>CM051237.1:197824795-202824795 GCA_027917425.1 Gastrophryne carolinensis
GTTTTAACCAGCCGGCGATTGGCAAAAGATCATTGGAAAAAAATTGCCAGAGTTGAAACATGGCCCTCGAGAGTACTAAGTTGAAGGCCCAAGTCCAAACCATGTTGCAAGAATTCCAGAATCCTGGGAATAGAAAACACCCGACAGGGAAGAGATTTGGACTCGCACAAGGCAATGTAAGCATGCCAGACCCTGTAATAAATGAAAGACGAGGACTTCTTTCTAGCCCTAATCATGGTATGGACCCCAGAAGCCGGTAATCCTTTTTCACTCGTGATGGAGGTTTCAGCAGCCAAGCCGTTAAAGCCAGCGTTTGTAAATTGGGGTGGCGTAGCCGCCCCTGAGTGAGGAGATCTGGATCCTTGGGTAAGATGTACCTGTCTACTGCCAACTGCACGACAAACCAAACCCTTCTTGGCCAACAAGGGGCCACCAGGATGGCCGGTACTTGTTCCTAGACTATCTTGCGTATGACGCTGCCCAGGAAAGGAAACGGAGGGAACATATATAGAAGCCGAAACTCCGTCCAAGGAATTGCCAGAGCATCCGTGGCGAAGGCCAGAGGATCCTGAAGCAGAGAGACAAATCTGGGAAGTTTGTGATTGTGACGGGACGCAAGCAGGTCCACGTCCGGCTGACCCCAGCGGTGACACAGAGAGAGAAACACCCGGTTGTTGAGGGACCATTACCCCAGATGAGACGTCCCCCTGCTCAGGGAGTCCGCTTCCTGGTTTTCCACCCCCAGAATGTATACCGCTGAGATGCAGGGAACATGCCGCTCCGCCCAAGACAGAATCTGGGACACTTCTTTGAAGGCTTGCTTGCTCCGAGTACCTCCCTGATGATTGATGTAGGCAACCGCCGTCTGGTTGTCTGAGCGGATCTGAACAGCCCGACCCTGAAGGTGGGTGGTCAAGTGAGAAAGAACCAACCTGATCGCCCTCAATTCCAGTATGTTGATGGAAGCATGGGCCTCCTGAGGGCCCCACCGACCCTGGAACCTCAGGGACTGCCAGAAACCTCCCCAACCTGTCAGACTGGCATCTGTGGTGACCATCTCCCAGCACGGGGGCAGGAAGATCCTGCCCCCCAGAAGGTTCCTTGAGTCCAGCCACCATGAGAGGGACTGCCTGGCCAGAGGAGACAGAGCAAATTCTTGATCCAAGGACACAGGGTCCCGATCCCAAACGGACAAGAGGTGCAACTGGAGATGTCTCATGTGAAACTGGGCAAAGTGGACTGCCTCGAAGCATGATACCATCAGGCCCACTAACTGCATCCACTGCCGGATGGAGGGATGAGGACACAATAGCAGAGCCAGAGCCTGCTTCTGAAGACCCCCCTGCTTCTGAAGACCAGAGTCATGCCCAGAAAGGACCTCACCAAGGACGGGGACAGAGAGGACTTGGGATAGTTGATCACCCAGCCAAAGGACTTTAGAGTGGAGATCACCATCTGAGTGTCCTGCACGGCCTGAAGAAAGGATTGGGCCACAATCAGGATGTCGTCCAGGTAAGGAATGATGCGGATGCCCTTGTTCCATAGCAGGGCCATCACTCCCGCCAGTACCTTGGTGAACACCCGAGGTGCCGAGGTGATCCTGAAGGGTAGAGCCACAAACTGGTAATGCTGATCCTCCAGCACAAACCTTAGAAATCTCGGATGACCTGGAAATATAGGCACATGAAGATAAGCATCTTTGATGTCCACAGTGGTCATGAAGTCGCCCTGGCGAAGGGTACTGACAGCAGAGCGTAGCGTCTCCATGCGAAAATGCTTGAATCTGACAAATTTGTTGAGGCTCTTTAGATCCAGAATGGGCCTTAGAGAGCCGTCCTTTTTGGGAACTGTGAAAAGATTGGAATAGTACCCCTGACCCCATTCTTGAGGGGTCACAGGACAAATGACTCCTGACTCTAACAGGCATTGAACCGCCAGACGCAACCCTTGAGCATACAGGGGTTTTAAAGACCCCAAGAATCTTGGGGGGGGGGCAGGCTGTAAACTCTATCTTGTAACCGGAGGACACTATCTCCTGTATCCACCGGTCTGAGACGTAAAACCTCCAGACGTGAGCAAAAAACCAAAGCCGTCCCCCCACCTCGATGGGTGAGGGCGCCCCTTCATGCCTGAGGGGGCTTAGGGGAGGGATTGGGTTTGGAGTTCCAAGAGAGACCGGGACAACCACGGGGTCTACCACGGCCCCAAGCATCTCTATGGCCACTGGGGAGGAGAGAGCCCCGGCCTACTCTGGGAACACGAAAGGAAGGGAGGGGGGCAGAGGGCCCACGAAATGGCCGAGACTGCCTCTTATGCTGAGGCAGCTTGCCATCCTTAGCAAGAACATCAAGATGCTCCCCAAAATACTGCAACCCCGCGAAGGGGAGAGCTTTCTTAGCAGCAGCATCAGCAGCCCATTGGCGCAACCAGACAGATCGTCGCACATCCACCAAGAGCGTGGAGGCCCTGGCACTTAGCCGCACAGCATCTTCTATAGCGGCAATAATAAAGGCCACAAAATCAGAACAAACCAAGAGAGTCCTAACTCCTCCCCCTCTCCACGAGCTGAATTGCCATCCATGAGGCACTTGAGCAGAGACTTAAGAGCAATAGCCGTAATAGCCGCAGCACAGGTCGGGCGCAATCCAGCCCCCACACAGGTAAAAGCATGACAGGCCAACTGGTTCATGCGCCTGTGCTCACCGTCCCTCTAAGTGGTAGTGTCCGGGGAAGGCATAACCGAAGTGTTGGACAAGCCCAGCACGGGAGCATCCACTTCAGGGGGAACTGACCACCTCCTAACAAGATCAGCAGAAAAGGGATACCTCTTATCCAAACTTTTGGACACAGCAGGTAGCTTGTTTGGACGTTCCCATGCTTTAAGTACCATAGAGTTGAAATGACCTTGCTCAGGAAACTCCAGACGCTGTTTAACAGGACAAAACAGCTCACCCTGTTTCCTTTTAGCCTCCACAGGAGGGGCAATGTGTAGGATTTCAAAAATATCAGACAGTAAATTACCAGTGTCCTCAGGATACCATGAATCCCCAGACTTAGCGTCACTGTCACAACCCTCCTGCTGGTCTCCCGAGGAGTCAGAATCCGGAGGCATTCTCCTTCCTCCAGGGAATAACGTCCAGCAGTGACATCCAATTCCCTATACTCCTCAGTAGAGCATGAGGGAGTGGAAGTCAGGTGCCGCTTCTTGCCAGAGGCCTTCCTGGGAACAGACTTGGCAAGCTGTCTCTCAGTACTGGCCACCCGCAGAGCCAAATCAGAGTGTGACTCCCTGCTGACGTCCCCCTCACTGGGGCCCAGTCGCAGGAGCAGGGGAGTAGGTGAAGCAGAGGGATGTGCTGAGCTGGGAAGCAAAGCAGGCAAACCAGCTTGTAGCGCAATGACCCTCTCAGCGCACGGAACGCACACCGTGACACCGTTACTCACAGGGGACACCCCACACATTGAACACAGCCGGGATTGCCCCGAAGGGCCCCCAAGCACGCAATCCCCAGCAGCCTCCATATGGTGATTAACACAGGCGCAATAGGCCAGCGGTGGTCAAAGGCTATACAAAGGCCCGGGATGCCCCCAGAAATTAGTGAAGGGGGGGATATGCCACAACCCAAGGTATCCCGCCTGAAAGACATAAGAGAAAAGACACATGAGCATCCCGCAGCACATACACCCTTCAATAAAAAAACCCCCAAGGGGGACTCACGGACCAAAGACACCGCAGCGTCACTCAGGCACAGCCAAAGGAGAAGGGACACACCGGAGGAGCAGCCAGGAGCAGCCAGGAAGGGAGAAATCCAGACGTGCAGCTCACTCAAAATGGCGCCAGCAAAGGTACTTCGAGGGGCGGGCCGCGTGGAGACGACGTGATACGCGTCACCAAGCAGCCCCGCCCCCCTGAAGAGCGCGAACACGGCGCTCATGTGACCCGGCCGGCGCCATGACAAAGCAAAATCAGCTCAGGTTATAGCGCCCACAGCCGCGGAGCGTAGTACAGAGCGGCGCGGCAGCTAAAAACACCAAAAAACACACAAAAAAGCGTCAAAACACCACCACAAATATCACTCCTCGCCGCTACCACCCCCCCCCCCCCCCCGAACCAGGAGCATTTGACCCTAGTGCTCTTCTACCTTCACCCGAACTGTCAGCCAAGGCTGGGAGGCAGTTAAGGTCCAGAAACGGATGGAAACAGACATGCAGGGCCGCAGGCTTGGTTGCCCCGCTCACCTGCGCAAGAGAGATAGCCATCTTCTAACTTCGCAGTGTCACTGCAGAGACAACACTGGGAACTTGTTGGTTAATGCCGTTTTTATAGGGAGCCGGGAGCTGCCACAGCTTTCTGCTGTGCTGCTGCGCCACCTTGTGGCGGAATAACCCATTAGTTATGAATACTGAAGCGGGCCGTGCCATGCATTAAAGAAAATTTTGGATACATACCGGGCTATTTTTTTTAAGGCAGTATCAATTCTAACTCACGTGTGTATGTAAATGTAGAATTAGGTCTTCCTTGTACACTGCCACCAACTTGAGCCGAGACAAGGAATGTGTAATAATTTCCAGGAGTCAGATTTTCTATGGTATTAGAAGTTGTAGTTACAGTTCTATTAAATGTTGGATCTCCCTGGATCTGGATAAAGTAAGAACTGACATTTCCATCTGGTTTCTCCCAACTCAGAGATATTGACGTGGTGGTTATATTTTCTATGGTCAGGTTCTTTACAACTTCAGGAACTGCACAGAAAACAGAAACAAGGTATTAATCTTCCTTTCGAATATATTTATAAAGAAAATAGAAGAGCATATTAAATACAATTAGATATACCGGGCTGTAATATGAACAATATGCCGACATATACAAAAATGGTAATATTTTGAAATGAGTATCAACTCTAACTCACGTGTGTATGTAAATGTAGAATTAGGTCTTCCTTGAACACTGCCACCAACTTGAGCCGAGACAAAGAATGTGTACAAATTTCCAGGAATCAGATTTTGTATGGTATCAGAAGTTGTAGTTACAGTCCTATTAAAGGTTGGATCTCCCTGGATTTGGATAAAGTAAGAACTGACATTTCCATCTGGCTTCTCCCAACTCAGAGATATTGACGTGGTGGTAATATTTTCTATGGTCAGGTTCTTTACAACTTCAGGAGCTGCACAGAAAACAGAAACATGGTACCATTCTTACTTTCAAATATATATATATATATATATATATATATATATAGCATGATAAAAAAGTAATAGATATATAACGGGCTGTAAAATAAACAATATGACGAAATATGCAAAAATTAAAATTTTTTAAAGGCAGTATCAACTCTAACTTACGTGCGTATGTAAATGTTGAATTAGATTTTCCTTGTACATTGCCGCCAACTTGAGCCAAGACAAAGAATGTGTAATAATTTCCAGGAATAAGATTTTCTATGGTATCAGAAGTTGCTGTTACAGTCTTATTAAATGTTGGATCTCCTTGGATCTGGATAAGGTAAGAACTGGCATTTCCATCTGGCTTCTCCCAACTCAGAGATATTGACGTGGTGGTAATATTTTCAATGGTCAGGTTCTTTACAACTTCAGGGTCTACACAGAAAACAGAGACATGGTGTTAATCTTCCATTCAAATATATATATATATATATATATATATATATATATATATATATATATATATCAATGAAATAGAAGAGCATTATACAAAAAATAGATAAATAACGGGCTGTAAAATGAACAACACGCCAACATATGCAAAAATGTTATTTTTTTAAGGCAGTATCAACCCTAACTTACATGTGTAAGTAAATATTGAATTAGATTTTCCTTGTACATTGCCACCAACTTCAACCGAGATAAGGAAGGTGTAATAATTTCCAGGAATCAGATTTTCTATGGTATCAGAAGTTACTGTTACAGTCTTATTAAATGTTGGATCTCCTTGAATCTGGATAAGGTAAGAACTGGCATTTCCATCTGGCTTCTCCCAACTCAGAGATATTGACGTGGTGGTAATATTTTCAATGGTCAGGTTCTTTACAACTTCAGGAGCTAAACAGAAAACAGAAACATGGTGCTATTCTTACTTTTGTATATATATATATATATATATATATATATATATATATATATATATATATTAGAAGAGCATGATAAAAAAGTAATAGATATATATGGGGCTGTAAAATAAACAATATGCCGACATATGCAAAAATGTAAATTTTTTAAAGGCAGTGTCAACTCTAACTCACGTGTGTATGTAAATATTGAATTAGATTTTCCTTGTACACTGCCACCAACTTGAGCCGAGATAAGGAAGGTGTAATAATTTCCAGGAATCAGATTTTGTATGGTATCAGAAGTTGTAGTTACAGTCCTATTAAAGCTTGGATCTCCCAGGATCTGGATAAAGTAAGAACTGACATTTCCATCTGGCTTCTCCCAGCTCAGAGATATTGAAGCGGTGCTAATATTTTGTGTAGTCACATTATTTACCATTTCAGGAACTGCATGGTAAACAGATATTGCATTTAGTCTTTCATGTCATTAATTTATCACAAGGCAATTTAACTAATTGATATGCATGATATCATATACATTGCATGTAGGGAACTGTGTAAAATCATTATCTATAAAATGGAACAACACCCATGTTTTGAAAAATGGGTGTTGTTTTAAGTGCAGGGGGCAACCTAATTGGCAATGTCCCCTGTGCATTAATGTCAGTAATCAGGAGATATATTCCTTTCTCCTCGTTCCCTCTGAACAATCCAGCTATTTGTTTCGCCACCGCAATCAGGCGGCTGCCATGTGAGATTTCTCCCAATTTGTAACCATTTTTGCTAAATTATACAAATGCTGCTCTAGTTTGGTTTATTATATGCTTTGCAGCTTCTCTCAGCACCATCATTTTTGCTCCTCCATCTTTTTTTATCATATTTGTGCTCACTTGGCATCATTTAGATAACGTAAGCAGCATTCACCTTTTTTGTTTCTAGTTCTAACTGCATCCAATTGAGTTAAAAAGCAGAAACAAGTCTATTGTATGGGCCTTGCAAGGGTCCCATTTAATTTTCGAACCGGGCCCCATCACATTTAGTTATGCCACTGTCTGTGAATGCCTACTGTATTCTAATTTAAATTAGAATTATTTAACAGTTTAGCTTTTCTCTAATAAAGTATGTGAGAGGCTATATCTTATGTACATGTGTATTAGAATGTTACCACTGTCCTACAGGCTTGAATTGGGGTCAGGAGTATGGACAGTAATATACACAGAGCAGGGGATGATGCTCTGTGCAGCTTTCCTGCGAATGCCTTCCGAAGGGCCTGGGACTCTTCACTGGATTGCAGCAACCAGGTAAGGCATTTTATTTTGTTAACCTCCAATCCTGCTTTAGCAACTCCTAGACTGGACTTTCACTTTAATATAAGGGGGTAATTCAAATTATTTTGAGAACCTCTAGAGGCTGAGTTCTGGTAGACTGTGAGCTTTGTTGAATTTCAAAAAAGGGGCATTATGCAAATGTGTTTGAATTTCCCATAAGCTGCTGTTATGTTAGTTGGTCTTATTACCCTTATGTTTAAAGTACCAGAGCTTGACTTAAGGTGCTGTTTTTTCCATTTTTATTCTTATTCCATATTTATTCTAGAGATGTAGATGCATACTCACATGTGAAAAAAGTCACTTGTGAAGAATCTCCCGAAACATTTTGGCCAGTAAATGCCCTAATCAGTATTGTGTACTGATTTCCCGGTGTCAGTTGTGAGAGAGTCAGTGACTGCTCACTTGTTGGTATTGATTTAGATACATCGCCAATGACCTCAATCACATAGTTACTATAATTGCCCTCTGGTGCCATCCAGCTCAGATTGACAGATCTTGTGGAAATATTGTACGTCTGCAAATTCCCAACAGCCCCAGGTCCTAAAAAACAGGTACAGTAGCAAAATATATTAAATAGCTCCATATGCATAAGCAGATGTTGAATGCACATTTTGATTTATTAATATATTTGATTTGAATATACAATACAAGATATAGCTGTTTAATTTAGTTTAATAAAAAATAGTAATTTAAATGGGACCAATACTGTGCGTAGTTGCAAAAGCATGATATGCATGACCTGCAGCTCTTAAAGAGGAACAACACCATCCTTGAATCTATAAGACTCCTAGGGGGTTGCTCTACCTCTTTAAGGGGCATCCTGAATTAGGATGCTCTGCTGTGTGAGGCCCCCCAGATCGACTAACCATGGTCAGATTCCCCAGCATAACTCTAGGGGCCGCACCAGGCCCTTCTCAATTAGCGACGTGAGCGCACTCCCAACTAGATGTGGCCGAAGGTGGTCGATTCAATCACATTTCCTCTGCCACACTGACTCATGCTATGCATGATACAGTGGAGTTGTGTTCCATGTGATAACATTTAATATAATTTTTTTATGTTTCTGTTATTTGAGTTGCCTGTTTATGAGAAAAGGGTTAAAAAAAATCAGCACAAAGAATACAAAAAATGAAAGGAGCAAATGCTACTTACGGGTGTACAAAGTGATCTCACCACCATAACCATAGAGAAATATATTATTTCTAAAGGCAGATATCTGTATTCTATAGAAATTTCCAGCTGTCAGATTGTTAATTTGAACTTCAGTGGTATTTACAGTCACATTACTGTATGGTTCTCCATAGACAGAGATGATATATGATGAATTTGCTCCAATATATGGGTCCCAGTTCAGCTGTACAGAGGTGGTTGAAATGTGAATGGCAGTGATTATGTCAGACACTGCAGAAGAAGAAACACAATTAAATATAACATGGACATTATATCCTGGGGTTGCAAAATAGCTCTCAGTGCAGAACGGAAGAAAATTGGCCCCCTCCTCCCCCACCACCATAACCATAGAGAAATATATTATTTCTAAAGGCAGATATCTGTATTCTATAGAAATTTCCAGCTGTAAGATTGGTAATTTGCACTTCAGTGGTATTTACAGTCACATTACTGTATGGTTCTCCATAGACAGAGATAATATATGATGAATTTTCTCCAATATATGGGTCCCAGCTCAGCTGTACAGAGGTAGTTGAAATGTGAACGGCAGTGATTATGACAGTGCAGAAGAAGAAACACAATTAACTGTAACATGGACATTATATCCTGGGGTTGAGAAAAAGCAATTCTGTGAGTACTCACCTGTAGAATTGTTTTTGTTCTTGCATGGCACGGCCTGCTTCGGTATTCATAACAGTTGGGTTATACCGCCACAAGGTGGCGCAGTGGTACTGCAGAAAGCTGTGGCATCTCCCGGCCCCCTAAAAAAACGGGATTAACCATAGAGTTCCCAGCGTAGACAAGCAGTGAGACAAGCCGGGAGAGAATAAAGGTAAAAATTGTAAAAAAGGTAAAAAACCCCAATTAACTTGGAACAATCACCATAAAGAGGCAACCAAGAATAACGATAACAAGGGTGGGTCGAAGCAGGCCGTGCCATGCAAAAACAAAAACAATTCTACAGGTGAGTACTCACAGAATTGCTTTTTTCTTTATTGCATGGCACGGCCTGCTTTGGTATTAATAACAGTTGGGACATCCAAAAGAAGTGTCCAAAAGTAGGTTGGGATCCCCAATGAGTAAAAGCCGGAAGTCACTACCGCCTGAAGCACCTTGTGGCCAAAAGCAGCATCCGTTGAGGCCTTAACATCAACCTTGTAAAACTTGGAAAAAGTATGAACAGAAGACCAAGTAGCGGCCTTGCAAACTTGTTCAACAGAAGCTTGGTGCTGAAAAGCCCAAGAGGCACCAATAGCACGAGCGGAATGAGCAGTAATTCTAAAGGGAGTTTCCTTCCCCTTAGCAGAATAGGCTTGAACCACCGCCTGACGGATCCACTTGCCGATAGTGGATTTAGCTGGAGGCAAACCCTTCCTAGGTCCAGAAGTGAGAACAAAAAGAGCATTAGATTTCCTGAAAGGCTCAGTAGCGACCAAATAAAACTTCAGAGCCCTGACCACATCCAGAGAATGCAGTGTCCGCTCCTTGGAATTTGCAGGATTTGGACACAAAGAAGGCAAGACAATGTCCTGATTGAGATGAAAGGCAGACACGACCTTAGGCAAGAAATCCGGCTTAGGCCGAAACCCTTATCCTGATGCCTCTCAAAATAAGGCGGTTTGATAGAAAGCGCCGCCAACTCAGAAACTCGCCTTGAAGTGATAGCCACCAAAAAGGCTACCTTAAGAGTCAGAATGGGCAAAGCAGCCCCACGTATAGGCTCAAAGGGTGGACCCTGCAGAGCAGACAACACCAGATTCAAGTCCCAGACTGGTAGCATAGGCTTACGAGGTGGACGCACATGAGTAACACCCCAGAAAAAAGTTTTAACCAATCTGTGGTTGGCCAGAGCTGAAACATGGCCTTTGAGGGTACTTAGTTGAAGGCCAGAATGCAAACCATGTTGTAAAAATTCCAGAATCCTGGGAATGGAAAAAACCCGACAGGGAAGAGACTTGGACTCACACCAGGCAATGTAAGCATTCCAGACCTTGTAATAGATAAAGGACGAGGACTTCTTCCTAGCCCGGATCATGGTATCCACAACAGAGGCAGGCAACCCCTTCTCTGTCAAGATGTAGGTTTCAGCAGCCAAGCTGGTAAAGCCAGCGTTTGTAAATTGGGATGGCGTAGCTGTCCCTGAGTGAGAAGAACTGGATCCTGGGGCAAGACGTACCTGTCTACTGCCAACTGCACGACGTCCAACAGGGGGCCACCAGGATGGCTGACACCCCCTCCTGGGCTATCTTGTGCATGACCCTGCCCAGTAGGGGGAACGGAGGGAACACATAGGGAAGCTGAAACTCCATCCAAGGCATTGCCAGTGCATCCATGGCAAAGGCCAGAGGATCCTGTGACAGGGAGACAAACCTGGGAAGTTTGTGATTGTGACGGGACGCAAACAGGTCCACATCCGGCTGACCCCAGCAGTGACACAGGGAGAGAAACACCTGGTAGTTGAGGGACCATTCCCCCAGACGAGACATCCCCCTGCTCAGGGAGTCCGCCACCCGGTTCTCACCCCCCGGAATGTAGACCGCTGAGATGCAGGGAACATGCTGTTCCGCCCAAGACAGAATCAGGGACACTTCCTTGAAGGCTCGCTTGCTCCGAGTCCCTCCCTGATGATTGATGTAGGCAACCGCCGTCTGAGCGGATCTGAACAGCCCAACCCTGAAGGTGCGTGGTTAGGCGAGAAAGAACCAACCTGATCGCCCTCAGTTCCAGGACGTTGATGGAAGCATGGGCCTCTTGTGGGCCCCACCGACCCTGGTACCTCAGGGACTTCCAGAAGCCTCCCCAACCGGTCAGATTGGCATCTGTGGTGACCGTTTCCCAGCATGGGGGCAGAAGGTTCCTTGAGTCCAGCCACCATGAGAGGGACTGCCTGGCCAGAGGAGACAGAGCAAATTCCTGATCCAGGGACACAGGGTCCCGATCCCAAACTGACAATAGGTGCAATTGAAGAGGTCTCATGTGAAACTGAGCAAAGGGGACTGCCTCGAAGCAGGACACCATCAGGCCCACCAACTGCATCCCCTGACGGATGGAGGGATGAGGACGCGATAGCAGAGCCCGAGCCTGCATCTGAAAACCCTCCACCTTCTGCTGAGGAAGGAACACCTTGACCTGAGAGGTATCCAGAGTCATGCCCAGAAAGGACCTCACCAAGGACAGGGACAGAGAAGACTTGGGATAGTTGATCACCCAGCAGAAGGACTCTAGAGTGGAGGTCACCATCTGAGTGTCCTGCTCGGCCTGAGGAAAGAACTTGGCCACAATCAGGATGTCGTCCAGGTAAGGAACAATGTGGATGCCCTGGTTCCTTAGCAGAGCCATCACCCCCGCTTGTACCTTGGTGAACACCCGAGGCGCCGAGGTGATACCAAATGGTAGAGCCACAAACTGGTAATGCTGATCCTGCAGCTCAAACCTTAGAAATCTCTGATGACCTGGGAAGATAGGCACATGAAGATAAGCATCCTTGATGTCCACAGTGGTCATGAAGTCGCCCGGGCGAAGGGTACTGACAGCGTCTCCATACGAAAATGCTGAATCTGACAAACTTGTTGAGGACCTTCAGGTCCAGAATGGGCCTCAGAGAGCCATCCTTTTTGGGGACCGTGAAAAGATTTGAATAGTACCCTTGACCCCATTCTTGATGGGGAACCTGACGGATGACTCCTGACTCTAACAGGCACATGCAACCCTTGAGCAGACAGGAGGTTTAAAGACATCTGGGATCTGATGAATCTTGGGGGCGGCCAGGCTGCAAACTCTATCTTGTAACCGGAGGACACTACCTCCTGAATCCACTGGTCTGAGACATGAAGCCTCCAGACGTGAGCAAAGAGCCGAAGCCGTCCCCCCACCGGGATGGGTGAGGGCGCCCCTTCATGCCTGAGGGGGCTTGGGAGAGGGTTTGGGCTTGGAACTCCAGGAGAGACCGGGACGACCACAGCATGCTATCCCCAGAAGCCTCTATATGGTGATTAACACAGGCGCAATAGGCCAGCGGTGGGTAAAGGCTAATACAGAAGCCACCCGGGATGCCCTCCCACGGGATGCCCCCAGAAATCAGTGAAAACGGGTGATGAGGGGGAGGAAGGAGTAAAGCTGGGAGAAACCACAACCCAATGGTGTCCTGCCTGAAAGACATAAGTGAAAATGACACATGAGCATCCCGCAGCACATAACCCCAAGGTCAATAAAAAAACCCCAAGGGGGACTCACGGACCAAAGACACTGCAGGGTCACCAAGGTACAGACCGCAAGATGAAGCGACACACCAGAGCAAGCAGCGCTGCAGCCAGGAAGGGAGAAATCCAGACGCGCAGCTAGTCCAAAATGGCGCCGGCAGAGGTACCTCGAGGGGCGGGCCACGGGGAGACGACGCGATACGCGTCATCCCCAGGCCCCGCCCCCCCCAAAGAGCGCGAAAACGGTGATCATGTGACCCGGCCGGCGCCATGACAAAGCAAAAAACGCCTCAGGTTATAGCGCCAACCGCCGCAGAGCGCAGTACAAAGCGCGTGGTGGCTGAAAAACACCAAAAAACACACAATAAACGCCAAAACACCTCACCACTCGCCGATGCCCCCCCCCCCCGAACAAAGCCAGAGGGGGGGGGAGAGAAACGAGAAGCCAGCGGCGAGAATCCAGGCCAGGGAGGGGGGGGGCGCCAACCCCTGAAGGGAAAGAAGGGGACATAGTCCCCGAAAACACTCACCCCCTCAGAAGCCAGAACATGAACTCCGCATCCCTATTAGGCTCACCATAAAGCCTATGGCTGGCTACCCTTTGTGGTACAGGGTCTGCGGCTTGGAGCTGCACTCCTGGAGCACTTGACCCTAGCGCTCTTCTACCTTCACCCGATCTGTCAGCCGAGGCTGGGAGGCAGTGAGGGTCCAGAAACGGATGGAAATAGTCTTGCAGGGCCGGAGGCTTGGTTGCGCCGCTCACCTGCGCAAGAGAAAGAGCCATCTTCTAACTTCGCAGTGTCACTGCAGAGGAAACACTGAGAACTCTATGGTTAATCCTGTTTTTATAGGGGACCGGGAGATGCCACAGCTTTCTGCAGTACCACTGCGCCACCTTGTGGCGGAATAACCCAACTGTTATGAATACCGAAGCAGGCCGTGCCATGCAATAAAGAAAATAGCGCTAAGTGCAGGACGGAAGAAAATCGCCCCTCTTCCCCCCTTAATACGGTGCTGCTGCTGTCCAATACCAATATATTTTCCTGCCTTCCTTCCTTAGAAGCAGGCAGTGACCCCCTCCAAATGATTTAGCCCAATATGGGGACAAGAGGAGCCTGCAACACTAAAAGCAGCCCTGACGCAGCTGCAAAAAACAGGATTACTGGGATAAGGGCATCGATGGGTTGGCAACCAGGGCGACTGTTCTGCTCACCCTCCATAGAAACAGTCCTGGTAAGTACATTTAAACATGCCTGGGACATATATATACCCTAAGATTAGGAGAACATGTACACATAAGGGCAGATTAGATGGACAATGTGGTCTACTTATGCTGTCAACCTTCTATGTTTATATGCATCTCATTTACACAGAACAAGGGCTTGTTTTCCATTAATATACCCACCCTTCCTCCTACTTACGCTGTGATGGTTAGCCAAATAATTTACATGGTTTACATTTTTAGAGAGACTATGTTTTAGAGACATTGTTAGAAAACAAAACTCAGTGCGAAAGCCAACTCGCACATGTGAATTCTCGCACTGAGGTGTGATTCAGGGAACACATGCCAGATTTTAAGTTGTTCATTTGTTCAAGCCAATCAAGATCAATCGCACCAGGCCCTATTTTAGCTAGAAATTACATCCAAGGAGCCTATTTGTTTTGCGAGAAATGAAAGCACTCTCTCAGCTTTCTCAGAATCATATTTATTTGCCAAGTCCACAAGGAATTATCTCTGGCTGGTTACAAGGTGGAAAAAATTATTTACAAACGGTAAAACAATAGTAGGAACATTTACTATACAGTACAGAATATACTCAATAGGATCATGCACAAAGAAGTTTTACAGTTAGCACAGTATTATTTAACACATGGTTTCTTGATTAAAGATTCCTAGCAATTAATAGGTAATTGTATAGCTTCTGGGAAGAAGCTTGTTTTAAACCTTGAGGTTCTACAGTACAGCATTCTAAATCGGTGGCCAGATTTTAAAAGTTCAAAATAAGTATAACCTTGGTGAGTAGGGTAAGATTTAGTCCTCTTTTTGTATAGTTCCTGGATAGTTGGGAAGGGGGCTTCAAAGGTTTAGCGGACTGTTCCTGCCTACCATACTTTGGAGAATATATGTAATGTTGTTTTATGTATTTAGCATTTATGCCTAACATGTATAATATGACTAAACTATATTAACTCTGAAATCACATTTATTGTTCCTTTTTCTTTTTAAAATACTCACCATAATTGTACCATCATTGTTTAAAACTTTAAATAATTAAAATATATTACTTTTCACTAAAAATAATCTTAAATACCTTAAAAGCACCTTCAAGTGAGTTTCAGATATTTTCCAATGGGGGCAATGTTTTATTTTACAAATGCTGAAAATTACTGCAGCCTATGCATTATTCTAAGAAAGCAAAATGTGTCTCCCTAAATTTATATACATTTCCCATTAATTAGAAAAATACTAGAGCCCCTGTTTTCTAAGGAGTGAAACTCCAACTAATAAGTAACTTCTTGTCAGTTACAAGCAGTGTAGCAGAGCAGCTCAGAGAAAGATTCATATACAGTGTTTACTAAATTTGAACCTTTGCCCCTGATTAGATAAAGTAAAGCACTGAAGAGAATCTGTGCCAATATCCAATGAAAGAAAATATACATTCGGTAGGCTACTAGATATCAGCCAGGTTCAAATGATATAAAGCAGGCCCAGATTAACGTAGGGGCGGACGGAGCTGCCGCTCCAGGCCCCTACGTTAAAACAGGCCCAGCAGCCTGCAAATGCGGCCCGCGCGGACGCCCGGCTTGGGCTATGAAGAAGGATGAGGACCCAGGACTCCGCTGAGGAGAGGCGGCGGCTCCCGCACGTGCCAGCACTAACTCACCCCGCCCAGCGTCTGGAGCAGCTCGTACACACCAACCACGCCCATTCCCCGCCCAGGTGCTGACATCATGCCAGGTGTTTGGCCGACCAATCGGACGCTCCGCTTTGACAGTACGGGAGCTGATATGGGCCGTTCCTCCCAAGCTGAGGAGAACTCCCCCATCCGTGAGAGTGCGTATTGCGCTGGGAGCGCAGCCTGGCGGACTTCCTAACAGTCCTGACATGTAAAAGTCGCTGCACTTCCCGCCCGGCTTCTATCCTGGGGAGCCTACGACAAGGTAACTTTCCTAAAGTGATGGTCCGGAGACATGGCAACCTGCCTCCTTCCCCGGGAAAGTGAAGCTCGTGCTCTGATTGGTGGATGGGAGGCAGGAGCTGCACCTGCATCTAACCAAGGGGGTGTCTGGGGACCCACATATACCCCCCTCCCAAGCAGCACCCTGTCTTGTCTGTCATTCCTGCTCTCTTACTTTCTTTCCTTCTCTCACTCTTTCTCTTTCACCATTCTTTTTCTTTCTCTCTCTCCCTCCCTTGCTCTCGTTTATTCACCTACTCTCAGCCTTTCTTTCTGTTTCTTGTGTCACTCCCTTTCTCCCTCTCTCTCACCCCCAACTTTCTTTCCTTCTTTCACCATTCTTTTTCTCTCTCTCAGTTCCTCACATTCCTTCACCTACTCTCACCCTTTCATTCTGTTCCTTGTGTCACTCCCTTTCTCCTTCTCTCGTTTCTCTCTCTCTCACCCCCTACTTTCTTTCCTTCTCTCTATATTTGATTCCCTCTCTTTATTTTCCACATCTATTTTCACCCTTTCATTCTGTTCATTGTATCACTCCCTTTCTCCTTCTCTTTCTCTCTCACCCCCTACTTTCTTTCCTCCTCTCTATATTTATTTTCCACATCTATTTTCACTATCTTTGTTTGCTTTCTTCAGCACCAGGCCCGGTATGCTCTTAATCCAGTCCTGATGTAAAGGCATTTGATGTTAGTCCATGAGAAGGCAAAATCCCCATTAATACAACCTCAGGTACAATTACATTTTGTTTGTTACATCTCTTTGGATTTCAATAATGTTTTGAACAGGAAACTGACCCTACAAGTTTTGCATATGGCTATAAACTGTAGGACCATATGATGATACTGTATATCTTGTTTCTGTGCTCACCCAATATAGTAATCTCATTGCTGTCTCCTTGCAAGTCACCACCTGTAAAAGCAGTGACCTTCACGGTGTACTGTTCCCCACTGGTCAAATTTGTGATGGATATGGATTCTGTAGTCACGGTATAAAAAAAATGAGCTAACTCTCCAGACACATCCACCTGGTAGTAACTTCTGTTGCCTTCTGGTAGTTGCCAACTGACGTACATTGAACTGTTATTTATCTTGGAGGCTTTCAAAAAGGTCACTGTGGCAGGTTCTGCAAACAAAAAATGCGGAAACTAATTTTTTTCCCTGCACAAAACTACTCCAAAAGTCCAGGTTATTATTACAAACTGATGCCCCCCATGACAAAACAATAAAATAATAATAATAATAATATTAATAAATAAGACTAAATTATTGGCTTTATTATAAATCTTTAACGATCACAACATTATTCGTCATACTCCTCCTCCCTAAAGCAATTATTAAAACACAACATGGGTGTTTTTCAAATATTCCAGATGCTCTTACTAACCACCATTGTCTAAATTATACTCCTTAATAAAATGATAGCAGTTAGCAGCTGAAACTTAAAACATATAAACCAGATGAGTTAAAAAATATACAACTTACTAATAAACAAGGGGATGTCTTGTACTGCTCCCTCTGCATCACTAAGTTTAGCAGAGATCAGGAATGTATAGGCTGCACCAGGAACCAATCCATTTATTGTCACAGTTTCAAAAAAAGTAGTCATATAAAATGTGGCATTATCCTGCATTCTTATCACATAATAATCTTTGTTTCCTGCGGGCGCATCCCATATTAGGCGTACAGATGTGGTGGTGGTGGTTTCAGCTCTGATATTACTGACAGTTCCAGGAACTATGCAAAGAAACATAGATAAAAGCGTGTTTAGATTTTTGTTGTTTTTTTTTCTTATGCTTAGCATTATTGTAAAACATGTAAGAATTGGCTTTATAAATAAGGCCCAGCTAGAATTTGTATATTTGCCATGGAAATATATTATTTTAAATTTGATTGTATTTTAGCTAATATCATTTTCCAAGCATACAAATTAGCTGCAATTTTAGTTAGCCCCAAAGTTCCTCATGTTACTAGCTATTATTTTAAAATCTTCTGGGCATTGTCAGTGAACGCTTTCTTTAAAGTTGAGCATGGTATGTTCTTACACCAGCATATTGGCAGCATAGGTAATAGGAAGAGCAGCAAGCTGTCATCATGCAGCTGCCCATTCATGGAAGGGAGAAAGAGAGGGGGAGCTGAGAGAGGAGGGGAGCCAAATGTTCATGAATGGGCAGTCCATCATCCAGGACAAGGAACACAACTGGAGGACAATGGGGTAGGTCGAGCAAGGACTACAAAATGATGCCCTGAGAAGATGAAGCATTGGCTGACAATGCAAACTAAATTGCACTTAGCATCTCAGCCAAGGTAGACAATCCCTTTCACTAGAATTACTTAATGTTTAACTGACCCAATATGCACTAAGACAATTCTTTTTTCTAGCCTTTCAGATCTTCTATAGTTGCAATAACACCAGGAAGACTTGGGTAGAATCTTTTTCAGAAAGTTATAACCCTTCCAAAAAAGGTAAGAGATAAGTAAGATAAAGGGATGATGATACAAAATACTCACATGTACTAGTAACAGTTATGTTAGGTTCTCCTAGTAAACCTGATCCAGTGACCACCCAAATCTTGAACGTGTAGAGCTGTCCAGATGTGAGGGCTCGTATGGAAACTGACTGCAAGGCTGTTGTTTCATATCTGGTATCATTTCCTGTGACCTCTATCAAATAGTGGCTGTAATTACCATATGGGGGTATCCAACTTAAATTTGCATAATCTGCAGAAGTGTAGTCAACTACAAAATTACCAGCAATCCCAGGCCCTGTGTCAAAAGCAAAAATGGCAACATGAGTCTAACTCAAAAAGTAATCAACTTATTATTTATAGATCTGACCACATATACTCTGTTAGCCTGAAAAGGTATCATCTGATTTCTTCACTTTCTAGATATGACCACAGAATGTTTATATAATGAGCCGGCAATGGGGGTCATTAGTACTGAGGGGTTGATAGGCATTCTAAGCAAGAAAAGCATTCTTGGGGGCCCCAAACTAAAAGGGGAGTAAATGTCTTCATTTGTATTAACATGGGGTTGTAGAAAACTAGTTTAACCAATCCAAGGGAACGTCTGGTTAAACTAATGGCAGGTGGCATTGGTTGGAGGGTTTCTCTGGTACTAGTAGACTAGTATAGTCTTTTTGTGAATATCTATTTGACCAGAGAGGAATCTGGTAGTGTTGGCCATAAATAATCAGTTCAGAAGCATTTATTAAAAACAAAAGCTACAGATGACAAGAATTGAATATGAAGATTGGAAGAAAATACATATAATATAATGCAGCACCCCTGGGGGAGGGGGGTTTACAAAGCTCCAGTTCGTGATGCTCTGGACAGGAGGTGGCTAGGCAGTAAATGTAAGCTGCAAATTAAAGAGATGAGTCCAGAAGCTTGAGGAGTTGCAGCTATTGTAAGATCATTTACAAAGATTGTGGTGTGAGAGAGGGGAGGGGAGTTAAATGGAGAGGTATATCTGAGTATCATCTGCTTAAAAGCAATACTGAAGGCACTGTGAGGTTATTAGTTGACCAAGACCATAATTATATATTGAAAAAAAGTAGGGTTCCTAAGATGGAGTATTGTGGTACACTGACAGAAGTTGGGGAGAGCAAATTGTGTGCATGTAGAATTCACTAAGGCCCTTATTTAAGAAGGGATAGCGTCAGGTAGTTGCTGGTTAATGAGAGGTAGCGAACAGGTAGCAACTGGTGAATGGCGGACACGGCACGCAATTACACATTTATCAAGCAGAATCTGTTTAGCGACTGGGATAATGCCATGTAGCGTCTGATTCATCATTTTCACAGCCTCAGCGAACAGCGCCGGCGTTAAGCCTTGCACAGCGCCAGGTATGACCTCTCGCTACCTGACGCTCTGCCATACATTTCAATGGACGATCCTTTTCTTTTCTTTAAACGGTGTTTATGTTTTGTTTTTTTCAAAAAATCTCAAATAATTCTGTGACCTCTTCTGGCATTGAAAAAGCAGTTTTTTCACAATTTTTTCATTTTTTATATATTTCTTCAGAAATTACATTACAGGTCTGCCATTAAAGTGTTTATGTTACAATGTTGCTACAATGTAATGTTTTCGCTTTGTTACTAGTGGATACATGCTGAAAAACACACTTTAAACACACCGCCTCCTGCGCTCTGGCCTTCAAACAGGCATTTTTCAGCGCCAGAGTTTTGTGAGGCAATTTTTTGCTGAATATGGAGTCGGTCGCTATGACCAGTCCCTAACATGCGCTTCCATACAGCGCTGTACTGGTCAAATAACGACTCCTCACAATGAATTCAACATTACTGAACAGCGACTGAGTTGCTATGAAGTAGCTGAGCACAGCGACTACTAGCGGGCGCTCTCAAAATGCCTGCTAAAGACGTTCATCTGTCGCTACCTGGCATTAGTGATTAATCAGCCTGCCCATGTGCAATCAAAGAGAACAATATGTTGTAATATGCACAAAATACAATTCTGTGATTACTCACCTGTAGAATTGGTATTATATGTATACAGCACGTCCTGTTCCAGAGTATTCCTTACACATGGGTTATACATCCACAAGATGGCGCTGGACTGCAGAAAACAGCTTGTGGCTCGTCCCGGCCCTATATAAGTCAGGGACCTCCCACAAAATCCCCAGTATTGACAAGCAGTTAACAAGAAGCCAGGAGAACAATAATAACAAGAATTCAAAATGAACAATCACCATACAGAGGTAACTAAGAATAATGATAACAAGGGCGGGGTGGAACAGGACGTGCTGTATACATATAATACCAATTCTACAGGTGAGTAATCACAGAATTGTATTATTCTAAGTATACAGCACGTCCTGTTCCAGAGTATTCCTTACACATGGGACATCCAATAGCAGTGTCCGTAGGGTAGGGTGGGATCCCCAAAGAGTAACAGCGGGAAGTTTAAACCACTGCCGCCTGCAGAACCTTGCGGCCAAAAGCAGCGTCAGCTGAGGCCCTAACATCAACCTTGTAAAACTAAGAAAAAGTATGAACAGAAGACCAAGTAGCGGCCTTGCAAACTTGTTCAACAGAAGCTTGGTGCAGAAAAGCCCAAGAGGCACTAATAGCACGAGTAGAATGAGCAGTAAGGCGGAAGGGAGGTTCCTTCCCCTTAGCAGAATAGGCTTGTATCACAGCATGACGGATCCACTTGCTGATAGTGGACTTAGCCAGACCCTTCTTAGGTCCAGACGGGAGCACAAAAAGAGCATCAGTCTTCCTGAAGGATTCAGTAGCCACACAAATAGAACTTCAAGGTCCTAACCACATCCAGAGAGTGTAAAACCCGCTCCTTAGGGTTACTAGGATTAGGGCACAGAGAAGGCAAAACAATGTCCTGATTGAGATGAAAAGCAGACACAACCTTAGGCAGAAAATCTGGCTTAAAACGAAACACCACCTTGTCCTGGTGTCTCTCAAAGTAAGGGGGTTTGATGGAAAGCGCAGCCAACTCAGAAACACGCCTAACAGAAGTGATGGCCCCCAAAAAGACTACTTTAAGCGTCAAAATGGACAAAGGGGCCTCACGCAAGGGCTCAAAGGGAGACCCTTGCAAGGCAGATAAGACCAAGTTCAAATCCCAGACTGGTAACATAGACTTACGTGGGGGACGCACATGAGTAACCCTCTGGAAGAAGGGCTTAACCAGACGATGGTGAGCAAAGGACCTTTGGAAAAAAATGGCCAAGGCAGAAACATAACCTTTAACAACCTTTTACAACCATGTTGTAGAGATTCCAAAATCCTAGGGACAGAAAACACCAGACAGGGAAACGACTTAGACTCACACCAGTCAATATAAGCATGCCATACCCTATAATAGATGGAGGACAAGGACTCCTTCCTAGCCCTAATCATGGTATTAACAACAGAGGCAGGCAGCCCCTTTTCCATCAAGATGGAGGTTTCAGCAGCCAGGCCGTTAAAGCCAGCGTTTGCAAATTGGGATTGTGTAGCTGCCCCTGAGTGAGCAGGTCTGGATCCTTGGGCAGGGCGTACTGATCTACTGCCAGCTGCACGATGTCTGCGAACCACACTCTTCTTGGCCAACAGGGGGCCACCAGAATGGTTGGCACCCCCTCCTGGGCTATCTTGCACAGCACCCTGCCCAGCAAAAGAAACAGAGGGAATACATAGAGGAGCTAAAAGCTCTTCCAAGACATTGCCAGTGCATCCATGGCCAAGGCCAGTGGGTCCTGGGACAGAGAGACAAAGACTGGAAGCTTGTGATTGTGGCGGGACGCAAACAGATCCACATCTGGCTGACCTCAACGGTGGCACAGGGAGCAAAACACCCTGCTGCTGAGGGACCATTCTCCCAGGCGAGAAGACCCCTGCTGAGGGAGTCTGCCTCCAGATTCTCCACTCCCGGGATGTACACTGCCGAGATGCAGGGAACATTCTTCTCCACCCAGGACAGTATCAGTGACACTTCCTTGAGGGCCCTCTTGCTCCGGGTCCCTCCCTGATGACTGATGTAGGCAACCGCCATCTGGTTGTCCGAGCAAATCTGAACAGCCTGACCCCGAAGGTGTGGAGTCAGATGGACGAGAACCAACCGTATCACCCTCAGTTCCAGAATGATTGATATGGGTGTGGGCCTCCTGAGGGCCCCACTGACCCTGGAATTTCAGGGATTTCCAGAAGTCCCCCCAACCTGTCAGACTGGCATCTGTGGTGACTGTCTCCCAGCACTGAGCCAGAAAGGATCTGCCCACCAACTGGTTTCTTGAAAGGGTCCAGCCACCATGAGAGACCACTTAACCAGAGGGGACAGAACAAACACCTGATCCAGGGACACATGGTCCCGATCCCAAACTGACAAGAGGTGAAGTTGAAGAGGTCTCATGTGAAACTGAGCGTATTGAACAGCCTCGAAGCAAGACACCATCAGGCCCACCAGCTGCATACCCTGCCGGATGGAAGGATGAGGGCAAGACAGAAGAAGCTTGGCCTGAGCTTGCAGACTGTCCACCTTCTTCTGAGGGAGAAGGATCTTGACCTGAGATGTATCCAGAGTCATGCCCAGAAAGGACTTGACCATTGACGGTGACAGGGAAGACTTGGGATGGGTGATCACCCAGCCGAAGGACTCCAGTGTGGACACCACCATCTGGGTATCTAGCCCGGCCTGCTGGAAGGACTGAGATGTGATGAGAATGTCGTCCAAGTAAGGAAGGATGCGAATGCCCTGAGATCTCAGCAGAGCAATTATGCCCGCTAGCACCTTGGTGAATTCCCTGGGAGCCGAGGTGAGACCGAAGGGCAAGGCCACAAATTGGTAGTGCTGATCCTCGAGAGCGAACCTGAGGAATCTCTGATGACCTGGAAAGATTGGTATATGAAGGTAAGCATCCTTGATGTCTACAGAGGTCATGAAGTCCCCCGGGCATAGTGAATTTACAGCTGAGCGCAGAGTCCCCATGCGAAAGTATTTGAATCTGACAAATTTGTTGAGGCGATTTAAATCCAGGATGGGTCTGATGGACCCGTCTTTTTTGGGAACAGTGAAAAGATTGGAATAGTAGCCTCTGCCCCTTTCCTTTAAAGGCACTTGGCAGATGACCTTTAACTCCAGAAGGTTTTGGACAGCAAGGTACAGACCCTGAGCGGCCAGGCTGAAAACTCTATCTTGTAACCGGAGGACACTACCTTCGGAGTCTCCAGACATGAGCAAAAAGCTGAAGCCGTCCCCCCACCCGGACGGGTGAGGGCGCCCCTTCATGCCTGAGGGGGCTTGGGTGAGGATTTTGGCTTGCGACCCCAGGAGAGGCCATGACGGCCACGTCCTCTGCCCCTTCCCCAATGATCTCACCGTGCCCCAGTAAAAGAGACTCCATGGCTAGTTCTGGAACCACGGAACGATGGGAGAAAGGCACCTGTCCCCCGAAAGGACCGAGAAGGCCTCCTGCGTTGAGGTAACCTACCACCCTTAGCAAACAAATCCAAGCGTTCCCCAAAGAGGTGCAGGCCCTTGAAGGGGAAACCAGTGAGAACCTTGTTAGCAGCATTATCAGCTACCCACTGACGTAGCCAGACAGAGCGGCGTATAGCCACCAACAGGGCAGAAGTCCTACCACACATTCTAATAGCATCATCCATGGCAGAGAGGATATATGCAATAAATTCCTCACAAAGCAGGAGCGATCTATACTCCTCTGTACCCTCATCCTCAGATGCCCCATCCAAAAGACACTTGAGCACCCCTTTAATGGCAATAGCCGTAATAGCAGAGGCACAAACTGGGCACAGTGCCGTCCCCACACAGGCAAAGGCATGACAGGCCAGTTGGTCCATGACCAACACTTAACAACATCAGCAGGAAAGGGATACCTTTTGTCCCAACTCTTAGGCACCGCTGGCAGCTTGCTAGGCCGTTCCCATTTGAGCACTAGATTATTAAAGTGAGACTGCTCAAGGAACTCCCAGCGTGGCTTAACTGTATGAAAAAGCTCACCCTGCTGCTGCGTAGTCACTGCCGGGGGAAAAATACAAAGCACTTCAAAAATGTGACTCAGCAATCTGTCAGTGTCATCAGGGGACCACGGGTCTTCCCCAAAGAGAGTCCCAGTACCACAATATATCTTAGATTGTTCCTCAGAGGAATCAGAATCAGAAAATAATTCCCCCTCCTCAAGGGGGTAGGGACCTGAGAGTGAGTAAGGGCCCTCATCTTCCACAGGGAAGAGGGAAACCGCGGGTGATAAATGCAGCTTCTTAGCAGAAGCCTTACGCGGGGCAGACCCAGCAAGATGTTTATCAATGCTGGCCACCCGTGCAGCCAAATCAGGTTGAGACTCCCCACTAGTATGCCCCTTAGTGGGGGTCAGATGTAAGCATGGGGGAATAGGTGAGGCCAGAGGGGGCGCACCCCCAGGAGTAACAGACAGCCCAGACTGCAGCGCAAGTACCCGCTGGGTGCAGGGCACACACACCCTGACATCATCACTAATAGGAGATACTCCACACGCAACACATAGCCGGGCTTGACCCGAAGGAAATCCAGGCCCATTATCCCCAGAAGCCTCCATATGGTGATTTGAATGGCACAATAGGCCAGTAAGGGTTAACGCTGAAGAGCTACCCGGGATGCATCAAGAACCGCTAGGGAAGTGGGAAGATCCCTGGGAGAAACCACAGTGCTGAAGTTTTCACCCACCTGAAAGATATAATGAAACATTCCCATGAGAATAAGACAGAAAAAACCCCACCGGGGGTAGTCACAGACCGCAGAGAGCCAGCAGCACACAGCAAAGAGACAAAATGGCATCCGCAGACCCCGAAGAGCAGCAAACGCGTCCACGTGATCCGGCCGGCCAATAGCGGCCCGGCAGCTCTGAGGTGAATGGGGCTGCCAGGCTCGGAGCGCAGTACAAAGCGCAGCATGGCGTATTATAAAAGTTACAATCACAAAAGCATGTCAAGAGTGAAATACAGTATTATAATCACTAGACTTCGAGGGGTGGGCCGTGGAGATTCTGAGGTAAATTGCATCCTCCACAGAAACCCGCCTCCACCCCCCCCCCCCCCCAAAGAGCAGGAAACGCGCCCACGTGATCCAGCCGGCCGATAGCGGCCCGGCAGCCCTGAGGTGAATGGGCCTGCCAGGCTTGGGGCGCAGTACAAAGACTAGACGACCCCCCGGAGATCTCCCAAGGGGAGAGTGAGGGAGGATAACAGCAGATTCCCAGGGAAAATGGCGCCCAGAGGACTAATATGAGAAGTGAGAGTGGAGGGGGAAATATATATGTGTATAGGGTTTAACTGCACAGGATAACCTGGCAAAACCCATGAGGCAATGGGGGCATCCCAAAAAGGCTCACCATTAGCCTAAACCGCCTACCCTGTTAGAGCAGGGACTGCGGTAGGAGCCTAGCTTTTTGGCACCATTGGTGCTTGCTAACCTACCTTCACATATATTCCGCGCTGTAAAATAAACATTATGCTGCCACATGCAAAAATTGTAATTTTTTTAAGACAATATCAACTGTAACTTACGTGTGTATGTAAATGTAGAATTAGATTTTCCTCGTACATTGCCACCAACTTGAGCCGAGACAAGGAAGGTGTAAACATTTCCAGGAGTCAGATTTTCTATGGTATCAGAAGTTGTAGTTACAGACCTATTAAAGCTTGGATCTCCCAGGATCTGGAAAAAGTAAGAACTGACATTTCCATCTGGCTTCTCCCAGCTAAGGGATATTGACGTGGTGGTAGTATTTTCTATGGTCAGGTTCTTTACAACTTCAGGAGCTACACAGATAACAAAAACATGGTGTTAATATAGTTAACAATAAAAAAAGCATGATGAAATAAATTAAATGTATACCAGGCTGTAAAATAATCAACATAAGCCAACATATGCAAAAATATATTTTTTTGAAGGCAGTAGCAACTCTAACTCACGTGTGTATGTAAATATTGAATTAGATTTTCCTTGTACACTGCCACCAACTTGAGCCGAGATAAGGAAGGTGTAATAATTTCCAGGAGTCAGATTTTCTATGGTATCAGAAGTTGTAGTTACAGTCCTATTAAAGCTTGGATCTCCCAGGATCTGGATAAAGTAAGAACTGACATTTCCATCTGGCTTCTCCCAGCTAAGAGATATTGACGTGGTGGTAATATTTTCTATGGTCAGGTTCTTTACAACTTCAGGAGCTGCACAGAAAACAGAAATATAATGTTATTCTTCCATGCAAATATAAATATATTTATCAATAAACTAAAAAGCATTATGAATTAAAATAAATATATTCCGCGCTGTAAAAAAAACCATTATGCTGCCACATGCAAAAATGAAAATTTTTTGAAGACAATATCAACTCTAACTTACATGTGTATGTAAATGTAGAATTAGATTTTCCTTGTACATTGGCACCAACTTGAGCCGAGACAAGGAAGGTGTAATAATTTCCAGGAGTCAGATTTTCTATGGTATCAGAAGTTGTAGTTACAGTCCTATTAAAGCTTGGATCTCCCAGGATCTGGATAAAGTAAGAACTGACATTTCCATCTGGCTTCTCCCAGCTAAGAGATATTGACGTGGTGGTAATATTTTCTATGGTCAGGTTCTTTACAACTTCAGGAGCTACAAAGATAACAGAAACATGGTGTTAATCTTACATTTGAATGAATATATATATATATATATATATATATATATATATATATATATATATATATACATATCTCAATGAAATAGAAGATTATTATAAAAAAATAAATAACGGGTTGTAAAATAACAATATGCCAACATATGCAGACATTTTTATTTTTTTAAGACAATATCGACTCTAACTTACGTGTGTATGTAAATGTAGAATTAGATTTTCCTTGTACATTGCCACCAACTTGAGCCGAGACAAGGAAGGTGTAAAAATTTCCAGGAGTCAGATTTTCTATGGCATCAGAAGTTGTAGTTACAGTCCTATTAAAGCTTGGATCTCCCAGGATCTGGATAAAGTAAGAACTGACATTTCCAGCTGGCTTCTCCCAGCTAAGGGATATTGACGTGGTGGTAGTATTTTCTATGGTCAGGTTCTTTACAACTTCAGGAGCTACACAGATAACAAAAATATGGTGTTAATATAGTTATCAATAAAAAAAGCATGATGAAATAAATTAAATGTATACCAGGCTGTAAAATAAACAACATAAGCCAACATATGCAAAAATATATTTTTTTGAAGGCAGTAGCAACTCTAACTCACGTGTGTATGTAAATGTAGAATTAGGTCTTCCTTGCACACTGCCACCAACTTGGGCTGAGACAAGGAAGGTGTAATAATTTCCAGGAGTCAGATTTTCTATGGTATCAGAAGTTTTAGTTACAGTCCTATTAAAGCTTGGATCTCCCAGGATCTGGATAAAGTAAGAACTGACATTTCCATCAGGCTTCTCCCAGCTAAGAGATATTGATGTGGTGGTAATATTTTCTATGGTCAGGTTCTTTACAACTTCAGGAGCTGCACAGAAAACAGAAATATGGTGTTATTCTTCCATGCAAATATAAATATATTTATCAATAAACTAAAAAGCATTATGAATTAAAATAAATATATTCCGCGCTGTAAAAAAAAACATTATGCTGCCACATGCAAAAATGAAATTTTTTTGAAGACAATATCAACTCTAACTTACATGTGTATGTAAATGTAGAATTAGATTTTCCTTGTACATTGCCACCAACTTGAGCCGAGACAAGGAAGGTGTAATAATTTCCAGGAGTCAGATTTTCTATGGTATCAGAAGTTGTAGTTACAGTCCTATTAAAGCTTGGATCTCCCAGGATCTGGATAAAGTAAGAACTGACATTTCCTTCTGGCTTGTCCCAGCTAAGAGATATTGACGTGGTGGTAATATTTTCTATGGTCAGGTTCATTACAACTTCAGGAGCTGCACAGAAAACAGAAACATTGTGTTAATCATCCATGCAAATATATATATTTATCAATAAAAAAAGCATAATGAAATAAAATAAAAGTATACCAGGCTGTAAAACAAACAACTAATGCCAACATATGCAAAAATGTAATTCTTTGAAGGCTGTAGCAACTCAAACTCACATGTGTATGTAAATGTAGAATTCGATTTTCCTTGTACATTGCCCCCAACTTGAGCCGAGACAAGGAAGGTGTAAAAATTTCCAGGAGTCAGATTTTCTACGGTATCAGAAGTGGTAGTTACAGTCCTATTAAAGCTTGGATCTCCCAGGATCTGGATAAAGTAAGAACTGACATTTCCATCTGGCTTGTCCCAACTCAGAGATATTGACGTGGTGGTAATATTTTCTATGGTCAGGTTCTTTACAATTTCAGGAACTGCACAGAAAACCGAAACATGGTGTTATTCTTCCATGCAAATATAAATATACTTATCAATAAACTAAAAAAGCATGATGAATTAAAATAAATATATTCCATGCTGTAAAATGAACATTATGCTGCCACATGCAAAAATGTTAATTTTTTGAAGACAATACAAACTATAACTTACATGTGTATGTAAATGTAGAATTAGATTTTCCTTGTACATTGCCACCAACTTGAGCCGAGACAAGGAAGGTGTAATAATTTCCAGGAGTCAGATTTTCTATGGTATCAGAAGTTGTAGTTACAGTCCTATTAAAGCTTGGATCTCCCAGGATCTGGATAAAGTAAGAACTGACATTTCCTTCTGGCTTGTCCCAGCTAAGAGATATTGACGTGGTGGTAATATTTTCTATGGTCAGGTTCATTACAACTTCAGGAGCTGCACAGAAAACAGAAACATTGTGTTAATCATCCATGCAAATATATATATCAATAAACTAAAAAGCATTATGAATTAAAATAAATATATTCCGCGCTGTAAAAAAAACCATTATGCTGCCACATGCAAAAATGAAAATTTTTTGAAGACAATATCAACTCTAACTTACATGTGTATGTAAATGTAGAATTAGATTTTCCTTGTACATTGCCACCAACTTGAGCCGAGACAAGGAAGGTGTAATAATTTCCAGGAGTCAGATTTTCTATGGTATCAGAAGTTGTAGTTACAGTCCTATTAAAGCTTGGATCTCCCTGGATCTGGATAAAGTAAGAACTGACATTTCCATCTGGCTTCTCCCAGCTAAGAGATATTGACGTGGTGGTAA
This sequence comes from Gastrophryne carolinensis, assembly GCA_027917425.1. Taxonomy (NCBI): domain Eukaryota; kingdom Metazoa; phylum Chordata; class Amphibia; order Anura; family Microhylidae; genus Gastrophryne; species Gastrophryne carolinensis. The sequence continues at coordinate 197,854,403 of CM051237.1, forward strand.
TATTTTCTATGGTCAGGTTTTTTACAACTTCAGGAGCTACAAAGATAACAGAAACATGGTGTTAATCTTACATTTGAATGAATATATATATATATATATATATATATATATATATATATACATATCTCAATGAAATAGAAGATTATTATAAAAAAATAAATAAATAACGGGTTGTAAAATAACAATATGCCAACATATGCAGACATTTTTATTTTTTTAAGACAATATCAACTCTAACTTACGTGTGTATGTAAATGTAGAATTAGATTTTCCTTGTACATTGCCACCAACTTGAGCCGAGACAAGGAAGGTGTAAAAATTTCCAGGAGTCAGATTTTCTATGGCATCTGAAGTTGTAGTTACAGTCCTATTAAAGCTTGGATCTCCCAGGATCTGGATAAAGTAAGAACTGACATTTCCAGCTGGCTTCTCCCAGCTAAGGGATATTGACGTGGTGGTAGTATTTTCTATGGTCAGGTTCTTTACAACTTCAGGAGCTACACAGATAACAAAAATATGGTGTTAATATAGTTATTAATAAAAAAAGCATGATGAAATAAATTAAATGTATACCAGGCTGTAAAATAAACAACATAAGCCAACATATGCAAAAATATATTTTTTTGAAGGCAGTAGCAACTCTAACTCACGTGTGTATGTAAATGTAGAATTAGGTCTTCCTTGCACACTGCCACCAACTTGGGCTGAGACAAGGAAGGTGTAATAATTTCCAGGAGTCAGATTTTCTATGGTATCAGAAGTTGTAGTTACAGTCCTATTAAAGCTTGGATCTCCCAGGATCTGGATAAAGTAAGAACTGACATTTCCATCAGGCTTCTCCCAGCTAAGAGATATTGACGTGGTGGTAATATTTTCTATGGTCAGGTTCTTTACAACTTCAGGAGCTGCACAGAAAACAGAAATATGGTGTTATTCTTCCATACAAATATAAATATATTTATCAATAAACTAAAAAGCATTATGAATTAAAATAAATATATTCCGCGCTGTAAAAAAAAACATTATGCTGCCACATGCAAAAATGAAGTTTTTTTGAAGACAATATCAACTCTAACTTACATGTGTATGTAAATGTAGAATTAGATTTTCCTTGTACATTGCCACCAACTTGAGCCGAGACAAGGAAGGAGTAATAATTTCCAGGAGTCAGATTTTCTATGGTATCAGAAGTTGTAGTTACAGTCCTATTAAAGCTTGGATCTCCCAGGATCTGGATAAAGTAAGAACTGACATTTCCATCTGGCTTGTCCCAGCTAAGAGATATTGACGTGGTGGTAATATTTTCTATGGTCAGGTTCTTTACAATTTCAGGAACTGCACAGAAAACCGAAACATGGTGTTATTCTTCCATGCAAATATAAATATACTTATCAATAAACTAAAAAAGCATGATGAATTAAAATAAATATATTCCATGCTGTAAAATGAACATTATGCTGCCACATGCAAAAATGTTAATTTTTTGAAGACAATACAAACTATAACTTACGTGTGTATGTAAATGTAGAATTAGATTTTCCTTGTACATTGCCACCAACTTGAGCCGAGACAAGGAAGGTGTAATAATTTCCAGGAGTCAGATTTTCTATGGTATCAGAAGTTGTAGTTACAGTCCTATTAAAGCTTGGATCTCCCAGGATCTGGATAAAGTAAGAACTGACATTTCCTTCTGGCTTGTCCCAGCTAAGAGATATTGACGGGGTGGTAATATTTTCTATGGTCAGGTTCATTACAACTTCAGGAGCTGCACAGAAAACAGAAACATTGTGTTAATCATCCATGCAAATATATATATTTATCAATAAAAAAAACCATAATGAAATAAAATAAAAGTATACCAGGCTGTAAAACAAACAACTAATGCCAACATATGCAAAAATGTAATTCTTTGAAGGCTGTAGCAACTCTAACTCACATGTGTATGTAAATGTAGAATTCGATTTTCCTTGTACATTGCCCCCAACTTGAGCCGAGACAAGGAAGGTGTAAAAATTTCCAGGAGTCAGATTTTCAACGGTATCAGAAGTGGTAGTTACAGTCCTATTAAAGCTTGGATCTCCCAGGATCTGGATAAAGTAAGAACTGACATTTCCATCTGGCTTGTCCCAGCTAAGAGATATTGACGTGGTGGTAATATTTTCTATGGTCAGGTTCTTTACAATTTCAGGAACTGCACAGAAAACCGAAACATGGTGTTATTCTTCCATGCAAATATAAATATACTTATCAATAAACTAAAAAAGCATGATGAATTAAAATAAATATATTCCATGCTGTAAAATGAACATTATGCTGCCACATGCAAAAATGTTAATTTTTTGAAGACAATACAAACTATAACTTACGTGTGTATGTAAATGTAGAATTAGATTTTCCTTGTACATTGCCACCAACTTGAGCTGAGACACGGAAGGTGTAATAATTTCCAGGAGTCAGATTTTCTATGGTATCAGAAGTTGTAGTTACAGTCCTATTAAAGCTTGGATCTCCCAGGATCTGGATAAAGTAAGAACTGACATTTCCATCTGGCTTCTCCCAGCTAAGAGATATTGACGTGGTGGTAATATTTTCTGTGGTCAGGTTCTTTACAACTTCAGGAGCTACAAAGATAACAGAAACATGGTGTTAATCTTACATTTGAATGAATATATATATATATATATATATATATATATATATATATCTCAATGAAATAGAAGATCATTATAAAAAAATAAATAAATAACGGGTTGTAAAATAACAATATGCCAACATATGCAGAAATTTTAATTTTTTTAAGACAATATCAACTCTAACTTACGTGTGTATGTAAATGTAGAATTAGATTTTCCTTGTACATTGCCACCAACTTGAGCCGAGACAAGGAAGGTGTAAAAATGTCCAGGAGTCAGATTTTCTACGGTATCAGAAGTTGTAGTTACAGTCCTATTAAAGCTTGGATCTCCCAGGATCTGGATAAAGTAAGAACTGACATTTCCAGCTGGCTTCTCCCAGCTAAGAGATATTGACGTGGTGGTAGTATTTTCTATGGTCAGGTTCTTTACAACTTCAGGAGCTACACAGATAACAAAAACATGGTGTTAATATAGTTATCAATAAAAAAAGCATGATGAAATAAATGAAAAGTATACCAGGCTGTAAAATAAACAACATAAGCCAACATATGCAAAAATATATTTTTTTGAAGGCAGTAGCAACTCTAACTCACGTGTGTATGTAAATGTAGAATTAGGTCTTCCTTGCACACTGCCACCAACTTGAGCCGAGACAAGGAAGGTGTAATAATTTCCAGGAGTCAGATTTTCTATGGTATCAGAAGTTGTAGTTACAGTCCTATTAAAGCTTGGATCTCCCAGGATCTGGATAAAGTAAGAACTGACATTTCCATCTGGCTTCTCCCAACTCAGAGATATTGACGTGGTGGTAATATTTTCTATGGTCAGGTTCTTTACAACTTCAGGAGCTGCACAGAAAACAGAAATATGGTGTTATTCTTCCATGCAAATAGAAATATATTTATCAATAAACTAAAAAGCATTATGAATTAAAATAAATATATTCCGCGCTGTAAAAAAAACATGCGAAAGAGTGCGCAGGCGCACGGGTCTCGGATGGCTGCCTGCTGAACGAGCTCCGTGCCCACCGGACAAATAGCGGGCTGTAGAGCAGAGGTGGACACGCTACTTACCTCCCGTCTTCAGCCGCGGAGTCAGAGTGACAGCGGGCGTCAGCGTGAGCAGCGGCTGGGTGAGGCGGATCACTGGCGGCGTCAGCGGGGAGTGACGGAGGTGGCGGGCCGGCCCCGCTGGTTGATCGGCGGACCGCAGAGTACAGGCTGATGCGCTGTCTGCTCCCCAGTACATGGTAGACTGGCTGGGTGAGTGGCAAGTGACGGCGGGACCTGGCGAGGCGAGGCCTGATATCGGAGGAGGCAGCGGAGATTCCCTGGCGCAGCAGAGGTAAGCTGCAAGATGGCGGGTGGCCTTTCAGCTGCGGAGCTGGAGGAAGTGGAGGGCAGTGAGGCCTCCTTCCTCGCAAGTGAAAATGACATTGTCCCCCTGCCAGCACGTGAGACAGTGAGCTCTGACTTGCTACCAAAAATAGATGACTTGCTTCAATCAGCTCTTGCAACTAATACATGGCTTATTATGGAACATTTATCTAAAGAAATTGAAAAAGTCTCTTGTGGCCTAATTACGTTAGATAAAAAAATGGGTGACATTACTATGGCACAAAGTGTCCTAGAATCTGAGCTTTCACAATTAAAGAGGGACAACTCTATACTAAGCGCTAAGATGGAGGACTTTGAGAGCAGGGATCGCAGAGCGAATCTACGCTTCAGGGGTCTCCCGGAATATATGGAAGATGCTAGAGCGGTTGTCACGGCGCTGTGTCAGGAGCTGGTCCCGGGGATACCGGTTGAGCGGCTTGAACTTGATCGAGTCCATAGGGCCCTGGGCCCAAGACGTGCGCCAGAGGAACCCCCGCGCGATATTATCGCTAAGTTCCATTTTTTTGCTAGTAAAGATCTGATCCAGAAAGCCGCCCGAGATGCAACTGATCTCCTCTTCCAGGGATGCAAATTTCAAGTGTTCTCGGATCTTTCAGCTGCCACTATGGCCAGAAGGAGAGAGCTTAGGCCTTTATTGCTGGTACTTCGTGATCATAATATTAAATATAAATGGGGATACCCCTTTCGAGTGTCATTTGAATTTAAAGGGAACTCTTACTTTGCCACATCCTTTGAGGAGCTGCAGCAACATATGTCAACCATGCAATTGTCCAAGACACCCGGATCCAAATCATCAAGAACTGTAGATGAATCCCCTAGATCGCAACGAGCAGGAAAAAGGCAGAAGCGTTGGACATCTACTAATGGTAGAGGTGTCCGATTAACCTATGAAGATACTTGAAATTCTTCGTGCCGTAATGTTCTTCAGTTCAGTATCTGGGTTTATCTTTATAATTGTTACCATATAATTGAAACCTAACTAGTTGCATAGAAGTTCGGTTAATCATAAAGTTAATGATTTGCTTAACATAAGTTTCTGATATGTTGAATGTTGAAGCCGTGCTATTGATACTTGACATTTTTTGCAGGCTATTCCCTTCCCTCTGTTACAAATCATCTGACGGTTGAGTGTTTTTGCGTGGTTTGCCATAGTTATGTGTCTTAATAACCTCTTTTGTCCGGTGGCATTTATATGTCGTGCTCCCGATAAATCTGAGGTAGACTACCTCTAGGTTACTTTTCTTTTTTTCTCCTCTACTTGTTTCAGCTAGTATATTGGTTGAGTGATAATTTTATTGCTGTAATATAGTATAATTTTTTGCACGCCTCGTCTGTTCGTGTCCGTGCTGAGGGTTGTTAACCCTTGAAAATTTTGTTACCTTTGTAGGAGAGTAGTAGAGGCCCACCCTCCTGCACGGAACCGAAAAGGCGAGCTTTATTTATTTAATATCCTTGGTATTTGGATATCTTTATATATTTTTTTTTTCTTTTTCTTTTTCTTCTTCCCCTTCCTCTCTTCTTGCTTTTTCCTCCCCTTTCCTCTCTTCCTTACCTTTTTTCCCCTATCTTCCTTTTTTCTTGCACCTAGTGATACTTCATACTATATAATTGCATATCATGGCGACAATATTTTCATTGAATGTACAAGGTTTCAACTCTCCTAATAAAAGGAGCTTAGCATTCCGTAAGATTAATACACTGTGCCCAGATGTATTATGCCTCCAGGAGACACACTTCTCGGGCTCCTCCAAGCCCAAATTTCTCAATGCCAGATATCCACAAATTTTTATGTCCTGTGCCGAAACAAAACAAAAAGGGGTCCTCATAGGATTTCGAAGAGGCTCCCAATTTCATTGTACTAGAGAAATTACCGATCCAGAGGGGAGGTTCCTTATTCTTATTGGGGAAATGCAGGATGTTGAGGTGACATTTGCAACTTATTATACACCTAACACTAATCAGCTACCTTTCTTGTCTAATTTTTTGAAGGAGGTAATGTTAGTTGCTAAAGGGGCAACGATAATCTGCGGGGACTCAAATTTAGTTTTAAATCCTCTTCTTGACAGACAATCCATCACAAATACTTTGGCAAGTGCCCAAATGGTTACGACCTCAAAAGCATTTAGGAAACTGCTGGATTCTTACTCACTGGCGGACTGCTGGAGAGAAGCCCATCCAGGCACCCAAAATTTCACGCATTTTTCTCACCCACATTCAGTATATACTAGAATAGACCATTTTTTGTTACCTTTGACTACGCTGGCACAAATGAGAGAGGTAAGTATTATCCCAATATCGTGGTCAGACCATGATGGTTTGTTACTCAAGATGAATTCCCTACTTAATAGGCCATCAGGATTTTTTTGGTCTTTAAATGTCTCTTTATTGTCAGACCCGACTTTGGTTCATTCCATTACGGAATCATTAACTGAATATTTTGAATTAAATATGTCACCGGAGGTTTCCACTACGATATGTTGGGAGGCCCATAAATCCACTATAAGGGGCAAATTAATACAATTAGCTACGAGGAAAAAAAGAGAGAGGAATGCCAACATAGATAGATTAGAGAAGGAATATTTAGAACTAGCTGAATTAGCCAAAAGACGAGTGTCTGCAGAGCTTAGATCTAAACTATATAAAGTAACGAGTGAACTAAACTTAGCCCTAGCAGGTAACGCTGAGAATGCTTTGAGACGGATTAAGCACAAATACTATTGTAGAGCGAATAAGCCTGACTCTCTATTGGCTAAAAAATTAAAGACTCCCGATCAAACCTATCGCCCAATCAGATTTAAAAGTGATAGAGGGTTTATTTCCAGTAATCCTGCCAAGATCATAGAAATATTTCGAACGCAGCTCTCCAAATTATATTCAAATCCTAACCCGCCAAATGTAGATGAAATTTCTGGTTTTCTAGATCGGCTTTCACTGCCCATGCTACCCGACGGGCTAAGAGACCTTATGGAAGGTGACTTTGATGTTGCAGAGGTACAGCGAGTGATAGTGGGTCTGAAACCCAATAAAAGGCCAGGGCCGGATGGTTTTCCTGCGGCTTAGTACAAAAGTTTTAATTCTATATTAGCCCCAAAATTGACGGTGGTTTTCAATGCAGTTCGAGGAGGTGAGTCTTTCTCTCAGGAGTCACTCACCGCATCGATAAGCATGATACCAAAACCGGATTCTGATCATGCTATTTGGTCGAACTTTAGACCGATATCCTTAATCAATTTGGATGTCAAGATTCTTGCTAAAGTCCTTGCAGACAGACTGGCAGGGTTCTTGCCACTCTTAATCCATAACGACCAGACTGGCTTCATACCCGGCAGACAAGCGGGAGATAAGATTAGGAGAGTTATCCAGATCTCGCAGTTAGCCAGAGAAAGGGATCTACCTATTATGTTGCTCTCACTGGATATCAGAAAAGCGTTCGACTCTGTATCTTGGGAGTATCTCTTTTGTCTGATTAGGAAATGGGGATTTGGTTCACACTTCCTAAACATACTGAAAACGGTTTACAATGCTCCAGTGGCTTTTGTGAAGTACTGTGGATACAGGTCGGATCCCTTTCCTCTGGCTAGAGGAACGAGACAGGGTTGCCCTCTGTCTCCCTTACTGTTTGCTCTGGCGATAGAACCATTAGCTCAAATGATTAGGGATTCCCCAGATGTTTCGGGAATAACAATTGGAGGTGAACAGCATAAGCTTAGCCTTTTTGCGGATGACGTTCTGTTAAATATCTCAAACCCCATCGTCTCCCTACCAAATTTATTGCAAATTTTAGACCAATTTGCAAAGATCTCTAGTCTTTGTGTAAATACCACTAAATCCAAGGCTCTGTATGTTAATCTTCCAGTGGTTATCTGGCGACAACTACAATCTGTATATGATTTTAGCTGGGAGGACAATGCTATTAAATATTTAGGAATAGCTTTGACCAATAATTATGATTACCTTTTTGCAGCAAATTTTATTCCCCTACGCAGGAAATTTAGTAATCTGCTGGCACAGTGGAAAGAATACAATCTATCATGGCTTGGTAAAGTGGCGGCGGTAAAGATGTCCTTATTACCCAAATTTTTATATCTGGTAAGAACCCTGCCAGTACGGCTTCCATCTAAGTTCTTAAGAGAGTTACAAGGCCAGGTCCTCACGTTCGTTTGGAATGACAAACGACAAAGGATAGCACGAAAGATTATGGTAAGGTCAAAGTCTGCTGGGGGCCTGGGAGTCCCGAGATTTGATAAGTACTACCAAGCAGCACAAGTTGCTCAACTTCTTTCATACCATACTGTTGTAGATGTCCCGGGTTGGGTTCGTATCGAGGCGGCTATAGCTGCTCCGTTATTGATCAGTGACCTCCTTTGGCTCACACCAAAGGCGAGAAAATTGGTGAGGAATCCAGTCATGATCCACTCCTTATGGCTGTGGGATGACATTAAATTTTCGGGTGGGCTGGCCTCTCCGCATATGCCTTTAATGCCTCTTTGGGGGAACTTGTTATTTACTCCAGAGACCACAGATCCCTCTAGGTTTAGTAGGTGGAAGAATGCAGGAATTCGATATGTGCGAGATTGCTGTCAGGGGTCTAATATCGCTTCTTTCCAATACCTTGTAGAAAGATATGGCCTACTGTCCAAAGACCTTTTTGGATACTTACAAGTTTCCCATTTTGTGAGATCAATATTAAAAAATTCTCCAAATCTTGATGACCTTACCTGTTTTGAAATACGTTGTATGCAGGACCCGAGGGGTAAGAGTGCTATCACCAAAATTTACCAGTCACTTTGCTCGAAATTGGATGGGGGCGTTCTTCCATATAGGAAGAGGTGGGAATCTGAACTGGAGGAAGAGAAAACTCCGGAAACATGGCAGAGGATGTGGCAGGCATCTTTTGGAAAAAGGGCCTCAGTACAGGCTATTGAAGCGAATGTCAAAGTTGTTTTGCGTTGGTATATGGTCCCTGCGCAAATGACACATATAGCAGGGGGAATGCAGAGTAACTGTTTCCGTGGCTGTGATGTGCTTGGAACAAATAATCACATTTGGTGGAAATGTGCAATAGTTAGAACATTTTGGAATAAGATTTATAATTTGCTTGGAAGAATTTTTGGAAGAAATATAAGCCTAGACCCCTGGGTAGCGCTCTTAAATGAGCCTCTATTGGGTAGTTCGGTGAAAGAAAGACAATTACTATATCATATATTTACTAGCGCCAAGATGGTAATAGCTAAGGCATGGAAAACAACAACGTTAAGCTTTAGGGATTTTAAGAATAGAGTAAGCAATGTTATGGCAATGGAGAAATTATCGGCTATCCATGAAGATAGGTTGGAGGAGTTTCGAGAAGTGTGGACTCCCTGGATAGAGGAAGTTTTCCCTGTTACATTTGATAAAAACCTATTGAGCGTCTGAGTGTTGGTGCACATTAATATGTGCTTTCACATTGGTTCCCCTTTCCCTTCATTCTCTCCCTTTCCTTTCCTCCCTCCCTCCCTTCTCCCCCCCCCCCCCCTCCTCCCCCCCCTTTTTTTTTTTTATGTTGTGTCCCTATTTTCCTTAGTTCTTTTCTTGAATATTTTGCCTAATATTTGCAATATTTTATTGAGTTATCTGGTTATGTAGTGATGTTATGTTCGGAGCGGAACTTATAATACAAGCTGAAAGCCTATTTTTTTAGCTTATAAGCTCTACGTCTCTTGTATTGTGTAATATGAACGTTTAGCTCTGTCCTACAAGATTATATGTTTATATTTCTACTCAAGATGACTTGAGGTGTTGATTTTAATATTGTACAACTATGTGATAATGTGAATATCTGTACCTTGGCTTGTGCAATAAAAACTTATTGAAATGAAAAAAAACATTATGCTGCCACATGCAAAAATGAAATTTTTTTGAAGACAATTTCAACTCTAACTTACGGGTGTATGTAAATGTAGAATTAGATTTTCCTTGTACATTGTCACCAACTTGAGCCGAGACAAGGAAGGTGTAATAATTTCCAGGAGTCAGATTTTCTATGGTATCAGAAGTTGTAGTTACAGTCCTATTAAAGCTTGGATCTCCCAGGATCTGGATGAAGTAAGAACTGACATTTCCATCTGGCTTCTCCCAGCTCAGAGATATTGACGTGGCGGTAATATTTTCTATGGTCAGGTTCTTTACAACTTCAGGAGCTGCACAGAAAACAGAAATATGGTGTTATTCTTCCATGCAAATATAAATATATTTATCAATAAACTAAAAAGCATTATGAAATAAATTAAATAAATTCCGCGCTGTAAAATAAACATTATGCTGCCACATGTAAAAATGTAAATTTTTTGAAGACAGTATCAACTCTAACTTACGGGTGTATGTAAATGTAGAATTAGATTTTCCTTGTACATTGCCACCAACTTGAGCCGAGACAAGGAAGGTGTAATAATTTCCAGGAGTCAGACTTTCTATGGTATCAGAAGTTGTAGTTACAATCCTATTAAAGCTTGGATCTCCCAGGATCTGGATAAAGTAAGAACTGACGTTTCCATCTGGCTTGTCCCAGCTAAGAGATATTGACGTGGTGGTAGTATTTTCTATGGTCAGGTTCTTTACAACTTCAGGAGCTACACAGATAACAAAAACATGGTGTTAATCTTCCATTCGAATATATATAGTTATCAATAAAAAAAGCATGATGAAATAAATTAAATGTATACCAGGCTGTAAAATAAACAACATAAGCCAACATATGCAAAAATGTATATTTTGAAGGCAGTAGCAACTCTAACTCACATGTGTATGTAAATGTAGAATTAGGTCTTCCTTGCACACTGCCACCAACTTGGGCTGAGACAAGGAAGGTGTAATAATTTCCAGGAGTCAGATTTTCTATGGTATCAGAAGTTGTAGTTACAGTCCTATTAAAGCTTGGATCTCCCAGGATCTGGATAAAGTAAGAACTGACATTTCCATCTGGCTTGTCCCAGCTAAGAGATATTGACGTGGTGGTAATATTTTCTATGGTCAGGTTCATTACAACTTCAGGAGCTGCACAGAAAACAGAAACCTTGTGTTAATCATCCATGCAAATATATATATTTATCAATAAAAAAAGCATAATGAAATAAAAAAAAAGTATACCAGGCTGTAAAATAAACAACTAATGCCAACATATGCAAAAATGTAATTTTTTGAAGGCTGTAGCAACTCTAACTCACATGTGTATGTAAATGTAGAATTCGATTTTCCTTGTACATTGCCCCCAACTTGAGCCGAGACAAGGAAGGTGTAATAATTTCCAGGAGTCAGATTTTCTATGATATCAGAAGTGGTAGTTACAGTCCTATTAAAGCTTGGATCTCCCAGGATCTGGATAAAGTAAGAACTGACATTTCCATCTGGTTTCTCCCAACTCAGAGATATTGACGTGGTGGTAATATTTTCTATGGTCAGGTTCTTTACAATTTCAGGAACTGCACAGAAAACCGAAACATGGTGTTATTCTTCCATGCAAATATAAATATACTTATCAATAAACTAAAAAAGCATGATGAATTAAAATAAATATATTCCGCGCTGTAAAATGAACATTATGCTACCACATGCAAAAATGTTAATTTTTTGAAGACAATATAAACTATAACTCACGTGTGTATGTAAATGTCGAATTAGATTTTCCTTGTACATTGCCACCCACTTGAGCTGAGACAAGGAAGGTGTAATAATTTCCAGGAGTCAGATTTTCTATGGTATCAGAAGTTGTAGTTACAGTCCTGTTAAAGCTTGGATCTCCCAGGATCTGGATAAAGTAAGAACTGACATTTCCATCTGGCTTCTCCCAGCTAAGAGATATTGACGTGGTGGTAATATTTTCTATGATCAGGTTCTTTACAACTTCAGGAGCTGCACAGAAAACAGAAACATTGTGTTAATCTTACATTTGAATGAATATATATATATATATATATATATATATATATATATATATATTTATCAATACAAAAAGCATGATGAAATAAATTAAATGTATACCAGGCTGTAAAATAACTAATGCCAACATATACAAAAATGTATTTTTTTGAAGGCAGTAGCAACTCTAACTCACGTGTGTATGTAAATGTAGAATTAGGTCTTCCTTGTACACTGCCACCAACTTGGGCTGAGACAAGGAAGGTGTAATAATTTCCAGGAGTCAGATTTTCTATGGTATCAGAAGTTGTAGTTACAGTCCTGTTAAAGCTTGGATCTCCCAGGATCTGGATAAAGTAAGAACTGACATTTCCATCTGGCTTCTCCCAGCTAAGAGATATTGACGTGGTGGTAATATTTTCTATGATCAGGTTCTTTACAACTTCAGGAGCTGCACAGAAAACAGAAACATTGTGTTAATCTTACATTTGAATGAATATATATATATATATATATATATATATATATATATATATATATATTTATCAATACAAAAAGCATGATGAAATAAATTAAATGTATACCAGGCTGTAAAATAACTAATGCCAACATATACAAAAATGTATTTTTTTGAAGGCAGTAGCAACTCTAACTCACGTGTGTATGTAAATGTAGAATTAGGTCTTCCTTGTACACTGCCACCAACTTGGGCTGAGACAAGGAAGGTGTAATAATTTCCAGGAGTCAGATTTTCTATGGTATCAGAAGTTGTAGTTACAGTCCTGTTAAAGCTTGGATCTCCCAGGATCTGGATAAAGTAAGAACTGACATTTCCATCTGGCTTCTCCCAGCTAAGAGATATTGACGTGGTGGTAATATTTTCTATGATCAGGTTCTTTACAACTTCAGGAGCTGCACAGAAAACAGAAACATTGTGTTAATCTTACATTTGAATGAATATATATATATATATATATATATATATATATATATTTATCAATACAAAAAGCATGATGAAATAAATTAAATGTATACCAGGCTGTAAAATAACTAATGCCAACATATACAAAAATGTATTTTTTTGAAGGCAGTAGCAACTCTAACTCACGTGTGTATGTAAATGTAGAATTAGGTCTTCCTTGTACACTGCCACCAACTTGGGCTGAGACAAGGAAGGTGTAATAATTTCCAGGAGTCAGATTTTCTATGGTATCAGAAGTTGTAGTTACAGTCCTATTAAAGCTTGGATCTCCCAGGATCTGGATAAAGTAAGAACTGACATTTCCATCAGGCTTCTCCCAGCTAAGATATATTGACGTGGTGGTAATATTTTCTATGGTCAGGTTCTTTACAACTTCAGGAGCTGCACAGAAAACAGAAATATGGTGTTATTCTTCCATGCAAATATAAATATATTTATCAATAAACTAAAAAGCATTATGAATTAAAATAAATATATTCCGCGCTGTAAAATAAACATTATGCTGCCACATGCAAAAATGTACATTTTTTGAAGACAATATCAACTCTAACTTACGGGTGTATGTAAATGTAGAATTAGATTTTCCTTGTACATTGCCACCAACTTGAGCCGAGACAAGGAAGGTGTAATAATTTCCAGGAGTCAGATTTTCTATAGTATCAGAAGTTGTAGTTACAGTCCTATTAAAGCTTGGATCTCCCTGGATCTGGATAAAGTAAGAACTGACATTTCCATCTGGCTTGTCCCAGCTAAGAGATATTGACGTGGTGGTAATATTTTCTATGGTCAGGTTATTTACAACTTCAGGAGCTGCACAGAAAACAGAAACATTGTGTTAATCATCCATGCAAATATATATATTTATCAATAAAAAAAGCATAATGAAATAAAATAAAAGTATACCAGGCTGTAAAATAAACAACGAATGCCAACATATGCAAAAATGTAATTTTTTGAAGGCTGTTGCAACTCTAACTCACATGTGTATGTAAATGTAGAATTAGATTTTCCTTGTACATTGCCCCCAACTTGAGCCGAGACAAGGAAGGTGTAATAATTTCCAGGAGTCAGATTTTCTATAGTATCAGAAGTTGTAGTTACAGTCCTATTAAAGCTTGGATCTCCCAGGATCTGGATAAAGTAAGAACTGGCATTTCCATCTGGCTTCTCCCAGCTAAGGGATATTGACGTGGTGGTAATATTTTCTATGGTCAGGTTCTTTACAATTTCAGGAACTGCATAGAAAACAGAAACATTGTGTTATTCTTCCATGCAAATATAAATATACTTATCAAAAAACTAAAAAGGCATGATGAATTAAAATAAATATATTCCGTGCTGTAAAATGAACATTATGCTGCCACATGCAAAAATGTTAATTTTTTAAAGACAATATAAACTATAACTCACGTGTGTATGTAAATGTAGAATTAGATTTTCCTTGTACATTGCCACCAACTTGAGCTGAGACAAGGAAGGTGTAAAAATTTCCAGGAGTCAGATTTTCTATGGTATCAGAAGTTGTAGTTACAGTCCTGTTAAAGCTTGGATCTTCCAGGATCTGGATAAAGTAAGAACTGACATTTCCATCTGGCTTCTCCCAGCTAAGAGATATTGATGTGGTGGTAATATTTTCTATGGTCATCATGTTCTTTACAACTTCAGGAGCTACAAAGATAACAGAAACATGGTGTTAATCTTACATTTGAATGAATATATATATATATATATATATATATATATATATATATCAATGAAATAGAAGATTATTATTAAAAAAATAAATAACGGGTTGTAAAATAACAATATGCCAACATATGCAGAAATGGTAATTTTTTGAAGACAATATCAACTCTAACTTACATGTGTATGTAAATGTAGAATTCGATTTTCCTTGTACATTGCCACCCACTTGAGCTGAAACAAGGAAGGTGTAATAATTTCCAGGAGTCAGATTTTCTATGATATCAGAAGTTGTAGTTACAGTCCTATTAAAGGTTGGATCTCCCAGGATCTGGATAAAGTAAGAACTGACGTTTCCAACTGGCTTCTCCCAGCTCAGAGATATTGACGTGGTGGTAATATTTTCTATAGTCAGGTTCTTTACAACTTCAGGAGCTGCACAGAAAACAGAAACATTGTGTTAATCTTCCATTCGAATATATATATTTATCAATAAAAAAAGCATGATGAAATAAATTAAATGTATACCAGGCTGTAAAATAACTAATGCTAACATATGCAAAAATGTAATTTATTGAAGGCAGTAGCAACTCTAACTCACATGTGTATGTAAATATAGAATTCGATTTTCCTTGCACACTGCCACCAACTTGAGCCGAAACAAGGAAGGTGTAATAATTTCCAGGAGTCAGATTTTCTATGGTATCAGAAGTTGTAGTTACAGTCCTATTAATTGTTGGATCTCCCAGGATCTGGATAAAGTAAGAACTGACATTTCCATCTGGCTTCTCCCAGCTAAGAGATATTGACGTGGTGGTAATATTTTCTATGGTCAGGTTCTTTACAACTTCAGGAACTGCACAAAACAGAAACATGGTGTTATTCTTCCATGCAAATATAAATACACTTATCAATAAACTAAAAAAGCATGTTGAATTAAAATAAATATATTCCGTGCTGTAAAATGAACATTATGCTGCCACATGCAAAAATGTAAATTTTTTTAAGACAATATCAACGATAACTTACGTGTGTATGTAAATGTAGAATTAGATTTTCCTTGTACATTGCCACCAACTTGAGCCGACACAAGGAAGGTGTAATAATTTCCAGGAGTCAGATTTTCTATGGTATCAGAAGTTGTAGTTACAGTCCTATTAAAGCTTGGATCTCCCTGGATCTGGATAAAGTAAGAACTGGCGTTTCCATCTGGCTTTTCCCAGCTCAGAGATATTGAAGTGGTGGTAATATTTTGTGTAGTCACATTATTTATTATTTCAGGAACTGCATATCAAACAGATATTGCTTTTAGTTTTCCATGCCATTAATTTATCACAAGGCAATTTAACTAATTGATATGCATGAGATCATATACATTGCATGTAGGAAACTACAGTATTATTCGCCCTATAAGATGCACATATTTTTCCCTAAAAGTGTGTGTGGGGGGGGGGGATGTGTAATGTGGGATACTGCACACTTCCTGTAATGTGGGGTCTGTAATGGTGGGATTGGGGGAATTCTGCATACTGTCTGATTGGGGCATAACCCCCCTGCACTTTTCAAAAACTGGCTGTTGTTTCGGTTTAAGCTGAAAATTATATTTAACATGTCTTAAATGTTAAAAGTATAGATACAGGACACTAACTCATTTGTGTATGCAAATTTAGTATCAGGGCTTTCTTGTATTCTGTCACCAAGAAAAGCTTGCATGTACACAATATTGGCAATTCCTTACTACTTGTGCACTGTAAAATTGACACCTTCTGAGACTATCTATTTTACCAATCTGTGTTCCCTTAGGGAACATGGCCCACATGAGGCCATGTTCACATGTGCAAATGCTGGGCACATTACTAGTGAATGCTACTGCTCCCCTCACTACATGCACTTCTTTTTGATTCTGTGCAGCTGTGTGTAGATGATATTCAGGCTTTTTTGGCACATAGCATTAGCACTTCATTATATTACCTTTTTGAATTGGAGTTTTTTGTTGCATTGCGTTAACACTGTATTTATTTTCCTTTTTTTTTTTTTTCCACCCTCACATTAATTTAGGATGTTCATATAGTATATATATATATTTGTTTACAGTATAACTTTCATATATCTGGTCCCCATATGTAACCATTTTTGCTAAAGTATACAAATGCTGCTCTATTTTGGTTTATTTTATGCTTTGAAGCTTCTCTCAGCACCATCATTTTTGCTCCTCCATCTTTTTTTTATCATATTTGTGCTCACTTGGCATCATTAGATAAAGTAAGCGGTATTCACCTTTACTGTTTCAGTCTCTTGTTGTCTAACTGCATCCAAATGAGTTAAAAGACAGAAATAAGTCTACTGTATGAGCCTTGAAAGGGTCCCATTTAATGTTCGCACCAGGGCCCCATCACATTTAGTTACTCCACTGTCTGTGAATGCATATTACATTTGCTTACTGTATTCTAATTAGTATTATTTAAAGGTTTAGCTTTTCTCTAATTAAGGATGTGAGAGGCTATATGTTATGTACATGTGTATTAGAGTGTTATCACTGTCCTACAGGCTACAGGAGTATGGACAGTAATATGCACAGAGCAGGGGATGATGCTCTGTGCAGCTTCCCTGCAAATGCCTTCCGAAGGCCCTAGGACATCACTGGATTGCGGGTTATTTTATTTTGTTAACCTCCAATCCTGCCTTAGCAACTCCTAGACTGAACTTTCACTTTAATATAAAGGAGTAGTTCAAACCTCTAGAGGCTGAGTTCTAGTAGCCTGTGAGCTATGTTGAATTTAAAAATAAATGTAGCATATAGGGCATCATGAAAATTTTTTGAATTTCCTATAAGTTGCTGCTATGCTAGTTGGTCACTGGCTATTATTACCCTTATGTTTTAAGTACCAAAATGTGACTTAAGGTCCGTTTGTTTCCTTTTTTATTTTTACGCGATATAGATCTGCATACTCACTTGTGAAAAAAGTCACTTGTGAAGAATCTCCCGAAACATTTTGGCCAGTAAATGCCCTAATCAGTATTGTGTACTGATTTCCTGGAGTCAGTTGTGAGAGAGTCAGTGACTGCTCACTTGTTGGTATTGATTTAGATACATCGCCAATGACCTCAATCATATAGTTACTATAATTGCCCTCTGGTGCCATCCAGCTCAGATTGACAGATCTTGTGGAAATATTGTACGCCTGCAAATTCCCAACAGCCCCAGGTCCTAAAAAACAGGTACAGTAGCAAAATATATTAAATATCTACATATGCATAAGCAGATGCTGAATGTACATTTTCCAGGTGTACAGCATGGCTTGCTTCATTTCAATTCTTTACATGTGGATAATCCGCCACAGGTGGTGCAATCGACTGCAGGCCCCTCCCGGCCCATAAAAGGGCCAGAATTACCCAGAAGACCTCCAGTCTTCTCCTGCAGTCTGACTGAGACGATGGTCTCTTTCTCTCTCCATGGACTTCGCAGATAAGGGGGCATTACTAGCCCGTCGGCTGCTGCAAGTCCTATTCCCACCTGCTTCCGGGACCCTTCTTGCCTCCCAGCCATGGCTGCGGATCAGGTGCAGATAGGGGAACGCCGAGGGTCAGGCGTTCGGCAGAGCTACGCTCTGGGCCGCAGACTCTTCCTCAGAGTAAGCAGGCCATAGGCTATGTGAGCCTATAGGCGGGGGGAGGGAAAGAACCACCCTTTTTCCCTTTTCATTATGTGTCTCACATGCTTTATTATTGTGCATTTTATGCTGTGTGTGTTTTTCTCACGTTTTTTACCTCACAATATACTTACCTTCCCCGCTCCTGCTCCTCTTGCCTCCTCTACGTTATGGCATCTGGGGTGGCCCGCCCCTTGAGGTGATGCTTGAGCAGGCCGGCGCCACGCTCCTCACAGATTTTCCTGAGGTAAAGTTCCAGTTTTTACCTCACGCCGCTGCTCCTTGGTCTGCTTGCTCTCTGGGGATCCCACCCTTCTTTTTTGGACACTGCTGTTGGATGTCCCACATGTAAAGAATTGAAATGAAGCAAGCCGTGCTGTGCACCTGGAAAAATACAATTCTGTGATTACTCACCTGTAGAATTGTTTTTTTGGTGTACAGCACGGCTTGCTTCATCCCACCCTTGTTATCGTTGTTCTCTTTTGCCTTGTTATGGTGATTTTTGTTGAGAGAGTTTCCTTTTAGTGGGCTGTGTTTTACTAACATGGTCCTTGCCTCCCGGCTTCTTGCATTACTGCTTTCAAACACTGGGGTCTTCTGGGTAATTCTGGCCCTTTTATGGGCCGGGAGGGGCCACAAGTCTTCCGGCAGTCGATTGTGCCACCTGTGGCGGATTTCCCACATGTAAAGAATTGAAATGAAGCAAGTAGTGCTGTACACCGTAAAAACAATTCTACAGGTGAGTAATCACAGAATTGTATTTTTGATTCATGGTTGATTTAAATATACAGCACAAGACATGGCCTTAAAGCAAAAACAACATGTATTCACGTTTTTTTTGCTTGAATTAGTTTAAGGAAGAAATATTAAATTAAAATACCATGGTATTCATAACCTGCAGCAGAGTTGCTCTTAAAAAGGAGTAGCACCATCCTTGAATCTATAAGACTTCTAGGGGGTTGCTATACCTCTTTATGGGGCATCCTGAATTGGGATGCTCTGCTGTGTGAAGGCCCCCAGATTGACTAACCACAGTCAGACTCCCCAGCATAACTCTAGTGGCCGCACCAGGCTCTTCTCAATGGGCGGCGTGGGGCATGCCCAACTAGATGTGGCCGAAGGTGGTCGATTCATTCAGATTTCCTTTGCCACACTGACTCATGCTATGAATGATACAGTGGAGTGTGATAAAACTTAATATAAATATTTTATTTTTCTGTTACTTGAGTTGCATGTTTATGAGAAAAGTTAAAAAAATCAGCACAAAGAATACAAAAAATGAAAGAAACAAAAGCTACTTACGGGTGTACAAAGTGATCTCACCACCATAACCATAGAGAAATATATTATTTCTAAAGGCAGATATCTGTATTCTATAGAAATTTCCAGCTGTCAGATTGGTAATTTGAACTTCAGTGGTATTTACAGTCACATTACTGTATGGTTCTCCATAGACAGAGATAATATATGATGAATTTGCTCCAATATATGGGTCCCAGTTCAGCTGTACAGAGGTAGTTGAAATGTGAACAGCAGTGATTATGTCAGACACTGCAGAAGAAGAAACACAATTAACTATAACATGGACATTATAGCCTGGGTTGCAAAATAGCAGAACGGAAGAAAATCTGCCCCCTCCTCCCCCTAAATATGGTGCTGGTGCTGTCCAGTACCAATATATTTTGCTGTAACTCTTCCTTAGAAGAGCAGGCAGTGACCCCTCCAAATGATTTAGCCCAATATGAGGACATGAGGAGCCTGCACCACTAACAGCAGCCCTGATGCAGCTGCAAAAAACAGGATTACTGGGATAAAGGTGCCCCAAATGGCTTTGGCACCCAGGGCGATTGTCCTGGTAAGTACATTTAAACATGCCTGGGACATATAAACACCCTTACCCTTATAATTAGGAGAACATATACACATAAGGGTAAATTAGATGGACCATGTGGTCTCCTTCTGCTGTCCACCTTCTATGTTTCTATGCATCTCATTTAGATAAGCAGAGAAGAGCTGCGTTACTGACAAAGTGCCAGAGACATAATAAGGGCTTTTTTTCATTCTGTGAAGGTTATCCAAATATTTTACATGGTTTACATTTTTAGAGAGACTATGGGGGTTATTCATATAGGGATAGCGGCAGGTAGTGCCTCGTAGCGACAGGCAGCATCTGGTGAACGCTGGGCGCTGTACGCAATACCACATTTATGAAGGCCATTCTGGTGAGCGACTCTAACAGCGCCATGTAGCGTACAATTAATCATTACAGGTGGCTCAGTGTATAGCATCAGCGCTCTAGATTCCAGAGTGCCAGGTCTCACCTGTTGCTCTCCAATACATTTCAGTGGGCGTTCCTTTTCCTAGGGTTTTTTGTTTTTAATTTTTTTTTCTCTCAAATAATTGTGTCACTTCTCCTGCCCTAGAAAAAGTCATTTTTGAACATTTTTGGGATTTGTTATATTTTTATTCAGAATTGTCATTACAGGCCTGGTATTAAAGTATTAATGTCAGAACATGTAATTCCATGTGTTTTTGCTTTGTTACTGGTGGATATTTGTTCAAAAACAGACTTTAATCACATAGCGTCTGTCACTCTATGCTATAGGGACCAGATCCAAAGCACCTACGCTCTGTGAGTCTGTTTTTTTTGTTGAATATGGTATGAGTGGCTGATAGTTGGTCGCAATGAGCTGCCGCCACCTTTCGCTCGCTGCAATGCTGTACTGGTGTTAGAACGCCCAACATACATCTCATTCATCTATGCCGGCCAGGTTACTACAGTGACTGAGGTGCTCTGTTACAGCGCCCGATAGCCGATCACAGAGTATACTAGCAGTCGCTTTAAGCGCTGCTATACAGACACTCATCTGTCGATACCTAGCGCTAGTAATGAATCAGCCTCTATGTTTTAGAGACATTGTTAGCAATGTCCGTTAGCAGCTCCGTACAAAAGCCAACTCACATGGGTGAATTCTTGAACTCCGGAATGCACATGCGAGATGTTCAGTTGTTCATGCTCGCCAGCAAGCCAATCAAGATCATTTACACTGTGCCCTATTTTAGCTAGAAATTACATCCAGAAGGCCTATTTGTGTGTGAAATGAAAGCACTCAGCTTTCTCAGAATCATATTTATTTGCCAAGTCCACTTGTATACAAGGAATTATCTCTGGCTGGTTACAAGGGAATATATGCGGGAAGACAAGGGTAGGGACTAGGGACATTAGCTATACAGTACAGAATATACTCAATAGGATCATGTACTAATAAGTTTTACAGTTAGCACAGTATTATTTAACACATGGTTTCTTGATTAAATATTCCTAGCAATTATTAAGTGTATAGCTTCTGGGGATAAGCTTCTTTTAAACCTTGAGGTTCTGCAGTACAGCATTCTAAATCATTCTAGTATGTTTAACCTGGGTGAGTAGGATTTAATTTTTTTTTCAGCACAAGATTTAGTTCTTTTTGTATAGTTCCTCGATAGTCGGAAGGGGGGTCCACTTATCCTCTCCACTGCTTTGAATGTTCTCAGTGTTTCTCAATGCAAAGCATGCTCACATGACTGCATCTCCAAAGGCTCAGCTGACTGGTCCTGCCTAACATACTTTGGAGAATATTTGTTCTATATATTGATTTGTATATCTGTAATATTGTTTTAAATATTTTAGTATTTATGCCTAACATGTATGGTATGACTAGACTATATTAACTCACACTTATTATTCCATAATTGTTATTTAAACCTAATAATTGAGTAGTAAAATATATTTTTATACATTTGTAAAGTTAATATAATAGTAATTAAAATATATCACTTCTTTTCACAAAAAAATAATCTTAAATACATTTTTAAAAAATGGTAACATTTTAGAGAATTACAAATATTTTCTAAAAAGCCACTATAATCACTGGAGATTATGAACAGTGAAGATTCAGCAATATATTAGCAAGGTATTCATCAAAAGGTTCCATTTCTCCAAAAAGGGTAAAAAAAAACACCAAAAGCAACATTTTCACCAGCATAAAATGGAGGAAATTCCCAAACCTAATTCTCGCTATAAAGTGTTTGGCAAGTCAAAAGTTAAAAAAAAAAAGCTTTCCTTTCATTAAGTGGCTTTGGCGCTGTGATTCCTTCTCTGTCTGCTTCCTTTCACTTCCTTCTTCACCTTTCAGTCCCCACCCTGCTGACCTGATCCATCAATCAACCTTTAGTGGACCAAGAATGTAAACTTCCCCCACTCCCGGCTCAGATGTCCTGATTGGCTGCCTCTCTCTGCAGCTCTCAAACCCTGCCCTCCTCTCTCCTCCCACACTCATCACAGTGTGCTTACATCATATCGCTGTTGCCACACCCACTGTCTCTCTTCATTTTCTCTTCATGAATCTCCAATGCTCTTATAATTTTAAAGATAACTTTTGAAAGCAGATTCAAGTTTAGGACAATGCAATGTGTAGCCTGAGACAATGGAACAACAATCGGGCTTGCATTTAGTATAAATTTAAGAGCCTGTCTCTAAGGTTAATTGTGGTCCCTGAATTACGTGAGTGTGAACAGATTGGCAAGAATGTTTGGCCGAATACAAACTTAAAATGAGAATGAGCTTGTTCACAAGTTTACTCCAGGAACCATGCGAGAATGTGTTCATGCATGGTGCTGAATCCACCCTATTGCCTAGCCTATGCGTTATTCTAACACAGCAAAATGCCTCTCCCTAAATTTATATAAATTCCTTGGTAATTAGAAAAACTCTAGAGCCCCTGTTTACTAAGGAGTGAAACTCTAACTAACATATAATTTCATGCCAGTTACAAGCAGAGTAGCAGAGCAGCTCAGAGTAAGATTAATATAAGGTATTTGAACCTTTGCCCCTGATTATATAAAGTAAAGTACTGAAGAGAACCTGTCCATTACACATTACAAAAAAAATCCATTCAGTAGGCTACTAGATATCAACACTCTTTCGGTTCAAATTATGTAAAGGCATTTGATGTTAGTCCATGAGAAGGTAAAACCCCCAGCAATACAACCTTGGGTACGATTACATTTTGTTTATTACATCTCTTTGGATTTCAATAATACATTTTGGACAGGAAATTGGCCTTACAAGTTTTGGATATGGCTATAAACTGTAGGACCATATGATGATACTGTATATCTTGTTTCTGTACTCACCCAATATAGTAATCTCATTGCTGTCTCCTTGCAAGTCACCACCTGTAAAAGCAGTGACCTTCAAGGTGTACTGTTCACCACTAGTCAAATTTGTGATGGATATGGATTCTGTAGTCACGGTATAAAGAAAATGAGCTAACTCTCCAGACACATCCACCTGGTAGTAACTTATGTTGCCTTCTGGTAGCTGCCAACTGACGTACATTGAACTGTTATTTATCTTGGAAGCTTTCAAAAAGGTCACTGTGGCAGGTTCTGCAAACAAAAAATGCGGAAACTAATTTTTTTCCCTGCACAAAATAATTCCAGAATTCCAGGTTATCATTACAAAATGACAAAACAGTTAAAAAAACTTATAATATATCAGATTGAATTATTGGCTTCATTATAAATCTTTAACAATCACATTATTCGTATACCTCCCCCTCCCCAAAGCAATTATTAAAACACAACATGGTTATTTTTAAAATATTCCAGATTCTCCTACTTACCACCTATTGTCTAAATTATCCTCCTTAATAAAATCATAGCAGCCAGCAGCTCAAACTTTAAACATATAAACCAGAAGAAAAATGTCTTTCGATGAGTTAAAAAATATACTACTTACTAATAAATAAGGAGATGTCTTGTACTGCTCCCTCTGTATCACTAAGTTTAGCAGAGATCAGGAATGTATAGGCTGCACCAGGAACCAATCCATTTATTGTCACAGTTTCAAAAAAAGTAGTCA
This sequence comes from Gastrophryne carolinensis, assembly GCA_027917425.1. Taxonomy (NCBI): domain Eukaryota; kingdom Metazoa; phylum Chordata; class Amphibia; order Anura; family Microhylidae; genus Gastrophryne; species Gastrophryne carolinensis. Next base: position 197,878,549 of record CM051237.1, read on the forward strand.
TATAAAATGTGGCATTATCCTGCATTCTTATCACATAATAATCTTTGTTTCCTGCGGGCGCATCCCATGTTAGGCGTACAGAAGTGGTAGTGGTGGTTTCAGCTCTGATATTACTGACAGTTCCAGGAACTATGCAAAGAAAAATAGATAAAAGAAGGTTTATATTTTTGTTGTTTTTTTCTTCACCATGTAACAGTTGGCCTTTTCAATAAGACACAGCTAGGATTTGTATCTTTGCCATGGAAATATATTATTTTAAATGTTATTGTATTTTAGTTGAAGTCATTTTTCAAGCATACAAATTAACTACAATTTCAGTTAGCCCCAAAGTTCCTCAGATGACTAGCTTTTTACATGTCTACAATTTTTTTTTTAATTTTCTGGGCAGAGAGGAGGGGAGCCAAACAAATGTGCATGAATGTGCAGTCCATCATCCAGGACAAGGAACACAACTGGAGGACAATGGGGGAGGTGGAGGAAGGACTGCCAAAAGATGTCCTGAGAAGATGAAGCATCAGCTGACTATGCAAACTAATTTGCACTTAGCATATCAGTCAAGGTAGACAATCCCTTGAATGGATCACTAGAATTACTTATTTAATGTTTAAATGACCCATTATGCCCATAGACAATTATTTTTTCTAGACTCTGTTTTCTCAATATTCGGATCCTTTATAGTTGCAATAGCACCAGGAAAAATCTTTTACAGAAAGTTATAGCCCTTCCTAAAAAGGTAAAAGTAGTTACATTGAAAGCTTTAGTTATTGTGAAATTACTTTAAGCTTTTATAAAATGTAAGGTAAGATAATGGAATCATGTTAAAAAACAATACTCACATGTACTAGTAACAGTTGTGTTAGGTTCTCCTAGTAAATCTGATCCAGTGACCACCCAAACCTTGAACATGTAGAACTGTCCAGGTGTGAGGGCTCGTATGGAAACTGACTGCAAGGCTGTTGTCTCATATCTGGTATCATTTCCTGTGACCTCTATCAAGTAGTGGCTGTAATTACCATATGGGGGTATCCAACTTAAATTTGCATAATCTGCAGAAGTGTAGTCAACTACAAAATTACCAGCAATCCCAGGCCCTGTGTCAAAAGCAAAAAATGGCAACATGAGTCTAACTCAAGTAGTAATCAAATTACAAGAACTGACCGCATATACTCTGTTAGCCTGAAAAGGTATCACTTGATTTCTTCATTTTCTAGATATGTCTACAGAAAGCCTATATAATGACCCAGATGCTTTAATTTGCATTAACAGGGTAGTTGTTTAACCAATCCAAGGGAACATCAGCGGGTGGCATTGGTCTGAGGGTTGCTTTGGTACTATAAAACTAGTATAGTCTTCTTGTGAATATCTATTTGTTCAGAGTGGAATCCAGTTATGCTGGCCATAAATAATCAGTTCAGAAGCATGTTGGGCATTGAAAGAACAAAAGCTACAGACGACAAGACTTAGATGTAGATTGGTAGAATGAATCCATTTGGGGCGAGTCTGGTGTTTGAAAATGCAGAATGGCTGGCAAAAAGGTAATCTAAAAATATTATTGTTTATTTATATTGCACCATTTTGTTCCTTTGAAATGGACAAGCTATGGTTACAGACAAGGTAAAACTTACAGGCAACTTTACAAACTATATGTTACAAAGTTCAATCCAAATGTGAGAACACGAGACAATAGGAAAAAAGCACCCTGCCATTGGGAGATTACAGTCTAAAAGATTGGGGATGGAAGCAAGAGAGAGGGATCTCTTTTGAACAGCATTGGAGAGTAATGGCTTGAGCGGGGGGGGGGGGGGGGGGGATTCCAGAGAAGTGGTGAGGCACGGGAGAAGTCTTAAAGGCAGGCATGTGAGAAGGTGGCAAAGGAGGAGGACGGGAAATCAGAGGCTGCACCTGGGTTGCTATCACCGGATTAGAGATGAAATGTAGAGAGGGGACTGGTTGGAGAGAGCTTTGTAGGTTAGTGTTAGATGTTTGAAATGACTTCTCTGAGAAACAGGTAAGCAGGGGAGGGATTGACAAAGGGGAGCGCCAATGGAGAAGAAAGAGGAGAGGTAGATGAGGTGAGCAGCAGAGTTCAGAATAGATTTGCAGTAGTCGGGATATGACCAAAGCATGCGCTAACATTTTAGTGGAAGGAAGGGATGGATGCAAGAGATGCTTTTAAAGCAGAACAAAACCTGGGATTTTGACTTTACTGTGTTCTGTTCCGTGCCTCTGTGGCATTCCAAGTCAGAGTGCCCTGCTGTGTGAACCCCCCAGATCAACCTTTCAAACTCACCGCTTCCAGGTCTAACTGTACATTCATGCTCTTGTCCAATCAGAGCCATTCACTGTGCATATTAATTGCTCAGCAAATGTGCTCAGTTTACAAGCAGAGCCTTGCAATAGGAGCAAGAGCGGCCGTATCCCCTGCATCGCATGCGCTCCTGTCCCCAGCCTATCTAAATAGCTGGAGTGCGTGCACAGCTCAAAGCAGCAGGGGTGTGGCCGTCCTGGCTTACATCGGTGAGGGAGCATCAGGAAGAGGTGAGTGATGCGGCACCCCTGGGGGGTTTTACACATCTTTAGATCGTGATTCTCCAGGAGAGGGCCAGTGGCCGGCCCAGCTGGGTTTTGTTCCGCTTTAGGTTGGAGATAACAGGAGGTGGCTAGGGAGGGAATGTGAGGTGTAAATGAAAAAGATAAGTCCAAGCTCGAGGAGTTGCCGTTATTGAAAGATTATTTACAGAGATTGTGGTGTGAGAGAGGGGAGGGGACTTAGATGGGCCAGAGAGATATTTCTACGTGTCATCTGCATAAAAGTGATATTGAAGATCCAGTGAGGTTATTAGTTGGCCAAGACCATAAGTATATATTAAAAAAAGTAGGGGTCCTAGGACGGAACATAGTGGTACACCAACAGAGGGGGGAGGAAATTGTGTGCGTGTAGGATTCACTAAATGTGCAATCAGAGAGATAGGTGGAAAGCCAAGAGTAAAATACATTTCAAAAGATTCAGATTCAAATGTTGAAGAAAATCTGGATTGAATTTGATTTGTGTTGGCATTTACTCTTACGTTTAATAATGATATATTCACACAAATAACTCACGTGTATATGCAGGTAGAATAGAATCCCCCCCTTGTTTATTATTTTCTCCAACGCGGGCAGCAATCAAGAAGATGTAGTAATTTCCAGGCGTAAGGCCTTCAATAGATGCAGAAGTTGAATTTACAGTGCTATTGGAAGATGGCTCTCCCAGGATCTGGATGAAATAAGAACTTGCATTTCCATCTGGCTTCTCCCAGGTTAAAGATAATGAAGTGGTGTTAATATTCGCAGTACTCAGGTTCTTTACCAGACCAGGAGCTACAAATAAAATATATTTCTTGTGACATAATTTTATAGAATCTGAGTACATTTACATTATAACTGGAACTAACAACAATTTGATAAAACATTTTAATCATTTTATTTTAATTAAGAAACTGTGATCAGGATTAGAAATAACATACCGGTAATGCGAAATTAATTTAGAAAACGGCTTACTTGTATATTCTGTTATCACAGAATAGTTTCCTTCTACATAAGGATTACCAACACGAGCTGAGACCAAGAAATAGTAATAATTTCCAGGAGTTAGGCCTTCAATGTTATTATAAGTTGTATTGGTAGTTTTATTGAATGATGGGTCACCCAGGATCTGGATAAAATAATAGCTGGCATTTCCATTTGGCCTCTCCCAGCTGATAATAGCAGAGTTGGTAGTGATGTTTTGAACAGACAGATTCTTTACTGCTTCAGGTTCTGTAAAAACATTAGGTAGGATTTAAAATAAAAGAAACCTGTTTTTGAGGTATTATTACTAATCCAGGGTATCTGAGCTTCACTAACATGAAAAAGTGCTCACTAGTGAGCAATGGGGTTTGCTGGGCAGGTGTGTGTACAGCATGTGCCCAACCACCAGGCACATTTGATTAATTTCTGATGGAGTGGTGAACGAGTTGTTTCTAGATACGGAAAGAGGAAGTTTTAGAATTTTGCAAATTTTTTTACTTCTTGCTTGGAGGGGCATTGGGTCAGAAAAGTATAGTTGGGTTTAAATCAGTCCTGCAGGCTAAGTTCCAGAACACCTTTGGGTCTTGTTTCCCGCAACCCTGACTTGGAAAGTCCAATTGCAGACATACTCCTGGAAGTGCACTTGAAGTATAGTTCACTTTTGTGGACTTTCCCGCGGGCAATAGACCAACAATTTCCAGTGGACACAAGGCTCTCCTGCTTACCTTCCAGCAGCTCCAGTGACACTGATCCCATTTTGTTTATATCCTCCGGCGACACTACAGGCAGCGCGCCCACCAGAGGCTTGTTTAAATGGGCCAATGAGCCCTAATGTAATTAGTAGGGTGAAGTGCCCTTGATCAGCCCAAAGATTGTAGCCGGCCAATCAGCCCAAATCTCCCCTGACCAATCCCCTCCACCTTAGCCCTATAAAGAGGTTTCCTTGTCACTCAGTCATTGCCCATGATAGCATGCGGCTGGGTGCTCTAGTTCCTTGGTGTCTCACTGTGTACTGTTGCTGACCTTGTATGCCTGTACTGATGCCTGCCTGACCCTAAATCCGTCTCACCCTCCCCAGTCCCTGGTTTATCCTCTTTCACTCATAAGTCCACTTCCTTTGTGCTATATAAGAACTGGGGGCAATTGTGTCTGGCACCAGTGTAAACGTCTCAGCAAACAGAGGCTTGTCTAAAGGCTGAAGATGCAGTGGAGATGGGGGGTTGTGAGCTCACCAAAAGGTGAGTATCCGACGGGGCATGACACAATGGATAACATGAGTAGGAAAAAACAAACAAATCATTTGAAACAATCTAAGTATTTAACAAGGGCAACATGCAGTCCAAAAAACAGGGAGGGAGCTACTAAATCTTCTTTTTCTCCTGTGGCATGAGGAGGACGCAGAGGCTAAACTTCTTTATTCTGTATGTATGGGATGTTTTAAAGCAGTAAGAAGTAGGATGGGTGTACATAGAAAAATAAAAAAGGAGTATGTAAATGGCTGCAAAAGGACCAATACTAAAGGTTATATATAGGTTTAATACTAACAGCTTGCAAGAACTTGTAATCCAATATACTGTAGCATCAGCTGATGCTAGCTAGTCATTTTTTTAAAACCTTAGGGAGGATATCGGCAGAGGACCAAGTAACCACCCTGCAATCCATGCCAGGGGAGGGTTTGATGCGACTGGGAGTGCAACAACTTTATTTGTAGTGACAAAATTCTCCTAAGGATGGCCTACCAAAACTCATTGTTTAGAATAAAAAAGTGCAGCTGATGTGTCCTCAAAGGAAACTGGATTTTTTTATTCACATTTTTCATTTTGATATTAATTATAAATTATTTTAATTGAAAGTTTATTTTAACATGGTATGCATACTTAGTTATACTTCAATTATAGAAATATATACAATGCTTTGGCTTACTTGTGTATCCAGATACAGTAGTGGAGTCCCCTTCTACATAAGGATCACCAACACGAGTAAAGACCAGGAAGGTATAATAGTATCCAGGAATTAGACCTTCCGTTGTAAAAAAGGTTGCAGTGACATTTGCCATGACTGTTACATTAAAACCTGGATCTTCCAGAATCTGAATGAAATAAGAGGTGGCATTTCCATCTGGCTTCTCCCAGCTTAAAGATACTGAGTTCGTCCCAATATGTTCAAAAGAGAGTTTTCTTACTGTTTCAGGAACTGTAGAGGGGTGAGCCAATAATTAGTGATTTAGTGTAATCCATCAAATTCATTTTTACCATTAACAGTCTTCCTAATTGACAGGCTTCACTTATGCCCTCATACCAGATCTCTCGGATCTTTATTCTGTGTCATCTGTTTGTCAAAAACTGCTCCTCCAATAGGTTGCACTTGTACTGAATGCCTGCATCCTACTGAAGAAGCATTGATACACACACAGATTATACTGCCACCAATAAAAGACTGGTGTACATCATTGCTTAAAAGAAAGATCAGTGTCAACTCTAAAGGTGAACCCATTTTGTAAGTCAGTTTATATGTACACAGTATCAGAAGCTGTGAGTTTGATTATTTCAGTAGGAAGTTGATTTAGTTAGTGGACTTCCCTAAATGTGGCCTTCAGTGTATTTGCTTCATTCAAATTAATTGAGGTTATTATTAATGTTTTCAAAACTTAATTCATAGTATACCATCTTTCTGCCAATGACCAGTAAATTAAAAGCTATCTGTGCATTAAAAAAATGTATAGACTCTCATCTTACTCACAGGATCAAAAATATCAACATTAATATGCCCTTTTCACTCAGAATGCAGATCTGCTCCCCTTTCCAGCTCCATGCCTGGATCCAATGAAAGGGAGGCAGGCTACTTCACTCATTGGAGGGATGGACACATGCCCAGACCAGAAACACTGAAGACTTTAATGTCAATATTGTCTGTGTAAGATGCAACAGAACTAGCTGCAGAATTGTGGCTGCAGCCAAATTGAAGATAAAAGAAAAATGGCAGCATTTCCCAACTTAGGCTGCACTGGATCATTACCTGTAAGTTAGGGGAGCGTAGATTTTTTGGTGTAACCCACAAATTGCCTTAAAAATGACTTGACGCTGGGCCCTTACTCACTTGCCCCATCTGCATGCATGATACTGAATCATTGTTAGCACTTACATTTGTGCCTGTATCCACTCAAAGCTAAAACACAGCCTCACTGATTTTCTCCTGGTAGCGGCCATTTTGGAGCTTCTTTTCCCAACATCCCAGCTGTTCTGCTGCCTGAATTTAACTGACATAACCCACAATGCACAGCGCTGCCCCTGTGAAGGTGTCCTGCAGCTCCATGAGATGTTTGTTTTTAAAATGTATTACAGCAGGAGTTGCAAAAAAGGTAAATTAATTTTTATAGGCAGCAATCTGATTTTCCCTGGAGAGGGATGCATATGAGCACCATTTCTTGTCAGGGTGTTGGTCTGGCTTAAGTCAAAGTCACATGAATTAAAAGTGGAAGTCCAGTCCCTCATATAACCCCCCCCCCCCCGGCCCCCTCCTCTGAAACTAAAGCAGAGGGAGGGAGGGAGGAAAAAACAACTTCCACTTTAATGTGACTAAATAAGTGCTTATAAAACATTTTCATTTATTGCTAAAAAAATCTGGTAACAGGAGACAAATAATCTCCAGTTCTCTACTGTATATCAAATTCCGTGGGGCTTGTCTGGATTTGTACAAGTTTCAACTGCAGATACTGGCGCCCATGCTGTCTGCCAGAATTCATTCAATAATAAACTTGACTCTCCATGTCTTTCCATTCATGTGCTTTCTGAACTTGCCCTTGCAATGCCATATAGTTTTTAATATTCTGTACCTGTGTAAACAGATATGGCGCTGTCTATTCCTTTCACAAAATTCTCATTGACGGCAGAAATCAAAAAGGTATAATAATTTCCAGGAGTGAGATTCTCAATTGTAGCTGTTGTTAAATTTGTGTTACTATTTAAGGTGACATTTTCTAGGATTTGAATCAAATAAAACTTTGCAAATCCAACAGATTTATTCCAGCTGAGAGAAACAGAAGTGGTGGTAACATTCAGTGTTTGAAGCCCTTGGACAACATTTGGTACTGCAGAGAGGAACCAAAAAAAAAAAAAAACATTACTTGTATTATGATATTAGCATAGACAAATCATTTAATGGCAAAACAAATACAACTATTGAGAAAATACAGAAATGTATTGCAGAGTTAAATTTGCTACTTGCTAGGGTCCTCCTCTTTGGCAGCAGCTACATCCTATCCTGCTGCTTAATGATATTATTAATCATATATTATACATAAACTTTTGAATCAGTTACACTGACATTAATTTTATCGCAGCCTATTGCTGCTATTCAGTCTATGTATTGTGATCATAAATTCTAAAATGTATTGTGATCCTAAAATGTCAGTCTAAAAAAAGGCTAATGCTGTAAAAGCACCTACACCTTAGTCCCTGCAGAGTGTTTGACTGTGGAACCAGTCAGAAAAATGCAACCTCTACTACCCCTGTTTTCTCATGACCACCAGCTGCCTGGTTGCCTGGTACATGCAAATGACGCATAGAAAAACGGGGAAGCATGAGATGCAATTTCCCTACTGCTCAAGAAAGGTCAGCATATTAACCCATTAACCCCCATACTATTAATAACTTTTAAAATCATGAGAATACGCCATACCCTGAATCTACAACCCAACTACACTAAATGCCACGCGTCAAGACCCAAAAATGGTTATTTTGATGAAAAGCAGAAACATTTGCTCTTGGGTAGGGGGCGCTTTAACTAATAGAACAAACTACACAGTGACCTTTGCATTTTGGTTTTGAACTAATGATATGCATTTTGCATGGTTGTTTTGCGAGTGTGAAAATTTAATATAGCAATCTTGTTGCATCCTATGAGACACCAGGGGAAGGGATTCCATCCCTGCTCTGTAGCAGACTATGGACAGACAAAATGGAGGATTTCTCGGACATGAACCATTTTACTACACCCAGCCATGATTTCTTATGTTGTATTCTTGAATTACGTATTATTGTACGTTGAGTTGAGTTCTCAGGCTCTCAAAATGTATTTGAATGAGCCTTTATGTTTCTTAAATTATACTCCCAGTGTGTGTGCAAGCAATGTAGTCATATTATTGAGGCACTGAGGGTTCTATAAATTACTTTGTATTGGACATTTTTAGGATTATTCAGTTGAAGCTTTGAATTCAACACACAATTAAGTTTTTTGGAATAACAGCTGTCTATTTGGTCTTTTTATCCTTTTTTTGAAACAGTAAAGGTATTCATATCCTTGTGACAAATACTCACTTGTATACGCAGATATGTTTGCAGTCTCTCCCCCTACAGTAATACCAACTACACCATAAATCATAAATGAGTAAAAGTCCCCAGGGATCAGGCCAGTGACGACAAGAGAAGTATTACTGGTTGTATAAGTTGTAAGGTTGGACACTGCAACTGTATAGCTATCAACATTTCCATCTGGTGGCTCCCAGGACAGAGATATGGACATGGTGGTAATATTTTCTGTTCTTGGGTTCTTGACTACTGCAGGTCCTGCAAATGAAATAGACACATGGGTAATGCCTGGACAAAATGTGTCACAATAAATAATAAATAATAAAAAAGAAAAGACAATCAAAGTTTTAAGCAAAATAAATGGCCTTCATGCTTTTTTATCTTCTTGTGGTACGGGATGGAGGCAAGAACAGGACCATGCAAAAGGGTGTTTTAAAGCCAAGGCACAGCCAAAATGTCAGCTTTAGATCAAGTAATAGCAGAATACAATGCTAACTGTAACAAAAATATTAACCCCATGTTTGCTCACCAAATATAGGAAGTGTATTTGACAGACAATCATCATTGGGGCCAGTGCAAATCATGGGGACCTGCGCCATTGACAGCCACATACATGAAGTGTGGCTGAATCATATTACAAAAAAATCTCCCTTTATTGATGAGGACCAGCACTTGTGGCACACATTATATCAAATACGGCCTTTTTGGGGGAAGGTTCTTGATGATCAGCTGGGCGATTTAGCAGATTTAGCAATCCTAATAGTATGCTTCCAGCTACAAAACTAGATGTGTTATCATTGCTTGCATCATTCTGTTTCAATTCTTGAGGCTGTACCTCATATATCATAAACATCCAAGTTATTAGATGTTATATTACATTAATATACACTAGCTCTTGTCCATGCAACATAGCAATCTTCCATAATATGTAAAAACATGTTTTTTAATCTATAGAGCAGCCATGTATGTTTAGACATTCTTACTTGTATAGGCAGATATAGTTGCATTGGTTCCTGTCTGATTACCAGCAACAGCATACACTAGAAATGTGTAATAGGTTCCAGGCACCAGGCTTCCAAATGTAAAATTTGTCAGGTTGGTGGTGTTGGAGGATGAAGCACCAAGAATCTGAACCACATAATAGGATGTGTTCCCTTGAGGTGATTGCCAGCTTAAAGATATAGAGGATGTGGTAACAGTGGTTATGCTAAGATTCTGCACTTTTTCAGGCTCTATGAAAAAAAAAAGAATTGTGCTAAGACACGTGTCTTATATGTACAGTTTAGAACAGGTGCAATTGGAAAAAGTATTTCATGAGTTTTTTATGATATTATAGTTATTAATATAATGTTGGATAAAACATATTTCTAGATGCTCAGCTTCTCTACCTCTAAGTAACCAACCTATGTTGCCGATCCCATTGATGATTACTTTTTCATGTTAATGAGGTAGATTTAGAGCCTGGTGAGAAAACTCACACCTTTTAAGAAGAGAACATTGCTATTAACTTTTATTGTCTACCTTGGAGCTGATTGGGAGATGGGTGAAAATTAACACCCGGTAGACATTGAAAGTGAACTTTCTTTTCTAAAAAAGAAGATGTTTTTAACTAGGCCCTATTGTGTCCTATCCTAACCAGTACACGAATTAGAAATGGGTTTTGTTTAATAAAATGACATCTAGTAATAGAACAAAATATAATTGATACAAATGTTATCAGCCACTTTAAATTTAGTGACAGCTTACCTGTATATTGTGATATAGCAGAATAGTTCCCTTCTATATAAGGCTCACCAACACGAGCAGAGACCAGGAAGGTGTAATAGTTTCCTGGAGTCAGACCTTCAACTGGATAAAAGGTTGTAATGACAGATGTATTAAGAGATAGATCTCCCAGGATCTGGATAAAATAAGAGCTGACATTTCCATCTGGTTTCTCCCAGCTTAAAGACACAGAGTTTGTAGTGATGTTTTCAGCGGAGAGATTCTTCACTGCTTCAGGAACTGTAGAGAAAAAAGAAAAAAAATGCCAATAGTTGACATGTTTGGGTATCACCTACTTACTCATTACTGTATATATATACACTGTATACTGCAGAGTTCTCTTTTTCTCCTTTCCACAGTTTACCTATCATCATCATCTCTCTTTTTTCACATTTGTTCTTTTTCATTCTCTATTCTCCTCCTTCAGTATTTCTCTCATTAACCACTTTCTCTCCATCCCTCGACATGTTCTTTCATTCTCAGTTTCTTTTATGATGTGGCCTTCATTTCTTTTTTCTAATGTTCCTATTATTTGTTCTCTCTTTTTCACATTCTCTGCAACTCTTCTCTTCTTTCTCAACATCCTTCATCTAGTCTGATGGTGGAACTGGTCATTGGGACACCTACTGGCAGCAGGACAGCTCAAAAGACCCCTAGTATCAGGGACACATGTCCCTTGGGAAGTCACTTGTTGTAGTTATAGATTATTAATCTTATTAAGTAAGGAGCATACTTAGTTCATTTAGTAAGATAGTGTGCCTAGGTTTTGAAACAAATCTAGAACATTTCTCATATGGCAGTTCCTGTCATTCAAGTATATCAACAGTGTCAGTGTTGGGGAGGGATTGGAGCTTATAAAAGTTAGAATCCACTTAAAACCCAGAATTAAATAGTTGCTGGAGTGGAGCAGGAGAGAAGCACCCAAGGAATTAAAAAATTAAAAGGGAGACTAGGTCAGGTAGTAGCCACTGCAGCCTGCAAAGAAAGCCAAAGGTCAGGTTTCATTAAAGTGAAATTCTATCCTATATAAAAGCACCCCCAGCACTGAGGCAAGGCAAGGGGGTAAAAAAACTCTGCAATCCTGAAATCTTGCACAGGGTGCCTTATGGTCCAGAAATCTTGCACAGGGTGCTCTTTAAACTAAGGACCTCCTAAATATCTATCAATATGGGGATAGAGTTACAAAAAGGAATATAGCAGTTGTAAATACATATGCCCAGGTATACTTAATAAATATACCAATCATAGACAACAAAAGTCTGTGACTAGGATTTTTGCTTTATTGAAAAAAAAGCAGATATAAATATTTCCAATTATAGTAGCATTTGTTTTAATCATGTAAAATAAACATGGTTTACCTGTGTAAACATATATGCTTTCATCCTCTCCTTTCACAAGATCTTCATTGACAGCAGCAATCATAAAGGTGTAATAATTTCCAGGGGTCAGACCAGTGAATGTAGTTGAATCATTAGTTGTATTAATATTTAGAGTAGAATCTTCTAGGATTTGGATCGTATAAAACTTTAAAAACCCAACAGGTTGGCTCCAGCTGAGAGACACAGATGTGGTGGTAACATCTAGTGTTTTAAGCTCCGTGACAACATCTGGTTCTGAGGTCAAACAATGAAAATGACTTGTTAACCAAACAATCAGTGTAATTTACAGGAGTTACCACTGTACTGGCACGATATATTCTCATGGCAAAACACAAAAAAAGTCAGTCCAATGCTATAAAAAACAAGCATTATGTGTATTATAGTTATATATATATATATATATATATATATATATATATATATATATATATATATATATATATATTAGTTACATTTTTACTCATATAAAGGCTTGAAAGTCAAAATATACAGCTGGCAAACCATTCCTGATTTTTTTAAATTATTGACTCCTACATGCTACACACTCCTTTCAAAAGAACAGCAATGAGCACCTATATTCTCACCCTTCATTCCTCAATAGACATTTAACAAGCTGGATGTTGTGCCAGAATTATTCATTTATTTCATTTATGCAAATTTGTCCCAGGCATAGTTAGGGACAAATAACTAGTACAATGTATGTAGCCTACATTACTCTTCGTCATCTCCTATGGCACATCTAAATTCCTTCAGAACTATCCCCAAACAATGAAAGACTAACCCAACATAAATGTGTAAAATGTCTAGTTATTATTTGCATTATATTATAATAGTACAGTTCAGGAAAATATTTGAAACATAACATAAAATGAATTAAATACAAATTTTCTTGTAACAAAACTTACTTGTATGAGTAGATATGTTTACACTCTCTCCTTCTACCATGTCACCAACTACTCCATAAACACTAAAGGTGTAGAATTGCCCGGGTAAAAGATCTAGGAACCATACAGAAGCAAAAATGATTGTAATTGCGGATGAGTTCTTAACAACTACATAGTTCTCAATATTGCCATCTGGTGGGTCCCAGTACAAAGATATAGATGTTGTAGCAATGTCCATTCTTAAGTTCTTAACTGCTGCAGGTTCTGTAAAAGGGAGAGACGGTTACTGAATGGACACAGTCTGCACACAGTTACAACAGTGTTACATTAAATTTACTGTCCAGATAAAACAAAAAAAAAACACATACCTACCTTTTGTCTCCTGCAGCTTAGCCATTGTAATCTGGCAGTATTAACCTTACCAAGTCCTGCAATCAAGTCATGCAGCTATCACACTCACTGTCAACCTCTGGGATGAACAGCCACAGTGGGTATGCTGAGGTCACTAAGACTGACATGGGGGCTTGGACATGGTGGTTGCGTGGAGAAACCAAGCGACTCAATCTCAGGACCCAGTGCATTTTAAACTAGTGGGATGGGACCTAAAGCTGAGACTATGCTATTCTACTGAAACCTTCAAAATGGAATTCTAGTTAAAAAAAATCCTTACAGTTCTGAATTCTTGCACAAGGGTGTCTTATTATATTGAACTCTTGCACATGGCACCTCCTAAATGTGTATTAAAATGGAGAAAAAACTAATTGGAAAATAATTTATAAGTTGTAATTAGATGTGCCCATGTATGGAGAATATGAATGCAAACCACAGAAAACAATAGGCACAGTGCAGTGGTCCCATGCAAGCCACTTTAGTATGAAAAGCCTGTGACCAGGATTTATACTTATGTGAAAAATGGCATCAACCAACAGAAATAGTAGTGTATTTTTCAGCCCATAAGATGCACCAAAGATTTAGAGGAGGAAAAAAAGAAAAATATTCTGAACCAAATGGTGTGCTAAAATCCCCCTTCCCAATCACCCCAGTGTCCCATTACAGTCAGTGGGCAGCATGCCCCATTTCAGGCAGTGTGCAACATCCTACCCATACACCCTGCCACCGGCCTGCCTCCTGCTTGCCACTGCCACTGGGACATACAGACACATACACCTTAATTTACTGATGTCCTCTGCCACTGCCCACCTCTCCCGCCACACACGTTCCCACTGCCACCAGCCTCCGCTGCCACATGTTTCCGATGCTACCACCTATTTCTTCTGCTCCCAGACGTTCCTGGAGCTAATGCTGGGTGGGCGTGGCCTGTGACTCAGGCTATTGTTTTCAATAGATGCTGGTCCTATACAGGCCCAATTGCAGCCAGGAACCACCGCTCCAGAAAAATGTGTGTGGTGGCGGGCGTCAATTGCAGGAGCCGCAGGCCAGTGGCGTGGAAGCACCAAGAATGTATGTTTTTTTTTTTTTTTTTACGCATTCGGCCCTAAGAATATAAGAATTTAAAAGCTCTTTTAACTCTTAAAAACCCTTAAAAATCCCAAAAAAGAATGAAATGTGGTCCTCCTTACCCGAAGTAACCAGCCCGGGACCAGCTATGCAGGGCTTGTAGAAACAGGGCGCAGGGGCCAGCTTTTGTGGCCACTGGCCCTGCAGGCTACAGGCCCGCATAGCCCGTGGCCACGGGCTCTTCTGCCCCCCCTGGGCTTTGGGAAGGCAGGTAATGGGGGTACAGGGGGTTAATGGCAAGTCACCTGCAGCCAGCCCCCAGCCTTGTGAACTGGTATAGGGGTCTCATGGACCCCTTACCAGTGCACAAGGGGTTAAATGTAAAAAATAAAGACACTGACACACACACCGAAAAAAATGATCTTTATTATTTTTTTTTTTTACTCTACTCACCTCCGATCCTGAGTCCCTCGCCGCTGTCCCACACCGCTGTCAGCTGATGACAGATGCCGATAGTGATCGGAGCAGGGTGGGTGAGAGGAGAGAAGGTTCAGATCGGAGCCTCCTCGCCTCTCACCCGCCCTTCTCTGATCACCACCTAACAGATGCCGGAACTGGGTGAGGGTATAGGAGGAGCGGGATGATTTCATCCCGCTCCTCCCACAAAAGTCGGGGCTAGGGGCGGCGGCCATTGTCGCCATTAGAGGAGGTGAGGACCCGGAAGAGGGTCCTCACCCGAAGGGGATCGCCCCCCCCCCGGTTAAGAGAAGAGACGGACGGAGGGATCGGGCGAGGAGGTGAGTGACTGTAATTCTTTTTTCTTTTACAGGCGCAGTGTCAGCGGCGAAAACGGGGGGGGGGGGGGCGGCCGGTTTCGGGCCCCCTCCTGAAAACAGGAGATGATGGGGGAGGGATCGGATGCCCCCCCCCAGGAAGAGGGGACCCCCAGCTTTACACAGATACCAGAGGTAAGTTTTTTTTATTTCTATTTTTACACTAGCAGAGGGAAATGCCAGGCACGTAGTTTCTAGGTGCTTGGCACTTAACGGTAGGAGAAGCAACCACGTAGAAACTATGTACTTGGCATTTAAAGGGTTAAACCAATTACAACAATAAAAGTCTATTCCAGGTCCAGTATCCTTCTACCTATCAAGCCCAATGGCTTACAATATATCATAAACGAAAAGAACTTAAAATGATTAGCAAAAAATGTTTTCCCCTGCACTGAGATTTAACTGACATTCTAATGCAGTACAGGAAGCTGGTTCCAGAGATTGCAGCATATAGCATGGTCAGTTATTTATTCCTAGCTATTTAGTTATGCACTAATCAGGGGTCCCCAAGCTATTTTTATCAAGTACCACTTTCCATTTGCTGATTATATTTAGTACTACCTGAGTGGTGCATGAGTGTCAGTCACCTAAAACTGTAAACAAAACACAACATGTATGAGTGTATGAACCACACAAACAAGGGGCAGTTTTTTATTACTTATGAAGCAAACCACGCTTCAGCATATATATGGCAGCAGATCAGGTTGGGGTACAGGTCTGCAGCTTTGTTGAGTACCACCTGAGACGATCTCAAGTAACACCAGTGGTACTAGTACCACCTGTTGGGAACCCCTGCTCTAGATCACACATGCCCAATCCTCCTTCTCAAGGGCCACCAACAGGCCAAGTTTTGCAGATCTCCACACAGATGACATGTGGAGTAACTAGTGGCACTTGAGTACCTATGATCTAGATATTAGATCTGCTAACCTTTCAAAAATATATTATCATAGCTCATTAGAGATCTATTATCTGAGTTGTCATGCCTAGTTAGCTCAAAACAGTCTTCCCATTCTTCACTGACCTTGAACTCCCCCCTGATCTCATCAAAAATACAATTCTGTGAGTACTCACCTGTAGAATTGATTTTGTGGTATACAACACGTCCTGTTTCACTAAATTCTTTACGTCTGGGTTATCCACCACAAGGTGGCGCAGTGGACTGCAGAAAGACTTGTGGCATCTCCCGGCCCTATAAAAAGCCAGGAACCTCCCACAAATTCCCAGTGTTACAAAGCAGTTAGACAAGAAGCCGGGAGAACAATAATGAAAGAAATCCCAAAATGAACATTTGAACAAATCACCATACAGAGGTGACCAAGAATAATAATAACAAGGGAGGGGCGAAACAGGACGTGCTGCATACTACAAAATCAATTCTACAGGTGAGTACTCACAGAATTGTATTTTTCCAAGTATACAGCACGTCCTGTTTCACTAAATTCTTTATGTCTGGGACATCCAAAAGCAGTGTCCGTAAAGTAGGGTGGGATCCCCAAGAACAACGGCGGGCAGTTCAAACCACTGCCGCCTGAAGAACTTTGCGGCCAAAAGCAGCATCAGCTGAGGCCCTAACATCAACCTTGTAAAACTTGGGAAAAGTATGAACAGAGGACCAAGTAGCGGCCTTACAAACTGGTTCAACAGAAGCCTGGTGCTGAAAAGCCCAAGAGGCACCAAAAGGTTAAGATCCCAGACTGGTAGCAAAGGCTTACGGGGTGGACGCACATGAAAAACACCCTGGAAAAAAGTTTTAACCAGACGGTGATTGGCAAAAAATCTTTGGAAAAAAAAAAAAATTGTCAGAGCTGAAACATGGCCTTTGAGGGTACTAAGTTGAAGGCCCAAATCCAAACCATGTTACAAGAATTCCTTAATTCTGGGAAAAGAAAACACCCTACAGGGAAGAGACTTGGCAATGTAAGCATGCCAGACCCTGTAATAGATAAAAGACGAGGACTTCTTCTTAGTCCTAATCATGGTATCAACAACAGCAGCAAGTAACCCCTTTTCCATCAAGATGGAGGTTTCAGCAGTCAAGCCGTTAAAGCCAGCATTTGAAAATTGGGGTGGCGTAGCTGCCCCTGAGTGAGGAGATCTGGATCCTTGGGCAAGACGTACCGGTCTACTGCCAACTGCACGACGTCTGCGAACCAAACCCTTCTTGGCCAACAAGGGGCCACCAGGATGGCAGGTACCTGCTCCTGGACTATCTTGCGCATGACCCTGCCCAGGAGAGGAAACAGAGGGAACACATAGAGAAGCGGAAACTTCTTCCAAGGAATAGCCAATGCATCCGTGGCGAAGGCCAGAGGAACCTGAGGCAGAGAGACAAATCTGGGAAGTTTGTGATTGTGACGAAACGCAAACAGGTCAACGTCCGGCTGCCCCCAGCGATGACACAGGGAGAGAACCCCCGGTTGTTGAGGGACCATTCCCCCATACAAGACGTCCCCTGCTCAGGGAATCCGCCTCCTGGTTCTCCACTCCCGGAATGTAGACCACTGAGATGCCGGGAACATGCTGATCCGCCCAAGACAGGATCAGGGACACATCCTTGAAGGCTTGCTTGCTCAGAGTTCCTCCCTGATGAATGATGTAGGCAACCACCGCCTGGTTGACTGAGCGGATCTGAACAGCCTGACCCCGAACGTGAGTGGTCAGGCGCGAAAGAACCAATCTGATCGCCCTCAGTTCCAGGACTTTGATGGAAGCATGGGCCTCTTGTGGGCTCCATCGACCCTGGAACCTCAGGGACTTCCAGAAGCCTCCCCAACCGGTCAGACCGGCATCTGTGGTGACCTTCTCCCAGCACAGGGGCAGGAAGGTCCTGCCCACTAGAAGGTTCCTTGAGTCCAGCCACGACGAGAGGGACCGTCTGGCCAGAGGGGACAGAGCAAACTCTTGATCCAAGGACACAGGGTCCCGATCCCAAACTGACAAGAGGAGTAACTAAAGATGTCTCATGTGAAACTGAACAATGGGGACTGCCTCAAAGCAGGGCACCATCAAGCCCACCAACTGCATCCCCTGACAGATGGAGGGATGAGGACATGATAACAGAGCCCGAGCCTGCATCTGAAGATCCTCCACCTTCTGCTGAGGAAGGAACACCCCGACCTGAGAGGTCCTGGATCCGTAGCAGAGCCATCACTCCCGCCAGTATCTTGGCGAACACCCGAGGTACCGAGGTGATACCGAAGGGCAGAGCCGCAGACTGGTAATGCCGATCCTCCAGCGCAAACCTTAGAAATCTCTGATGACCTGGAAAGGTAGGCGCATGAAGATAAGCATCCTTGATGTCCACAGTGGTCATGAAGCCGCCCGGGCGAAGGGTACTGACAGCAGAGCGTAGCGTCTCCATATGAAAATGCTTGAATCTGACAATTTGTTAAGTCCCTTCAGATCTTGTAACCGGAGGACAATACCTCCTGTATACACCGGTCTGAGACGTGAGCAAAGAGCCGAAACGGTCCCCCCACCCGGATGGGTGAGGGCGCCCCTTCATGCCTGAGGGGGCTTGTGAGAGGGTTTGGGCTTGGTATCCAGGAGAGACCGGGACAACCACGGGATCTGCAACGGCCCCAAGAATCTCTGCAGCTACTAGAGAAGAGGGAGACACAACCTCCTCTGGGAGCCGAAAGGAAGGGAGGAGGATGGAGGACCCCCGAAATGGCCTCTAAATCAGAACAAAGTAAGAGAGTACTATAGTCCCCCCCCCCCGCTACCAGCTGTAGCACCATCAAGGAGACGCTTGAGCAGCCTCTTGAGGGCAATAGCAGTAATGGCAGCAGCACAGGTCGGACGCAATCCAGCCCCCACACAGGTTAAAGCATGGCAGGCCAATTGATCCATGCGCCGGTCCTCACCATCCCTCAGAGAGGTAGTGTCAGGGGAAGGCATGACCGAAGCATTGGACAAGCCTTCTTAACAAGATCAGCAGGAAAAGGATACCTTTTATCCAACCCTTGGGCACAGCAGGCAGCCTGCTAGGCCGTTCCCATTCTTTAAGTACCAAAATGGTAAAATGTTCCTGCTCAGGGAACTCTGGACGCTGTTTACCAGGGCGAAAGAGCTCCCACTGCTTTCTCTTAGCCACCTCAGGGGCAGCAATGTGCAATTTATCAAAATATGTGACAGCAGATTATCAGTGTCCTCAGGGTACCATGAATCCTCTCCAGACACCGACCCAGGGTCCCTATCGCAACCCTCCTGCTGGTTCCCAGAGGAGTCGGAATCCTGGTAAAGTCCCCCCATCTCAAGGGGGTGACAGCCACCAAACTCATCAATCCCCACATACACCTTAGCAACGGGGGAGGGCCTGGGCTCCAGGTGCCACTTCTTGCCAGAGACCTGCCTAGGAACAGGCCTGGCAAGCTGATTTTCAATGTTAGCCACCCGCAGAGCCAAATCAGAACGAGACTCCCTGCTAACAGTGCCCTCACAGGGGCCTAGTTGCAGGAGCGGGGGAGTAGGGGAAGCAGAGGGAGGCGCAGAGCTGGGAAGCGAAGCAGGCAAACCAGCTTGTAGCGCAATGACACTGTCAGCACACGGCATTCACACACCGTGACACTGTTAATCACAGGGGATACCCACACATGGAACATAGCCGGGCTTGCCCCGCAGGGCCCCCAAGCACGCTATCCCCTGAAGCCTCCATATGGTGATTAACACAGGCGCAATAGACCAGTAGTGGGTAAAGGCTTAAGACAGAAGCCACCCGGGATGCCCTCCCACGGGATGCCCCCAGAAGTCTATTTTGTGAAGGGGGAGTGAGGGGGAGGAAGGAGTAAGCCGGGAGAACCACAAACCAATGGTATCCCGCCTGAAAGACATAAGTAAAAATACACATGAGCATCCCGCAGCACATGAAAATCCCAGGGTCAATAAAAAAAAAAAAAAACCCCAAGGGGGACTCACGGACAAAAGACACCGCGGGGTCACTCAGGCACAGACCGCTAGGTAAAGCGATACACCAGGGAAAGCAGCGCTGCAGCCGGGAATGAAGAAAAACCAGACACGCAGGTTGTACAAAATGGCGCCAGCTGTGGTACCTCGAGGGGCGGGCCGCAGGGGAACAGCGCGATCCACAGCATCACCAGGCCCCGCCCCCCTCCAAGAGCGCAAAAACGGCGCTCACGTGACCTGGCCGGGGCCATGACAAAGCAAAATTACCTCAGATTATAGCGCCCATAGTCGCGGAGCGTAGTACAAAGCTGCGCAGCAGCTAAATACACCAAAAAAACACACCAAAATCACCAAATTACCTCAGAAAACACCACTCACCACCACTGCGCCCCCCCTCCCGAACGGAGTCAGAGAGGGGGGAGAAGAGAGGGAGACGAGGGGAGGCAGCGGCGAGTATCCATGGCCAGGGAGGGGAGGGGGGAAGCCCCACAAGTAAAAGAAAGAGGACATAGTCCCCAAATTTCTCACCCCCTCAGAAGGCAGTGCATGAACTCCGCATCCCAATCGGGCTCACCATAAAGCCTTTGGCCGGCTCCCATTTGCAGTACAGGGTCTGCGGCTTGGAGCAGCGCTCCTGGAGCACTTGACCCTAGTGCTCTTCTATCTTCACCCGATCTGTCAGACGAAGCTGGGAGGCAGTGGGAGTCCAGAATCGGATGGGAATAGACTTGCAGGGCCGCGGGCTTGGTTGCCTCGCTCACCTGCGCAAGAGAGAGAGAGACATCTTCTATCTTCACAGTCCGAATGCAGAAGGAAAACTGGGAATTTGTGGGAGGTTCCTGGCTTTTTATAGTGCCGGGAGATGCCACAAGTCTTTCTGCAGTCTACTGCGCCACCTTGTGGCGGATAACCCAGACGTAAAGAATTTAGTGAAACAGGACGTGCTGTATACTTGGAAAAGTATGTTGCCAACCACAATTGATGCTTTTACTTTTTGCAACATCCTGTGTGAATTCTAGAAATGATTGTGTATTATCTTACTTGAAGAAGCCCAAGCATTTCGTAACACTCCACCCACTCCTCCTGTGCTAGTCCAACTGTCACTCAAGCCTATGTCTGTCATTCAGATTACAAAGGGGACTCCCCTGGACTTACAAAGGGGACTCCCCTGGACTTTCTCTTTAAAGTGGACCAACACCCAGGATTTTGACTATCCTGGGTTTTGGTCCACTTCGGCAGGGGCACCCCGATTGGGGGTGCCCCGCTGTGTGAAACCCCCCAGAAACCCCGAAAAACTCACCTCTCCTCGCTCCCACGTGACGTGACGGACAAGAGAGCGCGCCCGCCACCGCCTCCTGCGCGTCACTCTTACAGGGCGCACGCCCGCGCCGGCCATACACAGATCGGGGTGCCCCGGTCTGATCGGTCCGGGAATCTTATAGATTCCCGGGCCGATCATGGGAGGGTGTTGGTCCACTTTAAGAAATCAGAAATGTTAGCAATACTCCCAGATTGTTAGATATACAGTATTGTTGCCTTAGTGTATGCCAACTCTTGCTCAGGCAACATAATAGTTATCATATACAGCAACATGTATTACAAACTATAGATCTCTGAAAGCAGCCATGTATGCTCCAGACATACTTACTTGTATAGACAGATACATTTGCAGTGGTTCCTGTCTGAGCACCAGAAACGGAATATACCAGAAATGTGTAATAGGTTCCAGGTACCAGGCTCTCAAATGTGAAATTTGTCAGAGTGGTGGTATTGTAGGATGAAGTATTAAGAATCTGAACCACATAATAGGATGTGTTCCCTTGAGGAGGCTGCCAGCTTAACGATATGGAGGTTGTGTTAACACTGGCTGCAGTAAGATTCTGCACTTCTCCAGGCTCTATAAAAAACACAATTGTGACGTGTCTTATTTGTACAGTTTAGTATAGTTGCACTTGGAAAAACATGTCCATATTCTCTATAATTACTACAATTATTATTAATATCATTAATTACTGTTATTACTATTATGTTGAGTAAAACATTTTTCTAATACTGGAGCACTGCTCCTCTACCTTTCAGTAGCCAAACTATCCCTCTGACCCTAGCTTAGCATTGATGATGATATGATGATGATGATATGATGATGATGATGATGATGACGACGACGATGGTTAGTGGGTTCTTAAGCAGTCCAGATGCTACATTTCACATGCTTGTATTTTACTTCAGAGACAGCCTTACTGTTAATATTACAGTAAAATAGCTGTATACTTACTTTAAGCTGAGAAAACCAAAAATAGATAATATATGTGTATCAGCCACGTTTAAGTGACAGCTTACCAGTATACTCTGCTATAGCAGAGGAGTTCCCTTCTATATAAGGATCACCAACACGAGCGGAAACCAGGAAGGTGTAATAATTTCCAGGAGTCAGGCCTTCAACTGTATAAGAGGTTGTAGTGACAGATGTATTAACTGATGGATCTCCCAGAATCTGGATAAAATAAGAGCTGGCATTTCCATCTGGCTTCTCCCAGCTTAAAGACACAGAACTTGTAGTGATGTTTTCAGCCAAGAGATTCTTCACTGCTTCAGGAACTGTAGAAAGGTTAAGCAAAAAATTAGCCAATACTGAATATATTTGGTTCACACATTTTCCCATTAAAATAAAAAGGTTTTGAACCATGGACAGTTTAACCTATCATATCATATAATCACATGGGGAATATTTTTAAGGCCATTTACTATGCATAAGATTCTATTTTTGGAGATTGTTCACTTCATACAACTATATATATGTACACCGATGTAGAGTAATGCACACCACACAAAAACAATAAGTTCTAAATTGTATATATTATGAAATTATCAATGCTCACACATGTAAATGGTCAAACCACAAATGGTTTCAGCTCATTAAACATCACCAGAACAAAAATCCAAGGTATATCAGATATCTAGTGAAAAGAACAGAGTAGATATCGTATACTGACAGGAAAATCCGTATGCGATCGCAGCAGGTGGAAGGTTGATATTTCAACATATGTTCAAAAAGACTAAGGGAAGTGCATTTGTCTCTGCCCAGTATAGTGCCTATTCAGTCTAGCACTAGGAACAATGATGCTTCTGTAACATAATCAGGTATCATACAGTGAAGTGGGATATCAGATAGTGGCCCCAATGTCTGTATGTCAACTGCAACCTCTGCTTCAAATGAAAAATCGTCTATTCCACGCACTGTAGCGCCTATGCTGTGTATAAAACAGAAGGAAGGATTGTTGCTGCCCTCTGGTGGCGGGAATCAATTATGGCATACACCAATATACTTCAATATGTACATTGCGAATGTCGGGGTAATGAGACTTATACAGCAGTCCAATGTTATTATCAAACATGCAAGTTATAAACAATTATCACAGATAGAAGAATAGGGTTAAAATGCTCAAAATCGTGTGCAAACAATGCTCCTGAGACACTGTGTGAGGCAATATGGCATAGAAAACAAGAGTGCAGAATGTAATGATATTACCAAATACCCAAGCGCATCGCTCTAAGGAACGTTTCGGGGCTTGTGCCCCTTCCTCAGCCGGACGATTCATACAACCAATCAGGGGCTCACATTTTTTATTTCAAAGCCCTAAACTCAGGTGATTGTGTGAAGCAGAGAAGCTCCCCAAAGTTCTGCTTATAAAAAACTCCACGTGTCAGTGCAGTAAAACAATGCACTGTCAGTGGCCCCTCTGACCCAGGAAATCCACCCCTCCTGAATTTACCATGTTAGCATACAATGGGGACAACACCTGAGTGAAAGTGCCAAGTTGCTGAGCTCAGGGAAGAGAATAAGCTTTCCCCACACTGGGGTACTAATGGTACAGTCTGCCCAGTATTACAATGGGGCATATGTTTATGCAGCACAGCTAGGAGCTTACTGCTTTATCTTCAGCAGCCTATCCAAGCAGAGTTATACCTGTGGTGTCCCTGAGGCTGCCTAAGGTGATTACTCAACACTTTCTCCAGGTACCCAAAATCTTTCATGATTGCGGATTATGGCTAGAGATGAGCGAACTTTTTAAATTTCGCTTCAGGCAATTAGCCTGTCCTCATTCACCGGTCTACGAAGTCCACTGTCCCAGCTGGGCTCCCGGCATCTAGTTTCCCACCGCATGGAGGGGTATTTATATAAGTAGCCATTCCCTGGTGGATCGGAATATGACCAGCCTTTGGATGTCTGTGGAGACCAGCGGTGGATAAAATGTAAGTGCGTTATGGGGGGAGGGGGAATAAAAATAATATTTTTTTTCTTCTTATGTGTCAGTGTGTTTTTTTACATTTAACTCTTTGTGAACTGGTAAGGGGTCCATGAGACCCCTATACCAGTTCACAAGGCTTGGGGGGCTGGCAAGTCATCTGCAGCAAATTGATGACTTGCCAATAACCCCTTAGCCCCATTAAGAGGGTATAAAGAAGGAATTGATATTTGTTATGTATTTCATATCTTTAAATATCCACCTTGTCTCATGAATAACTTATTTTTTCCTCAGGGGGTGATAGATAAATATTTGTTCCTAAAAAGCCTGCATGTAACCAACACCCCTAAAGCATATCCTGTCATGCCCATCACCCTGTAAAATGGTCTCAAGGTTGACCTACACCAATACATTGTACGTAGCTGTTGTGATCACTGGGCACTGTTGTGAGTATAAACATGCTTGTTACTATTTGCAGAAACATATTGTAGAAATGACCAGATTACTATAGAAGCAGGCACTCTAAATAATCTGCAATAATCTGCAATTACAGTAACCACCTGGCTTTCTCTTGGGTTTTGCATCCTGTATGACCACAAATGGCACTATCCCAAAGTCTTTGTAAGGCTGCGTCGAAGAGACAGTTCTTAGGTGGCTCAGCAGGTCTGCTTTAAAACCTAGTTAGTTGCAGTGCTGAAAACATAGAATTCATATTCAAATATAGACATGCTTTCTGTAAAGTCTGTGTTTCTCATTTTCTTCTGCTTTCCCTTCTATTCAACACCACCACCATCTTCCTTTCCGGTCCATTTCTCCATGTCCAGCATTTTATCTTTGTCTACCCTATTATCTATTGCCTTACAATGTCACTGTCTCTATTTTTCTCTTTCAAGTACCCTCCTCTTTTGCCTGTATTTTCCACTTTCTGTCATTCATTTTCTCAGACTTCATCATTCTTTTTCCCACATTCTCTTCTACTTTCCACATATTACCTGGGTTTTCCATTGGGAACAGCAACAGTGCAGAGGCCACTCCAATCCACCTCATTCTAAAGAGCATTTTACCAGGATCACTTATTTGAAAATGAGCAAATAATAGATTGCAAATAACATTTTTAATGGGCTTACACTAACATGACTTCTAATATTCATTATTCTACCTGTGTAAATCAATATGATTCGGTCCTCTCCTTTTACAAGATCCTCATTCACAGCAGCAACCAAAAAGGTGTAATAATTGCCAGGTGTCAGACCATTAAATGTAGTTGAATTAGAAGTTGTGTTTTCATTTAGAGTAGAATTTTCTAAGATTTGAATCATATAAAACTTTAAAAATCCAACAGGTTGGCTCCAGCCAAGAGACACAGAGGTGGTAGTAACATCCAGTTTGTGAAGCTCTGAGACAACATCTGATCCTAAATAAATAAAAAGATTTCTTGTTATCCAAAAAAAGCAATTCTGTGAGTACTCACCTGTAGAATTGTTTTTGTTCTTGCATGGCACGGCCCGCTTCGGTATTCATAACTTATGGGTATTCCGCCACCAGGTGGCACAGCAGCACTGCAGAAAGCTGTGGCGGCTCCCTATAAATATGGGACCAACCATCAAGTTCCCAGCGTAGACGAGCAGTGAGACAAGAAGCCGGGAGAGAATAAAGGTAAGAATGTAAAAAAGGTAAAAACCCCGATTTAACTTGGAACAATCACCAGAAAGAGGTAACAGCCAGTAGTTCAAGTCACTACCGCCTGAAAACCTTGAGGCCTAAATATCAACCATGTAAAAAACTTAGAAAAAGTATGAACAGAAGACCAAAAAACGGCCTTACAAACTTGTTCCACAGAAGCTTGGTGCTGACAAAGCTCCAAGAGAGTCCAATAGCACGCATGGAAAGAGCAGTCACCCTAAAGGGAGGAGTCTATCACTTAGCAGAATTGGTTTGAACCATTACCTGATGTATCCACTTACAGACAGTGGATCCAGCAGGAGGCAAACCATTCCCAGTCTCAAAGTGAAACAAACAGAAAATTAGACTTCCCAAAAGTCTCCATAGCACCAAAAAGAACATCAGAGCCCAGACCACATCCATAGAATGCAGAGTCCGCTCCATAGAAGTAGCTAGATTGGAACACAATGAAGGCAAGACAATACCCTGAATAAGATGAAAGGCATACCCAACTATAGGCCGAAATCTGGCCTAAGTCTAACATCGCCTAACTCTAAAGACACTCAAAATAACTATTTTTGATTAAAAAAACACAGATAATTCAGAATTCGCCTTACAGAGGCGATAGTCATACAAAAAGGGGGGGCTACTCTACGAGTCAACAAAGGGGCAAGGCGGCCTCATGGATAGACTCAAAAGGAGGCCCCTGCATACCCAGTAACCCCAGATTCAGATAATAGACAGATAGCAAGGCTACCTGGGGGGATGCACATGAAAAAACACCCTGGAAAAAAAAAACATGCACCAGCAGATAATGGCAAGGGCCCGTTGGAAAAACTTTTCCAGAGCTACAAACATGGCCCTAGAGTGTACTTAAGACGAAGGGTCAAATTCAACCAAGTTGTAAGAATTCCAGAATCCTGGGAATAGAAAAAACAGCCTACAGGAAAGAGACTTGGAGTTCTACCAGTCAATGAAAGCATGCCAGACGCTGTAATAGGCGAGGCACGGGGACTTGCTCCTGGCCCCAATCCTGGTATCAACAACAGAATCAAGCAACTGCTAGACAATAAGATGGAAGCCCTAAACAGCCAAAAAGGCCACCAGGGTGGCAGGTACCTGCTCTTGGTTTATGGAGCCCATAACCCTGATCAGGAGAGGAACAGAGGGAACTCATAGAGAACCCGGAACTCCGTCCAAGGGAATGCCAAGGTATCCGAAATAAAGACCATAGGATCCTGAACCAGAGACAAATTCTGAAGATATATGATTATGGCGGGACACCACCGTTCCATGACTGGATGATCCCAGCGGTGAAACAGGAATAGAAGCTCCCATTAGTGGCAGGACCATATCCCCAGCTGAGGAAGCCCCCATCTCAGGAAGTCCGCCTCCCAGTTGTCCGCCCCTGTAATGTAGACCGCTGAGATGCAGGGAACATTCTGTTCCACCCAAGAGAAAATCAGGGAGAATCCCTTGAAGGCTAACTTGCCCCAAGTAACTCCCTGACGAATGAAATAGGCAACAGCCTACTGGACATCTGAGCAGACAGAACAGTCTAACCCTGAAAGTGAGCGGACAGGAAGAAGAAGCAACCTGATCGTCCTCAGTTTCAGGAAGTTGATGGGAACCTGGGCCTCCAGTGGGCCCCACCGTCCCTGGAACCTCAGGGCTTTTTAGAAGTCTCCCCAAATGGCAGACAGGCATCTGCGGAGACCATCTCCCAACATGGGGGCAGAGAGTCTCCACCCGAAGTACCATCTGGCCAGAGAAGACAGATCAAAATCCTGCTCCAAGGACGCAGGGTCCCAATTCCAAACTGACAAGAGGACTCATGTAAAAAGACCAAAAAGGATTACCTGAAGCAGGACACCAACAGACCCACTAACTGCATCCATTGACAATGTAGGGGTTAGGACACTATAGCAGAGCCTAAGCCTGCATCTGAAAAACCATTCCCCTATTACTGAGGAAGGAACACCCTGACCTGGGAGGTACTCATAAAAGACAGCATCCAGGACGGGAACAGATAAAACTAGGAATGGCAGATTACCCAGCCGATGGAGACTGACGTGCAGGTCAGGAATGGTGAGGATGCCTTGGAGCCATCACCCTTGCCATTGTCATGGTGAACCATCTGGTGACCCTAAAGGGCCATAAATTGGAATGCTAAGTCTCAAGCGCTAACCGCAGAATCTCTGACAACCCCAAAAAATAGGCACTAGAAAATAAGTCGCCATAATGTCCACAGAGGACCTCAAATCGTCCAGATGAAGGGTACTGACAGCAGGCTAGCGGCTTAAAGCAGAAAAACTTTATGAATCAAACAACTTGGTTGGGGCCCGAATGTGCCTCAAAAAGCCTTCCTGTTGGGGGACCATGAAAAGACTCCTGAATCTAATAGTCAAGGAGCCAGAAGAAACATCCCTTAATAAGACATGGGATTTAAATGACATCCAGGATCAATGAATTCTGGGGGCGGCCAGGCAACAAACTCTATCTTAGAACCAGAGGATACAAGCTCCTGAATCCACCGGATTGAAACATGAAGTCTCCAGATATGAGTAAAAAGCCAAGGCTATCCCCCCACCTAGATGGGTGATGGCGCCCCTTCATGCCTGAGGGGGCTTGGGAGAGAGTTTGGTCTTGGTATTCCAGGAAAAACCGGGACGACCACGGGATCTGCCACGGCCCCAAGAATCTCTGCGGCCACTAGATAAGAGGGAGCCACAAGCTCCTCTGGGAGTACGAAAAGAAGAGAGGGGGACGGAGGACCCACTAAAAGGCAGAGACTGCCTCCTACGTTGAGGCAGCCTGCCATCCTTAGCTAAAGCATCAAGACACTCCCCAAAAAGCCGTAGCCCCGTGAAGGGGAGACCAGTGAGAGCCTGCCTGGCTGCAGCGTCAGATGCCCATTGTCGCAACCAGACAGAACGGCACATAGCCACCAAAAGGGCAGAGGCCCTACCGCACAGCCGCACAACATCATCCATAGCGGTAGCAACCTCGGGAGCAGCAATGTGCAAAATTTCAAAAATATGTGACAGCAGATTATCAGTGTCCTCAGGGTACCATGAATCCTCTCCGGATGCACGAACTATCGCACCCCTCCTGCTTGCTCCCAGAGGAGTCAGAATCCTGGGAAAGCTCCCCCATCTCAAGGGGGTGACATTCACCAAATTCATCAATCCTCACATACATTTCAGGAAGAGGGGAGGATCTGGGATCCAGGTGCCGCTTTTTACCAGAATCCTTCCTAGAAGCAGACTTGGCAAATTGTTTCTCAAGTTTGGCCACTCGCATAGCCAAATCAGAGCTAGACTCCCTGCTAGTGTACCCCTCATTGGGACCCAATTGCAGGTGTGGGGGAGTAGGTGAAGCCGAGGGAGGCGCAGAGCTGGGAAGCGAAGCAGACAAACCAGCTTGGAGCGCAAGGACACTCTCAGCGCACGGCACGCACACCGTGACACTGTTACTCACAGGGGACACCCCACACATGGAACACAGCCGGGCTTGCCCCGAAGGACACCCAAGTCCGCTATACCCAGAAGCCTCCATATGGTGATTAATACAAGTGCAATAGGCCAGCAGTGGGCAAAGGCTATACAAAGGCTGCCCCGGGATAGCCCCAAAAGGAAAATAAGAGGACACAGTCCTCAACAACTCACCCCCTCAGAGGCTAGGGCAGGAACACCGCATCCCAAGAAGGCTCACCATAAAGCCTATGGATGGCTACCCTTTGTGGCACAGGGTCTGCGGCTTGGAGCTGCGCTCCAGGAGCACTTGACCCTAGTGCTCTTCTACCTTCACCCGATCTGTCAGCCAAGGCTGGGAGGCAAGTAGGGTCCAGAAACGGATGGAAATAGACATGCAGGGCCGCAGGCTTGGTTGCCCCGCTCACCTGCGCAAGAGAGATAGCCATCTTCTAAATTGGCAGTGTCACTGCAGAGACAACACTGGGAACTTGTTGGTTGGTCCCGTTTTTATAGGGAGCCGGGAGCTGCCACAGCTTTCTGCAGTGCTGCTGCGCCACCTGGTGGCGGAATACCATCAGTTATGAATACCGAAGCGGGCTGTGCCATGCATTAAAGAAAATCCACTCCAAGAACTTATGGCACACATTACACCAAATAGGGCTATTTTGGGTGAAGGTTCAAACCTGCCTGCTATTGCTAATCAGCATGATGACTGATACATACAAAATATTAATTTAGTAATAGCAACAGTCAATTTTTAAGACTGTTACTCATATTTCATAAACATGCAGGTTACTACATGTCACATTGCATTACTGTACACCATCTCTTGTCTATATAACCATGTATTTGACACTATAGAGCAGCCATGTATGTTTTAGACCTACTTACTTGTAAAGGCGGATATAGATGCATTGGTTCCTGTCTGATCACTAGCAACAGCATACACCAGGAATGTGTAATAGGTTCCAGGCACCAGGCTCTCAAATGTGAAATTTGTCAGGGTGGTGGTATTGGAGGATGAAGCTCCAAGAATCTGAACAACATAATAGGATGTGTTTCCTTGAGGTGGTTGCCAGCTTAACGATAAGGAAGTTGTGGTAACTCTGGTTGTGCTAAGATTCTGCACTTCTCCAGGCTCTATGAAAAAAATCAGGATTGTGTCTTACATGCACAGCTTAAAACAGGTGCTCTTGGAAAAAGTAAATCATGAGTTCATGCTTTCTGTATGAAAATTATTATAGTTATTATTAATATAATGTTGGATAAAACATATTTCTAGTACAGATGCTCAGCTTCTCTACCTCTAAGTAACCAACCCATTCTGCCGTTCCCATTGATTGTGATATTTTCATGTTACTGTTTTTCTAACGAGTCCACTAATTAAAAATGGGTTTAATTTAATAAAATGGCATCATTGTTCCTCTTACATGTTGAATTATTAGTAGTAATTAGTAATTAAATAAAAAATAATTAATACATACATTATCAGTCACTGTTATTTTTGTCACAGCTTACCTGTATATTGTGATATAGCAGAATAGTTCCCTTGAACATAAGGCTCACCAACACGAGCAGATACCAGGAAGGTGTAATAGTTTCCTGGGGTCAGGCCTTCAACTGTATAAGAGGTTGTAGTGACAGATGTATTAACTGATGAATCTCCCAGGATTTGTATAAAATAAGAGCTGGCATTTCCATCTGGCTTCTCCCAGCTTAAAGACACAGAGCTTGTAGTGATGTTTTCAGCGGATAGATTCTTCACTGCTTCAGGAACTGTAGAGAAGTTAAGCAAAAATAGCCTATATTTTACATGTTTGGGTCTCACCTACTTCCTCCTTACAATATAAAGGAAAAGATTTTGAGGCACATACTGTATAACTTATATTATATATATATATATATATATATATATATATATATATATTATATAGGGAATATTCTTTGGGGTCTTTTTCTAGGTAGACAATTCTATTTGGAGAGCTTTTTCACCATATACACCCTATCAGGTGCACAAGTTATTCATTTTTTCTTTCTAAGCCTCAAACTTTGAAGCAGAGATGCTCTCAAAATGATTCAAACCCAGGATTTTTACCATCCCGAGTTTGGATCCCTGTTCCAAACTGAGATGCCCTACTGTGTGAAATCCCCGGGGGATGCAGGTATTCTTACCTTGACGCTGACTGAACATCAGCATTGCATATGAATGGACACCATAGACCACTGTTTGGAAAGAACATGGGATAGATCAGGTGTTCCCAACCAGTGGTACAGGCAAGATCTTGGCAGGATGTGCTTGGCAAGGTTGCAGCATCACCTGTGCACCAACCTGATCTGTTACCATCTATATTTTACTTGATCCATTAGCACAAAACTGCTCTAAAACATGCTGCAAACTATTTATGTGCATGTTAAGCAATTTAAAGGGTTGTTTTGTGCATTTTAGGTGACTGACAAACCATATGTACCATCCAGGCAGTACTTGAGAAAATTAGAATATAGAAATTGGTATTTGAGGAATAAAGGAATAAAGGTTTGGAATAAAGGTTTGGAACCAGAGGCACCAGTGTTGAGAGCGGATGGCATCCTGGTCAGCAGGCTTGCGCAGGTATATGCAATCTCCATTTTTTTATTTTTTATGCTGATCAACTATTTACATATTTACATATAAAGAAACTCCCCTAGGACTAGGCATCCAAGGAATGGATATAGTAACCTAGCAGACAGGGAGAGTCTGATGACCTGGAGTAAAAATACAAGAGAAAGCAATTCTACAGGTCTCTCCTAATTGACTCCAGGACGTCAGACAATCAGTCACGATTGTGACCTCCAAAAGCAGTACCCTTACTTCATGGTGGGATCCCAACTAATAATATTATTCTTTTAAATGAGAAGTAAGTTATTCCAAAAACAAAACCTTTAGCTTAGTACTGTTTGTAATACCTTCCTGCCAAAAGCGGCATTCGCGGAGGCTCTAACATCCACCATATTAAACTTAGTAAATGTATGAACTGAATACCAAGTAGCAGCCTTGCATGCCTGTTCTACTGAAGCCTGGTGCTGAAAAGACCAGGATACTCCAAAAGCTTGTGTGGAATGAGCTGTAAACTTAAAGGGAAGATACTTCCTTTTGGAGATATAGTCCTTATCACTGCTTGTCTAATCGATCGGCCAGTGGTAGACATAGCTGGCGGTAGACCTTTCCGTGGCCCCTCAGTTATAGTAAATAAGGAGACTGACCTGTGGAAAGCTTGTGTAGCAGTGATATAATATTTCAACACTCTCATTACAACCAGAGTGAAGGACCCTCTCCTTAAGGGTAACCAGAGCAGGACATAAGGAAAAACCACCATTTCATTAAGCTGAAAAGGGGAAACCACTTTAGGAAGAAAGTCCTGTTTAAAACGGAACAGAGCCTTGTCCTTATGTAACACTAAAAAAGGAGGCTTTACCGATAAAGGTGCAAATTCAGAAACCCATCATACCGAAGTGATTGCCATTAAAAATATGACCTTAGGTGTCATAAAGCTCAGTGACACATCTGCCAATGGTTCAAAGGGAGGACCCTGAAGGGCTGATAAAACTAAGTTAAGGTCCCAGACAGGTAGAAGAGGCTTACGGGGAGGTCGCACATGAGTGATTCCCTAAAATAAAAGTCCTAATAAATTTATTTTCAGAAATGGGAAAAATGGATGGATAAAGCAGATATATCTCCTTTTAGTGCTCAATTGAAGACCTTCATCAATACCTTTCTGCAAAAATTCCAATATTCTGGAAACATAAATATTTCTCTCTAGTTTCACGCTAGGCGATAAATACTCGCCAGATTCTGTAGTAAATCTTTTAATAAGTTTGCTTCTTGGCCTGAATCATGGTTTGGATAACTCTGGCAGAGGTTTCCATCCATGAGAGCTTATGACTGACTTCTTAAAAAGGCCTTGAGACCTGGCAATACTTTGGTAAACACCCCTGGTGCTGATGATAGGCTAAAAGGGCAGAGCCATAAACTGAAGATGTAGGACATCTACTGCAAAGCCCAAATATTTTTGATGACCCAGAAATATAGGAATATGTAGGTATGCATCATTTATATTCACTGTGGTCATAAATTCTCCCAGCTGAAGCGACTTCACTGTGGATCTTAATTACATGGGAAATTTCTTCAGACAGACAAACTTGTTGAGGGCCTTGAGATCTTAATATTGGGCGCACAGAACTGTCCTTATTGGGAATTATGAACAAATTGGAGTAAAAAGCCTGACCCTTCTCTAAAAGAGGAACATGACAGACTTGTAACCTGAGGATACCACTTCCTTTATCCAAAGATCTGTTACATGGAGCCTTCAAATGGGAGCAAAGTGCAGAAGCCGTCCCCCTACCCACAAGGGTGGGGGTGTCCTTGTCCTTGTTCCGCCAGAAAGATCTTGCCCTATTTTGGGACTTTGGTCTAAAAATTATTTTCAGTATCCTGAAGAGATGGACCCTCTACCCCCACGAAAGGGACGAGGATTGGAGGCCATGCAAAAAATAAATAGGCTCTCTGTCTGCATTAAGCAAACTAATGACAGCAACAAAAGTCTATACAAAGGTACAAAATTCTCTTAACTATTAAACTCCGGGGGGTTACTAGTGCAATATGATACCAACTAAATAAACTTAATATGACTAAAACTTTCCTTCCCCTGCTCTGAGATTTTATTAAAAAAATGAATGCAGTATAGGAAGCTGGTTCCAGAGATCATATAGCATGGTAAATTATTTTTTTCCTAGCCATTTAGCCCTTAGTGTGAAGAAGTGGTTATGCTATATATATTAGATCTGCTAACCTTTCAAAAATATTATGCTTTTTTTACTTTTCACACCATCCTGTGTGATTTCTCAAAATGGTGTGCATTATCTCTTAAAGAAAGCCCAAGCAGTTTGTAACACTTCACCTTTGTCCTGTGCTAAGCCCAATTTGTACAATAACATAAAAAAGAACTCACCCAATCCCACGCAGAAGTGTACTGGTCTATCATACAAACTGTTCAACTGTCACTCAAGTCTACAGCAGAAAGATTAGGGAGGTCTGCTGTTTTATTATTTTAAAGCCTAAATTGGGCTTGGCACAGGGGGAGGGAGGGATGGTGAAGGGGTTACAAAAAGGACTTCTTTGTACTTGGACTTCCTCTTTAGGAAATCAGACATTTCAGGAATAGTCCCAGATTATTAGATATATTAAAGCATTACTGTATGCCAACACTTGCTCAGGCAACTTAATAGATATTTTGTCATATATAGCAACAAATAATCCAAACTGTAGATTTATGAATGCAGCCATATATGCTCTAGGCATACTTACTTGTATAGACAGATACATTTGCAATAGTTCCTGTCTGAGCACCAGAAAGTAAATATACCAGAAATGTGTAATAGGTTCCAGGTATCAGGCTCTCAAATGTGAAATTTGTCAGGGTGGTGGTATTGGAGGATGAAGCACCAAGAATCTGAACCACATAATAGGATGTGTTCCCTTGAGGTGGCTGCCACCTAAAGATATGGTGGTTGTGTTAACGCTGGCTACAGTAAGATTCTGCACTTCTCCAGGCTCCATAAAAAAAAATCTGAATTGTGACATGTGTCTTGGAAAAACATGTTTATGAGTCCATATTCTTGCTCTATTATACTTACTACAATTAATTATCAATATAAATTACTGTAATTACTATATCTTGCGTAAACATGTCTCCTACTGGATCACTGCTCCTCTACATTTCAGCAGCCAATCTATCCTGCTTATCTAGCTTAGCTTTGATGATGA
Organism: Gastrophryne carolinensis; assembly: GCA_027917425.1. Classification (NCBI taxonomy): domain Eukaryota; kingdom Metazoa; phylum Chordata; class Amphibia; order Anura; family Microhylidae; genus Gastrophryne; species Gastrophryne carolinensis. The sequence goes on from CM051237.1 coordinate 197,913,815, forward strand.
AGGTATTATCACATATTCACCAGCTTGTATTTTATTTTATAGACAACCTCACTGTTAATATTACATGATTTAAAATAGCGGTATACTTAAGAAAAACAAAAATAGTTAATATATGTATCAGCCACTGTTAAGTGACAGCTTACCAGTATACTCTGCTATAGCAGAGGAGTTCCCTTCTATATAAGGATCACCAACACGAGCGGAAACCAGGAAGGTGTAATAATTTCCAGGAGTCAGGCCTTCAACTATATCAGAAGTTGTAGTTACATTTTTCGTAAAAGTTGGGACTCCCAGGATCTGGATAATATAAGAGCTGGCATTTCCATCTGGCTTCCCCCAGCTTAAAGACACAGAGCTTGTAGTGATGTTTTCAGCAGAGAGATTCTTCACTGCTTCGGGAACTGTAGTAAAATTTAAGCAACAAAAATGAATATAGTTGGGTCATACCTTTTTTCCCATTAAAATAAAAAGGTTAACCTATCATATAATCATATAGGGAACATTTTAGGGGGGCATTTAACTAGACTGAAGATACTATTTGAGGAGCTTGTTCCCCCCATACGACCATCTAGGTTCAGAGCCCCAAACTCGGGTGTTTGAAGCAGAGAAGCTCTCCAATTACAGTTCAGCTTAAACAAATCTCCAAATGTCCCTGCTAAATTACCCAATGAACAAAGGATTCTGTTACTATAACATTACATTTCTCACTAATACAGACATGTCAACTCAGGTTTGCCAGGATTGTGTTGTCTCATCACCTAGTCCCCTGGGAAACTGAGAAACATGCAGAGTAGCCAGAGTCCTGGCAAAGCTGGGTGACTTAACATACAAAAGCCACACAATGACAGTGGCCCCTCTGACTCAGGAAATACATCCCTCCTGAATTTGCCATGTCAGCATACAACCTCTCACCAGGGTGAAGACTGGCCATAAAGAGACCCGGGACAATGCCTGGTGAGCTGCTCATCTTTGGGGCCATTTGGGCTGCTGCCTTTAACACCCACATTCAATCCCTGCCCCCCTAGTCTTCTTCTCATCCCCCTGTACCCAGACCCACTGTATCCACAAGCCAAGGAACGCCAACCCCCAATGCTATAGCCCCAGCATCATGGCTGGAGGCCTCAGCAGGGATGACTTGGGTCAGCCAGGGAATGGTAAAATTCAGTCTGCCACTGCCTTTCACATGGGTGAACGTGCCAGATTGCTAACCTCAGGGGGGAGAATGAGCTCTTCCCACATTGGCGCACTAATGGTACAGTCCGCCCAGCACCACAGTGGTGTGTATTTGTATGCAGCAGAGCCAGGAGCTTACTGCTTTATCTTCAGCAGCCTGTCTAAGTTTAACCCATGATGTCCCTGATGCTGCCTGAGGTGATTACTCAACACTTTCTCAAGGTACCTAATCATTTCATGATTGCTGATTGTGGCCTTCTGTTAGCTCCTTTTAGCCATAAAAATACAGTATTCTTACTTCTGCCATGCACTCCAATCTAGCTGTGCTGCCAATATCCAGATAGCCCTGACACACAGCAGTATGCATCAGCTGGGGTGTGCTTATCACTGCCTGCTGCGACCCTTACATGCGACATGGGATTGACAGATCGGTAAATATACAGGGCAAACCCAGATGGTAGTGCACCCACTCGTAGCTAGCTGACAAGCTACCTTTATCACATGTGGGTAATTTTGAGTTATGAACTTAGTTACTCCCTGCTCCTCCAGGGTTATATATGCCTCATGAACTATTAATTTTAAAGCAAACTTTAAACCAGACCTTCACCCTAAATAAGAGTCTATCTTATATGTTTCCCCCATACTTTACATACAGATTGCCCACATTAAAAATCATCCTACCTGCATCTATTGCATTTTCTGAGACTTTAAACATCCAAGATGGCAGCCCATGGAGGTGCAGGCTGCCTGCAAACAGGAAGTGTCTTTTGACTGTGCTGCTCTGTGTACTGGGATTGCTGACCTTTTCCTGACCCCCAGCTCTGCTCTGTTTGTGCAAAGCACAGCTATAACCCTGCTCTCCTGCACTTTTGTCCCCCTCCTCTCCTCAGTATGTGATGCTATTGAGTCGAGATGGCGGCGCCCATATCCTAGAGTGCTGAACAGAGTTGCAGGCCAGTGAGGGAAAGAATAATAAGTAAGTGACTAAAAACATGAAATATATTAATTTTAGATGCTGGGGAATCATTTATTTAAGGGTTTGGGCTTTTCATTAAATAATGCTGAAGGTCCAGTTTAATATTAACTATATTAACTTGAAGTATTGTCTTATATTAACATATCTATATGCTGTGTCAGCACCCCAAAAAGGGTACTCAACCAAGACAAAAAGAAAGTATTGGGCTTGGCTTATACACTCATGGTAATAGGCAGTCTGTGTTTTGTTTCATTGCACCATCATTTACTGTGATAAAGAAAAGAGGATGTAGAAGGTAGAATTGCAATTTGTATTGTATTATATGTATATTTATGTATTATGTATGTATATGTATTTTATATCTTTATATATCCACACTGCCCCATAAATAACTTTTTTATTTTATTAATAGCCATTGCCTTTTAATGTCATTGTCTCTGTATTTTTCGCTTTCAAGTTCCCACCATCTCTCTCTTTTTCCTATATTTTTTCACTTTCCATCTTTTCTTTTGTCAGCCTCAATCATTCTGCTTTACACATTATACCCAGGTGCTCCACTGGGAACAGCAAAGGTGCAGTGGTCCCTCCTAGTCACCTCACTCTAAAGGGCCTTTGACCAGGATTGTGTGTTTGAAAATGAGCAAATATTTGATTAGAAATAGCAGTGACATTTTTAATGGGCTTTCACTAACTTGTTGTATGATTTCTAATATTCATTTTTTTTACCTGTGTAAACAAATATGATTTGGTCTTCTCCTTTTACAAGATCCTCATTCACAGCAGCAACCAAAAAGGTGTAATAATTGCCTGGCATCAGACCATTAACTGTAGTTGAATTGGAAGTTGTATTTGTATTTAGAGTGGAATTTTCTAAGGTTTGGATCATATAAAACTTTAAAACTCCAACGGGTTGGCTCCAGCCAAGAGATACAGAGGTGGTGGTAACATCCAGTGTGTGAAGCTCTGAGACAACATCTGATTCTAAATTAAAAAAGAAGATTCCTTGTTATCCAATAAATATGGGTAATCTACACTGCACTGGTTCAATATATTCAGGCTGAAGAACACTCAGTAAAAGACAAGTCTAATGCCAATAAATATAAAATCAAAATTAAAAATTGTCAAAGCATTTCTAGCTTTCTATGTATAGCATATTGGCTTTCCCCTATGTGTTACCTGTAGCCACAGAAAGTGGTTAAGCATTAAGTGTAAAAATAATTCCCACCCAACCCCGACTTTGGCATTTGAATGAAATACTTACCTGGACCACACCAGGACCCCGGGAGACTCCCACACCGGGAAATTCCCACACCTCCTGAGACAATAAATTCGCCTGGGCATGACATCCAGGTTATTAGATGCATCTTTGTATTACTGCACATCTGTTCTTGCTCATTCAACATAACATCTAAATCTTTTATAAAATAGTATGTAGAAACACACATTTCAAAATACAGATCTGTAATAGCAGCCATGTATGTTTTAGACCTACTTACTGGTATAGGCTGATATGGTTACATCAGTTCCTGTCTGGTTACCAGCAACATCATACACCAGAAATGTGTAATAGGTTCCAGGCACCAGGCTTCCAAATGTGAAATTTGTCAGGGTGGTGGAGTTGGAGTATGAAGCGCCAAGAATCTGAACCACATAATAGGATGTGTTTCCTTGAGGTGGTTGCCAGCTTAAAAAGATGGAGATTGTGGTCACCCTGGTTATGGTAAGATTCTGCACTTTTCCAGGCTCTATAAAAAAACAAGCAGATATAAGACATTTTACAAGTACAGGTGCACATGGAAAATGTATTTTATGAACCAATATTTTCTCCTAGAATTATAATTGTTATTATTTCTATCATGTTGGGTAAAATTCTGGTGCTACATGCTACATGTTTCTTATCACATAGGGGGTTATTTAAGAAAGGATAGCGTCAGGTAGCGCCTGGTTAATAAGAGGTAGCGACAGATAGCGACTGGTCAACGTCGGACAAGGCACGCAATTCCACATTTATCAAGCAGAATCTGTTTAGCGACTGGGATAGCGCCATGTAGCGTCTGATTCATCATTTTCAAAGCCCCTGCGAACAGCGCCAGCGGTTCAGCCTTGCACAGCGCCAGGTATGACCTCTCGCTACCTGTCGCTCTGCCATACATTTCAATGGACAAACCTTTTCTTCTCTTTAAACTGGGTTGTTTTTTTTTTTCCCCAAAAATCACAAATAATTCTGTGACCTCTTCTGGCACTGAAAAAGCTGTTTTTTCACATTTTTTACATTTTTAAATATTTCTTCAGAAATGAAATTACAGGTCTGGCATTAAAGTGGACCAACACCCAGGATTTTGACTATCCTGGGTTTTGGTCCACTTCCAGAAAGCCCCAAAAACTCACCTCTCCCCGCTCCCACGTAACCGCTGCTGCCAATCCCCACCGACGGACAAGCGGGAGGCAGCGACGGACAAGAGAGCGCGCCCGCCGCCGCCTCCCACGCGTCACTCTTACAGGGCGCGCGTCCTGCTAGAGGGACGCGCGGGAGGCGGCGGCGGGTGCCGCTGGATCGAGGAGCAGGTAGGGATTTAGGGGTCTCTGGGGGGTTTCACACAGCGGGTGCCCCGCAGTCAGGGGGCTGATCGGTCCGGGAATCTTATAGATTTCCGGGCCGATCACGGGAGGGTGTTGGTCCACTTTAAAGTGTTCATGTTACAATGTTGTTACAATGTAATTCCATATGTTTTCGCTTTGTTACTAGTTGATAGATGCTTGAAAACACACTTTAAACACACCGCCTCCTGCGCTCTGGGCTTCAAACAAGTATTTTTCAGCGCCAGAGTTTTGTGAGGCTGTTTTTTTCCTGAATATGGTGTGAGTCGGTCGCTATGAGCAGTCGCTAACATGCGTTCCCATACAGCGCTGTACTGGTCAAATAGCGACTCCTCACAATGTATTCAACATTACTGAACAGCGACTGAGTCGCTATAAAGTAGCGACCCACGGCTGAGCACTGCGACTACTAGCGGGCGCTCTGAAAATGCCTGATACAGACGCTCATCTGTCGCTACCTGCCGCTAATGATGAATCAGCCTCATATTCTCCTGCATGTATTTTTGTATCATAAACAACATTATTGTTATTATTACATGGAGTAAAATAGCTGTATATGCTTACTTTTTGTTGAAAAAACAAAATAGATAAAATATGTGTTATCAGCCACTTATTTAGTGACAGCTTACCTGTATTTTGTGATATAGCAGAAGAGTTTCCTTCTACATACGGCTCACCAACACGAGCTGAGACCAGGAAGGTGTAATAATTTCCAGGAGTCAGACCATCGATGGTATCAGAAGTGGTAGTAACAGATTTATTAAAAGTTGGATCTCCCAGGACCCGGATAAAATAAGAGCTGGCATTTCCAACTGGCTCTCTCCAGCTTAAAGACACCGAGTTTGTAGTTATGTTTTCAGATGAGAGATTTTTTACTGCTTCAGGGACTGTAGAGTTAAACAAAAATATTTGATATATTTAGGTCCCGGTTATTTACCCCTTAAAATATAAAAGGATTTGAGGCACAAACTTTATAACTTCTCACTAGGCAGAAAGGTTATATTTGGTGAGCTTGTTCAGCCTATATACCAAATGAGGGCCACAAGAATTTATTTTTTCAAAACCCACAGTCATTTGGGTGTTTGAAGCGGAGAAGCTCTTCAAATTTAAATGTGTTGCTTAATAAATTACCACACGTCACTGATAATATTGAATTAAGCACAATTAAAATAAGCACATTAAAATAAAAGCTTCCATATTCCCATGACTGTGTCACATTTCCAACAAATACAATGCTTCCAATGCAACAATGGTTGTGATCACTGGCCATTGTAGGTATACTGCTGTACATGAGAGCATGCACATGCTTGTTACAATTTACAGAGACATACAGTACACATTACCACATACAGTAGAAGAGAACACTTTAATCACTCTGCATTTAAAGTAACACCATGGCCGTCTCTAGGGATGCATATCCTGTACTACACAGGGTGCTATCCCAAACTCTGTGTAAGAGGGTGCCAGGAGACATCAATTAGGCAGCCATGAAGAAACAGAAAGTCTGCTCAGAACCCCTTGCACCTTTTAAACACTTGCAATGCTGAAAACACTCAGAATTCACAATTCTTTGGGGATAGATTGTGGATTGATTGGGGTCTAATTTGCTAATTCTCTTCTGTTTTTCTTTTATTCTATCCATACACACTGTGTCTCTTTGTATTCCACAGTCCCTTTGTCTCCTGTTTCATTTCTATACCAGATTTCAACTCTCCTTCTCACACATCTCTCCTACAATTTCACTCCATACCTCCTCTCCTACTTTCCGTTTATCTGTCTATATCATTGTCTGAGTCTAAATATATGTGTGTGTTTGGGGATGATGTCCTGAGCATTTGGACTGGAACCACTCTGGGTAGATAAAGAAATCAAGGATTCTTATCTTTTCTCTTCAACTTAGTCCAGTTAAATATAAAACTTACTGGATCCTGCAGAGTCCCCACTCATTGGAGAGCCCTTGTTGAAAAACTGTTTTGTCAGTCACAGTGATTGAACATGCCTGCTTAAATTGGACCAACACCCAGGGGTGATCGGCCCGGGAATCTATAAGATGTGTGAAACCCCCCCAAAAGCCCCAAAAAACCTTACCTTATCGGCGACGGATCAGCCGCCGCCGCCTCCCGCGCACCCCTCTAGCAGTGCGTGCGCCCGCGCTGTCCGTTTGTGAATGGCCGGCGTGGGCGCGCGCCCTGTAAGAGGGACGCGCGGGAGGCGGCGGTGGCGGCTTGTCCGTCACTTGTCCGTCGCTGAAAAGGTACGTTTTTTGGGGCTTTTGGGGGGGTTTCACACAGCGGGGCATCCTGATCTCGGATGCCCCGCTGAAGTGGACCAACACCCAGGATAGTGAAAATCCTGGGTGTTGGTCCACTTTAATTCACTTCTCTTGCAGTAACTGAAGTGGACATGGCTGAGCACTGTGATCTCGGAATCTGGTATTTTTTTCAACTGTTTTCGACTTTTTCTAAATGTTTTTTTCCAATCTGACTAGAGCCAGTAGAAAAGATGAGAATTTTTCTTTTTTTAGAGTATGGTTACCAGCCAGTAGTTGTAATTAAATCTGCCTGGGTATAAGGAGAACCACAACCAGAAGGAACAGAAATAGTGCAGTGGCCCCTGCGTGCTACCTCATTCTGAGAAACCTGCAATTAGAATAGCTTATTTGAAAAAGTAAATAATAAATTGCCAATTACAGAGCCATTTTGATTTGTGGTAAAAAAATATGGGCTTACACTAAGATGGCATATTCCTTCTAATATTCTGTATTTTACCTGTGTAAAGAAATATGATGTGTTCCTTTCCTTTTATAAGATCCTCATTGACAGCAGCAATCAGAAAAGTATAATAATTGCCAGGTGTCAGACCATGAAATGTAGTTGAATTATTAGTTGTATTAATATTTAGAGTGGAATCTTCTAGGATTTGGATCACGTAAAATTTTAAAAATCCAACAGGCTGACTCCAGTTGAGGGACACAGAAGTGGTGGTAACATCCAGTGTTTGGAAGTCTGAGACAACGTCTGGTTCTGAAATTAAAAAAAGGAAAATTACATATTAGCCAATCAATCAGGGCAATCTATAGGAATTGTCCTGGCTCAATATATTCAAGACCACTCGATAATAGTCAGTGAGTCTAATGAAATCAAATAATTATTATTATTTATAATAATTATATTTTACTAATAATGCCTTAAAATTCAAAAGGTCAGCAAAGCAATCCTGCTTTTCTGCCCACTTATTATATATACCCCTATGTGCTACTCAGTTCTCTACAAGTAGAGCAATGTGCCTGTAGCCTCCATCTCTTCTTACTAGACTGCAGTAAAACATAATGTCTGCCTGCATGGCTTCAAAATGTGACCCTAATAATAATATCTGATAGTAAATACTACATACTGTAAGGATGTTTAAACAATTGCTGCAAATGTATAATTATGTTGGATCTAAATATAGGTACAGTCTCTGAATGGATTTGATGGGGATTTAGACAATGGATATAATTAAAAGTAGTTAGCTGTATTGCCTTTTTATCCTGAATGTTAAAACACCTATTCTTCAGCTCACTCATAATGCTCTCCTGCACACAAAATCCTTAGCTGGGTCCCATAGCAGAATTATTAATTGTCCATTTCTAATTTCTACACAGAAAAAATGTCCATTCCAAGCATGACTCAAGCTTTTGGTACTGCTTCAGATATGTTTTTATTTCTTTTGTCTGAACCTCCATTATAATGTTTTCACCACTCCAGCAGAGAAAGACTGACAGATCGTATTCCAAGTAAAGATTAAAGTAAATGCAAGACAAAATTACAAAATGTACTTGGCCAACAAAGGCTAATCCACTCCCTGTAGTAAAGGGGTTAAAACATTTGCTCAAGGAAGATATGACAATGTACACTGATCAACTGTAGTTAATAATATTGCTTCGATGAACAATAAGCATTACTAGGTGCAGAAATAATCCCCAACATGTTAAAGTGGACCAACACCCAGGGGTGATCGGCCCGGAAATCTATAAGATTCCCGGGCCGATCACCTCCCACCCCGCGGGACATCCGAGATCGGGATGTCCCGCGGGGTGAAACCCCCCAGAAGCCCCAAAAAGATCTTACCTGATCCGCCGCCGCTTCCGCCACCGCCGCCTCCCGCGCGCCCCTCCAGACGGGCGCGCGCCCGCGCCGGCCCTCTGTGAATGGCCAGCGGGGGCGCGCGTGCGCCGAGAGTGACGCGCGGGAGGCGGCGGAAGCGGCTTGGACGTTCCTGTCCCCCGCCTGGACATTGGCAGGTATTGGCTGCGGCGTTCACGTGGGAGCGGGGAGAGGTGAGTTTTTTGGGGTTTCTGGGGGGTTTCACACAGCGGAGCCCGATCGGGGTGCCCCGCCGAAGTGGACCAAAACCCAGGATAGTCAAAATCCTGGGTGTTGGTCCACTTTAAGAATCCAAATTCCAAAGGCTCATTTATAAGGTTGGGCAAACCCAAACCGCAAAGTTCAGGTTTGTACCAAACCTTGCACTTTTGTGTACTCGACTCGGCAAGTTCGACCAAACTTTGAATAAATGATCGGATTCGGGGACAGCCAATCAACCAGCTTTTACATACTGAGGCCGACGTCAAACTCGAAAGCCAAAACCCAGACTTTGAAGTTCAGGTTCCTCCATCTCTACCTTCCCCCAGTCTGAGTGTTTTCTGTCAGGTCGGTGGAGGAGATGGAGGCAACTTGCCTGCTGGAATTCCACTGTTGCTGCTGCTGCTGAAGCTCACACACCCTTTACAACATACAGTATATAAAGTGGAATTTCATCTGGCTAGCAAATTACCTATGAGGTGGTGGGTGGGAAAGCCAAAGTTCCTCTGTGGGGCACATGGCACGCACTTGCAGCAGCTCTGGCATCTCTGGATAATGGCCAAGAAGCTTTGCACCACCAAGTCGAGCACATGTGCCAGCCAATGAATGTGCCTCAACCCAGCTCGGCCAAAGGCTGCTACTAGGTTCTGCTCGTTGTCACACACCACCTTGCCAGGCTTTAAGTGGAGCGGCAGCAATCACTCATCTGCCTGCTCCTAGATGCTAGTCCACTGCTCCTGGGATGGTGTGTGGTGTTTTACCCAGACATATGAGTTTCATCACCGCCTGCTGCACTTTCTCCATGGCTGGACTCAAAATGGTGGCTCAGATGTTGACTGGATGAGGAGCCAAGAGAGGCAACAAGTGATGTCTGGCAATCCTGGGTGGTGGAAGTATATGTGCTTCATGGCTCAGGCCCGTCCACCACCACATTAAACCAGTGGGCAGGTAAAGAGCTGTAACATTCCTGCACATGCTTAGTTGTCCCCATGTCAGTTGTGATGTTGACCTTGCAACATATAGCATTGCACAGTGCATGTCTTATATTCTCCACAACCTGTTGGTGCAGGGCAGGGATGTCCTGCCGAGGAGAGTTGTGGTGGCTGAGTATTATGTATTGTGGGGCCGTCATAGCCATTTGATTTATATTAGCACTATGCTCTAACTAATTGAGATAATTGCCCCCTCACATAAGATGTGATGTGGATCTTGCAACATATTGCATTGCACAGTACACACCGTATTTCCCCCACAACCTGTTGTTGCAGGGCGGGGTGGCCTGTCGAGAAAAGTTGTGGCTGTTGGGAATGATGTATTGTGGGACAGTCGCAGCCATAAGATTTTTATTAGCACCATGCTCTATCTATCTGAAATAACCACCCCCTTGCCAGAACATTTTTAAAGCACTCCAGCACTACCAGTTAGAATGGGAGCATTTCAAAGGCAAGCAATTTTCTAAAGCTTGCATTTAATCCCAGGGAACTTGGGTGAAATGGGCCAAACTTCCACTTTCTGTGGAATAGAAAGCTGACCGCTTCCCTGGTATAGTGTGGACAGGCTTTGTGGTGGTGGTGGCTGTGGTCTCACATCTTCCCTTTAGGGGGAGACAGGTGGCCTTGTGGAGGCGGCATTGTGGACTGGTCTGACACCTGTGTGTCTTCCTCTTCCTCCTCTCCTTCCTACTGTGGCAATATTACATTCTTCGTCATGTCCTGAAGTGTTTTTGTCTAGCAGATGAAGGATGGGGATGTTAGCGCTGAAGATGCATCATCAGTGCTAACTGTATTGGTGGTGTATTGGACGCACAGCAACAGGGCCCATTAATTAGTAGTGAAGAGCTGTTGGTCTATACTTCAACTCGCTCAGACATTTTGGAGCTGGAACACTACTGTTGAACACATGCACCAGCCAATGGATGTGCCTCAAGCATGGCACAAGGCTGCTACTAGGTTCTGCCCATTGTCGCACACCACCTTCCGAACTTTCAGGTTCAGATTCAGCAACCTCTCATCTGTCTACTCCTGGCTCCTATGACTAGATGAGGAGGCAGGAAAGAAGAAAGCAGAGCAGGAGGCAATAAGTTGAGGCATAATAATAATAATAATAATAACAATGTTTTTCTGTTTGCTTTGCAAGTTCCTGGCCATGGATGTGGTAAAAATTATTCAGTGTGTCAATGTCCTGTAATTTTTAGTTTGTACTGCACCACAGAATGATTCTGGGGACCTGAACCAGACTTTAGTGGCAAGTTTGACTGAACTGGAAACCAAACTTCAGCGGGTCCGCCCATCCCTAGCCATGAAACATTGTAGATGGGGGTATAACAGTCCTGGTCAGGATCCAAGAATCAACAAGTGGTATCTGAAGACCAGAAGAGGACCTGACTCAGCAGGCAAAAGCCTATCTACAGTTTCCATATAAAGGTCAGAGATCAGTCATGCATAGTTAGAAGCAAATCAGTTGTCAAATCAAGTTTTTTTATGTAACCTACAGTCAGGGCTGGAGTGCGGTGGAGGCCCCTGGGCACAAAATCTGGCAGAGGCTGAAGATACTGAATCTTTTTTCCTTTAAAATAATAGTCCAGCCAGGTAACTGGTGATTATCTGGCACCTACCTACTTACTGGAATGTCAGATCGAGTCCCATGTGCCACCCTTGGGGACGGGGGGGTAGTGTAGTAGCCCAGGTGGTCGAGAAGAAAACAGTTCCCTGCATTGAGCTGCCAGTGGCTGTGTTTGGTGGCTTACATGCAGTGAGCAGCCGCCGAGTGACAGCTCTGCACGCACCCATCACTGTAGCATTTGCTGACGCCGGCTCTGCTGCTCTAGACTCTTCATCCTCCCCTGTGGTGGCATGCCTTGGCGCAGGGGGACCCCACTGCAACCGATAGATGTGTTGCTGGCCCCGTTGGCCCGTCCTAACCAGACCATACCCTAAAGGTTGGTGGAGGCCCCCTTTGCAGTGATGGAGGCCCTGGAGCGCATACCCCTTGCACTCCTCTCATAATGCTGCCCTGCCTACAGTAAGCCTTTAAGATAATATCTTATGACACAATATCCAAATTCTTCCAGAACTATTCCTAAACAACAAAAGATCAACTGTGTAGTATCTCTAATATATATGTTTTTTCTGTGTTATATCAGACATTTAAGCCAGTTCCAGCGTATTCACTGGTAATGTATACAAATCATTTTAATAAAATCTTTTAAACATAAAATGTACCTATGTCATTGTAACAAACACTTACTTGGATAAGCAGATGTCTCCTTCTACCATATCACCAACTACCCAATAAATCCCAAAGGTGAAGAATCGCCCAGGTACAAGACCACCAATCGCCACAGTAATATCAATGAAAGAAGATTGGTGGCTGCTCTACCTCTTTATGGGGCACCTTAAATCGGGATGCCCCGCTGTGTGAACCTCACAGATCACCTGTTCAACTCACCATTCCAACATTCCAATGCCACAGGTGCAACACCCCAGTGCCAGGCCTTTCTGAATGGGTCACACGGGCTAGAGGTTGTAGCCTGCAGCGCCCACTCCCTTTCAGATTTCCTTGCAGCACTGAGAAAAAGAAATCTGAATGGCAGGGGCACAATTGATTGGATGTTCTGTCCATGTGGGAGCCCAGAAGAGGTGAGTTTTTGAGTGATCTGTGTGGATACAACAGCAAAGCATCCCAAATCTGGATGCCCCGCCAAAGGGACCTTTTCAAGGCTCATACAGTAAACTTTTTTCTGTTTTTGAACTCAATTGGATGCAGCTAGACAACTAAAGACTGAAACAGCAGAGACACAAAATGCTTCCTTTCTCTAAATGAGGCCAAGTGAGCACAAATATCATAAACAATGGTAGGAGCAACAATGATAAGTCCCCCTGACCTTGTAGGACCTGGTGCAGTTGCGCCCCCCCCCCCTTAAATTACGCCCTTGGGTAAACATTTTGTATAGACAACGTAATAAAATGTTTTCACACTAAAACGGACTAAAACTAGACATGTATCTTCTATACATACTTACTTGTATAGGCTGATATGGTTACATTCTTCCCATTTTGATTACCGACGACAGCATACACCAGAAATGTGTAATAGGATCCTGGAGTTAGGCTTTCAAATGTGAAATTTGTCTGAGTAGTATTAGAGTAAAAGTCAGGAATCTGAACCACATAGTAGGAAACGTTTCCTTCAGGTGGTTGCCAACTTAAAGATATGGAGGCTGTGGTAATATTATTTATGGTAAGACTCTGTACTTCTCCAGGCTCTGAAAAGGAAAACAAAAAGTACTAACGTTGAGCTGATTAGCCAGTGAATAATATGCTTTTCGGATCGATTTTTTTTCTTTCAGTTTAAATGTAATAAATATTAATAATAATAATGAATATTATGTTACCAATACTGGAGTCGAGCCCCCTTTGTTTCTAAATCCCCAGCCCCTCTTATGTAAGCCAATGAAAGCTTATAGAATTTACTTCTTGTTATTGTTCATGCTGGCGCCTTTGCAGGATATGAGAAGCTGCCGAAAATGTCAAGTTATATATAGGGCAGACAATGTTAAAGCGGACCCTATTGTAGACACACCCCTCCTAGGGTGTAGAACTGGAAATTGATTTCTTTGTCAACTGCATTATCCTGGAACAGAGATTTTTTGTTGTCCCTTTGTTGGCAGCTACATCCTCATTGCACACCCCCCTGAAGCCTCAGGGTTGGAATGCTTGTGCATTTCTGATTCCTGGCCAGATCTCATGCATGTGCCATTCTGTGGGGATGTGGGATGGCAGGTAATCAGTCATGGCATAGATGCACAAATGAAGGGCCTAATATATTATGTGCACCGTTTAGCAGCTTTCTGGTGGTGCATCAGGATCTTTCAAGTTTTTTTGTCTGCTATTTTGACTACAATAGCCCTAGAAGTCGATGTGCCGGATGCTAACTAGTTTGCCTTGATTGTTGCATTAAGTATTGGTCGGCCTGTGTTGGTGCTTGTTGGACTGCTGATTATCCCAGGGCCATTGTGTGACACTTTGTACTGCTGTCTTTTTGGTGCTGCACAGAGTATTTAGGAATTTTTTCCACCCTGAAAAGATTGGCACTGTATTTTTCCTTCGCTGGTCAGCATTTCATCATTACAGTTACAAGAAATCACTGCTGAGGACAAAGGGGCGCAGCTTCAACCAGAAAAGCCAGTGCTGGTTATGTGCAGGGGGCTCCAGAATGCAGAATGCTGGACCCCCCCTGCACATAACCCCCCAGAGACGTGAAATTCTTAACTTAGCCATGTTCTTTGTCAAGAATATAGCACCGTGCTTGGTCAGTGGCGCACATGTGGGTAGTGGGTGCATCCATTATTCCCGATGTTAGAAAGCCCCGCCCATGTGACCTCCAGCGACCCATCGCACCACTGTATTCCTGGCGAGGATCAAGACTAAGGTAAGAATTCTGGGCATTTTTGAGGGGTTATGTGCGGGGGGGGGCTCCAGCATTATGGATGCCCCCCAGCCTGTCCTACTGCAGCATTGCCAAAAACTTTGCTTTGCTGGCGCGGGTGTTGGTCAGCTTTATTAATAAGCATTAAATACTTCAATACAGTTCTGCCCTTTGTGCTCTATGGGATCTTAACCTACAGCACCACTATAAACTGGCGCAGCTTCAACCAGAACAGCCAGTGCTGCAACTAGTGTTAAATTAAATACAGGCTGGCGGCTGCATCGGAGCAGCCTGTTTATGGTTTCTTGAATCCCACTGAGGCAAAAAAAGTGTCTCTGAATCAACAGGCACTGACACTACATAAATCAGGCTCCAAATCACATGCAATTCAGTGGATGGTAGCTAAAAATGTGGGTTTTGGTTAACTTTAATATGCCCACAACTTACTTGTATTTAGGGATATAGAAGAAGAGTCCCCTTCTACATAAGGATCACCAACACGTGCAGAGACCATGAAGATGTAATAATATCCAGGAGTCAGGCCCTCAATTAAATCAGAGGTTGTATTGACATTTTTGGTTGATTTTGTAGGAAATGGGACTCCCAGGATCTGGATGAAATAAGAGCTGGCATTTCCATCTGGCTTCTCCCAACTTAAAGACACAGAGCTTGTGGTGATGTTTTCAGCAGAGAGCATCTTCACCATTTCAGGTACTGCAAAGACATTAGGTAAAAATTAGTCGCGATGCAGCGTATTTTACTCAGGCTTTTGTTAAAAAGACATTTAAAGCAAAAGAAAAAAAACTATATTCATCTTTTCTTTACTGGAGCAGCTGACTCGGTGCCTGTTGCTTAGGAACTTACCTCTTAGAACACATGTGTGAAACTCAAGGCCCAGGGGCCGGATGCAGCCCTCCAAGCCTTTTTATGTGTCGCTCTGACAGGTGCGAGCTGGGTGGCACCCGCTCACAATGCGGTCATAAAATGGTTAGAGGCTAGAACTGACAGAAAGAAAAACATAATAATACTATATGACCACTTACCTGCATAGGCAGATATGGATACATTGTTTCCAGCCTGATCACCAGCAACAGCGTACACCAAAAATGTGTAATAATTTCCAGGCACCAGGCTTCCAAATGTAATATTTGTCTGATTGGTGCTGTTAAAGGATTGAGTTTCGAGAAGCTCAACAACATAATATGATGTGTGTCCTTGGGGTGATTGCCAGCTTAAAGATATGGAGGTTGTAGTAACAATGGTTGTGGTAAGATTCTCTACTTCTTTAGGCTCTGGAGAAGGAAATGAGGCAGATGTTTTAAATTATAAATGGTTAAAGGTATTCAGCAGACAAAATAAAAACAAACGGACACTTACCTTTTGCCCCACACCGCTGATAGCTGCAGGTCCGGGGATCACCTGATCAGATGATACATACACTTGCTGCAGTATCTGGCTCAGTATCCCGACCATGGAGACGGGTTTTTTAGAGGTATGGAATCCGAGCTTGCCATCAATCACAAGCGCGCTACCAAACCTTCGTCATTCTTTGCAATGGAGGTAGTAGGTCGAGGCCTGACACGTCCCCCTGAATTGTAGTGAATGGAGAGGACATGGCCGCACCCCCCGTGACTGATGGTGGGGGGCATGGTCCAGCACAGAAGTGCCAGAGAGTAGAGTGTAAGGGTCTGGATGGAGCCGGATCGCGGGTTGCGACATGGGCTTAAATACAGAGATCAGGTGAGTTCCTGATCCCCTGACCTGCACTGATGAACTGTATGGGACAAAAGGTAAGTGCCCTTTTGTTTTTTTTTTATCATGCCAAAAGACTTTAAACAACAATAATGTGGTTTACTAATGAAAAAATTAAAACAGTCTAAAATAAATATTCAAACAAAAATAATAGAGAAGCAAATGTAGGTGTTGCTTATGTATGTTGCATAAGCTTGTTTATTTTGGCAGGTTTGTAAATGCATCGTTGTGCCTTTACTGGTGAAAACGGCTTAATTTTTATGTCATGTCCCCTGTGCTGGAATAACAGAGTATTGCTATCGCAATTCTTCTGATATGTGAAGATGCTTTAACCCATCATGCAATGAGCACATATTAGTGTAGTCAATGATGATGATGAAACCATTTCGCACAGTCTAGCTTAGGAGACAAGCTATTAGCAGACCCCATTCTGTAAAAGAGAAATAATATGTTTTCTGCCATTAAAGGAAAATGACAAGCATGGCTGAAAAACTATCCCATGCAGGGTATGTAATAGCCCCTTCTCTTGCTAACTAGCAGGTATATTAATAGACTGTCCACCATTAGGCTCAAACTATACACGCTGCCATGCACATAAAAGAGCAATCACCATGTAGAAGCAGAAATAGTTATTTGGTACCATTTTTAAGTATGGAAGCACATGGGCACCTTTGCACAATTTTCAATTTTTAGTTATCTAATATTTAGGGGCCACAAGAAGTTCTCTATTGTGGATTAAGAAAGAAATTAGAATGAAAACATGGCCACATATTAAAGATAGACAATAAGAAATGCCCCAATTAACTTGGAACTGCATTCAGAAAGCAAAACCTGCATCCATTGGGACTCTACAAATTTGCTGACTGCAAATAACAGGCTGATTCATTACTAGCGCCAGCTATCGGCAGATAAGCGTCTGTAAAGAGGCGCTAAGAGTATACGCTGTGATCAGCTATTGGGCGCTGTAACAGAGCGCCTCAGTCGCTGTAGTAAGCATTGATGAATGAGATGTATGTTGGGCGTTCTAACACCAGCACAGCGTTGCAGGGAGAGAAAGGTAGAGCCAGCTCAGTGCGACCAACTCTCAGCGACTCACACCATATTCAACAAAAACACAGACACACACAGCGGCGCTCTGGATCTGGTCGCTATAGCATAGAGCGGCAGACGCTGTGTGATTAAAGTCTGTTTTTGAACACATATCCACCAGTTACAAAGCCAGACCTGTAATGACAATTCTGCATAAAAATATAAAAAAATCAAAAAAGTTTTAAAAAATGACTTTTTCTAGGCCAGGAGAGGTGACACAGTTTAAACAGAAGAAAAGGAACGTCCATTGAAATTTATTGGAGAGTGACAGGTAGCGACAGGTAATACCTGGCACTCTGGAAGCTAGAGCACCGGCGCTATACGCTGAGCTGACTGTAATGATGAATCGGACGCTACATGGCGCTGTTAGAGTCGCTCACCAGATTCGCTTTCATAAATGCGGTATTGCGTACAGCGCCCAGTGTTCACCAGATGCTGCTTGCCGCAAAGAGGGACTACCTGCCGCTATCCCTTGATGAATAAACCCCTATGTCAGTATTGTGTTAGGACCGAGGGAAGTGGTGGATTCGGCACTTGCCTTTAATCTATGACCAGCCACAGCTGGTGAAACAGCTGCCGGGAATTAGCTTTTTATATTAAGCTCAGGAAGGAGGGTTATTGTACATGTGATCCATTTATTGTTTACCTGTCTTTTACTGGTCTAATTCTGAAGCATGATGCCTTGTGTGACTTACTTGTATACAGGGAAATAGTGACATTTGTTCCATTTTGATCACCAGCAACAGCATACACCACTAGTGTGTAATAGGTTCCAGGCACCAGATTTTCAAATGTGAAGTTTGTTTGGTTAGTGGTGTTAGAGGTCGCAGCTCCAAGAACTTCAAGCACATAATATGAGGTGTTCCCTTCAGGTTGTTTCCAACTTAAAGATAAAGAGGTTGTGGTAACATTGGTTGTAGTAAGATTCGGCACTCCTCCGGGTTCTGGAAAAGAAAACGAAAATTATTTCTTTCTATACAAAATACAAGTAGATGCTATAATGGCTTCTCAAATATTTATTGGATGAGTTTTCATTGAAAGTGAACCAATCACCAGGATTTTGACTATCCTGGTGATTGTCAACCTGTCCTGGGGCATCCCGATGTAACATGCTCCCTGTGTGAAATCCACCAGATCATCCACTTTTATGTGTGGGCGCTCGTCCAATCAGCGCTCTAAGCTATGCATACTAATTCATGGCATAAAGCCCCCGATTTGAACTCTGCACCAGCGGGCACATCCCTGGCTCCCCTTTTGAGTGCACGTCTCCGCACACCTGACCTATCTAAATTGCTGGGTAGCGTGCACAGCTACAGGGAAGCAAATGTAGCGGCGGCCGGCGAAGACAGCATTGCGGGAGCCGCAGGGATTAAGTACGGTTTTCGGCACCACAGAGGATTTCACACAGTAGGGCATCTGGTGTTTGATGCCCTGGGGGCAGGCTAGCGGCCGGCCCTGGGATCTTTTAGATTCCAGGGTGGCCGCAGGGGATGATTGGTCCCCTTTAAAGGGCAATGCTCACTCCCTAGAAAAAGTAAAATACATTTTATCTGCTACTACTTTTCAGGGAAAGAGGGTTAACATCCAAGGGGAATATATTTTGTACGGACAATGTATTAAAATGTGTAAAATGTTTTCAAACTAAAACTGACTGAAAATAGTCATGTATCTTCTATACATACTTACTTGTATAGGCTGATATGGTTATATTCTTCCCAGTTTGATTACCAACAACAGCATGCACCAGAAATGTGTAATAGGATCCTGGAGTTAGGCTTTCAAATGTGAAATTTGTCTGAGTAGTATTGAAAGAGTTTAAGTCAGGAATCTGAACCACATAGTAGGAAATGTTTCCTTCAGGTGTTTGCCAACTTAAAGATATGGAGGTTGTGGTAATATTAGTTGTGGTAAGACTCTGTACTTCTCCGGGTTCTGGAAAGGAAAACAAAAAAGTTCCAATGTTGAGCTGATAAGCCAGTGAATAATATGCTTTCTATTTTTTTATTTCAGATTAAATTATTATGTTACTCATACTTGAGCCAAGCCCCCTTTGTTTCGAAATACCCAGCCCCTCTTACTTAACCTAGCCTATTAAAGTTATGGCATTATGCAACTGGTCATTTATGCTGGAGCCTGTGCAGGATATGAGAAGCCGCCAGAAATATAAAGTAAGGTTATTGGCCAGGTAATGTTAAAGCAGTTCAAAACCCACTGAACTTGCAAAAAAAATCCAGCCAAGGCCCCTTCAATACAACTCTTACAGTGTAGAACCTCCCTGTAGCCCAAGGGATGTACCATATGCAATTCCAGTGCCAGGCCAGATCTCATGCATGTACTGTGGCTTTACCCCGAGAGAGAAAACCCACCGCGAGAACTAGGGGCGAAAGTGAAATCAACTTTCATTCATGACAGCATCAATTACTCAAAAAGGGGGGACTTCTGACTAGATTAGTAGGGAGTAGAATAAAGCAGGAGCATTGGAAATTGCAAAAAGATATTGTTCATGGGGGGAAAAATTTAAGGGATGATAGTTTAAAATGTGGATTTTGGTCTACATTAATTTGCCCACAACTTACCTGTATTTAGGGATATAAAAGAAGAGTTCCCTTCTATATACGGATCACCAACACGTGCAGAGACCACAAAGGTGTAATAATATCCAGGAGTCAGGCCCTCAATTATATCAGAGGTTGTACTGACATTTTTGGTAGATTTTGTAGTAGTTGGGACGCCTAGGATCTGGATGAAATAATAGCTGGCATTTCCATCTGGCTTCTCCCAACTTAGAGACACAGAACTTGTAGTGATGTTTTCAGCAGAGAGCATCTTCACCATCTCAGGTACTGTAAAGACAAAAATTATCCATGATGCAACATCATATTCTATTAAGCTTTTATTAAAGAATATCTAAAGCAAAACATGAATTATCCTCACCCCCCCCCTTACTGCAGCAGCTGAATCTGTGCCTGGTTCTTAGGAACATGGATAAATGGCCTTCAGAAGAAAACACAGCACATGTGCATGTTGTGGGGCTGAACCTGCCAGTCAGAAGACGCCATGGCAGCTGCTTTAATGAGAAGGGTATTTTTAGGCCTAGATGGGATTGAATAATCCTGAGGGAAGGGAAGTTTAGGCTACAACTGACGAAAAAAAAAACACGTTGAGGTTATGACCACTTACCTGTGTAGGCAGATATGGATACATTGTTTCCAGACTGATCACCAGCTACAGCATACACCAAAAATGTGTAATAATTTCCAGGCACCAGGCTTCCAAATGTAATATTTGTCTGATTAGTGGTGTTAACGGATTGATTTTCAAGCTCAACAACATAATATGATGTGTGCCCCTGGGGTGGTTGCCAGCTTAAAGATATGGAAGTTGTTGTAACAATGGCCGTGATAAGGTTCTGCACTTCATTAGGCTCTGGATAAGGAAATTAACAACAGATTATTCAATAACATAATGTTGTATACAAAAAAAATGAAAACAGATTTATGGTGAAAAATGATTTAAATAGAAGCAAGAGTAGAGGTTGCTATGCACATAGAAAAAGCTTTTTTTAGAATTTCTATATTGGAAGGAAGAATAATGATTGGCAGGTTTGTGGATGTACAATTGTGCTGTTACTAGGGAAAACTGCTTAAATCAGAAAAACAGCCTGCCACAGTTGGAAAAGAAAGGTAACGGACATTTTGGAGATTCCTCTCCCAGCCATTCTATGGCCTGGATTTAACTGACATAACTGACAATGCACAGTAACAGGAAGCCCAGCAGCACTTCCTGTTTGCAGGTGGCCATGTTGTTTCTGAAATTTACTACAGCCGGAGTTTTTTATGTGCAGCAATCTAACTTGCCTGGAGGAAGGATGCATATGTGCACTGTTTGTTGTGTTGGTCTGGTTTAAGTCATTTTTAACAGTTGGTCCACTTTAATTTTTATGGCGTGCACCCTGTGCTGGAATACCTGAGTATTGCCATTGCAATTCTCCTGAAAGGTGAAGAAGCTTTTACATGTCATGCAATGCTCTGGGCACATATTAGAGTACTTAATTATACAATTTTCCTCAGATTAGCCCAGTAAACAAGCAGTCCCTCTTCTGTAAAGGTGGAAAAGTATGTTCAAAAACCAACCACCATTATTTTTTCTCTCTCCCTATTAAACAAAAGTAACAAGCATAGCTGGAATTTTTTAAATGTAATAACCCTTCTCCCGCTATCTAGCAGCAGTTTAAAGATTTTTATTAATAGACAATTTGATAGAGTTCCTTTAAATATCTACTGCTCACCATTAGGCTCCAACTATACATAATGGCATGCACATAAAAGAGCAATCATCATCTAAAAACAGCAGACAGAAGAGCATTGGCATGTTTGTTACAAGCTAAGGATTTTGAGATTTATCCATATAATGTCCTTTTATTTGGCACCTTTAATTCCCTTGGCACCTTTAATTCAGTAAGCAAATGTAGATGCAATAGCACACCTTTGTACAACTGTCAGTCTTCAGTTATCTACCACTTAGATGTCCTCTATCGTGAATGAAGCAAGAGAAAAAGGAAAACCTGGCCACATATTTAAAGCAGGCAATGAGCAATGTGTCCTAGTGGTGGTAGTTATGCCATAATTAAATGATTTAGTCATATCCTCTACAGAATCAGCTTACCAGTATATAAAGTAAGCCTTTTTTTATATTCACATTGTAAACTAGGTGTTGTCAGTCCATGGAGTGTGCAGCTCTTATAGCCCCTGAGCTACTCAACATTTGCCCCTTAGTTAATATTAAAGCAGGTCCTCTATTGGTGTGTAGATATATCTCAAAAGCAAAAATAGTTTAATGTGTTTTTGCTGAGTTAAATCTAAATAACTTTAGTGCCGAGACAAAAATGAGGCCTTGTGTGACTTACTTGTATAAAAGGAAATAGTGACATTTTTGCCATTTCGGACTCCAGCAACAGCATACACCACTAGTGTGTAATAGGTTCCGGGTACCAGACTTTCAAATATGGAGTTTGTTTGGGTAGTGGTATTAGTGAATGAAGCTTCAAGAATTTCAAGTACATAATATGAGGTGTTCCCTTCAGGTTGTTGCCAGCTTACAGATAGAGATGTTGTGGTAACATTGGTTATAGTAAGATTCTGGACTTCTCTGGGTTCTGAAAAGGAAATAAAAAAATAATTATTTTCTTTATAAAAATACATAGATAATGGTAAAATGGCTTTTCAAATATTTATCGGTTGTGTTTTCATTTAAAGAATACTATTCAATACTATTCAAAAGCATTTTAGAAAGTAGTTAGCCAGATAGGCATCCTCATTTGGGGTGCATATCCAGTTAAAAGTCCACATAAATGCCAGTAAAATAAGCAACAAACTCACCTATTTGCACTTTTGTAGCACAATGCTAGGCATTTGCACAATCAACTGGTCCATGGCAGAGGCAGGATCCAATTGCCCTGATTTAGGTAGGTGATTTAGGCCCTGATTTGTGGCACTTTTAGCAGTTGCGCAATCTCCTGGGCCACATCATGGCAGAGGAGTGGGGGGTTCAATTGTTTTGATCTGGGTAAATTCTGGGACATTTAAAAAAAAAAAAAACAGATCTACAGAATCACCTGCCTGTTCCTGTAGTCCTTGCAGTGCCGTGCCGCCATGGCCACATCTCCGGCATACCTCTAGCGCAGGTACATACCTGCACCCGGCCTTTGTAAATGGCCAGCACGGGCACAGCTAGAGGTGAGCAGAGATGCAGCCAGCAGGGTGCTCGTCTTGCTGCAGCTGCTGTACAGCTAGCAGAGCCAAATGGAGCCAAGTGAAACCAATTCCACTGGCAGCCCGAGAAAAGTGAGTTTCCTGTCCAAACCGTGGGGATACATGTAGTGGGGCATTCCAAATCTGGTTGCCTGCCAGAGAGGAACAACCCCCGGGAAAGTGAAATTTCCAGGTGTTGTTCAGGGACCACTTCAGGTGAATGCACTTTATTGGCACCTTTAGAGCCACACAGTGTTAATTTGGTGACAACTTACCTGTATATTCAGATATAGCAGAAGAGTTGCCTTCTACATAAGGATCCCCGACACGAGCTGAGACCAAGAAAGTGTAAACATTTCCAGGAGTCAATCCTTGAACTGTATCAGAAGTTGTAGTGACATTTTTCGTAAAAGTTGGAACTCCCAGGATCTGGATAATATAAGAGCTAGCATTTCCATCCGGCTTGTCCCAGCTTAAAGACACAGAACTTGTAGTGATGTTTCCAGCAGAGAGATTCTTCACTAGCTCTGGTACTGTAGAGATGAAAAATAGTCAATATTTTAAAATTACCCCCCCCCCCCACAAAAAAATATTTGGGGGTGTGCAAATTAGCTGTATAAATACCTATTATACATATGAGTATTCATCATTCATTTTTTCAAACCCCCAAACCTAACTGGGAAGTAGAGAAGCTCTTCAAGTGACAACCAAGCTTCCACCTGATCATGGGGCATTATAGAAATGTTACTTTTAGTGATAATATGCACTTGCAAATTTTGAACATGTTTGTTATCATTATTCCAATCCTGGAATGATGGGGAGGGGGATTACAGCTGAGCGCCTCCCCTTTGTAGATGATTGTAACAATCGGGAGGTGGGATCCAGTCATCTGTCTCACCAACAACTCTCATTTGACGTTTGTTCATTGGTGAGGTAAAGAAATTGGGCGGGGTTTCACATAGTGGGGCATGCTAAATTGTGAGATCCTAGGGGTGGATGTCTAACCAGACCTAGCATCTTATGGACTCTAGGTCTGGTTTGAATTCACTTTAAAGCAACAACAGCAGTGCTAGCTTATAACCCAGGGAGGTCGGATACACCTGTACATGTCATAGGCTTTCTAATATACTGTATTACCTGTGTAACCATATATCAGTTTATCCTCTCCCTTTACAAGATCCTCATTGACAGCAGCAATCAGAAAGGTGTAGTAAGTGCCAGGCGTCAGACCAATAATTTTAGCTGAATTGAAAGATGTATTTTTATTTAGCGTGGAATTTTCTAGGATTTGGATTATGTAAAACTTAAAAAATCCAACAGGTTGGCTCCAGCTGAGAGACACAGATGTGGTGGTAACATCCAGTGCTTCAAGCTTTGAGATAACATCTGGTTCTAAGGTAAACCAAAAAAATGGAAATGTTAACCAATCTACCAAGAGAATCTACAGGAGTTACCACTGTACGGGCACAATATATTCATGTGGCAGAAATGATCAGTAAAAAAATGCCATTACATTATAAAAAGTTTATGATTAAAACTCCTGCAACAAATATATAATTGGCTGTTTTCTATGTGCTTCCAAGTACAGCAATGTGCACCTGTAGCCAGGGTAAAAATGTGACCAGGATCTGTTGCAGACATTCTACAGGAGCCGCAGTGTTGCTAACTAAGTAACCTTTATGCTGTCGCCCTCAACCCCCAGGATACCAATTGTTAAACTGGATCAAAACCCACGGTCCGATGACCCTGGAGTCTAAGATTCCAGGGCCACTGCCCCCCCTGGGTCATCCAGATTCGGGATGCCCCGCTGTGTGAATCCCCTCAGGTCGCCCAGAAACTCACCTTCTTTCCCGGTCGAATGGCACATGCATGAGCAGCAGCCACATTCCTGTTATCCCTTTAGCAGGGAGCTTGGCTGGCGTGGGCATGCTCCCCGTTAGATGGTAACAGCAGATGCAGCCACCAGCGCGCTCGAGCAAGAACGGATCTGAGCGTACTGATTGGACGAGAGGCCATGCATGCGCCGTAGTACCAGGGGAGAGGTGAGTTCATTTAGGAGGCCTGGGTGGTTCACACAGAGGGGCAGCCCCGATCGGGGTGCCTGGAGGGGCTAGGGCCAAAAACCCAGGATAGTTAAAACTTTAAATGAAATACAATTAGATACAAACAAGGCATCTAAATGGCTGGGGGCAGGAGTGCATGCACAGCCTGAAGATGCAGGGGATGCGGATGGCAGTGTTTAAATGGGCGCCAGGAATTCCAGGCAGGGAAACGCTCAGAAGAGAAGCAGGGTCAGTTAAATCCAGGCCGCAGCACAGCTGGGAAACTGGGAAAGAAAGTTTTTGAGGTGCTTCAAGATGTGCTTCAATGATTACATTTGCACCTGCACCCACTGAAAGCTGAAACACCGCCTTTATGATTTTTTACTGGTGGTGGCATTTTACCTTTAAAGCGGACCTTCACTCTAAATAAGAGTCTATCTTATATGTTTCCCACACCCTGTACATACAGATTGCTCACATTAAAAATCATCCTACCTGCATCTACTGCATTTTATAAGCCTTTAAACATCCAAGATGGCGGCTTATGTAAGCTGCCATTTTTGCAGGCAGCCTGCAAACAGGAAGTGCCTGCAAACAGGAAGTGACTGTGCTGCTCTGCATTCTGGGACTGCTGACCTTTCCCTGACCCCAGCTCTGCTCTGTCTGAGCAAAGCACAGCTATAACCCGCCCCCCTGTACCTTATCCCACTCTCCTCTCCTCAGTAAGTGTGATGCTTCTGAGTCAAGATGGCGGCGCCCGTATCCTAAATTCCCGAACAGAGTTGCAGCCCAGTGGGGGAAAGTATAATAAATTAGTGACTAAACATGTAAAATATATTAATTTTAGATGCTGAGGAATTGTTTTTTAAGAGTTTGGGCTTTTCATTAAATCATGGTGAAGGTCCGGTTTAAGTGGGTGCAGGAGCAAATGTAAGTATTGATAAAGCTTCAGTATCATACATGCAGATGGGGCAAGGGAGTTTTAGGGAGTTTTTGTTTTCAACTGTGCAAGGCTGTTGGTCCGGTTTAAGGTCAGGGAGGAAGGGCAAAGAACACATGAATATTATATTATTTAATGGAGTGATATTGAAGCGCGATGTAGCAAAAATGATGCCTTCGTGACTTACTTGTATAAAGAGAAATAGTGACATTTTTTCCATTTTGATCACCAGCAACAGCATACACCACTAGTGTGTAATAGGTTCCAGGAATCAGACTTTCAAATGTGAAGTTTGTTTGGGTGGTGGTGTTGGAGGTCGCAGCTCCAAGAATTTCAAGCACATAATATGAGGCGTTCCCTTTAGGTTGTTGCCAGCTTAAAGATATGGTGGTTGGAGTAACATTGGTTGCAGTAAGATTCTGAACTTCTCTGGGTTCTGGAAAGAAAATGAACATACTTTCTGCCATTACAAACATATATATGTAGTGGTAACATGCCGTCCCAGATATTTATTGGTTAGGTTTGGTTGCATATTAAGTTAAAAATACAATGTATAAGAGGTAAATTATGTAATTAGCAAGATTTCTTTATGGTCAGGTCAGGAGAAAGAACTGATTACAAATTTAAAGAGGAACACAACCCAGGGTTATCAGTATTCAGGATTTTGTTCCTGCTTCCCAAAGCAACCCAAATTTGGGATGCCTCACTGTGTGAAATCCTCCAGAGTGCCCATAAACGCACAGTTCTGGTGATCCCACGGCACATGCATAGTCAATCAGTGGCTTGAGTTCCATTCAACTTTTTCATGCTTTTTCAAAGCAGCAAGGAAAAGCTAAATGGAAAGCGAGATCCACCTCTGCGTCCCTGCGCCAAGGCATTTCAGGGGACATGTATCAGATGAGGCGAGTAGGGATGTGGCTATGGCTTGTACATGCATCGTGAGATCGCCAGCTATGTTAGTAGGGCTTTACACAACAGGACATCCCAAATGTGCGTGTGCTCAACAAAGAGGCAGACCACCGGCCTAGAGTCTGAAATAGCCCATCCAGTCAAAAGTCCCCAGAAATGCAGGAGAAATGAACACCCATTTATGAGTTTCTGTAGCGCTGTGTGACGATTGCACAATAACCTGGGCCATGACAGTAACAGACAAGGAGGGGTTGTTTCATTGCCCTGATTTCACTTTGTGGACATTTAAGTGTAGGAGTAGTTACTTTAGGGGCTCTCTCATAGCCATATAGTATTAAATTGGTAACAACGTACCTGTAAATTGTATTAAAGCGGAAGTGTTTCCTTCTACATAAGGATCCCCAACACGAGCTGAGACCAAGAAAATGTAATAATTTCCAGGAGTTAATCCTTCAACTGTATCAGAAGTTGTAGGGCCATTTTTTGTAAAACTTGGATCCCCCAGGATCTGGATGAAATAAGAGCTGACATTTCCATCTGGCTTCTCCCAGCTTAAAGACACAGAGCTTGTAGTGATGCTTCCAGCAGAAAGATTCTTAACCATTTCAGGTACTGTAAATACATTAGAAAAATAAGCCATGATGCAATGTATATGTCTCACTCCATAGACAGGTTAAATGTGGAGAAAAATGTCCTATGTGTGAGCCAGCGTACAATGGCCATAAATGTCTAAAAATCCAAATTAAACTCATCTTTTCTTTAATGCAGCAGCTGCCTTGGCGTCTCATACTTCAGTACTTACCTGTCTTGGGACATGTGTGCATATCGTCGGGCTGGCTCTGCCATATAAACAAGCATTGAAGCACCAGATACCATTTTTTTTTGCTGGGGCAGAATATATACTATTTTAGAAAATGTCGTCTGGGCAGACGAAAAACAATAAATACTTTCCTGTTCTCCCCTGCCACTGATTCCTCTAGGTCTGGCTGTCTCATTCTCATCTATAATATGAGGTACCATATTGAGCATTCACTGATGGATTCCTTGGGCACTCGTCCACTGATTTGCTTGTTCGCCACAGTCCATTCACTGTTACAGAGGATGTGTTCAAGCCAGGTGGGGCATGATCTCAGGATTGTGTGAGTATTTATGAGACAGGCATTGGTAAAGCAGCAACAGTAAGAGAAGAAAAATCTATTTACTTTAACTCCTACCTAGAGATTTTGTCACTTTTTGTTGCCAGACCATTTTTCAACATTTTGCACTATATATATTTAACTGTTTTTTTTCAGGGCTTTTTAGGACATGTATATATTGTGTTTTAGGGTTTGGGCCTTTAACAAGAAATGTCTTTGTTTGTCATTTTTTCACTGTTTTTTTTTTTGTAGTATTTCTAGGTGAGATATGTAAAAAAAGAAAAAAATTATATTTTTTACGTTTTTTTTTTTTTTTTTTTTGTAAAAGCCCAATTCCTCTGGTTCTTGTCCAGAAGACACCCCAAACTGAAAGAGCATTTTCTGAGATTTTCAAATGAAATACAACTACTATCTGCACTATCAAGGGTTAAAACCTTGAGAAAAAACCTTAAGAAAAAAAGAAATGTCATGTGTTCCCCCTCTCTGAGGGGGCACACATTTTTACGTTTTTAAGGGTTAAAAATGGCATGGAGTCTCCCCTCTGTAGTAAAACCAGCCCAGGCACCAGCTATGGGGACTAATAGACCAAAAAGCATAGGCCGAGCAGGCGCCCCCTGGCCCTGAAGGTTACCAGCACGCATGGCTCATATGGATCACAGGCTCTTCTGCACCCCTAGACTTTGGGGTTGTAGGTAATGGGATGAGGCTTATAGCAAGTGCATGGAAGTGAGCGGCAGTTAACGGTAGGAGAAGCAGCTACATAGATGCTACATGCTTGCCTTTTAAAATGTTAAAGTATGTGAATATGATTAATCCTGAGAATAAAAAATAAAGAGAAGCTTACAATTTGGTCATCAAATGGTTTTAATCTTAGCTGGCTGAAAAGAAAACCTATGGAGGTTATAGCAACTTACCTACATAGGCAGATATGACCACATTGTCTCCAGTCTCTTTACCAGCAACAGCATACACTGAAAATGTGTAATAATTTCCGGGCACCAGGCTAAGAAATGTAATATTTGTCTGGGTAGTGGTGTTGAAGAACGGAGCTCCAAGAAGCTCAACAACATAATATGATGTGTTTCCTTGGGGTGGTTGCCAACTTAAAGATATAGTAGTTGTAGTAACAATACCTGTGGCAAGATTCTGCACATTTCTAGGTTCTGGATAGAAAATAAACAACAGATGATTTAATTTATAAATGATTTAACAACATTATTAATGCTGTACCAAAAAAAAGGATAATAAAATGTAAAACTGCTCTATTGAGAAACATGGTCAAAAAATGGAAAATCCACAAATATATGACAGATATCAAGAGTATGGGTTGCTTATACACCTTGCATACTAATTCAGGCTAAATTTTTTATTTTCATTTTTTTAAATAAACGGAAGAAGAACCTGTGACAGGTTTGTAAACGTCATATACAAAGATATAGATGTTGAGAAATTGCACACCAACAACTGAGCTCTGAATTGCAAGTGGTACAGTGTATTAAAAAATGGTAAGAAAACAATACATGCGTTGTGATTTCTATATATACAGTTGATGTAGGACAATAAAGATCTATACGGTAAGCAAGAAAATAGCATCTCAGTACAAAGATATGGATAGCTCTATGTAGTAGATTTAGGCCCTTATTTAACAAGGGATAGCGCCAGGTAGCGACTGGTGAGCGAACGGTAATGACGGTCACCGCCACGAGAACGCCGGCTCCCCACCACAATCACACATTTATCAAGCCAATCCTGCTTAGCGACTGAGATAGCGCCAGATAGCCACTCATTCATCATTATTCCAGCCTCAGCCCACAGCGCCAGCGTCCGACCTTGAACAGCGACAGGTATGACCTCTCGCTACCTGTCGCTCTCCAATGCATTTCAATGGAACAATCTTTAAATATTCATAATTAATTGTTAATAATTTTTTTTTTTTTTTTTTTTATGTGAAAATTTCTGTTACCACTTCTGCCATGTTAGATATTTTTTTTAAGGTAAAAAAAAAATTAAAAAAAAATTTGTGCAGAATTGATATTACAGGTCTGATATTAATGTATTCATATTACAAAATGTTTTTATAAACTTGTTTTTTTTTGTTTCCAAAAATATGGTTGTTTGGGGGTTAAAAAACTACTTTTAACCCATCGCCGCCAGCGCTCTGGGGTTTAAACATGCATTTCACAGCGCGAGAATTTTTTGAGCGTGATTTGTTAATGAATATGGTGGGAGCCGGTCGCTATGGCCATTCGCTATCATACGCTCCCATACAGCGTGGAACCTGTCAAATAGCGACTCCTCACCCAATATTCAACATTACCGCACACCGACTGAGTCGCTGTCAACAACCGAACAACGGCCAAGCACAGCGACTACTAGCGGGCGCTGTGAAAATACTGCTACAGTCGCTCATCTGACGCTACCTGGCGCTATTAATGAATCAGCCTCTTATTCTATCCATTCATTAATATAGTAAGCAATAATGACTATGGCCACAAGGTGGCGACATGGTATAGTAATTAAATGTCCCCAGTACAAAACAATAATATCACCATAGAATCTTACAAAACAAGCAAGTGACCAAAGCGGAGAGCAGAGGCAGAGTGGACCACAATCTGCCCCTGAAGAAAGGTCCTATTGCTGGACCAGAAATGTTGGGTATCCCTCCCACACTTCTGCCTGAATGCAGTAACGTATATTATGAGATCTCTTGCTCTGGTCACTTGTGTTGTAAGATCCTATGGTGATATTATTGTTTTTTACCGGGCAACTGGGGAAATGTAATGACTATACCATGTCGCCACCTTGTGTCCATATTTAATATTGCTTACTATATTAGTGAATGGTTAGGCATCTACTATATAGAGTGATATCTTTGTACTTAGATGCTGGTTCTTTGCTTACCATATAGATATTAATTGTCCTACATCAACTGTATAATAATAATATAATACACTATACCATTTGCAATTCAAAGCTCAGTTATCGGTGTGCAATTTCTTTTTTTTTTGCTTGCCCTGACCCTAAAAAAATAAAAAACAGGGATTACAACTGGCGCTGCCGCCCTGTAATCCCCTTTACACAGTGCCCGTATGGAAGTTTTTTGTGAAAAAACAATTTTACTCATGATTTTTCAGCACCATATTTAGCTGTGCAAATATTTTAAAAACGTGCAGAGCTAAATATGGCATCAAGGAAAACAATAATGAGAAAAGGTGTTTTCTCACAAAAAAAGGGAGAAAACAATTCTCGCGGTGCTGAATCAACCCTATAGTGTAAGTTGTCCCTTACCTTGGCATCGTATATTACGTCAGAAAGCAAATGTTGATGTACCAGCAACATTTTGCATAATGTTCAACCTTTAGTTTTCAATATTATTTAACACTATGGGACCACCAGGGACCACTAAAGGTCTGTCATGAATCAGGCACATATTTTGTGTTTCCTTTTGGTAATTTTTTTTTTTTTTATTTTCAAGCTTTGATGGTGTGTTTTCTAAGGTGGGTATCCAAAGGGGGGTTTGTTGTCCACTCCACCTTTAGAAAATGTATACATTTATGATCATAATTTACAGTTTTTATGTGGTTATATTTGGAATTATTTATTTTGTGTTCTCTTGTAAAATCTTTATGAATCAGTGAAAAGGCTAATTAATTCCCCTGTGAATCCGTGTTCAATGAAAAAAGACAGAAAATTTCCAGGGAGGTAAAAACTGTATATTGAATAGTCATGTTTTTACATACAAACAAAACTATAATTGACTAAAAGTAGTAAGGCAAGCACTCCATGTATCTACTTACTTGCATAGGCAGTTATGGTTAGACTGTTTCCATCTTGATCGCCAGCAACAGCATACACCAAGAAAGTGTACAAGTATCCAGGAGTCAGGCTTTCAAAAGTAAAATTAGTTTGAGTAGTATTAAAAGAGTATAGATCTCCAAGAATTTGAACAACATAATAAGATGTGTTTCCTTCAGGCTGTTGCCAGCTTAAAGATATGGAGGTTGTGTTAATTTCAGTTATGATGAGATTCTGCACATATCCAGGCTCTGGAAAAGAAAAAAAAAACATGAACTGATAGCCAGTGCCCCATATGTACAGATGTATCAAGACTGAATCCATTGGCATCCTACTGTACATCACTTGAGCAGTTTGTATTATAAGCCATTCAATTTGACAACTTAATAATACTGCAGAAAGTACTGTAAATAAATGAATGACTATAAACAGAAATGTGTACAATAGTTATGCTTTTCACAATCAGAAAATGGCATCTTAGTAACAGCTTACTTGTATATTGGGGGATAACAGAAGAGTTGCCTTCTACATAAGGATCACCAACACGAGCTGAGACCAAGAAAGTGTAATAATTTCCAGGAGTCAGACCTTCAACTGTATACGAAGTTGTAGTGACATTTGTCATAAATGTTGGAACTTCCAGGATCTGGATGAAATAAGAGCTGGCATTTCCATCTGGTTTTTCCCAGCTTAAAGACATGGAGCTTGTAGTGATGTTTCTAGCAGAGAGATTCTTAACCACCTCAGGTACTATAGAAAAATCAGCCAAAAATGAGACAATATTCCACATTTTAGGTCTCACACTTTTTCCAGTATAAATAAGTATAAATAAAAAAGGTTTTAAGGGTTAAATAGTTTAATTAATACATATCTAGAGAATGTTCAGGGGCCTTTTACTAACACAGAGACCTTTTCAAACATGTAATCAGAAGCCTGAATTTCTTACACCTCACTGGGTGTTTAAAAGGACAGTCCACAGACACCACGGTTGTTGTCTGTACTAGTCTAGTAACGAGTAATAAAATGTTCTCCAGAGATTGAGTAGCCTAGCACATCTACTCCATTTCGATTGTGCAAGGCCTAGCACTTCCCATCCATTGCAGTAAATCTATATTGATTTCTCTGCAGAACATGAACACCTATGGTATTCTATCGTGATTATTCTATATTTCTAACTAAAAGCATATATGATTCTATGACAAACACAATATTTGTAAAACACCACCTAGAGAGCAAACATATTAAAACATGCAAGTACACCTTTTACGCTGGAAAATCTAAAGAGGGGGAATGGAATAAAACTTGAAAATTTAGTATATAAGAAGAAGAACAATCATGATAACCCACAATAAAATGATGTGCCAGAGAGGTAATCAAGTAAAAGCATAATGAACCCCCATGTTGTGTTCATACACAGGCTAGGTAATACAAAGCTATAATCACCAACCACTGTAGGAATGCACTTGCAATTTTAGGACAGCTTTGTCCAAACTAAGCTTTGACTGCAACTAAAATGATAGCATCACTATATCCCAAAAAGTACAGTTCAGTAGAACATCCTGTAATCTCTAGGTCACTGACTTTGGACAACAGCTCAGCCCGGTCTTTGCTCATATTGGTGGCCACCTTCCAATATTCTGCACCCCGTAGAGCTGAGTGTCCCTTTAACCTACCCTTATTTCAAGACAGGATGACAGAACAGCTTTTGCTAGGCAACCGTCCAAAGTTCCACTACTGTTTTCCACACTCTCAAAATACCTGCTGCCTCATTCAAGTGCCCTGCAATCAAAAGCTCCCCTAACAGCATTATACAACTGTGTGGTCAGCACATACACCCAAGGGCCCTCTTTGTACTATTCACCTTTTTACCTAATGTACTACATACCATCCAAGGGTCACTTAGTTATCACTCATATCATCCAAAAGACTATAACTAGCCTGCATTATATTTATACCATCCAAGGGTCCCTAGTTACCTAGTGTCCCATTCAAAGTGGACAAAAGGGGAGTGGCAGCTGC
The DNA here is from genome assembly GCA_027917425.1 of Gastrophryne carolinensis. Taxonomy (NCBI): domain Eukaryota; kingdom Metazoa; phylum Chordata; class Amphibia; order Anura; family Microhylidae; genus Gastrophryne; species Gastrophryne carolinensis. The sequence continues at coordinate 197,947,764 of CM051237.1, forward strand.
TCAGACCATTTTATAACTAACCTGGGAGGTGCAAGTCAGCAGGGCAATTAGGTTACTAAAGACTTAAAGGAGCCACAGCACTCAACCCTGTTAGCTTGCAGACCAACCTATAATCTGTCTCTAAATCTGGTAAAAACAGAGGCTCGGTCACACACATCTGCCGAAGTATGCTAAGCTGCACCACCAACGCCAAGGTGCCTCTATGGGTGCAGTCCTAACTCTAATCTAAGAGAGCCCCATTTGGGACATACAATGCAAGAGATAAAATGGGAGCAGCTTACCTGAGGTTGCCCTAAACCTCATGTGCAAGCCATGGGGTGGAAGGGTCAAGACCTTGCAATACAGCCTAGACCCCACACACCATGTTCTTGCACAACCCCATTCACACTACTTCTGTAAAATCAAATAAGATATTAAAGAAACACTGAGTGGCGGCTGCATATTATAGTGATAACAATGGAGACCAGTTTGCAGCAGGTAATGTAATAGGGCACATAGTGAAAATGTGCCAATACTGGTTTAATAGCGACCCTGTCTCTATTAGCTGCAGATACCCCCACATGACCACAAACACAACTTATTCCACAGTGTTGTATCTAGGATATTGAACATACTCCTGGGTTGTCACTTTTAATAGCACTTCCAATCTGTATAACCACACAGAAGAAACTCATCTCTCTGGATCAGACCCTGCTAAAAGCATATCGATATGGGGGGGCTAGGAGATCTTCTAACCTTAAACAAAGGATAACAGTACTACAGCATAAAAGCTGGTACTGATATCTACAATCTCAACAATGAGATTTCCTCTTATAGGGACACTTTTCAGTTTGCAGAGGGAGTGAACACAGTTTTACCCTTAATTGTCATAAGGTTTCCAAGATTCTGTATATTACCTGTGTAAACAAATGTTACTTTGTCGTCTGCTTTTACAAGATCCTCATTGACAGCAGCCACCATAAAAGTGTAATAATTGCCAGGTGTCAGACCATAAAATGTAGTTGAATTAGAAGTTGTATTTCTATTTAAAGCTGAGTTTTCTATAATTTGGATCATATAAAACTTTAAAAATCCGATGGGTTGGCTCCAGGTGAGAGATACAGATGTGGTGGTAACATCCAGTGTTTGAAGCTCCGTAACAACATCTGGTTCTAAATTAAAAAAGTAAAATTACTTGTTAACGAATCAATCAAAATAATCTACAAGAATTACCACTGCACTGGCAAAATATATTTAGTCTAATGTCATTAAAGAGGGCCTTTAGCCAACATCAACTGTCATAAACATAATCACCCAGCTACTGAGACCTGTCACTCCATTAAAGTGGACCAACACCCAGGATTTTCACTATCCTGGGTGTTGGTCCACTTCCGCGGGGCACCTAAAATCTTACCTTTTAGGCGACGGACAAGCGACGGATAAGCGTGTCCCCCTTACAGGGCGCGCGCCCGCGCCGGCCATTCACAAAAGGCCAGCGCGGGAGCGAGCCCTACTAGAGGGACGCGCGGGAGGCGGAGGCAGCTTATCTGTCGCCTAAAAGGTAAGATTTTAGGGGCTTTCTGGGGGGTTTCACCCCGCGGGACATCCCAATTTCGAATGCCCCGCGGGGAGGGAGCTGATCGGCCCGGGAATCTTATAGATTCCCGGGCCGATCAGGGGTGGGTGTTGGTCCACTTTAAAGGACAACTACATGCAAAATTGAAAATCCTAAATTTAAAAAGTATTCTGTCACCAAGAAGGGGCAGAATGAAAGTTAAAGCTGTCAGAGCAGGTGGCAACAGGTAGGTGCCTATTGGAATCAAAAAGCTGGTCTGAATGTTTTCTTCCAAGTTGGGACCTTTTTGCAAAAATGTGGGCCCTCCATTGACAAAAATAAAGGCAAAAATAATACATATGCATTACAAGCTTTATGTACATGCTGTTTTTAGAGGGACAGATTTGGTGACAAGCTAAAGATGATGCTTACCCACAACACAGCACACCAGTATCACAATCCAAGCCTACTCTTGAGCCTGGTATGTTAAACTCATTCATCAGATATTTAGCCACTCCTCCAAGCGATAAATCTACTAATTATTTATCATTACTCAGATATTCCTTGTAATGCTTGATACAATTGCTTGCTGCAGCCTGTCCGTTTGAGGATGCGGTTGAAAGGATTGTCTATGCTAAATGTAAAAACAAATCATTGCTTACCTTGCATACAGAGGACTCATCCAGGTGTGCTGCTATATAAAGCAATTTTTGTTAAGATTTATCCCCTTTAATGTAGCCCAGCCTCTGGATTTTATTTATTTATGACCATCACCTGCAGTGAGAGTTGAACGTATCTGCACCCCTTCTGCATCGGACTGTGTGGGACACAAATAGCTGCTGTCTGCTTGTCTTGTCTGTCTTTTGCCAGCTTCTGTGTATAGGTCCACCTTTTTGTGCTAAATAAATGTGGTCATGAATAAATAAAATCCAGGGGCTGGGCTACAACAACTTTATTTAGCGAGTTACCAAGATGAATGTTCTAAATAGCAGGTAAACAAGTAATGACATGTTTTTACACCAAGGCAAAACACATCCAAGATTTTACTCTTTCTCTGGGAGTATTAGCCTTTATCAATTAGACTCTGTTCAGCTTGCTGAGGCATTTACCAAGGGCATGTGAGTTCCAGAGTGCAATATCAACCTAGTACCACACAATGTATCCAAGGACTGCAGTGATTGTTGTTATATTATACTTTTCATAATTTTATACTATTGCTCCAAGTGTGTCATTTAATGTATTTATTAATGGGGAAAACACCTCTCTCTTTCAAACTTATTAGAGCCAACCTCCAGTGAAAAAAGAAAGTTTATTAAAGTAAATTGTTCCCCTAACCCAATGATCAGTGAGTTGCTGTTGCAGTAAGCTGTTTCAGAGGGCGTAACCCTGTGCAGACATTGTGGAATAGAATGAAGATTATGCACGGGGGCAGACATCTTGCCTACACATGAAAATGAGGGGAGAGCGGGCCAGCGGAGAGATATATGCCACATAAACATGAAGCAGCTTGCCTGTCATTCTGCAAATACACACACAGTGAATAAACAGCTAATGTAGAGAATTAAATTTGTGTGAAGAGAAAGTGGTTACAATGTATCTCTATGGTGTCCGCTGCTGCAGACTGTTCAGTTAGTGGATACAATGTATTTAGAAGATCTCTGCTGTGAGTAGAGCAATGATGAGTCACTTACTACATTTACTACTTTACTACATTACTATTAGCTAGAAAAAAAAAGTGATAACTGCACAGAAAATTGAGGCAGCTTTGACTCAGAACCTGGGGCTCCCATGTGAGTGGCAAGACTGCTGCTGCCATGCAGTTTAGAAGAGCAGAACCTGTCTGATATTCCGAAACATCTGAGGGCTAAGCCCTCTTAAATAGCTTATGTCACTGGCAGACTTTAGTGGAGACATTTACTAAGCTTTGATTTTTGACTGGAGGTCCACTTTTAAATTGGAGTGTTATTTGTTGCACTTTAATCTGGGTTTAGTTAAACTTCCAATTTATTTTGCTATCCAACACCCATTATATTATGATGGAAGTCTTACAACCCACACTGAACTTACCCAACATCATTTTAACCTAGGATTTCCCATTCTCTTATATCTGAATAGTAATTTGTATTGCTAAGAGATCTGAACAGTGAACAGTGCACCTTACAATTTAGAATGTAAAAGGATTTAAACTGACTGACAGCAAACACAAACAAGTTATACCCACTTGCATAGGCAGATACGGATACATTGTTTCCATCTTGATCACCAGCAACAGCGTGCACTAAAAATGTATAATAGCTTCCAGGCACCAGGCTGTCAAATGTAATATTCTGCAAAGTGGTGGTGTTGGAGAAAGACACTCCAAGAATCTGAACTACATAATATGATGTATTTCCTTCGGGAGGTTGCCAACTTAAAGATATAGAGGTTGTGGTGACACTGCTAGTGTAAAGATTCTGCACTTCTTTAGGCTCTGCAAAAGAGAATTAAACAAAATATTCTTTCATTTAACTTCAGTTTAAACTTTTCACAGTTTGAAGTAGTAGCTTCTGTATGGCAGTTATAGATAAATAAAGATAAATGACAAGTTTTCTGGCTCCAGTTTCTCAGTACAACTGTCCAAATTTTTGGATGCTGCTGGGTGTGAAACCCTAGGGATCGCTGAATGTCTTACCTTACTCCACGTTCCCATGGTGCATCCTCAGACTTCCAAACAATCAGCATAGATTGCCATGAAAATTAATATACAGCAATCTATTCTGATTGAATGAAGTGCCATGTGCCTCCCAGAGGCCACTTCCCTCTGGCTGTGCAAGCCTACGCTGGTCTTTGAAGTGTACAACAGGAGGGATGCTGCCGTGGCACGTGTGATTTTACACAGCAGCGTCCCATATTGGGATTCCTCAGGGAGAGGAAATTGTCTACCCCAGGGCTTTTAGACTGCAGCCTTATTTGTAATTGGAGGCGGGGCTTCCATTTTATGTGAAAAAGGAGCAACAGGAGCAACAGGGAGAGGAAATTGTCTACTCCAGGGCTTTTAGACTGCAGCCTTATTTGTAATTTGAGGCGGGGCTTCCATTTTATGTGAAAAAGGTGCAACAGCCCCTTGAGTCTAGAAAAATGTCCTTTTATGTTGTTTTTCTTTCCAGTACTCGCCCACGCGTTACATAATCGATTGTCTATGCATAGCCATGCATGATGGAAATCACATATAATCAGGACATTTCAGAGGTGCATATCTAAACTGTCTTACTGACAGCTGGGCTAAAAAGGAGGCATAAAAAGGAAAAGGGATAAAGAGATAATGGAAAGACATTAAAGGGAGAAAAACAGGGGGCAGAGGATGTGGGGAAGCAAAAAAAACAGTATGGTACAACCAAGGGACGTTTTGCATCCCAGTGGCCACTCCCCATTCGCTGCAAGGGATTGAGGAAGCAGTAAGCACTGGCTAACTCTTTAACAACACATTTTTCAAGTGCTAACCAATGCCCATGTTAGTCTGCACCAAGTTTTTTTTTTTCTCTTTGAGCGTATAGCTGCAAATAGAGACCCTCCAAGCAAAAATATAAGAACTGATACAGGGGCTATCAACTTATTAACTGCAACTAGGTTAACATTTTCTAATGTAAAAATAGATTCCATGTCTGACACTTACGCTAACCAATTTAAAAAGGCAGGAATGCGGTGCCCATTAGCATTCTTACCAATCCCTTTCATGACAACCCCCTTGTTTCACACTGAAAATGTTTTATTTGCCTACATAGAGACCCCCTGTGGTCCCTCTGATAGTATCTCCTACAAATCTCATTTTGTCATTTCATTATGTAAAAGTACAGTATGACGTTTGGGTCGGTAAGCTTTCAAAATGTTGCACTGGTGCACTACATAGTATTGTTCCCTTTTAAATAAGCCCTTATGTTTTACAGAACTATCAAAACATACAGTAATACACACAGAAGCTGCCCTTTTTAAATATACCTACTTAAGTACGAGGAGATTTCTACTGTTTTTCCATTTCGATCACCAGCAACAGCTTGCACCAGAAATGTATAATTGGTTCCAGGTGTCAGGTTTTCAAATGTGAAATTTGTTTCACTGGTATTAAAGGAAGATGCTCCAAGAATTTGCAGAACATAATACGTCAAGTTCCCCTCAGGTTTTTGCCAACTTAATGTTATGGAGGTTGTGTTAATATTGGTTTTAGTAAGATTCACTACTTCTCTAGGCTCTGCAGTGGGAAACAATAATAGTATATTTTAGTACAATTTAGCAGAAATACACCAGGTATTCATATTTGGTCTGGGGGTAAATAAAAGCAACTTGGAGAAGTGCTCTCGATTTTTGAGAGCACCTTTGGAGAATACATGAGAAAGGTGTGGCTGCTGGATTTCATGCCTAAGTTTACGGTTTCCAATCTGACAAAGGTGGAAAAGTAAGTATTTCTTTAACACAGGGGCTGAGGGGGGCGTTGAAGGGGTTATTACAATCACAACAGATCTAAACTCTCTTTAGGACACACTTGCCAGGTAGGTTGTAAATCTATCTGTAACTAACAGATGTAGTATAGCAATTGGCAGAAATAAGGCAGAGATGAACTCATCGTAATCCTATCCTATGTCCTGCCGAGTTCTGTAGATGTAACAGCCCTTCAAAGTTTTCCCCTCGGATCTTTTCCATTTTTCCATGACCAGGTTCCAAATGGCCACCTCTGTCTGTTAGTGCCCCTAGTATGAGTGAGCCTGACAAGGTCCACAACTATAGCTCACGCAGGGAAAGCTAAGGTACAGGAACAGCCATGTGATCCATGGAGAAATGGATAGGAAGGGAAAACAATGGAGACTCGTTACAGCATCTACAGCATGCCGCAGAAAATGGAGGAAAGGCACGTGGAACATGCTTCAAGTGAGCTCTTGGTTTCCTTATTATTGTCAATAATTTACATTCAGACTAGTTTGAAAGTCATAAAAAAACACAATAGATTTGATTCAACACTGTAAGTAATTTTGTTACTCACTTTTTTCCTCTGTACAGTTTGCATGACTAAATATGCTGCTAATTTGCGTCAGGAAAAATAAAAAAATCACGATAAAAAAAATATTTATGGTGCTGAATTGCCCCTAATGTGTTTTTCATGTTACAAGAACATCAGATGAATGGTATGTGGAGTATTAGAGTCGCGGTCTACAGAATGTATGATGCAGTATTGTCATGGTGACTATATGAAGGATCACAACTGGGGCTCTACACCAGCAGGCAGTGTGGTTTTGCCCAGGCTCATCGCTATAAATTCCGACGAGCCCTCCTGCCCCTAACATTTGGAAAAATAGTTAATAGTTAATTTTAAACATAAAACTATACACCAGTAGATCCCTATGGCCTTTGATTTTGATTGCACATTTGACACATTTCTCCATGTGTGAGTGTTTTTATGCTTTTGTTTTTGGCATGAAAGGAATATTTAAAACAGATACATATCTATATAGGCACCAACATCAGATCAAAGTTAGCATGCACATATATCTTAAGGTTAGCATGCACATATATCTTAAGGTTAGCATGCACATATATCTTAAGGTTAGCATGCACATATATCTTAAGGTTAGCATGCACATATATCTTAAGGTTAGCATGCACATATATCTTAAGGTTAGCATGCACATATATCTTAAGGTTAGCATGCACATATATCTTAAGGTTAGCATGCACATATATCTTAAGGTTAGCATGCACATATATCTTAAGGTTAGCATGCACATATATCTTAAGGTTAGCATGCACATATATCTTAAGGTTAGCATGCACATATATCTTAAGGTTAGCATGCACATATATCTTAAGGTTACCTGTGTAAAAGGTTATAGAAATAGGCACGTCATTTGCAGTGACAGTAACCGTATAAAAATTGCCAGGGATGAGGTCGATTAAATTGTTCACAGTTGTTGTTGAGTTAAGATCGTATAACGATGATGGGTTTCCTGACACTGTGACAGTATAATTTGCAGGTCCTCCGAGTGGCTCGAGCCATTGCACTTGCGCACTTGAAGTTGTGACGTTTGTAATCGTTAAGTTTCGGATAATACTGGGGTCTGTAAAAATACCAGCAGAGCAGAGTTGTTCATTCCAAATGATAATGTACTAATACAGACACATATACTCACATTTGGCTTTAGTCAGTTGCACACATTACTTTTGGCTGGTGTTTTATTTGTAAATGACCCCTTACTTTTGGCTGGTGTTTTATTTGTAAGTTTGACCTAAGTAAAGCAGTGGTACTCACGTGACCAAATCAATATGAGCGCTGATCCGAATGCTACAGCAGGGTTCTCCCGCCTTTAGACATAAAAGAAGCACTTTAAATAAAAACAAATGTTTAACATATAGTAATATAACTGAATAGGACAGAGGCAGGGGAGAATTGAATAACAAGTATCGTCACTGAAAAGTGTTATGTAATATAACTTTTGGCTGGTGGTTGAAAAACAAATCCAATATTCTGAGAATAATATGTATAAATGTTCACTTTCTATGTTCTCTGTTAAGATGCAATACAACGTATTACCCAACATGAACCAAAAGTGAAAAGTAAACATGAATCTTATTTTTCATTTTTTTTAATTAAAAGATTAGATGATAAAAATATAACAGAACAATTTCTCTAGACACAAATGAAAGTCACAAATGGGTTTTGAAAGAAGTTTATTTGCATGAACCAATGCTGAAGGAAGACTTGCCAGCCAATGAGACATTTGTTATCCTGTTAAAATAAAAAAATATATGTATTATTTTCAAGAAGCAACAAAAATGAAACATATTGATGCTGTAACAACTACTGCTTTAATTTTTTAAACTGTGGTCCGCTCTCTAAATTACCACCATCATCAAATCTGGCCCTCTATAAAAATTGGGTATAAATAAACCTAATACACAATCCTTCTGCTTTAATTTTTTTTAAATGTACTATGTCTATGTACTATATGTTTCTGCCCTGTCTGTAATTATTGCTCTGTACAGTGCTACAGAAGATGATGGCACTTTATAAATAATAATAATAATAAAAATGGACAGTGCGTGGGGTTAGTAGCTATATTGTTCGCTAATGGTATTGGGAATACAAATATATGCAAAAATGTCATACATTGCAAAGTGGCTTGAATATCCTTACATGTTTTATGACGTGGTACCTCTGCATTTGTTTGTCTCTAAGGCCGTACATTGCTTTTCAGAAAACAGACAATGAAATCAAAAGGCGGTCTCTTCATACCTGACAAACTTGTGTCAAGGCTAATTGCAAGTAACTTGATGTCACTGACCTGTTTATATCCCCAACTGCCCTGTTTAATATTTTTTAATGTCCACAGATTCTGTGTGCCTAAAAGCCTGTGTTTTTTTTTCTGTTCTTCGTATGTAACATCATGTTTGATGAAGAGGACTAAGGCTCTAAGGCTCACCCTTAAAGGAAAGGAAAGGTCCACTTTTCCCAAAGACCTCAGGTCAAGCGTGTCAGAGGGCTTACCTGCCCCCCACTCCCGCTCCACACAACACTCACCCACTGTGCCAGTATGAGCAGCAGACCCAGTGAGTGGGCATTATCTCAGTCTGCAGCACTCAAATTAACTTCATTATGTACATGGGGTCTTTTGGCTCTGATTTTAGCTCTGATCCGAGCTCTTAAGAAAAAGTCCACCAGTTAGCCTATAAAAGGTATTGCCTTATAAGAAGGCTTTTAATGACATGAAAACATTTCGATTAAGGAAATAAGAGTCCCCTGTGGAGTTATGGAGAGCAAGTTTAATCACATAAGGTGGCAGGCTTCCCCACATGAGGTCTATCCATGTAGATACCCTGTCCACTTACATATTTGGCTATATTATTAGAACATATATTAATATTTGTGTAAATGTATATATGTGTTCATTTCCAGGCATGATTACCTTTAATTAACTTGGTAAATAGATCCATGTGGATTTTGGTAGCAATTTATGAGGTGATGGTTTGTAGCCAGTCTGAAAAAAATATATGTATATTTGTTACTTTTTTTAAAATGTGAATTTTAAGACTGCAAGCTAAGTGCTTTATAAATTCATACCTGTTTACAGTTCCATCCATTGTACAAATTGAAGCATGACGCAATCTTCATAGGCAAATGGTACGTGACGATAATATATATATATATATATATATATATATATATATATATATATATATATATACAGATATAGATATATATAGAGCATTGCATGTTTATAAAGCGCCGATCTGTATTTTCCAGAGCTTCACAGACTCCAAAGAAACATACACAACACACAAATGCACAGGTACACAGTTGTTTTCCTAATTTTATTGACAATTACAACTTCACATGTGTTACATAATTCAGAAGAACAACTGCTTAGTATTCACTTTCTTTACATTTTGTTATTGCCCCAAAGATTAAAGCATACCTAGACCCTACAGTAGCCCTCTGTTGTGTTCTTCAGCCCATGCACCACAAATAGGACTCTTATGTTTTTGGTATGCAGATGGGCATCCCTAATTGTGCCTCTGGAGTGGGGGATTCAGCAGTCCTCAGAGCTGCTGTGAGTTACATTGTGTAGGTTTCAAGCAGATAGAAAGCAAATAGAAATTGATTTCCCCACCCCCAAGTTCTATGAGGTATTGGATTAAGTTTCTTTCTTTTCAAGCTTCGATTTTTATTTTGGTTTCGAGATATAAATATAACTACAGGAAAGCTATTTTGCAGTCTCACCTGTTGTAGAGATTTATCCTCACTTCATGTCAGCATGAAGTTAATCTTAAAGAGAAACCATGCTGTACTAGGGACCAAAGAGATGTCCTCTTCCGGCATCCAACATAAAAAATGAGGTGAGTCTAGATTCCCCTTACAAGGGTAGAATACATCTAAATGAAAGCTATGCCAAATGTATCTTTATTAGGAACTAAAAATAAAAAGTATGGAAGCTGGTTTAGGATGAATGTTCAAATTTAAAGCAGGCCTTCAGTCTGATGTTCTGATGAAGCTGCTACATTCCACCTCCAAGTTATCCCAGTTTAAAGCGGACCTTCACTCTAAATAAGAGTCTATCTTATATGTTTCCCTCACCCTGTACATACAGATTGCTCACATTAAAAATCATCCTACCTGCATCTACTGCATTTTATAAGCCTTTAAACATCCAAGATGGCGGCTTATGGAAGCTGCCATTTTTGCAGGCAGCCTGCAAACAGGAAGTGCCTGCAAACAGGAAGTGACTGTGCTGCTCTGCATTCTGGGACTGCTGACCTTTCCCTGACCCCAGCTCTGCTCTGTCTGAGCAAAGCACAGCTATAACCCGCCCCCCTGTACCTTATCCCACTCTCCTCTCCTCAGTAAGTGTGATGCTTCTGAGTCAAGATGGCGGCGCCCGTATCCTAAATTCCCGAACAGAGTTGCAGCCCAGTGGGGGAAAGTATAATAAATTAGTGACTAAACATGTAAAATATATTAATTTTAGATGCTGAGGAATTGTTTTTTAAGAGTTTGGGCTTTTCATTAAATCAGGGTGAAGGTCCGGTTTAATTCCAACAGAAAACCTCTTTAATTGGAAAATATTTCCACCAAAATACTGACTCGTATTCCAAATATATTACATTTGTTTTTTACATTTGCACCTGAATGAGTATTGGAAGCAAAAACATTCTAGGAAGATGACCCCCTTAATTTTGAATTAAAGTTGATTAGGTTAAAAGGGTATACATTGGCTAAATAGCTGAAAAAATATCATTACCTTATGTCCTCTGCAACACATCACATCTGGTTTAGATTACTTTCAGGTTCAGGTGATCCAACCCAAGGATTCCCAGAGGCCCCCTCACAATCTTGTGTAGTTACTAGGGGGTCATGCTAAATATTTGGTGAAGCCAGTGTGACTTGCAGTGTGCATTGTGGTGTGGATTGCAACCTGCACCTCCGTGAGCTTTTTAGCGTTTAGACACAAAAAATGCAAAGAAAATTTTGGAAACAACAGAAAATAATTGGTGAAATCTTTTGTATAGTCCATATGGTGTTGTCCTTCACATGTACAGGTGATTTTTTGGGGGAAAATGTAGAACAAATACTCGTTTTTGCACTTTTTTTGTGTGGTATCACTAAAAAGCTCACCGGGATGCAAGTAGCAATCAACACCGCAATGCACACCGGAGGTCACACTGGCTTCTCTAAATATTTAGCATGACCCCCATAGTCACAGTAAATTAAGTGCACAGCTCCATTCACTAGGTGTGGCATGGCATCGGGTGCACAGAAGTCCCAGGCCTGAATCCAAACAGGTGATGTGTGCTGAGGCATGGGTAAAGTGAGTAAAGTTTTTTTTTTTTTGCTTACAGAGGGCCTTTGGATTCAAATTATGGCTGAGGGCTACATTATACAGTAATGTTTGTTTAGGTAAGGGCTTACATTTAATGTGGACCAACATCCAGGATTTTCACTATCCTGGGTGTTGGTCCACTTCTGCGGGGCAACCCGATCGGGGGTGCCCCGCTGTGTGAAACCCCCCAGAAAGCCCAAAAAAACTCATCTCACCGCCGACAGACAAGCGACGGACAAGCTGAGGCCGCTGGAGGCCGCCTCTCGCGCGTCCCTCTTACGGGGAGCGCGCCCGCGCCGGCCATTAACAAACGGGCGCTAGAGGGACGCGCGAGAGGCGGCGGCCCACGCATGTGCCGTTGGAACGGAGAGAAGGTAAGGTTTGTGGGAGTCCGGGGGGGTATCACACAGTGGGGCATCCTGATTTCCGATGCCCCGCAGGGAGGGAGCTGATCGGCCCGGGAATCTTATAGATTCCCGGCCCAATCAGCGGTGGGTGTTGGTCCACTTTAAAGTTTAGTTAATGCTGCAAGTTAGGCAGCACATGATTCAAAAGCTTGAAAAGCAAATCTATAATATCACAAGTCAGGTGGTATGTGTGGATATCCACGTAATGCATGATAACATTTCAATTATGTTTGCTATTTTGTTGCTGAAAGCGATCAGTGTTCTGATCTTACAAAACACCACATAGCAGGAAACTTGCAATCTTACATAACAATTATATGCAAATTTCAGCTCTATTTGATATTATGTATGGTCCCTGCCAGGAGCAAAATGCTAAATATACATCTAATTTTCCTTAAAAAAAAAAAATAGCAGTGCCCAGGGCTTTGTATTGATTTAAAGAGACCCCCCCCCCCCTTTAAACTAAACTGATTCATTTGATTTCATGAATTTGACCACACATGCTATGTATTACTAAGAATTGCCCTAAGCAGTGTTAACCATCCTGTTCCCAAGGCCCACCAGCAGGTTATATTATGGGAATTTCTACCCAGGCACCTCTATAGCCCTGAGGAAGCATCTGTGTGGAGCTCTACCAATCATCACCAATTGCTGAGCCTAGTGGACCGTTTTGGTATACACTGCTATAGGGCATTATCAGAGCCAACTATTTGGCACCTTGGGAAACTCCAGACAAATGTTTATTTGAGCAGATTAACTATCCCTTTCATACTTCATTAACATAGGAAGATGCAGTATTAAAGTGGACCAACACCCAGGATTTTGACTATCCTGGGTCTTGGTCCACTTCGGTGGGGCACCCCCGATCGGGGTGCCCCGCTGTGTGAAACCCCCCCGATCACCCGGAAAACTCACCTCTCCCCGCTCCCAGCGCCGACGGACAAGCGATTTGACAGCCGCGGACAAGCGGCTCCTCCGCCGCCGCCTGCCGCGTGTCACTCCGATCACGGGAGGGTGTTGGTCCACTTTAAAGAGAACCTTCATTCAAAACAGAATGAAAAGGCAGCATGGGTAAAATCCCCTCTCCCCGGGAAGCCAGATATCACAACTCCGATACTCACCTTTTCTGCGGTCGAGCATGGTTTTGTGGCCCCCTACATGACTGCCAGCTTTCTGCAGCCACGTGCAAGGCAGCATTGGCCTGGATTGAAACGTGAGTATCAGCGTTGGTATCGGGATTCTCGGGGAGGGGGGGACGTGTGCCGCCAGGCATTTGAAACTAGAGGCCCCTTTGCTGCCAAGGTAAGGAAACCTCCAGTGTATTTCACTGAAAGTTCAGTTTAACAGTACACCTAACTCAATCAAACAACAACAGCAATAAAATCAACTTGTAGCCCTAGACTGCTACTAAAAATATTGCTGAAACTTCTGCATCTGTTGATGGTCACCCGGCCTCATCCATTGCCCATTCTGCTGAAGGCCATTTAGGGACATGCACATTGATGCTTTATGTGTTCTGCTGAGAAAGAAATACAAGAATTAGTATTGCATTATATTAAAGCAAATCTGTATTTAGGGAGCTATCAGAGCTACCATTACTGACCTCTTCTTATCAAACGCTAGTAAACTGGTTGTTACAAACCTCAATGTGTGCTCAAGGCATACTTTCATCTACCTGCAAAAGGAGCGCTATCCAGGTTTTCTATGCCACTTGGGTATTTTTTATAAGGTGGAGACACATTCCATAAGTTAACAGCCTAAAACAGCATAAGGAGGAGAGGTTCCCCAACATTATTATTCTTAGAAGTCCAGTTAGCTGAGGCTCAGTGAGGATCAACCACTGCATGTGCTCCATATGGACTCTGAGCTGCTGTATCCTGTTTGTCATCTCTGCCTGCAAAAGCAAGAAAAACATACTTAGTGCAAAGGGCTGACAATGCTATACTTTCAACGTATATAATATTCATTTACAAAAATAAAATGCAAAATAAATATCTGGCAAATCAAGTGAAGTAAACTACAGTGTTGAATAAGAGCACACCAGCCAAAGGTTCTTTCAAATTGCAATTGATAAGTGTATTAAAGGTGATAAATAAAGTACATAATACAAAAACCCAACCCTCACACACTGGGTGATGGCTGTTCAATTCATAAAGATAACCAAGAATCATATATAACAATAAGCATCAAGAAGACATTTGCTGCAATATAGTTAATGGCCACCAGGTGGCGTAGGTACTCAGTCAGCGTTAGTTTCAATGGGCACAATAAGCAGCGAATAAATGTCCACAGCAGATTATACAGAAGCAATCATCGAGACCAATGCAGAGAAAAGTGCAAAATTAGGATAATTACGTTACAGCATGAGCAGTCACAGATATTCCAACGTTTCAGACCCCACTGGGTCTTTCCTCAGGGAGGCTGAGCGATGAACATTGTAAAATCAACACACTAATGCCAGACCTGTAATGTCAATTCTGCATAAATATATAAAATATATAGAACAAAAATGGCTTTTTTATGCCAAGAGAGGTCACAACATTATTTGAGATTGTAAAAAAAAAATATAAAAACCCCTGTTTAAAGAGAAATAAAAGAACGTCCATTGAAATGTATGGGAGAGCGACAGGTAGCGAGAGGTTAGACGTGATGCTCTGCAAGGATGAACGCCGGCGCTGTTCGCTGAGGCTGGGATAATGATGAATCGTTCGCTACATGGCGTTATCCCAGTCGCTAGACAGGATCGGCTTGATAAATGTGTAATTGCGTGCCGTGTCCGGCATTCACCTGCCGTTACCTCTCATTTACAAGGCACTACCTGACGCTATACCTTCATGAATAAGGGCCTAAGGCCCTTATTTAACAAGGGATAGCGACAGGTAGCGACTGGTGAGCGGCCGGTAATGACGGGCCCCGCCACGAGAACGCCGGCTCCCCACCACAATCACACATTTATCAAGCCAATCCTGCTTAGCGACTGAGATAGCGCCAGATAGCCACTCATTCATCATTATTCCAGCCTCAGCCCACAGCGCCAGCGTCCGACCTTGAACAGCGACAGGTATGACCTCTCGCTACCTGGCGCTCTCCAATGCATTTCAATGGAACAATCTTTAAATATTCATAATTAATTGTTATTAATTTTTTTTTTTTTTTAATGTGAAAAATGTTTGCCATTTTAAATAATTTTTTAAGGTAAAAAAAAAAAAAAAAAAAGTACAGAATTGATATTACAGGTCTGATATTAATGTATTCATATTACAAAATTATTTAAAAAGTTTTTTTTGGTTTCCAAAAATATGGTTGTTTGGGGGTTAAAAACTACTTTTAACCAATCGCCGCCAGCGCTCTGGGGTTTAAGCTGGAAAGCTGCCTATGGTTACATAGAACAGACATGCTGATTCAATATGTGCGGCAAGATCTAATACAATGTAGAGTTCACAGTATGAATAATACAAAAACTAATTATAAATATGATAACAAAAAAAAGAATGTACATTTATTTACAACTGCACCATCTGACCCCTCGGGGGTTAAAAAAATGGGGAAATATACTGTGTTTCCCCAAAAATAAAACAGGCCTTATTAAGTTATGTTCCAAAAGGTGTGCTAGGGCTTATTTTTAGGGGATACCTTATTTTTCCATAAACAATCTACATTTGTCCTTCATTTTCATTAAAAAATTCATAGAGCTACTATATTATGCCAAGTACCACATATGCTAATTATTACAGAAAATGTTTAAAGAGGACCAACCTACCCCAAACCTCACTGATCTGCAGAACCCCCCGGTTTTACCTTTGGGCACTATTTACTTACCTCGCTGGGGGATCCATCTATTTGGTTCCTCGGATTCCGGATGACCTTCTGCCAGGCGCCCCCCGATCTCGCGCCTGTGCAGTGCCCATGAATAGGATGCGATGAAGCCATCTGAAATCTCACAGGACTTTGAAGAGGACAACTAAAGCTGTGCTGTCACTGACAGACGGCAGCAGGCGACATCCAAAAGGTAAGTATGACGATCGTCCCCTTTTTATTTTTATTTTAGGTTCGATGTTCCTCTTTAATCCGGACCTTCAGCATAATTTAATGAAAAGCCCAAACCCTTAAAAAACTATTCCCCAGCATCTAAAATTAATATATTTAAAGTTTTTAACCACTTACTTATTATTCTTTACCCCACTGGGCTGCAACTCTGTTCAGGACTTTAGGATACGGGCGCCGCCTCTTGACTCAGAAATATCACAAATACTGAGGAGAGGAAAGTGGGATAAACTAGGGTGGGGGGTGGGGTTACAGCTGTGCTTTGCACAGGCAGAGCAGAGCTGGGGTCAGGGAAAGAACAGCAATCCCAGAAAGCAGAGCAACACAAGACACTTCCTGTTTGCAGGCTGCCTGGTGCTCCATGAGCCGCCATCTTGGATGTTTAAAGGCTCATAACAGGCAGTAGATGCAGGTAGGATGATATTTAATGTGAGCAATCTGTATGTACAGGGTGGGGGAAACATGTAAGATAAACTCTTATTCAGGGTGAAGGACCGCTTTAACAACCCAATCTCACTAGCTGATGTTTGGTGATTAGTTGTTGTGGTTGATGGTCGGTGCTTCTTACATTAAGCTATTACATAAAAGCTAACACTGAAATGCTAGTATGTAAATATACGGCTGCTAACAATCATGTAGTGTCACTGTCACAGTTTCTATACCTAGGGTATGTTTGTCTGGCCCCTGTACCTATACTATAAGCAGGCTGTTACCTAACAAGCTGACGCACAGCTGGTGTTGACTGGTTTATTATGTTAAGTCCCTGTGTCATTTAGTACAAACATTATAATGATCACAGTTCCGCAGCGACAATGTTTTCTACAACTATTCTTCATCAAGTAGTACACTACTATTGCTTAAAAAAAAGACAAACAAGGTTTCCTTTAATTAAAAGAGAGATCATAGCGTAGAAGTTATTAAATAAGGCCAAAGGCAAAACAAGCACAAGCGCAGTACAGTATATTACAGTTTACCATAAAACACAAAAACAGCCCTGCCCCTATGTCCACCTTCCCACATGGTCATTCTGACTTGAAATACCAAAGCAAATACCAATACCTCTGGGTGTCCCTGTATAGCCACCTCAATCTTAGTTCCCACATGAGCAATTCGGCGGGTTTACAGGGGCACCCGGGGCTTCGCAATGCAAAGCATCCCAAAAAAAAAACAAATGAGAAAATACCAGCTGCCTACAATGTATTCATTACACATGGAATGTATACCCAATAGTTGCCATTTAAGAAAAAGGTTTTGGGCCAAACCAAATTGACAAGGAACATAAGAAAGGGGCACAACTCCACAAATACCATAAAATAATATTTTATTAAATGTTACACTATAGCAAAAATAAAAACACACATGCAACACAGACACTGTTAACATCAATTAATCCACTATTCCTGTGATGCTAAAATACTTAGCAATCCATATTATAGAAGACCACAAGGTATCAAAAAGTACAAATAGAAATCAGTATACAATAGCTCCACAAATAGCCCCCCCCCCAAAAAAAAAAAAATATATATTTTTATATATTTCTAATTACTCAAGTGAGTGTTCAATTACTCAACTTAGTGCAAAAAATACAAGTATAAAAAGGAAATCACTACAAATAATTCATCAAGACTATAAACCTGTGCAATCAATCAAATCTAAAGTGCAAATGCTAGATAAGAAGGATATATTCACCAAGTAAAGCAGGGGATGAGACCCCCAGTGCAAACCCAATACACAAAAGTGCTATTAGTGCAGAGGGCTGTATAAGGGAGCTGAGGTAGTAAGCAATCACTGGAAAGACAAAGTGAAGATCATACTGTCCTTGTGGTCAAACGTGACAAATCATCAGGCAGTGGACTGAAGACAGGAGACCCCACGCGTTCCGCCGTTCCGCTACGGCTTCTCCAGGGGAGTCATCTTTACTTTGTCTTTCCAGTGATTACTTACTACCTCAGCTCCCTTAAACAGCCCTGCACTAACAGCACTTTTGTGTATTGGGTTTGCATTGGGGGTCTCATCCCCTGCTTTACTTGGTGAATATATCCTTCTTATCTAGCATTTGCACTTTAGATTTGATTGATTGCACAGGTTTATAATCTTGATGAATTATTTGTAGTGATTACCTTTTTTTTTAATTTAGAAATAACCTCCCCTCCCCGAGGGGGGGACTGTCATGGGGAGACTTGATAGTGACTATACAGGTAAAAAAATAGTGATGCCAAGTGGGACACTGGCATTTTGATTAGTCAGAAACCCCCAAACCCCACCGCTGCTTCACCAAATTATTAGTGCAAAGAATGCTGAGTGACAAGGCAAAGACAGGTGAACCGCCAAGGCAAAACAAAGCTGAAAGTTCAAATTGGTCAGTGTCATACAGGAGGCATCAGTCCACACTAGCGTCACAACTAGGGATGAGCGAATCGATCCGGACGAACCCGGATTCGATCCGAATTTCAGGAAAAATTCGATTCGGATCGAATCCGAATTTCCCCGCGATTCGATCACTCGAAGTTTTCCTTTAACATCCATTCATTTACATTTACAGGCATTCTAAGATGGCGGACGGGACATGTCTGGACATGTATCCCGCGCCAGTGCAAGCTGGGGCAGTCACATGCAGCCTATCAGCAGCCAGCAAGCCCGGTGACGTCACACAGCGGTATTTAACGGCGGCCATCTTGCTTTTCCTCATTTCTCTATTGCATTCGTGACAGACAGACAGAACGCTGTGTAGCTGAGGCAGTTAGACAGGCTGGAGACAGGGACAGACAGGGACAGGCAGGAGACAGGCAGGAGACAGACAGGAGACAGACAGAAAGCCAGGGAAAGGTAGGAAAAATGGAGCTGGCTGACAGGGAGATTTTTTTTTTTTCATCCAGCCTTTGTTAGCGTTTTCAGGCTGCTTATAGTAACTAACTGTGCATATATACTGAACTGATCTTAAGTCTGCTGTGAGGCATCCCATTCTGTGACTAAAGCAGCCTCTGTTTAAGACCATATAAGCATTTGCTCTTATCATATTTGAAATTAGGCCTGATAAAGACACTTTTGCTGGCCAAAGCACTACTGGACCCTGCCAGGTCCATTCCTGCCCAGGGCATCCCATTCTGTGACTACAGCAGCCTCTGTTTAAGACCATATAAGCATTTGCTCTTATCATATTTGAAATTAGGCCTGATAAAGACACTTTTGCTGGCCAAAGCACTACTGGACCCTGCCAGGTCCATTCCTGCCCAGGGCATCCCATTCTGTGACTAAAGCAGCCTCTGTTTAAGACCATATAAGCATTTGCTCTTATCATATTTGAAATTAGGCCTGATAAAGACACTTTTGCTGGCCAAAGCACTACTGGACCCTGCCAGGTCCATTCCTGCCCGGGGCATCCCATTCTGTGACTACAGCAGCCTCTGTTTAAGACCATATAAGCATTTGCTCTTATCATATTTGAAATTAGCCTGATAAAGACACTTTTGCTGGCCAAAGCACTACTGGACCCTGCCAGGTCCATTCCTGCCCAGGGCATCCCATTCTGTGACTAAAGCAGCCTCTGTTTAAGACCATATAAGCATTTGCTCTTATCATATTTGAAATTAGGCCTGATAAAGACACTTTTGCTGGCCAAAGCACTACTGGACCCTGCCAGGTCCATTCCTGCCCAGGGCATCCCATTCTGTGACTACAGCAGCCTCTGTTTAAGACCATATAAGCATTTGCTCTTATCATATTTGAAATTAGGCCTGATAAAGACACTTTTGCTGGCCAAAGCACTACTGGACCCTGCCAGGTCCATTCCTGCCCAGGGCATCCCATTCTGTGACTAAAGCAGCCTCTGTTTAAGACCATATAAGCATTTGCTCTTATCATATTTGAAATTAGGCCTGATAAAGACACTTTTGCTGGCCAAAGCACTACTGGACCCTGCCAGGTCGATTCCTGTTGGGGCATCCCATTCTGTGACTACAGCAGCCTCTGTTTAAGACCATATAAGCATTTGCTCTTATCATATTTGAAATTAGCCTGATAAAGACACTTTTGCTGGCCAAAGCACTACTGGACCCTGCCAGGTCCATTCCTGCCCAGGGCATCCCATTCTGTGACTAAAGCAGCCTCTGTTTAAGACCATATAAGCATTTGCTCTTATCATATTTGAAATTAGGCCTGATAAAGACACTTTTGCTGGCCAAAGCACTACTGGACCCTGCCAGGTCGATTCCTGCCCGGGGCATCCCATTCTGTGACTACAGCAGCCTCTGTTTAAGACCATATAAGCATTTGCTCTTATCATATTTGAAATTAGCCTGATAAAGACACTTTTGCTGGCCAAAGCACTACTGGACCCTGCCAGGTCCATTCCTGCCCAGGGCATCCCATTCTGTGACTAAAGCAGCCTCTGTTTAAGACCATATAAGCATTTGCTCTTATCATATTTGAAATTAGGCCTGATAAAGACACTTTTGCTGGCCAAAGCACTACTGGACCCTGCCAGGTCCATTCCTGCCCAGGGCATCCCATTCTGTGACTACAGCAGCCTCTGTTTAAGACCATATAAGCATTTGCTCTTATCATATTTGAAATTAGCCTGATAAAGACACTTTTGCTGGCCAAAGCACTACTGGACCCTGCCAGGTCCATTCCTGCCCAGGGCATCCCATTCTGTGACTACAGCAGCCTCTGTTTAAGACCATATAAGCATTTGCTCTTATCATATTTGAAATTAGCCTGATAAAGACACTTTTGCTGGCCAAAGCACTACTGGACCCTGCCAGGTCCATTCCTGCCCAGGGCATCCCATTCTGTGACTAAAGCAGCCTCTGTTTAAGACCATATAAGCATTTGCTCTTATCATATTTGAAATTAGGCCTGATAAAGACACTTTTGCTGGCCAAAGCACTACTGGACCCTGCCAGGTCCATTCCTGCCCAGGGCATCCCATTCTGTGACTACAGCAGCCTCTGTTTAAGACCATATAAGCATTTGCTCTTATCATATTTGAAATTAGCCTGATAAAGACACTTTTGCTGGCCAAAGCACTACTGGACCCTGCCAAGTCCATTCCTGCCCAGGGCATCCCATTCTGTGACTACAGCAGCCTCTGTTTAAGACCATATAAGCATTTGCTCTTATCATATTTGAAATTAGCCTGATAAAGACACTTTTGCTGGCCAAAGCACTACTGGACCCTGCCAGGTCGATTCCTGTTGGGGCATCCCATTCTGTGACTAAAGCAGCCTCTGTTTAAGACCATATAAGCATTTGCTCTTATCATATTTGAAATTAGGCCTGATAAAGACACTTTTGCTGGCCAAAGCACTACTGGACCCTGCCAGGTCCATTCCTGCCCGGGGCATCCCATTCTGTGACTACAGCAGCCTCTGTTTAAGACCATATAAGCATTTGCTCTTATCATATTTGAAATTAGGCCTGATAAAGACACTTTTGCTGGCCAAAGCACTACTGGACCCTGCCAGGTCCATTCCTGCCCGGGGCATCCCATTCTGTGACTACAGCAGCCTCTGTTTAAGACCATATAAGCATTTGCTCTTATCATATTTGAAATTAGGCCTGATAAAGACACTTTTGCTGGCCAAAGCACTACTGGATCCTGCCAGGTCCATTCCTGCCCAGGGCATCCCATTCTGTGACTACAGCAGCCTCTGTTTAAGACCATATAAGCATTTGCTCTTATCATATTTGAAATTAGCCTGATAAAGACACTTTTGCTGGCCAAAGCACTACTGGACCCTGCCAGGTCCATTCCTGCCCAGGGCATCCCATTCTGTGACTAAAGCAGCCTCTGTTTAAGACCATATAAGCATTTGCTCTTATCATATTTGAAATTAGGCCTGATAAAGACACTTTTGCTGGCCAAAGCACTACTGGACCCTGCCAGGTCCATTCCTGCCCAGGGCATCCCATTCTGTGACTACAGCAGCCTCTGTTTAAGACCATATAAGCATTTGCTCTTATCATATTTGAAATTAGGCCTGATAAAGACACTTTTGCTGGCCAAAGCACTACTGGACCCTGCCAGGTCCATTCCTGCCCAGGGCATCCCATTCTGTGACTAAAGCAGCCTCTGTTTAAGACCATATAAGCATTTGCTCTTATCATATTTGAAATTAGGCCTGATAAAGACACTTTTGCTGGCCAAAGCACTACTGGACCCTGCCAGGTCCATTCCTGCCCGGGGCATCCCATTCTGTGACTACAGCAGCCTCTGTTTAAGACCATATAAGCATTTGCTCTTATCATATTTGAAATTAGGCCTGATAAAGACACTTTTGCTGGCCAAAGCACTACTGGACCCTGCCAGGTCCATTCCTGCCCAGGGCATCCCATTCTGTGACTACAGCAGCCTCTGTTTAAGACCATATAAGCATTTGGTCTTATCATATTTGAAATTAGGCCTGATAAAGACACTTTTGCTGGCCAAAGCACTACTGGACCCTGCCAGGTCCATTCCTGCCCGGGGCATCCCATTCTGTGACTACAGCAGCCTCTGTTTAAGACCATATAAGCATTTGCTCTTATCATATTTGAAATTAGCCTGATAAAGACACTTTTGCTGGCCAAAGCACTACTGGACCCTGCCAGGTCCATTCCTGCCCAGGGCATCCCATTCTGTGACTAAAGCAGCCTCTGTTTAAGACCATATAAGCATTTGCTCTTATCATATTTGAAATTAGGCCTGATAAAGACACTTTTGCTGGCCAAAGCACTACTGGACCCTGCCAGGTCCATTCCTGCCCGGGGCATCCCATTCTGTGACTAAAGCAGCCTCTGTTTAAGACCATATAAGCATTTGCTCTTATCATATTTGAAATTAGGCCTGATAAAGACACTTTTGCTGGCCAAAGCACTACTGGACCCTGCCAGGTCGATTCCTGTTGGGGCATCCCATTCTGTGACTACAGCAGCCTCTGTTTAAGACCATATAAGCATTTGCTCTTATCATATTTGAAATTAGCCTGATAAAGACACTTTTGCTGGCCAAAGCACTACTGGACCCTGCCAGGTCCATTCCTGCCCAGGGCATCCCATTCTGTGACTAAAGCAGCCTCTGTTTAAGACCATATAAGCATTTGCTCTTATCATATTTGAAATTAGGCCTGATAAAGACACTTTTGCTGGCCAAAGCACTACTGGACCCTGCCAGGTCCATTCCTGCCCAGGGCATCCCATTCTGTGACTACAGCAGCCTCTGTTTAAGACCATATAAGCATTTGCTCTTATCATATTTGAAATTAGGCCTGATAAAGACACTTTTGCTGGCCAAAGCACTACTGGACCCTGCCAGGTCCATTCCTGCCCAGGGCATCCCATTCTGTGACTAAAGCAGCCTCTGTTTAAGACCATATAAGCATTTGCTCTTATCATATTTGAAATTAGGCCTGATAAAGACACTTTTGCTGGCCAAAGCACTACTGGACCCTGCCAGGTCGATTCCTGTTGGGGCATCCCATTCTGTGACTACAGCAGCCTCTGTTTAAGACCATATAAGCATTTGCTCTTATCATATTTGAAATTAGCCTGATAAAGACACTTTTGCTGGCCAAAGCACTACTGGACCCTGCCAGGTCCATTCCTGCCCAGGGCATCCCATTCTGTGACTAAAGCAGCCTCTGTTTAAGACCATATAAGCATTTGCTCTTATCATATTTGAAATTAGGCCTGATAAAGACACTTTTGCTGGCCAAAGCACTACTGGACCCTGCCAGGTCGATTCCTGCCCGGGGCATCCCATTCTGTGACTACAGCAGCCTCTGTTTAAGACCATATAAGCATTTGCTCTTATCATATTTGAAATTAGCCTGATAAAGACACTTTTGCTGGCCAAAGCACTACTGGACCCTGCCAGGTCCATTCCTGCCCAGGGCATCCCATTCTGTGACTAAAGCAGCCTCTGTTTAAGACCATATAAGCATTTGCTCTTATCATATTTGAAATTAGGCCTGATAAAGACACTTTTGCTGGCCAAAGCACTACTGGACCCTGCCAGGTCCATTCCTGCCCAGGGCATCCCATTCTGTGACTACAGCAGCCTCTGTTTAAGACCATATAAGCATTTGCTCTTATCATATTTGAAATTAGCCTGATAAAGACACTTTTGCTGGCCAAAGCACTACTGGACCCTGCCAGGTCCATTCCTGCCCAGGGCATCCCATTCTGTGACTACAGCAGCCTCTGTTTAAGACCATATAAGCATTTGCTCTTATCATATTTGAAATTAGCCTGATAAAGACACTTTTGCTGGCCAAAGCACTACTGGACCCTGCCAGGTCCATTCCTGCCCAGGGCATCCCATTCTGTGACTAAAGCAGCCTCTGTTTAAGACCATATAAGCATTTGCTCTTATCATATTTGAAATTAGGCCTGATAAAGACACTTTTGCTGGCCAAAGCACTACTGGACCCTGCCAGGTCCATTCCTGCCCAGGGCATCCCATTCTGTGACTACAGCAGCCTCTGTTTAAGACCATATAAGCATTTGCTCTTATCATATTTGAAATTAGCCTGATAAAGACACTTTTGCTGGCCAAAGCACTACTGGACCCTGCCAGGTCCATTCCTGCCCAGGGCATCCCATTCTGTGACTACAGCAGCCTCTGTTTAAGACCATATAAGCATTTGCTCTTATCATATTTGAAATTAGCCTGATAAAGACACTTTTGCTGGCCAAAGCACTACTGGACCCTGCCAGGTCGATTCCTGTTGGGGCATCCCATTCTGTGACTAAAGCAGCCTCTGTTTAAGACCATATAAGCATTTGCTCTTATCATATTTGAAATTAGGCCTGATAAAGACACTTTTGCTGGCCAAAGCACTACTGGACCCTGCCAGGTCCATTCCTGCCCGGGGCATCCCATTCTGTGACTACAGCAGCCTCTGTTTAAGACCATATAAGCATTTGCTCTTATCATATTTGAAATTAGGCCTGATAAAGACACTTTTGCTGGCCAAAGCACTACTGGACCCTGCCAGGTCCATTCCTGCCCGGGGCATCCCATTCTGTGACTACAGCAGCCTCTGTTTAAGACCATATAAGCATTTGCTCTTATCATATTTGAAATTAGGCCTGATAAAGACACTTTTGCTGGCCAAAGCACTACTGGACCCTGCCAGGTCCATTCCTGCCCAGGGCATCCCATTCTGTGACTACAGCAGCCTCTGTTTAAGACCATATAAGCATTTGCTCTTATCATATTTGAAATTAGCCTGATAAAGACACTTTTGCTGGCCAAAGCACTACTGGACCCTGCCAGGTCCATTCCTGCCCAGGGCATCCCATTCTGTGACTAAAGCAGCCTCTGTTTAAGACCATATAAGCATTTGCTCTTATCATATTTGAAATTAGGCCTGATAAAGACACTTTTGCTGGCCAAAGCACTACTGGACCCTGCCAGGTCCATTCCTGCCCAGGGCATCCCGTTCTGTGACTACAGCAGCCTCTGTTTAAGACCATATAAGCATTTGCTCTTATCATATTTGAAATTAGGCCTGATAAAGACACTTTTGCTGGCCAAAGCACTACTGGACCCTGCCAGGTCCATTCCTGCCCAGGGCATCCCATTCTGTGACTAAAGCAGCCTCTGTTTAAGACCATATAAGCATTTGCTCTTATCATATTTGAAATTAGGCCTGATAAAGACACTTTTGCTGGCCAAAGCACTACTGGACCCTGCCAGGTCCATTCCTGCCCGGGGCATCCCATTCTGTGACTACAGCAGCCTCTGTTTAAGACCATATAAGCATTTGCTCTTATCATATTTGAAATTAGGCCTGATAAAGACACTTTTGCTGGCCAAAGCACTACTGGACCCTGCCAGGTCCATTCCTGCCCAGGGCATCCCATTCTGTGACTACAGCAGCCTCTGTTTAAGACCATATAAGCATTTGCTCTTATCATATTTGAAATTAGGCCTGATAAAGACACTTTTGCTGGCCAAAGCACTACTGGACCCTGCCAGGTCCATTCCTGCCCGGGGCATCCCATTCTGTGACTACAGCAGCCTCTGTTTAAGACCATATAAGCATTTGCTCTTATCATATTTGAAATTAGCCTGATAAAGACACTTTTGCTGGCCAAAGCACTACTGGACCCTGCCAGGTCCATTCCTGCCCAGGGCATCCCATTCTGTGACTAAAGCAGCCTCTGTTTAAGACCATATAAGCATTTGCTCTTATCATATTTGAAATTAGGCCTGATAAAGACACTTTTGCTGGCCAAAGCACTACTGGACCCTGCCAGGTCCATTCCTGCCCGGGGCATCCCATTCTGTGACTAAAGCAGCCTCTGTTTAAGACCATATAAGCATTTGCTCTTATCATATTTGAAATTAGGCCTGATAAAGACACTTTTGCTGGCCAAAGCACTACTGGACCCTGCCAGGTCGATTCCTGTTGGGGCATCCCATTCTGTGACTACAGCAGCCTCTGTTTAAGACCATATAAGCATTTGCTCTTATCATATTTGAAATTAGCCTGATAAAGACACTTTTGCTGGCCAAAGCACTACTGGACCCTGCCAGGTCCATTCCTGCCCAGGGCATCCCATTCTGTGACTAAAGCAGCCTCTGTTTAAGACCATATAAGCATTTGCTCTTATCATATTTGAAATTAGGCCTGATAAAGACACTTTTGCTGGCCAAAGCACTACTGGACCCTGCCAGGTCGATTCCTGCCCGGGGCATCCCATTCTGTGACTACAGCAGCCTCTGTTTAAGACCATATAAGCATTTGCTCTTATCATATTTGAAATTAGGCCTGATAAAGACACTTTTGCTGGCCAAAGCACTACTGGACCCTGCCAGGTCGATTCCTGCCCGGGGCATCCCATTCTGTGACTACAGCAGCCTCTGTTTAAGACCATATAAGCATTTGCTCTTATCATATTTGAAATTAGCCTGATAAAGACACTTTTGCTGGCCAAAGCACTACTGGACCCTGCCAGGTCCATTCCTGCCCAGGGCATCCCATTCTGTGACTACAGCAGCCTCTGTTTAAGACCATATAAGCATTTGCTCTTATCATATTTGAAATTAGCCTGATAAAGACACTTTTGCTGGCCAAAGCACTACTGGACCCTGCCAGGTCCATTACTGCCCAGGGCATCCCATTCTGTGACTAAAGCAGCCTCTGTTTAAGACCATATAAGCATTTGCTCTTATCATATTTGAAATTAGGCCTGATAAAGACACTTTTGCTGGCCAAAGCACTACTGGACCCTGCCAGGTCCATTCCTGCCCAGGGCATCCCATTCTGTGACTACAGCAGCCTCTGTTTAAGACCATATAAGCATTTGCTCTTATCATATTTGAAATTAGGCCTGATAAAGACACTTTTGCTGGCCAAAGCACTACTGGACCCTGCCAGGTCCATTCCTGCCCAGGGCATCCCATTCTGTGACTAAAGCAGCCTCTGTTTAAGACCATATAAGCATTTGCTCTTATCATATTTGAAATTAGGCCTGATAAAGACACTTTTGCTGGCCAAAGCACTACTGGACCCTGCCAGGTCCATTCCTGCCCGGGGCATCCCATTCTGTGACTACAGCAGCCTCTGTTTAAGACCATATAAGCATTTGCTCTTATCATATTTGAAATTAGGCCTGATAAAGACACTTTTGCTGGCCAAAGCACTACTGGACCCTGCCAGGTCCATTCCTGCCCGGGGCATCCCATTCTGTGACTACAGCAGCCTCTGTTTAAGACCATATAAGCATTTGCTCTTATCATATTTGAAATTAGCCTGATAAAGACACTTTTGCTGGCCAAAGCACTACTGGACCCTGCCAGGTCCATTCCTGCCCAGGGCATCCCATTCTGTGACTAAAGCAGCCTCTGTTTAAGACCATATAAGCATTTGCTCTTATCATATTTGAAATTAGGCCTGATAAAGACACTTTTGCTGGCCAAAGCACTACTGGACCCTGCCAGGTCCATTCCTGCCCGGGGCATCCCATTCTGTGACTAAAGCAGCCTCTGTTTAAGACCATATAAGCATTTGCTCTTATCATATTTGAAATTAGGCCTGATAAAGACACTTTTGCTGGCCAAAGCACTACTGGACCCTGCCAGGTCGATTCCTGTTGGGGCATCCCATTCTGTGACTACAGCAGCCTCTGTTTAAGACCATATAAGCATTTGCTCTTATCATATTTGAAATTAGCCTGATAAAGACACTTTTGCTGGCCAAAGCACTACTGGACCCTGCCAGGTCCATTCCTGCCCAGGGCATCCCATTCTGTGACTAAAGCAGCCTCTGTTTAAGACCATATAAGCATTTGCTCTTATCACATTTGAAATTAGGCCTGATAAAGACACTTTTGCTGGCCAAAGCACTACTGGACCCTGCCAGGTCGATTCCTGCCCGGGGCATCCCATTCTGTGACTACAGCAGCCTCTGTTTAAGACCATATAAGCATTTGCTCTTATCATATTTGAAATTAGGCCTGATAAAGACACTTTTGCTGGCCAAAGCACTACTGGACCCTGCCAGGTCGATTCCTGCCCGGGGCATCCCATTCTGTGACTACAGCAGCCTCTGTTTAAGACCATATAAGCATTTGCTCTTATCATATTTGAAATTAGCCTGATAAAGACACTTTTGCTGGCCAAAGCACTACTGGACCCTGCCAGGTCCATTCCTGCCCAGGGCATCCCATTCTGTGACTAAAGCAGCCTCTGTTTAAGACCATATAAGCATTTGCTCTTATTATATTTATATTATAAGACACTTTTGCTGGGCATAGGCTTACTGCTGCCTGCCAGGTGCACTTCTGTTGAGGCATCCCATTCTGTAACATAGCATACCCCTCTTTATTTACACTAAGCAGCTCTCTTATTTACACTAAGCAGGCCTGTTGGAGGCTGAGTGTTACTGCTCACTTTTGGTGTGCATTATATTCTGTTTCATATAGACCCACCGCTGCCCGGGGTTTTTTTAAATATCACCTACTACCACGCCAGTTAGACTATGTCGGGCAGACAAGTGCCTGGAAGTGAAAAGAGGAGTGGCAGAGGCCAAGATTCCG
This sequence comes from Gastrophryne carolinensis, assembly GCA_027917425.1. Classification (NCBI taxonomy): domain Eukaryota; kingdom Metazoa; phylum Chordata; class Amphibia; order Anura; family Microhylidae; genus Gastrophryne; species Gastrophryne carolinensis. The sequence goes on from CM051237.1 coordinate 197,977,118, forward strand.
CAGGCAGAGCTCGCATCAGACTGGGGGCCAGTAGCAGCAGGAGTCACGCTGAGAGACCTAATCTGCCAGTATCTGCTAGCGGTCGGGTCTCCACCAGTAACGCATCTGCCGTGGTAGATTGGTTGACGCGCTCATCAACAACATCATCACAACTTACGTCTGAGACCCCCAGTCTAGGGTCGGTAGGTTCCTCTGACACAACCCTGAGTTGGCATGCCCCGAGAGCAGTCCCTGTCCTCCCATTGCCTCTGGCCTACGCCGTTCCCTCCCCCAGCGACGTATCCTATGCTTTGGGTTCAGCTCCACTCTTTAGTGAGGAGGACCATCAGATAGAGGACAGTCAGCAGCTACTGCCCAGCCAAGAAATGGAGGTGGCTTCTTTAGCTAGGCAGACAAATAGTGATGTGGACAGTGTCGTGGGTGCTGCGAGCGTTCCAGCTCCTGCGCCAGACACTGTTGACGAATCCACGAACATCAGTGACGTACAGCCACAACTCGGTGATGATGATGATGATGACGATGAAGCCGATCGCACTTGGGAGCCGGGTGATGAAGGGGCTTCATCGTCATCATCAGGAGAAGAGGGGTGCAGGTTGCCCCGGAGTCAGCAGCTGAGGCAGCAAGGTGGTAGCAGTCAGCATGGGGGCACAATTCCAAAGGCTGGAGCCGGCCGGGGCCGGGGTAGAGCACCTGCTGTGCGGCAGTCTACCTTATCGGGAGGTAGTGGAGCAGGGGTTCCTGGAGTTGGCAACAGCAGCAGTGAATCAGTGAGGCCAGGGGGTGGGAAAAGTAGCTACTCGGCAGTGTGGCAGTTTTTCCTGAGGCATCCGCAGGAGGGTAACATGGCCACATGCAAGATATGTAGGCAAAAGGTGAAGCGTGGCCAGGGTCCAAATGTTGGCACCACGGCCCTGCGTCAACATATGATGCGTCACCATAAAACGACCTGGGAGAACCGAGGCTCCCAAGGGGTGGTCCAGTCTGCTTCCTCACCAAGTGAGCTCCCAATTTCTGCCAGCCAAGGCTCCAGCACCTCAGCCGAAGGCAGCTGTGCGTCATACCCATCCTCTGTCGCTCCTGCTCCTCCTCCTCCAAGTCATGCATCCCGCCAGCAATCCATCAGCGAAGCCATGTCCAAGAGACAGCAGTATGCGCCCACTCATCCTACGGCGCAGAAGCTGAATGTGCTCCTGTCCAAGTTGCTGGTGCTGCAGTCGCTCCCTTTTCAGGTGGTGGAATCTGCACCTTTCAGAGAACTGATGGCTTGTGCCGAGCCGAGGTGGAGAGTCCCAAGCCGTCATTTCTTTGCCAAGAAGGCAGTACCAGCGCTGCACACTTTTGTTGAACAGAAGGTGGGCCAGTCCTTGAGCCTGTCGGTGTGTAGCAAAATACATGGCAGCGCCGACATCTGGAGCTGTAACTACGGTCAGGGGCAGTACATGTCGTTTACGGCCCACTGGGTGAATGTGGTCCCTTTGCAGCAGCAACTTGGACAGGTCACGCCGCTTCGGCCTCCGCGCTCTCTGCCCATTGGGCCTGTGACACCGTGCGACTCGGCCTCCTCATCCTCCGCCATCTCCTCACCCTCCACTGTAGGCTCAAGTCTCAGTGCCCCTCCAGTCTACCATGTGTGCAGGGCACGGAGGTGTCACGCAGTGCTTCACATGGTTTGTCTTGGCGAACGGAGTCACACAGGGGAGGAACTGCTTAAATGTATTCATCAGGAAATCCAAACATGGCTTACTCCGAGAAAACTTAAAATGGGAATCATGGTTACCGACAATGGGAAGAACATTTTGTCTGCGCTGCGCCAAGGAAGCCTGACCCATGCCCCCTGCATGGCTCACGTCTTCAATCTGGTTGTCAAGCGGTTTCTGAAGTGTTCCCCCCATCTGCAGGACATCCTAACAACTTCACGGAAACTTTGCATGCACTTCAGCCACTCCTACACCGCCAAACACACCCTTCTTGAGCTACAGCGTCAGAATGGTATCCCCCAACATAGTCTGATTTGCGATGTTTCCACCCGTTGGAATTCCACCCTTCACATGTTGGACCGATTATATGAACAGAGAAAAGCCATCACGGATTTCCTGATGATCCAAGCAGATAGGGGGACTCCCCTGTGTAACTTCAATGTCAACCAGTGGCAGCTCATACGTGACACCTGCCGTTTGCTCAGGCCCTTTGAGGAAGCCACTTTATTTGTCAGTCGGCAGGATTACGGGATGAACGACGTGATTCCACTGCTTCATGTACTACAGCACATGTTGGAAACCATGGCTGGTCAGGGCACTGGAGACATGGCGTTTACATCTTACGGCCACATGAACCCCGTTGGAGCTGAACTGGAGGAGGAGGAGGAGGAAGAGGAGGAGGAGGAGTTGCCCAGCGAAACACAGTTTAGGCTTGGCGAAATGGCTGGTTTATCTAGTCAGCGGACAGGAGAGGAGGAGCAGGAGCAGCCAGAGGAGCTAGAGGTTTTTGAGGAAGGAGAGACAGAGGACCCGGGCACACCGTGGCAGTATGCAGTGGAGATGGAGACAGGTAGTCCATCCGAGTCACTTGCGCAAATGGCACGAAGCATGCTCACATGCTTGCGTAGTGACCCCAGAATTGTTTCCATCTGTCGGCGGGATGACTTCTGGCTGTCCACCTTATTGGACCCTCGCTTCCGGCACAAAATGGGGGCATTTTTTAAACCCACCGAGAGGGAGGACAAACTCAACTACTACAAAGACATTCTACGTAGGCAGTTGGCCGATGCCTATCTGCGCCATGGTCCATACTCTCGCAGGTCTGACTCGAGGGGACCTCTGCGCTCACCTTCCACTGCCATGGCCGCTGGGGGGGTTGGCAGCAGCAGCAGCAGAAGCTCCATCAGCAGCAGCAGCCTCAGTCTTCAGTCGCTAATGAGTAGCTTTCTACACCCGCATAGTGAGGCTACTCATGAGCAGCAGGAAGACCTGGAGCAGGACCTGAACCAGCAGGTCATGTCATACTTTGACATGACCATGCCAACACACCTTGAGGATCCGCTGGACTTCTGGGCAGCCAAACTTGATTTGTGGCCGCAACTAGCAGAGTTTGCCCTGGAAAAGCTGTCCTGCCCGGCAAGTAGCGTGCCATCTGAGCGGGTGTTTAGTGCGGCGGGGGCCATAGTTACGGCGAGGAGAACTCGTCTGTCAACTAAAAATGTGGAGAGACTCACCTTTGTCAAAATGAATCAGGGATGGATCAGCCAGGATTTCCACCCACCAATGCCTGATGCATGCGACTAGATTCAGCATGGTGCCACGTTTTACACTTTCCAAATGGTGCAAAACATATTTATGTCTTTAGGCCATTTTTTGGGCTCCTGCTGCTGCTGCTGCCAACTCCTGCCAACTCCAGGGTGTGATTCATCCAATTTTTGGGCTCCTGAGGCCAACTCCAGTGTATATTTGGGCTCCTGCTGCTGCTGCTGCCAACTTCTGCCAACTCCAGGGTGTGATTCATCCAATTTTTGGGCTCCTGAGGCCAACTCCAGTGTATATTTGGGCTCCTGCTGCTGCTGCTGTCAACTCCTGCCAACTCCAGGGTGTGATTCATCCAATTTTTGGGCTCCTGAGGCCAACTCCAGTGTATATTTGGGCTCCTGCTGCTGCTGCTGCCAACTTCTGCCAACTCCAGGGTGTGATTCATCCAATTTTTGGGCTCCTGAAGCCAACTCCAGTGTATATTTGGGCTCCTGCTGCTGCTGCTGCCAACTTCTGCCAACTCCAGGGTGTGATTCATCCAATTTTTGGGCTCCTGAGGCCAACTCCAGTGTATATTTGGGCTCCTGCTGCTGCTGCTGCCAACTTCTGCCAACTCCAGGGTGTGATTCATCCAATTTTTGGGCTCCTGAGGCCAACTCCAGTGTATATTTGGGCTCCTGCTGCTGCTGCTGCCAACTTCTGCCAACTCCAGGGTGTGATTCATCCAATTTTTGGGCTCCTGAGGCCAACTCCAGTGTATATTTGGGCTCCTGCTGCTGCTGCTGCCAACTTCTGCCAACTCCAGGGTGTGATTCATCCAATTTTTGGGCTCCTGAGGCCAACTCCAGTGTATATTTGGGCTCCTGCTGCTGCTGCTGCCAACTTCTGCCAACTCCAGGGTGTGATTCATCCAATTTTTGGGCTCCTGAGGCCAACTCCAGTGTATATTTGGGCTCCTGCTGCTGCTGCTGCCAACTTCTGCCAACTCCAGGGTGTGATTCATCCAATTTTTGGGCTCCTGAGGCCAACTCCAGTGTATATTTGGGCTCCTGCTGCTGCTACTGTCAACTCCTGCCAACTCCAGGGTGTGATTCATCCAATTTTTGGGCTCCTGAGGCCAACTCCAGTGTATATTTGGGCTCCTGCTGCTGCTGCTGCCAACTTCTGCCAACTCCAGGGTGTGATTCATCCAATTTTTGGGCTCCTGAAGCCAACTCCAGTGTATATTTGGGCTCCTGCTGCTGCTGCTGCCAACTTCTGCCAACTCCAGGGTGTGATTCATCCAATTTTTGGGCTCCTGAGGCCAACTCCAGTGTATATTTGGGCTCCTGCTGCTGCTACTGTCAACTCCTGCCAACTCCAGGGTGTGATTCATCCAATTTTTGGGCTCCTGAGGCCAACTCCAGTGTATATTTGGGCTCCTGCTGCTGCTGCTGCCAACTTCTGCCAACTCCAGGGTGTGATTCATCCAATTTTTGGGCTCCTGAGGCCAACTCCAGTGTATATTTGGGCTCCTGCTGCTGCTACTGTCAACTCCTGCCAACTCCAGGGTGTGATTCATCCAATTTTTGGGCTCCTGAGGCCAACTCCAGTGTATATTTGGGCTCCTGCTGCTGCTGCTGCCAACTTCTGCCAACTCCAGGGTGTGATTCATCCAATTTTTGGGCTCCTGAGGCCAACTCCAGTGTATATTTGGGCTCCTGCTGCTGCTACTGTCAACTCCTGCCAACTCCAGGGTGTGATTCATCCAATTTTTGGGCTCCTGAGGCCAACTCCAGTGTATATTTGGGCTCCTGCTGCTGCTGCTGCCAACTTCTGCCAACTCCAGGGTGTGATTCATCCAATTTTTGGGCTCCTGAGGCCAACTCCAGTGTATATTTGGGCTCCTGCTGCTGCTGCTGCCAACTTCTGCCAACTCCAGGGTGTGATTCATCCAATTTTTGGGCTCCTGAGGCCAACTCCAGTGTATATTTGGGCTCCTGCTGCTGCTACTGTCAACTCCTGCCAACTCCAGGGTGTGATTCATCCAATTTTTGGGCTCCTGAGGCCAACTCCAGTGTATATTTGGGCTCCTGCTGCTGCTGCTGCCAACTTCTGCCAACTCCAGGGTGTGATTCATCCAATTTTTGGGCTCCTGAGGCCAACTCCAGTGTATATTTGGGCTCCTGCTGCTGCTACTGTCAACTCCTGCCAACTCCAGGGTGTGATTCATCCAATTTTTGGGCTCCTGAGGCCAACTCCAGTGTATATTTGGGCTCCTGCTGCTGCTGCTGCCAACTTCTGCCAACTCCAGGGTGTGATTCATCCAATTTTTGGGCTCCTGAGGCCAACTCCAGTGTATATTTGGGCTCCTGCTGCTGCTACTGTCAACTCCTGCCAACTCCAGGGTGTGATTCATCCAATTTTTGGGCTCCTGAGGCCAACTCCAGTGTATATTTGGGCTCCTGCTGCTGCTGCTGCCAACTTCTGCCAACTCCAGGGTGTGATTCATCCAATTTTTGGGCTCCTGAAGCCAACTCCAGTGTATATTTGGGCTCCTGCTGCTGCTGCTGCCAACTTCTGCCAACTCCAGGGTGTGATTCATCCAATTTTTGGGCTCCTGAGGCCAACTCCAGTGTATATTTGGGCTCCTGCTGCTGCTGCTGCCAACTTCTGCCAACTCCAGGGTGTGATTCATCCAATTTTTGGGCTCCTGAAGCCAACTCCAGTGTATATTTGGGCTCCTGCTGCTGCTGGTGTCAACTCCTGCCAACTCCAGGGTGTGATTCATCCAATTTTTGGGCTCCTGAAGCCAACTCCAGTGTATATTTGGGCTCCTGCTGCTGCTACTGTCAACTCCTGCCAACTCCAGGGTGTGATTCATCCAATTTTTGGGCTCCTGAGGCCAACTCCAGTGTATATTTGGGCTCCTGCTGCTGCTGCTGCCAACTTCTGCCAACTCCAGGGTGTGATTCATCCAATTTTTGGGCTCCTGAGGCCAACTCCAGTGTATATTTGGGCTCCTGCTGCTGCTACTGTCAACTCCTGCCAACTCCAGGGTGTGATTCATCCAATTTTTGGGCTCCTGAGGCCAACTCCAGTGTATATTTGGGCTCCTGCTGCTGCTGCTGCCAACTTCTGCCAACTCCAGGGTGTGATTCATCCAATTTTTGGGCTCCTGAGGCCAACTCCAGTGTATATTTGGGCTCCTGCTGCCGCTGCTGCCAACTTCTGCCAACTCCAGGGTGTGATTCATCCAATTTTTGGGCTCCTGAGGCCAACTCCAGTGTATATTTGGGCTCCTGCTGCTGCTGCTGTCAACTCCTGCCAACTCCAGGGTGTGATTCATCCAATTTTTGGGCTCCTGAGGCCAACTCCAGTGTATATTTGGGCTCCTGCTGCTGCTGCTGCCAACTTCTGCCAACTCCAGGGTGTGATTCATCCAATTTTTGGGCTCCTGAAGCCAACTCCAGTGTATATTTGGGCTCCTGCTGCTGCTGCTGCCAACTTCTGCCAACTCCAGGGTGTGATTCATCCAATTTTTGGGCTCCTGAGGCCAACTCCAGTGTATATTTGGGCTCCTGCTGCTGCTGCTGCCAACTTCTGCCAACTCCAGGGTGTGATTCATCCAATTTTTGGGCTCCTGAAGCCAACTCCAGTGTATATTTGGGCTCCTGCTGCTGCTGGTGTCAACTCCTGCCAACTCCAGGGTGTGATTCATCCAATTTTTGGGCTCCTGAAGCCAACTCCAGTGTATATTTGGGCTCCTGCTGCTGCTACTGTCAACTCCTGCCAACTCCAGGGTGTGATTCATCCAATTTTTGGGCTCCTGAGGCCAACTCCAGTGTATATTTGGGCTCCTGCTGCTGCTGCTGCCAACTTCTGCCAACTCCAGGGTGTGATTCATCCAATTTTTGGGCTCCTGAGGCCAACTCCAGTGTATATTTGGGCTCCTGCTGCTGCTGCTGCTGCCAACTTCTGCCAACTCCAGGGTGTGATTCATCCAATTTTTGGGCTCCTGAAGCCAACTCCAGTGTATATTTGGGCTCCTGCTGCTGCTGGTGTCAACTCCTGCCAACTCCAGGGTGTGATTCATCCAATTTTTGGGCTCCTGAAGCCAACTCCAGTGTATATTTGGGCTCCTGCTGCTGCTACTGTCAACTCCTGCCAACTCCAGGGTGTGATTCATCCAATTTTTGGGCTCCTGAGGCCAACTCCAGTGTATATTTGGGCTCCTGCTGCTGCTGCTGCCAACTTCTGCCAACTCCAGGGTGTGATTCATCCAATTTTTGGGCTCCTGAGGCCAACTCCAGTGTATATTTGGGTTCCTGCTGCTGCTACTGTCAACTCCTGCCAACTCCAGGGTGTGATTCATCCAATTTTTGGGCTCCTGAGGCCAACTCCAGTGTATATTTGGGCTCCTGCTGCTGCTGCTGCCAACTTCTGCCAACTCCAGGGTGTGATTCATCCAATTTTTGGGCTCCTGAGGCCAACTCCAGTGTATATTTGGGCTCCTGCTGCCGCTGCTGCCAACTTCTGCCAACTCCAGGGTGTGATTCATCCAATTTTTGGGCTCCTGAGGCCAACTCCAGTGTATATTTGGGCTCCTGCTGCTGCTACTGTCAACTCCTGCCAACTCCAGGGTGTGATTCATCCAATTTTTGGGCTCCTGAGGCCAACTCCAGTGTATATTTGGGCTCCTGCTGCTGCTGCTGCCAACTTCTGCCAACTCCAGGGTGTGATTCATCCAATTTTTGGGCTCCTGAAGCCAACTCCAGTGTATATTTGGGCTCCTGCTGCTGCTGCTGCCAACTTCTGCCAACTCCAGGGTGTGATTCATCCAATTTTTGGGCTCCTGAGGCCAACTCCAGTGTATATTTGGGCTCCTGCTGCTGCTGCTGCCAACTTCTGCCAACTCCAGGGTGTGATTCATCCAATTTTTGGGCTCCTGAAGCCAACTCCAGTGTATATTTGGGCTCCTGCTGCTGCTGGTGTCAACTCCTGCCAACTCCAGGGTGTGATTCATCCAATTTTTGGGCTCCTGAAGCCAACTCCAGTGTATATTTGGGCTCCTGCTGCTGCTACTGTCAACTCCTGCCAACTCCAGGGTGTGATTCATCCAATTTTTGGGCTCCTGAGGCCAACTCCAGTGTATATTTGGGCTCCTGCTGCTGCTGCTGCCAACTTCTGCCAACTCCAGGGTGTGATTCATCCAATTTTTGGGCTCCTGAGGCCAACTCCAGTGTATATTTGGGCTCCTGCTGCTGCTACTGTCAACTCCTGCCAACTCCAGGGTGTGATTCATCCAATTTTTGGGCTCCTGAGGCCAACTCCAGTGTATATTTGGGCTCCTGCTGCTGCTGCTGCCAACTTCTGCCAACTCCAGGGTGTGATTCATCCAATTTTTGGGCTCCTGAGGCCAACTCCAGTGTATATTTGGGCTCCTGCTGCCGCTGCTGCCAACTTCTGCCAACTCCAGGGTGTGATTCATCCAATTTTTGGGCTCCTGAGGCCAACTCCAGTGTATATTTGGGCTCCTGCTGCTGCTGCTGTCAACTCCTGCCAACTCCAGGGTGTGATTCATCCAATTTTTGGGCTCCTGAGGCCAACTCCAGTGTATATTTGGGCTCCTGCTGCTGCTGCTGCCAACTTCTGCCAACTCCAGGGTGTGATTCATCCAATTTTTGGGCTCCTGAAGCCAACTCCAGTGTATATTTGGGCTCCTGCTGCTGCTGCTGCCAACTTCTGCCAACTCCAGGGTGTGATTCATCCAATTTTTGGGCTCCTGAGGCCAACTCCAGTGTATATTTGGGCTCCTGCTGCTGCTGCTGCCAACTTCTGCCAACTCCAGGGTGTGATTCATCCAATTTTTGGGCTCCTGAAGCCAACTCCAGTGTATATTTGGGCTCCTGCTGCTGCTGGTGTCAACTCCTGCCAACTCCAGGGTGTGATTCATCCAATTTTTGGGCTCCTGAAGCCAACTCCAGTGTATATTTGGGCTCCTGCTGCTGCTACTGTCAACTCCTGCCAACTCCAGGGTGTGATTCATCCAATTTTTGGGCTCCTGAGGCCAACTCCAGTGTATATTTGGGCTCCTGCTGCTGCTGCTGCCAACTTCTGCCAACTCCAGGGTGTGATTCATCCAATTTTTGGGCTCCTGAGGCCAACTCCAGTGTATATTTGGGCTCCTGCTGCTGCTGCTGCTGCCAACTTCTGCCAACTCCAGGGTGTGATTCATCCAATTTTTGGGCTCCTGAAGCCAACTCCAGTGTATATTTGGGCTCCTGCTGCTGCTGGTGTCAACTCCTGCCAACTCCAGGGTGTGATTCATCCAATTTTTGGGCTCCTGAAGCCAACTCCAGTGTATATTTGGGCTCCTGCTGCTGCTACTGTCAACTCCTGCCAACTCCAGGGTGTGATTCATCCAATTTTTGGGCTCCTGAGGCCAACTCCAGTGTATATTTGGGCTCCTGCTGCTGCTGCTGCCAACTTCTGCCAACTCCAGGGTGTGATTCATCCAATTTTTGGGCTCCTGAGGCCAACTCCAGTGTATATTTGGGTTCCTGCTGCTGCTACTGTCAACTCCTGCCAACTCCAGGGTGTGATTCATCCAATTTTTGGGCTCCTGAGGCCAACTCCAGTGTATATTTGGGCTCCTGCTGCTGCTGCTGCCAACTTCTGCCAACTCCAGGGTGTGATTCATCCAATTTTTGGGCTCCTGAGGCCAACTCCAGTGTATATTTGGGCTCCTGCTGCCGCTGCTGCCAACTTCTGCCAACTCCAGGGTGTGATTCATCCAATTTTTGGGCTCCTGAGGCCAACTCCAGTGTATATTTGGGCTCCTGCTGCTGCTACTGTCAACTCCTGCCAACTCCAGGGTGTGATTCATCCAATTTTTGGGCTCCTGAGGCCAACTCCAGTGTATATTTGGGCTCCTGCTGCTGCTGCTGCCAACTTCTGCCAACTCCAGGGTGTGATTCATCCAATTTTTGGGCTCCTGAAGCCAACTCCAGTGTATATTTGGGCTCCTGCTGCTGCTGCTGCCAACTTCTGCCAACTCCAGGGTGTGATTCATCCAATTTTTGGGCTCCTGAGGCCAACTCCAGTGTATATTTGGGCTCCTGCTGCTGCTGCTGCCAACTTCTGCCAACTCCAGGGTGTGATTCATCCAATTTTTGGGCTCCTGAAGCCAACTCCAGTGTATATTTGGGCTCCTGCTGCTGCTGGTGTCAACTCCTGCCAACTCCAGGGTGTGATTCATCCAATTTTTGGGCTCCTGAAGCCAACTCCAGTGTATATTTGGGCTCCTGCTGCTGCTACTGTCAACTCCTGCCAACTCCAGGGTGTGATTCATCCAATTTTTGGGCTCCTGAGGCCAACTCCAGTGTATATTTGGGCTCCTGCTGCTGCTGCTGCCAACTTCTGCCAACTCCAGGGTGTGATTCATCCAATTTTTGGGCTCCTGAGGCCAACTCCAGTGTATATTTGGGCTCCTGCTGCTGCTACTGTCAACTCCTGCCAACTCCAGGGTGTGATTCATCCAATTTTTGGGCTCCTGAAGCCAACTCCAGTGTATATTTGGGCTCCTGCTGCTGCTGCTGCTGCCAACTTCTGCCAACTCCAGGGTGTGATTCATCCAATTTTTGGGCTCCTGAGGCCAACTCCAGTGTATATTTGGGCTCCTTCTGCCCCTCATAGTGATGCCACTTCAACTCTCTGCAATTGTGCCGCTCTGCGATTCTATTAGCGATGCCTCTGATCTGCATGTGATATTTCTTCAAAGTATTATTTAACTAACCCAGCACGCATCCTGTGCGTGTTACAGCAAGGCTGAATGGTTTACAACCCTATTGAGGCTGTAGGAGGCTCAGAAATAGCCGTTTTTAATAGCGATTCGTCGCGAATTTATTCGGGTCGAAACGATTTTTGTCGGAAAATTCGGCGAATCAGTCGAATCGAATTTTTCAAAAGTTCGCTCATCTCTAGTCACAACACTAGGAATAGACAGGAGAATGAAACATGCCAGGGGCCAAAAAGCTGGGTAGCAGTGGTAACTGAAGGTGCAAGCAGGTCCAAAGTAAAACAGGCAGTAGGCTGAGAACGGTCAAAGCGAAGCTGAGGTCAACAAGGTAAACAGGTAAACAAGAACTAGCACACAAATAACACCCTAGCAGATAAAGCTATCACGGACAATGTGGGCAGAGTCAGTTGTTGAATTTAAGCAAGACCTGTGAACACTGGCCATAAGACTCTAGGGCAGCAGGGCCAGCAATCTCATTGGCCCTAAAGGGGGGGGGGCTGAATTGCCCATCAGGACTACAAATAGCCTAGGAGGCTGCGCCGCCTACCAAGAGAGGTGCAGTGCCTCCTGAAGTTATAGATGCTGCAGAGACCTGTGCGCATGTAGGTACAAATGCATCCCCGCACAGCAGCAGGTAGGCCGGGGAGGCCTGGTGCACTGCAATCGGTGCAGTTCGGCTCCAGGAACAGCATGCCCACAGACTCCTTCCTGAGGTTGCTGGAGATCGCTGTGGTCTTTGTGGAACAGGTAGAAGTCTAACCGACAGGTGGGCCTTCTGATGTGCTTGTAACACATGGCAACGATCGGGTTAGGGCACTGATTTTAGTTAGGCAGGGCTTTTGGTCCTTCGTGGTGGACCACAAGGGCACTGTGATTATATGGCTGGATATCATTCTGAGGATAGATAGGACAAGGATTAAGGTGAATAAAGCAGTATCTGTTGTCCTGTGGCCTGGTGGAGTGTCACATGAAGCTCGAGGGTCAACAAATGGTCTTCAGAAGCGAGTCCATCTGTCTGACATCGGTTTGGATATGTTCTATTTGTTGGAGAAAACTGAAGTGGGATTTGAGTTTTGGTTAACAGACCAAAGATAAGGGGTTATCCAGCCTATTGGTGGCGCTGTCCTTAATTGCAGGTTTGAGGTGGCTAATGATGGTTAAAGACATTCTTCAGAAAAAAAAAATGCTATACTCACCTTTCATCACCCAGGCTGGTCCTCCATTCAGCAATGAAACGTACATTACAAGCTAGAGACAGTGCTGGTGTGTGCTATGACTTCACCTGGTTTGTTTTATGTATATTATATAGGCAACGGGTAACAGCATTGTAAAGTGCACATGTAAGAAAACATCTACAGAAAAGCCCTTTGTTCACTTTCACTATGTTATCGCTGTTCTTGTTTGATATTTTCATAGCTGATATATTTGAAGTAGTGGTGGCTTTGTTAAACTATCCATTGTTACTTTTGTTGTTACTGCATTTTTAAGAGTGTTTTATGATATTGCTAGTTAAACACAGCACAAGAGAGAAACCAATTTGTTCTACACAGTTCTATGTGTGTGAGGTCTGTTCTTTAGGTATCAAAGGGAATGTTGTCCGAAATGACAGCCTTTTCGTTCATGAATGTAGGTCTACATAAAAGGCAGCAAAACACAAGACAAGTAAGGGGGTTATTTAAGAAACGCTAGCACCAGGTAGTGCCACGTAGCATCACATAGTGTCAGGTGAGCGATGGGCGCTATATTTGAAACCACATTTAAGAAAGCAAATCTGATGAGCGCCTCTAACAGCCTCATGTAGCGTCACGTATATAACTAGAGGTGGCTCAGTGTATAGCGCCGGCGCTCTAGGTTCAGCAGCGCCATGTTGCACCTGTCACTCAGTAGCACTCTGCCATACATTTCAATGGTGTTTCATTTGGTTGTGTTTAAATAGTTTTGCTATAGTAAACTTTAACATTTTTGGCTCAAATCATTGTGTGGCCTCTCCTGCCCAGCAAACAAACACTTTTATTTTTTTTGTTTTTTTGTTTTATGCAGAATTGTATGTGCAGGTCTGACATTGCAGTATCATTAGTGAAAAAGTGTAATACCGCGCTGCTCAAAGCTATATTAGATTTTCAGAAAGTACAGCTCAACGTGTGATATGTAGGATTCCACTTCCTACTAAAATCTACAAGTTATATGCATCCAATTTTACACAGAGCTATTAAAAAGTCCACAGTGATGCAAATCAATCCACACGTGTTCTTCTTAGGCTAGATAATCCACCACCAATCACTCAAGCCTCTTACCAGACGGCCAATATAGATAGGCTAGTATCATTGTCACAGTGTAAATACAACGTCATTCCATGTGTTTTCACTTTTTCACTGGTGTATATGTGCTCAGAAACAGACTTTTATAATACAGCATCTGGCACTCTATGCTAGAGCGCCCAGCTTTAGAGCACCAATGCTGCTTGTGTGTTTTTTTTTTAATACAGGCTTCGGCGCCGAGTGCCGGACGCACTTAACTGGCGCTACCTATCGTTCACTGCAGTGTTGTCCTGTTATTAGATGTAGCGTAGTCTTGGGCGCTATGACCTTGGAACACCACCTAACGTGCGCGATTGGCTCTGCAGTGAATCAGGGAGAGTGCTTCAACATCGCCCACCAGACATCACATTCATCAGTGCTGGACAGGATAGTACAGCCCCACTTGTCCGTCTGCTAAGCTAGGTTATAGCGCCAGACACCTGCTTACAGCATCTACTAGTGGTCGCTCTAAGCGCCGCTATACAGATGCTCACATGGCGATTCATGGAGCTAGTATTAAAGCAGCCTCCAGGTTACCAACACAACTGCTGTGTTACTAATATTATCACCATGAAGGGGCTAAGTACCACAAAGTAGGTATCCAAGGCTGCATGTGACACACTGGATGCCTGTTTGACAGCACTAGTATAGGGTATGTAGAATGTAGCAGAACTTTACAGCAGACCCTATACTGGAAACAATTAAAACTAGATGGGCGGGTTTTTCAGACTTTGCTGGTTTTTCTTGTGGCAACATCTAATTTATTATTTAACCAGGCTATGGAGGTTATCCAAATAGTTTTGGAGTTAGGAGAGACAGTGAAAGCTTTTGCTCACCTAGCACACAGTATTGTATTTAAAGGGTAAGTCCACTTTCGAATGCAATTTTTTTGGAGTCAAAAGGATGTCCTCAAGGTGTTGAGCTGATTTAGTATTTTTTAAATTTTTCTTACTAGCAGCGATCACCTGCGAGGGATCAAGAATGAGTATAGCATTTGTTTTGCTTTGCTTACAATGGGTATTTTTTGCATGTTTTCTTATGGTGAGAAAATGTATGTTTTATGGAAGCAGTTTTCACTACCTGCACACTGTTGCTATTGGCAGCGTACACCAAGAAGAGAAAAGTGAGCCCTGAACAAACAGAACTAAAGTCTTATTGTAAGCAAAACAAACACTACATTCCCCTTTAATCCCCTGCAGGCCATCACTGCTATTCCACCGTGCTGCTGACACTTACTGGAACTTCACCTGATGGACTACCCCCTGCCACTGTCACAAAACTACACCCCCGCTCTATTCATGGAGGGAGGAATGTTTTAGTACCTGTGATGATGGAGCAGGGTGGTCCAGGGTCCCCTGAATAGAAGCAAGCCGTGGGCGTGGCTTTGCTAACAATTTGACTTTAAACAGCTCAGCATCTTGAGGACATTCATTTGGCATGAAAAAATGATTGCCCAAACAAACTTACCTCTTTTCGGTCCTACGGCACATGCGTGGCTGCTCGTCCAATCATCGTGCTCAGATTGGCTTGAGTCCCTGCATCCAGGAGCTTGTTTAACACAAGCAGATCTGAGCACACTGGCAGCATTCCTTGCTACCCTCTAACAGGCAGCTTGCCCGCGCCAGTCATTGACAAATGCCTGACACAGGCCTTGCTAGAGGGATAGCGTGGAGGCGCCTGTGGCTCGTGCATGCGCCGTTGGACTGGAAAAGAATGGGCAACCTGAGGGGTTTCACACAACAGGGCATCCTGATTTTGGATGCCCCAGGGGGAGGGAATCGATCGGCTATAGATTCCCTCTAGCCCTTGCACTCTAGCCCTTGCTACCCCCATTTTACAGCCATTTTGGGTCAAGTTTGGGTTCCCACTGATTTCAATTAAGTTCGGGTTCAGGTCAAGTCAGGGGACCCGAACCGTAGAAATGAAAGTGAGATGGGGACCCTAGACCCACCCCCAAAACCCTATGTTACTGCCGCACACTACAAAATGTATGAATATGTATCAGATCAATATTAGAAAAATATTTTACACATTTATTTGATCAGGACTTACAAAATACATACTAACAATATATAAAAGACCCATTAAAATACACATAAACACACAAAAACGGAGGTTGGACCCCTAAAGTGGCTCTAAATGCATCAATAATAATTCATAAAAAAATATAAAAAATAAAAATAATACTGAACCAACAGTTGATAATTGATAAAGGGCAAAAAAGAGGATTGTTGATGATGACAAAAAAGTGCAAAAAGTGCTAAAAGTGCTTACTATATATTAAAAAACCTACAAACCTGTTATATTAACTTAATCTTACAACTCTTACACCACATGGTTGACTAAAGTGCAAAGTACATTGTGCAGGGGGTAATCCAAAAAGTTCTATTGAATTTGCCCGAATATATCAGAAATCATATAGACAATAAAGTTAAATGAGAAAAAAAGGGGTTTTCTACATCACCATATCAAAAGGCCTCCGGGGTCCCCTCCAGCAGGTCGCCACCGACACGTTGCGTGGCCCAACGCCACTTCGCCAGGGTGAATGAGCCGCTACATACCCTGTCCCCCTATAAACCCACCTGTATTAGGGCTGCTCCATTGTCCGGGTGCGAACCGAACCGAACATTGGCGGCAAGCTCAGCCGAACTTGGTGTACTAGAACTTCTACAAGTCCACTCATCCCTAGTCACTATTAACAACGAGTTTCAATTAAAATATATAGAAGAATACACATCAGACAAAATGATTTGGGGCACTGGGCTGGGAATAGAAGGTGACTACATAAACTTCTTTTCTGTGTATAGGATCACTTTAACTGTAACAGCCTGTCCCAACGCCAGCCTGGGCTTGAATACCAGCATACTGCTATTGCAATTCTTTTTACGTGTGTAGATGATTTCATTCTTCATGCAATAAATGCTTTGAGAAAATATTAGTGGTGAGTGGTTATTACCATGGTTTCCCACAGTCTAGTTCCGAGGACAGGCATTTAGACTTGAGCCATTCCCATGTAAAAGTGGAATGGTTCATTCAAAACCGTGACATGATTTTCTTTGCTCCAGTAAAGGAAGACAACATGGTTGGCTGGAATTTCGTTCATGCAGAATAAAAAAGTTATGCCTCCCTTTGTTATCCATCATGTTTAACTGGATTTTTAATTTTAGACAATTTCACAAAAGAGCTCCTTTATTAACATAGGTATAACAATAAACTCTAACAAAGTAACAACAAGACCAAAGCTAAAGAACTAGAGGTACAAATGAATAAAGTAACTGTAAAGAGCCTAGACACAAACGTCTGCAAAGAACTGGTGCATAGAGCTCACTAAGAAGAGCTGGCCACTTCTAGGAACAGTTCGAGGAGCGAAGCTATTGATTTGCAGCCTGTGGATGCGGTATACCATGTAACACTACAAGAACCAGAATCTCAACAGCTTCCAGGAACAAGAGCACAGAAAGAGAAACTGAACACCTACTGATCCACATGGCTACATCTGATTGGTCATATGCGAAGAAGGGGATGCGTGGGATGTGCTTGCCATAACCCAGGAATGTGGAAGAGTGAGTATTTTTTTCACAGTTTTAAGATTTTTAGGCTCTACAACTGGATGTGCATCATGATTAGGATTAAAGAGCCCTAGGAAGTTTAACATCCTGCTTTAATACTCACCCTTCTGCATTCCTGGGTGATTGTTAAAAGCAACTTAAAGCTATTTTTGACTTTGACTTTGAATATGTGTAGCGAATTACATTTGCCTCTAATTTACTGCATTTACTGTAAAACAGTTTCCTAAAAGTGGACTGAATGTCCCAATAGTGGAGATCTTTACTTCTACTTTTGCGAACGAATGTTCACCATGCCCAATGAATGAAGCTGCAGACTATCCAGTGACTGGAGTCACCTGGCATATCCAGCACCGCAAGATGGTGTAGTGGGAGAATGATGGTTAGGAGCCGAAGTGCAGGTAAGGTAAGTATATTATTGACAGGCATGCATCAGTATACAGCTTTTTTATTTTAATATTTCAAAACTTTCGGACTGAATTATTCAGATTCCTGGAATGAGAGGTCGGGATAGTTGTACTCCCCCATGTGACACTTACTGGAGCCATAATCCATGGACTACTGCATGACACCCTCTCCCCAGTAGGCACCTTCCCTCGCACACCGCACTGCTGGCATATCCAATGTTCCCATCAGGGGGCACCCAGCTGCAACATACATAATGATCAAACTTATATTGCACAATCCCCTATACCTTGGAAATGTATAAGTACGTGAAACCATTCAACGATTCTCTAGATGGACGTATCCATCTGAACGCCCCAGTAGGTCAGGCCCTCCCGGGACATACATACATATCTACCTTGTGTCTACTAGGGATTAGTGTTGGGCGACCCGAGCTGCAAAGTGCTTGAGTTCAGCGTTAGGCACGAACCCAGAAAAGCTGCTGAGCAGCCCATCAATCAGATTAAACTATGCAGAGTGTGCTGCAGGAAGCAGCTGTAACTTACATGAGCCCCATGATCCGCCGGCGTTCTTTCCCAAATAGTCAAATACGCTATGGCCAGGCCTTAAGAAAGATGGCCGTGTTCCCATGAGTGAGGACACTGGCAGCTGCTAGCAACATTTCTAGTACCAGCTGGCAGTGTCACGGGAGCAGTTCTCTGGCTCAGGAAATTTGTACAGACACTTCCTACTGCAAACTCTGCATTTGTTTAAAGTTTTCTTTCCATCTCTTTTTCAGGCATAGGCCATGATTCATCAAGAGTTGAAAACAATTCTCATGGTAGTAAAAAAATTAATTTCATGAGAAAAAAGCCTGAGAATTTCAGCGTTGATGAATCACTAGCTAGGAAGACAATGAAAGTCAATGACGCTTTTTTACTGCTGAGAAAGGTAGTGAACACTGTACACTGTAGTAAAAGGTGCCATTGACTTTCATGGTTTTCCTATCTGGTGATTCATCAACACTTAAATTCTCATGCTTTTTTCTCATGAAATTTATTTTTTATTATCATGAGAAATGTTTTCAACTCTTTGTGTATCAGGCCTGTTAAAAGCCTCATGTGTTAGCGACCCCTAATGTTGTCTTGGAGCGCAGGAAAAGCACCAAACTCATTACTAAAAAAACAGCATCCATACGGGCACTGAGAAAAGGGGATTCTAGACATTTAGCGCCTATTACAAACCCCGTATTTTTATTTTGGGGGGATGGCAGCACAGTAACTTCAAAAGAAAAACAGGAATTGCATTGGGGACACTTGAAATACATATCACACATTTTGCTTGGCCGAAGGTTTGCAGTGCAACACACATACAAGAACTATTCTAAACAGCCCAGGGATCCCGTGGCTCGTGCACCAGTCCAAAAAAATAAATACATTTAAAACAATAGCCAAAAAAATTATAACCAACCCAGCCCATTTACCTCTATGGGATATGGCCACACAGTGCAAGGTAAGCGTCTGGCCTTATCTGGCACTGTAGGAAACTCATCCCATCGCTGGCGCTGATGATAGAGGGGGCACTACCTGGCACTATCAGAGGCGCTATGGATTTTTGACTTGATAACTACACCTTTTGCACTGGGACCTGAAATTCACCTGATGTTCATCTGGCACTACGTGGTACTACCACTTCTTAAATCCCATAATATCCTTTGAAAAGCTAGGTTATACCATAAGGTTGTGATAATATTGTAAGATAATGATCATCAGATTCATAAATGCCACGTAAGCACTGCAAATTTTTTCTGCCAATGCACAGATTAATAACAGTGTTCTTTGACCCTTTCAAGCTCAGGAAATTAATCATTTTCAAAATGAGCCTTTTCAAGCTTATATGACATCGAAAAATCAACATGTCAAAAGGCAGTGTTACATTTCTGACAATTATCTACCAGATTTTACCATGCCTCAAAGTAGGGCCAGCATGGCACAGTACTAAATGTCCATGATATTAGGTGGCTGCAATATAAACTGTGGCAGTAACTGATCCAAAAATTAACCAATGGTCAGCCCAATACTATAATAAAAACTGCAAAATTGAAGATCCTACGGATCTAAGTTCACGTTTAACAGGTGAAATGAGAGTTACTGACCTGGTCAATAGGAGATAATCAGAAAATGATAAATTCTCGGCTGATGGCTAAAATTCAAAGCTGGAGAGGTAGTAAGGCACAGCGACAGCTTGTAACGACTAGAAAGATTTAAGCGTGATGTTCCTGGTTCACTGAGGGTTTTAAGGTGGAGCAGTGTTGAGTTTCAGTGTGCTTCCTCCTGCCCCCAGCGTGTGTCACAGGGCGCATTACAAAGAACCAACCTGACAGGTCAACATTAGAAGGTGTCATGAAACAATTCCTCTGAAAAAAGGTGAAAAAAATATTATTTCTGCCTATATAAAACGTGCATTTACTACGAAAACTATAAACAAATAAAAAAAATAAGAAACCAGACTATGGCATTCTAGTAAACTTGCTCTGCTATATAAGAAGTAGAATCTATTCATTTGCCATTGGCTTGCATACATGGAATTTACTGTGAAGCAGGAGGTTGTAAATCAGCTGCAGAATTCAAACCTAGAAACAAATGAGATCATTTAAGGTAAATACAAGTTTCCTTCACGTTTCCAATGTCAGGACCTGGAAAATCATAGAAAAACCTGTATTATATTTATTGTACCAGTATAGTACAAGTATAGTACCAACCTCACATTTACAGGTATCTATTGAAACCACTGAAAAACATTAAAGGTTTCAAGAAACGTCTCTAAGCCACTGTTCATTAAACAAGTTGGAGTTGACCTTAAATTCTCCTTGGCATCTCTGGTCTGCAGGGACTGCACCTGCTGGCACTGGTAAGCCTGGCAATAAGAAAATACCTACCAAGGCATAGCTACATAAAAGTTTGGCAGAACCTTAAACCAGACCTTCAGCATGATTTAATGAAAAACCCAAACCTTTAAAAAACTATTCCCCAGCATCTAAAATTAATATATTTAAGGTTTTTAGTCACTTACTTATTATTCTTTCCCCCACCGGACTCTAGGATAAACTCTTATTCAGGGTGAAGGTCCGCTTTAAAGTGGACCAACACCCAGGGGGGGACCAGCCCGGCAATCTATAAGATTCCCGGGACGATCAGATCCCTCCCCGCGGGGCATCCAAAATCGGGATGTCCCGCGGGGTGAAACCCCCCAGGAAGCCCACAATCCTACCTTCTCCCCGTTCCAGCGGCGCATGCGCGTCCGCCGCCGCCATTCACAAACATTCTCTGCTTGTCCGGCGATGCCTCTCGCTTGTCCGCCGGCGGGGATTGGCTGCAGCGGTCACGTGGGAGCGGGGAGTTTTCGGGGCTTTCTGGGGGGTTTCACACAGCGGGGCACCCCCGATCGGGGTGCCCCACCGAAGTGGACCAAAAGCCAGGATAGTCAAAATCCTGGGTGTTGGTTCACTTTAAGCAATCACCTCACTGCACAGCATTTGCTGAATGTAATGTCAGCTCTCACCAGTCAGAGGCAGCTTCTCTTACTAGTAACATGGGCTTCTCTATCCAAAAGGCCCTCATGGCCAGCACAATGGAGCTGACTGTGCACATATTTCACACAGCCAACAAGGCTACAGCAGGAAAGTTAATGTCACACATTCTACACTAGCTGTCTCTTTGAAAACCTCTAATCCACAACTGAAATGTGTAAACATTCACACGCCCCATGACACAATTACACCTGAGTTCACATTGCAACATGAAGTTTATGGTGCATCTTCTATTTTATTTTTTTATGCATTAATGTGGATATTTGCTTTTATTGTACTGAGTTTCTGGGTGAAACAGAGGCTTTCAAACAGTGTGACATGCCTAATCAGATACCTTTGGGGAACGACCCGAAACCTGCGGTAGTGAAAATCCTGGGCTTTGGACCACTTTAAATATAATCCATTAGCATTTTTTCTTCACTTTCTACCAGGCAATCTCACATTTGTTGGCAATCACCTAAAATACATACTTCAGTATGATTATGACCCAATAAGTCAAGCATAGAAGCTGGTAAGCCAGGACTCATGGACCAAAACTGCCATCCCCTGGCCCTAGAGTTTACCAGCCCCTATACCATTCCACTGGTGGGAGGGCAGGGTCAGTGGGGGTAAGGTTAACTATTAATCTGCAGCATCCCTGAAGAGCTTCCCCACCTAAAAGATCAGTCTGTGTATGTGTGTGAGGGGGGTTCTTTAATCAGGACCTCAGTTTTTAATGTTTTAAATACATGTTGTATTCATATCATTGCAACTCAGACTACCTGTCTGACTTCTGAAAAGCTTTTATGGTTGTGAAAAGAAGGCAGAGTGCAGAGCAGTGACACAGCTCCATGGTTATATAAGCAAGCTAAACAATAGCACCAACCGAAACGAAGAGGCCAAGAAAGCATCTCAATTCCGTTGCTTTCTCTGCTGTTACTCAGCACTTTCCAGTGTCTTCCCCAACATGTCACGTATAACATAATTACTAGAATTGCTATTAAGATTGCTCCATGCCAGCTATCTAATAGAATAATGTCTGCACTACCTGGCAGTCCACATAATGCTAAATAATACGAAATAATGCTCAAAATTAACCAACAATATTGTACCACTGAATTTCTTCTAAACATAAATGTTTATTGTTTTTTAAAAAATCTCCTACACATGTCGAGCGGAGAGAAGGAAACCAGGTATAACCAGTATAAATTGGACAGCATATTAATAATTAATAACCAATGCCACCTTCTGCCCATAAAGCCACCTACAAGGACAGACTGGGATCAAAAATCAGCTCAGGATTCTACTGACCAGCCCCTGGGCTGTTGAACTCCTAAAATACTTCCCATCATGTCAACAAGTTTGTCAGCTGGGGGGATATGGCCACACTTAAACCAGTGGTATTTGTATTGTATTGTATTGTAGGGGCATATACTGTGGCAGGGGTGGGCATGGTCTCCCAAAGCCATGATGCTGAGAATATAGCAATGCAGGGAAAAAATGAAGGCCAGGAAAGTGACAGTACTTAATCTTTAATATTGTAGAAGGGGTGAGTATGACCCTTTACATCCATGATGTTAAGGCTACAGCATTGTAAGAGAATATTGGTTGGGGTGTCTTGGCTGGGGGAGGTCCTGTGGGCTTTGGTACAGTGGTACTTGGGAAGCAGGCAGTTGAGAAAGTTGTCAGAAGAGGATTTAGCGGCACAGGTTCTGTCTGGAGTGGACCGCGGCCTGGGGGTTACACCCAGCCCAGGTGGACCCAAAACAGTGCGCCAACAGGGAATCCTCCAAGTATTTCCTATGTCTAGTATGATTCGGACCACTAATATAAAAATGAATGTCGGTTGAAATCATAATGAAGGATTAAAGATAAAAATAAGAGAAAAATAAATGTTTGTAAATTATATACACACACCCTCTCACTGCAACAACACATATTACTATGTTACTAATAGTATGTAATTCATAATAACCCCTCTTCCCCTACAAAATCACCTACAATACTATTAACCAAATTACCTGGTAAAAATAGCTGCAAACGGCACAAATCTATTGTAACTAATATGAATTATATGCAGTAAAGCAAGCAAGGCTCAGATGGACATGCAAATCTCCCAGAAAGATGGCAGCATAGGGTGAGAAGCACCTACATATATACCAGCTAGCCAGCATTATGTCCCTCAGTCCTTTGTTGTCCTTACTTGTTCCTATCCCAGGTTTGATGTATAAATCCACATATATAAAAGATTTATTTAACTACCTGGCTTTAACTTTTTCACTTTATATTATATTTACATGCTACGACAGAGGACAAGTAACTGATGAAATAGGAAACATACAGATTAGTACTGGAGCAATGTTAAATAACCTGCCTTGTTCTTCCAACCATCTTCTTCGGTGTCTCAGAACAAATTTCCTAGAGCCAATTTACCAATCTAGCACGCTTTGGGCAGATACTCTGCTAGCCCCTGCCTGGGGCATTGAGGAAAATTAGGGGAACACTTAGCGTATAGTATAGTATAAGTGGTAGACCATTAGATGTGCTTTATTCTCATGGAACCCCATCAGTAAATTCATGTTAACCAGCTTAACCAGGATTTTTATGGTCAGACAGCAATGTTGTCCCATTATGCAGGTTTTTATACACATTCAAATGTAGAGTAAAATGATATCTGGGTCAGGGATAGGTCATAATAAGAGTTTATTTAACAAAATTCCATACTAATGGCCACACAAATGGGGGAGTGTTCCAAAAGTTAAAAATGTACAAAGCCCACAGCTTTATCTAAACCAGGGGTGCACAACCTTTTGTGGTCTAGGGGCCGCATTGTCTTACCATTTCTCCTCAAGGGGCCACAATAAAATGGAAGCAGCGAAGACGTAAACAGTTTATTGCAAGAAAGCTGTAACCTTAAACCGAAAAAAAGACAGAGGACAGCCCAGAATACAAAAGATTCAACTCCACCTTTCCATTCCGCTCCTAAGGCATATGCGCAGGTTCTCGTTCAACGAGAGTCGCCTGCAGTGAGTACGCCATTCAACGGGCAGCTCTCATTGTTTTGAATGGGGAGCTCGCACTGCCGCATCCCCTGAATCTCTGGCGGTGTGCATGCGCTCCCATCCCAGCCATTCAGATAGGCTAGGACGGGGGCACCCAAGGGCAGGGGGTCATTAGATGACTGAAGTTCCGCTTTAAAAAAAAGAGTGTCAGGAGCCACAACTGAGGGCAATGCATGCCGCAGGTTGTGCTTCTCTGAATCTAAACAGTGTACCGGTAATTTATTATCAGAGAAGCTGAGAAACTGATGATCTTTAATCTTAAAGCAAACCTATACTACCAAAATAAAAAAAAAAACCCTCTTTCAGCCAGATATTCTGTGCTGCTGTCTCCTGCGATCTGACCACAGAGTAGAGAAGCATAGCTTTTCCACTTATATAGCGCCAGGTAGCAACAGATGAGCGCCGCTAGCGCACGCCACGAACGCCTGTGATTCGCTATAGCAGGCCTCCTCAGTCGCTATCTGGCGTTGTTGGGAAGAATGCCTACATTGGTGAATATGATGTTTCTGATCTGCTTTATAGGCGCTGTAATTTTTTCACACCCTATTGAAGACAGCGCCTGAGCGTTGGTTTGCTGTTGGATTGAAATCAATGTTATGACCTTCAGTAGTAAACACATTGCACCATGTTTCTTGGTTTATATATTTTTTATTTTTTGGGGGTTTTTTGCTTTAAAGAAAAATATCAACAAATGTGGCTTTATCTTCATGGTGCCTACAAAATAAGAAAAAGTGTAGTTAGTTTTTATTTTTACATTTTGTTTGTAGCATTTTTTTGGGGGGGTTTTAAAGGTAAATTGTTGTCAACTTGCACAACACCCCTAATTGTTATGTGGGTCACCTTACACCCCCCCCCCCCCTTATAGTGGTTTAGTTCAACTTTCACACCCCCCCTTATACTGCTTTAGGTCAACTTACACACCCCCTCTTATAGTGGTTTAGTTCAACTTTCACCCCCCCCCCTTATACTGCTTTAGGTCAACTTACACCCCCCCCCCTTATACTGCTTTAGGTCAACTTACACACCCCCCCTTATACTGCTTTAAGTAAACTTACACCCCCCCCTTATACTGCTTTAGGTCAACTTTCACCCCCCCCCCTTATAGTGGTTTAGTTCAACTTTCACACACCCCCTTATACTGCTTTAGGTCAACTTACACACCCCCCTTATACTGCTTTAGGTCAACTTACACCCCCCCCCTTATACTGCTTTAGGTCAACTTACACCCCCCCCCTTATACTGCTTTAGGTCAACTTACACCCCCCCTTATAGTGGTTGAGGTCAACTTACACACCCCCCCTTATAGTGGTTTGGGTCAACTTTCACACCACCCCTTATGATTGGCTACAACAAATAGTTCCCCTGTAGTGCAGTACTTGTATTATAGTGAAGGTGAGGTAGCTTACCGCGAAAAACGAAGTGATCATGCTTTCCCTTAGCTCAAATCCAGTCTGGGTGTCCTCATTCGTTTCTGCGGCCATGTTGGGGACTTCTGGCACCAGTGCTGTTTCTTCAGGGGGTTGTATTCTGTGGCATATGCAAATATTGTGTAGCACACAGCATGCGAGGATAATTTTGGAGACCTTTTGTGGGCTGTACAACATTTCTCCTCCTGGGCGTGCCAAACACGGAAAGCGCGCTTTCAGCAGTCCAATGGTTCTTTCCACAATGCTTCTGGTTTTGCGATGGGCTGCATTGTAGCATAGTTGGGCAGAGGTCTGTGGGTTTCTGACCAGAGTCATGACCCACGTTCTCTGCCCATATCCCTTGTCCACTGTGGAATAAACACAATGAGAGACACAGCAATTAGTACTAGTACATGTTATTTTTTCCAAATTTTGAAATTTAGCTTACTAGGCCACATTTTTTACAACAAATACTTTGTCATGGTTATTTATTTACCCAGTAGCCAGCCAGGTGGCATTTCATTGTTTTCAAACTTCCGGCACAGGACTGACTGCTGGAGCACGTAAGAGTCGTGGCATGAGCCGGGGAAGCCAGATCTCACGGCCTGCAGCTTCATGTCATGGTCACAGACCACCATGACATTCATGGAATGGAATTGCTTCCTATTGCGATAATGCAGCTCCTGTGCACGGGGAGGGCGGAAAGGGATATGTGTACCATCCACGCACCCTAGCACATTCGGAATCCCTCCCATGCGATAGAATGCATGTTTGATTTGGGCAACCTCATCCGCATCCTCAGGAAATTTGATGTAAGCAGGGATAAGGTCACAAATAGCCAGTACTACCTGGATAAATATGCGGCTCATTGTAGCCTGGCTGATCCCGCTGAGGAGGGCAGAGGTTCCAATGTGATTTTTGAAGGGATTTCCAGGGATTTCCCAGGAAAATGATATATTGTTTTTTTCAGCAGAGTCTGGGCTTTAACATGAAATGTCTTGTTTGTCATTTTTTAGGTGTATTCTCAATATTTTTGGGTGAAATATGTGAAAATTTTTTTTAAAAAAATAAATTTTTACAATTTGTAGTTCTTTTTGTAATAAAAAATGTATGTTTTTCAATAAAATCTTATTGCGTGTGAAATCCCAATTTCTCCCAGTTACAGCGATACCACATATGTATCGGTAGACACCCTTTTCTGCCCAGGAGACTCCCCCAAACTGAAATAGCGCTTTAGGGAATTTTCAGATAAAATACAACTATGCAATGCAATATGCGCACCTTGCAGTTTTTCCAGAAAAACAACCCTTTACATTTGAAATACCCCCAACAAACTATATATTCTCTGTAAGTACACACCTCAAGCTTTCTAGGCGTACCAGGCTTGTTGATGTGCCCATAGTTTTCTGGAATTAATCCCTCAATGTATTCTTTGGTTGCAAAGAGTTTCCCTAAAAAAAGGATAAAAAAGCAGAATCAAAGCCACATTTTCCTAAAAAACTATGTGCAAACAAGAAAAAACAAGTTTAATCTGAAAAAGCAACATCCCCCGAACAGAACGATACCCAACATGCATAGCTACTGTCAAGGGAAGAGTTGCCAAACACCCCAAAGTAAAGCATGTGCGTAACAGTGATTTTACTTGAAAATTTCAGCTCTGCAGACAAAGTGCGCACCTTGCGATTTTTCAACCAAAACAACCCTTTACATTTGGAATATCCCCCATAAACCATATATTACCTGAAAGTACACATGTTAAGCTTTCTAAGCGTACCCAACTTGTTGTAGTGGGCTCATCTTTCTGGAATTAATCCCTCAAAGAATTCTTTGGTTGCGCAGGGTTTCCCTAAAAAATGTATAAAAAAGCTGAATAAAAAACACCCTTTCCTAAAATATAAATATGCAAACCAGAAAAAAACAAGCTAAATCTGAAAGCGCAAGGTCCCCCGAACAGAACAATACTCAACATGCATAGCTACCTTTAACCATTTTAATTGCCAGCCTACTTGAGATTTTGTCACCCTCTGTTGACAGGTCATTTTTCCCCATTTTGCGCCATGTTTTGCGCCATGTTTTGCGCCATTTTTGCTGGAATTTTCAGGAAAATTATATATATTTTTTCTGCAGCAGAGTTTAGGCTTTAACAAGAAATGTCTTGTTTGTAAATTTTATTTTTTACAATATTATTTAGTAAAAAATAAATAAATACATTTTTTTTTAGAAAATTGACTCCTTTATTTTAAATAAAAAAATTATTTTATTAAGGAAAACCATATTGCCTGTGAAAGCCCCTTTTCTACCGATTAGAACGGTACCACATATTTATCGGTAGCCCCCCCGTTCCTGCCCAGGAGACCCACCTGACTGAAACAAGTACTTTATAACATTTACAAATAAAATACAACTACCATCCACACTACAAAGGGTTAAATCGAGAAAAAAAATGACATAGGGTCCCCCTTCCCTGGGGGGGGACCTCATTTTTGACATGGGGTCCCCCTTACCCAAAGTAACCAGCCCGGGACCAGCTATGCAGGGCTTGTAGAAACAGGGCACAGGGGCCAGCTTTTGTGGCCCCTGGCCCTGCAGGCTACAAGCCTGCATAGCCCGTGGGCCCGGGCTCTTCTGCCCCCCCCCCCTGGGCTTTGGGGAGGCAGGTAATGGGGGTGCCAGGGGTTAATGGCAAGTCACCCGCTAGTCACAGGTGACTTGCCACCTCCCCCAGCCTTGTGAACTGGTATAGGGGTCATGGACCCCTTACCAGTTCAGAAGGGGTTAAATGTAAAAAAAAACACAGACACACAAAAGAGAAAAAAATATTTTATTATTTTTTTTTTTTTTATACTTACCTCCCATCCATCCTGGAGCACTGTGTCCCTCGGCGATCACTGGCTTCTGCTCACCTGCTGGAAGCCTTTTATAGCTGCTGGATGACAGAACACAAAGGGTTTATTAAAAAAAAAAAATGACATAGGGCCCCCCCTCCGAGGGGGGCGGACCCCATTTTTTTGGGGAATTTTAAGGGTTAAAAACCCTTAAAAATCCCCAAAAAAAATGAAATGGGGTCCCCCTTACCCATCATTACCAGCCCGGGACCAGCTATGGGGGCTTGTAGGCACAGAGTGGGGAGGCCAGCTTTTGTGGCCCCCCCACCCTGCAGCCTACGAGCCCACATAGCCTGTGTGGGCCCGGGCTCTTCTGCCCCCCCCCCTGGGCTTTGGGGAGGCAGGTAATTGGGGGTGCCGGGGGTTAATGGCAAGTCACCCGCTGCGGCAAGCGGGTGACATGCCATCCCCCAGCCTTGTGAACTGGTATAAGGGGTCTCATGGACCCCTTACCAGTTCACAAGGGATTAAATGTTAAATAAGGCACAGACACATAAGAAATAAAAGATCTTTATTTATTTATTTTTTTTACTTTACTCACCTCCGATCCTGTGTCCCCCGGCAATCTCCGCTGACAGCCTGCTTGTGTGTTTGAAGGAGAGAGCCTGGGGAGGAGGGGGGGGCGATCTCAGCCCTCTCCTCCTCCCCATCTGCCCTCCTGAATGTCTGTCTCACGGTTCCTGGCATTAAGAGGGCTGCTGGTGACATCACAACGACGTGGGCGGGGCTAGCAGACCCGTTCCAGGAAGTGGGAGGGAGGGCAATTTCCGCCCTCTCCTCGCCACGGAAGAGGCTGGGGGGCGATCGGAGGCCCCCCCAGTGAAGAGAAGACCCGGAGGGAGGCAGCGCGGCCTCAGGTAAGGAAATGTCATTTTATTTATTTATTTTTTTTTTACATTTAGCAGCTGCTGCTGCCGAAGCGGGGGGGGGGGGCCCTATTCCGGGGCCCCCCCACGGCGGAATCGGATGGCACCAAATTAAAGGGGAGACCCGGCCGGATCCAACGAGGGGTCAGGTGAGTATTTTTGATTTATATTTTTTTTACTATCAGGGGGGAAAGTCAAGCACGTAGATTCTACGTGCTTGGCACTTAAGTGGAGTGGAAGCGAGCACGTAAAATCTACGTGCTTGGCACCGAAAGGGTTAAGGAAAAGGGCCCAGGCCGAAGGTGAGCCTGCACCCAAGGCCATGCGCCCATTTGCCAAGAGGGAGCCAGAATTTAATTTGGCGGATAACAATACTCTTGTGCGTCTTACCCTGGCAAAATGGGAGCTCATCTTTGCCTCCCAAAGCCAGTCTATAGGCAAGCAAGAAAGGAGCAAATTGTGGGATGCCATTGGTGAGGAGCTTACTAGCAGTGCTCAATACCCACGTAGTGGCCCACCCTGCAAGAAACGCTTCTACACTTTGAAAAGGGCCCTTATGCAAAAGATGAAGCATGATCTTCAGGTCGAGAGTGGGACCATCCAGGGTCCAAAGAGTACCTACATGCTGAAGTCCAAAATTCCCCTCGTTCGGCTGCAGGGTGTGGATGCTGGGGATGACACCACAGGTTGGGCAGAAGGTACATCTTTTAATAAATTTGATTCCTGGTGATGTTAATGTATGTGATTTGCTTTGTCTCTTTCTGGACAACTAACAGTAGGACATGTGGCCTAGTACATTATACCTCATAAATGTTTTACTTTCATGTCTGTTGCTTTATGCATGGTGATGTCCATAAATCGGGGGGAGGATGACACCCCAACTCCTGGCCTTCAACCAACCTCAAGCCTAACCCAGTCTGGCATTGAAGGTATTTATCACTAATTAATGGGATGGTTTGTTTAGAATAAATGGGTGTGGGAGCACCTCAAACAATAGTTCTTCACACATTGTAGGTTGATTAATATGGGGCTGGGAACTAATTTCACGCCCAGTTTAACCCTCTCATCAACTAAATAACAAGGGCCAAACATGTGTAGCTATGTGGGAAGCCAGAGATGTGTTTGCATATATCTGCACATACATGTGGAAGCCACACTGGCCCGCCAAGGCACTCTGTGTTTATTGGTTTCCCTACTCTTAAATCTGACTGCACAAAGTTGGGACATGCAATGCTGAATAATGGAATCTCTAGTTGTCAGGCCCGGCGTCATCTGACTTTTGGTGTGTAAATATTAGTGATTGAGCTGCTCACACACACCTTGATTCATGGTTGATTTGGTGCCGCACATTAACAATGCCTAAATCCTTAATTTGCTTTTGGATAGCTGCATTGGCACCAGCATCTCCTCAGGAGCCAAGCTACTCTTTGGATGCCGGTAAGTGCATGTGTCAACCTTGATGGAGACGCTTTAACACAAGTGCATGTCTTTCATTTTGTTTGTTTCTTTGTCACTGCTTCATCTTTGGACACCACTTCCTACGTTGCTGGTCAACAGGACCCTGTTGGTGTGTATTGTCAAAAACACTGTATCCTTTATGCTGCTTATGTTACACTGGGTCTATTTTGTTCCTCTAATAATCTACATGTTTTCAAAGTCAACTTGAAGATGGGTATTTTGAGTGGATTTGCCATCCCCATGCTCATTAGTCAACTGTTTTGAGTGATTTCAATGCATTTTGTTGTATCTTAAAAGACAAACATTCACCAGAGTAGTGTTGTGAATATTTATAGACATTCATTGTGTATTTTAGTTGGCCGGAATCTAGGAAGTGGCTGTCCGGAAAGGGCCCTTCAACGTGAGGCTGCTAGAGATGAGGGTAAGTTGGTTTTGCTTTATTATCTAGTACGGATGTTTGTGAACCTTTTATTAGAATTTCTTAGTCCAACTTGTGTTTTTCAAGGCCAAAGCTCGAGTGAGGGACTAACTCTGGACATCTGTGAGATGGCGGGTATGTGTAATTTGAGATATGTATCTGTGCCAATGATTGGCTACTCTTCCTCTTACATACATGTTGGCAAGTTACATTTTGGCTATTGTGCAATCTAGCACTTTGTCGAGGTATGGCCTCGATAGTCTATCCATCTAAAAATTTAATAATCTCAACTGACCTACTAACATGACTTTCCTGTTTAGCATATGCCAGCTTGCCCCATCTCTCAGATGTGGATTTGCCCCTTTCTGGCAGCCAGACCCCAGAAATACTTAGGGCGGACGACACTGAGGTAACATGGATGATTCTTGGGAACAATAACCACATTGACATGTTGGTGGGTAGTCCAGGAACCACCATGTAACCTGTTTTTTTTTTTGGCAAGGAGGCCATACCGGATTCCCAAGCTGTGCCGTCTGCCCAAGTGCCACGTGGACAAGCTACAGAGGCACAAGCAATGGTAAGTTTGACTTTTAAGCTTTGGGTAAATGATTGGGAGGGGCATACCTGCATTGTTTAAGCTTCACTACAATTTTTTATTTTTTTTTTTAGGCTGAACACCCAAGAAGAGGAGTTGGTGCACCCACAAGTGCTGATTTCTATGAGCTAGGGGTCCGGATGCTGGAGGACTACAGTCACCAACAGCCGCGTGCTGGAACTAGTGAGCGCATTGCGGCGTTGGAAAATCAGGGGCTGGTGTATCGGCAACAAATTGAGGACCTGCAGCGCCAGCTCCATGACATGCAAAATCAGCAGCAATCAGAAAACAACAGGGTACTACAACGAATGGCACATGCCATGGAGCAAGCTGTAGAGCGCCAGGACCAAACTTTGTTGTTGATCCATCAGCTGATACAACAGCAGTCTATATTTTTTACTGCACTGTTGTCCCCCAACACCACCCCTAGCAATGACTCACAACCTCCTCCAAGGCCACCGAGCCAAGAATTTTGATTTTTGTTTTGTTGTGGGAATATTTTGGTTCAATAAATTTGAGTAACCCACCTCAAAATAGTGTTTTTCAAAAGACATAGCTACTAACACAGTCAGGGATGAGTCTCTAGATATGTACATGTAGGCAGAAATGTATGACACACATTGTTGGGCATATCTTACTATGGTTTACACATTAAATGGCTACAAAGTTAACCAACAAATAACCAAATAATGGGTTGCTAGACACTTAAACTATGATTGATAAGGCACAACACACTGTAATTATAAAAATATAAACCATTTATTAAGGCGGCCAACATTCTGCTGCACAGCGGCAAAAACCATACCCCCCACCCTAACGACGGCTCTTCTTGCCCAGCAGCATCAGGCGTGTCCGACAGACATACTGCCACAGTCTGCGATGCTCCATTTCACAAGCTGTAGAGAGTATAAAAAAACAATATTAAACACATATAATGTGAGCTCAACATACACAGATGTAGCAATGTAATGAAATTGCCTCAAATTATCTGAGCCTTACATTCCCATTGTTGTAAACTGTGCCCTTATGTGTTACCAGTATATGAGTACTCGTGCCTGCCTTACATGTGGCTGCAACATCCCAAGCATACATTTACTGTGAAGTCTTGGGAATAAATTAAGGGATAAGTCCCAGTGTGCACATTTATTTTGTTATTTACTGCAAAACATCAGGGCCTAAGTCCTAACGATTAAACTGCTTGGGCCAAGCATATTACAGTTCACCACCTTAGCAGCCCAATTTGTTTGTTCTCCAAACACATTTTAACACTACGTATAAAAAACATGAATGTGAGCCAACAGTCAAGCATGCAGACATGCATTTAGGATTGTAGGACAATCACATGTCACCTAGATGTGTGCTTAGAAAAGACATAGGTACATTGT
This sequence comes from Gastrophryne carolinensis, assembly GCA_027917425.1. Classification (NCBI taxonomy): domain Eukaryota; kingdom Metazoa; phylum Chordata; class Amphibia; order Anura; family Microhylidae; genus Gastrophryne; species Gastrophryne carolinensis. The sequence continues at coordinate 198,010,027 of CM051237.1, forward strand.
CACTTTCTAAAGAATTTACAATAAGACATAGGTGTCCAAAGTCTTTAGGCATATGAAGTGGGATGTACTCACCATCGCAGCTGTGGCTGGGGCCCATGCTGCTGGACGTCCCGGGAGCTGGGGTGGGGAGTATGGTCACCGGCTCGGTCTGCGTGGCAACATCTGTCAGGAGGAAGCAAAAGAGCAAAAAAATATTAGTTGGGCAATGACACATGAAGATTTGACATCCATCTGTTTAGGGAGTCTGGAAAAAAATGCTTGCATGGTTACACACATGTTGTCAGACATTAGCATATTTCCTGGTCCAGGAGTTAATGTAAATTATTTATGTGGGCAACATGGACACATCAAGATAATGTGCCAATAACCTTTAAAGTGCAATGCTAAGGCGAAATTTGAAGTTGAGTGTCGATTCTTACTTTGAGAGTGTGCAACATGTGTTAGCCGGACCAACTTACCAAAATAACACATTTGCTAGCCCCCATCATGGTGTGGGCTGAAACATAGGGGTGGTTGGCTGTTGGATTGCACTGTAGTGGGGTTTGTGATGTTAACTTAAATTAGAAAACCATCTTGTACTATGGACCAGGAAACATGTGTATGTTTAAGGAATGTCATAACATATGGAATGTTAGGGATAACAACAAACACTTACCATGACTATGCCTGCGGGCAAGGGCTGGTGCATAGCTGATGGAGGTGGTGGCTCTATGATGCCCTAAAAACCAGATAACAAGGGCACAGGATTAGTGTTAAGTCACCAGGATCACCTGTAACAGACAAACAAGAATTAGAAATGCACTCACCAGGGGATGACCTGCCGCTGGTTTCCCAGGGAGGACTCTGAGGAGGAGGCGTGGAGTCTCGACTCCTCACAATTGGCCCTGAAGATCCCAAACCACATGAGCCACCCTCCTCCCTCTCACTCCCAGATCCTGGAGGGAGTGTGGGTGAGTCCACTTCCACCTCCCCACTTGGACTCCCCAGTTGAGAGTGGCCCACGGGGTTTGCGGACTCAGCAGAGTCCAATTGTGAGGACCCCACCACTCTGCTGCGGGGGAGGAAACCCTTCCCACGTTTGCCCAGGGGAGGACGCTTATCTGTGTAAAAGGGGGCAAAAAAAAGGACAACTTTAAAACCCAGAATGTTTACCAAAATAAAAAAAAAATAAAAATTAGGGGATTGAATCATATGTTGTGAGCTGACACTTACCTGAAGCATAGGCATCATAGAGCCTATACACGCCCTCTGGGTCCCGGCGCTTGAAGTCCGACCACTTTTGGATAATGGAGCGGACGATGAGGTTGGTGTGGAAGCGCCGGGACACAGTGGCCTTCACCTCCACCGCTATGCGCCTCTTCGCCCCACGGGCACAATCATATTCCCTCAGCAAAAAATCCTAACCAAAAAAAAAAAAATTAATAATAACATATATATATATATATATATATATATATATATATATATATATATATATAGAGAGAGAGAGAGTAATAAGCATAACTAACAAGCTATATGGTTGCACAGCATAAATGCAACATATACTTACTTTGACCACCTGGCCGTTCACACGAGGATCCACCCTTTTCCAACGCAATTTGGGGGGTGCAGGGGGTGCAGGGGATGTTGAGGGACCAGGGGAGACAGGGGGAGGAGGGGGGGAAGGGATTGGGGAGGAAGATTCGGAGGAGTAGCTTGGGAGGGGGACAGCTCTGCGTCTGGGCCGCATGGTGAATCCTCAGAGGTGGAAACCGGAAGTTGCAAAACGAAAGTAAAAGTAAAAGAAATAACCAAACACGCATCGCTAAAGTACGCTGGAATACGCTTAGCTATTGAATACGCTTAGCAATTCGCTAGGGTACGCAACATCACAATAACGTATAGCGCCGAGTCAGCGCCGGCCGTGTATGCTGCGTATTCAGCAACAGCGACTGGGGGGCGTGTCGTGTGAAATAGCGAACCAAAACCAAACACACATTTATGAACTTCATAGCGCCGCGGCCTGCTACACACAGCGACTCGGCATAGCGACTGGGCCGCGGCGCTATACCACAGATTCATCAAAGACATTACTGTCAGAGAGCGTGGGCGCTGTTGTTCAGTGACTGCGGCACAGAGCGCCTGTAACGCTATAACAAAAAAGATAGTTTGGGGGGTTAGATACCTTCGAAAACGCTAACAATAACTGAAATGACATTGGGAGAGTGCTGTGATTTGGACATCCAAGTGACACAGTCCCAATTTAATCTTTAAAAAAAAAAAAAAAAAAAAACAAAGCATTACAGAAAAATCCAAAATTATGTTTTATGCATGACAGAATTTATTTTAAAAAAAAAAACACAAAAAACACCAAAACAATGTCTGCCATTGAAGTGTATGAGAGAGCGCCAGGTAGCGAGAGGTAATACCTGGCGCTGTGCAAGGCACAACACTGGCGCTGTTCGCTATGGTTGAAAATTTGATGAATCTGTCGCTACATGGCGCTATTCCAGTCGCTACACAGATTTCGGATGATAAATGTGCTATTGTGTGCCGGGTCCGGCGTTGACCAGCGTTCATCCGTCGCTAGTTAGCGCTACCTCCCGCTAACCAGGCGCTGCCTGACGCTAACTCTTGTTAAATAAGGGCCTCAGTAACTGTGATACTGACAGGGGTGTACCTTTAGGAGGTTCAGGAAGTGCAACTGCACCAGGACTCAGAGGTCCAGGGGGACTACATCATTGTTGCTCCTCCACCTGATTTATCATGTTTTGTGGTCACTTGAAATCATGTCATGGAAAAGAAGTGTCATTTGTCTCTGCTGTGTCAGTCTTTAGTTGTCTAGTTATATCCAACTGAGTTAAAATAACAGGAAAACTGGCACTGTATGAGCCATAAAAGTGTCCCATGTAATGTCTGCACCAGGACCCCATCACATTTAGTTATACCACTGCATACAAGGGGAGTTTGAGGAGAGGGGCTTATTTATTTCATATTACCATAGGGAGACAGAAAATTCTTATTCCAAAAGCCACAGCAAAAGTCTAAACCTCCCGCCAGCACCACTTTACTCTTAGGGTGCAGTGAAAAATGCAGTGCATCACAATACATTATTGGGTGCAACATTGTGCCTCCATTGCAGTGTGATGCAGCAGTGGCAATACATGCTGCCCTGGACCACACTGGTGTTTCCTATACTCACCAGGAGCAGAAGTAATGGCACTGGCAGCAGTAGAGGGAGCGGGCGGGATCTGGAATCCTCCTCCAGTCCAGTGCTTGCTTCTTGGGGTCCCTTAGTTTCGCTGCAGAAAAAAAGTGAAGGTGGCTGCAGCAGCCTCTGAAACCGGAGGCCAGTGACAGCAGCAGGGGAGCGGGAGGCGGCGGTGAGTATGGCCCTTTTATTGCACATCAGCACAGAACAGATAAAGCACAATACATGCTGTTTACCTGCGCTGCCCACAGACTTATAAGGGCTGCATTGCGTTTATGCTGTAGGCAAAGCCCTGCATGCAGCCCTGTGGGGAATGGTCCATTTTTGTGTTGTGTTTGCACTGTATTTGACCTATGATTGCATTGTGTTTGTGTTGCATTTTGTTTCTTATGCTAGTTTTCCTGAAAAGAATAAAATAGACAAAATGAGCTTTTTTTTTACATTCCGCTTCAAAAACATGGCACAATACACATACCCCTCGATTCAAAGAGCAAAAGTTAAGTGATTTCGTATCGAGAATCGTAAGTTTGGGTGGGTGTTTGTCATTTTTTCTGGTTTTTTTGGCCATTTCGTATTCGCACGATCGTTCGCGCATAGACGTATATGAACATACGCATTTCGTACGAGAATCGTATAATTTGCGTTAGTTCGTGTGTTTTTCCCGTCCAAATCGTATTATTTGCGTCCGATCCTATTTTTTACGTCCTTCACATGGGCTTGCGCCCAATTCAGAGAGGTGATTGCTAATTGTTTTGAAGCCCATTAAAGAGCTGCTTTACGAAATGTTTGCCGGCAGCTATTTGGCCTCGGGAGTAGGATGGAGCGGAGCGAGTTTGTGGCACATCAAGGGCTTATGCTTTTTGGCATTGAGTTGATCGAGATGTCTGAGAGCAGATTGCCCCTGCGTCGTCGCATGAACATCGATAGCATGAATGATGTTGAGCTGTTCGAGCTGACCAGGCTTAATCGCGCTTCCCTCCATAAATTATATAGTGAGCTGCGGCCATGGTTAGCCCGCACCACAAGGAAGGGGCATGCAATTTCAGGTATGACCAAGATGCTTGGCTGCCTGCAATTTTTGGCGAACGGCTCGTTCCAGAGGCTGGGTGCCCTCTCTGTGGGGATGTCACAGCCTACGCTGAGCCGCGCACTGTCTAAATTTTTGGAAGGCATGGCTGCCATAACTCAAAAATATATTTATTTTCCTGATGATATGGCAGCCAGAAACGCCATTAAGCTTGGTTTTTATAATGTGGCCGACATGCCCAACGTTATTGGTGCAATTGACTGCACACATGTGGCACTCGTACCTAGGGCAGCCGACGAGTATATATATAGGTATTGAGATTGGTTATTATGTTGCCCAACGTGTCATGTAACCTGTTTTCCTTTGCGGCAGCATATTTGTTTATCCCTCATTTGTGTAGCTGCTTTATCTCGGCTTTTCATTAGTCTTTCCCAATAGAGTGCAGACATGTTTTGTGGTTAATTTATTAGTTTGGGTCAAATATCAATTACCCTTTTTGTATGTTTTTGCCTTAAGGAATCGTAAAATGGGACACTCACTTAATGTCCAGGCCGTGGTTGGTCCGGATATGCGGTTTATGAGTGTCCTTGCCGGCTACCCCGGATCGTCCCACGACTCCTATATCCTCCGGCGATCTGGGTTGTTTCGGAGATTTGAGGCAGGTGAATTTTCGGGGGCATGGCTGCTTGGTAAGTGTGTCCTATTTGTGTGTTATTAAATGTGGCATTAATCTTGTATTTGTTGATATGTTTTTTAAGGATAAATTTACAGAAGCGTACAACTGCCTTTTTCTTGGCTCATATCTTAGGAACTTACCCAAAAAATCCTTGTCTCGCTGTGGCCTTAAGAATGTTTTCCCTTTAGTTAGGATGTCTGTAAGTTCCTTGTGCCTAAATATATTGGTTTGGAGTTTATACCCAAGGATCTTTGACCTTTGGCTCCTTTGGGACTATTGGTCTTTAAATGTCAAAGTGGACTTAAACTGCATACATTGTATTTTCCAGTGAAATGTGGATAGGGATCTTTGACCTTTGGCTCCTTTGGTACTATTGGTCGTTAAATGTCAAAGTGGACTTAAACTGCATACATTGTAGTTTGCAGAGAAATGTGGATAGGGATCTTTGACCTTTGGCTCCTTTGGTACTATTGGTCGTTAAATGTCAAAGTGGACTTAAACTGCATACATTGTAGTTTCCAGAGAAATGTGGATAGGCCCTCCGCAGCATCCTAATTGTAACATGTCTGAAAACTACAAATATATGTAAAATACAAATACCCTTGGCCGTGCAGATGTTTGTTAATTAATTGGTATATAGAAGTGCCATTTTTATTTAGGTGATACCTTAGTGCAATTTTTGTGGGCCCTAATGTGCCCTGTTTTTTTTTGGGAACACTTTACCTTACATCATTAGGATATCTGTGAAATTTTGGGTGTTGGTTGTGTTGCCTTTTTAATTTTGATTACATTTAATTCTCTGTTTAAGGTGATTCCGGGTACCCACTTCTACCCTGGCTCATGACGCCTGTGCTGCGGCCCCAGGATGCCTCTCAGGAAGCGTATAACCGTGCGCATCGCAAGACCCGGGCTGTTGTGGAGAGGGCCTTTGGTCTGCTGAAGACACGTTTTCGTTGCCTTGACCATACTGGGGGGGCCCTGCAATATGATCCCAAGAAAGTGATCGACATTATAATGGCATGTGCTGTTTTGCACAATTTTGCCATCATGGAACGTGTCCCACGTTATGTGGACAGCCTGCCCTCTTCAGCCGTCGAGGATGAAGGCGAGAATTTTGAGGGGCCCCCCAGTGAGTCTGGCCAATCTGTTCGAGCCAACCTGATCAGCCAGCATTTTAGTTAACTTTTTTCCCTGTCTCACCATTCTGTATGTCTGTGTTATCCTTTTTGAAACATATGTTGTTTTGCCGTAATGTGGCATTACCTCTAAGTAAAACATTTAGACCTTAATTGTTGCCTAATGTATTTCATGTAGTTTCCTTAGCTTTCGCTTTGCATTGTTACACCTCTTCCAACCAAAATTATCTGGTTTAGGCCAAGCTGTTAAAAATGTCTTCCCACTAAAAACGCCACAAGTATTGGAAGTGAAATTTTTGTTTTACTTTGAAAATGAAAAATTATAGTGGTTAACAGAAATCAGGCCACATACATCTGTGGTAACAAATGGATAACATTAAAAAAAAAACATCGAGCACATCTACACCTGGAAGTGAGTGGCACAACCAAACAAGGACACCCAGTCCAAAGGCCAGCCTAGTCCAGTCATTAATATTGCCTGTGCCCAGGGATATTTGGGCATGGCCATAATGTCACACAAACATGTCTGCAAACAGGAGGAGCACCAACCAAATACATAGGTAAAGCCATAAGTGGCCAGATAAACTCCACATAGACCTATGGCATTGGCTAGTGGCCTTAAGCATTACTCTAAGGAGCTATATGGGAGCAAATACAAAACACAACCTGCCAGAGCAACACAAAATGGATTGTTTGAAACCTCAAAGGACAAGTAAATACAGTGGGGGTTAAGAGAAAAGATGTCCCACACACCCATGGCTTAATAGGGTGGCTGCCCATAATACCCAGGTGGAGGTCCAGGTGGAGGTCCATGGGAATGGGACCTAGCCTGGGCCATGGCAGCATTGTGAATTTGAAACTGCTCCACAATGTTTCTCTGCATATTGGTCATCTCAGCCATGGCTGACTGGATGCCATTACTTGCATTGGCCACGTTGCTGTTGAGGGTACGCAACTCCGCGAGGATGCCCTGTAGACTGGTATGGATGTTCACCATGTCGGCATGCCTTTGCTCACGCTCTGTAACGAGCTGGGCGTCATAAGAGTCCCTTTGTTGGGTCCATAATTGAAGCAGGGCACTCTGCCTCCCCTGGGAAATTGTGGGGCGGCGTAATGGCGTCCGCCGCACAATTACCCTGGCTCTTGGGCGTGCCCTGCCGCGTGGTGTCGTACCCTCAACAGCAACCGGCCTGCTTTGCAAATCCTCAGCAGCAGAGTGAACACTGGGGACTGTAGTGTCAGTCTCCCCATGTGCAAGCACAATGGATGGAGATTCACTCTGCTGCTGAGGATTGGCCAGAGAAACATTATGGAGCAGTTCCAAATTGGGACCCAGGGGGAGTTCATCCGACGTGCCCTGTACGGAGACATCATCATCTTCCTCCATGTCCTGGATCTCTTCCATGAGTGTGCGGGTCTGTAGGGACATATCAAAAAAAAAAAGGCTAAGTTTGCGTCCCAATTTTGGATTTCAACAGTTTAACACATTCTTAAGCACTTGTTAGTATTTATGCTACTAAATTAACTTACCGAAAATCTCTGATCTGGGCTCCGATGCTGTACGGACCTGGTAGGCATAACCAAACTGGGGGGTGAGTTTACCCTTGCTGAGGGATCATGCTGGGCTGAAGAAGAGAAAAAAATACCACGTAAACACACACACATAACCTTTTTTTGGATAGGTAATCAAATATAGCTCTATTTGTACTATTATTCAACTCTAGAGCAATGGTGACCTTTGTTCAAACCCACGCAAGTTTACATAGGTGCAATGGCTCGGACAAACTGCTAAGTGACCTCAGTTCTAAGTCATGAAGTGTACCCAGTCAGCATCCAACTTTCAAGGCCCTTTTTTGGATTTAGCCTACCATTCGCTAGGTCCGGGGTACTCAAACAAATGTTTGAAACGCCCATTTAAAGGTATGTGGTGAGAGGTGAATGTCTGGCCATGGTGCTGACGCAGGGGGTGTCTAGTTAAAAATAAAGACACTGGTGGAGGGGCTGGAGATTTCTAAGTGCCAACTAATAAAGGCTGCTTGCCCTTGCTGGGCTGGATGGGCCAGAGCTGAGGGGACAGGGTTTGGATGGCTAAAGGGGGGAGTTAACGTATTGATGGTGATGGGATGGATGGAGCCAATCTGTTACAAATGTATGGGGCTTATGTGGGGGGGGGCATGGGGGGACTGTGGCACATGGGCCAGAGCAGGGGCAGCGGGACACGATTGTGGCCAGTGAAAATTTAAATAAGTTACTGTGTACCTTGCAATGCCACTTCCTGGGCAGTACTTCATATTGCAATGCTATGTTTCACGGAGCCATGACATTGGGCAGGAGACCAACCACTACATGGCCGATCAAGGGGGCAGCTCTGAGCACGTCAACACAGAAGTAACTGAGTGCAGGGCTGTCTGGGCAGGGGTCCTTGAATGTGGTGGCAAGGTCCGCATTGGGACCCCGGGCCGCCAGTTGAGTCTCGCTGCTCTTGGTCACATATGTTTGTGGGTGGCTAATTAAATTGTTAACTCAAACACAACTCACACAAGCAAAAGGCAACCCATACATAATGATGTGTGTTTTGTGATTGATTCAAAATATCTCACTTATCTTGCGAAAATTCATGACTTTAACAATACAATTGGACCTTTGAACTTTGCCATAATGGCTGTGGGCCTAAATGTGTGATTCCCAGGGCCAAAAAGAGGACACAAACAGCCACAGTAGTGCGAGGCCAAGCAAGGCAAACCATAGGGGCATCCCGTTAGCTTGTTACTAGTGAACTGTAGATTATTTAGCAAACAGGCAAACATGCAGATTTAAGAGTACTCACCGTGGGTACGGGTCGGTGAGTCTGTGTCCCTTAGACCAGCATGTCCACCGACCGCGACCGGATGGAGAAGTCCAAGCACAATCTCCTCAGCAGGGGTAAACTCCAATTTAGATGGAAAGCCACCGCCAGTTTTCATGCTGAAAAGAGAAAAGCGTTTGGTACTCAGAAAAGGTGCATACAGTACATCCAAAACATTAGATTTAGCGTAAACATTTAGTTACCTGTAATTATGCCTTTTAATTTCTTTTTGCCGTACAGCATACTTCAGATCAGAGATTTTCTTCTGAATTTGGGACACATCTTTCCTCTCTTCCCCCGCTGCATTTACTTGTCGGAGGATGGTTTCAAACAATTCCATCTTGCGCTGCTTGGTGGTGTGTTTGGATTTGCTCCCATATAGCTCGTCATAGTATAATGTAAGGCCACTAGCCAATGCCATATTTTGGTCATGGGAGAATCTCCCACTCAACTGGCCGCGGCGCAATGTGCGGCCAGATGGTTGGCTTGGCTGCTCCTCCATGTGTGCAGACACATGTGGTGACATTATGGCCTGGGGCTGGGTAGGGGAATGGCCGGATTGGTGGCTTCCCAATGACTGGACTGGCCAAGGGACTGGGTGTTCTTGCGTGGCTGGCCACCGAACTTCCAGGTGTAGATGTGGTCATGGGGGCAATTCGGGGCCCTCTTGGGGGGCTAGGTTCCCGGCTGGTGCCAGGTCGGGGGCTCTGTTCCCGGCTGGTGCCAGGTCGGGGGCTTCTGGCCCTGGATTGGGTTCTTCTGGGCCTGTAGGGGCTTCTGGCCCTGGATTGGGTTCTTCTGGGCCTGTAGGGGCTTATGGCCCTGGATTTGGATCTGCGGGCCCTGTAGGGGCTTCTGGCCCTGGATTGGGTTCTTCTGGGCCTGTAGGGGCTTCTGGCCCTGGTTTGTGATCTGCGGGCCCTGTAGGGGCTTCTGGCCCTGGATTGGGTTCTTCTGGGCCTGTAGGGGCTTCTGGCCCTGGATTGGGATCTGCGGGCCCTGTCGGGGCTTCTGGCCCTGGTTTGGGATCTGCGGGCCCTGTAGGGGCTTCTGGCCCTGGATTGGGTTCTTCTGGGCCTGTCGGGGCTTCTGGCCCTGGATTGGGATCTGCGGGCCCTGTAGGGGCTTCTGGCCCTGGATTGGGTTCTTCTGGGCCTGTCGGGGCTTCTGGCCCTGGTTTGTGATCTGCGGGCCCTGTAGGGGCTTCTGGCCCTGGATTGGGTTCTTCTGGGCCTGTAGGGGCTTCTGGCCCTGGTTTGTGATCTGCGGCCTCTGGATGGGCTTCGGGGCCTGGATGGGCTTCGGGGCCTGGATGGGGTTCGGGCCCTGTCTGGGCTTCGTGCCCTGGATTGTGTTCTTCGCCCTCTGGCTGTACTTCGGGCCCTGGATGGGGTTCGGGCCCTGCTGCGGGGCATGGGTTTCCGAACTGCCCTACTTGAAGGCATGGCCGGTGTGGGCTCACTGGTGCTGCCTGTTCTGGGGGCAGAGGTGGTGGGTGCTGCAGTTGCCAGCTTTTTGGCTGCAGGAGGGGCACGAGGCTTGGGGCCCCTTTTTTGGGTACCTGAGGGTCCAGGGTCCCTTGGTGGGGCCGAGGTGGGAGTCTTGGATCTCAGTTTTCGGCCAGCTTGCTGGGACCTTGTGGTGGGGCCCTCCGCGGTCTTGCTTGCCTGGGGTCGCTTGCTGATCGCCTTTTTTGGTGCCATCGTACAGAAATGCTCAAAGAGAATGAGCTTGGGGGGAAGGGACCTTTAAATAATGAGCCCAGCGTGTGACGCCTATGCGCACGACTACGCGCTCGTACGAACGTACGTTCGAGCGGAACCAGGAAACCGCTGGGGTTTCACTTATCTGCTGCCTGGAAGAAGACTAAAGATGGCGCCCACTATCTTCACCCGTCAACAGGAAGAGATCCTCATGCTGGTAAGTGGCTGCCTGTGCATTTTAATAGAATAGTCAATGATGGCCTAAATGTAAATGATGCGTTGGGAACTAGTTTGGGGTCTCTTAATGTTTAATCACTGGCTCCTCACACTTCATCCTCAAGGGCCGAGCCTGGCCACGTTTTCACCTGTCTATGCTGATGTCCTAATTCGGCCAATTGCTCCGGCTTAGCAACAGTTAATTAACCTGTGGAGTAGCGGGGCGAGCTGTCAAACCTGGCCTGTGTCGGACCTTGATGCGGATGTTTGCGGAACACTGTTGTCCTAAGCCATAAAAACACAACGGGAAGCCACACACGTGGTCCAAAAGCCTAAGCATTAGGCTACATCTTGGATGTTTAAACCATCCTAACATGCCATAGATGCAGGTGGCCTGATTCTTGATGTTGGCTATTATCTGTATGTACATGGTGTGTGATACATATAACATAAGACCAGACTGACAATCACAGTCAACGTCCTCTTTAAGGCACTCCCCAAAAATGGCGGCCATTCGAAATGTGTGTGTTAATGACATTAAATACTCAACTTGTGATGCAACACATATGGGTCTGTGTGTAAAAGTAAAAGCTCTGTGTCCATTATGTTTTTCAGATCATGCTTCAGCGCCGGTATGACTTCGCGCCCAATGTGTGCGAGAAAAGGGACATCGCCCGGGAGATCATCGCCGAGATCCACCGTGTGACCAGCACCACCTTCACTCACACCCAGATAATGCAGCATTGGTCGGACCTGAAGCGTCTGCACATGCCCCGGGTGCGGAGGTTTTTTGGGATCCATTTCCCAAGTAAGTACAAAGCAATTGCATGGTATATGTTCAAAATGTCTAAGTTATGCCTTTATTTATAATGACTTTTCTTTGGTAGTGTTGGAAATGGATTTCAGAATTCGCCGCACCCGGAGACGTACAGGCCGACCAGTGCTGCATGACTCGGCATCTGTGAGTGAAGGTGGTGGATCTCCCGGGCGACGGACCTACCCCTCCTCTGTGGCCTCCTCAGACCAGCCCCTGGACCTTACCACAGAGGAGGGGCCAAGGCGCGTGGGCGTGGAGTCATACCTGGCCACGCATGGGGAAGGCTCTGGTATGTCACTCTTCATGTATAGGCACAAAGATATACATGGCAGGCCAAAAACTAAGTTATCCTTTATTATGTATTTGTAGAAGCTTCTGGAGCGGGTGAGATAGTGGAGGAGGAGGCAGCAGAGATGCTGGAAGGAGATCCTGGCGAAGGTGAGTGATGTCAGCCAGACTGGGAGCCAGATATGTTGGGAATAGTGACTCTATACAAGTACTAACCAAATGTCACATGTTTCTCCAGGGACTTCTTCACAGCAGAGCCAGGACCAAGGGCAGCCTGTTGGCCCCAACCAGCCATCTGTCGGCCACCAACTCCGTAAGTCTCCATGCCATTATTCATATTAATGTTTGCTTAGCTAATAACACACACATAACTAAAGGCGTAGCCAATGTGTAGTTCACACTTTAATGTGGGCACTTCGTTAGCTTAAAGAGGACCCAAACTAGTATTAAGAACCAAAGAATTAGCCATCACACTGTACCTACAGATTAGAACCATGGAAAAACACCCTTCACCCATCTAATGCATGTTATTAGACAGAACAAAACCAATATTGGGGAATATGGAATGCACAATATTTACAGGCAGCATGGGATACAGATTGAAAAAAGGAAGGTGCTGCCATGCATTGTGTGAGTGATGACCTTTCCCTCAACCCAGCTATGCTCTGGATTCCCAACGCACCACTGTAACCTACTCCCCTGTACTTTATCCAACTCTCCACTCCTCATTAAGTGTTATGCTTCAGAGTCCAGATGGCGGCGCTGTAATCCCAAAAAAGCCCTAAATAACTTTGAGGTGGTGCAGAATCATTTGTGAATAGTTTTTGGTTTTCATTAAATAATGTGGAAGGTCCGGTTTAAGGAGTTTAAACACTTACCTGTGGGAAATGCATTAACTGTATCCCTTTGAAGAACGACATATGTCATGCATTTACATGTATTTGCTTAACCCTAAATCTATTTCCAGCATACAAACCGGTCTGGGACTCCTATTTATGTTTCTTTCTCTATTGGTTACAGGGATGATCCCCCAAACCTTGGCTGGAAAAAAAAAAAGAATGAAGGAGTTGGTGGCCGAACTGCTGGCCATACAGGCGACGTTGGGGCCAACAGATGAAGAAGACGAGGAGGATTAGTGCCCTTGGTCCTGGCTCCTTTCTTAAACTTGTTTTTTAAATTTTTAATATTTTAAAAATTGTTGTATAGTTTGGGTTACAAACCAAAAAAGAGGTTTTTTAAAAAAAAAAACTAAAAAAAAAAAAAATTGGTTTTACTGTTGAAAAATTCGGAAAAATTTCTGGGTGTTTTTCCTTGAAAAAAAAAAAAAAAAAGGTTGCCAAAAAAAAAACCAACCCAAAAAAAAAAATTTTTACAATTCATAAAAACAAAACAAAGAAAATATTTTAAATAAATTATATTTTAAGCCATCCTAAATGTGTCTTTTCTAATATGCACACACCCAAAAAATTACACAAACCAGAAACAACACACTTAGAAACATATAGACATATGTAAATTATGTGATTTTCTTACGTTTTATGGACCGAGAAATGAAGTGGGATGCAGCCGCTAAGGGGTTTAGGTAAGTTTGAGGAACCGAGAAATGAAGTTGGATGCAAGCGCTAAAGGGTTTAGGTAAGTTTGAGGGACCGAGAAATGAAGTTGGATGCAAGCGCTAAAGGGTTTAGGTAAGTTTGAGGGACCGAGAAATGAAGTTGGATGCAAGCGCTAAAGGGTTTAGGTAAGTTTGAGGGACCGAGAAATGAAGTTGGATGCAAGCGCTAAAGGGTTTAGGTAAGTTTGAGGGACCGAGAAATGAAGTTGGATGCAAGCGCTAAAGGGTTTAGGTAAGTTTGAGGGACCGAGAAATGAAGTTGGATGCAAGCGCTAAAGGGTTTAGGTAAGTTTGAGGGACCGAGAAATGAAGTTGGATGCAAGCGCTAAAGGGTTTAGGTAAGTTTGAGGGACCGAGAAATGAAGTTGGATGCAAGCGCTAAAGGGTTTAGGTAAGTTTGAGGGACCGAGAAATGAAGTTGGATGCAAGCGCTAAAGGGTTTAGGTAAGTTTGAGGGACCGAGAAATGAAGTTGGATGCAAGCGCTAAAGGGTTTAGGTAAGTTTGAGGGACCGAGAAATGAAGTTGGATGCAAGCGCTAAAGGGTTTAGGTAAGTTTGAGGGACCGAGAAATGAAGTTGGATGCAAGCGCTAAAGGGTTTAGGTAAGTTTGAGGGACCGAGAAATGAAGTTGGATGCAAGCGCTAAGGGGTTTCGGTAAGTTTGAGGGACCGAGAAATGAAGTTGGATGCAAGCGCTAAAGGGTTTAGGTAAGTTTGAGGGACCGAGAAATGAAGTTGGATGCAAGCGCTAAAGGGTTTAGGTAAGTTTGAGGGACCGAGAAATGAAGTTGGATGCAAGCGCTAAAGGGTTTAGGTAAGTTTGAGGGACCGAGAAATGAAGTTGGATGCAAGCGCTAAAGGGTTTAGGTAAGTTTGAGGGACCGAGAAATGAAGTTGGATGCAAGCGCTAAAGGGTTTAGGTAAGTTTGAGGGACCGAGAAATGAAGTTGGATGCAAGCGCTAAAGGGTTTAGGTAAGTTTGAGGGACCGAGAAATGAAGTTGGATGCAAGCGCTAAAGGGTTTAGGTAAGTTTGAGGGACCGAGAAATGAAGTTGGATGCAAGCGCTAAAGGGTTTAGGTAAGTTTGAGGGACCGAGAAATGAAGTTGGATGCAAGCGCTAAAGGGTTTAGGTAAGTTTGAGGGACCGAGAAATGAAGTTGGATGCAAGCGCTAAAGGGTTTAGGTAAGTTTGAGGGACCGAGAAATGAAGTTGGATGCAAGCGCTAAAGGGTTTAGGTAAGTTTGAGGGACCGAGAAATGAAGTTGGATGCAGCCGCTACGGGGTTTATGTAAGTTTCTGGTTGAGGGTGCGCATGCGCAAGATCTTATAAACATACGAACGCACGAATCTAAGAGGCCAAAAACCAATGAAAACCAGAGGCAAACGCAAGTAATTGGAAGAGCTGGACGATGGAAGCAGCCGAAAAAACAGGCTGCCGCCGCAACAGGTGAGCACATGAACGTGATTTTTACGATTGGCAACTGACTGAGGCAAGTTCGGGAGATATCATACGAACGGACGTATCTTTTAGGATAGAAACGTATTTGCTTATTGAATCACTCGCAAGTTCATACGAACGCACGAGCGGACGTAAAAAATAGGATGATCGTGAGCCAAATCCAAGCTGTTACATGTTTCTTTGAATCAACCCAATAATAGTGTATTGCATTTATGTGCTTGTATTATTCTACTATAGACTATTATGACGTTGAGTTTGTATTACTATGTATTACCATGACTTTTCCTAATGCAATGCTAAGGTGTGAAAGGGCCCATAGGGACATGGGTTCCAGTATACCTCTGACATGATGAGGTGTACAGGGACTTGAAACTGCTGTTATACTAACTTCACATCCAAACACTGTTATTTATGTAACATTAAGAAGTGATTATAAAGGTGATTCAGCACCGTAAGAGTATTTTTTCTTACTTTTTGTGAGAAAAAAAGTCTCCTTGGTGCAACTCAGTAGCATGCGTACCAGATTTAGTTTTACACAGTCAGCTACCATAAATAACGTGAGAAAATAAAATGCTCCCCGTGCTGCATCAACACTATTGTATTCAAGTATTTGGTGCTGTTATTGTGTCATTGATTTCCCTGTATTGATAGACAGGTTCTACTATGGGACTCATTACTGGGTGGCTGAGACTGCCTATTCCTCTATTGTTCATTATGCTGGCACTTGCCCTTTAATAGATTATGAAACTTGTTTACTGACCTTGTGATATGCTGCTATTATTTGATTATTGACTAGAGCAGTGATTCTCAACCTTTTTATGCCAAGTACCCCCTACTGACAGGAAGTTCCAACCAGGGGGGTAATTAATTATAAATAGCATAATTTTTCACTGTTTAAATAATCTACCACCCCAGTCAGACACCCCTTGTTGTTGTTCTCCTGAACACTTCTGGGTACCTTCTGAGGTACGTGTACCACAGATTGAGAAACAGTGGACTAGACATTTTATGTACTGGAGAAACTGTGCTTAAAGCGGAATGGGCTTCCTGTTACTGTGCATTGCCAGTTATGTCAGGTGCATCCAGGCAGCAGCATGGCTAAGACGCTGGGAGAGGAAGTTCCAAAATGGCTGCTGCCTGTCTTTGCTCTGAGTGACCTGTACTTTGTGTATAGATGTTCATTCCATAAAAATATCCCCCATAGTTATGCGCATCTCCTATACTATTGGCATTTATGGCAGGGGTTTAGTGATTTCCCCCTCTTTTTTGAGGTTGCTGCACTGCACTACACACTTTTTAGTGGTTTTACTGGTTCGCTCACCTGAAAACTGTGTTTTGTATGTTTTATATTAGAGTAATTTAATAATGGATCGCCTTCGTCTCATCAGACGGGGTCCTTGTTTGCATGTTTTGAGGTGGCTGGTGATGGTGGATAGTGCTACTGAACAAGTGGATAGTGGTTGTGAGCAGGTTTTTTCAGGTAATCATTTGGAGTTTCAGCGGGTGGGTGATCCACCTAGCTGTGGTTCATTGGTTAGGAGTAAGGGTTCAGGTGGTGAGGACCAGTAAAAAAACATCTAAAATGTCAAAATATCATTTCTAAGCATGCAAAGCGCTGCATGTTTATCAATGATTAAGCCCCAACTATCTGTCCAGTGGCTTTGGGAAATACACCTCCGCCGCCATTTTGCTGCACCCTGCAGGTCTATGTACCTAACAATCCTCCGGAACTTTTGGTCCGCTTTAAGCAGGAGAGCAGGCTGGCCCCTCAGACATCCAGGCTGGTTTCAAACTGGGGCACCACAATGCGGTTGCGTTTTCTGAGGCATTTAGTACGTGATTTGCAAGTGGCAGCTATTGCGTGCGATAGCAAGCGCTATTGTTATGCTGTTATTTGAAACGCCCCACAGGCTACTATGGGGCTGCATTTCACTGGTGATTTAAGGGAGAGCATGAGCGGATTGTACTCACCTGAAATCACCCCAGTGTGATTTCAGGCCTCAGTGTCACAGCAACCCTCTCTGAGGTAAATTGGCAGCTTTAGGCTTAAAATGGACCAAAAGCCACACCCCAATGCTAGATTCTGGGGAATCCAGAATTGAGATGCCCTGCTGTGTGAAACCCCCTAGGTCGCCCAGAAACTCACCTTCTTTGCCAGTCTACTGGCGCCAGGCATTTGTGAATGGTCGATGCGGGCACGCTCCCTGTTAGAGGGATCCACCTTAGACAAGCAATGGCAGATCTGAGCACGCTGATTGAACGAGAGGCCGTGCATGTGCTGTAGGGCCCGAGGAAGGGTAAGTCAGATAGGGCGACCTGGGGGTCTCACACAGCGGAGCTTGGGGGTCCCAAGATAGACAAAATCCTGGGTTTTGGTCCACTTTAAATTTATAATACCAGAGTAAATATTCAAAAAGAGGACATTGCTGTACCTCTGTACCTGCTAGCCTTCAAGACACCATTTTAATTTATTTTATGTAGTCTTTCTGCTGTGCTGGCTGTATTCAACTGCTTCTACCCCTGCTAAAATAGTCAGTAGTGGGCCAAGAACAATCCAGAATTCAGTGGGTCCAATTATTCAACAATAAGTTATATTTATCTCTTTGGCAACTGATTCAGCACTGCAGGGAATTCACAATTGTCTGCCTCAGCTGTTGTCTCCTTTTCTTCAGCAGTATACATTGCCTAGGCCGGCCCGCACACTTTCTCTGCCTCAGTAAAACAGGGCAGGTAAACAACATTTGCCATTGTTGCTGGCTCGCTTTTGTTAGGTTTTGGTATTCTGCCTTCTTGTTTTCGTCTTTTGGAATATAAACATTTGTGTTAGGATTGTGCTCTCAGACCTGTGATTTACTTATCAGCAAGCTGTTTCCATAATTATTATATTCCGTTGTGTCTGTGATCCTAAAGTGGGAGTGGTTTTCATGGCCTTAAGTAAAAACAATGGACTACAAGTGCCACAATCATTCCAATGAAACAGGTGAACTCTTTAGTAGCTTTGGCTAAGTCTAAGCAGCCTAATGACCTCTCGGAATCACCACTTTGGTGTGCGTCACTAAGGTAAACACATTGTTGCTATGGAAAACTGTTTTCTTTTATAAGAGTTGCAAACAAATAGAAAATTAAAAAAAAATAACAGATAAGCGTAGCACATTGAAGACATCATTTTATCGTATATGTTTCCCCCACCCTGTACATACAGATTGCTCGCATTAAACATCATCCTACCTGCATCTACTCCATTTTCTGAGCCTTAAAACATCCACGATGGCGGCACATAGAGTCTCGGGCTGCCTGCAAACAGGAAGTGCCTTCTGACTGTGTCGTTCTGCATTCTGGGATTGCTGTCCTTTTCCTGACCCCAGCTCTGCTCTGTCTGAGCAAAGCACAACTATATCCCCACCCCCTGTACTTTATCCCACTCTCCTCTCCTCAGTATGTGATGCTTCTGAGGCAAGATGGCGACGGCCATATCCTGAAATCCTGGAGTCCTGAACAGAGTGGCAGTCCAGTGGGGGAAAGAATAAAAAGTAAGTGGCTAAAAAGATAAAACCTATTACTTTTAGATGCTGGGGAATATTTTTTGAAGATTTGGGTTTTTCATTAAATTATGCTGAAGCATCAGTCTGGATGACCGTGCTGACCAAACAGTCCAGAAAACCTTTAAAATGGACCAACACACTATGATTCTGCAATGTTTCCAAGAGGGGGGGGGTCCCAATTTGCAACCCCCCCCCCCCCACAGTGGGAACCACTACTGTATATCCCCAGGCGGGTCAGCATACCTTCTACTGGTTGCCCATGGCAATGATATGCAGCAACAGTAGGTGCCAGGGAAGCAATGCTTATTTCATGCTCTGACCACTGTAGAGCCAATTAAAAGCTTTGAAACAATTCAATTGTGAGTCCAAAATCAGGTGACCTGTGAAAAGCTGCCTGCGTTCAAAGAGTAGCAGTAGTAGGTAGTATAAGACTGGGTTAACAAGGATTTGTGGCCTTTTTTCCATTCCTCCCGCCATGTTAACCCTGATGAACATATTAAAAAAGGACCAAAACCTTGCTGGCCGATTCCTCGGCCCTGTGAATCCCATGTGAAACTCTGGGATTGATAGAAATCTTACCTTCAACACAATTCCATGGTGCACCCCTAGGCCCCAGTCCGCCACTGTGCATGCATGTTATCGGCGCATGGCACATGCATGTACATTACTTGCTCCCTACATATGTATGTAGGCAGACATCCAAAACTGCCAGATCCGAGAGTGCACAGGTGATGCCTCTGGGTGCCCAGCTAAGTCTGCACATGCATTGTGGGATCATGTTGAAGGTAAGATTTGCAGAATCCATAAGTTTTACAGTGAACATGTGGGTGAGAGTCTGTATTTGCTAAACACCTTTTGAACCTTGTAGTTGTAGTCTGACTGCAATCCATCCTGGTTAGATCACACACCCTCGGAACAAGTATGCAGTTTGGTCTGAGATACTATATTACATACCTGCTCCAGGTTAGGAAGTTTGTATGTGGATGATGCAGCCAGATTTACAGCATATCTATAGGTTCTTAGCAATGTCAGCCCCAACTTTCCTCTCATGACAAGTTTTCACAGAACTACATCATGAACAGCACAAGGAAACACAAGCACTGTGCACAAGCCCCAGGGCTCAAATGTTATATTTGCTGAATCACCCAAGAGTGAAAAAACTTAAGACTTATGGCTTGCAGTTCATCCCAAACCAGTGCTAGCCACACAACCAACAATTTCATCAAGCCTCCTGCTGACCACCGCCCTGTTCAGGCAGCCAACACCAGCCATTCAGATATTCAGACCCGCACTTGCGCCATGGGATTGTTTCCTGGGGTGATTATATAGGAGTTCCCAGATGATTCACACAGCGGGGCATCCCAAATCAGTATTCCCCAAGAACAAGCTATGACCTGGCCCTGGAGTCTTTTAGACTTTAAATCTGGGTTACCGGGGCTTTACATTGTGTTTTGCTGTAAGCTTGGCAGAGGATTCCTGTGCAGTTTGAGTGCTGCTGCTTATCACTGCACCAGTAGCTGGGGGTTAAAATAGGGATAGGAGAGAAACTTGTTTGTCTGCTTTCATGTTAGGACTCTTTAAAATCTACTGATTATCTGTGCATTTTTGATGCAACCCAGGCTTTCTACCAGGCTTGAGCAAAAAGAAAAAGGATATAAACGCACTCTGAAATCCAAGGGTGCAAGACAAAGGGCAGTCCCCAAGCCCTGGAACGTCCAGAAAAAAAGTATATGTCAGCACTCCTTATAAAATCCAAATGCTTTAATAAAGATGATTAAAAAAGTATCTCCATAGCAAGAAAGGCAGCTAAAAACAATATCAGACCCTGGCAAATGTTACACGTGCCATGCAAAGCTTACGCGTTTCGGACTGCTGGGGTCCTTAGTCATAGATAAAGGCATGGTATGGAAAAGACATTTTTATAAGATAGAATATGGACTTACCTCCAGGCTTCACTGTGCCCCTAAACTGCCCTTTTTAGCTCTGTGCCAGAGAGGATGTCTATCAGGGGCGTACATACAATAGAGGCAATACAGCTGCTTCCCCTACCTTGCACTACCTCTGGCATTGCAAATATTACAGTATTTTTTTGCCCCACTCTGTGTCAGGAGAGGCAAGATCAGTGGTTCAAGTGCCTGAACATTGATGGCAGCCCTGGCGGTGGGTCGATAATGCTGTCGGAGGCAATTGTAACTGTCACACCGGCGACAGTCAAGCTGTGCTGACCTAGAACCTGCAGCTGCGTAACAGGGCTCCACAGCAGCATACCCCCCTGCAGCACTCTGCATACCTACCAACTTTTCAGGATGGGAAAGAGGAACATTTATTAAATTAAGCCCTGGCCCCTCATTGATTGATAGATAAGAGATAGGGAGTAAAAGTTAAAACAATATAAACATTTTAAATAGGCAAATGAATCATTTATTAATGCAGATCTGTGTGTTATACCTCAAAGAGGGGCAAAGGAGTACAATGAGAGGCAGGAGGACACAGACTCAAAAGAGGAACAGTCCCTACAAATCAGAGACATTTGAGAGGTATGACTATGTGCACAGCGGTGGTGCCAGGGCAGCTGCAGTGGGTTGAAGGGCAGAGATACTGAGGTGTTGTCTGGCTTCATTCCCTCGGAAGAGGATTGAGAAGGCGAACTTGTCTGGTCAGTGAGGAGAGACTCGGTAGGGCAGCATAGGGGAGAGGGAGATTGCCTGCCTGTATGTGTGGGGGGGGGCATGTGTATGGAGGGGCCTGCCTGTATGCATGTGTGTGGGGGCTTGCCTGTATGTGTGTGTGTGTGGGGGGGCTTGCCTGTATGTGTGTGTGTGGGGGGGGGCTTGCAGGTATGCGTGTGTGTGTGGGGGGCTTGCCAGTATGCATGTGTGTGGGGGGCTTGCCTGTATGTGTGTGTGTGGGCGGGGCTTGCCTGTGTGTGTGGGGGCGTGCCTGTATGCATGTGTGTTTGTGGGGGCTTTCCTGTATGCGTGTATGTGGGGTACTTGACTGTATGCATGTTTGTGCGGGGGGCTTGCTTGGATGCATGTGTGTGTTATTATTATTATGTAATTCTTAGGTAGTTTCCCTTTAAGGGTGTGGAGGGGCGAGGTTTAAGGACAAAAATGTTTATGCACCGCCACGTGTCCCTCTTTCCTGTCTTTAAAATTTTGGAGGGTCTGGCTTAGCCCAGTCGCTCCATCTGATAAGAAAAGCCTGCTTGTGGTGGTTAAGGTTCATTTAGGACTTCAGGATTGTCTCCTGGTCCTTTTAAAAGAGATCCTCCAGTTTTTCCTAGACTCCTTTCTCCGAGCCCTGGCAATATCCTATTTTGAATCCCCCTGACCGATCCTTGCGATGCTAATGCTGCAAATCTGAGTAGCTGAACCAGAGGTCATGGCTTGAGCTAGCCTCTCTTCTGCCATGGAACAGTGCTTGGCTGCCGGGGTAATCAGAAGGATTGCAGCAACAAGGTGAGTATTTTTTCTCTGTCGTATCGGGCCCAATAATTTCTTTTAGGCTAGCTGATTATAATTAGTGTAAGCTTTTGAGAAAAGTTAGTTCTCTTTATTAGACACAATGTTATCAATATTATTGTTTTACCTCTGGTAAGTTTTCCCCAGCAATGCTTTTTCACCAGATTTACAGAACTTTTATCTATTAGATCCCATGTTCATTAGATAAGAGATAAAAAAGCAGCTACGTAAATGTGTCACTATGCATTTATTTAGCTTAAAAGGTTACGCAAATTCCTTTCTGGAAAAATGTTCACTTGTGACGCTTTGAGAGTGATTCACAAACTCTGTGACATTTCTGGTTTACGACACTGCCCTGTAAAGTATGCCTGCCTCTCCTGGCGTAAGAGATAGACGCGCTTATCCTAAATAAACATTTGATTTGGTTGTGATATTTAGATCCATAAGATAGTCTGACATCAAGAAACAACACCAAAACCTGTAAAGTATGCCTGCCACTCCTGGCGTAAGAGATAGATGCGCTTATCCTAAATAAACATTTGATTTGGTTGTGATGTTTAGATCCATAAGATAGTCTGACATCAAGAAACAACACCAAAGCCAGTTCCTGATTTCAAATTAGAAGTGCTCAAATGGCTGAAAGTAATTAGTAAATAAAAATAAATATCTGGGTGCCCTCCCACACAGAAAAGTAGAGGAGAGCCTCACCCACCTGTCAAAGGGGCCCCAGAGGCAGAATCTCAGTAGGACAATTGTGGGGGGCGCTTTAAATTAATTGTAGAGTGTGCAGCAGGAAGCGGCTATAAAACATACTGCCAAGGATTCAGAAAGATGGCTACTGATCCCATGAGTGAGGACACTGGCTGGCACTAGAAGTGTTCTCACTCATGGGAGCAGTGTGTAAGAGGGTGAAAAAAGGACTATTCTATAAAAACTGCCATCCTGTTGTTTGGCCACAAGGGGCCACTGGTTCCCCTGTTCCCACAGCTAATTCTCTGCAGAGACTTGTTGATCTTAAGGAGCAGGAAATCACATGTGCTGTGTGTGCTAGAGCAAGGAGGAAGCAGACTGGGCACCATTTTGAAAGAGAGAGAAAAAGGCCATGTGAGCAAGTGGTGGCCTGGCGTGCAGCAGATAAAGAAAGACTGACAACTGGATCTGAATCAGAGGCTGTGGATTTTTGCCTGAAAGACTCCTGAGAGCTGCGTGGTGCATCCGGTCGTTTTGTGAAAGAGATCTGTTCAGCTGGAGTTTACCAAAGGCCCGGGTCAGTACTTTAATTAATACATGCACGTGCTATAGACTGCCTGTTAGCTAGTTAGTTAGATAGAGAGACTTTACACAGGCCAAGACTTTGTTTTGCTTTGCTGTTGGATTCTGGATTCCGGATTACACAGGAACTTTGCTACAGAAGACATTGGCTGTTGTGCACTGAGCTGTCTGCAGTTTTACTCAGTGCATCCCTCTGGAACAGTGCCTGCTACGCAGTTTGGGTCAGCTTTGGGGTAGGGGAACTGTTGTTATTATTTCACTGTTTGCTGCATATAATTGAAGTATTTTCAGAAGCCTGTTTTAGTAAACGTGTTTTGCATAAGCTGGTGTCATTGTCGCTTTGTCTGTGGCTTTGCTGTACCTTGAAAGACCTACCGGTGCACGACTTACATTTTGGCGTAGCTGGCAGGGTACAGCATTCGTTATGGACGGAAACGCGGCGGGAGACCTTCCCCCGGCGCCAGTGGCACCGGAGCAGGACCCAGCTCAGGGTATGCCGGCCCAAGGTCAGCCGGGCTGTAGCACCATGTCTCCCCCAATAGCATACATCCCGGTGGGGGCGCTGTTGCGCTGTCTGCCAAAATTTGATGGGAAAAGCATGACTTTGCAAGATTGGACTGAGAGGGTGCGGAGTGCCACCAGAATGTGTAACCTGACCCCCGAACTGCAGGCAGAGGTTGCACTGGGAACGCTAGAGGGTGATTTCAGGCGGACAGTGATGGTAAGGCCCGAATCTGAGAGAGACACCCTAGAGAAAATATTGTCCCTTCTGGAGATAGCTCATGGGGGCCATGCTAAAGTTGTACAGCGAAGGAGCCACTTCTTTAACCGCCCACAGCAGGAAGATGAGACTCTTATGCAGTATTCCAATGCCCTCCAAGAAATGCTCAATGAGATACAGCGGCGAGACCCAGGTGGCATGGGAGCCTTCCGGGAAGTGGACCGACTGCTGAGAGATCAGTTCATAGTGGGGCTCTCCAACAAGTTCCTGCAGGATAAGCTGCGAGAGATGACCCGGGTGGCACCCGACATGTCATTTTATAGTATCTACCAAGCTGCCATGGAAAGGGAGGAGGAGCATGTCCCTGTGGAGGCGAGGGTTGTGAGCAGCTCTCATGCTATGAAGAAACACCCGGGATCTGAGGAATCCGAGTCCCTAAAGACAGTGGTCCAGGCCCTGCGAGCTGAATTAAGGGAACTGCGGTTGGAGGTGTCCCAGATGAAGACAGAATCTTCCCAACCCCCAGAAGTGACTCCAGCACGCCACACCACCCCACGCATGAGAAGCCAGGTGCGGGGACCTGTCAGAAGAAGCCCCCTCTGTTGGGGTTGTCGGCAGTACGGCCATATAGCCCGAGAATGCCCCGAACGGATGGAATCTGAGCAACCGTTAAACTGCCGACCGCCGCAGTAACTGGGCGCCCTGCGGCGGTATGTCAACAGCTAAGCCCTGTGCGAAAGGATCATGACTTGTATGCCAGCAGCCCTGTCATGGAAGCCGAGTTGGAAGGTCAGAAGGTACGCTGCCTGGTTGATACAGGATCAGAGTGCACCCTTATGCCCTTACAGTTCTTTGAAAGACACTTTGGACATATGATGGAGCCGGAAGATGGAAGTGTCATCAGGTTGACGGCTGCCGACAATAAGGAGATGGATGTCCGAGGGATAGTCTGGATGCGGGTCCGAGTGCTTGGGCAAGATGTGGGCAAGAAGGGGGTCGTGCTGGTGGACCACTCTTCTCGGAGCGGGATGGACGTGACGCTGGGTATGAATGTGCTGAGAGACCTAGACCATCAACTCTATGCCAGAGAAGGTCCAAAGTATTGGCAACGGGCCACCACTCACCGGCCGACTCAGAAGGTTCTTCAACAGATGGTGAGAAGCTGTAGTCTGCAAAAGAGTAACCTCTCTGGTCGACCTGTCGGAAGAGCGAAGGTGCCAGGGGGGACCCCGGTAAAGATCCCACCGCGACAAGAACGAGTGTTGATGCTGCCAGTGGGGGCTGGGCGACGACTTAATGGATTGGAGGTCCTGATTGAGCCAGCCCAGCAAGAGGAACCCCAGGCTCGCCCATTGATAGCTCGGGCCCTTGCCATTGTGACAAATGGGTGTGTACCGGTACGTTGCTTGAACGTTGAAGACTGTGAGCTAACCGTTCCTGGCAATGCTGTCCTGGCAGACGTTTATGTGTCCGAAGGGGGTATACCCCGAAAGAGCCGCTTCACGTTACAGCCTGATAGAAGGTCGGCCTGGACTTATGCTGTGGAAGTCCAGCAGAAGGAGATCCCAACAGAGAAGTGGAATGGGAGAGTGATCATGGCCCAGTTGGGAGTGGACTGTAAGACCCTGACCCCAGGACAACAGAAGTTGCTGGAAGATACTCTCTGGGAATTTCAGGAGGCGTTCTCAAGACATGACGAGGACTTTGGCTGTGCTTCTGCTATTGAACACGAAATCCCCACGGGCGATGCTGCACCGATTAGAGAACGTTACCGACAAATCCCTCCCAAAATGTACCAAGAGGTGAAGGACATGGTAGCCAGCATGCTGGAAAATCGGGTGATTCAAGAGAGTCAGAGTCCGTGGGCTGCCCCAGTAGTCTTGGTGCGGAAGAAAGATGGGAGTCTCCGGTTCTGCGTGGACTATCGGAAGTTGAATGCCCAGACCGTCCGGGATGCATATCCTCTCCCGCGGATTGAAGAGTCATTGTCAGCCCTGGGCCAGGCGAAATTCTTCTCGACCCTTGACCTGGCCAGCGGATATTGGCAAGTACCGGTAGCCCAGAAAGACAAAGCGAAGACGGCTTTCATTTTACCCATGGGACTTTATTCCGAATTTAACCGAATGCCATTCGGCCTCACCAATGCCCCAGGGACATTTCAGCGGTTAATGGAGCACTGTCTGGGGGACCTCAACTTCGAGTCAGTGTTGATATACTTGGACGACATAGTGGTGTTTGGAGCTTCCTTCGAGGACCATCTTCAGAAGCTACGACAGGTCCTTGGGCGACTGCGAGATCATGGGCTCAAGATTAAGCCCAAGAAGTGCCAACTGTTTCGACAGCAGATAGAGTACTTGGGACATGTGGTCACCTCCGAGGGTGTAAAACCCGCCCCCAGCAAGGTGGAAGCCGTCCAGCGGTGGCCACGGCCGGTGACATTACGAGAAGTACGGGCATTCGTGGGGCTGGCCAGTTACTACAGGAGATTTATACCCAAGTTTGCTCAGTTGGTGGGCCCATTGAACGAGTTACTGAGAGGCACCGCAGGAGGTCCGAAAAATCGCCCCATTGCTTGGGGGCCCCGGCAGCAAGAGGCCTTTGAGGCAGTGAAGGAGTCGCTAACCAGTGCCCCGATCCTGGCTTACGCGCAGTTTGACACACCATTCCTGCTGTACACTGATGGGAGTCTGCATGGGTTGGGAGCTGTGCTATCCCAAGTCCAGGATGGGCGCGAGAGAGTCATTGCCTATGGGAGCCGGTCTCTGAGGGAATCCGAGCGCAACCCCGACAACTATAGCTCCTTCAAGCTGGAACTGTTGGCTCTGGTGTGGGCCATGACTGAAAAGTTTGCAGAATACCTGACAGGCGCGGAAGTGACCGTGATGACAGACAACAACCCCCTAGCTCATCTGGAGAATGCCAAGCTCGGTGCCCTGGAGCAGAGGTGGTTGGCTCGCCTTTCTAAATTTCAGTATCGCATCAAGTTCCGGTCTGGTAAAGAGAACAGCAATGCCGATGCACTTTCCCGAGTCCCCGTGGGGGCACCGCCGCAGAGGGGTGATGAGGAGTTAGAGGACATTGAAACTCCTGACCTTGGTCGATTACCCGTGCTCCAGGACGTGGCACATGCAAGTGGGGTGGCGTCCGGAATGCCCATGGTGTTGGGGAAGACATTGACCGACTGGGAGAGAGTCCAGAACAGCTGTCCTGATCTGTGGAGAGTGAGAGAATGGGTCAGGACCAAGACCTGGCCTCAGCCGGAAGAAAGGGCCCGTTTGACTCCAGAGGGCCAAAAGTTGCTGAGACAGTGGGATAAGCTGACTGTTACCCAGGGCCTCCTGTGTCGGACCATATACCTACAGACAGAGCTGCAGCATCGGCAACAGATTGTAATCCCTATGTCATTGGGCCCAGAGGCTGCGCGGGAAGCCCACGAGAGGGGTGCTCATTTTGGAAGTGAGAAAACGTTTAAGTGGCTCCAACGATTTGTGTATTGTCCAGATCTGGCCGACATGGTGGCCGAAGCCTGTCTTAAGTGTCGACCTTGTGGACTGAGTAAAAGCACCGAACAGCGGGCCCCCGTCCAGACAATCAAGACTTCAGCCCCGTTGGAACTGCTTATGATTGACTATGTGCAGATTGGGTACTCTGCCTCAGGACACTTGTATTGTCTGGTAATGACCGACCATTTCACCAAGTATGCGGTGGCTGTACCCACCAGAGACCAGACGGCTGAGTCAGCTGCAGAGGCTGTCTGCAAACACTTTATCCAAGTCTTCGGGTGCCCCCAGAGAATACACTCAGATCAAGGAGCATGTTTTCAAGGAAATCTGATGAATGAACTGTATCAATTGTATGGGATTGAACGATCCCGCACCACTCCGTACCATCCCCAAGGGAATGGGACCTGTGAGCGCTTTAATAGGACTTTGATTCAGATGTTACGGACATTGGAGAATGGACAAAAGGCTAGGTGGCCCGAATATCTACCTGAACTGATGTGGGCCTATAACAATAGGGTTCACAATACCACTGGCTACTCCCCCCATATGCTCATGTTTGGAAGAGCCGGACGAGAGGTGGAAGATCTCCACATGCCTGACCAAAAGGAACCACAACCGAGAAGTGCTACTGCATGGATGCAAGAGCACCGCTGCCGTCTGAGAGCGATCCACAAAGTTGTAGGGGAACGCCTGGAACAAGTGGTGCACCCTGCCCCAGGACCTGTGCAGAGAGATAGTTATTCCCCGGGTGATAGAGTGATGGTCAGAGCTAAGCGACCATCTGGGAAGTTGGATGGGCGGTGGGAGGCGGTTCCATATATGGTGAAAAGGAGAGTGGACCCTGACATTCCGGTCTACGAGGTAGAACCAGTGGGGACTGGGGGACCCTCACGAAACTTGCACCGTAACATGCTAAGACAATGTAACTTTGATGAGCCGGTGCATGAGGAAGAGATGCCTCCTCACGCTCCCAGAACAGAGGGGAGCCTCTCAGCCGATGAGGAAGATTGGTGGGTCGCCCCTGCCCAGATACCCGCTGTTGCCCCAGGGGGATCGGGTCTGCCACCCCGCGAGAATGCTGACAGAGTGGTGGCCCCTCCCTTGGCAGAGCTGCCTAATGCACCCGATACCCCTGAAACCATTGTGCTGAGAAGGTCAACGAGATCCAATGCTGGTGTGCCCCCGCAACGCTATGCTCAGGAGGAGTTTGTTTGGGGAGGGTTGCCGAGGACGACAACCTCTAGTGGGGTGGCATGTAAAAGGGTGAAAAAAAGGACTATTCTATAAAAACTGCCGTCCTGTTGTTTGGCCACAAGGGGCCACTGGTTCCCCTGTTCACACAGCTAATTCTCTGCAGAGACTTGTTGATCTTAAGGAGCAGGAAATCACATGTGCTGTGTGTGCTAGAGCAAGGAGGAAGCAGACTGGGCACCATTTTGAAAGAGAGAGAAAAAGGCCATGTGAGCAAGTGGTGGCCTGGCGTGCAGCAGATAAAGAAAGACTGACAACTGGATCTGAATCAGAGGCTGTGGATTTTTGCCTGAAAGACTCCTGAGAGCTGCGTGGTGCATCCGGTCGTTTTGTGAAAGAGATCTGTTCAGCTGGAGTTTACCAAAGGCCCGGGTCAGTACTTTAATTAATACATGCACGTGCTATAGACTGCCTGTTAGCTAGTTAGTTAGATAGAGAGACTTTACACAGGCCAAGACTTTGTTTTGCTTTGCTGTTGGATTCTGGATTCCGGATTACACAGGAACTTTGCTACAGAAGACATTGGCTGTTGTGCACTGAGCTGTCTGCAGTTTTACTCAGTGCATCCCTCTGGAACAGTGCCTGCTACGCAGTTTGGGTCAGCTTTGGGGTAGGGGAACTGTTGTTATTATTTCACTGTTTGCTGCATATAATTGAAGTATTTTCAGAAGCCTGTTTTAGTAAATGTGTTTTGCATAAGCTGGTGTCATTGTCGCTTTCTTGTCTGTGGCTTTGCTGTACCTTGAAAGACCTACCGGTGCACGACTTACAAGTGCTCATCTTTCTGAAGCCCCGGCAATAGTCGGTTTAACAGTGGAAAGAATGGCGACCGTTGCCATAGGGATCGTAGGGATCAGGTAAGCTGTGCGGCCGCTTACTGCTGCACACTCTACATGTATTAAAGTTGGTGGATGGGCTGCTCAGCTTATGATCCTCCTAGCTGTACAATATTTGGCCTCGTTGTTGCGTCTTAGATAGCAGACAGGGTGGACAAAAGTTAAAAAGGATGAGGTAGTTTATTGTTTGTTTATTGGTCTTCTTCACTGTCTCTGGCCCCATTGTGAAAATTAGCATTAATATTTTATTTTACAGAAGAAAAAAAACATGAAGTGTATTCAGTTCAGTTCAAAGTTTCATAGTAGGAGATTTTCTAGCTGTAGCAGGACTGTTTTATATTTTTACAGCCCATACTCATCTGACAAATGGTCAGCTGATCAGGTGCTGAGCTGAGAGCAGAATTTATCTTCAGCTGCCTTTAGAAACACGTGCTCCCCTGCTGACTACAGCAAGTCATACAATAGCATTTCAAGATAAGAGCACTCAGTGGGGAAGCCTTCTCCCTCATCATTGAGGACTAGGAGATTGTGCTGACAGCTGATAACTGAACGATTCAATACCTTCTTGGTTGGACATGAGTAAGGTGTGTATATGTTCTTTTATTGCCTACAGTTTTATTAAAGTGGACCAAAACTCTAGAGCAGCGATACTCAACTGGCGGACCGGGGTCCAAATGCGGACCTCGGCACCAGATTTACGGACCCCTGCCCTGACAGCCCTGCACTCAATATGTAGCTCCTGTTTTTTCGTAGAGCCCTGTAGGGTTTTTGGGATGGGGGCAAGCAGCCTTTCTTAGTTTTGCCTGGGGAATATATAGGCCCTCCCCAGTGTGCTGATTTCTAACTCCCCCCCCCTCCACAACAGCCCTCTGCCCGAACCTTCACCTCTCACCGGATGCCTTTAAATGGACCTTTACAAGAAGTGGTTGAGTACCCCTGCTCTAGAGTCTTGTTTCACTTGTAATGTTTCCTAAGGGGTATCCAGCATTGGGAGTCCCCCAGTGGGAATCAACCCCCCCCCCCTCCTGAGTGGTCCATCCACACTTCCTTTATTGGCAGGTTTTCACTGCATTGTATAGCACATGCAAAAGCGCAAGGGCAAAGGAACATTGTTTTTTTTTCCCTAGAAGTAGATAAAGGCAACTGAACTGTTTTATTTTCTTGAAGAAGTTTCATCCGACTCATTTCCTTAATTCTAAAATACCATGACCTGGATGAATGAGAACCTTCACAGATAGATTGTTAGTTCCTGTAGGAATCATTCACACTAATTACTATATTATAAAAGACTAATAGGCAGAGCGTACCACTTTTTTGTATTCAAATCCTCCCTCCCAGCCCGTCTGCATTTCGCTATCTACGCTTTGGCTCGCTTCATCCTTTTCAGCCCTGGCTCTCCGGTGAGATCCTCTAAGCTCTGGCCTTCTTTAGGAACATTGAATCTAAAATAAAAAGGGGCTGATCCCCCCTTCCCCCCCATCACGAGCTACTTAACCTTTGGATGTCGCCGCTGCTTGCTGTGGCGACATCTGGCTGCTTCAGGGCCTGATCCTCACCTTGCCACCCATTTAGCCATCGCTAACTTACAAGCACAGCAATAGCCATGTTCTTCAATGTCCCATGCCAATCTCGCAGCTCTGCAAAGTCATGTGTGATTTCAGGCGGCTCCGTTGCATCCGGCGGCTTCTGGAATGGGATGCCTTTTCCCTTTTGTAATCTCTTTCCCCCCTCTTTCAGACCCCAAACTACCCCAAGAGACACACATATACCCTAAAGCAGGGGTCCCCAACCCTTCAGACTGTGGCAGCGACATGGCCTGGAGCCGTGCGTCAACCGCGCTGGTAGGGTGTAGTGGGCACGGAGCCTTCGTGAGCCCTGGGGCATAAGTCAGTGATATCATACAAACTGGATGCCAATGCCTGGCAGGAACAGCAGCCAGGGACTATTGGAAACCAAGGTGGAATGAGCTGAGGAGCGGGGCAGAGATATTTGTGAGCAGATGGTTTGGTGTAGGGATTTTTCTGCTGCGCTGCTCACTTTCTGCACCCCTGCACCCCACCTTTTGCATACATTGTAGCTGTTTAAAATGTTTAAAACCCCATGTTGGATCAGGGGTATTTGGCTGCTTCCTCACATGTGCCCCCCCTCTTACCAGTCCACAGTACCATACCATTACCAACAAACTTCCCCCCTCCCTCCAGCTCTCCTCTGCCCTCTCTCCACTAGTCCCTTTTGGATCTATCTGCAGCTCTCTCCCTCTCTCCCATATTCCTGCTCCCATATGTGTCCTCCCCCCTGCCTCTGTTACCCATTTTCCACTACACCCAACATTTTAGTCTCCTCACTTCATCTCTCATACCCTTTAAGGTATCTGACTTGATAGTGCCTCAACCCTGAAACTCCCCTAGTTGGCCTACTTTTTCTTTTGCCATAATGGGACCGGGATCCCCCTCCATGTGGCGCCTTGGAATTAGTTGCCTGGGTAATGTGACACCTGGGACTGTGATGGTCCTTCTCTGATCCTCAGTTTATTTACAGCTGTGGTTATCAATTCCTTATTCTGTCAGTGGTGACGTAAATTATAATTTGGGCAGTATTATATACCACTTGGTTTTCTCTGTGTCTTTTAAGGCATTTTTTCCTGATCTGTCATGATAAATGTATGACTGACAGTCAAAACATGCAGTTTTACCTGTTAACTTATTTCATATGCTGCTTTAACTATTCCAGTAATTCACAAAAACCTTCTAGAATGAAGACCTTCCGCTTGGTATGTTTAGAGACTGCAAGGCAGGCACAATCAAAGCAGGCAAAAACATGTATGTATCTAAAGACAGACATATTAGGCTTGATGCAACCCCGAGCACCTTTCCCGTGGCCCTGTGCACAATCACTGGCACACACAGAAATGTACTCATGGGCACATGATTCAGGGACACATGCGCCACAACCAGTGCCCCCTACCCTGTGAATTGGTATAGGGGTGCCTGGGTCCCTTACCAGTTCACCCCGACTAGAAAAAATAAGACACCATACAAAATAAATGTATTGTTTTAAATGTCACTACTTACCTGTCCCCATCTTCTTATTTCTGTCTCCTGCTGGGCGCTGCCTTCTTCAGTTTCAGAGGGTTGGTCACTGTCTTGCGCTGATCTTCAGGCTTCTTCTGTGCCCTGTCCTCCGCCTTCTTTCAGCAGCTCTGGGCATCACATGCTGATGCCTTAAACTGCTAGTTGGAGATCGGGGGGATGCAGGTCTCCCACCCTCCATTTATACTGGCTGCCCAGCCAAGTACTGCATTTGACAGAGCCTCTCTGAAATCCCCTACATACGTCACAGGAGGGGAGGGGGATGGAGAGCGGTTTCCCTGTAGAGAGATCCCAGAGAGGCTTCACCTTTCTGTATAAAAGGTCCCTCCCCCCGCCTCATACGCAGTCCCTTGCTAGGCTGCCAGGATGAAAAGCGGGGGACCTCCTTCCAGAAGATGGCGGAGGGGGCGCAGAAGAGCCCTGAAAATTGGCACAGAACGACCTGGCGTGGGACAGGGACCAACCCACTGGACCGGAGAAGACTTTGTCATTTAAAAGGAGAAAGGAGCCTGTTGGACCCAAGGAAGATTTAGGAATATAGATGAAAAAATGGTAGCTGCCATTTTGGGTTTCATCAATAAAAAAAGCATGTCAGTTAGTGAAATAGTCAATTTACTCCTTGCTATTAGAGTAAATTGACGGCTCATCAAAACTTGTTTGCACAAGTATTTCCACCTGCAAAACACTTCCTGTATCACATGCCATTATACTTTGGAGTACATCTATGTGTGAGATCTGGCTCAATGCGCACATTTACTTTAAAGAAATGTTGCACAAAAAAAAAGGCTTGCTGACCAGCTTTTGCAGTTTATGACTTAGCTTTTTGTAAATAACTCACTGAACTCACAGATCTCTGTAAATTGCCTGTTTTCTTTTTAAGACCTTGCTCTGTGTGTACAAAAGCCGGTCATTTTTTGTTATTCTGCATAACCTCATGTCTGACAAAGAGAACAGAGTTTTCTCAAAAGCTTACCTTAAATATACTCAGCTTGAAAAGGTATCGTCTGATTTCTTCACTTTCTACTGCTTCAAATGACTAACACGCAACGCAATACTGCCTCCAATGGTATATGTAGAGAAAGGCGGCAAGGGATGATTATATGCAAACTGACTAGGCATGGAAACAAACAGGGGCCACAGAATGGCTAAAAAACACACTGGAGATCGGAAGGAAGGAGGAGGAGTTTGCTTTATCTCACAACTGTCCACTATTAGGGTGGTAGTATGCCGTGTGCTCAGATTGGAGGTAAATGCAGCATCCCCCCTGGAGGCCAGAGGTGGAGCCGGAAGTGGGACGTGTCGGCTGATCAGAGGTCAGTGCAGTAGGCCAGGTGGATCAGAGCAGGGTAGCTGCACTCACCTCCCCTGCTCCAATCTGCCCCTGACCTACGCTTCTGAAGCCTAAGCTACCTTCTACCTACCCAGCCACCCGCCTACCTACATAACCCTTTGACTAATCAAGATCAATAATCACACTGAGTGGTAATATATATAAATAAATATATAAATATATAATAATATAATATTTTATAACATTGCTCATGATCTTCCCTCCAATTAGCTTCAGGATAGAGCAAGAAGGCACAACCTGAAGCTTGTCAGAGGGAAGATCAGGAGCAATGTTAGAAAATATTATATTACAAAAAGAGTAGTAGATGCTTGGAACAAACTTCCAGCAGAGGTAGTTGAAAAATCGTCAGTCACTGAATTTAAACATGCCTGGGATAAGCACACATCTATCCTAAGATAAAGAGTACATACAGTATATACATAAGGGCAGACTAGATGAACTGTATGATCTCCTTCTGCCGTCAACCTTCTATGTTTCCATATATGTGAGAGAGAGATAGACATGATCTATTTCTTTTATTATTATTAGGCTCTCTATTAGAAACCCTAGTTTAACTATTGGTGGTGCAGGGTACAGCTTGCAGTCATTTTTGCATCATTTTTCATGCAGTCGGACTAGCCTGGGGAGCTATGTAGATCTCCGTGAGGTTTGTCAATGGTGCATGACTATGAGAAAATGTTGACTGCTATCTCTTGTCGCAGCTATAACGCAATTGCAGCTTCTACACGCTTGCAAGCAAGCCTGCAATGGCTGCTATTGTTACACTTGAATGACTGCAATTGGACTATAACTTTGGAAGAAACAGGCAGGGCTGTCTGGAACTGAGAACAATTAAAAGTGAGGCCCCTAATTTAGTAATATTGTACCAACCTCTGTCACATTCAGTCAGTTTAGTAAACTAATACAAATACGTTTTGACTTACAAAAAGACGCTTTGACTTACTGTGCCATTCAGGAAAGATAACAGCGGCAAAAATAAGCAAATTGGCACAGAAATATGCACTGCATAAATCAGGCTCTAGGTGCACTATGCACATTGGGAATGTTTATTTTTTTCTGGGGGGAGGCAGAACTATGAATATATGGAAATTCAGCACTAGACAGACAGCACTTCGGAAAAAGAGTAAAAAGTGAAGAAAATGTCAACATAAATATAAAAATAAAATTTACATTACTGAGCTATAATTTTACTCCAGATACAACCTAGGGTAGACACATCCTAATTAGGATTAGGTCTATAGGCATCAGAAGCACCAGTGCAACCTCATACCATCAGGCATAGACAGTGGCATAACTAAACCTGACAGGGTCCTGGTGCGAACATTAAATTGGGCCCTGTCAAGGTTCATACAGTAAACTTTTTTCTGTCTTTTAACGCAGTTGGATGTAGCTAGACAATTAACGACTGGAACAGCGGAGACAAGTGGAGGAGCAACAATGGTGGGGACCCACTGACCTTCTGCGCCCTGGGGCAATCACACCCTGTATAGTTATGCTCCAGAAGCTTTTAAACTGTGTGTTGATAACAAGTTGGATGGTTCTTCTCAAATCCACAGGACACGGTCCATGGTTGGATCTTTTTTTCTAGAGACAGTTTTAACATTTTTTGTGGATTGCACAGCAAACTGTTTTCACTGAAAATGTTTTCTGGAAGCATTCCTGAGCCCATGCTGTTTTAATGCAGTACTCAGGACTCGTAGATTGCAAGCATCCAATACTGACCATCAGCCTTGTCCCTTGTGCACATGCATGTAGTGTAGATAGTGGGGACAATTTTGTGGTGCAGTTTTCAAGAGGCTTGAAAATTTATCCCGCCAGGTGTTTTTGATTATTGCCACTTACTTTTCCCATTGTATTAACCCTGACCAAACTTTTTGGGAATGTGTTGTGACCATCAATTCCTAAATTAATATTTTTTTTTTTTACAAAAGATGGTTTCTAAATCTTAACTTCTGATATGTGTTCTATTGGGATTAAAACGTGGTTAAACAATTTTTCCAAATCATACCATTCTTGTTGTTTTATATTTTATACAGCGTGACAACTTTATTGAAACTGGGGTGAGATTGGGCTCACCAACACAGGGTGCCAAGACATAAGGACAGTCTTAAGGCTGGTGGGATAGAGGCTTTTGTTATGTATCTGCAAGTTCCTCAAGGTTAAGGTCTCACTTGATGCTGGTGTCTCTTAAGTCTGTAGTCCACCTTTCCCCCTGTAGAGCATGGGTCCCCAACTCTCTCCTACAAGGCCTACCAACAGGCTAGGTTTGGAGATCTCCACACAGATTCACAGGGGTGGTAATGAGTGCAGCTACAGAGCACAGAGACAGACTTGTGAAGATCCACAAAACATGAGCTGATGGTGAGCCTTGTAGAAAAATTTTGAGGACCACTGCTGTAGTGGTTTGCCCTCATCATGCCAACTATCCTGATAAGATCTTCAAGAAAAAAGTATCTGCTAGGGACCCTCAGTAATTGAGTAATCACCTTCTTCTCCAACCTATCTACACAGCATGCAAAAATAATAAAGCTGGAGCTGCAAATGAATTTTATTTTCACACAATTATGAAGCTGGAGCTGTGACTGCATGACTAATCGTGCTAGAATACTACCTTGATAAAGGGGCTGTATGACCAGAAATTTTGGTTGTGTATTGCGAATTTTTAATTCACTTGAATTTGCCGTTTAAACCTTGGTGATGTGGTGTTCATTCTTCGCATTTATTTGTTGTTTGGTTTTTAAGGGGGCTAGCAGTGGTGGAAGCCCCTGAATGGACTGCACCCACTGATGCTTATGACTCTCATATTAGGTGTGCTACTATTAACATTTTAATTAATTGTGCTAGAATAGGAAATATTTTCTCAGTCATTTATTGAGTGCATTTTTTCAGACCCTAGGGCCTAATTTATGGTGTGCATCTGTTAGCAACAGTTTCATGGCTATTGCGCCAACTTCGGAGCTCTGGCATTCCCGTCTAATCTGGCGCTGTGCTGTGTACTACATTGATACTAGCAGGAATTACGCTAAATGCTAATTCAGTTGTAATGAGGTATTGGCCGGCCTAAGTCAGTATCTGTTGGACCTGCAGGCTGATTAACCCAGTGTCAGTGAGCAACACTTTGTACTGCCATTATTCCGGCACTCCCCAGCAAATTCTGATTTATTTTCTTTATCTTTGCCGCTGTATTTTTCCGGCGCTAGTCAGCGTTTCTTCATTACAGTTACAAGAAATCACTGCTGGGGGCAAAGGGGACAAACTTTACAGTGTGTTTAGGCTGCATTTAAGTTGCTGTCCAAATTACATATTGTTAAAGTGGACCAACACCCAGTATTTTGACTATCCTGGGTTTTGGTCCACTTCGGCGGGGCACCCCCGATCGGGGTGCCCCGCCGAAGTGGACCAAAACCCAGAAACCCCAAAAAACTCACCTCTCCCCGCTCCCACGTGAACGCCGCAGCCAATCCCCGCCAACGTCCAGGCGGGGGACAGGAACGTCCAAGCCGCTTCCGCCGCCGCCTCCCGCGCGTCACTCTCGGATCATTTAGGTCCTGCATTCCAGTTATGTCAGATCAAGAAACTGTGATATACCGTATTTGCCGGCGTATAAGACGACTTTTTCCCCCTGTAGAACATGCCTCCAAGTGGGGGGATCGTCTTATACGCCGGGTGCACCTGGGTCACATACATATAAATGTACTTACCTTCACCAAGCTGGGCAGCACGATCGTCCTCCTCCTCCAGAGCGATGCTCTTGCTCAGGCAGCACTAGTTGATCAGAGCAGGGAGAGACTGAGCAGGCCAGCAGGGTGAGCGCCGAGCAGATCAGCTTTCCTGCTCTCAGGCACTGTGTGGGCAGGCAGGGGGCTGGCTCCTGGCACGCACTCCTGACATCGCCCTCGCTGCTCTCCACTTTGAAGGGGACTCTTCAGCATCTGATCTGAGGTTTGATTTATTTAAGATTTATTAAAAAAAAAAAAGTTTCTATGGGGCATCCCCCAGTGTAAAACCCCCAACTGGCCCCTTTCCCAGACCCCACACATTACACACTATACTATTAGATGGGACACATTCTAAACAACCCAGGCATGTCCCCAGCTATAGGCGAGCAGGGATGTGGCCGCAGTGTAATGTGGTGTGGACTTTGGGAAACGGGGTCATTGGGGATGTTTACACAGGGGGCACCCCAACTTGGGGGAGTTTACACAGGGGGCATCCCAACTTGGGGGAGTTTACACAGGGGGCACCCCAAATTGGGGGAGTTTACACAGGGGGCATCCCAACTTGGGGGAGTTTACACAGGGGGCATCCCAACTTGGGGGAGTTTACACAGGGGGCATCCCAACTTGGGGGAGTTTACACAGGGGGCACCCCAACTTGGGATGACCTACTGGGTTTTGTTCCCTGCATCAGGAGCAGCAAAATGGAATGCCCCCCTGTCTGAATCCCCCGTTTGGCCTTTTTCCCAGACTCCACACCACATTACACTACGGCCACATTCCTGCTCGCCTTTAGTTGGGGCCTGTGCTGGCTATTCAGAATGCGTCCAATCTAAAGGAATAGTAGGGATGTGGCTGCAGTGTAATGTGGTTTGGGCTCTGGGAAAAGGGCCAGTTGGGGGGTTTCACACAGTAGAGGAAACCCAATTTGGCATGCCCCTGGAGTAGGGAACAAACCCACTGGGGCATTCCAATTCGGGATGCCCCACTGTAAAACCCTCCCTATTGGCCCTATTCCCAGAGCCAACACCACATTACCCTGCAGCTGCATCCCTACTATGCCTTTAGCTGGGACGCATTCTGAATAGCCAGCACAGGCACGTCCCCAACTAAAGGTGAGCAGGGATGCAGCTGCAGTGTAATCTGATGTGCGCTCTGGGAAAAAGGCCAGTCGGGTGTATTTCACACAGTGGAGCTTCCAAATTTGGGAGGCCCCACTGGGTTTTGCTCCCTACTCCAGGGGTATCCCAAATTGTGATCCTCCACTGTGTGAAACCCCCCATCTGGCCCTTTTCCCAGAGTCCAAACCACATTATACTGCAGCTGCATCCCTACTATGCCTTTAGCTGGGACGCATTCTGAATAGCCAGTGTGGGCACATCCCAAACTAAAGGCGAGCAAGGATGCGGCTGCAGTGTAATCTGATGTTCTTTACGTTTTATTTGGTGTGCGGAAGAGGGAGTAGTCTTATACGGCGAGTATATAACAAACTCTATATTTTGAGTGAAAATGTTGGGGGGTGGTCTTATACGCCTAGTCGTCTTATACGCCGGAAAATACGGTATTTACATTCCTTAATTAATGTCACACAGAACAGGCAAGACCTGTCTATCCACCTGTTCTGTTACGTCCTCAAGACTTCAGAGGCAAGGTCTCAAAGTAAACACCCTGCCGCATTCCTGCTTCTGCAGCAGAAGGGTGCTCATTCCTTCTTATTCATTTTACATAACGTACAAGAAACTTCATATCTTCCAACTTTTCAGGATGGGAAAGAGGGACATTTGTTAAATTAAGCCATGCCCCCCCCCCCCCCATTGAGGGATGGATAGGAGTTACAACAATATAAACACTTTAAATAGGCAAATTAATCATTTATTAATGCAGATCTGCATGTTACACCTCAAAGAGGGACAAATGAGAACAACGAGGGACAGAGGGACATAGACTCAAAAGAGGGACAGTCCCTCCAAATCAGGGACACTTGGGAGGTATGCAACTATAAGCAGAGTAGACTGTGGTTAATACTATCAAAGTTGTTAATGAGAACATGAAGGATTAGTACAAATCTCAACCTGACAGTGTCTAGCTAAACCTAGATAACTGTTATTGGCAGACAAAAACATTTATATTACCATCAGGTGTATAGATAATCAAAATGTGTCTGTACTGCATGCTATTATTATCTTAATAGGGGAAACCGAATCTTTAAATGTCATCAGTTTCATTAAAGGGACAGTTGGGTCAACACAGCACCAAAAATATTTACTTTAGGTTAAAACGAAAGTTGCTGAATCTACCCTAGGTAGACAATGAAAGTGAATGACACTTTTTTGTTTTTAACAACAAAATCATACAGTAACAGTGGCAATAGTATGCAATTTATGATTTTGATTGCTTTTTCTTTTTTTAAACAATGTATCCCTAAAGAATACATAAATAAGGTCTGATTCAGCACCATAAGATTTTTTTTTCTGTGAGAAAAAAAAATGTATCTTGATTTTTTTCCTGCAACTCATAATCACTTTTAGCTGTGCAAAACGGAGGAAAAAACTCATTTTTGTTTCTCACAAAAAACGAGAGAAAAAAAATTCTCATGGTGCTGAATCAGCCCTATAATGTCTGTTATAAGATGAACTCCTGTATCCTTGTCTCCTATACAAAATTGTGACATTTTGGTGCCTTTTGGTCAACAACAAAAATTAACGGGCAGGCTGAATCATTACTAACGCCAGATAGTGACAGATGAGCGTCTGTAGCGCGGATTTCTGAGTGACCGCTAGTAGTCGCTGTGCTCGGCCGTGGTTCTTTGTTTCAGAGCGCCTCAGTCGCTGGCCGGTATTGATGAATATGTTGTGTGAGTCGAAGTACTACACTGTATGGGAGCGAATGGTAGCGCCAGCTCAGTGCGACTGACTCACATCACATTCATAAAAAAAACAGCCTCAAACAGCGCCGGCGCTCAAAATCATGTAGTTGTAGCCCAGGGGCTGTGTGTTTAAAGTCTGTTTTTGAACATGTATCCACTAGTAACAAAGCAAAAACATATGGAATTACATTGTTAATACATTGTAACATGAACACTTTAATACCAGACCTGTAAGGACAATTTTGCATAAAGAATTTATAAAAAAAAAAAAAAAAAAATGGGATCAGGAAAGGGATTTAAGGATCGTCCATAGAAATGTATGAGAGAGCGCCAGGTAGCGAGAGGTAATACGTGGCGCTCTGCAAGGCTGAACGCCGGCGCTGTACGCTGAGCCTGGGATAATGAGGAATCGTACGCTACATGGTGTTGTTCCAGTCGCTCACCAGTTTCGGCTTCATAAATGTGTGAGTGCGTGCTGTCTTCTGCGTTCACCTGCCGCTACCTGCCTCTTAACAGGCACTACCTGGTGCTAGAGCTTCATGAATAAGGCCCTAGGTCTTCCTTACCAGACTGTTTAATTCTGTCATTTCTTAGCAAAAAACAATTAATGTTGAAACTAACCTGTAAATAAATATGTAATTTCAAGTTAAGTGTCTGTCAAGCATTAAAACAAATTATTCTCTTCCCCACCCTTCCCAACCACTGATGGCCAGTGACGTGGTTAAAACACTTAAAAAGGGCATAATAACTGGGGCCAAGTCCTTGGAACCAAAAAAGACAATTCTGTGAGTACTCACCTATAGAATTGCTTTTACCATGCATGGCACGGCCTGCTTCATGAAGTCATCACATCCGGGTTATTCCGCCACAAGGTGGCGCAGTGTACTGCAGAAGAATTGTGGCTCCTCCCGGTACCATATAAAAACGGAATTATCATAGACTTCTCCAGTGTAGACAAGCAGTTATATCAAGAAACCGGGAGATAATAAAGGTAAAACAGGTAATAGAACCCCAACTAACTTGGAACAATCACCATAAAGAGGCAACCAAGAACAACGATAACAAGGGAGGGGTGAAGCAGGCCGTGCCATGCAAGAACAAAAACAATTCTACAGGTGAGTACTCACAGAATTGTCTTTTTTCCAATGCATGGCACAGCCTGCTTCACAAAGTCATTACATCGGCGACTTCCAAAAGCAGTGTCCATAAAGTAGGGTGGGATCCCCAAAGAGTAACAGCAGGCAGTTTAAACCACCACTGCCTGAAGTACCTTGCGGGCAAAAGCAGCATCAGCTGAGGCCTTAACATCAACCTTGTAAAACTTGGAAAAAATATGAACAGAAGACCAAGTAGCGGCCTTACAAACTTGTTCAACAGAAGCTTGGTGCTGAAAAGCCCAAGACGCACCAATAGCACGAGTGGAATGAGCAGTAACCCTAAAAGGAGGAACCTTCCCCCTGGCAGAGTAGGCCTGCTCCACCGCTTGACGGATCCACTTGCTGATAGTGGATTTAGCCAGAGGCAAACCCTTCCTAGGTCCAGCAGGAAGAACAAAAGGAGCGTCAGATTTCCTGAAAGACTCAGTAGCAACCAAATAAAACTTCAGAGCCCTAAAAACATCCAGAGAATGAAGGGTCCACTCCATGGAATTAGCAGGATTAGGACACAAAGAAGGCAAAACAATGTCCTGATTGAGATGAAAAGCACACACAACCTTAGGCAAGAAATCCGGCTTAAGCCGAAACACCACCTTATCCTGATGGTGAACACCCGAGGCGCCGAGGTGATACCGAAGGGTAAGGCCACAAACTGGTAATGCTGATCCTCCAGAGCCAACCTGAGAAATCTCTGATGACCTGGGAAGATTGGCACGTGAAAATAAGCATCCTTGACGTCCACGGAAGTCATGAAGTCGCCCGGGCGAAGGGTACTGACAGCCGAGCAAAGGGTCTCCATGCGAAAGTGCTTGAACCTGACAAACCTGTTGAGACCATTCAGGTCCAGGATGGGCCTCAAGGACCCGTCCTTTTTGGGGAACGGGAACAGATTGGAGTAGAGACCCTGACCCCGTTCCTGGGCAGGCACCGGGCAAATGACTCCTGACTCCAACAGACGTTGAACCGCAAGGCACAACCCCTGAGCTGACAAAGGGTTGTAGGACATCCAGGATGTGATGAATCTGGGGGGCGGCCAGGCTGCAAACTCTATCTTGTAACCAGAGGACACCACCGGTCTGAGACGCGGAGCCTCCAGACATGAGCAAAGAGCCGAAGCCGCCCCCCCAACCGGATGGGTGGGGGCGCCTCCTTATGCCTGAGGGGGCTTGGGAGAAGGTTTGGGCTTGGGGTCCCATGAGAGCCCGAGACGACCGAGGGATCTGCCACGGCCCCAAGAACCCCTGCGGATACCTGAAAAGAGGGGGCCTCAACCTCCTCTGGGAACACGAAAGGAGGAGAAGGAAGCAGAGGGCCCCCGAAAAGGCAGAGGCTGCCTCCTACGCTGAGGCCGCCTACCATCCTTGGCTAAAACATCCAGACGCTCATCAAAGAGCCGCAACCACACAAAGGGGAGCCCAGTGAGAGCCTTCTTAGCAGCAGCGTCAGCTGCCCACTGACGCAACCAAAAAGAGCGGCGCATAGCCACCAAAAGGGCAGAGGCCCTACTACTCAGCCATACCACATCATCCATGGCAGTAAGGATAAAGGCACATTCAGAGCAAAGCAAGAGGGCCCTATACTCCTCCCTACCAGCTGTAGCGCCATCAAGGAGACGATTGATCTGTCTCTTAAGAGCAATAGCTGTTATGGCAGCGGCACAGGCTGGACGCAGCCCAGCCCCCACAAATGTAAAAGCATGGCAGGCCAGCTGAGCCATACGCTAGTCCTCGCTGTCCCGCAGAGTAGTAGTGTCAGGTGAAGGCATGACTGAGGTGTTGGACAGCCCTAGAACGGGAGGGTTCACCTAGGGGGGGGTCCGACCATCGCTTAACCAGGTCAGCAGGAAAGGGGTATTTCTTATCCAACCCTTTGGGCACCGCGGGCAATCTACTAGGATGTTCTCCTTGAGCACCATATTAGTGAAATGACTCTGCTCAGGGAACTCCAGATGCTGCTTAACAGGACGAAAAAGCTCACCCTATTTCCAATTAGCCACCTCAGGGGGGACAATGTGCAAGATTTCAAAAATGTGAGACAACAGATTAGCAGTGTCCTCAGGGAACCAGGAATCCTCAGACCCAGACCCAGCATCACTGTTGCAGCCCACTTGCTGGTCCCCAGAGGAATCAGAGCCCGGGAAAAGCTCCCACTCCTCTAGGGAGTAATGGTCATCAAAAAGATCAATTTCCTCATGCTCCTCAGCAACCCAGGCAGGTGTGGGAGCCAGGTGCCGCTTCTTGCTAGAGGCCTTACGTGGAACAGGCCTAGCAAGCTGCCTTTCAATGCTGGCCACAAACAGTGCCAGATCAGACTGTGACCACCTGCTAGTATCCCCTTCACTGGGGGCTAAATGCAGGCGCTGGGGGTGGCGATGCCGAGGGGGGCGCAGAGCTGGGAAGCGAAGTGGGCAGCCCAGACTGGAGCGCAAGGATACCTTGGGCGCACGGCACGCACACCGTGACATCGTTACCGATAGGGGATACCCGGCACATGGAACACGGCCGGGAATTCCCCGAAGGACCCCCGAGCACGCTATCCCCAGAAGCCTCCATATGGTGATTAACACAGGCACAATATGCCAGCACAGGCTAATGGCAAATTGAAGCCACCCGGGATGCCCCCCCAAGGGATGCCTCAAGAATAGTAAGGGGAGATGAAGGGGGGAGTAAGGAGCAGGACCGGGAGAAACCACAACCCACTGGTGTCCCGCCTGAAAGACATAAGCAAAAAACATAAGTATCCCGCAGCCCATGCCCCAAGGACAACAAAAGACCCCAGAAGGGACTCACGGGACAAGCAGGACAAGGACCGCCAGTTGCCAGACCACCGAAGGAAGCGACACAGGCAGAAATCACCGCCACAACCCAGGGATGAAGAGGGCCCCAGACACGCAGCAGAAGCAAGATGGCGCCGGCAGAGGAACCTTGAGGGACGGGCCGCGGGAGAACGACGTGATACGCATCATCCGCCCCCCCCCCCCCCCCG
This sequence comes from Gastrophryne carolinensis, assembly GCA_027917425.1. Classification (NCBI taxonomy): domain Eukaryota; kingdom Metazoa; phylum Chordata; class Amphibia; order Anura; family Microhylidae; genus Gastrophryne; species Gastrophryne carolinensis. The sequence goes on from CM051237.1 coordinate 198,054,756, forward strand.
AAGAGCGCGAAAACGGTGCTCACGTGACCTCGCCACAGATATAGCGCCGCCCGCCACGGAGTGTAGTACAAAGCGGCGGCGGCGAAATGTCTACAAAAGTCTAAAAGCCCAGGCCAGTGAGGGGGGACCCCGAACGCCAGAACAAGTCACATAAAACCCCAAAACACTCACCCCCTCAGAAGTTAGTACAGGAACTCCGCATCCCTAGTAGGCGCATCAAAAAGCCTATGGCCGGCTACCCTTTGTGGTACAGGGTCTGCGGCTTGGAGCAGCACTACTTGAGCACTTGACCCTAGTGCTCCGCTAGCCTCACCCGATCCGACAGCCGAGGCTGGGAGGCACAGAGGGTCCGGAAACAGATGGAAATAGCCATGCAGGGCCACAGGCTTGGTTGCCCCGCTCACCTAGAGAGAGCCATCTTCGATCTTCGCAGATATCACTGCAGAGGAAAAACTGGAGAAGTCGAGGATAATTCCGTTTTTATATGGTACCAGGAGGAGCCACAACTCTTCTGCAGTACACTGCGCCACCTTGTGGCGGAATAACCCAGATGTAATGACTTTGTGAAGCAGGCCGTGCCATGCATTGGGAAAAGCATGGCGGCAAAAAGTAGGCTCTTCTCCTACGTTTTTTTACAATAATACAATGCACAGGATGTTTATAAATGCAAGGCACTTGAGATAATTCTAGTTAGATAGAGCCAAGAACCTCTGTTTAAGATCATGTGCATGTTTGGAAAACTGGAAAAGCAACATCCAAGAAATCCAGGCGAATATGGAAGGATGTTCCAAAAAAAAACCAAATGCAAAAGTTCCCTTTATGTATATGTTTTTGATTGCCTTTGTTTTTGGTTAAATAAAGATATGTGTACATTTTAAAATGTTAATGATTTATCAGCCCTTAATATAATGATTGAAATGATGGGTGCTTTTCTGCTTAATGATGTGTACATGTATTAGAAACTGTTCAGACTGACCATAGCTCATAACATTGAATCCGTGCATATAATGGATAGTCACTAGCTTTATGCAAACCCGAACTGCATAGAGTCTCAAACCCGAACATGTACTTTAGTCAGAAGTCCGTGTTTGTGTTGTGTGTGGCCGAACCCAGAATAACTTACCTCAGCATCGGTGGTGGTGAGTGTACTTTTTTGTCAAAATGTCCACGACCCGGGCTGCAAAAAGACAATTCTGTGAGTACTCACCTGTAGAATTGCTTTTACTCTGCATGGCACGGCCTGCTTCACAAAATCATAACATCTGGGTTTCGCCACAAGGTGGCGCAGTGGCACTGCAGAAGAGTTTTGGCTCCGCCCGGTACCATACAAAAACGGAATCACCATAGACTTATCCAGTAGTTGACAAGCAGTGATACAAGAACCGGGAACAAATAAAGATAACAACCCCAACTAGATTGGAACAATCACCATAAAGAGGCAACCAAGAACAACGTAACAAGGGTGGGGTGAAGCAGGCCGTGCCGTGCATAGTAAAAGCAATTCTACAGGTGGGTACTCACAGAATTGTCTTTTTCCTAGTGCATGGTATGGCCTGCTTCATAAAATCATAACATCTGGGACATCCAAAAGCAGTGTCCATAAAGTAGGGTGAGATCCCCAAAAAGAAAGTAACAACAGACAGTTTAGACCACCACCACCTGGAGTACCTTGCGGCCAAAAGCAGCATCAGCTGAGGCCTTAACATCAACTTTGTAAAACTTGGAAAAAGTATGAACAGAAGACCAAGTTGCGGCCTTACAAACTTGTTTAACAGAAGCTTGGTGCTGAAAAGCCCAAGACGCACCAATAGCACGAGTAGAATGAGCAGTAACCCTAAAAGGGGGAAACTTCCCCTTAACAGAATAGGCCTGCTCCACCGCCTGATGGATCCACTTGCTGTTAGTCAATTTAGCCGGAGGCAGACCCTTCCTAGGTCCAGCAGGAAGAACAAAAAGAGCGTCCGATTTCCTGAAATACTCAGTAGCAACCAAATAAAACTTCAGGGCCCTGACAACATCCAGAGAATGTAGCGTCCGCTCCTTGGAATTACCAGGATTAGGACCCAGAGAAGGCAAAACAATGTCCTAATTGAGATGAAAAACAGACACAACCTTAGGCAAGAAATCCGGCTTAAGACGAAACACCACCTTATCCTGATGCCGCTCAAAATAAGGAGGAGCAGCCAGCTCAGAGACTCGCCTAAACGAGGTAATGGCCACCAGGAAGGCCACCTTAAGAGTCATAATGGGCAAGGCAGCCCCACTGATTCAAAAGGAGGACCCTGCAGAGCAGACAACACCAAATTTAGATCCCAAACAGGTAGCATAGGTTTACGTGGTGGACGCACATGAGTAACTCCCTGAAAGAAAGTCTTTACCAACTGGTGATTGGCAAAAGACCTTTGGAAGAGAATTGCCAGGGCTGACACCTGTCCCTTGAGGGTACTAAGTTGAAGGCCCGAATCCAGGCCATGTTGCAAAAAATCCAGAATCCTGGGAATAGAAACACCCTACAAGGCAGAGACCTAGACTCACACCAGGCAATGTAAGCATGCCAAATCCTATAGTAGATAAAGGACAAGGACTTCTTCCTAGCCCTAATCATAGTATCAACAACAGAGGCCGGCAAACCCTTATCCATCAAGATGGAGGTTTCAGCAGCCAAGCCGTTAAAGCCAGCGTTTGTAAATTAGGATGGCACAGCCGTCCCTGAATGAGCAGATCTGGATCCTTGGGCAGGATATACTGATCCACTGCCAACTGCACGACGTCTGCGAACCACACCCTCCTTGGCCAGCAGGGGGCCACCAGAATGGCTGGTACCCCTTCCTGGGCTATCTTGCGCAGCACCCTGCCCAGCAGAGGAAGGGGAGGGAACACATAGAGGAGCCAAAACTCCGTCCAAGGCATTGCTAGCGCATCTGTGGCGACGGCCAGAGGGTCCTGTGGCAGGGAGACAAACCTGGGAAGCTTGTGTGGCGGGACGCAAACAGGTCCACATCCGGAAGACCCCACTGGTGACACAGGGAGTGAAATACCTTGTTGCTGAGAGACCATTCCCCCAACCGAGACATCCCCCTGCTCAGGGAGTCTGCCTCCAGGGGGTCCACCCCCGGAATGTAAACCGCCGAGATGCAAAGCACATTCTCTTCCACCCAAGACAGTATCAGGGACACTTCCTTGAGGGCTCGATTGCTCCGAGTCCCTCCCTGATGATTGATGTAGGCAACTGCTGTCTGGTTGTCTGAGCGGATCTGAACAGCCCGACCCCAAAGATGTGAGGTCAGCTGAGCAAGAACCAACCTGATCGCCCTCAGTTACAGAACATTGATGGGAGCGTGGGCCTCCTGGGGGCCCCATTGACCCTGGAACTGCAGAGACTTCCAAAAGCCCCCCAACCTGTCAGACTGGCATCTGTGGTGACAGTCTCCCAACGCTGGGGCAGAAAAGTTCTGCCCATTAGAAGGTTTTGTCACGCTCAGGGTACTCTAATGACATGCTCAGGTAACGCCAGCCCTCCAGGTAAGCCCTCAACCCCCAATCTCCGCAGCCAGCTTCACCTGTAGGAACCCCCGCTTGCCGGGACGCAGTATACGCCTGCCCGGGATCGGTTGCCCCCAGGACTTCAATGGCTCAAAGGATGGGAGCTTACTGTTTGGAGGTCTGAAGAACCAGTAGCTGGGAGCGGTATAGAGTGAGTCTAATAGCTAGAGCGAGTAGCGGAAGTCCAGACAGGCTAGAGGTCGGCACCGGGTGTTCAGAGATAGCAGCGGTACAGAGGGATGAGGCAGCTCGAGGTCAGGGTACAAGGCAGAGGTCGGCAACAAGGATCAGATGGAGAGTGGTCGATTCAGGCAGGGGTCGGCAACGGAGATCAGACAAAGAATGGTCGCTTCAGGCAGTGGTCAGCAGCAGAGATCAGACAAAGAATGGTCAGTTCAGGCAGTGGTTGGCAACGGGGATCAGACAGAGAATGGTCGGTTCAGGCAGGGGTCGGCAACGAAGATCAATCACAGAATAACACAAGCCAAAGCTAGGTTCAAGGCGCTATCACAGGCACTGAACATTGTAACAATGACGCTTATATAGGGTAAAACCAGGATGGGAAAACAGGAAGGTGTGCGTGATTGGTGCGATTACGATTCACTGGCTGATAGGTTCAGCAGGGCGAATAGCCCACAAGTCTCCTTCGGGCTCATTGGCCCTTTAACTGCAGGGGGCGTTCCTGCCCCTGCTGGGCTCAGAGGCCCTTAAACTGAAAGAGGCGTTCTCCTTCATGCTGAGCCCGGTTAACTCCTCCTCTGGCGGCCGCGCTGAGAGCAGCGCAGGAAAACCTTGACCTGGGAGGTATCCAGAGTCATGCCCAGAAAGAACCTCACCAAAGAAGGAGACAGTGAAGACTTGGGAAAGTTGATCACCCAGCCGAAGGACTCGAGAGCGGAGTTCACCACCTTAGTATCCCTCTCGGCCTGCCAAAGAGACTGAGCCGCAATCAGAATGTCGTCCAGGTAAGGAAGGATGCGAATGCCTGATGCCGCAGCAGAGCCATCACGCCCGCCAGCACCTTGGTGAACACCCGAGGTGCCGAGGTGATACCAAAGGGTAAGGCCACAAATTGGTAATGCTGATCCTCTAGAGCAAACCTGAGAAATCTCTGATGACCCAGGAAGACTGGCACATGAAGATAAGCATCCTTGATGTCCACGGAGGTCATGAAGTCGCCCGGGCGAAGAGAACTGACAGCCGAACGAAGGGTCTCCATGCGAAAGTGCTTGAACCTGGCAAACCTGTTGAGACCTTTCAAGTCCAGGATTGGCCTCAGGGACCCTTCCTTTTTGGGGACCATGAACAAATTGGAGTAGAAACCCTAACCTCGTTCCTGGGAAGGCACCGGGCAAATGACTCCTGAGACCAGCAGACGTTGAACCGCAAGGCGCAACCCCTGAGCTGACAGAGGGTTGTGAGGCATCCGGGGTATCTTGTAACCGGAGGACACCACCTTCTGAATCCACCAGTCTGAGACGCGAGGCCTCCAGATGTGAGCAAAGAGCCGACGCCGCCCCCCCCCACCCGGATGGGTGAGGGCGCCTCCTCATGCCTGAGGGGGCTTGGGAGAAGGTTTGGGCTTGGGGTCCCATGAGAGACCGGGATGACCACAGGATCTGCCACGGCACCAAGCCTGCTGGCACCTGAAAAGAGGGACCCTTGACCTCCTCTGGGGGTAGGAAAGGAGGAGACTGAAGCAGATGGCCCCCGAAAAGGCAGAGGCTGCCTCCTACGCTGAGGCAGCCTACCATCCTTGTCAAAAACATCCAGGCGCTTACCAAAGAGCCGCAGCCCCCACAAAGGGGAGTCCAGTGAGAGCCTTCTTAGCAGCAGCGTCAGCTGCCCACTGACGCAACCTATGCGGCGCATAGCCACCAAGAGGGCAGAGGCTCTACCACTCAGTCGTACTACAATATCCATGGCAGTAAGAATAAAGGCAACAAAATCAGAGCACAGCAAAAGGGTCCTATACTCATCCCTTCCAGCTGTAGCGCCAGCAAGGAGACGATTGATCAGTCTCTTAAGAGCAATAGCAGTTATGGCAGCGGCACAGGATGGACGCAAACCAGCCACAACAAAGGCAAAGGCATGGCAGGCCAGCTGATCCATACGCCGGTCCTCGCTGTCCCGCAGTTTAGTAGTGTCAGGGGAAGGCTTAACAGAAGTGTTAGACAATCCAAGAACGGGCACGTCTACCTCGGGGGGACCCGACCACCACTTAACCAAATCAGCAGGAAAGGGATACTTGTTATCCAAACCTTTGGCACCGCGGGCAATCTACTAGGACTTTCACACTCCTTGAGCACCATATTAGTGAAATGACTCTGCTCAGGGAACTCCAGGCACTTGCTTAATGGTACGAAAAAGCTCACCCTGCTTCCTCTTAGCCACCTCGGGGGGGGGGGGCAATGTGTAAAACCTCAAAAATGTGAGACAACAGATTAGCAGTGTCCTTGGGAAACCAGGAATCCTCAGATTCAGACCCAGGGTCACTGTCGCGGCCCACCTGCTGGTCCCCAGAGGAGTCAGAGCCCGAGAAAAGCTTCCCCTCCTCCAGGGAATAACGTTCATCAATTCCTCAGTAAACAGTGCAGGTGAGGAAGTCAGGTGCAGCTTCTTGCTAGAGGCCTTACGCTGAACAGGCCTGGCAAGCTGTCTTTCAATGCTGGCCACACGGAGTGCCAAATCAGATTGTGACCCCCTGCTAGAGTCCCCCTCACTAGGGGCTAAGTGCAGGCGCGGCGAGGTAGGCGATGTCGAAGGGGGCGCAGAGCTTGGGAGAGAAGCAGGCAGCCCAGACTGAAGCAAAAGGACAGCCTGGGCACATGGGCCACACACCGTGACATCATTACTGATAGGGGATACCCCACACATGGAACACAACCGGGATTGTCCCGAAGGACCCCCGAGCACGTTATCCCCAGAAGCCGCCATATGGTGATTAATACAGGCGCAATATGCCAGCACAGGGTAAAGGCTAATAAAAGCCACCCGGAATGCCCCCCCCCCCCCCGCGGGATGCCCCCAGAATCAGTAAGGGGAGATGAAGGGGGGGAGTAAGGAGCAGGACCGGGAGAAACCACAACCCATGGGTGTCCCACCTGAAAGACATAAGAAAACATACATAAGTATGCCACAGCCCATACCCAAGTATAACCAAAAACCCCAGAGGGGACTCACAGGCCAAGCAGGAGAAGGGTCGCCAGCCGCCAGACCACCGGAGGAAGCGATGCAGGCAGAAATCACCGCCGCAGCCCAGGGATTGAAGAGGGCCCCAGACACGCAGCAGAAGCAAGATGGCGCCGACAGAGGAACCTTGAGGGGCGGGCCGCGGGAGAACGACGCGATACGCGTTATACGCCGGCCGCCCCCCCCCGAAGAGCGCAAAAACGCTCACGTGACCTCGCCGACGTCCTCCCCACAGTGAAAAAACGCCTCACAAATATAGCGCGCCCACCGCGGAGAGCAGTACAAAGCGGCGGCGGCAGCAAAAGCATACAAAAACAGTCTAAAAACAGGCTAAAAACACACACACTACCAACCGCACCCCCCCCCAAACACCCGTCAGGGGAGGGGGGAGAGCGAGCAGGCAGCGGCAAAGCCCAGGCCAGTGGGAGGGGGGCCCCGAACATAGAAAACATGTCCAAAAACACTCACCCCCTCAGAAGCTAGGACAGGAACTCCGCATCCCTAGTAGGCTCACCATAAAGCCTATGGCCAGCTACCCTTTGTGGTACAGGGTCTGAGGCTTGGAGCAGCGCTCCTTGAGCACTTGACCCCAGTGCTCCGCTACCTTCACCCGATCTGACAGCCGAGGCTGGGAGGCACAGAGGGTCCGGAAACGGGTGGAAATAGATATGCAGGGCTGTAGGCATGGTTGCCCCGCACACCTGCGCATAGAGAGAGAGCCATCTTCTATCTTCGCAGTAAGCACTGCAGAGAACAACTGGATAAGTCTATGGTGATTCCATTTTTATATGGTACCTGGCGGAGCCACAACTCTTCTGCAGTGCCACTGCGCCACCTTGTGGCGGAACCCAGATGTTATGATTTTGTGAAGCAGGCAGTGCCATGCACTAGGAAAAAGATGGCTGCCCCCATGAGTGAGAACACTGGTAGCAGCTAGTCGCACTAGTGCCAGCTGCCAGTGTCCTCACTCATGGGCGGCCATCTTTTTGAATCTCTGGCCCTGGTAATTTTGACAGAACAAAAAACGCTGATTCAGGTAAGTTGCACAACCGCTTCCTGCTACTTTACACTCTTCATGGGGCCATTTTTGGGTCCCAAAGTTCAGGTCCCCATTGATTTCAGTGGGGACCGGGTCCGAGTTTGGCCAAACTTTGTCCGACACTAATAATCACCCATGTCCTGCATGGTCACTGGAAACCAGCCCAACAATCCCTAAAGCTCACCTGCCCCATCTGCATGCATGATACCGAAGCATTCGGGGTCGTGCTAAATATCTGGTGAAGCAAGTTTACCTTTGGGTGTGTGAACAGAAGTTTCCATCTGAGTGAGCTTTCTTAACTTGGACACACTAAAAAATTCTGTACAAGGTTTTTGTTCTAATTTTTCCTAAAAAATCACCTACCCCTGTGATGGCATTTTTACAGATGAGGTACACCATTTCTCCAATGGTGTAAAGATATTATTTTGCCAAATTTGGAAATAACAACGCTCTATGGGCAATTCTAACATATTTGCCAAATTGTTCTGCATAGACCATAGGGTAATCCTTAAACATTATTTGATTATCCACATAAATTCAAGGCTGTAATTGCTGTCACAAGTGCATCAACTAAATATGGAAAAATAAAAAAAATATTAAAGGGGGTGGGTTATTCTGATTTATTTTGTTAAATCATTTTGCAAATATATATTTTGCTTTATAAAGAAATAACTCATTTATGCTGATCAGTGAAACATTTTACTGTATAGACGAAACTCTCTTGCGTTAACCATCAGTGAAATTGGAGCAATTTAGTGAAGGAATAATAACACAAACACAGATTGTATTTAGAATATATAGTTATGTCACTTTATATATATTTTGATTTGTCAAGACATACTAAAGCTAAAACGTGTACAACGTTTTCTACCAGCTATTCTTCTTGGAGGACTGTAGGTCTACCTCCATGGCCAAGAGAGCTACTTTACCTGGACCAACAGCCATGTTTTAAAAAAACTGGTGTTGTCCTGGTTTGCCGGGGTTCCCCATTGATCAACCCAAATTATATCTGTCACCACGTTCCCCAGGCATGGGTCCGCATGACTGGTCAGTTGGTGGTCATGTGTCCCATTCTTAGCTTCCACTTTGCCAGCTGCTGGCCAATCATGGTAACAGGTGACAGGTAAGATTTAGGGGTTTAGCATTTACTGCCACTGCCACCATTTGCTCTTCAGTCCTTGCTGCCTTCCCTATCCCCGCTGTTCCTCACCACCAAGCAACAATAATCACCCCCCAACTTTCTATACACAAAATGAGTGCCATTCAGCATGCAGTAGCACAACAGAGAAGGACCTGTAACCAAGCAGCTGTAGAGTGAAGAGTGGAGGAGGATACTAGCAGGCAGCCGGATGGAATGGAGGGGGGGGAAGAAAAGTCCTTGCTTATTTCAACCAGGGACAGACACTGAGTGGCAACATGTAGCTTCCTGGAGGGCCCTGGCGTCCAAACATGATGCGTGTAAAGCAGAACAGGGCCCTACATGTGCTCTCCATGGACCCGGAGCATGGAAAGAGAGGTGAGATTGGGAACACATAAGCTGCTCAAGGCCTGGGCGAGCCATGAGCGTGTCTGATTTTAGCAATTAGCATTTTATTGAACGGCTCACGGGACATCTAGCTTGCCAGTTCATTGGGTGGGACTCACTGGGGAATCATCCAGGGGCACAACCTGAGTCTGATTGTGCCCTTGAAGACACCAAGGGCCTAGTTTCTTGTTGGGTTCTGTCACTGCCCTGCACTCATTCTCTCTAGCCAGGCCGCCCTCATTTATGTAGTAAGGGCTGGCTTTTTCATCTCCCTGACTTTCTTTTACCTCCCTGAAAGTGGACTTTCATCTAGTAGGGCAGGTGCACGAGGCTGCTGTTACAATGTAGGAAAAATAGTAAAGAAAGAGAGTAGCTGTGTTCAGAAACATGCTATTTTAGTGAAAATAAATGAGAAGCATTCTTGATATACTGCCTAGATATACCATGTCCTAATAAATACGGAAGCATATTGACAATGGTTGCAAATCAAAACAACATGAACAAAGAACAATGTTTGCTTAATCCTCTATCCTCTAACATTTATTCTTTTGTTGCTAAGGGCTCTACATATTAACATCTTTCACAGTTGTAATACTAAAAAGAACATTACAATGAGAATCACATTCTTACTTTACTATACTTTAAAAGCATCCCTATGACCATGAAATAGCAAAACAACTCCTGTGATCCAAGAATGTCATAGTCCAGTTTGGCGTCACACACAGAGTGTTTGTGGGACTTAAACTAGAGATTTTCCTTCAGTGCTCTTAGTTTCGACATGAAGTTTGGATCTTCATCAACATTGTCATCATTGTTGTCAAGCAACTCCTGAATCTAAGGTCATAGATACAAAGGGACATCAAGAATATTGACAAAAAATAGCATATTTTGCTTCATATATTCAAGTGGCATCATTAACATAGATCTACCATGAAATGGGGGGGCTGTTAAAAATGTTTTCAAGCAGAACAAAACCCCTCTCTCCTTCCCCCTTATGCCTTTTGGTATGAGTTCAGGCTCTTCCAGGGCTGCCATGGGTAACCCTGGGAGAACCCAGTGCCCGTATTGATGGGCAGCAGGCTCTCCTACACCCCTTGCAATATTGACAAAAAATAGCATATTTTGCTTCATATATTCAAGTGGCATCATTAACATAGATCTACCATGAAATGGGGGGGCTGTTAAAAATGTTTTCAAGCAGAACAAAACCCCTCTCTCCTTCCCCCTTATGCCTTTTGGTATGAGTTCAGGCTCTTCCAGGGCTGCCATGGGTAACCCTGGGAGAACCCAGTGCCCGTATTGATGGGCAGCAGGCTCTCCTACACCCCTGGCATCCCAAACCGAGGTGCAGGTAATCGGGCGATGTACCACCATGTCACCAGCAAATTATGGCAGGTGACAGAGCAGCTCCCTACCCTGTGAACATTTAATATTCTAAATTGTACTACTTACTGGGCCCTGTCTTCCTTGTTCTGTCCTGTAATGGGCGTGGTCTTTCTTCCTTCTGGCGGGTGGTCTACATCCAGGTAATCCTTTGATCTTTAGGGCTCTTAGGTGCCCCATCTGCCATATACTTTCGGTAGCGATGGCAGTCAAATGTCGCCAGCTTCGCCAGTATGAGAACAGGGGGCCTTCCACCTTTTATCCCTGCTCCCAACCAGGAAATGATTGTTGAGCTGAGAGGCGGAGAGAATGCTTTTATACTGAGAGGCAGAGCCTCTCTATGATCTCCCCCACATTACTACATGTCACAAGAGGGGAGGGGGATTTTTCCAGAAAATCGGCCACCACCTCCTTTTCCTCCTGTGACATGTAAGTCAAGTGGGGGAGGTTCCTGAGAGTCACCGTCTCTCAGTATATAAGCATTCTCCCTTCGCCCCTCACTCAGTCCTCAGCCTGTGTTCCCCTTCCCTTCAGATGCTTTCGGATTTCGGAGCGTCTATCAGATGCCCCGCCGGCATCATTTGCAGTGTGTTAGCGCTGGACAATTGATGGGAAAAGATATCAATATATTAAAAAAAATTTTAAATATATACTTTTTAAATGAGCTGTGTATTTATTTTAACCTTTCACTTTACTTTAGAACTGGCAAGGGGTCCCAATTTATAATTTATAAATTAGGCTGACACTTACATCATGTATGAGATTTCCAGATTCGGGTTCACCATTTCCTTTGGCTATTCTTAAATAGCTCACATGGAGAATTTCAAGAGAGTTTCCTGAAATGGAGAAGCATTTAAATTATTGCTGTATAATTAAATGTAGCATTAAAAAATATTGATATGCCTTACCTTTATTAGTGTGCTCTGTGGTTGAGTTAGTGATATCTAATTCATTGCCTGTGATAATACCATATAAAATACATAATTACATACATTATAATGTAACAATACCCATTTTGTTAGAAATGGGTATTGTTACATTATAATGTATGTAATTATGTATGCTTGCTGCAGTGGGTGGGGGGGGATCCTTATCTATCAAATCAGTGCTGGCTTCCTAATTAGGATGCTTTAAGGGGAAGGGCAAAAAGTGAGCCAATGATAGTAGGCCTATAGAATACCTTTTTAGCCCCAGTTATTTGATTGCAGGCTGAACTATGGTGTATTCTTATATTTGAATACTAAATAATGAAGGACTTGTATATTCAGGTCAAGTTTATTTATTGTAGTTAGCTTTGGTAATAGATTGCAGAGGCCAGTTCAGGAGCCCCATCTACCACATTGGCCTGGACAGTTAAACCAGCATTTTCTGGCTTGATGAGATGTCACTTCCCAGTCTCAGACTGTGTCTGTCTTAGACAAAGACATAAGTCCCCTTTAGCCAACTAATGTATTATAGTAGCAATATTGTGTCATGTAAAGGATTGCTACATCTGTATATACAAATACATACCAATAATTTAAATGAGAGGGAAAGGAGATTCACTCAAAAAAGAAATCATCATATCTTCACATTTGGCACTGTCCAAACCTTTTTCTGTTTTTAAGTTAAAAAATAAATGACCAAGATATTGAGGTTTACAAGTTCAACATACGATTTCGCTTCTGAGAAAAAGTGGCCCTTGGATATGTGATGCTGCAGAATAACCATCATAATGTGATGAATCTGGAGGAGAAGGCAGAGGGAGGGATGGGAGGAGGAGGAGGAGGAAGGGTGGGAGAAGGGAAGGACCAGCAATCCTGTCCCACTCTGCTGAGCTGATTGGGGGATGGGATGAAAAAGAGAAAGGCATTGGCTGGACCTGTAAACCTCAATATCTTGACCATTTTTGCTTTAATTTGAAAACAGAAAGCAGTTTAGGACAGTGGCAAATGTAGCATCACACAATGGTATAACAATTACTTATGTCTGTAGTAGCAGGTCCAGAAGATAAAGCTAAAAGAGTTATCCCTTTTATATCATGTTTGCAATGAAGAAAAATTAGTACTTTGGTAGCCACATAAAATGTTAGGGTAGCATATATACACACACATCACTTTCTTGTACCTGTGTGGTTTGTTTGGTTGTAGATATCCAGCTGTCCAGGAATCTCATTAGTACCATTGACATTTGGTGTTGGCATATTTGAATGTTCATTGGCCATTAGGGCAGGGAAAAGCAGTGACCATAAGATAGAAAAAAGTTTCTTCTGTTTAGAATACTTCCTTCTTGATTGATCTACTGTACTGTTTGCGGGTTCCAAAAAAGTTCCACTGGTTGTGACTGTAACTATAAAATACATTGCTGGTCACAGTATTTCTCTAGAAAACCTACCACACTGATACTGGGGTGCTCTCACCCTGCAGATGCACGTTTTGCTATTAATATGGGATTATAAAAGACACTCTTATTTATGGGATTATAAATAAACCAACACATCTGGCTTAAAACTTCTCCGTCTGCTACCCTCAAGATGTCCGTATAGGCAGAGGTGGACTGCACATAGGGAGACCAGGAAGATTTCCAGTGGGTCACAGTGCTTTATGCGGTCTGGTTCTAACAGCCCCATTCAATCCTTGATTCCATTGTTAGGTACCTCACCTAACAAGAAACCCCAGCTGATGCTCTGCCCCCAATACTATAGCCTCTGCATCATGGCAGTGGGCATCAATACCCACACCTGCCACATTATCAATCCCTGCAATACTAAAGTATCATTGCTTTAAGTGTGGCTATACCCACCCCTGCCCATCATCTGTCCTTGCAATGTTATGGCCTTGGAGAGCACTTGTTGACTGGCTGGTAAGCACATTGTTTGCTAGGCTGGGATTAAGTAATTATATAATGCAATGGTGCGGTCATAATATATATATATTTTTTGTACTTTTGCAGGGCTGCCAATATTTTGGGGACCCATACAGCCGAATCCTCAGCCCCCCCCCCCCCCAAGCTACCCTAATTTTTTTTTTCAAAGTACCCCCCTTTTTACAACCCTTTACTATACATAAAGGACAGTTCAGGCATAGAAAAACTACACCTACCTCTAGGTCCCCAGGCTTAATCCCTCATAGTCCTCTTGACACTTGAGTGCTTAAACAGGACTGCTGGAGCCTGCAGGACTCTGTGGGACTAAGCCTGGGGGTGAGGAGGTAAGTCGAGTTTTTTTATATTCCTGGACAGGGATTATAGTAGACCTGTAGTCAAACATGACTGAAAAAACAAGGGGGGAGTGCACCATCCTGAAATTTTGCACAGTATCACATTTAAAGAGAACCAGTCACTGGCCCTAGAGTCTATAAAACTTTATGCCAGCGCTTTGTCTATCCTCGGGGCATTCCGATTTTGGGATGTCCCGTTACATGAAACCACGGCACACGCACTGCCTTATCTCGATTGAACGAGAACCTGTACATGTGCCATGGGACCATTTTTACAGCAAAAGGTGGGGTTTCACACAGCAGGCATCCCACATCAGGATGTCCCAGATAAGAGGAACAGAGGAACAGTCACCAGGATAGTGAAAATTTTGGCAATTCTCTTTGAAGTCATCCCCCACAGCCTACTCCAACTGGCTGTGTGTGCCCATGCTGGCCTTTCAATAGGCCTTGTGCAGGACTGTGCTGGAAAAGTGAGTATATGGTCAATTCTGGAGATATCACACATTGGGGCATCTCCCATGGTAGAGACGACTGACCCCAGATTCTATTCTCTTTGTAAAGTGGACCAAAACTGATGGCAATCGGACCTGAAATCCATAAGATTCCAGGGCCACTAGATTCCTTTGGGATGCCCTGCTCTATGAAACACCCCAGGTCGCACCGGTATACTCACCTTCACCCCCTGTTCCAACGTCGCATATGCGAGCAGCAGCTGCATCCCTGCTATCCCTTTAGCAGGGCGCATGCCCACGCAAGGCATTTGTGAACAGGGCACGCTCCCTGTTAGAAGGTAGCGGGGATGTGGCCGCTGGTGCGCTAGGTGCAGCTTGGCTAGACTTGGCTCCTTAGACGAACCTAGATGAGCTTGTGTCAGAACAGCCGAGCGCACAGATTGGACGGGAGGCAGTGCATGCACCGTAGGAACAAGGAAAAGTGTCACATCCCAAATCGGGGTGCCCCAGGTGACAGGGGGACCAGGATAGTCAAAATACTGGGTTTTGCTCCACTTTACCACTTAGCCCTAGAATCTAAAAAATGCATGGCAATAAAAGCTAATTGCAGGAGGCCATACATGTGCAGGGGTGAACTGGGAATTGGGATTCTCCTGTAAGATGAAGCAAAACCTGGGACAGGGGTGAAAATCTCAGGTCCGACCTCTTTATGACACTGGAGTTGACAGACTCCATTACTATATGAGGAAACACCTACTAGTCTCTGCTGCAGCAGCACAGCCATGTCCCCAGCTCATGCCTCATGCTGCACTCCTCATTGCTGCTCTTCTAAACCCTGCAAACAGAGCTAAGAGGCATGCAAAGGATCACAAGAGGGGAGAAAGAGGAGACTCCAGAGTCATTGCTTGACTCAGGAGAGCCATAGGCTAATGTGGCAGCACAGACAGAAAGGGGAAGGAGGGGGCTACACAAAATACTGGGCACAGTGCTGCTGACACCTCCATGTCTCTGCTATGTGACGGGGGGGGGGGGGTTGTGGGATCTGCACTTCTATATATTAACCCTCATCCTTCCTGCCAGCTAGCTTTTTTTTTCACTTCATGATAGAACAGTTGCGGTGGCAGTGGAGGCCGGGCCCCCTTCGGCCTCGGGCCCAGGACACCAATTTTGGAAAGTTTAGAAACAAATGCACCCTACGGGATATGGTAATTCACTGCTGTGATTTCCAAACTTTCTGTAAAAATCCTTACCGACCAAGTTATTTTTTCAAAAAATTAGAGCAAACATTTTTTTATTGCACTTGTTTGTGTGTCATAGTCAAAAAGCTCACTCAGATGTAAATTTCAGTTTTAAACGTAAAAGTACACCCAAAAGGATACATGATTTACCAAATCTTTAACATGACCCCCAAATAAATACTCAAGTTGTGTCATTTGATTTGTGAGAATTTGAGTCTAAATGTTGTCCAGCTACTGCCTCTGGCCAGTAGCTTAGTATGTACGTTTGGCTGTGTAAATGTTAAGCTAATCCTTGGCATTGCACACTCAACGGCTTTCCTTGGATAGCCCTAAGATGTAAAGAGATGATTTGCATGGCTTCAGCCACTACAAGAAGTGATAGATACATTGATTATTCATTGTGTTGGGAACTGTGTAAATACTTTCACTCTAGGAAAGCTCCTCTTTTCCTTTACCTTTGAGTAGAGGTCTTTTGGTCTCCATAGCCCCCCTAGATTAAGCCTAACATGGGTCTTTCCACATGGTGGCTTGCGACTCTAGTATGTATACTTGGCAAATAAAGATTGTATTCCGTATAACAAAGAATGCAGGTGGTATGAATCACAGCCAGAAACTATGACACAAAGATCTATCTTCTAAAGCCCCCAAGACATTGTTAAATGTTTGCAATGGTTAGTAGACTGGCTATACAAAATGATAACGGTACCTGGTCTAGGTGGCAGAATTGTATTAACAGGGTTGCTGGAATTCCCTGCAGAGTCAGTCCACAAAACTGATGTGACAGTTCCTCTGGTAGTACCGATTTGAGGGGATCCTGGAGCACCTTAAATATAATTTAAATATGTTTGCAACTGACATCTGTCTATGCTAATTGCAGCAGTACATGGCATTGCATTGCTATTTTGCTGTCAAGTAGAAATGAATGGCTATAGTAATTATTGTATATATTCAATATTCAACATGCCTAACTGTTACATGGTCATTAACTAAACAACTGCAAGATAAATCTGTCTGATCCTAGCATATAGAAACACTTTCTTCCCATACATAAAGCTTTAGGAGAAATTGCACTAAAATACTTCTTGGACCTGTTGAGGTTGCTTGCTCTGAATAATATGTAGCTACTGTGTTTCACAACTCTTATGAACAAAACATCTGGAATCTGGAAATGTTAATCTGATTGGTGAATGAGGATGCATAATAGGTTAAGGTGAGCTTTTATTCAGGTCTGACTAGGGGTAAACCCAACCGCTGCCTGAGGTAAACTATAGAAACCCCCCCCCCCTCCAGGATGTACCACTCCACTCTTCAACAGGGCAGTGTGTCACTCCACCTGGCTCCTTCCTATGATGGCATCTGCAGGAGGACAGCAGTGCAGGGATTTAGTTGCTGAGTCACCAAAAGTTGACTGTAAAAATCCCCAAAATCAGCTTGCAGCACTTTCCTAATTGCTACTAAACCCCTAATGAAAGCAGGCCCAGCAATTGCTGCTCTCCCTGCAACTGCCTCACATGAGTCTAGAAACCATTTCCACTTCCCCCTCTGCTGTCTGCCGATGAATGTCCAATTTTTTTTTAAAAACAATTTCCAAAAGCAGATAGCACCTTCAGGAGTTGGGAGACACAGCAGGATAAATATCTGGTATTAAATCATCAGGTCCTGAGGGTGCTGCCATTCAAAAGAACAATTGTAATGTAATGTAGTATCACATGATTTAACATGCCTAAGTGATAACAATACCTGTGTTACTTAAGGATGTCTGAGCAAGAGTAGAATTTTGTGTGCTGAGAGATGCATTAATAGTTCTGCTTGTTGTCACTGTTGCAAGAATACTTCCTGTTGTAGATGACACTTGGGGATCTGTGGACTTTGTCAGTGGCATCACCGCATCTGCAGCAATTCTTTGTACAGTGGCTACTAAAGTTACAAAATAACATTTATATGCATTACTTTCTAAGTAAGTAAATCTACCTACAACACTATTAATATTACACTGCTGATTTCCGTATGATACTACGTGATTTAAAGGAAAAGTCAATTTTGGGGACCACAGATCAAGACGACTCACTTACCTGCCACCAGCTCCCACACCGCACATAGGTCACCCGTCGCGCTGGCTTCTAATACTAGAACTAGTGTACGGAGATGGTTATTGAAGTCAATGAGAGCGCTCCAGATTGAGACCACAGCCACCCACCAGCCCAGCTTCTCATATTGGCACCAAAGTTTCTAGTGTACTAAGACATTCACTTAAGTCAAAGGGAGCGCTCCAGACTAATATAGGTGGGATGTAAGCGGGCGATTCCTTGTCCCCTTTTTGATATCTCCCACTTTGGTGGGTATACTTACCTATGTGGGCTGAGGCAGTATCCCCAGCATCTCTCCGGCTGCTATGTACTCCTGCGCCTGACCTACCTGCATGACCCTCCCAGGGTTTAACATCCTGTGTGTAAACAGTGTTCTATGCTGTTTATTCATATGCATAGAATAGAATGCTGATTGGCCTGGGCATGGCGCTGAGGTGAGTATAGAACCAGAAGTTATACACAGCAGAGCAATGCAAGGTAACGACCCCCCCCCCCCCCCCCTGCAAAAGGGGACACATTAGCCCTTGCTCCTATGCAGAAAAGTAAAATGAAGTTCCCTCAATTTGTTAAATTGCACATATAGCCCCCTAGTATGGCAGACTACAATGACTTTTGTAGTGTGTGTAGCAGATTAGTATGCAAATGTATGCAGCTTTTACCTGAAGGTGATGAAGCCGGCATATTGTTGGAGGATGTGGTCACTGCTTGAGAGACATTACTCAGAATGGAGCTTGCTGTACTTATGACTGATGTTGCAGCAGGCAGTGTGGTATTTTGTACACCAGCAGTGGATCGTATTGAAATTGTGCTGGACTGAGTACCAGAAACTGGAGGATCACTTGGTCTAGGAGTACTAGGCACAATGCCCAAGGATGTGTTGGGGCTGCTTGAAGTAGCAAACCCAGGCATAACAATGGTGCTGTATGTCTGAAGGTTTGTACTGGTATTTGAAACTAAAGTAGTAAGAGATTTGGTTGTGTTTAAACTTAGCACTGATGTTGTGGTGGTGGGCATTGTTGTTGTAGTTGACTGTGGCAAGGCTGTACTGCTTAGGGTTGTTGGAGCATTGACAGCTATGGTAGTGTTTGGTAGTCCAGTTGTCCTTAAGGTAGTTATTGTGTTGGCAGATGGCATGGGACTGCTGCTGATGTTTGAGGTTGATATACTGCTTGGAAGAGGTAATCCAGTTGTTCTTTCGGTCACATTAGCATTTACAAGAGATGTTGATAGACTGTTACTTGCATTAAAACTTATAGTCATGGATGCAGAGGCCACAGCTGTTGAAATATTACCAATAGCAGTAGAAAGTTTACTTGTAGAAGTACCAATATTGTTAGCAAGTGTTGTGTTACTAGGACTACCTAGGCCTGGATTTGCTGTCACTGTGGTTGTATTGATCAAAGAAGCAGTATAATTGCTAGTGGATGTTTTATTTTCTATTGCTGTTGATTTGTCACTGACAGCAGTTGTTGAAAGGCTGCTTGAAGTATTTGGAATGATGCCACTGGTTGATATGAGGCCGCTTATCATTGGAAATGTAGTTTGTTTGAGAGTATCGGTTGTTCCTGGTGTATTGCTGGATGCATTTGCTACAGCTGTTTTTATTTCACTTGTGGCATTGCTTGTAATGCTACTGTAGATATTGGCCATTGGTGCAGTGACAGCCATTGGTGTGGTTGCTTTTGGCACTGAAGTTGCACTCAATGTGCTTGTTTCATTAATTCCAGAAGAAACACTAGCAGTAAAAAGGCTACCAACAGAAGAAGAAGTGCTCTTATCAGTTGCTGTTCCATTTGAAGTACTGCTGGTTGTTGCACGAACTGTAGTTGTTGACATACCATTTAAAGGGCCAGCAGCTGTGGTAGAAGTTGACAGACTAGTGTTAAGAATTGGGGTTGGGTTAGGTTGATTTGTAGTAGAGTATGTTGTTAAATTGTTGCCAATACTAGAGGTAGCAGCAGGCAATGAAATATAGTTCGACGTTGATGTCACATTGGTTAACGTGACTGTGACAGCTGTGGCACTTTTGGGGCTACTGGAATTGGGAGCGGTTGATGTAATGGTGATAACTGTATTAGGCACATTAATTCCTACGGTAACATTACTAGTGGCGCTGGTTGTTAAGACAGCTGACAGAGTGGTTCCTGCTTTAGAAACACCAGCTGAACCACTTGTGGGAGCCAGATTGATAAAAGGTGTTGTCTGATTGCTACTTTTCGATATGCCATCAGATGTTTTAGTGCTTTGTGAAATTAGAGGTGTACTTGATGTGTTTGCACTAGCAGTCACAGCAGCAACTGCAGATGGCCCAATGCTCAGATTAGTTGTACTGGGGCTGACTGTGGTAATGGCCGAAGAGCCTAACTGTGTCACAGTTGTGGCTGTATCTGGCTGCTTAGTGGTTACACTTGGTGTTGAAAATGTGGTAAGTAAACTTGGCAATACAGTTGTTGCTCTGAAAGTTGTTGGTTGTGTTGTTGCTGGAGTTGTTGTTGTTTGTAGTGGTGTTGTTGTTGGAGTTGTTGTTGTTTGTAGTGGTGTTGTTGTTGGAGTTGTTGTTGTTTGTAGTGGTGTTGTTGTTGGAGTTGTTGTTGTTTGTAGTGGTGTTGTTGTTGGAGTTGTTGTCGTCGCTGCTGCTGCTGCTGTTGTTGTAGAAACTCCTGCATAACAAAAATATCCCAAAAAAGGTTTGGTCATCTATTTGTCAAATATGTAATTGTTTATTGAAAATAGAGTAATGCCCTTAATAAATATGCCTTTTGCTTGAGCTTGGAGTTATGGATATTTAAATATCAGTATTGCCATTACTCTTTGTAATGCTGCATCTGAGTAGACTAACTAAAAAAGTTGGAAACATTTCCTGTTGATGCCCATATTGGAGACCAGTGTGGACATTACAATAGCAAAACTGATACTATTTAAAGTTGAAGTCCAACCTCCAATGGACAAAGTGCCAATGCCCCCGGCCTGGGAATTTCAAAAAGAATATCTTTTCAGCACTGGCCTCCTACGCTTGCAGCCACCGGGAGGCTCAGAACATGGAAGCACTGCTCTCGACATGGGATTAAGCATTTAGTGCCAGTAAGACAAGCTTTGTTTATTATTTTACTTCTGGACCAAGTGGGAGGGCATAGGCACCATCCAGAGGAGCCTGGACTTCTGTGCCATGAGCATAGGGTCACTAACACACCTTTTATTCACCAGCAGGTAAATGCCACCTCTCAGGCTTTCTGTCACTATGTGTTCTAGTTCAGGGTTGGGCAAGCACTGTACACTTAATCGTGGGGTATGGGGGAGAGCTGTGTAACCATGTTATTACTTGGTTAGGGCAGCTAGCCCTAGGAATAGTCAATAGGAATAGTCTAAAGTGTGGTAGTGAGAAGGGACACACAATCTGTGGACATGGGGGCAGTACTGTATGTTTATTAGCTGAGGGTTGGAGGAAGATAGCTGCAGATACATTGGTATACGGGAGATCTGCAGGCACTGCCAACTAACTATGAGGTTAGTGACAGAATTGAAAATGCTACCTAATTATGGAGTGGAGATGTAGAGTTGCACGTTCTGCCTATTAATTTATGGGTTTGTGTTCTATAATATAAGTCCAAGCCAAACCAAATATCCCCCATCTAACCAACTGCATGCCCCTAGGAATATCCAGTCTGCAGAACGTTCAGCAGCACAAAGAACAGTCTGGGAGACCCATCTTACATTAAGCCAATGAGGACCAATCCCAAGATTTTTGGATTTGTTTTTAGGTTTCATAGCTTCATTAAACTTTTGGGTAGTCTGCAGATCACGTGTTGACCCCTATTTTATCATCTACTCATATAGTATCTTATTGAACATGTCTGGCAGCATACCAATCCAAGCAAAATATGTTCACCCCTGTAATATTTCCATTTTAGCATGCAGGCAGATTGTAAAACATAGATATATTATTGTCAGTTTAGTTATCTAGCACTATCATGAGTGTCAGTGACAGATTTACCTGAATCTCCTTATCTAACATGAGTATAGCTGATTCCATCTTCAAGTACGGTTTAAATGCAGAGATCATGGATAAGAAAAAAGCAACAAGACTGGACATTGTTCAGAAACTGACAACCAGAATTTAAAAAAACATCTACAGCAATATTTACCTCCCTCCAATGTCAGCGTTAAAATCACCCCTGGTCAGGAAGCTGCACTCAAATGCTGCTGCCCCCATTAAACTTGTCAATAACAAGCAGAGGACTGCTTTAAAGATTGTCAGAAGTCTTGTCAAATTGTGTGGAACTGTCACTATTAGTGCAAGGCAATATACTATAGGTATATCCTTGATGATCAGCGCTGGAAAATACTAGCATGAGATATCCTGGAAACCCTGCATGAGATATCAAAAGCAACCCTCAGAACTGTCACTACAAACATTGAAGCCTAAGGTATAGCATGTGTATCTGTTGAAAGAAGTTGAAAGCAAGGGGGATGCTACATATAGTATAGTATATAATTATCCTAATGGAAACCAGGTTAATTGTGAAATGAGTTTAATAATATACTGCAGGTCCACTTGCTTTTGATTTGCTGTTCCCCTGAGTGCAGAATGCCCCTGGGAGGTTATTCAGCAGTCAGTTTTGGTGCTCTTTACCATTACAGATACCAGGGCCTGAATGATCGCCAGCCTTTACAACTTTTAAGCTTCGGTCCTATAACCCATTAAAAGTAGCAGCAGCCAGGTTCCAATGGCAATATCACAATGCAGTGAGTATACTGCAACAACAACATATGTAACAACTTTAAAAGACCGTAAAGCTGCCTTTAAAAAAACAGTTGACCTCTAAAAAGGAACTAAACTATTTTACTATTCTATGATTCATCCCGTGTATGAAACCCCATCCCTGTGTGAATTCCACCAGATTGTCCATAAACTCACTTTACTGGCGATACCACAGTGCATGCATGGGCCGCTAGCCAATCAGGAACTTGTATTCCATTTAGCTCAGCCAAATCTGAATGGAGATCGTATTGATGTACACCTCCAAACCTTTATGTTCCCTCACCAGCCAGTCCGAAATGTCCGGCATGGGTACAAGTTTAAAGCGACCAACCATGCCCTATGGAAGGTTAAATATAAAAAAAAGTATCAACTTCACTTAGGCCCTTATTTAACAAGGGATAGCGACAGGTAGCGAATGGTGAGCGAACGGTAATGACGGGCACCGCCACGAGAACGCCGGCTCCCCTCCGCAATCACACATTTATCAAGCCGATCCTGCTTAGCGACTGACAGAGCGCCAGATAGCGAATCATTCATCATTATTCCAGCCTCACCCCACAGCGCCAGCGAGCGACCTTGAACAGTGACAGGTATGACCTCTCGCTACCTGGCGCTCTCCAATGCATTTCAATGGAGCAATCTTTAAATATTCATAATTGCTATTAATTTTTTTTTTTTTTTTTTTTTTTAAATGTCAAAAATTCTGTGACCACTTCTGCAATGTTAGATATTTTTTTTAAGGTAAACAAAAAAATTGTGCAGAATTGATATTACAGGTCTGATATTAATGTATTCATATTACAAAATGTTTTGAAAAACTTGTTTTTTTTTCCCCAAAAATATGGTTGTTTGGGGGTTAAAAAACTACTTTTAACCCATCGCCGCCAGCGCTCTGGGGTTTAAACATGCATTTCACAGCGCGAGAATTTTTTGAGCGTGATTTGTTAATGAATATGGTGGGAGCCGTTCGCTATGGCCATTCGCTGTCATGCGCTCCCATACAGCGCGGAACCTGTCAAACAGCGACTCCTAACCCCGTATTCAACATTACCACACACCGACTGAGTCGCTGTCAACAGCCGAACAACGGCCAAGCACAGCGAATACTAGCGGGCGCTGTGAAAATACCGCTACTGTCGCTCATCTGTCGCTACCTGGCGCTATTAATGAATCGGCCTCCCCATGTCCTGTTGGATTGCTGGGAAATACAAAAATTAAAATCACTATAACAGGAATAACAAGCAGCATTGAGGGCAGAAAATATCCAACCCATAATGTACCTGGGGTGGGGGAGCAAAATAAATTGGGTTGTTTTGGGGGAATTTAGTCCTCTTTAAGCTAGAGGTTAGCAGAGGTGAGTCCATGGGACTGATAATGAGTCATTCCAGGGGTTTCCAAATTGGCATTTCCCACAAGGAGAGAGAACAGCAGTCTAGAATATTATAGACTCCTCTCTAGAACTTAGTATTAGCATTTAATTTAGGCTAATAAAAGATAAACTGTTGGTGGCTGAAACACTGAAATCTAACATTTGTGTAATGTTGTTACCTCCATTGCATGCACGGCTAAAATCTGGGCAGCAGTCGCCATTGGCAGTGCAGTACTCATCACAGTAGCAGTCATCTCTTCTGCATCCGCTGTTCACTCCTTTGCAGCACACCGCTGGATATGTAGTACATCGTCCTAAATATAAATACATGCAAGTCTCTTGAGTGGAGTACACTGAGATTCATAAATTGGTCTTACCTTCACCACAACAGCATGTCAGCGCTCATTTCTACTAACCTGGTCCAGTTTGTCACTTTTGTCTCTAACTTACTCCAGAACCTACATACAGAAATGTAGTAGGTTTGTCAGTGGAGGCACAAACGCTCCCCAGTAACCAAGGCAGAACTGTAATCTGGCTTACCTAGGTGCACAGTGCACATTGGCTAGCAGCATAGTAAATAAGGAAGCATAATAATATATTATACAAAAAATGTGATGTGCACTAAACTGTGTTTAGATGGTATCACGTTAGATTTTCCTATGCACGTTATTTTATGACACTTACAAACTGACACGCATGCAAGCAAGTTAAAACCAACATCATGGATAAATGTTGGAACAAGTAAGATGACCTTGAAGCCACCATATTTACTAAGGGCCTTATTTATCAAGGAATAGCGACAGATAGCGACTGGGGAGCCGGCCAGTAAAGCCAGGTACCGCAACTAGAACGCCGGCTCCCCTCCACAATCACACATTTATCAAGCCGATACTGCTTAGCGACTGAGATAGCGCCACCTAGCAACTCATTCATCATTATCCCAGCCTCATCCCACAGCGCCAGCGAACATCCTTGAACAGCGACAGGTATGACCTCTCGCTACCTGGCGCTCTCCAATGCATTTCAATGGCAGAATGTATTTTAATTAATAATTATTCTTTAATATATATATTTTTTTTTAATTTCCAAAAAAAAATCTGTGAACATTTCTTCCTTTGAAAATGTATTTTTTTGGGATTTTTAAAAACATTTTTTTTTGCAGAATTGATATGATACGGATTTTAAACTATTCAGGTTTGAATATTATTTCAAAATCATTCCATTTTTTTTTTGGGTGGTTAGGGGGTTAAAAAACTACTTTTAACACATCGCCTACTGCGCTCTGGGATTTAAACATGCATTTCACAGCGCTAGGAATTTTTAAGGCTGATTTTTTTATGAATATGGTGGGTGCCGGTCGCTATGTCCAGTCGCTATCATGCGCTCCCATACAACAGCGAACCTGTCAAATAGCGACTCAGCATCTTGTATTCAACATTACGGCACACCGACTGAGTCGCTATCATCCACCGAACAATGGCCAAGCACAGCGACTACTAGCGGTCGCTGTCAAAATACCGCTACAGTCGCTCAACAGTCGCTATCTGTCGCTATTAATGAATCAGCCTCTAAGTATTTCACCCCAGGAGCTGGTGGGCTCCTCCCAGGGGAAATATCATACAGAAAAAATACATGTAAAAATGGGAATTTGTGTTTTATTATACTTTTTACATATTGTACATTATAGCTCAAAAATGAATTATAAATATAAACTATTAAAATATTAAATCAGTAAATAGTTTTAGAAGGAAAATATATAGCAATAGTATACACTAGATGAATATTTGAATGCTACAATGTAAAATGTCCATAAGCGTTATGTACACATCTTTAGTACCTGGGTTGTCTGTGCTGGCTAACTTCAGCATCTAGCTAGTTCTGTCCTTTTTTAAAAAAAAAAAAAAGTAATACTCTGTATGTCAAGGAACGTGCGTGAAGAAGGGCCAGACCCTGGACCTTGATATTTATAATATGTAAATACATTATTTATTGTGATTAAAATCACAATATGTAATCCTAGGACTTGCCTTGTCAATGTACATGTTGTACAAACTGTCATTTCTTTTACTTGGATTTCTTTGATGACATTTTTGTTTCATGTGTTACAACATATACATATTTTATGTTTACATTATTTTAAATGCTTTTTTTTGTCAATTTAAAATCAATAAAACATAGCAATTTTGATTGTTTTTTCAGCCTGCAGGTATATTGGTGTTTCGTGTGATTACCTAGTTCTGCTTGCACCAGAAAAATTGGTCTGCACTGAACCGCAAAGGTTTTCTAGATCAATTGAAAGTTTCATAGGAGGCAGAATACAAATCAAATAGCAACAAACAAATACAGTGCAACACAGTCCATTTATTCTAAAAAGTCAAAGGTACTGTAACTTGACTTGCTGTGTTTTCTTGAAAATACTTGCCACTCATCCAAATGGCATTCTTAGAACCAGTTAAAATGAGTGATATACCATCTTCAAGGTCCCCTGGAAGCTTTTACATGTGTTACATTCACAGTTATTACTATGCTAAAATGCAGACGATTTTGTAAAGGAAAATTGGTGGACAAAATTTTAGGTTACTGAAAAACAATTGGTCCAGGAAATGAAAAATATAAAAAAAAAAATCCAAAAACTTTAAAAGCCTTCATTCAATGAAGACATTGAAGGGGTCTAACTTAAACATTACATTCTCTTACCTATAAAGTCTCCCTCCACACAGGATAAAGCAAAGATTACAAGCAACGCAAGCTTCATCATCTTGCTAAGATGTCCAAAGATGTTTGAGAAATACTTCAAGTTGCAACAGAAAAACAGAATAAAAGCATGATTCTGGAAATACCATGCGTCACTGCCATTGAATATCATGTAGCATCTTTATTGTGCCCTGATGTAGTTATGTAGGATATGATTTCACTAAGTGACAAAAAGATAAACCAACGCCCACCTTTATAATATTTGGTCATCCACAAAGTTACACCACAAATCACCTTCATGAAAACCATCAAAGCAATGTGCTTCCTGCCTTAAAATGTACTGAATACATAGTATTTTAGGTTGAAAAAGGTCGTCAATGATATCCAACTAAGGAAGTAAATGTAAAAAAAAAGAGAGATCTAGATGATTTCACAGGCAGAAGACAAGTCTTTAAATCAACACATGCCTGGATGCCTTATGGATCATAGCAGTAGAAAGTTATAAAATATAAACCCTGCTACTTTCATAGTTATTCAAAATACAATAAATGCTATCACATTCTTCAAATTGTGTATCTTTTTTACATATCTAAAGCAAAGCTATTTTATGACATGTAAAAATCAATGCTAGTTTTTTGCTATATCCTTATTATTGAATTACATCACTAAGAGGCCGATTCATTAATAGCGCCAGGTAGCGACAGATGAGCGCCAGTAGCGTGATTTTCTCAGCGCCAGCTAGTATTCGCTGTGCTTGGCCGGGGTTTGCTTGTTGACAGCGACTCAGTCGGTGTGCGGTAATGTTGAATACAGGCTTAGGGGTCGCTGTTTCACAGGTTCAGCGTTGTATGGGTGCGCCTGACAGCGAATGGCCAGAGCGAACGGCTTGCTGCAGATTCATTAACAAAACACGCTCCGAATTTTTTCGCGCTGTGAATTCCTTGTTTAAACCCCAGAGCGCTGGCGGCGATGGGTGTAAAATAGTTTTTAACCCCCAAACAACCATATTTTTTTATTGTAAAATTATACAAGTTTTTATAAACATTTTGTAATATGAATACATTAATACCAGACCTGTAATATCAATTCTGAACAATTTTGTTTTTTATTTTTTTTTTTACCTTAAAAAAAAATCCTAACATTGCAGAAGTGGTCACAGAATTTTTGACATAAAAAAAAAAAAAAAAAAACATTAATAGGAATTATTTATGATTAATTAAAGATTGCTCCATTGAAATGCATTGGACATCGCCAGGGAGCGACAGGTCATACCTGGCGCTGTGATGGGATTAGCAGCGGCACTGTTCGTTGCAGTCGGCTACATGATGAATCCCGCGCTAGCTGTCGCTCTCGCCGGCGCTAGCCTCATTTAGCTTGATAAATGCGTCATTGTGGCCGACGCCGGGCGTACTTGAGTCGGTAGCCGCCGTTAGCTGGCGGTACCTGGCGCTCGTCAGACACTACCTGGCGCTAGCCCTTGATAAATAAGGCCCATAGTAAGTAAGCAGTTATTGCTGATATTTAGAATAATTTGCAGTTACTGCATACGTGCAGTATGTGTACTAAAAATGGCAAGTAACTGAAAACTACTACTAAAATGCCAGGACTGTTGACTATTAGTTACTGCTAGGTATTACTGCTAGGTATTATTAGTATTATTATTGTTATAATTATTATTTATTTATAGAGCGCCATCTTCTGGGTACGGATGGATTACATGCGGAGGACGAATTCCTATGTGTGCGCAAGCATACAATGGCCATCTATGCATTAAAAAATAAATTTAAAAAATTCTTCTGTAGCGCTGTACAAGGTATAATTACAAGGTAGCATACTGTATAGGAAACATTACAAACTAGATGCTACAAATTTGAGACCAGATGTTGTGAGAACAAGAGACAATAAGAAAGAGAGTTCTGCAATTGCAAGCTTACAGTCTAAAGGATAGGGAGTGGAGACAAAAAGGGGAGGGATCAAAAGTGATAGAGCTTGGCGGCATATGCCCTGTGAAGGTTATAGGGTTTGCTATATGCTTGTCTGAAGAGGTGAGTTTTAGGGGCACTGTTAAAGTCTTGGAGCATTGGAGAGTGAGGGATTAAGCCGGCAGAGTATTCCAGAGAAGTGGAGATGCTTGGGAGAAGCCTTGAAGGCAGGAGTGCGAGGAGGTGACCAAGGAGGAGGACAGAAGAATATCAGAGGCAGAGCGGAGGTTGCGTCTGGGTTGGTATTTCTAGATTCGAGGTCTCTTTATGAGGCTTTACTTCAGATTTCACAGCTATCCAGGATGTCAGAGCAGGTACACAGCAGGTCAGGTGCACATTATTTTTAAAAGATATTTTGTTTGGGAAGTTGCAAAATAGTTGGGAGTTTAGTTATTGAATTTATATTTTGTTTTAGTTTATCAATTAAAAACAGCAGTTTAACAGCTCTGCTATAATGTGGCCGAACGAACATGTAATGTGCGCAGGAGTTCATGCAGTATTCTGTGTACATTTGGTTTACTTTATGACAACCACAAGTACATTTTTTATCTGGTTCTATGGAGATAAATAGGGATGGACGAACCGGAATTCGCTCCGAATTTCAGGGAAAATTCGATTCGGCACGAACCCGAATTTTTTTTGGTTCGTGCCGATCGAATTTTCCCTGAAATAAAAAAAAAAAAATGCCGGCATGGTGGGAGCGGGCAGGCTTTTTAAACAAATGCCGGCATGGTGGGAGCGGGCAGGCTTTTTAAACAAATGCCGGCATGGTGGGAGCGGGCAGGCTGGCTACGCTGTCAGCGGGCGGCGGAAGCCGGCCCGCTGACAGCGCAGCCGGCATGCCCGCTCCCACCATGCCGGCATTTGTTTAAAAAGCAAACACTTACCTGCATGGTCGGAGCGTGGAGGCCGGCGCCGCTCTCAGGCGCCCTCTGATGACGCGTCCTCTCATGACAGCGTAGCCGGCCTGCCCGCTCCCACCATGCCGGCATTTTTTTTTTTCAGATGAGCGATTCGTGAAAGTTTGATTCGGGCGAACCCGAATTTCTTGGGGAAATTCGGCGAATCGCCCGAATCGAACTTTCAAGAAGTTCGCTCATCTCTAGAGATAAAGGTAATGGCAGATGAAGGGGCACAAGGCTAATAAAGATGTCAAACCTCTGGGCACCCATGGAAATTCTGACTTCTGGGGTCCTAACTTGAGATTTTCCCCATTATAAAGGATAATGATTAATGGTCAAAGCACAGACTAAATTAAAGGATAAAGAATCTGCTTGGGAGAAGGCTAAAGAGATGTCTATTTTCTACCGTCCCAAACACAAACACACTGGAATGAATAATAAGGGGGCCCCAGGAATCTGATAGGCAACAACAATTTATTATATCTGTAGGTGGGAGAATTTCTCACTTATAGGTACGCGCTGAATTACAATACACAAAATATCAAGGTAGAATTATTACAATCAAAATGATAATTCTAAATAACATTCCCCTCGGGTCACTATTATGAACCTGCTGAAAGTGTGCAGAGACACTATGAGCCTCAAATTCTTTCCTAATATTATATAGGTGTTCCCTAATTCTAATTTTTAGGGGCCCACCCGTCCTTTCTACGTATTGTTTGCCGCAGGGGCATTCTAGTAGATATATAACGTTGGTACTATTACATGTTAGAAAATGGTTAGCTTTATGATTCTCCCCAGTAACTTTCGAGGTGAAATCCTTACTACTCCTAGGTTGTGCCCCCCCCCCGCACATTTTACATGCACCTGTAAAAACCTTTCATGTTGCTCAGTGTGCCCCCAGTTTAAGCAGGTTCATAATAGTGACCCGAGGAGAATGTTGTTTATGGCGACTGATACTGTGGTACAGAATTTAAAAGGTTGAAATATATTGAGATCTTTATCCCAGGCAGAATCAAGATGGATTTTCCAAATGAAAACTGTGAGTCAGTTAGGTCTAAACTTTGAATTCGACATCAATTGTTTTATTGGTAATACTTAACCGAGTGCCCATTTTGTATGATATTAATAAAGCTGTGGTATTGTAGAAGAAAATAATATATAAAGGTTAACCCTTCAAGTGCCAGCTACATGAGTCTCACGTAGCTGACTTTAGAGCCCCATAAAAAAAAAGTAAAAAAGATACAGACTTACCTGACCCCTCGTTTGAAAGTGCCAGCGATTCTCTTCAATAATCAGCTATTTGATTTTCACCCCCGGGCCTCAGATCTTCAGGAGGGGGCCCGGAATAGCCCCCCTTCCCACGCCATCTGAAAGAAAAAAAATAAATCGCTCTCCCCGGGTCTTCTCTTCACCAGGGGGGCTGGTGAAGAGAAGACCCTTACAACTATGCAATCATATTGCATAGTTGTATCCTATCTGAAATCTCCTAAACTGAGTTTCCTGGGCAGGAAATGGTGTCTACCAATACATATGTGGTACAGTTGTAACCGGGAGAAATAGGGCTTTCACACGCAATAATATTTTATTAACAAACTTACATTTTTTATCACAAAAAAACACTACAAATCGTAAAAAATGTATTTTTTTTTTATTTTTTTGCACATATTTCACCCAAAAGTATTGAGAATACACAAACAAAAAGACCAAACAAGACATTTCATGTTGAAGCCCAGACTCTGCTGAAAAAAACAATATATAATTTTCCTGGAAAATCCCTGTAAATCCTTTCAAAAATCAAGGTTGAACATGTGTAGCGCAAAAACGTGAAAAGTAGTCTGGCACTAGAGTGTAACAAAACATCTAGGTAGGCTGGCACTTAAAGGGTTAAAGATGTTCGGTTTAAAATGGTAGCTTAGGAAAGTTTTGCTGGCTCCATATTTTAATGTTGAACTTATGCAAGATATATGCTAAAGTTAATTTCCCTAAAGTATGTAGCAAGTAATCATTGTAGCGCCACGCGGCAAGAAATGTCATTCTCGCTGCAGTATTGAAAGCCGGTCTGGTGGCAAAATAGTTAATAACAGAAAGTCACATGACCGAGCGAGGTGAATAAATTTATTGATGGTGTGGAGGGCCCGCAGTCCATTGAGTAAGTCTGGATTGATGAAACGCGTTGGGCGGGACCCATCCACAGCGTCAACACGTGTTTTTTTTTTGTTTCGGTTTGTCTGGATTAAGTCATCTCCGCAGCCCGTGGCCAGGGTAGCGGGGAATTTAAGCAAGCCTATGATAGTTTTATCTATGGAAATATAGAGGTGGGATGTGCCTTTGGCATCCAGCTTTTCATGTGGATTTGTGATTTTACATGCGAGCAATAAGAGTGTATTGGGTAAGCGCAATAAAAAGATGATTGTTTTTAATGTTATGAGACGGTGTCTTTTTAATTTCTCTTGCACATGCGGATTCTAATGACTATTCCTGAGAGTGAACTAATGGGAAATATTTAAGTATAAAAAGCGATTGATGGTTTCAAGAGGAACTAAACCGATAAGCTTTACTAAAAAGGGAGTCTGGTAAGTGCAATTTTATTTGGTGACTGGTGTGGCACTGAAGATTTTACGAGCACTGGTGGTGTAATCCATTTATGAATATTGAGGACAGTGCAATCAATTCTATCAACCTCACGGAATCCGTCTATGTTGTTAGCTGTTTACTTCAACAACAATTTATTGAACTTGAAAAGAACAAACCTTTTCACCTAGAGGCCTCCTGGGACAGGTTCCAACCAGGTGTCCACCTTTGCTACGATGCGCATAAAGGCCTTGTCTACTCTCTCTAACCTCTTTTTATTAAAGAAATTCCAACTACTTAGTGGCATCAAACATGGCCCAAAGGTCAGCCAGATAATTCCATTTGTTGTGGCTCGCACAGTTTGTACTAAGCACTGGAAATTGATTTACATAAAGTATCTTCATAGCCTTATAGGAAGTGTCCACAGATCTTTAGACAAAAGCCCACACAATGTACAAGGTGTACTAGAAATAGAAGCCCAATTACATAATTAAGGACAGTGTGCAAAATGGCCACTCCAAATCTGAAGCAAAACAATAGTACCCACTAGGCCCACACATATAAAAATGCACTGCTAAAATGTAATTCATTTATTAACACATTCAAAAAATGACATACCGTATAACAAATAAAGCATTAAAATCTCAGAGGACCCCTGAAACCAGTAAAGGACCCCTCTCGCCCTCATAAATATGAATCATCTAATAATATATACTACCCAAATTAGCAGCAGACCCTAATCATAATATATTCATGTGCAAAAAAACAAGGTTGTAAAGTGCTAGTGGAGCCATAGAACGTGTGGTCTCATTTTTCCTGGGGTCCCCCTCCTCCACCTCCTGCACGATTACTTATTGGTTTGCTTTCCTGCGGCTATTTATCTGTGCTATTGGTTGTGTAATTTATATAGTGCTATATAACAGGGCTTCGATTGGTTAATGCAAAGTAATGAGCACTTAGAGCATACATATTTATGAGGGGAAGAGGAGTCTTTTGCTGGTTTGTTGGTTTTTAATGTGCCAATAAATTCATTTGATTTTAGCAGAGCACTGATTATATGTGGGGACCTGGTGACCACGGGCGCTATTGGTTTGCCCAAGCCTTTGGTGTGATGGTAACCGATCAATCCTCTCTTGACAATCAAAAGACCTGGATGTGAGTGGCTTATTAACAAGACATGCATTCTGGCATTCTGGCATACCGACTGCCATAGCAAGCACACAGTCTCTTCCAGCAAGCACAGCAAATCAAATCCAATCTGGAGCCACCTGTATATCCAGGGCCGGATTATAGGCAGGGCCTGAGAGGCTTGCACCCAGGGGCCTCCACCAATTGAAGCCAGAGGGCATCTACTGCTAGCACCAGAAATGTAGGAAATCTTGCAGTACATGTGGCGCCAAGACAGAGGGGTTGTGTTTTGACTGGACATCCACATTAAAACAAAAAGTTATATTATGCGGGCAACCACCATACTAGGGGTATCCACCACACTTAACCCAGCCTTGAGTATATCACAGACTTGATCAAACACAATTTCACGATCACCAGCTCAGATCTAACTGGGCAGATATTGAAATGTCAACAGGCTAACTCTGGGGCAGGTAACTTTTAATTTTGCTGGGCATCCAAAATTGGGATGCCATTCAGGAGTCCATTTTGACTTTTGGTCCACTATAAAGTCCAGTTCCAGTTTAGATGCCCAGCTACACATTGGTACTTGGTGAGCCAGCATGCCCCCATACTACATTGCTTAGAGCAAGACTGAATTACACCTTTAATTAAAAATTAAGAAATACTAGCCTCTTGCTTGCTGAACCCTGTCTAACAGGGGGGTTGGGAAACGGCTGTGGTTAGGAGACATTCTGAAAATGTTATACCTTGTGGCAATTTCTGTCCACATTAATTTTGGATCAGGAACCATAGCAGCTGTACCAGGTGGTGGGTCCTGGTCCAAAGGTATTTGAACTACAATCCACAGACTGAGCTGTTCATCCTCAAGTGTGTGAAGCTCCTCTAGGTTTTCCATCTTGCTGGGCGCCTTGAAAATGTAAAACCCTAGAAAAGATCACTACTTATTCAGACAACAACCCCAAATGCATGGCCCCAGATGGCACAACCATGGAAAAATGGGATGCCAAGCACCCAGAGAGCAGTGTGCAACATGCCCCATAGAAACAAGCTCTCACAGTCAGAAAGCACAGGAGATCAAAGATAGAGCTGCAACACCCCCCTTTTAATAACCTGACCTAGTTGTGTGGCTGTCATGTTGATTGTGTCATTTTTATTAAAGCAACAGGCAACTTGCACTTTGAAATAGCCAACTTATGTTTCTCCAGCAGATATTTCCTTTAAAAGAACTTCTGCTAAAGAGATCAGTTGACATGCATATAGAAATATGACCACAAAAGTATGGTTTTAGCAGTAAAAACACAGGTTTCCAACCGTGTGCTACTGAAATATATCCAGCCCAAGTGACAATGAGACAATAGTTGTTCAGGTTAGAGTAGGTCATGATTCTGTAACAGTAGACTTTTTAGAAGTCTTTACATCCTACTTCAACAATACAGTGTATTATGCCTGTTTATAGTCACCCGCACGCAAATGAGTCTCTGTGACAAGACAGATAGACAGATTTTTATTAGTATATGTCTGCTTTCATTTTCCAAGAAATCATATGAACTGGCTTTTACCAGGCTTGAGCTACTTTCCCAAAACAGACCCTTAGTCAGAAACAGTAAATATAGGAACACTGGAACTATCCTGGGTTGACTATCCTGAGTTTTGATCCTTGCACCGGGGCACCCTGATTGGGAATGTGGTTGTGTGAAACCCCCCAGTTCGCCCGATGTCACGCACCCTCCCCCAGTCCTATGGCGCATGCGCAAGTTCGGATGCATTCTCGCCCCTTTGTCCAGGAGCCTGTTTAATGCTATTCACAAATGCCTGGTGCGGGCACGCGCCCTGCTAAAGGGATAGCGGGGATGCAGCCACTGTTCATGCATGCGCCATTGGACTGGGAAAGAAACTAAGGGCTTTATTCATCAAGGGATAGCGCCAGGTAGTGCCTTGTAAGCGACAGGTAGCAGCAGGTAGCGTCAGGTGAACGCCGGCCGCGGCACACAATACCACATTTATGAAAGCGAATCTGGTGAGCGCCTCTTACAGTGTCACATAGCGACCGATTCATTATCAAAGAAGGCTCGGCGGATCTAGCTTTCAGAGCGCCTGGTATTACCTGTCGCCACCTGTCGCTCTCCCATACATTTCAATGGACTTTACTTTTTTTCCCTTTGAACCCGGTTGGTTTTCTTTTAATTTTTGTTTTGTTTTGTATCAAATCATTGTGTGACCTCTCCTGGCCTATTTAAATACATTTTTGAAAGCTTTTTTGATTTTTTTTAAGCAGAATTGTCATTACAGGTCTCGTATTAAAGTGTTAATGTCATAATGTAATAACAATGTAATTCCATATGTTTTCGCTTTGTTACTAGTGGATATGGGTTCAAAAATGGACTTTAATCACACTGATTCTGGTGCTCTGGGCTACAGCGACACAATTTTGAGCGGCGGCGCTGTGTGAGGCTGTTTTTTTGATGAGTATGGTTTGAGTCGCTCACACTGACCAGTGGCTACCGTTCGCTCCCATATAGCTCTGTACTAGTGTAATAGCGACTCACATCTCAAATTCATCAATGGCACCAATATTACTACAGCTACTGAGGCGCTGTGTAATAGCAACCCACGACCGATCAGAGCGACCACTAGCGTGCTCATCTGCTATTACCTGCTGCTAGTAATGAATCAGCCTTCCCATTTCCGGGCAACCTCTGGGGTTTTATACAGTGAGGCATTCCAAATCTGGATGCCCTGGGACTTCATGGTTGGTTTTGGTCCACTTTAACCCTTTCGCTGCCAGCCTACCTGCAGCATTTGCCACTCCCTGTTGCCAGACTGAGTTTGACTGTTTCGCGCTACACATGTTCAACTGTCATTTTTGAAAGGATTTCCAGGGATTTCCCAGGATAATTATATATTGTTTTTTTCAACAGAGTCTGGGCTTTAACATGAAATGTCTTGTTTGTATTTTTTAGGTGTATTCTCAACATTTTTGGGTGAAATGTGTGAAAAAAATTAAAAAAAATATATTTTTTTACAATTTGTCGAGTTTTTTGTAATAAAAAATGTAAGTTTGTCAATAAAATCTTATTGCGTGAGAAACCCCAATTTCTCCCGGTTACAGCGATACCACATATGTATAGGTAGACACCCTTTCCTGCCCAGAAGCCTTTTATAGCTGCTGGATGACAAATGGTTAATTCAAAAAAAAAAATGACATAGGGTCCCCCTTCCCGGGGAGGGAGACCCCATTTTTTTTTGGATTTTTAAGGGTTAAAAACCCTTAAAAATCCAAAAAAAAAAATGACGTGGGGTCCCCCTTACCCAAAGTAACCAGCCCGGGACCAGCTATGGGGGCTTGTAGGCACAGAGTGGGGGGGCCAGCTTTGGTGGCCCCCCCACCCTGCAGCCTACGAGCCCACATAGCCTATGTGGGCCCGGGCTCTTCTGCCCCCCCCTGGCCTTTGGGGAGGCAGGTAATGGGGGTGCGGGGGTTAATAGCAAGCCACCCGCTAGGGCAGGTGACTTGCCACCCCCCCAGCCTTGTGAACTGGTATAAGGGGTCTCATGGACCCCTTACCAGCTCACAAAGGGTTAATGTGAAAAAAAAACACCACACAATAATAAAAAGTATTTTATTAGAAAAAAAAAAAATTTTTTTTTACTGTACTTACCTTCGATTGCAAGCTCTTGTCCCTCGCCGCTCAGCTGACAGATGCCGGTGATCGGCATCCAGAGAAGGAGAAGGCAGGAGATCAGAGGATCTCCTGTCACCTCCTTCCAGGGCACCGATCACCGGCATCTGAGAAGCTGAGAAAGCTGAAGCCGGTGATCGGGACCGGGATGACGTCATAAGCCCCGCCCCCAAGGGGGCGGGGCTTAGAGGCAAGATGGCGGCCGCCATCTTGAAGAAGAGAGGAGAGAGCCTCCCAGGCTCTCTCCTGAAGAACGGTAAGTCCTGGGGGGGGATCGGAGGCCCCCCAGGTGAAGAGGAGGGACAGCGGGAGCCAGCGCACACACAGGTAAGTGAATGTCATTTTTATTTTTTTTTTTTTTTTACAGTTAGCAGCTGCTGCTGCAGAAGCGGGGGGGGGGGCGGCCTATTCCGGGGGCTCTCCTGGAGCCATCCGACCCCCCACGGGGGATCGGATGGCACCAAATTAAAGAGGAGACCCGGCCGGATCCAACAAGGGGTCAGGTGAGTATTTTTGATTTTTATTTTTTAAACTAGAAGCGAGGAAATTCAAGCACGTAACACCTACGGGCTTGGCACTTAAGGCCCAGCCAAGCCAGCACGTAGGTGTTACGTGCTTGGCACCAAAAGGGTTAAAACTTATGTTTTCTCTCTCATGAACTATCACCTCAGGAAAACTACTTTCTGTGTCTAAAAGGGAAAATAACTTTGTATAAACTTTTACTATGGAAGAAAAAATAGTTTATTTACTTTTTAGAAAATTGGTTAATGCTTTGGCGCTGTACAATAGCTACAAAATGCTACTTTGCTGGTATCTGACTCTAACAAAGTAGCAAAATTCAGTCTTCATTCTGAACCCAAACACGGACTTCAACAAGAAATCTTCAGTTCAGTTAATCTTCAGTTTTCAGGGCAGTTAGGTAGGGACAGTCGGCGGCTGGAGTGAAGGACAATGAGGGTCACTATCAACTGTCCTTGTCAGGGCAGTTATATAGACATAGTTGGTTGCTGGAATGAGGGACAGTAAGGGTCACTAACAATTGTCTTTGTCAGGGCATTGACCAGTGGTTCAGGCCACTTTTACAGAAAGTTTTGTGTAATAGATTTTTTTGTCCTGTAGTTCAGGCCACTTGCAAGGACAGTTTGTGTAATAAAAAGTTTTTTCTGACTGTCCGGTGGTTCGGAGCACTTTTACAACCTGCTGCTGATCATCTAACTGCTACCCACTGCCTCCTGTGATTTGCCAACCAGGTGGAATTCCACTTTGCATATGTTGGAAAGGGTGTGTGAGCAGTAGCAGCCAATAGAGGAGTGGAGACAAAGCGTAGGCCACCGGCGCTCACCACCAGTGCGTGGGCCTCCATGAGGGTTATTCGTGTTGTGCTACAGTGTTTCCAGTATGCCAATAATATGGTCAGTGCTGATGATGCCATCAACAGTGCTATCCTCTCCATCCTTTGTCTGCTGGAAAGAAAACCTTCAGACCATGGCAGAGGACGTGATGGTGGCACAGGAAGAAGCAGAAGAGGAATGCATTTATCAAGGTGTCAGGCCAGTCAACATGTGGCTGCTATCCTGCTATAGGATAACATCACCTCCTTGATTCCACCACTGGAGCGGGTTAGTAGAAAGATAAGAGATTACTAACACACTCTGGTGGACGCACTACTGGCGGAGTTCCCAGCTGACTCAGTGGCTCAGTGGCGGCACAAGGCTGAAGAGGAGAAAGAGGTCGCCAACGCAGCAGGGGCACCAGCACCACCTCAGAAGGGAGGGGCAATGTGGAATGCCCTATTCAATTGTCCACATCTGCCACCATTGGATGCAGCCCGTAGTACCAGCAGGCAGACTTTGACTCACATGGTGGATGTCTATCTGTCGAGGTCTCCTGGTACTGACCAATTGGTCCTCCCTTGTGAATTATTGGGTGACCAGAACTTGCCCTCTATGCCTTGAAGGTGCTGTCGTATCAGAACGTATGTTTAGCACCGCAGGAGGAGTCATCACCAACAAGAGGATCCGCCTATCCACAGCCAACGCGGACATCCTTACATTCCTTAAGATGAATCAGGCATGGATCCCACGGGGCTTGGCTGTTCTGAGTGAGTGTTTTTAGTGTTGGCTATCTTTTCCTCCCTCTGCCTCTTCCACATCCACCTCCTTCTCCTGGAGCTCTGACACCATGGTTTGATTTATATTTATTTATGTATTAAATTTTTTTAGTTTTATGTTATTTTGCCCTGAACCATTTTGTGCAGGGCAATCACCCTGGTATTACTCATAATTTCCAGCCCTCAACCCCTTACTACCCCCATTTTGCAGCCATTTGTGTGGTCCCCATGTTCGGGTCTCCTTTGACCTCAAAGGGGTTCGGGTCAAGTTCAGATCCCCAAACCAAACTTTTGCAGGTTCACTCAACACTACCCACTTATTAAACCAAGCTTGGGGGCATTAAAGGAACACCCGTTTTTTTATTTAAAGAGTGTTGGTCCTGCAGACAGCTAATAAAAACAAGCTTGGGGGGCATCCAGAATGCTGGAGTTCCCCGCATATAACCCCCCAGAAGGCCCGCTATCCTTACCTCCACTACGATCCACCGCCAGGAAAGGTGTCCCGTGATTGGCTGCCGGAATGCCCCGTCCACCAGACCGTCCGGCAGCTTATTACAGGACTCCTTTTCCGGGGCTGGCTCGTAGTAAAGGTAAGGATATCAGGTGTTCTGGGGGGTTATGTATGGGGGGGCTCCAGCAATCTGTCTGCAAGACCAACACCCATTAAAGAAAAAATGGGTGTTGGTCCGGTTTAAGAGATTTTGTGGTCAGGTTTATGACCCAGTTAAGGTTCACATACATAAAAACATTGAACAGAATCCCTGGGAAGCACTTTTAGGTAGAATAATACATAAGGGAATTATTAACTTTTATTTATTACAAGGCAGTTCCAATAGGTCCTTAATAGACTCTTGGCAAATAAAGTTCGATGTGGAGAAATGTAAAGTCATGCACTTGTAGTGTAATAATCTGCAGGCTACATCAAGTCGCTGCTTTCCAAGGTCACCAAGATACTATCATGCATTTAAAGAGGCATGCCGCTGCTTTCCAAGGTCACCAAG
Source organism: Gastrophryne carolinensis (assembly GCA_027917425.1). Classification (NCBI taxonomy): domain Eukaryota; kingdom Metazoa; phylum Chordata; class Amphibia; order Anura; family Microhylidae; genus Gastrophryne; species Gastrophryne carolinensis. Next base: position 198,094,614 of record CM051237.1, read on the forward strand.
ATATTATCATGCATTTAAAGAGCCATGACTAAAAGAAAAGTATGGTGCACCACAAAAGGTACTAGTTAGTAGGGCGTGCTCACCTACAACTTAAACTCAATGCAGAAAAAAGAAGCAGTTGTGACTACCAGCCACAACAGCCACAAATAAGGGAGCACCACCAAAGAAGAAATTCTAGTTTAGAAAATCATTTTATTTGAGTACAAAAACACTTTAAAAACACATATACACATCAAGACATGTAAAACCAACCACTGACTACCCCAGTCCTGTCTCACCTCATAATGACCCACAAAAAAAAGGACCCATGTGAAAAATTGCAATGTTATTGCTGGTAAAACACTGCTATCAATGTAATTTTTTGTGCCGGGACAAAAGAAAATTATGCTAATAAAAAATGAAAAGAATACCCCTATCTAAAATATCTAAAGCAATAAGTGCACATGTGAAAAATATATGCAGTCACACCTGCAGGGCAATGACCAAAATGTGTTACAATACAGTAGCTAAAAGTCTATTCAAACAAATAAATGAAACTTGAATGTAACATTCTCTCAAAACCTAATCCAGTGAAAATGCTATTACACAAAATGTCTGTCAGCATTGTAACCAATGTGTAATCAAGTAAAGCAGTGGATGAATCATGACTCAGTGATTGACAATACAAGTGTTACAATGAAAGAAATAAATCAAAAGTGCAAAGCCAGGTCACAGATACATTATTACCAATCCAAACAAAAGCAACACATGGCATCCAGAAAGTGGGGAGGGAGAGCAGGGGGTAGCAGGAGACAAAAGCACCTGCGTACGCGACTTCCTGTGCCGCTTCTTGCTAGGGTGAGGGGACTATCTGTCTGACCTGGAATCCTTAAGTACTCACCCCCACCCATGTGCCCTCATCGCAGGAGCCACACACAAAGTAATCAGCGTGTGCTCCCAGCTGCGAAACAGGAAGTGACGTCACGGTCCTGCTTTTTTCTGCATTTAATGGCACATCTCTTCCTGTTTCTCCAATGCAGCGACGTCGCCCACCATCAGTCACAGCGAGTTGCCACTTGCTCCATTCACTGCAATGGAAAGGGGCAGGTGAAGACCAAACACTTGCCTTTCTATTGCAGTGAATGAGAGAGGCCTGCCAGCTCACAGTGACAAGGCCGGGGGCGTCTCCACGTAGGAGAGATGGAAAGAGAAGCCCACTTGACTAAACGGTGATGGACCTGGGTATAAGCTGCGGCTGCGTAATAGGAGCGATGGGCTGACTGGAAGAAAAAGTGTGTATAGAGTATTTTTGTTATTTGCCTGCAAATTGACTTTACGGGAGTAATCTTGCCCAGTAATAAAAGAATCTGAGTCTGCTTCTGCAAGGAAGCAAAACGGTGCCACCATTTTTTGTAAGGCTATGTTCACACCTTTACGGAACACATTTGCGGCATGTGTTTTTGCAGCAGTGTTTGCGGTAAGGATTCCATTTTGCATTTTTTGCTTATTTTGTTTGTGATTGCTTTATAATAAAAATCCTGTTTCCAGATCCTATGCCCTGCCTTCCTGTATATTGAATGCCCATTAAAATCTACTAGTGTCGCAAATGCGTTTGCTTTAGTAGAGTGCATTCGTGGCCTGGGCACAGTGCACAGGAATTTTTGCAGACGTGTTTTCTTCTACTCTGCCACACTGGAGAGGTGCCATTGCTGGATTTCTTTTGCGATATCGCTGAATCCAAAATGCGGAACACAGAAACTCATGCGGTACCAGACATGTTTAAAGGAGGGATTAGCTGAACTGCAGAAAAACTGCATCTGGTCTGTGAAGACAACTTATGGCACACAGAAAGTAGATTCGGAGGCATTCAGTTGAAAGACAAATAATAAGTCATACCAGGAATGCAGCAGGATTAGAAGACAATGATTCTGACTGCTTTCAGACCAGTGTGATTAACGGGCATTCATGCTTTCGAGCAACTGCCCCACATTCACCTATGAAACCTCTCCAAAGGAATCTACCGCTTTCACATATGCTTTGGGTGTTTGCAGCATTATTACATCACTTCACAAAAGCGTGACACTAACAATTCCACTCCACATGAGTGGAGAGTACAAGCGCTGATGCCCTTCACACGCTGAACACCAGCACTTGTGGGGCGCTAGCCCGGAAGTGCGAGCATCTCACAGTCTCACTGGTATGAACCAGTCTCAGTGTGTAAATGTGTGTCAAGTGATAGACATGCTGATCTCTTTTCTGAGGCAAATCTCTCTCTGATGTAGGCTGCTTATAGCAAAATCACAAGCAACTGATTGTGCAGAGAAACAATATCACACAGCTACATTGCAGCCATGCTGATATTTACATCAATTCAGACAGCTAGAGAAGAATTTTATCTCATTCTAACATTCTGTGTGGAAACAGATAAAATCTCTTCCTGGCAGGTTGGGGTGATCATAAGGAAGCCCACAGCTCAGCTGCAATGTGTCTGTGTACTAGCAAAGGCTCTCCCTCACCCCCCCTAGTAATACTCATGTGTAAGCAGGGTTCTCAGGTGTGATCCAAGATGTCCACTCCCATGTACTTATAGGAGCACAGCTTTTCCACCACTTCTGCAAGGGATTAAGCCTTCTCAAACAGCATACACCACGATCATCAAAGGGGGGCTTTAGGGAAGCAAATAACTAAACTTTATTTTGTTGACTGGGGGGTCTGCTTTAAAGTGATCCTATAACCAGAGAGGAAGTTTATGTTGTCACCTTCTATCCCCAGTCCAGTGCCCCAAAACAGCCTGCGTGTCTTTGTTTTACTAAATACTTTGCCCAATATTCATAACAACATGAACTGGATGCAGTTGGCCATATTGCTCCCTGGCTAAGCAGCCCTGCCCCCATGGTGTTTTTCAGTGATAATATATTCAGTTACAGTACACACAGCTCAGCAATAGGGAGCACTTCAACCTAACTGCCATTATGTGACAGTTTAGTTTTAACTGAATTAATTAGCATATGGCTGCCATTCATAATCATACTGCTTCCTTTTAGCATTTATTATGAATACTGGACAATTACTTTAGTAAGAAAGAAAAAAGAAACACAGGCTGGACTGGGGAAAGAAGGTGACACCATAAAGTTGTGTGTGCAACTACATCTGCATCTGATTGTATGCATGAATCCTGACACTGCCACCCATCCTGACATCCATGAGAACCATGTGACTTTCTGAAATACTGGTGGTAGGTGTGCATAGAAAATGGAGCTTAACACTGAGACTAGGCTGAAAATAGGCATAGAGTTTACAGTCTGTCCTCGGTACATGGAAGTTTAGAAAGTGGGAGGATTTTAACATTTTAAACCTTACTTAATTTATCTACTACTACAGCCTAGATATGCAATGCAATGTGGTAGTCAACTTAAAAGAACACTGGACCCCATCAAAACAAACAAAAAGGTGTTCAGAATGGTAGGCTGGAAAAAAGGACAGACACCCTTGTAGCTATGGTATACATTAGTGTTTGCCTGTTCTGGGCCCAACTGATGTTCATTTAGCGTCCTGGAATTGCTTGGCTGCTGCTGGATACATTTCCTGGGCCTCAACCTTGCATCAACATCAGCAAAACAATAAGTCTGAAGAGGGTGATCCATCAGTGTAGGTTGACATTGATCTTAATATACAGCCACAAGAAATTCCCAACTGAAAAAGCCATCAAAGCAGATGAAGTATTAGTGGGTTTCTTATAAGGTGCGCTGCATCTTTCTGGTGGCTATAGCGCCAGTTTTGGAGCGCCGGCATCTTTGTCTTTTCTACAATGGCGCTAGAAATTACATCACCCAATGCTAACTAATTAGCTTTGATTGTTGCATTTGATATTGGCCGGCCTATGTCAGCACCTGTTAGACCTTACTATACTAGCGCCAGTGAGCACCAACACAATCTGAAAAGATTGGCGCTGTATTTTTTGGGCGCTGGTCTACGTTTCATTGATACAGTTACAGGAGGGCAAACTTTACAGTGTGTTTAGGCTGTGTTTATGTTGTTGTTCAAATTACACATTGGTAAGCAAAAGAAGCCAAGAATTTTACCAGAAAAAAATAACCTACGTTTAGGTACTGCATTTACAATAAATGTGTGTTAATACTAAACACTTCAATCCAGTTCTGCCTATTGTGCTCTATGGGATCTTGACCTACAGCGCCACTGTAGACTGGCGCAGCTTTAACCAGAGCGCCCGGCCTTTTGGGCGCTAGTGTTAAATAAGATGCTAGCTGGCGGCCGCATCGGCGCAACCTGTTTTTGGTTTCCAAAACCCTACGCTGAGTGCCACTGAGGCAAAAAAGTGGCGCTGTGTGGCGCTTCTTAAATCAGTCTCTCAATTTCACACATCTCAACTCCATTTTTTATTTTCGTTTTTTGATAGTATGGGTAAAAATGATGGCTACTTTTATCCCTTTTAACCGTCTATGACCCTAGTTAGTAATTTATGTTTCACCATAGAGCAGTGGTTGTTGTAAAGAAAATCATAGGTATTTTTGTCACCAGGAAGTGGAAACAACATTGTAAGAAATACACAAACCTACTTCATAAATTAGGTACATATCAGGTTAAATACCTGGATGAAGGGCCCCAGTGACAAGAGGGAATATCCCTTGTGTGTATCCTGTTTCCCCTGGAAGCCTTTTATATTGCTAGAATTAATTGTTTTATTGTCATGAATGATCACAGCTTCCCAGCGGATCGTGTGCATTTCTTGTCATGTGAAAGATACACATAGGAAACCTGATCTGTTTTGAGCATATGGGCAGGACATAGCAATTCATGAAAATGCTGCTGGCGATTGCCTGGTCAAGGAAGAAGGGGCGAAGGGACAAACACACACACTCATCATGTAAGAAATCAGACCAAGTGGGCATACCACCCAACTTCTGAAAATATGAAAGCGGGACAAGCCACGCCCCCAACCACACCCCCTACCATGCCCATGGCCACACCACCTGGCATGCCCGCGACCACACCCCCTGCCATGCCCCGGCCACACCCCGCCACGCCCTCCAGATCCGATCCTTCACAATGTCGGCTGCCTTCACCCCTGCATGCCAGCCTGCGTACGTTTTTTTTTTATCCCCAACCCAGACAGCCGCCCTCCCCCTCCACATGCCCGCCGCGCGCCCGCCCCCCACGCGCTCGCTGCCCCGCACACTCACCCACACACCAGGCAGTTAGTAGTGTTCACATGGTGCCGGCGTCGTTGCGGCCCTAGGCACACCGCCACGGCATAAGGTGTCCCGGGACATTTGTTAACGGTCCGGGACCGCGGGATTTTGTGCAATAATCGGGACAATCCTGGGAAAATCGGGACAGTTGGGAGGCATGCAAGAGGGATCACTTTAGAACTTTTTCCATTTTCAGTGTGACACAATTCCAATAAAAAAACAAACTGAAATCAGGTCTCTGCTAAAAAACTGGAGATCATGATGAATTTTGATGCCAAAGCAAAACACGCCTCCATTTTAACAAAAGCCGGAAGCCCCCTTTCCCCAAACCCCTCTTCAAGAAACTGCAGTAAATACTTACAGCACTTCCAAAAATTCATCACACCATTGATTTACTTACTACTCCTCTCTCCAGACCTCTGTCTATCTTGCAGTCTTCCAGCTACTCCCCTCTCCAACTTTATGAATCCATTTCATATGCATATGTAAACTGATCCTATATTTTTTATTTAAAATCAAAAGAACATTATTGACAAAAGTAATTCGCTATGCTTCAAATATATTAAAAAAGAAAGATGTTCATTTCTAATAGTCTCCCGAGCTCAAAAATATACCAGGCTGTTTTTATACAAGATCACTAGTTATAGTGATACCAAGATGCTGACAATTTAAGTGTGGATGTATGATGTATTAGACCAACTTGCTAAAAAATTATGTTAGTGAGATTTAAAAAAATAACCATCAGTTTCCTACAACCAGCAACGTAGCCAGGAGCTAATGAAGGAGATGCCTGTTGGTAAAAACACTGGGGCAGATGTGCAGAGGGTAAGGTGTGAATCCCATCACCAAATAAAACATATGCTTTAAAGAGCATTTTCACTTTTGCTAGTGGTCCCATGTGTGCGTACCTCCATTCCATGGCTCCAAGAAGCGGAAGGGACTCAGACGACCCACCCAATTCAGGATGCCCCATAAAGAGGTAGACCGCCCCCCCCCCCCAAGTCTTTTTGGGATGAAGTACCCAAATAAGAGAAACGAAAGGCTTCTCGCCTTTTGCCCAGCGATCAGAAACTCACCCAGGTCATGTTGGGATTGCGCCTCTCTGTCATTAGTCAAAGGGGTGCTTTCACACCCTCCCTATTAGCTATAATGGAGGGGGTAGGGCAAGGCCTGACAAGCCTGCTCCATTGTAGTGAATGGAGAGAATGTGATCATATTCCTGTGATTGATGGAGAGAATGTGCGATCCCGACATGAAAGTGCTTCTAACCCTAGTTCAGACTTGGCTGGCGCAGGATGCGATCGGGTGAGTTGCTGATCGCTGGAGTGGAACTGATCAGCTGAGAAGGAAAAAGGCTTTTTTACATGGGAGATTAATTCCATATGTAAAGCCAATCGGTGTGGTCCAGAGTCAGCTGGTAGCCCCCCCCCACAGGCATTGAGATAGGGATCTCCCACCGTGTGAAACCCGTGGTCACTTGCCTTTCCCAGCGACTCCCACAGCACTTTTGCTGCCTGTGTCCGCATCCTGGGTTTCCCTGTAGCTAAGGAGTGCTCCTGATTATAGACAATCAGATCAGCTTTATGCGGGATCGCTTCCTAGACTAGAGAGAAGACAGGGATGCAGCCAGCAGGCTGGGTCACATCAGCCAATCGGTGTACTCCAAAATTCCAGCAGGGAGTGGTCCACCACCGACCTGGGCACATCACCGGAGGTACTTAGAGAGACTCCAGGTATAGTTTTGTGCCAAAAGCTAGAATCGAGCATGGGGCTCGGTATGTATGCATACCTACAAACTTTTCAGGGTGGAAAAATAGGGACATTTGTTAAATTAGGCCATGCCCCCTCTTTAAAAGATGGAGAAGAATTAGGGTGTAACAGTTAAAACAATGGAAACACTTTGATTAGGCAAATGTATCATTTATTGACCTTACACCTCAAAGAGGGACAAATGAGAAAAACGAGGGGACGGGGAACATAGACCCAAAAGAGGGACAGTTCCTCCAAATCAGTGACCATTGGGGGGTATGTGTATGATATAGGACAGGAATTAGCCGCACAATTCAGTGAAGGTGTGGTTGCTGCAAACGTGTGCAGCTGTTTCCTGTCTTCCTGCAAGATGGATCTCTGGTAGGAAAATGTGGGTAATCTCTAATGCAGGGAGGAGGGTAACTTTGGTTAGCTTAATTTACATACATCCCCTCAATCTTACAATCCATAGCCATCAATATCTGAGTAACATACGCACGTCTCTCTAACATAAAGGCCAGGGGATTATGGTTCTAAAATACACGCTAATCCCTCAAAGAAGCGCGGAAGAATCTGGTGCAGGCAGCACGTGTGTTCTGGCAAGCACGCAGCTGCAACGATGTTCCCTCTAATATACAGTACCGTCTAAATCTAGGCAGCAGATGGCGACACAGAATCCGGAAATGTACTGTAACTGTGAGCGGCTACGAATTATGACATCATCCTGAAAGCCCTCTATCTGATAATGTTATGTAAGTAATATTTATAGCGGCGCGTAGAAATGAGGTCATCCTAAAAGCTCTCTATCCATTGTGTTACGAAAGAAGCTCCTGCAGCAGTGAGTCCATGTGCATACTACAGAAGAGCTGTGCTGGAGTAGGTGTAGCGATAAAGCGAGGTAAGGGTGGCCATGCTTGTCTAAATGGACCCTGAGGTACTCATGTCTGCAACAGTGTGATTGTGTTTCTGTAGTGTTGTGTGTGTCATAAACCATGCCAGCTGTGATAGTGCTTAACATTGCCTTATTGTTCCAGGTCAGTGTCTTATGGCATATTATTATTATTATTGTGTATTTATAAAGCCTATGGTGCAGCTAGAAAAGTTCTGACTGTAAGAGCCCGGCCAGGTGTTCCAGCGCTGAGCTGACAGCAGAAGAGGTCTCCTGCATCCACAGGGGCCTTGCACTCTTGTCCTCCATTGCAGGCTCCCTCGCTGACCCACATCGGCCACAATAACAAGCCTATCAGGTCAGCATTGTCCAGTCAGTCTGGCTTGTGCAGGGGCAGCATTACATTCATTGCCCACACAGATAAAGCGACTATAAGTCTGTATTATTATTACTTAGGGTGTGGTTTAAAGTGGACCAACACCCAGGATTTTGACTATCCTGGGTGTTGGTCCACTTAGGTGGGGCACCCCGATCGGGGGTGCCCCGCTGTGTGAAACCCCCCTGATCGCCGCAAAAACTCACCTCTCCCCGCTCCCACGTGACCTCGTCCGGCCAATGACAGCGCTCAGAGCCGCTCTGGTATGCGCGTCCAAAGCCGCTTGGACGCGCATACCAGAGCGCTGTCATTGGCTGCGTCTCTCGCTTCCCTCTAACAGGGAGCGCGCCTGCGCCGGCCATTCACAAAACGGCCGGAGCGGAAGCGCCCTGCTAGAGGGAAGCGAGAGACGCGGACGCGTCTCGCGCATGCGCCGTTGGATCGCCGGTAAGGTAAGGATTGTGGGCCTCCTGGGGGGCTCCTCCCCGCGGGACATCCCGATTTCGGATGCCCCGCGGGGAGGGATCTGATCGGTCCGGGAATCTTATAGATTCCCGGGCCGATCCCCCCCGGGTGTTGGTCCACTTTAAAAGACCATCTTAAAGCGGACCTTCACTCTGAATAAGAGTTTATCTTATATGTTTCCCACACCCTGTACATACAGATTGGCCACATTCAAAATCATCCTACCTGCATCTACTGCATGTTATGAGCCTTTAAACATCCAAGATGGCGGCTTATGGAAGCTGCCATTTTATCAGGCAGCCTGCAAACAGGAAGTGCCTCCTGACAGTGTCGCTCTGCATTCTGGGACTGCTGACCTTTACCTCACCCCAGCTCTGCTCTGTCTGAGCAAAGCACAGCTATAACCCGCCCCCCTGTACCTTATCCCACTCACCTCTCCTCAGTAAGTGTGATGCTTCTGAGTCAAGATGGCGGTGCCCGTATCCTAAATTCCTGAACAGAGTTGCAGCCCAGTGGGGGAAAGAATAATAAGTTAGTGACTAAAAACGTAAAATATATTAATTTTAGATGCTGGGGAACCGTTTTTTAAGAGTTTGGGCTTTTCTTTAAATCACGCTGAAGGTCCGGTTTAATGCATTAAAGCAGACCTGTGGCCTATTAGACTACAACTCCCCCCCCCCCCCCCAAATAGGATTCCTGCCTTAGTCGATTCCCCCAAAGCAGAGAAAGTTACCTGCTGCACGCACGATCAGTGTTAGTGGGGGGCAGTGAAAGTGCCAGAGACCTGTGTCACTGCAATGTATAGCCACTTTTCTGCCCCCCCCCCCCCAATTGGCCCAGAAGGTGGGTGACATAAGTTGACCTCTGACCTGATCTCTTGACTAGAAGTGTGCTATAAGGCAGCCGATAAAGAGGAAGTTCAAGCTTTTTGAGTAACAGACCAGTACAGCCACACTGCTGCAGGGGATTGGGTCCCACATTATGGATACTGTGTCCAAAAGACATATCAAAATCTCTGTAAATATGTAAATATCCTTTCTTTGCTTCAATTTCTTTATCGTGCCTGAACTGGGAAGGGCATGTCATGGCACCACTTTAGAAGTCTTCTTGACCGTGGACTACTGTGGTCAGAGTCGGCTGTGGGACCACTGTGGCTTGCCAGGCCTGTTCACTCTGAGAGCACCAAGACAGAGTTGGTGTTAGACCACTTTATTACATGCTCCTGGAGTGATGAAATTAAAATGGGGGCAAAATTTGAGCCCTGTTACAGTTTCTATCCAGTGCTGCATGGAATGGAACAGAGGCACATGACACATCAGCTGAGCTGCTTGCTGCCTTTTTATCTCCATTGGGTTTACAGTAACTTTACATCTTTTAGACCTTCCTTTTCCTATTACCTTCAGCATGAGGTATCCCAGTTTGGGATGCTTGCTGTGCATCCCCATCTGGTAAGTCCAATTTCAAGCATACCGTTATTCATTAATCGCACATTCTAGCAATGGCAGTTAAAGACATGAGTGCCGGTATTTCAGATTCATCCGTTGGGCGCACTTTGATGGTACCTAGTTGCTGCAGGTATAAGAAGGGGGTAATGGAGGGGGCACCTCCAGCTGACCAATTCAGTGATGCCCAAAAAGGGGGGATACATTGGAGAAATCCTGGAGCAGAGCAGGCCATGGAATGAGTGTTTAAAGCGGAACAAAACCCAGGGTGTTTGGCCCTGCAATCTAAAGAAGAATTGGCCCTCCAGGTCGCCAATATTCACTCGCCTTTCTCCTGTCCAATGGCACATACACATTTGGCTCTGATTGTTTACAATGGGGAACAAAAGCGCCCGCATCCCTTACATCCTCAGGCTGTGCGCGCTCCCATACAGATAGGCGCCCGCTCTCACTCCACATTTTCCTGAATAACCTAGTCACGACAAACGTCTCTGATAGGACGAGAGCCTGCACATGCGTCGTTGGACCAGGAAGAGGTGGGTTGTACTGGGTGATCTGGGGGGGGAGGTAATCTTAATTCAGACATGTGGTGCTGTGATTTGGTGGGTGACAGGGAAGGAGTGGGACCTTCCTCATTTTGTTTGTATTAATTCAGACAAGGCGAGACTGGCAGGACAAAAGGAGTGATGGGAGGTGTTGTAGAGTTGCAGTTTTCATGATATGCAGTAGCCTTGTTGTGGTCTGATATAGTGGGCCATGCTAATGACTTGCTGAAGCAAGTTTAGTGTGCTTTTGGGTGTGAACTGCAACTTGCATCTCGACAAGCTGTTTAACTTGTTTGTTCTAAACATTTTTTTTTCTTTGGGGGGGGGGGGGGGGGCAGTTTGGAAACAGCGCCCTATAGAATATGCAGACATAGCCTATAGGGTGGTGTTGTCTGATAGCATGAGAGAAAATCTAGATGACTAGGAGCAATAAAAGGTGCTAGATATTCTCCTGTATGCAAAATAGTCTGTCCAATGTATTACCATGCTGGAATCCATATTTTAAGGTTTGCTGTGCTAACTGGAGGGGGGGGGATGATAGTGTGCTGGAGCATTAAAGCTGCCTATAGCTTGACATTATATTGTTGCATATATTGACAGGTAATGAGACTGCTCAGCTTCTGCTTTGATCCAGCTTTAGTTTAACAAAATCTACCCTACTTCCAGATTTTTTCTAAGCAGCCATTCTGATCCTAAAGTATTTCCGCCTACTCCATCCCTTGACAACAGCAAGGCCCAAGATGTCTCAGAAAGCGAAATCCACCAAGAGTAAGAAGCAGGAGTCTGAGAGCGAAAAGTCAGATGACAGCCAAAACAAAAGTCAGACACTGGACCCCAAAGCTAAATCCCCCCCTGTAGCGAAAAGGAAGGCCCAAAGCACTGAGAAGAGCAAAACCAAAGCTATATCCGAGGCAAGCAGTAGCGAGAATTCAGATGCGGATGCTAAGAAGCGCAAGATGCAAGATAAAAAAGATGGTGCTGAAGGTAGAAGTCTTCTTGATGCAGTAATGAAGTCTCGCCTGGATACTGCTGCCTCTGTGTCTGACTTTAAGTTTAACAAGAAGAGGGTACGGTTGATGTCTGCTGAGGAAAACCTTAAAGATGATGCACAAGCCATAGTGTACTGGATGTCAAGAGATCAGAGAGTTGAAGGTACCGATTTCACTATATTGATGGTTTACAAAGGGGAACGAGTGGGGCTGCATCTTCAGATTGTGCACGTGCTCCTGCCCCATTCAAGTAGGCTGGGGCTGGATTTTCTGCGCTGCTAGGGATGTGGCCCCCTATTTACGAACACCAGAGCAGTTTGGCAAATGACAATGTCATGCAAAAGGCTCTGATTGGCACACATGGCTTTTTAAAACTCATCCATTGGGCATCTCAATCTGGGCCTTTTTTTGTCAGCATAAAGCCCAACATAAACTTTGCACTGTAAGGTGTTTTATACAACAGCATGAATAAAGCTTCTGTTGTGCTTTGAGTGCCAACCAGCAAATGCTTGGTAAGACCCCGTCAAGAATGTTCAAATTGTCTACTCGGCCTTATTTTGCCTTTACCAGTCATCCAAGACCAGCAGCTGGCCACCTTACCTATGATGTATGCATCCTGTATAATTTAGGAATATAATAATGTAATATAGTTATAATATAATAAATACATCTCTTTCAGATAACTGGGCTTTTCTCTATGCCCAGCGCTTGGCTCTGAAGCAGAAGCTACCACTGCATGTTGTCTTCTGCTTAGTACCAAAGTTTTTGGAAGCCACTATACGACATTATGGCTTCATGCTGAAGGGCCTCAAAGAAGTTGCTGAGGTACATTTATGAAACGCTGGATGTTGTATAGGCAGTGTGGTTTTTCTAGTAAACTAATTACTTTTTTGTCATTATCTAGGACTGTAAGGACCTAAATATTCCTTTTCATTTGCTGGTTGGCTATGCCAAAGACGTCCTTCCAGGCTTTGTCAAAGAACATAAAATTGGTGGGGTGATAGCTGATTTTGCTCCTCTTCGTGTCCCCATGCAGTGGGTAAAAGACGTCAGTCAAAACCTGCCTAAGGATGTTCCACTAGTCCAGGTATAACTCTTGTGGCTTCTCTAAAATCAAAGGACCTTTCCCCTGAGCACTTCAACACATTATAATTCAGAAAAGCGCTCCAGTGCTTAGGTATAAGTTAGCTTTGTGCCAAATCAAATAAGCTACCTACTGTGTAATAAAAACAAGCTAGAATTTTGCTCACCTGTCACCACCCTTTTCAGGAGCCCGCTTATTGGCAATATCAGTGTGCCTGGCTATACAGAATGATGGGGGGCCTTGGCATTGTCTCATTTTCAACACACCCCCTCTCTTAAAGCAGACCTCCAGTCACAAAATCGAAGCTCAGTAACTTGCTCCCCTACAGCTCCCTCTGACAATGATGTAAGCTTTTTGAGAGTGTGTGCAGCAGGACAGGGATGATGCCCTGCCCGAGGCATATATATCAGTTTGCTGACATAGCTCCACCTCATGTGTATGTGTAAGCAGGGCTCTCAGGTGTGTAGCAAGATGACCACTCCCTTGCAGTCCAGGAGCTCAGCATCTGCAAATATATTCTGCAGCCTCTGCATCCTGGGCCAGTCTAGCCCAGGATGGCTGTTTTAAGTCCCCTTGCGCTCCTGGCAGGCAAGACCAGCTTGGTACCAGGTGAACTGGTGATCTTAAAGTGGTCTAATCAGCAGTCGTGCTGACAATATGCCCCACAGTGTGAACCCCCACCCCTAGATCACTCACAAACTCCTAAAAGCAAGAACTCATCTGAAATGGGCCTATGCCTCTACAATTACAGCTTTCCAATTTTCAGAATAGGATGGCCCTGTAATAGCCCCCCCCCCCCCCTCCTAGCCATTTGAAAGCTTAAAGATGTTTTTGTGGAAAAGCTTGCTGCAATAGGCCTCTGTCTCAATTATGGGGCCTGGTTAATTTATGGAACATGAGAGCTCATGGCCTTCATTTGCCTGTCTTTTCCTCTGCTCCTGCTCCCAGTGTCCCCTAAATCGCTGTACAGTACTGTTTTTTTTTTTTTTAATTCTTGCAACGTCTGCTAGATTTGTAGGGTTTTTACCATGCAATTTGGGGGTATTTAACTTTTTATGTGCTTTATAGAAGCACAAAAAACACCACCTGATTTTTCTCCCTCATAGAGTTTAACATTGGTGTGGTAGGTATAAAAGACTCCAAGGCCAGATGCTCTGCTCTCCCCCGTGGCAAACTGATTTATCATTGTCGTGTGCAGGCTATAGATTATATTCTTTAGAACTGTGTATATATATATATCATATATATATATATATCTTTTATTTTTTTAAAGGTGGATGCCCATAATATTGTTCCCTGCTGGGTTGCTTCCCCTAAACTGGAGTACGGTGCACGAACCATCCGTAGGAAGATACATGACCAGCTCTCACAGTTCCTCACTGAATTCCCTCCAGTCATTAAGCATCCATATACTTCCACAATCAAGACAAAGGTTAGTTTGAATCTAATTTCCAGGAGCTCTATTTTTCTCTAGGAAGCCATTCTTATCTATGTGCACTGATTAATTTCTGAGCAGCCTATTGACTGGGAAAAGTGCTATGCCAGCCTAGAAGTGGACCGGACAGTTGAGGAAGTTGAATGGGCAAAACCTGGGACAAAGGCAGGGATGGAAACACTGCAGTCATTTATATCACAGCGCCTCAAGGGTTTCAACTCTGACCGGAACAACCCGAATCAACAGGCTCTCAGCAATCTCTCCCCATGGTTTCATTTTGGTGAGTTAGCTAATATGAGTACACTATTTATGTGAATCCTAAAATCCTTTATTGCAGGTGTAGTATTATGGAATGTTGTGCCACTTTTTATTTCTAAGAGTGAAATTAAAAATTCCCTAGCCTAACAGAGTTATTGTAGTATAGATTGGCAAAGATTTTTTTCATATTAACCTCAGAATTACGTGAATTTCTCTACATCACTTTTTTTTATTGTGTTCAATTCATAATACAATAGAAGACACACAGTAAATAATAAAAATGTAAAAAAAAAATTAATTGCATGGGTTGCAAACTATTTGTTCTCTGGAAGAGGGAGATTTAAATAGGGAAATCTAAATGGAAATTTCCCCACATGTCCTCCAAGGCGGCCAGCCACTCATTTCCTTTCCCTAAACAGGAAACACAAACTGACAGAGATTGAAAGCCCCGCCCCTTCCCATCAGCCCTGTTTTTGTGTTTCCTCTCAGGAAACATGTGAGTATGTTCGTGGATTGAGGGTTGATGGCGGGTCTGGATCCCTCTGGTGCTAAGTCAGGTATGTGCTGTAGGTTTATTCTGTACCCCTATTGGGGGGGGGGGGGGCAGACCATTGTGGGCACTATCTTCCCCCCACCCCCCCCCCCCCCCCCCCCCATATTCAGTGTAGGTCCTGGAAAGGTGCCAGGCTCCCTACACAAGGGCTCAAAGGTATGGCATTCCCTGGCAGGTGGCAGGGTGAGGGACGTCGGACAACGGGCACTACTGCGGGATGTGGGCCTGGTACCATATTCACAGCAGTGTCAGGGTAAGTATGGTGTTCTGGATCAGGCTCTGGGGGAGCTTCCGGGCCAGTAGGAGGGCAGTGCGCTGAAGGTGCTCCTTCTCTTCTGGTCTGTGACAGCTCTGAAGGCGAGAGGCACGTGACGTCACTTCCGAGATGAGGGGACCGCTTCATCAGGCTGAGTGCACATAACGTCATCCTTAGGTGTCCAAAATGGGACTAGAACGCTGGAGGAAGGAGCACCTGGGGTTCTCTGTGAGCTAAGCAGGGAAAGGAGAAATGCAGCAGAGAAACAGTGGAGGAGCAGTGGACACAATTCAGCAACATGGGCGGCGGTGATTCTCAGGACTCGGTAAGTGTTCCTTACCCCGATGTGGTTAATGGTGCAGCGGAGGGAGGAACCTAGGTCCCTAGTATATACCCTTTATGTTATTCCCTTTCAGGCAAAGGAGGGAAAGGAGAAGCATGCCAAGACTAAAGATCCTAAGGGAAATAAGAATGGTAAGGAGCCTAAGACCCCTGCAGAAGTTAAAGACAGGCCCTTATCTAGATCCTGCCAGATGCCCCTACCCAACAACTGGAACAATCCGTTATCTCAGTTTTTTGGAGTGCCTGAAAGGGGAAATGGATGGCACATTTGCTTCATACAACTCCAACTTGTATCAGTTTTTACCTGCCCTCCGGGCTCCCACCCCAGCTTATCCAGAGTACAGTAGGATTGCCTAGGTCAAGGATCCGGATGTAAGTGGGGCATCCGGGGTTATCCCAGGGTTTCCTCCCAGGTTGAGAGGAACATCATGCCCTGTTTGGAGGACCTGCTTCTTTTTGCGTGGGACAGGTCCCCCCTTCTAGCAGCCTTGCATAAGACCTTACTTTGTCTGCAGTGGTTAAGTTGGATATTGAATCTGGAAAGGTCCAAGTTATCCACATAAAAGGGCACTTAAATGTAGAGGCAGGCTTCTTGAACAGAGTTAGAATAGACAAGGGAGAATGGGTGCTACATCAGCAGGTGTTTGCCCAGATAGTGACTAGATAAATTCCAGATGTCATTTACCAGGGCCCGATTCTCCATCCACAGGTCCAGACCCTGAATGGGGCTTACTAAGAAAAAAGGTGTTCTCACATAAAGTTATTTGCACCCTGTTGGAAAGCAGAAAGTTAGTAACACAGAAGATCTAGTGTAACATTTGGAAAATATACCGATCCTTCACCTCGACTTGGTCCTTAAGGACAGAGGTAGCTCCGGTTTTAGAATGTTCTACAGGAAGGTTATGAGTTAGGCTTTATCCCTTTCAGTCTTTCTGGAGGAATGTCTTAGAGACGATCCTTTGGTGGATAGATTTTTCCTAGCCATTTCTACGAAACAACCCTTTAAGGCCAAAATGTTTCCCAGTTGTGATTTGTCTTTAGCTCTCAAAGGATTAATGTTTGCCCAACATTAAAGATGCTATCCTTAAAGATTTCTTTTATCCTAGCAATTACATCGGCCAGGCGGGTCAGTGACCTGCATGCCCTGTCTGTTAACGAACCCCACTTCAGAAAGTTACCAGACAGACTTCTTTTAAGACCAGGTCCTTTATATTTACCTTGAATTGACCTCAAAATGTCACAGGAGGTTGTGCTGTCGGCTCAGTCAGATCAGCACAGGTCCTTAGAGCTCCTAGATGCCAGAAAGCTGCGTCTCCTGTATTTGCAGATTATAACAGAATGGAGAAAGATGGATCATTTATTGGTCTCTTTTGGCGGGAAGAGAAAGGTGTTTCAGGCATCCAAAGCATCCATAGTGAGATAGATCAGAAATGCTATTGCTCTGGCCTATCAAGCAATGGTTGCCCCGTCCCACTTGGCTATTAGAGCCCATTTTACTTGGGCAGTGTCAGCTTCTTGGGCTTATAATGGTGCCATCTCTTTGGAGGAAATATGTAAGGCCGCCACCTGGTCTTCACCACACACCTTCCTGGGACACTACAATGTGGACTTGTGTGTGTGTGTGGTCTTCAGGTAGGAGGCTATGTGTTTGCTTGCCCTCTTCAGCTAGCTTTCCTGGGGAAAACCCCAGTATGTCTCACCTGTAATATCGGTTGCCAGCAGCAGAATACCCAGGGGGGCCTCCAGACCATGGGGCTGTGATGTCCAATTACGGGGCTCGATTTTGCCAGGGGAGTATTTTGAAAAGTAAGTTATCTCCTTTTAGCGGGCATTACTGCGCATGGAGGCAGTTTAATTGAATTACTTAATTTAATTAGTGATCCTTTTGCAGCAGGAAACCATCCCGGCTATATTCATTGCAGCTGTTCTGTCTGTTCCATTGTACCCTCCTGTAATTTCTACTACAATATTGTGTCTCAGGTCAGCTTTCCGTGCAGCGAGCCATCCTGGAGGTGCAGAAATATCGCAGCAAGTACAAGGAATCTGTGGACAGTTTTGTGGAGGAGGCTGTAGTGAGAAGAGAGCTGGCTGACAACTTCTGTTACTACAACAAGAACTACGACAAAGTGGAAGGTAAGATAAATGTACAGAATTCAATAGAAGACTAGCTCGCTCCAATCCTAAGTGCCCTCCTAGAGGAAGTGGGAGTATATTTTAATCTCCTGCTAAACTGGTCATACCTGCAGAATTGAGAGCTTAGGTTTGTACAGGAACGGCCTATAGAAAATCCTTGTCTCTCAGCTTTTCCAGTACAGAGATTGTGATGGGAGAAGAGATTCTGGCCATCTCTCATCACTTCAATGCTAGGTTCGGTTGTAAAACTAGCTTCTGTTTTTGTGCACAATATTCTGTTTTAATGAGCCTGTGAAACTATTTATCAAACCAGAACCTGTGTATACTTTTTACAAATACTGTACTTTTACTGCAGAATTGATATTTAAGAATAAAGGTGATAGGCTGATATTATATATTCTTTACCTTCAGTTTCTGCTGCCACAGAAGACTGCCTGAATGTAAACTATATAACCTTTTTTGCAGCTTCACTCATGGACAGGTGCAGCCACTAGCCTTCCCCCTGGGGCATCCTAAATCGGTATGCCCCACTGTTCTACGATGCAGATGTGGCATCTTCTTTGGCTGTGCATGTTAATGTGCAGCTAAAGAAACTGAATCAGAGCTTAGTTGCACCTATAGCATGTGGCACTCGTGCATTCCTCTGACTGATCAGAAATGCCAGCCATTCAGTTATAGTGGGCACACACAGCCTGAGAAAGATGTGAGAGATGCTGCCACCGGCTGCACATGTACCGTGGGCTCGCTGGCGAGGTAAGAATATCATCTGACTGGCAGGATTTCACACAGCGGGGCATCCTAAATCTGGATACCCCAGGGGTGGGGGTTTAACCAGACCTAATATCTTTTAGATGCTAAGCCCAGTTTTGGTTCATTATAAGAACTCTCTCTTTTACTGGGCCTTCTCGGCAGCAGAGGATAACTCATCCATGCCCGTTTCATGCCTCTCAGAAGTCAGTTGATTTTGGGTACCCTGAAAAATGAATCAACAGAAGGGGAGGAAGTGCTATAGGGAATGCAAAGTGTTGGTGAATGAAAGATTCAGCCCCTGGCAAGCCAGCATAGGGCACGCAGAAAGCGCAGGCTAGTTTGACCCTTTGCCTGGAATGTTCCCTTTAATGCAGTTACCATAGTCCCTAGTAAGGAATAGATGTTCATGGGCAGTCTTAGATGACGGGCAGTCATTGCATAGGTTCGGCAATTACATCATAGCCACTCACAACAGTGAGACAGGGATTCCAGCTAAAATAAGCCGCATTAGCTGGGAGCAGCAAAACTGGCAAAATATACTCCTCATGGGGGATTCAGGGGATGCTGAGCAAGCCCAATTTTGGGGATTAAAATGAAAACGCACACCTGCATGGTGCCAAGAATCTTATCCCCTGTAGCCCGCTGGCAAAGGTTGGGTGAATCACAGATTCTTAGGCTCTCTAAAGCAGCATCACTGGTGGCAGCCTCTGCAAATCCAGGATGAGCTCCCAGTACCCCATTTCCACTGGGGGATTGTAAGAAGGTAAAGTTAATCCTTTTATCTTATTTTTATTCCCCTAAATCTGTCTTAGTGAAGGGGGGGTGAGTTGGAATGCTCTTTTGACAGAATTCTGCTTTAATCCTTGCATCTTTTAGAGCCCAACTCCATTATAAAAAGAGATTATATATAAAATACATATTTGGTAAATCCATCCACAAACTCTTTGATATCTATATGCTTTACACTTTGAACCTCCCTTTTATTATAGCACAGCTGCCATTGATGTAGGTAAGAGCACTATAGGAAATGGGATGAATCTGTGTTGTGGCTAAGATTCACATTTAAATATGTCTACTTGTGCTCTCTAAGGTGCCTATGACTGGGCAAAGACTACTTTAAAACTACACGAAAAGGACAAACGGAGCCATATATACAGCCTGGAGCAGCTGGAAAATGGGAAGACTCACGATCAGCTCTGGAACGCAGCTCAGGTAATGGACCACTCTTATTTCAGGGAATGAACAGTTATAACGATGCACTGCTCTCTCTGGACTGATTGAACACCATTTTATACTCCCAGTTTTTTTTTTTTTGTAACATGCCTGTCCTGCTTGAGTGTCAGGGAGGGTGGGCGCTTCAGAGACCAGATTTACACTCTAAGGTTAAAGGAGAGCTGCCAATGAGACAGGCTGATGCATGCCAGCTGAAATGTGCTATAGAAGACCTTCCATTGCCCCCCCCCTCCCAAATGCATAGCAATGATTGGAACTCCTGCCAGTAGGGTTACAGATAAGCCTGTCTTATGTTTGTTTGTATATAAAGCATTATAAACTGCAGTTATGCTGACCCCTCTTATTTTGCCCGAACACAGCTGCAGATGGTCCATGAGGGGAAGATGCATGGATTCCTGCGCATGTACTGGGCTAAGAAGATCCTTGAATGGACCAATTCCCCAGAGGAGGCTCTCAAATTTGCTATTTATCTCAATGATCGATTTGAGTTGGATGGCAGAGACCCCAATGGATACGTAGGTATGAAAATGACCAACATTGTAAAATGACAAGCTGTAACTCTATAGAACCGTTGTGGAATTCTTTTTTTCTTTAGCAGTGGCAGCTTTTATAGATACAATGGGCCATTAAAAGGAAGTGCAGTCTAAAAACCATTCATTCAGATAGGGGCATCCTTTAAATCTGCATCAGCGATCCATAAGCTGCGGAATGGGCTGACCACTATTTGCTTCTTCCAGGATCCTGCCACGGCAAAGTGGAACACAGAGGTAGTATTGGCAACCCAGATCCCCGACTTTTTCTAGAGCCTGAGGCTAAAACTCATTTGACAGTGGGAACCTTCAGTAGCTTCTATGCATGTGGCCATTATTGGAAAGTTGGGATAATTACAGTAGGCCAAGCTATGTACTGTGATAGCGATTATCGCAATGCAATCACTGGTGCCCCATTGATTTGCTGGCATTTTTCTAGCAGTTGTGCTGCTTGTTCCCATTTCCTTTTGAGTGACCGTGGCAAAAGTGCAGCATTCGTGGCTTTTGGGAGACAATCCTAAATGCCCTGCAATCGGCAAACGCAAGTACAAGTGGGCCCATAGGTAACTACGTGCAGTGTTCTGGTGGTGATTGCGGGGCACCCTACATCACTCAATTTTGAAGGAGGCCTTATGGAAATATACCTGTGGGTTGGGACTATTCTTGGCATATGTTACCCCCCTTCTGGCTTCCCCAACCCCTCTGTCAGACAGCCAGGAACCAGCTATCCCACCTAGTTGGGAAGGTGTGACAGAAGATGGTGCTTGAAAGGAATCGCATCTCCAGCTGCAGCTAGGAGGGAGGGACCCAGCATAAAAAGAGTCTCCCAGACCAGCAGAGGGTCATTATCTGGGGGGAGATCACATGACGTGTGCGTGCTGGAGGTGCTTGGAATTTCACAGGCTGTGCACACATTTCCCTGTGGATGCCCTACATCACTTCATCTCTGACTAGGGTAACCTGACCATGTTGTAACTCTGTAATCTACTTACCTGTACTTTGCTGTCAGACCTCTATGTGTTCTATTTCCACAATATCCTATGCTTGTAATAAATGCCTAGCACGCCTATTGCAATAAAATCTATATTTAACTTAAGCTGTCTTTTTGCCTTAACCGAAAATCCGTGAGTTCTTAGGCCACTGGGCTGATTAGACGGAATGAGATTTAGGAAACCATGTTCCCAGAAGATGGTGCCCCGCAGACTCACGTTATACATATTTCATCACAAGGCCAATAAGGAGATCTGCTTGAAACTGGGTCTTGTCTGCTTCTGTACTTTCGCTAATAACATTCAGGATTGGTTTAGGCCTGCTTGACTCGAAAAAGCAAATCTGGCCCTAATATCAACCAGAAAAGTAGCTCATGTGGCCATAACCACAAGTCACATGCTTCTTTTTCTTCCAGGTTGTATGTGGTCAATCTGTGGGATTCATGACCAAGGCTGGGCAGAAAGAGCTGTATTTGGCAAAATCCGCTACATGAACTATCAAGGATGCAAAAGGAAGTTTGACGTAGCGCAGTTTGAACGGCGCTATCATCCCAAGAAGTTTAGCCAGAGCTAGCAGCCTCCCAGCAAATCGTAACATACTCAGGAAACCCAGACTGATAAAGGCACTTAAATACTGTAATATTTGGTGTTGGAGAACTCACTGCCGCCTTCTGTCTATCAGACTATATGCAGTCTTCAATTTCTTGTTCTTTTCTATCTTGTCTGATGCTGCACTTGGTGAAGAATGCTGAAAAGAATCTGCTATATTTTGGCCTGGGATCTCCAGGCCACCATTGTGCTTGGGCCCAAAACTATGTTACAACTGGAATGTGTAATAGCTTTTCAGTGTCATGAGATTTTTGTAGAGAAATGTTTACATACTGTTACAGTGCAGAATTATTATATATTGCTTTTCTATGTGTCACCACAGATGGTTTTTGTTACAAATCTTTTCATAAAATATGAAGCATTGCATTCTGTGTGTCTGTTTCTTTCCCCTTTACTTTGTACTTTAGGTGAATACAGCTTTACTAAGGATAAAACTGTATATTGGGGTCAGGTTGGGGTACAGCTGGGAAGTGTTGCCATAAATCCCTGCCACAGGAGGGACAAATGAGAAACCACAAAGGAGTCAGTATTTTCCTTGGGTTACCCAGTGCTTGTGCCAAGTATTTTGGGTCCTTTTTATTTTTACCTTTCATCTCCTCCTTTTAGAGGAAGTTTGACCTAGTAGTAAATGAAAAAAAACACCTCCCTCCCAGCTCTAAGTCCTATTCACGGCAGCAGCACTGATCCAGACTGACTGCTTAGTCAGCCAATACTGCAGCGATTGTCTGATCCTTCAAGGTGGCAGCTTTCACCACAACATCCACCATAAATGCAAAGACATCAGCTGTGGGATTTCCAATTTTAACCACAAAATTGTGTTACGTACCAAGAGATTCTTTAATGAGGACCTCTAGCCAGAATAGAAAACTAGATCGGCTGCTGGCAGTGCCATAGGGGCAGGAACCACACAGGAAGTGATTAGTAGCAGTTACCAGTCCCAGGCTTCCCCGATGGACCAGTGTGCAGCAGGGCATTCAGTTTAAGATATCCCAAGAGCTACCACATTATAGGACCTCCAATCTTTTGACCTGGAGGCCCTCCTTAAAATAGTGAGTATTTATGCTTAATGCTATAGCACTGGTTAAAAGGTACTACAAATACAAAGCAGTTGTGGAGTTAGAACTTTATTAAGGACGGATTTACAGTTGCAATTAAAATCTGTGCAAAAATGAATGCATCAAAAATAAAATAAGCACAATTAAATGTATTTACAGCATTGTCATTACACATTTACATAGGACAAACGTTACAATTTGTTTAGCTGGAGCAAGAAGCAGCATAGTATATATTGTGGTGTGTACTGGAAGAACATTGAAATAACTGTTTTGAATTACTTAGAATTGTACACATTGACATTCTGTTTTGCCTTTAAGAAATCCTAACCTGTTAAAAGGGTCAAAATCTTTGAACATGATATTGCTAATACACTGCATCTTATCCCCTCTTATATTAGGCTGCCACTTCGGATCAAGTTCACCAATGGGGTAAACCCAACTTGCTAAACAACTCTTAGGTAAAAGGATTTTTACTATCCTGGTTAGGTAGGTATCCTGATAGGTTGGTTTTCCAATTTGGGATGCCCTGCTGTGTGAAACCCCCAAGATCAACCACACAACTCACCTTCGCTGTTCCCACAGCACATGTGCCAGCTCTTGGCAAGCCCAACACACTACGCCGTGCATATTCATGCTATACTTATGGCATAAAGTGTTGTGTTAAATAGAGAGCAGATGGTGTGGTGTGTGCTCCCATGCCCCCACCCTATCTGAATGGCTGGGTGCAGAGCGTACCTCCGCTACAGGGATGCAATCACAGTGCAGGACAGATTTTTTGTGCCTCTGCTGGGGATACACACAGTGGGGCATCCTGAATCTGGATGCCCTAGGGGCACCTAGTCTGCCAACCATGGCGATGATGGGTCTACTTTAAAAACTTGTTTCACCAGCATGACCTTGTTCTAGATTAAAAATGATGTTCGTATTACCTGATCCTGGAATGTCTGGTATGTGATGACTCTTGGTGATCTCCTTACTTGAACTATACAGGTGGGCTCTCCAAGTGCTGAAGATGGGATGGGGGGGGAGGCAGCATGGTGTGTAAGACTGTAAAGGACAATGCTACCAGGCAGGCAAGTTAAACTAATGAGCAATCTGAGGGTCATACCAGAGGGAAATTATATAGAAATCTTCCCAAGTTGGGCTTTTAACAGTACTGTAAATGATAATATGGAGAGGAACAGAAACAGCTTCTATTGCACAATAAATAAATAAAAATATGAAAAAAGCAAAAGCTTTGGGCCCCCTTGCTGTTGACACTTACTAAATATATGGAATCTATTTTAAGCATTTTTAATAGTTTTACATGTTTTATACATAATACCTTTTTGCTAAATATGCCTATTTAAATGTTTTAAACAAATGTCTACAGCTGCTTGGGTCACATTTATATAAAAGGTTTTACAAGCCGTGGGTTATACCAGAGGATGGTTTTCAACATCTGATTGATTCAGGGCCTACAAAGTCCCTGACCTGGCAAGGAACATAGGACAACATAAAACGTCATAAACATCTAGGCTTAGATCACATTAGAACATGTGAACTAAAATTAATAGATTTGGTCGGCACTCCACTTGAAAAACCTGAAAAAAAAAATATATATCTATGTATAGGGTGCTGCCTACCCTGGATTAAATCCTCCTTTAATCCCTAACATTAGACTAAAAATATACAAGAGAGGCAGGCACACACCAATCAATAATGGTTTGCAAAGTTTATATTTGAAAAATAGTAATCATACAAACAATTAATTTATATACTTGTATATACACAAAAAATCAAGTATGTAAGGTATCCCTGATCTCTGAAGGAGATGATACATCAATATGTACATAAGAATGGCTGCGCTGTAACACAACACCATATAGAAGTAACTGAATATCTGTATAGCAGAGTATAGGCAGAGTATCTAGTCTGCATGTAATGTTTAAATAAAGAAATATCTCCAAATATAACAGTTACAGTCCGGTGTTACCACAGTCATCCATGGATTAATCACACAGTGGGTTAAATGCATAACAGTCAATTCAAGATCTAAAACAATGATATATATTCATATGAGTATAGTCACAGTTTCAAATGAATCCAGATATAATATTTACACATTGATACTGCTTCAGTAAGCCTCAGATTAGTCACACAATAGGTTAATTATATGATAGTTTAGAACAAAGTATAGCCGAGATACTGTGTAATCATATGAATATAAATCAAAACATCCCCTGTCATCTTGTATAGATGAGATAGAACCAGTAGTCATACAGTGGGATTATAATGTCAGGATGAAATAGAGCTCTAAAGATCCCATACACACTAAGACAAATATGTGATTATACCACAGCAGAACTACAATAACATCACAGTTACAACATGAATGTACAGTACATGATCGCTCAAACGAATATGTTTACCAACGTTTCACGGCCGCAGGCCGTTTCATCAGGGTACATCCTGACATTAGAACCAGTAGTCATACAGTGGGATTATATCTCATCTAAACAAGATGACAGGGGATGTTTTGATTATATTCATATGATTACACAGTATCTCGGCTATACTTTGTTCTAAACTATCATATAATTAACCTATTGTGTGACTAATCTGAGGCTTACTGAAGCAGTATCAATTTGTAAATATTATATCTGGATTCATTTGAAACTGTGACTATACTCCTATGAATATATATCATTTTTTTAGATCTTGAATTGACTGTTATGCATTTAACCCACTGTGTGATTAATCCATGGATGACTGTGGTAACACCGGACTGTAACTGTTATATTTGGAGATATTTCTTTATTTAAACATTACATGCAGACTAGATACTCTGCCTATACTCTGCTATACAGATATTCAGTTACTTCTATATGGTGTTGTGTTATAGCGCAGCCATTCGGGTGAAACATAATTGTATCTTATGTACATATTGATGTATCATCTCCTTCAGAGATAGGGGATACCTTACATACTTGATTTTGTGTATATACATGTATATAAATTAATTGTTTGTATGATTACTATTTTTCAAATATAAACATGTGAACTAATAAATTATTCCCCCCCATCCAAAAAAAAAATTCAGAGCATAGCTGCCTAAAGAAAGATCCCTATTTTCTGTGTATTATCTACATAACTTGTAAAACAACTTACCTCAGGAAGGCTGCTCAGTGGCCCCAGTGCTGGTATAAATGGTACAAAATGTCATCTGTGGATGGCTGGTAAACATTTAAGTCCAACTCCAGCGGAACATTTTTATTTAAAAAAAAATGGGAGGGGGGACAATGTTTTCTTTGTATGCTTATCAGCAAGAGATGGTGCATTTAGTTAAAGTGACCCAGTACATGGGATTTGGACAATGCCAGGGTTTGGTCCTTGCCCCTGAGGCACCCTGATTTGGAATGCCCTGCTATGTGAAGCCTCCCTGTTTGACCATAAAAACTCATCTTTCCCTGGTCCTATGCTGCATGCATGGCAAACAGCAGCCGAGCATTTCCGCTAGTCTCCAATGCCTGGCGCGAGTATGCGCTTCACACAGCAGGGATGCCCCACGGAGAGCCAATCAGGCAGCCCTGGAGTCTTCTAGATTCCAGGGCCACCTGTGATGAGTTATGGTCCACTTTAAACCAGATCACCACCCTTTTTTCACAAAAAGCATCCCCCTGCACACTACCAGCATTAAATGAGAGAAACTTTACCTTTCGGTCCCCCCAGAGAAAACTGGGTGAGGCAATTGGCCGCTGCAGCCATGTAGTGCCAAGAGGACAACAAGGGGAAGGTAAGATTAACGGCAACGCACAGGGGGGGGGCATCGGGATACCTCCCTGCACCCAGAACAATGCCTATTTAGTGAAAGGTGGGTGTAGTTCCAGTTTAACATAATTGAAGTGGGTGGGGACCAGCACACCACATAGGGCTCCTGTGCCAGTGACGCCCCTCTGCTACCTTCTGTACTGTACCGGTATTCCGGATTGGACACACACAGGTAAAACCATGCCAGAAATGTTAAGAGGAACATTGAAGTGGTTTAATTGTTCCAACACAATAAAAAAAATATTTATGCTGAAACTGCTTTGTGTGTCAGAAAGGCACTGAGGGCATCAGGTGGACTTTTTGGGGCGGGGGAAAGTTGCTGTATGGTGCAATAGGATGGGATCACTTCTTTTAAAAAAATCAAAATGCCTGCTGTAACTTTAGAATTTGCCTATAACAAAAAGCACTGTAGGCTGTAATTGTATTAATGCCCAGAATGCTCAGTCGTTTTTAATTTCTAGGCTAGGTTTAGCTTTCTGAAGGGGCTCTGGGTCTGTCATAGGCAGTGAATACCTCTATAAAGTAGCCATGTCACTTATGAATGACAAACACATTGTAGAAAGGCAATAAATAAAAAGTTCACACAATTACTCAGCACTATCACCTTCAATCCAAGAGGACTCGGTCCAGCGTCTGTGCCAAGCTGTGCAAAGAAAAGTGCTGCCACATATACACTAGGCTATGCAAAGGACATATTGCGTTTGCCATTTTACATTCTGATCATTTACATATACTGTTAACTCCAGCTAAATAAATCACATTAAAAAGTGCACATTTTTAAATAACACACATTTACAATTTGAAACACTTTGGATCGGGCAAAAGAATACTGTGGTTAGGTATACAATCAATTAGTACATTAGTGCAATAGGAGTCAAAACTGTTAGCTGCCTCTGGGGCCTCTTCGTCTTTGTCAGCTTTTAGCTCCATATACAAAATTGGAGGGTTAGAGTGCTTTCATAACAATTTCCCAGTCACTAAATGAACTGCTGCAGAACAGGTTACAGTTAGGATTACAATGCAACCCGATGAAAGAAGGCTAAATAGAAGAGCAGAAAGGCAAGGGAGGGGTGGGAGGATGAAGGCCAGGGTCGTATAAAGTCACCAGGCCCTCAACATTTTGGTTTCTGCCCATTGCCCCTGTGTGGAGGGGGCCGGACGTACAATTTAGGCAAACGAAAAAGTATTGAGAAGAGAAAATAGACAGAGAATACTGATAAATATGTTAAAATGGCAACACGTACAACTGCCATTAATCAACCAGATTATACTAAAATCGGATTCACTGAATTGACTCAATACTGAATTTCGGGGCTCATATTTCGGGTTGATTCAGCACCATATTTTTTTACTCAGGTTTTTTGTGAGTACACACTTTTCGCCATGTTTTTTTACCTCGGTACAATTCAGCACCACATTTAGCTGTACATTTTTTAAACGTTTGCAAAGCTAAATATGATGCTGTATTGCACCGATTGACAAACACATGAGAAAAAGTGTTTACTCAGGAGTAAGAAAAAAATACTCATGGTGCTGAATCAACCTTATGGTTGGCTCCTCATACAATAATAAAGGACAAATGATCGACTGAGGTGGCTTACTGCAAGATATTACAGTTGCTAATGATCCATCTAACTTGTTCTTAAGCAGTGAACGCCACAATGTTCTACACAGAAGAGCAATCTGTTTTAGCTTGTATTAGAACAGGACTGATACTGAATACAGGGAGAACAGTGGAGATAACATCTCCAGGAACCAGTCACAAGCCATGTTTCTGTTTCTAAGAAAAGGAAACAATCAATATGACTGATAGCCACATCTAGTGTCGGTGTCTTTTTTTCCAGCTGTTAATGGCCAGGCTCATGGATGCAGTCAACATGTTCACCTCATAAAGAGAAATTAAAGATCAAAGATGTTCTTACATTGAATGTAAGACTAGTCTACTTTCTAATCAGAAATGTGAATCGCTCTTATATTAATTGCTGGGGAAAACAGTTATGGAATTACTGTAAGTACTTATGGCCAAATACTCTCCCGAAAGGCTGTAGCTGCACAGGAGTGTAGCCTGGAATACATGCGAAAGGCCCTGGGAATAAGGTCCAGTGAGGAGTTTCAATCTGTTCCCTTCTTCTTTCTGTCAGGTCGTTTTTATCTCCTGTGGAGTCTCCTCCTCTTCAGGTTCAGAGTTGTAAGACTCAAGGCTCTGCCTGGCCATTTGATCCCTTCTGACTCGTAATCGTTCACACTTTGGACAGTGATCAGAACGGAAGCAGCCTCTGTGATAGCAGGATTTACATTCTGTTGATGATAAAGAGAAAGGGGGGGGGGGGGGCGTGTCATATATGATATATATTGCTATCAGTTACCACCAATAGTTTACCATGTGGCCCCCACTCTGTTCTGCTTCTTAACTATTCTGGTCATGGTGCCATGCAGTAAATATTTTCCATGTATTTATTCTAAACCTCTTTTATGCATAGTCATCTAATATGAAAAGTTATTCTGGAACATGCCCCTCAGATGAAGACTGCATTAACCACTAGAAATCACAATTTTTTTTTTAGCAGAATCATGGATTGTAATTCAGTGTTAGAATCCAAAAAGGCATCTTAAACTGAAACACCTTGTGTACTACATACCGTCGCATCTCCGGGATTTAGCCAACTCAAATGGGAAGATGACCTCTTCGCTGTGACAAAATTCACATATGTAGCCCTTGGCTTGGCACAACTACAAAGTGAAAGCATAGAAAAAAATTAAATCCGCTAAATAAAATAGTATATTTAGCTGTAGCCAATATAAACATACACTGGCAATAAAGGGATTGACCGGTCAATCAATTGCCTGGCAGCTTACCTAAGTCCCACGCTGTCTCTTTGCTCCAGTAGCCAGAAGGAAGGGGAATTTCTTCTTACTCTTTGCTGCCCCAGCACCTTCCCCGATCCTGATCACAAATCAGAGCCTGAGGCTTGTGTCACCCCTCTCTTAGTGATGGGCTATAATGGAGCCCTTCACACAGTCACTCAAAACCAGCTCCTCGAATGCAATGAACACATCTCGCTTGCATTGCAGCACATGAGTTGACATTTTATGTTAGAATTTCTCTGGCAATATAGCTTTGTTAAATAAAAAGAATCTACATAATAGAAATTGAGTGTGCCTCAACATTAAAAAAAATTATATCTGGGTGAATGGGATAAATAGAAGAGGGTGTGTGGTTTCCTTCCTCTCTCTAGGTCTTCTTTTATTTCAGTATTGAAAATGGTAGCAATGCACCGGGGGGGGGGTTCATTTTAGTAACTAGTTTATATACGTTCTTTCTAATTGCCTTACACCTGCATGCGCAAGAATATCTCTGATTTAAGTAAGACATGATCCATTTCTTGCTGTTGCCAGCATGCATTTTGAATACTGACCCTAACTTACAAGACAGCTTAAAGCAAAACGTCAGTTAAAATTGACCCCTCCCTTGCCATTGATAAAGAAGAAAACCCTTACCTTAGCCAGGTGCACCACAGCAAAGGAAGCAAAGCCCTTACCTGCGCCCAGCAGCCGCTCCGACAGCGCTGATCGCTTCCCACTCCTCTGCTCATGCCCGCGCGCAAGCACAGCTGATTTATGCCCTCCAGCGACGCTGATTTAAAGGGGCCAATCAGCAGAGGCTTGGCTAAAGGTGAAGCTGGCTGTGGAGATTGGGAGTTATAAACTCACAAAGAAGACGGGTGTCTCCGGGGTTTGACACTAAGGTAGGGCAATTTTCACTGAAGTTCCGCTTTAAGAGTATTTGCTGGATACCTCGGTTTGCGGTATCAAACAAAATCACTGTTTGTTACAAATGTATATGTGTATAATTCTGTTCTCAATAAAAACAGAAGAGAAAAAGAATACAAGAAAATTTCACCCAGCCATTCAATGTATTAGTCCATTGCATAGAAATCAAATGACTGAATTAAAATTCAGAAGCACTCTTCTGTAGCTTTTTTATGGAAGCAAGTATCTGTTAAAAACTCAGTCAACTGGGATAAATATCCTACATTTATGGGCTCTGAACCCTAGAATATTACTAGTTCACAAACTGAATCTAAAGATTTAATGATTAAAGTGGACCAAAACCCAGGATGTTACACATCCTGGATGTTGCTCCATGCCGCTGTGATGCTTCCCCCACCCCGGTAAGAGACCACCCTGGACCACTGATATTCTTACCTTGCATACTCTCCGCTAAGCAGGCATATGAATAGGTGGCTAGGAAAGCCAAGCACAGGACTGATTCCAGGGGAAAGGGCTAAGGTGGAGACATAACATAGCACATACCTGTATTGCACAGTAGCAGCACCATAGGATGGGTGTGAAGGGGGCAGATCTCTTTCCTTTCCACATCGCACACACATTTTTGAAGAAACTGCCCTGGCAGTGAGCCACTGACCACGCCCCCTCTGGCTGTGCATAGGCTAGGCAAGCAAAAAGCAGAGCCTCCTAAACTAGGATGCCCTGTGAGTAAGGCATCTGGCGGTCTTACGAGTCTTAAACTCTAGGGTCGCTTTTGGTCCACTTTAATTTCTGAGATTATTTAGAGGTTTTATCCCATCTCTGCAGTCAAACTGCACCTCATTTAACACACAGAAGACACATAATAATGATCTGGGTGAATATATACATGTTAAGTATAATGTATGAGCATGAGCCTTGGCACTAAATTCAAATAAGGAGGAGTGGGCAGATCCCACTTTTTTAAACCGATGCTCACCATACATTTCTCCACATGTAGGATCCCAAGCCTCACTAGATCTCTCAGTCGTAATACCAATTCTCCCTTCTTTATAGCAGTGAGGTCATTCAAGGAAAACAGATGGAGATCTTCACTCAGGTGTCCAGGTATACCATCATAGTATTCAAGTATGCTGTGAAAGGGTGCAAAACAAAATCATCAGTTAGAGATTACACATAAAAAATGGTTTGGAAACCAAATTCTTAAAAAAAAAAAAAAAAACTAGTACCCTTTGGCCAGTCTGCAAGTTTTAAACATGTTCTTCAGATGCACCAGCTGTATTCTTAAAAGCTGTGATTAAAAGATTAAAAAGAATTTGACATTTTTAGCAAAAAATGCGAAAAATGTAGAAAAGCCTAAGGTACGGCTAGGATTTGATGGCACAAGACACTTACCCGGACTTGCTCCAGTGCTTTCACTTTGCGGTACATGGCATTGTTGATATCATGAAGGTTAAACAGTGGATCACTCCAGATCTTGGTAAGAAGGTCCTTAGAGAAGTTACTAACATAATATTTACTGAAGTCCCATTTCCTCAGGATGCGCCCCGGGATGACAGACTGAGCGTTCTCATGACAGCACTGGCAAAAATATTTACCCAAGTACTCACAGTACCGAAGCCGCTTTATGTAGTCTGAAAATGAGAACAACAAGCAAAGAGATATAAAGAAGTAAAAGGAAACAGGAGTCCTCGTTTTACTTCAATTCGAAAGCAACTATGACTGTGATGATACCAGCAGACACTTTATATTTCAGGCAAAATTGATTGTTAGACTATTGCGTTTGGCACTGTCCTTTAGTTTTAAATTGAAGAAAAAATAGTGGCGCTAACAAGGTTTACAATTTTACCACATGATTTCGCTTCTGAAGAATGTGGGCGTGGCCCTTGGAACTGTGATGCTGCATAATAATCAGCATAATGGGTGGGGCGGTGCTGGGAGCAAGAGTGCTTGTTAGGAGGAGGCTGGGTGGGAAGGAAGGAGGGAATGGTTAGCTGAGAGCCCCATTCAAGCCATCAATAAACAAGATTGTGTGGTCTGGACTAGCTCTTCAAGCTAGTATTGGTGGTCCACATCGTCAGGATGGCGCTGGAGATGCAGATACGGAAGTATATTTCCTCATTCAGGATGAGTGGAAGCGCAGTGCAGAAGGAAAGCTTGCCAAGGTAATATGCTGTTTATTTTTTTTTAACCTTCTGCTAACGAATCCATTTAAAAAGGAACCCAGACATATAGGCTTCAGTTGAACACAACACAAAAAAGTATTCTGCCAATGAAGGGTCATCCTTTTTTCAGTGGTAAAAGTACAGTTTTTCAACAGGACATGGCTTTGAAGCACCTGCCACTACAGGCATGAGTGGACTACCTTTACATAGGAGTGTGGCTTGTTTGTTTTTAACTATGCTGCATCGAGGCATGTACTCCTATTACAGGGCAACAGCTTGCTAAGGCAATTGCCACTGGCTGATCTCAAGAATGCCAGCTCATGTGACAAGGCCACTTGCTGCATTCCCAGTTTCCCTGTAGTTAAGCATGGGAGCACACCGCAGCTACAGGTAAGCCGTGATTCCCTGCACAATGTGGACAGCACGGTGTTGCGCACAATTTCCCGGCAATTTCCATTGCCCACCAGGGATGGGTCATACAAGCAGCACAGGACCACAGACCCAGCAAGTTCTTTTATATCATTTAACTAGCAGGGAATCTACATTTGTAATGGCCTGGGGTGGGGCTATAAGAAGACTGTTAGACTGGAAGTCCAACCTAAAAAGGTGTAAGAGCTTAAAATTGAAAGATACACAAGTTTGGGTCCACCGAACAGTGTCTGCAGAGTGTCTACTGGGGATGTGGCGGGGGTTTCACACAGCGGGGTATATGGTGTAGGATGCCCGGGGGCAGGTTAGCAGCCAGGCCAGGCATCTTTTAGATTCCAGGGCCCTGCCGCGTTGCTTTCCATCCTCATTAACGTTGCAATATACAGTTAGATACATAAATATTTGGACATTGATAAATTATGTTTTTTTTACTGAAAGATATTCAAGTTATAATTACCGTATATAATGGACATAGCCATAAAGTCCAGACTTTCAGCTTTCATCTCAGGGTATCCACATTAGAATTAGATGAAGGGTTTAGGAGTTTCAGCTGATGAGTTCAAGACATCAAGCAGTCATTGCCCACAAAGGATTTTCAGCCAAGTATTGTCCAATTACTTTTGGTTCATTTAAAAATAGGGAGAAACATGTTAAAGTGGAGCAAAACCCATGATTTTGGGGTGCCCCACTGTGTGAAACCCTGCAGGTCACCCGATCTGACTCACCCTTCCCTGGTCCTATGGCGCATGCACAGCCTCTCGTCCAATCAGCACACTCGGATCCGCTCCCTCGCCTTCGTCTAAGAGGTTGTCTAAGACAAACGGATCAGAGTTGGCAGTCGCATCCCCCGCTACCCTCTAACACGGGCACAATCCCTGCCAAAGGGATGGTGGAGATGCGGGCACTGCTCACGGAAAGAAGGTGAGCTTGCAAGCGACCTGGGGGGTTTCACACAGGGGGCCTCCAAATTCTGGATGCCCCGGGGGGAGGGAATCTAGAAGCCCTGGAATCTTATACATTCCAGGGCCATTGAGGCGTGGGTTTAGGTCCATTTTAACTCCTAAACCCTTTATCCAATTTTAATGTGGATACCCTCAAATATTTATGGACCTAACTGTATATCATTTTTTTCTAGATTTTTTAATCACCATAAACTCATTTAGACATTTGGGGACACTTGTCCAATGAAGGGACGTATTCCCTCATCACTTACACAATATCCCTGACCAAAAAAAAAAAAAAAAAAAAAAAAAAAAGCAAAAATAAAATAAAAAAGAGGGGCAGGTTAAAATAACATCTATAACTAAGGGTTTAGGGAGATTACAAACTTACCAGGCTCAATCCTGATACCACATCCAGCACATCTGTAATTCTGCTTGACCACGGCTACCTTTTTCCTGTAAAAGATTACAAGCAGATCATCAGTAATGTATGAAGTTCCTTCCATCCCGGAAAAAGCTTCATTTTGATAGCATACGTGGGAGCGGTGTGTATGTTAAAGATGATCTGAGGTCTTGGTGGGGCCCACTCCAAGTTTCCTCGGACTCGAATGCGCAGCTTATAGATGTCCGCATGTTCCCCATCATCTGGCGAGATTGGCATGGAATCAGGGATCGGCAGAAGCTGAAATAACAAACATCTCATTTTGCTTATACATTATTAGAAAAAGACACAGGAGCGTGCAAGCAGCATTCACTTCTCTGGGCTCAACTAGTGGTAACAGAGCTGAATGCCATATAAAGCAATACATTCGGTCTAGAGTTAAATTCCCTATACTGCCAATGTGAAGCACAAAGCTACTGGTTACATGGCTCTGTGGCCAGTTAGTGGTATGCCATGCATTTCCTGCACTCGCCACTCTTTTCACATACCAACTTAAGTTTTCTAACAAGCCGTTTTTTCTTAAGCTTTTTAAACGGTTGTCGGTATGTCCGGATACCAAAACATGAATGCTGGAAGAATAAAATGAGGGATGAGGTCATGCACAGCCTTCATATCACATGAACAGCATGCACGTCGTGGCTTGCATATTAAACGTCCAAAACAATGCAAACAATGATACAAGTAATAGAAAGACCACACAGACAGGTATAGAGGCACTGCTTTTTCATAATATACAGGACCTCAGGTAAGAGACTTCCAGCAGGCCATGCAATAAAGCTTTCAGGTAGGGGGTTATAGTCTACTTCACAACCAATAGATAATTCAGCAAATACAAATGTAGGAACCCATTAAGAAGGAGGTGTATCGCAAAATTATGTAATAATAAAAATCCATATAAACACATCGGCTAATGAGAGGAGGGATCACTTATACACCCAAACTGAATAAAACTCCTGCCAAGCTTGTGGATTTCTTCTCCTGGTAGGAATAAAATGCAGGTCTGGGTGTATTAAAAGAAAGAAACAAGCCTGGTTGGATAATTCTTGATGCCGGGGGTATAAGTGATGCCTCCTCCCACCATCCAGCATATTTATATACACTTATCATTGGGCCATTGTTTTGGCCTGTCCTTACCTTCTGTGGAGCATCCTGTTCTGGAACCAGCCATTCCAGTTCAGAGGCAGCAGGTAGCTGCATCCCCTCAAACTGTTTTAGGAGGCCCATAGCCACAGCTTCTGCAGAGTTGGATTGAAGGAAGGAGTAGGCTCTACAAGTAAAATGCCAGGTCAGATTATTATATGTAGATAGGTGTACAAGAAGTAAAGCTGCAGTTACCTTTAACTTCAGAATGTTTACATGCTGATATTTTAGATCTACTCTGAAACCTGCAGTTTGTGCATCTCTGTTGCCCGCACATTTAAAGCGGACCAAAACCCACATCTTAAACTAGCATTCCCTGAATTGCTTCCCCCATGAGGGGACCAAAACCCACATCTTAAACTAGCATTCCCTGCTCTTGCTTTACTCTTCTCCCCATTAAGGCGGCTTGTTTTGGCTGTAAAGCCCCGCCTCCTCCATTCATTGCCACTGTAGTGAGTGGCTATTTTGTCATGACCGCACCTATGCAATGACCAATAGTCTACAATCTTACAGAGAGTGACAGCAATTCTATAGGCTGAAAGTATTCGTTTCTAGGTCTATCCCCTAAGAGGGTGTATTGGTCAAATTGATTTCACAAGCTCCGTGAGTTTTGGTCCACATTCAAGTGGACTAAAATCCTTTGATGCTCTGCTGTGTAAAGATGGGTGGAATCACCATATAATCACCTCGTGCCTCAATCACATCTTAATTTGGGATAACACTTGTGGGGGAGTCCTTTAGACTATTATTAGACAAGGAAAGTCAGCGGCCATCTAAAAGATTCAAGGGCGGCCTCTGGTGGGTTTTGTTTCACTTTAATGTCCAGTTTTGGTTTCCTAAGGATCTTAAATTGTAGAGGAATCCTAAACCGAGATGCCCCAGTAGAGAGTGTTGCAAGAACATAAAGTCCCATTTGACTCTGCTTTAGGTCTGCTTTAACATTACTGTAAAACTGTAAAAGAGAAAAATCCCTATCAATACAACATTGGTTTTATGGATCAAGTTGTTTTTATCCTTCTATGCCATATTATAAACCAAACCCCAAATACATAAGATACGTACATGGAGTCAGAGCTTTGTGTAGGCTGGCAGCTTTTGGTCTTCTTGATGTCTGCATCTAAAATAAAAAACACACAACACAAAAAGACTTTAGAACTAGTACTAGGCAGATCTTTAGAACTAGTTATTCCATAAAATCAGCAGAGCACAGCGAGTGATTGCTCTAGCAATTTGTGACTTTAGGCTCCGCTACAGATGCATCGTATAAAACCATGTGCAAAACTACAAGACATTCTGCATACTATTTCCAAATGAAAGCGTAGTTCCTACTTAGCCACACCCACAGGGAGGGACTTCAACCTCTAGTTCAAATAAACTGTAGTGTAGCATCAATGTATATAGTGACAAGAGGATGCACTATAATCCTAACATTGGACCTCTACTTAAAGTGGACCAAAACCCAGGATTTTGACTATCCTGGGTTTTGGTCCTTTCCCCCAGGCCACATCGATCGGTGGAGCCCCTCTGTGTGATACCCCCCAGATCACCCAAACAAACTCACCTCTTCCTGTGCAGGTGCATGTGCAGCCACTCGTCCAATCAGCGCACTCAGAGCCAGCTCCGCGCGTGCTGGTGGCCGCACCCCCCGTTCCCTCTAACAGGGAGCATGCCCGCGCCAGCCATTCACAAACAGCTGGCATGGGCACACACCCTGCTAGAGAGATAGCGGGGATGTGGGCACGGCTCTCACATGTGCCATAGCAAGGTAAGTGTATGGGGGCGACCTGAGGGGGTTTCACACAGCGGGACACCCTGATTTTGGATGCCCCGGGAGGAGGGAATAGGTCAGCCCGGGAATCTATATCGCGCTGGGTTTTGGTCCACTTTATTAGGAGGCTTTTTGGTCTCTTCTATCAGACTATAACACGCATGCTAACAAGTAAATCACAGGTATTGGGGGCACAATCCTAACTCAAATTACAGAACACCAAAAACCTGACAAAGGGAGTATATATATATTTATTTATTATACACACTAACCAGTTTTATTAATGTTCAAAAACAACCTCTAGAAATAGCTAAAGGTCTTTTTCCTCAAGATTGGACTACATGCTAATCCATTCCTGCTCTGCTCTGCCCATAGTTCACCATAGTACAGTACAGAAGTCTCGGCCATCGCCTTATCTGTCTCTGAGGAAAAACTCCTCCTGAAAGTTTTCAGACATTCTTGTGACCTACCTTCTGTTACAGAAAAACATTTTACAATGAATTTGGGACAGGATTAAAAAGGCCTTATTGCATATATCCTACTAAAGCTTTAGCTCAGTAAGGATTCTTTAGCAATTTTCATGCCTTGGAGTCAAGCATGGTGGTATACAGGCATGTGCTGCCTCCAAACCGTATTTTTGCTTTGCAGTTACTGGAAAAAAAAAACCTAAAAGACAATGGAAGGAATTCTGGAACATTTCTTGGGTCCGTGAATAATGAATATATAGAGATAGAATCTTCTTGAAATGAAGTGTGGTTTTAAAAGTTATTTATTCACTTCAATATAGCAATGTTCATGGTGTCTGCTAAAATCTTTAATAAATGATTCATATGTCCGCTAGGCATTCACATGAAAATACATTCATGGCAGACTGATGCTTTATGTGATCTTAAATCAAATTAATATAATATTGTTTAGCCTAAAATAATACCATTTTGTGAGTACTCACCTGTAAAATGGATATTGTCAGTGTGTCACACACCCCGCTTCCCCTTTAATTCTTACGATAGGGTTATCCTCCAGCAGGAGGCGATGTTGCAGAGAGAAGTCTTGAAAACGAGCCCCTCCCAGCCTACATATACCTGGGACCTCCCACTTAACACCCAGTGAATTCAAAACAGCAGTAAGACAAGGTACCAGGAAATCCAAAGGTAACCTCAAAGAAAAAATAAAGGAAAGCTTCACCATATAGAGGATCCAGGATACCAAAAAAGGGCGGGTGAAGCGGGGTGTGTGACACACTGACCATATCCATTTTACAGGTGAGTACTCACAAAATGGTATTATTCTCAGTGTGTCACACACCCCGCTTCCCCTTTAATTCTTACGATAGGGACATCCAAAAGCAGTGTCCACAAGGGGTGGGTATCCGACAGCAAAATGAAGCATAACTTAAACGACTGCAGTCAGCAGAACCTTGCAGCCAAACACAGCATCCGCTGAGGCCCGCACATCAACCTTGTAAAACTTAGAAAAAGTATGAACAGAAGACCAAGTAGCAGCCTTACAAACTTGTTCAACAGAAGCCTGGTGCTGAAAAGCCCAGGACGCACCAACAGCACGAGTAGAATGAGCGGTGATACGAAAAGGGGGAACCTTCCCCTTGGCCGAATAGGCCCCAATAACCGCCTGACGAATCCATTTGCTAATGGAAGACTTAGCCGGAGCCAAACCCTTCCTAGGCCCACAGGGCACAACAAAAAAGGCATCAGTCTTACGAAAAGGAGAAGTAGTAACCAAGTAGTACTTAACACAGCGTACCACATCCAAACAATGCAAAACCCTCTCCTTGTCATTCTTAGGCTTAGGACACAAGGAGGGAAGAACAATATCCTGATTCAAATGAAAAGCAGAAACAACCTTAGGAAGAAAGTCCGTCTTGAAACGAAAAACCACCTTGTCATGATGCCTCTCAAAGTAGGGCGCCTGAATCGACAAGGCCACCAACTCCGAGACACGCTGAACCGAAGTAATCGCCACCAAGAAGACAATCTTCTGAGTC
Source organism: Gastrophryne carolinensis (assembly GCA_027917425.1). Classification (NCBI taxonomy): domain Eukaryota; kingdom Metazoa; phylum Chordata; class Amphibia; order Anura; family Microhylidae; genus Gastrophryne; species Gastrophryne carolinensis. The sequence continues at coordinate 198,133,950 of CM051237.1, forward strand.
AAGGTAGAAAGAGCAATATCCTGCAAGGGCTCAAAGGGAGGAGCCTGAAGAGCAGAAAGAACCAAATTCAAGTCCCAAACCGGGAGCAATGGCTTCCTGGGAGGCCGCACATGCATAACCCCCTGGAAAAAGGTTTTGACTAAAGGATGAAGCGCAAAAGGCTTCTGAAAAAAAGATAGACAAGGCAGAAACCTGCCCTTTCAAAGTACTCAGCTGGAGACCAGAGTCCAGCCCTGATTGCAGAAAATCCCAAATCCTGGAAACCAAAAAGACCCTACAAGGCAAAGATCTAATCTCACACTAAGCGATATAGGCTCTCCAAGTCCTATAGTAGATGGTAGAAGAAGACTTCTTCCGGGCACATATTAGAGTCTTAACAACCGAGTCAGAAAGGCCCTCCTCCTTCAAGATGAAGGTTTCAGCAGCCAGGCCATCAAACCCAGCGTTGGTAAATTGGGGTAACACAGCCGACCCTGAATGAGCAGATCGGGCCGAAGAGGCAGAACGACCTGATCCACCGCCAGCCACACGATGCCTGCGAACCATACTCGCCTTGGCCACCTTGGAGCCACGCGAATGGCGGACACCCTTTCCAGAGCCAGCTTCCGTACCACCTTGCCTAGCATGGGTATCGGAGGAAAAAGGTACAGAAACCCCAGCTCAGAGACATGGCGTCTACCGCCAGAGCCAGAGGATCCTGAGAAAGCGACACGAAGGTCGGAAGCCTGCAATTGTGATGAGAGGCAAACAGGTCCACCTCCGGTGTCCCCCACCGGAGACACAGAGACCGGAAAACTTGAATATGGAGAGACCATTCCCCCAGACGGGAAGAGCACCTGCTCAACAGATCCGCTTCCCTGTTTTCCACGCCCGGAATGTAAACTGCCGAGAGACAAGGAACATGGGCCTCCGCCCAGGTCAGGATCAGGGACACCTCTCTGAGGGCCCCCAGACTGCGAGTCCCTCCCTGATGATTGATGTGCCTACCGCTGTCCGGTTGTCCGAGCGAACCTGAAGGCCCAGAACATGCTGAGTCAAATGAAATAGAACCAGACGGATGGCTCTAAATTCCAGAGCATTGATGGACAAGTGGGCCTCTCGAGGCCCCCACTGCCCCCGAAACTGAAGATCCTTCCAGAATCCCCCCCATCCCGAAAGACTGGCGTCCGTGGTGACAATTTCCCAAAGAGGAGTCAGGAAAGACCTGCCCCTCAAGAGATTGGTCGAGACCAACCACCATTGAAGGGACTGCCAGACCCGGGAGGACAACTGGAAGGGCCGATCCAACGACCGTGGTCGCCGGTCCCAAGACACCAACAGATGGAGCTGAAGCGTCCTTGTGTGAAATTGAGCAAAAGGAACTGCCTCGAAAGAGGCAATCATCAACCCCACCAGTCTCATCCCCAGATGGATGGACGGTCGAGGATTGGAAAGAAGGAACCGAGCCAATTCCTGAATCAGAAAAATCTTGGATTGGGGCAGAAACACCCTGTGTTGACAAGAATCCAACCGCATTCCCAGAAAGGACACCACCCTGGCCGGGGCGAGGGAGGACTTGTGATAGTTGATCACCCAACCGAAGCTTTCCAGCATGGATACCACCGTCCTGGTGTCCGTCTCAGATTGATTGAGAGAAGGAGACATGATGAGAAGATCGTCCAGATAAGGTACGATGCCAATGCCTTGAGTTCTGAGAATGGCCATCACCCCTGCCAGCACCTTGGTGAATACTCTTGGAGCCGAGGTAAGGCCAAACGGAAGTGCCACGAATTGAAAATGCCGATCCTTCATCACGAACCGAAGAAAACGTTTATGAGCCTGGCAGATGGGAACATGAAGGTAAGCATCCTTGATGTCTATGGACCTCATGAAGTCCCCCTGCCGAAGAGAACTGATGGCCGATCGCAGAGTTTCCATGCGAAACTTCCGTATACGGACGAACCTGTTGAGGAACTTCAGATCCAGAACGGGGCGAACCGACCAGTCTTTCTTGGGGACCGTGAAAAGATTGGAGTAATACCTCCAAGCGCGGCACCGGCCGGATGACCGCCATTTCCAGGAGACCCTGCGCGGCCAAAGGATCGGTGGGCACCCGAGACCGGAAAAACCGTGAAGGAGGGCGAGACTCAAACTCCAGCTTGTAACCGGACGACACCACCTCCCGGATCCATCTGTCCGGAACCGCCTGGTCCCAAACATGGGAGAAGTGTCGCAATCGTCCCCCCACCCGCACGGGTGAGGGCACCCCCTCATTGCTGAGCGGGCTTGCCAGCAGGCTTAGGCTTGGCGCCCCAGGACTGACCGGGACGGCCACGGCCCCTCCCCCGGGTCCAACCTGCACCCCTGGTAGCGGGAAGGGAGGCCCCTCTGCCCGCTCTGGCTCCCTGAAAGGAGGGACTAAAGGAAACCGCTCCCCGAAAGGAACGACGCGGCCTCTTGCGTTGAGGCAACTTACCACCCTTGGTAACAGAATCCAATTTCTCGCCAAACAGGCACAAACCCACAAAAGGAAGAGCTGTCAGCAACCTCTTAGAGCTAAAGTCCGCCGTCCACTGACGCAGCCACACAGACCGACGAATAGCAACCAACAGGGCCGCGGTCCTGCTACACATCGCAAGCGCATCATCCTGGGCGGTCATGACAAAGGAAATAAACGACTCACACTGCTTGAGAGAAAAGAACTCATCACAAGTGGGATCAAGATCTGCGTACAAATCCCTAACAATGGACCTGACAGCCATCAAGAGAAGCGCCGAAGCACAAACCAGCCGCAGTGCCGATCCAGCACTGATAAAACCATGGCGAGCCAATTGATCAATCCGACGATCCTCACCATCCTTAATGGTAGTAGTGTCAGGGGAGTGCAACACAGCCGTGTTACACAGCCCCAACAAAGGGGCATCGACGTCAGGGGGAACAGACCAAAGCTTCACCAAATCCTCCGGAAAGGGATAACGCTTATCCCAACTAGGAGGAACTCCAACAAGGCACGTAGGTTGTTCCCATTCCTTAAGGAAAACCCTCACAGAGTGTTGTTGTCTGGGAAACACCAAACGCGGCTTGGGCACATCAGACAGCTCACCCTTTGGCATGGGGGCCGCCTCAGGTGGATCCAAAGCCAAAATCTCAAACATCTGAGTCAGAATGGAAGGAGTGTCCAGGAACACCCCTGCAGCCTGATCGCCAGCGGAACCAAACAATTGCTGGTCTGCAGGCTCTTCCGACTCCTCTAGGAGCTCCCCCTCCTCAGCCAGGGGACAATCGGACCAATCCAACACTTCCAACACCTCAACCTCCGGAACAGGTGAAGCCGGAGACAGGTGCTTCTGCTTAGCAGTAGCCTTTTGAGCCACCGCGGCGGAGACCATTTTCTCGAGGCTGGCCAACCGTGCACACACCTCGGATTGCGAATCCCCACCTTTCACAACGTCACACGGGGTCCGGAATAGGAGGGGGGTGTAGGAGATGACGGAGGTTGTGAGGAGCCAGAAGCTGGAGTGCCGGACTGGCACGCAATATTCCGCTGTGCACATGGAATACATATTATGACATCATCGCCTGGGAGCGGAGCCCCACAACCCTCACACAGCCTGGATAGCCCCGAAGAGCCGTTTCCGGTAATGTCGGAAGCCTCCATATGGTGAAATTGTGGTATTCGCCACAACCCATTACGCAGTAAGCAACCTGGGATGCCCCCTTTAATTAAAGCCCCGGGAGTGGGAGGATTTTTAAGCCTAGGAGAATCCCAATTTGGAGAATAAGACTAGCCGGGTATATCAGACCGGGAGACCCACTGCAGTGAGGGGATCCCAGTATCTGTAAGGGAAAGAGACCACAATCAGTCCCCCAAAGAAAGTTTGCCAGCATGTGCCACACATATACACCAACACAACCAAACAGAATGTAACGGTAAAATATATAAACAATATATACAAAAGCAAGAGAAGTATATACAGCCAATGAAAAAAAAAAAAAAAAAATATTATATATATATATATATATATATATATATTTTTTTTTTTCATTGGCTGTATATACTTCTCTTGCTTTTGTATGTATATATATATATATATATATATATATATATATATATATTTATATATATGATGTGCCTCCCGGAGGGGAAGCTATACAAAAGTGACAGTGTAACTGCGCAAGCGACTGCCATTATCACGCACTGCACAGACAACAAAGCAGGACAAACAGACAAACCAAACAAACAAACCCTGCTTGAATGACGGCGCCCTCCTCAGCCGAGCTAGGGACCCGTGTAGTGAGGACTCCGGGTGAGGAAGAAGGAAGGAAGGCGGGCCGGACTCAGCGCGCGAAGCGCTCTGGCCCTGCCGGAGATCCATACGGCGTGGGCCGCAAAGGAGCGTGGCCCCACCCCCAAAACACGAGCAGCGCGGCCCGCCAAATGGCGGCGCCGTGTGTAAACGGCCGCCGCCAAACGCCCCATAGGCATTTGTCACACACACAGACCAAGCGGGAGAAAATTTAAAATACACTACAAGGAGCCCCAGCAGCTCGGGACACGCGCCCGCATGCCACGGCACTGACCCCGCCAGCTGCCAGCGCTCCCCAAACACATAGAGAATCACCACAAGTGTAAAGCACCCCACACAAGCCACCCCCCCCCCCCCCCCCCCCAACGCAAAGGGACCAAGCGGGAGAAGGTGGCCACGGCGAACACCGGGACGGGGGCATCCCAAATCCATGGGTCGAGCGGAGGAAATACGCTCCTAGGCACCATATAGTGCCATCTACCGTTGCCCAGCAAGCAGCCTAGGCTGGGAGGCTTCCGTTATCTATCTAGGCATATAAACAATTGACTGGGCAGAAATAGACCAAGAGGGGGGTGCCGGGGTTTGACCCCGGCTACCTGCAAGCAGGACACTTCTTTCTTCTGTCTTGTCGCATCTGCAGAGAGAAAACACTGGGTGTTAAGTGGGAGGTCCCAGGTATATGTAGGCCGGGAGGGGCTCGGGAAGCGGGGTGTGTGACACACTGAGAATATTTTCCCCTTATTCAGACAAGATGCCTATTGACCTGTGAGACATGCAAGGTGGCGTTGATCATCATCCTATTACACACACCTGTGAAAGGTTTCTTTATTACTTTAAAGTGGACCAAAACCCACCCTGGAGTCTATGAGACTTACTCCCTTCTCCCCCCCCCCCCCCCGTGGAATCCCGAACCGAGATAAAGCCACTGTGTGAAACCCCCCAGGGTGCCCAGTAAACCTTTCTCCCAAGCCCATGACGCATGTGCACCCCGGCATCACTGCCTCCCTTCTCTGCTGTGTGCGGCCCTGCCCACTTCAATTGAATGGCACGCACAGCCGAAGGAGGACGTGATGCCGCGTGGCTCTCATAAGTGCGGCTGGGAATTCCATTCAGCTTCTCCAGCTGCACAATAATATGCATCGCAGGAACAGCCAATTGGACGAGCAGCTGCACCAGCGCCTAGGGCTTAAGGAGAGGCGAGTTAGCTCAGCGTTCTGGGGTGGGGTTTCACACCTGTTGAAAGTAGGAAATGATGCAGAAAACAGCAAAGTATTCACTGATTATTGTAAACACATGACAATTTGTATCAGAAGTTGTACCTTTGATCTCATGTTGATCCATTTCCCCTACACAACCTGAATCAGACAGATTGACAGAGTCTAGCGAACTTATCTGCGAACTACTGTCCATCGCACAAACACCTAGGAGGCAAAGTAAAGCAAAAAGATGTGGTAAATCGTAAAAAGGCAAAACATAATAAGTCATCTCCAAATCAGGGCATGCTAAGATAGTTACCAAATAGCGGCTATTGTGGTGCAAATTACAATCCCTAGTTCTACTGATAGCTGATCAACATCATAGAAAAAGAGCTGGGTATGATATTAAAAACAAGTAGCTAAAAACGTAATAGGACACCTAATAATAAACTATACTGTATATTAGCCGAGATTTTCCATATTCATCCACTGTACAGCAGATGAAAATAATCCAATTAACAAATATAAAGTCAACACCATTTTCCACAAAGCTGAGCAACCTCCAGTGTTGTGTCTAAGGATTGATGCCGCTGCCTGTCGGCTTCATTTATTCACTTCATGAAGTCCACAGTCTCCTGAAAGCTGAAACACACTAATGTAGACGGGGGGGGGGGCTATTCCAGCCACAACTCTGCCTTAACACACCATGGCTGGACCTCTTGAACTGACGAAAAAGCCAGAGTGTGGTTTAAATAGGCAGAAGATCCTAGAGGCCTCAGCGTTTAAAAACTCCAGACCTACAGCTACTGGTTCTGTGAGAACGAAGGCAAGTATGGAATTATTTTGCTTTTTAGTTTTGTAGATGCCCTTAAATGCAAATGCGGATAATTAGCATACATTAAGCAAAATGACAAGGGGTTTCTGTAACTCCAAACACTTAAATGTAACTTTTAGAGAAAAAGAAAATGCAGCAGTAGCTTAAAGTTTTTTTTGTTTTTTCTTCAGAAATCGAAACTTATTTACCCCCCAAAGGTGGAAGGGAAATGTCAGTGTAAAAAAAAAGCAGTTCTGTGAGTACTCACCTGTACAATTGCTTTTTGTTCTTGCATGGCATGGCCTGCTTCGGTTTTCATAACAGTTGGGTTATTCCGCCACAAGGTGGCGCAGTGGTACTGCAGAAAGCTGTGGCATCTCCCGACCCCTATAAAAACGGGATTAACCATAGAGTTCCCAGCGTAGACAAGCAGTGAGACAAGAAGCCGGGAGAGAATAAAGGTAAAAAATGCAAAAAAGGTAAAAAAAACCCAATTAACTTGGAACAATCACCATAAAGAGGCAACCAAGAATAACGATAACAAGGGTGGGTCGAAGCAGGCTGTGCCATGCAAGAACAAAAACAATTCTACAGGTGAGTACTCACAGAATTGCTTTTTTCTTTATTGCATGGCACGGCCTGCTTCGGTATTCATAATAGTTGGGACATCCAAAAGCAGTGTCCAAAAATAGGGTGGGATCCCCAATGATTAACAGCCAGCAGTTCAAGTCACTACCGCCTGAAGCACCTTGCGGCCAAAAGCCGCATCCGCTGAGGCCTTAACATCAACCTTGTAAAACTTGGAAAAAGTATGAACAGAAGACCAAGTAGCGGCCTTGCAAACTTGTTCAACAGAAGCTTAGTGCTGAAAAGCCCAAGAGGCACCAATAGCACGAGTGGAATGAGCAGTAATTCTAAAGGGAGGTTCCTTCCCCTTAGCAGAATAGGCTTGGACAACCACCTGACGGATCCACTTGCTGATAGTGGATTTAGCTGGAGGCAAACCCTTCCTAGGTCCAGAAGTGAGAACAAAAAGAGCATCAGATTTCCTGAAAGGCTCAGTAGCGACCAAATAAAACTTCAGAGCCCTGACCACATCCAGAGAATGCAGTGTCCGCTCCTTGGAATTAGCAGGATTAGGACACAATGAAGGCAAGACAATGTCCTGATTGAGATGAAAGGCAGACACCACCTTAGGCAAGAAATCTGGCTTAAGCCGAAGCACCACCTTATCCTTATGCCTCTCAAAATAAGGAGGTTTGATGGAAAGCACCGCCAGCTCAGAAACTCGCCTTACAGAAGTGATAGCCACCAAAAAGGCTACCTTAAGAGTCAGAATGGGCAAAGCAGCCCCACGGATAGGCTCAAAGGGAGGACCCTGCAGAGCAGACAACACCAGATTCAAGTCCCAGACTGGTAGCATAGGCTTACGAGGTGGACGCACATGAGTAACACCCTGGAAAAAAAGTTTGCCAACCACCGGCTGGTTAAAAGGATCTTTGGAAAAAATTGCCAGAGCTGAAACATGGCCTTTGAGGGTACTTAGTTGGGCCAGAATCCAAACCATGTTGCAAAAATTCCAGAATCCTGGGAATGGAAAAAACCCGACAGGGAAGAGACTTGGATTCACACCAGGCAATGTAAGCATGCCAGACCCTGTAATAAAGGACGAGGACTTCTTCCTAGCCCGAATCATGGTATCCACAACAGAGGCAGGCAACCCCTTCTCTGTCAAGATGTAGGTTTCAGAAGCCAAGCCGTTAAAGCCAGCGTTTGTAAATTGGGATGGCGTAGCTGTCCCTGAGTGAGAAAATCTGGATCCCTGGGCAAGACGTACTGGTCTACTGCCAACTGCACGACGTTTGCGAACCACACCCTTCTTGGCCAACAGGGGACCACCAGGATGGCTGACACCCCCTCCTGGGCAATCTTGCGCATGACCCTGCCCAGTAGGGGGAACGGAGGGAACACATAGGGAAGCCGAAACTCCGTCCAAGGCAATGCCAGTGCATCCGTAGCGAAGGCCAGAGGATCCTGTGACAGGGAGACAAACCTGGGAAGTTTGTAATTGTGACAGGATGCAAACAGGTCCACATCTGGCTAACCCCAGCGGTGACACAGGTAGAGAAACACCTGGTAGTTGAGGGACCATTCCCCCAGACGAGACGTCCCCCTGCTCAGGGAGTCTCCCACCTGGTTCTCCACCCCCAGAATGTATACTGCTGAGATGCAGGAGACATTCTGTTCCGCCCAAGACAGTATCAGAGACACTTCCTTGAAGGCTTGCTTGCTCCAAGTCCCTCCCTGATGGTTGATGTAGGCAACCGCCGTCTGGTTGTCTGAGCGGATCTGAACAGCCCGACCCTGAAGGTGTGTGGTCAGGTGGGACAGAACCAACCTGATCGCCCTCAGTTCCAGAACATTGATGGGAGCATGGGCCTCAACGACCCTGAAACTGTAGGGACTTCCAAAAGCCCCCCCAGCCCGTCAGACTGGCATCCGTGGTGACAGTCTCCCAACACGGGGGTAGGAAGGTCCTGCCCACCAGAAGATTCCTTGAGTCCAGCCACCACGAAAGGGACTGCCTGGCCAGGGCGGACAGAGCAAATTCCTGATCCAGGGACACAGGGTCTGGATCCCAAACTGACAAGAGGTGCAACTGAAGAGGTCTCATGTGAAACTGAGCAAAGGGCCACCAACTGCATCCCCAGATGGATGGAAGGATGAGGACACAAGAGCAGAGCCAGTGCCTACCTCTGAAGGCCCTCCACCTTCTGCTGAGGAAGGAACACCTTGACCTGAGAGGTTTCCAGTGTCATGCCCAGAAAGGACCTCACCAAGGATGGGGACAGTGAAGACTTGGAAAAATTGATCACCCAGACGAAGGACTCCAGAGTGGAGATCACCACCTGGGTGTCCTGTTCGGCCTGATGAAAGGACTGAGCCACAATGAGGATGTTGTCCAGGTAGGGAAGGATGCGAATGCCCCGGGTTCCAAGCAGAGCCATCACTCCCGCCAGCACCTTGGTGAACACCCGAGGTGCCGAGGTGATACCGAATGGTAAGGCCATAAACTGGAAATGCTGATCCTCCAGCACGAACCTCAAATCTCTGATGACCTGGGAAGATAGGCACATGAAGATAAGCATCCTTGTTGTCCACGGTGGTCATGAAGTTGCCCGGGCAAAGGGTACCGACAGCAGAGCGTAGCGTCTCCATGCGAAAAAGTTTGAATCTGACAAACTTGTTGAGGCCCTTCAAGTCCAGAATGGGCCTCAGAGAGCCGTCCTTTTTGGGGACCGTGAAGAGATTGGAATAGTACCCCTGACCCTGTTCTTGATGGGGCACCGGACAAATGACCCCTGACTCCAGCAGGCATTGAACCGCCGAAAGTAACCCTTGAGCTGACAGGGGGTTTAAAGACATCCGGGATCTGATGAATCTTGGGGGCGGCCAGGCTGCAAACTATCTTGTAACCGGAGGACACCACCTCCTGAATCCACTGGTCTAAAACGTGGAGCCTTCAGACGTGAGCAAAGAGCCGAAGCCGTCCCCCCACCCGGATGGGTGAGGGCGCCTCCTCATGCCCGAGGGGCCTTGGGTGGGGGTTTGGGCTTGGAACCCCAGGAGAGACTGGGACGTCCACGGGATCTGCAACGGCCAAGACTCTCTGCGGCTACCTGAGAAGAGGGAGCCACGACCTCCTCTGGAAGAACGAAGGGAGGTGAGGGAGACGGAGGTCCCCCGAAAAGGCCGAGGCTGTCTCCTACGCTGAGGCAGCCTGCCATCCTTGGCCAAAACATCAAGACACTCACCAAAGAGCCGCAGCCCCGCAAAGGGGAGCCCAGTGAGAGCCTTCTGAGCAGTAGCATCAGCTGCCCACTGACGTAACCAAACAGAGCGGCGCATAGCCACCAAAAGAACAGAGGCCCTACCGCCCAGCCTCACAGCATCATCCATGGCAGTAAGGATAAATACAACAAAAATTGGAGCAAAGCAAGAGGGCCCTATAATCCTCCCTCCTCCTACCAGCCATAGCGCCATCACAGAGACGCTTGAGCAGTTTCTTAAGGGCAATAGCAGCAGCACAGGCCGGGCGCAGTCCAGCCCCCACACAACTAAGCATGGCAGGCCAGCTGATCCATGCGCCGGTCCTCACTGTCCTTCAGAGTGGTAGTGTGAGGGGAAGGCATGACCGAAGTATTAGACAGGCCTAGCACGGGAGCGTCCACCTCAGAGGGACAGGACCAACGCTTTACTAGATCAGCAGGAAAGGGATATCTCTTATCCAATCCCTTGGGCACAGCGGGCAGCCTGTTAGGACGTTCCCACTCCCTAAGCACCATATAAGTGAAATGGCCCTGCTCAGGGAACTCCAGACGCTGTTTACCAGGACGAAAAAGCTCACCCTGCTTTCTCTTAGCCACCTCAGGGGGAGCAATGTGCAAGATTTCAAAAATTTGTGACAGCAGATTGTCAGTGTCCTCAGGGTACCATGATTCCTCCCCGGACGTAGACCCAGGGTCACTAATGTAACCCTCCTGCTGGTCCCCAAAGAAGTCAGAGTCCTGGAACAGTTCCCCTTCTTCTAAGGAATTAAGTCCCCCAGTAGCATCAAATTCCTCATACTCCTCAGTGGAGCGTGAGGGTGTGGAAGTCAGGTGCCGCTTCTTGCCAGAAGCCTTCCTAGGAATAGGCCCGGCAAGCTGCTTCCCAATGTTGGCCACACAAAGTGCCAGATCAGACTGTGACCCCCTGCTAGCATCCCCCTCACTGGGAGCTAATTGCAGCAGTGGGGGGGTAGGTGATGCCGAAGGGGGCGCAGAGCTGGGAAGCGATGCAGGCAAACCAAGCTGGAGCGCAAGGACACTTTGAGCGCACGGCGCACACACTGTGACATCATTGCTGATAGGGGATTCGGGGCAATCCCGGCTGTGTTCCATGTGCGGGGTGCACATGAAACACAGCCGGGATTGCCCCAAAGGACCCCCGAGCACGCTATCCCCAGAAGCCTCCATATGGTGATTAACACAGGCGCAATAGGCCAGCGCTGGGTAAAGGCTAATACAAAAGCCACCCGGGATGCCCTCCCACGGGATGCCCCCAGATCAGCAAAAGGTGGGGGGGATGAGGGGGAGGAAGGAGTAGAGCTGGGAGAAACCACAACCCACTGGTATCCCGCCTGAAAGACATAAGTAAAAACGACCGCAGGATGAAGCGACACACCGGAGGAAACAGCGCTGCAGCCCGGAAGGGAGAAATCCAGACGCGCCGCTAATCCAAAATGGCGCTGGCAGAGGTACCTCAAGGGGCGGGCCCGCCCCCCCGAAGAGCGCGAAAACAGCGCCCACGTCACCCCGCCATGCCAAAGCAAAAACGCCACAGGTTATAGCGCCCACAGCCGCGAAGCGCAGTACAAAGCGGCGCGGCGGGCAAAAAACACACTGTAAACGCCAAAACACCACAACTAACACCACTCGCTGCTACCACCCGCCCCCCTTCGAACAAAGTCAGAGAGGGGGAGGGGGGAGAGAGAGACTAGAAGGCAGCGGCGAGTATCCAGGCCAGGAGGGGGGACCTCTGAAGGAAAGAAGGGGACACAGTCCTCAAAACACTCACCCCCTCAGAAGCCAGAAAGCCTATGGCCGGCTACCCTTTGTGGAACAGGGTCTGCGGCTTGGAGCAGCGCTCCAGGAGCACTTGACCCTAGTGCTCTTCTACCCTCACCCGAACTGTCAGCCAAGGCTGGGAGGCAGTGAGGGTTCAGAAACGGGTGGAAATAGACTTGCAGGGCTGCAGGCTTGGTTGCCCCGCTCACCTGCACAAGAGAGAGCCATCTTCTAACTTCGCAGTTTCACTGCAGAGGAAACACGGGAACTCTATGGTTAATCCCGTTTTCATAGGGGGCCGGGAGATGCCACAGCTTTCTGCAGTACCACTGCGCCACCTTGTGGCGGAATAACCCAACTGTTATGAATACCGAAGCAGGCCGTGCCACGCAATAAAGCAAATTACACTTAACCACATAGCCGACACTTCTGCGTTTCTGACTGGGGTGCTACAGCCACCGAGAGGACAGAAGATGGAGGGGTGGCGGGTGGGCAGGGTAACTTATGACGCCGCCACTCCGGGTCCGTGCAGCGGGTGGGCCTAGCCTGCAGTGGCTTCATTCTGCAACACTGCCTATGGGGAATCGGATGGGGGAATTCCATACTGCCTATAATGAGTAATGGGATGGGGGAATGCCATACTGCCAATGGGTAATGGTGTGAGGGGAATGCCACACTGCCTATATCAGGGATTGGGAGGGGGGAAGAATGTCACATTGCCTATAATTGGAAATGGAAAGGGGAAAAAAATCACACTGCCTATAACAGGGAATGGGATGGGGTATTCCACACTGCCTATAATGGGGAATGGGAGGAGAGAATGCCACACTGCCTATTTTCCTCCTTCAAATCCTAGGTGCGCGTTATTGCCCGATGTGTCTTATATGGCAAAAATATGGTATCTTAGAAAAATAAGGATCTTACTGCTGGGTTGCTGATGGTTGCTAGGTGCTTTTTGGTTTCGGATCTGCTGACGCCTTAGACGGATTTTCTGTTTCAGCTCCCGGATCTCTCGGTCACTGTCCTCTTCCTCTTCCTGAAGTTGACGGCTCATCATGTTACACTTCATGAGTTCAATAGCTGCGATGAGCGACTCTGAAATGCTGAAGTGAGCATTTTCCTATTAAGGAAAAAAAAAGAAAAAGACAGAATTACAAGCTAAGGAAAATGAAAGTTTAAAGGATTATCCAGGTCCCAAAAAAGAGGTATCTGTGTCCTGATACCTAGGCCACCATTCAATAAGGGTAGAAACAATTCTCATGGTAGTAAAAAAAAAAAAAAAAATCACTTTATGAGAAAAAACATGAGACTGTCGTTACTGAATCACCAGCTAGGAAAACAATGAAAGTCAATGGCACTTTTTTACGCCTAAGAAAAGTAGAGAATTTTGACTCCTTTTTATACTGTAGCAAAAAGTGCCATGACTGTCATTGTCTTCCTATCTGGTGATTCAGTAACATTCTCATGCTTTTTTTCTCATAAAGTAAATTTTTTTTACTACCATGAGATCTTTTCAACTCTTATTGAATCAAGGCCCGTGTGTTAAAAAAAAAATCATCACACGTTAAATATTTCTTACAAATAGGAACTGCAGATAGTAAAACAAAGTCATATGCATTTTTTCCAACAGCAAACTACTTGACTCAAAGATATCAAATGCATTAAAGTGGACCAACACCCAGGGGGGATCGGCCCGGGAATCTATAAGATTCCCAGGCCGATCAGATCCCTCCCCGCAGGGTGGGCGCGTCTCGCACTTCCCTCTAGCAGGGCGCGCACCCGCGCCGGCCGTTTGTGGATGGCCGGCGCGGGTGCGCTCCCTGTTAGAGGGAAGCGCGAGACGCGGCATCCAGCGCTCAGAGCCGCTGTGGTTGGACGCCGCTTGTACGTGCATACCACAGCGGCTCTGAGCGCTCCGATTGAACGAGCGCCCGCGTAGGAGCGTGGTGAGGTGAGTGTTTCTGGGCGTTCTGGGGGGTTTCACACAGCGGGGCACCCCCGATCGGGGTGCCCCACCGAAGTGGACCAAAACCCAGGATAGTGAAAATCCTGGGTGTTGGTCCGCTTTAACCCCTAAATCTAAAACACATGTCAGAAGGCTCAAGAATACCTTCTCCAAGTCTGCACAGCTCCCGAAATCCTGCTCAGAAAGATAACTGATTAATGACTGGCCCTCTGATGGTCGCCGATATATCCCTTCTGTTGCACTCAAGTATTGGGTGCCATCTGCAAACAATAGTAAAGAAGAATATGATAAATGATCATAATGTTCTAATGTAATTAGTCTAAAGTATTACGCAAAGAGGGCAGAATTCCATTGAGGCATTATGTAAATCATAAGCATGGGTGTTACACAAACCCAAACTACAGGCAGTTTTTGTTGACACGTGTTTTACCAGTGGTTCGTTTTATAAATTGCTCTCAGAAGCAGTATAAGGTTCTCTGGACAGAAAGCAGATAACAGACCTTAAGTTATCCACAGACATAATTGTGTCATAGTGATAAAACCTAATCCTGGTCATATGGAACAGCAGCTACTGGTTCCAGGAAATTCCATCCTGGCCTCACGCCCTCACTCCCCTCTAGACGAGCCCAATTCGGACACTAAACTAAAATAAATGACTACCACAATCCTACGCCGATCCACATAGGGGAGGTGGGTCACCTTTACCAGGAAGCGGTTTCCTTGAGTGACAGGCCAGTCAACGAATCCCTAGGGCAGCGCAGATGCAATTGTTGATGGGATTGGGTGATTGACCTGTCACTCATGGTTTAGTCAAGGCTACCATGCAGCGAGCCCACCCAATTTCACTTCCTCGTTCTCAATGCAGCGGCGCCGCTCCCCCGCCATCAGTCAAAGTTTTTTATGTTAACCTTAGACAATAGGGCCGATTCAAGGTCAGTGCGCAAAAACGCTATTCTGCATGCGCCTAGGCGCATGATTCATGGCTGCGCGCGCGCACGCAGAGAAAGTGCACAGAAGCGCAAATAGCATCTTCTTGCACCAATTTGTACCTTCCACAAGGAAAATCTGCTGTTTGGAAGCGCAAATGGCCCTGCCCCATGCGCATTTGGCCATCCACTGCTCCTGATGGTCCCTCATGTTTCTCCCCTTTCCTTTACTGTTTCTCCATAGCAACTTGATCTCTCCAGCTTCCGTGTTTTCTGCATTTTCGAAGTGTATTCTCTGGAGAACCTGTGTTCTCCATTTTTTGGGGGGCATTTATTCTGGGGATATTTTGATTCCAGGTAACTTAACGTGTTTTGTCCCAGACGTTCTCTTTTACCCTCCCTGCTTGGTTTGCATATTAATGCTTAAAGTGGACCAAAACCCATGGTGATCGGCCTGGGAACCAAGTTCGCCCCATATACTTCCTTTCTTTCCGCTCTAACGGCGCATGTGTGTGCCGCGGCCGCATCCCCTGAGAAAAACACTGAGAAACATACCATAGGCAGTATGATCTGCTGTTCCATTAAGGTCTCGTCTGAACATATCAGCATGGGATTCTGAAAAATACAATTCTGTGATTACTCACCTGTAGAATTGGTATTGTATGTATACAGCACTTCCTGTTCCAGAATATTCCTTACTCTTGGGGTAATACAACCACAAGATGGCGCTGGACTGCAGAAAACAGCTTGTGGCTCCTCCCGGCCCTATATAAGTCAGGAACCTCCCACAAATTCCCCAGTATTGACAAGCAGTTAACAAGAAGCCGGGAGAACAATAACATATGAACAATCACCATAAAGAGGTAACTAAGAATAATGATAACAAGGGCGGGGTGGAACAGGACGTGCTGTATACATATAATACCAATTCTACAGGTGAGTAATCACAGAGCACGTCCTGTTCCAGAATATTCCTTACTCTTGGGACATCCAATAGCAGTGTCCGTAAGGTAGGGTGGGATCCCCAAAAAGTAACAGCGGGCAGTTTAAACCACTGCCGCCTGCAGAACTTTGTGACCAAAAGCAGCATCAGCTGAGGCCCTAACATCAAACTTGGAAAAAGTATGAACAGACGACCAAGTAGCGGCCTTGCAAACTTGTTCAACAGAAGCTTGGTGCTGAAAAGCCCAAGAGGCACCAATAGCACGAGTAGAATGAGCAGTAAGGCGGAAGGGAGGCTCCTTCCCCTTAGCAGAATAGGCCTGTACCACAGCCTGACGGATCTACTTGCTGATAGTGGACTTAGCTGTAGCCAGACCCTTCTTAGGTCCAGACGGGAGCACAAAAAGAGCATCAGTCTTCCTGAAGGATTCAGTAGCCACCAAATAGAACTCCAGAGTCCTGACCACATCCAGAGAGTGTAAAACCCGCTCCTTAGGGTTACTAGGATTAGGGCATAGAGAAGGCAAAACAATGTCCTGATTGAGATGAAAAGCAGACACCACCTTAGACAGAAAATCTGGCTTAAAACGAAACACCACCTTGTCCTAGTGTCCCTCAAAGTAAGGAGGTTTGATGGAAAGCGCCGCCAACTCAGAAACACGCCTAACAGAAGTGATAGCCACCAAAAAGACTACCTTAAGTGCCAAAATGGACAAAGGGGCATCACGCAAAGGCTCAAAGGGAGACCCCTGCAAGGAAGATAAGACCAAGTTCAAATCCCAGACTGGTAACATAGGCTTACGTGGAGGACACATGTGAGTAACCCCCTGGAAGAAAGTCTTGGCCAGACGATGGTGAGCAAAGGATCTTTGGAAGAAAATGGCCAAAGAAAATGGCCAAAGCAGAAACATGACCTTTGAGGGTACTAAGTTGAAGACCCAAATCCAAACCATGTTGCAGGAATTCCAGAATCCTAGGGATAGAAAACACCCGACAGGGAAGCGACTTAGACTCCCACCAGTCAATAAAAGCATGCCAGACCCTATAGTAGATGGATGACAAGGACTTCTTCCTAGCCCGAATCATGGTTTTAACAACAGAGGCTGGCAGCCCCTTTTCCATCAAGATGGAGGTTTCAGCAGCCAGGCCGTTAAAGCCAACGTTTGTAAATTGAGATGGCGTAGCTGCCCCTGAGTGAGCAGGTCTGGATCCTTGGGCAGGGCATACTGATCTACTGCCAACTGCACGACGTCTGCAAACCACACCCTTCTTGGCCAACAGGGGGCCACCAGAATGGTTGGCACCCCTTCCTGGGCAATCTTGCACAGCACCCTGCCCAGCAGAGGAAGAGCAGGGAACACATAGAGGAGCTGAAAGCTCTTCCAAGACATTGCTAGTGCATCCATGGCCAAGGCCAGAGGGTCCTGGGACAGAGACAAAGACTGGAAGCTTGTGATTGTGACGGGACGCAAACAGATCCACATCTGGCTGACCCCAGCGGTGGCACAGGGAGTGAAACACCCTGCTGCTGAGGGACCATTCTCCCAGACGAGAAGTCCCCCTGCTCCGGGAGTCTGCCTCCAGATTCTCCACCCCTGGGATGTACACAGCTGCGATGCAGGGAGCATTCTCCTCCACCCAAGAAAGTATCAGGGACACTTCCTTGAGGGCCCTCTTGGAGGGATGAGGGCAAGACATAAGGAGCCTGGCTTGGGCCTGAAGACTCTCCACCTTCTGCTGAGGGAGAAAAATCTTGACCTGAGATGTATCCAGAGTCATGCCCAGAAAGGACCTCACCATTGACGGTGGTTGATCACCCAGCCGAAGGACTCCAGTGTGGACACCACCAGCTGGGTATCCAGCTCGGCCTGCCGGAAGGACTGAGACATGATGCGATACCGAAAGGCAAGGCCACAAATTGGTAGTGCTGATCCTCCAGAGCGAACCTGAGGAATCTCTGATGACCTGGAAAGATTGGTACATGAAGGTAAGCGTCCTTGATGTCTACAGAGGTCATGGAGTCGCCCGGGCGTAGTGAATTGACAGCTGAGCGCAGAGTCTCCATGCGAAAGTGTTTGAATCTGACAAATTTGTTGAGGCTCTTTAAATCCAGGATAGGTCTGATGGACCCGTCTTTTTTGTGAACAGTGAAAAGATTGTAATAGTAGCCTCTGCCCCTTTCCCTCAAAGGCACCTGGCAGATGACCCCCAACTCCAGAAGGTTTTGGACAGCCCGGGACGGCCTCCTACGTTGAGGTAACCTACCGCCCCTGGCAAACAAATCCAAGCGTTCACCAAAGAGGTGCAGGCCCTTGAAAGGGAAACCAGTGAGAGCCTTCTTAGCAGCATTATCAGCTACCCACTGACGTAGCAGGACAGAGCGGCGTATAGCCACCAACAGGGCAGAAGTCCTAACACACATTCTAATGGCATCATCCATGGCAGAAAGAATGTATGCAATAAATTCCTCACAAAGCATGAGAGATCTATACTCTTCTCTACCCATATCCTCAGATGCCCCCGTCCAAGAGACACTTAAGCACCCCTTTAATGGCAATAGCCGTAATAGCAGAGGCACAAACCGGGAGCAGCGCCGTCCCCACACAGGCAAAGGCATGACAGGCCAGTTGGTCCAAGCGCCGGTCCTCCCCATCCCGCAGGGTAGTAGTATCAGGAGAGTGCATGACAGATGTATTGGACAACCCGAGGGACATGACCAACGCTTAACATCAGCAGGAAAGGGATACCTCTTGTCCCAACTCTTAGGCACCCCTGGCAGCTTGCTAGGGCGTTCCCATTTCTTGAGCACTAGATTATTAAAGTGAGACTGCTCAGGGATCTCCCAGCGTGGCTTAACCGTATGTAAAAGCTCGCCCTGCTGCTGCGGAGCCACTGCCGGGGGAGAAATACAAAGCACTCCAAAAATGTGACTCAGCAATCTGTCAGTGTCATCAGGGGGGCCACGGGTCTTCCCCAAAGGGAGTCCCAGTACCACCATAAATCTTAGGTTGTTCCTCAGAGGATTCAGAATCAGAAAATAATTCCCCCTCCTCAAGGGGGTAGGGACCTGAGAGTGATAAGGGCCCTCATCTTCTACAGGGAAGAGGGAAACCGCGGGTGATAAATGCCGCTTCTTAGCAGAAGCCTTACGCGGGGCAGACCCAGCAAGATGTTTTTCAATGCTGGCCACCCGTGCAGCTAAATCAGGTTGAGACTTCCCGCTAGTATGCCCCTCGGTGGGGGTCAGATGTAAGCGTGGGGGAGTAGGTGAGGCCAGAGGGGGAGCACCGCCAGGCCCAGTAACAGACTGCAGGGCAAGTACCTGCTGGGCACAGGATACACATACCCCGACATCATCACTTATGGGGGATACCTCACACACACAACACATAGCCGGGCTTGTCCCGAAGGAACCCCAGGCCCATTATCCCCAGAAGACTCCATATGGTGATTTGAATGGCACAACAGGCCAGTAAGGGCTAAAGAGCTACCCGGGATGCCCCAAATACGGGCTAGGGAAGTGGGAGATGGTGATGGCAGATGGCCGGGAGAAACCCGCCTGAAAGACATAACAAACATTCCCATAACAAACATTCCCATAAGAATACAGCAGAAAGGAATATCCTGAGAAAAAACCATCCCACCGGGGTTACCCACGGACCGCAGGAAGCCAACAGCACACGCAGCTAAGGACAGGCAAAATGGCGTCCGCAGACCTCGAGGGGTGGGCCATGGAGACATGATGTGAAAATTCGCAGAGCCCCCGAAGAGCACGAAACGCGCCCACGTGATCCGGCCGGCAGCTCTGAGGTAAATGGCGCCGCCGTCCGCGGAGCGCTGTACAAGCACGCGACAGCGGCGTACAAGCCGTTTTACAGTACAAGTTAAACATAAAACAGTTTTTTACCACTAGTCACCCCCCCCCCCCCCCCCCCCCCGGAGAACTCCCAGAGGGAGAGCGAGGCAGGAATAGAAAGGATTTCCAGAAGACAATGGGAGGAGTGAGGGTGGAGGGGAACACCTATGGGGGTAAGGGTTTTTAACTGTCCAGGTAGAGCCTGGCAAAAACCCATGAAGCAGGGGGGGGCATCCCAAAAGGCTCACCATCAGCCTAAACCGCCTACCCTGTCAGAGCAGGAACTGCGGTAGGAGCATAGCTCCTCAGCACCTAACTGGTGCTTACTGACCTACCTTTACCCAAACCTTGTCAGCCGAGGCTGGGAGGCAGCAATATGGAACGGAACGGGTGGGAATAGTCCTGCAGGGCCGCAGGCATATAAGCCCCGCTCACCTGCGCCACATAGAGAGCTATCTTCTATCTTCGCAGCCCAGGCTGCAGAAAAGAACTGGGGAGGTCCCCGACTTATATAGGGCCTGGGAGGAGTCACAAGCTGTTTTCTGCAGTCCAGCGCCATCTTGTGGATGTATTACCCCAAGAGTAAGGAATATTCTGGAACAGGACGTGCTGTATACTTAGAATAACAAAGCAATATATATATTCTGCAACATATACATACACACATACTCACATGCATGCCCATTAAATAAAATCACTGACATTTTTAGGAAAATGTACCGCACAATCTTACAGCATGACACATTGTGATTGGCTGCATGAAACCCAACCAAAATAGAATTACAAGAAGAATTACTACTGATTAAAATGTGACAAATTATCGCCACTCACACAAAGGAAAAAATAAATAATGATCTGGACATACAGTAGACATGCAAGACATAACAAGAGTTCACCTAACAAGCAGAAGTGCTGGTGATCGTTCTAAAGATATATTTAGGTTCATGTGCTTGAACTGCTTGAGCACCAAGCTGAATCTGCTCAGCTGAAAGAAAAAGCTGAGCTACTAGGCTATCGGCCTTCCATAAAATGTTTTAATCTGACTGGACATTTTAACCTTGGAGGTGACCCGTTTTCACTGCTGAAGCCAAGCCCAGCGGAACTTTTGAGATTGCCAATTGGCTGATCTCAAAAGTGCTGCATGATACGTACCAGCTGGCTGGCCACGTCCGTATGAGATTCCCCTTGGTACTTGGGTGCACCCGCTCTCAGCCATTTAGAAAGACTGGGCGCAGGGGGTTTCACACAGCAGGCTAGCGGTTTCCAGGGCCAGCCGTGCTGTTGTGTTACAAGGCTGATGTCAGGCAACTAAGAATATAGTAAGATTTAGTCCTGAAGAACAGACATCCAACAGATTATCCGACTACATAGTGGGAGCCAAAATGCATTTTGTTTTATCCACTGACCTGCTGCTGTTAAAACACAAGCCAGGTTACAAATGGGAGTTTTGGGGGGTAAAGGACAGGTGGGGGAGCAAAAAGGGCACCACATGAGGTCCACTGCTGATATTTCATTAGTGGTGATGCTCACATGCACACTGGGGAGGGGTGGGGGTCCAGTGTACGCCATCAGTTTGGGACCTGATTTCAGTTTGCAGGACTCCATGGGATGGAGCTTGCAGGCCAGTGAAGTAATGTTTTCTGTATTTTATTTGCTCAGTTTGCAAGCAAACTGCTTGTTAAGGCGATTGTCCAGGATCAAAAAAAAAAAAAAAAAAAAAAAAAAAAAACCTCTATACTTTTTTGCCTTGCAGTTGCCCTGTTCTAGGTGCTGTGGATCTTACCTAATCTCTAGATCCGAGCCCACGCCACCTGGGCCTGATTAATGGTCAACAATCCGCCATCAGTCAGAGACGCTGGCACTGCAATGGAGGGGCATGTCATTCCTTAGCATACCCCTATTTTGCGGTCAATGGGACAGCCGTTACTAGGAGTGATCATCTGCGGGGGCTTATAAGGTGGAGTATAAAATTGCTTTTAAGGCTGGACCATTACTTTAAAAGCCATAGGAAGCCCAAAAAAAACAATTCTGTGATTACTCACCTGTAGAATTGGTATTATGAGTATACAGTACGTCCTGCTCCAAATCTAATACTTACAGTTGAGATATACTCTGCCAGATGCTGCTGGACTGCAGAGACATCGAAAATAGGCTCCTACCGGCCCCTCAAATACCCAGGGACCTTCCACAAATCCCCAGCATTGAAAAGCCGGGAGAATTAAACAATCCAAACTATCAACTATAACAATGATCATCACCATACAGGGGATCCAAGAAAATGCAAACCAAGGGTGGGTTGGAGCAGGACGTACTGTATACTCATAATACCAATTCTACAGGTGAGTAATCACAGAATTGTATTATTCCTAGTATACAGTACGTCCTGCTCCAAATCTAATACTTACAGTTGGGATATCCAATAGCAGTGTCCATAAAGTAGGGTGGGATCCCCAAGAATAATCAGCAGCAGGCAGTGTAAACCACTGCCGCCTGCAGAACCTTTTGGCCAAAAACAGCGTCAGCTGAGTCCCTAACATCATCCTTGTAAAACTTTGAAAAGGTATGAACAGAAGACCAAGTAGCAGCCTTGCAAACTTGTTCAACAGAAGCCTGGTGCTGAAAAGCCCAAGAGGCACCAATAGCACGAGTGGAATGAGCAGTAAGGCAGAAGGCAGGATCCTTCCCCTTAGCAGAGTAGGCCTGAATCACAGCCTGACGAATCCACTTGCTGATAGTAGACTTGGCAGGAGCCAAACCCTTCCTAGGACCAGAAGGGACCACAAAAAGAGCATCAGTTTTCCTGAAAGGTGCAGTAGCCACCAGATAGTACTTCAGACACCTAACCACATCCAAAGAGTGCAAAACCCTCTCCTTAGCATTGCTAGGATTAGGGCACAAAGAAAGAAGAACAATATCCTGATTCAAATGAAAGGCAGACACTACCTTAGGCAGAAAATCAGGTTTGAAACAAAACACCACCTTGCCCTGGTGCCTCTCATAGTAGGGGGGCTGAATGGACAGCGCCGCCAACTCAGACACACGCCTGACAGAAGTGATAGCCACCAGAAACACAACCTTGAGTGTAAGAATGGCCAAGGCAGCATCCTGCACAGGTTCAAAGGGAGCACCCTGCAAGGCTGACAGAACCAAGTTCAGATCCCAAACAGGCACCATAGGTTTACGTGGGGGACGCACATGAGTGACCCCCTGGAAAAAAAGTCCTGAGCAGAGAGTGCTGAACAAAGGACTTCTGGAAAAAAATAGCTAAGACAGAAACCTGACCCTTCAGAGTACTGAGTTGGAGCCCCATCTCCAACCCATGCTGCAGGAACTCCAGAATCCTGGGAATAGAGAACACACGACAGGGAAGAGACTGAGACTCACACCAGTCAATGTAGGCACGCCAAACCCTGTAATAAATGGAAGAGGAAGACTTCTTCCTAGCTTTAATCAAAGTATCCACAACTGAGGAAGACAGCCCCTTCTTCATCAAGATGGAGGTTTCAGCAGCCAAGCCGTCAAAGCCAGAGTTTGTAAATTGGGATGGCGTAGTGATCCCTGAGTGATCAGATCTGGCACCAAGGGCAGAGCGTACTGATCTACTGCCAGCTGTACCACGTCTGCGAACCACACTCTTCTTGGCCACCTGGGGGCCACCAGAATTGCTGGCACCCCCTCCAGAACAATTCTGCGCAGAACCCTGCCCAGCAGGGGAATTGGGGCGAAGACATACAGGAACTGAAAGTCCTTCCATGACATTGCTAGCGCATCCGAGGTCAGGGCCAGAGGATCCCTGGACAGAGAGACAAAAGCTGGAAGCTTGTGATTGTGGCGGGACGCAAACAGATCCACATCTGGTTGGCCCCAACGGTGACACAGAGATTGAAACACCCTGCTGCATAGGGACCATTCTCCCTGGCGAGAGGTCCCCCTGCTCAGAGAGTCCGCCAGGTGATTTTCCACCCCCGGGATGTACACAGCTGAAATGCAGGGGACATTGGCCTCCGCCCAAGTCAGGATCAGAGACGCTTCCTGGAGGGCCCCCTTGCTCTGGGGTCCCTCCCTGATGATTGAGGTAGGCAACTGCCGTCTGGTTGTCCGAGCGCACCTGAACAGGCAGGCCCTGAAGATGAGTAGTCAAGCGAGCCAGAACTAACCTGATCACTCGCAGCTCCAAGACATTGATAGGTGTGTGGGCGTCCTGAGGGCCCCACCTCCCCTGGAACCGCAGGGACATCCAGAGACCCCCCCCAACCTGACAGAATGGCATCCGTGGTGACCGTCTCCCAGGAAGGGGCAAGAAAGGATCTGTCCCCCAACAGGTTCCTTGAGTCCATCCACCACAAGAGGGACCTCCTGACCAGGGGGGAGAGCACAAAGACCCTGTCCAGGGACGCTGGATCTTTACGTCCAGGATGGGCCTGACAGAACCATCCTTTTTGGGTACTGTGAATAGGTTGGAATAAAAGCCCTTGCCTTTTTCTCTTAAAGGGACCTGGCAGATGACCCCCAGCTCCAGGAGGCCTTGCACTGCTTGCACTAGCTCCTGAGCTGACACAGGGTCCTGAGGAATCCGGGATCGGATGAATCTTGAAGGGGGATCGGCAGCAAACTCCAACTTGTAACTGGAGGACACTACCTCCTAAATCCACCGGTCTGAGACATGAAGCCTCCAGACGTGAGCGAAGTGCTGCAGCCGTCCCCCCACCCGGATGGGTGAGGGCGCCCCATCATGTCTGAGGGGGGCTTGGGAGAGGATTTAGCTTTGGGACCCCAGGAGGAGCCAGGACGTCCACGTCCTCTGCCTCTACCCCAGAAATCTCCCCAGGCCCCAGGGAAAGAAACTCCCCTTCCCTGTCTTGCACCACGGTAAGGGAAGGAGAAGGAGCCCTGACCCCGAAAGGGCCAAGGTTGCCGCCTGCGCTGGGGTAACCTGCCTCCCTTAGCAAAAAGGTCCAGGTGGTATCCAAACAGATGCAGTCCTTTAAAGGGAAACCCAGTGAGGGCCTTCTTGGCAGCGTTGTCAGCAGCCCACTGGCGCAGCCAAACTGAGCGGCGTATAGCCACCACGAGGGCAGAAGTTCTGGCACACATTCTGATGGTGTCATCCAATGCCAAAATTTACAAAAACATCACAACTGGAGAATGCATTAAACACCTCACAAGGCAAATCATCAGGGGCACTATCAAGCATATTTCTGATAAGGGTTCTAGTGGCCACAGCAGTAATGGCAGAGGCACAGACCGGGCGCAGCGCCGTCCCCGCACATGCAAAGGCGTGGGATGCCAGCTGATCAATACGCCGGTCTTCAGCATCCCGCAGGGTAGTAGAATCAGGGGAATGCATGACAGAGGTGTTAGCTAGCCCTAGGATCGGGGCATCCACCTCGGGGGGGGGGGGGGGGGGGGGGGGATGACCAACATTTAACCACCTCAGCAGGAAAGGGATAATTCCTATCCCAACTCTTTGGAACCCGGGGAAGTTTACTGGGGCGCTCCCATTCCTTGAGCACAAGGTTATGGAAATGTGCCTGCTCTGGAAATTCCAAACGTGATCTTGCTGTATGGAAAAGCTCCCCTTTTTGCCTGGGAGCCTCAACAGGGAGAGAGATAGACAGAACCTCAAAAATCTGGGTCAATAATCTGTCAGTGTCATCCGGGGCCCAGGGGTCAGAGCCAGAATCGTCATGACCCCTCGGTCTCTCATCAGATGAGCCTGAATCAGAAAAGAGCTCCCCTTCATCAGACAGGGTATAGCCACACTGATTCCAAAACTCTTCAGTTCCCATAGGGAAAACAGTAACATTAGGCGTCAAGTGTCGCTTCTTAGCAGGGGCCTTACGCGCTAAGGACTTCGCAATAATCTGTTCAACAGTAGCCAGTCTAGAAGACACATCAGGCTGAGAATCCCCACTAGTATGCAACTCAGCAGGAGTGAGATTTAAGCTTGAGGGAGTAGGCGAAGTGAAACGAGGTGCAGCCACTGGCAGGCCAGATTGCAATGCAAGCACCTGCTCAGTACAGGGTACACAGACCCGTGCCTTGTCAGCGTCAGCATGAGGCTGCCCACACGCTACACACAGCCGGTCTTGTCCCAAAGGGACCCCAGTAACATTATCCTGGGATGCCTCCATATGGTGATTATAGCGGCGCTATACGCCGATAGGAAATAACGCTATATAGCAACCCTGGATGCCCCAATAATCCGCTAGGGACGTGGGAGTATAATTTTTACAAGGCCTACAAGTAATATACTAAAAACAGGGCCGGGAGAAGCCAAGAAGGGTTCGTCCCACCTGAAAGACATAAGCAGACAAGACCTTAAGTACATCGTAACAAAAGTGAAGCAGATAAAGCCGCCCGCGAGGGCACTTACGGACCACGGTAGGTAGGAGTCCGTCGCGCATAGGCCAAGTCAGAGAAGAAGCCACGAGGGACGGGCCAGTAATAGCGATGACGCGGAACGCGCCAAAGACGGGCCCCCCCCCCCCCCGAAGAGCGCGAAGCCAGAAAGGCCAACAGCCAATGATGGCGCACCAGCGCCTGAGGTAATGCCGCCGCCAAGCGCGGAACCAAGTCAGCGCGCGGTGGCGGTAAAATTTAAAACCAGCGCAGCCAAGGCTGGGAGGCATATTACTAGTGGAACGGGTGGGAATAGTCCTACAGGGCCGCAGGTTAATAACCCCGCTCACCTGCGAGTAGAGAGCCAATTTCTCGTCCTTCGCAGCCAGACTGCAGAGAAATTCTGGGGATTTGTGGGAGGTCCCTGGGCATTTGAGGAGGAGCCTATTTTCGATGTCTCTGCAGTCCAGCGCCATCTGGCGGAGTATATCCCAACTGTAAGTATTAGATTTGGAGCAGGACGTACTGTATACTAAGAATACACACTTTAATACACAATTTTCCCCCGCATTCTCTGATAGGCCAACCGCAACATCGCAAGTGACCGCGGGCATGAGCACATGGAGCAAGTGGTGCAGAAGTGTGGAACAGGTCAGTAATTCAGTTAGTTTTCAGGTGTCCTAGGGTACTGGTTTTCAACCTACGGTATGTGTACCATAGAGGGAACTCAGTACACCAACAGCAGGGGTCTGAGGGTCTGGTAGATTAATGTAACAATAAAACATTATATCTTCTTGCTACAAGGCCTGTGTCCTACTTATTTAGGTAAAATTGTTTATTCTCTTCTTGGGGGTATTCTGTTTAAACTTCGTGTCTCTAGGGGGGAATTGGCTTAAAAAGTTTGAGAAACGCTATCCTAGGGTACTTAAACAAGTGGGCAACCCAAACATGGATGCCCTGGGGGTGTGGTTAAGCAGATCCAAAGTATTGGTTGACTTTAGATCCATTTTAAATTCAGTATACAACCAGAATACTCAATTTTTGCATCACCAGTGCTTCTGCTGACAATCAGTATGTAGTGGTATTAGTAGTGATGTTAGACCTGCCATAGGATCCTCCATAATAATACGTATATTCCGGTCACTTCCTATCGCTAGCAGTCAAAGGGGTTAAGTAGGAAAGTGGATTATAGAAAAGAAAGGTACAAGTAAAAACATGAATATGTAAGCTTGTTAGATATTCTAACCATCTACACAAAAACATTCACAGAAAAACATTCACAGACCAGTAGATAGATAAAGTCAACTTGTGACATTCATGAGATTCTAGTGACATTCTACTTCCCTATACTAACTGTATGTTAAGGGGGAACTTAAAAGGGATACAGCAGGCAAAGGCAATTGTTACACCAATGCGTCAGGCTACATTTGGCACTGTCCTAAACTGTTTTCTGTTTTTAAATTGAAGAAATGGCTTCAACATTGAGGTTTACAATTTTGCTTGATTTCACTTTAAGATTAAAGTTAAGATTTCTGTTCTAAAGCAAGTGGGTGTGGCTCTTGCATCTGTGATGCTGCATAATAATCAGCATAATGGGTGGAGTCTGTAAGACAGACATTCTCCCTCTCTCCCAATGTTAGTCTGATGATGTGGGGCTTTAGACCACCAACTTAGCTTAACTCTTTGCCTCTTTGCCTTTTTTCGACTTTCGGGAGAGCTGCGTTCTGACAGGAAGGAAGAGGGAAGCCATAATGAGGGGAGCTGCTGAATGACAGTTTATGCACTTTGCCTACAGAGTCCCTTTAATATTCATTAATAAGAACAAGCAGCCAGGCATTATTTACCCTGGACTATATTCTAATATGCACTTGTAGCCTGCTCACTAACACTCCCAAAAGACTGCACACTTCAGCCTCGTCCTTAATGCACTGAGCTACATGGAACTCTATTTTACTGTATTTTGTATCCAAATAAATACCACAATATTGGTAAGCATCAAAAGATTTGTCAGGAGTTGAAGATATGTCTTAGTTTTAGACATTTCAGAGAGTTAGTAGTACTTGTTCTCTTGTGCTCTTGTTCTTTTTCCAAGGTTCAAACAGATGCAGCAGAAGAGTAGGGTCAACTGAACACAAAAAAAAAAACAAAGCGGACTACCACCACTAGAAATCCAGGGGGAGTTCAGAGCGGGCCATCACAGTTCGGGATGCCCCAGGGAAAGGGAATCAGCCTGTCCTGCAGTGCCACGTCTTAGATGTGTAAAAGGGAGCACGCAGTCTTTGCATGCTTTTATTCATTTTATATAGGCAATTGCCTGCATAAGATGAAATCTTTGCATGAGGCCAATAAAAAAATCACCTGCCAATCACACACCTGTAAAAAATAAAGGTTGCTTTGCTCAATAGCGAGTGAAAAAGGATTGCATGAAGCGAATTTTTATCCACCTGTTCTGGGTCATTTCAAAGCAGAATATGATGCATTTCACCAGAGAACAGTGTACGAAACAGTAAAACACTTGTTGAAAACAATAGCAATAGATGTAAGTTTTTACCTCGATTTTTCCCGATGGCTACGTGAGTATCAGAATGTGAGCGCGTGTGGCTCTTTTTGATAGTTTTTATTTGCCCTTCTGAGAAGCTGGAGCGCCGGGGTACAGTGAGCACCGGCAAGTTAGGTATAACTGGGGTTGGCTGAATAGGTGTATCCAGCTGCTGAGAAGGAAACAGATTGGAGCTGTTGCTGCTCTGTGTAGATGCTCTGCGGCTCATGTTTCCAATAGCCAGATACTCAGGACCATCATCTGCCTCACTCGCTGGATCCTCTTGGCTTCCAGTCTCCTCACTGTGGCTGGTCAAAGTGCTGATACTCATTTCACTAACAGGAGAAAACGGCTCCCGCGGTGATAGGTTATGGACGCTTGGACTGGGCTCATTCACAGGCAAAGATAAGCTCAGCTTATAGACATTATTTTGCTGGTCAACCATTCTGGAATGTTGGTCTAAAGCAAAAAACATAAAAAAATACTGTAAATAAATAACTAAACTAAAAAAAGAACAAGATCACAAAGGAATAACGAGCAAAAAAAATCACAAAATTACATCTCACATTTTATTACCTGTCCATGTAAGAAAAACAAACAAAAGCCATACTCTCCTTTCGTTCTCCGCAGGGTTTCTTCATTTAAAAATAAAATAAAAAAAAAAAGGCCACTGCTCATCAGCAGACGGTCCAATGGCTGCCCCCCGTGTCAGTCACAGAAGTTGACCACGTCCCCTCTGTTGATTTAAACCGGACCTTCAGTGTGATTTAATGAAAAGCCCAAACTCTTAAAAAACGGTTGCCCAGCATCTAAAATTAATATATTTTACGTTTTTAGTCACTAACTTATTATTCTTTCCCCCACTGGGCTGCAACTCTGTTCAGGAATTTAGGATATGGGCGCCGCCATCTTGACTCAGAAGCATCACACTTACTGAGGAGAGGAGAGTGGGATAAGGTACAGGGGGTGAGTTATAGCTGTGCTTTGCTCAGACAGAGCAGAGCTGGGGTCAGGTAAAGGTCAGCAATCCCAGAATGCAGAGCAGCACAGTCAGGAGGCACTTCCTGTTTGCAGGCTGCTTGATAAGATGGCGCCTTCCATAAGCCGCCATCTTGGATGTTTAAAGGCTCATAACATGCAGTAGATGCAGGTAGGATGATTTTTAATGTGGACAATCTGTATGTACAGGGTGTGGGAAACATATAAGATAGACTCTTATTCAGAGTGAAGGACCGCTTTAAGTGGAGATGTGTAACTTCAGCCCACCCTCTTTATTGGAGTGAATGAAATGGGTGTGCCAGAATCACTGTGACTGAAAGAGGGGGTGGCTAGTGGTACCCTATGCTTCTGGTAATCGTGAACTGCGCCCGACTCAATCCTGGGACCTAGTGAGTTCTTTCAACATGAATAGGACAGTATTGTGGTAGGGGAAAATAAGCTGCCTGAGCAGACCATTTACTATAGCCAATATGTCCTTGCTTACAAAAGAATACAATAATCTTTAGGCTTGCTGCTATAAATATTTGGCTGCTTTGGGTGACTAAAGCAATATAAGTTTGATGTTAAATTCCTCATAATAGTTTTACAGATCCATTAAAGTAGTTCCTACCGTTGCTAGTGGGGGGGGGATCAAAGACAGAGGACGACGCTGTACATGGACTGACCTGCATTCCCCATGTAGGGGATGAATGGTGTAATAGGGAGAGAATTGGGACCCAAACGGTTCTCAGAAGGGATTAAAGTTTGCTTGCCCGCAAGCTGCAACAGAAACAGGACATAAAAGGAAACGTCAAGATCATCATTAAGGAAAACACATATATATATATATCTATCTATCATTGCAATACTTGTTTCATCCCAAACATACTGGAAGTGAAGCACTTTTGCTGGTTGCAGTAACAGCAGCATTACTTGCCTTTTCCCAGGTCCACTATAGCAGGAATTAGGAAAGTGATAATAGGGCTTACCACTGATGTGTCTATCTGTGCCAGTAACCTGGGATTATTCTGCTCCACAGCTTCCAGGCACTGGAACATTGCTGTAACATATTGGTCATTCAGCAAGAAGGCAGCATCTAGGAGGCAAGAACACATTCAGCTGCATTGCATTCAAGTGTGGTAGCACAAGCATTCATTTCTTAATCCTTTAAGGAGATTGCTTAAAAGTGTCCCAAAACACACACTGGAGTCTATGAGACCCACTTCCCCTGGATCACCCGATCGGGAATGCCCTGCTGTGTCACCCAAAAACTCACCTTTGTTCCTGGTCCAACGGCGCATTTGTGAGCAGCGGCAGCATCATCGCTATCCCTTTAGCAGGGCACGTGCCTGTGCCAGTCATTTGTGAATGGCGGGCGCGGGCACGATCCCTGTTACAGGTTAGTGGGGGACACGGCCGGCAGCGCGCTCGGATTAGGTGAGCACCTGGAAAGAGGGGCTCGAGCGGATCCAAGCGCCCTGATTGGACGAGCAGCCGCACATGCGCTGTAGCACCAGGAATAGGTGAGTTCCTTCAGGCGACCTGAGGAGTTTCACACAATAGTTTCACCCCGGGGACAAGGACAAAAACAAGCCATGCATCCCCTTTAAATACACCAAGAGGCATAAGACTGAATCCAACCTGTTGAAAGTGGACCAACACCCAGGATTTTGACTATCCTGGGTCTTGGTCCACTTCGGTGGGGCACCCCCGATCGGGGTGCCCCGCTGTGTGAAACCCCCCCGAACTCACCTCTGTCCGCGGCGACGGACAAGCCACGGACAAGCGGCTCCTCCGCCGCCGCCTCCCGCGCGTCCCTGTTGACGCGCGCGTGCCCGGGGGAAGCTAAGGTAAGAGGTTTGGGGTGTTTGGGGGGGTTTCACCCCGCGGGACATCCCGATCTCGGATGTCCCGCGGGGAGGGAGGTGATCGGCCCGGGAATCTTATAGATTCCCGGGCCGATCACCGGTGGGTGTTGGTCCACTTTAAGTAGAGTCAATAGGCACATTCCACTCATCTCTTTCAGGGTGGCAAAACACAAAGAACAAGGTTGTGAACCACAATAGTGAGGTATGTCAGCAAATAGCTCAGCCTAGAAAAGGCCAAACTCCGGAAGGAGTAACTTTATCCAGGTCAAAAAAGAGACACATTTGAACAGAGGTGGGGGGGGGGGAACATGATTTTCTAGCACATACAGTACAGGCTTAAACCGGACCTTCAGCATGATTTAATGAAATACCCAAACCCTTAAAGTGGACCAACACCGAGAGGTGATCGGCCCGGAAATCTATAAGATTCCCGGGCCGATCACCTCCCACCCCGCGGGACATCCGAGATCGGGATGTCCCGCGGGGTGAAACCCCCCCAGACACCCCAAATCGCTTACCTGATCTTACCTCCCTCGCGCCCCTGTAGGCGTGCGCGCGCGCGCCGAAAGTGACGCGAGGGAGGCGGCAGCCGCTTGGACGTTCCTGATCCCCGCCTGGACGTTGGCGGGGATTGGACCGTCCAGTCACGTGGGAGCGGGGACAGGTAAGATTTTGGGGCTTTCTGGGGGGTTTCACACAGCGGGGCACCCCCGATCGGGGTGCCCCGCCGAAGTGGACCAAAACCCAGGATAGTCAAAATCCTGGGTGTTGGTCCACTTTAAAAAACTATTCCCCAGCATATAAAATTAATATATTTTACGTTTTTAGTCACTTTATTCTTTCCCCCAATTGGCTGCTACTCTGTTCAGGACTCTAGGTTACGGGCACCACCATCTTGACTCAGAAGCATCACACTTACTGAGGAGAGGAGAGCTGGGTAAAGTACAGGGGGTGGGGTTATAGCTGTGCTTTGCTCAGACAGAGCAGAGCTGGGGTCAGGGAAAGGACAGCAATCCCAGAATGCAGAGTGACACTTCCTGTTTGCAGGCTGCCTGATGTTCCATGAGCCGCCATCTTGGATGTTTAAAGGCTCATAACATGCAGTAGATGCAGGTAGGATGTTTTTTAATGTGAGCAATCTGTATGTACAGAGTGTGGGAAACATATATTTGTGTGATGGGCTCTTTTTCAGGGTGAATATCTGCTTTAAAACCTCTCAGCTCCAATTATATAAATGCAGTGAACACCTTACCGCCATAATAATATGGAGTATGGCATAATATTCAGGTGCTGCATATACAAAGAGGATTTATAAGCAATTTATATTGAATTAAGCATTTGGTGAAGAACAATGTATGAATTCCTTTTGCTTTGACAGGTACAGCCATTTTGACATAATGCACACACGTGGCTGCTAACAAAACCATTGGACAGGATACCATCTAACTGCACTAAAACAAATGTAGCAAATGCTTAACCTGTTACTTTGACCTATCCAGCAGCTTTTCTAACATCGAGCTAAACATTGCTACAACTTTATAAGCCCGAGAACCTGGACCATCAGAAAGTATCTGCTACAAGTTAAAGCTGTCTAAAACCCTTTGTCCAGAAAATGGGTGCGGGACAGCTCTTGCACAGGTCTGGGGGGGGGGGCATGCAGCAATCTGACCCCCCCCCCCCTTCCCCCAAGGTCAGGGCGGTCCAGCACCCATCTGGGTGTTGGGCTGCTTTAAATGAGTAGCGACTGCCTTTTGAGGATAGTTGATTATAGTGAGATATCAATAGGTAGCTTAAAGGAAAAGTCCACTTCCATGGCAGGTTTCTGAGACTCCAGGGCCTAGCAGTGCTTACCTTACTGGTGTTCCAACTCCTCCGATCTTCCTTGCACTTCTGGGTTCCAGCTGGTGGGTGTGGCCTGGATATGGTCAGCTCTGATTAAAAACAATGGACACTTCCCTACAGTCCCTGGTGTACAGTGAGGAGGCCTCCATTATTTTTTTTTTTTTATTATTTTTTTTTTTTTAATAAGAGCCGGTCACTCCCACCTGTGGGAAGCACAGCTCCCAGCTTTACAAACTGGCGCTGCAGAAGGGCCATTAAGGCAAGTGGATCTTCTAGTTACTGCTGCTGCTACACAGAAGTGTACTTTTTCTTTAAAGCTAGAACGCTAAGAGAAGTGGTCAAACCATTAAAACTTGGCCAAAGGAGTGGCTGCTGGATTGTGGCACAAGTAATCAAAATGAAAGCACAAATTAGGGGAGTGGTGGGTAATACTGTGTCATTACGAGATACGTTTGTAGTGAAGTGTGAAAATGTGTACATTTTGTATGAATACAAGATTTGTTTTGTTGATGACTATTTTCAATAAAAAAATATTGAACAAGAAAAAAAGAAAACATAAAAGCTATGTCAGTACCTGTGTAGAACTTTTTTGTGTACTGTCTGTTACCCAGCAGGCCCTTCAGTTGTGTTGAGAGGCAGTGGAACTGTAGGCTGTGCTGTAACCATAATTTCCCATTGTCTTCATCAGAGCCTTCACCGTTCCTCTGACTGAACTATACAAAACATCAATGAAATACAGTACACAATACAGTTAGATTTGTGCCTCTATCTAAACTATCTTTATGTGTGAATATAATGCCGTATACCCATCCGTGTCAATCACATAAGGAGCAGGCACATAGTACACCTTGACCACACCTGCTCAGCAGTTCCACATTGCTCCTCTTGGAAGCCTAGCTAATATCTAGGTCCACTGCATTGGGGTGACACATAATGTGCACCATAGGGTTGCCTGGCTAAGGCTAATTGAGAGTCAGACCTTAGGAAAATGCAGAGAACATTTCAATTTTAAATGTATTACAATGAAACAGGAACCCACGCCATTGTTTTTAACAAATGTCTACAGATACCCCACACTTCATAGGTGAAAACCATATGGACTTGCAGAAAATGATTTTACACTTAATGACGGATCCCATTAGCCCAATATGTTAAATACAAATCCAAACGCCTCTCCTCCTCAGGGTGTTCACAAACAGGTTTAATCCATTTACACGGAGCACAAAAGCAGTGCGAGAACAGTACAAGGTTAATCTTCAACCATGTGCTTTCAATATAAACACTTCCAAGTATTAAGTTATTATTGATCAGCATTGACACAACAGGGGACGATACACGAGCTCTTTGCTTAAACACATAAACAAAACAATGTAGATTGCGTTGATCATGGAGAGAGTTTTCCACATTTCAATGACCAAGTAAATTGCTGATGTTATATTTTTGAATGCGTTTATAGCAGGCAATTTAAAAGTACTTCATCAGTATTATATCTATTGTAT
The DNA here is from genome assembly GCA_027917425.1 of Gastrophryne carolinensis. Taxonomy (NCBI): domain Eukaryota; kingdom Metazoa; phylum Chordata; class Amphibia; order Anura; family Microhylidae; genus Gastrophryne; species Gastrophryne carolinensis. Next base: position 198,168,613 of record CM051237.1, read on the forward strand.
TGGTAGTAAGTGGGATGGCCAATGGGACATTCATTTAACATGTACCAACCCCCAGTTGGTCGCATGGTATGGGATTCTAGTTGCTGATTTCGGTAGAGGGTGTGGTGTAGATAAGAAGATCAGGGCTTGGAGGTGTATGCACAGTGGGGCATCAATGGGGATGCCCCCAGTGCCCCAACCAACCCAACAATTTGGTAAAAATAGTTTTTGGTACACCATACATCTCATGGCACATGTGTCATTTTTAGAAGTTTTATTCCATTTCACCAGGACAGTTAGGAGGACATTATGTCCCTTTTAACCCTTGGGTAATTTTGGGATGCCTTTACAGTTAAAGATCCTTAGAAACCAAAACAAGGCATTATGCACTTGGGAGGGGTGTGGGGGCAGGAAGTAGCTGCACACATCCTATCAGATGAGCTGTAAATTAAGCCTGTGTGCAGATATTAAAGCAGGCATACACTCCCTCTTGCCCTATGTGCCAAAGTGGATCCTAGTTCACAGGGACACTAAACTAACCTAGCCTCCCCCTTCACACCATCAATGAGCCCTGCATTAAAGATAATGACATTTACCCAGTGGAGCTGCGTCTGTTAGTAGAAGGTAACAGCTACACACATGTGCGGAGCTCATCCAATAGGAGAAATGCTTCTTCTGTGCACAGCTACTTCCTGCCCCTCAAAATAAAAGGCTTAATGCTCGATCTTGGCTTACTAAGGATCTTTAACTGCAGAGGCATCCCAAACTGGAATGCCACAGGGAAAAATGCTAAGTCATTAAGTGATTTTTGCTCTGATTTAATTCTAGGTTAAAGTCAGTATCTATCTAATGCAGTGCTCAATGATGGTGCGAGTGGGTAGGATAGTTTACCATATCTTATATGTCTAGTTGTGCCTCCATATTGTAGACAGGCAGTTTCGAGTCGTCACCCAGCTCTTACACAGCCCTACCAGATCACATCCATACACACGGAGCCTTCCCAGAGCGGTCACTAACCAGGAACCCACTCTGCTTGGTAAGTGGTGGCTTCATACACAATCTATAGCAACTCCAGAGGATCGTGGGAAGAAACTGTAGTTACAGTGGTGGTGCATGTGAAAAAGGTAAAAATAATGCACTTCATTAAAATATTTGGCCAATAAGTATTTTATAATACGGAAACTGTAAGTGCCTGGCCTTTATAACAAACCATTTCCATGCCTTGTGCATACAGGAAGCAGGAACAGGCATTGCATTGAGGCAGCAACAGCATGACCCCAGCAGGGATAGCAGGCCATTGTGAAATATGCTGATTTAGTCGCCCATGCTTTCAATATAACAAGCGGTTTATTATCACACATCAGGGAATAAGACATTTCATATTCAATATTTTAAATTAGAATTCTAGTATCCTAAACAGAAAATAAAAAGGGGGGTGGGAATAGCTCAATCACTATTAATTATACAAATGTATTATTAGTCAGGGCCTGGGAACTCCGCCCAATGTTAACCCTCGCATTACCAAACTATCAAGCAACAAACATGTCTAGCTGTGTGGAAAGACAGAGATTTGGTTGCATATATCTCCAGATACATGTGGAATAATAATAATGTTGTATAAATAATAGTGATTGAGCTGCTCCCACCCCCCTTTATTCATTTGAATTGCCATGAGCACAAGCAGGGAGGAATTCAGTCAATATGGATTTCTCCCTGTGAAGTGTTCTAAAGGGAGGCTGGCTGCTTCCCAGGTGAGTAGCTCTCAGATATTTGTCTGCATTGAATGTCCCAACTTTGGGGACTCAGAATTAAGAGTAGGGACCACACTAAACACAGAGTGCCTTGCCGGGGCAGTGTGGCTTCCACATGTATCTGCAGATATATGCAACCAAATCTCTGTCTTTCCACACAGCTAGACATGTTTGTTGCTTGATATTTAGTTGATGAGAGGGTTAAACTGGGCGGTAAATTAGTTCCCAGGCCCTGAATAATAATAATAATTTTGTATAAATAATAGTGATTGAGCTGCTCCCACCCCCCTTTGTTAAACAGAAAATATTTCTAAGTAAGTGGACTGGCTTTTAAAGCGGACCAAAACCCACATTTTTATTTAGCATTCCCAGAATTGCTCCCTCCATGAGGAGTACCTTTAGGCAATTTCCCCTGCTTCCCATTAATGCTGCTTGTTTTGGCTGTTAAGCCCCGCCTCCTCCATTCATTGCCACTGTAGTGAGTGGCAATGATGTAATTGCCGCACTTATGAAATGACTGTTAGTCTGCTATCTCACAGAGAGGGACAGCAAAAAAAATCCAGGACAATTCTGTAGGTGAAAATAACCATTTCTAGGTCTAGAAGGAGTATTGCCAGAGGCTCAGGCCAAATTCTTTTCACAAGCTTGGTGGGTTTGGTCCATATTAAGCTATACAAAAGTGTCAAAGAGCTTTAAGGGGGCTATCCGACTATTTTGAGCAACAAAGAGCATTACGGAATGCAGTGCAGGTGTATTTAAGCTTCAGAATAATGCCACACAATCAAGCAGCTGCTGAGTGGTTATACAACATACTATTAGATGTGGAGCTAACCACCTGATTTTAGTTGCAGATATAACAAAATGAAAAGTGGCTGACGCTGTGCCATTTAGGATGTGCTTTGGCAATGTAGGCAGGTGAGAGTTAAAGCATGTGATGCTTTTCATTTCACATAATATCACAAACAGATGCGTAACTATTACCTGTTCCACTTGAGGCGATGATCTGGGATATAATCGCTGACTGCTCTTCACAAAGTTCCAGTAGTCTTGCTGCTTGCTGTAGACCTGCTCAGAGAAAAGGGGAAAATAAACATTTAGCTTCAGGATTTAGCTTTGGGTGCAGGTCTTCCAGTCCTGGTTGATGATCGGCCTCACCAAACCCCACTATTAACTGGGATGGCACATATGCCCAGTAGGTAAAGACAGCAGAGCCAGTGGGTGCCACTATCAAAAAGAAACAAGGCATTCTGATAGATGGAATTTAAAGTCTACGGCAGTGGGTGATGTTTTATTCTGTTTAATGTCAGATTGAGGCTCCGTCAGGGGCCCACCGGGGGATTTCCTGGTAACCCTGTGGGCCAGTCCAAGCCAGAGAGCTGCATAAACTTCCATTACACTGCAAATGCCATACATCTCCATCTATTGTATGAGATTTCTGTGTCCATTATGTGTGGATTACAAAGGTCTTAATTTCCTAATCTCAGTGTGTCCCTGGCTGGCAAAGAACTATAAACACCAGCATCCACACATCGTGCACCTAGGAATGATAGGGTAGGCTGCTGACAGCTGAGGTGAGGAGTGGGAAAGAATGAGCAGCATGATTGGAATAAATAATGAGCGCCAAGGTGGGGAGATGTATGCAAAAGGTCACATCAATGTAGGCTCTTTTTATTGATTCATTTCCTGTCACTAGCAACTAATCATTGCCGGCAGAATACGCTGCTCTCTATGTACTTATAACAATTAAAGTGGGCCATAACCTGGCTTTTGGTCTGTCCCCCTGGATCGCCTGGTTTTCTTACCTGTCACATGGAGCCCACGGCACAGCTCTCGTGCAATAAGCTTCTCTGGCCGTGGATATGTGCGGAGCCATTCAGCTGCACACCCGGATTAGGATGCGAGTGATGCCACTGCTGGCTGAACATGCACTATGGGATTGTTGGACAGGTAAGAAAACTGGGTGGGGTTTCACACAGTGGAGCATACAAGTTCGGGATAACCCGGGGACAGGGAACCAGCCGGCTGTGGAGTCCCAGACTCTAGGGCCAGTTTAATAAAACACAGTCAAGTACTGGGCTCTAACTTTCAAGCATAATGATTGGAGAACACCCTTCTTTTAAACTAAACTACATCCAGGAATTGTATTATTTCTGAGGGATACTATAATACTTATTTAGGCTGTCTATAACAGATGCAATGCCTGGAGTGATTTTAGTGAAATGCTTAAACTACTAAGCCCTTTCAAAAACCAAACGATGCATTTTCCTGGTATTTGGGACAAGATTTCTACTAAAAGAGGAAAGATAAAACAAAACATTTAATGCTCAAGTTGTTTTGTCTGTTGCTAAGCGTTTTAACGGTTTCATGGAGTTCTTATATAAGATAAGTAAAGTATGCATAACGTCTAGCAGGGAGTATGATCATTCAGCTAACAGCCACGTCTTGCATAGATTGCCACCTTTAGACACCTATTTAATGTCCGTCTAATGGAAAACAAGTATAACAAAGTAAGAAAAGTGCACTTTTTAGCATTTTCTTCTTGGGCTATTAAAATGTTCTATTAAATCTCACCATTAAAACCTCTACCCTAAAACAATCTGACCCCATTTTATCTGAAACAGAAGTTTAGCCTATACACACCCATTTCAGAAAAGGGGCTCTAGGTTACCTGATCAGAGAGAAGGCCGTGCTGAAGAATGCTGCTCATGTCCCGACAAAGTCTCTGCAAGCCTCCATACTTGGACCACACATTGCGACTGTTCACAGACACCAGACCTTCCACTGTAGTCTTCAGATTATCCAGGAGCCTCCAGTGCTCAGCCCTGCTGGGGGGTAGACACAGAGTTTTTAAGGTTAAAGGAAATAGACAGGAAAATAGAGCCGATCTCAATCTTGCTGACAATGGATCTTCTTACTGTGAGTGGTCATCATTAGACTTCCCTGGGACATGAAAGTTTGCTTCCTTACTCTGCAGTCTCAGATTACTAAACAGTTTCAAAGGCTTGCTGCCAAAGATTCACCGGGAAATGAGAAGATGCTGATGCTGCTTTGAGAAAACCACCATAGCCGATTCAAATAGAAACTTAAAGCAAGCAATGTAACCAGAATCAAGCCTGGTCCAGGTCAGTGGTCACCAAGTTTAGCAGCCGGCTGGAAACATTGGCAATTCTCTTATTACAGGGTTTTGGAGGGTCACAAATGCACACAAGGAAGTCTTTCGATTTTCACTCACATTGGCCTTACCCTTCTTCTTTTTTTTTTCTACCCCCAGCCCATGCTGGCCCGTCCTCCATTCAGCAGTGTCTTTTGTGACAAACCGTCACCGTTGCTGGTGAATGGAGGGTGGGCCTGCATAGCACATGATCTTGAGAAGGTACTGATCTGCTGCAGGGGAGAAAAGGGATAATCTTTTTTCCCCCCTTTTCTGGTCTTGCCTGGACAGCCCCTTTAACTACCTGCCTTCAGTGACCAAACAAGAAGCTAAATCAAATAACTGCTCATATTGCCACTCAGTACCCCACACACGTATTTGGGGTCAGCACAATACTTCTACAATCATTTGTACAGTTCTATAAGGCACACCTTTACCTTCCCTGCTCTCCCATTCATGTGCATCCAGCAGCATGGAAAGAGTGGCATCCCCAGGCTTTGTGCACATGCTGCTGCCTATTCATTGAAGGGTGTGCGTACAGAGCCGGGGATGCCGCTTTGTGTCTTTCTGTGCAGCAGCCGCACAGCAACGGGAGAGCAGCATCGGACAGACAGGTGAGGTAAGGTTTTTTTTTTTTTTTTACTTTGGAACCCCCTTCGGGGGGGGGGGGGGGGGCTTTAAGAGGATGACCCCACCACCAAATGAAACAATGTGTTTAATCCATTTATACCCGCCTTTCTTGATGGGATGTCTTCCTGACAATGTGACTTGTCTGATCTGAAAGCTTAGCCATTGAGAAGCATTTTTATTGACTGAGTTTCTGATGCTTGAGGCATGCCCTGCTGTGTGTCTCTCCCAGATTTGCCTGTAAACTCAAGTTTTCCCTGTTCCCATGTTGAATGCGAGGGTCGCTCAGTGAAATTCATTTCATTTAGATTTCCTTCACCGCTCTGAGCATAGAGGCCAATACATGGTACCAGTCTGTACCTTCCAATGATCAGCAGGGCCAAAATAATCTCTATAGAAAAACTAACTTTCTACAAAAGCCATCTGACTTTTCTGTGCAATTACCAATAATGTTCTGTTCCCAATATTTCTTTAAAGGGTTACTGCACCCAAACTACTTTCCCAAATGTGGGCAGTGCTTACACTATGTCCGTACAGTAATCACGCTGTAGAGAAGCTAGTGACATCAATTTCCGGGTGAAGCTTCTCCTCCCCTCCCGTCCCCCAATCAGATAGCCACAGTGGGACGGAATTGCATGGTCCTATTACCCTGGGAGGGCGCTATTGTGCTGGAACAAAGGGGTTACTCAGGCCCCCCACCATCGGACGTGCAGCGTGCCCCACCACTGTTGGTCAGTATGTGGTAAGGGGCTACCCCCCCCCTCCCTTGGCTGTCATCCTGTGCTCCTGCCTTCATTTGACCAAAGTGCGGTAACTGGGGGAGGAAGGTGGGGGGTCTGCTACTGCCTGTTGAGTGGGGTGAGGTCGTTCACCCCTAATCCAACCGTGGAGTCAAACTCCATGGCCAGTGGACCAAGTGACCCCGGTGGCATTCTAATTTGGGATGCCCCTGTGTGTGAATCTTCACTGATCCCACGCTGCATTCTTGGGCCACAGTCACATTGCGGCCTTGCGCACTCCTTGTACAGCCATTCATATAGACTTAGGACAAGAGCGCATGCACATCTGTGAGTGCGCACATGCATGTTTGGGAGTGTGTACATGCACTTTGGGAATACGGGTCTAGGCTCCAATGTGCGGGGGGGGGGGGAGGGGAGAAGCACAGCCAGGGTGTCTTATGCAAGTCCTGTGAATCTTACAGACACAGCCCATTATGCAGCATCACAGATCCAATAGCCATTCCCACTTTTTCAAATGCTAAATCATGAGGTGTAACTGTAAACCCCTAAATTTCTGCCTCAGTTTAGGACAGTGCCAAATGTAGCCTGACGCAATGGTGTAACAATTACCTTTGCCTTCAGCATAAGCCCAGGATAGTTGTACTAATGTTTCTCTAGACATATTGTATTTCATTAGTAGTTTAGTCACACATCTCTTTACAATATACAGCCACTGTAGTATATTGGTCATAGGTCACCTATTCCCTGTGACTAACCCATGTCATTACTTTCACAGCCTGACACAGGCTTGCTCCACTGAACTCTATTGACATTGGGGTTGGCCCAATAAGTATCAGCGTATAATGCATCTAGAGCTGGGGTTCCGACCCGGTTTCTAAACGCATCAAGTCTCACCCGAGTGCTACATATGGGTGGCCAGTCAGCTAAGTTTTAATCTTTTGCCGCAGTTTTGTATTCATGGAGAAAAAAGGTGATGAGTTGCAGTACAGGTCAGTGTGCATCTCCTCCGAATACCATTGGTTAGGAAAGCCCGACCCAGAGCACACAAATTGGTAAAGGACCGGGAACAGGGGAAACTACCAAAACACAGGATAGTCAAAATCCTGGGTTTTGGTCCACTTTAAAGGGAAAGTCCACTTTCAATAGCACTTTTTTAAAAATCCAATATTGTGTGCCAATATGATGTGCTAAGCTTATCTGTTATTTTTTTCTTTTTTTAAATCTGTTTGCAACTCTGTGTTCTAAAGGAAAACTATTTTCTGTAGCAACAATGTGTTTACATTAGCAGCGTACACCAAAGTGGTTTCTTGGAGTACATATCAGAAACTTCCCGATTCTGGCTTGCTAATCATCCGATTGGCTAAGGCACAGACCACAGGTTTAATTCTATGTGCTCTAATTCAAACTATAAAGACAAGAGGATCACAGTATCGTGATTCTACTTCTGAAAAAAGTGGGTGTGGCCCTTGGATCTGCAATTTTGCATAATAATCAGCTCTCTGCACTGACAGCAATGTGATGAATCTAGAAGAGGAGGCGGGAGGAGGGGCAGGACCAGCAATCCTGTCCCGCTCTGCAGAGCTGATTGGGGACAGGATAAAAAAAGAGAATGTCATTGGCTGAAACTGTAAACCTCCATATCTCGTCCATTTCTGCTTCAATTTAAAAACAGAAAACAGCTTAGGACAGTGCCGAAAGTAGCGCAAAGCAATGGTGTAACAATTACCTTTGCCTACAGTATCACTTGAACGGGAGGCAGGGTGGGGGTAGTTTAAGATCAGGCAGTCTGGCTGGAGTGGCCCTTTAAACTGAAGAAGAAATGTCCGAGATATCAAGATTTACAGTTTTACCCCTGGATTTCTCCTCTGAAGCATGTGGGCATAGCCCTTGAAGCGGTGATGCTGCATAATAATCAGCATAATGGGTGGGGACAGTGCTGGGAGAATGCTGGGTAAGGAAGGAGGAGTTAGCTGGGCCTGAATGGTAGCTCTGAGTGCCATTGAAGCCATCAACAGAGAGGAGGGCATGGCCTTGACTAGCTAGCTAGTATTGGTGACCCACATTGGGGCGAATAAGGAACTAGATTTCCTCATTCATGAGAGAGGAGGAACGATTGGCAAGGTAAGCTGCTGTTTATTTTTGTAAACTTTTGCCTTAAAAATCCCTTTAATTTACATAAAAGGGTTTAATGAGCAGTGGAAGTTGGAAAAACGATGAAAACACAGATTGCTTTCCCGGTAGAATTTTCTGAAAAAAATATTTGGTTCCTGTGATACCCATAGCTATTCTGTTAAATGAGTTACATCAACCTGTAAGGATTATTACATTCCACATCGCAGAGTTAATGCATTGCTATAAATGTGTATATTGGCAGTGCTGGACAATCTGAAGTATAATTCACTGGCCAAAAGTACAGTGTGTCTGCCATTACGGCAAGCAGGGTGCTGCTGTAGGTGAAGCCTGTACACTACACAGTGTACTCACTGTAAGGAACAAGCAATTACCAGAAATGTACAGGGTTTTCCTGTAATGCAAGGAGGGGCAAACTATGAAGACCTGCTACAGCATCTACAGTATGCTACTGGAAATGGAAGAAAGGCAACCAGGTGAGCTTATTGCTGTCTCATTATTGCCATTGCCTGGACTGTCCATATAAATCAAGAGCCCCCTGGGCAAAGGACAGCCCTTAGTAATATTTATAGCATTGGGGGATACATAAAAGGACATTTCTTGTTGGTTAGCGTGCCTACACTGTGTTATTCCCGATATAAATGTAACTAAATGTAAGCTTGAAGGTGTGCAGCATATGACTCCATTTTAGCGATGATACGCCAGCAATGTCAGCACAGACTAGGTCACGGTTTCTCCACCTGCAGTGCGCGTAACCCAGGGGGTACTCAGCAATGTTCAAAGGTGCACCAACAGAGTCGCTCTGATAGGTCTGGTATATTATTTTAACACAAAAACAATATACTTTCTTGCATCAAAAAGCACTTTAAAGTTGAGAACGGCTGGTCTAGGTAACGTATCTAGAAGACAAAGGCCTAATTCCACCGTCGCACCCAAGGCAGAAGAATGTGGACTAGCCAGTATTGTACTTAATTGCTGCCATGTGATGGGAGTTTTTATAGTGTTCATTATGGTAATTCCTTTTCCTTTGGGGCTGGAGATAAAACTGCAGACGCTGCCAGGGTTAGCTGATATAGTCTGCTAAAAGCTATAAGGCCACGTCCCCAGCTCCCAACATCAAACAAGGGAAAAATATCTCCTCCAGCCACCTATTAACCAGATAAGTTTTCGTGTCAGTGTAACTTATCTGCCTCCAACCATGGCATCTGTGTGGAGTAGCGACCAGCTGAACTGCATGCTTAGGCATTCATACTGACCAACATGGAGGCTACTAGATCAGCATCCCCTAAACCTGTTCTCAGGTGGGACTCCACATTGATGTACAAGTCCAGTAATCAGAGTATTAACAAGGCTATAGAGCTGTCTGTATGGAGACCCACAAAATGATAATCTGTTGCTTGCTCTGAAACAGGGGGGTTATCTCAAGTACCACCCAATTTAGACTTTAGACCTATAAGACTCCACTTGGCCCAAATCTACCAGGCTGGATGTCTACAGCTATAGGACTTGGCCACCTGGAGTATTCTATTGGAGGGGCGCTGGTGTGCAGCATCTTGGAATGCTGGCATCATCAGGACAGGTGAAGTAATAGAACAGACCTTTTCTTAAAGCCTAACAAACCCTTGAATTTTGAGTTTCCCAGATTTTGTTTTGCACCCCTGGGGCATCGACGCAGGTGCTCTTCCAGTCAGAGCCCTTTGCCTTGTTTACAACCTTCAGCAAAAGTTGATTGTATTGGGGAGTGAGAGTGGGAGCATCCCCAGCCACATGCGCACTCCAGTCCCAGCCTAACTGAATGGCTGGGGAAGGAGCGTAAAGACAGGCCAAAAATGCAGGGGATGCTTCCGCTCCCCATAGAAAATAATAAAGCCATTTGGCGGAAGTATGTTTTTTACATTTTTGATGATTGAGATATTTAAAGTGGACTAAAACCCAGCGTGATTGGCCCAGGGAACCTATAAGAATCTCGGGCCGATCCCCTCCCCTCGGGGCATCCAAAATCAGGATGCCCCACTGTGTGAAACCCCCCCAGGTTCCCCCGTACACTTACCCGTTTACCCGGTCCAACGCCGCATGCGCGAGCAGAGGCTTCACCAGGCATTTGTGAATGGCTGGCGCGGGCACACTCCCTGTTAGGGGATGTGGCCACCAGCACGCTCGGAGCTGCTGGCCTTAGATGAATGGGCGTGGCGTCAGCAGCTCCAAGCGTGCTGATTGGACGAGCAGTCATACATGCGCGGTAGGATTGGAAAGAGGTGAGTCGTGCTCGGTGATCTGGGGGGTTTCACACAGCGGGGAATCCCTGATCGGGGTTCCCCTGGGTAAGTTTTTATTGACAGAGCGATACTGGTCAAGAACTAAAGCGTCTGCCTGTCTGTAATTTTGACTAGCAGCTCAGCTGCTGCAAATGAGCAAAGAGATCCCCAAAGGACTACAGCTTTAGAAACAAATTTAAGTAAAATCATCAAAAGTGTGTATGGCAGAATGGGGATAAAACAATCAGAAAAATCTAATATTATCTGTACAAAAGGGGGGGGGAGTTTCGCTTCTGCTTTATTGCAGGTGTCCATTTGACAGCCGAAAGCTTAATCAGGGTAGAAAGTGTAAAATGAGTATTGGCAAAGTAAACTCACTAGTCCGATGACAATGCTGTTGCCTCACATTTGCTGCTAATCTTCCTCTGATCAGTCTGTGACAGGGGCTGTGGGCAGCTATGTATTTCCTGCAATGTGCCTGAAGATCACCCCATCATCCATGTTCTGCATGGATCACATTGCTATAGTAAATGCTGAGGAAACTGCTGCACTAGCTTGTCTGGATCTATATCTGAAAACCCATATGCTTCTAATCTTCCTCTGATCAGTCTGTGACAGGGGCTGTGGGCAGCTATGTATTTCTTGCAGTGTGTGTGAATATCACCCCATCATCCATGTTCTGCATGGATCACATTGCTATAGTAAATGCTGGGGAAGCTGCTGCACTAGCTTTTCTGGATCTATATCTGAAACCCATATGCTGCTAAGCTTCCTCTGATCAGTCTGTGACAGGGGCTGTGGGCAGCTATGTATTTCTTGCAGTGTGTGTGAATATCACCCCATCATCCATGTTCTGCATGGATCACATTGCTATAGTACATGCTGGGGAAGCTGCTGCACTAGCTTGTCTGGATCTCTACCTGAAACCCATATGCTGCTAAGCTTCCTCTGATCAGTCTGTGACAGGGGCTGTGGGCAGCTATGTATTTCTTGCAGTGTGTGTGAATATCACCCCATCATCCATGTTCTGCATGGATCACATTGCTATAGTACATGCTGGGGAAGCTGCTGCACTAGCTTGTCTGGATCTCTACCTGAAACCCATATGCTGCTAAGCTTCCTCTGATCAGTCTGTGACAGGGGCTGTGGGCAGCTATGTATTTCTTGCAGTGTGTGTGAATATCACCCCATCATCCATGTTCTGCATGGATCACATTGCTATAGTAAATGCTGGGGAAGCTGCTGCACTAGCTTGTCTGGATCTATACCTGAAACCCATATGCTTCTAAGCTTCCTCTGATCAGTCTGTGACAGGGGCTGTGGGCAGCTATGTATTTCTTGCAGTGTGTGTGAATATGGCCCCATCATCCATGTTCTGCATGGATCACATTGCTATAGTAAATGCTGGGGAAGCTGCTGCACTAGCTTGTCTGGATCTCTACCTGAAACCCATATGCCTCTAAGCTTCCTCTGATCAGTCTGTGACAGGGGCTGTGGGCAGCTATGTATTTCTTGCAGTGTGTGTGAATATGGCCCCATCATCCATGTTCTGCATGGATCACATTGCTATAGTAAATGCTGGGGAAGCTGCTGCACTAGCTTGTCTGGATCTCTACCTGAAACCCATATGCCTCTAAGCTTCCTCTGATCAGTCTGTGACAGGGGCTGTGGGCAGCTATGTATTTCTTGCAGTGTGTGTGAATATGGCCCCATCATCCATGTTCTGCATGGATCACATTGCTATAGTAAATGCTGGGGAAGCTGCTGCACTAGCTTGTCTGGATCTATACCTGAAAACCCATAGAGCAGCACCGTAGTTAAGAAAATGACAGCAGCACTAAACTATGCTCAGCAAGAGCCAAACTGCGGGTAGTAGAGCAGCATGGCCGCCAAGCAATCCCAGGTTTACAAGGATGATATCAGCAGCCCCAGCACTTTCTCAGGAATGTCTGAGCTACTCACAAGAAGATGACAAATAAAACAAGACACAGCACTGCTTGTAGTCATATAGTTGGGGAAAGGTTGGTTTTGTTTTTCTTAAAGTGGACCAGGATTTTGACTATCCTGGGTTTTGGTCCTTTCCCCGGGGACACCCCGCTGTGTGAAACCCCTGAGATCGCCCAATCTCACTCACCTCTTCCCGGTCCCACAGCGCGTCTAAGAGCAGCGGCTCCGACGCCACATCCTCCGCTTCCCTCTAACAGGGAACGTGCCCGCACCAGGCATTTGTGAATGGCCGGCACGGGCATGCTGCCTGTTTGAGGGATGCGGGAGTCAGAGCCACGGGACCGGGAAGTCCAGGTGAGCTGGGCTCAGCGTCCTGGGGGGGTTTCATACAGCAGGTGCCCCCAGGGAAAGGACCAAAACCCAGGATCAAAACTATTGACTATCCTGGGTTTTGGTCCTTACCCCTGGGGCACTGCATTCGGGCATGCCCCGCTTTGTGAAACCCCCCAGATCGCCGATGCAAACTCGCCTCTTCTCCGTCCTACAGCACATGTGCAGCCACTCGTCCAATCAACGCACTCAGAGCCGCTGATGTCACACTGTTTAAGCCTTCCTCTAAGGACAGCGGCTCTGAGCGCCAATTCCCAAATGCCTGGTGCAGGCACGCACCCGGCTAGAGGGATAGCGGGAATGACCGCTGCTCACGCCGTTGGACTGGGAACGAAAGTGAGTTTTCGAGCAACCTGGGGGGGATTTGACACAGTGGGCCATCCCGATTCTGGATGCCCCAGGGGGGTAGCAAGTATGTCTGCCCTGGAGTCTCACAGACTCTGGGGGGGGGGGGGGAGAAAACCCCCATCTGCACTGTCTCTGCTGGCTAAGCTGCTGCACAGAACATAACTGACTGCTTAGTCAGCCAATGAGTGCACACAAATCGGGGGGGGGGGGGCAAGATGTGTCCCACTTCCACTGTGGTTATCAGGCTGCCGACCAGGAGCAAGTGACCCCCAACCCATTTACGCCCGCTGCCTGTGGGAAAAGGAGAATATGAAGGCGGTGCACAGAGGTGCAAGAGAAAGGGATTTTTGCCCCAGGCGTCGATCATAAAATGAGATAATCTTCTGGTAGAATTTTCCTACCCCCCCCCATATTGCAGCGCCATGGGATGTGGGTGCTGATCTAGCACCTGTTATGGGAGGGAGGCACCACTGCTGATATCCTATAAGAAGCCCCCCCCCCCATATTGCAGCGCCATGGATGTGGGTGCTGATCTAGCACCTGTTATGGGAGGGGGGCACCACTGCTGATATCCTATAAGAAGCCCCCCCCCCCCCCATATTGCAGCGCCATGGATGTGGGTGCTGATCTAGCACCTGTTATGGGAGGGGGGCACCACTGCTGATATCCTATAAGAAGCCCCCCCCCCCCCATATTGCAGCGCCATGGATGTGGGTGCTGATCTAGCACCTGTTATGGTGGGAGGAGGGCACCACTGCTGATATCCTATAAGAAGCCCCCCCCCATATTGCAGCACCATGGATGTGGGTGCTGATCTAGCACCTGTTATGGGAGGGGGGGCACCACTGCTGATATCCTATAAGAAGCCCCCCCCCATATTGCAGCACCATGGATGTGGGTGCTGATCTAGCACCTGTTATGGGAGGGGGGCACCACTGCTGATATCCTATAAGAAGCCCCCCCTCCCTCCCTATATTGCAGCGCCATGGATGTGGGTGCTGATCTAGCACCTGTCATGGGAGGGGGCACCACTGATATCCTATAAGAAGCCCCCCCCCATATTGCAGCGCCATGGATGTGGGTGCTGATCTAGCACCTGTTATGGGAGGAGGGGGGCACCACTGCTGATATCCTATAAGAAGCCCCCCCCCCCCCCATATTGCAGCGCCATGGATGTGGGTGCTGATCTAGCACCTGTTATGGGAGGGGGGCACCACTGCTGATATCCTATAAGAAGCCCCCCCCCCCCCCCATATTGCAGCGCCATGGATGTGGGTGCTGATCTAGCACCTGTTATGGGAGGGAGGCACCACTGCTGATATCCTATAAGAAGCCCCCCCCCCCCCCATATTGCAGCGCCATGGATGTGGGTGCTGATCTAGCACCTGTTATGGGAGGGGGGCACCACTGCTGATATCCTATAAGAAGCCCCCCCCCTCCCCATATTGCAGCGCCATGGATGTGGGTGCTGATCTAGCACCTGTTATGGGAGGGAGGCACCACTGCTGATATCCTATAAGAAGCCCCCCCCCCCCCATATTGCAGCGCCATGGATGTGGGTGCTGATCTAGCACCTGTTATGGGAGGGGGGCACCACTGCTGATATCCTATAAGAAGCCCCCCCCCTCCCCATATTGCAGCGCCATGGATGTGGGTGCTGATCTAGCACCTGTTATGGGAGGGGGGCACCACTGCTGATATCCTATAAGAAGCCCCCCCCCCCCCCCATATTGCAGCGCCATGGATGTGGGTGCTGATCTAGCACCTGTTATGGGAGGGGGGCACCACTGCTGATATCCTATAAGAAGCCCCCCCCCCCCATATTGCAGCGCCATGGATGTGGGTGCTGATCTAGCACCTGTTATGGGAGGGGGGGCACCACTGCTGATATCCTATAAGAAGCCCCCCCCCCCCCCATATTGCAGCGCCATGGATGTGGGTGCTGATCTAGCACCTGTTATGGGAGGGGGGGCACCACTGCTGATATCCTATAAGAAGCCCCCCCTCCCCCCCATATTGCAGCGCCATGGATGTGGGTGCTGATCTAGCACCTGTTATGGGAGGGGGGCACCACTGCTGATATCCTATAAGAAGCCCCCCCATATTGCAGCGCCATGGATGTGGGTGCTGATCTAGCACCTGTTATGGGAGGGGGGGCACCACTGCTGATATCCTATAAGAAGCCCCCCCCCCCCCCCCCCCCATATTGCAGCGCCATGGATGTGGGTGCTGATCTAGCACCTGTTATGGGAGGGGGGGCACCACTGCTGATATCCTATAAGAAGCCCCCCCCCATATTGCAGCGCCATGGATGTGGGTGCTGATCTAGCACCTGTTATGGTGGGAGGAGGGCACCACTGCTGATATCCTATAAGAAGCCCCCCCCCATATTGCAGCACCATGGGATGTGGGTGCTGATCTAGCACCTGTTATGGGAGGGGGGGCACCACTGCTGATATCCTATAAGAAGCCCCCCCCCCCATATTGCAGCGCCATGGATGTGGGTGCTGATCTAGCACCTGTTATGGGAGGGGG
The DNA here is from genome assembly GCA_027917425.1 of Gastrophryne carolinensis. Lineage (NCBI taxonomy): Eukaryota > Metazoa > Chordata > Amphibia > Anura > Microhylidae > Gastrophryne > Gastrophryne carolinensis. The sequence goes on from CM051237.1 coordinate 198,184,466, forward strand.
GCACCACTGCTGATATCCTATAAGAAGCCCCCCCCCATATTGCAGCGCCATGGATGTGGGTGCTGATCTAGCACCTGTTATGGGAGGAGGGGGGCACCACTGCTGATATCCTATAAGAAGCCCCCCCCTCCCCATATTGCAGCGCCATGGATGTGGGTGCTGATCTAGCACCTGTTATGGGAGGGGGGCACCACTGCTGATACCCTATAAGAAGCCCCCCCCCCCCCTTATTGCAGCGCCATGGGATGTGGGTGCTGATCTAGCACCTGTTATGGGAGGGGGGCACCACTGCTGATATCCTATAAGAAGCCCCCCCATATTGCAGCGCCATGGATGTGGGTGCTGATCTAGCACCTGTTATGGGAGGGGGGCACCACTGCTGATATCCTATAAGAAGCCCCCCCCCCATATTGCAGCGCCATGGATGTGGGTGCTGATCTAGCACCTGTTATGGGAGGGGGAGGCACCACTGCTGATATCCTATAAGAAGCCCCCCCCCCATATTGCAGCGCCATGGGATGTGGGTGCTGATCTAGCACCTGTTATGGGAGGGGGAGGCACCACTGCTGATATCTTATAAGAAGCCCCCCCCCCCCATATTGCAGCGCCATGGATGTGGGTGCTGATCTAGCACCTGTTATGGGAGGGGGGCACCACTGCTGATATCCTATAAGAAGCCCCCCCCCCCCCCCATATTGCAGCGCCATGGGATGTGGGTGCTGATCTAGCACCTGTTATGGGAGGGGGAGGCACCACTGCTGATACCCTACAAGAAGCCACCCCTCCGGCTCTCTGCTTTACCACAAGCAATAGGCAGTGTGGCAGCAGCCCCTCTGTACCCCTCCATCACAAGTCACCCCAATGAGCCGCCCTCGGTGGCACAATAAAGGCTGAGGTGTCACCGCAATGTGCCCCAGTGTAAGACGAGCATCGCTACCAGCTGTCGCCAGATCCCAACCCCCCTGCATTAGTGGCAGCCGCCTCACCAGTCCGCCGCCATGACGCACCCCTCTGGCCGCTCCCGGTTCAGTCCGCTGACCTCCATACTCCTCGCTATGGCTCCCGAACCCGACACTTTCCATCTCACGTCAAAACAGTGAGTAAGCCCTGCCCGGCCCCGCCCACACATCACACGCTCGGCCCCGCCCTCTCTCGCCCTATCTCTATCACTCTTCCGGCTTCCGGCGCCGACTCATACAGTACTCCACTTATGCCACGAGTGGCGCTGTGACCGCTCTTACGCTGCGCTTCTCCTCCTCGCTGTTCCGTACAGCGCCCCCTGCTGGTTGAGCGCGGCTCGCTGTGTCCTGTGTGGGAGATGGTTGGATATGGGTAATGGCAGCTGCACAGCATGCTATGCACTAAGCCTGCCGCTGGCCTGACTGCCTATAGTAAAGATGTGTACAGAGTGCACGGCCCGAGACTTAGCTGTGTCATCTAAAATAATCTGCCCACAAAGCGTCGCCTTACCTAGACTAAACATACTTCCCAAGTCTCATGTGGAGGGATTGTCCCTCTTTTGAGCCCCTGTCCCTCGTTGTTTTCCCCTTTACCCCTCTTCGAGGTGTAACATGCAGATCTGCAGTAATAAATGATTTGTCTATTCAAAGTGTTTATATTGTTGTGACTGTTACATCTTATCTCCTATCCATCCCTCAATGAGGGGGTGTGGCCTAATTTAACAAATGTCCCTCTTTCCCAGCCTGAAAAGTTGGAAGGTATGTGATTCATTCACCTATTCAAAGTGTTTCTATTGTTCTGTTACAGCCCATCTCCTATCCATCCCTCAATGTGGCTAATTCACATTCCCTGGCTGAATAGTGGTAGTGGAATGCATGCATCCTCCCCTGGCGCTGAAGCAGGATGGGGGTTACAACGAAAAACTGGGGGAGCCCAATTTATTGCCTCGTAGCGTCACTTGAGCGCCTGCTGATAGACACTATCAGAGCCTCGGCCGGCGCGGGTGCGCGCACGTCTAGAGGGGCACGAGGGAGGCAGCGGCGGCCGCCGAAGATAAGGTAAGGAGTTTGGGGTGTTTGGGGGGGGGTTTCACCCCGCGGGACATCCCGATCTGGGATGTCCCGCGGGGAGGGAGGTGATCGGCCCGGGAATCTTATAGATTCCCCGGGCCGATCACCTGTGGGTGTTGGTCCACTTTAACACGTGAAAGAACAGCGCCAGGCGCTGGCGCTGTGAGACCGCTGTAGGAAACCAAACACCCAGCGCTCTTGATACATGGAATGCTACATGACACTAAACATTTTTTTGCCATCATAAATATGGCTTGCTGTTGCCGCTGCAGAAAAATGGAAAGCCACTTGAAATATCTGTGTGGGCATTATGATAAGAACTGTTAAAGGAACAGTAAGGACTCTTACCTCTCTTTCTATATGTAAATAAGGCCACGCCCCCTCATTAAGGGATTGATGAAGCCACGCTCCTTCATTCGAGGGATAGACAGGAGATACATTGTAACAGTTACAACAATGGAAACACATTGAATTGGCAAATGAAACATTTATTGATGCAGATCTGCATGTTACACCTCAAAGAGAGACAAATGAGGCAACGAGAGACAGGGGGACATGGACTCAAAAGAGGGACAGTCCCTCCAAATCAGGGACACTTGGGAGGTATGGAATCATTTATTGATGCTGAACTGCATGTTACACCTCAAAGTGGGACAAATGAGGCAACGAGGGACAGGGGGACATGGACTAAAAAGAGGCACAGTCCCTCCAAATGAGGGACACTTGGGAGGTATGGCTACACCTACCTAGGCCCATGAGTATAATAGATTGCTTTGGATATTCATTCTTCAAAAGCCTGTAAATGTGCCAGATTCCCCCCCCCCCCCCCAACCCATCACCCACAAACTTGTTTAAAGATGAACAAAACCCTGGACAGGTAGCCCTGGGATGCTGTAGGGGAAGGTCGGTGATCTCCCCCTGGGGCATCCCAAATCGGGAGGTGGCTAATGGTTTTTATGGGCGATTCAGGGAGAGATCAAAGGCAAGGATCAAAACCGGGATAATGAAAATACTGGGTTTTGTTCTGCTTTAAGCTGTCCCACTTTTAGCCCCCCCCCCCCCCCCCCAAATAGTTTACTGGTTACAGCACCACAGAAGATAGTGATCTATAAATAAACTACAGTAATAATAATAATAATAGCTAAGCAATAGATAGAACTTGTGGGCTAAAACACAGAGCTTGCAGCAAGGGAGGCAGCATTAAGAATATTTAAAATTGAAAACATTCAGCAAAGGAATGGAAACAGTGAGGAAGTGTAATAAAACAAAGGCACAACCAGTATCAACCTGTCCCTTATTTGGAGGGACTGTCCCTCTTTTGTGTCCACGTCCCACTGTTCCATGTTTTCATTTGTCCCTCTTTGAGGTGTAACATGCAGATATGCATCAATAAATGATTCATTTGCCTATTCAAAGTATTTAAACTGTTACAATCTATCTCATATCCATTCCTCAATGATGGAGTGTGGCTTTTTTTTTAAATTGTTCTTCTTTCCTAACCGGAAAAGTTGGGTAATATGCAGTATAGACACGCTTGAGTGAACACCCGGAATTTGGTCCTCAGCAGTCTGGCTGCCTATATTGTATGCACGTACAGCACTGCGTTGGAATCTTGCCCACACAAAAGATGGACGACACGGCTATGAAAGCTGTGCGCTGCATTTCATATTCCGGGTAGAAGCTGTTACACTGGTGTTTGAGTTCCGCCAGGCTCCAGGAAGCTGTGGTTGGGCAGGAAGCGGAAGAGAACAGAAGAGGAGCCAGGAGACGATGAACAACAAATTTGATGCGTGAGTGGCGCTCGTGACATAGTGGCAGCCCCGCCATACGGGCGTAGGCCGCAGTGCTGTGTGCCCGGAGCGCATTGTGGCTGCACCGCCCGCCCCCCCCCGTGTGGGGAGAGCTGGCGTGGTTGCCCAGGGCAACCTGTAAAGGAGGAGGGGCTACAAGCTGCGTGTTTGGCATAGTGTGCATAGTATTCTATGTACCTAATACTAGAAGAAACGTTCATATTCCTGCGCACCTACCTCAGGCAGCCTAACACACAGTCACATGGGCCCACAGGGAACTGTGTAACGGACTAGAATAAACAGACATGGGGCACCCACCCTATAATGTCCCTAACAACCTGAAGGAATAATCAGGACTCTCCAGGGGATGGGCAAATCCACTTCTGTGAGGGGAAACCCCGTAACCCAGCTCTACAGTCTTTAGTGGCCCTCCTCATACTGGGCTCCACAATTAAAGGTGGAGAGGATCTCCTTAATGCAGGGCTCTCAGGCATAGGAGTAGGTGGGTAAGGGTCCTTGTGGAGTTGTTAGTAAGGTTTAGGTCTGCTTTAAAGGAAAAGTATAAGTTGGGTGCACAAGGTGACCTGATTTACTCACTGCCAATCTGCCTTCAGGAGCTACGCTTCCTTTTTCTGGTTGGCTATAAAGAAGTCTCCACTGTACCTCTGTGCCACATCCACCTGCCAGCAAAACCTGGAAGTGCACCTCCCGGGTAACAGGACCAGTGGTGGGGTAAGTGGGTCACCTTGTGCACTGGGGTCTTATCTGGTTTGAGGAAAAGTCCCGCCAAAAACACCCTGCTATTAGATATAATTGTCTGGCTGACAGAATTCTAGCATGTGAGTGTGGGGGCTCTAGTAAGATCATGGCACTAGAATATAAGGAACATAGGGGGGTAGCTGGCCTTCCCCCTGGGGCATCCCAAATCAGGATGCCCTGCTGTGTGAGACCCCCGAGGCCACCCTCGAAACTCACTTTGTTTCTGGCTCCCCCATAGATGTAAATATCAGTAGCTGCATTCCCAGCATCTCTGGACTGTGGTGTGCCGTCCCCAGCCTTTCTGATAGAGGGGGGAAACGCTTTTGCTCTCGCTCCAGAGCTGCTTGCCTGTCGCATTAAAGCAGACCAACACCCGTTTCCCCACTAACAGAGGTTGGTCTGGTCACATTCAGACAGGCTCGGGGGGGGGGGGGGCATCCAGAATGTCCTCTGGACGTCACCCCCTAGATTTGCCGCTGCCGCCGGTCACATGGGTCGGGGTCACATCCTCGGTTTCTGCTGCCAAAGGGGCCCGCAAACATCACTGCCAGGTACGTTTCCCTCCTATGAGGGGGTATTAAAAAGAAAGGGGGCATCCAGAATGGGCATACCTTCGGGGGGTGACTAAGCAGACTTATTTGTTGTGATTGTTAGTGACGATCTTATTAGTTTTGCAAGCCCATTATGTTACTGTTTGTGTTTCAGTCTGAAAGATGACGACAGCGGGGATCATGATCAGAATGAGGAGAACGGCACACAGAAAGACAGTGAGAAGGAAAAGAATGACAAGGACAAGAGTCAGAACTCATCTAGGAGGAAGGTAGGCAAAGCAGGCCATGGGAAGTAATGCTGGCCATGTTGTCTTCCTTGTCTTAGGGTCATATGTGATAAATAGTTCTCTGATGATCACAATTATCTTATACCGATGCATGTGATCCTTTACTGTGGCTGGTCGTGTCTGGGGTTTCATGATAATGCGTTAGGCTCTCAGGCAGGAGTCTCCAACCTGTAGCTCTGAAGCCACATGTGGCTCACAGACCCCCGTTGTAGAGCTGCTGGGGGCATACAGGGTGCATAGGGCAGATGCTAGTGCTGTGCATTCGGTAAATCAAGAGTCAGGTCGGTGGTAAAGTGTGCCAATGCTCAGCATCATGTGACACTGTGACACTCATGTGACAGTGTTATGTTCCTGAGGTGTGTGGGTGATGGAAGCTATACAAAAGCAGGGCAGAACACTTTCCACCTTTGTGGTGTTTGCAGACATGGACTCCCATGCATATTACATTTTGGGGAATTTGTGCACATTATACTGTATTTTTCGCCCTATGAGACGCACCTATTTTTTCCCTAAAAGTGGAGGGAAAATATCAGTGCGTCTTATTGGGCCAAAAAGAAAAAAAAAAACGTACATTCCATGGATATCCCAACTACGTAGTCTCCACTGCCTGCCTTCTCCACCACAAGTTCAGAGCCATCCGGTTTTGGCCCCTGGCACCCAGAAGCTGGAACCGGCTTTCTCTGAACTTCCATAGCCACTGCTCCCTGCTGCCTCCTACAGAGGTCAGTCAGTGAGCTCAGAGCAGGCCGATTCCAGCCTGGGGGGGCGTGACTCAGTCACAGGCCACGCCCATTCAGAAGCTGGAACCGTCTCTCTGAACTTGCAGCTAACTGCCGCCGCTAGCCGCCCTACAGAGGCAGCGGGGAGCAGCAGTCAGTGAGTTCAGAGTGGGCCGTTTCTGGCCCGGGGGGCGTGGCCTGTGACTCCGTTGACAGGAGTCACAGGCCACGCCCCCCGGGAAGGAATTGTCCCGCTCTTAACTTGCAGTAGGAACGCCGAGGAATGTACTGTAAGTTTTTTTTTTTTTTCTTTGGTTGGTTTTCAGGGTATGCTACACACTGCCTGTAATGTGGGATGCCCCTTACTGCCTGTAATGTGGGATGCCCCTCAATGCCTTTAATGTGGAATACTGCTTACTGTCTGTAATGGTGTGATCGGGGGGAATTCTGCACACTGTCTATAATGGGGCACACCATTTGGTTCAGAATATTTTTTTTCTAATTTTTCTCCTCCAAATCCAGGGTGCGTCTTATAGGGCGTAAAAACAACGGTACTTAAAGGAGCACTATCGCGGAAAAATGGGCCAATAATAAAAATCCATATAAATGTACAGGATGGCGGCAGGAGAGTCCGCTTATACATCCGGCATCTAGAAATATACAGCTAGCGTTGTTTTTTATTAATGGAAGGAAGTGGAAATCGGGTGACAGGTTGTGTCCCCCCTGATAGACTAAACCTGTCACCCCTGGATTTTATTCCTACCAGGAAAAGCAAACCACAAGCTTGGTGGGAGTTTTATTCAGTTCAGGTGTATAAGTGACCCTTCCTCTCATTAACCAATGTGTTTCGTGATAGTGCTCATTTGATTGATTTGTTTTGAGGAATCAGCAGGCATAATGCTTAATACGTTCTTATGTGGAGACACACACTGAATGGTGGAGTATGATGGTTTTAAGTGATGCACTGCTTTGTTATTTGGAATTGTTTGCTGTTTCCTGTGCTGTAAGGGAGATATGGCTGCAGCGATCTGTTGGAGTGGCTCCTGACCATGTGCTGAATGTGGCTCTCATGATCAGAAAGGTTGGGCACTATCATACTTCCACACACTGTGCTGAAGTCATATACACCAATGACCTCTGCCCATGGTCTGTAATAGGCCGGCGGCACAGTGCAGGCAGTTGTGCAGTGTACCACATCTTATTCTGTACCTATAGACCTCAGAAACACAAAGTGATCACTGACAGGCCTTGTTGTTGGAATGGCTGCAGAGCTAGGTGTGTCTAGTGCAATGCATGGTTAGTCCAAGCCAGGGCAGATGTAACCTACGCTAGTCTGTTACCTTGCTATTCAGCATGTTTTATTGTATTTTGCAGACCGTTGTCCCGGGTCCATCAGAGCACCCGTTACAATACAACTACACATTCTGGTATTCCCGCAGGACACCAGGACGGCCAACCAGCTCCCAGAGCTATGAGCAGAACATCAAACAGATTGGTACCTTCGCCTCTGTAAGTAGCCACTGGTTTCAATGTATTCCAGTTACAGATCTAACAGACCTTTTTTCTTTTTTGGGAACACTGGATGCACCAGGGGGCAAGCTAGAGCCCCGCTCTGGAGTCTTTTACAGTCTAGAGCTGGGTTGCCAAAGGTTTTGGCCCACTTTAAAAATAATGCTGCTGTTCACAATCCATTTGTAGAAAAAGATGAGGGACTGGAAATTGCAACACACGTTAACTGCAAAAATGTGTGCTGCGGCCCTCTTCTTCCTGTATTGCTCTGGGAGGGAGGAATGTGGCAGGTTTGTGGCATGAGACACATCATACATGCCACAGAGTCCGTGCCTGGCCATAGCAGTTCCCCAACAGCGCTGACCTCTGCCCTGGGAATACATGTGACCTCTGCCCTGGGAATACATGTGACCTCTGCCCTGGGAATACATGTGACCTCTGCCCTGGGAATACATGTGACCTCTGCCCTGGGAATACATGTGACCTCTGCCCTGGGAATACATGTGACCTCTGCCCTGGGAATACATGTGACCCTGCAAAACAAAGCTGCCGCTCTGCAAGAGAAAGACACAGCACAAGGCTTCTCTCTCTGCAGCACAGCAGCAGTGGAACTTTAACGCTGCAAGGGTGGTCAGCCACACGGGGCATCACTGGCGCACTGCTGAAAGTTGTAGTGCGGGTGCCAGCAATGGGCAGCGACATACATTTTTTTTTTTAAATAACTACTAAGCGGCTGCAGCGGTGCCCCCCGAGTCGGGCGCTCTGTGCGGTCACACACTTGCACACCACAATGGCTGGCCCTAAATAAAGTACTGTATATAGACAAGAACATATGGCCATCCTACAATTCCAAGCGGTTACCATATTTAAAGTGGATTAAAAATCAGATAAATAGATTTCCCTAGAGGCATGCTGATTTGGGATGTCCTGTGGTTAAGCTTAGATGCACTCCAGCCAGTGTGGTGTGGTCAGTGGATGCCACCAGAGGCCTGTGGGATCAATGTGAGTATATGGGGAAACCATGGAGTTCCACAGTGCAAGACATTACTAAAGGAAGCATCTCATCTGGATTATAGACTTTAACCTTTGAAAGCAAGTCATTGCTCGGGTGGTAGTTTTTTTTTCCCCCAATTCTCAGGCAGCCTTGCTAAGAATCACAGTGTTCTGCACATCTACTGATGTATAGCTACAGGAACATATTCATCATACACTGAGTGTATTCACAATTAACAATGGCTATAGAAAATCACAATTATCACTTTACTTATAATCACTGAAACTCTCAATGAGAGCTTTACAGGGTGCCCTGAAAGCTGCATCTTGGGAATGGACGTAGGCTATTTTAATGTAAATGGCCAATATCTATCAGGCTTCTCACTGGGGAGGTGGCAGCCGGCCGAACTTCCTCTTTCACTTAGCGAGAAATGACAGGACTGCCTCTTTAATATGCAGTATTAAAGCTGCCCCGCTCTGCAACAGTGCTGCTGAACTACAGTCTAGAGGAAAGAAGGGGGGGGACATGATTGAGATCTTTAAACCACACCTTCAGCATCATTTAATAAAAAGCCAAAACCTTAAAAAAAACTATTCCCCAGAATCTAAAATTAATAAATGTAAACAATTTTATGTTTTTTTTGTCACTTTTTATTCTTTCCCCCACTGAGCTGACAGGCGGGTTATAGCACATGCAAAGCAGAGCTGGGATCAGGGAAAGGACAGCAATCCCAGAATGCATAGCAGCACAATCAGAAGACACTTCCTGTTTGCTGGCAGCTTGAGACTCCATGGGCCGCCATCTTTGATGTTTAAAGACTCATAAAATGTGGGAGATTCAGGTAGCATTATTTTATATGTGGCAAACTGTATGTACAGGGTGAAGGAAACATATAAGATAGGCTCTTATTCAGGGTGAATATGTGAAAGGATGAATAAGGTTCAAGAGGAAAGTTAAAGACAGAACAAGGGGCCACAGCCTGAAGCTATACGGAGGGAAGATCAGGAGCAGTGTTAGAAAATATTATTTTACAGAAAGAGTAGTAGATGCTTGGAACAAACTTCCAGCAGAGGAAGTTGAAAAAGTGAATGTAAACATACCTGGGGTAAGCGTACATCTATCCTAAGATAAAGAGAACATCCACACATAAGGGCAGACTAGATGGTCCATATGGTCTCCTTCTGCCGTCACCCTTCTATGTTTCTCAAACGGGGTGCGGTTTAACCAGGAATCCAAATCAGGATGCCATAGGGGCAGGGAATCGCGCAGCCCTGGAGTCTTTTAGACCCCATGATTGTACTAACCAGTCCCCCAAAGTGATCCTATACCCAGCAAGGAAGTTTATGTCATCACCTTCTATCACCAGCCCTGTGCCCCAAAACAGCCTGTTGGATTTTTTTTTTTTTTACTAAGGCCTTTGCCCAATATTCATAACAGCACAAACCGAATGCAGTTGGCCATATTGCTCCCTGGCCGAGCATCCCCACCTCCTAATTTTATTTACAGCGATTATACATTCAGTTACAGTACACACAGCTCCGCATTGGGGAGCATTTCAACCCAACTGCCATTATGTGACAGTTTTGTTGCCATTCGGACATCATTCTGCTTCCTGTTAGTGTTGTTATGAATATGGGGCAAAGGCTTTATTTAAAAAAAGGAAACACAGACTTTTTTGGGGCACTGTGCTTGGGGATAGAAGGTGATGACATAACCTTTCTGGGTATAGGTGCACTTTAATGGCACAAGCAGGGGAGGGAATTGTGTAAGCTCATGCAAGGCAAGTTAGCCGTACTGATATACAAGCCATCAGTTTTTTTTTTTTCTTTACCATTTGTTCCTCTCTATGTGTTTTTTTTTAATTTACATTTAAGGTTTAGCAATTACATTCTGCAAAGCACAAATGGCTCATGGTCTGTTGTCGTGTTGTAGGTGGAGCAGTTTTGGAGGTTCTACAGTCACATGGTGCGTCCTGGGGAACTGACTGGACATAGTGACTTTCACCTTTTCAAAGAAGGGATCAAGCCAATGTGGGAGGTGAGATATTGTTATAGAGTGATTAATAGATTTATGCTTGTGGTTCTCTGCTTTAAAGAGGAACTTCTTAGAAGACTCCAGGGCCGTCCGAGTCCCACTCCTTTGGGCATCTGGAATCGCCCGTGCCATGTAACTGTTTGCGAAGCCCTCTGCGTGTCTTGGTGCGCGGCTGCATCCCCGCTTACCGCTAGCTTTGTCCGTACCTGTGCCAGGCCCTTTTGAATGGGTGGCGCAGGGCATGCCACAGCTAAAAGCTGAGTCCGGTGGGTCAGTGGACACTGCACGGCAGCTTAGCTGCTTGCAGACCTGAAAAGAGCTGAATGAAATCGCGCTCACTGTGTGACTGAGTGGGCCTCTCAATCAGCGCACTCGGGTTCGTCCAAGCCTGCACCATGGGAGCGCTAGGAAGGTGAGTGGAATGGACCAACTGTAGGGATACTGTCTGAGAGCAACAACACAAGGGAAAGTGAAGTTCCTGTGTGTTATTCCTCTTTAAGGGGACATTAAAGGAAAACAGAGAGGAGTCCTGTCTATCTAATAAAAGATTTTACCAAAAGACTGAAGTGAGCTGAATGCGGCTGCTGGTGGGGATGTGTTAGGTGAGCTCACTGACTTCAGCAGCGAAATGTGTTCTGTGTGCAAAGGTGCCAGTAGCAACAGGTTGGAGGTAGTGAGAACTGCTTCCATAAAACACACATTTACTTACATAGGAAACATTAGATAGGTCTAGCACCTTAAGGACATTTTGGCACAAATGCCATCAGAAGTGGACTTTCCCTTTAAAGCTGGCCTCTTGTCACACTAAACCAAGACCCACCCCCTCTTCCTTCAATTAATGGCAGTGCATAGTGTGAGTGATGCAATTTTATTTTTTTATACATTCTTTATTTTTTAAAGTTTAGATACAGATATATTAACAAACAATTCTAATAAAGTGACATACAGTGCAATACAGATGTCGTAATACATATGACACGTGGAGTATCAGGATAGCCTTGCACGCAGACTGCGAACCAAGTGGCCTAATTATGTACGGGCGCGTTTGCACCTGCTAATATTTTGCAAGCCAGTGGTTAAGCCGGCCGCCTCCGTGCGACAGGGGCAGGAGGCCCCCCAAGGGGCCGCAGGGCCGCCAGGAGGATACCCACGGCCCCCAGGCCCCGGCGCCCACGGGGGAGTGACACAGCAAGCCAGGGCGCACCATCCACAAGGATCAGTCCAACGTGTGCCGGCTGCATGGCTATCAACCATTGCAAGGTGAAAACAGACAAAAGAACAAGGGACATAACAGGGAAGTATGTTGAGGGGGACAAGGGGGTGAGGGGGACACCCAGCCGCTAGCATCTTCCAAGCAGTTGTTTACCCTCTGGGGATTCCGTGAACTCTATCCAACTGTACCATGTTTCTGTAAATTTCTCAAATCTGTTGTCCCTAGAGAGCATAACATTTTCGAATCCCATTATTTCGTTGACTCTCTGGGACCACAAAGCTATAGGGGGAGGCACCATACTTTTCCACACCTACGGTATGCATGCCCTGGCTGCATTCAACAGATGACACAGCAGAGAGTTACGGTATCTCTTTAGCGGAGAACCTGAGATGTGCAAAAGACAAAGTGCTGGATCCGCAGGTACGGCCAAGCCCGAGACCCTCCCCGCCACCTCCCTGTGTCCCAGAATGCTTTGAGTTTTGAGCAGGACCAGAACATATGCAGCAGATCTCCTCTCCTCCCCACACCTCCAACACATCTCTGAGACGCCTAGAAACCACTTATGAAGCACCGCCGGTACCCTATACCACCGGGTCAGCAGCTTATAGCTGCACTCCTGCTACCTTGTACAGATTGAGGTCTTGTGTGGAAGGGATAAGATCTTCCTGCGTTGCTTGGGCGTCCAGGTGACATTCAGGTCCCTTTCGCACTTATCCAGGAAGGGGGGGTCATCTAAACCTGGGGGGGGGGCAGCAGTATCTTGTACATCCTCGAAAGAGTGTGTCTCTCCTGGAGTCCACTTAGACACAGCCTTTCGTACTCCGTGAGATCTCGCTCTTCCTCTCTGTGTGCCCGTCGGGAGGAATGGAAGTGCATCAGCTGCAGGCGTTGCCATGTGGACCAACCGGGGAGACCCCTAGCCTGTGCTTCCTCAATGAGATCCACCCACTCACCCCCGACAAGAAGCTTCTAATTCTGTACAGGCCAGCTTACCTCCATCTCCTTGCGGTCTGACCCACAGAGCCCGGCTGGGAACTGTGGATTCCCCAGAACAGGGTACATGGGGGGTGGGAAAGGTGAAATTCCCTCCTTCTGAAACAGGGACCTGCATATACTGAGTGTGGGAGCAATTGTGGGGTGCTGCCTTGCCTGTAGGACCCCTTCTCCCGCCAGCCAGGGGGCAACCGCCCCCGGGGACTCTAGGAAGCCCTGCTCTATCCCAACCCACTGCTTGTGTTTACCATGGAGAGACCAATCTATTATCCTGTTAAGGTGCACCGCCGCATGGTACCGGACTGGGTCTGGAAGGCCCAAACCTCCCTCCATCCTCCTTTGCTCTCGTGAGTAAGCTCCCACTCAGCCTTGGCTTCTTTCCTGCCCACAGAAAAGTTGAGAACATGGATCGCACCCTGACTAAGAAGGGTCTGGGCACTGAAACCGGCAGTGCCTGAAGAAGATAGAGCAAGCGGGGGAGGAGCGTCATCTTGACTGCATTACACCTTCCGAACCACGAGAGCCTGCACCTCGCCCACCTGGCGGTCTCCTCCTCAAACCTTTTAAGCAGGGGCGGGAAGTTCAGGGCAAACAGGTCCAGGAGATTGCTGCTTATTTTGGTCCCCAGGTACACTACTCCCTCCCTTGCCCACCGGAAGGGGAAGGAGCTTTGGATCACACTAAATCTGGCTGCTAGTATGTTAATGTTCAGAGCCTCCGACTTCTGATAGTTTATCTTGTAGCCAGAAATGCTCCCGTAGCGACTTAGTTCCCCAATTAGGTTTGGCAAAGAAGTCTCCGGGCAAGACAGAAAAAAAGATTAGGTCGTCTGCGTAGGCAGCAACCTTGTAGAGCCCCGAGGGCCCTTGCAGACCTCTTACGTCAGGGTTTCCCCTCACGCTACAGAGAAAAGGTTCGAGTGTGAGGATGAAAATCAAGGGTGACAGGGGACATCCCTGCCTTGTTCCGTTGGAGATCCTAAGAGATCCAGATGTCAGGCCATTTACTCGGACTGACGCAGAGGGAGTGCTGTAGAGGCTGTCTATCCAGCCCATGATATTAGGGCCGAGCCCCACGTGCCTGAGCGTGGACCGCATGAACCTCCAGTCAACTCTGTCGAAGGCTTTCTCTGCGTCGGTCGCGAGCAGGAGGGTCAGGACTTTGCGCCAGATGTACTAAGTTTAACACCTTAATGGTGTTGTCTCTCGCCTCTCTATGGGACATGAAACTAACCTGTTCAGGCCCCATTACCCAGTGAAGGTGTGGGACGAGTCTAAACGCTATCATTTTTGCAAACGTCTGCATTCAGAAGGGAAATGGGCCTGTAGCTGGGGCAGAGAGTAGGGTCTTTGCCCTCCTTCGGGATAACAGCAATGTTGTCTTGAGTTTAACAAGGCTAAGAGTCTAGGTGCCAGAAGGGGAAAGAACTTTTTATAGTATTGCAGATGAAGGCCATCTGGGCCCAAGGCTGAGTTTGCCAGAGCACCCTGGAGCTCTTCAATGGAGATCGGGGCCTCCAGCTCAGTTACTATCTCCTCCGGTAATTTGGGCATCCCAGATTCCAAGATATAATGTGAAGGCCGCTGCCCCTGGGGATCGACTTGCGGCCCCGGGAGGTTGTATAGGTCCTCGTAGAATTTGCGAAAGGCTTCCGCGATGTCTTCTGTAAGGTGGGCCAACCGCCCCCCGGGACCCACAACCTTAGGAATGTATGTTTTTGCCCTTTCGGTCTGCAGCACCCTGGCCAGCAGCCATACTGCACTTATCCCCGGACGAAGTCAGGGTCGCCAGAGGGGCGGCAGACAATGACTTTTTATGGAGGGTCTCCAATTTGCCAATCTCTCCCAAGAGCTCCAGGGTGTGCTTCACCTTCTCTCTCTTAATTCTGGCTCCCTGCTTAATGAGTGAGCCCCTGATGTAGCACTTATGCGCCTCCCAGAGCACCCCAGGGGAAATCCCGGGCGTAGCGCTCAGCTCAAAGAAGTTCCTAAGCTCCTCCTGCGTGTCCGCCACTACTCCCTGGTCCTCGAGAAGCGAGTTGTTGAGCCTCCAAGGCCAGCTCTTGGAAGCGGGAGTTGGGCACTCCAAGGTGAGTACAATAGGGCATGGTCGGACAACGTCATGAGGCCAATGGACGAGTCACGACCCCCGAGCCAGTGAGGAGTGTGGGACCAAGAAGAAATCAATCCTAGAGTAGGACCCATGGGGGGCAGAGAAGAAGGTATAGTCTCGCTCACTAGGGTGCTGGATCCTCCAGGGGTCCACCAGCTGATTTAGCAAAAGGACTTTCCTCAGGCGTTTCAATTTGGTGTATGCTATGTGTGGGCCTCCTCTGGATGTATCCAGGAGAGGCTCCAGCGCTAAGTTAACATCTCCTCCAATCACCAACTCTCCCTCCCGAAAGGCCGCAAGTGACTCCACTACCTTCTCTAAGAAGGAGACTTGTCCCACGTTCCGGGCCTAGATGTCCACCAAAGTGTATACTTGGGAGAGGATTTCCCCCTTTACAAATATTCACCTCCCCTCATCATCTGTCTCACATTCAACCAGTTCCCACGGGAGATCCCTTCCTATCATTACACTCACCCCTCTGGAGCTTGAGTTCGGAGAGTAGTTATGATAGGACCAGGGGAAGGGCCTACCACCAAACAAGGGGGGTTAGCTACTCTGAAGTGTGTCTCCTGCAGGTAGCCTATTTGTGCTTTGAGCCCCTTGAGGTGCCTCAAAACTAATGACCGTTTCTCAGGGCTGTTCATGCCCTTGACATTTAAAGATACTATCTTGATTGCGGACATCTTTAAACTTGCCCGAGGGGGCTAGGGTGGACCCACAGAACTTAAACCTTGCCTCCCCAAGGGATTATTCGGAGAGGGTAGGCTGCAAGGGCCTACAAGTAGACTGGCGGCTTAGGCGGGGTATGGCTAGACAGGAGACAGGGGAAACTTAACTATAAACAAACTAGGTTTTTTCTAAGCGGAAAAGAAAAGGCCCCGTAGGTCACTAGGATCCACAGAGCAGCCATATTGGGGGTAGAGTGTCTTTCAATGCGGAGCCACAACTGCACCCAACGCAGCCTGGTTCAGAGCCCAACTGAAACACACCAACTGAAGCAGCTGTCATAAAAGCAGCGTCATAAAACATTTGAACCACGTTTACACTAGAAAAGGTAAAGCAAGCAAAACATAAGCAACTTTTAACTAAGCAAATAATGTGGGGCGAGATCAATATAGGTAATGGCCATCTTGAAGTTGATGTCGTTGCAGCGTTTACAGCCACTATAGCCCTGGGAGGGCGGGGAAGGGCTGACTCGGCGCCCCAGGACTCGTTCAAGATTCAGCGTCATATGGTCTAGGCGCCCTTCGATTGCGGCCCTGTCCTCTCGGGCCCCTGGGGCAACGCCTTCGCGCCACGGCCGCTCGCACTGGGGGCTGCGGCAGGTTCGCTGCCATCCAGTTCGGCACATCGGTGGGGTCACAACGAAGGAAGGTAAACAAAGCTGGGAGATCTCGCGGGGCCTTCAACAGAAAAACACTGCGGTCCTTTCTCACGACCAGGTGAAAGGGAAATCCCCATCTGTACGAAGCTCCCTTGTTGAGGACCAAATCCAAAAGGGGCCTCAACACCCTACACATCTGCAGGGTCCATCTCGAGAAGTCCGGCAGGATTTGAACAGATGCGCCATCAAACTCGATGCTGCCCTTGCGCCAGGCCTTGCACGCGATGATCCTTCAGGGTGAAGAAGTGTACCCTGCAGACCACATCTCTCGGGGCTGTGGGGTCTGGGTTGCGGGGGCCCAGTGCCCTGTGCACCCTGTCCAGCTCAATTGGGGTGGTCGGTTCTCTTTCGAGCAGCATGTTGAATATTGTTGTCACAATGTGCTTTAAGTCCTCTTCCGCCGAAGCCTCCGGAATGCCCCTTTGGCGGAAGTTATTCCTCCGACTACGATTCTCGATATCGTCCATATGGAGTTGCTGAACCACCAACAGGGTTACTTGTGCTTGGCATCGTTCTTCCAGCGCCTGAAGGCGGCTCGGTGTTCTTGCGTCTGAAGACTCTAGCGTGGTGACCCTCGCTTCTATCGCCGATACATGTTGTTAGACCTCTGCCAGTTCCTTCTTGTGTGCCGCTTCATATCTCGCTGTCAGCTCTTTAATATCCGATCTGGAGGGTAAACCCTTCAAAAGCGAGATAGTTTCTAGGTGGATGTCGGAGACACAAGCTCTTCCAGCATCGCCTGATCTTTTGGTCGCAGGGGGTGAAGGGGATGGCCACGCTCCCCAGCCGTCGGCAGCCGCCCCAGGGCAGCTAGACTTCCAGTCGCTCCATGGGCCACGCGTCGCTTCCGGAGAAAAGCAGGGCGGGGAGGGGGACAAAGACCTCGGACTTTCAGCCCTCGGGGACCTCTGGCCCTCCGGGGATGACATGTTTAGAAGGGCTGGGGGGCTTAAGGGCGCCGGATCTCCTCTTACAACTACCACCTCCGGTTCCAACGGAGGGGCCTGCCTGGTGCTCATCTGTCTCTGTGGGAGGGCCTCCAACCACGTCGCCCTCGCGGAATGCCCGTCGGGGTGTATGTTGCCCTGGGTTTCGCTCTGGGCTCTGCAAGGTGAGTGCGCGAATCTTCTCAGTCTCTGGGCTCCGGGAGGGGCCCGCCCCACAGATTTTGCACTGTGTACCTCCTGGGGCCGACTGTTTCCAGACTGCTCCCCCCCCAGACACTGTGTGTGGCTCTTATCGGCAGGTCATGCCCAGAGGCTGCGGGGGATCCCATCTCGTCAGCCTGGGAACCTCGGCCGCTTGGTCTCCGCTCCTCTGCCCAGCCGGGGCCTCTTGGGTTGTGAGGCACCCAGCTTCTAGTGAGCTGGCTCCGCGCGCCAAGGGCACCCCCCCCCCCCAAGTCCTCCAGGCAGCAGGCTGCGGGTGCCGCCATCTTGCTACACGCACCTGCGGTAACTGACGGCGCCTCCCCTCCGTTCTGCCCTCCGTGTCCGCTGCTAGGTGAGTGGCGGGGTCTCTGTGGTGGCTGGACCCCTCAGATGCGGAGGGGTCCCGCCGCTCCGCTGTTCCCGCGGCTGCGCCGTTTGTGGCTGCCGCCGCCGACTTGCCGGCACGGGAGCTCCTCTGGCTTTCCTCCTCCGCGGCTCTCTTCATAGGGGTCGGGGACGCCTACAGATGGTCTCCCTTGCCTCTCCTCTTGCTCTTCCTCTTGGCCATGCCAGATTGGTGCTGCAGCCTCACTCCTCCATATCCAGGACACGCCCCCGGCAATTTGATTTTTGCTTTCTGCCAAATGCTATTAACAGAGCATCGTGTCTCATGGCTGAATGTATCCAATAGCACTAACGGGAAAGAACATTTTCTATGGATTTTTTTGAGCACTAACGGGAAAGAACATTTTCTATGGATTTTTTTGAAAGTGTATATTTATTTGGTGCCAAATGAATATGTGCTCAGTGTGCTGAGTTGATCCAGTCATTTTTTTTTTAAATTCTCATGTTAGCAAATGTGTGCAATCTGTTATTGGCAACGTGCACAAAGTCTGTAGACCAAGTAAAGAAAAGTGAGCTCACTGACACATGCCCAGAAGCGGTGTTCTGTGCAACTATCTGTACTCTGTTGCTATTGGCAATGTACACTAAGGAGGTTATTTAAAGTGGACCAAAACCCAGTATAGTCAAACGTTTTGACTATCCTGGGTTTTGTTCCTTTCCCCACTGTGTGAAACCCCCCCAGAACGCCGCAGCAACTCACCTTATCCCGGTCCCACGACGCGTCTAAGAGCAGCCGCATCCTCCGCCTCCCTCTTAACATGGAGTGTGCCCGCGCCGGCCATTCACAAATGTCTGGCACGGGCACTCGCACTGCTACAGGGAAGCGGAGGATGCGGCCTTCAGAGCCTTTGCTCTTAGATGCGCCATGGGACCGGGATAAGGTGAGTTGGCTGCGGCAAACTGGGGGTGGGTGGGTTCACACATCAGGGCACCACCGATCAGGGTGTCCCCAGGGAAAGGACCAAAGCCCAGGATAGTCAAAATTCTGGGTTTTGGTTCACTTTAAGAACGCATAGCGCCAGGTAGTGCTTCATAGCGGCAGGTAGCTTCTGGTGAACACCGGGCGCTCTACGCAAAACCACATTTAAGAAAGCGAATCTGGTGAGCGCCTCTAACGGTGCCATGTAGCGTCCAATCTATTATTACAGGCGGCTCAGTGTATAGCGCCGGCGCTCTAGGCTCAGGAGCATCATGTAGTACCTGTCGCTCTGTAGCGCTCTCCCATACATGTCAGTGGGTGTTTATTTGTTGTGTATAAATAGCATGTTTTGCAATTTACATTTTTTTTTTTTGCTCAAATCATTGTGTGACCACTCCTGGCTGCACTTTTATACATTTTTTGGACTTTTTATATATTTATGCAGAAATGTATTTACAGGTCTGGCACTAAAGTGTTATTGTCCCAGTGATAAAACAATGTCATTCCATGTGTTTTCGCTTTGTTACTGGTGGATATGTGTTGAAAAACAGACTTTGATCACACAGCGTCTGGCGCCCTATGCTACAGCGCCCAGCTTTAGAGCGCCGGCGCGGTGTGTGTCTAGTGTATTCTAAGTATGTCACACACCCCACTTCAGACATTAAATCATTAATCATGGGTACTCACCGCTAGGTGGCGCAGCTTTGCAGAGAAGTCCAAAAAAGCAAGCCCCTCCTGGTCTATACATACCTGGTATCTCCTAACAATTCCCAGTGTTCTTCTCTGCAACGTGGCGACAAGACAGAAGAAAGAAGTCTCCTGCTTGCAGGTAGCCGGGGTATCACCCCGGCCCCCCCCTTCTGGTCTATTTCTGCCCGGCTCTTTGTTCCTTTATCCCCTTGCTGTATGGTAGCCTCCCAGCTTAGGCTGTAGGCCGGGCAAGGGTAGATGGCACTCTAGGTGCCTAGGAGATTTGCTCCTCCGCTCGTCCCCATATTATGGGGCATAGCGGTGATCCGGTTTTGGTGATCTGGAAGTGGGTTGCCCCAGCCCTTAGTTCCCCTTTAGGTCCTTTATTTCCTTCCTTTTATGTTGTGTGTGTGTGTGTGTTTGTTATGTGACTGACGAGGGTCTGTGCAGCACGGGCCCGTCCTTTTGTTCTGGTGTTGGGGGGCTCCCTATTTACTGTGTTGCTACTGGTGACTGGTCGGGTCGGGCGGGGGGTTCCGCCGGACCGCCAAGGGGGTTTTCTGCTTTTTAATGGCGGGCGCCACGTTAGGGCACCCGTCTACTAGCTCCTCAGTTTGGTATGGTGGGCGGGGCCGGGCGGCGCGCTGCACCGCCGGTCCGCCTGTTTGTGCTGGCGCCGTGTGGCGCCCGCTGTTTGGCTTCTTAGGCGGGCGGGACCGGGCGGCTTGCTGGCCGCCGGTCCGCTCGACGGCCTACGTGGGCGCCATTGTCATGGTGGCGCCCGTTGCTCGCTCGGCACTGAAGGGGGCGGGGCCGCGTCAGGCGGGTCAGGGAGGGGCGGGGTTACGCAGTCCCGCGCTCGCTGTCGGGGCCGCCTCCCGTTTCTCTGTCGTTTCCCGCCTGGCAGGGTGGTGACGTCTTCTCGTTGCGGGCCTCAGGTAAGGCCGGGGCTTGCTCCCGTTCCTCCTTGTCGGTCGTTTTGACTTGCTCCATCCATAAATTGGGTTTCTCCTTGGCTCCATGCTGTGTAAACGTTCTTTTGGGGAGCGTTTGTTTTGTTAAGGGGGGCGGCTTTTGTATCACACTGTCTGGGCCGTTATTGGGCCTGCGCTCTCCCCCCCCCCCCTCCCCCTCTTCGTTGAGGTGATGGCAGGGTGTTTTCAGCCAGGCCTTGGGCTGTTTGGCTGGGGACTTTTATGTATTGTATTTTTATTGTCAGTGTCTCTGTTGCTGTGACTGGTCTGACTGTGTACTTTTTGTCTTTCAGATTCCGGGCTTCCATCATACAGGGCTCTCCCGGTCATATATATACCTGGCTGGTTGGGGTTGGGCTCATTGTCCCTCTTTTTGTTAAATTCCCTGACCAGGGCTGTTCAGGTTCATATTGATATACATACATATATTTGTATATATATATATATATATATATATATATATATATATTTCTATACATATAGATATAAAAAATGTTTCTATTAAATTCTCAGAGGGGCATCCCGGGTCGCTTACTGCGTAAATCCCTGGGGTTTGCGAATACCAAAATTTCACCATATGGAGGCTACCAGAGATACCGGAACTAGTCCTTCGGGGCAGTCCAGGCTGTGTGGGGGATGTGGGACTCCGCTCCCAGGTGATGATGTAATCATTTGTATTCCATGTGCACAGCGAAACATTGAGCGCCAGTCCGACACTTCGGTGCCGGGGACTTCTTCTACCGTACCTTCTCCCTCTCCACCTCGCCTGTTCCGGACCCCGTGTGACGTGGTCGCTGGGGGTGATTCGCAATCTGAGGTATGCGCCCGTCTGGCCAGCCTTGAGAAAATGTTTTCCGCTGTGGTCGCTCAGAAGGCTCCAGCCAAGCGGAAACATCTGTCTCCGCCTCCGCAGGACTCAGATGAGGAAGTTGAGATTCTGGATTGGTCGGATCGTCCCCTTGAAGAGGGTGAGCTTGTTGAGGAGTCGGAGGATGCTGAGGTTCGGCAGTTGTCGGGCACTGAGGGGGATTTGGGGCCCCCTCTTGATACGCCCACTATTTTGGTCCAAATGTTTGAGATTTTGGACTTGGATCCGCCGGCAGTTACTCCTCGGCCCAAGGGTCAGCTTTTTGGGGGGTCCAAGCAACGCTTGGAGTTTCCCAGTCAGCAGCATTTCGAGGACGTTGTCCTTAAGCAGTGGGAGCAGCCTACGCGCCTTGTCGGGGTTCCGCCTAGTTGGGACAAGAAGTATCCTTTTCCAGCCGAGTTGTTGAAGCGTTGGTCTGTCTCTCCCGAGGTGGATGCCCCGGTTTTGGGGTTGTCCAATGCGGCGGCTGTTCATCTTCCTGACACTACTTCTCTCAAGGACGGCGAGGATCGCCGGATTGATCAGTTGGCCCGTCATGGGTTTGTCTGTGCGGGTTCTGTATTGAGGCCTGTGTGTGCTTCGGCCTTTTTGTCATTGGCGGTTAGATCTATGGTCAGGGACTTATGTGTTGATCTTGATCCTGACGGTGATGAGTTTCTTGCGCTTAAGCGTTGTGAATCTTTTTTGTCTTTTATTCTGACCGCTCAGGAGGATGCCATGTTGATGTGTGGCAGGGCTACGGCTCTGTTGGTGGCTATTCGTCGTTCAGTATGGTTGAGGCAGTGGACGGCGGATTTTAATTCTAAAGGTCACTCACGGCCCTTCCTTTTCTGGGTTTGAGGCTCTTTGGTGAAAAGCTGGATTCTGTTACCAAGGGAGGCAGGTTGCCTCAGCGCAAGAAATTTCGCCGTTCCTTTCGGGGGACGGTCTCTTTCAATCAGTCCTTTCGGGGAGCTAGAGCCGGCAGGGGTGCGGGCTTCTCGGCTTCCAGGGGCGCCAGTTGGAATAGGGGTAGAGGCCGTGGCCGCCCCGTGCACGCCTGGGGCGCCAAGCCCAAGCCAGCTGCCAAGCCTGCTCAGCAATGAGGGGGCGCCCTCACCCGTATGGGTAGGGGGACGGTTACGACTCTTCTCCCGGGTGTGGGACCAGGAGGTCTCGGACAGGTGGATCCGGGAGGTGGTGTCGGCCGGTTACAAGCTGGAGTTCGAGTCCTGCCCTCCTCCAAGGTTTTTCAGGTCTCGAGTGCCTTTGGATCCTTTGGCCGCGTAGGGGCTCCTGGCGGCGGTAAGGAATCTTCTGGATTTGGCAGTCATTTGCCCGGTCCCTCCGTTAGAGGTGGGGCGCGGGTATTATTCCAATCTCTTCACTGTTCCCAAAAAAGATGGGTCGTTCCGCCCGATCCTGGACTTGAAGTTTCTCAACAGGTTCATTCGTCCCCGGAAGTTCCGCATGGAAACCCTGCGGTCTGCGATAGGTGCGCTTCGGCAGGGGGACTTTATGACGTCCATAGACATCAAGGATGCTTACCTTCACGTTCCGATCTTTCCAGCTCATCAGAGGTTCCTTCGCTTTGTGGTGGAGGATCGGCATTTTCAGTTTGTAGCTCTTCCTTTCGGCCTCACCTCTGCTCCGAGAGTGTTCACCAAGGTGTTGGCAGGGTTGATGGCCCTGCTCAGAGCTCAGGGGATTCGCATTGTGCCTTACCTGGACGATCTTCTCATCATGGCACCTTCCTTCAGTCAAGCGGAGAGGGACACCAGCACGGTGGTGTCTATGCTGGAAAGGTTTGGCTGGGTGATCAATTATCCCAAGTCCTCTCTGGTTCCGGCCAGGGTGGTGACCTTTCTGGGGATGTCGTTGGACTCTTGCCAGCACAGAGTGTTTCTCCCTCAGGCCAAGGTTCTTTTGATTCAGGAATTGGCTCAGCTTCTTTTGTCCAATCCTCGCCCGTCCATTCGGCTAGGGATGAGACTGGTGGGGTTGATGGTGGCCTCGTTCGAGGCAGTTCCTTTCGCGCAGTTTCACACGCGGACACTTCAGCTTCATCTTTTGGCGTCTTGGGACCGGCGACCGCGGTCGTTGGATCGGTCCTTCCGGATGTCCCCTCGGGTTCGGCAGTCTCTTCTGTGGTGGATGGTCTCGGACAATCTGCTGAAGGGCAGGTCGTTTCTGACCCTGCTTTGGGAGACTGTCACCACGGATGCCAGTTTGTCAGGATGGGGGGGGTTCTGGAAGGCTCTTCAGTTTCAGGGGCAGTGGGACCCTCAGGAAGCCCACTTGCCCATCAATGTTCTGGAGTTGCGAGCCATCAGGTTGGTTCTGTCTCACTTGACACATCAGTTGCAAGGTCTGCTGGTGCAGGTGCGGTCGGACAATCGGACGGCGGTTGCTTACATCAATCACCAAGGAGGGACTCGCAGTCTGGGTGCCCACAGAGAGGTGTCTCTGATCTTGGTTTGGGCAGAGACTTATGTCCCTTGCATCTCGGCAGTTTACATTCCAGGAGTGGAGAATACGGAGGCGGACTTTCTGAGCCGGTGTTCGTCCCGCCGGGGGGAATGGTCTCTTCATCCCCAGGTGTTTCGGTCACTGTGTCTTCGGTGGGGGACGCCGGAGGTGGATCTGTTTGCCTCTCGTCACAATCACAAGCTGCCGACATTCGTGTCGCTGTCTCGGGATCCTCTGGCTCTGGCGGCGGATGCCATGGTCCTGAGTTGGAGGGACCTGGGGTTTCTTTATCTGTTTCCACCGATTCCCATGCTAGGCAGGGTTCTGCGAAAGCTAGTTCAGGAAAGAGTTCCCGCCATTCTCGTGGCTCCAAGGTGGCCGAGGAGAGTGTGGTTCGCGGACATCGTTCGTCTGGCCGTGGATCAGTTCGCTCTGCCTCTTCGGCCAGATCTTCTCACTCAGGGTCAATTGTGTTATCCCAGTTTACCAACGCTGGCTTTGACGGCTTGGCTGCTGAAACCTCCATCTTGAAGGAGGAAGGTCTTTCGGATTCGGTCATTCGGACTCTTATTAGTGCTAGGAAGAGATCCTCTTCTTCTATCTATTATAGGGCTTGGAGGTCATACATTGACTGGTGTGAATCTAGATCTTTGCCTTGCCGGGTCTTTTCCATCTCTAGGATTTTGGATTTTCTTCAGTCAGGGCTGGACTCTGGTCTTCAGCTGAGTACTTTGAAGGGGCAGGTTTCTGCGTTATCTATCTTTTTTCAGAGGTCATTTGCAAGCCATTCTTTGGTCAAGACTTTTTTCCAGGGGGTTTCGCATCTGCGGCCCCCTAGGAAGCCTTTGCTCCCTGTTTGGGATCTGAATTTGGTTCTTTCGGCTTTTCAGGCTCCTCCCTTTGAGCCTTTGCGGGATATTGCCCTGTCTACTCTGACTCAGAAGGTTGCCTTTTTGGTGGCCATCACTTCTGTTCGGCGTGTTTCAGAGCTGGCGGCCCTGTCGATTCAGGCTCCTTATTTTGAGAAACATCAGGACAAGGTGGTTTTCAGATTCAAGCCGGACTTTCTTCCTAAAGTGGTTTCGGCTTTCCATCTTAATCAGGACATTGTTCTTCCTTCTTTGTGTCCTAAGCCTAAGAATGACAAGGAGAGTGCGTTGCACTGTTTGGATGTTGTACGTTGTGTCAGGTTCTATCTCCGTACTACGGCTTCTTTTCGTAAGACTGATGCCTTTTTCGTTGTGCCCTGTGGGCCTAGGAAGGGTTTGGCTCCAGCCAAGTCTTCTATTAGCAAATGGATTCGTCAGGCGATTGTTGGAGCCTATTCTGCCAAGGGAAAGGATCCCCCTTTTCGTGTCACTGCTCATTCTACTCGTGCTGTTGGAGCGTCTTGGGCTTTTCAGCACCAGGCTTCTGTTGAGCAAGTTTGTAAGGCTGCTACCTGGTCTTCGGTTCACACTTTTTCAAAGTTTTATAAGGTTGATGTGTGGACCTCAGCGGATGCTGTTTTGGGCCGCAAGGTTCTGCAGGCTGCTGTGGTTTGAGTTTTCTGCATTTTTGCCTGATTGGATACCCTCCCTATTCTTGGACACTGCTGTTGGATGTCCCATGATTAATGATTTAATGTCTGAAGTGGGGTGTGTGACATACTTAGAATAATACCATTTTGTGATTACTCACCTGTAAAATGGGTATTATAAGTATGTCACACACCCCACTTCACCCGCCCTTTATTTGGTATCCTGGTTCTTTATATGGTGAAGTTATTGTTATTCTCGGTTGAGGGTTACTTTTGTTTTTGGTCTCCTGGTATCTTGTCTTTATTGCTGTTTGAATACTGGGGAATTGTTAGGAGATACCAGGTATGTATAGACCGGGAGGGGCTTGCTTTTTTGGACTTCTCTGCAAAGCTGCGCCACCTAGCGGTGAGTACCCATGATTAATGATTTAATGTCTGAAGTGGGGTGTGTGACATACTTATAATACCCATTTTACAGGTGAGTAATCACAAAATGGTATTTTTGTTAAATATGGTGTGGAGCACTGAGTGCCTGACGCACTGAGCTGGCGCTACCTCTCGCTCACTGCAGCGTTTATACTGTTGTTACACTGCCCAACACACATCACATTCATCAATGCTGGCCAGGTTACTACAGCGAGGGCAGCGCTAGGTTACAGCACCCGATAGCAGCTTACAGCGTCTACTAGCGGTCGCTCTAAGCGCCTCTATACAGACGCTCATCTGGCAATACCTGGCGCTAGTAGTGAATCGGCCTCCATGTCTGTACTTGGTGTACTAATAGCAACAGCTGAAAACTGCTTCCATAAAAGACACATTTGCTAACAAATTGAGATGCCCTCCAGGCAGCCCTGTTTCACTCACCTTCCTTCCGCTCCCATTCAACGTTTCTGAGTTTTCAACAGGTTTGATGTGGAGCAAGCTTAAAACAGAACAAAACTGGGAATGTTTACCACTGTGTGAAACCCCCCAGATTTCCTATAAAAACTCCTATGGCACATGCGTAGGCTCTCGTCCAATTGGAGCTGTTTGCTGTGTATATTAATGCTTGCAATTTGGGATGCCCCAGGGGGAAGGCCAGCAGCCAACCCTGGAATATTTTACATTCCAAGGCTGGCCCTGTTGGGTTTTGTTCTGCTTTAAAGTCAATGTCCACCCATAAACAAAACAAGATAAATGTACTTACCTTTTGTCCAGCTCCGGCAGTTCCCTACCTGTGGACAGTGGATCGCACCCTGCACCAACCTGGGCCCCAACAGCTGTCAGCAATGCTTTTTATGTACAGCTTGCGCCCCTCCATCAGTCACAGGAGTGCTATCGCCCCTCTCAATTAACTACAATAGAGGGGGCATGTCAGTCCTCACCACACCCCCTCTATTGCAATGAATGGAGAGGGCGTGGCATCACTCCTGGGACTGAGGCTGGAGCGCAAGTCTGCTGCATCAATTCTGACCAATGTTCGGCCCAGGGCTGGGTAGGCTCCGATCCAGCAATCAGGTGAATTGCTGACTGCCTGAGGCAGACCGCTCAGCTGTGGGGGACAAAAGTTATAGTTATATGGCTAGTCAATCCTTTTAAGCTAGCCAGGCAGCCTGTGGCTAATGAACAGCTCATTGCCAGAGAAGCTTAATTAGGCGAGGATAAGCTTTTTTATTTTTAAAGTCAATTTTCAGGCAAATTACAAAAAAAGCTATACTCACCTTTTCTCCCACACAGCCCATTGCATCGAGTACACAGCTGCAGCTCTTACCTGATCACTGGATCCCTGTCTGATCGTTCGCCTCTTCCTGTTTCTCTGATGCAGCGACGCCACCCGCAATCAGTCACAGTGAGCTGGCATGCCCCCAACCTCCATTCACTGCAATTGAAAGGGGTATTGGAAGCCCTAACACATCTCTTTCCATTGCAGTGAAGGGAGGGGGGTTCGCCAGCTCACTGGTTGGAGAGACAGAAAGAGCCGCGTGCTACAGGTAGCAATAGACCTGGATCCCTTCAGCTGTGAGCTGCTACTGCGTGCGAGAAAAGGTGAGTATAGTGCTGCTTTGTAATTTGCCTGAAAATTGTCTTTAATTTACTTTCAAATAAACATTGCTTAATGAGCAATAAAAGCATGGACCATGTATATTTTTATATGTTCTGCAAATGTAGAGATTGAAATAAAAACCAGTACAACCATCGGAATATTAAAACCATGTTGGAGCCCAAATCTGCAGCTAAGGAGTCCATTAACCTTGTCTATATGAGTAAGTGTTTAGTTTTAAATCTATAGCTAAAAATTGAGCTCTTTTTAGAGCTAAGTCTGTGCATCAGCATTTCAGAGCCTGATGGGATGTGTTGCTTGTAGGACGATGCAAACAAGAATGGAGGAAAGTGGATCATCCGCCTACGCAAAGGTCTGGCATCTCGGTGCTGGGAGAATCTTATCTTAGCGATGTTAGGAGAACAGTTCATGGTCGGAGAAGAGATCTGTGGAGCGGTGGTTTCTGTGCGCTTTCAGGTAAATAGATACACAGGGCAACCGTGGGCTTGAAGTAAGAATGATTAATACTTGCTCTAGCTTTAACACAACTGATTCCTCAGGGTCACTTGTATATAAGAATTCGGGTTAAGCACTTCAGCTCATCCCCCATACTGCATCACTGCTTGTGAGTCCGTGTTTGCTGCTTTCCTCCAGACATCTCTGCCTGCAGCACAGTGTGTAATAAAGATGCTGTCCTCACGTGATCACCTCTGCTGGATCACCTGACAGATTGCATTTAAAGGACATTTCATTAAATACGGACATTAACCCTCTCTTGCAACTCTGTGCCAGGGATGGGCTAACCTAACCTACAATAAGACAATTGTTCCAAAAGGGAAAAAAAAAAACACAGAGCAAATTGAAATTCCTTTCACTTTGCCCCCAATTTCATTATAGAAATCCACACTTCCTTTATGAAATAGTCTGCCATCACCATGTGCTTACCAACACTCTTCCCAAACTATACCAATTCAGCAATATGATTTTGGGGTTTACAGCTCTTTACAATCTCCTTAACCCGGACTAACACCTGTTTTTACTTTAACGGGTGTTGGTTCCGCTTCGTTTTTTTACGAGCGAGTCCCGCGATTGGCCGCTGGGCGGTCACGTGGGCCGCAGTGGCGTCCTCTGTGCCGGCAGGACCTGCCCACATGATTGCCCGGCAGCCAATCGCCGGACTCCGTTCTCGCCGCTGGCTCGTAATGAATGTGAGTATTACGAGCTTTCTGTGCGGTTTGCTGCAATAGCAGCTAATAGTGCTCATTACTTCAGGTGTTAAAAGATGAACAGAGACCCCCCCAAACAGATTGACTTTCCAAAACAGGCCACAATAAACTGCAAGCTGAAAATCCCACACACCCGTGGCTCGCTCATGTGCTATCAGGGCACGCCCACCTCTGCTGATGTCTCCCATCTCATCACACATTTAAAGAAGCGCCATCCAATGAGGGCAGCAGGAAACCACGGCACACATGTGTGGCAGCTATCGTCTCCAAAAAGAGGCATGAGTTACAGCTGTTTCCTGTCCTTTGTCATACAGAACTCCTAAATCCAGGGCCCACAGACAGCCAGGAGGGGGTGGGTTAGGATACTGGACCCATTCTGGCAGAGAGATGGCTGGGAGGGTCTGCTTAAAATGGGCCTGTGCCACTTTATTTTTTTACATTAGACCTTATTCATGATTAACAGACCCATGCCTCCTGCTCCCCACCCCACTTGTTTACTGTCAGGAACATGACAATTTCAGGCCATGTAAAATGTTGAGCACTCTGAAAGCTCCTACGTATATTCCGTGAAAGCTACACAGGAGTGAGGGGAACATTTAGATCAAATTTTTACATTTTAAAGCGTCCTGTTAGAATTCAGGATCCCTTTCTGCAGTGGTCCAGTTTTAACACAGTTTAGGTGCATATAAACTGCTCCCCAGCCTGCCGTGGTGCATGTTCCTGCTGCCAGGCCCCCTCGATGATTAAATCACATGATCATCCATTGCTGATATGCATATATGCTCTCTGGGGGCCTGACTGGAGGGCATGCTTAGCTTGGGTGGTGGATCATTCTTTTACAGTGGACCAAAACCTATGGCTTTTACCCTCCTGGGTATTGGTATGCTTCACAGGAGCATCCTGATTTGGGATGCCACAGTGTGTGAAACTCCTGGGATTGCCCAATATCTTACCCCGATCATGTCCCCACAGTGCAAGAGTGGGCTCTCCTCCAATCAGAATAAATGACCCATATTAATGCTCATCAATCTCTTTTGAATGCATGGAACTTTTCTAATATGTCAGATGGAGGGTGTTGGGGATACTTCTGGAGGGCAGTGCCCGCACCATACGAATGGGAATTAATGAAGGTTACAGGCGATCCCAGGTGTTTCACACAGCAGGGCTGTCCCTGGGAAGGATTTCTTCTGGAGTGACGAGGGTTTTGGTGCTCTTTAAAGAGAAGCAACCACCCCCTCAAGTCTATAAGACCCCAAGGCCGGTGGTCTCACTCTTTATGGGAGGTCCCAAATTAGGATGCCCTGCTGTGCGAAACCCTGGATCACCCAATCCACTTTCCTCTTTCCAGAGCCCTTGACACTGACAACATATCTTTATCTTGGGGTGTCCTTTCTAAATGGCCGGCATGGACATGCCCACAGCTAGAGGTGAGCAGCATTGCGGTCGGTGGAACTCGCTCCATTCACTGATGTCCATGCAGCAAAAGTATCGGAAGAATCGGAAGTGCTGCTGATTTGCCCACAGAGAATTTTTCAGCGATCCCGAGGGAATCAGGAGTTTTTCGTCGATAAACACAGCAATGCATCGCAAATCTGAATGCCCCGCCAGGGAGGAGCAAAACCCCCCAAAATCTTGAGTTTTTTTTCCTCTATAAGTTGTTAGCTCCTCAGACAAATGAAAGTAGTGAGTGCTTGGAGGAAGCGACATAAGAACAACCCCAGCGTAGACTGAAATCCATAATAAAGGTTGTGATGTTGACAATAAAAATAGACCTGCTGGTTTGATTAAAACAGATGTAGTTCCTTTTTATTCTTCTTTTAGGAAGACATCATCTCTATTTGGAACAAAACCGCAAGTGACCAAGCTACCACTGCCCGAATCCGAGACACACTGAGGAGAGTGCTAAACCTGCCTCCCAACACCGTCATGGAATATAAGACGCACACAGACAGTATCAAGTATGTTTGTCATTCTGCTCCTGACAAATCCATGTCGTCTCCATGCTTGGAAATGGTGTTTAGCCATTATTATTAGTATTATTTCGGAATATTAGCTACTGTGACTGGGTGGTAGAAGGGTCTGCTGTGTTTGTTGTGGCTTAGCACATAACTGCATGTTACTTATTAAATCCTCAGCCTCCTATCCCTGCTGCTCCGCTGCCATCCTCCATCTTGGGCCCCTGTAGCCTGGCATCCCAGAACAATTGCTTTTACAGGCGCAATGACTTCCCCCCGGTGTGCTAATACCTGCAACAGAAGATCCTTATCATTATATTAAATGGCTGTTGCTAGGACATATTTTGGCAGAAGGATTACAAGAAATGAGACTATTTTCCTTCCTAAATCCCCTCTCCACGTGCAGCCAAAGTGTTAAGTCAGAATGTCACACTAATCCCTTCATCAGCCCAGTCTGTTTCTCCGAGACTCTGGGCCCTTCTATTTGCAATACCTGTATTGCAGGATTTGCTCATGTCTATTATAAGTAAAGCCCCCTCTTTAATACTTTGTGCTTAGTTTCACCCAGTACATTGTCTTTTCTAATGTATATAGCAGCCCAAAAGGCTATACTATGCCACCATAGAAAGGTGTGACTGGGCATGCTCATCTCTCCCTGTTAGTTTACCCTGAAGTGGACCAAACCCTGGATTTTTATTCTCCTTGGTTTTGGTCTGCTTTATAGGGCCTCCCCAATTTGAAATGCCTTTTTGTGCGTGTACTCCCTGTTACGCCAAGTAACTTGCCTCGATCCATGGCGCATGGACATGCTATCCTCCAATCGGCATACATTTTTGTCTATATTAAAGACATTCCAGGCAAAGGGTTAACGTGTGGATTTTCACTATGCTGGGGATTGGCTGTTTCCCAGTCCAACGGAGCATGTGCGTGTCATGGCCGCATCCCTCTAGCAGGGCGCGTGCCTGCGCCAGCCATTTGTGAATGGCCGGTGCGGGCACACTCCCTTTTAGAGGGTAGTGGGGGATGTGGCCGTCGGAGCCTCTGGCCTTAGATGACACCTTAGACGACGTGACATTAGCGGCTCTAAGCGCTGATTGGACGAGCGGCTGTGCATGTGCAGTAGGACCGGGAAGAGGTGAGTTGGCTTCAGCGATCTGGGGGGTTTCACACAGCGGGGTGCCCTGGGGGAAAGGACCAAAACCCAGGCTAGTCAAAATCCTGGGTATTGTTCCACTTTAAAGCAGACCAGAAGTCAGATTCACTCACCTAGGTCCCTAGGGATGATTTATGATGTCCTGCAGTGAGAAATTCTACAGGACATACTTCCTCCAGAATCCTGGGGGGACATGTGGCATGTAGCAGAGTGCTCTGTACATTAGAGGCATCATTGCTGCCCCTGCTGGGCATTGCTGCACAGGATCCCTGAATAAGGTCAGCTCGGGATGCCCCCTAGGCACCTAGCTTGCCAGGCTGAAAGTCTTTTTAGAATTGTAATTACCTTGCAGTTACGTTTTGCCGCCAAAATCGCAGCTTTTTTTTCTATCTTTGGTTGCTCAGGGCCTGGAAAGAATTTCATGGCCTGGTTAACAGTGGCCGCTGACTCTATTCTTCCCCTCTCCTTGCACCTAGCGGTAGGGCCTGATTTGACTCCATCCCGCCAGTCACTATTTTTTTTTTTTTTAGCTCATCTTCTGTCAAGAAGCCATTTTGGTGTGTCTGTTGCAATGCTTCTAACAAGAGGATGTGAATGTTGTGGCTGTGTTTACTGTACATAACAACAAGCAGCAAGAGAGTTAATTCTCCCAATATCCTGTTTCCTGTGATAGTTTAGCATTTTTTTTGCCCCCCCCCCCCCCCCCTCATGAAGGCTTTATTGCGCCTGTTAATTTCACTCTCTTTTTTTCTCACCACAGGGACAAAACCAGTTTCCGGAACACAAAAATTGCATTGTGAGAGTCATTGTGACATGCTCCGCTTCACTCCATCACTCCCACCTTTATAGAGTATTGTGTGTGTGTGTGTGCCGCTGTCAGGACGCCACCGAGCTATTCATGACTGAAGCAATGCGCTGCCTGCTCCCCCCACCCGAGGAATGGTCACCTTGGACTTCCCAGCGTTTCACCCCACTACAGCTGCTTGCCTGGGATGGAAAGAAAAGCACCAAAACTTGTTACATGAATATTTTTTTGGTTTTATTTTTTTTTAAGGGACAACGGGGGTTTGCCATTTCTGTTTTATTACTATTATTATTATTGGTGTCTAAATAGTGGCTTCTCCTGTGTTGATGGAGTTTAACGCTTTCATTTCATGACAAGCAAGCCTCTGCTCCCACCATATGCCTTGTAACGTCTCTTCAGCACTTTCTTAGTTTCCTTTCATGTTTTATGCAAAGGATTTTGTGTATGATAATGGGAATCATCACCTTCACAGACCCGTTACTGAGATATATCAGTGTTGCTGTCAGTGTTGGAGTACATAGGGGGTCATGCTCTGCTCACATGTATGGAAATGTCTCCTGTTATGCTGCTGCTCCACCATTAAACAGCTGGGTCTCTATATCGGTGCTTTATTGGGCCATATTATTGTCTCAAATGAAAGGGAGTTAGTTGGGGTATCTTTCTTATGCGATTCGTTTGGGCATTTTAAAGGGCATTTCCAAATGCACAACATGACCAAATAGTTATAAACAGTATTGTATATGTATGCAGCGCTCGCATGAAAGTGGACCACAATCTGGGATTTTGGTCCTTGCCCCTGGGGCACCCCCATGCTGTATGTCCCACTGTGTGAAAACCCCCAGGTCGCCCACCACAGCTCGCCTTTTCCTGTTCCTACGACACATGCGCTTTTCGTCCAATCCATGCGCTCAACTGCGCTGACGTCAACCTTAGACTCATTTAAGACTCTGCTCCAGGTGAGTCTAGCCAAGCAGAGATAAGCGCAACTTAGCGTGCCGGCGCACACATCCCTACTAACCTCTAACAGGGAGTGTGCACAAATTGCCCCTAGCGCATCTTTTGTAGCAAAGAATAGCATAAGACCCCATCTTATTTGGGGAAATTATATATGCTTTGCCTTATATTTTCCCAAAAGTGGGGGGAAAATGTCAGTATGTCGTATCGGGTGAATGGCTGTTTTTTTTTCCTTTTGCCTATGGGGAATAGGAGTGGGAATGCTATACTGCCTATGGGGAATGGGATGGGGGAAGCTACGCTACCTGTATGTGAATGGGAGGGAGGAATGCCACAATGCCTATGGTGAATGGGATGAGGGATGCCACACTGCCTATTGGAAATAGGATGGGGGAATGTCACACTGCCTATGGTGAATGGGAGGGGGGAATGCCACACTGCCTATGGGGAATGGGATGGGGGAATGCCACACTGCCTATGGGAATGGGATGGGGGGAATGCCACACTGCCTATGGTGAATGGGATGGGGAAATGCCACACTGCCTATGGTGAATGGGATGGGGAAATGCCACACTGCCTATGGTGAATGGGATGGGGGAATGCCACACTGCCTATGGGGAATGGGATGGGGAATGTCACACTGCCTATAGTGAATGGGATGGGGGAATGCCACACTGCCTATGGGAATGGGATGGGGGGAATGCCACACTGCCTATGGGAATGGGATGGGGGGAATGCCACACTGCCTATAGTGAATGGGATGGGGGAATGCCACACTGCCTATGGGAATGGGATGGGGGGAATGCCACACTGCCTATGGGAATGGGATGGGGGGAATGCCACACTGCCTATGGGGAATGGGATGGGGGAATGTCACACTGCCTATGGGAATGGGATGGGGGGAATGCCACACTGCCTATGGGGAATGGGAGGGGGGAATGCCACACTGCCTATGGGGAATGGGATGGGGGAATGTCACACTGCCTATGGGGAATGGGATGGGGGAATGTCACACTGCCTATGGTGAATGGGAGGGGGGAATGTCACACTGCCTATGGGGAATGGGATGGGGGAATGTCACACTGCCTATGGGGAATGGGATGGGGGAATGCCACACTGCCTATGGGGAATGGGATGGGGGAATGCCACACTGCCTATGGTGAATGGGAGGGGGGAATGCCACACTGCCTATGGGGAATGGGATGGGGGAATGTCACACTGCCTATGGGGAATGGGATGGGGAATGTCACACTGCCTATGGGGAATGGGATGGGGGAATGCCACACTGCCTATGGGGAATGGGATGGGGGAATGCCACACTGCCTATGGGGAATGGGAGGGGGGAATGCCACACTGCCTATGGGGAATGGGATGGGGGAATGCCACACTGCCTATGGGGAATGGGATGGGGGAATGCCACACTGCCTATGGGGAATGGGAGGGGGGAATGCCACACTGCCTATGGGGAATGGGATGGGGGAATGCCACACTGCCTATGGGGAATGGGATGGGGGAATGCCACACTGCCTATGGGGAATGGGATGGGGGAATGCCACACTGCCTATGGGGAATGGGATGGGGGAATGCCACACTGCCTATGGTGAATGGGATGGGGGAATGCCACACTGCCTATGGTGAATGGGATGGGGGAATGCCACACTGCCTATGGGGAATGGGATGGGGGAATGCCACACTGCCTATAGTGAATGGGATGGGGGAA
This sequence comes from Gastrophryne carolinensis, assembly GCA_027917425.1. Classification (NCBI taxonomy): domain Eukaryota; kingdom Metazoa; phylum Chordata; class Amphibia; order Anura; family Microhylidae; genus Gastrophryne; species Gastrophryne carolinensis. Next base: position 198,219,648 of record CM051237.1, read on the forward strand.
TGCCACACTGCCTATGGGGAATGGGATGGGGGAATGCCACACTGCCTATAGTGAATGGGAGAGGGGAATTACACACTGCCTATAGTGAATGGGATGGGGGAATGCCACACTGCCTATAGTGAATGGGAGAGGGGAATGCCACACTGCCTATAGTGAATGGGATGGGGGAATGCCACACTGCCTATAGTGAATGGGATGGGGGAATGCCACACTGCCTATAGTGAATGGGATGGGGGAATGCCACACTGCCTATGGGGAATGGGATGGGGGAATGCCACACTGCCTATAGTGAATGGGAGAGGGGAATTACACACTGCCTATAGTGAATGGGATGGGGGAATGCCACACTGCCTATAGTGAATGGGAGAGGGGAATGCCACACTGCCTATAGTGAATGGGATGGGGGAATGCCACACTGCCTATAGTGAATGGGATGGGGGAATGCCACACTGCCTATAGTGAATGGGATGGGGGATGCCACACTGCCTATAGTGAATGGGATGGGGGAGGGTAATGCCACTCTGCCTGTAAGTGGGGGATTCTGCACCTTGCCTATTATTTGGTTCTTAGGGGGATGGTGTTTAGCACAACATTTGGTTCACAATTTTTTTTTCTTCTTTTCCTCTTCCAAATATGGTATATAATATGAATTGATTTTATTTTGGGTGCAAATCCCCCCCCCCCCCCACTCAGATCTCATGCATAAATGAATTGCTCCCTGCCTAGGTAAGCGGAGGAGTGTGGTGGCTGACCTGTTTCTGCAGTGGTGAGGCTGGGAAACCAAGAAACCAAGTGCAGGTAAGTCTGTACTTTTCTTAACCTTAACCCAAATCTTCAATAATGTTACACTAAAGGCGAGCACTGTCACAAACATCATTCATTTCTCCCTGTAGTTCCTAAACTATTTGTATTAGAGCATTGGAGATGCAAAGAAAAAATGAGGAGAAACAGTGAGTGTGGCAACAGCGGTGTGATGTAAGCACACTGTGTGCTTTACATATATTATAGTATTAAAAAAAATGCATTGTTGTTCCTCTAGTTATTACTGCCAGCACATAGTGTGAGCAGAAAACGGGGATGAGAGATGCTGCAGGCTAAGAATGGCTCCAGCCTGCCAGCACAGTGTATGACCATAGAGGGGGGGCAGGGTTTCAGAGCTGCAGAGAGAGGCAGCCAATCACGTCTGGAGAGGTAGTGGGGGATGCTTCCATTCTTGGTCCACTGAAGGTTGATTGAAAGACCAGTTCAGCAGGGTGGGGACTAAAAGCTACTGATAATTATTTTCTAACCTTTGACCTGCCAATCACTTTAACCTCATGCAGCTCATGAGCCACTGAGTAGGGGTTCATGGGCCACAGGTTGGGATCACAGATTTGCTTGGTTCCGTCAATCCTTGAAACGCCAGTTGCATGAACAGAAGGGGGGACTGGCATAAACCTCCCCCCCCCCCCATTTGAAGGACCACCCTTTTGGGTTGATTTTGGTCTACTCTGCAGAAGAATCCCGATTTGGGTGTGTGAGATGGACCAGTAACTCACCCTGTTCTCTGCTATCTTGGTGCATGTATGGGCTCGTCTCTGATCGGCATTTATGGCCATGCAGATTGCCTCCCACTGGCCACTTCCTCCAGCTGCACGAACCTGCCACCAGACATTTAGTTATGCCTGGTACAGGTGCATGCAGGGGAGGCCTGCACATGCACCATGGGAACAAGGAAAAAGGTGAGGTTTAGGGGTGATTTCAGGGGTTTTGCACGTAGGGATTCCCAAATCATCTTTCAAACTCTAGGACCGTGTTGAATGGGTTTTCAGCTGCTGAGTTCTAAGAAAGTTCCATCCTAATCACATGCACTCAGATGGGTGTTTGCACTAAAGATAACTATATCTGCAGGATTCCCTATACAGTATATAGAATACTTAGAAGATTTAGGGGCATATATCTATTTCAGCTTATCTGCTTTGCAGCTATCAGTAAAACAGTAAGTATAATAGTAAGTAAGCTAATGGCATTACAGGATAAAATAAGCAAAACCGCGCAACACATAAAAAACAGATCAAGATATTTTGCAGAAGCTCAACGTGCAAAAAAGAGTCCTTCCACTGAGTATGTCATAAAAAGCTAATGGCATTGCCCTTCCTAAATGTGGCCATGTGGTGGCACCATTGTCTTTATCATACATATGCCTGTTACCGCCTGTGGTACAAGTAGGATGTACGTGAACACACACATTCTATAAAACATTTTTCTTCTGTAATGGGGCATTTTTACAGATGAGGGACATCATTTTTTTAATGAGGTAAAGTTGCAACAAAAACCTTTCCCTAGCAACGTACACCAAATTGGTGTGTTTGGTGTACAGGACATACACTTGGCTTCTGGCTTCACAATCATCTGTTTGGCTTAGGCAGAGACAACAGGTTTATCGTTTATCCCCTTTCTGCTCTAATTCATATAAGGGGTCAAATTGGAAAGGTCATTACTACTGCTTGCTTTAGCTTAAAGTTGCTGATGAGCTCACCTGTTACAGTGGAGGCTTTTCAGTGCTTGTAGTCAGAAACATTACTAAGGGCCTTATTCAAGGCCAGGAGACCCACTTTAGCAACACAGATCCACAGGAACTTGGACACGGCATGCTGATAAGTAAGTTACCGATACAGGGGCACAATCCCAACACAGATGTTTATTTTACACCCCAGAAGAGGAAAACAGTAAGACAGGACACCACAAAAAGGGAGTTTTCCTGTAAGGGGATTGTCCAGGCGAAATGTAAAAACAAAAAACATGATTCAGCAGTTCTCCTCATCATATCTCCCCTCTCCCTCCCTGTAACCTCACAGCAGCACCTAAAAGCAGAAACTTGGCACCGACTTTGTAACTCACTGATAACCCTAGCAGTGGACCACCTATCATAGGGCTCGATTGGTGGTCTATAACTCTGCCCCCTGTGGCTGTCTGTGTATTGCAGCATTGTGATTGGATCTTAAGATATGCTGATGTAAACATGCTGGTTGCTATTGTACTGTACAGCAACCACACCTGGATGGAGATTTAAAAATTGAATTAAAACTTTAAAATAAGGTTTCTCTGGGGAACATTATGAGGCCAAGCGCTCCCAACAGGTCAAGTTTTGTGGATCTCCACATAGCAGCTCTATAGCTCTGCTGCGGCACTAATTACTCCAGCTATGTACTTGTGTAGATCCAGAAAACACAACCTGTTGGTGGCGCTCTGGAAGAGGCTGGTTTCACACCATGTTTATTGCAGAGCGCTCTCACTTTCAGGCGAGCACCCCACAGTCGCTGTGTGCAGTGTGTGGAGGGTGATAAGTGCTAGCGCTCTCCACTCACATGGAGGGAGAGCGCTAGCACTGCGCCCTCAGGATGCTGCTGGCAGGGCTTTTGCAGAGCATTCTGTGCACCCCACAAACGCCTGAAGTACATGTGAAAGTGCCCATAAATTACTAAGGGCAGCTTTTTTCACAGGCAGCTGCGGGTTGCTCGCGCGAAAGCGCAAACGCTCCTCATGTGAAACCAGCCAGAGGGTTAGGACCTGCTTTAAAATACCATAGAAACATCTAAAAGGAGGCTACAGTCTGTGAAATCCAATATTTGTGTCAGACTTAAAGTTCGCAGTATCGCGAAATTTGCATTAAAAAAGATAAATAATTAAATAGCCACACAATAGCTTCTAACGTGTATAAATAATGTGGCGATAGAAAAAGAAAAAAATATATGCCTCTCTTTTAAATTGTATAATTACAATGGCTCAGTCCATTTGCTGAATAGGGGGATCTGCTGGGTTGTATTTAGTGAGCTGCTTAATTTAGCCCACTGGTCTCCTAGCAACACTTTACCTCAGAGGCTGACACTGTAATCAGTGGTAACGGCTGTGTGTGTGTGAGGTGCTGCTTTTGTTATGAGACCAGGTGACTCAAATGTGTAAAATCTATACAAAATAAACTAAACTGACTGAAAACGACTGAAATTCTTCTTTGAATAACTGTGCAGGAAAATCTAAAGCTATTAAAGTGGAACAAAACCCTGAGTGGCCGACCCTGAAGTCTATAAGACCAGGCCATTGACCTTGCCCCTTGGGCATTCTAAATCCGGAAACGACCCCTGGATAACCACAGATCCCCCCATTTTTCTGGCGCGCTCACGCAGATAGTCATTTAGACAGGCCGGGAGGCCAGGAAGGTTACTGCTCAGGCTCCCCATCTGCGTGCAAACAGAGCTGATTGGATGAGAGCCTGCGCATGCGCTGTGGGACAGGGAAAGGTACGTTTTCACAGGCGAACTTGGGGATTTCACATATCAGGGCATCCCAAGTCGGGATGCCCCTAGGGGCACAAAACAAAACTCCAGATCCAAAACTCCAGATCCAAAATCCTGGGTTGGGCTTTGCTAAAAACACACAAAGCTGAAAGAAAGATCATATGGAAAAATGAAAAATAAGAATATGAAAGAGAAAATGGTAAACTGAAAGATTCTGCAGCAGAGCCAACATGAAGGGAAAACTGTCAAAATAAGCTAAATGACTTCTAGAGCATTTCTCTCTGTTTTAGATATATAGGTTCTGGCCAGGCAATGTTGCAATGTTATCTTATGATGGACTGCTGCCAGCACTGAACAGCTGATACTTTGATACATTGTTTCACCCCTCTCCTCAGCGTGGAACAGGCCAGAGTGTCGGGCCCCCGACATAAACATGAGCTATTAGTCTCCAGTTGCTCAACACACACATAATTTTTTTCTACATTTGTAATTCTTACTCCAACACTTACCTACATTCAAAGTACCATTTAAATATAAGTCACCAAGAAAAATTCGCGATACTGCTCCTTTAAACACAGTGCATTGATAAGGCCTTGTTTAAAAAGGTAATCAGGAATAGCGATTACACATTAAAAGGTACAATAAATATACTGTAGATTCAGATGATGCAGAAAAACAGACGTTTTTTCATATAGCATCTGGCGCTTAATGCTGTTTGATTTTGTTAATATGGCTTCAGCTACAAGCACTGGACGCACTTCACTGGCGCTACCTATCGCTTGCTGCAGCCTTGTCCTGTTGTTATATGTGGCATTGCTCTGGGCGGCTTTTCCTCTGGGCGCTACATATGCATTGATTGAGGGAGAGCTCTTCTACAGCTCCCTCTAGACATCACATTTATCAATGCAAAACAAGATACTACAGCGTCACTTGTCACCAGACACCCACTTGCAGCATCTACTAGTAGACACTCTAAGCGCCGCTACATAGACGCTCAAATGGCAATACGCGGCGCTAGTCTTAAATCAGCCTCCACATGACTGCTTTATCTGTCAAAGATATAAACCATCATTTGGTTTGCAGACGCTTATAGCCAAATAACACTACTTGTCCAGCATGGCCAGCAGTCCTGAGGTCTTTGCACTTCCAGGTCCGCTGCATCATGTGGACTATTTACACTAACGTCTCTGGGTAAGAGGTGAGGTATTTGCTAGGAAAGGGTATATTCGAGGTCACCTACACTTAGCGCCTCTACCACAAAACACTCTCCTTCTTCTAGATTCCAGGGCCGGATGGCCTGGGTTTTTTTCCGCTTTAGTGGCAGCCGTAAACAGGGACTTATTCTTTATGCCTTATTTATGATGTGTGCTGTTTAGCATCTTTCTGGTGGCTATAGCGCCAGCAACATTTTCAACTTGTCTGGAGCTGCTCTGAGGACTTCAAATGGCGCAAAAAGTCGCAGCGGCAAACGCAACCAATTGGCTTTGATTGTTGCACTAGGTATTGGCCGGCCTATGTCAGCGCCTGTTGGACTTGACTGCCGATTACCCCAGCACCAGTGAGCACCACTTTGTAATGCCGTCTTTTCGAACTGCACAGCGTATTTATGAAAGTTTTCCTCCTCAAAAAGATCGGTGCTGTATTTTTCCGGCGCTGGTCAGCGTTTCATCATTACAGTTGCAAGAAATCACTGCTGTGGACAAACTTTACAGTAGGTTTAGGCTGCGTTTTAGTTGTCCTAATTACACATTTGTAACCAAAAGAAGCAACAACATTTTTTTTATTTAAAATCAGGTCCTGCGTTTCCATTACTGACAAATCCCAATGCCAGTTCTGTACAAATAAATGTGTGTAATATTAATTCTAAGCATTGAACACTGCAATCCAGTTCTGCCCATATAGTGCTCTATGGGATCATGACCTACAGCGGCAGGTTTCATCTGGCGCTGTAATCTTCTTGCCGCTACTGTTAAATAAGACGCGAACTGGCGGCCACATCAGCGCTGCCGTTTTTTCATTTCTTATATGGAACACTGAGTGCCGCTGAGGCAAAATAAGTGGCACTGACACTTCATAAATAAGGCTCCCTGTCTTTCACCTAATTATATGTGATTAATAAAATGTGAGAACACCTCTAGAAACCGAGCGCTGACAATGGTTTGATGGGGGGGGGGGCTTGGTCTCCATTCTTCATAGATGAGTGCCCGGTGTATGGTGCCATCTCCTGCTTCTTATCAGCTCATCTCAAAAAACATGTAGTTCTGGAATAATCATTCATTTTAGAACAAATGCAGCTAAATAAATGAACAGTACATGTTTGTGTATTGTATAGAAACTTACCAGCAAAAATGTTGCAGCCAAAAGTAGCGCTTTTTCAGTTGGACTAAGGGAAGCTGAAACTAAAAAAAGAGGCTTATAAAACCGCACACATCTCACCCCATTGTCACATCTCTATATGTGGAGAGTACAGGACAAAGCAATAGATAGAGCCTCTAAGGTACCCATGCAGAGGGAGGGGCTTACAATTTGTCCAAAACCCCTGCCGATACTTCCTTCTTAGAGTGTAGAACTAGAAATGGATATTTTAGATTTTTGAATCGCCCTGGAACACTTTATTTTTTGCTGCCCCCCTCTGTAAGTTGGCAGGTGATCAGTCATTGCACAGATATGGCAATAACATCATTGCCACACACAACAGTGGCAATAAATGGAGGAGGTGGAGCTTTACAGCTAAAACAAAGGACATGGCAAAAGGTAATGGTCATGGCGGGAGCAATTTAGGGGATGCTAGTTGTGGGTGTTGGTCTGCTTTAAAACAGCCTGGTTTATTGATGTTTCTACTGTTCACCGTATTAATCAGCGCGAGGCGGGATAAGGTACGCACTAATGTGCAGCATTATGCTGGATTTTGGCCGAAACACCCGGAGCAGAGCAGCTGACTAACAGCAAGCTTCCATTAAAAAAACGTTTCTACATAGGCTACACCAGGGTGTGTACTTCCAACCTATATTTAAAGTGGACCAAAATCTTGGGTTTTGTTCTTTTCCCTGGGGCATCTCGATTTGGCATGCCCCCCCCCCCCCCCCCAGAATCCCCAGTAAAACATACCTGACTGCTGATCCAATGGTGCATGTGCGGACATCGCTGCTGCTTATGCCAACCATTCACATTCAGTCAGCTGAAGACATGAGCCTGGCTAAAGGTACAGCGGAGTGTGGCTGCGGCCTGTGCTTGTGCCATTGGCAAATCGACTGGTTTTACTGGCGATCCTGGGGGTTTCACACAGCAGGGCATCCTAAATAGGGATACCCCAGGGAGAGGAAATCAGGTGGCCCTGGACTTTTAGAGACTCTAATGCCGCTTTTTGTTCACTATTTCATCAGGCTCGACCAACACATGCATTTATAGAGAACAATTGACTTATGTTAAGGACTGAAAAATTATGTTATTAATGCTTCATATGTGACAGATATAATTGGTGATTGGAAAGCAATTACAGGGAAGTGGAAAAATATAAATAAGCTTCACTGCACATATTATTGTTCTCCTATTATGTTCCCAAAGCCTTTGACAAAATGTTAGTTTAAAAACACAAAAACAGGTGAAATAACATGCTGTGTAACTTAGGGAAATGAGAGCCCTAAACCAGAAAAATCAGGCGCACTGACAGCTGCTAAGTGCCAGGGTGGGCAATGACGATGTGCCCCCAATGGTGCTTGATAAATCATAAGTGTACACAAAACATGTTATGTAGTGTATATATATTTTGCCCCCATTCCTGCTTTCTTAACGGATAACTACCATTAAACACCTGTGAAAATGAAATGCTTATGATCTAAAGTAGACCCCACTTGAGGCAGGAAGTGACAGGGGGCAGCACTTTCTGTTGAATAAAGTACTGAGGGGAAAGTTTGTTATTCTTAGTATACAGTACGTCCTGCTCCAAATCTAATACTTACAGTTGGGATATATATCGAAAATAGGCTCCTCCCGGCCCCTCAAACACCCAGGGACCTCCCACAAATCCTCAGAATTTCTCTGCAGTCTGGCTGCGAAGGACGAGAAATTGGCTCTCTACTCGCAGGTGAGCGGGGTTATTAACCTGCGGCCCTGTAGGACTATTCCCACCCGTTCCACTAGTAATATGCCTCCCAGCCTTGGCTGCGCTGGTCGGGTGAAGGTAGGCAGCACCGCCGTTGGTGCTTAGGAGCGCTGCTCCACTGCAATCCCCCACCAAAGGGTAGGCTGTTCAGGCTTATGGTGAGCCGCACTATTGCCCCTGCCTATCGGTGGGCCCTATTTTAGTGGCCGCCGTCCTCCCTCATCCCCCTTGTAGTCTTCGGGGGAAAAGAGGGGGGGGGGTGTAAGTGTATAGATATGTATGTTATGCAGTCTTTGCTTTATCCTTTCACATGTCTTTATTCTTGTGTCAGCCGCCGCGCTGACTTGTCTTTATTGCTTTAAATTTACCGCCGCTGCGCGCTGACTTGGTTCCGCGCTTGGCGGCGGCATTACCTCAGGCGCCGCTGCGCCATCATTGGTTGTTGGCCTTCTGGCTTTGCGCTCTCCGGGGGGCGGGGCCCGTCTTTGGCACGTTCCGTGTCATCGCTATTACTGGCCCGCCACTCGAGGTATACCGACGCCATCTTTTCTGACTTGGTTGGCCTATGTGCAACGGACTCCTACCTACCGCGGTCCGTAAGTGCCCTTGCGGGCGACTTTATCTGCTTCACTTTTGTTACAATGTACTTAAACTGGCTTGAAACCCAGGGGGATCGGCCCGGGAATCTATAAGATTACCGGACCGATCAGATCCCTCCCCGCGGGGCATCCGAAATCGGGATGTCCCACGGGGAGGAACCCCCCAGGAGGCCCACAAACCTTACCCCGTTCCATTGGCGCTTCTCTCTAGCAGGGCGCGCACCCGCGCCGGCCGTTTGTGAATGGCCGGCGCAGGCGCGCTCCCTGTTAGAGGGAAGCGCGAGACGCGGCCTCCAGCGCTCAGAGCCGCTGAACTGCTATGCGCATCCAAGCGGCCTTGGACGCGCATACCACAGCGGCTCTGAGCGCTGTGATTGGCTGGAGCGGTCACGTGGGAACGTGGTGAGGTGAGTGTTTCTGGGCTTTCGGGGGGGGTTTCAGACAGCGGGGCACCCCCGATCGGGGGGCCCCACCGAAGTGGACCAAAACCCAGGATAGTCAAAATCCTGGGTTTCGGTCCACTTTAAGGTCTTGTCTGCTTGTTTCTTTCAGGCGGGACGAACCCTTTTGGCTTCTCCCAGCCCTATTTTTAGTATATTACTTGTAGGCCTTGTAAAAATTATACTCCCACGTCCCTAGCGGGTTATTGGGGCATCCAGGGTTGCTATATAGCGTTATTCCCTATCGGCGTATAGCGCCGCTATAATCACCATATGGAGGCATCCCAGGATAATGTGACCGGGGTCCCTTCGGGACAAGACCGGCTGTGTGTAGCGTGTTGGCAGCCTCATGCTGACGCTGACAAGGAGCGGGTCTGTGTACCCTGTGCTGAGCAGGTGCTTGCATTGAAATCTGCCTGCCAGTGGCTGCACCTCGTTTCACTTCACCTACTCCCCCAAGGTTAAATCTCACTCCTACTGAGTTGCATACTAGTGGGGATTCTCAGCCTGATGTGTCTTCTAGACTGGCTACTGTTGAACAGATTATTGCGAAGTCCTTAGCGCGTAAGGCCCCTGCTAAGAAGCGGCACTTGACGCCTAATGTTAATGTTTTCCCTATGGGAACTGAGGAGTTTGGAATCTGTGTGGCTATACCCCGTCTGATGAAGGGGAGCTCTTTTCTGATTCAGGCTCATCTGATGAGAGACCAAGGGGTCATGACGATTCTGGCTCTGACCCCTGGGCCCCGGATTTTTGAGGTTCTGTCTATCTCTCTCCCTGTTGAGGCTCCCAGGCAAAGAGTGGAGCTTTTCCATACAGCAAGATCACGTTTGGAATTTCCAGAGCAGGCACATTTCCATAACCCTGTGCTCAAGGAATGGGAGCGCCCCAGTAAACTTCCCGGGGTTCCAAAGAATTGGGATAGGAAGTATCCCTTTCCTGCTGAGGTGGTTAAATGTTGGTCACCCCCCCCCCCCCCCCCGAGGTGGATGCCCCGATCCTAGGGCTATCTAACACCTCTGTCATACATTCCCCTGATTCTACTACCCTGCGGGATGCTGAGGACCGGCGTATTGATCAGCTGGCATCCCACGCCTTTGCATGTGCGGGGACGGTGCTGCGCCCGGTCTGTGCCTCTGCCATTACTGCCGTGGCCACTAGAACCCTTATCAGAAATATGCTTGATAGTGCCCCTGATGATTTGCCTTGTGAGGTGTTTAATGCACTCTCCAGTTGTGATGTTTTTGTAAATTTTGTCCTATCAGCATTGGATGACACCATCAGAATGTGTGCCAGAACTTCTGCCCTTGTGGTGGCTATACGCCGCTCGGTTTGGCTGCGCCAGTGCGCTGCTGAGAACGCTGCCAAGAAGGCCCTCACTGATTTTCCCTTTAAAGGACTGCGTCTGTTTGGAGACCGCCTGGACCTTTTTGCTAAGGGAGGCAGGTTACCCCAGCGCAGGCGGCAACCTCGGACCTTTCGGGGTCAGGGTTCCTTCTCCTCCCCTTACTGCGGTGCAAGACAGGGAAGGGGGGTGTCTTTCCCTGGGGCCCAGGGAGATTTCTGGGGTAGAGGCAGAGGACGTGGACGTCCTGGCTCCTCCTGGGGTCCCAAAGCTAAATCCTCTCCCGAGCCCCCTCAGGCATGATGTGGCACCCTCACCCATCACCCATCCGATGGGGGGACAGCTGCAGCACTTCGCTCACGTCTGGAGGCTTCATGTCTCAGACCAGTGGATTCAGGAGGTAGTGTCCTCCGGTTACAAGTTGGAGTTTGCTGCCTGCCGCCCTCCAAGATTCATCAGATCCCAGATTCCTCAGGACCCTGTGTCAGCTCAGGAGCTAGTGCAAGCAGTGCAAGGCCTCCTGGAGCTGGGGGTCATCTGCCAGGTCCCTTTAAGAGAAAAAGGCAAAGGCTTTTATTCCAACCTATTCACAGTACCCAAAAAGGATGGTTCTGTCAGGCCCATCCTGGACTTAAAGATTCTCAACAAGTTTGTCAGGGGTAGGCGCCTTCGCATGGAGATTCTGCGCTCTGCCATCAGTTCCCTGCGACAAGGGGATTTCATGACTTCTGTGGACATCAAAGATGCTTACCTTCATATTCCTGTGTTCCCAGGTCATCAAAGATTCCTCAGGTTCGCTCTGATGGATCAACATTACCAATTTGTGGCCTTGCCCTTCGGCCTCACTTCAGCTCCCAGGGTGTTCACCAAGGTGCTGGCTGGCGTGATGTCTCTGCTCAGATGTCAGGGCGTCCGCGTGCTTCCCTATCTGGACGACATTCTCATCACTTCCCATTCTCTACATCAGGCAGAGTTGGATACTCAGCTGGTGGTGTCCACTCTGGAGTCATTTGGATGGTTGATCAACCACCCCAAGTCCTCACTGTCCCCTTCCTTGGTAACTCCATTCCTAGGAATGAATCTGGATACAGTTCAGGCAAGGATCTTCCTTCCTCAGCAGAAGGTGGACAGTCTGATTGCACAGGCCCAGTCCCTCCTAGCTTGTCCCCATCCCTCCATCAGGCAGAGGATGCAGCTGGTGGGCCTGTTGGTGGCGTGCTTCGAAGCAGTCCCTTATGCTCAGTTCCACTCGAGGCCTCTGCAACTTCACCTATTGTCTGTATGGGACAAGGACCCAGCGTCTCAGCGTCTGCTCTCCCCCCTGGTCAGGAGGTTCCTCTTGTGGTGGATGAACTCAAGGAACCTGTTGGGGGGCAGATCCTTTCTTGCCCCTTCCTGGGAGACGGTCACTACGGATGCCAGTCTGTCAGGTTGGGGGGGTTTCTGGAAGTCCCTGCGGTTCCAGGGGAGGTGGGGCCCTCAGGAGGCCCACACACCTATCAATGTCTTGGAGCTGCGGGCGATCAGGTTAGTTCTGGCTCGCTTGACTACTCATCTTCAGGGCCTGCCTGTTCAGGTGCGCTCGGACAACCAGACGGCAGTTGCCTACATCAATCATCAGGGAGGGACCCGGAGCAAGGGGGCCCTCCAGGAAGCGTCTCTGATCCTGATTTGGGTGGAGGCCAATGTCCCCTGCATTTCATCTGTGTACATCCCGGGGGTGGAAAATCACCTGGCGGACTCTCTGAGCAGGGGGACCTCTCGCCAGGGAGAATGGTCCCTATGCAGCAGGGTGCTTCCAGCTTTTGTCTCTCTGTCCAGGGATCCTCTGGCCCTGACCTCGGATGCGCTAGCAATGTCATGGAAGGACTTTCAGTTCCTGTATGTCTTCCCCCCAATTCCCCTGCTGGGCAGGGTTCTGCGCAAGATTGCTCTGGAAGGGGTGCCAGCAATTCTGGTGGCTTCCAGGTGGCCAAGAAGAGTGTGGTTCGCAGACGTGGTACAGCTGGCAGTAGATCAGTACGCTCTGCCCTTGGTGCCAGATCTGCTCACTCAGGGCTCACTACGTCCATCCCAATTTACAAACTCTGGCTTTGACGGCTTGGCTGCTGAAACCTCCATCTTGATGGACAAGGGGCTGTCTTCCTCAGTTGTGGATACTTTTATTAAAGCTAGGAAGAAGTCTTCCTCTTTCATTTATTACAGGGTTTGGTGTGCCTATATTGACTGGTGTGAGTCTAAGTCTCTTCCCTGTCGTGTGTTCTCTATTCCCAGGATTCTGGAGTTCCTGCAGCATGGGTTGGAGATGGGGCTCCAACTCAGTACTCTGAAGGGTCAGGTTTCTGCCCTGGCTATTTTTTTCCAGAAGTCCTTTGCTCAGCACCCTCTGATCAGGACTTTTTTCCAGGGAGTCACTCATGTGCGTCCCCCACGTAAACCTATGGTGCCTGTTTGGGATTTGAACTTGGTTCTGTCAGCCTTGCAGGGTGCTCCCTTTGAACCTGTGCAGGATGCTGCCTTGGCCATTCTTACGCTCAAGGTTGTGTTTCTGGTGGCTATCACTTCTGTCAGGCGTGTGTCTGAGTTGGCGCTTTCCATTCAGCCCCCCTACTATGAGAGACACTAGGACAAGGTGGTGTTTCGTTTCAAACCTGATTTTCTGCCTAAGGTAGTGTCTGCCTTTCATTTGAATCAGGATATTGTTCTTCCTTCTTTGTGCCCTAATCCTAGCAATGCTAAGGAGAGAGTTTTGCACTCTTTGGATGTGGTTAGGTGTCTGAAGTACTATCTGGTGGCTACTGCACCTTTAGGAAAACTGATGCTCTTTTTGTGGTCCCTTCTGGTCCTAGGAAGGGTTTGGCTCCTGCCAAGTCTACTATCAGCAAGTGGATTCGTCAGGCTGTGATTCAGGCCTACTCTGCTAAGGGGAAGAATCCTCCCTTCCGCCTTACTGCTCATTCCACTCGTGCTATTGGGCCTCTTGGCTTTTCAGCACCAGGCTTCTGTTGAACAAGTTTGCAAGGCCGCTACTTGGTCTTCTGTTCATACCTTTTCAAAGTTTTACAAGGTTGATGTTAGGGCCTCAGCTGATGCTGTTTTGGGCCGAAAGGTTCTGCAGGCGGCAGTGGTTTACACTTCCTGCTGCTGATTTTTCTTGGGGATCCCACCCTACTTTATGGACACTGCTATTGGATGTCCCAAGTGTAAGTATTAGATTTGGAGCAGGACGTACTGTATACTAAGAATAATACAATTCTGTGATTACTCACCTGTAGAATTGGTATTATGAGTATACAGTACGTCCTGCTCCACCCCACCCTTGGTTTTGCATTTTCTTGGATCCCCTGTATGGTGATTGTTATCATTGTTATAATTGATAGTTTGGATCGTTTAATTCTCCCGGCTTCTCATTAACTGCTTTTCAATGCTGGGGATTTGTGGGAGGTCCTTGGGTATTTGAGGGGCCGGGAGGAGCCTATTTTCGATGTCTCTGCAGTCCAGCGCCATCTGGCAGAGTATATCCCAACTGTAAGTATTAGATTTGGAGCAGGACGTACTGTATACTCATAATACCAATTCTACAGGTGAGTAATCACAGAATTGTATTTTTTTAACAAAGTATCTTAGTAAAAAAAAATCAGTAGCGTATCACATAATAGCATTTCATTTTAACCGTTTAAAGCAGAACAAAACTGGGAATTTGCCTTTCCAGAGTTCTGTTCCGTGCTCCCCCCAATTGGGATGCCCCGCTGTGGGAATCCCCCCAGTTCTCCCATTAAAACTCACCTCTCCTTGGTCCAAAGGCTCATCTGTGATCTCTTGTGCAATCAGAACCCTAAGCTGTGTTTACAAAATGATTGCCTTCAATGGGGATCGCGCTCTGTCGCATCCCTAGTGGCAGGAGCACTCTCCCTGGTAGGAGGGCACGCATACCACTGGGGATGCAGGGGATACAGTGTAAACAATCAGAGCCATTTGCTGAAAGGCAAATGGCTCTGATTGGAAGAGAGCCTGCACATGCGCCGTTAGACCAATGAAAGGTGAGCTATTACCGGCTCCCTTGGCAGTTTCACGATTTGAGATGCCCCAGGGGAAAGCCAGCAGCCGGCCCTGGAATCTTTTAGATTCCAGACGGGCCGCTGGTGGGTTTTGTTCCACTATGATGATAGTTGTCCCTTAATTAAAGGGAACGTCTACTTTCAATGCCATTTTGTGTCAAGTGTATATTTTTTGTTGGCCAAAATGATGTCCTCAACGTGCTGAGCTTATCTAGTATTTTAATATAGTATTTTTTCTAATGTTAGCAAATGTGTGTTTTATGGAATCAGTTTTCACAACCTGCATTCTGTTGCTATTGGCAACCGTACACCAAGAAGCGAGAAGGGAGCCCTGTACTTCCCTTTAACGGCATTTTTTACATGACTTTAGCCTAAAGCTGGGCTTTCACATTATTTGCAACCAATTTTGTTTTGTACATGTTGACATTAAATTTGGTACACATGCAGAGATGCCAAGTCACCCTGTTTTCCAGGGAGTCGGCTGGTTTTGACCCCCTCTCACCCGGTCACCCAGTCAAACTATGAAATCACCCTACAAAACATGAATGTCTTCCTCCTCCCTGCTGTTTGGCTGACTGCCATCTCTATCCCATGCTTTATTGGCTAGCAGACGCCACTAAATAATTGGCTGGCCATACAGTCCCTCTCCATTTGCTGCCCCTGATTTCTTCGGGGAGGCCGATTCATTAATAGCGCCAGGTAGCGACAGATGAGCGCCAGTAGCGTGATTTTCACGGCGCCAGCTAGTATTCGCTGTGCTTGGCCGGGGTTTGCTTGTTGACAGCGACTCAGTCGGTGTGCGGTAATGTTGAATACGGGCTTAGGGGTCGCTGTTTCACAGGTTCAGCGTTGTATGGGTGCGCCTGACAGCGAATGGCCAGAGCGAACGGCTGGCTGCAGATTCATTAACAAATCACGCTCCGAATTTTTTAGCGCTGTGAATTCCTTGTTTAAACCCCAGAGCGCTGGCGGCGATGGATTTAAAATAGTTTTTAACCCCCAAACAACCATATTTTTTGATTGTAAAATTATACAAGTTTTTATAAACATTTTGTAATATGAATACATTAATATCAGACCTGTAATATTAATTCTGCACAAATTAATTTTTTTTTTTTTTACCTTAAAAAAAAATCCTAACATTGCAGAAGTGGTCACAGAATTTTTGACAATAAAAAAAAAAAAAAAAACCATTAATAGCAATTATGATTAATTAAAGATTGCTCCATTGAAATGCATTGGACATCGCCAGGGAGCGAGAGGTCATACCTGGCGGTGTGATGGGATTAGCAGCGGCGCTGTTCGTTGCAGTCGGCTACATGATGAATCCCGCGGTAGCTGTCGCTCTCGCCGGCGCTAGCCTCATTTAGCTTGATAAATGCGTCATTGTGGCCGACGCCGGGCGTACTTGAGTCGGTAGCCGCCGTTAGCTGGCGGGACCTGGCGCTCGTCAGACACTACCTGGCGCTATCGCTTGATGAATAAGGGCATAAGTGTCAGGTTGGCTGGCTTTGTCAGGGTTTGTGTGGCCTCAGTAAGGAGCGCTCCTATTGATTTCAATGGACGCCTCCATACACAAGGATCTTTTGCGTATGGAGGCTCTAATTACAGACTACGAAAGCTTGCTTTATATTTTTTGTAGTGTCAGTTACTGTAATAGTGAAGAGTGTGGCCACTATTAGTATGTAAGCAATATGGATTTAAAACCCTTGCAAATTGTCATGGTGGTGATAAACACCTGACCTTCAGAAGTTTTAGAATAAGCCACGCCCCTAAACCACACCCCGCCCGCCCATCACCCTGTAAGCTGGTCTCTAAGGTTGGCATCTCTGCATGTGTACAAGCCTTTACACTAATGTCTCTGTATGTGTATATTTGAGTTCACCCACACTTAGCGCTTTCACCACATACATTATCCTTCCACCATAGACCTGGCTAACCTTAAAGTGGACCAAAACTCAACATAGGCAACCCTGGAATCTATAAGACTCCAGAGCGCCTGATTCCTTGGTCCAGGTGCACCCCAATTTGGAATGCTCTACTGTGTGAACCCCCCTGAGCCCCCTGTAAAACGTACCTTCCCCCATCCAATGGCACAAGCACTGACCTCGGCAGTACTACAATATACGTTTAGCCGGCCGTGTGCTCGCATTTGTGAGTGACCAGTGCAGGTACGCACCCTGTTGGAGGTTAGTGACCGCCAGCACGCTTGTCTCTGCCGAGTGTAGCCAAGCACCAGCAATGAAAACCGCGCACTGGCAATGGAAACCGTGCACTGGCAATGGCAGAGGACAATAGGGCTCTCACCAAAAAAATGTCCCTGGAGAAAGCCCTATTGTCTTCATTCCTCACAGTGGCTGAGGTATGGTGCCATTTATCCTATGTTAGCAATTGTGTGTTTTATGGAAGCACTACCTGCAATCTGTTGCTACTGGCAACTGTACACCAAGATCTACAAGAAGGGAAACGTGAGCCCTGTTCTTTCCCTTTGAAGGGCATTTTTTACATGGTGTTGGTTGTCCGTCTTGTTATGTACATGTTGACATGAAATTTGATGCATGTATACAAGCCTTGAAAGGATTGTCTAAGCAATAAAGCAAGAATAAAACAAGAGATCTACCCCCCCCCCCCAGGAGTGGGTAGGTTTTCTGGCACCTGGGGAAACTATTCAAAATGGTGCCCCCCCTTTGACGCCCCCCTGACCTGCTGCACACAGGGAACATGCTCCCTTTGCTCCTCTAGCTACACCCCTGTCCCCCCTTTAAGACCCATGAACCAGCTGGGAAGGGGGGGTATGACCAGGGTCCTACAACCAGAAAATATTACTTGAGCGGGGACAGATGGCTGCAGATGAGCACAGAGTGAACTGATAGGTTATAGGTAGCTTACTATAATACTATAAGTGTCCCTTAATTCATTGCATTCCACTTACTGTCTAGGCCAAAGAAATCATGGTCCATGTTGTAGTCTTCATTGTATCCGGGCCACCTCTTCCATATGATTGCCACGCGATGACCTTCTAGAGATGTCACCTGTACAAATTGTAACATAAACATTTATATTATATAGTGATCCTATACCCAGAAAAGAAGTTTATGTTGTCACCTTCCATCCCCAGCTCAGTGCCCCAAAACATCTAGTGTTTCTTTTTTTAACTAAATCCTTTGCCCAATATTCATAAATACATGAACTGGATTCAATCTGCTGTTAGAATAGTCAGCCATATTGCTCCCTGGTGCTTTACAGCAAAGATACATTCAGTTACACACAGCTCAGCATAGGGGGTCAGTCTTATCAGTTATAATACCTGTATTGGAACTGAATGAATTAGCATATGGCATTCCATTCAAGATCATATTGCTTCCTGATAGATTTTTTTGTGAATATTGGGTAAAAGCTTTAGTAAAAAAATAGAAATACCAGGTGTTTTGAGGCACTGGACTGGAGATAGGAGGTGATGACATAAACATACATTCGGGGTACAGATACATTTTAACTGACCCTAGGGCTGGACTAAACAGGCTTTAATATACAACTGAAAAGCCACCAGAACCATGGAAGTAGGGGGAACCTGTAACAAGCTGGGGGCTTTTTTTACTGTTTCTCAAAAAGTAGTCTAATCGGACATGTGAAGATAAACCTCTATGATAGAATTAGAGACACTCCTGGGCAGCCCCATGAATGTTTCTATGTAGGTATGGGCTTGTGCCCCCAAGTAGAAAGGATCCCATCTAACACCTTAGGTTGACAACATTAAAGCTAGATTTGGTTCAGAGGGCATTTACCCCTAATGCTGGTGCTGCAGTTTAACAGTAGGGTCAAGACTGGGATAAGGGGGCGAGTGTTACTGGTGCTGTGACTTAATCTATCTATAAGCCAACCTAATGTACTGTACATGCCAGCTTAATGCTGCAAGTGCAAAATACTTCATTTACTGTCTCCCAGGGTGCTGCTGATTTCAAGAAATCCTAAATAGACTCCCCACAGAGAACTATAGCTAAAGTCTGCAGATTCGTATATATTATGCCGATTCGTTTCTGTTGCTTTCATGGTTACCTGGAACTCCTGGTCAGAATGGCATCGAGCTGCGCTCCAGGAGCCCCGGATCTCCATCATCCTTGTTCCTTCTGAATTGTGCACTGAGAAGATTGGACTAAACAAACTCCACCTAAGCCAGATTTAGAGTAGTGAGAGGAGCTAAGGGAACCATGGTCATAACTCTTAAACATCATTACCTTTGTGCATTTTTGTCTTTTTTTTTTTTTGATTTTCATAAAATTATCCAAGAGATCCTGAATCTTGTCTATTTCTGAAGGTGCTCTTATTCATCAAGGTAAGTAGATCTTTCTCCTACTGACTCGGAACAGATATAAATCTGTTTTGGCATGGCACCAGTTGTGCAATCTAATTGATATTAATGGCAAACAATCTCTTTCTTTTCTGGTACTGAGGAATCAGGCACCATGCGCCACCCCAAGTTATGCCCCTGGCTACCATAATGGCAGTACATGGCATATCCAAGACTAAAACTGTGTTTCAGTATTGCCTGGATATTTCTCTGGGTTCTTATATATTCCTCTGTAAATTCCATGTGTTGTTTGTCCAATAATACCAGTCTTATTGGGTTCTAGCTATAGGGTGGGCACCAAGAATGATTTTCTCTGGTAGGCCCAAGGCGCTCCAGTCCATCCCTGAGCACAGTGTTACCTTTGCTGCACAAAGCCCAGGAGATTGTTTGCTGAGTTGAACACTCTAATGACCATGAGGCAGCAGAACAAGCAGCACACATCCACACGGTAAGGCCTGCTAAATTTCAGCACTTCCTGTCTGTTGGCGTCACAGAGGCGCAGGCAGCAGCAGCGAGCGGGGCCACACAACTGCATGCACAACCAGCTGGAGTCTGCAATAGAAGTAGTATTTACCAACAGGTCCACATATGATAACTTAACCTAAATTTAAAAAAAGTACATTTATGACTTGCTTCCTTAGTATGTATCTATTGATTACTAACAATCTAGCTATTGTAAAAATAAAATAGTATAAAAATCTACATATAGTAGCTGGGGGGGGGGGGGGGGTTAATAAAAAATACGGTGTAAAGAAAGAAAAACAGGAATGACAGATTTTCAATAATGCCTTTAGATGTTTTTAGACAAGGATTTATGAGTTCTTATTGATTGTACCCGAATCACCCTGTGGGAAAGAGTACCTATGATCAAGTGGACCTCCAGTCAAAAACAAATGTCTAGAAAATTACCCCCCCCCCCCTTAAAGTGGACCAACACCCAGGATTTTGACTATCCTGGGTTTTGGTCCACTTCGGCGGGGCACCCCGATCGGGGGTGCCCCGCTGTGTGAAACCCCCCAGAAACCCCAAAAAACTCACCTCTCAGCGCTCCCACGTGAGCGCCGCAGCCAATCCCCGCCAACGTCCAGGCGGGGATCAGGAACGTCCAAGACGCTTCCGCCTCCCGCGCGTCACTCTCGCGCGGGAGGCGGCGGCGGCGGAAGCGGCGGCGGATCAGGTAAGGTGTTTTTGGGGTTTCTGGGGGGTTTCACCCCGCGGGACATCCCGATCTCGGATGTCCCGCGGGGTGGGAGGTGATCGGCCCGGGAATCTTATAGATTTCCGGGCCGATCACCCCTGGGTGTTGGTCCTCTTTAAAGTGATTGTCCAGGCTAAAAAACACTCTATACGGACCCTTTGTTGCCTGCAGAAGATTTCTTAGAATAAAACTAAACAATAATCCAGCAGGGGTTGGTCACATACACATACATTATTATAAATATAACATTCTGTCTAATAAAAGCACTTATATGTATATATATATAATTTGTCATTTGGGTAAATATTCTTTTTAAATATATTTCCATATAGGTCTAGGAAGCTTAACTTGGGAAGATGGAGTTAAAACTTTGACTAGGTTCAGAATTTAGACTAGCCCCAAACTAGTCTTGCTGAGCCCCCCCACCATCTACTCCCTGCCTGATCAGCAAGTGCTCTGGAAGACAGAGGCTATTGCATTTTAGGAGCAGCTCATGGGCAGGAGTGGATATGGCCGCAGTGGTGTGTACAGGGTGGCTGGGGGTGGACTAAGGAGGCAGAGTTTGGATGAAGGTATTAGAAGTAGAAGCCCAACCTGCCCCAGAGCAGTGCAGCCCATTGGGAATTCTCTGGGGTCTCTGTATGGCCACTCTGTCCCTGAATGCCAGGATAAAACAAAGGAATGCCAGGGTTGGTCATATCATTTAGCCACTTTTTTCGGCAATTAGCTCCAGTAATTTGAGAATTCTAGCCAATAAGGAGGCACGCAAGACCAGGGGGCAGAGCCAATGATCTCACTTCCAAAGTGAGACATATTGTATAGCAAGCTAGATAGAATTGATGGTGAGTGAGTGGTATGCCTGCAATTCACGCTTTAGGCTGCCAGTTTGATAGCCAATATACTTAAGGACATTTTCAAAGCTTTTCTTCTAGCTGAGTAAGAGGTATACAGTGAGGGTAAATGTAAAAGCTCTTGAGAGTTCAGGAACCTATTTCTACCTATTTCTCTAGAAATGTGCCCCTTTAAACTGTATCTCTAGCTTTAAATACAATGCGGCCTAAAATGGCTGCACATTTTACACCTCCCTCCGCTATAGTTGCATGCTTTGCTACTGTGTTTTCATAATAATAGTGTTACCTTCTATTGCCACCAGTAATTGTTTGGCTGTGTGACTGGAAATAATATATAATCTCTCTGACTGACAGCAAAGTCCTGAAACAGAAAGCAATGATTACATCTGAGTAATAACATCAGCATTACAAAGCAGGCACTAATCATTGTTTACATGGAGCCGCTCTCCTGTTAATGACGCTCAGATGCATTAAGCCATTTACTGAGCGCTCGCTATATGAATATTCAGCAAGGAGCCCCCACACGCAGCACTCTGCATCAAACACAAAGTACCCCCATCATTCTGTTCAGACAGACAGAGAGACAGATAGGGAGAGATAAATAGGTAGGTAGATAGATGTGTAACAAACATTAACTTGATGCTAATACATTGGTGAATTATGTTCATTTAGGACAAAAGCCATTGAAAAAGCCTTAACATTATTAGTGCTTTGTGCCATTGTATGTTTAATGCATATAGATGGGGAGACATATGTAGAAAGATAGCTAGATAGATGTAGCAAGTGTTAAAAAGTACATATATTAAAAATAAAAAGACTGTTGGTCCTTTGTAACCCACTGCTGGGATGGGCGAAATCTCAATTTAAGATGAGTACAACCATCTGGTAAGCTCCATATCAGGTTTGCCAATACCTTCCTTGTCCGAACAAACACATGACCACCGATGACCTATCAGGTTTTCTGGCCAAAAGGGCACGTAGTGATGAACATATCTGCCCAGTGAATCTAAATGGTCTCTGACAGTCATGTGAGTACGAAGTCCCCCAATTAGAATGCCTCAATGCGGTGGTACAAGGGGCCAATAGTGTTTTTGTAACTTTTGGTATTCTTTAACTTGAGGCTGGTAACATTAAACCGGACCAACAGCCTGGCACTGCTGAAAAAGAAAAGTAGCGGACATTTTTGAGCTTCCTCTCCCAGCATCTCAGCCATGCTGCTGGCTGGATTGAACTGACATAACTGACAATGCCCAGTAACAGGAAGCCCAGCAGCACTTCCGGTTTGCGGGTGGTCCGCCAGAACGCCCGGACCAACTCACCAGGTTCTATGGTGCATGCACGGGATCTCCAATCAGAGACCTTTGCCGTGCATGTGTAATACTGAGCAATCAGTTTTGTTTTGGCACCGAGCTTTAAGAATTGGAGCGTGCAGTGGTGCACCCCCAGCAGTATGCGCACCTATCTGAATGGCTGGGGGCAGGAGCGCACTCACAGTCTTAACATGCGGGGATGTGGATTCTGGATGTTGACATCGCCGAGGGCGCCAGGAAGTGGTTGAGCTCAGCGGCGCCCCCCGAAGGGGGGCACCTGGCCTGGGAGTCTTTTAGATCCCAGGGCCCTGGATTTTTTTCCACTTTACGCCCGCTCATCCACATCTGAAGGATGTGTGCACTTCTTTCTCCTTGCCACCCGCAGATTTCTTACCATATATGTTAGCTAGCAACTTCACTTATAAACCCCATAATGATTTTAATAAGGGCTCTCACTCTTATAATGGCCAATTAGGGAGTGTAAATGCTAGTTAAATACTAGTGAGATACAAGAGTCCTATATTATCCTGTTCTCCTGTTACATTGCAATCCCCACAAACATTCAGAAATGCCGGTTGTACTGCAGAATGGCCAGCCCCAGTCCTATGAGTAAGCTCTGGCCAGCCATTGCCCTGTGCATGTGGGCACTTGTCTGTGAAATCTGAGCATAACTGGCACTGGCAGACAGGTGCGGGTAACTGTATGCCAGCTCAGCACACGATAATGCAATGAATGTGATGGTAATTAGAACGCTGTCATAGTTTACTGTCACTGGGGAGGTATGCAGACATCAGGGGCAGACTCTCTCACCATACACAGTTTCAAGGAGTCATTCTCAGAATAATTGGCTTATGTTATACAAATTTAAAGCTAAACTATTCTTTTGTTTTTAGCTTTGGACAGCTCGAGAAAGGGTTTTTACATTAATTTGTGAACACATGACTTCTCCATACCTTCGGTTTCTAGTAACCTTGGCCCAAAACATTTCACTGAGAAATAAAATAGTTAGAACTTCCCTAAAAGGCTAAATAAAGTTGTTTGGCCCATCATTACATTTTATTATGTAGCCTGGAAAACACAGTTAGATTGAAGGAACCTCATTGCCTAGTATCAGTCTGTTTCAGAGCTTTCAACATGCTTAACTGTGGTGGAATACATACATTTATCAATGGGACAACTACAACTAAAGCAGCATGAAGACGGGCGAGCTGCATGGACAGTGGCAGACTGGGGCCAAAAATCAGCCCGGGTTTTTACCAGCACTTGGTCTGCCCATATGACCACCTAGCGGCATCACCTGGTCTGCCAATATGACCACCTAGAGGCATATTTGCTGCTTCCTTGCTAGTCAACCAGTGTGCTCCAGGACTGAGGCTATATCATTAGAGGGGACATGGGCTGGGGTTGCTTGGGTAAGAGTGTTGAAGGGGGTGGGGGCTGGGATTGGATGGAAGTGTTAGTAAAGGTAGCAGCCCAGACTGCCCCAAAGCAGTGCGATCAACCGGGCATTTGCCCGGGTCTCCCTATGGACAGTCTGTCCCTGTGCATGGATATATTAAAGTGAACCCCCAGAAATGACTTCCACCCAAAATCTCCTGAAAATTTGCCAGAAAAAATGATGTCCAGTCACACGGCTTCCTTACTGTGGCAATTGTAGACTGCAGTTTGGCTTGCACAATATGGTACATGGCGGCTGCTGAGCTCCATGACAAAGGCTCACTGAGTGGAAGCTTGAAAAGTTTAGTAATAAATCCTATAGTAGTAGTTTGAGATAGATAGATAGATAGATAGATAGATAGATAGATATGGGATAGACAAATAATGTCAGGTCCTTTTCTGAGTGGGAGGGGGTTCTATGCAATGTCATCATCACATTCTCCACCAGCGGTGACTTTTTAAGACACTAATATTAATTATAATTTTAAACTGTAATAGACAGCATATATGGCCTGATTTATCAAATATTTTGACCAACTATGCCAAATCATATATATAATATTTTACACTGGAACATGTTGCTGCTCTGCAAGAAAATACCATTCTGTGAATACTCACCTTGTAGAATGGGTATTATAAGTATGCAGCACGCCCTGCTCCAGTAATGATTCATTACGCCTGGATATAGTCCACAAGAGGGCGCTTTACTGCAGAGATGGCAAAAAAGAGGCCCCTCCCGGTACTTATATACCCGGGACCTCCCACTAATTCCCCAGTATAAAAAAGCAGTAAGGGAACCAGGAGAAGCCAATAACAAGATTAACAATATTAACTAGGAAACATTCACCATATAGAGGATCCAAGAACAAAAACTCAGGGTGGGATGGAGCAGGGCTTATAATACCCATTCTACAAGGTGAGTATTCACAGAATGGTATTATTCCAAGTATGCAGCACACCCTGTTCCAGTAATGATTCATCACGTCTGGGACATCCAATAGCAGTGTCCATAAATGGGTGGGGATCCCAAAAAGGCAACAATGTGCAGTTCAAACCACTGCCGCCTGCAGAACCTTGCGGCCAAAAACAGCATCCGCTAAGGCCCGAACATCAACCTTGTAAAACTTGGAAAAGGTATGAACAGAAGACCAAGTAGCAGCCTTACAAACTTGTTCAACCGAAGCCTGGTGCTGAAAGGCCCAGGAAGCACGGGTAGAATGAGCAGTGACTCGAAAAGGAGGATCCCTCCCTTTAGCAGAATAGGCCCAAATAATGGCCTGACGAATCCATTTACTAATAGTAGACTTGACAGGCGCCAAACCCTTCTTGGGACCCGAGGGTACCACAAACAAGGCGTCTGTTTTCCAGAGAGGCGCTGTAGCCACCAGGTAGTATTTCAAGTTCCTGACAATGTCCAGAGAATGCAAGGCCCTCTCCTTGTCATTACCAGGATTAGGGCACAAGGAAGGAAGCACAATGTCCTGATTGAGGTGAAAGGCAGAAACAACCTTAGGCAAGAAGTCTGGTTTAAAGCGGAAAACCACCTTGTGGCTGGTGTCTCTCAAAGTAGGGGGCCTGAATAGACAGAGCCGCCAACTCAGAAACACGCCGGACAGAGGTGATAGCCACCAAGAAGGCAACTTTCAAGGTGAGAATAGACAATGCACAGGCTCAAATGGAGGACCCTGAAGGGCAGACAATACCAAATTTAAATCCCAAACCGGTAACATGGGTCTGCGGGGAGGGCGCACATGAGTGACCCCCTGGAAGAAAGTCTTGACCAAAGGATGAAGAGCAAAAGACCTCTGAGAGAAAACAGCCAAAGTGGAAATGTGCCCCTTCAGAGTGCTAAGCTGAAAACCCAAATCCAGGCCATGATGGAGGTTTCAGCAGCCAGGCCGTCAAAGCCAGCGTTAGTAAATTGGGGTAACAGAGCCGTCCTTGAGTGAGAAGATCCGGAACCGGGGGCAGAGGATACTGATCGACCGCCAGCTGCACGACGTCTGCGAACCACACTTGTCTTGGCCACCTGGGGGCCACCAGAACAGCTGGCACTCTTTCCTGAATCAGCTTGTGCAGAACCTTGCCCAGAAGGGGAAACGGAGGGAAGAGGTACAGGAGACCAAACCCCTGCCAGGACAGAGACATGGCATCCACCGCCAGAGCCAGAGGATCCTGGGACAGTGAGACAAAAGCTTGTGATTGTGGCAGAAGCAAACAGATCCACGTCCGGCATCCCCCACCTGTGACAAAGCGATAGGAAGACCTCGCTGTTGAGGAACCATTCTCCCCAGCGAGAGGCCCCCCTGCTCACAGAGTCTGCTTCCAGATTCTCCGCTCCCGGAATGTAAACCGCAGAGATGCACGGGACATTGTCCTCGGCCCAAGACAGGATCAACGACACCTCCCGGAGGGCACTCTTGCACAAATTGGTAGTGTTGTTCCTCTACTGCGAACCTGAGGAACCGCTGATTCCCTGGGAAGATCGGCACATAAAGGTAAGCACCTTTGATGTCTATGGAAGTCATAAAGTCCCCCGGGCGCAGGGAGCTGATAGCGGATCACAGAGTTTCCATGCGAAAACGTCTGGTCCTGATGAACTTGTTGAGAAGTTTTAGGTCCAGGAGGGGTCTGATGGAACCATCCTTTTTGGGTACTGTAAAGAGATTGGAATAGTAACACTAACCTCTCTCTCCCGGAAGAACCTGACAAATGACCCCCATGGCCAAGAGGTTTTGTACCGCCAGAACCAGACCCCGAGCTGCCCGAGGATCCATAGGAACCCGGGACCTGAGGAATCTGTGAGGAGGCCAGTCCGTGAACAGCTTGTATCCGGAGGAGACGACCTCCAAAATCCAATTGTCTGAGACTTGCTGAGCCCAGACCTGAGCGAAGAGCCGCAGCTGTCCCCCCACCCGCAAGGGTGAGGGCGCCCCCTCATTGCTGAGCGAGCTTGGCAGTAGACTTGGGTTTGGCACCCCAGGAGGGTCCAGGCTGGGCACGGCCGCTGCCCTTGCCCCAGAAATCTCCCCTTTGCCCCACAAAGGATACCCCCCTGCCTGACCTAGGCCCACGAAAGGAGGGAGTGAAGGACCCGGAGCCCCGAAAGGGTCACGGCTGCTTTTTGTGTTGGGGTAACTTACCTCCCTTAGCAAAAAGGTCCAAACGATCACCGAACAGGCGCAACCCCTTAAAGGGGAGCCCCGTGAGCGCCTTCTTAGCGGGATTGTCCGCTGCCCACTGGCGCAACCAGACCAAGCGGCGGATAGATACAACCAAGGCAGAGTTCCTGCTACACATCCGAATGGTGTCATCTAAGGCAGAAACATAGGTGATGAACATCTCTCATTGTGACAAGGCTCTAAATTCAGCACCAGAAGGATCCTCATGGGAGCCATCCAGAAGGCCCCTGAGCAAGGTCCTAATCGCCACGGCCGTAATAGCGGAAGCACAAACCGGGCGCAAGGCCGAACCCACACCGGCAAAGGCGTGGGAAGCCAACTAGTCAATACGCCTGTCCTCACCATCCTTCAAGGTAGTGGAATCAGGGGAATGCACCACAGAAGTGTTAGACAACCCCAACACAGGGGCATCCACTTCGGGTGGAGTTGACCAACATTTTACCACATCCGAGGGGAAAGGATACCTCCTATCCCACCCCTTTGGGATACCGGGGTGCCGGCTAGGCCGCTCCCATTCCCTGAGAATCAGATTATTAAAATGCGTCTGTTCTGGGAATTCCAAACGTGGTTTTGCGGTATCAAACAACTCCCCCTGCTGCTTAGGCGCCGCTGCAGGGGGGGAAATGGAAAGTACTTCAAAAATTTGAGTCAAAAGTCTATGGGTGTCATCAGCATCCCAATGCTCTGAGCCGGCATCAGCGCCAAGGCAATGCTGATCGTCAGACAGATCTGCAAATAATTCCTCTTCCTCGAGAGGGGTATAGTCGGACAAATCAAGGGAATCATCTTGTTCCATGGTAAGGGCCGGCGCAGTGGGCACCACATGCCGTCTTTTAGCTGGAGCCTTACGGGCTGCAGAGCTAGCAAGCAATCTGTCAATGTTGGCCAATCTGGTGGAAACATCGGGTTGAGACTCCCCGCTAGTGTTAATCACACTAGGGGACATAATCAAGCGAGGGGGCATGGGAGACGATACCGAGGGTGCCGACCCAGACACATGTAGCCCAGATTGCCGCACAAGCGCATGCTGGGCACAGGGTACACAGACCCGCACATCCTCGCCCACATGGGATGCCCCACACACCACACACATCCGGGCTTGCCCCGAGGGGACCCCGAGCCCAGTATCCTGGGAAGCCTCCATATGGTGAATTATAAGTCACAATGACTAATGGGAATTACGCTGTGCAGCTACCCGGGATGCCCCTTAATGTTCGCTAGTGGGAGGATTTACAAATTAAGCCCCCAAAATGTATTGTCTACATAGGGGACAGGACCGGGAGAAACCTCTAATTAGGTCGTCCCTCCTTAAAGACTCAATTCACACAGTCAGTCTGGCATAACAGTGAATACCATCAATTCACAAGCAACATACAGTGAAACAGTAAAAAGCCTGCTGAGGGCACTCACGGATGCTGTGGAGCATGCAGACAGGCAGGATGTCCATGCAAGATGGCGCTGAACAACACAGGAGGGGGCGGGCCACCTGTGGAGTGCGCCAGGCCCCTCCGGGAACGCAGGGACAAGCAGAGGCGGCCCAGCCTCCAATCAACAGGATGCCGGCATCTGTGACGTCACCGGCCCGCCGCCACAGAGTGCGCGCACGGGCCTTTCAAATCCACAGTGACACACACACACACTGCAAAACTGAGAGAAGAGGAGGAAGGGAGCGCTGAGCCTAAGTACCAGTGCTCAGTATGTCACAGTCCAAGCACAGTAAAACCATACACAAAACACGGACACCGCCCCCCCCCCCCCCCCCGATAAACCGGGCACACTGGAGAAGGGGGGTAATAAGCCCATAGTCAAATTTGGGACATGTGATGAGGGCATAAAGCAGATGGGGCATCCCATATCAGGCTCACCGACCTGTGCCACCTACCCTTTGGTGGGGGATTTGCGGCCGAGCAGAGCTCCATTGACAACACCTCTAATAGGTGCCACCTACCGTCACCCAACCACGCAGCCAAAGCTGGGAGGCAAGCAAATAGTGGAACGGGTGGGAATAGGATACAGGGCCAGGGGCTGTGCAGCCCGGCTTACCTGCGAGGAGAGAGGCTATCATCTTGACCTTCGCAGCCCTACTGCAGAGAATGAACTGGGGAATTTAGTGGGAGGTCCCGGGTATATAAGGACCAGGAGGGGCCTCTTTTTTGCCATCTCTGCAGTAAAGTGCCCTCTTGTGGACTATATCCCAGAAGTAATTAATCATTACTGGAGCAGGGCGTGCTGCCTACTTGGAATACATATTTGCTCAAACATGCAGCAAGGAGCTGAGAAAATTCTAAACTATTTTTTGCTACTCTAAATTGCTACGATGTGGTGTAGTCTGGAAAAAGTGCTTGATACAAAGCCACTAGTTCTGATATTTCCAGCCAAAAAAGAGAATCAGTGCACCATAAGGCCATACGATACAATGGACCATAGCTAGGGCCTGATTTAAAAGAAAAGGATAAAGATTGTCCAGGCATCTATATTTCTATTAAAAATATAAACAGCTTTGAGCGTCATTTAGCATCATTTTTTTGCTATTCACATGCACTACATTTTTTTATTTGGTGCTGTAAGTGTACACTGAATGGCGCAAAACATCTGTTCTTATATAATCAGCTTGCATTGGCGCACTAGGTTAATCCCTATTGGCCGGTCTGCTCCTATTTGTATATATTAAGCTGGATTTAACAGTGCCAGTGAGCACTACACGTCAGAAACATGGCAGAAGCATGGCATTTACATATTTTTATGATGCAGTGGAGGTTGGCGGTGGTTGCTGTAATATCATTAAAGTTATCTGAAAACACTGTTGGGATAAAAATGTGGCAAGCTGTGTAGTGCATTTCATCCTACTTTTAGTTATTGAGGTTAAATATATGAATTGATGTGAAAATCCAGAGGAAAAAGTTATTTTTGACAATTTATAAAATAATAACTATTGGCAATAAGTCTTGCATTTGCATCTTTGACATGTTACACAGATTATTTACTTTTTTCCATTTCATTTCAACATTTTTTTGTTATAACACACTTCAATACTTTTCCTGCCTTTGTGCTCTATGGCATCATTACTTTTCCTGCCTTTGCGCTCTATGGCATCATTACTTTTCCTGCCTTTGCGCTCTATGGCATCATTACTTTTCCTGCCTTTGTGCTCTATGGCATCATTACTTTTCCTGCCTTTGTGCTCTATGGCATCATTACTTTTCCTGTCTTTGTGCTCTATGGCATCATTACTTTTCCTGTCTTTGTGCTCTATGGCATCATTACTTTTCCTGCCTTTGTGCTCTATGGCATCATTACTTTTCCTGTCTTTGTGCTCTATGGCATCTTCAGCATCACTAAAAACTGGCGTTGCTTATACAAGGCATACATTGCCTTGTGTATCTGGCGTACACATTGGCGCTAACTGTTGCAGAATTGTTAAATGAGGCATTTGAGGCAAGGTGACGCTGTGGTAAAACTCTTGCCGCTAAGTGTATTTTCCTAACTTGTCACTTCCTTGATCTAATGACAAGGATTTTTAGCAGAGAAGCCTTAAAGGGACAGTCCAGGCAATGGAAATAATTAATTATCAATAAGCCCATCTGAAGCCTGCATTTCCTCCATTTCCTTCAGTGCACTGTAGATGCTGTAGCAAGGCTTCAAAGTTTGCCCATCCCTTCCTTTTCATTTTTCCAGGACCACTTTTGAAGTGTAGTCAAACAGTCACCCTTGTTCCCCAGCACTCTCAGAGTGAGTGAGCCTGGCTAGTGCAACTGCCAGGGCTTACTCAGCGCACTGAAGGCTAGGAAAGGTTTTGCAGCCACATTTAGAGCATGGCCATAGATAAATTGACTGGAACAAAGGGGAAAATTTAGGAGACCTGCTGCCCGATTACCTGCACCCCCTTCTTGGGTCAGGGGGGGTGCAGAAAAGCCCCATGCCCATTGTTATGGGCCTGGTGTTCTTCTAGAGATGCTCCCAGCATCTGGAAGAATAACGGACCCATACCAAACGGCATAGGGGCTAGTAAATCAAGGCTAGGGGCCGGCTGTCTGACCTCAGACACATGGTTTACCCCTATGCCTGCTGCCCAAGCTGGTTAGCTCAGGGAGGGGGGTGGGGCATATATATATATTTTTAATTTGTAACCAAAAAATATATATTGCAGTTTCTGGAGAAGAAACATACTGGCATTTGCAGCATGGCTTTCCTCAGGGGAAAAGCAGGCCAAAAAAAAGTGAACTTTTTTGGCAAGAGTCAACATAAAAATGTATCACACCCTGAATCATCCAAGATTTAATTCTTTAGTTTGGCATGGGAAAATGTCAGCATTTGTGGATAAAATCCACCTGACATGGACAGGTGTCTGTTAAATGTTAAGTTGCTCATCCTCATTTTTTTAATAACTCTCTCATAAGAATCACATTGAAATTTGACCTTATATAAGAATGTAAAGCTGATAGTGAAACATCTCCTGTACAGTATTTTAGACTGAGACTAAAACATGGATAAGACTTTTTGTACTATTTTTTGTCCTACTCATTAGTTGCAACAGTTTATCTGACTGACTTAGGCCCTTATTTAACAAGGGATAGCGACAGGTAGCGACGGGTGAGCGACCGGTAATGACGGGCACCGCCACGAGAACGCCGGCTCCCCACCACAATCACACATTTATCAAGCCGATCCTGCTTAGCGACTGAGATAGCGCCATATAGCCACTCATTCATCATTATTCCAGCCTCAGCCCACAGCGCCAGCGTCCGACCTTGAACAGCGACAGGTATGACCTCTCGCTACCTGGCGCTCTCCAATGCATTTCAATGGAACAATCTTTAAATATTCATAATTAATTGTTATTAATTTTGTTTTGCTTTTTTTAATGTGAAAAATTCTGTGACCACTTCTGCCATTTTAAATAATTTTTTAAGATAAAAAAAAAAAAAATGTACAGAATTGATATTACAGGTCTGATATTAATGTATTCATATTACAAAATAATTTAAAAAACTTGTTTTTTTTGGTTTCCAAAAATATGGTTGTTTGGGGGTTAAAAAACTACTTTTAACCAATCGCCGCCAGCGCTCTGGGGTTTAAACAAGCATTTTACAGCGCGAGAATTTTTTGAGCGTGATTTGTTAATAAATATGGTGGAAGCCGGTCGCTAGGGCCAGTCGCTATCATGCGCTCCCATACAGCGCGGAACCTGTCAAATAGCGACTCCTCACCCAATATTCAACATTACGGCAAACCGAGTCGCTATCAACTACCGAACAACGGCCAAGCACAGCGATTACTAGTGGGCGCTCTGAAAATGCCGCTACAGTCGCTCAACTGTCGCTACCTGCCGCTGTTAATGAATCGGCCTCTTACTGTAGCAAAATAGAAATAGCAGATTCCTTACCTTTTGGTTTGGCATTAGAAGTTATACAGAACTGCTGAACACCTGCCAAAATGTGCAGCTCAGAACAAACAGACTCATCTAATTCTTCCACTACTGTCAGTGTCCTCTGCACGCCCAGCTCCTGGTCTGTGGCAGCCACTACAGCAGACTGTGCAGGTGGACATGACACCTTGACACCTCCTCTTCTTGGCGCTCTTGCGTTCTTTTGATTGCTATTTTTTTTGTAGCGCTGATCCACATTCTGCTCAGTTCTTCTTATCCCATTATCTTGTCTGTGCAAAGACACCATACATCTGCACACTTTGTCCTGTTTAGGAAACTTAGTATAGTTCTCGATATGTTTTTCTCTTTGAAGGCATCTAAAAGGGGAAGGTTGAGAACTTGTAACTGACATAGCTAAAGGCTGCTAAGTGAAGCAGTGGCGTAAAACCAGCTACTTTCTTATAGGACTTCTAAGTCTGACTAACATTGTGCACATAGCTTACTTGGATCCTTTAATAATTTCTCTTCCCTCCGCCTGCTCCTGTTTCCATCCCAACCAACCGGATGCTTCTTAAATCTCTGCAGGGGGTTCTCCGGTCTGTCATCCTGGGAGATGGGTGGCATGAAAGGATGCTGAATGTTAACTAAATTCTTGTAAAGATTAAAAGAGAACAGAGACAGTGGACACTGTTTACTCATCACTCACTACCACAATAGTATAGAGAAAGCCTCCCTTTAGCTCAGGCTATGACATCTGCCCAACTTATATTTTCTCTAAACCAGTATAAGAGAAGGGCCATTGGCTTAGGATACTTACTATTTAGGGTTTCAATAAATATTTTAGACATGTAGTCCATCTGATTAATTAATTAAAATGAAATTCTGTGTGTAAAGATCTTTCTGTTTGGTAAATAACTGCTCTGCATTTATCTTTGTCCTGTGAATGTTCTCAGCTGTTTTGTCCATATAAGTTTGATGCAAGATGGAAGCAAGAAGTCACCAGCAAATCAGTCACTTGTTACATTTAAGCTCATGCTGTGGAATGAAACACAAAGCTTGAATAACACCCACTGATGTGACAGTTCTGGGAAATGATGAGCTTGTCGACCGACTCTTCTTCTAAAGCCAAACCTCACAGCCAGACAAGAGAACTAGAATTAATAGCCATGTTTACTTTGGATCGAGTCCTATGCAAGGTTCCCTTTACCAGATGATAGTGTGACACATCCACATGACATGCCACTATGTTTGCTTTGGACCAGTGTCTTTTAGAACATTTAAATTCCTGTAAATTGGTGTGAACCTCTGAGGCTAATGGTAAATGGATGCTACAATGCTTTTGAATCCTTGCAGACAAAGCAGCCTTAGACACAGATCAGGGTGACATCTATAACATTTATTGTGCTTCGGAAAATAAACCAGCATCAAACTGCATTTCAAATGCTGACAGCATGGCCGCTAGTGAAGATTGTTTAAGTAAAATCCTAATCCACACAGAGATGCCAAACTACATAACCAACAAAAATATTTCGAACATAATGTGTAATATGATGAGTACATTATCCATTACATCAAGCTGCAATGGAAAAACACTTACATACAAGGTGAGGCTAATGCTAAATCATTGAAACTGTACAGGCCGGACATGATGCACACTATGCAGGGTCTATTGTCTATGCACTGCACTTTGAATTTTGAATGAAAATACAGAGAAAAGGCTGCACTGCAACAGATCTAATGTGAACAAGCTCCATAGGAGGTTATGAGTTCTCCTACGTCTCTGCTACATTGAAGAAGAGCAGAGCTGAGGATAACAGGATATTAACTTATGTTACGGAAAAACATATTGCAAGCATTCATTGTACTGATAATGGGAATAAGTAACAGCATTTATAAGAAACATATCCTAAGTAAATAGTGCACTTTCTGCAAAAGAGAGTCAAATATAATCACAAAATAATCAGACAGGCATATGCATTACAGTGTTCAGACCTTTAGAAACACAATGGAATGTCTCCTGCTGTTAAACTCACAGTGATATACCTTGGTATACAAATCTGAATATCTTGCAAGACAGACTGTATGTGAAAACATGAATTAAATACACTCAAATTCTTTATATTATCTAAAACATCAATCAGGTGTAGTTTTTAAAAATCACACAAAACACATACAAATATAATTATATATTTCCAGTATTTTCTCAAATGCATCGCTCTCTTCCTGCTGTATAGGTAGGTCCACCAAATATTCCATTACGGAAATGTTCTGTTCAAGGTTGTATGGTGCTTGCTACCAGCGGGCATAGACCACCACAACCATTGCTAAACCTCTTCTCCTGTAAGTTACTGAGAACCTTACCAAACATGAACATACATAGATGCTCCTCGTGTGCATCTAATTCATGCTCTTTTGTATAGAGGTAGCCACCATAATGGTCTCAAAGGCACATCTTGACATTTTTTCATGTAGACTCGGGAGCCGGTGGCAAATAGAGTTTTGGATCTCCAGGAAAAGGTTGTGCCGGTGCTTGATTATAGTGGCCAGCTAGGAAGGTTCCAATGGTTCCAATGATAAACAGCAAAAACATGATCAAGAAGCATACTCGGTCTATTACTCGTCCAATCAAAATCCACTCTTCATTTTCCTGGAAAAAACATACAACATAATGTAGAAAACCATTCTATGTGTATTTTAAATAAGTAGTTAAATACTCATTTCTGTGAGACTAATGTAAAGATCCACTGTGAACGAGCCTCAAAGTCATAGCGGTTGCACTGCCAGATACGCTCAAGCTATGAGTGCTGAGGGACCGGGGCAGCCATTCGACTACATTTTGGAATGTGGTCTTAGAGGAATGGAGATGGGCAAATTTTGGAACCCTGTTACAGTATCTCAGCAGTGTTGCACCAGGCCGGTTACACGGTTACAATTTACAGCAGCAGTTGATTTGTAAGCAGTGATGGCTCGGAAAGAAAATCATAAGGTGTCCCTCGACTGGTGAGAAAAACTTACACTTTTAAATTCGTTCTTTTCCCTTGTAGTTTTGGCAATGTGGTTACAGGCTTCCACTGTGTCTCTTATGTCTAGGGCGGCGTGGCTTAAATTGTGAATAAGATCGTGTACAGTACCATTTGCCATTCCTTTGCCTAGAAAAAATAAGAAATCATGATCAAAATCACTTAATCTCAAGTATGTCAAGGATATCTGAGGAATTCTATTTGGTTACAGTGGCTCTAACTAAACCATTTTTCTGCAAGCTAGTATCTTGAGAATTTCCCAGATAGGGGGCATTGGAACAGGACATATTCTGAATTTGAGAGAATTATCTTCATTCTTTTATTGACGGGAGAGTACGTGCAATTACAATAATAATGTAGCAAGGAAGCCAGTCCTATGTGCCTCTCCTCCAATTCCTGCAGTGACTTGTAGATGATTTAGGTCTCCAAAGTTTGCCCTGCCTTTCCATTCTACTCTTTCATAACCTCCTCCAAATGTGGTCGCACGGCCTCCCCTGTCCCTATAGAGTGAGCTTCCAGTGTAAGTAAGCCTTGCAAGCCATAGTGGTTGCACTTGGGACTCACTGAGGGACTGACTCACTCACTCACTGAGGGACTGGGCCAGCTATGTGACCACATTTGGAGTGTGGTTTTGGAAAGAATGGAGAGGGGCACATTTTGGAAACCTGTTAAAGTATCTACAGTGTGTTGCAGGAAATTGAGGCGAGACATATGGAACAGGCTTAAGGTAAGCTCCTTGCTGCCTTATTATTTTCATTGCCTGGATCGCCCCTTTAATTTATAGACAAACAATAAAAAAAAAAAAACAAGGTGAGATTACAGTGGAGACAGGTAGAAGCTGGTCAGAAGGAAGGGTGTGAACTACAATAACAAAACCAAGGCAGCCACCCAGCAGATCACTCACACAGCTAGAATTAATAGATGGAACAATGTTGATCCCCTGGATTAAATTATTATTTTTCTTTCCTTGGCTGAATTTGATAGACAGTTTTCATCCTGATAGCTATGTAACAATGTATGTATGTGTAGTGTGACAGGGGCAAGCAGCCAAGGTAGTCTAGGATAATTATCACTCTTTGTCTGTGGGCCACTCCTAAATCATTACTTGTTGCACCATTATCCATTTCAAAGGACCCCTATCAGCCACATTGCTAGCAAAGAGTTGCATGATTAAGGTGGTCCTTACCACCCAAAACGCGATGCTGAACCTTTCTAGCATTATAATGGACGTGGCCAGTCTATATTTTTAAGGATGGAAGTAAAAGTTATGTTTTACTTTTTCTCCTTGTAGCACCATTGCCAGGACATGAGATGCCAGTCCATCCCTGAATTTTCAGTACAGCAAGGCACACAGAAGACAAATATTGCACTGAACTGAAATGGAGACAGGGTGGGCGGGATTTAGGAGCATTCAAACATGCAAATCTGCAAGCTTTCAAACCATAGTACATTTTTATTCAGTATAATAGTGGACTTTTTCTTTCAGATATTTGGCCTCATACTATATGAATAGCAAGTAATATGGATGAACTTCCTTTTTATAAGGGCCATTATTTGTTGATATAGTGATCTTGTGTATTGACATTTTGAAATAGGCTTTTTAATCTATGATTCAATATTCTTGTTTTTTTCGTTTTTAGTGGAAATAGTAAAAAGAGGGTCAGCTCTGAAGGTTAGTGCCTAAATCTCCAGTGATTCCTGAAGGCGTATCCATGCGCAAGGAAAGGAAAGTAATACAATAGTTTACCTATCTTCTCCAGTACAATCTTCATTAGTCCGTCTCTTTCCTTTTGTTTCTCAAACATGATTTCGCTCATTGGCTTCTTCAGCATGTATTCATCAGCCTTTATGATCAACCCCAGCGAGCTGCAGCGTCGTGTCAGGGGAGCTGGCGTAGGAGCAATGTCACTTTGCCGCACATGCATCCTTAGCAAGCGAGGGAGCTTTCTCAAAAATAACTAGATATGTGAAAACAGTAAATGTAAATGAATAAACACCCATCATGGATAGACAATGTTAATGTTAATATTCAGTGATTGGCCGCCGGCACTCACTTGGACAGCACATTCCAGCAGCTGAAACAATGGCAGTGCTGACTACCCACGTGTGCACCAGGCGGTCAATTGCTGCATTGGATTCCTGGTGGGGGACAGAGTTTCAGATGAGATTTATGGGCATTCTGGGAGGTTATGTGTGGGAGGGCTCCAGCATTCTGGATGCCCCCCCCCCCCGCCTATCTTTAATTACTCCTTGCTCCTTTGTCAAAACCTGGCCCTTTAATTGGTTTCCAGTGGTTAGGTGGTCTAGAGACCATTTAGTGTCTGGAACCTCGAAAAGGACTCCAGACCACATGACTGCCATGCCCAGTTGCAGGGCCTGGCTTTGCCAAGAGATCGAGATTCAGCTAAGTTAAACCAGGCTTGCCATGGGTGGGGGGTGGGCTAATTTACCATTGAACGCCAGCAATTCGGATGCCCGCTGTACTCTTCCCATCTGTGATTTTATGAAATGTGGGTGCTGGATCATTTAAAACTGGTATCAGCCAGAAGGACTGGTATATCCAGCTTTGTAAATTGAGAAACTCCACACTTGATTTTTCAGTGGCGCCACTATCAGCTCAGTGATCTGACTTACCCCATTACTGGGTAGCCATGGTCCCCATTGTGTTGTCTTTCATTTGTGTTTATCTTTGCTCCTCATCCTCTTGGCTTTCCTTATAAAATTAGCTTTTTGATTTGAGGGCGCTCCATTCCTCTGGATGATCTGGAATTCCCGGTTGTCTTTAAAGCGTTTTCCACTGCTTCTGCTTCACTCTAATCCTAGATAACGCCGCCTGTTTTAGCTGTAAAGCTCTGCCTTCTCCATTCATTGTCACTGCCTCTAGTTCTATACCCTAAAAAGGAAGTATCGGCCAAATGTATTTCCCAAGTTTGGTGGGTTTTGGTCTGCTTTAATGCCTCAGGATGGTTTAAGTTTGAATGTTTATTACTGTGTGTTACCCTTTGTGCCTTGGAGGGGCTCAAAGAGAGGCATTAAAGCTGACCCGCATCCATTTCCTACCTAATCGGTGTGGGTGCGTATTGTGACAAGCTTGCTAATGTCCCCCCCGTGCATTGATGTCCGTAGCACCTGCAATTCTTACCTGAACCTCGACCCTCATCAAAATGTGGCCCCGCGATGGGCCATTGGCGCTCATGTGGGTCAGGATCATGTTCTCTCTTCCTGCCACCGATCAGGGCCAGCTCACGTGACCACCGCTAGCTAATCATGGGGCCGCATTTCAGCCAAGGTTTGAGGTTCAGGTTAGTATTGTGTGTGCGGCGGGGGTTGATGTACCTGGGCACTCCAGCAGTCTTGATCCCCCACCCTCCAGCTTGTCACAATGCCGATCCACACACATTAGGTAGGAAATGGGTGTGGGTCCATTTTAGAGTCCCTATCTGACATTGAATATTTATGTAATTTATGTTATATTTATGTATTGTCATGGCAGCATAGAAAGCACAGTTGGAATTTACATAAAAATGAAATTTGGGGGATAGAATTTATGCTAGCAAACCATGGATGTGGGTGAAGAAAAGCTTGTTGGGCCAGGCATGTTATAGGCCACAAGGTCAGTGTGACAAATAAAATACTAGACCAATGTTTGGCCACAGTCTGCCCCTGATATTGACATTAGTTAACTCCAAAAAGGAGCATGGGTTAAATGGTGAAAGATGAATGGGACGGATTTTTCAAGCATGTCTGCCAGACTATGCTGTGTTGGCGCACATTCTATTTAGACCTTTTCCTTTTACACTGACACATGTTGCTGCACTGCAAGAAACACATTTGCTAAAACATAAGTAGTGCAGCAACAAGCTGAAAAAATGCTAAATGATATATTGCACCAATGTGGTGTAGTCTAGCAGAAGTGCTTAATAAATTGGACCCTTGATGTAATTTCTCAACTTTGAAAAAAAATGAAAAAAAAAATTTAGCATGCACAAAAATATGTGTTGTCTTCTCCTACCTCTCGAACAGTGCTGGACATTCTGTGGGTGTTCGGTGTTCGAAGCGACACATTTAAGACTATGACCGCATTTACCACAATGGTAATTGTGACAATCATAAGAAATGTTACATACCTGAGAAAAGATCAAAGAAACATTTAGTTATATAGTATACAGTGTTAACATATACCGTAGCGTTCAGGATTATGAGTGTGAGTTAAAATGCTTGAAATGTAGTTCTATAAAATAACAACTTTGCTAGACTGTATTTGGATTGCCCTCAAATTAAGTTCTTATCCAGACACACACTAATTCCCCACCCTATCCCCCTTGGGAACAGTGTACTGTATATTATAGTATATTACAACGCATTAAAAAAACTTTAATTGGTCAACGACTGTATTAAAAACCACTGTGATTGATCATAAACATCTGTGGGACAACTGTGACTTGACATGCGCACCCACACTGAGACTACCATGGGACCGAGTGGCTGTTATACCATTTTTTGTGTGGTCCTGAAGGAATTAAATTGAAAGGAATGCAAACTTTGGAGCCCTGCTATGGTTTCTACCCTGCACATTGGACAGGCATCGGGTGAACTTTTTGCTGCCTTTCTATTGGTCTCAGTTTAGAGTCTGTTTAAAGTAACACAACATTTCTCTAAAGGCAGCCTGCTGACTATAATATTTTGGGGCTGGTCTATGTATTGCTGGTGCCCAATTAGACAGCAATCCAGTAATGAACTAATCCAGTAATGAATTTATTAAATGAAATGGGTAGCAGCCATACAGTTTAGTGCTCTGGCACCCTGCTGTCATCCATGACGTAGCGGGCTTTCTCATTAATTGTCAGTGGGCGAGACCTATCATGAGTGTCCATCGCTGATATGTGCTATCAGGGCACTCGTATGCACTTCAAGTGTGCCATCAGCTTCAAAGCTAAAAAACTGCCCCCCCCCCCCAGAACTGCGAGTGAATGAAGCATTTTGGGTCCACCAGAGGAAATCATTCTGGGGACCCACCTTTCAGCTATTTTATATTCAAGGATCCTAAGTGAACCTTACACAAGCCCTAGTGAGCACCATCAGACAAGAAAAAAAGGTGAGTGTCTCTAATGCCAAAATTGTAGGCAGCATGAGGGGGTGGGTAAGGTTCATCTTGGATTCATGTAGATTCTGGACTCTCCCGAGAAGGTCACTTTAAAACAGAACCAAAGGTCCAGCCTGGAGCAGTAATTAACAGCTGAGCATAAAAAATACCACCCTGTTATTAATTAAATACACCCCGCAGAACTAAATAACTCTCCCAGCAGGGGCATAACTATGGGGGGTGCAGCAACTGCTAGGGCCAATGTAGTACACAGCACAATGCCAGATAAGATGGGAATGTTGGCGCTCTGAAGCTGGCACTATAACCACAAAAATGATGTTAAAAGGAGCACATCATAAATTAGGCCCCAAGCATCCTGCAGGCTATGTCCACCCTAAACAAGCCTGACTGAAACAGGCTGGAATATAATTATTTTGATTGTAAAATGCAACATATTCCATTTGTAGTTTAACTGTGAGCTTTGCATTACATTGTTATTTTTATGGCCCCCCTACGTTGTGGACACCTGTGCTCATGTTTTCATAGAGAGTGCCTGAAGACGCTGAAAAATGTCATGTCAAGCAACAAATGGCAGCTTTGCATTGCTGGTATGTGGGCACCTCACTTAATATCAAGCTCA
Organism: Gastrophryne carolinensis; assembly: GCA_027917425.1. Lineage (NCBI taxonomy): Eukaryota > Metazoa > Chordata > Amphibia > Anura > Microhylidae > Gastrophryne > Gastrophryne carolinensis. Next base: position 198,260,900 of record CM051237.1, read on the forward strand.
CTTTACAATGAGAGGCACAGCTGTGGAGGTCTCCGGAATCTTCTTAGCGATTAGGAAGAGGAAGACAGTCTGAGCCAGAAGGATGTTGATAGACACTGTACATTTTTGTCCTCCAGCTAAAAATAGAGAATGTAGAGAATGTGGATCATTCAATCATCAATGTATTATTTAAGTACATTATACAAACTAGTCTTCAAGGAACATATAATTAAACATGGCTGTTTTTTTACCTCAAGATTTCTGCCTCTTACCTCGGCTTGCATGCTCATTCTAGTCATAATAATACTGTATGTGCTGCCTGGCTTCAGAAGGCAAAAGAGCATTGTTGGCACCAATTCAAATTCTCCATTTTAAAATTAGGTTTCCTTACAGTTAGGGGCTTGGACACTGTGGACTCTGGACATACATAAGGTCCAACTCTGGGTCATTTGTTTTGAGCGGGGAGTATCACAGCCAATATAATCTTCTAGTTGAAGTCTGGATAAACTAACAAATTTATGGGGGGGCCTAAAGTGGAACAGCTTAAAGCTGAGCAACAGTCAATATTACCGGAAACTAGACCTACACAACACACGGTGCTCATATGCATCCCTCACCAGGGCAATTTAGGTTGCTGCACATAAAAATGAATTGACCCTAACTCCTGCGCTAGTAAATTTTAGAAACAAAATGGCGGCTCATGCATTTGCAGGCCACCTGCAAACAGGAAGTGCTGCTGGGCTTCCTGTTACTGTGCATTGTCAGTTATGTCAGTTGAATCCAGGCAGCAGCATGGTGGGGATAGGAAGCTCCAAAATGGCCGCTACCTTTCTTTTGCAACTGTGTCCGGCTGTTGGTCCAGTTTAAACTAGAGTAGGTGGCCGGCACTCATGTGACTGCAGCAGCCAATCACATCGCTTAAACGGTAATTCCACTTTCGACTGTATTTTTTTTAAGTTTTCACTATTGTGTGGCAATCGTATTTGTTATTTTTTTTCTATTTTCTATTTGTTTGCAACTCTGTGTTCTAAAATAACACAGTTTTCCATAACAACAATGTGCTTACCTTACTATGTACAGCAAAGTGGGGATTTTGCATACATATCGTAGACTTTCTCACTTGTTAATCATCTGATAGGCTAAAGCATGGGTGACAGCTTCTACATTTTGGACAGATCACAGTATTGTTTTTTGTAGCTGAATAGTTAATTAGGTCGCTTAGACCTAGTCAAAGCTGCTAAAGAGTTCACCTGTTACATTGGAAGAACTGTGGGACTTGTAGTCCATGTGTTTTACTCAAGGCCATGAAAACCACTCCCATTGTAGCAAAACAGAGACCCAGGAATATGAGAGTCATGGCAACAGATTGCTGATGAGTAATTCACAGGTCTGGGAGCACAATCTTAACACACATGTTTTTTTTACTTTCAGAATTCCAGAAGAGGAAACCAGTAAGGCAGAGCACCAAAAAACTGACAAAAGGGGAGTTTTTCTTTAATTTCTCAGGGGGACTGAGGAGAAAGGTAAGTATTCTCCTGTTTCACATCATTAATACACAGGGGAGCATCAGCTATTCGCATGCCTGCCTGCTCTCCAAACACCCACTTTACACAAAATGGAAGTTGTCTTGGTTTAAACCAGTATATGATATTGCCGTGGTGGGGAATAGGGGTGTGGCTTATTTACAGGGTTTCCATGCTACTCGTGTGTGTAAGTAGATGTAGCCCTGCCCTTGGTCATGTCTTCCAAAGATCTTTGGCCCATAAAAGATGTTAGTGATGGAGCCAATGCCCAGTCAGTCTATGCATTCCTCTACCACCATTCAGCCAAAGAGTCAGAGCAGATGTAAACTACCCAGACATCCAGCATTGAGTGGTACAAATGAAAGCTACAGCATTCCCACTTATTTCAAACATATAAAAAACTGTTTTGGTTGCACTTTTAAGTTTTATCTAAAATCCAATAACAATAGAAAAATATAGATATATCGTTGTGGGCTGTATTCTACTTAGAACAAAAAAGGGCAATTAATATATTTGATGCTCCCACAGAGCAAACATAAGCCTCCTCTGCATGACAATGGGCCGATCACCCAACATGATTATTATAATTATTTTACTTATTATTATTAATAATATTATTCTTGTTTATTTTTAAAGAGGAACATTGGACCAAAATTAAAAAGGGGCCGACCCCCTCCCCCCCCCCCCATCGGCTCCTTCTTACATTTTGGATGCTTCAGGACCTGATTCTCACCCCCGTCTGTTAATGACAGGCATGGCCTTAGCAGGGCTCGTCAATGTCCCAGGGCGATCTTGCAGCTTAGCAAAGTCTTTATGGATTATGGGTGGCCCCATTGCATCCCATTCATGGGCACTGCGCAGGCGTGAAATCGAGGGCAGCATGCAGTGCCTGAAGGGATGCAAGATGGTGCCGCCCATCAGAGGGTTGCCCGGAAACTGAGGGACCTAGAAGATGGATCCCTTGGTGAGGTGAGTAAATAATGCCCTAAGGTAAAACCGGAGGTGGGGGGGGGCAGCAGATCGGTGAGGCTTGTGCGAAGTTTTAACCTCCCCTGATGTTCCTTTTTAAAGCGCCATTGTATATCAGCAGTCTTGCAGGTGGGACTAGGATATTCAGAGGAGGCTTGCTCCTGCGCCTTGTGAGCATGATGGGAGGTAAGATGTTGTCAGTTCTGTGGAGTTTCATACACAGGGGCATTCCAAATCAGAATATCCCTGTAAAGCAGACCAAACCCGGGTGAGGGGAGGCATAATCCTGGGTTTAAGCTCCGATTTCAAAGAGGCAATTTCTATGAATAAATTGAACCTATGGAAATATGTTTTTTTTCGTAGCCATTAATAAGCGCAGTTTTTTTAATTCATGCTATCTGCATTAGTAGCTATTGGAAACAATACCTTTGGCAGGTAAAAAGTACACCAAAACACTGACAAATGAGATGAGCACACAGGGCACAATGATGTTGATCACGTAGAACAAAGGTTTCCGCTGGATAATGAGATAGAAGACTATTGACTGATAGTTGATGTCATCCGGAGTAAGTCGTTGATCTATGATCTTCTTGGCTGGCATGTGTTTTATTGCCCATTCCCCATTCTCTATGAAAGAGAACAATTACAAGCAAAGACAAACACTGTCGCTCTTCTAAAAGATCAAGCTGATATTACAACGTGTTCTAAATGATTATTATAACTATATTATTTACATTGTTATGAATATGTATTGCATTAAAATAAAATGTGATAGCCAACCGGCAAACATTGATTGCCTGGCTTAAAGGTGGTGTGTCGCAAAATTGTGTGATACTAAAAATCCATATAAATGCATTGGCTAATGAGAGGAGGGATCACTTATACACCTGAACTGAATAAAACTCCCACCAAGCTTGTGGCTTCTTTTCATGGTAGGAATAAAATCCAGGGGTGACAGGTTTAGGCCCTTATTCATCAAGCGATAGCGCCAGGTAGTGTCTGACGAGCGCCAGGTAGCGGCAGCTAACGGCGACTACCGACTCAAGTACGCCCGGCGGCGGTCACAATGACGCATTTATCAAGCAAAATGAGGCTAGCGCCGGCGAGAGCGACGGCTAGCGCGGCATTCATCATGAAGCCGCCTGGACCGAACAGCGCCGCTGCAAATTCCCTCACAGCACCAGGTATGAGCTGTCGCTCCCTGGCGATGTCCAATGCATTTCAATGGAGCAATCTATAATTATTCATAATTAATTGGTATTAATTTTTTTTTTTTTTTTTTAATGTCAAAAAATCGGACACCACTTCTGCAATGTTAGGATTTATTTTTAAGTAAAAAAAAAAATTAAAAAAAAATATGTGCAGAATTGATTTAACAGGTCTGAGATTAATGTATTCATATTACAAAATGATTCTAAAAACATGTATAATGTTACATTCAAAAAATATGGTTGTTTAGGGGTTAAAAACTAGTTAATACACATCGCCGCAAGCGCTCTGGGGTTTAAACAAGGAATGGACAGCGACAGCACATTCGGAGCGTGATTTGTTGATGAATATGAAGCTAGCCGTTCGCTCTGGCCATTCGTTGTCAGGCGCTCACATACAACGCTGGACCTGTGAAACAGCGACCCCCCAGCCCGTATTCAACATTACCGCACACTGACTGAGTCGCTGTCATCAAGCTAATGCCGGCCAAGCACAGCGAATACTGGCTGGCGCTGAAAAAATCACGCTACAGTCGCTCATCTGTCGCTACCTGGCGCTATTAATGAATCGGCCTCTTAGTCTATCAGGGGGACAGAGCCTGTCACTCCTGATTTCCTCTTCCTTCCATTAAGATAAAAAACAAGCCTGGCTGGATATTTGTTGATGCTGGGTGTATAAGTGAGCCCTCCTCCCTCCATCCAGCATATTCATATGGACTTTTATCATTGGGCAATTTTTTTGTAATAGTCCTCCTTTAAAGCGGATCAAACCCCCATTTTCGAATCCGTGCCCCCACCCATGCACCTTGTCCGAGTACCTCATGTAATGCAGCTAGCTCGGCGGTGGCCCAGTTTTTCAAACAAAGCATGTTTTTCAACTGCCGAGGCCACATCCCTGACAAATTTTAGATCAACGATTGGCTGATCTCAAGATTGACAGATGGCCGCATCACCAGCTTTCTGTTTGAGCATGTGCGCTCTTAGGCCCAGCCATTCAGATAAGCTACAGGGATGCCGGGGATGTGGCCACTGGCAATCACAGCATCACTGGAGCAGCTTGTAAAGTTGAGCTTACCGATGAACTCAGTGGGTTCACTTACTGAGACATCCCCCTATAGGATGCCCCAGGGGAAGGCTATCAGACGACCCTGGAGTCTTTTAGATTCCAAGGCCGGCTGCAGGGGGTTTGATCCAGTTTAAGAACAGAAAACATATTTGAATGAAATTCTACCTGTGAATGCCTCTGGGTCAATTTCAATCCATTCGATTGGACCCTCCTCTTTCACTGTCAGAAGTAATTCAATCTCACTGGCACTGTAAGTCTTTGATCTGTTTAAAAAAAAAGTAACCAATGAAAACATCTGATTATCCCATGAATTCAAAAGTAAAGTGTTAGTAAGTAGTAAGAAAACTAACCTAGTAATGAAAAGCCACGAGGACCCAGGGGCATATACACTATGGCTATGGCCCTTCTAGAAGACATCAGACCTCCAGATCCCAGCCCAAGGAGGAAAGAGTGCTGACGTTTAGTCTCAATATATACAATATAGTTACCAGTAAAAATGCACTTTCATATATGATATCTATTTACCATTTTATACCAGTTAAACTATTTTAGGGTACATCACCAAATCTGAACCTCTGACAAATTTTAAAGAGAGTGTAAACCCAACGTAAATAACAAGGCAGCAAGCTGCTCACCTGATGCCTGTTCCATGCCTGCCACAGCACTGATGCCAAAAAGAAAGATGTCTGCTGAAATAGCCTCAGCAGACTACTTTTTATGGGCAGTAAAAAGATTTACACAGCTTCTGGGAAAAAAATGTTTGCTGCTAGAAACATAACAGAGGCAACCAAATTCCCTATAAGTGTGAGAGCAAGTAGGAAGTCTCAGGGGCTGCCATTGTGGCTGGGCCCCCGGGACTCCTATCATGCACTATAAGGAGTCCCACCCGTATTGCTGTGATGGCAGCCTGCTAAGTAGTTCGTTACTGTTAGCTATTACAACAGTAATTAATCATGACACAACAAATTCATGCACACATAAATACACGTCTACACAATGAAACACTTACTGAAACACCATGGAGCAGTTTTGCCAATCAAATGGGAAGTGTGTGACCACCACAGGGCAGCTGCTCTCATAGATAGCAGGGGGCAACCAGTAGACAGAACCATCATAGGACACTAGAGTGTTAGCATAGAGGGCGATATCAAATGTGCCGTCCACACTGGAGAATAAAAAAAAACACAAAGATTATATTGTATATGGATTATAAGTAATGTACAGTAACTTTAGGACATAGTTTACATACAGATCCCTATCTGATATGTGTTGGGATAGGTTTAGTCGCTCTGTTGTATACTTAAAATTTGGTGTTCCAAGGCCATGAATGATCATGGATGACCCACAGAAAAAACTAAATTGGGGTCAAATGTATAAAAAAATTTAAAGTGGCTCAATAGCCACACAGGCCGCTTTTAGACTCTGGAACCGGCCCATTGCCTTCCCTGGGGCATCCAAAATTGGGATGCCCAACTTTGTGGACTGTCGTTGGCCACATCCCAGGCTTTCCTGTACCTGTGGTGCACTCCCGCACCCAACCATTCAGATAGGCTGGGGGCGGCAACATTCCCCAGACTACAGGGAAGCCGGGGTATGCGGTCATCGATCCACCAATCAGCAATCTGATATCATGTCAGCTCAGTGGCGGTCTGGTTTAAAAAACAGGTACTCGTGGGGAGGGGGGGTAAAGGGTTTCGTGCTGCTTTAACATACAATAAAACTTATTATATTAATTTTAGATCACCATAATGGTGGTTAGGCTGAGCACATCTAACTCTTCCCTTATCTAACCAAAACATCAGTGAAAGTATTTTTTTCCGGAGTTCGAAAGTATAAAAATGTATATAATATTAGCTGCAGGGGATTTTGTATAAATTAGAAGAGAAATAAAATTTTGCAATTCTGGGTGCTCTACCTTATAATACATCAACTGACAAGAGAAACAGGATTTGTCCAATTTAGTTTCCAAATCTCATAACAGGGTCGATAATGACGAAATTGTTTTTTTTTTACTGGCATTTGTTACAGTCATATTATAGGTTGCTACAATAAAAGATGGGTCAGCTTTACATCTATTTTGGTCAATGCATTGTTGTCTGGATTCTTACTAACTTGTTTTCTAGACCCACATCTGGAAGCCACACCATAGTGGAAGGGATACGTGTAACTTCAATGCCACCATACTCCTTTGGGTCCCAGCTCAGACGATAATCATTCCATTGCTAACATAAAATCAAAACAGAAAAGCAAGTCAGATCACTTTTACTAACAGTATGGGCCATAAAGCACATTGATGCCATCTAAGCCATGCTCAGGTATCACATTGTAATATATGTTTCACTGCATAACCAATCATAGAGTCTGATTTTGAGACACTGCTACTCACTTATAGTTTTAACCATTGCACTACAGACAAACCAGCACCAGGCATTTTCTTTTGGGGCCAAATAAATGGTGAAAGCAAAGACAGGGTGAGGTTATTTTGTTTATTTAACCAATTCACCCGGTTATTGATGGAGGGGGTAAAGGGATGGGAACAGATTAGCAAGATATTTACATCTACTTTAAATGATTAGCTACATACAGAGTGTAGATCCAGCATCACCAGCATAAAATGTTACTTTTTCCCCAACAGTTTTAATAATTCCCAACTCCCTGAAAGAGTATGTAAGAAAGTTTATCTGGGACTGGGATGGCGATGACGTGTTTTAGGCCCCTTAGTCATAGGCCCTTATTTATGAAGGAATAGCAACAGGTAGCGACTGGTGAGCGGCCGGTAATGACGGGCCCCGCCACGAGAACGCCGGCTCCCCACCACAATCACACATTTATCAAGCCGATCCTGCTTAGCGACTGAGATAGCGCCAGATAGCCACTCATTCATCATTATTCCAGCCTCAGCCCACAGCACCAGCGTCCGACCTTGAACAGCGACAGGTATGACCTCTCGCTACCTGGCGCTCTCCAATGCATTTCAATGGAACAATCTTTAAATATTCCTAATTAATTGTTATTAATGTTTTTTTTTTTTTTTTTTTAAATGTGAAAAATTCTGTGACCACTTCTGCCATGTTAGATAATTTTTTTAAGGTAAAAAAAAAAAAAAATGTGCAGAATTGATATTACAGGTCTGATATTATTGTATTCATATTACTAAATTCTTTAAAAAATTTTTTTTTTTGGTTTCCAAAAATATGGTGGTTTGGGGGTTAAAAAACTACTTTTAACACATCGCCGCCAGCGCTCTGGGGTTTAAACATGCATTTCACTGCGCGAGAATTTTTTGAGCGTGATTTTTTGATGAATCTGGTGGGAGCCGGTCGCTCTGACCAGTCGCTATCATGCGCACCCATACATCGCGGAACCTGTCAAATAGCGACTCGTTACCCCGTATTCAACATTACTGCACACCGACTGAGTCGCTATCAACAACCGAACAATGGCCAAGCACAGCGACTAATAGCGGGCGCTGTGAAAATACTGCTACAGTCGCTCAACTGTCGCTACCTGCCGTTATTAATGAATCGGCCTCATAGTTATATGACTGAGTAAAAGTTATGTTTTATGCTGCAAAATGCTGGATCTCAGTAAAGATTGAAAAGATACCCACAAAAATATTTATCTCCTATCTATGAGGCTTTTTACATTCGGCCCCAGCTCTCGAGGTGTAGGATCTAGGCTGAGATGAGATTTAAAACAAATCCTAAAACACAAGAGACCTCCTTGACAGCCTCAAGCACTGCCCTAAACATTAATACCTGACGATGGAGTGGACCACCAACCTAACTACACAGACCAAAATACATATAGGACAAATGGTTATCTGTGGTACCTGGCTCATACGGGCTACATGATTGGCATAATGAATAATATCAATCTTTAATAATAATTAGCAAGAATTAAGTTGCATAGGAAATGTACAGGAGTAACTAAAGTGCAAGCAGACACTGAAGCTGTAGTTCCCATGTGCAGATATCAAATGTGCAGAAAGCGGGCACCATCCCTGGTACACAGTGAAGTCAGCCCATGGGTGGGTGGGGTCCAAGCAACATGTGTGCTTCCGGTCTCCAGGACCCAGTGGCTGTCCTCCCAGGGCTTTCCCCTTTTCACTGTGATGCTGGCCCAGAGGAATATCAGCTATCGGTGGCACAGGGGCATGCTGTGTGTGGGGGGCTACTGTGTTTTAGTTCTGCAGAACCACATAGTATGTATTAGAATGAATTTGTGCTAATTGTTGCCCCTATATGTTTTGCATGTTATTAATAAAGATTGATATTTTTTCATTATGACAATTATGTAGTCTGGATGAGCCGGGGACCAAAGACAACCATTTTTCCTATATGTTTTTTTGGTCTGAGATGAAATTCAAGCTCACTTTTTGTACTCCCAGGACTTTTTTTTTGTACTCCTACTTTGTGTCCCAGGAAATAATTAAAGGAGAATGAGCTTACAGCTGAGTAGTAGAAGCCACAAGGACAGACATCTCAGGACGCACTGTGACCTGGTTACACCTACACATATGTTAGCACCAACTTCCTGCTTAGGGCCAATGGGACACCTATGACAGGAAGTGAGGGGACACAACCCTAAGTGGTACACAGACAGCAATAAAAATATGAGAGAGCTTTAAACCCTCACAACAGTAATATAAAAATGGCTCGACATCTACTTGAAGATACATTAAAGGCAAAGGGTCATCTTAATGAAATAGCTATGGGTCGAATGTTATCTAGTTATTCCCCTGGCAGAGCTTTCAATAAATTTCTGGAAACATGAGTGCAGTCACTGACAGACTTTCCAGGACATGTGTTACAAGCACTGTTACCTAGAGGACGGGCTGCCTTCAGAATTTCCAATTCAATGGCATCCTGCTGTGACTGCACCACATAGACACTTCCCCATATCAAGCCTGCCCCCAATGGATGGAAGGTTTTAAATGTACTCACCATTTCAACCCAGACATTGGTTGTAAGGGCCTCTTTTTTCTCATTCTAAAAAGTGAAATTATAGTAAAATGATAGTAAAAGAACTTTCATGGGCACATTAAATGCAAACAGTGTATTTCAGGACATACATGGTGCCCCAAACATAAATAGATGCTCATCCATATAAAATGAAATAAATTAAACAGTTTGATAAAAGGCGGTTGGGAGGGGGGGGGGGGGCATGTCCCCATCTTGGAATAACCTTCAGTTTTTCCAATGGAAAGGAAAGGTGTGCAACACATCAAACTGGTAGAGAATTTTACCAGAAAAATGTGGCGTGTTTCATGCTTAATTCATCATCATATCTAAACTTTCTAAACTATCTCGAGCAAAATGCTGGCAATTTACCATAGAGCAGATGGCAAACTTCCAGCCAAATTCAAAGATAAGGTTCTGTCACAAAAATAAACTGAAAGATGGGGTACCGTAAACCATGAAGGATGGAGCCCCAGAAGCGGCTGTTCTGGCATCACTCAAGGTCAAGTGTCTAGCAACAGGCATGTTCGGGTGTTGTTGGCTGAAACCTTTGGCAATGACACATGCACGGGGAGCATCAGCGCCACACAGTGCCATTTTTTGACCTCAGTGGCAGATTTAGCAACTAAAAAAAACTCTTAACGCCAATGTGGCCGCTGGCTAGCACCTTATTTAATGCTAGAGCCGAAAAGGATGCAGCACCAGGCTCTCTGGTTGAAGCAGGGCAAGTGAAACCTGGTGCTTTTGCTCAAGATCTCATAGAGCACAATGGGCAGAACTGGATTGTAGTGTTCTATGCTTATAACTAATATTAAACACATGTATTTGTACAGAATTTGCATTGTGACTTGTCAATAATTGATACACAGGACCTAGATGGTCCAAAATGTAGTTTTTTGTGGTTATTAACATTGATTTTAATGGCTTCTTTTACTTAACAATGTGTATTTTGGACACCAGCAACTAAATCGCAGCCACTGTCAGGTTTGTCCCTTTGTCCCCAGTGGTGATTTCTTGTAACTGCAATGAAGAAATGCTAACCAGAGCCAGAAAAATACAGTGCCAAAATTTTAAGGAGGAAAAGATTTATAAATATGATGTTGAGCGCTGGAATAACACTAGTACAAAGTGGCGCTCACTGGCTCTGGGATAATCGGCCGGCATGTCCAACAGGCAACAATCAAAGCTAATTAGTTAGCTTTCTGCCCAGCGACTGCTAGTACAGCACAGCGCCAGACCTTACCTGCCGGCACTCCCAAGCTCGCGCTATATCCACAAAAATTATGCTAACTGACGCACACATTCTGTGTTAACTTTGTCTGTACATGTGTGTAAGAGAAAATCTTCTTAAACATAAGAAACATAAGAAAGTTAATTGTTGGAGAGATCTCATAGGAGAGCCTATAACAGTGCAAGATTGAAATCTCTCTAGGCTTTTGGTCACATTAAGCAGACGTGTGTTTTCCTAACGAAGGCGAAAGAGTACCAAAATAATGAACAATTATTCTTATTTTTGTTTCTCTTCCTGTTGGGTCCACAGATCTATGCAGCTAGATGAAAGGTGAGGACCACCACATGTTATGGGATTTCGATGCTAGTTACACCCTTTGTCCACAGACAAGGCATAACCTTCATGGTGTGGTCAATGATCAAAAAGAACATTGGTGGTTGTCATCCTTTACCACTCTTTGCTTTGCCTTTTCTTTTTAGCCCCACAGTATTTTGTGCCGTACAGGTACATGTAGGCATTGTGCCTAGTGCCTACACAATTTTGAAAGCCTACCGATGACAGGAGAGACCCAAGGGCTCATATAAAGGAAATCTACCTGGTCATTTTCAGCAATTAAAGAATTAAGAACGGCACCTACTTAAATGAAATGTGCCTGTGAAGATTCTCATTTATCTTGGTCAGACACTGTAGAAATAATCAAGACAACTATAAAGGCACATAAACTTACATGGAGCAAATTACAATTAAAGTCTCTAGTCTAGTAAAAGTCTGATTATGAAGTGTGTCAACACTGCGAAGGGCCACTATGGCAAACTTTATCTGGAAATAGAACCTTATTGTCTCTCTCTATCTGACGGCCGCAGAAGAGGATGTTTGGAATTGTAAATGCTGTGACACTATGGTCCCTTCTGATACATATACATATACATGCGTATAGAATTGTAGGATAAAGGAGCGATTTGTTAATTTGGATATAAGGAACACAGTATACATTATTTGTTTCTAATAATCAAGACAACTAGACGCACTGTATTTTTCCTGAAGAAATTTGGCTAGTTGATTGACTGGGTATCTCCCTTTCTGAATTGAAAAAGCTACTGTAGTGGGTTGCTTAGTAGGAGATATTCAAGAAAAATACAGCAAGTCCAGTTATCTTGCTATTCTGAATTGAGAAAGGCAGTTAGAGGGCTAGTAAAACATCTTCAATAGCAGTACAACTCATCAGGGCAACTTGACATTTTACCACATGTCTATTTGGAACTGCAGCCTGATTACCTTGAATAACAATCAATGGCAAGCATTATTAAAGGCAGTGATAAGGAAAATGGAGCAAAATGTAAGTAAGCTCAGCTAATTTATTTATCTAGTTTATTAAAAAAACATCTTATTGGTTGCTCTAGGAAACTAGACAGACCTTTATTTTTACTTTGCATTAGCCTTAAAACATCTGTCAAAATGACACTTATCCCTGATCTTGGACTGGCCTATAGGGGAACATGGGAATCCCCTGAACTTAGAGGCCTGTTTTGGTGCCTTCCTCCAAAAAAAGGAACCCTGACCTGAATGACCTGGTTCACACAGTATTAACACCCCCAGTGCTCAGTCGATATTGTTTATCAAAAATGTCTAACTGGGATGCCTTGGGCCTACTAGTAGAACTGTTTAACTGTGGTTAAATGTTGTAAAGCAGTGACACCCAGAATAACTTGCTGCTTTAACCATAACAAATTGACAGTACATCAGTGTTCCTCAACCCTCTCCTTGAGAGCCATCAACAGGCCATGTTTTATGGGTCTCCAATATGCTGGCTATTTGAGAAAGCATTGGGGGTGTTAACACTTTGCAAATAAGGAAACCTCCCCTTTAATGATGTGCCCTCCCCCAAGAGGCTCAATAGTCCAGGGACCCTCCAGGGTCTACCAATCATGGTTCTGCGGTCAGTCCTGGGTATTGTGATTTTATGTGGTGCATGAGAAGGCATATTCCTGTACATCCATTAATCCATAGTTAAGCAAAATCCCAGGCTATTGTAAGCATATGGGCCAAATTATATACATACAGCCTACTATCTACCAGAACTGAGAAACTCCTAAATGTACCAGAAATCAGTAAGACATACCAAAGAGATGAGGTTGGTAAGTGTCAACTTTATACTGACACTTATAATGTCGCCTCCTTTCTTGGCTGGGCGTAAGTCCTTGTTGTAGTTGCTCATCAAATGTTTTAGTAGACGTTCCTCTTCATTGGCAGACAGGACAACTAGTGTAAGAATCCAAGACAGAACCAATCAATTCATATTTTCGAGGTGCCATAGGCCCAAGCTAGTATACAGCTGCAGTGCAGAGTAACATTTTTCCAGTTCCAGTATGTTGGGAGAACTGGTTGTTGAACAGCAGAGAATGTCAGATTGGGGGTCATGCTAATTGTTTAGTGATGCAAGTGAGCTTTTTAACTTCAACACAAAAAAAGTACAACAAAAATGTCTTGGTTTTCATTTTTCACCCAACAAATCACCTGTGCCTGTAATATGGGAATTTTAACAGGTGGGGCTATTTTTCCAATTATGATGATGTAAGAGTATTTTTTGGCATCAATGGCTCCCAATGGGGTAGGCAGAAAATAAATGCCAAATGTTTATGTATAACCCCATGGGGTGCTGTTATTTCCAAACTTAAAACCTTACTTCATTGGAATAATGATGCCCCTTACCTGTAAAAATGCTCCATCACATGTGATTTTTGGGGAAAAACTCAAAAACAACATTTTTTGTTGCTCTTTCTTGTGTGAAGGCAACAAGAAAAAGCTCACTGAGATGCGGACTGCAGTTCACAACGAGGCACCTTGCGTCACCAAATACAACACAGGTTACATTCAACATACATTTTGCTGAAATTTGGTTTATTTCCACTGAAACCTAACTTTGCAAAAATCTCATGGATCCCTCTTGTTGCTTAAATAAAAACTCTTTAAAGCAGACCTTCACCCTGAATAAGAGCCTATCTTATATGTTTCCCACACCCTGTACATACATAATGCTCGCATTAAAAATCATCCTACCTGCATCTACTGCATGTTGTGAGCCTTTAAATATCCAAGATGGCGGCTCATGAAACGTCAGGCAGCCTGCAAACAGGAAGTGCCTTCTGACTGTGCTGCTCTGCATTCTGGGATTGCTGTCCTTTCCCTGACCCCAGCTCTGCTCTGTCTGTGCAAAGCCTGCCCCCCTGTACTTTATACCGCTCTTCTCTCCTCAGTATGTGATGCTTCTGAGTCAAGATGGCGGCGCCCGTATTCTAGAGTCCTGAACAAAGTTGCAGCCCGGTGGGGGAAAGAATAATATGTAAGTGACTAAAAACGTAAAATATATTAATTTTAGATGCCGGGAAATAGTTTTTTAAGGGTTTGAGCTTTTCATTATATCATGCTGAAGGTCCACTTTAAACCGGACCTTCAGCGTGATTTAATGAAAAGCCCAAACTCTTAAAAAACGGTTCCCCAGCATCTAAAATTAATATAATTTAAGTTTTTAGTCACCAACTTATTATTCTTCCCCCCACTGGGCTGCAACTCTGTTCAGGACTCTAGGATACGGGCGCCGCCATCTTGACTCAGAAGCATCACACTTACTGAGGAGAGGAGAGTGGGATAAAGTACAGGGGGGCGGGTTATAGCTGTGCTTTGCTCAGACAGAGCAGAGCTGGGGTCAGGTAAAGGTCAGCAGTCCCAGAATGCAGAGCAGCACAGTCAGGAGGCACTTCCTGTTTGCAGGCTGCCTGATAAGATGGCGGCTTCCATAAGCCGCCATCTTGGATGTTTAAAGGCTCATAACATGCAGTAGATGCAGGTAGGATGATTTTTAATGTGAGCAATCTGTATGTACAGGGTGTGGGAAACATATAAGATAGACTCTTATTCAGACTGAAGGTCCGCTTTAACTCCAGCAATTATTTTCCAGTTAATACCAGAGGTCCTCTTTAGCCAACCAATACATTTTTGTGAGAGGGAAGACAGAACAAGCTCATTAAACTACAGTAAAATGCCTGTTAAAAATGCTAGAGTTCTTTTTAAAAAAAATGTTATTGGTCGATCTGCATGTAAACCAAACAGAGGCGTATATTCAGCGTTATTTCTTCTATACTGGTGCTCACACTAGGGTCACATCTGCCTATCTACTGCATTCATATACAGACACGCGTATACTGGCAGGTGTAACATCTCTACAACATATTCATATATTCATGATTACAAACTGGGATCACACCTATATGCTGGAAGGTCTCTACCACACTCATACTGGGGCCCCATTTATACTGCTACTTATATATAGACATGCACTATAGTGAGAGTGGACCTAACCTCTCCCTGGCGCTCCCTTTGACTCTGTGCCAAGGAGACAATAAACTAACCTACCCCTTCATGCCATCACTGAGCTCTTCATTAGAGAGATACTTTTTCCCAGTGGGAATAGGAATCAGCTGCACTAGTGACATCCTATTCAGGTATACAACACTGCAATGTGCAACTGTTTCTTTTGCCCTATCATAGAGAGCTTAATGACGTAAAGGGGAATTGAAGGCCCCCTGGCAGGGGAAGTGGGTGCAATAGGGTCCTCCCTTGTAAGTTGCTGCCAGAAGGGTTTATGGCCACTTTGACATGTGCTTATATGTGTAAACAAGCTAGAGCCTAATTACAGGCTGATTCATCACTAACGCCAGGTAGCGACAGATGAGCGTCTGTAGCAGGCATTTCTGAGCGCCCGCTAGTAGTCGCAGTGCTCGGCTGTGGGTCGGCTGTAGTTCTTAGCTGTGCAGTAATGATGAATACATTGTGAGGAGTCGCTATTTGACCAGTACAGCGCTGTATGGGAGCGCATGTTAGCGACTGGTCAGTGCGACCGGCTCACAGCATATTCATTATAAAAACAGCGTCACAAAACTCTGGCGCTGAAAAATGCTTCTTTGAAGCACAGAGCGCCGGAGGCGGTGTGTTTAAAGTCTGTTTTTCGGCATCTTTCCACTAGTAACAAAGCGAAAACATATGGAATTACATTGTAATAACATTGTAACATGAACACTTTAATGCCAGACCTGTAATGTCATTTCTGCAGAAATATATAAAAAATGAAAAATGTGTGGAAAAACAGCTTTTTCAATGCCAGAAGAGGTCACAGAATTATTTGAAATTTTTTTCCCTAAAAAAAAAAAAACAACATAAACCCAGTTTAAAGAGAAGAAAATCGTCCATTGAAATGTATGGAAGAGCGACAGGTAGCGAGAGGTCATACCTGGCGCTGCACAAGGCTGAACGCCGGCGCTGTTCGCTGAGGCTGTGAAAATGATGAATCAGACGCTACATGGCGTTATCCCAGTCGCTAAACAGATTCTGCTTGATAAATGTGTAATTGCGTGCCGTGTCCGGCGTTCACCAGCTACCAGCTACATGTTGCTACCTCTCATTAACCAGCCACTACCTGACGCTATCCCTTCTTAAATAAGGCTTCTTAAATAAGGTTAGACACTACTCCATCTACTTTTTTTTTCATTTTAGAAAGCAGATTACTGCTTTTTACTGATCAGCCACCATATATATAATATATATTTAAAATATATATATATATATATATATATATATATATATATATAATATAATATTTAAATAAAATATATTCAAAATTGAATATTTACACACAGACACACACACTCACACATATATATATATATATATATATATATATATAGAGAGAGAGAGATCACATGCAATATATATATATATATATATATATATATATATATATATATTCATTGAACCATCACAATTGTCACAAAACACCCCTATCTTTCATTTTTCTGTTTGACCCAAAACTGCTGAAAAGTGACTTGTGATTGGACAGCATAGGTCAGTGAAATGTGCAGTCCATTCATTGTGTGAGATGTTAGTGAGTATTTCTAAGTGCAGACACACATGCAGATAGATGGAAAGTGCCCCGTAGTGGGTAACATTCAGGTGTGTGCCCTACCTGTGAAGCACAGAGTGAAGAGCAGCAACACGTCCATGCTTGTAACTCATGTCCTCTGGGCCGAGTGGATGAAAGCTCTGTGCAATGTCTGGAATGGTTATTTTAGGGACTGAGCAGACCTCTGGGACACCATCTCCAGCTGTCCTATGAATAGTCAGCTGTTGATACCAAAGAGGACAAATGAAAATAACAATGCTGTGAATTACTGGGCCATAGTGAGGGCACCGGAAAGTGCTCTGGAGCTTAAAGCAGAGGGCTGCAGTGTATTACAGCACATGGCAGCCCAGGAGATGCTGGTGCGAGTGAATGCATTTGCAAATAAATATTAGACATACCGCTACATCCTTAAAGATACCCCATAGCATGAAAAGCCTGTGTCTGGCTATAAAAAGGGCACAACATTTTGCAGACATGGCCTGCTGGAACAGCCATCATGCTTAAAGCAGATCTAGACACAAAGTTAGCTATATCCACCTGGTCCAGGACTGGGTCCCAGTGAAATTCAGGGATCAGAAAAAGAAAAGGTATTGGAAGCCAGCGTGTGTGGTGCACTTTCTAGTCCTCCATCTTACAGTGACCTGGTCACGGACCTGGTTGACTTTAGCTATCCTTGGAGCTGGGAGGCATTGGGATGAGAAGTTCCACAAGATTCCCAGGTAGGTTGGCATTATGGCTTTAGCACAAATTATTTTAATCTATCTCCAGCTCACCAGTGAAGAACAGAAATTTAGGAACACAGTATTCCATAATCCCCAAAAAATATATTTCTCAAAACCCCACACCAATAAAAGCAGATTATTGAAGGAAACCCCCCTACCATCCTGCACCAAGCCACTAATAAGTCTCAAGCCCTAAAAATGAGTATTCATTAAGTTCATTGGAGGAGACAATCATTCTTTACCATAAGAACTATAAAACTGTGGAGTAGCCCCCCACAGAAGCTTGTTACAGCATCAAACGCTGACAGCTTCAAAAAAGGATTAGATGCTTATTTAGAAGAAAATAACATTAACAGTTACTATTAGCGGTCAGTAAAAAAATAAACAAAAAACAAAAAATTGAATAAAAAATAACTTCCCTTACCCCAACAACCTTGGTTGAACTTGATGGACATATGCCTTTTTTCAACCATATTAACTATGGGCCTTATTTATCAAGGGATAGCGCCAGGTAGTGTCTCACTAGCGCCAGGTAGCGCCAGCTATCGGCGGCTACCGACTCCAGAACGCCAGGCTGCGAACACAATCACGCATTTATCACGCTAAATGAGGCTAGCGCCGGCGAGAGCGTCAGCTAGCGCGGGATTCATCATGTTGCAGACTTCAGCGAACAGCGCCGCTGCTAATCCCATCACAGCGCCAGGTATGACCTCTCGCTACCTGGTGCTCTCCAATGCATTTCAATGGAGCAATGTTTTTTTTTTTTTTTTTTTTTTAAATGTCAAAAATTCGGTGACCACCAAAAAAAAAAAATAAAAAAATTTGTGCAGAATTGATATTACAGGTCTGATATTAATGTATTCACATTACAAAATGTTTTATTAAAAACTTGTTTATTATTTTTTTCAAAAAATAAGGTTGTTTGTGGGTTAAAAAACTACTTTTAACACATCGCCGCCAGCGCTCTGGGGTTTAAACAAGCATTTCACAGCGCGAGAATTTTTTGAGCGTGATTTGTTACTGAATATGCTGGGAGCCGTTCGCTATGGCCATTCGCTGTCATGCGCTCCCATACAGCGCGGAACCTGTCAAACAGCGACTCCAAACCCCGTATTCAACATTACTGCACACCGACTGAGTCGCTGTCAACGACCAAACAATGGCCAAGCACAGCGAATACTAGCCGGCGCTGTGAAAATCACGCTACTGTCGCTCATCTGTCGCTACCTGGCGCTATTAATAAATCGGCCTCCCCGTAACTATGTAATCTTTTCATAAATACTGTTTTATGTTGTTTATTGCCAGATCAAGTTGTAATATATGTTGGGAACATTGAGGGTGAGTCTGGCTTACCCACTCCCATTAGAAATTAAAGTTTACTCTATCTCTGTCCTCTATTCACATCAGCACTTGCGCATCCCCCTGTTTACATCAACTTTGTTGCCTGTCCCCCCCATTGTTCCATATGACAGGGAGCCTAACAGCAATTAGTTATTTTACCCGCTACTCAAATCAATGAAACCCACCACCAGATATAAACCCCCACCAACAGCAATCAACAATTAACCCACCCACACCAGCAGGGGCGGACTGGGGCTACCGGGGCACACCGGCCCTGCTGCACTGTTCTGAATGTCACTATATACACACCTTATTTTTGTTCCATAAGATGCACCCAGGGTTTAAAGGACTAAAATAAGAAAGAAAATATTCTGAACCAAATGGTGTGCTTAAATTCCCCCATTCAGTGCGCAGAATCACCCCATTACAATAAAGGCAGTGGGGGCATCCCTCAGTACAGCCAGTGGGGGCATCCCTAAGTACAGCCAGTGGGGGCATCCCTCAGTACAGCCAGTGGGGGCATCCCTCAGTACAGCCAGTGGGAGCATCCCTCAGTACAGCCAGTAGGGGCATCCCTCAGTACAGCCAGTGGGGCATCCCTCAGTACAGCCAGTAGGGGCATGCCTCAGTACAGCCAGTGGGGGCATCCCTCAGTACAGCCATCAGGGGAATCCCTCAGTACAGCCAGTAGGGGCATCCCTCAGTACAGCCAGTAGGGGCATCCCTCAGTACAGCCAGTAGGGGCATCCCTCAAAACAGCCAGTAGGGGCATCCCTCGGTACAGCCAGTAGGGGCATCCCTCAGTACAGCCAGTAGGGGCATGCCTCAGTACAGCCAGTGGGGGCATCCCTCAGTACAGCCAGTGGGGGCATCCCTCAGTACAGCCAGTGGGGCATCCCTCAGTACAGCTACTGGGGGCATCCCTCAGTACAGCCAGTGGGGGCATCCCTCTGTACAGCCAGTAGGGGCATCCCTCAGTACAGCCAGTGGGGGCATCCCTCTGTACAGCCAGTGGGGGCATCCCTCAGTACAGCCAGTAGGGGCATCCCTCAGTACAGCCAGTAGGGGCATCCCTCAGTACAGCCAGTAGGGGCATCCCTCAAAACAGCCAGTAGGGGCATCCCTCGGTACAGCCAGTAGGGGCATCCCTCGGTACAGCCAGTGGGGGCATCCCTTGGTACAGCCAGTGGGGGCATCCCTCGGTACAGCCAGTGGGGGCATCCCTCGGTACAGCCAGTGGGGGCATCCCTCGGTACAGCCAGTGGGGGCATCCCTCGGTACAGCCAGTGGGGGCATCCCTCGGTACAGCCAGTGGGGGCATCCCTCGGTACAGCCAGTGGGGGCATCCCTCGGTAAAGCCAGTGGGGGCATCCCTCAGTACAGCCAGTGGGGGCATCCCTCGGTACAGCCAGTGGGTGCATCCCTCAGTACAGCCAGTGGGGTATCCCTCAGTACAGCCAGTGGGGGCATCCCTCGGTACAGCCAGTGGGGGCATCCCTCGGTACAGCCAGTGGGGGCATCCCTCGGTACAGCCAGTGGGGGCATCCCTCAGTACAGCCAGTGGGCGCATCCCTCAGTACAGCCAGTAGGGGCATCCCTCAGTACAGCCAGTAGGGGCATCCCTCAGTACAGCCAGTGGGGCATCCCTCAGTACAGCCAGTGGGGGCATCCCTCATTACAGCTACTGGGGGCATCCCTCAGTACAGCCAGTGGGGGCATCCCTCAGTACAGCCAGTGGGTGCATCCCTCAGTACAGCTACTGGGGGCATCCCAGCGGGAGCATCCCTCTGTACAGCCCGCGGGGCATCCCTCAGTACAGCCAGTAGGGGCATCCCTCAGTACAGCCAGTAGGGGCATCCCTCAGTACAGCCAGTAGGGGCATCCCTCAGTACAGCCAGTAGGGGCATCCCTCGGTACAGCCAGTAGGGGCATCCCTCTGTACAGCCAGTGAGGGCATCCCTCGGTACAGCCAGTGAGGGCATCCCTCGGTACAGCCAGTGAGGGCATCCCTCGGTACAGCCAGTAGGGTCATCTCTCGGTACAGCCAGTAGGGGCATCCCTCGGTACAGCCAGTGGGGGCATCCCTCAGTACAGCCAGTGGGGCATCCCTCAGTACAGCCAGTGGGGCATCCCTCAGTACATCCAGTGGGGGCATCCCTCAGTACAGCCAGTGGGGGCATCCCTCAGTACAGCCAGTGGGGGCATCCCTCAGTACAGCCAGTGGGGGCATCCCTCAGTACAGCCAGTAGGGGCATCCCTCAGTACAGCCAGTAGGGGCATCCCTCAGTACAGCCAGTAGGGGCATCCCTCAGTACAGCCAGCGGGGCATCCCTCAGTACAGCCAGTAGGGACATCCCTCAGTACAGCCAGTAGGGGCATCCCTCAGTACAGCCAGTAGGGGCATCCCCCAGTACAGCCAGTAGGGGCATCCCTCAGTACAGCCAGTAGGGGCATCCCTCAGTACATCCAGTGGGGGCATCCCTCGGTACAGCCAGTGGGGGCATCCCTCGGAACAGCCAGTGGGGGCATCCCTCGGTACAGCCAGTGGGGGCATCCCTCGGTACAGCCAGTGCGGCATCCCTCAGTACAGCCAGTGGGGGCATCCCTCAGTACAGCCAGTAGGGGCATCCCTCAGTACAGCCAGTAGGGGCATCCCTCAGTACAGCCAGTAGGGGCATCCCTCAGTACAGCCAGCGGGGCATCCCTCAGTACAGCCAGTAGGGACATCCCTCAGTACAGCCAGTAGGGGCATCCCTCAGTACAGCCAGTAGGGGCATCCCTCAGTACAGCCAGTGGGGGCATCCCTCAGTACAGCCAGCGGGGCATCCCTCGGTACAGCCAGTGGGGCATCCCTCAGTACAGCCAGGGGGGCATCCCTCAGTACAGCCAGTGGGGGCAGCCCTCAGTACAGCCAGTGGGGCATCCCTCAGTACAGCCAGTGGGGGCATCCCTCAGTACTGCCAGCGGGGGCATCCCTCTATACAGCCAGTGGGGGCATCCCTCAGTACAGCCAGTGGGGGCATCCCTCTGTACAACCAGTGGGGGCATCCCTCAGTACAGCCAGCGGGGCATCCCTCAGTACAGCCAGTAGGGACATCCCTCAGTACAGCCAGTAGGGGCATCCCTCAGTACAGCCAGTAGGGGCATCCCTTGCTACAGCCAGTAGGGGCATCCCTCAGTACAGCCAGTAGGGGCATCCCTCAGTACAGCCAGTAGGGGCATCCCTCGGTACAGCCAGTGGGGGCATCCCTCGGTACAGCCAGTAGGGGCATCCCTCGGTACAGCCAGTGGGGCATCCCTCAGTACAGCCAGTGGGGCATCCCTCAGTACAGCCAGTGGGGCATCCCTCAGTACAGTCAGTAGGGGCATCCCTCAGTACAGCCAGTAGGGGCATCCCTCAGTACTGCCAGTAGGGGCATCCCTCGGTACAACCAGTAGGGGCATCCCTCGGTACAGCCAGTAGGGGCATCCCTCAGTACAGCCAGTAGGGGCATCCCTCAGTACAGCCAGTGGGGCATCCCTCAGTACAGCCAGTAGGGGCATCCCTCAGTACAGCCAGTAGGGGCATCCCTCAGTACAGTCAGTAGGGGCATCCCTCAGTACTGCCAGTAGGGGCATCCCTCAGTACTGCCAGTAGGGGCATCCCTCGGTACAACCAGTAGGGGCATCCCTCGGTACAGCCAGTAGGGGCATCCCTCAGTACAGCCAGTAGGGGCATCCCTCAGTACAGCCAGTGGGGCATCCCTCAGTACAGCCAGTAGGGGCATCCCTCAGTACAGCCAGTAGGGGCATCCCTCAGTACAGTCAGTAGGGGCATCCCTCAGTACTGCCAGTAGGGGCATCCCTCGGTACAACCAGTAGGGGCATCCCTCGGTACAGCCAGTAGGGGCATCCCTCAGTACAGCCAGTAGGGGCATCCCTCAGTACAGCCAGTGGGGCATCCCTCGGTACAGCCAGTAGGGGCATCCCTCAGTACAGCCAGTAGGGGCATCCCTCAGTACAGCCAGTAGGGGCATCCCTCGGTACAGCCAGTGGGGGCATCCCTCGGTACAGCCAGTAGGGGCATCCCTCGGTACAGCCAGTGGGGCATCCCTCAATACAGCCAGTGGGGCATCCCTCAGTACAGCCAGTGGGGCATCCCTCAGTACAGCCAGTAGGGGCATCCCTCAGTACAGTCAGTAGGGGCATCCCTCAGTACAGCCAGTAGGGGCATCCCTCAGTACTGCCAGTAGGGGCATCCCTCAGTACAACCAGTAGGGGCATCCCTCGGTACAGCCAGTAGGGGCATCCCTCAGTACAGCCAGTAGGGGCATCCCTCAGTACAGCCAGTGGGGCATCCCTCAGTACAGCCAGTAGGGGCATCCCTCGGTACAACCAGTAGGGGCATCCCTCGGTACAGCCAGTAGGGGCATCCCTCAGTACAGCAACGCCGCCGCCGCTCTCTCACACACAAAAACACACATACATACTTACCGGCACTTCCCGGCTGTTGCGCGCCGGTCGGTGGGCGTGCCCCATATGGCCGGCTTCCATTGTTTTCATTGGACGCCGGCCATATGGGGCATGCCCACCGACCAGCGCGCAACTGCCGGGAAGTGCCGGTAAGCATGTATGTGTGTTATTTGTGTGTGTGTGTGAGAGCGGCGGCGCCGGCAGGAACTGCAGGGCTGGGCAGGCCAGCCGGGCGGCCGGCTGCTCCCCCAGCCTCCAGCATCTTTTCCATGGGGTCGCGGCCCTCCCTCGCACCGGCCTACCGGCATTTTGCCCGGTTTGCCCTATGGCCAGCCTGCCCCTGCACACCAGTAATTAATTTGTAATTCCTTCCCCCACCAGCAGTCAATTAATAGCCCCCTTCCCCCCCCAGCCATCAGCCAATCTATTACTAACCCCTTCCCCCACCAGAGATCAATAATTAACCCCCTTCCACCCCAGCAGCATCAAGCTATAAATATAACCCAGTCTTCCACCAGCTATGTATGCATGATGGTAGGGGGGCATTCCTATGGACAGCTCTCCAGGCAAAGAATTGTAAAAGAAGGGGTGGAACTAAAAATGCGCCTACTAAGGGCTTTATTCATCAAGGGATAGCGCCAGGTAGTGCCTTGTAAGCGGCAGATAGCGGCAGGTGAACGCAGGGCATGGCACGCAATTCCACATTTATGAAGCCGATTCTGGTGAGCGACTGGAACAACGCCATGTAGCGTACGATTCACCATTACCTAAGGCTCAGCGTAGAGTGCTGGCGCTGAAGCTTCCAGAGCACAAGGTATTACCTGTCGCTACCTGTTGCTCTCCCATACATTTCAATGGACATTACCTCTCTTCTCTTTAAACAGGTTTTTTTTCTATTTATTTATTTATTTTTTTAACAAAGCATTGTGTGACCTCTCCTGGCCTATTTAAATACATTTTTGAAAACTTTTTTGATCTTTAAAATTTAAATGCAGAATTGTCATTACAGGTCTGGTATTAAAGTGTTCATGTCACAATGTAATAACAATGTAATTCCATATGTTTTCACTTTGTTATTTCTGGATACATGTTCAAAAACAGACTTTAATCACACAGCCTCTGGCGCTACGGGCTACAACCAGCCGTTTTTGATCGCCAGCGGTATTTGAGGCTGTTTTTTTGATGAATATGGTGTGTGTCAGTCGCACTGAGCTGGCTCTACCGTTTGCTACCATACAGCTTAGCACTAATGTTATAGCGACTCACACAACATATTCATCAATGCCGGCCAGTGATTGAGGCGCTCTGAAACAACGAACCATGGCCGAGCACAGCGACTACTACCGGTCGCTCTGAAATCCTCGCTACAGATGCTCATCTGTCGCTACCTGGCTTTAGTAATAAATCAGCCTGCCAGTTGCTCCCTGGCACTGTGTGCAGCATCATTGAAGTTCCAGGGAACTGCATTGTAGGCACATTTTTAGATTTACTCATGTATTATATAGCTTTCAGCTTCAGATAGTGTACCACCAGTATCTTAGTGAATTTATGTTTTCATCGGGGGCACTAAGATAAACGGGGGGCTAATTGCTAAACACAGCCACTCTTTTAGGTACGCCACAACTCACACAATTGAGGAGACTGTGAAGCGTGACATATGTTGCCACTGTCAAAAATAAAGATTATTATTATATTTAGTAGTAATGATTTATTACTATTATTATTATTATTTATTATTAAAGGTTCACATAGCATCCTAGGGGGTTAGTATAGATTCTTTGTTTTTTTTGTTGTATGAGTTGTATTGAAAGGCATAAAGCATATGTTTTTTAATTTCCATTAGTACATTGTCTTCTGGCCTCAGCACAGTGTCCATGTTTTAAATCACTAATCTCGTCTTACTTTTTCTAATTTGATCCGCACTGCTAGACTATTTCTATATTTTTAAGGCTGTGTCATTTTAGACAGGCAAGTACAGTATTATGGTAAGAAGGCTAATTGTCCCTTACTCAAAATCTATGAGGCTGATTCATCATTAGCGGCAGGTAGCGACAGATGAGCGTCTGTAGCAGGCATTTTCTGAGCGCCCGCTAGTAGTCGCAGTGCTCGGCCGTGGGTCGCTACTTTATAGCGACTCAGTCGCTGTTCAGTAATGTTGAATACATTGTGAGGAGTCGCTATTTGACCAGTACAGCGCTGTATGGGAGCGCATGTTAGCAACTGCTCATAGCCACCGACTCACACCATATTCAGCAAAAAAACAGCCTCACAAATCTCTGGCGCTGAAAAATACTTGTTTGTAGCCCAGAGCGCAGGAGGCGGTGTGTTTAAAGTGTGTTTTTCAGCATCTTTCCACTAGTAACAAAGTTAAAACATATGGAATTACATTGTAACAACATTGTAACATGAACACTTTAATGCCAGACCTGTAATGTCATTTCTGAGGAAATATATAAAAAATGAAAAAATTATGAAAAACTGCTATTTCAATGCCAGAAGAGGTCACAGAATTATTTGTGATTTTTTTGCAAAAAAAAACCAAAAAACAAAAACCCTGTTTAAAGAGAAGAAAAGGTTCGTCCATTGAAATGTATTGGAGAGCGACAGGTAGCGAGAGGTCATACCTGCCGCTGTGCAAGGCTGAACGCTGGCGCTGTTCGCTGAGGCTGTGAAAATGATGAATCAGACGCTACATGGCGCTATCCCAGTCGCTAAACAGATTCTGCTTGATAAATGTGTAATTGTGTGCCGTGTCCGGCGTTCACCAGTCGCTACCTGTCGCTACCTCTCATTAACCAGCCACTACCTGACGCTATCCCTTCTTAAATAAGGGCCTATGTTTAAACTGAAGTATTGTGCTGACATGCTGAGGACAACTAGGAGTTAACCCACAAGCATATGTTATGCCCCAGTAAGACAGCTGAGGTTAGAAATGTTTGTCTTCACAAGCCATCTGTTGGCCACAAAATAATGCATGTCACTCATTCTGTCTGAAATTAGACTTTCCTCTACACTTGGTAAGAACTTCTAGTCATAAGCTGGACTCCCACCACCACCCCACCCACTCACCATGGGGGCAAAGACACCTGACAATTGGTTACGTGCCACCATGTATTGCCCCTGAAGGCAATGGGAAACATATTTATGAAGCATCAGCACCACACAGTGCCACTTTTTTTGCTTCAGCGGTACTCAGCGTGCAATCTAAGGCCCTTATTTATGAAGGAATAGCGACAGGTAGCGCCTGGTGAGCGACTGGTAATGACGGGCCCCGCCACGAGAACACCGGCTCCCCACCACAATCACACATTTATCAAGGCAATCCTGCTTAGCGACTGAGATAGCGCCAGATAGCCACTCATTCATCATTATTCCAGCCTCAGCCCACAGCGCCAGCGTCCGACCTTGAACAGCGACAGGTATGACCTCTCGCTACCTGGCGCTCTCCAATGCATTTCAATGGAACAATCTTTAAATATTCATAATTAATTGTTATTAATGTTTTTTTTTTTTTTTTTTTTTAAATGTGAAAAATTCTGTGACCACTTCTGCCATGTTAGATAATTTTTTTAAGGGGAAAAAAAAAAATTGTGCAGAATTGATATTACAGGTCTGATATTATTGTATTCATATTACTAAATTCTTAAAAAAATTTTTTTTTTTGGTTTCCAAAAATATGGTGGTTTGGGGGTTAATAAACTACTTTTAACACATCGCCGCCAGGGCTCTGGGGTTTAAACATGCATTTCACAGCGCAATCATTTTTTGATCGTGATTTTTTGATGAATATGGTGGGAGCCGGTCGCTCTGACCAGTTGCTATCATGCGCACCCATACATCGCGGAACCTGTCAAATAGCGACTCGTAACCCCCGTATTCAACATTACTGCACACCGACTCAGTCGCTATCAACAACCGAACAATGGCCAAGCACAGCGACTACTAGCGGGCGCTCTGAAAATGCCGCTACAGTCGCTCAACTGTCGCTACCTGCCGCTATTAATGAATCGGCCTCTTAGAAACACAAAAATGGCAGTGCTGCTGTGGCCGCCAGCTAGCGTCTTATTTAACACTACACTGGGGGCTGTGGTTGAAGCAGCGTGAGTTGAAAGTGGTGTTGTAGGTCAAGATCTCATAGAGCACAATGGGCAGAGCTGGATTGCAGTGTGTTATGCTTAGAATTAATATTATACACATTTATTTGTACAGAAGTTGCATTCTGACTTGTCAATAATGGAAACGCAGGACCTAGATGTCGCCAATGTCATTTTTTTGTATAGTAAAATTGATTTCCATGGTTTCTCTTTCTTAGCAATGTGATATTTGGACCACTACAGCTAAAACACAGCCTAAACGCACTGTAAAGTTTGTCTCCTTTGTCCCCTGCAGTGATTTCTTCTTACTGTAATGATGAAACACCGACCAGCACCGACCAGCACCCATAAAAAAAAAACAGCGCCAATCTTTTCAAGGAGGAAAAAGATTCATAAATATGCTGTGCAGCGATTAAAAGATGTAATACAAAGTGATGCTCACTGGCGCTGGGATAATCAGTCCAACAGGCGCTGCCACAGGCCGCCCAATACGTAATGCAACTATCAATGCAAAGTAGTTAGTTTCCTGTACTGCGACTTCTAGCACCATTGTAGTCCACATCGCAGCACCAGCACCGGTTATCCAAAACTGATGCTATAGCCAGGGGTGAACCTAGACACTCCACTGCCTGAGGGGAACTATAGAAAGGCGCCCCCCCCCCCACTCCTCCACCTAACCCCTTCCTGTGATACGAACGGTGCTGAATTGCTGTGGTGGGGGGGGGGGGGGTAAGAGATGGAACCGCAGCCACTAATCCACCAATGATTCACTGTAAAAACATGACAGAGTGCAGTAACACCCCCCTTCAATCTCTACTGAACCACTAATGATATAAAAGTATATGAGTAAAAAATATAATGCCAGCCCCAGCCTTCCTTGCTGAGCCTTCCACCCCCACAGCCATGCTGCTGCTGCTTGAGCATTGAGGGATGTGATTCCTTGGCTTGTGGGTACATGGGGCTGAGAGGGAGATTATGAGGGCAGAGATTAAATGTGAGTGCTAGAAGCAGCAGCCCAACTGGCCTCAAAGCAGTGTGGCCCATCTGGAATTCTCCTGGGTCTCCCTATTGCCAGTCCGCTCTGAGTTCTCACCATTTGTATTGGCTTTTATCTGTATTGTATGCGATTTCAAGTGGTTTTAAGAATTGTAGTGGTTTTAGTTCATTTTTTGTAATAAAAGATATTCTTCATTACATTTTATTGAATTCAAGAATTGGAATATTGGATTTGGTTGTGCTGTTGTAGTATAAAAAAAAACACGCTCACAAATTAGGGTGCTCAAAAGGAGATTTGAGTGCGAACTGTCCATTAAAATATAAAATGTGTTGCTATTCCCACTTTGGTCACTAGATGGGGAAGCAGAATTTTATTCAAGCTCAGAATTATAGCTCCGGGAAAAGTAAGCACAGCGCAGGAGGATATACGGATTTGGCGTGCAAGGGTTTTGTGCCACCTTGAGAGGAAACTGGTGTGTGAGAGAGAACACATCGAGATACATTTGACATGGAACTAACAGTAAGGAGCCATCTCCTGGGTGAGTGGAGGAGGCTGAGAGAAGAGCCTAGACTCTGGTGAGGTGCAGTTGCCCCTGGTGTTGAAAACCCTTAAACCCCCGGGATGTCTTGAACGCGGCTGAGATTGTTGCCCCTGGACAATTGCTTGATTCTAAGCTTACACCCAGTGGGGCCACTGGAAATCCTGAACCTACATAGTGGAGAAGGTTCCCTAGCACTCCTTTTCCTGCGTAATTTTCTTCCTGATTTACTAAGAGCTAGCATCCACATCAAAATGGTGTGATGGGACCTCTAATCTGCTGTGATTATATGAGTGTTCTATGCCTGATGGACACAAGCCTGCTTAACCCTTTCATTGCACGTGCTTATTAATGGGAGTACCTGTGTTCTATGCTTGATGTGCACAAGCCGGATTAACCCTTACACTGAAATGTACTGATAAGCAAGTGTACCTGTGTACTTTTGCCTGACGGACACAAGACCATTTAACCCTTATACTGAAACATCCTTATGAAGCAATTGTGCCTGTGTTGGTTTTCTGCAAAGTGATGCAAGTTTATTTGGCTTGTGAACTGTGGAACTTTGTAACTGCACCCTAACCCCCAGAATGATCCCCTTCTGCACTAGTCCCTCCAGGGACTCAGGGAACCCCCCTTAGTCCTTCTGTGCCCAGCACATGGTGAGCAGTTGGCACACATTTCCTGCAAATGTGCTGGCCAGGGAGTGATCATTTGGGCATGATGATGGCTGGTCTTCACTGGGGCTCTTTTCTTCTGCTAGAAGTCCTGTGCTGTTGTATTTGTAGCCACAGCCCTGGCACTGCTAGAACCATGACTGTCAGTTTTGCCACCCACCCACCCAGCTGGGCACAAAATTGTGATCCTTTCAGAACCAGAACTTTCAGCAGAAAAAGGCTCCACTAGAGCCTGTATGTTCACTTTAATGGTTTGCCTTATTTAACCAAAATAGCAGAAGCATTTATAATGTAGTTCCAAAATTAATTTAATGATCTTTCAGCCTGTGACATATTATACACCTAATAGGTATATAAAAATAAGCGAAAATTTGATAATGCAGAATAGATGTAAAATGAATTATACTTTGATGGAAACTGCTGCAATTTAATGACCCATTTTTCATTATTAACAGATAAAGTTGAAATGTAACATCTACGTTTCTCAGATAAACAAATAAAATAGAAAAGAAAGAAAAAAAGACGCTGATTAATGCCACTAAAACGTAACCCCTGTCTATCTGGTTTCTGTGGCTCCAATTTAACACAAATTCACAGATATCTCTTGTGTTCTTCCTTGTAATCAAAGGAATCACCAGGAAATGGATATGCTGGGGGCTGGTTGTAGGCTCCACCAAGAAAGATCCAAAGAGTTCCAATGATCATGATAGGTGTTACGATAAAAAGGCACAACCGGTCTACTGTCCGTGCAACGCGATACCAGTTATCCTTTTCCTATAAAAACAAAGCAGGAGAAGAATGAGACGCTAAACAAAGGTATTTCAATTATAGCTATCAAATAATGGTGCTTAGCTAGAAGTGTATGAGACTGATCAAATTGTCTAACATATCTGGCTTTATCCCTTTAGTTCATTGCTTGATGCAGGTATAACTAGGAGTCTCAGCTGAGATATCTTAGGCCCTTATTTAACAAGGGATAGCGTGAGGTAGCGAATGGTGAGCGAACGGTAATGACGCTCACCGCCACGAGTACGCCGGCTCCCCTCCGCAATCACACATTTATCAAGCCGATCCTGCTTAGCGACTGAGAGAGCGCCAGATAGCGAATCATTCATCATTATTCCAGCCTCACCCCACAGCGCCAGCGAGCGACCTTGAACAGCGACAGGTATGACCTCTCGCTACCTGGCGCTCTCCAATGCATTTCAATGGAACAATCTTTAAATAATCATAAATAATTGTTATAATTTATTATTTTTTTTTTTTTAATGTGAAAAATTCTGTGACCACTTCTGCAATGTAACATATTTTTTTTAAGGTAAAAAAAATAAAAAAAAAATTGTGCAGAATTGATATTACAGGTCTGATATTAATGTAGTCATATTACAAAATGTTTTTATAAACTTGTTTTTTTTGGTTTCAAAAAATATGGTTGTTTGGGGGTTAAAAAACTACTTTTAACCCATCGCCGCCAGCGCTCTGGGGTTTAAACATGCATTTCACAGCGCGAGAATTTTTTGAGCGTGATTTGTTAATGAATATGGTGGGAGCCGTTCGCTATGGCCATTCGCTATCATGCGCTCCCATACAGCGCGGAACCTGTCAAATAGCGACTCCTCACCCAATATTCAACATTACCGCACACCGACTGAGTCGCTGTCAACAACCGAACAACGGCCAAGCACAGCGACTACTAGCGGGCGCTCTGAAAATACTGCTACAGTCGCTCAACTGTCGCTACCTGGCGCTATTAATGAATCGGCCTCTTTGTTCTGGGAGGCCTTGTGCCTTGTTCCACCAATGAAGTCGGGGGGAAATTGTTTCAGAAAGTCGTTTCAAGGTCCACTGGGATATAAATGTGTATGAAATATGCTAATCTCATATAATGTCCATGTTTTATTGACACTTTACAGATGTTTGTCAATTTTTAGATTTTTTGTAATAAACTTGTATATTTTTATATCATACAAACACCATTTATTTATACATTGAAGCGGGGTCAACACCACTGAGTTCTCCTAGATCAGCGGTACTCAACTGGCGGACCGGGGTCCGAATGCGGACCTTGGTGCCAGATTTCTGGACCCCTGCCCTGACAGCCCTGCAGTTAGTTGCTTCTGTGTTGCTATGCTCAGCGCTGCCCCGTTACAGATTGGTGATGTAGTTGTTTGTCTCCCTGCCAGTGTCATTACTCCCTGGCACCTAGCATTGCAATATGAAGTACTGCACGGACGGAAAGTGGCATTGCAAGGTATTATCCACCCCCAACCCGCCCCCAGTGCACTGATTTCTAACTATCCACCCCCCTGACAGCGCCACGTCCGGACCTTTGCCTCTCACCAGATGCCTGTAAATGGACCTTTACAAGAAGTGGTTGAGTACCCCTGTCCTAGATCTTACTTGTGGGGATCAGTCCTAACCCCACTCTCTTCTCCTTTATTTTCTGGCCTTGTACTAGCATGCAGCAATCACTCACCTCATTGTAATCATTCTTTTCTCTCATGTGCTTAATAATGAAGTTTGCTCCATCTATGGCTGGCTTAATTTCACCATAAAGCTGGTCCTGCACAGTGTCATTGCTTACTGGATTCACTCCTGGTAATAAGGTGACAAATACGATCATCAAAACAAAAAACATCGAAATCTATATCATTAAAACTAAAGAAGGAACCAAAGTCATCAAAGGCCTTACCTTCTATTTACTGTGTCTAACTTTCTATGTACTGTGTCTAACACTGGAAGCATAGTGAATCCCAAATTGAGGTGCCATACTGTGCATTGCTGCATAGCATACTCACCTCTTCCACATTCCAGTGAACATGTGACTGCTGCAGACCAATCAGGCGGGCTGGCACATCATAATGAGATGCCCATCCATCAAATCAGAATGGCTGGCAGTTGTCTCTCATTTCTGCATGGCATCACTAGGTCATGGAATAGGTATGTATCAATGTGGCTGCTGTCAAGCTTGTGGTGAATTACTGGGCAGTGAGGCATCCCAATATGGCACAGTAGGAAGGTAGCAAAGTCTCTGCTGAATTTACTTCCTCTTTAATTCCATTTTTAATTTGTTTTTACAGGCATGGGTATTTTGCTGTAAAATGTCAAAAGAAACAAATCTCACATAGGCTTGCCCATAAAATGTAGTTCCTATTCCTCATTGTAACTCCAATGCCCAATTACAGGCATAGTGTTTGGTTGGCTCATGGAATCTACGATATAAACAGTACACAGACTTTCTTTTATGTAAATTGAGTTACGAATATGACCCCTCCCCAACACACCAGTGTGTCCACATATATTACTTTTTTGTATTAATTGTTTATGAAATATACATACAGCAAGAGTGAGGTAGGGCAGAATATTACTCTTTATGTGGGCCTCACTTAAAACAAATACAGGTCATTGCAGGGCCTTTTAAATCGAACAGGTTCAAATACAGGCATTAAATATGGTGGAAGGACTTAAACTGACAAATAGCCTGGCACAGTTGGCGCTTCCTCTCCCAGCATCTCAGCCAATGCTGCTGCCTGGATTCAACTGACAATGCACAGTAACAGGAAGCCCAGCAGCACTTCCTGTTTGCAGGTGGTCTGCAACTGCATGAGCGCCATTTTGTTTCTAAAATTTACTACAGCAGGAGTTAGAAAAAGGTGCATGAATTTTTATGTGCAGCAATCTAAATTGCCCTAGGAAGGGATACATATGAGCCCTGTTTGTTGTGTTGGTCTGGTTAAAGTCATTCTTTGACTGTTGGCCCACTTTAAACGTAAAACTTGAGATAAAGTGGCACAAACCCTGCCCCCGGGGCATCCTAAATTGTGAAGCCCCCGGGGTCACCGGTAAACTCAACTTTACTGGTGTCTCCCGTGACGCTGTCCTCACCGGCAGCCACATCCCTGGCTTCCTTGTAGCTCTGGCGCACTCCCGCTGCCAGCAATTCAGAAGGGCTGAGGAGGGGATTGCTCACGATTCTACAGGGAAGCCAGGAAAAAGTGCACTTGAGATCAGCCATTCGGCGATGTCAAAACGGTTGTGTGGACATGTCCTCGGCAGTGGACAAAACAGTTTGTTTTTTAAATCGGGCCACTGATGAGCCGACTACATTGCTGGGGGTATTTGGGCAGGTGGAGGTTGCGGGGGTGAGGGAAAGGGTTTTGTACCTATTTAAAGTGGACCAATCACTGGTCAATCTGGTCTAAAAGACTCCAGGGCCAGACGACTAAGTTCACCTGTGTGAGCCCCTCCAAATTTCCAGCAATTGCTTATCTTTCTGCTGGTCCCTCGCTGCAATTGTGGGCCATGGGTGCATCCCAGCATCCCTGCAGCTTTGCATACTCCTGCACCCAGGAAGGGAAGGGGGAACACTCTTTGATCTGGGGGTTTCACACGGTGGGGCATCCTGAATCTGGATGCCCGTGGTAAGAGGACCAATTATCGGAATAATCAAAATCCTGGTGATTGGTCCAATTTAAAACTTGATTTGTGCAGCCAGGAGCAATGGAGGAAAAAGAGGGGACCTGATCAAAACCTTTAAAGGGACAGTCCAGGTACTGGCAGTAATAAGGCAGAAAGTGACTCCTGTGTTTCTAGGTTTAAATGTCTTTATAGACTCTAGATGCCGCAATCTTTGTACATAGCAACACCATCTGACAGGCTTGCCACTCTTCAGTCCATAGCAGTCCCATCATTTTCTATGTGTCTTGGCATTCTTGTGCCAGATAAAAGGAGGCCATGAGGGCAACATTATAAGAGGGATCTTAATAAAGCTATTCTAAGTATGTCACACACCCCACTTCAAACAATTATTACACTTGGGTTATACCACCAGCAGGTGGCGACGTTGCAGAGAAGTCATGAAAAACGAGCCCCTCCTGGTCTATACATACCTGGGGCCTCCCACTCATTCCCCAGTGTTTCTTCTCTGCAAGATGGCGACAAGACAGAAGAAAGAAGTCTCCTGCTTGCAGGTAGCCGGGGTAACACCCGGCCCCCCCCTTATGGTCTATTTCTGCCCGGTTCCTCTTGTTACTTTCCCCTGATTTATGTGGTAGCCTCCCAGCTTAGGCTGTAGGCCGGGCAAAGCGTAGATGGCACTTAAGGTGCCTAGGAGATTAGCTCCTCCGCTCGACCCCATATTATGGGGCATAGTGGTTATCCGGCCTGGTGATCCGGATGTGGGATGCCCCAGCCCTTAGGTCAATTCTGCCCCCCTCCCCCCCCACCTTTTGTCCATGTGTGTGTGATGGATTGCCCCCCCGTTAATTTCTCCCTGCGTGGGGCCCCTTATGAGCACTTGTGTTATGTGTGAGGGGAGTGTATGTTGTGTTTATGGCAGGGACGGGTGCCGCGGTCCGTCCGTCTGCCGTTCTCTGTTTGTCTGGGGGCTCCTTGAGCCCCCTGGTCTGCTTATTGTTGGCGTTGGCGGCGGGTCGGGCGGCGTCTGTGCCGCTGGCCCGCCGCTCCTTTCTTTTTCCTTTCTGAGGGCAGGCGCCATTTTTGGCGCCTGTCTCTCAGCCCGGTCTCCAGAGCTGGCGGGGGCGGGGCGGCGCGCTGCGCCGCCGGCCCGCTTTGGTTGTTAGGGCGCCGAGGATTCCAGGAGCCCGCTGGCTGAGACTGGGGGCGGGTCTGGGCGGCTCGCGTGCTGTCGGCCGTCTGGCGGCTTATGTCAGCGCCATTCCGGGTGCGCGCTGTCGGCTCTGACTAGGTAGGTGGGTGGGGCGGCGTTTTTGCGCGGCCCGCGCCGTGTCTTACTGTGCTGGGAGGGGCCGGGCCACGGCGTCTCCCGCGCTCTGTGGGTCCGTCCCCCTTTTTCTGCCTTCTTCTCTCACGTTCGCTGGCCGCCATATTGCTCCTCTTGTCCTGGTCCAGGTAGGATTCTCCTCGCTGGGGGGTGGCGGCAGGGCCCTTGCTGGGGATCCTACTGGGTTCCCCTGTTTCTTTGATTATGCATTGTATATATATATATTTATATATATACATATATTTTTTCTGTATTTATGGGTCTTTGGCACCTGTTATGCTGCCATATAAGGGTCTCTGCCTGGGCCGTTTCTTGATTATTGTAATATATGTGTGTGTTTTCAGTTGTTACTGTACATGGTGTGTCTGTTGTTTTCTTGTTTTCAGATCTTGGGATCCCATCCTACAGGGCTCTCCCGGTCTTAAATACCTGGCTAGTTGGGATTGTCTTTTCCCCATTTTAGGGCTTCACATATTTAAAAAAAAAAAAATATATATATATATACTAGAGGGGCATCCCGGGTCGCTTACTGCGTAAATCCCTGGGTTTCTGCGAATACCATAAATTCACCATATGGAGGCTACCAAAGATACCGGAAATGGCCCTTCGGGGCAGTCCAAGCTGTGTGGGGAGTGTGGGACTCCGCTCCCAGGGGATGATGTCATTATTTGTATTCCATGTGCACAGCGGAACATTGAGCGCCAGTCCGGCACCCCGGTGCCCGGTACTTCCTCGGTCGCACCATCTCCTTCCCCTCCTCGCCTGTTCCGGACCCCGTGTGACGCTGTCATTGGGGGTGATTCGCAATCTGAGGTATGCGCCCGATTGGCCAGCCTCGAGAAAATGTTTTCTGCTGTGGTCGCTCAGAAGGCGCCGGCTAAGCGGAAACGCTTGTCTCCGCCTCCGCCGGATTCAGATGATGCGGTTGTTGAGGCTCTGGATCGGTCAGATCGTCCCCTTGAAGAGGGTGAGCTTATTGAGGAATTAGATGATCCTGAGGTTCAGCAGTTGCTGGTGCTGAAGGTGTCCAGACCGCCGGGTCGGTCCCCGACACGCCTTCCATTCTGGCCCAAATGTTTGAGGTTTGGATTTGGACCCTCCTGAAGCTGCTCCTCGGCCTAAGGGTCAGTTTTTTTGGGGTAACCAAGCCGCGCTTGGAGTTTCCCAGTCAACAGCTTTTCGAGGATGTTGTCCTTAAGGAATGGGAGCGGCCTACGCGTCTCGTTGGAGTGTCTCCTAGCTGGGATAGGAAGTATCCCTTTCCGGCGGACATGGTGAAGCGTTGGTCTGTCCCTCCCGAGGTTGATGCCCCGGTTTTGGGACTATCTAATACGGCGGTTGTACATTCTCCTGACATAACTTCTCTTAAGGACGGCGAGGATCGCCGGATTGATCAGCTGGCCCGCCATGGTTTGGTCTGTGCGGGTTCGGTCTTGAGGCCTGTTTGTGCTTCGGCATTTTTATCGTTGGCGGTTAGGTCTATTGTCAGGGATTTATGTGTGGATCTTGATCCTACTTGTGATGAGTTTCTTGCCCTTAAGCGTTGTGAATCCTTCGTTTCATTTATTCTTGCCGCTCAGGATGATGCCATGTTAATGTGTGGCAGGGCTACGGCTCTGTTGGTAGCTATCCGCCGCTCAGTGTGGTTGAGGCAGTGGACTGCTGATTTTAATTCCAAGAGATCGCTCACGGCTCTTCCCTTTCTGGGTTTGAGACTTTTCGGTGAGAAGCTTGATTCTGTTGCCAAGGGAGGTACGTTACCTCAGCGCAAGATATTTCGTCGCTCCTTTTGGGGGGCAGCCCCCTTTCAATCCTTCCTTTCGGGGAGCCAGAGCCGGCAGGGGTGCGGGCTTCTTGGCTTCCAGGGGTGCCAGCTGGAACAGGGGTAATGGCCGCGGCCGTCCCGTTCACGTCTGGGGCGCTAAGCCCAAGCCAGCTGCCAAGCCCGCTCAGCAATGAGGGGGCGCCCTCACCCTTATGGGTGGGGGGACGGCTGCGACTCTTCTCCCGGGTATGGGACCAGGAGGTCTCGGACAGATGGATCCGGGAGGTGGTGTCGGTCGGTTACCAGCTGGAGTTTGAGTCCCGCCCTCCTCCAGGGTTTCTCAGGTCTCGTGTCCCTTCAGATCCTTTGGCCGCGCAGGGGCTCCTGGCAGCGGTAAGGAATCTTCTGGAAATGGCAGTCATCTGCCCGGTCCCTCCTTCGGAGGTGGGGCACGGGTATTATTCCAATCTCTTCACAGTGCCCAAAAAGGATGGGTCGTTCCGTCCCATCCTGGATTTGGAGTTTCTCAACCTGTTTGTTTGTCCCAGGAAGTTTTGCATGGAAACTCTGCGGTCTGCGATCAATTCGCTTCGGCAGGGGGACTTTGTGATGTCCATAGACATCACGGATGCATACCTTCACATTCCGATCTTTCCAGCTCACCAGAGGTTTCTTCGCTTTGTGGTGGAGGATCGGCATTTTCAGTTTGTGGCTCTTCCATTCGCCCTCACCTCGGCTCCGAGAGTTTTCACCAAGGTGTTGGCGGGTGTGATGGCCCTGCTCAGAGCTCAGGGGATTCACATTGTGCCTTATCTGGACGATCTTCTCATCATGGCTCCTTCCTTCAGCACGGTGGTGTCCACTCTGGAGAGGTTCGGCTGGGTGATCATCTACCCCAAGTCCTCTCTGGTTCCGGCCAGGGTGGTGACCTTTCTGGGGATGTCCTTGGACTCTTGCCAGCACAGAGTCTTTCTCCCTCAGGCCAAGGTTCTTTTGATTCAGGAATTGGCTCAGCTTCTTCTTTCCAATTCTCGCCCGTCCATCCGTCTAGAGATGTGACTGGTGGGGCTGATGGTAGCTTCTTTCGAGGCAGTTCCCTTCGCGCAGTTTCACACGCGGACGCTTCAGCTTCATCTGTTGGTGTCTTGGGACCGGCGACCGCGGTCGTTGGATCGGTCCTTCCGGATGTGCCCCCGGGTTCGGCAGTCTCTACTGTGGTGGTTGGTCTCGGACAATCTCTTGAAGGGCAGGTCATTTCTGTCCCTGCTTTGGGAAACTGTCACCACGGACGCCAGTTTGTCAGGAGGGGGAGGTTTCTGGAAGGATCTTCAGTTCTGGGGGCGGTGGGGTCCTCAGGAAGCCCACTTGCCCATCAATGTTTTGGAGTTGAGAGCCATCAGGTTGGTTCTGTCTCACTTGACGTAGCATTTACAGGGCTTGCCTGTTCAGGTTTGATCGGACAATCGGACGGCGGTTGCTTACATCAATCACCAAGAGGGACTCGCAGTCTGGGTGCCCTCAGAGGGGTGTCTCTGATCCTAGTTTGGGCAGAGACTCATGTTCCTTGCTTTTCGGCAGTGTACATTCCAGGAGTGGAAAACACGGAGGCGGACTTTCTGAGCCGGTGTTCTTCCCGCAGGGGGGAATGGTCTCTCCACCCCCAGGTGTTTCGGTCGCTTTGTCTCTGGTGGGGGACGCCGGAGGTGGATCTGTTCGCCTCTCGTCACAATCACAAGCTTCCGACATTCGTGTCGCTTTCCCTGGATCCTCTGGCTATGGCGGCGAATGCCATGGCCCTGAGTTGGGGGGACCTGGGGTTTCTTTGTCTGTTTCCTCCGATCCCCATGCTAGGCAGGGTGCTGCGAAAGTTGGTTTTTGGAAGGGGTTCCCGCCATTCTTGTGGCTCCAAGGTGGCCAAGGCGGGTGTGGTTCGCAGACATCGTTCGTCTGGCAGTGGATCAGTTTGATCTGCCTTTTCGGCCGGATCTCCTCACTCAGGGTCGACTGTGCTATCCCAGTTTACCATCGCTGGATTGACGGCTTGGCTGCTGAAACCTCCATCTTAAAGGAGGAGGGTCTTTCGGATTCGGTCATTCGGACTCTTATTAATGCCAGGAAGAGATCCTCTTCTTCCATCTATTATAGGGCTTGGAGATCTTATATTGATTGGTGTGAGGCTAGATCTTTGCCCTGTCGGGTCTTTTCTGTTTCTAGGATTTTGGAATTTCTTCAATCAGGGCTGGACTCTTCAGCTGAGTATTTTGATGGGGCAGGTTGCTGCCTTGTCTAACTGTTTTTCAAAAGTCCTTTGCGTTTCCTCCTTTGGTCAAGACTTCTTCCAGGGGGTCTCGCATTGCGGCCTCCTAGGAGGCCTTTTCTCCCTTTTTGGGTTTTGAATTTGGTTATCTCTGCTCTTCAGGCTCCTCCTTTGAGCCTTTGCAGGTTATTGCTCTTTCTACTCTGACTCAGAAGGTTGCCTTGTCGGTTCAGGCTACTCACTTTGAGAGACATCAGGACAGTGGTTTTTCCGCTTCAAACCGGACTTTTTTCCTTAGGTGGTCTCTGCTTTTCTTCTTAACCAGGACATTGTTTTTCCTTCCTTGGGTCCTAAGCCTAGGAATGACAAGGAGAGGGTTTGCACTGTTTGGATGTGGTACGCTGTGTGTAGTATTGTTTGTTTACTACATCTCCTTTTCGTAAGACTGATGTCTTTTTCGTGGTGCCCTGTGGGCCTAGGAAAGGTTTTGGCTCCCGCTAAGTCTTCCATTGGCAAATGGATTCGTCGGGCTGTTGTTGGGGCCTATTCTGCCAAGGGGAAGGTTCCCCCTTTTCGTATCACTGCTCATTCTATTCGTGCTGTTGGAGCGTCTTGGGCTTTTCAGCACCAGGCTTCTGTGGAACAAGTTTGTAAGGCTGCTACTTGGTCTTCTGTTCACACCTTTTCCAAGTTTTTACAAGGTTGATGTGCGGGCTTCAGCGGATGCTGTGTTTGGCCGCAAGGTTCTGCAAGCTGCAGTGGTTTGAGTTTTGCTTTATGGCCTTGCACTGCTTTTGGATGTCCCAAGTGTAATAATTAATGTTTGAAGTGGGGTGTGTGACATACTTAGAATAATACCATTTTGTGAATACTCACCTGTAAAATGGGTATTATAAGTATGTCACAAACCCCACTTCACCCGCCCTTTTTGGTATCCTGGATTCTTTATAGGGTGATGTTTCGTTTACAGTTTGAGGGTTACCAATGGGTTTTTCCTGGTACCTTGTCTTTACTGCTGTTTTGAATACTGGGGAATGAGTGGGAGGTCCCAGGTATGTATAGACCAGGAGGGGCTCGTTTTTCATGACTTCTCTGCAACGTCGCCACCTGCTGGTGGTATAACCCAAGTGTAATAATTAATGTTTGAAGTGGGGTGTGTGACATACTTATAATACCCATTTTACAGGTGAGTATTCACAAAATGGTATTTTTGTAATGGATGTCAAAGTGTTACCAGCCCCTGATCCTCACCATCTTCTCTTTTAGTGCAAGCAATCTGCTAGGTTTGCTTAGTGGCTGTTGACAAAAGCTCATTAGGGGTTCTTGAAAATCAGGGAATCGTGGCGGCTCTATGATCAGAGACCAGAACAATGCAAAGCTTGCCTTACTTGCGGGTGTAGTTCGACTAGCAAGGCCATGGCGCTCAGACTGCTTCTCAAACATAAGTTCACTTCGTGATTTCACACTGAAGTATTCTTCAGCTTTTGTGATGTATCCTACTGAGCTGCTGCGACGCTCAAGCACCCCACTCCAGGGCTCGGGATCAGGCTCTGCTGGTCGTGACATATGAAGAATACGAGGCAATTTATTCAGAAAGATCTGAAAAATAAAGTTTCAGCTACTGGATTATATTATTTCCCAGATCTCATCTCTAATGTATACATATATAAATAAAGAACCTAATCCAGGGCATGCTGGACGTACCTCTTTCATCCGATCTGACATTATGTGGGTGCTGGGGGTTCTAAAGTGCATGTTTAACACAACAACACAGCTCACAACCACAACTGTCACCAGAATCATAATAAATGTCAGGTATCTGCAAAAAAGAAGACATTCTATATTTAGTTTGCTAAAGGACCACGTACTGTGTTCTACATGATGTCTTATGAATTGGAAATGCAGGCTGTATTCTTATAAAAACAGAGAATAGGTGAGGTTTCCAACAACAGGGTCATTGCCTGAAAGCCCTATTTAGGAAATGTCCTTTTTGTTTTATGAAAGGAGTTTTTGTGGGATCTAAAGGTTCCCCTGGCCATAGACAACTGCCTGTATTTAGGTTGGCAATGGTAAGATATAGCAGTCTTGGATCTTTTTTTCGGAATAGCATAATGAAGATGTTCTATACTCAACCCATCTAAGCTCCTGCCAATGCTAAGCATCCCCAAAACTCACTTGCCCCATCTGCATGTGTGGTACTGAATCATTATCAGCACTTATATTTGCTTCCACATCTACTCAAAGCTGAAACGCAGCCTCACCAATTATCTCCTGGTTGCGGCCAGCTTGCAACACCTGGGAAGCTTCCTTTCCCAGCATCCCAGCTGTGCTGCTGCCTGGATTTAAATGACATAACCCATAATGCAGAGTGGCAGGAAACCCAGCAGTTCTTCCTCTTGCTCCATGGGACACCATTAAGGGGGGAGCAAATTGACTATAGCAGGAATTACTAAAAGGTAAATTTTTTTTTTATGTGCAGCAATCTAAACTGCCCTGGGGACGAAAGCATATGGGCACTGTTTTTTATAAAGGTGTTGGCTAGGTTTGTCTAAAATTACCTTCTTGGGGGCACACATTCCAAATGCCAAAAACCACTGATGATCTGACTTACTTGCTGATAAGCGGAATTGCCAAAGAGGTCTCTGGGAGGCGCTGTGAGATCAGAAGCAGGAAGACAGACTGAGCCAGCAGGACAGATATGGACAGGGTCATCTTTTCACCACCTGACAAAACATCATATTTTGTAAGATCAGATATGACACTGCTTTGTGAAAATAGAACTTTTGCAACATGCAATTAAGTTCTGGGAATTTGGAGTGTGCTGTTGGACCTGGGGGTCTGCAGGAGTAATCCTGCTTTAGGAGAGACCCCCTAGCCCAGACAAGAGACTATAATATTCCTTAATATACACTCCTTGAATGCAGGTACTGGCACAGCGTGTTGTGGCCTCCTTGCCTGGCTGTTACTACTAACAGATAATAAAGTAAAACAAGGAAACACCTGTCCCAGGCCAGTGGTGACCTAAGTATAACACATGGTAAATGGCGAATATTATTGGTTTCCACCCAAATGTTCTTGTTTATAAAGTACATGTTTCTTCCAGCAGCCATCACCCAAAGTGAGCAGGACTTTGCTCCCGAAGTAAAGGCATGCCAGGGGTTCCATCTGCAAAAGAAGAGAGGCTCTACAAATCAATGGCAGAGAATAGAAAGCCAAGGACCCACATAGTTACAGGGAAGCCTCCTCACACAGAGGGCAAGCTCACACGCTATTCTCTGGATTGCAAACCTAGCTTCCTAATTGCACTTAGACGCCCTTGCAAAACCCCACACAGTGGTTTGTTGAGTACAGGGCACTGCAAAAGAACATAAAGCACAAACATCAAGACTATAGATAGAGGTAGAGAAGGGGAAGAGGTACCTGGCCAAGTTAAAGGGCCAGTCCAGGCAACGGCAAAGATAAAGCAGCAATGAGCTAACCTTAAGCATGTCCATTTGCCTCTTCTCCATTTTCTTGCAGTACACTGTACATGCTCTCCAAAATGTGCTACTTCTTACCATTCAATCTCTAAATGTTGTCACAACCCTGGTTTTGGATACATGGAAAGAAAAGGGGGGGGGCTTGCTGCAGCATCTACAGTGAGAGCTGCTTGTTGCCTCTTTATTGCAATTGCCTGTGATAGAGTATACCTTTCAATCTTAATGCAATAATAAGGTTTCAGGGATCACAGCCCTGTGTGAATCACTTGCTATTCAAATCCTGATCAGGATGACCACACAAGAACCACAGATGACAATTCTGTAGCAGCAGCGTGATAATCTTTATTGGGCCACGTGGCCGAGGTAGATATAGTGTTATGCAAATACAATCAGTAAAAAGAGAAGTAAAAACAACCAATCATAAGCCATTAGGCGGTCTATCAATTATCCAGTAAAATCAAACTAGTTAAGGCCGGATATACCTCCATTATTGGTTAGTATCCGAACAGTACTGCAAGGGTTACAACTTTGAAGCATGCGCAGTATAACTGGAAAAAAGGTCAGAAGGCCAGGCTAAGTGTCAAACCTCAGGACAGGGTGACTTATTGTGTGGTTACAATTTGGGGAACAAGGTCTTAGTTTTAGGAATTATAATTTATAACTTGGTACATAAAGGAGAAATTAACAGAACCTATCTGGTTCCTGTCTTGTGATGTCTGGTTGCAAAACATGGAACAACAGTGGAAGAACAGAAGAATAATTCCATGCCAAGGGAAATACCAAGATCATAAAGAATTACTCTTCACTGTAACACCTGGACTGTACCTTTGGGCCTGATCAAACTCCTAATCTAACCCCATTTTGTAACATTTGATCCTGAGGTGTGGTGGTGCTAAGGCAATTCTTATTATTTTTTCTGGCTGAACCCCTTGCATACTGTAAGCCGAATTCTGCCAAACCCACAATTTAAAAGAGGAACAATGGACCTAAAATTATCTATGCCCAATCCCCCCCCTTCCCATCGGGCCCGGCTTATTTTGGATGTG
The DNA here is from genome assembly GCA_027917425.1 of Gastrophryne carolinensis. Lineage (NCBI taxonomy): Eukaryota > Metazoa > Chordata > Amphibia > Anura > Microhylidae > Gastrophryne > Gastrophryne carolinensis. The sequence goes on from CM051237.1 coordinate 198,304,898, forward strand.
GCCCCCAGCTGATACGGCAACATCCGCCTGAGCCCGATACGCTTCCTCCAGAGGGCTTAGCTGGCTACTGATGGACAACAGGGGCTTTAGCAGTCCTTATGATCTTCTGAAGCACTGTGAGCTGCTCTTCACTTCTCGTGGCTTTTCCTAGCAGCTCCCTCTGCAGCCCATTCATTGGCACTGTGCACGGATGCAGATCTGGGGTTGTGCGCACTGCCTGATGGAATGCACGATGGTGCTGCCCATCAGAAGTCATCCAGAATCTAAAGGACTCAGAAGACAGAAGCCCCGGTTAGGTGAATAAGAATTGGCCAAAATCTAAACCGGGGGGGGGGGGGGGGGGCAGCAGGCTGGTGAGGTTTTAGGGAGGTTTTAACTTCCCCCGATGTTCCTCTTTAATACAAAAGTGTAAGTAGATTCTCCCACTTATCAATGTCAGAGAGCAACGGCACAACATCACCAGCTGTGTATACTACAGTATGACAGCACTACTGTATCAGTGGTACTATTATTAGTTAAATACATTTGACAACAATTCCTGCTATACATGATGGGACCTTTTATATATTACAGATATATAGGCTTCAATTTAATGAGAGTTGAAAATATTCTCATGGTATTAAAAAATGTACTTTATGAGAAAAAAGCCTGAGAATGTCACTGTTCCTGAATCGGCAGCTAGGAAGAAAATGGAAGTTATTGGTACTTTTTTATTCCTAAAAAAAATAGGGAACTATTTACTTCTTTTTACACTGTAGTAAAACATGTTATTTCATGTTATTACTTTCCATCTGATGATTCAGTAACAGTGAAATTCTCAGGCTTTTTTCCCATAAAGTTAATTTCTGCTACCATGAGAATTTTTCAACTCTTATTGAATTGAGGTCATAGTGACCGAGCTAGAAGCAATGACTCTCATAATATCCCATTCTGTAACAATAAACTTACTGTCAGCTGGCATATAAAAGACAAGGTTGGCCATTAGAGCAATGAGGATGCATGGAGCCAGGATATTAATAATGTAGAAAAGGGGTTTCCTGGTAATGATGAGATAGAATGAAATATCCTGATACTTGGTGCTCTCAGGAGATACAGTCCTGTCGATGTTCTTTTTGGCTGGAATGTGGATAATCTCCCACTCTCCATTTTCTGGAAAACATAACCATATGAATTGAGCCTAAGAAAATTGAGCATATTCGTAAAATTATAAGTACGTCCTCTGCACATAATAACATAGGAGCATAACCACCAGTGTCTTTGATTCTGGATCCTTGTACCATTTTCTCAACTACAGTAGCTTGCTCCTAGTCTGGCTCTTCAAAGCATCCCGTGTTCTGGCCCCATAGCATCCCTATGCTGGACCGTTCTTCTGTCATTTGGACTCCACCCCAGGCACTGCTTCCTCTGTAGCGGTTGGCGGGGGTGCGCCAGGAACATCTTGGGACACAATCTCAGAAGGTCTTTTGTTTTTAGTTTAGAAAGGGATTTTAATCCATGTGAATAAAAAGGTGTAAAACATTATTTAAATAACATTGATCGACTTTTGAGAAAAATATCTGACTTAAAGTCATTCAGCGGGCAATAAACAAACAAAAGGGCACTTACCTTTTGTCCAGTGCTCCTGATCGGTGCCAGTCTGGCGATCAGCAACTCACTTGATCGCTGGAATTGAGCCCCGCGCCGTCAAGGGCTTCCACTCTGGACCACACCCCCTGCCATTAGTCACAGGGGCGGGCCTATTCACTTCAATGGAGTGGGCATGTCAGACCTAAGCCTACAATTGCAATGAATGCACTCTGTGATTGATGATGAGTCACAATCCCGATCCACCACCAAACCCATCTACATGTTCGGGCCCCGGGCAGCGGGGGGATGCAGCGGATGCACGTGGGTTTGCGTCCAGCAAAAAGATGAGCTGCAAACTAGCCCTGATCAGATGTGCTGGACAAAAGGTAAGTAACCTTTTGTTTTTTCTTATTGCCCGTTGAGTCACTTTTAAATATTCCCAAATCCAGGTAGCAGTCAGAACAGACAATGGGAACTCAGTATATTGCCTCGCTTCCTACCTTGCTATGTCCTTTTCATGCTGCTGTTTTACAGTGCATGTGGAAACTTAACCACATGTCTCTTTTGCTCTGTTCCCCCCACCTAATTTTTCATGTAGTAATATTAAGAATTTACAGCACTAAAACAATCTTTAAATCTGTATCTAAGACAAAAGAAAAGTTTTTACAATAAAGTTTAAGACGAAGATAAGGATAAAATGGCTATAGTGATCAATGTAAAACAGGTCCACTGCCCAGCCATTAAACCAAATATATAAAACATACAGAGCACAGAGTATGCACTGTATGTTTTATAGCCATTGGAGCTTCCTCCATTCAGTGCGGCTAAGGATTTCTAAATGGCTGAGCGAGCCCCACATTAGCCACTGAACCGGGAAGAAGATGGCTGGGAGTATAATTAACATAGATGTAATAAAATCCTTTTATATTACAGTGTCTCTGGCTTTCAACTGGTAGAAAAAGGTTCCAAGGACCCTTATACAGGTTCAAAGGATAGGGGGGCCAGCCAGCCACTGCTTGGCTTGTGGCGGGTGACATGCCAATACCTCCAATAGCCAATGGGTGTGCGGAAGAGCCCGGTGCCCACTCTTATTCATCACAAGGACGTCCATCCATACCTGTAAATGCTGCTCGATCAATGACAATCCACTCCACTTTGTATGTTTTATCTTTTTCCACTTCTACCTTAAGTCGCAAATTGATCTCCTTTGCGTTGTATGTTAGGGAACTGCAAGATTAACATTTGTCGATTATCTAGATATACAAACAAATAATGTATTCATGGATTTTAAAGGGATTTTCCAACCAAATAAAAAAACTATATAAAAATACTCATCTTCTGCCCCGGTGCAGCTGATCGGTCAGCATCTCACCTGAGCACTGGATAGTACCACCCAGAACGGAACTTCAGTCACCAGAACTTCCACCCTTCTGCCATCAATTAAAGTGGCATGCCACGCCCTCTCCATTCACTACAATGAAGCAGGCATGTCAGGTCTCAGCACACCCCATCCATTGCTATGAGTGGAGGGTGCTTGGCCGTGGCTCTATGACTGATGGCGGAGGGGCGCGAGTACAACACGGAAATGGCGCTGACTGGAGTTCGGCCCAGCCAGCACAGCTCAGTTGCTGATCACCTGAGTAGGACCGATCAGCTGCGGGGAACAAAAGCCGAGTACCGTTTTATTTTTTTATTTGGGTGGTAAATTTGCATGGAATATATTAAAGATTCTTAGGGTTTGATTAACTAAATATTTGCTGTACTAGGCTAGTCAGGCTCATAGTATAGAATAGAATAACTTTATTCACATACATGGGGAATTATTTTTTGCATTTTACACTAATCCAATACGAGGAATACAGAAGAATATAAGAATACACTATGGCAGATTTACATGAAAATGTAAAAGCTTAGCTATGGAGTAGGTGTACTAGATTAGTGGGAATATTCGACAGTAGTCTTAAAGCGGACCTTCACCCTTAATAAGAGCATATCTTATGTTTCCCCCACCCTGTACATACAGATTGCTCACATTAAAAATCATCCTACCTGCATCTACTGCATGTTATGAGCCTTTAAACATCCAGGATGACGGCTCATGGAGCATCAGGCAGCCTGCAAACAGGAAGTGCCTTCTGACTGTGCTGCTCTGCATTCTGGGATTGCTGACCTTTTCCTGACCCCAGATCTGCTCTGTCTGTGCAAAGCACAGCTATAACCTCGCCCCCTGTACTTTATCCCACTCTCCTCTCCTCAGTATGTGTGATGTGTAATTCAAGATGGCGGCGCCTGTATCCTAGATGCTGGGGAATACTTTTTTAAGAGTTGGGGCATTTCATTAAATCATGCTGAAGGTCCGGTTTAACATTATATGTGCACCAGCTGAAAGAACAGTCTATATTGAGTAAGCGGATACAGAGGTGTAGAAGCCACTTTTGAAACTACTGGTTAACATGGTGGCAGTCTGTATCCCTGACCTGAAGGCATTAGAAGATTTATATATACACTGTGTGACGTAGTCGGTCATAATAGATAATAAATAAATAACCATCCGTTCTGTGAGAACATAGAATGGGCTAATTACGGTGCCAGTGTTTTGCCATGTTTTTTTCATTTTTTAAATATTTTATTATCAGGACTGAGCGGATGCTGATAGGTCCATGAGCAGTGCAATGAATATGCAAATAGTATTGAGAACAGAGCATAGGCTCATTGCTGTGTGTTGACATGTTGCCATGTTTTTTTATTTTTTTTAACTATATTAGTATCAGGACTGAGCTAATAATACTGATATATCCATGAAAAGTGCAATGAATATGCAAATAGTATTGAGAACAGAGCATAGGCTCAGTGTTGTGTGTTGACATGTTGCCATGTTTTTTTATTTTTTTTAACTATATTAGTATCAGGACTGAGCTAATAATACTGATATATCCAAGAAAAGTGCAATGGATATGCAAATAGTATGAAGCTGTTTCTCAGATAAGTAAATCAGGGTGCGGAACATAACCCAGGATAGTGATAGTCCTTCACAAAAGAGGACCAAAACCAAAGTCCTAAAGACTCTAGGGCCAGGTGAAATCTTGCCATAGGGGCACCCTGATTTGGGAACCCCTCTCAGGGGGTGCCGCATACTCAACTTGTTAAAGGATCCCACGGCACAGGCATGGCTCTCCAATGGCTTCCCTGCTCTACATGCTCTGCACACTGGGAAAGCATTCAACATGCTCAGCATTGCTGCAGCATCTGACAGAATCCCCATACCCCTGCCAGTAGACATTCAGGGGATGCCTCTTGACGCTTGCACCATAGGACCCTGGAACAATGTAAGTGTATGTGGAACCAGGGTGGTTTCACACTTCAAGGCGAAATGCTTCCTCTGTGGGGCAAAGCTTTTAAACTGAGAGAGAGGTTAGGGTCCTGAATAAACTCACAACTTTTGTGTTCATTGTGTGTTTTGCAAGGATCCAGGGTCAGCCTTTGGATTGAAGGAGTTTCTCTGGTATCAGACTATCATGATACTAGGGGTCATTGGATCATTTTAAAGTGGACTAAAACCTGTATTTGCTGGGCCTGAAGTCTAAGAGACTGTCTGTCTCCCTGATCTTAATGTGGGGTGCCCTAGTGTGTGAAACCAGCTTCACCAATATACTTACTTTGAGAGCAATCCCATGGCACATGCATGGTCCACAGCTGCCTTCTCTGCCAGGCTATGTGGACAAAAAGAGTTCTATGCCCTGCAATAATATATACAGCTTAGAGTTCTGATTGGATGAAAGCCTGCACATATGCAGTGGATTTGCTTGCATGGTGGGTATGCCAGCGATCCCAGGGGGTTTCACACAGTAGGGCATTAACCGGGTTGGTTCACTTCAAAGGGCAGAACAGAGGTGAGTACCAACCATGCACCCCAGCAGCTCCAATTGACGCCTGCCTCCGAAGCCAGGTGGGGTGGCAGCAAGTGGCTAACAAGTAAACTAAGCGGGCTGGAGTGGGGGTGGTTGAGCAAACCAACTGAGTTGGCAAAGGGGAGGTTGGGGCGTCAAGCGTGCTGGTGCAGCTTTGTGGCGCCACCCTGACCATGGCGTCCTGTGTGACAGCATAACTCGCACACCCCCTGCAAGGATCACAAAACAAGTTTTTAAAGACAGAATTTTGCAAAATTTGAGAATATTGACTACGCAGCAGTAAATAGCAATGACAATACTGAGCTACTAAAGATAAAAGATTGTAGATGGGTTTACATTCAGAAAATAAAGGTCCCTCATTACAAATAAAAAATGATTATGTAATATGAAATTACCTGAATTTTAGGGAACAGTTCTGCCAGTCGAATGGGAAGAAATTGACATTGATGGTGCATGGTGTTTGAAATATGGCAGGAGGCAACCAATACATGAAGCCATTGGAATTTATAAGCACATTACAGTAATAGGCCACTTCAAACTTGCCATCGTTGCTGCAGTGCAAAGAAAACATGTTCACCATGTATGTCTTGGACAGAAATAACATACAGCATTAGCTAACTCGATTTGTAGACAGTAGCTCGAAATCCAAGGTTAAGGTAATACCATTTATTGGCTAACTCAATAAGATTGAAAATGCAAGCTTTCGAAGCTGTGCAGCATTATGCCTGAAGAAGAAGCTTGAACAGCTTCGAAAGCTTGCATTTTCAATCTTATTGAGTTAGCCAATAAATGGTATTACCATAAACTTGGATTTCCTGCTTACATCGATGGCTAACACGGTACAACAACTTACTGACACATAGACAGTAGCTCCAAATTATACTATATCAAGACATTTACAACGTTTGTCCTGGCAAAAAAATGACGATACTCAGCTTTTGTCCCTTATCGGGTGCTGAGATCGAGTCCTGTAGCTTGCACGATCATCAGCCCCCTACATCACTCACACCTATTTCATTCACTGCAGTAAGCATACTGACAGAGCAGGATGGAACAGTTGCGGGGGACAAAACACAAGTATGGTATTTTTTTATTTTGAATTCATTTATAATTTACATTTAAATCCTTAGCCAAAACGCTATCATTAGCTGTTCTAGATCAGGGCAGGAAAAAACAATATAACTTTGTGTAGCTTCTTGGGACATTATTGTGAATACTCAGGGGAATCTATAGGGAAAAGGATACTCACTAAACCTCCCAACAGGAGTGGACTTGCCATAGGGAGACCCGGGACAATGCCCAGCGGGACGCACTGCTTTGGGGCCAGTTGGTTTGCTGCTTTTGCACACCCACGTTCAATCTCTGCCCCCTTAGTCTCCCTCTAAGCCTCCCGCTCACCACTGCCATCCCATAGCAGCTGATTTTATAGTGGTTCATCTAGCTCATCCATGGTCTGCTGGGAGTAGAGCTGTAACACTGTTCCCTGCAGTGTGGGAGTGGATATATCAATGCAGTGGGGAATGTCAAGCATAGCCCCTTTCTGTTTCCCACAGCAGTGTGGTTTATCTGGCTTTCGCAGTGGGGGGGGGGGGGGGTGGGCACAACAAAGGACCAAGACCAAGCTCTAAAAAGGTATCTTGTTACACAGCAGACCAGAAGTATTCAGCTGCTCGTGAGGCAAGTAAGCAGGAAATATTATTTACCTACTGGTGCCCATTAGCCTGTTTGGTCACTGATGTTTTGTATGGAGGTTTATTAAATAAAAATCCATGGTTGCCTGTCTATGCCATCATATCTGACATCCTCAAATCTGGTTGAAGCTAAGCTTTGTTTCTGCTGCTTGTGCTCCTATTGCATATAGATAACTGGTGTAATCACATTAATTACATTATAAGAACATTTCAACATAGAATTTAGATTTATATTTATTGTATTGTTTCCAACCACTCTTACTTGTTTTCCAGGATAAGTTTTGGCTGCCACACCATGTCAGGGGGCACTCTGAGTATATTGATACCAAAGAATTCACTCTCATTCCATGCCAGTCTTAGGTCATACCATCCCTGTTAACATTTATCATTTAGACATCAGAAAGGAATAAAATAAAAGAAGGATTAATATATGAACACGTCAAGTTATACACTGTGTGATCATCTGATTGCTTTCACTCAAGTATGGTACAATGCCAAATTGAAATATGACAGCAAATAAGCATTCTATAGTAGAAACTAGCTTGCTAAATGGTCCTGCTACATTGTCCAAATGGCATAAGGAAAAATCTAAATCAAAACCAAAACAGACCTAGAGCTAAAAGAGCCCTCAAGAATTCTTTATCCAACATCACTAGTCATTCTGCGATAAGCCCCAGAAAATTAACCCAACATTTGTGAAAGACTGTATCAGTGGCCAATGAGTGTCCTGTTTAGGTACAGTATGAGCCTGGCTTACTTTGTCAAAGTTACACCTAGCGAGACCTATACCAGTCACCAAGGATGTACATACCATTAAGACAGGTAAGGCAGCTGCTACCGGGCCTGTGACAGAAGGGGCCCAGTGCAAGCATCTATGGGTCACCCTATGTGGTTCTTTTTATGTCTGGGTTGCTATTCGCAGCATGCTAGCAGCTGGGGGAACAAGGTGATGGCATCTTTGTTCCAGCCTTTGAAACCTACGGCCCTTACCACTGGAACTCCAGTCAGACAGCATGCCAACATTGTATACAAATGCAGCATTCTTTAGAATCATCAGCTTTACCATGTGTGAGTCATCCCTCCATTGCAGTGCCGTGATGGAGAGGTGACTCACACATTGCAGAAAGCTAGAAGCTGCTAACATTGAAACAGCGAGCTTGATTCTTAATTTAGCAGGGTGCAGCTTTTTTTACAATCGAAACATCAATCACATGCGTGAATGTTACAATGTAACACATCAGGGATACACACTGCTTTTTTACAATGAAACAGCCGGGACTCTGCCCTGTTTATTAAATTGACTCTATTCTGCTTTATTACTCTAGGCGCTGCTGCTTCTATACTTGGCCCCACAGGGGCGTAGTTTAACATGTGGTTTAATTAGACATATATAAGATATATATAAGATGTTGGTGATTGAGCTAATGCTCAGAAGTCCATGCATTCCACTACCACCATTTAACCAAAGAGTCAGAGCAGTTTTTAAGTGAGCAGTTGGCCTCAAAGTGGGACTGTCCCACTGAAAGTGGAACATCTGCTCAGATTTTCGGCTTCAGGTGCCAAAATCCTGCTTCAAAAGATACCCTAAAGCCAGTGAGTCTCGCGCAGGGCTGCAAACCAGTATGAAATGTGGAATTAGGTATCAGTCACCAGGTGTGTGCTCCCAGCATGGGTATATGGAGCATGGCATTCCTCAAATCCTAACCCTTTGCCCTGTTCAAAGTCTTAGTTGACAGCAGGGTCACTTTAAGACAAGTTCAGGTGACTTCATGACTAAGAATACTGTTTTTAAACTGTGATGTCCATTTCAGGTACTTTACATAGAACTAGTTTGAAATGTAGAAACAATTATTTTTCTTTAGTTCCAAATTATGGTATGACTTACGTGCTCAACCCAGACATTTGTAGTGAGTGTTTCATCTGCTTCATTCTGAAAGAAAAATGTTTTCATTTAGTACTTAACTTAGACGACCTCACAAAGAAATATTAATTTAAAGGAACATAATATATATTTAACCCTTTCAGCTGTGTTACTGGTTTAACTGTGCAGAATAAGGCTTTTTAATGAATTTGCTATTCAATTTTATTTCTACAATTCTGCTTTCAGTTGGTTACTGCTTCTGGTGTATCTGAGATGCAAAACGCAATAACTTATCCTATTCTTTACATTTTTTCAACTACTGTCCCTATCCCTTGGGTATGCCTAACAAGGACTCTTGACAGCATTGAGGGCTTTGGCTCCAGCAATCTTGGCCACAGACTCCTTAATTTCATCTGCTGGTCATGTGACTGACCAATAGCCAATTTAATTTACTGGCAGGCCATGCATGTCCTCTTATGGTAGCCTTGACTTATTCCTGCAGCACCATAGAAAAGAGATGAACAGTCAGGACTTCAAAAGGGGGACCCATCAACCAGAGAGGGCACCAACATGCAGGATTTCTACTTCATTATGAGAGCTGACATTCTCATGTACACTAGGTTTCATTCATTCAATTTTAAAAGTAATCCTAGTCTTAGGGGGTTATTTAGGAACGGATAGCGCCAGGTAGTGCCTCGTAGCGGCAGGTAGCGTCTGGTGAATGTTGGCGCGCTGTACGCAAAACCACATTTAAGAAAGTGAATCTGGTGAGTGCCTCTAACAGCTCAATGTAGCGTCACATGTATTACTACAGGCGGCTCAGTGTATAGCGCTGGCACTCTAGGTTCAAGATCGCCATGTATTACCTTTTGCTTAGTGTCGCTCTCCCATACATTTCAATGGGCTTTCATTAGTTGTGTATGAATAGCGTGTTTGGCAATTCATTTTTTTTTCTCAAATCATTGTGTGACCTCTCCTGGCTGCAAACAAACACTTTTATACATTTTTAAAGTGTTTTATATTTTTATGCAGAATTCTATTTACAGGTCTGACACTAAAGTGTCATTGTCTCAGTGTTAAGACAATGTCATTCCATGTGTTTTCGCTTTGTTACTGGTGTATGTGTTCAAAAACAGACTTTAATCACACAGCGTCTGGCATTCTGTGCTACACCGCCCTTTAGAGTGCTGACACTGTGTGTAGTGTTTTGTTAAATATGGTGTGGAGCGCCAAGGGCCGGACACACTGAGCTGGCGCTACCTCTCGCTCACTGCAGCGTTGTGCTGTTGTTAGAGCTCCTAACACACATCATATTCATCAATGCCGGCCAGGTTACTAGAGCGACTGCAACGCTAAGTTACAGCACCCAATACCCGCTTACAGTGTCTACTATTGGTCCATCTAAGCACCGCTATACAGACGCTCATCTGGCAATGTGTGGAGCTAGTGGTGAATCAGCCTCCATGTCTTTTCCATAGATTTTGAATTGGACCCAAATGGAGGGTACATTCTTGTTTTGGTGGTGTCAGTAAGTGAGGTGTGGGGCCAGGAGATGTTGGTAGATGTCATACCAGTGAAATAAGGTTGGAAAGTGTCAGTGCAATGTACACATCCACAATTTCATCCGGATGGTTCACAGGCCGCAGTTCCTTTCTGTACCCCCTTTCTTCAAACAAGTGTTTGAGTAGCTGTTCCTCTTCACTTAAAGCATAAGAACCTGAAAAAAGCAAATGTTTAAAAAACAACTCATTAGATTGAAAGGGCTGGTAGTAAACTTCTGAATGTAAACTTGGCAGGAGGAATACAGTATATAGGTGCAGTATATATGATAGCATCTTAACAGTTCACATTATACACAAAAGCTCCTAGGCAAGCCTATTATTAGACAAGCAAACTGAACACTACATGTTGTGATGTCTGAAAGCCCAATATCAGACTATTTCTGTTTTTTTTACTGTATGCACAACATGTATAGAAATCCTAAACTTAAAAAATGGTCCCTTTCCCACAACCTGGCATCTTGATTTGGGATGCTCCTCCTCTTTTTTTTTAAAAAAAAGCCTTGCAACCCTGCAGTTCACCAGGAAGGGAGAGGGGTTAAATGTCATATCTTTAAAACCAAATTCAGAGGAACCTCAAGATAATAATTAATTCTTGATTTTAAATGCATGTCTCATTTTACATGATCGTGAATAGGTGATTATGTGACTCCACTGGGGCTAAATCTCCAAGGGGGCTCATAGACAGCATATAGGGCACTAGTGGCCCTTACCTTAACCACGGAGAAAATGTTTCCATTTTAGAGCTTCTAGACAGCCTGAATTTTTTTCTGCAAACAATCACGTTCTCTCATTCCGAAATATTCCAAAGAAATGTCAACCCGGTACACCTGTTTGTAGTCGGTGTTGTGTTGGGGAGACTTAAGGCATGGCTAACTAGCTGAACTAATGTAGCTGAACTAGCTGAAATAATGTATTTGGCACAGGACTGGTATAGGAATAGATGAAAACAGTGACATAGCAAATCCAGTGTAGCAGGGTGATGGGATAGCCATCACCTCTGTTAAGAAACATAGTAAGCATCAGTTTGGGTATGCCTTAAGGTTGGGAAAAATACATAGTCTAATGATATTTTTAGATAATTTTGAGTTGGGAGTGTAGTTGGGAATGGGGGTTTGCCCCATGATGTCAGTATAGGATAAGAAGGAGGTTAGGCTAAAATCAGCATGGTTATGTGTCTTTAGCTGGCTGTAAGACAGGAACTAAAAGTAAGAACACACAGAGATTGTTGTCAGGGTGTGCTAGAGGGAGCATACTAGCCAGCGGAGAGAAGGGAGGGAAGCCTTGAATCTTCAGACAGAGGAGGCGGATAGTGACGTGCTTCCCCGTAGCACTGAGGGGAGGAAAACTGTACTGGAGGGTGAGACCGTTGGGGAACAACAGTAGGAGTTGGGTTGCGTAAGGCCTTGAGTGTCAGGGTTCTTGAAAAGTTCGAATTTTGGATAAATGCATCAATTAAATCACTAGAAGTGTCCTCACTCATGGGAGCCAGTGGCAATCTTTCTGTAACCCCGGGGGCCAATTTCAAAGGAAGCCATAGACAGAAAAAGGATTGCGGGTATGAGGTAAGTTACAGCAGCGCATCCTGCTGCTCCACCTTTAGGTAAAGCAGCTGCTCAGCACATCAATAAGCTTTTCTGGGTTCGGGCCAGGCGCCGAACTCGAACATGGACTTTTGGCTGCAGTTCATGTTCTGGTTTGGGAAATCGAACACACAAAGTTTGGTACAAACCCGAACTTGTTGTTCGGGTTGGCCCATCACTAATCTTGTTTGACTAGTTGCAGCAGTGCAGCATTGCAATGGTAGGTCTTGGTGGCTCTTTAGTCTTTGTTTGGCTTGCAGGCATTTGTGTTTTGTGTTGCTATGGGCAAGTCTTAGGGTACATTATCTCTAGGTTTCTAGGTATTCCCAGCTATTCAAAGTATCCTCAAGCACTTCCCAATATCCCTAACCCATAGGAAAATTGGTTTTAAAAGTATTCTTTAGCTCTGTATATATTCAATAGCTAGCCAAGCTTTTGAGTAGAATTTAATGATACATATCATACCACTGGCTATAATACCTAAAATGGAGGGTAAGGCCATTCTCAAGCTATCAGAAATATAAAATATGGGAATTTTGCAAACTATGTATATATAACTTAACTAATCTCATGAACTCAGGTGGACTGACTAGGCTGATTATAGGTGAGGAAGAGCAGAGTTAGCACCCTGGGCACCAAGGCCATTGGGGGTACCTTTATACTGTTTTCTGCAGATTAGTCAGATTCACTGTTAGTGGTGCAGGCCATAAGACAGGCCTCCATATTGGGCTCAGTCATGGGGAGGGGGCACTGCCTGCTGCTATGGTAGAGGCACAGTATGGCACATACCTGTGTGGGACAGCAGCAGTACAATTGGATGGGCTGGAGGGGGCAGCATTTTTCCTTCATGCGCTGAGCGTGATTTTGCCTAGAAACTGTCTAGCCAATTGTGTTGCGACATGGGAAAAATAGATTATATATTGTTTTTATGGTAGCACACTGGCTCATGTTCATTTATCCTATACATGTTTCTAGGATAATAGCTCTACCTCCTGCCATGAAAATCTTGTTAGACCTGTCTTTCAGGGGAGGCACCACTAAGCCACAAGTCAGGTTCAAGCCCAGCCCCACACTGGTCAGCAATGTATGATATTAGTCATGTGACACCCAGCCAGGCCAGCCTGTCATTGGTTTCTAAAAAAACCCGAATTATTTAAAGGGTATTTGTTTGAAATTAAGTTTTGTATATATATATATATATATATATATATATATATATATATATATATATATATAATGAAATCTGACTTCATATTCATGTAAAGTTAGAGGGTCGAGTTTCTCAGAATTGGAGAGGGGGAAATTTTATAAAGTAATTGTAGTGCCTTGACTCGGTAAATTTGCCTTAAAACCTTTTGAAGAAGAATTTGTAAACTGGTCACAGGCCACAATGAATGGGTTCAGAATTTCCGATAGCACATTGATCTAACAATCCCCACATGCTACCAATACACATTCTGAGAACCAGGACAGACTGGGGCCAAAATTCAGCCTAGGAATTCCCATATACTAAGCAGCCCACAAGCTGCTAAATCCCATCCCCACAGTGTTTCCGAGTATGTTCATTAGCTGAGGCCAGTCCTAAACAGATGGTAATGAGCTTTTAGTATAGTATTTAGTATTGTAGGGGCAGATACAGAGTCAGGGTTGTTTTGGAACCTACAGCCATGCTGCTGGTGTTATTAGCATTGCTGGAGCAAAACGTGGTCTCAGATGTCTTGGATTAGGGGGGTACAATGGAATTATGTGCCAGCCCAGTTGGCCACAAAGCAATACGGCCCACCTGGAATTCTCCCTGTATTCCCTATGGCCATCCTGTCCCTGCGGATTGCCTTACCATTACAAAATATTCCCTTAGTGCTTTATTTATAGACCATCCCCCCATCAGTTTCGAATTGTAACCGTATTCCCAATACTCAACCCATGATAAAGAGGGATTCATTCCCTTGAAACGCATTGCAGCCCCAGGCTATATGTCATGTCATATTGGATTTTATTCAAAGTGCTGTCATACAAGTATAATTTGCCATGTGGAAGATCTATGGAAGAAGGGAAACTCCACGGCAAGGTCAGAGAAGAAGACAGCGTGTGCCACGCCGATGTAGTGCCAGAGCCCGCGCACAGCAGCGATGGCCAGTGCCCCAGAGGGATGGAGACGCCATGGCTAGGTAAGTATGTCAGCAGGTACATACCACAGAGGGGGTGGAGGTACGTGCCTGCACTGCCCCTATGTTATGTATGCCTCTGATCGCAGTTTATTTTCACTTGTGCCTTATTCTCAAACAATGCACGACTCAGTCCTTATTTTCATGTCATATTTTAAAGAACGTTTACTGAATCATGGACTATGCCATCTGGTAATACACAAAACATGATGTAAACCATAAGACTATAGCGGAATTTGAAAGAATGGACAAGGCATATAAATTACCGATAGCACTCGTGAGGATGAGGGTCAGGCCTGTACCTTTTTTATATAGTGAATATTTAAGGAGGAGGGCAATGAGGAGCCTAAGAATATTGCTTCAGAGCTGGCTTATATGCTATAAAGTAACCCATAAAATGGTGTATTTGTAATGGGACATCCAAATAACACACAGTAGTTGGGAAAAATGTGGCTCTGCTGAACATAAAACAGTGTATACTATACTGTGGCTGATAGTAAAAAAACATGGACATCAGACTATGTTTCTCTAGGCCAACCACACCACTAAGACTAGTAGGACTAAAGACAGAAAGAGGCCCGTTCTCTTACCTGTACAGAAGACCCAAATCAAAGTGACAATCAGCCAGATCTGTTCCATAGTCCTTAATTTCTGTTTTGTGCAGTCAGTTGAAGAAAATCATAGCTTGCCTGCTGTTGCTGCCCCTTCCTCCACCATCGGGAGCAATGAAGGAGAAACCAGAGCCAGCAATGCAGACAGACAGTGACAGGTGCCACATGCTAGGAAATAGAGAACATGCCAGGAATGCATTGAGAGGATCTAACAGCCAGTGAGGCCCTTTGGATAACAAGGGCAACTTACACATGATATTTTTGACTCATCAAACATAGAGGAAGTAGTAACCCGAAAGATATTATTTCAGGCAGAACCAACATAAAGGAAGAGAGAAGCAACTGCATAAAAATCAGACCTAATATGTGTGTCTTCTGCTGGCCCATCATTGTGTTTGAATTAATTGCTCATTGTTAAACAGCTCAGTTTAGCTACATTTCCTGTGTTACACAGAATAATGGTCTTCATGCTGGAATATGGCTATTGCAGTGTTATCTGGTGATACATACAAAGTCTGCCAAGCTTGAATAAGATATTACTGCATGCAACAACTACTCAGAGTGGGGTACATTATAGTACATAACTCTCACTGTAGCTTCACCTAAATGGGGCAGTCATGGTCTAGTGTGCTTCTTGTGACCATTCCCAGCCAGGACAGGACTCAAGTGCTCTTGAGCAAGGCACCTAACCCCCCAAATGCTCCTAAGGTTGCCACCTTACTGGTATTTTACCGGCACAGCTAGTATTTTTGGTAATTGCTGGTATTTTTCTTACTGTTAAGCAACAGGGCCAGGGATTGAATCCCGGTCTATTACTCTGGAGCACTCTGGAGAAGCATGTTGTGTGTGTTTGTTTGCTGTTGCACTTTAGAAAGTGAAAAATAAGGTATTTAAGTGAAGACGTATGGTTAAAGAGGGCATCCCGAAGCCGTAGCTGAGATTGGGGTGCTCCGCTCTGTGAAACCCCCCTGATCACCAGTTTCACTTACCTTCTCCTGGAGCCCCCTTTTTTGTTGGGAAAGGTGGCAACCCTAACTGCTCCCTGAGAGCCGTAATTAGGGTAGCCCACCACTCTGGGCATGTGTGAACTCGATGCTTGTGTTTGTCTCACTGCACAGATGGGGAATAATTCCTATGTGTGCACAAGTATACAATGGCCATATAGGCAAACAAAACATAAGAATTTCTGTATTGCTCTTAACAATAGAGGCTTTATAAAGCTCCTTATTGTACCCTGATTCCTGGACTCATATTGCTTGTACCAGGCTTAAAGCAGACGTAATCCATCACTGGCAACTATGTCCACAAGGACACTAAACCACTAATTCCCCTACTACCCTATAAGCCCCAAATTTAGGAGATACTCAATTTTTCTCATGCAGCTTTGTAAGAGGTGAAGGTGTGGCTGTGTGTATAGAAGTTACTTTCACCTGTTGAATGGCGCACCACTATGCACTATGCAGCACTATGTGAAACCCTCCAATTTGCCCAGATGTGCGGGCTCTTGTCCTATGAAAGTCACCTGCTATGGCTACATCATTCGACAGGTGGCGCTCACATTCATTTCATTGATGGCCGCCTGCCGAATGATAGCCGCACATGTAGCACCCTCTGCTGTGGCATTAAGTTGGGTTAGCCTGGCCCCCTTTGTGCGGTGAGAAATGGTTGCACCAGGCAACGTACCTGGGAGCAGGATTAGAGATGGTACTGCACCGTGAAGAGCAATATACCTGTGCATCACTTGGCAGTACCAGGGAAGATGGACGGACAGTTTCAGGAGCCTTGGAGTGACCCGGCCGACTAAAAGGTGCACCAACCAGCTGCAATCATCTGGCAACTGTCTGAGGGACACATAAAAACACTTGGAGGGCCACGTTTGGGCCTTGAGCTTGACATTTGACATATATGAACAATACCGTCAGAGATGGCCAGTTAAAAAAAAAAACAGACGCCATGCCCAGTTGACTACATCCCGGATGCTCTGTAGACTGGGAAGCACTCCCTATCTAAATAGCTGGGCCCAGGAGTGTGCCACAGCTACAGGGAAGTTTCAATATAGGGTTGATTCATAGTCGTGCACCAGCACACACTATTTGGAGCACCAAATTGCGATCGGGCTTCCACTGATTCATGGTCGTCAAAATGGGATGCTCATTGGTTTTTGTGCCAATTTGAGCACTAGCGTTTGCCAATGAGCCAATTTGGAGGGTGTTTTTTTGGGGGGGGGGGGTAAGCCTTTTAAAACCACTCTACCTAGTGCTGTACATCTGTATTGTGTGTGGAGTGTTTGTGGGCCCCACCCACCAAATAAAAAGATGACCTCCCTGTATCTCCTAGGTAGGTAGGTTATGTTAGGAAGGTAGGTGGGTGAGCAGACAGGAGTATAGAGGAGTATGGGGGTATCTAGATAGGAATAGATAGGGATTCCTATTGTATAGGAATTTAGGATAGATGGGCAGGTGGGTGGGTAGACATGTGGATACATAAGTCAGTAGGTAGGTGGGTGGGTAAGTAGGCAGGTATATAGTTGGGTAAGTATGTGAGTAGGTAGGTGGGGGGCAGACAGCGAGTTTGGTAGGAGGGCAGGTAGGGAGGTAGGCAAGTGAAGCTTCAGGGTCTGGGGATTCTGTGTTTGCACCATGGCTGGCAGCTGCCTCTCCAGATCCGGGGTAGGGAGTGAGTAGGCAGGTAAGTGGTGGGTATGGTAGGTAGGCTGGTCAGCATGCAGGTAGATAGGTAGGAAGGTGAGTGGGTAGGTGGGTAAGGTAGATAGGTAGGTGACTGACATCACTGCTGATCTGGGCTGGAGAATCCTGTTGTGTGCACTCCTCGGCACTGTCCACCACTTGTCTGCACTGGCTCCAGTCCTCACCACCTCTCTGCTCTGTCCTTGATCCATCCAGTTGGTTGGTAGCCCCCCTAAGTTAATAGAACCAGGGCTCCAAAGTGGGAATCGATGCACCTTGAACTCCATTTCTGAACCCCGGTTCTCCAGAACCATGGGGGCAAGGAAGCCCAAACTTACAGGGAATGTAGCTGAGATCTTCAGCTGCAGAACAAGCCCCATCCACTGATTTTTAGACCCCCGGCTCATGACACCTCCAGTGGGTTTCCAGCCCCCTGGATCTAAAGAAGAGAGGCTCCACATCATCCTGGGAATTAATGCACCTCGACCAGGATAGTACAATTCCGAGGGCCAGATCCCTGGACCTAGAGGGGCTAACAACCCACTGGAGGTGGAAAGGGGAGAATATCGAGTATACACCGCTACAAGAGCATGTGGATTGCGTCTAACCAGACCAAATGGCGGCACTGCGAAATTCCGGTACCCTTGCTTGTGGGTGCCAGGGTGGTACAATTTCAAGAGCCAGATCTCCAGACCAAAGTGGGCTAACATCTCAGTGGAGGTGTCGTTGGAAAGGGGAGAGCCTCAGGTATACACCACGACAAGGACATGTGGGGACTGACTAGACCATGCAGCGGCCCTGGCCCACGGTCCTGATACCCCCACCATAGCTCCACAGTTGGTGGAGGCCATCTTGCAGGGCAAATAGTGGAGACTCAGGGGTGCACGCCCCTGGTGCCCTGCCTATAATCTGGCCTTGAATATACACCAAAGTAGTGTGTTTGGTGTAACTGGCCAAGATTTCCTGACTGACACTTCTGCTCTAATTCTACCTCCTCATATGGGGGCTGGAGGGGAATCACAATCTTGTGTTCCAGTAACTAAAAGGTTATTGGCAGGGTTTCCTCTTGGGGAGGTTAATATTGCTGCTTGATTTTTTTTTTTTTTTTATAAATTCTTTATTTAGTTACATTTTTCAAACACGTCTCAAACATCTCAAAGTACAGTGAACAGAGAATAACGTATGTATATCACTGACCAAAATAAACATGTACATGTCAAAAGGAAAAAAAAAAAAAAAAAAGGTCCCACGATGTATTATTTCCACAGCCATATTCGCTGCTAAGGACCCGCCGGGGGGCCCGAAGCCTTCTCCATGACCTACATTCTCACACGTCAGTCGGGAACATAAGTTCCTCATGCATTTCTCCAGCGTGTACAGATAAATCCTCAACAACAATATTCAACCTCAAAACAACAAAAGAAAGTGAGACAAAGAGGGAGAGGGGGGGGGGGGGAAGGGAGGTAAAGGAAGGACAAGGGAGGGGGCACCCCGCGAGCGAGCCTGAATGACTACGTCTCAGTGAAGGTGAGTTTGTATTCGTCTGTCTCAGAGTATTGAATCCAATAATACCAGGTTGCTAAGAACCTCTGGGAGCCGCCCTCCCCCGATGTCATGAGGTCCTCAAATCTCATTATCTCGTTGACTTTTTTAGCCCACATTGCTTGGGTGGGGGGGTCTACTTTCTTCCACATTAGGGGGATACATGTCTTGGCTGCGTTAAGGAGATGACATAACAGGGATCGTCTATATTGTTTAAGTGGCATCGCTGTCATGTGGAGCAGGCACAAGGCTGGATCATCTGGGATCTCCTCACCCAATAATTTCCCAGCCACCTTTCTAATCCCATCCCAGAACAATTTCAGCTTAGGGCAGGACCAAAATATATGCAACAGGGAGCCCTCCCCCGTCCCACACCTCCAACATCCGGCTTCTACCTCCGGGTACCATCTGTTAAGCGTTGCCGGCACCCTGTACCAACGCGTCAAGATCTTATAACTGCATTCCTGATGCCTGGTACAGAGCGACGTTTTGTGAGGAGCCTCTAAAAGCCTACTGATTTGCTGAGGGGAGAAAGGCCTTCCCAGATCTCGCTCCCACTTCCCAACGAACGGTGGCGGGGCCTCATCTGGGGGATTAATCAACATCTTGTAAATATATGACAGAGTGTGGCTCTTTGCGTTATTACTTGAGCAAAGTTCTT
Source organism: Gastrophryne carolinensis (assembly GCA_027917425.1). Lineage (NCBI taxonomy): Eukaryota > Metazoa > Chordata > Amphibia > Anura > Microhylidae > Gastrophryne > Gastrophryne carolinensis. The sequence goes on from CM051237.1 coordinate 198,324,732, forward strand.
CGAATGGGGTGAGTCCTCTTTGCGCTGCTTTATGGTCTCGGAGTGTGTGCAGGAAATGCGAGAGCTGCTGTCGCTGCCAGGCCGACCAACTGGGGAGCCCTTCCTCGACAGGCAGCCTCTCAACATCCCGCCAGCCCCCTTCCGTTAGAAAATGCCCAACTCTGAAGATCCCGGAGGTTTTCCACACCTCCGGAATCGTACCCCTACAACCCGGGGGGAAGCCCGGGTTGCCCAACACCGGGACCATCGGTGAGGGGGCAGGGGAGAGGCCCGGCCGCCCGAAGTATTGGTGGCACACCTTCAGTGTGGCCCCAACCAGTGCATGCTTCATTGCTAGTGGGACGTCCGCTCGCTCAACCCATGGGATGCAGTCCATCCGGACCCCCACAAGACTCTGTTCGATGGCAACCCAATGTTTGTGGCGTCTATGCAGACACCAGTCAACTACTCTATTAAGGTGGGCTGCGGCGTAGTATAGTCTAGGGTCAGGAAGTCCCAAGCCTCCCCTCTCCTTACTCCCTATGAGGGTGGCCCTACTTGTCCTTGGTCTCCCTCCTCCCCATACAAATCTACGAAAAAGGGCATTCATTCAGGGCCGCGGTATGGACACTGGGAGGGCCTGCATCAAATAGAGTAGCTTAGGCAGCAGGACCATCTTCAGTGCGTTACACCGGCCGAACCATGAGAGCTTCCTAGTCGACCATCTAGTGATTTCCTCCTCGAATTTTTTAAGTAAGGGGGGGAAGTTCAAAGCAAAAATGTTGGCCAAATTCTTACATATCTTGGTGCCCAAATATGTCACGCTTTCTCCTGAGCATTTAAATGAGAAGGCGCTCAGAAGAGCGCTAAATCTTTTCATAGGTATGTTAACGTTTAATACTTCTGACTTCTGGTAATTAATTTTGTATCCTGAAAGGGCTCCATACCGCTTTAATTCCTGCAGCAAATTCGGCAGAGAGACCTCAGGGAGAGTCAGCCCAAAGATCAGGTCGTCAGCAAAGGCCGCAACCTTATAGTTCCCCGAGGGGGCTCCCATGCCTTTTATGTTTCCATTCTTGCGCAACGTGCATAGGAGGGGTTCGAGTGTTAGGATAAAAATCAGAGGGGAGAGGGGGCAGCCCTGTCTCGTCCCATTAGAGATACCAAACGTGTCAGAGAGCATTCCGTTTACTCGCACAGACGCGGAGGGGGCACTATATAGGCTATCAATCCAACCCAGAGTATTAGGTCCGAGGCCTATGTGCTTGAGAGTGACCCGCATAAAGTGCCAGTTCACTCTATCAAAGGCCTTCTCCGCGTCCGTAGCCAGCAGCAGGGATGGGACATTGTTGGCTTGTGCCCATTGGATCCAGTTCAGGACCTTGATAGTGTCATCTCTTGCCTCCCTATGGGGCATAAAGCCTGCCTGGTCAAGATCAATGACGTGGTGCAGGTGGGGGGCTATCCTGGAGGCCAGTATCTTCGCAAAGATTTTAATGTCTGTGTTCAGAAGCGAAATCGGCCTATAGCTGGCACAGAGATTAGGATCTTTTCCCTCCTTAGGAATAACCGATACAAACGCTCTCAGAGCATCTGGGGGCATGCAGCCTTTCATCCTAAAAGAATTGAAGGTCTCTAGGAGCCTGGGGGCTAACAAGGGAAGCATCTTTTTATAATATTCTATGCTAAATCCGTCGGGCCCTGGCGCTTTACCCCCTGCCGCTCCAGACACCGCCCTCAATACCTCCTCCAGCGTGATCGGACTCTCCAGCTCCTCGATAACATTACTCGGTAATTTGGGCATGTCTGACTCTCTCAAGTAGCTTCTCATCCCTTCATCTCTCTCAGGGCCTTCCGATCCAGGGAGATTATACAACACTTCATAAAACTTTTTGAAGGCCTCTGCAATGTCATTAGTTAGGTGTACAACCTTCCCCTTTTGGTTTGTGATTTTTGGAATATACGTCTTCACCCTCTCGGCCCTTAGTGCCCGCGCCAGGAGTTTCCCGCATTTGTCGCCTGACTCATAGAATTTTCCGCGACATTTGATTTTCTGCGCTTTGAGCTTATCGCAGCAAAGCGTTTTAAGTTTTTCTCTGGATGCCGTCAGGGCCGAGAGGTGAATGGCAGCGAGGGATTTCTTGTGTAGGGCTTCCAGCCTCCTTATCTCATCAATGAGCCTCAGGACATTCTCCGATTTCTCCTTTTTAAGTCTTGCTCCCAGCTTAATCAGGGACCCTCTGATGTAACATTTATGTGTCTCCCATAGGACTCCTGGGTCGACCTCCGGTGACAAATTGAGTTCAAAAAACTCCTTGATGTCTCTCTGAATCTCAGTGAGTACTCCCTGATCATCTGGCAAGGTATTATTTAGGCGCCAGGACCATCTCTTAGGTCCCGGGGACGGGAGTGCTAATTTAATCACAACGGGAGCGTGGTCCGAGATGGTTACACAGCCTATTTCTGTATCTAATATCTGGGCCAAGGCCCCGTGGGTCACCAGAAGCATATCGATTCTGGAGTACGATCCATGTGGAGGGGAGAAAAAGGTGTAATCACGGGTGTCAGGGTGGTGTATCCTCCAGGGATCGACCAACTGGTGTACAGCAAGCATTTTCTTTAGTCTCCCCAGCTTGGCGTACGACATATGAGAAGCTCCCCTGGAAGTGTCAAGGAGGGGGTCAAGGGCAAGGTTGAAATCCCCACCTACCACCAGTTTACCTTCTCTGAACATTGAGAGCTCTTCCAAAACTTTACCCAAAAACCTTATCTGTTCTGTGTTCGGGGCATATAGGTTCGCAAATGTGAATAGAGAAGACGCAACCCGGCCCTTTAGAAACAGCCATCTCCCTTCTTCGTCTGACTTAAGGTCCACTAGCTCCCATTGGAGGGACGCCGAAATGGCTATACTCACTCCCCTCGACCTGGAGTCCGGTGAGTGGCTATGGTAAGTGTTCGGGAAATGCCTGCTGCCAAAGGTGGGCGGGTTGGATAACCTGAAGTGGGTCTCTTGGAGGAACGCAATCTGTGCCCTAAGGCTCTGCAAGGTCCTCAGGACCAAGGACCTCTTTTCCGGGGTGTTCATCCCCCTCACATTAAGCGAAACAATTTTAAGATCCGCCATCTGGACCCGGGGGTGTACCTGGGGGGGGGGGGGGAGAAAAAGGAACAAGGCAAGGGGTGGGGAGTGACACAAGGGGGAAACCTAGGGGGCAGAAAACTAAACTGTCCCTAAATCGGGAAACCAAATCCGGTCTTACCAACGGCTAGCGTCTGCAAGACCCACCTATTGGGGGGTAGCGAATCCGACCTAGGATGTGGGTGCTCCAAAAAGCCGCCACCCGCTGACCCTTGACCGGATAATTGCTACCATGGTGACAGCCGGTTGACCTTTAAACCTAGAAGCTTTACAATCTTGTGAAGCATTGAAGTACACCAAGATCTCAGCAACAGAACCAGGCGTGATTAAACAGCAAAAACAGAACCAACAGGGTAACTTTTGAAACCGTCGAGGCCTAGTGTTCGGGGAAGGAAGGAAGAACCAAAACCGCAAGACGGCCAAGCAACCATTAGTGCCAGTTAAGTCCACTCCCCGGCTCTCCCTACCCCCCCCCCCGACACCTCCTCAGGGGAGGGCAGGAAGAGCCAGAGAGCAGCCACACACAGAGAGTCTCGGCCCAGTCCCAGAGCCTATAGCAGGGACCCCGTCAGGCCCCTCCCTCCTCCGTTCGCCTTGAAGGCCGTCTGAGTCGCTCTAGGTCTCGATAGCTCCTCAGCTCCTGGCGCCTCTTTCTCGTTGGCATCTGTGGTGGAGTCACCCCTTCAGTCTCAAGCCAGTTTGGGATCTGGACAGGGTCACACCTCAGGAAAGTGAAAAGTCCCCCCAACTCCTGGTAAGACTTTAGCATGTAGGTTCCCCGGTCTTTCTTGACAATCAAATGAAACGGAAACCCCCATCTGTAGGTTGCTCCGTTTTTCACAATAACATCAAGCAGGGGTTTTAGGGATCTCCGCATTTGCAATGTCCGCCTTGACAGATCAGGAAGAATCCTGATTGAAGCTCCTTTATACTCCACTGGGCCCTTATTCCAAGCCTTCCTAGATATGTCCTCTTTCAATGCGTAGTGGTGGACTCGACAGATAACGTCTCTGGGATAGGCGGGGTCCGGGCTCCTGGGACCCAGGGCGCGGTGGGCCCTGTCCAGCTCTATGTTGGTGGACACATCTCTATCCAGGACCAGATTGAATAAAGTGGACACAATTTGTTTCAGATCTTCGCCCGCTTCACCTTCCGGGATGCCCCGCAGCCTCAGATTATTCCTTCTGCTCCTGTTTTCAAGGTCGTCAAGCTGGAGGCGGTATCCCTGCAGCATGGCTTCTTGCCGATCACATCTTTCCTCGAGTGCTTGTATGCGATTTGTTTCTGAGGATTTCTCCGATTCAAGCAGGCGGACTCTAGTCTCGACAGCTGACACTTGACTTTTAACCGCCGCTATGTCACGTTTATGTGCAGCTGCGTATCTTGAGATCAGCTCTTCAATATCTGCTTTGGTGGGGAGGCCTTTCAGGAGAGAGATAGTCGCCAGGTGCAGCTCGGGGTCACGTGCTTCCCTGTCCGCTGAGGGCGATGTGGGAGCCAGCAAACCCCAGCCGCCTCCATTTTTCTCCGACCCAGCCGGGGCGGAGGGTTCAGCAGGACCCATCGGGGTCATGGGCAGGGGGCTGGACGGCAGGAGTCTTTCAGGGGAGGGAGACAGCGAGGACAGTGGGGATCCCATCCCTGGCAGCCTGTTTTCTTCTAGCCGCATATAACCCCGACTGCTCCACTCCGATCCCCTCTGTCTTTGTGGGAGGGCACCCTGAGACCCCACATTGTGGTCGTTTCTCTTTTGTGAAGGGGTGTCAGGTGTAGAAAGCTGAGCCGCATTCCTAGGGGTATAGGCAAACTGCTTTAAAGCTTGAGGTCCCATCTGCCTCCGGGCGGCTGTTGGGTCAGATCCCAGGTTGCCCCTTATGTCTGGGGTTGGATTTGTGCCACTGAGCAAGGGGCCGTGAACATCGTTCCCCTCATCTCTGCCCCCCCCGCTCCCCCGCCCTCCGCCGGCTTCATGATTATAAAAGTATGGAGCGGGGCATGAGGGACTGCCTGCGCCCCGCTCACAGTCTGCACTGGTTCCCGCCGCTCCGTCCGCACAGCTCCCTGTGCTTGCGGGACCGGCTGGCCGAGAGGCGCCGTGGTTCACCATCTGCGGCCCGGGTTTTGATGACGCGGCCGCGCGGAGCGCGTCCGCCGCCATTTTGGTGCACCCACCTCCGACTGGGTGTAGGTCTCCCCCCGCCGGGCTTCGGGGCTGCTGCTGCGGCTCTTCAGCTGCGTCCGTCGCCGACCTCTTCACAGGACTCTCCCCGCCACCGCGCCCATCCTCCATCACCTCGTCTGATGAGACGGTAAGCTGGGGCTCCTCCGCCGCGCTCTCCTCCCCGCTCTCCTGCATAAGCGCCATCTTGCTGGCCATCTCCTCCTCTCTCCTCATCCATTTCCCGGCGGTCTGCCACTTGGGAGGGCTCCTTCGGCTTCCTCCACCTCCTCCCCTCTTGCTCTTCTGTCTTGGCATTGCTGTTCGATGGTGGCTGTTGTCTCATAAAGGGGTACTCCGGCTCAAGGCAGCGGGAGCTCAGCTAAGTGCTACCTCTCAGCATCGCGGTCGGGCATTGCTGCTTGATTTAGTCGAAGCTGCTGAGGAGCTCACCTGTGGAAATATAATGGGATTTGGGATTTTGCTTTTTGAGGCACAATCCTAGCATGCATGTGTATTTTACATTCTAAATAAGGAAAGCAATAAAGCAGAGCCCCAAAATCCTTACAAAAGAGAAAGTTTTCCTTGCAGTGTGCAAAATCCCACTAATCCTCTCATAACAGGCAGTGTGTAGAATCCCCCCACCCCAATCACCTTATACCAGGCAGCATGCCCCATCACAATATGGCAGGCAGTGTGGCAGAATTGCCCCTAATTCCGCTATAACAGAAAGTGTGGCAGAACCCCCAATCCCTCTATAACAGGCAGTGTGTAGAATCTCCCCCAGTCCTCAATAACAGGCAGTGTGGCAGAATCTCCCTAATTCCCTATAATAGAAAATGTGCAGAATCCCCCCAATCCCCTATAATAAGCAGTGTGCAGAATCCCCCAATTCCCCTATAACAGGCAGTGCAGAATCCCCTCTAAGACACGCAATGTAGCAGAATCCCCCAAATCCCCATATAACAGGCAAAGTGGCAGACCCCCGTCCCTCTATAACAAGCAGGGTGGGAGATTCCCACCAATCTACAAATTACAGGCAGTGTGACAGAATCCCCCGTAATCCCCCTATAACTTGCAGTGTGGCAGAATCCCCCCAATCCCCTTATACAAGTCACTGTGGCAGAATCCCCCTATAACAGGCAGTGTGTCAGTAGCCCCTCAATTCCCTATAACAATCAGTGTGCAGAATACCCCCTATAAGAGGCAGTGTGTCAGTACCCCCCCCCCCCTCCACCCTCACTTATGGAACAAAAAATATGGTATTTATGTTTGTTCCACTGTGCAGTTTTCAAACATGAAGGAATATTAGGAGGCACATACTGGCCATGTCAGGCCGCTCTGCTGCATTGGCTCTCAAAGATGACATTTTGTATAAATACGCTGTAGCTACTTTTTGCATTGTAATGGCCAGAAATGTGACTGACAGTGCCATTGTGCACTGAATGAAGCACTGGGGGGTAGGGGATTGTACTGGAGTACGATGAGTCCTAAACTGTCATCCAAGTTGTAGCTTTTACTCCAACAACAGCTGCATAGATCTGTGAAAGCTGCAAAGCCCCCGCCCTGACAATTGGGTTGATTCAAAGAAACATGTAACAGCTTGGATTTGGCTCACGATCATCCTATTTTTCACGTCCGCTCGTGCGTTCGTATGAACTTGCGAGTGATTCTATAAGCAAATACGTTTCTATCCTAAAAGATACGTCCGTTCGTATGATATCTCCCGAACTTGCCTCAGTCAGTTGGCAATCGTAAAAATCACGTTCATGTGCTCACCTGTTGCGGCGGCAGCCTGTTTTTTCGGCTGCTTCCATCGTCAAGCTCTTCCAATTACTTGCGTTTGCCTCTGGTTTTCATTGGTTTTTGGCCTCTTAGATTCGTGCGTTCGTATGTTTATAAGATCTTGCGCATGCGCACCCTCAAACAGAAACTTACCTAAACCCCTTAGCGGCTGCATCCAACTTCAATTCTCGGTCCCTCAAACTTACCTAAACCCTTTAGCGGCTGCATCCAACTTCATTTCTCGGTCCCTCAAACTTACCTAAACCCCTTAGCGGCTGCATCCCACTTCATTTCTCGGTCCCTCAAACTTACCTAAACCCCTTAGCGCTTGCATCCAACTTCATTTCTCGGTCCCTCAAACTTACCTAAACCCTTTAGCGGCTGCATCCAACTTCATTTCTCGGTCCCTCAAACTTACCTAAACCCCTTAGCGGCTGCATCCCACTTCATTTCTCGGTCCCTCAAACTTACCTAAACCCCTTAGCGGCTGCATCCCACTTCATTTCTCGGTCCCTCAAACTTACCTAAACCCCTTAGCGGCTGCATCCAACTTCATTTCTCGGTCCCTCAAACTTACCTAAACCCCTTAGCGCTTGCATCCAACTTCATTTCTCGGTCCCTCAAACTTACCTAAACCCTTTAGCGGCTGCATCCAACTTCATTTCTCGGTCCCTCAAACTTACCTAAACCCCTTAGCGGCTGCATCCCACTTCATTTCTCGGTCCCTCAAACTTACCTAAACCCTTTAGCGGCTGCATCCAACTTCATTTCTCGGTCCCTCAAACTTACCTAAACCCTTTAGCGGCTGCATCCAACTTCATTTCTCGGTCCCTCAAACTTACCTAAACCCCTTAGCGCTTGCATCCAACTTCATTTCTCGGTCCCTCAAACTTACCTAAACCCTTTAGCGGCTGCATCCAACTTCATTTCTCGGTCCCTCAAACTTACCTAAACCCCTTAGCGGCTGCATCCCACTTCATTTCTCGGTCCCTCAAACTTACCTAAACCCTTTAGCGGCTGCATCCAACTTCATTTCTCGGTCCCTCAAACTTACCTAAACCCTTTAGCGGCTGCATCCAACTTCATTTCTCGGTCCCTCAAACTTACCTAAACCCTTTAGCGGCTGCATCCAACTTCATTTCTCGGTCCCTCAAACTTACCTAAACCCTTTAGCGGCTGCATCCAACTTCATTTCTCGGTCCCTCAAACTTACCTAAACCCCTTAGCGGCTGCATCCCACTTCATTTCTCGGTCCCTCAAACTTACCTAAACCCCTTAGCGGCTGCATCCAACTTCATTTCTCGGTCCCTCAAACTTACCTAAACCCCTTAGCGCTTGCATCCAACTTCATTTCTCGGTCCCTCAAACTTACCTAAACCCTTTAGCGGCTGCATCCAACTTCATTTCTCGGTCCCTCAAACTTACCTAAACCCCTTAGCGGCTGCATCCCACTTCATTTCTCGGTCCCTCAAACTTACCTAAACCCTTTAGCGGCTGCATCCAACTTCATTTCTCGGTCCCTCAAACTTACCTAAACCCTTTAGCGGCTGCATCCAACTTCATTTCTCGGTCCCTCAAACTTACCTAAACCCCTTAGCGCTTGCATCCAACTTCATTTCTCGGTCCCTCAAACTTACCTAAACCCCTTAGCGTCTGCATCCCACTTCATTTCTCGGTCCCTCAAACTTACCTAAACCCTTTAGCGGCTGCATCCAACTTCATTTCTCGGTCCCTCAAACTTACCTAAACCCTTTAGCGGCTGCATCCAACTTCATTTCTCGGTCCCTCAAACTTACCTAAACCCCTTAGCGGCTGCATCCCACTTCATTTCTCGGTCCATCAAACTTACCTAAACCCCTTAGCGCTTGCATCCCACTTCATTTCTCGGTCCATAAAACGTAAGAAAATCACATAATTTACATATGTCTATATGTTTCTAAGCGTGTTGTTTCTGGTTTGTGTAATTTTTGGGGTGTGTGCATATTAGAAAAGACACATTTAGGAAGGCTTAAAATCTAATTTATTTAAATTATTTTCTTTGTTTTGTTTTTAAGAATTGTAAAAACTTTTTTTTTTTTTTTTCGCCGGAAAACACATTTAATTTTTAATTGTGTTTTTAACAGTAAAACCCTTTTTTTTTTTTTTTATGGGTTTTTTTAAAAAACATACTTTTTTTTTTTTTTTTAAAAACAATAAAACAATTTATAAAATAGGAACAAATTTAAAAACACGTTAAAGAAAGGAGCCAGGACCAAGGGCACTATTCATCATCCTCTTCTTCATCTGTTGGCCCCAACGTCGCCTGTATGGCCAGCAGCTCGGCCACCAACTCCTTCATTCTTTTTTTTTTCCCCGCCAAGGTTTGGGGGATCATCCCTGTAACCAATAGAGAAAGAAACATAAATAGGAGTCCCAGACCGGTTTGTATGCTGGAAATAGATTTGGGGTTAATCAAATACATGTAAATGCATGACATATGTCCTTCTTCAAAGGGATACAGTTAATGCATTTCCCACAGGTAAGTGTTTAAACTCCTTAAACCGGACCTTCAACATTATTTAATGAAAACCAATAACTATTCACAAATGATTCTGCACCACCTCAAAGTTATTTAGGGTTTTTTGGGGATTACAGCGCCGCCATCTGGACTCTGAAGCATAACACTTAATGAGGAGTGGAGAGTTGGATAAAGTACAGGGGAGTAGGTTACAGTGGTGCGTTGGGAATCCCGAGCATAGCTGGGTTGAGGGAAAGGTCATCACTCACACAATGCATGGCAGCACCTTCCTTTTTTAAATCTGTATCCCATGCTGCCTGTAAATATTGCGCATTCCATATTCTCCAATATTGGTTTTGTTCAGTCTAATAACATGCATTAGATGGGTGAAGGGTGTTTTTCCATGGTTCTAATCTGTAGGTACAGTGTGATGGCTAAGTCTTTGGTTCTTAATACTAGTTAGGGTCCTCTTTAAGCTAACGAAGTGCCCACATGAAAGTGTGAACTACACATTGGCTACGCCTTTAGTTATGTGTGTGTTATTAGCTAAGCAAACATTAATATGAATAATGGCATGGAGACTTACGGAGTTGGTGGCCGACAGATGGCTGGTTGGGGCCAACAGGCTGCCCTTGGTCCTGGCTCTGCTGTGAAGAAGTCCCTGGAGAAACATGTGACATTTGGTTAGTACTTGTAGAGAGTCACTATTCCCAACATATCTGGCTCCCAGTCTGGCTGACATCACTCACCTTCGCCAGGATCGACTTCAAGCATCTCTGCTGCCTCCTCCTCCACTATCTCACCCGCTCCAGAAGCTTCTACAAATACATAATAAAGGATAACTTAGTTTTTGGCCTGCCATGTATATCTTTGTGCCTATACATGAAGAGTGACATACCAGAGCCTTCCCCATGCGTGGCCAGGTATGACTCCACGCCCACGCGCCTTGGCCCCTCCTCTGTGGTAAGGTCCAGGGGCTGGTCTGAGGAGGCCACAGAGGAGGGGTAGGTCCGTCGCCCGGGAGATCCACCACCTTCACTCACAGATGCAGAGTCATGCAGCACTGGTCGGCCTGTACGTCTCCGGGTGCGGCGAATTCTGAAATCCATTTCCAACACTACCAAAGAAAAGTCATTATAAATAAAGGCATAACTTATACATTTGGAACATATACCATGCTATTGCTTTGTACTTACTTGGGAAATGGATCCCAAAATACCTCCGCACCCGGGGCATGTGCAGACGCTTCAGGTCCGACCAATGCTGCATTATCTGGGTGTGAGTGAAGGTGGTGCTGGTGACACGGTGTATCTCCGCGATGATCTCCCGGGCGATGTCCCTTTTCTCGCACACATTGGGCGCGAAGTCATACCGGCGCTGAAGCATGATCTGGAAAACATAATGGACACAGAGCTTTTACTTTTACACACAGACCCATATGTGTTGCATCACAAGTTGAGAATTTAATGTCATTAACACACACATTTCGAGTGGAAGCCATTTTTGGGGAGTGCCTTAAAGAGGACGTTGACTGTGATTGACAGTCTGGTCTTATGTTATATGTATCACACACCATGTACATACAGATAATAGCCAACATCAAGAATCAGGCCACCTGCATCTATGGCATGTTAGGATGGTTTAAACATCCAAGATGTAGCCTAATGCTTAGGCTTTTGGACCACGTGTGTGGCTTCCCGTTGTGTTTTTATGGCTTAGGAAAACAGTGTTCCTCAAACATCCGCATCAAGGTCCGAGACAGGCCAGGTTTGCCAGCTCGCCCCGCTACTCCACAGGTTAATTAACTGTTGCTAAGCCGGAGCAATTGGCCGAATTAGGACATCAGCATAGACAGTTGAAAACGTGGCCAGGCTCGGCCCTTGAGGATGAAGTGTGAGGAGCCAGTGATTAAACATTAAGAGACCCCAAACTAGTTCCAAACGCATCATTTACATTTAGGCCATCATTGACTATTCGATTAAAATGCACAGGCAGCCACTTACCAGCATGAGGATCTCTTCCTGTTGACGGGTGAAGATAGTGGGCGCCATCTTTATGCTTCTTCCAGGCAGCAGATAAGTGAAACCCCAGCGGTTTCCTGGTTCCGCTCGAACGTACGTTCGTACGAGCGCGTAGTCGTGCGCATAGGCGTCACACGCTGGGCTCATTATTTAAAGGTCCCTGCCCCCCAAGCTCATTCTCTTTGAGCATTTGTGTACGATGGCACCGAAAAAGGCGATGAGCAAGCGACCCCAGCCAAGCAAGACCGCGGAGGGCCCCACAACAAGGTCCCAGCAAGGTCGGCGAAAACTGAGAGGCAAGACTCCCACCTCGGCCCCACCAAGGGACCCTGGACCCTCAGGTACCAAAAAAAGGGGCCCCAAGCCCCGTGCCCCTGCAGGCAAAAAGCTGGCAACTGCAGCACCCACCACCTCTGCCCCCAGAACAGGCAGCACAAGTGAGCCCACACCGGCCATGCCTTCAAGTAGGGCAGTTCGGAAACCCATGCCCCGCAGCAGGGCCCGAACCCCATCCAGGGCCCGAAGCCCAGCCAGGGCCCGAAGCCCAGCCAGAGGCCGAAGAACCCAATCCAGGGCACGAAGCCCAGCCAGGGCCCGAACCCCATCCAGGGCCCGAACCCCATCCAGGGCACGAAGCCCAGCCAGGGCCCGAAGCCCAGCCAGAGGCCGCAGATACCAATCCAGGGCACGAAGCCCATCCAGGGCCCGAACCCCATCCAGGGCCCGAACCCCATCCAGGGCACGAAGCCCAGCCAGGGCCCGAAGCCCAGCCAGAGGCCGCAGATCCCAATCCAGGGCCAGAAGCCCCTACAGGGCCCGCCGAACCCAATCCAGGGCCAGAAGCCCCTACAGGCCCAGAAGAACACCATCCAGGGCCAGAAGCCCCTACAGGGCCCGCCGAACCCAATCCAGGGCCCGAACCCCATCCAGGGCCCGAACCCCATCCAGGGCCCGAACCCCATCCAGGGCCCGAACCCCATCCAGGGCACGAAGCCCAGCCAGAGGCCGCAGATCCCAATCCAGGGCCAGAAGCCCCTACAGGGCCCGCCGAACCCAATCCAGGGCCAGAAGCCCCTACAGGGCCAGAAGAACCCCATCCAGGGCCAGAAGCCCCTACAGGGCCCGCAGAACCCAATCCAGGGCCAGAAGCCCCCGACCTGGCACCAGCCGGGAACAGAGCCCCCGACCTGGCACCAGCCGGGAACCTAGCCCCCCAAGAGGGCCCCGAATTACAACCATGACCACATCTACACCTGGAAGTTCGGTGGCCAGCCACGCAAGAACACCCAGTCCCTTGGCCAGTCCAGTCCAGTCATTGGGAAGCCACCAATCCGGCCATTCCCCTACCCAGCCCCAGGCCATAATGTCACCACATGTGTCTGCACACATGGAGGAGCAGCCAAGCCAACCATCTGGCCGCACATTGCGCCGCGGCCAGTTGAGTGGGAGATTCTCCCATGACCAAAATATGGCATTGGCTAGTGGCCTTACATTATACTATGACGAGCTATATGGGAGCAAATCCAAACACACCACCAAGCAGCGCAAGATGGAATTGTTTGAAACCATCCTCCGACAAGTAAATGCAGCGGGGGAAGAGAGGAAAGATGTGTCCCAAATTCAGAAGAAAATCTCTGATCTGAAGTATGCTGTACGGCAAAAAGAAATTAAAAGGCATAATTACAGGTAAATAAATGTTTTCGCTAAATATAATGTTTTGGATGTACTGTATGCACCTTTTCTGAGTACCAAACGATTTTCTCTTTTCAGCATGAAAACTGGAGGTGGCTTTCCATCTAAATTGGAGTTTACCCCTGCTGAGGAGATTGTGCTTGGACTTCTCCATCCGGTCGCGGTCGGTGGACATGCTGGTCTAAGGGACACAGACTCACCGACCCGTACCCACGGTGAGTACTCTTAAATCTGCATGTTTGCCTGTTTGCTAAATAATCTACAGTTCACTAGTAACAAGATAACGGGATGCCCCTATGGTTTGCCTTGCTTGGCCTCGCACTACTGTGGCTGTTTGTGTCCTCTTTTTGTCCATGGGAATCACACATTTAGGCCCACAGCCATTATGGCAAAGTTCAAATGTCCAATTGGATTGTTAAAGTCATGAAGTTTCGCAAGATAAGTGATATATTTGGAATCAATCACAAAACACACATCATTATGTATGGGTTGCCTTTTGGTTGTGTGACTTGTGTTTGAGTTAACAATTTAATTAGCCACCCACAAACATATCTGACCTAGAGCAGCGAGACTCAACTGGCGGCCCGGGGTCCCAATGCGGACCTTGGCACCACATTCAAGGACCCCTGCCCAGACAGCCCTGCACTCAGTTACTTCTGTGTTGACGTGCTCAGAGCTGCCCCCTTGATCGGCGATGTAGTGGTTGGTCTCCTGCCCAATGTCATGGCTCCCTGAAACATAGCATTGCAATATGAAGTACTGCACAGGAAGTGGCATTGCAAGGTACACAGTAACTTTGTAAAAATTTATCTGGCCACAATCGTGTCCCGCTGCCCCTGCTCTGGCCCATCTGCCACAGTCCCCCCATGCCCCCCCCCACATAAGCACCATACATTTGTAACAGATTGGCTCCATCCATCCCATCACCATCAATACGTTAACTCCCCCCTTTAGCCATCCAATCCCTGTCCCCTCAGCTCTGGCCCATCCAGCCCAGCAAGGGCAATCAGCCTTTATTAGTTGGCACTTTGAAATCTCCAGCCCCTCCACCAGTGTATTTATTTTTAACTAGACACCCCCTGCGTCAGCACCATGGCCAGACATTCACCTCTCACCACATACCTTGAAATGGGCCTTTACAATTGTTTGAGTACCACGGACCGAGCGAATGGTAGGCTAAATCCAAAAATGTGCCTTGAAAGTTGTATGCTGACTGGGTACACTTCCTGACTTTGAACTGAGGTCAGTTAGCAGTTTTTCTGAGCCATTGCACCTATGTAAACTTGCGTGTGTTTGAACAAAGGTCACCATTGCTCTAGAGTTGAATAATATTACAAATAGAGCTATATTTGATTACCTATCCAAAAAAAGGTTATGTGTGTGTGTTTACGTGGTTTGTTTTTCTCTTCTTCAGACCAGCATGATCCCTCAGCAAGGGTAAACTCACCCCCCAGTTTGGTTATGCCTACCAGGTCCGTACAGCATAGGAGCCCAGATCAGAGATTTTCGGTAAGTTAATTTAGTAGCATAAATACTAACAAGTGCTTAAGAATGTGTTAAACTGTTGAAATCCAAAATGTGGACGCAAACTTAGCCTTTTTTTTTTGATATGTCCCTACAGACCCGCACACTCATGGAAGAGATCCAGGACATGGAGGAAGATGATGATGTCTCCGTACAGGGCACGTCGGATGAACTCCCCCTGGGTCCCAATTTGGAACTGCTCCATAATGTTTCTCTGGCCAATCCTCAGCAGCAGAGTGAATCTCCATCCATTGTGCTTGCACATGGGGAGACTGACACTACAGTCCCCAGTGTTCACTCTGCTGCTGAGGATTTGCAAAGCAGGCCGGTTGCTGTTGAGGGTACGACACCACGCGGCAGGGCACGCCCAAGAGCCAGGGTAATTGTGCGGCGGACGCCATTACGCCGCCCCACAATTTCCCAGGGGAGGCAGAGTGCCCTGCTTCAATTATGGACCCAACAAAGGGACTCTTATGACGCCCAGCTCGTTACAGAGCGTGAGCAAAGGCATGCCGACATGGTGAACATCCATACCAGTCTACAGGGCATCCTCGCGGAGTTGCGTACCCTCAACAGCAACGTGGCCAATGCAAGTAATGGCATCCAGTCAGCCATGGCTGAGATGACCAATATGCAGAGAAACATTGTGGAGCAGTTTCAAATTCACAATGCTGCCATGGCCCAGGCTAGGTCCCATTCACATGGACCTCCACCTGGACCTCCACCTGGGTATTATGGGCAGCCACCCTATTAAGCCATGGGTGTGTGGGACATCTTTTCTCTTAACCCCCACTGTATTTACTTGTCCTTTGAGGTTTCAAACAATCCATTTTGTGTTGCTCTGGAAGGTTGTGTTTTGTATTTGCTCCCATATAGCTCCTTAGAGTAATGCTTAAGGCCACTAGCCAATGCCATAGGTCTATGTGGAGTGTATATGGCCACTTATGGCTTTACCTATGTATTTGGTTGGTGCTCCTCCTGTTTGCAGACATGTTTGTGTGACATTATGGCCATGCCCAAATATCCCTGGGCACAGGCAAGATTAATGACTGGACTAGGCTGGCCTTTGGACTGGGTGTCCTTGTTTGGTTGTGCCACTCACTTCCAGGTGTAGATGTGCTCGATGTTTTTTTGTAATGTTATCCATTTGTAACCACAGATGTATGTGGACTGATTTCTGTTAAGCACTATAATTTTTCCTTTTCAAAGTAAAAAAACAACTTCACTTACAATACTTGTGGCGTTTTTAGTGGGAAGACATTTTAAACAGCTTGGGCTAAACCAGATAATTTGGGTTGGAAGAGGTGTAACAATGCCAAGCTAAAGCTAAGGAAACGACATGAAATACATTAGGCAACAATTAAGGTCTAAATGTTTTACTTAGAGGTAATGCCACATTACGGCAAAACAACATATGTAACAAAAAGGATAACACAGACACACAGAATGGTGAGACAGGGAAAAAAGTTAAGTAAAATGCTGGCTGATCAGGTTGGCTCGAACAGATTGGCCAGACTCACTGGGGGGCCCCACAAAATTCTCGACTTCATCCTCGACGGCTGAAGAGGGCAGGCTGTCCACATAACGTGGGACACGTTCCATGATGGCAAAATTGTGCAAAACAGCACATGCCATTATAATGTCAATCACTTTCTTGGGATCATATTGCAGGGCCCCCCCAGTATGGTCAAGGCAACGAAAACGTGTCTTCAGCAGACCAAAGGCCCTCTCCACAACAGCCCGGGTCTTGCGATGCGCACGGTTATACGCTTCCTGAGAGGCATCCTGGGGCCGCAGCACAGGCGTCATGAGCCAGGGTAGAAGTGGGTACCCGGAATCACCTTAAACACAGAATAAAATGTAATCAAAATTAAAAAGGCAACACAACCAACACCAAAAATTTAACAGATATCATAATGATGTAAGGTAAAGTGTTTCAAACAAAAAAAAGGCCACATTAGGGCCCCCAAAAATTCCACTAAGGTATAACCTAAATAAAAATGGCACTTCTATATACCAATTAATTAACAAACATCTGCACGGCCAAGGCTATTTGGATTTTACATATATTTGTAGTTTTCAGACATGTTACAATTAGGATGCTGCTGAGTGCCTATCCACATTTCTCTGGAAACTACAATGTATGCAGTTTAAGTCCACTTTGACATTTAACGACCAATAGTACAAAAGGAGCCAAAGGTCAAAGATCCCTATCCACATTTCACTGGAAACTACAATGTATGCAGTTTAAGTCCACTTTGACATTTAACGACCAATAGTACCAAAGGAGCCAAAGGTCAAAGATCCTTGGGTCTAAACTCCAAACCAATATATTTAGGCACAAGGAACTTACAGACATCCTAACTAAAGGGAAAACATTCTGAAGGCCAAAGCGAGGCAAGCATTTTTTTTGAAAGTTCCTAATATATCAGCCAAGAAAAAGGCAGTTGGACGCTTATGTAAAGAATTCCAAAACAAACATATCAACAAATACAAGATTAATGCCACATTTAAGAACACACAAATAGGACACACTTACCAAGCAGCCATGCCCCCGAAAATTCACCTGCCTCAAATCTCCGAAACAACCCAGATCGCCTGAGGATATAGGAGTCGTGGGACGATCCGGGGTAGCCGGCAAGGACACTCATAAACCGCATATCCGGACCAACCACGGCCTGGACATTAAGGGAGTGTCCCATTTTACGATTCCTTAAGGAAAAAACAGACAAAAAGGGTAATTGATATTTGAACCAAAATAATAAATTAACCACAAAACATGTCTGCACTCTATTGTGAAAGACTAATGAAAAGCCTAGATAAAGCAGCTACACAAATGAGGGATAAACAAATATGCTGCCGCAAAGGAAAACAGGTTACATGACACGTTGGGCAACATAATAACCAATCTCAATACCTATATATATACTCGTCGGCTGCCCTAGGTACGAGTGCCACATGTGTGCAGTCAATTGCACCAATAACGTTGGGCATGTCGGCCACATTATAAAACCCAAGCTTAATGGCGTTTCTGGCTGCCATATCATCAGGGAAAAAAATATATTTTTGAGTTATGGCAGCCATGCCTTCCAAAAATTTAGAGAGTGCGCGGCTCAGCGTAGGCTGTGACATCCCCACGGAGAGGGCACCCAGCCTCTGGAACGAGCCGTTCGCCAAAAATTGCAGGCAGCCAAGCATCTTGGTCATACCTGAAATTGCATGCCCCTTCCTTGTGGTGCGGGCTAACCATGGCCGCAGCTCACTATATAATTTATGGAGGGAAGCGCGATTAAGCCTGGTCAGCTCGAACAGCTCAACATCATTCATGCTATCGATGTTCATGCGACGACGCAGGGGCAATCTGCTCTCAGACATCTCGATCAACTCAATGCCAAAAAGCATAAGCCCTTGATGTGCCACAAACTCGCTCCGCTCCATCCTACTCCCGAGGCCAAATAGCTGCCGGCAAACATTTCGTAAAGCAGCTCTTTAATGGGCTTCAAAACAATTAGCAATCACCTCTCTGAATTGGGCGCAAGCCCATGTGAAGGACGTAAAAAATAGGATTGGACGCAAATAATACGATTTGGACGGGAAAAACACACGAACTAACGCAAATTATACGATTCTCGTACGAAATGCGTATGTTCATATACGTCTATGCGCGAACGATCGTGCGAATACGAAATGGCCCAAAAAACAAGAAAAAATGACAAACACCCACCCAAACTTACGATTCTCGATACGAAATCAATTAACTTTTGCTCTTTGAATCGAGGGGAATCAGTGACATAAGGGTCTGATTTATCAAGCACAATCTTCCAGAATTCGCCACATTGGTGCAAATTAGACTAAAGCTAAATAGAATTTGTATTTTTTTCTGCATGTTGCTGCAAAGCTAATGTTTTAGCTAATGTGTTTCTTGCAATGTCGCAGCATGCACCAGTGTAAAAAGAAAATTCTAAATGAGATTTTTCACCATTCTCATTTTTACCAATGTGACGAATTCTGGCAGATGGTGCTTGATAAATTGGGCCCATACTGTCTTGCTGCTATTGGCAACTGCACACCAAGTATGTACACCAAGATCTACAAGAAGAGTGAATATTTCAAATTCAATCAGATCATGAGAATCGAGGATTTGATCTTTTAACTGTATGACAGCTATATTAGGTTAAGAATATGAATAGGGATCTAGAGGGATACAGCAACAGGTAGCGGACTGAATGGTTTAAGTGACTGGCAAGTCAAAAGTTACAAAGCTCACCTTACACTGAGTCCCTCCAGCTCTCCCCTTCCTGCTATGTCGGTCTACTTAGTGAGGAAATCACACCCTCATTCAGCTTTCAGTCTCCACCCTGCTGACCTGGTCCTACAATCAACCTTCAGTGGACAAAGAACGAAAACACCTCCACTCTCTCTCCCCTCCCTCCTCTCTGATCACACTATGTGTTGGCAGGCTGGAGACGCTCTTGCCTGCAGCATCTCTCACAACCGTTTTCTGGTTCTACTATGTGCTGGCAGTAATAACTAACACATATTTTTTTCCTATGATATATGTAAAGCACACAGTGTGCTTGCATCACACGTCCTACAACAATTTTTGCAGTGCATCTTATCCCGCTACTTTTACCTCCTTTTGGTATTGAAGGTAGCTCAAGTACCATTAGTGATACTACTACCAGTAATTAGGAATACTGCACTAGACCAATGTGACAACACTTGAGTTTTACAATCACTGGATCTTTTTGCCCTCTCAGCGTAAAGGTTTTAGGTGTTACTGATCAATATATGGTCTCATTCATGAATTTATAAATTCTCTTTGAATCATACTTTATTTGAGCTACTGCCTTATTCTGAAATAAAGCATGCTTATGGGCCTTATTTTATTTTAAAGAACATTTATTAAACCAAGGCCTGTATGTTGTAAATTGTACTTTTGCTTTATTTTTTTTATCGCATGCACTGTATTTGTAATTAGTAAATGTGATTAGAAAATGAAAATGCTTAGCAACTATACGGGCTATATATAATAATGTTTGCTTGGGGATAAAAAAAACATGAGTTCTAAAAAAATTATAACTTTTTATTTTTTTACGAGAGGTCACATTTATAGATCAAGTACAAAAAGCCACTTAATATGCACAGTAATAATACAATTTAACAAACGTTTTACGGATTATTGTCTTTACAGCAAATATACCATCAAAAAAGTCCTTATAATTCAATGTGCCACATCTGTATGTTGAAGAGATGGATGATCCAGTCCCTATAATCAGGGGTGGACTGGCCATAGGGAGACCCGGGACAATGCCCGGTGGGCCGCACTGCTTTGGGGCCAGTTGGGCTGCTACTTTTAACACCCACATTCAATCCCTTAATCTGCCTCTCAACCCGCTGTATCCAACTCCACTGTACCCACAAGCCAAGGAACCCCTGCCCACATCAAGGTTGTGGGGAGTAGTGGGGGCCTCAGCAGAGATGCCCCGGGCCGGCCAGGCGCTGGTAAAATCCAGGGCTGATTTTTGGCCCCAGTCCGCCACTACATATAATGGTATCAGGGTTTCAAAGTTTCAAAGTGAAATAGCTCTCCTTATCCTATGGTTCTATTACTGTCCCTACCAGTATATGCCATGTTGTGACTCTTGCTTAGCAACGGGCAGTGCCCACTCCCCATGACTGAACCCAATATGGGGTGGATGAGGTGCCTGCCGCATGGCCAGCACCACTAACATTGGCCCTGGCCCATCTTTGGAAAACAAAATGGGATAAAAGCTCTCCCTCTGCCACTGTACCACTGTCTTCACACTGCAATTTCCACACATGCTACGCATTGTTATTGGTCCCTGAAGTGCTTTTATAAATATTATGTGTGGTATAACCAATTGTTTTAGCATCAAGACAGCAAAAAGCATGGTTCAAATGAAGAATATGAAAATATAATTTTTTTTTTTAGTTTGTCCAGATCCATGATCTTTTTTCGGAATTAGCCCATCCAAAGAATCAAGTATTCACTAGTACAGTGTGCTGCTGTGTCGAGATGTAGCCACAGCCCTTTGAATGTTTCCTTTGACTTTCTTTTGAAATGTAAAGACTGTAGGGTTTCTAGTCCATGAAATGATTTTCATGTTTCACAGTTTCGAAGGGGCTCTTTAGATTTGAATGCATCCAATGCCAGAGCAATGAGTCCTGGCATAGTATAGTAGAGAGACTTATTATCCAGGCCAACCAAGCTGGTAAATGAAGTGGACTTTCCAGCCACACATAACCGAACCCGAGCTCTGCACAGACCTTTGTTACTCTTTGATCTTAGGTCCACCAGGATCTGTGGGATGGAGGATGAAATGCATTAATTTGTCATTTCTGACACAACTTCAATATATATATAGACACACTAATTTAGTTGTCTTTTGACTTATTACTACAGATGCAGTAGCTGTATTATATTTGTTTGCAGACCCCAGAGTGCATCAATAAATACCAACTGGGTCAGCTCCCAGCCCCACCCTTTCCCCAACTCTTAAGGCACCTTCAAACATTTCCACTTGTGTTGGGCTGAAACAGGAATACTCCACCACAAAGAAAGTAAAAAATTAAATGTTTTCTCCGGAAAAGAATGGGCTCTTCCATATCTCTTGGAAATGGTGCAAACAGAGTTTTGTCAGCATAGCGCACACATTGCACACTATAGAACTGTTTGGCTATTGCAGAAAAACCATTGTGTTTTACCTGAACTGCCTCACAGTGTCATGCCATTAGCCACCACCACTACCCATCCATTACCACTGGTCTCTGCTGCCGTGCTGTTGATCTTCAGGGTCCTTGCCAGCAGCCTCGTCTCATCAGGAGTGATGTTGGTAACCGCCTTACCAAAGGACATGCTGTAGCAGCTTCAAGGCCACCAGTACACCAAGAAGAACATGGAGATGGAGGTCTGGCCTGTCTCCATGGCTGCCTGAGAACAACAGCACAGCACTGTTGAAATCTGGTACACAAAAGGCCAAATGTGTGAAAGGGCCCTTGTGCTTTCCCCAGAAGCCCATGGCAAGCCACAATGCAGTGCAAAAAAGTGTTTTTTTTATATATAAACAGTGTACTCAATCAGTTTACTTGTTACAAAGTACAAAATGCAAATGACATATATATAAAAACAGTCCAACCAGTACACATGAATTTATTCAGCGTGTAATGTTCGGGAAATTGAGTGTCCTTGTTTGGGTTTGTAATTTTCCCTGACGCTTTTCGCCTGGAGCGGGCATCCTCAGAGGTCTTTTGATTGGTTAGGGTAATAGTGGTATATGTTGTTAGTGATTCTGGTTGAAAAAGGTAGGGCCGAGTGCTCCTCCTGGTTGTAGTAAGTGTCTTTGGCAGATGTATAGTTATGATCTTTTCAGTGTGGTAGTATGGTTCACTTTGGCCCCTGGGGGTTGTAGTTTTGTTGGTTTCAAGTGCCCAAAGTACAGGTATGTGAGGTTCACGGGGGTATGAGAATCAGGCATTAAGCCTTGTAGTAGGTGATGCTGATGTCCCCGGAGAGCTGCTGGCTCAGTGCAGTGGGCAGTGCTGGAGTCCCGGGGGTGCCACTGGCTCAGTGTGTAGGTGTAGATAGCTCTTTGGTGAGGGATCCACTCAGGGTCCACTGACTGCCGGGTTTAGTGCCAGTGTACAGGTTCTGGTGTCACAAAATATGGGGTGGTAGGGCAAATTACACACCCAAACAATGAGATTCCCAATTTCCAGAGAATTACGAGCAGAGTCACCTGAACTGGTTGGACTTTTGTACTTTGTAACAAGTAAACTGATTGAGTACACTGATTATATTCAACAAGACACTTAGATACTGTACCATAAATAGTTTTTCGATGGTTCATTAAGATATTTGACTATTTATTGTTCTCCACTGTTTATGTGGACTTCCTATGGACTTCCTATGGCATGCACTGGGCTGAGATACTGACATGTGAATCTGCTCATGCATTTCAATGAGAAGGCTTTTGTTACGATTCAGTATTCCAACTCAATGCAAGCAACTGGGTGTAAAGGGGCCTAAAGTGGCACAAACCCCTTCATAGTGTCCCCCACTCCCCCAGCCGGAGCACCTCAGGAGATGCAGCTGACTCGGTGGCTAAAAAATTTTTCTGATTTCAAGATTGTCAGCTAGCATGACCTACCTGCTGGCCACATTTCCGGTTTACCTGTAGTCTGGAAAGTGCTCATATTAAGCCTGAGGTATGAAAATGTACATAATATATAAATAATATATATTATAATATACTTTATGCACTGTAATGTCAAAGCTATAATAATGTTGTATTTGCACAGAATGTATCTACCTGATCTCTATGTGTAATACCCCACCCATGTCACAGTATTAAAAACGGATCTTCTTCATACAAGTTGATATTTTGTGTGTTTGCCCCAGATAAAATGGGTAATGCTGTACAACTCATTATATGCTCACCTCCTGGAATTTCATTGACAGCTCACTTTCTGGCACCTGAAGGATCCACTTGTGTTTCTCTTTAACAGATTCAATTACATCCATTGCTTCTTCTGCATATTTACACCCTGTACAAAGATGTGCATGGCAATTGACCAACCAACAGGTACCCACAAATGTGTATTAAACAGAAATAGCTACACCATAAATAAACAAAATTAAAATCACATTAAAGGACGTGATAGTGGATTATCTCATTTAGATAGAGTCATAATGTAGATGTTCTCATACCTTTAATGCACCAGCTTTTAGGATGCCACCTCCATGCTCAATACATTATGGTCCAACTTTTAAAAAAAAGAAGTGTTGGATGAATTTGCCCAATTTAGTAGGTCACTACTAGGCACTTTAAAGTGCACCAAAACCCACATTTTTAACTAGCATCCCCTGAATTGCTCCCCCTATGAAGAGTACCTTTTGCCAATTTTCACTGCTCCTGCTTCACTCTAATCCTATATAATGATGTATGTTATAGCTGCAAAGCTCAGCTATTCATTGCCATTGTTGTGTGTGGCAGTTATGTAATTGCCACACCTATGCACTAGCTCAGCGATACTCAACTGGAAGGCCATGGACCAAATGCTGACCTCAGCACCAGATTTACAGACCCAGGTCCTGACACCTCTGCACTCAGAGTATTGGCAGGGGCTTTGGCCAAATGTATTTCACAAGTTAAGTGGGTTTTGGTCCACTTTAAGCAAGAAAGAATAATGTTTGACGGTTCAAATAAAATACCGGCACCCACCACTGGACACCTGCACTCCTGAACATACATACTCCTTCAGCCCGTGGTGTTTACCCCCTGACCTATGCAAACCATAGGTTTGGAAAAGTGTTTTAAATCATTGTTCTTCTGATTAATGAGAACAACAGCAGTCCTCCACACTGCAGTCTATTCATCAATTATCTGACAACTAGCTGTCAGAAGGCAAGTACCTGGTGGAAGAATGAAATTTGAAGGTGGCCTCTTCTGTTGCTCCTCCTAGTAAGTGGTAAGGCAACAGGGTGGAAGGACCACTTACAAGAGGGGACATAGGCAACTGCCTACTTGCTGATCTGTCTTATAACTGTTCATGCATCACTTTGACCACAGCACAGTCCACAGAGATCAATGTCTGCACAAGACACAGTGATACAGGTTTCGCCAGGACTATGGCGGAATTCAAGCAAAACTATGGCAAGATATGACCAAAAGTTAATATAAATTTAAAAAATGTACTTGACTATGATGTTTATTGTATATTTTACCTGGTGCATCTTTCTTTTCTCCAGTAACACTTCTAATATTCCTTTTCTGTAGCTGGTTACGATAGGATTTGAGATTACCTGTTAACCAATGCCAAATATTAATACAAACACATTCAGGTTACCGTTTTATTTTATATATTTATAAGTATAACCTTTCTGGTGCTATTCTTAAACCTAGACTTAGGGAAAAAAGAAGATATTTGCATCAACGAAGCCTAAAAAACACTAGGTAGGTTGACGTTGCTGTTTTGAGTATGAGGTTAAAACTACTTTTGTAGTGTTGTTGGAACAACTGATGGCTTACAAATACTACGAGGCAGCGCCAGGACACTAGGATTGTATATTTCCATTGCTGTGTAATCTTGAACCAGGTTACTGACATTTACAAACCTTACCGGGGGGGCTGACTGGAGCCAAAAATCAGCCCAATATTAAACTGCTGAGGCTTCAGCCTTGCAGGGATAGAGCATGGGTAGGTGTAATTCTGGCCACTCTGGGTGCTCCCATACCCAGAAAGGAAGTTCATGCCCTTACCTTCTAACCCCAGCCCAGCACCCCAAAACAGCCTGTGGTTTTTTTTTTACTAAAGCCTTTGCAGGAAGCAGTATGATGTCCAAATGGCAGCCGTAAGCTAATTTATTCAGCTACAACTTAACTGTTACATAATTGGAATTAGTTTGCAGTGCTCTCCAGTGCTGAGCTGTGTGTGTGCTGAGTTGAATGTATCATCATCAAGTTTGTGGTGTTTGAATTTTGGGTAAAAGGTTTAGTAAAGAAAAATACAAAGGCTGTTTTGAGGCAATGGGCTGGGAATAAAGGTGACAACATATACAGACTTTCTGGGTATAGGATCACTTTAAATTCATGGAACTGAAGCTTTAGCCGGTAGAACAAGAAAAGCATTGGTGGCAGAACAAGGCTAGATACAGTGAGTATGGGTACAGAGGAGCTGCAGAAAGTTATGCGGCCCACTGGGAAATCTCCTGGGTCTCTGAACCTTTCCTGTTGGTACTACTCACTGGAAGAATTGTGCTACCTTTATAATTTTGCAATGAATTGCTACAGTAATTGCTTCTTTGGTTATTGGTAACTGCAAGGGGTAGCATTAGTAGTAGAGTTAATAGAGTTATTAGTAAAATGATCCAGTACCTTGATCTAGCATCTCTGCAGAATCTTCTAAAATGGTGGGGTCATCTTTTAGAACACCTTCACTTTTGAGCTGTGACTTTAGGCGGTGAATGACCCGCCACCCTTGTTCTTCTAGCTCTTGCACTTCATCATCATTTGTCTGAAATGCCAAGAAATCATAATTCTGCATGATACAATTTTGCAGTATCTTAATGATAGTGACATTAGACTTGTTAAATCGCCTGTGGGCAGTATTACACACAGGGGAAGAATAAAAACTTTCAAATTGCTGAGCACGGTTCCTAACAACACAGCATTTACTTTACTGGAAATATATTATGTTGTCAACCAGGATAATAGATAGAAATCTTTTTCCAGTCTAGATTTTCTGTAAAACATCATGGTGGAATGGATAACACTACCAGGCAGTTAAAGTGGACCAACACCCAGGATTTTCACTATTCTGGGTGTTGGTCCACTTCAGTGGGGCATCCGAGATCAGGATGCCCCGCTGTGTGAAACCCCCCCAAAAGCCCGAAAAAACGTACCTTTTCGGTGACGGACAAGCGACGGATAAGCCGCCACCGCCTCCCGCGCGTCCCTCTTACAGGCACTGCTAGAGGGGCACGCGGGAGGCGGCGGGGCTGATCCGTCGCCGATAAGGTAAGGTTTTTTGGGGCTTTTGGGGGGGTTTCACCCCGCGGGACATCCCGAACTCGGATGCCCTGCGGTGAGGGAGGTGATCTATAAGATTCCCGGGCCGATCACTCCTGGGTGATGGTCCACTTTAAACAATGCTTTGATCCCTTTAGAGTCAGCCTGTAATCAGCATGTGTTACATTTGCATGCGCTGCATACAATATCTCACTATAGGCGATTCATCCATACAAAAAACCTATATATTTGTCAAAATACAAGTCCAAAAGGGATTTCTTTTTTATCCCTAGTGTCTGAGTGGTTTCTGAGATTGAACGGTTTTAGAGAGGCTTTTGAGATATGTGAGATATAGTATTTTACCAAAACCCCACAATAGTAAAAACCTTTGCATGTGTCTTTTTATGAAGCTTTATGCACAAAACTATAGCACATCATTTAAAAACAAGTGTTAAATAAAAAAAAATCCACATCATAATTTATGGAGAGTAATATTGTTGGGGTGCAAAATCATTACCCATGGGAACCAGCCATAATGATCATTGAAACGTCCAACCCAAACCAAACCAAACCAGCCCAAACCGGCTTCCACCTCAGCAATGCTCCACACCTTCTGCATTGGCAGTGTACCTCTGGTCTTCATGTAATGCCCTCAAGGAGGCTAAGGTAAAGATAGAATGAATGTGGTTCTAATTTGGAGTGATTGAGTGATAGAATGAAATATAGAACACAAGCAGCAAAGAGAAGCCATTGTTCAGAAATAAGGAAGCCATAACAGGTTACTGACCAGGTGTATCAGTAAAACTAGTACAGGGTAATTCAATAAGAATAGCACAAAGGTACAAGAAAACATCCCAATGAGTGTTGTAATTAAATAACTTCACAAATAGCATGAACGTGTAACCTTCCAAAAACTTCAATAACCATTGTTCAGAGAGATTTCTGGACCAACCACGTACTAAATCAACCACATAGGCCACTCAACAAACAATGACGTAAAAAAAAAACATTTCTCCTATTACTTCTTATTACAGTTCTGCAGGAAAGAGAAAAGATTGTCCCAGCGCTCTTGAACAGTGCAGTTTAAAACGTAACTTTAACCACGAGTATTAAAAGCAGATTGTAGACATGGGAAGAACATCAGCGCAACCATCCATGGCAATGCATTTTGAGTGTTACTCAAATGTATCAAACCAATGTATACTGTCGGACTCACACCTGACTTTATAGAGTCAGTGGCTTGTCACGTGGTTTGGGATTAAAATCTTTTCTATTCCACTGCTACTTTGAAACAGCTGGCAATTGTTCCACCTGGAAGCTCCACACAAGGAATCCACTTTCATTCATAGAGGTGAGCAACCCACACTTTCCTATCTCCCAGTTCTGCAGGAAAGCCTGGTATATAATTGTTTTTATTGAGGTAGATATAGAATTTGGAAAAAACAATAGCCTATGGGAAATCTGAACAAATGATACACATGTAGGGGTCCTAAGGCAGAGCCTTGTGGTACCCTGACAGAAAGTGGTTAAGGAGAGGAAATTGTGAGTATGATACAGGAAATGATCAAGACAGGAGGAGAGCCAAAAGGGAGTGAGTTCTTGATTTCCCGGGGAGGAAAGTATTTTTAGAAGCAAGGAATGTTCAACAGATGTGGAGGGTATGCCAATAAGAATGGGAATTGCTTAGTAATTTTTGACTTTAGCAGATAGTACACCATTAGTGGCTTGGGTAAGGGTGGTGTCAGTAGAGTGACTAGAGAAGAATCCAGATTGTAACAGATTGAGCGGAGGAATTGTAGACTAGTAGAGTGTCAATTCTTAGTAGACATGTTGTTCAAAGCTTGGATGACAAAGGTTGCAGTGAGATAGAACAGTAGCTTTTCAGAGCAGAGGGGTCCAGAGAGGGTTTCTTGGAGTCATAACTGCATGTGTGGATAAGGAGGGAAATGTGCCACTGGAGCTGGGAAAGTTGAATAGTGATATGAAGGCTGGAATGAAATATGAAGACAGTTGAGGAATCAGGTGGGATGCAGGTTCAATTCCTTGCTAGTACCTAACTGCAATACTAATGAGCAGGGCATGTAACCCTTAACTTCTCTCCAGGTGCCATGCTTGCGATAGCCAACCGCTCTAGACAAGTGTGATCTCACTGTTCACTGGTGTGGTTTACTGGTGGGCTTGTGTTTGTTCTCACTGCATGGATGGTTAAATGCAGAGGACACATTTCAAGGGGTGTGCAAGCATAAAATAGACAAAAAACATATATATATATTATTATCATCATCGGTAGTCATATGGTCTTATAGATAAAGGGGGATAGTCCTTGAACAGTTAGCAAAGTGAAATGTCTTTTTAGTGGATGAAAGTGCACTCTTGAATTCCTTAGTGCTTATAATACCTTGTATATATAAGTCCTTGTTAGTCCTTGTTGGTTTTGGGTTTTTCTTTAAAATGGCCAAGTGCATTTCTCTTCAGGAAAACCAGAGATGCGGCCAGAGGCTGGGTCACGTTAATCAGCATTCTTGAGATCATACAATGGGCAATCTCAAAAATGTCAAGTGAGCGTGGCATCGGGGGTGGAAAACCCCATATTTACTAAACGTGCCACCACCAAGCCTTATGCAATGAATAAGGTGGGGAGGAGGGCAGAGTTTTTGTGCCACTTCAAAATCTTCATAAATTGATACATTTTGCAACAAATTAGGTTGGGCAAGCAACGTATTTTTGTGGTTGCCTTGTAAATACTATTTTAGTTTAGCAACATTAATTTGTCTGACATACTGCTCTCACTAGCTGCCTCTGGGCAGGTTCTGGGCCTTATGTGTATTCTTTTAAAGGCGGCCATTGACTCTGAGGAGCAGGGACAGTATGAGCAGTGCAAGATGTTTTTAGAAGCTAAACAATAAATAAAAATAAAAATAGAAAAAACATACATTCAGGAAAAGCTGTTCATCCAGTTCCAGCGTATCTTTATCTGCTAGATTCTTTTCTAGAGAATTTGCAGGCACAGAAGGGACCATGCTTTGAAGCACAGATACCCAGTCGTCCACATCAGCTCCCACATCTTGAAACAAAGATTCAAACATTTGCACCTCTCTGTAAAACAGCAGAAGAGACACATTATTAAATAGTTAATTATTGTTACCTATTAAAAATGGCAACTGGACTTGAATAATATTACAATTATATAATGTTTCACTGAATTACACTTGCACCTCACACACGTGTATGCACTTGACTTGACCTCTGGCAGTTATTACTTCACCTCAACCACACATATAAGAATGATCCTGCATGCAGGGGGTGGGGCCTATGTGTGGGAGGGAATGGCCGTAAATAGGCCACGCCATCTTTATCTCTGTGTCTGTGTACATGTGTTTCTGTGCATGTGTGTGCGTGTGGAGGGCTGGGCATTGGAGGACCGCCAGATAGCAGGTGTAAGCGTATTTGCTTCCTACCCATTGGTCTTCCATTGCACTCTCGTCTCACACACACGATTGAGGAGGTGATGCCCTTCACTGGTTGTAATGAGGGATGCTGCACACTGCCTGTAATAGGGAGTGCCACACACTGGCTATAATAAGAGATGATGCTAACTGGCTGTAATGGTGGATGCCACACACTGCCTGTAATGAGGGATGCCACTCACTGGCTATAATAAGAGATGCCGCTTACTGGCTGTAATGAGGAATGCCGCTCACTCGCTGTGTAATGAGGAATGCCGCTCACTGCCTGTAATGAGGGATGCCACTCATTGGCTATAATAAGAGATGCTGCTAACTGGCTGTAATGGTGAATGCCACACACTGCCTGTAATGAGGGATGCCACTCACTGGCTATAATAAGAGATGCTGCTAACTGGCTGTAATGGTGGATGCCACACACTGCCTGTAATGAGGGATGCCGCACACTGCCTGTTATGAGGGATGCCACTCACTGGCTATAATAAGAGATGCTGCTAACTGGCTGTAATGGTGGATGCCGCACACTGCCTGTAATGAGGGATGCCGCTCATTGACTGTAATGAGGGATGCCGCTCACTCGCTGTGTAATGAGGGATGCCGCTCACTCGCTGTGTAATGAGGGATGCCGCTCACTCGCTGTGTAATGAGGGATGCCGCTCACTGGCTGTAATAAGAGATGCCGCTCATTGGCTGTAACGAGGAATGCCGCTCACTCGCTGTGTAATGAGGAATGCCGCTCACTGGCTGTAATGGGGGATGCTGCTCAATGGCTGTAATGAGAGTTGCTGTTTATTCTGTAGTACATTAACAAAGACTGGGTAAGAAACACATTTGAGACTTAAGATTGTGAAGAAAATTGCTCCTGCTCTCACAATTTGCAGTGTGCGCATTTTGATGGCATCCTTTTAGTAGTAAAAGCCTAGTTTGTGGGGTTGATTCGTCAAGCCTCAGGCAAAGCAAATATGCAGCACAAATAAAGAATCCACAATTTGCGACATGCGAGTGAATAACCTGGGAAAATAACTGCCTGTTTTAACTTTAGATTTTCTTATACAGTAATAATATATCCTCCAGCGACAAAGCTTGTCAGAAGGAGCTGAAATAATTGGATCCACTTTTTTATTATACATATTTGATCTGTATGCAGGGCTATTAAAAACCGTTAAAGGTGGAGTGTAAAATCAAAGCATTAGTTTCTCACCTTCCAGGCAGTTTATTTCTGCTTATCTCATAGAATAACATTGAGGGGCTTTCTTATTTCCTGTTCTACAGCCATGCCTGCCGTTTTGGCTGTGTCTTAGTAAAACCAAGAGGCCGATTCATTAATAGCGGCAGGTAGCAACAGTTGAGCGACTGTAGCAGTATTTTCACATCGCCCGCTAGTAGTCGCTGTGCTTGGCCGCTGTTCGGTTGTTGACAGCGACTCAGTCGGTGTGCAGTAATGTTGAATATTGGGTGAGGAGTCGCTATTTGACAGGTTCCGCGCTGTATGGGAGCGCATGATAGCGACTGGCCCTAGCGACCGGCTCCCACCATATTCATTAACAAATCACGCTCAAAAAATTCTCGCGCTGTGAAATGCATGTTTAAACCCCAGAGCGCTGGCGGCGATGGGTTAAAAGTAGTTTTTTTACCCCCAAACAACCATATTTTTGGAAACCAAAAAAAACGTAATTTTGTAATATGAATACATTAATATCAGAACTGTAATATCAATTCTGCACAAAGTTTTTTTTTTTACCTTAAAAAAAATATCTAACATGGCAGAAGTGGTCACAGAATTTTTCACATTAAAAAAAGAAAAAAAAACATTAATATGAATTAATTATTAATATTTAAAGATTGTTCCATTGAAATGCATTGGAGAGCGCCAGGTAGCGAGAGGTCATACCTGTCGCTATTCAAGGTCGGACGCTGGTGCTGTGGGCTGAGGCTGGAATAATGATGAATGAGTGGCTATCTGGCGCTATCTCAGTCGCTAAGCAGGATTGCCTTGATAAATGTGTGATTGTGGTGGGGAGCCGGCGTTCTCGTGGCGGTGCCCGTCATTACCGGTCGCTCACCAGGCGCTACCTGTCGCTATCCCTTGTTAAATAAGGGCCCAAGTTTGGGATTGCAGTTACTAGCCTGTAAGGGAATAAATGCCTCTTTCTCTGTTTGGTTCACTGCTATAGTGACACTAATCATTTTTTTGTTAGCATGCTTTGCAGAGAAATAGCAGCAAAGAAGCAAAAGACAAGCAAAGGAAAAAAGCAACTATTCCACCACAGACACAGGGAATGGTGTGTCTCATACAGTGATACAAAAAGGGGTGGGGTTCAGTCCACAACTCGGTGTAAAAATAAATAAAAATAAATGGTCATGCCAAAAAAGCTGGCATTTTGCTAAAGAAAAGGCGCTATGTCTATATTATTTAGCAGCACATCCCTATGAATCAGCTGTATTGGAGGCACAGAAAGAATTCTTTGATTTTAATGATACCTGTATTTGCCATTGCTTGTCTCTCCCTGGTCTGTCTGGTTGGATGCTGCATTTTCAGTGTGCTGCTTCTTATTCAATTCCTCCATTTCCGGGTGCTCTTCTGCTTAATTATATGAAAATGCAACATTTAATCTAAAGGCAACTAGAGGTAACATAAATTAATATTTTAATTTTAACAAATTATTATATATATTAGGAAGTAGTGTTGAATGAATTTTATTTGCTGAGCACATATGTTCCAAAAATAACAGTTTAGCATTCATAAAAGAATGCTAATATTAGTGTTTCTCAATAGGCTAAAGAAGAGATCTTTATGCACAGTGCTCAAAGGGAAAACCCTTTTTGTATTGCATTTTTAAAGGTGTTTTTTTATGGGGGGGGGGCAAAAAGATGTCTCCAAGGTGCTGAGTTTTTCAGTATTTTTTTATGCTAGCAAATGTGTGTTTTATGGAAGCAGCTTTTACTACCTGCAATCTGCTATTGGCAACTGTACACCAAGTCTGTACACCAATATTAACAATAAGAGAGAAGTGTGTCCTACGCTCAGAACACTGCTGCTATGACCGCATACATAGTGTCAAGCCCCGTGAGACACCCACCTTCTACGTGGGTACACAACCCCCAATCTCCACTGCTAGCTTCACCTATATCCAGGCAGACGTCAGTCCAGGCTGCAGTCATGGAGTGGTCAGGCAAAACAAGGTCAGCCATTGAAAAGACACAGGAACACCCAGCAGAATGCTATAACAGGCAGTGAGAGAGTGAGGGAGGAAAACCTTTATAGGACTGGATTGGGCGGGATTGGCCAGGGGTGAACTGGGCTCATTGGTCAACTTAACAACATATGGGCTGATTGCCCAGATAACTCTTAGGGCGTTTCACCCACAGTAGCATCAGGGCTCATTGGCCATTTAAAGCTCAACGGACGAGCACAGTCAGTCGAGCAGGGGATGCGGCTGCAAGTGGAATGGACGCTGCTATAATATAATTTTTTATAGGCTCTGCACCTTAAAAAGAAAAGAAAATCCACCCCACCATTGCCATAACTTCAGTAAGTAGAATCAGCTACCAGTTATGTTGTTTGCAAAGCAAACGCATACCAGGGGTCATGTGATTTTTCACACACGGATACACATAGAAATAGAAGAACCCCCCAGGAAAGTGATAATTCTGGGTGGTATTCCTCATTAAAAACACAAGAAGCGTCATACCTCCCAGAGAACTGATTTCTAGTAGCCCTAAACTTTCAGAAGAGAATTGTTGTGATGATTTCTTGTTTCCTGTTCTTCAGTCATGGCTTCCCGTGCCTGGGTGAGGAACAGACTAGGGATGTTCCACTTATGCTGTGGAAGCCGGGGAAACTTCCATGCCTCTGCATGTCTGTGTTTATGTGTCTCTTTCTCACTCTCCCACCAGCTTAAGGCTCTATTCACACCTATCCTCTTACTCTGCATTGGGCAACGCAAACACAGAGCACGGGAAAATGCTGCCCATTCATTTCAATGGGCCAGTTCACATAAATTCACTGTGTATATATGGAAACTGATCCATTAAAATATCAGGCAACATTTTCTCTTGCATTGAGACTGCGTTGCCCAACGTAGAACAAGCAGATAGGTCTGAATAGGGCCTAAGTGAAGGTTGTATTGAACTCAGACACAGAAGAGACAGAGAGAGACAAGCAGGGAAATGAGCAGCTATCCCACTGCAGCCATTGGAAATGATGTTCCCCACACTGTCTGATGCAACAGAGGTAGGATTTTAACCAAACCCAAAGGTGGTCATGGGCTACAGAAAATGTGCTAGATCTCAGCTTCAGCAGCTTTTTCAGCAGCATGGCAAGTAAGCAGACAAAGATTTGTTTTCACAGTTAGCAATTGCAATCCCCTTTATCCTATTCATTAAAAAAATTTCTCTGATACTTACAGCATGGCAGTGTCCTGTTTTGGGATGCCCCGCTGTACATGGACACCTAGCAACACTGAAGACCGGGCAGCCAATAGTCACCACTTCCATTCTCAAGCGCCAGATGCCAATTATGTGACCATTCAGGTTCAACAGGCTGGTGGCCGCACATTGATGTGCAGACCCATCCACCGAATGCTCATGTGAAAGGCAGCGGATGCTGTGATGAGTATTGGCTGCTTAGCCTCTCCGTTTGCTGTGTGGCAACATGCGCACATTTGGGATGCCCCTATGCTGCAGGTATCAGAGGTCTTTTTTGAGTTTAATTTAATGTACTTCGAAAGTTCTGACATTTTCTGTAAAGCTTTACATACATTTTGAAAATACAGCAAATATAATTAAATGTGTGCAATATTCTAATAGCCTAATCTAATAGTATGCAATAATCTAATAGTTCAGTTCATTATAGTTTATAAATCTCCATATTCAGGGTCAGGTGTAGGCAGCCCTTAATATTTACCCATAAATAATGCCCTCTGCACGATTCATAGTTTCACATTGCAGAAATGGAAAAAAATGGTCACATGACAACAGCATACTGTATGTGAATATTATTTGAGCTCACAAGTGGTTCTAAATCCAGGACAGTCATGTCATGTACATTAAACTGCAGAGGCAGGCAGGTGGAAGTATATATACTATAAGAAAACTATCTATGTGCGAGTGTCTTGCATTACAATATTATATTATATATATTATATTGTGTATTACAATAGATTACCTTGAATGTCTCTTCTCACTCTAGGGGAGAATACACCACTGTACATTTTCCCCATTAAGTGTGGTATCGTTTGAGTGAATAACGCAAAGTCCATGTTGTTACCCAAAATGTCCTCTGCCTTTCTCATTAGATTAAAAAGGATCTGGAGATAAGACCGAAGTTCTAAAATAAGGACACACAGGTAAGTATGAGATATACACAGCAAGCCTGTGACTAGTTTTTAGACAAGGAACAAGGTTGCAGGGCTTTAAAGTGATGCTATACTCAGGGAGGGAAGTTTATGTTGTCACTGTCCATCCCTGGCCCAGTGCCCCAAAACAGCCTGTGTTTCTTTTTTTACTAAAGCCTTTGCCCATTATTTAGAACGACATGATCTGGATGCAATCGACTATATTGCTCCCTGCCCGAGCTTCCCCGCCCCAGTGATGTTCAGTTGGGCAATTCAGCAATGGGGAGCACTTGGGCAAAGGCTTTAGTAAAAAAAAAAGAAACAGGTTGTTTTGGGGAACTGGGCTGGGGGTGGAAGGTGGCGATATAAACTTCCCACTGACTATAGTATCACTTTAAATGAGCACTATCGCGAAAAAATGGCTCGAGTATAAAAATCCATATAAATATGCTGGATGGTGGGAGGAGGGGGTCACTTATACACCCGACATCCAGAAATATCTTCGTTGTTTTTTATTTTATTTTAATGGAAGGAAGAGGACATCTTGGGTGACAGGTTCTGTCACCCCTGATAGACTAAACTCGTCACCTCTGGATTTTAGCTCTACCAGGAGAAGAAAACCACCAGCTTGGCAGGAGTTTTATTCAGTTTGGGGGTATAAGTGACCCCTCCTCTCCTTAGCCGATGTGTTTATTTGGATTTTTAATATTACACAATTTCCCGATAGTGCTCCTTTAAGTCCCAGTCTAGACAGGTAAAAAAGGCAAGAGCAGACTCATTTCCACCCAGTGGTGTGGGTTGCTGTCCTCCAGGTTTCAGTGATGTTGGCTCTGGTGCTTCTCTCTCTGCCCTGCGCGTCCTGTGCTATATACAAATCTGCACAGGATACTCTTGCAAGAGTTATTTTGTATATAGCACGGGACACTTGGGGCCAGGAGCAAAATGTTTTGTTGGCATCAGAACTGAAAGGGGAAGATAGAAGCATCCTTGACTGTCCCTTTAATTTTATCTAATGGAAGCTTTGGTTGAGCATATCCCCCAAGAAACAAGTCTGTCTTTTTCATATGGGTATGGCAATGTATATTTATTGCCCCTATTAACTGTATATTTTAGCATAATTCCTTATAACAGAGCAATCATAAATTATTAATAATGGCTATGCTGACTACGCCATTTCATTCTTATATATCACAGGCTACTGCTGTAATGTAACAAATAACCTCAAGGAGCAAATTGTAGAAGAAGTATTATATCAAACGGAATGGACCTTGAACATCATTTAGGACTTGTGGCTCAAAGAAAGGATTTCGTATTAAGCAATAAAAATATAAATCTGGTGGCCAGAAACTAGCTGAATATGTGACATTCAAGACTGAATTATCTTATTCCCCTTAGTAAAGCTTGCGGCTCTCATACTTGATATTCCTGCTATGAGGAGTAAAAAGAACAATCTGGAGAAATGGGAAATCTGAACCAGCATAATCGATTGCTGAAAGTTAATATCCTAATAGCTAAAGTGTGCTTTTCTTTACACAGGATCAATCATGAAACTATCAGGTTTATTATTTCACCTCATTATGGATAACTTTTTCCCTTTAATTTCGGCAAATAGATTTTAACCGCAATGATTTTGATTTAAAATAGCACGTATAAAATGTATTCTCACTGGATTATGTTAGGTATTGTGGTTTTCGGTATTTGGTTAGGTGTTATGGGTATATTGGTTAGAATTAAAGTGGGCCAAAGCCCTCTTTCCTCCCACTTAGCTTCCCCCCAAGTATCTGGAGGTGATCATTCTTCAACTTTCTTGTGTTGTTTTCTCCGAATGGGGCTTGAAGCCATGCCCACCTGGCAAATTTATAAGGACAAAGTGAGTGGGGATAGCCCAAAAACTCCCCACAGCCACACCAAAAACACACTTCCGCACTACCATCGAAATCCAAAGCTATCTATTGTTTATGTTGGGCAAACGCAAAAGACAAAATTAACATTTCATTCAAAAACATATAACACATGACTGACACCATATATTCTCTGGGACACTGCAATGTATGATCATATAAAGTACAAAATCCTAATAAACATTGGCCATACAGCCCCTCTTAGCATAAATCTGTGTTATTGCACATCCAAAAATCCTCCCACAAAGTGCACAGTGCATATACAAAATAGTAACCATGTGCCAAATTATACTAATAAAAGTGCCATTGAACCCCCATTTCATCAATTCATTAATAATAACCTTCCTAAATCACTATCCCAATCTCAAATTCATCAATAAAGTGCCTGTGGCTGTGGGGAGTTTTTGGGCTATCCCCACCCATGTTGGCCTCATAATTGGTATTGCCTTACCATAATAATGCATACCTGTTAATTCTTTAGTGTGATACTTACTGGTGCAACGAGACAAATTGGGTGTATAATTCACCTGGCAAATTTGAGATCACTGATAGACTGGTTTAAAAAATGGTGGCTGACATGGGCACGTCATGGCCGTATCCACAGATTCCCTGTAGTCTGAGACATATTCCTGCTCTCAGCCTATCTGAATGGCAATGCGCTGAAGCGCCAGAAAGGTGAGGTTTCATCTTGCGGGGTATCATGTTTGAGAGAGACAATCAGCTAAAAAGTCTAAAAGACTCCAGGGCTGGCAAATCAGGGTTTTGGTCTACTTCAAGCCTTAAAATAAAAAAATGATGTTATATTGTATGGGATTAGACACATTGGAGCAAGCCAGCTTAGGAACCGACCCTTAATATAGTCGGATTGAAAGAGAACAAAAACGCACTCTTTAAGGCCAAAGATAACAAGCACTTCTCTAAAACAGAAAGTATTCACATAGCACATACTGACCACAAATAACAAGATTACTCATCACTATTTGCGAGTAGGAGAAGCTATGCAAATCATCTTTTCCTTGCCTCCCAATGTAAAATCCATAGTTCTGCTTAGAGTGTAATGTTTGGATAGAACTTTTAAATTGTATACAGATGTCATGTACATACCTTTATGCAGACCTGGCAAAGCAGGGAAAAGACCACCTGCCAGGCTTCTCATTTCTGGGGCCTCATGTAAAGTTTTTGTCTGGGGGCCCTAATCAAAGACAAATTATAGCGAAATACAACATTAACTCACCTTGTCAGGGATGACACCATGGGCTGCTCATGTGTTGTGGAAGCATCAGTGAACACAACAGGTTTCACACAGGGGGATCCTGGTATTGTCTGTCCATGGCATAGGGAATTATCCGTGGATTGCCCATATGGCCCTCCAATTTCTACTTCCTGTGGCATCCCAACTAGAATGCCCCTCTGTGTGAAAACCCAATTTAATTGCCACACTCACTCACCTAACCTTGTTCCAATGGCGCCACTGGCAGCAGCACCTGCTGTGGCTTCCCCCTGATAGGGGTGACACGGAGAGCACAACAGCAAAAGAAGCTGTCACTGATGTCAGAGAAGCTGTCAGAGAAGACGAGTAAGAGATACTGGATTTAAGGTGAACCCGAAGAGAACTGGAGCCAGGATATACAGGATACCAAAGCAACACCATGCACAGATTCCGGAGTGGAGGGGTCTATGGACAGGCCTGGTTTTCACTGGTGTCCCCTGCAATGGGGGACAGAGTCAGCTGTAGGCAAGTCAGGGTCTCACAGCCAATGCCTAATACATGTGAACAGGGGTCACAGAGCTCAGGAACCTTAAGATGTAGTCAAACAAATCTAGGGATCGAGAGCCAGAGTGGGTAGTCAGATGAAGCCAGGTGTTGAGAGCCAGAGCGGAAAGTCAGGCAAAGCCAAGTGGGTAGTGGAACTTAGCCAAGTTCAGAACCAGGATCAAGGACGGCAGGCATCACTCCAAGAAGATCATCCTCTTCCCTAGGCCTTAGGTGAACTTTTTAGCACATTTTGGCATGCTGACTCGTGTGGACATGCATTGTGCTGAGTCTTCTGAGGCTACCCATGTCAACACACATTTACTTTTAGGAGATCATAGCTGTATAAAAATAATAAGCTACACATATTTGAGGATGCTTTTACCCACCACAAACTTTACCTGTTTCCCCACAGGCTGACTACAGTGGCAGACAGCACAACAGACCTCCTCTGTAAAAAAAGGATACACCTATATTATGTGGATTCTGGTGACAGATCCACTTTAAGTTTCAGGTTTTGGTCTACATATCAAATAAGGTCTTGAAATCAGATGTAGGTGTGAGATAAAGGACTAGGGTTATGTTACAGCATAATCCAGGTAAGAAAAGAAAACCCCTACACATACTTACCTCTCTGCCTAAATGCTCAAATCCATATGGTCCTGTGAGCTGCAGCAATACTGTCATGGAGCTATCAGCTCTTAAACCAGACCAATGCCCATTTCTCATAAAATTGGTGTTGGTCCACTTGGACCGGGCATCATCATTGCCCTCAATTAACCACATGTCCAGTTCTCAGCCCGCAAAGTGAAATCTATTCTGAATTTATTGAATGTGCGGCACCTCCAGCTGGGAGCCTGATATTCAGAAATGCCTGGTGCGGGTATGCACTGCAGGTAGCTATTGAGGTGACTGTGACCCACACATCATGCAATCACTGGGAAAGAGGGACAATTATAAAATTGGGCCACACCCCCTCATTGAGGAAGGGATATGGCAACAATAGAAACACCTTGAATAGTCAAATGAATTGTTTATTGATGCAGATCTGCATGTTATACCTCAAAGAGGAACAAATGAGAACAACGAGGGAGAGGGGGACAGTATTTTAGTATTTCTTCTACATATAATAACAGAAAAGGCTTTTAGCTGGAGACTCACCACATTTTTTCTGCTTCTGTTGGCACCTCTTCTGTGCTAGACGTGTACAAGCCTCTGGGCTTAGGGGACCCGGGCATGTCTGTTTATAAAAGGAGCAGATGGAGCTGATTTCTGACTTTAGTTGGCTATCAGTCAGTGCACCTAACTCTGAACACGTTGGCTCTCGTGTGGGTTTGGGACCTGTGGACGAGAAATGATTTGAGATAAAAGTTCTCATTCTATGTCACTGTTTTTATGTGATATGCCAATTAGGAATATGTTGGGAAAGGAAAGAATCTCATGGGGACATGGGGAAGTGGCAGTACAACAGGTGACGGTGGCCTGTAACTAGGTCCCATGTCTATTACATTCTACATGTGTTACATTGTATGTGTTGAACTTCAGTTTTAATACAATAAAGGCTTAGGTATGCAAGTTAGGGGTACATATTAACTGTACATATGAAAAGTGCCACCTTGGAAATCGTATCAGTTTATTTCAGATAATCAATAATCTCAAACTGTTTATTATTGAGAAAAATCAAACATTTAATGTAGAATAAATAGCGAGGAATCTCACAGCAGGCATGTCATTAAATACAATCTAATATGATTCATCAGGAGACCGGCTGCATAATGTATACTAGAAGGTAATGGCCCATTTCAATGAAAAGATAAATCGACCACATGTGGAGTGAGCGAACAAGCATATGACTGGTATGTTTATTCCTATTTGCAGCTGATTTCTGTTTCCCTATGCAGTTGACACTACGAACGAGAAGTTTTATGTTAGAGGAAACAATATGATGCTCGGCCAATTGATTGATAAGCCCTCCCCATGAGAGTATACTACTAACACAAAGTAGAAACTATTGCACCCCTGTCTGATGATGAAAGGGCAAGAAAACTAGTTGACTAGACCTGAACACAACTGAATTCATCTAAATACTTACTTTTCATCTGAGATCTCATCCAGTCAATGAAGGATGTCACTCTAGTGTATACTCCTGGCTTTCCCTTTTCTCCACAGCCATCTCCCCAGGAAGTAATTCCATATACATAATATTGATTAGAGGAAGAATCCTGGCAGGTCAGAGGTCCTCCAGAGTCACCCTATAAAAAAAAGAGTGTAGCAGCAGACTATATATATATATATATATATATATATATATATACTAAGTTCATTGTTTAAAGTGGGCCTTCACCCTAAATAAGAACCTATCTTGTATTTTTTCCCCATCGTGTACATACAGATTGCCCATAGAGATGAGCGAACTTCTTAAAAATTCGATTCAGGCGATTCCAAGAAATTCGGGTTCGTCCGAATCGAACTTTAAAGAATCGCTCATCTCTGCCGGCATGTAGGTGTTTGCTACATGCCGGCATGGTGGGAGCGGGGAGGCCGCCTGCTGACAGCGCAGCCCGCTGACAGCGCAGCGGGCCTCCCCGTTCCCACCAAGCCCTGAAATTTAAAAAAAAATGCCGGCATGGTGGGAGCGGGGAGGCTGGCTGCGCTGTCAGCGGG
The DNA here is from genome assembly GCA_027917425.1 of Gastrophryne carolinensis. Lineage (NCBI taxonomy): Eukaryota > Metazoa > Chordata > Amphibia > Anura > Microhylidae > Gastrophryne > Gastrophryne carolinensis. The sequence goes on from CM051237.1 coordinate 198,366,175, forward strand.
CGGCGGAAGCCGGCTTCCGCCGCCCGCTGACAGCGCAGCCGGCCTCCCTGCTCCCACCATGCCGGCATTTTTTTTCTTTAATTTCAGGGAAAATTCGGTCAGCACGAACCACCAAAAATTCGGGTTCGTGCTGAATCGAATTTTTCCTGAAATTCGGTGCGAATTCAGGTTCGTTAGAACCGATTCACTCATCCCTAATTGCCTGCATTAAAAATCATCCTACCTGCACCTACTGTTTTTTTTTTTTGAGCCTTTTAACATCCAAGATGGCGGAAGTGTCTTGTGACTATGCCGCTCTGCATTCTGGGATTGCTGTCCTTTTCCTGACCCCAGCTCTGCTCTGTCTCTGCAAAGCACAGCTGTAACCCCACCCCCTGCACTTTTGCCCGTTCTCCTCTCCTCAGTATGTGATGCTTCTGATGCAAGAGGGCCTATAGTCCTGAACAGAGTTGAAGCCCAGCAGGGGAAAGAATTATAAGTAAGCAACTAAAAACTTGCAATATATTAATTTTAGATGCTTGGGAATGGTTTTTTAAGGGTTTTGGCTTTTCATTAAATGATACTAAAGGTCTGGTCTAAGTATTAAAAGCCATTTTTAATGCTCAATTTAATAAAATCCACATACATATTTATATTTGTATATGTATATTTTCTTTTGTTATACCGGGGTCCCCACCCCTCGCCTAGAGAGCCATCGACAGGCCAGGTATAGCAGATAGCCAAACAGATGCACAGGTGAAGTAGGTAGTGCAGCAGCAGAACTATGGATGTACAGGGGAGTGCAGCGGCAGAGCTATAGAGCTGATGTGGAGATCCACAAGAGCTGACCTGTTGGTGGCCCCTGAGGAGAGGGTTGGGGAACACTGGTATAACAAAAGAAAATATACATATACAAATATACATATTTATGTGGATTTGATTAAATTGAGCATTAAAAATGGCTTTTCATTTTAATTGAGATGGAAATGCATGTATAGTAACAGAAGTCAGGCACTTACCTGACAAGAGTCAACGCCTCCATTGAGATACCCTGCACAGAACATGGTGTTAGTCAGCATCCCCTTTCCAAGTGTTTTTCTGCAGGTTTCTTGACTCAAAACTGGGACACTCGCTTCCATCACAACATCTGATGGTGGCCCATCTAATTATGGTAAGAAAGTGTTTGTACTGTGAAAACTGGGTTGACATTAAAAGTTACACCAGAAAGAATAAAAACGATATTATACCAGATCAAAATGTATAAATTTGCATTAAAATATAGGGTTAAAGACTTTATGATTTCACATTCTTGTTTCTCTTCAAAGTAGTTTTTCACATGTCTTTATGTTTTCTTTATGTGTGCACTAGCCTTGGATTTGAGTCCTGTGCATGGTATCTCAGACAAGAGGAATCAGCATGATGGATTACAGAAACAAGTGAAGTGGATGGGTGCAGATGAAGCCCCTTATGATGGGGAGAAACTAGTTCACCGCTACCACACAGTCACTATATTATTAGCATACAGCTACCAGATATGAGTATTTACTTGAACTGAATAACCTGTATATGTTTGAAATATTATTGGTCTGGGTCAATACCAGCGACAATATTTGCTTTCAATACTTTGTACACGAATATTGCTAGCCTTTGTATTAAGAAAGTGTTTTATGCACAAACTTGGTAACTATAACAATTGGAGATATTCTCTGTTGGATTATAGACAAGAAGGGCCCATGTGTGGCCATGAGCATAATATCCTGCAAAATATATCATGTCAATTTTAAATTGTAACAATCAATAAAGTAATTTGTAATTTTATATATATATAGGCACTGATTGTGTTTTTGGGGCGGGGTCACCCTGGAAGTTCTCCACTAATTACCGGGTCGGTTCATACCCGGTCATCCTTTCCTGTTTGCAATCTCTTCAAAGTAGACCAAAATTGTGATGCCCTGGTATATTCAAAATCCGTTTTTTTGGTATTTGCCCTTGGAGCACCCTGATTTGGGATGCACCGCTGTGTGAAACCCTTCAGGTTCGCCAGTAAAACTCACCTTTCCCTGGTCCTACAGTGCATGCTTCGTCTCTCATCCAATCAGCGTGCTCGGCTTCACTTGTCAATATCAGCTAAGGACCAAGTTTGGCTGAAAGGAGCTGGACAGAGCCGAGAGCTCCAACGGCCACATCCTCACCACCCTCTAACAAGTGGGTGCCCCACCGACCATCCACAAATGCCTGGCGTGGGAGCGTACCCTGCTAAATGTGCAGCTGACGGCGGCCATGGCTCGCACATGCACTGTTGAATTGGGGAGAAGGTAGCTGACGGCCATGGCTCGCGCATGCACTGTTGAATTGGGGAGAAGGTAGCTGACGGCCATGGCTCGCACCTGCACTGTTGAATTGGGGAGAAGGTAGCTGACGGCAGCCATGGCTCGCGCATGCACTGTTGAATTGGGGAGAAGGTAGCTGACGGCCATGGCTCGCACATGCACTGTTGAATTGGGGAGAAGGTAGCTGACGGCCATGGCTCGCGCATGCACTGTTGAATTGGGGAGAAGGTAGCTGACGGCCATGGCTCGCGCATGCACTGTTGAATTGGGGAGAAGGTAGCTGACAGCCATGGCTCGCACATGCACTGTTGAATTGGGGAGAAGGTAGCTGACGGCAGCCATGACTCGCACATGCACTGTTGAATTGGGGAGAAGGTAGCTGACAGCCATGGCTCGCACATGCACTGTTGAATTGGGGAGAAGGTAGCTGACAGCCATGGCTCGCGCATGCACTGTTGAATTGGGGAGAAGGTAGCTGACGGCAGCCATGGCTCGCACATGCACTGTTGAATTGTGGAGAAGGTAGCTGACGGCCATGGCTCGCGCATGCACTGTTGAATTGGGGAGAAGGTAGCTGACGGCCATGGCTCGCGCATGCACTGTTGAATTGGGGAGAAGGTAGCTGACGGCCATGGCTCGCGCATGCACTGTTGAATTGGGGAGAAGGTAGCTGACAGCCATGGCTCGCACATGCACTGTTGAATTGGGGAGAAGGTAGCTGACGGCCATGGCTCGCGCATGCACTGTTGAATTGGGGAGAAGGTAGCTGACGGCCATGGCTCGCGCATGCACTGTTGAATTGGGGAGAAGGTAGCTGACGGCAGCCATGGCTCGCACATGCACTGTTGAATTGGGGAGAAGCTAGCTGACGGCCATGGCTCGCGCATGCACTGTTGAATTGGGGAGAAGGTAGCTGACAGCCATGGCTCGCACATGCACTGTTGAATTGGGGAGAAGCTAGCTGACGGCCATGGCTCGCGCATGCACTGTTGAATTGGGGAGAAGGTAGCTGACGGCCATGGCTCGCGCATGCACTGTTGAATTGGGGAGAAGGTAGCTGACGGCCATGGCTCGCGCATGCACTGTTGAATTGGGGAGAAGGTAGCTGACGGCAGCCATGGCTCGCACATGCACTGTTGAATTGGGGAGAAGGTAGCTGACAGCCATGGCTCGCACATGCACTGTTGAATTGGGGAGAAGGTAGCTGACGGCCATGGCTCGCGCATGCACTGTTGAATTGGGGAGAAGGTAGCTGACGGCAGCCATGGCTCGCACATGCACTGTTGAATTGGGGAGAAGCTAGCTGACGGCCATGGCTCGCGCATGCACTGTTGAATTGGGGAGAAGGTAGCTGACGGCCATGGCTCGCGCATGCACTGTTGAATTGGGGAGAAGGTAGCTGACGGCAGCCATGACTCGCACATGCACTGTTGAATTGGGGAGAAGCTAGCTGACGGCCATGGCTCGCGCATGCACTGTTGAATTGGGGAGAAGGTAGCTGACGGCCATGGCTCGCGCATGCACTGTTGAATTGGGGAGAAGGTAGCTGACGGCCATGGCTCGCGCATGCACTGTTGAATTGGGGAGAAGGCAGCTGACGGCAGCCATGGCTCGCACATGTACTGTTGAATTGGGGAGAAGGTAGCTGACGGCCATGGCTCGCGCATGCACTGTTGAATTGGGGAGAAGGTAGCTGACGGCAGCCATGGCTCGCACATGCACTGTTGAATTGGGGAGAAGGTAGCTGACGGCCATGGCTCGCGCAAGCACTGTTGAATTGGGGAGAAGGTAGCTGACGGCAGCCATGGCTCGCACATGCACTGTTGAATTGGGGAGAACGTAGGTTTTTTAGGGGGCTCTGGGGGGGCTCACAAAGCCAGATGCCCCGGGGGGGGGGGGGATCAGACAGCCATTGTCCATGGGTTCTGGTCTATTTTAAAAATGTCACACTGTGTGTTGCTATACCAAAAAGCATCTAAACAGCATCTTTAGATGCTCACATCTAAACAGCATAATATCCTGACCGTATATTATTTAAAGGCATTGACCAGTGGAATCAATGGCATTGCATCTTACCTAATGCAGTGTCTGGTCACCTAAAGGAAGAGGAATGTTTACTTCCTCTTTACTGCCTGCAGCGCCTCCCCACTGATTGTGACTCAAGCCTGAGGCTTGTGCCAGGTTGTCGCCCCCTCCCTAGTAGTAGGCTAGAATGAAGCCCCAGCTCACTCAAAAGCAATTCACGCAGTGTGTTTGCATTACTCAGCCTTGCCACTACCAATACAGAGGAACTTGAGGTGAAATATAATATTTTATAATTGCTCTGGCAATATAGCGATTTCTTTCAAAAGGAAAAGAAAATAAGAACATTACCATGTGCAGCCCTACACAATAGGAGTCGTTTTAAATGTGCCTGGACAATGACTTTAAAGGTAGCTTGCACATTACAAATGATGTGTGCTGATGCCAATAATGAATCTAAATTTACTGACCTTCATAAAGAGATCCCCATCCAGCAATGTAACAGTTAGTGCCAGGAGCCGGGTCCACTGGTACTGTAGGTAGACACACTGGCATCACCTTTGATGACACTGTTACTCTACTTGTCAGCTCTATCAGAGCTATATCATTGTTAAATGTCTTCTGGTTAAACTAGAAAAGAAAAATTTATATTAAAAATTAGGCCTGGATAATCTTTAGAAATGTACATATATGGGATGTACATACAGGTATGTCATCCCTGATCTGATACATAGAGCCATATTTATGAAGCGTCAGCGCCACACAGCGCCACTTTTTTGCCTCAGTGGCACTCAGCGTGCGTTTTAAAATACAGCTGCGCTGATGCAGCCACCAGCTAGTATCCTATTTAACACTAGCATCCTGGAGGTTGCAACGCTGTATGCTCTCTTTCGCAGCTGCACCGTAGGTCAAGATCCCATAGAGCACAATGGGCTGAACAAGATTGAAATTGTTATGCTTATTATACATATTGCACAAATCTTTTGGTACAGAACTTGCATTGTGACTTGTTAATAATGGAAACACAGGACCTGGATGTTGGCAAATTACATATTTTTCCATAAAAAATCTATTTTTGTGGCTTCTTTTTGTTACAAATGTGTAATATGAACAACAACTAAAACGCAGCCTAAACGCTCTGTAACATTTGCCCCTTTTGTCCCCAGCAGTGATTTCTTGTAACCATAATGATGAAACACTGACCACCACTGGAAAAGCACAGTCAAGTGGCGTGCACAGGCACTGGGATAATCAGCAGTCGGGTCCAACAGGCACTGTCACAGACAATCCAATACTTGGAGGCCGATTCATTAATAGCGACAGGTAGCGACAGTTGAGCGACTGTAGCAGTATTTTCACAGCGCCCGCTAGTAGTCGCTGTGCTTGGCCATTGTTCGGTTGTTGATAGCGACTGAGTCGGTGTGCAGTAATGTTGAATACGGGGTGACGAGTCGCTATTTGACAGGTTCCGCGATGTATGGGTGCGCATGATAGCGACTGGTCAGAGCGACCAGCTCCCACCATATTCATCAAAAAATCACGCTCCAAAAATTCAAGCGCGGTGAAATGCATGTTTAAACCCCAGAGAGCTGGCGGCGATGTGTTAAAAGTAGTTTTTCAACCCCCAAACCACCATATTTTTGGAAACCAAAAAAAAAAATTTTTTTAAGAATTTAGTAATATGAATACATTAATATCAGACCTGTAATATCAATTCTGCGAGAGGTCATACCTGTCGCTGTTCAAGCTCGGACGCTGGCGCTGTGGGCTGAGGCTGGAATAATGATGAATGAGTGGCTATATGGCGCTATCTCAGTCACTAAGCAGGATCAGCTTGATAAATGTGTGATTGTGGTGGGGAGCCGGCGTACTCGTGGTGGTGCCCGTCATTACCGGTCGCTCACCAGTTGCTACCTGTCGCTATTCCTTCATAAATAAGGGCCTTAGTGCAACAATCAAAGCAAATTAGTTAGCAAATGGCACTGCAACTTCTAGTGCCATTGTAGTTCACATTGCAGCGCCAGACAAGACAAAAATGCCGGTACTCCAAAATTGGTGCTATAGCCACCAGAAAGTTGCTATTGGGAGCCCATCATAATTGTTATGTTACCAGGTTATGAAAACAACGGGTCTGTCAATAAGATTTTCCTTGCTTTCGCCTACATTACACACCTTCTATTGAACTAATTAAAAGCTAAACTTCGGGCATGCAACATGGACATTCACTACGCAGGGACATGAAGTAAAATGTTTAAAGAAAGGCAGGGTTAACCTATTGTGTGCCTCCCTTTGAAATAAATTCTACTCATGATTTAGATAACTGAAATAGCTGTTCACCACTGTATTGGCGAATATATATATATATATATATATATATATATATATATATATATATATATCAATTATAATGTAGAAATGGGGGTGCCCCACGCCCCAATAAGGTAGTCACCAGGATTTTACTAATGCACTCACGTAATGTGTAGTAAAAATATATCTAAATTTTTATTAAATAGTACATAATAATAAATAACTTATGACATACCATACACTCTAAAAAACACTTAACACATAACACACAAATCTACCACGAATACGAATACAAATTTTGTCTACATTTGACAGCTGTTTGCCAGGAACTGCAGATTTGTGCTTTGTGTGTTGGAGGCCCTCTGTAGCATACAGGGCCCGGGTTTATTGCTGCCCTGATGAAACGGCCTGCGGCCGTGAAACGTCGGTAATTTAAAGCGTTTGAGCGATCATTTTCTTTTATTCATGTCATTACTATGATGTTACCTTGTTTTGCTAATGTATAACTGCATATTTGTCTATGTATGGATGGGGTCTTTTGAGTTCAATTGCTTCTTATCTTTCTGTCACTTTGCAAAGAGCTACACAGTGTGACTATAAACTGCATTTTGGACATGATGTTTGATTATATCTATATGAACAAGCAATAGTTCTCCTTGATGTTGGCTCTGTTATTGAACAATCAATCCTGTATGTGATTAATCCGGGGATGATGGTGTGGACACCAGATTATAGACTTCATTAGAAACGCTATTAGATAGCTATTCTGTCACTTTTTTTCATTATTCTGGTGCAACACAGCCTCCCCTGATAAATATATTTGGATCCTGTATATATGAATGCATTCTCCCTTTGGAGATGAAAGACACCCTACATACTTAAGTTATTGTGTGTATATATGTATATATAATCAATTGTTTGTACATTTTCTGTGATTTTTTTCAAAATATAAATCCTTGCAAATCATCAAATTTGGTGTGCGCCTACCTATCTATTTTTATGTTATCAAGCACTTCTGCCAGACAATGCCACCTCAGTGCAAATTAGTTAGTTGTGAAAAATTAGTAGTGAAAAATATGACATATATTTTTCAGCTTGTTGCTGCATTGCTGATGTTTTAGTATGTAGTACTTATAGTGCAGCAACATACGCAAGTGTGAAAAAAATGTTTTTTTTTTAAATTTGCACGACCGTAGCACTGTCTGGCAGAGAGAGGGGCTTGATAAATCAGGCCCTTAGATTTCATAGCCTCCATTTAGGTCTTATACAAACATGCTAGACAAGTGGCCTTGTGATTTTAGCTGTCCTTCTCCATCTGCTCAAAGTTAAATATAGAAAAGTCAGGACAAAACCGTTGTTGTGTGAATGTATAAACTGAACAAGCACAATAAAGTAGGAGCCACTCTAGCCATATATAGGCATTAATTAGTACCCCATAAAATGGGAAATCTTAGGAATTAGTGCACTGATAGATAGAACAAATGAGAATAGCTAGACCATGGTTAGGCAGAGTGGCGGCAGTAAAAATGAATCTCTTGCCCAAAATCTATCTTTTTAGAAGGAAAAGGAGAGTACCATGATGCAGTACAGGAGGGGAAATACAGGTGGCAGCTGTTTCATTGCAGGCACCACTTGGTGGGGGGTCCTAGTACAAGAAATGGAGTGTAGCATTAGAGAAGGTTAAAGTGAATAGTATACACTGCTGGAGGTTTTTGGGTAAGGAACAATACCAAAGAAAGAGGGTTATAGTCTGTGGAGACTTTTATGCAGGGACGAGCAATGGGGGAGGGGCATGTAAACTGCAAATCCCCAAACATAAAGTGCCGGTAGCTGCCATACACAAGGGGGCGGGGGGGGGGGGGGGGGGGGTTGGGATCAAATAACCATTATCCTAAAATTGAAGGGGAAGAGGGTTATTACAGTCTTCCCTGCACCTCTGCAACAACAATAAGTAACCCAGTATGTGTCTGCTCACTCACCCTCTATTTGAGACATTTAATTTCTGTTGTTGCAATTACTAATAAACCTTTAATACCTTGGGATGAGTAATAATTCTTTTCACTTGGATAACCTTTTTTCCATCTTCTTGCTTGCTGACATCATACTCTCCTACAACAACTGTCCATTGTAATTCATTTATATCCCTGAAATTATGCACAGAGGAAATATATAAGTATATGACAAAGTTGTGTGTTGAAGCTGCAAGCACAATTTACATTTAGGAAGACAGTCTCCATAGCTGATGGAACCCTATACCATTCATATTAGATGCAGCAACCACCGGACTAAGGGCCCCTAGCCGGGGGAAATGCACAAGTCTTAGAACCTGATTTTGGTCCTCGTTTATGCCAGTAATTCAATTTAAATATAATGGTAGAGGTTCCTTTAGGTAGCAAACATATGCATTTTGACAGGTAAAGGGTAGTAGAATCTCCCTTTAACTATAGTAAGACATCTGTACGTATTGCTAGTGTTATATGATTGTAGAGTGAAGGATGAGTCCTTTTAATGTATGTAAGTCTGATTATCGTACTTCAAACAATGTATTTTAAGTTGAAATAAGACACCTATTTTACTATGTAAAACAGCTGTACATAATGTCCCTTCAGGTAAGAACTCTAAGAACTATTTATTTTAGCTGTAATGAAACCCTTAAACTCCAAATACATGATTTGGATGTTTAATTCAGGTATTGTTCCTCAGTGATCTCCCCATGAAGTTTTGAGGCATTTGGTGTCTTCTGTACCAACCTGAAGACCCCCCAAATAATTTTTGACAGTTATAATAAAATATAATATAATACATTTTCCATAAAACCAGAAAGTAACAAAGGCAAACCCAAGACCTAGAGGTATGCATGATCCGCAGTAATTAAAGTTATACTCCTTGGCCAACAAGCAGAATGCATTCACTTGAAGAAAGAGCTAATTAAATTTGATAGTTTTCATCCATAGCATAATGCAGTGATCAGACAAACTAACATTTCTGAAAAATAAACATATATTTAGTGGCTTACCCATTGAAACAGTGGGCAGCAGTTAAGACCCATGCATCTCCTATGATTACTCCTCCACACATGAGCTCTCCATTAAGTCGAATGTTCACCAACCATGGCCAGGAACCGGGTGAGGTAATGCTTCCTCCAACTATACGACCTTGGGGAATGGTGCTGTTGACAACAGGTGCTAAAGTCTCGCCACACGTCCCTAGAAAGATTAGTACTAAATAACTCAGCAATTCATTATTAAAGGACAATAGTAGACAAAAACTGCATTCAAAAAGCCTCCCCCAATTTTCTATCCTATATATTTTGCTGCTTTTGGTTAGCTCCACCATAGCTCTTCTTGTTTTAAAAGAAAAACTCTCATTAAATTGTTATAATAGTAGCACACCCCCAAAAATAATAAACTAAACATAATATATTAGCTCCCACAGTGTTGTGTGGTGTAGAGTAAGCATAGGCACTTCTGAATCATTAGGAGGTGAACCTGGGCCACGCTGTAGCAGGAAGCTGTACACTATGGCCCAAGTTTAGCCACTGGAGAATTACAGGGAAAACAAAGCTAGGAAAATGAAATTCCATTTTCTTACCAACACGGAATAAATATGTTAACGGAAGGTTCAGGAGAAAAGTGTTTTAAGAAGAAACCTAATGATAGAATAAGGGGGCACAACCTGATGACAGTCGTGAGGAAGCAATGTTAGAAAATATTATTTTACAGAAAGAGTAGTAGATGCTTGGAACAAACGTCCAGCAGAAGATAAAGAGCACATATACACATAAGGGCAGACTAGATGATCCTCTGCCATCAACCTTCTATGTTTCTAGAGTGGAAAGTTTGAATGGCCTCATTAGAACTAAGAAATCATTATTTTGCCTCCAGTTATGTGTACATGTATGTGTCATTGTCACTTTTACTTTACATGTTGCATAGTGGTATCTGGCTCACAAGACAGAGCAGAATTACAATGTGCTGTTGCCATCATTGTGTTACTATAGACTTCTATGACCTGCCCTGATATTGCATTGTAAGCTGAGAAAACAATAATGTGGAAAGAAACACTTTGAACCTACTGTTAACCCAGTGCAACATAACCCAGATATGTAAACCTGCTTATTTAAAAAAGTTTTTTTTGCAGCACAGTTGTTTCAAAGTATTATTAATACTGTGGATGGGTGTGGTTAATGTCCAATGGCATCTAATTTAATATGTAATCCTTACTGCGCTTTTGTAGCATGAGGTGGCAGTGCCCAGCCATGGCTTTAATACAAGTTCAGGTTGTATGGTTGTTTTTTATGCAGAAGTGATGGTTAAAGCAACAGAGTTTAGTGATAGAGATGAGCAAATCTTTTAAAATTTTAGGACAATTTGCCGAATTGCCCCAAGAAATTTGGGTTTGTCCAAATTGCTTGGGTACACTGATGGGCAGCAGGCACTGACATCACCGCCAGCTTCTCCTCACTTCCCTGCTGCTGTGTGTATAGTATAGCAGGAGGGGACCTTGGGAAACCAGTCGTGCTGTCAGCTGAGCTAGTGGACGTTGTTGAGAAAGCCCCAACCGGCAGTCACCGGACCGGAGCAACACGGGAGCCAGTGTGCAGAGCAGCATGGACACTTAATGTGGAGGAGGTGAGTGTTAGTCCCTTATCTGTATGCTGACTCCCACAACTCTTCTGTCCAGTGGTTGGCACTGAGCAAAGACAGGTCCGGCCTTCTCAGCTGACGGCATGGCCAGCTTCCCAAAGTTCCGCTTTAAGTGTGGAAAGTTAGCTTTTTCCAAGCAGTCAGAATACAAAGTAAAAAAAAAATAAGAAGCATTTGGCCTAGTTTACTATCCACAGAGCCTACTAAAAGCATTGCATGTGGTATAATAAAAAGAACATAGCCCCAAGCCGCTTACAATACTGTGATGATACTAATGACCATTGGTCATCCACCCCTTCACAGCGTATCCCCCTGCGTGTCTCCACAGGTCACATATAAGAAATAGGATACATTTTTATAGTTTTGAGTGACTTAGTACACAACGTTATAGAATATGGAACTGTCCTTGCATTATACTAACTTTACTATTTACTATGTTCGTTACCGTTTGCTGCTTGACATAAATGTCTGCCAGAGGCGCGATGCATGCGCAACACGCCAGCAAGTAAGCAAAACTTACTTCAGTGAACACAGACTTTTGCAATGCATTTTGTTGTGTTTGCATCACAATTTGCTGGTGAAAGTCACTGGTATTTGCTGTGCTGTATGTAACAGGCGCTAGTCAGCATTTCAGTATTAACGTTACAGGAAGTTATTGTTCTGAACAAAGGGGACAGACTTAACATTGCTTTTATGCTGCGTTTTACTTGTTGTTCTCCAAAGTGCACATTTGTAAGAAATATAAGCCTTAAGAAATGATTTTTCCATAAAATAATAAAATGACATTTGGCAACATCTAAATCCTGCGGTTACATTATTGACCATTCACCATTGAAAGTTATGTACAAATAATTTTGTTTAGTATTAATTATGAGCAAGAAACCTGAACATTTCTTGTGGTCTATAGGATCTTAACCTACAGCACCACTATAACCTGGTGCAGCTTTGAGAAGAGCACTGGTCACCACAAACCAAAGTATATGGCATTGGTGATAAATTAGATGCAGCCTGGCGGACACATAGTTGCTGACTGATTTTTGTTTGTTAAATTGGGGCGCTAAGGCTAAATACTGGTGCTGAGTGGCATTGAAGACAACATTTACTAAATACAACTGGAATTACTCTGTTTTAAGATTCAAACGCACATACTATTCTATATGCAGGTCAGAAACCTTCATATAGAAACCACTTGTAACTGTATTTGTAATATATTATTTTCAGATTGGTGAAGTATTATTTTCATATTTTGATCTTTTATTATTTATAAAGATAGGCGTTATATATATATATATATATATATATATATATATATAGTCTTTGGCTAGTAGTCGGTTTATGTAAAAGGTAAAAAAACTTCCAGATATCTAACTTACCTCTACATTGTGCACTTGTGCTGGCACACTCTGGGAGGAGACAGTCAGCGCATCCGCTACATTCCAGTAGGCGACGGCGGTATTCCTTAACGGCCATATCCAAAGTCTGCAGAGCGGATTTAAGGGCAGCTTCCAGAAGTAAAGTTCCCTTGTTGGAGAGAGCTTTCATGAACAAAGAGGCACTTGGTTACACATCACATTTTGAATTATTTAGGGCCAACATTCCACTAGATTCATTTGATTATTTATACAAAATCATGAATTCATCAAAACTTTTGCATCTTTTTCCAAGTTTAACAGACAATAGACATTGGTATTTTTTGGTCATTTAGAGAGTTACACAGTGCTGGAAGCAAGCCCTGCCAACTGTTGCCTCAGCTGGCAGCAAATGTAGCGCAGCCTCTCTGGCATAGTAATACATAGCAAGAGGATGCTCTTATGAAGAAAACTTCAAATGAAAGAGACAAAACTTAGGACATCCCAGGCATGAATTCTACCCAATATTGCCCCATCAACTCACCTTGCAGGGTGCTGGATGGCATTCTGTATAGATCATTACTCACTGGAGCACAGTTAATATGCTGTACCAGGCAAGAGGTTGCAAGCACCGTCCACCACAGGAGTTGCATGGTATACTGCCAAAATTAAAAAAAGGGAGCTAAATTATATTGTATTGGTGTTAATCTCCAGTGGGATCTGGACCAGACTTTGAGTTGATTTCCTTGTCTTTATTTTAAGAGTGAGTGCCGTGGTCCTCTCTTAAGCTTCACTCTATGCTTGTCTCTGTCTTATTGATGGCCACTGCTTCTAATACTGTCACTCCCTTTACCTCTGGCTCTCTGCAGGCAATGTTCTGTTTGTGTGTTTTCACCCTCTCTCTTTGTCTCACTCCAGCCTCCTCTGAAGATGACAGTTAGACAATACGCAGCATGGTTAGTTGCGCTGTATATCTGCAGGACCCGGGGGGGGGGGGGGGGGGGAATGGAGTGAAGGACAGTTCCCAAGCATTTCGATAAACTGTTCAATTCATTAATGCCTAGACACAGATGCCAGGGCAGGAGGAGGCGGCGGCGGGAGGGGGGTGCAGACTAGATGGGGTGAGAAAAGAAGGGTTTGTGTTCATTAGTACCAGGGCTGATCTTAAGCCTTACCTCATCATCTCCTGTTATGATCATTTGTTCAAACTGTACAGTAAATGCACTCAACCATGTAACACTTCACCTAGAGTAAACTGCTTTCATCAAGGCATAGGCAGGCATTTCCCATTTCATTAATGAAAACAAGATCATGTATACTGAAAAATATGTAACCCATCATTAGAAAATTAATACATTCAAACCTGTCTACCAGTGAATGGTTAAGCCTTGTAATTTTTAATACATAATCAACGTGTTAAAAAAAAAATGAAGAGGAGTAAAACTTCTACAACTACTGAATAATTTATCGGATGATATAAAGTGACAGTAGTCAGTGTGTCAGTATGTGTTATGGAATAAAGTGACAACACTTAAATATTACTATTATTATTATTATTATTATTAATAATAATAATAATAATAATTATTATTATTATTATTATTATTATTATTATTGTGGTTGTTGTTATTATCATTATTTGTAAAGCGCCATTTTCTTCCACAGCCCTGTACACTGTAGAATTACAAACAGGGTAAAACAATGAACTTACAATACATTTTTGGAGACAAAAAGAAAGGTCACAAATAATATATACTTAGTATGATGGCAAGTGATCTGAAGTGGCTCAAATTGTCTTATTTTAGGCCAAGTGATATGGTTCTGAATAGGTGGGTCTTGTGGTCACCCTTGAAAGGCTTGAAGGCTTGGGGAGTGGCAAATTGTATAGAATAATGAGGCGGTGCTTGTGAAGTCCTGGATGTGGGAGTGGGAGGAGGTGATTAGGGTTGAGGACAGGAGGAGGTCCTGGGAAGAGCAGTATTGGTTGTTTAGCAAAGAAATGTGGGCAGGAGCCTGATTGTAGAGTGCTTTGTAAGTTAAGATTAGTATTTTTAAATTGAGTCCTCTCAGATATTGGCAGCCAATGGAGGGAATGACATAGAGGAGCAGCACTGAGTGAGAGAAGAGAGTTGAGACCCCTATACCAGTTCACAAAGCTTAGGGGGCCGACAAGTCACCTGCGGCTAGCGGGTCACGTGCCATTGACCCCCGGCCCCCCATTTCTTGATTCCCAAAAGCCCAGGGGGGCAGAAGAGCCCACTAAGGCCATTCAGGCTTGTAGGGATTGGGGCCACCAGGCCTTGGTCTACAGGCCCCCAATAGCTGGTACCCGGGCTGGTTACGCTGGAAAGGGGGGACCCGTGTCATTTTTTTAATTTGTAAGGGTTTTAACCCTTTACATTTTTTTAAAAGTGTGCTCCCCCCTCAAACTGGATAGTAGTTGTATTTTATTTCTAATTTTTGAATGCGTTTTTTTTTCAGTTTGGGGGGACTTCCGGACAGGAACAGGGGCTACCAATTCATAAGCGGCACCGTGGTAATCGGGAGAAATGGTGTTTTCACATGCAATATGGTTTTCTTGAATACAATTAATGTTTTATTTAAAATAAACAAGACATCTAAAAAATATAATAACAATGGAAAAATTACAAAAAACACAATTCATGTTAAATTCTAAACTCTTGCAAAGAAACATTTTAATTTTCTTGGAAATTCTTGCAAAAAGTTAAACATAGCTCAAAATTGTAAAAAATTAGGGTGACAAAAGGCCTAATTCAAAGCCTCTCTCGCACACATTCCCACTAGAGTGTTAGGTGATTCAGGGGCGAGTAATAACTGCAGTGTTACGGCTTAAGGTGTATGTTCGTCTATAAATTTACAGGTGTAGCCTGCGCTCTTGCGTGATCTGAGCTCTGATTTGGTCAAAAATTCAAAATTACGTCTTCTTTTTGCTAGCAGGAACCAGATAATGCACCTACGATGGAGCCTTTTGACGAGCTCTGCGAAGAGTATAAGTGTGTGCAGGGTCTGTTAACCATGTACCTTCCAGAGCTCAGGCTTAACCGCCGTCGCCTGGAAATCGATGACCGAATTGGCCCAACTGAACTGTCTTCCTCTTGAGAAGCTGCGGCCATGGTTGGCTCCCGCCACAAGAAAGGAGCATGCAATTGTAGGTATCACCGAATTGGTTGGCTGCCTCCAATTTTTAGTGAATAGCTCCTTCCAGAGGCTAAGGGCTCTGTCTGTTGGCATGTCCCAGCCTTCCTGGAGCCGCGCCCTGACTAAATTTCTTGATGGAATGGCTGTCCTGCAAGAGAAATACATCTCTTTCCCTGGCAGCATGGCTGCCTAGAACGCGGTGCGTTTGGACTTTTCTTGCATAGCAAATATGCCAAGTCTTATGAACACCATCGATTGCATGCATGTGGCCCTGGTTCCCCACAACTGGCTTCAATGAAAGTCTGTTGATTTCTTTAGGAGATCTACCTATCTATTGATGTTTTGGCATTAGCAATTGTTTTTTGCATGTCTAATATGTGCACACTTTTTGGTTTAGGCCCAAGTTAAGCGTGTTTATCTCCCTGCCCTCTTTTAATGGACCCTTCTCCCTGTCGATGTTACAAATGCTTGGTCCCAGTCTTCCTCCTTACTTTTAGCTTTATTAACTCTGCCAAACATGTACTATTTTGTCTTGCCTGCCTTGCTGTTGTGTTACCTGTGAGGATGTCAATAATCTGTTTCTTTTGACTTTTAGGGGATTCCGGTTATCCTTTGCTTCCCTGGTTCCTGACACCCTTTTTAAGGCCCCAGACTGCTAGCCAGGATGCTTATAATTGGGCGCACCAAGGCACATGGGCAGTAGTAGAACGTGCCTTTGGCATCTTGAAGGCCAGATTGACCGCACTGGGGGTGCCCTCCAATATAAGCCGGAGAAGGACATCAAAATCATCTTGGCCTGCATCACCCTCCACAATTTTGCCTTGACAGAGAGGGTGGCAGAATATGTGGAGGAAGCAACCCCTGCCACCATTTGGTGGACTTCTCATTCAATTAATTTGTTGTTATTTTTTGCTCTTATGTTATTTTCTAGTTAGTATAGATATTTGGGTTTTCTGGGTGTGATTAAAAACATCCAAACCAAGATCCTGTTTTTTGTAATTTATTGTCGAGAATTAAGTGTTAAGGGTCAAAAGTTGTTGGGTTATGGCACAACTCTGGACGCAGGTAAATATAACATTGGTATAAAAATATGTACCTGTCCGTCTTTCAAAAAGTTTGTGGACCCCCCACATCCCAAAGTCCAGCATGGCCAGTTAGTGCAATGTTTCCTGGCTTTCTCTGTTGGCTGCTTGCAGTGCCTTCAGCCTGTCCAGGCTTTGTGAGGCAACCTGGTTGGCCTCCACAATAGCCCTCCATTTGTTTGTGGTGGCGCTGCTGCTCCACAAACACTGCAGCCAGGTCTTCATTGAGAAAATTAGCAGTCTATCACATAACTTTAAAATATCTCTTGCCATTTTGCTGAAAAGTGGCACTGTTGACCCACCAGTTTGCATCCATGATTTGGCACCGCCTCAGCAGAGACAGTTGCCACCTGTCTGCAGCGGGTCTACTGCTGGCAGAAGGAAGATCTTGATGCTCGCAGTAGTGGTGATGCCCAGTGTCCCTGGTGCCAGCAGCTGGTGGAGGCTTACATATGAAATTGGGGGTCTCCACTAGATTTTCAAACTGCCCTTCCTCATTAATTTCTGCCACAAGAGGTGCCGTCTGTGTGTAGAAAGGTCAGCATTAGTGTTTGTTTGGCTCAATGTTAACACACAGCCTACATGGCCGAAGCATTTTTAAGGGGCTCACCCTGCTCCGCCACACTGCCCATTGGCCTTTTCTAATTAAGCACACATAGTTACCTTAAATTTACACCATCAATCGTGTCTAATTGCTCCCACCAAGAGATGGCTTAAACATCTAGTTTACAGTGTCATTGCAGGGGGGAATGAAAATGAAAATCACAATAATAGTAATAGAAGAAGCATTGAGGGCAAAAATCATCAACAGAAATGTACCTGAGGTGGGGAAGCAAAATAGATTGAGTTGTTTAGGGGGGGTTGGTCTGCTTTAACATCCCCATCCCACTGTAAAAACTACTGTACATATCATCTTTCCTCTTTTTACTTCCAGCAAATTAAAAAATGTCTAACTAGAACCCACTCTAAACCAGCACTGAGGCTCAAGTGAGAGCCACAATGTCTATAAGTCACTATAGACCCCCAAATAGAGGTAGGGGTGGATGCAAGACACCCATGATTTGCCAGTGTGACTGTATTATAATATATGACTGCCATCTTCTGGCAATTTAGAGTAAAGTTGTGAAAAAAGAATATGGAAGCTGTGTATCCCAGCTAAATCCCTGTTACCCTGGACCACAGATTATAGCTACTAATGCAGCTCTGTATCTCTAAAGACAACCTGAAGCAGTGTTTGTCTCTATGGTCTAGTATAATGTAACCCCTAGGATCTTCCATGATACACTGCCTGCAACCAAGGTGACTATGGTAGCTGTAACTACAGTAAGAAGCTCATGTTGGCAATTAGAAGGTGTCACTGGAGTGCCATCACGGAGGTGTTAACATGTGTAAACAATAAATACAGGCTGTAATGCCCATTCACGCCTGTCAGTTATGCCTGTGAAATTGGGAATAAACAGGTAAAAGTGTTGTGTGCAGAGGAGCGACACATACGATGCAGATCCAGGGGCAGGGCAAGTAAAGTGATGACCACAGACCTATACTGTGTTTCACTGCCTTCCATTGTACTGTACATTAGTGTCACGGCCACCTCCACCTCCTTACCTGGCCGTCGCTCCCCCGCCGACTCCTCTCGGCGGGCTGCATGTCTGTTGCAGCCGGCGGCGGGTCGGCGTCGCTCCTGCCCGCCCGCCGCTCGGCTGTCACGGGCAGCCGCTCAGGCGGCTTCCGGCTCGGCGGCGTCGGGAGCGGGCGCGCCGCTCTCTGTGCGGCGCGCTCCCGGCGCGTGTCCGCGGACGCGCGCACGTGCGCGTCTTACAGGTTCTTATGCTCTCCGGCGGCGCTGCGCACAGCGCGCCCGCCGGAGGTTATTATTGGGCCAATGAGCCCTAATTATTAAAGGGCAGGTGCCCAAGAGACTATCCACTCCCACAATGAATTGGGCCAATGAGCCCTAGTTATCAAAGGGCATGTGCCCTATTAAACAGTCCGCCTCCCTATTCAAACTGGGCAATCAGCTCAGAGATCCCAGTTGCTTCAATCACTGCACTCCTCCCCTCAGCCAATCCAGTCTGTCCCCGTCCTATATAGGTACTCACCCTGCAGTTAGTCGTTGCCCGTTATAGCGTGCTACTGGGTGCGATTTGGATAGCTTATCTCGTTGTGATTTCTGCCGTGATTTTGACCCTTCCCTGTTTGCCGCCTGGACCGACCCTTGCTTGCTCTTCGACCACGATTCCGCCTGACCCTCTGTACCGCGAACTTCTGATCTCCCGTTGTGACCTTTGGCTTGCCCTGACTACTCTTCCGTCTAACCCTTCTGTACCGTGCCTCCTCGGATTGACCACCCGTGTATGACCCCTGTCCGTTCATCATTACTCAGTCTCGTCCCTGGATTCATCTGCCTTCCCCTGCATAAGTCAGCATCCTTTGTGCTAACAAGACCTGGGGGCAACCGTGTCCGGTGAGGCGTGTCTAGCGTCCCGGCAAACGGGGGCTTACTATAGGTGAAGAAAGCAGCGGAGATTGGGGGTTGCTGATTTATTGGAAGGTGGGTGTCTCCGGGACCTGACATTATAACGGGCCCAAAAAAGAAGAAAAGAATACCTTCTAGATGGAAGAATTGATCCAACAGGTTCAAGCTATGGCCACCGCCATTAATCAGCTGGCTCAACGAGTGGCCGCGCAAGAAAATCGTCAGGTGCCTGCGCCAGCGGATCCTTCTCCGGCCGTCGAGCCCAAGATCCCTCTCCCGGAAAAATTTTTGGGAGATCGGGCGAAGTTTTCTAACTTTAAAAATTCTTGCGAACTGTACTTCCGCCTTCGACCCCACGCATCTGGATCCGAAGCGCAACGCGTTGGGCTAGTCATTTCTCTCCTCCAGGGCGACCCACAGACCTGGGCGTTTGGTTTAGCTCCGTCTGATGAAGCCTTGCAGTCGGTCTCCTCTTTTTTTTCGGCCATGGAACTATTGTATGCTGACCCAGATCGGGCCGCGACGGCGGATTCTAAATTGCGGAACCTGAGACAGGCCAAACGTTCTGCTGAAGAATATAGCGCAGAATTTCGGCGATGGGCTATAGATTCCCAGTGGAACGATCCGGCTTTATGTAGCCAATTTAGAATTGGGCTCGCCGATAACATCAAGGACATCCTGGTGAACTATCCCTTGCCTAAAAACCTAGATGAATATATGCAGCTGGCCATCAGGGTGGATCGACGTCTTCGTGAAAGGCGCCAGGAAAGAGGCAAGGACCAACCTTGGGGGTCCTCACGTCAAGAGTCAAGCTTTAAGGGGGCAGCCGTTCCCTCTCCTTCCTTGTCGCATGAGGAACCGATGCAGCTTGGCGTTACCCACCTCTCTCAGGCGGAGAAGGTTCGGCGCAGATCCCAAGGCCTCTGCCTCTATTGTGGTAATCCGGGTCACTTTGCCAAGACCTGCCCAAACAAGGCTCCGGTGGCGGGAAACTTCAACGCCTAGATCTTGCAGAGGGACCTCTTCTAGGCGATCAGGTATCGTTCCCTCCAGACAATCGTGTACTCTTACCCGTTACACTCTCTTGGGGTCCTTCCCAGACTATTGCCTCCGCCTTCATCGATAGTGGAGCGGCTGGCAATTTCCTGGATAGGTCCTTAGCTATCTCTCTAGGGATCCCGTTAATCCCATTAGAAAATTCCCTTCGGGTCCTGGCGGTCAACAATAAACCCATTGAGGGGGGGTTGGTCTCCCACAAGACCCCTTGGGTAAATTTGGTCGTAGGATCTGCCCATTCGGAAGAAATTGAATTTTTTATTATTGAAAGTCCCGTCTCCCCTATTGTTTTGGGATTTCCCTGGTTAAAAGTCCATAACCCCGTGATTGATTGGAGATCTGGGGATCTGGTGAAGTGGAGTCCTACATGTCAAGGTCGTTGTTTCTCTATATCCCTTAGGACCACACCGATTGCCCTTGATGGTTTACCTCCAGTCTATGCAGATTGGGCAGACGTATTTTCGGAGAAATCCGCCGATATTCTTCCACCCCATAGGGCCTACGACTGTCCTATTGACTTACTCCCGGGTACTATGCCCCCTAGGGGGAAACTATATAATCTCACTAGATCGGAAGAGCAGGCCATGAAAGATTATATCACCGAAAATCTCCAGAAAGGTTTTATCCGTCCTTCCACCTCCCCTGCCGGTGCTGGGTTCTTCTTCGTCGAGAAGAAGGACGGCGGCTTACGCCCCTGTATAGATTATCGAGGGTTAAATAAGATTACGGTAAAAAATAGATATCCCCTACCCTTAATCAATGACCTTTTTAATCAGGTCTCTGGGGCCCAGGTCTTCACTAAGTTAGACCTTCGAGGAGCATATAACCTTATTCGCATACGGCAGGGGGATGAATGGAAAACGGCCTTCAATGTAAAGGATGGGCATTATGAATACTTAGTGATGCCATTCGGGTTATGCAATGCTCCGGCAGTGTTTCAAGATTTTGTCAATGACATATTCCGTGATTTTTTGGGTCAGTTTCTCGTGGTCTATTTGGACGACATACTGATTTTTTCCCGCTCTCTGGTGGAGCACCGTCAACATGTCAAAGCGGTATTACAGAGATTGCGGGAAAATCGTCTGTATGCTAAAATCTCCAAATGTGTTTTTGAAACGTCTGAAATTCCGTTCCTAGGATTTATAATCTCCAAACGGGGATTGGTGATGGATCCTTCTAAGGTTTCTGCTATTTTGGAGTGGGAACAACCTAGAACCCTAAAGGCGCTTCAGAGATTTTTAGGATTTGCAAATTTTTACAGGCAGTTTATAAAGGGTTTCTCGTCCATAGTGAGTCCTTTAACTGATCTCACTCGTAAGGGCGCTTTCGTTGAGGAGTGGCCTCCCTCAGCTAAAGACGCCTTTCAAGTGTTAAAGGAGACTTTCACCTCCGCTCCCATTTTGATACATCCCGACACCCGGCTTCCATTTCTATTAGAGGTTGACGCTTCGGAACTGGGAGTAGGAGCTGTTCTTTCTCAGTATGCGGGCAATCCTGAGAAATTACATCCTTGTGCATTTTTCTCTCGGAAGTTTTTACCTGCTGAACGCAATTACGATGTTGGGAATAGGGAACTATTGGGTATTAAACTGGCCTTTGAAGAATGGCGCCACTGGCTAGAAGGTTCCCTACACCCCATCACTGTGTATACTGATCACAAGAATCTGGAGTATTTAGAGTCTGCCAAGAGACTCAACTCCCGTCAGGCGCGATGGGCACTCTTCTTTTCTCGATTTAATTTTATTATCACCTATAAGCCGGGAAAGAAGAATGCCAAAGCAGATGCCCTATCACGTAATTTCGGGGAGTGTAAGGACCAGAGTGGTCCTCCAGAACCGATTTTACCTTTAGGTTGTGTTGTGGCTGCTCTTCTCCCTGACCTGGCTAGCTCGTTAGTGCCATTTCAGGTTGATCCTCCTCCGGGAAAACCCTCTGATGGTTTATTTGTTCCGCCTCATTTGCGTCTGGCCGTCTTACAGGAACTACATGATGCCAAGTCGGCTGGTCACTTAGGGGTTCGGAAGACCTTAGCTATCGCCAAACGTCATGTCTGGTGGCCCACCATCCGGCGCGATATTTCCGCCTTTGTCGAAGCATGTCCGGTATGTGCTCGAAGTAAGACCACTCATGGGTCCCCTGCGGGACTATTGGTTCCCTTAGAAATCCCCGCTGAACCATGGTCGCACATATCCATGGATTTTATTGTTGATCTTCCTCCATCACAGGGGAATTCTGTAATTTGGGTGGTGGTGGATCGCTTCAGTAAAATGGCACACTTTATTCCATTGATAAAACTTCCGTCGGCACCAGATTTAGTACAGCTATTCATTAAGCATGTTTTTCGTCTCCATGGTTTACCACAGAATATTGTTTCAGATCGAGGAGTTCAGTTTGTATCTCGTTTTTGGAAAGCTTTCTGCAATCGTTTAGGTATTAAAGTGTCGCTCTCTACCGCCTATCACCCTCAGTCTAACGGACAGACTGAACGGGTAAATCAATGTTTAGAACAATATCTACGCTGTTTCGTCTCCGATCGCCAAGAACAATGGGCAGAATTCATTGAATTTGCAGAATTCGCCTTTAACAATGCGCCGAGTGAATCCACTAGGTTTTCGCCTTTTTTTTGTAATTACGGTAGAAATCCTAAGGCATCATCTTTTTCTGGTCCTTCCTCCAACTTGCCGGCCTTGGAGGAATGGCTACGAGAAAGGACTAAAGTATGGTCTGAAATACAGACGAACTTAAAGAAAGCCTCTGGAACTTACAAAATCTTTGCGGACCGTCATAGGTCACGTGAACCACCATTTCAGGTGGGTGATTGGGTCTGGGTCTCTACTAAAAATATTGCCCTTCGACAACCCTCGCCTAAGCTAGGGCCTAAATTTATTGGCCCGTTTCCTATCACTGATAAACTAAGCGACGTTACCTTCAAGGTTCAGTTACCTTCATCCATGAGAATTCCGTCGTCCTTTCATGTTTCGTTGTTAAAATCTGCCAAGAATATTCAGGTGTCGTCTCCTCCCCCGATCATAGTGGAAGATGAGCCTGAATATGAAATTAATAGAATACTCGACGCTCGGGTGCTTCATAACACTTTACAGTATTTAATAGATTGGAAGGGTTTTGGTCCTGAGGAAAGGTGTTGGGTACCGGCCAAAGATGTCCATGCCAAAACCCTTATTAATAGGTTTCACCGGGAGAATCCGAATAAGCCTGGTAAGGGTCCAGAGGCCCCTCGTGAAGGGGGGGGTAGTGTCACGGCCACCTCCACCTCCTTACCTGGCCGTCGCTCCCCCGCCGACTCCTCTCGGCGGGCTGCATGTCTGTTGCAGCCGGCGGCGGGTCGGCGTCGCTCCTGCCCGCCCGCCGCTCGGCTGTCACGGGCAGCCGCTCAGGCGGCTTCCGGCTCGGCGGCGTCGGGAGCGGGCGCGCCGCTCTCTGTGCGGCGCGCTCCCGGCGCGTGTCCGCGGACGCGCGCACGTGCGCGTCTTACAGGTTCTTATGCTCTCCGGCGGCGCTGCGCACAGCGCGCCCGCCGGAGGTTATTATTGGGCCAATGAGCCCTAATTATTAAAGGGCAGGTGCCCAAGAGACTATCCACTCCCACAATGAATTGGGCCAATGAGCCCTAGTTATCAAAGGGCATGTGCCCTATTAAACAGTCCGCCTCCCTATTCAAACTGGGCAATCAGCTCAGAGATCCCAGTTGCTTCAATCACTGCACTCCTCCCCTCAGCCAATCCAGTCTGTCCCCGTCCTATATAGGTACTCACCCTGCAGTTAGTCGTTGCCCGTTATAGCGTGCTACTGGGTGCGATTTGGATAGCTTATCTCGTTGTGATTTCTGCCGTGATTTTGACCCTTCCCTGTTTGCCGCCTGGACCGACCCTTGCTTGCTCTTCGACCACGATTCCGCCTGACCCTCTGTACCGCGAACTTCTGATCTCCCGTTGTGACCTTTGGCTTGCCCTGACTACTCTTCCGTCTAACCCTTCTGTACCGTGCCTCCTCGGATTGACCACCCATGTATGACCCCTGTCCGTTCATCATTACTCAGTCTCGTCCCTGGATTCATCTGCCTTCCCCTGCATAAGTCAGCATCCTTTGTGCTAACAAGACCTGGGGGCAACCGTGTCCGGTGAGGCGTGTCTAGCGTCCCGGCAAACGGGGGCTTACTATAGGTGAAGAAAGCAGCAGAGATTGGGGGTTGCTGATTTATTGGAAGGTGGGTGTCTCCGGGACCTGACAATTAGTAGTGTTAAATAAGACATCAGTGCAACAGTTTTTTTAGTAGTTGAATTGTATGTTTTGTGCAACTGAGGCCAAAAAAGTGGAGATGTGTGGTGCTGAGGCTTCTTAAATAAGGCTCCCAGTAAGGCTTATATTCAAAAAAACTAGGTAAAACCAAAGTTAAGAGAAGAAACGTAGAACGATTAAAGATAGAGAGGAAGATAAGAGACTTGGATGAGAGAAGGGAGGAGTTGGGATGGAAAAAGGGGGGCTGTACCAGGGGGCCTGCATCATCAAATGTATAACATTTTTTATTGCACTTTTTTCTGTTTTAAAATGTAAAACATTAATAAGATGCAGACTGCAATTTATACCGCAAGGCCCAAACAAAGTGTACCTTGTATCACCAAATCATTAGCATGACCCCAGTTGTGTTAAACTTGCCCCTTCATCTTTCCAGGCTGTATAATGTGGGTCATCCCTGTGTGTGTGTGCCCTCTGCATGTGACCACCACAAACCGATCCAATTTGCCAGGACACTCAGCTAAAGGTCAGGGATTCTGCTGTGTAAGTACCACATTTTAAGGAGGACATCGCAATTATGGAACTTGGTTGCCAGTCTTTTCTGCTTTGGTAGAATTTAAAGATACATTTTTTCACTGTAAAGATGTAATATTTTGTGATAAACGCTAATAAAAATGCAGATGTTTTATTATGATTAAAAGAGGCTTCTATCCATAATTCATTTACCTTTTTTACTTTAAAAATACATAACTTGGCCAAGTACACACCTACTAATTATCCGAAAATCTTTAAATGACTGGTTTAATTTTTTTCCATGGTTAAATTTGACCTTAAATGTTCTGGACCGAACAGAGCTGGAAAAATTCTAACCTAAACCTAAAGCGCAACACTGATATGTGACCAAAGATATTGTAGGGCCATCTGGGTGTTTGGAGAACTGGAGATTCATTATGCTAGGTTACAGAATACAAACGGGCTGATCCAAGAAAAGACCTGGCTGTTAATAGCTGAGCTTGTGAAAGAAAAAGACGGCAAAGCGGGAAGGGGGTCATGCGTGTTCAGGGTGCCTGAATGAGACTATTGTGTCGCCACCACAGCAGGCGGCTCTATCAAAGCTCTGCCACACTGATCAGAGACGAGCCGCTACTCTTGATCATTTTCACCCTTTTATCTCCGCCATTGAAATCTTGTCGGTTCGGATTCCTCTAGTTTGTAAACTGGAGCTTCTAAAACAGAAATAAAAACAGATAGATGAAGATGTATAGATGGTAAAAATTAGGGACAGGAACAGACGCGTATCATGTGGAAAGCAGCTTTCTGGCAGGGCATAAAAGTGGATGCTAATACAATGCAACTCTTGAGATAAACAGAACACAACACATCACACAGTTGCTTACGTCTGTCAAGAGTTACCCATTAACACATAGCCTGTAACATCCGAATGTTTTACAGTTTTACAGTTATAAAATGTACTTTTACTATCCAGAGTTTAAAATTTCACTTGCGGTATATTCCTTGGAAAGCCTTTAAACCACAGCGCTGAGGTGTTCATTTAGGCTGACTCATCATTAGTGTTGAGTGAACCCCCCCAAGTTTAGTTACAGCAAGTTTGGGCGAACTTTGAATAAAAGTTTGGGTTTGGAGACCCGAAACAGAACCCGGCCCCCATTGAAATCAATGGGGAAATGATCTTTGGGGGCGATTCTGCCTATAGGGGGGCGCTCTGCCCCCCCCCCACTCCTGGGGGCCGCGTGTCAGGGGACCTCCAGAGGCAGAATCAAAGATGGAAAAAAAATGCGATGGCAGGTGTGGCAGATGCCTGAAATCCATGTTTGGTATGAACCCGAACTTTGCACCCAACACTACTCATTGTCAAGCTACCGGGTGTGAACCCTGATTGCAGAGACTAAGAACCGGCTCACCACTCAAGCGGGAAGCCTGGAATCTAAGGACCAACCTGGTTTTCACTAGAGCCTCTAAAAG
The DNA here is from genome assembly GCA_027917425.1 of Gastrophryne carolinensis. NCBI lineage: Eukaryota > Metazoa > Chordata > Amphibia > Anura > Microhylidae > Gastrophryne > Gastrophryne carolinensis. Next base: position 198,392,818 of record CM051237.1, read on the forward strand.
TGAGGATAGGCTGGGCTGCAGGAAGGCCCCAGGTCAGGCAACCTAGGAGTAGGTTTTGCCAAGTTCTGGGTAGAAGACAGACCAGAGCTGGACTGGAAACATAAAACAAGCTGAAGTCGTGGCTGACAGGACAGGATCGAAGTCGTAAACAAGTCGAGGTCGTGGGCAGGCAGATCAGGATCGAAGATGCAAACAGGCCGAGGTGGTCAGGAGAACAGAGCATAGTCAGGATCAAGCCGGGTCGGTAGACAGGAATGGAAGACTGGAACTCAGGAACTGGCAGGAGAGGTGACCAACTGGCAATGGAGCTCAGAGCTCGCCAGTATTTAAAGGTCCCTGCACATTCTCAAACGTTTGCAATACGCGTTCGCGCGCATAATCGCACATGCGCACAAATCCATTCAATCATACAGTGCACAAATGCGCACGCATATTCATACGCTTACTGGCCCTACTGTGTCTAGTGTGAAAATGCGAGTGCATGGGGAACCTTGGCGCCCTCTGCTGGGAAACCAGAGGAACAGTCCTGGTTCTATGACACTCATTATGTTTACTAAACAGGCTCTATAGACAATGAAACTGGATCTAAACCCTTCTTCACAACTCTCTTGGTCCGCAGGGACACTAAACTGTCCTAATCCACCTCACATTATGACATGTGTTAGCCTTGCATTGGAGGCATACTCACTTTTCCTAGCAGAACTCCATCCAACTGGGGAAAGGATATAGTTGCTGTGTTGCAGCCTCACCTCCTACAGTGTGTGGCACTGCTGTGTGCATGCTTCCTGTCCCCCAGCGTACGGACCTCTGTGAGGAACAGTTATAAGGTAAACCAAAATTAAGCTAACCTAAAAGCTAAACGCAGTTTTAACTCCTAAAATGTATCCTTGCCTAGTTTAGGGTCTTATTTATGATTTGCACATTTTAGCATCATTTTTGTGGTTCTAGCGCCAGCTTCAAAGCGCCAGCATTCCCAGCTTATGTGTACTACATTGCCGCCAGCAGTCGCTGCACAGAACGCTACTAATTAGCTTTGCTTGTTGCACTTACTGTAGGTATTGACCAGCCGATTATCCCAGCAGCAGTGAGCACCACTTTGTACTGCTGTATTTCCGGCACTCCCCAGCATATTTAGGACATTTTCACTCCTTGAAATCTTTGGTGCTGAATTTTTCCGCCGCTGGTCAGCGCCATTTCACCATTACAGTTACAAGAAAGCACTGCTGGGGACAAACTTTACAGTGCAGTCGGCTGTGTTTTAGTTCAAAATACACATTGGTAAGTAAAATCAATTTTAATAACCCCAAAAAAGTCACAATGCAAGTTCTAAACAAAAAAAAAATGTGTGTAATTTTAATTATAAGCATTAAACTCTTCAATCCAGTTCTGCCTATTGTGCTCTATGGCATCTTGAGCTACAGCATCAGGTTTCATCTGGCGCTGCTTTGACCAGAGTACCCGGTGCTGCATCATTTTCAGCACTAGTATGACATAAGATGCTAGCCGGGGGCCGCATTGATGCTGCCATTTATTAAAAAAAAAAAGTGGCGCTGTGTGACACTGGCGCTACATAATGTGGAGGCTGATTCACTACTAGTGCCAATTATTGCTTATTGCATAGAGCGACCACTAGTAGACGTTGTAAGCGGGTATCGGGCACTGTAACCTAGCGTTGCGGTCGCTGTAGTAACCTTGCCGGTATTGATGAATATGATGTGTGTTGGGCGCTCTAACAACAGTATAACGCTAGCTATAGTTACACCAAGCTATAGTTAGCGCCAGCTCAATGCGTCCGGCACTCGGCGCTCCACGCCATACTTAACAAAAAACTACACACACAGCGCCGGTGCTCTAAATCTGGTCACTAAAGCACAGAGCGCCAGTCGCTGTGTGATTAAAGTCTGTTTTTTAACACATATCCACCTGTAACAAAGCGAAAACACATGGAATGACATTGTTTTAACACTGGGACAACACTTTAGTGCCAGACCTGTACTGACAATTCTGCATAAATATATAAAAAAAACACTAAAACACTAAAAGACACTAAAATAAAACAAACACGCTGTTTAAACACAAACTAATTAAAGCCAATTGAAATGTATGGGAGAGCGACACTGAGCGAAAGGTAATACCTTGAACCTAGAGCATCGGCGCTATACGCTGAGCCGCCTCTGGTAATACATGTGATGCTACATGGTGCTGTTAGAGGCGCTCACCAGAATCACTTTCTTTAATGTGGTTTTGTGTACAGTGCCCGCTGTTCACCAGACGCTGCCTGCCGCTACGAAGCATTACTTGGCGCTAACCTTTCCTAAATAACCCCCTAAGACTCTCCGTCTTATTTTTTTAAAGTTGAAGCAATGCAATTGTATGCAAACAAAGACCTTGGCTTTCTTTACAGGATTGACAAGCCTGTTTGCCTAATAGTTAAAGTGGACCGTCACCCTCCCGTGATCGGTAAGTTTCCCGGGCCGATCACCTCCCTCCCCTCGGGACATCCGAGATCGGGATGTCCCGCGGGGTGAAACCCCCCCAAACACCCCAAATCACCTTACCTTGTCTTCGTCGGCGGCCGGCCGCCTCCCTCGCGCCCCTCTAGACATGCGCGCGCCCGCGCCGGCCGTCTGTGAATGGTGACGCGCGGGAGGCGGCGGCGGAGGAGCCGCTTGTCCGGACCTGTCAAAAGGCTTGTCCATCGGCGCTGGGAGCGGGGAGAGGTGCGTTTTTCGGGGGGTTCGGGGGGGTTTCACACAGCGGGGCACCCCGATCGGGGGTGCCCCACCGAAGTGGACCAAGACCCAGAATAGTCAAAATCCTGGGTGTTGGTCCACTTTAAACCAGACCGCCTGACACAGTAGGAAAACAAAACCCCAAAACTCCCTTGCCCCATCTACATGTATGATACTGAATCATTGTCAGGCATTCACTCGAAGCTGAGATGCCGCCACACTGCTTTTCTGCTTCTGGTGGCCATTTTGGAACTCCTTTCCCAGCATCCCAGCTGCCTGGATTCAACTTACATAACCCACAATGCACAGTGGCAGGAATCCCAGCAGCACTTCTCCTTTGCAGCTCCATGGGACATCAATGTGGTTGTAAAATTGACCACAGCAGAAGTTACAAAAAGGTAAATGAATTTTAATGTGCAGCAATCGCCCTGAGGAGGGATGCATACGAGCACTGTTTCTTCTAAGGGTGTTCGTCTGGTTGAATAGTAACGATAGGGTTAATAGCTAGTTTACTGGCATTAAAGATGGCAACACAAGTTATCATAAGTTCTATCTCTTTCTATGTTCCATGGAGCCTTTGCCTGTACTGCCCCCTAGCAGTTCTAAATGAACCTGCAGGCTTATAAAAACTGAACCTTGACTTAGGGGTTTATTTAAAGTGGACCAAAACCCAGGATTTTGACCATCCTGGGTTTTGGTTGGTGCCTCACTGTGTGAAACTCCCCAGGTCGCCTGATCTCACTCACTCTTTTCCGGTCCTACGGCGCATGAGCAGCCCTCTTGTCCAATCAGCACGCTCTGGCTGCCGTATCTCCGCTACCCTCTAAAAGGGATCGTGCCCGTGCCGGCCATTCACAAATGCCTGGTGCGGGCATGCACCCTGCTGAAGGGATAGCGGGATGCGCCTGCAGCTTGCGCCATTGGACTGGGAAAGAAGGTGAGTTTCCTGGCAACTTGGGGGTGGGTCCCACACAGCAGGGCATCCCAATACTGAATGCCCAAATAGGGTTTAGCATAGGGCGGTGGCGTGTTACAAAATATTTAGACTTCCGCTTTAAACCACAAACATGTTAGTTTAGCAACAATGGCATCAGAGGAACTGGCCACTAAGTGTTACAAATAGTTTGTGTCTATCTGGTGATGATACCTTAGCTTTCTTCTTTCCTTCAGTATCCCCTCTCTCGTTTAGCTCAGTGCTAAATCTGCTGTCCAGGAATGACTACGAAGAAGTGAGTTTGTTTCGGCGACCTAGGGGGGTTTCACAATCTGGTCCTTTTTGCGGGGGAAAGAACAAAAACCCAGGATAGTCATAATCCTGGGTTTTGGTCCACTTTAAAGTGCACCTAAGCCCTCTCTTGCAATTTTGTGCCAGAGAGGGTCTTGGTTTACAGGTAAACTAACCTAATCCATTCATACCATCAGTGAGCCCTGCACTAGAAAGATACACATCTTTTCTTAGAAGAGCTCAAACTGATGGGGGGCAGGAAACATCTGCATACACCTGAAGCAGCCAAAAAGGAGCCATGTTTTACTTCAGTATGCAGCTGTTTTTTGCAGCCATCATACCGAGTATCATAGCAGACTTTGCCTTAATAGTAATATTTAAATGGAGGGGCATCCCAAATCAGGATTCCTTTGGGGCTTTGATTCAAAAGTCGGAAGTAATGTTTTTACTTTAGATCTGCTTTATATAAGCAGTGCAGATGAAGGCAAACTCTGGAAAATAGGAGCAACACTCCTCTACAGTGAGGAAGAATAAGCCGTAGGAGAACCGGAATGGCTACAACACAGAGCAGCTGCAGATTATCACACCTTCCTGCTCAAGTCCCGAGTACAGACAATTATTTGCCTTGTGGTGAGGTATTAGCATGCATTCCATAAGTGCCAGGCTTTCCAGCATGTTTACACTTCATTGTCACACTTTACTGCTAAAGTCTTGCACCTTGCACTGCACTCTTCACCGTAACCCTCTACTGACCTCACATAGCTGCACCTACAAACAGATCAATATTCCAGAGAGTGCCGACACTCCAATACATTGCAAAGGAAAAGAGCAAGGCCGACATACATTGCAAAGTGGACCAATCACAACTGACATTGGCCCTGGAGCCTTTTGGGGTCTTGCGAGGCCCTTTTCCAAGGAAACAAGAAAAGCCAACATACATTGCAAAGTGGACCAATCACAACTGACATTGGCCCTGGAGCCTTTTGGGGTCTTGCGAGGCCCTTTTCCAAGGAAACAAGAAAAGCCAACATACATTGCAAAGTGGACCAATCACAACTGACGTTGGCCCTGGAGCCTTTTGGGGTCTTGCGAGGCCCTTTTCCAAGGAAACAAGAAAAGCCAACATACATTGCAAAGTGGACCAATCACAACTGACATTGGCCCTGGAGCCTTTTGGGGTCTTGCGAGGCCCTTTTCCAAGGAAACAAGAAAAGCCAACATACATTGCAAAGTGGACCAATCACAACTGACATTGGCCCTGGAGCCTTTTGGGGTCTTGCGAGGCCCTTTTCCGAGGAAACAAGATAAGCCAACATACATTGCAAAGTGGACCAATCACAACTGACATTGGCCCTGGAGCCTTTTGGGGTCTTGTGAGGCCCTTTTCCGAGGAAACAAGATAAGCCGACATACATTGCAAAGTGGACCAATCACAACTGACGTTGGCCCTGGAGCCTTTTGGGGTCTTGCGAGGCCCTTTTCCAAGGAAACAAGAAAAGCCAACATACATTGCAAAGTAGACCAATCACAACTGACATTGGCCCTGGAGCCTTTTGGGGTCTTGCGAGTCCCTTTTCCGAGGAAACAAAATAAGCCGACATACATTGCAAAGTGGACCAATCACAACTGACGTTGGCCCTGGAGCCTTTTGGGGTCTTGCGAGGCCCTTTTCCAAGGAAACAAGAAAAGCCAACATACATTGCAAAGTGGAACAATCATCACCAACGTCGGCCCTAGAGCCCTCTAGACTAGGTGCCCCGGGGCATGCCCCACTTTGTTAACCCCTCCAGATTGCCTGCAAGCACCCTTAACGTTACCCTGGTCACTTGCCGTGGTTGCACGATGACGCATCCCCAGCATCTGTGCAGTTATGCCCAGCTATTCAGAAAGGCCAGACCCTATGTCCCTATTCCGATGTGTAGTCCAAAACAACTGCTTTATTTTTCATTTGTGATGACCAAACAGAAACAGAAAAGACATGTGTGTCGCACAATACCTTTTGCCCCACTGGCAATTATATATTTCTTACTAGAAAACAGGGAATGACTGTACTGTATGTTTACACAATAGTTACTGAAATCAAAATTTGTTGTAAGGTTTCTCTTAAGTTTCTTAAACCTCAGGATGGAGTGCTTGCCCCCCCCCCCCCCCCATCATACTGTTAAAATGTGATATACAGTATTTCCGTTAAAGCAGACCAAAACCCACATTTTTAACTAGCATCCCCTGAATTGCCTCCCCTATGAAGAGCACATTTTGACAATTTTCACTGCTCCTGCTTCACTCTAATCATAGATAATGGGGCCTGTTCCAGGACAAGTCAAAATACGAAAATATCCATTTCTAGTTCTACACACGGGGAGGCCGATTCATTAACAGCGGCAGGTAGCGACAGTTGAGCGACTGTAGCGGAATTTTCAGAGCGCCCGCTAGTAGTCACTGTGCTTGGCCGTTATTCGGTAATTGATAGCGACTCAGTCGGTTTGCCGTAATGTTGAATATTGGGTGAGGAGTCGCTATTTGACAGGTTCCGCTCTGTATGGGAGCGCATGATAGCGACTGGTCAGAGCGACCGGCTCCCACCATATTCATTAACAAATCACGCTCAAAAAATTCTCGCGCTGTGAAATGCATGTTTAAACCCCAGAGCGCTGGCGGCGATGGGTTAAAAGTAGTTTTTTAACCCCCAAACAACCATATTTTTGGAAACCAAAAAAGACAAGTTTTTAAAATAATTTAGTAATATGAATACATTAATATCAGACCTGTAATATCAATTCTGTACAATTTTTTTAAAATTTTTTTTACCTTAAAAAAATTACCTAAAATGGCAGAAGTGGTCACAGAATTTTTCACATTTAAAAAAAAACAAAAACATTAATAACAATTAATTATGAATATTTAAAGATTGTTCCATTGAAATGCATTGGAGAGCGCCAGGTAGCGAGAGGTCATACATGTCGCTGTTCAAGGTCGGACGCTGGCGCTGTGGGCTGAGGCTGGAATAATGATGAATGAGTCGCTATATGGCGCTATCTCAGTCGCTAAGTAGGATTGGCTTGATAAATGTGTGATTGTGGTGGGGAGCCGGCGTTCTCGTGGCGGGGCCCGTCATTACCGGCCGCACACCAGTCGCTACCTGTCGCTATTCCTTCATAAATAAGGGTCTAAGAAGGGAGTAACGACAAGGGTTTTGGGCAGATGTATTTTACAAGTTCAGTGGGTTTTGGTCCGCTTTATGACAGGTACCCCTTCACCACCTTCTGACCAAGTTTGGTTTCTCCATGATCTTGAATTAAATGGAGGGAAAACTGCTCTGCCCTGCTACGGCTTCAACCCTGTTCTGCAGGAAAATAGAGGCGCAGCACATGGCACAGGCATCAGTCATAAGGGTATTATTTGTCTGGGCTAAGGGAAGCTCTGCTATTGTCTACAACTGGATTTTGTCCCTCCATCCCACATACTCAGCAGACTTTTCTTATTGCAATCTAAAATATAATATCAAGCTTGAACTAATTGGCTAACAATGATGTGAAAATAGTGACTCCTTCATTACCCAATCACAGACAGCCTCAGTGCTGCAGTGATTTGCTGACTGTTTAGTCAGTTAAAGTGGAACAAAACGCAGGCATTTGACTTTCCCGGCTTTTATTACGGGGCCCCTGTGGCATCCAGACATGGGGTGCCCCGCTGTGTGAAACTCCCCTGTTTGCCCATAAAACTCACCTGTCCAGGCTCCAACCACCCATACACAGGCTCTCTATGAGGCCGATTCATCAATAGCGCCAGGTAGTGACAGATGAGCGACTGTAGCGTGATTTTTTCAGCGCCAGCCAGTATTCGCTGTGCTTGGCCGGCATTAGCTTGATGACAGCGACTCAGTCGGTGTGCGGTAATGTTGAATACGGGCTGGGGGGTCGCTGTTTCACAGGTCCAGCGTTGTATGTGAGTGCCTGACAACGAATGGCCAGAGCGAACGGCTAGCTTCATATTCATCAACAAATCACGCTCCAAATGTGCTGTCGCTGTCCATTCCTTGTTTAAACCCCAGAGCGCTGGCGGCGATCTGTATTAACTAGTTTTTAACCCCTAAACAACCATATTTTTGGAATGTAACATTATACATGTTTTTAGAATCATTTTGTAATATGAATACATTAATCTCAGACCTGTTAGATCAATTCTGCACATATTTTATTTTTTTTTGACTTAAAAATAAATCCTAACATTGCAGAAGTGTTCTCCGATTTTTTGACATTAAAAAAAAAAAAAAAAAAATTATTACCAATTAATTATGAATAATTATAGATTGCTCCATTGAAATGCATTGGACATCGCCAGGGAGCGACAGCTCATACCTGGCGCTGTGAGGGAATTTGCAGCGGCGCTGTTCGGTCCAGGCGGCTTCATGATGAATGCCGCGCTAGCCGTCGCTCTCGCCGGCGCTAGCCTCATTTTGCTTGATAAATGCGTCATTGTGACCGCCGCCGGGCGTACTTGAGTCGGTAGTCGCCGTTAGCTGCCGCTACCTGGCGCTCGTCAGACACTACCTGGCGCTATCGCTTGATGAATAAGGGCCTATGTCATTCGGCAGGCCGCTCTCATTGAAATGCTGCATACCCCACATCCCCGACAATGCAACATTGTAAAAAATGAGAGCCGCCTGCTAAATGACGTAGTCTAAGCAGGCAGCTTTTATTGGGCATGAGCCCACATATGTGCCGTTGGAGCAGGGAAAAGTGAGTTTTTATGGGCATACTGGGTGGGGGGTAGAGTTTCATACAGGGGTTCCCCAGGGAAAAGCCAGTGGCCGCTGTGGGGTTTTGTTCCACCTTAAGGTCCTCTGCACTGCCTGGAAGCCAGAAGTGGGGCATACATTGGATTGCAGCAGGCAGGTCATTTTTTTCCTCCCAAATCATGCTAAGCTGGAACCACAGAGGAATGGGAGAGGGGTCTTTGGCAGTGCATGACATATTTTAGTCTTTAAAATGAATTTAATTCCAAAAGAAATATTAGTTAGATAATATATAGTGAGTTAACTAAGGATACATTTTTTGAAGTAGTTTTGAAGTCGTTTCTTGAAGTGAATGCAAAAATATTTAAGGCTTAAAGGGATACAAAAGCAAAGACAATTGTTAGACCATTGCGTCAGGCTACGTTTGGCACTGTCCTAAACTGTTTTGCGTTTTTAAATTGAAGAAATGGCCGAGATATCAAGGTTTACAGTTTCATCATCTAAAGCAAGTGGGTGTGGCTCTCTGTGATGTCACATGATAATCAGCATAATGGGCAGGGTCTGTAAGACGTGCATTCTCATCACCCTGGCTGTTCTCATTCAGTGCCCACAGTCTGATGATGCGGAGTTTAGACCACCAGCTTAGCCCTATTATTGGGGGTATATGGCTAAGGAATTCAGGGGGTGTGCCACAACTCTTTTCCTTGCTTCTACTTTCAGAAGTAGCTGCGTTCTGACAGGAAGGGAGAGCACAGCCATGATGAGGGGAGCTGCTGAATGACAGTTTATGCACTTTGCCTACAGAGTCCCTTTAACTAACCCAATTTACATTTCATCATCTCAATTTACATATGATTTTGCTGACCCCGAAATGCAGCTCAAAAAACAGAAACAGTAAAACAAAGAGGAAATTACATTATGTAATTATGGGGGGAACTAAATAATGAGGAACAATTTAGTTTATGAGCAAACGGTAGAAAATCCCAGCCCTCTGATTTATTGTGCGACTCTGGCTTGAATACAAAACTAACCTACAAGCACCCCAGACCAGCTGCTCCCACAGTGAACTGATAACAGAAGAGGCCTCCCTCTGTTTTTTCAAATGATGCATGTATTTTTTCATAATGACTTTTTCACATAATGTTTGTGAGTATACAAAATTCCCCTTGGTCTGATGTTTTAAGCAGTTCTCCAGGTTTAAATTAGCTTCTTTGTCCAACCACTGGTAGGTTCCTGACATACCGTGCAGCACAGTATCCTCAACTCACCATGCGGGCTGAAATCATGAATATGAAGGTTTGCATGTTTTATACCCTCTGACTATAGAATGAGCTCTTAGGATTTGGTTGGGGGTACTGCTACACTTTAGTATTAAACATGATATATTCATATTTAAACCAGACATCCCTTTTTCTTTAACGGGGGGTTGTTCCCGCAGACAGCTAATAATGCTGGAGCCCACCCAGCATATAACCCCCCCCCCAGAACGCCTGATATCCTTACCTTCACTATGAGCCAGTGCTCGGAAAGGAGTCCCGTGATTGTCCTCCGCCGCACAGCTATTTGGATGCCCCCCTAGTTTGTTTTTATTGGCTGTCTGTGGAACCAACACCCGTTAAAGAAAAAACATGTGTTGGTCCGGTTTAACTGTAATAGCCTAGGACAGGGGTACTCAACCACTTCTTGTAAAGGTCCATTTACAGGCATCTGGTGAGAGGCGGAGGTCCGAATGGGGCGCTGTCAGGGGGGATGGATAGTTAGAAATCAGCACATTGGGGGTGGGCTGGGGGTGGATTATACCTTGCAATGCCACTTCCTGGCCGTGCAGTGCTTCATATTGCAATGCTAGGTGCCAGGGAGTCATGACACTGGCAGGGAGACAAACAACTACAACGCCAATCTCTAAAGGGGCAGCGCTGAGCATGGCAACACAGAGGCAACTAAGTGCAGGGCTGTCAAGTCAGGGGTCCAGAAATTTGGCACCGAGGTCCGCATTCGGACCCTGGTCCGCCAGTTGAGTACCGCTGGCCTAGGATGATAATTTCATCTTCCTCCACCGGACTTACCTATAGACGAGCTTCTGCTAGTGCTTAGGAGGCACGTGTTAGCCCTTGAGGTTCACTTCAGAGTGCACAGTGAGCATTTGAGGTTAAAAAGACCAAAGAACCCCCAGAATAATCAAAGTATACTACATATAGATGTCAACCTGGGAGAATGGTTTAGCGCAGTGGTACTCAACTGGCGGACCTGGGTCTGAATGCGGACCTCGGCGCCAGATTTCTGGACCCCTGCCCTGACAGCCTCAGTTGCTTCTGTGTTGCTATGCTCAGTGCTGCCCCTTTACTTGATCAGGGATGTGGTGCTTAGTCTCCCCGCCAGTGTCAGTGTCATGACTCTGCTTGACACTTAACATTGCAATATGAAGTACTGCACAGACGGGCATTACGTGGTCTCTTGTCTCTTTGTCCCATCCAATCCTGTCCCACTGCCCCAGTTCTGCCCCATTCATCCATGTACCCTCAGCTCTGCCCCTCCATCCCAGCCTTTTTTAGTTTTGCCTGTGGAATATATATTCCACCCCCAGTGCGCTGATTTCGAACTATCCAACCCCTGCGGCAGCCCTCCCGCCCGGACCTTCACCTCTCACCAGATGCCTGTATATGGACCTTTAAAGGAAGTGGTTGAGTACCCCTGGTTTAGCGGATGATGGGCATAACAGGGGTCTGGTCAGGGGTGTACATACCAAAGAGGCAGGGGAGGCAGCTGCTACTCGACCCTTGGCCGCAAGGTGGCCCTGTGCAAACTCCTCTGCTTTGCAGCCAGAATAGGAGCAAGTTTTGTCTGGAGTCTTAAAAATGTACAGCATAAAAAATAAACTCTCTTACTAATATTGTATATTTTATGTAAATTTAACAGGAAGATTAGAAACATTAATCATAAAAATATTTTTTTTACTCTCAATCTAAGTCACTTGTCACTTGTTTATAACAATCAGCTATAAGCAGCAGCAGTGGGGTGTTGTAGTGTTGATAGATAATAAGTTATCCAATCTTCCCTTACACTCTGGATCATCATGCTTCCCTACGGCCCTTAGTTATAATGTCTTAAACTTACCGGAATTTAAAGGTATTGTCCAAGCAGGAATACAAGTCTATACTCACCTTTTGTCCCCCACAGCTCCTCTGTGCAGGTTCAGTGTTCCTCCGCAGCTACTCTGTGCAGTGCCGGGATTTTCATAATTACCGATGGCATGGAGCCAGCAATTCTATCTTCCAGCATTGGTGGAGTTATTAATTGTTGCCCACACACACCTATTGTTTATTGCAGTGAAGGGGGAGTGCCAAGGCAGGTTTGTCACTCCTCTGGATGCCCCCTCTAATGCAATGACTAGAGAAGGTGTGTTACGGGGCATAAAGCCATATTGATGGATGCTGCTATGTCTGCCCGACAATGAAGGATGAAATTGCTTGTTTCCCCTCATCTGTAAATATAAAGTTACCGCACGGTATCAAGTAAAAACAGCCCAAAGGAGGAATCACCATCCACAATCAAATATAGCGGTAATAATCACAAAATGTTTATTAAAAAATTATGAAAAACAAAACAAGATTAAAAAACAAATAACTCAGAACTTCACAGAAAGGGTCATGTAGCAATATATTCTAGATATAATAAATATAGACTAAGGGGGTGGGGAGCAAAACAAGTATTTTAGCCTTTTCTCAGGCTTGCTTTTTTCACACTGTGGGACAGCAGTACAAAAGCAGAAAAACAGCCATGCTAGACTCCCTTTTCAATTAATACTTAAAAAAAATGTAAATTCAAGTCAGTGACTGTCAGGCTGCAGGGGCTCTTCTATTAGCAAGTCTGTGCAGAAACTTGCAAACAAATACCAAATACTTTACAAGGTCTGTTCAGTTTCAACACATGATATTGATCACGGACAGAAGTACTGGGACAGAATGAATGGTAACGTTCCTAAAACCAGTGTCAGACCTTGGGTTGCAGGAGAGAAGAGCACTCCTGTATTTTTTAGCGGAAAAGAACCATCAGTAAATGGCTTTTCTGTAAACGATGTGAATATATCCCTGTACATCTTTAAAAGGTCAGCCTATAACAGTTGTATATTACATCATTTAGGTGGACTCTGGTGGGTTGAATCACTCCTTGTCTTAATATATTTCTTACTACAGACGTTCCCGGCTCTCCTTACCTCCCCCTACTTTTCCTCTTAAAAACATAGTGCAGCCATTTCAAGTACGGTATATGGACATGACACAACATCTGGTTGATAGGAAAAGCATTGGTTGACAGGAAAAGCCCAAGCATTAAGCATAGGTGGGCTCATTCAGCACAACCTTGGTACTGTACACCAGACCAATTACCAAGCACAACATGCATAGCTATAGTAAGGCTTGGCCTTATGCGGCACCCAGACCAGAGGGATATTGCCCAATCTATTTACCCTTAGTGGACAAGCCTCCATTTGGAATCGCCTACCCTGGTACGCTTGCCCCCCCCCCCAAGGTCTCAGGAACAAGCAATATCCCCTGACTCCTAGGACCACTAGTTTGGTGAGCAATCACTGGTCGGTTATTCGGCCAAGATTAATCATGAGAAGTCAGTCTGAATCAAGGTACTAGAAAAGTAACAGTGACAAGGTCAGAGGAAGGTCAGGTTGATTCACAGGTAATACTACAGAGGTGTCAGAACCAACTTTCCTGAGTCCCGTTCCTGCGACGTCCCTGGCCGCTCTGCCTGGGTTCCTCCCGCTCAGAGGCCGCGTCAAGCGGTGGCTCGAGCGGCGCCAGGCGCGCCCGCCTCCTTCTCTCTCCCTGGTTTCAGTGGACGTGCTCGCATGCGCGCACGAGCACGATCAGTTTATGCACTGGAAGATTTGAACGAGCCAATCCTGGTCCCTCGGGGCTCGGAGCTGCGCCCAGAACTACCACTGGGCGAGTAGCTCCATGTTGCACCAATCACCATCTAGGTTCTATGTCGCACCAATCACCGTCCCGATCCAAGTTGCACCAATCCAACAGCCCTGTTCCTATAAAGCCTTTACCCCTTCAGTTAGTCGGGGCTTGTGATAGTGCCTTGTTGGACCTTGCTTAGCTATTGTACTTCTCTGATTGATCTCCGTTGCTGACCCCTGCCTGAACCGACTACTCTCCAATTGATCTCCGCTGCCGACCTTTGCCTGTCCATGACCATCCTGACCGCTGCCAGCCTTGACCCCTGCTTCGTACCCAGACCCCGAGCTGCCTTATCCTACTGTACTGTCGCAATCTCTGCTTCCCTGGTTTGACCTCTGGCCGGTCTCTGGACTTCCTAGCATTACCTGCATCATCACTGGGAATCTGTTCTTGCTCTTCGCTATTGGTTCTCCAGACCTCCACCCAGTAAGCTCTCATCCTTTGAGCCATTGAAGCACAACATACGATGGATGACCTGGTACAGCAAGTGCAGGCCATGGTCACTGCCATAAATCAACTTGCCCAAAGAGTGGCCATGCAAGAAACCAGGCAGACCCCTGCACCTTCAGTACCACCTCATGTGCCTGAGCCGAAGGTTCTGCTACCGGAGAAATTTCATGGAGACCGTGCCAAGTTCTCCAACTTCAAAATAACATGTGAACTTTATTTCAAGTTGAGACCCGTATCTTCGGGCACCGAGGCCCAGCGGGTGGGTTTGGTAATCTCCCTGTTACAAGGAGATCCTCAGTCTTGGGCATGCAATTTGTCCCCCAATGATGCCGCCCTGCACTCGGTTACGGCCTTCTTTTTGGCTATGGTCGTGTTATATGTAGACCCGGACAAACAGTCTACAGCCGAAAACAAGCTCCGGGGCCTGAAGTAAGGGCGAAATACGGCAGAAGAATATTGCTCTGAGTTCCGCCGTTGGGCTGTAGAGTCCAGATGGAATGACCCTGCCTTATGTAGCCAATACAAAATGGGCCTCTCTGAGAGCATCAAAGATGCACTAGTCAATTTCCCTCCACCTCCAGATTTAGACCAGTTAATGCAGGTCACTATCAAGATAGACTGCCACCTTAGGGAGAGAGCTAGAGAGAGAGCTAGGGCTCCCACGTCCATCAGACCCTTCGCTAGCCCTAACCCACAATCTTCTCTTAGGGAAAATGCACCTTCTTCCTCCCAGGAGGAACCCATGCAGAACTCACCTTTAACAAGATGAGAAGCAGCGTAGACGCTCTTTGGGATTATGCTTATATTGTGGGAACCCGGAACATGTTGCCAGATCCTGTCCTAACAAGGGGAACTCGGCGGGAAACTTTCACGCCTAGATCAGGGGGAGAGTACTGATCTAGGTGGGCCTATCTGTTACTCTCAATTGAATAAAATGTTAATCCCGTAAACCTTTTTCTGGGGCTCTTCCAGAATGTCAGTCCCTGCATTCGTTGATAGTGGAGCCGCAGGCAACTTCCTGGACAGGAACATAATCTCCACCCTGGGGATTCCGTTGGTGCCCCTCGAGAAATCTCTCCAGGTCCTGGCCATTAATGGGAAGGCCATCTCAGGGGGTCCGGTCAATGCTAAGACTCCACCTCACTCAGGTGTTACCCCAAGGGTTACCTCAGCTGTACGCTAATTGGACTGATGTTTTCTCTGAATGTTCTGCTGGCACTCTCCCCCCACACAGGGCCTACGATTGCCCCATTGACTTGCTCCCAGGGACTATGCCACCTAGAGGTAAGATCTACAACCTTACCCGGCCCGAGGAGCAAGCAACGAGGGATTACATCTCTGAGAATTTGAGTTAGGGGTTTATCCGCCCCTCGACATCGCCTGCGGGGGCTGGGTTCTTTTTTGTGGAAAATAAAGATGGCGGCTTGAGGCCTTGTATAGATTACAGGGGTTTGAACAAAATCACTATAAAAAAACGGTATCCCTTGCCTTTGATTGAGGATTTATTTAATCAAGTTATTGGCACCCAGATCTTCTCTAAATTGGATTTAAAAGGGGCCTACAACTCGATTCGCATTCGGCAAGGGGACGAATGGAAGACGGCATTTAACGTGAAAGACAGCCACTATGAGTACCTAGTCATGCCCTTTGGCCTATGTAACGCTCCAGCCAGTCTTCCAGGACTTTGTAAATGACGTTTTTCGAGATTATTTGGGGAGATTCGTGGTCATTTACTTAGATGATATCCTCATTTTTTCCAATTCATTGTCTGAGCATAGACATCATGTAAAGTTAGTTCTTCAAAAATTAAGAGAGAATAATTTGTACACCAAAATTTCTAAATGCATGTTTGAGGTCACTACTGTTCCCGTCTTGGGATATGTGATATCTAACCAGGGTCTGGAAATGGATGCTGTAAAAATTTCGGCAGTGCTGGATTGGGTTCAACCCAAGACCTTAAAAGAGTTACAGCGTTTTTTAGGCTTCGCTAATTTCTATCGACGCTTCATCAAGGGTTTATCCCATATTGTGGCGCCTCTTACTAACCTCAC
Source organism: Gastrophryne carolinensis (assembly GCA_027917425.1). Classification (NCBI taxonomy): domain Eukaryota; kingdom Metazoa; phylum Chordata; class Amphibia; order Anura; family Microhylidae; genus Gastrophryne; species Gastrophryne carolinensis. Next base: position 198,408,987 of record CM051237.1, read on the forward strand.
CTGTTAAGGCGCCTTCACTGAGAACTGGTCACCATCTGCCATTAAGGCCTTTCAGGTTTTGAAACAGGCTTTCACCTCAGCGCCTGTATTAATTCACCCTAACATAAACAAACGCTTTGTTGTTGAAGTAGATGCTTCCGAGGTGGGTGTGGGGGCAGTTTTATCACAATACTCTGACCATCCGGAGCGCCTACACCCCTGTGCCTACTTCTCGTGGAAGTTTAGCGCCGCTGAGCAGAACTACAATGTGGGGAGCAGGGAATTGTTGGCAGTCAAACTGGCCTTTGACGAATGGCATCACTGGCTGGAGGGTTCACTGCATCCGGTCACGGTCTATACCGATCACTCGAAACGTGAGTATATCAGTACAGCTAAAAGACTAAACTCTCGCCAAGCGCGCTGGGCATTATTTTTCTCGTGGTTTAACTTCCTTATCATATTTAAGCCAGGAGCTAAAAATACTAAAGCGGACGCCCTGTCTCGCATGTTCGGGGGATGCAAGGATAGGAGTGATATGGGTGAACTGATTTTGCCTCTTAGTTGTGTGGTGGGGGCATTACTCCCTGATCTATCAGATATTTTGGCGCCATTCCAGAGCGAATCTCCTGCAGGTGTACCATTGCGGTGTCAGTTTGTACCACTGCACTTGCGTACCGATGTTATCCGCGAGTTTCATGATGCAAAATCCGCCGATCACCTGGGGAATCGGAAGACGCTAGCCCTAGCCCGACGCCATGTATGATGGCCCACTATGCGGCGCGACATTTCCTCCTTTGTCGGTGCATGTTCTGTGTGTGCGCGAAGTAAGGGGTTCCACAAAGCCCCCTAGTGGGTACTTGGCTCCTTTGGAGATTCCTAAAGAGCCCTGGACTCATATCTCCATGGACTTCATAGTTGATTTGCCACAATCACATGGGAACACTGTTGTCTGGGTGGTCGTCGACCGTTTTAGCAAAATGGCGCATTTTATTCAATTACCCAAACTCCCGTCAGCTCCTGAGCTTTCGCGACTATTTTTTTCTCATATTTTCCGCATCCATGGCATACCGTCTAATATAGTCTCTGATCGAGGCGCACAATTCACTTCGCGTTTCTGGAAGAATTTTTGTTCGCGGTTGGGGATTCAGATATCTTTGTCGTCTGCATACCATCCCCAATCTAATGGTCAAACTGAAAGAACCAACCAAAGCCTTGAACAGTACTTATGGTGTTACATTTCTGCCGCTCAAGAACAGTGGTCAGAATTCATTGACTTTGCTGAATTTGCGTACAATAATGCACCGAGTGAAAGTACTAACGTGTCCCCGTTCTTCTGTAATTTGGGGAAAGATCCCAGAGGTTCTTCTCTCTCAGGGTCTACTTCCAATTTACCGGCATTGGAAGAGTGGCTCCAAGAGCAGAAGAACATCTGGATCCGCGTCCAAGAGACTTTGAATAAGACTGTTTTGAAATACAAAAAATTTGCCGATCGCAGCAGTCTCTACTTAAAACATTGCACTCTGGCAACCCTCCAGTAAGCTAGGACCCAAGTTTATTGGCCCATTCCCGATTGTTCAGAAATTAAGTGATGTAACCTTTAAGGTCCAACTTCCACAAACCATGAGAATCCTGAACTCATTTTATGTGTCGCTGCTAAAACCAGCTATGAATGCGCCAGTTCCATCCTCATCACCAATTCTAGTAGATAACGAACTGGAATATGAAGTTAACAAGATTTTTGTTTCACGTAGGGTCCGTAATTCGTTGCAATATTTGATTGACTGGGTTGGGTTCGGTCCAGAGGAGAGATGTTGGGTTGCAGCAAGGGATGTGCATGCTAAAATTCTTATTAAGAAATTACATCGCGACAACCCAGGGAAGCCTGGTAAGGGTCCAGAGGCCCCTCATGAAGGAGGGGGTAGTGTCAGAACTAACTTTCCTGAGTAAGTTTCTAGTTTCCTGAGTTCCTGCGACGTCCCTGGCCGCTCTGACAGGGTTCCTCCCGCTCAGAGGCTGCGTCAAGCGGTGGCTCGAGCGGCGCCAGGCGCGCCCGCCTCCTTCTCTCTCCCTGGTTTCAGTGGACGTGCTCGCACGCGTGCGCGAGCACGATCTGTTTATGCACTCTGGCGGCCGCGCTGAGAGCAGCGCCGCTGGAGTGCATAAACAGATCGTGCTCGCGCCCAGGATTTGAACAAGCCAATCCTGGTCCCTCGGGCTCAGAGCTGCACCCAGAACTACCAATGGGTGAGTAGCTACATGTTGCACCAATCACCATCTAGGTTCTATGTCGCACCAATCACTGTCCCGATCCAAGTTGCACCAATCCTAACAGCCCTCTTCCTATAAAGCCTTCATCCCTTCAGTTAGTCGGGGCCTGTGATAGTGCCTTGTTGGACCTTGCTTAGCTATTGTACTTCTCTGATTGATCTCCGTTGCCGACCCCTGCCTGAACCGACTTTGCCTGTCCACGACCATCCTGACCGCTGCCAGCCTTGACCCCTGCTTCGTACCCATACCTCGAGCTGCCTTATCCTACTGTACTGTTGCAATCTCTGCTTCCACGGTTTGACCTCTGGCCGGTCTCTGGACTTCCTAGCATTACCTGCATCATCACTGGGACTCACTCTGTTCTCGCTCTTCGCTATTGGTTCTCCAGACCTCCACCCAGTAAGCTCTCATCCTTTGAGCCATTGAAGTCCTGGGGGCAACCGATTCCGGGCAGGCGTATACTGTGTCCCGGCAAGCGGGGGCTCCTACAGGTGAAGCTGGCTGTGTAGATTGGGGGTTGAGGGCTTACCCGGAGAGCTGTAGTTACCTGAGCGTGACAAGAGGCACTCAGAAAAGAAGAGGAACACATCAAAGCAGAATGCTATAATGGCCACCTGAACAATGGGCTAGGACAGTTTTATGCTGAATCTGATCACTAGGCTGTGGGGTATCAGGGAAGCGGGTGATTGGCCAGCATAGGAGCAGGGCTCATTGGCCCTTAATAACATCAGGGCTAATTAGCCCCAATACAATATAAGGGCTAGCAGGGAAACAAGGGATGCTCCTGGAGGATGCAGAAGGGTGCCCGAGTATGACGTGCGGCAGAGCAATGGCTGGCTCAGCGTGCCGGTGGGAGGGACAGGTGAGACAATGTTTCTTACAGCTAATTCTAAATAACCTAACCACCTAGGGCACGTGAACATGGAGCTGAGCCAAACATGATAACCAATAGCCCACTTGTCAAGTGATCTTCTCCCTATACTGCTTTACCTGCTGCTCTCTTATACTGAAAGGAGGCCCGACATTCAGCTCTGCCCCTAGACCTGGGGTAACCACTAACTTGTGGGCATTTGTTCCAAGGGCTCCTCGTTAATTGACTGCTGCTGACATGCCTGAAGTTACATAGTAGGTTATGTTAATAACTCTGTGGCTAAGAGACTTACCAACTACAATGGAGGACAGTAGCTCCAAGCAAATTGACTATTCACTATTCCTATTCTAACATCCCCTGCACTCCTTGCCTCCCATGTCTCCCTCAACACCTCTCCTTGTACTGGGCTCCACTGTACCCCCCCCCCCCCCCCCAGCTAAGATACCAAAGACAGCATTTTGCTTCTAAAAATACTACAGCCTCAGCTTCATGTTCATAGGGAGATATAACCACCCATTCCACATATATCTGCCTCTAATGGTTTAACACCATCAATTTAGATGCAGCCATATCTACCCATGGCCATGATCATTTAGGTAACCTGGAACTGTGCTGGAGGCTGTCTATAGAAGCATAGGGAGACAAGCCTAGTCCCGAGAGACAGAGGAGCATATAAGTAAATGATTTATCTGATTTTTTTTAAATAGATGACCAGGAGGAATCAGTTCCACTTGACCTAATGTAAGTATTCCTAAAGTGATCCTATATCCAGAAAGGAAGTTTATGTCATCACCTAGCATTCCAGCGCCCCTTCTTTTACTAAAGCCTTTGCCAAATATTGATAAAAACACTAACAGGAAGCAGTATGATGTTGAATGGCAGAAATATGCAAATTCAAGGAACTGAGAAAATCTGGACCCTTGCTGAATCGAGCGCAATATCTGTGGCATCCAGGCTGTATGGTGGTTCTTCCTCATAACATTTAATGTGAGCTAGTCTCTCCTCTGCCTCATTGGTGGAACGGGCAAGCCACATTTTTTAGTTCTACATTCAAATTTTTTGTATTCTTCCAGTGAGGGTCGGGTCCACTTTAACAGAAAATGTATATCACGTGGATCCAAAGATGTGCCAGTGACACACATGACTTTTCTGTTACATGAACCTGTTTGGTCTAGACAGTGCAAGAGAATGTGCATGCCTAATGGGGTATGAGACAAAGAAAATCAAGTTTAAAATATTGTTAAATCTTTTAAAACAAACAATGTTCTAGCTGAAGTTAAACTAGACCTTCAGCCCAAATCCTTAAAAAACTATTCCACAGAATTTAAAATTAATATATTTTTAGTCACACACTTATTATTCTTTCCCCCACTGGGCTGCAACTCTGTTCAGGACTCTAGGATATGGGTGCCACCATTTTGCCATCATCACATATTGAGGAGAGGAGAGGGGGCAAAAGGGCAGAGGGGCGGGTTATAGCTGTGCTTTGCACAGACAGAGCAGAGCCGAGGTCAGGAAAAGGACAGCAATCCCAGAATGCAGAGCAGCATAGTCAGAAGACACTTCCTGTTTGCAGGCAGCCTGAGAGTCCATGGGCTGCCATGTTGGATGGTTAAAAGCTCAGAAAAGGCAGTAGATACAGGCAGGATGATTTTTAATGTGGGCAATCTGTATGTACAGGGTGGGAGAAAAATATAAGATTTGCTCTTATTCATGGTGAAGGTCTGGTTTAAGCTTGAAAATCACACAGTAAAGTAATATGATAAAAATGACAGGGTGATGGGGACCTGAGCCTATAGGGCAAGGGCAGACTGGCCTTAGGGTGACACAGGAAAATGCTCATGGGCTGTACTGCTTTTAAACTGGCTGGGCTTCTGCCTCTAATTATGCCATCCAATTCCTGCCTCTCTGTTCCCAGACACATATATCCAACCTCCCTGCCCCTCTTGTATAGCTTCAGCCTTGGAGCACACTTGTTGACTGTCTGGGGATGTGATCCTTATTGGGCGATCTCAGTGGCGAGTGGTGGACCATGGGCTGGCCAGCAGCCGATAAGAAACTGCAATGATTTTTGGCCCTAGTTTGCCACTGACTGTTGTATGTATATGGAGTGTTGGGGGAGGCATGAAGAATACAAAAGTATAACTAAGCTGTACAAACAACATACAATCTTTGCAGCCAGATACCATATCTTGTTGCAAACATTGTATGTTATTTGTTTAGCTTGTGTTGTCCTTTTTGTAAATAGTTATATTGCTTATTCGTATCTATTTGTAACATGTCTGAGATACATGTTAAAATGGTTAAGACTAAGCGAAATAACTATTTATATCGTATGTAGTACAGGGTAATTGTAAAAGTTCCAGACTCTAAGATTGTAGCTTAGAGGTGCTGTTGCTCCAATGCGCCTCTGCTCTGTTTTGCTGCAGTTTGGCTGAATGTTTTAGTTTATTCTTCTTTTGTAGCCAGAAAACAGAATCTGAATATCATTCAAGTCTAGTGAATGGGGGGGGCTGTTGTGTTTTGGCCTCTGTTCTGGTCTGCCCTGTATTTGCATAGCAAGATCACTAAAGAGGAATTCTTCTTTCACTCTAAAATACACGATTATGTTAAAGGAAAACTCTATTTAGATGTTTTGTAGTAATTCAATGAGTTTTTAGATATTGAAAATGTAAATTAGTTGGCTAAAGACCCCTGCCCAAAAAAATGACTGCCATTAAAGTGGACTAAAACCCAGGATTTTGACTATCCTGGGTTTTGGTACTTGCCACCAGGACACCCCGATCAGGGCTATCCTGCGGTATAAAACCCCCAGACACACATTCGAACTCATCTACGGCGCATGTGAAGCCTCTTGTCCAATCAGCAAGCTTGAATCAGCTCCCACCCCTTCGTCTAAGAGCTCGTCTCCCACTACCCTCTGACAGGGTGTGTGCCTGCACCAGCTATTCACAAATGCCTGGTGTGGGCACGCGCCTTGCTAAAGGTATATCAGGGATGCGCCCGCTGCTCGCGCATGCGCCAATGGACCGGGAAAGAAGGTGAGTTTCTGGGCAACCTGGGTGGGTTTCACACAGTGGGGCATCCCGATTCTAGATGCCCCAGGGGGAAGGAATCTAGTGATTCCAGGGACGTTGGGGCATGGGTTCTGTTCCACTTTAAAGGCTTTTATTCTTACAAATAAAGCAGTGATTAAAAATAGTACTGTACTGGTATTTCACCCATATAATGCCAAAATCTGGAAACAGAAGTTGATTTCTGGAGCACTGGAAGGGAGCCGCGTTATGAATCTCCAAACACCTGGCCTGCCTTCTGGGGGGCCCAAGGTGCTTCAAGTGGACCTACAACTTCACTACAAACTCAACCCATGCCATTAGCGAGCCCTGCATTAGAGACACACTAACTATTTAAAAAGGACCCAAAGTTTTTGTTGACTCTAGGTCTGCTTTCAGTCTGACACTGGATAAACGTGTCAATAGACTTTACATGGTATGTGGTAATTTGTAAACAGATGACTGTCAAATGATTTTTTCTTTTCCAAGACACACATGGGATGACCTATTAAAACAATTTCAGTTTATCATTCACTCAAAAAGTCTAATCTGATTTCAGCTAGTGTGAATGTTTGCATCACACTGTGTACTTTTCATTGCTTACAGAGTTACAGGGGGTTAGATTGGTACTAAGTTAGATAATGCTTAAAATGGACCAAAACCCCTTGCCCCATGTGTGAAATCCCTCAGGTCGCCCAGTCTGTCCTTTCCTGGTCTTACGGTGCATGCATAGCTTTCCTCCCAATCACTGTGCTAAAGCATTCTTAGTATGGCTCGAGTCTAGCTGAGTTCCACTGACGCCATCCACAAATGTCTGGTGTGGGCATGCCCCCTGCTAAAGGGATAGCGGGGATGCAGTGCAGTTCACTGATGCGCCATTCCACCAGGAGAGAAGGTGAGTATAGCGGATGACCTGGGTTTTTCATGCAGCAGGGTAGGGAATCAATCTTATAGATTCCAGGGCTGATCGGCTTGGGCTTTGGTTCACTTTAACATTTCCTCATTCATTTTATGGCGGCCAATCATGTGACTACTGGGGACCAATCAGGTTTGCTGAGCGTGCTTGCACATTAAACTTGAATGGTTGCTGAAGGTTACCAGACTGATTGCCAGGAAGTGAATGAGGAAGTATTGACTTGACTTCATCCTTAAAGTGGACCAACACCCACGGGTGATCGGCCGGGAATCTATAAGATTCCCGGGCCGATCACCTCCCTCCCCGCGGGACATCCGAGATCGGGATGTCCCGCGGGGTGAAACCCCCCCAAACACCCCAAACTCCCTACCTTATCTTCGGCGGCGGCCAGCCGCCACCGCCTCCCTCGCGCCCCTCTAGGCGTGCGCGCGCCAGCTCCGGCCGTCTGCGAATGGCCGGCGCGGGCGCGCGCGCGTCAAGAGGGACGCGCGGGAGGCGGCAGCGGAGGAGCCGCTTGTCCGCGGCTTGTCCGTCGGCGCTGGGAGCGGGGAGAGGTGAGTTTTTTGGGGGGTTCGGGGGGGTTTCACACAGCGGGGCACCCCGATCGGGGGTGCCCCACCGAAGTCGACCAAGACCCAGGATAGTCAAAATCCTGGGTGTTGGTCCACTTGAAAGAGGATTTTCGCTAATTTGGTTTTGTTTCTCCTGTTTGGGGCATCCTAATCTGAGATGCCCTGCTGTGGGTTTTTTTTTGCTTCCTCAGTGGATGCGCCATAGACATATGACCTGCAATGCAGGGGGATTAGTGAACTTTGCCTGTGATGATTTCCATAGACTTTCTATGGCATGTGGTGGCAATGCGCAATGCATGATGTGCTTTGCCATAAACCAGCCTCAGATTCAATGCAGTGTTGGGATGTTAAAACTGGTCTGATATAACAGTTGGGGTTAAATCTTGGTTAGAAAATGTATATTTCAGCTCATAAGAAATAATACAATGTAAAATAATGTATTATGGAGTTAACATGGATATGTGGTTGAAAAGAATTCCAGCAAACCTCTCCGTAACTTACCTGTTGCCATCCGGATTTACTGATTTTCGGCAGTGAGGGCCATTACGCTAGCCCACTCCCAAGCAACACACTCACCTCACCAGTCCTCACCTACCTCTTTTATCCACATTCCCTCCATCTTTCTGTATTTTCATCTTCTCTTTGTCCTCACTTTTAAAGTGGACCAAACCCCACACTGGAGTCTATAAGACTCAAGGTCAAGCTTACTCCCTCCCCCTGTGGCATCCAGATTCGGAATGCCCCACTGTGTAAAAACCCCTAGGTCACCCAGTAAACTCACCTTCTCCCTGATCCAATGGTGCATGCACAGGCAGTGGACGCTCGTTGCTATACCTTTAGCAGGGTGCATGCCCGTTGGCAGGCATTTGTGAATAGCAGGAGCGGGCGCACTTCCTTGTAAGGGGGTAGTGGGGATGTGGCCGCCGGCACACTTAGCTAGACTCGGCTGACGTCAGTGCAATCGAGTGCGCTGATTGGATAAGAGGCCACACATGCGCTGTAGGACAGGAGAAAGGTGACTTTTGGTGGCCAAGCTGGCAGGTGGCCGTATCGGGGCGCCCGGGGACAAGGACCTAAACCCGTGGTTGTCAAATTCTATCAATGGTTGTGGTCCACTTTAATCTCCTTTTCTCTCTTATCCACATTCCCTCCATCTTCCTGTATTTTCATCTTCTGTTTGTCCTTTCTTTAAAAATCTTGTAGAAGGAGTATAGGTCCTCTTTAAAGGCAACTGCTTCCTTGGGGAGCTATGAACCTGCATTCTCCCTGGCACAATGCCATGCATCTAGAAAATGCAGGGGACAAAGGGGGCTGAATTTCTTACATGTAACATCTAACATGTAAAGTTGATATTTAGATTCTTACATTACAAAATGGCTAATTTAATAAATATCCATAATATTTTTATGATGAAACATATTTACATCTGATTCAGAGCCTCTTTCGCACACATTCCCGCCAATGGGAATGACGTCAAAGGACCGTATTTGGTCTATTTTCCGTGTGATTCAGGTGATTCAGAGCCTTATTTCTGTAGCCGGATCGATGACATGGCTGTTCTGCAGGAGAAATACATCTCTTCTCCATCCAAAGGTCCAACATAGCATGCACCGTGTTCACCCGTGAGCAGCAGGAGGACATTAAGATGGTCAAATTCTTATGCCATTCGCCTCTGCATGTGTACACCCATTACTCTCCTGCCAAGGTGCAAACAGGTCACAGTGGCCGTGAAATGCGAGCGAAGGCACACAGCGCCACAGTAATGGCAGAGGCCTGGCCTTCCAACATTACAGAGCCACAGGACTTTGCTGCCACTAGAACATGTTTGTATGTGACGCAGGGGTGCCTAAGTGATTAGGGTTGACATTTCTATGCCATCCGCTACTATTGTGGGATGGGAGAGCTGGCTTCGCCTTGACGCTGGTTGCAGTCAGCGAGCCCTATCTGACTGTAGTAGCGGAGTAGTAGCCTGTTTAGATGTTGAAGATTGGCATATCTGAATGTGGAAGGGATTTGGTGCATGGGGGTAGTCAGTGGGTGGGTACTGTTGAACATCCCAATTCAGGATGTCCGTTCAGGATTACAAAAAGAGGCACCAAAGTACTTTTTTGACCTTTGTTCCTCTATAAATCACATCCCTCTTCAGTGATTGTCTTTATTTTCTGCCATTCTCCTTTACTAATTGATAGGAAGTACTGTAGGAGGGTACACCCTGACTGGTAATGCCTAACCCTTTCAGACCATTCTTGTTGTCTACTCATTGGAGCCAGCTGAGGGAGTAGGGCCGTTTCTAGGAATATAGGGATCAGTGTGAAAAAGGAGAAAATTCTTCCCCCTCCTCAACAATCCTATGGTGCTGCTGTCCCACAAAGGTATGTCTCATGCTGTGCCTCTACCATAGGAGCAGGTAGTGCCTACTCCCTACCTTCCTATGCACCACTAACAATGGACCTGACTCATCTGTAAGAAACATGATGGCTGGGATAAAGGTGCCCCCAATTGCCTTGGTGCCCAGGGCGATCGCCCTGCTCTCCCTCCCCTTGTAAACAGCCCTGTAAGGGAGCACAGTGTAGTGAGGTAATTGCTGGCCTTTTATAAGCAGTGCTTTCATCTTGGTGTGATTCCCATGCTTTTATCAGGCAAGTGGTTTACATTTCGTGGAAGGGAAGTGTGTAGAAATTAGCAAGGTGATCTCAGTTCCTTAATTCTGCTTTATTTTCTACAAAAAAACAAGAACCTCTGAACTTGGCTCTTTACACTGTGGTTTGAAGTCTTGCACTAACCTGCTCAAGAATATGGAACAAAGACGCAGCTTGCACGCTTGCACTTCCTCTACTTCCTCTTTGCCTCTAAGATTCTTTCAGTTTCACTTTTATCTGGTCTCTCCAGTACAGCTGTCAGTATGTGACAGGCCTCTCTGCGTTCAATGGCAATAAATCGAAAAATATACTCACTGTAATATTTAGAGTGGTTACACAAGACTTGAAGCACTCCTCCCTGCTATTGTCATAGTGTTGGTGTATTATACCTCCAAATGTTCTCTTATTTGGAGGGACTGTCCCTCTTTTAAGTTCGTGTCCCCCTGTCCCTCAGTAAACGATTCATTTTCCTATTTAAAGTGTGTATATTGTTTTAACTGTTACATCCTATCCATCCCTCAATGAGGGGGCGTGGCCTAATTTAACAAATGTCCCTCTTTCCCGCTTTGAAAAGTTGCTAGGTATGGTGCATGTATTGTATGTATACTTAGGGCCTTATTCATAAAGGGGTAGCGTCAGGTAGTGCCTTGTAAAAGACAGGTAGCGACAGGTGAACACCGGACACGGCACGCAATTACACATTTATCATGCGGATTGTGTTGAGCGACTGGGATAACGCCATGTAGCGTCTGATTCATCATTATTCTAGCCTCAGTGTACAGCGCCGGCGTTCAGCCTTGCAGAGCGCCACGTATGACCTCTCGCTACCTGTTGCTCTCCCATACATTTCAATGGACGTTCTTTTACTTCTCTTTAAACAGGGTGTTTCTATTGTTGGGATCTCTCCTGGCCTTAAAAAAGGCCATTTTTTATATATTTATGCAGAAATGACATTACAGGTCTGTCATTAATGTGTTCATGTCACAATGTTATTACAATGTAATTCCATATGTTTTCCCTTTGTTACTGGTAGATACATGTTAAAAAACAGCCTTTAATCACACAGCCTCTGGGCTACAGTGAAGCATTTTTGAGCGCCGGCGGTGTGTATGGCTGATTTTTTGATGAATATTGTGTGAGTCGGTCGCAATAACCAGTCGCTCCCATACAGCTCTGTAATGTTCATATAGCGACTTCCCACAATGTATTCATCAATGCTGCACAGCGACTGAGACGCTCTGAACTAGCGAACCATGGCCAAGCACAGCGACTACTAGCGGTCGCTCTGAAATCTGCTCTGCAGACGCTCATCTGTCGCTACCTGCCGCTGGTAATGAATTGTTACTGTTACTGTTACTGTCAAAAGCAATGGCTAGCCTTTGGGATGTGCGCAGGACACAGGGCACCATTCCAACCTCTCTGTAAGGTGGCGGCAGAAGAAATAATTCTGATGCTAAATATGAAGCTCTCATCTAGCTAGACAGGCCTTTCTTCTCCACATTTTCCACTTTTCCTCTCCTTTTTGCACATTCCTCCACTTTTTCACTTTCTCTGGCTCCGGCAATTACTTTCTTTACCTGCTTCTCGTCTTTGCCAGTCTCTGTTGTTTTTATGTGGTCTTTCCTTCTGTATCTCCCTCTTTGTAATCTCTTTGTTTTACCTTCCCTCCTTCTCGCTTTTATGTCTTTGCCCAACACTCCACATGCCTTATTTTGTTATCCACTTTCCTTTCATCTTCTGTGTCCTCCTCTCTTTTGATCTCCATTCCTTCTCTCTCTTTTTTATCCACATTCCCTTCATCTTCCTGTATCTGCATCTTCTCTTTGTCCTCACTTTTAAAGTGGACCAAAACCCACCCTGGAGTCTATGAGATTCCAGGGCAGGCTTACTCTCTCCCCTCGGAACATCAGTATACCCCATTGTGCAAAACCCCCCAGGTCTCCAAATAAACTCACCTTCTCCCAGATCCAACAGCGCATGCATGAGCAGCAGACGCTTCCTGCTATACCTGGCCTGCACGCGCCCCTGTTAGCGAGGGCACGCTCCTTCTTAGAGAGTAGTGGGGATGCGGCCGCCAGTGCCCTTGGCTAGACTCAGCATTGTTCGACAAGAGGCCACGCATGCTCCATAGGACTGGGGAAAGGTACGTTTTGGTGGCTGGCCTGGGGGCCTTCACATAGTGGGGCATCCCGCATCAGGGACCAAAACCTGTGGTAGTCAAAATCCCAGGTTTTTCTTCTCTCTCTTATCCACATTCCCTCCATCTTCCTGTATTTTCTTCTTCTCTGCGTCTGCCTCTTTTTTAATATCCTTCACTTGTCCCATTTTCTACCCTTTTTTTTACCTTGTTCATCTCTGTCTGTTGTCCATCTCTCTTTTTCCCATGTTCCCTTATTCTCTCACATTCCACCTATCTTTCCACCTTTCTAGTTCTTATTTTTTAACCCCTTCTCTCTCTTTTCCACATACCATCATTTTTCCTTATTTTCCACTTTTATTTGTTTTCCAGCATTCATTGACTTATTTGCCCATCTTTTTTACGCCATCCATCTCTCTGCCTTCCTCTCTATTTTCTATGTTTCTACACTGGCTGCATTTTCCTTAAGGCTAGGCCTGTGTAAAGCGCATGTATTGTGTTTTTTCCTTTGGCCCATTTTGGTGCAGGTAAAAGTCCCAGATACTGCTGCCTCCTGGTCTATCACCGACACCTTTCCTTGTCTCCACCACTCCCCACTTAGTGCTTTGTCTGCTTCTTCCTTTACTGCGTCCTTCCACAAGGACATGTGGTCTCTTTTTCTGCTAGGTGCTGCTGTCCCACCTATTTGATCATTGCTCTCCAGCACCTACACCCTGCTGGGCACTAGGGCGGCCATTGTCTGGGAGAGTGGTGAATGAGTGGAGCTAAGGTGGGATGGATGAGCGATGATGGGAGGGGGATGGATGAATGGGGCTGAGTGGGTGAGTGGTGGAGGTGGGCTGCAACCTGCACGAAAAATCTTATGGGCTGGGAAGACCTGAAGAAGGTGGGGTAGAAATTGTTGTGGGGCCACTATAAGGGCTAGTGGCTGGGCCCCCTTTATTGCTGGACCCAACACAGGAGTCCTGCCTGTACTGAACTGATAGCAGCCCTGCAGAGTACAGCCACTGTACAGCCTATGTGGTCACTACATCCCTAGAGCAGCCATACTTTCCAGTCAGAGTAAGCCGCAGCAGACAGGGGGCACAAGAAGCAAGTATAGCTGTGGCTGGGCCCCTATATTGCTGGACCCAACACAGGAGTCCTGCCTGTACTGAACTGATAGCAGCCCTGCAGAGTATGCACTGTACAGCCTATGGGGTCACTACATCCCTAGAGCAGCTATACTTTCCAGTCAGAGTGAGCCACAGCAGACAGGGGGCACAAGAAGCAAGTATAGCTGTGGCTGGGCCCCCTATATTGCTGGACCCAACACAGGAGTCCTGCCTGTACTGAACTGATAGCAGCCCTGCAGAGTATGCACTGTACAGCCTATGGGGTCACTACATCCCTAGAGCAGCTATACTTTCCAGTCAGAGTGAGCCACAGCAGACAGGGGGCACAAGAAGCAAGTATAGCTGGGGCTGGGCCCCCTATATTGCTGGACCCAACACAGGAGTCCTGCCTGTACTGGACTGATAGCAGACCTGCAGAGTATGCACTGTACAGCCTATGTGGTCACTACATCCCTAGAGCAGCCATACTTTCCAGTCAGAGTAAGCCGCAGCAGACAGGGGGCACAAGAAGCAAGTATAGCTGGGGCTGGGCCCCCTATATTGCTGGACCCAACACAGGAGTCCTGCCTGTACTGGACTGATAGCAGACCTGCAGAGTATGCACTGTACAGCCTATGGGGTCACTACATCCCTAGAGCAGCCATACTTTCCAGTCAGAGTAAGCCGCAGCAGACAGGGGGCACAAGAAGCAAGTATAGCTGGGGCTGGGCCCCCTATATTGCTGGACCCAACACAGGAGTCCTGCCTGTACTGAACTGATAGCAGCCCTGCAGAGTACAGCCACTGTACAGCCTATGGGGTCACTATATCCCTACAGCAGCCATACTTTCCAGTCAGAGTGAGCCGCAGTAGACGGGGGCACAAGAAGCAAGTATAGCTTCTCTATAGGGGTAGATACACAGTGAGCATGCAAAATTGTGATGCCCCTTTTGAAGAGGGTGATGCAGCTGAGTGGATGTCCATGCCAACCTGCAACCTGAACATCTACTTCAAAGAGGATCAAAACCTTGAACCACCTCTTTACTCACCTCAATCCGCCACCCGCTCTGTCAGAACTCACTGCCATAAAGGTTTCATTCAATCCTGGCAATGAGTTCTGAATGGAAGAGGAGTGTCGGGATGCCTCTGGAGTCCTGCACATGATCCATGGGATCGATTCCCCAGGTAAGAATATGGGACAGTGGGACAAATCCGGTCCTGGAGTCTTTCACAGCTAGCTTACCAGGGTTTTGCTCCACTCTGAATAGGACCTACTATTTTTTATGAGTTACCACTGTGTGTGGTAAAATCATTTAACATCAGCTACTGTACCTTCTCGCGATATTACTATGCAAAGATCATAAGCACAATACATGACAGTAACAGTTACAGCGAAATGAAAACAAAACTAAGTAAGAAACTCAATCAGTTCTTCCTCAGAAAAAGTAGAGAGAGAGAGAGCAGAGGCAGTGGCGGGGGTTGGGAATTTCCGTGGCGTCCCGTGATTCGGGGTGTTGTAACTACCTGCCCAGCAGCAGTAGCAGCAGAGAGGGGAAGCCCGGGAGTCACTGTATATGTCTGGCTCCCCTCACACTGCCGCCACGTCTGCCAGCGCTTCTCTTCCCGCCCGCTACCCGCACCGGCCTCCGGAGGCACAGCGGCCACACCTGCACCGTGTAGAGGGACGGCTACGCCCAGGGGCAGAGCGGGGGGCCGGAGACACCTGTCCCAGGCTGACGCCTCTCCCACCCAACAAGCGGAGGAACGGCTGAAGTGACGAGCGCCCCATGGACGAGAGGAGCCCGCTCATCATCTACCCGCTGGGCACCCAGCAGCCCTCCGAGGATGCCTCCAGCCGCAAGAGCCCCGCCGGGCGCCGCAAGCTCTCCACCTTCCTGGGGGTGGTGGTGCCCACCCTGCTGGCCATGTTCAGTGTGGTGCTTTTCCTCCGCATCGGTATGTTGTCACCTCTCACACACCTACCTGTCTGCCTTGTACTTACTATATGCCCCTCACCTGCCTTCCTGTCTGCCTTCTACTTACTATATGTCCCTCACACGCCTGCCTGCCTTCTACTTACTATATGTCCCTCACACGCCTGCCTGCCTTCTACTTACTATATGTCCCTCACACGCCTGCCTGCCTTCTACTTACTATATGCCCCTCACCTGCCTTCCTGTCTGCCTTCTACTTACTATATGTCCCTCACCTGCCTTCCTGCATGCTCCTTACTATATGTCCCTCACACGCCTGCCTGCCTTCTACTTACTATATGCCCCTCACCTGCCTTCCTGCCTGCCTTCTACTTACTATATGTCCCTCACACGCCTGCCTGCCTTCTACTTACTATATGCCCCTCACCTGCCTTCCTGTCTGCCTTCTACTTACTATATGTCCCTCACCTGCCTTCCTGCATGCTCCTTACTATATGTCCCTCACACGCCTGCCTGCCTTCTACTTACTATATGCCCCTCACCTGCCTTCCGGCCTGCTCCTTACTATATGTCCCTCACCTGCCTTCCTGCATGCTCCTTACTATATGCCCCTCACACACCTGGCTGCCTTCTACTTACTATATGTCCCCTCACACACCTGCCTGCCTTCTACTTACTATATGCCCCTCACACACCTGCCTGCCTTCTACTTACTATATGTCCCTCACCTGCCTTCCAGCCTGCTCCTTACTATATGCCCCTCACACACCTGCCTGCCTTCTACTTACTATATGTCCCCTCACACACCTGCCTGCCTTCTACATACTATATGCCCCTCACACACCTGCCTGCCTTCTACTTACTATATGTCCCTCACCTGCCTTCCAGCCTGCTCCTTACTATATGCCCCTCACCTGCCTTCCTGCCTGCTCCTTACTATATGTCCCTCACACACCTGCCTGCCTTCTACTTACTATATGCCCCTCACCTGCCTTCCTGCCTGCTCCTTACTATATGTCCCTCACACACCTGCCTGTCTGTCTTCTTCTTACTATATGCCCCTCACCTGCCTTCCGGCCTGCTCCTTACTATATGTCCCTCACACACCTGCCTTCCTGCCTGCTCCTTACTATATGTCCCTCACACACCTGCCTGCCTTCTACTTACTATATGCCCCTCACCTGCCTTCCTGTCTGCTCCTTACTATATGCCCCTCACCTGCCTTCCTGCCTGCTCCTTACTATATGTCCCTCACACACCTGCCTGCCTCCTTCTTACTATATGCCCCTCACCTGCCTTCCTGTCTGTCTTCTTCTTACTATATGTCCCCTCACACACCTGTCTGCCTTCTACTTACTATATGCCCCTCACCTGCCTTCCTGCCTGCTCCTTACTATATGTCCCCTCACACACCTGCCTGTCTGTCTTCTTCTTACTATATGCCCCTCACCTGCCTTCCTGCCTGCACCTTACTATATGCCCCCTCATACACCTACCTGTGTGCCTGCCCTTACTATATGTCCCCTCACACACCTACCTGTGTGCCTGCCCTTACTATATGCCCCCTCACACAGCTACCTGTGTGCCTGCTCCTTACTAAATGCCCCCTCACACACCTACCTGTGTGCCTACTCCTTACTACATGCCCCTCACACACCTACCTGTGTGCTGTCCATTACTATATGTCCCCTCACACCTACCTGTGTGCTGTCCCTTACTATATGTCCCCTCACACACCTACCTGTCTTCCTGCCCTTACTATAGGCCCCCTCACACACTTACCTGTGTTCCTGACCCTTACTATATGCCCCCTCACACACCTACCTGTGTGCCTGCCCTTACTATATGCCCACTCATACGCCTGCCTGTGTGCCTGCCCTTACTATATGCCCCCTCATACACCTACCTGTGTGCTTACCCTTACTATATGCCCCCTAACACACCTACCTGTGTGCCTGCTCCTTACTATATGTCCCCTTACACACCTATCTGTGTGCCTGACCCTTACTATATGCCCCCTCACACAGCTACCTGTGTGCCTGCTCCTTACTAAATGCCCCCTCACACACCTACCTGTGTGCCTACTCCTTACTACATGCCCCTCACACACCTACCTGTGTGCCTGCCCTTACTATATGCCCCCTCACACAGCTACCTGTGTGCCTGCCCCTTACTATATGCCCCCTCATACACCTACCTGTGTGCTGTCCCTTACTATATGTCCCCTCACACACCTACCTGTGTGCCTGCCCTTACTAAATGCCCCTCACACACCTACCTGTGTGCCTGCTCCTTACTATATGCCCCCTCACACAGCTACCTGTGTGCCTGCCCCTTACTAAATGCCCCCTCACACACCTACCTGTGTGCCTGCTCCTTACTATATGTCCCCTCACACACCTATCTGTGTGCCTGCCCCTTACTATATGCCCCCTCACACACCTACCTGTGTGCCTGCCCCTTACTATATGCCCCTTCACACAGCTACCTGTGTGCCTGCCCCTTACTATATGCCCCCTCACACACCTACCTGTGTGCCTGCCCCTTACTATATGCCCCTTCACACAGCTACCTGTGTGCCTGCCCCTTACTATATGCCCCCTCACACACCTACCTGTGTGCCTGCCCCTTACTATATGCCTCCTCACACACCTACCTGTGTGCCTGCCCCTTACTATATGCCCCCTCACACACCTACCTGTGTGCTGTCCCTTACTATATGCCCCCTCACACACCTACCTGTGTGCCTGCCCCTTACTATATGCCCCTTCACACAGCTACCTGTGTGCCTGCCCCTTACTATATGCCCCCTCACACACCTACCTGTGTGCCTGCCCCTTACTATATGCCTCCTCACACACCTACCTGTGTGCCTGCCCCTTACTATATGCCCCCTCATACATCTACCTGTGTGCCTGCCCTTACTATATGCCCCCTCATACATCTACCTGTGTGCCTGCCCTTACTATATGCTCCCTCACACACCTACCTGTGTGCCTGACCCTTACTATATGCCCCTTCACACACCTACCTGCGTGCTGTCCCTTACTATATGTCCCCTCACACACCTACCTGTGTGCCTGACCTTACTTATGCCCCCTCACACACCTACCTGTGTGCCTGACCTTACTTATGCCCCCTCACACACCTACCTGTGTGCCTGGCCCTTACTATATGTCCCCTCACACACCTACCTGTGTGCCTGACCTTACTTATGCCCCCTCACACAGCTACCTGTGTGCCTGACCTTACTTATGCCCCCTCACACACCTACCTGTGTGCCTGGCCCTTACTATATGCCTTCTTGCACACCTACCTATGCGGCTGCATGTTACTACATGCCCCCCTTACACACCTACCTGTGATGCTGCCTGTTACTGCATGCCACCCTCACCCTGTTCACACACTTCACTTTCACTTTTCTGTTACAGTACATACTGTATATGCCACCCGACACCATGCATGTCACTTGTTTCCTGCTTAATACTGCATATTATATAGCACTATTACTATTATTATTTATTAGTATACACTTTATTCACTATACATTTACATTCACTATACATTATTATTTGTTATTATCGAATGCTTTCACCACACACACTCGCTTTCAAAATTATCAATTTTTCTATTATTTTGACATATTATTATTTCATTTCTTTATTATAATATATTTCCTTTACCCAGATTATTGTATTTCTGCTGTTGGAATAATATATATGTATATCAGGGATCCCAACCCTCGAAATCAGAGGCCACATTTTGTGGCTCACAGGCTGTCTGTGGTTAACCTAAAAGTACAAATACATACATAGACCCCCCTCCCCAGCCCATGGAGCATACTTACATATTTATGGGATCCCACAGTGGTTAAATGTAACACATTTGCCTATTTATACGTACTTTTGAGGACCAGTACTCAAAACTACATTGGTCCACTGAAATCAGCATCCAGTTGATGTTTGCCCCGCATGGCATACGAACCTGGGAAGCCCAATCGCCCTGTCCCAATACCTACTTCTAGCAAATGACGTGACGTGGCCACTGGTGACCAGTTGGGGGAGGTTCTGGGAAGGTCCACAATCAGCACTGTGCAACCCCACTGTGCAAACCTCTGACACCCGCTGCATCATGTGTGATGCATATCTCACTGAGACTGTGGGAGTAGGTGAGTAAAGGGGCCATGGAAAAGGCTTCCCCAGCTGGTATATAGTGCTGGGCATCCAGCAATTAGAGCCCCCATACCCATTTTCAGAGGAACAATATTTATGTTTTTAACTGTTTGTCCTAATTAATTTCAAGGAGTCAAGGAGGTAGAGATGTATGCTGGCTTACTGTGACTCTTTGACTCTTCTGTGAGTTTCTCTTGCTTGTGGAGAGTTTTGTATGTGGTGGGGAATCCACACACACTGTGCTTATTAATCTGAATGAAATGCAAGCTGCTGATTGGCTGCATGTGCCATGGGAATGAAAAAAATTGAGTTTTTGGGCAATCCTGGGGTATACAAACAGCAGGGCATTCTAAATTGGAATTCCCTAGGTGGGAGGAACAAAACCTGGCATAAGTTATTCCCAGGGTTTTGTTCTTTTTCAAGTCTATAATGCTTTAACGATGTTACTGTTACTGTTTTTTTTTTTGTTATTGTATTCTATACTCCCCAATTATATCATCATTTTCACATTTTCATAGTTTTTGAAGGTTTAAAGTGGACCTCCAGCCTGTAAGGGAGTGACACAAGGGGTGCTGCACCCCTTGCTCTCTTAAAATATATTCACTACTGAAAATTTGGGGGCTGAATAATTCAAAGTCTACTGAGTTGGCCAAGCGGTCAAAGAAGAAAAAGCTAAGCTTACGCTGCTGTGGAGAACAAGCTTAAGGTGGACCTCCAGTCAAAAATTACTGAAGGTCCACATAGTAAGTAGCCCCAGAGAGTAGCAACTGCTTTATGTGGAGCCAGCTGTTGACAGGGGTCACAGGAAGCTGCAGCACATTGCTCCACCTCCACCACTCCGAGATCTGCATTCCTATAATGTCTTTCCTGTGTCCCCCATCAGTTGCTAGCTGACAGAAACCCCGGGCTGCTCTCCGGGGGTATTTATACCATTTCAGATTGCTGCAGAGTGTGCAACGTGAGGCGTGCACTATACACTTACATGTCCTGTCTCCTGCATGTGGTTCACCGTCATCTGTGGAACTCCACAATAGGAAACGTGCTGTCGTTATGGGTTGCTAGCACGCTGGGATACCTGGACCCCCAAAAATGGCCCTGACTGTAATGGGGGGGGGGGTTGGTCTTGGTGCCCCGGCAAGCTGCCCCAGTTTGGCCCTGTAACTGTAACTAGGGCTTATTTTGGGGGTAAAATTTTTTTTTTTTTCAGCCTATTTTTGAGGTAGGCATTATTTTCGGGAAAATGGGGTATTCCCTATTAGTGGTAGACTGGGTCCAAAAATCATCCCAGGATTTTGTTGCCTGCACCTGGACAGCTCATGTATAGACTCCATATTGACTGGGGAGGGGGGGGGGTTGGGAAGCAAAGATTGGTGACAGTGTTGAAACAGTGTTGAGTCTCTCCCTACTCACCTTACCCCCACATAATAATCCTGGTCTTGTAAATAGCACCTCTGTCTTCCTGCGCAGCCAACATATACCCTTTAGGATAGGTGGGAGAAGGAAACCAATTTGCAGAGGAGAGAATGGGAAGTACACAACAATCATGCATCTGGTACTCTTCTGGCACCAGAAAAAAACTCTATGAGGCAAGTCTCCTAGATCATCCACTATAGGCAGTAAGACAAAATCCAGTTCTCCCTGCAATTAACATTATATGTATAGAGGATTCCATGAAGGACTTCCTGAGCAGACAGTAGGTCAGCTTGACAGGGTGTATTTAGGGCACTGGCAGTGTTCTCCAAACTGTGTTGCTGATTATAGTATGCATCCACCACTATGATGGCATCAGAAGCAAAGTGCTATGAAGTAGGTCTCGGAGGTACTTAACCAGACAATTTCAATAACATTAAGACCTGATCTTTATCATTTTGTTTCTGCAAACCATTGTTACTTTTAAGCCTGTGGCACAGGTCCAGGGGTGGACTGGCCATAGCGAGGACCAGGGGAATGTGCTGCAATATAGCCCCAGCATGCAGCCCACTAAAGCTGCTGCTTGTGCCTGAATAAATGTATTCCCCCTTAACAACCTATGCCAGTGTTCCCCAACCCTCTCCTCGCCAGCCACTAACAGGTCAGGTTTTGTGGATCTCCTATTGGTCTATAGCTCCGCTGCTGCACTCACTACTTCACCTGTGCGCCTATGTGGAGATCCACAAAACTTGGCCTGTTGGTGTCTCTTGAGGAGAGAACTGGGGAACACTGGTCTTTAAGCCCAGTCTACCCCCTCCCACGTAAAACCCATGTTCTGCCCCTGCAGCGCTATCATGATTGTGGCTGTGAGGGCCATACTCAACCTGCCATGTATAAAGAAGCAAATATTTATAGATACCTAAAAAGTGAGGGCAACAGAGTGGGGGGAAGCCTTTGCCCTTCTGACCCACTTCCCAACCCACATTTTGTTCGCAACTTATTTCTAGTAATGATTGTCAGTTAATATAGAACTCATTTGGGACCATGTTTTCAGGCCAGGTTGGGCAACCTAAGTATGTTGCCTTTCTTTCACTGTATCATTCTCTTGTACTAATTCCCTTATTTGTTCAGCTGTAGTAAAGCTTTCACTGGTTATTTAAAGGATGTTTATATTTTAGAACTCCTGCGTGACTTCATATTTGTTATTATGTTGGATACAGTTTATTTGCCTGTTAGATTTCATTTCATAAAGGAAAGCACTGTCATAACTTACTAGTCACATGGACATCCCTCCGGTTCTGGGATGTCCAGAATATTAAAGAGGAATTTAGTGCGCAGATGAAAATTTTAGAGATAAAGTCACAAGGCTGGTAATTTATAAACAGAACACATAGTTAATGATCTCTTGGAGAACACCAGACATTTCAGGTCAACACTGACCCGACCACGCTAGAATGTATAATCTGCAAAGCTGGAACGAGCATGCTAGACCGCATTGCCTGACTGTTGTCTAGGAGTAAGCATTATTGGGCGAAGCAAGTTCAACTTAGGGCTTGATCTGAAACTTGCATCTCATTTTTTTCTGCTTTATCACACAAAAAACTACAATAAAGTTTTGGTTCTAATTTATAAGTGAGGTGCTTATGTTGTACTTGATTTAAAGTTTGGAAATAACAACAGCATGTGGGGGAATGCTAAAGATTTTTTTTTAACCTTTAGGATGCGGTTGTTTCCAAACTTGGAAAAATAATGTAGCTTGCATTTTTTTTGTGTTACAATTAAACAGCTCACGGAGATGCAGGTTGGGTGGCATTAAAACTAGTAGTTGCTGTTAATTTCTGCATATTATCCTATAAGCAGTAAGGGGGGTATTTACTTTCCCCTTGTTAAAGACCCTGACCCTGCAACTTAAAAAATAAAATAGTACTTACCTTCTAGCCCACAGACTCGATCCCATGCAGGCTCCAGTGCTGACAGTGGCCTTGGTGCATGTCCCTGCTACCAGTCACTACTTAACAAATTCCAGGGCTAACCCATCCCTTAGTCCCCATTAACAGGCTGCACACTAAATAACAAATAATTCAATTTATTCATAAAGGATTTACACATATATGACATACACAACATTAACTACACGACATAATAAAACCACATATTAAAAACCCAAGTGGGGAGGAACTCCAGGGCTAACAATTTTTATCATAAATAATGATCTCTGCACCAAAATTAAAATTATGTAGATTTGTATATAACTCAGAATAAACAGGCATATACAGGCTGACGCTTATACAATAAAGTGCTAAGTGCATGTGCAATTCTTATTCATGTTTAAAAAGAGTGAGCTAATACCTAAAGACTTCAGTGCACAAAATAGCTTTAGAAATAATTAATTATATAAAAAATGTGCAAACTATCAATCTGTGATAGAAATAAAGTGCCAAACCGAGCATGCAGTTATACTGTTAAACCTAGACTGTGTCCCTATACATCCAGGCGTCACCTGTATACATCGTCATATATCAGAGTAATCAATCAAGTACCAGTAAGCAATTCAAAATGCCCACTGTCCTCCCCACTTACTTCACCGACGCGCTGCGTGGTCCTCCACCACTGCACCTGGGTGCCCTGGAAGCTGCTACTGACGCGCTGTTTAAATAGCCCACTGCGTTCGACGGGGCGGAAATGACGCGGAGCCTTTGGAACGCAGGTTGCAGGAAGTACGGCCGAATAAAGCAGTTCTGTGATTACTCACCTGTAGAATTTTTTTGTTCTTTCATGGCACGGCCTGCTTCGGTATTCATAACAGTTGGGTTATTCCGTCACAAAGTGGCGCAGTGGTACTGCAGAAAGCTGTGGCATCTCCCAGCCCCCTATAAAAACAGGATTAACCATAGAGTTCCCAGCGTAGACAAGCAGTGAGACAAGAAGCCAGGAGAGAATAAAGGTAAAAAATGTAAAAGAGGTAAAAAACCCCAATTAACTTGGAACAATCACCATAAAGAGGCAACCAAGAATAACGATAACCCATAAGGGTGGGTCGAAGCAGGCCGTGCCATGCAAGAACAAAAACAATTCTACAGGTGAGTACTCACAGAATTGCTTTTTTCTTTATTGCATGGCACGGCCTGCTTCGGTATTCATAACAGTTGGGACATCCAAAAGCAGTGTCCAAAAGTAGGGTGGGATCCCCAATAAGTATCAGCCGGCAGTTCAAGTCACTACCACCTGAAGCACCTTGCGGCCAAAAGCAGCATCCGCTGAGGCCTTAGTATCAACCTTGTAAAACTTGGAAAAAGTATGAACAGAAGACCAAGTAGCGGCCTTGCAAACTTGTTCAACAGAAGCTTGGTGCTGAAAAGCCCAAGAGGCACCAATAGCACGAGTGGAATGAGCAGTAATTCCAAAGGGAGTTTCCTTCCCCTTAGCAGAATAGGCTTGAACCACCGCCTGACGGATCCACTTGCTAATAGTTTATTTAGCCGGAGGCAAACCCTTCCTAGGTCCAGAAGTGAGAACAAAAAGAGCATCAGATTTCCTGAAAGGCTTAGTACTTCCAAAAGCCCCCCCAGCCCATCAGACTGGCATCCGTGGTGACAGTCTCCCAGCATGGGGGCAGGAAGGTCCTGCCCACCAAAAGATTCCAGCCACCATGAAAGGGACTGCCTGGTCAGATCCAGGGACACAGGGTCCCGATCCCAAACTGACAAGAGGTGCAACTGAAGAGGTCTCATGTGAAACTGAGCAAAGGGGACCGCCTCGAAGCAGGACAACATCAGGCCCACCAACTGCATCCCCAGATGGATGAAGGGATGAGGACACAAGAGCAGAGTCCGTGCCTGCTTCTGAAGGCCTTCCACCTTCTGCTGAGGAGGGAACACCTTGACCTGAGAGGTATCCAGTGTCATGCCCAGAAAGGACCTCACCAAAGATGGGGACAGTGAAGACTTGGGAAAATTGATCACCCAGCCGAAGGACTCCAGAGTGGAGATCACCACCTGGGTGTCCTGTTCCACCTGATGAAAGACTGAGCCACAATGAGCATGTCGTCCAGGTAAGGAAGGATGCGAAAGCCATCACTCCTGCAAGCACCTTGGTGAACACCCGAGGCGCCGAGGTGATACCGAATGGTAAGGCCACAAACTGATAATGCTGATCCTCCAGCACGAACCTCAGAAATCTCTGATGACCTGGGAAGATAGGCACATGAAGATAAGCATCCTCGATGTCCACGGTGGTCATGAAGTTGCCCGGGCGAAGGGTACCGACAGCAGAGCGTAGCGTCTCCATGCGAAAATGTTTGAATCTTACAAACTTGTTGAGGCCCTTCAAGTTCAGAATGGGCCTCAGAGAGCCGTCCTTTTTGGGGACCGTGAAGAGATTAGAATAGTACCCCTGACCCTGTTCTTGATGGAGCACCGGACAAATGACCCCTGACTCCAGCAGGCATTGAACCGCCGAAAGTAACCCTTGAGCTGACAGGGGGTTTAAAGACATCCGGGATCTGATGAATCTTGGGGGCGGCCAGGCTGCAAACTCTATCTTGTAACCGGAGGACACGACCTCCTGAATCCACCTGTCTGAAACGTGGAGCCTCCAGACGTGAGCAAAGAGCCGAAGCCGTCCCCTCACCCAGATGGGTGAGTGCGTCCCCCCATGCCTGGGGGCCTTGGGAGGAGGTTTGGGCTTGGAACATCAGGAGAGATCGGGACGTCCACGGGATCTGCCGCGGCCCCAAGACTCTCTGCGGCTACCTGAGAAGAGAGAGCCACGACCTCCTCTGGAAGAACGAAGGGAGGGGAGGGAGACGGAGGTCCCCCGAAAAGGCCGGGGCTGCCTCCTACGCTGAGGCTGCCTGCCATCCTTGTCCAAAACATCAAGATGCTCACCAAAGAGCCGCAGCCCCGCAAAGGGGAGCCCAGTGAGAGCCTTCTTAGCAGCAGCATCAGCTGCTCACTGACGTAACCAAACAGAGCGGCGCATAGCCACCAAAAGTGCAGAGGCCCTACCACCCAGCCTCACAGCATCATCCATGGCAGTAAGGATAAATACAACAAAATCAGAGCAAAGCAAGAGGGCCCTATAATCCTCCCTCCTCCTACCAGCCATAGCGCCATCAGAGAGACGCTTGAGCAGTTTCTTAAGGGCAATAGCAGTAATGGCAGCAGCACAGGCCGGGCGCAGTCCAGCCCCCACACAAATAAAAGCATGGCAGGCCAGTTGATGCATGCGCCGGTCCTCTCTGTCCTTCAGAGTGGTAGTGTCAGGAGAAGGCATGACCGAAGTATTAGACAGACCTAGCACGGGAGCGTCCACCTCAGGGGGACAGAACCAACGCTTTACTATATCAGCAGGAAAGGGATACCTCTTATCCAATCCCTTGGGCACAGCTGCCAGCCTGTTAGGACGTTCCCACTCCCTAAGCACCATAGAAGTGAAATTGCCCTGCTCAGGGAACTCTAGACGCTGTTTACCAGGACCAAAAAGCTCACCCTGCTTTCTCTTAGTCACCTCAGGGGGAGCAATGTGCAAGATTTCAAAAATGTCCTCAAGGGAATAAAGTTCACCAGTGGCATCAAACTCCTCATACTCCTCTGTGGAGCATGATGGAGTGGAAGTCAGGTGCCGCTTCTTGCCAGAGGCCTTCCTAGGAATAGGCCCGGCAAGCTGCTTTTCAATGTTGGCCACACAAAGTGGCACACACAAAGAGGTGCCTCAAGGGGCGGGCCACGGGGGGACGATGCGATGCGCATCATCCCCCGGCCCCGCCCCCCGAAGAGTGTGAAAGCGGCGCCCACGTGACCCTGCCGGCGCCATGACAAAGCAAAAACGCCACAGGTTATAGCGCCCACAGACGCAGAGCGCGGTACAAAGCGTCGCGGCGGGCAAAAAACACCCAAAAACACACTGTAAACGCCAAAACACCACAACTAACACCACCACCATCCCTAGTAGGCTCACCATAAAGCCTATGGCCGGCTACCCTTTGTGGAACAGGGTCTGCGGCTTGGAGCAGCGCTCCAGGAGCACTTGACCCTAGTGCTCTTCTACCCTCACCCGATCTGTCAGCCAAGGCTGGGAGGCGGAAATAGACTTGCAGGGCCGCAGGCTTGGTTGCCCCGCTCACCTGCGCAAGAGAGAGAGCCATCTTCTAACTTCGCAGCTTCACTGCAGAGGAAACACTGGGAACTCTATGGTTAATCCTGTTTTTATAGGGGGCGGGAGATGCCACAGCTTTCTGCAGTACCACTGCGCCACCTTGTGGCAGAATAACCCAACTGTTATGAATACCGAAGCAGGCCGTGCCATGCAATAAAGAAAATCTAACTGGTGTATCTGCGCAGCTGCGCATAACACCTTATGACACTGCGAGTGACAGCTCATAATGCAATTGGCCGCTCTACGATCCCCACTATCTCCCCACAGTAACACAGCTCCTTAATGGGTTACCATAACAACTACAAATAACTCTAACATCAACCAACATAACATGTAATATTTACATACAAAATCCTATTATATCTATATACACATAAACACTGTGGAGCGTCTATTTTCCTTACCATCCTATTATATCCTAATTCTTACTATCTACAAGTGCCATGCCATGCTTCAACTCCCCATGCAATTTACTTGGCACATCTGTGCCATGGGTGGATCATCGCTATACATGTTCCATATACCACGGGCTTTCCATATTATCCCCACAATGACAGATATTATTACAGCAATCATCCCATAGATCATATAGATGCAGCCGAGCTTCTTTCATTCAATTCTCTCCCAGAAGTCCTTTTCTCTTCTCCTCATCTTATTATTGTATCTTTCCTCTTTCGGATACTTTCCCATTGGATCAGTTCTACCGTTCATTTCTTCTACCCTCCATCTCAGCCTTTCTTAGGGGTAACTCTGATGGGAGATCGAAACAGTTCAATACCTTGCATGAATCGTTACTCGATTTGGTCGATTTCAATCAGAAATAGTTGTATCAAATCAATTACATTAAATCCAATTAAATTGAATTAAATTAAAATAAATCCAATATAATAAATTAAACTAAACCGTATTAGCCCAAAAATTTAATTCAATTAAATTGATTTAAATTAAGCCAAATTAAATCCAAATAGATAAATTAAATAATTAAGCTAGATTAAATTCAATTAAATCAAATTAAATCAGATAATAACAAGTCATATTAATAAATTAAATTAAATTAAATCAAACTAAATTGAATTCGATTAAGTTAAATAGATGAAAATAAACTAAATTATCTAAATGGGATTAAATCAAATTGAATTAAATTATATTAAACCACCACAAATTAAATCAAATTAAATTACATTAATAGGATTAAATTAAATAAATAAAATAAATGAACTTAAATTAAATGTCACTAAATTAAATGAAATAAATTAAATCAAATCCAAATAAATAATATTAAATTACCTCCAATATAATTAATAAATTAAATAAATCAAATAAGATCAAATTAAATCAAATCAAATAAAAATAAATATCTTAAACTAAGTCAAATATAATTCAAATTAAATCCAGCTCAACTAAATAAATAAATTGGTTAATTAATTAATACTACACATTCAATTAGATAAACCAAGTTCAGTGTACAATTAAATTACTCAAACTCGATTTTACTGATTGACACCAAGTTCAATACGATCTACCGTATTATCCAAATCAAGTTTAATTAATTTAGAAAATTTCCAAGCCAATATCCAAATAATACACTTATATCAATATTTTTAGAAATTAATAATAGATGAAATTGACTAGAACGGATACAGTGTGGTCACCTCCGTTAATCTATACTACATAAGTCCAGTCCCAAATCCACACTAGTCCATATATCTTCAGTCACATACCCATCATGGTACAAGCCACCTATACTCACCCTTTGTTGATTGTATTATCTTACTAGATATCTATGGAGTGAAAGGTAACAACATTATCAAATCAAAAACACCCTATCACTGATGGGTAAAAAGCCATGATCTATCTACTATTCACGCCCTAAGAACGAAGTGAAGCTAAAATCTTCCTTAATGCCTCCAGGAAATTTGCTGCTAATTTGTATATCCATTCAGCCTCTCGCTGCAACAGTTTCCTTTTAATATCACCTCCCCTGATACCTGCACTAATTTGGTCTAGGAATGTTATTTTGGCAATCTGCCATTTCCCTCCATGTGCCCTCAAAACATGAGCTGCAACTGGGGTGAGCACTTTTCCTTCCTCATCATCCCTCGATGCCGATCTAATATTGGATATATGCTGTTGTATGCGAGTCTTAACCATGTTCTTCGTTTCCCCTATGTAGTATTTGGGGCAGGGGCATTGAATGGCATATATTACACCCCTTGTCCTACATGTGAGAAATGTTTTGATCGGATATACTTCCTGCGTGGCCTACAGCCGCTAATACTTTGTTTATTCAGCCATGTTTTAGGGCGGCTGTAGTGACTTCTACAAGTCAATCCCTCAAATTCGGTGCCCTCTTTGCCATCATCAAGGGTCCTCCCTGTGTCAATGGCTCTAGGCGTGGATCTACCTGTAGGACCCTCTAGTGTCTCCTCAATATATCTTTGATCTTATACCAATCGTTGTGGTATGTAGATATAAAGCTCACCTTACCATCCTGTTTTCTTTTTTTGTAATTCAAGAAATCCTCCCTTGCTGTTTTTTGTGCCCGAGATATTGCTTTGTCTACTACTCTTCTTGGGTAGCCTCTCTTCATGAACCGATCTCTCATGTTTTTCGAGTCCAACCTAAACTCGTCCTCTTACGTTATAGAACACTGCCACAAAATAAGGACATAGTCTATATACCTGTACCAGCCCAGAATCTGGGCATGGTACAGGTCATTAGACTCCCCCCCCATACATTAGACCCCCATACAACTTCCCGTTCCCACCACCCCAGGAGCAGCCTGTTAATGGGGACTAAGGGATGGGTTAGCCCTGGAATCCCATCATTTGTTAAGTAGTAGCTGTGGTTTTGTCCCTAAGCTGGCACCTATTATATGTTATTGAGGCTGTGCATATCCATTTTTTGAGTCCCTGCTACCAGTCACACAAGAGTAGGCTTCCTCATTGAGGCGGGTGTGCTTTCACAAGCGTCCGCTATTGATGTGTACTAACTTTGGAGTTGAGAGCAGTGCAGTCAGACCTGCCTAGCATGCAGGACTAGGAGGGATCAAGTCTTCAAGCTGGCTACTTCTTAAAGTATCCTGGACTGTCACTTCAAAGCGACAATCGGCATCTAAAAAGCCCAAACAGTAATTTAAATTGGAAAATGAATTAGGTCATTCATTTCATGTTTCTTTCAAGTTAATTGCCAGATTAAAGTAGACCTACAGTCACTTTTTGACTTGAGTAGAACTTTAAAATGGCTCTGATTTAGGATGCATCAGTGGAAGGTCATTGGCCATCTCTAGAGACTTTTAGACAGGGTTTGGTTCTGCTTTAATCTGGTAATTAACTTGGGATCTGCAGTCCACTTACTCCCCATGCCCCTAGGGTATCCTAATTTAGGATACCCTGCCATGCTGACTGTAAGCACATTTTAAAATGAAATACTTACCTAGGTCACACTCCCCTACAGCGCTTGTGCCCCATGTGATCACTGCTAGTCATGTGGTATCTGGCACTGGTAAGTAGGTTTGCCAGATTTCAGGACTTTGTTTTACTGTAAGCTAAACAGGCAATAAATCATTTAACCTGGAATGGTCTTATTCTCTGGGGCTCCACTGCTGTGGGGGGTGTAGAGAAGAGCTTACCAATGCAAGACAGGACCTGGAGACCATCATGCTTTGGCCACCATGTTTTGATTAGCCTTAAGCACATAAGTAGGTTTGACAAATAGGCAGGGTCTGTTTTAGAGGAGGTGGGTGGAGGTATACATTTTTGGGTTTAAATATTAATAGGTGTATGATTTCTTGAACATTTAAATTGCAGAAATCTGTAAATTTCAACCACAATGTAATAGGAGTGTTACTCCATTTAATCACATATTATTAGCTCAGGCTGACCATCCTTGTAGTCAGTTGCTGGCAGATAATGGTACAGCAGAATGACCCTTATATCGTATGACTTATATGCCACACTTTGTTCCACTTTAAAGGCTGCAGGTGCTTAGGTGAGTTTAGCAATTGTATTTTCTGCCCACATATTTCCTTTAAAGATCATAAAAAGAAAGCTCAACTGAATAATCTTTGTACTTTCCCAATCTACTCTTTTTGATCAGATCATATTAAGCAACTGAATCCACCTTTGTCTGTTGTCAGAGCATTTCATGATGGCTGGCTAGAATATACAAACATCCACAGAACTGAACTAGATAAAAGCCATTAAACAGCACAGGCTAGCTCGGGGGATAAGAATTCATAGTCATTATAATTTGTTTTTATTCTAGAAAACAAAACTATATTTTTTATGCTTAGTGTATAACACTGCCCCCCCACCCCCCGCCAAGCCATCTACAATGTGTGTCTTTTTTATTGTTTGACAACTCTTCCATTACACACTTCTCCAGGGAAATACCCAATTTACTGAAGGGGGATATAACTACATTTCAGAGACAGGTTATAGAATTATTTGCTGGCTTACAGGGTTAGAGCGCCGGGTTCTTTCTGTGTGTCTGTTACTACTTGCCCTGCCCACCCATGTCCGTTATAAAGCGCCAACCAGGCCAGTTATTAACTGAGCATTTTTTTATCTGTATCTTTTGGCTATGTTTGAGTGCATGTGGGGGATCATCAGACTTTTCGGGATTCTTCAACCACCCCTCCCCATGTGCAGCACTAACTAGAGGTATGGGCCAACCTTAGGTAAGCTAACTCTCAATTTATCATCCCAAATGCCGAGCTGCCAACAGATTACAGTGAAGACAGAAAACTAGCAAAGAAACTTGATGCACTGTGAAAAATATATTCCGATAGATTAACAAAAGTACAAAAGTAGTACAAATTAATAGTCCCCAAAATGCCCAATAAATGGCTGCACAACCAATAGTTGACTGTCACTTCCTCAGAGTTTAGGGATTCATGGGTTCTGCACCTGGCCTGTTCCTGCTGATGCTTACTGAGGTAATACCTGTACCCCCCAGTCCATTGCTGCATTTGCACTTATTCATTTTTTACAGCCCTGTTTCTCAACCTGTAGGAACTATTGGCATCAGAAGTGTGAGCCTTCTGTAAGGCACATATCCATATTTTAAATACATTTTATTAAAAACGAATGAGCCATGAATCACCTGTAGTAGATAAGAATGAATCTAGCCCCTCCACACACACATACACACACACACACACACACACACACACACACACACACACACACACACACCTGCTCAAACACATTCAAGAGATACAAATAAAAATTGCCACCTGCTCAATCAAGTTATGAGTTATCTTGGTGTTGCTTGTTGGCAGGGCAAATAGTCATATACACTCACCATAGGGGTTTGGACTGTCTAGGGCTGTTTGTGTGTACATCATAAAGGCAGTCTGATTTATGAAGTGTGCCTTTTAGTGCTGTTTAGCATATTTTTATTAGCATATGCAAGTGCCTTGGGGTGGTTGCATACAGTATTTTGCCCCTGCTATTTTTCAAAAAAGTAATAGGAGTGAGCCTCCCTAAACCCTTCGTCCCATTGAACCCGCTATATACTCAATCAAGAAGATAGTTACCTTTAACAAATGTTATTATTTTTCTAGGCTAGTAATGGCAGCAATGCCATTGAAAATTGAGAAATGACATAGTATAAAACCACTCTTAAATCAAACTATTGCACAATGGCTCCATGCTGTGGAAGACTTGTACAAGTTTCAAATATCTTCATCAGTGCCTGAGCTCAGGAGCAAACTCAGGATTCAATGAGCATTTGTCTACGATTCCTATGTCTTTAATAGATATCACCATTTTAGGTCCACTTGGGATGTATATGCTGAATTTCTGTGCTTATTTGCATCTGAACCAACTCAGAGCAGGGAGCAGGATGATGGAATAATGCCTGTGGAGGCCTGGCCTGGCGTGCGTTTGCTGACCCTTCGGGAGGCTAATAGCGTCTCGCCCTCACAGACGTCCTCCGTCCGGTGTGGTGGTCGGAGCGTGTCCCGGCCAGTGCGGGGAAAACGCTGGCGTCTGCTAATTTATCAGAATGGAGCCGCAAGTCGAAATGCCTGATTTTAAATAATGGCGCACTGACACAGTATTAGCTGGCCTGTATCAGCACCTGTGCAGATTATAATAGTGACAGTGAGTGCTACTTTATGCCGCCAATTTATAAACTTTGTAGCACAAAAGAGCGTTGCTCGATGTAGCAGGCACTGTTCAGCGATTCTTCATTACAATCACAGGATATCACTGTAGTGAACTAAAGTAACACACTTTTTAGATTTTGTGCTCAAAAGTATACATTGGTAACAAAAAAAGCTGTGTAAAAAAAGATTTAACAATAAAATAGTCCTGCATTTACATTTGTGACAAGTCCCCAAAGCAAGTTCTGTACAAACAAATGTTTGTCAGCAAAAAACACTTCAAAACAAAAATGCAGATCTCGGCGCCAGATTTCTGGACCCCTGCCCTGACAGCCTCAGTTGCTTCTGTGTTGCTATGCTCAGTGCTGCCCCTTTACTTGATCAGGGATGTGATGCTTAGTCTCCCTGCCAGTGTCAGTGTCATGATTCTGCTTGGCACTTAACATTGCAATATGAAGTACTGCACAGACGGGCATTACGTGGTACACACAAACTTTGTTTCTCTGTCTCTTTGTCCCATCCAATCCTGTCCCACTGCCCCAGTTCTGCCCCATTCATCCATGTATCCTCAGCTCTGCCCCCTCCTTTTTTAGTTTTGCCTGTGGAATATATATTTCCCCTCCCCCCCCAGTGCGCTGATTTCGAACTATCCAACCCCCGCGACAGCCCTCCTGCCCGGACCTTCACCTCTCACCAGATGCCTGTATATGGACCTTTACAAGAAGTGGTCGAGTACCCCTGACCTAGAGTGCCGCTATAACCTGGTGCAGCTTTTACAAGAGCAAACCGCACTTTAAGCACCACTGAGGCTAAAACATTGGCACTGAGTAGTATTAACAGGCACTGACACTTGATAAATCAGGCTCATGGGTGATTATCTCACAGGCAGGCTGATTCATTACTAACGCCAGATAGCGACAGATGAGCGTCTGTAGCGCAGATTTCAGAGCGACCGCTAGTAGTTGCTGTGCTCGACCATGGTCCTTTGTTTCAGAGCGACTCAGTCGCTGGCCTGCATTGATGAATATGTTGTGTGAGTCGCAGTACTACTCTGTATAGAAAGCGAAAACATATGATATCACATTGTTATAACTTTGTAACATGAACACTTTAATACCAGACATGTAAGGACAATTCTGCATAAAAATATTTATTAATCCAAAAAGTTTTCAAAAATGTCATTTCCTTGCCCAGGATGCATGTCACGCCAGGTAGCGAGAGGTAATATGTGGCGCTCTGCAAGGCTGAACGCCGGCACTGTACGCTGAGCCTGGGATAAAGAGGAACCATACGCTACATGGCGTCGTTCGCCAGATTCGACTTCATAAATGTGTA
The DNA here is from genome assembly GCA_027917425.1 of Gastrophryne carolinensis. Lineage (NCBI taxonomy): Eukaryota > Metazoa > Chordata > Amphibia > Anura > Microhylidae > Gastrophryne > Gastrophryne carolinensis. Next base: position 198,443,635 of record CM051237.1, read on the forward strand.
ATTGCGTGCCGTCTCCGGCGTTCACCTGACGCTACCTGCCGCTTTGCCGCTTACAAGGCAATACCTTGCGCTCGAGCTTCATGAATAAGGCCCTTTATGTATTTGCTAATCAACCTGTTGGTAATAAGGAATGCTTAAATAATTTAATAATACAAATATAATACAAAAACATAGCACCACACCCTAGAAGAGTAGGGGACCAGGGGAAGAGATGCTGAGCATGGTATTATTGTATTTTATTATTTGTTACTCATTTTTTTATGTTATTGTAATAAATGGCAGAAGAAGGGTTGTTTGTGGCCCGATTTCTTGGATGGAGGTATCAGTTCCGCAGACAAAGCGTGATTGTGTAACATCCTCAAAACTGACACAGCAATAGGAAACACAGTGGAGGTGGGAGTAGGCTGTTGTTTTCTGTATTCAGTTGTTGTGGAGGCTGATTCATTACTAGCGCCATCTATCGGCAGATGAGCGTCTGTATAGCAGCGCTTAGAGCGACCACTGGTATATGCTGTGATCGGCTATCGGCCGCTGTAACAGAGTGTCTCATTCGCTGACGACACGCTGTAGTAATCAGTTTACCAATGATAAATGTGATGTATGTGAGTTGCTGTAAAGGCACTGTAGAGGCGCTGACCCTCATTCAGCGCAGCGCCTTTGTTTGTTTTTTTTGTCCTTTTTCTTTTGTTAATAATTTCTGGTGTGTTTTTTGTGTGTGTGTGGAGTCAGACAATACTATTCTAAATAAAAGCCAAACTCAGATGTATGTTAAATACTATAAATATTTATTTATTAGAAAAAAAGGCCAACATGGCCAAGAAACCAAACAGCCGCACAGTTAATTCTCCCCACCTTGTCTTTGATTCTGCATCTCCACTCGGCACTCCACACCATATTCAACAAAAAAACAGACTCACAGAGCGTCGGCTTTCTAAATGTGTTCGCTGTAGCATAGAGCGCCAGACGCTGTGTGATTAAAGTGGGTTTTTGGACACATATCCACCAGTAACAAAGCGAAAAAACTTGAAATGACATTGTTGGAACACTGTGACATTAACACTTTAGTGCCAGACCTGTAATGACAATTCTGCATAAAAAATTTAATTATCAAAAACATTTTCAAAAATACATTTTTCAAGGCCAGGAGAGATGAAACAATTATTTGAGAGGAAAAAAAATAGGATCAGTAAAAAGATTAGAAGGCACGTCCATTGAAATGTATAGGAGAGCGACGGGTAGCGACAGGTAAGACCTGGCGCTCTGGAAGCTAGAGCGCCGGCACTATATGCTGAGCCACCTGTAATGATGAATCTTACGCTACATTGCCCTGTTAGAGTCGCTCACCAGAATCGCCTTCATAAATGTGGTTTTGCGTACAGCGCCCAGCATTCACCAGACACTGCCTGCCGCTACGAAGCGCTACCTGGCGCTAGACATTCATGAATAAACCCCATATCTAACAGGTATATGGCTATAGGCATATTTAAAGTAAGCCTGTCTTTAGTTTTAGGTATTTCAATCCTCCTAAGGAGGAACACCGGCTGTCCTAAATGCCTGCGGCATGGTATAAGTAGCAAAATATGAAATTGTACCTTTGTTTAAAAAAAAATCATTGAAGAATAAAGAGGGTTTAAAGTTTCCACCGGTTTCAGCTAGAAATGTAGACTCCTTGTCATATAATGAGCCATGGGGGTATGGATAAATGTGGTGGTGTGCTAAGGAATTTAGCAACAGATTTCTCTGTGCTGTGATGTGAAATTTGCAGCATCCAACTTCTACATTTGTACAGGGATTTTGTGTGTGTTTGATCATGTTGAGCTTTCTATACAACACAATCCAAAACTAGCTACACCCCTGTTTGAAGACAGTTGCCATGGAAGCCCAAGCGCTGCGCCCCGGTTGGGCAGGAACAATAATGCAGATACATGCCAGCTACATGCTTACCGTAAAACCTAGCATTTGTTCTACATAATAAAAGGTTCCAAGTTCCAGCATATGTTAAAACTATGTAAATGCCATGACACTTTGTGAGCTATGAATTCCCTTATTCAAATCTTAGTAATAAGGGTATTCATAGCTCGAAACATGTAGTGGCCATTATGTATTTTTAATATATGTTGGAACCTGGAATATTATATTGTGAAGAATAAATGCTTCATGGTAAGGAATGGAATGTTGTGTATTTTTGACAATGTAGATCTCCCTATATCAATCTAACTATAAGCCCAGCATGCTATGCTATTTACTTGTGTTTACTTGAGCATATGGAAATCCTGGCAGGACAATGCTGTGAGTGCTACAACAATGTAATGTACCTGTTAATGCAGGGTGCAAGCTAATCGTGTTATTTTACTGCTTTGTATAGAGGCAGTAATGCTTCAGCAAGGTTTTTAAATCCAAACTAAAGAAATTCAGATGTAGCAATCGTTAACTGTCACATCCCAGCTCATCCCATTGTGAAATATCAAAGAAGCCAATGAAAAGCATTTAAGGTTTCAAGATGCACCAGTGCAATGTATTTTATGGATAAGGAAGCTGCATCTGTATGATAGAATTTGGTAATTAACACCTTCATATGACCCAATGACACGTTCACCTTAACATTCAATTCATCCACTCAATTCATCCATTCATTAAAAACACCTTTTCTGATATGTGAGCATGTATAACATTTCATGTTATTGTCTTTCTAGGCTTTGTGGTGGGTCAGTCTGGCCTGTACGAGACGGTGGGCATGTTAATCCTGTCGTATTTTATCATCGGAATGACTGTTTTGTCAGTTTGTGCTATATCTACCAATGGAGCTCTGGAAGCTGGTGGAGCTTACTGTATCCTTTCTTGTGGGGCACAGGCCCATGTGGTGAAACTGCTAGATAGAACCTAAACAGAATAAACAACTGAAAATGTATTGCTGCAGCATAACATGGCTAACTGTCACCATGTATTATGTCTATACAGTAGCTGATCAATAAAAAGACAATACATTTCCCTTTCATTCTTTCAGAATGACAGAAATCTGATGAGCGTGTGTGTTAGAACGATTCTATCTTATCAAAGCAGCTGAACAGCTCTTATATTCTAAGTATGTCACACACCCGCTTCAAAACTATTATTACACTTGGGTTTACCTACCTGTAGAGGGCGATATTGCAGAGAAGTCAAAGAAAAAAGAGAGCCCCTCCCGGTCTATAAATACCTGGGACCTCCCACTATATCCCAGTCTTCCTTCTCTGCAGATCGGCGACAAGTCAGAAGAATGAAGTCCTGCTTGCAGGTAGCCGGGGTAACTCCCGCCCCCCTCTCGGTTCTATTACTGCCCGGCACTCTGTTATATTCCTTTATTGAAGCCTCCCAGCCTAGGCTGCGGGGCCGGGCGAAGGTAGACGGCACCTTATGGTGCCTAGGAGCCTAGCTCCACCGCAAGGCTCCATACTAGGGGGTAGACGGTTATCCGGTCTGGTGATCCCGGTTGGGGATGCCCCGTCCCTAATCTCACCCCTTGGGTGTTGGTGCTTCTCCCCTGCTTGGTCCCCGATTACTCCCTTCGCTAGGGGGGGAGAGGGGGGGTCTTCCCTCGCGTGTGTGTGTGTGTATGCTTGCGCTTCTACGTCTGTGTGTGTGTGTTTTTTTCTTCTCGTTAGGCCGCTGTGTGTGGCACTGCCAGTGGCTTTTGGGGAGCTTCTCTCCCTCGGGTGTCTGCGGGAGGGGCGGAGCGGGTCTCGGTGCGCGAGCCGGCGGCCCGCCTCTGCGCGCTGGCCCGGCGTAGCTGGGGTTTGATTAAGGGGCGGGGCTGCGCATCACGCGGCCCGCCCTGCTCGTGTGCGCATCATGGAGGGGGCGGGGCGGGGGCGCTACGCGCGTTTTTTTGTGCTGGCTCTGTGCCATCTTGTGAGTTTGTTTCATTCTTTATTGGCACTGCCCTTGTGGGTGTCCATCTGTGTCTGTATATGTTTCTATCAGGCACATGTGCCTTGAGTTTTGTAGGTCATCTGCTGCCTTTTCTGTTGCATGTTTAGTATATTTATATATATATATATATATATATATATATATATATATATATATATATTTCTATGATCCTGGAGTGATTGTTGTCTCTTGTTTTCCAGGTCCCCTGTGGCACGTTAAAGGGGTCCCCCGGTCTTTAGATACCTGGGTAGTCTTAGGTTTCCCTGCTAAAATCTCCCAAGCGGGACATTAAAGGGGCATCCCGGGTCGCTTATTGCGTAATTCCCTGGGTCATTGCGACCATCACAATTTCACCATATGGAGGCTTCTGACGATACCGGAAATGGCCCCCCTGGGGCAATCCAGGAAATGTTTGGGGTGTGGGGCTCCCCTACCAGGGGATAATGTTATACTCTGCATTCCATGTGCTCAGCGGAACATCGAGCGACAGTCCGGTAAGCCGGCGTCTGGCTCCTCTCCGCCTGTATCATAACCTACCCCTCCCCGCCTGTTCTGTACCCCGTGTGATGTTGTCATGGGTGGGGAGTTGCAATCTGAGGTGTGTGCCAGATTGGCCAATCTTGAGAAACTGTTTTCTACTGTGGTTGCCCAGAAGGCCCCGGCTAAGCGGAAGCATCTTTCCCCAGCCACGCCGGCCTGTGCTGTTGACGAGTTTGACTCGTTAGACTGGTCCGGTTGCTACCCGCTTGAGGAGGGTGAGCTCTTGGACGAATCGGACGAGGCTGACGACCAGCAATTCCTTGGTGCAGCTGGTGAGCAGGTTTGGGGGGATGTCCTTGACACCCCTTCGGTCCTGGCTCAGATGTTTGAGGTTTTTGCTATTCCTCCTGAGGGGACTCCTCCGCCAAAAGGGGAGTTGTTTGAGGTGTCCAAGCCGCGCTTGGAGTTTCCCCATCAAAAGCATTTTGACGATGTCATTCTTAAGGAATGGGAAAGGCCTACTCGGCTTCCAGGTGTTCCTCCGGGTTGGGATAAGAAATATCCTTTTCCGGCGGACCTGGTCAAGCGCTGGTCATCCCCTCCCGAGGTTGATGCTCCGGTTTTGGGGTTATCTAGCACTGCGGTTTTGCATTCTCCTGATTGTACTACCATCAAGGATGGTGAGGATAGACGTATTGACCAGTTGGCTTGCTTCGGCACTGTTACTGTTGGCTTCCAGCTCGCTTCTTAAGGATCTGTTGACTTCTTCCGGTCTTGACCCGTCTAGTGATGAGTTCATTGCTCTCAAACGTTGTGAGTTGTTTTTGTCTTTTGTGCTTGCCGCTCAGGATGACACCATGGTGATGTGTAGTAGGACTACGGCCTTGTTGGTGGCTATCCGGCGGTCGGTTTGGTTGCGCCAATGGGCAGCTGATTTTGTTTCTAAAAGGTTTCTTACGGCTCTCCCTTTTGTGGGTCTGCGCCTGTTTGGAGACAAATTGGATTCAGTTGCCAAGGGAGGTAAGTTACCTCAGCGCAAGAAGCAACGTCGTTCCTTTCGGGGGACGACCTCCTTTAGCCCTTCCTTTCAGGGAGCCAGAGCGGGCAGGGGTTCGGCTTTCTCCGCCGCCAGAGGTGTCGCCTGGAACAGGGGTCGTGCCCATCCTGGACACTCTTGGGGCTCCGGCTTGGGGGGACGGCTGCGACTTATCTCCCAGGTCTGGGACCGGGAGGTCTCGGACAGATGGATTCGGGAAGTGGTGTCGTCCGGTTACAAGCTGGAATTCGAGTCCCGGCCTCCTCGCAGATTTTTCAGGTCTCGGGTTTCGTCGGACCCCCTGGCTGCGCAAGGGCTCCGGGCGGCTGTGAAGAATCTTCTTGATATGGCAGTCGTTTGCCCGGTGTCTACAGCAGAAAGGGGCCTGGGCTACTATTCAAATCTGTTCACAGTGCCCAAAAAGGACGGATCTGTCCGTCCCATCCTGGATCTGAAGCTCCTCAACAGGTTTATTCGTCCTCGGAAGTTCCGCATGGAAACCCTGCGCTCAGCCATCAATTCTCTTCATCAGGGGGACTTCATGACGTCCATAGACATCAAGGATGCTTATCTACACGTTCCTATCTTCCCGGCACACCAGAGATTTCTCAGGTTCGTGGTGGAGGATAGGCATTTTCAATTTGTGGCTCTTCCGTTCGGCCTTACCTCGGCTCCAAGGGTTTTCACCAAGGTGCTGGCAGGGGTGATGGCCCTCCTCAGGGCACAGGGAATTCGCATTGTGCCTTATCTGGTCGACCTTCTCATTATGGCTTCGTGGTTCAGCCAATCGGAGACAGACACCAGGACGGTGGTAGCCACTCTGGTGAGATTCGGCTGGGTGATCAACTATCCTAAGTCCTCCCTCTTTCCGTCCAGGGTGGTGTCCTTTCTGGGAATGTCTCTGGATTCTTCCCAACACAGAGTGTTTCTTCCTCACTCCAAGGTTCTCTTGATTCAGGAATTGATTCAGCTTCTTTTGTCCAACCCTTGCCCATCTATCAGGCAGGGAATGAGGCTGGTGGGATTGATGGTGGCCTCGTTCGAGGCGGTTCCCTTTGCTCAGTTTCACACAAGGACGCTTCAGCTTCATCTGTTGGCGGCTTGGGACCGGTGTCCGAGGTCGTTGGATCTGTCCTTCCGGATGTCCTCCCGGGTTCGGCAGTCTCTTCAGTGGTGGCTGGTTCCGGCCAATCTCTTGAGGGGTCTGTCTTTTCTGCCGCCTCTTTGGGAGACAGTCACCACGGATGCCAGTCTGTTGGGGTGGGGAGGTTTCTGGAAGGATCTTCAGTTTTAGGGCCTGTGGGGGCCTCAGGAGGCCCACTTGCCCATCAATGTTCTGGAGCTGAGAGCCATCAGGTTGGTTCTGTCTCACTTGACACAGCAGTTACAGGGCTTGCCGGTTTAAGTTCGGTCGGACAATCAGATGGCGGTTGCCTACATCAATCACCAGGGAGGGACTCGCAGCTGGAGTGCCCTCAGGGAGGTGCCTCTGATTCTGGCTTGGGCGGAGAGCCATGTCCCTTGCATCTCCGCGGTGTACATCCCGGGCGTGGAGAACATGGAGGCGGACTCTCCGAGCAGGTGTTCTTCTCGCCGGGGGGAATGGTCTCTCAATCCCAAGGTTTTTCGGTCTCTTTGCCTCCGGTGGGGGACACCGGACGTGGACCTGTTTGCCTCTCGTCACAATCACAAACTTCCGGCCTTTGTGTCTCTCTCTCAGGATCCTCTGGCTCTGGCAGTGGATGCCATGTCTCTGAGCTGGAGGGACCTGGGGTTCCTTTATCTGTTTCCTCCGATTCCCATGGTGGGCAGGGTGTTGCGAAAGCTGGCTCTAGAAGGGGTTCCCGCCATTCTGGTGGCTCCAAGGTGGCCAAGGCGGGTGTGGTTCGCAGACATCGTCCGGCTGGCAGTGGATCAGTTCGTTCTGCCTCTTCGGCCGGACTTGCTCACTCAGGGTCAATTACTTTACCCCAATTTACCAACGTTGGCTTTGACGGCTTGGCTGCTGAAACCTCCATCTTGAAGGAGAAAGGTCTCTCTGATTCGGTGATCGTGATCCAGACTCTTGTTAGTGCTAGGAAGAGATCTTCTTCTACCATCTACTATAGGACTTGGAGGTCTTATATTGATTGTTGTGAGGTCAGGGCCTTGCCCTGCAGGGTGTTTTCTATTTCTAGGATTTTGGAATTTTTGCAACATGGGCTGGACTTGGGTCTCCAGCTGAGTACCTTGAAAGGGCAGGTTTCTGCCTTGTCTATTTCTATGTCTTTTGCGCTTGATCCTTTGGTTAAGACCTTCTTCCAGGGGGTTTCGCATGTGCCACCTCCTAGGAAACCTATGCTCCCAGTGTGGGATTTGAATTTGGTTCTTTCTGCTCTTCAGGGTCCTCCCTTTGAGCCTTTGCAGGATATTGCTCTTTCTTCGTTAACTCAGAAAGTTGTCTTTTTGGTTGCCATCACCTCTGTTCGGCGTGTCTCGGAGTTGGCGGCCTTGTCAATTCAGGCTCCTTACTTTGAGAGGCATCAGGACAAGGTGGTTTTTCGTTTCAAACCTGTTTTTCTCCCCAAGGTGGTTTCTTCCTTTCACCTTAACCAAGACATTGTTCTTCCTTGTGTCCTAAGCCTAGGAATGACAAGGAGAGGGTTTTGCATTCTTTGGACGTGGTACGTTGTGTGAAGTACTATTTGCTTGCTACTTCTCCTTTTCGTAAGACTGATGCTTTGTTCATGGTTCCTTGTGGGCCTAGGAAAGGTTTGGCTCCTGCTAAGTCTTCCATTAGAAAATGGATTCGCCAGGCTATTGTTGGGGCCTATTCTGCTAAGGGGAAGGTTCCCCCTTTTCGTGTTACTGCTCATTCTACCCGTGCTATTGGAGCGTCTTGGGCTTCTGTTGAACAAGTTTGTAAGGCTGCTACTTGGTCTTCTGTTCACACCTTTTCCAAGTTTTATAAGGTTGATGTGCGGGCCTCAGCGGATGCTGTGTTTGCCCGCAAGGTTCTGCAAGCTGCAGTGGTTTGAGTTATGCATCATTGCCTTGTTGGATACCCGCCCTTTGTGGACACTGCTTTTGGATGTCCCAAGTGTAATAATAGTTTTGAAGCGGGGTGTGTGACATACTTAGAATAATACCATTTTGTGAATACTCACCTGTAAAATGGGTATTATAAGTATGTCACACACCCCGCTTCACCCGCCCTTTTTGGTATCCTGGATTCTTTATATGGTGAAGCTTTTTTCAATTTTAAGGTTTACAGTTGGATCTTCCTGGTCCCTTTGCCTTACTGCTGTTTGAAAACTGGGTTATAGTGGGAGGTCCCAGGTATTTATAGACCGGGAGGGACTCTCTTTTTTCTTTGACTTCTCTGCAATATCGCCCTCTACAGGTAGGTAAACCCAAGTGTAATAATAGTTTTGAAGCGGGGTGCGTGACATACTTATAATACCCATTTTACAGGTGAGTATTCACAAAATGGTATATTTATGTAAATATCTTATGTATGTTAGGCAAAACTGATTTATGTGCTTCCTGGCTTGAAAGAACACATCAATTTTATGAGTCTTGGGCATGTTCTGCTGTGGTCCGAGACAACTGATGGATCACTGGGGCTTGCAATGCTCACTCGCTGAGAGCAGCAATGGACAAAGTAGCTGTAAGACCACTTTTTTGTGTGGTCCTGGAGATATAAAGTTGAAAAATCCTTTGAGCCCTGCTATGGCTTCTACCCTACTGCTGTTAATAGAGGAGAGGCACATGGGACAGGCACCAGGTGAGCTGCTTGATTGGCTAATTATTGGCATTGGGTTTACAGTCCCTTTAAACGAAAAGATACAATACTAATATGTATATACCCAGTGTTTATCACTTATCAAGGCCTCTGTTGTCAGTTTATCACTGGCAAAAGAGAGAGGATTGAGAACACCCCCTGGAACTCCCCCCTCAGCCCTTTCCTCATAGACAGCCCCACTATACCCTCTAGTCAATGCACCTATGTTCTGGTCCAGCAAAGCTATAGCCTCAGCATAACAGTTTTGGGAGGCCATACTGCCACATTATCTCCCCCTACAACACTCTGCAATGCCATCGTATTGTAGAGGACACCCAGTCAAAAATGACTGTACTTCTTCTTTATTGTGCAGCGGCAGGACATCCCGAATCGCGCTGCCCTACTGTGCGACACCCTATAAACCAGAAATCGAGAGAAAACCAGCACTCCAGTAGTAAGCACAAATAGAACTATATTAGTGAGTTTCAATCCAATCCAACATTTCGGGGGTTACAGCAGGCCCCCTTCATCAGGGTCAACACACAACAAGTGGCACACAGACACAGCACATTATATATACATGAGTAACCAATAGCAGAGTCAGAAAAGCCCACCTGACGTCAGAGGGGACGTCACAGCGGTGCCTGCTGTCAAAACTGACAGTGGCATCTTATAATAAACACATCAAACAGATAATAATCAAAAATACTCACTGGCAGAGCCCCCCCAGGCAAAAACCGCTGTGCTGCACTACTTGTATGGCAGCAGCAGCTGGTAACACACTCATACTGGCAGGCTGGTTGCTAGGAAAACAGCCTGACCAGGCCTCCAATGAGAGGAGGCGGAAGTGACGTCACAGTGAGGGCAGTGAAGCCCTCACATGATGACGTCCGCCCACAAGAGCCTAAACAGGCTCTGGGCGCAGCTTCTGTCTCTAAAGACAGACAAAGTGTGTGCCTGTAGGGGAGCCCTGACCAGGAGAGACTAAGAACAAAACATTTACATATGTAACCATAAAAATAAATGGATATTACACAGAGCCCCCGGATTGGCCCGTCAAAATAGAGACAGCACAACTAAGCACAGAGTCCAAATGAACTATCACACTCAGCGTGACAGGAAACCTATCCACTGTGTGTGACATTATAGTGCAATGTGGCCCCCTAAAAAAGGGGTGTTAAAGAAAGGTACTAAGGGCCAAATCGTCAGGGGCAACGGCTGTGATGCTGTGGATCGAGGCCAAAGAGTGAAGAAACAAGTGGAGAAAAGTCAGAAAAACACAGCTGGGATGTGTGAAAGAGGAAGGCGAAAAACAGGAGGAGGGCCAAAATAAGGAAAAACTAGCTGGAGTGGTTAGTGCAAGGGAGCAGAGAAAGAAAGAAAAAAGACTGAAAAGAAGGAGAATAAAGAATAACTAAACCCGGATAACAGTAAGTAAGAAAACAGAATGAAGCAAGAGGAGAAGTGAAGGAGTGAGACAGCAAATAAGACCATTGGAAGTGCGGAGAATAAAGAGGAACTAAACCAAGATAATAGTGAGGGAAAAAGGCAGAATAGAGAAAAGAGGAGGAAAAAGAGGGACTAAATAGAAGTGAAGGAGTAAAGCAGCAGATAAGACCATTAAGCAAAAAAGGGGGGCAAGAAGGGAATGAACCAGAAAAGAGTTATAGAAGACAGTCAGAATCCAAAAAGACCGTGATAAGGAAGAACTAACTGGCGTGATTGATAATTAATGTGTGGGGGCAGGAAAAGGCAGAAAAGGGAAGGCGAAGAGAAAGGAGAATAAAGAGGAACTAAACCAGAATAGAAGTGAAGAGGAAAAAAGTGAAAAAGCAAAGCAAGAGGAGAATAAAGAGGATCTGAATAGAAGTAAAGTAGATTCAGAAATGAGCAACATAGGGGAAAACGACAGAAACAAGAGGATAAAGAGGGACTAAATAGCAGTGAGGAAGTGAGGCAGCAGATAAGACAGATAGTTATCTCAATTCTAAGAAGCTGTGAAAGCCAAATGAAGTATTCAGTCCGCGTGGAGTCACAGTATCCATTTTGTGAATCCAGAATGTCTCTTTCTGTAAAAGAAGTTGTTCGCGATCACCACCGCGTTGAGGTTTGGGGATTTGATCAATTACCATTCCCCTAAGTTCATGGACCTGATGTTTCTTGAGTAGAAAGTGTACCGCCACAGGTTTATCTGATTCAGTGGTTTCGTTACGCTCAGCTTTTTCTTTCAGAACCTTGATGTCGCTCCTATGTTTTTGGAAACGACGTTTAAAGGGGCCCACTGTCTTACCGACATATACCAGTCCGCAGGGACACTTCAGAATATATATGCAAAAATCGTTGTTACAATTAAAGTAGTCCCGAATCTTAAAGCGGTAGCCCGTATGTGGGTGTGTGAAGGATTCTCCTGTAATCAGGGAGTTACAGATGTTACAGTTGAAACATCTGTAACAGCCTCGTTTGGTGGACAGTGGCCGCGGTGCACTTCTGTACTTCTCTATGGGGTCAGCCCGTACCAACAGGTCTCTCAGGTTCCGACTTCTTTGATATACCCTGAGGGGTGGCTTCTTCAGGGCTGGTGACAGACTCGGGTCAGCCATGAGTATATTATGGTGTCTGCGACAGATTTTTTCAATCTTAGGTGAGACCACATTGAAGGTCTGGGTAAATGGTACACAATCCATCTTAGACCTCTTGGTGGGTTTCTCTTTAAAGATATCTTTAGCTTTCTGTAAGGCCATATCTATGACCGATACGGGATACCCCCTAACGCGAAATTTGTCGTACATCATTTGTAATTGTACCATCCGGACTTCTTCATCTGAATTAATTCTGAGAACCCTCAAGAACTGAGAGATGGGAATGTTGTCAAGAAGGTGCTTGGGATGTGCACTCTCATACCTCAATAGGGTATTCCTGTCAGTCAGTTTACTGAACAAACTAGTGGAAATGGGACCATAATCTGTCCTTGTTAATGCCACATCCAAAAAGGTGACACGCTCGGCCGAGATCTCCGGGTTAAATTGTATGGAGGGAAAAATCGAATTGATAACAGTGATAAACTGTAGCAATGACGGATGGTCTCCTTTCCAAAATACCATCACGTCATCTATATAGCGCCCCCAGAACACAACGTGATCTAGAAACAATTCGGAGGGATATATTGCATTTTCTTCCAAGAATCCTACAAAGAGGTTGGCGAAAGATGGCGCCACCGCACTGCCCATGGCCACGCCCCTTATTTGACGGTAAAAGGTATTCTCGAACTTAAAAAAATTGCCATTAAGCACCAATTCAAGCCCATTCAAGATATATTCAGTCGGAATACCCACCGGATCCCGTTGCAAGAAAAAACGGGTAGCTGTGATACCATCGGTGTTGGGTATGTTAGTATATAAGGATGTGATGTCCATCGTGACCATATATGTAATATCTTGTGTAGGAACATCCTGTAATTTCAGAAGGAAGTCACCCGTGTCCTTTAAATAAGAGGGTAACTGCCTCACATATGGTTGCAGTAGTGTATCAAGCCATTGTGCCAAAGGTTGTGTTGCAGAATTAGTTCCCGCCACGATGGGACGGTACTTCAGGGGATCAAACCCTTTATGGATTTTGGGTAATCCATAGATGACTGGAATGATGGGGTGTTCCATTATCAAGAACTTTGCAGTATAATTTGATATCCAGCCATTCGCTAGTCCCATATCAACATATGATCGGACCTTAGCTTGTATCTGATGCATTGGGTTAAACGATAACTGTTGATAACTCTCATCATTGTTGGGGGGGTGAGGGGTTAGCGCCCTATTGGTGCTGTCCCTCCTATAGCCAGATGGGTAACTTGTTTATTTTCCCCTAACTCTCCCAAGTTTTGTAAATCGTGTAGGGGGGAGGGGTACCTAAAAGGTACCCTAAACTTAAGGTACCCCTCCCCCCTACACGATAACTCTCATCATCCTTAAGTAGATCCTCAATGCCTCTTTTATAATCACAGTAGTTCAATACTATGATGGCACCACCCTTGTCGGCCGGTTTGATTATAGTTTGTGGGTCCGACTTTAGGCCTTCAAGTGCAGCAATCTCGCCAGGGGTCAGGTTGCTATATACACGTTTACGGGCGTTCATACGTATGGTATCTGCCCGGATCGTCCGGGTATAACTTTCAATAGCCCCAAATTGTCCCGGTGGGGTAAACTGGCTTTTTAGTCTACACATTCTGCCCGTATTATCAGATACCACCTCTGTGGGCTGGTCCTTAAAAAACTGCTTAAGTTTCAAACGTCGTTCAAACTTGAATAACTCTACATCAAATCTAAATAAATCAAATTTAGACGCCGGACAAAATGACAGCCCTCGGGAGAGCAGGCTTACCTCTTCCGATGTTAATGATCTGGACGCCAGGTTCATCACAGGGCTTTCCTGTGTCCCCGGCGGGTGAGTCTCTGTGTCCCGGGCACAGATGGATGTGCGGTGGTGCCTCCTACCGCCCCTCCTGGGTCGGTGGGTTCTGCGACCTCGCGAAAATGTGATTGTTCTGCTGCCCCTGTCTTAATCCTGGGGCCAGGTTCCGCATCAGATGCCAAATCCTCAGTCGGGGGATCACTGTCAGATGATGCCTGCGATTTAAAAGGGGCGCCGCCGCGCCTAGGATAATATCTCCGTGGTTTTGGTGGTTCAAAAGACCGGGTATCTTTACCCGTCAACCAGAGATATACGCGGCCGTCCTTATAGTCCTGACATACCTGTCGGAATTTATCTCTCTTATATTTTCTCAGTTGTTCTGTATAGGCATGGATATCCTTTTCCAGTCTGGCTAGATCATCATTCACCTTGGGGAAAGCTGTAACTGTATCCTTGATGCGAAGTTCCAAACAATTAATTTCTTTTGTGAGTTGGCACAGTTGTGCCCGCACTTCCTCAATAACAAGAAGCATATAATTGAAGGAATTTTGGTTAGACACCTCGCACCATCGTGCGCAAAAATCCGCGTTATTGCACCCAATAGTGGGTTGATTCCGGATCCTAAATCCCCGAGGGATCTTCTTAGCCCTATAGTATTCAGACAGGGTAAGTCCGTGTAATTCGATCTCAGTCCTTTTTTTCTTACGTTTCTTCAATTCTCTGATCAAATCAATCGGTGTATCTTGTCCAAATGCTGCCGAGAGGTCAGGAGGGAAGAGGATGGCCTCAATCTCATCTTGTTTCTGTCGTTTTCCCCTATGTTGCTCATTTCTGAGCAACGTAACGGGATCCGGTGGGTATTCCGACTGAATATATCTTGAATGGGCTTGAATTGGTGCTTAATGGCAATTTTTTTAAGTTCGAGAATACCTTTTACCGTCAAATAAGGGGCGTGGCCATGGGCAGTGCGGTGGCGCCATCTTTCGCCAACCTCTTTGTAGGATTCTTGGAAGAAAATGCAATATATCCCTCCGAATTGTTTCTAGATCACGTTGTGTTCTGGGGGCGCTATATAGATGACGTGATGGTATTTTGGAAAGGAGACCATCCGTCATTGCTACAGTTTATCACTGTTATCAATTCGATTTTTCCCTCCATACAATTTAACCCGGAGATCTCGGCCGAGCGTGTCACCTTTTTGGATGTGGCATTAACAAGGACAGATTATGGTCCCATTTCCACTAGTTTGTTCAGTAAACCGACTGACAGGAATACCCTATTGAGGTATGAGAGTGCACATCCCAAGCACCTTCTTGACAACATTCCCATCTCTCAGTTCTTGAGGGTTCTCAGAATTAATTCAGATGAAGAAGTCCGGATGGTACAATTACAAATGATGTACGACAAATTTCGCGTTAGGGGGTATCCCGTATCGGTCATAGATATGGCCTTACAGAAAGCTAAAGATATCTTTAAAGAGAAACCCACCAAGAGGTCTAAGATGGATTGTGTACCATTTACCCAGACCTTCAATGTGGTCTCACCTAAGATTGAAAAAATCTGTCGCAGACACCATAATATACTCATGGCTGACCCGAGTCTGTCACCAGCCCTGAAGAAGCCACCCCTCAGGGTATATCAAAGAAGTCGGAACCTGAGAGACCTGTTGGTACGGGCTGACCCCATAGAGAAGTACAGAAGTGCACCGCGGCCACTGTCCACCAAACGAGGCTGTTACAGATGTTTCAACTGTAACATCTGTAACTCCCTGATTACAGGAGAATCCTTCACACACCCACATACGGGCTACCGCTTTAAGATTCGGGACTACTTTAATTGTAACACCGATTTTTGCATATATATTCTGAAGTGTCCCTGCGGACTGGTATATGTCGGTAAGACAGTGGGCCCCTTTAAACGTCGTTTCCAAAAACATAGGAGCGACATCAAGGTTCTGAAAGAAAAAGCTGAGCGTAACGAAACCACTGAATCAGATAAACCTGTGGCGGTACACTTTCTACTCAAGAAACATCAGGTCCATGAACTTAGGGGAATGGTAATTGATCAAATCCCCAAACCTCAACGCGGTGGTGATCGCGAACAACTTCTTTTACAGAAAGAGACATTCTGGATTCACAAAATGGATACTGTGACTCCACGCGGACTGAATACTTCATTTGGCTTTCACAGCTTCTTAGAATTGAGACAACTATCTGTCTTATCTGCTGCCTCACTTCCTCACTGCTATTTAGTCCCTCTTTATCCTCTTGTTTCTGTCGTTTTCCCCTATGTTGCTCATTTCTGAATCGACTTTACTTCTATTCAGGTCCTCTTTATTCTCCTCTTGCTTTGCTTTTTCACTTTTTTCCTCTTCACTTCTATTCTGGTTTAGTTCCTCTTTATTCTCCTTTCTCTTCGCCTTCCCTTTTCTGCCTTTTCCTGCCCCCACACATTAATTATCAATCACGCCAGTTAGTTCTTCCTTATCACGGTCTTTTTGGATTCTTCTATAACTCTTTTCTGGTTCATTCCCTTCTTGCCCCCCTTTTTTGCTTAATAGTGTTATCTGCTGCTTTACTCCTTCACTTCTATTTAGTCCCTCTTTTTCCTCCTCTTTTCTCTATTCTGCCTTTTTCCCTCACTATTATCTTGGTTTAGTTCCTCTTTATTCTCCGCACTTCCAATGGTCTTATTTGCTGTCTCACTCCTTCACTTCAATTCAGTCCCTCTTTATTCTCCTCTTGCTTCATTCTGTTTTCCTACTTACTGTTATCCGGGTTTAGTTCTTTTTTATTCTCCTTCTTTTCAGTCTTTTTTCTTTTTTCTTTCTTTCTCTGCTCCCTTGCACTAACCACTCCAGCTAGTTTTTCCTTATTTTGGCCTCTTGTTTTGCCCTCCTCCTGTTTTTCGCCTTCCTCTTTCACACATCCCAGCTGTGTTTTTCTGACTTTTCTCCACTTGTTTCTTCACTCTTTGGCCTCGATCCACAGCATCACAGCCGTTGCCCCTGACGATTTGGCCCTTAGTACCTTTCTTTAACACCCCTTTTTTAGGGGGCCACATTGCACTATAATGTCACACACAGTGGATAGGTTTCCTGTCACGCTGAGTGTGATCGTTCATTTGGGCTCTGTGCTTAGTTGTGCTGTCTCTATTTTGACGGGCCAATCCGGGGGCTCTGTGTAATATCCATTTATTTTTATGGTTACATATGTAAATGTTTTGTTCTTAGTCTCTCCTGGTCAGGGCTCCCCTACAGGCACACACTTTGTCTGTCTTTAGTGACAGAAGCTGCGCCCAGAGCCTGTTTAGGCTCTTGTGGGCGGACGTCATCATGTGAGGGCTTCACTGCCCTCACTGTGACGTCACTTCCGCCTCCTCTCATTGGAGGCCTGGTCAGGCTGTTTTCCTAGCAACCAGCCTGCCAGTATGAGTGTGTTACCAGCTGCTGCTGCCATACAAGTAGTGCAGCACAGCGGTTTTTGCCTGGGGGGGCTCTGCCAGTGAGTATTTTTGATTATTATCTGTTTGATGTGTTTATTATAAGATGCCACTGTCAGTTCTGACAGCAGGCACTGCTGTGACGTCCCTCTGACGTCAGGTGGGCTTTTCTGACTCTGCTATTGGTTACTCATGTATATATAATGTGCTGTGTCTGTGTGCCACTTGTTGTGTGTTGACCCTGATGAAGGGGGCCTGCTGTAACCCCCGAAACGTTGGATTGGATTGAAACTCACTAATATAGTTCTATTTGTGCTTACTACTGGAGTGCTGGTTTTCTCTCGATTTCTGGATTTGCGGTGTCACCGCTAACCGTGCACCCCCTCTCCTATGCTTGATTGGTGTGCGGCAGCATACGATATACCCTATAAACCAGGGAACAGGACTGCTGACACTCACCTCTTCCAGTAGAGATGAGAACCCCTGTGGATTTCCGGTATTCTTACCACAAACCACACTCCCATAGTGCAGGGGCAGGCTTCCTGCCAATATAGCTAATGCGTGCTGGCCATTAAGAAATGCCTGGTGCATGTACATGCATCATCTGAGGGAAGCTGGGGATGCCATGGGATTGCAGGGATAAAGAAAGGAGAGGCTATAACGTTTCGTTTTTTTGTAACCTTCTTCAGGGGTTACAAAAGAAGGTTACAAAAAACCGAAACATCGAGGGTTACTTCCTGGTGCTGCCTGCCTGTAAGACTATAGGCTCGATTCAGAGAGACAAAAAAAAACCTTCCGTTTTAGTTCCGATCTGTTTTTTTTTGGTAATATTTCCGTTCTCGTATGAGTGTACGAGCGATTCTGTGCATGCATTGAAAACCTTCTGTAAAGTTTCCATCCGTTCGTACGGCAGATTACGAATACGAGGATGTAATTTTCCATCCAGACTTTTCCGTTTCATTTTCACATGTTACAACATAGGCTTTTGTTTTTGCCCTTTTCCCATCGTATCCTCCAACGAATCCTTTACGTTTCCCGTTAGTTTCTGTTTCCCTTTTGTCAATAAATAATTGTCCAGACGGAAATCCTTACGATCTTGCGCCTGCGCACTACAAACTTAACTCATTAAAGTGCTCGTCTACATATTTGCCACCCTCATTTCTACTACAATGTTTAGCTAAATCACTTAGCACTGTCCTCCATCTTCCCTTTTGGACCCTTAAAGCTCACCCAAACCACTTAGCACTATCCTCCATATTCCCTTTTGGACCCTTAAAGCTCACCCAAACCACTTCTCGGTTAGGTTCTTCTTCCATTTTAGCCCCCTAAAACGTACCCAAATCACTTCTCGGTCATGTGAATATTCTTCTTTAAATATTTCTGGGCCCATTAGTTTTGTGTTAATGTATTTTGTAAATGAAATGACAATGTAACATTTTTTTTTTTTATTCCATCATAAAATTATGAAAATTTCAAATTTTTACTATAAAAAACAAAATACATAGCAATGGCAGGCCACTGAACATTATTCTTCATCTGTGGTCCCCAACGAGTTGCGCACCTCCTGCATCTCGCCCACCACTTCAAGGACCCTGACAGTTGTGCCACTAAAAAACGTAAATTAAAATATTGGGATAACCTTGTTGGGGTCATACAGCAGTGCCCCCCCCCTCCCCCCCCATATGGTCCAAACACCTAAATCTGGACTTCAAAAGCCAGAGGGCCCTCGCCACGGGCCGGGTTTTGCATAGTGCCCAATTAGAGAACCCCTGGCCCCCATTCTGCAGGCAAAGAACGGGCATCAGGAGAAAGGGCGAGTGGCACATCTTGCAGTTCCTGCAACCAAATATAAAATAATTACACAAAGCAAAGGTAACCAACTAAAACAATAACTCTTACAACAAATTAAGATTCAAGTTCAACAATCCAAATATAATTCACAAAGGACATAAGTCTAAAAAAATATAGCAATTATATGGATGTGTGGAAAAATAAAGGTTTACATGCTAAGGACTTATTTAGGTCAGCATTAAAATGCTTCGATAAGGCATACATGAAATGTATTGATTCAGGTATGCATTGCTATACAATTTATGGCCTCGGCCATGCTGATACATGCAATGCCTTGGTGCTAAAGGTGCGCAGACTCCTCCACATAGCCACAAAACATGTTCAACAATAGCAATCCGAGCCCTCAAAGGTCTCGTAAGTGGATCGGAAATGAAAACGGATTTATAGGGTGGTGGTCCGTCGGAAATCAGCTCTCTGAATCAGACGGAAACCCACCCAACAACGGAAGTTATCTGAACGAACGAAAAATTTCCGATTTTGTTTGGAAAATGATCCGCACTAACGGAAATGTTTCGATTTGCTTCCGTTCATCGAAAGCGCATTTCCGAACGTTCGTACGAATGAAAAATGAACGAAAAAAAGCAAACAAATGACAAACACCCACCAAAACTTTCACAGACAGCTACGGAAGTCCGGACGAATGTGTCTTTGAATCGAGGCTTATATCTTGATCATATACTTTGTTTTCTGATAAAGGACTATATGCATGTTTGGCATTGTGATTAAGGGGTGTCTTCACACTCTCAACAATGTTACTATATTCTTTGGTTGCTCCATAATCATTGTATGTACTCTCATCAGATAACTGTTTCCTATACGGTGTAATGTTAAACTGTATTTGTACTACAGCACCACCTAGCGGCCAATCTGGGTAATTCACCCATTTTTTATTGCATATATTGTATGTTTCACTGTATATACTACAGCATTCGTGTATACTAACTCCTTATTAAATCTCATTGTTTTACTTGCATATCAATTATAGTTGTTCGCCTCTCCTTTCTTTATCCCCGCATGTACTGTATCTCTGGAAGGTGGAACAGAGATTATAGGACGGGCTGAACACTAACTTATAAGTATCTCTATACTCCTCTTAAGTCTTGGTACAACCATAGAGGTGTGCTTCAATCATTCTTTTTTGCCTTAAAGATGCCATGGGATTGCCGATGAGGCGAACATACACACCGAACCAGTGGGTTTCATAGAACGGGGGGGAGGGGGGAAATCCCAAATAGGGATGCCCCAGGGACTGGGAATTGTTTTATTATGCTATAAAGTGCTTGCATAGTTTTAATAACTTTTAAGCTGTTGTATTTATGATGCAGACTTGGGTAAAGTATAGATGGCAACATATTTGGTTGCGCTGCTGGGTGTGACATGTTTGGTTAAACTTGTTTTCCCCTCTTACCTTGTAACTTACCTTTATTTAAAAAAGCCAAGAAAGTGATGTTTTATTCTTTTTATTTTTTTTTTTTACCTTTGTATAAAAATCCAGCTATTTTCTCAGGATAATGTTTCTCTCGTCAACACCCGTCTGACTAATACTGCTATTCACTAACTATATCCTACCAACAATCATATAAAAAATTCTATAAGCATTTATCCCCATGCCTTGAGTGGGAAGCCGGAAGCTTACCATAGAAATAAAGAATTGTATATAGAACGAGTAATCATCAGTCAGGTAAAATGTATGCAGAAGAAAAAAAAAGTTTCATAAAGGAAAATTTCTTTTAACGTTTTAGGTGATATTCCAATAGGCCCAATAAATAACAGGAAGCAGGCCACTGGTAATTTTGCTGCAAAAGATGCTCATTGCTTGCATTTCATGCAATTAACCTGCTTTTTTTAGCCTCTACTGACTGTAATGTTGTAGTAATTAGTTGCATACACTAGGTGGCAGCCTATTCCTTTAACGTTTCAAAGAATAGAGAAAATTATCAAGTAATTTTACCCTGCTAAAGGAAACAGGTCATTTCTACTCAAGATAGAGGTTCTAGTCTTCCCTCGGGTTGAGACTTGTCAATCCATTTATCCTTTTTACTTTTTTAACCACTTTTCACCAAGTTAAACTATTTTGTACCAGGTGACGATGATATATTGGAGTAAGTATCTAGAATTTCACTTTCTTAAATTGCTTAGAAAACTTGCATTTTCAATCTATTGAGTTAGATGTTGCCGTGGTGCCGAGGCATGGCGAGGACCCCGAGATTAGGCCAGTAAATTGGGTGATCTGGAAAGTTTCACCCAATTCGGGACACCTCATAATGGGGGAGTCAACCACACCTTAATTTTTCTAGACTCAAGGATGGTGGTTGCTCCTTTTTAAAGCAGACCAAAAGTCTAAAATAAAAAAAGGCCAGAGGGCTTAATTACCTTCCTAGTACATGTCCGGATGCTCCCGCAGCACACAGCCGACTGACACTTGCTTTGCCGCTGCTTCTGCTAAGCCACTTCTGGGTTCATGGAGAGCGGAAACCAAGTTCCATGTACCGGCCATAAGTTGGGAAGTACTGGCCTGTGACGTAAGTCAGCGGCCAAAGTGTGCAGCTTTTTTCCCAGGGACTCGTATCTGCCACTCCTGTGCCCCCCACTTACCATTCCACTTAAAACAGACCTAAACCTACCCCTGCAACTTATGACAGGGAGGGTCCTAGTCCAAAGGGACTCTAAACTAACCTAACCTACCCGCTCACACCATCAGTGAGCCCCAGATTAGCAAAAATCTCCATCCAGTGGGGGGACAAGGAACAGCCACACACATGCAGTAGCTGCACCTCTTCCAGTAGGCAACATCATAGGAGATGGCTATTTGGCAGGGTTCCTTAGGGACATGCTGAGCATCACGTAAATTCAGGGCTCTCCGGCATTAGGAGTAGGCAGGTACTGGTACTTGTAGGTTGCCAGGACAGTTGTAGATCTGCTTTTGAAATGTAATCTAAAAATCACCCTCTCCCCCTTGCTAACCCGTTATCAGAATGAATCACAATACATACTCACTGGGCCCACACTTATTCTTGGTCAAAGCCTTGTGCTAGCTTTGTTAAGACCACGAGTGACACTTTTGTCACCAAATCTCTGCAGAAGCTAGCCCAGCTGCTGCAGTGATTGGATGGTACAAGTGTCACAGCAGCCTCTCGTCCAATCCAGATGCCCTGGGGGTAGATTCCAGGGCACTTAGCGAGAAGGGATTCCCCCCCTTCTGAGTATCATGTGGGAAGTACTGTGTTAGCCAGAACTTCTGATTTCTGAAGAAGCTATTTGGAGGAACGATCAGAATCAAAGCTAGAAAAGTTATTTTGCTAGTAGTAGATCCTTGGTTGATGGTGGGAAAATCAACAGTGAATTTAAACATGCCTGGGATTAGCATATATCCCTACTAAAACAAGAGAACATACACATTAAAGGACAGACTGGATGGTCTTCTTCTGCCACCAACCTTCTATGTTTCTGGGTTTTTATTTCATTATGATAATGGGAGGTGGTCATTTTTAACTGACAGTATAGGACCACTTTAAAGCTTGACTCATTCCATATGTTTTACATATGTTTTAGCATAATGTGATTTTAACTTTATGCATCCCCTTTAGAATATTGTAAAGCTCAATTACAGCAAATGGATCATTACATTGGTGATAATATTTCTCTACTTTAGTAGTGGTAATTATGGCAGTTGTATCAAGTATAACTGAATTATCGCATTTTCACTCCAAAAGATGCCCCCACAATGTTGGGAGGGGGGCATTTTATGGGTGTGTCTTATGTAAAGCCCTGGACTGCAGTGTGGAATTCTGTGGTCAGGGTTGTGCAGCAGGAGGGAGAAGGACAGGTGGCACTTTGCAATTACTCTCCCCTTGCCCCCCTCATAATGTTCCTTGGCAGTGTGCAGAATCCCCGCCCTGAACCCCATAAGAGGCACGCTGCAGAATCCCCTCCCCCTGACCCCATAACAGGCAGCTGCAGATTATGGGGTTCTGGGGGAATATTGCAAGCTGCTTGTTATTAGGTGAATAGGGGTTTCTGCACATAGCCGGTTAAAGGGAGATTCTGGAAATTCTGCACACTGTCTGTTATGGGGTGATAGGGGGGATTCTGCACACTGCCTGTTATGGGGTGATGGTGGGATTCTGCACACTGCCTGTTATGGGGTTGATAGGGGAGATTCTGCACACTGCCTGTTGTGGGGTGATGGGGGGATTCTGCACACTGCCTGTTATGGGGTGATGGGGGATTCTGCACACTGCCTGTTATGGGGTGATTGGGGATTCAGCAAACTGACTGTTATGGGGGTTCTGTCTGTCTGGTTGTGCCTTTTACAGTGCAAAAATACAGTAGTGGGTGTTTCTTGCATATGGAATAGGAGAAACGGTTGCAGAGCCAGACATGAGTTTTTCCACCT
This sequence comes from Gastrophryne carolinensis, assembly GCA_027917425.1. Classification (NCBI taxonomy): domain Eukaryota; kingdom Metazoa; phylum Chordata; class Amphibia; order Anura; family Microhylidae; genus Gastrophryne; species Gastrophryne carolinensis. Next base: position 198,466,912 of record CM051237.1, read on the forward strand.
TTTGCTAAGCATTCTTTTTTGTGATCTATTGGCTGGGATGTCTGAGGCTGCCCATAAACATGAGATGGTTATCCAATATGACCGCTACAGATTTCATTAAACCTTAAGGGCTTAGGCTGTTAGAAACATTTTAAGTCAATGACTATCAATTCAGCTCACTCCCAAAACATTCAGATGATAGATTTAGAACCTGGCTGTGTCGTGGAGATGTTCAGAACCTTGCAGCAAGCCCCCAAATTGTTAATATTGGATAGAATTTTTTTAATCCCTTTATGCGTGTCAATTTTAAAGCCAACTATGGACAACCATTACTGATAAGGAATTCCTTGAATACACATCGATTTCCTTCACTTTCTATTAATTTTTTTTTTTTGGTTACCAAGTTACTGACCATAAATGTATTGCATTTATAAGGCAGGGGGTTGGGGCACTTACACACAGGATTTTACCTTTCTCTGGGAAATTGTTTTTAATGTAGGATAATATCTTGCCAGCTCCAGCTGTCACTTATTAGCAACACTTCTTTGTTGGACTCAAATGATACAATTCTGTGATTACTCACCTGTAGAATTGATATTATGAGTGTACATCCCGTCCCGTTCCGAAAGATATCCTTACACATGGGTTATTCATCTTCAGATGTCACGTGACTGCAGAGCAGAAAAAGCGGCCCCTCCCGGCCTATATATACCGAGGCACCTCCCACAGAACCCCAGTATTTAAAAAGCAGTTAACAGAAGTCGGGAGAAATAATCAACAATCACCATAAAGAGGTAACAAGAACAAGGGTGGGGCGGAACGGGACGGGATGTACACTCATAATATCAATTCTACAGGTTCTACTGAAGGGTTCAGTAGCCACCAAATAGAATTTCACAGCCCTAACAACATCAAGAGAGTGTAACACCCTTTCCTTGGGGTTACTAGGGTTAGGGCACAAAGAAGGCAACACAATGTCCTGATTGAGATGAAAAGCAGACACAACCTTAGGCAGAAAGTCAGATTTAAAGCGAAACACCACCTTGTCCTGGTGTCTTTCAAAATAATGGCTTGATGGAAAGCGCAGCGAATTCAGAAACACGCCTGACTGAGGTAATAGCCACCAAAAAAGCTACCTTGACAGTGAGAGTGGACAAAGCCGCCTCCTGCAAGGGTTCAAAGGGAGACCCTTGCATGGCAGACAAAATCAGGTTCAAATCCCAAACAGGTAACATGGGATTGCGCGGAGGACGCAAATGAGTAACACCTTGAAAGAAAGTCTTAACCAGATGATGCTGAGCAAAAGATCTCTGGAAGAAAACAGCCAGAGCAGAAACATGACCTTTCAGAGTACTAAGCTGAAAACCCATGTCCAAGCCATTTTGTAAGAATTCCAATATCCTGGGAATAGAGAACACTCGACATGGAAGTGACCTAGACTCACACCAGTCAATGTAAGCATGCCAAACCCTGTAGTAAATGGTAGAGGAAGACTTCTTGCTAGCTCTGATCATGGTATTAACTACAGAGGCCGGCAATCCCTTTTCCATCAAGATGGAGGTTTCAGCAGCCAGGCCGCCAAAGCCAGCATTTGTAAATTGGGGTGACGGAGCCGCCCCTGAGTGAGCAGATCTGGCACCAGGGGCAGGACGTACTGATTTACTGCCAACTGTACGATTTCTGCGAACCAAATTCTTCTTGGCCAATACGGGGCCACCAGAATGGCTGGCACTCCCTCCTGGGCTATATTCTAAGTATGTCACACACCCCGCTTCAGATAGTCATTACACTTGGGTTATACCGACCTGTAGAGAGCGATCTTGCAGAGATGTCATGAAAAAAAGGGAGCCCCTCCCGGTCCATAAATACCTGGGACCTCCCACTCATTCCCCAGTCTTTCATCTCTGCAGATGGCGAGCAAGTCAGAAGATGGATGTCTCCTCCTTGCAGGTAGCCGGGGTAACTCCCGGCCCACTTGTTAGTCTATTTCTGCCTGGACCCCCTTTCTTAGTATTTCACCTTGCCTCCCAGCCTAGGCTGCTGGTCCGGGCAAGGGTAGACGGCACCTAATGGTGCTTAGGAGCAACATTCCACCGTGAGACCCCATACTAAGGGGTAGGCGGTTTGCCGGGTTGGTGATCCCGGTTAGGGATGCCCCGTCCCTTGCCCTTCCACCTTCCAGCGTGGATTCCCCCTCTCCCGGATTGCCCTTGCTCCTTAGAGGGGGGGGGGGGGGGTAAGTGTAATCGTCTTTATTGTGTGTTTGTCACAGCTGTACTTTTTGGTGTGTGTGTGTGTGATTCACTTGGGTGCACTTTTCATGGTGACTCAGCCAGCGCTGGCTGTGCCGCGGCGCCGGTCGTTGTGGCAGCTTCGGTGGGGGAGCTTCTTCCCCTCAGGTGCGGTTGGTAGGGGGGCGGGGTCAGGCGCTCGGCGCGATCGCCTACGGCCCGCTCCCCGTGCTCCTGGCGCCGCTGCGGAGCCTGGCCACTGGCCGGGAGCGGCGTTGTTGTCAGGGGGAGGGGCGGGGCCGGGCGCGACGTGCGAACCGCGCCGGTCCGCCCTTCTTCTCCCTCTGCTGAGGTGCTGAATAGCCCTGTATTCTGTCTTCCAGGTGGACCCTTGTTTGATCCTAAAGGGTCCTCCCGGTCCTAGGGTCCCTGGTTTAATTTAAGAACTCTCCATAAATCCTCCCACTCGGGAGACAGAAGCGGCATCCCGGGTCGCTTATATTGCGTAATTCCCTTGGGTATTGCGACTACCAATAAAATCACCATATGGAGGCTTCCCAGGATACCGGGCTCGGGCTCCCCTCGGGGCAACCCCGGCAGGGTTTGGGGTGTGGGGCATCCCTTATAGGGGATGATGTTTCCTTTGCATACCATGTGCGCAGCAGACTATTGCGCGGCAGTCCGGATCCCATGCGTCTGGTTCTGCGCCACCTGTTCCTTCTCCTACCCCTCCCCGCCTGTCCCGTACCCCGTGTGATGTTGTCACGAGTGGGGAGTCGCAATCTGAGGTGTGTGCCAGATTGGCCAATCTTGAAAAATTATTTTCTAGCGCTCTGGCCAGAAAGGCCCCGGCTAAGAGAAAGCACTTGTCCCCACCCACGCAGGCTTCTGATCTTGAGGAGTTTGATTCACTGGACTGGTCTGATTACCCCCCGCTAGAGGAAGGGGAGCTTTTTGAGGAGTCGGATGGTTCTGACGATCAGCAGTTTGTGGGCGCTGATGCCGAGCGGGGTTAGGGGTATTCTTTGGATACCCCTAAGGTCCTGGCTCATATGTTTGAGGTTTTGGCAATCTCTCCTCCTTAAGTGACCCTTCCGCAGAAGGGGGAGTTCTTTGAAGAGGCTAAGCCGCGCTTAGAATTCCCTAATCAAAGGCATTTGGACGGCATTATTCTTAAGGAATGGGAGAGGCCTACTCGGCATCCGGGTGTCCCTCCGGGTTGGGATAAGAAATATCCCTTTCCGGTGGATGCGGTGAAGCGCTGGTCGTCCCCTCCCGAGGTGGACGCCCCTGTTTTGGGGTTGTCTAGCACCTCTGTCTTGCATTCTCCTGACTGTTCTACGCTCAAGGACGGTGAGGACAAACGCATTGACCAGATGGCTTGTCACGATTTTGCCAGTGTCGGGTCGGCCTTGCGTCCTGTCTGTGCTTCAGCGCTTTTAATAGTGGCTTCTAGGTCGGTTGTCAGGGACCTGTTGTCTACCTCCAGGCTTGACCCGGCTAGTGATGAGTTCACCGCCCTTAAGCGGTGCGAATGGTTTTTGTCATTTGTGCTAGCCGCCCTGGATGATACCATGGTGATGTGTAGTAGAACTTCAGCCTTGCTGGTGGCTATTCGGCGATCGGTTTGGTTGCACCAGTGGGCGGCTGATTTTGTGTCCAAAAAGTCGCTTACGGCTCTTCCCTTTCTGGGCTTGCGGCTCTTTGGAGAAGAATTGGATTCGGTCGCAAGAGGAGGTAGGTTACCTCAGCGAAGGAAGCAACGTCGTCCCTTTCGGGGGGCGGCTTCCTTTACCCCTTCCTTTCGTGGGGCCAGAGCTGGACGGGGATCGGCTGTCTTCTCCTCCAGAAGTGATTCCTGGAACAGGGGAAGAGGACGTGCCCGTCCAGGTCACAGCTGGGGCTCCAAGCCCAAAGCCGCTGCTAAGCCTGCTCAGCAATGAGGGGGCGCCCTCACCCTCGTGGGTGGGGGGACGGCTGCAACACTTCTCTCCAGTCTGGGACCAGGAGGTCTCGGACAGATGGATTCGGGAAGTGGTGTCTTCCGGTTACAAACTGGAGTTCGAGATCCGGCCTCCTCCCAGATTCTTCAGGTCTCGGGTGCCCTTGGATCCTGTGGCCGTGCAGGGGCTCTGGGCGGCAGTAAAAGATCTCCTGGACATGGCTGTCATCTGCCCGGTGCCTCCCTCGGACCGGGGCCTGGGATGCTATTCCAATCTGTTCACGGTGCCCAAGAAGGATGGCTCCGTTCATCCCATCCTGGATCTGAAGTTTCTCAACAGGTTTATCCGTCCCAGGAAGTTCCGCATGGAAACTCTGCACTCTGCCATAAATTCACTTCGGCAGGAGGACTTCATGATGTCCATAGACATCAAGGATGCTTATCTGCACGTTCCAATCTTTCCAGCACATCAGAGATTTCTCAGGTTCGTGGTGGAAGATCGGCATTTTCAGTTTGTGGCTCTTCCATTTGGCCTTACCTTGGCTCCAAGGGTTTTCACCAAGGTGCTGGCAGGGGTGATGGCCCTCCTCAGAGCCCAGGGTATCCGCATTGTGCCTTATCTGGACGATCTGCTTATAATGGCATCCTCTCTCAGCCAGGCGGAGTTAGATACCAGGACTGTGGTAGCCACTCTGGAGAGATTCGGCTGGGTGATCAACTATCCCAAGTCTTTCCTCTCTCCGTCCAGGGTGGTGGTGTTCCTGGGAATGTCTCTGGATACTTCTCAATCCAGGGTGCTCCTCCCCCGGCCCAAGGTTCTTTTGATTCAGGAATTGACTCAGCTTCTTCTATCCATCCCTCGTCCTTCCATCCGGCTGGGGATGCGACTGGTGGGATTGATGGTGGCTTCGTTCGAGGCGGTTCGCTTTGCCTAGTTTCACACAAGGACGCTCCAGCTCCATCTCTTGGCGGCCTGGGACAGGTCTCCGCTGTCATTTGATCAGTCTTTTCTGATGTCCCCCCCGGGTTCGGCGTTCCCTTCGGTGGTGGCTGGAACCGAGCAATCTGCTGAGGGGCAGATCCTTTCTGACCCCTCGTTGGGAGACGGTCACCACGGATGCCAGCCTGTCAGGTTGGGGGGGGGGTTGGAAGAATCTTCAGTTTCAGGGACTGTGGGGGCCTCAGGAGGCTCACGATCCCATCAATGTTCTGGAGAGCCATCAGGTTGGTTCTGGCTCACTTGTCTCATCAGTTACGGGGCCTACCGGTTCAAGTTCGATCACCAGGGAGGGACTCGCAGCAGGCGTGCCCTCAGGGAAGTGTCTTTGATCCTGGCTTGGGCAGAGAGCAATGTCCCATGCATCTTGGCGGTGTACATTCCGGGAGTGGAGAACACGGAGGCGGACTCCCTGAGCAGTGCTCATCTCGCCGGGGGGAATGGTCTCTCAGCCCCAAGGTGTTCCGGTTGCTTTGCCACCGGTGGGGGACTCCGGAGGTGGACCTCTTTGCCTCTCGTCACAATCACAAGCTTCCGGCATTTGTGTCTCTCTCGCGGGATCCGCTGGCTCTGGCAGTGGATGCCATGTCTCTGACCTGGAGGGATCTGGGGTTTCTGTATCTGTTCCCTCCGTTTCCCATGGTGGGCAAAGTGGTGCGCAAGCTGGCCCTAGAGGGCGCGTCAGCAATCCTGGTGGCTCCAAGATGGCCAAGACAGGTTTGGTTCGCAGATGTGGTAAGGTTGGCAGCGGATCAGTTAGATCTGCCCCTTCTGCTGGATCTGCTCACTCAGGGTCCACTGCTCTACCCCAATTTACCAACACTGGCTTTGACGGCGTGGCTGCTGAAACCTCCATCTTGAAGGAGGAAGGTCTTTCTGATGCTGTTATTCAGGGCTAGAAAGAAGTCTTCCTCTGCCATCTACTATAGGATTTGGAGGTCTTATATTGATTGGTGTGAGGTCCGGGCCTTGCCTTGCATGGTGTATTCTAAGTATGTCACACACCCGCTTCAAGAAATTCATAACGTGTGGGTAATACTGACCTGTAGAGGGCGATATGCAGAGATGCCAGGAAAAAAGAGAGCCCCTCCCGTCCATAAATACCTGGGACCTCCCACTCATTACCCAGTCTTCATCTCTGCAGTCGGCGAGCAAGTCAGAAGATGTGGTCTCCTCCTTGCACAGGGGGATTTCAGGTAGCCGGGATGACTCCCGGACCTTTAGTTATCTATTTCCGCCTGGATCTTTTTTTTCTGTTACCTCATGCCTCCCAGCCTAGGCTGACGGTCCCGGTGAGGGTAGAAAAGCACCCTTGGTGCTTAAGAGCAAATGCTCTCCCGTGAGACCCTATATAAGAGGGTAGGCGGTCATCCAGGATGGTGACCCCAGTTTGGGATGCCCCGTTCCTTGGCCTTACACTTTGGGTGGTCCCCCCCTTTGGGTAATGCCCCTCTCTCTAGCGGGATAGCGGAGGGTAGGAGCAGGGCCCCTTATTCGGTGTTAGGTCCAAATTTTGTAATCATTAATTCTTAATAATGTATTCATTTATTAAATTATCCTCCCAATAGTTATTAACTTATTTATTACTTCATAAGATCCTTTCTGGCCCCTTGTTGGGAGACGGTCACCACGGATGCCAGTCTATCAAGATGGGGGGGGGGTTCTGGAAGGATCGTCAGTTTCAGGGACTGTGGGGGCCTCAGGAGGCTCAGGAGTCCATCAATGTTCTGGAATTGAGGGCCATCAGGATGGTTCTGTTTCGCTTGACTCATCAGTTGCAAGGATTGCCGGTTCAAGTCCGGTCGGACAATCAGACGGCGGTCGCCTACATCAATCACCAGGGAGGGACTCGCAGCAGGAGTGCCCTCAAGGAAGTGTCTTTGATTCTGGCCTGGGCGGAGACCCACGTCCCGTGCATTTCAGCAGTTTACATTCCGGGAGCGGAGAACACGGAGGCGGACTCTCTGAGCAGGTTCTCAGCTCGCTGGGGGGGAATGGTCTCTCAGCCCCAAAGTGTTTCGCTTGATTTGTCTCAGGTGGGGGTCCCCGGTGGTGGACCTCTTTGCCTCTCGTCACAATCACAAACTTCCGACATTTGTGTCTCTCTCACGGGATCCACTGGCTCTGGCAGTGGATGCCATGTCTCTGAACTGGAGGGATCTGGGGTTTCTGTATCTGTTCCCTCCGTTTCCCTTGGTGGCCAGAGTGGTGCGCAAGCTGGCCCTGGAGGGCGCGTCAGCAATCCTGATGGCTCCAAGGTGGCCAAGACAGGTTTGGTTCGCAGATGTGGTAAGGTTAGCAGAGGATCAGTTCATTCTGCCCCTGCTGCCGGATCTGCTCACCCAGGGTCAACTACGTTATCCCAATTTACCAACGCTGGCTTTGACGGCGTGGCTGCTGAAACCTCCATCTTGAAGGAGGAAGGTCTTTCCGATGCTGTGATTCGAACTCTCATTAGTGCTAGGAAGCTGTCTTCCTCTAATATCTACTATAGGACTTGGAGGTCTTATATTGATTGGTGTGAGATCAGGGCGTTGCCTTGTAGGGAATTTTCCATCTCCAGAATCCTGGAGTTTCTTCAACATGGTCTGGACCTGGGGCTCCAGCTTAGTTCTCTGAAGGGGCAGGTTTCTGCCCTGGCGGTGTTCTTTCAAAGGTCATTTGCCCTACATCCTTTGGTTAAGACTTTTTTCCAGGGAGTCACGCACGTGCGGCCTCCTAGAAAACCTTTGCTCCCTGTTTGGGATTTGAATTTGGTTCTTTCTGCTCTTCAGGATTCTCCTTTTGAGCCCTTGAATGATATTGCCTTGTCTTCACTTACGCAGAAGGTGGCCTTTTTGGTAGCCATCACTTCGGTTAGGCGTGTCTCTGAGTTGGCGGCTTTGTCCATTCAAGCCCCGTACTTTGAGGGGCATCAGGACAAGGTGGTTTTTCATTTCAAGTCCGATTTCCTTCCTAAGGTTGTTTCTGCCTTTCACCTAAACCAAGACATTGTTCTGCCCTCTCTGTGTCCTAATCCCAGCAATGACAAGGAGAGGGCCCTGCATTCTTTGGATGTGGTTCGTGTTGTGAAGTATTATTTGGAGGTAACGTCTTCCTTTCGTAAGACGGATGCCTTTTTTGTGGTGCCCTCCGGGCCCCGAAAAGGCTTGGCGCCTGCCAAGTCTTCCATTAGTAAATGGATCCATCAGACCATAGTTGGGGCCTATTCTGCCAAAGGGAAGGTACCCCCTTTTCGTGTTACTGCTCATTCTACTCGTGCGGTTGGGGCGTCCTGGGCTTTTCAGCACCAGGACTCTGTTGAGCAAGTTTGTAAGGCTGCTACTTGGTCTTCTGTTCACACTTTTTCCAAGTTTTACAAGGTTGATGTGCGGGCCTCAGCGGATGCTGTGTTTGGCCGCAAAGTTCTGCAAGCTGCAGTGGTTTAAGTTGTGCCTTGTTGCCTTGTTTTGGATCCCCGCCCTTTATGGACACTGCTGTTGGATGTCCCACGCGTTATGAATTTCTTGAAGAGGGGTGTGTGACATACTTAGAATAATACCATTTTGTGAATACTCACCTGTAAAATGGGTATTATAAGTATGTCACACACTCCGCTTCACCCAGCCCTTTTGTATTCTGGATCCTTTATAAGGTATAACTTTGCGTTGTTATGCTTTGTGTTGGGCTCTTTCTGTTACTGGGTAATGAGTGGGAGGTCCCAGGTATTTATGGACCGGGAGGGGCTCTCTTTTTTCCTGGCATCTCTGCATATCGCCCTCTACAGGTCAGTATTACCCACACGTTATGAATTTCTTGAAGCGGGGTGTGTGACATACTTATAATACCCATTTTACAGGTGAGTATTCACAAAATGGTATTTTTCTATCCCTAGGGTTTTGGAATTTCTGCAACATGGTCTGGACCTGGGTTTGCAGCTTAGTACGTTGAAAGGGCACGTTTTCTGCCCTGGCGGTTTTCTTTCAAAGGTCTTTTGCTCTTCATCCTCTGGTTAAGACCTTTTTCCAGGGGGTTACGCATGTGCTGCCTCCTAGGAAGCCTTTGCTCCCAGTTTGGAATTTGAATTTGGTTCTTTCTGCTTTTCAGGGTCCTCCTTTTGAACCTTTGCAGGATATTGCTCTTTCTACGCTTACTCAGAAGGTTGCGTTTTTGGTTGCCATCACTTCCGTTCGGCGTGTATCGGAGTTGGCGGCTTTGTCCATTAAGGCCCCGTACTTTGAGAGGCATCAGGACAAGGTTGTTTTCCGCTTCAAGCCAGATTTCCTTCCTAAGGTGGTTTCTGCCTTTCATCTTAATCAGGACATTGTTCTACCCTCCTTGTGTCCTAAGCCCAGCAATGACAAGGAGAGGGTTTTGCATTCTCTGGATGTGGTTCGCTGTGTGAAGTACTATTTGGTGGCTACTTCTTCTTTTCGTAGGACTGACGCCCCCCTTTTGTGGTGCCCTCCGGGCCTAGGAAAGGTTTGGCTCCCGCCAAGTCTTCCATTAGTAAATGGATTCGCCAGGCCATTGTTGGGGCCTATTCTGCCAAGGGGAAGGTTCCCCCTTTTCGTGTTACTGCTCATTCTACTCGTGCTGTTGGGACGTCCTGGGCCTTCCAGCATCAGGCCTCTGTTGAGCAAATTTGTAAGGCTGCTACTTGGTCCGTTCACACTTTTTCCAAGTTTTACAAGGTTGATGTGCGGGCCTCAGCGGATGCTGTTTTTGGCCGCAAAGTTCTGCAAGCTGCAGTGGTTTAAGTTTGTGCATTATTGCCTTGTTTTGGATCCCCGCCCTTTATGGACACTGCTATTGGATGTCCCAAGTGTAATGACTATCTGAAGCAGGGTGTGTGACATAATATACTTTTCCCGGGGCTAGGCTCTGCCCGGGTTCTCTTTTTGGCGAGCTTTGCTTGTCAAATATGACCATACGTAGAGGCGTTTAAAGGGGGGGTTTTAAGCCAAAATCCTCTCCCAAAACTCCGCAGGCATGAAGAGGCGCCCTCACCCATCAGGGTCATCAGTTAGCCCTGATACGAACAAGTTCATAAATTGTATTAATTGGCTTAAATTTGTCCACCTCAATATCCTCATACAGATCCCAGTCAAAAACTGGACCATAAAGCACTGGGCTTTTTTCTGTTGTGCCATAGATGGCGCAAGAATAAGGTATGCCTCCAATATAGATCTCAGGAATGAAGTAATCATCATTATTTACCAATGTTTTTATTAACGTAAAATCCATGTACTTTCCTATGGATAATAGATGTGGATTAACATGTATGCATTGTATGTCCTTTTAACAATAACCAGAGAGACAAATCCTTTTATGAACTTAAAATACCCAATAAATTGAAATTTTAACGCTTCTAGGTATGGTCATATTTGACAAGCAAAGCTCGCCAAAAAGAGAACCCGGGCAGAGCCTAGCCCCGGGAAAAGTATATTATATTTAGAGCTAAAATATGAATCAACAGGGGTAAGATCACAAGGTGTGTCCCCACAAAAAATTAGGAACACCATTAGTGGTTTTTCCTTGCAGCATTGGGTGTGTGACATACTTAGAATAATACCATTTTGTGAATACTCACCTGTAAAATGGGTATTATAAGTATGTCACACACCCCGCTTCACCCCGCCCTTTGGTATTCTGAATCCTTTCTATGGTGAACCTTTTTTTACTGTTTCTGGTTATTTTGGCTCTTCCTGGTTCCTTTACTGCTGTCTTAATAATGGGGAATGAGTGGGAGGTCCCAGGTATTTATGGACCGTGAGGGGCTCCCTTTTTTCATGACATCTCTGCAAGATCGCCCTCTACAGGTCGGTATAACCCAAGTGTAATGACTATCTGAAGCGGGGTGTGTGACATACTTATAATACCCATTTTACAGGTGAGTATTCACAAAATGGTATTTTTGCACAACACCTTGCCCAGCAGAGGAAACAGAAGGAGCTGTGTTTGTGCTTGAAGACCCTCTATCTTCAGCTGAGGGAGAAAGACCTTGACCTGAGAGGTATCCAGAGTCATGCCCAGAAAAAGCTTTACCCTGGAAGGAGACAGGGAAGACTTGGGAAGATTGATCACCCAGCCAAACTTTTCCAGAGTGGATACCACCGTCTGAACATCCAACTCTGCTTGTTGCAAAGTCTGAGAAACTACAAGAATGTCGTCCAGATAAGGAAGAATGCGAATGCCCTGAGATCTCAGCAGAGCTATTACTCCTGCCAACACCTTGGTGAACACCCTGGAAGTAGAAGTTAGACAGAATGGCAGAGCTACAAACTGGTAATGCTGATCTTCCACTGCGAACCTGAGAAATTTTTGATAGTCTGCAAACATTGGCACATGAAGGTAAGCATCCTTGATGTCTATAGAGGCCAAGAAGTCCCCTGGGCGAAGAGAATTTATGGCAGAATGCAGAGTCTCCATGTGAAAGTGCCTGGATCTGACAAATTTGTTGAGAAGCTTTAAATCCAGGATAGGCCTGACTGATCCGTCTTTTTTTGGAACAGTGAAAAGATTGGAATAATAGCCCATGCCCTTTCCCGCAGAGGGACCGGGAAAATGACCCCCAATTCCAGTAGATTTTGGACAGCTGAGCACACGCACTGAGCTGACAGGGGGTCCTGAGCCCTCCGTGAATTTATGAATCTTGGGGGCGGCCAGGCTATAAACTCTATCTTGTAACCGGAGGAGACTACCTCCTGAATCCACCGGTCTGAGACAAGACGTCTCCAGATGTGAGCAAAAAACCGAAGCCGCCCCCCCCCCCCCCCACCCAGATGGGTGAGGGCGCCTCTTCATGCCTGCCGAGGTTTGGGAGAGGATTTTGACTTAGAACCCCAGGAAGGACTGGGTCTGCCACGTCCTCTGCCTCTGCCCCTATGACTCACCACGGCCTCCCGCGGGGGAAGCTCCCCTTTTCTGGGGGAATAAAAGGGGGACAGAGCAACTCTGGGCCCCCGAAAGGGCCTGATCGGCTTCTTGCGCTGAGGCAGCTTACCTTCCTTGGCAAACAGATCCAGACGTTCTCCAAAAAGGCGCAGACCTTTAAAAGGGGCCCCCGTAAGAGCCTTCTTAGCAGCAATATCAGCCATCCATTGGCGCAGCCAAACAGAGCGGCGTAAGGCAACCAGCAGGGCAGAGGTTCTGGCACACATCCTAATGGCATCCTCTAGGGCAGCAAGGACATAAGAAGTAAATTCCTCACAATACATAAGCCAGTTAAATACATATCTTCCCAAAGCAGCAGAAACACCTTCCAAGGCACATCTGATCAATCTTCTAATTGCCACAGGCAAAACCATGTGTAGCCAGCTGATCAATGCGCCGGTCTTCCACATCTTTTAAGGTGGTAGTATCAGGTGAGTGCAGCACAGAGGTATGAGATAGTCCCAGAATTGGTGCCTCAACCTCAGGTGGGGAACACCATAATTTAGCGGTATCCATGGGAAAGGGATACCTCTTGTCCCAGCTTTTAGGTACACCTGGAAGCCTACTTTTCCCATTCATGTAAAATGAGATTATTAAAATGAGCCTGAGCCGGGAATTCCCAGCGTGGTTTAGCAGCACAAAATAATTCTCCCTGCTGCTGTGGGGGAGCAACAGGAGAAGCAATTTAAAGCACCTCAAATAAATGGGCAAGAAGCCTATCAGTATCAGCTGTATCCCAAGGCTTGGACCCAGTCCTTGGCTCATCAAAAGACCTATTCTGATCCTCAGATTCAGACTCAGATCCAGAGAATAATTCCCCCTCCGGGGAAAAACCAACAACGTCTTCCAGCGCTTCAGAAGTCATGGGGCAAACATAGAAATTATCAATCAAATGCCGTGTCTTGCCAATAGCCTTGCGCGGCTCATAACCACCCATCCGCCTCTCCAGATCTGCCAATCTAGTAGAAAAATCAGACTGGGCATCCTCAGAAGCATGTGCCACAACCGGAGCCGAATGCAAGAAAGACGGAGTAGGCAAGGCCTCAGGGGAGGCGGCCCTCAGCAGGGGCATCCCAGACAACCGTGTAACAGTCTGCTGAGCGCAGGAGAGACAGACCTTGAAGTCGCTAGGAACGGGAAATCCCACAATCAGTACAGAACCGGCCTTGTCCCAAAGGAACCCCGGACTCAATGCCTTGAGAAGCCTCCATATGGTGATTATTGTGACTTGCAAGGCCAAATGGGAATAATGCCGAAGCAAACCCGGGATGCCCCCAATGCACCGCAAGGGAAGTGGGAGGATTTTATATATTAGACAATATCCCCTTAATGAAAGTTAAGGCCGGGAGAAACCACTGATTCTATAGGCCTATAAGACAGAAAAAGATCCCGTAAGCACAAGGCATAACACAGTAATGGATAAAAAATAGCCCGCGAGGGCACTTACAGACCGCACACGAGACGTCAGCCGTGCCGCACCACCGAGACAAGATGGCGCCCGGACATATACCTCGAGGGGCAGGCCGTGGGGGAGTGACGCAAAATGCGTCACCCGCCCTGCCCACCTCCCTCCGAAGAGCGCGAAAAGACGCGCCCACGTGAGCTGGACAGCCAATGACCAATGAGGTAAATGTCGCCGCCCCAAGCCAAGCGGTGTACAGTAGCGCAATGTTAGAAAAACAACAACCAGTGCAACCAATCAACCAGGGATCACTTCTAAAGCGCTCCACATAAGCCAGAGCCTAAAAATCAAAGGTGCCACACCATACAAGAATACATCAGATACAAGAAACACCCCCCCCCCCCCTTTTCCCCTGAGAGACACAGAGGAACGAGGGGAAACAGCGGTCCGGGAACCACTATAGAGGGAAAGGGGGTGACAGGCACAAATGCGGGCAGAGCATCCCATAAGGCTCACCATGGCCTGAACCGTCTACCCTTTGGTGGGGGAGTTTCGGCGGAGCCTAGCTCCTTGGCACCTAAATATGGTGCTGTCTACCGTCACCCAAACGCTACAGCCGAGGCTGGGAGGCAGTAAAGCAAGGACAGAACCGGGTGGGGAATAGTTCAACAGGTCCATAGGGTCAAAGACCCCGCTCACCTGCCTGAAAAGAGAGAGCCACTTTCTCGTCCTGGCAGTCCGTGACTGCAGAGAAAATCTGGGGTTCTGTTGGAGGTGCCTCGGTATATATAGGCCGGGAGGGGCCACTTTTTCTGCTCTGCAGTCACGTGACATCTGAAGAGGAATATCCCATGTGTAAGGATATCTTTCGCAACGGGGACGGAATGTACACTAACAATAAATATTAATATTTAATTGTGAGCTCATTCGCGAAAACATCTGTTCCTAAATAATCAGCTTGCTTTGGTGCACTAGGTTTATCTATATAGGTGGGGCATAACTATGGGGGGGTAGAGACTGCGACTGCACCAGTGCCTGTAAGGTCAGGGGGCCCCATTGTTGTTTCTCCTCCTTATTTCTTATATTTGTGCTCTCATTCATTCTCATGTACAGAAAAAAGAAGCTGTCTCAGTCTTTTGTTGTCCAGTTGTATCCAATTTAGGAAAATTGACAGGGAAAAGGTTACTGTATGAGCCATGATGGGGGCCCATTCAATGTTCGCAGTGGGACCACTTGCATTTAGGCCCTGATTTATCAAGCACTTCTGCCAGACAATGCCATTTCAGCGCAAATTACAGTAGGGCAATATATGATATACACATTTTTCAGCATGTTGCTGCACTGCCAATGTTTTAGTAAATGTGATTCCTGTAGTGCAGCAACACTTGCAAGTGTGAACAAAAATGTTATTATATTTTCTACTACTCGGGGAGGCTGATTTTAGACTAGCGCCACATATTGCCATGTGAGCGTTTATGTAGAGACGCTTAGAGCGATCGCTAGTAGACGCTGCAAGTGGGTGTTGGGTACTGTGACCTAGCTTAGCTGGCGGACAAGTGGCCCTGTACTATCCTGTCCAGCACTGATAAATGTGATGCGCTGTAGAAGCGCTCTGCCTGATTTATTGCAGAATCAATGGAGAACGCCAGGTGGTGTCCCAAGGTCAAAGTGCCCAGGACTACACCACATCTAACGACAGGACAACTCGGCGAAGCCGGTATGCAAGAAAAAACTGCACACAACCAGCGTTGGCGCTCTAAAACTGGGCACTCTAGCATTGAGCGCCAGACGCTTTGTGATCAAAGTCTGTTTCTAAAAACATATATACACCAGCACCAGAGCAAAACACTGAGCACCAGAGCAAAAACACTGCGACAATGACACTGCAATGTCAGACCTGCACATACAATTCTGCAAAAAAAATAAAAACAAGAAAAACAAAACAATAAAAGTGTTTGTTTGCAGGGCAGGAGAGGCACACTATGATTTGAGCCCAAAATTTTACATTTCACTTTAGCAACACGCTATTTAAACACAACCAAATGAAACATTGAAATGTATGGGAGAGCGATACTGAGCAAAAGGTACGACATGGCGCTGCTGAACCTGGACTAGAGCACCGACGCTATATACTGAGCCACCACTAGTGATACATGTGATGCTACAGAGCACTGTTAGAGGCACTCACCCAGCGTTCACCCGATGCTACGTGTAGCTACATGGTACTACCTGGCATTATCGTTTCTTAAATAACCCCCTTAATTTGCACCATTGTGGCACTGTCTGGCAGAAGTGCTTGATTAATCATGCCCTAAGTCGCGTATTTGCATGCCGAAGCCTGACATGCCTGCTCCATTGTAGTGAATGGAGAAGGAGTGGACATACACCTGTGACTGTTGGTGATGGAGCGTGGTCCCGACGCAAGAGTGCCAGAGGAGTTTGGCGTGGTATGTGATCTAGCTATTTGGTTAGTTTCTGATCGCTGGGTTAGTTGCTGCAGGGGACAAAAACTGAGTACCCTTACGTTTTAGTTAGGGGGTCTATTCCTTTAATAAAAGTCTGGAATATAACGAGGAACTAAAGTCAAGTTGCCATAAGTATGGCAGTAAATGGCAGTTACATGTTTGGCAGCCATACAATGGATGAGGAAGTGGTAAGCAATGTCTGACTTGACTTTAGTTTCTCTTTAAATTACAGAGCAGAAAATTAAAATTAGAGAACATGACTAACAGCGTACATCATAGTCCATAGTCTGCTTCCACAGAGCTATATAGTCCACAGAGATTCAACTCGACACCAGCAAGTTGATGATGTGGTACTGATAGGGGCTGGAATTATTCTTTTAGCTAGTTGGACCTTTTAATGTTGGAAGATCAATGCAAAATTAATTAACAAACCTACTGCCAGTTATTAGAAGACACTTTTTTCAAGCAGTGGTCTGCAGATAAGAGACCATGAAACCGGACCTTCACCATGATTTATTGAAAAGCCCAAACCCTTAAAAACGATTCCCCAGCATCTAAAGTTAATATATTTTAAGTTTTTAGTCACTTATTATTCTTTCCCCCACTGGGCTGCAACTCTGTTCGGGACTTTAGGATACGGGCGCCGCCATCTTGACTCAGAAGCATGACACTGAGGAGAGGAGAATGGGATAAAGTGCAGGGGGGTGGGTTATAGCTGTGGGTCAGGAAAAGGTCAGCAATCCCAGAATGCAGAGCAGCACAGTCAGAAGGCACTTCCTGTTTGCAGGCTGCCTGATGTTACATGAGCCACCATCTTGGATGTTTAAAGGCTCATAACATGCAGTAGATGCAGGTAGGATGATTTTTAATGTGAGCAATCTGTATGTACAGGGTGTGGAAAACATATAAGATAGGCTCCTGTTCAGGGTGAAGGACCGCTTGAAGTCTTCAGGGCTCTAAAACATTCTAAAGGAAGAAGAGAAAGTTCCCTGGCATCCTGGTGCCCCCCAACCACCTAGTGCAGAGGGATCACCCAGTGGAAGTGACACTTTTTTCAAGCAGACAAGAGACTGTGAAGTCTTTAGTGCTCTAAAACATACTAAAGGAAGAAAAGCAAATTTCTTGGCATCCTGGTGTACTCCAACCATCTAGTACACAGTGGTAGTGTTATGTATGCCCCTGCTATTTTAGTGAATGGAGCATCATGCTCCAGACCATGTAACAAGGTCAGGGCCGGAGCCCTGGCCACTATTTGCAAGGCTCCCAAAGAATCCTCATGTTGAGTGCATGCCACAGGACTGAATCTCTGAATCAGTTAGATTCCAGAGAAGGGGACACTGTGGTGGCTGCTGCAGGGGACAGGAGTTGAGCATCTGTGTTTTTTTATTTTTAGGCTAGACATTCTTTAAAAAAATAAAACAGTATAATCGATCAGTAGAACACATAGAATAGCGTTTGATGTCTGCAATGTTGCTTTAAGCATCACATTTGTAGTTAATGGACTTTAGTGTTAATCTAGATCTGTTATTTCCACCCACATGTTTGATAGAAAAATGCTGCATAAGCCGACACAACTTCTTCATATCATATTCAAAGTGTAGAAATGCGCAGAGGATTTATTTCCACGATGCTCATTTTCTATTCTGCCTTTTAAGATGGACCCCAGAGGGGATGGAACAAAGGAGACCCGCAGTGTAAAACTACACCATGCCCTGTACAATGGAACACTGCAGGGATTTTAGCATTTCATTTTGCTAAAGCGTAACTATGCTTGGTGCCATTTACCCAGAGTTTAAATTGAACAGCCCACACATTTATAATGTGCTACATGTATTAGTAATTATAGTTTCAAAGGAGAAGTCACCGGATATAGAGTGGGAGAAGGTTACGGAGGTTACTGGAATGGCATGCAGTTTTGAAGCTATCACCTAATCATTTTGTATCTTCTGCAACAAGCTATTATTTGTATATAAAGAGAGGGAGAGAGGAAAAGAGAGAGAAAGACAGAGAGAGAGACCTTTATAGAACAGCTTAAAGTGAACTGAGCCAAAATGAACTGATAAGCTCACAACTTAAAGTAGATATCCAGTCTACCTGACATGCTATACTCACCCCCTGCCAAACGGGGTGGTAGAGCGGACCCATAACGAAGGGCGGTGTCTGCGAGAGATTTTCTATTGAGAGAAATTTTCTCATGCAAGAACAATTTTGAACCTGAATCAACCCTACAGAGATTCCCACTTGTTGCTACCAGTGTGCATATAAAACTTAAATGAATGAGCCCACTTTCATTTATTTTTGGGGTATCAGTCACAGCAGTGGGAGCAGCAGCATGCTTTCTTTGTGCCACTCATTGACCTTTGAGAGGGATCAGTAAAACATCTTTCAGAGAAAGCTTTGCATTAGCCTGCAGTCATTTAATAATCAAATCACGCTTGCTCTTCCTAATCAGTCCACTGTATGATTTTTGTGTGTCCTCAATAATCTTTCTTTTTGTCCTCTTAATTTCCCTATTGTATGATGTAGTGCTAAAGGAGATGCATAAAATAGCTAAGTTCTCAATATAGAAATAGCAGAAATTGCTTAGGTAAAACCCCTTTAAAAGAACCTCAATCTATGTAAAGAATAAAATAAAAAGTACTGAAGTAAAAGTAGAAGCGCATATATAAATTGCATTGGGTGATGGGACAGAACTATCATACCAAGCAGGAGGCTTCATCTGAGTCCTCTGGCAGCTGTGTGTACTAGCTTGTAGAGTACATCACAGGGAAAGCAGCAGGTTCTCCTGGCCATGTGTCTGGCACTTCTGACTTTGTAGCCACAAATCTCTTGCACTGATTGTGCAGCTTCTAGGAGATGAAGAGGTTGGCACAAGGGCCAATCTAGCTCCACGCTCATCTTACACAGGGCTCGGCGGCAGATGCTCCCTCTTTATATCATAGTTCCATCTCATCACACTAAGCAGTTTCTGTATACCTTTTTACGGTATGTAAAAACATATCATTTTTGTCACACAGAAAGTTTTTGCTTCAATTTAATATTTTCTTTGACAAATTATGTGAGGCGGCTGTATTTTGAGCTTTTCACAGTGGATCTCTTTTGAAATGGAATCGGCAGCTGTGGAAACTTAATATATATAATAGCATTGTTCTGGATGAATGTGGAAGGCCATGTGCCACATTCAGCATAAGATATATGCCCATCCATAGATGACTGGCACAATCACAAAAGTACTGCACAACATATTGTTGTGGTTTGGGACAAGAGTAAGGAAAACATATCTGTCAGTTGGCATGAGATTTAAGTGTTCCATGATGCTGGTTTCACACCCACGGGGCTGAAGGGTCCTTGTGCTTTTGGGCAAACGCCCTGCAGTCGCTAGGTCAATGTATGGAGGGCATTAGCGTGTGCCCTCTCCACTCACATATGTGAAAGCGCCCATATGGGCAGCGTCTTACATACAAATGCAGAGTGCTTGCTCGAAAGCACGAAGGCCCTGTAGTCGCCCTCCTGTGAAACCAGCCTAAAATGAGGCTTTCCTTAAAACCCCACCCTAACAGCAGGGGGCCATGTTGTCAGAGATTCTCTCTTTCTTGCTGTGAAGGGGTGTGTGGACACAGGAAGTAATGCTAGTGTGTTCTGTAGAGTTTCTATTTTCTATAGCAAACCAGTTCTATAAAATAATGCATAACTTAGGTCTAACGGTGCTGATTTCTCCTGATCACTTGTGTAAAATGTTTAGATTGAGATAAATTATTAAATTATGCCAGACTCATGTATCCCCAGGCTTCATTACAGTGTCTGTGCTCATAGTTAACATACTGCAGTTCATGCATCACAACAAACCTCTCTACTCCTCTCCCATACCCCCATCTGCAGTTAATGCCGGTTTTATTGCATAGACTTTCACACACACACACTCCTAATGCAGGAGGAAGGGACAATTTTCTTATGTTAGCTAATGTGCGTTTTATGGAAGTAGTTTTCTGTACCTACAATCTGTTGCTATCGGCAACTGTACACGAAGTCTGTACACTAAGAAAAGAGAAGTGAGGCCTGTTCACACATTCTGTGTATGCAGGGTCACTTCTCCCTTCCTGTAGATCCTAGTGTACAGTTGCCAATAGCAATAGATTGAAGGTAGTAAAACTGCTTCTATAAAACACACATTTGCTAACATAAAAACATTTTTAAAAAATAATGATAAGTTCAGCACATTAAGGACATTATTTTGGCACAATAATTATACTTTCAAAAGACGCATCATAAGTGGACTTTAAGTAAACAATTCAGGTTCAATTCAAGAGGCTCAAATTTACACATCTTGTGGTAGGTCCTCTCTTCTACTCCAGCCAAATTCCCTGACTCAAACTTGGGCAGAGTGTTTGAGGAATGGAGTTCACCTCGTGTGGTCTCCTGTGGAAGGGCAGGTCCCCATCAGTGTCCTGAAACTGAGAAGGATCCTTTTGTCACTGACCACTGATTTAAGATTCCTAAGAACAGACAATGCCATGGTGGTGACAATTAGCAAGGCAGCACAGTAAGCAGGGAAGCAATGGGAAGCAGCTCCTGTCTCTAAACCGGAACAACAGCCTTGCACAGTTGAGAAGAAAATACTCCCCATAACTCCCTTGCCCCATCTGCATCTGCATGATACTGATTCATTGTCAACATTTACTTTTACCTGCATCTACTTTAAGCTGAAACGCTGTCTCACTGATTTTCTTCTGATTGCTTCCATCTTGGAGCACCCAGGAGGCCTCTTTATTTCCTAGCATCTATTTGTGCTGCTGCCCTGGGGAAGGATCCATATGTGCACAGATTCTTGTAAGGGTGTTGGTCCAGTTTAACTGGAAAAAGTTATTTGCCATTTCTGTCTGTTGTCCACATCCTGGGCATCAAATATTCAATTATAATCCTAATGAGCAGAAGGGTGGCTCCCTCCTTGGCTGCCTGCTATTCTCCTGTTTAAAGTTCAAAGGGTAGGGGGATCACTATGGATAAAAAACAGCATACTTTTTACACATTGAAAATAAGAATAAAAGAATAAAAAAACAAAAACACAACTGGTTTATAAATATTTATTGTACAGATAGTTATTGTAATAGAGGCATATAAATAAGCCAAAAGCAAACCTCTTTAGCCAGTTCAGCTTCTACAGCCCTAACAAGTATGCTGTATTCAGCTTGAAAAAACATCAGTATCAGGTTGCTGTTGATTATTTTATTGTTGCTAATTGAAAACAGCAGAGAATGCCCAAAATAGAACATTCTGTATCAGCCAACTTAACCTATATTGCATATATAGAAATGATCAGTTCATGCTCATTCTACAGCAGTATACTATGCCCAGAGAAGATGCAGTTTCCCACAGGATTAAAGGATCAATCCAAAGGGCATCCCCAGCTCACCATAAGAACATGACACCCATGGTAACAATTCTGAAACAGCATACTTTTACCTTTATCATGACCAATATTAACATAGAATGTTGGATATATTCTGCATCATCAAGAGTGTACTGTTATTTGGCATTGGTGATGTAATGACTTTTTTCCTGGCAACTCACCTCTGCAGCCAATTTTTATTCATGTATTTAACATCTCGAAATCACCACCACACTAGCGACTGGCAGCGACAGGTAGCGAACGGTGACTACCGGACGCTTTACGCAATAACCACATTTATTAAAGCGATTCTGGTGAGCGACTTTTACAGTGTCAAGTAGCGACCGATTTATCATCACAGACGGCTCAGCGTATACCGCCGGCGCTCTGGCCTCCTGTCGCTACCTGTCGCTCTCCCATACATATCAATGGACGTTCCTTCTCTTCACTTTAAACAGGGTTTTCTTTTAATTTTTTTTCAGATCATTGTGTGGACCTGTCCTGGCCTAGAAAAAGCAATTTTTGAAAACTTTATGAATTTTTAATATTTTTATGCAGATTTATTGTCATTACAGGTCTGGTATTAAAGTGTTATTGTCACAATGTAATAACAATGTAATTCCATATGTTTTCGCTTTGTTACTAGTGGATATGTGTTCAAAAACAGACTAATTAATTTAATTACAGAGCTTCTGGCCCTCTGGGCTACAGCGACCCAATTTTGAGCTCCGGTGCTGTGTGAGGCTGTTTTTTTATGAATATGGTTTGAGTCGCTCACACTGACCAGTCGGTAACGTTTGCTCCCATATAGCTCTGTACTGGTGTTATAGCGACTCACACATCAAATTCATCAATGCCGGCCAGCGACTGAGGTGCTCGGTAACAGCGAACCATAGCCGATCCCAGCGACTACTAGCGGTCACTCTGAGCGCTTCGCTACAGACGCTCATCTGCCGATACCTGGCGCTAGTAATGAATGAGCCTCCACATTGCTAGGCACCTTTACTTCAGTAGAAGTTGTTGGTATATTCTAAGTAGACAGCACGTCCTGCTCCAGACATAGTCCTTACATGTGGGTATACCTCCGCCTTCAGCGCCGTGCACTGCAGTATCATGAAGAAAACAAGCTCCTCCCGGCCCTACATATACTGAGGGACCTCCCACAAATCCCCAGATTTCTCTGCAGTGCTGAACTGAGTGCTGTGTACTGCGTGGGGACCCCACGCTGACGCTGACAGAGCACGGGTCTGCGGACCGTGTGCTGAACAAGCACTGGCCCTGCAATCAGGTTTACCAGTGGCTGCATCTTGCTTCAATACACCTGTCTCCCCTTGTTTAAATCTCACTCCTGATGAGTCGCACTTGAGCGGGGATGACCAGCAGGTGGTGCCGCGCAGGCTACCTACGGCTGAGCAGGTGATGCCTGGTTGGCGGAGCGCTTGGGCGCTGGAAAGAAGCGGTCCCTGACGCTTCCTGGTTCTATGCTTTCCAAGCAAACTGAAGAGTCTGCTGCTATGCAGGTCCTCGATCCTTCGGATGAAGGTGGACTGTTCTCAGGTTCCGGTTCCGGTCAAGATACCTTGGACCCGTGATAATCCTGGGGCCGGTGTGACACTGATAAATTACTTATAAAGATCTTTGGAGTACTGTCCTTCTCTCCTCCGGGAGAGTCTCCCAAGCCCAAGAGGGAGAGTTTCCAGCCGGCGACCCCGTTCTTGGAATTTCTGGAGCAGGATCATTCCAGGCTCTTATATCTAAGGATTGGGAATCACCTTGTGAACTTACAGGAGTTCCGGGGGTCTGGGATTGTAAGTACCCTTTTCCCCCTGATGTGGTTGGCTGCTAGTCAGCCCCTCCCGAGGTGGATGCACCTATTATTGGGGTTGCTAACCCTCCCTTCATGACAGCCTCCACTCATCGTACCCTTCGGGATGCTGAGGACCGGCGCATTGACAGTCTGGCTTCCCACGCCTTTTCGTGTGCAGGGACGGCTCTGCGCCCGGTCTGTGCCGTGGCCGTCACTGCGGTGACCGCCAGGACCCTTCTTAGGAAGATACTTGACCACCAACCGGAGGATCTCCCTTGGGAGGTCTTTAAGGCACTGTCTGATTGTGATGTTTTTGTGAGTTTATTCTCTCAGCGATGATTGACACTGTTAAAATGTGCACTAGAACCTCGGTTCTTGTGGTGGCTATTCGCCGCCTGCTTGGCTGCGACAGTAGAGGGCTGACAATGATACTAAAAAGGGCTCTTACTGGCCTTCCCTTTAGAGACGACGCTTATTGGGGCCCGGTTGGACCTTTTGGAAAAAAGGAGTAAGGCATTCTCGAGCAGAAGGCCGTCTCGGCCTCCCAGGGGCAGGGACACCCCTCCCCTTCCCTACGTTAGTGTCAAGCGCGAACTAGAAGTGTGCTTCCAATTTTTGGGAATGGAGACCCGCCCCAGGGGGGGCAGGCAACGCCCTGGGTCCTCCGGCTGTGCGAAGTCCAAATCTGCCGAAACCGTACAAGCGTGAAGGGACGCCCTCGCCTTGTTGGGCGAGTGGACTGCCGCAGCACTGGGCTCCTATCGCAGGGCGCCATGCTTCTTTCAGGTTGTTACAGGAGGTAGTCCCCCCGGATGCAGAATGAAGTCTGCTGGGCTGTCCTTTTTCTAAGGTTATCAGGGTTCTTCTAGTCCCTGTTTTCCCTTCGGGAGTTGAGGCAGGCCGAGTTTGGCGTGTAGGGTCTGGGCTCTCTTACAGGTTGGCCCTTGACCTGTGATTGCATCCACTTTACCCTTCCCCTCCGGGATGAAGCAGTCTGACCCAGGTTGGCATTCTGGGGCCTAGCATTTATACCTTCACAGGCAGTTTCTACATGGTATCTACATGTTGGGCCGCAGGCCGCAGCTCTAGTCCAGTAGACCTCTTGATGCATGTGAGGATTTATAATCCCTTTTTAGTCCCCTGTGCCTTCAGGACACCTAGGCCACTTCCAGCCAGTGTTGAAGGTCCAACTCTGCGCATTGGGGTATTGTTTTGGTTCCTCTCCTGCTCCCAGATGACTCACCAAGGCGAGTATGGGAGTGGTGTCTTGGACGTGCCCGTGTGGCGTCCGCGCTAGGTTCTACTTTATTGTCCTTCTTTGCTTCCTATTTTTGCATCAGGCCGTGTTGGCTATTGACTTGTGGCTCCTTTGGGAGTCCTATGGATTGGTGCTCAGGCACATCACTTACTTAGTGTTCCCCTGTTCGGTATCCCCCTACGGGGTGGCAGTTAGATTGGTTCATGTTAGAACCTTCCTTCTGCTAAATGTGGACTTGTTATGGAAAGGGCCTTGCCCTCTTTGATGTCACACTTCCTTTACCTTGCAGCTGGTGGGCCTGTTGGTGGCGGCCCAGATGCTGTCCCTTATTCTCAGAAGCCCTTGGGCCCTGCGACACCTTAGGTTACTTATCCTGGACAGGGTTCCAGCACCCCTGGAACTAGGTCAGTACGCTCCCCCTCGTTACGGGGGTTCCTTTTGAGGTTGTAAATTTAAGGAAGATGTCTGGGACCTTTCCTTCCTTCTCTCTTCTCCCTGTAGATGGTCATCATGGGTACCAAGTCTTGCAGGTGGACTGGGGGGTCTTATTTCTCCTGAAATCCCCCGTGGTTCCTAAAGGGGTCCCCTTAGGGGATCCATCTTCGTGCGTTTTTTTGGTTGACACATTGAGCCGTTGGTGGGCTCTAATTTGTTGGACTACTCCTCTTCAGGACTTGTCCTTTTTGGGGACTCTCGATCAGTCTGAGGACAGTGGCTTGTCCCTTTTTATCTGTGAAGGTCTCGGAACAGGTTGACCCTTCAAGAAGGTTCCGGTTCGGTTCTAAGTGGGGGTTTACATCCCTTGCACTTCATTGGTATTAGCTTGGCTGGCTGCCCTAACGTGGCAGGAGGTTCTATTCTAGTATCTCACTGAGTCCCTACTGGTGTGGCCCTGTGGAGCCCCTTTGCTATTACAGGGACTCTGTCCTGGGTTATTGTCCCAGGACTCTCTGGCCTTGGTCATGAGGGCCTAGTATTGCTTCTGTCAGGACATTATATTCTATATGTCTTAACTTCTTTCACCCTGCCAGGCGGGGTTCTGCATAAGATTGCAGTAGAAAGGGAGAACCGTTATGCTGGGGGCCCTGGGTGGCCCAGCGGGGCGTGGTTCGCAGATTTTCTGCTGAAGACAGTCATACTGTATGCCCTCTCAAGAGGGCTGTTCTGCCTATTCAGGCTCCCTACTACGTCGCCCTTACCTACAGGCCTTTTAGGCGATTGGTCGGTTGGCTTTTCACCCTATTGGAGATGGGTATCTCTGGGTGTCTTTTCTCTATTGGAGGGCTAGGCCTAGCTCCCTCCTCTTCTTCTCCCTTTTCTGCCGGCTATGTTGGAGTATGCTCTTCTAGTCTTCTCAGATGGGGAGATCGCTAAGGTTGCCATGGCTGCCCCTTTTTTTCCAGTAGCATGGTTAGGCTGTTACTCTGGCCTACTCGTTAGGGGAAGATTATTCTTCTCTCTTGGTTTTTTGCTCTCTTACTACTTGTGCTTGGCTTGGGCCTTTCAGCACTAGGTTCCGTTGAGCAAGCTAGCTAGTCCGCTGCTTGTGTTCAGTTCTGCCTTTACAAGAATTCAAAGGCTGTGGTTAGAGCATTGCTCTCGTTGCTCTTGGTAGCATGGTTAAGGTGACAGCACTTTTATGGTTGTCTGTGCCTTTTTTCTCGGGGATCCCACCCTACTTATGGACACTGCTATTGGATGTCCCACATGTAAGGACTATGTCTGGAGCAGGACGTGCTGTCTGCTTAGAATAATACAACTCTGTGAAGTACTCACCTGTAGAGTTGGTATTATATGCAGACAGCACGTCCTGCTCCACCCCACCCTGATTCACCTTGTTCTGGATCCCCTGTGTGGTGATTATTATCTTGGATATTATTGCCAGTCTCTGGGTGGTTGTTTTCCTCCTGGCTTCTTCTCTCACTGCTTGTCAATACTGGGGATTTGTGGGAGGTCCCTCGGTATATGTAGGGCCGGGAGGAGCTTGTTTTCTTCATGATACTGCAGTGCACGGCGCTGAAGGCGGAGGTATACCCACATGTAAGGACTATGTCTGGAGCAGGACGTGCTGTCTGCATATAATGCCAACTCTACAGGTGAGTACTTCACAGAGTTGTATTTTTCTTTACTCATTGAGTATGAAAACTTTTAATTGTGTCCATCTGCGTGATTCCATTTATCATTGTAAAAACACTCAAACAGAACTAAAAAAATAGCTTTATCTGACTATAATGTCTAAATATCAGAAACATTTTAGGCATGTTCAGTGATTTCTGCAGTGCTTGACTGGAATTGTGTTTGTATCTTTTACCTTCAGTTATGAACATTTATTTGAATTATGAGAAAATGTAAATGAGATGTAAATCTAAAGATGTTGAAATAGCAAAATAATTTTAACCTTTTTGTGCAGATATTTTATGTCCCTTGACTCAAACTTACAGATATGATTAGCCGCGCCCTAGGACCGGAGTTTGGTGGCAGTATTGGAATAATGTTTTTTCTAGCTAATGTCTGTGGAAGTGCCCTATATATTCTTGGCCTGGTAGAGACCATTGTGGCCATGTTTGGAATACCACCAGGTAAGAAACGGAACTACAATATTGTACATGTGTACATACTTAATATATTAGGAGTGCTATCTGTCACAGATTTCTCAGCAAAGAAATCCCCTATTATAGAATGACCCGCAATTAAGAGCTGCGAGACAGAGACGGATATGCGGCAAACAGTGTTTAATGGTGATAAACAGAAACAAATATTTATAGCACACACCAACCAGGCTGCTATACAAATCCACAAGTGAACATAATAAAATACACTTGCTGAAGTAACAGTACAAGAATACAGATGAACACTACGTGCTATGGCTGCTTTGCAGAAATACAGGTAAACCCGGAAAGCATAAACACACTCAGACTGCTGTACATATACACAGGTGGAGTCTGGAAACATACATAGGGATCCAGTGAAAGTCCAAAGGTGGCTACAGGGCTGAAGGAAAGCAAAACACAAAGGCTGTGGCAGGGGTCCTGGGTACAAGATTCAGAGTTCAGAGTCTGGGTCTGGGAAGACATTGCAATGCTGATCCACTGGCTGCAGGGGTGGATCAGCTTATTAAGGCCAGAAAGTGACACAGGTGCTGGCAGATTACCAGAACCTCTGCAGGAGAGGGCCACCTAATGGCAGAGCAGCATATAGCAGAGGAAAGTCCAGGAAAGGGAGCCAGCTAAAAAGCAGAACATAACAGATGCGTGCTGCCATGTTGCGGAGGGACTCCTGACCTGACACTATCTAAAAGAGATAAAGTTGAGGATTTTCACAGACGGACAGTATTAAACATTAAAGCAAAGTTGCTAGGAAGACCCCAGCATATGCTGGAGAATGTTTGCTGTTCTTTGTAAATCCACATGTCAGAGCTTACAATATGCATCTGTCCTTACAGTTTGTCATGATATTCTAAGTATGTCACACACCCCGCTTCAAGACATTCATTACACTTGGGTATACTGACCTGTAGATGGCGATCTTGCAGAGATGATCTCAAAAAAAGGTAAGACCCTCCCGGCTCATAAATACCTGGGACCTCCCACTTACCCAGTCTTTCATCTCTGCAGTGGCGAGCAAGTCAGAAGATGATGTCTCCTCCTTGCAGGTAGCCGGGATGACTCCCGGCCTTCTTTCTTCTATTCCTGCCCGGATCCCCTTTGTTTAATGTTCCCTGCCTCCCAGCCTAGGCTGCTGGTCCGGGCAAAGGTAGCTGGCACCCCTGGTGCTTAGGAGCCGTGAGACCTCATAACAAGGGGTAGGCGGCTATCCGGGTTGGTGATCCCGGTTTGGGATGCCCCGTCCCTTGGCCCTACCCTGGCATTGATTCCCCCTCTCCCGGGTACCCTTAGAGGGGGGGGGGGCGGGTCCCTTATGGATTCCTATCAATTATGTGTGTGTGTGTGCGTGTGTATGTTTTACTGTGTGTGTGTGATTTTACTTTCACTTTTAGATGGTGCCGGAAGTCCCGCGGCGCCGGCCTCCAGCGCGCTAAGGGAGCTGTCTGCAATGGCTGCGGTTAGCCCATGAGGTCTTCTTCTCCTCTGGGCAGGGGAGCGCGTCTTTCATGTCCCGGCTTCTGGCCGGGAGAGACGGGGAGGGGCGGGGCCGGGCGCGACGCGCGAACCGCACCGGCCCGCCCTCCCTCCTCCTACTGCACACTGCGCGTCGTCTCGGTGCCTGGCCTGCGGTACCGAAGGTCGGGTGAGGGGCCTGATGGCCATCACTGTCATCTGTTATTTAACTCCTTGTACATTTTGCATGATCTGAGTGTGTGCTTGTGTTCTTGTGTTCCAGGTGGACCATTGATCATATTAAAGGGGGGTTCTCCCGGTCCAGGGTCCCTGGTTAATTGTTAGCTGGCTTAAAATCCTCCCACTCGGGACTTAAAGGGGCATCCCGGGTTGCATTATTGCGTAATTCCCAAAAATAAAAAAGAGCATTGTACATATATATTTATATATATATTTCTATTACTAAAAAATCACCATATGGAGGCTTCCCCGGATACTGGGCTTGTGCCCCCCTCGGGGGAATCCAGGCTGTGTTTGGGGTGTGGGGTATCCCTTTTGGGGGATGATGTATTTCTATGTGTACCCTGTGCACAGTGGTCTATTTCGCGGCAGACCGGATCTCAGGCGTCTGGTTCTGCTCCGCCAGTCTCCTCCCCGTCTCCTCCTCGCCTGACACGGGCTTGTGATGTGGGCATTAGCGGGGAGTCGCAATCAGAGGTGTGTGCCAGATTGGCCAATCTTGAAAAATTGTTTTCCAGTGCCGTCGCAAAAAAGGCCACGGCAAAGAGAAAACATTTGTATAAGGCTGCGCAGGCCTTTGATAGGGAGGATTTTGACTCCCTGGATTGGTCTGATTGCTCCCCGCGTGAGGAAGGGGAGCTGTATGAGGAGTCTGATGACTCAGACGATCAGCAGTTTGTGGGCGCTGATACCGAGCAGGGCCAGGGGGATTCCTCGGATACCTCTAGGGTCCTGGGTCATATGCTAACAAAGGAATGCACCGCCCAAATTTGACTATATTGTGTTATATATCTGTGTGCTTACCTGCAACAAATTAGAAATCTACAAAGCCTGGAGTGGGCGTGCAATATACACACCTCTCTCCCAAAGGAAGCACCACTACAATCAACAATGAATATTAAATACTTTATTAGTACAAAAAAAACTAAAAATTAAAAATTACACACACCACAAAACAAATTAAAAACAACCAGTATGGCCAAAGGACCTAAATCAATATATATGGCCCCTAAGGGCCTATTAAATTAATGCCCTATGAGTGAACAATATAAGTTAATACCTAAAAGGCTGTAGCCAATCCTTTTGTGCCGGCACAAAAATTCTATATAAATATATGTGTGTACAAATTCATAAATATAACACTACCAAAATTATTATATACAAATATACATACAAAAATATATGTGCACAAAGTGCTCTAATGTAATGACACAAATCACTAATGATGTACAACAGTCAATATTCACTATCTACAGTGTAAATATTTAAAGTGCAAATGCATGTGAAAATTACATAAACCAACAGGATACCTAATAGTGCACAAAGAAACCGTCCCAGACTTAAAATCAAGACAAAAACAATATATGGTTAAATACAAGTGCCGGCAGACAATATAAATGGTTAAATCTCATGTCATGTGGTGACACCCAGGGCAACGGTCAGGCCAACCTCAATGTAAACTACCCGCGCACGCAGCCCCCATGCTGCTTCAAGGGTAAGACATTGGCCAATTATGACCATCCATCTATGATGTGGGTTCCCCCCCCCCGGAAATACCTGTGATGAGTGTCCATCCACCGCACCTGGCCGAGAGCATGTGGGCGCCATGATTATCAATAACATCCGGCATTGTAATGTGCGCAGCGTGTATGTGGAGAGGAGAGGAAGCAAAACCGCCTCACCCTCCAGCAGCCTGCGCATGCGCGCCACAGCACAGATGAAGGTAACCCAGCCCGGCCTGCAGCGCGAATGCCAGCATCACGCACTGCAAGGCGTGACGACGCATACTAGGCTGTTGCCTAGCAGCGTAATAAACAAACTCACCACAGGGAGGGGAGGAGGGCGAGGGAAGGAGGGGAGAAGCTTGTCAGCTCCGGCGAGGCTGCCAAGCACCTAAGGAGGCTTATATTCTGGAAGAATTAAAAACACACTAAGTTGTACTCCTATCATTAACAGTGAATATGTGTATTATAAATATAACAAAAATCTACTAAGTAACAGGCCCATATGTTTGAGGTCCTGGCTATTTCTCCCCCCGAGGTGGGAGTTCTTTGAAGTGACGAAGCCCCGCTTGGAATTTCCTTATCAAAAGCATTTTGATGGTATCATTCGCAAGGAATGGGAGAGGCCGACGCGGCTTCCGGGTGTCCCACCGGGTTGGGACAAGAAATATCCCTTTCCGGCGGACGCAGTGAAGCACTGGTCGTCTCCCCCCGAGGTGGATGCTCCTGTTTTGGGGTTGTCCAGCTCCTCAGTCCTCCATTCTCCGGAGTGCACTACCCTCAAGGATGGTGAGGATAAACGCATTGACCAGATGGCTTGTCATGGTTTTGCCAGTGTTGGATCTGCCTTGCGGCTGGTTTGTGCTTCTGCGCTTGTATTGGTAGCTGCCAGGTCGGTTGTTAGAGGATTATTGACCTCTTCCGGGCTTGACCCGGCTAGTGAGGAATTTGCCGACCTTAAGCGCTGTGAGTTATTTTTGTCCTTTGTGCTGTCCACCCTGGATGACACATTGGTGATGTGTAGCAGAGCTGCGCCCTGCTTGTGGCTATCCACCGGTCGGTTTGGTTACGTCAGTGGGTGGCTGATTTTGTGTCCAAAAAGTCGCTCACGGCCCTTCCCTTTGTGGGATTACGGCTCTTTGGAGAAAAATTGGCAAAGGGAGGTAGGTTACCTCAGCGTAAGAAGCAGCGTCGCCCTTTTCGGGGGGCGGCTTTCTTCTTTCAGTCCTTTTGTGGGGCTAGAGTTGGCAGGGGTTCGGCCTTCCCTTCGTCCAGAGGTGATTCCTGGCCTAGAGGCAGGGGTCGGGCCCGTCCAGGACACAGTTGGGGCTCCAAGCCTAGAGCCGCTGCCAAGTCGGCTCAGCAATGAGGGGGCGCCCTCACCCTTGCGGGTGGGGGGACGGTTGCAACTCTTCTCCCAGGTCTGGGTCCAAGAGGTCTCGGACAGGTGGATTCAGGAAGTGGTGTCTTCCGGTTACAAGCTGGAGTTCGAGTCCCTGCCCCCTCCCAGATTCTTCAGGTCTCGAGTGCCGTCAGATCCTCTGGCCGCCCAGGGGCTTCGGGCGGCAGTAGCAAGTCTCGCGGACATGGCTGTCATCTGTCCGGTGCCCCTCCCATACCGGGCCTGGGCTTCTATTACAATTTGTTCACGGTGCCCAAGAAGGACGGTTCCGTTCGTCCTATTCTGGATCTGAAGTTGCTCAACAGGTTTGTCCGTCCCCGGAAGTTCCGTATGGAAACTCTGCGCTCAGCCATCCATTCACTTCGTCAGGGGGACTTCATGACGTCCATAGACATCAAGGATGCTTACCTGCATATTCCAATATTTCTGGCACACCAGAGATTCCTCAGGTTTGTCGTGGACAATCGGCATTTTCAGTTTGTGGCTCTTCCGTTTGGCCTTACCTCGGCTCCAAGGGTTTTTACCAAGGTGTTGGCAGGAGTGATGGCCATCCTCAGAGCCAGGGGTATCCGCATCGTGCCCTATCTGGACGATCTTCTCATCATGGCGTCTTCCCTAAGTCAGGTGCAGCTGGATACCAGGACTGTGGTGTCCACTCTGGAGAGTTTCGGTTGGGTGATCAACTATCCCAAGTCCTGCCTCACTCCCTCCAGGGTGGTGGAGTTTCTGGGAATGTCACTGGATACTTCTCAGGCCAGGGTGTTTCTCTCCCGAGCCAAGGTTCTTCTGATTCAGGAATTGACTCAGCGTCTCCTATCCATCCCCCGTCCGTCCATCCGGCTAGGGATGCGATTGGTGGGATTGATGGTGCCGTCGTTTGAGGCGGTTCCCTTTGCCCAGTTTCACACAAGGACGCTCCAGCTTCATCTCTTGGCGGCCTGGGACGGGTCCCCGCTGTCATTGGATCAGTCTTTTCTGATGTCCCCTCCTGGTGCGGCATTCCCTTCGGTGGTGGCTGAAACCAAGCAATCTAACGAGGGGCAGATCCTTTCTGACCCCTCGTTGGGAGACGGTCACCACGGATGCCAGCCTGTCAGGTTGGGGGGATTTTACAAGGATCTTCAGTTTCAGGGCCTGTGGGGGCCTCTGGAGTGTTCTGGAGTTGAGGGCCATCAGGTTGGTTCTGGCTCACTTGACTCATCAGTTGCGGGGCCTACCGGTTCAAGTTCGGTCGGACAATCGGACGGCGGTCGCCTACATCAATCACCAGGGAGGGACTCGCTGCAGGCGTGCCCTCAGGGAAGTGTCTTTGATCCTGGATTGGGCAGAGAGCAATGTCCCATGCATCTTGGCGGTGTACATTCCGGGAGTGGAGAACACGGAGGTGGACTCCCTGAGCAGGGGGTCGTCTCGCCGGGGGGAATGGTCGCTCAGGTGTTTCGGTCGCTTTGCCACCGGTGGGGGACTCCCGAGGTGGACCTCTTTGCCTCTCATCACAATCACAAGCTTCCGGCATTTGTGTCTTTCTCGCGGGATCCGCTGGCTCTGGCAGCAGATGCCATGTCTCTGGACTGGAGGGATCTGGGGTTTCTGTACCTGTTCCCTCCGTTTCCCATGGTGGGCAGAGTGGTGCGCAAGCTGGCCCTAGAGGGCGCGTCAGCAATCCTGGTGGCTCCAAGGTGGCCAAGACAGGTTTGGTTCGCAGACGTGGTAAGGTTGGCAGAGGATCAGTTAGTTCTGCCCCTTCTGCCGGATCTACTCACTCGGGGTCCACTACTCTACCCCAATTTACCAACGCTGGCTTTGACGGCGTGGTTGCTGAAACCTCAATCTTGAGGGAGGAAGGTCTTTCTGATGCTGTCATTCAGACTCTGGTTAGGGCTAGAAAGCAGCCTTCCTCTGCCATCTATTATAAGACTTGGAGGTCTTATATTGATTGGTGTGAGGTAAGGGCCTTGCCTTGCAGGGCATTTTCTGTCTCTAGGGTCTTGGAATTTCTGCAACATGGTCTGGACCAAGGTTTGCAGCTTAGTACGCTGCTCTGGCCGCGTTCTTTCAAAAGTCTTTTGCTCTTCATCCTCTGGTTAAGACCTCCGCTGTAGAGGAGGCGGCAGATACAGCTGCCTCCACCGCTTCCTCTCTGACACACGGCCTTATGCAGTGGTGGGCTCGAGCGTCAGCCACGCCCACCGCTGTATGGTCCGGGTGTCTCTATCTGCTGGGGCCGTGGAGAAGTGACAGGGACAGTGCGAGCGGCGATACCTCTGCCGCTCGCACTGTCCCTGTCACTTCTCAACAGCCCCAGCAGACAGAGACACCCGGACTATACAGCGGTGGGCGCCACGCTGTGTGTGTCTGTGTGTGAAGACGGCGGGGACAGCGGGAAGAATTTAAAGGTGAGTTTACTTTTTTTTTTGCTATTGCCTATAAGGATAATGAAAGGGGGTGGATGCCACACTACCTATACAGGGATGGAAGGGGGGGATACCACAGTACCTATACAGGGATGGAAGGAGGGGATGCCACACTACCTATACGGGGATGGAAGGGGGGGATGCCACACTACCTATACGGGGATGGAAGGGGGGATGCCACACTACCTAAACGGGGATGGAAGGGGGGGGATGCCACACTACCTATAAGGGGATGGAAGAGGGGGGGATGCCACACTACCTATAAGGGGACGGAAGAGGGGGGGATGCCACACTACCTATACGGGGATGGAAGAGGGGGGGATGCCACACTACCTATAGGCGGATGGAAGAGGGGGAATGCCACACTACCTATACAGGGAATGGAAGAGGGGGGGATATCACACTACCTATACAGGGAATGGGAGGGGGGATGCCACACTGCCTCACTGGGGAATGGGAGGGGGGGGTGTCACACTGCCTATATGGGGAATTAAGGGGGGTGCCACACTGCCTACATGGGGAATGGAGGGGGGTGCCACACTGCCTATATGGGGAATGGAGGGGGGAGAATGCCACACTACCTATAGGGGAATGCCACACTGCCTATATGGCAATGGGAGGGGGGATGCCACACTGCCTATATGGGAATGGGAGGGGGAATGCCACACTGCCTATACGGGAGGGGAGATGCCACACTGACTATATGGGGATGGGGGGATGCCACACTGCCTATGGGGAGTAGGAAGGGGGGAATGCCACACTGCCTATGGGAGGGAGACATCCCACACTGCCTATGGGAATGGAATGGGGGAACGCCACACTGTCTGTAATTGGGTGTTTTAGCACAACATTTGGCTTAGAATATTTTTTTTTCTAGTTTTGCTTCCCCAAATCCTAGGTGCGTCTTATGGGCAGGTGCGTCTTATGGGGCGAAGAATACGGTACTATTTGGTGGCTACTTCTCCTTTTCGTAGGACTGATGCCCTTTTGTGGTGCCCTGTGGGCCTAGGAAGGGTTTGGCTCCTGCCAAGTCTTCCATTAGTTAATGGATTCGCTAGGCCATTGTTGGGGCCTATTCTGCCAAGGGGAAGGTTCCCCCTTTTCGTGTTACTGCTCATTCTACTCGTGCTGTTGGGCTATCCTGGGCCTTCCAGCACCAGGCTTCTGTTGAGCAGGTTTGTAAGGCTGCTACTTGGTCTTCGGTTCACACTTTTTCCAATTACAAGGTTGATGTTCGGGCCTCAGCGGATGCTGTTTTTGGCCGCAAAGTTCTGTAGGCTGCAGTGGTTTAAGTTTGTGCCTTGTTGCCTTGTTTTTTGGATCCCCGCCCTTTATGGACACTGCTATTGGATGTCCCAAGTGTAATGAATGTCTTGAAGCGGGGTGTGTGACATACTTAGAATAATACCATTTTGTGAATACTCACCTGTAAAATGGGTATTATAAGTATGTCACACACCCCGCTTCACCCTGCTCTTTTTTATTCTGTATCCTTTATATGGTGAACCTTTGTTAGTTTTAATTGGCTTTCCTGGTCCCTTGATCTTACTGCTATCTTTATACTGGGTAATGAGTGGGAGGTCCCAGGTATTTATGGGCCGGGAGGGTCTTACCTTTTTTTGATATCATCTCTGCAAGATCGCCATCTACAGGTCAGTATACCCAAGTGTAATGAATGTCTTGAAGCG
Source organism: Gastrophryne carolinensis (assembly GCA_027917425.1). NCBI lineage: Eukaryota > Metazoa > Chordata > Amphibia > Anura > Microhylidae > Gastrophryne > Gastrophryne carolinensis. Next base: position 198,502,598 of record CM051237.1, read on the forward strand.
GGGTGTGTGACATACTTATAATACCCATTTTACAGGTGAGTATTCACAAAATGGTATTTTCTAGGTGGCATACTCATTTTTAATGCCTCAGCGTTGTGTAGGTGTGAGTGTGAACAACAGGACGATGCTTCTGTGCACAAATGCCCTGCTGCATAACAACTGTGGATCACGAAAAGCTGAGTGCAGCTAGAGCGGGGAGTTACTGTAGCTAGCTCCAAAATCAGCACCTTTTGCTTTCAATGACAACCATAGTTTCATATCCCTGGTGACAAATATTCAGAAAAGTATTTAAATAGGATCAGGGCAAAACAAACAGTACAAAGGCTATTACAAATTGGGGGTTACAGACTTCACAATGAATATTACAAGATACACGCTCACAGTCTAAGGTATAATGAGTGGTGACAAAGGGGAAGGATCACAAACAGTCATTATTAAGCTTTATGACGTGTGTTTATTCTTAGTATACAGTACGAAGGACAAGAAGATAGCTCTCCTCGCAGGTGAGCGGGGCTATTAGCCTGCGGCCCTGTAGGACTATTCCCACCCGTTCCATTATTAATTTGCCTCCCAGCCTTTGCTGCGCTGGTCCGGGTGATGGTAGGCAGCACCACTGTCAGGTGCTTAGAAGTGCTGCTCCACCGCAATCCCCCACCAAAGGGTAGGCGTTATAGGCATATGGTGAGCGTCTATGAGATGCCCCTCCCGCCCTTTTGCGATTGCCCCTGTCTATCGGTGGGCCCTATGTTAAGTGGCCGCTGTCCTCCCTCACTCTCCCTTGTAGCTCTCGGGGGGGGGGGGGTGTATGTGTGTATGTGAATTTGCCTTGGTGCTTCACTGTATTTGGTTTGTCTGGCTGGTGTCAGTCGCCGCGCTGACTCCATTGCACTGGTTGCTTTTTTAAATATGCCGCCGCGCGCGCTTCCACTGTGCTCCGCACTTGGCGGAGGTGTTACCTCAGGCGCTGGTGCGCCGTTATTGGCTGCTTGTCACGTGTGCGGCTCCGTGCTCTTCGGGGGGCGGGGCCTGCGGTTGGCGCGTTCCGCGTCACTGTCTCCGCGGCCCGCCCCTCGAGGTATACCCGGCGCCATGTTCTCTGGATCAGGCTGCTGCGTGACTGACGTCTACCTACTGCGGTCCGTGAGTGCCCTTGCGGGCGTTTTTTATTACCCTATGTCATTATGCATGTCACTTACGGGGTTCTCTTCGCTTATGTCTTTCAGACGGGCCGACCTCTATTGGTTTCTCCCGGCCCTACTCCCTCTATTTAGTTATTAAACTTGTGAGGCCTAGTGTGTAAATTACTCCCACTTCCCTAGCGGGCTATTGGGGCATCCCGGGCTGCTTTTTATAGAGTGAATACCTATCGGCCTATTGTGCCGCTGTAATCACCATATGGAGGAGTCTCAGGATAATGTGCTCGGGGTTCCTTCGGGACAAGCCCTGCTGTGTGTAGATTGTGGGGTGTCCCCTATTGGTGCTGACAATACGCAGGTCTGTATACCTTGTGCCCAGCAGGTGCTTGCGCTGCAGCCTGGTATAACAGTGGCTGGGCCTGCGCCTCGTATGGCTTCACCTACTCCCCCAAGCTTAAATTTGACTCCCATTGAGTTGCATACCAGTGGGGATTCTCAGCCTGATGTGTCTTCCAAACTGACTAATGTTGAGAAGTTGCTTGCAAATACCTTGGCGCGTAAGGCCTCTGCTAAAAAGCGGCACTTAACGCCTGATGTCACTCTTTTCCCTATGGAAGCTGATGGGTTTTTGGAACTGTCTGTCTATACCCCGTTGAAGAAGGGGAGTTATTCTCTGACTCTGAGTCATCTGATGAGAGGCCCAGGGGTCATGATGATTCTGGCTCTGAGCCCTGGGGCCCCAGATGATACTGATAGGCTGTTGGCTCAGATTTTTGAGGTGCTGTCTATCTATTCCCCCCCCCCCCCAGGCAACAGGGGGAATTGTTTCATACTGCTAAGCCACGTTTAGAATTTCCTTAGCAAGCCCATTTTAATAATCTTGTGCTCAGGGAATGGGAGCGTCCCAGCAGGCTTCCCGGTGTACCTAAGAGTTGGGATAAGAGGTATCCCTTTCCTGCTGATGTGGTGAAGCGTTGGTCATCCCCTCCTGAAGTGGATGCCCCGGTCCTAGGGTTATCTAACACCTCTGTCATGCATCCCCCTGACTCTACTACGCTGCGGGATGCTGAGGACCGTGTCTGTGCCTCTGCCATTACAGCTGTGGCTATTAGGACCTTGCTTAGAAGTATCCTTGATGGTGCCCCTGATGATGTGTCTAGTGAGGAGTTTAATGCACTCTCTCGTTGTGAGGTTTTTGTGACTTATGTCCTCTCTGCCTTGGTACCATTAGGATTTGTGGCAGAACCTCTGCCCTTGTGGTGGCTATATGCCGCTCGGTTTGGCTGCGCCAGTGGGCTGCTGACAACGCTGCCAAGAAAGCTCTCACTGGTTTTCCCTTCAAAGGACTACGCCTGTTTAGGGACCGCCTGGACCTGTTTGCTAAGGGAGGCAGGTTACCCCAGAGCAGGCGGCAGTCTCGGCCCTTTCGGGGTCAGGGCTCCTTTTCTTCCCACTACTGTGGTGCCAGACAGGGGAGGGGGGGTCTCCCTAACCGGGGCCCGAGGAGATTTCTGGGGTAGGGGCAGAGGACGTGGTCGCCCTGGCTCCTCCTGGGGCTTCAAGCTTATGTCTTCTCCCAAGCCCGCTCAGACATGAAGGGGCGCCCTCACCCATCCGGGTGGGGGGACGGCTTCAGCACTTTGCTTGCGTCTGGAGGCTTCATGTCTCAGACCGGTGTGTTCAGGAGGTAGTGTCCTCCGGTTACAAGATAGAGTTTGCTGTCTGGCAGCCCCCAAGATTCATCAGATCCCGGATTTCTCAGGACCCTGTGTCAGCTCAGGCTCTAGTTCTGGCGGTGCAAAGCCTTCTGGAGCTGGGGGTCATCTGTCAGGTCCCCTTACGAGAAAGGGGCAAGGGCTTCTATTCCAACCTATTCACCGTGCCCAAAAGAGATGGGTCAGTCAGGCCCATCCTGGACTTGAGGATCCTCAACAAATTTGTCAGGTGCAGGTGCATGTAAACTCTGCACTCTGCCATCAGTTCCCTGCGTCCAAGGGACTTCATGACGTCTGTGGACATCAAAGATGCTTACCTTCATATTCCTGTGTTTCCAGCTCATCAAAGGTTCCTCAGGTTCACTCTGGAGGATCGGCACTACCAATTTGTGGCATTGCCCTTCGGTCTAACTTCAGCTCCCAGAGTGTTCACCAAGGTGCTGGCAGGAGTGATGTCTCTGCTCAGGTCTCAGGGCATCCACGTGCTGCCCTACCTGGACGACATTCTCCCTCGTTGGTGACTCCCTTCCTGGGAATGAATCTGGATACACTTCAGGCAAGGATTTTTCTTCCTCAGCAGAATGTGGACAGTCTGCTTGCGCAGGTTCAGTTCCTGCTATCTTGCCCTCATCCTTCCATCAGGCAGGGAATGCAGCTGGTGGGCCTGATGGTGGCGTGCTTCGAGGCGGTCCCTTATGCCTAGGAAATGAGATAAAATGAATAAAGATTTGACTGTAAAACAGGGAGGCGAGATAGGAGGGAAGAGAGATGGTCAGATATATATATTTAAGTGTCGTCTTGTGAAGTTTGCCAAGACCATACATGTAGAGTGAGAAAAGCAGAGGGCCTCAGACGCAGCCTTGCAACAGAAAGAGTACAGAAAAAGTGGGTTGGTCTCCTTTGTGCTGTCTTGGTTTTATATATTGTCTTTGGTTGCAAAGGCCAAAGCCTTGGCCAAAACCATTAGGCACTTAAAGCGGACCAACAGTCAAAAATGAATTAAACCAACACAGCAAACAGTGCTCATATGCATGCCTCCACAGGGCAATTTAGATTGCTGCGCATAAAAAATAATTTATTCTAAGTATGTCACACACCCCGCTTCCAATATTCATGACATATGGGTTATGTCCAGTAGAGGACGAACTTCTGCAGAGATGACAGGAAAAAAGAAGCCCCTCCCGGTCCATAAATACCTGGGACCTCCCACACATTCCCCAGTGGCTATTACCTCTGTTCGACGTGTCTCTGAGTTGGCAGCTCTTTCCATTCAAGCCCCTTACTTTGAGAGACACCAGGACAAGGTGGTTTTTCGTTTTAAGCCAGATTTCCTTCCTAAGGTGGTCTTTGCCTTCCATCTCAATCAGGATGTGGTTCTCCCTTCCTTGTGTCCTAGCAGTGACAAGGAGAGGGTCCTGCATTCTTTGGATGTGGTTCGTTGTGTGAAGTACTATTTGGTGGCTACTTCTTCCTTTCGTAAGACGGACGCCTTGTTCGTGGTGCCCTCCGGGCCCCGGAAAGGTTTGGCGCCTGCCAAGTCTACCATTAGTAAATGGATACGTCAGGCCATTGTTGGGGCCTATACTGCCAAGGGGAGGGTTCCCCCTTTTCAGATCACTGCTCACTCTACTTGTGCTGTTGGGGCTTCCTGGGCTTTTCAGCATCAGGCCTCTGTTGAACAAGTTTGTAAGTCTGCTTCTTGGTCTTCTGTTCATACTTTTTCCAAGTTTTATAAGGTTGATGTGCGGGCCTCAGCGGATGCTGTTTTTGGCTGCAAGGTTCTGCAAGCTGCAGTGGTTTAAATTTGTGCATTATTGCCTTTTTTGGGATGCCCCCATGTTGGACACTGCTATTGGATGTCCCATATGTCATGAATATTGGAAGCGGGGTGTGTGACATACTTGGAATAATACCATTTTGTGATTACTCACCTGTAAAATGGGTATTATAAGTATGTCACACACCCCGCTTCATCCCGCCCTTATTGTATTCTGGATCCTTTATATGGTGAACCTTTTATTGTTAAATTTTTTGTATTTGACTCTTCCTGGTCCCCTTAATGCTTTCCTATACTGGGGAATGTGTGGGAGGTCCCATGTATTTATGGACCGGGAGGGGCGTCTTTTTTTACAGGTGAGTAATCACAAAATGTTATTATCCTTTTCTATCTCCTGCTGTAGTAACTTTTTAAAAACAAGAGGGCGGCTCCTGCATTTGCAGGCCGCCTGCAAACAGGAAGTACTGTTGAGCTTTCTGTTGCTGTGCATTGTCAGTTATGTCACTTGGGAGAGGATGCTCCAGAATGGCCGCTACCTTTCTTTTCCAACTGTGCCAGGCTGTTGGTCCAGTTTAACAACTACTTGGTTCCACTTCCCCTTCCCCTCTTTTTTTTTTTTTCAAACATTTTTATTTTTATCTTAGCATCGATACATGAAAGTATCTACTTATCAATCATTCACATCAGGATATAAATATCAGCATAGTTATAAAAGGCTATACACCTTGTCAGAAAGACAATGTGCAAAAATATGGAAGGCCTACTGGCCACAAAACAATATTACATTAAAATAAAACATCACTATGCAATACCAGCGTAATTTCCGTATCTATATAGGGGTAACAGGGAAAGGGAAGGGAAAAAAGAAAGAAAAAAAAAAAAAAGACCCAGAATAAACAATCTACACAGTCAATAGGTTAATATCAAAACTGCCAGGCATAAACTCACGTGTCCACAGAGACCACATCTCCCCAAACCAGTCCAGTTCCCCATCCTGATTCACTGACATTTTTTCCATTCACATTATATAATGTACCCGATTTTTAAAATCCCTGAAGGACAAAGCTGAAGTTCTCCAAGCTCCTGCGATAGTCAATTTGGCTGCCGTCAAAATATGATATGCCAAATGTTTCTGATTTCTTGAAGTAGAACCCATAGAACCATTGAGAAGAGCTGTCCAGGGGCTCAAGTTGATACGCCTTCCCAAAACCCTGCTAAGAGCAGAGAAGACTTTCCTCCAAAAACGTCTAACCTTGGGACACCCCTACCAGATATGATGATAGGACCCCTCCTCATCACAACCCCTAAAGCACAATCCAGAGTTCCCCCTGCCAAACCTCCCCACTTGTTTAGGAACCAAATACCAACGCATGGCAACCTTAACATTAACTTCAATCGCCTAAACCGAGGCCGCTGGACCAAATGAAGTTAGCCACATCTTTCGCCATTCTTTCTCCTCTTTAACCTCGCCCAGGTCTCTCTCCCACTTCTGCCTGTATGGCAGAGCCACCCCCTGCTCAACACTATTTAATTCTCCATATATCTCTGAGACCAATCCCCTCCCCCTTGGATCCAGTCTGCACCTTTTCTCAAAAAAGCCTAAACCCCCTCGACAACCTCCTCATCATGGAGCTAACGAAATTACTTATCTGGAAATAACCAAAAAGGTCCCTGGGTAGCAACTGATATTTACGTTGTAAAACCTGGAACTCAGCTATCCGATGCTCCGCTACACAATCAAATAGACAATTTACCCCAGCTTTTTTCCAATTCTCAAACCTAATCGGATCTATAAGTGCTGGAGGAAACATTGGGTTGTCCCATAGTTGTCCCTTTAAGACTATCCCAGAGTTCCAGGGTATGGGATATAATCGGATTACTTACATTACCCCTAACCTTACGGGGGACCCAAAATATAGCAGCACAGGATAACGGGTGACACAGCTCCGACTCAATCTGTACCCATAAAGGAACATCCACAGTAGCATAATATGACATGGCCTGCGCTAGTTGGGCTGACTGGTAATACTTAATGAGGTTAGGCACCCCTAATCCCCCCTGGAGTCTAGAGCGTAGCATAATAATCCTAGCTACCCTCGGCCTCTTAGCGCCCCAAATAAACACAAACATTTTATTTTGCAGCGCCATTAGATAGCTGCGAGAAATTCTCACGGGTAATGTTCTTGCTAAATATAAAAATTTGGGCAAAAATGACATTTTTATGGCCGCTATCTTACCCAACCAGGACAAACCATAACCCTTCCATTTATCCAAAAGACCTAAAAGATTCTGTCTCAGAGGGATGCAGTTAGCAGCGAAAAGAGAGGAATAATCCCCAGTCAATCTAATCCCCAGATATTTCAGTCCTAATGATTCCCATTGAAAGTCAAAAGAAGATTTTAACCTATCACACACTTCAGGGGGAATGCTAATATTTAAAGCTTTTGATTTGGCCGTATTTACCTGGAGACCCGAAACCAACTCAAACTCCTTCAGCTTCCTCAACACCTCAGGGAGTGACATACTTGGGTTAGAGACCACCATAAGTACATCGTCCGCAAAAAGGCTCAATTTATGCTGGGCAGTACCAATTTTTAAACCCGAGATGTCCGGTGACAACCTAATCTTTTGTGCCAAGGGCTCCATCACCAGGGCGAACAAAAGGGGGGACAACGGACATCCCTGCCTAGTACCCCGCTGCAATGGAAACTCCCCAGATTATATATTATACTTAATAAAAGCCCTTGGGGACGAATATATCAACTTCAAATCCCTCAAATATTTAGGCCCAAATCCCCATTTAGCAAGTAGAGTAAATAAATACTCCCAAGACACCGTGTCAAATGCCTTCCTGATGTCCAATGAAAGAAGCATAGCCGGAGTTCGAGTGGTTTTGGCAACATGGATTAGCTGGATCACTTTTCTGATATTGTCTCCTGCCTGTCTGCCAGGAATAAATCCCACCTGATTTTTATGTATCAATTGTGACAAGTACTCTGACAACCTATCTGCTAGAATTTTTGTTAATATTTTCATGTCATCATTAATAAGCGAGATAGGCCTAAAATTGGACCACTCAGTATGATCCGAATCCGGCTTCGGAATCATACTAATAGAAGCAGTGAGGGACTCCCTAGAGAAAGTGCACCCCAAACGCACGCCATTAAAGCTAATTTGGGTGCTAGAACGTCATTGAAAGTCTTATAATAAGCCGCCGGGAAACCATCCGGTCCCGGTCTCTTATTAAGTTTCAACTTATCAATCGCCTTCTTAACCTCTTCCACCGCAACACCATCCTCCAGGGAGTCCTGCAGCTGCTCGGGCAGACTAGGCAGCACAACACCCGACAGATATTCGCTTACCTCTTCAGGATTGGGCATAACATGAGAAGAATACAACTTCAACAGTTGGTCCCTAAATACCCCAACAATCTTCTCTGGATTACTAGTGAGATCTCCCCTCTCATTCTTTAGTCTAATAGGCCTATACCCCTGTTCTGGAATTTTAAGTTTCCTAGCCAATAGGGAGTCGGGCTTATTGGCCTTACAATAGAACCGATGTTTCACCCACTTCAATGCCTTCTCGGCCTTGCCCGCAAGAGCCAAATTAAGTTCCTGTGTAACCTCAAAAAGTCTAGAACGCGTTCCGGAGGACAAACTCTGTTTAGCATCCTCGACTAACTCCAGATATTTTTTTTCCAACTCTTCAATATGTGCATTGCGTTCCCTCTTTTTCCTGGAAGCAATCGCTATCAACCTACCTCTTAACATAGGCTTATGATCTTCCCAACTGAGCACTGGTGACACCTCTGGGGATTCATTGACCTGGAAGTAGTCCAAAAGAGCTTCAGAGATCTCAGTAACCACCCCAGGATCTGACAAGATAGAAGTATTAAGGGACCACGAGAATCCAGAACGGCCACAAAACAGTGAATCTAACTTCAAGATTACGCAATCATGGTCAGACCATGATATCGGGTGGATCCTAACCGACCTAGCCGCTGTCTCAGCCCTCTGAGACAGAAATATATGGTCTATCCTGGTCCAAACATTATGAGGATGCGAAAAATGTGTATAATTTTGAGTTCCTGGGTGAAGTTCCCGCCAACTATCAACCAAAGAAAATTCATCCAACAACCCCCAAAACTGCTTTGAAGCGGCCGCATACTGAGCACTAACCGCTAGCCCTGCCAATGATTGCCTATCCAAGTAAGGATTTAGGGTTAGGTTTGAGTCCCCACAAATAATAACACTACCCTGCGCCACATCTGAGAGTCTCGTAAAGAGCTGTTTGAGAAACGCCACTTGACCTGATCCCCTTCCCCTCTTAAGGTTGGAAATGTTCGGGGAAGAACCAGAGGGTGTGATCGGGAAACTACGGTGCAGAGCCATGCTTAAACACCCATTTCACTCTTCTCACACTTCCTCCATAAACAACAGGGGTACAATATACAGCTCCGGGTCTTAGCCTAATACCTAATACCACCAGTCTGCAATAGGGACTGAACTGAAGGTGGGGCAGAGGTTCTTTGCATCAAGGCCTTCCTCTTTTTCTTCACTCTTGTTAGACTTGAAAAAGCCCCCCCCCCCCCCCCAAAAAAATACATACCATATATACATGCAAATACATTTAAGGTACAGTAGGTTCAGAATTTAAAAGGAGTGGGGGGGGGGGGGGGGGCTTTACAGCAAGTCATATTCCTTATAAAAGGTAGTGGCATGAAATCTATTTATTTGATAAACGTTTTCCACTTCCCTGATCCTTTTGCCTTCCTGCACACAGAAAATCAATGTCGGAGCAAATGTATTCATTTCAGAAATAAATACAATGTAATTCGTTTTACTGCACATATCCCTCCCGTCTTTAATATTCTTGCATCTTAAATTGTACTTTGATTGGCCTAAAGGGCTGTTTAAAAAAATCCAATTGTTCTTTGGAAGCAGGAGCACTTGCCCAGAATGTTATTTTTGAACATGTTGCTGTTCCCTTAGGGACAGCAATGGTCTAATACTTGGAGAGATGAAACAAGTCAGCTGCTCTGTATAATTTGGAGCTTGATCGAATATTCCCTATCTCCCAGCTTACTCTTTCTCTTGTTGCAAGGTTCTTTTACTGGGCCCCTGATGCTCTTCAATTTGCATGAGCAGGAAAGTCTCCCTGAAGTGAAATTTGAAAAGTTGCTATTGCTGCCTGTGCTCATCAGTGATTCCTCTGCCTTGATGAAGACGCATGAGATAAACACACTCTCTCTGCCTCTCTTCCCCGGAGACATAAGTACAGGGAGCTCTGATCTGCTCTTGGAAATCATGGCTCACTGTCCCTTCTTAAAAATGTTGTTTACTCCTAATTTTCCACTCATTTCACGCCATTCTAGATATAGACACTTACTCAAAATCATGGATATGATGCTGAATGCTGAGATGGAAGCTGAAACAATCCTTTTGCTGTCACAATGAGGACTGTAAATTAACTTATTACTTACCAAAGTATGCCTTCTTCCTTACAAGAAGTATGTTAAAAGTAACTTAAAGTGATTTTGTTGACAGGGACAAAAAAACGCTATACTCACCTGTATAGCAAATGCCTCACAGGCATTCACTGCTAGCTGAGCGCTAATACACCTACCACACCCGATCCAGTCCATGCTACCTGCATAGCCACTGCTGTCATCTTCTAACAACTGACATCTATTTAACAACTGATAGACCACCCCGCGCCATCTTAGCCGGCACGCCCTCTCCATTCCCCACAATAGTGCCTGAATGGAGGGCATGTGACGAATGATCCAGGGCGGTCAATCAGTTGTTGGATGGTCACGAGCTGTGCAGGAGCGGGATTGGGCAATTTGGTAAGTGTCTCGACGTCCGGCTAATTGCCTGTGGGGGAATTAAAGGTAAGTATAGTGTTTTGTTTTAAACTACTTCTATTTATACATATGCTGTAACTTTAAATAATGATATATTTAATTAATATGCAAGATCTAAATACATTTATTAAAGGGATTGTGCAGACAGGAATTAAATTTTACTTTAAAGGCCTCCTGACTGTAGCACTGCCGACTGTGGTTTTTATTCTATCTGTAGGCCCACGGGTAATTTTCTTCCGCCCTTTACTTGGCAAGCCGCGATCCCCTTCACTTGCTCATTGTTCACTAATTGAGTGGATCGTCCTTGATGGTGGACCCCCCCCCCCCATCAGGTGCTAAGACTTTGTTCATCCTCTCCTGGATCCTAACCACTTCCTTACTTTTTCCCATCATTATCACAGGCTGTGAATGCATATTACATTAGCCTATGCTGATGTGTAATGTCCCCTAACCTCGCGGAAATGGGCCACGCCAGTTTTTAAAGTTTTAGAAAAAGTGGAAATATCTACATCTAGTGGGCAATCTAAATGTGTTGTTTGCAGGGCTGCCTGGACAGTGACCTAAATATATTATGCTTTGTCCACACAAACATGCTACAGTGCGACTGAACTCATTTTACATTTTATAAATCCTTTTATCCATCATGCCAAACAAATATGATAACATTTCAGCAGGTTGAAGCCTTTTTTGCTGTCCACACAACATACACAAACAGTACCTGATTTATCAAGTGACATTGGCGCGTGTCAGAGCACTGTAAAACAGATATAATAGTCAGTAACTAAACCATCAGCGTACAGTGTCGCAGCACCCACCAGTGCGCCTGGTTTTGCTGATGCTGGGCTCTCATTACCAAATTCCACAGCATGTTATTTAATCTGTTTTTCTATGTTATCCTGGTTTTGTTGGAAAACAAGAGCAGCAACATAATTTTTGCACTGAAGCTTATCTTAAACATAAAAACTTCTCTGTAATATTTTTTTTTCTTCTGGGGCATGTTCTAAATGTATGGATTGATGGGGTATCCATAGAAGATTGTGGACACTTTTTAAAGGTTCTTCAATTCTGGTATACCTCAGCTTCCCACACCAACCATAGCCATTTCTAAAGAGTGCCCTGAGGAGATCAGACGTGGGCAGAGATGGTTCTGCTTTTTTTTACTGTAATATCCTTTTTGTAAACTAACTTTAGTTAGTGGATTCTGCATTTGGTTTTGGTGGCTCTTGCTCCTTTTCGAACCACTGTATTCCGTTTCACTATTGATTTTGTCTCAAAAGATCACCTTTCTTGTGGCCATACCTTCTCTTAAAAGAGAAAAATGACTCAATAGGGGCACAGAACAAAAGAGGCTTTGGTTGTGTAATGCTTTGGCTCTTGTGTCGCTGAGCCATTCCTTCCCCCTCCATCGATTTCTGCTTATACTGATGTAGTCTTTTTGCTTACTTTTTTTCCCTTGCATTGATTCACCTCAATGTGTGTTCCTTGACCAAATATGCTGCTAGATGCACTTGTGTACTATTTAGGTTAATCTTTTAGACTTTTTACAGGGAGTTATTTTTGAGGATCATATATGTGGTGCTATATGTACCTGTGCATTATTTAGGTTAATTTTTACAGGCTTTTTGTAGGGAGTTATTTTTGAGGATCATATATGTGGCGCTATATGTGCCTGTGCACTATTTAGGTTAATTAGTGCTTTTTGTGCAGGCTTTTTGTGGGGAGTTATGACTTGAATTGGAATTTAATAGATGTGTATAGAGCACTTGCACTTTATTATATTTGAATTTGTATTGATTGTATACTTTAGTTCATTTATTTATTGCAATATCATATTGACATATCACAGGTTACTATTGCAGGAATATCTTTGTTGGGCCCAATATTGTTTTTATTCAATATCCCAGGGGGGTGGGGGGTCTGTTGTGCTATATGTTTTTTAAATCAACAAGTCTTTTCTGTGTATATGCCTGTGATTATCAAATAATCAAAAACTTTTGCCTTTTTTCATATTTTCTGCTGTGTGCAGCCTAGGGCTGTTTTGGGGCCTACATGGGGCCCTGATGTGTTAGCGTTGGTTCGCTGTTTTGGGGCCTACATGGGGCCCTGATGTGTTAGCAGCCCTTTCCTTCAATTCTCCATTTTTAATTTGTCCAAAAGACAAAATAGTCTTTACATTTGCTCCTGGGTTTTTGGTAGTGTCTCAATTTCACTTGAACGAGGAAATTGTGTTACAACCTTACTGTCCTAAATCTTTTCATTTCCAAGAGAAGCTACAAAACCTTGCAGACATGGTTAATCCCCCGAAGTTCTATATTCATATAGTTAAGGACATTAAGAATACTAATATTCTATTTATTTCTGTGGATGGTCATTAAATAGAGGAATAAGCCCTTTCCAAATCTATTAGTAAATGGACGTGAATAGCCATTGTTGGGTCTTAAATTGCTAAAGGCAAGCAACCACCTCTGAACGTCAGCTTGAGCTTTTCATCATCAAGCCTCTTTGGAGCTGGTCTGCAAAGTAGCTACTTGGTCCACTTTTACAAAGCTTTAAAAAATTGGCCAAAAAAATCTATGTACTATATTAAAAATAAATCTGAACAGTTGCCATCCTATTGTTTGTGGGCATTCGGCAGTCCAGGGTTAATGGAAGCTGTTACATTCCAAACCTTTCTTTTTACTGCTTGAGACATTTGGACTATTCTTTTAAATTCACTCCATTAGATGCACAGATAATTTTCCCCCACTTTTGGGGGATGTGGGATGGAATGTGTCTTATGGAGCAAAATGTATATGGTATATACGGTAATAATTTTTCCAATGAATTGTATACACACTGCCCAACTGGGGTATTGCAAAAATAATCCCAGGGCTAGTTCTATTGGAAAAACAAGGAACAGTCCATCCCAACAATACCCCAACCATGCAGCTGGATAGCAAGACCCTTCTCACCTATACAACACAGGATAAGAGAGCAGTTCAGGCAATGGCAATAATAAAGCAGCAAGCAGCAGTGTTCTCACAAGCCGGGCTTGATGCAGTTTGGGTGCAACTGAAAGGGTACCTACGGGGTTTCAGGAATAAAGCTTTTTCACATCTGTGAGGATCGAATTTCATTCCATTGCCTTACTGTGTGTTTCCATCCATACTCTGGATAAATGGTTGGGGCCCATATCAGAAATCCTCCATATTCCAAGTATACAGCACGTCCTGTTCCAGAATATTCCTTACACATGGGTTATACATCCAGAAGATGGCGCTGGACTGCAGAAAAAAACTTGTGGCCACTCCCAACCCCTTAAATAGCCAGGAACTTCCCACAAATTCCCAGTTCTTATCTGCAGTCTGGACGCGAAGATAGAAGATGGCTCTCTATTCTGCGCGGGTGAGCGGGGCTTATCAGCCTGCAGCCCTGCAGGACTATTCCCACCCGTTTCCAGACCCACTGCCTCCCAGCCTTGGCTGACTGGTTTGGGTGAAGGTAGGACAGCACCAGGGTCAGGTGCTGAGGAGTGCTGCTCCTACCGCAATCCCTGCACTGACATGGGTGGACGTTATAGTCTTATGGTGAGCCTTGTGGGATGCGCCTTCTTGCACTCTGGGTCCCTGGTCCCCTCCCCCCCCTCCTTCTTCACTTTAATTTGTGTTGCGGTGTTTTTACTTAATACGCTCGCCGCCGCGCTGCTTGTACAGCGCTCTGCGGACGGCGGCGACACTGCCTCAGCTGCTGCTGCACCGTCACTGGACGGCGAGATCACGTGGAGCGCGTTTCGCGCTCTTTGGGGGGTGGGCTCTGCGGATGAGGCTTTTGGCGTCCCATCTCCGCGGCCCGCCCCTCGAGGTCTGTGCTGGCGGCATTTTACTTCTCTTCCTCCTTCGCTGGTTCTGCGTGCGCTGCTGCTCCTTTACCAGTGCGGTCCGTGAGTGTCCTTGCGGGGTGACCCAGCGAAGCGGCACGGGCGGCCGCGAACGTAGGTGGCCCCCTGCTAGACCCCACTCCGTACTTTCACGTGACTTAACCTGCTATTTTTATGGTGCCCTTATTTGCTTCTGTCTGCATTGTGCTACACATTGGTTGATTGATTGTCACTTTATATTTGCGTATTCATTGGTGTTTATGACCATTTTTTGTAGGATGTATATGCACACAGTCACTTTGCAGTTATATTATTAGGGCTATTAGATAATGGTTGTTACTTTTATGATACATTAATTACTATTTATGCACTGTCACTTTAATTGCATTATGTATGCACTGCCACTTTATTTGTATTAATTCATTAGCGTAGCATACAGGGGTTATTTGTGCCGGCACAATAGATTATTTAGTATTAGGGGTGTATATACGTGTTTACATCTGGAGATATCCCAGGGATTTTTTTGCTGGATTATACAGCACTGGATGAAGCTTTGGGGTACTAAGCAGTGTTTTTAATATGTTAGTTTGTATTGTGTGTAATGTAGTGTATGTTTTATGTGGATTTTCTATTAATAAATGATATTGCTTTGAATCAATGATTGTTTGGTGCTCCTGTCTTTAGACTCATTTCCCATGAGCCTATTGTGCTTTGATATTTGATTTTTGCAGTGTAGCACAGCCGTATTAGTATATGTGGTGCACCACTTTGGTTTAGTTGTAAATGCTTATAGGGATGTCTTTTTATGTTTTTCGGGCAGGATAACCGTCACTGTGGTTTCTCCCGGCCCTCTTCCCTTTGGTAATCTCCCACCTCCCTAGCAGGTTTTGGGGCATCCCGGGTGGCTATTACTAGCCTTAACCCTATATTGGCCTGTTGTGCCACTCAAATCACCATATGGAGGCTTCTGGGGATAATGTGCCTGGGGTTCCTTCGGGACAGGCCCGGCTGTGTGTTGCATGTGGGGTTTCCCCTGTGAGTAACGATGTCAGGGTATGTGTAAACTGCGCCCAGCAGGCACTTGTGCTGCAGTCCGGGCTGTCTGTTGCGGGCCCCGGTGCTGCGCCCCTTTTGGCTTCGCCTAACCCCCATGCTTACATCTGACCCCCAGTGAGGGGCACACTAGCAGGGACTCTCAATCTGATTTGGCTGCACGGGTGGCCAGCATTGAAAAACATATTGCTGGGTCAGACCCACGTAAGGCTTCTGCTAAGAAGCGGCATTTATCTCCCGCTGCTTCCCTCTTTCCTGTAGAGGACGATTCTGATTCAGAATCCTCTGAGGGACAACCTAAGATCTATGGTGGTACCGGGTCTCCCTTTGGGGACGACCTGTGGTCCTCAGATGATACTGACAGGTTGTTGAGTCACATATTCGAAGTGCTTTGTATTTCTCCTCCTGCAGTGGCTCCACAGCGGCAGGGTGAGCTTTTTGATACGGTTAAGCCACGCTTGGAGTTCCCTGAGCAGACTCACTTTAATAATCTAGTGCTCAAAGAATTGGAATGGCCTAGTAAGCTACCTGGGGTGCCCAAGAGTTGGGACAAGTGGTATCCCTTTCCTGCTGATGTGATTAAACGTTGGTCTTGCCCTCCCGAGGTGGACGTGTCAGTTCTAGGGTTGTCAAATACATCTGTCATGCATTCTCCTGACACTACTACCCTGCGGGATGGTGAGGACTGGCGCATGGACCAGCTGTCCGGTCAGGCTTTTGCCTGTGTGGGGACTGCACTGCGCCCGGCTTGTGCCTCTGCCATAACGACTATTGCTATTAAAGGGCTGCTTAAGTGTCTCATAGATGGGGCATTTGATGACGCGTGAGGTGAAGACTATAGATCTCTCCTGCTTTGCTATGAATTTGTTGCATATATCCTCTCTGCCATGGATGATGTCATTAGAATGTGCGGAAGGACATCTGCCCTTTTGGTGGCTATACGCCGCTCTGTCTGGCTGCGTCAGTGGGTAGCTGATAATGCTGCTAAGAAGGCTCTCACTGGGTTCCCCTTTAAGAGGTTGCGTCTCTTTGGTGAACACTTGGACTTGTTTGCTAGGGGCGGTAGGTTACCTCAACGCAGGAGGCCTTCTCGGCCCTTTCGGGGGTCTGGTGCCTCTTTCCCTTCCTTTCGGGCTTCCAGGGCTGGTTGAGGAGTTTCCTTTGCTGGAGCATGCGGACACTATTTGGGCCGGGGCAGGGGACATGGCCGCCCCGGCCTCTCCTGGGGTCCCAAGCGCAAATCCTCCCCCAAGCCCCTTCAGGCATGAAGGGGCGCCCTCACCCATCCGGGTGGGGGATGGCTTCGGTTCTTTGCTCACGTCTGGAGGCGACGTGTAGCAGACAGGTGGATCCAGGAGGTGGTTTCCTCCGGTTACAAGATAGAGTTTGCAGCCTGGCCGCCCCCAAGATTCATCAGATCCTGGATGGCTCAAAACCCTCTGTCAGCTCAGGGTTTGTGCCTTGTTGTCCAAAACCTTCTGGAGTTGGGGGTCCTCTGCCCGGTGCCTTTCTGGGAAAGGGGCAGAGGCTTCTACTCCAATCTCTTCACGGTCCTCAAGAAGGACGGTTCCCTCAGGCCCATCCTGGATTTAAAGTGCCTCAATAAGTTTGTCAGATTCAATTTTCGCATGGAAACCCTGCGCTCAGCAGTCAATTCACTGCGCCCTGGCGATTTCATGACTTCTGTAGACATCAAGGACGCTTACCTTCACGTACCAATCTTTCCAGGTCATCAGAAGTTTCTCAGGTTCGCTCTGGAGGATCAGCAGTACCAATTTGTGGCCTTGCCTTTCGGTATCACCTCGGCTCCAAGGGTATTCACCAAGGTGCTGGCGGGCGTGATGGCTCTGCTGAGATCTCAGGGCATTCACATCCTTCCTTATCTGGACGACATTCTCATCACGTCTCAGTCCTTCCATCAGGCCGAGCTGGATACCCAGATGGTGGTGTCCACACTAGAGTCATTCGGCTGGGTAATCAACCATCCCAAGTCTTCCCTGTCCCCGTCACTGGTGAGGTCCTTTCTGGGCATGACTCTGGATACATCTCAGGTCAAGGTTTTTCTCCCTCAGCAGAAGGTGGAGAGTCTCCAAGCTCAGGCTCAGTTTCTGCTGTCTTGTCCTCATCCCTCCATCCAGCAGGGGTTGCAGCTGGTGGGACTGATGGTGTCTTGCTTCGAGGCGGTACCCTATGCTCAGTTTCACATGAGACCTCTTCAGCTGCACCTTTTGTCAGTATGGGATTGGGACCCTGGGTCCCTGGATCAGGTGTTTGTTCTGTCCCCTCTGGCCAGGCGGTCTCTCTTGTGGTGGCTGGACTCAAGGAACCTCTTGGTGGGCAGCACCTTTCTGTCCACTTGCTGGGAGACTGTCACCACGGATGCCTGTCTGACAGGCTGGGGGGGGGCTTCTGGAAGTCTTTGAAATTCCAGAGTCAGTGGGGCCCTCAAGAGGCTCATACCCCTATCAACATCCTGGAACTGAGGGCGATAAGGTTGGTTCTAGCCCAATTGACTCCACACCTTCGGGGTCGGGCTGTTCAGATCCGCTCGGACAACCAGATGGCGGTTGCCTACATCAATCATCAGGGAGGGACCCGGAGCAAGAGGGCCCTCAAGGAAGTGTCCCTGATACTGTATTGGGCGGAGGAGAGTGTTCCCTGCATCTCAGCTGTGTACATCCCGGGGGTGGAGAATCTGGAGGGAGACTCTCTGAGCAGGGGGACTTCTCGTCTGGGAGAATGGCCCTCAGCAGCAGGGTGTTTCGCTCCCTGTGCCACCGCTGGGGTCAGCCGGATGTGGATCTGTTTGTGTCCCATCACAATCACAAGCTTCCAGTCTTTGTCTCTCTGTCACAGGACCCTCTGGCCTTGGCCATGGATGCATTAGCAATGTCTTGGAAGAGTTTTCAGCTCCTCTATGTATTCCCTCCGTTTCCTCTGCTGGGCAGGGTGCTGCGCAAGATAGCCCAAGAAGGGGTGCCAACCATTGTGGTGGCCCCCTGTTGGCCAAGAAGAGTGTGGTTCGCAGACGTCGTGCAGCTGGCAGTAGATCAGTTTGTCCTGCCCAAGGATCCAGACCTGCTCACTCAGGGGCAGCTACGCCATCCCAATTTACAAACACTGGCTTTAACGGCCTGGCTGCTGAAACCTCCATCTTGATGGAGAAGGGGCTGCCTGCTTCTGTAGTTGATACCATGATTAGGGCTAGGAAGAAGTCCTCATCCGCTATGCAGGGTCCTCCTTTTGAGCCTCTGCGTAAGGCCCCTTTGTCTATCTTGACGCTTAAGGTAGCATTTTTGGTGGCTATCACTTCTGTTAGATGTGTTTCTGAGTTGGCGGCGCTTTCCATCAAACCTCCTTATTTTGAGAGACACCAGGACAAGGTGGTGTTTCGGTTTAAGCCAGATTTTCTGCCTAAGGTTGTGTCTGCTTTTCACCTCAATCAGGACATTGTCTTGCCTTCTCTGTGTCCTAGTCCTAGTAACCCTAAGGAGAGGGTCTTACATTCTCTGGATGTGGTTGGGACTTTGAAGTTTTATTTGGTAGCTACTGAATCCTTCAGGAAGACTGATGCTCTTTTTGTTTTCCCTTCTGGACCTAGGAAGGGTTTGCCTCCGGCTAAACCCACTATCAGCAAGTGGATCCATCAGGCGGTGGTGCAAGCCTACTCTGCTAAGGGGAAGGAGCCTCCCTTCCGCCTTACTGCTCATTCTACTCGTGCTTTTGGTGCCTTTTGGGCTTTTCAGCACCAAGCTTCTGTTGAACAAGTTTGCAAGGCCGCTACTTGGTCTTCTTTTCATACCTTTTCTAAGTTTTACAAGGCTGATGTTAGGGCCTCAGCGGATGCTGCTTTTGGCCGCAAAGTTTTGCAGGCGGCAGTGGCTTAAACTGCCCGCAGTTACCTTTGGGGATCCCACCCTACCTTACGGACATTGCTATTGGATGTCCCATGTGTAAGGAATATTCTGGAACAGGACGTGCTGTATACTTGGAATAATACAATTCTGTGAGTACTCACCTGTAGAATTGTTATTATAAGTATACAGCACGTCCTGTTCCATCCCGCCCTTGTTAGCATTATTTTTGGTTGCCTCTGTATGGTGATTGTTCATTTTGTGTTTATTATTCTCCCAGCTTCTTGTCTAATTGCTTTTCAACACTGGGAATTGGGAGTGGCCACAAGTTTTTTTTCTGCAGTTCAGCGCCATCTTGTGGATGTATAACCGTTGTGTAAGGAATATTCTGGAACAGGACGTGCTGTATACTTATAATACCAATTCTACAGGTGAGTACTCACAGAATTGTATTTTTATTTAAAGATCCAGATCACTTTGAAAACTTGCTGCTAAAATCAATCATCATAACTAACAGTTTCATCTAGATTTGTTTAGGAGAGCAACTAATACGGTTACATTTTTAAAACCCCACACCTCAAGAAAACATCAATCTTTTTTAAAGCGGTAAAAGCTTATTGCTTGGTGGGAGATAAGGAAATTTCCTAGTCACCGAAAGTCGAGCTAAGCAATGACATACTGTGAGGGAAAATAACAAACTCAATATGGATCCACCATACTTTTGTAAATATCCTCATGTGTCGATATGATAAACATGTTTGCCTCTGCCTTGGCACATATTTGCTGATAATTGTTCATATTTCTTGACCAAACCTGGCATAGCTCTTAGTAATCTAAGTCTAAGTTGAGAATGTTATACCTTCTAGAACATGTTGATCCTTATTTTTAAATTAATTTTTATAATGGAAAGTGTAACGGCAATGTTTTGATGAATTTTCTTGTCAGATCATTATGATTTTTAGGTTCATAAATTATTTAATTCAGGGAGCAAGAAAGTAATACCTATCTACTTGTAAAATTGAATTTTAATAAACTCTACACTGCCATTTTAATTTCTCAATAAATATTACTAAATATTTTATTTAAAAATACCAGTACGCTTTAGCCTGTTATTATTAGAGCTATGCTTATTTGATTCATAGCTGTTCCGTTAAAGCCCTTAAAAATATACTAATGGGGTCAAAGAGCAATATATTTAACATATTATCCATAATTTTCTTCCTTTAATCATTGTGTAAACTCTATGAAGTATTTTAAACTCATTATTATTCATGATTCTATACTGTCACCATGCAAACCAGAAAACCTGATTTCAAGTATTGAATGTATGTGTCAGACAGTGTGCAGATGTGTACAACGCCTGCAAAGGTCTATAGCTGGGGAACACAAATATTCTAAGCATACAGTACGTTCTGCTCCAGATATAATACTTACACGTGGGTAATCCTCCGCCAGATGGCGCTGTGCACTGCAGACATGCAAAAACAGGCTCCTCCCCGCCCTTCATATACCCAGGGACCTCCCACAAATCCCCAGATTTCTCTGCAGTGCTGACTGTGAAGACATGAATTATCACTTTCTCGCAGGTGAGCGGGGCTATAACAGCCTGCGACCCTGTGGGACTATTTCCACCCACCCTCCTTGTGATGTGCCTCCCAGCCTGGGCTGCGCTGGTCGGGTGAAGGTAGGCAGCACCATGTGTGCTTATGGAGCCATGCTCCACCGCAGTCCCCCACCATAGGGTAGGCGGTTAGGCTGATGGTGAGCCTCTTGTGGATGCCCCTCCCGCATTATTGCCCCGTGTAGCGGTGGACCCTGCGTGAAGGGTCGCCATCCTCCCTCGTTTCCCCCAGTAGTTAGGGGGAAAAGAAAGGGGGGGGGTATGTGTGTGGCGGTCCCAGTGTACTCTAATGTCACGCTTATGGCCATAGTATTGCTTTTGATTTACATCTGGGTGTCAGAGTCGCGCTTCTTGCTCCTTATTATTATTTGGCTGCCGCCGTACGTATGCCCTCCTTTGCTGTATAGTATGCCGCGCAGGCGGCGGCTTCGTACAGACGCTGCGGCGTCTTTCTTTTGCAAGGCTTATATTAAGTGATTTTATCCTTGCGTGTTTGACGACTTCCTCAGAGCTTCGCGCTCTTCGGGGTGGGCGGGGACTTGGCTTGGCGCGCTCGGCGTCATGGCTGAGCATTGGGCCCGCCCTTCGAGGTTCGCTGGGCGCCATTTTGATGATGATTTGTTGGTCTGTAAGTGCCCTCGTGGGCGATTCTTTATTACATATTTTACCAGCTGCGCATGGCCCTGACACCTCTTATCCCCTTTATGTCTTTCAGACGCCAAGTCTCCGGTGGCTTCTCCCAGCCTCATTTATATATATATATATATATATATATATATATATATATATATATATTTAGCGGGCTCCCCTACTATTCTCCCACATTGATCAGCGGGTCTGGGGGCATCCAGGGTTGCCTATTGCGTAAATCTCTACGGACATATTCCCCTCGATTCAAAGAGCAAAAGTTAATTGATTTCGGATCGAGAATCGTAAGTTTGGGTGGGTGTTAGTCATTTTTTCCTGTTTTTTTGGCCATTTCCGACTCGCACGAGCCTACGTACGAATGCGTATATGCTCTTACGATCATCGCAAGTTCGTTCCTAAATTTTAGGATCAAAACGTAAAACTTAGGATCAAATCCTAAAACTTAGGATCAAAACGTAAAACTTAGGATCAAAACGTAAAACTTAGGATAATCGGATGTGTTTAGGTGTGATTCAGAGAACAGTTTTCAAACCTCTAAATACGTTTTAAAAGAAAGCCACTGCCGACACCTTTTAGCAGTCGGATTGCTGTTCTTGAACAGGTTTTTTGCCTATGTGGAGGAGTCTGCGCGTCTTGAGCTCCAATGAACTGCATGTATCAGCATGGCCGAGGCCATAAATTGTATGGCAATGCATACCTGATTCAATACATTTCATGTATGCCTTATAAAAGCATTTTAATGTGGACCTTAATTAGTCCTTTGCATGTAAACCTTTATTTTGCAATATATTTGCGTTAATTAAAGAAACTTATGTCCTTTGTTATTTATTTTTAAATTGATGTACTAGAATAATATTTTTAGATTGCATTTATTGGTGTAGTTGTTTACCTTTGCTTTGTTTAATTATTTAAGCACATCTTTGGTCAGATGCATCACACTTACTGAGGAGAGGAGAGCGGGATAAAGTGCAGGATGTGGGTTACTGCTGTATTTTGCACAGACACAGCAGAGCTGGGGGCACGGAAAGGTCAGAAATCAAAGAATGCAGAGCAACACAGTCACAAGGCCCTTTCTGTTTGCAGGCTGCCCGATAATACCTGAGCCATCTTGGCTGTTTCTAGGCTCATAACATGCCGAAGTTGCTGGGTGTTTTTTAATTTTTGAGAGCAATCTGTATGTAGAGGGTGTGGGTAACCACACACAAAATTTGAAGTTGGACCATTTGAAGCCAAAATATTAAAATTAAATCCACAAGTAAAAAATGCAAGTTAACTAAAAATTAAACAAAGTAAGATTTACTTATGCAAATGCATTCATTAATGGTTGGTTACTACAAAATGAATGAAATAAAGAAAAATAAGACCAAATATTTAGAATGCACTTTAATGAGGTAAGTTTGTAGTGTGCAGCCGCAAGATCAGAAGGATTTACGTCCAGACAAAAAAAGGAAAAAGGGCAAAACCAATGTTGCAACCTGAGAAATGAAATGGAAAATTCAGGATGGAAACTGACATAGGTCTGATTCCCGAACTGCCATACGAACGGACGTA
This sequence comes from Gastrophryne carolinensis, assembly GCA_027917425.1. Classification (NCBI taxonomy): domain Eukaryota; kingdom Metazoa; phylum Chordata; class Amphibia; order Anura; family Microhylidae; genus Gastrophryne; species Gastrophryne carolinensis. Next base: position 198,525,675 of record CM051237.1, read on the forward strand.
CATTTTAGGATAGAAACGTATTTGCTTATAGAATCACTCGCAAGTTCATACGAACGCACGAGCGTACGGGAAAAATAGGATGATCGGCACCAAAATCCAAGCTGTTACATGTTTCTTTGAATCGACCCTATTGTGTCTAGATAATCACCATATGGAGGCATCTCAGAATTATGTGACCGGGGTCCCTCGGGGACAAGACCGGCTGTGTTCAGCGTGTGGACAACCCCATGCTGATGCTGACAGAGCACGGGTCTGTGGACCCTGTGCTGAACAAGTACTGGCCCTTCAATCAGGGTTGCCAGTGGCTGCTCCTCGGTTTAATACACCTGTCTCCCCGTGCTTAAATCTCACGCCTGATGAGTCGCACTCGAGCGGGGATGACCAGCAAGTCGTGCCACGCATTCTGCCTACGACTGATCAGGTTATCTCGAGGTTGGCAGAGCGCTTGGGACCTGGAAAGAAGCGGTCCCTGATGCCTCCGGTTTCACCCCTTCCTACCGAGACTGAGGAGTTCGCTGCTCCGCGGGGTTTTGCTCCTTCTGATGAAGGTGAGCTGTTCTCCGACTCGGACTCCCCTGACGAGGGGCCGAAGAGTCATGATGATACTGGTCCTGGTTCCTGGGGCCTGTGTGACACTGATGAATTGCTGATAAAAATTTTTGAGGTATTGTCTATCTCTCCCTCTGGTGAGGTTCCCAGGCCTCGAGGTTTCCATACAGCGACACCGCGCTTGGAATTTCTGGAGCAGGGTCATTTCCAGGCTCTCGTACTCAAAGAATGGGAATCCCCTAGTAAACTTCCAGGGGTTCCAGGGGACTGGGATTGGAAATACCCGTTTCCTCCTGATGTGGTTAACTGTTGGTCATCACCTCCCGTGGTGGATGCACCGATCATAGGGGTCCTTAACCCCCCCTTCATTACAGCTCCTTCTTATCGTACCCTACGGGATGCGGAGGACCGGCGCATTGATAGGCTGGCTTCCCATGCCTTTTCTTGTGCAGGGACGGCGCTGCGCCCTGTCTGTGCTGCGGCCATCACTGCAGTGGCCGCTAGAACCCTCATCAGAAAGATGATTGACCATCAACCTGAGGATCTTCCCTGGGAGGTGTTTAACGTACTCTCCAGTTGCGATGTATTTGTAAGGTTTATCCTTTTAGCGCTGGATGACACCATTAGGATGTGTGCAAGAACTTCTGCCCTTGTGGTAGCTATACGTCGCTTGCTTTGGCTGCGACAGTGGAGTGTTGACGATGCTACAAAAAATACTCTTACTGGGCTTCCCTTTAAAGGGCGACGCCTATTTGGGGCCCGTCTGGACCTTTTTGGAAAAAAGGGCAAAACACCCCTACGCAGAAGGCTGTCTCGGCCTCCTCGGGACAGGAGCACCCCTCCTCCCCCCCTATGTTAGTGTCAAACAGGAACCATGGGTGTGCTTCCAGCTATTTGGTGTAGATTCCTGTCCCAGGGTTGGCAGACAATGCCCTGGCCCCTCCGGCAGGACTAAGTCCAAATCTCTCACCAGTTGCTGGGCGGTTAGAGTTGCTGGGCGGTCCCTTCCCGTGATTGTCAGGGTGCCTTTGGTCCCTGTCTCTCTTCAGGTGTTTGTGCAGGCCTTGCTCGGCCTGCAGGGTCTGGGGCCACTTGCAGGTTGCCCTTAACAGGCAGAGGCAAGGGTTCTTACTTACTTACTTTTTTTTCCACATTTCCTACAAAAGGATGAGGCAGTCTAGTCCATTCTGGACTTCCATAGGTTCGACAATTTTACATTCACTGGCAGTTTTCTGCATGGTTTTCTCTGCGTTGGACCGCCAGCGTCCTACGCCCAGGGGATTCTTATTTCATTTCCACTGTGCACTGACGGGGGTGATGTCTCTGCTGAGACCCAGGGGCGTCCGCGTGACGAACTACCTGGTCGTCCTTCCTTGTTTCCCAATCTCTACGTCAGGCCGAGTTGGTTACTCGGCTGGTGGTGCCCTTTGGGAGCCCTTGGTTGGGTGTTCTATCACCTCATTTCCTCTTGTGTTCCCTTATTTGGTATTCCATTCTGGGTTCAGGCTAGAACCGTCTTCATTGACATTCAAGTGGACAATCTGGTTATATGGGCTCTGTCCCTCATTGCTGTCCCCGTTCTGCGCCAGGCAGGATTGCAGCTGGTGGGCCCATTGGTGGCTGCCCAGACTTTTACTCAGTGCCCTTGGACTCTTCTGCTACTTATATTGGTAATGCTGGTCAGATTCCATTTTCTCTGGATCTGGGTCTGTGTACCTTCCCCCTGGTAAGGTGGTTTTCTTATGAGTCTGTTGTACTCAAGGAACCAGTCAGGGGGCACCCCTTCTTTGCGTTGTTTCCTGTAGATGGATGTCATATCTATCAGGTTGACAGGCAGAGGAGTTTCCTTCTAAAACCCCCTGTGGTTCTGAGGTAGGGCCCTTGGGGGGGCCCATTCATCTTTTGGTTTTTGAAACAGTGAACTTTTGGGGTGGCTCTATATGCCTGGCCTACCCCTCTTCTGGACTTCCCCCTTGAGGGCTTCTTGGTCTGTCTGCTGACGGGGACCGGTATAGATTATCTGTTTGGGACTCGGAGCAGGTTGATTCTCCTGGAAGGTATCTGTTCCTAATCTGGGTGAAGGACTATGTTCCCTGCCCGTCGGTGGTATTCGCCCCTATGGATGTCCTTCTGAGACAGGATGTGCTAATCCTTTTGTCTCTTTGTGATCCAACTTGTGTGGTCCTGTTGAGGGCCCGTCACTATCACTAGTTCTCAGCCTTCTTTCCTCTGTCCGAGTATTCCTGACTGTGGTCGTGAGCCTTACTTGAGTTGTGCCCGGACATGCTATTCTTCTGTCTTATCTTCATTCCCCCTGCTAGGCGGGGATCTGCGCAAGTTACTCTGGAAGGGGGGACCAGTGATTCTGGTGGCCCCTGGGTGGCCTATGGGAGTGTGGTTTGCAGTCGTGGTGCTGAGGACTGCGGACCTGTACGTGCTTGCAGGTGGGCTGATCTGCTCACTTAGGGCCTTTTTCTGTCACCCCAATCTACAGGTTCTGGTCTAAGACGACCTGACGGCTGATTCCTCCAGCTTGATGGAGTCAGGCTTACCTACTCGGTGACTGTGACTATGGGAAGTCTAGGACCAAGCCTTTTCTTCTTCCTCTGTCTATTACAGAGTATGGCATACCCATATTGATTGGTGTGAGTCTAGGGCTTCCCTGTTGGGAGCTCTGTGTTCTCAGGGTTATAGCTTTGTTGCTGCATGGGTTGGAGTTGGTTTTCCTTCTCGATGCTCTGAAGGTTCAGGTTCTGCCCTGTCCGTCTTCCTGTAGAAGTCTTTTGCTCACTCTTTTCTTGGTTGAGCTTCTTTTGGGGATTAGTTGTGTGCATTCCCCGCGTAATTCTATGATCCTCCTTGGGGATTGCTTTTTAGTCTGTTTGCCTTTGTGGGGCGTTCTCTTTGGAACTATTCCGGATGCTGTCTGTCTGTTCTTACCTTCCAGTTGTCCTTCTGGGGGCTGTTACTTCAGTCAGACGTGTGCCTGAGCGGGCGGCTCTGTTTAGCTAGCCCTTGTTTTTTGATATTTACACCTTGATGAGGTGGTGTTCCGCTTTACGCTGGCCCTTCTGCCTAAGGTGGTGTTTTAGGCTTATGTATTCAGGTCATTGTCTTTCTTCCAGGCATTATCCCTTGTAACGCTGCAAGAAAGGGGGTTTACATGCCCTCAACAGGTGTTGGAAGCCTTTCCTGGATGGTCTCTTGATTGATTGATTGATGCCTTTTGGGGTTTCCGGGCATTTCCATCCGCATGTGCCTGATCTCATCTGCTTTCAGGGGTTACGAGGCCCCTTGGCCTGGTCTTTTCTTGGATGGGTTGTCCCTTCTGTTACTAAGAAAAGTTTTTGGCCTCTGCCAAGACTACTGTTAGCGTTTGGACTGGTCTGGCTGTTTCCCAGGCCTGTTCTTTTATGGGGAAAAATCTTCTCCTTTCTTTATTCTGATTCTATTGGTGCCCTGGTTCTTTGGGCCCTTCAGCACCAGGTTTTGGTTGAACGAGTTGCTGGACCGCTACTTGTTTTTCTGTTTATACCTTCTCCAAGGTTTTTATGAGGTTGACGTTGAAGCCTTTGCTTACGTAGCTCTTGGTAGCAAGGTTGCAGGTGACAGTGCTTTCAACTGTCTGCTGTGCCTTTTTTGTTGGGGATCCCACCCTATTTATGGACACTGCTATTGTATGTCCCACGTGTAAGTATTATATCTGGAGCAGGACGTACTGTATGCTTAGAATAATACAATTCTGTGAAATACTCACCTGTAGAATTGGTATTATACGCATACAGTACGTCCTGCTCCACCCCACCCTGGTTTTGCATTATTCTGGATCCCCTGTATGGTGATTGTTATCATGGTTTTTATTACCAGTTTTTGGTGGTTGGTTTCTCCCGGCTTCTTTTTCTCACTGCTTTTCAATGCTGGGGATTTGTGGGAGGTCCCTGGGTATATGAAGGGCCGGGAGGAGCCTGTTTTTGCATGTCTGCAGTGCACAGCGCCATCTGGCGGAGGATTACCCACGTGTAAGTATTATATCTGGAGCAGGAAGTACTGTATGCGTATAATACCAATTCTACAGGTGAGTATTTCACAGAATTGTATTTTTTGTATCATGTATGTAATGTGGTTTAGATTGCATTGCTCAGCTAAAGCTAAAATCATCTTAAAAAGGAACTATGGTAAAAAACCATAGTTCCCCTTTATTACACAGCAGCGGGACAGCGCAACCCAGGCTGCCCAGATGCACATGGCCACCTGTAAAACAAAAAATATTGACCACCCGGGAACTCACCTCTTCCGGGTCCTCTCCTACAGCATGGAGCAGCTTATCAACCTTTCAGTGCTACCGCTGGCCAATGCTGATGGGCCACTGGCTTTGCTGACGGGGTGCAGCCTGTCAGCTTGGGGCAGCACTGGCTCTGGAGGCTAATAGGCTACCGTAGGGTAGCTGTAGAAGAGGACCCGGAATAGGTAAGTTCCTGGACTTTCTTTATCAGACCCTAGGTCAGACGTGCTGAATGGTACTAGGCAACCCACTTACATTTTACCCACTCCTGCTCTGCACATATTCTAAGTATACAGCACGTCCTGCTCCAGAGATAATTCCTTACGTTTTGGGTTATACATCCACAAGATGGCGCTGGACTGCAGAGACGGCAAAAAAGTGGCTCCTCCCGGCCCCTTATATTCCAGGGACCTCCCACAAAATCCCCAGTTCTTCTCTGCAGTCGGCGCTGCCTAAGGGTTATGCTGATTCTGGCTCTGACCCATGTGCTCCAGATGATACTGAAAGGCTTTTGGCTCACATTTTTGAAGTACTTTCTATCTCTCCTCCTGCCGCGGCTCCTCGGCAGCAGGGGGAGTTGTTTCACACTGCTAAGCCACGTTTGGAGTTTCCTGAGCACTTTAATAATCTCATTCTCAAAGAGTGGGAGCGTCCGAGCAGGCTCCTTGGGGTGCCTAAGAGTTGGGATAAGAGGTACCCCTTTCCTGCTGAAGTGGTTAAGCGTTGGTCGTCCCCTCCTGAAGTGGATGCACCAATTCTGGGGTTGTCCAACACTTCTATCATGCATTCCCCTGACTCTACTACACTGAGGGATGGTGAGGACTGGTGCATTGATCAGCTGGCTTCCCATGCCTTTGCCTGTGTGGGGTCCGCGCTGTGTCCGGTTTGTGCCTCTGCCATTACAGCTGTGGCTATTAGGACTCTGCTCAAGAGTATTTTAGATGGGGCTCTTGATGATGCGGCTAGTGAAGAGTATAGAGCCCTCCTGTGTTGTGAGGAATTTGTTGCATATGTCCTCTCTGCCTTGGATGATACCATTAGAATGTGTGACATGGCTTCTGCCTTAGCGGTGGCTATACGCCGCTCGGTTTGGCTGCGCCAGTGGGCAGCTGACAACGCTGCCAAGAAGGCTCTCACTGGGTTCCCCTTTAAGGGACCGCATCTATTTGGGGATCGCCTGGACCTGTTTGCTAAGGGAGGCAGGTTACCCCAGCGCAAGAGACAGTCTCGGCCCTTTTTGGGGTTCAGGTTCCTTTCTTCCCTCCTACCGTGGGTCCAGAACGGGAAGGGGAGCTTCATTTGCAGGGGCCCAGGGAGATTTCTGGGGCAGGAGCAGAGGGCGTGGCCGCACTGGCCGCTCCTGGGGTTCCAAGTCTAAGTCTTCCCCCAAGCCCCCTCAGGCATGAAGGGGCGCCCTCACCCATCCAGGTGGGGGGGACGGCTTCGGCTCTTTGCTCACGACTGGATGTCTCAGACCGGTGGATTCAGGAGGTAGTGTCCTCCGGTTACAGGATAGAGTTGGAAGCCTGGCCGCCCCCAAGATTCATCAGATCCCGGATGCCTCAAGACCCCCTGTCAGCTCAGGTCCTGTTGCTTGCTGTGCAGAATCTACTGGAGCTGGGGGTCATCTGCCAAGTGCCCTTAAGGGAAAGGGGCAAGGGCTATTATTCCAGCCTTTTCACAGTTCCCAAATAAGATGGGTCTGTCAGACCCATCCTGGACTTAAAGCTTCTCAACAAGTTTGTCAGATCCAGGCGTTTTTGCATGGAGACATCAAGGATGCTTACCTCCATGTTCCATTCTTTCCAGGTCATCAGAGATTCCTCAGGTTCGCTCTGGAGGATCAGCATTACCAGTTCGTGGCATTGCCCTTCGGTCTTACTTCGGCTCCCAGGGTATTCACCAAGGTGGCGGGCATTATGGCTCTGCTGAGAGCTCAGGGCATTCGCATTCTTCCCTATTTGGAGGACATTATTATCACTTCTCCGTCCTTCCAACAGGCAGAGCTGGATACTCAGCGGGTGGTGACCACACTGGAGTCATTCGGGTGGGTGATAAACCACTCCAAATCTTCCCTGTCTCCCTCTTTGGTGAAGCCATTTCTGGGCAGGAATCTGGATACAGCTCGGGCCAGGATCTTTCTTTCTCAGCAGAAGGTGGACAGTCTGCAAGCGCAAGCTCAGCTCCTTCTGTCCTGCCCTCATCCTTCCATCAGGCAGGGAATGCAGCTGGTGGGCCTGATGGTGTCCTGCTTCGAGGCGGTTCCTTATGCTCAGTTTCACATGAGGCCTCTTCAACTCCACCTCTTGTCTGTATGGGACAGGAACCCTGTGTCCCTGGATCAGGTTTTGGTTCTGTCCCCCCTAGCCAGGCGGTCCCTCTCGTGGTGGCTGGACTCAAGGAACCTGTTGGTGGGCAGATCCTTTCTGTCCCCTTGCTGGGAGACAGTCACCACGGATGCCAGTCTGACAGGTTGGGGGGGCTTCTGGAGATCCCTCTCATTCCAGGGGCAGTGGGGCCCTCAGGAGGCCCACACTCCTATCAACGTTCTGGAACTGAGGGCGATCAGGTTGGTTCTAGCCCGCTTGACCCCGCACCTTCGGGGTCGGGCTGTTCAGGTACGCTCGGACAACCAGACGGCGGTTGCCTACATCAATCATCAGGGAGGGACCTGGAGGCAGACTTCCTGAGCACGGGGACTTCTCGCCTGGGGGAATGGTCCCTCAGCAACAGGGTGTTTCGCTCTATGTGTCTCGTTGGGGTCAGCCAGATGTGGATCTGTTTGCGTCCCGTGACAATCACAAGCTTCCAGTCTTTGTGTCTCTGTCTCAGGACCCTCTGGCCTTAGCCATGGATGCTCTGACAATGCCCTGGCAGGGCTTTCAGCTTCTGTATGTCTTTCCCCCGTTTCCCCTGTTGGGCAGGGTTCTGCGAAAGATAGCTCAGGAAGGGGTGCCAGCAATCCTGGTGGCCCCCCGTTGGCCAAGAAGAGTGTGGTTCGCAGACATCGTGCAGCTGGCGGTAGATCAGTACGTCCTGCCCAAGGATCCAGACCTGCTCACTCAGGGGTGGCTGCGCTACCCCAATTTACAAACGCTGGCTTTAACGGCCTGGCTGCTGAAACCTCCATCTTAATGGAAAAGGGGCTGCCTGCTTCTGTTGTTAGCACCATGATCAGGGCTAGGAAAAAGTCCTCTTCTTCCATCTACTATAGGGTTTGGCGTGCCTACATTGACTGGTGTGAGGCTAAATCTCTTCCCTGTCGTGTGTTTTCTATTCCTAGGATTCTGGAATTTCTCCAACATGGTTTGGATCTGGAACTTCAACTCAGCACTCTGAAAGGTCATGTGTCTGCCTTGGCTGTTTTCTTTCAGAGATCTTTTGCTCAGCATCATCTGTTCAAGACCTTTTTCCAGAGGGTTACTCATGTGCGCCCCCCACGTAAGCCTATGTTACCAGTCTGGGACTTGAACTTGGTCCTATCTGCCTTGCAGGGGTCTCAGTTTGAGCCTGTGCATGAGGTTGCTTCGTCCATTCTTACGCTTAAGGTAGTCTTTTTGGTGGCTATCACTTCTGTTAGGCGTGTTTCTGAGTTGGCGGCGCTTTCCATCAAGCCCCCTTACTTTGAGAGACACCAGGACAAGGTGGTGTTTCGCTTTAAACCAGACTTTCTGCCTAAAGTTTTGTCTGCTTTTCATCTCAATCAGGACATTGTTCTGCCTTCTCTGTGCCCTAATCCTAGTAACCATAAGGAGGGGGCTCTACATTCCTTGGATGTGGTTAGGAACCTGAAGTTCTATTTGGTGGCTACTGAGCCCTTCAGGAAGACTGATGCTCTTTTTGTGGTCCCTTCTGGTTTTAAGAAGGGTCTGGCTCCAGCTAAGTCTACCATCAGCAAGTGGATCCATCAGGCTGTGATTCAGGCCTATTCTGCTAAGGGGAAGGATCCTCCCTTCCGCCTTACTGCTCATTCCACTTGTGCTATTGGCGCCTCTTGGGCCTTTCAGCACCAGGCTTCTGTTGAACAAGTTTGCAAGCCCGCTACTTGGTCTTCTGTTCATACTTTTTCAAAGTTTTACAAGGTTGATGTTAGGGCCTCAGCTGATGCTGCTTTTGGCCGCAAAGTTCTGCAGGCGGCAGTGGTTTAATCTGCATGTTGTTGCTTTTGGGGATCCCTCTCTAGCTTACGGACACTGCTATTGGATGTCCCAAACATAAGGAATTACTCTCTGGAGCAGGATGTGCTGTATACTTAGAATAATACAATTCTGTGATTACTCACCTGTAGAATTGGTATTATACGTATACAGCACGTCCTGCTCCACCCCGCCCTTGTTTTCATTATTCTTAGTGCCTCTGTACGGTGGTTGTTATCATGGTTTAAATTGTTTGATTATGGTTGTTATTCTCCTGGCCTCTTGCTAACTGCTTGTCAATACTGGGGATTTTGTGGGAGGTCCCTGGAATATAAGGGGCTGGGAGGAGCCACTTTTTTGCTGTCTCTGCAGTCCAGCGCCATCTTGTGGATGTATAACCCAAACGTAAGGAATTATCTCTGGAGCAGGACGTGCTGTATACGTATAATACCAATTCTACAGGTGAGTAATCACAGAATTGTATTTTCTCACCCAAAATGCCAGTATGAAGCTGGCATGGTTTCTGCATGGAGCCCTACAATAGACGGCAATGGGCACCACTGTACACGGAAGTCATCGGTGTACAATGGTGCCCATTGAAGTCAGTGGGAGAGCTCTGTGCAGAGGTAATGCCCACCTGCTACGCCACTACACTACTGCAATTTAACTTCTTAATACTTCATCTGTACATTTCCCTTCACCTGACGGCCGCAGTACAAAGAAGTAGGAGGATGGGTGGATATTACTGTGCATAATTTCTGGATGCCTTTTTGACTATGGAGTGTTTGGGAATAGGTACAGATCTTATCTGGACATTTGATCAGACTGAGATTTATTGAACACTGCATGGGGTCTTTAAAAGCTCTGGAATGTGGATATATACGTGATTTACTCATTATCATCTGGTGAGTGGCCTGCAAATCTGGTGCTTGGTGGTGGGATTCAAGTTTTATCAGCCAGCTACTGATCACTTGTCACAAGTAATTTATGAACAGTGGACTTTTTCCTCTTTAAAGTGGACCAACACCCAGGGGGGATCGGCCCGGGAATCTATAAGATTCCCGGACCGATCAGATCCCTCCCCGCGGGGCATCCAAAATCGGGATGTCCCGCGGGGAGGAACCCCCCAGGAGGCCCACAATCCTTACCTTACCGGCGATCCAACGGCGCATGCGCGAGACGCGGCCGCGTCTCTCGCGTCCCTCTAGCAGGGCGCGCTCCCGCGCCGGCCGTTTTGTGAATGGGCGCGCTCCCTGTTAGAGGGAAGCGAGAGACGCAGCCAATGACAGCGCTCTGGTATGCGTGTCCAAGCGGCTTTGGACGCGCATACCAGAGCGGCTCTGAGCGCTGTCATTGGCCGGACGAGGTCACGTGGGAGCGGGGAGAGGTGAGTTTTTGCGGCGATCTGGGGGGTTTCACACAGCGGGGCACCCCCGATCGGGGTGCCCCACCTAAGTGGACCAACACCCAGGATAGTCAAAATCCTGGGTGTTGGTCCACTTTAAGAGAGACATTTTAAATATTTGTGTTTTATGTAATCCTAAATATGTGCAATGACACAATTTATTCATTAAAACGTCAAAAATGACTTTAATTCCTGTTTAACAACTCCTAGAACCTCCTGCTTCTGGGACATACTGATTTGGGATGCCCCTCCAGTTTAAGATCCCTAGGGAATCAAAATCAGGCATGGAGCTTTGTGTGGCAGTGCACATATATACACATGCCTTTACTTCAACCATGAAGGCATTACTAGAGGTAATCAAAGAGAAAGTCAATGGCTCAAGTTTTTGGTAGGTTCGTTGCTGCTTCACAACCAGATGCCAGCCCACAAGTCTCGCAAATCACAAGTATTTTTCTCAGAACCTTTTGTTTTTATATTCAGGTAGATAACTTATACGTCCCTCATGTGTATATATGAAAAGTGTAAAGTGAAAAATTGTACTGTGTATTTTGCTGCCTTACCTAACTAACTAAATCTGATAGGGGCCGTTCAGTAGTTTGGTCTAAATGATTGATTTTACCATAAATGTACCTAAGCTGTTAAGAGCATCCTTGGGTTTCTTTTTTTTCTATTACCTTAATTGTGGTTCTTCATCTAGTCCAATGAACATAGAGTGTCTGAGAGAGGATAAATCGAATGCCTTTTATAACTTTGTAGAAAATAATGTACTGTATTCGTACATGTTGGTTATTTCAGATATCCTAATAATTAACTTTTTGTTTTATTTCAGGACAGGATACAAAAAGTGGAATCCACGTTTTACCACAGAGTTACTGGTTTGAATTTCTGTATGGCTCAGGGCTTCTTTTCATCTGTCTCATTGTCTGCCTCATCGGTGCCAGCATCTATGCTAAGGCAACATTTATTATATTTATTGTGGTTATGGTTGTCCTGGTAACAGTCTTTATCAGCTTCTTTGCTGTAAAGGAGACGGTTGTTCCTATTGTCACCAAAGGCGACAACGGTACCAATATTTTAAATGGAACCTTTACTGGCTTCAAACTTTCTACCCTTAAAGAAAATGTGTATCGTAAGTACTTTTATTTGTTTACTATACCCTGTATTAATATTTCAGAAAAATAAAATAATTCCATTAGCGGTTTTAAATCATTGTCTGAGCTGATAAAGTAATTGGTCAGGAGCCCCTTCCCTATTTTAAGCCTGCTTAGCATGTGAAGATCACATGATCGTCACAAAACTAATGTTATTGAATTATCTATTTTTTCCAGTAATACAGATAGACAAAATGAGATCCAAAAATGAGATCAAAAGTTTGTGCAATGCCAGATATCGCTTCATACTGCTATTTGATTTGTGTATGCATATTAGGATAGAAATAGATAGACTGAGCATAGGTGCACTCAAATTAGTCTCCTTATTACTGCTAAAGTAGCTGGTAATGGACCCATATTTACTAATGTGGGAGCAGCTGCTTATTATAATGAGCAAGCAACACTATAAAATCATAGTATGAACGAAAACTGTATCTAGTGATAAACTCTATAAGTGTGCCCCAGCTCAGTGCATGAAAGAAATGTGTGCCAAGAGGGAACACATTAGGTAAGTAGCAATTTTGTCTCCTAAGCTGGTCTGGCATAGGTTGGCACAGTGGACCAAAATCCCGGGATTTTCTGTTCCCCTGGGTCACCCTGATTTGGGGTGCCCCACTGTGTGAAGCTCACTTACCTCAATCCCACGCTGCAGCTAGACCAGCTTGCTGAAAACCTAGCCGCACTTGCATGCGGCGCACGACATCACTCGGCTCCCTTCGGCTGTGCACAGCCCCGCACAATCATTCTGTTGTGTCGGGTGGGGCCCGCGCACAGCCAAGAAGGGAGGCGTGTAATGCCGACAATGGTCGTGCTTGAGGGAAAGGTAAGAATATAAGGTGACTCAGGGGGTTTCACAGAGCAGGGAAGGGAGTATGTCTGCTCTGGCCCTAGAGTCTCATCAACTCCAGGGTGGGTTTTGATCCACTAGCCTCTAGATCTTTCTCCAAATCATTTGTCCCGCTAACAGTCTTAGTAAAAATAAAAACTGTAAATGTCACTTGTCTGCCTCCAGTTTCAGACATTCCGGGTATCCCTGTAAAACAGAGTGTGGGGTCCTGACATAACCACTGAGGTTTTTATTTATTAGCCTGGCGGAGCAAGGAATAGCTTGCTCAGGCAACAACATATTAGTGCCTTTTCTCACTCTCCGACGATATAGTTGGGTAAATATGCCAAGAAAATGGGCCCTAGATTAGTCCAATGGCCCCTATGGTCTGCCGCACTCCAAGGATATTCCACTAAGGATTAATGCGGATTCACATTTATTAGTTCATTCTCAAAGTATCTCCACAAACAACATATAAGACATCTTAAAAATATATATATAGACAAGTTAAAAAACTAGATGGAGGGTTGTCCCATAGATAGCTCTCAAGAAAAAATTATATAACAATTCATATTATAAATGTGAGATAAAAAGTCACTCCTTGTAATACTGAAGGCTTTCAAAGAAATATATATATATGACCAAACTATTGTGCTTGGAGACCAGAAATGTTTAGTCCCACAGTTATCAATGTCCCAGATGGGGATCTTAATTGGTACCCCAATGGGTGTGTAAATTAATACAATTTAAAGTACATGTGTGCTAAGTGCTATATAAACAGTATGTGTGTATATAAACAGTATATATAAAGATTAAGAATTAGACAAGTATATAAATACAAAAAGTGTTAGCCTGTCAGTATACAAATACCATAGACATTTAAAGGATTAAGGAATTAGATCACATCACCAAATGACTGGGGCATGGGACCTCCAACAACGACCCGCCACCGACGCGTTGCGTGCCGCTATGCCACTTAGTCAGGGTGAATGGGTCGTTGCTGTCGCCCTCACCCCTTTTAAACTCACCTGCATAATCAGCTGTCCCAATGAGCGGAGATGCCGCTGCCATCCAGCGCGCACCCCGCCCGGCGTCAGAGGCCGCGTCATCCCCGCCCAGTGGAACGCATGCACAAAGGAAGTGTAGTGTGGTGCGTGCGCTCAGACGTGCCGCTGCCCGGAACCACTCCCCTGCAGTAGGAGGGTCCGGGCTGCCGCACGCCCAGGCGCGCCCACCACACGCCATCAGTCTCTGGTCCACCCTGCAACGCTGCCAAACTAAGCGCTGCGGATCGTGGAAGGTAAGTATTGGGGGTGAAGGATAAATAGAATAACATTGATAACATAAAAAAAACAGTATAAAAACACCAACTATGTACAAAAGAATGACGAATTTATGCAACATAATGTCAATATTTACTCAAACAATAGGTTGTTAGATTACATGAATAGTTATCCTTCAAATACCTAATAATCACATATATCTTGGAAGCACAACCGCATATCCTATATACAAGATGGGCCATCTAGGTCCATTTGCACAAGTGACAATCATGCAGGACATGGAACAATAAGTCAAGTATTTCTATGGTGTATAGGTATATATGGTTATCCATGAACATGTGTTTTCATGCCTAGAAACAGGTATCAAAACTAACATCAGTTCTAGTTCTCCATCCCATATACACATATATGTCATATATATTATGGATGATATGGAGACATGGATATAATCCAATAAAGTGTACTCCACTATTGGTCAAACCAGCATCCACAAACTTATGGGCTCTATCCCTTTGGTCATATCCATATTATGGGCAAATTATGTTTGTTCCTAAATAGGGTGGGACTGGTAGTGGTCCCACTGGGAAGTATAACCCATCCCTGCCATGATTGTAATTGTTATCGAGATTCATATGGCATGTGTATTAAAATACATAATAACATACTCCGGTGGAGCACTCCCCACATCAAGTTGCTAAGGAGCCAGTGATCCTCAAGTTCGGCAAAATTTATAGAGGAATAATATTATCCAAAATATGGCAAGTGGACAGTAAGTCTGCACGTCGATTAATACCCAGGATGCATTATGATCCCAAATGGTGTTCTGGTCCGCCCAGATAAAAAGTTGAACATCAGGAAAGTTGGGGACCCGGATGCAAAATACCAGATGGATTATAACCACAAGGATCATCCTCACCCATCCCAGTACTGGATTCAATAGTAGGTCAGTTGTAATCTGGAGGTTAAACTTTAAAGCAGACTGTAGATCTAAAGGAACAAGAAAGACAGGGGAATCAATCCAAGGTATTGAGACACATTAAAGCATATCCAAAGTGTGTTTGGTGACTAAAAGAGTAACCCCAAAATTATAACAAAAGCCACACTGAAACGAGTGCATCTATATACGGTACATATGTGTCCCCCCAAACAAAACGACAACCAAACTCGTGACCAATACTTATTCTCACCAAAACCCGTGAAAAATAGTGATGCATTAACTCTTATTAATTGTATAAAAATCATGAAATAATTATATTAACCACATAATATGCCATTGAGCCATTATACCACAGTTAGAACTAATCTCGGCCTAAAAATGAGTGAAAAGAAAAATCCTCATTTAGGCCCCCCGGTGTTTTAGATCTCAAAGTATAGATCCATTGGGTCTCTTTTTGTTGTAATCTCTTTTTCCGGTTGCCTCCTCTAATACCCATATTGACCTGGTCTATAAATATGACCTGTAGACCGTCAGTGTTGCCCCCATGTTCTTTCAAAAAGTGGGCTGCCACTGGCGTCAAAGTTTACCTTCTCTGGCATCTCTCCCAGCTAACCGGATGGTGGAAAGATGTTTCTGAATCCGGGTTTTCCCCGCTTTAATGGTTTCACCCACATAATACAATGGGCTAATACATTTAATAACAAAGATAATTCCCTCCGATCTACAATTCAGGAATCCCTTGATTTTGATGTCTCTCCCTGTATATAGATCTTTGATAGTAGATGTTTTGTCAACCATTGGGCATGTGCTGCACCTTCCACAGGGTCTACAGCCCATCATATCCTTATTAGTGACCAACCAGTTTGGTTGTCTGGTGTAATGACTATGACATAGTCAATCCTTGAGGCTCGGTGCCCGTCTGGCTGTTATCAATGGTCCCTTAGTTATGTATTGTGCTAAAGTCGGGTCCGACTCCAAAATGGTCCAGTGTTTTTGTATTATTGTTCTTACACTCTGCCAATCATTATTGAACGTTGAGATAAATCTTACCTCAGTTTCCTCCTTTTTCTTATGTTTATAGCGGAGTAATTCATCTCTTGGTGTGGTTGTGGCTCTTTCTACTGCTTTGTTGATTGCCCGATGAGGATAGCCCCTTTGTTGGAACCGTTTCTTCATAGCCATAACCTCTTCAGTGAATTTTATGTCTCCAGAGCAGTTCCTCCTTATCCTGAGGAACTGTCCAACTGGTATGCCCTCCTTTAGTTTTTTTTTATGAAAACTTTTGTAATGTAGGACACTGTTCGTGGCCGTTGGCTTTCTGTAAAGACAGGTAGAAATAGATCCATCAATTTCTAACTGTAGGCTCAGGTCGAGGAATTCGATCTTGTTTGGAGACCGTGTGTGAGTTAAATGGATATTGTATGAATTCTCATTCAATTCCATAATGAATTTGTCACACATCTCCGGGGGTCCCTGCCACAGGAGTAGTATATCGTCTATGAACCTGTACCAGCCCAAAATGTAGGGCTGGTACAGGTTCATGGCATCCCCCCAGACCACCTCCCGCTCCCACTAACCCAAAAAAAGGTTGGCGTTTGATGGTGCACACCTCACCCATTGCAACTCCACGTATTTGTAAAATTTATTATCAAAGGTGAAGAAATTATGGTGTGAGTACAAAGGACATGAGATCTATCACAAATTCATGTGTAGATCTCCTCTCAATCGACTGAATTGCCATGGAGTGGGAAATATTTGTGTACAGTGACTCAACGTCACATGCCACCAGAATGGTTCCCTCAGGGACTTGTAATGAATTTAGGCGATTTAGTATGTGCGTTGTATCTCGTATATAAGAATCTAACGTTGTTACGTGAGGTTGTAGTACCTTATCAATATACATGCAGGCATGTTCAGTCAGACTCCCAACTCCAGAAACAATGGGTCGTCCAGGTGGTTTCCTAAGATTCTTATGCACCTTGGGCAAGATGTAAAATGTTGGTCTTGGAGAATCAACCTTTAAAAATTGTGAAAGCGTGTCATTAATAACTCCACTTTCAAGTGCCCGCATAATTAAAGAATCAAATTCCTCCTTTTATCATTTCTCCCACATAATACTCTCGTGGGAGAACAACAATGTTAACCCCCTTGTCTGATTCATTGATAATATACTCCTGAGAGTTTTGTAGGATTTGTTTCCTAAAGCTTCCCATTCGTCCCTTGTGAGGTTTTTGCTAGAGGTTTTTGGTGTGAGGTTCCTGATATTTCTACTCACCGTATTGAAAAAGACTTGGAGTGCCGGAGTCCAGGGTGGTGTAAAGGTGGAAGGTCTTCTCAGGCTATTCAGTTCCACTCCCGACAGTTCTTGTTCTTCCAGGAGTGTAGTTAGATCTTGTAATGCTTGTTGTTCTTGTTCATCCCAAGCTATAGCCTGTGCACTTGGAAACATGGTATTTCAGAGAGAGTTTCCTACAGAAAAGGTAAAGATCCTTTATAGTCTCAAATTTGTTAATCATGCAGATTGGAGAAAAATGTTATCCCTTCACAAGTATTTCTTCCTGGGTATTTGATAGGGGTACATCAGTCAAATTGATTATTTTTAATTTCGCATCTGCCGGGTGGGGCGGGGTTGACGTGGGGATACAACCCGCCTGCGTTTGTTGTCCCTTGGACATAGACGATGGTGCTCCCTGTACTCCATTTCCCTGTCTCTTGTAATTTCTTCTCCTCTTGTGGAGCCCCCTTTTCTCACTCTCCGAGCACAGCTCATGCAAAACTGAGCCATGCTCATATTTTATCCCCTGCAGCTAATTGGTCCTACTCCATCGGTAGATGGAGTATCGCATCATCTGGTCCTGATCTCGTGCCACTGGCACCTCAGTGACTGCGCCCCTCCCTCGCCATTAGTGACAGTGACATTCGCTGCAATGGAAGGGGTATGTCAGGCCAGGCCTGTAGGAGTGATCATCTGCAGGGGATAAAAGGCAGATATGGCTTTCTTTTATTAGTCTGGACTGTCCCTTTAACCCTTTAACCGCCAGCCTACCTTGAGATTTTGTCACCCTTTGTTGCCAGACCATTTTGCACTATTTTGCGCTCCACATGTTTAACGGTGATTTTTGAAGGGATTTTCCAGTATTTCCCTGGAAAATTATATATATATTTTTAAAATATTTTTGTGGAAAATATGTTAAAAAAAAAACAAAAAAACATTTTTTTACAATTTGTAGTGCGTTTTCTTAATAAAACATGCAAGTTGTTCCAGAAAATCATATTGTGTGTAAAAGCCCTATTCCTCCAGATTGCAACAGTACCACATATGTATTGGTAGACATCCTTTCCTGCCCAGGAGACACGTAAAACTGAAAAGAGCGACTGAGCCAATTTTCAAAGAAAATACAACCATTTTGCTTTCCTTTCTTTTTTTCAACAAAAACACCACTTTTCAATTGAAATACCCCCCACAAACCATATGTTCCCTGAAAGTACACACCTCAAGCGTTCTAGGCGTACCAGGCTTGTTGTTGTAGCTGCAGCTTTCTGGACGCAAGCCTTCCTGAAACTCACTGGTTGTACCGGATTTCCCTAAAAAAATAGCAAAAATGCAGCTTTAAGACCAAATTTTCCTATAAAAAACATGCGCTAACCAAAAAAACAAACCAAATCTGAAACGGCAAGGTCCTCTGAACAGAACAATATCCAACATGCATAGCTACCTCCAAGGGTAGGGTTGCCAATTACCCCAAAAGTGTATGCATAACAGGCATTTCACTTGAAATTTCCTGCTCTGCAGACAAAGTGCGCACCTTGCACTTTTTCAACCAAAACACCACTTTTCAATTAAAATACCCCCCACAAACCATATGTTCCCTGAAAGTACACACCTCAAGCGTTCTAGATGTACCAGGCTTGTTGTTGTAGCTGCAGCGTTCTGGACGCAAGCCTTCCCGAAACTCGCTGGTTGTACCGGATTTCCCTAAAATATAGCAAGAAAAAAAACATTTTCTACTACTTTTTTACTAGTACTGTTCACTGTGCCTCAGCCTGCATTAGAAGATTTCAGTTGCTTGACCAATGAGGAGTATATATAATATATATCAAGCAACTGGAATCTTCAAATGCAGAACCGCAGTAGTACATCTCATAGTAATGAGATCCATTCACAAAAAACAGAGATCTCAGGTAGATCGCAGTTTTTTGTCAATTAATCTCATTACTATGAGATTCAAACATAAAAAAATTGTCTCCTACGGCCACCCACCCCTCAAAAACATACAGATCCCAATTGCAGGCAGTGAGGGGCATCCCAGTTGCAGGCGGTGAGGGGTATCCCAATTGCAGGCAGTGAAGGGCATCCCAATTGCAGGCAGTGAAGGGCATCCCATTAACTAGTGATAAAACCATTAATTTCATCAAACACCGCGCTTGCAACACATATTAATTAGTGAAAGATAGGTTGAATAAAAATTAAATCAGAAATAATTATTAAACTTAAAAGTCCTCGCTGGAGTACTCAAACTGTGTTGGATCAGTCTGTATTGCAAAATTAATTAATTGTATGTTGAACACATCACCACTCCGCGGGACATTACTTTCTCCTTCAATACAAAAACACCTTTCTTCTTGACTATAACAAATCCACCTCTTGTGTATATTTCCAACAAGGATGATAATTGGTGACAACTCCCACCACCATCTATTAAATCACATACCAGATGCAAATGAACAACTTGCGAGATAGTTTAGATCCTCTTTAGGGTGTCAAGAAAACTTCTGCGTGCCTTTCATCAATTAGGGTATATTTGAGCAATATTAGTAGCTTTTAAATACTCCTTATCTTTCAGAACTCCTTAAATCTCTTCCACTCCAAAGATTTATAACATGAAAGCAAGCAAATGAAAACACATGGCGTGATATCTTCAAAAATTAGGAGCTCCTGCCCACATTTAATATGCTTACCAGCATTAAGATAAAAACACGTTTTCAAAATCAAGTTTCAAACTTCAGACGCTATACTGGGAGGCGCGCTGTAAAGACCTTTTGTATCCCCATACACGCTACCTTCAGCTTAGTGTCAATCCGTGATGCAGCTGCGCGTTCCTCCCCGTCTCCTCGGTCGCCGGACACGGGAGTGCTCGCTGTCTCTCCTCTGTGTAGCTACGTAGTGACGTAGCTACACAGCTGATTGGTCCGGGGGGTGATCGGGTGACTTGGGTCACCCACAGGTCACCTACCCCTGACCCCTGGACTCCCTTCTGCATGATTCCTCGGCATCTGGCTCGCTGATGCCCCCCCCCCCCCCGATGCCCGTAAGGTAAGGGAACGCCAGCCACGTAAAATTTACGTGGCTGGCGGTTAACTGCAGGGGAGGCAGCCACGTAAATTTTACATGGCTGGCATTTAAAGGGTTAAGGCAGACCTAGTTATAGCTACTTTATGATCCCTACTGGTATGCTTTACCTACATGTATAGTTAAATGGTAGTATCCCTTACTAGACATCAATTATTGAATCTATCATATGCCTGTGTTATCCAAAAATACATAACGTGTAATTAAACTTTATCTTTCGGCTTTCTATCTGTGATAGAGACATTGTCATCTAAATTGAATCTAAATTCTTTACTATATATTTATAAAAGTTGTTGCTATTATTACTATTATTCTGAATTTATGGGAAAATAACGTTATGCTGCCATGTTCAAAGTATGAGTTTACAATAGCTAGGTTTTGTATTTTGCTGAGTTTCTGAAGCTGTAGAAAAGAAATGATAAAAAGTATAAAAAATGCTTTGAGCAACTCGATACGTTTGTATCTTTATTTTATCTTCAGTTATGTTGAGCTTAGGCCCTTGTTAATGCACTTTCCAGTTGAGGCACACACCAGACATTAGTTATGCTGCAAAATTATTATGACACTGCCCATAGCAAGATTTCAGATGCCACAGTTCTAGTGCTGTGCTATTTTGACATATCCTTCATGCCCATTTTTATTCTATAATGTTACTATATGCTTCCTATTGTATCACAGATTTAGATTAATGCATGGTCGGGCATTTGCATGAAATGATCTCATCTGTTGCTCATACACTGTATATAGCGCCTTGAGTGCCATAATGAGTGTGACTGTAGTACTTTGCCTGCAACATCTTGTGTGCTCCATTTAAATATCCACATCTGATTAAATGCTTTGAACCACACCGCAGTATCTGAACCATCTCCTGCTTCTGTATGACATTTGTAGAACAAAGAGCTAAATTTCATTTCCCTGATGAATCTTACATTATGACAGTATAAAGGTCAAAATAAAATGAAATTAAAGGAGTCCGTCGAGAGATTCTGGCAAGAAATGGAAAGATTCTGTAATCATCAATTTGTTAGAGAAAACCTCTGTTATCACTCATGCTGCGAGTCATGCTGACCTAGAGAGTACAAGCATTGCTATAAACAAGACAAGTAAACAGCGTTATATTTCCTGGCCTCCCTTAGACTTTTCCTCCTTGTTGGCCTCAGCAACCTCACTGAATATCAGCACAAAGATGCGTTGTGGATGAGTCGTTTTGCCTTATTTTCTTGTGCGTTACTATGTGCACTAAAATCAGGGCTTAGAGTTATGCACACTGTCAAGTAGAAAATACTCTTGACTTTTAGAAGGCCATGGGTTCAAATGCCAAATCTAGATACTGAAATAAGCTTACATGGTACAGTAACTGCTGCAGAGTGCTGGGTGCAGCAGAGTAAAATCCAGATAGACATTTGTGGTGTAACAGGAACTGGCTTTACTGGAACATGAGTGCAGTAAGAGGCAGGAAGAGTCACCTTACTTGTTGGATAACTTAGACAGGAAAAATAAGTCATAGAGATCACCTCAATGTACAGGAAACACAACATGCAGTAGAGAATGTACAACAGAGACTACACATGGATATATCTAACAGCACCATCTACTGTCATAAATGTAAACTGCATTAACCTAGAAATATGGATGCAGATCACATACTAAGCTAAGCTGTAAGCTGTTGCACAATATCTTCAACACCCCTTCTCAACAGCTGAGGCTTAGTCTATTGGGCCCATCTTCTTTGAAAGCCTCAAGTGTCTTTCAACGGTCAGGGGTTTAGTAAGGATATCATCAATTCCCCCAGAAAGTGGAACTTCACATCAATACGCTTGGTTATCGAGCTAACCCTTTCCATCTGCGCAAGTGCAATGCATCCTTGATTGTCATCAAAGATTCTCGTGGGTTCCAACTGTGGTTGACCCAAGTATGTTAACAGTTGTCTTAGCCATATATTTTCTTGGATTGCCTGCGCTGCTGCAACATACTCTGCTTTAGTAAATGATAGTGTAACAGAGAGCTGCTTTATACTAGTCCAATTGATAGCACCTCCTGAAAGAGGAAACAAGCAGCCACTGGTAGATTTTATGTCGATGGTATATCTGACCAAGTCGGGATCCACATATCCTGTCAAGATGATTTCATCACTTGCTGGTAACCTTATTGTTAAGGTTTATTGTGTCAAAGTCCCCTTAAGACAGAGAATTACATGCCTTACAGCAATCCAGTCCACTTGACTTGGCTCTGAAACCTTTCTGCATAGGATTCCAATAGCTGCTGCAAAATCAGGCCTTGTAGTAGTGCAGTACAGCAATTTCCCTATTTCCTCCCTATTGCTTTCCTGTACTGCGTGTTAGTTGGTAGGGGTGTATCTTGGCTGCTCTCTCTTCTCTCTCATTGTAGATTTTACTGGTTTGGCATCTTCCATTCCAAAATTTTCAGTTACTTGCTCAAACCAAATCATGATATCTTCCACATAAATGAGAACATAGATCTATCCGTCTGCCTATTTCTTTGTGTGTAAGCAGGGGTCTGCTTTACATCTCCGAAAGTCCTCATGCGTAAGCACTTCATTTATTTTCATATCCCATGCTCTGGCAGCTTGCTTTAGACAATATATACTCTTCTGAATTTTGCATACTAGGTCTGGCCTTTGTTCATCTTTGAATACTGACGGTTGTTCCATGAAGATGTCTTCTATTAACTCGCTAAATAGAAGCACTATTATCACATCAAAGTGTTTCACTTGCATTTTCCTTATGTCATGCATGGATTTTATGTCTTCCTTTGCTGCCTTCTTCTGAAAGCTGAGATATGTCTTCCCAAGTTGCAGGCTGGTGCTGGCAGATGTACAGATGGTTTACCTTTGTTTTCTCTTGTTAAACTGATACTGCAGGCAAATGTTATTGATACACCATTTCATCTGGCTACATTTGGCACTGTCCTAAACTGTTTTCTGTTTTAAGATTGAAGCAGAAATGGCCGATATTGAGGTTTACAGGTTAAGCAAATGGCATTCTTTTTTTCATCCCCTCCCCCAATCAGCTCAGAAGAGCTAGACAGGATTACTGGTTACTGTCTCCTCCCAACACCCCCCCCCCCCCCCGCCTCCGCCTGCTTCTCTGTGCTGTCAGCACAGAGAGGTGATTATTATGCAGCATTACAGATATTAGGGCTACGCCTACTTTCTTTCATTTAAGAATGAAATACAGTTTAGGAAAGTGCCAAATGGTGTAACAATTACCTTTGCCTGCAGTAGCACTTTAAGTATCTTGGTTCTGTGTCTGAGCTTGCTTGTGTCTGCTCTTCAGCACTGGTAGGTTCTGCGCTCACTTCAACTGTTTGTTGTTTGAAGTTACAGATGATGGCTGATCACTGTCAGTTTTCCCTTCTTTTCTTACTTCCTCTGTTGTTATTACATTTTCTCTCAGATCTTCAAAAAACATCATGCATTTGCTAATGGTAACCTTGTCTGTTTTGGGATTTAGGATTCTGTAACCCTTAACAATGTCAATGTTATCACCAAAGAGTCCTTCAAATGCTCTGTTTTGGAGTTTGGGGTGTTTTTCCTCCTGAACGTAGTTAAATGCTTTGCATCCAAAAACTTTGCAAAGCTGTTCTAGAAAAGAGTCTGTTCTGCAAATAAGTGGCTGTCATTTCTGCCTCACCCCAGATTTTTTTTTAGTGTCCAGAGTCTGGTTCTTATTTTCAGCTACCCCATTTTGCTCTGGTGTGTATGTCACTTCTTTGATGCTCTGTTCTCTTCTGCTTTAAGTAGTCTTGTCCTTTTTGTCCTTTTGTCAGTATGAAAGGTTTTGTCTGAAACTTGTTACTTGTCTATACTACATAGTCCTGTAGTTTGTCAAGAACTTCACTCTTGTGTTGCATTAGGTAGTGACTGCGTATCTTAAATAGTTATCTATGAAAGTCACTATGTACCTGTTGCCTCCATGTGTAGGACCACATACATCACTGTGAACTAGGTCAAGTGGTCTTGAAGCTCTATTCTTACTGACTTTAGTGATTGTTGCTTTTGTAGCTTTAGATTTAACACAACATTCACAAAGGCAAATGAACAAAGGGATACTGTTAGATCCTTTGTCAGATTCCTCTTTTATAGTTCTTGTATGTATTATGGATGTCTGTGGCCTAAAAGCCTGTGCCATATTTGTATACAGTCATTGTGTTTATGGGTGCATAGTCTCACCTCCCCTTGTTGAGGTGATATAGATTATCATCCAGCTTGGCACTTGCTATTGTCTGCTTGCTGTCCAGGATAGAACACTTACCACATTGGATTTTTACAGTGAATCCTTTGGCTGTCAGACTCTTCACAGATATGAGTCCTCCTTCTAGATCAGGAACAAATTGTCTCTTTGTTATTCAGATCAAGATCTCTATCACTTGTCATGTGACTGGTGCTCACTTTAAATGTGGCATTCCAGTTCCCTTCACTTGGGTTAGAAATTGTGGCTTTAATCCTCTGTTTAGTATGTGCTGTCTCATTTGCTCATCTGCTTTCCTTATAGTATAGTCTCTATTCATGTGTCCCTGTTTGTGGTTTCTAAAGCACACCCTGGTTTCCTTCCTGTGTATCCTAAGTTCTGTAGCTTTCAAAGCTGTTCTATTGTTGGTTTCTGTGGAGTCATCCTTTTATCGCTGATACTTATCTATGGGCCTGGTCTTTACAAATGCTAGTGTCATATCTGTCTCAGGCTTTGTCTCCAGTGCATTGATCAGTGCAGTGTATGTATCAGATAAGCTGTGCAACAACATGGCTGTGGCGTGACTGTCTGTTATATTCTCACCAACTGATCTAAGTTGTGCGATCACTTCCAGCATGGCATTTATATGCTCTTGCATGTCCTGCTCTCTGCTAAGCCCTATTTTGTAAAGTTTCCTCAGCAGAAACAACTTGCTGTTTAAACTGGATCTCTCATGCAGTCTTCTCAGCACATCCCACATGCCATAGACTGACAGAAGAGTGAAAGCAAAGTAGCCTACAAGTGCAGTGGATTTGCAGGCATTTTTCTATAATGCTGCAAAGAAATTTCTAAGCTAAATCTGAATGCAATTGTATAAAGAATGTCAAGGTTGTGTTAGATTAGCTAGAGATGGCTAGTATAAAGAGTCAGAAATGAGATTTAATTTGTAAAAACAAAGTTATTCAATTATATTTATTCATCTTGTATTTTTTTTCTTCTTCTTTAAAATTACTTCTGAGACTATAAACTGTTTAAACATGAAACTGGAAGAATAAAGATGTTCTAAAGCTTTTGACCAGTAGTGTATGGACGTAACTAAAAAACCTTTAGGGATTTGTAGGGGAAGGTGTTCTTGCACTTTTCACCGTTTTGGGACTTAAATGTCTTTGGAACACATAGCTAAAATGGACAGGTAAATTAGAAGGTAGAAATCCTCAGTGGTAACAAGGGAAACATACTGAAGAACAAGAACAAACAATATAGAAGACATGCACATTGTACTTATTGGGAATATAAATACAGCTATTATAATTGTGTGTTTTTATATGACTGCTGTCCATATATCTTGTGAAATTTTATTATGAGTCTTATAAACTGTTCAGTCACAAATGAGTCAACCTATTTCTTTGAGTAGCAGACAGTGAGTTGTACTAGAGTTGTAAAATAATGAGAATGGTCATATGGTCAGTGGGTGCTATGAATTGTAAATAAAATACTATTGAAAGTACATTGGTCTTCATGACTGCCAGGACAGGTGGCCCATGGACAAAAAATGTACGGTAGATCAATTTTCTGTTCAATATCAACTTGCAGCTTGAGCAACCTTCTTAATTAAAATACTCACCATTGCCTGGGCCTGTAATTTAAAAGTCTGCAAAGACCACTTATTTAACTTAACTTTGTTGTGTTTATAAATCCATAGCTTTATTTAGAAAGTCGGTAATGAAGGCACACAGGGCACAAGAATGTCAGTGAACACACCGCAAGCAAGATTTTGGAGCATGGTACAGGGCCTTGACATTAGAGGGAAATTATTTTGTATACTAGACACAAGTCTTATCCACTGGTCAGATGGTGTCTAGCTGTAAGCTTACACAAAACTCCTGGCAAAAAACATCTATTGCTGACATGGTATAGAACCAAGGCAAAGAGCTTTAAATCGGACCTTCAGCATCATTTAATGAAAATCCCAAACCCTTAAACTTTTTCCCAATACTTTTTCCCGTATTCTTTCCCCTGCTGGGCTGTGTACTCCAGGATACGGCCATTGTCATCTTGCTACTCCTTGTTCCTTCATGGCATCACATGCTGAGGAGAGTGGACAAGTGCAGGGGGTGGGTTATAGATGGGCTTTGCACAGAAAGAGCAGAGCTGAGAAGAATCTTCCTTTCGGGAGGCAGCCTGAGACTCCATGGGCCGTCTTCTTTGATGTTTAAAGGCTCAGAAAACCCACTATGTGAATCTAGGATGATTTTTGATGTGGAGAATCTGTATGTACAGGATGGGGGAACATAAAAGACTCTTTTTCAGTTGAGGCCAGTGCTAGGATAGTATTGGGTGGTGGGCCAGAAAAACTCATGGAGGCCATAAGGGTCCAAAGTCTTAATGAAAATGAAGTGTAAATTTAAATTAAGGGAAACACTCCCAGTGCTTAGAGTACTCACACATGCTGATCACTTGCTCTACTCCATGCTGATAGAATCCTCCTTCCTGTGTGTCTTTCAGTACTTAGGCTAGCTTATAAGGCCATCATCTAACCTTCCTATGTATTTTTGGAAAACACAAGACATGTACTGTAACTAATGCCTTTAAAATCCTTACAATTGTCTCCTTTTTTGTGACTTTATTTAACAACCATATCTAATATTTTTACTATAGCACAGTATGCCCGAGATTACACTACAGGAAGAATGATGACTTTCACCACAGTTTTTGCCATTATGTTCAATGGTTGCACTGGAATTATGGCAGGATCCAACATGTCAGGTAACGCTGATGCCTCTTTAAAACCTGTGTCTACCTTTGGGAATTTGCCAGTTATTAGTGTGTGTGTGTGTGTGTTTTCAATAATAACAAATAATGCCTTTCCTTCTGTGTCTGTATGGCTCCTCTTAGTTTTTCATACTTTTGATTAATGCACAGAAAAATCCAAATAATAGAGTTGGTAAGCATATTCGCATACATAATGTTAGGATGGCCATCTATTTGGCCGGGATATTTTCCTCACAAGCAGGGCCATGTTAGAACACTGGTAAAGTGGACCAAAACTAGCATCCCCTGAATTACTCCCCACATGAAGAGTATCTTTTGTCAATTTTCACTGCTCTTGCTTCACTCTAATCGCAGATAAAGCCACCTGTTTTAGCTTTAAAGCTCTGCCTCCTCCATTAATTGCCACTGTTGTGTCTGGAAATGAGGGCGCTCAGCCAGTCAGCGTGCTCACTGTCACTTGGATACCTTTGACAACTAAGCTATCTGGACAGCTAAGCAGCTGAGCGGCGCTAAGCAGCTGTGCCCGCGCCACCCATTCAGAATGGCCAAGCACAAGCACGCGCATGGCTAGAGGTGAGCGAGGATGCAGCCAGAGTGCACAGACGTAGTGAGGGCTCCAGAAGGAGATAAGGGAAAAGGGTGATCGCGGGGTTTCACAAGGTGGGGCATCCCAATTTGAAATGCCCCAAGGAGCGGAGCGCGGAATGCCCCCTGATATTTCTCTTTAACCTCAGCAGGAATAAAAAAACAGCCACACACAGCCAATTACTTCTGTTATTTCCAGGCAGCAATAACATTTAACATTGTCATCTGTTGCAGGGACAGATTTATATCCTTAGAACCAAGGTCCAGGAAGGTTTAAAAAAAAACATACCCTTTCTCCCCTGTAGTCCGGCAGTGTAAAAGAGGCTTTTGCGATTGTGTTTCACACATTCTCCATTCACCAGCAACCTAGTTACAACCACGAGATTTACCATATTTTTTGCTTTATAACATGCACCCCCCCCCCCCCCCCCCAGAAGTGAATCTTATCGGGCAAATGTAAAAAAAAACACAGGCCACGCCCACCTGGAAGCCGGAATCAGCACCATGCGAGCTTATGTGCAAACTGTGGAGAAGAAGTGGGCAGCAGCGGTGACAGCGGGCTGCGCCGGGTGAGGGCAGCGGGGAGCTGTATGTATCTTATGTGTTTGTGGATGTGGGTGTGCATGTGTGTGTGTCTGTATGTATGTCTCTCTCTCCCTATGTGTTTAGGTTCACGGGAGACGGCTGCTGCATGGGAGCTTGGGAATGTGAGTTTTTTATTTTTGGGGATGCAGGCATGCACACTGCCTGCATTTGGTATGCCCCACATCCTGCCTGTATTCGGGATGCCTGTATACTGACTGTATTTGGGGTGCCTGCATACTGCCTGTATTTTGGATGCCTTGCACTGCCTATATTTGGGGTGGCAGAATATACCGGTATTTGGGATGCCTGCACAGTGCCTGCATTTAGGATGCGCCACACCCTACCTGTATTTGGTATGTCTACACACCCTGTCTGTATTTGGGATGCCTGCTCACTGCATGTATTTGGGGATACCACACACACTGCCTGCATTTGGTATGCCCCACAACCTGCCTGTATTTGGGATGCCTGCATACTGACTGTATTTGGGATGCCTGCATACTGAATGTATTTGGGGTGCCTGCATACTGCCTGTATTTTGGAGGCCTTGCACTGCCTATATTTGGGATGGCACACAATACCGGTATTTGGGATGCCTGCGCACAGTGCCTGCATTTAGGATGCGCCACACCCTACCTGTATTTGGGATGCCTGTATACTGACTGTATTTGGGATGCCTGCATACTGACTGTATTTGGGATGCCTGCATACTGAATGTATTTGGGGTGCCTGCATACTGCCTGTATTTTGGAGGCCTTGCACTGCCTATATTTGGGATGGTACACAATACCAGTATTTGGGATGCCTGCACAGTGCCTGCATTTAGGATGTGCCACACCCTACCTGTATTTGGGATGCCTGTATACTGACTGTATTTGGGATGCCTGCATACTGACTGTATTTGGGGTGCCTGCATACTGCCTGTATTTTGGATGCCTTGCATTGCCTATATTTGGTATGGCACACAATACCGGTATTTGGGATGCCTGCGCACAGTGCCTGCATTTAGGATGCGCCACACCCTACCTGTATTTGGTATGTCTACACACCTTGTCTGTATTTGGGATGCCTGCACACTGCATGTATTTGGGGATACCACACACACTGCCTGCATTTGGTATACCCCACACCCTGCCTGTATTTGGGATGCCTGCATACTGACTGTATTTGGGATGCCTGCATACTGCCTGTATTTTTGATGCCTTGCAATGCCTGTATTTGGGATGCCACACACACTGCCTGTATTTGGGATGCCCCACACCCTGCCTATATTTGGGAAGCCCCATGCTCTCCCTACATTTGGGATGCCTGCACACTGCCTGTATTTGGGATGCCCCACACCCTGCCTATATTTGGGATGCCTGCACACTGCCTGTATTTGTGATGCCCTATGCCCTACCTACATTTGGGATGCCTGCACACTCCCTGTATTTGGGATGCCACACACCCTGCCTGTGTTTGGGATGCCCCACATACTTCCTGTATTGGGATGCCATACACAGTGCCAGTATTTGGGATGCCACACACACTGCCTGTATTTGGGATGCCACTCACATTGCCTGTATTTGGGATGCCTCACACACTGACTGTATTTAGGATGCCATACACACTGTCTGTAATGTGGGGTCATCTGTAATGAGGTGATTGGGGGTATTCTGCACACTGTCTGTAATAGGAGTGATGGGGGGGGTTAGCACACCATTTGGTTCAGAATAATTTTTATTCTTAGTATACAGTACGTCCTGCTCCAAATCTAATACTTACACGTGGGATATACTCCGCCAGATGGCGCTGGACTGCAGAGACATCGAAAATAGGCTCCCCTGGCCCCTCAAATACCCAGGGACCTCCCACAAATCCCCAGAATTTCTCTGCAGTCTGGCTGCGAAGGATGAGAAATTGGCTCTCTACTCGCAGGTGAGCGGGGTTATTAACCTGTGGCCCTGTAGGACTATTCCCACCCGTTCCACTACTAATATGCCTCCCAGCCTTGGCTGCGCTGGTCGGGTAAAGGTAGGCAGCACCGCTGTCAGGTGCTTAGGAGCGCTGCTCCACCGCAATCCCCCACCAAGGGGTAGGCGGTTCAGGCTTATGGTGAGCCTCTATGGATGCCCCTCCCGCACTATTGCCCCTTGCCCTGTCTATCGGTGGGCCCTATTTAAGTGGCCGCCGTCCTCCCTCATCCTCCTTATAGTCTTCGGGGTAAAGAGGGGGGGGGTGTGTATGTGTATAGATATATAGGTTATGAAGTCTGTGCTTTCACTTTTCACATGTCTTTATTCTGACTTGGTTCCGCGCTTGGCGACGGCATTACCTCAGGCGCTGGTGCACCATCATTCTGGCTTCGCGCTCTCTGGGGGGGGCGGGGCCCATCTTTGGCGCCTTCCGCGTCATCGCTGTTACTGGCCCGCCCCTTGAGGTATACCATATACCATATATATATATATCTTTTCTGACTTGGTTGGCCTATGCGCGACGGACTACTACCTACCGCGGTCCGTAAGTGCCCTCGCGGGTCGCTTTATCTGCTTCGCTTTTGTTACGATGTACTTAAGGTCTTGTCTGCTTGTGTCTTTCAGGCGGGACAAACCCTTCTTGGTTTCTCCCGGCCCTGTTTTTAGTATTTACTTGTAGGCCTTGTAAAAATTATACTCCCACGTCCCTAGCGGGTTATTGGGGCATCCAGGGTTGCTATATAGCGTTATTCCCTATCGGTGTATAGCGCCGCTATAATCACCATATGGAGCCATCTCAGGATAATGTTACCGGGGTCCCTTCGGGACAAGACCGGCTGTGTGTAGTGTGTGGGCAGCCTCATGCTGACGCTGACAAGACACGGGTCTGTGTACCCTGTGCTGAGCAGGTGCTTGCATTGCAATCTGGCCTGCCACTGGCTGCACCTCGTTTCACTTCACCTACTCCCCCAAGCTTAAATCTCACTCCTGTTGAGTTGCATACTAGTGGGGATTCTCAGCCTGATGTGTCTTCTAGACTGGCTACTGTTGAACAGATTATTGCGAAGTCTTTAGCGCGTAAGGCCCCTGCTAAGAAGCGGCGCTTAATGTTACTGTTTTCCCTATGGGAACTGAGGAGTTTTGGAATCTGTGTGGCTATACCCCGTCTGACGAAGGGGAGCTCTTTTCTGATTCAGGCTCATCTGATGAGAGACCAAGGGGTTATGACGATTCTGGCTCTGACCCCTGGGCCCTGGATGACACTGACAGATTATTGACCCAGATTTTTGAGGTTCTGTCTATTTCTCTCCCTGTTGAGGCTCCCAGGCAAAGAGGGGAGCTGTTCCATACAGCGAAATTACGTTTGGAATTTCCATAGCAGGCACATTTCCATAAACTTATGCTCAAGGAATAGGAGCGCCCCAGTAAACTTCCCGGGGTTCCAAAGGGTTGGGATAGGAAGTATCCCTTTACTGCTGAGGTGGTTAAATGTTGGTCATCCCCCCCCCCCCCGAGGTGGATGCCCCGATCCTAGGGCTATCTAACACCTCTGTCATGCATTCCCCTGATTGTACTACCCTGCGGGATGCTGAGGACCGGCGCATTGACCAGCTGGCCTCCCACGCCTTTGCATGAGCGGGGACGGCGCTGCGCCCGGTCTGTGCCTCTGCTATTACTGCTGTGGCCACTAGAACCCTTATCAGAAATATGCTTGATAGTGCCCCTGATGATTTGCCCTGTGAGGTGTTTAATGCACTCTCCAGTTGTGATGTTTTTGTAAATTTTGTCCTATCAGCATTGGATGACACCATCAGAATGTGTGCCAGAACTTCTGCCCTCAGTTTGGCTGAGCCAGTGGGCTGCTGACAATGCTGCCAAGAAGGCCCTCACTGGGTTTCCCTTTAAGGGACTGCGTCTGTTTGGAGACCGCCTGGACCTTTTTGCTAAGGGAGGCAGGTTACCCCAGCGCAGGCGGCAACCACGGCCTTTTCGGGGTCAGGGTTCCTTCTCCTCCCCTTACCGTGGTGCAAGACAGGGAAGGGGGTTATCTTTCCCTGGGGCCCGGGGAGATTTCTGGGGTAGAGGCAGAGGACGTGGGCGTCCTGGCTCCTCCTGGGGTTCCAAAGCTAAATCCTCTCCCAAGCCTCCTCGGGCATGATGGGGCGCCCTCACCCATCCGGGTGGGGGGATGGCTGCAGCACTTCGCTCACGTCTGGAGGCTCCATGTCTCAGACCGGTGGATTCAGGAGGTAGTGTCCTCCGGTTACAAGTTGGAGTTTGCTGCCGATCCCCCTCCAAGATTCATCAGATCCCGGATTCCTCAGGACCCTGTGTCAGCTCAGGAGCTAGTGCAAGCAGTGCAAGGCCTCCTGGAGCGGGGGGTCATCTGCAGGTCCCTTTAAGAGAAAAAGGCAAGGGCTTTTATTCCAACCTATTCACAGTACCCAAAAAGGATGGTTCTGTCAGGGCCATCCTGGACTTAAAGATTCTCAACAAGTTTGTCAGGGGCAGGCGCTTTCGCATGGAGACTCTGTGCTCTGCCATCAGTTCCCTGCGCCAAGGGGATTTCATGACTTCTGTGGACATCAAAGATGCTTACCTTCATATTCCTGTGTTCCCAGGTCATCAAAGGTTCCTCAGGTTCGCTCTGATGGATCAACATTACCAATTTGTGGCCTTGCCCTTCGGCCTCACTTCAGCTCCCAGGGTGTTCACCAAGGTGCTGGCTGGCATGATGTCTCTACTCAGATGTCAGAGCGTCCGCGTGCTTTCCTATCTGGACGACATCCTCATCACTTCCCAGTCGCTACATCAGGCAGAGTTGGATACTCAGCTGGTGGTGTCCACTCTGGAGTCATTTGGAAGTCCTCACTGTCCCCTTCCTTGGTAACTCTATTCCTAGGAATGAATCTGGATACAGTTCAGGCAAGGATCTTCCTTCCTCAGCAGAAGGTGGACAGTCTGATTGCACAGGCTCAGTCCCTCCTAGCTTTTCCCCATCCCTCCATCAGGCAGGGGATGCAGCTGGTGGGCCTGATGGTGGCGTGCTTCGAGGCGGTCCCTTATGCTCAGTTCCACTTGAGGCCTCTGCAACTTCACCTATTGTTTGTATGGGACAAGGACCCAGCGTCCCTGGACAGGGTCTGTGTGCTCTCCCCCCTGGTCAGGAGGTCCCTCTTGTGGTGGATGGACTCAAAGAACCTGTTGGGGGGCAGATCCTTTCTTGCCCCTTCCTGGGAGACGGTCACCACGGATGCCAGTCTGTCAGGTTGGGGGGGTTTCTGGAAGTCCCTGTGGTTCCAGGGGAGGTGGGGCCCTCAGGAGGCCCACACTCCTATCAATGTCTTGGAGCTGCGAGCAATCAGGTTAGTTCTGGCTCGCTTGACTACTCATCTTCAGGGCCTGCCTGTTCAGGTGCGCTCGGACAACCAGGCGACAGTTGCCTACATCAATCATCAGGGAGGGACCCGGAGCAAGGGGGCCCTCCAGGAAGCGTCTCTGATCCTGACTTGGGCGGAGGCCAATGTCCCCTGCATTTCAGCTGTGTACATCCCGGGGGTGGGAAATCGCCTGGCGGACTCTCTGAGCAGGGGGACCTCTCGCCAGGGAGAATGGTCCCTATGCAGCAGGGTGTTTCAATCTCTGTGTCACCGTTGGGGCCAACCAGATGTGGATCTGTTTGCGTCCCGCCACAATCACAAGCTTCCAGCTTTTGTCTCTCTGTCCAGGGATCCTCTGGCCCTGACCTCAGATGCGCTAGCAATGTCATGGAAGGACTTTCAGTTCCTGTATGTCTTTCCCCCAATTCCCCTGCTGGGCAGGGTTCTGCGCAAGATTACTCTGGAAGGGGTGCCAGCAATTCTGGTGGCCCCCAGGTGGCCAAGAAGAGTGTGGTTCGCAGACGTGGTACAGCTGGCAGTAGATCAGTACGCTCTGCCCTTGGTGCCAGATCTGATCACTCAGGGCTCACTATGCCATCCCAATTTACAAACTCTGGCTTTGACGGCTTGGCTGCTGAAACCTCCATCTTGATGGAGAAGGGGCTGTCTTCCTCAGTTGTGGATATTTTGATTTAAGCTAGGAAGAAGTCTTCCTCTTCCATTTATTACAGGGTTTGGCGTGCCTACATTGACTGGTGTGAGTCTAAGTCTCCCTGTCCCTGTCGTGTCTTCTCTATTCCCAGGATTCTGGAGTTCCTGCAGCATGGGTTGGAGATGGGGCTCCAACTCAGTACTCTGAAGCGTCAGGTTTCTGCCCTGGCTATTTTTTTCCAGAAGTCCTTTGCTCAGCACCCTCTGATCAGGACTTTTTTCCAGGGGGTCACTCATGTGCATCCCCCACGTAAACCTATGGTGCCTGTTTGGGATTTGAACTTGGTTCTGTCAGCCTTGCAGGGTGCTCCCTTTGCACCTGTGCAGGATGCTGCCTTGGCCATTCTTACACTCAAGGTTGTCTTTCTGGTGGCTCAAGGTTGTCTTTCTGGTGGCTATCACTTCTGTCAGGCGTGTGTCTGAGTTGGCGGCGCTGTCCATTCAGCCCCCCTACTATGAGAGGCACCAGGACAAGGTAGTGTTTCGTTTCAAACCTGACTTTCTGCCTAAGGTAGTGCCTGCTTTTCATTTGAATCAGGATATTGTTCTTCCTTCTTTGTGCCCTAATCCTAGCAATGCTAAGGAGAGGGTTTTGCACTCTTTGGCTGTGGTTAGGTGTCTGAAGTACTATCTGGTGGCTACTGCACCTTTCAGGAAAACTGATGCTCTTTTTGTGGTCCCTTCTGGTCCTAGGAAGGGTTTAGCTCCTGCCAAGTCTACTATCGGCAAGTGGATTCGTCAGGCTGTGATTCAGGCCTACTCTGCTAAGGGGAAGAATCCTCCCTTCCGCCTTACTGCTCATTCCACTCGTGCTATTGGTGCCTCTTGGGCCTTCCAGCACCAGGCTTCTGTTGAACAAGTTTGCAAGGCCGCTACTTGGTCTTCTGTTCATACCTTTTCAAAGTTTTACAAGGTTGATGTTAGGGCCTCAGCTGATGCTGTTTTTGGCCGAAAGGTTCTGCAAGCGGCAGTGGTTTACACTGCCTGCTGCTAATTTTTCTTGGGGATCCCACCCTACTTTATGGACACTGCTATTGGATGTCCCACGTGTAAGTCTTAGATTTGGAGCAGAACGTACTGTATACTAAGAATAATACAATTCTGTGATTACTCACCTGTAGAATTGGTATTATGAGTATACAGTACGTACCACCCTTGGTTTGCATTTTCCTGGATCCCCTGTATGGTGATTGTTATTGTTATAGTTGATAATTTGAACTGTTTAATGCTCCCGGCTTCTCCTTAACTGCTTTTCAATGCTGGGGATTTGTGGGAGGTCCCTGGGTATTTGAGGGGCCGGGAGGAGCCTATTTTGGATGTCTCTGCAGTCCAGCGCCATCTGGCGGAGTATATCCCAACTGTAAGTATTCGATTTGGAGCAGGATGTACTGTATACTCATAATACCAATTCTACAGGTGAGTAATCAGAGAATTGTATTTTTCTCATTTTCCTCCTCCACATCCTAGGTACACCTTTATGGGGCGAAAAATACGGTAGATGTACAATATGAAAAGCGGTTTTCTGTGTGTTTAAACTGGACTTTAATATGAACTGTTTAAACTGGACATTAATATGTGCGGCTGAAGAAGCTGTTTGGAGGAGAGAGGTGCCTCCGCTGTGGGAACACCCCCTGTCTATAGTGGCCGATCTGGGGGGGGTTTCACACAGTGGGGCTTCCCAAATCAGGGATTGAAGAAAACCCAGGATATAGTAAATCCTCTGCACGGCCTAGGCTCCCAATGATGTTGGCACACAGATATTGCACATATTTCACCGGGGTGGGTCGGTGATTTTGTTAACCAGGACTTCAGAAAAGTGGTACTAATTTCTGATAATTTCTGATAAGCTTAAAATGAGTGAACTGTGTAGCCAAGCAGTATAGAAAGCATGTAGAATGCTCGGCTGCAGGTGTTACCAGTAGTAAGAGGGAGGTAGTGATGTCTGATGAACCTCACCTACAAAAAGACATTGCTCAAATAGAACTGGTACAAAGGCTACAAAAATGGTGAAAGGAGTAGAAGTAAAATTAAAGAACTTAAAGGAGCACTATCACAAATTTTGGATGGGAGCATAGATTGAAATGGTACTTGCAATGTGCGTAAATGATGGACTGAGCATTAAATGTATGGGTGACAAATACGTTTATATTCCGCCATTGTAGAGCAGTAGCTGCTGCAAAAGTTGGTGGGGTGACGTCTTCCATCACCCCGGAGCAAACCCAATGGAGTGCAGAAGAGAACTCCTCGATGCTGCATGGGGAGGTGAGAGGCTCAGCATACTGGAGGAAAGGGGGATAAAGTAGAGGGTGTTGAAGAGTAAGTGGGCGGAGTTAGAGTCCATCTGTGCGATGTTGCCCTGTTATATAGGAGAATTAAACACTATGCTGTCGGAGCGACGGCAGTTGCAAATAAAGCGGACAGAGGTTGAGCCTGTAGGTAACAGATGTTCTCAGTCTTTACAGAAAGAGAGGCTCTAGGAAGCTTGATTCACAATTATTACATTCAAAATCATGCGGTGGTTCAAAAAGACTATATAGTTCAGTTGGTAGAGTGATTGGACAGGTTAGCTGCTTTGAAAACGTCTCTGCACCCAAAGATCGGCAATGCGGAGCTGTAGCGGCAGCAGCATCTCTAGACGCCCAGCCTATTTGAATGGCTATCTGTGGGAGCACGCCTAATCCCGAAAAGACTGTAGGGAGAGAGAGACTGACTGCATTGTGAAACATTGCTTTAGAGTTGTTTCATTAAAAAGTTTAGTTTGGCTTTAGCAGGCTGATAGCTTAGCAGTAGAGTGTTGGAATCTGATCCAGAAAGTGTAGGGTTCAAACCTGACTCAGTAATGTTTTTTTTTCCACGATTTTTTCTATTTTCATCTTGTTTTTGTTGCTCTCCACGTTTATTATTTTGCCAGTTTGTCTTTCTTTTTATCTCTGCTGCTGTCTGCAGTTTCTTTTCCCCCAGTTCAAAATTTACCTTTAGCTTTCCCATGGATGCATGCATGCACAGGCTCTCATCCAATCAGCGCTGTTTGCACACAGAGCTTGGCAATGAGGACCTGGAGTGGCAGCATCCCTGGGCGCCCAGCCATTCTGAATGACTCTGTGTTGACTCCGTGCTCATCCTGGAGATGCTGTGGATGCGGCCGCAGCTATTAACATCACCATGGGAGCCAGGAAAAAGGTGGGTATTGTGGCAACCTTGGGAGGCATTTCACACAATGGAACATCCTGTATTTTGATGCGTCAAGGGAAGACCAGTCGCCAGCAGTGGAGTCTTTTAGACTCCAGGGTGGGACACTCAGGGTTTTGTTCCACTTTAATAACTTTATATATATATATATACCTGCAGAGCCATTCAAAATAGATTTTTTTTCGGTCAGTTTAGTTTATTTTGTAGAGATTTTATATATTTACTGAGTCTTCTGGTGGTCTCATCACAGAAGCAGCACCTCACACACACAGAGCTGTTACTGCACCTGTTGCTAGGAGACCAGTGAGCTAAATGCTGCGTATGTTTATCATCTTACTGAATAAAACCAGGAAGACCCCCCCCATTTGGCAAATGGACTGAGCCATTTTCATTTTACATTTTTTTTTTTTTTTCATTGCCACATTATTTATATACATGTTAGAACAGGGGTGGGCAATTATTTTTTCCATGGGGGCCACATGAGAAACTAAAAATATTGTGGAGGGCCGCTGAGCTATGGGAGTCTAAGCAACGTCTAAGCTCAGCGGCTCTGAGTGCGCTGGCGGCTGCATCTCGAGCTTCCCTCTAACAGGGAGCGCGCCCGCGCTGGCCATTCTCAAATGGCCGACACAGGCACGCGCCCTGCTAGAGGGATAGCGGGCATGCGGCCGCAGCTCGTGCATACGCCGTTGAACTGGGAAAGAAGGTGAGTTTATGGGCGACCTGGGGGTTTCACACAGTGGGGCATCCCGATTTTGGATGCCCCGCGGGGAGGGGATCTATAAGATTTCCGGGCTGATAAAGCAGGGTTTTGGTCCACTTCAAACGTTCTGATGTGATAATTTCCCAGCCAATCAGAGAAGCCCTTGGCTTCTGGCAGTCTGGAAGGAAAGTTCAGATCAGCTGGGGCAAAGTGTAAGAATGGTGGACAGCAGGAAGGGGGCATGGTGAGAGCATGGTGGACAGCAGTAAGGGGGCATGGTGAGAGCATGGTGGGCAGCAGGAAGGGGACATGGTGAGAGCATGGTGGACAGCAGGAAGGGGGCATGGTGAGAGCATGGTGGACAGCAGGAAGGGGGCATGGTGAGAGCATGGTGGACAGCAGGAAGGGGACATGGTGAGAGCATGGTGGACAGCAGGAAGGGGGCATGGTGATAGCATGGTGGACAGCAGGAAGGGGGCATGGTGAGAGCATGGAAGGGGGCATGGTGAGAGCATGGAAGGGGACATGGTGAGAGCATGTGGACAGCAGGAAGGGGGCATGGTGAGAGCATGGTGGACAGCAGGAAGGGGGCATGGTGAGAGCATGGTGGACAGCAGGAAGGGGGCATGGTGAGAGCATGGTGGACAGCAGGAAGGGGGCATGGTGAGAGCATGGTGGGCAGCAGGAAGGGGGCATGGTGAGAGCATGGTGGACAGCAGGAAGGGGGCATGGTGAGAGCATGTGGACAGCAGGAAGGGGGCATGGTGGGAGCATGTGGACAGCAGGAAGGGGGCATGGTGAGAGCATGTGGACAGCAGGAAGGGGACATGGTGAGAGCATGTGGACAGCAGGAAGGGGGCATGGTGAGAGCATGGTGGACAGCAGGAAGGGGGCATGGTGAGAGCATGGAAGGGGGCATGGTGAGAGCATGGAAGGGGACATGGTGAGAGCATGTGGACAGCAGGAAGGGGGCATGGTGAGAGCATGGTGGACAGCAGGAAGGGGGCATGGTGAGAGCATGGAAGGGGGCATGGTGAGAGCATGTGGATAGCAGGAAGGGGGCATGGTGAGAGCATGGTGGACAGCAGGAAGGGGGCATGGTGAGAGCATGGTGGACAGCAGGAAGGGGGCATGGTGAGAGCATGGTGGACAGCAGGAAGGGAGCATGGTGAGAGCATGGTGGACAGCAGGAAGGGGACATGGTGAGAGCATGGTGGACAGCAGGAAGGGGGCATGGTGAGAGCATGGTGGACAGCAGGAAGGGAGCATGGTGAGAGCATGGTGGACAGGTACATGGTGAAAAAGAGACAGCAGGCAGGAAGGGAAAACACAAGCAAACGACATAATCTTTCTGAGCAGACTTACTGATGCTCTGGAGCTCCTACTCTGCCCTTTCAAAGTCCCCAGGTCTCTATCACCTGCTCATCGGGTCTGGCTTCCTCAGAGGAAGGGAGAATGTGCCAGACCCGACGAGCCGAGCGGCCGATCAGCTGCTGCTTAACCTAAGCCTCTCGCACTGTACACAGGCGATCACCTAAGTTAAGCAGCAGCCGATTGGTCACTCGGCTCGTCGAGTCTGGCATGTTTTCCCTTCCTCTGCATCTCTTACTGGCCAGCTCAGCCCGGGCCGGTAAGAGCCTAGCAAAGGGCCGTATACGGCCCGCGGGCCGTACATTGCCCAGGTCTGTGTTAGAAGCTATTTTGTGGCTATTTAATTATTTATCTTTTTGAATGCAAATGTTTGCGATAGTGCTCCTTTAGTTTGTACAGCCTGGAGGAAAGAAGAAAAAGAAGAGGCCACAACATTTAAATATGTGAAAGGTCTAAATGATGTTCAGGAGGGAATGTTTTTTAAAAAGAATATGATAGAACATGGTACTACATGAAGCTAGTTGGAGGGAAGATCAGGAGCAATGTCAGAAAATATTACAGAAAGGGTAGTAGATACTTTCCAGCTGAGGTAGCTGCAAAATCAACAGTAAGTGATCTTAAAACTGCTTGGGATAAACATACATCTATGCTAGGACAAATGGGGGGTGGAGTTATAGCTGTGCTTTGCCCAGACAGAGCAGAGCTGGGGTCAGGAAAAGGACAGCAATCCCAGAATGCAGAGCGACACAGTCAGATGACACTTCCTGTTTGCAGGCTGCCTGATGCTCCATGAGCCGCCATCTTGGATGTTTAAAGGCTCATAAAATGCAGTAGATGCAGGTAGGATGATTTTTAATGTGGGCATTCTGTATGTACAGCGTGGGGGAACATACTAAATATTCTCTTATTTAGGGTGAAGGTCTGGTTTAACGTTTAATGTTTCCAGGATTGTAGGACTTTTTGGAAAAGCAATTATAAGGGTTTGAAAATAGAAGGTAGAATATTTTTGCATTAAGTTTCAGTGTTATCCAGTACAATCTGTAGACCTACTGTCATTGTAAACTTGCAAATTAAGGGTTTTTCATTCCTGACTTGACTTACATTTATGCTAATGATGTGCTAAATACTCTCTATTTTAGTGAGACTTTTATTTTGTACAATTTTTATTTTTGGCCTATTACCTTTATAAGCTTTTAAAGATAAATTTCCTTTTGTATGCAAATGTATGTGTTTTTGTCTTTTGTCTCTGTCAGCTATCCAGAGCTTTTGTTATAAAACTCAGGTAGCTATGCACTAGAAAAAGCATTTGCTTAAAGCATTCACATTACAAGTTTTTTTTTGTGGCAAATTAGCCGCTGCTTGTGTCTAAGCGGCTATCCTGATTTGCGATCTCCCCACTGCAAATGGCACCCTGGAACTCATGCCACTCTTCTGGATTTTGGACCCACCTGTATGCTGACAACCAATTGCTGTCCTCAGCAGGGCCATAGCAATTGGTCGACAGTAGTCACCTTGGCCTGGGCTTGGCTGCCGATAGTTCCAGTCCTGGAAAAGTTGAGTGAGGTGAGGGTCTGGGCTTTGGGGGGAAATGGGGGGGGCAGTCACAAGCAGTGTCCTCTTTTCACCTGGCGGGTGTGGGACATGTTTAATTTTTAACAGTTCCTATGTTAATATAAGTAACAGATTTTTGGTGTATGTACCAAACTGAAGCTATGTGCATTGTAGCTGTTTCCTGACCTACACACTTTATTTACTAGGAGATTTAAAGAACCCAAGCTACTCTATACCAAGAGGGACAATCACCGCAGTAATCTTCACTTACATCATCTATAATCTGTTGTCGTTGATGATCTGCTGTACATGTGACAGGTAATCGCCAGTTTAAGACTTCTGAATTCTTAATATTCTAAGTATACAGCACGTCCTGTTCCAGAATATTCCTTACTCTTGGGTAATACATCCACAAGATGGCGCTGGGTTGCAGAAAACAGCTTGTGGCTCCTCCCGGCCCTATGTAAGTCAGGGACCTCCCACAAATTCCCCAGTTCTTTTCTGCAGTCTGGGCTGCGAAGATAGAAGATAGCTCTCTATGTGGCGCAGGTGAGCAGGGCTTATATGCCTGCGGCCCTGCAGGACTATTCCCACCCGTTCCATTCCATATTGCTGCCTCCCAGCCTCGGCTGACAAGGTTCGGGTGAAGGTAGGTCAGTAAGCACCAGTTAGGTGCTGAGGAGCTATGCTCCTACCGCAGTCCCTGCTCTGACAGGGTAGGCGGTTTAGGCTGATGGTGAGACTTTTGGGATCCCCCCCCCTGCTCCACGGGTTTTTGCCAGGCTCAACCTGTGCAGTTAACCCTTATTGCCATAGGTGTTCCCCTCCACCCTCACTCCTCCCATTGTCTTCTGGGTGCCATCGTCTCGCTGGAAATCCTTTCTATTCCTGCCTCGCTCTCCCTCTTGGAGATCCCCGGGGGGGGGGGGGGGGGGGGGCGGT
Source organism: Gastrophryne carolinensis (assembly GCA_027917425.1). Lineage (NCBI taxonomy): Eukaryota > Metazoa > Chordata > Amphibia > Anura > Microhylidae > Gastrophryne > Gastrophryne carolinensis. The sequence goes on from CM051237.1 coordinate 198,567,528, forward strand.
GACTAGTGGTAAAAATCTGTATTTTTATGTTTTAACTTTGTACTGTGTTACTGTCGCCTTGTACGCCGCCGCCGCACGCTTGTACAGCCCTCTGCAAGCAGCGGTATAATTTACCTCAGAGCTGCCGGGCCGCTATTTACGGTGGTACTGGGACTCCCTTTGGGGAAGACCCGTGGTCCCCTGATGACACTGACAGATTGCTGAGTCACATTTTTGAAGTGCTTCTTATTTCTCCTCTGGCAGTGGCTCCGCAGCAGCAGGGTGAGCTTTTTCATACGGTTAAGCCACGCTGGGAGTTCCCTGAGCAGTCTCACTTTAATAATCTAGTGCTCAAGGAATGGGAACGGCCTAGCAAGCTGCCAGGGGTGCCTAATAGTTGGGACAAAAGGTATCTCTTTCCTGCTGAGGTTGTTAAGCATTGGTCATGTCCTCCCGAGGTGGATGCGCCCGTTCTCTGGTTGTCCAATACATCTGTCATGCATTCTCCTGATACTACTACCCTGCGGGATGGTGAGGACCGGCGCTTGGACCAACTGGCCTGTCATGCCTTTGCCTGTGTGGGGACGGCGCTGCACCCGGTTTGTGCCTCTGCTATTACAGCTATTGCCATTAAAGGGGTGCTTAAGTGTCTCTTGGACGGGGCATCTGAGGATGCGGGTAGAGAAGAGTATAGATCTCTAGTGCTTTGTGAGGAATTTATTGCATATATTTTTTCTGCCATGGATGATGCCATTAGAATGTGTGGTAAGACTTCTGCCCTGTTGGTGGCTATACGCCGCTCTGTCTGGCTACGTCAGTGGGTAGCTGAAAATGCTGCTAAGAAGGCACTTGCTGGTTTTCCTTTCAAGGGCCTGCGCCTTTTTGGTGAACGCTTGGATTTGTTTGCCAGGGGCGGTAGGTTACCTCAACGTAGGAGGCCGTCCCGGTCCTTTCGGGGGGATGGGTGCCTTTCTCCCATCCTTCCGTGGTTCCAGAACTGGCCGAGGAGTCTCCTTTACTGGGGCCCGCGGAGATCACTGGGGAAGGGGCAGAGGACGTGGCCGTCCTGGCCTCTCCTGGGGTCCCAAGCCAAAATCCTCACCCAAGCCCCCTCAGGCATGAAGGGGTGCCCTCACACATCCGGGTGGGCGGGCGGCTTTGGCTCTTTGCTCACGTCTGGAGGCTTCACGTCTCAGACCGGTGGATTCAGGAGGTAGTGTCCTCGGTTACAAGGTAGAGTTTGCAGCATGGCTGCCCCCAAGATTCATCAAATCCCAGATGGCTCAAAACCCCCTGTCAGCTCAGGGTCTGTGCCTTGCTGTCCAAGACCTTCTGGAGTTGGGGGTCATCTGCCAGGTGCTTTTGAGGGAAAGGGGCAGAGGCTACTATTCCAATCTTTTCACTGTTCCCAAAAAAGACGAGTCCATCAGACCCATCCTGGATTTAAAGCACCTTAACAAATTCTTCAGATTCAAACACTTTCGCATGGAGACTCTGCGCTCAGCTGTCAATTCACTACGGCCGGCGACTTCATGACCTCTGTAGACATCAAGGATGCTTACCTTCATGTACCAATCTTTCCAGGTCATGAGAGATTCCTCAGGTTCGCTCTGGAGGATCAGCACTACCAATTTGTGGCCTTGCCTTTCGGTATCACCTCGGCTCCCAGGGTAATCACCAAGGTGCTGGAGGGCGTAATGGCTCTGCTGAGATCTCAGGGCATTCGCATCCTTCCTTACTTGGACGACATTCTCATCACGTCTCAATCCTTCCAGCAGGCCGAGCTGGATACCCAGCTGGTGGTGTCCACACTGGAGTCTTTCAGCTGGGTGATCAACCACCCCAAGTCTTTCCTGTCACCGTCAATGGTGAGGTCCTTTCTGGGCATGACTCTGGATACATCTCAGGTCAAGATTTTTCTCCCTCAGCAGAAGGTGGAGCGTCTTCAAGCCCAAGCCAGGCTTCTTATGTCTTGCCCTCATCCCTCCATCCAGCAGAGGATGCAGCTGGTGGGCCTGATGGTGTCTTGCCTCGAGGCGGTTCCATACGCTCAGTTTTACATGAGACCTCTTCAACTTCACCTCTTGTCGGTATGGGATCGGGACCCTCGGTCCCTGGATCAGATGTTGGTTCTGTCCCCTCTGGCCAGACGGTCTCTCTCGTGGTGGCTGGACTCAAGAAACCTGTTGGTGGGCAGATCCTTTCTGGCCCCGTGCTGGGAGACAGTCACCACAGATGCCAGCCTGACAGGTTGGGGGGGCTTCTGGAAATCCCTGAAATTCCAGGGTCAGTGGGGCCCTCAGGAGGCCCACACCCCTATCAACATTCTGTAACTGAGGGCGATAAGGTTGGTTCTCGTCTAATTGACTCCACACCTTCGGGGTCGGGCGGTTCAGGTCTGCTCGGACAACCAGGCGGCGATTGCCTACATCAATCATCAGGGAGGGACCTGGAGCAAGAGGGCCCTCAAGGAAGTGTCCCTGATACTGTCTTGGGCGGAGGAGAATGTTCCCTGCATCTCAGCTGTGTACATCCCGGGGGTGGAGAATCTGGAGGCAGACTCCCTCAGCAGGGGGACTTCTCATCTGGGAGAATGGTCCCTCAGCAGCAGGGTGTTTCGCTCCTTGTGCCACCGCTGGAGTCAGCCAGATGTGGATCTGTTTGAGTCCCGCCACAATCACAAGCTTCCAGTCTTTGTCTCTCTGTCCCAGGACCCTCTGGCCTTGGGCATGGATGCACTAGCAATGTCTTGGAAGAGCTTTCAGCTCCTCTATGTGTTCCCTCCTTTTCCTCTGCTGGGCAGGGTGCTGCGCAAGATTGCCCAGGAAGGGGTGCCAACCATTCTGGTGGCCCCCTGTTGGCCAAGAAGGGTATGGTTTACAAACGCTGGCTTTAACGGCCTGGCTGCTGAAACCTCCTCCTTGATGGAAAAGGGGCTGCCTGCCTCTGTTGTTAATACCATGATTCGGGCTAGGAAGAAGTCCTCGTCATCCATCTACTATAGGGTATGGCATGCTTACGTTGACTGGTGTGAGTCTAAGTCACTTCCCTGTCAGGTGTTTTCTATCCCTAGGATTCTGGAATTTCTGCAACATAGTTTGGATTTGGGTCCTCAACTTAGTACCCTCAAAGGTCATGTTTCTGCTTTGGCCATTTTCTTCCAAAGATCCTTTGCTCACCATCATCTGGTCAAGACTTTCTTCCAGGGGGTTACTCACGTGCGTCCTCCACGTAAGCCTATGTTACCAGTTTGGAATTTGAACTTGGTCTTGTCTGCCTTGCAGGGGTCTCCCTTTGAGCCTTTGCGTGAGGCCCCTTTGTCCATTTTGATGCTTAAGTTAGTCTTTTTGGTGGCTATCACTTCTGTTAGGCGTGTTTCTGAGTTGGCGGCACTTTCCATTAAACCCTCTTACTTTGAGAGACAGCAGGACACGGTGGTGTTTCATTTTAGGCCAGATTTTCTGCCTAAGGTTGTGTCTGCTTTTCATCTCAATCAGGACATTGTTTTGCCTTCTCTGTGGCCTAATCCTAGTACCCCTAAGGAGCGTGTTTTACACTCTCTGGATGTGGTCAGGACTCTGAAGTTCTATTTGGTGGCTACTGAATCCTTCAGGAAGACTGATGCTCTTTTTGTGCTCCCGTCTGGACCTAAGAAGGGTCTGGCTCCAGCTAAGTCCACTATCAGCAAGTGGATCCATCAGGCTGTGGTACAGGCCTACTCTTCTAAGAGGAAGGAGCCTCCCTTCCGCCTTACTGCTCATTCTACTCGTACTGTTGGTGCCTCTTGGGCTTTTCAGCACCAAGCTTCTGTTGAACAAGTTTGCAAGGCCGCTACTTGGTCTTCTGTTCATACTTTTTCTAAGTTTTACAAGGTTGATGTTAGGGCCTCAGCTGATGCTGCTTTTGGTCGCAAAGTTCTGCAGGCGGCAGTGGTTTAAACTGCCCGCTGTTACTTTTTGGGGATCCCACCCTACCTTATGGACACTGCTATTGTATGTCGCAAGAGTAAGGAATATTCTGGAACAGGACGTGCTGTATACTTAGAATAATACAATTCTGTGATTACTCACCTGTAGAATTGGTATTATATGTATACAGCACGTCCTGTTCCATCCCACCCTTGTTATCATTATTCTTAGTTACCTCTGTATGGTGATTGTTCATAAGGTAATTTTTGAATTCTTGTTGTTATTGTTCTCCCGGCTTCTTGTTAATTGCTTGTCAATACTGGGGAATTTGTGGGAGGTCCCTGACTTATATGGGGCCGGGAGGAGCCACAAGCTGTTTTCTGCAGTCCAGCGCCATCTTGTGGATGTATTACCCGAGAGTAAGGAATATTCTGCAACAGGACGTGCTGTATACATATAATACTAATTCTACAGTTGAGTAATCACAGAATTGTATTTTTTTGTGCTGTTGTATTACATAAAATTATAGTCATTACTGTTACAAGGTAGTTGAAAGCGTTGTAGCAAGTATAGGACTTAAAAGAGACTAATGGTTCTCAATGGGATGAGAGTTCAATGTCTATGGAATAGCCTCAAACACTACCACTCACTTGTCAGGGGAAAGATTATGGTAATTACAAGATCTTATTTATTCTTCTTTGAACCTGCTCATTCTACCACCCTTGAATGTTTGTGATCAGGTCATGAGGTGACTATTATACAGACTTATTTTATACCTACATTTGTGTTTGTGTAGATACTGTGTCTGCTAAAACTACTCCATTGTTTGTGTTTAAATGGCAATTCAGTATTTCCATTGCAAGGCAGATTTATTATTTTGAAAATTATACACAAATGCTGTTCATACATGATCTTCATTTGAGAGCTGCCACTACCTATAAGAGGTTCTTAGTAGAGGAGCACGGCTCTCTGCTTGCAATCTGACTTGTTTGTCAGTGTATTACTTATGGGCAGGGTTATGGAACTGGCTGGACAATTAAAACTTCACCATCATTTAGCTTTTGGCTTATCAGATGATTACACTGAATATGATAACTTCAGGGAAGACTAGGTCAGTGAAGCTGAGATTAATACCTCACACAATCGTTTTGGAAAATGCTGTACAAGCCTTTGTGTTTCCATACAACAGTACAATGTATACAAATGCTTTACCTATGTTTCCCAAATGTTTTACCTATATTTTTTATAGAAAAAAATTGAATTGGGTGTTTTTTTAACTAAAACACAACCTAGTTGCATACATTACCTAAAATGTACTATATTTAATGTGAATCTGTCACCAGGAAGGCTGAGGGTCACTGTTGGAGGCTTCAGTTTATGGCAAATATGCAGTAAATTATTTTAAAAGGTCATATTTGGTAACTGAGGTACTCCAAAGTATATTGGTTATTAATTGCATTTATTTTGTGTAATGAAGGTTTACATTTTATAATTATGGCCTTGATTCACAAAGCGTTGAAATAAACTCTCATGATAGTAAAAAAATTAAATTCATAAGAAAAAAATCACTGTTAGTGAATCACCAGACAATGAAAGTCAATGGCACTTTTTTACTCCTGAAAAAAGTATTGAACCTTTTTCTTCTTTTTACCTGTAGCAAAAAGTGACATTGACTTTCATTGTCTTCCTATCTGGTGATTCACTAACTGTGAAATTCTCAGGCTTTTTTCTCATGAATTGAATTTTTTAGTACCATGAGAGTTTTTTTCAACTCTTTGTGAATCAAGGCCTATGTCTGGAAAGAATTTGCAGAGATTTTTTAAGATTTGTACTAGACATGTTCTCTTATTCTTACATCTCAGAAAGGGGTTTTCATTCATTAGTTATATCATGTATATCTTGTATTTGATTGTTAGATCCAAATGATGGTAACTGATTCCCGGGATAGAAAGGGATTACTGTAGTCATGCGGTCATTGTCACCACAGGGTTTTGGTTGTCCCCTACATTAACCTAATGAGAAAATTGTTTTAGTTTGCGGCATCTGTTTTCATTGTATGAAACAAGCTAAGAATTGAATATGGCATAAGCAACCAATATATAAATAAATATATATTTTCCACGCTTTCGATCTTTCCACAGCACCTTTTTCCATGAGTGAACAGCAGTGTGGTAAATGTTTTCTGTAGGTTACTGGGTGGCATTAAGACCCTTTCTGGTACATGTAGGTATAGCAGATATATTTTTCACACTTCCCACCCTTGACCTACAATGTGTTAACCTGCGCTATTTGACTCACCATCCATTTTCTTGACAGCATGTGTCCTTCAAATGGCACCTGGAATGGCTGTCTGGGTAAGTGGCTCATAGGCAGGGAGGTTGTTCATTCAAGTCCTTTAGAGTGGACCATTGCCGCACAGGACTGCTTGGTGCTGGGTCAAATGTAGTGTATGGGGCTGCAGTAGAGGCTCCCTCATTCATTGTGGGTGCAAGGAGGAAGGTAAGATGCCAACAATTCTATTCTTTGTCCGATGTAAATTGCTTTCCTGTCACATGAAATTCCTTGAATGTATATAACATATATTCTTGGCAGATAAAAACATTATTTTGTTGATGAATGATCTGATATATTTCTATTCTGCTGCTTTAAATCAAATGCAAAGCCACATCTATCTAGTCTGTATGTAATTTCTACAGAGCAAAAAAAAGTTAGTGTGACAGCAGTGGTGGTGGTTTCCTCTTATTTCTATTAAGAAAACAGAAAACAAGATCTTTACACTACATAAATAGCACAAGAGAAACAAGCAAATGTGGTTTTTCTAATGTCCCAAATAGTAATCAACATTTTTTTAAAGATTTGAGATTCCTGCACTGTAAGCAATGCAGCCCTGAAAATGTAAGCACGACGATCTCACAATCAAAATCCCTGCCAAACCAGACAGTGATTTAACATTCCAATTTCAATTATAAACTGAAATATCAGCTTTGGGTGGAATGACCTTTTTACATCTATTTTACCCAATTATACATGCACGTTTAGTTTACTGGCATCCTAAGTGATAGAGGTTTAAAGGACATACAATCCTGTGCAATTACAGTTGATGTAGAAACATCATTATACAGCCTATTTAAATGGCACAATAGAGATGCTCAAACATTTTCTAGGTGATTATTGTTTTTCTTGACAAGTCACAATTTAAATATTCCTTTAAACGGAATCATAATTATGAATATATTATACCAAATCAAGACAAATTCTGTCTGTGTTCAAGTGTTCAATTAAAAATCAATTAACATATCGTGCCTGTTGCATATTGTTTCTTTCATTCTCTCATGTTATTGAATGACATGCAAAAGTAACCATGTTCAGTATTTCAATGCATGCATGCCAGCAAACCACCAAAACAGCAACCTCTAGATCTGGTATTCCATACTGTATGGTTACGCTCCATCTGGTGTCAGAACTAAAACATTAAACTACAGTATATTTATCCTGCAGGCACAGGGGGAAAGTAGGAGGGGAAAGTTGGAGGGCTAAGTGGAAGGGGTAAATAGAACTGACATTTAAAGCAGACCAACAGTCAAATATGAATTAAACCAGACCAACACAATAAACAGTGCTCATATGCATCCCTCCCCAGGGCAATTTAGATTGCTGCACATAAAAAATAATTTACCTTTTTCTAACGCCTGCTGGGGTAAATTTTAAAAACAAGATGGACGCTCTTGGGCTTGCAGGCTACCTGCAAACAGAAAGTGCTGCTGGGCTTCCTGTTACTGTGCATTTCATTTATGTCAGTTGGGAGAGGAAGCTCCAAAATGGCTGCTACCTTTCTTTTCCAACTGTGCCAGGCTGCTGGTCCGGTTTAAAGTTAGTTAAATAGCAGTAAATTAAGAAAGGGTGATTGCACGGAATGTGATATAGAAGGGGAGCATTGGCTTATAAAGGTGACGGCAGTGGCTTGGAGGAACGCAGTGACATTGACTGTACAGCACCACCCCCCGTGAAATCTTTGGTAGAATAATTTGGTAAAATAGTTTTTCTATAATCGTGTAATTTATGGGTTGAGTATTGGAAGCATCATTTAAAATGTGAGACTGAAGGGGGGGGGGGCTATTAATTAACAGACCCATATGTATAAGAAATCAGCATGTGCATTGCTAGCATGTGGGAATTGTTGATACATATGAATGTAGTGGTGTGGTGGAAGGACATACAAGTAATGTTTGTGTAGACAGCGAGTTTCCTGATAGTTATAGAAAATATTCATTATGCTATTCCAAGTGAAAAAAATCAGAACCTATTCCAAATCATTTAAAGTGGACCAACAGTCAAAAATGACTTAAACCAGACCAATACAACACACAGTGCTCATATGCATCCCTCCGCAGGGCAATTTAGATGCTGCACATAAAAATGAATTTACCTTTATTCTAAGTATACAGCATGTCCTGTTCCAGAAGATATTCCTTACACTTGGGTTTTACATCCAGTAGATGGCGCTGGACTGCAGAGACAGAAAAGTGGCTCCTCCCGGCCCCATATATACCATGTCTGGGCTGCGAGGACTAGAAGATGTCTCTCTCTACTCGCATGTGAGCGGGGTTATTAGCCTGCGGCCCTGTAGGACTATTCCCACCCGTTTCCTTTTACTGCCTCCCAGCTTGGGCTGCACTGGTTCGGGTCAAGGTAGGCAGCACAGCTGCTAGGTGCTAAGGAGCGCTTCTCCAACCGCAGTCCTACACCAAAGGGTAGGAGGTACAGGCCCATGGTGAGCCTTATGGGATGCCCCTCCCGCGTCTTATGCCCCTCACCCCCTGTCCCCGCAGTTGGCTCCCTTAGGCTGGCCTTCGCTTCCCCTTCGCTCTTCCTGGTAGATCTGGGGGGGGGGGGGTGCATGTCTTTATAAATATAATATATGTTTTATGTGTTGATCCCTTTTTGAATTGGTTGCACTGGTTCTTTTTCCGCCATCGCCGCCGCACGCTTGCTCCGCAGTCGGCGACGACATCACCTCAGGCGCAGCTGCACCATCATTGGCTGGCTTTGTCATGTGGGTGTGTTTTCGCGCTCTTCGGGGGGGGTGGGCCTTGCGGCTGACGCGTTCTGCATCACTGTCTCCACGGCCCGCCCCTCGAGGTATATGCGGGCGCCAATTTAGTTGTCTCCCTATCGCGGTCCGTAAGTGCCCCTGCGGGCTGATTTATTTTGTATTTGTATCTGTATTGCACATTGCTTATGGGATCCTTTTGCTTATGCCTTGCAGGCGGGTCAAACTTTTGTGGTTTTTCCCGGTCCCATCCCCTCTATTTAGTGTTAACTCCCTATTGGAGGGCTATTGTATTGTATTTCTCCCACTTCCCTAGCGGGCTATTGGGGCATCCCGGGTAGCCTTATTGGCGTCAATCCCAATTGGCCTATTGTGCCACAATTATCACCATATGGAGGCTTCTCAGGATAATGTGCTTGGGGTTCCTTCGGGACAAGCCCGGCTGTGTGTGGCGTGTGGGGTATCCCCTATAAGTGATGATGTCAGGGGGTGTGTTCCCTGCGCCCAGCAGATGCTTGTGCTGCAGTCTGAGTTACCGGTGGCTGGGCCTGCGCCCCTCGGGCTTCGCCTATCCCCCCCCCACGCTTACATCTGACTCCCAGTGAGGTGTATACCAGTGGGGAGTCTCAACCTGATTTGGCTACTCGGGTGGCCAGCATTGAGAGACATATTGCTGGCTCTGGCCTGCGTAAGGCTTCTGCTAAGATGTGGCATTTATCACCTGGTGTTTCCCTCTTTCCTATGGAATCAGAGGAATTTTTTTATGTTACCGGTTATACCCCCCTAGAAGAGGGGGAATTCTTTTCTGATTCAGAATCATCTGAGGAACATCCTAGAGCGTATGGTGCCGATTCTGGGCATGACCCATGGGCTTCAGATGATACTGACAGGCTTTTGGCTCACATTTTTTATGTACTCTGTATCTCTCCTCCTGCCGTGGCTCCGCGGCAGCAGGGGGAGCTGTTTCATACTGTTAAACCACGCTTGGAGTTTCCTGAACAAGCTCATTTTAATAATCTGGTGCTCAAGGAGTGGGAACGGCCTAGCCGGCTCCCCGGGATGCCAAAGAGTTGGGATAAGCGGTATCCCTTTCCTGCTGAAGTGGTTAAACGGTGGTCATGTCCTCCAGAGGTGGATGCACCAGTTCTGGGGTTGTCTAACACATCCATCATGCATTCCCCTGACTCTACTACACTGAGGGATGGGGAGGACAGGTGCATTGATCAGCTGGCTTGTCATGCCTTTGCCTGTGTGGGGGCCGCGCTCCGTCCGGTCTGTGCCTCTGCCATTACGGCTGTTGCTATTAAAAGCCTGCTCAGGGGTCTCTTAGATGGGGCCCCTGATGATGCAGATAGTGAAGAGTATAGAGCTCTTCTGCGTTGTGAGGAATTTGTTGCATATGTTCTCTCTGCCTTGGATGATACCATTAGAATGTGTGGCAGGGCATCTGCCTTGTTGCTGGCGATACGCCGCTCGGTCTGGCTGCGCCAGTGGGCAGCTGACAACGCTGCTAAGAAGGCTCTCACTGGGTTTACCTTCAAGGGGCTGCGCCTCTTTGGTGAACGTCTGGACTTTTTTGCTAGGGGAGGCAAGTTACCTCAGCATAGAAGGCAGCCTCGGTCCTTTTGGGGTTCAGGTGCCTTTTCTCCTTCCTTCAGGGGCTCCAGAATTGGACAGGGAGCTTCCTTTGCTGGAGCCCGTGGAGATTTTTGGGGCAGGGGCAGAGGACGTGGCCGCCCTGGCCCCCCCTGGGGTCCCAAGACTCAGTCCTCCCCCAAGCCCCCTCAGGCATGAAGGGGCGCCCTCACCCATCCGGCTGAGGGGGGACGGCTTCGGCTCTTGGCTCATGTCTGGAGGCTTCATGTCTCAGACTGGTGGATTCAGGAGGTAGTGTCCTCCGGTTACAAGATTCATCAAATCTCGGTTACCTCAAAACCCCCTGTCAGCTCAGGGTCTGTCCCTGGCTGTCCAAGGCCTTCTGGATATGGGTGTCATCTGCCGGGTGCCCTTCAGGGAAAGGGGCAAAGGCTATTATTCCAATCTTTTCATTGTTCCCAAAAAAGATGGGTCCATCAGACGCATCCTGGATTTGAAGCACCTCAACAAATTTGTCAGATTCAGACGCTTTCGCATGGAGACTCTGCGCTCAGCTGTGACTTTCCTACGCCCAGGGGACTTCATGACCTCTGTAGACATCAAGGATGCTTACCTTCACGTACCTATCTTTCCAGGTCATCAGAGATTCCTCAGGTTCACTCTGGAGGATCAACACTAGAGATGAGCGAACCGCTTCGGACGAACCGGAATTCGCTCCGAATTTCAGGAAATATTCGATTCGGCACGAACCCGAATATTTTGTGGTTCGTGCCGATCGAATTTTTCCTGAAATTAAAAAAAAAAAATAAGCCGGCATGGTGGGAGCGGGCCGGCTAAGCCGGCCCGCTGACAGCGGAGCCGGCCGGCGGGCCGGTAAAGCCGGCCGGCCCGCTCCCACCATGCCGGCATTTAAAAAACAAAACAAAAAAAAAAAAGCATTTTTGCCGGCATGGTGGGAGCGGGCCGGCCGGTTCCGCGCTGACAGCGGAACCGGCCGGCGGGCCGGTGAAGCCGGCCGGCCCGCTCCCACCATGCCGGCATTTAAAAAACCGGCATGGTGGGAGCGGGCCGGCCGGCTTTACCGGCCCGCCGGCCGGCTCCGCTGTCAGCGGGCCCGCTCCCACCATGCCGGCATTTTTGATGGGGAACTTCGTAAAAGTTCGATTCGGCCGAACCCGAATTTCTTTGTGAAATTCGGCGAATCGGCCGAATCGAACTTTTCAAAAGTTCGCTCATCTCTAATCAACACTACCGATTTGTGGCCTTGCCCTTCGGTCTCACCACGGCTCCCAAGGGTATTCACCAAGGTGCTGGCAGGAGTAATGGCTCTGCTGAGATCTCAGGGCATTCGCATTCTTCTCTACTTGGACGACATGCTTATCGCTTCTCAGTCCTTCCATCAGGCAGAGCTGGACACTCAGCGGGTGGGTTCCACACTGGAGTCATTTGGCTGGGTGATCAACCACCCCAAATCTTACCTGTCTCCTTCCACGGTGAAGTCCTTTCTGGGCATGATTCTGGATTCATCTCAGGTCAAGATCTTTCTTCCTCAGCAGAAGGTGGAGAGTCTTCAAGAGAAAGCTCAGCTCCTTCTGTCTTGTCCTCATCCATCCATTAGGCAGGGAATGCAGCTGGTGGGCCTGATGGTGTCTTGCTTCGAGGCGGTTCCATATGCTCCGCTCGGCCTCTTCAGCTTCACCTCTTGTCAGTATGGGATCGGGACCCTGTGTCCTTGGATCAGGTATTTGTCCTGTCCCCTCTGCGGTCTCTATCGTGGTGGCTGGACTCAAGGAACCTGCTGGGGGGCAGATCCTTTCTGGCCCCCTGCTGGGAGACTGTCACCACTGACGCCAGTCTGACAGGTTGGGGGGGGCTTTTGGAAATCCCTGAAATTCCAGGGTCAGTGGGGCCCTCAGGAGGCCCATGCCCCTATTAACATTCTGGAATTGAGGGCGATAAGGTTGGTTCTCGCCCACTTAACCCCACACCTGCGGGGTCGGGCTGTTCAGGTCCGCTCGGACAACCAGACGGTTGCCTACATCAATCATCAGGGAGGGACCCGGAGCAAGAGGGCCCTCAAGGAAGTGTCCCTGATCCTGTCCTGGGCAGAGGAGAATGTTCCCTGCATCTCAGCTGTGTACATTCCGGGGCTGGAGAATCTGGAGGCAGACTCTCTGAGCAGGGGGACCTCTCGTCTGGGAGAAGGGTCCCTTAGAAGCAGGGTGTTTCGCTCCCTGTGCCACCGCTGGGGTCAGCCGGATGTGGATCTGTTTGCATCCCGTCGCAATCACAAGCTTCCAGTCTTTGTCTCTCTGTCCCAGGATGGATCCTCTGGCCTTGGCCATGGATACCCTGGCAATGTCTTGGATGAGGTTCCAACTCCTGTATGTGTTTCCCCTGTTTCCTCTGCTGGGCAGGGTGCTGCGCAAGATAGTTTAGGAAGGGGTGCAAGCCATCCTGGTGGCCCCCTGTTGGCCAAGAAGAGTGTGGTTTGCAGACATCGTGCAGTTGGCAGTAGATCAGTACGCCCGGCCCCGGGTTCCAGATCTGCTCACTCAGGGGCACCTATGCCACCCCAATTTACAAACGCTGGCTTTGACAGCCTGGCTGTTGAAACCTCCATCTTGATGGAAAAAGGGCTGACTGCCTCGGTTGTAAATACCATGATCAAGGCTAGGAAAAGGTCCTCTTCTTCCATTTACTACAGGGTTTGGCGTACTTAAATTGACTGGTGCGAGTCTAACTCGCTTCCCTGTCGTGTGTTTTCTATTCCTAGGATTCTGGAGTTTCTCTAACATGGTTTGGATCTAGGTCTTCAGCTCAGTACTCTGAAAGGTCATGTTTCTGCTTTGGCCATTTTTTTCCAAAGATCCTTTGCTCAGCATCCCCTGGTCAAGACCTTTTTCCAGGGGGTTACTCACGTGTGGCCCCCACGTAAGCCTATGTTTCCAGTCTGGGACTTGAACTTGGTCTTATCTGCCCTTGCAAGGGGCCCCTTTGTCCATTCTTACGCTTAAGGTGGTCTTTTTGGTGGCTATCACTTCTGTTAGGCGTGTTTCTGAATTGGCGGCGCTTTCCATCAAGCCTCCTTATTTTGAGAGACACCAGGACAAGGTGGTGTTTCGTTTTAAGCCAGATCTTCTGCCTAAGGTTGTTTCTGCCTTTCATCTCAATCAGGACATTGTTTTGCCTTCTCTGTGTCCTAATCCTAGTAACCCTAAGGAGAGTGTTTTGCATTCTTTGTATGTAGTCAGAACTCTGAAGTTCTATTTGGTGGCTACTGAATCCTTCAGGAAGACTGATGCTCTCTTTGTGCTTTCGTCTGGACCTAAGAAAGGTCTTGCTCCGGCTAAGTCCTCTATCAGCAAGTGGATACGTCAGGCTGTGATACAGGCCTACTCTGCTAAGGAGAGGGAGCCTCCCTTCCACCTTACTGCTCATTCTACTCGTGCTATTGGTGCCTCTTGGGCTTTTCAGCACCAAGCTTCTTTTGAACAAGTTTGCAAGGCCGCTACTTGGTCTTCTGTTCAAACTTTTTCAAAGTTTTACAAGGTTGATGTTAGGGCCTCAGCTGATGCTGCTTTTGGCCGCAAGGTTCTGCAGGTGGTAGTGGTTTAAACTGTCTACTGTTACTTTTGGGGATCCCACCCTACCTTACGGACACTGCTATTGGATGTCCCAAGTGTAAGGAATATCTTCTGGAACAGGACGTGCTGTATACTTAGAATAATACAATTCTGTGATTACTCACCTGTAGAATTGGTATTATATGTATACAGCACATCCTGTTCCACCCTATCCTTGTTTTATTTTCTTAGTTACCTCTGTATGGTGATTGTTCCGTTTTTTGTAATGGTTATAGTTCTCCCGGTTCCATTTTAACTGCTTTTCAATACTGGGGAATTTGTGGGAGGTCCCTGGTATATATGGGGCCAGGAGGAGCCACTTTTCTGTCTCTGCAGTCCAGCCTCATCTACTGGATGTATAACCCAAGTGTAAGGAATATCTTCTGGAACAGGACGTGCTGTATACATATAATACCAATTCTACAGGTGAGTAATCACAGAATTGTATTTTCTAACTCCTGCTGTGGTAAAAGGTACAAATAAAATGGCTGCTAATGATCTATAAAATGCTACTGGGTTTTCTGTTACTGTGCATTGTCAGTTATTTCAGTTGAATCCAGGCAGCGGCATGGCTGAGAGGCTGGGAGAGGAAGCTCCAAAATGACCGCTGCCACTAGAAAATTGTTGATAAGTTTCAGTTTTGAGTGGATACAGGAGCAAATGTAAGTGCTGACAATGCTTCAGTATCTTGCATGCAGATGGGGCAAGGGAGTTTGGGGGAGTTTTCTTTTCCATCTGTGCCAGCCTGATGGTTCGGTTTAACCCTTTAACTGCCAGCCCACCTAGAGATTTTTTCACCCTCTGTTACTAGACCATTTTCCAAATGTACAGCACGGCCTGTTTCATTTCAATCATTACTTCTGGGTATTCCGCCACAAGGTGGCGCAGTTGACTGCAGAAGACTTGTGGCTCCTCCCGGCCCTACAAAAAGCCAGGAATCACCCATAGACCCCCAGTGTTTCTCTGCAGTCACGAGTGCGAAGACAAGAAGATGGCTCTATCTGGTTATTCACAGGCGAGCGGGGCAACCAAGCCCGTCGGCCCTGTAGGACTATTCTCACCTGTTTCCGGACCCTTCTGCCTCCCAGCCTTGGCTGCTCGGATCAGGTGACGGTAGGGAACACCTGGGGTCAGGTGTTCGACGAGCTTTGCTCTGGGCCGCAGACCCTATAACTGAAGGGTAGCCGGCTATAGGCGAATGGTGAGCCTATGTGGGGGAGAGGAGAGACCTGTCTGTGTGTCACTTGTTAGTGTTTCTTTTACTTGTGTGACATGGTGTGTGCCATCTTTGCTTCGGACTGCTGCCGTGCTGCTGTGCCGTTCTCCTTTTGGTCCGTGAGTGGGTTTTTGCTTTACAATGCGACGCTGTGCATGCGCTGTGGGATGCTCATTTGTGATTCTCTTTATGTCTTTCAGACGAGCTTGTGGCTTGTGTTTTCTCCCAGGTCCGTACCCCCCTCCCCCCGTCCATTCTCCCTCTGGACATCCCTTTGGGGCATCCCGGGTGGGGCCTGTTAGCCCTTATACCGTGTTGGCCGTTTTGGTGCCTTTTGAAAATCACCATATGGAGGCTTCTGGGGATAGCAACCTCGGGGGCCCCTCGGGGCAAGCTCGTCTGTGTCTCATGTGTGGGGCATCCGCTCTGAGTGGGGGCAGCGCGGTTTGTGTTTCCGTGCGCCCAAAGTGTCATTGCAGAGCAGGTTGGTCTGAGCGCTTCCCTACCCACCCCTGCCATTCTTGCACCTTCGCCTACTCCCCCGCGGCTGCACTTAGCGCCCAGCGAGAGGGAAACCAGAAGTGGGTCCCAGTCAGACCTGGCACTGCGCGTGGCCAGTATTGAACGGCAACTGGCCCGGCCGGCCGTGGGCAAGGCCTCACACAAGAAGAGGCACCTAGACACGGCACTGTCCCTCTTTACCGATGAGGACGAGGGCTTTGATGTTTATGGCGGCCGTGACTCTCTGGAGGAGGGGGCGTTATTCCGGGACTCGGATTCCTCTGGGGATCGTCATGGAGAGTATGATAGTGATCTAGGGTCTTTCTCAGATGAGGATACTTTGCTCCCGGATGATACTGACAGGCTCTTGTCGGCGGTTTTTGATACTCCTCACATCGCTCCCCCTAAGGTGGCGAAGAAGAAGCAGGGTGAGCTTTTCCGCCCTGACAAGCAACGCTTGGAGTTCCCGGAGCAGGGCCATTTTTCCAATATGGTTCTCAAGGAGTGGGAATGCCCCAACAGGTTACCCTCGGTGCCTAAGGGGTTGGATAGAAGGTATCCTTTCTTGGCTGATTTGGTTCGCCGCTGGTCGTGTCCCCCTGAGGTGGACGCTCCTGTCCTGGGGCTGTCCAACACTTCGGTCAAGCCGTCTCCTGACACCACAACCTTGCGTGATAACTCTGACCGGCGTATGGATCAGCTGGCTTGCCATGCCTTCACCTTTGTTGGGGCTGGTTTGCGTCTGGTCTGCGCTGCGGCTATTGTGGCCATCGCTATTAAAAAGGTCAGACGCCTGGCTGAGGCCGCCCGGTCTCGCAAGTATACGGATGATTATAAGGACCTTTTGCTTTGTGCTGACTTTGCTGCCTTTGTGCTATCTGCCATGGATGACGCCGTCAGGCTTGGCGGTAGGGCCTCGGCCCTGTTGGTTGCTATGCGTAGGTCCGTCTGGTTGCGTCAGTGGGCTTCCCTTCACTGGACTTCGTCTCTTCGGTGAGCATCTTGATGCTCTGACCAAGGATGGTAGGCTCCCCTAGCGTAGGAAGCAGGCTCTTCCCTTTCGGGGATCCTCTTCCTTTCACCCTTCAAGGGGAGGTCGTGGGTCCTCATTCTCAGGTGGTCGCAGAGGCTCTTGGGGTCAAGGCAGATCCCGTGGTCGCCCCGGTCTCTCCTGGGGAACCAAGCCCAAACCCTCCCCCAAGGCCCCTCAGGCATGAGGAGGTTTTCCGAGGTTTTCCGTGCGCCCAAAGTGTCATTGCAGAGCAGGTTGGTCTGAGCGCTTCCCTACCCACCCCTGCCATTCTTGCACCTTCGCCTACTCCCCCGCGGCTGCACTTAGCGCCCAGCGAGGGGGAAACCAGAAGTGGGTCCCAGTCAGACCTGGCACTGCGCGTGGCCAGTATTGAACGGCAACTGGCCCGGCCGGCCGTGGGCAAGGCCTCACACAAGAAGAGGCACCTAGACACGGCACTGTCCCTCTTTACCGATGAGGACGAGGGCTTTGATGTTTATGGCGGCCGTGACTCTCTGGAGGAGGGGGCGTTATTCCGGGACTCGGATTCCTCTGGGGATCGTCATGGAGAGTATGATAGTGATCTAGGGTCTTTCTCAGATGAGGATACTTTGCTCCCGGATGATACCGACAGGCTCTTGTCGGCGGTTTTTGATACTCCTCACATCGCTCCCCCTAAGGTGGCGAAGAAGAAGCAGGGTGAGCTTTTCCGCCCTGACAAGCAACGCTTGGAGTTCCCGGAGCAGGGCCATTTTTCCAATATGGTTCTCAAGGAGTGGGAATGCCCCAACAGGTTACCCTCGGTGCCTAAGGGGTTGGATAGAAGGTATCCTTTCTTGGCTGATTTGGTTCGCCGCTGGTCGTGTCCCCCTGAGGTGGACGCTCCTGTCCTGGGGCTGTCCAACACTTCGGTCAAGCCGTCTCCTGACACCACAACCTTGCGTGATAACTCTGACCGGCGTATGGATCAGCTGGCTTGCCATGCCTTCACCTTTGTTGGGGCTGGTTTGCGTCTGGTCTGCGCTGCGGCTATTGTGGCCATCGCTATTAAAAAGGTCAGACGCCTGGCTGAGGCCGCCCGGTCTCGCAAGTATACGGATGATTATAAGGACCTTTTGCTTTGTGCTGACTTTGCTGCCTTTGTGCTATCTGCCATGGATGACGCCGTCAGGCTTGGCGGTAGGGCCTCGGCCCTGTTGGTTGCTATGCGTAGGTCCGTCTGGTTGCGTCAGTGGGCTTCCCTTCACTGGACTTCGTCTCTTCGGTGAGCATCTTGATGCTCTGACCAAGGATGGTAGGCTCCCCTAGCGTAGGAAGCAGGCTCTTCCCTTTCGGGGATCCTCTTCCTTTCACCCTTCAAGGGGAGGTCGTGGGTCCTCATTCTCAGGTGGTCGCAGAGGCTCTTGGGGTCAAGGCAGATCCCGTGGTCGCCCCGGTCTCTCCTGGGGAACCAAGCCCAAACCCTCCCCCAAGGCCCCTCAGGCATGAGGAGGCGCCCTCACCCTACCAGGTGGGGGGACAGCTTCGGCTTTTTGCTCACGTCTGGAGACTGCGCGTCTCAGACCGGTGGATTCAGGAGGTGGTTTCCTCCGGTTACAAGATAGAGTTTGCAGCCTGGCCGCCTCCAAGATTCCTCCAGTCCAGGATCTCTCTAAATCCTGCGGCGGCACAGGGCCTGCGGTTGGCTGTACAGCGGCTTCTAGCTTCCGGAGTGATTTGCCCGGTACCTCTTCAGGAACAGGGTCAGGCGTACTACTCCAACCTGTTCACGGTCCCCAAAAAGGACGGCTCCCTGAGGCCCATCCTGGATTTAAAGGGTCTCAACAAATTTGTCCGATTTAAGCACTTCCGCATGGAGACCTTACGTTCGGCTGTGAATTCCCTTCGGCCGGGCGACTTCATGACCACGGTGGACATCAAGGATGCCTACCTTCACGTTCCAATCTTTCCAGGTCACCAGAGGTTCTTGAGGTTTGCTCTGGGGGATCAACACTACCAGTTTGTGGCCTTGCCGTTCGGTATCACATCGGCCCCTCAGGTGAGTAATCACAAAATTGTATTTTTTCACTCTTTTGTGCTATACATGTTCAACTGTGATTTTTGAAACAATTTCCCAGGAACATTATATATTGTTTTTTTTTCTGCAGTGTCTGGGCTTTAACATAAAATGTCTTGTTCATTATGTTTGTAGTGTATTCTCAATATTTTTGGGTCAAATATGTGGAACAAAATAAAAAAAAAAATTACAATTTGTTCAGATTTTTTGTAATTAAAAATGTAAGTTTTCCAATATAATCATATTGTGCTTAAGAAGTCTGTGTAAAATTTCTCCCAGTTACAACGGTACCACATATGTATTGGTAGACACCCTTTCCTGCCCAGGAGACTCCCACAAACTGAAACAGTGCTTTAGGAGTTTTTTCAGATAAAATACAACTGCCATCTGCGCACCTTGCAGTTTTTCAAGAAAAACAAGATAAATCTGAAAGTGCAAGGTCCCCCCAAAAACACTACAAAAAATATATTTTTATATATATATATATATATATATATATATATATATAATATATAATAATATATAATAATATAATAAAAATCATGTTGTTTATTTAAATAAAACATTAATTTTAGTGAAGAAAACCATATTGCACGTGAAAGCTCTATTTCTCCTGATAACAATGGTGCCACATATATATCGGTAGCCCCCGTTCCTGCCCAGGAGACCACCCCCAAACTGAAAAGAGCACTTTATAACAGTTACAAATAAAAAAACTACTATCCACACTATAAAAGGCTAGAAAAAGGAATTGATGTGGGGCCCCCCTCCCATTTAATTATACTAAAGGAATGCCTGAGTGTTTTCCCATCGTCTCGGACTACTATGTTGCACTGTCCAAAACTTCAATCCATTTTCAAAAAGACCCTGTACTTCCAAATGTATCTTTACAAGTATTAGAGCATTGAAGATGCATATAAAAAATGAAGAGAAATGGTGGGTGTGGCAAAGGTGATGTGATGTAAGCACACTGTGATGAGTGGGAGAAGGGGCAGGGTTTCAGAGCTACAGAGAGAGGCAACCAATCAGGACATCTGGGCAGGGAGTAGGGATGTTTCTGTTCTTGGTCCACTTAAAGGAGCACTATTGTGAAATTGTGTAATATTGAAAATAAAAAAAAAACACATCGGCTAATGAGAGGAGGGGTCACTTATACACCCGAACTGAATAACAGTCCCGCCAAGCTTGTGGTTTATTCATTCATGGTAGGAATAAAATCCAGGGGTGACAGGTTTAACCTATCAGGGGTGACAGAACCTGTCACTCGAGATGTCCTCTTTCTTCCATTAAAATTAAAAAAACAAGCCTGGCTGGATATTTTTTGATGCCGGGTGTATAAGTGACCCCTCTTTCCACCATCCAGCTTATGTATATGGATTTTTATCATCGAGCCATTTTTTCACGATAGAGCTCCTTTAAGGTTGATTGATCAGTTGGACCAGATCAGCGGAGTGGGGAATGACAGCTGAATGAGGAAGTGATTTTCTCACTAAGGAGACAGAGGAGGAAGCATAGTGTTCAAGCCACTCAATGAAAGGTAAGCTACTGATGTTTTTTAACTTTTGACTTGCCAAACACTTTAAACCTGTGAGCTATTGAGTGTGGAACATCATCTCTGTCTTTGCCAATCAGATGATTAGCAAGCCAGATTCAGGAGGTCTGTCAAGTACGCCAAACTCACCAGTTTGTGTACCTTTCTAAGGTAAACACATTGTTAATCGTGAAAATAGTTTTCTCTTATAACACTCATTGCAAACAAATAGCAAAAAAAATTACAGATAAGTTCAGCACCTTGAGAACATTACTTTTAAGACTGCGACTGAAAGTTGAATTACCTTTTAAGTAAAGGAAATATTCTGCAAACTTAGATACAATATAATATTTTGTTGCAATAGACATAGTGTAATATATGGCTGTAGTATATTTCAGCTAGTAAAGATAGCTTTGTGTCTGCAGTATAGCTGCTTCCAGGTGGTTTTAGCACAGGAGAACATGTTAGATTCTCTATTCAGTTTTATGAGAGTCTATCGGATTGACTGTTTATATTTTACTGCAAGTTGACTTTTTCCTGGCGTTTTTTCATTTGCCAATCTCCTTTTACAAAGTGAGAGGTGCCTGAACTGATTCTCGATATTAGATGTGGACACGTTGGTTGATAGTTTTCAGGGAAAAATAATGTCTCTTTATAAAGATGCAATTTTTCTCTCAACTAGTTACAATATAATCAGTACAGTGCCAAATGCCAATCTCCCCTTTCAACCGTTTATAATGCCATATCATGTTAATGTAAGAAATGTCTTGCAATAAAAACATACCATTCTGGTTGTCTCTGCACATTGGCCAAATTTTTTGTAAGAAAAACATGACACATGGCCATTTGAGTGGTTGCTGTGGGGAAACAACTCTTGACTGGGCTAGCGTTCCATATGCCCTGCGTCATACCCCTCCCCCACCAAAATAACCAAACCACCATGTCGTTGGAAAGATTACATTTAATCGGCCACAGCCCAACATATATAAACAAAATTGTACAAGCAGAAAAGAGTCCCCCCTATTGTTCCGGGTCTGAGAAGCCTAGGATCTCAAGAATGAAGGGAAGGGGAGGGAACAGAAATACCATCCCAACCCCCCACCAAGCGGAAGCCAACATAAACACGGCCGCATACCTCCTAGGCCAGGGAGCTTAATCGGGCTAACTGCCAGTGGCCAAAACATCCTCTTCCCTACTTGAACCCCAACCATCCGAAATACTTTAACCAACTCGTCCTGGCCGGTTTCCACAGAAACAGCCGCATACCCTACCCATGGAAATGCTACCTCAGACCCGAAACCCGAGAGGATACCCGCCAAAGCCAGGCAGCTCTGAAACCTTAGCACTGCTTGGCCCGCCACAACTCCACCGGCATATCGATCCACTCCTTCAATGACATGTTAAACAAGTCTTTCCCCATGTCATTCAAGTGGACCCCATCGGATTGGTAAAACCCCCTCATCCTCGATGTGGCGCACACTAAAACCCCCATTCAGCCTCTCAAACCTCGCTATCGCCTTGTTGACCTTAACCCGAACCTTCTCGATGGCCAACAAGTCTCTAGTGTGCCGCCAGGCAAAACGGGGAACAATTTGAGACCACACCAACACCACACCTGGAAATACTCCCAGAAAAAACAAGTCCCGTGTTATGGACTTGATCAGGTGCTGCATCGGCACCTTCCCTAAATCATTCCCCCCTGCATGAATGACCAAAACCCCCGGTTGCCCCCCCCCCCCTTGCCACCACACGCATTGTGTGCTCCCGCATGTCCTCCCAGCACAGGCCTCTCACACCGGCCCAGCTCAACCTAGCACAATCTTCCGGTATGCCCAGCATTCCGGTTCTCCGAACCACCGCTCGCCGAGCCGACAAGTAAATAAACGAATGGCCAACGATCACGACCGAGCACGCCGATTCTAAAACAAAAAATAAGGAAAGTGAAGGGGAGGGAGGGAGGTAGGAAGATGTTATCGACCGATCCACACATTCACCTGTACAACTGATCAATTCTGTCCGGCCGAATGTACCACCAAAACCGCGCCGATTCCAACCTCCCCAGCCTCTTTATTATGTCATCCGGCAGCCCCAGCCTAGCCGCCTCTGTTGCGGCCCCTATTCGAAACGAGTGGGTACCATACTCGCTGCTTGCCAGCCCCATCTCCCCAAGACATTTCCTAAAAACTGGAACCGCGATAGGAAGGAACCATCCTCGTGCATGAGCAGCGGACTGTTCCCACTCGGCCTGACCTTCAGGAACTCCTCGACAGCGGCAGCCGGGCGTGAATTACAGTGCTGCAACCTACCCAAAAAGACACTGACCCCCCGTCCCCTTTGATCCGTCTTTGACCTTCTTATACGTATCACCACCCCCTCATCTGAAGTCACAGTATCATCAAAACACAATCCCCCGGGTACCCGCTTGTTAGGGGTTACCCGCTTGTTAGGGCTCACCAGCTCCCCCACCATCAGGGCTCCAGAAAATGCCAGCGAGGATGCCGCCCTAAACAATCTCACCTCAAAACCTGACGTACAAACCTGGGGCAAAACACTGAGTAGTCCCCCCAACAAACCCCACGAGACTGGCCACCTGCTATCAGCCATCCCCTGCTCTTTCCGCCAACCCTTCAGAGCCTGGCGTACCCAAAACGCTTTCGTCATATCCGCCCAACCAGTCGCCACAAGAACGCCAAAGCTGACAACTTTTTGTCAACCGAAGCCGGGGTCTCGCCTCCTGCCAACCACTCGCTCACATACCAAATTAACAACCCTTGCCTGTCTTCCTCCGTTGCCGGCACCCCGAATTCCTCCAACAAGGCCCACCACTGCTGCCACGTCTTTACATATGCCCCCAAGTAGATGGTGCAACCGACTTTTGAATTAAGCTAAACAGGCGTCTTACAGGATCTCCAGCAGCCAACTGGGGCATGACTTGCTGACCTCCCTCGCCGCGGGTGCCAATTTCCTGAAGCGCTCCCACTGTGAACGAGAAAGAGCGCCAGCTATCCCGTTCTCCACTCTGGGCACATGTGCCGCCCTGCACCACACGTTGTACCGCAAACACCAGCTGCCTGAGCAGCACCACGACCGGTAACAAAGACGAAGTCTGTGTGTTAACTGCCACAACCACCGACATATTGTCTGACCGAAAAAGCACACCACCTTGTTCCTCAGCACCTCTCCCCATAGGATCACCGCCACCACCAGTGGGAACAATTCCAAAAAGGCCAAATTCCTAATAAGAGCCGATTCCATCCATCGCTCTGGCCAGGGGCCCGTACACCATCTCCCCCCCAAGTAGCACCTCTCCCAGCCCTCAACCCCAAAACGTTCCAAGGGCAGTAACGTGAAGATGTCCACGTATTCCCTTCGCCATATTTTTTCCCTCAACCTCCTGTTTTAAGTGCCACCCCAGCGGACCTTCGAAACACACGTAGGGGTGCCCCTTGGCCAAATCCGAAATTGGTAGGGACCTATCGCCCCCCCCCTAGCTCACCCAACCCCAAATCTTCCAAATTCTCGCCCTTTCTACTAGCTACCCACGCCCCCCCCCCCAGAACCACACGTCGCCATTGACATCCTTGGAGCCCACACCGCCTCCGGTCCTTGCGGCGCCGCCGTAGACCCCCCGCTCGCTGATAACTCCCACCTGTATAACAACTCCCTTACCCCGGCCATAAAACCTGCTACCCCCGAGCCATCACCCCCAGACCCACCACCCCCAGCTTGCGATAATGACATTAAATCGGTGATAAATTGTGGCTCACCCTGCCGAGCGATCACGCCGCTTGGTCCTCCCGCATGCTGTTCCAATTCCTTACACTCGGGCCCAGCGACCCGCTCCCCAACGGACGTCCCAACGCCACCGCCGCTTCTGGTGTCACCGCCACGCTGGCGGAAGATGAACGGAGAGGAGAGCAGCTGGTACTGGCCGGGAAACCTAGTCCCCGGCCGCATGCGCACGCATCCGCAGTGTCTGGCCCTAAATATAAATGGGCAGGAGAAGACGCCATGTGCACCAGCTCGCCAGGCCGGGGGCTGCCAGATCAAAGGGCCACGCGCCCAGGGATGCAGGGACGCGCCAGGCCGGGGGAGCCGTGGGGGGAGGGGAGCATCCCGCGGTGCCGGGGGAAGGGCGACAGCAGGGGGGTGAATGGCGCAGTAAAGGGGCCGCGGGGAACTGCGGAGAAGGGGGAGTTGGTGCAGGGGGCATCCCTAGCTTGTATGGAGGGGGGGTGCGTGTGGTGTGCTGCTTGGGGACCCCACTACCAGACCTGGAGGGGAGGGTGTCCCCCCCTCCAGGTCGGCCTTGACCATCGTGGAGGGACCCAGCAGGAAAGAAAGAGGGGGGGGAGGGGCCCCCTCCACCGGCTTGTACGCGGGGAGGGGGGGTGAGCACTTGGGCAGACCCGATGGCTCGCTGCGAGCGCGCCGGACCTGCATGGTCCTCCCCCCGCTGCCATGGGGGGGGAGGTTACTGACACCGCCGCCACTCCCCGCGCTCGGAGACGGCGGGGAGCGGCGGCTCTCCTGCGGCCCGAGCTCGGACGCTCGGGCCGCGCTGCAATCTGAGGTAGTGGCGGGGGCAGAGCCGTGGCTTGGGCCGCGTTGGGAGGGGTAGGGAAGGAGGGGGCGGAGCCGGCAGCTCAGACGCTGCTGCCTCTCCCTCCACAGCGAGGGAGAGGCGTGAAGAGGACGGTCGGGGAGGTGAGGGGCTAAGCCGGGCAGTAGCCTGGCACGTCCTCTGGGGTCGGGCAGGGGGTGGCGCCGAGGCGGACTGGGCAGGAATTAAGCTTCTTACCCAGTCCTCGCCTCGCCGCACTGCTTCCCTGTGGAGCTCTTTTAAGAGGGCCTCCATTATACTTCTCTGGCTGGACGAGCGTCAATCAGACCGTCCATCCACGCCGGGGGTCAAAGAGGAAGGAGAAGGGGACGGACGTCCCCTTTATTCTCCCCCTCCCCCCTGAGGTCACTTCCCCCAGTGACCACTTCCACATGGCTGGTCTGCCTCCCTACAGGAACGCAGGCCAGTCATGTGGGCTGCCCTCCTTAAAGGGATGGCGGTTTCTTTCTTTAGCACAGTCTGACACAGTTAAAAGGATGCCCCAGCTACAGTATACGTTTTTGGATAAGACTCACCTCATCTGTATATTCATATATTTGTATTGTGTTGAACAAATGTGCAGATTATTAATTAATTGCAGAAATATGTTTTAAAGTACATGTTCAGTCAGATAAAAAAATGCTATACTCCCCTTTTCTCCCTTGCAGACCATTGCTTGTAGTCCGGGGCTGCAGCACTCTTGCTGTGAGTCTCCTTCTGACCCTTCGGCTACGCCCCCGCCATCAGTCGCAGTGAGTTGCTATGCTCCCCTCCAGTAACTGCAATGTTGGGGGGTGTGGTAGCTCACCGTGACTGAAGGCATTAATTAAATATTTTTGGGCCATTTCCCTGGCCAACTGCATGATGCTCCACTTATGCAACATAAATAAAGTCTGTATCTTGGGAGTATATGGCTTGTTTGAAAAGTTTAAGAATTAAAGTTTATCTGAAAATATAAGTCATGTAAAAACAATATTAGTTGTTTTTTACATACTGGGTAACTTTCTAATGTTCACGCTCGAAACATAAAAGATGCTAAAAAAAACCTAATCAATCTGTCCCTAAATAACATTGATTCCTATGGGGCTAGTCACTAAAAGGTGGTGAATGCAAAAGTGTTCGCCAGCATTCTCTGAGCCAATCTGAAGTAGAAGTGAATCCAAAAAACATGGACATCGCCAGCAGAACATGGTAAATGCGTAAAAGCGGCGGATGCCGGACAATCCGCAAATCAAGTCTATAATGTTTGAGGAAGGTGTGGGACGATGACCACATTGCTGTTTTGCAGTTCTCATCTATGGATGCCCCAGTCATTTCTGTCCATGATATAGCCATAGCTCTTGTAGAATAGGCTGAAACTTTTGGGGAAGACACCCCCCTAGTAGAGTAAGTTTGAGCAATAGTCTGTTTTATCCCTCTATCTATAGTGGATTTTGAAGCTGCTGAGCCTTTATTTTTTCCACTAAAAGTTACCAAGAGTTGTTCTGCTATTCGCCTTTATTTTGATCTTTCTAAGTAAATGATCAGTCTATTTTTCCTGTGGGAGTAACAATTTCTTCTGGGTGCTATGTTGAACCCCAGAAATTTGCATTGTTGACTGGGTGTTAGACTGGATTTTTCCAGGTTTACTAACCATCCCTTTCTAGGTCTGCTAACAATCCCACCCCTGACTTGTTTAACAGAAGCAGGTCATCCAAATAGGATATCACAATGATTCCCTGTTGTCTGAGGTGGGCCATTGGTTCTGACAGAATCTTGGTAAAAATCCTTGACTATGAGGATAGGCTGAAGGGCAGTGCTCTGTGCTGTAAGTGTAGTACTTTCTGATCCAGCAACCCCTGCAAATCTTAAGTATTTCTGGTGTACTGCTAGAATAGGGATATGTAGGTAAGCATCCTGTAAGTCTAGGTTCACCATCCAGGCCTCCTCTGTCAAAACATTTCTCACTGAATAAATTGATTCCATTCTGAAACTCTTGTATTATATGATTTTGTTTAATCTTTTCAGATTCAAAATCATCCGGTACTCTCCTGATGGCTTCTGGACCAGAAACACATGATAGTAAAATCCCTCTTCCTCTGAGGTTGGAGGGACTGATTCTATCACATGGTTCTGTAGAAGTTCCTGAAGGACTAACGGAAAAGTTTTTCTTTTGTTCGGGTCTGGGGGGGATACAAATTCTAATTGATACCCCTTTTCTAGTGTCTGAAGTACAAACTGATTTTGGGTCATTTCTCTCCAGGTGAGTATGAACCCGGAGAGCCTCCCCCCTACTAGAATTTCTTTGTCAGGACTGTGGCTTAGGCCCCTCCGAAGGTTTGTTAACCAACAAATACTTTCTTTGGGGTCTAGGCTTTGTCCAATGTTTCTTGATATCTGTTTGTCTGGCCTGGGTCAGACTTGGAACTAGAACGCAGATAAAAATAGTAGTCTTCCCCAAACAAGAGGTTCCCATGAAAGGGAATACCACATAACTTTGCTTTGGACATACTGTCACCTGACCATGTTTTTAACCAAATTGTTCTACGAGCTCAGGCAATCAAGGCAGATGTCTTTTGCTAAGGCCCTGATGAGTTCCTTTGAAGCATTAGTCAAAGGGTAATAGCTCTAATTAGGGTTGGTAAGGATGCAAATCCTGAGAAGGTACTATTATACTATTATATGTGATATTCATATGTGATTTAAGGGTATCGACCCACTTAGTCATGCTTCGATGGACCACATCAGAGGCCATTGCTGGTCTAAACATAAAAAGCGCTGCATCCCAGGCTCTTCTTAGTATATGATCACCCCTGCGATCCATGGGATCACGCAAGGCTCCCATATCCTCAAAACCTAAATCTGATGACCTAGACTTTTGGCCTAAGGGGGCATCCAATTTAGGATTCTTGCTCCAATGTTCCATTAATGGATCATGGAATGGATATTTTCTCTTTAAGGACTTAGGTAAGAAAAATTTCTGGCATATCTCATTCCTTCTTGACCATCTCTGATTTGAATAGAGCGGAAATAGAGGCAAATTTACACATGTGAAAACATACCTATTAAAACATAACTCTAATAAAAGATGACAAGATACCCGAAGTAGATGAAAAAGGCAGCGTGACCTGAACTTAGTCAGTACCAGATTTTTAAAGGTATATCGCACAACTAGTGCGTATATGAAAACTATGAGGTAAATAGCCACGGCTGTATTCAGACCCCAGTAGGGACTCCCTTGGTGTGGTACAGCAGGCTACTCCAGTACTCTGTAAAATAAAAAACTAAAATAACAAACTGACCGAAGTCTATCAGGCACCTCTCTGTCCAACGGTTTCCCAGGGAGGAAACACGAAGAACTGAGGAGGAGAGGAAGGGGTGGGGCACTTAACCTCTGTTCAAGTTTGGGTTTCCTCCCAGGGGCTGGAGCATAATCGCTCTGTGTGGTTGGTCAAGCTGAAGGATGACTTGGAGTGCAACTGTTGATGGCAGTGATGATGTCTCCACCCAATACAAGGGAATCAGTTGGAAATAGCCATCTAGCTGGCCCTGGGATGGCTTCTCTGTTGCAAACCGTGCATAGGTTTCCGGACAAAACATCTCATGAGGGTGGTTTCCTCATCTCCAGGTTGCCATTTTTCCACCCAAATACTCCAGGTTACTATATTTTTTCTTAAATCACCGCCACTCATAGCCAGTGCTATATCAATATATCAGCTGGGGACATACTCTGCAGAGGCTGCAGCTTCTGGTCTCCTCTGGTTTGTTAGTGAATTTGCAACCAAACCTCCTGTGACTGAAACGCTAAAATGCGTTATATTTGGAGTTTGCTTGTACAGCTTGTTTAATTTTCTCAGAGCCCCTCCTCAAGGCAGTACAGAGTCCTATATAAAGCCTGCTCTAATTGAGTCTTGTAAAGCTTGCCTGGTCTAAATTAAATGAGAGACTGGCCAAGTCTTAAAATAATGTATGATTCACTGAACTTGATCACCGTCATCCTGCCCAGGTCCTCCACAATTGAAAGGTTGCAGCATTAAACCGTACCAACACCCGTTTTTACTTTAACTGGTGTTGGTCCCGCTGTCTGGTGATCACAAGAAGCTTGGGGGGGCATCTAGAATGCTGGAGCCCCCCTCACAGCTAACCGCACACAGAGCTTTTAATACTCACATTCATTACCAGCCAGTGTTGAGAACAGAATCCTGCTGCCGGGCAGTCACGTGGGCAGGTCCTGCCGGTGGCCGGCACAGAGAACGCGACTGTGGCCAACGTGACTGCCTGGCTGCCAATCGTGGGACTCTGTTCTTGGCGCTGGCTCGTAATGAATGTGAGTATTACAAGCTTTGTATGCGGCTAGCTGCGAGGGGGGCTCCAGCATCACCGGATGCCCCCAGCAAGCTTCTTGCGATCACCAGACAGCGGGACCAACACCAGTCAAAGTGGACCACAACCCAGGATTTTGTCTATCCTGGGTTTTGGTCCTCGGGGTTGCCCCATTACGTGAAACCTCCCAGATCGCTAGAGGAAACTCATCTCATCCCCGGTGCTGCGGCACATGCGCAGCCGCTCGTCCAATGAGCGCACTCGGAGCCGCTGAGCTATGCACGTCTAAGCGACGTCTTGTTGACGGGTGTTAGTCGGCTTTAAAGTGATGAAAGTGAAGGTCATGTCATGCCATATGCCTTACTTCCATTTCCTGCTGTGCATGGTAGAAGCTGTAGCAGAACTCTGACCATAGCAGAGAATAGTCATGACACATAAAGCTCTGCCATGACATGCCTTTCCCAGCTCATCTACAATCTAGAAAATAGAGCATAGAAATCAGCTCCGCTAAGAATATATAATGTATTTACATATAGGACCTTATTTTTCAAGCACCACTGATTCAAATTAGAGTGGTACCAAATGTTATTTTATAATCACCGCACTGCAAGAACCACTTTAACTAAAATATTAGTGGTTATATGAACATGCTGAAAAATTAAAAATTATTTTTATATTTACCCCTTATGTGTCTGCCAGATATACTCCTTGGTATCTTCATAGCAGGCGTTACTTCTGGTCACAACAAAAGTTTTAAACAAGCTTGTGTTTAAAGTGGGCCAATCACCAGAATTTTGTTTATCCTGGTGATTGGCCCCTGCCCTGTAGGCATCCCAATGTAGGATGCCCCACTGTATGAAACCCCCCAGATCGTCCACTTTCACTCACCTTCCCGCTGTTCCCATTGCGTATCTCATCTAATCAATGCTTTATGTGGTGTATACTAATACATGGCATAAAACTGCTGATTTGGACTTTGTTCCGGCATAGGTGCGCTAGTGGCCGCATCTCAGGCTCCCTTGTGGAGCATGCATTCCCGAGCGCATTGTCTATCTGAATGTTTGGGCGTGGGGATCACGCACAGCTACAGGGAAGCCAGAGATGCGGTCACCGGGGAAGACAGTGTCACAGGAGCAGCCAAGATCAGGTAAGATTACACGCGTCCCAGGGGGTTTCACACAGCGGAGCATCCGATATAGGATGGGGGCCGGCTAGCGGCTGGCCCTGAAATTATTTCTATTTCCGCAGAGGATGATTAGTCCACTTTAAGAACCTCCATGCTTAAAGAAAAATAGTGGAAATAGAAAGCCAGTTGTGGCAGTGGGAAGCAGGATATGTTACTCTGTATTCTCACATTGCTGCAATGAGAAATTCTGACACTTTCTATAGGAAGATATATTGTCCATTGAAATGGGCACTCACAGCAATTTTAAGCATGCTTTTAAAGCTCTTATTAAATATTCAACAGGCCCATCGTTGGATTCTATTAATACAAAAGACATCTTGTTTAATTTGGTCTGCTTTGTTCAAGGTTTTACTTGGAAGAAATAGGGCATCCACATTTTCTTTTAAATGTATTCACAGTGGACAATGACTGTCTATTTCTGTTAAGGTCTTTTGGGGGTCATTTAATCAAACAATAACTGTTTTCTTTTAGATAGTATGTGCAAGTGTTAAAGTAATTCCTATGAAAATTGATACAAGATAGAAGATACTGGTACACATCAATTCCCTGCTTTAGGACACTTGCAGGACTTTTGTCAATTACATAGTACTTGACTTAAAGAGCAAATTTCATGATTAACACCCTGTATGTAATGAGTTGTTTTACTTTTCATAAAATGATCTTTAAGCAGATCTACACACAGGACTGCTGTGCCCCCCCCCCCCCCCCCCACTTGGGACTGGAAGTAGATACCTGTCTGCATTCAGCACCCTTTTAAGAATGTATAATTGTGCTGGACATTCACCCCTTTTCTTTCACATGATGCGACCATGTGACCTACCGACGATCAGTGGGGTGTGCTGCAAAGAAGTGCCTGGTGTACAGTATATTATACAATTATATAACTCAGTGGTTAACTAATGGTACAGTAGTATCCAAAGGCACATATTGTCTAATAGAACCTAAAGAGAAGGCCAGCACAAGTAGATATCTTTCATGTTAAGTCGGACCGATACCTATTTTACATAAAATTGACAACGTTGGCCTGCTGTGATTACTGCCCCCAGTAAATGAGGTGGTAAGATCTGCAAGGTTTTCAGTCAGGTAATTAGGTAATCAGGGTACCAACACCCATTTTTTTTTAAATTAGTAAAACTCCCTCAGATGGCCCATAAAAGCGCCTTATGCTGGTCATATTAATCGAGAGAAGTCACATCTCCAGTGCCCGCCCCCTGCCTATTTGATTGACTGTTCACAGGAGCATGCCTTGACCCAGAGATGTGGGGGATTCGGCTGGCTTTGTTTACCTTGCCATGGAAGCCACGGCAAAGATGAGTTTTACGAAAACCTGGGAGGTCAGTGGTAGGCCCTGTTTCAATATTTAGGTAGGCCGCACAGGGTTTTGTTCCACTTCGAATGTAGCTGACCTATGTGCTTCCTCACATGTTGATATCAGCACCTGATAGCACCTGTAGAGAAATTCTTCCTCAAAATAGTTTTACATTCAGACTATAGCCCGTTTGTGATTTATGTGTAGAAACACTGACATGTTCACCTTAGATAACATCAATGTATCAATGTTCTCTGTAGAACATTTTATTGCTAACTTTATGCCCACAATCTGCAGTCAATCTGCTTTTCCCTTAGCTAGCACAACCTTAATTGTGTAAATAAGCCACATATTGTACTAGCTCTGCTTACCATGGTTTGCACTTTTATGCTGTATAATGTTATGTCAGTGAGTTTAAAGACTTTTTCAACAGCAGTAGCAGAAGGGGGAGCAGCAGTGCCCACATCTCTTGTAGAACATCATTCATTGTCTCTCTAGCTGTGATAGAATATTCAGATCAGCTAAAGCAGATGGCAGCTAGTACAACTCAGAGGGGCATTGCCTGACCCGAGGCTCCACTAGGTGTGTAGGGGGCATATTAATGGCTTATGTGAACCATATTTATCTATAAATTTGGAGATGGAGGATTGGTAGCAAACTATAGCGTACTTTTTCTTTGGGCTCACCTCTGTTGTTGCATTGGCCATTAACCATAGGGTTAAACAGAAACAACTAAATAAAAGGAACTGCTTTTTAACTGAAATGCTTTCCACAAAAAACTCATTTTAACCCTATGCACACAATTTTAAATGAAAGACTAGCTAACATATTTTGCAATATATACCCAAACAGGTAATCTATGGACTAGTGCCTTGGTACAGGTTAACAAAGACATCAAATGTTGGCCAGTCACGTGTAACAATTGACCCTCAACAGGTTATTGCTAGCTAAATATTTGGTTGATATGAAAAATCAAAGATTTGTCAACATCTTGCTTTTTTACATGTTAAAAGAGGAAGGCAGAATATATTTGGTATTAAAAACAAAGGTTTGAATACCACAATTATGGACACTACATGGAGCTGGGAAAGGCGTGAAGAGGAACATCGAGGGAGGTTTCACTTTTTGGTTTCACCTTTGGGCAATGTTTAGTCACCTCACCGGGGGATCCATATTCTGGGTCCCTCGGATTCCAGTGGGTGCCCTATCTTGCATCCCATCAGGCACCGCATGCTTCCCCCGAACTTGCGCCTGCGCAGTGCCCATGAATGGGATGTAATGGAGTCGCTCGAAACTTTGAAGAGCATAGCCTAATGCGTACTGTCATTTGCAGATGGCTAAGCCGGTGGGGAGCAGAGGATCGGGCCCTGAAGCAGTACGGGGGGGGGTGAGAAATTTTGGTTATCCTTCAAGGTAAATGGGTGCTACAGGATTTACGAATATTGCTGAAAAATTCTCACTCTTTTGGTAGAGAAAACTGCCATTGACTTCCATTGTCTACCTTGGGGCTGATTTGATTTTTTTTTCTTATTTATGTAACAATGTTTCAAGATCAAGTTCAGGTGCTGTTAACCCATTTTATCCAGTCCACTAAATATACCTCATGTCCTTGCAGACAGATTATCTGCATTTCAATGACCTAGACAGCAAACTTTTCATTTCTAAATATCTTGTACTGGAGACATAGAAACATAGAAACATACATAAAAGGTTGAGCGCAGAAGGAGACCATATGGTCCATCTAGTCTGCTCTTATATGTATACTGTACGTACTCTTTATCGTAGGATAGATGTGTACTTAAGATAAAGAGTACATACAGTGTGACAGTACATGACAGGGATACAACAATTTATAGGTGTAATGATATTTTAAGATCAAAGTCTAGTCCCACAATTACCTGTTAACAAGTTTGTCGTCTTCCCCAAATATGGCAGTGTCCTCCCTGACCAATTTGGATGTTGAGCTTTTTTCAAAGTCATTCAAAATTGGTTGAATTGGTTTTAGGACTATAATTGTATCACACAATTTGATGGGTCAATGTCAGTTAACCAAGGACATATGGTGTCCAGTCTTCATGCTGGAAATTCGTGGAAAGCGTGATGCAGGGAGTCTTATTAGGCCGGGGGGGGGGGGAGAGTTTTATTTTTGTTTGAAAATATGTTTTTTTTAAATTGTACCCTCCCAGAACCAACCAGCCTGGGCACCAGGCATAAGGGTTGTAACCCAGGGCTCAGGGGTCAACCGGCTGGCCCTGCCGGTTCACCAGCACCCTGTGCACTTGATAATAGATATTTTGTATATGTTTTAAATCCTTACTGCCTGGCTCCTGATCATTACTTCTGGCTGGGAGCCAGGAAATAATGAGGGCAGACCTCTGTATCAAGGAGAGGAGGATGGTAGGGAACCTAAAAAAAGAAGATATGGACTGGTAAGAAAGTCAATTTAGAATATAAAATGTTGAATTTTGTGGTGTCTTTTTACTACTTCTGGTGAACTGGTAAGGGTTTCAGGGGATCCCTATAAGAGTTCTCTGTGGAGGGGGGTGCATTTCATCTGCTTGTACTGGCGGGTCACATTTTGGTACTCCCACCTAATTACCAGCACCCCCTCTTGGGGCACCCATTGGTATGGGCCCTTGTTCTTCCAGAGGTTCCAGGGAGGAAAGAACAAAGAACCCATACAGAAGGACAAGGGGGATGGTAAACCGACAGGGCCATTTGTAATTCAAAAAATGATTTTTTTTTTCAATGAAAAAAGCCACTTACATACTGTCATTTATTTGACTCCTCCTGATGCGAGGCTGGAAAAACTCTTCCAGAGCAAATGGTCCTTGCATGGCTTCCTCCCACAGGTTGTTTCACTCAGTCATCCATAAGATTCCATCTGAAATTAATTACCTGATCTGAGAATTTGCAGTGAAACCTATGCAGGAGTGTGTTAGACATTTTCTTCCAAGTTTTGATTGCTGTGCCCAAAGGGATGAATCTATGCAGCCAGTTTTTTACCAAAATAAATTAAATCTTTGTTTGCAACCACTGGTTCCATATTAAATCTCTCAGATCCATTTTCGCCTTTTCAGTTTGTGGTTCAGTTCAACCTGGAAGTTATCATTGATTTCATCTCAACTGATAACTTATCTGGGAAAAGAAATATATCTGGACTTTAAAAACTTACTAATGCCTTTAGAGAAATGTCTTCATGTCTTGATGCATGCTAACTGATCAAATGAGTTTGCCTTTCCAAAGATTGATAAAGGTTTTGGGCCTTATGATGACATCCTTTAGAAGCAGGTGACTTATAGTCATTGGCACACAGTAGAAGCTGTTCTTTATTATACATTAAAAGAAAATGCACCCAGCGCTGCCCGGGTATAAGTTGTCAGTGTGTTAATTTGTTAGACATGTTTTTTTTGTAACAGGGAAATCGCCAGAAGTCCTATATACCCCAAGAGTTATGCACTGTTGATTTAAATTGTAACATAAATGCACATTAGAAACAAATAGAAAACTTTTAACATCCTAAATACCTAATAGCTAAACTGAGATATCATGTCATAAGACTTTATGACAGAGACTTTTTATAATGAGATTGGATGCTAAGGCTTCAGTATACCTTCCCAACTGCCATTATCTACATTATATACCAACTGTCACTATATAAATAAATATATATATATATATATATATATATATATTATGAGGTAAGTAATCTCATGAGATGAGTAATTTCATGAGGTAAGTGTGTGTGTGTGAGGAGGGGGTGTGGTCAGACACTGACATCATTTTTGTGAGGTAAAATGTGATCTCCAGAACAATCTACAATTTATATGGGTCTGTTTTTCCCAACCCTCTCCTCGTGAGCTACCAACAGGCTTGGCTGTCATATTTCATATGATTGAATGCTTCCAAAGCATTCCTTGTATGTATGTAATGAATATACTTGGGGATCAATAAACTGATTCTGATTCAGATTCTGATCAGAGCGCCAATTACCTCACCTGTGCATTGTTGGGGAGATCTGCAGCTCTAATTATGTCACCCCCGTGCTTGAGTTGGTCTTCCCCATCCCCCTCCTCTCCTGTACATCTGGCAAGGGCGGGACCTTCGCTCTAACCTTCCCAGGCACCCATTGTACCTGCGTGTCAAATATGGGGTCAGGCGGTTCAAGCATTTGAGATGGACAGACAGACATACATTTTTTAATATAGACTTTAGTTGCAGCCATTGTCAGATATTTTGACCATAGACCCATCCTGATTCTGACTGTTTTGGGGTATCCCACTATGTATTCTACACATGAGATTCCATAGGCCCTGCATTGCAGGAGTGCTAACCACATTTGGCCACCATCTATTCATTCCCTTGTTTTAGCTGGAGGTGACACTCCTCTCAGCTGATACTACTGAAGAGTCATGAGTTGGAAAAATCAGGCTCTGTTAAGCACATGCTTTTAATTAATAGTTTATTAATTCATATTTTGTGGGGAAGAATCTAAAGTGCATAGCAATAAACATTTTTCTATAACATAAGTAGGAAGAGCTACTATGACAGGGGTGCACAACCTTTTTTGGTCCAGGGGCTGCATTGCTTTAATAATTCACTGCAATAAAATGGAAGCAGAGAAGACACAGTTTACTGCAGGAAAGCTGCAAGCTTAAATCATTATATCTAATGTATGTATATGCAGAGATGATGTGAAATGAAGAAGTGGGCAAGGTGTAAAGAAGGAAAAGGATGATGTGAGCAGAAGTGGTAAGAGGTGAAGCAGAGGTGGGTAGAGATAGGCAGATGTGAGATGGTTAAAGGTGAGGTGGGAGGAGGTCAGCAGAGGTTAGGAGAGGCGAGCAGAGATGAGGCAGGATGAAATGGGCAGGGATGAGTTGGAAAATGATGAGGTGGGAAGAGATGAGGCAAAAAGAGTAAGAGTAGCAGTGAAGTAGGCAGAGGTTTGAAGAGATGACAAAAGTATAGATGAGGTACGAGGGACGAGGTGGGTAAAGGTAGGCAAGGGTGAGGTGGGCTGAGGTGATGTGAGAGGTGAAAAGCTAAACAAAGGTGAGATAGGCAGAGGTAAGGCAAGAAGAGGTAAATAGAAGTAGAGGTGAAGGGAGCAGGGGAAGGGCTGAGATGGGTCTTGTTTCAGGCATTAGCTCTACACTGTCCCTAGCGGCCAGCGGCAAGCACTGTAGGCAAGGCAATCTCAGATTTACAAATATGAAATATAGGAGTGGGGTGCCAGGGGCCCCAACTGAGGACACTGCTGGCTGCATATGGATCCCTGGCCACAGGTTGTGCATCTCGGTACTATAGGCTATATGCTCACTTGCTACATTGCAGATGTACAGTGTAGTATTGGACATATTATAAAAGGATCCTAATATATATAAATTGAGAGCGGAGGTTACCCCCAGTTGAAAAAAAATATGCACCAAGCTTGTGTTTTTTTTTCTGGTAGGAAAAGAGACTTTTAGAGGGTTGATCTGCTCCATTCTAATGCCTGTTTCTTTAGTCAGCCTACATTATGGTGAGCAGCATCATTAACCTTCAGCAAATTGATTAATAACAAATACCGCGCTGCCTGACAAACAACATCAAATGACAAGCTCAGCGTGTGAAAAAAGGATCCCCAACCTTTAAATCAAAACAGAAAACACATAGTAAAAACACAGAGCTAGATATATCTTAAAATGAAACTTCAGTCTCTCAATAAGGCTTCAGTATATAGAAAATGTCTATAAGTGGAAATTCTAAATAGACCCGTCAGGTGATAATGTCCACTTGTAAGGTGCAACGTGATAAAGTGATCCACCACCTTCTGAATAAAACTCTTACCAGAACAACTTTAAAACAGAGCCATATTGACCAATTTCTCATTCCTAGTAGTCATCGCACACAGCATTCCAAAAGCAGCCAGTGAAAACCGAGATGTGAAGGGAAGCTGTACCGGAAGCTGTACCGGAAGTAGTCTGTGGGACGCAGCGCACGGACGTCCCCGCCCCGTGTAATCTAATAATCACATGAATTGTGGACCAAGACTCACGGTTCCCTATTGGAGAGTGAAGCTCTAGTATATGGAGCTTCCCTTCACATCTCGGTTTTCACTGGCTGCTTTTGTAATGCTGTGTGCGATGATTACTAGGAATGAGGAATTGGTCAATATGGCTCTGTTATAAAGTTGTTCTGGTAAGAGTTTTATTCAGAAGGCGGTGGATCACTTTATCACGTTGCACCTTACAAGTGGACATTATCACCTGACGGGTCTATTTAGAATTTCCACTTATAGACATTTTCTATATACTGAAGCCTTATTGAGAGACTGAAGTTTCTTTTTAAGATATATCTAGCTCTGTGTTTTTACTATGTGTTTTCAGCATCATTAACCTCTCTAAATGTCTGCCCAAAACATTGCTTTTGAACATACCGGAGGACTTGTTATAGCAATAGACTGTTATTCTAGCACTTGCTAATTAAGGGAACAGGCCATTGGAGTTGAGCAGATCTACCCTGTAAAAGCAGGATGATACAGTGTCACCAAGGATTCTTCTCCCTTCCATAAAAGCGTGTCTGGATGTTGATGCAGGGTGTATAAAGTAACCTTTCCTTTTGCTTTCTAGCATATTTATGTGGAATTTTATTTATGGGCCATTATTTCACGACAATGCTCCTTTAACCCTTTAAACGCCAGCCACGTAAAATTTACGTGGCTGCCTCCCCTGCAGTTAACCGCCAGCCACGTAAATTTTACGTGCCCGACTTTCCCCACTTATAGCATTAAAAAAAAAAAAAAAGTCACTTCCTGACCCCTCGTTGTATCCGGCTGGGTCTCCTCTTCAGCCAGAGGGGCTCCGATCACCCATTGGGGCTCCTCTGGCTGCAGGGGAGTGCCCAAAATAGGGTGCCCTCCCCGTTTCAGCAGCCGCCGGGATTGCCTGCAAAAAAAAAAAAAAATGACAGTTACTTACCTTTGTGCCCACCGGCTCTCCTCTTCACAGGGGGGCTCCGATCACCCCCCCCGCTCTTTCATCTTCTAGAGGGGGCATAACAGCCCTCCGTAGTTTCTGATGGCGGCCGCCATCCTTCGGGGCGGAGCCGATGATGTCACCGCCGGGTGTTGTCGGGGCACCCAGCGGTTCAGCTGTCAGATGCCAGTGACAGCTGGACAGAGGAGGAGGGAGGTAGGCGATCCTCCGATCGCCTCTCTCCCCCCTCCTCTGCCCATCCGTCACCTGCATCTGATCGCTGCAGGACACAGGAGACGAAGATCGGAGGTGAGTAAAGTAAAAAATTTTTTTTTTTTTAATAAAGTTATTTTGAAAAAGTGTGTGTGTCTTTTTTACTGTTAACCCTTTGTGAACTGGTAAGGGGTCTTTTTACCAGTTCACAAGGCTCAGGGGTCTGGCAAGTCACCTGCGGCTAGCGGGTGACTTGCCATTAACCCCTGGCCCCCCCAAATTACCTGCCTCCCCAAAGCCCGGGGGGGGGGTGCAGAAGAGCCGTGGCCCTAGGCTATGACGGCTTGTAGCCGGCAGGGCCAGGGGCCACTAAAGCTGGCCCCTGCACCCTGTTCTACAAGCCCCCATAGCTGGTCACAGGCTGGTTACGCTGGGTAGGGGGGACCTCACGCCATTTTTTGGGAGGATTTTAAGGGTTTTAAGCCTTAAAAATCCAAAAAAATAAATGGGATCACCCTCCCTGGGAGGGGTGACCCTATGTCATTTTTTTTTTAAATTAACCCTATGTTACCTGTAACCCAGTAGGTATAAAAAGCTTCCAGCAGCAGCAGGAGAGCAGAAGCCTAAGTGATCAGCGTGGGACACAGGGATGGATGGGAGGTATGTATTAAAAAAAAATATTTAAAATTTTTTTTTTTTTAATAAAGTTATTTTTAAAAAGTGTGTCTGTGTGTTTTTTTTTTTTACTTTTAACCCTTTGTGAACTGGTAAGGGGTCCATGTGACCCCTATACCAGTTCACAAGGCTCGGGGGTCTGGCAAGTCACCTGCGGCTAGCGGGTGACTTGCCATTAACCCCTGGCCCCCCAAATTACCTGCCTCCCCAAAGCCCGGGGGGGCAGAAGAGCCGTGGCCCTAGGCTATGACGGCTTGTAGCCGGCAGGGCCAGGGGCCACTAAAGCTGGCCCCTGCGCCCTGTTCTACAAGCCCCCATAGCTGGTCACAGGCTGGTTATGCTGGGTAGGGGGGACCTCACGCCATATTTGGGGGGCTTTTTAAGGGTTTTAACCCTTAAAAAGCCCCCCAAAAATGGGGTCCCCAATATGGTTTTCTTTAATAAAATAAATGTTTTTGTTAAAATAAAGGAGACAATTTAAAAAAAAATATATATATGTTTTAGTTTTCAGAGAAAAAATATTTCTCTAGAGCCGCGCTACACAATTAAAAAGAATCAGATAAACATTAAAACATTAAACATTAATAGTACAGAATTCTAAAAGGTTTAAATTGGTCCAGCGCAGGGAGTCCAAAAGGCTGTGTCAGTAACAGCCTCACAAATAACCAATGAATAAAACTATGTAGTTACATAGAACTGACTCCGCGGGACAGCAAAGCGTTAAATGTCTCTATAAACTTCACCAGTAGTGCTCGTCTTATGTCACGTGACCCAGCCACCAGTATTAAGTTGCACGTACCAGATAAAGATTTAGAAAAGGCCCATCAATAATAATGTCGGCTCCTCACAGGTACACTGATCCACAATACAATCTTGTTCCACTAAATTAGCCTCCGTTCTCTCAAATGTATTTTCTCAGTAATATGCAAGGGGAAGATCAAAGTGCAGACATAGCATAATACCGTTTTCCAAATGGTTAAAAATAAAAAACTTTATTGCGCTTACCCTCCAACAGGCTTAAGCGTTCATGTAAAACACAATCCAGCAGAAATCACATCTAGTGTCTTCCTATGTTCCTCCTTGGATCGTCCAACAGGATAAAAAAACCTCGCCACCCCGGCCGTGGGTGATGCGAGTAAAAGCGAAACCGCTGCTAGTGGCAGTCAGATTGAGCGTGA
Organism: Gastrophryne carolinensis; assembly: GCA_027917425.1. Classification (NCBI taxonomy): domain Eukaryota; kingdom Metazoa; phylum Chordata; class Amphibia; order Anura; family Microhylidae; genus Gastrophryne; species Gastrophryne carolinensis. Next base: position 198,608,428 of record CM051237.1, read on the forward strand.
TGACGCAGTGGAGGGTCCCGCCCAACGCGTTTTGTCGATTCTGACTTTCTCATTAGGCAGCGGGCCCTCCACTCCGTCGTTAATTTATTCACCTCACTGGGTGACGTCTCCAAACAAGTTAACTCCTCATGTACTTGCCTCTCATGTTTGCTATCCATTACACGGACAAACGAAGAATGCATATTCTAGTAACAGCGCCGTGTTTTCCAAAGCATTGATTCAATATTCATTACTATCTGTATTAGAAGGTGATTTATCATTATTCCTTATACATAACTTCTATATGATTGGCAATGCCGATTCATTCTTTTTATAATGACCTTAAAGTGGACCCACAATTATATCCACTATTAACTACATAAAACGACAAGTAAAAGGAAAAGAGGAATAATTTCTACTCCAACCTAATTAAACAAAGAACTATATAATGATGAGAGGATTCATTACTAAAATGTCCATCCCCTAGTAAAAAAGGGGGGGGGGGAACTAAAATCATACCTACACATATATTAATACAATTGGGCATAAATTCAAACCGTTTTAAAAAAGGAGGGGGGGGGGAAATTGATTAGGATTCTCCAAGGAAGAATATAGTTAGACGCCCCCAATTCACTTATATCAAAATTACAGGTTATACATCTAGTAATTCATATTCCCCTACACAGTTAATCAATTACACTCCAATTACACAATTAAAAACACATGCCATCGAGATAACAAAATAGGACTAATTAAATATTACATCATAAACACCACTAAGACATAAGAGTCTAGTTATTTCCAATAAAACAATTAATGTCAAATTCAATATTCAATCCTGACGGGTGCATTGTTTTCATTTTAAAAATCCATCTGGATTCAGCCTGGGACAGAGCTCTTACAATATTCCCTCCCTTAAGACCTCTAATAACCATACAGATCCCCATAAATCGCAGTCCCTTGGGGTTACAGTTATGGGCCGTTTTAAAATGTGCTGATAAGCTATGTGTTTCAACTCCCTTTCGAATATTGTACAGGTGCTCTCTCAACCTTATTTTCAATGTCCTGCCTGTTCTCCCTATATACTGCATGCCACATGGACATTCAAGTAAGTATACCACATTTGTACTAGAGCATGTGATAAATTGATCTATCTTAAATGTTTCATCTAGGGCTCGTGAAGTAAAATCCTTAAAGGACCTGGGCATATCTTCTCCTAATATTTTACAGGCCATACAGCGTTTACACCTGTAAAAGCCTTTCATTTCACATAAAGTACCCTTATTCTTAATTCCCATAGGTTCAACATAACTTTTAATCAATCTGGTACCCAACGTTGGGGGGCGACGGTAAATTATTTTGGGTTTCTCCGGTAGCTGTGGGCCCAGAACTTCATCATTTTTTAATATGTACCAGTGTTTATCCAAGATCTTTTTTAGGGTCTTAAAATCCTTACCAAACTGTGTTATTATGGCAAATTCTGCTAAATTTTTCTTTCCCTTATTAGCTTTCAGCATCAACTTTCTATCCATTTTTTCCACATTGAGTATTTCCTCCTCTAAACTTTTCTCATTATACCCCTTCTGGATAAACCTTTGTCCAACTATATTGGCCTGGGCTCTATAATCATCATCTTCCTTACAATTTCTCCTCAGTCTAATTAGTTGGCCTCTTGGGATATTGTCAAGCCATATAGGATGGTGGCAGCTTGTAACCGGTACATAGGAATTCCTATCCGTGCCTTTAAAATATGTTTTTGTGCATAACTGGGCACCCTGTTTCCTTATTTCCAAATCCAGAAAATTTACCTTTTCAATACTACTTTCTTTAGTGAACCCAATACCCCAATCATTTGAATTAATGAACTTAAAAAATTCTTCAAACGATTGTTGGTCACCTTCCCAAACTACCAGGCAATCATCGATATACCTTTTCCAGAATTGCAATCCAACATGTTGTTTTCCAAAGATAAATTGGGTTTCCCAGAGCCCCATAAATAAATTTGCTAAGCTCGGGGCAAATTTAGCCCCCATAGCAACTCCCCTCACTTGTAAATAATATTCTCCATCGAACCAAAAGTAGTTGTGTGTTAACACGAACTGAAAACAGTCTATTAAAAACTCAATCTGTACCCATAAAAGTTCAGATGACTGTATCAGATAATGTCGCAATGCCAATATTCCTTTCTCATGTGGAATATTAGTGTACAGAGATACCACGTCTATCGTGGCCAATATCGTGGTATCTCCAACAGTAACATCTGCCAAAAGTTGCAACACTTGTTGGCTGTCCTTTAGAAAGGAGGGTAAACCACTCACCAAAGGCTGTAAAAAAGAATCTAAGTACTTGCCCAAGTTACAGATTGATTAAAAGTTATGTTGAACCTATGGGAATTAAGAATAAGGGTACTTTATGTGAAATGAAAGGCTTTTACAGGTGTAAACGCTGTATGGCCTGTAAAATATTAGGAGAAGATATGCCCAGGTCCTTTAAGGATTTTACTTCACGAGCCCTAGATGAAACATTTAAGATCGATCAATTTATCACATGCTCTAGTACAAATGTGGTATACTTACTTGAATGTCCATGTGGCATGCAGTATATAGGGAGAACAGGCAGGACATTGAAAATAAGGTTGAGAGAGCACCTGTACAATATTCGAAAGGGAGTTGAAACACATAGCTTATCAGCACATTTTAAAACGGCCCATAACTGTAACCCCAAGGGACTGCGATTTATGGGGATCTGTATGGTTATTAGAGGTCTTAAGGGAGGCAATATTATAAGAGCTCTGTCCCAGGCTGAATCCAGATGGATTTTTAAAATGAAAACAATGCACCCGTCAGGATTGAATATTGAATTTGACATTAATTGTTTTATTGGAAATAACTAGACTCTTATGTCTTAGTGGTGTTTATGATGTAATATTTAATTAGTCCTATTTTGTTATCTCGATGGCATGTGTTTTTAATTGTGTAATTGGAGTGTAATTGATTAACTGTGTAGGGGAATATGAATTACTAGATGTATAACCTGTAATTTTGATATAAGTGAATTGGGGGCGTCTAACTATATTCTTCCTTGGAGAATCCTAATCAATTCCCCCCCCCCTCCTTTTTTAAAACGGTTTGAATTTATGCCCAATTGTATTAATATATGTGTAGGTATGATTTTAGGTCCCCCCCCCCCTTTTTTACTAGGGGATGGACATTTTAGTAATGAATCCTCTCATCATTATATAGTTCTTTGTTTAATTAGGTTGGAGTAGAAATTATTCCTCTTTCCCTTTTACTTGTCGTTTTATGTAGTTAATAGTGGATATAATTGTGGGTCCACTTTAAGGTCATTATAAAAAGAATGAATCGGCATTGCCAATCATATAGAAGTTATGTATAAGGAATAATGATAAATCACCTTCTAATACAGATAGTAATGAATATTGAATCAATGCTTTGGAAAACACGGCGCTGTTACTAGCATATGCATTCTTCGTTTGTCCGTGTAATGGATAGCAAACATGAGAGGCAAGTACATGAGGAGTTAACTTGTTTGGAGACGTCACCCAGTGAGGTGAAAAAATTAACGACGGAGTGGAGGGCCCGCTGCCTAATGAGAAAGTCAGAATCGACGAAACACGTTGGGCGGGACCCTCCACTGCGTCATCACGCTCAATCTGACTGCCACTAGCAGCGGTTTCGCTTTTACTCGCATCACCCACGGCCGGGGTGGCGAGGTTTTTTTATCCTGTTGGACGATCCAAGGAGGAACATAGGAAGACACTAGATGTGATTTCTGCTGGATTGTGTTTTACATGAACGCTTAAGCCTGTTGGAGGGTAAGCGCAATAAAGTTTTTTATTTTTAACCATTTGGAAAACGGTATTATGCTATGTCTGCACTTTGATCTTCCCCTTGCATATTACTGAGAAAATACATTTGAGAGAACGGAGGCTAATTTAGTGGAACAAGATTGTATTGTGGATCAGTGTACCTGTGAGGAGCCGACATTATTATTGATGGGCCTTTTCTAAATCTTTATCTGGTACGTGCAACTTAACACTGGTGGCTGGGTCACGTGACATAAGACGAGCACTACTGGTGAAGTTTATAGAGACATTTAACGCTTTGCTGTCCCGCGGAGTCAGTTCTATGTAACTACATAGTTTTATTCATTGATATATATGTTTTAATTTTTTTTACTTATTTACTTAAAAATATATAAAAAAAAGTAGAAAAAATAAAAGCAACACATTTCATGTTAAAGCCTAAACTCTGCCACAAAAAGAAAATATGCCATTTTCTTGGAAATTCCTGCAAAAATCACAGTTAAACATCACGCAAAATGGTGAAAAATATCCTGTCAGCAGAGGGTGACAAAATCTCAAGTAGGCTGGCAGTTAAAAGGTTACAGGTACCTATGCATGTTGGGTATTGTTCTGCTCGGGGGACCTTGCGCTTTCAGACTTAGCTTGTTTTTTCTTATTTGCATATTGATATTTTAGGAAAAGGTGTTTTTTATTCAGATATTTTATACACTTTTTTGTGAAACCCTGTGCAACCTAAGAATTCTTCTAGATATTTCTTCCAGAAAGATGAGCCCACTACAACAAGCTGGGTATGCTTAGAAAGCGTAACATGTGTACTTTCAGGGAATATATGGTTTATCGGGGATATTCCAAATGTAAAGGGTTGTTTTGGTAGAAAAAGCACAAGGTGCTCACTTTATCTGCAGAGCTAAAATTTTGAAGTAAAATTACCATTATGCGCATGCTTTACTTTGGTGTGTTTGGCAACTCTTTTCTTGACAGAACCTATGCATGTTGGGTATTGTTCTGTTTGGGGGATGTTGCTTTTTCAGATTTTGTTGTTTGCATATAGTTTTTTTAGGAAAATGTGGTTTTGATTCTGCTTTTTTATTCATTTTTAGGGAAACCCTGTGCAACCAAACAATACATTGAGGGATTACTTCCAGAAAACTGCACCCATGTCAACAAGCCTGGTACGCCTAGAAAGCCTGAGGTGTATACTTCTAGACTTCTAGGGAATATATAGTTTGTTAAGGGTATTTCAAATGTAAAGGGTTGTTTTTCTTGAAAAACTGCGCATATTGCATAGCATAGTTGTATTTTATCTGAAAATCTCCTAAAGCATTGTTTCAGTTTGGGGGAGTCTCCTGGGCAGGAAAGGGTGTCTACCTATACATATGTGATACCGCTGTAACCGGGTGAAATTGGGGTTTTACACGCAATAAGATTTTATTGACAAACTTACATTTTTTATTACAAAAAAACACTACAAATTGTAAAAAATAGTTTTTTTTTATTTTTTTGCACAATTTTCACCCAAAAATATTGAGAATACACTTAGAAAATGACAAACAAGACATTTCATGTTAAAGCCCAGGCTCTGCTGAAAAAAACAATATATCACTTTCCTGGGAAATCCCTGGAAATCCCTTCAAAAATCACAGTTGAACATGGGGAGCGCAAAATAGTGCAAAATGGTCTGGCAACAAAGGGTGACAAAATCTCAAGGTAGGCTGGCGGTTAAAGGGTTAAGTAAGACATTTCTGTCTTGTTTTTCATGTATGTTTATAGATTTGCCCTGGATTTTAGATTTATCCTCTGGCCACAGGATTAGCGATTATTGTCCGTATGATAAAACAGTATTAGTCAACAGAAAGTCCTGGTACATTGTTTCTGAACATGTTTGTTGTACATAATATGCATGTACAAGGGCTGGAAATAAAAATTCCGCTATGTTAGTTTATTCAGTGAGATTCATGCAGTAATAGGCCAGAGAAGTCAATATCAACTGGGAAAAAAGCAGCTTCTTAAATTGAATTCATTGGCAATTTAGAATAAGTAATTTTGGCCCCCATATGAATGTGCATGTGCATTCACCCACTAAACACTCTCCCACTAACTTGGCTATCTCTTTGCTTGTTTTCGTTATTATTCTGTAGATTGAAATCCAACAACACTGTCAAACGCAGCGTCTGCTGGCTGGCTGAGCAGAGAATTAATTAGGGGAAGTTGACTCTTTGGGCTGAGCAGGGTAACGAGGCAGAGATTTCAAGATTCGCTCTTTTGGTTAGAAATTCATTTTGAGTAAAAGTAGTAAATGCTGATTCTTTTCGGTGACTTGCTGATTGAAAAATAACCCTTCCACTTCCAGCAAGAACCTTAAGCTAAAATGACATTCCTGAAATAAATAGCATTTTGTGGCAAGCAAATTCAAGGAAAAACATAATTCACCTTGATTTGAACTACTTAAAGCGGACATTCACCCTGAATAAGAGCTTATCTTATATGTTTCCCCCACCCCGTACATACAGATTGCTCACGTTAAAAATCGTCATCATCTGCATCTAACGCATTTTATAAACCGTTAAACATCCAAGATGGCGGCACACGGACTCTCAGGCTGCCTGCAAACAGGAAGTGTCTTCTGACTGTGCTGCTCTGCATTCTGGGATTGCTGTTTTTTTCCTGACCACAGCTCTGCTCTGTCTGAGCAATGCACAGCTATAACCCTGCCCCCCCTGTACATTTGCCACCTCTTCTCTCCTCAGTATGTGATGAGTCCTGGAAAGAGTTGAAGCCCAGTGGTGGAAAGAATAAAAAGTAAATGGCTAAAAACATAAAATATATTAGTTTTACATGCTGGAGAATAGTTTTTTAAAGGTTTGGGCTTTTCATTAAATTATGCTGAAGGTCTGGTTTAAAGTGGACCAACACCCAGGATTTTGACTATCCTGGGTTTTGGTCCACTTCGGTGGGGCACCCCGCTGTGTGAAACCCGCCAGAACGCCCGTAAACACTCACCTCCCCACGCTCCTACACGGGCGCTCATCCAATCAGAGAGCTCAGAGCCGCTGTGGTATGCACGTACAAGCGGCGTCCAACCACAGCGGCTCTGAGCACTGGAGGCCACGTCTCACGCTTCCTTCTAACAGGGAGCGCACCCGCGCCGGCCATTCACAAACGGCCGGCGCGGGTGCGCGCCCTGCTAGAGGGAAGCGCGAGACTCGGCCGCGGCCCATGGGGGGAGCAATTCAGGGGATGTTAGTTAAAAATGTAGGGTTTGGTCTGCTTTCATTTACAATGCTATTCACTTAGTTTGTTTATTTGCCAGTCATTTAATTCTAGAGATGTATGCAGCGCTGCTAGTCTTTTATATGTTCTTTTTCTAGTCACAGATTTCAGCTTATTTTGATCTATTATTATTTTAGTTCATTCGTTGTGTAAATCCTCTTGCCTATGTCCTTGCTGAATGTGGACCTATCAGTTTTTTGAAAGACCTGGAGTCTAAAAGACTGCAGTGTTGACCAATTAACTCCCCGCCCGGACATCCCAATTTGTTATACCTGCTGTGTGAAACCCTGCTGATCAGCCACAAACACACCTTGTGATTAAGGCACACTCCCATGCCCAGCCATTCAGATGGCTAGGGGCGGGAGCTTGCTTCGGACCTCAGGGAGACCAATCCCCTCTCTCTAAGCTGGTATGCCATGCATTAATATGCACACTATTCAGCACTGATTGGATGAGTGCCTGTGCATGTACCAGGAGATTGACGGAAAGGTTAGTTTTGTGGATATCCTGGGAGGCTTTACACAATGGGGCATCCCAGACCTACAATATTACCATAATCAAAAACTATTGTATCTAAGGAGATCATGTGTAACATTTCAATATAATGTACATTATTAGCAGTTTGATGTATAGTGTATTTGAACTAATTTTAAAGACAACGTTCAGTAATATAATTTCATATTTAGACTGATATTGGCTGTGAATATGGGGGTTGAAGTCAAATCCAATGTAATCGTGATGTTTTGTCCAGAATCATCCAGCACTAGTAAGGATAGTCATAAATACGACTACAATCCTGAAAACACCTCATCCATCATTTTGGCTTTATTCATGGTTTTTATAAATTTCGGTAAACTGTTTTGTATCATCCAATCTGCACCCTACTCTCTGCAGATATTGCCTTCTGTTCATTAGCCTAAATATAGGCCTGTTTCACTATACTGCTATTTAGCTAAAAAATAGCAGAAACCTGTACAGTACTGTACCTCCTCAGCATTTAGAAGTTAACTCCTTAATATCAGCACCAGCTGTAATATGAAACTGCTATATTTTTATTGCATTTTAATTGGAGCATGTTATTCATTATAAATGATAAGGTGCACCAGTGTTTTTAACAACTCGGGTAAAGAGGGGCTAAACTCTTCTGCTCAGGGTGGTAGCACATCCAGCAGACAAATGGCCTGATTTACTAAAGCATTGCCGGGCTTTGATTAGCTATTCCAGGCTGGCACACCCAAGCTAGCATGCACAACAAAGTTGCATTTACTAAACTATTTTTCTTCCAGTATGCTTGCACACGGATGAAGGAACCCCTTATTAAACCGGACCTTCAGCATAATTTAATAAAAAGCCATAACCTTTAAAAAACAATTCCCCAGCATCTAAAATAAATATATTTTCGTTTTTTAGTCACTTACTTATCATTCTTTCCCCCACTGGGCTGCAACTCTGTTCAGGACTCTAGGATATGGGCGCCGCCATCTTGCCTAAGAAGCATCACATACTAAGGGGAGGAGAAGGGGCAAAAGTACAGCATGTGGGTTATAGCTGTGCTTTGGGGTCAGGAAAAGGGCAGCAATCCCACAATGCAGAGCAGCATAATCAGAAGACACTTCCTGTTTGCAGGCAGCTGAGACTCCATGGGCCGCCATCTTGGATGTTTAAAGACTCAAAAAAATGCAGGTAGGATGATTTTAATTTGAGCAATCTGTATGTACAGGGTGGGGGAAACATATAAGATAGGCTCTAATTCAGAGTGAAGGTCCAGTTTAACTATTTATTCACTAGCTGAGCTGGGAGCACAGGTTAGCCTGTTAGTATTGGCAATGGGAAACTCAATCCCATAGAACAACATGGGAAGTTTAGCATATTATTAGATCAACAACATTTTTTAAGCCAAAATTAACTTTTAAATTATAACACTTTAGTGTTGCAGTGTACATTTCTTTTTTAGGACTTATTCAATTGATCCTATACCCAGAGTGGCTTATGTAGTCACCTTCTACCCTCAGAACAGAAAACGGATGCGGTGTGATGTTCCAGTGTTCTCTATGGCTCCCTGGCCGTGCAGTGGTTCCCCCTGGTGCTCTCCAGAAAATATTTGTTCAGTCACACAAGGGCACTGAAAGCTTGGGGACTTCCAGTTTGGTGATGTTCCAGTGTTCTCTATGGCTCCCTGGCCGTGCAGTGGTTCCCCCTGGTGCTCTCCAGAAAATATTTGTTCAGTCACACAAGGACACTGAAAGTTTAGGGAGGGCAAGAATGGGTCAACCTTTAACACAGTGCCTCCATATATATAGGTATACAAGTACCCCTCGGAACCATGGGGAGCGCCATGCCATTGCAATTTCACCACCAGCCTACGGTTGGATGCCCACTTGAGAAGGGGTGAGGGTGTTTTAAGTGAAGCTGCAGTATTAGGGCCCCCTTACAGTATAATAAACTCTGTTCAGCTGGGAGTGTTTCCATGGTCTGTACAGGTCACATGATTCTGGTCCGCCTCCTGTATAGTTCCAGGGTGCTGTGGTTGTTCCTGTCCCCTATCCTCTTGCTTCATGGGGATATGTACATTTCCTGTCTTCCACCCAGGAGTCTCTCCAGGTGTCTGCCCCAAAGGGTTTCACCTTCAGTCCCACAGACAGGACCAGCTGCTTCAGTGGGCACTTCCCTAATAGCATATGGTGTACTTTCCACCCAGGGTACTCCAGCTGCCAGCATCCTTTTAAACCACATTGTCTGGTTACTGCACCAGGTCTTTGGTGCAGCTAGCCGGCTGCTTTATCTGCCTGTGCTGGTGCAATCAGGCCCACAGCTTTAATTCAATAATGTAATGATACAATAACATTTTATATACCCCAGAACCAGTGTTAACTCTAATACTTGCCAAAAAAAGAGTCCAGAGTTGGTTGTTGAAGGAGATCCGGATCAGAAGTTTAAGCTAAGATCAATGGTGCATCCTGTACTGAACAGTCTTGATTAGGTAAGCATGTGTTTAGGCCAAGCTAGTTCAGCCAGATAAGATACATATTATGTAAAAATCTTCAATAATACAGCTATTCTTGTCACATCACTTCAAGCATGGCTGACTTTCATGCAGATAATCACAGGCTGTTTAACAGCTTTCGGTCGATAAAGTGACTTTAGTATTAGTCAAGTTTTCTTATAGAGAAAGCACAATATAACCTGGAGAGGCATGGAGCATAAAATATCAGAGGTTGCCAGAATGGAGACAGTAAAACAGACAATAACATAAGAGGATTGTAAGATGATTGGTTTCATGTGGCTTTGTGTGTTACAGAAATACTCCACTTGACTCATCGACTAATGCAGTAGTGTACCTACAAACAAAAACATTTTAGCAAAATATTTTTTGGCACCCAAAATGATGTATCTGGCAGCTTATCCAACATAAAAAGTGAAAACACTCAACTAATGACAATAACGCTCCATAGAAATCAACCATAGTTTATTCTCTGGCTGTTTCACCTCTCCTCCCTGCGTCCTTCAAAAAAATATTTGGGTAGCAAGGGAACGGTGTTCTGAACATGGCCCACCCAAGAATATAGATTTTACTAAACACTTGAAAAGACATTGCAAGCTTGTAGGATGTTTTTCAGGCCTGCCACCTAACTAGTGTTCTGGACTAGTATCTGGACCTCATAGGCCACAATGATTGTACCTGCCGTACACCCATGCTTCAAATATTTCGAAAAAAAGAGCCATATCATTATGAAAAACAATCCCTATGGCTGTATTTAGTAAAGTAATTATTATAGTGCTGGAAGATCTCTGAATGTTCCTTGGTTTTACTTGATGGACATATGTTTTTTTAACCTTATTGACTATTAATTATGAGATATATGTTAATTAGTTAATATTAGTTAATATTTGGATCCCTTGACTTTTGCATTCAAAATGTTGGATACATATCAAACAAAGTGTATGCATGACCACAATTACTGAGCTGGTAGGGTTAAGTTTTTATACAAGTCGACTTTATGTCCAGCTCCTTATCAGTTTTTTAGGTCCTTATAAAGGGCTTCTGAAAGAGAGGGAAAAATATACCATGTTAGTAGTAACTGAATTTGTATTACTTTGTGAAGAAATTCAACAGTCTGTCCCACCTGGAATGTCTTCCACCTGGATAAGATCATTAGAAATTTAAACAATGGCCTGGATCGGACTGTTGATATGTGTGCTCAGTGGGATATATTTACAAAAGCAAAGTTACAATGCACACTGTATACAGTTGTAATAATTCTTAAAATTAAGTAAACAATTTCTTATATACATATGCTTAACTTAAAATATTCAGAATAGTAATCACTTGTATGTTACATTTTTATCAGTATAAGTGAGTATTATGCATGATGTGTAGGGTGTGCCGGTCCCTTATGGGAAAGGTGTCTAATACTCGGCACGGTTTGTCTACTGGGAGCTTCTTTATGAGTTAGTTAGAAGTTGTGATGAAGTTAATAGTTGGTGTGTATCCTAGAGTTATGGTGGGTTAGGTATGCCCACAGTATTAGCAAGCTTGTTGTGTATTTTCAGTATTGTAGCAAGTACAGTAAGGTATCCCTCAGTTACATAGCAAGCAATGCAGTGAAGCCAAGGTAATCTGGGTTGAAATCTCTGTGTAGACTGTGTATATGGGTCCAGATGAATGTAAAGAGTATATATGGGATTGAGCCTGGTGTATCAGTCTAGCCTGTCTGCCTTTTGTAAATTGATGCAGTGGTCTCCATGTAGTGAGTATGGTTGGCAGAGTGTAGTTAGGCTGGCTCTGGATAAACGCGCAGAAGGGCGTAAGTCCAGTTATCTACACACTTCCACGTATTGCATTGAGTATTAAACAGCTTTCTCATAAGGGACCGATGCACCCTACACCTCATGCCTAATACCCACTTATACTAAGAGGCCGATTCATTAATAGCGCCAGGTAGCGACAGATGAGCGCCAGTAGCGTTATTTTCACAGCGCACGCTAGTATTCGCTGTGCTTGGCCGTTGTTCGGCTGTTGACAGCGACTCAGTCGGTGTGCGGTAATGTTGAATACGGGTTTAGGAGTCGCTGTTTGACAGGTTCCGCGCTGTATGGGAGCGCATGACAGCGAATGGCCATAGCGAACGGCTCCCAGCATATTCATTAACAAATCACGCTCAAAAAATTCTTGCGCTGTGAAATGCTTGTTTAAACCCCAGAGCGCTGGCGGCGATGGGTTAAAAGTAGTTTTTTAACCCCCAAACAACCATATTTTTAGAAAAAAAAAAAAAACCATGTTTTTACAAACATTTTGTAATATGAATACATTAATATCAGACCTGTAATATCAATTCTACACAATTTTTTTTTTTTACCTTAAAAAAAATATCTAACATTGCAGAAGTGGTCACAGAATTTTTGCCATTTAAAAAACAAAACAAAAACAAAACATTAATAGCATTTAATTATGAATATTTAAAGATTGCTCCATTGAAATGCATTGGAGAGCGCCAGGTAGCGAGAGGTCATACCTGTCGCTATTCAAGGTCGCTCGCTGGCGCTGTGGGGTGAGGCTGGAATAATGATGAATGATTCGCGCTCTGTCAGTCGCTAAGCAGGATCGGCTTGATAAATGTGTGATTGCGGAGGGGAGCCGGCGTTCTCGTGGCGGTGAGCGTCATTACCGTTCGCACACCATTCGCTACCTGGCGCTATCTGGCCCTTGGTAAGGGCCTAAGTGTTATTTCTGGATGAAAAACATACAAGTGATAATTATAATGATAGAGTTCTGTATATTTAAAGCCAAGTATATGTATATAAGAAATTATTTTTACTTGTTTGTACGCACTTTTTACAACTATTTACAACTTGAATTGTAACTTGTAAATAAATTATCTCACTGAGCACACATACTAACAGTCTGATCCTGACTATCCTTTTTAAACTTCCTATGATCTCAAAAAAGGGCTCTTAGAAAGGGCTACAGTCTCCCGACCATTCCAGGAAATTTACCTCTGTGTTTGGTTGTTTTAAAGAAAAAAAAACTCTGCATGTCACTTGATACAACTGGTAGTACCAGCGGGAAATATGATGTTTGTGTGTCCATTATACACGTCTTTTCCCCACAACACACATTTCTGTTAGATTTGGTCACTACAGATAGGAAGTAAGGTGAAATCCCTGGACTCCATTTTCAGACAAAAGATTACTGTGACTCCCCACCCCTCTCCTGTTCCTTCAAACTAAAATGGAATAGAAAGAGCTATGGGAGTAGATGGCTCTATATAATATATAATATAATAATAATAAGTGTAGTTGTAATTGTAGTTATATATACCAAAACAATAAGAAATATATATATGGCTTGATTTATGAACTGCTTTGCCGGCCTTCATGAGCAGGTATCCATCGCGTTTTCCACACTTACAAAAGAAAATGTTCCATGTTGCCCGACTATACTGTATTCACTTCTAGTTCAGCGTAGTTGGGATAAGTTTGGAAGCAGTTCTACAGATATTTCCTGCAAAATCCACTGGAATCACTCTTTTTGTTTTGTCAAGATTGTCTCTTTAACTCAATTTTGCATCGATACCAGATATTTTGAACTTGAGCATCAGATAGTTAACTAGTATGTGAAAAACAACTAGATGTGCAATGCGGATAGACTCCTGCATGACCTAGTAAATTTAAAAGTCATAAATAGCGTAAAGCTAGCATAAAGCTCATCATACTTACCCAAAAGTGAAAATACCATGCTCACATACATTATAGAGGGATTACATGACTAGTAAAACTCAAGAAATCTAAGTACTAAACACACACCTTCATATAAAGTATAATGACCAAAAAAATACTTAGAATCCCACCAAACTAAAGCTAAGAAAAGAAAAACCTGCAATCATTCAAAATGTCCAATCTTTTGTGACCAACCTGTCAACAGCATGCCACTAAAAGGTACTCTAATCATGACTAAAATAGGCTGTAAAAAATAAGGGGAAGGAAAGAAGGGGGATAAGGCAAGAGGAAAAAGGGGAGGGGAAGGGAGAAAGGAGGAGAAAAGAACACAAAACCCTGTCGCTTAAATACACTTGCTAGTATCTCTCCCGCCACCTCGTTCTCAACAGGCAACACAATTAGGACCTCGTATCTAAATATCATTAGCCAATTAAATTGCAAGGACCAAGACTTCTTCAGTTTGTTTCTCAATTGAATTTACATTAAGTGTACAAAGCTCAAAAATGATCCTTCTACATTTTTTTCACATGACATAAACCTGGCATTTTAACGGGGGTGGGGGGGGGGGTATATTCTTTTATATCCACTGTACTTGTGTAAGTAAATAACAATCCACAGTAACTAAACCTTATTCTTGTCAGGTTCAGCTACATTTTACTGTAGATTAGGCTGCTTACATTGGAAATGGCTGACATTCAGCATGTAAGAGTGTGGAGAGAATTGTTCTCTTTCACATGGTAAATATGGCTATAGAGTCTTCATCTGTGGCTTTGTATAGTGCGTAGTAGAGGCACACAGCAAAATTATAACGCCCAGCTAAAAAAAAATCACAAGGGAAATCAGAACGGCAAATTATTTTAATGAATAAATCATGACGTTTTCCTGTTAAAAATATTGTATACACTTCAAGGTATATATAATAAATATCTATTCTAAGCATACAGTACATCCTTCTCCAATATAATACTTACACGTGGGTAATCCTCCGCCAGAGGGCGCTGTTCACTGCAGACATGCAAAAACAGGCTCCTCCCGGCCCTTCATATACCCAGGAACCTCCCACAAACCCCCAGATTTCTCTGCAGTGCTGACTGCGAGTGCTATCAACTCTCTCGCAGGTGAGCGGGGCTATTACAGCCTGCGGCCCTGCGGGGCTATTTCCACCCGTCCTCTTCGATAAAGATGTGCCTCCCAGCCTGGGCTGCGCTGGTCAGATAAAGGTAGGCAGCACCTCGTGTGCTGACGGAGCTGCGCTCCACCGCAATCCCCCACCATAGGGTAGGCGGTTTAGGCCGATGGTGAGCCTCTAATAGATGCCCCTCCCGCATTGTTGCCCCTCATAGCGATGAACCCTGGGTGCAGGTACGCTTCCCCCTCGCTTCCTCCTGTAGCTCGGGGGCAAAGAAAGGGGGGGGTATGTGTGTGGCGGTCCCAGCGTAATGTTATCACGTTTATGGCTGTTGACCTTTTATTTAAACTTGGGTGTCAGTGCCGCACTCCTTGCTCCGCATAAACCTTGTCTGGTTGCGCGCATGTGTGTCAGTTCATTACATAAGTGTGCAGCCTGGGCGGCAGCATCATTCTCTAGTGTGAGAGCAATCTACTTGATTACACTCTGTATGTGTGTCCTATCCACAACTGTTTTTGACGTTGCGCTGGTTAGAGCTTCGCGCTCTTTGGGGGAGGCGGGGACTTGGCATGACGCACCCCGCGTCACGGCCAGATCAGGCCCGCCCCTCGAGGTTCGCTTGCGGGCATACTGCTCAGATAATCACCATATGGAGGCATCTCAGAATTATGTACCCGGGGTCCCTCGGGGACATGACCGGCTGTGTACAGTGTGTGGTCAGCCCCATGCTGACGCTGACAGAGTACGGGTCTGCGGACCGTGTGCTGAACAGGCACTGACCCTGCAATCAGGTTTGCCAGTGGCTGCACCTCTCTTCAATACACCTGTCTCCCCGGACCTAAATCTCACTCCTGATGAGTCTCACTCGAGCGGGGATGACCAGCAAGTCGTGCCGCGCAGGCTGCCTACGGCTGAGCAGGTGCTGTCTAGTTTGGCGGAGCGCTTGGGCCCTGGAAAGAAGCGGTCCCTGATGCCTCCTGGCTCTCCGGTTCCTAATGATACTGATGAATCTGCTGCTATGCAGGACCTTGACCCTTCTGATGAAGGCTAGCTATTCCCCGATTCGGGCTCCTCGGATGAGATGCCCTGGAGCCGTGATGATTCTGGGCCCGGTTCTTGGGGCCTGTGTGACACAGATGAACTAATTATTAAGATCTTTGAGGTTTTGTCTATTTCCCCTCCTGGAGAGGCTTCCAAGCCTAAGAAAGAGAGTTTCCACACAGCGCTGCCGCGCTTGGAATTCCTGGAACAGGAGCATTTCCAGAATCTTATATCCCAAGAATAGGAATCACCTTGTAAACTTAAAGGGGTCCCAGGGGTCTGGGATGGGAAGTACCCTTTCCCTCCTGATGTGGTTAATTTTTGGTCAGCACCTCCTGTGGTGGATGCACCGATTATAGGGGTTACTAACCCCCACTTCATGACTACTCCTTATTACCGTACCCTTCGGGATGCTGAGGACCGGCGCATTGACAGATCTCGGTCGCGGTCTGCGCCGTGGCCATCACTGCGGTGGCCGCCAGGACTCTCATTAGAAAACTACTTGATCACCGACCTGAGGACCTCCCCTGGGAGGTATTTAATGCACTCTCAGACTGTGATGTGTTTGTGAGGTTTATCCTCTCAGCGCTGGATGACACCATTAAGATGTGTGCTAGAACCTCTGCCCTTGTGGTAGCTATTCGCCGCCTGGTCTGGCTGCGACAGTGGGGTGCTGACGATGATACGAAAAAGGCTCTCACTGGCCTTCCTTTCAGAGGACGGCGTCTATTTGGGGCCCGTTTGGACCTTTTTGGAATAAAGGGTAAGGCACCCCTATGCAAAAGGCCGTCTAGGCCTCCTCGGGGCAGGGACACCCCTCCCCCTCCCTACGTTAGTGTCAAACGTGAACCTGAGGTGTGCTTCCAACTTTTCGGAGTGGATTTTCACCACGGGGTGAGCAGGCAACGCCCTGGGCCTTCTGGCAGGCCTAAGTCCAAATCTGCCAAGACTTCCCAAGCATGAAGGGACGCCCTCGCCCTTCTGGGCGAGGGGACTGCCACAGCACCTGACTCCTATCTGGGAGCATATCTTCTCCTTCTGGTGGTTCCAGGAGGTAGTTCCCCTGGACACAGGATATAATTTGCTGGGCGGTCCCTCTCAGAGGTTGTCAGGGTGCTTCTAGCCCCTGTTTTTCCCCTCAGGAGTTGGTGCAGGCCGTACTCTGCCTGCAGGGTCTGGGCTTACTTGCAGGTTGCCCTTAACAGAATGGGGCGATGGCCTCTATGTTAACCTTTCTCTTTCCCTCAAATTGATGAGGTCGGTCTGGGCCATACTGGCATATGGTAGGCTTGGCAATTCTACACTCACAGGTAGCCCCTGTATGATATCTCTGTCTTGGGACACAGGCGCCCCGTGCAAGGGGGCTTCCAGCCTCCTGTGGAGTTCTAGATCCTTTTAGTTCCCCCTGTGTCTTCTGGACACCAAGACCTTTACTAGTCAGTGTTGAAGGACCAACCCTGTGGATTGGGGCCTTATTTTTGGCCTCTCTTCTGCTCCCAAGCTTCTCGCCAAGGTGTGGATGGGGGTTATGTCTCTGACATGCCGGTGGGGCGTCCGCACTAGGACCTACCGGATTGTCCTTCCTTACTTCCCAATCTCTACGTCAGGCCGCGTAGGTTAGTCGGTCGGTGGTGTCCCCTGGGAGTTACTGAATGGGTGCTCAGTCACCTCAATCCCTCATGGTCCCTTATCCGCTATCTCCATTCCTTTGATTCGGTTCAGGCTTGAGCCTTTTTCCTTGGCAACAAGTGGACTCTTGGTTACGGGGGCTCTGTCCCTCTTCGCTGACATCTTACTTTCACTAGGCAGGATTGCAGCTGGTGGGCCCGTTGGTGGCGTATCAGATGATGTCCCTTATATACAGAGCCTTGGGCTCTTTGGCACAGTAGGTTATTGATCCTAGATGGGGTTCCAGCACCCCGGGAGCTAGGTCTGTGTTCATTCCCCTTTGGTACGGTGGTTCCTCTTGAGCTGGTTATATTCAAGGACCCTGTCAGGGGGCACCACCTTCTTTGCTTGCATCTTCCTGTGAATGGTCACCTTGGGTACCAAGTCTCGCAGGTTGGCGGGGGGGGGAATTTCTTCCAAAACCCCCCGTGGTTCCTAGGTAGGGTCTCTTAGAGGGTCCATCTTACCTACTGCCTGTTAAAAGATTGAGTTTTTAGTTGACTCTATACTGCTGGACTTCTCCTCAGGACCTGTCTATTTGGGAACTCTTGGGCTGTTGGAAGACAATGGCCTGTTTTATTATTGGTCTGGAGCTTGAAGCAGGATGATTCTCCTGGAAGGTTCCTGATCCTGATCAGGGTGGGGGTCTACGTCCCCTGCTCCTCAGTGGTATTCACTCCAATGGATGTCTTTCAGTGGCAGGTTGTGCTATCCTGGTGTCCCTCTGAGAGCCAACTAGGGTGGCTCTGTTGGGTCTCGCTAATATCACAGGGGCTCTGCCCTTGTTTTCACTGCCCCAGAATATTCTGACTCTGGTCATGGGGGCTTAGAAATTTATGTATAGACTTTCTATTTTATATGTCTTCTCTTCATTCACCCTGCTATGTGGGGTTCTGCGCACGGTCGTGCTGATAAAGAGACCCGTGAGATTGAAGGCCCCTGGGTGGCCTAGTGAACTGTGGTTCGCAGATGTTTCTGCTGAGGTCAGCGGACCTGTACGCTCTCTCAGGAGTGCGGTTCTGCCCTTGTCAGGCTCCTTCTTATGTCGTCCCAATCTACAGACTCTAGTCTGAGGGCTTGACAGCTGATTCATTCACCCCCTTGGAGACGGGTTTATCTTCTGGGTGACTTGGTCTATGGGGGGCTAGGAGCAAGCATCCTTGGCTTCTTCTTCCTCCGTCTGTTGTGGGTTATGGTGTACCCATATTGATTGGCATGAGTCGTGGTCTCTCCCCTGTTGGACGTTCTCGGTTCCCAGGGTTCTAGAGTTGTTACAGCATAGGTTGGGGCTGGCTCCCCATCTAGGTACTCTGAAGGTTCAGGTTCTGTCCTGTCTGCCTTCCTGTAGAAGTCTGGTTCAGTCTTCCTTGTTAGGAGTTCTCTTGGGGATTGCTCAGGGGCATCTCCCAAGTAGTTCAATGGTCCCTGTTGGGATCAATTTTCATTCTGTTTGCCCTGCGGATTGTTCCCTTGGGACTTATTCTGGATGCTGTCTGAGCTGTTGTGTAGTTCAAGTCGCCCCTCCGGGGGCTGTTGCTTCGGTCAGACGTGTGCCTGAGAAGGTGGCTCTGATTACTTAGCCCTCGTTCATTATATATGTATATATACACTCCATGATGTGGTGGTATTCCGCCTTACGCCGGACCCTTTTGTCCAAGGTGGTGTTTTATGATCATTCCTTAAGTCCCTTTTGTCTGCCTATGGGCCTTATTCTTAGTAATGCTGAAGTAAGGGGGTCTACATTCCCTCAACAGGTCTTGACATTTTCCTGGCTGTTTCTTGTCCCTTAGGGGGACTGATGCCCTTTGGGGTCTGCGGGCGCCTCCATATGTATGCGCCTGGTCTCGTTTGCTTCCAGGGCCTATGCGCCCTTTGGACTGATCTTATTTGGATGATTTGCCTTCCTGGTCCTGAGTAAAGGTTTTGGCTTCTCGCTGATCCTTGTTAGTGAAAGGGTCAGTATCCCCGCATGTCTTGCGGGTGACCAGTTTCAATTCCCCGTTGGGGAGAGTTCTAAGTTTACCCGAGGCTTCTGTTGCCCTTGGGCTGGTTAGGCCGTTACACTGGCCTATTCCTTTAAGGGGGAAGAATCTCCCTCTCTTTTTATTCTGCTCCATTGGTGTTTGGGTACCTTTGGCCCTTCAGCACTAGGTTTTCTGTTGAATAAGTTGCTAGACCGCTGCTTGTGTCTGTTCATACCTCTTCAAAGGATTTGTTATGAGATTGACGTTAGAGCTTTTGCTCATGTCGTACTTGGTAGCAAAGTTTTGCAGGTAACAGCGCCTTTACTGTCTGCTGTGCCTTTTTTGTTGGGGATCCCACCCTACTTTATGGACACTGCTATTGGATGTCCCACGTGTAAGTATTATATTGGAGCAAGACGTACTGTATACTAAGAATAATACAATTCTGTGAAATACTCACCTGTAGAATTGGTATTATACGCATACAGCACGTCCTGCTCCACCCCACCCTGGTTTTACATTTTCTGGATCCCCTGTATGGTGATTGTTATCATTACTATTGTTACCAGTTTGGTGGTTGGTTTCTCCCGGCTTCTTTTCTCACTGATTTTCAATACTGGGGATTTGTGGGAGGTCCCTGGGTATATGAAGGGCCGGGAGGAGCCTGTTTTTGCATGTCTGCAGTGAACAGCGCCTTCTGGTGGAGGATTACCCACGTGTAAGTATTATATTGGAGCAGGACGTACTGTATGCGTATAATACCAATTCTACAGGTGAGTATTTCACAGAATTGTATTTTATCACGTTGAGAGTGATTTTGCCATTTTTTTTGAACGTGGGAATGCTGGTTGTGCAGTCTTTATTGCTTCTCTCTACCCAACCAAAGCAAAGTATTTAAATAAAAATTTAAATTTGTCTAATCCTCCCTTTGCATTGTGAAGGAAATATACAAAATATTTTCTTAAACCTTAATTTATTTGGTACATAAATACTAGCCTAGAACAAATAATGTTTAGCTGCTTGAAATCAGCATCCAGTAAAAGGCAGAAACAAAAACAGTGTAGTGTAAAACTATGCAGTTCCAGCAAGAAGATTGAGCTGTAAAATGATAGACATCAACAGGTAATCTCCCCCTCTCATGTGGAGGACTAAGAAGACCTTCAAGCAGAAACATGATGTATTTTCCAGATAACCAAGTGCGTCTCTATGTGGAATTGGTCACTATAGGCAGCTAAGTGCACAATGTGTCTCTGGCATACAGCAAAGGCATTTGCCTGATTAACCCTTATAACAGCATATCCTCAGTGACTGCTCAGCCGGGAGCATGCTCATAATTCTGTAATGACCAGTTGCTTGCTGGAAACCTAGGGCTTCCTTGAGGAATGGCTTTTTTTCAAATGCATTAACAATTAAAAATCAATTGAGTAGCACTTAAAGAGGATCAAAACCCATCCTGCTCATCTATAGAGTATGAAACACCTGCCCAATTTTGCCCAATTTTATTTTTTACACTGTTTGAAATGCTCTGGTACCGCCATTACTTTCATTATGCAGTACACAGCATAAAACTGCCACATGGTATCTCCAAAGAATGATCCAGAGCGCTAAGAAAAGTGTATACCATATGATGTGTACATACATACAAGGCATTTGTTTTGGCATGGAGGTTCAGTAAAACTGGTGGGGGGGGCAAGCAACCAGCGTTAGCAGAATAAATTATGGCACTTATCAATAATCAGTAAACATAATGGACTCCCCTTACCATTGCAGTAGGTTCATCTATAGTCCATTTTTGGTGACAAAAAAAATAGAATGATTTTTAGCTGTGCAAATTTTTAAATAATTTGCACAACTAAAAATGGTGTTGAATCACTGTAAAAAAAATCTCACAAAAATTGATAAAAAAAATCTCACGGTGCTGAATCAGTCCTTGTTTTTCTAGCAATCTATATTTACCTGTCCCATCCACAGGGCCTACGTGGTCTGGTGGCTCTAGTGCTACATCCCCGCCTGGCCGTATGGCATCTTTTGCTGTCTGCGATAGGAG
This sequence comes from Gastrophryne carolinensis, assembly GCA_027917425.1. Taxonomy (NCBI): domain Eukaryota; kingdom Metazoa; phylum Chordata; class Amphibia; order Anura; family Microhylidae; genus Gastrophryne; species Gastrophryne carolinensis. Next base: position 198,630,069 of record CM051237.1, read on the forward strand.
CAGCTCTGCAGGCAACATAGATGCCCGTGGGTATCCATACCATTTCATGTTGGGGATTTGGAGATTTCTGTGGAGATCAATGAGCCTCTTAGGCTATTAAGACAGTGTACTGGCCCTGCCCAGTGTGTCCCCTTGGCTGACCTTCTGCCTACCCAATATTTTTATGTTTGCTGCCTGGACTGATCTAGCCTGTTTTTGACCATGAGCCTGTTTGACATTTTGGATACTGTTAACCCTTACACCTCATCTTACTCCTTTGTTGAGATGCTTGAATGGCTAATCACATGTGGCTGATCCCAGAATTCCTGATCTCTCACTCTCATGCCACCCCAGCTCCAGTTTGGACCTGGTTGTCTCTCAGCTTTTGTGCTTTAGGTTTTCACCCCAGCTCCAATTTGGACCTGGTTGTCTATCGGCTTTTGTGCATCTGCAGCCCCCCTCCCCCCCGGGCTTCTGATATGAGATGCTCCTACAGTTGATAATCCTTAGAAAAGCAAAGCTAAGCATGGAAGCATGTCTGTTCAGGGACGGGAAGTAGCTGCATGCTGGAGACATGACACTTATTTCCTGTCCACTGTGAGATAGAGCTCTACCACACATAGGAATTTTTCCTCTGCATTTAATCTATCCCTGCAGTGAGACATACACAAGCTGTGAGTGTACGTGTGTATAACGCCTGGAGTGGTGGACTGCCCTAATTATGGTGTAGAGGGAGCAGTTGTTGTATTAAGTGTCTTGCTCAAGAGCACTTCTTGGCCCGAACTGAATCTGCAACCCTCTGGTCACAGGATAGCTTTCTTACCTCTAAGGGATCACGACTGCCCCCTATAATGCAGGGCTCACTCATGGTGTGAGGGTGTGTAGATTGGTTAGTATACTGTTCCTGTGAAGTACAGAGTTGCCGGGAAGGAAATAAATACACTTTAAGTCCTGTGGACAACTGGTTCTGGTCAGGCAAATTGTCTAAAGGTGAACAAGCGGTGTCTTTTTGGGGGATGATTCCTGATCTAAGGTCAGCAAACAGCTAGGACATTACACATGTGCCTGGTGGCACTTCTTTTCTTTCAGGGTAGGTATGTGTTGGAAGATAGACGGAGGAGAGAACATTTTACATTATATAATTGTGTGTATGCTGGATCATAGATATCTATCATGTGGCACCTGTATACTTGGACCATTGGCACCTTTATGTTTGGATAATTTTAATTAGTTCTATAGTCATTTGCATTGCCGTTAATAATGTGGTCACTACATTATTTTTCTGACACTTGCAGAGAGGCCAATGTGATTCTCATCATGATATGTGTAGGTGTTGGAGAAGATGGAGGAGGGAGGGTCTTCGCCCCTCACTATTACCCAGCGCTGAAAAGTGTGCTCATAAATAACATTTATTTCTGCACTTTTGATTAACAGAAAGGTACAGAAATGTTTTACAATTATAGATGTCACATGCTAATATCTTAATGCACAGCAGTAATTCACCAATGTGCAGAGACCCATGTGTGTCGTTCATAGTTTTATTTTTGTTTGGATTAATAGACTCACATTTCCTGCATTTAACCTTTTAATTGCAGAAGAGGACCTTGAGTTAGATTTTATAGCAAATATCATACGCTTTCATTAGTGTTTTGTGTACACTCAAGACTTGATAAAATAAAAGCTTTTTCCGGGTCTTATATTAATTTAATCACAGAAAATGTGCCTTGTATAATGTTCTAGGTGTCTTGTTCTGTCAAGGACTAGTGCACTCTAATGGATGCAACGGCTTTAAGTGCTATTTGAAAACATGAGGCATAGAAAACACAGTGGGGTCTGAGAATGGCAGAAAATCCCAATGTGAAGCATAAAGTAGGAATGCAGTCAGTTTTGCCTCTTTTTTTCAGACAGACTTCAGTTTATGCTACACTTGTTAGTTGCCCATCGTGCAGACCCTACCCAAACACTTATTATGCAAGCTTGACAACTGGCATGCGCATTTAAGATGTCCTGTTTCAATACTTCAGTATTATTCTGTGTGCTTACTCTGCATTTTTTCCATCCGTGGACTTATAAACACTATAGGCCTTATTAATCATGTGTACTGTTTAGCATCTTTCTGTTGCCTAAAGGCACATTTGGAGCCCCAGCACGTTTATCTTTTCTGGTGCTGCGCTGTGGACTACAAATGGTGCTATAAGTCACAGCGGCAAATGCAAATTGCTTTGATTTTTGCACTAGTTATTGGCCAGCCTGTATCAGCTCTGTTGGCCCAGACTGCCTGTTATCCCTTTGCCAGTGAGTTCCACTTTGCACCGCCAGTCTTCCAGCGCTACACAGAGTATTTATACATTTTCTCATCTCTTCCATTCGGGGGCTCCACTAGTAGCAACGCATGGGTTAAGCCCATGGCAGGGACTGCAAGATAGAAAAAAAACTAGCTCCTTCTGGCATATTTAAGGCAGGCTGTGGCAGGATATTTTCAGTTCTTTTCCTGCAGTCACAAGGGACTGTGAAGATGGCTGGATTTTTCTGTTTTTAATACAATGCTCAACTTCATCTGTCTCCTAGCCCCTTACCAGCTGCAGAATTCCCAAGGACCCCAGTTAGATGCCTGAAGTTGGTTCCTAAGCTGATATCGTGGTCTCGTGCAGAGTGAGAGGAGCACACATGGGTCCAGGTAAGCGCGCCAGGGCTCGTCCAACTGGGTCTGAGCTCCGAGGATCAGAAACCCGCTACCCGCAGGGTACCTGATCATTGGACCTAGTATGATGGCCCTGCTGTGTGCCTCACGCTGAGCCCCCATTCCTTCTACCCCCTGGATTATCACCCACCCTGGTCACTATCTGCCTTCCCTATGGCTGCTGATGGTGGGCCTGAGCTAAGTGGCCGTGCTCCCATGGGTCAGTGTGTGAATGTGCGTGTGTGTGTGTGTGTGTGTGTGTGTGTGTGTTTGCTACATTCTTTGACATCCTGAGAGAGAGACAGCAGAGCTCATTTAGAGCCAGCGTTTGGGGGGAGGCAGCCTCACCGTGGGGAGTGCGGCAGATATAGAAAGAATGCGGGCCGGCCTTGCTGGCAGCGTCAGCATAAGGCATGGTTTTGGCCACTCTGGCCTGGCAGTGGAGGACAGGAGAACGGGCTACTGCATTTGGGAGGTCTGGTGCCCCTCCTTCCTTCTCCTCACAAGCAGCACAAGGCATCGCTATCTTGTGTGGTGTCTGAGGTCCCTGCTACATGCTGAGATCGTTGATTGTCAGTTTCTGCACTGCCTTCCTGTTCCTGGGATGAGGACTGATTCCAGCACAGTTTCCCTGGTCAGGTAGGGCTCCCTCTGGAGGGGCAAAGCCTTTTAACTTTGCAGGGTCGGGGTCCAGAAGCTGCTGCATCCTTGACCAGTGGCTTGATTTTAGCTGCAGGGAGGTTGATTTTCCAGTAGTTCAGAAAGGTCTAACCTAGTAGTCAACAGGCAGGGGGTGTGGGGACCAGCACTCCAGCTGTATTTCTTAGCAGTTAGAACTTTTTACCATATCAGAGTGACCAGGGTTTCGTATTTTAACAGAGAGTGGTGCCGCGTGTCCCATTTGCCAAGCGCGCCTGACCTCGAGCGAGGGACCCCTGTCTTGCACTGCTGGCAGGTTCTGCACCTCAAATGCATCGTCCAGTTTCCCCTGCGGATTCAGGCTCAGACTCATTGAAGCGGGATACCCCTTGGGGGGCTGCCAGGTCGGTCCTTATCCCAGGGTCAGCTCACAGTTGGACGTGGCGGAAAGGGTGGCTCGGTGAGAGCATGGTCAGTGGCCTATGTCAGCAGGGGCAACCCGAATCTGTCTCTGCCCACCCAGGTGGGAAGGCTATGGTCAAGTGTAGGCATATTCAGACGGAGTCCTCGGAGGATTCTAGCTCTTACGTTGAGGACCTATTTAGAGAATCTAGTTTAAATGTGTGCAATAATAATTATAAGGATAAAACACCCTAATCCAGTTTCTGCTCATTGTGCTCCATATGATCTTGAGCTACAGCACCAGGTTTTTATCTGACGCTGCTTAAACAACAGCGCCTGGCGCTGTGACCTTTTGGGCGCTAGTGTTAAATAAGACTCCCACTGACAGTTGCATTAGTGCTGCCGTTTTTTCGTTTCTTAATTGGAACGCTGAGGCAAAAAAGTGGTGCTTCATGAATAATTATTATTGACTTCACACAAGTAAATAACACACTAAGGGGCAGTGAAGTGTCATGTGCCTGGAGCAGTGGGCTGCCCTAAACTCGGGACCCGACAAGCAATTGGGGGTAAGTGCCTTGCTCAATGAAACTTCAGTCATCTACCATGGCCGGAAATGGAACCTGCCATCCTCCGGCCACAGGGCCAATTCCCTACCTCTAGGCCATGACTGCCTCATTTTATGGGAGGCCCGAGGCGGTCATGGTGATTCTGTATATGCAGCCTATTGTTCCTACTCATGAACCTTTTAGCTGAGTGACCCATAAGATAAACATGGGTGTAACTAGTAAAACAAAAAAGCCCTACACTGGGTAAGCATACAGCAATCTGTGGAGGCCATCCAGAGCATAGTATACCTGGTATCATGTATAGCAAGTCAAAGCAACTGGAACAGTTTTTTCTTTGTCTATATGCTTCATTAATCATTCAAACGGCCTTTTACATTTAATACTAAATTGAGTAAACAATTGGGATTCCTTTGTGGATTGGAAGCTACAAATGTCCAAAGAGACTGGTATCTAAGGCTGTAGGGACACTGACATTATTCTAAGCTACTGAAATCAATTAATGAGTTCTAAATGCTGCACCTTTGCTAAAGACAGAAATTACATTTGGCTTACGGTTATCAAAATTCTTTAGAATCTACTGCAGCTGCATTAACCCTTTACCTGCCAGGCTATCTGGAGATTTTTTCACACTTTGTTGCCAGACCATTTTGCACTATTTTTGAAGGGATTTCCCAGGGAATTTATATATTGTTTTTTTTCAGCAGAGTCTGGGCTTTAACATGAAATGTCTTGTTTGTAATTTTTTAGGTGTATTCTCAATATTTTTGGGTAAAATATGTGCAAAAAAATAAAAAAAATCTATTTATTCTTAGTATACAGTACGTCCTGCTCCAGATAAGATTCTTTACGTCTGGGTATTACTCCACCAGATGGCGCTGGACTGCAGAGACAGCGAAATTGGCTCCTCCCGGCCCCTCAAATACCTGGGACCTCCCACAAATCCCCAGATTTTCGCAGTCTGGACTGCGAAGGACAAGAAGATAGCTCTCTCTTCTCGCAGGTGAGCGGGGCTATTAGCCTGCGGCCCTGTAGGACTATTCCCACCCGTTCCATTGTTAATTTGCCTCCCAGCTTTGGCTGCGCTGGTGCGGGTGATGGTAGGGCAGCACCGCTGTCAGGTGCTTAGGAGCGCTGCTCCACCGCAATCCCCCACCAAAGGGTAGGCGGTATAGGCACTTGGTGAGCCTTATGGGATGCCCCTCCCGCACTATTGCCCCTTGCCCCTGTCTATCGGTGAGCCCTGCGTTAGGTGGCCGCTGCCCTCCCTCGCTCTCCCTTGTAGTTCTGGAGGGGGGGGGGGGTGAGAGTGTGTTTCTGTACATTCACTTTGTATGGTGTGCTTGATTTGCCTTAATCCTGTCACCGCACAGATTTGGTTGCACTGGTTGCTTGTTTGAATATGCCGCCGCGCACGCCCTTACGGTGTTCCGCGGTCGGCGGCGACATTACCTCAGGCGCTGCAGCGCCATCATTGGTTAATTTTTTCACATGTGCGGCTTCGCACTCTAAGGGGGGTGGGGCCTGCGGATGGCGCGTTCCGCATCACTGTCTCCGCGGCCCAACCCTCGAGGTATACTCGGCCCCATTTTTGCTTCTTCGTGCTGCGTGGCTGGCGCCTACCTACCACGGTCCGTGAGTGCCCTCGCGGCTGTTTTGTATATGTTTTAATGTTAATGTATGCATGTCGCTTACGGGGTTTTTCTTGCTTATGTCTTACAGGCGGGTCAAACTCAATTGGTTTCTCCCGGCCCTACCCCCTCTATTTAGTTTATTAAACTTATTGAGGCCTAGTGTGCTAATTCCTCCCACTTCCCTAGCGGGCTACTGGGGCATCCCAGGTTGCTTTTATCGCGTGAATCCCTATCGGCCTATTGTGCCGCTATAATCACCATATGGAGGTGTCTCTCGCGGCTGTTTTGTATATGTTTTAATGTTAATGTATGCATGTCGCTTACGGGGTTTTTCTTGCTTATGTCTTACAGGCGGGTCAAACTCAATTGGTTTCTCCCGGCCCTACCCCCTCTATTTAGTTTATTAAACTTATTGAGGCCTAGTGTGCTAATTCCTCCCACTTCCCTAGCGGGCTACTGGGGCATCCCAGGTTGCTTTTATCGCGTGAATCCCTATCGGCCTATTGTGCCACTATAATCACCATATGGAGGTGTCTCAGGATAATGTGCTCGGGGTGCCTTCGGGACAAGCCCGGGTGTGTGTGGCGTGTGGGGTGTCCCCTACCAGTGTTGACAATGTGCGGGTTTGTGTGCCTTGTGCCCAGCAGGTGCTTGCGCTGCAGCCTGGGTTACCAGCAGCGTGGCCTGCGCCACGTATGGCTTCGCCTACTCCCCCAAGCTTACATTTGACTCCCAGTGAGCTGCATACTAGTGGGGAGTCTCAGCCTGATGTGTCTACTAGACTGGCCAGTGTTGAAAAGTTGCTTGCTAATACTATGACGCGTAAAGGCCTCTGCTAAGAGGCGGCATTTGGCGCCTGATGTCACTCTTTTCCCTATGGAGGCTGAAGAGTTCTTTGATCTGTCTGGTTATACCCCCCTGGAAGAAGGGGAATTGTTCTCTGACTCAGAATCATCTGATGAACGGCCCAAGGGTTATGATGATTCTGGCTCTGATCCCTGGGCCCCAGATGATACTGATAGGCTTTTGGCTCAGATTTTTGAGGTGCTTTCTATCTCTCCTCCGGCCGCGGCTCCTAAGCAGCAGGGGGAATTGTCTCATATTGCTAAGCCACGGTTAGAGTTCCCTGAACAATCTCATTTTAATAATTTCGTGCTCAAAGAATGGGAGCGTCCTAGCAGGCTCCCCACAGTCCCTAAGAGTTGGGATTAGAGATATCCCTTTCCTGCTGATGTGGTTAAACGTTGGTCATCCCCTCCCGAAGTGGATGCCCCAATTCTGGGTTTGTCTAACACCTCTGCCATGCATTCCCCTGACTCTACTACCCTGAAGGATAGTAAGGACCGGCGTATTGATCAGCTGGCTTCCCATGCCTTTGCCTGCGTGGGGACGGCGCTGCGCCCGGTTTGTGCCTCTGCCATTACAGCTGTGGCTATTAGGACTCTGCTTAAAAGTGTCCTAGATGGAGCTCCTGATGATGTTTCTAGTGAAGAGTAGAATGCATTCTCGCGTTGTGAGGTATTTGTTGCTTATGTCCTCTCTGCCTTGGATGATACCATTAGGATGTGTGGCAGAGCCTCTGCCTTGGTGGTGGCTATACGCTGCTCGGTTTGGCTGCGCCAGTGGGCAGCTGACAACGCTGCCAAGAAGGCTCTCACTGGTTTTCCCTTCAAAGGACTACGCCTATTTGGGGACCGCCTGGAACTGTTTGCTAAGGGAGGCAGGTTACCCCAGCGCAGAAGGCAGTCTCCTTTTGTTCCCCCTACCGCCGGGCTCCTTTTCTTCCCCCTACGTGGATCCAGAACAGGGAGAGGGGTCTCCTTTACTGGGGCTCGAGGAGATTTCTGGGGTAGGGGCAGAAGACGTGGATGCTCTGGCCCTTCCTGGGGCTCCAAGTCTAAGCCTTCCCCCAAGCCCCCTCAGGCATGAAGGGGCACCCTCACCCATCCGGGTGGGGGGACGGCTTCAGCTCTTTGCTCACGTCTGGAGACTTCATGTCTCAGACCAGTGGATTCAGGAGGTAGTGTCCTCCGGTTACAAGATAGAGTTTGCTGCCTGGCCGCCCCCAAGATTCATCAGATCCCGGATGCCTCAGGACCCCATGTCAGCTCAGGCTCTTGAAGATCCTCAACAAATTTGTCAGATGCAGGGGCTTTCGCATGGAAACTCTGCGCTCTATTAGCTCCCTGCGTCCAGGGGACTTCATGACCTCTGTGGACATCAAGGATGCTTACCTTCATATTCCCATCTTTCCAGGTCATCAAAGATTCCTCAGGTTCGTGCTGGAGGATCAGCACTACCAATTTGTGGCATTGCCCTTTGGTCTCACGTCAGCTCCCAAAGTGTTCACCAAGGTGTTGGCAGGAGTGATGGCTCTGCTCAGGTCTCAGGGCATTCGCGTTCTGTCCTATTTGGACGACATTCTCATCACTTCTCAGTTCCTCCAACAGGCAGAGCTGGATACTCAGTGAGTAGTGTCCACACTGGAGTCATTTGGCTGGGTGATCAACCATCCCAAATCTTCCCTGTCTCCCTACTTGGTGACGCCATTTCTGGGAATGAATCTGGATACAGTTCAGGCAAGGATCTTTCTTCCTCAGCAGAAGGTGGACAGTCTGCTAGCCCAGGTTGAGTTCCTTCTATCTTGCAGCTGGTGGGCCTGATGGTGTCGTACTTCGAGGCGGTTCCTTATGCCCAGTTTCACATGAGGCCTCTGCAACTCCACCTCTTGTCAGTCTGGGACAAGGATCCTGTGTCCCTGGACCAGGTCTTTGTTCTGTTCCCCCCTAGCCAGGCGGTCCCTCTCGTGGTGGCTGGACTCCAGGAACCTGTTGGCGGGCAGACCTTTCTTACCCCTGCTGGGAGACGGTCACCACGGATGCCAGTCTGACAGGTTGGGGGGGCTTCTGGAAGTCCCTACAGTTCCAAGGGCGGTGGGGCCCTCGGGGGGCCCACACCCCTATCAACATTCTGGAACTGAGGGCGATCAGGATGGTTCTGGCTCACTTGACCCAACACCTTCGGGGTCGGCCTGTTCAGGTATGCTCGGACAACCAGACGGCGGTTGCCTACATCAATCGTCAGGGAGGGACCCGGAGCAAGGGGGCCCTCAAGGAAGTGTCTCTGATACTGTCCTGGGCGGAGGACAATGTTCCCTGCATCTCAGCTCTGTAGATTCTGGGGGTGGAGAATCTGCAGGCAGACTCTCTGAGCAGGGGGACCTCTCACCTGGGAGAATGTTCCCTCAGCGACAGGGTGTTTCACTCTCTGTGTCACCGTTGGGGTCAGCCAGATGTGGATCTGTTTGCGTCCCGTCACAATCACAAGCTCCCAGCCTTTGTCTCCCTGTTCCAGGATCCCCTGGCCTTGGCCACGGATGCTCTAGCAATGTCATGGCAGGACTTTCAGCTTCTATATGTCTTTCCCCCATTCCCCCCGTTGGGCAGGGTTCTGCGCAAGATAGCTCAGGAAGGGGTGCTAGCAATTCTGGTGGCTCCCCGGTGGCCAAGAAGAGTGTGGTTCGCAGACATATTGCAGCTGGCAGTAGATCAGTACGCTCTGCCCAGGGTTCCAGACCTACTCACTCAGGGACATTTACGCCATCCCAGTTTACAAACGCTGGCTTTGACGGCCTGGCTGCTAAAACCTCCATCTTGATGGAAAAGGGGCTGTCTGCCTCTGTTGTTAACACCTTGATTAGGGCTAGGAAGAAGTCTTCTTCTTCCATTTACTATAGGGTTTGGCATGCCTACATTGACTGGTGTGAGTCTAGGTCTCTTCCCTGTCGTGTGTATTCCCAGGATTCTGGAGTTCCTTCAACATGGTTTGGATCTGGAACTTCAACTCAGTACGCTGAAGGGTCATGTTTGTGCTCTGGCTGTTTTCTTCCAAAGATCTTTTGCTCAGCATTCTCTGGTCAAGACTTTTTTCCAGGGGGTTACCCATGTGCGTCCTCCACGTAAGCCTACGTTGCCTGTCTGGGACTTGAACTTGGTCCTTATTCTAAGCATACAGTACGTCCTGCTCCATATATAATACTTACACGTGGGTAATCCTCCGCCAGAGGGCACTGTTCACTGCAGACATGCAAAAACAGGCTCCTCCTGGCCCTTCATATGCCCTGGGACCTCCCACAAATCCCCAGATTTCTCTGCAGCGCTGACTGCGAAGACATGAAGTATCACTCTCTCGCAGGTGAGCGGGGCTTTTACAGCCTGCGGCCCTGCAGGACTATTACCACCCGTCCGCTTCGATAAAGATGTGCCTCCCAGCCTGGGCTGCGCTGGTCGGGTGAAGGTAGGCAGCACCTCGTGTGCTAATGGAGCTATGCTCCACCGCAGTCCCCCACCATAGGGTAGGCGGTTAGGCTGATGGTGAGCCTCTAGTGGATGCCCCTCCCGCATTATTGCCCCGTGCCCTGATTAGCGGTGGACCCTGTTTATAGGGTCGCCACCCTCCCTCATTTCCCCCAGTAGTTAGGGGGAAAAGAAAGGGGGGGGTATGTGTGTGTCGGTCCCAGTGCACTGTAATGTCACGCTTATGGCCTTATTATTGCCCTTTATTAACATCTGGGTGTCAGAGCCGCGCTGCTTGCTCTTTATTCTGTTTTGGCTGCCGCCGTACGTGTGTCCTTTCCTTTACTACATAGTTTGCTGCGCCGGGCTGCAGCGTCGTCTAGATGCTACGGCGTCTTCCTTTACAAAATACGTATGTGATTTTATCCTTGCTTTTTTGACTACTACCTCAGAGCTTCACGCTCTTCGGGGTGGGCGGGGACTTGACTCGGCGCGCTCCGCGTCACGGCCGAGCATTGAGCCCGCCCTTCGAGGTTCGCTGGGCGCCATTTTGACGATCTTCGCGCGCGCGTGGTGACGGTCCCCCTCCTCCTTTGCTCTGTAAGTGCCCTCGCAGGTGTCTCTTTATTATATGTTTTTCCAGCTGCGCATGGCCCTGACACCTCTTCTCCCTTTATGTCTTTCAGACGCCTAGTCTCCGGTGGCTTCTCCCGGCCTCATATATAGATATATATATAGATATTTAGCGGCCTACTTACAATTCTCCCACATTAATCAGCGGGTCTTTGGGGCATCCATGGTTGCCTATTGCGTAAATCCCTACAGGCATACTGTGCCTAGATAATAACCATATGGAGGCATCTCAGGATTATGTGACCGGGTTCCCTCGGGGACAAGACCGGCTGTGTGTAGCGTGTGGACTCCCCCATGCCATTGCTGGCAGAGCACGGGTCTGCGCATCATGTGCCGAGCAAGCACTGGCCCTGCAAGCGGCGCCTGTGGCTGCACCTCGCTCCGATACTCCCCTTTCCCCTTGCCTAGATCTCGCTCCTGCTGAGTCGCATACAAGTGGGGAGTTACAGCCTGATGTGTCTTCTAGACGGCCTACGGCTGACCAGATTGTTGCGGGGTGGTCCGAACGCTTGGGCCCTGGCAGGAAGCGGCCCTTGACGCCCCTGGCTTCTGCCTTTGCTATTGGATCGGAGGAGTTTACTTCTCCGCGTCATGGTACTCCGTCTGACGATGGAGAACTGTTCTCTGACCCAGGTTCCTCTGAGGAGAGGCCGAGGGGTCATGACGATTCGGGCCAGGATGACTGGGGCCAGTTTGACACCGATGGTCTGTTGCTTAAGATTTTTAAGGCCCTGTCTATCTCGCTCCCTGGCGCGGTTCCCAAGCCGAGATGGGAGCGTTTCCATACGGCGACTGCGCGCTTGGAATTTCTCGAGCAGGCTCACTTCCATGCTCTTGTACTCAAGGAATGGGAATGCCCCACTAAGCTTCCAGGGATTCCAGGGGACTTGGATTGGAAATACCCTTTTCCCCCTGAGGTGGTTAATTGTTGGTCATCGCCCCCCGTGGTGGACGCACCGATCATTGGGGTTCCTAACCCCCCTAGCCAGGCGGTCCCTCTCGTGGTGGCTGGACTCCAGGAACCTGTTGGCGGGCAGACCTTTCTTACCCCTGCTGGGAGACGGTCACCACGGATGCCAGTCTGACAGGTTGGGGGGGCTTCTGGAAGTCCCTACAGTTCCAAGGGCGGTGGGGCCCTCGGGGGGCCCACACCCCTATCAACATTCTGGAACTGAGGGCGATCAGGATGGTTCTGGCTCACTTGACCCAACACCTTCGGGGTCGGCCTGTTCAGGTATGCTCGGACAACCAGACGGCGGTTGCCTACATCAATCGTCAGGGAGGGACCCGGAGCAAGGGGGCCCTCAAGGAAGTGTCTCTGATACTGTCCTGGGCGGAGGACAATGTTCCCTGCATCTCAGCTCTGTAGATTCTGGGGGTGGAGAATCTGCAGGCAGACTCTCTGAGCAGGGGGACCTCTCACCTGGGAGAATGTTCCCTCAGCGACAGGGTGTTTCACTCTCTGTGTCACCGTTGGGGTCAGCCAGATGTGGATCTGTTTGCGTCCCGTCACAATCACAAGCTCCCAGCCTTTGTCTCCCTGTTCCAGGATCCCCTGGCCTTGGCCACGGATGCTCTAGCAATGTCATGGCAGGACTTTCAGCTTCTATATGTCTTTCCCCCATTCCCCCCGTTGGGCAGGGTTCTGCGCAAGATAGCTCAGGAAGGGGTGCTAGCAATTCTGGTGGCTCCCTGGTGGCCAAGAAGAGTGTGGTTCGCAGACATATTGCAGCTGGCAGTAGATCAGTACGCTCTGCCCAGGGTTCCAGACCTACTCACTCAGGGACATTTACGCCATCCCAGTTTACAAACGCTGGCTTTGACGGCCTGGCTGCTAAAACCTCCATCTTGATGGAAAAGGGGCTGTCTGCCTCTGTTGTTAACACCTTGATTAGGGCTAGGAAGAAGTCTTCTTCTTCCATTTACTATAGGGTTTGGCATGCCTACATTGACTGGTGTGAGTCTAGGTCTCTTCCCTGTCGTGTGTATTCCCAGGATTCTGGAGTTCCTTCAACATGGTTTGGATCTGGAACTTCAACTCAGTACGCTGAAGGGTCATGTTTGTGCTCTGGCTGTTTTCTTCCAAAGATCTTTTGCTCAGCATTCTCTGGTCAAGACTTTTTTCCAGGGGGTTACCCATGTGCGTCCTCCACGTAAGCCTACGTTGCCTGTCTGGGACTTGAACTTGGTCCTTATTCTAAGCATACAGTACGTCCTGCTCCATATATAATACTTACACGTGGGTAATCCTCCGCCAGAGGGCACTGTTCACTGCAGACATGCAAAAACAGGCTCCTCCTGGCCCTTCATATACCCTGGGACCTCCCACAAATCCCCAGATTTCTCTGCAGCGCTGACTGCGAAGACATGAAGTATCACTCTCTCGCAGGTGAGCGGGGCTTTTACAGCCTGCGGCCCTGCAGGACTATTACCACCCGTCCGCTTCGATAAAGATGTGCCTCCCAGCCTGGGCTGCGCTGGTCGGGTGAAGGTAGGCAGCACCTCGTGTGCTAATGGAGCTATGCTCCACCGCAGTCCCCCACCATAGGGTAGGCGGTTAGGCTGATGGTGAGCCTCTAGTGGATGCCCCTCCCGCATTATTGCCCCGTGCCCTGATTAGCGGTGGACCCTGTTTATAGGGTCGCCACCCTCCCTCATTTCCCCCAGTAGTTAGGGGGAAAAGAAAGGGGGGGGTATGTGTGTGTCGGTCCCAGTGCACTGTAATGTCACGCTTATGGCCTTATTATTGCCCTTTATTAACATCTGGGTGTCAGAGCCGTGCTGCTTGCTCTTTATTCTGTTTTGGCTGCCGCCGTACGTGTGTCCTTTCCTTTACTACATAGTTTGCTGCGCCGGGCTGCAGCGTCGTCTAGATGCTACGGCGTCTTCCTTTACAAAATACGTATGTGATTTTATCCTTGCTTTTTTGACTACTACCTCAGAGCTTCACGCTCTTCGGGGTGGGCGGGGACTTGACTCGGCGCGCTCCGCGTCACGGCCGAGCATTGAGCCCGCCCTTCGAGGTTCGCTGGGCGCCATTTTGACGATCTTCGCGCGCGCGTGGTGACGGTCCCCCTCCTCCTTTGCTCTGTAAGTGCCCTCGCAGGTGTCTCTTTATTATATGTTTTTCCAGCTGCGCATGGCCCTGACACCTCTTCTCCCTTTATGTCTTTCAGACGCCTAGTCTCCGGTGGCTTCTCCCGGCCTCATATATAGATATATATATAGATATTTAGCGGCCTACTTACAATTCTCCCACATTAATCAGCGGGTCTTTGGGGCATCCATGGTTGCCTATTGCGTAAATCCCTACAGGCATACTGTGCCTAGATAATAACCATATGGAGGCATCTCAGGATTATGTGACCGGGTTCCCTCGGGGGCAAGACCGGCTGTGTGTAGCGTGTGGACTCCCCCATGCCATTGCTGGCAGAGCACGGGTCTGCGCATCATGTGCCGAGCAAGCACTGGCCCTGCAAGCGGCGCCTGTGGCTGCACCTCGCTCCGATACTCCCCTTTCCCCTTGCCTAGATCTCGCTCCTGCTGAGTCGCATACAAGTGGGGAGTTACAGCCTGATGTGTCTTCTAGACGGCCTACGGCTGACCAGATTGTTGCGGGGTGGTCCGAACGCTTGGGCCCTGGCAGGAAGCGGCCCTTGACGCCCCTGGCTTCTGCCTTTGCTATTGGATCGGAGGAGTTTACTTCTCCGCGTCATGGTACTCCGTCTGACGATGGAGAACTGTTCTCTGACCCAGGTTCCTCTGAGGAGAGGCCGAGGGGTCATGACGATTCGGGCCAGGATGACTGGGGCCAGTTTGACACCGATGGTCTGTTGCTTAAGATTTTTAAGGCCCTGTCTATCTCGCTCCCTGGCGCGGTTCCCAAGCCGAGAGGGGAGCGTTTCCATACGGCGACTGCGCGCTTGGAATTTCTCGAGCAGGCTCACTTCCATGCTCTTGTACTCAAGGAATGGGAATGCCCCACTAAGCTTCCAGGGATTCCAGGGGACTTGGATTGGAAATACCCTTTTCCCCCTGAGGTGGTTAATTGTTGGTCATCGCCCCCCGTGGTGGACGCACCGATCATTGGGGTTCCTAACCCCCCCCCTTCATTACTGCCCCAGCTTATAGCATCCTTCGGGATGTCGAGGACCGGCGCATCGATAGGCTGGCTTCACACGCCTTTGCTTGTGCAGGAACGGCGCTGCGCTCGGTCTGTGCCGCGGCCATCACTGCTTGAGCAGGTATTTAATGCACTCTCCAGTTGTGATATTTTTGTTAAATTTATCCTTTTAGCTCTGGATGACACCATCAGAATGTGTGCGAGGACTTCTGCCCTAGTGGTGGCTATACCTCGCTTGCTCTGGCTGCGACAGTGGGGTGCTGACGATGTTGCTAAAAGAACTCTGACTGGGCTTCCCTTTAGAGGGCAACGCCTGTTTGGGGCCCGTCTGGACCTCTTTGGAAAAATTTGCAATTCACCCCATCGCTTGCGGCTGTCTCGGCCCCCTCGGAGCAGGGATACCCCTCCCCCTCCATACCATAGTGTTAAACAAGAACCTGGGGTGCCCTTTCTGGGGGCTTGTGCAGACTCCTGCCCCAGGAGCGGCAGACAACGTCCTGGGCCCTCCAGCCGGGCTAAGTCAAAATCCTTCTCCAAAACCCCCCAAGCATGATGGGACGCCCTCGCCCGCCTGGGTGAGGGGATGGCCGCAGCACCTTGCTCCTATCAGGAGGCGTCTTGCCTCGTTCTGTTGGTTTCAGGAGGTAGAGTTTGCTGGGCGGTCCCGAGATTGTCAGGGTGCTTCTGGTCCCTGTCTTTCTTCAGGTGTTGGTGCAGGCCTTGCTTGGTTTGCTAGGTCTGGGGTCATTTGCAGGATGCCCTTAACAGACAGAGGCTGGGGCCTCTACGCCAGTTTTGTTTCCACATTCCCCTTAAGGATGAGGCAGTCTGGCCCATTCTGACCTCCCATGGGTTCGGCAAATGATAGTCTCAGGCAGTTATGCATGCTATCTCTGAGTTGGGCTTCCAGCGCCCTGCACCCAGTGGGCCTCTTGCCGTCTGTGGAATTCTAAGATGCTTATTTTAGCACCTCTGTGTCTCCGGAACACCAAGGCTCTTACAGGTTAGTGTTGGAGGGCCAACACTGCTGATTGCGGCCTTGTTATTGGGCCCCTCTTCTGCTCCATGTGCTCGCTCAGGCACTGATGGGGGTGATGTATCTGATGAGACTAGGGGGCGTCCGCACAAGGATTTATCTGGTCATCCTTCTTACTTACAATCCCTACGTCAGGCCGCGCTGATTACTCGGCTATCGGTGTTCTTTGGGAGTCATTTGAATGGGTGCTCAGTCACCTCAATCCCTCATTGTCCCTTATTCGCTATCTCCATTCCTTGGATTTGCTACGTCATGACGATTCGGGCCAGGATGACTGGGGCCAGTTTGACACCGATGGTCTGTTGCTTAAGATTTTTAAGGCCCTGTCTATCTCGCTCCCTGGCGCGGTTCCCAAGCCGAGAGGGGAGCGTTTCCATACGGCGACTGCGCGCTTGGAATTTCTCGAGCAGGCTCACTTCCATGCTCTTGTACTCAAGGAATGGGAATGCCCCACTAAGCATCCAGGGATTCCAGGGGACTTGGATTGGAAATACCCTTTTCCCCCTGAGGTGGTTAATTGTTGGTCATCGCCCCCCGTGGTGGACGCACCGATCATTGGGGTTCCTAACCCCCCCCCTTCATTACTGCCCCAGCTTATAGCATCCTTCGGGATGTCGAGGACCGGCGCATCGATAGGCTGGCTTCACACGCCTTTGCTTGTGCAGGAACGGCGCTGCGCTCGGTCTGTGCCGCGGCCATCACTGCTTGAGCAGGTATTTAATGCACTCTCCAGTTGTGATATTTTTGTTAAATTTATCCTTTTAGCTCTGGATGACACCATCAGAATGTGTGCGAGGACTTCTGCCCTAGTGGTGGCTATACCTCGCTTGCTCTGGCTGCGACAGTGGGGTGCTGACGATGTTGCTAAAAGAACTCTGACTGGGCTTCCCTTTAGAGGGCAACGCCTGTTTGGGGCCCGTCTGGACCTCTTTGGAAAAATTTGCAATTCACCCCATCGCTTGCGGCTGTCTCGGCCCCCTCGGAGCAGGGATACCCCTCCCCCTCCATACCATAGTGTTAAACAAGAACCTGGGGTGCCCTTTCTGGGGGCTTGTGCAGACTCCTGCCCCAGGAGCGGCAGACAACGTCCTGGGCCCTCCAGCCGGGCTAAGTCAAAATCCTTCTCCAAAACCCCCCAAGCATGATGGGACGCCCTCGCCCGCCTGGGTGAGGGGATGGCCGCAGCACCTTGCTCCTATCAGGAGGCGTCTTGCCTCGTTCTGTTGGTTTCAGGAGGTAGAGTTTGCTGGGCGGTCCCGAGATTGTCAGGGTGCTTCTGGTCCCTGTCTTTCTTCAGGTGTTGGTGCAGGCCTTGCTTGGTTTGCTAGGTCTGGGGTCATTTGCAGGATGCCCTTAACAGACAGAGGCTGGGGCCTCTACGCCAGTTTTGTTTCCACATTCCCCTTAAGGATGAGGCAGTCTGGCCCATTCTGACCTCCCATGGGTTCGGCAAATGATAGTCTCAGGCAGTTATGCATGCTATCTCTGAGTTGGGCTTCCAGCGCCCTGCACCCAGTGGGCCTCTTGCCGTCTGTGGAATTCTAAGATGCTTATTTTAGCACCTCTGTGTCTCCGGAACACCAAGGCTCTTACAGGTTAGTGTTGGAGGGCCAACACTGCTGATTGCGGCCTTGTTATTGGGCCCCTCTTCTGCTCCATGTGCTCGCTCAGGCACTGATGGGGGTGATGTATCTGATGAGACTAGGGGGCGTCCGCACAAGGATTTATCTGGTCATCCTTCTTACTTACAATCCCTACGTCAGGCCGCGCTGATTACTCGGCTATCGGTGTTCTTTGGGAGTCATTTGAATGGGTGCTCAGTCACCTCAATCCCTCATTGTCCCTTATTCGCTATCTCCATTCCTTGGATTTGGTTCAGGCTTGTACCTTCCTCCTTGGCAATAAGTGGACTCCTGGTTACATGGACTCTGTCCCTCGTTGCTGTCTCCTTCCTTCACCAGGCAGGATTGCAGCTGGTGGGCCCGTTGGTGGCGGATCAGAGATGTCCCTTATATTCGGAGCCCTTGGGCTCTTCGGCACAGTAGGATATTAATCCTGGATGGGGTTCCAGCACCCCTGGAGCTAGGTCTGTGCTCATTCCCCCTTGGTACATTGGTTCCTCTTGGTCTGGTTATATTCAAGAACCCTGTCCGGGGGCACACCCCTCCTTTTCTTGCATCTTCCTGTGGATGGTCACATTTGGTACCTAGTCTCGCAGGTTGACAGGGGGGGATTTTCTTCTAAAAATCCCCCGTGGTTCCTAGGTAGGGTCCCTTAGAGGGTCCATCTTACCTACTGATTTTGTTAAAACAGTGAGCCTTCAGTTGGCTCTATCTTGCTGGACTACTCCTCTTCAGGACCTGTCTATTTGGGGATCTCTTGGCCTGTCGGAGGACAGTGGCCTGTATTTAGTCTGGAACTTGGAGCAGGATGATTCTCCTGGAAGGTTTCTGATCCTGATCTAGGTGGGGATCAACGTTCCCTGCATCTCAGTGGTATTCGCTCCAATGGATGTCCTTCAGTGGCAGGTTGTGCTATCCTGGTGTCCCTCTGAGAGCCAACTAGGGGGGCTCTGTTGGGTCCCGTTAATATCACAGGGGCTCTGCCCTTGTTTTTACTGCCCCAGAATATTCTGACTCTGGTCATGGGGGCTTAGTAATTTTTATGTCTGGACATTCTATTTTATATGTCTTCTCTTCATTCACCCTGCCTGGTGGGGTTCTGCGCACAGTTGCGCTGATGAAGAGACCCTTGAGATTGATGGCCCCTGGGCGGCCTAGTGGACTGTGGTTCGCAGACGTTTCTGCTGAGGTCATCGGACCTGTACGCTCTCTCAGGAGTGCGGTTCTGCCCTTGTCAGGCTCCTTCTTATGTCGCCCCAATCTACAGGTTCTAGTCTGAGGGCTTGATAGCTGATTCATTCATCCTTTTGGAGACGGGTTTATCTTCTGGGTGACTTGGTCTATGGGGGGCTAGGAGCAAGCTTCCTTTCTTCTTCTTCCTCCGTCTATTATGGGGTATGGTGTACCCATATTGATTGGCATGAGTCTTGGTCTCTCCCCTGTTGGACGTTACCTGTTCCCGGGGTTCTAGAGTTATTACAGCATGGGTTGGGGCTGGCTCCCCATCTAGGTACTCTGAAGGTTCAGGTTCTGTCCTGTCTGCCTTCCAGTAAGAAGTCTTGTTCAGTCTTCCTTGTTAAGCGTTCTCTTGGGGATTGCTCAGGTGCACCTCCCAAGTAGTTCTATGGTCCCTGTTGGGATCACCCTTTATTCTGTTTGCCTTGCGGGTTGTTCCCTTGGGACTTATTCCGGATGCTGTCTGAGCTGTTTCGTAGGTCAAGTTGCCCTTCCGGGGGCTGTTGCTTCAGTCAGAGGTGTGCCTGAGAAGGTGGCTCTGTTTAGTTAGCCTTCGTTCATTATATATATATATATATATATATATATATATATACATACACACCATGATTTGGTGGCATTCCGCCATACGCCAGACCTTTTGCCCAAGGTGGTGTCTTATGATCATTATTTAAGTCCTTTTGTCTGCCTATGGGCCTTATCCTTAGTAATGCCGAAGTAAGGGGGTCTACATTCCCTCAACAGGTATTGAAGTTTTCCTGGTTGTTTCTTGTCCCTTAGGGGGACTGATGCCCCTTGGGGTCTGCGTGCGCCTCCATACGTATGCGCCTGATCTCATTTGCTTCCAGGGGCTATGCGCCCTTTGGACTGATCTTACTTGGATGGTTTGTCTTTCTGGTCCTGAGTAAAGGTTTCGGCTCCTTGCTGATCCTTGTTGGTGTAGTGGTCAGTATCCCTACCTGTCTGGCGGGAGACCAGGTTTCAATTCCCCGTTGGGGAGAGTTCTAAGTTTTGCCGAGGCTCCTGTTGCATTTGGGGCTGGTCAGGCCGTTACTCTGGCCTATTCCTTTAAGGGGAAGAATCTTCCTCTCTTTTTTATTCTGTTCTACTTGTGCTTGGGTACCTTTGGCCCTTCAGCACCAGGTTTTCTGTTAAACAGGTTTGCTAGACCGCTGCTTGTTTTCTGTTCATACCTTTTCAAAGGTTTTGTTATGAGACTGACGTTAGAGCCTTTGCTCATGTCATACTTGGTAGCAAGGTTTGCAGGTGACAGCGCCTTTACTGTCTGCTGTGCCTTTTTTAATGGGGATCCCACCCTACTTTATGGACACTGCTATTGGATGTCCCACGTGTAAGTATTATATATGGAGCAGGACGTATTGTATGCTTAGAATAATACAATTCTGTGAAATGCTCACCTGTAGAATTGGTATTATACGCATACAGTACGTCCTGCTCCACCCCACCCTGGTTTTACATTTTTTCTGGATCCCCTGTATGGTGATTGTTATCATTGCTATTGTTACCAGTTTGGTGGTTGGTTTCTCCCTGCTTTTCAATGCTGGGGATTTGTGGGAGGTCCCTGGGTATATGAAGGGCCGGGAGGAGCCTGTTTTTGCATGTCTGCAGTGAACAGCGCCCTCTGGCGGAGGATTACCCACGTGTAAGTATTATATATGGAGCAGGACATACTGTATGCGTATAATACCAATTCTACAGGTGAGTATTTCACAGAATTGTATTTTTGCTTTGCAGGGTGCTCCATTTGAACCTGTGCAGGAGGCTGCCTTGGCCATTCTTACTCTCAAGGTTGTCTTTTTGGTGGCTATCACTTCTGTTAGGCGTGTTTCTGAGTTGGCGGCGCTTTCCATCCAGCCCCCCTACTTTGAGAGACACCAGGACAAGGTGGTGTTTCGCTTCAAGCCAGATTTTCTGCCTAAGGTTGTGTCTGCCTTTCATCTTAATCAGGACATTAGGCTCGATTCAGAGAGACAAAAAAAGACTTTCGTTTTTGTGCCGATCTGTTTTTTTTTTTTAATTTCCCGCTCTCGTATGAGTGTGCGAGCGATTCTATGCATGCATTGCAATCCTTCTGTAAAGTTTCCGTCCGTTCGTACGGCAGAGTACGAATACGAGGATGTCATTTTCCAGCGTGACTTTTCCGTTTCATTTTCTCATGTTACAACGTAGGCTTTCATTTTTGCCCTTTTCCCATCGTCTCCTCCCACGAATCCTTTGTTTCCCGATAGATTCTGTTTCCCTTTTTCAATAAATAATCGTCCAGACGAAAAACCTTACGATCTAGCGCCTGCGCACTACAAACTTAACTCATTAACATGCTTGCCTACATATTTGCCAGCCTCAATTCTACTACAATGTTTAGCTAAATCACTTAGCACTATCCTCCCTCTTCCCTTTTGGACCCTTAAAACTAACCCCAACCACTTAGCTCTATCCTCCATCTTCCCTTTTGGACCCTTAAAGCTCACCCAAACTACTTAGCGGTTAGGTTCTTCTTCCATTTTAGCCCCCTAAAACTTACCCAAATCACTTCTCGGTCATGTGAATATTCATCTTTAAATATTTCTGGGACCATTAGTTTTGTGTTAATGTATTTTGTAAATGAAATGACACTGAAACTTTTATTTTTTTTTTTAAATAAAATATTTTGAAAATTAAAAATGTTTACAACTATAAAAAACTAAATACATAGCAATGGCAGGCCACAGAACATTACGCACAGGTCCTGCATCTCGCCCAACTGAAGGACCCTGACACTCAGTTGTGCCACTCTGGCACGTGTGGTCCCTGTTAAAAAACGTAAATTAAATTATTGGTATAACCTTGTTGGGGTCACACTGCAGTGCCCCCTCCCCCTGTATGGTCCAAACACCTAAATCTGGACTTCAAAAGCCCGAAGGCCCCTCGCCACCACGGCCCGGGTTTTGCATAGGGCCCGATTAGAGAACTCCCGGCCCGCATTCTGCAGGCGAAGAACGGGTATTAGGAGCAAGGGCAGGAGTGGATATCCAGAATCCCCTGAAAGAATTTAAAAATACTAACATAAAATACACATTCTAAGCTACAATATTGTTTAACATGTCATCAAGGGCTAAAAACAGCCATAGGTTAAGACATGTGAGCAAACTTACCCAGGAGCCATCCACCAGATAATTCTCCTGACATAAGCCGGAGCTCTGCAATATATAAGCATCATGGGACGACCCTGGATGCCCTGCAAGAACACTGAGGAATCACATAGCTGGACCAAACACTGCTTGTATGTGGTGCGAGTGGCACATCTTGCGGTTCCTGCAACCAAATATAAAATACACAAAGCAAAGGTAACCAACTAAAAGAATAACTCCTACAACAAATTAAGATTCAAGTTCAACAATCCAAATATAATTGTATATAAATATAATTATATAAATATAAATATAGCAATTTTATGTTTACATGCTAAGGACTAATTAAGGTCAGCATTAAAATGCTTCTATAAGGCATACATGAAATGTATTGATTCAGGTATGCATTGCTATACAATTTATGGCCTCGGTCATGCTGATACATGCAATGCCTTGGTGCTAAAGGCGTGCAGACTCCTCCACATAGCCGCAAAACATGTTCAACAATAGCAATCCGAGGCCTCAAAGGTCCCGTAAGTGGATCGCAAATGAAACGGTTTATTAGGGTGGTGGTCCCTCGGCAATCAGCTCTCTGAATCAGACGCAAGCCCATCCCAACAACGTAAGTTATCTGAACGAACGAAAAATATCAGATTTTGTTGGGAAAATGATCCGAAGTAACGCAAATGATCCGATTTAATAGGTTTAATAGGGTGGTGGTCCCTCGGCAATCAGCTCTCTGAATCAGACGCAAGCCCATCCCAACAACGTAAGTTATCTGAACGAACGAAAAATATCAGATTTTGTTGGGAAAATGATCCGAAGTAACGCAAATGATCCGATTTGCTTTCGTTCATCGAAAGCGCATATACGCATTTTCCCGAACGTTCGTACGAATGAGAAATGTACGAAAAAAAACAAAAAAATTACAAACACACACAAAAACTTTCACACACAGCTACGAAAGTCCAGACGAATGTGCCTCTGTATCGAGCCTATTGTTCTACCTTCCTTGTGCCCTAATCCTAGTAACATTAAGGAGAGGGTTTTGCATTCCTTGGATGTGGTCAGGAGGTGGTGGCTACTGCACCTTTCATGAAAACTGATGCTCTTTTTGTGGTCCCTTCTGGTCCTAGAAAGGGTTTGGCTCTTGCCAAATCTACTATCAGCAAATGGATCCGTCAGGCTGTGATTCAGGCCTACACTGCTAAGGGGAAGAATCCTCCCTTCCGCCTTACTACTCATTCCACTCGTGCTATTGGTGCCTCTTGGGATTTTCAGCACCAGGCTTCTGTTGAACAAGTTTGCAAGGCCGCTACCTGGTCTTCTGTTCATACCTTTTCCAAGTTTTACAAGGTTGATGTTAGGGCCTCAGCTGATGCT
The DNA here is from genome assembly GCA_027917425.1 of Gastrophryne carolinensis. NCBI lineage: Eukaryota > Metazoa > Chordata > Amphibia > Anura > Microhylidae > Gastrophryne > Gastrophryne carolinensis. The sequence goes on from CM051237.1 coordinate 198,653,422, forward strand.
GCTTTTGGCTGCAAAGTTCTGCAGGCGGCAGTGGTCTAAACTGTCAGCTGTTACCTTTGGGGATCCCACCCTACTTTACGGACACTGCTATTGGATGTCCCAGACGTAAAGAATCTTATCTGGAGCAGGACGTACTGTATACTAAGAATAATACAATTCTGTGATTACTCACCTGTAGAATTGGTATTATGAGTATACAGTACGTCCTGCTCCACCCCACCCTTGGTTTTCATTATTCTTGGATCCTCTGTATGGTGATTGTTATCATTGTTGGTTTAGTTAATGGTTGGTTATGTTATCATTCTCCCGGCTTCTTGTTAACTGCTTTTCAATACTGGGGATTTGTGGGAGGTCCCAGGTATTTGAGGGGCCGGGAGGAGCCAATTTCGCTGTCTCTGCAGTCCAGCGCCATCTGGCAGGTTAATACCCAGACGTAAAGAATCTTATCTGGAGCAGGACGTACTGTATACTCATAATACCAATTCTACAGGTGAATAATCACAGAATTTTATTTTTACAATTTGTAGTGTTTTGTTGCAATAGAACTGTAAGTTTGTCAATAAAATCTTATTGTGTGTAAAAGCTCCATTTCTACCGGTTACAATGGTATGTATTGGTAGACACCCTTTCCTGCCCAGGAGACTCCCACAAACTGAAACAGCGCTTTAGGAGATTTTTAGATAAAATACAACTGTGCTAGGCGCTATGCGCACCTTGCAGATTTTCAAGAAAAACAGCCCTTTACATTTGAAATACCTCCAACAAACTATATATTCTCCCGAAGTACACACCTTAAGCTTTCTAGGCGTAACAGGCTTGTTGACATGGGTGCAGTTTTCTGGATGTAATCCCTCAATGAATTCTTTGGTTGCACAGGGTTCCCTAAAAAAATGCAAACAAGAAAAAACAAGTTAGATCTGAAAAGCAACATCCCCCGAACCATAACCCAACATGCATAGCTACTGTCAAGGAAAGAGTTGCCAAATACCCCAAATTAAATCATGTGTGTAACGGTAATTTTACTTGACAATGTCAGCTCTGCAGACACCAGCGCACCTTGCGCTTTTTCTACCAAAACAACTCTTTACATTTGGAATAACCCCTACAAACCATCTATTCCCTGAAAGTACACATGTTAAGCTTTCTAGGCATACCTGGCCTTTTTGTAGTGGGCTCATTTTTCTGGAAGTAACCCCTTGAAGATTTCTTAGGTTGCACAGGGTTTCCCTAAAAAATGTATAAAAAAGCAGAATAAAAAAGACATTTTCCTAAAATATCAATATGAAAACAAGACAACAAAAACAAGCTAAATCTGAAAGCGCACGGTCCCCCGAATACCCAACATGCATAGTTAATTTTAACCCTTTTAATTGCCACCCTACTTGAGATTTTGTCACCCTCTGTTCACAGGTCATTTTCACCATTTTGTTTCATGTTTAACTTTAACTAAATAAACCATTCATTTTATTAAAGAAAACCATATTGCATGTGATAGCCAGATTTCTCTCGATTACAACAGTACCACATATGTATCGGTAGCCCCCCGTTCCTGTCCAGGAGACCCCCCCAAACTGAAAAGAGCACTTTATAACAATTACAATTAAAATACAACTATTATCCACACTATAAAGGGTTCATTAAAAAAAAAATTGTTGTGAGGTCTGGCATAGCCTATGGCCCCGGGCTCTTCTTCCCATCCCCCCCCCGGGATTAGGGACACAGATAATTGAGGTGCCAGCCCCCAGCCTTGTGAACTGGTATAGGGGTCTCATGAATCCCTTACCAGTTCACAAAGGGTTAAATGTGAAAAAAACACACAGAGAAAAAATATTTTGTTATAATTTTTTTAGTACTTACCTCCCATCCATTCCAGAGCACTGTGTCCTACGCTGATCAATTTGGCTTCTGCTCTCATGCTGATGCTGGAAGCTTTGTATACCTGCTGGGTGACAGGTAATATAGGGTTAATTTAAAAAAATGACATAGAGTCCCCCCTCCTGGGGAGGGAGACCCCATTTTTTGGGGAATTTTAAGGGTTAAAAACTCTTAAAGATCCCCCCAAAAATGTCGTGAGGTCCCCCCTACCCCGCTTAACCAGCCCGTGACTAGCTATGGGGGCTTGTCGAGCAGGGCGTAGGGGCCAGCTGCAGGCTACAAGCCAGCATAGCCAATGGTCACGGGCTCTTCTGCCCCCCCTGGGCTTTGGGGAGGCAGGTAATAGGGGGGCTCGGGGTTAATGGCAAGTCACCCTCTAGCAGCAGGTGACTTGCCAGACCCAGAGCTTTGTGAACTCTATAGGGGTCTCACAGATCCCTTACCAGTCCACAAAGGGTTAAATGTAAAAAAAAAACACAGACACAGAGAAAAAATATTTTATTATAATTTTTTAATACTTACCTTCCATCCATCCCAGAGCACTGTGTCCCACGCTGATCAATTTGGCCTCTGCTCTCCTGGTGACGCTTTTATACCTGCTGGGTAATAGGTAACATGGGGTTAAATTAAAAAACAAATGACATAGGGTCCCCCCTCCCAGGGAGGGGGGCCCATTTTTGGGGGGAATTTTAAGGGTTAAAAAAAATGGCATGAGGTACCCCTTGCCATGCATAACCAGCCCTAGACCAGCTATGCAGGGCTTGTAGAACAGGGCACAGGGGCCAGCTTTGGCGGACCCTGGCCCTGAGGGCTACAAGCCCACATAGCCTCTGTGGGCCCGGGCTCATCTCCCCCCCCCCCGGCCTTTGGGGAAGCAGGTAATTTGGGGGGCCAGGGGTTAATGGCAAGTCACCTGCTAGCTGCAGGTGACTTGCCAGCCCCCAGCCTTGTGAGCTGGTATAGGGATCTCATGGATCCCTTACCAGTTCACAAAGGGTTAACAGTAAATGAAAACACACACACAGTAAAAATTATTTTATTAGAAAATTTTTTTTTTTTCTTTAATTACCTCCAATCGTCACCTCCTGTGTCCCTCGTCGATCCGATGACAGATACCGGTGATCGGCAGCCAGAGGAGGGGGGTGGCAGGAGATCAGTGGATCTCCTGTCCCCTCCTTCTCTCGCCACCGATCACCGGCATCTGACAGCTGAGAGGCCTGGAGCTGGCATGACGCCGGGCGGGTGACATCATTAGCCCCGCCCCCAAAGGGCGGATGCCGTTGGGAGAGGAGGGGGAGAGAGCCTGACAGACTCTCTCCTAAAGATAGAAGAGCCCTGGGGGGGGGGGATCGGAGGCCCCCCCGGGTGAAGAGGAGGGCCGGAGAGAGCGAGCACACATGGAGGTGAGTAAATGTCATTTTTATTTTTTTTTCTCTTTACAGAAAAAGCCGGCGGCAGCTAAAACAGGGGGGGGGGGGGCTGCAGCCGGGGGAGCCCCTACAGGGGATTGGAGCCCCCCAGGGTGAAGAGAAGACCCGGACGGATTGAATGAGGGGTCAGGTAAGTGTTTCTTTTTAATTTTTCGGGCACTAGCAGGGGGGCAAAGTCGGGTACATGAAGTTTACGTGGCTGGCGTTTAACGGTTGGAGAGGCAGCCACGTAAAATTTACGTGGCTGGCAATAGAAGGGTTAAAGTCACCCTCTCAGGCTGATATATCCCCCTGCAAATGTAGCTAAAAAACAAAGACCCATTAAAGAAAACTAACAATTCAATAAACCATATATCCAAAATGTATTAAGAAACATTAAAAACCCTTGTTAGCAGGACCCCTCAAAATCCAACAACACTTTTATGAATAATCGGTGTTGACTGCACCGTATCACAGAGCGGGGAGGGTTCATTCTGATTGCCGATGCCCCGCTCCATACATGATTTCCCTATCCTTTACTTCTGTGCCTAAGCAATGGTGCCCTTTCTCATGAGAGCAACTGCGGTTTTGCTAGAGCTGCATGCCACATGGAACTTTCCCATACATTAAAGTGCCCTTTATTGACCCTAATTCGTGGTGCCCCACTGTATGAGACACCCAGATCCCCCGCAATCACTTTAATTTTCCATCAGACACTTGCCGCAATTGTGGAGAGTGGCCACATCTCCTTCCGGCTCCTGAGCAATCCTTTTCAGAAATGTCCCTACAGTTAAAGATTCTTAGTAAGCCAAAATTTGGTTGGGGACAGGAAATAGCTGTGCACTGCAGTCAAGAATGTATAATGCAGGGCTCACTGGTGGTGTGTGGGTGTCGATTAGTTGAGTTGTCCCTGTAAACTAGGGGTCTCTCTGGTACAGCTGCCGAGGATAGTGGAGCTCCACTTTAAGAAGCCTATAGTGAATGTGTTAGGGAACAATTAGGTCAGCAAAGGCTGTTCACTGATAATTCCATTACTTTTACTGCAGCAATTCTAGAATGAAAGACACACTGTATAAGCAGGTAGGCAATGTTAACTGCATGCCTCACCATTTAATACATTATTTAAAGGTGCAATAAAAATAGGCTTTTAATTCGACAACTGCTTGCATTATAAAATAGAATACATTATGTTCTAGTTTTATGTTTGTTAATATGCAGCCAGAATAATAACTGCATTTTAAAAGATAAATAAACCTGCAACCATCATTTTGCACTCACTAATGCGGCATTGTCTCTACATAATGCCAAAGTGCCTTTAGCTGTGCTTTTCTAGGCTTGTGTTTTTTCTTTTACTTTTTTTTTTTTTTGCTCAAGACACTCAACCAAACATGGCAAAGCAGAAAAAAATAAAACTGACAATTATAATTTTGTTCCTCTTAGCAACTAATCATACTGCTGTATATTGTAGCCAAATTGATTTTTAGCAGCTGAACCTAAACAAAGACTTGATGAAAGATCTATATACATTTTGTCTATGTCCAGGCATCCATCGTGCCATTTTTAGCCTGCAGTTAGGCAATCACTTCTAGCACCGGGGGAACCGAAAGCCGCAGCCACTTTGCTCTCAGGAAGGCCAGAATCTATTGCCGCTCAGGCAATGGCAGCTCTGGCAATTATCACCCTTTTTTGCACCACCTTGATTTGCACCGATGTGGCATTGTCTTGGCAGAAGTGCTTGATATATGGATGCCGAGTGGCGACCAGATGTTGGAAAATGTAAAAAAGATAAAATACTGTGCAGTCACTGAATTTGGTATCTACTACCAATCTTGTAGTTACAGAGTAACTTAATAATATTAATAAAAAAAACTTAAATTGGATGAAGACTTATTTCCTAGCTAATGGGTGTGGGTCTGGCCCCAGTCGCATTGGGACAGGCTGGGGGGGGCATCCAGATTGCTGAAGCCCCCCTCGTGCGTCACAGCTACATCACCCCCCTGTAATGCTCGAAATCTGTAGCTTATCCGCAATCCTTGGCCGGAATTCAGACCCATGATTGGTCACTGCCACGTGGGTCGGGGTCCAGCAGCCAATTGCAGGTCTGCATTTCTGGCCAAGGATTGAGGATAGGGTACGGATTTCGGGCATTGCAGCATTCCAAGGGGGTGTGGTGTAGCTGTGTGGTCATTGCAGGGGGAAATTCGAGGGGAGCTCCGACAATCAGAATGCCCCAAAAGCCTGTCTCAATGCGTCTGGGGCTAGCAAATGGGTAAAGGGTCCACTTATATCCCCAGTACCATATTATTCCCAGTAACAAGTGTTTCTCCAAAATAAACTTGATTCAATTTGAATGCAATTTAACAGAATTTGAAGGAAGCTCATACTTTGGCTTCACCTTTGGCTCTGAAATCCATAACTATGAGCACAATCACAGTTATAGAACTTTAATGCTTCCTCATCTCCAACATCCAACCACCAATTAGACGGCTGGGAGCAGTTGACACAGGCATGAGAGCTCCCCAGAGGGACCCCAAGGTGCAGGACCCCAGGACACAGGACAGGAGCCAGCAGCCTCCAGGAACTGAGAGAAGGCCTACTACATCGAGGACTCGCGGACGGATGACAGCCAAGCAGCTTCAGGGAAGTTAAGAAGAAGCCTGCTTACTGCTGGTTTCAAAGGAACTAGAAAGCACCAGTTGTCTCATGACAGTCCAAAGGCCAACTAACAAACAAACAAACAAATTCCTAGTGCCCTTGGCAGAGGGAGTGTCCCACATAAGTCCAGGTGCAGCAGATGAGGGGTAATTTCTGATGTGCAGGGAGCTTCGCTGACACTCTCTGGTTACCATCTGAAGTGCGAGTTTCATAAATACAGTAAATAGCTCCGCCTACTGCAAGGGTAGATGGGTAATGCTATCTGTCCTTGGACTGGGTACTGTGCAAATACTTTCCGTTCTAGGAAAGCACCTCTTTTCCTTTACCTAAGTAGAGGGTTTTATGTCTCTTTAGCCCCCCTATATTAAGCCTAACATGGGTCTCGCCACATACTGGCTTGCGACTATGTTTTGGTACTCACCAAGTCTCACCCCCCATACAGCAAGAGGCATCCGCCCTAGTGCTGATGAGAGCCTAAAGCTCGAAACACGTGTCCACTGGTTGGATGTGTCTGACTGGGTAAAGTTTAAAGCTAATCCTTGGCATTGCACCCTTAGCGTTTCTAAGGGCCATGGATGGCACAGAGACATAAAGAGATGATTTGCATAGCTCCGCCTACTGCAAGGGTAGATGGGTAATGCTATCTGTCCTTGGACTGGGTACTGTGCAAATACTTTCTGTTCTAGGAAAGCACCTCTTTTCCTTTACCTAAGTAGAGGGTTTTTGGTCTCTTTAGCCCCCTTATATTAAGCCTAACATGGGTCTCTCCACATACTGGCTTGCGACTATGTTTTTATAAATACAGTAACAAATACAATATGTTCCATCAAATACACTCAGTCCATCAGTGCTGTACAAAATCATGGCAAAATACAATTATAATAAAATGATTTTGCCATGATTTTGTGCAGCACTGTTGACTGAGTTCACTTTAACTGATGGAATAAACTTTGGAAGTTTTAAGGCAATCCCTGTGGACGGAACATAGTGGAAATTGGAACTTTCCTGGCTCCTTCCTGGCTCAGGATCACCTGATTCATTGAGGACTGGTGAGCTGTTTATAATCTTCTTTCGTGGTAAACACAGTGCAAGCCTCGAGCAGAGCATCTGCCAACTCCCGATTATCATACAGACTTCTATAGAAACACCACAAGACTTATGTAAGATATGCTAAAACCTTAACATCTGGAGCAATACTAATTGGGGATTCCCTTTGTATAAAGAACAGTAGAAAGCCTGAAATCTCTCACAAGGTCCATGCTCCTAGATCATTCTCTCACTGCTCTTCCACCGCTCCTGCATTCCACGTGACCACCAGCAGCTAATAGATTTTACAGAGTAGGTATGCGCAAAGTGCAGCCCAAGGGGGGTGTCATTGAAGCAGCATAGAAGGGTGAATATTTATCCTGATTTAGAACCAAACATTTTCTAAGGCTTATGATTTATAGAAGTTGTTCCATTTTGAGTACATTTACTTGTTATTGATGTGAAGATTCATGAGGGTTGTATTAAATACTGTTGTTTTTTTTCTTCATCTTCTAGGAAACTGCTGCAAAATGTTAATAGTTTCTTAAGGGATATTAATCTCTGCCCTCCTCTTGTTACAATTGGAATCTACTGTTCCACTCTCTCAGCATCTATGAGCAATCTTATTGGAGCATCCCGCATCCTTTATGCACTGGCAAAAGATGAACTATTTGGTAAGAACTTAATGACAAATAGTTGCAAGGATTGATGGTTTCATAAACAAGACTATGAGTGTACTTGTGTACATTATTAGTTTATGTTGCGGGTAAAAAGTGAAGTTCATGTACAAGCAGTATATCAGGTAAAATGTATATATCTTGAGGTTTGGTTTTGGACTCTCGTATTGAGATACAGTAGTCAGTCCACTTCATAAAATTACAAACCACCTATTTGGTCACCACACCACCACACTTTAGGTCCTTTTTATCCCCGACACTGTGTAAGGCCACTCACTGATCAGTGTTTATGGGGCTGTGGCAATTACATCTGCATATGATTTTTATGTAAGGTCCACTTTAAGTTTTGAATTTTTTCATTTGGAATAGCATAATGAAGATTTTCTACAACAGTCAGGATACCCACAAACTCTGCTTGTATGTCCTTCCCCCACACCCCCACATTCATATGTAACAATCCCCACATGCTAGCAATAAACATGCCGATTGGCTCACCTCTCTGAATATGGGTCCCTTATTAATAGCCGATCCCCCATCAGTCCTACCTCTTAACCATGTTCCCAGTACTCAACACACCAATGCCCTAAGCATTTATTTATTTATTATATAAAGCTACCAAATTATTGTGCCAAAGATGTCACCCAGAAGTGGTGTTGTATAATCAATGTCATCACGGTCCTCCAAGCCACCGCTGTCACCTCTATTTGCCAATGCCCCCTCCCATATCACTCTATTCAAATGCCCATCCTTACTGTTTTCCCCGATTTTTACATGTCAGTTCCATTTACCCCTCCCACTTTCCCCACATCAGGTCAAGGGTCACATCAGTTGGCTCTGAGGGCTACATGTGGCCACTGAGCCTCAGTTTGAGCACCTGTGCTGTGAACTTTTGCAGCAAAATGCCTAGTAAGTGTTTCCAGAAGAATAGTTTTGGCACACAATAATACATACTTTTAGGTGTACAAGTGTTTGTGCAGTCTCACCCTATCCGCAGCTGAATTCAGCGCTTAAAGGGGGGTGGAAGCAGCTCAATCACTATTATTTATACAAAATTATTATTATTATTATTCAGGGCCTGGGAACTAATTTACCGCCCAGTTTAACCCTCTCATCAACTAAATATCAAACAACAAACATGTCTAGCTGTGTGGAAAGACAGAGATTTGGTTGCATATATCTGCAGATACATGTGGAAGCCACACTGCCCCGGCAAGGCACTCTGTGTTTAGTGTGGTCCCTACTCTTAATTCAGCGCTTACATTCTGCCCTTTGTTACAGCACTGATCTTCATCTTGTAAACGTTGTAGCAGACTGAATATCCACACCTACTTCCTGAGCAAACGGCGACAACCCTCACATCCCGCCTCCCAATGAGCTCAACACAGTGGGGCCAAAATTGCTAATCACCATCATCATCATCATTAGCATATTAATTTTGCCCCTCCGCCCCCTGCCCTGTGTAGCTTGCCCCTCTACCTTCCTGGCCATTCATTCACTGTTCCCCCATATGCCCGCTCCCTTCCCTTGTGAAGCCTCTATATACTGGAGATATAGCGAAAAATGGTGAAAATGACCTATCAACAGAGGGTGACACAATCTCAAGTAGGCTGGCAGTTAAAAGTAGCTATGCATATTGGAATTGTTCTGTTCGGGGGACGTTAGCATGTTTTTTCTTGTTTGCATGTTAATATTTTAGGAAAATGTGGTTTTTATTCTGCCTTTTTATACCTTTTTAGGGAAACTCTGTGCAACCAAAGAATTCTTCGAGGGATATCTTCCAAAAAATGTACCCACTAGAACAAGCTAGGTACCCCTAGAAAACCTAACGTGTGTACTTTCACAAACCAGAATATATGGTTTGTGGGGGGTATTTCAAATGTAAAGGGTTGTTTTGGTTGAGGAAGCACACAGTGCACACTTTGTCTGCAGAGCTAAAATTTTTAAAGTGGAACAACAGTCAAAAATGACTTAAAACAGACCAACACAACAAACCATGCTCATATGCATCTCTCCCGAGGGCAATTCAGATTCCTGCACATAAAAACTAATTTACTTTTTTCTAGCTCCTGCTGTGATAAATCTTAAAAACATATTGGCAGCTCATGCATCTGTAGGCCGTCTGCAAACAGGAAGTACTGCTGGGAAGTACTGCTGGGACTGTTACTGTGCATTGTCAGTAATGTCAGTCAAATCCAGGCAGCAGCATGGCTGAGATGCTGGCAGTGGAAGCTCCAAAATGGCCGCTATCACTAGAAAATCGGTAAAGAGGCATTTCAGCTTTGTAAGTGCTGAGGCTTCAGTATCATGAATGCAGATGGAGCAAACCCACATTTTTAACTAGCATCCCCAGAATTGCTCCCCCCATGAAGAGTACCTTTTGCTAATTTTTAGTGCTCCTGCTGACTCTAATCCCAGATAATGGCCCTTGTTTCAGCTGTAAAGCTCCGCCTCCTCCATTAGGTCATTGCCATACCTATGCAATGACTGATCACCTTATGTTGCACCCTTACAGTAATTATATTAAATTATATTAATTAATGGTAAATTATAGTAAAATCACTATGTACACATCATCAATCAACTTCTAATAGGTTAGGGTTGACTTTAAAAATAAAGATGGCCACCTTTATTTAAAGAATAGTTCTTAAACAAAATAATCCCCAGTTGTTTTTTCTCTCTTTTTTGGAGAACAAGTGTTAATAATAAAACAGCTTTGCTTCTTAAGCCCTCTTGTTCTGATTAGAGTACTTTTACCAAGATTGCCCGCAAGAGGCCCTGGTGTGTTTTTAATCTTTGTATCAAATGAGTAAAATCCAAATGAATATGCAAACTTAGAGCCTTTTATCAAGTGTGTCACTCTGTCTCACAGAGGAAGACATGTTTAACAGTATAGCTAAAACAGCACCACCTTCTGGTAAGCATTGTTTCTATCACTGCTGATCAAATTTATTGTAGAATCATGATTCGAGCTTTAGAACTTACTATTAGATCAGAAAAAAATGCTAACACTGCTTTTCTTTATATAGTCCAGTTACTGGCTTGTTCCAACTCCTGTTTCATGTGAGGAGTATTAGAAGCTGATGATGGAGAACAAGTCATGTGACAGAAACTAGTGAGAAAAGAACCAATTAACATAATAACATTTGTTGGTCCTTATATTAGGGCCACTCGTATATGAAGATGACAGCATGTAACAGGAAAGCTGGAGCTGTTGGTGTGATTTATTTCGTGCGTGTGTTATTGTCAAACCTCCTTCTCTTTCCTGACACTTTTAATTAAAGTTTTCTACTTATCTGTTCTTCCATTTGAATTAATTCCTCCCATTCTCTCCAAGCGCAGCTCACTCATTTTGCTGGACGTCCTTGTCAAGTCCTCTCCACCCTTGGCAGAGGCTCTCAGCTATCACTTAAGCGATAGGAATATCAATGGGTTTTTTTGGCCAGGCTTTGAAAGAAAACCCAGCGCAGTGTTGTCCGTTTTCTGTCCATCTCTCTGACGGCCCATGAAAGAAATCCTGTCGCTGGTATCTGTGATAATTAAAGGAGGGGGCAATAGCGATAAGGTTTTTTTTCTGTTTACAGTCCTCTTATGGTGAGAATATATCACAGTGCTCCTGTCCATAGCTGCTGTGAATATACCTTCTTCTGTTTATCACCGCTTTTCACATGTACTGTTTAAAGAAACACTGCAAGTTAAACCCACAAACAGAAAAAAGCATTTCTAGATTGAACTCTGTCTTTGTACTCATTTATGAATGTTATTGTGTTGTAAGTTATTTGTTTTATCAGTGTAGGTTAAACTTGATGATGACTCTGATGTTCCCCTTTAAAGTGGACCTGCACCCTGAATAAGAGCATATATTATATGTTTCCCACACCCTGTACATACAGATTGCTCACATTCATCTACAATCATTCTACCTGCATCTACTGCATGTTATGAGCCTTTAAACTTCCAAGATGGTGGCTCATGGAGCATCAGCCTGCAAACAGGAAGTGTCTTCTTACTGTGTGGCTCTGCATTCTGGGATTGCTGTCCCTTTCCTGACCCCAGCTCTGCTCTGTCTGTGCAAAGCACAGCTATAACCCCGCCCCCTGTACTTTATCCCGCTCTCCTCTCCTTGGTATGTGATGCTTCTGAGGCAAGATGGAGACATGTCCATATCCTAGAGTCCTGAACACAGTTGCAGTCCAGTGGGGGAAAGAATAATAAGTAAGTGACTAAAAACTTAAAATATATTAATTTTAGATGCTGGGGAATAGTTTTTTAAGGGTTTGGGCTTTTCATTAAATCATGCTGAAGGTCCAGTTTAAACATCCCTCCTTTTGGATGCCGGCATTATCTTAACCGCCGACATCCAGCAGTATTCTTGGCCTGTTTCTACCCCCCCACACACCCTTAGCCGTCCCAGAGTGAAGGCTGCAGGCTTAGCCGGCCTTACCTGTAGCCATCCTCTCTTCAAATGTCCCGCTCCGCTCCTCAGATCTCGCCTGACAGAAAATGATGGAGGAGCGGAGGGATGCCGAGCGTGATGCGACTGGAGAGGTAAGTTAACATTAAGGGCTTTATTCATCAAGGGATAGTGTCAGGCAGTGCCTTGTAAACGACAGGTAGTGGCAGGTGAACGCCGGACACGGCACGCAATTACACATTTATCAAGCGGATTCTGGTGAGCGACTGGAACAACGCCATGTAGCGTCCGATTCATCATTATCCCAACCTCAGCGTACAGCGCCGGCGTTCAGCCTTGCAGAGCGTCACGTCTTACCTCTCGCTACCTGGCGCTCTCCCATACATTTCTATGGACGTTCTTTTACTTCTCTTTAAACAGGGGGGTTTTATTATTATATATTTTATTTTATTCTCAAATAATGTTGTGACCTCTCCTGGCCTTGAAATAGTCATTTTTTCAAACTTTTTCCATTTTTTATATATTTCTGCAGAAATGACATTACAGGTCTGGCATTAATGTGTTCATGTCACAATGTTATAACAATGTAATTCCATATGTTTTCGCCTTGTTACTGGTGGATACATGTTCGAAAACAGCCTTTAATCACACAGCCTCTGGCGCTCTGGGCTACAACGAAGCATTTTTGTGCGCCGGAGGTGTGTGAGGCTGTTTTTTGGATGAATATGGTGCGAGTCGGTCTTAACTTAGAAGACTTGCACAGTAATCTAACAACAATAAGCAGTAGCTCCAGTTCATATCTTCTGCTTTCCTTAAAGCAGACCAAAAGTCACATTTTTAACTAGCATCCCCCCCCCCCCCATGAAGAGTACCTTTTGCCAATTTTCACTGCTCCTGTTTCGCTCCTGTTTCACTCTAATCCCAGATGGCTCCCATTTTAGTTGTAACGCTCTGCCTCCTACACTCATTACCAGTGTTGTGTGTGGCAATGATGTCCCACCTCACACTGAGGGACAGCAAAAACTCATTGTTCCAGGACAATTGGTAAAGCGAAAATATCCATTTCTAATTCTACACCCTAAAAAAGGGAGAATCAATGTATTTCACAACTTCAGTAGGTTTTGTACCGCTTTAACCCTTTAAGTGCCAGCCTACCTAGAGATTTTATCCCTTTTCAGACCATTTTTTACTATTTTGTACTATAAGTGTTTCACTGTGGATTTCCCTGGCAAGTTATATATTTTTTTTCAGCAGAGTCTGGGCTTTAACATGTTATGTTTTGTTTATCATTTTAGTGTATTTCCAATATATGTGGGCGAAATATGTGCAAAAAAGTTTACAAAATCTTGTAACTGTAAGTTTTACAAAAACATCATATTGTGTGTAAAAGCCCCATTTCTTCACGTTGCAACGGTACCACATAAGTATCACAAGTCACCTATTCCTGGCCACCACAAACTGAAAAGCGTGCTTGAGGAGATTTTCAAATAAAATACAACTGCTATTAGCACCTTACAGCTTTTCAAGAGACACAACCCTTTACATTTGAAATACCCCCACAATCCATATATTATCTAAAAGTACACACCTCAAAATCTCTGAGCATACCGGGCTTGTTGGAGTGAGTACATTTGTTTGGACCTAATACCTTGAAAGAGGCTCTGGATGCACAGGATGCACAGGAATTCCCTAAAATTTAGGAAAAAAAGCAGATTCAAATACACATTTTCCTAGAAAAATAATATGCAAGCAAGAAAAAACACAGTAAGTGTGAAACAGCAAGGTCACCTGAACAGGCATAGGTACTTTGAGGGGTAGAGTTGCCAAACACCCCAGAGTAAGACGTGTACATAAGGGTAATTTTAATAGAAATGTTTTTCAAGAACAACAACCATTTACCCCCCACAAACCATATATTTTCTGACAGTACACACCTCAAGTTTTCTATGCGTCCTGGGTTTGTTATCGGGGGGAGCAGTTTTCTGGACGAGAACCCTTGAGGTAATCATTCATTGCCCAGGGTTCACCCCAAAAAATATTAAAAAAGCAGATTAGAAGCAAATTTTTGTAAAATATTAATATGCAAACAAGAAAAATCACATTAAATATGAAACAGCAAGGTCCCTGGAACAAAATAATACCCATGATGCATAGGTACTTTTACCTTTCTAATATCTAAAACTAAGCTTTTGCTATCTAGATGATATTGTTGTGGGCACAGACTGCTAGACAGAAATCACAGAATTTTCCTGAAAGTTCTGAAAAAACTATGCCAAGCAAACTTATCCTCAATAATGGTACTAAGAGATTCCAGCCCCATTGTTAAAAAATTACATACCCCCCCCCCCCCCCCACACCCATTCATGTGCGATGCAGAGAGAGCTGGCCTAAGCGGCCAGGAACTTCGGGAAGATGGGGTGGTGATGGGTGCTGCAGCTGCGGCACCTCTGACTTCGTCTGCTAGTTTTGTGGTAAAGGTATGTTTTTTATTACATGTGCATTATTGCTAATAGGAGGGGGCAGGGCATGGGCTATGCAATTTTTTAGGGGCTGGAGTGGCTCTTTAAGATTATCTGTGGGAGGATTAGCTATGTGCAGATTTGATGTGAACATCAGTAAACACTGAAATCCTAATAAAGGGGCCCATGTTTTCATCATCTATTACAAGTATCCAGCAGCCCCTCCTTCACCATTTCCTCTTTCAGTGTTTGGCTTTGCATTAGTACCAAAAAAAAGTACAAGAAAGTCACACCACCAATTACCAGACCCACTTACCTGTGCCAGCACACAGAAAATGTATAAATGAAAGCGGAACAAAACCTAAAAGATTCTATGACCGGCCACAAACCTTGCCCTGGGGTAATGCAAATCAGGATGCCCCTGGGACACAGAACAAAACTAAAGTTGTAAATAAACAATCCAGAACAAAAAATACAAAATCAATTATCTAATTGGGTTTGGTAAGCTTCAAAACAACTCTCCAAACACAAACCAGGTCGGCTGAGATGTCAGACAGTAGTCCCAAACATCTCCCCTAAAGCCATGCTTCCTACATAGCCTGCAAGGCTTCTGAGGATACCTCTTCCTATTCATGGCGGGAATGTACTTTATGAAATGCTTACCAACTAGCCTGACCTTGTCATCATTAACAGCCATGTTTGGTACCTGCTCGGTATCCCCAAACAACAAAGTAGGGAATAACTGCTGCTGGTATTTTATGAAAGACGAATTGGAGCCTGGTACTGCTGCCTTGAAGACAACAAAGAAGTTACCAGTTGGACCAAATGGATAGCAACTTTTCTGTATCAAGCTCTGGATTTTCTGGTGGCATTGTAATAAGTTAAAATCTGGTCCAACTTGTTATAATCCTTGCTGCAACGCTGCTTTTGGGAAGAAGCTTGGGGACCACTTTGCCTTACATTCATGAGTCATCATGGATTGTCGGCAGAGTGAACATTTTTTTGTCTATGTATTTCATGGGCAGGAGATCATCGCCTCTTACAGCATCCGGCTCTCCTCATTTCAGTTCTTTTCCAGCATTGACCTGGGCAGGCCTTTTCGTCTACGGTTGATGATGCCGCAGCCTGGGGTGTCCATTGTATATAGGGCTTGAAATAGGGGGATGCTGATATAAAGGTTATCCACATATAAGTGGTAACCTTTCCCCAGTAGAGGAGTTCCTATACAATCTTGCCACTGACAGACACGTCAAGGGGAGAACCAGAGGGATCCAGATGCATGTGCCTTCCTTGGTAGATTTGAAAAAAATGTGGTCTAGCCGGTCGAACTTTCACACAATTTTAACCCATAGCGCACACGCTTACTAGGGATATACTGATAAGTACAATGAGCCCTTTAAAAAGTAGAAGTGTTTCATCAATACTTACATTTTGGGAGGGGGTGTACGCTTCTGCAAAGCGCTCTAACAGGCTGCCAATCAGGGAACGTACATTGGGAAGCCTGTCGTGACCCGGTACATCACAGGGAATTGCAGTGGCAGTATCATTAAAATGTCAACGGGACAAAAGTTTGCTGTGTCCACATTGACTCCTGGGGCCGAATGGAAAGGGGGAATTTCGGGGGGATATGCAGGCGCTCCTTTACCAGCTGCATCACTCTCCACCTGAGCTACACTATCCTCCAGCATGGCCTCTCCTTTTGTGGTACCATCCCTTCTAGGATACCTAGCAGTACCACTGCGTGGCTGTGTCTCAGTAGAGCAGAAACTGTTGGGCTTCCTGCGTAGTGTACCTTCTCCCAGCCATACTGCAATTCTGCAGTATGGCTAAAACAAAATCAAAACTACAGAAAAAAAACTACACAAAAATGGAGGAGTTAAATCTAAAACCTATGTCTAACCTATATCTAAAAAAAGGGGTTGTCAGGGGTTGGTGACTACAGTTGGTGACCATTGCTCTGACCCCAGTGGTCATGAAGGTTTTCGAATGATTGGTCATGTCATTCCTCCTGGAGGCTGTTGGCTCCCAGTGCGATCCACTGCAGTTTGCATACAAAGCAAACAGATCCGCAGAGGACGCGTTAATCTGGCAATCAAGTTCACATTAGATCATGTTGATCGACCCAAGTCATACACCAGATTGCTATTTGTGGATTTCTCATCTGTCTTTAACACCATTGATCCTCAAATTCTCCATGGGAAGCTGCTTTCTCTGGGCATCTCATCAAGATTATCTGGTTGGATTATTAGCTTTCTTACTGGCAGGACCCAGAGAGTCAAACTGGGCCTCTTTATTTCCTCGTCTAGGATCACGAATATCGGTGCCCCACAGGGAGGTGTTATGTCTCCCCTTCTCTTTTCACTTTACACAAATGACTTCACCTCCTCAGATCCTTCAATCAAAATCATCAAGTATGCAGATGATACGACCTTGGTAGGCTTCATCAACGACAACGATGAGTCTACCTACCGGACCCAAGTCAAAACCCTGGAATCCTGGTGCAATGCAAACAACCTTATCCTGAACACTCAGAAAACAGTTGAACTCATAATTGACTTCAGGCGATCCCACCTAACGCACCATCCCATTTCGATTGGTGATGAAGAAGTCAAAATCATTACCAGCACAAAATTTCTTGGTACCATGATAACACAGTGGAGCATGCAAGCTACCGTCATTTTAAAGAAGGCCCAACAGAGGCTATACTTCTTGAGACAACAGGTTAGATATGGTATGTCTAAAAGGATCCTAAAAACCTTTTACAATGCTGCCATAGGATCGCTTCTGACCTCCTCCTTCACTGTCTGTTACAGCGGGGCTACAGCCAAAGACAAAAATAGGCTGGAGAGGATTACCAAGACTGCCGAGCGGATTATAGGATGCCCCTTACCATCTCTAGAGGGACAATTCAAGAGCATAATTTGCACAAAGGCCAAAAAAATAGCTATGGACCCAACACACCCAGGACATTCTTTCTTCAGACTCTTACCCTCTGGCTGCAGGTACCTGGCTCTTTCAACTAGAACCTCCAGGCCCAAAAATAGCTTTTTTCCTTTGGCACTGAACAACCTGCACTGAATAACCTGCACTGAACTTTTACCAGTCACTACTATGTCACTGTGTTACTACTTTGTATTATTCGTATTATATGTATTATAGATATTATATGTTATTGTTTATAGCTCTAATGGTGAATCTCCTGCCAAAAAGCATTCCTTGTATGTATACCCTACTTACTTGGCGGTCAATAAAGTATTCAGTATTCAGTATGGAAGGGGATTTTTGGAATTAAAAAAAGGGCTTCTGTCCATCATAGCTCTTAGAGCTTGGTCTCCTGGACTACGCTAACACTTTAAAGATTGAATTATTAGAACTTTGTTCTAATAAAATAATGATTTAGAGAGAGTCGTCATGATATAGTATGTTGATAGCTTTGCAGCTGCACAAGCTTGAACAGCTAGGAACAAATCCTTAATGCAAACATCACTCCAGGGTCTTGTATATTTTGTTAAAAAAAAACCCTGATGTTCATCTCAGAGTCACAACTGGGATGCTATTTTACATGATGAGGATGCTACATATTAATGTACGTTCCACTAAAATAAGTGCTTAAAATACATATGTATTAAGCAACAAGCCATTCAGAGTCCTGTGGGAGCAACATCAGGCAAGAGACAGACATGCCAATTGCAAATTCCTGCAACCGGGGATGGAGGATTCCTGTTTGATCGGATCATTAACTTTACTGATTTTGTTTCTTTATTTCTGGGGAAATATGACTCCGAAAGTATAATACAATGGTTTTGCACATTATACTGTCATTTAGGTTAAAAAGCACGGATATAAAAACCAGACGAGCGGAACATTGAATCAGGTCTATGAATGGTTGCAGAAGGCAGTGTTAGGTAATTTATGGGTGAAGATGATAAACTCTTGTTTCTCTTTTTCGTTTTTTCAGTAGTACAGATGACCTGATTTTCCATATGAATTTCTGAAGCCTACACTGTGATATTATCGATACCAATCCAAAGGTTTACTGTGATGTGCTTGGAAACATGCAACAGTCGTTGTTCACACAGTTAGCCACGTGAACAAATCTCTTATAGATTTGAATTATGGCTATGAACAGGATTCACATTCAGTCAAGTGCCTGTAGCCTATGGATTCCCTTTTTAGGGAGCCCAGGGCTGGACCCAGTGAGTATAGGCAATTGCGTAGCTGGCGGTGGTTAAGAACCCCCCCCCCCCCAGCCCTTTAGTTGGATATACAACTATGCTTCAAGCCAGGAAATAAGGGACTGAAAGCTACAAAACATTCTGTCTGCTCCAATAGGAAGTCATGTCATGGCTACTGGCTGTGGCTGTGTGTTGTGGCTTCTAGTCCCCCTTGTTATGGGGACCAGGGCTTTACCAATGGCTTTGGAAATTGAAATTAATGGAGTGGGTGCTACAGTCACAGTGACTGACAGGGGGTGGCTATTCAAGACAGAGGTAACTGGTGAGCATCAGCGCTACATAACTGTTATCTCTGGTACCCAGTTAGTTTTATGTAACTGCACTAGGTCAGAAGCACTGCAGATGACAGACAGTCAGTATGTGCTTTTATTTTTTACAGTGGGCAACTCTACTGTATTAACTTATGACATAAAATATATGTTTTGGAGCAGGAAAATAAAAAATAATATTCTGAACCAAATGTTTTAAAACTTCGCCCCCCCCCCCCCCCCCCCCACACAAGAACATATGAAAAGCAAGGTGCAGAATCCCCCAATTACAGGCAGTTTGTCATTCTCTCTCCTCCCATTCCCCATGGGCAGTATGGCTCCCCCCTTCCCTCTCGTTCCCCATGTGCAGTGTGGCATTCCCCCCATCTGATTTTCCATAGGCAGTGTGACATCCCCCTATCCCATTCCCCATATGCAGTGTGGCATTCCCTCATCCCTTTTTCCATAAGCAGTGTGGCATTCCCCCCTCCCATTCCCCATAGGCAGTGTGACATCCCCCCTCATCCCATTCCCCATATAGGCAGCGTGGCATTACCCCTCCCATTCCTCATAGACAGTGTGGCATCACCCATTCCCTATAGGCAGTGTGGCATCCCCCCTATCTCATTCCCCATAGGCAGTGTGGCATACTGACCCCTCCCATTCCCCAGGCAGAAAGAAAAATATAGGAAACTCAAACTTGCATACCCCATTGATCCCGCACTGCTGGCCGGGCTGCGACAGCCACCCGGAGGCCAGAAGATCAAGGATCGTTGGGTGGGCAGGGAGAGGGCAGGGTAACTGAACCCCCCACACACTTTTTGGCGGAATAAAAGTGCATAGTGTGTGTAGAGCAGAACTCTTTTATGTTTACTTTTACCCGTGTTGAGAGAATTTCACACATTTTATGTCCTCTGGTTACTGACACCTTATCATTCTCAGACAGAGTTCTGATTTTGGGAAACCAGGGTACCGCTGCCCAGCAATTATGGCCCTGGAATCTAATTCCAAGATCCCGAAGGCTTGACCCTGCTGCCCGGGTTGTGCCCAAGGTGTCAAGGGACAAAGCAGGCAGGCAATGGTTTCCTGGTATAGATAGTATAGTGAGCAGAGGCATTGTCAATTGTAGCCGAAATCGAGGAGCCAATAGTAGGATTCTTAGAGCCCAAAGTCAAAGGTGAGGGACCGAAATCAATGTCAGGGGCTGGCAGAGAACAAGCAGAATCCAGGTATGTACTTTAGCAAGGGTTGTCAGCAGGTAATTCAAACATGCAGACATTTCAGAATCCCAAGCAAAAGGCATGTGTCATTTGCACATTCTATACCAACAAAACTAGGCTAAACATGCAGCTGGAGATGCAGGTTCAAGATGCTACCTCTGCTTTCAGTTTTGAAATCTCTAGCAGTCTAGCAGTTTTCCAGCATACATTCTATGTAGGCAGCTTCCATACCTTTTTTCAGATGCAGCACTTTTTTGGGATTTGATAAAGTGGGTGTTTAATCTGCACACCGCAAACATCAACTATTGTAACAATAAAAAGAAAAGCTTTTAAAGCTCTCACCGTCCCCTCTGGTGTATCAGTATATGAAATATTGGCCACTTTATGCACTTAATGCATGCCAGCTTCTCCCAGTCTCATCCATTTAACCGGTTGCACAATTACGCACTTTGCTTCTACCAGAAAGCGTCACAATGGCAAATTAACACAGTACTATGCGGCTAGCTTCCCTTTCTGCCTTTTTCAATCTCAAATTTATCACCACAAAGCTATCTAAATTACCCATCAGAAACACTGTGCATCATTACAATTAGGAAGATTGCCATTTTGCTCTATTCCATGAATGAGTATAACTAGTAATTTCTGCTTTTAATAGCCAATGGTCCTTATTATGCTGGTGCTTCTGTTAGTCATCCTAGATGTTAACAGCCTTGAACGTGCTAATCAGAGCTGATATTGCAATGTACCGGTATTATACTTTATATGCTGCTAGCTGTTTATTATGCTGCCTGAAGTACTTGGTCTTTATGTTAAAGAAAACCTGTGACAAATGTGTCAGGTATAAGCCATTACATGCATATTAGAAATTATTTTTAGTGGTGCCTGATCAAAACCTAACTTGCCCAGGATGGCCCAATAAACCGAGAAAGCCCTATATTCATACCTATGTAGTGCTACCTTAGGTAGGTGGAGTTTAGCGAGAGTGAAGCTTGATCCTGACTACAACATGGGGGAACAAATCATGTCTGTATTCCAAAGTCAGTAGCAACTGGCCACAGTGTATATTGCATTTTAAAAATCATCTGATGAGTGGTTATTAAAGTAAACAATTGGTGATGCCCCCCATGCATAGCATAATGGAACTACACAGCGTTGGTAAGTCTTTCTTTTATTGTAATCCCCCATATTGGGTTAGCCTGGACTGTTTCTTCTGTACAAGAAGAATGATATTCATGTCTGCCAGGGCTGTGTGACCAGTGAGGAATAATCTATGTCTGCTAACGTTTTTTTTTTTTTAATCTACTTGTTGACATCTGTTTACATTTTTCTGATAGGAAAACTCTTAATGCCAGCAAAAAAGACTTCTCGAGGTGGGAACCCATGGGTATCTGTCATCATGTCCTGGTTCTTGGTTCAGGTAACTGCATCTTAACTGTGCTATGGTGGTATACGACAATGTGACAACAACATTATATTATCTACACTTGTGTAGCTACACTATAGCTCAGATTTGGGTATCAATTATTTTTATTATATTGTGGATGTATTGATGGTGAGAGAACTGAGGGAAAGATGTTACCAGAAAAAAGGCATAATAATTCGTACAGTTAGACAAACACAAGAGTGAGTGCTCACATGCCCAGAGCGGTGGGCTGCCCTAATCATGGCCTAGGAAAGCAGCTGGAGGGGTTAGATACCTTGCTCAATAACAATTCAAGCATGTCCAGGGATTAAACCTTCAACCCTCTGGTCACAAGATCATTTCCATACCATTAGGCCATGACTGACCCTGGCCAAAAAGTGGAAATGTAAATGCATCAGGTTCTGAAAGTTAGGTGACAATAGGGAGGAATCAGGGATCACACCAAGACAACAGGTGTGTAGTAGTTGAATTATGATATTTTATGAATTTTGATAGAGAGCTATGGAATGTGTGGTATAAAAATTGTTCAACTAACCCTGTTGACCCTCACTAAGTGGAGCGCTTGCCACAGTTTTGTGAATAAAACCATAAAGTACTTAACGACCTTCCATTAGAATACAGCCTCTCAGTAAACATCAGTCTGTTACCTTTGATTTTCTCTTTTTTCCACTGCCTCCTCCCTGCATACTTTTGTCGGCAACTCCCTCTCTCCTCCTTTGTTTCTATTTTCCCAATGCATGGCACGGCCTGCTTCACGAAGTCATTACATCTGGGTTATTCCGCCACAAGGTGGCGCAGCGTACTGCAGAAGAGTTGTGGCTCCTCCCAGGACCATATAAAAACGGAATTACTATAGACTTCTCCAGTGTTCTCTCTGCAGTGATTTCTGCGAAGATAGAAGATGGCTCTCTATATTGCGCAGGTGAGCGGGGCAAACAAGCCTGCGGCCCTGCATGGCTGTTTCCACCCGTTTCCGGACCCTCTTTGCCTCCCAGCCTCGGCTGACGGATCGGGTGAGGGTAGAGGAGCCACTGCGTTTGGCCCCCGTCCCTAACCTGGCCCTCGCCGCCGCTTGCCTGCCTTCCTCGCCCCCTCCCCGTAGTGTGCTCGGGGGGGGGGGGGGGCGGGGTTGCGGCAAGGGTGCCTTGGCTGTGTGTTCGCAGGGTTATTCTAAGTATACAGCACGTCCTGTTCCAGAATATTCCTTACACATGGGTAATACATCCACAAGATGGCGCTGGACTGCAGAAAACAGCTTGTGGCTCCTCCCGGCCCTATATTAGTCTGGGACCTCCCACAAAATCCCCAGTTTTAATCTGCAGTCTGGACTGCGAAGATAGAAGATGGCTCTCTATATACGCAGGCGAGCGGGGCTTACCAGCCTGCGGCCCTGCAGGACTATTACCACCCGTTCTGGACCCACTGCCTCCCAGCCTCGGCTGACTGGTTCGGGTGAATGTAGGACAGCACTCGGGTTAGGTGTTTGAGGAGCGCTGCTCCGACCGCAGTCCCTGCCTTGACAGGGTATGCGGTATAGGCCTGTGGTGAGCCTTGTGGGATGCCCCCTCCTGCTCCCGGGGTTCCCCTTAATCCCTACTCCCCTTATGTATCTGCCCCCTCGTTTCATTTTGTTTCACTGAGTAGCCCCCTTCCTTCGCTCTCCCTGGAGGTCTCGGGGGGGGGGGGGGGCATGTGTGTCGGGCTTCGCCTACCCCCCCCACGCTTACAACTGACCCCCTCCGAGGGGCATAATAGCGGGAAGTCTCAACCTGATTTAGCTGCACGGGTGGCCAGCATTGAAAAACATCTTGCTGGGTCTGCCCCGCGTAAGGCTTCTGCTAAGAAGCGGCATTTATCACCTGCGGTTTCCCTCTTCCCTGTAGAAGACGAGGGCCCTTACTCACTCTCAGGTCCTTACCCCTTGAGGAGGGGGAATTATTTTCTGATTCGGAATCCTCTGAGGAACAACATAAGATTTACAGTAGTACTGGGACTCCCTTTGGGGAAGACCCGTGGTCCTCTGATGACACTGACAGATTGCTGAGTCATATTTTTGAAGTGCTTTGTATTTCTCCCACGGCAGTGGCCCCGCAGCAGCAGGGCGAGCTTTTTCATACGGTTAAGCCACGCTGGGAGTTCCCTGAGCAGTCTCACTTT
Organism: Gastrophryne carolinensis; assembly: GCA_027917425.1. Lineage (NCBI taxonomy): Eukaryota > Metazoa > Chordata > Amphibia > Anura > Microhylidae > Gastrophryne > Gastrophryne carolinensis. The sequence continues at coordinate 198,677,217 of CM051237.1, forward strand.
AATAATCTAGTGCACAAGGAATGGAAGCGGCCTAGCAAGCTGCCAGGGGTGCCTAAGAGTTGGGACAAGAGGTATCCCTTTCCTGCTGATGTTGTTAAGCGTTGGTCATGTCCTCCCGAGGTGGATGCGCCCGTTCTCAGGTTGCCCAATACATCTGTCATGCACTCTCCTGATACTACTACCCTGCGGGATGGGGGGGACCGGCGCTTGGACCAATTGGCCTGTCACGCCTTTGCCTGTGTGGGGACGGCTCTGCGCCCGATTTGTGCCTCTGCTATTACGGCTATAGCCATTAAAGGGGTGCTTAAGTGTCTCTTGGAGGGGGCATCTGAGGATGCGGGTAGAGAAGAACTTCTGCCTTGTTGGTGGCTATACGCCACTCTGTCTGTCTATGTCAATGGGTAGCTGATAATGCTGCTAAGAAAGCCCTCACTGGTTTCCCTTTCAAGGGCCTGCGTCTCTTTGGGGAGCACTTGGATTTGTTTGCCAGGGGTGGAAGGTTACCTCAACGTAGGAGGCCGTCCCGGTCCTTTCGGGGGATAGGTGCCTTTCTCCCATCCTTCCGTGGTTCCAGAACTGGCCGAGGAGTCTCCTTTACTGGGGTCCGAGGAGATCACTGGGGAAGGGGCATAGGACGTGGCCGTCCTGGCCTCTCCTGGGGTCCCAAGCCAAAATCCTCTCCCAAGCCCCCTCAGGCATGAAGGGGCGGCCTCACCCATCCGGGTGGGAGGGACCGCTTCGGCTCTTTGCTCACGTCTGGAGGCTTCACGTCTCAGACTGGTGGATTCAGGAGGTAGTGTCCTCCGGTTACAAGATAGAGTTTGCTGCCTGGCCGCCCTCAAGATTCATCAAATCCCGGATGGCTTAAAACCCCCTGTCAGCTCAGGGTCTGTGCCTTGCTGTCCAAAACCTTCTGAAGTCGGGGGTCATCTGCCAGGTGCCTTTGAGGGAAAGGGGCAGAGGCTACTATTCCAATCTTTTCATTGTTCCCAAAAAAGGGTCCTTCAGACCTATCCTGGATTTTAGGTGCCTCAACAAATTTGTAAGATCCAGACACTTTCGCATGGAGACTATGCGCTCAGCTGTCAATTCCCTACGCCCGGGGCGACTTCATGACCTCTGTAGACATCAAAGACGCTTACTTTCATGTACCAATCTTTCCAGGTCATCAGAGATTCCTCAGGTTCGCTCTGGAGGATCAGCACTATCAATTTGTGGCCTTACCTTTCGGTCTCACCTCGGCTCCCAGGGTATTCACCAAGGTGCTGGCGGGCATACTGACTCTGCTGAGATCTCAGGGCATCCGCATTCTTCCTTACTTAGACGACATTCTCATCACTTCTCAGTCCTTCCAGCAGGCCGAGCTGGATATCCAGCTGGTGGTGTCCACACTGAAGTCCTTCGGCTGGGTGATCAACCATCCCAAGTCTTTCCTGTCACCGTCAATGGTGAGGTCCTTTCTGGGCATGACTCTGGATACATCTCAGGTCAAGATCCTTCTCCCTCAGCAGAAGGTGGAGAGTCTTCAGGCCCTAGCCAGGCATCTTCTGTCTTCCCCGCATCCCTCCATCCGGCAGGGGATGCAGTTGGTGGGCCTGATGGTGTCCTGCTTCGAGGCGGTTCCATATGCTCAGTTTCACATGAGACCCCTTCAAATTCACCTCTTGTCAGTTTGGGATCGGGAACCTCGGTCCCTGGATCAGGTGCTGGTTCTGTCCCCCCTGGCCAGACAGTCTCTCTCATGGTGGCTGGACTCAAGAAACCTGTTGGTGGGCAGATCCTTTCTGGCCCCGTGCTGGGAGACAGTCACCACAGATGCCAGCCCGACAGGTTGGGGGGGGGCTTCTGGAAATCCCTGAAATTCCAGGGTCAGTTCGGCCCTCAGGAGGCCTACACCCCTATCAACATTCTGGAATTGAGGGCGATAAGGTTGGTTCTCGCCCAATTGATTCCACACCTTCGAGGTCGGGCGGTTCAGGTCCGCTCGGACAACCAGACGGCGATTGCCTACATCAATCATCAGGGAGGGACCCGGAGCAAGAGGGCCCTCAAGGAAGTGTCCCTGATACTGTCTTGGGCGGAGGAGAATGTTCCCTGCATCTCAGCCGTGTACATCCCGGGGGTGAAGAATCTGGAGGCAGACTCCCTCAGCAGGGGGACTTCTCGTCTGGGAGAATGGTCCCTCAGCAGCAGGGTGTTTCACTCCCTGTGCCACCGTTGGGGTCAGCCAGATGTGGATCTGTTTGCGTCCAGTCACAATCACAAGCTTCCAGTCTTTGTCTCTCTGTTACAGGACCCTCTGGCCTTGGCCACGGATGCTCTAGCAATGTCTTGGCAGAGCTTTCAGCTTCTCTATGTGTTTCCTCCTTTCCTTCTGCTGGGCAGGGTGTTGCGCAAGATTGCTCAGGAGGGGGTACCAGCCATTCTGGTGGCCCCCTGTTGGCCAAGAAGGGTGTGGTTCGCAGACGTCGTGCAGTTGGCAGTAGATCAGTATGCTCTGCCCAAGGATCCAGACCTGCTCACTCAGGGGCAGCTATGCCATCCCAATTTACAAGACAGATTGTAGGTTGGTCAGCAAGCTAACTGGTTTGAGTGTTGTGGCTCCTATAAGACTCATGTTTCTGCTTTAGCCATATTCTTCCTTTGCTCACCATCGTCTGGTCAAGATCTTCTTCCAGGGGGTTTCTCACGTGCGCCCGCCACGTAAGCCTATGTTACCAGTCTGAGATTTGAACTTGGTCTTATCTGCATTACAAGGGTCTCTCTTTGAGCCTTTGCGTGAGGCCCCTTTGTCCATATTGACTCTTAAGATAGCCTTTTTGGTGGCTATCACTTCTGTTAGGCGTGTTTCTGAGTTGGCGGCGCTTTCCATCAAATCTCCTTACTTTGAGAGACACCAGAACAAGGTGGTGTTTCGTTTTAAGCCAGATTTTTTGCCTAAGGTTGTGTCTGCTTTTCATCTCAATCAGGACATTGTGTTGCCTTCTCTTTGCCCTAATCCTAGTAACCCTAAGGAGCGGGTTTTACATTCTCTGGATGTGGTCAGAACTCTGAAGTTCTATTCGGTGGCTACTGAATCCTTCAGGAAGACTGATGCTCTTTTTGTGCTCCCGTCTGGACCTAAGAAAGGTCTGGCTCCAGCTAAGTCCACTATCAGCAAGTGGATCCGTCAGGCTGTGGTACAGGCCTACTCTGCTAAGGGGAAGGAGCCTCCCTTCCGCCTTACTGCTCATTCTACTCGTGCTATTGATGCCTCTTGGGCTTTTCAGCACCAAGCTTCTGTTGAACAAGTTTGCAAGGCGGCCACTTGGTCTTCTGTTCATACTTTTTCTAAGCTTTATAAGGTTGATGTTAAGGCTTCAGCTGATGCTGCTTTTGGTCGCAAAGTTCTGCAGGCGGCAGTGGTTTGAACTGTCTGCTGTTACTTTTGGGGATCCCACCCTACCTTACGGACACTTCTATTGGATGTCTCATGTGTAAGGAATATTCTGGAACAGGACATGCTGTATACTTAGAATAATACAATTCTGTGATTACTCACCTGTAGAATTGGTATTATACGTATACAGCAAGTCCTGTTCCACCCCACCCTTGTTATCATTATTCTTATTTACCTCTGAATGGTGATTGTTCATATGTTCATTATTGTTCTCCCGGCTTCTTGTTAACTGCTTGTAAATACTGGGGATTTTGTGGGAGGTCCCTGACTTATATATGGCCGGGAGGAGCCTCCTGTGGTCTGGCGGTTGGTGCCCTTGTCCTACTTGGTCCGTGAGTCCCCCTCGGGGTTTTTTTGGTCGCTTTTGGGCATGCGCCGTGGGATACTTATGTGTCTTTATTTATGTCTTTCAGGCGGGACACCTGTGGGTTGTGGTTTCTCCCAGTCCTATCCATTACCATCCCTCATCTTCCCTCTCTGGCTTCTGGGGGCATCCCTTGGGCTTACCCTGTGCTCGCCTATTGCGCCTGTGTTAATGACCATATGGAGGCTTCTGGGGATAACGTTGCGACAGTGATCCTGGGTCTGAGTCTGAGGATTCCTGGTTCCCTGAGGACACTGCTAATCTGTTGTCTCACATTTTTGAAATCTTGCACATTGTCCTCCCTAAGAGGCCTTCTTTGTGTCCTAAACCTGCTAATGCCAAGGAGCGGACCCTTCATTCTCTGGATGTTGTTAGGGCTCTGAAGTTTTATTTGGTTGCTACTGAGCCTTTCAGGAAATCTGATGCTCTTTTTGTTCTTCCTGCTGGACCTAGGAAGGGTTTGCCCCCTGTTAAATTCACTATCAGCAAGTGGATCTGTCAGGCGGTGGTACAAGCCTATTCTGCTAAAGGGAAGGAACCTCCTTTTAGGATTACTGCTCATTCTACTCGTGCTATTGGTGCCTCTTGGGCCTTTCAGCACCAAGCTTCTCTTGAACAAGTTTGTAAGGCCACAACTTGGTCTTCTGTTCATACTTTTTCCAAGTTTTACAAGGTTGATGTTAAGGCCTCAGCTGATGCTGCTTTTGGCCGCAAGGTTCTTCAGGCAGTGGTGGTTTAAACTGCCTGCTGTTACTCTTTGGGGATCCCACCCTAATTTATGGACACTGCTTTTGGAACTCCCAGATGTAATGACTTCGTGAAGCAGGCCGTGCCATGCATTGGGAAAAAGGTGCTTCACACCTCCCTTGTTATCGCTGTTCTCGGTTGCCTCTTTATGGTGATTGTTCCAAGTTAGTTGGGGTTCTGTTTCCTGTTTTACCTTTATTATCTCCCTGTTTCTTGAAATAACTGCTTGTCAACACTGGAGAAGTCTGTTAATTCCGTTTTTATATGGTACCGGGAGGAGCCACAACTCTTCTGCAGTACGCTGCGCCACCTTGTGATGGAATAACCCAGATGTAATGACTTCATGAAGCAGGCTGTGCCATGCATGGTAAAAGCAATTCTACAGGTGAGTACTCACAGAATTGTCTTTTTGCTATTCTCCTGACCATCACGTTTTTCATTAAGAACCCATTTGACCACTCAGAATTCTACACACCCAGGTCGATTTCTTGGTGTGTCTGATTGGGTCCAATTTAGTTCCATTTTGTAAGATCCTTGGACCTTATAAGGCAAAGTATGTTTACAACTGTATATGATTAATTGACTGCCATTTGACCTCAAGACCACAGTTGCTGTTACAGACACTTGCAAATAGAATGGTTATGGCAGCACAAGTGATGTAAAAGTGTATAAACACTGCACCTTTAAATGATAAAGGAAAATAAGACCCTTTCCAAGATGTCCTTCTAAGCATCAGGTGAATCAGGGGAATTAGGAAGCCATGGCTAGATAACAGTATCTTACCAAATGAAGATGAACTTATAGCAGTCAACTTCCACCTATGCTTCTGGAAACACCGGGCGTTATGCTGCTATCTCCAATTCCCTTTTGTTAGCTACTAGTATAGAAAGTACCTGAAAAATCCTTCCAGATGGGACAGGCAGTTATACAAAACACAAAAGAATCTATTCATTTCATAGATTGTCCAAAACAAAACATGAATAAATGTACTACTGCTTTATTCACAATGATGTCTTTATAGTGTGATATACTGGGTTCTAGGTGTGCTCTTAAAGCGGTCCTTCACTCTGAATAAGAGTCTATCTTATATGTTTCCCACACCCTGTACATAGAGATTGATCACATTAAAAATCAACCTACCTGCATCTACTGCATGTCATGAGCCTATAAACATCCAAGATGGCGGCTCATGGAACATCAGGCAGCCTGCAAACAGGAAGTGCCTTCTGACTGTGCTGCTCTGCATTCTTGGATTGCTGACCTTTTCCTGACCCCAGCTCTGCTCTGTCTGAGCAAAGCACAGCTATAACCTGCCCCCCTGTACCTTACCCCACTCTCCTCTCCTCAGTAAGTGTTATGCTTCTGAGCCAAGATGGCGACTCCCGTATCCTAAAGTCCTGAACAGAGTTGCAGCCCAGTGAGAGAAAGAATAATAAGTAAGTGACTAAAAACTTAAAATATATTAATTTTAGATCCCGGGGAATCATTTTATAAGGGTTTGGGCTTCATGGTGAAGGTCTGGTTTAAGTGGCAATATTCCTCGTGTCAGTATGTCCCATACAGATCGAATGCAGGCTAGTCTCATCATTTAATTTTCACAGCCTGGAATTGATCAATCCCTTTCAGGCAGAGTGTCCTGACACACTGGTGGTCAAACTATCCACCAAAGACATTTATAAGGGGAATATATTTAAAACATTGAAGGAAAAGGCAAAGAGGCTGATTTATTAATAGCGACATGTAGCGACAGTTGAGCGACTGTAGCGGTATTTTCACAGCGCCCGCTAGTAGTCGCTGTGCTTGGCTATTTGACAGGTTCTGCGATGTATGGGAGCGCATGATAGCGATTGGTCAGAGCGACCGGCTTCCACCATGTTCATCAAAAAATCATGCTCAAAAAATTCAAGCGCTGTGAAATGCATGTTTAAACCCCATAGCGCTGGAGGCGATGTGTTAAAAGTAGTTTTTTAACCCCCAAACCACCATATTTTTGGAAACCAAAAAAAAAAAGTATTTTAAATAATTTAGTAATATGAATACATTAATATCAGACCTGTAATATCAATTCTGTACAATTTTTTTTTCCCTTAAAAAAATTATCTAAAATAGCAGAAGTGGTCACATAATTTTTCACATTTAAAAAAAAAAAAAAAAAAAAAACATTAATAACAATTAATTATTAATACCTAAAGATTGTTCCATTGAAATGCATTGGAGAGCTCCAGGTAGCGAGAGGTCATACCTGTCGCTGTTCAAGGTCGGACGCTGGCGCTGTGGGCTGAGGCTGGAATAATGATGAATGAGTGGCTATCTGGCGCTATCTCAGTCGCTAAGCAGGATTGGCTTGATAAATGTGTGATTGTGGTGGGGAGCCGGCGTTCTCGTGGCGGGGCCCGTCATTACCGGCCGCTCACCAGTCGCTACCTGTCGCTATTCCTTCATAAATAAGGGCCTAAGTGAAACAGAGAATTCCAAATCGGCAGCCGGTTACAGAATGAGAACTGTTATTGGAAAAAAATACTAAAGTGTGCAATTGTTACCTTACATTCTTGACACACTGAACGCAGTTAGATTTTTTTTCTTATTTGTATTTTTATTGCAGTGTTAGTAATATAAATAAATAAATGTATGTCTGCCTTGCCACTGTAGGAACTGTAGAAATAATATGGTTTAAAGCAAATCTATTACTCTGAAACCTAGCATTAAATATGATTCTCAGCAGCAGTAAAACTCCACTTGATGCAATGCGAATGCCCTGTATCAAACAATAGAATGCTGTCTGTAATGATCGTTTTACACTGCCTAAAATTAATTGACAGACAGGACTATACTCCTTAACCCTTAGATAGAATCATGGTGCCTTAACCCACACCACACCCTGTACATCTCCTATCTCGAGGGTTGGGAGAATGCAGTGGCTCTGCTGCTGCTGAAGAATATAAGCCCAATTTAGCTAGATCTTCAGCACTCTTTGCAGCTATAAAATGATTAATAGAAGGGGCTGGTCCACAACTGGATATGTTATGTGTGGAAGGGCTTGTCCATACTAACACTAAAAACCCTATACTCACCTTTGTCCACCGCAGATTTAAATCTATTGGTTGACATCTGTTTACATTTTTCTGATAGGAAAATAGATTCTCGAGGTGGGAACCCATGGGTATCTGTCATCATGTCCTGGTTCTTGGTTCAGGTAACTGCAGATAATAGTTGATAGCCTGGCAATGTGTGTCTTACCTGACCCGCAGATTGAATCCTGAGCCACCCAGGCCTGATCGCCAGTCACATTTCTGTTCATGTCAGAGGGTCACTCCCTGCTATCAGCCACAGTAATGCTCGCACCCCTCCCTCCATTCATTGCAATTGAAGGGGCGTGCTACATCTTGAAAAGGCCCTCCTTTGCAGTGAATGGTGGAGGGGTGCCAACATCACTGTGACTAATGATGAAGGCGGGGTGTGACTGACAATTCAGGTAATACACACAGCACAAGACTAGTAGCGATTATCTGCAAGTATATACAAGGTGAGTATAGCATTTTTTTGTTTTAGTCTGGGCATTGACAACAGGGATGCCTCACTTTGTGAAAGCCCCCAGGGCATGTAGTAAACTCACCTAATGAAAATCCCAGGTTTTGGTCCCATTTAATAAGTGATAAAGATCAGTACTTCATTTATCGCTACTATCCCCAGCTGCAGCATCTTCTGGAACCTCTATAGGTCTTGCTGTGCAAATATACTGTACCTTTCCACTAAAGTAGTAATGTGTTGCACTGAATTAGCCATTGAGAATACTTGAAAAGTAAAAAAAAAGTACTATAATACTATTCGTGAATAGCTAGTTCTCTTTGTCAGACATGACTAGGGCCAGAAAAATCAGTTTTTTTCTACACATAAAACCAACATAAATCAAAAATTAAAAGATAAAAATCCTTTAACAAAGTATCAGGAATGGGTCAGTTGTTATTTATAATTAGCCAGAACATAAAATGCTAATTTGTCAGGTGTGAAAAGTATGACATGTTTGCATACATTTATATTACCATTCATTCCTCTCTCTCTCTCTCTGTTTAGAAACGTTCCTCCAAAACTGCAGCCTTAAGTAGAAAGTAAAGTCAGCAAAAGCTTGGCATGTGATAGTGAGGCTCTCTGTCGACCATAACCCCCTTTGGCACAGTGCTGCCAGGAGGTTTTGATGCTGCTTATATAATGGACATCATTTTAAAATATTTTATTAACAAACCATGACCCCTTAGGTCTTTTTCCTAAACTTTTCTTATGGTTAGTCTTTGGAGCCTGATTTATCAAGTGTCAGTATCACTGAAAGCAGAACATAAGTAAAAAAAAAAAAAGAAAGTTTAAATTTCTCCCCTAAAGCCCCACTCTGGCAAAAACTATTTGAGAAGGCTTAACTCCATGCAGATGTTCTGGAATAACAGGCCTATTCTTTGCTGCAGAACTGTATGGGAGCAGCCATCTTGTCACATACATAAGCATGAGGGGTGAGCTGTGCCTCCAAACTGAGAGGGATACATTCCTTCAACTCATGGGCGGCTTGTGTATTATGGTATATAAACACACACACTGAATAACCAGCTGTTAAACATGCTACAATGTTTCTTTATCACTGTTCACTGCGGACTCTGGATTTACCGCACATCATTCAGACATTGTATCTTCTAAATGGATAGAATTCTTTCAGCAGTGCAGCAGAGCAATTAGTCATCACAGCTAATGGCTTTCTACTAGAAATAAAGGATTGCACCGATATGTGAAGCAATTCTGATTGTGGGATTTGGTTTTTATATAAGCTGGACTCATGTATGTGGCAAGATTGCTGCTGCCATGCAGTTCTGCAGCATAGAAACTGCCTGCTATTCCATAACATCTACATGGAGTTAAGCCCTCTCAAATAGTTTATGTCGCCGATTACCAGAATGGGGCTTTAGGGGTGCAATTTACTGAACTTGCTTTTTCTGACTTTTGATCTGCTTTAAATCTAAAGGGCAAATGTTTTTAGCACAGCGACACTCACATATTTACTCTATGGCAGATGATGACATATGCATTACTTGTGCTGTTTTTACCACTGCACAGGTTTATAGTGATTAAGATTGTGAGTGTAATGTAAAAATGCAGACCAGCCCCTGTTAAATACACAGACAATCTATTCTGCTTATCAAAAATGAGTGAATATGTTATGCCGTGGTGGAAAAAAGTAGTGCTCACTAGCACTGTTAAAAGGGTCCATAGGTATACAAACAGGCACCAATTCAAGTTGATTATTCAAGACGTCTTGATTTTCGGTTACATTTTGGATATATAACAGTGGCAAAATATAAAAATCTGAAGTGGCACCAAGGCAACCGCACATGCCATCAAAATTATGCAAAATGCCACAAAAATCACACTTCATAAATTAGGCTGTAGTTGAGAGTCGTATGTCATGAGAAGACAAGCTTTTACAACATGGTGTTGATGCTATTGTAGGTCCAAAGATCACAATTTGCGATTTTCAGAGATTCGCAAGTTATTGTCCCTCAGTAGACTTAGGGCCTTATTTAAAAAACGCTAACACCAGGTAGCGGCAGGTGTTTTTCGTGTGCAACCAGCAAGTCATATTTATGAGGCAAAAATGTTACCATGTAGCATTCCATGTATCAAAAGTGTCAGGTGCTTTGTTAGTGCTGGCGCTCTGTTCTCTATAGCTCCATATCACATCAGGTGCTCAGTGACGTTCTCCCATAGACTTCAATTAGCTATTACAATTTTTTTTTTTGGTGACGTTTGGTTAGCTTATTTTCATTTCTTTGTGCTCAATAAATTGACACAGGATTTCTGGTAACTTAGGTTACCTGCTAATAACTTGCATTTACATGCCTGCCAATTATGTGTCATATCATTTGTATGCCCCAATGTCATTCCATGTGTTTTTGCTTGGTCACTGTGCTGCCATCCTCAGTTAAACCCTATTTTTGTATTGCTACCTGTCACTAACTCCATTGGAAAAAAAACAAACGACACGGCACCACGCGTAGCCTACAATGCCTACAAACACTAACACTAACTGTGGCCGGCTTTGTGACTGAGGCACTAATAGCGTCTCTCCACAGATGCTCAAGTGGAGCTACGAGGCACTAGTGATAAAATTGGCCTCCACAATCACTATTGCTTTGCTCAAAAATTGTGAATGGGCCCATAGGCTTACATGGACAGTGATTTACTTGTGATTGTGGGGTGATTGTAATCAAAGCTTAATTTAACAACAGGGTTGATTCAGCATCAACATTTTTACTCATGCTTTTTTTAGAGGAATTAACACCATATTAAACTGTGCAATTTTTTAAAAATATGGTGCTGAATTGCACCGACATTTCCTTGTGAGGAAAAAAAACTACGGTTCTGAATCAACCTTAATGGGAACCCAGCCTCAGGGCTCGTAGTGATAGAAAAGAAATCAGTTTATAATGACAGAGGTGTAAACCAGAGACAGCACAACATTCAAGAGGGGACAGGGGCATAATAGGAAGCCAACAGGTCCAAGAGATGTCCTGTGCAGCCTCTTTTTATAGTGTAAAAAGAAACAATGAGATATATTGTTTATTGGAGTGATCCGGTGGCTAGTTGTAAAGAGACAAGGTACAGACTGGCCCACTCCACTGCTCCTATTTTTCACCCAAGCCATCATGACACATTTCCTTGAACACAGTATGTCCAACTGATAAACACTGTAGCTTGTGTTAATGCACAGACCCCAAAGCAGAGACTAAATAAGTATTACGCTGTGCACCTGTTTCTCAATTGCTCTTAACAGTTTAACAAAAATGTTTGTACAGCTATAAAAATGATAGATAAGTATTAGAAGTGGAATAAAAGAACAGTAAAAGACAAAGCAATCGGAAAATAAACTATCAGCGTGTCAACATGAACCATGTCTTTCCAGAGATATAGCTCAGGGGCAGCTATTGGATGTTTAATGTTTTACAGGGCTCTGGTAGCCTTTCGGCTAATTCAGTACTCCAATACTTAATATGTATTAAAAAAAACATAAGCTTCATTGATTGACTGTAGCTTGTGTTTATGAAGAACTTACAAATAATATTATTGCATTATGTGAAACTATTGTCATCTAACCATTTGGCCAAGTTCCTCTTGTATCACTAGAAAAGTATCTGTCTTTACACTCCCACATTGAGACTCACCAAAACTTACTAAAAAACTTTGTAAAGCCATAAATGAGACCTCCACCCTATGTTCAATAAAATATTAAAAAAAACATATTCCAAAGCATATGAAAACTGAGCACCTGCCGGGCTGGAATGCTGCTCTTGAATCTGGGATACTGCTTCCGCCATCTTGGCTCTTTTCTCTTCCCAGCATCCTGTTCTTAATGCAGTTCGTGGGCCTGGATAGCAGTTCCATGATAAGAGCTGCAGGCAGAACTTACAGACCAAGCATATGCGCATGCACAGTCTCTAAAATGGGAGTGCACTGCTCCCCCTGTTTACACTCTTTCACAAGCACTGTGCTGATGAATCAGTGTATGCTTGTTGCAGCTTCCTACCGCAGTCCCTGCTCTAACAGGGTAGGCGGTTTAGGCTAATGGTGAGCCTTTTGGGATGCCCCCACTGCCTCATGGTTTTTGCCAGGTTATCCTGTGCAGTTAAACCCTATTCCCATTCCCCCTCCACCCTCACTCCTCATTATAGCCCCTGGGCGCCATTTCCCCCTGGGAATTCTGCCGTTATCCCCAGCCCCATTCACCTCAGAGCTGCCGGGCCGCTACTGGCCGGCCGGATCACGTGGGCGCGCTTCGCACTCTTCAGGGGGGGGCGGGCTCTGTGGATGATGCAATTTACCTCATATCTCCACGGCCCACCCCTCGAGGTTGCGGACGCCATTTTGTCTTCTTCCTGTCGCTGCTGGCTCCTTGCGGTCTGTGAGTTCCCCGGTGGGGTGTTTTTTCTCTGTTTTTTTCTTATGCCTTGTTCTCATAGGAATATTTGATTGTGTCTTTCAGGCGGGGTAAAGCTTCGGTCCTGTGGTTTCTCCCGGCCCTCTCCCCTCATTATCTCCCACTTCCCTAGCGGTTCATTGGGGCATCCCAGGTAGCTCTTTAGCATTAACCCTTACTGGCCTACTGTGCCTTTCAAATCACCATATTGAGGCTTCTGGGGATAATGAGCCTGGGGTTCCTTCGGGACAAGCCTGGCTATGTGTTGCGTGTGGGATATCCCCAATCGGTGATGATGTCAGGGTATGTGTATCCTGCGCCCAGCAGGTACTTGCACTGCAGTCTGGGTTACCTGTTGCTGGGCCTGCGCCCCCTTGGGCTTCGCCTACCCCCCCACGCCTGCATCTGACCCCCTACGAGGAGCATACCAGTGGGGAGTCTCAGCCTGATTTGGCTGCACGGGTGGCCAGTATTGAGAAACATATTGCTGGGTCTGCCTCGCGTAAGGCTTCTGCTAAGAAGCGGCATTTATCTCCCACCGTCTCCCTCTTTCCTGTACGTCCTGCTCCAAATCTTATACTTACACTTGGGATATACTCCGCCAGATGGCGCTGGACTGCAGAGACATCAAAAATAGGCTCCTCCCCGCCCCTCAAATACCCAGGGACCTCCCACAAATCCCCAGAATTTCTCTGCAGTCTGGCTGTGAAGGACGAGAAATGGCTCTCTACTCGCAGGTGAGCGGGGCTATTAGCCCGCGGCCCTGTAGGACTATTCCCACCCGTTCCACTAGTAATATGCCTCCCAGTCTTGGCTGCGCTGGTCGGGTAAAGGTAGGCAGCACCGCTGTTAGGTGCTTAGGAGCGCTGCTCCACCGACATCCCCCACCAAAGGGTAGGCGGTTCAGGCTTATGGTGAGCCTCTATGGGATGCCCCTCCAGCACTAGTGCCCCCTTGCCCCTGCCCATCGGTGGGCCCTGTTTAAGTGGCCGCTGTCCTCCCTCATCCTCCTTGTAGCCTTCGGGGGAAAAGAGAGGGGGGGTGTAAATGTGTATGCTATGCATTCTGTGTTTTACACTCTTTTTCCATTCTGTTTAGTCTTGTGTCAGCCGCCGTGCTGACTTGCCTTTACTGTCTTTTTAAAATTGCCGCCGCCGCGCACTGACTTGGTTCCGCGCTTGGCGGCGGCATTACCTCAGGCGCTGGTGCGCCGTCATTGGCTGCTTGCACGTTCTGGCTTCGCGCTCTTCGGGGGGGGGCGGGGCCCGTCTATGGCGCTGATACCGGCCAGCCCCTCGAGGTATACCGACGCCATCTTTAACCTGCTTGGTTGATCCATGTGCGACGGACCCCTACCTACCGTGGTCCGTAAGTGCCCTCGCGGGTGGCTTTATATCTTTCACTTTTGTTACTGTGTGCTTACAGGTCTTGTCTGCTTATGTCTTTCAGGCGGGGCGAACCCATTTGGCTTCTCCCGGCCCTGTATTAGTATATAACTTGTAGGACTTGTAAAAATAATACTCCCACTTCCCTAGCGGGTTATTGGGGCATCTGGGGTTGCTATATAGCGTTATTCCCTATCGGCGTATAGCGCCGCTATAATCACCATATGGAGGCATCCCAGGATAATGTGACCGGGGTCCCTTCGGGACAAGACCGGCTGTGTGTAGCGTGTGGGCAGCCTCATGCTGACGCTGACAAGGCGCAGGTCTGTGTACCCTGTGCTGAGCAGGTGCTTGCATTGCAATCTGGCCTGCCAGTGGCTGCACCTCGTTTCACTTCGCCTACTACCCCAAGCTTAAACCTCACTCCTACTGAGTTTGTCTTCTAGACTGGCTACAGTTGATTGCTAAGTCCTTAGCACGTAAGGCCCCTGCTAAGAAGCAGCACTTGACACCTAATGTCACTGTTTTTCCTATGGGAACTGAGGAGTTTTGGAATCTTTGTGGCTATACCCCGTCTGATGAAGGGGAGCTCTTTTCTGATTCAGGCTCATCTGATGAGAGACCAAGGGGTCATGACGATTCTGGCTCTGACCCCTGGGCCCAAGATGACACTGATAGATTATTGACCCAGATTTTTGAGGTTCTGTCCATCTCTCTCCCTGTTGTTGCTCCCTGGCAAAGAGGGGAGCTTTTCCATACAGCAAAATCACATTTGGAATTTCCTGAGCAGGCACATTTCCATAACCTTGTGCTCAAGGAATGGAAGCGCCCCAGTAAACTTCCCGGGGTTCCAAAAAGTTGGGATAGGAAGTATCCCTTTCCTGCTGAGGTGGTTAAATGTTGGTCATCCCCCCCGAGGTGGATGCCCCGATCCTAGGGCTATCTAACACCTCTGTCATGCATTCCCCTGACTCCACTACCCTGCGGGATGCTGAGGGCCGGCGCATTGACCAGCTGGCATCCCACGCCTTTGCATGTGCGGGGACGTCGCTGCGCCCGGTCTGTGCCTCTGCCATTACTGCTGTGGCCACTAGAACCCTTATCAGAAATATGCTTGATAGTGCCCCTGATGATTTGCCTTGTGAGGTGTTTAATGCACTCTCCAGTTGTGATGTTTTTGTAAATTTTGTCCTCTCAGCATTGGATGACACCATCAGAATGTGTGCCAGGACTTCTGCCCTCGTGGTGGCTATACGCCGCTCGGTTTGGCTGCGCCAGTGAGCTGCTGACAACTGCGCCTGTTTGGGGACCGCCTGGACCTTTTTGCTAAGGGAGGCAGGTTACCCCAGCGCAGGCGGCAATCTCGGCCCTTTCGGGGTCAGGGTTCCTTCTCCTTCCCTTACCGTGGTGCCAGACAGGGAAGGGGGGTTTCCTTTCCTGGGGCCCAGGGGGATTTCTGGGGTGGGGGCAGAGGATGTGGACGTCCTGGCTCCTCCTGGGGTCCCAAAGCAAAATCCTCTCCCAAGCCCTCTCAGGCATGATGGGGCCCATCCGGGTGGGGGGACGGCTGCAGCACTTCACTCACGTCTGGAGGCTTAATGTCTCAGACCGGTGGATTCAGGAGGTAGTGTCCTCCGGTTACAAGTTGGAGTTTGCTGCCTGCCGCCCTCCAAGATTCATCAGATCCCGGATTCCTCAGGACCCTGTGTCAGCTCAGGAGCTAGTGCAAGCAGTGCAAGGCCTCCTGGAGCTGGGGGTCATCTGCCAGGTCCCCTTAAGAGAAAAAGGCAAGTGCTTTTATTCCAATCTATTCACAGTACCCAAAAAAGATGGTTCAGTCAGGCCCATCCTGGACTTGAAGATCCTCAACAAGTTTGTCAGGGGCAGGCGCTTTCGCATGGAAACTCTGCGCTCTGCCATCAGTTACCTGCTCCAAGGGGATTTCATGACTTCTGTGGACATCAAAGATGCTTATCTTCATATTACTGTGTTCCCAGGTCATCAAAGGTTCCTCAGGTTTGCTCTGATGGATCAACACTACCAGTTTGTGGCCTTGCCCTTTGGCCTCACTTCAGCTCCCAGGGTGTTCACCAAGGTGCTGGCTGGCGTGATGTCTCTGCTCAGATGTCAGGGCGTCCGCGTGCTTCCCTATCTGGACGACATTCTCATCACTTCCCAGTCTCTACATCAGGCAGAGTTGGATACTCAGCTGGTGGTGCCCACTCTGGAGTCATTTGGATGGGTGATCAACCACCCCAAGTCCTCACTGTCCCCTTCCTTGGTAACTCCATTCCTAGGAATGAATCTGGATACAGTTTAGGCAAGGATCTTCCTTCCTCAACAGAAGGTGGACAGTCTGATTGCACAGGCTCAGTCCCTCCTAGCTTGTCCCCATCCCTCCATCAGGCAGGGGATGCAGCTGGTGGGCCTGATGGTGGTGTGCTTCGAAGCGGTCCCTTATGCTCAGTTCCACTTGAGGCCTCTGCAACTTCACCTATTGTCAGTATGGGACAAGGACTCTGCGTCCCTGGACAGGGTCTGTGTGCTCTCCCCCCCTGGTTAGGAGGTCCCTCTCGTGGTGGATGGACTCAAGGAACCTGTTGGGGGGCAGATCCTTTCTTGCCCCTTCCTGGGAGACGGTCAACACGGATGCCAGTCTGTCAGGTTGGGGGGGGGGTTTCTGGAAGTCCCTGCGGTTCCAGGGGAGGTGGGGCCCTCAGGAGGCCCACACACCTATCAATGTCTTAGAACTGCGGGCGATCAGGCTAGTTCTGGCTCACTTGATTACTCACCTTCGGGGCCTGCCTGTTCAGGTGCGTTCGGACAACCAGACGGCAGTTGCCTACATCAATCATCAGGGAGGGACCCGGAGCAAGGGGGCCCTCCAGGAAGCGTCTCTGATCCTGACTTTGGCAGAGGCCAATGTCCCCTGCATTTCAGCTGTGTACATCCCGGGGGTGGAGAATCGCCTGGCGGACTCTCTGAGCAGGGGGACCTCTCGCCAGGGAGAATGGTCCCTATGCAGCAGGATGTTTCAATCTCTGTGTCACCGTTGGGGCCAACCAGATGTTTATCTGTTTGCGTCCCGCCACAATCACAAGCTCCCAGCTTTTGTCTCTCTGTCCCAGGATCCTCTGGCCTTGACCTCGGCCTTGTCATGGCAGGACTTTCAGTTCCTGTATGTCTTCCCTCCAATCCCCCTGCTGGGCAGGGTTCTGCGCAAGATTGCTCTAGAAGGGGTGCCAGCAATTCTGGTGGCCCCCAGGTGGCCAAGAAGAGTGTGGTTCGCAGACGTGGTGCAGCTGGCAGTAGATCAGTACGCTCTGCCCTTGGTGCCAGATCTGCTCACTCAGGGCTCACTACGCCATCCCAATTTACAAACTCTGGCTTTGACGGCTTGGCTGCTGAAACCTCCATCTTGATGGAGAAGGGGCTGTCTTCCTCGGCTGTGGATACTTTGATTAAAGCTAGGAAGAAGTCTTCCTCTTCCATTTATTACAGGGTTTGGCGTGCCTACATTGACTGGTGTGAGTCTAAGTCTCCCTGTCCCTGTCGTGTGTTCTCTATTCCCAGGATTCTGGAGCTCCTGCAGCATGGGTTGGAAATGGGACTCCAGCTCAGTACTCTGAAGGGTCAGGTTTCGGCCCTGGCTATTTTCTTCCAGAAGTCCTTTGCTCAGCACCCTCTGATCAGGACTTTTTTCCAGGGGGTCACTCATGTGCGCCCCCCACGTAAGCCTATGGTGCCTGTTGGGGATCTGATCTTGGTTCTGTCAGCCTTGCAGGGTGCTCCCTTTGAACCTGTGCAGGATGCTGCCTTGGCCATTCTTACGCTCAAGGTTGTATTTCTGGTGGCTATCACTTCTGTCAGGCGTGTGTCTGAGTTGGCGGCGCTTTCCATTCAGTCCCCCTACTATGAGAGACACTAGGACAATGTGGTGTTTTGTTTCAAACCTGACTTTCTGCCTAAGGTAGTGTCTGCCTTTCATTTGAATCAGGATATTGTTCTTCCTTCTTTGTGCCCTAATCCTAGCAATGCTAAGGAGAGGTTTTGCACTCTTTGGATGTGGTTAGGTGTCTGAAGTACTATCTGGTGGCTACTGCACCTTTCAGGAAAACTGATGCTATTTTTGTGGTCCCTTCTGGTCCTAGGAAGGGTTTGGCTCCTGCCAAGTCTACTATCAGCAAGTGGATTCGTCAGGCTGTGATTCAGGCCTACTCTGCTAAGGGGAAGAATCCTCCCTTCCGCCTTACTGCTCATTCCACTCGTGCTATTGGTGCCTCTTGGGCTTTTCAGCACCAGGCTTCTGTTGAACAAGTTTGCAAGGCCCCTACTTGGTCTTCTGTTCATACCTTTTCAAAGTTTTACAAGGTTGATGTTAGGGCCTCAGCTGATGCTGCTTTTGGCCAAAAGGTTCTGCAGGCGGCAGTGGTTTAAACTGTCTGCTGCTGATTTTTCTTGGGGATCCCACCCTACTTTATGGACACTGCTATTGGATGTCCCAAGTGTAAGTATTAGATTTGGAGCAGGACTTACTGTATACTAAGAATAATAAAATTCTGTGATAACTCACCTGTAGAATTGGTATTATGAGTATACAGTACGTCCTGCTCCAACCCACCCTTGGTTTGCATATCTTGGATCCCCTGTATGGTGATTGTTATCATTGTTATAGTTGATAATTTGGATTGTTTAATTCTCCCGGCTTCTCATTAACTGCTTTTCAATGCTGGGGATTTGTGGGAGGTCCCTGGGGATTTGAGGTGCCGGGAGGAGCCTATTTTCGATGTCTCTGCAGTCCAGCGCCATCTGGCGGACTATATCCCAAGTGTAAGTATTAGATTTGGAGCAGGACGTACTGTATACTGTGGAGATTAGCTCTGGTAGGCGACCGGGTGTCAGCAGTATAGAGGCAGAGGCAAGCAGTTCAAAGTAAAGTCTGTGTTTATTTCACACATAAATCCACAAAAGCATATGTCCAAACAGGTTACATCACCTTTTCAGGAAACAGCAGCATAAATGATTCAATCAGGCAAACAGCTTTTAGTCCTTGAGCAAACGTCCTGTTTACAGTCCAACTAGGCCTCAGGTCCGCATGAAACAGCCTCCACAGGAGATTTCAGCCAGTCTCACTCCCATGTGAGCTCTAGACAAAGGACCCAGCACAGCTGATTCCCCAGGCTATTTAAACAGCCCGCAAAACCCGGACCTGGGTAGTGGGATGGAGTCCCACCCTGCTCTACTCCATCCCAGTAAAGCCGTCCCAGGTTAGCCTTTCGGCTATTCTAAATCATCAGCAGCAAACTGCCACCAGCAGCTGATGCTGGACAAACAAGCTATACGGCTTTACTGCACCAATGCCAGGTACATTGGTGCTACATACCTGCCGTCAATAACGGCCCCTTGCACCTTACCACATACCCCCCCCCTTTGTTCAACCCTGAGGGGGTGGACACATGCCAAACAATGTGTTCTGGACAGGGCATCCGCGTTACCCAACAATCGTCCCGCTCTGTGCTCTACTGTAAACTTGAAGTTTTGTAATGACAAGAACCATCGGGTGACCCTGGCATTCCTGTCCTTAGCCTGGCACATCCACTTGAGGGGAGAGTGGTCCGTAATCAGACGGAACCTTCTCCCCAGCAAGTAGTAGCGAAGAGACTCCAGGGCCCATTTAATGGGCAAACACTCCCTCTCCACTATACTATACCGGGTCTCCGCGGGTGTCAATTTGCGACTCATGTAGACAACGGGGTGCTCCTCCCCGTTGACTTCCTGAGACAGTACAGCACCGAGACCTACCTCGGAGGCATCGGTCTGCACTATGAACTCCCTCTTAAAGTCGGGTGTCACCAACACCGGAGACCCACACAGGGCAGACTTCAAAGCGGAGAACGCTTTTTCGGCCTGTTCATTCCACTTCACCATGACAGACTTGCGTCCCTTTAACAGGTCTGTCAATGGTGCCGCTAGGGTGGCAAAATTGGGAATGAACCGCATATAATATCCCACCAACCCCAGAAATGACTTTACCTGGCGGGTGGTGTTAGGCCGGGGCCAGTTACGGATGGCTTCTAGTTTGTTCACCTGGGGCTTGACCACTCCTCGCCCAATCACATAGCCCAGGTATTTTGTTTCTTCTAGGCCTAAAGCACATTTTTTCGGGTTTGCCGTCAACCCAGCCTTCCTGAGGGAATCCACTACGGCCTGGACTTTGGGTAGGTGACTTTCCCAATCCGTGCTATGGATAATTATATCGTCCAGATATGCCGAAGCATACCGACGGTGTGGCCTGAGAACAATATCCATTAACCTTTGGAACGTAGCGGGAGCGCCGTGTAACCCAAAGGGTAACACCTTGTATTGGAACAGTCCCTCTGGTGTAATAAAGGCTGTTTTCTCCTTTGCAGCCTCAGTCAAGGGCACCTGCCAGTACCCTTTTGTGAGGTCCAAAACCGAAAAGTACCTGGCTTGGCCTAGCTTCTCAATGAGTTCATCTACCCGGGGCATAGGGTAGGCATCAAACTTGGAAACTTCATTAAGTTTGCGGAAATCGTTACAGAACCGCAACGTACCATCGGACTTGGGAATCAAGACTATGGGGCTGGCCCACTCACTCTTTGATTCTTCAATCACGTCTAACCGGAGCATTTGCTGCACTTCCTCCGCGATAGCTTGTCGCCGGGACTCGGGTACCCGGTAAGGCCTCAACCGGACCTTGACCTGAGGTTCCGTGACAACATCATGTTGGATGACCGAAGTGCGCCCAGGGAGTTCTGAAAACACGTCCGTGTTTCTGCTAATAAACTCCCTGGCTTCCTGAGTCTGTTTAGAGGAGAGGTTGTCGCCAGTTTTCACCTCGACTACTACTTCTCTACTAACAGACCGAGGAATGGGAAGCTCCACCCCCACCATACCTGGTCGGGGACTGTCACCCCCAGGGGTCTCCCTGTCTTTCCATAGTTTCAGCAGGTTTACATGGTACACCTGCTCGGGCTTCCTCCGCCCAGGCTGATGTACCTTGTAAGTCACTTCCCCAACTTTTTCAATGACCTCATAGGGACCCTGCCACCTAGCTAGAAATTTACTGTCCACCGTGGGTACCAGAACCACAACTCTGTCACCAGGGTTAAAGTTCCGTACCCTGGCTTGCCGATTATAAACCCTGCTTTGGGCCCGCTGCGCTGCCTCCATGTGTTCTCTGACAAGCGGCAAGACGGTCGCTATCCGTTCCTGTAGCTGAGTCACGTACTCTACCACACTTTTGTGGGGTGTGGGTTGCTGTTCCCAGGCCTCCTTGGCTATATCCAACAGGCCCCGTGGATGTCGACCGTATAAGAGTTCGAAGGGCGAGAACCCCGTAGAGGCCTGGGGCACCTCTCGCACTGCGAACATCAGATAGGGCAGCAGCAAGTCCCAATTCTTCCCATCCTTGGCGACCACCCTTTTTAACATGGTCTTTAAAGTTTGATTAAACCGTTCTACTAGGCCGTCTGTTTGCGGGTGGTAAACGGATGTCCGCAACTGTTTCACCTGCAGCAGTTTACAGAGCTCTTTCATTACTTTCGACATAAACGGGGTCCCTTGATCGGTCAGGACCTCTTTAGGCAGACCTACTCTGGAAAACATTTCCATAAGCTCCTTAGCAATGAGCTTGGCAGAGGTGTGACGCAGGGGCACTGCCTCAGGGTACCGCGTGGCATAGTCCAAGATCACCAGAATATGTTGGTGCCCTCTAGCGGATTTTGGCACTGGACCCACTAGATCCATGGCAATCCGCTCAAAGGGTACCTCAATAACTGGGAGAGGAACTAAGGGACCACGGTAATGAGGCTGAGGGCTGGTCATCTGACATGTTGGACAGGACTCACAATATCTCTCCACCTCCTTGTACACACTGGGCCAGTAGAATCGTTGTAAAACGCGGTCCAGTGTTTTCTGCTGGCCTAGGTGTCCACCCAGAACATGTTGGTGGGCCAAATCCAACACCAATTTGCGATATGAATTGGGTACCACCAATTGTTCCACCACCTCTTCACGTACCTTGTTTACTCGGTACAACATTTCCTGGTGAACCACAAAGCGAGGAAACTGTAACTCCGCCCCTGGCTGTTGTGGTTCACCTTCCACCTCAAGAACATTCTCCCAGGCCCGAGACAGGGTCGGGTCCTGGTGTTGAGCGGTACCAAAGTTAGTTGTGGAGACATGGAGATCTGCCAACTCTGGACCTGTTGTCAACTCTTCCACATCTCCAACCATAACATTTAGTGGGGTTGACTCCCCCTCTTCCATTTTAGGGACGGGCACCTCTTCCACGGTGCCTCCTGATTCCGGTTCCCAGGGCACCGGGGTCTCCCCTGAGTAGGGCCAGTCTATTGGGGACACACCCGCCTCGCGGGTTTCCGGAACTGCCAGCTTGGCCCACAGTGACCTGAACCCTGGAAAGTCTCTCCCAATAATCAGTTCATATGGGAGTTTAGCGGCGACAGCGACTTCATGTTTCCAGCTGCCGGAGACGGTGGTGAGAGACACTTGTGCTGTGGCATAGTCTCTCAAGTCCCCATGAATGCACAAAACCCCGGTTTTCCGCCCAGTGTACTCATCGGGCAGTACTAAGGCGGGTCTTGCCAGGGTAACCATACTCCCCGAGTCCAAAAGGGCCACAGCCAGGGTGTCTCCCACTTTCACCTGACAGAGGTGACTTTGCCCCACAAGCTCAGGGATACCGGCAGCACACAGCCTCCTGGCATACATGGAAGGGCGGTAACCAAAGTTTACATCCATGGGCTCCCCCTGGTGGGGACAATTGGCTCTGATATGTCCCGGCTCCTTACATCCCCAACACAACACTTGGGCAGGGACTTTGGGGGGTAGGTCCTGAGAGGGTTTAGGGGACACCACTCGCCTGAGCTGGGGCGGGGACCTCCGGGGTTTCCCCGAATCCCTCCTCATGGAGCCGCTTTACAAGTTCCTGGTGGCCTCATATCGCTCCACTAGGTCCACCATCCCTAGTGCGTTGTCAGGGGATACCTGGCCAACCCAGTGCTGAAGAGGGTGCGGTAAAGCCCTCCAAAACATGTCCGCCAGCAAGCGGTCCAAAATGGCAGTGGGGCTTAACAACTCCGGCTGCAGCCATTTTTGCAGCAGGTGCAGCAGTTTATAATACTGGGGTCGGGCGGGCTCTGCCGACTGGTAGCTCCACTGATGCACCCGCTGAGCCCGAACCCACACATTCACCCCCAGTCTCGCCAGTATCTCACCCTTCAGAGTCGGGTAGTCAGCGGCTTGGTCCTCTGGGAGATCAAACAACACCTGCTGGGGTCCAGATGCCAGAAATGGAGCGATGACATCAGCCCACTGGTCATGCGGCAACTTCTCCCTTGCAGCCACCTTTTCAAACACCGCCAGGTAAGTCTCCACGTCATCTGAAGGGGTCATTTTTGTGAGCGCCGAGCGGACAGCTTTCCGGGCATCAGGAATACTTTTGGGCGCACCTGCAGCTTGCTGCGCCATCATATGTTGCAAAAACAGCTGGTTGGTCTCATGCTGCTGCCTGTTGGCCTCCACGAGCGCTTTCACGACCGCCTCCATTTTGTCTGCAGTCCCAGGTAGCAGCCTGGCAGGTTTAATATAGGACATGCACAACAAAAAACTTTTTCGTCGGTTGCTCCTAGCAACGGCCTCACTGCTATGCCCGCATCCGACACCAAATGTGGAGATTAGCTCTGGTAGACGACCGGGTGTCAGCAGTATAGAGGCAGAGGCAAGCAGTTCAAAGTAAAGTCTGTGTTTATTTCACACATAAATCCACAAAAGCATATGTCCAAACAGGTTACATCACCTTTTCAGGAAACAGCAGCATAAATGATTCAATCAGGCAAACAGCTTTTAGTCCTTGAGCAAACGTCCTGTTTACAGTCCAACTAGGCCTCAGGTCCGCATGAAACAGCCTCCACAGGAGATTTCAGCCAGGCTCACAGAGTCTCACTCCCATGTGAGCTCTAGACAAAGGACCCAGCACAGCTGATTCCCCAGGCTATTTAAACAGCCCGCAAAACCCGGACCTGGGTAGTGGGATGGAGTCCCACCCTGCTCTACTCCATCCCAGTAAAGCCGTCCCAGGTTAGCCTTTCGGCTATTCTAAATCATCAGCAGCAAACTGCCACCAGCAGCTGATGCTGGACAAACAAGCTATACGGCTTTACTGCACCAATGCCAGGTACATTGGTGCTACATACCTGCCGTCAATAACGGCCCCTTGCACCTTACCACAATACTCATATTACCAATTCTACAGGTGAGTAATCACAGAATTTTATTTTTTGACACTACTGGTTATTTCCTCCTCGAGGAGGGGGAATTGTTCTCTGATTCAGAATCATCTGAGGAGCAGCCTAAGGTTTATGGTGGTGCAGGGTCTCCCTTTGGGGAAGATCTTTGGTCCTCAGATGACACTGACAGGCTTTTGGCTCATATTTTTGAAGTGCTCTGTATCTCCCCTCCTGCCGTGGCACCGCAGAAGCAGGGTGAGCTCTTTCATACGGTTAAACCACGTTTGGAATTCCCTGAGCAGTCTCACTTTAATAATCTGGTGTTCAAAGAATAGGAGCGGCCTAGCAAGCTGCCAGGGGTGCCCAAGAGTTGGGACAAAAGGTATCCCTTTCCTGCTGATGTGATTAAGCATTGGTCATGTCCTCTGGTGGATGCACCCGTTCTGGAGCTGTCCAATACATCTGTCATGCATTCTCCTGACACTACTACCCTGAGGGATGGTGAGGACCGGCGTATGGACCAACTGGCTTGCTGTGCCTTTGCCTGTGTGGGGACCGCGCTACGCCCAGTTTGTGCCTTTGCCATTACAGCTATTGCTATTAAGGGTTTGCCTAAGAGTCTCTTAGAGGGGGCCTCTGATGACGCGGGAGGAGAAGAGTATAGATCTCTACTGCTTTGCTATGAATTTGTTGCATATGTCCTGTCTGCTATGGATGATGTCATTAGAATGTGTGGTAGAACTTCTGCCCTGTAGGTGGCTATACGCCGCTCTGTCTGGCTACGTCAGTGGGTAGCTGATAATGCGGCTAAGATGGCTCTCACTGGTTTCCCTTTTAAGGGCCTGCGCCTTTTTGGTGAATGCATGGATTTGTTTGCCAGGGGCGGTAGGTTACCTCAATGTAGGAGGCCGTTTCGGTCCTTTCGGGAGATGGGTGCTCTTCTCTCATCCTTCCGCGGTTCCAGACCTGGCCGAGGAGTCTCCTTTACTGGGGCCCGCGGAGATCACTGGGGAAGGGGCAGAGGACGTGGCCGTCCTGGCCTCTCCTGGGGTCCCAAGCCAAAATCCTCACCCAAGCCCCCTCAGGCATGAAGGGGTGCCCTCACACATCCGGGTGGGGGTGCGGCTTTGGCTCTTTGCTCACGTCTGGAGGCTTCACGTCTCAGACCGGTGGATTCAGGAGGTAGTGTCCTCCGGTTACAAGATAGAGTTTGCAGCCTGGCCACCCCCAAGATTCATCAAATCCCGGATGGCTCTAAACCCCCTGTCAGCTCAGGATCTGTGCCTTGCTGTCCAAAACCTTCTGGAGTTGGGGGTTATCTGCCAGGTGCCTTTGAGGGACAGGGGCAGAAGCTACTATTCCAATGTTTTCACTGTTCCCAAAAAAAGACGGGTCCATCAGACCTATCCTGGATTTAAAGTGCCTCAACAAATTTGTCAGATTCAAACACTTTCGCATGGAGACTCTTCGCTCAGCTGTCAATTCACTACGCCCAGCGGACTTCATGACCTCTGTAGACATCAAGGACGCTTACCTTCATGTACCAATCTTTCCAGGTCATCAGAGATTCCTCAGGTTCACTCTGGAGGATCTGTACTATCAATTTGTGGCTTTGCCTTTTGGTATCACCACGGCTCCCAGGGTATTCACCAAGGTACTGGCGGGCGTACTGGCTCTGCTGAGATCTCAGGGCATTCGCATCCTTCCTTACTTAGATGACATTCTCATCATGTCTTAATCTCTCCAGCAGGCCGAGCTGGATACTCAGCTGGCGGTGTCCACACTGGAGTCCTTCGGCTGGGTGATCAACCACCCCAAGTCTTTCCTGTCACCGTCAATGGTGAGGTCCTTTCTGGGCATGACTCTGGATACATCTCAGGTCAAGATTTTTCTCCCTCAGCAGAAGGTAGAGAGTCTTCAGGCCCAAGCCAGGTTCCTTATGTCTTGCCCTCATCCCTCCATCCGGCAGGGGATGCAGCTGGTGGGCCTGATGGTGTCTTGCCTCGAGGCGGTTCCATACACTCAGTTTCACATGAGACCTCTTCAACTTCCCCTCTTATCAGTTTGGGATCGGGACCCTCGGTCCCTGGATCAGGTGTTGGTTCTGTCCCCTCTGGCCAGACGGTCTCTCTCGTGGTGGCTGGACTCAAGAAACCTGTTGGTGGGCAGATCCTTTCTCGCCCCATGCTTGGAGACAGTCACCACAGATGCCAGTCTGACAGGCTGGGGGGGGGGGGCTTCTGGAAAGCCCTGAAATTCCAGAGTCAGTGGGGCCCTCAGGAGGCCCACACCCCTATCAACATTCTGGAATTGATGGCGATAAGGTTGGTTCTCGCCCAATTGACTCCACACTTTCGGGGTTGGGCGGTTCAGGTCCGCTCGGACAACCAGACGGCGATTGCCTACATCAATCATCAGGGAGGGACCCGGAGCAAGAGGGCCCTCAAGGAAGTGTCCCTGATACTGTCTTGGGCAGAGGAGAATGTTCCCTGCATCTCAGCTGAGTACATTCCGGGGGTGGAGAATCTGGAGGCAGATTCCCTCAGCAGGGGGACCTCTCGTCTGGGAGAATGGTCTCTCAGCAGAAGGGTGTTTCGCTTCCTGTGCCACCGCTGAGGTCAGCCAGATGTGGATCTGTTTTCGTCCCGTCACAATCACAAGCTTCCAGTCTTTGTCTCTCTGTCCCAGGACCCTCTGGCCTTGGCCATGGATGCACTGGCAATGTCTTGGAAGAGCTTTCAGCTTCTCTATGTGCTCCCTCCTTTTCCTCTGCTGGGCAAGGTGCTACGCAAGATTGCTCAGGAAGCGGTGTCAACCATTATGGTGGCCCCCTGTTGGGCAAGAAGGGCGTGGTTCGCAGACGTCATGAAGTTAGCAGTAAGTAGATCAGTATGCTCTGCCCAAGGATCCAGACCTGCTCACTCAGGGGCAGCTACGCCATCCCAGTTTACAAATGCTGGCTTTAACGGCCTGGCTGCTGAAACCTCCATCTTGATGGAAAAGGGGCTGCCTGCCTCTTTTGTTAATACCATGATTCGGGCTAGGAAGAAGTCCTCGTCATCCATCTACTATAGGGTCTGGCATGCTTACCTTGACTGGTGTGAGTCCAAATCTCTTCCCTGTCGGTTGTTTTCTATTCCCAGGATTCTGGGATTTTTGCAACATGGTTTGGATTTGGGCCTTCAACTTAGTACCCTCAAACATCAGGTTTCAGCTCTGCCAATTTTTTCCAAAGATCTTTTGCCAATCACTGTTTGGTTAAGACTATTTTCCAGGGGGTTTCTCACGTGCGTCCGCCACGTAAGCCTATGTTACCAGTTTGGGATCTGAATTTGGTGTTATCTGCTCTGCAGGGTCGTCCCTTTGAGCCTCTCCGTGAGGCCGCTTTGCCCATTTTGACTCTTAAGGTAGCCTTTTTGGTGGCTATCACTTCTGTCAGGCGTGTTTCTGAGTTGGCGGCGCTTTCCATCAAACCTCTTTATTTTGAGCGACACCAGGACAAGGTGGTGTTTCGGTTTAAGCCAGATTTCTTGCCTAAGGTGGTGTCTGCTTTTCATCTCAATCAGCACATTTTAGCCTCGATTCAGAGAGACACAAAAAAACTTCAGTTTTCGTGCCGATCTGTTTTTTTTGTGAAATGTTTCCGTTCTCGTATGAGTGCACGAGCGATTCTGTGCATGCATTGAAAACCTTCTGTAAAGTTTACGGCAGATTACGAATTCCGAGGATGTCATTTTCCATCCAGACTTTTCCGTTTCATTTTCACATGTTACAACATAGGCTTTCGTTTTTGCCCTTTTCCCATCGTATCCTCCAACGAATCCTTTACGTTTCCCGTTCGATTCTGTTTCCCTTTTTCAATAAATATTCGTCCAGACGGAAATCCTTACCATCTTGTGCCTGCGCACTACAAACTTAACTCATTAAAGTGCTCGCCTACATATTTGCCACCCTCACTTCTACTACAATGTTTAGCTAAATCACTTAGCACTCTCCTCCATCTTCCCTTTTGGACCCTTAAAGCTCACCCAAACCACTTAGCACTATCCTCCATCTTCCCTTTTGGACCCTTAAAGCTCACCCAAACCACTTCTCGGTTAGGTTCTTCTTCCATTTTAGCCCCCTAAAACTTACCCAAATCACTTCTCGGTCATGTGAATATTCATCTTTAAATATTTCTGGGCCCATTAGTTTTGTGTTAATGTATTTTGTAAATGAAATGACAATGTAACATTTTTTTTTATACCATCATAAAATATAAAATTTTTGAAAATGTAAAATTTTTACTACTATAAAAAACAAAATACATAGCAATGGCAGGCCACTGAACATTATTCTTCATCTGTGGTCCCCAACGGGTTGCGCAGCTCCTGCATCTCGCCCACCAACTGAAGGACCCTGACACTCAGTTGTGCCACTCTGGCACGCGTGGTCCCTGTTTAAAAACGTAAATTAAAATTTTGGTATAACCTTGTTGGGGTCATACTGCAGTGCCCCCCCCACCCCCCGCCCTGTATGATCCAAACCCCTAAATCTGAACTTCAAAAGCCAGAGGGCCCTTGCCACCACGGCCCGGGTTTTGCATAGTGCCTGATTAGAGAACCCCTGGCCCGCATTCTGCAGGCAAAGAACAGGCATCAGGAGCAAGGGCAAGTGGCACATCTTGCAGTTCCTGCAACCAAATATAAAATAATTACACAAAGCAAAGGTAACCAACTAAAACAATAACTCCTGCAACAAATTAAGATTCAAGTTCAACAATCCTAATATAATTCACAAAGGACATAAGTTATATGGATGTGTGGGAAAATAAATGTTTACATGCTAAGGCCTAATTCAGGTCAGCATTAAAATGCATCTATAAGGCATACATGAAATGTATTGATTCAGGTATGCATTGCTATACAATTTATGGCCTCGGCCATGCTGATACATGCAATGCCTTGGTGCTAAAGGCGCGCAGACTCCTCCACATAGCCACAAAACATGTTCAACAATAGCAATCTGAGCCCTCAAAGGTCTCATAAGTGGATCGGAAATGAAATGGATTTATAGGGTGGAGATCCGTCGGAAATCAGCTCTCTGGATCAGACAGAAACCATCCCAACAACGGAAGTTATCTGAACGAACGGAAAATTTCCGATTTTGTTTGGAAATGTTCCGATTTGCTTCCGTTCATCGAAAGAGCATATACACATTTTCCCAAATGTTCATGCGAGTAGAAAATGGACGAAAAAAGCACAAAAAAAGACTAATACCCACCAAAACTTTCACAGACAGCTACAGAAGTCCGGACGAATGTGTCTCTGAATCGAGGCTATTGTCTTGCCTTCCTTGTGTCCTAATCCTGCTAATCCCAAGGAGCGAACACTGCATTCTTTGGATGTGGTCAGGGTTCTGAAGTTTTATTTGGTTGCTACTGAATCATTCAGGAAGACTGATGCTCTTTTTGTTCTCCCTTCTGGACCTAGGAAGGGTTTGCCTCCGGCTAAATCCACTATCAGCAAGTGGATCCGTCAGGCGGTGGTGCAAGCCTATTCTGCTAAGGGGAAGGAACCTCCCTTCCGCCTTACTGCTCATTCTACTCATGCTATTGGTGCCTCTTGGGCTTTTCAGCACCAGGCTTCTGTTAAACAAGTTTGTATGGCCGTAACTTGGTCTTCTGTTCATACTTTTTCTAAGTTTTACAAGGTTGATGTTAAGGCCTCAGCTGATGCTGCTTTTGGCTGCAAGGTTCTTCAGGTGGCAGTGGTTTAAACTGCCTGCCGTCGCTCTTTGGGGATCCCACCCTACTTTACGGACACTGCTTTTGGATGTCCCAGACGTAAAGAATTTAGTGAAACAGGCTGTATACAGCACGTCCTGTTTAATCCCTCCCTTGTTATTATTATTCTTGGTTACTTCTGTATGGTGATTTGTTCAAATGTTTGGTTGGGGTTTCCTTCATTATTATTCTCCTGGCTTCTTGTCTAACTGCTTTGTAACACTGGGAATTTATGGGAGGTTCCTGGCCTTTTATAGGGCCGGGAGATGCCACAAGTCTTTTCTGCAGTCCACTGCGCCACCTTGTGGCGGATAACCCAGACGTAAAGAATTTAGTGAAACAGGACGTGCTGTATACTACAAAAACAATTCTACAGGTGAGTACTCACAGAATTGTAGTTTTGAGTCACAGTGTAGTCCCAGTGTCATAAAGCTGGGTTTGCATCCTAGGTCATGGGTCTTCCAGCAGGACAATGATCCCAAATATACTTCAAGAAGCCCCAGGAAATGGGTAGAAACAAAGATCTGGAGAGTTCTGAAGTGACCAGCAATTGAGTCCAGACCTAAATCCCATTAAACACCTATGGAGATGCCACTGATAGCAATAGCCCAAGTATAATACTCAACAAGCTAAACATGGATATCATCCAAGAAAAAACGAAATAATTTAAATGTGAATAAAACTGCAGGACCAGATGGACTTCACCCAAGATATCTTAAAGAACTCAGCGCAGTTATCTCATCACCCCTGTTCTTGATATTTAAACACTCACTAACTGGTATAGTGCCAAAAGGTGGCGCAAGGCAAATGTGGTGCCCATTTTTAAAAGGGCTCTAGGTATTCTCCCGGCAATTACAGACCTGTAAGTTTAACATCCATTGTGGGAAAATTGCTTGAGGGGATATTAAGGGACTACATACACTAATATGTAGCTATGCATAATATTATAAGTGACAACCAGCATGCTTTTACTAAGGGCAGAAGCTGCCTGACTAACCTCATTGGCTTCTATGGGTTGGTGAGTAGAAGCCTGGATAGAGGGGTGGCTGTAGATATAGTTTTTCTGGATTTTGTAAAAGCATTTGACACTCTCCCCATAGACGCTTATTAGGGATATTGAGGTCTTCAGGATTAGAAAATACAGTTTGTAACTGGATTGAAAACTGTCTGAAGGATCGTGTGCAGAGAGTTGTGGTTAATGATAGCTACTCTGAATGGTTACCAGTTGTAAGCAGTGTACCCCAGGGTTCAGTGCTGGGCCCACTATTATTAAACTTGTTTACAAATGACATAGAAGATGGAATTAAATGCACTATTTTTTCAGATGTCACGAAGATTTCACAGTGCATAGATAGCACAGCGCAGTCTTGAAGATGGTCACAGGCTTCAAGCTGACTTGGACACTTTGAGTATCTGGGCATCCACTTGGCAAATTAAGTTCAATGTAGAGAAATGCAAAATCATGCACTTTTGGGTTGATTCAGAGAGACAAAAAAACACTTTCGTTTTTGCGTGTGCTCTCGTATAAGTGTACGAGTGATTATAAGCATGCATCGCAAGCCTTCTGTAAAGTGATCGTCCGTTCGTATGTCATTTTCCAGCTTTCGTTTCCTGTTTATGTTACTCATGTTACAACGTAGGCTTTCGTTTTTGCCCTTTTTCCATCGTCTCCTCCCACGAATCCTTTACGTTTCCCGTTAGATTCTGATTTCCTTTTACACTAAATAATCGTCCAGACGAAAAACCTTACGACCTTACGCCAGCGCACTACAAACTTAACTCATTAATGTGCTCGCCTACATATTTGGTTCACTAAATTTTGCTACAATGCTTAGCTAAATCACTTCGCGGTCTCATTCTTCTTGCATTTCCCACCCCTAAAATTTACCCTAATCACTTCGCGGTCTCATTCTTCTTGCATTTCCAACCCCTAAAACTTACCCAAATCACTTTGCGGTCTCATTCCTCTTGCATTTCCCACTCCTAAAACTTACCCAAATCACTTCACGGTCTCATTCTTCTTGCATTTCCCACCCCTAAAACTTACCCAAATCACTTTGCGGTCTCATTCTTCTTCCATTTCCCACCCCTAAAACTTACCCAAATCACTTTGCGGTCTCATTCTTCTTGCATTTTCCACCCCTAAAACTTGCCCAAATCACTTCGCGGTCTCATTCTTCTTGCATTTCCCACTCCTAAAACTTACCCAAATCACTTCGCGGTCTCATTCTTCTTGCATTTCCCACCCCTAAAACTTACCCAAATCACTTTGCGGTCTCATTCTTCTTGCATTTCCCACCCCTAAAACTTACCCAAAACACTTCGCGGTCTCATTCTCCTTGCATTTCCCACCCCTAAAACTTACCCAAATCACTTTGCGGTCTCATTCTTTTTGCATTTCCCACCCCTAAAACTTACCCAAATCACTTTGCGGTCTCATTCTTCTTGCATTTCCAACCCCTAAAACTTAACCAAATCACTTCGTGGTCCTATTCTTCTTGCATTTCCCACCCCTAAAACTTACCCA
Source organism: Gastrophryne carolinensis (assembly GCA_027917425.1). Lineage (NCBI taxonomy): Eukaryota > Metazoa > Chordata > Amphibia > Anura > Microhylidae > Gastrophryne > Gastrophryne carolinensis. Next base: position 198,709,665 of record CM051237.1, read on the forward strand.
AATCAGTTCGCGGTCTCATTCTTCTTGCATTTCGATTGTCTGATTGCAAGTCCAGTCCATCCAGACATCACCCACCTTCTACATGTGCCTCCTGGACCTGATCTGCTGCAGTCCCTGCTCCAGATCCTTCACCCGCTACCGAATCGTCTAGAAAAAGAGATTAAGGGAATCAGCTTTTGTTTAAATAGCATGTATGTGTGTGCGGTTACATTAAGAGTCACATACCATAGACTAATGGCTCCGTCCCTTGGTACAACTCCCTGCCCATGCCGTGACGCCCCTCCTCTGTAGAAAGGTCCAGGGGCTGGTCAGAGGCCGCTACAGAGGAGGGGTAGGAACATCGCCCTGGAGATCCACCACCTTCACTTTCTGCTGCAGATTCATGCAGCACTGGACGGCCTGTGCGCCTCCGGGTGCGTCGGATTTGGTACTCCATTTCCAACACTAGAAAAGCAAAGCATTTATAAATAAAGGCCTACCTTCTGTAATATTTACATCTAGCATGCAATCGCTATCTACTTACTTGGGAAATAGAGCCCAAAAAATCGCCGCACCCGTGGCATGTGTAGTCGCTTCAGGTCCGACCAATGCTGCATGATCTGTGTATGGGTGAAGGTGGTGTCCGTCTCCTGTTGGATCCGGGAAACAATCTCCAGGGCGACGTTTCTCTTCTCAAACGCGTTGGGCAGGTAGTCGTACCCGGCTGACGCATCGTCTAAAAAACACAAAATAGAAATAGTTGTTAGCTAAAACTGCATACAAATATGTGTCACAAATCGATCAGTTGACTAAATGACATTCCCAGACACATTTCTAGCCTCAAACTATCCTTCTAGATGAAAGTGACTTTGTTCGCACATGTGCGAACTTCTGTTTTGCACGGAGTTTTACAAACTTTTAAACCAAACTTTTTCTTCCTGCGCTTCCTTAATGCCTAGGCATGCATTTAGATGGCAAATCAAAGTTCTTACAATACACTTACAAGCATAATCAGCTCTTGTTGTTGGCGGGTGAAGATCATGGGCGCCATCTTTCTTCTTGTCCGCAGCAGATAGGTAATGCCCCAGCGGTTTTTGGGTTCCGCACGGCCAGACGAACGGCCGTATGCACGCGTACGCCGTTAAGCACGCATAAGCGTCATACCTAGGCATTAGTATTTAAAGGGTCCTGGACACACAGCTCATTCTCTTTGAGATTTTCAACATGCCAGCTAAAAAAGCCATCGCTAAGGCCACACCAGTCAAGGAGGCCACCAGCAAAAGGCCCCAGCGGCCTGAGGAGCCTTCTTCCTCACGTCCGACCACTCAGTCACAACTACCTACTCCCAAGGTGCGGGAAACGCGCAGCCACAGTGGCCAACCCAAGGCGACATTGCCCACCAAGGCCGCAAAACCCAAACCAACCACCAAAGCCAAGGAGGGAGCAGCTAAGAAGAAGCCAACAACAACAAAGCAGGCAGGTATGCCGGCAAGAAAGGCCACTAAGAAGCAAAGGGTGAGAAGCCCCAGCCCCCAAAAAACACCCTCCCCTCCTCCCCGGCCTAGCACATCCCTTCATAAACCAGGCTCCACTGGCAAGGCCAGTAAGAGCCAGCGTGGCAGAAGCCCCAGCCCTGCCTCTCCAGCTCCACGTGGCCAAAGCTCCCATGGGCATCGAACCACTAGTGGCAAGGCCACAAAGAGCCACAGGCCCAGAAGCTCCAGCCCAGCCAGCTCTGCCTCTCCAGCTACACGTGGGCAAAGCTCCCATGGGCATCAAAGCACTAGTGGCAAGGCCACCAAGAGCCACAGGCCCAGAAGCCCCAGCCCAGCCAGCTCTGCCTCTCCAGCTACACGTGGGCAAAGCTCCCATGGGCATTGAACCACTAGTGGCAAGGCCTCCAAGAGCCACAGGCCCAGAAGCCCCAGCTCAGCCAGCTCTGCCTCTCCAGCTACACGTGTGAAAAGCTCCCATGGGCATCGAACCACTAGTGGCAAGGCCACCAAGAGCCACAGGCCCAGAAGCCCCAACCCATCCAGTTCTGCCTCTCCTGAGCCACGTGCCAGTACCTCCCATGGGCATCGAAGCACAAGTGGCAAGGGAACAAAGAGGCACAGGACCAGAAGCCCCACACCCCCAAGCACACCCTCTCCTCTTCGGCCACATTTGCCACCGGCACAGGTGGCAACCAACGATCCATATGCCACATCCACGCCCGGAAGTTCGGTGGCCACCCAGGCAAGGACCCCCAGTCCGATTGCAAGTCCAGTCCATTCGTTCTCAAGCCACGTGTCGCACATTTCAACACAACAGAGCCAGCCCAGAATGTCCCCTGAATTGCCTACATACAGAGATGAGCCAGAACAGCAAGCAATAGGCCGAACATTGCGGCGAGGACAGTTGAGTGGCAGGTTTGGTGAGGCCCAAACTCTCGCATTGGCAAGTGGGCTCACACCCCATTATGACGAGCTATATGGGCGAAAATCAAATTGAGAAAGACAGAAATCTTGGAGGAGCTCACCAGACAGGTCAATGCAGCGGGGGAGGGGCTTAAAGATGTGGAGCAGATACAGCGCAAAATATCTGACCAGCAAGTGTGGACCCTCATCCAGTTTGACCACGCCGTCAACTTTCGTGCTGCCTAGGAGCCAGGAACAGATATATACGGTAAGTGGACTTTGATGAAACTGCTGATGCATGTGAATGCACATGACTAATTTGCACAACAAATATATTTAGGGCCCAAACTGAACCTTTTTTTGCACATGTCCCAACAGACCCACACACTGATGGAGGAAATCCAGGAGATGGAGGAGGATGCCAGCTTGATGGGACCTTCAGAACTGACTCCCCTGGAACCTAATCTGCCACTGTCCCAACATGCTACTGCACCAAATCCTCTGCAGCAGAGTGAAGCTGGACGCATGCAGCCAGCCCATCTTGGGCAGCAGGCTGAGACTGAGCCTACAGTCCCCAGTGGTAGCTCTGCTGCAGAGTATTTGCCGAGCACATCTGCGACTTTGCTCGCGCTAGAGGTCCAGCATCTGCAGGCGCTCAAACCCAGGGAATTGGTAGACGTAGTCAGCAACATCAACCAGTTTCCCAGGGGAGGCGCGTGCCGATCCTGGAGTCAGCGTGGCGCCATGACAGCCGTTTATCTCGGCAGGTGACTCAAAGAACCACAGAGCAGGTGCACAATTAGATACATTAAATAATACATTCACCACCATGCTGACTGAATTTAGGACGAGCAACAGCCACATGGCCACCTTTAATAATTTCACAGCCATGCTCGAGGAAGTTCGAACAAGCAATAGACACATAACAGTAGAAGATTATGAATGCCACACATGCTCAGGTGATGGGCCACCTCCAAGGCCCACCACCAGGGTTTTATGGGCAACACCCATTTTAACAGCTATTTGACCTGTATCTGCTCTACATCTTTCCTCTACATCCCCACTGTATTGACCTGTCTGGTGAGCGCTACCAAGATTGCCTTTTTTATGGCTTTGCTTGTTGGATTTTGATTTTCGACCATATAGCTCATTAGAGTGCTGAGATACCCTACTAGCCAATGCCTGAGCTAAAGCCTCACTGAAGCTGCTGCTCAAGCTGCCACGCTGCAGGCTTGGGCCTAATGAAATTGTGTCTGGCTCATCCTGTTTGTTGGCAAGATTGGGGGACATTCTGGGCTGGGAAACTACTACCTTGAACCATGGCAAAGATTGGACTGGACTTGCATTCGGACTGGGGGTTATTGTTTGGGTGGGCCACTGACTTACAGGCGTGGATGTGGCATAGGTATGGCTGCTTTCCACCTGTGCCTATGGCAAATATGGCCAAGCAGGAGAGGGTGTGTATGTGGCCCTATGTATTACTGGCCAAATATTCTCATGCAAATGGTTGCTCCCTATGTATGTTTATTTTATTGGTTATTGAAACTTCGGCCTGGAGTGCGTTACTTTAAAACTCCTGGATGTGGCCAATTGCTAGGTGCCATGAGTCTGCACCAATGTATTTTTCTGTTGTACTATGTATGTACATGAAGTCTGCGAGTCTGCGTTTGCCCTTCAACTCCAAATTCTCATATTTCAATAAAATATATTGAATGTGACTTTAGCTGTTGTTGACTAAGTTGATGCATTACTGTTTGGGTTCTTTTGAGATTACTGAAGGTTTTTCTAAACAAACATGGCAAAAGAAAATGCATGAGGCTCAGATCATGTGTCAATATTTTAGTAATTAATTCATTACTATTTTTTAAAAATAAAATACAAAAGCCTTCACAAAGGCAAATGAAAGTAAAAATACACAGTTACATGCAAAAACACAGTAAAACCAAATTTGGCAAAATGGGTGCTTATCAAATTGGCCCAAACAGCTTGGCCAGAAGCACTAGGTGTGGTCTTCTGGGTCCTGGCTGGGTGGAGAGGGGGGCAGATCCACATACCGGGGGACACGCTGCATTATGGCAAAGTTGTGGAGGACACAGTAGGCCAGTATTATATCGATGACCTTGTTGGGGTCATCTACTGCATGTTCTGAGCCTTTAAACATCAAAGATGGCGGCTGAGGGCAAATCAGGCAGGCTGCAAACAGGAATTGGCTTAGGACTGTGCTGCTCAGCATTCTGGGATGTCTTACCTTTTCAGGCCCCTAGATCTGCTTTGTCTGAGCAAAGCACAGCTCTAACCCGCCCCCTGCACTTTATCCCGCTCTCCTCTCAGTAAGTGTTATGCATCTGAGCAAAGATGGCGCCGACCCTATCATAAAGTCAAGAACAGAATTGCAGCCGAGTGTGGGAAAGAATAATAAGTAAGTTACTAGAAACTAGAAATATTTTATTTTTAAATGCTGGGAAAACAGTTTTTAAGGGTTTGTGCTTTGCTAAAGATCATGGTTAAGGTCCGGTTTAACATGTCATCAAGGGGTAAAAACAGCTATAGGTTCAGACATGGGTCATCAACTATATTCATAGGCATACATTGAAAAGTGAATGACGTAATTAGCGCTAACTTACCAAGGAGCCATCCACCTGAGAATTCTCCAGACTCAAACCGACGGTATAATCCAGATCTTCGCAAGATGTACGCGTCATGAGATGAGCCTGGAAACCCGGCGAGGACACTAAGGAACTGCATGTCCGGGGCCACCACTGCTTGGACATTCAGTGAGTGGCCCATTTTGCGGTTCCTGGGAAAAAGAAAAAAAAATAAATTAGCAAGGCAAGGTAAACTACACTAACACCCTCCAAAAACATGTTGGCCAATACAAATAACACTAAGTACATACGTAGTTTTTAGAAAAAAAAGGATATGTATGTTGGATCAAATCAAGATTAACATTCGAATGAATAATTAAGGTCCACATGAAAATGTTTGGCTTTGGCCGACATTAAAAACATTGATGAAGCTATACACGGTCAAATGGATCACAGGGACAATTTACAAGGAGGGATTAAGATATACACTGTAAGCTGCTTCACAGGGACAATTTACAAGGAGGGATTAAGATATACACTGTAAGCTGTTTCACAGGAACAATTTACAAGGAGGGATTAAGATATACACTGTAAGATGTTTCACAGAGACAATTTACAAGGAGGGATTAAGATATACACTGTAAGATGTTTCACAGAGACAATTTAGAAGGAGGGATTAAGATGTAAATTGTTCCTGTGAAACAGCTTACAGTGTATATTTTATTCCCTCCTTGTAAATTGTCACTGTGAAACAGTTTACAGTGTATATCTTAATCCCTCCTTGTAAATTGTCCCTGTGAAACAGCTTACAGTGTATATCGTATTCCCTCCTTGTAAATTGTCCCTGTGAAACAGCTTACAGAGTATATCTTAATCTCTCCTTGTAAATTGTCCCTGTGAAACAGCTTACAGTGTATATCTTAATACATCCTTGTAAATTGTTCCTGTGAAACAGTTTACAGTGTATAAGGATGTATTAAGATATACACTGTAAGCTGTTACACAGGGCCAATTTACAAGGAGGGATTAAGATATACTCTGTAAGCTGTTTCACAGGGACAATTTACAAGGAGGGAATAAGATATACACTGTAAGCTGTTTCACAGGGACAATTTACAAGGAGGGATTAAGATATACACTGTAAGCTGTTTCACAGTGACAATTTACAAGGAGGGAATAAGATATACACTGTAAGCTGTTTCACAGGGACAATATACAAGGAGGGATTAAGATATACACTGTGAGCTGTTTTACAGGGACAATTTACAAGGAGGGATTAATAGATAGTTACAATACAGTCTGTCTAAACTATATAACAAAATGACCGATTGAACTCATCTATAGATGTACTCGTCGGCTGCAGGAGGGACCAATGCAACGTGGGTGCAATCAATTGCACCCATGACGTTGGGCATGTCGGCGATATTATAAAAAGCCAACTTAAGCGCATTCCAGGCTACCATGTTGTCCGGAAATAGAATATATTTCTGGCTAATGGTAGCTATGCCATCCAAAAACTTGGATAGCGCGCGGCTCAGCGTAGGCTGGGAGATCCCCACGGAGAGGGCACCCAGCCTCTGGAACAAGCCGTTTGCCAAAAATTGCAGGCAGCCAAGCATCTTGGTCATACCTGAAACTGCTTGCCCCTTCCTTGTGGTGCAGGTTAACCATGGCCGCAGCTCACTATACAACTTATGGAGAGAAGCGCGATTAAGTCTGGTCAGCTCGAACAACTCAACGCCATGCATGCGATCGATATGCATGCGTCGCTGGTGCAATCTGGCTTCGGCCCTGCTGATGCATGCAATTCCCAGTAGCTGAAGACACTCATATTCCTCCACAAAGCCACAAAACATGGTCAAAGCAAGGTAGCCGAGTGCAATCAGCTCTCTGAATGAGATGCAAGCCCATACCAATAATGTAAGTTATCTGAACGAACGCAAAATATCAGATTTTGATGGGAAAATGATCCGAACTAACGCAAATAATCCGATTTAGTTTCGTTCATCGAAAGCGCATATACGCATTAGCGCGAACGAACGTACGAATGGAAAATGGAACGTAAAAACCGCCCAAAAAATTACAAACACACACAAAAACATACACAGACAGCTACGAAAGTCCAGACGAATGTGTCTCTGAATCGAGCCTTTGGTGTCTAATAACCTGAAGGCCACATATGTTCTCAGGGGAATAAAACTGGGAGAAACACTTGTTGAGAAGGATCTGGGGGTACTGGTAGATCACAGGCTAAATAACAGCGTGCAATGTCAAGCAGCTGCTTCCAATGCCACCAAGATATTATCATGTATTAAAAGAGGAATAGAATCACAGGATAGAGAAGTCATTTTGCCTCTTTAAAAGGCACTGGTGCGCCTTCACCTGGAATATGCTGTCCAGTTCTGGGCACCCGTTCATAGAAAAGACTCTTTGACTATGGAAAGGGTGCACCACCAAACTAATAAGATGAATGAAGAATCTTAGTTATGAGAAAAGATTATGAGAACTTGTATAAATATATAAATGAGCAATACAAAAAATATGGGCAAACATTATTTCAGGTAAAATCCTCTCTAAAGACTAGGGGGCACTCCCTGGAAAAAAAGAAATTCAGTCCCGGAGGCAACAATCATTTTTTAACATAAGAACTATAAATCTTTGGAATAGCCTCCCACAGAAGCTTGTGACAGCATCAACCGCTGACAGCTTCAAAAAATGATTAGATGCTTATTTAGAAGAAAATAACATTAACAGTTACTATTATCTGTTATCAGTAAAAAAAAATAAATAAATAACTTCCCTTACCCCAACACCCTTGGTTGAACTTTTTTCAACCCTATTAACTATGTAACTATGTTGTTAAAGAGTACTATCACAAAAGTTTGATGCCAACATAGATGTAATTGATACTTGCTATGTATGTAAAGGGTGTAATGAGAAGGCAATGGGTTTAGAAAACAGATGTGTACATTGTGCTGTTGTAGATCGGCAGCTGTTTTATAAGGCGTTTGGGTGACAGTTGTCAGGGGCAAAGGTGCCTGTGTGCTGCTGCTGTGATGTTGGGAGGAGAGAGGGACATTTAATTGGTTCACAGTTATTACACTGAAAGTGTGACTTGGTTTCAGCAGAATATATAGCTCAGTTGCAAAAGTCATGGACTCTGAATCAGAGAGTTTAGGGTTCCCGACTTGGGATGCCTTGTTATGTGGAACCCCCTAGTTTGCCTGTAAAAACATACCTTTCCCTGTTCTATGGCGCATGCATGGGCTTTCATCCAATCAGCGTTGTTTGCTTGGCAAAAGGCTCTGTTTGCATGAAGAGGTCAGCAATGGGTAGCTGGAGAAGCAGCATCCCTGTCTCCACCTGGAGTGCATCTCAGCCCGGCAATGCATTGCTATGGGAGCCAGGAAAAAGGTGGGTTTCATACAGTGGGCCATCCTAATATGGGGAAGGCCAGTGTCAGTGCATGCACCATGGAATGGGGAAAGGTAATGTTTTAACAGGCCACTTATAGAATCCAGGGTCATATTTTTTTATTAAGTCACCTGGTGCTCTCATCACAGACAGCACCTCACGCACACACAGATCTGTTACCGCTGTGTACAAAGCCTGCCTTTAAAAGCAAGTTCACTGCAGCTGTTGCTAGGAGACTAGTGGGCTAAATGCTTAGGCTGTGTGCCCTCACCTCACTGACTAAAACCCAGCAGATCCCCCCATTCAACAAATGGACTGAGCCATTTTTATTTTACAATTTAAAGTAAGGCTTACATTTCTTTCTTTTATATTGCCACATTATTTATACACGTTAGAAGCTATTGTGTGACTATTTAATTATTTATCTTTTTTAATGCAAATTTTGGCGATTAGAGCTCATTTAATGGTTATAGGAAGTGATATCAGTTATTTGTTCCCAAGGGTGTGCAACCAAATGTTAAGTTGAGGGCCAGTACATTTTTGTATGAAATTATATTTCATTTTTGCACATTTTTTTTATTCAGTGTTTTGTATTGTTCCAGTATACACAAATGAAATGAGCATGTAAAACAAAACACATATAATCGCAATCATTTTCTGGGGGTAAAAATGTATTTTCTGGAAGAATTTTAGGGATGTCAACACTGTGTAAAAATGCTTCTTGTTTTAAAAAAACACAATGCATATGCATCAAAAACACAGCACATATTTTGATACATAACAATTCTGGCATACTCACAAAACGCATGCTCTTAGCGCTACAGATAGGTGTGAACATAGCCTTACTATATTTTGTGCGTATCCAACTCATCCTGCCCAACTTAACCTAACTTCCATGTCTGGCACACCTCCCTAAAAATTAAATAAGAGCATCTCACTGCTTGTCATACTATATATGATATGTATGTGACAAATAAAAGTACTGTATTTTTCACCCTATAAGACACACTTATTTTTCCCCAAAAGTGGGTTGGGAAATGTCCGTGCGTCTTATCTGGAAAATGTAAAAAAAAAAACAAAAGAAAGTCAACCCACACGTTACTGGCACTCCTGTGTTGCTGTCGAGGCTGCCTGCCACACTGCAGGAGGCCAGAAGAAGATAGAGGAGCGGCGGCAATCGCTGTCTTTTCTAGCAGCGGCAGAGACAAAGATAGCGCCTGCCGCTCCTCCATCTTCTTCTGCCCTCCAGCTGCTGCCGCTGCCTCTTCCGGCTGGGGCACATGCAAGCACCCGGGTTCATGCAGCAGATGGGTGTGGCCTGCACTGTGTCGGCACAGGCCACACCCACCCGCTGCCCTGACCCAGGAGTTCATGCGCACCCTGGCAGGAAGAGGCAGCAGCTGGAGGACAGAAGATGGAGGAGGGGCGGCGGCTGCCTCTGTCCCTGATGCTGCTTTCACTGCTTATTGGCCAGGCCATAGAGCGGGTGGGTGTGGCTTGCGCCGACATGGTGCAGGCCACGCCCACTCGATTCACGGAGCCGGCCGCTTGTGTGTTCCCTGGCTGTTAGCGGTGAGTAAGCTTTTCTTTTTTTTTTACTTCTGTCTATATGGGGAATGGTGGGGGGGGCGCCACACTGCTTATATAGGGGAATGGGAGGAGGGGATGCCATACTGCCTATGGGAATGGAAGGGGTGCCACACTGGCTTTATGTGAAATGAGCGGGGAATGCCACAACGCCTATGGGAATGGGAGGGGGGAATGCCACACTGCCTATGGAATGGGGGCATTCCACACTGCCTATGGGAATGGGGGGGTGCCACACTGCCTATATGGGGAATGGGAGGGGGGATGCCACACTGTCTATATGGGGGGGGGGGATGCCACACTGCCTATATGGGAAATGGGATGGGGAATGCCACACTGCTTATATGGGGAATAGGGGAATGCCACACTGCCTATATGGGGAATGGGATGGGGGGATGCCACAAAGCCTATATGGGGAATGGGATGGGGGGGATGCCACACTGCCTATATGAGGAATGGGAGGGGGGAATGCCACACTGCCTATGGAATGAGGGCATCCCACATGGCCTATGGGAATAGGGGGGAATGCCACACTGCCTATATGGGGAATGGGATGGGGGCATGCCACACTGCCTATGGGAACGGGATGGGGGCATGCCACACTGCCTATGGGAGGGGAGCATGCCACACTACCTGTGGAAATAGGAGGGGAGAATGCCACACTGCCCATGAGGAATGAGATTGGGGAATGCCACACTGCCTGTAATGGGGTGTATTAGCACAACATATGGTTTAAACTATATATTTTTTTATTTTCCTCCTCCAAAACCTAAGTGCGTCTTATGGGCATGTGCGTCTTATAGGGCGGAACATATGGTACCTTGTACCATTCTTCAGAATCTAAAATAATACATTTGGCTGGAGTTGCACCTAAAATAAATGCTCAGAGATTCCTACAAACCTCAGATATTTGTGTCTCTTTAACCCATGATGCGAAACAATGACATTTGGCAAAGGGTCTTCAATAAAGGTAAATAATAGGAATGCCTATACAGAGCACACAGGAATGAGCCACATCTCTCCCAATGGTAAGAGGTAATTGACCATTTAGTAGTACCTTGTCTTTTTTACCCTCTTGCATCTGTATTGTTATTTATTCATGATTTTCATGTTAAGCCGCCACACTTATTGTAAGGGACTTACCTCTGCCAGGGGGCCGGCGGCGAGCGTCCGCAGAGCGACGCGGCACTCCTGCTGCTGGGAGCGCGGCGCGTCTCCCTCGCCCCTCTCTAGCTGTGCAGGCGTGCGTCCCGCAGTCTGTAAATTTCGCCACTAGGAGGCGCTGTGCTGCGAGTGGCAGGCAGCGCAGAGTGCTCCACACCTGATGGGAATCAGGGGCTGATCAGCCTTGCAGCCAAGACTGACCAGCCCCTGGATAGTACCTCCAATCAGCACATACACTCCCCCCCAGGGTGGCCATTGGTCGATTCCCAAATAAATATGGAGTCAGCCCAGCACTCAGTGCCCGTGATAGTTGCTTGTGATTAGGGTGTGATTCTGTTAGTTGTTATCTGATCCTGACCCGGCTTGATCGACCATCCCTGTCCGCTGCCTGTACCGACCTCTGCTTTGTCTGACTACGAACCTGCCTGCTCCTCTGGATACCCCGCGATCTCTGACCTCCCGGCTTGACCCATTGGCTACCCCTGACTACGCACCTGTCTCATCCCTGTACTCTGACGCACCCTCCGGATTGACTACCTGTGAACGACCTCGGCTTCGGGATACCCTCGTGGTTCATTGGTCTTCACCGTCAGCAGCCATCCTTTGCGCCTATTAAGACCTGGGGGCAACCATGTCCGGTGAGGCGTACCTAGCGTCCCGGCAAATAGGGGCTTGACTATAGGCAGAAGCGGCAGTGGAGATTGGGGGTTGCCTGCTTACAGAAGGCTGGTGTCCCGCTGGGCATCACACTTATCTTGATGGAATGTTAAACATATTATCCATCAAGGGCAAACTGGTACAGGAGGTGAGGGGACTGAAAGGCATGTATTCAAGAGATTAAAAAAAAAAAAAAGAATTGAGATGGGAAGTGCTATAAACACATTAACCCCGTAGATTTTCTTGTTTTCTGAATCAGAATTGCCTGTTATTTGCCAAGTGAATCGGAGATGCACTAGAATTTCGTTGTGGTAGTTTACACAAACTAAGGAATTTGGGGGGGGGGGGGGGGGGTAAAACAGCTAAAACATTGCACTCAAAAAATAAAACATGTTTGTAACATAACCAAGAGTTATTTATAAATTATATACATCTTCCATCCTCAGTGTAGCATTGCTGAGAATACGACCCTTCACTTTTCCCAATTACAAAATAATACCCCTCCAGATAAAGCTTCATAGAAAACCCAGAATGAGGCCATGGAGCTCGATATGACCAGGGGAAGGAAACAGGTGCACACTGCATTAATACACTCCTCCTATTGCAGTAGGTCCAGCTGCTGTGTTGGTGTTTCCTGTCCTATCGTCCTATAGATTGCTAGTAAAATCGAGCAGGGCTCCATAAGGGGGTTGGTTTGTGGCACAGAGCTCCTTATATATATATGTCACATAATCATAACATAATTTCCAATTTTTACTTTACATGGGTATTACAGGGATAAGCCTTTATACATTAAGACCCATAGATAGCAGCAACACAATAAATGAACAAAGACATATTACAATACAGAATGAAACCTACTGAACTGCTAATTGATTGGAGGTGGCATCACAATGTTCCCAACATCCCATGAGGAATTTTAACTGCCCTTCAGTCTATGGTTGGCATTTCAGCCTATTAAATAGGAACTGATAAAATAAGTGCCCCCTGCTTTGTCACATACTTACCGCGATCCAAGGTCCCACAGCGCCTTACCTGGCATCCTGCCTGTGCACGCTTGCTGCATCCAACATACTTAAATGTCTGCCAGTCTGATGGAAGCGGAGATGCGCGTTGCTAAGTAGAATGCACCCTGCTGCCTCCTCCCTGCGCACTTGTGGTGGCAGACATCCAAATCTGCCAGTTGCGGAAAGAGCGCCCAACAGAAATGTTTTACAAAGGCCACACAAGTGCTGTAGGGTACGGGATTGAGAACAGTATGTGGTTAACCGAGAAGTTTCCCACGGCAGGTCATTCTAAATGTCAGTGAAGGGGTAGGCCTCTTACTGTATGGGTTCTAAAAAGGAGCTACCCGGAAAACAGGGTAGTTATGCCATCTCCAACTGCTAAACCTGTAGCCATTGTAAGCCTCACTTCAGCAATCCTGCTGTACCATGTTCCCTAGACCCTAAATCAAGGCTATTGCAAGATGGATGTCCAAAGGAGCCATGTTACATAAAAGTAACCCAACTCCAGCCAATAACAATAGATTATCAGGCATGGAATATACTGTGTGACCTAGGTCTCTTGATCTTCTCTGATAAAGAAAACTAGGTATTTTCAAAGGCTTGCCTCGATCCCCAGCCATGGGACATGACTGCAGTGTTCTTGAGCAAGACATCTAACACCCAAACTGCTCCCCGAGCTCTGTGGCTATGGCAGCCCACCGCTCCAGGCACATGTTTGCATGCACTGCTCCTTAGTGGGTTCACTAGTGTGTGGTTATTTTGTGTGTTGCACATTTGCACGGATGGGTTAAAAGCAGAGCACAAAAAGTTTCATATTTCTTTAAACCAGAACAAAACCCAATAAAAATAACAAAATGGATGTTGTTACATGCGCAGGGAGGCATCCCGGTTGCAAATGCCCCCCTGCGTATTACCGGACGATAACAGGTGCTGCCAAGTGCCAACGCCCATGTGACTGCACTGGTAAACCAGAGGAAGCGAGGAGAAAGGTAAGATTTCTCCTGTTAGTGACCAGTAATGTGCAGGGGGTAACCACAATCTGGATGCCTCCCTGCGCCAGGAACAACACCCCCCCCCCAGGACCTCAGATATTGACATACACATCTTCCCTTGCACCGAGTGACCCGCATACCTCCAGTAGCTGAAATATAGTCCTTCTTCAAAAATGCACTCTGTTCCATTTATAATCTCTTTTTCTGTATATCAGCAAGTTGTTTAACTGCTGTAATTATTGTATCTCCTTCTGTCAGCCATATAATGAACACATTGCTCTTTATCAGGCTACTCACCTAGCTTTCCAGGAGAGACAAATCTCCCCACAAATCCCAGTGCACGGGAACTGATTTCATGAACAAATAGGATTGTGAGCTGAGGGAGAGCTGCTGTTATTCTGATGGATGGTGTCTTCTCTCTATGCTCTGTTATTTGGTTAGGCATCGTCACCATGCAGCATGATGTGTTCAGACTGAGGGCAAGAAGTCAGCAGGGTATGGCGGGTGGTGGATTTTGGCCGTGAACCTAACAGATAAATTACCAGTGTCAGCTTTACTTAAATAAGTCTATTCTTCCAAACAGAAAGTGGCACGGCTATCTTTTTTTCTCTTAATTTTCTTAGTTTTCTTGGCTTTTTACTGTAGTTGTTTGAGATCCTTGAAAATGTCAGTTTATAGCAAATGCTTGCCATTATCCATTAAAGCCTGTATATATATTATACAACTCTGGTGAAATGCATTGCACAACATTTACCCTGCAGTTTGATTTTTTTAATACATTATTTGTTATCACTAAGAATGCACCCATGGGGAGTATACCACTCTTTAACCCCACATGTGGTGCTGTGCAGCAATGTTAACTTGTGAACATCTGTACCCCTAGATTATGTTAACTGTCCTGGCAGAAACGACTTCTTTTTATAGCTTTTGCCCAACAGAGAGCTTATGAAGTTTTCTTCTCTGTATATATGCGTCCACTTTTAGCATAGCTTGAATTTTGTCCCAGGATATGCATTCTAATTCCCGTGAGCTGAGGAGGGACACATCTGTAGGAATAATCAAACAACCACAACAAATTCCCATCAGCCTGTAATGCAGAGCTCCTAACTAATTCCTTTGTCAACCACTTTAAGGAACAATCCAAGCAATGGCAATAATAGGGCAGCAAGTAGCTTACCTGATACCTGCGCAATTTTTAGAGGGTGAGCAGATCGATCACCCTGGAAGCTTTTTTCTTTATTGCATGGCACGGCCCGCTTCGGTATTCATAACAGTTGGGTTATTCAGCCACAAGGTGGCGCAGTGGTACTGCAGAAAAGCTGTGGCTTGACCCGGCTCCCTATAAAAACGGGTTTAACCATAGAGTTCCCCAGAGTTTCCTCTGCAGTGACACTGCAAAGTTAGCAGATGGCTCTCTCTCTTGCGCAGGTGAGCGGGGCAACCAAGCCTCTATTTCCATCCGTTTCTGGACCCTCACTGCCTCCCAGCCTTGGCTGACAGATCGGGTAAAGGTAGAAGAGCACTAGGGTCAAGTGCTCCTGGAGCGCAGCTCCAAGCCGCAGACCCTGTAACACAAAGGGTAGCCGGCCATAGGCTTTATGGTGAACCTATTAGGGATGCAGAGTTTCTGTCCTAGCTTCTGTGGGGGTAAGTAGTTTGGGGACTGTGTCCCCTCATTTTCCTTTGGCCCCCCTCCCTCCCTGACCATGGCTGCTCGCCGCTTTCTCGTCTCTCTCTCTTCCCCCCCCCTCTAACTCGGTTGGGGGGGAAAAGGGGGGGTGGGTGGTAGCGGCGAGTAGTCATATCTGTGGTGTTTTTACGTTTTTGGTGTGTTTTCTGGTGTTTTTAGCTGCTGCACCGCTTTGTACTGCGTCCCGCGGCTGTGGGCGCTATAACCTGAGGTGACTTTGCTTTGTCATGGCGCCGGCCTGGTCACGTGAGTGCAGTTTTTCGCGCTCTTCGGGGGGGCCGGGCCGGGTGATGACGCGTATCGCGTCGTTCACCTCGTGGCTCACCCCTCGAGGTGCCTCTGCCGGCGCCATTTTGGACGAGCTGCGTGTCTGGATTTCTCCCTTCCTGGCTGCAGTGCTGCTTCCTCTGGCGGGTCGCCTTATTTAGCGGTTTGTACCTGTGTGACCCCGCGGTGTCTTTGGTCCGTGAGTCCCCCTTGGAGGGTTTTGTGATTTTACTTATGTCTTTCAGGCGGGATACTATTGGGTTGTGGTTTCTCCCGGCTCCACTCCTTTTCTCCCCCTCATCCCCCCTTTATTAACTTCTGGGGGCATCCCGTGGGAGGGCATCCAGGGTGGCTTTCTGTATTAAGCCTATACCCACTGCTGGCCTATTGCGCCTGTGCTAATCACCATATGGAGGCTTCTGGGGATAGCGCGCTTGGGGGCCCTTCAGGGCAAGCACGGCTGTGCTCTATGTGTGGGGTATCCCCTGTGAGTAACAGTGTCACGGTGTGCGTGCTGTGCGCTGAAAGTGTCCTTGCGCTTCAAGCTGGTTTGCCTGCTTAGCTTCCCAGCTCTGCGCCTCACTCGGCTTCACCTACTCCCCCGCTCCTGCAATTGGGCCCCAGTGAGGGGAATGTTGGTAGGGAGTCACATTCTGATTTGGCTCTGCGGGTGGCTAACATTGAATAGCAGTTTTCCAGCAATGCTCCTAGGATGGCCTCTGGCAAGAAGAGACACATGGACCCCAGGCCTGCTCCCCTTACTGAGATGTATGTGGGGATTGATGAGCTTGGTGACTGTCACCCCTTGAGATGGGGGAGCTCTCCCAGGATTCTGACTCCTCTGGGAACCAGCAGGAGGTTTGCGATAGTGACCCTGGGTCTGCGTGCGGAGAGGAATCATGGTACCCTGAGGACACTGATAATCTGCTGTCACATATTTTTGACATTTTGCACATTGCTGCCCCTGAGGTAGCTAAAAGAAAGCAGGGGGAGCTTTTTCACCCTGGTAAACAGCATCTAGAGTTCCCTGAGCAGGAACATTTTACCACCTTGGTGCTTAAAGAATGGGAACGTCCTAACAAGTTGCCTGCGGTGCCCAAGGGTTTGGATAAAAGGTATCCCTTTCCCGTTGATCTTGTTAAGAGGTGGTCATTTCCCCCTGAAGTGGACGCTCCCTTGCTAGGCTTGTGCTATGCCTTCCCCTGACACTACCAGTCTGAGAGACGGAGAGGACCGGCGCATGAATCAAGTGGCCTGCCATGCTTTTGCCTGTGTGGGGGCTGGCTTCCGCCCTGTATGTGCTGCCGCCATCACTGCTATTGCCCTTAAGAAACTGCTTAAGCGCCTCATTGATGGCACAGCAGCAAGTGTGGGGGAGGAATATAGGACTATCTTACTTTGCACTGATTTTGTGGCCTTTCTCCTTACTGCTATGGATGATGATGTGCGGCTGTGTGGAAGGACCTCTACACTCTTGGTGGCTATGTGCCGCTCTGTCTGGTTGCGCCAGTGGGCAGCTGACGCTGCGGCTAAGAAAGCTCTCACTGGCCTCCCCTTTGTGGGGCTGCGGCTATTTGGGGAACGGCTTGATGTTCTAGCCAAGGATGGGAGGCAGCCTCAGCGTAGGAGGCAGATTTGGCCCTTCCCCAAGCCCACTGCTGGCTTATTGCGCCTGTGCTAATCACCATATGGAGGCTTCTGGGGATAGCGCGCTTGAGGGCCCTTCGGGGCGAGCACGGCTGTGCTCCATGTGTGTGTGTGGGGTATCCCCTGTGAGTAATAGTGTCACGGTGTGCGTGCCATGCGCTGAAAGTGTCCTTGCACTTCAAGCTGGTTTGCCTGCTTGTGGTCGCAGAGATTCTTGGGGCCGTGGCAGAACCCGTGGTCATCCTGGTCTCTCCTGGAATCCTAAGCCCAAACCCTCTCCCAAGCCCCCTCAGGCATGAAGGGGCGCCCTCACCCATCCGGGTGGGGGGACGGCTTTGGCTCTTTGCTCACGTCTGGAGGCTTGATGTCTCAGACCGGTGGATTCAGGAGGTAGTGCCCTCTGGTTACAAGATAGAGTTTGCAGCCTGCCCCCCCCCCCCAAGATTCATCAGATCCCAGATGTCTTTAAACCCCCTGTCCGCTCAGGGGTTGCTTCTGGCGGTTCATTGCCTGTTAGAGTCCGGAGTCAAGAAAGAGGTCAGGGGTACTATTCCAATCTTTTCATGGTCCCCAAAAAGGACGGCTCTCTGAGGCCCATTCTGGATCTGAAGGGCCTCAACAAATTTGTCAGATTCAAGCATTTTCGCAGGCGCTGCACTCTGCTGTCAGTACCCTTCGCCCGGGCGACTTCATGACCACTGTGGACATCAAGGATGCTTATCTTCATGTGCCTATCTTTCAAGGTCATCCGAGATTTCTAAGGTTCGAGCTGCAGGATCAGCATTACCAGTTTGTGGCTCTACCCTTCGGTATCACCTCGGCACCTCGGGTGTTCACCAAGGTGCTGGTGGGAGTGATGGCTCTGCTAAGAAACCAGGGCATCCGCATTAATCCTTACCTGGACGACATCCTGATTGTGGCCGAGTCTCTTTCTCAGGCCGAGCGGGACACTCAAATGGTGACATCCACTCTGGAGTCTTTCGGCTGGGTGATCAACTATCCCAAGTCTTCTCTGTCGCTGTCATTGGTGAGGACCTTTCTGGGCATGACTCTGGATACCTCTCAGGTCAAGGTGTTCCTTCCTCAGCAGAAGGGTCTTCAGCTGTAGGCTCGGGCTCTGCTGTTGTGTCCTCATCCCTCCATCTGTCAGGGGATGCAGTTGGTGGGCCCGTTTGTGACCTGCTTTGAGGCAGTCCCCTTTGCTCAGTTTCACATGAGACCTCTTCAGTTGCACCTCTTGTCAGTTTGGGATCGGGACCCTGTGTCCCTGGATCAGGAATTTGTCTGTCTCCCCTGGCCAGACAGTCTCTCTCATGGTGGCTGGACTCAAGGAACCTTCTGGGGGGCAGGTCCTTCCTGCCCCCGTGCTGGGAAACGGTCACCACGGATGCCAGTCTGACCGGCTGGGGACTTCTGGAAGTCCCTGAGGTTCCAGGGTCGGTGGGGCCCACAAGAGGCCCATGCTTCCATCAACGTCCTGGAACTGAGTGCGATCAGGTTCTTTTTCGCCTATCCACTCACCTCCTGGGTTGGGCTGTTCAGATTCACTCAGACATCCAGACGGCGGTTGCCTACATCAACCATCAGGGAGGGACTCGGAGCAAGCGAGCCTTCAAGGAAGTGTCCCTGATTCTGTCTTGGGCGGAACAGCATGTTCCCTGCATCTCAGCGGTCTACATCCCAGGGGTGGAGAACCAGGTGGTGGACTTCCTGAGCAGGGGGACGTCTCGTATGGGGAAGTAGTCTCTCAACAACCAGGTGTTTCTCTCCCTCTGTCACAGCTGGGGTCAGCCGGACGTGGACCTGTTTGTGTCCCGTCACAATCACAAACTTCCCAGATTTGTCTCTCTGTCTCAGGATCCTCTGACCTTCACCACGGATGCCTTGGCAATACCTTGGACGGAGTTTCAGCTTTTCTATGTGTTCCCTCCGTTTCCTCTCCTGGGCAGGGTCATGCGCAAGATAGTCCAGGAGCGGGTACCAGCCATACTGGTGGCCCCTTGTTGGCCAAGAAGAGTTTGGTTCGCAGACGTCGTGCAGTTGGCAGTAGACCGGCACGTCCTGCCCAAGGATCCAGATCTTCTCACCCAGGGGCAGCTACGCCATCCCAATTTACAAACTCTGGCTTTAACGGCTTGGCTGCTGAAACCTCCATATTGATGGAAAAGGAGTTGCCTTCTTCTGTTGTTGATACCATGATTCGGGCCAGGAAGATGTCCTCGTCCTTAATCTATTACAGGGTCTGGCATGCTTACATTGCCTGGTGTGAGTCCAAGTCTCTTCCCTGTCGGGTGTTTTCTATTCCCAGGATTCTGGAATTCTTGCAACATGGTTTGGATTAGGGCCTTCAACTTAGTACCCTAAAAGGCCATGTTCCAGCTCTGTCAATTTTTTTCCAAAGATCTTTTGCCAATCACCGGTTGGGTAAAACCTTTTTCAGGGTGTTTCTCATGTGCATTCACCTCGTAAGCCTTTGCTACCAGTCTGGGATTTGAATCTGGTGTTGTCTGCTCTGCAAGGGCCTCCCTTTGAGCCTATCCGTGAAGCTGCCTTGTCTATTCTGACTCTTAAGGTAGCCTTTCTGGTGGCTATCACTTCTGTAAGGCGAGTTTCTGAGCTAGCGACACTTTCCATCAAACCTCCTTATTTTGAGAGACATCAGAATAAGGTGGTGTTCCGGCTCAAGCCGGACTTCCTGCCAAAGGTTGTGTCTGCCTTTCATCTTAATCAGGACATTAAGCTCGATTCAATATCCAAATTGTCTGTGTTTTTGAATCTTCCTGCGAAAGTTTTGGTGGGTGTTTGTCATTTTTTCCTTTTTTCGTCCATTTTTTACTCGCACGAACGTTCGAACATAAACGTATATGCTCTTTCGATTGTCGAAAGTAAATCTTTGGTTTTACGCTAGTTCGGGCCCTTTTTCCTTCGAAATCGAAAATGTTTCGATTGTTCCAAACATTTACGTTATTGCAATGGGCTGGCGATTAATTCAGAGAGCTGATTGCCTAGTGTGACGAAGCCCATATAGCCGTTTCCTTTACGATCAACTTACGGCATCAGGATCTGCTTCTCCTTGGCATTGATGTCATCCGGAAGTCAGAGGCCAGATTGCACTGGCGGCAACGCATGGACATCAATCGCATGCATGACGTTGAGCTGTTCGAGCTCACCAGGCTTAATCGCGCTTCCCTCCATAAATTGTATAGTGAGCTGTGGCCATGGTTAGCCCGCACCACAAGGAAGGGGCAAACAATTTCAGGTATGACCAAGATGCTTGGCTGCCTGCAATTTTTTTTCCAGAGGCTGGGTGCCCTCTCCGTGGGGATCTCACAGCCTACGCTGAGCCGCGCTCTATCCAAGTTTTTGGAAGGCATGGCTACCATAACCAACAAATATATTTATTTTCCTGAAGATATGGTAGCCAGAAACGCCATTAAGCTTGGGTTTTATAATATCGCCGACCTGCCTAACGGCATGGGTGCAATTGACTGTACCCACGTTGCCTTTGTCCCTCCGGCTGCCGACGAGTACATATACAGGTATATTTTTTTTGTTTAGCCAAATTATCCCTCTTTTCTTAAAAATTCCTCATTGTAAAAAATTCCTCATTGAAAAAAAAAACCCTCCTTGTAAATACCCCTCATTGGAATTATCCCTCCTTGTAATTAACCCTCAAAGCCAATATTCCCTGATTGTAGTGTTAAAAATCATAGTTAGTCCCTCCTTGTTATCCCTCCTTGCAAAGAAAACATCTTGAAAAAGTATACCTCCTTGAAATTGAATCCTCATTATAATTAGTCCCTCCTTGTGTTAAGAAATCCTGGAACTAATTCCACCCTGGGAAAGATTCCCTCCTCAAAAACAGTCCCTCCTATCAAAGAGTGCCTGTGAAAGAATGGTCCGTTATTTAGTTGTTCTGCAATTGACATGTGCTCCCAAGCCAAACACTTAAAAGTGATCTTTAAATACACTCTTAAAGTGTATTTTGATCTTCTGCAAACACATATCCTTTGTGTGTGATCTAAATCCTTATGTACTTGGTTATTGTAAGTTGTTGGTTCACCCACGTTTGCCTTATATGCTGTTAGAAATGAGTGTTTAACTTTTATCCAAAGCCTTACTGATGTTTTTTTTTTTCTTTTTCCCAGGAACCGCAAAATGGGCCACTCACGTAATGTTCAGGCAGTGGTGGCCCCGGACATGCGGTTCCTTAGCGTCCTCGCCGGCTACCCACGCTCATCCCATGATGTGTACATCCTTAGACGATCTGGATTGCACCGTTGGTTTGAGTCTGGGGAATTTTCCTGGGGCATGGCTCCTTGGTAAGTTAACGGCAATAACATCAGTTTATGTTGGATGTTTGGATGCTTTGCATTTTGTTGTTATGTCTGAAAATATTTCAACAACCTTCTTGCCATGTGAAACCCCACTTTAATTTTAGATTGGAAACAACCAAGCGTTGCCAAATGTTTGTCCTGCATTAGCCAAATTCTAACTTGTTATTTGGTACTAATTAGGAATCACTCTTCCCCACCCTCGTCTGGAATAGTGCACTTAACTTTATCATAGTGTCTGCCCTATCTTTGCTTAGATGCATTTCACTTCCAGAGGAGAGGAGACCGGGATAAAGTGCATGTTGCGGATTTCTGCTGTTTGGGCCTCAGACCAAGCAGATAAGGGGTCATCCAAACCTAAAATCTCAAAGCTTCTTGGGCAGCACACTTCGAAAACAATAGCTGGGATCAGTATGTCTGATTGGCCATCATCCTCAATATTGGCTGGGGAACTAGTTCCCACATCTATGATATATGTTTGTTCAACGACTTTGTGCCAAATGTCTGCTCATCTTGATCAGACAATTGTCACATAGGCTCTTATTGATGTTGCTGGTGCGTTTATTGCCTTACACTTATGGAGTTATGTTTACTTTTTTTTATTTTTGTTTTCTAAGGTGATTCCGGATATCCTCTACTCCCGTGGCTCTTGACGCCCGTACTCCGGCCCTAGGATGCCTCACAGGATGCATATAACCGTGTGCACCGCAAGACCAGGGCAGTGGTGGAGAGGGCTTTTGGGCTTTTGAAAACAAGGTTTCGCTGTTTGGACCATACCCGGGGCTCCCTTCAATATGACCCAAAAAAGGTCATAGATATTATAATGGCATGTGCTGTTTTGCATAATTTCGCGATTTTCCAACGGATCCCCCGGTATGTTGCTTTGGCTCCCTCTCCACCCACCGAAGACCAAGAAGAGCCATTTCGGGGCACACAGTGTGTCGGGCCAAGCTGTGCGGGCCAATTTGATTTCCACCCATTTTTCCTAATTTTCCCTCGTTTTGGTGTTTGTTTAAATGGTGTTGTTGGTTGTGTTTGTTTTTCCCCTTTGTGTTTGTATATTTTTGGGCACTTGATACATAGTAATGAAGTAATTACTCACAACATCCATAATGCTTAACTCCTCATTTTTTGGTATGTGTGAAATGTGTGAATGTAATTGTTAATTAATCTTTCTGACCCCAAAAATGAAAGAAACGAAATAAGTGAGCCACAGGTGTGTTTAACTGTTTAATTTTCTAATGTAACATAGAAACCTTGCAGTTGATGGTCACTGCAATTTTTGGGCCAAAGAGATGGCTAATGACAACACAAAAATGATGAGCAACCATGCCACATAACAATTGCACACAGGCAGGAGTTTTGAAGTAACTTCCTCCTGGCCGATGTTAATGTAAACTAAACATATAAAGATATAATAGGCAAACATTTTGCAACAAATATCTCGCATTTTTACAAGTTAAGAAATCACAACACACCTTCTCCTGCTTGGCCACATTTGGCACAGGCACAGGTGGAAAGCAGACATACCTAGGCCACATCTTCACCTGTTACTCAGTGGCACACCCAAACCAGAACACCCAGTCCAGTGAAGGCAGGAGTCAAGGTAGTAGTTTGGCAGGCCAGAATGTCACCCAATCATGTCTTGAAACCGGAGGAGCCACAACCAATGTAATTAAGCACAAGGCAGAAGGCCCACACCTTGAGTGGCAGGTTCAGTGAGCATTGAGCTATGGCATTGGCTAGTGGCCTACCTCAGCACTCTAATGAGCTATATGAGCGCAAATCAAAACCAGACAAGCAAAGGCATACACTAAGGGTATCTTGGTTTTCCTCACCAGACAAGTCAATACAGTGGGGATTTTGAGCAAAGATGTCGAACAGATTCAGGACGAATAGACCTTAATATGGGGGATGCCCATAGAACCCAGGTTGGGGCCCTTGGTGGTGAGTCCTAACCTGGGCCTGTGTGGCATTGTGAATCTGCAACTGTTCCAAAATGTTTCTCTGTATATTTATAATTTCCACCATGTTGGCACGGTTCACATGGCTAAACGACATTTGGTTAATAAACTTACCGAAAATATTGGATCCTGGGTCCTAGGCTGCACGGAAGTTTGTGGCATGGACAAACTGGGTGAGGATTCCCCAGTAGCTGAGGGATGAGGCTGGGCGGCATGAGAAGAAAACAAACTAGTTAAACACACAACTATGCATTGTTGATGGTTAACAAGACATATGCTTAATTAATTCACGTGGCCAAGCTGTAATGGGCACTACACCAACGGTGACACTTGACCTTCACTTCGCATTACATTATATGTTAAATTGATAATTCCACAAGTACTTAAACATTGGTCCACTGAACTATCTCAAATAGTCAAGTACTAGCTGTTCTGTGTCTGCCAACATCCCTTAAAGGGCATTAAGTGTACCCACTCAGCGTCCAACTAGCAGTTACAGGAATTTGAGGCTGAATAGCATTGTATATTGTCAAATGTGTTAAGAAGCATGTTTGGTGCTTTGGACCCTACCACAGCTCACACACAAGTAGATAACAGATCAACATTGAAGTGTGGGATGTTATGGAGTGTAAAGACCTAACCGGCAGTTTAAGGCTAATCTCACTACTTTCTTACTCTGGTTAACTGCTCTGTAATGTCATGTATGGCCAAACTAACTATGAATGTAACTGTCCACACACATGACACACCCTGTTCAAAGACTGAAAACCATGACAAGGCACACCCTAGGGACATGGGTTAACATATGTCTTACTGGCTAATTGTGCATGTTCCCAAATTTAGAATGTCACATTAAGCTTTCTCACCTGCAGGAATGGCTGGGTTGTCTGTGTCCCTTAGGGCCATGTGTCCCTCGACCGCAACAGGATGTAGCAGGCCCAGCACCATCTCCTCAGCCGCTGTAAATTGTAATTTGGTTGGAAATCCTCCTCCAGTTTGAAAGCTGAAAAACATAGTTAGGCTAATTAAGACCAATGTGGCCAATACAAGAAGAAGGAAAATCCAAAAGCAAACATATTTACCTGTAATGCCGCCTTTTATTCTCTTTCTTCCGTGCAGCATATTTGAGGTCCGATATCTTCCGCTGAATCTGTTCGACATCTTTTAACTCTTCCCCCGCTGCATTGACTTGTCTGGTTAGGTCGGCCAATATCTCCGCTTTGTGCTGCTTGCTGGTGTTTTTAGATTTGCGCCCATATAGCTCATCATAAACTAAGGTAAGGCCACTAGCCAAGGCCATAGTTTGGGCATCACCAAAACGGCCACTCAACTGCCCTCTGCACAATGTGCGCCCTGTTGTTTGTGGTTGTGGCTCCTCCGTGTTTCCAGACAAATGTGGTGACATTCTGGCCTGGGTCTGTGGGGGGTCCTGCATGGACTGGTGGCTGGATGCTGATTGTACTGGACTGGGCAAGAAACTGGGTGTTCGTGGCTGGCTGGCCACAGAAGTTACAGGTGTGGATGTGGCATAGGGTGATTTCCTGGCCACCTGTGCTGGTGGTGAATGTGGGCGAGGAGGAGAGGTTCTGGCAGAGGATGAACTTGTGCTTGGTGCATGGTGCCTGTGTGTGCCCTTGGAAATTGGCTGTCCCTTGGAGGTACTTGGGCGGACCAAGGGTGAGGGCGACCTTGGTGTACCGGCCCTCTTCTGCGTGGCCTGGTAGCCTCGTGCGGGTGGGGATGGGGAGCTTGCAAATTTGGCCCTTTTGCTGCGACTTCTGCCCCTTTTTGGGCTTCTGGGCCTGCTGCGGCTTCGGGCCCTGCTGCGACTTCTGCCCCTTTTTGGGCTTCGGGCCCTGCTGCGGCTTCTGGCCCTGGTGTGGCTTCGGGCCCTGCTGCGGCTTCTGGCCCTGCTGCGGCTTCTTGGCCTGTGTTTTTGGCCGATGCCAAGTGCCTTACCCGTTTTTTGGCCAGTAGAGGTTGTAGGCTTTGGGGCCTGTGTCTTTCCTTTGCCTGCTGCCGCCTCCTTTTTTTTTGGCATAGCTGGTAGTTGGCTTTGGCGGAGCCTTGGTAGTAGGCCGTAACTTGGCTTTGGCCTGTTGAGACCTGGTTTGGGGCCCTTCTGCATGCTCCTGCCCCTTGTCTGCCTTCTTCCCCGTTGTCTCCTTGCCAGTTTTGGCTGCTGCTTTTTTGGGGGCCATTTTGATGGGACTTTCAAAGAAAATGAGCTGTGTGTCCAGGGACCTTTAAATAAGCTAGCCGGCGTGTGACGCTTACGCGTACATCCGGCCGTTCGCACGGCGGTGCGGAACCCGGAAACCGCTGGGGCATTACTTATGTGCTGCCGAGAAGAAGAAGAAAGATGGCGCCCACTATTTTCACCCGCCAACAAGAAGAGATCATCATGCTCGTAAGTGTATTTGTAGCCCTTTCAATTGACATCTAAATGCTGCTCTACATGTTAAGGATGCACAGGAAGTAAGGGATTTATTTCAAAATGTGTTAAACTACATGCACAACCAAAGGCACGGCACACACGTGCCAAACAGTGCAGCCAGATTCGAAAAATTGCCTTAGCCTAGAAATGTGTGTGTGTTAATGGCATTTCCTAAAATAATGTATTGTTGCCACATATTGATAGGCATTTATAAGTAATTGCTATGTTTTCTTTCTGTTTTGTAGACCATGCTGGAGCGCAGGTACGACTACCTGCCCAACTCTTTTGAAAAACACAACGTCGCCCTAGAGATCATCTCGGAAATCCAACATCAGACCAACACCACCTTCACCCACACGCAGATCATGCAGCAATGGTCGGACCTGAAACGACTGCACGTGCCCCGGGTGCGGAGGTTTTTCAGAATCCATTTCCCAAGTAAGTACATAGCAATTGCATGCAAGATGTAACTAAGACAGAAGGTAGGCCTTTAGTTATAATGCCTTTTCTTTGGTAGTGTTGGAAATGGATTACCGTATTCGCCGCACCCGGAGGCGCACAGGCCGACCAGTGCTGCATGATTCTGCAGCTGGAAGTGAAGGTGGTGGATCTCCAGGGCGACGGTCCTACCCCTCCTCTGTTGGGTCCTCTGACCAGCCCCTGGACCTTTCCACAGAGGAGGGGCGGCACGGCATGGGCAGGCAGTCGTACCCTGCCACGCATGCGGGAGCCTCTGGTATGTCACTCTTCATGTATACGCACACACATTTACATGCTATCTCCTACCAAACTGATTCCTTTCATCTGTTTTTCTAGATGCTTCGGGAGCGGGTGAGGTGGGGGAAGAGGCAGCAGATCTGCTACAAGCAGAACCTGGAGAAGGTGAGTGATGTGACCCAGACTTTGCAAGAGACATTTGATGACGGTGGAATAAGACATTAAAACTGACCATATTTCCCATGTTTCTACAGGCACTTCTTCACAGCAGAGCCAGGACCCAGGACATCGTGTTGTCCATAACGAGCCATCTCTCGGCCACCAACCAAGTAAGTAGTCATGCCATTATTTGCATTTATGTGGTACTTGACATGAACACACAGATACATCAAACCCTAGTCAATGGCAATATAAGACTGACCTGTGGCCACTTCCTTAGCTTAATTACTTGACAGACTGACCTGTGGCCACTTCCTTAGCTTAATGCCTTGACAGACTGACCTGTGGCCACTTCCTTAGCCTAATGACTTGACAGAATTACATATGTCGCCTTTATTTAATTTGTTAACTTAAAAACATTCAATCCACAGGTGGCAAACATGTATTGGTCTCAAACTAATGATTTTTTCTCTATTTGTTACAGGGACCACACGCCCAAAAATTTTGGAAATGAATCGGAGGGTCCTTGCGTTGGTGGCCGATATGAAGGTGATGGTTGACTCGTTGGGGACAACAGAAGAAGACGAAGAGTCCTGGGTCCTGGCCCTGTTCTGCTGAGCAAATTTTTAAAATTTGTTATAAAGCAAAAAATTTTAATAACCAAGTTTTAATTTAAAAAAAATATAGTTTATTAACAAAGTTTTAATAAAAAAAAATGTATAAGATTATACAAATAATTTATATAAAAAAAAACTAAGAAACCAACGTTTCAGTGTCATTTCTTTAAACACATACATTTCCACCAAACAAAGGGTCAAATACATATTTTGAGCTCAAGATTCAGATGTCCGGGAAGTGTTTTGGGTAAGTTTTAGGATGATGAAAATGAAGAAGAAACTAACCGGGAAGTGGTTTGGGTAAGTTTTACGGTGTGGTAAATGAAGAAGAAACTAACCGGGAAGTGGTTTGGGTAAGTTTTAGGGTGCGGTAAATGAAGAAGAAACTAACCGGGAAGTGGTTTGGGTAAGTTTTAGGGTGCGGTAAATGAAGAAGAAATTAACGGGGAAGTGGTTTGGGTACGTTTTAGGGGTCCTAAATGTAAGTGTTAGACTAGCGCCAAGTGGTTGGGGTGAGCTTTAGGGGTCCTAAATGTAAGTGTTAGACTAGCGCCAAGTGGTTGGGGTGAGCTTTAGGGGTCCTAAATGTAAGTGTTAGACTAGCTTGGTAGTGTAATATATGGGGACACATTTGTGGACGAGTTAAGTTTGTAGTGCGCAAGATCGTAAATATTTTCGCTCGGACGAGTATTTTTGGAACAATACAATTAGAATTGATCAGGAAACGTAATGGATTCGTTGAGGTAGACGATGGGAAATGGGTAAAAACTAATGCTGCCGTTGCAACCAGAGAAAAGGAAACAGAAAAGTCACGCGGGAAAATGACATAATCGAACTCGTACTCTAGCATACGAACGGACGGACACTTTACAGAAGGAAAGGAATGAATGCATAGAATCGATCGCACACTCATACGAGAGCGGGAACTTATGCGAAATAAAAGATGATCGGCACTAAAACGAATTGTTTTTAAAGTCTCTCTGAATCAAGCCTATAGTCTTGCCTTCATTGTGTCCTAATCCTGCTAATTCCAAGGAGCGGACTCTGCATTCCCTGGATGTGGTCAGGGCTCTAAAGTTTTATTTAGTCGCCACTGAGCCTTTCAGAAAGTCTGATGCTCTTTTTGTTCTCACTTCTGGATCTAGAAAGGGTTTGCCTCCAGCTAAATTTTTCAAAGTTTTACAAGGTTGATGTTAAGGCCTCAGTGGATGCTGCTTTTGGCCACAAGGTGCTTTAGGCGGTAGTGACTTGAACTACTGACCGTTACTCTTTGGGGATCCCACCCTACTATGGACACTGCTTTTGGATGTCCCAACTGTTATGAATACCGAAGCGGGCCGTGCCATGCAATAAAGAAAAAAGCAATTCTGTGAGTACTCACCTGTAGAATTGTTTTTGTTCTTGCATGGCACGGCCCGCTTCGCCCCACCCTTGTTATCGTTATTCTTGGTTGCCTCTTTATGATGATTGTTCCAAGTCAATTGGGGTTTTTTTACCTTTTTCACATTTTTTTACTTATTCTCTCCCGGCTTCTTGTCTCACTGCTTGTGTACGCTGGGGAACTCTATGGTTAATCCCGTTTTTATAGGGGGCCGGGAGATGCCACAGCTTTCTGCAGTACCACTGCGCCACCTTGTGGCGGAATAACACAACTGTTATGAATACCGAAGCGGGCCATGCCATGCAAGAACAAAAACAATTCTACAGGTGAGTACTCACAGAATTGCTTTTTTTGTTCCAGGATGACTGTGCCCTAGAGCAAAACACAAGCTTGATAAAGTCATGGTTAGGTGAGTTTGGAATCCATGAACTTGACTAGCTCATACAGAGCTCTGACGTCAATAAAAAAGGTGCGCTATCCAGATTGCTGCCAGTGCATAATTAGTTGGAAGATGGATGGGCATGCGCGTAAGCAACTCTTACGGAATCTTCTCCTGCGTAAAAAAGCCCAGGTGCACTATCCAGATGTGCATTATGGGCCTGATTTATCAAGCACTTATGCCAGACATTGCCACATCGCTGCAAATTAGAGCAGTGAAAGATATCATTTATAATCTTTTTTCACACTTGCGCATGTTGCTGCACTGCAAGAAACACATTTACTAAACATTAGTGTTAGTGGGTGTTATTCAGGTGTAAAGGATGAACTGTGACACAGTTTCTCAACCTATGGTATGCACAGCAGGTTATTGGGGGTTCATGCCAATTATTTGGTGAAGCCAGTGTGACTTCCAGTGTGCACTGTGGTGTGGATGGCACCCTGCATCTAAGCGAGCTTTTTAGCATTTATACCATTTTTCAAAAAAACTACCTGTATATGTGATACGGCATTTTTACAGGTGAGGTGGGTCATTTTTCCAATGAGGTAAGGATGTTTGTTTTTAAATTTGGAAACAACACCACCCTATGGGCTATGCATACAAATTGGCGAATTCTATACCATAGCCCATAGGGTGCTGTTAATATTAACTTTCAATGAAATATACTTTCCTTATAGGAAAAATGATGTACCTCAACTGTAAAAATGCCCCATCACAGGTACAGGTCATTTTTGGAGAAAAAAGGTCGAAAATACACGTTTTTTGCACTTCTTAGAAGCTAAAAAAACGCTCACCATGGTGCAGGTTGCAATGCAGGTGGTACTGGCTTCACCAAATAATCAGCATGACCCCCCAAAGGGCTACAAAATGATACTCAGTGGCGCACCAGCAGAGGCAGTCTGCTGGATCTGGTATATGATTTTAGCAGTAATAAATGATTCGTTGCATTAAAAGTGCTAAGAGGCCTGTGAGCTCCGAATTTTGGTAACATTTATAGCAGGTCCCCTACTTCCTCAGTTGGAACTTTTTATTACTAGGGGGTATGTGGCGTAAAAAGGTTGAGAAACGCTAAACTAGAACAGAGATTGAGAGCCAGCCCTTCTTGTCATTCAGCATTGTCTGATTGCAAAAATGCTCTTCTGGATGGATGGTGGGGGGTAGCAACTTATACAAGCTATACGAGTAAAACTTAGCTCCGGCCTGCACATAGGAAGATGCTTGAGGTGGTTGATTATGTTGCTGCAAGAGATACATTTTTAAGGTAAAAAGAAAACTTCTTCCCAGCATGTTTGTTTCAGATTAGTGATTTGAAGCGGTGCATGGGCAGTTCCGCATTATGGGAAAGCAATTAACATTTTAGATGGTGCTCTGTATTTCTGTTACCACAGGTTTTATTAATCCTAACCCGAGCTTTAAAGGTGCATCGCTTAAGGGATTTGTTCCTACCTAAACAAGCATGGTAATGTTTACACAGAGGACAGTAAACACTTACCACAAATACTGCAATTGCCCTCTACTCTAGATCCTTATTGATTCATTTTTATTCATAGCAGCAAATAAACAGAAAGTGAAAAGCAGAAAATAGAGCTAACAAAGCATATGTAATAGTAAGGACTGTGCCCTTTCCCCTCCAAATGCTAAGATTCTTTCCTTACTGGCATACACTCTACCCATCATTATTTTCCAAAAGTTTCCTGCCAAGTATAATTACTTTTTTTGTTCAGATTCTAGAATTTATACCCATGCTGTAATTCATAGCATAGCCGTTGATTTATTGTGCACAATTACATGTCTCATATTTTATTAAAACATACCATAGGCCTGCCACATTGTGCATATAACTTGCCCATCATACCGTTTTATAGCAATGCAAGTGGTTGAGAAAAATACTATAATTAATATCTGTTACTCTGAATAATAATAAATATAACATAGAAATAATAATATATTTAAACCTGACATTTAGTATTTTGCTTAGAAGTTCTTGGGTTGTTTTACAGATGGTGCTGTTTGCAGGAAAACTAAACACCATTGCAGCAATTGTGACTATTTTCTTCCTGCTGGTGTATGCTGCAATAGGACTCGCTTGCCTGGCACTAGAATGGGCATCTGCACCAAATTTCAGGTATTGTGAAAACTGTACATATACAATATGGGGAGTTGCTGGTCTGCTAGAAATGATTGTTTGCTTGGTAGCAAGCGTTCAGGGCATTTTCTGTCAGGGGTTCATAAGATGACTGGAAAGTGAGTCCCAATAAATGTCATTCTGTAAAGGTGCTACATTGCAAATTACATTCTTGAATAACTTGTGTGTGCTTTTTTCAGTAACTGTCCACCGTTGCTTATTCATTCAACTGTCTGAATCTTATACCCCTTGGGATTTTGCTTGTGCTTACTTCCTGGTCATTACAGGATGATTTCTATGTATAGCTACTTTTTTGAGCTAAAGACAAGATAGAGGGTGTTTGAGACTTTCCAACAAGTGAAAAACATACCTGCCATGCAGAAGAATCATCCTCCTGTGGTGCTTAAAAAAGTTGTTGAAGCTGAGATCTAGCCCCTTCTCTTTAGGCCAACCCCTGGTCTTCATTTTTAAGCACTGAGAGATGGACCTATCTCCACCGTCTTACACTAAACTGTGGAGGACCCCATGTTCTGTACTTGCAGGGGAGAATCTAGCATATTGATCTGCTTGTCTGTCTCTGCTGTGCTCCTGAGCTTAGCGCCAATTTCACTAACCGCAAGAAAGAAACAATTATGTACTTGAGCTCTTGAGTGATTGGAAGGTAAAGAGAGTTATATAACCATGCAAGCACATGGGACATTCCCCCTGATCTTTCAGACCTTGGTGGGATGATCCCAGCTTTTCTCACACAGAGACCTGAACACCTTCCATGCTGAAGAACTGGGGGCAGGAAATCATCCTACTTAAATGTGACACTTTTACTGTGATTTTAGGGATATCCTCTGCAGTTTCCTTCCAGGGATATTCCAGGCAAAGCCTGCTTTCTGCTAGCACTATTCTTTTAGGGGCTGCATCTTTTATTCCTCAGCACTTTGCATTCCCTGATCAAACCTATAGAACTTGCATCCTTCTGATGACTCATTTCTCAGGGTCCCTGAATAGAATTAACTACTGAAGGGACTCTCATATTGAAAAATATATGTATGAGTCATCACCTGCTGTTAAGGATGCCCTGCAGAGGAGTTCACCGGGAGTTATTGAGTGATATAAAGCAGGCTGAATGAAAGCTGGATGAAAGGTGCAGCTCATGGAAGCCAGCATGGGGAGAGCAGGAAGCAGGACAATGTAACCCTATATCTGAAATATCCCTTTAAAGTGGACCAGCACCCAGGATTTTGACTATCCTGGGTTTTGGTCCACTTCTCCGGGGCACCCCGATCGCCCCGCCCCGTTATGTGAAACCCCCCAGATTCGCGAGTAATAACTCACCTCACCCCTCTCCTACGGCGCATGTGCGGCCGCTCGTCCAATCAGCGGGCTCGGAGCTGCAGAGATATGCACGTCAATGCGACGTCTTACCTCAGCGGCTCCGAGCACGCTGGCGGCCGCATCTCGCGATTCCCTCTAACAGGTAGCGTGCCCACACCGGCCATTCACAAATGGCTGGCGCGGGCACGCGCCCTGCTAGAGAGAAGCGTGAGATGCGGCCAGCGCATGTGCTGGTGGACTGGGAGTTGGGTAAGTACAACGTGCGTCCTGGGGGGTTTCACACAGCGGGGCATTCCGATTTTGGATGCCCCGCGGGGAGGGATCGGATCAGCCCAGGAATCTTATAGATCATCAATCACCATCAATCATGCAGTCCCACAGGTAAAGAGCAGAATCTTTCCAATCAAGAAATTATTTTTCTTCACAAATTTACACATGTCAAACTATGAACATTTAAACATATTTGGAAATAATAACTTTCCACAGACGCTGCTTCTATTTCAGCATTAGTAAAAAACACATCTGGCCATTAGAAACAATCTGCACTTCTCCATCCCAAACCCCTTACAGTGTAGTCCTGACCAGTGTATAAATCAGCTTTGTGGCCATGCTGGGTGTGTGCATGAGATTGGGGATGCTGGGTGTTGCAGCATTTGCCCTTACAACAACAGCTCTTTATGCTTTACAGTATATCTAATGTGGAAAGACTCCTGTCAGTTGGGCTTTTTTTACTGTGTACAGTGTGGGGAGAGTAAGTCTGAAAATTGGAGGCAACTTAAGGCTTAATGTAAAGACGCCTGTAATGTGTGCTCATTGTTCTGGATGGTATATCACTGACACTCTACAATAGGCATATAACATTTGCATAATGATGTGGCTACATGATTGGCAAGTGCTGAACTAGTTTTACCTCCTCTTACCTTTTCTCCAGACACAACCATGGTACAAAGTTATAATATAAAAAAGGTCTAAAGTCTATAAGGAATTGGCTGTCTCTCTTGTCTGCCCCCACTAAGTCCTGGCAGTCACTCCCTTCTCTGAGTGTGCAATTTTCTTTTCTGAATTCTGCATTTGCCCTTCAAACAACATCTACATATATACACTCCTCCCCTGACAGCCAATTTGAAATTGATGCTTACACTAAATTTATGAAACTTTTCCCAGCTTGCCACTGATTTCCCTGGCAGTCTGCCAGCAATCCCTTTCCTTCCATTAGTGGTAATTAACAGAAGGACAGTGCTAGGCAGACGTCTGTAGTAAAAGACAGCTTAGATATTTCTAATATATAGCAAAAATATTTCTAATTTTGGCCATCCGCTGTGAATCTGATTATTTGTCCCCCAAACAATCAGACATTCCTTCCCCAAAATCTGGGGGACGGGGGGAATGTTCCAGATCTATTTAAAGCTATCCCACACTGTGGAACTGCTTTTATGTGGTGACTGCACTGCTGCCTGTGCCTGGTGGGGGGCATCCTGAATGGTGATGCGTATCCCTCCGCAAATACAAAACCTGGGACCCCCCAGAACTCTGTTCGGTGCTCCTCTTCCAGGTTCCTCCCACACTGTGGAATTGCTTATGCAGTAACAGTGTAATATACATAAAGGCTACTAGGTGTCACCTGTGCTGGGAGGTATAAAAGCTAGGCATGACCATGTGCTTCCTGGATCCTGAGACAAGGCCATAGCAGTTGTGAGGGTCTTGTCTAAGGGTGGGGAGTGAGCTGTTGGAGGAGAGACAGTGTGTTCACTCCTTCCTCTCATCTACACCATGGGGAGAAACAGAACAGAGACTGAAGTGAGCTCTGGTCCCCGGGTAGATGTAGTGTGGGATGAGGAACCCCTGCAGCCCTTAAGCAGAGGAGACCTAACTACCTGATAAATCTCTATTAGCTAACCCTGCCAGAAATGCAGATGTGTCATTGCAGTGGTGTGGCCCAAGCCCCTTCACATGGGAAATTTAACTTGTGGCTGACAAGGTTCTCTGTTATCCGATTCTGCTGTGCAAGTTGTTCCTGTTATGCTAAGATGAAGATTATTCTTCAATAAAATTTACTCCCTCTTCTTAAAGTGGACCAAAACCCAGGATTTTGACTATCCCTGGTTTTGATCCTTGCCCTCGGGGCACTCCCATCTAGGATGCCCGCTGTGTTAAACCCACCAAGTCGCCCAGTCTAACTCACCTTTATACAATCCTACAGTGCATGCAGGGCCTCACGTCCAGTCAGCGCAAAAAAATTTGAAAATGCTAAATAATCACACTGGGGCCTATTTTTGAGGAAAGCTGTTTTTTTGCTTCAACTTCTGGGTGGTGGCTGAGCTGGGAAGGGTGGGTCATGAGTGTTGAGCATGCTCTGCTGTGGTCAGAGACAGCTACGGGATCACTATGGCATGCTGTACTTGCTCACACTGGGAGCTCCAAGGGACACAGTAACCAGGGCTGGCCTTTGGGATGTGCAAGGTTGCAGTCGCACAGGGCTTATATTTTACAACTTTTATTTTTTACATTTTCTTCCTTTTTTTCCCCCGTTACTGATGAAATGGGGGGTAGTTAAGTATATCACCAGTGGAGGGTAATTACCCCCCACTTTAGCAACATGACAAGTTTTACTAACACTTTTGGCTAAGGAGGGGAGGGAAGGCCTAATCCCTACGAGCGGAAGGAGGGCAACATCCTGCAGACTTGCACAGGGTGCCTTTCAACCTAAGGACGGCACGGGGAGGCCGATTCATTAATAGCGGCAGGTAGCGACAGTTGAGCGACTGTAGCGGAATTTTCAGAGCGCCCGCTAGTAGTCGCTGTGCTTGGCCGTTGTTCGATAGCGACTCAGTCGGTTTGCCGTAATGTTGAATATTGGGTGAGGAGTCACTATTTGACAGGTTCCGCGCTGTATGGGAGCGCATGATAGCGACTGGCCCTAGCGACCGGCTCCCACCATATTCATTAACAAATCACGCTCAAAAAATTCTCGCGCTGTAAAATGCATGTTTAAACCCCAGAGCTTTGGCGGCGATGGGTTAAAAGTAGTTTTTTAACCCCCAAGCAACCATATTTTTGGAAACCAAAAAAAACAAGTTTTTTAAATAATTTTGTAATATGAATACATTAATATCAGACCTGTAATATCAATTCTGTCTAAAATGGCAGAAGTGGTCACAGAATTTTTCACATTTAAAAAAAAAAAAAAAAAAATTAATAACAATTAATTATGAATATTTAAAGATTGTTCCATTGAAATGCATTGGAGAGCGCCAGGTAGCGAGAGGTCATACCTGTCGCTGTTCAAGGTCGGACGTTGGCGCTGTGGGCTGAGGCTGGAATAATGATGAATGAGTGGCTATATGGCGCTATCTCAGTCGCTAAGCAGGATTGGCTTGATAAATGTGTGATTGTGGTGGGGAGTCGGCGTTCTCGTGGCGGGGTCCGTCATTACCGGCCGCTCACCAGTCGCTACCTGTCGCTATTCCTTCATAAATAAGGCCCTAAGTCTAACTGTAGGACCACTTTTTTGCTTGGTCCTGGAGGAATAAAATTGAAAAAAAAAACTGTGGAGCCCTGCTTCTCTCTCTGCTCGTAACTGCAGGAAATGAAGGAGAGGCGCATGAGACGGGCATCAGGTCAGCTACTTGCTGGCTAAATATTGCTATTGACTTTACAGTCCCCTTTAAAATGAACTAAGTTGACAATAAAAAGCTGGCATTAGCTATATACTGTAGGTGTTCCCCTATGCATGGTATAAAAAAAACACTGGGGATTTTCACAATCCATTCTTTGTAACCTTCTAATTTGCTGAAATCTAAAA
Source organism: Gastrophryne carolinensis (assembly GCA_027917425.1). NCBI lineage: Eukaryota > Metazoa > Chordata > Amphibia > Anura > Microhylidae > Gastrophryne > Gastrophryne carolinensis. The sequence goes on from CM051237.1 coordinate 198,746,357, forward strand.
CAAGGGGTTGTATAAGGGCAGGTTACTGAAATCAGGTGAAAGATGTGACTTTAGTATGACTGATGGAAAAGGTTATATTTAAAAATGTATGTCATCTGTCATATTATAGTAGATGAATGTATTTCCTGTATGGCAGTGGTGGATTGCATTCGCATTCAGCTCTAAGCAATGCTCTGCTAATCATTTGCAGCAGTGATGGATACTACTGCCAATGTCCAGTGTATCTCTATACTGCTTGGTCAGTGTAGCATTTCAATGAAAGACATGCTTTGGGGGAATGGTTTCGTCATGGAATGGTTAACAAAAAGCATACAGCTTTTTGAAATTAAGTTGAACCAATTGGATAATGTATAGATTCCTATTGATCCATGCTTCAACCTTGAAACAATCAGAGATTAGTGATATAACAATATTAGAAATGAAATGCCATCAATAAGAAAGCTTGGCAGGGCCTATTATTTCACTAAATTAAGGCCTTTCATGTTAATGTGCTTGAATTGAATGGAAACCATAGGGAATTTTTTTACATTCTGAACTAAGAGGCCGATTCAGTAATAGCGCCAGGTAGCGACAGATGAGCACCAGTAGCGTGATTTTCACAGCGCCCGCTAGTATTCGCTGTGCTTGGCCGTTGTTCGGTTGTTGACAGCGACTCAGTCGGTGTGCGGTAATGTTGAATACGGGGTTAGGAGTCGCTGTTTGACAGGTTCTGCGCTGTATGGGAGCGCCTGACAGCGAATGGTCATAGCGAACGGCTCCCAGCATATTCATTAACAAATCACGCTCAAAAAATTCTCGCGCTGTGAAAAGCTTGTTTAAACCCCAGAGCGCTGGTGGCGATGGCTTAAAAGTAGTTTTTAACCCCCAAACATCCATATTTTTTGATTAAAAAATTAAACAAGTTTTTCTAAACATTTTGTAATATGAATACATTAATATCAGACCTGTAATATCAATTCTGCACAAATTTTTATTTTTTATTTTTTTTACCTTAAAAAAAATATCTAACATTGCCGAAGTGGTCACAGAATTTTTGACATTTAAAAAAAAAAAAAAAAAACATTAATAACAATTAAATATGAAGATTTAAAGATTGCTCCATTGAAATGCATTGGAGAGCGCCAGGTAGCGAGAGGTCATACCTGGCGCTGTGATGGGATTAGCAGCGGCGCTGTTCGTTGCAGTCCGCTACATGATGAATCCCGCGCTAGCTGACGCTCTCGCCGGCGCTAGCCTCATTTAGCGTGATAAATGCGTGATTGTGTCCGCCGCCTGGCGTTCTGGAGTCGGTAGCCGCCGATAGCTGGCGATACCTGGCGCTAGTGAGACACTACCTGGCGCTATCCCTTGATAAATAAGGGCCTAAGTAAAAGGCAAATCATTTATTCTAACTTTGGAAATCTTAAGGAACACTGTAAGCAATGGTGGCAACTTAGAAACAAGGCTTTTGTGTGGTGCCCTTCTGTGGTGCCCCCCCCCCCACCCCCCATCCAGTGAACAAGGGAGTAATGCCCCCAATTGGTGGCTGGCTCATTTGGATCTGCGGAGCATTGCTTTAATGTGGACAAAAATTTTGGTCTACATAGCATAATCCTTAGGGGGTATCCACATTTAGATACCCCACAGTGTGCCCCTCTGGAATTCTATGGCAGTAACCTGTGACATTTGGTAGAACACTCTGCAGGGGGCAAAGTGCTCTGCTAATTGCAACTGGTCCTTGCAAAGGGTTCCTGGAAGTAAGTGAGTATGTAGTATGGGTTGGGGTGTTTCACTAGATGGACACACTTAGGGGCTTCTATAACTCTTGCGGCTGCTGTCAGTGGGCCCACTGGTGCCGTCCTGATGTGGCCCTCCAAGCCTTTTTATCTAGCCCTCTGACTGGTACCATGGAATGGCAGCTGGGTGGTGCCCCTTCTAGCTGGCTTGGCCATTCCAAGGCTTCTGACATCGGCAGCATGTATTCGCACTTGTGTGTTGCCTTTTTAACATTCTGAGGGAGAAGAGAGTAGTGTCTGCAATTGTCATGTGTGCAACCAATTCTCACCACACAAGAAGGGCCAGCCTAACCCATTCAACTTACTGCCACAACAGAGGTTGCAACAGCTGCTGCAGGGTTTATTACTAGCTATTGCCCAGTGGGATGGGAAAACATGAATATAGTGCACCCCTGGGCATCATAATTCAGCATCTTCATCTGTCCTGGGCAAAATAATTCTGCATCTGACTTGGGCAAAATAATTCTGCATCTGCTTTGGTCGAAAGAATTCTGTGGCTTTTCTGGGCGGAATCATGTTGTGTCTGTCTGAATTTGTCACAGGAAAAATAATTCTGTGGCTGTTTCTGTCAAAATAATTCAGCACCTACATCTGTCCTGGGCAAAATAATTCTGTGGGTTTCCTGGACAAAATAATTCTGCATCTATCCTGGGCAAAATATTTCAGTGCCTGTAACCTTACATATAAATTCATTTGAATGGCCGTCCTGTTCCAGAATATTTCTTACACATGGGTAATACATCCACAAGACGGCGCTAGACTGCTGAAAACAGCTTGTGGCTCCTCCCGGCCCTATATAAGTCAGGGACCTCCCACAAAATCCCCAGTTTTAATCTGCTGCTAAGAAAGCCCTCACTGGCTTCACTTTCAAGGGCCTGGGTCTCTTTGGGGAGCGTTTGGATTTGTTTGCCAGGGGTAGCAGGTTACCTCAACGTAGGAAGCCGCCCCGGTCCTTTCGGGGGATGGGTGCCTTTCTCCCATCCTTCTGTGGTTCCAGAACTGGCCGAGGAGTCTCCTTTACTTGGGTCCGAGGAGATCACTGGGGAAGGGGCAGAGGACGTGGCCATCCTGGCCTCTCCTGGGGTCCCAAGCCAAAATCCTCACCGAAGCCCCCTCAGGCATGAAGGGGTGCCCTCACCCATCCAGGTGGGGGGACGGCTCCGGCTCTTTGCTCACGTCTGGAGGCTTCACGCCTCAGACCGTTGGATTCAGGAGGTAGTGTCCTCCAGTTACAAGATAGAGTTTGCTGCCTGGCCGCCCCCAAGATTCATCAAATCCCGGATGGCTCAAAACCCCCTGTCAGCTCAGGGTCTGTGCCTTGCTGTCCAAAACCTTCTGGAGTCGGGGGTCATCTTCCAGGTGCATTTGAGGGAAAGGGGCAGAGGATACTATTCCAATCTTTTCATTGTTCCCAAAAAAGACGGGTACATCAGACCTATCCTGGATTTAAAGTACCTCAACAAATTTGTCAGATCCAGACACTTTCGCATGTAGACTCTGCGCTCAGCTGTCAATTCCCTACGCCCGGGAGACTTCATGACCTTTGTAGACATCAAAGACGCTTACCTTCATGTACCAATCTTTCCAGGTCATCAGAGATTCCTCAGGTTCGCTCTGGAGGATCAGCACTATCAGTTTGTGGCCTTACCTTTCGGTCTCACCTCGGCTCCCAGGGTATTCACCAAGGTGCTGGCGGGCATACTGGCTCTGCTGAGATCTTAGGGCATCCGCATCCTTCCTTACTTAGCTGACATTCTCATCACTTCTCAGTCCTTCCAGCAGGCCGAGCTGGATATCCAGCTGGTGGTGTCCACACTGGAGTCCTTCGGCTGGGTGATCAACCACCCCAAGTCTTCCCTGTCACCGTCAATGGCGAGGTACTTTCTGGGCATGACTCTGGATACATATCAGGTCAAGATCCTTCTCCCTCAGCAGAAGGTGGAGAATTTTCAGGCCCTAGCCAGGCATCTTCTGTCTTCCCCTCATCCCTCTATCCGGCAGGGGATGCAGTTGGTGGGACTGATGGTGTCCTGCTTCGAGGCTGTTTCATACGCTCAGTTTCACATGAGACCCCTTTAAATTCACCTCTTGTCATTTTGGGATCGGGATCCTCAGTCCCTGGATCAGGTGCTGGTTCTGTCCCCCCTGGCCAGACAGTCTCTCTCGTGGTGGCTGGACTCAAGAAGCCTGTTGGTGGGCAGATCCTTTCTGGCCCCGTGCTGGGAAATCCCTGAATTTCCAGGGTCAGTGGGGCCCTCAGGAGGCCTACACCCCTATCAACATTCTGGAATTGAGGGCGATAAGGTTGGTTCTCGCCCAACTGACTCCACACCTTCGAGGTCAGGCGGTTCAGGTCCGCTCGGATAACCAGAAGGCGATTGCCTACATCAATCATCAGGGAGGAACGCGGAGCAAGAGGGCTTTCAAGAAAGTGTCCCTGATACTGTCTTGGGCAAAGGAGAATGTTCCCTGCATCTCAGCCGTGTACATCCCGGGGGTGGAGAATCTGGAGGCAGACTCCCTCAGCAGGGGGACTTCTCGTCTGGGAGAATGGTCCCTCAGCAGCAGGGTGTTTCACTCCCTGTGCCACCATTGGGGTCAGCCAGATGTGGATCTGTTTGCGTCCCGTCACAATCACAAGCTTCCAGTCTTTGTCTCTCTGTCACAGGACCCTCTGGCCTTGGCCACGGATGCTCTAGCAATGTCTTGGAAGAGCTTTCAGCTTCTCTATGTGTTTCCTCCTTTCCCTCTACTGGGCAGGGATTTGCGCAAGATTGCTCAGGAAGGGGTGCAAGCCATTCTGGTGGCCCCCCATTGGCCAAGAAGGGTGTGGTTCGCAGATGTCATGCAGTTGGCAGCAGATCAGTATGCTCTGCCCAAGGATCCAGACCTGCTCACTCAGGAGAAGCTACTCCATCCCAATTTACAAACGCTGGCTTTGACAGCCTGGCTGCTGAAACCTCCATCCTGATGGAGAAGGGGCTGCCTGCCTCTGTAGTTCATACTATGATTCAGGCTAGGAAGCAGTCCTCGTCATCCATCTACTATAGGGTATGGCATGCTTACATTGACTGGTGTGAGTCTAAGTCGCTTCCATGTTGGGTGTTTTCTATCCCCAGTATTCTGGAATTTTTACAACATGGTTTGGATTTGGGTCTTCAGCTTAGTACCATCAAAGTTCATGTTTCTGCTTTAGCCATATTCTTCCAAAGAAAGGTCTGACTCCAGCTAAGTCCACTATCAGCAAGCGGATCCCTCAGGCTGTGGTACAGGCCTACTCTACTAAGGGGAAGGAGCCTCCCTTCCGCCTTACTGCTCATTCTACTCGTGCTATTGGTGCCTCTTGGGCTTTTCAGCACCAAGCTTCTGTTGAACAAGTTTGCAAGGCCGCTACTTGGTCTTCTGTTCATACTTTTTCTAAGTTTTACAAGGTTGATGTTAAGGCTTCAGCTGATGCTGCTTTTGGTCGCAAATTTCTGCAGGTGGCAGTGGTTTAAACTGTCTGCTGTTACTTTGGGGATCCCACCCTACCTTACGGACACTGCTATTGGATGTCCCATGTGTAAGGAACATTCTGGAACAGGACGTGCTGTATACTTAGAATAATACAATTCTGTGATTACTCACCTGTAGAATTGGTATTATACGTATACAGCATGGCCTGTTCTACCCCACCCTTGTTATCATTATTCTTAGTTACCTCTGTATGGCGATTGTTCATATGTTCATTTTTGCAGTTATTGTTCTCCCGGCTTCATGTTAACTGCTCGTAAATACTTTTGTGGGAGGTCCCTGACTTATATAGGGCCAGGAGGAGCCACAAGCTGTTTTTCTGCAGTCCAGCGCCATCTTGTGGATGTATTACCCATGTGTAAGGAATATTCTGGAACAGGACGTGCTGTATATGTATAATGCCAATTCTACAGATGAGTAATCACAGAATTGTATTTTTATATTGTTGTGGATTTTGTTTTGTGTTTATGAACTGATGTGGCCCTCAATGAAAATGAATTTGACACCCTTGCTCTACACTAATGCTGTACTGAATGCTTTGGTGTAACTGTGGTTTAAACTATAACAGATATTTTAGCAATCCGATGCTAGTGGGTTGAATTCCAGTAGTAATCAGTCCTGTCAGTAACATAGACTTCCCATTATTGGTACTACCCATTAAATCTTATTTCTTGTACTGTTCAAGGAATCCTAGACTGCTGCAGTATTTTCAAAGAAAGGCTTGGTCTTCCCAATGATGATGGCTAGTGGGAGAACATGATAATATAGGCACTGCAGTCTCAGTACCACAAGATTGTACAGAATATAATAAGCCGATAGGTGTTTTCGGGCTAACATCTTTGGATGGAATGGTCCATTAGGTATGATTGCATCCACTAATCCATTGGCTGTGTGTCTCATGGCAAGTAATGGCATTACTGGCTAAAAGCTATCAAATACAACAGCATCAATAATTTCTGTGATAGATATTCACTTTGTGAAAGAACTGGCTGCTCTTTTGTATAGACATATGAAAAACCAGCAAAGCCTTTGTTTTACTCCTGGGGATCAACACAAGCATCTCAGCTATTGATTATGGAAATGAGAGTAAATGCAGGCTTGGAGAGAGCAATCCATAGCCATGTTGCTACTATCCTTTATGGAAAGTTTTCTTATTCGCTCTAGTTTCAGTTCTGTAAAAGTTATTTTTTCATACAATGTGCTTAACAGACCAAAAAATGAGTGTAATAGAAATGGAACTGAAGGTGATGGGCACTGGCTGGCAAACTGTGTACCAGACTCCCCCACTGGGCAGCACTTTATGTCTGACAGAGCCTCATTCTCTCTTACCGCTGAGGTCCTTGACGTGTGAAAGAAAAGGGATTTTAATTACCTTTCTACGAAAACAACAATTAGAGAAAATAACAGCATTTCCTCCCGCCTCACGCCCGCGTCATTCACTCCACCTACCACCACAGCTTATGTTTAATGTGTCTGCAGGTTTTCAGAAGCTAATCAGAGCCTCAACTAAATGCTAATATCCAAATTCATCAGTGTGAAGGGAGTAGGGCAGCGGTACTCAATTGGCGGACCGGGGTCCGAATGCGGACCTCTGTGCCAGATTTCTGGACCCCTGCCCTGACAGGATTGGCGATGTAGTTTGTCTCCCTGACAGTGTCTCATGACTCCCTGACACTTAGCATTGCAATATGAAGTACTGCATGTGCAGGAAGTGGCATTGCAAGGTATAATCCACCCCCAACCCGCCCCCAGTGCGCTGATTTCTAACTATCCACCCCCCTGACAGCACCCCGTCCGGACCTTCACCTCTCACCAGATGCCTGTAAATGGACCTTTACAAGAAGTGGTTGAGTACCCCTGGAGTAGGGGCTAACTTGTACTCCTTTGGCAGCAAATCATCCAGTATATCCCCAGGCACACCATAAATATTGCAGCAAATTTTTACTTTAGGAAGTTACCGTTCCTATTGCTACTTTAGCAAGTACTATTGTCTGATCAGGGGCTTATTCCTCCGATATAATAACATTACGCAAGCTGCAGGATCTCTTTAAAATGTGCAAATAGCTTATTATTATTTATTGATGAGAATAGTCTTATTCATACATTCCCTCCTGTTCGCTAGCACTTACCTAGTGAAACAATTAGAAATATTTTTAATTGAAAAGTATGTACTCAGAGAAAATATCACCCTTTTCTATATATGATATATTTATATCATTAAAAATGGGTAGAATTATACTTTGAATCATGCCCCAGTTTTATTTTTATGTTTTTGATTTTGCATATTAATTTAGTGTTAGCATATTTTACAGCATTTTATAGAGTACATAAGATAACTCACACCAGTCAGGTTCTTTGTCCTTGCAGTTTTCTACCAAACTATAAAATTTGTGTTTATGTGGTTGTGACATGTTATGTCTCAAAGCTATAAAGGGCCATTACACCAAGGGCTGATGTATTAGCAATGGGTGGATACTTTTTGATGAACGATTTGCTGGCTACCTACACCCCTTAGGACTTAAGCAGTGGCTTTTTCTGGAAATCTTAGCGCATTACTACTGCCTATTGAGTCTCATAGGTTAAGGATAGGTCTTGATTAAGGTTAAACATATTATGCAAGTTTCAGTATCCATTCGTTGCTGGGAGTTACTATATTATGTGCTGTTTGTAGTTAATCTTTTGCCCTGACAAACAACACCATACTATATAATTAACCACTATCAGGGCCGGATTAAGTGTGGTGGAGGCCCCTGGGCACAAAATCTGGTGAAGGCCCCAGATACAGCATCTTTTTCCTTTAAAATAATAGTCCAGGAAAGTAACTTTTTGTGGTTGTCTGGCACCCACCTAGTTACTGGAACATCAGATCGAGTCCCTTGTGCCACCCTTATGCGGGGTCCAGCGAAGTAACTGATTGGTGGTTGTCTGGCACCCACCTAGTTACTGGAACATCAGATCGAGTCCCTTGTGCCACCCTTATGCGGGGTCCAGCCAAGTAACTGATTGGTGGTTGTCTGGCACCCGCCTAGTTACTGGAACATCAGATCGAGTCCCTTGTGCCACCCTTATGCGGGGTCCAGCCAAGTAACTGATTGGTGGTTGTCTGGCACCCACCTAGTTACTGGAACATCAGATCGAGTCCCTTGTGCCACCCTTATGCGGGGTCCAGCCAAGTAACTGATTGATGGTTGTCTGGCACCCACCTAGTTACTGGAACATCAGATCGAGTCCCTTGTGCCACCCTTATGCGGGGTCCAGCCAAGTAACTGATTGGTGGTTGTCTGGCACCCGCCTAGTTACTGGAATATCAGATCGAGTCCCTTCTCAGGAACTCCTGCTTTGCCATTCTGGGTGGGGGTAGTGTAGTCACCCAGCTGGTCCAGCAGAAAACAGTTCCCTGCATTGAGCTGCCAGCGGCTGTGCTTGGTGGCTTATGTGCAGTGAGCAGTCACCGATTCACAGCTCTGCATCCACCCATTACTGTAGCGTTGCTGATGGCGGCTTTGCTGCTCTAGACTCTCCGCCCTGCCCTGTGGTGGCTTTGGCTGCAAAAGCATTTTGGACCAGACCATAACCCAAGGGTTGGTGGAGGTCCCCTTTGCAGGGCAAGTGGTGGAGGCCCTGGGGCTCGCGCCCCTTGCGCCCCCCCCTCATAATCCGGCCCTGACCACTATACTATACCAATATGCTTTTGATATAGTATTTTATGAATTCTGCACAGTTGCTTTTAGAATCAAGACTCTATTCCAGAGACAATTTGAACTAGTGGTGTTGGTAAATATTATTAGAATGGAAAATTCCGACCCCATTCTGGCTATGTATGTACTATTTTCTTCCATATCTCATCATTTTCTTTGACATATAAGAGATGGTCATCATTATTCTTGTTCCTAAAACAACTATTTGCCTTCTTTTTGATGGAGTACGAGGTCTTCAGCCTCTCATTTTGTCATCTTATTCATCATGAGTTTTTAACTATACCACACAGGACCATCACTATTGCTACTTAAAACAAAAAGCTGAAGTTGATAAAAGAAAAGTTAAAGCTGAATATTTTGTTTGTATTCCAAAATGGTTTTCCTGTTTTCATTTTGTGCGTGTAACCCCAACTGTTGACTGGAACAGAGAGAAAGGCAAGATTATAACACATCCATGTGAGACATGCTTTTAAAATAATTACTTCTGACCCTTTGTGATCTTTTTCTCAGTGGATACATTCTGTTTTGTCTTCCCAGCACCCCATTGCCCCCAAGGACCAGATCTTTTCTCCTAATGTCTACCTCACAATATAAAAGCATACTCAAACTCCTGCACATTTGGTAAATAGTACACTTTGAGTTGTTTTTATAGTTAGTATGAGTAATCAAGTGTGTCTGAAGTTCCATTTTTTTTTTTATTGTTAACCCCCCCCCCCCCCCGGCAGCTTTTAATAACACCACTGGCTTCAATCTACACAGCAAATCGCCTTCATCATCACACTGACATACAGTACTGTTTACCCCTCTGCCACCTGCTCATCATTTCCCTCCTCCACCTCTTTGTTGGAGGGCAGGGTTGTGCGAGAGAAGAGAGTGACGGCTTTTAAGTGGTGTGTATATTTTCCCAGCTGGATGCATTAATGATGGAGGGAGCTGCTGATTGGAATGGTAATTACCAGATATGGGCCTCGCCGGCTGCACATTATGATTAGGATATATTATTGAGGAAGGTACATATTCAAAAAAGGGGGTGGGGGTTCACCTGCAGAGAGCATTGTAAAGATGTGCACAATATTAAATGTCATTTACAGACATTAGTGCAATTCTGTATGCTATTAACTTCTTCTGTGCCGGAAAAGGGATTTAAAAGCCATAGAATGCATTTATATTTATTTCATTTCTTATTAACTCCTCATGTAAATATAATTACCTAATTCAAGTCTAACACTGGTAGCATGAATATATTCCAAGTATACAGCACGTCCTGTTCCAGAATATTCCTTACACATGGGTTATACATCCACAAGATGGCGCTGGACTGCAGAAAAAACTTGTGGCCACTCCTGGCCCCTTAAATAGCCAGAAACCTCCCACCAATTCCCAGTTCTTATCTGCAGTCTGGACTGCGAAGATAGAAGATGGCTCTCTATACTGCGCAGGTGAGCGGGCCTTATCAGCCTGCGGCCCTGCAGGACTATTCCCACCCGTTTCCGGACCCACTGCCTCCCAGCCTTGACTGACTGTGTTCGGGTGAAGGTAGGACAGCTCCAGGGTCAGGTGCTGAGGAGCGCTGCTCCTACTGCAATCCCTGCACTGACATGGGTAGACGGTATAGGCTTATGGTGAGCCTTGTGGGATGCCCCTTCCTGCACTCTGGGTCTTCCTTACCCAATCCCCCCCTCCTACTTCACTTTATTGTTGTTTTTACTTAATTTGCGCGCCGCTTGTACAGCGCTCACGCGCTCAGCGGACGGCCTCAGCTGCTGCTGTTGCGCCGTCATTGGACGGCGAGATCACGTGGGCCGCGTTACGTGCTCTTGGGGGGGGCGGGCTCTGCGGATGACGCCTTTGACGTCACATCTCCGCGGCCCGCCCCTCGAGGTCTGTGCCGGCACCATTTTGCTTCTCTTCCTCCTTCGCTTGTGCTGCATGCGCTGCGGCTCCTTTGCCAGTGCGGTCTGTGAGTCTCCCTGCAGGGTGTTTTTTCTTCTGCTTCTCAATTGTAAATACTTATGGGGATGTCTTTTTATGTCTTTCAGGCGGGATAAACGTCACTGTGGTTTCTCCCGGCCCTCTTCCCTTTTGCAATCTCCCACCTTCCTAGCGGGTTTTGGGGCATCCCAGGTGGCTATTACTAGCTTTAACCCTATACTGGCCTGTTGTGCCACTCAAATCACCATATGGAGGCTTCTGGGGATAATGTGCCTGGGGTTCCTTCGGGACAAGCCCGGCTGTGTGTTGCATGTGGGGTTTCCCCTGTGAGTGACCATGTCAAGGTATGTGTAAACTGCGCCCAGCAGGCACTTGTGCTGCAGTCCGGGCTGTCTGTTGCGGGCCCTGGTGCTGCGACCCTTTTGGCTTCGCCTACCCCCCCCACGCTTACATCTGACCCCCAGTGAGGGGCATACTAGCGGGGGCTCTCAGTCTCATTTGGCTGCACTGGTGGCCAGCATTGAAAAACATATTGCTGGGTCAGCCCCGCATAAGGCTTCTGCTAAGAAGCGGCATATATCTCCCGCTGTTTCCCTCTTTCCTGTAGAGGATGAGGGACCTTACTCTCTTTCTGGCCCTTACCTCCTCAAGGAGGGGGAATTGTGTTCTGATTCAGAATCCTCTGAGGAGAAATCTAAAATATATGGTGGTACCGAGTCTCCCTTTGGGGAAGACCCATGGTCCTCAGATGATACTGACAGGTTGTTGTGTCACATATTCAAAGTGCTTTGTATTTCCCCTCCTGAAGTGGCTCTGCAGCGACAGGGTGAGCTTTTTGATACGGTTAAGCCACGCTTGGAGTTCTCTGAGCAGACTCACCTAGTGCTCAAGGAATGGGAACGGCCTAGTAAGCTACCTGGGGTGCCCAAGAGTTGTGACAAGAGGTATCCCTTTCCTGCTGATGTGATTAAACGTTGGTCTTGTCCTCCCGAGGTGGACGCGCCTGTTCCAGGGTTGTCAAATACATCGGTCATGCATTCTCCTAACACTACTACCCTGCGGGATGGTGAGGACCGGCGCATGGACCAGCTGTCCTGTCATGCTTTTGCCTGTGTGGGGACTGCGCTGCGCCTAGTTTGTGCCTCTGCCATAACGGCTATTGCTATTAAAGGGCTGCTTAAGTTTCTCATTGATGGGGCCTCTGATGATGCGGGAGGTGAAGACTATAGATCTCTCCTGCTTTGATATGAATTTGTTGCATATATCCTCTCTGCCATGGGTGATGTCATTAAAATGTGTGGAAGGACATCTGCCCTTTTGGTGGCTATACGCCTCTCTGTCTGGCTGCGTCAGTGGGTAGCTGATAATGCTGCTAAGAAGGCTCTTACTGGGTTCCCCTTTAAGGGGCTGCGCCTCTTTGGTGAAAGCTTGGACTTGTTTGCCAGGAGCGGTAGGTTACTTCAACGCAGGAGGCCTTCTCGGCCCTTTCGGGGGTCAGGTGCTTCTTTCCCCTCCTTTCGGGCTTCCAGGGCTGGTCGAGGAGTTTCCTTTGCTGGGGCACGTGGAGACTATTTGGGCAGGGGCAGGGGACGTTGCCCCCCTGGCCTCTCCTGGGGTCCCAAGCCCAAATCCTCCCTCAAGCCCTCAGGCCCAGTTTGTGCTCTCTTGTCCTCATCCCTCCATCCGGCAGGGGATGCAGCTGGTGGGACTGATGGTGTCTTGCTTCGAGGCAGTACCCTATGCTCAGTTTCACATGAGACCTCTTCAGCTACACCTTTTGTCAGTATGGGATCAGGACCCTGGGTCCCTGGATCAGGTGTTTGTTCTGTCCCCTCTGGCCAGGCTGTCTCCCTCGTGGTGGCTGGACTCAAGGAACCTCTTGGTGGGCAGGACCTTTCTGTCCCCTTGCTGGGAGACTGTCACCACGGATGCCAGTCTGACCGGCTGGGGGGGCTTCTGGAAGTCTTTGAAATTCCAGGGTCAGTGTGGCCCTCAGGAGGCTCATACCCCTATCAACATCCTGGAACTGAGGGCTATAAGGTTGGTTCTCGCCCAATTGACTCCACATCTTCAGGGTCAGGCTGTTCAGATTTGCTCGGACAACCAGACGGCAGTTGCCTACATCAATCATCAGGGAAGGACCCGGAGCAAGAGGGCCCTCAAGGAAGTGTCCCTAATACTGTCTTGGGCGGAGGAGAGTGTTCCCTGCATCTCAGCTGTGTACTGCTGGTCCCTCAGCAGCAGGGTGTTTTGCTCCCTGTGCCACTGCTGGGGTCAGCCGGATGTGGATCTGTTTGCGTCCCGTCACAATCACAAGCTTCCAGTCTTTGTCTCTCTGTCACAGGACCCTCTGGCCTTGGCCATGGATGCATTAGCAATGTCTTGGAAGAGCTTTCAGCTTCTCTATGTATTCCCTCCGTTTCCTCTGCTGGGCAGGGTGCTGCGCAAGATAGCCTAGGAAGGGGTGCCAACCATTCTGGTGGCACCCTGTTGGCCAAGAAGGGTGTGGTTCGCAGACGTCGTGCAGTTGGCAGTAGATCAGTATGCCCTGCCCAAGGATCCAGACCTGCTCACTCAGGGGCAGCTACGCCATCCCAATTTGCAAACGCTGGCTTTAACGGCCTGGCTGCTGAAACCTCCATCTTGATGGAGAAGGGGCTGCCTGCTTCTGTAGTTGATACCATGATTAGGGCTGGGAAGGAGTCCTCATCCTTTATCTACTATAGGGTATGGCATGCTTTTATTGCCTGGGGTGAGTCTAAGTCCCTTCCCTGTCGGGTGTTTTCTGTTCCCAGGATCCTGGAATTCCTGCAGCATGGTTTGGACTTGGGTCTTCAACTTAGTACCCTCAAAGGTCATGTTTCAGCCTTGGCTGTTTTCTTCCAAAGATCCTTTGCCAACCATCGGTTGGTTAAGACCTTATTCCAGGGGGTTACTCACGTGCGCCCTCCTTGTAAGCCTATTGTTACCAGTCTGGGATTTGAATTTGGTCTTATCCGCTATGCAGGGTCCTCCTTTTGAGCCTCTGCATAAGGCCCCTTTGTCTATCTTGACGCTTAAGGTAGCATTTTTGGTGGCTATCACTTCTGTTAGGCGTGTTTCTGAGTTGGCGGCGCTTTCCATTAAACCTCCTTATTTTGAGAGACACCAGGACAAGGTGATGTTTAGGTTTAAGCCAGATTTTCTGCCTAAGGTTGTGTCTGCTTTTCACCTCAATCAGGACATTGTCTTGCCTTCTTTGTGTCCTAATCCTAGTAACCCTAACTAGAGGGTCTTACATTCTCTGGATGTGGTTGGGACTTTGAGGTTTTATTTGGTAGCTACTGAATCCTTCGGGAAGACTGATGCTCTTTTCGTTCTCCCTTCTGGACCTAGGAAGGGTTTGCCCGGCTAAATCCACTATCAGTAAGTGGATCCGTCAGGCGGTGGTGCAAGCCTATTCTGCTAAGGAGAAGGAGCCTCCCTTCCGCCTTTCTCATTCTACTCGTGCTATTGGTGCCTCTTGGGCTTTTCAGCACCAAGCTTCTGTTGAATAAGTTTGTGTTTGTGTGTCCAGCGCCATCTTGTGGATGTATAACCCATGTGTAAGGAATATTCTGGAACAGGACGTGCTATATACTTATAATACCAATTCTACAGGTGAGTACTCACAGAATTGTATTATTGTCAGCCTATGCACAGATATGTACATTTATAATAATTTGCCATGTAGGGCTTTAAAAAATATATATATATATTATTCTCTCTCTCTCTCTCTATATATATATATATATATATATATATATATATATATATATATATTGCCTGTCCATTCCTAGATGGTTTATAGCTGAATATTCTGTTTTATATTTGGTGTTTTCTTGTTAACTGGTACATATCCCAGTTCAAGGTGGTTGGTGGCTTGCCTGTACCGCCACCCCATTACCTGCAAACTCACTGGCTAGAGGGGGGGTGCAGAAGAGGCCAGTGGGCCTGGAACTTTTCCAGTGGTTCCCCCTGCCTGAAAGAGCCTCAGACCTGTGTTGGGAGGGGCTGATGAGTGCCAGGGCCAGGGACCAGCAGTCTGGTCCTTGAGACCAGCTTACCAGCTGCTATGCTTGGTGCATCAGGTTGCTAGGCTTTAAAGGAGGGGACATGCTTTTTTGTTGTTTTTGAAGGGGTATCTTAAAAAAAACATCACTGAGTACCGTATGGGCAGTACTGTGTTAGCCAGGACCTCGGAGGAGAGAGATTTAGGGGTACTGATTACTGATAGCTGCAAGATGAGTGGACAGTGTAGCCAGGCAGTGGGAAAAGCAAGCAGGATGCTCGGCTGCATAGCTCGAGGCATCACCAGTAGGAAGAGGGAGGTTGTGATGCCGCTGTATAGAGCCCTGGTAAGGCCACAGCTAGAATACTGTGTGCAGTTCTGGAGACCTTACCTGCAAAAAGACATTATTCAAATAGAACGGGTCCAAAGGCGGGCAACGAAAATGGTGGAAGGACTTAAACTTAAAACTTATCAGGAGAGACTTAAAGAACTTAATTTGTACAGTCTGGAGGAAAGAAGGGAGAGGGGGGACATGATTGAGACCTTTAAATATGTGAAAGGATTGAATAAGGTTCAGGAGGGAAGTGTTTTTAAGAAGAAGCTTAATGATAGAACAAGGGGGCACAACCTGAAGCTAGTCGGGGGGAAGATCAGGAGCAATGTTAGAAAATATTATTTTACAGAAAGAGTAGTAGATGCTTGGAACAAACTTCCAGCAGAGGTAGTTGAAAAATCAACAGTCACTGAATTTAAACATGCCTGGGATAAGCACACATCTATCCTAAGATAAAGAGTACATACAGTATACACATAAGGGCAGACTAGATGGACCGTATGGTCTCCTTCTGCCGTCAACCTTCTATGTTTCTATGTTCACGGTCCCCAAAAAGGCCGAAACTCTACGTCCCCTTCTGGGACTGAAAGGTCTCCACAGATATGTCAGGGTCAAGCATTTTCGCATGGAAACTTTGCGATCGGCTGTAAGATCGCTTCGACCTGGCGACTTCATGACCACGGTGGACGCTTACCTACACATCCCGATATTCCAGGGACATCATAGGTTCCTGAGGTTTGCTGTAGAGGATCAGCACTACCAGTTTGTGGCTCTTCCGTTCGGGATATCCTCAGCCCCTCGTGTATTCACCAAGGTGCTAGCGGGTCTTTTAGCCATTCTGCGGTGTCGGGGCATCATGGTGATACCCTACCTGGACGACTTACTGATATCGGCACGGTCGTGTGTCCAGGTCGAGATCGAAACGCTGACACTACTGTCCACTCTCGAGGAGTTGGCTGGGTGATCAACTACTCCAAGTCCTTTCTCTCCCCTTACACTGTGAGGTCATTTCTGTGAATGACAACAGACACTGTTCAGACCAACAGTAGGTCAGACGCAGGTGCAGGCGTTGCTGGCTTGTCCGCAGACATTGGTACGCCTGGGGATGAGATTGGTGGGCCTCATGGTGTCGTGCTTTGAGGCAGTGCCCTTCGCCCATTTTCATATGGCTGTGACGGTGGGGGTGAGACTCTTGCTGGCTGGGGGCTCGGTTGCTGCTTCTCTACCATGACTTGGTAAGTGTTTTTCACATGTTGTGGTTCGGTTCATTTTTTCTCCTTTCGGTTGGTCCTTCTGTTTCATTTAGTTTACTATCTAGGTAGATAGGTTTAGAATTTTTGCCACAAAGGCACATTGCACTTTATTTTGTGATTTGGTAGTGATGATGAATTTTGGTTGTATTGTCTAGATAAATTAGTTCTGGTGGGGAGTTTGTCACAAGTGTTTCTTATTCAATTAATTATTTAGATATTAGTGGTATGTAGGGTCACGCATAAAATCATAAAATACAAATTATAATATTAAACACTAGTGTTTCATATAGACACTTTATTATTGATTTAAGATATCTATTTATGTTAGATTTAGCGGCACCCCATACTTCCATCTGTTATTATTTTTGTCCCCTGGCCCAGCCGCTGTTGGTATAGTCTCGCCCTCCCTATATTCATTTATCATGTTATATGTTTTTTAACTGATTTTATTGGCCTGTCTTTATGTGTCTGAATATGTAATAAATAAACTTTTGTATATTCTCATAAACTTATTGTAGTGGTGCCACTGAGTATATGAGGTTGGGAACTTTGGGGTGTGTGGGACCCCTATTTGTTTGCATTTTCATATGAGGCCGTTACAGTGGAACCTGCTATCCATTTCGGATCGGAGCCAGGAATCCCTGGATCAGGAGTTTGCGCTGTCCCCCTCGGCCAGACAGTCCCTCGGGTGATGGATGGACTCCTGGAACTTGTTGGTCGGCAAGTCCTTTCTGACTCCCTGCTGAGAGATTGTCACCACGGATACCAGCCTAATGGGCTGGGGCGTGTTGGCGAACCCGCAAGAACCGGGCCAGTGGGGGCCACAGGAAAACCGATTATACATAAACGTGTTGGAGCTGAGGGCGATTCGGTTGGTGCTGCTACGCTTGTCCTCCCAGCTAAGGGGGACCCCGGTGCAGGTCCGCTCGGACAATCAAACGGCTGTCGCCTACATTAATCACCAAGGCGGGGCTCGGAGCAAGAGATCTCTCCAGGAGGTGACCCAGATTCTGACTTGGGAAGAGGAGATTTTTCCCTGCATCTCAGCGGTCTACTTCCCCGGGGTGGAGAATCAGGAGGCGGACGCTCTGAGCTGGAGCTTCACGCGCCTAGGAGAATGGTCTCTCAACAGCGAGATCTTTCAGTCTCTGTGTCGCCTCTGGGGTCGACCGGACGTGGACCTTTATGCTTCCAGACACAATCACAAGCTCCCAAGGTTCGTATCCTTATCAAAGGTTCCTCTGGCAATCGCTATAGACGCCCTGTCAATTCCTTGGACGCAGTTCAATTTGCTGTATGTCTTCCCTCCGTTTCCGCTGCTGGGCAGAGTGCTGCGCGAGATTGCCCAGGAGGGAGTACCAACAATTCTAGTGGCCCCTCGTTGGCCGAGAAGGAGTTGGTTTGCAGACATAGTTCGAATGTCGGTGGATCACTACGTCATGCCCGACGATCCAGATCTGCTTATGCTAGGGTCGCTGCGGCACCCCAATTTACAATCACTGGTTTTGACGGCCTGGCTATTGACATCTCAATCCTGACAGAAAAGGGGTTGTCCGCTACGGTAGTACGAACTATTTTTCAAGCACGGAAGAAGCCTCTTCCATGATCTACTACAGAGTTTGGAAGGCCTACATTGCTTGGTGCGAGGCCAAGAGCCTTCACTGTCGGAATTTTCCATTTCTAAGATTCTGGAATTTTTTTTGAAGCACGGATTAGACCTGGGTCTGCAGCTGAGCACCCTAAAGGGTCAGGTCTCTGCTTTTGCCATCTTCTTTCAGAGATCCATTGCCACCCATTGGTTGGTCAGGACCTTCCTTCAAGGAGTTATACAAGTTCGTCCACAGCGCAAGTCAGTTTTGCCGGTGTGGGACCTGCATTTGGGTCTCCAGGGTCCTCCCTTCGAGCCTTGAGTGATGCTAGCTTGCTCATTTTGATTTCTCAAGGTAGTCTTTCTGGTTGCCATAACTTCCGTGAGGCGTGTGTCTGAGCTGCCTGCGCTGTGTATGGCACCACCGTACTTGGGCGTCACATGGATAGGGTGGTTTTTTTAGGCCGGATTTTTTGCTACAAGTTGTGCCCCCTTTTTAACATTAATGAGGAGGTTGTTTCGCCCTCCTTGTGCCCGTCTCCGGCTAACCCCAAGGCAAGGGCGCTCCATGCTCTGGTTGTGGTCAGAGCCTTTAAGTATTTTTTGTGTGCTACTGAATCTTCAGATAGTCGGTTTTCCTATTGTCCTACCAGATGGCCCTAGGAAAGGGTTGCCGCCGGCCAAGTCCACGTTCAGTAGGTGGATCAGACAGGTGGTGGCGCGGGTGTATTCTGCCAGGGGGTAGGAACCCCCTTTTCGGGTCACAACTCAGGCTTTTAGAGCTGTTGGTGCCTCCGGGGTTTTTCAGCACCTGGCTTCTTTTGAACAAGTTTGTAGGGCCGCTGCTTGGTCCTCTGTTCATACTTTTACTAAGTTTTACAGGGTGGATGTCAGGGCCTCAGCTGACACTGTTTTTGGCCGAAAGGTGCATCAGGCCGTAGTGCAATGAACTACGTGCTGCTCCGCACTGGGGATGCCACCCATATGAGACTGCTTTTGGATGGCTCGAGTTTAATGAATCTGGGACGGCCTGGACTGGATGTAGTGAAAAATACAATTCTGTGAAACTCACCTGTAGAATTGTTTTTGAATACATCCAGTCCAGGCCATCCCACCCCACCCTTGGGTTCGTTTTGGCCTGTTGCCTGTTATGGTGATTCTTTAAAATTGTTGTCTACGGACTTGTTATGATTGTTAATGAGAGTAAAACATGGTTTCTGGGCCTCCTGGGTCCTCTTGTCTGAGACTGCTTTTGGACTAATTGAGGATGATAGAGGACCACCTGGTTTTATAGGGGTCGGGAGGGCAACATCTTTTGATCTTACAGCAGCACCACCTGGTGGCGGAATCTCGAGTGTAATGAATCTGGGACGGCCAGGACTGGATGTATTCAAAAACAATTCTACAGGTGAGTTTCACAGAATTGTATTATTCAATGCACAAAATCATACACATTCAATTCACCTTTGGAGCAAATCAAAAATGTTCACATTTGGAGAAAATCAAAAATTAACCTAGCTTTTTGTTAAGCTTTCACAATTCAAGTGTCCAAATTTTGTCCCTCTGAAAAAATGGCTTGCGTAAATTTTAGATCCGATCAGGTGGGAGTATAAACCAGTCTGATACTTGACTACCACCTGATAGGATCTCCAGCACCAACGGTGGTACTCGTACCACTGGTTGGGAGCTCTTGCCTTGGTTTAAAAAATGACTTTAGGTCGACTGAACACCGTACTTAAAGGAGCACTGTCGTGAAAAATGGCTCAATGATTAAAATCAAGAACATGCTGAATGGCAGGAGCAAAGGTCAATTACACAACCGTTACCAAGAAATTTGCAGCCAGGCATGTTTTTTTTTTATTTTAATGAAAGGAAGAAGAAATTATGTCAGGCTCTGTCACCCCTGATGCACTAAACCTGTCACCGCTGGATTTTATTCCTACCGTGAAAGAATAAACTACAAGCTTGGTGGGAGTTTTATTCAGTTTGGGTGTATAAGTGACCCTTCCTCTTAGCGGACATGTTTATATGAATTTTTAATATTTTTAATATTGCACAATTTTGCAATATTACTCATTTAACAGGCTCTAGGAGGCCTTTATTAATCCTCCAGTAAATAACGATTGGAGGGATAAACAAGTGGGCAGCAGGATGCAGCATCCTGATATGCCCCTCCGCGCACACTAAAAGCCCTTGCATCACCACCAGCCCACAACTGCCAGCGAGCACAGGAGTTTGTTGGGGGAAGCGGTTGCACAGCTCTTTGCAAGTCTTGAGTGCATGCAAGCAAAGCAGCTTATATGGGTGGGTTAGGTTGTTAGGGGCTTTTGTAAAGCATTATAAAGCAGTCCTTTTATTGCTAAGTCTGTTCATGCCAAAGGCATTTTCCAGGGTTCAGTCTTATCAGGATAACATAGGGTTATTAATACCAAGGTGATGGACATGTACTTGTTCATGCACACTGCCCTTTTCAAGGCACATAGCTCTGCTTGGTGAGTATTGACTAAAAGAGTTCACTGAGGAGTTGGCCTGTGTTTTTCTCCCTGTAATTCCCACCTGTGAGAGAGACCTCCTTCACATTACTTACAATGCCACTTCCTCCCTCTGCAATTACCTTCCTAATAGTCAGGCCCTGCTTGCCACCGTGTCAAAGCTCCAGCAGAGGTGTCATCTAGTAGAATAAGAGAGCTGTCACAAACAAAGCAGGAGAAAAATATAAAGGGGAGCATATTATTCCATGATCTATTGTTCTTAACAGAACTATTATTAATAATAATAGTGATAAGAACAACAAAATAATTTGCATTTGCAAAGTGCTTTTTGTAAATTGTATACAAAAGACCATGCTTACATGCTGGCATACAGTCACATGGAAATATCAACGGGGTAGCTTTATAAAGAAGCCATCAAGAAGTTACAGAAAAAGAAAAAACGGGGGTAAATATGTTGACGTCACAGAAAAAGATACATACATGATTTACTTACTTAAAGCAATATGTTTAATATGTCTACAATGTACAACAATTTATATTGTACATTGTTGGGTCACTTAATGGCGCTGCCAGAAGTGAAAGGCACACTTTAGTCACCTCCATGAAATTCATATCGTAAGCACAACGTGTCTGCATAGCTTTCTCTATTACTACATTTTAACTATAAATGCAATTTATTTCACTGTGTGACATCCAAGTAATGCTTGAACGTCACACAGTGACGCCACACAGTCATTGCTGTCTCATTCTCTGCACAAATTAGCTTAAGGCCAGCTTCAACGTTTTAATTCTAACCTGTGCAGATTAAGTACTTGCACTATATACTGTAGCTTAAAGTCTGCAATGATCACTTGTAATTAATAAATGTGCGTTTTTTTGGGCATTTTCTACTAAAAGGTACAATAAATGAAGCATATATCAAAGCAATCCCCACAGACAAACATTTTCAGTAGAATGGGTTGTACTGAAGAACTCAGTGAATGTCAACTTGACTGTGTCAAATGATCTACCTTTCAGGAAACCAGTTAATCAATTACTTCTCTGCTAGACCTGTCTCTTTATCTGATTTTATAGCAGTTTGCAATCTTTTTCATCAAGCACTACATTCTATTTTCTGATTATCTCAAGTACCACATGAGAGGTCTGTATGTGTTGCCACTCACCTAAACTGTGTTTGAAAAGCACAAAACAACCATTTAAAGAGCACTTAAATAGTTGTTGCCTTCACCTTTTGGAGCAGTTTACTATTTAAAAGCTCACCAGAGTACAGATCAATCTGGATACCACCTAACAGGATCTCCTGTACTCCCAGTGTTACCCATACTACTGGTTGGAAATGTTATTGTAAGGTAGAATCATCTAGCACATGGGTTGCCAGCCTTTCTAATTATCTTATAACCTGGGTGGTAAACATGGCATTTCAGTTACATACAACTGTGAAAACACACAAAACAATCATACATTGTTTTCATCA
The DNA here is from genome assembly GCA_027917425.1 of Gastrophryne carolinensis. Taxonomy (NCBI): domain Eukaryota; kingdom Metazoa; phylum Chordata; class Amphibia; order Anura; family Microhylidae; genus Gastrophryne; species Gastrophryne carolinensis. The sequence goes on from CM051237.1 coordinate 198,768,446, forward strand.
TCCCTTGGATCTGTTTGGCTTGGGGCAAATCAGACTTGACTGGTAAAGTATGGATGGCAACAGATCAGGTTGGGTTACCTGCTCGTCTGCAGGCTCATTGTGTACCACCAGTTGGAAAACACTGATCTAGCACAAACAGCCTAGACAGAAAATAGAAAACCAGAAAAGCCCCCAGAAGGAGATCGTAGAGCAGCGGTGCTCAGCCTTTTGAAGAGTGCAGGCCACTTAAGCTATTTGGAAACTGGTCACGGGCCACAATGTATAGGTTCAAAACCTCGAATGTATATTTTTAAATAGCATAACAAAGAATTTCTACAACAATAAGGATACTCACTGTCTCCGCAAATTCAATTAGACTGTTTTTACCTTCGTATATCCTTCCACCACACCACCCCATTACCACATTTATATGAAACAGTCCCTATATGCTAGCAATAGACATGCTGATTGGCTTACCTCTCCAAATATATGAGTCTCATATTTATAATCCATTCCCCATTAGTCCCAAAAAATCTTGTTATAGTTGCTAGAGATTTCACCCAGATGTTTTGTTGCAAACCAGGTTCCTTCCAGCTATCACTGCAATCTTTATTTGGCAATATTACTCTCCTTGCAACCTCTCATCCTTATTGAGCCTCTATTTAACTACCTTTACTGGCCAGTTCCATTTACCATTCCCACTTTCCCCACAGCAGGTCAGGTGCCACATCAGATGGCTCTGAGGGCCATATGTAGCTCCCGGGCCGCAGCTTGAGCATATCTGTCGTAGAGCACTATTTCTCAACCTTAGGTGCACGTACGCCAGGGGGTACATGCTGCAGCATGAAGGGGTACGCAGTGATTTTCAGGGATGCACCAACATGATGGGTCTGATGAGTTTGGTATATTATTTTAATAGCTATAAATTATTCCTTATTGTTTTAAAAGTGATCTAAAACTTGGGGGTGCTTGGTTGGAATTTTTTTTAGCTAGGGGGTACTTTGTTGGAGATTCTAGTTGCTATGGGGTACTTGGTGTTAAACAGTTGAGAACCACTTTCATAGAGTACTTAAACAAGCTTTTCAGAAAGATTCCTTTTTTGTGCAGTACAGTCTACTAAACTTTAGGAATTATCAGCACAGGAACTGTTTGGCCAAAGCTTTAAGGACTTCTGAGACTGCCTGCAAACCTTAGACTGTGTGTAATAACAAACACTAGCTAAATGTTTACAGTGTCTGGTTTAAACCGGACCTTCACCATGATTTATTGAAAGGCCCAAACCCTTATAAAACGATTCCCCAGCATCTAACATTAATATAATTTAAGTTTTTAGTCACTTACTTATTATTCTTTCCTCCACCAGGCTGCAACTCTGTTCAGGACTTTAGGATAGGGGCGCCGCCATCTTGAGTCAGAAGCATCACACTTACTGAGGAGAGAGGGATAAAGTACAGGGGGTGGGGTTATAGCTGTGCTTTGCTCAGACAGAGCAGAGCTGGGGTCAGGAAAAGGTCAGCAATCCCAGAATGCAGAGCAGCACACTCAGAAGGCACTTCCTGTTTGCAGGCTGCCTGACGTTCCATGAGCTGCCATCGTAGATGTTTAAAGGCCCATAACATGCAGTAGATGCAGGTAGGATGATTTTTAATGTGGGCAATCTGTATGTACAGGGTGGGGGAAACATATAATATAGGCTCTTATTCAGGGTGAAGGACCGCTTTAAGAACACCAACGACACTTTAGGGTTGACTTTGAAATGCCAGTTGTAAGCCATGGACCACAGCCCTACAAGTGTTTGATTTTACTGATTCTCTTGTATGTTACTGGAATAAAATATTCAGCCCTGTTTCAAAATATGCTAAATCCCTTCATGAGGTTATGGAGACTGCTCTATGATGTGCCATGTAAGACAAACCTACTTCGTTAAAGCAGAACAAAATCCAGGGATTTGACTTTCGCAGGTTTTGTTCTGAATTGGGATGCCCCACTGTGTGATTTCCCCCCCAAAAAACACCCAGTAAAACTCTCTCCTCGGAAAAATGTTGCCGGTGTGGGCTCTCTGGGGCTGCTGCACCCCCAGTATCCCTGGCAGCATCCGCACTCCACGTTGGGAACAAACAGAGCCATTTTTCCAAATTACTCACGACAGGTGGCTCTGATTGGACGAAAGCCCGTGCATGCGTCGTTGGACAAAGAAAGGTAACTACTGGGCGCTCTGGAGGGTTTCACACAGCGGGGCGTCCCTTACGGGGAAAAGTCAGGGGCCGGCTGTTGCTAAGGTTTGTTCTGCTTTAATGCTTTATATTACAAATATAATTTAATTCAATAAATGTAGATAAAATCCAGGAATTTAAATGTCCATGGGCTTTGTAGCATGCCCTTTGGGTATCCCAACTCAATTCGGTCCAGAACCCTTTGATTACATAATTCGTCAAAGGGCGCCCCCCATCCCCGGCATTGTGTGCACTCCCAAAGCAGCCTATCTGAATGGCGGGGGTGGGAGCATGTGCACGCCACCATGTTATTCATGGCATATATTGTACTTCTGTGGCTTCTATTATGAGCCTCGGAGGGAAAATGCTGTGACTCAAGGCTCACAGCGTTTGAGCAGCTGCATGGGATCAAGGCTGTGGAAGTTCAGTATTTTATTTTTTACCACAGATGGTCTTGTATAACCACTTGGGCTCATCATTTTTTATTTATTACTGATCATGGGTAATAGAAAATTACCTGCCTGGGTTATAGCAATTTTCATCCTGGGGAACCACCAGTAGCAATGTGTGGGTTAATCTCAGCTGGACTGCAAAAAACTAGCTCCTCCAGTCCTATATAGGGCAGGCTGTAGCAGGAAGTTATTTTCTTGCAGTCGCAAAAGAGACATTTTTTTTTTAGTTACAATGCTGACATTTTTTTTTAGTTACAATGCTGAGAGAGGGGGCTTTGACTCTGTCTCCCAGCCCCTCACAAGCTGCAACGCTCCTGGGGACCCCCTGTTAGGTGGTTCTTAAGCCGATAGCGTGGTCTCTTGCAAAGTGAGGGGAACGTGCATGGGTCCAAGTAAACGCGGCGGGGATCAGGACCTCACGGCAGCAGGGTACCTGATCTCAGTCTTGCATGGTGGCCCTGCTGTGTGTCTCCCACTGAGCCCCATTCCCTCTACCCCCTGGGTCATCTACCCCCATGACTCTATGACACCCTGCGAGAGATGCAGTCTGCCTTCCCCAGGGCTGCTAGGGGGGCCTGAGCTAGGTGGCCGGGCTCCCTGGTGTCAGTGTGTTTTTAATTGCTACGACCTCAGCTGCCAGCGTTTGGGGGGAAGGCCACCTCCCAGCTGGGGTGTAGCCACCGGCCATGCGGCCTGCCTATTGGCATACTCAAAAAGGAGGCTGCGCCTATGACGCTGGTGGGGGCGTGACTTCAGCCTTGAGGCTATGAGCTCCTTCTGCTCACTAACAGCACGAGGCAGCGCCATCTTGTGTAGTTCCGAAGGTCCCCGCTGCACTCCAGGTACATCACTGCCTCACTGGGCTGAACGATCCAGCGTGATTGCCGTCCCATGGTTTTCCCTGGTCAGGTAAGGCTCCATCTGGAGGCAAAGCCTTTTGACTTGTACTGATTCCTTTAGGAATCTGACATTGTTCATGTTGTTCCAGCTGCTGCATCATTGGCCGGTGGGTTGATCTCAGCTACAGGGAGGTTGCTTTTCCAGTAGTGCAGGCAGGTCTGACCAATAGTCAACAGGCAGAAGGGTGTGGGAACCAGTGCTCCAGCTGTATTGCTTAACAGTTAGAGCGGCCATTTTACCATGCTGGAGGCATCAGAGGCACTGGGCTTTCTTATTTTAACGGAGAGTGGTGCTGTGTGTCCCATGTACCAAGTGCGTCTGACCTCGGGGCAAGGGAACCCTGTGCCCGGGGTGCACTACTGTCCTGCACCGCCTTTCGTAGTTGGACGATTCCGCACCTCGGATTGTCCAGTTTCCCCTGCTTCAGGCTCAGACTCGTCGGATAGCACCTCGGGTGGGGACTGCCAGGTCCATTTGTGTCACAGGGTCTGCTGAGGGATGGGGAGGCCTTCGTCAGCTGGGGCATTCCGAGTCTTTCTCTGCCCGCCCAGGCAGAAGGACTATGGCGAAGCATAGGCATATTGTAAAGCTATGATATTTTTATATATTTTGTTCCCAAAGAAATTGTAAAAATCTTATACAAAAAATTGTACTGTATATAGACTGACCCATTTTGTTTAGCCAGCGTGGTTGATTTTTTAAATTAATATTGAGCTTGGTGGGAGACCTTCCTTTGTTCTAAATACTGGCTTGGTAGTTTTTGGCCTGAGTTTTGTTTCATGTGTGCATTTGCATGCAAATTAAGTTGGCCAGCAGAAAATCACCGATGATAGTTTTATCTGAGCTGAACAGAGTATCACCTGAGTTAGTTTGTCTGGGCCAATCAGAGATCACCTGCACTATTTCAAATGAAACAAAGGGGTCAGCCTGAGAAAAACAGCTAGCTGGTGAAAAGGGGGGGGGGGGATTCGCTCGGGGCAGCTGAAGTAAAGCCACAGTGGTCTTGTTTAGAATGGACACAGATGGACAATGATTGTTTGCTTTGTTATAGAGAGACCAGCTTTGTGAACTTGAATGCAGCAGAGATTGGATGAGGCCCGCTAATTTTTGCCTGAACCAGATTAACCAGATGAGTAATCCATTTTAATATATGGTTTTGACCTGTTAGGCTTTCTGTGCTGTAACAGTGCTTGTAGCCTTTTTGTATTTGTAAATTTTTTTGCAAGCAAGGTATAAAAATACAAAAGTCTTAAAGGAGCCACAGCACTCAACCCTGTTAGCTTGCAGGCCAGCCTATAATCTGTCTCTAAACTTAGTTAAAAACAGAGGACTCGGTCACACACATCTGCAGAAGTATGCTTAAGCTGCACCACTACGCCAAAGTGCCTCTGTGGGGTGCAGTCCTAACTCTACTCTCTGAGAGTCCATTTGGGACATACAGTGCAATAGATAAATTGGGAGACTTTTGTATCCTAATTGCCCTGCTAACGTGCACCTCCCAGGTTAGTTATAAAATGGTCTGAGTGGCTGCCACCCCCCCTTTGTTTCTAAGGTATAAAAATAATTCTTGAAAGTGCTTTTCTTGTGAGTTACTAACAAAAAAACTTATTAGACAAGGGGGTGTAATTTTAGAGATATACATATATTTGAGCTTTTTAATCGCCTTATACATTTAGGGGCTGCAAATATACTTGTGAATTTTAGCAACATTACACCCAAGAGACCTAGAACCCAATGGACCAGCCAAGTCCTCTCAAGGTTGACAGGGCACCCTCACCTGATCAGGTAGGGGGGCAGCTTCTGCACTACGTGCCAGTGTGGATGGGTGCCTGGGTCCCGGGGGTTGTTTCTTCCAGATACAAGTTCGAGTTCTGGACCAGGCCCCCACACAGGTTTGTGGCGTTCAAGCCTTCCCGCATCGTGGAAAGGGCGGCAGCACGCAACCACGCGATAGTGCTCTTGTTGGAGTGGGGAGTTGTACCTGTGCCTCCCTTAGAGCAGGGCTGTAGCTTCTACTCAATACTGTTTGTCATCTCCAAGAAGGACAGGTCCATTTTCTGGAGTCTGAACAGTTACGGTGGAATCTCTAAGGTCGGTTGTGCTGTCGCTGCAACAGGGGGATTTTCTGGCCATGGGGGAAATAAAGTATGCGTGTCTGCATGTCTCGATCTTCCCTGGTCACCAACAATACCTCCATTTTGTGGTGGGCGCCTGACATTTCCAATTTGTGGCACTGCCATTTGGACTGTCCACTGCCTTGCCAGTGTAGATGTGATCAATACTGAATCTGTGAGAAGCAATCTCTTTTTTATTATTTGGCTTATCTAGCTTTGTCAATCATCCCATGTACATTTTTCAACATGCTTCGATTTGGGCATCTTTGAGCTAAAGGGACTGTAAACCCAATGGCAATAATAAGGCAGCAAGCAGCTCACCTGATGCCTGTCCCATGTGCCTCTCCTCCATTTCCTGCAGCTCAAGGTAGAAGATTATGCAGGACTCTTTGCTTTGCCCTCCTTTCAATTTCATTCCTCCAGGACCATACAAATAATGGTCTGACAGCCACGCTACTTTGTGCAAGTGAGCATGGCAAGCCACAGTGGTCCCACAACTGTCTTTGACCAAAACTGCCCCATGACATGTCCTTCCCTGCTCAATCACAACCCAGAAATTCAAGCAAAGCAAGCAGCTTCACTTAGAATACATAGGTATTTACCTATAATCAGAGAATTTTGGATGCAATGAAATGGCTTACATTGCTCCCAAGGGGGGGGGGGGGTAGCATGTGCCTGTACAGTGACTTTAAATTGGGGCCATAGAACTCTTCTTTATCCTACTTTTTGGGGCTTTCTAATTTATATGAATTTATGCCAGGTGCTAATTTGGTACTATGGTAAGGCAGTTGTTTCTTTTGACAATACTTTCAGATAGAGCTCATGATTTTCACTATCCCAGGTTTTGGCCCTGGGATGCTACCGCTGGCGACACATGGGCTGTGGGCTCAATGCCGAGGTAAGCATACCGGGCGACTGGGGGTTTCATACAGTGGTGCACCCGAAATCAGAATGGCCCTGGGAGAGGGAGTAGGAATTAGGTGGCCCTGTAGTCTGATGTAGACTCCAGGACCCATTTGGGTCTCTTTAAATAATCAATACATAACATTTTAAAGCAGATCCACTGCACCTGACTGGGAAGCATCTGAAGTGGTAATTCCCCTGACTGCACATGCCCCCTCCCCACCGCAACCCACCATAGTTTTGCGATAGTCCTCCTTTAATGGGACAGGGATAGCTACAGAACTGGTAGCAAAAGGTTAGTTTTCTTTTAAAGAACATCTGTAACCTGCAAATCTGTCATCATTTTTTTTTCAAATAAGGCATCATCCTTTAGTATGTTTGCTACATTTTTTTAAGATGTTCAATCAGGTATTTACACTGCCTGCTTTATTTGCTCCACCCCACAGGAAGATCAGGTCGGATGCATCAGCAGTGCTGGAGCATGTGCCAGGTGAATTATCTTGTTGGATGGGGTTTACTATAATGCAGCCAGGTGATAGGCATCCCAATTTTAAAACAATTACTAGTTAAAGAGTTTGGGTGGATTCACTATGATTTTTACATTTCCTAAACAGGAATTTAATTGGCATTAATGACATTTAATTGACTTTTTTCTTTAAATTAGGACTTCTCCTTTAAGACTCTGCAAGCAGAAAAAGACTACATAAAAGGGCCATATAGTAACTTAAGTTTTTAAATGGAGAGGGGAGAAAAGAACAGATTTAAAGATGAGTCTTAATTATATAATCATGGGATTATTGCAAGCGCTGTTGGTGCTAAAATATGCAAATCAAGGTTTTATTATCAGACTCCATGTGAAGTGCACTGTTATTACTCATTGCATGAAAAACGCATGCTGTGGTCGTCTTTTCATTGAGATCAGCAATGTTCTTTTTAGGAGAAATTCAGTATATTCATTTTTTATTTACCAGAAATGTGCGCAGAGCTTCCTTGCTATTTGCATTGTTGGTAGCAAAATCTATATTTGAACGTGTGGGGACAATATGAGAGCCAGCCATACGTATGGATGGATTATGTTCTAGAACCAACGTGCTTTGTCATTCAGTGGCCTTTTCATCACTTTGTGTATTGCTTATTCCTTATTGTATGTGTGCTACATGCTAATATGTATAAAAAGGTGGCCATTTACAATATGGTGAAAAATGATAAACGTCTTTTCTGTTGGGTGCAGTAGAGTCTGTACTTTTAATAGCTTTTTACATCTAAACAGCTACTTATATTTTATGCAAATGTGTGCAGTGTCTTAATGAATAAAAATAATAAATACAAGTCTAAAAATACCAAAACAGGCAAAAAAATATAAGTTAATTCACAGGTTCTATCTGCGCCTGCTGCCTATTCATAATCCCTTGCATGTGTGGAGGTAGAGACGTTCTTTCGGTGATATAGGGATATTCCAAATAAATGGAAAGGTTTCCCATGCTTTAGTAAAAAACCCTCTTGGTCTAAGGTTGACCATCAACATGAGGATCTTTTCTTGCCTCAGATTGGCAAGCCAAAAAAATAAAAAAACGTCGCTACTCACCTTTTGTATAGTGCAGCTCCACTGCATGGACGGGGGTTATTTAAGAATGAATAGCGCCAGGTAGTGCTTCGTAGCGGCAGGTAGCGTCTGGTGAATGCCGGACGCTGTACGCAAAACCACATTTAAGAAAGCGAATCTGGTGAGCACCTCTAACAGCGCCATGTAGCATCACATGTATTACCAGAGGCGGCTCAGCGTTTATCGCCGGCGCTCTAAGTTCAGGAGCGCCATGTAATTACCTTTTGCTCAGTGTTGCTCTGCCATACATTTTAATGGGGTTTCATCTGTTGGTGTTTAAATAGCGTTTTGGGCAATTTTGTTTTTGGCTTAAATCATTGTGTGACCTCTCCTGACCTGCAAACAAACACTTTTATCATTTTTATTTTTATATATTTTTATGCAGAATTATGTACAGGTCTGGCACTAAAGTGTTAATGTCACAGTGTAAAACAATGTCATTCCATGTGTTTTCTCTTTGTTACTGGAGTATATGTGTTCAAAAACAGACTTTAATCACACAGCGTCTGGCGCTCTATGCTACAGCACCCAGCTTTAGAGCGCCGACGCTGTGTGTGTGTAGTTTCTGGTTAAATATGGTGGAGAGCGCCAAGTGCCGGACGCACTGAGTTGGCGCTACCGCTCGCTCGCTGCAGCGTTATACTGTTGTTAGAGTGCCCAACACACATCATATTCATCAATGCTGGCCATGTTTCTACAGCAACCGCTTACAGCGTCTACTAGCGGTCGCTCTTTAAGCGTATAGAATAGATACAGATGCTGCTTTTGTCTGTACATGTTATATTTGGACCATAAAGCTTATGTGAAAAAGCTCTACAGCTCTATACTTCCTATGCTATTGCTACCTCGACACCTTCTGTAGCAAGGCCTCTGGCTATATGCAAAAACGCATTGCATAATGTAATAATATATATTTTATGACATAAAATTCTTTAACCATTAGTAAAACCTGTAATATCCTGGAGCATTAAAGTTCATGAGATGTGTATAAAATGTAATACGGTGTATGGTGCTCTGGAGACTGGAGGTTAGGGCTAGAAAATGGGTGAATTACGATCTGGTTTGATTCTGGAACTTCCAAGTCTACAGTTCATATGTTATAAAAAAAACATTTAAAGCAGACATATCACCAGGATTTTCACTGTCCTGGTGACAGGTCATCGTTCCTGGGGTATCCAGATTTGGGATGCCCCACTGTATGAAACCCCAAGAATGGCGCCCCAACTCACCTCTCAACTGTTTCCATGATGCATGCTTGGGCTCTTGTCCCATCAGTGCTTTATACTGTGCATACTATTGCACATAAAGCATTTTTTTAACCGAGCACCAGCATAGGGATTGGGCATCGGAGTGTGTCTCAGCTGCAGAGATGATGGGGATGTGGGACCTTCTGAATGATGAGGGATTGCAGGCCTACATGGAGGGTACACATACTGGGGTATCCCAAATTGGGATGCTCCAGGGGCACTTAGTCGGTGGCCTTGGAGTCTTTTAGACTCCAGGACAGACACTGGGGTGATAGGTCCTCTTTAAGGATTAGTAACTGCTGTGTACTGCTAACACCCTAAACGGTGTACTGTTATCCAAATTCTGTTTACTGATAATAGCTGGAAATATAACTGCTATCCTCTCTTGTAAAATGGACCAAGGGGATCAAAAGCCATCTTATAAAAGAAGGCGGGAGTGTGGTTTCCCTTTGTGGTTGATTTTCAGGCTTTTGAGAAACAAATATTTTCTATCACCCCCCCCCCCCTAATTCTTCCCTTATACAAAATCACTTAAAGAGGAACTATAGTTATCACTATAGTCAATACTTCCTTGTTCATGGTGGCAGTTAATCAGGTGACCAACGAAAACCACTCAGGTTTGATGTGCAAGCCCACTGGGAAATTCATATTCAGCCACGTGATTGGCAGCCATTTGTGAAAGGGGAAGTGGTTGACATATGGTTATAGTGGCGCTTTAACTATTACAGTAACTGCACTACAAAGAAAAAAACACAAGCCCTGACCCCCCCCCCATGTCAATTTCTTGAAACTGTAACACCAAGCCTCGCTCTTATCATCATATGTATGCCATAAACAATGTAGTTTAATGTGATTTCCTTAATAAAAGGTTCCCTTTAAGGAGAGAGAAATGGCAATTGCTACCATATATCACAACCAAATACATTCTGGTTAGTTTAGAGATAATATGTGTTCCTAGTTGAAGTGGGAAATCAGGTTGTGCCTAACAGACAGGTCAGGGGTGTCACTAATTCCAACTACTATGTCCTGAGGCATTGCTATAGACTCCTGGTCTAACCCCTCCAAACTCTGTTTATAAAATGACTCCTGGTCTTACCCCTCCAAACTCTATTTATAAAATGACTCCTGGTCTACCCCCTCCAAACTCTATTTATAAAATGACTCCTGGTCTAACCCCTCCAAACTCTGTTTATAAAATGACTCCTGGTCTAACCCCTCCAAACTCTGTTTATAAAATGACTCCTGGTCTAACCCCTCCAAACTCTGTTTATAAAATGACTCCTGGTCTAACCCCTCCAAACTCTGTTTATAAAATGACTCCTGGTCTAACCCCTCCAAACTCTGTTTATAAAATGACTCCTGGTCTAACCCCTCCAAACTCTGTTTATAAAATGACTCCTGGTCTAACCCCTCCAAACTCTGTTTATAAAATGACTCCTGGTCTAACCCCTCCAAACTCTGTTTATAAAATGACTCCTGGTCTAACCCCTCCAAACTCTGTTTATAAAATGACTCCTGGTCTTACCCCTCCAAACTCTATTTATAAAATGACTCCTGGTCTAACCACTCCAAACTCTGTTTATAAAATGACTCCTGGTCTTACCCCTCCAAACTCTGTTTATAAAATGACTCCTGGTCTAACCCCTCCAAACTCTATTTATAAAATGACTCCTGGTCTACCCCCTCCAAACTCTATTTATAAAATGACTCCTGGTCTACCCCCTCCAAACTCTATTTATAAAATGACTCCTGGTCTACCCCCTCCAAACTCTATTTATAAAATGACTCCTGGTCTACCCCCTCCAAACTCTATTTATAAAATGACTCCTGGTCTAACCCCTCCAAACTCTATTTATAAAATGACTCCTGGTCTAACCCCTCCAAACTCTGTTTATAAAATGACTCCTGGTCTAACCCCTCCAAACTCTGTTTATAAAATGACTCCTGGTCTAACCCCTCCAAACTCTGTTTATAAAATGACTCCTGGTCTAACCCCTCCAAACTCTGTTTATAAAATGACTCCTGGTCTAACCCCTCCAAACTCTGTTTATAAAATGACTCCTGGTCTAACCCCTCCAAACTCTGTTTATAAAATTACTCCTGGTCTAACCCCTCCAAACTCTGTTTATAAAATGACTCCTGGTCTAACCCCTCCAAACTCTGTTTATAAAATGACTCCTGGTCTAACCCCTCCAAACTCTGTTTATAAAATGACTCCTGGTCTTACCCCTCCAAACTCTATTTATAAAATGACTCCTGGTCTAACCACTCCAAACTCTGTTTATAAAATGACTCCTGGTCTAACCCCTCCAAACTCTGTTTATAAAATGACTCCTGGTCTAACCCCTCCAAACTCTGTTTATAAAATGACTCCTGGTCTAACCCCTCCAAACTCTGTTTATAAAATGACTCCTGGTCTAACCCCTCCAAACTCTTTTTATAAAATGACTCCTGGTCTTACCCCTCCAAACTCTATTTATAAAATGACTCCTGGTCTAACCCCTCCAAACTCTGTTTATAAAATGACTCCTGGTCTTACCCCTCCAAACTCTATTTATAAAATGACTCCTGGTCTAACCCCTCCAAACTCTATTTATAAAATGACTCCTGGTCTAACCCCTCCAAACTCTGTTTATAAAATGACTCCTGGTCTAACCCCTCCAAACTCTGTTTATAAAATGACTCCTGGTCTAACCCCTCCAAACTCTGTTTATAAAATGACTCCTGGTCTTACCCCTCCAAACTCTATTTATAAAATGACTCCTGGTCTAACCCCTCCAAACTCTATTTATAAAATGACTCCTGGTCTTACCCCTCCAAACTCTATTTATAAAATGACTCCTGGTCTAACCCCTCCAAACTCTGTTTATAAAATGACTCCTGGTCTTACCCCTCCAAACTCTATTTATAAAATGACTCCTGGTCTAACCACTCCAAACTCTGTTTATAAAATGACTCCTGGTCTTACCCCTCCAAACTCTGTTTATAAAATGACTCCTGGTCTACCCCCTCCAAACTCTATTTATAAAATGACTCCTGGTCTACCCCCTCCAAACTCTATTTATAAAATGACTCCTGGTCTACCCCCTCCAAACTCTATTTATAAAATGACTCCTGGTCTAACCCCTCCAAACTCTATTTATAAAATGACTCCTGGTCTAACCCCTCCAAACTCTGTTTATAAAATGACTCCTGGTCTAACCCCTCCAAACTCTGTTTATAAAATGACTCCTGGTCTAACCCCTCCAAACTCTGTTTATAAAATGACTCCTGGTCTAACCCCTCCAAACTCTGTTTATAAAATGACTCCTGGTCTAACCCCTCCAAACTCTGTTTATAAAATGACTCCTGGTCTAACCCCTCCAAACTCTGTTTATAAAATGACTCCTGGTCTAACCCCTCCAAACTCTGTTTATAAAATGACTCCTGGTCTAACCCCTCCAAACTCTGTTTATAAAATGACTCCTGGTCTTACCCCTCCAAACTCTATTTATAAAATGACTCCTGGTCTAACCACTCCAAACTCTGTTTATAAAATGACTCCTGGTCTAACCCCTCCAAACTCTGTTTATAAAATGACTCCTGGTCTAACCCCTCCAAACTCTGTTTATAAAATGACTCCTGGTCTAACCCCTCCAAACTCTGTTTATAAAATGACTCCTGGTCTAACCCCTCCAAACTCTGTTTATAAAATGACTCCTGGTCTTACCCCTCCAAACTCTATTTATAAAATGACTCCTGGTCTAACCCCTCCAAACTCTGTTTATAAAATGACTCCTGGTCTTACCCCTCCAAACTCTATTTATAAAATGACTCCTGGTCTAACCCCTCCAAACTCTATTTATAAAATGACTCCTGGTCTAACCCCTCCAAACTCTGTTTATAAAATGACTCCTGGTCTAACCCCTCCAAACTCTGTTTATAAAATGACTCCTGGTCTAACCCCTCCAAACTCTGTTTATAAAATGACTCCTGGTCTAACCCCTCCAAACTCTGTTTATAAAATGACTCCTGGTCTAACCCCTCCAAACTCTGTTTATAAAATGACTCCTGGTCTAACCCCTCCAAACTCTGTTTATAAAATGACTCCTGGTCTAACCCCTCCAAACTCTGTTTATAAAATGACTCCTGGTCTAACCCCTCCAAACTCTGTTTATAAAATGACTCCTGGTCTTACCCCTCCAAACTCTATTTATAAAATAGATAATTAGCACCTAGTAGCAGGAACAAATAATCTTCCTCAGAGTGTGTCCCTGGACACGAGGTATGGCAGCCCAGTGGCCTGAGTCTGGCATATAACAGGACACCCCATATTCACCTTAAAATCCCTGTCCAGATACACACTTCCTCCCAAAGCATCTCAAAGTCTCTGGTTATATGTAAATACCTAATGTATTCTAAGTGAAGCAAGTTCACACTTCAGTTTCTAAGTTGCAGCTGAACTGGCAAGGGCATGTCACAGTGTATTATGAGCATGGTCTGCTGTGGTCAGAGACAGCTTTTGGACCACTGTGGCCCATTTTATGCTCGTTCACGCTGAGAGGTCCAAGAGGCAGACTGGCTGTTAGACCACTTATTTTGTGTGAAATTGAAAGTAGGGCAAACTTTGGAGTACTGCTATGACTTCTTCCCTGCACTACAGGAAATAGAGGAGAGGCAATCGTGTCAGGCATTCGATAAGCTGGTTGCTGCCATCTTATTGCTGTCCGGTTTACAGTCCCTTTAATGCCATCAGCACACTAGTCCTTTAATAAAGTGCAGCATCCTAATAGATTATAGATTAAAATGTCTAATCATGTCCCCGTTTGACATCTGTGTTGGCTCTTCGCTGTTGTTGAACTTGTTGGTTGACAGGCGGTGAGGCTAGAGACTTGCACATCACAATGATTTATATGCACCCAATAACAGGCTTCCCTAATCCCCACTGTTCAGGTCATGAATGCAATGTTCCTCTCCTGATGTTTGTCTTAGGGATAGCAGAACCTAGCTTCACTAAACTATTTAAAAAGCTGCCTAAAAGCAATTTTGCACTTCATATAAGCCTTATTACTTACTAGTATCCAGTAATCTTTACATTATTATGGATTGTTGGCCAGTCTATTGAAATTAGGGCAGAGCGGCTACACTCCTATTACTTAAATCTATTTTTTTAATTGGGCTTCATAAACAATATGCGTTTGTATACTTTATTATTGATACTGGTGCAACGTCTATCTTTTTGTTGGGTGTTACTTTAACTCCATTACAAGGTAGTGTATCGCTTCATTTGGGTTGATCTGTCATGTCAGCAGAAGGGGGCATTCAAACATTCAGGGGGACAGCAGAACAATGTGTCTCAAAGCAGGACTGACCAGCTGAATCAGAAATTTACTGTGATATTAATTTAATAAAATATTATGCTGCTGACATTATGCTACGTACTGGGGCACGGAACAAAACCTGGGATAGTCAAAATACCAAGTTTTGTTCTGCTTTAAGTTTATTGTACTTTTTTGTTGTTCATATTCTTTCCACTAAATTATGATTTGTTGTTTCCACATTCAAATGCAGGCCTACATTTCATTACTTTACTTGGTACACTTGTGTCTTTGGCATTTTGGGATGCGTCACCATGATGTTTCTCATCCAACCAATCTACGCCTCTGCCAGTATAGCGTTTATGTTGATCCTGCTCTTGTGCCTGCATTACTTGTCTCCAAGCCATAGTTGGGGCTTTATTTCTCAAGCCCTCATCTTCCACCAGGTAAGTAACTATATGGTCTGTAGCATTGTATTTAACATGGCATGTTTACTACTAGGCAAGCAGGCAATGAAATGCATCATACTCATGCATCATCCATACTGTATATGTATAACATACCTTCTTTTATGTAGTTACTGATGCCCCCGGCCTGGTTGTCATTTTTAGTTTATGTGCATGTCAGGTATAAGATAAAGTAATAATACAGTATATTCATTCATAATGGTAATAAATCATGGAATTTGAAATTGTATTTCAGCACAAGAAACAAATAATATGTTGTTCACACCCTTGGTGTGCATGTGCCCCAAGGTTCCTTGGAAACCCGACTATCACCGGAGAAACGTCATCTAACTATCACATGGCTGCACTTCCAAGTCAGTGACAGGGATTAGTGCACATCATTCACTGCAATAGAGAGGGCGAGCCAAACACAGTGTTCAGTTTTCCAAAATCAGTTAATTTTTTAAAATAGAATATCTAACTCTCAACCTCTGATATGTTCTCTATGTTATGTTTGCCGTGTCATCTGTCACCGGACGGACACGGAGGCAGGCGGCTCTCTGCTTCGCTGGTTGCTAGGCAACCACAGCACGGCGTAGTGGCAGCAAGGCGGCCCCACGACAATGCAGGTCGTGTGTCGGGACTCATTATTTGCTTATATGGATTCTATATTATGCTTAGCATTTCTATTTATATTTTACAATTGTTGATTCATACATATTGTTGTGCTGGTTAATACCGACGACGTCACCAGTGACGTCATTGATGACGTCAGACTGGATTTTCACTTCCCTGATGAAGGGGCACGGGATGCCCGAAACGTCGGATAAAGCACTGTATGGACATGGATTTGCACATTGTTTGTACGTTGCATTGGACTTTCTTAGATTATTTAATACATTAATTTATCAGAGTGCGGGCTGTTGTTTCATTTATTTTATGTTTGCACTACCTTTTCTCAACTGGGAATTAAAATGGACCAACACCTGTTTTTTTCTTTAATGGGTATTGATCCCGCAGACAGCGAATAAGAACAAGATGGGGGGCATCCAGAATGCTGGAGCCCCCCAGAACACCCAATATCCTTACCTTCACCTCGAGTCAGTGCCAGGAAAGGAGTTGCTATGGGCCGCCGGACAGTAACGTGGGCCATGGTCACATCCTCGGTGCCGGCCATCGCCCGCCCCACCCACATGCGTTTCGGCAGCCAATCGCGGAACTCCTTTCCCGGCACTCGCTTGAGGTGATGGTAATGATATCGGGCGTTCTAGGGGGGGGTTATGTTCTGAGTGCCTCCAGCTTTCTGGATGCTTGTTCTTATTCGCGGGACCAACACCCATTAAATAAAAAACGTGTGTTGGTCCAGTTTAAGGTTGTAAATACAGAGGCTCCCACTTTGCCTCCTTATGGTTGGTAATTGTAGAATCCTCTGGCATGCTCTTTATGTGTGTGGCAGTTACTTACATGTCTGTAGGCAGAGGCTGGCATATCAGAGCTTCCTAGTAGTGTAGGTGCCATAGGCCAGTCGGAAGCCTAATCATAGTAAGCTGTTTTTTTTCAGGTGGTTTTGCAAAAGAACATTGTTGATATAGCTAATTAACTAAAATATGGTGTAGCTAACGGTATACCTGCTTGCTTCTCTGGGACTCATGTGCATTATATTGGCAGAGTAATAGAATTTGCTGTGCACACGATTTATGTGGTATCTGCCGAATCCCATCAGTAATAATATGGGGTTTCATTGTGCAGATACAAAGCCCACCAACTGTTCCATCTTCACAGTGAAATCACTCACATTAGACTCTAATGTAATATTATTACTGGACTCCCTTATCTTTTCGAAGCTAGTCTTCTCTATAATACAAAGCTTTTGACACCGGAATACCAGCATTTATATTGCTCGTTAGCTGTCCATTTATTCTGAATTTCCTCTTAGTATGTCCGTATTACAGACAATAACAAATATGTCTGATCAGAGAGGGCAGATGCAAAGCAGTGGCTTCCAATTTCAGAATGCCATTTACGATTGATTAGATGTTAAGGGCACCGTATCCAAAAATATCAAATACATAAAATAAAAGCCTGTATTTCCGTCAGCTTACTTACTATTAATTTCTAGCCAAACTCTTAAAAAAAATGTTATTGAGTTTTTAGTACAATATGTGTGTGGAGTGGGGGTAGCCTAGTTTTATGTTCTTTTTGCTGCCAGTGATGGAGGTCACTTAAATCAGACCCAAACCATTTTCTACATAATGGGTGTGTAGCAGCATTGTCGGGTGGGGGTTCCATATTGCTCCAGCCCTCTGGCACAATTCAGAGAGACAAAAAAAACTGCAGTTTTAGTGCCGATCTGTTTTTTGTGTGAAATGTTTCCGCTCTCGTATGAGTGTACGAGCGATTCTATGCATGCATTGCAATCCTTCTGTAAAGTTTCCGTCCGTTCGTACGACAGATTACGAATACGAGGATGTCATTTTCCAGCGTGACTTTTCCGTTTCATTTTCACATGTTACAACGTAGGCTTTCGTTTTTGCCCTTTTCCCATCGTATCCTCCCACGAATCCTTTACGTTTCCCGTTAGATTCTGTTACCCTTTTTCAATAAATATTCGTCCAGACGGAAATCCTTACGATCTTGCGCCTGCGCACTACAAACTTAACTCATTAAAGTGCTCGCCTTCATATTTGCCACCCTCACTTCTACTACAATGTTTCGCTAAATCACTTAGCACTATCCTCCATCTTCCCTTTTGGACCCTTAAAGCTCACCCAAACCACTTAGCACTGTCCTCCATCTTCCCTTTTGGACCCTTAAAGCTCACCCAAACCACTTTGCGGTTAGCTTCTTCTTCCATTTTAGCCCCCTAAAACGTACCCAAATCACTTCTCGGTCATGTGAATATTCATCTTTAAATATTTCTGGGCCCATTAGTTTTGTGTTAATGTATTTTGTAAATGAAATGACACTGTAACATTTTTTTTTTGATTCCATCATAAAATATAAAAATTTAAAAAATTTTGAATATTTCACATTTTTACAACTATAAAAAACAAAATACATAGCAATGGCAGGCCACAGAACATTCTTCATCTGTGGTCCCCAACAAGTTGCGCAGCTCCTGCATCTCGCCCACCAACTGAAGGACCCTGACACTCAGTTGTGCCACTCTGGCACGTGTGGTCCCTGTTAAAAAACGTAAATTAAAATATAGGAATAACCTTGTTGGGGTCATACTGCAGTGCCCCCCCCCCCCCCCCCCCCGTATGGTCCAAACACCTAAATCTGGACTTCAAAAGCCAGAGGGCCCTCGCCACCACGGCCTGGGTTTTGCATAGTGCCCCGATTAGAGAACCCCTGGCCCGCATTCTGCAGGCAAAGAACGGGCATCAGGAGCAAGGGCAGGAGTGGATATCCAGAATCCCCTGAAAGAATTTAAAAATACTAACATAAAATACACATTCTAAGCTACAATATTGTTTAACATGTCATCAAGGGCTAAAAACAGCCATAGGTTAAGACATGAGTCATCAACTATATTCATTGCCATCGAAAGCACATATACACATTTTCCCGAACGTTTGTACGAATGAAAAATGAACGAAAAAAAGCAAAAAAAAGACTAACACTCACCCAAACTTTCACAGACAGCTACGGAAGTCCGGACGAATGTGTCTTTGAATCGAGGCTATAGACCCTGGGAATCCCCTGCAACCCTTAACTGAACCTTGATCCCCCAGCTAAAGGTGGCCCTGTGATTGGCCACACAGCCTGGACTGGTTTCACAGGAAAGAGAAAGCACCCACCTGACCGCCAGCTGTAAATCATGGGGCTGCATTTTGCCCAGGCGGTTCAGGTAGGGATTGTGGGGTGTTGCAGGGGCTGCAGCAATCTGGATGTCCCCCACGACCCCATACCCATTATGTCGAAATTGGGTGTGGAACTGAACTGCTTTAAAGTAAGTTATTCTATTGTAAAAATACAGATGTCATGTCTTCATGACAACCATGTTTTTTTGGTCAATGCAAACAGAAATGTCTGAAATGGAATCATAGACAGCAAAAAGAACATTAAATTGGTTGCAATCATTCTGTCATGTAAGACAAATATGCTGAGGTCCAGTACATCTGACCAGTGGACAGCAAATCTTTGAAATGCAAGAGGTATAAATGTTTTTTTGTACATCCTGTATCTTCCTATAGAAAGTCAGATTCTATAGCTTTTATGTACATCGATTAATGTACATTAGAATGTATGCTCTGCTGTTAAAGTGGACCAATCACCTGGATTATGACTGATGATTGGTCCCTGCCCAAGGGCATCCTGATTTAGGATGCCCCCTGTCTGAAAACCCCCGGACGGCCACTTTCACTCGTTCCCACAGAGCATGTGTGGACGCTCGTCCAATCAGCTCCTTAAGCGGCGCATAGTAATGCGCGGCATAAAGACACTGATTTGAACTTTGCCCCGGCATAAATGCGCCAGCCGCCGAATCCCTGGCTCCCCTTGTGTAGTGCACGCATCTGGCCTGAATGACTGGGTGCAGGGGGTGCACACAACTACAGGGATGTCGGAGATGTGGCCGCCAGCAAAGATAGCGTCGCCGGGATCAGGTGAGATTGCTGGGGGGGTTCACACAACGGGGAGTTTGGTATAGGATGCCCGGGGGCAGGCTAGTGATTGGTCCACTTTAAAGCGGGGAGTGATTGGTCCACTTTAAAGGGACAGTCCAGGCATAGGGTGAGCCTCTCCCTTCTGCAGAGCCTCCTCAGCAGCAGATGATGACTCATTCATTCATAATTCAATGTTAGGATTCCTATAAAATGTATTTAATTTTAGGGGCTTCAAAAAAATTGGTCAGCAGAAGGCAGCAAGTTCTTCGATTTTTTCAGGGAAAGCAAACTGCTGGTAAATGATAGATGCAGCCCCTGATGGCAAGTGAACCCATTTAAAAAAATGATCTATTAGCCAATTGCATCTGCACATTTAGGAGCTCTGGTCTCCCAGCCTCTGCCTCCCGAGGTGTTTACAATCTTTAACACTCTTTATGTATCAGAGCAGAGGCCGAGACTGTGACTTGTTCTTTGGTCCTGTTGGTTTTCTTTACCTACATTGCAGAGCCTTTGCTTGGTGCATGTGATAAGGGCCACCTTGCATGCCTGTGAGAATCTGTTTGATCCCAAGCCAACCTGTGCAACTATAGAAGCAAGTCTTTTGTGAGGCATCATTGGGAGCTTTCTCTAGTCTGTTTAGTGTTGCTGAGAATTGTGGCTTTTACATCACTGATCTGCCAGCTGTCGCTGTTCTGATGGAACTAGGTAGTTGTTAAACAACTTTTTCACAATTAAATTAAAACGGATCAAAACCTGGGATTTTGACTTCCCTGGGTTTTGGTAGTTGCCCCATGGGGTGCCCCACACTGTTAAACCCCCAGTTCGCCCTGAAAAACTCACCTCTTCCTGGTCCTACGGCCCATGTATGGGCTATCGTCCAATCAGAGTCATTTGCCATGCATTTCAAATGTTCGTCAAATGGCTCTTGTTTATGGCAATCAGAGCAAGAATGGTCACATCCCCTGCAGCACGAGGGTGGCTGTCTCCAGTCTATCTGAGTGGTTGGGTGCGGGAGCTTGTGCACAGCCCAAAGATGCAGGGTATGCGGCGACCGGTGTTTACATCAGAGAGGGAGCCCGGAAGCAAGTGATTGTTGCTGCGCCCCTGGGGGAATTTACACAGCAGGGCATGCTGATTTGGGATGCCCCAAGGGAAGGCCAGTGGCTGGCCCTGGAATCTTTTAAGGGGGCTACTAAAGAAAAATTCTTGTGCTCTGATAAATAACTGCATGTTGAAACAATTGACCCACACTACCACACAGGTTTGGTTTTTTTTTTGGTCTCCATGCAGTATAGCAATTAGAAAAGGTTTAGTATGATATACCAATGTTTGGTTTAATCATGTGTTAAGCCAGGCATCACACCTGTAGAAAATGTTTAGTGCGGCCCCTCAATAATGTATGTATTCACGAAAGGTGGCAGAGTAACACTGACTACCATTTTTATATGACTACGCTATGTGGGTTTGAACTCACTTGGTATTTTAGGAGAGAAAACTGCCATTCACTTTCATTGTCTGCTGTGTGTGAATGTTCACCTGGCTTTAAATCAGCCCCAAGGTAAACAATGAGAGTGAATGGCAGCCTTCTCCTAAAAAAGAAGTGAGCTTTCTCACCGGGCTCTGAATCGACCGCAGAGACAGTCTGGCTGCTTTAGAACAAATACAAGCTTGCGTCCATAAATACATGTAACTGGTGCAAAAGGCCTTAAAGGACTTTTTCAGTGGTAATGGTTAAATTCCCCTGCCCATGTTCATTAACACCCAAAATCGGGGGCCAGTAGCCCACCACAGAGTTTCAGCCTTTTAGCTGCCTTTGTGGTAATGTAGGTACTTTATTGCTTCTGTGTCTACTGCGCTGTGGAACTTTTCAAAGCTTGAAATCGCATTGCAGCAGACAGCCATTAGCCCAGTGACATTGAGGCTGATTAAGCACTGGCCAGCTCACAATAAATTGCATTTCCCATTATGTTTATGCAGCCATAAAGGCTTTATGCTGTGCCTGGAAATGAGTCCACTGTCATCGTCACATGACCTTCAGCCCAAAGTAGTGTGCTGGGTGGTGATTCTGATTCAGGCCCTTATTTAAGAAGGGATAGCGTCAGGTAGTGGCTGGTTAATGAGAGGTAGCGACAGGTAGCGACTGGTCAACGCCGGACACGGCACGCAATTACACATTTATCAAGCAGAATCTGTTTAGCGACTGGGATAGCGCCATGTAGCGTCTGATTCATCATTTTCACAGCCTCAGCGTTCAGCCTTGCACAGCGCCAGGTATGACCTCTCGCTACCTGTCGCTCTCCCATACATTTCAATGGACGATACTTTTCTTCTCTTTAAACGGGGTTTTTGTTTTGTTTTGTTTTTTCAAAAAATCTCAAATAATGCTGTGACCTCTTCTGGCATTGAAAAAGCAGTTTTTTGACAAATAATTCATTTTTCATATATTTCTTCGTAAATGACATTACAGGTCTGGCATTAATGTGTTCATGTTACAATGTTGTTACAATGTAATTCCATATGTTTTCGCTTTGTAACTAGTGGATAGATGCTGAAAAACAGACTTTAAACACACCGCCTCCTGCGCTCTGGGCTTCAAACAAGTATTTTTCAGCGCCAGAGTTTTGTGAGGCTGTTTTTTTGCTGAATATGGTGTGAGTCGGTTGCTATGAGCAGTCGCTAACATGCGCTCCCATACAGCGCTGTACTGGTCAAATAGCGACTCCTCACAATGTATTCAACATTACTGAACAGCGACTGAGTCGCTATAAAGTAGCGACCCACGGCCGAGCACTGCGACTACTAGCGGGCGCTCTGAAAATGCCTGCTACAGACGCTCATCTGTCGCTACCTGCCGCTAATGATGAATCAGCCTGCCCGTTACATTTAGTGGGCCAACTGTGAGTGACTAGCACCAGTTGCTGGTGGAAGATGAAAGTCTAATCCTGCAACAGTGGCAATATAATCAGGACTATTTAAATGTCACATCTATTTCTCACAGCTGCTTTTGGGGCCGCCCTGTCTGCTAGAGATTCTCAGCTGTACTGGGACAAATGCATTTTATGTAACTGATGGGACTGAACTGTGTTTTTCTGTTTTTACCTTTGAACTTCAATGAATATGTGTATAGAGACTTGTACTGAGAAGTACTATGATCAGGCAGTTCTGGTGCACCTTGATTATTCATTCTATAAGTGTTCTAACTTTACAGCTTAGTGATTGATATTGTTGGAAAAAATTCTGGTCAGTGCCAGGGAATTAAATCATTCCCAAAAGTGTGAAAGTTTTTTTATTTACTACTGACATCAAGAGAGCAGCTTTTATTTACAAGGTTTCCTTCATTCCAGTGATAAATTGATCCGATTTATTTGCTCTCTGACCCTGTTAGACAGTTAATTAAAAGAAGGCAAGAGTGCTAAACACACAGTAAGGTGAGATCAAACATATAAGCTCTGATATCATCATCGTCAGTAGCTGCTGATACTTCAGCAAATGTAGTATAGAAAAATAACATGCACTGAATAGGGGAAAACAGAAGTTTTTGCCAAACTGGGTACAAATCACAGAAAGAACCTAATACTTGATTGTAAAGCATTGTGATGGAAATTCTATGGTTTGGGGCTGCTTTTTTGCATCAGGACCCAGGCAGCCATTTTAGGTATATATTCTTCACAGTAACACAGGGTTTTTGAGGAAAATGTTCTAGTGTTTGTCAGAAGCTCAGTTATATGAATACGATTATGAAGCTTAAATATTACTGAAAATCCACCAAGGTGCTATTGCATCCTAATTGCTGATACCCCCGGGCATACACCTCATGAAAGTCCCTATTTTCTTAACTGACGCTCAGTTCTGGCCCTGCGGCTGGCAAACATGGCCAGAGTCCTCTTCCAGGTTTCCAGCTGCCAAAAGAACTCGGACACATGACCAGCGGTGGTCAAAAACACGGAACACATTTGTGGGAAGCAAGCTTCTGGTAAGAAAACCATTGATAAAAATGGGTGTTGGATCGATTTAAGGTAGGTCATGTCCTCGTGCAGGCTGATTCATTACTAACACCAAGTAGTGACAGATGAGCGTCTGTAGCGAGGATTTCAGAGCGACCGCTAGTAGTCGCTCGGCCATGGTTCGTTGTTTCAGTGCGTCTCAGTCGCTGGGCGGCATTGATTAATACGTTATGTGATTCGCAGTACTACGCTGTATGGGAGCGAATGGTAGCGCCAGCTCAGTGCGACTGACTTACACCACATTCATCAAAAAAACAGCCTCAAACAGTTCCGGCGCTCAAAATCGGGTCGCTGTAGCCCACAGCGCCAGAGGCTGTGTGATTAAAGTCTGATTTTGAACATGTATCCACTAGTAACAAAGCGAAAACATTTGGAATTACATTGTTATTACATTGTAACATGAACACTGTAATACTAGACCTGTAAGGACAATTCTGCATAAAAATATTATTAATCAAAAAAGTTTTCAAAAATTTTTCATTTTCTAGGTCAGGATACATGTCAGAAAGATTTGAGCTTTTAGAAAAAAAAATTGGGATCAGGAAAGGGATTTAAGGATCATCCATAGAAATGTATGGGAGAGCGGCAGGTAGCGACAGGTAATATGTGGCGCTCTGCAAGGCTGAGCGCTGGCGCTGTACGCTGAGCCTGGGATAATGATGAATCGGACGTTCACCTGCCGCTACCTTACGCTTACAAGGCACTACCTGGCGTTATCCCTTCATGAATAAGGCCCTAAGAATACACATATTTCACATATTACATAATTAACAAATAGTTTAATTTTTTTGTTTAGCACATTTTTCCCTAGATGCAATTCTCATTCAAATCAAAATCATTAAAGTCCAGTCTGGATGTGGTTGTGAAAAGTTAGGGGTTTTCTCTGTGAGCTAAATGTTTTGTTCTGTTTTTTACACACTCCCTTGGCTCCATTTTCTGAGAATGCACAGGACTATCTGAAGCATACCCAGCATAGGTATAGAAAAGCCCTCCTTTAAATTTCTTACTACACCTTGTCTAATAGGTTTGACAAAGGATTTTTTTACATATACTGTATGTCAAGTATAAATGCATTTTTGTTGATATTACCCTTGAAATGTACTTTTATGTGCAGGTGAGGAAGTATTTGCTCAAGCTGGATGTGCGGAAAGATCATGTCAAGTTCTGGCGCCCACAGATCCTTCTTCTAATATCCAATCCAGAAAAACACAAAAACCTCATCACTTTTGCAAATGACCTAAAGAAAAGTGGTCTTTTTCTGTTGGGCCATGTGAGAATAGATGAACTAGGTAATATATGGACAGAAATGAAAAGCAAAAGCACACTAATCACTTTTTAAAGTGGACTGAAACTGATCGGGTATGAAACTGTGTGTATCACCAAGGATTGCCTGGAAAAAAGAACTCACCTTGCAATCTGTGTGCATGCTCTATTTATACTTTCCATAGCCGACTTGACCGACCATTCTGCTAGGATTTCTAAATAGAGTGTGGACACAGCTGGTCACATCCCCATGTATCCGAGCCAGCCATTCAGATATGCCTGCCGCAGATACATGCCTCAGAGATATTCAGGAATACGGCCACACATGTACCATGGGATCGCCAGCTACGCAAGTATAACGGATGGTCTCGGGGGGTTTACAGAGCATGGCGTCCCAAATTTGTCCCAGGGATATTGGATGTTCTTTAACAGCAGATTGTAATGTGCATGGAGCAATAAAAATGGGAGTGTGTCATGTGGCTGCCGTACGAGCACCTGGTAAAGGAGTGAGATCCAGGCGAGGTAAATTGTTTTTTTATATGTAACCCCCACGCCCTCAGTGACAGGATAGCAAGTAAGAGAGGGGGGGGGTTAAATCTAGATTGGACTTCCACCTTAAAGAGAAAGTCTGCTTTCCCTTCTGCCAGCCAGTGCTATTGAGGACCATGAAAGTCTGATGCCGGCCACTGCAGTCCTGGCTTTGATATCACAGACAGTGTATGAAACTATAATGGCTACATCAGTATATCCTCCTACCTTGCACATTCCCTTCTGAGTCTGAAAGCCAGGAGTGTGGTGACCAGCACCAAACCCCCAGAAGCCGAGGAAATCGCTGGCCGGTAAGACGGGGAGCCTTGTGCCTACATGGCATGTCTGATTTGCAGGGAAAGTTTTTTCTGTACGATATTGTTTTTGGGTTGACAAGTTCACTCTGTAATGTTTTCTGTCTCTTCTTTTTAAGATGTGTTGCCATCTGACCCGCTGCAGTCAAGAACTGACTCCTGGCTTCAACTTGTTGATAAACTCAATATAAAGGCTTTTGTCAACTTAACGTTGTCGGACTCTGTTAGATATGGGGCCCAGCAATTACTCTTTATCTCTGGTCTAGGTGTGTATTGGAAACCTTTTAAAGGGGCACTTGAAACTATTTCTATACGTTTCTGCTGTGCTTAGCTCAGAAATTATAGGCAGTGTGAAAACCCCTAGATCTGAAATGTCTGTCAAATTTATAAAATATGAACACTTCTACATACTTCCAGCCTGAGGCTTGTCATTTGTCAGGGCAGTGCACAACAGATCTGTGACCTCGATAGCCAAAGTATATATGACCATGGAGCAGGACCAGCCTTCAAGTCCACTCTGAATTTAGCGAGCAGGGCTACAGTAGGTAGTCTTGGCAATGCTGTGTGGAGAACAGTGCCATTGCAGGCATTCTGTTTTGGTTGGAGGGAGGATTGGATGGAAGAAGTTCATTTTGGTGTCCTGGTTGGCGGTTTGATAACTATTTTAGTGCTGCAGGTTTGCCCTAAACAGGAACCCTGCAGGTATTGCAACTTGAACTATTTCATTTGGAACAGTTACCATGTGGATTACCCAACTGATTTTAGTCCTGCAAAACATCCCTAAATACAGTTAGAAATGTATAAAACACACATATATTTTAGTAAATATTTAATGTTATAAAATGTTATTAGGAAAAGCTTCTTTGCCTGTGATTAGGCAGTTCTGCAGGTGAGGTCCAAACTGTAGATATTTTATTTTTGTTTCCAAAATCCACTGCTTTTTATGTGGATGTTTTTAAAGATATTATGTTTTTTATTCTGATCCAAGTCTTGTGTTTACTGGCTCGTGATAGTACACAAATAATTTCTAACTTTGCATAAAGTATGAACACATTTGTTAAACAAATATTGTTTTCCGTAAAAGCAATGTTCCTTTAATCAATATCACTGAATATTCAGAACACTTTGGTATGTCTTATATATTCAAAATGTTTCCACATTCAGAATCATTACAGAACGTGAACTTATTCTAATAACCCAGATGGCAGTGTGCAGAGGATGAAGTACATACTTGAGATCTGTAAAGTTGTGTTTTGTAATAGATTGTTTCTGTCTTTTGCAGGAGGAATGCGGCCGAACACTGTTATTATGGGGTTCTATACTCACTCTACACCGGAACATCTGCTAAGGAATGAGCAGGAACTAGAAAGAGCTCCCCCTATTGTGTATGCATCAACAGGGCGGAGGCCATCTTCTGAAAGCTTCTCTCCCTGGGAATATGTTGCTATAATATCCGATTCTATAAAGATGTCTAAAAATGTTGTGTTGGCAAGATACTTCTCAGAGTTTGACAGATCTAAAATCTGCAATTCAAAGGGTAAAGATAACTACATAGATGTTTGGCCTTTAAACCTGTTGCGACCAGACAGTGCCAGTTATGTGAACACATGCAGCTTATTCCTTCTTCAAATGGCTTGTGTGTTGAACATGGTACGGTCTTGGAAAAATGCCAAGCTACGTCTGTTTCTGTGCGTAGAGAGAGAGAGTGGCTTGAGTGGCCAAGAGGTTAAATTAAAGCAGTTGCTGAAAGATCTCAGAATCAAGGCATCCATCCACACTGTCATTTGGGACTGTGTGGTTTCTCTACACTGGCATAAACAGATGTTGAGTTCAGAGAATGCTGAGGAATCCTATCTGAATTATCCAAATAACTCTATCAGAATATCTGATGACTACCTGGAAGCTGTAAATCAGATGATTCTGGGGCAGAGTTCCAGGAGTCCTCCAGCTGTCAGGTTCTTGTATCTTCCTCGTCCTCCTGCAGACACAGCTGTCTACAACAGGTACCTTAATCAGGTAGAAACAATGAGCCGAAACCTAGGACCCACACTTCTCATTCATGGAGTCACTCCTGTCACAAGCACCGAGCTCTGAAACATATGGAGATAAACATCATCATCCGATTGTGTCTTTTAGAAAGAGCTTGTTTTTGCTCTTCATCTCAATGCAGAGGGACCTAGACTGACCTCACTTTAATTCAGACATACTGAGTCTGTGATATGAATACAGAGTTATTATGCTAGACAACTCTGGGTGCATTATGGTTGTCTGCCCTTTACACATATATTCAGGGAAATTAAACATTTACAGCTTTAGCAACAAATATATACCAGTGGTTTAAATCACACTGTACCTCTCTACTCCTATAGGTTTGGGTGGGATGTCTGAGATGTCTCATGAAGTGATATATGTGTGAGTTTAAAGAAATCTGAACACATACAGGTTATGAATCATCTTATATAAAACAAAAAGGAGAAAAAAATGAACTCTACTCTACTAAAGTAGCATTGTGTTGTGTGTGTTTTTTGTGTTAAACTTTAGGCATAATTTCCCTATGGCAATGTGTGTCTGCACAGGTTCATTGGCCAAAACCCTGATCAGTTAGCGATTTGTACCAAAGATTTTTTTAACCTAGCTCAAGAAAAAATTGTCTCCTTCCAATATTTCCTAAACCCTCCACATATATTAGTAGTTCCTCCATAATGATAATTAAGTACTATATTTTAATCACATTGTACAGTATGATTGCTTGTTGCATCATGGAATGATGTGTGAATGTATGAAATAGTCAGGAAATTGTTTTGGCAATTATACTTGAATTATGGACAGAGTTTACTACACCATATGTTTTAATCTTATGTTATGGCCTATGTTCAAATTGTGTGCACTCTGCATGCATGCACAAATCGTTAGGGTACAATTGTAGAACAAGTTAAGCTGACAAAAATAATTAGTTGTGTTATATTGTCACAAAAGTCATTGAAAGCACTGAGAATTTCAAGGTAAATATTTATACCATTGTTTATTTAATGTGTTAAGAGTCAAGTCAAACTTTGCTGCATCTGTAAATGCACTGTATTCTCTACATGCTGCCAGGCCCAATAGCGGAAATACGTGGGCCTCAGACAACCTCAATTTCATGTCCCTTTCTAATTCCAACATGGATTTTACACTGGCAGTAAGAAATATTTGCTGTTTTTACACCCCGTCGTTTTCACTTGCCGAATGCTGGCAAAAGGCTTTCTAGTACGCCAGCGAACCACTTAGGAATCAATGTTATTTTCATCTATCTCTTTATGTAATTTTTACATCTTTCATTAATACATTGAGTGTGACAGTTAGATAGCTAACTAGTATTGGAGATACAACTATTAAAATGGTTTTCACATGACTTTTCATTTTTTTACTATTTTGAGGCTTTCCAAACAACTCAGACACTCCAGCGACACCATACATACATTCTGAGACCCATCAAATGCTGCCATAAGGTGTAATTCCAGGGCTGTCTGCTAGCCTGCCCCTGGGGGATCCTATACCTGATCCTGGCAGGCCTGTCTTTGGTGCTGACCACATCCCTGGCTTCCCTGTAGCTGTGCGTGCTCCCTGCACATAGCCATTCTGATAGGCTGGGAGTGCACACTCCACAGGGAGGTCGTGGAGTTCAAACCAGAGGCATCATACCACGCATTAGTATGCGCCGCATAAAGCGCTGATTGGACACGGGCATGTACCGTGGGAACAGCGGAAAGGTGAGTGAAAGTGGGCGATCTGCACTTTAAACAAAAATACTGAATTTAACCATGGAAAGAACTTAACCTTCCACTAAATGTGTTATTGTTGATGATATTTATTACATTATATGGGGAAAAAAACTCTGTGCCTCAATATTGCTTAAAGATTTGATATGATTTTATATTAGCTTTTATTGTATATTTTTCAGTATGTCTTCAAAATCAAATCATCT
Organism: Gastrophryne carolinensis; assembly: GCA_027917425.1. Lineage (NCBI taxonomy): Eukaryota > Metazoa > Chordata > Amphibia > Anura > Microhylidae > Gastrophryne > Gastrophryne carolinensis. The sequence continues at coordinate 198,798,283 of CM051237.1, forward strand.
GCGCAATCACCAAATCATTGTATATCGATCATTAATTTATTATACAGTATTTCAACAATGGTATGCATTAAGCCAATAAACAGAAGCACACCAATATAAATCTGTGTTGTACTTTGTGTAGTTGGTAGGAAGGATCTAATGCAATCTTTACCCACACAGGTTTTAAAAGCAATATTAATACAAATAGGATCCGGGTTTGTTTGTTTGCAACAAATACCCAGTAATGGCCATTCACAAATGCCTGGTGAGGGCACACGCCCTGCTAAATGGATAGTGGAGATGCGGCCGATGTTCGCTCATGCGCCGTTTTGGGCCGGAAACAAAAGTAAGATTTGGGGCAACCTGGGGCAGGCGGGTTTGACACAGCGTGGCATCCTGCATCTGGATGCCCCGGGGGAGTGAGTATGCCTGGGTTAGGTCCACTTTGAATGGACGAGAGTGAACATGCACAGAGCGGGACGTACAGATTGGTGCACCCACCATTTGTATTTGGGATCCCGCAATGTTCATCATTATAGAAACCTTTTTCAGGACATCTCATTATGACAAAATGTAACTACGAATATTACAGCATGTACAGACATGACACTCAAAGCCACATTATTATATTGTAGGCATGGATGTATGCCTAGTAGTAGAGTTACAATTGTTACTGTGTAGACAACACTACATTATAATATCAAATACTGATACTGAAGGCACAGAATGTTTTGTAGTCCCATGTACTGTACCTTGTAACTGATATATACCTGGAATACATGAGAGTATACATCAGTGTTCCCAATCCCTCTCCTCTAGAGCCACCAACAGGTCATGTTTTGCAGTCTATACAGATGCACAGGTGAGGTTATTAGTGCTCAGACAAAGCTATAGAGCCGTGTATGTGGAGATCCACAAAACATGACCTGTTGGTGGCTCACGAGGAGAGGGTTGCGGTATACATGGATAAAACACCCCAAATCCTGACTAATTTATAGGTGGTAGGCCACCAGCTGATGAGCATGGACAATGTAACCCTGCTGGTCATGGAGCTGAGAAATCTTTACCTCTTTACAAAGGTAAAGATTTCTCAGCATGCAGGGGTTAACTGTCATGGGGGGGGGGGGCGCCAGCAATCAGAATGCCAGCAATTAAACTGCACCCGCAGCAAACAGATGTAGCTCTGGCTTGCTGTTTTCTTATGTGTCTGGATATCCAGCTGCAAAGAAATTTTGATGAATGTTGAAGGACTATTGCATTATGATAAAAGATAGTGAACTGTCTGAACCTGTAGAGAGAGTTACAGAAACTCTGATATCTATCATGTTATACTTGCTTCACTGGTGGCATTATCAGTTTTAGTTTTTAATACTCAGGTAAAATGATTTTTAAGACCTTTTGCTGATCATCTGAAAATTTGCACTTTAAAGCACTCAAGTATAATTTCAGTTTATCATTTGACTGTGACCTCCACAATTTGTCTACACTTATCTTACCATACTGCAATGTTTAAAGGGTATATCCACTTGTGATTGAATGTTCAAAATTAAAATGAAAGTATTTTTAAATTTTTCGAATGTTTCTAAATGTGCGTTTTATGGAAGCAGTTTTCATCTGTTGCTATTGTCAATGTACACCAAGTGCTTGTACCAATGTATCAAACAAATGGGCTGGATCAAAAGCACACCACAAACAAGACAGTTGATTTGCAATTAAAAATATATTAGGGTATCAAACGTGTATAAATAGTGATAACAGATCTCTGATCATATATATAGTACAAAAAAAGGATACAGCGAATAAATCTGTGTATATGAAATTCAGGAGCGTTTCAGAAGAAGAGAAAATTATGATATTAGCACTAGCATATACAGTATAGGTTAGAGCTACTATATTAGGGTAATCATGCATTACCATAAGAGTCTATGAGGTGATGCTGTCACGATCCTGATGAAAAAGCGTGAGATGCAGGCTACAGAACTAAGTCAAGGAAATGCCATTGGAATGAACAATTCAAATATCACAGGAGTTAGTCGTTTCTGGTCAGTAAAACATACATTATCTGCCCTGCATCATGCCAGAAAGAACCCATCAAATGTATACATGGAAATACACAGCAAAAATCATGACGTCAACAAAGGTGATCATACAGTGTAAATGGGAAATATTACCAATTGGTAGCAATTTAGTCAGTGATTGCAGTATACATTGTCAACCTTTTGGAGCCCTCCGCCCCTTTCTTAAGGCAGTTGCAGCCCAGTGGGGGGAAGAATAATAAGTAAGTGACTAAAAACTTGAAATATATTAATTTTAGATGCTGGGGAATAGTTTTTTAAGGGTTTGGGCTTTTCATTAAATCATGCTGAAGGTCCAGTTTAACTCCATGCAGATGTTATGGAATAGCAGTCAGCGATTATATGCTGTATAACATTCATGAGTCCAGATTCTGAAAAAAACAATCCCACAGTCAAAATTGTCTTACATATCATTGTAATCCTCCTTTATCTCTAGTAAAAATCCATCAGCTGTGATGACGCATTGCTTTACTGCACAACTGAAATAATTGTACCATTTTAGAAGATACATATGTTTACACTGACTGAATGGTGTGTGGGAAATCCAGATTCTGCAGTTAGAAAGAAACATACCACGAAACACCCACCGGGATCTGATTTAAGGCACTGCTCCCAATATTAAGAGTATAACAAATGTATTAATTCAGTTGCACATCTTAAAACCACACAAAACAATACACATTAAAAACCCACTCCAACATTCCCCAGGTGCTGGATATTATACCACCAGACGCTAAATGAATTGTACCACACTGGGTCTAAAGTACTCTGTTTGTTAGTTGTATCCAAATATTAGTCTAGAGAATAATACCAAATATCATATATTTTATATGGATTTATCAGAAACAAATATGTGAAACAATATATACACACAGCTCAGTTAATCCTCATCAATAATCAGTGCATATGTGCTAAAGTGCAATCAGTATATTCTCCATTATATACAGTTTATCCCCTGCAATAAAGTGCATGTGCTATAATTCATTATCCAAAAATAAAACTCAATCTTAGATAAAGTGCATGTGCTAAACCAACCATATATATGCAGTACAATATTAATCCCCTATTGCCAACAACACATGTGCTGAGGATACAAACAAAAATTAGATGGCTCTCACATTTAGAAACACCTGGGAGGATAAACACAAAACTAGTATAAAAACCGCCCATGCGGTATCCAAAAGTAAAACTGGGGTCCATGCAGGTTAACAGCCCCATGTGTTCCACTGTCCTAGTGCAGCTTCTCCAGGGGTAAGAAAGAAACATTGTTGCAGCTTTCCCCTACCACACACATTCCGTCTAGCAGCTGGTTATTCAGTGTGTGTGTTTATATAACATAATACAAAAGCTACCCATGTTTTGGAGGCATTTATCTTTCAGTTTGGTGTGGGCGGTGCTGGTACAGCTCTCCCCTCATGCTTATGTGTGACAAGATGGCTCTCCCATGCAGTTCTGCAGCAAAAAATCGACCTCTTATTCCAGAACATCTGCATGGAGTCAAACCCTCTCGAATCATTTTTTTCTAGAGGGGGGCTATAGGGGAGACATTTCCAAAACTTTCTTTTTTTTTACTATTGGTCTGCTTTAAGCCTGTGCCAGAAATCAGGTCAGACATGTCATTGTAAAAGGGGTAGATTGTTATTAATCAATGTTTTCGCTTTGTACCTTATCATATATGTCCTTTAACAGCATACAGTAACTGTCATGTTGTCAGGGCCAGAGAGTACTTTAAGTGCACTCTCTGCCCGGGGGGGTAAAAGGTTTGGCCAGAGCAATGACACGGAGACATAAGATATGCTTAAAGGTTTTATTAATGGCAAGGATAACAAAAAACTCTTATATTCAGATACAGGGAAAAAACTAACAAAAAATACCATATAACAGAAAACCGAACCCCTAAGGTGCTGGAGCACTCACCCAGGGTCCTAGGGCAGATGCAGGCAGTCTCCAGACTCCTGACAGGAACAGACTAAAGATCAGAACTCCAGATACAAGGCATCCACGGACAAAGAGGAAGAAACAACAAAATCCTGCTGCACCTGGTGGAGGGAAAATCTCCCTTAAATAGCACACACACCAGGTGCAGCAGATGAGGCGAGAGCAACAAGCGCTTTGCTGTCACTCTCTGGAGGTTGGAGGGACTGCCGCTGGGGTGAGCAGCCGGAGCTCCGCTGACACCCGCTGGTGGCTGAAGGAACTGCAGATGGGAAAACAGCTCCCAGCCACCAGTCGGGCGCCAGCTGAACCCGGGGACCTTACACATGTACTGTTTCCATTGTGTAGCTTAATGGTCATTATATAAACTATCCTGATGCTTTTTAGTATAGATGAGTGAACCCCCCCCCCCCCAAAGTTCAGGTTCGGCCAAACTTGAATAACTCACTGAACCCTGTCCTCATTAAAATGAATGGGGACCTGAGCTTTGGAGGGTGGCTGTGGTGGGGTGGGGAGTGCAGAGTGTGCAGCAGGAGCACTGCTGTAACTCACCTGAGCCCCGATCCTCTTCTATCAGTGGCGGTGGAGCGGCATCACGTCTCAAACTGGCCCCAGCCTGGGCTACAAAAAGACTGCTGCTGGCTCCCATAAGTGAGGACACTCCTAGTGCCAGCACTAGGAGTGTCCTCACTCATAGGAGTCGATGGCCCTCTTTTGTAGCCCCAACTGGAGCCAGTGTGAAATGCAGCTGCCACAGCTAAAAAAAGAGGATCGGGGCTCAGGTGAGTTACTGCAATCATAGAAGAGGGTGTATAGGCTGCTCAGTAGCCCATCAACCAGCTTTTCCATGTTCGGGACAGACTCCAAACTCGAACATGGACTTCTGGCTTAGGTCTGTGTTCGAGAACCTGAACCTGCAAAGTTTGATACGGACCTGAACTTTGCAGTTCGGGTTGGCCCATCTCTGCATGCACTTCATAGCCCAGTGTTTGAATCCCCAGGTAAAGTCATACACCTGAATAGCAAAGTTTTATGTTGTTCCTTTGGGCTTTTGATCCTTTACTGTGCTTATACTGTCTAATATAGAATATTGGTTTTACTTGCATTATATCATATTTTGTATAACAAAAAAATGTGTTTGATCTTTGCCTTTTCATGGTCTACTTTAAAACTTTTTTTAATCCACAATGTGCTGAAAAACCAGAAGTGTTCTGATCACATATCTGGAAGGGAGCATATAAGAACACACACGCTTTTTTGGGATATATGTAAGAGCTTTTTAGTCTCGTTGAGGATCTGTGTAGGTTTGTTTCTAACTGAGGTTGCAGAATTGATTGAAAAGCTTTTACCATAGTAAAATGTGAATCTGACAGGTAGTGCACACCGCATTTCGTTTACATGCATTCCTAGCACCATTGTGCCACCGCAGTTACAGCATATTGCTCTCAAGCAGTGAATTAATGATTCGCATTTCTAATGTGAAGAAATGGAATTGTAAATAAAGTATAAGAAAAAGTGGAGAGTCACTCGAAGCTTTTAACAAAAATGCACAAGACATTTGTGGGTGTATTAGCATTATGTGGCAACTCACAGACAGAAAATCTACGAGGTAGCATTTTAGATAGTTTAAGTGATTTTTTGATTCTTAATTTAACTGCAGAGAAGTAATTGCTTTACTTGTAAGTGTTTTTTTACTCTTCCAAAAGAATATATATATTTTTACAACAGAATTGCCAAAGATACTGTGCAAATTGCCATGTGCTATACACTGTTTAGTATGACAGTCGGGATCATGCTAAAGATCTGCTGAAGCAAGTTTACCTTTGGGTGTGCTTTAGGGTGTGAACTGAAGTTTACATCTGAGTGAGCTTTTGTGCCCCTGTGATGGGGCATTTTTACAGGTGAGGTACATCATGATGTGAGAGTCTGGGAACTATAGCATTCTATAGGGTATTCAGAAAAAGTAGAACAAATAGCTTTATTGCATTTTTTGTGTGTTCAAGTTAAAAAGCTCACCAAAGATTTAGGTTGTATTGCACACCCAAATGTGCACTCACTGTGCTTTTTCCAGTTCTTTAGCATGACCCCGAATATAAGAGCAGTTTGTAACATGCTATTTATTTTGAGAAGTAGGTTTAACTTTGAGTGCATATTTGGGTGTTAAAGCTTACTCAGATATACGTTTCAGTTCTTACCCAAAAATGCACCTCACGTTAAACCTACTTCACAAAATAAATAGCATCAGCCCCACTATGAAATCATGTGGAGGGCTCTTTGCCTCTCTCTGGCCAGAACTTACCTTGGGGTAAATTCAGCACCATTTGTCTAATTATTACTTTAGTGTTTGTTCTATGTTACACCTGGTGCTGAATCTACATTTGGTAGACAATAAATGGCCATACTCCAAAAAAGTAGCAAACTTTATATACCTAGTGCTTAATCGTAGGGGTGATTCAGCGCCAGATGTAAAGAGTACACAACTTTTTGGGGAGTAAAAAGTCCTATTCACTTTACGGGAAGGGGAGGGGGGCATGCTGAATATTTTGTGAAGCAAGGTTAACGGGGAGGCTGATTTATTAATAGCGACAGTTGAGCGACTGTAGCGGTATTTTCACAGCGCCCGCTAGTAGTCGCTGTGCTTGGCCGTTGTTCGGTTGTTGACAGCGACTCAGTCGGTGTGGTGTAATGTTGAATACAAGGTTACGAGTCGCTATTCGACAGGTTCCGTGATGTATGGGTGCGCATGATAGCGACTGGTCAGAGCGACCGGCTTCCACCATATTCATCAAAAAATCACGCTCAAAAAATTCAAGCGCTGTGAAATGCATGTTTAAACCCCAGAGCGCTGGAGGCGATGTGTTAAAAGTAGTTTTTTAACCCCCAAACCACCATATTTTTGGAAACCAAAAAAAAAAGTATTTTAAATAATTTAGTAATATGAATACATTAATATCAGACCTGTAATATTAATTCTGTACAATTTTTTTTTTTAGTTTTTTTTCCCTTAAAAAAATTATCTAAAATGGCAGAAGTGGTCACAGAATTTTTCACATTTAAAAAAAAAAAACATTAATAACAATTAATTATTAATATTTAAAGATTGTTCCATTGAAATGCATTGGAGAGCGCCAGGTAGCGAGAGGTCATACCTGTCGCTGTTCAAGGTCGGACGCTGGCGCTGTGGGCTGAGGCTGGAATAATGATGAATGAGTCGCTATATGGCACTCTCTCAGTCTCTAAGAAGGATTGGCTTGATAAATGTGTGATTGTGGTGGGGAGCCGGCGTTCTCGTGGCGGGGCCCGTCATTACCGGCCGCTCACCAGTCGCTACCTGTCGCTATTCCTTCATAAATAAGGGCCTAAGGGTGTGCCTTGTGATGTCAATTGTAACCTGCATCTCCAATGGCTTTGTCATTTTACCACACAATAAAAAATGTTTGGTCTATTATCTTAATTGTAACTGCAACTGCAATTGGACATTTTTACACGTGAGATTCTTTTTCCAGTGATTTTTTCTAGAAAGGTAAAGATAACAGTGCCCTATGGGGTCGAATTAGCACCATGTGTAACATAGAACTATTTACAAACTGTGCTAGGTTGACCCAATTTAGTGTGTTTGTTCTGAAACACACTTGCACCTTTGTCCAGGCAGACAAATAAACTACAATTTCTGTAAGCCCCAAGCTTTTTACATTTTTAAAAACAATCTCCAAGTAAACTTACTTTTTCTGTCATTTGCTTTTTATATATCTGGGCAGTGGGTGTGGCCACTTTCTCTGAAGTTGAGCAAGGAACACTCTTATGTCAGGGGTGTTTGTGTGCTCTGATGCCAGGGTAATAGGGAGAGCAACAGGCTGTTATCACGCAGCTGCCCATTTATTATATATGAGCAGTGCTTGTTTAGCCTGGGGTCACACTGAGAGTGAGAGAGGGGCGGAGAGAAGAGGGGAGCTAAACAAATGAACATGAATGGGCAGTCAATCATCCAGGATGAGGAATACAATTGGAGGCCGATGAGCACGGGGGGAGAGAAAGGACTGCAAACTGATGCCCTGAGAAATGAATCATCTGCTGACAGTGAAAACCAATAATGCACCCAGTGTACTAGCCAAGGTAGGAGCTGTGGAGATTTAACCCTTAGCTGGACAATGCCTTTAAGATTCAAAGTCATGATTGCCCACACCTCCAAAGTATCTAAATCCAACATGCCCAGCCTTGAATCTAAAAGATTCTAGGGCTGGGGGACTTTCTGTCCTAGGTGCATCCCTGGAGTGTTAACTGTAAATAATTTAGCAACACCAAAAATCTAATCCAATTATATTTTGTTTAACACTAAAAACAGTGACAAAAAGCAGTAATACTCAAATACTAGTACTGGACTTCTGGCAGGGGAAGGACTTTAGCTGAACACAGAAAGCACTCTGAACTCTTGATTACATCTGTAGTAGCATTGCTAGTAACAAGTCAAGATGAGAGCTTAATGTACTGTATTTTCACCCTATAAGATACATTATTTTTTCCCTAAAAGTAGGGGGAAATGACAGTGTGCTTATTGGGGGAATGCAAAAAAAAAAGTATACTTACATGTGTCTTGTGCCAGCGCTGCGGCCACACTGCCTATGGGGAATGGGAGGGGGGGTGCCACACTGCCTATGGGGAATGGGAGGGGGGATGCCACACTGCCTATGGGGAATGGGAGGGGGGATGCCACACTGCCTATGGGGAATGGGAGGGGGGATGCCACACTGCCTATGGGAATGGGATGGGGAAATGTCACACTGACTATGGGGAATGGGAGGGGGGAATGCCACACTGCCTATGGGGAATGGGAGGGGGGATGCCACACTGCCTATGGGAATGGGATGGGGAAATGTCACACTGCCTATGGGGAATGGGAGGGGGGAATGCCACACTGCCTATGGGGAAAGGGAGGGGGGGATGCCACACTGCCTATGGGGAATGGGAGGGGGGATGCCACACTCGCCTATGGGGAATAGAAGGGGGTGCCACACTGCCTATGGCGAATGGGGGGGGGGAATGCCTGCCTATGGGAATGGGAGGGGGGAATGCCACACTGCCTATAGGGAATGGAAGGGGGGGAATGCCACACTGCCTATAGAGAATGGGAGGGGGGAATGCCACACTGCCTATGGGGAATGGGAGGGGGGAATGCCACACTCGCCTATGGGGAATAGAAGGGGGTGCCACACTGCCTATGGCGAATGGGGGGGGAATGCCTGCCTATGGGAATGGGAGGGGGGAATGCCACACTGCCTATAGGGAATGGAAGGGGGGGAATGCCACACTGCCTATAGAGAATGGGAGGGGGGAATGCCACACTGCCTATGGGGAATGGGAGGGGGGAATGCCACACTGCCTATGGGGAATGGGAAGGGGGGAAATGCCATACTGAATAAGGGGATGGGGGGAAGTCACACTGCCTATGAGATGGGGGGAATGTCACACTACCTATGAGAAGTGGGAGGGGGAAAACAGTGCCACACTGTTTTGGGGGAATGGGCGGGGAATGTCACACTGCCCATGGGGAATAGGATGGGGGAATGTCACACTGCCCATGGAGAATGGGGTGGAGGGGTGCCATACTGCCTGTAGTGGGGTGTTTTAGCACAACATTTGGTTTAGAATATATTTTTTCTCCTCCAAATCCTAGATGCATCTCATGGGCAGGTGCATATTATAGGGCGAAAATACAAGAGGACTAAAGTAATGGACAGCTATTCAGGTACATATATGGGTGCCGGCCTCAAAGGCACCCAGGTACACGGTACCACCCTATTGATACACCAAAACAGTGAGCTAGCCAGCACAAGCTCAAACGGGTGCCTTACAAATGAGGCCGCACAAACCAGAAGTATTAAAAATAAGGTGTTTATATATTTAATATCCAGCAAGTACCATTACAATACACACAAAACTATACATACACACATGAACAGACCATTAAAAAACATAAAAGACAACACCCTCTGGTGGCAAACCTTATTATGACTATGAACAAATTTAAATTCACTGCCTGTCTAATGAAAAATACATATCATAAGAAAAGGAAAACTTCAATGCATAATAAAATAGTAAAAGTGATGATCTCACAACTTCAAACAAATCAAGAACATCTAATGTAAGTGTATATACACCAGGTTTACTAATAGCCCGGCATTTAACAAAGAAAGTGCTATGTGCTGTGCATTTTCTATGTCAAGAAACTGACAATAACAAAAAGTGCAATGTGCTGTAAACAATTTGTGTAAAAAAGCCTATCTGTGCAAAATCCTGTGTAAGTAATCCTACTGTTATGTACAAATCCTAATCCCATTTAGAGGTAATAAAATAGAAAGCCAGGCATAAATAAGTATATCTCATATCACCATAATTGGGTCTCAGGTGCCACGGAGGGGTAATATCAGCATCGACGCGTTGCGTGGGCGTAGCCCCGCCCACTTCCTCAGGATGCAAGTAGGGCGAAAATACAGTATGTATTTCTGATATGTAAGTTTTGGGTCAGGGGATTTAAAGAGGAACAACACCCTGGACTTTCACTCCTAGGTGCTGTTCTTCTCTGGCAGGACAACCCAATTTGGAATGTGTGTATTTCTGGGCACGCGTCAAATCCTTGTTGTCTGTCCTTTATAGGTCTGGATAAAATAGAGCGCCACTGGAGGGGCTCAGATTTAGTTAGAGAACTATCACAAAGAGAGAGTAAATGGATCTATGAGTTAGACACCTTGGTCCCAGGAGGTCTAAATGTGGAATTCGACCTCAACTGTTTTATAGATGATTCATGATTTTAAATTTTAAATTATGTTTTCTTGATTTAGGGTTATACCTAGGGGACTCTCTGTTTATTTGAATTTATTATGATGATTTTATCTGAATTCATTAGGAGGCTCTATATGTTCATATGTTTTTTAAGTGTGTGTTATTGTAAAGCCTTTCTCACCTGCCAGGCCCCCAGTATATGTTCATTTTCTTGGGGCCCCTTTTTAATTTAATATAAGAATTTTATCTGGGTAACCAGTTAAGGAATACCTGCTGGTATTCCTATTTTTTTACTTTTTCTATTTTTCTATTTTTGATATGTTGATCCACTAGAGGGGTACTAGTGACCTGCATTGTTAAGGTTTATGTGTATGTCTACCTATACATTTGTCATTCATGACGATGGTGTTGTGTTTTTAATAATAGGGACCCCTGGAGAATATCACTAGAGGTACGCCCGCATTCTAGGCTGTCATCTTTAAGTGGGTGTGGGCCACCGTAGTCGGGTGAGGGCGGAAGTGATGCGCCCGTCAGGTGAGGGCGGAATTGATGCGTCCGTGGTTAGGTTTATACACCTTCTAGTTAGGAGGCATAAGGGCAGTGTGTTAAATGTGCGCACACCTCGTGATGGCCACCGTAGTAAAGGAAGGGCGGAAATGACGTGCCCGGGATTAGATGCCACCGTAGTAATGGAAGGGCGGAAATGACGCACTCGGGATCAGACGCACGTATCCTTCGGCCTCATGTTGCAAGGGCGGAAGGGCTTTTGATGCTGACGCGTCTTCCGTCTATGGTAATTGATACAGTGAGGGCGGAAATGACACGCCCGTGGGTAGGCGCACGTACTTTCCGGCTCTGAGGTTAAGGGTGGAAGTGCTGTAGAAGCGCAGGTATTTCCCCTGTATGACAAGCGATGTAATATGCAGGACCGCTTCCAGATACCATCGAAGGTCCTGGATTAATGAATTGTATAATATATAGCATAAGACTGGAGGTGAGTCTTGCGAGTCGATCTTTGGGCTATTGGGCCTGTGTAAGCTTTAACCTGGGGATTGGCCGGAAGTGCCATATAAATAGAGAGTCATGTGATTATATCACGTGAATCTGACGTCATCCACTTCCCGGTTTAAATGACCGGCTTCTACATGTACCAAGCATTCCGGCAGAAGTCGCCTAGGCGACGAAACGCGTTGGATCGCTTGGTTTTATTATTGATTCCTTTTGGACCGATTGCTCTCCTTGTCACATCTGTTGGATTTTATTCCTTTGGAACGCGGACTGGGGAAACGGCGGTGAGAATTGCCATGTACCTCCTGTATTGACAAGGCTTTTTATACTGTTACCTTTGTGAGTGCAATTTATTAAATACACCTGTTTGAGTATTTGGGACGTATTGCACTATTTTGTTCTATTTCCTTCCATGTACACCTTGGAGAGATCGTTGGGTGATTGGATGAACCATACAACCACTACAGATTTAAATAATTTCTGATCGCAGAAGGACTAGAGATCAATCCACTAAGGGTCTCATTAAGACACTTTTCCCTGTACCATTAGGGTAAGAGGGTGAATATCACTAATGGTGACGGGCCCTTATTTGTTGGACGTCCTTAGGTTCAAGATTCCTTGCACCTTTATTTTGTTTAAAGCTCTGTGCATCCAAATTATTCTATTTATTGTTTGAAAGAGGAAGGACTTTTCTAGCACGTTGAGCGCATTGTATTCTATATTAGCGCGGTGTCCTTTCTTTGTTTTTATTTCTGGGGATTGCCCAGAAAACTCACCCTTATGTCAATCCCACGGGCCAGAAGTGGACGGGCAGCCAATACGCGTGCTACACTCCATTCAGCTCTGCTAGCCGCTCTGATGTCAGAATGACAGGCAATCTGGATGGATCTAAATTTTGGCAGCCGTATCCCCGCTCACCTCTAGCTGTGGGGTGTACCCACACCAGCCATACTCAAATGCCTGCTGTGGGTGTGCACCTAGCTAAGGGTATAGCATGGATTACCAGCTAAGTGAGTTTACTCAGCTATCATCGGAGTTTTAACACATCCTGGAAGGCAGCCTGGCCCTGGAGTCTTTTGTACTCCAGGACTGTACCCGGTGGCAAATGGTCCTCTTTCTAACCTTTAATGGAATACCTATGGACTACATTAAGTTTGGAAAGCCTTTTTCCAATCTGACACAAAATGGAGAAACGCATTCCAAATGTGCTAATTCTTTGTGTGTTTGCGTTAATTCTAAAGATTGAAGAGCTGAGCTTTTCTAAACTCAGGGCTTCAATATTTAAGAAATGGTAATGGCATTACCCCCTTAGTGTTGTTTAAATGATAAAACTTTACTAGTTGCTGCAGCAACGCATGTGTTCTCTAAAACATGATGGAAGTGATGATTTAAATATGGCAGTTGATATATAAATAGTGTCTGATTTAAGAAATAAACCAAAATATCAGTGCATGTTAGTAGATCTAAACTATTTAATCTCAGTTTCTAGCCTTTGACAGTTCCAAGGTTCTTTGACTGACAGCAGTTTGTCTAACTTAAAAATGGAGGCTAGGGAATAAGTCGACATTGCAGACAATTTCATTGGATCTCTGTATAAATCCTTCTATTCTTCATTTTTTGCACCGTTCCAAGGTTGAATTTGGTAACATTTTGATAAAGCACCTTAATGAATCTAAGCGTTTTGATATGTTACGTGATGTGATTAGCTATGTGACATTTATTAAGCCAGTGTGGCAGTCATATGTAAATCTTCTTTTTCAAGGTCGTGAAGCAGTTAACAGAACCTATTATTGGAGGATTATGACAGATACTTGTCAGCTAACAAAGAGTGCTTGTTCGGCATACAAGGGAGCGATCATTTCAATTAGAAGTGTCACCACCTCACAAATGTCTTTTTTTCCTTCTGGGATTTCACTTACCTTATCATCCTATTTAATTGCCACTGACATCCCATTACATTGCTTGGCTCTTCAGAGCTCCAGCATGTTATATTAACTTTGCTGTGAGCTTGTTCTCTGGCGTGAGTGAGCAATATCGCCATGAGACGGTTTGCATATTAAATCCTGAGCTGTAACAGCATAGGATCCATCTTATAATTAGTGCATCTACAACTGTATGGGTGTTATTAACATGTGTTGTTTGTGTATTGTTTCAGAGAAAAACTATACACATCCCATGCTTTCTCTCTACTGCCTTCCACATACACTATATTCTTTTCCTTGAACCAGGATACCCTCTTTATGTGGCACCTCTTAAAACTGGAAGGGTCTGATTCAGGTCATGTCAATTACAGTCTTATTTATAAAAATATCTTCCGGGCACAAGATGAGCATCTCGCAATCTCTCTGCACCCGGGACTGCATCGCCGGCTGAAGACAGCTCTGTGCTTGAGCGCTCCTGGCCTTGCACTGGGTGATGCGCGGAGCTTTTAAAAACCTATGCACTAGCGAGTCTGGAATCGCCGGAATAACATTGTATTTACCAGTGCAAATAAACAGTACCCCCACGGGTGCGGTAAAAAGGGCATACGGACATACAGCACCTGTCATGATGGCAGCACATTTCAATTTCGCAAACACGAGAATTTCAAAAAACAGCCCAGCCCCCCCCCAAAAAAAAAGTGGTCAAAAAATCACATCCACCCCAGCCCATGGAAATCTATGGGATAAGGCGCGCATGGTGTGTGCCTGGTATTAGGTGGGACTGTAGGGAACACAGCACTGGCGCTGTTGATATATGGGACATTACCAGCCACTATCAGAGGTGCTATGGATTTTTAATTTGATAAATAGACCTTTTGCACTGGAACCTGACATTCATCTGGCACACCGCTGCACTAGTCTAGTTTTATGGTGCTGAAATGAAGCCCTGTCTACTACCATTTAAAACTTACTATTGAAAATCTGAACATAGACTTCCAGTCTAAACTAAACAAAAATACAGCCCCTGGATGCTCACAAATTAGCTACCACTACCAGCCAAAAAGAATTAAATAGTTACAGCATTTGCTGCCTGCTTTCAAGAATTCAGCAAGGGTATTCTACACTAATCTCCTGGTTATTGTGTAGTCAGGGCAAACCATAATGCATGACATACCTATTAAGTTTCAACTCAGCATGGGCCGTAAACAACTCAGCTCCATGTGAAAGTAAACTCGCACATGAAAACTCTTGCATTTTTGCATGATTCAGGGGACAACTTGGAGACTTTGGGGTCAGTTCAGAACCAGGTGAGAATTCTCACTACCTTTTTTAGGAGAAAAAAATGCACTTCACATTCACATGCCTTGATTCACTAAAGGTAGAAAAAAAAACTAGCGCTTGGAAAATAAATTCGCATGCGAGAATTTTTCAAACTTAGGAGCCATTCACAAAGGCAGTTGAATTAAATTCGTGTGGGCGAATTTGCAGGCAAATTTTTTTGTGTGCAGTTGAAAATCACTTTACAACTGGAAAACTCAGTGAAAAAGTGCACGAAGTTTCCATGCCCAAATGCTGTGTGTGAGAATTTTTTCTACTGCTTCCTAATTTGTAGCAGAGCAGTATGATCCCTTGTTGCCCTTTGTTCTGTTTTTTTTTTCTTTGTGTTTCTGGATTTTCTAATTGATGTGGATTAGTACATGTCATTGTTAATGTTTAATTATGTTTAATTTTCCACTTTGCATTGGTTCGGTGCATAATTTTTTGGTGATAGTGGTTTAGGTGCCCTTTTGACAGTGTTGCTTTGCATTGCTTTACATCTATTGTTATTGTACCGATTTATTCGTGTGGTTTTGTGTGGTTTGTAAATTAACAGTTCTTAGTTTTGACTTTGGTCTGTGGATCCATTAATATATGAATTTTGACTATCCTGGATCTTGGACCTTGCCCTCGGGGCACCCCAATTCCAGGTGCCCCGCTGTGTGAAACCCCCCTAGGTTGCCGAAACCAGCTCACCTCTTCCTGGTCCTACGACGCATGTGCAGTCTCTCATCCAATCAGCGTGCCGACACCCGCATCCCCTGTTTCCCTCTAACAGGGAGCATGTCCGCGTTGGCCATTCACAAATGCCTGGCGCGGGCACATGCCCTGCTGGAGGTATGTGCCATTGGACCGAAAAAAGAAGGTGAGTTTATGGGCGACCTGGGGGGTTTCACGCAGGGGGGCATCCCGTTTTGCATGCCCTGGGGGGGAGGGAATTGATCAGCCCAGGAATTTAAGAGATCTATGTTCGTTGTGGGTTTTGGTCCACCTTAAAGTGCACCAAAACCCGGGATTTTAAATATCCTGGGTTTTGTACTCGATTTGGGATGACCCACTATGTGAAATGCCCGGTTTGCCTGTAAAACTTTCATGACTGCCAATGCAACAGCGCATGCGCAGGCAGTCAGTAAGACTCCATTCTGTTTTGCTCAGCTGTCCAGATGTCTCATCGGCCCCCGATGAAGGCGAGTGCACCGATGGCTGCATCCCTGTTAGCCTCCAGCTGGGAGCGTGCCCATGCCAGCTATTCACAAATCATTAAACGGAGGCCCCAAGGAGAGAGAACCAGGTGGCCCCAAAGTCTTATAGACTTAATGGCTGCTTTTGGTCCCCTTTAATGCAGGGCATAGAATTCTATTTGCCCACAGAGCACGGCATAGAGAGCCCAAAAACAATTCCAAGCAGCCCTGGAATCCCGCTTCAAAAGTGGCCAAAATAATTACAACCATCCCAGTCCATTGAGATATATGGGATAAGGCCACACAGTGCAGGGTGAGCACCTGGTCTGGCAGTATAGGGAACTCAGCGCCGGTGTTGATGACAGATGTGACGCTACCTGGCACTATCACAGGAGCTCTGGATTTTTGATTTGATACACCTTTTGCACTGGGACCTGACATTCACCTGACGCTCATCTGGCACTATGTGGCAGATACCCGGCCCGATTGATTTCCTCCCCCTGGGGCATCCAAAATCGGGTGAAACCCCCCAGGTCGCCCCATACACTTACCTTGTTTCCCGGTCCAACGGCGCATGCGTGAGCCACGGGCACATCCCCGCTATCCCTCTAGCAGGACGCGTGCCCACGCCAGGCATTTGTGAATGGCCAGCGCAGGCACACTCCCTGTTAGAGGGAAACGGGGGATGCGGCCGCCAGCGCGCTTGGAGCCTCTGGCCTTAGACGAAGGCTTAGACGACGTTACGTCAGCGGCTCCGAGTGCGCTGATTGGATGGGTGGCCGCACATGCGCCATAGGACCGGGAAGAGGTGAGTTCAGGTCAGTGATCTGGGTGGTATCACACAGCGGAGCACCCCCGATCGGGGTAAAGGACCAAAGCCCAGGGTAGTAAAATCCTGGATTTTGACCCAGTTTAAACCCTTAAATGTATTGTTTACACCACTTACATGTATCAAGTTGTGCAGCAGCATGCAATGTGTTAGATAAAACATCGCACATGTTACTGTGCTCATGTGTCTTCCTCATGGTGCCCCGGGATAGTTGTATCCAGGCTGTACTCAGGCATCCAGAAAGCACATTGAGCCTCATCTATTTTGTTCCTCACCATGACATGTCCACTGTCCTGTGTGTGCCACTATGATTTATTTCAGATAAATGTTTTTGCTAATATGTATAGGGGGCCTATATTAAACCTCATTTTACACAATTTCATGTTCCTAGGCCTCCTTATGGTGTACTATGGGCTTTTTTTGCAGGTATAGTGGATAGAAGGACTCCATGGTGGAAGTCAGAAAACAGACTTTTCTCCTCCTGAAAGCTGCTGTAAAAAGTGTGTGAAACACTTGAATTTAACTCATGTGTGGAGCCAATCCATGGCACCTGAATCACTAGAATTGTTTTTCACTTGAAAATTCCACACAAATTATTTTCGAAAATCGAATTATTTTCGAGTGCTTTTCCCCTCACTTGAATTTAATTAGCAAAAACGAAAGTAAAACAGCTTTCAGTATTGTTGAATCGCGCGTAGAATTTTTGCGCGCAAAATCGCACCTTTTTCTCAAAAAAACATGCGAAAATTTGAAGTAAAGAAAGCCATTTAAGATCTCTCTCATCATGCCATTTTTACGCAGAAATGAAAGCACTCTCACAGTCATACTCACATGACGTCTGCAGCTCCATACATTGGGGAATATTTTTGCCCCATACTGATTTGTCATTTTTTTAATATATATTTTAGTATTTATGCTTAACTTGTATCTAACACCTGTGTAATCATGTTTATTTCCCCTTTTCTTGTTTAAATAATGACATACCATAATTGGCATCAATATTTATAATTAATTAGTTGAATATTGTATTTTTTTATCATTAAAATATATAATTTTTTACTACAAATAATATTACATAAAATTGAAAGGTGAAAATTGAGAAAAAAATGAGAAAAAATAAAAATTTATAAAAAAAATCCCAGTAGAACCAATGGAGATTAAGAACAGTCAGGATTCATCAATCTCTCAGCAAGGTATTCATTAAAAGGCTCCACTTCTCCAAAAAGGGCACTGAAACACCTCAAACAAAACTATTGTCGCTAGCAAAACTATGGAAGGAATTCTCTCAGCAATTTCTCTAAGGTTAATTGTGGAACCTGAATCATGCGAGTGCAAACACATTTGCCAGAAGTTTTGCATGCAGGGAGACTGGCTTGTACCTGGGCTTTTGCTCAAATGTATACTTGCACATAAAAAGGTGACTGCCGAATCACACAAGATACAAAGTTCTTGCACCGAAAATGGTGCTTAATTGACTCCATAGTCTCTAAATTATTATCCACACAAACAACCGGCAAATAAGTGCTTAGTCTATGGATGCGTTACAAGCAGTGGTTAAGCAATCTATTAAATTCTTTATGTTGAGTGTTTCCAAACCTTTTCTCATATACCACCAAAATACATGCTTTGCATGGGCATGGTAATTAAAGCATGAGCAGTGCTTTACATTTGCCTGTGTTGAGACCCATAAAATATTTTTAAATGATACTCACCCAAGCTGTCCATACATGTTTTATTGGGGAAGCAACGTACATCACCTGTATACTGTACATAAGTATACAGAACAAACAAAAGAGAAGCATCATTTTTTGCTTTAATGTTGTTACTGTCTTTTTAGTGGACACTTTCAGCAATATTTACAAGCCATAGCAGAGAAGGAACACGTCGGGTACCATGGATACATGTTCTTCAGCTGTCCTCATGGCTTCATATTTAGCCTCTAAAAACCTCACCTAAAAGTCTGGTGCTCTGCTTCCTTTTTTTGTGCAGACATAAATCAGCATTTTTTTCAATATTCAGCATTCTCAATAAGGTTTATTAATGATACAGTTTTAGAATATGTTCTAATATGAAGGAGTAAAGCACACTCTGCTTAAAAGGTTGAGACATCCATAAGACTCCAACCATGATGCAAAACACCATCAGTAAGCATGCAGCCTTCTCATCCAGGATTTAAAATGTGCTTTTAGCAATAAACACCCCATTATGTTAAAGGGGTTTTCAGGAGAAGGTGGCTTAGAAGTAGGTTCTTGCAAGCATTATTTGCTTGCAAGCTAGTGAGGTGGACATAAGCGTTACATTAGAATTAAGGTTAAAAGATACTTTTAGTTTTTACTGGATTCAACTTGTCAGCTTTGTTTTTTGCCTTGTCTGCCAGTTAGTTGAGGGAAATAGACCTTACTCTAGAACTATAACCTACGTGTTGTCACTGGCATAAAATATGGGATTACTGTCACAGTGAAACCACTAGAGTTCAGTTGACGTGCATGGATTTTTCATTAGACAAAATTTATGTTGTTCCTGTGCAAATCACAAGTCAGGAGGTCACAACAAAGAAAGTCTAATTAACGTCCATGGGTGTCAGAAGGACAAAATTGTAGGTTTCCTGTGTCAGTAGGCATGAATTTTTTACTAGAGTTTCCTGTGCAGATAAAGTGAGACCTGATTCTTCCCGAGTTACAAAAACCAGATGTGACAATGCCCCTAATTATTATTATTATTGTTTATTTATATAGCGCCATCATCTTCCGTAGCGCTTTACAAAGTAATCATTCCTCATTCTGTCCACAATTAATATACAAGTAATGGGGATGGGGGGTTCTGCTACATAAAATGGACCTACACCTGCCAGGAGGGAAAGCCTTTTTCTGAAACGCAATCTTCACTCCTGGTAGCTAACACAAGTGCAAGACACCTTAGGAAAAGAACCATATTAAGCTTACAGAGGAACAAAACCGGACGGCCCTGCAATTTAAAAGATTCCAGGGCCGCCACTTGCCTTATCCTCAGGCATCCCAAATTTTGTGGCGGCTCCCTCAACAATGTAAGCGAGAGTGGCTGCATCTACAGTATCTCTGGGCTGTGTCACGCTCCCATGCCCACCTATTCAGATAGGCTGGGGGGCGGAAACATGTCTGGGTCCGGGGATGGGGCAGATTTTGCCACTGAGCACCAAGCCATTTGCCAAGCATTGATATGCACTCAAATGGCTTTGTCGAGAGCTCGCTCATGGACTGGGGAACCAAACAACAAAAGAGTACATATACTTTGTCCCCCACTGCTGATTGGTGCTAGTCTGGTGATCAGCAACTCATCTGATGATCAATGGATCTGAGCCCACGCCACGGGGCCAGAACATGTGGTCGGGTTTGATGGCATGTCAGGCTCGCGACCCGCCCTCAGTCACAGGAGCACTGCCACATCCTCTCTATTCATTGCAATGGAGAGGGTGTGGCTGCATCCCTGTGACTGTTAGCAGGGGTTGGGACCTGGCATAGAAGTCCAGGCGAATCATGTTCTGGCCCAGGCAATTTGGAAAATGATGGCTGATCCCCAGACTAGCACAGATCAGATGGCTGCTGAATGACTTTAAGCCCCGCTATTGGCCGTCAGCAGTCATGTGGTCCACAGGCTTCTTCCAGGTATCCAGCCACGGATGACCATGAGCGAGCTAGGGGAAAGATAAGATTTCTCAGTTTATAGCAGGATAATGAGCAGGGGGCTTTGCCAATCAGGATTCTCCCCTGGGTGAACCCGCCTCCATTTGCCATGTTACCCTGCTGACACCAATCTTCACAAGGGGACAGGTTGAAGTCTTGCAGTCAGAGCTTCCTATTGGAGATTGCTGCAGTGACCAGCAAAAGTGCCCCTACATCCTCCAGTTCCCTTGTGAAGAGGAAACTATACAGTAAGCAGGCAAGAGGGAGTACAGGAATACAGTTTACGTTGCTGGAGGAGAAGCCCGTGCCACAAAGCCAAGCATCAACTTCTGCAGTACATGGTTAACAAAAACTTGGTAGAATGTATTTGCCCTTAGTATACTATTACAGGGCATAGATTACAGGTATTGTAGTTCGGCTTACTCTGTAAATAAGTTAGAAATTGATTAGATATTAGGTATTGGCAAGAAGCCCAGGAAAATGACAATGTATCTCCTTCCTTCCTTGCTCTCTGTTTTGTTCCACTCCTTTCTCATTTTTTAGTGAGCAAGAGCAGACCATCAATCACAGCCTCTTTATAGAATTAATTTTCCCCCAAATTAAAAATCCATTTATACTAATGAATAAAAGATAGAGAGAACATGTTGGTAGAAAGCAGGGCTTGTGGGGCCCTGTCACTCATAATACTGGTCACTGCGCTTCCTTCTAACTCTAGGGATGCTGATGAGACAGGTGCCACCCTTCAACTTTTATATACAGCTCTGACACAACAGCAGGATAGAACGCGTAGCAAGTCTTTAAAGTCTTAGTATAATTATCAAACTGAATAATACATAAAACCTAATGGTTACATTTGACCCACATATCAGCAGTTCAATTTAGTTTGCTTAGAAGTATTGAAATACAAAGTGATTTTCCATAATTCACTGGGAAACATCACCAGCCAGGGAAAATCCAGGATATTTAACATCCAGCTGGAAGAAAGGGTGGGTTTTATGTGGCCATCAACCAATCAAAGCTCCAGGGCAGTGTCAGCCCAGTTTGGTTGGTGGACCCAGTTAATCAGAGGTAGGTTACTAGAAACCCTCTGACATTAATCCCAAACAACCCTAGAAGCAGCACTGTCCTGGTGAATGAAATGTGACCATCTGCACATCTATAAACGTGTTGGGGTGCCCAGGGATTTCATAGGAGTCTTAAACACAGCACAAGAGCAAAAATCAGCCAGGGGAGTATTCCCCTACATGTAAGTATCCTTACATGAAGTACTTGTTTGAGCAGTGTTCTCCAACCTTCTCATCCTGAGCATGAGAAGGTCTGGTTTTACAGATTGTCACACGTGAAGTAATAAGTGCTCAGACGGCGCTATAGACTCAGCAACTTGGAAATCCACAAAACATGACCTGTTGGGGAACACTGTGTTAAAGCATGGTCTTCTCAGTGTTTTAGAGACAAAGAGAATGGTCAGGATGGGTAAGCACAGGGGTGGCAGGTTGATAAGCACAACTCTACTCCAAGCTTCATAGCTTGCAGGAAGTCAGACATGCATGCTATTCCTTGAATGTGATGTTGGTCATCCCTCAAAGCCATGAAACATACTGTAAGAGTCTATGACCTAGCATAGATTAACACAAATTATAACCATCTTTGACAGAAAAGTGAGACTGAGACATGAACATGTTCCCTCTACTTTCAAATCCCCCACTCAGTGGAATAGATAATTCTGTCGAACTGTTTCAGCATTCATTCGTGGTTGTTGAGAGGGAACTAAAAACAACCTAAAACAAAGTAATATTTTGTTTGCCAATATCCAAAACATATTTTAGTTTGAGAAGAGAACCAGGGTGGGTCAGTGTGCATAGTCAGTCCTTCACAGGCCATGTCCAAGGAGAAGCGACGTCTTCTCCTCAAGATGTTGAGAAGAAGCTGGTAGAAGGTGAGGTACGTGACCCAACATGGTTTAAGGGCATTTAGCAACAGAGAAGCATAGATCGAAGATAGGAGAAGACCAGGAAGACCTTACTTCTGTGTTCCCCTGGCAGCTGGAGATGCAGAATCTACATGTGGCGGCATCCCTGGCTCCCTCTGCTGTGTTCCAGCAGCAGCCACCAGTCACAGCAGTGGGTTCATTAGTGCACACAGAGCAGAGGGAGCTGGAAACGTTGCACCTGGCAGCTCCTGGATTTGCAGCAGCCGGGGTACGCGGAAGTAACGTACCCCATTCCCTGGTTGAGAAACAGTAATTAAGGCAATGAACTGTTGATTCTTAGAAGATATTATGCAGATGTAGGGTCAAAATCTGCACCCTTTAGACCATGGATGCACAACCTGCGGCTCAGGGGCCACATGCAGCCCGCATTGCCCTCAGTTTGGCCCTCAAAACTCCTGAGCAGATGGAGAGCACAGCTTGTCTTGCATGCAAGTCAAGCTGCTGTATGTCTGAAGCAGTAAAGTGAATTACAGAGGTGGGTGAAACACCTGTGCTACTAGTGTGTTTGTGCCCTCTGTTACCCATGTCAATCATTTTTCTTACTGACTCACCTTACCTCTGCCTACATCTACCCACCCCTGATTACTTCTTCCTGCTTACTTCACCTCTTCCCTTTCACCTCTGCTCAATTCAGCTCTTCTTGCCTTAGCTCTGTACACTCCTCTCCACCTCACCTCTTTCTGCCTTAGCTCTGTACACTCCTCTCCACCTCACCTCTTCCTGCCTTAGCTCTGTACACTCCTCTCCACCTCACCTCTTCCTGTCTTAGCTCTGTACACTCCTCTCCACCTCACCTCTTCCTGCCTTAGCTCTGTACACTCCTCTCCACCTCACCTCTTCCTGTCTTAGCTCTGTACACTCCTCTCCACCTCACCTCTTCCTGCCTTAGCTCTGTACACTCCTCTCCACCTCACCTCTTTCTGTATTAGCTCTGTACACTCCTCTCCACCTCACCTCTTCCTGCCTTAGCTCTGTACACTTCTCTCCACCTCACCTCTTCCTCCCTTAGCCCTGTAAACTCTTTTCCACCTCACCTCTTCCTACCTTAGCTCTGTACACTCCTTTCCACTTCACCTCTTCCTACCTTAGCTCTGTACACTCCTCTCCACCTCACCTCTTCCTGCCTCAGCTCTGTACACTCCTCTCCACCTCACCTCTTCCTACCTTAGCTCTGTACACTCCATTCCACCTCACCTCTTCCTGCCTTAGCTCTGTACACTCCATTCCACCTCACCTCTTCCTACCTTAGCTCTGTACACTCCTCTCCACCTCACCTCTTCCTGCCTTAGCTCTGTACACTCCTCTCCACCTCACCTCTTCCTGCCTCAGCTCTGTACACTCCTCTCCACCTCACCTCTTCCTGCCTTAGCTCTGTACACTCCTCTCCACCTCACCTCTTCCTGCCTTAGTTCTGTACACTCCTCTCCACCTCACCTCTTCCTGCCTTAGCTCTGTACACCCCTCTCCACCTCACCTCTTCCTGCCTTTGCTCTGTACACTCCTCTCCACCTCACCTCTTCCTGCTTTAGCTCTGTACACTCCTCTCCACCTCACCTCTTCCTGTCTTAGCTCTGTACACTCCTCTCCACCTCACCTCTTCCTGCCTTAGCTCTGTACACTCCTCTCCACCTCACCTCTTCCTGCCTTAGCTCTGTACACTGCTCTCCACCTCACCTCTTCCTGTCTTAGCTCTGTACACTCCTCTCCCCCTCACCTCTTCCTGCCTTAGCTCTGTACACTCCTCTCCACCTCACCTCTTCCTGCCTTAGCTCTGTACACTCCTCTCCACCTCACCTCTTCCTGCCTTATCTCTGTACACACCTTTCCTCCTCACCTCTTCCTGCCTTAGCTCTGTACACTCCTCTCCACCTCACCTCTTCCTGCCTTAGCTCTGTACACACCTTTCCTCCTCTACACTTCCTGCCTTAGCTCTGTACACTCCTCTCCACCTCACCTCTTCCTGCCTTAGCTCTGTACACACCTTTCCTCCTCACCTCTTCCTGCCTTAGCTCTGTACACTCCTCTCCACCTCACCTCTTCCTGCCTCAGCTCTGTACACTCCTCTCCACCTCACCTCTTCCTGCCTCAGCTCTGTACACTCCTCTCCACCTCACCTCTTCCTGCCTCAGCTCTGTACACTTCTTTCCACCTCACCTCTTCCTGCCTTAGCTCTGTACACTCCTTTCCACCTCACCTCTTCCTGCCTTAGCTCTGTACACTCCTCTCCACCTCACCTCTTCCTGCCTTAGCTCTGTACACTCCTCTCCACCTCACCTCTTCCTGTCTTAGCTCTGTACACTCCTCTCCACCTCACCTCTTCTTGCCTTAGCTCTGTACACTCCTCTCCACCTCACCTCTTCCTGTCTTAGCTCTGTACACTCCTCTCCACCTCACCTCTTCCTGCCTTAGCTCTGTACACTCCTCTCCACCTCACCTCTTTCTGTATTAGCTCTGTACACTCCTCTCCACCTCACCTCTTCCTGCCTTAGCTCTGTACACTTCTCTCCACCTCACCTCTTCCTCCCTTAGCCCTGTAAACTCTTTTCCACCTCACCTCTTCCTACCTTAGCTCTGTACACTCCTTTCCACTTCACCTCTTCCTACCTTAGCTCTGTACACTCCTCTCCACCTCACCTCTTCCTGCCTCAGCTCTGTACACTCCTCTCCACCTCACCTCTTCCTACCTTAGCTCTGTACACTCCATTCCACCTCACCTCTTCCTGCCTTAGCTCTGTACACTCCATTCCACCTCACCTCTTCCTACCTTAGCTCTGTACACTCCTCTCCACCTCACCTCTTCCTGCCTTAGCTCTGTACACTCCTCTCCACCTCACCTCTTCCTGCCTCAGCTCTGTACACTCCTCTCCACCTCACCTCTTCCTGCCTTAGCTCTGTACACTCCTCTCCACCTCACCTCTTCCTGCCTTAGTTCTGTACACTCCTCTCCACCTCACCTCTTCCTGCCTTAGCTCTGTACACCCCTCTCCACCTCACCTCTTCCTGCCTTTGCTCTGTACACTCCTCTCCACCTCACCTCTTCCTGCCTTATCTCTGTACACACCTTTCCTCCTCACCTCTTCCTGCCTTAGCTCTGTACACTCCTCTCCACCTCACCTCTTTCTACCTTAGCTCTGGACACTCTTTTCCACCTCACCTCTTCCTGGCTTAGCTCTGTACACTCCTCTCCACCTCACCTCTTCCTGCCTTAGCTCTGTACACACCTTTCCACCTCACCTCTTCCTGCCTTAGCTCTGTACACTCCTCTCCACCTCACCTCTTCCTGCCTTAGCTCTGTACACACCTTTCCTCCTCTACACTTCCTGCCTTAGCTCTGTACACTCCTCTCCACCTCACCTCTTCCTGCCTTAGCTCTGTACACACCTTTCCTCCTCACCTCTTCCTGCCTTAGCTCTGTACACTCCTCTCCACCTCACCTCTTCCTGCCTCAGCTCTGTACACTCCTCTCCACCTCACCTCTTCCTGCCTCAGCTCTGTACACTCCTCTCCACCTCACCTCTTCCTGCCTCAGCTCTGTACACTTCTTTCCACCTCACCTCTTCCTGCCTTAGCTCTGTACACTCCTTTCCACCTCACCTCTTCCTGCCTTAGCTCTGTACACTCCTCTCCACCTCACCTCTTCCTGCCTCAGCTCTGTACACTTCTTTCCACCTCACCTCTTCCTGCCTTAGCTCTGTATACTCCTTTCCACCTCACCTCTTCCTGCCTTAGCTCTGTACACTCCTCTCCACCTCACCTCTTCCTGCCTCAGCTCTGTACACTTCTTTCCACCTCACCTCTTCCTGCCTTAGCTCTGTACACTCCTCTCCACCTCACCTCTTCCTGCCTCAGCTCTGTACACTTCTTTCCACCTCACCTCTTCCTGCCTTAGCTCTGTACACTCCTCTCCACCTCACCTCTTCCTACCTTAGCTCTGTACACTCCTCTCCACCTCACCTCTTCCTGCCTCAGCTCTGTACACTTCTTTCCACCTCACCTCTTCCTGCCTTAGCTCTGTACACTCCTTTCCACCTCACCTCTTCCTGCCTTAGCTCTGTACACTCCTCTCCACCTCACCTCTTCCTGCCTTAGCTCTGTACACTGCTCTCCACCTCACCTCTTCCTGTCTTAGCTCTGTACACTCCTCTCCACCTCACCTCTTCCTGCCTTAGCTCTGTACACTCCTCTCCACCTCACCTCTTCCTGCCTTAGCTCTGTACACTCCTCTCCACCTCACCTCTTCCTGCCTTAGCTCTGTACACTCCTCTCCACCTCACCTCTTCCTGCCTTATCTCTGTACACACCTTTCCTCCTCACCTCTTCCTGCCTTAGCTCTGTACACACCTTTCCTCCTCACCTCTTCCTGCCTTAGCTCTGTACACTCCTCTCCACCTCACCTCTTTCTACCTTAGCTCTGGACACTCCTCTCCACCTCACCTCTTCCTGGCTTAGCTCTGTACACTCCTCTCCACCTCACCTCTTCCTGCCTTAGCTCTGTACACACCTTTCCACCTCACCTCTTCCTGCCTTAGCTCTGTACACTCCTCTCCACCTCACCTCTTCCTGCCTTAGCTCTGTACACACCTTTCCTCCTCTACACTTCCTGCCTTAGCTCTGTACACTCCTCTCCACCTCACCTCTTCCTGCCTTAGCTCTGTACACACCTTTCCTCCTCACCTCTTCCTGCCTTAGCTCTGTACACTCCTCTCCACCTCACCTCTTCCTGCCTCAGCTCTGTACACTCCTCTCCACCTCACCTCTTCCTGCCTCAGCTCTGTACACTCCTCTCCACCTCACCTCTTCCTGCCTTAGCTCTGTACACACCTTTCCTCCTCACCTCTTCCTGCCTTAGCTCTGTACACTCCTCTCCACCTCACCTCTTCCTGCCTCAGCTCTGTACACTCCTCTCCACCTCACCTCTTCCTGCCTCAGCTCTGTACACTTCTTTCCACCTCACCTCTTCCTGCCTTAGCTCTGTACACTCCTTTCCACCTCACCTCTTCCTGCCTTAGCTCTGTACACTCCTCTCCACCTCACCTCTTCCTGCCTCAGCTCTGTACACTTCTTTCCACCTCACCTCTTCCTGCCTTAGCTCTGTACACTCCTTTCCACCTCACCTCTTCCTGCCTTAGCTCTGTACACTCCTTTCCACCTCACCTCTTCCTGCCTTAGCTCTGTACACTCCTCTCCACCTTACCTCTTCCTGCCTTAGCTCTGTACACTCCTCTCCACCTCACCTCTTCCTGCCTCAGCTCTGTACACTTCTTTCCACCTTACCTTTCCCTCCCTCGCACACGGATATGCAATGCTTTAAAGTAAAAGCTTGCTTGCAGTAAACAGTTTGTTCTTTTGCAGTTTACATTTTATTGTGGCCCCAATGAAGTGGAACAATAAGAACAAAAGTGGGCACAGCCCCTGAATTAGACAGATGCAGTTTTTAGCCAGAGAATGTTGATATGAGCAATTCGGCAATTTATAGAAGAAAAAATGAATGAAGAAACTGAACAAGGACGAATAGAAAAAGCAGACAAGTGATAAGGCTGCACGTTTGGTGAAAGTGCCCTTAATTGGCATCTGCACAATGTATGAAAGGTCAGTAACCTGCACAAAGCCATTTTGTATGAGGTTATTGATAGCGGAGTGATGTTATCGTCATGTGTCATACAGTATATTATTGGTGAAATCACTGACTTAGCATTACATCACTCACCACATTTGTACTCACAGTCAAGGTCTATTTCCTGAATGTTAATGACATAACTGTAGGGTTCTGCTCTTTGCCTGTTTGCTTTGTGACCCATACATTTACTAATTACCTGGCAATAATCCAATGGGATTTACATTGTCATGCCTGAAATTATTACAATCAATATTTGTGCACTATGAAAATGAGGATACATTTAAAAAAAACCTCATCATAAAATGAACCTGTGGGGCTTTATGAGTCTATAGGGAAATCAGTTTTCATTTACACTCAGGTTCACTTTCAGAAACTACAGATGATTTGCTGCTTTTCCATTTCATACAATGCTATAGAAAGTCACCACCACTATAGTTAGTGTGCCATGCATTAATAAAATGGCATCTCTATGGTTGCTTTTCCCAATATTTTATTAAGGAACCTACATACCCCACTTTACCAATTGTATATTTGTATGTGGTATATAATAACTGTCAATCAGAATGAGTCTATTTATGATACATGTACAGGCATACACAAGGTATGCATGAAAGAAAAAAATTATACATGTTAACTTAAAGTGGACCTATCACCTATCCTGATGATAAATACATTTTCCTGTGTAAAACCCCACAGTTTGCTCACACAACTTTCCGTTGTTAACATGGCACATATGTGGGCTCTTGTCCAATAGCACTTTATTCCATGTATACTGATGCACAGCCTAGAGCTTTGTTTTAAATTGAGATCCAACATAGTGAGCAGAACCAGCCACATCCCCTATTTCCCTGCAGTTTGTGGCACACTCGAGGGCCCAGCCTATTTTATTTGCTGGAGGCCTGTTGGGGATGCCCCAATGGCATTTAGTCAGCTAAAACACTTTAGGGCCATCCTCCGCAGTTAAAGGTCCACTTTGACTATCCTGAGTTTTGGTCCATTCTCCCAGGGCACCCGAATCTATGTGAAACCCCCCAGATCGCCGGAAGAAACTCACCTGTTCCTGGTCCTGCTACAGGGATAGCGGGGGTCGCGGCCCACGCATGCGCCGTTGGGCCGGGAGGCAAGGTAAGTAAATGGGATGACCTGGGGGGTTTCACACAGCGGGGCATCCCGATTTTAGATGCCCCAGGGGGTCGATCGAGTTGGGTTTGGTCCACTTGCATAGAATTATGAATAAGATTAATAACTCCTGGATTTGGGCGATTCGCCCGACCTGGGTCCCCTGCCACACTGAAGACAGCAGAGAGTGGGGGACAGTGTGGGGCAGCACCTGGCACAGGAAGAGGGTAAGTACTGGTGTAAAGAAATGTAATGAAGGACACCTCTGGTGTGTGTGTGTTTTTCCACTTATCCTGTTCACAGGGCCGGAGGGGCTGGCGAGTCCAGAAAAGGGGGACTTGCCAGTCCCTCCTGTCGTGGGCTCCCGCCACCTCCTTACCCACTGCATGGAAAGGCTATTTAGAGGCGAGGAGGCTGGAAAAGCCCTACACATTCCCTTGTCACTCATGGTGATGTCAGCCACATCGCTCCTCAGCTGTAAATAGCCCCTCCCTGCGGCGGGGAGCAAAGTGGCCGGAGTCCAATGCCAGGGCTAGGATTTCTTTGGAAAGCGGTGTGGGACAGCTTGGACTAGATGGACCAGTGGACACTCAGGGAGAAGGTGCATTTTGAATTTTTTATTTAAGCTTTTTGGGGGAAAATTTGGTTGCCTTGAATCACAAAAAAAATCTGATTTGTGCTGAATCGATTTTTCCCTTAAATTTGAAGTGAATTACAGTTCACTCATCTATAATGTGTTTCCCCTAAAATAAGCCCTACTCTAAAAATAAGCCCTAGTGTGATTTTTCAACATTTGAATGCTCTCTCATCTGTGCACAGCCTCTCGTCCAGTCAGCGCACTCAGGTCTGCTCCCGACCCCTTCATCCAAGAGCTCACCTAAGGCGTGCAGATCTGAGTGCCTGGCGGCCGCATCCCCCACTGCCCTTTCACAGGGAGTGTGTCCGCACCGGCCATTTATAAATGCCTGGCGCAGTCACGCGCTGTGCTAAAAGGGATAGCGTGGATGCAGCCACTGCTCGCGCATGTGCCATTGGACCGGGAAAGAAGGTGAATTTTCTGCCGACCTGGGGGGATTTCACACAGCGGGCATCCTAAATGCCCTGGGGGCCGCGAGTATGCCTGCCCTGGAATCTCATAGATTTCAGGTGGTTTTTGGTCCACTTGAATTTATGTTTATAGCTGATATAATAATATCGATAATCTCATGCTTCCAGTCCCCTCATTGGTATTTTATTTAATGGTTTTTAAGTGGGTTTGTATGTGTCATGGGGTGATTCTATTATTAATAAAATTGAGCTTTGTCAGATATAAAGTGTATGGGTCCACTTTTTTGGCCTGTATTTGAGTGGTGCCAGAACCTTTTTCAAATGATTTGTGATTGCAAGAGGATTCTGTTGGATCGGTTTCGAGAACATTAAAGTGGACCAACACCCAGGATTTTGACTATCCTGGGTTTCGGTCCACTTCTCTGGGGGACCCCAATCGGGGGTGCCCCGCTGTGTGAAACCCCCCAGAAAGCCCCGAAAACTCACCTCACCCCGCTCCCACGTGACCGCTGCAGCCAATCCCCGCCGCCGGACAAGCAGAGCGCGTCCGCTGCCGCCTCCCGCGCGCTTCAGCAGGGTTTTCCCCGCTCAAAAAACATCCCAGCACTACACAAATAAATAAATAGAACCGATAGACAATTATACACTCGGCTTAGCTCAAATTAAGGCTTATTTTAAGCATCAGCATTTGCTTTCCTTGTAAAACACTTTGTGACTGCAGAGCCATGAAGCCTAAGGCTGTATAACTAATAATGTTCAGTATAATCTAAAATGTATAACATTGCATACCAGCTGCATTATCTTACAGTTGTTCTCCTTTATTGCCATACCATTGAGAGATTAATAAGGATTGTATAGGATTTTTAAAGAAAACATAACAAAGAAGTAAAAAAGGAGATGACCCCTGTCTGCGTACTCTCAGTTATAAATATAGTGCTTTTCATTTTGAATAAGATATTTTCTCAGGTGGTGAAGCTGCCCATTTTCCTTTAGTTCTTTGGTGTCATACAGCCTATTATATCTTCAAGCGGACCAACACTCGTTTTTTTTTTTTTAACGAGTGTTGGTCCCAAAGACAGTTAATCAGTAAACCAGCTTGTGGGGCATCCAGAATGCTGGAGTTCCCCCCCCCCCCCCCCGCACTGAATCCTCAGGAACACTAGCCATGGTGAACGGAGACCCTCGATTGGCTGGTGGGCGGTCAGAGTGGTGGGTCGTTCTGGTGGCAGGTGCCAAGGACGCAACCATGGCCCACGTGCGTGCCAGCAGCCAAACGCGGGACTCCTTTCCCAAGGATGGCTCATAGTGAAGCTGAGGATTACGGTGTTCTGGGGGGTTATGTGGTGGGGGGGGACTCCAGCATTATGGAGGCCCCCCTCAAGCTTGTTTTGATTAGCTGTCTGCGGGACCAACACCGAAGAAACGGGTGTTGGTCCGGTGTCAATACATATGTTGTATGCAGTTGTAAAGTTTTATAACTACCATTCACTTTCATTGTCTACCTTGGGACAAATTCAAAAGCAGGTGAAAATTGTTGGATCAGCCCCAAGGAAGACAATAAAAATGAATGGCAGTTTACTCTCCTAAAAAAGGAGTTTCTCACCAGGTTCTGATTCAACTCTGTTGTCTTCTCTGAAACCAGTTTCAGGGATTGTTAGCAGCACATTCATGCAGCATGTATGTACTGCATGTATGTACATATAGGACCTTTTTGTTTTTTTTCCATTATTATAAAGCATATTTTTCTTTTGCCTACATTTATTGCAAGGATGGATTTGATGACCAATAGGTTACCCCGTCTATATAATGACCTAAGCTACCTAAAGTGTTGCTCTTCATGTGTTTTAGCTCTGTTCTTAAATGACCAGTTTAGGATTAATAGTAGCTATAGTATAAAGCAGTAGCAATAAGCAGCTTCCTGTACCAGACCTATGGAGGACTTTTGTCATGCAGAGTAGCGATATGAGCACAGCTGTAGCTGAGCAGCAAATGGATGAAGACAAAACATGCCATTAATAGGATTATTAATAAATACACTTCCAAGTGACAATCTCAGGAGGAGATGGGACTCGCTTTGTTAGCTTGCCATAAGGCTGGATCAGAAATTAGCCTTAGGTGACCTGTGTACAATGCACTCTGCCATGATATGATAAATGTTCTTTAGCTTGGGGCACTGGACCAGAACCACAACAGAACTGATGCAGTGAGCTATTCATTTCAGTGCAATCATGTCTACAGCACACGTGAGCCCGCTAATTCAATTTCTTTGACAAAGAGCTGGCAATGAATAGTTAGAGAATTTGACGCGTATCTACAAATATTTCAGTACACCACACAATTACCATTATATCGCAGTGGACAGACTTCACTTACATTTAAACCTGCTCAATGAAAGCTGAACTTCAGTCAAAGAGCTAAACAGACAACACATACTAATTATATATATATATATATATATATATATATATATATATATATATATATATATAATTTTATGATCCACACATCCTTCCCATCCTTCATAGGACAGCAAGTAGAGAAACCCAAATGTAGCCCCAGCTCTGCGCAGATTGGATACCGAGGGGATTTTCAAAATGGGCACTGGGTAGTTTCAAGGGTTTGAACCCCAGGTTTGATTTGGCAGTTTACACATCCTTGCCACCCTTCATAGGACGGCAAGTAGGGAAACCCCAAAAATTTGGTGGAGCTCATTTTGTGACTGCCATGCAAACTGGTTCTGCATACCTGTGTAGAGAGCTTTTATCAAGGTAATCTCCATATGGCAACATAGGGACATATAGACAGACAGATAGACAGAGGGGTATAGCTAGATGGACATAGGGACAGAGAGATGGACAGGGGGATAGATAGATAGATAGATAGATAGATAGATAGATAGATAGATAGATAGATAGATAGATAGACTGGCAGAGGGATAGATAGATAGATAGATAGATAGATAGATAGATAGATAGATAGATAGATAGATAGATAGATAGATAGATACTTGGATACAATCTGTACAAATTACCAGCACTCAGTTATATAATTCCACCAAGTGTATCATAGAAAGACAAATGTGGTATGAAACATCCATCACAAAGTGTCCAAAGTCCATATTAGGTCAAATGGTAAGCAGTGTCCTGAATTCCAACGTTTCGGGGGAGCAGCCCCCTTCATCAGGGACAGACAAACAGACATGTGCCAAGAGGGAGGTCCTTATAAACATTGTAATCAGGAAGTCCTGCATGACATCATAGTGACGTCAGCTATGATGTCACCAAATCATTGGTCAGTTAAATAATTGGTCCACTCTCCTACAGCTAGTTACTAACCAAAGAAGAGGCTCTCAAAATTCCAACCAGTGTAAAAAGTGAATTATCTAGTGATGATAAATAGTGGAATGCTTTACAGAATCCATAAGAGATACACCAAGCACGCTCTATGGTCAATTTACTAAAATGTCAGTGAAACTCTTTCAGACACTTGTTGCATTAATAGATGAGGGAGTTCACTGAGTAAAAGCTCTGGTTTCTGTATATAACCCACTCAGCATCCCTCAGCAACTCAAACGTCTAGTGCCAAAATGTTTGACTCAAAAGCCGGCGAATGCCCCATATAATTCAATAAAATTAAAGAAGGAAAAGGTCTTGCCTTTTGCCTAGGCAGCGGCTTTTTAATATCTTTTGCCTAGCTGAGAGCATTACCAACACACTGTACAAGGGCACAACCATAGTGAAATATGACGGCTGTCCTATATGGGGTGTTAGTAAGCTTTAATGCAAATTAATAAAGTCAAATAGCCCATATGGCTCTCAGTTCTGTGTTTTGTCATGCACAGCTGCATATTGTATACTGCAGTTATGTTTTTATGCACAATGTGTCCTGAGGCCATTTCCTTTTGATCTAAAGTCTTACCAAGGCTAGGCTAAAGTTAAGAACATGTATGACCATACACATATACACCCATGTGCCTCCCTTCTATTCCCTGTAGCGCTGAGTAAAAGCTGTAGCAGGTTCCATAGTTGACCCTTCCTTTAAATTCCATTTATTCATGACCAAAATGTGGTCACATAGCACTCTTAGTGTAAGCAAGCTTGGCAAGCCATAAGGTCAGGCTCGCTCACTGGACAGCAGTAGACTTGTAATCACATTTAGAATGTGGTCAAGGAGGAATGGAATGGAAAGGATTGGCAAATTTGGAGAACTGTTATAGACTCTACAGCACCTGTAGGAAGTGGAGGACATGGGACGGGCTTTAGGTGAGATTCTTGCTGCCTTATTATTTCCATTGCCTGGACTGTCCCTTTAAGCATGTAGTTCAACCCCAACACATTCATCTGTAACTCAATTAACGTGTTTTACCACATTAGCTGTGAAAATACAGTATGTGCGCGGTACACCCTACAGTATGTAGGGTGCACCACGCGCCCACTTCACAAAAGGGTGTACGAACCCCTGAGAGTGATCAATCAAACCCAGGTACAGAGAGTGTCTAACACATTGCTTAGTGTCACCTGAGTGATAGAACCGGGATTCCTGTCAGAGCAATTGACCAACCTGTGCTGGGGCTTAGGGGTGGAGACCTACCCCCAGCTCTGCGCAGATTGGATACCAAGGGGATTTTCAAAATGGGCACTGGATAGATCAGGGGTTTGAACCCCAGGTATGATTTGGCAGTTTACACTAAGGTTTGTATAGTATCCATCTGAGGATTAGCCCCATTTGTCCATTAATTTAGGTAGCAACACTCTGGGGTATGCCCCCAAGCTTTACCCCCTCTGTTATTGCATAGAGGATGGTTATACTGTATAGGTGCCGGCTATTTGAATCATTTGATATGGGGTTTTATGGCTTGTCCTCTTATGAATGTGTATTCTCCAATAATATTTTAATACTGGGTAAGACATTTATGCTATTATTTCTGATTCATCTGAGGTGTCGTTCCAAGGAGGGGGGGGGGCGCTTTCTTTCCTGCCTTTTCCTCGTGGCAAGTGCAGGGTCTGGTCTTTGGGAGGCATTTTTGTGTCCAGTGGAGGCATGGCTGCGGACCCTATTCTTCGGAGGAGCATTTCTGGGACTGGAAGGCATGTGCACTCATCTATTTAGGAGGGTAAGTGTGTTCCTGGATTTTGTATGATTAATGCGGACCAAAGTAAAAAAAAAAAGAAAGTTTAGTAAATTGCTCCTCTCTGGCAAAAAAAACCGTTTGACAGGGATAAACTCAATGAAAATGTTCTGGAATAACAGGCCAATACTTTGCTGCAGAACTGCATGGGAGCGGCCATCTTGTCACACACATAAGCATGAGGGGAGATCTGTGCCAGTAGCAGCACACACCAAACTGAGAGATAAATGGCTCACACAGGTAGCTTGTGTATTATGTTATATAAACACACACACTGAATAACCAGCTGCTAGAGGAATTATGTGTGTGAGGGAAAAGCTGCATCAATGTTTCTTTAGCACTCTTCTCTGCAGAATCTGGATTTACTGCACATCATTCAGTCAGTGTAAACATTATGTATCTATCTAAATGATATCTACAGATGATGCCTTTCAACTGGAAATAAAGAGATTGCACTGAGCCACTGACGTGTGTGACAATTTTGACTGTGGGATTGAGTTTTCTTAAGCTAGAGGTATGTGGCAAGATGGCCACTCCCATGCAGTTATGCAGCATATCTGCCTGTTATTCCATAACATCTGCATGGAGTTGATCTCTCCCAAATAGTTTATGTCACTGATTACCAGAGTGGGGCTTTAGGGGTGCCATTTACTGAACTTGTTTTTTTTTTTTTACTTTTGGTCTGCTTTAAGGGCCTGAAATGCAGTCCTGCACTTAGCAGTGACCATTTTCCTGAACACACCTGACTTAGATAATTTAAACTTTTAGTCACAACAGTTAATGGCTGTCAGTTGATGCCTGCTTTTAAGGGACAGGGGCACTGCTAAGTGCAGGACAGGAAAATCACCTGCAGAAATGGGTCAGGTTGATGTCCCTGTAAGAAGTGTGTGCACTGTGGCATCTCAGTCTGATGTGACTGACAGCAGAAATTTCTTGGAGAGGAAGGTGGGGCTGATTTAGGGCCTTATTCATCAAGCGATAGCGCTAGGTAGTGTCTGACGAGCGCCAGGTCCCGCCAGCTAACGGCGGCTACCGTCTCAAGTACGCCCGGCGTCGGCCACAATGACGCATTTATCAAGCTAAATGAGGCTAGCGCCGGCGAGAGCGACAGCTACCGCGGGATTCATCATGTAGCCGACTGCAACGAACAGCGCCGCTGCTAATCCCATCACAGTGCCAGGTATGACCTGTCACTCCCTGGCGATGTCCAATGCATTTCAATGGAGCAATCTTTAATTAATCATAATTAATTGCTATTATTGTTTTTTTTTTTTTTTTTAATGTCAAAAATTCTGTGACCACTTCTGCAATGTTAGGATTTTTTTTTAAGGTAAAAATAAAAAAAAAATGATTTTGTGCAGAATTGATATTACAGGTCTGATATTAATGTATTCATATTACAAAATGTTTATAAAAACTTGTATAATTTTACAATCAAAAAATATGGTTGTTTGGGGGTTAAAAACTATTTTAAATCCATCGCCGCCAGCTCTCTGGGGTTTAAACAAGGAATTCACTGCGCGAAAAAATTCGGAGCGTGATTTGTTAATGAATCTGCAGCAAGCCGTTCGCTCTGGCCATTCGTTGTCAGGCGCACCCATACAACGCTGAACCTGTGAAACAGCGACCCCTAAGCCCGTATTCAACATTACCGCACACCGACTGAGTCGCTGTCAACAAGCAAACCCCGGCCAAGCACAGCGAATACTAGCTGGCGCTGTGAAAATCACGCTACTGGCGCTCATCTGTCGCTACCTGGCGCTATTAATGAATCGGCCTCTTAGTATTTGTCGCAAGATCATGGCAGCTCCTACATCAGCATTCTGAAGAAATCCCCCAACTGCTAGTCAGGCAGCTTCTTATATGGGTTCTGCTGTAACTACCAGGTAATGATAGGATGGAGAGCATGCTGCAGGGAACAGCCTCTTATAGATACAGACTATACAGTGAAGGACTAAAATATCTATTTGCCTTGCAAGTAGATCTATTTTAAGAACAAGTATAATTTGCCAGCTGAAGGACCGAATATATTTCCATCACAGACAGTACTCTGAATTTCATCTGATATATTTGTTACATTCTCATCTTGCAGAGTAAACACACTGGATTGGCCATTACATTGTTATATACTGTACGATAGTAATTACAGTGTATCATAAAATAATGGTCAGTCAGCTGTGTCTATCCTGCAACAGAGTGTAACAAATGTATCATCTGAAAGGCAGAGGATTGTCTGTGATGAAAATACATGCAAGGGACCGTTCAGGCTAAGTGTGTCTATATGTTGTCTCATGTTTGTGTCAGGAACTGTGTTTCTAATCAATCACTGCTTGAAGTGTCCTTTAATTCAGTGATATATTCCCCGCAGCTCCTGACCATGCTGTTCAGGGGATGCTAAACATCCCTCACTGAAACTACTGAATGACTCAGTGCCACCAGGAGCTTCATGTGTCTAAAAAAGAAAATTGATTACATAGCCTCTCACACAAACATGAGATAACATGTTAGCATCCTAAGTTAAGTTGTCTCTAGCCTGTCACCAGAAGAGCTGGCAAATAATACATGTCCGTTAATCCAAAGCGGGTCCTAAAATATCTGGTCAGTTCTCAGTTATGCCAAGCAATTGATTTGACCTGGCCCACACCCTGCTAATATACCCATTTTCTCTTTCTCTTTGCTCGACGATCGATTCCCTCCCCCGAGGCATTCAAAATTGGGATGCTCCGCTGTGTGAAACCCCCGGGTCACCCATGCATTGACCTTGTTTCCCAGTCCAGCGACGCATGAGCGAGCCCCAGCCACATCCCTGCTATCTGTCTAGCAGGGCTCCCTGTTAGAGGAAAACAGGGGATGTGGCTGCCAGCGCCCTGAGTGCGCTGATTGGACGAGTGCCCATGCATGTGCCGTGTACCAGAAAGAGGTGAATGTACCAGAAAGAGGTGAATTGGCATCGGCAACCTGGGGGGTTTCACACAGCAGGGCACCCTCGATCGGAGTTCCCTGGGGGAAAGGACCAAAAGCCAGGATAGTCAAAATCTCGGGTTTTGGTCCACTTTATGTTATTAGGATAAGATCAAATGAAACATCACATGATATAAAAAGTTATAGCCTTTAGGCTTCTTGGATGGTGAATAGGAAAAGGCAAAAATAAGCAGTTTTGATTTCATCAGCTTTCATAAACACAAACAAGAGTGCAGTGTTCAGTTCAAACCTGTCTTAGTTCAGTTCTTAGGTAAGCCGTTCTTTGTTCTGGGCCATAACCAAGACTAATGGTAGACCATGTGACAGCAAATGATATAAATTCTCTATGAGATCATGTTCTTGGGAACACGTCTATAACTTCTCTCCAGGGAAAACACTACAGAAGTTAATCTTTACAGCATACAAACCAAAGCATGTCACAGCAAGTATAGAGGAACTAATTAGCTGTCTCCTTCCTCTTGAGATTTGGTGTTAGAGGTGTAAAAGTCATTTTATTGACAAAAAGCTAAATTGTTGCTAAGGCTGGATATTGTTCATCACTAAGGATATTTTAGTATCTCATCTTCAATCCTCTCTTATAGTAACTCCCACTGGCAATGTTGCAGCAGCTCATGCTGGTCACTTGACCTGTTTTTAGCTGGCGCAGTGCTCACTGCTCCATTAGCATAGAATGGTTTCTTTAAAGCAGACCAAAACCCACCAAACTTGTGAAATACATTTGGCCATAGCCCGTGCTGATATATCCTTCTTAGGGTGTAGAACTAAAAATGGATATTTTTGTTTTTCAAATTGTCCTGCTGTCCCTCTCTATATGATGACAGGCGATCAGTCATTGCATAGATGTGGCAATGACATCATTGCCACACACAACAATGGCAATGATTAGAGGAGGCGGGGCTTTACAGCTAAAACAAATGCCATTATCTGGGATTAGAACAGACCATAGCAGAATCCCCCAAATCACCCTTATAACAGGTAGTGTGGAACCCCCCCATCCACAAAAACATGCAGCATGCAGAATCCCCCCTCCCTATATAACAGGCAGCTTGCAGAATTCCACCATAATAGGGAAGTGTGGAACCCCCCCATCCACAAAAACAAGCAGCAGGCAGAATCCCCCCCTCCCATGTAACAGGCAGCTTGCAGAATTCCACCATAACAAGGTAATGTTGCAGACCCCCCCATCCCAAAAAACAAGCAGCAAACAGACTAAACTCCCCCCTCCCCATATAATAGGCATTATTCAGAATTCCCCCACAACAGGGTAATGTGCCAGAACCCCTCCATCCCCAAAAACAAGCAGCTTGGAGAATCTCTCCTTCCCATATGCACGATGCATCAATGACATTGGGGCGCCGCTCTGTGCACTGTCATTCATGAATCAGTGCATTCTTTTTTTTTTTTTTCAAACTAAATGGCTAAGCGGTGGTCGGGGATTGGGGGGTTGGTTTACAGTCTTCACCTTCACCCTATTAGACGCACGGGCATTCTCCCCCAGCTTTTGCTGGAATATAATTGCGTCTTTAAGGGCAGAAAATACGGTATTCATTGTATCGGTGCTATAGATAATAGGTGGTCATTATGTCTTTAATTTATATTTTTGGGATTAGTAAGACATTATAGGAGTTTGCTTGGATTATAGATATAGATGCAAAATAATAGTTCATGTGTTTAATATTATGGTGCAACTATGGCAGGCCTCTTCATGTTAATTGTGAATTTTCCCCACATCACTTCACTGATAATAATATAGGAAATCATGTCATTTAAATATGCATCATTTTATTTAAAAAAAAACAAAAAAAGAACGAAAGAAAAAGGAGTAAATGTTTCTGCTCCTTCTTTGCTGATTTATTATAATATGGAGAGCTCTGACACATTTTTATTTTTTTATCAATGTAATTACTATGGCCTTGATTCAGTAAACTTTCCTAGAATATCATGCTTTATTCTGTGAATAGGGAATGAGCTAAAACAAGGTGAATAGATAACTAAGATCAGTTATCATAGTTAGTTACACATGCAGTATGTTGGTTATTAAGACCAAAACCCATGATCTTTGCTCTCCTGAGTGTTGGTCGGTTTTACAGGGCCATCCCCACTCGTTTGAAAGCCTCTGGTCAGCCCAGTAATTTACCTCAATGAACTCCCCTGCTGCAGGCTCTCTTCCAATCCCGCATGAGATGAAGAGGTGACAG
Source organism: Gastrophryne carolinensis (assembly GCA_027917425.1). NCBI lineage: Eukaryota > Metazoa > Chordata > Amphibia > Anura > Microhylidae > Gastrophryne > Gastrophryne carolinensis. Next base: position 198,839,046 of record CM051237.1, read on the forward strand.
AGGTGTAGGGCCTGTAAATGCACTTTGAGATCTCCAGATCAAAGGCATACCTTCTGTGTATATGCCTCTCTGCTCCTTGACCCAGACCAGGCCACTGTAATCATGCTGCCCCCCAGAACCTTCATTGAAACAATGACTGTCAGCAATAGCCGGTCACCACTATTCAGTGTCCGCGAATTTATGGGCACTTTTGATAGCTGCTTGAGGGATTTTCTTTGGGCTTATGTGTACACCATTGTACTTTCAAGTACAGCAGGGGTTTCTTTTTCATGATTTTACAGGTTGTGAGAATCTGTTTTAGAGTATTCATGGAAGGCAGCAACTGTACAAAAAAAAGAACCTGGACTGAAATTAAATAAGACAAATATGTTCCCCGTAAATCTTACCAAGCAACCAAAGAAACTGAAAAAGAAAAAGGCTTTGTCCATGAATTCAAAGATCCATACACAATGCTCTACCAGCTCTTCATGCAACATCCTCTGGGTCATTAACAGGTCACTGCATAATGTGATCGGAACCTGTAAATAAGTGAAAGAAATGAATAAGGTTCAGGAGGGAAGGGTTTTAAAGAGAAAACGTAATGAACAAATTTGAGGGAAGATCAATGTCATTTTAAGTATTTCTTAGATGCATGGAAAATTGCCAGCAGAGACCTTGTTTGTTTACCTCTGCCCCCTAATGTGTAACCCCCCTGCCCGATTATCTTGCGGTATCTTGCTATGGTGGAAGCCACCTAGTTTTTGAATAGGCTTTTCTGTCACAGGTAGCCATGCACCGATTGGCTGATCTCAAATTTGCCAAATTTTTCAAATGACATGCGCCATCCTAGCATCCACATCTCCAGTTTTCCTTCAGACTGGGGAACACTCCTTCCCCCAAAGGTGCCAGGGAGTAGATCACAAGCTACAGAGAGATATACTATTATACCAATTGGAGAGCTAAAGTTACTTTTTTCCATGCAGCGTGCACGTACACACAGGCACCCATATTCCTGGGTTAAAGATTATTGGCTAATGTTTGTATTGTTTCCCAATACAGTTTATCACTCCAAAATGCCACAACCAATAATCTGCTAATAACAACTAAGCCATAAGGTATTGTTCATAATAGATGTGTTGCCATTTTGGTGGACTGCACAACCCCTGCTGAATGGCTTATTCAACAAGAAAATATACTATTTTTGTTTTGCAGACATAACGTGTATAGAATATTTTCAATACAAGCCATCTTGGACCGCAGGATTAATGTATCATCAAACGTATTTATTATACAGCAATCCCCTTCATCCATTTGTATTCCCTTCTGCTGTGACATACTGTACTGTAGGTATAATATCCATGCCGCCTCCACTCTATTCCAGCAGCAGTTTTAGGCTCTTCCTGTGCTGCACCTGTAAAGCAGAATTGTATGTTCAATACCTGTCACCAGAGGCGTAGCTAGAAGGGAGCAGGGTGGGAACTTGCCACGGGTGCAGCAGATCGGGGGGCGCCAAAGGGGGGCCTGAGAACAGGTGGGGGGCACCATTTCGAATCTTTGCCCCGGGTGCCAGAAATCCTAGCTACTCCTCTGCCTGTCACCGTGGATTCCTCTTCCTTTGATTAAATGAAAGGATCAAACTTGGGTAAACTGTGTTTGGTGCAGGGTTTATAACTAAATACTCCTTTTGTTAAATAGCATATTAGCTTGGATTTTTATTGTTGGACCATTTGTTCATGTTAGCGCTCCTGTAAATTCTCTGCCCAAGCTATCTACTTTTTCCCAAGGATCAACCTGCTAGCCACGCTGCTCTCCTCACATGATAACTCTGGTTCCACATTCAATGCAAATATCAATAGTGAGGCTTAGATCCATTGCTAGATTGAGTCAGTTAAGTGTGCTCTCATTTCTGCCACTAATAACTGTAATCCTACTTTATATTTGCTTTAGAGGCCTTGCTAGAATCACAAGGGTTAACAAATTGAGCATGCACATAGAAAAGGCTTTCATCCACTCAGCATTATTAGTATTGTAATGGTTTATTTATAAAGCGCCATCGCATTCCATGGCGCTGTACAAGGTACAAGTTCAAGGGTAAGACAAGTAGATACTGATAAAACAACGACAACAATGCTTATAAAACACACGGCAATATAAATCAAATGTAACAGACAAGTAAATAAATACATAGATGCAGTAATATATTAAGAGAAAAAGGGTCCTTCCCTGGCGAGCTTACACTCTAAAGATTGAACAAGACCAACACCCACCAAACACCAACATATCTGAGCAGAAGGTTTCATAACTGCCAGCTGCCCTCCCCCGTATAAACCATCCAACAACCATGTACTTAATTCCTTCCTATTAAAATATATTGTGCTCCGCCATTTTCCATAACCCCAGTCTGGCGTCACTGTCCATGTGGCATCAATATCTCAAGCATGAGCATTGCACCTCAATATATCAATACTGCATGAGCACACATGCACAATGCTGGATAGTGCGCATGTAATCGACAACCGCGGAGCGCAAAGAAAGGGGCTCAGCCCTGCAAGGTTGCAGGGCGCCCTTGGTAATTTTATTTAGGAGAGTTTTTGAGGCCCATGACCAGTTGAAGAAAGAAATATCTGGAAAATATTTAATGAAACAGTACCATTTTAGTCAACAATAACAGGACTGTTCCACCAAGATTGTTTGGTCTAAGGATAAGTGAACTCTTTTCAGTTCTCTTATTATTTACAGCATAGTTACACATTTAGAGCATCATCTACCTGAAGTTTATTATATAGAGTTCATCTTACAGATTGTGTCTATTGTGGTAAAGTGTATGGAAAAGTGGTGGATGGGATCTATATTTCCCGTAAGTTTTTCAGGCAGGCACGATCCATGCCGGGATATCAGAGATCCACATCCCGGGTCCTCTACGGGTTTTTCCCCTACTAAAAGTATTGTACCGGGTATAGGTCAACCCCAGTTTTGTAAAACCTCCAAGTAAGACCACGTCATAGATCAAAGCAACAGTCTATACCATAAAGTCTAAAATTTCAAGACACTTTATTATGTTGTCAATATTATTAAAACAAGGGAAGACGGGGGTGGCTAAGCCATTCCCCCCGCCCTTGGTAGGGATCAAATATCCCAATCTGTAGCATTCAATGCATTAAATATTTAGATTAATATATACAGAGATGCAATAAGCTCTTACAATCAATTAGCTAGATTATTGTAATAATACAAAGAGAGAGACTTTTTTGCTGCAATAATACAAAATCATTCCAATTAACATACAAGCATTGTTGTGATACATGGGATTGTTAGGCGATAGAGGTAGACTAGTTTCGCCCTGCTCGGGGCTTCTTCTGTACCTCTTTGCACTTCATAAACATCCGTCAGATTAACAGTGGAATCTATACATTTTCGCCTGTACAGTGCATCAAGAGAAATAAGAAAAAAAAAAAAAAAAAAGCAGGATAACAGAAACAAAAACAACACAAACACATCAGCATTAGTTCAATAGGATCGTCATCATTGGAATATATTTTTAATCATTGAACATTTATATAAGCATAAGGAATACCTGATATTCACATATCATCACTGAGTACTGACTGTATGTCAGACAGCAGGGAAAGCAAAAAAAATTCAAGCTCCCATCTACAAATTGGAAAAAATATTCAGGGCAGCTGATCAAAAAAACGTCATTGCTAACCTTACCACCATTCATTAAAGAGAAATGTTTACAATCAATGTAGCACTTAATGCATTTCAACGGCTGTATTAAAAGCGAGGATCCGGTGGAAGTCTCCGAGTCACAGCGTGTAATGTGGCTGTTTGGGAGCCGGTTTGATACCCGTCTGGTCTCACCTCCTACCTAGTTCCCCGCACAGCCCGAATGTGAAAGGCGCACGTGGTGCGCCCTTAAAAAGACGCGCGCCAACGTCGCCTTGGAGGTGCTGGCTACTTCCGGGGTGAGCAGGTCGCATGGGTAGCGTCACCGCCGTCAACGGAAGCTTTTTCCCCTACTCACAGGTTTTCCCAGGTGATGAGACTAATTGAAGGAAGCCCTATAAAAAGAGTTGCTGAGGCTTTCAGATTGGAGATGAAGGGGCTGGGATGAGGAGCCGTTCCTTGCTGTTCCCAATACTGACATTGCTGAATTCCAGCCGAAGGACTTTATGTGATATCTGTACTTGGAACCTGTGGATTAACAGCCTGGACTTGTATGCCCCGAAAGAGGACCTGCTATATCAAGGACTTGCAATACGCTGTAATTGTCCTACACCGGACATTTCTAAAGTTGGTGAGGTAACCGCTTGCTGTACTGCATTGTATCCTGCATCATACTCTGAAGTTAAGAGATTTTGCCTGTTGGACTTTATTTTCAATAAATTTCTTATTATTTGACTAAGAACTGTCTTCAGAGTCATTGCCGTTGGCCCCAGATCCTGACAATTGGTGGAGGATGCGGGCATTTGACTGTTGCTAGGGGCAACGGAATGACAAAAAAACTCTGCGGTGATATTTAACAGTGGATGGCTTGGGTGAAAGCGGCAACAAAGATGTCTCACCAGCCGCAAAGCACAGCTATAACCCGCCCCCTCCTCTCCTCACTATGTGATGCTTCTGAGGCAAGATGACGGCGCCTGTATCCTAGAGTCCTGAACAGAGTTGTAGCCCAGTGGAGGAAAGTCCAAAAAGACCCTTACTCTAAGAATAAGCCACACTACATGTGAATTATAAAAGTCTATGATTAACCTTTATTGTAATGAAAGATAGGCATGAGCATGACAACAACAACATTAAAGACAAAGACAATTAAGAACAATTAAAATATACTGAAAAGGGGACCCTTATATATGGCTCTAAATGATATACTTGAGTTCATAAGTTTACATAGTGTATGAGAGTGCCATAATAACAATTCATGTGGCCATAAAAAATATGTGCAAAGAAGCATAAATAACCCCTCTCCAAAGAGCGGGAAAAAGTTGGGGAAATAAGGAGCCCCAATTGATTTAGGGATTCCTTTTGGGGGAACAATGCAAGAAAGTGACCAGTGCACAGATTAAGTGCAAATAGTGCCAACATGCTAATATAAATATGCCAAGATATACAATATGGTGCATACACTAAATAATAATATCAGAACTAATAAAAAATGTCACCAAATAGGAAAAGCTGGGTCCAGCTTCACAGAACGTTGCTCACACCTAAGCGTTGCGTTGTGGTACCCCCACCACTTTGTCAGGATGAACTAAAGCATATAGTTTAGAGCCATATATTTAAGGTCCACTTTTTCAGCATATTTTTAATTGTTCTTAATTGTCTTTGTTTTTAATGTTGTCATGCTCATGTTTATCTTTCACTACATTAAAGGTTAATCATAGACTTTTATAATTCACATGTATTGCGGCTTATTCTTAGAGTAAGGGTCTTTTTGGACTGTACTGTACTCAGCCCAATCGTTTTGTTTTGCCTTATCTTGTTCATACCACATTGTGGTTCCTTTCTCAGCCAGCACCATATTCTAGAATCATTGAGCAGTGCAGGATCAATTTGTATATTTTCTCTAGCCAGTGGGGGAAAGAATAATACGTAAGCGACTAAAAACATACAATATATTAATCTTAGATGCTGGGGAATAGTTTTTTAAGGGTTTGGACTTAAATTATGTTAAAGGTCCCGATTAAGATAAATGACCAATGACTGTCTACTACCTCTGGTGATCTATATATATATATATATATATATATCTTGTGTCCAGTTGGGGTTTTGAATTGAGAGTTTTCTGTTTGAAAAACATAAACTAAAATTGATTTAAAAACTGCTCAATATTCTGGACAACTTGACATTTCATTTTTATTACGAAGTTGGAGTTATCTTTAAACTAATCTATGAGCTGAATTATTGTCTTTTGAAATGTAGAGAAACAAATCCAGCTACAAAGCATAATGTGCCTTATTAGATCCATTAGACTCGGGAGGGGAAAACCTGCAGGGTGAGTATTTAGTATGACTATCAACTTTCAAACAACAAAAAAAAAAATCGAAGATAAAAAAGCAGCAAAATTGATTAAAATGTTTATACACAGAGGCTGGACTGATTACCAATAACTGAAGGTGTGAAAATATTGAAGCAATTTAATGAAGCAATTACATGGGATTAGTGAACCATTTCCAGCTGCTAAAAGTCACTCCTGTTTCACGCTTGGCTGATGCTGTAGGTGGATGTTTTAGAAACAATAATTCTATTAGTCCTTCTTTTCATTTCTTATATCTTTTTTTCCTTATTTTATTAAAAGATTCTGCTTTTTAAAGACTGTGGGAGATTTTTAATTAACTTTTTCTTCTCTAAGTGGTAGGCAGAATCCTGCTGATGTGAATGAGCTTGGAGCATAGCCGTGCGTGAAATTCACTTTCAGACAATATGTCCTCTCTGTTACATTTTTTTCTTGTCCTGTGAAATGTGCCCTGTGTTGCGGAGACACCGCTGGAATTGAGATGGACATTAAATTATAAAGGCATATGTGTTTTTAAGATTAGTTTATTGATTAATATTAATAGCGTGTGACAGCTAAGGCAAAGTATATGGCTTGATGTGGAAAACACAAAAGTGACCATGACTGCCTATTGAATGTAGCATTTAAAGTGGACCAAAACCCAGCTCATTTGGCCCGGGAATCTATAAGATCCCCATGCAGATCAATTCCCTTCCCCGGAAGCATCCGTGCTGTGTGAGACCCCCAGGTCGTCCCACTCATTTACCTTACTTCCCAGACCAATGGTGCATGCGCAGCCCGCTGCCACATTCCCGCTATTCCTCTAGCAGGGCGCGTGTCAGTGCCAGCCATTTGTGAATGGCCGGCGCAGTCACGCTCTCTGTTAGAGGGAAGCAGGGGATATGGCCACCAGCACGCTGATTGGATGATTGGACGATCTGGGGGGTTTCACGGTCCGGGTGCCCTGGGGGAAAGGATTAAACCCAGGATAGTCAAAATCCTGGGGTTTTTGTCCACTTTAAAGATCATGTAATTTCCTGATTTATAAGTACACCAGGCCTGTCTGTACCGTTAACCCACTCAGCTTAGTCCAACAGTACCCCTAACTCACAATGCTGCCCTGTTCGCTTTACTATGATAATCCATTTTCCATACCTTGTCAGCCATCTCCAGGTTCTCAACCAATAAGATGGTAATGTCGCTATCTGAAAAAAGCAAATGACTCAGTATGGGTTGTGTAGGATCGACTTGTCCATAGAACTAGATGATGAATAGCGGTGGTCAAAGTCAAAAGAAAACTGTTCAGCAGGGGACTCAGTGGGGTTAGAGAGTGAATATTCTAAATTTGCCAATGCAGGAGCCATTGCAGCACCTGACTGCAGGTGACTATAGGCGCTCTTTAAAGAGGAACAAACCCCAAGAATTGACTTGGTTTTGGGCCCCACTGAGTGTATCCCTGGTGATTGCCTAACAACTCACCTTTCTTTCATTCCTCTAGTAACCGGCCACTCGGCATGAGCTTCATTCAGCTTTACACTATGTTGCTATTAGCTCAAAGCAGCTAGTAAAGCTGAACAGGTTGTGAGCCGTCCCCTGCATCCCTGCTCCCCTCTTGCTGTGGTTTGTGCCTGTGTCAGCCATTTCTGAATGGCACTTAGGCTATAAGTATAGAGGGGATATAGCCAAGGTCTGAGAATGAGGTGTGGGATCATCAGTGAGGTGAGTGTGCCAGGGGGTCCCTGGAGGTAAAGAGGGAGACCATTGTCCCTAGATTCTTATAGACTCTACAGAGCCCCTGTATTGCAGTTACTAAAGTTAAGAACCAGGAGGCTGGAGCTAAATATTCAGATGCCAGGTAACTATAACATAGCACCTTGTAGTAATAAACCGTTTCATAGGTGAAGTATTTCTGAAAAGGTTGATTAAGACTGATGCTTGTCTATAATGCATTTCAGTTACAACCCTGCTCATGAGAAAACTTGTTTTAATAAGACTGTGAAAGGTGCCCAAAGCACCTAAGCCGAATAGATCTTTACTAATCCAACTACCAACAGTGAGGAGGCTATGGGTCACTGTAAACCATCAATGGACGGCTTAACAAGTAGCAAAGAAACTGGTAAATTTAATCTGCTGGAGAAGACAAACACTAAAATTGAATAGGAATTATTATATTTTCTGACAAAAACAAAAATACAATTTTTCTGTAAAAATATTCCTAACAATCAACTGCAAAGCATCTTCTGAACTGCCCAACTATTGAAATCCTTATCCTTTGCATTTATTTAAAGCAAACTGTTCAAACTACTTATGGAGGTAATGCCACCTCTAAAATCTGTGGCTTTGCATTGCATTTCAGATACATCCTTCAAGAAGCCATTTTGCTTGAGCTGCTATGAGGCTTGTTAAGATCTAATGGCTCTCAGAATTCACAAGAATTAAGGTTTGCTGACCCTAGTAGTAGCCACATGACCTCGAGTGGTATGCTAGGTTAGGACTGCTCCAGGATTTGTGAATTTATGACCAGCCTTGGCAGTCATCATGCTGGCCAATGATCCACATCACATGTACTCATCTCATTGAAATGCTTAAAAAGTTACAGACCAGCATAAATATTTGAAAGCACTGGCATGATGCAGACAAAGGGAGGCTAACAAGATTTCTCCCATAATCCTTTGCAGTATACAGAGCCATGCAAATTATATCTTTACATCTCAGGCTATTCCCAAAAATCCCTGAGGCAATGCTTGGGTATAAATAACAATTACACGGCCATAGGATCCGTCATCAGCACAAGACCAGAGATAGATAGTTCTATAAGAAATGAGATTTGGGAACATCAGAACATAGTCAGAAGCTACCTTAGGGAGAGACCATATAGTGAAGAGTTTCAAACTCATTTCCACATAGGGCCACATCAGCATTGTGGTTGCCGTCAAAGGGCCAGTAAATGGCAAACACTAAACAAAATGCAAATGTGGCCATTCGTGTATGGTTACAGACACTGAAATACTTTGACCAGGACAGAGGAAGATGTAGAATTATTTTGCCCCATCTGGCAATAGCTAGCATTAACCCCGGCAGTAAGTTGAGTTGCTTAGGCAGTTGCATGCAGAACAGTTGCAGACAATACTCTTTCCCCAAGAACAATTAAAAGGCGTGACAGCAGTTTTTATAAGCACTGCGTATAAGGTTAGTAATTGATGTGGTACTTCCCAGTAGAGCGCAGCGCACCAGTGCCAAACATAGGGAGTGGCAGGTCTCAGAAGGTTTGATGTAACCAGTCCAGCTAGAGCGAGCCCCCACTAGCCATTGCCATCTAGCACCTGTTAGAGGGCCTCATAAAAAGGCTTGGAGGGCCGTATCTGGCCCTTGAGCCTTAAAGCGGTCCTTCACTCTGAATAAGAGTCTATCTTATATGTTTGCCACACCCTGTACATACAGATTGCTCACATTAAAAATCATTCTACCTGCATCTACTGCATGTTATGAGCCTTTAAACATTCAAGAGGGCGGCTCATGGGACGTCAGGCAGCCTGCAAACAGAAAGCGCCTTCTGACTGTGCTGCTCTGCATTCTGGGATTGCTGACCTTTTCCTGACCCCAGCTTTACTCTGTCTGAGCAAAGCACAGCTATAACCCACCCCCCTTTACTTTATCCCACTCTCCTCTCCTCAGTAAGTGTGATGCCTCTGTGTCAAGATGGCGGCACCCGTATCCTAAAGTCTTGAACAAAGTTGCAGCCCAGTGGGGGAAAGAATAATAAGTAAGTGACTAAAAACTTAAAATATATTAATTTTAGATACTGGGGAATTGTTTTTTAAGGGTTTGGGCTTTTCAATAAATCATGGTGAAGGTCCGGTTTAAGTTTGACATATGTGATATAGAGCATTAAAGAGATCAAAATTGACTGTGTAATTATTAGCTATACCAAAGCATTGCACCCCTCTGGCACAGGATTATGGGAGATATTCTGTTATCCTTAGTTTGTAATTCCTTTTGTTGTCCTTCAGCCATGTCCTTTTAAACAGGGGACATTTGATCTCTTTTCTTACTCTATATGGCCTAACATGTGTCATGAACATGGCTCCACCTACTACAAAGGATCATGGGAGTTATCCTGTTATCCTTAGTTTGTAATATTTTCTGTTTAAAAAAAAAAAAACTCTCTGCCTGGTACACAGAGGACGTGATCCCTTTTATTACTCCATAGGCCTGATTTAGAGCCTGCCTGTGAATGCTCATTTTTTGGGGGAACTGAACTTGGAAACTCATATCATTCACAGCCGTGTTACGGGCAAAGTTTGTTTATGCATACACGGCCATATTTGCTTTGCGCACACTTATGGTTTAGCGGAGCCTTTACAATATTTGCTGCCAAACTCGTCTTGGAAGCCAAGTTTTTACCTGTTTTCTGCCGTAGCTTGCTGTGGAGTCCATTGCTCTTGGTGTGCCGCATCCTTCAATTGTCTTCTGGCATACAACAGTTTTTGTTTTTCCCTGCTATTTCAAGTTGCTTAATGCTGTCCCCTGCCAATGTACCAATGTAGGCTGCATGTCCTTCTACATACGTCCTCTCTTCTCTCGCTGGTATCTAGGACATTTCACGTAGTCTGTATGTCCTTCGACATACTTACCATTTCTCCCCTGCTTGCAACTAGGGAATTCTGTGTAGTCTGCATGTCCCTTGACATACTTGCCTTCTCCCCCCTGCTGGCATCTAGGGCATTCCATGTGGTCTGCATGTCCTTTGACATACTTATCAAAGGAATAAGAATTAAAGGAAAACAATGATCCTGTCCCACGACGCATTGGACGTTAAAATAGTGGGTGCTCTTGTGATTGCTGAAAATAATGCAAAAAATAAAGTTGCAGAGGCCAACAGCTCTGAGTAAAGTTTCTCAAGAGAAAGGCGGTTCAGTCTGGTCAATTTGAACACCTGCTGATCGGTCAACTGATTAGGGCATTAGGATATGCCTAAGCTATGGAAGATACATGGTTAACAGCCCACGCTGCTGCACAAGCTCGTACTCTTCACATAATACATCAAGGGGCTCCATCGTAGGTGTGTTGGCTGGTTCCCACTAGCAAAAAGAGAGCGTAAGTTTAAACTGGAAAACTAGGCCCGAAAACAACCAAATGAGCGCTTGGAAATACGTGCAAGCGCAGGATAAACCCATAGCTTTACAGATGAAGGTACGCTTTGAGCTGTAATAATATGGCAAATACTCGGTATGCATACTGTATTTTCCCGCAAAAAGGTCAACTGAGACCAGAAAACATGGCCTTGAGTCACCCAACATGGAAAATAGCTAAATATGGTCCATTGACATAATTCCCGCTGGCATGAATTTGTGCAAGAGAGGCTTTAATATGGTTTTTCTATCTTAGGTAGAGCAAAACATACCACTGACGTCCTTGTGTGAGCTAGATACTCAAAAATAGATGTTTTTTTTTAACTAAAAACAAGTAGTGTATGTTGTGGCAAGGTGAAATGTTAACAGGAATCCTTCTCGATAGATGCATTTGCTGGTTTATACCAAAATGTCTGGCTCTATCCATCCGTCAAGCTCAGATAAACTCTATTTTCATTTCTATCCAGCTCCCTGCATGTGTTGAACAATCATTGATCTTCTATGCCTTTTTCATAGGTTCAGGCTAGCAATGGATTCCAATTTTTATTTTCAAACTTTGTTATTGTGTTTAATAACTTTTCTTCCTTTTCACACTTTGTACTTTAGGCTAAGCAGATCTGCACAGCATGTGTAGGTATAGCTTGAAGTGTCTGTAAGTATTTTAGATTGTCATGGTAATAAAGTCAGTTTTCAGTGTCAGCTGCTCATATTCCCTGTACCTGTCTCTATGCTTTGCAATAGACCTAGCAGCCTATATATCGCTGAACACTCTAGCGAGCCCCTGCAGTGACAATATTCATTTTCATATCGAGCTGCTATATATTGATTAGACGGGACAAAGAGAAAAGGGAAATTGCTTCAGTGACTGTTGATAAATATACAGCCGACTGACACTGCCTGATGAGATTCCTGGACCAAAATATGATGGATTGTTTCCTATTAGCCCCGAGCAGGTGAGGACTGCACATAGAATGAGCTAAAGGTAGATTGCAGGTGTAAGCAATCAATTTGCTCCAATGAGGGCAGAAGCTGGGAGACCCTCAGTTAACTCTTTCATATCACTCACAACCTTCGTTCCCATGCATTTTACATGTCAAAAAAACAATCATCGTGTAATACCTCTGACAATATCTAATATTTTGTAGCTAAGGTTGTATTTACTGTAGCATAGATACCACCATACTGAAACGGATACCCTAGAGCCCTTTCACATTTTCTAGTAGGGATGTTGCTTGTAGATGCCCTGCACTTGTATTTCCACAACTCACAACCTAGAAAAAGTCTACCTGTGTAAGTTTTGTTCTTTGGGCTATAAACCAGACAACTGCCGCGACACCTTATAATAATCCAAAAAAGATTTTAGGGACACACAATATAGTCAAGTCATCACTGCCTTACTTACATGTCTGTCAGCCAATGGCAGCCAGTCATATGATCACCAACTACCGTTCAGGTTTGATGTGCAAGACCATTCGCCATATCTAATCGATAACCAGCAGTCATGCAATGATTGAGGAAGTTGGCTGACTTGACTATAGTGCCACTTTAAAAGACCTGTACACTTACTCTTGTGTGTATAGGGGCCCTTAGTTAACTTCTTTTTTTTTTTTTTTTTTTTTTTTTTTTTTTATAATTAAATGTTTTTATTGAGGGAACAATGGATACAGCGCCTGGCAACGCAGTGCCAAGAAATAAAAGACATGCATGGATTACAGCCATTACATAACAGAATAATCTTCATAAACAAATATCATCAATCACAGGCATGTAAAAGGGTGACTATATGAAAGGAACGACTACTTTGGGCCTTGCTCCGGATGATCTAGATTGCCATTCGATGTAGCCCCCTAATGCGGCAGCTGCAACCCTTGTCCCCAAACTTTTATATATGGGTAAGAGAATAGGGATGAACACAGACTTAACTATTGGGCGACAAGTAACAAAGGGGGAAGGGGGAAGGAGAGGGAGAGACAGGACGGACACATCAGGGGAGAGTTATGAGGGGAGGGAGAAAGAAGAAAAGGAAAAATGGAGAGGAAGGGAGGGGAGGGGAAGGTGCGGGAGGATGAGGGATGGCCAGAGGGACGGTCCAATCCTCCAGAGGTCAAGAGAACCTGTCTACGTGTAGAGGAGGAAATCGGGGGAGAAAGTAAAACTATCCCATATCTGCCAGGTTCTCCTGTGTTTTTCCAAAGTTCCTTTCAGGGAGGCAGTGAGCTCCTCCATCCTGCAGATGTCTCGGACAACGGCCAACCACTGTGCCACCGTGGGGGGCTCCGGGGATCTCCACCTCGCCGGAACGCAAGTTCTAGCAGCACTCAAGAGGGGAGCGAGGAGGGACCGGCGCCTGGAACTCAAAGAGACCGGTGCCAGGTTAAGCAGGTAGCATATGGGGTCATCACCCAGGTCAATGTCTGTCAGTTTCCTGACAATCTCTCTAACTCCTGCCCAAAAGCTAGAGAGTTTCTCGCACTCCCAAAAGATGTGAGTCATAGTCCCCCTGGCCCGCGAACACCTCCAGCAGAGAGGGGAAGAGGAGGGGAACATCTTAGCTAACACCACCGGGACCCGGTACCAGCGTGTCAGAATCTTGAAGTTAGTTTCCTGATATTTACAGGAGATGGAGCTCTTATGGGCCAACTGGATCATAGCCAGTTGTTGCTCATCCGTGAAGGTCCTACCGAGTTCCCTCTCCCATCCCCTCACGTATGTGGGGACAAAGTCCTCCGGCGGCTCCATCAACAGCGAGTAGGAGTATGACAGGGCGCTCTTAAAATGACCAGAGTCCAGGCAGGTGTGTTCAAATTGCGTTAACTGCCTGGACGCCGTGCATCCGACAGAACGCTGATAGTGCTGGAGTTGAAGAGACTGCAGCAGCGTGAGAGGTCTGAGTGCGAGGTCTGCGATCAGGGTCTCCGGTCTTCTCCACGCATCCCCACTCTGCATGTGGAGTCTCCTATAGCAGTTCTGCCTGATCCAGGCTCTGAAGGGGCCGCCCGCTATCTCCACCGGGAAGTCAGGGTGCCCCAGGACGGGAGTCAGGGGGGACGGGGAAGGGGAGAGGCTCGTCCCAGTCACGAACCCGTCCACCACTCTCCTGGTCGGACCGACCGTAGGGTGCGTGTTCAATTGTGGGAGTCTATTTAGAGGTATCCACGGCAGACCAGGGAGGGGGCACGGGGAAGCGGCCTGCTCCAATCCAACCCATTGCTTCTGGGCAGAGTGTCGACACCAGTCAATAACTCGACTCATGTGGGCTGCGGCGTGGTAACGTCGCCAGTCTGGGAGACCCAATCCCCCTCTAAGTTTGGGGACCGTCAGTAGAGAAGCCGCCATACGATGGGAACGGCCGGCCCAGACGAAGTTAACTTCTCTTTAAGCCCAGCATGGATAGTCACGCTCACACCTGTTGCAGGGGAAATGCGCCGGCAGATTAGACACACTGAGTGCATTTTCAATGTTTAGAAAGCTGTCCATGTCAAAGAAAATTAGGCCCCAGCAAACGGATGTCCTGATGATTTCGCAACTAGACTATTGCGACACGTATTTGTGATCTGCCAGCAAGAAAATTGGCACCTCTTTAATCTCTTCTGAACTGTACTCATCCCGCTCACCCCTTTTCTTTGCTACTCCAGTGGGGCTCCTATTTAGTCAGTCCAAACATCTTAGAATATTCTAACCTTCATCTACAATGCTCTCTGCAACTCTCTTCTCTTCACTTATCCATAAAAAAGCCTCTGCTCTGCCCACTGGATGCTGATCACCTCCCCCCAGGGGCGGACCTGGGTTAAAAAAACTTTTTGGGGCACACTGGCCCTGATGTACTCTTCCTGGCCCAGCATAGTATCTTAATGTCACATTATATATACACCTTATTTTTCGTTCCTTAACACGTGCCCAGGGTTTAGAGGACAAAAATTAGAAAAAAAAATCCCCCCCATTACAGACAGTGTGCAGAACCACTCCATTACAGGCAATGAAGGGCATTGCTCATTACAGCCAGTAAGAAGCATCCCTCATTACAGCGAGTGAAGAGCATCCCACAGAGGCATGTTGCAGCATCTCTTATTACAGCCAGCGGAGGCATCCCTCAGTACAGCCAGCAGGGGCATCCCTCAGTACAGTCAGTGGGGGCATCCCTCAGTACAGCCATCAGGGGAATCCCTCAGTACAGTCAGTGGGAGCATCCATCAGTACAGCCAGCAGGGGAATCCCTCAGTACAGTCAGTGGGGGCATCCCTCAGTACAGTCAGTGGGGGCATCCCTCAGTACAGCCAGCAGGGGAATCCCTCAGTACAGTCAGTGGGGGCATCCCTCAGTACAGCCAGTGGGGGCATCCCTCAGTACAGCCAGTGGGGGCATCCCTCAGTACAGCCAGTGGGGGCATCCCTCAGTACAGCCAGTGGGGGCATCCCTCAGTACAGCCAGTGGGAGCATCCCTCAGTACAGCCAGTGGGAGCATCCCTCAGTACAGCCAGTGGGTGCATCCCTCAGTACAGCCAGTGGGTGCATACCTCAGTACAGCCAGTGGGGGCATCCCTCAGTACAGCCAGTGGGAGCATCCCTCAGTACAGCCAGTAGGGGCATCCCTCTGTACAGCCAGTGGGGGCATCCCTCAGTACAGCCAGTGGGAGCATCCCTCAGTACAGCCAGTAGGGGCATCCCTAAGAACAGTCAGTGGGAGCATCCCTCAGTACAGCCAGCGGGTGCATACCTTAGTACAGCCAGTGGGGGCATCCCTCATTACAGCCAGTGGGAGCATCCCTCAGTACAGCCAGTGGGAGCATCCCTCAGTACAGCCAGTGGGTGCATACCTCAGTACAGCCAGTGGGGGCATCCCTCTGTACAGCCAGTGGGTGCATCCCTCATTACAGCTACTGGGGGCATCCCTCAGTACAGCCAGTGGGGGCATCCCTCAGTACAGCCAGTGGGGGCATCCCTTAGTACAACCAGTGGGGGAATCCCTCAGTACAGCCAGTGGGGGCATCCCTCTGTACAGACACTCACACACCGAAATTGAGAAAGAGAGACACACACAGAAAGACACACACACACACACACACACACACAGACACACACACAGACACACACACACACACACAGAAAGACACACACGGAACGAGACACACACACAAAGAGAGAGACACACAGAAAGAGACACACACACATACACAACAGAAAGAGAGGCACACACACAGAAAGAGAGAGACACACAGAACGAGACATACACACACACACACGCACGCACGCACATACAAAGAGAGAGACACACAGAAAGAGACACACAGAAAGAGACACACACACATAACGAGGACGACACACACAGCCCCCGCTCAACTCAGACTGGCACACTCTCCTCGATATAGGGCACACCCTCCCAATCGCCGACTGTCTCTCACCCCTGCATACCCTCCCAGCCTGGTCCCTCTGGAGCCCGATGCCGCTCACCTCAGGCCGCCCGTCTGCCATCTTCACTTCAGCAATGTAGTGAAGGGAACGCCCCCAGACACTGCCATTATCCGCAGGGGGGTGTTCCCACTCTACAGCTAGGGAGGTGCCATTCAATTGCTGCCCCCAATGACAAGCTGTGTCATCGCCTCCAGTCACGTGCCTGTGGCCTGCCAGGTACCGCCGCTATTCCCTCCTACTGCAGCATGCTCCGCCGCCATTCCCCTACTAATACCGCGTCCTCTGCCGCGATTCCTCCCCTCATTTCAGGTCACACCACCGCACTTGTCTTCATGCCGGCTGTTGCGCACTGGCCGGCGGGCATGCCCCAGATGGCCAGCGTCCAATGAAAACAATGGACGCCACCCCGGGGAACATTAGCGACTGGCAGACCGCCACCCACCCTCCCACATCATGTCATTCATGTTGTTGCGGCCTTCCCTGCCTTTGGCCTACCGGGATTTTGCCCTGTATGCCCTATGGCCAGCCCATCCCTGCCGCCTCCCGTTCAAGTTACCCTTCTATTATATTCTAGTATCCATATGTATTTTTGCATTTCTGTCACCATCTGACACATCGGGGGCGATTTAGTATGCTCGCTAACCTTCACTACTTGACATAAAAGTATATTCGCCTGATGCGCAATGCACACGTGACAGACCAGCGATTAAGCAAAACTTACTGCAGCAAACACCAGTGAACACAGACTTCCACAATGCATTTTGTTGTGTCTGCACCACAATTTGCTGGGGAAAGTCACCTGTATTTACATAGAAAAGTGGTTTGGAGTACACTGCAAACTGCTGTGACAGAATTCTTTAGCAATAAACATGAAACGATAAGCAATAAAAAAACTAATTATAGCATGTGGCCCCATTGGAGGGGTCTCAGAATATATGTGCGGTATCTGGAGAGTGTCTGAGTTGTTTGATAAGAACAAAAGTTTATTTGAAAATATAAAAAAGGTATATAAAATATATGAGGTTCTCCACTAAATGGTGGAGAACCTCATCCACTAAACGGTGGAACCTCTCAACTTAAAAGGGAATGCAAAAGTGTTCGCCAGCATTCGCCGAGCCAAACTGAAGTAGAAGTAAATCCAAAAAACATGGGCATTGCCGGCGGAGCAACCAAAATTTTACCTGGTAAATACGTGATGCCAGTGAATAGTTTTGTAAATTACCCCCATAATATTTATATATTAAAGGTATATTATTTGGAAGAGGATGGCACTATATAAATAATAATAATAATGGATGTGTAGTGATGCAGCATTTATTTGATTGCTCTAGGCTTATGGTTTCCTCTATCCTATTTTGGTAAGCTGGTAGTAGCCATTTTTGCACTCCTCTAAAGCCAGCATCCTTTACTTATGCAAGGGATCCAAAGACTAATTCCTAAAGCAATATAATCATTTAGGCCGGTGTCAGGGAACCGCAGGTCACGTGATCCAACTATCAATCAGGGACCTCCGATCATGCAGCCCGCCTTCCCAAAACCCTGTCTGTTTGCCCTCCTAGAGGGACTACCAGGCCCAAAGCCTTCAGACACACAGATTCTTGGCTAAGGCAAAAAGATTGCTCAAGATAAATAAAGGTTTTAATGCAATGAACACACTAGGCAGTGATACCAAACATTTGGCTATGATGGAATATGAATAAATACAAATGTTGTTCTGAGAAGTGGGTTACAAGTTACAGTGAGTTACAGATATATAATAGTCAGTTACCTTAAGAAGCATTTGTAGAGTGGTGATGAAGAGCTCCCACAGGGGGTATCTCAAGAGCTTACAGATGGTTTGGGCACGTCCAGCACGCTGCCGTGCGACCTCTGTCCAGAGAATGACGCTGTTATTATCTCCTTGGCCTACCTTTAAGCGCAGTCTCTGCCCCTCCACCCCCTCCTCCTAGACACAGGTTCTTTTGAAGCTCACACCTCCCCAGCAGAGGAGGATCCTGGCTCCTCTCTGTCTGACCATATATGGACTTGCTTTTCCTGCTAGCCTTGTAAGGGTACCCACTGCCACCAATAGCTTCTGTGCTGGCCCTGCGGCCCGTCAGACCAAAGTCTGAAAAGCCTCCAGGACCAGACCAGAACCCAAAGGAGGCCCCCTTTGCAGAGCAAGTGGTGGGGGCAACTGGGTGCACGCCCCTTGCGCCCCCTCATAATCCAGCCCTGAAAGAGAGACTGCTTACCAGTTCAAAGGGCAGAAGGTGCTGGCCGGGGGGTGCAGAAGAGCCCCGTGCTCGTGAGGGCTATGATAAAAAAAATCCTTGATAGGGCGCATAGTAGGTATATTATATTGTGCTCTTTTCAGTTTGGGGTGTCTCCTGGGCAGGAACAGGTATCTACCAATACATGTAGTACCACTGTAATCAGGAGCAAAGGGGTTTTTACAAGCAATATGATTTTCTTGAAAAACTTACATTTTCTAAAAATTGCTACCAAATGTTTTCACCCCAAAATATTGAAAAATTACTGAAAAAAAATTACAAACAAATGCCCAAACTCTGCTGAAAAAAAGAAAACAATGTATAATGTCCGTGGAAATTCCTGCAAAAATCACAGTTAAAAATATATAGTGCATAATGCTTAAAAATTGCTTGGCAATATGAGGTGGCAAAATCTCTAGGTAGGCCGGCACTGAAAGGCGGAAATGTGAATTTCCCCAGATGATACACAATTTGTAATAAAAATATGCCAAAAACAACAACAGATAATGCATAACGGTATGCATTCATATAGCGAAATACACAGAAGTTACATAATATAAAGGCCAAGATTAGTAATTCTATGTTTCGTTAGCCTTAGTTATGCCAATTAGTAACAAGCACAGAGCCACAAGTAAAACTGCGTCTTTTCTATAGATGAGCCGAATTCTCATTATTCAGGAGAGCCATCTGATTTCTCAGATATTACAAAAACAAAAAAATGTGTAGTGACAATAGAAAGAAATAACTAAAGAAAAGACTGTAAGAAGGATTGACTCGGTGGTCAAGCAGACCAGAGAGTCACACAAAGAAGCACCACCAATATAAATTCATAAACTGTTTATTCAATTTGTACCAAAGACAAACACATTTAAAACCACAACAACACAACAAACATATTAAAACCACCTCTACCTGCCCTGAAAAGGTATATATATATACCTGTCCTAGTAGTACCCATATATAATACCAAATCTTGAGGGAATGGTTACCAAAGCCTGTTCCCTAAATGGAGGATGCTCCCCTATACTTAAACCATGTATTTGTGCCGGCACAAATTAAACTGATCCCATGAATAATGTGTATAAATTAATCTACATGCAAAATTACATCAAAACCCTATTAATAAAGTGATATGTGCATTGTGCAAAACATATATCCAGGCTCGATATGGGCCAACAAGATAAACACGTGTTTGAAATATCATACAAAAATACAAAAACTGAAAGAGAAAAGGTCACCAGCATAATATTGAAATAAGTGGTAAATGGCAACTCAAAGTGAAACAAGTAACAATTGTAAAACAAGGGGGATACTCAGCTGTAAGGCAACATATGTATCAATCATCACGGAGGACAGTCAGGGCGGGAGGCTGCTCCACCTGCGCTTCGCGGTATGAGAGACCGCTTCTTGCTTGGGTGGGCCCGCACCCTCCCGCCCTGACTGTCCTCCCTGATGATTGATACATATGTTGCCTTACAGCTGAGTATCCCCCTTGTTTTTACAATTGTTACTTGTTTCACTTTGAGTTGCCATTTACCACTTATTTCAATATTATGCTGGTGACCTTTTCTCTTTCAGTTTTTGTATTTTTGTATGATATTTCAAACACGTGTTTATCTTGTTGGCCCATATCGAGCCTGGATATATGTTTTGCACAATGCACATATCACTTTATTAATAGGGTTTTGATGTAATTTTGCATGTAGATTAATTTATACACATTATTCATGGGATCAGTTTAATTTGTGCCGGCACAAATACATGGTTTAAGTATAGGGGAGCATCCTCCATTTAGGGAACAGGCTTTGGTAACCATTCCCTCAAGATTTGGTATTATATATGGGTACTACTAGGACAGGTATATATATATACCTTTTCAGGGCAGGTAGAGGTGGTTTTAATATGTTTGTTGTGTTGTTGTGGTTTTAAATGTGTTTGTCTTTGGTACAAATTGAATAAACAGTTTATGAATTTATATTGGTGGTGCTTCTTTGTGTGACTCTCTGGTCTGCTTGACCACCGAGTCAATCCTTCTTACTGTTGTACGTATCAGTGAGCATGCCCATACTGGCTGGTTATTAGTGGTGCACCATTTGAATAGATTATAAAGAAAAGACTGTAACGAGGAGTTAACAAAGGGGGAAAATTTTTTAAGGGTACAGCCAGAAAAATTATTTTTTAATTTACTGTAACTTTGTACTCTTTTAAAATAAAAGTAAAATTTCTACCCTTGTCACATGCACTATAATGGTTTACTTTTCTTATTATTCTATGACAATAAAACCATCATTAAAAGCTTAATTATTGTGTATGGAATAGCAAGATATGTCCATATAATAATTCTTCTATATAAAATATTTTGTAATAGAATTTCGATGCTGGAGCCAAATTAGAGGAAACAGCAGGTAAAGTACCATAGGCACTGGATTAACACACCCCTGTGCCATGCATGAAAAAAAAAGCTCTAACAAGAAAATCATGTTTTCGGGCATACTCTCTAATAAGTAAACCAAACACAATGTAGGATTAATTTAACCCACAAATGTAGAATGTTTCTGTCTGTCTCCTATACTAAAATAATACACAGATATATATACTATACACTAACTATACACTAACTGTACATGAATTTAATGCAAATATAAAAATAAAGATCTATCTAAAATGTTTAAATCTGGAACTAGCTAAAGCAATCTTGCATAAAATTACTGAACCCCACAGCGCAAATTCATTTTAGGCTTAACCAATAAGACATACTGTACAGTATCTATCTATCTATCTATCTATCTATCTATCTATCTATATGAATGTCTACAAAGTGCTAATCCCCAGTGGAACCCATAAAGACAGCTAACCCACCATTTTAGTGTAATCAAATTTTTATTGCTTTTCGGTTATAAAACATTAGAACAGAAGGGGGTAGGAAGGGGGGGAGGGATACAAAAGGCAAAAAGGGAGGGGGAGGGGAGGGGGGACGGATGGGGGGACATTGTACATTGTACAGACATATCGAAACAGTAAGGTATAGTACATCATTCAGACATCAGAGGAAAATCATTAATTGCATTTATACTCTATATTTGGACCACCTTGTCAGAGGGAGACCAGGGCTAATCCCTTCCCCGGTATATGTCGCCTAGACACCAAACTCGCCAGAAAGGAAGAAAGTTATCCCCTCTTAAATGAGACAAGAACGAGACCGAGCCAAAGGAGCAACGGAGCTTAAGGGAAGAGCGTCTGTCCCGCCGCCGCCCAGCCGCCGGCCAAAACTGGGGCCGCGAGCCCTGAGCGCGGGGGGAGGGCGACCAGCTCAGAGAGGGCGAGCCGGGCCTCGCCTAAGTCAGGCGCCGGCCTCAGGGTTGGCACCGGGGGACCAGCGGATCGGGGATCCGGCCTTTACTGCTAATGATACCTTTGGGCCGGCCCACCTCCCTGCCGATGAACTATGCCATCCAAACGGGTGGCAGAAGAGCCTCTGCATTGTAGCAAATCTGCCACTACTCATGAGCCTGCAGGAGGGCCGGTAAGTGTGTGTCGCGGTAGTCTAACCAGCTCGCCCAGACCAACGTGTGGCTTCTGTTAGAGGCAGGGTCGCCAGCACCCAGGCTCTCCAGGTAGCGGATCGTTTCCAGCTCCTGGACCCATTCCGCCAGCGTGGGAGGGTCAGTTTTCTTCCAGTGTCTAGGGATGACAGTTCTCATGGCGGCCAGGAAAAAACGTAGTATGTCTTTCCTGAATTTTGCTACAGAGTTAGGGGTAAGTGACAGTAGAGCGGTCTGAGGCGTATTGTTGGTGGGAGTGCCCGACACCTGTTCGTAAATGAGGAAAATTTCGTCCCAGAGAGCCTTTATACCAGGGCAGCTCCACCATATATGGGTCATGGTCCCCTCCTCTTTCTGACATCTCCAACAAATGCTAGGGGTGGCCTCTGCGAATCTGTGGATGTCTACAGGGCACCTGTACCAACGGGTTAGAATCTTGAAGTTGCGCTCGTTAGTGGGAGTAGCAACAGAGGAGCCGAGGGTACAGGCGTAGATTTTCCTCAGGTCGGCCTCTGAAAACTCGACACCCAATTCCCTCTCCCATTTATTTATGAATTTCGGGGGCCCAGAGTGGTACGATTTAATGAGGAGGTTATAGAGCCCTGAGATAGTGTGGGTTGGCGGGGCTGCCTGTGTGACCATGGTCTCCAATTCTGTGGGAGGCTGCCTTAACCTCCCCACCATGTCGTTAGAAGATAGGAAGGTGTAGAGTTGTCTATGTAGAAGCCATGAGAGATGTTTACTCCCTGCTCTAACCCTCAGGTCCTCCAGGGAGGGGATGGCCCCATTTTGCATCACTAGACTCACAGTGGGCTCCTCGGAGGCCTCCCAAATGAGAAAGCTTTTGGATGCCAATCCTGGTTCGAAGGCTGGGTTGTCAAAGATCGGGGTAAGTGGACCTGGCCTACGTACTAGCTTGTATTTATTTTGAAGGGGATCCCATAAGTCCAGGAACTGTTGCATCAGGAAGGGTAGGGTACTTTTTTGGGCCCTAGTTAGAGGGGCTGCCCAGGCTACAGTGGAGGGGTTAAACCTAGATATTGACTTTTCCAGTTGAACCCAGAGTTTCTCCTTCCCTCTCCGCGTCCAGTCTACTACTCTCTGAAGGACCGCGGCTGCATGGTAAGTCTTCGGGTCAGGTAATCCCATGCCACCATCCCCTCTGGGCCTGGAAAGCGTCGTCAGCCTTATCCTAGGTTTAGAAGAGCCCCAGACGAACTTTGAGAACATTGACTTCAGTTTTCTAAAAAAACTACTCGGTAAGCCTATCGGGGCGGTCTGGAAGAGATAAAGGAGCTTCGGAAGAATATCCATTTTTAGGCTGTTGACCCTACCAAACCAAGATAGTGGGCGCTTAGTGTAAGCCTCCATATCCTGGCCTACTTTGGCCAGTAATGGGGCGTAGTTCAGTTCGTAGATCTTGGACAGATCTGCTGGTATGTGGATGCCCAGATATTTGATGGCTTGCGTTTTCCATTTAAATGGGAAGTTTACTGCTAGTCGGCTCGCTTCCTGGCGGGGCAGGGAGAGGTTGAGCGCCTCGGTTTTAGAGATGTTGATTTTAAAATTGCTTACCGCACCAAAGCGGTCAAATTCTTTTAGGAGAACTGGGAAAGAAGTATGGGGGGCTGTGACATGTAGCATTAAGTCGTCAGCGAACAGAGAAGTTTTATGGTGTTCTTCCCCTATTTGGATGCCTCTAATATCCGGGTTTTGGCGTATGGCTATCGCCAGGTGCTCCATTGTCATAACGTAAAGGAGTGGGGAGAGGGGGCAGCCCTGCCTCGTGCCATTACTAATAGGGAATGGGTCTGAAAGGAGGCCGTTTACTCTGACCCTGGCGGAAGGGTTACTGTATAAGGCCATAATTTTCGAGAGGAGGCCAGGACCAACACCAGCCTGCTTCAGCGTGGCAGCCATGAACTCCCACTTCACCCTGTCGAACGCCTTCTCCGCGTCACAGGCGAGGAGGCATGCAGGAGTCTTGGATGAAGATATATAGGAGATCAGGGTGAACAGTTTGTTAGTGTTGTCCCTGGCCTCCCTCCCCGGTACGAATCCCACCTGGTCCAAGTGTATCCAGTGCGGGAGCAACGGTTGCAACCGTAGGGCAATAGTCTTTGCATATAATTTCAGGTCTATGTTAATTATCGATATCGGCCTGTAACTACCGCATATCGTTCCATCTTTGTCCGGCTTGGGGATCACCGAGACCGTGGCCTCCAGAGCTTGTTTAGGGAAGGGACAACTGTCTCCTATGGAGTTAAAAACCCTTGTTAAGAACGGCGTTAGGCGAGCCTCAAAGTGTTTATAGAATTTTGGGGTATAACCATCTGGGCCCGGGCACTTGCCTAACGGGGATTCTTTTATTGCCTCAGCCACCTCTAGGGTGGAGAACGGTCTCTCTAGGCGCTCCGTTTCCTCCAAGGAGATTGGAGGTAGTGGGGTGTTGGCTATGTACTCCTCTATCGCAGCAGGAGGGGAGCCTGGGGAGTTTTGGATGTTATAGAGGGAATTATAATAGGACCTGAAGGCGGAAGCAATTTCCGAGGGGGTCTGCGCCAAATCCCCGTCGTTTGTCCTCACCGCTGGGACATATGTGGCAGTGGGCCGGGGGTTGAGAGTTCTAGCCAGAAGTCTACCGCACTTATTTGCCATTCTGTATAACTGTGCTCTACCCCTGTCCCTATAGCCCAGATAGGATTGGTTGTAGAGATTCTGCAACCTCTCCCTCGCTTCCTGAAGTTCCAAGAGTTTAGTATTGGATGGCTTACTCTTGTGTTCCATCTCCAGTGTGTGGATAACATTCAGTGTTTTCCCAATAAGGGCCATCCTTTCCCTCTTGATTCTGGATCCCTGCTTAATGAGCACCCCCCTGAGAACACATTTCAGGGCTTCCCATTGGAAAGGCAAAGGGGTAGGGTCATTCTTATGATCTTCCATAAAGGACTCTATTGCCTGCCCCACCTCAGAGGAACAAGCCGCGTCACTGAGCAGATTATCATTAAGTCTCCACGACCAATGCATAGGGGTAAGGCCGGGAAGGGACAACGAAATGAAAATCGGGGCGTGGTCGGACCACAAGATGGGTCCAATCCACGCCCTTGGGTCCCAGTCTAGCGCGTGATGACTAGTGAACAGGTAGTCAATCCTGCTATAGGATCCAGCTGGATGAGAAAAAAAGGTGTAGTCCCTTCTCGTTCCGTGTAGTACCCTCCACGCGTCAACTAAGTGGAGGTCAGCTAGCGCTTTCCTCAAGTTGTTAATTCTGCTCAGCGACACAGAAGCCCTCCCGGCGGAAGAATCCAACGAAGGATTAAGGGTGACATTCAGGTCCCCCCCCACAACGATCACCCCCTCCGCAAATTCCTCCAACCCTCTAAGGGTCCGTAGAGCAAATGGGACCTGATCTGTATTCGGGGCATATATATTAGCAATGGTATATACCTTGTTAAAGAGTCTAATTTTAAGAAACAGGAATCTGCCCTGGGGGTGGGACTTGGTATCCAGGATCTCGTGGGGCAGCGATTTGTGGATCGCTATTGATACGCCCTTTGTTTTCCCTTCCGGGTTGGGGCAGTGGTGCCACGTCGTGTAGTATCTATCCCGGATGTTGGGGATATGGTCTGACTTAAAGTGGGTTTCCTGAAGGAGTATGATTTTGGCTTTCTGCTTGTGTAGATCGTATAGAATTTTAGAACGTTTTTCAGGGATATTAAAGCCCTTCACATTGAAGGAGCAAATCACCACTTCACCCATCACGGGTTTGAGTGTCCAGCCCGCAGACGAGCAATGGGCTTGCTAGGGGAGTGAGTGTGGGGGGAACAGAGTAAGTGGGGTAGAGGGGGGTCCCTGGACAACCAGGCGGGTACAGGTTGGAGCACGTTGGGGGAACTGGGAGGGGGGGGGGACCAGGGGGGAAGAGTAACCAGTGAAGTATAACAAAACAGAACAGTTGCCCGACTGGGCTGGGGGAAACAATTCTAGTGAGCAAATGCTCAAAATATCGGCTTACCCCCTGTCGGAGGCGAGTCGATACGGCCTAGGTGGGGGTTGTGTCTAACTACGGGTCAGGAGAGGACGTCTCAAGACCAACTGGGCACATAATAAACAAAACGTTCACCTGAGCAAGAGGATTTGAAGGTCAGAGGACCGCTCCGGTGGTGGATTGTAACAAACTCTTAACTAAAAAGTCTCAACAGAATCAGAGCGGTCCACGGGAAGCCGGTCAAAGTTCACTGTCCGTGGGGCCGGGGCAACCCTCGCGTCTCACTCGGGGTCTGGACATTCTGGATCTGCGTGGGGGTCCCCCTCTTGACCGCGGCTGGACTTGCTCTGTATGGGGAAGAAGCCAGTTTGGAGCCTGGATAGGATCGCAGCCCAAGAAGGAGAACAGGCCCTCTAGGTCGCGGTGTGTTTTGAGGAGGAACGTTTCCCGGTTCCTGGACACGATCAGGTGGAATGGGAAGCCCCAGCGGTATGAAGCACCGGCGCTCCTAACAACTTCCAGAACTGGTCGCAGCAATCTCCTCATTTGTAAAGTCCGTCTGGAGAGGTCCGGAAATATATGAATGCTGGCTCCGTCGAAGTCCACGGGCCCATGTCTCCAGGCCCTTCTAGCTATCTCCTCCTTGATCTTGTAAAAGTGGATCCGGCATATCACATCCCTTGGGCGCGCCGGGTCCGGGCTCCGGGGGCCCAGGGCCCTGTGTGCTCTATCGATCTCAATCGGAGTGTTGGTGTCTCTCTCGAGTAGCCTGTTGAATATGGTGGTGATGATCTGTTTAACATCCTCGCCTGAGGAGGCTTCCGGGATGCCCCGAAGACGCAGATTGTTCCTCCGGTGTCTATTCTCCAGATCGTCATGTTGCAGTTGAAGCTGGAGAATCTGCAAATCCTGAGCCTCAACACGTTTTGCCAGGTCAGCGATTGCTCTGTCATTAGCTGATTGATGGGATGCGACCTTGGAGTCTAGGGCCCGAATCTGGCCTCTTACTTCCGCAATATCCTTCTTATAGGCCGATTCATATTTAGATATGAGCGCTTCAAAGTCAGCCCTGGTCGGGATGGACCTCAAAAAAGAAAGGGTTTCACTATGTATGTTGCTGGTGTGTGACACGACGTTAGGGCCTTCTCTGGAGCTTTCTGGGGGGGACCACGCTGGGGATGTGACAGGGGGAGGAAGAGCAATTTCTTCTGATGCTGAGAACCCTTCCAGGGGGTCATAGGCTTCTTAGAGTGGGAGCGCCATCATCTTCGGGGGACTAAGGGCAGATATGTCTCCCGGTGTTGACCAAGCCCCTGAGGTGTTTAGCGGAGGCAGGGGGGAAGAGGGGTTAACCGTGTGGGCATCACTCAAGGTAACAGCATCCCCTTGCTCGCGTCTGGGGCCTCTCCCCTCTTTAGCCCTGGAGCGGCTTCTGTGTCTTTGGGGGAGTGCAGCCGCCTGTGGCCGACCAAGGAAGCCAGGGGACCCCTGAGAGTCTTTGGGGGCTGTGTGGGCGTCCGAGTCTCCAGCCCCTGGGAGGAACGCAAATCTCCCTAGCTTGGTGCTGGCTGCTTCCCGCCATTTATGGGAGAGTGTGTGCTGGGGCTCATTGATGGTTGCAGTACAGAGGTGCCCACTGATCTCACGCCTTAATGGTAGGTGTTCAGAAGCGTTGGTGGGTGGTGGGTCACTCCTCCCCGCACTTGTAGGGGTCATATCTCCCTTCCCGTCGCTCCCCAGGTACTGCTCGGCGCCGCACGCCACTATGCAGGGGCCGCCATCTTGCCTCCGCTCCCTCCGGGTGCTCTCACCTCTGTACCGGGCGGCGTCCTCGTTGGTCCCGCACTTCGCTCCCTCGCTGCTGCAGCCGGGTCCGCCATCCAGCGCAGGCACTCCCGGGGGCATCGCTCGACTGTCCGGGAGGGGGGGGGGACTCCGCCGCTCGTCCTCTCCGTCCGCCATCTTGGTCGGCGCCGCCGTCTCCTCCACAGCGCGGTCTCCGGCTGCCTCCGCTTCTCCGGCTGGCATCCGCGTCATCACAGCTCCCCGCTCCGCACAGCTCGACTCTGGCCGCCCTTCCTCCTCGCCGGCTGAGCTCCCCGATGAGGAGACCGAGGACAAAGAGGCCGACACCGTCTCTCCACCGCGCCTGCTGACATCCGCGCCGGGTAAACTTGCCGCCGGACCTCTGCTTCTGCCGCCGCCGATCTGCGGCGCACCCCTGTCGCCCCCTCTCTTCTTATGCTTCCTCCCGGGCATTTGTAGGGGTTTGGGGTGTCCTCTTGCCTGATAAATGTGTTAAAAAGCCCAGATGCGGTCAGGAGCTCTAACTAGTGCAGCCACTCCATAACCGCGCCAGGCCACGCCCCCCCTAACCCACCATTTTAAGAATATGCTTGAATACATTTGTGAAGCGAGTGCCCTCTTTTTCCTTATATCTCAAGGTTATCCAGTAGAGGGTCTAATGATTGTTTGGGCTGGGTTACAGCACTACAATTACTTGCTGTTAGCAGTATGATTATTACCTTTTGTAAATAGATGTCTTCGATTTTAGATTTTTAGATTTTGTCAAATGTAAGAGGAAAGCTTGTGACTTTCTGAATGTCGATGAGCTTGTTAAAAATGCAGAATTTTTGCGGCGCCCCGAGGAGGGTATCTTTTAGATTCCAGGGCCATCCACAGCGGGTTTTGTTCCACTTTAAAGTGGACCAATCACCTGGAATTTGACTGTCCTGGTGATTGGTGGCTGCCCCAGGAACATCCCAATGTAGTATGTGCCCCTGTGTGAAACCCCCCAGATTGCCCACTTTCACTCACCTTACCACTGTATCCTCTGCACATGCAGGTGCTCGTCCAATCAGGATTGTAACTTTACGCTGGCAGCCACATCCCAGGCTCCCCTGTAGTGTGCGCCGCTCCTTATCTGAATGGCTGAGCGTGGGGAGCGAGCACAGCTACAGGGAAGCCAAGGATGTGGCCGCCAGCAAAGACCGTAAGATTACTGCCGTCCAGGGGTTTCACATAGCGGGGCATCCCGTGTAGGATGCCCCAGGGGCAGGCTAGTGGCTGGCACTGGAGGTGATTGGTCAACTTTAAGCTTTACAATTACTTGCTGTCAGCAAGTTTTTAGAAATATGGCTTAGATTTAGATTTTCAGAGTTAAGAGGAGAGATGGTTGCTTTTCTGAATTTCCAGGACCATGTTAAAATTCAGAATAAAGTATGCAACACATATAGATGTTGTTACTAGTTTTTTGTGTCTAAAAATACCTTATTATTGGACTTTTACCTTATTCTAGATTTTCCGAGATGCAAACTGATATAACTGACAGATATGGGAGCCTGTGGTGCACAAGAAGGTAAGTGTGAGTTAAAGTTTCAGGATTGTGAGCCTTATTTACAATTTTTTTGTGCAGGCACCAGATGAGCGGCTTGCAGGAACCACTATCTGCGCCCGCACTTGTGAGCCACGGGGAGCGAGGCAGCGCTATATCTGCGCTCCCTCCCAGCCGTCTTGCTGGCACAGTGCACGACTTATCAAAGCAGAGGGCTGGAAACCCAGCAAATTTATCAGAAAAAAACACAGTGCCCACACCGGCACTGTGCAAAGGGGATTACAGGGTGTCAGTGCCTGTTGTCATCTCCGTTTTTTGTTTTTTAAGGTCAGGGTTTTCTTTTTTTCATAAGAATAATGGAAAAAGCAAAGGTGACACTTGAAAGACATGACACAGCTTTTTCACAGCCAAAATCACAAGTTTGCAGCTTCACACAAAAGTGCATAAAATGCATACAAAAACAATCCCTAACCCATAGATCCCATGGCACATGCACCGATCCACCAAAAAAGTGTCCTGAATAATTATAACCATTCCATCCCATTGAAATGTATAGGATAAGGCCACACAGTACAGCGCAAGCGTCTAGTCCTATCTGGCACTGTAGGGAACTCAGTGCCGGCACTCATCCCATTGCCAGTGCTGTTGATAGATGGAACACTACCTGAACACTATCACAGACACTGTGGATTTTTGACTTGCACTGGAACCTGACATTCCCCTGACATTCATCTGGCAATACGTGGCCTTAGTTTTTCTTAAATAAACCCGTTAGAGTTTACATTGCACCAAAAACAATGGCAGGTGACTGAAACCTAATATTAAATACATTTCAATTGTACATTATACCTGTATGTAGTTTACCTTTAATGCCTGTTACCAACAATTTAATATATATATAAAGAAATAACTGACTGGAAATGGTTTAGTTTGAATCCCTAGTGCTATACTTCTTCCCTTTCTACAAAGCTGCATCATCTTGCTGAAGTCTTGCAGAATGAGATTCCCAGGTGCCATCTGGTCAGTATATATAATTCCAGGCAGTTTGGATGAATTGTTCACAGAGGATATCCCATATTTAATCTCGGTTGCTTCGAGGACAGCGGAATATATGACTGTTAAAGCATTCCATTAATACCACAAAGTTCTGCCTTAAACATGTCACCTCTAGAGTTATGTGAAATACAGAGGGAAGGCAGACAGGTCACTGCAGGGAAAAACACGAGCAGTCGGCAGATGCTCTAATAGCTGGGGTGCCATGAGGACATTAAGTAAAACAGGAGTACTAAGGCTGACCTTTGACACAGCCAGAAGCTGGCATCTGAATGCTCTTTGAATGTTAGTGAAATCCTGGCAGTGAGACATTGTGAAAAGTTTTCTGTCTCCAGACAGACTTTTATTACTGCTGATGCTACTGTAAAAAGAATATTTTTCTGTCGCCAGAGTAATTAGAGCTACAGGGATATTTACATATGAGCAGCTGAAAGCCAAAGTTGATGCTCAACAGAATATACTCTCTCCTTATCCTAGTGGTTCCATCAAAGATGATTCAGAGTAATTATCAAATTTCTATTGCCAGATTGATGCCAAGTACAGTATATACATATCTGCATACATAATGCACATGGAATGTTTGGTGATAGGGGCTCAGTACGCTGGGTAAGGAGGAAGGGAAATCAATCAAAACAGAATACAGAGAATGGGGGTGAGGTTTTTGAGAGTGCCTACAAGGGATTAAGGTCAAGGGGTGGGAGGATTCTTCTAATTCAAGTGCCCAAGTTACAATTTCATTGTGATGGGCATCATATTGGAGCCCTGCCCAGGGGTTTGAGTAATAGCTTAGGCAAGGGATTAAAAGACAGGTACGTAAGGGTTTTTAGTGTGGGGGCATATTAGGCACTAATGATCACTGAGGGGAGGGGAAGCGAGGAACATGGAGGAGGTTTCAGGGAGCACCTGTAAGAGACACAGGAAGGGCAGGGAGGGATTTGGGGTGGGCTGCATGCGTGAAGAGAGTTGAGGTAGCAACAGGGGGAACAGAATTTGGGGGGTAGGTAGCACCCCACAAGGTACTTTGGCCAGTTGCTGGCTGTAGGGAGCATCCTGCAGGGTACTGTACATGGTGGGGAGGAAGCTGGTTGCTGGAAACAAGGTACTTGGAAGAGAGGGCTGTAGGGAGAAAAGGTTTGTGGAAGCATGGACATGGGGGGCCTGCACCCTGAAAAAGACTGACAGTGGGGGCAGGTTCTTGGTGGATAAGGGAGTACTTTGCAAGGTACTTAGGGAATGTAGGCTGAAAAAACATGAGGGGTGGGAGCAGGAGCTTCAGTGTAAGTCCTTTGTGGTTTCTATTGTACTTACCTCTTTATTAGGGGTGAGCCCATTTGGGGTATCAATACTCCTGCTGACATCAACTATTCTAGGGTTTAAGGCTGTCTGCATTGTAAGTCATTAAACTGGACCAACAGCCTGGCACAGTTGGAAAAGAAAGCAGCCATTTTGGAGCTTCTTCTCCCAACTGACATAACTGACAATGCACAGTAACAGAACCCCAGAAGCACTTCCTGTTTGCAGGTTGCCTGCAAGTCCATGAACTTCCATTTTTAGAAAAAGGTACATTTTGTTTTTATGTTCAGCAATCTAAATTTCCCCAGGGTGATGAATATGAGCACTGTTTGTTGTGTCGGTCTGGTTTAAGTCATTTCTATTTATCAGCTTTAGGGTATATCCACAGCGTCCATGATCTGTCCCTGCATTATTATAGCCTCAACAAAGGCACACTCTAGTTGAGTTGACTGGCTGGCACATTTGGAGTGTGGATCATCAGCTTGTAGGCCGTGGCAGGCAATTCCTGAGTTTTGGCCCCAGTCCACCTGTTTGTATCCATTTTAATAAACATACCCATTACATCATCTTTACCTTCTCGGGTTGTGTATGCAAAGCAGAAATATGACATAGAAACAACACATAAAAGGAATACATCTAAAAGGTATAAATGAGAATTGACTGTTACTCTGCAACTGACCCTGACTGAATGAATCCTTTGAATATTGGGAAAATTAAGACATGAATTACTGCCCCAAGTAATCTGGGTTTGTTTAGCTTAACCCCATTAACCTGCAATAGATTAGAGGCATTAAACTATGCAGCCTTTTCACATTCTTATACTGACTCTTGCTGCCCCTGTTCAAAATAAGTGATTTTCTATTTAGATTGCAGAATCTGTTGGGTAATAGTCATAATGTTAATTATAGCAACATAATTAAAAGCCCATAAAATGACTCACACTTCATTATATTAGTGCTTGAGGCTTTGTAAATATATCAAAAAAGATGAAAATCCTGCACTAGTAACTAGTATACACCAGGGTATCAGAGGAGTGGATAGACATTTAACCTGCTGTCTGCCACATCATCTTTGAGCATTTCCTGCTATAGCATCATGAGCTTTAAATATAACCAGACCATTCTCACTGGAAATAACCTGTGGATTTATGACCCCGACACAAGGTTCTCAGACTGCATTTGTGATTTGCTGATCCCGGGAGCCCCCTCATCAGGAGCAAGACAGAGACAATTACATGATAAATCTTTAAAAAGATCTCATTCCCTTTATATCAGCTTCCGTTTATTGCTGCATTTATGCTAAATAATGAAGCTGTGTCAGTGGAAAACAAAAGCAAAGTTTGTTCTTCTAGAGTGGTTTCTCTTTCTATTGCTCATGCAAGCATAGGGTACTATTAGCGTGGATAAATAAAGAGGCTAATGATGAAAAGTGTCTTAAGAAACCTCCAACAGTCATAATAATAAAATTGAAATAGGTATATCTATAGTGTGTCTTCTACGGGAAAGTTGTCTCTTTTCTCCATTAACCCCCTGCAGAGGCTTCCCTGTTCACTGCAACTTATTTATCTCCAAGTCAAAAAGAATGAGGGAGTATTACATTAAAGAGAAACATCAGACCTTTTCTGATATTCCTCTCTAAACATCCCTCTCTCACTGCCTTTTGGATGGCGGCTTTATCTAAAACGCCGACATCCAGCAGTATTCCTGGTCCCTTTCCACCCCCCCCCCCCCCCCTTAGCCCCTACGGAGATGGCATGGTACTGAGGGATGCCGAAGGCGATGCGACTGGACAGGTAAGTTTACATTTGCCTAATGTTAAACCGGAGGGGCAGGGGGGCTGAGAAATCCAGGTTTGGGGAGTTTTTAACAGGAATTCTGCTTTAATGCAGCAGAAGCTAGAAGGCTAAGCTTAAGCCCTAAACTTCACTGGTGGCCCAAGGTGATGGCTCCTATGTCTTCATATGCTTATTTTCTGGATATTTATTATTAACAACGCTTAAGAATGCTGCAAAATAATTGTAAATTAGCTCAGATGATCTGAAATAGTGTGTCTTCTATATATAATGGGCATTGCATAAGAAAGAGAGAAGAGACATATCATGTAAACCCAGCCACTACATATACCCTAAAAGATAACTCCTCAATAACAGTTAATATACAACCACTTTGTTCCTCACATGGGCAAAATTGGGTGTGCCATTGTATATATAGAGAGGATGTGTGTTAAAGTGGAACAAAATTCAAGAATTTCACTTTCTTGGATTATCTCCTTGAATTGCTAAAAAAAACTCCCCTCATACTGGTTCCCACACATGTGTGCTCAGCCAATCAGCTGTGCTTATTTAATTCAGATTTCTTTTGCTGTATTGGCATTAGTGTGGGAATCTGAATGGAGCAAATGTCCACATCCCCACTCACCATTTATCTGTGGGCATACCTGCGCCGGTCATTCTGAAAGGCTTGGCAAAGGTAAACGTCCAAGATACATGTATACTAGGGATGCAGACGCATTACCGAGACATTCTGAGGGCTTCAAAGGAGGAAAATAAATCTGTCGATCTAGGGGGGGTTCACAGAGCGGGGCATCACGATTCGGGATGTCCCATTAAGAGGGTGACCAATGCCCCTTGAGGCCTATAGACATCTGGCATCTGCTATGTGATAGATATCTAGTTATCTAGGGTATAATGTCATCTATGAACCTTTTCATTAGGATACTCTTTACAATACTTTTTAAATGTTGAGCGCGCCTCATCCTCTATTCTTTTTGACTTATTAAATGTTTATTAAATGGGACCCAAAGAAGGTTGGCTAGAAGAAAAAATGGAACCTTCAGAAATGTAAGCTTGCCTATACTTGTCTATATTTTTCATACTATAAGAGTGTAAGCAGCAAACCAAATGATCTTAGTTTCCAGCTATTGATTTTTTCCAGCTTATCTACAGCATAATATTTTTTTTTTATAAATATTCTGTAGAGTTCTGCAATAGCTCTCTGTCTTAATCTTCATTAGATGTTACCTGACAACTTGATGTGCAATAAGGTTGCTGAAAAGAAAATTGCACTTACCTTGCAGGTAGTTTACAAAAACGTTTGGATAAGTTTTCTTTTTTGCATAGTACAAGGAAGGTTGAACAAAAATTTCATATATTTTTTCATCATTTTTAGAGATTTCCTGTTTGCTTTGAACAACTCAAATAGTTAATCTAATAGACCAGTTGTTGTTGTTGTTGTTGGGGCCAGGTAGATATTGTGGGAAGAGAAAACCTGTATATACAGAGGCAGAAGCACGAAACAATTAGTAAACAATCAGTAAACAACAAAGTAAACAGTTAGTATTATACAAACATCAATAAAAATATCAATGATTAATATAACAATAACTGCTCATTGTAGGTTCTAGGTAGTGGGTGACGAAAGGAATTACACAAATGATTGTGTATAAAAAGATTATATTGTACACAGACTTATGATACAGGGTAGTTGTACATATGTAAAAATACTACAATACTAACACACACACATATATATACATATATATATATATATATATATATATATATATATATATATATATATATATAATTCATATAAAATTAGGGCCTAAACACTTACATTTACCCCTAGACAGTATAGAAATCACAGGGACTCAGCAATTAAATAAAAAAAATCCTAAAATGCACTATTACTATTTAAAATTGCCAGATATGCCTAATATTTCTTGCTTATAGTTACTAATACAGTGCCCTTGTGCACATGCATCCTTTCTCCTCCTTGGTCCTCTCCCAACTCTTCAAATATGACTCAAAATCTTTCCTGGACACCTCACTTTCTGTTGGGAAGGACTAGCCCCTCCCTTTAGCCAGCCCATTTACTCACAAAGGGTTTTCATGGCCAGGCACTGACTTCATTTACATTACATAATTAAGAATCCTTTATACACCCAAATCTATTGTGTCCACCCAAATGCAGCCAAGAAGTTTGGGTCTCCGTTGATACCAGATTAGCATTGAAGAGGCTCAATTACCATCCTAGCTAGGGAAGCTACTTGGAGACCTAGTTTAGATATTTTAAACTTATATCTCTAATATTTTATATTTTATGGGAATTCTCTATTTCTTACACAGTTACAGTAATAACACTTGCTAGGAATTTTACAACTTGTGCTGCTGTTACACAGAATGGCTGCTGTTACACAGCAAAAAGCCAGCCAGCTCTCGGCTGTGTTACACTGCAAACAGCCAGGCATGTAGCTGTTGTTATAATGTGATGGATGCTCCATGCTTTGTGCTGTAGTATGATGGTAAAAAGCTTTGGAGCTGACTCACAGGTGATGTGTGAGTGATCTCTCTATTGTGCTGCTGCGATAGAAAGATTGCCCTTAAAAATGCTGCTTCTGTACCAGAGTTATATTTGCTCTTCAATTGTTACTTTTCACATTTAAAACACATCTTTAACACTATAAGCGTGTTGTATGTGCCGTGCTATCCCAGGTTGCGGCACCCACAGGAATAATAGCAAAGGAATAATAGCAAAGCAATAATAGCAAATACAGCATTGTCACTCTGGCATAGACTAGCATAGGCTATGTACAGCCTGTGTGCAATGCAGGCTTGCTCTGGTCCACCATACTGTCCAGTAGTTTATACTATTGTGAGCAAACAATACAGCAAACTTGCATCCCACTGCAAGCCTGGGGCCTGTCAAAGCGGTGCACTGTGGCAGACACAATTATTGCATAGCTTGGCTCAACCACAATTAATTATTTGGTTCAACCAAAATTTTTCTTGCTGTAACATAGTAACATAGTATCAAAAGAATTTTTTATTGAATAAAAACCAGGGAATTGCCTTGCAATTCAAAGAAGAAGGGGGGGCTAGTGCACTGCCCTTTATTAAATGGGCGCCCTGTTCAACCGGAAAAGCATCATACACAAAAACACACAAATAAGACAAATGGTCGTTCCACAGGGCTGGCACTAAAGCACACCAGACAAAATTGCCAAAAATACAAATTTGAATTAATCACCATATGTGGCATAAGACATATATTCTACACACAATACACTAAAATTATACATAAAATAGCAATTGCTAATTCACAGACACACATGTAGGGGCCCCCGCCAGGACTAACCTGGAATACCACACCTCCTCCAGACACTCAGACAGACACTCCGCTGGCCAGCTTATTACTAAGGGATCAAGTCCACAAAACTACATAGGGAGAACAAATGTTGATTCCTAGTTGTAAGTCCACGCTACTACTGATGTGGGGGGCTGTGTTCCAAATAGATACTGTATCCACACTGCACAGACTTTAGCCCGCAGGCACTCACGTGTCCCGTAGTTGCGGGTGCAGGAATCACTCCACTTTTCCCGTGGGGGGGCGGGCGTGCACACAGTGGTATATGGCAAGTCACAGATGTTGGAAGGGTATCCTGTTTTTTCCTCTCCGGGGCGCCTCAGGGTGAGGAAACTCCCAGTGGGGAGTGAAACGTACGTCGGTGACGACCCCCGACCACGCCCCCAGTCTCTTGTTACCATCTCACTCTGCGAACACTGAGTTGATATTACGTGAGCGGCCAGGTGGTGCGACACGCTGTGTGGCTGTTTCTCCATTCATGCTGGGAACACGTGTGAAGCAGGTTCTGCGCTGTGCGGGAGTGGCGGCAATGGCGGCGGTGGTTTAAACTTACAGCGCGGAGGCGCCCCGGAGAGGAAAAAACAGGATACCCTTCCAACATCTGTGACTTGCCATATACCACTGTGTGCACGCCCGCCCCCCCACGGGAAAAGTGGAGTGATTCCTGCACCCGCAACTACGGGACACGTGAGTGCCTGCGGGCTAAAGTCTGTGCAGGTTGCGCAGCGTTTCACAACCGGCTTCTGTTTCATACCACAGTAGTGTGGATACAGTATCTATTTGGAGCACAGCCCCCCACATCAGTAGTAGCGCGGACTTACAACTAGGAATCAACATTTGTCCCCTGATAATCAGCTGCCACCTGGCTCCCTATGTAGTTTTGTGGACTTGATCCCTTAGTAATAAGCTGGCCAGCGGAGTGTCTGTCTGAGTGTCTGGAGGAGGTGTGGTATTCCAGGTTAGTCCTGGCGGGGGCCCCTACATGTGTGTCTGTGAATTAGCAATTGCTATTTTATGTATAATTTTAGTGTATTGTGTGTAGAATATATGTCTTATGCCACATATGGTGATTAATTAAAATTTGTATTTTTGGCAATTTTGTCTGGTGTGCTTTAGTGCCAGCCCTGTGGAACGACCATTTGTCTTATTTGTGTGTTTTTGTGTATAGTAACATAGTATGTAAGGCTGAATAAAGACTTTAGTCCATCCAGTTCAGCCTGTTTAACTCCATGCAGTGGTCTAGTAGCCATAGCTGGAAATGTTATTACATGCCAGGAAGGCATCAAGGCCACTTTTGAACATTTTTACTGCATCCATCATTACTACCTCCTCTGGCAGAGAGTTCCATAGTCTCACTGCTCTTACAGAGAAGAATTCCCTCCTATGTCGGTGGAGAAAGCACCTTTCTTCTAGCCTTAGTGGATGCCCTCGGGTTATTGTTACACTCCGGGGTATAAATAGATTGTGGGACAGATCTTTGTATTGACCCCGAATATATTTATACATAGTTATTAGATCACCCCTCAATCTTCTGTTTTCTAAACTAAATAAACCTAACTTGGACAATCTTTCAGGGTACTCTAGTCCCTGCACTCCTTTTATTAACTTTGTTGCCCTTCTTTGAATGCGCTCCAGTTCTGATATGTCCTTCTTAAGCACAGGTGCCCAGAACTGTACACAGTATTCCATATGGGGTCTGACCAGTGACTTGTACAGGGGTAAAATGATGCTCTGGTCATGAGCACCCATGCCCCTCCTGATGCACCCCATGATCCTATTTGCTTTGGCAGCAGCTGCCTGGCATTGATTACTACAGTTGGGCTTATTGTCAACTAAAACCCCTAGGTCCTTTTGCATTGTTGTTTTACCAAGTGTTTCTTTATTTAGTGTGTAATC
This sequence comes from Gastrophryne carolinensis, assembly GCA_027917425.1. Classification (NCBI taxonomy): domain Eukaryota; kingdom Metazoa; phylum Chordata; class Amphibia; order Anura; family Microhylidae; genus Gastrophryne; species Gastrophryne carolinensis. The sequence continues at coordinate 198,878,063 of CM051237.1, forward strand.
ATGAAACAGATTTCTCCTTCCCATGTGCATAACTTTACATTTATCTGTGTTAAACTTCATTTGCTATTTAACTGCCCATGCTTCCAATTTATCTAAATATGTTTGTAGCTGCCTGCTGTCCTCTTATGTTTTAATTACTTTACACAGCTTAGTATCATCTGCAAAGATTGAGACTTTACTGTTTAATCCATACCCAATGTCATTTATATATATATTGAAGAGAATTGGTCCCAGAACTGACCCTTGTGGTACTCCACTAGTAACCGTGACCCAATCTGAGTGTGTACCATTGATAACCACCCCCTGCTTTCGATCATTAAGCCAATTTCCCACCCATGTGCACACGTTTTCCCCCAGTACAAGCATTCTCATCTTTTGTACCAGCCTTTTATGTGGCACAGTATCAAATGCTTTAGAAAAGTCAAGATATGTGATATCCAATGATTCCCCCTGATCCAATCTTGAACTTACCTCCTCATAAAAGCTGATTAGGTTTGTCTGGCAGGAGTGATTCCTCATAAATCCATGCTGATATGGAGTAATTTTCCCCAAGGTGCTCCAGGATAGTATCCCTTAAGAAACCTTCAAACAGCTTTCCCACCACAGATGTTAAGCTTACCAGTCTGTAGTTCCCAGGTTCCCCCCTAGATCCCTTTTTGAATATTGGCACCACATTTGCCAAGCACCAATCCCTCGGAAAAGACCCTGTCGTTATTGAGTCCACAAACATTAGAAATAACGGCTTGTCTATTACTGTACATAACTCCCTTAAAACACGAGGATGTATGTCATCTGGTCCTGGTGATTTATCGATTTTTATCAGCTTGAGACGGTGCTGGACTTCTTCCTTGGTTAGACCAGTGACATTTAATGGAGGGTTTTGGTTATTCCCCTGCATTTTACTCGGCGTGTCACATTCTTTTGTGAATATAGAAGCAAAGAAGTTAACAAAAAGCTATATCTCTAAAATGACTTGTAATTTGGGTTTAACCTGGTAGGGATGGACTGTATCTATTCACACAGATATGTAAACATGATTCTTTTACTGGATTTCCCATCAGTGGCCATCTAATCTAATGCACCTACTATATCAGCAAATGAGGAATACCTAAGAAATGAGAATCCACATTTTTAATAGTCATATTTTGTCTGGAAATGATTACCGAGCTTCAGGGTACCAAAGTATTTACTGCAATAAAGGCCTGAAAGTAAACACAATGGTTTGTCCCTGCAGTGCCTTTGCATAAATATGTATTTGTCTTGCAGTATAAATAATCCCTTTCTTTTTAAGGCGATGCCAGTTTATGTTTATGACAGAAGATATGAGTGTAATCTGTTTGAGATTGACTTGTCAGAGCAATATTGTACGTGGGTTTTATTAAATATGCTCTAAATTTAAGGAATAAAAGCCACGCAACAATAACGTGAAAGTCCAGTGTAGCAATAACACACCTCCCCCCGCTTTGCCTACATCCCCTGGTGCTGAGGGAGTGTGGGGGGGTTAGAAGAAAAAATTAACATTTTACCTTGCCCAGATCCCCCATCATCACCAGTGTTCGTGCAGCAGCTGCACACCACTGTTCTACCACTGCTTTGGGTCAAGGATGCAGCCATCTTTGACAGGAAGCACAGACGTGGCATCCCCCTAATCTGCGTGTGCTCCTGTCCACCCATTCAAGTGAATGGGCTGGTGGGGATGTGCACAGAGCTGTTAAAGCCAGTCTTTGCCTCCTGTACAAGATCCATCCTGAATCTGAAGCGGTGGGGGAACGGATGCATAGGATGCTTGCTGGGTTAGTGAAATAAGACTGTAAAGAAGTATGACATTCAGATAAGAGGCATCACTATTAGAATCGCTGTCGCAGAGCGGCACAATTACACACCATGGAGTTGGCAGCAGCATAAGAAGCCCATATATTGCCTGAAAGACACTTTGGAGTTGGCAGCAGCATAAGGAGCCCATATATTGCCTGAAAGACACATTGGAGTTGGCAGCAGCATGGGGAGCCCATATATTGCCTGAAAAACACACCCTGGACTTGGCAGCAGCAGCAGCATAAGGAGCCCATATATTGCCTGAAAAACACATTGCAGTTGGCAGCAGCATAAGCAGCCCATATATTGCCTGAAAGAAACACCCTGGAGCTGGCAGCAGCAGCATAAAGAGCCCATATATTTCCTGAAAAACACACTGGAGTTGGCAGCAGCAGCATAAGGAGCCCATATATTGCCTGAAAAACACATTGGAGTTGGCAGCAGCAGCTAAGCAGCCCATATATTGCCTGAAAAACACACTGGAGTTGGCAGCAGCAGCATAAGGAGCCCATATATTGCCTGAAAAACACATTGGAGTTGGCAGCAGCAGCATAAGCAGCCCATAAATTGCCTGAAAAACACATTGAAGTTGGCAGCAGCATAAGAAGCCCATATATTGCCAGAAAAACACATTGGAGTTGGCAGCAGCATTAGGAACCCATATATAGCCTGAAATGCACACCCAGGAGTTGGAAGCAGCAGCATAAGGAGCCCATATATTGCCTGAAAAACACATTGGAGTTGGCAGCAGCATAAGCAGCCCATATATTGCCTGAAAAACACATTGCAGTCGGCAGCAGCATAAGCAGCCCATATATCACCTTAAAAACACATTGGAGTTGGCAGCAGCATAAGCAGCCCATATATTGCCAGAAAAACACATTGGAGTTGGCAGCAGCATAAGCAGCCCATATATTGCCTGAAAGACACACCCTGGAGTTGGCAGCAGCAGCAGCATAAGGAGCCCATATATTGCCTGAAAAACACATTGGAGTTGGCAGCAGCATAAGCAGCCCATATATCACCTGAAAAACACATTGGAGTTGGCAGCAGCATAAGCAGCCCATATATTGCCAGAAAAACACATTGGAGTTGGCAGCAGCATAAGCAGCCCATATATTGCCTGAAAAACACATTGGAGTTAGCAGCAGCATTAGAAGCCCATATATTGCCTGAAAGACACACCCAGGAGTTGGCAGCAGCAGCAAAGGGAGCCGATATATTGCCTGAAAAACACATTGGAGTTGGCAGCAGCATAAGCAGCCCATATATTGCCTGAAAAAACACATTGGAGTTGGCAGCAGCATAAGCAGCCCATATATTGCCTGAAAAACACACCCTGGAGTTGGCAGCAGCAGCATAAGGAGCCCATATATTGCCTGAAAAACACATTGGAGTTAGCAGCAGCAGAAGCAGCCCATATATTGCCTGAAAAACACATTGGAATTGGCAGCAGCATAAGCAGCCCATATATTGCCAGAAAAACACATTGGAGTTGGCAGCAGCATAAGCAGCCCATATATTGCCTGAAAAACACATTGGAGTTGGCAGCAGCATTAGGAGCCCATATATTGCCTGAAAGACACACCCAGGAGTTGGCAGCAGCAGCAAAGGGAGCTGATATATTGCCTGAAAGACACATTGGAGTTGGCAACAGCATAGGGAGCCCATATATTGCCTGAAAGACACATTGGAGTTGGCAGCAGCATGGGGAGCCCATATGCTGCCTGAAAAACACACCCTGGACGTGGCAGCAGCAGCATAAGGAGCCCATATGTTGCCTGAAAAACACATTGGAGTTGGCAGCAGCATAAGCAGCCCATATATTGCCTGAAAGACACACCCTGGAGTTGGCAGCAGCAGCATAAGGAGCCCATATATTTCCTGAAAAACACACTGGAGTTGGCAGCAGCAGCATAAGGACCCCATATATTACCTGAAAAACACACTGGAGTTGGCAGCAGCAGCATAAGCAGCCCGTATATTGCCTGAAAAACACATTGAAGTTGGCAGCAGCATAAGAAGCCCATATATTGCCAGAAAAACACATTGGAGTTGGCAGCAGCATAAGGAGCCCATATATTGCCTGAAAGACACACCCAGGAGTTGGAAGCAGCAGCATAAGGAGCCCATATATTGCCTGAAAAACACATTGGAGTTGGCAGCAGCATAAGCAGCCCATATATTGCCTGAAAAACACATTGCAGTTGGCAGCAGCATAAGCAACCCATATATTGCCTGAAAAACACATTGGAGTTGGCAGCAGCGGCAACATAAGGAGCCCATATATTGCCTAAAAAACACATTGGAGTTGGCAGCAGCATAAACAGCCCATATATTGCCTGAAAGACACACCCTGGAGTTGGCAGCAGCAGCATAAGGAGCCCATATATTGCCTGAAAAACACATTGGAGTTGGCAGCAGCATAAGCAGCCCATATATTGCCTGAAAGACACACCCTGGAGTTGGCAGCAGCAGCATAGGGAGCCCATATATTTCCTGAAAAACACACTGGAGTTGGCAGCAGCATAAGGAGCCCATATATTGCCTGAAAAACACATTGGAGTTAGCAGCAGCATTAGGCGCCCATATATCACCTGAAAAACACATTGGAGTTGGCAGCAGCATAAGCAGCCCATATATTGCCTGAAAAACACATTGGAGTTGGCAGCAGCATAAGCAGCCCATATATTGCCTGAAAGACACACCCTGGAGTTGGCAGCAGCAGCATAAGGAGCCCATATATTGCCTGAAAAACACATTGGAGTTGGCAGCAGCATAAGCAGCCCATATATCACCTGAAAAACACACCCTGGAGTTGGCAGCAGCAGCATAAGAAGCTCATATATTGCCAGAAAAACACATTGGAGTTGGCAGCAGCATTAGGAGCCCATATATAGCCTGAAATGCACACCCAGGAGTTGGAAGCAGCAGCATAAGGAGCCCATATATTGCCTGAAAAACACATTGGAGTTGGCAGCAGCATAAGCAGCCCATATATTGCCTGAAAAACACATTGCAGTCGGCAGCAGCATAAGCAGCCCATATATCACCTGAAAAACACATTGGAGTTAGCAGCAGCATAAGCAGCCCATATATTGCCAGAAAAACACATTGGAGTTGGCAGCAGCATAAGCAGCCCATATATTGCCTGAAAGATACACCCTGGAGTTGGCAGCAGCAGCATAAGGAGCCCATATATTGCCTGAAAAACACATTGGAGTTGGCAGCAGCATAAGCAGCCCATATATTGCCAGAAAAACACATTGGAGTTGGCAGCAGCATAAGCAGCCCATATATTGCCTGAAAAACACATTGGAGTTAGCAGCAGCATTAGAAGCCCATATATTGCCTGAAAGACACACCCAGGAGTTGGCAGCAGCAGCAAAGGGAGCCGATATATTGCCTGAAAAACACATTGGAGTTGGCAGCAGCATAAGCAGCTCATATATTGCCTGAAAAAACACATTGGAGTTGGCAGCAGCATAAGCAGCCCATATATTGCCTGAAAAACACATTGGAATTGGCAGCAGCATAAGCAGCCCATATATTGCCTGAAAAACACATTGGAGTTGGCAGCAGCATTAGGAGCCCATATATTGCCTGAAAGACACACCCAGGAGGGTGCAGCAGCAGCAAAGGGAGCCGATATATTGCCTGAAAGACACATTGGAGTTGGCAGCAGCATAGGGAGCCCACATATTGCCTGAAAGACACATTGGAGTTGGCAGCAGCATGGGGAGCCCATATGCTGCCTGAAAAACACACCCTGGACGTGGCAGCAGCAGCAGCAGCATAAGGAGCCCATATATTGCCTGAAAAACACATTGGAGTTGGCAGCAGCATAAGCAGCCCATATATTGCCTGAAAGACACACCCTGGAGTTGGCAGCAGCAGCATAAGGAGCCCATATATTTCCTGAAAAACACACTGGAGTTGGCAGCAGCAGCATAAGGAGCCCATATATTACCTGAAAAACACACTGGAGTTGGCAGCAGCAGCATAAGCAGCCCGTATATTGCCTGAAAAACACATTGAAGTTGGCAGCAGCATAAGAAGCCCATATATTGCCAGAAAAACACATTGGAGTTGGCAGCAGCATAAGGAGCCCATATATTGCCTGAAAGACACACCCAGGAGTTGGAATCAGCAGCATAAGGAGCCCATATATTGCCTGAAAAACACATTGGAGTTGGCAGCAGCATAAGCAGCCCATATATTGCCTGAAAAACACATTGCAGTTGGCAGCAGCATAAGCAACCCATATGTTGCCTGAAAAACACATTGGAGTTGGCAGCAGCGGCAACATAAGGAGCCCATATATTGCCTAAAAAACACATTGGAGTTGGCAGCAGCATAAACAGCCCATATATTGCCTGAAAGACACACCCTGGAGTTGGCAGCAGCAGCATAAGGAGCCCATATATTGCCTGAAAAACACATTGGAGTTGGCAGCAGCATAAGCAGCCCATATATTACCTGAAAAACACACTGGAGTTGGCAGCAGCAGCATAAGCAGCCCGTATATTGCCTGAAAAACACATTGAAGTTGGCAGCAGCATAAGAAGCCCATATATTGCCAGAAAAACACATTGGAGTTGGCAGCAGCATAAGGAGCCCATATATTACCTGAAAAACACACTGGAGTTGGCAGCAGCAGCATAAGCAGCCCGTATATTGCCTGAAAAACACATTGAAGTTGGCAGCAGCATAAGAAGCCCATATATTGCCAGAAAAACACATTGGAGTTGGCAGCAGCATAAGGAGCCCATATATTGCCTGAAAGACACACCCAGGAGTTGGAATCAGCAGCATAAGGAGCCCATATATTGCCTGAAAAACACATTGGAGTTGGCAGCAGCATAAGCAGCCCATATATTGCCTGAAAAACACATTGCAGTTGGCAGCAGCATAAGCAACCCATATATTGCCTGAAAAACACATTGGAGTTGACAGCAGCGGCAACATAAGGAGCCCATATATTGCCTAAAAAACACATTGGAGTTGGCAGCAGCATAAACAGCCCATATATTGCCTGAAAGACACACCCTGGAGTTGGCAGCAGCAGCATAAGGAGCCCATATATTGCCTGAAAAACACATTGGAGTTGGCAGCAGCATAAGCAGCCCATATATTGCCTGAAAGACACACCCTGGAGTTGGCAGCAGCAGCAGCATAGGGAGCCCATATATTTCCTGAAAAACACACTGGAGTTGGCAGCAGCATAAGGAGCCCATATATTGCCTGAAAAACACATTGGAGTTAGCAGCAGCATTAGGCGCCCATATATTGCATGAAAGACACAGCCAGGAGTTGGCAGCAGCAGCAAAGGGAGCCGATATATTGCCTGAAAAGCACATTGAAGTTGGCAGCAGCATAAGCAGCCCATATATTGCCTGAAAAACACACCCTGGAGTTGGCAGCAGCAGCAGCAGCAGCATAAGGAGCCCATATATTGCCTGAAAAACACATTGGAGTTAGCAGCAGCAGAAGCAGCCCATATATTGCCTGAAAAACACATTGGAATTGGCAGCAGCATAAGCAGCCCATATATTGCCAGAAAAACACATTGGAGTTGGCAGCAGCATAAGCAACCCATATATTGCCTGAAAAACACATTGGAGTTGGCAGCAGCGGCAACATAAGGAGCCCATATATTGCCTAAAAAACACATTGGAGTTGGCAGCAGCATAAACAGCCCATATATTGCCTGAAAGACACACCCTGGAGTTGGCAGCAGCAGCATAAGGAGCCCATATATTGCCTGAAAAACACATTGGAGTTGGCAGCAGCATAAGCAGCCCATATATTGCCTGAAAGACACACCCTGGAGTTGGCAGCAGCAGCATAGGGAGCCCATATATTTCCTGAAAAACACACTGGAGTTGGCAGCAGCATAAGGAGCCCATATATTGCCTGAAAAACACATTGGAGTTAGCAGCAGCATTAGGCGCCCATATATTGCCTGAAAGACACAGCCAGGAGTTGGCAGCAGCAGCAAAGGGAGCCGATATATTGCCTGAAAAGCACATTGAAGTTGGCAGCAGCATAAGCAGCCCATATATTGCCTGAAAAACACACCCTGGAGTTGGCAGCAGCAGCAGCAGCAGCATAAGGAGCCCATATATTGCCTGAAAAACACATTGGAGTTAGCAGCAGCAGAAGCAGCCCATATATTGCCTGAAAAACACATTGGAATTGGCAGCAGCATAAGCAGCCCATATATTGCCAGAAAAACACATTGGAGTTGGCAGCAGCATAAGCAGCCCATATATTGCCTGAAAAACACATTGGAGTTGGCAGCAGCATTAGGAGCCCATATATTGCCTGAAAGACACACCCAGGAGTTGGCAGCAGCAGCAAAGGGAGCCGATATATTGCCTGAAAGACACATTGGAGTTGGCAGCAGCATAAGGAGCCCATATATGGCCTGAAAGACACATTGGAGTTGGCAGCAGCATGGGGAGCCCATATGCTGCCTGAAAAACACACCCTGGACTTGGCAGCACCATAAGGAGCCCATATATTGCCTGAAAAACACATTGCAGTTGGCAGCAGCATAAGCAGCCCATATATTGCCTGAAAAACACATTGGAGTTGGCAGCAGCATTAGGAGCCCATATATTGCCTGAAAGACACACCCAGGAGTTGGCAGCAGCAGCAAAGGGAGCCGATATATTGCCTGAACGACACATTGGAGTTGGCAGCAGCATAAGGAGCCCATATATGGCCTGAAAGACACATTGGAGTTGGCAGCAGCATGGGGAGCCCATATGCTGCCTGAAAAACACACCCTGGACTTGGCAGCACCATAAGGAGCCCATATATTGCCTGAAAAACACATTGCAGTTGGCAGCAGCATAAGCAGCCCATATATTGCCTGAAAGACACATCCTGGAGTTGGCAGCAGCAGTATAAGGAGCCCATATATTTCCTGAAAAACACACTGGAGTTGGCAGCAGCAGAAGCATAAGGAGCCCATATATTGCCTGAAAAACACACTGGAGTTGGCAGCAGCAGCATAAGCAGCCCGTATATTGCCAGAAAAACACATTGGAGTTGGCAGCAGCATTAGGAGCCCATATATTGCCTGAAAGACACACCCATGAGTTGGAAGCAGCAGCATAAGGAGCCCATATATTGCCTGAAAAACACATTGGAGTTGGCAGCAGCATAAGCAGCCCATATATTGCCTGAAAAACACATTGCAGTTGGCAGCAGCATAAGCAACCCATATATTGCCTGAAAAACACATTGGAGTTGGCAGCAGCGGCAACATAAGGAGCCCATATATTGCCTAAAAAACACATTGGAGTTGGCAGCAGCATAAGCAGCCCATATATTGCCTGAAAGACACACCCTGGAGTTGGCAGCAGCAGCATAAGGAGCCCATATATTGCCTGAAAAACACATTGGAGTTGGCAGCAGCATAAGCAGCCCATATATTGCCAGAAAAACACATTGGAGTTGGCAGCAGCATAAGCAGCCCATATATTGCCTGAAAAACACATTGGAGTTGGCAGCAGCATTAGGAGCCCATATATTGCCTGAAAGACACACCCAGGAGTTGGCAGCAGCAGCAAAGGGAGCCGATATATTGCCTGAAAGACACATTGGAGTTGGCAGCAGCATAAGGAGCCCATATATTGCCTGAAAGACACATTGGAGTTGGCAGCAGCATGGGGAGCCCATATGCTGCCTGAAAAACACACCCTGGACTTGGCAGCAGCAGCAGCATAAGGAGCCCATATATTGCCTGAAAAACACATTGGAGTTAGCAGCAGCAGAAGCAGCCCATATATTGCCTGAAAAACACATTGGAATTGGAAGCAGCATAAGCAGCCCATATATTGCCTGAAAGACACACCCTGGATTTGGCAGCAGCATGAGGAGCCCATATATTGCCTGAAAAACACATTGGAGTTGGCAGCAGCATAAGGAGCCCATATATTGCCTGAAAAACACATTGCAGTTGGCAGCAGCATAAGCAACCCATATATTGCCTGAAAAACACATTGGAGTTGGCAGCAGCAGCAGCATAAGGAGCCCATATATTGCCGGAAAAACACACCCTGGAGTTGGCAGCAGCAGCATAAGCAGCCCTTATATTGCCTGAAAGACACACCCTGGATTTGGCAGCAGCATGAGGAGCCCATATATTGCCTGAAAAACACATTGGAGTTGGCAGCAGCATAAGCAGCCCATATATTGCCTGAAAAACACACTGGAGTTGTCAGCAGCAGCATAATGAGCCCATATATTGCCTGAAAAACACATTGGAGTTGGCAGCAGCATAAAGAGCCCATATATTGTCAGAAAAACACATTGGTGTTTGCAGCAGTAGCATAAGGAGCCCATATATTGCCTGAAAAACACATTGGAGTTGGCAGCAGCATAAGCAGCCCATATATTGCCTGAAAAACACATTGGAGTTGGAAGCAGCAGCATAAGGAGCCCATATATTGCCTGAAAGACACACCCTTGAGTTGGCAGCAGCATGAAGAGAAAAATACAGATTTTGGGCACATATATCTTATCCTAAGAATATTAATACAAATTAAGATTAACGCAAAGCATTTCCTCAATTATTACTTGTGGTCTTATGCGGAGCAATGTCTGTAACTGGAGAGCAGCGCCTTAAATCTGTTTTGCACTATCCATATTTCTGAAGTGTTGGTCTGGCACCATGATCATTCTACTCTGATCAGGCATTGGTGGGTGGAAATCTTGGCTGATCCATGCCCGATTCATTTTCACGCAGGCCAGTCTCTCAAAAAAACATTTTTCAAGCGTACTGGAGCACATAGAACTGCCCTCATCAGAGCTTCACATACGCACATCTAGAAGTTTTACCACTTTGTTCCTGATAAAGTCTTCAGGGCCTAGTTACTACTTGCTAGTGAAAGGCCATAAATAGTTACACACCTGCTGCTGTTATCGACAAATCCTGTTTTATGCGTAGTGTAGCGTTTTGTCTTCCCCTCATATACGCACTATGTATGTCAGGCAGAGAAGTGCCAGGATGGGCACAGAGGAGTTGCAGAGGCCTAAATTCATCAAGCAGAGGTTGCAGCAGACTAGGGGTGAGTGGCAGTGTCTCAGTGAGAGGCCTGATCTCCCGTTATGAGCTAGCGGTCGTGTCTCGACCAGCAACCCATCTGCCATCATCGATTGGTTAACACGATCATCCACTTCATCACAAGTGACATCTGACACCCCCAGTCAACTGTCGGTTATATCTTATGCTTTGGGTTCAGCTCCACTATTCAGTGAGGACGATCTGCTAGAGAAAAATCAGCAGCTACTGTCCAGCCAAGAAGTGGAGGAGACACTCGCCGCTTCTTCCACTAGGCGGGCAAGTAGTGATGAGGAGAGTGGCGTGGGAGGTGGTGTTTTAAGCGTTTTGGCTTCTTAAGCAGACACTGTTGAGGAACCTGAGGAGCACATCGGTGAGTTTTGAGAGCACTTTTAAAGGCTTGGATTGACGGATTTAGCGGTCAGCATGGTGACAGAAGGGGAAAGTCTGGAGGCAAATGTGCTCAGGGTAGACTACTTGCTGCGCGGCAGGCTACCTTCCCAGGAGGTAGTGGAAAAGGGTCCCCGGAGGCGGCGGCGGCAGCAGCAGTGAAGTAGTGCGGACTGTTGGTAGGAAAATCAGCTACTCGGCGATGTGGCAGTTTTTCATCAAGCATCCGCAGGAGGTTAACATGGCTATATGAAAGATGTGTAGGCAGAAGGCAATTGGTGGCCAGGGTCCCAATGTTGGCCCCGCAGCCCTGCGTCAACATTTGCAGCATCACCATAAAGCCGCCTGGGAGCTTCACATACGCACATCTAAGAGTTTTACCACTTTGTTCCTGATAAAGTCTTCAGGGCCTAGTTACTACTTGCTAGTGAAAGGCCATAAATAGTTACACACCTGCTGCTGTTATCGACAAATCCTGTTTTATGCGTAGTGTAGCGTTTTGTCTTCCCCTCATATACGCACTATGTATGTCAGGCAGAGAAGTGCCAGGATGGGCACAGAGGAGTTGCAGAGGCCTAAATTCATCAAGCAGAGGTTGCAGCAGACTAGGGGTGAGTGGCAGTGTCTCAGTGAGAGGCCTGATCTCCCGTTATGAGCTAGCGGTCGTGTCTCGACCAGCAACCCATCTGCCGTCATCGATTGGTTAACACGATCATCCACTTCATCACAAGTGACATCTGACACCCCCAGTCAACTGTCGGTTATATCTTATGCTTTGGGTTCAGCTCCACTATTCAGTGAGGACGATCTGCTAGAGAAAAATCAGCAGCTACTGTCCAGCCAAGAAGTGGAGGAGACACTCGCCGCTTCTTCCACTAGGCGGGCAAGTAGTGATGAGGAGAGTGGCGTGGGAGGTGGTGTTTTAAGTGTTTTGGCTTCTTAAGCAGACACTGTTGAGGAACCTGAGGAGCACATCAGTGAGTTTTGAGAGCACTTTTAAAGGCTTGGATTGACGGATTTAGCGGTCAGCATGGTGACAGAAGGGGAAAGTCTGGAGGCAAATGTGCTCAGGGTAGACTACTTGCTGCGCGGCAGGCTACCTTCCCAGGAGGTAGTGGAAAAGGGTCCCCGGAGGCGGCGGCGGCAGCAGCAGTGAAGTAGTGCGGACTGTTGGTAGGAAAATCAGCTACTCGGCGATGTGGCAGTTTTTCATCAAGCATCCGCAGGAGGTTAACATGGCTATATGAAAGATGTGTAGGCAGAAGGCGAATGGTGGCCAGGGTCCCAATGTTGACCCCGCAGCCCTGCGTCAACATTTGCAGCATCACCATAAAGCCGCCTGGGAGAGTTGGCTCCAAAGTGGTGGTCCAGCCTGCTGCATTCCCCAGTGGCACGCCGCTCTCTGTTCCAGCCAGCCGAGGCTCCACCACCTCCCGGGTGTCATACCCATCCTCTGTCGCTCCAGATGCTCCTCCTCCATTTAATCCGAGTCATTCCGCCAGCAATCCATTGGCCAAGCCATGTCCAAGCCAAGCTATGTGCCCACTCATCCAACGCTCAGAAGCTAAATGTGCTCTTGTATAAGTTGCTGGTACTGCAGTCCTTGGACAGGTCCCGCCGCTGTGGCCTCCACGCTCCTAGGCCGTTGTGCCTATGACAGTGCACTTGTCTATTTTGGTTCATGGATGTGCACGTTTTTTGCACTTAGGCACTTTTTTATGTGGCACCATTGCTAATTGTCAATTACATATTTATTGTTAACATTTATCTTATTTGAACACATTTATAATAATAACCTATAATAACACATAACATAATAACAATAACATATAAAAAAAAATTATTTGGTTAATTTTGTTTTTTTTTTTCCATAATTTTTTTGTCTTTTTATTTTAAATATTTTGTATTTTTTTTTATATTTTTTTTTTATTTGAAATTTTTTTTTATATTTTTTTTTATTTGAATTTTTTTTTATATTTTGTAAATTTATTTACATTTGTTAATTTTTTTTTTTTCAGTGCCCTTCCATGTAAACTTCAATGTAAACCAGTGGCAGCTCATACGTGACACCTGCCGTTTGCTCAGGCCCTTTGAGGAAGCCACTTTATTAGTCAGTCGCCAGGACTATGGGATGAACGATGTGATTCCACTGCTTCATGTACTACAACACATGTTGGAAACCATGGCTGGTCAGGGCACTGGAGACATGGCGCCTACATTTCATGGCCACATGCAGCCTGTGGGGGCTGAAGTGGAGGAGGAGGAGGAGGGGGGAGGGGCACTGTGAAGCACAGTTTAGGTTTGACAATATGGCAATTTTTTCTAGTCATCTGACAGGAGAGGAGGAGCAGGAGCAGCCAGAGGAGCTAGAGGGTTGTAAGGCGAGACAGAGGACCCAGACACACCGTGGCGGTATGCAGTGGAGATCGAGACAGGTAGTCGCTCCGTGTCACTTGCACAAATGGCACGATGCATGCTCCCGTGCTTGCGTAGTGACCGCAGAATTGTCTCCATTTGTCAGCGGGATGACTTCTGGCTCTCCACCATATTGGACCCTCGCTACCGGCACGAAATGGGGGCATTTTTTACACCCACTGAGAGGGAGGACAAACTGACCTATTACAGAGACATTCTACATAGTCAGTTGGCCGATGCCTATCTGCGCCATACTCTCGCAGGTCTGACTCGGGGGGACCTCTGTGCTCACCTTCCACTGCCATGGCTGCTGGGGGGGGGGGTGGCAGGAGCAACAGCAGCTCCATCAGCAGCAGCCTGAGTCTTCAGTCGCTAATGAGTAGCTTTCTTCACCTGCATAGTGAGGCTCATGAACAGCAGAAAGACCTGGAGCAGGCCCTGAACCAGCAGGTAGTGTCATACCTTGACATGACCATGCCAACACACCTTGCGGATCCGCTGGACCTCTGGGCAGCCAAACTTGACTTGTGGCAGCAACTGGCAGAGTTTACCCTGGGAAAGCTGTCCTGCCTGGCCAGTAGTGTGCCATCTGAGCAGGTGTTTAGTGCGGCGGGGGCCATAGTCACGCCAAGGAGAACTCGTCTGTCCACGAAAAATGTGGAGAGACTCACCTTTGTGAAGATGAATCAGGCATGGATCAGCCAGGATTGGTAGTTCCTGATGCATGGTAACGCCTTATGCTGCTGCCAACTCCAAGGTGTGTCTTTCAGGAAATATTTGGGCTCCTTATGCTGCTGTTGCCAACTCCAGGGTGTGTCTTTCAGGCAATATATGGGTTCCTTATACTGCTGCTGCACTCTTAAAAGACACATGCTAGCATTTAGTGAAAGGCAATGGCTGCGTTAAGCGTGAAAACATGACTTTCTTTCCAAAAAGAAGCATATTTGGGATGCCCCCCCCCCCCCCGGTGAAAGGCAATGACTTTCTTTACAAAATGCAAATGGTAAGTAGCCAGTTACTCTTAAAAGACACATGCTAGCATATTTGGGATGACCCCCCCCACCCGGTGAAAGGCAATGGCTGCTGGAAATTTGAAAACTTTTAAAAGACACATGCTAGCATATTTGGGATGCCCCCTAGGTGAAAGGCAATTGCTGCTTTAAACGTGAAAACATGACTTTCTTTACAAAATGCAAGAGGTAAGTAGCCAATTACTCTTAATATATTAATGCTAGCATTTGGGATGCCCCTCGGTGAAAGACAATAGCTGCTTTAAACATGAAAAAGTGACTTTCTTTACAAAATGCAAAAAGGTAAGTAGCCAGTTACTCCTAATATATTAATGCTAGCATTTGGGATGCCCCCCGGTGAAAGGCAATTGCTGCCTTAAACGTGAAAACGTGACTTTCTTTACAAAATGCAAAAGGTAAGTAGCCAGTTACTCTAAATATATTAATGCTAGCATTTGGGATGCCCCCTGGTGAAAGGCAATTGCTGCTTTAAACGTGAAAACATGACTTTCTTTACAAAATGCAAGAGGTAAGTAGCCAGTTGCTCTTAATATATTAATGCTAGCATTTGGAATGCCCCCCGGTGAAAGACAATTGCTGCTTTAAACGTGAAAAAGTGACTTTCTTTACAAAATGCAAAAGGTAAGTATCCAGTTACTCTTAATATATTAATGCTAGCATTTGAGATGCCCCCCCGGTGAAAGACAATTGCTGCTTTAAACGTGAAAACATGACTTTCTTTACAAAATGCAAAAGGTAAGTAGCCAGTTACTCTTAAAAGACACATGCTAGCATATTTGGGATGCCCCCCGGTGAAAGGCAGTGGCTGCTGGCAATTTGACAACTCCAGGGTGTGTTTTTCAGGCAATATATGGGCTCCTTATACTGCTGCTGCCAATTCCAATGTGTGCACTCTTAAAAGACACATGCTAGCATTTAGGATGCCCCCCAGTGAAAGGCAATGGCTGCGTTAAACGTGAAAACATGACTTTCTTTACAAAATGCAAAAGGTAAGTAGCCAGTTACTCTTAAAAGACACATGCTAGCTTATTTTGGATCCCCCCCGGTGAAAGGCAATTGCTGCTGGAAATTTGACAATGTGACTATCTTTACAAAATGCAAAAGGTAAAAAGCCAGTTACTCTTAAAAGACACATGCTAGCATATTTGGGATGCCCCCCCCCCCCCGGTGAAAGGCAATGGCTGCTGGCAATTTGACAATGTGACTTTTTTTTTTTTTTTTTAAGGGTTAAAAACCCTTACAAATCCCCCTTACCCAAAGTAACCAGCCCGGGACCAGCTATACAGGGCTTGTAGGAACAGGGCACAGGGGCCAGCTTTTGTGGCCCCTGGCCCTGCAGGCTACAAGCCTGCATAGCCCATGGCCACGGGCTCTTCTGCCCCCCCCCCCTGGGCTTTGGGGAGGCAGCTAATGGGGGTTTCCGGGGGTTAATGGCAAGTCACCCGCTAGCCGCAGGTGACTTGCCATCCCCCGAGTCTTGTGAACTGGTATAAGGGGTCTCATGGACCCCTTACCAGTTCACAAGGGGTTAACAGTAAAAAAAAAAAAACACACACACACTCACTTTACTCACCTCCGATCGTCAGCTCCTGTGTCCCTCGCATCTCTGAGTGCAGATGGTGTCACCGCTGGCCATTGGAGGGGGGAAGCAGGCGATCAGATCATCTCCTGCCTTTCCCCTCCTGTGGCCAGCGATGACAAGTGACAGAAATGACAGCCGGAGTCAGGACGACACCTGAGGCGTGATGTCATAAACCCCCTTAGCGGCAAGATGGCGGCACCCGTCGAGAAGGACAGGGAGAGGGCCTGAAGCTGGAGAGCCGGGGGGGTGATCGGAGGCCCCCCCTGGTGAAGAGGAGACCCTGTGGGAGCGACCAAACATTGAGGTAAGTAAATGTCATTTTTATTTATTTATTTTTTTTACATGTATTTAGCTTGGCACTTAAGTGGAGTGGAAGCGAGCACGTAGAATCTACGTGCTTGGCACTGAAAGGGTTAAAGAATGATACCAGGAAAAGGAAAAGCTAAATAGGCAGGTGTGTTATTAACACTAAATAGGCTTGAAAGCTAATGCAAACACTGTAAACTGTCTCTGTCTCTCTCTGTCACAGCCTCTCTCATTCTCCCTATCGCTCTATCTGTCCCTCGCTCCTTCTGTTACTTGTTCTATCTATCTCTCCCTCACTGTATCTATCTATCTATCTATCTATCTATCTATCTATCTATCTATCTATCTATCTGTCTCTCGCTCTCTCTGCATGATCCGCTCTAGCCGTAATACAGTGTCGGAATGAGCTTCTGCAAAATGGCAGCTGCTTACATAGGGCTGTGACATCATCGGGAAGCCTGGCTGCTGATAGGTAGCATGTGACGCCTACCCAGGATTCTTTGCCCCATGGGACATGTCCTGACATGTGGATCCACCATTTTAGATGGCCTGGATAGTAGAAAATTGAGTTTTAAGGAAGCGATCGAATCGCAGTGAATCGTTAAGAATCACATTTTTCCTGAAATTCCTAGCGAATTCGGATTCGTCAGATTCGATACGCTCATCTCTAAAAAATACCATTGAAAATGCAGGTAAGCTGGTTACTGTGCACTGGGTCAGCATATTAGCCACACAGTGTTTACAAGAAAGAAAAGCAATGGCGCTTGTACTTCTATAATAACTTCATTTCACAGGTAGTTTGTACTAAGATCATTATAACACATTTACACGTATTAACTGTTATTTACTATGTTATTTCATTATCGAGGCAGACTCAAAAGTATTCCTATTGTGTAGGGCTATACATTGCAATGTTCTCATTTTTTTACCTGTAATTGTAAATAACATTTCACCTCGCTGTTCCGCTATCCTCTGTGATGGGAACGACAGGGTCATTTAAGCACACTGTGTGCATTGCACTGGAGTGAGCTGAGCTTGAGTGACAATGTGGAGGGCTCCATTCTAGCCCATCTCTAAGGGTATCAACCTAATACAAACCTCAGGCTTGGATTTGTGGTCAGGGGAGTGCTGCAGGTGGGGTAAGAGGAAAAAGAAATTCCCCTTCCTTTCTGTGACCAGAGCAAAGAGACAGCATGGGACTGACACTGCATCAGGTAAACTGCAAGGTGCATGATTATTGACTGGTACTAAGTAATCCTAGTGCCGCCAGGATCAACAGCTTAGCCCACAACCTAGAATGCACCAGGCATTATGGCAACACTCATCAGCCTTCCAGTGAATTCCTCCAAGTACCATAGGCCTTTATAGCCAATGGAGAAACATGGCAGTGTGACAGCCAGAATTTTTCATTCAGGTTTCTTTTTATATAGCTGTTAAAAAAATACATTTCTAAATTATCTGTGCTAAAAAATGTGTTTGAATTGTTTATCATAGGGTTAACCCAGAACAGGCATC
The DNA here is from genome assembly GCA_027917425.1 of Gastrophryne carolinensis. Classification (NCBI taxonomy): domain Eukaryota; kingdom Metazoa; phylum Chordata; class Amphibia; order Anura; family Microhylidae; genus Gastrophryne; species Gastrophryne carolinensis. The sequence goes on from CM051237.1 coordinate 198,896,193, forward strand.
CCTGGATTAAGTGATATGGTGATTTCCCTCTGCCTCAGTATGGTCTGCTATTAAAACATATCCAAGCCAGACCTAATTGGAAATCTATGCTGTTAGCTGTGAGGCATTGAGAAATCTCCAGTCAAGAAAATGAATATGGTACACATGAGCTAATGGGCCGGGGTAGCTTCTCCACACTCCAGTGCCACTTCGATCTTACTGTAGTGTTTTCAGCCAACGCAGGATAAAACAGATTATTTTCCTCAGGCAGAGGGGACTATTGTTACTCCCACCTCCAAAGGTTTATTCTCTCAATCTTTTGATCTTAGTTACAAAGGCCCATATTCTACTTCAAATAATCTTATAAGCTAAATTTAATCATGTGCATCTGTGTGGAGATCTGCAAAACCTTGCCTGTTGGTGGGTGATGCTGAGAAGGCCTGTTCAACTTAATGCCAGTTTGATGTGTTGTTGGCTATTGGGTCCAACACGTACCTGTCAGCTTTCAGATACTGGGAGTCCTGATGTTACATTGTGAAAAGCCAGCCTGAACCCTGCTGTGTTACATTTTCAACAGCCAGACGCGTGGCTGTAGTTGCAATGTAAATATGGCTGCTCCTTGCTTTGTGCTGGGTTACAATGTAAACGACTTCAAAGGTGACTCACTGCTTACTGGGATGTGTGTGTGATCTCTCCATTGCACTGCCATGATAGGGTGGCTGTATCTGTAGGTGTATTTTAAAAACAAATGCAGATAATATAAGTGTATCAATGAAATGTATAGTAGAAGATTATTGGAGAAGATTATTGGAGAATTGTTGGTGAGGTTTCAAGTTGCATATTAACTTCTAGAAAGTTGATTGCATTTAATCGGTTACTAAATCGAGACTGTCATTATAGCAGAAAGACTAAAAGGTGACCATTATAATGCACTAACTTGCTCTAGTGGCCAACTAGAAAAAAACATTTTGGAACAGTAACGCAGAAATTCGTGAAACAACTGTATACACTGTTCTTTTGTACTGCAAGCAAGGTATCTATTGTGCATGTTGGACATATAATACTTTACAATGTGCTGAACTAAAGAGGCAGGCTGTGGCATGTAGTATACACGGTATATATAGCACATGTTATTACCTGGGGGCATTCAAGCTTCAGTATAAGTGAATAGTACTTGGCCATATAGCGTGTGGATAACAATCATTCCAGCTATGCATCACTGGCCTTCACAGCAGATAAACAAGCAACTTCTCTCCTGTGGCTTTGTACATGATAAATATTTTCCAGGAGGTGCTGGAGGGTTCTTGCTTCTCAGCCAGTCAGACTATGGATTATGATGGTGCTATAGAAATAAACAAAAATAATAACTTTATCACCATAAAAAACATACCTTGCAGTGAAATACAATGTGAAATACAGTAGCAATAACAAATAGTATAATAATATATCCATATGTACATCTGTGGGACAATTTTTTTAAACTATATAAATATGTACACCTGTGGGACAACGCTCTAGGAGGGGGGAACCCTATGCCTCTAAAATTATTTTAGGAAATGGCGCAGGTCACCCCATCCAAGCATAACCATCCCAGGCATCAGCTATAGGGGGTGGTAGACAAGGGTGTAGAGGTCGAGTGGCTTGCCACCCGGCCCTGATGGCTAACAGTCCATATAGCCCTCATGGGCCACAGGCTCTTCTGCACCCCCCTAGGATTTGGAGAGAAGGTAATGGGGCAGGGTTACGGCAAGTCCCCCGCTTGCTGGCAGGTGACTTGCCAGCCTCTTCTGCCCTGTGGACTGGTATAGGGGTCTCAAGGATTCCTTACCAGTTCACAAAGCATTAAATGTAGAAAAAAAATCACACACACCAAGAACAAATTATGTATTATCACCCCCACACACACTTACCTTAATCCATCGTCAGTGCTCCGCGCAAGGCTTCTGCCATTCTGTCTGGCTACTGCTGTCTCACTCACGCTGTAGGGAGGGACCTTTTATATGGCAGAGTGAGGAGATGGGGGGAAGGAGCTAGGTGCCGGGAGCCCAGCACAGGGCAGAAGATGTGAGTCCTCTGTCCCACTGTAGACACCGTGGCCGGATAGAGAATAGGGACATCGTCTATCGCTGGTACGGGGACAGAGGTAAGCTTACATTTTTATTGTTTTATGAGCTAGTTCATTAAAAGTTTGAGTCATAGGAACCCGAATTTCTTGGGGAAATTCGGGAATTGCCTGAATCAAACTTGAAAATATTACATTTGTTGCACAATCACTGCAGCAGCTGGCCCACTCAAGGTCCTAGCAGGACATTACTGTGATCACCAATACAACAGCATGAGGAGTAACTATGAACCAACCAGATAAGTATGTTTTTCAATCCAATATGATAACCTGGTTTAGCTGGGGGAGTGTATTTTTATAGTATAGAACTGTTTTAATGTACAAATTGTATTGCAGAAGCAATCAAGGTCTTTTTCTAGATAGACATTAAATCTTGGGACTTGCAGACCCTTAAAGTAGCCCCCAAACATTAGAAATGGCTAGATGTTGTTTTTTACAACCTCCCCCCCCCCCCCCCCAGGGCATTTTGATGTGGGATGCCCTTTCTGTTAAAGATAGTTGGACAGCCCAAAATCAGGCATTAATACTTACCCTACCTCATTCCTTGGCTGTTACAACTGCATTTTCTGTGTACCTTTCCTTTCTCTGCTGGTGATCAGTTGAGTGGGTGGGTTAATAGTGCATACACCGCAACATACACATGGATTAATTATTAAAAGCAACATAATTTATGAATCCGCATTTCCCCTGTGGCTCTATATTATGCACTATAAACATTTGACAAGTTCCGATTTTAAACCTGTTTCAATGCTGTGTACCAAAACAATTAAATCCTATCATGCTGATACATTTTTACAAAGCCACTTTTTGGCATTATAATTACAAAGGAAATGAACCTAATACTGAATCACTTGAATGAGTTGTCAGTTGATAGAAGAAAATCTGCAGATAGTGCTACAAAATACATTTGGTGCTCCCTTACATTTGGGCTCCCTTAGCTACTGTAGATGAGTTCAGTGTTTCTGAAGATGTCTCACCCTTGCTCTGCCCTTGCAGAACGGCCCCACAGGGAGAGCAAGCAGAAAGAAGTGGGCATATAAAATCTAAGACAGAAAAATGACTCCCCAATCGCACCTGAAATTACTCGGTATAAAGAAATGGAGTAGAGAGAGACATAAAATCCAGGAGGAGTTTTCCGTCTGACAAAGAGGCCTTGATCAAGCGGTAATAAACCTTGAATGCTTGCACTTCTTGTGCTTTACAGGGTTAAACCATTTCTCTACAATTCAAAAGGAAGAAAACAGTCATCTCATCAGATAAATTGCACTGTTTCACTAAATGCTAATATGAATTATGTGCTTGATAGTTTGTCTTGAAAGAAGTGAAGTGTTAAAAAGAAAAAATAAGAAAAGAAAGCTTTAAGGAAATTCAAACATTTGAACTTTTATCCAGTGCCCAAGAGTGAAAAGAACAGAGCTGGATAGTATGAGCAGTAAAACAAAGCAAACAAGCACATGTACATGCTCATAGAGGAGACTGAGGCTTTGCCTTGAGGTCCCCACCACTTTGCAGGTAGAGGCTTCTCCATCCTCCTGTGCTTGTTTCATATTCCCATGGTTATTCCAAAGTAGGGGCAGGGATAGAACCTCTAGCACTAAAGACCGGTATACCCTCATGATTGTTTTATATAAATGTAGAAACTAACATTTGTTTTGTTTTTATATGTACCGACCAAGGATGGCTGCTTCAGTCAGACTGCCCAGATGCAGCATCCCTGCTCCTCCACTCTGCGGGAAGCATCATGTCAGGCACACACCGGCTGCCACAGCAGATTCTGTTTAACTTGCAAATGTGATGACCTTTAGGGGTTAACCAAAGTTAGGCAATTTCCCCCTAGTTGATCTTTAAAGTGCACCTGTACTAATAAGGTAGCTTTTGCTGTCAAAACAGCACGTGTTTCCTTTTTTATTTTACTAAAGCCTTTGACCAATGTTCATAACAACACAAATTGGATTAAGTCGCCCAGACGAGGGATTCAAATTTTTTAACAATAGGTTTGCTAAAACCTGCTACTCCGCAAGTCGTGCAACATTAATTTTTTCATTAAATCCCCAACCCAGGATTAAATTCATGGGACCCCCCAACTCAATCAATAAATACATTGCAGCTCTACCACGACATTAAATGCATGCCCCCCACCCACTCCAGCAATAAAATAATGGAAGCAGACCAAAACCCAGGTAAGTGAAAAACCTTCGGGCTGACGTCCAGGTCACATGACAAATAGGCATACAATGACAGAAGAGCTGCTGGGAGACTGGCTGTGATTACAATTACAGCCTCTTGATTGCTGATGGTTTTCTTTTTAAAGTTATCTGCTGTGGGCCACCCTGGCATAGTGGCCCTGGCAACAGATGACACTATCTGACCCCTCCCCCCAGCCAATTCAGGAGGAAAGACTAACTCACTCTTGCCAGACACCAATTTCCTTTTGGGTCTCAGTCTGCAAGTACAGGTCCCGCCGCCGATGCACTGCAATTGTCTGTGCTCGTAGCGAACCAGGTCCCAATCCTTGGCGCATGCTGGGTCGCCAATCCACTTGATATTTTAACAAGTGGATCTTGAGAACCGCTCCAAACCAGCTGAATCCCACCACTGCAGCCCTGGCTGAACAACCCCGTCCCCTGGTGCTTTCCAGCGATGCTAAATTCATTTACAGTAGACACAGCTCAGCATTGGGAAGTATTTCAACCTAACCTAAAAAAAGAAATAGACTGTTTTGGGCAGGATGAAAGGTGACGACATAAACTTCCCTCTGAGTATAAGTGCACATAAAGAAAGGTGCACATAAACCAAACTTACTATTAAATAACAGCTTTCTTTCCAATTTAACTTGCAAATGTGATGGCCAGAGCTAAAGCAGATAAAAAACCTGCCCTGCCTCTCTTAGATTCCAGAGCCAGCTGCTTGCCCCCGATCGCCCCAAAAGTCCACCTATCCTGGGGCTCCCATGGTATTTTGTGGCCTGCCACAGCATCCCTTTAGCTGAGGTGTTTTCTACCACCCAGATTGGCTGGGGGCAAGAGCATGTCTCAGACTAAAGGGGACACAGGGATGCGGCCAGGGGGCTTGTCACATCCGCAGGCACATTTGATATCAGCTGGATGTAGCAGCGGCAGTGAAAAAAGATTTTTTTTTCCTAAACCAAGCCGCTGCAGCCGAGCCAGCAACATCACCTCAGGTACAAGGTTGGGGGGGGAGATTAGTGGGCACAGGGATGGGGGGAGCAGGTTTTTCCCCACTTCACCCTACTCTTACTGTACTATTACTATAAAATGTGATGGCGTTTGTAAGGGCAACCAATATAAAGTGAGCTTTCAAAGTGTGAATTGTGTTAATGACCACATTTTCACTACCAGTATTCTTCACATGCTACAAACTGACCTGTTGACATGCCTGTGTCATATAGAAAATTAGAATGTGGCAAAGCTCGTCCTTCACAAAAACTGTGTTTGGTGCTCTTCTCCGCTGCCCTTACTTGCAACCCAATAGGTTCATGCTAATTATTTCGTAAAGAAAGTTTTTTTAACTTTTTTGTGTACTAACATTAAAAAGCTCACTGAGATACAGGTTGAAATTCACACCCAAAGCTAATCTTACTTCGCCAAATATTTAGCATGACCCTGGTAACATGCGGCCATGTGATTGGCCGGCAGTTGTCCCACGTTCTTGAGCTTCCTCTTTGCCGGCTAATGGCAAAAACCGGGACACATGACCACTGCTGGCCGCATTTGTCACACGGTGACAGTTGAGATTTAGGGGGTTTGCAGAGAGTTGCTGGGGGGCAATAGGGATGCCCCCTCATAGAGGACCGACAACAATTTTTCTTTGTAAAATGGGTGTTGGTCTGGTTTATTATCGCAATTGGACTTGAAGAAATTGGCACCGTAAAACCTAATTATTTTTTTGCATACAAAATCCATTCAATATAAATATTCTCTTGAGTCTTTATTTTGAATTTGTGTTAGAAACGTCTGTTGCTTTAAATTGAAGTTTTCCTGCAGAAAAATAGACTTGCTATACTTTATGAATGTATTTTGGCTGAACCCAGCCTCAGGGCCTATTTATACTATCATTTATCAGGCGGCTGGAGCACTTAAACACTTGGCTCAGGGATCCTGCTCTTGGTAATTTTTATGATAATATTTTTAGGGTCACCTTGTAAAAGATTTAAACGATAACAAAGAAGGAAGTGCTTTATTTAGATCTTACTTTAAACTGCAGTAGCCCAACAGATATAGTATTCACTGTAGCTAATTCTCAACACAATACAGCACAATACTGCTTGTAAATGTTTTAAAGATGAACTCCATAAAAACAACATTAAAGGGATTGTCCAGACCAACAAAACAGCTAAACTTACCAGTGTTTGCTCTATATACTGCAATGTAGGGGCATGCCTATGCCTGAAATGACCCTTATATTGCAGAGAACAGAGCAGTCATGGCTGTGTCACTGTGTCTGATGGTTTGTGTCCATCACAATGAGGGAGCTGGACTTAACCTAGCTATCGGATGGGTTTCCACACCGGAACAGAAGCACAATAGGCGAGTATAGCTTTGGTTTTTGTATGCCTGGACAATCTCCGTCACACCCCGGCATCCCCAATAGGGAGCCTATCTGCATATAACTTGTTGGAAGTATCCACATTTGGATGCGCATATACCCCCTCCACACTCAGGGCAGTTTCTTGGCTAAATATCTCTCAAAATGAGAACGAATGAACTTCCCACCACTGTAGCCAGTACCATAACTTAAACCCAATAATTATTTAGAAGAGTGCCAGTGGGTCCCTCAGACCTAATTGTTTATATGGAGGTGGATACTGCTATAAATAAATAACAATAAACCCCAAAGTTTGTTGAAGGGGAAGCGCTACCTATGCCATGTGCAGACAGGGAATGTGCTTTTATACTCACCCGTCTCCTGCATTCTGCACCCACCCCAATATCCTCATCTCAGGCAGGTGACATAGGCATCACGTGACAGCTTATGTCACTAGACGAGAATATGCTCCCTATCCACACTGTTCCTGTCAGTTACACACCTCCTTTCTCTGCACACACCCCCCAGGACAAGGCAGGGGAATTTTAAATTACCCAGGGGGCACTGCGGTACAATGCAGGGGGTGCCACGCTCAGAACCATTAGGCAAGACTCTGCCCTTCTGGTGCCTAGGGCAATGGCACTGATTGTACAGGTTTGGAAACAGTCCTGTTTACACAAGGCAGATAGTGACCAATGGGAATAAGTGGCACTGTGTGTGTGCACAGCAATAGTCAAAAACTGAACCATATTGGTCTCCAAAAACATTGTGTGGCTGCCACAGAAAGAGGGTTGAATGCGGAGTGGCTGAATTTTCTTTGTTAACCAGCTGCCTGTGTGCTACAATATGACTCAGAAAATTGTGGCAAATGGAAGAAGCTGTAAGGCAACAGAGAAAAGGAATCAGTATTATCACATCAAAATGTGAATCCATTAGAAAAGCAAAGAAATTCGGCAAAACCTTTTGTTGTAATGCTAGACTTTCAAGAATACCTTTTTGCCATATATGATTATTAATGATGAGCCAAACTGACCCCTAATCGGTTCGACCAGAATTTGAATGAATCTGCCATATTATCCAGTTTCAGTACCTGGATCTGGATCCCATCATAGTCTATGATGGGAAAATCCTAATGTGTATTCTGGTCTCTGGAAAGCACAAAATCACTGGGATTACTACAGTGTTTTTACAACCCGTTAAAGGGAAGGTAATTTAAAAAAAGCTTAATCACCTTTTATATCCCGCAGCTGATCATTCCTATTTCCACAGTTTATAATTCACAGGGCGCTGAGTCCCGTACTGTGCAGGCCCATCCTCCACTCAGACGGCCTATGAGGCAAATGACCCCCCCCCCCAGTTGTCAGTCACAGTGACTGCAGCACATTCATTACAATGGCGGGGCATGTAAGGCTTCATAAAATGTATTTTGGTGTACTGTGCTAGTCTAGAAACTGCTTTATCTGTTGTGTCACAGGCTTGAGTAGGGATGATCTTAAAGCTAAGGACTGGGGTGGGTATAGAAACTACAATGCAAATATAATTCTTATTTTATCTAACTAGATACACATGTACAATACAGAGCACTGGGTGATGTGTCTGATTTGTTTAATCTGTTTCCTAAAGCCAGTGTTTTACTTGGCCCCTTACTGAGTTAGACAAATCGTCTGATTGCATTTTAATTTGTAAGGTATTGTGGCTTCTTAATTGCACAAAACATTCCCAGCGTCTTCTTAATGTGGAACAAATCGTGTCGTCGTCCTGGAGCGGCTCCCATGTGATTAGGCGATTACCTCCTACTACACAAGATCACACAGTGACTATTCACTAACATCCAATATTTAGCTTTTTATTGTTTAATTTATTTTTGCCTATAAAAAGTAATCCACTTGGAAGTTTTTTGGGGCGAATCACGGTGCATGTATTTGTTTCTCTGTTTTTGCCAGTGATCGAAATAGGAAGTAAATTACAATAAAAATCACTTGTCTGTAGTCAAATGGTCTAATATAATTCAGGATCATGCTAAAGATCGGGGGAAGCAAGTTTACCCTTAGGTGTGATTTTGGGTGAGAACTGAAGCTTACATCTGAGTGAGATTTTTTACTTGTAAACACAAAATAATTCTATAAACATTTAGGTCCCAATTTTTTGTAAAACATCGCCTACCCCTGCAATGGGGCATTTTTACAGGTGAGGTGCAGCATTTTTCCAATGAGGTAAGGATATTTTTTTCAAAGTCTGGAAACAACAACATCCTGTGAGGTATGCAGAATGATTTGCCAAATACTTTAGCATAGCCTATAGGGCGCTGTTTATTTCAAACTTAAAAAAATATCCCTACACCACAGGAAAAATGATGTACCTGTAAAAATGGCCAGTCACAGTGGGAAGGGTTTTTGGGAAAAATTAGAACAAACATTTTTTTACCGAATTCTTTTGTGTATTCAAGTTAAAAAGTTCACTCAGATGTAAGCTCACACCCAAAGGTTAACTTGCTTCACCATATCTTTAACATGACCCCGACTGTAATATAAATACGTGAGCATCATTCCTTTTAGTCAGTATCATAAAGCTAACCAGTACATTCCTGCCCCTTCCTCCATTTCATCACTAATCCACTTGTACCAACCTAGACAGACTCCAGTCTTCAACCCTGATCACCTCCTCCCACTCTAATATTAATGAATGAGCAGGGAAAAAAACAAAAGAGTACTTACCTTTTGTCCTGTGCCACTGGTCATTGCAGGTCCAGCACTTCAGAATTCACCTAATCTTTTTATCAGATGCCCTGCGGCAGCTGGCTCCCTTGCCTTCTGGGGCCAGACCACAGGGACGGTATTAATGGCGGAAGGGAATCGCTGCTCACCACCAATCAAAGGGGTGTGGCCACGCCCTATCCATCGCAATGGAGGTAGTGGGCAAGGCCTTAAACGCTAACTTGTAGTGAATGGAGGAGGCATGGCCACACCCCCTGTGACTGATGGTGGGGGCGTGGTCTGGCACAAAAGTGTCAGATAATAGAGGCCCTAGACAGTGCGGAAGGAAGAGGGGCCACTATAAAGCAATTGGGTGAGTTTTGGAGCACTGGACCTGCAGTGACCAATGATGCAGGACAAAGGTAAGTCCTCTTTGTTTTTTTTATGGCCGTGCTGATTGACTTTAAGGACATGCCACTCCCTTGGAATGCTCTACTCCATACTTATTGCCACACCCTGACTTTCCAAGCCTTCAAAGGAGTTGCCATACTGACTTGTTGCTATTCCACCCACCAATGACCATTCATGTTTCCAGTAGGCAATATGGTAGCTGCTATATGTCTCCTAAGACAGGCTGTCTGTCAACAGAAGTTCTAGATAACAACATTGTGTTTGTATTATTATTGTGTGTGCAGCTTCTCCTTTGCTGGAGGCACAGGTAGGCAAAACTGAAGTATAGCCATGGAGGTGTGACACAAAATAGCTCATGCTTGTATCACGCTCAACCAGGTTAAAGATGAATTGCATTAACATGTAGTATTTTTGTTAATGAAATATTCATACATATCTTAGGGTCAAAATGTAGTCATGGGGCATAGAGCTTTTCAATTTACATTTCAAAATGCTGCTGTGGGGGGAGCAGAGCAGCAGAACATCACACATTGCAGCCCAGTGATGAAGAAGGGTTGAATTTGGACATGTTTTTCCCCCCAATGGTGGCTTTTCAGAGAGAGCCATTAGCCCAGTTCCATTTAAGCTTCTCAAACACAGATGAGCCAGGAGCCAAGCTTTAAACCAAAATAGCACCATTTATTTTTACAAATGGGTGTATCTCCCACTAAATGAAGATTTCCTAACTTTCAAACCATTCCCATGGTTGGCCGCTGTGGTCATGTGGTCCGATAGCTTCCCTGGATGTCCATCCACTACATGTCTGCGGTGGCCAATGACATGGCTCGATTTTGCTGGGGGGAGCAATTTGAAACATAAGAAATCACCATTTAGTGGGAGTTACTGTGCAGGGGGCCCTGGCAATTAGAAGCAACACCTATTTTGTAATATATGGCAGTGGAAAAGAAGGATATATTCAGACTGGACTAATTAGGCACATTTTAAAATCTGCCTTTTCTGCTTTAATGTGGCATCCTAGGGCCTTATTCATGAAGGGATAGCGTCAGGTAGTGGCTGGTTAATGAGAGGTAGCGACAGGTAGCGACTGGTGAACGCCGGACACGGCACGCAATTACACATTTATCAAGCAGAATCTGTTTAGCGACTGGGATAACGCCATGTAGCGCCTGATTCATCATTTTCCCAGCCTCAGCGTTCAGCCTTGCACAGCGCCAGGTATGACCTCTCGCTACCTGTCGCTCTCCCATACATTTCAATGGAAGATCCTTTCCTTCTCTTTAAACTGTGTTTTTGTTTTTTGTTTATTTTTTTTTAATCTCAAATAATTCTGTGACCTCTTCTGGCATTGAAAAAGCCGTTTTTTCATAATTTCTGCATTTTTTATATATTTCTTCAGAAATGACATTACAGGTCTGGCATTAAAGTGTTCATGTTACAATGTTGCTACAATGTAATTCCAAATGTTTTCGCTTTGTTACTAGTGGATAGATGCTGAAAAACAGACTTTAAACACACCGCCTCCTGCGCTCTGGGCTTCAAACAAGTATTTTTCAGCGCCAGAGATTTGTGAGGCTGTTTTTTTGCTGAATATGGTGTGATTCGGTCGCTACCATGCGCTCCCATACAGCGCTGTACTGGTTAAATAGCGACTCACAATGTATTCAACATTACTGGACAGCGACTGACTCGCTATGAAGTAGCGACCCACGGCTGAGCACAGTGACTACTAGCAGGCGCTCTGAAAATGCCTGCTACAGACGCTCATCTGTCGCTACCTGGCGTTAGTGATGAATCAGCCTGCTCGTCTTTCTTTTCTGGTGGCACCTAGTACTGTACATGGTTCTTTACTGTGTCCAGAGGAGTAGCTAGGCTTTCTGGCACCCGGGGAAAAGATTCAACATGGTGCCCCTCACCTGTGCTCAAGCCCCCTTTGGCGCCCCCCTGACCTGCTGGACCTGGGGCATGTGCCCCCCCCCCCTGCTCCTGCCTAGCTACACTGTATAATAAAAGAAGTCAAGCAAATAACAAAATGATCAAACATCCCACCACTATAAAAAATAAGAAGTGACATGTAGGTTTCATGTAACAAAAAAAAAAACATCAGGTAGAATAAGGAAAATTGAGATGTCTAAAGGTACTCCGCCTGCAAAGACAAAGACAAACTCGCAGCACAACCCAGAGAAGGCAGCGGCTAGAACATGCATCCTTGTAATGCAATCTTCTCAGCACGGCATGGCTCATCAGAGTTCTGATTAAAACATCCAGCTTCGCCGTTTATTTTCCAGAGGAGGGGGGAGGCAGCCACCATTACTGACCTCCAGTTGTTTATCCTGGCAATGGATTGCTTCTTTTATGATATTTAGCTATTACTTATTTAGCTCAGACTGTGAGGGGTTATATTATATATTTATACCACTCCCTTCAATTTTTTCCTCAATCCCTGAGATGTGTTTTAAGATTGATGTGGAAAAGTTTAAACAGAATGAAGTGAGGTTTAAGTCTGAGCTGCTGAAAACTGAAGCACTTTATTTAAAGGGCCTAGTTATGAAAGGTATGCCGGCCACTGGCCAGCTATACCTGTCTGCCAAGCAAATCATTACAATACCCTAGAATGTCAGACTGGATTTACAGAGAATATAGCAAATAAAAGGGTGTGAGAAACAAAATTACCGCTACAAATACTTGAGAAGATGGTACTGACAAAAGGGTTTATTCAGCACCAGGTGAAAAAACATCTCCTTAGGAGGAAAAAACTGCTACCTACTTTAACACACTTTAATGAGAAATAATAACGTTTGCTCTAATTTTTTCCCAAAAAAAATCTGTGCCCACGTTGGGTCATTTTTCCAGTAGAGTAAACCATGGGCAGAGGTGTAACTATAGGGGGTGCTAGGGGTGCGACAGCACCGGGACCTGGGAGGTCAGAGGGCCCCATCATTGTTGCTTCTTAAGCTTTTTTGTGCTAAGGTGGCATCACGCAGAGAAAGAAAGCACCTTGTCTCTGCTGTTTCAGTATTTAATTGCATCCTATTGAGGTAAAAGCCAGAAAAAAGTTTGCTGTAAGAGCCTTGAAGGAACCCCATTTAATGTTCCCGCATCTCATTTAGTTTTGCCATTGCCTGTGAGCTATGCAGAATCATTGATGAATAACAATATTTAGCATCCCCATAGTGTGCTTTTGTTTAAAAAAAATCAGGCCCAACTAACTACCAGTTTCTATTTAGGACCATGTGTATAATTATATGACTTTGCACTTTAAAATAGACCTAATGCTTAAATTAAATCTTATCCTCCTCACATATTTCCCTCCAACTTTAACACAAGTTGGGTAAAAAAAGAGGGGTGGATATAGGTCTACCACTCGATGCTAAAAAGGGTGGTTATATGTTGTATAGGGCTTCTTTCTACTTAGTGTATAAACTTGGGCCCTTATTTATGAAGGAATAGCAACAGGTAGCGACTGGTGAGCGGCCGGTAATGACGGGCACCGCCACCAGAACGCCGGCTCCCCACCGCAATCACACATTTATCAAGCCAATCCTGCTTAGCGACTGAGATAGCGCCATATAGCGACTCATTCATCATTATTCCAGCCTCAGCCCACAGCGCCAGCGTCCGACCTTGAACAGTGACAGGTATGACCTCTCGCTACCTGGCGCGTTCCAATGCATTTCAATGGAACAATCTTTAAATATTAATAATTAATTGTTATTAATGTTTTTTTTTTTTTTTTTAGATATTTTTTTAAGGGAAAAAAATTGTACAGAATTGATATTACAGGTCTGATATTAATGTATTCATATTACTAAATTATTTAAATTTTTTTTTTTTTTGGTTTCCAAAAATATGGTTGTTTGGGGGTTAAAAAACTACTTTTAACACATCGCCTCCCGCGCTCTGGAGTTTAAACATGCATTTCACAGCGCTTGAATTTTTTGAGCGTGATTTTTTGATGAATATGGTGGAAGCCGGTCGCTCTGACCAGTCGCTATCATGCGCACCCATACATCGCGGAACCTGTCATCGTAACCCCGTATTGAACATTTAGCCACACCGACTGAGTCGCTGTCAACAACCGAACAAAAATGTGCAACCTGTGAAAATACCGCTACAGTCGCTCAACTGTCGCTACATGTCGCTATTAATAAATCAGCCTCTTGGTGTATAGTTGCCCTATGCAGCATATTGCAGGTAGTGAAAACTGCTTCTATAAAACACATATTTGTTAACATAAGAAAAAAAAATACTAGATCAAATCAGTATCTTTAGGGCATCCTTTTGGCATCCTTGTTTGTGTGGATTCCATATCCCCGTATTTGGGGCCCACATTCGATCAAAAAGTCTGGCTACGAGGGCTACCTCTATGTTTGCCATCTGCAGTGCATTTTTATATATTTCAATAATGTTGCAAAAGGGCTACTACTATCATCTACAATGCAATTGATATCCTATTGAGCTGATTTAAGGCAGGGCTGGACTGCTTTGGAGCCGTCTGGGCTGCTACCTTTACTAACACTCCCACAGCCCCCCCATCCCCTTCCCTACTTCCCCCTCTCCTAAGCAACCCAAGCCCATGTTCTCCCTCTAATGATTTAGCCTTAGCCTTGGAGCAAATTGGTTGACTTGCCAGGAAGCAACAGAGATACCACTTGCTGATCATGAACAGGCCAGGTGCTGGTAAAATCCCAGTTTGTCACTGATTTAGGGGCACACTAGAGGGGGGGTGGCAATGCCCCTGCAGAAGCTTCATCCCAAGCTGGCATTTTACCTTATCCAATAAAATCTCTAAAGGTGCCATGCCCCCCTCTGTGCTGTGCCTCTTTCCTGACCCCTAACGGGCCCCTCTCCTCTTCATGTTAAAGCCCAAACTCAAGACCAAAAAACAATATATCATGTTCCTGGTAATCACTAGAAAGGCCTGCTAAAATCACAGTTAAACATATAAGGGCTTATTTGGCACTGTAAGAATATTTTTTCTCACATTATTTGTCAGAAAAATAGCAGGTCTTGATTTTTTTCCTCAGTTCAGTTCAGCAAGAGTTTTAGCTGTGCAACTGTTTAAAAAAAAATATGAGTAAAAAAATTATTGCAATGCAGAATCAGCCTTATATAGTTCAAAATGGTGAAAGATGACCTGGCAACAGAGGGTGACAAAATCTCTAAGTAGGCTGGCCTGGAATGATTCCTGGTTTTAAAGTGGACCAAAACCCAGGATTTTGACCTGGGTTTTTGGTCCTTTCCCCCAGGCCACCCAGATCGGGGATGCCCCGTTGTGTGAAGCCCCCCAGATTGCCTGATATCACTAACCCTTCACCAGTCCTACAGCGCATGCACAGCCTCTCATCCAGTCAGCGCGCTTGAATCTGCTTCCTCTCCTTCGTCCAAAAGCTCGTCTAAGATGAGCGTATCCCATTGCGCTGGCGGCCACATCCCCTGCTACCCTTTAACAGGGAGCATGACCTACCGCCGGCCATTCACAAATGCCTGGCACAGCCATGCACCCTGCCAAAGGTATAGCAGGGATGGGGCTGCTGTTTGAGTTTCCGTGTGACCTCAGGGATTTTACACAGCGGGGCATCCTGAATCTGAGTACCTTGGGTAGGGCCAGTATGCCTGTCCTGGGGTCTTATTAACTCCGGGATGGGTTTTGGTCAACTTTAAAGCGTAAATAACCCAGTGTGGCGGGCTGTGTAATGCCAAATTGGGTTGCCTTGCTGTGTGAACTCCCACCCCCCCTAGGGTGCCACAAAGTTCACCTGCTTCCTGGCTTCTTCATGGTTGTAAACATCGGACAGCTGCATCCCCAGCATCTTTGTGCTGTGTGAATGCTAAGGCCACCAGAAATTCTGAAGGCTGTGGACAGGAGTGCTGCTGGGGATTCCACCACTTGCACTCCCGATTGCCACAAACAGAGCTGTTTGCTGAAAATGACATAGCAATTGCATGGCAAACGGCTGTGTTTGGACGGGATCACTCACTTATGCCGTAGGATCGGGAAGAGGTGAGATTTTACTGGGCAATCTAGGGGGGGTTTCACAGCGGGGGATCCAAAATCAGGATGCCAGGGGTTCAAGGAACAAAACACTGGATAGTCAAAATCCTGGGTTTTGTATTGCTTTCCTTCACTCTGAATAAGAGTATATCTTATATGTTTCCCACACCCTGCATCTACTGCATGTTATGAGCCTTTAAACATCCAAGATGGCAGCTTATGGAACATCAGGCAGCCTGCAGACAGGAAGTGTCCTCTGACTGTGGTGCTCTGCATTCTGGGATTGCTGTCCTTTCCCTGACCCCAGCTCTGCTCTGTCTGAGCAAAGCACAGCTATAACCCTCCCCCCTGTACTTTATCCTGCTCTCCTCTCCTCAGTAAGTGTGATGCTTCTGAGTCAAGATGGCGGCGCCCGTATCCTAAAGTCCTGAACAGAGTTGCAGCCCAGTGGGGGAAAGAATAATAAGTAAGTGACTAAAAACTTAAAATATATTAATTTTAGATGCTGGGAAATCATTTTTTAAGGGTTTGGGCTTTTCAATAAATCATTGTGAAGGTCCGGTTTAAGTCACTATTCACAATATGTATGCATGTACATGCCTTGTGTTGCAGGGTCCTGACATACATTGCATGTGTGAAATGCATTATTCATTAAACTACCACAAGGCAAAAATAGAGCCCCCCCCTCCCCCAACCAGCACTACTTACCACAAGTGCTGCTGTATTTTTAGACAGAACTTTTTTCTAGACTTAATGATGGACTCGTCATTACTGCCTGTGGTGAGTCCATCAACAAACATTTCCTTTTGGTTTGGAGTACAGGAATAAAAGTTTCTGCGACCTGAGTGGAGAGCTGGTAAGTAATAATGGCTGGGAGGACCAGGTGTGCAGTGTCTCTTTGAAATCTCTTCTAAATCTCTATTATTTTTGCAATTTAATATAGTAAAAAAAGAAATCCAGAAGCAGAAGCTGGATGAAGCAGCCCTCAGAATACGTTTGCTCTCCATCTGAGGTTCTGAGGCAGTTAAAAGTGGCCTGATATTTAGAATTGCTGCTGATGTCACTCTGATAAAAGCCTGCACATTAATATATGACTCATTTATGCCACGGTCCTGTGTCTTGCTGTGTATACACGCTCTAGAATACAGAATGTTGTGGTTATACAGGAACCATAGGGACAATATCATATATTATATATCAGCTATAATCATGTACTGCCAGAAATAAAAACAAATCTTTATTTAATCAGCTTTTAGTTCCAATGTTCACACTGTCAAATGGAAAAACACACAACAGAAGTATTATTTTACCTAATTTGATTCAGAGAAATAAAAGCTGGATGATGCTATTAGTCATTTGAATTTTCTAATGCAGCCCCTCTAGCAAGGCTTATATGGAGCATTGATTGCCTCTCCGTCCACAACTGCTGGCTCCACATGGTGGTCATCCAGAAAGGGGCCTTGTCTCAATAAGTCACAATGTTTTTTTGATAGTCAAGTCAAGCAAACATTAAAGCAGACCTTAAATCTAAATCTGAGGTAATACCGAACAATCTAACCCCTCACTGCCAAAGGGGTTTAAATGGTTTAAGTGGGGGGAAACTTAAAACGGGCAAAAACCCACATTTTCAACTTGCATCCCCTGAACTGCTCCCCCTATGAAGAGGACATTTTGGCAATTTTTACTGCTCCTGCTTCACTCTAATCCTGATGAAGTGGTCCATGTGGTGACCATGCAACACGTCGGTGCGATATCAGTCTACCTTGATGACCTGGACTCATAATATAGTGATATAGTTCTGTTTTTTCTAACTTTGCCCTGAGCTGCAATTGCATACCTGTATACTTACTTTCATACGTACATTTCTTTCACTAGCACCTCTCTTTGAGCATTTATGAATTAATTTGCACATGTAGTAGGATCATTTTTCAGTTGTCTTCACTATTATGTCTTTTGGCACATAGCACTTTATAAACATTTTATAAGTATATTTTGTAATAGTTATTGTGTAGCAATCAGTAATTGGCACTTTATAGCAGCACTTGGTATCTTGATTAGATCTGTATAATAGGTAAAATATGAGATAATACTGTGTCATACATATAGGGGCATTGTGCAATATTTACGAGAGCCAGTATGGTCCTGTAATTCTTGGCAGCTGAAGTGATTTTAATTGTATATTGTGTATGTGCCTTGATTATATGTGTTGTATTCTGCTATCAACTTAAATTAAAGGTGAATTTTTTGGATATTTATTGGTTGTGCGGTCTTGTAGTAAGGGCCTCTTGGGCCGATCTGGCGGCCCTCACTTATCAATATCAATTTCTAATGCTACATAGTAACGATGGATTATTGGCAGGGGCTTTGGCCAACTGTATTCCATGAGTTCAGTTGGTTTTGGTCCACTTTAAATGTCACCTTGTATGCAGCATGCACCCAACTCAGTGGATTTACACAGGTCTGTGGCTGCCGTTGCATTGCTTTTAATGGAGACGTAAGCCCTGCAAGCCCCGCTGGCCACCGCTGGCCCACCCCCCATCTTACTCCACTGAAATTGCAGTGGGGCTTATTTTGCAGCTTACAGATCTGTATGTTTATTATAGTATTCATAGCTTCTGTCTACTTAAGTTGTATTTAACTTATTTTAAGGTATTTGCGTAACTGTTTTGTAGTAAGATTTACTTATTTTGTTGAGTAAGTTTAAGTTGACTAAGTTTGGCTAGGCCAGGTTGCTATAGCAACATCAGAGTGCTTAGGACATGCCTTTGCCTGCTTAGTTGACAGCTGAGGGAGAGTTACTCCTGGACCTCAATAGTCTCTTCGCCATCTTTCAAACCCTTCTGGTTCTTTCCAAATTACACTGAAGGATCTCATAAAGGTGAATGAAGAAGGCTGAAGATAACAGAAGCTTCTGTGCATTCCCTGTTGGAATCAATATAATGGCCTTGTTTGACATAAATAAGAAAAAATAATTAAGCTTAAACTAATACTTTGAGTGGGTAGGTTCCTTTTACTGGGCCAGTAAGTGCTACATGCCTTTTGGGGAAAAAAATCTGTGAATTTAGGGGGTTAATCTTGTCCCTAGTTTCAGGTCTTTATATATTTTGGTTCCCATATGTTGATTCAGTCTGGTGATTCTCTCTTGTTTTACCCATGCTACCTCTTTATATATAATATAGATAAACATGTTACAAAAATATTTATTATCTTTCAAAGGTCTTTGCTTTTTCTTTTATTTAATGTATCTTCCGCCCTATAAGATGTACCTGCCCATAAGAAGCAAGATTTGGAGGAGGAATATAAGAAAAAAAATATTCTGAACCAAATGTACTAAAACACTGCCCCCTCCCAAGAACCAAATAATTGGCAAGGTGTAGAATCCCCTGATTACAGGCAGTGTGGCATCCCTTCCCCATTGGCAATGTGGCATTCCCCCCACCAATTTCTCATAGGCAGTGTGGCATTCCCCCCTCCCATTCCCCATAGGCAGCGTGGCATTCCCCCATTCCATTCCTATAGGCAGTGTGGCATTCCATCATCCCATTCCCATAGGCAGTGTGGTTATCCCCCGATCTCATTCCCATATAGGCATTGTGGCATTCCCCCCTCCCATTCCGCATAGGCAGTGTGGCATCCCGCATCCCATTCCATGTAGCTAGTGTGGCATTCCCCCCGAAACCACGTTTTCTGCATATTCTTTAATGTCAAACCCTTATCTCTGTAACTGAAACATAAACATCATCATATAATCTACCCAGAATCAAATGTGTTAATCTATTTTTGCAAAGAATTAAAGTGATTGGCAAGCCAAAAGTTAAAAAATAAAATCAGTAGCTTACCTTCCATTGAGTCCCTCCAGCGCTCTCCTTCCTGCTATGTCTGTCTACAGAGTAAGAAAATCACTTCCACATTCAGCTTTCAGTCTCCACCCTGCTGACCTGGTCCTTCAATCAATCTTCAGTGGACCAAGAACGGAAACACCCCCCCCACACTCAGTCCACAGACGTCCCAATTTGCTGCCCCTCTCTGCAGCTATGAAACCCCGCCCTCCTCTCTGCTCAGACTATGTGCTGGAAGTAATAACTAGAGGCACAAAAATACATTTATTTTTATACTATGATATATGTAAAGCACACAGTGTGCTTACATCACACCGCTGTGGCCACACCCACTGTTTCTCCTCGTTTTTTCTCTGCTCTAATGCTTTTACAAATAACTTAGGAAATACATGGACTTTTGGAAAAAGGATTAAAATTTGGGACAGTTCAACGTGTTGCCCGCGACAATGGGACATCAATCGGGCTTGCTTTCAGTACAACTTTAATGTCTGATTCATCAAAAACACATATAAAATCAAGTCTGTTTTTATTATATATATATATATATATATATATATATATATATATATATATATTTCTGTAGATCTGTGGTCCCACAGTTCGGTATATGACTCGCAATCAAATGGAATCAAATGGAATAGTGTCCTTCAATTACCCCCTAATTTTCACCACAATTAATATCAATGCCTTTTGTTTATTTTCCAGAAAATGTATTCCTGCTCTTTGGATTTATAAGTGAGGTGGAATGAAAGCTCCAGGTATTTGATGAGTGATAAATCTTGCCTATGTTCAACCACTAGTGACAGGACCGTTCAGCTGTATTTATGTTTATATTCATCTGCAATGCAGTTTTACATAGCTCTGGATTATAAAGCATTTACATTCATGTGTGTACTGGGAATCTAAGGAACTAAACTTGATGCTGTGTGTGTGAAAGATATACACCACATGAATATGGCTTTAGGGTGGAGAAGCATCTTCTCAGAACAACTCAAGAGACAGAGAGGACAAAAACATGCCCTGAAAGGGACACAAAGCAGACATAACTGCAGGGCAATGTTCCAACCTGCGCCTGCCAAACATGCTGCCAAAATAGCCAATAGTTAGCTCAATGAATGCTAACTAACTTCCCACTTAAGTAAAATGTCTTCATCTTCTCGGCTATTGCAATAAATGAAAGATGATTATCTTTTAATCAATCCAGCCAGTTAAAATTCATTTTTTTAGTTAAAGTGGACAAAACCCACAGCCATCGTCCCTGGAATCTATAAGATTCCAGGGCCGCTGGATTTCCTCCCCCCCCCCCCCCAAGGCATCCAGAAACAGGATGCCCCGCTATTTGAAACCCTGCAGGTCACCCGGTATACTCACCTTCTCCCTAGGTCCAACAGCGCATGGGCGAGCAGCGGCCACATCCTCGCTATCCTCTTAGCAGGGTGCGTGCCTGCGCCAGACTTTTGTGAACAGCCAGTGAGGACACACTCCTTGTTAGAGGGTAGTGGGGATGCTGCAGCTGGCTCGCAAAGCGCAGCTCAGCTAGCCTCCTTAGACGAGCCTAGACAAGCTTGCATCAACGCAGTTCAGCTCCAGGGGCAAGGGCCAAACCCCGGGATAGTGAAAATCTGGCTGTAAATTCGAAATAAACAAAAAAAAGTT
Source organism: Gastrophryne carolinensis (assembly GCA_027917425.1). NCBI lineage: Eukaryota > Metazoa > Chordata > Amphibia > Anura > Microhylidae > Gastrophryne > Gastrophryne carolinensis. Next base: position 198,917,430 of record CM051237.1, read on the forward strand.
CCTGGCTGGTTTGGTGCTCAGAAAACTTCTGGATTTTAGAGTTGGGTCTCCTGGTGTCCACACACACTTCCCCTGCCAATTACATCAGTCACAATAATTGTGCACAAGCCGTCCATTCACTACAATTGATAGGTGAGCCAGCCATTGCAGTGAATGGTGTTGGCCGTGCACAGGTGGAATCTTTGAATGGTTTGTGGGGCAGAACCATAACAAACACGGAGAATAGGTTGGGCACCAAAAGAATTCTGGGTTGCATGCTCATAAGGTTTCTCAGCACCGGACCTGCTAGAAGCTGCTGGGTGTGAGAAAAAGGTGAGCATCCTTCCTTTGGTTATTTAGGATTTTCAATATTGGAAAAATAAATACATACAAATTGATCTGATGATTCTAAAAGGTATAACTGAACTATTGTCTATTCCATTGATTTTCCAACATGCACATTGAGTATTCGTTTTAGTTGTAGAGTTCCCATAGGGTTTACCACAAAACATTTTTTACTTATTACTGTTTGCTTCAGACAAACATAGTTCACTTATTATAGTAACTGACTGGCTACCTACCTGTGAAGCTGATGATACAAAGAAAGAAAAACAATGGCACTTCTTACTTATAGTGGAGTAGAGGCCATGCTCTCCTGGTGGAGGTGGATATGGCCACCCTTTAATCAATGGTAAAGTAGCCTATTGTATCGGCAATGTGGGGGGGGGGGGGCTTGAGGCAGGGATTTAATAGGTGTTAGGGAGCAGCTGTCCCATCAGGTATTCTCTTGGCTCTCCTTGGATCTGCTTCTACCCTTTATGCCAAATGAGAGCTCTTTAACTCCAAATACCGGGCCATGGATTAAATGTTTTTTTTTCACATCTAGACCATGTTATCAGTAACATTTTTTAACCAGTCAATCAGTTGCTTGAGTAAAACACAATCAACAGGTTTAAGTCTTATCTTGAGCTTTTTTAGCAAGCACATTTATCTAGACCCTGCAGCCTGGATTCTAAACCCTAATGAAAACCGTAAATTAACCATTTGTTTCCGTGCTTATCACCTAGACTTTACAGGAGCAGTACTAATTGGAGCAGATAGATTAGAAGTAAGATACCTGCTTTGAAAGTACAGAAGGAAAATCCTTTCTGCTGAAGTCACTCGCTATCTGTATTATGTGCTCTAATCAGGAGTGACCCAGACTTCATCGCTTGGGTCCATCACGAGGTATTAAATTGCCTCACTTTACACATTTATTTTTCTATTCTCCTGCACACAGTATTCCAAGAGAAGAAAAAAAAAGATTTTTCATAGTAAATCGTCCATCTTTTGCAGATGATTAAAAAATGCGAACGTCAATGTCTCTCACACATAGCATGATAAAAAGTTGAGTAAGAGATATTTTTAGTAAATGAGCTAGGAAAGAATGTATCGTAATTTGTCCTCTTTCCTCTGAAGTAATACTACATAGATAAATATGTAGGTAAGTGTGAATATCAGAGGACCAGCATAGCAGCTCAGATGACCAACCTGACCCATTCCTGCAGGGTGACATTCTCCAGTCCTGCACTTCACAATGACCTTTCACCTCAACACACCTGGACTTTGATAATTCGAACTCCTATTCAAGCCAGTAAATTGGCTGAGCCCAGGTGTGTTCCAGACCATGGCCAGTGCTATGTGCAGGGCTGGAGAAAATCACCCTGCAGGAATGGCTCAGGTTGGCATCTCTGTAACAGGAGTACTTCAGCATTTCCTTCTAAACAACGCCATGAGGAAGCAGCCAGCCAGAGCTGAACTTTTTACCTGGTGGGATATTTACTAACCACCAACATCAAATATCCAGTTGTGGTTGTTTAAAGTAAGAAAGTTCTCACAGAACCCCTTAACTCAGGGGTGTAAAACTCACTCCTGAAGGGGCAGAAACAGGCCAGGTTTTGTGAATCTCCACATGGCCGTCTCTGTAGCCCTATATGAGCACTAATCGCTCCACCTCTGTGCTTGTGTGGAGAACCTGGCCTGTTGCTGGCCTTTCAGGAGGGAGTTTGACACCTGTGCTCTAACTGAACTCTGTAGGCATGTGCTTAGTAACATGAATTGACATATACTGAAAACATCAGGGATATATACTAAGAATTGAACTAGGGAAACTATTGCAACAATGGAATCGTTTCCAGAAATGATTATTGTTAATTTACAAAGCAGTAGCATCCTCTGTGGCGCTGTACAAGGTAGAAATTACTGACTGGATAAAAAAAAAAGGTTTATTTAGAGGTTATTACATGGATGCGACTGAGATCCACAAATATACATTGATACTGGAATTCAGGGTCCTGCCCTTGTGAGCTTAGAATCTAAGGATAATGGGGTGGAGACAAAAGGTAGGTCACATGTAGTATGTAGGTATGGTGGCAAGTGCTCTGAAGGGTAATAGGACATATGATCTACCTTTTGTCGCCACCTTTCACTCGCTTTGGATTGATTGATCAATTGAAGTCAAAGCAGGTAAATACATAATCAGGTTGCAAATGTCAATCATTCGACTAGGTTGAAACATAAGCTAAATATTGAACATTATATACTTTCTATTGGATTTCCAATTAAAATTCCAATAGATTCCAGCAGGGTAAAATATGTTTGGAAGGTCAAGAGTAAATCATTTATGTGATTCATGAACAAGAAAATGATTTGGTACAATTTGCGTTGAATTAAAAAAAAAACAAGAATGTATTGTTCCAGTTGATTTTCCACAATTGCTAATGCTTTAAAAGAATAAAAGGAAGAAGAAACCATTATGGTTTACTAGGGAAGTCAGCACTATCATAAAAGATAAGAAGTCTGCCTATAAGAAGTATAAAGTGAGTGGAAGTGTAGCTGACAGAGAGGCGTATAAAATTAAACAGAGGGAAGCAAAACTGATTATAAGGACTGCTAAAGGGCAAAAGGAGGAAGAAATGGCCAAATCTATGAGGAGGGGAGATAAAACCTTTTTCCGATATATTGGTGACAGAAAGAAGAAAAACAATGCAGTCTCAAAAATTAGAAATAGGGAAAATAAATATATTGACAGAGATAAGGCTGTGGCTGACCATCTGAATAGCTACTTTTGTTCGATATTTTCAGACAGTAGCAGGCATGGCCATAGCACAGCATCCAGCTGGGAGGGCACAGCTCCGGAGTTTCTGGAGGCTGATGTCCTATCCGAGCTGGCACATCTAAAGGTAAGTAAGGCGATGGGTCCAGATGGAATCCACCCCAGAGTTCTAAGGGAACTTAGGTTTGTGATTGCAGCCCCTCTGACTGATTTACTTAACCATTCCCTTTCAACTGGTGAGGTTCCAGATGATTGGAGAATGGCCAATGTCGTACCAATCCATAAAAAGGGGAGTAGAGAAGAAGCCAGTAATTACAGGCCAGTTAGTTTAACATCTATAGTGGTCAAATTAATGGAAACACTTTTAACAAAAACAGATAATTTCCCATCTAAAAATTAATGACCTATTGGACCCAAAACAGCACGGCTTTACTGAGGGCAGATCATGTCAGACCAATCTTATTGATTTCTTTGACAATGTCACTAAAGTGTTAGATGAAGGTGGTGCTGTGGATATCGCCTATCTGGATTTTAGCAAAGCCTTTGACACTGTACCACATAAGGAGCTCATAGATAAGTTATTGAAGGTAGGACTCAATCCCTGGATAGTTCAGTGGATTTCCAGTTGGCTGAGGGATCGGTATCAGAGCGTTGTTGTAAATGGTGTGCAATCTGAACAAAGGCGAGTTACAAGTGGTGTGCCGCAAGGCTCTGTCCTGGGCCCCATTCTTTTTAATATATTTGTAAGTGACATAGGAGAAGGCTTGGTAGGAAAAGTTTGTCTGTTTGCTGATGATACAAAGGTTAGTAATAGGGTGGATATTCCTGGAGGTGTCTGCAACATGGAAAATGATTTAGCTTTACTGGATAGATGGTCAAAACTGTGGAAACTAGAGTTTAATGTCTGTAAATGTAAAATCATGCACTTGGGTAGAAGGAATCCGTACCGTATGGGCAGTACTGTGTTAGCCAGGACCTCGGAGGAGAGAGATTTAGGGGTACTGATTACTGATAGCTGCAAGATGAGTGGACAGTGTAGCCAGGCAGTGGGAAAAGCAAGCAGGATGCTCGGCTGCATAGCTCGAGGCATCACCAGTAGGAAGAGGGAGGTTGTGATGCCGTTGTATAGAGCCCTGGTGAGGCCACAGCTAGAATACTGTGTGCAGTTCTGGAGACCTTACCTGCAAAAAGACATTATTCAAATAGAACGGGTCCAAAGGCGGGCAGCGAAAATGGTGAAGGACTTAGGCCCTTATTCATCAAGCGATAGCGCCAGGTAGTGTCTCACTCGCGCCAGGTAGCGCCAGCTATCGGCGGCTACCGACTCCCGAACGCCAGGCTGCGAACACAATCACGCATTTATCACGCTAAATGAGGGTAGCGCCGGCGAGAGCGTCAGCTAGCGCGGGATTCATCATGTTGCAGACTTCAGCGAACAGCGCCGCTGCTAATCCCATCACAGCGCCAGGTATGACCTCTCGCTACCTGGCGCTACCTGGCGCTCTCCAATACATTTCAATGGCAGACACTTCAATGTTTTTTTTTAGTGGTTTTGCGTTCTTGTCTTTGGCCAAAATTTAAACACGGGTTGTTTAGGATATGTTTGATTAATCTGTCTGGTTTTTAATGATTTTTGGATGAAAGATGTAATTTTTACACTGGAATGTTGTGAGTGAAATCTAAAATGCATCTCCTCACACAAAACACATTAGCCTCAAATTAGCTTGCTTTCCCAACACACATGGCTTGTAAAGCTACTTTTTAGTCACTCATGTTTGGCGCTCACGTTCGCTCATTGAAATTGTCAGCGCCCAAGCTATTCGGCAGCCCTGTCCTTGTTGAATCTGTGGTGGTCAGAGTTTCTGCAGTCGCTGTTGTGATTCGCTATGTGGCGGCGCTAGCGTCGCTGTGCTGCGCTGTGCTGTTCATACATGTGCCTTTCTGCCATTTTCCCTGAATTCACTTGCAGCGACCCCAGTAGTTGTTAATGAATACACTGTAGTTCTGAGCGTGCATGTCCACATTCTGCTGGATTTGTTCAGGCGTACAAGCTCATAACAACCCGTTAGGCATTCTCCTGTGTGCAACATTATCATGTAGTTGGATAGTTTTATTGTGTTATTATTTTATTAAGGAATCAGATTGTTATTTGTAAGCAACCAGCTCTGTTTTTGTTCTGACCTATGCATTACAGGATATTGAACACCCAGCTAAATCAAGCTAATAATTAATGGCGTCATTGCCAATAGCTTGTTTTAATGCGTAAATATCCTATTTCCGCCACTTAGCTTGCACGTAGCGGACATTAGCTGGTTCCTAATGCGCATATCCAGTTCCGGTTTGCTCCTTTGCGTTTCCCAGCTAAATTTAGCTAAAAATGAATGGCGTCTTGGCCAATAGCTTGTTGTAATGCGTAAAAATCATATTTCCGCCACTTAGCTTGCACGTAGCGGATATTAGCTTCTTCCTAGTGCGCGGAGCGTATTTTTTTTTTTTTTCCCTGTCGCTTTCGTCATATCCAGTTCTGGTTTCATCCTTTGCGTTTCCACAATCATGCACAGAAGACGTGTGCTGCGCCTCCCCAGCTCCTCCTCTGACTCTGGCCCCCCCACCCCTCCCCCACCTCCCCCACCTACCTCACCTCCCCCACCTAACCCCCCTCCACCCCCCCCCCGGGCCACAAAAACAAAAAGGGAAGAGGGTGGATAGCCGCGTAAACGGCCAGGTGGTCAAAGTGAGTATATTTCCCTTGGATGATATGTTTAATCTGTTCTCAGTATAAATGTTTAGGCCATTGGTCTGATGTCATGTATTGATAATCTTTTTTTTTTTCATTTGTCATAGGATTTCTGCATCCACCAATATGATTATGCCCGTGGGGGCAAGAAGCGGATAGCCCTGGAGGTGAAGGCCACAGTGTCCCGGCGCTTCAACACCAGCCTGAGTGTGCGTTCCATCATGCAGAAGTGGTCCGACTTCAAGCGCCGGGACCCTGAAGGCGTGTACCGCCTATATGATGCGTACGCTTCAGGTAAGTGGAAGTTTAGGCTATGTTTAATTTTTTAGGGAAATAATATTGTAAGCTGTGTCCCTTTTTGGTAGTAATTTTAATTTTTTTCATTCACCCCCTCCACACAGATAAGCGTCCTCCCCTGGGGAAACGTGGGAAGGGATTCCTCCCCCGAACGAGACAGGCGGACTCGGGGGAGTCATCAGGGGAGGGTCCCTCTCGCGGGTCATATTTAGAGGACCCAGGGGAGGAAGGGGATGACGCCCCAGAGGAGTGTGCTGCTGGGGGGCTGTCAGGCTCGAGCCTCAGCTCCTCACACTCTGAATCTGAGGAGTCTCACCAGACAAGGGGCCACTCTCAAGTGGGGAGTCCAAGTGGGGTGGAAGTAATGGACTCTCCCACACTTCCTGAAGGAGCAGGGAGTGAGAGGGAGGAGGGTGGCCCTTTGCCTGGGGGATCTTTGGATCAGAGTGTGAGGAGCCGAGGCTCCACGCCTCCTCCTCAGAGCCCTCCCTGGGCTTCAAGTGGCAGTTCATCCCCTGGTGAGTGCACATTTAGTCAGTGTTAGTCTGTGACAGGTTACATATGGCCATTTGTACTTAGCCCTTGCCATTCCTCTCTAATTTGCAGCGCATCATATAGGCGGCACCTCCAGGAGCTATTGGCAACGCCTTCTCCACGGGCATAGTAATGGTAAGTGTTTGTTGTTATCCCTCACATTCACTATGTTCTGACATTCCTTAAAGTGGACCCACACCCATTGTTGATTGGGCTTAAATTGAAGCTGTCAAATAGTCAGGTGTCATTGTCACACTAATTTTGCTTTTCTCTTTTGCTTTCTCCTGACAGATGTGGCCACGCAGACGGAGCCGGTGTACATCACCACCACACCTCCTGGGACGGCCAGCAGCATGGGCCCCAGCCACAGCTGCTATGGTGAGTACATCCCACTTCATATGCCTAAAGACTTGGGACCCCTATGTCTTATAGTAAATTCTGGAGACATTTACAATGTACCTATGTGTTTAATCAACACACATCTAGGTTACATGTGTTTGTCCAACAATCCGACATGCATGTCTGCATGCTTGATTGTTGGCTCACATTCTTGTTTTGGCAACATAGTGGCAAATTGTGGTTTCTACCCAACAAAATTGGCCTGCTAAGGTGGTGACCTCTAAGATTCTTGCCCAAACAAGTTTACTTGTTAGGACTTAGGCCCTGATGTTTGGCTGTAACTAAACAAATAAATGTCCACACTGGCACTTAGACCTTATTTTAGTCCCAAGAGTTAAGAGTAAATGTATGCTTGGGATGTGGTGGTCACATTTAAGCCAGCCACTAGTACTCATATAATGGTAACACCTAAGGGCACAGTGGCAAACAATGTGATTGTGTGGCTCAGCTAATTTTAGCCACTTACATTACATTGCTACATCTGTGTCTGTAGAGGTCACATTCTATATTTTTAATATGGTTTTTTTGTACTCTCTACAGCTTGTGTAAACCAGCATCGCAGACTGTGGCGGTCGATCCGGCGTCTTCGCCTTATGCTGCTGGCCTTGAAGAGGCGTCGTTAGGGTGGGGGGGGATGTTTAGAGCCGCTGTGCGGCCAAATGTTTGGCCTGTTGGCCGCCTTTAAGATTAAAATTTTTGTATTTTTGTACTTACAGTGTGTTGTGCCTTGTCTAGCATAGTTTAAGTGTCTTCAAACCCATTATTTGTAAAATGTTGGTGTACCTTTGTAGCCATTTAATGTCTAAACCATAGGAATATATGGTCACCAATGTGTGGCATACATTTTTGGCTACAGGTACATATCTAGATCTAGAGACTCATCCCTGACTGTGTTCTTACCTATGTCTTAGGAAAAACACAAATTAGAGGTGGTGTTCTCAAATGTATTTTAAACAAAATCAAAACAATCAAATTAATATTCTTGGCTTGGGGGCCTGGGAGGTTGAGAGTCATTGCTAGGGGTGGTGTTGGGGGCCAACAGTGCAGTAAAAAAAATAGACTGCTGTTGTATGAGCTGTTGCGTCAACAACAAACTTTGGTCCTGGCGCTGTAAAGATCGCTCCATCAGATTGGACAGCCGCTCAAGTTCCCTGTTGGTTTGTTGCTGCTGGCCTTGTTTGACGTCCTGGAGCTCGCGCTGCAGGGCCTCAATTTGTTGCCGACACATCAGCACCTGGTTTTCCAACGCCGCAATGCGGTCAGTATTTCCATCACGCGGCTGTTGGCGACTGTAGTCCTCCAGCATCCGGACCCCTAGCTCATAGAAGTCGGCACTTGTCGGTGCCACACCTCCTCTTGCTCTGGGTTCAAGCTAAAAAAAACAAAAAAAAAAAGATTTTAGTTAAGCTGAAACAATGCAGCTAGGCCCCTCCAAATCAGTTCCCAAAAGTGTAACAAGCCAACTTACCCTTGCTTGAGCCTCTGTAGCTTGGCCACATGGCACTTGAGAAGAGGTCCCAGGTTGGGGTCCTGGTCCCGCCTCCTGCAAAAACAACAAAGACATAAAATGTGACATGTTGGTTCATGGACTACCCACCAACATGTCAATGTGGTTATTGTTCCTCTAAATCAGCTATGTTACCTCCGTGTCGTCCGGCCGAAGTAGGTCCGGGGTCTGGCTGCCAGAGAGGGGCAAATCCACATCTGAGAGATCGGGCAAGTTGGCATATGCTAAACAGGAAAGTCAGGTTAGTAGGTCAGTGGACCAAAATCACATGTAAGATGGCTAGACTATCGAGGCCATACCTCCACAAAGTGGAAGATTACACACTAGCCAAAAGGGATCTGGTCAACTCAGATTGCTAACATGTATGTAAGAGGAAGATGAGCCAATAATTGGGTTACAAACAAAAAGACACATTGCTCAAATTACACATACCCGCACTCTCCCAGATGTCTGGAGTTGGGCCCTCACTCGAGCTTTGCCCTTGAAAACACATGTTTAAACACAAGTTGGCCTACTAAATTTAACAAAAACTTGTTCAAAAATCCCTAATAGATAATCAAGCCAAACAAACTTACCCTCATCTCTGGCAGCCTCAACGTGAAGGGCCCTTTCCGGACAGCCACTTCCGAGATTCAGGCCAACTAAAATACACAATTAATGTCTCTAAATATTCCAAACACTACTCGGGTGAATGTTTGTCTTTCAATATACACAACAAATGCATTGCAATCACTCAAAAAACTATATTAATGACCCTGGTGATGGCAAATCCACTCCAAATAGGCATCTTCAAGTTGACATAGCAAACATGTAGATTATTAGACTAACCAAATAGAACCAGTGTAACATAAGCAGCATAAAGGATACATTTTTTTAGGCAATACACACCAACAGGGTCCTGTTGACCTGCAACATCGGAAGTAGGGTCCAAAGATGAACCAGTCACTTGGCCTACAAAGAAAAAAGAGGAATGAAAGACATGCACTTGTGTTAAAGCGGATAAAGCAAGGTTGACACATGCACTTACCAGCATCCAAAGAGTAGCTTGGCTCCTGAGGAGATGCTGGTGCCAATGGCGGTGCAGCTAGGCAAAAGCAAAGAAAACATTTAGCCATTGGTAATGTGCGGCACTAAATAAACCATGCATTTAGGTGTGTGTGAGCAGCTCAAACACTAATATTCCCTAAGCACGGCCAGTGTGGCTTCCACATGTATATGCAGATATATGGCCACACATCTCTGGCTTCCAACATAGCTACACATGTTAGGGACTTGTTAGTTAGTTGCAGAGAGGGGTAAAGTGGACGTGTAAATAGTCCGCAGGCCCATATTATTAGTCATCAACAGTGGTGAAATCTATTGTTTAAGGTGCTCACACACCCATTTTGGCACAAAATAACCAGCACCTAAATTAGTGAAAAATACCTTCAATGGCAGACTGGGTTAGGCTGGAGGTTGTTTGAAGGGCAGGAGTTGGGGTGTCCACCTCCCCCGACTCATGGACATCACCATGTGCACCTATGCAGAAAGCAACAGACAGCAAAGTAAAACATTTATGAGGTATAATGTACTACTTCACATGTCCTACTGTTAGTTGGACAGAAAGAGAAAAAGCAAATCACATAAATTAACATTAGCATAAAAACAGAATCTGAAAATATGTACCTTCAGTCCAACCTGTGGTGTCATCCCCAGCATCCACACCCTGCAGCCGAGCAAGTGGAATTTTGGCCTTCAGCATCTCCTCATATGGCCTGTAGGTACTCTTTGGACCCTGGATGGTCCCACTCTCGACCTCAAGATCATGGTTCATCTTTTGCATAAGGGCCCTTTTCAAAGTGTAGAAGTGTTTCCTGCAGGATGGGCCACTACGTGGGTGTTGAGCACTGCTAGTAAGCTCAACACCAATGGCATCCCACAATTTGCTCCTTTCTTGTTTGCCTATAGACTTGCTTTGGGAGCCAAATATAAGCTCCCATTTTGCAAGGGTCAGGCGCACAAGAGTATTATTCTCAGCCAAATTAAATTCTGGCTCCCTCTTGGCAAATGGGCGCTTAGCCTGGGGTGCTGCATCACCTTCAGGCTGGGCCCTTTTCCTTAAGGGAGGTCTGCGCACAGCACCCACCACACTCCTACTTGAGCCAGCTGTGGCCGGCAGATGCCCAGAATTTAGCTCAATCCTGTAGCTGCACACACACACCAATACACAACCAACAAGCACGCATGCAGACTACAGAATGGTATCACCGTTTTTTGGGTTTGGCCAGGTTTTATGTGCTCTAACAGCCAATCACAAACAGGTCCACTTAATTGATTCACACATACTGGCCAGGTGCTTGTAGCCAAAGCTCCACTGCAGGGATTGAAGCATGTGTGGTAGTTAATTAACTAATTACAGAGCTCATTAACCAAACAACACACAACCAAATACAACATTGTACTCATGTATATTAAACACTTGTGACATGTGGCTATACAAACGGCTATTTAAATCAAGAGCAGCTTACCTTTCATTGGTCCACCACAGATTTTTCACCCATGTCCATTAATGCACGCAAGTTTCGGCTCACGTACGCTAGTAGCGCTACTAGCGTGCGCGTGCGCACTCCGTTTCACGCACACCTGGGTCAGCTAATTGGAGACAGGAAATAGCAGAGCAACGCAAAAGGCGGCAAAGAGGACCTGTCCTTTTTCTCAGTGAAGTATAAATGGCTGGATTTGGCAACCTTCTGGTATTGTTACACTGTGGCAAAGGCTGTGGTGTGGTGGTGTGGTGCTTTGGTCCCTTAGCTCATTTGAGTGTCTGGCTGGGTTTTGTCCTCACTCTCTGTGGCTTGTTGGGTTATTTCTGACATCAGTGCTGTTTCTTTAGGAGCTTGATTTTGTTGGCATATGCAAATATTGTGGAGCATACAGCAAGTGAGGCTTGATTTTTGGGCCTTTTGTGGGCTGTGCAGCAACTCCCCTCTTGGTTGTGCCTAACTTAGAAAGCTGACTTTCAGCAGTCTGGTGGGTCAGACCACTATAGTTCTCGTTTTGTGGTGAGCTGCATTGTAGTGAGTGTGTGAGTAGTGTGCTTGCTTGTGTGTGTGGTGTGTTTGTGGTTTTGTTTTTTTTTCCTTCTTTTGTATATCTGTTGAGTGTGAGATGGATAAGAGGGTGATGTATGGGTTTGGGTGCAGGGATGTGTGAGAATGCTGGAAGAGCAGGAGGCCAGGGAGGAGGGGGCTGTGAGGCTTAGGGCACCCCGATCCTTTGGAATCCGCCTTTCAGCGTGGGATTTAAGTGAAGAGCAGATCAGGAGCCCCTTCCGTCTGAATCGTGCGGCACTACAGTCCCTATATGATCAGATTAAGCATAAAATCGAGCCATCGACCAAACGCACCAGATCCATTCCAGGCATAGTACGCCTATGTGCCAGTCTTAACATTTTGGCACGAGGGACCTTCCAGGCAACCTCTGCCCTCCTCAGCGGGATCAGCCAGGCTACAATGAGCAGCATATTTATACAGGTAGTTCTGGCTATTTGTGACCTGATCCCTATTTACATCCAGTTTCCTGAGGATGAGGATGAGGTTGCCAAAATAAAACATGCATTCTATCGCATGGGAGGGATCCCGAATGTGCTTGGGTGCGTTGATGGTACACATATCCCTTTCCGCCCTCCCCGTGCACAGGAGCTGCATTATCGGAACCGTAAGCAGTTCCACTCGATGAACGTCATGGTCGTCTGTGACCATGACATAAAGCTGCGGGCCGTGAGATCTGGCTTCCCCGGCTCATGCCATGATTCGTACGTCCTGCAGCGGTCAGTCCTGTGCAGGAAGTTTGAAAACAACGAAATGTCAGCTGGCTGGCTACTGGGTAAATAATTAACCATGTCAAAGTATTTAGCCTAAAATATGTGGCCTAGTAAGCTATTGGTTTACAAATGAAACCCAAAACATTTCCTAGTACTAATTGCTGTCTCTCTCATTGTGTTTTTTCTACAGCGGACAAGGCATATGGGCAGAGAACGTGGGTGATGACTCCGGTCAGAAACCCACAGACCTCTGCCCAAGAACGCTACAATGCAGCACCCGCAAAACCCGAAGCATTGTGGAACGAACCATCGGACTGCTGAAAGTGCGCTTTCTCTGTTTGGCACGGCCAGGAGGAGAGATGCTGTACAGTCCACAAAAGGTCTCCAAGATAATCCTTGCATGCTGTGTGCTCCACAATCTCTGTATATGCCACAGAATCCAAGCCCCTGAAGAAACAGCACTGGTGCCCGAAATCCCCAACTTGCCCGCAGAAACGAGTGAGGACACCCAGACTGGCTTTGAGCTAAGGGAAAGCATGATCTCTTCGTTTTTTGCGGTAAGCTAACTACCCTTCACTCTAATCCAAGTACTGCACTACAGGGGAACTATTTGTTGTCTCCAATCCAAATTTGTCACAAACTACTATAAGGGGTGTGTAACATGACCCAAACCCAGTATAAGGGGGGTGTAAGATGACCCAAACCCACTATAAGGGGGGTGTAAGATGACCCCAAACTACTATAAGGGGTGTGTAACATGACCCAAACCCAGTATAAGGGGGGTGTAAGATGACCCAAACCCACTATAAGGGGGGTGTAAGATGACCCAAACCCACTATAAGGGGGTGTAAGATGACCCAAACCCACTATAAGGGGGGTGTAAGATGACCCAAAACCACTATAAGGGGGGTGTAAGATGACCCAAACCCACTATAAGGGGGTGTAAGATGACCCAAACCCACTATAAGGGGGGTGTAAGATGAGCCAAACCCACTATAAGGGGATGTAAGATGACCCAAAACCACTATAAGGGGGGTGTAAGATGAGCCAAACCCACTATAAGGGGGTGTAAGATGACCCAAACCCACTATAAGGGGGGTGTAAGATGACCCAAAACCACTATAAGGGGGTGTAAGATGACCCAAAACCACTATAAGGGGGGTGTAAGATGAGCCAAAACCACTATAAGGGGGTGTAAGATGACCCAAAACCACTATAAGGGGGTGTAAGATGACCCAAAACCGCTATAAGGGGTGTGTAAGATGACCCTAAACCACTATAAGGGGGGGGGGGGGGGAATTTGACCAACATAACAATTAGGTTTGTTGTGCAAGTTTGGCCAAACTGTTACCCAAAAAAATAAACAAAAAACAATAACTGCGAAAAAGCAAAATTATATCTAAATACTAACTGCACTTTTTATTCTTTTTCAGGCACCAAGATAAAAATCCTGTGGATTCAGATTTTATCTATTCCCACCAAAACATAAAAAAAATAAATAATAATTCACCAAAGAAACATGTTGCAATGTGTTTACTTCTGAAGGTACTAACATTGATTTCAAGCCAACAGCAAAGCAAAGCGCAGGCGCTGTGTTGAATAGCGTGTGTCAAAATGACAGCACCTACAAAGCTGATCTGAAACGGATATTCACCAATGTAGGCATTGTTCCCAACAATGCCAGGTAGCGACTGAGGAGGCCTGCTATAGCGAATCGCTGCCGCCCGTGGCATACGCTAGCGGCGCTCATAGCGCCATACTTCAGGCACTCATCTGTCGCTACCTGGCGCTATTACTGAATCGGCCTCCCCAACTTAAAACTTATCAGGAGAGACTTAAAGAACTTAATTTGTACAGTCTGGAGGAAAGAAGGGAGAGGGGGGACATGATTGAGACCTTTAAATATGTGAAAGGATTGAATAAGGTTCAGGAGGGAAGTGTTTTTAAGAAGAAGGTTAATGATAGAACAAGGGGGCACAACCTAGCTAGTCGGGGGGGAAGATCAGGAGCAATGTTAGAAAATATTATTTTACAGAAAGAGTAGTAGATGCTTGGAACAAACTTCCAGCAGAGGTAGTTGAAAAATCAACAGTCACTGAATTTAAACATGCCTGGGATAAGCACACATCTATCCTAAGATAAAGAGTACATACAGTATACACATAAGGGCAGACTAGATGGGCCGTATGGTCTCCTTCTGCCGTCAACCTTCTATGTTTCTATGCTTTGATGGTACCAAGTGACTCTAACTAAGGGGCAGTCCTGGCCTTCAGGAAGGGACCTTGTGACCGGAGGGTTACAGGTTTGTTTCCCATACTGGATATGAATAAAGGGCTCTTGAGCAATGCACCTGACCCACCTGCTGCTCCCCAAGTGCTGTTGCTAAGGCATCCCACTGCTCCGAGCATGTGTACACTCACTGCTTATATCTCACTGCATTATTAGGTTAAATACATAGGAAAAAATGTGCTAGCATACAATGGCCATATATGTACATACATCTAATTGTGCACATGTCATTAAACCAGAACAACACTATTTTTCACAAAATGGGTATTGTTCCTCGTGCAGGGGCCCGATTGCTGATGCCTGTGCATTAAACCTGAGAAATGTTATCATTTTCTAAGATGCCCCGGTGAAATTGAGCTCTGTGATTGGCCACCACAATCATGTGATCTGCAGGCTTATTTCAGGTATTCAGCAACCAGGTGACTGGGGCGCTCAATTTTGCCAGGGGATTTATCTGGTTTAACAGGGTTAATGTGCAGGGGGGCATCGGCAATCAGGTGTTGTCTAGAAACAACACCCATTTAGTGAAAAAATGGTTTTGTTCTGCTTTAACCATGAAATCTGAATTAGGTGTGCATGAAGTGAGCGCAACCTAGGTTTTTCACTCACCTGGAATTTGGTACACCTAGGGATGCCCCTTTTTGTGAAATTTCTGGGATCACTTGTATTCTTACCTCCATGCTTCCACAGCTCAAGCAGGGCTTCCAGCCAATTAGACTAGCTGAAAATATTACAAGTTCAACCAAGTGTTGGAGCAGGGGAAGTCATTTTATTTTATTTTTTTGTTTTTTTTACTGATAGAAGCTAATTGTAACTGTTCTTCTAAATAAGCAACTAATCCTTTATTTGAAGCTGTCAGCAGTTGATGCTGTGGCAAGCTTCTGTGTTAGGCTATTCCACCAATTTATAGTAGCTTGTCACTTCCAGAGATTTCTTTTTTTCCATTTGAGAATTGAAGGGAGTGCTCCCTTGTCTGTAGAGAGGATTGTATCCAAAACAGTGTGTCCCCATATTTTTTGTATTGCCCATTTTTATATTTATACAAGTAAATCATGTCCCCCCTCAGTTGGTGCCCAGAACTGGACGGCATATTCCAGGTGAGGGCGCACCAGTGCCTTGTAAAGAGGCAAAATTACATCTCTATCCAGTGATTCCATGCCTCTTTTAATGCATGATAATATCTTGGTGGCCTTGGAAGCATCTGCTTGGCATTGCATGCTGTTATTTAGCCTGTGATCTACCAGTATCCCCAGATCCTTTTCAACAAGTGATTCTCCCAGTTTTACTCCCCCAAGGACATATGTGGCCTTCAGGTTATGAGACCTTAAGTGCATGACTTTACATTTCTCCACATTGAACTTCATTTGCCAAGTGGATGCCCAGACACTCAAAGTGTCTGGGCATCCACCTCCCGATGCCCACTCCACTCCAGTTGTTGCATCAGCTCGAGGGATCACAGAAAGGTATGTTTTATGGATAGATGGCACACCCAAGAAGAGGAAGTCAACTACCATTTTACCCCACGGGTGCTGAAATGGGGTTTAGTCCACTTTGAAAGATGTGTGAAGGCTAACCCTAAATTCAAAGCCTCATTGTCTTACCTCCCAATTGATTTCTGCCAGTTCACTGGGATCATTGGGATCATTTTTGTGTATTGTTCTGTCTGAGTTTCCTGTGCGTGAGTCTGGCATTGCTCATTACCGAGCAGCAATATAAATCTAGCATAAAATCAGAATAGAAACAATTATCCTTCTGAAGACAAGCTAATTATTTGTTGAAGCAAGGTACACTTTGGGTGATCCTTGTGGTGTGAATTGCAACCCACATCTTGGTGCAATTTTTACTGTTAACACATCAAAATGTACAAAACAAAAGTTTGGAAATAACAGCACAGCACCCTATCGACTCTGAAGAAACATTCAAGTTTTTATTCTGAATACTCCCATAGGGCTTTATTATTTCTAAGCTCCAAACAAATCCTTACCAATAAAATTCGACAATTATCTACCTTACTG
This sequence comes from Gastrophryne carolinensis, assembly GCA_027917425.1. Classification (NCBI taxonomy): domain Eukaryota; kingdom Metazoa; phylum Chordata; class Amphibia; order Anura; family Microhylidae; genus Gastrophryne; species Gastrophryne carolinensis. The sequence continues at coordinate 198,934,083 of CM051237.1, forward strand.
TACAAATGCCACATTGCAGGTACAGGTGATCTTTGTAGAAATATTAAAACAATTGTTTAAAGCATCTCTGTTCTGCATTGACATCCACCGTCCATAGACAAAACAACATCATTTCTTGCTGCTAGTTAAAACAATGAGGCCAGAAGCGCATATTCCTTATGTTAGAGACAGGGGTTGGAAATACTAATCAGACTGTCAGCATATATCACCTTAAGGACACTGGAGTAGTCAGGCAACATTAGGATGTCACATAACACAAATGATCTGTCTTTAGATACCTACATTTATCTTCTGCCTAGCTTTGATGAAATAAAGCTTTTTTCCCATCCTTCTCCCCCCATAGCTATCATGGGAGCCAGTAACCTTTCCGTGAGTTTTGAAAATAGGAGCTTTGGGCCTCCTGCAGGGGAGGAACACAGAAGGCCACCTTGCAAGGTCACGAAATCCTTTCTAAGGTAGAAAACAGGAAAATAAAGATAAAAGCCATGGGTGTGACCGGAACTGCAGGAGACCAACAGTCTCTAACCATTAGATATCAATAACTTAATTATAAGCAGTTAGAACTTGGGGGGAAATGTCTACTACTTCAGAGCAAGGCTAATACAAATTGGAGCATACAAACCAATAAAGGCAGCAGGGGTATTCTCCTTTTGTTGGAAATTTCAGTAAGTCCTCTATGATTATTTTTCGTTAGTCCTTTGACAGGACTGCTACATGTAAACAACAATGAACCACTGGTTTTACTTCTCATTACATTGTAAGGGGGGGAGAAATTTCATGTCCGAAGGGCCAAGACTGAACAAATACCTTAATAGAATTCATGAAGAAAAAAGTTTTAAATCTTGATATAGTGTCTTTATTTTTTCCTCCAGAGCCGACCCCCTCAAATCGGTACAACACAGTTAGCCCTCTACCTATGAGGATGTTTCCATGGTTCTTCTCTCGTCCTTTTGGTCTGCTGTTCTTCCAGCCTCCGAAAAGGCTAAATATGCTTCAGCGGCCTGTGAGGCTGATGGAAAATTTACACCTCCTGGGTCCTCCAAGATGACAGTGCACGAACAATCCAGGAAGTGATTGATAGAAAGGGGGATATGTTTTTATGTTTGAATAGCACAATAGATGGTACACATTAAGCAAAGTACATGAAAAGATGTGTAAAATGGAGCTTGGCAACTGTTGTTGATCCCCTTTGTAAAAAAAATGCTGGTGATTCATATTAACCTGGATAAAACAAACATGGGTGTAACTGACTAAGGACAGAAATACAATGGCCAATGGAAACATGTGGCATGCTAGTCTTTTGCGGGTTGAGATGTGAAAGTGCCCATAGGATACTATGTGTAAAGCTTTCATATCAATATTCGCCTCAGTGACTTACCCATTTCCTGAACACACCTGGGCTCAGCACTGACTATTTTCCTGAACACTTCTGGGCTCATTGCTGACTATTTTCCTGAACACTCCTGGGCTCAGCACTGACTATTTTCCTGAACACACCTGGGCTCAGCACTGACTATTTTCCTGAACACACCTGGACTTAGCACTGACTATTTTCCTGAACACTCCTGGGCTCAGCACTGACTATTTTCCTGAACACACCTGGGCTCAGCACTGACTATTTTCCTGAACACACCTGGGCTCATTGCTGACTATTTTCCTGAACACACCTGGGCTCAGCACTGACTATTTTCCTGAACACACCTGGGCTCATTGCTGACCATTTTCCTGAACACACCTGGGATCAGCACTGACTATTTTCCTGAACACTCCTGGGCTCATTGCTGACCATTTTCCTGAACACACCTGGGCTGAGCACTGACTATTTTCCTGAACACACCTGGGCTCAGCACTATTTTCCTGAACACACCTGGGCTCAGCACTGACTATTTTCCTGAACACACCTGGGCTGAGCACTGACTATTTTCCTGAACACACCTGGGCTCAGCACTATTTTCCTGAACACACCTGGGCTCAGCACTGACTATTTTCCTGAACACACCTGGGCTCAGCACTGACTATTTTCCTGAACACACCTGGGCTCAGCACTGACTATTTTCCTGAACACACCTGGGCTCAGCACTGACTATTTTCCTGAACACACCTGGGCTGAGCACTGACTATTTTCCTGAACACTCCTGGGTTCATTGCTGACTATTTTCCTGAACACTCCTGGGCTCAGCACTGACTATTTTCCTGAACACACCTGGGCTCAGCACTGACTATTTTCCTGAACACACCTGGGCTCAGCACTGACTATTTTCCTGAACACTCCTGGGCTCATTGCTGACTATTTTCCTGAACACACCTGGGCTCAGCACTGACTATTTTCCTGAACACACCTGGGCTCAGCACTGACTATTTTCCTGAACACTCCTGGGCTCAGCACTGACTATTTTCCTGAACACTCCTGGGCTCAGCACTGACTATTTTCCTGAACACACCTGGGCTCAGCACTGACTATTTTCCTGAACACTCCTGGGCTCAGCACTGACTATTTTCCTGAACACTCCTGGGCTCATTGCTGACTATTTTCCTGAACACACCTGGGCTCAGCACTGACTATTTTCCTGAACACACCTGGGCTCAGCACTGACTATTTTCCTGAACACACCTGGGCTCAGCACTGACTATTTTCCTGAACACACCTGGGCTCAGCACTGACTATTTTTCTGAACACTCCTGGGCTGAGCACTGACTATTTTCCTGAACACTCCTGGGCTCAGCACTGACTATTTTCCTGAACACTCCTGGGCTCAGCACTGACTATTTTCCTGAACACTCCTGGGCTCAGCACTGACTATTTTCCTGAACACTCCTGGGCTCAGCACTGACTATTTTCCTGAACACACCTGGGCTCAGCACTGACTATTTTCCTGAACACACCTGGGCTCATTGCTGACTATTTTCCTGAACACACCTGGGCTCAGCACTGACTATTTTCCTGAACACACCTGGGCTCAGCACTGACTATTTTCCTGAACACACCTGGGCTCAGCACTGACTATTTTCCTGAACACACCTGGGCTCAGCACTGACTATTTTCCTGAACACACCTGGGCTCATTGCTATTTTCCTGAACACTCCTGGGCTCATTGCTGACTATTTTCCTGAACACACCTGGGCTTAGCACTGACTATTTTCCTGACCACACCTGGGCTTAGTGCTGACTATCAGGATCAGGTTGACATCTCTGGGGTATGATCACCTTCACCTGAATGAAGAATCTCGCACCTTTCATAGCCCAGGGACAAAACAGCAGAATTTCTTGTAGCTAGTTAAAAAAACAGAAACACATATACTATATGGTGTATATATAATATGGTATATATATTATATCTTAAGCTGGACCTAAACCAACCACAGCAACTCTGTGCTAGGGAAGGTTCCAGCCTACAGGGACACTAAATGAACCAAACCCACCCTTCAGGAGATCAGTAAATCCCACATTAGGGATACTTACCTTTTCCCAGCAGAGCTCCATCCAAGAAACCGCACACAAAGACAGCAGCCACACCTTTTTCGGTAGGAAGTGTTCAGCACTGCTGTATGCAGCTGCTTCCTAGTCCTCTTCATTCATACAAATCTGCATGATGAACGTGGAGTATCTTCTAAATCTTGGGTTTGCAGCCAGCAGGAATAACTGGGATAAGGACCTTTCAGACGAAGATTGATTTGCCAGGAAAGCTCTAGGTCTGTTTTAAAGACACCAGTATAGTCACAGAGCCAGCAACCTTTCAGAACATTTTGAGAATGGGACCTGCAAGCCTTTTGGATGGAGAACGCCCCTTCCTGCAAGATCACCTATTCTTCTCTAGGGCAGAAAACTGAAAAGACAAAAACCGGGGCATGCTGGGAACTACAGGAGCCCAGCAGGCTCCAACAATGAAACATAATTGGCTTAATTACAATACAGAATAGGACATGAACGGAGAGGGTCTAAGTTCAGAGCAAGGCCGACATAAATTGAACAAAACAATAAAGACAGCAGAGGCATGCTCATTTGTACACATATGGGCAGACCCTTTTGTCATTGCAGTCATATCAACAGCTGCCTTATATACCATATTTATAGGCTACTTAATCATTTTAATCATGTTCTTGTATTATCATACATATTATTCCACAGACCTGCTCAATTAAATTTATTCTGATTACTTGCTCGTACAGATGAAGAAATTCCTTTTTTTCTTTAACTAAAATGTCAATATACAAATAGAGATAAGTGAATCATTCATATTATCCTCCTATTCTGCAGATTTGTTAGTCTACAAAATATCAGACAACTCTTGATTCCACCAGACATGCCTCTATGTGCATTAAATAAATAGACACATAGTCAGGAGAATCAAATAATTATGACTGTCCTGATTCTCACCGTTCACTCATCCTTAATCACCAGTTACTAAGTTATTGACAGCTAAGGGATTAGTTAGTGACAGCTAAGGGATCTTCATTAATGTTGTTCTATTAACCCCACCACCCAAGTAAGATCAGATGAAAGCAGAGTGCATTAAGGCTACTTCTCTCTAAAGGCACAAGTCATCTCCCAAGGCTGGAGTATGATGTAAGACTAGTTAGAGCCCACAGGCAGGGATTAGCATAATGGGAATAATAGGAATAATACATTTTAGGTCTGGTTAGAGACTGCAGGGACAGGGAGAGTTATAAGCAGACATTGTCCCACCCTCCTGCCTGTGTCCCCCTCCCATTCACATCTCTACTATGATCCCCTGGCTCCTATATGCTGCAGCACAGCTCGGAGAGGCTGTGAAGTGACAGGTACAGCAGGGTGTACAGCGCTGCTGCCCATACAAAGTGGAGTGTGCATGGAACAATAGTGCCTTCCACAGACTCATCGCAGCATCAGCACCAGCTGTGGAGCCAGAGCCGCCTGCCTCGTCATCTGTGCCAGAGTAAGTACTCAATGTTAATTCTGATCCTTCTGTCTGCCATTTAGATTGGCTCTCAACTTGTCTTTTTAGAAGTGCAGGTATAGTAAAAAAAAAACATTTGTGGATCTAGGTAGCAATTTGTTTTAATAAGAGATATCAGTATGCACATAACTTACATAATCCCAAGCATAATATATATATATATATATATATATATATATATACACACACACACACACACACACACACACTAGGATAATGTATCTGTTTATTTTATATTAACAACATAATAATTGTGTTGTTTTATTTGAATCGCTGAAATTAACATGCATGCTATTTACAATATAGAGTATGAGTAGATATTATAATTCTGTTGAGTGTTAAAAGATTCATCATGAAGAATACATCATCAAAATCTTATCAATATTTGAGTTTAGTTCTACAGAATCTTGCAATTATTTTAAGTCAGACTACTAATGCTTTGAAAATAATAGTATATAGTATTAGTGTAGAGTACAGAAACTGGTCAATGTCTCCCTAGACCTATTTGCTAGTGTGACTTGGATTTCTAAGAACAAGAAAACTTTTGTTGGAGGAAAGCAGAACAGCGACACGCTGCTCAGTGATGGGCTTGGCAGACAGAACACTACAATACATCTATGGCTGAGTCTGTTGAGTCCTGGGGATATTTAACATCATAATGGGGCTGACCGTTCTAGAATTAATGTGGGATAATGTAGAAAAAACATTGACGCTCCATAGGTCAACCGAGTAATCTGAGGATAGTTATTGTTAAATTGACCATCAAGTGAAGATCTTAGTGTTCCATAGACACCTGCACCTGGTATACTGATACATTTATACTCCCTAGCACTTGTAATATTCTGTGCCCATTGTCTGTATATCATAGCAAAGAAACATTTCCTTCTACAAATTCTCAATCACATTTTACAGTTAAAGTTCATGTGTCTGAGGGGTAGGTTTAATCATTTGTTCCTTACTGTTGTTCCCAAACTTACAAATTAATATGCAGTAAGTGTTCTTCTAGGATGTGTGCAATCACAGCTCCACCGCAAAAATTATTGTCTTGCTATCAGCTGGATAAATGTGTGTTTTATAACGTCTAGGTGTCTAGCTGGGAATTAGAATATAGAATACCGTTATTAGTTGCCCGTCTTTGAAGTTTTTTGTAAGGAAACCCATTGTCTGGGCCTCCAAGCTGTGTAACAGATTATATCTCGTGCAGAAACAGGATATGGACTTCTTTTTGATGAAAAAGTAATGCGCTGGGTAGGAAATCTTGTCCTAGTTTATAAAATGGAGAAAATTACAACCAAAAAGGCAACTGTATGTTATCTATATAATGTTCTTTTTTAATAGATAATAACACAGTAATAATAATTAAGCAATATTTCTGTTACAATAGGTTAAATTGAATCTATATTCATTATGCATTAAATTGTCCCCATTTTGAACACCCCTTAAGCAACTCCTTAAACTTGTATCTGGTCCTTATGATGAACAGGACACATATGTGTATAGTTTAATATAATAATATTAATTAGAAATATATGCACAATTCCAGGTTTCTGCTTTAGATTTCCATAAACTTCTTTTTCCTCTCGAATACAGTGTTTTTGTGGCCATGAATGTGAAATGACCAATAGTACCTGCAATATGGCCCTAATACTGCATTTATTTTTTTTTAATGATTGCTTTGCTTTTTGGCGTGCAGCAGGTGCTTTACCCACAAAATGACCTGTTTACACACATGCACACATTTGTAACATCAATTACAGTAGGAGCCCTGTGCCCGATGCCCCGGGTCAAGGATGTGTCTGCAAGGGTGTTGTCGTGATAGATGAGGTGCATCAACTGCAATCAGGCATAGGATACGTTATCCTATAACCTTGTCAGCTTCATTAGGCTGCCCAACCTGTGGGGTCAGCCTCCTGTCTGCAGAAAATACAGCGGTCACACGAGTGGGGCAGAGTTTTCCAACTCCTCTGAAGGAGGCACAATCCTGTCATGTGAGCTACCATCAAACAAAAAAATCATCAGCCACACCTACTGAACAAACCTCCACCATACTCCCAGACACCGACTAGACACATGCAACACGTGGGCTACTCAAAAATCAATCTAACACATGATGGAATGCCCCTGACCAGTTACAAATTTCTCTGTGCCATCTACTTCAAGTGCCACACCTTGGATACATTGCTGATTTAACCTAAATGTAGGTGACCATTTTATAAAGATGATCATTTAAATGCTACAAAGTATTCTTCTTAACTGAAATTCAAGAATGTTTATACCAAATAGGAACAGGTGACTAGTGGACACCACTTGTCCCCACTTGATTTTCTCTCTGTTGCCATTCTCAGAGAGAATCAGTAAAAATCTAAGGCCCTTATTTAAGAAGGGATAGCGTCAGGTAGTGGCTGTTAATGAGAGGTAGCGACAGGTGAACGCCGGACACAGCACGCAATTACACATTTATAAGCAGAATCTGTTTAGCGACTGGGATAGCACCATGTAGCTTCTGATTCATCATTTTCACAGCCTCAGCGAACAGCGCCGGCGTTCAGCCTTGTACAGCGCCAGGTATGACCTCTCGCTACCTGACGCTCTGCCATACATTTCAATGGGCGATCCTTTCCTTCTCTTCAAACGGGGTATTTGTTTTTTGTTTTTTTTCCAAAAATCACAATCAAAAACCTCTTCTGGCATTGAAAAAGCATTTTTTTCACAATTTTTTCAGATTTTATAGATTACTTCAGAAATGATATTACAGGTCTGCCATTAAAGTGTTCATGTTACAATGTTGTTACAATGTAATTCCATATGTTTTCGCTTTGTTACTAGTTGATAGATGCTGAAAAACAAACTTTAAACACACCGCCTCCTGCGCTCCGGGCTTAAACAAACATTTTTCAGCGCAAGAGATTTGTGAGGCTGTTTTTTTGCTGAATATGGTGTGAGTCGGTCGCTATGAGCAGTCGCTAATATGCGCTCCCATACAGCGCTGTACTGGTCAAATAGCGACTCCTCACAATGTATTCAACATTACTGAACAACGACCCATGGCTGAGCACAGTGACTACTAGCGGGCACTCTGAAAATGCCTGCTACAGACGCTCATCTGTCGCTACCTGGCGTTAGTGATGAATCAGCCTGTAGGTTGGGGAACTTATTCCATTAAGCTCAGCAGCAATTCCTACAGGAGACAATGGAGCAGATAAGTTCTGGCTCAGCAGTGAATTTTGAGAGAATATTCAGATACATGTAAGTGGTATCCACATAGTGCCTGCCCCTTCTTTCATTTTAAATATGCAGATATCCGCCAAGCAAACACTATGGTACAGAAAGAGTCACAAGACATGAATTGAAAAAATAGGATATGCTTCTAGTATATCAAATTGGAAGCAAAATTAAAGTGGAACAAAACCCACCAGCGGCTGGCCTGGAAGTCGGGATTCCCTGCTGTGTGAAACCCCACAGGAAGCCCAGGAAAAAAATCACCTTGCCACGCTCCTATGGCACATGTGCAGGCTCTAGTCCAATGAGAGCTTCCATTGGACAAGAGCCCACACATGTGCCGTTAAAACACAGCGAGGTGAGTTTTTTTGGACTTCCAGGGGGCTTTCACACAGTGGGGCATCTTGCTTCGGGATGCCCCGGGGACACGGAACAAAACCCAGGAAAGTCTAATTCCCAGGTTTTGTTCCACTATACTATATAATATATACTATACTATATAATATTAAAAATCCAAATAAACATCCTGAAAAGTGAGAGGAGGAGCAACTTATATGCTCCAACTTAACCCCACCCCCAAGCTTGTGGTTTTCCTCTACTGGTAGGAATAATATCCAGGGGTGGCAGGGTATTGAGCATACCATTCCACCTTTACAGGGGTGATCTCCATTACAGTATCTGTCTCTTGAGCCTGTGGGGAGCAGCAGCATTAACCACTCTAAATATCTGCCTAAAGCATTGCATGATGGGTGAAAGTATTTGCACACATTAGCAATAGCAATAGCAAATGCAGAATATTCTGTTACAAACGGTCCTCCTAGATTCTTCTTCATACCATGAAGAATAAGCAACAGGTTTGCATGTTTTTTTGGTGCAGGATGTATAAGTAACTCTGTGTATAAGTAACTGTGGCTTTGTTTTGTTGGACCATTTTTTCATGATAGTGTTCCTTTAAATGGACTGTAAATGCACATCACCTGATGTCTGTCCCATCTGCCTCTCCTCTAGCTCCTGCAGTGCAGGGTAGAAGCCATAGCAGGGCTCCAAAGTTTGCCCCCTTTCAATTTTATTCTTCCAGGACCACACAATAAAGTGGTCTAACTGCCACTTTGTCACTTGGAGCTCTTAGTGTGAGCAAGCACAGTGGTCCCACAGCTGTTTCTGACCGCAGCAGAGCATGTTCAAGATCCATAAAGCTGTGCCCTTCCCAGTTCAGCCAAGACCCAGAAATGTAAACAAAGAAATGGGCTTCACTTAGAGTATGTAAGTTATTTACATATAATCAGAGATGTTAAGATGTTTTTAAACACTGTTCCCAAGGGGGATAAGGTGGGACAAAGTTGGTGCGTGTTTGGCCAGGGACCGCTGTGACTAGATATTTTTATTTTGACCCCCAGATGTAAGCACAAGGATCAGCAGAGTGTGGAAGGAAGTGCTTAGGTGAACGGGATATAATTTTATGTTAACAAAATTATTTAGAAATTTGTGGCCTAAAAAATGTAGGTTTAAAGGCCAGAGCACAGAGATTAGGAAGCCATAAATAAGCAACATATACTGTTACAAGTAACAAGGAAAACCATCACACCACAGGGCAGATGCCAGGTTTGCTGATGACTTGGCCTTAAAGAACAACTATAATTAAAGTGGACCAATACCCAGGATTTTGGCAACTAGTGCACTTGGTTCCATTCGGACCTTTCGCTAGCCTGTAGCGCAGGCACTTGCCTGGCTAAAGGAATAGTGTAGTGCCACGGCCAGAACATGCACCGGTGGATCGGGAATCAGGTTTTACTAGAGATTCGGGAGTTTCAAACAGTGGGTAGAGGGAATCCGGCGGCCCTGGAGTCTTATAGCTCTGCCACCAAAACTGAGCCCCACCATGGTCACGTTATTGCCGGCGGCCGGATAGCTAAGGGAGGCCACAGCACTCAATCCCGGTGTGTGGCAGGAAATAACAGGCACACAACTGAAACCTATGATGGGACAAAGCTGTGCAGTGCTTAAAAGCTTTGTGGGCAAATACTTGCTGCCCCTCTCCCATCGTCAGGCTGGTCCACCCTGTCACACTTGTCACTTTCTGCTGAGTAGGCATTAAGTACAGGGAGCATTTTTTTTAATAAAGTATATTAGTCATTTTTTTCTACATCATTTTGTTTGGGTTTAATGGTGATAACAGGGTTCAATTATAGAAGTTCATTAAAGTGGACCAAACCCACCGCGATTGGCCCAGGAATCTATAAGATATTCCCGGGCCAATTGATTCCCCCCCAGGGCATCCCCCCCTCCAGGTCGACCCATACACTTACCTTACCTCCCAGTCCAACGTCACATGCGCGAGCCACATCTGCTCTATCCCTCTAGCAGGGCACGTGCCAGGCGTAGGCATGCTCCCTGTTAGAGGGAAGCAGGGGGTATGGTCGCAAGCGTGCTTGGAGCTGTTGGCTGTAGACGAAGTCTTAGATGACGTGAGGTCAGCGGCCCTCGAGCAGCTGCACATGCGCCGTAGGAAGAGTTAACTTTGGCGATTTGGGGGGTTTCAGACAGCGGGGCACAGGATAGACCCAGGATAGTTAAAATCCAAAGTCCACTTTAAAGATCAGCAAGTTGGAATAAGAAAACAAGCCTGCAGAACAGGGATCTGAAATGTAAGGGCTTCTCTGACCCTACTATTGCCTGGATTGCTGTAAATAAGACTTATGTTTTAGTAAACAAGATCTGAAATCAGATGCAGCTTACTTGTGATTCTTGCAGGTTGTACTGTAGATAATGTTCAGTCCAATGCTTTATATTGCTGTCCAGAATATGATCTCAAATAACACTCCATTAAAGTCATACTAAAGGCAAGCGCTGTCCAAACTTCAATCCGTATTCACATAGACCCTGTAGTTCCTAAGTTATTAGTAAAAGCATTAGAGCATTGGAGATGTGGGGAAACAGTGGATGTGGCAACCGTGGTGTGATGTGTGCTTTACTTATTCATAATGGGCAGTCTCTAACGAGTGTGCCAGAGACCTCGCTATATCGTAGTAAAAAATAAATATAAGTGCATTGTTGAGCCCAGATAAGGGGGTGAGAGATGCTGCAGGAGATCAGAGAAGAGGGTGGGCCACTCAGGAAGCCTTGGCATGGAGTGTGGGTGTTTCTGTTCTTAGCCCCCTGAAGGTTGATTGGTGGATCACATCAGCAGGGTGGGGATGGAAACCAGAATGGGAGGTAGACAGAAGAGGAAGGACAGCACTGGAGCCGCTCAATGAAAGCTACTGATTTTTTTTTGACTTGCCACTTAATCCATTTACATGCTACAGTGCAACTCTAGGAAAACAGGCAAGCATGAAATAATTGTTGCACGATGAGCTAATACAGCATCCTGGTGCTTCTGTGTACAAGGCCATTAAAATCACAAGGTGTTAGTTTGTATTGGACCATACTCACTAAGCTGAGTAAAGAGCTTGTAATTTTAACCCATTTTCCAAAAACTGTAAACTGTAGTACTGTATATAAAACATGGAAGCTTCAGTGAGTTAGTATATTTACTTCTTTTTATGGTGCCACTCATCCCAAGTGCATTAGGAGTTCACTGTTGAAGGGGCTCAGCCATGCATATGTAGGTAAACCAAGTGCTATGGCGTGTGATATGTTTTAGTTTTATAACTCCTTGATTTGATTTTAATTTAATTTAAATTTTCTTATATGTGCATTAAAGGTATTAGAGGCATTATTTATTTAAAGTACAGAGCACTTTCTTAAAACAGAAAATATTTACCCATAGGATTTACCCATGACTCTTAGTAGTAGGCAGAGCCATGCAAATTATCTTTTTCACCTTTGTGATCATTTTAGCACCAAAGAGCAGGTTGGACATGCAACACTGACATGGTGCCCATCATTCGACAAATTTGAGATCAGCCATTCAGCAATCTCAAATTTGTATTGTGGATGTGGCTACAGCGGCAGAAAAGCCCAGTGTATTAAAAAATTACAATGAAAGGTACACGGGTGAGGCGTTTGGTGGTCGAGGTGAACAAAAGGGCTTGTTACACGGGGAGGCCGATTCATTAATAGCGGCAGGTAGCGACAGTTGAGCGACTGTAGCGGTATTTTCACAGCGCCCGCTAGTAGTCGCTGTGCTTGGCCGTTGTTCGGTTGTTGATAGCGACTCAGTCGGTGTGCAGTAATGTTGAATACAAGGTGACGAGTCGCTATTTGACCACCATATTTTTGGAAACCAAAAAAAAAATATATATATTTTAAGAATTTAGTAATATGAATACAATAATGTCAGACCTGTAATATCAATTCTGCACAAATTTTTTTTTTTTTTTTACCTTAAAATACCTTAAACATTAATAACAATTAATTATTTATATATTTATAATTTATAATTATATACAATAATTATATTCATATTTATATTCATATTGGAACATATTTAAAGTTCCATTGAAATGCATTGGAGAGCGCCAGGTAGCGAGAGGTCATACCTGTCGCTGTTCAAGGTCGGACGCTGGCGCTGTGGGCTGAGGCTGGAATAATGATGAATGAGTGGCTATATGGCGCTATCTCAGTCGCTAAGCAGGATTGGCTTGATAAATGTGTGATTGTGGTGGGGAGCCGGCGTTCTCGTGGCGGGGCCCGTCATTACCGGCCGCTCACCAGTAGCTACCTGTCACTATCCCTTGTTAAATAAGGCCATCAATATGACACTATATTCAAGTCAGCCAAACTTCGTAATTAGTTGTATAGCTGCCAATCAGATGATTGCCAGTAGCCAATTGGGTTTGCCGGGTGGGCTTGCACATCGTTTTGCTGCCAAACATGTGAATGAGGAAGTGATGACGTGACTATAATATCCCTTTAAAGAAATGAGACACATGTTAGGCTTAAATGGGCAAAAAGCCCCCTATTCAAGAGAACAACATAAAGAGCACTTTCTTATAACATTAAATATTTACGTGGCACATACAGACCATAAACAACAAAGGATTAACATAGTAAATATGGATTTACTAGGCAGAGCTATGCAAATTATTACAAGTATTTAAACTTATCAATAAAACATATGCTCTTATGAAAGGATATTTTTTCTGATTCCACATTCGGATTTATACAAAATATAATACAATTGCAGTCAAATAATGCAAAATAAAAAAGCAGACGGGTGGTTGGAAATGCAGGAGTCGCACTGAGGATGCTTTCTTTTAAAAAGCAAATGCAGAATGCTTTATTATAGATTTTTTAGGCAAATGCTTTACTACAGCACTTAATGGGTTACCGTGAAATTTCATTAACCCTGAGACTCCAGGGAGTCCTCTTTAAGCACATTGATATTCTTCGTCTTGTGCTCACCTCTGTCTTCTTAGGAAGGGTCAGGAGGTTATTCTATTTTAGTTTGAGTGCTCGGGACGTTACATATTTATAGGAGGAACAAGAACAGCATAAAGTGAAATGATATCAGAGTATTATTACGGAAATAAATCAGAGATATGCACAGTTCCAGTCAGCTCTGGCAGCCTTCTCGTGACCGAGTATGAAAGTATTCAGAACAAGCCCAGGCTTTGGGGGACAAATGAGAACAGTGATGTATGACCTCAAGTGATGCACCTCTGTGGAGGCGTGGGATGGCACAAAATGGGTTAAATGATTCAGGAACATCTATCAGTAAATCGCTTTCATTGGGAAAATGTAGATTTGTAATCAGCTTTTTTAAAAATAATCTGTTCTAAAATTGTCTCCAGATCTAGACCTTGGTCAGTCAGATGTCCATAGCAGTTCCATGCAGGACCAATATTTAGTTATTATTTAGGCACAGCAGTTGCAGACACATTCACATTTCAACCTGTTCCTGGTAGAAAAGCCATGCAATCACAAAAAAAGCACAAACACTCAATAGTAAGTATCTATGGCAGAATTAGGAACCTAAGACAAGATAGCTCACCATTTATCCATTGTGCTGCTACATCTAGGCAATCAAATGGTAGCCAGCTTAGCATTCAGATTAATGAAGAAGATTCCCTATTGCCTGGTATACATCTACTTCCACCGCCAGAAAATATGCAGACACAAATTCATTTTTTTTAATTATCTATTGGACACTAAAGACCAGATTATTTTTGCCCTATAAGACGCAAATGTAACTGGGTCTTATTGGACAAATGTAAAAAACATTAAAAAGTACAATCCCCGAGCCGCAGCAGCTATTTCCCGCCTACATAGACACATAGAGACACACACACACAAACATACAATACCGTCATCAGCCGCCGCTCACTGCCATTGCCGCCTCTGCTGCCTCCACACAAACAGGGTTTCGGCCCATCGGTTTTGGCAACTGGGTGGGCGTGGCCTGTGACTCGTGTCAGCAACGGACAGCAGAAACGGTGGCGATGGGCAATGGCAAGGGCAGCAGACACCGCATTGGAGCTCTGGGAATGTGGTTGTTTTATTTTTAGGGAATACTGCACACTGCCTGTAATTGGGGTGCCACACATCCTGCCTGTGATTGGGATGCCCCCCACAATGCCTGTAATTGGGATGCCACCCCACACTGCCTGTATTTGGGATGCCTCACACTGCCTGTAATTGGGGTGTCACACACACTGCCTGAAATTTGGATGCCACACACACTGCATGTATTTGGCATTCTTCACACTGCCTGTAATTAGGATGCCACGCGCACTGTCTGTAATTAGGAGGCCAGTCACACTGCCTGTAATCAGGATGCCAGGCACACTGCCTATAATGTGGGGTGCTGAAGACTACTTGTAATGTGGGATGCCGCTCACTGCCTGTAATGTGGGATCTGTTATAGGGTGATTGGGGGGATTCTTCACACTGTCTGCAATGGGGTGATTGGAGGGGGGGGGGGTATTTTAGCACACCATTTGGTTCTGAATATTTTTTTTCTTATTTTCCTGCAACAAATCCTGTCTTATGGGCAGTTGCGTCCTATGGGGTGAAAAATATGGTAGAAGTACAAATGTTTTGAAAAATTACCTAGTTGAATATGGTGATAAATTGCAGGGGAAAAATGGGAAAAAATGCATTTTCTTTAAAAAAAAAGGGAAGGACCCATAATGGCGCAGCTTTATAAGATATGTGCACACTCAGAGACAGTTATGGGTTATGTGGTCAGAGACAGTTATGGGTCTACTGTGGCTTACTGTGCTTGCTCACACTGAGAGCTCCAAGGAACAGAATGGGTGTTAGACCACATTTTTGTGTGGTCCTGGAGAATTGAAAATGAAAGAGGGCAAACGTTGGAGCCCTGCTACGGCTTCTACCCAGCTCTTCAGCAAATAAAGGAGAGACACATGAATAAGAGACATCGGGTAAGCTGATTGGTTCCTTATTATTGTCATTCGGTTTACAGTCCCTTTAAAGTCATTCTGCAGACGGAAATAAAAAACGCTATACTTACGTTCAATCCCCCGCAGACGATCACTGATAGCCCGGCGCTGAGACACTTGCCAGATCGGCTAATCCCAGTCCTGCACCACCTCTTCCGGCTGCTCGCAACAATTCCATCCATGAACCACCCTGCGTCATTCGTCAAACGCATGCTGCGACATGAGCGCCGTAGTTCCCACTACGAAGGTGCGGGGTGGTCCAACAGTTGTTGAATAGACGCAAGCTGCCTACAGCGGATGTAAGGACTGTGCGGGGCAGGACGGGTGTACCGATAAGTGTACCAGCGCTGGGCTGTGTCAGATTAAAGGTAAGTATAGTATTTCTTTTCCCTGCCTGCTGAATGACTTTAAGAACACTAAAATTGTAGGTAGTAAGATAGATTTTTGTAGGTTCCTGTGCTTGATTTTTTCATATCTTTTTGCATATACTTATATGTGACTGGAAACCAATCTATATACCTCAGTAAATGTATGGTAAAATGATGCCATATAAATCATCACTATATAAATGATTAATAGGGCAAAATAGCCTCCCATCACATCTTTAAATGACAGTACAAAGACATACATTACCGTATCAAAAGCCAGGAAATAGAGCAACAATTGTTAGATCAAAGAGTGCTCAATTCTCTCTAGATTTGCTGAAAAAAACACAGATATAGTGGTCTGACTTTCATACCAAATGACTTGAAACCTTTTATACACTGTCTCATAATAAAGATGAAATCGCTGCTGTTACTGCAGATTCATCAAGACTCCTAGAAGTAACTGTAGTGAAATTGAAAAAGGTGCACAAAACAATCTACAATATCAAAGTTTTGCTAGGGAGACCGAAATTGATGATCAGATCATCTGTTCTACTTTATTCCCATTTCCTTTAACTGTTCTAAAAACTGCCCTTTGACCTTTTTTTTGCTGTTGGCCAGTTTAAATCTTCATTGCAAAATTTAAATTATGGGGGTTATTTAAGAAGAGATAGCTCCAGGTAGTGCCTCGTAGCGGCAGGCAGCGTCTGGTGAACACTGGGTGCTGTACGCAAAACTGCATTTAAGAAAGCGAATCTGGTGAGCGCCTCTAACAGCGCCATGTAGCGTCACATGTATTAATCCAGGCGGCTCAGCGTATAGCGCTGGCACTCTAGGTTCCAGAGTGCTATGTAGTACCTGTCGCTCTGTAGCGCTCTCCCATACATTTCAATGGTCTTTCATTAGTTGTGTATAAGTAGCTAGTGTTTGCCATTTTTTTTCTCATATCATTGTGTGACCTCTCCTGGCTGCAAGCAAACATTTTTAGAAACTTTTTTGACTTTTAAAATGATGTCATTACAGGTCTGGCACTAAAGTGTTAATGTCACAGTGTTAAAACAATCTCATTCCATGTGTTTTCGCTTTGTTACTGGTGTATATGTGTTCAAAAACAGACTTTAATCACACAGTGTCTGGTGCTGTATGCTATAGCGACCAGATCTAGATCACTGACGCTCTGTGTGTCAAGTGTTTTGTTAAATATGGTGTGGAGCGCCGAGTGTCGGACGCACTGAGCTGGCGCTACCTCTCGCTCGCTGCAGCGCTATACTATAGTTACAGCGCACAACACACATCACATTCATCAATGCCAGCGAGGTAACAAGAGCGACCGAGATGCTATGTTACAGATACCCGCTTACAGCGCCGCTCTAAGCGTCGCTATACAGACTGGCAATACCTGACATTAGTAGTGAATCAGCCTCCACGTGAGGCCTTCACAACATGCAAATTTATAATAAATTTGATCAAACAGCACTTGAGATAGAAAAAAAGACGATGCAAAAATGCATAAAAATTGGTAAAATGGTTTATTAAACTTTGAATGTAATTACCCACCCAGTCCAGTGGGCCCAATGCAGTGTGGACCTCCAGGAATTCTCCATGTGCCCTCTATGGCTAGTCAGGCCCTGTCTAATGACATTGGTACAAATATGCACAAAGTTAATATAACTAGCTTGGAAACAAAAAGTAAAGTATTTGTGGTTATGAGCCCTAATAGCACAATAGTATAATATGTTACCGGTTCACATTTAAATTAGAAGTCTATTATACCAGACCTCCTGCCTGGCCCCCTACCACTGCATGGGGGTTAAGAAAACACCTTACCTGGTTCCCTGCAATCATCTCATGCTTTGTGCGCATACTCGCCAGCCCAATGACTAGGGCCGCCATCAAAAGTGCAGATGCACAGCGATGGATTCCGACACCAGGTAAGGTATTGTATTTTTTTCCCTCCCATCTGGTTTAGCCAAGAGGGGCTCCTATAATAAATGGACGTTTGCCTAATTATTTCTAGTAACAGGGGTGCACCAGACAATACCACTGAATATAAACATGTACTCACTCACATGAACCATTTTCTTCAAAAAGGAGCACCAATATCAATATGGATACAAAATTCTTTATTATGAAAAAGGAGATATTAAAATACACAAAAACACACTGGACAATTAAAATCACATGGATGACCCCATGGTCACAATAATATTAATGAAAAAACCCCCTAAGGGGAACAATGCATCAAAAGACCCTATGTGCACTTATTAAATCCTATTATAACAGTTATTTTATGCCGGCATAAAAATTGTATGTGTAAACCCTCAAAGTGTAAAACCTCTAATAAATATCAACTCTTAACAATACCTCATATGTGAAAATGAATAAAAAACTAAATTCCACAGAAAATATATTGGCAGACTCGCCCAGTTCAAACAGTTATAAGTGAATGGAAACAATAAAGATATACTCAAAGTGCACGTGTGCGTGCTAAATGACACCAGCAAACCTGAATATTCAAGAATAAAAAATGACACATAGAGTCAGCATCACAGAGTCATCAAATATAAATCACCGCGCCCGCAACTCCCATGTTGCTTCAAGGAGGGGGTTTTTTCATTAATATTATTGTGACCATGGGGTCATCCATGTGATTTTAATTGTCCAGTGTGTTTTTGTGTATTTTAATATCTCCTTTTTCATAATAAAGAATTTTGTATCCATATTGATATTGGTGCTCCTTTTTGAAGAAAGGTGTGTAATTGGACACGTCCACTTCAGTCTTGTTTGACGTTTGCCTAATTGTTGTCGCTGATTCCCTCTACATAAATTCAGTGACTAGCCATTATTTTCAGTTCATAATGTAGAATAGTAATAGATAAGCCTTAATATAAAAACCAAGACGCCAATTCTTTCAATTAAAGAAAGATCAAATACTACACAGTACTCTGCTGCTGCCAAGCAAAAGACAGCCCATCATTGCCAGTATTCATGAAATCACTACTGACTGATTTCACTTGTCTTTTCTTCCTGGAAAGTAGGCAGAAGACTGAAATGTGCTTTTGCTGCCATAGCAGATTCAAATCACGCAAGTTGCCAGTTAAAAGGGCAGCCTTGGAATCCTGAGAGGAATAATAAGCTACAAACAGGGTAATAAGGCATCAAGCAGCAGAGTCGCATGGCTTCTTTGGGACTGATTTGCACTGTTAAGTATATACAAGAGCCTGTAACTTTTCTATTCTCTTTAGAACATCATGTCTGACAAAGAGGAGCAAGTCCTCTCAAAAGCTTAAACACCCTGTCCAGACACACACTAACTTTCTGCCACCGTATCCCCTCTGGGAACAGTGTAACGTAAACCATTTATAACAATCTCTAATTATATGTAAAAGCCTGTCTGCTTTTTTCACTTTAATTCAGGGGTCTTGTTTGAGCTGGGAAAGGTAAAAAAAAAAAAAAAAACTATACACACCTTTTGTCCCCCAAAGCTCCACCACACAGAACTGGAGTGTTTATTTTACTGCCTGGGAAAAGACTTAAAATCCCTGTTCAGACACACTAATTCTGCCGTCCTTATTTCCCTTGAGAACAGTGTAAAATGTACCATTTCAAAGCATCTTAAAATCTCAGATGGTAGGTAAATGCCTGATGTATTCTACATGAAGCAGTTGGTGCTCTTTTCATTTCTAGGTCATAGCTAAGCAGGGAAGGGCATGTCATGGTGCAGCTTTATAAGTGGCACAGCTTTATAAGTCCTGCTTCCAGGCAGGAGGTGGAGACAGTGAGGTTGTATAGGACACAGACATTTGACCTGTAGCATAGGGTGGTTCGATTCTAGATCATTTGATGCGTTCAATTTCAAGGGAGCTGCATTTATTTTTTTACTGGATTTTAAGTAAAATGGGTTACAAGTTGTATATTGGCCAATGTTTATAAAGGCTGTGCAACTCTGGGCCAAGGAGGGTCCACGTCCACGAGGGAACTAAACTAACCCATCCCACTCCCTTACACCATCAGTGAGACCTGCATAAGGGGAATACAGAGATCCATGAGAAAAAGGTGATTTTCCCCGAAATTAAGGGCTCACATTGAAGGGGAGTAGGTTGATGAGACTTAGAGAAGCAGTTTTTTTTATATAGACACATGGAGCTTTTTTACATTTTTCTCTTTTTACTTGGAAATGAAGTCCAAAAAGACTTTACTATCCCTACATCCTTATTTGGAGCAGCCCGTAATTGCCACTTTTCTTTTTATGGCAGCTATTCCCAGCGATCAGATTCACTGGGCTGGAGGGATGCCCTGCGTGTGCCCAAATCAATATTCCCCCATGGTGTGTGGGTGAGGGAATGTAAAGTCTTTTTTATTTTTACTTCCAGTTTACTACTAAACAAAATATATCACAGAATCACCTCCCCCGGTTTTCCCATTGTAATTAGAATATCGCCTTTTATAAACTGTTATTTAATGGCAAATAGCATTGAATTAGAAAGTTTTAAAACAAGCTTAATTATTTATAATAATTAATTCAATACATGACATGGTTTGCTTGTAATGTGGTGGTGTCATTTAGCATGATAATTATTTTGTGTTTTTTTTTTTTACAGATTTTTGTAGCTTGACTCGACTTATTAAGCACTATTAAAGCACTCAACATTAAAACTTCTCTTGCCCTATTTTTATTTACACTCTTGAAATCACATGTTAAGTTTAGAAGAAATGGAAAAAACCTATTCCCTCACAGCTCACTATGATGAATTTCAGGAAGTGCGGTATGTCAGCAAGTTTAATAGCAGTAGCACACTCTCCAATGGATTCAACATTCAGGTAAGCTCCAAGAAGCAGGCAAAAGGAATACCAAGATGGAGCCGGAGAGAGACTTGTCTGCTGTCGGGACTGGTGTTTGCAGCAGGTCTGTGCGTCATCTTGGGGTGCATGCTGGTGTTAAAGTATCTCTCTATGGAACAGGAGGGTCAGTGTTCAGAAGAGTGTCAGGAGAAAAAAGCTTTTATGAGGGCTTCCAAATTTATCAGCAGCAACATAGACCCAACAATCCCACCGTGTACGGACTTCTACTCATTTGCTTGTGGAGGCTGGCTCAGGAGGCACAGAATACCAGAGGAGAAACTCATTTATGGCACTATTGCGGCTATAGGGGAGCAGAACGAAGAAAAGCTTCATCACCTGCTCTTGCAGCCTGTACGAAGAACATACAGAGGTTCTTCTGAAAAGAAGGTGAAGGAGTTCTTTCGCTCTTGTCTCAATATCAAGGAGATTGATCGTTTGGGCGTAAGTCCAATGCTACAGGTCCTGGAGGACTGTGGAGGATGGGATCTTCCAAAAAACTTCAAAGCCAAATGGGACATAAATGAACTGTTGTATAAGATACAAGGAGTTTACAGTACCGCAGTCTTTTTCTCAATGACAGTCAACTTAGATGACAAAAACTCTTCCAGATACGTCATCAGGGTAAGTTATTGATTTTCAAGGCCATATGTCAGGCTGTTTGCAATATTTTTTTTTCATTTGTTTATGAAAAACATTTTTTGGTACAATAAATGTAGATTGTAGTATTCATTGTTTAAAAGGTCCACTGCAAGAATTACTGGTGAATTACATAATAAACTATTTTGACTTTGGCCTCAGAGCCCCTTAGGAGATGTAGAGCTATACCCAACTTTTGCTGTGGTGGATTGCGTTTTTTTGACGGCGTAAACACAAACTCACAAAAGTGTAGTTTGCCAATGTCCATGGATAGCTCTTTTAAATGGACCAGTATGTTTGGAATGTGGTTTCTCTGCGAACACCACCTCCAGTCATCCCAAAGACCAATAGGAAACCCAAAATTGGTCATAATTACTAAACAGGTTCAGGTAATAAGTGACCAGCAGCCTTAGAATTAGAGGCGTTGTGTGCAAGAATGGGTGCCTCTTATGGTGCTCACATACATTACTCTCAGGTAACAATAGAGACAAACTAAGGATATAGGGGCATTAAGGGGGGCTTGAGTTCATGTGAAAGAAATATGAGAATAAACAATGGATAAAGAAAGAAATGAAGGAAGCACAGAAATGAGTAAGAGGAGAAAATGTGGAAATGTTTGAGACAGAGGGAATGTGGAAAAGAGAAAAAGATGGAGGGAATGTAATGGGGGGGGGGGATGTGAAAAAGGGGTAGACTTAGGGAATGTGGAAAGGTGTAAATGGTAAGGGAATGTGCAAAATACAGAGAAATATAGAGGAAATGTGGAAACAGAGATATCTAGAGAGAGTGTGGGAAAAAGGGAGGTAGAGTAAAGAAGAAAAAAATAGAGAAAGAAGGACTGTGAAAATAAGGCCTTGCTACATCCAAATTACAAAGGAGATCAGCAAGTTTGGTGCTCTATCAGCACACAGAATGATGGCATCCAGTGTGGGTGCTCCATCTCCACACCCCAAAAGAGCAGCCCTGTATGTGACAATAGGGACATGCATGCGGGACATGTATGCCTGCTCTGCAAACCTCACTTATCTGGTATCTTATTATGCCTTGGTTACCTTGGTTTCTACTATGAATCTTATGTAAATGGGAAATATGAGGACACTGTAGTGTTGGAGCACATTTACATTACATGGTAGTGGTATGCTACCTCATTGGCGTTTTTTGTGGCTTTCTATAAACGGTTATACTGAATTTGGAAAACTACATCTTTTGCTAGATTGCTAGGATGGAAAGTATAAGATCTCTGTTTAATAGCCTTTAGTGTAATGCAATCAGGGCTGGCCTTTTGGGTGTTCAGATGCAGTGGCTGCACAGGGATCCATCATTCTAGGCTTACTGATGGGGCACCTTTATTCTTATTTGGAAAGTTTTTTTTCCTTCCTCCAGGTGCGGAAAAAGCGCAAGGGGGCTCCACCTGGTCAGCTCAGGCTTTGCCAAATTGCTTTTTAGGAGTAAGTAAGGTTAAATGGAGAGCAGATAGTGTTTCATATGGGTGGAGAGGTCCTTTGGAGGAAACACAGTCTATTTTGTCCTGGGGACGCCAACCTGCGGAAGGCTGGCCCTGCTTTCAATCTTATTAGTAACACATTTTTGTATTATCTGTCAAATGACTGAGACTAATGCAAGTGCTATGTATCAGTATGTTCAGTGTTATAGCAGCTTGCTTCATAACAATGGGTGGTTGCTCACATATATATTCCACTTCAAATGTTGTGTCTCTACTGTACATTATGACATTGGTCCTTTGTTCTGGAAATAATCATAGTTACTGTAGTCTGTGGGGCACCAACTAATTTGAGTTCCAACCAATTTCTTAAAACTGTGCTACTTTCTAATAACTGGCAGCTCAGGCAGCATGAGCATGTGAAGTATCCAAATATTTGGATATTTTCTTGTAGTACATTAATATATATATATAGTAAATGTGCCTCTCACATTTAACCACTTTAATGGTTAATGGTAATGGTAGATGAGAAAAAGCCTTTATTTCTGTAAGGACACAACATGGGTATTACTGTCCATATAACAATGTATGTGCAACTGTAGATTGTCTTTTTCTAGTCTCCGCTGTTCTTGTAGCTTGATCCAAGATGCAGCCGTCTCATTGCGATCTGCTGGAAGCTATTACAGTCCCGCAATTAAACATTTTTCCGGTGACCATGTGCACAGGACATATGCCTTGTCCATTCACTGTTGCAATTGATTTTGGCAAGAAGATGTAGTCTCGCTATAGTTACAGTGTATAATAACAGAGAGCTGAGTGTGACCGGCACAAGACTGAACATGCAGAAAATTCACTAATTCCTCCTTTAATGGCCCCCCCACCTTAAACAATACTTGGATGTGGTGGGTGAAGCCATTAACTGTGAAGTCTCAATTCTTAGCTGTGAGAGTTGCTTATCAGAGAAGGGAAGGCAACCATTGCAAAATAGCGTGGGACATGATTAAGACTTTACTAGCAGACAAAGGTGTCACTCAAGGTATTAGCAGGGCTGAAAATATAGCATACAATGGGAATTAGAGGACCCCCAGCACAGAGCAGTTCTTTTCTTGGTTTTAATATTTGTATTTTGTATTTTTGGACAGCATAGCATGGGAAGTACAGATAACATCACAGTGTAATTCTATGATTAATAAAGGAGTATTAGGAGATCAACCATTGCATGTTAGCGCAGTTGAGTATATTAGTAATTTATTATGGCAATCAGGGTTAGTAGGGAAAGGGGTGGGAAGAGGATTTTTTTTTGTAATAGTATAGGGCCACTTAGGTATGATGGATTTTTATATTTACCTAAAGGCGTAGATCAGCTTCCCTTTAATATGCTATCTACCTATATTTAGCAGGACAAGCCCTTGTTTACAATAAAGTATCCATATATCTTGTTTAAAGTGTACGGTTAGCATTTTGAGTGGCTCTCTGTAAAATATTTTGCTCAACAAGCAACCTTTTTGTCAGTGATAAACTAATGTAACACTTGGTGCTCTGCTGCTTGCTCAAATTTAATATCCGACCATCTCAAAGCTAATGTTATTTTTGTGCCTTAAGCAACAGAGGCTGTGAACAGTATAATGATTATATGGCAAAGCAAAAAGTCCCCATCTTGTGACTCAAACAGGTATTACAGTATTGTATATCACTAAAGAGTTATGGGGATGCAGGAATGCCTTAGTAAAGCCTCCGGCTTTCTGAGTGGAGGTTACGGAAGAAAATGGATGTGAACTCCCAACAGCCCACTCAGGATCATATACCAGGATTATATCAAAGAATAAAATATTTATTGCAAACGAATACAGGCCTTGATTCAGTAAACACTTTATCAAAAAATCTCTCTAGCATAAAGACAATTTCATGCTTTTTTTTTCAGAATAAGTCTTTAACTGCATGACTGTAAAACGTACAGTCCCTGTCCATACACTTGCAAACGTTCCCCTTTAGGTGGTAATAAGCCATGTCAATGCATCCTTAAATCTCTTACTATGTAAAAACCTTATGTATGCTACAACAAGCAGCTGGATTCACTTCCATTCATGGGCATGGCTGAACTAGGAAGAGCATATCATGTCACAGCTTTAGGAGTCTTGAGCCACTACTGTGGCTTGCCATGCTGGCTTGCACTGAGAGGGACAGAGTGGCCATTATACCAGCTGAGCTTGCAGAAAGGCATCAGGCATCATATGAGCTGTGAGCTGTTTGGTGCCGTATTATTGCCATTGCCTGGGCTAACTTTTTAATTCAGAAAAGCAAATGTAAAAAGTTGTAACATTACTGTGCTGGACAAATGGCTTATTAATACTGCCTAATTCTTCTGATTTGTGTAGAATCTCTTACCCATCGTGCAATGCTTTGGGAAGATATTTAGAATGATCATGCTGCTGCTTCCTGCAGGCTGGCTCAGGCATTGGAATGGAGCAGATCACCCCTGTAAAAGTGGAATGGAATGCTCCAGAAACTGGCACCCTTGATTTTTATTTCTCCCAGTAGAAAAAAACCACAAGCTTGGTGGGATTTTATATTTGGTGTGTATAAGTAGCTCCCCCTCTCTCTCCTATCTAGCATGTTCATATGGATTTTTAATATTGAGCAATTTCACAATACAGCTCCTTTATCCGTGATCTCTCCTAAATTTAAGCTTTTTTTTAACGCTGCGCCTTATACTGGGCTGCAGGGGGTACATGGCAACAAGCTAAACTACTGTGGATTAACTCTTAAAGCAAGTTTACCTTTTTAATATGCAGTAGAAGCATGGACCACTTTTTCCTTTTCAGTTTTTACTTTAATGCCCAGCTTCCTACAATGTATTATTATTCATATTTTGGGAGTGCTTTGGTATGAAGGATGCAATGATCAAAAACTGCCTAGGGTGGTGGGAACCCAGACTTGGCTATATATATATATATATATATATATACAGTATATAAAACATATATAGTGACAAAAGGTTTCCAGATTACCCAGAATTGTAAAGCTTAAAGTGGACCAACACCCTCCTGTGATCGGCCCGGGAATCTATAAGATTCCCGGACTGATCATCCCCCTGACTGCGCCCCCCCCCCCCCGATCGGGGGGTGCCCCGCTGTGTGAAACCCCCCAGAAACCCCTAAATCCCTACCTGATCCTCGATCCAGCGACACCCGCCGCCGCCTCCTGCGCATCCCTCTAGCAGGACACGCACCCGCGCCGGCCATTTGTGAATGGTCTCTTGTCCGTCGCTGCCTCCCGCTTGTCCGTCGGCGGGGATTGGCAGCAGCGGTCACGTGGGAGCGAGGAGAGGTTGGGTTATTCGGGGTTTCTGGGGGGTTTCACACAGCGGGGCACCCCCGATCGGGGTGTCCCGCCGAAGTGGACCAAAACCCAGGATAGCAAAATCCTGGGTGTTGGTCCACTTTAATGATGGATGCAAAAAAGAATGGAGGCCAGAAGGATCAGCTGTAGGTCCCAAAAGATAAATTAGCCCTTACTATAAATAATTAAAATCCACAGTCATGCATGTCACACGAGAGCCAAGCACTTCAACACGTTTCTGGGATATCCTTCCCTTGGTGGCTGATTTATGAAGCATCAGCGCCATTTAAATATCATTAGTGCCATGATTTCAGCCCAGCTTCATTTAAGAGGCAAACACCAGTTAGCACCAATGTGAGTGCCAGACAGCTTTGAAGATTTAACTTTTTCACCACGGTGGCTGGTGTTCTTATAAAAGCAGCACCAATTACAGTGGAACTGTAGGCAAAGATCCCACAATGGACAGAATTTGAAGCGTTTTCTACTTAAACAGGGGCGTACATGCCATAGAGGCAGCGCAGTCATGTGCCCCCGGGCCCGGAGCAAGCCAAATGTGTAGTTTGCACTCCCTGAGCATACTTATCCAGCCATGTTGCATCCTTATTCTACTCAGGTTACTACACATGATTCCCTTGCTGCCGTGCGTGCTACGCTTCTCCCTTGCTGCTATGAGCGCACTTCTCCATTGGCGCTGTCAGTGCCCCTTCCGCTGTGCAAGTGCCAAGCATCTCCCTTGCTGCCCCTTCCCTCCATCAGATGGGAACCATAGCGGGGAATGTTTTCCTCAGGTGCTGATGGGAGCCCATTCTTGAAGAATCTTTTTACACTCTTTTTCCTACCAACAACAACTAAAAAGGAGCCTAAACCACTAAATTTACTCTACAGTAATGAAGAAATGCTAACCAGCGTCTGCTACATTCAATCATGTTAAAAGTCAGCAAATAGTGGCATGTAAAAGTTGGAGGAAAAGTGTAGAGCTCACTGCTGCAGTTAAAATCAGCATAAGGATCCATAGGTACACAAACAGGCTCTAACACTGGCTGACCCTTATGGAGAATCCTAGTGTGCCAAGTGAAACTGATCATTTAAGAACAGGTGTTTTTAATTGTTGCACCAATCTGGAAATATAACATGGTTGCTATATATATATATATATATATATATATATATATATATATATATATATTTGTTCCATTGCGGACCATGCACCATCAAAATGGTGCTAAATGGAACAGAAAAGCACACTTCATAAATTAGGGTTTTAGTCTTCCCATATAAATTAAACATGCAAGCGCCCAGAAAAATTGCAATTGCATTCTGCATTGTGGGAAAGCAGCTACTAAACAAGATACATAATAACCAGACAATTACTGTGTTGTCTCATTGCCAGGCGTTATTAACATGGTTTTCATGAACTCACAGTAATGTACAATCTAATCAAGCAAAATGTTAAATATAAATAAGAAAAAACACATGTAAATATGCTAAATGCCTCCGACTTTCTCTCAACAGGCGGCTGCTTATAGTTTACCACTACCTGAACCTAATGCCTCTGTTGTAAAAAAAAAAATATATATATGCAAAATGCCTCCTACTTTCTCTCAACAGGCGGCTGCTTATAGTTTACCACTACCCGAACCTAATGCCTCTGTTGTAAAAAAAAATATATATATATATATGCAAAATGCCTCCTACTTTCTCTCAACAGGCGGCTGCTTATAGTTTACCACTACCTGAACCTAATGCCTCTGTTGTAAAAAAAAAATATATATATATATATATATATATGATTCCCTAATATAAAGATGTAGTGTGATTTGCTGTTTGGCAAGTTTCTCTTGTGGCTAGACACTTCAGCTTTTAATATCATCCATATGTTTTGTGTTGAAACTGCATTTTAGGAAGCTGCAGGCCCCAATGGGGTTTTATATAAATATCAGAGCTATCAAAGTGACTCTAACCTCTTCCATGCACCAAAAAATCTGGAGTCAGGTCCTATCTGTTAGCTGGACCTCACCAAAAAAGTAATATTTATGAGAGCGTGTCCAGATGCTGTTCTTGTGTGAGTGACCCTCCCTTTAAATGGTGTGCTGTTATACTGCTCTATGGTTTTGGCAGCCCTTGTTTTGTTATAAAATATAAAGGCAATGAGTCTGCCAGATGCTGTATAATATGTGAATTGTCTTGTCTCATTCTAAATCCTCAGCCACACCAAATATTACATTTCAAATGTTACAGTAACAACCACTTGTGACATTTCCATGGCTCATAAATGTCTCGCCAGGTCAAGTTTGAGTCACGGATAATTTATAGTCACCATAGTTGTCAAGTCATTGTAAAAACTGTTAATGCCTAGTGGCTGCTGCTCGCTACACCAAAAGTTTTAATAGCTAATGCAAAGCAACTAACTGGATAGATTAACAATCAGATAACTATTTAATAATATTATGCCTAATGACAGCTTTAACTCTTCTCTACTTTCGTAGACGGTATGGCCTGTGTCTAAACTGCCAAAGGCATATACACCAGTGTTTATCCAAATATTTAGCACTAATTGCCTCTTCAAGCTGATGTGACATTACAGCCGATGGCAGTTTATTTCCATAGCAAGTGGTGGATCCATCAGGGACCTGGAAATGGCTCTTAATGTAGAAATTTACATAAATGATACTAGGTGGAAGCTGGAAAAACTGTTTTGATATGTGTAATTGCCCAAATATTATACAGAAAGCAGAATGAGTAATTGCAATCTAAAGACAGAAAAATGAAAAGATAAACAGGTACGGAAAACAGATAATAAGAAACCATTCCTAGGAAGGAGAAATCATTACAATTGTAACAAGCATGTCGGTCTGTTTAAAGGGAATACTTATGTAAAGGAGTACCTATGACTAACGCATAAAGTACCGGCACAGCCAGATAAATAATTATGGCAAGCATCCCTTGGTTGAACTTGCTGAACATATTACCTGTTTCAATCATACTAACTTTGTAACTAGGTCATGATTTTTGTAAAAAAAAAATTTCTGAAGAAATTACTTCACGGCTGATCTGTCAATCCACTGTGAACTATTTCTTCTTCTTTCTTCTATTATCTTCAAGCAATACACTGCTGCAGCCATGCCATGTGTGGACAGTAGGCATAGACCTATAGCACAGGAGAAAATGAGGCAATACCAGTATGGCTACTGCCCTGCAGTCACACAGCTGAGTATGCTGTATATTTACCTTTGTGGGCGCTGGTGGATTTAGTTTACTTAGTAATTTGCTTATTTATTATTTGAGCCTTGTTTTTAATATCTGGTCCCAGACGGTAGTGGGTGTTCCCCATCTTTAGGTGGAATGCCTGTGTTAATAAGGGGATAGGTCCCTCCCCTCTATTTGGTGTCTCCCCCTCTCTATTGCATAGTCTGCTCAGCTGCGGCAAACGCCAAGGTCTCATGAGAGGCTGTGCGAGTGGACAAGACCTGGAGTATTTAACCATCCATCTAGACAAGGTAAAGTACATCACTAAGGAGGCACCTGCTTCCCTGAAATGTGTTGAGCACCAGTGTATGGGCGAACCATGGATCCAGAAATCCAGAATCAAGCCAATAGTTGTGAGTTTAAGAGCAGAGGTCAGATTTAGACATAGCCATATTGCCCTGGAACCAGCTGGGCTGCTGTTTTCAATTCCGCCATCCTATCCCTGCCTCCTATCCCCTGAACCCCTCTACCCAGTCCAACTGCACACCCTCTTGCCAAGAAACTCCAGCTGCTATGTGTTTTACTCCCAATGCTTTAGCCTCATAGGTATGGCTGTAGAGAGCCATGTGCAACCATGTCACATTATTTGCCCCAACTATACTAAAGTACTGAATTACTACTTCAGTATGAAAAGAGTGGCCTTATCCATCCCTGCAATAATATACCTTCAGCGTTAGAGCACAATTTTTGACAGGAAGCACAATGAAGGGCTAAGGAGGGATGTCTGTGGCTGACCTTGGACTGGGATGATTTTTTGCCCCAGTCTGCCACTACCCCCACACACAAGAATTCTAATATACATTAAATACAGCGACTTGCTGAGTCAGTTGAGACTATACATAGAGCATTGTTCTTCTCTTCTGTGCTTCTTTGAGAGGTAACATGCAGATCTGCATCAATAAATGATTCATTAGCCTATTAAAAGTGTTTATATTGTTGTAACTGTTACATCCTATCTCCTATCCACCAATCAATGAGGGGGCATGGCTTCATTTAACAATTTTCCCTCTTTCCCACCCTGAAAAGGTTGCAAGGTATGCTAGTGTAACTGATCCCGAGTCCTGTAAGCTGAACAGCACCTGTTCTTATGCTTACGGTGATGGCAATGCACTGCGAGGGTGAATTTGGTGGGTGCTCTAGCTACTAGTGATGATAGATAGCATGGGGATGGGCCACATCAACATACGAAAGCCTGTCTGGGGCTATTGGTAACGCTCTGCCAGCATCCAAGCTGACAAACCAAAAAGGAATTGTCTGACTCCCCCCCCCCCTCTGGAAATATGACCACCTACTAAGTATACTGTATTTTCTATAGACAGGACATTTTATAGGGTGTGTACTGCCATGCTTGCAGAGGGGTCTAAGTTTGCTTATAAGGTGATTCAAATGTCCTCTCATCCAAATAATTATTTGAAGCGTTAACTTCCCATGGTACTAGTAAATTGCTGAGGCATGATGTACAAAGTAATGATCCTTTATTGTGCTGGATTTATTGGCTGCATATCATGAGTATAAGCTCACACATTTGCTATGTTCAATAAGTGCGGAAAACAGATGCACATTAAAAATGTTCACATTTTCCTAATATAAAACATTATCGTAAAGCTCATTTACGAACTGTGAAAACGTTGGCACAAGAATAACTAGTACTTGTCCTTAGGGGTCTTCGCTGTCGTCTAATGACCAAGTAAGTCTCGTGATAGTGTCAGACCTAAATATCTCTATACCTGTTAAAATGAATCCCTTTGGAGGCCGTTTGTGATGCTCGGCTATCCCTGACATGGTGGGGGGGGCTTTGACACAATGTATAACAGGCAGATATTAAATGAAACTGTCATATTGTTGAATACAGAGATAATATAAAGTGGTTAAATTTGTAGACATGAACTTTTCCTAGCACTGGGATTAGAAATTCTAATGCGAGAGTAGCACAGCAATGATGTTGACCATTCAGTGGACAAGCTGCAGTGAATAGCCCTCTAGAAGTTTTTTTTTTTGTTTTTTTCTGGCTAGAGATAATTAGGAGCAAATGAGCTGAGCAGCAAATGAGCTGAACATTGAAGCCTCACAGCTGTTCAGAAATGCATAAGTGGAACATAAAGATTCAGCAGACATGTGGCCATCTTGATTCCCTGGACACCTCTGTTTAGCCTGAGATGTGCGCTGAGTATTGATCAATAGTTTAACATCACCACACACTCTGCAGCATATTTTATTAGCAATCTTTTGTGCAAGTCCCATATAACTATATGGTATATACACACATGTTGTGGATGCAAATCCTTAGGGACCTGGTAACAGGAGACTGATTAAACACTTAGTATTATGCTATACTGATGGTAAATAAACCCTTAAACAGGAGCCCATCTGAAATATTCTGAGTTACCAGATCTGATCTCCTGCAATGACAGTAATCAGATAAGGTGGTTACTACAGAGTACAGGGGAGTGTGCCATATGGACAAGCATTCATCGGGCTATCAATTAAACCCACATTAAAGTGCTATCGGTTTGGCCTTCTGCCTCAAAGTAATCTATAGCTGCATTGAGGACTGCCAGGGGAACAAGGTTATCTGCTTGGCTGGAGCGAAATGGTAATTTGGCATCTTGAAAGCGATAGTTTCCAAATTATATGATTACAAACAAGTGATTAAAATAATACAGAGGAAGCACAACACTTTTTATTAGGTATGTATTTAAATAATAATAAGATAAATTAGATGTTTTGCTTTGAGTGAGCACTGGTGATTAGGAGATGCGGTTAAGCTGATTCATAACTATAGAAAAATTTGTGGCACTAATCAAAATGTATTATTACTTTAAGCGGACCTCAAGTCCAGTAATCAAACCTCAGTAAATTGCTCCCTGTTTTTGCTCCCTGATATTGTGGAATAGCATGCAGATGATGCGCTCCTGAACTGCATGGGAGTTGGAAAACTCAGTGCCACATTCAGAATTGACTCAAATCTCTCTTCAATCATTGCTTATTTCGAGCCTTAAGTAGTAAGCCGTCAGCTGTAACGACTCATCATTAGTGTTGGGCGAACCTGAACTTGAAAGTTTGGATTCCATGGTGTGCCCGAACACGGGAAGGCTGGTTTATGGGCTACTAAGCAGCCCAATTACCCAGCTTACCTATGCAGAGTGTTCAGCAGAAAGCAGCTGTAACTTACCTAAGCCCTGTGATCCGGACCCTGGTTGATGGTCGGCATTATGGCTGTTAAATAAGCTATGGAGTGTCGCTCCAATGAGTGAGAACATTGGTAGCTAGCACTATGAGTGTCCTCACTCATGTGAATGGAAGCTATCTTTCTGTGGCCACAGCCATAGCCAGGGCCAGAATGATAATCGCTGACCAGGGACCAGATGGTGGGGCTCAGGTAAGCTTCAGCTGCTTCCTAATTTGCCCCCCATACCCACCATCACCATTCTTTTAATAGCCCCAAGTCTGTCTCTGGGGGCCCCTTGACAGGCGCCCCGCCCTCTGCCTGGGTGGTGAGGAGTGTGGAGGCAGAGGGGCCCCTAGAGGCAGAATTGCACCCCATTCATGTAAACCCTTTATTAAAACCCTCTTTTTCAACTGTGCCATGGAGGGTCCTGGTTCACAGTGACATCTAGTCCTGCAATAATGGAATTCACATCTTTTCCTAGCAGAGCTTCATCCAATGGAGGACAAGAAAAAGCTGGACATTCTTATTGAATCAGTGTATCAGTTTACTGTCCCCACCAGACTGCTCTCCATGAGAAAAGGTAAATGATTCTACAATTCAGGCTAAGGGAAGTAGATGGGTTAGGTTACTTGGAGCTTACCTGGCACAAAAAAAGTTACACCATTAGCACTGTTCAGGCTCGGTTACTGTAGGTAATTGTCGCTCGCAGAACACAAGCAACACACTTCCATTCACACTATGCAGTTGCCGATGCAGTTGCAGATAAAGTGCGATTTTCAGTTGAACTGCCTTTGTTGTTGCTGTTGCAGTTCCATACAATAGTCAGTGAATATATCTGGATTTGTAGTTCGTTTGAAATGCAGCAAGCAGGGCTTTTTTGGCTACGTTTCAAGATGGAGATATGTGAAAGGGGTCATAGAGGATATATCACGGGACATTTTCTGTAGATGTTATAAAACACAGGTGTGAATGTAGCCTTAGTCTGGGTTCACAACAGTGCAGATGCAGAACAATTAAGCTTTCGGGTGAGCTCCCCGCATTCGCCTGTGAAAAGCTGCCCATATTAATCTATGGGCGTTTTCACATGTAAATCGGACGTGCACACAAAAAGTGCAATGAAAAAGTTTGTTCTACTTTTCCTAAAAAAAAAAAAAAATCCACTTGTGTGTATGATGAGGCATTTTTTCAGACAAGGTGGAAAAATGCTGTTTCATAACTAGTTATACCCGTGTAGCGGATGTTCAGTGACTGTCCCAGCACAGATTCTGGGTTAGAAAGTAAAGCAAATGTAGAAGAAAATGTCCAGCTAGGATAAGGCTCTATTCACACCTCTCCATTTGTGCTGCAATGGGCAACACAGTCCGATCGCAGGGAAAAATGCTGTCCATTGTTTTTAATAGACCAGTTCACATATATACTCTGTGTATATATGTGAACTGTCCCATTAAAATTAATGGGCAGCATTTTTCTTTGCATTGTGACTGTGTTGCCCAATGTAGCACAAGCAAAGAGGTGTGAATAGAGCCTAAAACTTTTAAATGGACATTAAATGTTTCAAATTCAGCATAAAATAATGAAACAACAGCCATGGCACATTTCGAAGTAGCCCTCAAACATTTCCTTGTGTTGGAGGCAGACAAAGAGAAGGAAGAAATTCCCCTTCCTTTCAATGATCAGAGCAAAAAGACAGCATGGCACTGACAGTGCATCGGGTAAGCTTATTTTAAAGTTTGACTGGTCATTCCCTCTAAGTTTTATTCCAAAGTGTACTTTAGTTATTATTGTAATTCCATTACAATATACAACATCTATTGGAAAACAAGAGTGACTTGTAATTCCGCAACCACTGATCAGTGTGGATCGCTCCATAATAACCAGTTACAGTTGCCACTATTTCAGTTTGTGCAGTTGGTTGAAAACTGATTTTCACAAACCACTGTATTCAGATCTGCAGCCCCCGATCTAGAGAAACACATGCTCATCATCACACCAAATGACATACAATTCACTGCAAGTAAATGAAATGCTGTTTGTAAAATCATTGGCATTGCAGCAGAATAACAGATGGAAATCCGCAGGTAGCCCTCCAAATTTCACAGTCGCAGCTTTGGATTCTAAATGTAAAGCTCCTGTACCCGCTCTTTAATTAGTAGTATTTTGTATTTTACCATAAACATATATTTGTGTAATTATAGGCTACTGTTTTAGACTTTATTTGTAGAATATCACAATGACTTAGCTTTATTTACATTTTACCTAGCTCAAACATTATTTTAAAGTGACCCTCGCTAAGGATCAATCAAATAGGCAACATAGCGCCACAGGAAGCACAATACTGGGCAGCAGCCCTTACCCACTTCCATGTTCCAATGTGGGCTCACAACATCATGTGACCACCGGCGGCCATAAACATTCATGGGCCTGGCTTGCACTGTGCATCATCAGCTCTGAGATTACATGAGGAGACAAAAATAATAAGGTCTGTGGTTAGTTCTCCAAGACGCTTGTAATCACCATCCTGACAAGTTCCTTTAAAAACTTTGTGCAACTGAAATATTGATGCTGTTTTGAAGAAAGTGTGATCACACCAAATATTGAATTCACAAGTTTACTTCTTATTTTTATTATTGGTGAAATAACAGTGCATATTTAAAAAAATCAATTGCAGGAGAAAAAAATAGATAAGTGTATATGAAATGTAAAATGTTGTTTTCTTCCTGACAATTTTAGACATGAAAGCATAGCTAATAGCATCTCAAATTCCAAGAAAACCTAAACTCACCACAGCATTACCGTGATTACGATGAACCACTATAAAGCTTTTACTTTTTGGTGTAGTAAAAATATCTATATTATGCCATATTTTCACCCTATATGATACCCCCTCCCCAGAACAGGGCATGGCAGAATCCCTCCAATTACCCCATAACATTTGTGTGAATTCCCCCAGTCCCCTAAAACAGGCAGTATGGAAGACCCTTAGCCCCCAAAACAAGCAGCATACAGAATCCCCCCCTCCCCATATGATAGCAGACAGCATGCAGAATACCCCTAACCCACTATAAACCAGGCAGTGCAGTTGGTGGTGTGCTGATTCATCATTGATAGTGCACAGAGTGGCACACCAACGTCATTGATGCAACAGCGCGCACTGGCTGCAGAGAGTGGGGGCTTGTTCCAGATCACGGCGGTTAAGGTTTGGGGGATCTGCCACAATCCACAATCACCCTATAAGACACACGGGCTTCTTCCCCTAGCATTGGGGAAAATAAGTGTGTCTTATATGGCGAAAAATATGGTAAATTAAGAGGGAAAAAAGGGGGGGGGGGGGTTGTTGACATAACATATAATCTAGAACTGTTTGACTTCATTTAAATCTTTACAGTCATTTAAATAAGCTCAATAATTATGATCTATTATTTAGCATATATTCAATCTAATGGGACCAAATGCTATAGAAAGTACGGTAACTTGCGTATCTAATTTCTTTATTCACCATTGTTCCTGAAATTCTGCTTTTCATTATCTCAAATTCTAATTCAGGTTTAAGCCATGCACCAGCTATTGTTTATCTACTGGCTGTGAATATGAAAGTTAACAATTTATTTTAGAAGTGCTTCCCTGGAGTTTTGCATATTATTTTGTCTAATAGAAGCTAATCATTATTTCTAATCATCATTTACATTTCAATGTAGACCTTTTCTCCACTCTGGTCATGACTTACTGTACGAGTGAATTCTGTATGTGGTCCTCCACAAGCATGACAACGAAAAATATAAAACCTACCTAGAGTATTAAAGCAGACAAAAAACAACTGAACTTGTGAAATGCATTTGGCCAAAGCCTACTGATACTCCTTCTTAAGGTGTAAAACTAGATATGGATATTTTTGCTTTTGAAATTGTCCTCGAACACCATTTTTCTTTTTGCTGTCCCTCTCTGTCAGGCGATTAGTCATTGCATACGTATGCCAATGACATCATTGCCAGGTACAGCAGTGGCAATGAATGGAGGAGGCAGAGCTTTACAGCTCAAACAAGAGTCAGGGATTAGAATGAAGCAGGAGCAATGAAAATTGGCAAAAGGAACTCTATGTTGAGGAAACAATTAAGGGGGGGCTTGCTAAAAATGTGAGTTTTGGTACACTTTAATAGTAGGGATACACATTAGTTTTTGTTTGGGGTTACATTCAACCTGAATCCAGCTTATTTAGATCAGTTTGTCTTGACAAGAATAGGATTGCTATTCAGCGGGAAAACTTTCAGTGAACTTTCCAGTAATCATTTGCTCCAGTGGCTATTGCCATTAAGTGTATATCAGCAGCTGCCAGGTTATGGCAGTACATCACCAGGCTCCACCATCTCTGACTTAGGAAGGTATCTGATTAGACAAAGAACCTTTCTACCTACAGGTAACTTGCCGATCTGACTTCCCTATATGTGTTAAAGGTTGTTATTGGCATGTTAAAACATTTAGGAATAGGGCTTTTCTCAAATCACTATCACCTATCTACCTACCTCTTCTGGTATGGTCGGCCATATGGATCCCTGGTGGAGAATCCCTGCCTCCTGGTGCTCAGTGATGATACAATCTGGAACAATACACAGCTCAGCACTAAGGAACACTTCAACCAAACTGCCATAATGTGACAGTTTAGTTGTAACTGAATTAATTAGCATATGATTTCCATTTAGACATCATACTGTTTCCTGTCAGTGATTTTATGAATATTGGGCAAAGGCTTTAGTTAAAAAAACACAGGCTGTATTAGGGCACTGGGGTGGGGATAGATAGAAGTTGATGACATAAACTTCCTTTTTGGGTATTGCATCACTTTAAAGGTAGTTATTTGGGTGTGTTAATACATTTGGTTTAGGGCCTTATATCTGGGTCTGTCCTCAAAGCACCTACCTGATTATTATTATGCTATTTAGGTGTGATACAATGTTTTGGACTGGGGACTTATATCTATGTCCATCCTCAAATCCCTTATCTATCTACTTACCTATTCTATTTGTGTTATAGGGCCTTGTGTTGCATGTGTTAAACACTTTTGACTAGGGTCTTATATTTGGGTCTGTCCTCTGCCAAATCAATGTACACACTCATTATACAGTACATTAATGGTCACAGTTTTGGCTAGACTTCTGGGGTTGTTTCTGCTGTAATTTAGTGGCATGTGGATATATTGTTATAGCTGATCAGAAACCACACCCAGGATTTCTATCCTTAGAAATCAATGGTGTTCAGATTTGGAGAATCCCAGAGATCCAAATAGTTTGTTTTGAGGGCCCTTCAGCTGAATGAGCCAGATAGGGGTCTGCTCAGGTCATCACTAAATTTTAGCATCAGTTCATTCAGCATTATCGTTTTGGTGCATTTAATGTGCTAATTTTATGTTCCATATGGATGAACAATGGATCTGTTTTACATTGCACACTGGTATTAGGACATACAAAATATAACAGTAATGTTACATATACAGAATTCCTAGATTCTTTTAGCAGCCGCAATTTAGGTCTTTTTTTTCTGTAGACCTAAATGCAATCGCAGCAGACAAAAAATACTATTCGCCCCTAAAAGGGAGGGACATGGCTTTTATAGCTCAGGGTTGACTCTCGGACAGCAGTGACAGTCATAGCTATGATGTATTGATTTTTACTGATATCGTTTGTGAGGTTAGATCTCCCCAGAATGAGGTTAAGGATGATGTCCTTCCCAATCATCATAAATGTCATTTAAAGGGCTTACTGGAATTAGCTAAAAGGAAGTACTTCCCAGATAGCTGTTCTTTATAAAATACATCAAGATATTGTGGAGATGAATGAGCTTTTGCATTTAGCAGTCACAAGATGATGTATACATCTTTTGCAATTTAAAGGGCTACAATTATGCCAGCTCTAAAATAAAGGACGCATCATTTTTAAATGTCTAAAAATAGATTATTCACATTCTAATATTAGAATAAAAGTTGATTGAATGCTATAGGCATTGAAAGCAACTGCTAAATAATGCCCACTTGTCCAGATAAAAGCAATCAGTGCAACATCTCTGAACATCGTTGTGCTTGTAAAGTTTCACTATATACATGCTGATTATTCTTATTCTGAGAAAAGTATTTTTTTTCCTATGACCTAACCAATTGTGTATCAAAAGTGGAGTAAAACAGTTCTGCTAATGTAATGGGCTTTCCAGAAAGCACTAACTCTAATAAAAGGTAAAATGAAAATTGAATTTTGGCAGTAGATGATTAGGTCACGGCAGCTAACCTAATACTAGTTTCTACATAGCATACGTCTTTAGGACTAAACAGCATGCAAAGGAAGGTGATGCTGGGGAATGAATAGCTGGGGCTTTGGCTCATCTCGGCTGGGTCCAGGAAGGAAGGAGGGAGGGAGAAGTCTGAAAGAGCCAATTCAGACTGGCAAGCTCCCCGAAGGTCACTGTAACCTTCAAAATCACTTTATAGATTATGTTTTTTCAGACTGTATAATTTGTTCTAATGTCTTGGCTAGCTTCCCACATGTGCAATGGCTAAGTGACAGAGAAGCAGAAGAGGAGAGGTTTTAGGAATGATGTTAGCACTAAGAGGGAAAGCCTTTAGAAAACACTCTGTTACTCTGCAATTAATCCCAAAAAATAAAGTGCTGTCCTAACAATGGAGGACATTAAAGAGAATGCAAAGTTTGCTGTGCCCAACACTGACAGAATAGGGCATCCCAAATCCTGTATAGTGTGGCCTGGTATGTCTATGCTCTGGAGCGTTTCAGTGACCATGTGACCACTGGCCAATCAGGTTCACCGCTTAGATTATCCTTTGACCATCTTATTACAATGCTATGTTTATTGTCACACAAAGTCCTGTCTAGAATTATGCCCAGGGCCGGCCAATTCCATGAGGGCTAGCAATTTGGGATGCCCCGAGGTGTGAAATCCTCCAGATAACTTTGTATACTAACTTCACTGGCATTTCCATAGTACATGCAGAATCCACAGCTGCATCCCCGCCTTCCTTTGGCAACCTTGCATCAGGCATTTCTGAATGGCTTTCACTGGTACGCAACAGCCAGCGGCTCGGGTTCTATTCAGCTTTACTTAGGTGCTTTGATGTAAGATTTGCTGGTGACCCACACATGCTCCATTAGATCACTGGAAAGACAAGTATATACGGCAACCCTGGGGGATTTCACACAGTAGGATATCCCAAATCTAGAAGCCCTACTGGAGAGGAACACCGGGATGATAATCCAAATCAGGATTCCTGACTGTGGGATACTACCCAATTGCCCGAAAAACTCATCTTTCTGGGGCTCCCGAGGCATTTTTTCACCCCGCTGCTGTGTTACCAACTACCCTTTAGCTGAGGCACATGCCAGTGTCCAGTCATTCAAATAGCCTGGGGACAGGAGTGCACCTCAGACTACATTGAAGCTGCCAGTGGGCTTGTCATGTGAGCCGGCAGATTTGAGATTAGCCAATCGCAAGAGGCATGACTACAGCAGTTAAAAAAATCAGATGCCAGGTAATCAGATGGGGGGTGGGGTTTTGGGACATTACCACAACTGCAAGAAGATCATTAAGACAGGGGCCGCTGAGGAGCTTCTACTCTGGGGGACTTCACTTTCCTGAGTTTTGGTCTGCTTTACATAGGAATGCTGGTTTCCCCCATGGCACATGCGCTGGCTGTCATTCAATCAGCATTTATTGTTGTGCAAATTAAAGCTGACCCCGCATTTCAAATAAAAAAAAAAAATACCAACACTGGCTGCACAGTTGTGGCCTAGAGGGAAGGAAGCGGCCAAAAAAATATTTCCCCGCTGTTCAGCAGCAGCTGTGGGGAGGGGCTCCTGCATACTGATTGGCTGATTAGACACTTAGACACAGACATGACGGCAGCTTAGGACGTAGAAGCATTGCTCCTGACAGGGAAAACAGTCATCTAGTGTCCGTGAGTCAAGCTTTGTTTTTTATATTAACTGCTATAATCCACCTCAGCAATAGGTGGGGGCGTCTGGCAGCAGGGTCCAGTCAGACTGGGCGTATCCTTTAATGCCTGGCAATGAATGCTGATTCAGTAAATTGCCAGCTTCATCCAACTGCACACACCCGTTGCTTGATGCAGGTGCACTCAGGGGATGAAGGAGTGTTGTGGATGACAGCCAAGGCTTCTTGCATGTGCTGTGGGATTGAGGAACAAGGTGCATTTACGGGGCAATCCAGGGGGTTTAACCTTTCAGGATGCCCCTGGTGAGAGCTTTTACCCAACCCTAGACACAGAGTTGCTTGGGGGATTTTGGTCCACTTCAAAGTGAAATTTCTCTTCACATCTATAGCTGATGTAATATTGAATCAATATGCTACCATAATGCATTGTTGTTATCCCATTTATTAAAACATATGCGCATGCAATAAGTAGAATTCCTATCAAACTCAACCATTCAAGAGCTTTCCTTTCCTGTAGTTTTCCGATAAACCTTTTTTTCCTGGACACTAGTTTTAATATATTACTTAGCTTCCTTCTAAAGTTGTTTTTTTTTTCTTCCTGACGGTAATTTTTTTTCAAACTGCTTCCTTTCCTGACTTCCTGCTGGTTGCAAGCATTCGGGGTCAATTAAGCAGCAGCAGGAAAATATGAGAAGCAGCAGCAGGAGGGGGAAATGAGTGTTTCAAAATTCTGCCAGAAACGGTTTCTTCAGTAAAGGTGGAAGGTTTTGCGACAATTCTTCTCACATTACTGCTTAGATTTTTCTGCCATGGTTTATGAAAAATGCTAATATTTTAGTTCAGCATTCAATCCCATAACGCCAGAAATCAGTGGATGTGAATGTGGTTGAAAAGTTTCCTGACTGGCAGAGCACAATGGGGATCATTCAGCACCAGGTGTAAAATGGGCACTTTATTGGTTCTTAAATAAAAAAAAAAATAAAAAAACAAGCACTCACCACACCTCTTGTCAATTACGCAGTCAATCACGCAGTGTCGTCCATACATTGCAATGAATAGATGATGGTCGCAATCTGGCGAAAGTTTGGGACTCTGACCAAACAGCGAGGCTGGCTTTCAGTCTAAGTACAGGGAGTACCCTCAAAACCCACCTGTTCAGACGAGCCAATCATGTGGCCTAAATAGCTGACAGCACCAACTACTTCAGATCACTTGCCATCATTACTTCGGCCCTATTGCAGAGACTTAAAGCGGACCAACAGTCAAAAATGAATTGAATCAGACCAACACAACAAGCAGTGCTCATATGCATCCCTCCACAAGTTAATTTAGATTGCTGCACATAAAAATTAATTTACCTTTTTCTAATGCCTGCTGGGGTAAATTTTAAAAATAAGATGGTCGCTCATGCATTTGCAGGCCACCTGCAAACAGGAAATGCTGCTGGGTTTCCTGTTACTGTGCATTTCAGTTATGTCAGTTGGGTGAGGAAGCTCTAAAGTGGCTGCTATCTTTCTTTTCCAACTGTGCCAGGCTGTTGGTCCGGTTTAAGGTTTGGGGCTGGGTTTTTCAGAAGTAGGGCTGTCAAGTGTGTAGCAAGATGTCCTCTTACATGCAGTTCAGTAGCATAGAATCTGCATGCTATTTCACAATATCTGCATGGGGTTAAGCCCTCTCAAATAGCAAGTCACTGATTGCCAGGTTTTAAGGTTTTAAGTAACAGAGCGGTATGGAGATGTACCTCAATTGGATAAACTCCAACTTCCAAGTATCACTAGGACAGCGGAAAAATATAGCTTCACCCTCACACTCCATTGACTGCTGATTTGCAAGAAGGACATAAACAAATAATCATCTAGGAGCCATTTCATGCCGACCGAAACTTCTTTAACCAACTGTTTTCAGGGCATCGTTACAAGGCACCATACTCAAGAACAATGAGTCATAAAAACAATGTTTATAACCATTGCAATTAAGCTTATGAACAGTGACTCAGTTCTAATCTGCAACCCAATACTCACTTCTTTATGGCAATGGTCATTTTTTACTGGCTGTCAGCTTTAACTAAGAAAAAATTTAAGCATCTTGAAAGTGTTGCTGAAATATGCCTCTGCAAGAGCAGTTTGTCCAAACTTGGACAAATATTTGAGATTTAGTAACTTTTGAATTTGAACATCAGTAGGGTTTATATGAGACAACTTGGGTTGTGTTTTCTGTTCTCTAAAAATCAAACAAGCAACTCTAACACTGACACAATGGTAGAAAAGAGAGTTTAAAAAAAGATTGTTATGTTTGAAAGAGGAAATCCAAGCCTTGTCTTCACCCCTTTGGGTTGCTTGTTAAAATGATTGTATTATATTGCAGAGAAAAAACTTTTTTGATATGGAAATAATCCCCACAAATTAGTAGCAAAAAAATACAGTGCTGTGATTCTCACCTGAAAAATTGATTTCTCTCTTCTTCCACTCCAGGGCATCACTGAATCAGATACGAATGGGCTAACTCTCGCCCAAAGGGCGGGACTGCAAGATAAAAAGGTGTGTCTCCACGTGGCCTATATATACTTCCAGTTGCTAAGAGATCCCACAATTAGTTGGAAAACCAGGGGACACAGTAGAACTTCTCTCTTCCTACCCCCCCCCCCCCCCGCTTTCCTTCTCTTCTCTCTCTCTCTATATATATAGTATTTTTACATACTTGCATATATACAAGCTTCACTAGGGCTATGGCATCTAAGGAATGGATCTAGCAGCCTAGCAGGGTGGGTGTGACGCCCTGGAGTGGAAGAAGAGAGAAATTGTATAAATCGTATAAAATTGTACAGGTGAGAATCACAGAATCATATTTTCTCTCATATTCCACTCCAGGGCGTCACTTTATCAGATAAGAATAGGGCCTCCAAAAGCAGTGCCCTTGATCAAGGGTGGGAATCCCATTTATACCTCTAACCTGAGGATTCAGCCATTCTGAAAAAATCAAACCTCAGCTGATGTAAATGTATGAACTGAATACCTGGCAGGAGCCTTGCATGGAAGGAATGCAGGAAGCTCCAATAGCCAGAGTAGATCACAAAAAAGGAGGTTTCCTCCCTTTGAAGACATAGGCCTTAATCACTGCTTGTCTAAACCATCGGCTGATGGTGGACTTAGCTGGCACTAGAACGTTTCGTGGCCCCTCGATAAACAAGTCAGTACTGAGGAAGGTCTGAGTAGCGGAGATATAATATTTAAGGGCTCTCACTATGTCCAGGGAGTGGAAGGCTCTGTCCTTAAAGTGGACCAACACCCAGGATTTTGACTATCCTGGGTTTTGGTCCACTTCGGGGGGCACCCCGATTGGGGGTGCCCCGCTGTGTGAAACCCCCCAGAAAGCCCCAAAAACTCACCTCACCACGCTCCCACGTGACCGCGCCGTCCAATCCCCGCCGACGGACAAGCGGGTGACAGCGACGGACAAGACAGCGTGTCTGCCGCCACCTCCCGCACGTCACTCTTACAGGGCGCGTGCCCCGCCGGCCATTCACAAACGTCCATTCAGCTGCCGCCGATAAGGTAAGGTTTTTGGGGGGGTTTTGGGGGGGTTTCACCCCGCGGGACATCCCGATCTCGGATGTCCCGCGGTGAGGGAGGTGATCAGCCCGGGAATCTTATAGATTCCCGGGCCGATCACCCCTGGGTGTTGGTCCACTTTAAGGATAACTGAAGCAGGGCATAAGAAGGCAAAACCACCTCTTCGTTAAGATGGAAGGGGGAATCCCTTTAGAAAAAAGTCCTGGTTAAAATGGAAGACAGCCTTGTCTTTTTGTAGGATTAAGTAAGGAGGCTTAACCGATAAGTCTGTCAAATCAGAAACTCGCCGCACAGAGGTTATTGCCACTAGGGAGATGACCTTGAGTGTCATCAATTTCAGTGAAACTTCTGTGAGCAGTTCAAGGAAGGACCCTGAAGGGATAAACAGGCAGAAGAGGACTTTGGGGAGGTTGCACATGGGTGACCCCCTGCAAACAAGTAAAACCCCTGGTTTCACACCAAGACATTATGACCCAGCAGACTCTGCTTTCCGGCTTGAATTTTGTCCAGATGATTCTGTCAGATAAGTCTCTTTCTGCCAGGATGGACGTTTCAATAGCCAGGCCATAAAGCCAGAACTAGTAAATTGGGATGCCGGAGAGGCCCCTGCGTGAGGAGATCTGGATCATCGGCAACCGCCAGTGGTTGCTTTCTGACATTCTTACTATGTCTGAAAACCAATTTCTCCTTGGTCAATGGGATGC
This sequence comes from Gastrophryne carolinensis, assembly GCA_027917425.1. NCBI lineage: Eukaryota > Metazoa > Chordata > Amphibia > Anura > Microhylidae > Gastrophryne > Gastrophryne carolinensis. The sequence continues at coordinate 198,978,837 of CM051237.1, forward strand.
TACCAGGATGGTTAGGATCCCCTTGTGAGCTATCTTCTTTAGTATTTGACCCAGGAGCAGAACAAAAGGAATGTATAGAGAAGCCTGAATACTGACCAAGGAAGGTCTACTGCTATAGCCAGAGGGTCCTTGGACTGGGAGAAAAATCTCAAAACTTTCTGATTGTGGTGGGACATGAAAATATCCATGTCTGGGAGCCCCCAGCGCAAGCATAAGGCTCAGAAAATCCTCTGAATGAGTGACCATTCTCCCTGAGCCGAGGTTGCCCTGCTTAGATGATTGGCTCATTGTCCACTCCTGGTATGTGGATCACCGAGATGCACGGAACATACTTCTCAGCCCAGAGTAAGATCTGGCTCACCTCCCTGAAAGCTCTCCTGCTTCTGGTGCCTCCCTGGTGGTTAAAATATGCTAGCACCGTCATGTTGTCTGCTTGCCTACCCTTAATTCACCCTGATCTGACTCCAGGAGGCATAGGTGGGTCCACCGGATCAGCGGGACCATAAGGGCCTGGTAGACAGACAGGGTTGAATCCCCCTCTTCCTGAATAAAAACCTATACAAGGAACAATAAATACATTTAGAGGAAAATAAATCCAAGCACAACCTTTACAGTCCAGTCCAACTGCAAGAATTAAAATCCCGCCCTTTGAGATAACCCATTCGTATCTGATTCAGTGATGCCCTGGAAGAAGAAGTCAATGTGCAAGGCAAGGAGATACCCAGACCGCCACAACTCTTGGTGACCCCTGAGAACCCCTTGTGGTTTGCCAAGTTGTGTCCTGTTTAGGAACTGTAACACCACTGGCATTGCTTATTAGACCAAAATCAGTGTACCCTGCCAGTAACAACAATCAGCAGTGGGAGAAACACATTCTTGGTCACATACTAGTGCAGGGCAAGGATGGCCCTTAGCAATAGTGACGTCTGGGCAGTGGTATTGGGGACTTTCTATCTAGATGGAAGAAAGGAAAGCAATGTTGGGCCAGTGATAAAATAATGATAGCATATTTCTTTTTTCAATCAGTTGCTAGGAATAACACATTTTTTCTTTCTTTATAGATTGACCAGGATGGTCTAACCTTGCCAGAGAGAACCCTATACTTAGGACAAGATGAAGACAGTGAAAAGGTACAATCAGGACTACAGAATTTTAAGAGTTATTTTTAAAAGTCTAGTAAAAATCTTTCAGCCAAGTTTTATTATAGGGTAAACGCTTAAATACAGATATGGCAAACTGTTATTAAATGCATTTATTAGTGCTTTCAGCTTGTGATCTCAGCGTGGTATTTTAAAATCACAGTTTGAGAACTTCGGAAATAAAAAGTACACCATTATTTCATCTAATTAAAAGGTATGGAAAATGCACTACTAAACAATGACATTAAAGTGACCATATACACTCATTTGGGTGCCCCCCCCCCCCCCCGGGGCTGAGGCAATGTGGAGGGTTAAAAATAAAAACCTTACCTGGTCCCCACAGTAACAGCAGCTGCTTGGAAAGCTGCACAGAGGTCTGTAAAATATCAAGAGTGTTTAAATACTATAGAGTCTCCTCATTTCCAGGGCACTGGAACCTCAGATGGTTACCACAACATCAAATGTTAAATAAACTTAATATTCATTCTGTCATCATTCTAGCTAAAACTGAGTACAAACATTGGTCATCACTTTAGCTTCCTCAAGGTCCCACCTAGGAATAGCTAAAGCAAAATGAATGAGCAGGAAACCCACTATGGATAAGGCTTTGTTTACACATTTGTTGTGCTAAAAGTATACGATTTGTGAATATACCAGCGGTGCACTGTATTCTGTTGGCCTGTTCTAGTGTTGCGTTGCATTCAAATACTGTTTGCAATGCATGACATATATGTGAACTTACCCAGGGAATAAGTGTGAATAGAGCCTAAATGGTTTTGTCTGCAACCCAAATAATATTTGTTGCATTTCTGTATCCAGCTTAAGGTATAGTTATAGATTTCACATTTTAAGGGGAGCAAAACCAACTGTAACAGTCCAAAAGTCTCAAGGCCTGGTTCAAGCAGAGATCAGAGCATAATAAAGAATGTTCTTTTATTATATATTAAAAGAATGTATACTATACTTATTAACAGCAAAGTAAGCTACCAAAAATAAAAATATAGTGTATTTTTCGCCCTATGAGACGCATCTGCCCCTAGGACGCACCTAGGATTTGGAAAAAGAAATACCATACCCCATGGCCAGTGTGGCATTTCCCCCCTCACTTTCCCCATGGGCAGCATGGTATTCCCTCCTCCCATTCCCAATATATGCAGTGTGACATTCCCCCCTCCATTCACCATATAGGCAGCGTGGTATTCCCCCCTCCCATTCACCATATAGGCAGTGTGCCCCCCCCCATTCCCCATATAGGCAGTGTGGCATTCCCCCCATAGGCAGTGTGTCATTCCCCCCTCCCATTCCCCATATAGGCAGTGTGGCATTCCCCCCTCCCATTCCCCATATAAGCAGTGTGGCAAATCCCCCCCTACCCCATTCCCCATATAGGCAGTGTGGCATTCCCCCCTCCCATTCCCCATATAAGCAGTGTGGCATTCCCCCCTCCCATTCCCCATATACGCAGTGTGGCATTCCCCCCCCATCCCATTCCCCATATAGGCAGTGTGGCATTTCACCCTCCCATTCCTCATATAGGCAGTGTGGCATTCCCCCCTCACATTCCCCATATAGGCAGCGTGGCACCCCCCCCTTCCATTCACTATATAGACAGTGTGGCATTCCCCCCCCCCATTCCCCTTATAGGCAGTATGGCATTCCGCCCTCCCATTCCCTATACAGACAATGTGGCATTCCCCCCCATTCCCCATATAGGCAGTGTGGCATTCCCCCTCCCATTCCCCATATAAACAGTGTGGCATTCCCCCCTCCCATTCCCCATATAAGCAGTGTGGCATTCCGCCCTCCCATTCCTCATATAGGCAGTGTGGCATTCCCCCCTCGCATTCCCCATATAGGCAGTGTGGCACCCCCCCTTCCATTCCCCATATAGGCAGTGTGGCATTACCCCTCCTATTCCCCATATAGGCAGTGTGGCATTCCCCCCTCCTACTCCCCATATAGGCAATGTGACATCCCCCCTCACATTCCCCATATAGGCAGCGTGGCACCCCCCCCCTTCCATTCCCTATATAGACAGTGTGGCATTCCCCCCCCCCATTCCCCTTATAGGCAGTATGGCATTCCGCCCTCCCATTCCCTATACAGACAATGTGGCATTCCCCCCCATTCCCCATATAGGCAGTGTGGCATTCCCCCTCCCATTCCCCATATAAACAGTGTGGCATTCCCCCCTCCCATTCCCCATATAAGCAGTGTGGCATTCCGCCCTCCCATTCCTCATATAGGCAGTGTGGCATTCCCCCCTCGCATTCCCCATATAGGCAGTGTGGCACCCCCCCTTCCATTCCCCATATAGGCAGTGTGGCATTACCCCTCCTATTCCCCATATAGGCAGTGTGGCATTCCCCCCTCCTACTCCCCATATAGGCAATGTGACATCCCCCCTCCCATTCCCCATGTAGGCAGTGTGGCATTTCCCCCCTCCCAATCCCATATAGGCAGTGTGGCATTCCCCCTCCCATTCCCCATATAGGCAGTGTGGCATTTCACCCTCCCATTCCCCAGATAGGCAGTGTGGCATTCTACCCTCCCATTCCCCATATAGGCAGTGTGGCATTCCCCCTCTTATTCCCCATATAGGCAGTGTGGCATTCCCCCCTCCTACTCCCCATATAGGCAATGTGGCATCCCCCCTCCCATTCCCCATATAGGCAGTGTGGCATTTTCCCCCTCCCAATCCCATATAGGCAGTGTGGCATTCCCCATATCGGCAGTGTGGCATTCCCCCTCCCATTCCCCATGTAGGCAGTGTGGCATTCCGCCCTCCCATTCCCCATATAGGCAGTGTGGCATTCCGCCCTCCCATTCCCCATATAGGCAGTGTGGCATTACCCCTCCTATTCCCCATATAGGCAGTGTGGCATTCCCCCCTCCTACTCCCCATATAGGCAGTGTGGCATCCCCCCTCCCATTCCCCATATAGGCAGTGTGGCATTTCGCCCCTCCCAATCCCATATAGGCAGTGTGGCATTCCCCCTCCCATTCCCCATATAGGCAGTGTGGCATTACCCCCCCATCCCATTCCCCATATAGGCAGTGTGGCATTACCCCCCCATCCCATTCCCCATATAGGCAGTGTGGCATTTCACCCTCCCATTCCTCATATAGGCAGTGTGGCATTCCCCCTCCCATTCCCCATATAGGCAATGTGACAACCCCCCTCCCCTTCCGCATATAGGCAGTGTGGCATTCCCCCCCTCCCAATCCCATATAGGCAGTGTGGCATTCCCCCCTCCCAATCCCATATAGGCAGTGTGGCATTCCTCGCTCCCAATCCCAATATAGGCAGTGTGGCATTCCCCCCTCCCATTCCTCATATAGGAAGTGTGGCATTCCTCCCTCCCATTCCCCATATAGGCAGTGTGGCATTCCCCCCTCCCATTCCTCATATAGGAAGTGTGGCATTCCTCCCTCCCATTCCCCATATAGGCAGTGTGGCATTCCCCCCTCCCAATCCCATATAGGCAGTGTGCCATTTCTCCCTCCCAATCCCAATATAGGCAGTGTGGCATTCCCCCCTCCCATTCCCAATATAGGCAGTGTGGAATTCCCCCCTCCCAATCCCATATAGGCAGTGTGGCTTTCCTCCCTCCCAATCCCAATATAGGCAGTGGGGCTTTCCTCCCTCCCAATCCCAATATAGGCAGTGTGGCATTCCCCCCTACCATTCCCCATATAGGCAGTGTGGCATTCCTCCCTCCCAATCCCCATATAGGCAGTGTGGCATTTTCCCCTCCCATTCCCATAGGTAGTGTGGCATTCCCCCCTCCCATAGGCAGTGTGGCATCCTCCCTCCGAATCCCCATATAGGCCGTGTGGTATCCCCCCTCCCATTTTCCATAGGCAGTGAGGAATTTCCCCCTCCCATAGGCAGTGTGGCATCCCCCTCCCATTCCCTTAGGTGGTGTGGCATTCCCTATAGGCAAAAAAAGTAAACTCATCTTTCCTTCCTTCCCGCTGTCCCCACCGTCTTCGCTGTATCTCCCGCCGCCACCGGTACATTCCCCATATAGGCAGTGTGGCATTCCCCCCTCCCATTCCCCATATAAGCAGTGTGGCATTCCCCCCTCCCATTCCCCATATACGCAGTGTGGCATTCCCCCCCCCCATCCCATTCCCCATATAGGCAGTGTGGCATTTCACCCTCCCATTCCTCATATAGGCAGTGTGGCATTCCCCCCTCGCATTCCCCATATAGGCAGCGTGGCACCCCCCCTTCCATTCCCTATATAGACAGTGTGGCATTCCCCCCCCCATTCCCCTTATAGGCAGTATGGCATTCCGCCCTCCCATTCCCTATATAGACAGTGTGGCATTCCCCCCCATTCCCCATATAGGCAGTGTGGCATTCCCCCTCCCATTCCCCATATAAACAGTGTGGCATTCCCCCCTCCCATTCCCCATATAAACAGTGTGGCATTCCCCCCTCCCATTCCCCATATAAGCAGTGTGGCATTCCGCCCTCCCATTCCTCATATAGGCAGTGTGGCATTCCCCCCTCGCATTCCCCATATAGGCAGTGTGGCACCCCCCCTTCCATTCCCCATATAGGCAGTGTGGCATTACCCCTCCTATTCCCCATATAGGCAGTGTGGCATTCCCCCCTCCTACTCCCCATATAGGCAATGTGACATCCCCCCTCCCATTCCCCATGTAGGCAGTGTGGCATTTCCCCCCTCCCAATCCCATATAGGCAGTGTGGCATTCCCCCTCCCATTCCCCATATAGGCAGTGTGGCATTTCACCCTCCCATTCCCCAGATAGGCAGTTTGGCATTCCACCCTCCCATTCCCCATATAGGCAGTGTGGCATTCCCCCTCTTATTCCCCATATAGGCAGTGTGGCATTCCCCCCTCCTACTCCCCATATAGGCAATGTGGCATCCCCCCTCCCATTCCCCATATAGGCAGTGTGGCATTTTCCCCCTCCCATCCCATTCCCCATATAGGCAGTGTGGCATTACCCCCCCATCCCATTCCCCATATAGGCAGTGTGGCATTTCACCCTCCCATTCCTCATATAGGCAGTGTGGCATTCCCCCCTCCCATTCCCCATATAGGCAATGTGACAACCCCCCTCCCCTTCCACATATAGGCAGTGTGGCATTCCCCCCTCCCAATCCCATATAGGCAGTGTGGCATTCCCCCCTCCCAATCCCATATAGGCAGTGTGGCATTCCTCGCTCCCAATCCCAATATAGGCAGTGTGGCATTCCCCCCTCCCATTCCTCATATAGGCAGTGTGGCATTCCTCCCTCCCATTCCCCATATAGGCAGTGTGGCATTCCCCCCTCCCAATCCCATATAGGCAGTGTGGCATTCCTCCCTCCCAATCCCAATATAGGCAGTGTGGCATTCCCCCCTCCCATTCCCAATATAGGCAGTGTGGAATTCCCCCCTCCCAATCCCATATAGGCAGTGTGGCTTTCCTCCCTCCCAATCCCAATATAGGCAGTGGGGCTTTCCTCCCTCCCAATCCCAATATAGGCAGTGTGGCATTCCCCCCCTACCATTCCCCATATAGGCAGTGTGGCATTCCTCCCTCCCAATCCCCATATAGGCAGTGTGGCATTTTCCCCTCCCATTCCCATAGGTAGTGTGGCATTCCCCCCTCCCATAGGCAGTGTGGCATCCTCCCTCCGAATCCCCATATAGGCCGTGTGGCATCCCCCCTCCCATTTTCCATAGGCAGTGAGGAATTTCCCCCTCCCATAGGCAGTGTGGCATCCCCCCTCCCATTCCCTTAGGTGGTGTGGCATTCCCTATAGGCAAAAAAAGTAAACTCATCTTTCCTTCCTTCCCACTGTCCCCACCGTCTTCGCTGTATCTCCCGCCGCCACCGGTACACACCCGGCTTGGTACAGCAGTGGGTGTGGCCGATGCCTGAGCATCAGGCACGCCCACCCTGAAAGAAGCCGGGTGCAGTGTGTGCAGGCGCCGATACACTGCCTTCCCCGCTTCTTCTTTGCGGCACCAGCACACACTGACACCTGGTCGAGCGCAAGCCACGGCCACCTGCTTTATGAAGCCGGATGTGTGTGCTGGCACTGTGGACACGGTGGCAGATACAGCGAAGACGGCGGGGACAGCGTGAGCGGTAAGGATGGAAAGGTGAGTTTTTTTTTCTTTCCACATCCGCCCAATAAGATGCACTGACATTTTCCCCCCACTTTTGGGGGAAAATAAGTGCGTCTTATATGACAAAAAATGTGGTATATAAAAATACAAGAAAAACAGCATTACCACTTCAGCATTTGAGAGGACAGCACCTAAAGATAGGGTTGATTCATGCTTATTTTTATTTTTTTTTTGCGCCTATTTTTCTGGGAAAATTTGCACATGGAGTAAGATTTCTTGCTCAAATTAACTCCCAAGACTAAATTTGGGTGCGATTTAGGGATTGTTTTGAAGGGTGAAAAGTGTGTGCAAATGTGTTTATTTAATGTGCCATATTCCTCCAGCAAAAAGCAGGAAATGGCAACTTCACAAACTGACCTGCCTGTTTTATGCATTAAACACATGCCGGCAATAGCCAGAATGTTTATTAAGAATGAAAGTAACATCTGCAAGTTATTTTTCAGTATGTTTGCCTTTTTGTAAACAACAATTTGGTAAATAGTTTGAAAAGTTGACAAATATAAAGGTGGACATTTGGCCACAAATGTTTTACTTAAAATAAAAAAAAAAAACGATACGTTAGTTGCTCAATAATTAAGCACTAAGACACTAAACAAACAAGGCAGTATGGGAGGGATATAGAGAATCTGGTATGAAACAATGGGAAACATAACACTGTAGGTCAACAGGATTCACTATATCCCCTAATAAAACACTACACATAAAAACAAGGAGAACGCAGCCGCCACATGGAATCCACTACAAATTGGATAATATAGATTCACCTCAAACACAGCAGATGGAGAGTCACATTTGCTGCTAAACAGTAAAGATGGGAGAAAAACATGGGGACCAGTGACTGCCTTAGCTCGCACAATGCACATGTTGCTTGGCCATTTTCGCATAAAAATAGCATTTCTTGCTCAATGCGCAAGTTTGCGGAAAAATCTGTAACTTGCGCTTGCACTTCATGCATGCCATTTGGTGCAAAGCACATGTGCGTGCAACTCGCGTGCGGTGCCATGAATCGCGCGCAGAAACACAAGTTTCAACATGCAGATTCACTTGTGCATTCTTAAAAAGAATACTCTCAACTGCATAAGAAATTTTACTGACAGATTATAGTCAGCAGTTAAGCCTAATTTAAGCAGAAGCAATGGATACCTCAAGGTTTCAACACACAGACAGCAGAGGTAAACAGTGTCAGTAATAGATATTTACACATTATAATAGTAAACGCAGGCCTCAAGGATTAAGATAAAGACAGCAGAGGTCATAGTCTAAAAAAACATTTAAGAAACCATGTGTTTCTTATAACACCTCAGACAAAAGTCAGCAAAATAAATAATAAAATACCATTTTGTGAGTACTCACCTGTAAAATGGTTATTACAAGTATGTCACACACCCCACTTCCAAATATTCATGACACTTGGGAACCCGGCCTGTAGAGGGCGATCTTGCAGAGATGACATGGAAAAAGGAGCCCCTCCTGGTCCACAAGTACTGGGTTCCTCCCACTATTCCTCAGTCTTTTTAAAAAGCAGTGAAGAACCAGGAAGAGCAAATTATATTCGATAATTGAAAAATAGTTTGAAAATAATAATCACCATATAAAGGATACCTTCGAACAAAAAAGGGCGGGGGAAGTGGGGTGTGTGACATACTCATAATAACCATTTTACAGGTGAGTACTCACAAAATGGTATTATTCCTAGTATGTCACACACCCCACTTCCAAATATTCATGACACTTGGGACATCCAATAGCAGTGTCTATAATGGTTGGGGATCCCCAAGGAATAATGCATAACTTAAATTACTGCAGCTTGCAGAATTTTGCGGCCAAAAGCAGCATCCGCTGAGGCCCGCACATCAACCTTGTAAAACTTAGAAAAAGTATGCACAGAAGACCAAGTCGCAGCCTTGCAAACCTGTTCAACAGAAGCCTGGTGCTGAAAAGCCCAGGAAGCTCCAATAGCACGAGTAGAATGAGCGGTGACACGAAAAGGGGGAACCTTCCCCTTAGCCATATAGGCCCCAATGATGGCCTAACGTATCCACTTACTAAGGGAAGATTTGGCAGGAGCAAAAACCCTTCTTGGGCCCAGAAGGCACAACAAAAAAGGCATCCGTCTTGAGGAAGGCCGAAGTAGTAACTAAATAATACTTAACACAGCGAACTACATCCAAAGAATGTAAGACCCTTTCCTTGTCGTTACTAGGTTTAGGACACAAGGAAGGAAGAACTATATCCTGATTTAGGTGGAAAGCAGACACCACCTTAGGAAGGAAATCTGTTTTAAAACGGAAAACAACCTTATCTTGATGCCTCTCAAAATAAGGGGCTAGAATAGACAAAACCGTCAGTTCAGAAACTCGGCGGACAGAAGTAATAGCAACCAAAAAGGCAACCTCCTGAGTAAGAATAGGAAGAGGAATATCCTGCAAAGGCTCAAAGGGAGCGGCCTGCATAGCTGAAAGCACTAGGTTAAGGTCCCAAACAGGAAGTATAGGCTTTCTGGGAGACTTCTTCCTAGCTCTGAATAACCACATCAGAAAGACCTTCCTCTTTCAAGATGGAGACTTCAGCAGCCATGCCGTCAAAGCCAGCGTTTGTAAATTGGGGTAACAAAGTTGACCCTGAGTGATGAGATCTGGAAGAAGAGGCAGATGGAAAAGATCCACTGCCAGCCTTACGACGTCTGCGTACCACAGACGTCTTGGCCACCTTGGCGCCACCAGCATTGCTGGCGCCTCCTCCAGTGCTAACTTGAGCACCACCTTGCTGACCAAGGAGAATGGGGGAAACAGATATAGGAACCCCAGATCCTTCCAGGCCAGAGACATGGCATCCGCTGCCACTGCCAGAGGATCCAGGATAGAGACACAAAAGCTGGCAGCTTGTGATTGTGGCGAGAAGCAAACAGGTCGAACTGTGGAGTCCCCCACTTGTGACAGAGTAACTGAAAGACCCTTGGATTGAGAGACCATTCTCCCTGGCGAGAACATCCCCTGCTCAGGGAGTCTGCCTCCACATTCTCTATCCCCGGAATGTAAACTGCTGATATGCAGGGAACATTGATCTCTGCCCACTGAAGGATCAGAGACACTTCCCGGAGGGCACCCCAACTGCGAGTCCCTCCCTGGTGATTGATGTATGCAACAGCTGTTCGGTTGTCTGACCGAATCTGAACTGGCAGACCCTGTAAGAAATGGGTCAGTCGAAGTAGAACAAGACGTATGGCCCGAAGCTCTAATACATTGATTGGAGAATGAGCCTCCTGAGGTCCCCACAATCCTTGGAACTGATGCTTCTTCCAGAAGCCCCCCCAGCCCACCAGGCTGGCATCCATGGTAACCAGTTCCCAACGCGGAGTCAGAAACGACTTGCCCTTCTGGAGGTTGAGCGATATTAACCACCACTGAAGGGACTGCAAAACGTGGGGAGACAATAGACAAGTCTGATTCAATGATAGTGGGCACCTGTCCCTCCTTGCCAAGAGGAAGAGCTGAAGCGTCCTTATGTGAAACTGTGCTGCCTCGAATGCAGCTACCATCAATCCCACTAGTCTCATCCCTAGACGGATAGACTGATGAGGGTTGGACAAGAATAGACGAATCAAGTCCTGAATCAGAACCATTTTGGACTGAGGAAGAAAAACCTTCGCCTGAAATGTATCCAGAATCAGGCCCAGGAAGGTAATTTCCCTGGACGGACAGAGAGAGGATTTGGGGTAACCCATTACCCATCCGAACCTCTCTAGCGTAGAGACCACCGTCCTGGTGTCCAACTCTGATTGTTCGAGGGAGGAGGCAGCGATAAGAAGATCATCCAGAAAAGGCACAATGCGGATGCCCTGGACCCTGAATATAGCGATCACTCCTGCCAGCATCTTGGTAAAGACTCTTGGGGCCGAGGTAAGGCCGAATGGCAGGGCCACAAATTGATAATGCTGGTCTTCTATCGAGAACCTGAGGAATCTCTGGTGACCCGGAAAAATAGGAATGTGCAAATAAGCATCCTTGATGTCTATGGATGTCATGAAGTCCCCCTGACGGGGAGCATCGATCGTTGATCGCAGAGACTCCATGCGGAATTTTCTGATTGATTCTCCTTAGGTCTAGGATATGCCGAACAGAGCAGTCCTTCTTGGGTACCGTGAAAAGGGTGGAGTAAAACCCCAAAGCCCTTTCAGCTGGAGGCACTAGGCAGATGATAGCCATGTTTAACAGATTCGCTCCTGCTGCCCGCAGTCCCTGCGCAATTGCCGGATCTGACGGCATCCGGGATATGAAAAATCTGGGAGGAGGCCGGAACTCGAATTCCAGTTTGTAACTGGAAGAGACTACTTCCAGAACCCAATTGTCTGATACCTCCTGACCCCAGACCTGGAAGAAGAACCGCAGCCGTCCCCCACCCGTAAGGGGGAGGGCGTCCCCTCATTGTTGAGCAGGCTTAGTGGCAGATTTGGTTTTGGACCCCCAATTCTGACTTGGACGGCCACGTCCCTTTCCTCCCCCGAAAGGAAGGGTTAAAAGAGGCCACTCCACGAAAGGAACGACATTGTTTCTTACGCTGAGGTAATTTACCTCCTTTAGTGACAGAATCCAATTTTTCCCCAAAGAGGCGCAATCCCACAAAAGGGAGCGCTGTAAGCGATTTCTTGGCTACAATATCAGCTGCCCACTGCCACAACCATACTGACCGCTGAATGGCGATTAACAAGGCAGAGGTTCTGCTGCACATGAGCAGAGTATCATCTAAGGCAGAAAGTACAAAAGATGCAAACATCTCACATCACTTAAGAGCGGCGTACTCATCAGAGGCCGGATCAAGCCCTGAGTAATTCATTAGGTCTCTCACAACAGACCTAATAGCCACTGTCATGAGTGCAGAAGCACCAACAGGCAGCAAGGCCGAGCCCACACTGGAAAAAGCGTGGCACGCCATATGATCAATACGCTTATCCTCTCCATCTGTAGTGTAGTGGAGTCAGGAGAATGCAACACAGAAGAATTGGATAAATTAAGCACAGGGGTATCCACCACAGGTGGTGATGACCAACGCTTAACAGTATCAGCTGGGAAGGGATATTTCTTGTCCCAGCCCAAGGGAATGCCAGGAAGCCACGCAGGCTTCTCCCATTCTTTAACCCTTTAAGTGCCAGCCTACCTGGAGTTTTTGTTACGCTTTGTTGCCAGACCATTTTTCACAATTTTGCACTATGCATGTTCAACTGTGATTTTTGAAGGGATTTCCCCTGAAAATTATACATTGTTTTTTTCAGCAGAGTCTGGGCTTTAACATAAAATGTCTTGTTTGTCATTTGTCAAGTGTATTCTTAATATTTTGAAATATATGAAAACAAATAAAAAAAATCTATTTTTTACAATTTGTAGTGTTTTTTTGTAATAAAAAATGTAAGTTTGTCAAAAAAATCTTATTGCGTGTGAAATCCCAATTTCTCCCGGTTACAACGGTACCACATATGTATTGGTAGACACCCTTTCCTGCCCAGGAGACTCCCCCAATCTGAAACAGCACTTTAAGAGATTTTTAGATCAAATACAGCTATGCTAAGCGCTATGTGCACCTTGCAGTTTTTTTATAAAAACAACCCTTTACATTTGAAATACCCCCCACAAACTATATATTCTTTGGAAATACACACTTCAAGCTTTCTAGGCGTACCAGGCTTGTTGATGTTGCCACCGTTTTCTGGAAGTTCTCAATCAATGTATTACACAGAGCTTCCCTAAAAAAGGATAAAAAAAGCAGGATCAAAGCCACATTTTCCTAAAAAAAACTATATGCAAACAAGAAAAAACAAGTTAATCTGAAAAAGCAACATCCCCCGAACCGAACGATACCCAACATGCATAGCTACTGTCAAAAGAAGAGTTGCCAAACACCAAAAAGTAAAGCATGTGCACAATGGTAAATTTGCTTGAAAATTTCAGCTCTGCAGACAAAGTGCGCACCTTGCGCTTTTTCTACCAAAACAACCCTTTACATTTGGAATACCCCCTACAAACCATAGATTCCTTGAAAGTACACATGATAATCTTTCTAAGCGTACCCAGCATGTTGTAGTGGGCCCATCTTTCTGAAAGTAATCCCTCAAAGAATTCTTTGGTCGCACAGGGTTCCCTTAAAAAATGTATAATAAAGCAGAATAAAAATGAGTTTTCCTAAAATATCAATATGCAAACAAGAAAAAACAAGCTAAATCTAAAAGCGCAAGGTCCCCCGAGCAGAACGATACCCAACATGCATAGGTACTATTAACCCTTTTAACTGCCAGCCTACTTGAGATTTTGTCATCCTCTCTTGACAGGTCATTTTTAACCATTTTGCGCTATGCTTAACTGTGATTTTTGCAGGTATTTCCAGGAAAATTATATATTTTATTTTTGCGGCAGAGTTTAGGCTTTAACATGAAATGTCCTGTTTGTAATTTTTTTACTGTTTTTTAAAATATTTTTGAGTAAATTAAACAAAACAAAAAAAATATTTTTTTAGAAAATTGTCCCCTTTATTTCAAATAAAACCTTTTTTTTTTTAAAGAAAACCATATTGCATGTGAAAGCCCCATTTCTCCCGATTACAACGGTACCACATATGTATCGGTAGCCCCCCCTTACTGTTCAGAAGACCCCCCCCAAACTGAAAAGAACACTTTATAACATGTAAAAATAAAATACAACTACAATCCACACTATAAAGGGTTACACCAAGAAAAAAATTGGCATGGGGTTCCCCTTCCAAGGGGGGGGGGGGGGGGGTAATCCCCATTTTTTTTTATTTTAAGGGTTAAAAACCCTTAAAAATTCCCATAAAAATGACATGGGGTCCCTCCTACCCAGCATAACCAGCCCGGGGATCAGCTATGCAGAGCTTGTAGAACAAGGCGCAGGGGCCAGCTTTGGTGGCCTCCCGCCCTGCCAAGTACAAGCCCGCACCGTCTAAATCAGCCCGGGCCTTCTGCCCCCCCTGGGCTTTGGGGAGGCAGGTAATAGGGGGGCCGGGGTTAATGGCAAGTTACCTGCTAGCCGCAGGTGACTTGACAGCCCCCCAGCCTTGTGAACTGGTATAGGGGTTTCATGGACTCCTTACAAGTTCACAATGGGTTAAAGTGGACCAACACCCAGGGCTGATCGGCCCGGGAATCTATAAGATTCCCAGACCGTTCTATTCCCTCCCCCCGGGGCATCCAAAATCGGGATGCCCCTCTGTGTGAAACCCCCCGGAACACCCGCTACCACTTACCTGAATCCCTGGGCCGCATCCCCGCTATCCCTCTAGCAAGGCGCGTGCCCGCGCTGGCTATTTATGAATATTAGAGGGAAGTGGGGGATGCGGTCTCCAGCACGCTCAGAGTGGCTGACCTTAGACGTCCATAACTCAGCCGATCTGAGTGAGATGAGTTATTGTGGGTGATCCCCCCCTTTTTATTAAAAAAAAAAAATTTTACTGTACTTACCTCCGATTGTAAGCTCTTGTCCCTCGCCGCTCTGATGACAGATGCCGGTGATCGGCATCCAGAGAAAGGGGAGGCAGGAGATCAGAGGATCTCCTGCCACCTCCTTCCCCGGGAACCGATCACCGGCATCTGACAGCTGAGAGAGCTGGGGCCGGGATGACGTCATTAGCCCCGCACCCAGAGGCCGCCGTCGGAGGAGCAGAGGGGAGAGCCTCCCGTGCTCTCTCCTGAAGATCGGTAAGTCCTGGGGGGGGATCGGAGGCCCCCCAGGTGAAGAGGAGGGACAGCGGGAGCCAGCGCACATGGAGGTAAGTGAATGTCATTTTTATTTTTTATTTTTTTACAGTTAGCAGCTGCTGCTGCCGAAGCGGGGGGGTGGCCTATTCTGGGGGCTCTCGGGGATCGGATGGCACCAAATTAAAGAGGAGACCCGGCCGGATCCAACGAGGGGTCAGGTATTTTGCCCGCTAGCAGGGGTAAATGTCAGGCAATTGAATTTTACGTGGCTGGCACTTAAGTGACGGAGAGGCAACCACGTAAATTTTACGTGGCTGGCATTTAAAGGGTTAAGAATAATTTAATCAAAATGCTTTTGATTTGGAAATTCTAAACGAGGTTTAGAGACTCCAAAGAATTCCCCTTTTTGAGGAGGGACTACTTCAGGAGGAGTGATAACCAAAACCTCAAATAACTGAGCAAGAGCCTTCGGGGTATCCACAACACTAGCTTCACCCTGCTCAATCACAGTACCAACAAATTGCTGTTCATCAGAAACATCTGAATCCTCATAGAATTCACCTTCTTCTAACTGAGAAGGATCAGACCAATAAAGCATTTCACAATTATCCAACTCACTTACCGGAACGGCCTGATTCAAATGTTTCCTTTTAGCTGAGGCCTTCTTAGCCACAGAGCTAGACATTTAATTAACATTAACAGATAATTTTTCAAGATGAGCCAATCTGGCACATAAATCAGAATGCAACTCACCACCCATGACAATATCACTGGGGGTACGGACAAGACATGGCGGAGTAGGAGATAAGGCAGAAGCCGCAGACGCCGAAGCCTGGGCCCCAGTTTGCTGCATAATAGTTAATTGAGCACAAGGGACGCAAAGAATTGCGTTATCCCCAATAAGGGATGCCCCACATCCAAAACATTGCCAAGTCTGTGCAGAGGGAACTGCATGCCCGTTGTCCTGAGATGCCTCCATATGGTGTTTAGTATTATACTGTAATTGATTATAGTCGCCAAGTATATATGGGATTTACGCAATTGCTACCCGGGATGCCCCTTTAAATAGTCCCAAGTGGGAGGATATTAACACAAATGGACCCCCAAATAAGGCTTTAAGGGCTAAAGACAGGAGAAACCTCTTTAAAATAAAGCGTTTCCACCTACAAAAAAAGCAAACAGTCACCAATGCACACAATACAATAAATGACAAAGCATGAGGCAAGCAAGCTGAGGGGTACTCACAGCACCTTTAAATATGGAACGCTTCACGAATATGCGTGTCACCCTTGCGCAGGGGCCATGCTAATCTTCTCTGTATCGTTCCAATTTTAGTATATGTGCTGCCGAAGCAAACAGAATGAGGGAAGACCATAGGGAAACAGCAGGAGCCAGGCAGACAAGGAGAGCACACCAGGTGCTCTGAGAATGAAATGATGCTGTGTGCCTAAGCCCCGCCCACTCCCAGAATCACATGACCAAGAATGGAGAGAAATTCAAATATGAACAGAGCAGAAACATAGAGCTTAAGAAAGGTAAGCAAAAGAAGGCTGCCTAGACAGAAATAGGAAAATCTAAATAAAACATATCCTATTAAATAGTATAGTAAACATACATAATAATATATATGTAATAAAGATTTATTTTATATATCTTTTTTTTTTTTTTCATTATTTGTGTGCATGGTGACAAATAAGCCCAGATAACGCCCCCCCCCCCCCTCTCCTTTTTACCCCAGCAGGGTAAAGGAGAACTAAAAAGGGAGAGGATAGAAATGCACCCATAAAGCACAAGGGGATTATAAAGGGACAGGGGCATCCCATGCCGAGAACACCAACCCGGAAACCGCCTACCCACAAACTCCTGTATACACCAGAAGGTGTATGTATCTACCTTTGCCTGAACCATACAGCCAGGGCTGGGAGGCATACAATATAACCAAACAGGTTTAAAGAGTATCAGACAGAAATAGAGAAAAAAAGGGGCCGGGAGCAAACCCAGCTACCTGCAGCTTGAAGGAGAGTCATCGTCTGAATGCTTCGCCGACTGCAGAGACGAAAAGGCTGAGGAATAGTGGGAGGAACCCAGTACTTATGGACCAGGAGGGGCTCCTTTTTCCATGTCATCTCTGCAAGATCGCCCTCTACAGGCCAGGTTCCCAAGTGTCATGAATATTTGGAAGTAGGGTGTGTGACATACTAGGAATAAATACTTTATAATAAACTAAAAAATGTATTTATATTACAAAATTAATTTGTAATATACCCACCGATAGCCATTCAAGTGTGCCTGGCGCATCAGGAGATTCTGGAGAGGGTCATCCCAAGTAAGGACCAGGGGATTCTTGGGCCCCATGTAAAGTTTTGTCTGTGGTGCCTAATCAAAGACAATTTTTTTATGGCACCTTGTCTGGGATGTAGCCTCAGCCTGCTCATGCGCTGTGGGAGTGTGAGTGAGCCCAAAGGGTTTCACACAGAGGGCCATCCTAGCATCCATGGCATAGGGAATTTTCCATATGGTCATGCAAATGCCACTCCCTGTGGCATCCCAAAATAGGTTACCCGGTTGTGTGGAACCCCATTACATCACTGAACCCACTCAGCTGTAGCTAAATAGTGGCTTCCTATTTACTACGCACTCTGCATTGTGTTAAACGGCACTCACAGAAGGCGCAGAGTGTCAAGCTTATTTTTTCAAACAAAGTTGCTACTGATCTGATCCTGCCTTTGGGGGGGGGGGGGCTGGCAGATGGGGGCCCCATTCATTTGCATGGTTTGGGTGGTGGTTAAGCACAACACTGATGAGGATGCACCTATAAACCCTACCAAAACCCAGATGGAGGGAAATCTCTCCGTGTGGCGAGTCCAAAATCTAAAAAATACTAAAAATAAAATATATTACATTAATAAAATAACTATCACTGTCTGGGAAATGTGTCAGAATGTTTTCCAGTAAAATATATTCTCTGCTGGGAGTGAAGAACAGTTTAAATTACAGACCCCCTGTTCAAATATATTTTCAGATCTTGGCTGCTTATAAAGTTTTCATGCAGAAGATCCTCAGTCTCTTGGGCGTGGAAGATACAGAAAGAAAAACGCTGGAGATTCTGCAGTTGGAGCAAAATCTGGCTAATGTAAGTATGGCCACTTCAATCTCATATTAACTTATATTGTTGTGCTACATTAAAGAAATAGCATGTATTAGTTAACTCATTAGATTGAAAAGAATGTTTTGCCTCAGAAAAGTTTCTTAAAATTACCAAAATGGGTGTTGGTTTTGCAGCTTCCTGCAACAGACCTTGAAGTTGTTCGTCAGTGGTCACATGGTCCAAAGTCCTCTCCCAGTGAGAGGACTCTATACCACATGACCAGTGGGTATAGGGATGCTGGGATGCCCTGCGTACTGTGGCAGTTAGTGATCAACACTTATTTGCTAGAAAATGGGTATTGGGTTGCTTTAAAATGGACCAACAATGATAAGCCAGACCAACACATAAAACAGTGCTCATATGCAGCCCTCCCCAGGGCAAATTACATTGCTGCACATAACAATTCATATACCTTTTTCTAGGTCTTGCAGTGGTAAATGGTAAGTGGTAAACAAAATGGTGATTCATGCATTTGAAGGCCACCTGCAAACAGGAAGTGCTGCTGGGCTTCCTGTTACTGTGCATTGTCAGTTGAATTAGGGCAGCAGCATGGCTGAGATGCTGGGAGATGAAGCTCCTAAATGGCCGCTACCTTTCTTTTCCAACTGTGCCAGGCTGTTGGTCCGGTTTAAAGCAGTCAGAGAACATAGCCCTAAACCAAACACCTTTTTGATTATATATTTCTGATATTTTTGTCAGTTTCCTTGTAACAATGACTTTTTCTGGAGCAGATCACCATTTCAGAATTTGATGACATCAGACGGGATATCAGTGCCATGTACAACAAGGTTACCATATCACAGCTGCAGCAAATCGCACCACATGTAGGTATTTGCAGATCAACAAAATTAGGTGTATTGTAGGGGAAAAGAAATTTGTGATGCCAACAAAAATATTTAAGGATATAAAAAACAATACTGCTACTTTTGTGTCATATGGCCAGAAACTGGTGTGTGTTATGTTAATAGACTAAACTACATGATGGATTTTATAAAACACATGGGGGGTTTAAGTGAGAGGCTGTGTGAGATGTGTCCCTCATTCTGCACAGAGTTAAAGTGGACCAACACCCTTACAACAGTGCTCATATTCCTCCCTCCCCAGGGCAATTCAGATTGCTGCATTTAAATATTAATTTACCCTTTTTCTAACTCCTGCTGTGGTCAATTTTACAAACAAAATGGTGTCTCCTTGAGTTCAGGCCGCTGCTGGGTTTCCTGTTACTGTTCATTCAGTTATGTCAGTTGAATTCAGGCAGCACCACGGCTGGGATGCTGGGAGAGGAAGCTCCAAAAAAGTGCTGACCATGATTCAGTATAATGCATGCAGAGGGGGCAAGTGATTTTTAGGGAGTTTCTTTCTTCAACTGTGCATGGTTGTTGGTCTGGTTTAAATGAAAAAAAGTTCCCTTATTAAAAAACACCCGTGATAGAGATATTTTGCAGGGGAGGTGCAAATTTGTAAATTCACTCTCCCACCATAGCTATTTATATAGGCATGGATGGGAGCTCCCCATCCTAGTCAATGAGAGCTGTTTGCCGAAAGACATAGTCACGGCAGACGGCTCTCACTGGATGAAACCCCCGCATGTGCCTTTGGAACCAGGAAGATGTGAATAAAAAGTTTCCCACAGCGGGGTATCCCAATTTGTAATGTCTAATTCCCAGGTTTTGTTCCACTTTTAATACTATCCCAGTCCAAGAATGTTTTGCTGTATAGCACGAGGCAAATCATAAATGGGAGATCAATTCTTAGCAATTATTATATTCTAATGAATATTTACATATATACATGCTAGTAATTCTTGCGCCCATGATAAGCTAAAGGAGCAAATTGTTCAATTTGAATTTAATTAATTAAAATAATTATTAATAATTTAAAATTGCACTTAAATAACAGATGTTAAACATAATTTAACTAGCCCTGTGCTGGCTGCTCCAGTGCTTAGTTAATTTCAGTGTCACCCATGATGCCCTGCAGCATGAAAGCTGCTGCAGCTACATCTATAGGACCCGGCTTGGACATAGGAATCTCCACGCAGAGCAGTTTTTTTTTGTATTTCTTATATCAATTCAAGGTTAGAGGGTGGGGGCAATTTGCCAACACTCAACCCAGGAGAGAATGCCTTTAAATTCAGATCTGTTTTCATTATATAATCAAACTGGAAAAAGTTTATATGTACTCTGTAATGCTTGCAGAACATGTCAGCACTATATCACATACTAAACCAATAAACACATAAATAAAAGCATCAGCTTAAGCTCCATTAAATATTATGTCAAGCCCTCATGGCAAATAATGATGTGACAAAGTGGGGACCTAGAAGTTTGCACATTTTTTAAATTAGAAAATAAATTGCAGAGCGCGAGGAAACAAGACTGGCAGACAGATCTCCAGTACTGCTCTATGCTAACTCCGTCTTCACTGCCATAAAGACAGATAGTGTGTAACTAATACTGCCAAGAGGTTTCTCCACTTCAGTGAATATAAATAACTTGGATATGTCCTGTTAGGTTTGCTAGATTTATTTCCAGCCCTGTTTCCCTCCCTCCATCTCTGCCAGAAAACAGAGCTATTGCTACTAGAATCCATAATATAAAATATTAACTACACAATGAATTTAAAAGTCATTAGTACCATCAGTTCCCAAGCCAGTAACATGGAAATAAAAGGTCAATGTGATGATGATGACGATTGACTAACTGTTAAATCTGTGAGATGAATGTGGGGGGGGGGGGGCATGGTGCTAGGTACAATTAGACCCTCATTTTCCTAAAATTAATTATGTTAACAAGGAGCAACCACTGGCACTAACTTCCACAAGACGATAAGAACCATAGTTTTCCTGGCCCAGGTACATTTCATTGTCCTCGGTGATGTCCTCATGTACTTGTGTTTTGTGTGTGTGTGTTTTGTTGCATCTGACCAAGAAAACTGTGCCCTATATATTATAAGTATGTTACTCAACCCTCCCTCCTGTGATTTATACTTTATACAGTGCCACATAATACGATGACACTTTTTAACTAAACAATAATAATAATAATCCACGGAGGGATGCAAGCACCTCATATTTGTATCCGGGACCAGGGGCATATTAACCACATAACTGGTTGTACTGGTGTGTCAATACCGGAGAGATACAGGGGCCCAAGCATCAATGAACTCCGCCACTCCCGGGCCAGGCCCGGGTCAGGTCACGGATTAGATTTTACCCGCTGACTCTCGCGTCTGCGCCTCCAAACCATGTCTCCTCACTGGTGGATTGGTCGCTGCTCTGAATCACGTGCTGCTTGAGTCCCCTCATGCCATCCTCAGTACATTAGGCTGGTACTGCTGGATGAGTGGTGGAAGGAGGATGGTTGGCCTCAACATACGCTTTGCCTGCCCCACCGGAGCTTCACCCTGACAGCTAGCATAACCGGTTACATGGTTGACACGTGGTAAAGAGCATTGGGACACAAACTGAGGCACTTGTAAGACACTACGTCACATGCAAAAGTTTGAAAAAGACAATGTCTAGGGTAGACAGCATAGTGTAGAAATACATGAGGTTGCAACAAAGAACAAAGATAGTAAACTCGACCAGCAATGAGCATAAGGTCTGGGTCCAGAGGCTAAGTGAAATGACAGTATTGCTCCATAGGTAATGGGTGCCTTTTATATATATGAGAACATGCATCCCTGCAAATGTTTGCTAGCTTCCAAAGACAGGCACCTAGCTGTGCCCTCTGATCAGTGCTTACCATTGCGCATCCACATCTGTGTCATGTCTGATGTCCAGAATGGTTTCAGTGACACTAGCAATCTGACGGGTCCATTTTGAAGACCGACCCACAGCCAGTAACATAGAGATTGTCACTACAATCTGTTGTGGGCCACCCTACTTTTCCTTAATTGGAGCCAGAATTCTTATAATCAAAAGCATTTCCAAAAGAAAGAAACATGCTTCTAAAACCAAATATTACTCTAAAATGTGGTGCACCTAAGACAACATTGGAAATGTCTGTTTACCACCTGTGCCACCACTGCTAAGAAGCTTACTCCAGCTCAGGGCTGTTAGCAGAACTGGGCTTCCTAGGGCAAGTGTCTGGGCCCCAGGATCTTCAGGGACCCACTTAGGCTCAGACTGATTCTCCAGTGATGTTACTCAACAGACTGTTTAGCCGGATGTCCTGGATGCAGACCTACTCACAGCTGGCCCCGGGACCAGAGAACAATCAGCGATAATAGAGAAGGTAGTGGGGAATGAGGGGCAATTGGGGGAGGAGAATTTCCAGCTATGGTATAGCAGCTGTAGGAAACACAGTGAGGACTCAAAGATGATCAGCAGCCACAGAGAAAGTATTAACGAACGGAGAGTGATTGGCAGCAGTGGAGAAGGCAGTGAATACTGGATTGGTGGCAGCGGAGCTGAAATGTGATGGGACAAGACATGTGAAGTGACACACCACAAAAGGGGCTTTACTAAGTCTAGACCAGGAGCAGAGCCTGCTTCAACTTCCAAAATTTGGTTTGCATGAAAAATGGACATGACAATAGCTAAAAATGCTGAGCGTGTTCTCTCTAATCCTTTCTTGATTTTCTTTTTCTATTCTTTACTTCGCCTTTCTGCCACAAAGAATTCCTTGTTTATAGCTAATGTATGCACTGACAAACAATAGGGATTCTAATTCTGCTTCTAAATAAAGGCATATTCTGTTAATTCGAACAATTCATTTTCTTAAACTCAGTAATGATTAAATTATTAAAAACTTTCAGGAAACTGTGTTGAAATGCTTTATATTTGTATTATTACATACAGCTTTGGTATTTAAACAAGGATTTTGACTATCCCAGGTTTTGTTCCTTTCCCCCCACAAGGCTGACTAGGGATCCCCTGCTGTGTGAGATCTCCCCAGCTCGCCCACTAAAACTCACTTCTTCCTGGTCCTGCTCTCGGCCAATCAGAGCTCTTTGCCATGCATATTAAATGTTCAGCAAATAGATCTGTTTAAGGCAATCGGGATCTTGAGCAGCCACATCCCTAGCAGCAGGTGTGCTCCTCAGCTCATCTGAATGGCTGGGGACAGCCAAAGATGCGGGGTCTTGGCCTCCGACTTTTACATCAGCAAGGGGGCCAGGAAACAAGTGAGTTTTGCGGTTCCCCCGAAGGGTTGACGTAGCAAGGGAAGGCCAGCAGCAGTCGGCCATGGAACCTTTTAGATTCCAGGGCCAACCACAATGGTAAATGCTAATGGTCATGCTAAAATAATACATTATTATTTTTTATTTTTATAGCACCATCATCTTCCATAGCACTTTACAAAGTAGTAGTGACAGACAGGGTAGAAGCATACAGTACATATACTATATCAAGTGCAGTTTTACAGAGTTGACAATGGATATTCTGAGTACAAGATACAATAGGGGAGAGAGCCCTGCCCTTGCAAGCTTACAGTCTAAAGGAAGGGGGGTGAAGACAAGGGGGAAGGATCACAAACAGTCAATATTGAGCTTTGTGGCATTACCCTGTAGAAAATTGGTTAAACCAGACTATATGCTTGTCTGTATAAGTGAGTTTTAAGGGCACCTTTGAAGGTTTTGAGAGTTGCGGAGTGGCGGATGGATGGGGGAGGGCATTCCAGAAGATTGAAGTTGCACGTGAGAAGCCTTGGAGGCGGGCATGAGAGGACGTGACCAGGGTGGAGGACAGGAGAAGGTCAGCAGCAGAGCGGAGGCTGCGTCTAGGTTGATGGATTAGAGATGAGATGTAGGGAGGGGTCTGGTTGGAGAGAGCTTTGTATGAGAGTTTTGAACAGGATTCGCTGTGGGACTGGCAGCCAGTGTAGGGATTGGCAGAGAGGCGCAGAACTGGAGGAGCGAGAGGAGAGATGGATGAGGCGAGCAGCAGAGTTCAGGATAGATTGGAGGGGTTCCAGTCTGTTAGTTGGTAAGCTACAAAGAAGGATGTTGCAGTAATCCAGTCGGGATATGACCAGGGAATGCACTAGCATTTTAGTGGCGTCAGGTGAGAGGAAGGGACGGATGCGTGAGATTTTGTTAAGTTGGAGGCGACAGGAGGTGGCCAGGGACTGAATATGTGGCTTGAAAGAGAGGGCAGATCCAGAGGGACTCCCAGGCACCGAGCTTGGGGAGTTGCTGTTATTGTGTAATTGTTGACAGAAATAGACCTGTTAGAGAGGGGAGGGGAGTTAGAGGGTGGGAAAATTACCAGTTCTGTCCATGTTTAGCTTGAGGTAGTGAGATTACATGAATTAAGAAATAGCTGCAAGGCAGTTGGGGAGGCGAGATAGGAGAGAGGAGAGATTGGGGCCTGAGAGATATATCTGAGTGTCATCCGCATAGAAGTGGTATTAAAAGTCTAGTGAAGTTATACGTTTGCCAAGGCCATAGGTGTAGACTGAGAAAAGTAGGGGGCCTAGGACAGAACCTTGTGGCACACCAACAGAAAGGGAACGTGAGGATGAGACTGTGTTAGAATAGGATACACTGAATGATCTGTCAGAAAGGTAAGAGGTGAGCCAAGAGAGTGCAAGACCTTGAACCCCAAGAGAGGAGAGAACATCAAGAAGCAGAGAGTGGTCGACAGTGTCAAAGGCTGAGGAGAGGTCAAGAAGGATGAGAATGGAGTATTGACCTTTGATTTTGGCATTGAGCAGATCATTGGTGACTTTGGGTAGGGCAGTTTCAGTGGAGTGGTTACAGCGGAATCCTGATTGTAAGGGGTCAAGTAAGTTGTTAGTGGATAAGTATTGTGCCAGTTCTGAGTGGACATGTTGTTCAAGAAGTTTGGAGGAGAAAGGGAGTAGTGAGATAGGGCGGTAGCTGGAGAGGGCAGAGGGGTCGAGAGAGGGTTTCTTGATTATCGGAGTAATAACTGCATGTTTGTAGGAGGAAAGAAAGGTACCAGTGGAGAGGGAAAGGTTGAATATAGAGGTTAAGGCTGGAGTGAGGGATGGAGACAGTTGAGGAATACGGTGGGATGGAATAGGATCGAGGGAGCAGGTAGTCAGGTGGGCCCTAGAAATGAGAGAGGTTAGTCCAGGCTCACTTATTGGAGTGAAGAAGGTAAGAGTATAAGGCAGGAGGATTGTTTGAAGTGGTGAGGGATTCTGAGGGGCAAAGCAAGTCGAATGTTGTCAATTTTTTCTTTGAAGAATGTAGAAAATTCTTCTGCTGTTATTTGGGAGGTTGGAGGAGGGGGTGATGGGCGGAGTAGGGAACTTAAAGTGTTGAAGAGTTGTTTGGGATTCCGAGCTTGTGCAGAAATCAGTGAAGAGAAATATGCTTGCTTAGCAGATGAAAGGGCAGTCCTGAGTTCCAGGAGGGCTTGTTTATAGAATTGAAAGTCACAGCTGGATTTGGTTTTCCTCCATTGCCATTCAGCAGCTCGAGACAGCTGTTTCAATCTGGTTGTGCTTGCATTTAGCCAGGGTTGGCGATTTTTGGGGCAGGGACGGCTATAAGTAAGGAGGGCGGCAGAGTCTAGAGCTGAGGAGAGTGTATTATGGTAATGTGATGATGCAGCGTCAATGTCCGTGAATGAGGTCAAAGACTGAAAAGGTTGAAGTGAGGCAGAAAGGGACTGAAGATCTAGGTTTCTTAAGTCCCTGCGTTGAATTGTAGGTTTGTGTGGAGGGGGTTAACAGGAATTGGAGAGAGGGTCATAGTCAGCAGATTATGGTCAGAGAGGGGGAGCAATGAGGATGAGAGGTTTGATAAAGAGCAGAGGTTAGTGAAGAGGAGGTCAATTGTGTGGCCGTCTTTGTGGGTGGGTGCAGTAGACCATTGCTTTAGTCCGAAAGATGAGGTTAGTGACAGTAGTCTGGTGGCAGCAGGGTTGCTAGTGTCAACAGTTATGTTGAAGTCACCCATGATGATTGCAGGGATGTCTGTGGACAGAAACTGAAGGAGCCAGGTAGAAAAGTGGTCGAAGAAAAGAGTAGTAGCTCCAGGAGGGCGGTAGATGACTGCGATTTTCAGGTTACAGGGAGAATATAAACGAATGCAGTGATCTTCAAATGATGAGAAGGATAGAGATGGCAGGGAAGGGAGTGGGTTAAAGGAGCAAAGTTCAGATAGAAGGATGCCCACACCCCCACCCTGTTTGTTGTTGGATCTAGGGGTGTGGTGAGATGTGGTCCCCCATGTGAAAGGGCAGCAGGGGAAAGCTGTACATACATAATTATTAACTGGTTTCATACTCCCTTGCTGGTCTCAAACTCTGTGGCGACCTCTGCCAAAGTGGCAAACAGCCCATCAATGATAGAAAGCAAAAGTGTATCCTATTTTTCTCATGATTTACAGGGCATAGCAACACTGTTGCATCTAGTAAAAAAAAAAAAAAAAAAAGTAAAAGTAAAAAAATAACAGAATCTGAAACAATTATAAATCCATTTGAAAAACATTTAGATATTTTTAGGGTTTTTAAAAAAAGGAAGCTGCAGAATTAAAAAGCTTCGACAATGAAAATGAAAACTGCTAAATTATATGTCTGAAAGCTTTTCTAAACTGCCTAAGCTAGAGAAATATAAACAGTGGAAAAGTAAGTAAGTATATTACAATTATGTTAATAAATGATGTTTTTAATATGACATCAACTGTATGTGTAAAAGTTATATACAAATCTATACTATACTATGTATTGTTTTTTTAGACTCCTGTGCATTTTGATTATTTCAGCTGAAGTGGAAACGACTTCTGGACAGGATTTTCCATGAAAACTTTTCAGAGGATGAGGAAGTTGTAGTACTGGCCACAGATTATATGCAGAAGGTTTCTGACATGATACACACAACACCAGCAAGGTAGGTTCATGTGATATATTCATGCACAATAAAAAAATAGGTAGCTAAAACAGACAACATGCAGAAACTATCCTAAATAACAAACAGGATCTTTCTAGTACTGGACAAGCAGGGTGATCGCCCTGAGTGTCAATGCCATTGTGGTGGGGATTTTTTTTAGAGATGTTTTAGGGGTATCGGTTGCCATTGTATGCTTGCACACTCATAGGAATTTTTTATCCACATTTATACCATGCATGCAATGAGTATACACAAGCCTGGGCCCTTCGGTCGCAAGGCCAGCTTCCTTACCTCTAGGTAAGATTGCCCATTAAAGAGGAACACCAGTCTTTCTGGGGAGATCTCAAAAACTCCCCAAAATTCCCCTCCCCTCCCTTATGAACTCCAATTTCAGTATTGGATAGCTTCAGTTTCATTTCATTTACCTATCTCCTGCCATTCATTCAGCGCTGGTCCTTCTGTCCCCAGGCACAGTTGATAGGGAAGCACCATCTTGTTTCCTTCCTCCCCAAGCTTGTCAATCCCAGAAAGCATTGCAGCTACTTAGCAATCTTGTGTCTGCACAGTGAACATGTCTACGCTGCTCATCTCAGGAGTGCGCTCTAGGTTCAAATAGCCAGGGGAAGGACTGACAGCTAAGGCCCTTGCTGTGTATTCTGGAAGGCTAAGCGAGCTCCTGCCCAAGGAAGGAAAGTTATTAACAGCAAGATGTCTGGAATCTACATGATACAGACAGCCTAAAGGTATGCAGCTGAGGGCTAGATGGATTAAGCCTAACTTGATCAGATATGTATTGTACCTCTTTAAAATCCCAGCCAACCTGTTTTTTGCAGTCAGGATCACTGTTAGTAGTTTGGCCCATTTGCGGCCAGACCCCTCATCCTCCATATTTAATTCATTTAAAGGGAATGCCTGCTGCTAAGGAAGAGGTACAGCATGGTGCATACTGGTATGTGACAGCAGCACCACCATTTGTCCTTTCTGCACTGAAAGCTGTTTCACCTAGAAACTGCCTTGAGGACAAATGTAAGTAAACCTGGTAAATCGTAAATATCACTTACGTAAAAATACCATTTTGTGAGTACTCACCTGAAAAATGGATATTGTTGGTGTGCCGCACACCCCGCTTCACCTTTAATTCTTCACGATTGGGTTACTCACCGCCAGGTGACGCTGTTGCAGAGAGGAAGTCTTGTAACGAGCCCCCTTCCGGCCTATATATACCTGGTACCTCCCATTTATCACCAGTGTATTAAAAAGCAGAAAGACAAGGTACCAGTAAATTAACGGTAACCTCAAAATAAATCAAAATAAATAAAAGCTTCACCATATAAAGGATTCGGAATACCGAAAAGGGTGGGAGTGAAGCGGGGTGTGTGGCACACCAACAATATCCATTTTTCAGGTGAGTACTCACAAAATGGTATTATTCTTGGTGTGCCACACATCCCGCTTCACCTTTAATTCTTCACGATTGGGACATCCAAAAGCAGTGTCCACAAGGGATGGGCATCTCAAGGCCAGGTGAAGCATAACTTAAATGACTGCAGTCTGCAGAACTTTGCGGCCAAAAACAGCATCCGCTGAGGCTCGCACATCAACTTTGTAAAACTTAGAAAAAGTATGAACAGAAGACCAAGTGGCGGCCTTACAAACTTGTTCAACAGAAGCTTGGTGCTGAAAAGCCCAAGACGCTCCAACGGCGCGAGTAGAATGAGCAGTGATACGAAAAGGGGGAACTTTCCCCTTAGCAGAATAGGCCGCAGTAACGGCCTGACGTATCCATTTGCTAATGGAAGATTTGACTGGTGCCAAACCCTTCTTAGGCCCACAGGGCACAACAAAAAAGGCATCCGTCTTACGAAAAGGAGACGTGATAATCAAGTAGTACTTAACACAGCGTACTACATCCAAACAATGCAAAACCCTCTCTTTGTCATTCTTAGGATTAGGACACAAGGAGGGAAGAACAATATCCTGATTCAAATGAAAAGCAGAAACAACCTTAGGAAGAAAGTCTGGCTTGAACCCGAAAGACCACTTTATCCTGATGCCTCTCAAAGTAGGGCGCCTGGATAGACAAGGCCGCCAACTCCGAGACACGCCGGACCGAAGTGATAGCTACCAAGAAGACAATCTTCTGAGTCAGGGTAGACAAAGCAATATCTTGCAGAGGCTCAAAAGGAGGAGCCTGCAGAGCAGAAAGAACCAAATTCAAATCCCAAACCGGGAGTAATGGTTTCCTGGGAGGCCGCACATGCGTAACCCCCTGGAAAAAAGTTTTAACTAAAGGATGAAGCGCAAAACGCTTCTGAAAAAAGATAGATAAGGCAGAAACTTGCCCTTTCAAAGTACTTAGCTGAAGACCAGAGTCCAGCCCAGATTGTAAAAACTCCAGAATCCTGGAGACCGAAAAGACCCTACAAGGAAAAGATCTAATCTCGCACCAAGCGATATAGGCCTTCCAAGTCCTATAGTAGATGATAGAAGAAGACCTCTTCCGGGCACTGATCAGAGTCTTAACGACTGAGTCAGAAAGACCCTCCTCCTTCAAGATGGAGGTTTCAGCAGCCAGGCTGTCAAACCCAGCGCTGGTAAATTGGGGTAACACAACCGACCCTGAGTATGCAGATCGGGCCGAAGAGGCAGAACGAACTGGTCCACTGCCAGCCGAACGATGTCTGCGAACCACACTCGCCTTGGCCACCTTGGGGCCACGAGAACGGCGGACACCCTTTCCAGAGCCAACTTCCGAACCACCCTGCCCAGCATGGGTATCGGAGGAAACAGGTATAGAAATCCCAGATCCCCCCAGCTCAGGGACATGGCGTCCACTGCCAGAGCCAGAGGATCCCGGGAGAGCGACACGAAGTTCGGGAGCCTGTGATTGTGACGAGAGGCAAACAGGTCCCCCTCCGGTGTCCCCCATCGGAGACATAGTGAGCGAAAAAGCCTGAGGATGGAGAGTCCATTCTCCCAGACGGGGAGAGCCCCTGCTCAACCGGTCCGCTTCCTGGTTCTCCACTCCTGGAATGTATACCGCCGAGAGACAAGGAACATGGGCCTCTGCCCAGGTCAGGATCAGGGACACCTCTCTGCGAGCACTCAGACTGCGAGTCCCTCCCTGATGATTGATGTAAGCAACCGCTGTTCGATTGTCTGAACGTACCTGGACCAGAAGGCCCAGAACGTGATGAGTCAGGAGAGCAAGCACCCGACGGACGGCTCTCAGTTCCAGAACATTGATGGGTAAGTGGGCCTCTTGAGGTCCCCATTGCCCCTGGAACTGAAGCTCCTTCCAGAATCCACCCCATCCCGAAAGACTGGCGTCCGTGGTGACAATTTCCCAAAGAGGGGTCAGGAAGGACCTGCCCCTCACGAGATTGGCCGAGACCAACCACCACTGGAGGGACTGCCGGACCCGGGAGGACAACTGGAAGGGCTGATCCAGCGACCGAGGCTGCCGGTCCCAGGACGCCAACAGATAAAGCTGAAGCGTCCTCGTGTGAAATTGAGCAAAAGGAACTGCCTCGAAAGAGGCGACCATCAACCCTACCAGCCTCATCCCCAGACGGATGGACGGCCGAGGATTGGAAAGTAGGACCCGAGCCAACTCCTGAATCAGATGAATTTTGGACTGGGGGAGAAACACTGTGTTGAAGAGAGTTCAACTGCATCCCCAGAAAGGACACCACCCTGGCCGGAGCGAGGGAGGACTTGGGGAAGTTGATCACCCAACCAAAGCTTTCCAGCGTGGAGACCACCATCCTGGTGTCTGTCTCCGATTGATTGAATGACGGAGCCATGATGAGAAGGTCGTCCAAATAAGGTATGACCCGAATGCCCCAAAGATCTGAAAATGGCCATCACCACTTGGTAAACACTCTTGGAGCCGAGGTAAGGCCAAACGGAAGTGCCACAAATTGAAAATGCTGATCTTTCATCACGAATCGAAGAAAACGCTGATGAGCGTGGCAGATGGGAACATGAAGATAAGCATCCTTGATGTCTATGGACGTCATGAAGTCCCCCTGCCGAAGGGAACCGACGGCCGTACGCAAAGTTTTCATGCGAAACTTCCGAAAACGGATGAACCTGTTGAGTAATTTCAGGTCCAGGACGGGACGAACTGACCCGTCCTTCTTGGGGACTGCGAAAAGATTGGAGTATAAACCGAGGCCCATCTCTAAACGCGGTACCGGCCGGATGACCGCCATCTCTAACAGATTCTTTACCGACGCCAGGAGCCCCTGTGCGGCCAAAGGATCGATGGGCACCCGAGACCGAAAGAACCAGGAAGGAGGGCGAGACTCGAATTCCAGCTTGTAACCGGACGACACTACCTCCCGGATCCATCTGTCCGGAATCTCCTGGTCCCAGACCTGGGAGAAGTGTCGTAATCGTCCCCCCATCCGCACGGGTGAGGGCAGCCCCTCATTGCTGAGCGGGCTTACCGGCAGGCTTGGGCTTGGTGCCCCAGGACTGTGCGGGGCGGCCACGGCCCTTCCCCCGAGTCCAACCTGCACCTCTGGTAGCGGGAAAGGAAGCCCCCCTACCCGCTCTGAATCCCCGAAAGGAAGGCCTACCAGAACTTGCCCCCCGAAAGGGACGACGAGGCCTCTTACGTTGCGGCATTTTACCACCTTTTGCAACTGAATCAATTTTATCACCAAACAGTCGCAATCCCAAAAAGGGGAGAGCTGTGAACACCTTTTTAGAAGCTGCGTCCGTCGACCACTGGCGCAGCCATACTGCCCGACGAATAGCCACCAGCATTGCCGCTGTCTTGCTACTCATAGCAAGCGCATCGTCCTGAGCGGACAGAACATAGGAAACAAAAGACTCACACTGCCTGAGAGCAGTACACTCCTTGCAAGTGGGATCAAGATCCACACACAGACCCTGAATTACAGATGTAACCGCCAATAGAAGAAGCGCCGAAGCACACACCGGGCGCATTGTTGACCCGGCATAACTAAAACCATGGCGAGCGTACTGGTCAATCCGACGATCCTCACCATCCTTAAGGGCAGTAGTCTCAGCAGACTGCACCATAGCCGTGCTGGAGAGCCCTAGCACAGGGGTATCGACGTCAGGAGGAACCGACCAAAGCTTCACCAATTCTGGCGGAAAGGGATAACGTTTTTCCCAACTGGAAGGAATTCCCGTCAACCGCGTGGGATGTTCCCATTTTTTAAGCACAACTCTCTCAAAGTGGTGTTGTCTGGGAAAAACCAAACGTGGCTGAGGCACATTAAACAACTGAACCTTAGGCAGGGTGACGGCCTCAGGTGGATCTAAATTCAAAATTTCAAACATTTGAGCCAGAATGGAGGGGGTGTCAAGGGGAACCCCCGCAGACAAATCGCCAATAGCATCAACCTCAAGCTGATCTGCAGGCTCATCTGACTCCACCAGAAATTCTCCCTCCTCGTCCAGGGAGCAATCGGACCAATCTACAGGCTCACATACTTCATCCTGTGAAGCCGGAGGTACAGGAGAAAGGTGCTTCCGTTTCGCAGTGGCCTTTAACCCTGCTTTAACGGAAATTATCTTCTCGAGGTTGGCCAACCGTGCCGCCACCTCGGATTGGCCAACCGTGCCGCCACCTCGGATTGCGAATCCCCACCTTTGACAATGTCATGCGGGGTCCGGAACAGGGAGGGAGGGGTAGGGGATGATGGAAGTTGCGAAGAGCCAGCAGCCGGAGCAACGGACTGACGCGCAATACTCTGCCTTGCACAAGGAATGCATACAAAAACATCATCGCCTGGGAACGGAGTCCCACAGCCTCCACACACCCTAGATGGCCCAGAAGAACCATTTCCGGTATTATCGGAAGCCTCCATATGGTGATTTATGGTATTCGCAAAAATTCTGGGTTTAAGGCATAAGCCACCCGGGATGCCCCTTCATGTTAATGTCCCGGAAGGGAGGATTTAATTTATAATAAAGGGCCCCTTTAAAATAATAGAATATATTATTATTTTTTTTTTAAATATATATACAAGTATATATATAAATATATATTACAATACACAGAGCAAAACAAAATAGTTCCAAAATAATCATGCAACAGTGCACAATTCACAGTGTCCCACGGTGCATGTGCTTCACACCAAAATGTGCCAGGAAATCCTCCACCAACAGTGCAAACTCTTACCAGCTGTTAGTCAGCAAAGCGCTTTAAACTGATATCAAACAGCGTTGCTGCTAATTCTGATGTCATCCACCTCCAATTAAATGATCATCAAACAGATCCAATGATTCTTATGTGTCATATGTAGCGCTGGTTCAATCAAAACATCTCCTCCAGATCATATCCCCATTGGGCAAGGCTTTTAAAGTGCTGAGCGAGGACCCCCACAAGTTCCCCCACGTGACTCTCTTGCAGAGACTGTCCAGAGAATTTCATACAGACGATAAGGTCTTTCTGGTCCTTGGTATGAAAAACGACCAGCTGGTCTTTGCTGTTAGTCACACTGATGCCGGACACTTTGTACTATTTATATAGCTCCATATTTATGTGTACAAGGTCGGACTGAAGCAAGTAGGGCCCACCAGAGGAAATTATTCTTCGGCCCACCAAAGAAAATAATCCTAATAATCGAGCAAAGGGGGTGGGAGCAGCTCCATCACTATTCTTTTTTTATGGAGCGATATGATCTGGAGGAGATGTTTTGATTGAACCAGCGCTACATATGACACATAAGAATCGTTGGATCTGTTTGATGATCATTTAATTGGAGGTGGATGACATCAGAATTAGCAGCAACGCTGTTTGATATCAGTTTAAAGCGCTTTGCTGACTAACAGCTGGTAAGAGTTTGCACTGTTGGTGGAGGATTTCCTGGCACATTTTGGTGTGAAGCACATGCACCGTGGGACACTGTGAATTGTGCACTGTTGCACGATTATTTTGGAACTATTTTGTTTTGCTCTGTGTATTGTATTATATATTTGTATTTGTGTTCCTTTTGGGAATAAGGACGTTTCACGTTGAGCATTATTTATTCATTTATTTCTCACATTTTGAAACTTTATTCTTTCTTGCTAGCGCGGGCCTATGCACTAACAGTTTCACTGTTGTTGCAATAATCCAGCAAATATATAAATATGTCCCAATTTGGAGGAAAAGGGAGGACTAGCCAGGCAAAATAGAACCGGGAGGCCACTGTATTGAGGGAATCCCAGGATCTGTGGGGAAGAAACAAACCAACAGTAAGACCCCCAGAAATGGCAACATGCAGTATGACATACATACACAGCACCAGAGTGCTTTGAAGAGGCAAAGAAAACTGGCCTCTGATTTTCCTCCTCTTTACTTTTTTTTTTTTTTTTAAATAAAAGTATTTCCCCATTAAATATATAACCTCTTTTTCTTTTTTTTTTTTTTTTTCACATAAAACAGTCAGAGACCATAAAAAATAGACGGCCTCACGCCAGGTGAGGCCGCTTACCTGTCCAAGAAAAGCTTACAACGGCCCAGCACCTGACCATAGAAGTGATGAGGGACAGGCAGCAAATGTCAGCGAAGGCGCAGTGGCAGCGGTGGGAGCCGAAACGGCAGAGCTCGCACAAACGGAAGAGGCGGCGGAGCGGGCAGCTGTAGCAGCAGACATATGCGGCCCCGAGCCCCGCACGCAGCCTCCTGATGAACAGGAAGGAAGTGCGGCTGGGGCCGGCAAATGACGCGCCGCCGGACCACGCCCCCACCCCTGACGTCATCCGGGCCCCGCCCCCCCGCCAAATATGAACAGTGCGGCCCGCCGAATGGAGGTGCAAAGCAATCAGAGGGCTAACCAGCCCTCAGTAAAAAGGAGAAGGAGGGAGGGGAACCGGAGATACTAGGCAGCCTGTGCTGCCCCAAATAAAAACACACGGCCCGCCAAGCGGCGGCCGATTAAAAACAAAGGAGACAAGGGGAGGGGGAGCTGAATAAGTGAGAAGAGCGCAGGCAGCAAGCCTGATACCGTACAGCCCGCCCCTGTCACCCCTAAAGCTGACCCAAAGCTCTGGCCCTACAGGCCAGCAGCAGCAGCCCACATAACAGAGACTGCCATATAAGGAGGAATCTAAGTCAGGCCACACGCACACTCGCTTGCGGTGCAGCCTGACAACATTGAAATAAACAAACACATGAACATACAGTAAAACATACACACAATACACATCCCTCTACCCCCCCCATAGTGAAGGGAGAAGGGACCGTAACGGGAGAGCAAGGGGCCAAGGGGACCCTCGGGACAGGGGCATCCCACATCCGGATCACCATGCCGGAAAGCCGCATTGCCCCCAAAACAGGGGGTCGAGCGGAGGAGATAAGCTCCTAGGCACCTATAGTGCCGTCTACCAATTGCCCAGTGAGCAGCCTAGGCTGGGAGGCTTCCATTTAACCACAAAGGTAACAAACAATCAAAACCGGGCAGAAATAGACCAAAAGGGGGGTGCTGGGGTAAGACCGGCTACCTGCAAGCAGGAGACTTCAACCTTCTGTCTTGTCGTCATGCAGAGAGAAAAACACTGGTGATAAATGGGAGGTACCAGGTATATATAGGCCGGAAGGGGGCTCGTTACAAGACTTCCTCTCTGCAACAGCATCACCTGGCGGTGAGTAACCCAATCGTGAAGAATTAAAAGTGAAGCGGGGTGTGTGGCACACCAAGAATATCAAACTTAATGCACTGGCACAGTGTGCAATTTTAAAATCTTCCTTGCCTTTCAATGGCTTCCAAGCTGTTAAATTAGGCTCCTGAGTTTAAGAATTGCTACATCTGTATTTATTCAGCAATAGTTTACATTTTCTTATCAGTGTTTTTCATGCTTCCTGGGCTTATCTGGGGGCAGTCTACTACCAGGCATACAGACCAAGGGGCAGCACCCTCTATGCTGCCTGTGATGTGGACCCATGTTCCTGTTTATTTATCAATGGGGTCAGCAGTCATAGACAGTCTACTGGGCAGCACATCAGATAGTTCAGAGAAAGAGATGAGTGTGTGCTCACACAGTAATAAGGAGCAGGGAGGAGCACTTCTGCTTGGTGCCCCACTCACATAACACGGGCTGCAGAAAATCTGAAGGTAAGGCCTTACCCATTTTTAAAATGCATGCCTTTTGTTGGTCAAAAAAATAATTTTTGTTCCACGTTTTAAATTTGGAAGCATATGCTTTTCATACAAAGAAATTTTTCAGATGAGTTAAAATAAATATCAGTAGCTTAACTTATATTGAGTCCCTCCAGCGCTCTCCTTCCTGTTATGTCGGTTTCCTTAGTGAGGAAATCACTTCCTCATTCAGCTTTCAGTCTCCACCCCGCTGACCTGGTCCTTCAAACCCCCTTCAGTGGACCGCGATCAGAAACACCCCCACTCCCTGCGCAGACATTTTGATTGACTGCCTCTCTCTGCAGGTCACACTATAGCCTCGATTCAGAGACACATTCGTCCGGACTTCCGTAGCTGTCTGTGAAAGTTTTGGTGGGTGTTTGTAATTTTTTTGCTTTTTTTCGTCCATTTTCTACTCGCACGAACGTTCGGGAATGCGCTTTCGATGAACGGAAGCAAATCGGAACATTTCCGTTAGTTCGGATCATTTTCCAAACAAAATCGGAAATTTTCCGTTCGTTCAGAAAACTTCCGTTGTTGGGATGGGTTTCTGTCTGATTCAGAGAGCTGATTTCTGACGGATCACCACCCTATAAATCCGTTTCATTTCCGATCCACTTACGAGACCTTTGAGGGCTCGGATTGCTATTGTTGAACATGTTTTGCGGCTATGTGGAGGAGTCTGCGCGCCTTTAGCACCAAGGCATTGCATGTATCAGCATGGCCGAGGCCATAAATTGTATAGCAATGCATACCTGAATTAATACATTTCATGTATGCCTTATAGATGCATTTTAATGCTGACCTTAATTAGTCCTTAGCATGTAAACCTTTATTTTCCCACACATCCATATAATTGCTATATTTTTTTAGACTTATGTCCTTTGTGAATTATATTTGGATTGTTGAACTCGAATCTTAATTTGTTGTAGGAGTTATTGTTTTAGTTGGTTACCTTTGCTTTGTGTAATTATTTTAGATTTGGTTGCAGGAACTGCAAGATGTGACACTTGCCCTTGCTCCTTTAATTTACATTTTTTAACAGGGACCACACGTGCCAGAGTGGCACAACTGAGTGTCAGGGTCCTTCAGTTGGTGGGCGAGATGGAGGAGCTGCGCAACTCGTTGGGGACCACAGATGAAGAATAATGTTCAGTGGCCTGCTATTGCTATGTATTTTGTTTTTTATAGTTGTAAAAATTTAAAATTTTCAAAATTTTTAAAAATTTTATATTTTATGATGGTATAAAAAAAAATGTTACATTGTCATTTCATTTACAAAATACATTAACACAAAACTAATGGGCCCAGAAATATTTAAAGATGAATATTCACATGACCGAGAAGTGATTTGGGTAAGTTTTAGGGGGCTAAAATGGAAGAAGAACCTAACCAAGAAGTGGTTTGGGTGAGCTTTAAGGGTCCAAAAGGGAAGATGGAGGATAGTGCTAAGTGGTTTGGGTGAGCTTTAAGGGTCCAAAAGGGAAGATGGAGGATAGTGCTAAGTGATTTAGCTAAACATTGTAGTAGAAGTGAGGGTGGCAAATATGTAGGCGAGCACTTTAATGAGTTAAGTTTGTAGAGCGCAGGCGCAAGATCGTAAGGATTTCCGTCTGGACGAATATTTATTGAAAAAGGGAAACAGAATCGAACGGGAAACGTAAAGGATTCGTTGGAGGATACGATGGGAAAAGGGCAAAAACTAAAGCCTACGTTGTAACATGTGAAAATGAAACGGAAAAGTCTGGATGGAAAATGACATCCTCGTATTCGTAATCTGCCGTACGAACGGACAGAAACTTTACAGAAGGTTTTCAATGCATGCATAGAATCGCTCGTACGCTCATACGAGAATGGAAACATTTCACAAAAAAAAACAGATCGGAACTAAAACGGAAGTTTTTTTTTCTCTCTGAATCGAGGCTTAGGTGCAGGCAGTAATAACTAGAGACACAACAATATACTTATGTTTTTATATGTAAAGCAAACAGTGTGCTTACATCACACGGCTGTTGCCACACCCACTGTTTCTCCAACATGGTCTTTTTGAAACGGATTGAAGTTTGGAACAGTGCAACGTGTAATCTGAGACAATGGGACAACAATTGGGCTTGCGTTTAG
The DNA here is from genome assembly GCA_027917425.1 of Gastrophryne carolinensis. Lineage (NCBI taxonomy): Eukaryota > Metazoa > Chordata > Amphibia > Anura > Microhylidae > Gastrophryne > Gastrophryne carolinensis. The sequence goes on from CM051237.1 coordinate 199,017,019, forward strand.
TATAACTTTAATTCTTTCAGGAAACTTCTCTGTCTGTGCCCACACTTCTGGTCTCACGTGGCAAGACATGCCTATAATACACGCCAGGACACTGAGGAAAACAAACATTTTCTTCCACTTAACAACAAGTCAATTACCAGTTTCCAGCTAAATGTATTTTAGTGGGCCCCCGCCGTAGATATTAAATAGGAACATTAGAGAGTCTAGGGGGGGTTGTAAAAAAACTCCCCAAACCTGCCCTCCGTTCACTCTAAAGATCCACTTAAACAATTGGCACTTTAAACTTACCTGTCCTCTGCCCTTTCTCCTGCACTTCTCCTGTCACTATTCGTAGGACGGCGCATTCTTTTCTTCAGTCTACAATCCCAGGATGCATTGCATTGTCCGCAAGATCTCGCACCTGCGCAGTGTATTGTCTGTGCTGCTCAGCTCTGGGGGACACATGCAAAAGATTTCTGAGGGGGGAAGCACAGCAGAGATCCCACACGTCTAAGCTCCCCGGCGTCTGTCACAGGCGGCTAAGACACCAGAGGGAAGGAAAATACAGCAGGATGTTGGCAAACTGGAAGACGCCGACATCCAAAAGATATTCTATATGACAGTGAGGGGCTAATAGGACCTGCTTGTGTAGAGGTCCGTTGTTCCTCCAACATTTAGGAAAATGGCAAGGTGCTCCCTCATGACTGGCAGCAGGGACACTTACCAGACAGAAAAGAGCTCTATCCACACCAGAGCAGACAATGCTGAAATTGGACTCTGAGAGATCGAGTCTGCAGGCTGTCAAGTAGGTACTGTTAGTTTTTTTTATCAGCCTGGACATGAGGAGAACAAAAAAAAAAAAGAAGGTAAGCTGGTGTCTGGTCACTGTCTATATCAATTTGTCTTCTTTCATTTTACATATCATGGATTTTTGCTTTGCAGATTTAGCCTCTGTGTACAATTTGCTTCAGACATTACATTAAAGATGCCCTAAAAGTGATGCTGCATTTACCAGTAAAAGCGATTCCTATGTGTGTGGCAGGTGATGTGCTCTCACCTTTGTGGTATTGGCAGTGATATTGAGGTCTTGTATTCTTAGCGCTGTTTCAGGTTAAAATCAATAAAAGACATTTATTTACACTGTGTAGGACAGGTGACATCTGACACCATCTTTGTGGTAATAATAGGGTGGTTATTGGTGTCTGTGTCTGGGGGAATTAACTGAATAGTGACAAGGCATCAGCTTCAACCTGCACACAATTCAATTTTAAAACAAGACACTGATGCCATTCAGAGATATGCCCTCCTAAATTTAGTTTTTTCTCATCTTTCCCATTAAATTGTACATGCTCTGTGCCATGCTCTGTTATAGTTTTACTATTCTATTTATTTTTTGTTTCATTGAACAGTCTTTTATGCCATTTTTAACTCGCAAGATATTCATACAATCAAAACGACCCTTGTTGTTTTCTTCTCTGCTTGTTTGCCATATCAGTTTTAATACTTTAGTTCTCGCATCTAAAATTATTGTCTCATTCCCTCATATATTTCCTTATTATTGCACTCCGTATTCATCTTCTCATCATCCTTCCTATCTGCTTTGTCTTTCCAGCCTTCTTATTGTTTTGCTCTTTCTTTTAATGTCATGCACAGCCCTGGGCTGGCTCACGGCTGACATGCCACAGGCTCTTCCAGACGGGACTCTATGGTTGGGACATTAAGCTAATGGTCATTGATCTGGTGAGAGTTTAGTGTGTTCTGAATGTCAATGTGTTATCTTCTCAAAGTGACTGCCTGAGAACACAGGCAGTGGATTCACCACCAACAGACAGATCTTATTTGGTTTTTGACTGCATGGATCATTATTAAAATATAGAATCCGTCTTGAACAGCATTAGAATATGGAATAACTCCATGCATAAAATAAAATGTTTCCACATTGTGACTGTCTACCGATCTAGAAATAAAAGAACAGCGTGAAACAATGGAATCATGAATACAGAACATTTGACAATCAGGCCTTGTTAAATAAGGCAATGTTTTTATTATAGGGCCAGTGCAAAATACAAGATGCTTTCAACATTTTATGAGGATTGTTGGCTCAGGTGGTTATAATGTGCATATGCCGTATTTTTTTTTTCTACTTTTCTGCTTATGAAGCTGTCTGTAATGTTGTGAACAAAGGGATTGTGTGATGAGTGGTCTGGGAGATTACACAAGCTTCATTTCAATTATTAGGATTAAAAACGCACAGAACAATTTAAGGATTAAAACTAATAAAGCTGGCTTTAAGGGTGGCAGGAAAAAATCTTTAAGTATATGTCCAAATTCAGCTGCCCCTGTCACCCCAGCTAAGCAGCAATTCCTTAGTTACACATACATTTTAACTTTACTTTAACCTTGTAGTTGACTGAGGAGGATGCTGAAGCACTATTAATTTATCTAGGGATTGGATGTTAGCTTTTCTAATGCTTCTTGTATTAAATTATCGCATCCAATCTAATGCAATCATTTTGTTAAGACATCTGAGCTGCTGGCTTATATGGAATGTCTTTAACTCTTACTACACCCCTCCTGTCTCTACAACACTCAACAGGAACACTTGAGTCTTTCGTGTCTGTGTATTACTATCATTTCCAGCTTGGTCCAGCTTATATTAAGTAGAGCTACAAGACCTAGACATGTATTCATACACTAATTCCACATAAATACCATTTGGAACATTTACACAGATACTTTTTTTTTTTTTTTTAAATCTGCACAATTTTTGTTATTTTCTATTTGTTAAGCAGCACCGTTTTTTGTCATTCAGCATTTCCGCACCTTGATAATCCAATTTACTTTTGTTAGTATTAAACACGTGTACGTATGAACTTTTAGGTTACATGAGGAATGCCAGCAGTTGATGTATGAGTATTTTCATTTTGGCTTTCCACAGTGTCCTTCACAATTATATGCTCTGGAGACTGGTGGTGGTACTGAGTGAGCATCTCTCAACACCCTTTCGGGATGCCCTTCATGAACTCTCTAAGGAGATGGAGGGTTCCGAGAAGCAGCTGGAGCTGGTAAAAGTCTGTCTTACCCAAGCCAATAAACACTTTGGAATGGCATTGGGAGCTCTGTTCGTAGAAGAATACTTCTCATCCACTAGCAAGGCAAAGGTAGGGAACGTTTTGCTTTACGCACTTTCATTTAATACTCATCGAATTTAGTGTAATTTTCACTTCCCATATTACCACACATTGGGGGAGATTCAGGAAAGAAAATTGCCATTTATTTTCATTGTCTACCCTGGGGCTAAATGTGTAGATAGACAATGAAAGTGAATGGCAGTTTTCTCTCCTAAAAAGGAATGAGTTTTCTCACCTGGCTCTGAATTGACCCGCCTTTCTAGGCATAAACACATAAAATCTATACTCACCTATTGTCCATCACAGTTCTTCACTCTGGTGTTAAGGAACTTACTGATTGCTGCAATTGAGTATCACACCACATGCCCACTCCATTGATTGTAATAGCAGAGCCTCGCAGAGGCTCGGCATGCCCCCTGGGGCATTGCAATGAATGAACTGTGCTAGACATACCCTTTGAAACTAAATTTCTCCACCCTTGTGTACTTGTGTGTTCCTTCCTTTCTAGTGTGCTGTTCCTTTAGGTTTTCTATTTTCCTGTCCTCTAGTTCTTGTCTCTGTCATCTCCAGGGCCAGCTCCAGGTTTATGCAGGCAATAAGGTCTCAGTGGGCCCTCAGAGCGACAGATACAGCACAGGGTGGATTTATGTGGCTCAGCTATTGTCATTGTGTTAATTCCCCCCCTTCTTATTGGTAATACATATACAGCTAGACACAGCGAGGAACAACATGAAACAAATACACCGCATCAAATTTGATCTTTTTCATTGGTTTACAAAATTATGTTCAGAGAAAAACTGATATGCATTTTTTTTTAAAACTTACTTCAGAAATGGTTTCAGTAGATACAGTCGTAGTAACTGTCTCTTAGAGGCTAGCCAAAGAATGTGTATTGCCCAATATTTAGCATTTTATGATGGAAAGTCTGAGCTACAGTATCTGTTTACTACATCATTTTTCCCTTATCTGCTAGCTTTCCTCACCATTCTGTCTGCATTCCTGGCACTGCTAAATTTTCAAGGTCTTGTCAATGTTTTTGTGTCTCATTCTCATTGTCTGGGTCTTTGTGTTTCTGTGTTTTAGTCTGCTTTGTTTTGTACAGTGTTCTGTCACAACTGTGCAAACAACAACCGTACCATCTGAGGCTCACAGCATCTCTTATAATTCATTTTTGCATAAAATTCATACTGCTCTGACACTACACTTACAGGGTAAGTCCAGCAGCCGATGTGTATTGGTGCCCTTCAAGCCAGAAGATAGGGTCGCAGATACTCACCTCTTCTGGGATCCTTCCGTGGCAGCCTTAGACCAGGTGAACGTGCTTACAGTGATGTGGGATGTGGATCCTGAAATATGTGAGTTTCCGCAGCCCCTTCCATGGTTTAGGGGTACCAGTGCACAGTGGGACATCCCAATTCAGGGTGCTGAATAGAAAACAAGAAGTTCTGTCATTTTTGATGGGACTTCCTCATTATCGCTCCAAACGGTTATAAAAGGTTTGGAACCTATTCAGAATCATTCTTTGTAATGCAGGTAGTAAACTAAATTGTCTTGGGTTTCCACAGGTACAGCAACTTGTTGAAGATATTAAACACATACTTGACCACAGGTTAAATGAATTAGACTGGATGGACACAGAAACTAAAGAAGCTGCAAGAACAAAGGTGAGATTGTACTTAATGGAACATAGCGTATTATAAAAAGCTCACTCGAAACTAATTTACAACTGTGAACCCAATGGCAATAATAAGACAGCAAGCAGCTTCACCTGATACCAGTTCCACGTGCCACTCCTCCATTTCCTGCAGTGCAGTGTAGAAGCTGTACCGGCTCAAAATGTGTTCCTCCTTTCAACTTTATTTTTCCAGGACCATGCAAAAAAGTGGCCACTCAGTCTCTTGGTGCTCATAAGTAAGTGAGCATTGCAAGTCATAGTGGTCCCACAGCAGAGCATGCTCCTCACTCACAAAGAAGCACCACGACATGTCCTTCCCATGCTCAGCTTAGAATACATAAGGTATTTACATATAATTGGAGATTTTGAGATGCTTTGAAATGGCTCATTTGACACTGTTCCCAAGGTGGGGGGGGGGGGGGGGGGGTTAGCATGTGCCTGGTGGGCCTGGTAACAAATACTAATGTGAATCCCATTATATATATTAAAATAAGTACTTGAGAACCAAATTATTGATTTGTCAAGATGTTGCTGGACATGCCAGTGATGAAGTGCCTCATGCATATTAGGTTATATTGGTCTATTTTGGAAATCAACAAAACGGGAATGCCAGCTCCAATCCAGAGGAATTGGAATAAAACGTAACATTTACTTCGTAATATAAAAAATATTCTAGATCGGGTCATCCATCTTTCACAATGCATTTTGGGGGGTGAAGAGATTCCCCTTAGTGGAACTTACTTCACAAAACAAACAGGGCCAGATGGGGATGTCATGTACCTGTAATGTAAAAAAAAAAAAGTGTCCCTGCTTATATCTGCTCAATCAGTGAAGCACCCTGTTTGGAAAGGTAAGTTACTCCACTACAAATCCCCTATGGATTGATTTGAACACATAGAAAAATTGCATGTGCCTGTATTATTGTTGATGTTTGCATATTTCAAGTATTTTTAGCATTGGCTATTTTTTAAAAGGCTGCCGTTTTCCTCTTTCAAAAAGCAATCCCATTGGATTAAGCTGTTATGCAGTTCTGGGTAATTATGTTGATATAGAGCTTTGGAGCCTTTCGTCATTTTAATTCCTGGTTAGTCTTTTCATTTAAAACTAAATTCCACATTCAGATGCTGCCATAATTCTACAGCCATACTAATGTCTAAAGTTTTCAATTTGGCTAGGTTCTCTAGCAGCCCTAAAAACAGCTGAATAATAGGCCAATAAACGGAGGAGATTGGGAATACTGATTAAAGTCTGAATTAAGTTCACAAGCTTTTCTTTAACATAAAGATTTGTACTGCCTTAAAGATAAATTCAGCCGGTGCCAACAGGGGGGGGATTGTAAAGCCTACTTGTGAAGAGGATAACTCACACTTCAGGTAGTGTTAACATTAAAAGCCATAATAAATAATCACAAATAGCAATTTACATTGCCAAGAAAGGGATGTGCAGAATTTCACAATAAATACACAAGCGATGACGCAGAAAAAAAACAGCTTCAATAAGAGACGCAGACTGCTATAATAAAACATTTGCTCTATCCTTTTAGTGCATCAAATGAAACAAATTCATCCATCAGGGTTGTTCGGTAAAGTGGTGCAAAGTGTATTCAAGTACAGAGCAAATGTTCAACATACAAGTACACGGGCATTTCATTTTACTGTAGCCAGGAAAAAAATAATATCAAATGATATAGTCAAGGGGAGGACCAGCCACATTTTACACGATGTAAATTATTTTGTTATGCTTTTACCATGTAGACAAGGCTGATAAGAAGTCCAGGGAAATTGTTAAAGTGTCTGTAAACGAAACAGCAATAGTAACGCAGCAGCGCAGCTTCCCTGATGCCTGTTACAAGTGTCTCTTCTCCATTTCCTGCAATACAAGGAAGAAGCTGAAGTAGTGCTCCAAAGTTTTCCCTCCTTTCAATGTCATTTCCCCAAGACCACGGAAAAAAGAGGTCTAACAGCCACCATGTCCCTTGGTGGTCTCAGCACGTGAGCACATCAAGCAACAGTGGTCTCACGGCTTTCCCTGACTACAGCAGAGCATGAACATGACTCATAAAACTGCGCCATGACATGCCATTCATAGCTCAACCACAATCCAGGAATTGAAACAAAGAAAGTGGCTTCCCGCAGATAAAGTATTTACCAGGGGCGTATATAATCCGGCTGGGGCCCCCACCACAGGCCGGGGGCATGTGGCTGCACTGCCTCTATGGTATGTACGCCCCTGGTATTTACATAGAACTGGAGATTTTAAGATGCTTTGAAAGAGCTTTTTTTCTACACTGTGCTAAATTGGGAATAGAGGTGGAGGAAAATAGTTTTTGCCTTATCAGAACTTTAAAGACCATCTATCAATCAAAAAAAAGAACAAAGAAAAGAACAAATATTCACACTAACCTTACCTGCTTCATCCTGGATTTCAGTCATGATGCCTACTGAAGCCAAGTGGTTATTCTGCTGTCAGCATGAGAGCTAACAGAGTGCTTCATGGCGAGCTCCAGGACATGTCCCGCCTTCAAATAATGAGGATGCAGACTTCCTCATTGATTTTAAAGTGGGTGCCCCGCTGTGTGAAACCCCCCCGATCACCCGAAAAACTCACCTCTCCCCGCGCCGACGGACAAGCCTTTTCACAGACGCGGACAAGCTGCTCCTCCGTCGCCGCCTCCCGCGCGTCACTCTTGACGCGCACGCGCCCGCGCCGGCCATTCACAGACGGCCGGCGCGGGCACGTCTAGAGGGGCACGAGGGAGTGACAAGGTGAGGGGATTTGGGGTGTTTGGGGGGTTTCACCCCATGGGACATCCCGATCTCGGATGTCCCGCGGGGAGGGAGGTGATCGCGGGAGGGCCGATCACGGGAGGGTGACGGTCCACTTTAAGGAGGGGCACATTGTTGATTGTTGTTGGTATAAGCAGGGGACGCCACTACTTTTTTTACCTGCAAATCACCCTTAAAGAGGACCAAAACAAACCCTAGCTGAAACCTTTCCCTAATCCTAAAACAGTATAAAACGCAGTGTGAATCTCACATGGTCCCAGGATTCCACAGCAGTCATAATCAACAGAGTGCTCTGCAGCTGCAGCATCCCCATTCTTCCTGTCGTGAAGACCTGATGATCTGCTGGTGGTAATACAGAGGGAGTGGGGGATCCTGGGACTGAATGAGCTTCACAGTGCTGGGTATCCCAACTTGGGGTGCTCCCTAGGGAATTATTTAAGCCAGAACTAAAGATTTCAAGTCCGGTTTTGGTCCACTTTAAGAAAATATAATCCAATTGGCAACTGATTTTGTCCCACTTCCCTTAATGCTAGCTACACTCACGGATTTTATTTTACTTTTCATTGCTCACTGCAATACTGGATCAAAAATACAAACATTACCTTAAAACTTTCACCCCCAAATATGGAATATACAGCTTTCCATTAAAAGCGCTCAGATTGGGAAAATCATTTAAAAAAAATCAGTAAATTTATTATATTATATTGACGGGAAACAACAATTAATTATTAATTTAGAGAAAGTTTATTTCTATATATGTAAATCTGAATCATCATTCTGCTTTTTCTAGCTAAAACACATGATGGTGATGATTGGTTACCCAGACTTTCTACTAAAGCCAGAGGCCATGGATAAAGAGTATGAAGTGAGTGTTTAATGTCTGATGTGTAGATGTTTTTTCCAAGTTATATTTAAAAGAATAGAAAGCATTTAAAATGGCTGCCGGTGTCTCTACTCAAGAGAGGCTCAAGAGAGGAGCAAGAGCATCGCTCTGCAGGAGGAGGAGGACGATCGTGCTGCCCAGCTTGGTGAAGTGATACGGTATACCCATATGAAGTGTGGATCAAGTTATATGGTTTCCGTTGGGAGAAATAGGCTCTAGAGTTTGGAGCCTCATATCACTACACAGTTCGTTACTATTGATGCATTGGAATGCTACATGTGATATCATGGCTCTTGTTTGAAGATTTTCTGGTAAGGGTTTAATCCAGAAGGTGGTGGATTTTATTATATTGCACTTTGCAAGCGGACACTATCACTTGACGGGCTCCTTCAGTATCCCTGTCTTTACAGACTTTTTCTACACCTATATATTGAGAGACTTAATTTTCTCTTAAAGTTACATTTAGCTCTGTGTTTTATTGTATGCATTTTTCTGTTCTAATGTAAAGGTTGGGGATCCTTTTTCAACACGTTGAGCTTGTTTTTGGATGTGGTTTGGTAGGCAGCGCGGTATTTATTATTAACTATTTTTTTGACTTTCATAAGAGGTTATGCTCACCAACAAGCCATGGGTCTCACAAATAAAATAAATGAGGAAAAGTATCTCCAACCCCAATGGAATCAGTTACCCCATCGTCACTCAAGTGAATCAAGAAGTTGATTGGTACACAGCGTTTAGATCCCCCATTTAGTAACAGCTCCTTTCACTTCGGGAATGTGGCATTATTCTAGCCTTTCATTGAGGTCTACCTAGAGTTCAAGGAAGTCAGCGCTAGGGCAAAGGGTTATGAGGACACCACATGACCCCTGTCATGTACAATGCTGGTGTGCTCTCTGTTCAGGATTCTGAGGTTTTGTGAAACATTTTTGTAGGAGCCACCGAAGGCCATGTTTTGTGGATCTCCACAAAGACACCCTTCTATTAAGTTCTCATTCACATTTCTTGCAAAAGGTCCTATTACACTTGAAAACTTGCACTCTCAGTAGACCTACTGTACATTAAACAGACTCTCCAGCCATTTACGATAAAGAGTAGTCTATTTTTTAGCATCCCCAGCACTGAGGTAGGATAGGGGGTTAAATATAAAAAACAAATCTCACCTGGTCCCAAAAGCCAGCACTGGTCTTGGGCACTTTCACTGCCAGCTTTACGGGCCCATTCTTTCAAATAGGGCCAGTGGTGCGAACAAAGCAGGGAATGTTGCTCTATAAATCTCGCTGCGGCTGCCACAAAAAGCGCTGATAGGCAGGGACTGGGCGGGGGGGGGGGGGGACTTCTATTTAGACTATAAAAACACGTTAAGTTTAAAAAGGTTTTTAGAAATCCTGACATATACAGCAGACATAATTCTCAAGTTAAATTAGCTTTTGCTTGTCTTTGTGGTGACTCTCATATCCTTATTGTCATAGTTTGATGTGCATGAAAGAACATATTTCCAGAACATTCTAAGCAGTATCAGGTTCAGCATCAAACAGTCAGTTAAGAAGATCCGTCAAGAAGTTGATAAATCTGCGTATGTATAAAGCCTTTATTATTTTCAACAGTGTTGCTCTACCTAACTTTGAAATGTGTGCCTCTTAGTAAATCTAACACAGTTACTATACATTATATTAGTAACCAGCACTGCATGGGATTAGTATGCCGCATGTAACAGCCATTCATTATTTTAATAACTGATTCAGCTATTAAAGATAAAAAAAGAGATGTGGTACATGGACACTGATTTTAGAATTCTGGACCCATGGGCAGAAGGTACAAGGCAATAAAATAGAAAATTACAGCTCAGCCCTCCTTAATGCCAAACCATAGAGAAAGTCTGTTTGCCAGCATCCATATAAATGTGCTATATTTGTTTTGCATGGTGCATGCATGAGTAAGGGGCAAAATACCACGAAACTTGTAGCAGCGGCACTTTGAGATCCTGTGTCGAACCTGTACAGTATTTGATGGGTACAAACAAAGGCTGATTTTAGATGGATGCTAGCAAACAGACTTTTTCTATCCCCCATTTGTGGTTAGTAGGGTTTTCAGCCTGAAAGTGTGTTTTCCTGGGGCATGACGATTTGGGATGCCCCACGTGAACCCCCCGCCCCAGATCACCATACAACTCACATTTACCCTGCTCCCAGGGTGCATGCACAGCATAAGGTGCGTTGGATGCCCCAACAGTTTCCCACCACCGTTTGGGAAAAGTAAGTGCGTCTTATAGGGCAAGAAATATGGAAATTGTCCATAGGGTAACATCAGAAAACCTGAAAGAATTGAATTTTGTAAAATAGATAAAATGGCTTTTACTAATTTTTTTCAATTGGTTCTAACAGGTGGTTGCTTCCTCCTCAGGCCCTTAATGCTTACTATCTTCCTAACAAAAACCAAATGGGTGAGCAATTATTACATGATGCATTTATTTTTTATTTAATGTGTATTATAAAACACTGAATTTCTTTTTTTTTTTATACTCAGTGTTCCCTGCTGGAATTTTGCAACCCACACTTTACGATCCAGATTTTCCACAGTAAGTTATAAATTAACCAAAATGTACACCCGTTCCTTTGCGTTCACCTCCATAAATGAGTACCTGGGTGTAGGAACACTATTTGGAAGTCATCTAATACAAACTGCAACATTTCACATTCCGATGTTTAAAGGCACTGTCTTTATGTAACATTTCACATTTAGGTGTCTACAGGGACAGTCCAGGCTGTCAAACAAAATTTTACTAAACTTTTCTCCCCTGCAGCTGATTGCATCCGGCAAAGTAAAACTGTTTCCTGAGACAGCCTTTGTTATGGATGCCTAGCTTCTCCCCCACTGTCAGTCACAGTGACTGGCCAGCTCCATTCATTGCAATAAAGGGGGCGTGTCAGGTCTTGCCATGGAGCAGGTGTGGCCAAACATTGGGACAGATAGCCAAAGGCAGCAACCATTTGGCTTGGGGACTGAAGGTGGAACCTGAACCAGTGAGTTGGACTAGAACCAATCAGCTGCTGGGGAGTAAAGGTGAGTATGCTTTAACAAACTATTAGTAATACTGATTTTAAAAGGGCCATCATAATCTGTGGTACTGTAAAGTAAAAGCTGAAAAAGGCAGGACAGTGTGAGTACAAGACAGGAGATACAGTTGGGGATCAGTGGAAAGAAACAAGAGAAGAGGGTACTCTGACCATATGAGTAATACAATGGAAAGGCAATTCTAATTTATAAACATTCCATTATAATTAATCTTTAACATTTCCTTTCCTTTGTTCTCTCTCTCTCTCTCTATATATATGTATTTTGAAATGTATAATACATAATATTGAAAACTAGGAACTCTACAATCCACATGATGTATATTTCAGAAAGTTTTTGATTTTTAAAGTAAGACTACTACCTAGTGGTAATAATTGGTACTGCAGATATAGTTTTCCCTTTTACTTCAATTGGAACAAAACCTCGGATTTCCCCGAGTTTTGTTCCTCCTGCCAGGTGCATCACGATCTTGGATGCTCACTGTGTGTACCCCCAGAATCGCCATAAACACACCTTTCCTTCGATCTCACGGTGCATTCACGGGTCGCTGAACAATCACCGGTGCATGGTCCCCTTATCACTGCTGCCCAGAAATAAAAAAAAAACTGAATGGAGCGTGTGTCACTCCATTTCTTCCTCTTCATTTTATAGACTCTAGGCTGTTGGTTGCTCCTCTTTAAGTTTAGCTGTGGGCAGTTAAAAACCTAAATTCTTCTTTTAAGCAACACCTAAGGTACACCTATAGACAATTCAAAAAATTAACATTAAAATAATTTAAAGCCAAAAGACAGAAAGTTTAATATATTGGTTGATTATATAAACTTGACAATTTGGTATATAAGACATTAGGAGGGGATCGTTAGTAAGAACAAATTCCACACCACACTTGAAGAACTGTTCCATTGTACTAACCAGTCAGGCGCTGAGGACTTTTTTGCACTCTCTACTCTCAATGCCTCTCCACACTCAGTACATGGGTATTCTGATAAAGGTTAGAGGGTCTCTCTAACTGAATTTATTTACTCCCAAAAATATACTCTGTTCCTGTCCTTACAATTGGTGATATATAAATAATGTATTTTCACAGGTCTCTGAATTATGGAGGGATAGGAACCATTATTGGGCACGAACTTACACATGGATATGATGACTGGGGTAGGCATGTCATTTATCATATTAAAACAACATTGCTATAGGATGTTTTGATACAGATTCTCGCGCTCGCTCGCTCTCTTACTCTTATATATATATATATATATATATATATATATATATATATATATACTGTTGTGTGTGTATACATATCCCCATAACAACATGTACAGTATATTCGCTATTTTTGGTTTTTACCATATTTGCAGCTATAGGTTTACTTTACATAGTATATTTGACCATAGTCTCAATCAGTTCACATTTGCCATTTTAAATGATAGGTGGTCAGTACGATTCCTTTGGAAACCTGATTCACTGGTGGACAGAAGAATCTTACAGCAAGTTCCTCAAGAAAGCAGAATGCATTGTTGATCTGTATGAAAACTTTACTGTTTACAACCAGCGGGTGAGGGTTACAGTTTGAAAACAGTAGTTGTATGGCTATACAGAATTTTTGTGATATTATTGTGTATAGTGTACACATCATGACATGTACTATGTGATTGTGTTAGTTCTAATTTCTGTTTTGTATAGTTTGTGAAAGCAAACACATTTGAAACAATGGAAAGATGTTGTCAAATTGGCATGGAAGAATCCAACAAGGGATAATGTTGATCATTTAAGTTTCTGAGCATGTAGGCCTCTCTTTGGGCCATTTTATGAGCAGGAAGTAAAACTGAGAGAAGCTGCTATTTCTTATCACTGGCAATACCAGATGAGCAACAAGCAGGGTTAAGGTCATGCTCACCTACTACTAGCAATCGGCTATTCTAGTAGTACTAGTAGTAGACGGGAATCCATTGTGATGCCTAATTCTCCTTACAACTATCAGTTTGACTGACATACAGTAATTAGATTAGTAGTGGCAGGTCCATATAGACAATGCTAGCCTGTCCTTTTGTGCAGGAAATTTTACTTAAATGAGCACTATCGCGAAAAATGGCCCAATAATAAAAATCCTTATAAATATGCTGGAAGGCGGGAGGAGAGGTCACTAATACACCCGGTATCGAGAAATATCCAGCCAGGTTTGTTTTTTTTATTTTATTTTAATGGAAGGAAATGGACATCTCGGGTGACAGACGCTGTCACCTTTCATAGACTAAACCTGTAACCCCCGGATCTTATTCCTACCAGGGGAAGGAAACCACAAGCTTGGAATATTACACAATTTCACGATAGTGCTCCTTTAAATGCTTCATGATCGTGACTTGGTTTTATACTAATGCTAAATGGCATTGCAGGTAAACAGCTCATTTGGACTTTCTAACCTCTTTTTCATTAATCACCAATTCCCATTTTGTAGCTATCAGACCACACCACACCAAGACTTCCCTGGTAGGGCAGAGGTCCTATACTAGCCCTACAATGAAAGAGCTTCTGCTAGTAATGCAGTTATCACAAGATGCTCCAAACCTGTAGTTTATTGACTTGGCCACCTGGTACATCCTATTGGAGTAGTAGTTTGTCTGGAGTGCCTCATATCCCCCCACTTTTACCCCATCAGAGGACTTGAGTTCCACCAGTTTGGAACCCCTGGTTTACATAGTATATATTAAAGTGGTTATAGTAAAAGGCTAATCTTTCTCTTATCCAGCAGTCATTGTACAATAGAACATCCTGGTATTTGGGACTGTAGCTGTTTTGTACAATAATTCCTTCGCTTTAATAAATCATGGCAGTATTAATTTGAACATATACAGTATTTTTAGCCACTCGTTAAAAAAAACAGTCAGTTGCTACATAACCCTGGAGTCCACTTAAAGGCCAAAGAGCTAATGGAATATAATTCACTATTAAAATAATAGAAAATAATAGTCAAATATTGCAAATAGTATGGGAAAATCCCATGTATGGCTTTTTGTGATTTATCTAAAACATTACTCCAGTGTTGTCAGTAAGGAGGAGCTTAAGAGGAAGAGGGGAACTTAAGTTCATAGAAGCAGCAGGATGTTTTTACATGCTGGATAGTGCTCTGTAGATAAGGTGAGTATTTACTTTTATATTTTTGTCCAGAGAATGACTTAAAAAGAAAGCTAAAATCAAAAGCCAAATTATATAAACTGAGTGGGTCAAAGTGGGACAGTTTAATCCAGTTTTAGGATGTGGTTGAGCTGTGGCTTATTTACAGACATTTGAGGAACAATTTGCAGAGCATTCTATGCTATTCATGTATGTAGGTAGGTCAGGGTCACATGCTCCAGAAGATCTTTGGTCAGTTATACAACACCAGGGCATCCATTCATTCGGTGGCACATTCATCCCCATAATGTCCCAGCAATATGGGACATTTAGGCATCCCCAGAGTTTCCAGGGTGACAGTGGCGTAAAATGCCTCAAAATGGGACTGTCCCACCAAAAGTTAAACATCTGGTCAGTATAATATGTGCAGTACCTTAAGTCCTGCAAGATCAATCCATTACAGCACCTCTGGCTAAATATCTCCCATTGTTTTGCTGTCAGCGCACTTCTTGGCTGGCTTGTGAATATCCACCACTGATCCACACAAGCATATTAGTTGTGGACAGTCATGTGGTACACCCTCTGCTGTCAATCAACAAGAGAGCAACGCTCCTCATGACTGGAAGCTGGCTCACATACTGAAGTCAGCCAGGAAGTACTCAGTCAGCACTGAAGCTGAAGCAGAAAAACAGATAAGATTTAGCCAGATGGGCTGCAACAGGTCATTTCTGTGCATGGTCCAGTGAGTATTGACTTTCTTTAATTTTACAGATGCTAAAAAGATATGGTTCTGAATCATAGAGTTTGCCCCCACACATCATGTCCTCATTTCCTAGTAACTTGCAAGAGGAAGGTGAGCTCCAAGCAGAGTAATTGGAAAGGCACAAAACAACCCTTCTAATGGGGTTTGGGGGATTTTTTCTCTTTATTTTCTGGAAACATCCAAGTTATGCAGGCAAATCTTTGGATCACGGCTGCAAGTAGCAAAAAGTTAATAATGTTGGTACAGATTAGCAAAGCAGAGCTTCCACATATTACTTGCTACTGTATATGCAACACTGTATATAAGCTGTATATGCATGAAGCGTTTGTGTGCACAATGTCTCTAATGTATTTATTAGCTTAGTGACAGGCTAAAATAAATCTGCCGTAGTTCTGATTTTTTTAGCTTCAGTTTTACCTAGTTTTTACTTATCTCAGTCCTAAGAACTGTATCTGTAAATGTACTCATCATTTCTCATTCACTCTTTAGGTAAATGGAAGGCTAACTTTAGGTGAAAATATTGCAGACATGGGTGGCCTTAAATTGGCTTATTATGTGAGTATTTAGCATGCATTTCCATTAGCTTGCACCAATTTTCTCAGCTCCCCTCTGTGTGAAAGCTTCCTATGTACGTTCTCTGTGGGTCTGCCTCTTATTACATCTATTATTGTGATGTGCATATTTGCAGGCATACCAGAAGTGGGTACGCGAAAATGGTCCGGAGCGCCCCCTGCCTCGTCTAAAATACACTCATGACCAGCTCTTCTTCATTGCTTTTGCACAGGTATGAAATTATACTCTATTAGCTCCAGCCCGGAAATAACTCACTATGTAGAACTGATGGACAACATAACTACTGCTGGGTTTCGTTTTTATAGAATAACTGAAATTACATCACTTAAAAATATCCCTGCCATGCATCCCTTAAACTGGCATTGTGATCGAAGATGCTGCGGAATTTAACTTCACAGGGTGACATTGCCAAAAATGCTATATTATATGCAATTGGAAAATTCCAATATAATGATGGAGGAGGAGGATACTGACACTTAATTTCTTTGAAAAGGAAGAATTACCAGCTTTTTTGTGTTGAATAGAGTGGGAAAAAAGTTTGATGCAGTTTTCTCCTTGCTATCTATTCTAAGGACAGCCATATCCCAGTGTTATAATGACTGGGATACCAGTTGTAGGAACCAAATATAAATCTGACCATCTATGTTACTGTTGTTAATTTTATCCACTGATACCTTTATTATTATCTCAGAGAAATGAGATGACATTGGAACAATGAAAGCCACTAGAACTAGAGATGGGCAAACCCGAACCTCAAAGTTCTTGTTCCCAAACCCGAACACGGACTTCAGTCAGAAGTGCATGTTCAAGTTTGGCTGAGCAGCCCATCAACCCACTTCATCTAAGGGTGCACTAACCTCAGCCCACAATCCTCAAAAGCATTTGAATTTGGCCCCCAGCCAGGGCTACAAAGAGATGGCCACCGGCGTGATTAATGCCACCACTGCCAGTTTGCACTAAAAGTGTCCTCACTCATGGGAGATGGCGGCCATCTTTATGTAGCCCTGGCTGGGGCCAAATTCAAACACTGCTGCTGAGAGGAAGAGGATTGGGGGCTGAGGTGAGTTACAGCAGCATGCTTACTGCTGCATACTCTCCATTGATTTTAATTAGGACCGGGTCCCCGAACATTCATCTCTAACTAGAACAAAATCAAAGGCTTTGTGTATCTTCCAAAAACTCATCTTTCTTTTTATAGACATTAGGCAGGCAGTTGCCCCTCTTTAAATCTCTTCAGTGGGGTCAAAATGCAATAAAGGCCCATAATATTTTCATCTTTATAAAACTAAGAATAACATTTTAAAGGATTTAAAGGATGCTATATACAGTATACTCTGGCTAGGGCTAAACAGAATATATGCTGCATGTTGTCCTGAGGTTTGGCACATATACTTTGGGGATTTAAGGTGTTGACATAAACAATACAAATTTATCCAGAGAAAATTATATAAATAAAATCACAATAGGGTCGATTCAGCAAAGTTTGAGATTTTCTCTGCTCTGTGTACGCAGAAATTCTTGCTTTGTTGCACGATTCAGGGATGCATGCAAGACAATCCCACATGCATGCGAGATTACCACTCCCATGACCTTTACTGAATCGCTGTATGTAAGTTCGAACACGTTTATTATTTGAAAAACGCCAATGCCGCAGTTGTCGGCATGTGTTTTTTTTCAATGAAAATAACAGGCAGGATAGTATGTTGTTTTTATTACTACAAATGGAAAGAAAATGTGTGCCCCCACTCCCCAGAGCCAACTAGCCTGGGGAGCAGGCATAAGGGCTGGTAACTCAGGACCCAGAGGCAGCAGGCCAGCTCCCCGGCCCGGGCCCTGGCAGTATGCAGTGGTTATGCCCTTCATGAACCTTGGGCACCAGGCTGTTCCACACCCCATGTCCCAATTAGGGGCACAGGTAAGATTTCCACCTGGTCGGAATTTTTTTTGTTTTACTGGCCACTGGCCTGGTGGTGCTAATATGTTTTATTACTGGTAATTGAGGATGGGAAAAGTATACCCGCAAATAAAATTACCAGTAAAAAACAAATACCGTCAGGGCCAGGCCAGTGTGCAGTAAAGTAGAAAAAATACCAGCCAGGTGGCAACCCAAAGTACAGCTAAATCAGACGGGGTACCGCCA
Organism: Gastrophryne carolinensis; assembly: GCA_027917425.1. NCBI lineage: Eukaryota > Metazoa > Chordata > Amphibia > Anura > Microhylidae > Gastrophryne > Gastrophryne carolinensis. The sequence continues at coordinate 199,035,135 of CM051237.1, forward strand.
TGTCACCCGCCAGTGCCGGCATGTGTCATGGCGTCCCCCTACCCTGTGAGCTGGTATAGGAGTCCCAGTGTGTTCCAAGTAGTATTAAAAAAAACACAAATAAAATGTAATTTTTTTTTTTTATATATTCTTTATTTATAAGAAAATTTTCACAAGGTCAACAGAACGTGAAACAGGAAAAGTGAAAGCATTGTACACAGCGACACAGTAGCTTAATGATACAAACATATAATCACTCAGTGAGAGTACTCAACGTTTTAAGCATCACATATCAATAAATAAACCCAACAAATCTATCTCTGGCCTTATTGCAGCATTCTCCGGGTAAACCGGATATCTATGGCATGGAGCACTGAGCAAGGGGGGTGGAGAAGTGAGAGGGGAGGAGGGGGGAGGGAAAACACTGGGAGGGGCAGGGAAATCTCCTAGGTCAAGCCTAAGAGGCTCTTCCCCTCAGCAGACTCCGTGAAGACCATCCATCCACGCCATGTGACAGCGAACCTCTCATAGGTACCATCCCGGGAGGCCATCACGTTCTCAAATCTCATTATGTCATTCACCCTTCGAAACCATGAAAGTATGTCCGGAGGTTCCTTGCTCCTCCACCTCTGAGGAATGCAGGCCTTTGCTGCATTCAACAGGTGACACAAAATTGATTTGCAGTACCTTTTTATTGGAACCTCTGTCTTATGAAGGAGACACAAAGCCGGGTCGTCAGGGACCTCCGAGCCTGAGACCTTTTCCACCACCAATCTCACCCCGTTCCAAAATTCCCTCAATCTAGGACAGGACCAAAACACATGCAGCAAGTCCCCCCTCCCTTCACCACACCTCCAGCACTCCGTAGGAGTCTCTGGCGACCACTTGTTTAGGGCCACCGGGACCTTGTACCACCTGGTTAGCAGCTTGTAACCGCATTCTTGGTATCTGGTGCATATTGACGATTTGTGTGGGAGCATCAAAAGTTTTTGGCGCTGCTCAGGTGTCCACGTTTCCTTAAGGTCCCTTTCCCACTTCACTAACTAAGCGGGGGCTTCTTCATCTGGGGGGTCTATCAGCAACTTGTATATCCTAGAAAGGGTGTGCCTCTCCACCTCCCTGCTCCGGCACATTTCCTCAAAGGCCGTGGGAGCGCACCTACCCTCCCTAAAATCCTGCAGGGATGCCAGAAAGTGGCTCAACTGCATACATTGCCAATGAGACCACTCAGGGACCCCATACCTCCGTGCCAGTTCCACTAATGGGGCCCACCCATCTTGCACCCTGAAGTGGCCTGCCCTGTACACGCGCGCTCTAGTCCATGCCGTTGGCCCACTATTTCCCGGCGTGAAACTCGGGTTTCCCAAAATAGGGTACATGGGGGAGGGGAAAGGTGAGATCCCCTCACATTGCAGCGCAGCCTTACATACGTTCAGTGTCGTACCAATAGTAGGGTGATGCTTTGCCTGCGTCGATCCCTCTCTGGTTAGCCAGGGGGCGCCCCCAATCGGATACGCCAGAAAACTCTGCTCTAGGCCAACCCACTGTTTGTGGCATCCATGGATGCACCAATCAACCACCCTATTTAGGTGGACTGATATATGGTACATTGCTGGATTGGGGACACCTACACCACCTCTCTCCTTCGTTCTCATCAGCAAGCTCCCCCTCACCCTTGGCCTCCTCCCATCCCAGATAAACTTGATAAATATAGCTCGCACTTTCTGAAGGTAGGGGCATGGGATCGCAACTGGCAAAGCCTGCATAAGGTAAAGCAAACGGGGCAAGAGAGTCATCTTGACCGCATTGCATAAAATGTAATTTTAAAATGTTACTACTTACCAGTCTGTGTCTTCAGACCTTATGCACTTAAGCTTGTCCACAACGCTTGCTGCCGTCATATTTCCCACATCCCCAATTGGCAGGGGGGCAGCAAGCGGGTTGCAGTCACCCATGCCCTTTGAACTGGTAAAAAGAGGAGGGACACAGGCCCCCCTCCTCCTGTTTTGCCAAGGTTAGTGGCAGTTAAAGTGCACCTAGATAGGAAGTTTATGTCATCATCTTCTATCCCCAGTCCAAGTTTTTTTTTTTACTAAATCTGTGGCTCAATATTCATAAAAACACAAATAGGAAGCAATATGATGCCTGAATGGCAGCTGCATGCAAATGAATTCAGTTATTATAACTGCTAAGGCTGACCCCCAAATCTGAGCTATGTATACTGAACAGAATGGGGTCAAGGACAAATGGGGAGCTGGAAGGGGGGAACCTAGCCCCCCGAAAGAAGGCAGCAGAATAATATCAATATTTAGCAATATTTGAACATGATAGGGTTTTCCTCTTTCTCCTATTTTCCCTGTCCTGTTGGGGGGGGGGGGGGGGGGGTTGCTGATTATTACTTTTTTATGTATTTTCCTGTTTGCCTAGTTGCACTGTGCATCGTGAGAGTGGGTTGGTCCACTTCTTCTTTAGATGGGTGTTGGTTTCCTCCCCTTCCCTCCTCCTTGTCCACCTCCTGGGGCACAGAACTTCCAGGCTTGCACTCCAGTGAGATACATGGCCAACGTCACTTCCGGCAGCTCCAAGTCCCACCTGCAGGGTGGTATGGGGCCACTCATGTCTGGTGGGGGCATCCCATTTGGTGGCACATAGCCCCAGTAAAAACTAAGAACCCAGATCCTGAATACTCACCTCAACCGGGACTGGACTGGATCCAATTGGGATGCCCCCAATTCCAAGCGTTGCCATAAAGCAATACTATAATGAGGGATCTGTTTGAGTTTGCTAATGAGAAACAGGAGTAACTCCTTGTATAATGGATCCAGGCAGCCAATCTATTGTAAGGTGCCACTAGAACTTCCTAGTTCAAAAAATGCTGGAGGTTTACAAAACTAATCAGTTGGGGGGGGGGGGGATCCAAGAATAACTCAGTAGGGCCACTTTCAGCCAGGTGAGGAGGAGAGTTGGCCGCTAGCTTGGAGACACATTTTTGGGATGGATTATGGATATGGATTCGGGATGGATTGATAAAAATACTCCAAAGACCAGTTTGTTCAAACATCATCTTTTTCTTCAAATGATTTGCATAGACTAATTAGCTGTGTACATGCATATATCTTATTATACAAATTGATGGAGATATGTGTTTTCATACTTAGAACTGGTGTATAAAGAGAAGATCTCAGTCTATATACCTTCAGGTCTTAACAGACAAGCATGCTCCTGAACATTATCGGTAAGAGTAACCCCTGAGCGCTATTTTGATTAAATTAACAGGCATGACCTTAGTGTGCCATCATGAAATGCCTTCTAGATCCTTTTAAATGTCAGATGCTACTAAATAAGTTATTTTCTAAAATACCACATCTCTTGACAGTCAGTTCCACCATACAGATGTGTAACTAGCTCACAACTATTGCAACCACTACATCTAGAGAGGTACTGGAAATCTCAAATCGCATTAGGGGCAGTGACCCAGCTTCTAAATCAGGCATCAGGAGGGGCCAATTTGAGAGAGCAGACACCCACTCACAGCACTGTCACTCACTGCTGCTTGAAAATGGGGATTTAGCATAGTGTTGGCATTGTTCCAGCAGTAATTCTGTGTCTAAATTCTGTGGCTTGGTGTTTTAAGGCTCCACTTTCATCCTGTGGAGCAGAGCTCAGTAAGATTTGCATCACTGTTATGCTCCAGGGGCTTACATACCGTAGGGGCAGTGCAGGCATGTGCCCCCAGGCACGTGGAACAAGGGGGCCCGGAACGCACTGCCTCCATCACCTTTGTGGTATGTACCTGCCCCTAAATACTTATCTAGCCTTGACGCTTCCTTGCCGCTCGTACGTGGCTCCAACATCTTGGCACCCATCGGCGACGCATGGGGGCCCCACTACCCTGTCGGAAGCCGCATTTCCAACGGAGCTGAGCTCTGTTTGCAGACCAGGCAAGTGAGTGTCCACGGGGGGGGGGGGGGGGGGGTCAGAAAGGGACCCCATCAGGGCTATGTACACCTGTGCACTGCTCCCTTGGTACAATAGTAGCTGCTCACTCCATTCAGATTGCATTCGAGAGGTACACACATTTGTAAATATATAGCTACAGTGCCACTGTAATTGACCACTTATGGCCAAACATTACCTGAAGGGTTGCCTCTAGAGGAAAAGTTCTAGATCAGAACTGCCATTATCCAAGGTTCCCATGCCATCCTGCTGCTGTAGTGAGTTGATCTCTAGGCGATCTCCTCAACTTGTGTCATTCTACTTAAAGAGGCTACACCGCACATGCTCTTTTGTCAGCTATGCCATTATCCCAAGGTGCTACATGCCTGCAGCTTATTAACTTCGACACCCAGCTACACTTTGTTGTAATAGTAGTTTGTAACTGGTACGAGAATATGGATGCATAACCTCCATCACACTTCCTTTGCGGCTCCTGGCACCTCTACCCACCTTTTAAGACCTAATCTTTTCCTATTTGCCCCCCTCACATCTTGTAGCATTGCCTCAGCCAACCTCACCTCTGTTCACCTCAATGAACTTCACCTTACTTCTTGCCACCTCACCTTTGCACACTTCTTGCCATCTCACCTCTATCCACCTCTCCTCGGTCAACCTCTACCTGCCTCTGCTCACCCTCTATCCACTTCTTCCCACCTCACCTCTATACATCTTCCCTCTGCCTACCTCTACCCACCACTGCTCATCTCATCCTTACCTATTTCTCCCTTGACCACTTCTTCACCACCTCACCTCTGCCCATCTCTACCTAACCCTACCCACTTCTGCCTTTCCTCTGCACACATCTGCATATACATAAAGGCATATACAAAGTTTTAAGGTTAATGCTTGCCTGCAGTAAACAGTTTTCTCTGCTTACATTTTATTTTTTTGTGGCCCCTTGAAGTGGAACGATAAGACAATGTGGCTTTAGACCCAAAAAGAGAAATCTGTGAGTACTCACATGTAGAATTAATTTATTTTCCATTATTACTTCAGGACATCAGACTTAATTCAGAGATGACTGGGTTAATCTCGACTGAAGGGCGTGGACTGCAAGACAAAGGTGTGGCTCTACTTCCCGGGCCTATATCTTCCTGGCTGACTTCTTCCACTTCAGTTTTATTAAAAAGCAGTAGAACAGCCGCCCGGGAGACGCTCCTCTATCTTCTGTTGGAAACAAAAGGCTGGAGCCAGATGACAAGACTCCTTTCTCCGTTTAGTTTTTTTTTTAATGTTGATCGCACTTCACACTATACACCTTATTTACATCCTCACCAAGACTAGGCATCGAAGGCACGGATATAGCCACCTAGCAGATAGGGAGGGTCTGATGTCCTGAAGTAATAATGGAAAAGAAATTAATTCTACAGGTGAGTACTCACAGAATTCTCTTTTTTCTTCCATTTTACTTCAGGCCATCAGACTTAATTCAGAGACGATTGGGACCTCCAGAAGCAGTACCCTTACTTCAGGGTGGGATCCCCAAAAAACATATTCCTTATTCTCCGTAACTCACTACAGTCTGTAAGACTTTTCTACCAAAAGCGGCATCTGCCGAGGCTCTAACATCCACCATATAGAACTTGGTAACGGTATGAACTGAAGACCAAGTAGCGGCCTTGCATACTTGTTCTACTGAAGCTTGATGCTGAAAAGCCCAAGAAGCTCCAATAGCTCTTGTTGAATGAGCAGTAATCCTAAAGGGAGGATCCTTCCCCTTGGCCACATAGGCTGTTATCACTGCTTGCTTGTCTGATCCATCAGCTGATGGTAGACTTAGCTGGAGGAAGACCTTTCCGTGAACCTTCAGGTATAACAAATAAGGTGTTCGTCCTGCAGAAAGATTATGTCGCAGTGAGATAATATCTCAGTGCTCTCACTACATCCAGCAAGTGAAGAACTTTTTCCTTAACGGAAACTAGAGCCGGACATAAGGAAGGTAAAACCACCTCTTCATTAAGATGGAAGGGGAAACCACTTTCGGAAGAAAATCCTGTTTAAAAATGAAAACAGCCTTATCCTTATGTAACGCCAAATAAGGAAGCTTAGCTGATAAAGCAGCAAATTCAGGAACCCTTCTTACTGAGGTTATTGCCACTAAAAAGATAACCTTAAGAGTCATTAGACTTAATGATGCATCTACCAGTGGTTCAAAAGGAGGACCCAAGAGCTGATAAGACTAAATTCAATTCCCAAACTGGTAGAAGTGGCTTACGAGGAGGCCGCACATGAGCGACTCCCTGAAAAAAGGTTCTGATACACTTATTTTCAGCTATAGGTTTCTGAAAAAAATAGATAAAGCAGATATCTGCCCCTTTAAAGTACTTAATTGAAGACCTTCATCCAGACCCTTTTGCAAAAACTCCAATATTCTGGAAACAGAAATAATTCTACAAGCGAATCCCTTAGACTCGCACCAAGCGATAAATGCTCGCCAAACTCTATAGTAGATCATTGATGAAGACTTCTTCCTGGCCTGAATCATAGTCTGGATGACTCCGGCAGAAAAACCCTTTTCTGCCAAGATGAAGGATTCAATGGCCAGGTCGTCAAAGCCAGAACTTGTGAATTGGGGTGCCTTAGAGGCCCCTGTGTGGTAAGATCTGGATCGTCGGGTAACCTCCACGGGTCACCTTCGGAGGGAATGCATAAGGAAGCTTGAACGCTGACCACTGAAGAGTCAGGGCATCTGTTGCTACTGCTAGAAGATCCTTGGACTGGGACACAAACCTTGGCACCTTCCGATTGAGCCGTGATGCAAAAAGATCTATGTCCGGAATCCCCCAGCGCATGCATAGGGATTGAAAAAGTCTCTGACTGAGAAACCACTCTCCCTGATGCAGGGCCTTTCTGCTGAGTTGAGTTGCAAGTTGTCCACTTCCGGTATGTGTACTGCTGAAATGCAGGAAACCTGTTTCTCAGCCCAATGAAGAATCTGGCTCACTTCCGTAAGGGCTTACCTGCTTCTGGTGCCCCCCTGGTGATTGATGTATGCCACTGCTGTCCGATTGTCTGTTTGAACCCGGACGGGATGCCCCTTCAGATGGGACGTCCAATGACTGAGACAAGTCTGCTCTCCTTTGGACTCCACTGTCCTTGGATTGTTTGTGACTCCATGACACCCCCCCAACCAGATAAACTGGCATCTGTGGTGATGATTATCCACTGTAGTAGAGGAAGAAAAGATTTGCCAATCTGAAGAGGCTGAGGATTCAGCCACCAGGTTGGGGAATGCCTTGTTGACTGTGTCATGCAAAATGGATGATCCAGAGTCTGCGGATCTTGATCCCAGACCGAGAGCAATTCCATCTGAAGGGTTCTTGTGTGAAACTGTGCAAAGGGCACTGCCTCGAAGCAAGATACCATCAGGCCCAACAAACTCATTCCATGACGAATTGTTGGGTCAGGGCAGGCCAGGAGACCCTGTACCCTGGCCTGAAGTACCAATCTCTTCTGATCTGGCAGAAACACCTTTGCCTGAGAAGTGTCCAATGACATTCCCAGAAAATATATAACTCTTGAAGGTGTGATATTCGATTTTGGATAATTCGCTATCCAACCGAATTCTTCCAATGTCGACAAGACCATCTGTGTATCCTTCTGGGCCTCCTGACAAGATGGGGCCCATATCAACAGATCGTCTAGGTAAGGTATTATACTTATCCCCTGACTTCTCAGATAAGCCATGAGACCTGACAATATTTTGGTGAATACCCTTGGAGCTGATGACCGGCCAAAGGACAGAGCCACAAACTGAAAATAGAGGCCATCTACTGCAAATCATAGATACTTCTGATGACCTCGAAAAATTGGAATGTGTAGGTACGCATCCTTTATATCAACTGTGGCCATGAAATCTCCCAGCTGACGTGCCAATACAGTGGATTTCAACGTTTCCATGTGAAACCTCCTCAGAAGGACGAATCTGTTGAGGCCCTTGAGATCTAATATCGGGCGTACCGATTTGTCCTTCTTGGGAATTATGAAAAGATTTGAGTAAAACCCCTCACCCCTCTCTAAGGGAGGGACAGGACATACTACTCCAATCTCTAACAGGCGAGAGACTGCAGATCTCATTGCTTCTGCTTTCTGTGGATTTCGGGATACCCCGGACCGAAAGAACCTCCGAGGAGGTTTGGCTGTTTACTTGATCTTGTAACCTGAGGTCACGACCCCTTGTATCCAAAGATCTGTTACATGGCGCCTCCAAACGTGCGCAAACTGCAGAAGCCGTCCCCCCACCTGTAAGGGTGGGGGTGTCCCTTCATGCCTGAATGGGCTTTGAAGGAGGTTTAGCCTTGTTTCGCCAAGCTGCTTTTGCCCTAACTTGGGACTTTGATTTATTCGAGAAATTTTTCCAGTATTCCGAAAAGGCAGCACCTCTACCTCCCCGAAAAGGCAGAGGGTTAGAAGGCCAGCGGACAGTAGTACTAGACTTCGGCTTCTGTGGCAGAATAGTAGACTTACCACCAGTAGCCTCCTTAACCATGTCGTCTAAGCACTCCCCAAACAGACGCACCCTCTTATAGGGGAGTCCTTTTAGATGCTTCTTAGAGACTGTGTCAGCTGATCATTGTTTTAGCCATAAGACACGCCTCAAAGTCACCACCAGTGCTAAACCTCTGGCACTTAACTTCATCAGATCATCCATAGCCGTGATCATACACTTGTTGATATCCAAACTAGTCTGAATCAGCTGGGAGCATGACCTCTGAGAATGACCCGAAGAAGTCTTGGAGTCTAGTTGTTTTAACAATCTCCTGCTCGCCAAAGCCACTATGGATGTAGCACAAACACTGTCAGAGGGAGGCATAACTGCAGTCTTAGAAAGAACTGACACTGGAGCATCCACCTTAGAGGCACAAGACCATAGTTCAACATCCTCAAAAGGAAAAGGATACATAATTGTAGCGATAACCTTTATCGCCGGAGGGCTTCCCCGCCAGAGACGTCCTTTTCCCAATGGTGAGAGGTGCTGCAGGAATTCCAGAGTCATCCGTGAGGAACCAAGAACAGCCCTTACAAGGGCTAGTGAATTGTAATATAGCGTTTCCCCCAATAAGAGACAGAACTCAGTATTGAGGGTGAAGATGAACTTCCTTTATTAGTGCCACACTGTGCCTTATATGCAAGGCTCCATGCAAGGGGACCCCCCCCCCCGTGGACTTGATGGAGAACTGCATGACAACACGGACCAATGGGAGCAGGGCACACAATCCCTCAACTCTGCCAGTAACACAATCAGTAGAATAGCAGTCTGTAACACAATCAGTAGAACAATAGCAGTCTGTAACACAATCAGTAGAACAATAGCAGTCTGTAATACAATCAATAACACCATGGCAGTCTGTCTGGGACATGCTCAAGAAAATGAAAGTAATGGGTCTATGCAAAAACAGTGCCTTTAAAATCCAATGGCAGAGTCTGTCACAATAATATCTAGGACTCTAGGAATGGCAGGAAGACTATCCGGCTTCTGCCATTCCTTTAGAATCAATTTCGAATAATGTGTATGCACCGGAAAAACTGTCCTCTGTTTTTCCGGCTTAAAACAGTCCTCCTTTTTCTTTTTGAAGACTTCTGGGCCCGAAAAATCCATAACCTCCAAAATGGATGCAATCAACTCATCCATCCTCTCCTTAAAAGGAGAGCCCCCTTGCTTAGAAGACTCTGCATCCGAGTCCCTACTGGATGAAGCTTCCCCAATGGAATGCTCCTGGGAGACTATGGCAGCAATAAAATCCTCTTCAGATTCAGAGGAATTCAAATGCTTCTTTTTTCCCAAAGCTTTCCTAGGAGTCAGTGATTCTGAACGACTCTCTAGGCGGGCCAATCTATCTGCCAACTCTTTAAGGACATCCTTGTCCAGAGGTTGGGCTGCCAAGGGGGACTTAGGATCTAGTTGCACGGAAACAGGTGACAAAACCCTCGAAGGAGGAGACATCTGTCTTCCATATTCAGCAACTATCACTGTTGCACAATGCCTGCACACCGTGTGATCCTCATCCAGTGCCTGTTTGCATACTGGACATGGGGTAAATCTATCTGTTAAACGTCCAGATCCGATTACCCCAGATGCCTCCGTCATGGTGATTAATACTAGATTACCTCCCAGGGGGTCTAAGTATATGAACAGATCCCTGTATATTAATACACATAATTGTTAAAAAATTACCTAAATGTCCGCTTGAGGGTGGCCGTGCAGCCATCAAGCACTGCCGGAGAAGAACCGCAAAAATGGCGGTACTTTGGTCCTTCACCCGGCCGAAAATCTTCCAGTGAGAGCGGCCGGAGGAGAACCACGTTGTCAGCGATGATTGCCGCTTAGCCCCGGCCGAAAATGTTGCAGTGCGAGCGGCCGGAGGAGAACCGCAATGTCAGTGGTGATTGCCGCTTAGTCCCGGTCGAAAATGCTGCAGTGCGAGCGGCCGGAGGAGAACCGCAATGTTAGCGGTACTTGCCACTTAGCCTGGCTGAAAAAGTTGCAGTGCGAGCTGCCGGAGGGAACGGCGATGTTAGCGGTGCTTGCCGCTTCTTCCAGCGCGAGCGGGGTAAGAAAGGAGCTGCACACCGGTGATCGGTGCTATGCTAAGCCGAAAATGCTTCCACAGTGTTGGGTAGCTTCCGTGCCTCGAGTCGGAGGAGTCGAACACTCCTCAATGATTGCCGGAAGAAGCCTGCTTGACCCTGCCCCCTTAAAGGAGCGCAAAATTTGAATCTTCTAGCCAGTAACACGTGGGAAAAAACAATAAAGAGGAAATTAATTCCCTGGTTCCTCTCAATCAGGCTCAACAGACAAAAGCCTTATGTCTGCTTTTTCCTGTGGCGGAATTTTCAGCCAGGTAGTGCCACTCTTTTTTAAAAAACAAAAAGGTGACACCCCACAGCGCCCCAAGACCCTGGCGCTTACCTTACCATCCTGATCCGAATGCAGCTTAGCTTCGGAGGCAAAGTGGGTCCAATCAGATCCAAGGAGTATAAGGGCCAAGGAACAGTCAGGTTTCCATTACCCCCGCTTCCAAGGCATAATTCCTTTAAAACAAAAAAATAAATGAGAGAGGAGTTCAGATACACCCTTGCAGCCCAGTTCCAACTGCAAGAATAAAAACTGAAGTGGAAGAAGTCAGCCAGGAAGATATAGGCCCGGAAGTGGAGCCACACCTTTGTCTTGCAGTCTACACCCTTCGGTCGAGATTAACCCAATCGTCTCTGAATTAAGTCTGATGGCCTGAAGTGAAATGGAAAAGAAAAGGTTGTGCACCTGTATACTAGTACCATTGATAATAAACCCCTGCATTAAGACTACTTCATTATTTACAGACAGATAAGCTTTCAGATGCAGAAAGGACAGAAACATTGTGCATATAATTATCTGATTTTTGGTTTTAATTTCAAAAATAATTGTCTGTCCCTTTGTTTTAGGGTTATGGGCAGTGTTTCTCAGTTTGAGGAATTTGGACGGGTATTCCACTGCCCCAAGAACTCTCCTATGAACCCAGTTCAAAAATGTTCTGTGTGGTGAACATTTGAGTTATGGTGATGCCAGCTTCACATACTCCACAGCACAATAACCTTTGTGTCTACGTCAGGAGATGAATGTCAGATGTGTGCCTTTTTAATCCATGCTGAAATCAGTTTTTGAGCATCTCATCCTGCGCTTTATTGATCAATGTGTACATGACATGACAAAAAACAATAGAAAAGTCCCCGTGGATGTGATAAAGAGATATAAATACTACAAGTGTGTTTCTGAGCCTGCTAGCATCAAATGAGTTGAGTACTGAGCCAGATAAAAACTTTTCAAGTCACATGTGCAAGTTAGTAAGCATTTACAGAAAATTACTTACTGAGTTCTTGCTTCTGGACAACTTCAGGTGATTAACAGTCTTCAGATAAGAATACTACTTCAGATAAGAAATAATATGAACTCCTAATATTCACAAGCAGAAATACTTTGAAGGGCTGGGGAGCCTATGGCAGCTATTAAATATGGATTGCTAAAAACGAAGATTATAACTTTACCTAGCACCTTATACTCATAAAGGCTAATAGAGTTTATACATCTACAAATGACAACAAATGCTATCTCCACAGATGCCTATGTAAATGTGAGAAGAGGATGCAATGATACAGCTCATAGAAAGAGTGAGCATCACCTATCTAAGAACGTTTTGGTGACATTTCTATATAAATCTATTTATGTTTCTGTACAGAATAAATATATTGTTTTCTAAATCTTTCCATCTGCTATTAAATTAATCTGTAAAGTAATGTGTTCATCTGCTGCTTCAAATGAACATTTGAAGATATTTTTAGTGAGCATAGTTACTTTATTTTTCTGATGACCTTTTAAAACAAGTACATGTTGTTACATACTTGAGATGTTTCACGAGAGAAATGAACCAACATTAAAGTGAAAAAGGATTCTATCTAAATCGCCAATTCACCGTCCTAAATAAAACTCAAGGGAGTTTATAGCTAAGCAAAGGGCCTTTGCACATTAAAATTACACACCAGCATATTCTGGTGTATTGCTTTTAGGAAAAATATACAGGTTGCTCTTTTATTATACATAATCAAATTTAGGGAAAACACTAAATCGGTTATGATGAATGATTATTACAACAAACTCTTGGCTAAATTGTAAATGACTATTAACTTTTTGCAAGAGCCCATGGCATGTTTCCCAACGGTCTGCCTCTGTTGTGAATTGGCTGTACAGTAGGTATGTATATTTTTGTGCCTCCTGCCGGCACCCATTTGAACTGGTCAGGTCAGGTGGGTCAAGTCTGGCCCTCGCTCTAGGTGTTGTTGGTAGTTGGAGCATAGCAGCATCTAAGCTTCAGGGATACAGAGTTTGCTCTTGTCTGGCATCCCACCAGAGGAATCTTGGTGCTGCCATTGGGAGAGGCTTTTTAATAGGAACAGTAAAAAAAAAAAAAACAAAAAAAAAAGTAACCCCATTGTTTCCCTTCTGTGTGTAGAATTTGAAATTCTAAAAAATCCTAAAAAATTATCTAGGACAAATAGACAACCTAGTACAAAAGCAAGCCAAGCCAAGTTCCTGAACAAAGTAGCAGTAGAGTGCACGAACACAGCAGCATACTTTGTAAACATTCTTTTCATTGAATCCCTAGTGAAAGCAGTTGTGCTCTACTCTTAAAGTGGAACATCAGACTAAAAACTAAAAGGGGCCAATTCCCTCCACCATCAGCCCCTACTTACCTTTTGGATGTCGCTGCTTCAGGACCTGATCACCCCCCCCCCCCCCCCAGCTTAGACGCCTGTTAATGACATAACGGCTTTAGCCGGCCTCTTCAAAATCCTGCACCGCTCAGCAAAGTCTCGCAAGATTTCAGACGGCTCAATTGCATACCATTTTTTGGCACTGTGCAGGCGTGCGATCAGGGGCCCTGCGCAGTGCTTCATGGGAAGCAAGATGTTGCCGGCCGTCGGAAGATCAGCGGAATCCGAGGAACGCAGAAGACAGATCCCCCAGAGAGGTGAGTAAAAAATGCCCAAAGGTAAAACCACCCCTAATGTTCCTCTTTAAATGAAGGACCAGCTTTGTAAAGTCTTCTAGGACTGTGTTGCAATGTCTATGTCAGAGGCCATAACATAGTGGCACCTTGGAATGGCTGCCTTGATAGGTTGATCTTATTGCAGAGGAATGTACTCCTCATCTCTAAGCTCTAGAACCCCTGTTTGTAGCCCTACTCTTTCCACTCCTATTTCTTAGACCAGCACCCCCTCCAAGTAGCGACTTGGAATGGCTATCTTGCTTCCTGAAACAAGGAAGGTCTTTTTTCCTACATCCCACCTCTGTTTCCCAGTTCCTCAATTCAATACCCATGCAAATGCTAGCAATATTCATCCTACACCTTTTATACTTCATACAAGGTGGCGAGTGGTGTATGATTTGTTAGGTTGGTTGATTCTTTCTGTGGACTATTTTTAAACAGTCAAGTCATAACATATATTTATAAATAATTTAGCCCATACTAATACCACCTAAAAAAAAAAGAAATGTATTTTCATTCGTAAAATAAAATCACTTTTTTTACCTAATTGTAATCACTAGGTAAAAGATCTTTCGGAAAAGGCAATGCATGTACGTTTGAGCATCCTGTGATTTTTTATGGTGCCTCATTAATTGCAGTAAAGCTTTTCCTTAAAATACAGTTTCCAGTCTATGGTATGGGACATGACTGAGGTCTAGAATGCATGATTGTATTGTAACTCAAAATGTTATGTATATTTCGAATACTAAATAAAGCACTTATTTTTTTACAATAAACATACTTATCGATTAATAAAGACTTCACTGAAGAGCTTTGACCTTTTTACAGATTTCTGAACATCATCTGAACGACGATGAAAACATATCAGGCACAGTGTGGACGTTTGTATATGTTCTGTTATTAATGGTTTACAGTAATTTGAAGACAATGTGGTTGATTCAGAGCCCCTTTCTCAACATTTTTATGCAGGTCTTGCTACCAAACAAAAAATCAAGCAAAAATGAAAACATTTCACACAACAATTATTGCCGATAAAAAGTATCTGCTGAATCAGACAAGAGGAAAAAATGTCCCAGAACGGGAATTTTCACGCACAAAAAATGGCAAAAAGGGGCTCTGAATCGACCCTAATATCGTCAAACAATATCTCTTTGCTTCTTGTACGTGTTTGATTTTCTAGGTAAATTAAACCTAAATTTTTTACAGGAGTCTGTTCTAATGCTACAGCAAACTGTTAGAACCTGAAAACATGTTTCAAATTACTTAAAAGTTGTATGCCTGTAAAGTCTTTTACAATTATGCCGTTTTACTTAGCCAACATTAAGACTACGTTGCACTAGCTGAAAATGTGTTTCTCTTTTTGCCAAGGATCCTTTATAGATCAAATTCACTACATCGCTCCATACACCCATGTAGCATGCGCATAGTTCCAGCTAACTACAAAAGAGTGCCATAAATGTTAAAACCAAGCAATCTTTTCTGAATGAATGGGCTGTCGGGTGCCTTTCGCTGACCAATCCACTCCCACTGTGCATGCCTGCAGCGACTATCCAGGTATCGTACGAAGCTCGCATCAGACAGCTTGGGACACTGCTGTGGCCTGTGCATGCGCATTGGGATTGTCAGAAAGGTAGTTTCTACAGCATTCCCAGGGGATTTTGCACATCCAGGGCCAGGGAATTGGCCGGAACGAGTTTTGGTCTATATGAAAAGCCTATAATAGCCCCTTTAGATGCTCTACCAATGAATGGCTTGTATGTAGAGATCATGCAAAGATTAAGAGCAGCACATCATTTTGTTAGCAGCTGTCCTGCTTATTTGTTTGCCTATACCAAGGTCTATATGATTATCATTAAACTAACTGTCCTGCAGTTTTACACATTTGTATGGTTTTTTGGCTGACTAGACACTTAATTGAGGTCAGGGCGGTCAGTCTCTCCATGTTAAATAATGGGGGAAGTACCAGGCAAGCACTGGTAAGATCAACCCTGTTTTATTTTAATTTTTATTTGGTCAATCAGTCTCAGCATCTAACAAAGGAACAGCTGGTGATGGGGTCCAGTGTGACCACTTTAAATTGAGCAACAAAAAAACATATTATTGAATCATTTAATAGCATCAAAAAGAAATGAAACAATAATGCTTCTATAACAGTATATGAAAAAAAAAAATTAGGTGAAAAGTACACAATAGACAAATCCAAATGAAGCAGCCAAAATCAGAGTTTACCACCTCTTCATCGATCCCTTACAGAAACAGGGCTTTACATACACTTAGCAGCACCAACAAGATGGATGGTGTTACAAGTAAACCAGAAGAACCAGGAGAGCTCTGAGGGCAGTCTTCTGTGTAAGGCTCCAGACAGGCTGCATATGCCATTACATGCGCAATATAGCTCTGTTCATGGATGCCATGAAAGAGATGTGCCTGGGGTCCTTTCGCCATAATGGCCACGTCTTCACCTCCGTGTGTCTCTGATGCAAGAGGAACAGCAGATTGTTGGCGATAATCACCCTCTGTGTAAAAACAACATATTTTGGGTTGCCTTGCAAAATATTTAGCTTTGAGTGTTCATTAAACTTGAACCGTCACCTTTTTTTTCTATTGTTTGTCCCTACCAAGAGGTCAGGGTCAGGTACACTCTAAACATTTAAGGTATTTTTTTTAGTTTTTTTCCTAAAGCTAAGCTTTAAATGGACCCTCTAATCCAGGCATGCTCAACCTGTGGCCCTCAAAGCTATTTGATGTGGCCCGACCTGCTGTGGAGAAAGTGGGAGGGGTAAATAAAATTGGCATGTAAAAGTGGTTAAAGAGGCTCAGTAAGAATGGGAGGTTGAAAGAGGGGTGACATAGGAGGGGACCATTGGAAATCAGAGGTGGCAGTGGTGTCTTGGAAGAACATGGTTGCACTGATTATATACTACCCCCGCACAATAACAAGATAATAGTTTATCTATATTTAGTTGTATGTTTAGCATTGGTGGGAGTTTAGAGGAATATTGAGGATACAGTTATGATTTGGGACTGATGGAGGGATGGGCTATACAGTAAGCAATCTTTGGAGAGGTAAGAATCAGCATATGGGTATTGCTACATACCATATAAATGAGGTAATGGGGTGAAAGGATATATGAATGTAAAAAAAAAATCCCTCTAATAGAGTTAGTAGAGACAGTGGTTATCCTGATTGTTGTTGAAAACCTTCATTATGCTAATAAAAAATAAAAGCATTCTGAACCTATAAATTGTGACCACCAGCCAGTTTCCAAAAAGCTTAAAGTGTCAAGTCAAAAGTTAAAAAATAAATATCAGTAGCTCACCTTTCATTAAGTGGCTTCAGCAGTGTCCTTCCTCTTCTGTCTGTCTTCTTAGGAAAGAAAATCACTTCCTCATTCAGGTTTCAGTCCCCACCCTGCTGACCTGGTCCATCAATCAATCTTCAGAGGACTTAGAACGGAAACACCCCCCACTTCCTGACCAGACTCCCTGACCAGATTGGCTCCCTCTCTCTCTGCAGCTCTGATGCACCACCCTTTTCTCTCCTCTCACCCTGTGCTTACATCACATCACATCACTGTTGCCACACCCACTGTTTCTCTTAATTTTTTTCTATAAATCTCCAATGCTCTAATACTTTTACTAATAGCTTAGGAGCTTCAGGATCTTTTTGAAAATGAATTGAAGTTTAGGAGTGCAACGTATAGCCAGAGACAATGGGGCAACAATCAGGCTTGCCTTTAGGATGACTTTAAGTGGCCCGGTCCTCACCTACTTTCCACAAAGCATAACAGGCCCGTATGACTGTGAGGTTCACTGCATGACATTGTACAGTGCTGTGCATGCCGGGCAAACCCCACAGTTCACATGGGGTTGTGATTTGGCAGCTTAAATTAGGGATAATGTAAGTTGAAAAGTAGGAGGGCCAATATTAGGACTTCTCTTGTCATTATGTAAAATGCGGCGTCTTTCTTTGAGATGCCCTCACTGCCTAGTTTGGTGACTCCCTAATCCTTTTTGACTGGAGGGTCCCTTTAACTGCAGGGAGTGCATCACTTAAATTATAGTAGAACAATACAAATATCTGAGAAAGGAGTGACAAACAATCATTACTCTACAACATACTGCATCACTACTAAAACAAGTGCAATGTAGATTGCAGTTTTTGCTTTTGTGCCAGTAGGTAATATCTTATCAGGAACCCTGCATGTATAGACCCCGATACCTGTACGCAAGTTTTCCTTGGGAATCATGAAAGTATAGCCAAAGAAGTGTGTGTGTGTGTGTGTGTGTGTGTGTGTGTGTTTGTGTGTGTGTGTTATAACTCCACTCTTACCTATGTTAATGTTTGTGATATCCTCCCGAGAGCCATTGACAAGCTTATAGCCTGGTCCATTGCCATACAACAAACTGGTGAAGGGCTTGAGATCAGTACCAATTCTGGGAGCTTTCCCTGCAAAATATTAGCATAAATACACAAACAAGACCTAACAGCAGACATTGGTTGTCACACTAAAAGACTAGTCAGATATTTCGTTTTTGTGGCTGAATTTTTTAAAAATATATTTTCATATACTAAAACTGCCATCGGCATAGGCTTCCCTTTGTGGATGTAAGTTCATTTTTAAAGTGGACCAAATCCCCTCTCTGTCTGAAAGCCCCCAGAGATCGCGCATTAACTCATTCCAATCCTACCACGCATGCGCGGCCGGTCGTCCAATCAGCGCCGGTCGCCTCGGAGCTGCTGAGCTATGAACGTCTGGGCAGCATCTTAGCTCAGCGGCTCCGAGTGTGCTGGTGGCCACATCTCGCGCTTCCCTCTAACAGGTAGCGCGCGCCTGCACCCTGCTAGAGCGATAGCGGGGATGCGGCCACAGGCCACACATGCGCCATTGGACCGGGATTAAGGTTAGTGTTGCGGGCGACCTAGGGGGTTTCACACAGTGGGGCATCCCGATTTTGGATGCCCCATGGGGCGGGAATGGATCGGCCTGGGAATCTTATAGATTCCCGGGCCGATCCAGCTGGGTTTTGGTCCACTTTAAGGAAATTCACTAAAAGATGTAAAAAGGTGTAAATAGAAGACATTACCAGTGGGGAAAATAATTTTTATTGCAAACTAATATGTCAAAGGTGAATAAGAAATCTTTGTGGTACAACAAAAAACAAGCCTAGCTACAGTTTGGCAGTGATGTCTGAATCAGTGATCTCAGCAGAAAAGCAAACATGTTGGTAAGCCGTTCACACTGATGCTTTTTATTACGTAATATATTACTTTTTATTCAAAGTTCACTATGCTAGGTACCTTACAACCAAATCTCCTCTATAACATTGGTCAGTGAAAATCATTTACTGTGGTAAAATCTAAACCATGACACATGTAAAGAAATAAAATAAAATTAACCCGGTCTGGGTGCAAAATTCATATTTGTATCTGTAATGGCTAATTGTCTATATAATGTATATCACATGTCTTGATGTCTTTATCCGAATGTAACAAGCATAAATGAGTGATGCTCATACACAGCAGAGAGCTGACTGGCTTTTATAATGTAACACATTGAAGCAGCCAGGCTAGGACTGATTGTTACAATTGTAACAGGAGCTAAACATGTCTTGATACATTATAGCCTGCTATAAAAATGTAAACAACTAACAATTCACGTATTAGATTTCTGGAATGTTTGACATTTTGTCTTTTCAGTTTACAGTGAAGAATATTGCATCTGTATTTCTTGAAAAATTCAATTACGAAATGTCTTACCAAAAATACTGTTGCCTCGGTCAGTGTATCCTCCAAAGGTAAAGACATGGGAGTGGTCAGCTGTTACAACAGTCAATGTGTCTGTATCTGATGTCATCATCCCTGATCGTAAAATGGCTTTGTCAAATTCCACTGCCTCGGTTAATGAATTCTTGGCATTAGAATCATGGTGACCATGGTCAATTCTGCCACGTAAACCATAAAACAAGAATTACACATTTGTTTGTTTATGTTTTTCTAGATTATTGACCACCTTTTTACCCTGTAATAATACAATTCTGTGATTACTCACCTTGTAGAATTGGTATTATAAGTATGCAGCACGTCCTGCTCCAGATAGTATTCATAACAGCTGGGATATAGTCCACAAGAGGGCGCTTTACTGCAGAGATGGCAAAAAAAAAGAGGCCCCTCCCGGTCCATATATACCCGGGACCTCCCACTAATTCCCCAGTATAGCAAAGCAGTAAGGGAACCAGGAGAAGCCAATAACAAATTCAACCATGTTAACAAGGAATAACTCACCATAAAGAGGATCCAAAAATATAGTAATCAGGGTGAGATGGAGCAGGACATGCTGCATACTTATAATACCAATTCTACAAGGTGAGTAATCACAGAATTGTATTATTCTAAGTATGCAGCACGTTCTGCTCCAGATAGTATTCATAACAGCTGGGACATCCAATAGCAGTGTCCATAAATGGGTGGGGATCCCAAAAAGGCAACAACGCGCAGTTCAAACCACTGCCGCCTGCAGAACCTTATGGCCATAAACAGCATCCGCTGAGGCCCGAACATCAACCTTGTAAAACTTGGAAAAGGTAGGAACAGAAGACCACGTAGCAGCCTCACAAACTTGTTCAACAGAAGCCTGGTGTTGGAAGGCCCAGGAAGCCTCAACAGCACGGGCAGAATGAGTAGTAACATGGAAAGGAGGATCCTTCCCCCTAGTAAAATAGGCCCTAATAATGGCCTGCCGGATCCATTTACTAATAGTAGACTTAGCAGGAGCCAACCCCTTCTTGGGACCCGATGGAACCACAAACAAGGCGTCCATTTTCCTGAAAGGAGCAGTAGCCACCAGGTAGTACTTCAAATTCCTGACAACATCCAGAGAGTGCAAGGCCCTCTCCTTGGGATTACCAGGATTAGGGCACAAAGAAGGAAGCACAATGTCCTGATTGAGATGGAAGGCAGAGACAACCTTAGGCAAGAAATCTGGTTTAAATCGGAAAACCACCTTGTCCTGGTGTCTCTCAAAGTAGGGGGCCTGAATCGACAGAGCCACCAACTCATAAACACGCCAGACAGAGGTGATAGCCACCAAAAAGGCAACCTTCAGGGTAAAGAGAGACAAGGCAGCCTCATGCACAGGTTCAAAAGGAGGACCCTGAAGGACAGACAAAACCAAATTCAAATCCCAGACCGGTACCATGGGTTTGCGGGGGGGGCGCACATGAGTGACCCCCTGGAAGAAGGTCTTGACCAGAGGATGTAGGGCGAAAGACCTCTGGAAGAAAACAGCCAAGGCGGACACATGACCCTTCAAGGTGCTGAGCTCAAAACTCATATCCAAACCATGTTGCAGGAACTCCAGGATCCTAGGAATGGAAAACACACGACAGGGAAAGCCCCTAGACTCACACCAGTCAATGTAGGCCCGCCAGGTCCTATAGTAAATAGTGAAGGAGGACTTCTTCCTAGCGCTGACAAGAGTCTGAACCACCAAATCAGACAGACCTTACTTCTTCAGGATGGCGGTTTCAGCAGCCAGGCCGTCAAAGCCAGTGTTTGTAAACTGGGATAACAGAGCCGTCCTTGAGTGAGAAGGTCCGGAACCAAGGGAAGAGCGTACTGATCCACTGCCAGCTGCACGACTTTGGCGAACCACACCTGTCTTGGCCACCTGGGGGCCACCAGAATGGCTGGCACCTGCTCCAGAACCAACTTGCGCAGAACCTTGCTCAGAAGAGGAAACGGAGGGAAGAGGTACAGGAGACCGAGATCCTGCCAGGACAGAGAATCCACCGCCAGAGCCAGGGGATCCTGGGACAGGGAAACAAATGCTGGCAGCTTGTGATTGTGGCGAGAAGCAAACAGATCCACGTCTGGCCTCCCCCACCGGTGACAAAGGGAAAAGAAGACCTCGCTGTTGAGGGACCATTCCCCCCAGCGAGCGGTCCCCCTGCTCAGGGAATCCGCCTCCAGATTCTCCACTCCCGGAATATAAACTGCACGGGACATTGTTCTCTGCCCAGGACAGAATCAAAGACACCTCCTGGAGGGCACTCTTGCTCCGAGTCCCTCCCTGATGATTGATATAGGCGACCGCCGTCTGATTGTCGGAACGAACCTGTACCGGCAGACCCTGAAGGTGAGGAGTCAACTGTGCCAGTACTAACTGAACCGCCCTCAGCTCCAGGACATTGATTGGAGCGTGAGCCTCCTGAGGGCCCCACAGCCCCTGGAATTGGAGGGTTCTACAGTAGCCCCCCCAACCTGACAGACTGGCATCCGTAGTGATCGTCTCCCAACACGGAGTCAGAAAGGAACCTCAGAAGATTCCTCGAGTCCAGCCACCACAGGAGGGACTGCCGAACCAGAGACGAGAGAACAAAGGCCTGATCCAAAGACAGCTTTGAAGCAGGTCACTATCTGTCCCACCAATAGCATCCCTTGCCTGATGGAAGGACGAGGACTGGACAGCACGGAATGAACCAGAGCTTGAAGAGAATCCACCTTCTGCTGAGGAAGAAAAATCCTGGCCTGAATGGTATCCAGATTCATGCCCAGGAAGAGGGTCACGCAGGATGGGGAGAGGGAGGACTTGGGATAATTGATCACCCATCCGAACATTTCCAGGGCCGTTACCACCATCTGGGTATCCAACTCCGCCTGCTGGAGAGAATGAGATGTAATGAGAATGTCGTCCAGATAAGTAAGGATGCGAATGCCCCCGGCTCTGAGGATGGCCATCACTCCCGCTAGTACCTTGGTGAACACTCTGGGGGCTGATGTAAGACCGAAGGGAAGTGCCACAAATTGGTAGTGCTGGTCCTCCAGGGCGAACCTGAGGAACCGCTGATGCCCTGGGAAGACTGGCACATGAAGGTAAGCATCCTTGATGTCTATGGAGGTCATGAAGTCCCCCGGGCGCAAGGAGCAGATCGCGAAGCGCAGGGTCTCCATGTGAAAGCGTCTGGTTCTGATGAACCTGTTGAGAAGCTTTAAGTCCAGGATGGGCCTGATGGAGCCAATCCTTTTGGGCACTGTGAAAAGATTGGAATAATAACCTTGACCTCTCTCCCCCGGAGGGACCAGACAGATGACCCCCATACCCAATAAGTTCTGTACAGCTTGACATGCCAAAGGGTCTAGAGGAATCCGAGACCTGAGAAATCTTAGAGGGGGCCGTGCCGCAAACTCTAGCATGTAGCCGGAGGACACAACCTCCAGAATCCACCTGTCTGAGACCTGTTGTCGCCAGACATGAGCGAAGAGCCGCAGCCGTCTCCCCACCTGTAAGGGTGAGGGCGCCCCTTCATGGCTGAGTGGGCTTAATGACAGATTTGGGCTTAGATCCCCAGGAGGATCCAGGACAGGCACGGCCTCTACCCTTGCCCCAGAAATCCCCCCTGTGCCCCGCAAAGGGAACTCCCCTCCCTTACCTGGATCCACGAAAAGAGGGGGTAAAGGACCCTGAACCCCGAAAGGGCCGCGGTTGTCTTTTGCGTTGGGGCAACCCACCTCCTTTTGCAAAAAGGTCCAGCTGGTCACTAAAAAGGCGTAGCCCCTTAAAGGGTAGCCCTGTGAGAGCCTTCTCAGCAGCATTGTCAGCTGCCCACTGGCGCAGCCAAACCGAGCGGCGAATAGACACAACCAGAGCCGAGGTCCTGCTGCACATCCTAATGGTGTCATCTAAGGCAGACAGAATATAAGCAATAAACATCTCACATTGTGATAAGGCTCTAACTTCGGCACTGGAAGAATCATCAGGATAGCCTTCTAACTTCCCTTGACCAGAGTCCTAAGGGCCACAGCAGTAATAGCAGAAGCACAGACCGGGCGCAGGGCCGATCCCGCACAGGCAAAGTCATGGGAAGCCAGCTGGTCAAGGCTTCAAACAAATCAAGGAATTCTTCCGTCTCCATAGGAAGGCAGACGCAACAGGCGCCAAATGTCATCTCTTAGCTGGGGCCTTACGGGCCACAGAGCTAGCAATCAACCTCTCAATGTTGGCCAGCCTGGAAGACACATCAGGCTGAGACTCTGCACTAGTGTTAATCTCACTGGGGGTCACGATCAAACGAGGGGGCGTGGGAGAAGACATTGTGGGCACAGGCCCAGACAAGTGCAGCCCAGAGTGCCGTGCAAGCGCCTGCTGGGCGCAGGGTACACAGACCTGCACATAATCGCTTACAGGGGATGCCCCACACACCACACACAGCTGGGCATGCCCAGATGGGACCCCGAGCACAGTATCCTGAGAAGCCTCCATATGGTGATTTTTGGTGTCACAATAACCAAAGGGAATTATGCTGTGCAGCTATCCGGGATGCCCCTTAACAGTCCGCTAGGATAGTGGGAGGATTTTATTGTTTTTTAGGCCTCTAATATAGTAGCTAGACTAATAGAAGGCACAGGATGGGAGAAACCTCTAAAGACAATACCCGCATTAAACAGGAGTGAAAAGCAATTAAATATAAAAAAGTGGGGGGGGGGGGGGGCGCAAGGGCACTCACAGGCCGCCGAAGAGCTTGCAATCGATCCGGCAGGAGAGACAAGATGGCACAGCAGGGCTCTGAAGGGACTGGCCGCATGAGGGACACCGCGGAGCACGCCCAGTGTTAAGCCACGCCCCCTCCAGGAAGCGCGGGGTTACAGGCTGAAGACAGCCACCCCGCAGCCAATCAGCAGCCATCAGGTCTCTGAGTGACGTCGCCGCTGACGCCGCAGGGCCCGCAAGTTAGCGGCAGGCAATTCAAAAAATGAAAGGGAGAGGAGCAGAGCCGAGGAGAGTGCCACAGAGACTAAGAAAAGCATCAAAACACACAACAGTTATGTCAAAGACAAAAAACACTCACACTAAAAAGGCACTCACCCTGCGCCCCCCCCCCCTCCCGATGAGCAGTATAATGGGAGAAGGGGGAGTAAGGAGCCCATTAAACATTAATAAATGTAAGGCAGGGCAATAGCGGAAGGGGCATCCCAAGTCAGAATCACCAGTAACCTGACAACCGCCTACCCTTTGGTGGAGGATTTGCGGTGGAGCAAGCTCTAATGAAGCACCTCTAATAGGTGCTGCCTACCATCACCCGACCACGCAGCCAAGGCTGGGAGGCAGAATAAAGGTGGAATGGGTGGGAATAGTCCTACAGGGCCCAGGGCTGTGAAGCCCGGCTCACCTGCGAGAAGAGAAGCCATCATCTTGTCCTTCGCAGCCCACTGCAGAGAAGAAACTGGGAAATTAGTGGGAGGTCCCGGGTATATATGGACCGGGAAGGGCCTCTTTTTTGCCATCTCTGCAGTAAAGCGCCCTCTTGTGGAGGTATATCCCAGATGTTATGAATCATTATCTGGAGCAGGACGTGCATACTTAGAATAATTATGTACTAAAAATCAGTAATACTGCAGATTAATGCTGGCAGGGTGTATTGTGTATTGTTCTTTGACTAAAACAGGTCTTCAAAAAAGATAACTAAGGTTTAGTGCTCCCCCTTCTGGCATGTGGAGAGGAATAACCACTGGACTGCCATGGACCACAGTCTGCAAACCCCTGCATTAAATATCAAAATAATAAAGTTGTATATATCTTTCTCCTTTATACTGTAAGGGCAGGTCTCTCTTTCCTATTGTCTCCTGTTCTCATATTATTGGGTCTTTGTAGCTGATGGATGATTTAGGTCTTCTTTAGGAAAATGTAATTTAATCAAAATTGACTCCAAAGACTTTCCTCCCTTTACACATTTAAGAAATACATTTAAGCTAAAGTGCCATCATTTATCATTTTAAAATGCTTCCTCTTTACATGCTCTACATATCTTTCACACTGTATACTTATCTTCTACAAAGAGAAAGAATCCATTGGGATTCTTGCTAAGGATTTTGATGGCCTTCTCAGTCATCTCAGCCAGTGAGGGGTCAGAGGCAGGGTCACGGCTCAATTCATACTTCATGTCTTTTGGTTCAAAGAGACCTGAGATTTAAACAGAAATTTGATCAATCAGCGTGATGCATTTTTTTTTAACCTTGATTAATGCCCTCTTTAATGAAATGCTACATTTGGGAGTAACTAGATTTTTAAATGGAATCTCTACAATGAAAGGTCAAAGCAATAGAATATTTTGGTTTAGGTTTAGGAAAGAGATGCTAAATGTATAATGGTCAATACAAAGAATTTTCAATGGGCAGGCTGATTCATTATTAGCGCCATGTACCGACAGATGAGCATCTGTAGCGAGGCATTGAGAGCGACCGCTAGAAGTCGCTGTGCTAAGCCATGGTTCGCTGTTTCTGAGCGTCTCAGTCGCTGGCCGGCATTGATGAATATATTATGTGAGTCACTAACTCCAGTTCAGCGCTGTATGGGAGCGAACGGTAGCGACAGCTCAGTGCGATCGATTCACACCATATTCATAAAAAAAAAGCCTCACACAGTTCCAGCGCTCAAAATCGGGTCGTTGTAGCCCACAGTGCCAGAAGTTGTGTGATTAAAACATAAGTAATTACATTGTTATTACATTGTAACATGTACACTTTAATACCAGACATGTAAGAACAATTCTGCATAAAAATATTATAAATCCAAAAAGTTTTCAAAAATGTCATTTTCTAGGCCAGAATACATGTCAGAAAGATTTGAGTTTTTTTTTTTTTTACATTTGGATCAGGAAAGGGATTTAAGGATCGTCCATAGAAATGTATGGGAGAGTGTCAGGTAGCGAGAGGCAAGACGTGGTGCTCTGCAAGGCTGAACGCCGGCGCTGTACGCTGAGCCTGGGATAATGATGAATCGTATGCTACATGGCGTTGTTCCAGTCGCTCACCAGATTCAGCTTCATAAATGTGGAATTGCGTGCTGTGTCCGGTGTTCACCTGCCGCTTACAAGGCACTACCTGTTGCTATCCCTTCATAAATAAAGCCCTAGGTTTTCTGTTTTAGGACAGTACGAGGAAATAAGTCCAAACAAATTAAATTAGATCAACGACTGGGTGTTGATCCTGCTGACAGCACATAAAAACATTTTGGGGGGCATCCAGAATGCCGGATCCCCCGCACAAAACCCCCCCTGAACCCCTGATATGCTTACCTTCACCTCGAGCCTGCATCAGAAAGTCCCATGGTTGCGTCCTCGGCGCCATCCACACGTGCGTGTCAGTGGCCAAACACTGGACATTTTTGGCACAGGCTCGACGGGAAGGTAAGAATATCGGGCGTCCAGCATTCTGGATGCCCCCTGAGCTTGTTTTTATGTGCAGTCAGTGGGACCAGCATCCAGGAGGTGGTCCAGTTTAAGTTGAGGTGATTCTAATATAAGCATAGTAAAAACAGTCTAACTTTGAAATTCCCCATCAAGTGAGGTTCAGTAGTTGGGCAAAAATACCATTTTGTGAGTACTCACCTGAAAACTGGATATTGTTGGTGTGCCACACACCCCGCTTCACCTTTAATATTCTTCACGATTGGGTTAACTCACCGCCAGGTGACGCTGTGCAGAGAGGAAGTCTTGTAACGAGCCCCCTTCCGGCCTATATATACCTGGTACCTCCCATTTATCACCAGTGTATTAAAAAGCAGAAAGACAAGGTACCAGTACATTAACGGTAACCTCAAAATAAATCAATATAAATAAAAGCTTCACTATATAAAGGATTCGGAATACCGAAAAGGGTGGGAGTGAAGCGGGGTGTGTGGCACACCAACAATATCCATTTTTCAGGTGAGTACTCACAAAATGGTATTATTCTTGGTGTGCCACACACCCCGCTTCACCTTTAATATTCTTCACGATTGGGACATCCAAAAGCAGTGTCCACAAGGGATGGGCATCTCAAGGCCAGGTGAAGCATAACTTAAATGACTGCAGTCTGCAGAACTTTGCGGCCAAAAACAGCATCCGCTGAGGCTCGCACATCAACTTTGTAAAACTTAGAAAAAGTATGAACAGAAGACCAAGTGGCGGCCTTACAAACTTGTTCAACAGAACCTTGGTGCTGAAAAGCCCAAGACGCTCCAACGGCGCGAGTAGAATGAGCAGTGATACGAAAAGGGGGAACTTTCCCCTTAGCAGAATAGGCCGCAGTAACGGCCTGACGTATCCATTTGCTAATGGCAGATTTGGCTGGTGCCAAACCCTTCTTAGGCCCACAAGACATAACAAAAAAGGCATCCGTCTTACGAAAAGGAGACTTGATAATCAAGTAGTACTTAACACAGCGTACTACATCCAAACAATGCAAAACCCTCTCTTTGTCATTCTTAGGATTAGGACACAAGGAGGGAAGAACAATATCCTGATTCAAATGAAAAGCAGAAACAACCTTAGGAAGAAAGTCTGGCTTGAACCGAAAGACCACTTTATCCTGATGCCTCTCAAAGTAGGGCGCCTGGATAGACAAGGCCGCCAACTCTGAGACACGCCGGACCGAAGTGATAGCTACCAAGAAGACAATCTTCTGAGTCAGGGTAGACAAAGCAATATCTTGCAGAGGCGTAACCCCCTGGAAAAAAGTTTTAACTAAAGAATGAAGCGCAAAACGCTTCTGAAAAAAGATAGATAAGGCAGAAACTTGCCCTTTCAAAGTACTTAGCTGAAGACCAGAGTCCAGCCCAGATTGTAAAAACTCCAGAATCCTGGAGACCGAGAAGACCCTACAAGGAAAGGATCTAATCTCACACCAAGCGATATAGGCCTTCCAAGTCCTATAATAGATGATAGAAGAAGACCTCTTCCGGGCACTGATCAAAGTCTTAACGACTGAGTCAGAAAGACCCTCCTCCTTCAAGATGGAGGTTTCAGCAGCCAGGCCGTCAAACCCAGCGCTGGTAAATTGGGATAACACAACCGACCCTGAGTGAGCAGATCGGGCCGAAGAGGCAGAACGAACTGGTCCACTGCCAGCCGAACGATGTCTGCGAACCACACTCGTCTTGGCCCCCTTGGGGCCACGAGAACGGTGGACACCCTTTCCAGAGCCAACTTCCGAACCACCCTGCCCAGCATGGGTATCGGAGGAAACAGGTATAGAAATCCCAGATCCTCCCAGCTCAGGGACATGGCGTCCACTGCCAGAGCCAGAGGATCCCGGGAGAGCGACACGAAGTTCGGGAGCCTGTGATTGTGACGAGAGGCAAACAGGTCCACCTCCGGTGTCCCCCATCGGAGACACAGTGAGCGAAAAACCTGAGGATGGAGAGACCATTCGGATGGCTCTCAGTTCTAGAACATTGATGGGCAAGTGGGCCTCTTGAGGTCCCCACTGCCCCTGGAACTGAAGCTCCTTCCAGAATCCGCCCCATCCCGACAGACTGGCGTCCGTGGTGACAACTTCCCAAAGGGGGGTCAGGAAAGACCTGCCCTTCACGAGATTGGTCGAGACCAACCACCACTGGAGGGACTGCCGGACCCGGGAGGACAACTGGAAGGGCTGATCCAGCGACCGAGGCTGCTGGTCCCAAGACGCCAACAGATAAAGCTGAAGCGTCCTCGTGTGAAATTGAGCAAAAGGAACTGCCTCGAAGGAGGCAACCATCAACCCTACCAGCCTCATCCCCAGACGGATGGACGGCCGAGGATTGGAAAGTAGGACCCGAACCAACTCCTGAATCAGATGAATCTTGGACTGGGGGAGAAACACTCTGTGTTGATGAGAGTCCAACTGCATCCCCAGAAAGGACACCACCCTGGCTGAAGCGAGGGAGGACTTGGAGAAGTTGATCACCCAACCAAAGCTTTCTAGCATGGAGACCACCATCCTGGTGTCTGTCTCCGATTGATTGCGTGACGGAGCCATGACAAGAAGGTCGTCCAAATAAGGCACGACACGATTGCCCCGAGATCTGAAAATGTCCATGACCCCTGCCAGCACCTTGGTGAACACTCTTGGAGCTGAGGTAAGGCCAAGCGGAAGTGCCACGAATTGATAATGCTGATTTTCCATCACGAATCGAAGAAAACGTTGATGAGCGTGGCAGATGGGAACATGAAGATAAGCATCCTTGATGTCTATGGACGTCATAAAGTCCCCCTGCCGAAGGGAACCGACGGCCGTACGCAAGGTTTCCATGCGAAACTTCCGAAAACGGATGAACTTGTTGAGCAATTTCAGGTCCAGGACGGGACGAACTGACCCGTCCTTCTTGGGGACTGCGAAAAGATTGGAGTAGAAACCGAGGCCCATCTCTAAGCGCGGTACCGGCCGGATGACCGCCATTTCTAACAGATTCTTTACCGACACCAGGAGCCCCTGTGCGGCCAAAGGATCGATTGGCATCCGAGACCGAAAGAACCGTGAAGGAGGGCGAGACTCGAATTCCAGTTTGTAACCGGACGACACTACCTCCCGGATCCATCTGTCCGGAACCTCCAGGTCCCAAACCTGGGAGAAGTGTCGCAATCGTCCCCCCACCCGCACGGGTGAGGGCAGCCCCTCATTGCTAAGCGGGTTTACCAGCAGGTTTGGGCTTGGTGCCCCAGGACTGAGCGGGACGGCCACGGCCCCTCCCCCGAGTCCAACCTGCACCTCTGGTAGCGGGAAAGGAAGCCCCCCTACCCGCTCTGAATCCCCGAAATGAAGGCCTACCAGAACTTGCCCCCCGAAAGGGACGACGAGGCCTCTTGCGTTGCGGCATTTTACCACCTTTTGCAACTGAATCAATCTTTTCACCAAACAGTCGCAAGCCCAAAAAGGGGAGAGCTGTGAGTACCTTTTTAGAAGCTGAGTCCGCCGACCACTGGCGCAGCCACACTGACCGACGAATAGCCACCAGCAATGCCGCTGTCCTGCTACTCATAGTCAGTGCATCGTCCTGAGCGGACAGAACATAAGAAACAAAAGACTCACACTGCTTAAGAGCAGTAAACTCCCCACAAGTGGGATCAAGATCCACACACAGATCCTGAATAACAGATCTAACCGCCAACAGAAGAAGGGCCGAAGCACACACCGGCCGCATCGTAGATCCAGCACTAATAAAATCATGGCGAGCATACTGGTCAATCCGACGATCCTCACCATCCTTAAGGGTAGTGGTCTCAGAAGACTGCACCATAGCCGTGCTGGAGAGCCCTAGGACAGGAGTATCGACGTCAGGAGGGATGGACCAAAGCTTCACCAATTCTGGCGGAAAAGGATAACGCTTTTCCCAACTGGAAGGGATTCCAGTTAACCGCGTGGGATGTTCCCATTCCTTAAGCACCACCCTCTCAAAGTGATGTTGTCTGGGAAAAACCCAACGCGGCTGAGGCACATTAAACAACTGACCCTTTGGCAGGGTGACAGCCTCAGGCGGATCTAAATTCAAAATTTCAAACATTTGAGCCAGAATGGAGGGAGTGTCAAGGGAAACCCCCGCCGACAAATCGCCAATGGCATCAGCCTCAAGCTGATCTGCAGGCTCATCTGACTCCAGCAGGAATTCTCCCTCCTCGTCCAGGGAGCAATGGGACCAATCCACAGGCTCACATACCTCATCCTGTGAAGCCGGAGGTATCGGAGTCAGGTGCTTTCGTTTCGCAGTGGCTTTTGACCCTGCTTTAACGGACACTATTTTCTCGAGGTTGGCCAACCGTGCCGCCACCTCGGATTGCGAATCCCCACTCTTGACAGTGTCACGCGGGGTCCGGAACAGGGAGGGAGGGGTAGGGGATGATGGAAGTTGTGAAGGGCCAGCAGCCGGAGCAACGGACTGACGCGCAATACTCTGCTTTGCACAATGAATGCATACAAAAACATCATCAGCTGGGAGCGGAGTCCCACATCCTGCACACACCCTAGATGGGCCAGAAGAACCATTTCCGGTAATATCGGAAGCCTCCATATGGTGATTTATGGTATTCGCAAAATTCTGGGTTTAAGGCATAAGCCACCCGGGATGCCCTCTTTTAGAAAAATGTCCCGGAAGGGAGAATTTAATTGGTAATAAAGATCCCCTTAATAATCTTTGTAAATAAAAGATATACTATAATTTTTTTTTTTTTTTTATATATATGAATATATATATAAATATGTCCCAATTTAGAAAAGAAGGACTAGCCAGGTAATATAGAACCGGGAGGCCGCTTTATTTGAGGGATTCCCAGGATCTGTGGGGGAAGAAAACCAACAGTAAGATCCCCTGACAACAGAATGGTAACATGCAAAACAATACTCATGCACAGCACCAAAGTGCCTATAAATAGGCAAAAGAAATTTGCCCTGTATTATTCCTCCTTTTCTATATACATACATACATCCTCTTTAATACTTCCCCCCTTTTTATAAAAGTCAGCCATAATAAAAAATAAACGGCCCCACGCCAGGTGAGGCCGCTTACCTGAGCAAGGCTGAAACGCCAAGCAACCAGCAGTATAGCAGGGAAAATGGCAGCGATGTCTGGCAGCAGCCTGAAGCGACAACCGCAGCAGCAACAGCAGCGGTAAATAGTCACAGTAGAAGCAGCAGTAGAAGCAGCAGTAGCAAGCAGCAGCAAGCGCAAACGGCGGTAGCGGCAATAGCAGCCAGAGGCATATGCGGCCGAGAGCCCCGCACGTGTCTTCCTCATAACCGGAAGGAAGTGCGGCTGGGGCCGGCCGCATGACGCCGCCGCCGCCGCCACCACGCCCCCAGCTCCGACGTCATCCGGGCCCCGCCCCCTTCAAGTCCAAACAGTGCGGTCCGCCAGACGGCGGCCGCAAAACAAGAGGAAAAAGGAAGGGGGGAAGGGGGAAACTGAATTCCAATGCAGCAGCGCTGCCCAAGCTAATAACGCGAGCCCTCTAACGGCGGCTGTTCACGGAGGAGAGCAGGGGAGAGGGAGGCTGTAACCAAGAAGGACGCAGGCAGCCATAAGCCAGCCTGCCACAGTGCAGCCCGCCCCAGCTTTAAAGCCGACCCAAATTCTGGCCATGCCGGCCAGCAGCTGCTTGCAAGACCTGGCAGAGGACAAAAAATAAGCTTTATAAGGAGGATTAGTCAGGCCAAGTGCATTCTTGCGGTGCAGCCTGACAAGTGCAAACAAGTAAAAGACACATGAAATATAGACACACAGTGAAAACACACATGCAATACACATCCCTCTACCCCCCCCCCCCCATAGTGAAGGGAGAAGGGACCGCAACGGGAGAGTAAGGGACTAAGGGGACCCTCAGGACAGGGGCATCCCACTTCCGGATCACCATGCCGGATAGCCGCATTGCCCCCAAAAGAGGGGTTCGAGCGGAGGAGATAAGCTCCTAGGCACCTATAGTGCCGTCTACCTATTGCCCAGTGAGCAGCCTAGGCTGGGAGGCTTCCATTAACCACAAAGGTAACAAAACAATCAAAAAACGGGCAGAAATAGACCAAAGGGGGTGCCGGGGTAAGACCCCGGCTACCTGCAAACAGGAGACTTCATTCTTCTGTCTTGTCGTCATGCAGAGAGAAAAACACTGGTGATAAATGGGAGGTACCAGGTATATATAGGCCGGAAGGGGGCTCGTTACAAGACTTCCTCTCTGCACAGCGTCACCTGGCGGTGAGTTAACCCAATCGTGAAGAATATTAAAGGTGAAGCGGGGTGTGTGGCACACCAAGAATATAATAGAAATACCAACAACCTGATAAATCTTGTTGAGTTTACCATGTTCTTAGATATCTTGTGGTCCAATGATCTGATGTACTGTCAGGCATAATTGGCTGCTATTGTCTAGAAGGTCTTTGTTTTGGCTTCCCATAGACCAAAAGGCAATGGGTTTACAACGGTTAAAATGTGCTTTTTGGTGATCTGGTATTGGAGATGTTATTTCAATAAATGAATACTCAACCTATAAGGTAATCAGTATCTGCTTCATTTACGGCATCAAACTGTTGCTTGTTCCAAACATATTTCGCCCTCTGTGAAAAAAGAACACACACATACACTGAATATACACAATGAATTAAAACCTGAACTTGGGGAAAAACAAATTTTTTTTAAAGGGTTTGGTAGAGTTGGCAACTACAATTCTAAGATATGTAAATGCACACTTGAGAGTAGAAAAGTCAGGTCAAATAAAAAGACTGAAGTCTAATGCCACACCTGTCTTTGACTTAGCCACATATCAGTTAGGTTCAGTCCATCCCTCCGAAGGGCTTGGCTTGAGCTGCTAGTGGGGTATTCTGGGTCAGGGGTTCCCTTGGCACTCATGTAGGCTCTTCCACCACCAAGAATTACCTGCAGCAAAGCATGAATTTATCAAGTGGAAAAGTTTACATTTTTGGGGCTTTATGAAATAATGAAAATAAGCTTCTAGCTAAATTTTTTAGTTGCTTAATTTGTAAAGGAACATAATCCTTACATTTATGTCTGTGTTTTTCACCAGTTGGTATGCGATATCTTTGCAGCCCTTATCGGTCATAGCTTGGCTCATCTCATTGTCTGAGTACCAGTCCCGATTGGCAATGTGCGCATATGCAGCACCCGGAGAAGCATGCTGGACACGAGTGGTTGTCACAATTCCCACTGATTTCCCTGGAAAAGATACGACCGCAAGGGTAAATATAAATATGTATATTTAATAAACTATTAAAAAATATTATTATAATGACAGAAAATGGATAATCAATCCAATGTGCAGACAATAGCTAACCAAACATTGTGGAAGAAAATGTATCTTGTAATGGGGCTTAATCCCATCAGCATCATTTTCCTGCCTTAACTTCCTAGCATGCTTATACGAAATATACTAAAATAAGTTGAATGATGAGCAAATTCCTCATTCCAGCAGTGTAATCATATGCATGCTAATATATATATATATATATATATATATATATATATAACCACTCATGGAACTAACAGTGCTTTTCTTTTCTCTGCAACCACTAAGCCCAATTTCTACTAATGCAAAAGACATTCCCTGCTTTCCCCTTATCACCACAGTAAAGCAATATCTCACCAGCGCCTAATATACTGGTTTGTAATTTTTTCAAGGTCATACCCCTACCTTCATTCCTAGTACAATTACATGTGTTGCCTTTGTAAACCCATATTATCAAGGAGGCTCCTCCCATATTTTAGTTAAAGTGATAGGAGAGAGGTCTAAGTAAATGCAAGGGAAAAGAATAGGGAAAACAATTCAACAACAATTTCGACCTTGATGTACCCACTACTCCCCCTCCAAGCTTCATTGAAAACCCCCAATTTTCATTTCTGTTAATTATTTTATTTCTAGACCATTTGTCAGACAATTATTGCAATATCAATATAAAAAGGCAAGAAAACATTGTTTAACAACAGGCCTACAGTCTACTGAATGTATCCATTGTGCCTCCTTACAATTTTAGTATGGAGATCTGCTTTGAGAAGAAAGCTTGAGAGAAGCTGCAAAGAGACAGAAAAAGAAGCTGTTGATGGTGAGATGAGACGCAGAATCATAATGAAAAAGTTGTGGAGCAAATGAAATGTGCAGGCATAACAGATATAATCCATCTAAAGACAGCACAGAAGGGACTCAACACGCCATTAGAGAACTAGGTCGAGAAAATGGTTTGGGGAAAATAGGCGCCAGAGGGTTGCAAACTTGACAGCAAACATGGAATTTGACAGTACCATGCATATATTGGTGAAGCCTACATGACTGCTCTTCATGTGAATGCCATAAAGCTTCACTTTCCATGTTGAAAAGACCCTAGTCCACCATCTGCTAGCCATGCTAAAGTAACGTTCTATCTGAAGGTGTTTTTCTGTACAGAGAATTACAGGCTGCTTATGGGTTAGACACTATGACATTTCCTAGCCGATTCGTTCTTTCCCCTTCAATGTCAAGCTTCTTTCTCCTTTGTGGTTTGTGTGTTTCTTTAGTATGCTTTAACCTAGAAAACCACAGGGAACCCAAATGTGCATGGTGGCATTTTAATTATTGCCGGTTTTATTTGCTCAGTGTTCTTCTTGCTGGTTTAACCATGCTTGCCTTTCTTGCTCTGTGTTTTATAGATGGAACATATTTAAACAAGTAAAAAATAAATATACTTAAAAATTAAGTATACATAAATGGAAAGAAGGGCAATAATAAGGTAGCGAGCAGCTCATGTGATGCCTGTCCAATGTGCCTGAAGCGCCAGGAAGAAGCCACAGCAGGGCTCCAAAGTTCGACATCCTTTTAATTTTATTCCTCTAGAACCATGTAAAATTGGCCTCTCAGCCACTCTGTACTTTACAGCTGCAGGGCATGCTCAAAACTCATAAAAATCTTTCATGACCAGCCCAAGCTCAGCCAAGGCCAAACATGAAAGCAAAGCCAGAGGTTTTACTTAAAATACACAAGATGTTTACAATTAGTAAGAGATTTTGAGATGTTTTGAAATGGCTCATTTTACACTGTTCTCAGGGGTATAAGATGGGAAGAAGTGTGCATGTGCCTGGGACGATCGATTGACTCCCCATGGGGCATCCAAAATCTGGGTTAAACCCCCCAGGACGCGCTGACATGAGTGGTTCTGAGCGTGCCGATTGGACGAGCACCGTAGGACCGGAAAGAGGTGAGTTTGTTTCGGCAACCTGCAGGGTTTCACACAGCAGGGCACCCCCGGGGGCAGGGACCAAGACCCAGGACAGTCAAAATCCTGGGTTTTGGTCCACTTTAAATAGGTGTACAACAGATAGCACAATTTATTAGATTTTCAAATGAGCTGAGAATCTGGTAACTAGAATTTAGTAGTAAATCTGTGTGCAGGGCCAATTCAAAAACCATTGCGATCCGCAAACAAAAAAAGTGTACACCAATAAATAAAGTATGCCTGGGTAAAATGGGTAAATACAAAACAGACACAATTTAAGGCATTGACCTGGTTAATTCTCTGTAACTTTATGTAGAGGGATGGACTTTGTGTTTCATGTCACTGGACATAGCAGCTGTGAATTACGTCATGAGTGTGACCAGTAAAGCTTTATGGCCCTGGCTACCTTCACGCCATCACTTTGTGTGGGTCATCAGTGTGTGTAGAACGCATTTGTAGAAAGACCTTGATGTGTGTAGCAGCTACTCACCTGCTTGTTTTGCTCTGTGCAGTATAGATTTCACCTCATTCCCATCCGCACTTGTGCAGTTTCCAAACTGAGCAGCTGCGCTTACACCCAGTGTTCCAGAATTTGCTTTCACCCCGCACAGGTAGGCTGTTCCTGTACCTGCACTGTCTGGAACTTGAGCGTCTACATTGTACACCTATGGAAAAGAC
Organism: Gastrophryne carolinensis; assembly: GCA_027917425.1. Taxonomy (NCBI): domain Eukaryota; kingdom Metazoa; phylum Chordata; class Amphibia; order Anura; family Microhylidae; genus Gastrophryne; species Gastrophryne carolinensis. Next base: position 199,071,789 of record CM051237.1, read on the forward strand.
TCAAATTAAAAATCCAACCAGACACCTCCTTTAGCAGTTTTTGATGATGAACTTGCAGCAGGATAACAGGGAGGCTAGGATAAGAGCACCCATGGCACTAGCCCTGCTATCCCTCTCCTAGAAACGGCCCTGCCTATAGACATGCAATCATCAATAAGCCTCTACAGAAGACCAGATCTCTGCATGCAGTGCTCTGATAAATAGCCAAGAACCACCAAAGTATCCAACACTTAAAGAAAAGGTTCCTTTTTGGCAGGTTTTTGGTGTTCTGCTTTATTGTTTTCCTCTTTTAGAATGTAAAATAAACATTTGTGTTAGGATTGTGCCCCCAGACCTGTGATTTATGGCATGTTGTTTCCATGATTCTTATATTCCTGGGAATTTTGCTACGGTGGTTTTCATGGCCTTAAAGTGGACCAACACCCAGGATTTTGACTATCCTGGGTTTTGGTCCACTTCGGTGGGGCACTCCGATCGGGGGTGCCCCGCTGTGTGAAACCCCCCCCGAAAACCCCGAAAACTCACCTCACCCCACTCCCACGTGACCGCTGCAGCCAATCCCCGCCGGCGGACAAGCGAGAGGCAGCGCCGGACAAGCAAAGCGCGTCCGCCGCCGCCTCCCGCGCGTCCCTCTTGCCATTCACAAACGGCCGGCGCTGGAGCGCGCCCTGCTAGAGGGACGCGCGGGAGGCGGCAGACGCGCATGCGCCGCTGGAACGTGGAAAAGGCAGGATTGTGGGCTTCCTGGGGGGTTTCACCCCACGGGACATCCCGATTTCGGAGGCCCCGCGGGGAGGGATCTGATCGGCCCGGGAATCTTATAGATTCCCGGGCCGATCCCCCCTGGGTGTTGGTCCGCCTTAAATAAAACACATAGACTACAAGTCCCACAATTCTTCCAATGTAACAGGTGAACTCTTTAGCAGCTTTGGCTAAGTCTAAGCAGCCTAATGACCTAATCCATCTGAGAACCCAGCCATTAACCCTTTTGCTATTGGAACACAAGATTGTGATTGTTCCAAACTGAAGTTGTTGAATTTCAGCAGAATGAGTCAAACCGGTCACACATGCCCTAGCCAAGCAGATGATTAGCAAGCTAGAGTAAGGAAGTCTAGGATATGTACTCGAAATCAACACTTTGGTGTACATGGCTAAGGTAAACAGATTGTTGCTATGGAAAACTGTTTTCTTTTATAAGACAGAGTTGCAAACAAATAGAAAATGGAAAAAAATAACAGATAAGCTTAGCACATAGAAGACATGGTTTTGCCACACAATAATGGAAACTTTTAAACATGTCATCGAAAGTGAAATTATCCTTTAAAGTGGACAAAAATTCTGGATTTTTAGTATCCTGGGTTTTGGTACTTGCCCTTGGGGCACCTCGATCCGGGATCCGCTGTGTGAACGTCCCAGGTTGCCCCGTCTAACTCACCTTTCCCTGGTCCTACCCGCATGTACAACCTCTTGTCCAATCCTCACGCTTAGATCTGCTCAAGTCAGCTCTTCTAAGACTCGGCTCCAGCCCAGCAAACCTGGGGGGTTCACACAGCGGGGCATCCCAAATCTATATGGTGGGAGGGAATCAAGCAGGCCCTGAAATCTTATAGACTTTTAAGCCACTATCTAAATGAAATCCTTCCAGTTCGTATGACATTTTGGGAGAAGAGACAATTCTCACATCCATGATTTGTCTGTTCAAGTTGAAAAATTAAAGCAGACCTTCACCTGGAATAAGAGCCTATCTTATATGTTTCCCACACCCTGTACATACAGATTGCTCACATTAATAATCATCCTACCTGCATCTACTGCATGTTATGAGCCTTTAAACATCCAAGATGGTGGCTCATGGAGCATCAGGCAGCCTGCAAACAGGAAGTGTCTTCTGAATTCTAGGATTGCTGTCCTTTCCCTGACCCCAGATCTGCTCTGTCTGTGCAAAGCACAGCTATAACCCCCCCTCCTGCCCTTTATCCCGCTCTCCTCTCCTCAGTATGTGTGATGCTTCTGAGGCAAGATGGCGGCACCCGTTTTCTAGAGTCATGAACAGTGTTGCAGCCCGGTGGGGGACAGAATAATAGGTAAGTGACTAAAAACATAAAATACATTCATTTTAGATGCCGGGGAAGTTTTTTTAAGGGTTTGGGCTTTTCAATAAATCATGGTGAAGGTCTGGTTTAAGTTGGGAAGAGTCCATGGCTGCTCCCGATCCCCTACAACAATCATTGTCGCTGTGTGTACAATACAGGGCGGGAAATATCGCAGCAAGTTGTGCTGCGGAGGTGATTTGTGAGTGACACCCTCCTTCTCTTTCTACCAGTGCTGATATACAATGTAATTCCTTCACTCAGAGTGAACAGAGTTCAGGAGCTGTGACTGCTGCCCCACCTCCCCCTCCCCAAGTCATCATCGGGCTCATCCAGGAATCAGTACAGGGGATGGAGCTGGGAAGTTTGTGCACAGGAATGACCCAAGGCCCCCCCACTTACCCATCATCGCTCCCCCGATAAGTATTAGGCTCCTGCTGCACTCCTAGTATTTCACACCCCATTTTTCTGGCTTTCACCTTTTCAACTCACTGGAGGTGTAACACAGAGTAATAAAGCAGAACTTCACTTAAAAATGACCCCCCACACTGCCACCCTTCCCTGGCGCTGAGATAGGACGGGGGGTTACAAAGAAAAAAAACCCTTACCTTAGTCAGGCACCTGCGCTGCTCCTTCGGCGCTCCGGATCCTGCCCAACGCCATCTTGAACTGAAGACACAGAGCCGCAGAAGCACACACAGATGTGGGGGATGGGGCTACTTTTTCTGCGGCAGCCTTGCATGACCGGGAGGATGATGAGGGCACCTGGCTAAGGTGAGGTTTTTTCCTTAGTAACCCCCCCTCCTGCCTCAGGGCCAGGGTAGGGTGGCAAGGTGGGGGGTCATTTTTAAGTGAAGTTCCGCTTTAAACTCAGACCCAGTGTCTATAAAGATTAATGCGGGTGGAGGCTGCTGCTAATCAGCATGATAACTGATGTCTGTAACATCAGTTCCACAGCCCCATGCTTGCCCAAGTGCTGTTAAACCTTTTAAAGTGGACCTAAATCAGACCTAGCCTTCTACCACTTCTGGGCCATCTTGTTTAGAAAGCCCGCTGTGTGAAACCCTGTCCACTTTTCTTACCTAACCAACGAGCCCACAGTGTATGCACAGCCTACGGCAGCATCTCTCAGTTCCTTTGCAGGCTCTGGGCAGCCATGTGCACCATTACTGATTGGCTGACGTGGCTGTGCACAGCCAAAGGATACAGGGGTGTGACCAGCAAGGGCAAGCACAGCTTGAGGATATCAACCGAGGAACGTCTCTCCCATTGCTTTGTGCCAGACTCTGCATGTGAATAGTATTCTATGCCGTTCATTTGTATACACTGCATAGAACTCTCATAGGTGGTGAGCCAGCACATGCACTGGGACACATGCACAGCAAGGTCAGAAGAGCAGACAAACTGGGGATTTCACAGAGCAGGGGCATTAACAGATCAGGGTGTCCCCTGCCAAGAGAAAGTATTGGGACATTGTTTTTAAAAACCCATCCACTCCTCCACTCTCTCCTGCACAAGTTATTCAACCTGGAATCAATAGAGGCTAATACTGCACACTCACATGCGGTGAGCCGAAACATGCACTGTGGGATCGCCAGCAAGGTAAGTAAAGGTGGCTAACTGCGGATTTCACAGAGCAGGGGCATTAACAGATCGGGGTGCCCCCTGCCAAAAGAACAGTGTGTGGACACCACTCATGCAGCAGTGACATCACCCCAAAAAGCTTTAGTGGGGGCCCAGAATACAATTTATTCTTGTATTTTATTAGCAAATATGGCAAAGAGGACAACCAACTGTAGACTGGGATGTGCAGTGTTCGCAAGGCCGACCTAAAGTATAGAGATACCCTATGCCAGAATTCAGGATGGTGCTCCCCAAACATATATATTCACAAGGATAGAAACAGAAAGTGAATTGAGAAGAGGGATGTATGTTAAGCAAAGGGGCAAAAATCTAAAAGAGTATTAAAATTAAGGGAAAAAGACATAGGAGAACACTGGAAAAGAGAGATCGGGGAGGTGTGGAAGACAGAAGAGAGGAGGAGGAAACATAAAAAATAAAAAACATGATGAAGGGATTATGAAAAAAGAAGGAATAAGGAAATGATGGCCACAGATGGAATGTGGAAAAGGCATTGAGGCAATATGACAAAAATGAAGACAGAGGGAATAGGGAAAAGAGAGGAAATGTGGAAATAAGAACAAGAAGCAGGGAATGTGGAAAAGAGTGAGAGAATGCAGACAAAGGAAATGTGGAAAAAGGTAGATTGCACAGATGTGGAAAACAGAAAGATGGAGAAAAAAGATACAGAAGAAAAAAAGAGGAAGACAGAGTACCGGTAAATGTGAACATTAGAAAAAGGAGGTGGTGTGGAAAAGAGACAGAATGTGTAAAGAAAGGGAAACAGGCGAAAAATACAATTTTGTGAGTTCTCACCTGTAAAATGGTTATTACGAGTATGTCACACACCCCACTTCCAAATATTCATGACACTTGGGAACCCGGCCTGTAGAGGGCGATCTTGCAGAGATGACATGGAAAAAGGAGCCCCTCCTGGTCCATAAGTACTGGGTTCCTCCCACTATTCCTCAGTCTTTTTAAAGAGCAGTGAAGAACCAGGAAGAGCAAATTATATTCAATAATTGAAAAATAGTTTGAAAATAATAATCACCATATAAAGGATCCCTTCGAACAAAAAAGGGCGGGGGAAGTGGGGTGTGTGACATACTCGTAATAACCATTTTACAGGTGAGTACTCACAAAATGGTATTATTCCTAGTATGTCACACACCCCACTTCCAACATTCATGACACTTGGGACATCCAATAGCAGTGTCTATAATGGGTGGGGATCCCGCACATCAACCTTGTAAAACTTAGAAAAAGTATGCACAGAAGACTAAGTCGCAGCCTTGCAAACTTGTTCAACAGAAGCCTGGTGCTGAAAAGCCCGGGAAGCTCCAATAGCACGAGTAGAATGAGCGGTGACACGAAAAGGGGGAACCTTCCCCTTAGCCATATAGGCCCCAATGATGGCCTGACGTATCCACTTACTAAGGGAAGATTTGGCAGGAGCAAAACCCTTCTTGGGCCCAGAAGGCACAACAAAAAAGGCATCCGTCTTGCGGAAGGCCAAATTAGTAACTAAATAATACTTAACACAACGAACTACATCCAAAGAATGTAAGACCCTTTCCTTGTCGTTACTAGGTTTAGGACACAAGGAAGGAAGAACTATATCCTGATTTAGGTGGAAAGCAGACACCATCTTAGGAAGGAAATCCGGTTTAAAACGGAAAACAACCTTATCTTGATGCCTCTCAAAATAAGGGGCTAGAATAGACAAAGCCGCCAGCTCAGAAACTCGGCGGACAGAAGTAATAGCAACCAAAAAGGCAACCTCCTGAGTAAGAATAGGAAGAGGAATATCCTGCAAAGGCTCAAAGGGAGCAGCCTGCATAGCTGAAAGCACCAGGTTAAGGTCCCAAACAGGAAATATAGGCTTTCTGGGAGGCCGCACATGCGCGACTCCTTGGAAAAAGGTCTTAACCAAAGGATGAAGAGCAAACGACCTTTGAAAGAAAATAGCCAAGGCAGAGACTTGACCTTTCAAAGTACTAATCTGGAATCCCATATCCAGACCTCGTTGCAGATATTCCAGAATTCTAGGAATAGAAAATACTCTACAGGGCAAAGCCCTGGATTCACACCAATCAATATAGGACCTCCAAGTCCTATAATAAATGACAGAGGAAGACTTCTTCCTAGCTCTAATAAGAGTCTGAATAACCACATCAGAAAGACCCTCTTCTTTCAAGATGGAGACTTCAGCAGCCATGCCGTCAAAGCCAGCGTTTGTAAATTGGGGTAACAAAGTTGACCCTGAGTTATGAGATCTGGAAGAAGAGGCAGATGGAACCGATGCACTGCCAGCCTTACGACGTCTGTGTACCACAGGCGTCTTGGCCACCTTGGAGCCACCAGAATTGCTGGTGCCTCCTCCAGTGCTAACTTGCGCACCACCTTGCTGATCATGGAGAATGGGGGAAACAGATACAGGAACCCCAGATCCTTCCAGGCCAGACACATGGCATCTGCTGCCACTGCCAGAGGATCCTGGGATAGAGACACAAAAGCTGGCAGCTTGTGACGAGAAGCAAACAGGTCCAACCGTGGAGTCCCCCACTTGTGACAGAGGAACTGAAAGACCCTTGGATTGAGAGACCATTCTCCCTGGCGAGAACATCCCCTGCTCAGGGAGTCTGCCTCCACATTCTCTATCCCCGGAATGTAAACTGCTGATATGCAGGGAACATTGATCTCTGCCCACTGAAGGATCAGAGACACTTCCTGGAGGGCACCTCAACTGCGAGTCCCTCCCTGGTGATTGATGTATGCAACAGCTGTTCGGTTGTCTGACCGAATCTGAACTGGCAGACCCTGTAAGAAATGGGTCAGTCGAAGTAGAACAAGACGTATGGCCCGAAGCTCTAATACATTGATTGGAGAATGAGCCTCCTGAGGCCCCCACAATCCTTGGAACTGATGCTTCTTCCAGAAGCCCCCCCAGCCCACCAGGCTGGCATCCGTGGTAACCAGTTCCCAACGCGGAGTCAGAAATGACTTGCCCTTCTGGAGGTTGAACGATATTAACCACCACTGAAGAGACTGCAAAACGTGGGGAGACAATAGACAAGTCTGATTCAATGATAGTGGGCACCTGTCCCACTTTGCCGAGAGGAAGAGCTGAAGCGGCCCTATGTGAAACTGGGCAAACGGGACTGCCTCAAATGCAGCTACCATCAATCCCACTAGTCTCATCCCTAGACGGATAGACTGACGAGGGTTGGACAAGAATAGACGAATCAAGTCCTGAATCAGAACCATTTTGGACTGAGGAAGAAAAACCTTGGCCTGAAATGTATCCAGAACCAGGCCCAGGAAGGGAATTTCCCTGGACGGACAGAGAGAGGATTTGGGGTAACCTATTACTCATCCGAACCTCTCTAGCGTAGAGACCACCGTCCTGGTGTCCAACTCTGGTTGTTCGAGGGAGGAGGCCGCGATAAGAAGATCGTCCAGAAAAGGCACAATGTGGATGCCCTGGACCTTGAATATAGCCATCACTCCTGCCAGCATCTTGGTAAAGACTCTTGGGGCCGAGGTAAGACTGAATGGCAGGGCCACAAATTGATAATGCTGGTCTTCTATCGAGAACCTGAGAAATCTCTGGTGACCCGGAAAAATAGGAATGTGCAAATAAGCATCCTTGATGTCTATGGATGTCATGAAGTCCCCCTGACGGGGAGCATCGATCGTTGATCGCAGAGACTCCATGCGGAATTTTCTGAAACGGATAAATTGATTGAGTCTCCTTAGGTCTAGGATAGGCCGAACAGAGCCGTCCTTTTTGGGTACCGTGAATAGGTTGGCGTAAAACCCCAAACCCCTTTCCGCTGGAGGCACTAGTCAGATGACAGCCATGTTTAACAGATTCGCTACTGCTGCCCGCAGTCCCTGCGCAATTGCCGGATCTGACGGCATCCGGGACATGAAAAATCTGGGAGGAGGCCGGAACTCGAATTCCAGTTTGTAACCGGAAGACTAACTAGTAGTAACTACTTCCAGAACCCGATTGTCTGATACCTCCTGACCCCAGACCTGGAAGAAGAACCGCAGCCTTCCCCCTACCCGTAAGGGTGAGGGCGTCCCCTCATTGTTGAGCAGGCTTAGTGGCAGATTTGGTTTTGGACCCCCAATTCTGACTTGGACGGCCACGTCCCTTTCCTCTATTCCATGCATTCCCTCTAGGGGCTGAAAAGGCCCATCCTCTACCGGATCTAGACCCCCGAAAGGAAGGATTAAAAGAGGCCACTCCACGAAAGGAACAACGTCGTTTCTTACGCTGAGGTAATTTACCTCCTTTAGTGACAGAATCCAATTTTTCTCCAAAGAGGCGCAATCTCACAAAAGGGAGCGCTGTAAGCGATTTCTTGGCTACAATATCAGCTGCCCACTGCCGCAACCATACTGACCGCCGAATGGCGATTAACAAGGCAGAGGTTCTGCTGCACATGAGCAGAGTACCATCTAAGGCAGAAAGTACAAAAGAAGCAAACATCTCACATTGCTTAAGAGCGGCGTACTCATCAGAGGCCGGATCAAGCCCTGAGTAATTAATTAGGTCTCTCACAACAGACCTAATAGCCACTGTCATGAGTGCTGAAGCACCAACAAGCAGCAAGGACGAGCCCACACTGGAAAAAGCGTGGCACGCCATTTGATCAATACGCTTATCCTCTCCATCTTTAAGTGTAGTGGAGTTAGGAGAATTCAACACAGAAGAATTGGATAAATTAAGCACAGGGGCATCCACCACAGGTGGTGATGACCAACGCTTAACAGTATCAGCTGGGAAGGGATATTTCTTGTCCCAGCCCAAGGGAATGTCAGGAAGCCGCGCAGGCTTCTCCAATTCTTTAAGAATAATTTCATCAAAATGCTTTTGATTTGGAAATTCTAAACGAGGTTTAGAGACTCCAAAGAATTCCCCTTTTTGAGGAGGGACTACTTCAGGAGGAGTGATAACCAAAACCTCAAATAACTGAGCAAGAGCCTTTGGGGTATCCACAACACTAGCTTCACCCTGCTCAATCACAGTACCAACAAATTGCTGTTCATCAGAAACATCTGAATCCTCATATAATTCTCCTTCTTCTAACTGAGAAGGATCAGACCAATCAAGCATTTCACAATTATCCAACTCACTTACCGGAACGGCCTGAGTCAAATGTTTACTTTTAGCTGAGGCCTTCTTGGCCACAGAGCTAGACATCAATTTTTCAAGATGAGCCAATCTGGCACATAAATCAGCATGCGACTCACCACCCATGACAATATCACTGGGGGTACGGACAAGACATGGCAGAGTAGGAGATAAGGCAGAAGCTGCAGACGCCAAAGCCTGGGTCCCAGTTTGCTGCATAATAGTTAATTGAGCACAAGGGACGCAAAGAATTGTGTTATCCCCAACAAGGGATGCCCCACATCCAAAACATTGCCGAGTCTGTGCAGAGGGAACTGCATGCCCGTTGTCCTGAGATGCGTCCATATGGTGTTTAGTACTATACTATAATTGATTATAGTCGCCAAGTATTTATGGGATTTACGCAATTGCTAGCCGGGATGCCCCTTTAAATAGTCCCAAGTGGGAGGATATTAACACAAATGGACCCCCAAGTAAGGCTTTAAGGGCTAAAGACCAGGAGAAACCCCTTTAAAATAAAGAGTTTTCACCTACAAAGAAAACAAACAGTCACCAATGCACACAATACAATAAATGACAAAGCATGAAAAAAATGGCAAAAACTCCCTTCAGCAAGCTGAGGGGTACTCACAGCACCAGGAAATCAGCTCGCACCATGAGGGAAGACCATAGGGAAGCCAGGCAGACAAAGAGAGCACACCAAGGTGCTCTGGGAATGAAATGATGCTGTGTGCCTAAGCCCCGCCCACCCCCAGAATCACATGACCAAGAATGGAGGGAAATTCAATCTGAACACAGCCAGAAACAAAGAGCTTTAAAAGGCAAGCAAAAAAGAATGCTGCCTAGACAGAGATAGGAAAATCTAAATAAAACATATCCTATTAAATAGTATAGTAAACATACATAATAATATATATGTAATAAAGATTTATTTTATATATCTCTTTCTTTTTTTTATTATTTGTGTGCATGGTGACAAATAAGCCCAGATAACGGCCCCTCCTTTTTACCCCAGCAGGGTAAAGGAGAACAAAAGGGGAGAGGATAGAAATGCACCCATAAGGCACAAGGGGATTATAAAGGGACAGGGGCATCCCATGCCGGGAACACCAACCCGGAAACCACCTACCCACATTTGGGTCTCACGGAGGAGTAAAATTCCTGTATACACCAGAAGGTGTGTTCCACCTTTGCCTGAACCATACAGCCAGGGCTGGGAGGCATACAATAAAACCAGGTTTAAAGAGTTTCAGACAGAAATAGAGAAAAAAAGGGGTCCGGGAGCAAACCCGGCTACCTGCAGCTTGAAGGAGAGTCATCTTCTGAATGCTTCGCCGACTGCAGAGACGAAAAGACTGAGGAATAGTGGGAGGAACCCAGTACTTATGGACCAGGAGGGGCTCCTTTTTCCATGTCATCTCTGCAAGATCGCCCTCTACAGGCCAGGTTCCCAAGTGTCATGAATATTTGGAAGTGGGGTGTTTGACATACTAGGAATAGAGAAGGTTTAGATGCTGAGTTGAATAGCGAGTAAAACAGAAGGAACGAGATAAGAAGAATAGGATAAATATGAAAATGTGTGTCAGTTCCACAGGGAAAATAATTCTGGGTCGCCTGCTGAGCAAGCTAGGAGCGGTCTCCTCAAGGTTGCCCGAATGGTGTCTTACCCTTACAGAGGGTTTGCGATGGTGGCTTGTGCCATTGCACAGGTTGCACACCCCAAAATCTCAAACCTCATTTCTTCCGGAAGCCTCATCTGCCTTGGCACAGGATTTCCTCATTTTTCTTCTAATATTTGGGAAAGGAAAAACTTGGCGGGCTGTGGGCTTGTTGTAATGTATGAGTTGTATTTAATATATCTTATATTCTATCTAAACTAAAACATCAGTATGCCAGTTAAATATCTGTGTGACTTTTGGGTCGCATTTTAGGTACTCGGCCTGGTAAAGGTTCGCCACCACTGGTATAGGACATACTCCCGACATTATGTTTAAGCTGTTACTTCCAAGCTTTCACAGTTTCCATGACATGTCTGTTTGCAATAAGCCCCATCAGAAACACTTAGTATGTGCTTATGCCTGCACCGTCTTCCCTACCCTCTTCTACCACTAAAAGTAAATGTCATCAGAATATCTGCATAAAGCCTTAGAAGTGCCTAAGGTCAAAGGTTCCGTCTTCACATGATGATAAAAAGTTAAAACGGATAGCTGATTTTAAAGGTTTTTTCAACTTTAGACTCTAGACTTCAGACCTAGCAGCAATATTAATGATAGAACAAGCAATAACTTCCACATTTACATTAACAGACACTTGAAAGACACTTACAAGTGTATTTCATATGTAGATTAAAAAAATAGACCACTTATTCACCCACCTAATTCATGGGTAAATAAGTCATATTTATGAACCCAGTAACAATGACGACAATGTCAATTAGATGAACCTGTAGTGTTTTGTACCGGACCCAGTACCCCTGAAGCCTGTCTGTCTCTAGTGCAGTAAATTCCTGTCCACCCAGAACAAATAACTTTTTTTGTATGAAACAATCTCTGACCACAGTAGTCAAGGAAGCATGATGATTGTGGTATAAACAACATAAGGTCTATGTGAATTATCTGGTCAGAATGTGTCTCAATAGCCAAGCATCATACCAGACTAAGTCAGATAATACAATCAATCATACAAGCAATAAAATCATGACGTTCATCATAACAGAATAAAGAGACAAGTATGTAACATGATTACCAAGTAACAGAGCACTGTAGACTGGTGGAGACTGCACGTATCTCTGTATATTGCAATACCAATACTGTATCCTTTTCTTGAGAATACAATCTGTATGAAAGTCATGTATAGATTTGAATTTTGTTCTATTTCAATATAACCTTTATTTGCAAACAAACCTTGAGAGTGGTGTGCATTAATCCATTTCCACTAGATGCATTTATGGGACACTTAAGGAGAGGTGCCCCTGGATTAGATTTGCACCCAATATTGATACTTTCTATTTTTTTCTGATGGTGTGCTGATTACCTACCTTTTTTAACATACCTGTATATTTACTCTCCACAGGTATAAGCACCCACCCAAGTTATACATAAGCCATTACGGTTTATACCATTCCCTCCCTTGAGTGGGGGTCCTTAGAAATAACAAGTTACTAACATGCAACAAACACCCTTTGGTGACATTAGTTCCCTAACGGACAACCAAGCTAGCACGCTTGCATATAGCCAAGCGGATCATGACCTGCTAATTACCAGGTATGGCAATACATCCAATCCATTTAGCAATGACCATGTTTCTTTAAAAAGAGTATATGAAAACACTAGGAAAAAATTAGTACAATACCAACTCCACTTCCAGACATTGGTAGAGTATTTAAGGGCCAAGAGAATCCCTAGGGGACTACGATTAGCCATACGTCCTACATTCTGCAAAGAGGATAAGGACTTCTGTAATAAGTGGTTCCGGATCCTTAATAGGTGTAGCTTAGATCTAATAGCAGTAACAATAGAGGGCATTCAATCTCAAATTACCCATATAGAAACATCAATAAGAGAAGCCCAGGCCCAATTGGAGCGCCACATTAGCATTGCAGATCTTGAGCTCTATCTGGAGGAAGTTAATACCCAAATCACACAATACGAAACAGACACATTGAATTTTAAACTTAATAAGTTTAGACGGGATACTCAGGATTACCGGGAAGATCAGGTCTACACCTGGCGGGAAATAAGGAGGTCACGTAGATATAACACTGTGAAATTTCAACAACCCGTCAGCGACTCGAGTAGTGGTTCTGACACCCAAAGACAACGTTTTTTTAGAGATTCCAACAACCTATACCCATCGAGGAAGAGGAAAACAAGGCGAGGCAAGAGACGCAACCAACAATAACGGATATCGAGATGCATAGATTCTTTAGGACTATCCGTCTGAAATCTTTTTTTGCCACCACAGCCCCCACGACAGATGTATCTGAACGACCAGGACAAAGCACCACCTCAGAGAGATCAGGACTCGCTGCATGCAAACCCAAGAGTAGGTGGGTACACCCCACTACCCCCCCTAATGTCGAGACATATATCAATTTAGTACAAAGAGATATTCAACATTTGAAATGGTCTGATCCAGGTTCTAGACCACAGATGGGCAATCTAACTAGAGAAGAAGAGGGGGCCCTGAAATCTCTTTCCACCGACCCTACAATCATTATAAAACCAGCAGACAAAGGAGGGGCCACCGTGATACTCGACAGGGCATATTACCACACTACGGTTATGGCACAGCTAAACGACCCACAAGTCTATCAGAAACTCAGCTCTGACCCCCTACCCACCATCAAGACAGAAATAGATAGACTGGTCACGCAGGCCCATGACAGAGGTATTATTACTAAAAAACAGATGGAATACATGATCACTAAATCACCTATTACCCCAGTATTTTACATTTTGCCGAAGATACACAAGCACCCTACTCACCCACCCGGATGCCCAATAGTGGCCGGAACTGAATCAGTCTTTCAGAATATTGCCACATTTTTAGATAAAGTACTACAACAAAAAGTCATGCAAACAAGATCGTATCTATTAGATACAGGGGATTTCCTGAACAAGATCGGCAATCTAGGCACACTCCCGACTGAAACTATTCTGTGTAGTATGGATGTGTCACCGCTGTAGCGCAAGTACTAGCCGAGATGGGTGACACTCCTGACTAGATTCTGTCTAGACCTCCTATGGATAGTCCTCACCAAGAACTACTTCAGATATGAAAAGAATTTCTATCTGCAGTTACAAGGAACCGCTATGGGGTCTAATGTTGCCCCAGCGTACGCAAACCTCTACATGGATCACTTCGAAACACAACATGTATACACTGATCCTCTATTTATGACCCACGTCATGTATTGGGTTAGATACATTGATGATGTCTTCTTTCTATGGCATGGTCCACAGCAGACTCTACTCCAATTTGTGACCCATTTGAACTCAGCAGAGCCAACCATTAGATTTACACTAGACTACAGTCATGAACATGTACATTTCCTAGATGTCCTAGTGACACTACAAGTTCACACGATAGTCACAGACCTATACAAGAAAGAGACAGATAAAAACACATTTCCACACTTCAACAGTTTTCATCCTAAACGTATGAAAGAAAGTTTACCTTACAGTCAATACATAAGATTAAGAAGGATCATTACAGACCAGGACACTTTTGTCCAGAAGGCCGACGCTGTGACAAAAGACTTTTTGGAAAGGGGATACCCCAGGCACATTCTGGAAGAGGCCAAACAAAAGGCCCTCTCACAACCCAGAGGTTCGTTATTACAACATAGACCCAAACAGTTACCATCAAGGGTACCGGTGATACTAACATACTCGAGAGTATCCCCTCAAATCGAACACATCATAAAAAAACATTGGCACATACTTTCACGAACGTCTACAAGATATCTTTAATCATCCCCCTTTATTTGTGAAAAAACGACCTAGGAACATTAGGAACCGTCTCATTAGGGCAGAAACCCCACCCACTATGACTAAGGAGACCCCTCAGAGCTGGCTTACGGCTCATCCCCAGATTAAAGGCATGTACCCATGCGGCCACTGTGCCCAATGTGGCTACGTGACCAAGGGGGACTTCTTCACACACCCACAAACTGGCAAGAAACTACCAATCAGATCTTTCTTGAACTGTAGTTCTGACTTTGTCATTTACCTTATCAAATGCCCATGTGGCCTAGCATACATCAGTAAAACAATCAGGGAAGTTAGGACCCGTATAAGTGAACACCGTAGTGCGATCCAACGATCTGACCTAGACTCCCCCCTGACCCGCCATTTCATCGAAGCAGGACATCAGGTGTCACAACTCAGATTTCAAGCAATTGAGCAGGTTAAACCACCATCAAGAGGGGGTGACAGGAACTTGACCCTACTACGACGTGAACACCACTGGATATATACCCTACAAACAAAAGCGCCACGGGGCCTTAATGAAGAGACAGACTATACACCATTCTTATAAAGCCTCTATGCAAGTTGCTGACCTAATATTACCTCTTTTTCCTCCAAAAGCACACGAAAGGACTACCTCTGCTACAAAGAGGGAACGCCCGATATTGCACAATTATCAATTGCCCGAAGATCCTACAGATATCCTACCCTTCTTTGACCCCCAAGGTAATCCATTAGAAGAACTAGGGGCTCTTAAAGCACATTAGACATATGGCGCAATAGTAACCGCCTCTCTCTGATATGTCCCCTATGTGACTGCATATTTTCTTCTTGTATCCAAAACCAGATTATTCGGATTTCTACCAATTCAGGTCTCTATTCCCCTAGTAACTCTTCTTTTTTGATATAGACGTGGAATATACAACTTGCAACCACCTTAAGGTCCTACAGCACCCTAGAGATACACATCCTCACATCCTAAAGGACAATTTAGCAGGTAATATTAGAATATCACTAAGTAGCTGCTTAGTCATCTATCACAGCCACCCCTCCCGCAGGAATACCACCCTAGCGATGCACCTCTTCCTCCTTACCTAAATATGGCCATTACAATCATTTGTTAAATAATCTTCACCTCCACGGCTGACTTGCATATGCTATCAATATATGGATTGAAATGTAATGTATTGCCATACCATGCAATTACTAATAAATCCAGGTTAGAAGCTATATAGCACATATAAACAGCACTGTAGATCATATATTTTACTTGGTTTTAATCATATGTTTTTTACATTTTTTTTCCATAGGGACAAGTCCTACGGCCTCCACCCTGAATAAACATCTCCCCAGCTGCCTGACACTGCGTTGCTACCTATTTCCTGTTAAAAGTCACAGCCGAATGCACGCTTGTTTGTTTGTTCTTTTCCCAGTCTGATAAATAAAGCTTGTACTAACTGTCAGCAGCTATCCGTGGGACGCAGGCCCCGCGCGCTGACGTCACCATGTAGTGGATGGCAGACTTACAATGCCATCCACCGGCGGAAGTGACGCCAGCCGGGACCGCGTCACCCCATGTGACGTACCGGAACGCGCTCCACGAGCGCGCCCGGAAACGCCACAGTGGCCGGCCAGGGGGGACGCCATGCACACACACACATAAAAGGTACCATTTCTGACTCCTCATGATCGCAGCCTTGAGAAAGGGGCCCTGGCCTCGAAACGTTGGCAACGCACGCGATCACAGTGCTCTGTTACTTGGTAATCATGTTACATACTTGTCTCTTTATTCTGTTATGATGAACGTCATGATTTTATTGCTTGTATGATTGATTGTATTATCTGACTTAGTCTGCTATGATGCTTGGCTATTGAGACACATTCTGACTAGATAATTCACATAAACCTTATGTTGTTTATACCACAATCATCATGCTTCCTTGACTACTGTGGTCAGAGATTGTTTCATACAAAGCAACCTAACGATTACATTCTTCAGGACCAGTCTAGTCACCACCTAATAGGTATAGTGTCCGAAGGTCTTTTTCTGCCTGCTATCATACAACTGTCTATTTAGTGTACTCATTATCTCTCTATTATTTTGAGGTGAACTATGATCCTGGAGACTGCACGTATCTCTGTATATTGCAATACCAATACTGTATCCTTTTCTTGAGAATACAATCTGTATGAAAGTCATGTATATATTTGAATTTTGTTCTATTTCAATATAACCTTTATTTGCAAACAAACCTTGATTTGAGTGGTGTGCATTAATCCATTTCCACTAGATGCATTTATGGGACACTTAAGGAGAGGTGCCCCTGGATTACATTTGCACCCAATATTGATACTTTCTATTTTTTCTGATGGTGTGCTGATTACCTACCTTTTTTAACATACAGGTGAGTACTCACAAAATGGTATTATTCCTAGTATGTCAAACCCCCCACTTCCCGATATTCATGACACTTGGGACATCCAATAGCAGTGTCTATAATGGGTGGGGATCCCAAAGGAATAATGCATAACTTAAATTACTGCAGCTTGCAGAACTTTGCGGCCAAAAACAGCATCCGCTGAGGCCCACACATCAACCTTGTAAAACTTAGAAAAAGTATGCACAGAAGACCAAGTCGCAGCCTTGCAGACTTGTTCAACAGAAGCTTGGTGCTGAAAAGCCCAAGAGGCTCCAATAGCACGAGTAGAATGAGCGGTGACACGAAAAGGGGGAACCTTGCCCTTCGCCATATAGGCCCCAATGATAGCCTGATGTATCCACTTACTAAGGGAAGATTTGGCAGGAGCAAAGCCCTTCTTGGGCCCAGAAGGCACAACAAAAAAAAGGCATCCGTCTTGCAGAAGGCCGAGGTAGTAACTAAATAATACTTAACACAACGAACTACCTCCAAAGAATGTGAGACCCTTTCCTTGTCGTTACTAGGTTTAGGACACAAGGAAGGAAGAACTATATCCTGATTTAGGTGAAAAGCAGACACCACCTTAGGAAGGAAATCCGGTTTAAAACGGAAAACAACCTTATCTTGATGCCTCTCAAAATAAGGGGCTAGAATAGACAAAGCCGTCAGTTCAGAAACTCGGCGGACAGAAGTAATAGCAACCAAAAAGGCAACCTTCTGAGTAAGAATAGGAAGAGGAATATCCTGCAATGGCTCAAAGGGAGCAGCTTGCATAGCCGAAAGCACCAAATTAAAATCCCAAACAGGAAGTAAGGGCTTTCAGGGAGGCCGCACATGCGCGACTCCTTGGAAAAAGGTCTTAACCAAAGGATGAAGAGCAAACGATCTCTGAAAGAAAATTGCCAAGGCAGATACTTGCCCTTTCAAAGTACTAATCTGTAATCCCATATCCAGTCCTCGTTGCAGATATTCCAGAATTCTAGGAATAGAAAATACTCTACAGGGCAAAGCCCTGGATTCACACCAATCAATATAGGACCACCAAGTCCTGTAATAAATGACAGAGGAAGACTTCTTCCTAGCTCTAATAAGAGTCTGAATAACCACATCAGAAAGACCTTCTTCTTTCAAGATGGAGACTACAGCAGCCATGCCGTCAAAGCCAGCGTTGGAAATTGGGGTAACAAAGTTGACCCTGAGTGATGAGATCTGGAAGAAGAGGCAGATGGACACGATCCACTGCCAGCCTTACGATGTCTGCGTACCACAGACGTCTTGGCCACCTTGGCGCCTCCTCCAGTGCTAGCTTGCGCACCACCTTGCTGATCATGGAGAATGGGGAAAACAGATATAGGAACCCCAGATCCTTCCAGGCTAGAGACATGGCATCCACTGCCACTGCCAGAGGATCCTGGGATAGAGACACAAAAGCTGGCAGCTTGTGATTGTGACGAGAAGCAAACAGGTCCAACCGTGTAGTCCCCCACTTGTGACAGAGGAACTGAAAGACCCTTGGATTGAGACACCATTCTCCCTGGCGAGAACATCCCCTGCTCAGGGAGTCTGCCTCCACATTCTCTATCCCCGGAATGTAAACTGCTGATATGCAGGGAACATTGATCTCTGCCCACTGAAGGATCAGAGACACTTCCCGGAGGGCACCCCAACTGCGAGTCCCTTCCTGGTGATTGATGTAGGCAACAGCTGTTCGGTTGTCTGACTGAATCTGAACTGGCAGACCCTGTAAGAAATGGGTCAGTCGAAGTAGAACAAGATGTATGGCCCGAAGCTCTAATACATTGATTGGAGAATGAGCCTCCTGAGGCCCCCACAATCCTTGGAACTGATGCTTCTTCCAGAAGCCCCCCAGCCCACCAGGCTGGCATCCGTGGTAACCAGTTCCCAACGCAGAGTCAGAAATGACTTGCCCTTCTGGAGGTTGTGCGATATTAACCACCACTGAAGGGACTGCAAAACGTGGGGAGACAATAGACAAGTCTGATTCAATGATAGTGGGCACTTGTCCCACTTTGCCAAGAGGAAGAGCTGAATCAGGCCCAGGAAGGGAATTGCCCTGGATGGACAGAGAGGATTTGGGGTAACTTATTACCCATCCGAACCTCTCTAGCGTAGAGACCACCGTCCTGGTGTCCAACTCTGATTGTTTGAGCGAGGAGGCCGCTATAAGAGGATCGTCCAGGAAAGGAACATTGCGGATACCCTGGACCCTGAATATAGCCATCACTCCTGCCAGCATCTTGGTAAAGACTCTTGGGGCCGAGGTAAGGCCGAATGGCAGGGCCACAAATTGATAATGCTGGTCTTCTATCGAGAACCTGAGAAATCTCTGGTGACCCGGAAAAATAGGAATGTGTAAATAAGCATCCTTTATGTCTATGGATGTCATGAAGTCCCCCTGACGGAGAACATCGATCGTTGATCGCAGAGACTCCATGTGGAATTTTCTGAAACAGATAAATTGATTGAGTCTCCTTAGGTCTAAGATAGACCGAACAGAGCCGTCCTTCTTGGGTACCGTGAATAGGTTGGAATAAAACCCCAAACCCCTTTCTGCTGGAGGCACTAGGCAGATGACAGCCATGTTTAACAGATACGCTACTGCTGCCCGCAGTCCCTGCGCAATTGCCGGATCTGACGGCATCCGGGACATGAAAAATCTGGGAGGAGACCGGGACTCGAATTCCAGTTTGTAACCGGAAGAGACTACTTCCAGAACCCAATTGTCTGATACCTCCTGAACCCAGACCTGGAAGAAGAACCGCAGCCGTCCCCCCACCCATAAGGGTGAGGGCGTCCCCTCATTGTTGAGCAGGCTTAGTGGCAGATTTGGAATTGGACCCCCAATTCTGACTTGGACGGCCACGTCCCTTTCCTCTATTCCATGCATTCCCTCTAGGGGCTGAAAAGGCCGATCCTCTACCCGAAAGGAAGGGTTAAAAGAGGCCATTCCACGAAAGGAACAACGTTGTTTCTTACACTGAGGTAATTTACCTCCCTTAGTGACAGAATCCAATCTTTTTCCAAAGAGGCGCAATCCCACAAAAGGGAGCGCTATAAGTGATTTCTTGGCTACAATATCAGCTGCCCACTGCCGCAACCACACCGACCGCCGAATGGCTACTAACAAGGCAGAGGTTCTGCTGCTCGTGACCAGAGTGCCATCTAAGGCAGAAAGTACAAAGGATGAAAACATCTCACATCGCTTAAGAGCGGCGTACTCATCAGAGGCTGGATCAAGCCCTGAGTAATTCATTAGGTCTCTCACAACAGACCCAATAGCCACTGTCATGAGCACTGAAGCACCAACAGGCAGCAAGGCCGATCCCACACCGGAAAAAGCGTGGCACGCCATTTGATCAATACGCTTATCCTCTCCATCTTTAAGTGTAGTGGAGTAAGGAGAATGCAGCACAGAAGAATTGGATAAGTTAAGCACAGGGGCATCCACCACAGGTGGTGATGACCAACGTTTAACAGTATCAGCTGGGAAGGGATACTTCTTGTCCCAGCCCAAGGAAATGCCAGGAAGCCGCGCAGGCTTCTCCAATTCTTTAAGAATAATTTCATCAAAATGCTTTTGATTTGGAAATTCTAAAAGAGGTTTAGAGACTCCAAAGAATTCCCCTTTTTGAGGAGGGACTACTTCAGAAGGAGTAATAACCAAAACCTCAAATAACTGAGCAAGAGCTTTTGGGGTATCCACAACACTTGCTTCACCCTGCTCAATCTCAGTACCACCAAATTGCTGTTCATCAGAAACATCTGATTCCTCACATAATTCTCCTTCTTCTAACTGAGAAGGATCAGACCAATCAAGCAATTCACAATTGTCTGACTCACTTGCCGGAGCGGCATGAGTCAAGTGCTTTCTTTTAGCTGAGGCCTTTTTAGTCACAGAGGTAGACATTAATCTTTCAAGATGAGCCAATCTGGCACATAAATCAGCATGCGACTCACCACCCATGACAATATCATTGGGGGTACGGACAAGACATGGCGGAGTAGGAGATGAGGCATTAGCCGCAGACCCTGAAGCCTGGGCCTCAGTTTGCTGCATAATAGTTAATTGTGCACAAGGGACGCAAAGAATTGCGTTATCCCCAACAAGGGATGCCCCACATCCAAAACATTGCCGAGTCTGTGCAGAGGGAATTGCATGTCCTTATTATACTATAATTGATTATAGTCGCCAAGTATATATGGGATTTACGCAATTGCTACCCGGGATGCCCCTTTAAATAGTCTCAAGTGGGAGGATTGAAACACAAATGGACCCCCAAATAAGGACTAGGAGAAACCCCTTTTTAAATAAGGAGTTTCCACCTACAGAGAAAACAAAAAAAAAAAAACAGTCACCAAATGCACACAATATAAATAAATGACAGAAAAAAACTTCCTTCAGCCAAGCTGAAGGGTACTCACAGCCCATGCAATAAGCTCACATCATGAGGTAAGGCCACAGGGAAGCAGGAAACAGGAAGTCAAACAGAGCATACCAGGTGCTCTCTGAATAAAAGCATGCCTAAGCCCCACCCACTTCCAGGATCACATGGCCAAAATGGAGGGAAAATTCAAATCTGAACACAGCCAGAAACAAAGAGCTATAATAGGTAAGCAAAAAATGCTGCCTAGACAGAGATAGGAAAATCTAAATAAAACATTTCCTATTAAATAGTAAGTAAAACATACATAATAAAAATAAGAAATAAAGACTTATTTTATATATCTCTTTTTTTTTTTTTGTGTGTGCATGGTGACACATATGCCCAGATAACGCCCCCCCCCCTTCCCCCCTCCTTTGTACCCAGCAAGGTTAAAGGAGAACTAAGGGGAGAGGATAGAAATGCACCCATAAGGCACAAGGGGATTATAAAGGGACAGGGGCATCCCATGCCGGGAACACCAACCCGGAAGCTGCCTACCCACATTTGGGTCTCACGGAGGAGTAATACTCCTGTATACACCAGAAGGTGTATGTATCTACCTTTGCCTGAACCACACAGCCAGGGCTGGGAGGCATACAATATAACCAAACAGGTTTAAAGAGTTTCAGACAGAAATAGAGAAAAAAAGGGGCCGGGAGCAAGCCTGGCTACCTGCAGCTTGAAGGAGAGTCATCTTCTGAATGCTTCGCTGACTGCAGAGACGAAAAGACTGAGGAATAGTGGGAGGAACCCAGTACTTATGGACCAGGAGGGGCTCCTTTTTTCCATGTCATCTCTGCAAGATCGCCCTCTACAGGCCGGGTTCCCAAGTGTCATGAATATCGGGAAGTGGGGGGTGTGACATACTAGGAATATATATTTAGTTAACCTACAAGGTATCACCCTATTTTTTTACTTTTCAACAAGGTTGCCAGTGATAGATAATAAATGAGTTTTATGTGCATGCACATACTTCAGTTGTACTGTGTCATCCACTAGCAATATTAAACATCTTGGTCTAGCGACGTACTATTCCACTCATCCCCTGAGGCCTAAACCTTGAACAGCAGAATCCAGTGTGGAAATCACTACTCTAGGGCCCACCAATCGAGCAGTAGGTGGCATGGAAACTGCAACATCAAAATGCAGAATCCTTGGCTGGCAACTTTTTTTCTGATCTAAGATCTGATGTCATATTGGTCCAGGTGTAGACTTTAAAGTGGACCAAAACCCAGGATTTTGACCATCCTGGGTTTTGGTCCTTTCCCCATGGGCACCCCAGATCGCCGCAGCCAACTCACCTTATCACAGTCCCACGGCATGTCTAAGAGCAGCAGCTCTGACGGCCGCATCCTCCGCTTCTCTCTAGCAGTGCGCGTGCCTGCGCCAGGCATTTGTGAATGACCATGCGGACACGCTCCCTGTTAGGGCGAGGCGGAGGATGCGGCTGTCCGAGCCGCTGGTCTTAAATGCGCTGTGGGATGCTGAGAGCTGATTGCGATGTGCTAGGCATCTCTTCACTGTGCTCCCTGTAAAACATAGCCCATCTGTCCCATGACAGGTCCCTGAGAAGTAAAATTTATGAGGGGACTAAGTATGAGTCAGCAGAAGGGAGCAAGTTCAATACAGCTTATTAAGACATACAAAATGCTGATACATGAAAGATGATTCCCCTGACAGCCAGTATGTGGTAAGCAGAAAGCAGATTTAATAATTAGCCTGCAACATTCTCCTTAAGAAAAACAGGAGCTGGGACAATAAAAATTTGGTCTGGGCAAGCAGAGCAAAGTTAAACGATGACTTTGCATGTGCATCGAAAATTCTGTGAGTAGAATTAATTTCTCTTCCATTATTATTATTACTTCAGGACATCAGAGTAATTCAGAGATGATTGGGTTAACCTCTCTGGGAACAGAAAGGGAACCCTTTGGATTTGCACCAAGCGATAAATGCTCCAGACTCCAGATATAGTAGATCATTGATGAAGACTTCTTCCTGGCCTGAATCATAGATTGGATGACTCTGGCAGAAACCCCCCTTTCTGCCAAGATAAAGGATTTAATGGCCAGCCCGTCAAAGCCAGAACTTGGGAAGCCTTAGAGGCCCCTGTGTGAGAAGATCTGGATCGTCGGGTAACCTCCACGAGTTGCCCTCTGACATCCTTACTATGTCTGAGAACCAGCTTCTCCTTGGCCACCGAGGAGCCACCAGAATGGTTGGGACTCCCTTGTGAGCTAACATTTTTAATACTCGACTGAGGAGTGGAATCTGAGGAAATGCAAAAATACAATTCTGTGAATACTCACCTGTAGAATTGGTATTATAAGTATACAGCACGTCCTGTTCTAGAATAATCCTTACACATGGGTTATACATCCACTAGATGGCGCTGGACTGCAGAAAAAGACTTGTGGCCACTCCCGGCCCCTTAAATAGCTAGGAACCTCCCACTAATTCCCAGTATTGACAAGCAGTTAACAAGAAAACGGGAGAATCAAAAATGAATAAAAATCCAAATGAACAATCACCATACAGAGGTAACCAAGAACAATGATAACAAGGGGCGGGGTGGAACAGGACATGCTGTATACTTATAAAACCAATTCTACAGGTGAGTACTCACAGAATTGTATTATTCCAAGTATACAGCACGTCCTGTTCCAGAATATTCCTTACATATGGGACATCCAATAGCAGTGTCTGTAAGGTAGGGTGAGATCTCCAAAAGTAACAGCGGGTTTAAACCACTGCCGCCTGCAGAACTTTGCGGCCAAAAGCAGCATCCGCTGAGGCCCTAACATCAACCTTGTAAAACTTAGAAAAGGTATGAACAGAAGAGCAAGTAGCGGCCTTGCAAACTTGTTCAACAGAAGCCTGGTGCTGAAAGGCCCAAGAGGCACCAATAGCACGAGTAGAATGAGCAGTAAGGCGGAAGGGAGGCTCCTTCAGGAACTCCAGGATCCTGGGAACAGAAAACACCTGACAGTGAAAAGATTTAGACTCACACCAGGAAATGTAAGCATGCCATACCCTATAGTAGTTCTCCGGGGACATCTATATAAGGATCTTGAGGATGTAACTATAGTGTCATTGAATCCTATGTGTGGGAGACATATATATACACACGTAGATCCCCTTTGTCCTCCGGTGCGCCCCCCTCCCCTTCCTGATCCCTCTTTTCTTCCCCCCCCCCGTGTGGTTTAGGGGGGACTTTGGCGCTTCTTTGTAAGTGCCACACCCCCCTAAAGGGGTGAGACCCTATGTAGTTGGAATCCCTCTCCTTAGTAATGAATAGAGTGATACTCTAATATACTCGAAAATGTTGACTGTTTCATGGATAGTTTATAGATATGGTGACTATCCAATATATTTAGGATACATCCCCCATTGGTGCTGTTAATATTAGAATAACTCCAGTTGATACAAGGGCCGAAGGGTATCCTTAAATTATGGGATATTATTGGTAACCTTTATATCCTTATGACCCTCTATCCTTGGTCTATTCTGGATTAGACTGAGATAGGCATAGGGATATAAGAAGTCTAATCCTGTCTTGTGTTACATGTCATTAGATGTCATGTTTAGAATTATAAGAAATTTTTTCAATGTTTTTTGATTAAAATAATTATATAGTAGGATCATGTTGTATGTATATATGTTATAGATAGTTATATATGTTGTGGGTCCCGAGGGTGGGTGGCCTGTGTACTTACCTGCCTCGCTCCACGCCGCTGACAGGTGCCGTGGGGTAGTGTGTTGGTACACCCCGTGGCCAGTTCCACCGCCGCTCGGTTTGATTCCAGCTGGCGTCATATGACGCTGGTTAGGGGCTGGGGCCGCTGACGCACTTCCGGCCGGGGTGCGTCGGCTGGCCCTAGCTGATTGCTATTGGCTGGGACCGCCGACGCACTTCCGGCCGGGGTGCGTGCGGCGGCGCAGCCACGAGCGGGCGTCACTGGCGTGGGAGCGGGGCAGGTCAGTATATAGGGGAGACACTGGGACCATTGCTTCAGACCTTGTGCCCAGAGGAAGTAACGGGTCCCCTACCATTACGAAACGCGTTGGCTGGGGCAGGGGGATAGGCTGTCAGGCAGGCTTCTTGTGATGGGTAATGTATTCATTTGAGTACACATGTGTATGTTTTGATTGATTTCTTCTTTCTGCTTCTGGCGGTCCTCACTTAATAATAATAAGTTTCACCCCTGTTAGCACTTAGCACTTTATAATTGGATTATTGAATTGATGTATATAATGAAATGTATGGTAATTATGGTATTTATATGATTAGTATATGAATTGGATAGGTATAAGAGTGTAGCTTGCCTACAGTGCCCCCTGGTGGTCATTGTGTCTGATTTTTTAATTAAGTTTTAAATGTCTTGTATATTTGTGGTCCTTGAGTAATAATAAAATGGGATTTTGATTTTTAATTATATTTGGGTGGTGCTGTTTTTGCTCTGGTGCAATTGGAGGGATTGTGGGGTCTCTTCTCAGTTTAAACTATAGTAGATAAAGGACGAGGACTTCTTCCTTGCCCTAATCATGGTATTAACTACAGAGGCAGACAGCCCCTTGTCCATCAAGATGGAGGTTTCAGCAGCCAGGCCGTTAAAGCCAGCGTTTGTAAATTGGGATGGCGTAGCTGCCCCTGAGTGAGCAGGTCTGGATCCTCGGGCAGGGCGTATTGATCTACTGCCAGCTGCACGACGTCTGTGAACCACACTCTTCTTGGCCAGCAGGGGGCCACCAGAATGGTTGGTACCCCTTCCTGGGCTATCTTGCGCAGCACCCTGCCCAGCAGAGGAAACGGAGGGGACACAGAGGAGACGAAAGCTCTTCCAAGAAGGGGCATCCATGGCTAAGGCCAGAGGGTCCTGGGACAAAGACTGGAAGCTTGTGATTGTGACGGGACGCAAACAGATCCACATCTGGCTGACCCCAACAGTGGCAAAGGGAGCGAAACACCCTGCTGCTGAGGGACCATTCTCCCAGACGAGACGTCCCCCTGCTCAGGGAATCCGCCTCCAGATTCTCCACCCCCGGGATGTACACCACCGAGATGCAAGGGACATTCTCCTCCGCCCATGACAGAATCAGGGACACTTCCTTGAGGGCCCTCCTGCTCGGGGATGATCTGGTTGTCCGAGCGGACCTGAACAGCCCGACTCCGAAGGTGTGGAGTCAAATGGGAGAGAACCAACCTTATCGCCCTCAGTTCCAGAATGTTGATAGGTGTATGGGCCTCCTGAGGGCCCGACTACCCCTGGAATTTAAAGACTTCCAGAAGCCCCCCCAACCCGTCAGACTGGCATCTGTGGTAACAGTCTCCCAGCAAGGGGGCAGAAAGGTTCTGCCCACTAACAGGTTCCTTGAGTCCAGCCACCACGAGAGGGACTGTCTGGCCAGGGGGGACAGAGCAAACACCTGATCCAGGGACACAGGGTCCAGATCCCATACTGATAAGAGGCGAAGCTGAAGAGGTCTCATGTGAATCTGAGCATAGGGTACCGCCTCGAAACAAGACACCATCAGGCCCACCAGCTGCACCCCCTGCCAGGTGGAGGGATGAGGACAAGACAGAAGGAACTGGGCCTGAACTTGAAGACTCACCACCTTCTGTTGAGGGAGAAAAATCTTGACCTGAGATGTATCCAGAGTCATGCCCAGAAAGGACCTCACCCGAGACGGTGACAGGGAAGACTTGGGATGATTGATAACCCAGCCGAAGGACTCTAGTGTGGACACCACCGACTGGGTATTCAGCTCGGCCCGATGGAAGGACTGAGACGTGATGAGAATGTCGTCCAGATAAGGAAGGATGCGAATGCAGTGAGATATCAGCAAGGCCATCACGCCCGCCAGCACCTTGGTGAATACTCTGGGAGCCGAGGTGATACCCAAAGGCAAGGCCACAAATTGGTAGTGCTGATCCTCCAGAGCGAACCTGAGGAATTTCTGATGACCTGGAAAGATTGGTACATGAAGGTAAGCATCCTTGATGTCTTGAAGTCATGAAGTTGCCTGGGCGCAGTGAATTGCCCGCTGAGCGCAGGGTTTCCATGCCAAAATGCCTGAACCTGAAAAACTTGTTGAGACACTTTAAATCCAAGATGGGCCTGAGGGACCCATCCTTTTTGGGGACTGTGAAGAGAGTGGAATAGAAGCCTCTGCCCTTTTCCCTGAAAGGCACTGGGCAGATGACCCCCAACTCCAGAAGGTTTTGGACAGCAAGACACAAGCCCTGAGCTGACAGAGGATTTTGAGCCATCCGGGATCTGATGAATCTTGGGGGCAGCCAGGCTGCAAACTCTATCTTGTAACCAGAGGAAACCACCTCCTGGATCCACCTGTCTGCTACACGTCACCTCCAGACATGAGCAAAGAGCCGAAGCCGTCCCCCCACCCGGATGGGTGAGGGTGCCTCCTCATGCCTAAGGGGGCTTGGAAGAGGATTTGGTTTTGGGACCCCAGGAGAGGCCGGGGCGGCCACGTCCCCTGCCCCTACCCCCCGCGTGCTCCAGTAAAAGAGACCCCTCGTCCGGCCCTTGGAGCCCGAAAGGAGGGGAGAGAGGCACCAGACCCCCAAAAGGGCCGAGACGGCCTCCTGCATTGGGGTAACCTACCTCCCCTTGCAAACAGGTCTAAGCGTTCACCAAAGAGGCACAACACCTTAAAGGGGGAACCAAGTGAGAGCCTTCTTAGCAGCATTATCAGCTACCCACTGACACAGCCAGAAAGAGCGGCGTATAGCCACCAAAAGGGCAGATGTTCTTCCAAACATTCTAATGACATCATCCATGGCAGAGAGGATATAAGCAACAAAATATTAGCAAAGCAGGAGAGATCTATAGTCTTCTCCTCCCGCATCATCAGAGGCCCCATCTAAGAGACACTTAAGCAGCCTTTTAATAGCAATAGCTGTTATGGCAGAGGCACAAACCAGACGCAACGCAGTCCCCACACAGGCAAAAGCATGACAGGACCACTGGTCCATGCACCGGTCCTCACCATCCCGCAAGGTAGTAGTGTCAGGAGAATGCATGACAGAGGTATTTGACAACCCTAGAACGGGCGCGTCCACCTTGGGAGGACAAGACCAACGCTTAACCACATCAGCAGGGAAGGGATACCTCTTGTCCCAACTCCTTGGCACCCCAGGCAACTTACTAGGCCGTTCCCATTCCTTGAGCACCAGATTATTAAAATGAGACTGCTCAGGGAACACCAAGCGTGGTTTAACTGTATGAAAAATACAAAGCACTTCAAAAATGTGAGACAACAACCTGTCAGTGTCATCTGAGGACCATGGGTCTTCTCCAAAGGGAGACCCGTTACCACCATAAATCTTAGGCTGTTCCTCAGATGATTCTGAGTCAGAGAATAATTCCCCCTCCTCAAGGGGACAATAACCAGAAATGTCAAAAAATTCCTCAGCCTCAACAGGGAAGAGGGAAACAGCGGGGGATAAATGTTGCTTCTTGACAGAAGCCTTACGCGGGGCTGACCCAGCAATATGTTGTTCAATGCTGGTCACCCGTGCAGCCAAACCAGATTGGGATTCCCCGCTAGTATGCCCCTCAATGGGGGTCAAATGTAAGCGCGGGGGGGTAGGCGAAGCCAGAGGGGGTGCAGCCCCAGGACCAGTAACAGATGACCCCGGCTGCAGCACAATCACCTGCTGGGCGCAGGGTACACACACCCTAACATCATCACTTATAGGGGATACCCCACACGCCACACATAGCCGGGCTTGTCCCGAGGGAACCCCAAGCACATTATCCCCAGAAGCCTCCATATGGTGATTTGAGTGGCACAACAGGCCAGTATAGGGTTAACGCCAATAATAGCTACCTGGGATGCCCCAAAAGCCCGCTAGGGAAGTGGGAGTTTGCCAAGTGGAGAGGGCCGGGAGAAACCACAGTACTGAGTTCACCCCGCCTGAAAAACATAAGAGACAACCCCATAAGTATATACACGAGAAAAAATACACAGAAAAAAAAACACCCCGCAGGGGTACTCACGGACTGCACAGAGAGCCAGCAGCACACGCAGCACCAGAGAGGGGAAAATGGCGCCCGCATAGACCTTGAGGGGTGGGCCGTGGATATGTGATGCAAAAGGAGTCATCCACAGAGCACCCCCCCCCCGAAGAGCGCGAATCGCGCCCCACGTGATCCGGCCAGCCAATCACGGCAGCGCAGCATTCGGAGGAAATGTTGCCACCGTTCGCAGAACGCTGTACAAGTGCGCGGCGGCGCACCAGTGAAAGTAAAGACAAAAAACACACTCAATTAAAGTGATCACCGCCATCCCCCCCGGCTGGAGGAGAACGAGGCAAGGGAGAACAGCAGCGGCCCATGTAAAGATAGGAGAAGGGAGGGGGGATGGGGGCACCTAAAGGGATATGGGTTAAGGCAAACCCAGAGTGCGGGGAGGGGGCATCCCACAAGGCTCACCATAAGCCTAACCGCCTACCCTGTCAGAGCAGGGACTGCGGTAGGAGCAGCGCTCCTCAGCACCTGACCCTGGTGCTAAACCTACCTTCACCCGAACCGGTCAGCCGAGGCTGGGAGGCAGTGGGTTGGAACGGGTGGGAATAGTCCTGCAGGGCCGCAGGCTAATAAGCCCCGCTCACCTGCGCAAAGTAGAGAGCCATCTTCTATCTTCGCAGTCCAGACTGCAGAGAAGAACTGGGAATTAGTGGGAGTCTTTTTCTGCAGTCCAGCGCCATCTTGTGGATGTATAACCCATGTGCAAGGAATATTCTGGAACAGGACGTGCTGTATACTTGGAATAAGAAGCTGACCCCTGAAGAATCAGGGCATCTGTTGCTATTGCTAGAGTTTCCCTGGACCGGTACACAAACTTCAGACCTTCCGATTGTGCTGTGATGCAAAGAGATCTATGTCTGGGATCCCCCAGTGCATGCATTAGGATTAAAAGACTCTCTGATTGAGAGACCATTCCCCCTGATGCAGGACCACTCTGCTAAGATGATTGGCCTGCAAGCTGTCCACTCCAGGTATGTGTACAGCCGAGATGCATGGAACCTGTTTCTCGGCCCAAAGTAAAATCCAGCTCACTTCCACCACCGTCTGATTGTCTGTTTGAATCCGGATGGGATGCCCCTTCAGATGGGACACAATAGAATTGCTCTCAATTCCAAGATATTTATGGGGAGTCTGCTCTTCTTCGGACTCCACTGTCCCTGGATCGTTTGTGACTCCATGACACCCCCCAACCAGATAGACCGGCAACTGTGGTGATGATCTTCCACTGTACTGGAAGGAAGGACCTGAAGAGGCTGAGGACTTAGCCACCAGGCTAGAGACTGCCTTGTCGACAGTCTCATGCAAAAAGAGTGATCCCGAGTCTGGGTGTCGCGATCCCAGATCGTGAACAATTCCATCTTCAGGGGTCTTGTGTGAACTGTGAAAAATGTATTGCCTCGAAGCAAGATACCATCAGGCCCAACAGACAGATTCCTTGACGAATCGTCAGTTGAGGGCAAGAAAAGTGACCCTGTACCCTGGCCTGAAGTAAAAGTCACTTCTGTGTTGGAAGAACACTTTAGCCTGAGACGTGTCTAATGACATTCCCAGAAAAGAATAACTCTTGAAGGTATGATATTCAAACTTAAGAAGAATTCGACTGGATAGTCCAATGTCAATCAGACAGTCTGTGTATCCTTCTGGGCACCCTGACATGATGGGGCCCATATAAACAGATCATCTAAGTAAGGGATTATATATATATATATATATATATATATATATATACCCTGACTTCTTAGAGAAAACATGAGACCTGCCAACACCTTGGTAAACACCCTTGGTGCTAATGATAGACCGAAAGGTAGCGCCACAACTGAAGATGTAGGCCACCTACTGCAAATTAGGTACGCATCCTTATATATACACACTGTGGTTATAAAATATCCTGGCTGGAGTAACATCATTGTGGATGAAACAACTCCAATCTCTAAAAGTCAAGATACGGCAGTACTCAATGCTTCTGATTTCTGTGGAATTCGGGATACCCCTGATCAAAAGAATCTCAGAGGAGGTCTGGCTCCTAAGTCAATCTTGTAACATGAGGATACAACTTACTGTATCCAAAAATCTGTTACATGAATCCTCCAAATATGAGCAAAATGCAGAAGCTGTCTCCCCACCTGCAAGGGCAGGGCGTCCCTTCATGCCTAAGCAGGCTTTGAAGGGGGTTTGGCTTTATTCCGCCAGACACCTCTTGCCTTAATTTGGGACTTTGTATTATTCCAAAATTTTTCTTCGATAACCCGAAGAGGCCGAACCTCTAGGCGGAAACCTGGAGGCCCTGCGGAAAACAGTATTAGACTTTGGCTCCTGTGGCAGATTAGTATTTACCACCAGTAGCATGCTTTACCAGGTCAACCAAGCACTCCCCAGACAGACACCTTGCCTTAAAGGGCAGTCCCGTCAGATTCATCCTAGAGGCTATGTCAGCTGGCCATTCGTTAAGCCATAAAGCACGTCTTAAGGCTACCACCAGAGCTAGGCCTCTGGCATTTAACCTGCTCAATCCTCTATAGCCAGGATCACATACCTGTTGTAGCCAAACTGGTTTTGATCAACTGGGAGCATGACTTCCGTGAACGACCCGTATGAGTCTTAGAGTCCAGGTGTTTTAACAACCTCCTGATCTTCAAAAATGCTATGGATGTAGCACAGTCCGGCAGCAAGGTCGACCCCATAATAGAATAAGCATGACATGCCACCTGATCCACGCGCTTATCCGCTGGATCCTTTGGAGAAGCACTATCAGAGAATGGCAGAACCAAAGTCTTAAAAAGACCTGGCACCAGAGTGTCCACCACAGGAGGGTGAGACCATAATTCAATCTGATCTGGAGGAAAGGGATACATGGTATCTAGTACTTTAGTAATGGTCAGAAGACTGGCTTCTGCCATTCCCTATTGATCAGATTAGAATAATGCGTATGTACCTCAACATCCTCCAGAATGGAGGAAATCAAACCATCCATCTTCTCATTAACTGAGCACCCCCTTGTGTAGAGGACTCGGAATCCGAGTCCCTACTGGATGAATCTTCCCCAATGGTTAACTTCCTGGGAGACTTTGGCAGGCACAATATCCTCTTCAACTCAGAGGAAAAAATATTTTCTTTAAAACCTTTTTATTAGCCGATACTTAATGACTCTCTAAAGGTTTAGGACCACTTGAGGGCTGCCGACAGAGTTTAAAGACTCAGAGGGAAACTATGGCAGCCACAATATCCTCTTCAAAAACTCAGAGGAATTTATTTTTCTTCAAAAACCTTCTTAGTAGCCGATACGACTCACTCAAGGTTTAGGTCCGCTAAAAGGCTGCCCACGGGGGGTTTTAAGGCTCAGAGGGCAACGGCAACAAGGGTCAGAACCCTTTCAGGGGGTGAGACCACTGTCTTCCATATCCACTACTACCGCTGCATAATCCCTGCACGCCGTGCTATCCTTGTCCAGTGCCACATGCATGTATACTGGACATGGGGTAAATCTGTTAAAGACCAGACCCGATTACCCCAGACGCCTCCGTCATGGTGAAAATAATACTAGTCTATGTCCCTGGGGATCTGAGACAAAGTATTTAACAGTTCTTGACAGTCACAAGTGAATACTCCGAGACCTCTGGGGGGTAACCACCATATATATATATATATATATATATATATATATATATATATATATATATATATATATATTACCTACCCTTTCCCACAAAATATAAAAATATAGATTGAAACAATATTATTAAACTATTGCGGCGGCTCGGCGCAGCCCCCTGCTGGCCAGTAACCCCAGCGTCTGGCCGGGGAAGCACCAAGCATCCGCCTGGGCAGCGGAGAAGAGCCGGTGGCGTTGGTGGTGCTCAGCACTTCGCTAAGCCGAAAATCTTTCCACGGCGTCGGCCGAGAAAAGAGCCCCTAAGAGGAACTGGAGGTCGTCGGCGGTGTTCGGCACTTCGCTAAGTCGAAAATCTTTCCACGCCGTCGGATGGAAAAAATGCGCTGTGTTGCTGAGAAGAACCAGAGATCGGCGGCGGTGCTCAGCACATCGCAAAGCCGAAAATGTTTCCACGGCGCCGGACGAGGAAAGAGCGTTGTGCCCCCCAGCCACATCGGCGATGCTGTTGAATTTTACAACCAGTAAAACACATAATTGACACATGGGAGAGAGCAATAAAAGAGGGGAAATAATTCCCTTGGTCACCCCCAATCAGGCTCACCAGACAAAAACCTGTGGCGGAATTCTCAGCCAGGAGTGTCAGCTCTTTTTTAAAAATCAAATGGTGACACCCCAAAGCACCCCAAGACCCTGGTGCTTACCTTACCATCCTGATCCAAATGCAGCTTAGCTGAGGAGGCAATGTGGGTTCATCCAGATCAGAGGAGTATAAGGGCCCAGGAACAGACAGGGTTTCCAATACCCCCGCTTCCATGGCATAATTCCTTTAAAAACAAAAAGTAAATGGGAGAGCAGTTCAGATACACCCTTGCAGTCCAGTTTCAACTGCAAGAAAGAAACTGGAGTGGAGGAAGTCAGCCAGGAGGATATAGGCCCAGGAAGTGGAGACACATCTTTGTTCTTGCAGTTTTCGCCCTTTGGGAGAGGTTAACCCAATCGTCTCTGAATTACTTTGATGGCCTGAACTAAAATGGAAGATAAATATAATGTAGAATCCTTAATACATTGATCAGTCTTCATTAGCAGGATGCCTCATTTTTCCAAGAGTAGTTTTACAGTTTGAAAGCCTTGCCCCAGGAACATCCCAAATGGGGATGCCCAAATGTGTGAACCCCCCTCCCGGTTCAAGATGCCTCCGGGGCACAGAACATTATCCCAAGTTTCGTTCTGCTGATACTGCAGGAAAAAGGTATTTGCTACATTATTGAGTAAGGCTACATTTGGCACTGTCCTAAACTGTTTTCAGTTTTTAAATTGAGACAAAAATGGTCGAGATATCGGGTTTACAAGTTCAGCCAATTACATTCTCTTTCCATCCCATCCCCCAAACAGCTCAGCAGAGTGGGACAGGATTGTTGGTCCCTCCCACCTCCCGCCCCTCTCTCCGCCTCCTCCTCCCACCTCTCTCTCCCCCTCCAGATTCATTACATTGCTGTCAGTGTAGAGAGCTGATTATTATGCAGCATCACAGATCCAAGCACCACACCCACCTTTTCAGAAGAGAAATCATGTTTTTAAATTCTTCAATTTAAAAATGGAAAACAGTTTAGGACAGTGCCAAATGTAGCCAGACACAATGTTATAACAAAACCTTTGCTTGTAGTAGCACTTGTGTGAGTGTATGCGTCAGCTTATCAAGAAATGCAAAATTCTGATAAATGAAAGATGAATCCCCTGACAGCCAGCATGGGGCAAGCAGAAAGCAGATTTAATAGTTACCCCCCCCCTCCCCCCGCCCTTAATAAAAACAGGAGAGGAGACAATAACATTTTGATCTGGGGAGGGGGGGATGTGTCAACATAAAATCAGCTTTGCAAAGCAGATCATGGTTAAACAATGAAATGACATGTGCGTCAAAATCTAATTTAGTATATTTGATACATTGATCAGTCTTCATTAGCAGGATACTGCTATCATAAATATAACTATTTTTTACAAGAGTAGTTCTACAGTTTGAAAGTTCACTTATCCACATATAAGGTACAACTATGATTTTTTATGATTGTTTTTTTATGAATTCTTAATGTAAATATCCACGTTTTATTACATAGAGTCTGTCAACCATAAAACTATGTATTGTTTGACTTTTAAATGACATTGTAAACATTGGTACACAGGAATATAACATATTAGTTCTCTATGTGTCAGAACTGCCCATGCTGAACCATGGCACATGCGGAAATGTACTCATCACAATGACACATGTGGGTGAACCATGCACCAAAGTCATGAGTACATTTGCTCCTTATGCACCAATTTATAACTTGCATAACAGTTTAATGAATCACTGTATGTGAGTAAAATAGTTTAATGATAATGGCAGCAATGTTTTTTCATATATTACTAAAATAAAAAAAATTAAGCATGCCCCCCAAGAGCCCAGGCACCAGGCAAGGGCTGGTACCCAGGACTCAAAGGCCATCTGGGTGGTCCCTGGCCCTGTCTGTGTACCAGCCCTTATGCCCTTTAGTATGAGCTTGTGTTCTTCCGCACCCCGGCGTCCAAAATCAGGGTGCGGTAATCAGGCAGGGTAGCACCATGTCACCCACCAATGCTAGCAGGTAACATGGTGGCCCCCTACCCTGTAAACTGGTGTAGGGGTCAAAAATAAAACACACACAAAATAAATTGGATATTGGACCTCTATACTCTGTTGGTTTTATCCTCTCTTTTTACCACTTCCAATCTTTTTGTTAACACTTTCTTAAATGTATACATATTTATTATAACAATAAAACTACATAAAATCAATATAGCTTTAATTGTTAATTACAGCTACAGTGTTCATTCTTTCCAACGTGTTTCACTCATTACTTTAGAGCTTTTTCAAGGGTATACACCTGATTGCCTGTGATCTTTTTCACACTCCTGTGTAGTCTGCCAGTACGAGAGAAAAAAACATGGAGAAGGTGAGCTGGGAGAAAAAACTGCCTGGCAGGGCAAAGGTTAGCGAGAGCGGAGACTTCTGCTTACTTTTTGTAAAAAAGTCTCCTCTTACCTTTGTCCTTCCAGGACGTTTTTCCTCCCAGCTCACCCTATCCATGTTTTTTCTCTCTCACTGGCAGACTACACAGTGTGAAGCCTTCCTTAGGCGGCACAGGGTGGGGGGGGGGGCTGCCATCAGGGTGTCTATTAGACGCTCTGCCAGGATAATTTGCAATGTGTCAGAGCTGGGCAACGGACAAGAAAAGTATCAGATAATCAAGAAGAATAAAATATTTTTACTAATGTGTGTTATTTTTTTTTTTTTTTACTGTCACTTTACTTTTGAACTGGTAAGGGGTCCCATGCATGGGTGGTGCAGAGGAGCACGGTGGTCCTGGTCATTAGGTCCAATGCTCAGTAAAAACATATATAGTGCAAAATGCTTAAAAATTGATTGGCAACATGGGGAAACATATCTGGTTAGGCTGGCACTGAAAGTGTTACACTGTGTTTAGTTTTTTTTTTAAAGTAACATCAGGATTCAATTTTTTGTTTTAGTCTTAAAAAGTATTTCTATTAGGTAAAGCACAGAGGAATATCTAAACTAAGACTTAACCTACTGCACAACTCTTTTGGCAACTAAAACTGGATCAAAGTTGGGAATAGGAATAGGCTCCACCTGGACATTGGGTCCTGCCTTTTAGAAAATGTTTTAAGCTCGGATAGTGGAATATTGATTTGATCAATCTTCCTAACTAAAAGGTTCGGCCAGATGGTGTTAAATGCCAAGCTGTAACTGAAGAGGACATTCTTGGTGTAAGGAGCAGGGTGGTGCAGAGTTGTGTTCACCGTTCCTTCGGATGACCTGGGTGTGGACCTTTTTGGTACAGCGAGTCTGGCAGCCATGATCTTTGAGACAGGATGAAATGGTTCCCTTTAAAACAGATTCATCTGAGATGTTTTGTGAAGATGGTTGATCAGCACATGTAACTAAGCACTGTGTTGATATACCATCTGGACCTGATGCCTTCTTTATTTAACCCATCTGCCAGTTTTAAGTTTGGCAAGGTATCCGTGTGGATTCATTATTGGTGATCACATTGAATTGTTTCCATGCTGCTTTTGAATTACTAATGTTTTTTTTTGCCACCAAATCTCATTTCAATTTTGTGAAAGGAAATGTCCCCTCTCCTTCAACAGGTGTACCTGGTCTTGCGGTAAAGCAAGTTATTGCTACCCTCTATAAAACTGAAGTAGGTCTTTGTTGGGACAATCTTATTGCATTAAAAAATGTTACATATGACAGCGCACAAAGTTAGTCCTTTCTTCTAGGCTCAAGGCTTTGATTACTCAAAACTGACTTGTAGTTGTTCATTGGGTTTTTATAGGCAAAGGGTTAAATTAGCCTGCTTTTTGTTCACTGTGTTATAGATTTCCTGATAAGCCCTAGTGAATTTGCAGTTTGTGGGGTGTCCAAAATTGGGATGCCCCAGGGTGACTGAACAGAATCTGGGATAGTAAAAATCCCCGGATTTGGTCCAGATCAACTTTAACTAGGTCAATTTTCAATGGAAGGATGTCAGGCCTACATCATATATCTACGGCGGGAGGCAGGGCTAGGGCTTGGGAGGAAATAGGAGCAGTAATAGCTTGTCTCAAGCAAACAATGGTGACACACAGTATTGCAGGTGCAGCAACTGAAAGGCCATGAAGAAGGGCCTGTTGGATTCCCCAGTAGGTCACAGTGTTTTAGGGCTTGCTGGACTGGGTGTTACTCCAGCACAAAGCCAGAACGTATGCAGGAATTCACATCCTCCTCTGGGTGGGCTGCTGACCCTAAGATTCCCTCATTCTCGCTGCCTCTAAAGTCTGCCCCATCCCCCTTACACCGAACCCACTATACCCCTCCAACTAGGACACCTGAGCCCCTACTCTGCTCCTGCAATGCTGTCGCCACAGCAACATGGCTGTGAAGTGCCATTCCAACCTATGCCACAGTATCTTCTCTTGCAATACTAACGATTTAGTACCACCATCTCAACCAATGATTTGTCCCTGCAAAGCTATAGGCTCAGCTGTGGAGAAGAGTGCTGGGTGGTAGTCCAAGAAGCACATTGGAGGCAGGCTCAGCGGGGTTACCAGTTGTTTTTTGGCCACAGTCCACCCACGGAGGTAATAAACTCTCCAGACATTTTATAAAGCATGTATGTAAAATCCCATTATAAAACAACACCTAGTTCGAGCAGCAAAAAAAACGCTAAGTAGATGCTCAATGTGAATATTTTACCTTAGAGAGGGCAACATAAGGAAATTTCTCCATCTCCAAAATATTCTCCTCCCCAGGCTGGCCCAACAGCTGCCCCTGATAAACGCGAGCTGCACTTATTGTGCTTACAC
This sequence comes from Gastrophryne carolinensis, assembly GCA_027917425.1. NCBI lineage: Eukaryota > Metazoa > Chordata > Amphibia > Anura > Microhylidae > Gastrophryne > Gastrophryne carolinensis. Next base: position 199,110,024 of record CM051237.1, read on the forward strand.
CCATACCTGTAAGAAAATATCACACAGTTAAAAAGACATTAAAACTGTAAAGAGATGCCTGAAAAAAAATAGTCCTATCATTATTTTTATTAGCATATATTGCCATTGCAAGCTTGTACACACATAGGATTTTTTCCTCTGTATTTAACCCTTCCTTAGTGAGACAAAGCACACAAGCAGTGAGTTCACACATGCCCGGAGCGGTGGGCTACACAAACCACATTGCATATGCCTTGCTCAAGAGCATTTTTGACATGAAACTAACCAGCAACCCTTTGGCCAGTTCCTTAACCACTAGGTCATGACTGCCCCCTAAGAATGCTTACGGTTGTGGGAAGCCACTGTTCTATTATTGTACTTACCATCTCCCAGAAACATAATAAGATTCTTAGCTCTGTTGTTATTGGGTGTTAAGTTGCGAGCTATATTCAGTGTTTTCCTGGCCTGGTCATTCCAAAACTTTGGTGTCTTCTCTTCCTCTATAATGAATAAATATGATAGTATTAGAAACAGCCATACATTTAAAGTTCTAGTTGTTCTTTTTAACTTTAAAATCAGTATTTATTAATTGCTGCTCACTTACAGATAAATGCTATCTGCTGAAAGTCTACAAAAAACTGCTTTGCCTTCAACAAAAATATAAATGTATTGTAAAGGTCTAACACTTAAACAACTACAAATAAATAAAGTCCTGTGATATATATTTACTTTTTTATATACACTGTTTTGGGTCAGTAAAACCACTTCCTCATGCAGCAGCACTATGGAGAGATCACTCACATCGCAGAAAGCTGTGAATCAGCTGTGAGCTAATTACATTGTAACAGCAGGTCTTGTGGTTATGATGTAACACAATAGAGCGTTTTTTTCTTTCAAATTTATAAATAACAGTATCCTGTGGGGGAATTCATACGATTTCCTGGCACCCACCCAAAAAAAAAAAATCTAAATATCACTGCCATTTCACTTAATCCCTTTTTATGTGCTGGTCCTACACTAATCCATGAAATCTACAGTAATGATTGGGAGCAGACTTACTAGAAGAGCTGTCCCCCTACCCCCTGTAGGTGCAGGTTCACGTGAGAAAACCAGACTTGCCTAAAGTAGCCACAATTAAAAAAAAAAACGGGTGACCTGATAGTCTATCAATTTTAAAATCCACCCTTGTGCACCCCACAAATGCAAAAACCTACAGGGAAATATGTGCAGTCCTAGGTAAGTCTCCAATCAATGCTGTAGAGAATTTCAAAAGATAGAGAATTTCAAAGATAAGCAGTGGGTTTTTGCAAATATGTGTTTACTAAATCCTCTGTTATTTTAATTATTATATTGTGTTGTCCCCCTTCTGAATCTATGGCAGGAGAAAGGGGATTTTCCTCCAAAAAATTAGAAAAAGATTCCACCTCACGTGTTGTATGTTGAGCGTGAAAGTCTATCAAAACTCAGCATTTCCAAATATGGAAGAGACTCCTAAAATCAATTGAATGACCCTATGATGTCCAGTTGCGTATTAAATTAGTTGAAGTTGACTTTAGTCTTATAATTTTGTATTGTCCTGTCAGAAATGATGCTGTTTCTCCTGTCATTGCACCAATGCAAGTCAGAGTTATTTCTCGCTGTTCACTTGGGAAACCTAATAGATCAGATCAGTGCAGTGCTTTGACACAGCTAGGGAGCCTCAAGAATATTCTGAACGTTCTACCTTAAAGAATCAAAGATTTAAAACAGCAATAAATGCCCATCACAGAGGTTTCTTTCTATCATCTCATCTGGAATATATGGTTCATGACCTTGAATGAGAAAACTTTGAAAAGAAACAAAATTAATAAGAGGCATGAATGTGCTCAGTTGTGAAGAGAGTCTAAATGAGCTGAATCTGTTGATGTTGTCAAGAGATTTCTAAGGAGGGACATGTTCACTTTATGCTTTTATACATGTACCATATAGTAAATCCCCAGAATCCCAATAATTAGCTTTAAGGTTAGTGCAAAAGTCATTGGGTTTTCCCTGTGTCTAGGAGACACAATGTCCCAGCTCCAGAAAGGTTTAAAGATCATTCCTATTTATATTTTTACATTATTACTTTACTACTCATCATGTAATACATATTACTTGTTTTTATGGGATGTTTAAACATGGTTTATTTTTTATGATACATTATTTGATAACAGTAGGCAGGAAATCTATATTACATCTTCTATAAGGATTAAAACAATTCACTAAGCTTCAGTAGTCTCACACAGGGAGTGGGACTCAGGCGGCCCTGAAGTCTTTTAAACTCCAGGGCCTCCAATATTCCTCTTTAAAGGCCTTTTTACATACACACTTGTCTATATTTTAATAAAAAAAATTGTACATCTATTCTTTAGAATTTTGAAAACCACTGGTCTAGAAGGAAACATCTTTTTTTTCTTATATTCAGACCAGGCAACATTTGTCTATCTCAATAACACATTCTCTTTAATTTTTGTTTAGCAAAAATGCCAAAAAATACAATTCTGTGAGTACTCACCTGTAGAATTGATTTTGCAGTATACAGCACGTCCTGTTTCACTAATATTCTTTATGCTTGGGATATCCGCCACAAGGTGGCGCAGTGGACTGCAGAAGAGACTTGTGGCGTCTCCCGGCCCTATAAAAGGACAGGAACCTACCACAAATTCCCAGTGTTACAAAGCAGTTAGACAAGAAGCCAGGAGAATAAAAATGAAGGAACCCCAACCAAACATTTGAACAAATCACCATACAGAGGTAACCAAGAAAAATGATAACAAGGGAGGGGTGAAACAGGACGTGCTGTATACTACAAAATCAATTCTACAGGTGAGTGCTCACAGTGAGTGCTTGTATTTTTCCAAATGTACAGCATGTCCTGTTTCACTAATATTCTTTACGCTTGGGACGTCCAAAAGCATTGTCCATAAAGTAGGGTAGGATCCCCAAGAACAACAGCGGGCAGTTTAAGCCACTGCCGCCTTAAGAACTTTGCGGCCAAAAGCAGTATCAGCTGAGGCCCGAACATCAACCTTGTAAAACTTGAAAAAAGTATGAACAGAAGACCAAGTTGCGGCCTTACATACTTGTTCAACAGAAGCCTGATGCTGAAAGGCCCAAGAGGCCCCAATAGCATGAGTGGAATGAGCAGTAAGGCGGAAGGGAGGTTCCTTCCCCTTAGCAGAATAGGCTTGCACCACCGCCTGACGAATCCACTTGCTGGATAGCCGGAGGCAAACCCTTCCTAGGACCAGAAGGAAGAACAAAAAGAGCATCAGTCTTCCTGAAAGATTCAGTAGCTACCAAGTAAAACTTCAGAACCCTGACCACATCTAAAGAATGCAGTGTCCTCTCATTGGAATTAGCAGGATTAGGACACAAGGAAGGCAAGACAATGTCCTGATTGAGATGAAAAGCAGACACAACCTTAGGCAAGAAATCTGGTTTAAACCGAAACACCACCTTGTCCTGGTGTCGCTCAAAATAAGAAGGCTTGATGGAGAGCGCAGCCAACTCAGAAACACACCTGACAGAAGTGATAGTCACCAAAAAGGCTACCTTAAGAGTCAAGATGGGCAAAGCAGCCTCACAGAGAGGCTCAAAATGACGACCCTGCAGAGCAGATAATACCAGATTCAAATCCCAAACTGGCAACATAGGTTTACGTGGCGGACGCACATGAGAAACCCCCTGGAAAAAAGTCTTAACCAAACGGTGACTGGCAAAAGTCAAAATCTTTGGAAAAAAATTGCCAGAGCTGAAACATGACCTTTGAGGGTACTAAGAAGGCCCAAATCCAAACCATGTTGCAAGAATTCCAGAATCCTGGGAACAGAAAACACCCGACAGGGAAGAGATTTGGACTCACACCAGGCAATGTAACCATGCCAGACCCTGTAGTAGATAAAGAACGAGGACTTCTTCCGAGCCCTAATCATAGTAACAACAGAGGCAGGCAAACCCTTTTCCATCAAGATGGAGGTTTCAGCAGCCAAGCCGTCAAAGCCAGCGTTTGTAAATTGGGATGGCACAGCTGCCCCTGAGTGAGCAGATCTGGATCCTTGGGCAGGACGTACTGATCTACTGCCAACTGCATGATGTCTGCGAACCACACTCTTCTTGGCCAACAGGGGGCCACCAGAATTGTTGGCACCCTTTCCTGGGCTACCTTGCACAGCACCCTGCCCAACAGAGGAAACGGAGGGAACACATAGAGGAGCCGAAACCCACTCCAAGGCATTGCAAGCGCATCCATGGCAAAGGCCAGAGGATCCTGTGACAGAGAGACAAAGAATGGAAGTTTGTGATTGTGACGTGAAGCAAACAGGTCCACATCCGGCAGACCCCAGCGGTGGAACACCCTTACGCTGAGGGACCACTCCCCCAGCCGAGATATCCCCCTGCTCAGGGAGTCTGCCTCCAGGTTCTCCACTCCTGGGATGTAAACTGCCGATATGCAGGGAACATTCTCCTCAGCTCAGGACAGTATCAGGGACACTTCCTTGAGGGCTTGCTTGCTCCGAGTCCCTCCATGATGATTGATGTAGGCAACCGCCGTCTGGTTGTCCGGGCGGACCTGAACAGCCCGACCCCGAAGGTGCGGAGTCAACTGGAAAAGAACCAACCTTATCGCCCGCAGTTCCAGAATGTTGATGGGAAAATGGGCCTCTTGAGGGCCCCACTGACCCTGGAACTTCAACTTCCAAAAGCCCCCCCCCCCCAACCTGTCAGACTGGCATCTGTGGTGACAGTCTCCCAGCAAGGAGGCAGAAAGGTCCTGCCCACTAGGATATTCCACCACGAGAGGGACTGACTGACCAGAGGGGACAGAAAAAAGGACTGATCCAGAGACACGGGGTCAGGATCCCAAACTGACAAGAGGTGCAAGGACTGAGACGCAATAAGAATGTCGTCCAGATAAGGAAGGATGCGAATGCCCTGAGATCTCAACAGAGCCATCACCCCCGCCAGCACCTTGGTGAAGACCCGAGGGGCTGAGGTAAGACCGAAAGGTAAGGCCACAAATTGGTAGTGCTGATCCTCCAGAGCAAACCTGAGAAATCTCTGATGACCTGGAAAGATAGGAACATGAAGGTAAGCATCTTTGATGTCCACAGAAGTCATGAAGTCGCCCGGCGCAAGGTACTGACCGCCGAGCGCAGGGTCTCCATGCGAAAATGCTTGAACCGGAAAAACTTGTTGAGGCGCTTTAAATCCAGAATGGGCCTCAGGGACCCATCCTTTTTGGGAACAGTGAACAGATTGGAATAGAAACCTCTGCCCCTTTCCAGGAGGGGCACCAGGCAAATAACCCCCAAATCCAAAAGGCTTTGGACCGCAAGGCGCAAGCCCTGAACTGACAAGGGATGTTGAGCCATCCGGGATCTGATGAATCTTGGAGGCGGCCAGGCTGCAAACTCTAGCTTGTACCTGGAGGACACCACCTCCTGAATCCACCGGTCTGAGACACGCAGTCTCCAAATATGAGCAAAGAGCCGCAACCGTGCCCCCAACCAGATGGGTGAGGGCGCCTCCTCATGCCTGAGGGGGCTTGGAGGAAGATTTGGACTTGGGACCCCATGAGAGACCGGGGCGACCACGGCCTCTACCCCGGCCCCAAGGGTCTCTACGTGCCCCTGCAAATGGTGCACCCCGACCGGACCTGGGGGCACGGAAGGAGGGGAGGGAAGAACCAGCCCCCTGAAAGGGCCGCGGCTGCCTCCTGCATTGAGGCATCCTACCATCCTTAGCAAACAAATCCAGATGCTAGGGAAAGCCAGTGAGAGCCTTCTTAGCAGCATTATCAGCCGCCCACTGACGCAGCCAAACAGAGCGGCGTATAGCCCCCAAAAGGGCAGAAGCCTTACCACACATCCTGAGCGCATCATCCATAGCAGAAAGAATTAATGCCACAAATTCATAGCAAAGCAGGAGGGATCTATACTCCTCCCCCCTTATTGGCATCTGAGGCATTATCCAGAAGGCACTTGAATAACCCTTCAAGAGCAAGAGCCGTGATGGCAGAAGCGCACACAGGGCACAGCGCAGTCCTTGCACAAGCAAATGCGTGACAGGCCAGCTGATCAACACGCCGGTCCTCACCATCCCTCAGAGTAGAAGTGTCAGGGGAATGCATGACCGAGGTATTGGACAACCGAAGCACGGGAGCATCCACCTCAGGGGGGGGGGGGACACGACCAGCGCTTAACCACATCAGTAGGAAACGAATACCTCCTGTCCCAACTCTTAGGCACCGCGGGCAATCTGCTAGGATGTTCCCACTCCTTGAGCACCAAATTATTGAAGCTGATCTGCTCAGGGAACTCCAAGCGTTGTTTAACAGAGTGAAAAAGCTCACCCTGCTGCCTCTTACCCGGCACAGGAGGTGTAATACACAGTACTTCAAAAATGTGAGACAACAGCCTGTCCGAATCCTCAGAAGACCATGGATCTTCTCCAAAGGGAGACCCAGTACCACCAGAAACCTCCTGCTTCTCCTCAGTGGACTCAGAATCAGATAAAAGTTCCCCCTCTTCTAGGGGGTACAGGCCAGGGAAAGAAAACTGTCCCTCATCCTCCTCAGGAAACAGGGAAACAGCAGGAGTTAAATGCCGCTTCTTGCCAGCAGCTTTACGGGGGACCGGCCCAGCCATATGCCTTTCCAGGCTGGCCACCCGCAAGGCCAGGTCATAGCGTGATTCCCCACTAGCATGTCCCTCACTAGGAGTCAAATGCAGGCGCGAGGGGGTAGGTGATGTAAAAGGGGGCGCAAAGCTGGGCAGCGTAGCAGGCAAACCAGACTGCAGCGCAAGTACCTTCTGGGCGCAGGGCACACATACCCTGACACCGTCACTCACGGGATACCCCACACACGACACACAGCTGGGCTTGTCCCAAAGAAACCCCAAGCACATTATCCCCAGAAGCCTCCATATGGTGATTAGAGTAGGCACACTGGCCAGTATAGGGTTAAGGCTAACAAGAGCCACCTGGGATGCCCCAAACCCCGCTAGGGAAGGTGGGAGATGCAAAGGGAAGAGGGCCGGGAGAAACCACAGTCACGGTAATCCCGCCTGAAAGACATAAGAAAACCACACATAACATTCCCATAATGTGGTGACAAGAGCACAGTACAACCCCGAAGGGGACTCACGGACCAAGAAGCCGATCGCACATCCAGGAAGGCCAGCAGCGCGCCGCAGTACCGCAGGTCAGGAGAAGACAAACTTCAGACAAAATGGCGCCTGCAAGGACCTTGAGGGGCGGGTCGCGGAGGAATGACGCAAAAAGCGTCATCCGTGGGACCCGCCCCCCGAAGAGCACGAATCGCGCTCCACGTGACCCCCCAGCGCAGCAACACAAGGCGAATGTCGCCGCCAGCCGCGGAGCGCCGTACAAAACAGCGCGGCGGCGAGCGCGCACAATACAAATGTGCAACCACACCTCCTACCCCCCCCCCCCCGGAGAGCTCCCCAGAGCGAGGCGGGGAAGAGCAACGGTAGGCGCACCCAAGGCATGCTTATCTAGGGAGAAGGGGGGGCAGTGGGAGGGCAGGGTAAGGCCCACAATAAGGCAGGAAGGGGCATCCCACAAGGCTCACCATAAGCCTGAACCGCCTACCCTTGTAGGTACAGGGATTGCGGTTGGAGCAGCACTCCTCCAGCACCTGACCCTGGCACTGTCCTACCTTCACCTGAACCAGTCAGCCAAGGCTGGGAGGCAGTGGGTCCAGAACGGGTGGGAATAGTCCTGCAGGGCCGCAGGCAGGTAAGCCCCGCTCGCCTGCGTAATATAGAGAGCCATCTTCTATCTTCGCAGTCCTGACTGTAGAAGGAAACTGGGAATTTGTGGGAGGTTCCTATCCCTTTTAGGGCCGGGAGACGCCACAAGTCTTTTTGCAGTTCACTGCGCCACCTTGTGGCGGATATCCCAAGCGTAAAGAATATTTGTGAAACAGGACGTGCTGTATACTTGGAAAATGTCAGTATAAACTGACCTAGACAAAAATACCATTTTGTGATTGGTATTATAAGTATGTCACACACCCCGCTTCCAATATTCATGACATATGGGTTATGTCCAGTAGAGGGCGAACTTCTGCAGAGATGACAGGAAAAAAAGGAGCCCCTCCCGGTCCATAAATACCTGGGACCTCCCACACATTCCCCAGTAAAGAAAAGCAGTGAGGGGACCAGGAAGAGTCAAATACAAAAAATGTAACAATAAAAGGTTCACCATATAAAGGATCCAGAAAACAACAAGGGCGGGATGAAGCGGGGTGTGTGACATATTATAATACCCATTTTACAGGTGAGTAATCACAAAATGGCATTATTCCAAGTATGTCACACACCCCGCTTTCAATATTCATGACATATGGGACATCCAATAGCAGTGTCCAACATGGGTGGGGATCCCAAAAAAGGCAATAATGCACAAATTTAAACCACTGCAGCTTGCAGAACCTTGCGGCCAAAAACAGCATCCGCTGAGGCCCGCACATCAACCTTATAAAACTTGGAAAAAGTATGAACAGACCAAGTAGCAGCCTTACAAACTTGTTCAACAGAGGCCTGATGCTAAAAAGCCCAGGAAGCCCCAACAGCACGAGTAGAATGAGCAGTGATCTGAAAAGGGGGAACCCTCCCCTTGGCAGTATAGGCCCCAACAATGGCCTGACGTATCCATTTACTAATGGTAGACTTGGCAGGCGGCAAACCTTTCCGGGGCCCGGAGGGCACCACAAACAAGGCGTCCGTCTTACGAAACGAAGAAGCAGCCACCAAATAGTACTTCACACAACGAACTACATCCAAAGAATGCAGGGCCCTCTCCTTGTCATTGCTAGGCTTAGGACACAAGGAAGGGAGAACCACATCCTGATTGAGATGGAAGGCAGAAACCACCTTAGGAAGAAAATCTGGCTTAAAACGAAAAACCACCTTGTCCTGGTGTCTCTCAAAGTAAGGGGCTTGAATGGAAAGAGCCGCCAACTCAGAGACACGTCGAACAGAGGTAATAGCCACCAAAAAAGCAATCTTTTGTGTAAGCATAGAAAGTGCAACATCCTGCATCGGCCCCTGGAGAGCCGACAGAACCAAATTCAAATCCCAAACGGGCAACACAGGCTTTCTAGGGGGCCGCACATGAGTGACCCCCTGGAAAAAAGTCCTAACCAAGGGATGCAGAGCAAAGGACCTTTGAAAGAAGACCGCCAGGGCAGAAACCTGCCCTTTCAAGGTACTAAGCTGGAGCCCCAGGTCCAGACAGTGTTAAAGAAAATCCAAAATCCTAGGAATCGAAAACACCCTGCAAGGCAATGTCCTAGCCTCACACCAGTCAATATAGGACCTCCAAGTCCTGTAGTAGATGTTAGAGGAAGATCTCTTCCTAGCTCTAACAAGTGTCTGAATCACAGCATCAGACAAACCCTCCTCCTTTAAGATGGAGGTTTCAGCAGCCATGCCGTCAAAGCCAGCGTTTGTAAATTGGGGTAACGAAGTTGACCTTGAGTGATCAGATCCAGAAACAGGGGCAACCTGTACTGATCTACCGCCAGCCGCACGACGTCTGCGAACCAAACCTGTCTTGGACACCTTGGGACCACCAGAATTGCTGGTGCACCCTCTAGAGCCAGCTTGCGCACCACTTTGCCCACCATGGAGAAGGCGGGAAACAGGTACAGAAACCCCAGATCCCTCCAGGCAAGAGTCAAGGTGTCCACTGCCAGGGCCAGAGGATCCTGAGACAGAGACACGAATGCAGGAAGCTTGTGATTGTGACGTGAAGCAAAAAGATCCACCTCTGGAATCCCCCACTTGCGACAGAGGGACCGGAACACATTGTAGTTGAGCGACCATTCCCCTCGGCGAGAGAATCCCCTGCTCAGGGAGTCCGCCTCCATGTTCTCCACACCCGGAATGTACACCACTGAAATGCATGGGACATTGCTCTCCGCCCATGCAAGAATCAGAGAAACTTCCCTGAGGGCACTCCTGCTGCGAGTCCCTCCTTGGTGATTGATGTAAACGACCGCAGTCCGATTGTCTGATCGAACCTGAACCGGTAGACCCTGGAGGTGATGCGTCAAGCCTGACAGCACCAACCGAATAGCTCTCTGCTCCAAGAGACGAAGAGAAAGGATGGCTGAGAGCAACGTCTCCATGCGGAACTTCTTGGTTCGAATGAACCTGTTGAGAAGCTTCAGATCCAGAATGGGTCTTATGGATCCATCCTTTTTGGGAACCGTGAAGAGGTTGGAATAATAGCCCCGGACTCTCTCCGATGTCCAGAAGATTTTTTACTGCCCACAGGAGCCCCTGCGCAGCCCCGGGATCCGAGGGCACCCGAGATCTGAGGAATCTGTGAGGAGGCCGGTACTCGAACTCCAGTTTGTACCCGGAAGAGACCAGTTCCAAGATCCATTTGTCTGTGACCTCCCGGGCCCAAACCTGGAAGAAGTGTCGCAGACGTTCCCCCACACGCAAGGGAGAGGGCGCCCCCTCATTGCTGAGCTGGCTTGGCAGCAGGCTTGGGCTTGGAACCCCAGGCAGGTCCAGGACAAGCACGTCCTCTGCCTCTGTTCCAGGAATCACCTCTGAAGGTAGAGTAGGCAAAACCTCTGCCTGCTCTGGCACCGGGAAAGGAAGGATTAAAGGAGCCTGCCCCCCGAAAGGAGCAGCGCTGCTTCTTACGTTGTGGTAACTTTCCCCCTTTTGCCACCGAATCCAACTTATCTCCAAACAGCTGCATACCCAGGAAGGGTAGCCCTGTAAGTGATTTCTTAGCCGCAATGTCAGCCGCCGATTGGCGCAACCAGACCAATTGGCGAATAGCCACTAGCAACGCCGAGGTTCTACTACACATGCATATTGTGTCATCCAAGGCGGATAAAACAAAAGACATGAACAATTCACACCGCTTAAGGGCTGTGAATTCAGCACTGGCCGGATTAAGCTGGGAACCACTCAACAGGTCCCTAACCACAGACCTGGTAGCCACAGCCGTGAGCGCAGACGCACAAACAGGCCGCAAGGCTGAACCCACACTAGCTAAGGCATGGCAGGCCATTTGGTCAATGTGCTTGTCCTCACCATCTTTAAGAGTGGTGGCGTCTGGAGAATGTACAACAGAGGTGTTGGACAATCCCAGAATGGGCGCATCGACCTCGGGAGGGGACGACAAGCGCTTCACCGCGTCCACCGAAAAGGGATACTTCCTATCCCATCCCTGAGGAACACCGAGGAGCCGGCTAGGTCTCTCCCATTCCTTAAGAAACATGCTTTCAAAATGATTCTGATTTGGGAACTCCAAGCGAGGCTTAGAAGTCCCAAAGTATTCCCCTTCCTGTGGAGGGGACTCCGCTGGAGGAGAAATGTCCAGCACCTCAAATAAATGGGCCAGGACTTTGGGGTTATCAACGGCATCCCCCTGCGCCTGCCCAGTATCGGCATAAAAAAAACTGCTGATCCTCAGCATCAGATTCAGCAAACAATTCCCCCTCCTCAAGCGGGGAATAATCAGACCAGTCAAGGGAATCATAGTCATCAAAATCCAGAACCGGCGCGGCCGGAGACAGATGTCTTATCTTAGCTGGGGCCTTTCTGGCCGCAGAGCTAGAAATCAATTTCTCGATGTTGGCCAATCTAGAACATACATCAGATTGCGACTCTCCGCCAATGACAGTGTCACATGGGGTGCGGATAAGGCGGGATGGGGTAGGAGATGGGCACGGACCCAGACGCCTGGGACCCCGACTGCCGCATTATGGCCTGCTGAGCACATGTTATGCAAATCAGTACATTATCCCCCGTAAGGGATACCCCACAACCCACACACTGCCGGGATTGCCCCGAAGGGAGCCCAAGCCCAGTATCCTGGGAAGCCTCCATATGGTGATTTTAAGGTAGTCGCAATGACCCGAGGGAATTACGCTGCTTGAGCAACCCAGGATGCCCCTTTAAGTCCCTAGTGGGAGGATTTATAGGACAACAAATTTATCTGCAAGGGACCCTTGGACCGGGAGAACCCCCTTTAAATATAATTGATAGGGAGTCCTCCTGAAAGACACAATGTGAAGGGACCCATGAGCAGGCACACACACATGCAATCAAAGTACATAAAATATGACATAATATATATATACACATATATAAATATAACATATGGAAGGGCATGTTGGCAGGCTGCCCCAACGGGCTAGAAGGTGCATGCAGCGCACATATACAGAAAAAAAGGGGGCCCAACAGGGCACTCACGGAAGATCAATGGCGTCCTGCCAGCCAGGAGCTCCAGAGAGAGAGGGAGAAGAAGGGCGGGCCAGTGCGGATTGCGCCACGCCTGGCCCCGCCCCGCCCCATCTGAAAGCCGCGGATCCCAGCAAATAGCTGGGCTCCGCAATGGCGCCATAAGCAGAGGCGGCGGACTGCGGCGAGCACGCCGAGCGCCCGGCCCCGCACCCTTTCCAAGCAACCTGAGGGGAAGAAGCTCCCCCTGTAAAATGGCCTCCACATGCAGCCAAAAGCCCACACACACCACGCGACGAGTGAGGAAGTAAGCACATACCCGCACACAACACACATTCTAAAAGAAGTTTTGGAGAGAAGGAAAAGCAACCCCCCCCCCCCCAAGTAGAGGGGAACAGGGAAACCCAGAAGGGGGGGAATCCCGCACTACAGGGTGGAAGGGATAAACCGGGACAGGGCATCCCAAACCAGGATCACCAAACCTGGATACCGCCTACCCCTTAATATGGGGTCTCACGGGGGAGCATGGCTCCCTAGATACACCTCTAAGGTGTTGCCTACCCTCGCCCGGACCTACAGCCAAGGCTGGGAGGCATAGTATGGACTTAATTAAACAAGGTCCGGGCAGAAATAGGGGCAAATTGGCCGGGTGTAACCCCGGCTTACCTGCAAGGAAGAAACACAGCCATACTCTGACTTATAAGAAACTGTGCAACACCGCGCTTCAATGCTAAACAATGAAATTAATTCAGATACAAAAATTTAAATCATGTGAAATTGAAAATTAAATACAGCTCAACGTGTCAGAAGATTCCCAATCTTCCCAATAAAATATAAAGGAAAAAATACACAGAGCTTATTGCTTCAAAGTAATACATATAATGTCCAATTATTATGATGATCCTCCAAATATCAGTATGTGCAAAAACAATATTACAGTCTTTCAATATTCTTTAACCACGTCCCAAGGTGCATGTGCAATCATATTCTTCTGTGCTCTTAACACCCGTATGTGCAAATAATTACCAAAAATGCATCTTGAACAAATCACAACCAACCAAGTAGAGTAATAATTGGGTGTCTTCCCCCAGCCACTGAGCAACCAGCTTTAAAAAATCATCCACAGCCAGATTCTGTTAGCTTCCACAAGGCAGATATTTTAACATAATCCCTCAGGATGTATTTAATTATTGGATGGCAGCCCGCACATGGAGGGAAAAATAAAATAGAGCAGGACTAGTGCAATAACGTTTAAAAACACTATTTAATAAAAATATGAATCCAAGAATCGCACTCACAGACTAATATCATAAAAACAGCATGTCAGCTCACTAAAAGAGCAAGATGATAGAGCAGGTCTCACCGCCAGTCTTCGATGCTTCCACCGGCCAATACAAAGCATATGGGTGATGAACGCTGCAGCAGGGATATGATCCCGTCACTAAGGTCCAGAGAATGAAAAAACTGCCAAATTCCAACGCGTTTCGTCGCAAATGCAACTTTAACCAGGTATTCGGCAGATAGAAGCAAAGTGTCTTTAAATAACGGAAGTGGAGAGGCGAGAGACACCGCTCCCGCCCTCCTCCTCTGACGTACACTAGCAAAGCTTAGGTTGCTAGGCAGCCAACTCACGCTTCGCCCCAGCACAGAGCGGAAGTAGAGCGACGAGAGACAATGCTCTCGTCCTCCACCTATGGCGTCAGCTACGACACTTAGGTTGCCTTAGCAACCTAATCATACTTCAAACAGCTACGGGGTCTATGTTTAGGAGCTGAAAGGAGCTAAGGCAACCTAAGCGTCGTAGCTGACACCATAGGTGGAGGACGAGAGCATTGTCTCTCGTCGCTCTACTTCCGCTCTGTGCTGGGGCGAAGCGTGAGTTGGCTGCCTAGCAACCTAAGCTTTGCTAGTGTACGTCAGAGGAGGAGGGCTATGTGCAGGGATACACATAGCCAGTCTACAATGCTCTGTTTGTATAGTGATAGGGTCTCTTATTACTTAATGTAATCCATTAATATATTCATTCATCAGTTAGCAGCAGGAGGAGTAGTGCTGCTTCTTTGTAAGTATATATGGTTTTGTAGATGCTTATCTTACATTTATCCTTTAGTTTGCAGCAGAAAGAGGAGGGCTGCCTCTGTATGTATAGCCCCGTAGTGCATGATGACCATTTAGGGGTTAATTATATATTTTGTGTTTGCACTGGGCGTCACGGGGGGAGGGCGGGAGGTGCGGGTCCGCACCTCTAGGCGGGCGGCCGCTCCTTTCAGCTCCTAAACATAGACCCCGTAGCTGTTTGAAGTATGATTAGGTTGCTAAGGCAACCTAAGCGTTGTGGCTGACGCCATAGGTGGAGGACGAGAGCATTGCCTCTCGTCGCTCTACTTCCGCTCTGTGCTGGGGCGAAGCGTGAGTTGGCTGCCTAGCAACCTAAGCTTTGCTAGTGTACGTCAGAGGAGGAGGGCGGGAGCGGTGTCTCTCGCCTCTCCACATCCGGTATTTAAAGACACTTTGCTTCTATCTGCCGAATACCTGGTTAAAGTCGCATTTGCGACGAAACGCGTTGGAATTTGGCAGTTTTTTCATTCTCTGGACCTTAGTGACGGGGTCATATCCCTGCTGCAGCGTTCATCACCCATATGCTTTATATTGGCCGGTGGAAGCATTGAAGACTGGCGGTGAGACCTGCTCTATCATCTTGCTCTTTTAGTGAGCTGACATGCTGTTTTTATGATATTAGTCTGTGAGTGCGATTCTTGGATTCATATTTTTATTAAATAGTGTTTTTAAATGTTATTGCACTAGTCCTGCTCTATTTTATTTTTCCCTCCATGTGCGGGCTGCCATCCAATAATTAAATACATCCTGAGGGATTATGTTACAATATCTGCCTTGTGGAAGCTAATGGAATCTGCCTGTGGATGTGGATGATTTTTTAAAGCTGGTTGCTCAGTGGCTCGGGGAAAACACCCAATTATTACTCTACTTGGTTGGTTGTGATTTGTTCAAGAGGCAATTTTGGTAAGGATTTGCACATACCAGGAAGAGCAAATTATATAGTGAAAAATAATAAAACACCATATAAAGGATCCCAGAACAAAAAAGGGCGGGGGAAGCGGGGTGTGTGACATACTCGTAATACCCATTTTACAGGTGAGTACTCACAAAATGGTATTATTCCTAGTATGTCACACACCCCGCTTCCAACATTCATGACACTTGGGACATCCAATAGCAGTGCCTATAATGGGCGGGGATCCCACAAGGAAAATAAGGCATAACTTAAATTACTGCAGCTTGCAGAACCTTGCGACCAAAAGCAGCAACCGCTGAGGCCCGCACAACAACCTTGTAAAACTTAGAAAAAGCGTGAACCGAAAACCAAGTAGCAGCCTTGCAAACTTGTTCAACAGAAGCCTGGTGCTGAAAAGTCCAGGACACACCACCAGCACGAGTAGAATGAGTAGTAACACGAAAAGGGGGAACTTTCCCCTTAGCAGAATAGGCCCCAGCAATGGCCTGACGAATCCATTTACTAATGGAAGATTTGGCGGGTGCCAAACCCTTTCTAGGCCCAGAAGGCACAACACAACGAACAACATCCAAAGAATGTAAAACCCTTTCCCTTGTTATTACTAGGATTAGGGCACAATGAAAGAAGAACTATATCCTGATTTAAGTGGAAGGCAGACACCACTTTAGGAAGAAAATCTGCTTTAAAACGGAAAACCACCTTATCCTGATGCCTCTCATAGTAAGGAGCCTGTATTGACAGGGCCGCCAATTCAGAAACCTGACGGACAGAGGTAATAGCAACCAAAAAGGCAACTTTCTGAGTGAGAATATGAAGAGGAACCTCCTGTAAAGGTTCAAAAGGAGCCGCCTGCATAGCAGAGAGCACCAGACTAAGATCCCAAACTGGAAGTAGGAGCTTTCTAGGAGGTCGCACATGTGTGACCCCCTGGACAAAAAATCTTAACCAAAGGGTGAAGAGCAAATGACCTTTATAAGAAAATAGCTAAAGCAGAAACCTGCCCTTTCAAAGTACTAATCTGGAAGCCCAAATCCAGACCCCATTGCAGAAACTCCAAAATCCTAGGGATAGAAAATACCCTGCAAGGCAGGGACCTAGACTCACACCAGTCAATATAGGACATCCAAGTCCTGTAATAAACCACAGAGAAAGACTTCTTTCTAGCTCTAACAAGAGTCAGAATGACAGCATCAGAAAGGCCTTCCTCCTTTAAGATGGAGATTTCAGCAGCCACGCCGTCAATGCCAGCGTTGGTGAATTGGGGTAACAAAGTTGACCCCGAGTTTAAGAGATCTGGAAGAAGAGGCAGAGGCAACAGATCCTCTGCCAGCCTTCTGACCTCTGCGAACCACAGGCGTCTTGGCCACTTTGGAGCCACCATTATTGCTGGTGCCCCTTCCAGAACCAACTTGCGCACCACCTTGCTTATCATGGAGAATGGGGGAAAAGGATACAGGAACCCCAGATCCTTTCCAGGCAAGAGACATGTCATCCACTGCCACTGCCAGAGGATCCTGGGATAGAGACACAAAGGCTGGAAGCTTGTGGTTGTGGCGAGACGCAAACAGGTCCAACCGCGGTGTCCCCCACTTGTGACAAAGGAACTGAAAGACCTCGGGGTTGAGAGACCATTCTCCCTGGCGAGCGCATGCTCTGCTCAGGGAGTCTGCCTCCACCTTCTCTATCCCCGGAATGTAAACTGCCGCTATGCAGGGAACAATTGATCTCTGCCCACTGAAGGAACAGAGACGCTTCCCGGAGGGCACCCCAACTGTGAGTCCCTCCCTAGTGATTGATGTATGCAACTGCTGTTCGGTTGTCTGACCGAATCTGAACCGGCAAACCCCGCAAGAGATGAGTCAGTCGGAGCAGCACAAGACGAATGGCCCCAAGTTCCAATAAATTGATTGGGGAATGAGCCTCCAGAGGCCCTCACAACCCCTGAAACCGGTGTCTCCTCCATATGCCCCCTCCAGCCCGTAAGGCTGGCATCTGGGGTGACCAACTCCCAACAAGGGGTCAGAAATGATTTGCCGTCCCTGAGATTGCTCGAAATCAGCCACCACTGGAGGGACTGCAGGACGAGGGGAGACAACAGACAAGTCTGATTCAAAGACAACGGGCGCTTGTCCCACTTCGCCAGGAGAAAGAGCTGAAGCGTCCTCATGTGGAACTGAGCAAAAGGAACCGCTTCGAGCGTGGCCACCATCAACCCCACTAATCTCATCCCCAAGCGGATAGGCTGATGAGGATTGGACAGGAACAGATGAATTAAATCCTGAATCAGAACAATTTTGGACTGAGGAAGAAATACCCTGGCCTAAAGGGTATCCAGAATCAAGCCCAGAAAGGGAATCTCCCTTACAGGACAAAGAGGATTTTGCATGGTTTATCACCCAACCAAACCTCTCTAGTGTAGTCACCACTGTTCTGGTGTCCAGTTCCGTCTGATTGAAAGATGAGGCTGTGATGAGCAAGTCGTCCAGCAATGGCACAATGCGAATGCCCTGGACCCTGAGAATAGCCATTACTCCTGCCAGGACCCTGGTAAACACTCTTGGGGATGGAGTGAGACCGAATGGAAGAGCCGAAAACTGAAAATGGTGGTCTTCTACTGTGAATCTGAGAAACCTTTGGTGAGCGGTAAAAATAGGAATGTGCAGATAAGCATCCTTGATGTCTATGGACGTCATAAAGTCCCCCTGGCGGAGAGCGTCGATCGTTGAACGCAACGACTCCATGCGGAACCTTCGGAAATGCATAAGCTGATTGAGTCGTCTCAAATCTAGAATAGGCCGAACAGAGCCGTCCTTTTTTGGGAACCGTAAATAGGTTGGAGTAAAACCCCAGACCTCTTTACGCTGGAGGAACCTGGCGGATAACATCCATGTTTAAAAAGTTCGCCACAGCTGCCCGGAGCCCCTGTGCGATCACAGGATCTGCGGGCATCCGAGACCTGAAAAATCTGGGAGGAGGCCGAACCTCGAATTCCAGCTTGTAACCGGAGGACACAACTTCCAGAATCCATCTGTCTGATACCTCTTGACCCAAGCCTGGAAAAAAGAATCGCAGCCGTCCCCCCCACCCGTACGGGTGAGGGCGCCTCCTCATTGCTGGGCAGGCTTGGAAGTGGACTTGGGCTTGGATCCCCAACTCTGACCTGGGCGGCCACGTCCTCTTCCTCCATTCCATGCAGTCCCCCTTGGGGCTGAAAAGGGCCGATCCTCTGCCCGTTCTGGAACCACGAAAGGAAGGGTCAAAAGGAAGCCAATCCCAGCAAGGAACGACGTTGCTTCTTACGCTGAGGCAATTTGCCTCCTTTAATGACAGAATCCAACTTCTCACCAAAGAGGCGTAATCCCCCAAAGGGAAGCTGTAAGCGACTTCTTTGCCACCGTGTCAGCCGCCCACTGGCGTAGCCAAATAGACCGGCGAATCGCAACAAGCAAGGCAGAAGTTCTGCTACACAAGACCATGGAGTCATCTAAAGCAGAAAGTACAAAAGACAAATAAATCACATCGCTTGAGAGCAGAAAACTCATCAGAGGCTGGATCAAGCCCTGAGGTATCCAATAGGTCTCTAATAACAGACCTAATAGCGACTGCCATAAGTGCCGAGGCACCCACAGGCCGCAAGGCCGAGCCAACGCTAGCAAACGCATGGCAAGCCATTTGTTCAATACGTTTGTCCTCCCCATCCTTTAAGGGAAGTAGATTCCGGAGAATGCAAAACAGAGGAATTGGACAAACTGAGCACAGGTGAATCCACCACAGGAGGGATGACCAACGCTTACAGTGTCTGCAGGAAAGGGATATTTTTTATTTATTTTTTTTATATCCCAGCCCAAAGGAATGCCAGGAAGCCGTGCAGGCTTTTCCCATTCCTTAAGAATGATATCTTCAAAATGTTTCTGATTAGGAAATTCAAAACGAGGCTTGGAGGCTCCAAAGAACTCCCCTTTCTGAGGAGGGACTGCTTCTGGAAAATCGATAGCCAAGACCTCATATAATTGAGCAAGAGCTTTAGGGGTGTCAAAATTCTCCCCTTCACCTTGTTCAGCGTCAATACTCACAATTGCTGAACATCTGAAACATCAGATTCTTCAAAGAATTCTCCTTCTTCAAATGGAGAACAATCAAAAATGCTCGCTACAATCAAGCTCATTTGCCTCAACGGTCAGAGCTAAATGTTTTCTTTTAGCTGAGGCCCTCTTGGCCACAGAGCTAGACATTTATTTTTTCAATGTGAGCCAATCAGGCACATACATCAGAAAGCGACTCTCTACCCATGACAATATCACTGGGGGTATAAACAAGACAAGGCGTTGTGGGGGAAGAGGCAGGAGCCACCTACCCTGAGGCTTGGGCCCCTTACTGCTGCATTATAGCCAATTGAACACAAGATACACAAAAAAAAATGCGTTATCCCCAACAAGGGATGCCCCACATCGCAAACACTGCCGAGTCTGTCCTGCAGGTACTGAAAAGCCAGTATCCTGCGATGCCTCCATATGGTGTTTATTAAAAATACCATTTTGTGAGATACTCACCTGTAAAATGGTTATTACGAGTATGTCACACCCCCCACCTCCCGATATTCATGACACTTGGGAACCCGGCCTGTAGAGGGTGGTCTTGCAGAGATGACATGGAAAAAAGGAGCCCCTCCTGGTCCATAAGTACTGGGTTCCTCCCACTATTCCTCAGTCTTTTTAAAAAGCAGTGAAGAACCAGGAAGAGCCAATTATATTCAATAATTGTAAAACTATATGAGAATAATAATACCAAATAAAGGATCCCTTACAACAAAAAGAGCCAATTATATTCAATAATTGTAAAATTATTTGAAATAATAATACCAAATAAAGGATCCCTTAGAGCAAAAAGAGCCAATTATATTCAATAATTGTAAAATTATTTGAAATAATAATAATCACCATATAAAGGATCCCTCGAACAAAAAAGGGTGGGGGAAGTGGGGGGTGTGACATACTCGTAATAACCATTTTACAGGTGAGTATCTCACAAAATGGTATTATTCCTAGTATGTCACACCCCCCACTTCCCGATATTCATGACACTTGGGACATCCAATAGCAGTGTCTATAATGGGTGGGGATCCCAAAGGAATAATGCATAACTTAAATTACTGCAGCTTGCAGAACTTTGCGGCCAAAAACAGCATCTGCTGAGGCCCGCACATCAACCTTGTAAAACTTAGAAAAAGTATGCACAGAAGACCAAGTCGCAGCCTTGCAGACTTGTTCAACAGAAGCTTGGTGCTGAAAAGCCTAAGAGGCTCCAATAGCACGAGTAGAATGAGTGGTGACACGAAAAGGGGGAACCTTCCCCTTCGCCATATAGGCCCTAATGATAGCCTGACGTATCCACTTACTAAGGGAGGATTTGGCAGGAGCAAAACCCTTCTTGGGCCCAGAAGGCACAACAAAAAAGGTATCCGTCTTGCGGAAGGCAGAGGTAGCAACTAAATAATACTTAACACAATGAACTACATCCAAAGAATGTAAGACCCTTTCCTTGCCGTTACTAGGTTTAGGACACAAGGAAGGAAGAACTATATCCTGATTTAGGTGGAAAGCAGACACCACCTTAGGAAGGAAATCCTGTTTAAAACGGAAAACAACCTTATCTTGATGCCTCTCAAAATAAGGGGCTTGAATAGACAAAGCCGCCAGTTCAGAAACTTGGCGGACAGAAGTAATAGCAACCAAAAAGGCAACCTTCTGAGTAAGAATAGGAAGAGGAATATCCTGCAATGGCTCAAAGGGAGCAGCTTGCATAGCCGAAAGCACCAAATTAAGATCCCAAACAGGAAGTAAAGGCTTTCTGGGAGGCCGCACATGCGCGACTCCTTGGAAAAAGGTCTTAACCAAAGGATGAAGTGCAAATGATCTTTGAAAGAAAATTGCCAAGGCAGAGACTTGCCCTTTCAAAGTACTAATCTGTAATCCCATATCCAGACCTCGTTGCAGATATTCCAGAATTCAAAGAATAGAAAATACTCTACAGAGCAAAGCCCTGGATTCACACCAATCAATATAGGACCTCCAAGCCCTGTAATAAATGACAGAGGAAGACTTCTTCCTAGCTCTAATAAGAGTCTGAATAACCACATCAGAAAGACCTTCTTCTTTCAAGATGAGACTTCAGCAGCCATGCCGTCAAAGCCAGCGTTTGTAAATTGGGGTAACAAAGTTGACCCTGAGTGATGAGATCTGGAAGAAGAGGCAGATGGACACGATCCACTGCCAGCCTTACGACGTCTGTGTACCACAGACGTCTTGGCCACCTTGGCGCCACCAGAATTGCTGGCACCTCCTCCAGTGCTAGCTTGCGCACCACCTTGCTGATCATGGAGAATGGGGGAAACGGATATAGGAACCCCAGATCCTTCCAGGCTAGAGACATGGCATCCGCTGCCACTGCCAGAGGATCCTGGGATAGAGACACAAAAGCTGGCAGCTTGTGATTGTGACGAGAAGCAAACAGGTCCAACCGCGGAGTCCCCCACTTGTGACAGAGGAACTGAAAGACCCTTGGATTGAGAGACCATTCTCCCTGGCGAGAACATCCCCTGCTCAGGGAGTCTGCCTCCACATTCTCTATCCCCGGAATGTAAACTGCTGATATGCAGGGAACATTGATCTCTTCCCAATGAAGGATCACAGACACTTCCCGGAGGGCACCCCAACTGCGAGTCCCTCCCTGGTGATTGATGTAGCTGTTCGGTTGTCTGACCGAATCTGAACTGGAAGACCCTGTAAGAAATGGGTCAGTCGAAGTAGAACAAGACGTATGGCCCGAAGCTCTAATACATTGATTGGAGAATGAGCCTCCTGAGGCCCCCACAATCCTTGGAACTGATGCTTGTTCCAGAAGCACCCCCAGCCCACCAGACTGGCATCCGTGGTAACCAGTTCCCAACGCGGAGTCAGAAATGACTTGCCCTTCTGGAGGTTGTGCAATATTAACCACCACTGAAGGGACTGCAAAACGTGGGGAGACAATAGACGAGTCTGATTCAATGATAGTGGGCACCTGTCCCACTTTGCCAAGAGGAAGAGCTGAAGCGTCCTTATGTGAAACTGGGCAAATGGGACTGCCTCAAATGCAGCTACCATCAATCCCACTAGTCTCATCCCTAGACGGATAGACTGACGAGGGTTGGACAAGAATAGACGAATCAAGTCCTGAATCAGAACCATTTTGGACTGAGGAAGAAAAACCCTGGCTTGAAATGTATCCAGAATCAGGCCCAGGAAGGGAATTTCCCTGGACGGACAGAGAGAGGATTTGGGGTAACTTATTACCCATCCGAACCTTTCTAGTGTAGAGACCACCGTCCTGGTGTCCAACTCTGATTGTTCGAGGGAGGAGGCCGCGATAAGAAGATCGTCCAGAAAAGGCACAATGCGGATGCCCTGGACCCTGAATATAGCCATCACTCCTGCCAGCATCTTGGTAAAGACTCTTGGAGCCGAGGTAAGGCCGAATGGCAGGGCCACAAATTGATAATGCTGGTCTTCTATCGAGAACCTGAGAAATCTCTGGTGACCCGGAAAAATAGGAATGTGTAAATAAGCATCCTTGATGTCTATGGATGTCATGAAGTCCCCCTGATGGAGAACATCTATCGTTGATCGCAGAGACTCCATGCGGAATTTTCTGAAACAGATACATTGATTGAGTCTCCTTAGGTCTAGGATAGGCCGAACAGAGCCGTCCTTCTTGGGTATCGTGAATAGGTTGGAATAAAACCCCAAACCCCTTTCCGCTGGAGGCACTAGGCAGATGACAGCCATGTTTAACAGATACGCTACTGCTGCCCGCAGTCCCTGCGCAATTGCCGGATCTGACGGCATCCGGGACATGAAAAGTCTGGGAGGAGGCCGGGACTAGAATTCCAGTTTGTAACCGCAAGAGACTACTTCCAGAACCCAATTGTCTGATACCTCCTGAACCCAGACCTGGAAGAAGAACCACAGCCGTCCCCCCACCCATAAGGGTGAGGGCGTCCCCTCATTGTTGAGCAGGCTTAGTGGCAGATTTGGTTTTGGACCCCCAATTCTGACTTGGACGGCCACGTCTATTCCATGCATTCCCTCTAGGGGCTGAAAAGGCCGATCCTCTACCGGATCTAGACCCCCAAAAGGAAGGGTTAAAAGAGGCCATTCCACGAAAGGAACGATGTTGTTTCTTACGCTGAAGTAATTTACCTCCCTTAGTGACAGAATCCAATCTTTCTCCAAAGAGGCGCAATCCCACAAAAGGGAGCGCTATAAGTGATTTCTTGGCTACAATATCAGCTGCCCACTGCCGCAACCACACCGACCTCCGAATGGCTACTAACAAGGCAGAGGTTCTGCTGCACATGACCAGAGTGTCATCTAAGGCAGAAAGTACAAAGGATGAAAACATCTCACATCGCTTAAGAGCGGCGTACTCATCATAGGCTGGATCAAGCCCTGAGTAATTCATTAGGTCTCTCACAACAGACCTTATAGCCACTGTCATGAGCGCTGAAGCACCAACAAGCAGCAAGGCCGAGCCCACACTGGAAAAAGCGTGGCACGCCATTTGATCAATACGCTTATCCTCTCCATCTTTAAGTGTAGTGGAGTCAGGAGAATGCAACACAGAAGAATTGGATAAATTAAGCACAGGGGCATCCACCACAGGTGGTGATGACCAACGTTTAACAG
Source organism: Gastrophryne carolinensis (assembly GCA_027917425.1). Classification (NCBI taxonomy): domain Eukaryota; kingdom Metazoa; phylum Chordata; class Amphibia; order Anura; family Microhylidae; genus Gastrophryne; species Gastrophryne carolinensis. Next base: position 199,134,020 of record CM051237.1, read on the forward strand.
TATCAGCTGGGAAGGAATACTTCTTGTCCCAGCACAAGGGAATGCCAGGAAGCCGCGCAGGCTTCTCCCATTCTTTAAGAATAATATCAAAAAAATACTTTTGATCTGGGATTTCTAAACGAGGTTTAGAGGCTCCAAAGAATTCCCCTTTTTGAGGAGGGACAACTTCAGGAGGAGTAATAACCAAAACCTCAAATAACTGAGCAAGAGCTTTTGGGGTATCCACAACACTTGCTTCACCCTGCGCAATCTCAGTACCAACAAATTGCTGATTCCTCATATAATTCTCCTTCTTCTAACTGAGAAGGATCAGACCAATCAAGCAATTCACAATTGTCTGACTCCCTTGCCGGAGCAGCATGAGTCAAGTGCTTTCTTTTAGCTGAGGCCTTCTTAGGCACAGAGGTAGACATTAATCTTTTAAGATGAGCCAATCTGGCACATAAATCAGCATGCGACTCACCACCCATGACAATATCATTGGGGGTAAGGACAAGACATGGTGGAGTAGGAGATGAGGCATTAGCCACAGGCCCTGAAGCCTGGGCCTCAGTTTGCTGCATAATAGTTAATTGTGCACAAGGGACACAAAGAATTGCGTTATGCCCAACAAGGGATGCCCCACATCCAAAACATTGCCGAGTCTGTGCAGAGGGAATTGCATGTCCGTTATCCTGGGATGCCTCTATATGGTGTTTAGTATTATACTATAATTGATTATAGTCGCCAAGTATATATGGGATTTACGCAATTGCTACCCGGGATGCCCCTATAAATAGTACCAAGTGGGAGGATTGAAACACAAATGGACCCCCAAATAAGGCTTAAGGGCTTTTTTTTTTTTATATAAGGACCAGGAGAAACCCCTTTTTAAATAAGGAGTTTCCACCTACAGAGAAAACAAAAAACAGTCATCAAATGCACACAATGTAAATAAATGACAGAAAAAAACTCCCTTCAGCCAAGCTGAAGGGTACTCACAGCCCATGCAATAAGCTCACATCATAGAGGTAAGGCCACAGGGAAGCAGGAAACAGGAAGTCAAACAGAGCATACAGGTGCTCTCTGAATAAAAGCATGCCTAAGCCCCACCAACTTCCAGGATCACATGGCCAAAAATGGAGGGAAAATTCAAATCTGAACACAGCCAGAAACAAAGAGCTTTAATAGGTAAGCAAAAAAATGCTGCCTAGACAGAGATAGGAAAATCTAAATAAAACATTTCCTATTAAATAGTATAGTAAAACATACATAATAAAAATAAGAAATAAAGACTTATTTTATATATCTCTCTTTTTTTTGTGTGTGTATGGTGACAAATAAGCCCAAATAACGCCCCCCCCCCTTCCCCCCTCCTTTTTACCCAGCAGGGTTAAAGGAGAACTAAGGGGAGAGAATAGAAATGCACCCATAAGGCACAAGGAGATTATAAAGGGACAGGAGCATCCCATGCCGGGAACACCAACCCGGAAGCTGCCTACCCCCATTTGGGTCTCACGGGGGAGTAATACTCCTCTATACGCCAGGGCTGGGAGGCATACAATATAACCAAACAGGTTTAAAGAGTTTCAGACAGAAATAGAGAAAAAAAGGGCCCGGGAGCAAGCCCGGCTACCTGCAGCTTGAAGGAGAGTCATCTTCTGAATGCTTCGCCGACTGCAGAGACGAAAAGACTGAAGAATAGTGGGAGGAACCCAGTACTTATGGACCAGGAGGGGCTCCTTTTTTCCATGTCATCACTGCAAGATCGCCCTCTACAGGCCGGGTTCCCAAGTGTCATGAATATCGGGAAGTGGGGGGTGTGACATACTAGGAATATACTTAATTTTTTTATAGTCGCCAAGTATATGGGATTTTTACAGCCGAAGCTACCCGGGATGCCCATTAATAGTCCCTAGGTGGGAGGATTTTAAACAAGGACCAGGAGAAACCCCTATTAATTGAGTTTCCCCCTGGAAGATAGAGAAAACACAATGAGCCTTATGCATATGCAAGAAAGAAATGACAGAAAATAAAAAAGATTTCCCTTTAGTATAACTAAAGGGTACTCACAGTGACCACAACGGCCCAGTGACAGCCCTGCGACCAATCGATATAAGAAAAGCCCAGCAGCAGCACCAATGCTGCAGCCAGGACCAGTGGAGGCCAGCACCAGAACAGGAACCAGCAAACCACATGTCAAAGAGGAAGCAGAAATGCGACGCTGACTCGAAGCCCCGCCCACCCCCTAGCACTGCTCAGAGACCAGAGGGCGGGTCAGCCAAAGACAATTGCATCATAGAACGGGGCCGAACGAAAAAAAGAGAGGGAAATTTAAAAAACCCAAAACAGGTATGTCACTTTCTTATCCTTTCCTTTTTTTTTTTTTTTTTTTTTTTTTAAAACAAATGCATAGGCCAAAAGATATTCCCTAAATAAAGATTTCCCCACCCCCCTTCACCCCCAGCAGGGTCCAGGAGGGCCAAAAGGGGGGAAAACAATAAGCACCCAATAGGCACAAGGAGATTTAAAGGGATGGGGCATCCCATGCCGGGGGACACCAACCCGGATTCCGCCTACCCCTTATTTGAGATCTCACGGAGGGAGCAAGCTCCCATATACACCCAAGGGTGTATCTACCTTTGCCCGAGCCCATCAGCCAAGGCTGGGAGGCATAACATACATATCACAGTACAAAAATGTGGCTTCAGGCAGAAATAGAAAAAGGCTGGGCGTAACTCGGCTACCTGCAGGAAGTGCTTCGCCGACTGCAGAGACGAAAAGACTGAGGAATAGTGGGAGGTCCCGGGTATTTATGGACCAGGAGGGGCTCCTTTTTCTCATGTCACCTCTATATGCTAGTTACCCAAGTGTCATAAATGTTGGAAGCGGGGTGTGTGACATACGGTACTAGGAATAATGGATAGGCTACCAGTTATCCCCCAGGGTAACTTCCTTCTGGGCTGGTGCTCAAAAATCTTAGAACGTGTCCCCTGGAATCCTGGCCTACTCCGGGACACCTCCTACAGAGGAGGCATGATGAGGCAGTGCCTTGCACATCCCTCTGTTGCAGTGATTAGAGTTCTGTGTGCTCCAGCCACTGTATTTGACATGGAAACGGGTCCTTGAGGTGTGTGCGCTCTATTGGATTTAGTATTTGAAACAGGTACAGTTCCAAACCAAAGACCTGGCTGAAGCTTTAAAATGTGTCTAGACAAATGTAAAAAATCAAGAATAGTTACCACCAGGGCCGGATTAAGTGTGGTGGAGACCCCTGGGCAGAAAATCTGATGGAAGTCCCTGATTCAGTATTTTCTTTTTTCCATTAAAGCCCAGTGTTTTCATAACCTCATCCTTACATGTGCCACTCTCTGTGCAGCCACTGTGAGTGCCTGGATGAAAGTGCTGAATTATGGGAGAGGTGAGGCTTTTTTTGTAACTAGTAAATAGGATATCCAGTGTCTTCATAACCCCCAGGGTGGATAAGCTGTGCTCCTGTTTAATACCACTCAACCTATTGCCATATATTTGTGCTGTTTGAGGTGTGAATGTGGACCTCACCAACCCAAAAAAAACCAACCTATCCTCTAGGTAGGTTATGTTAGGAAGGTAGGTGGGTAAGCAGGCATACATACAAGTGTGTGGGTAGGTAGGCAGGTGGGCATTTAGGTGGGTAGGCAGGTAGAAAGATGAGTAGATAGGTTGGACTAGCCAGGTAGGTGGGTAAACAGGCAGGTAGTTGGGTAGGCAGATAGATGAGTAGGTACTCAGGTGGACAGGTAGGGGGTAGTCAGGTAGAGGAATATGTGGGAATTTAGATAGGAATTTCTAATAGATAGGAATTTAGTATAGGTGGGCAGGTGGGTGGGTAGACATGTGGATACAGTAGGTAGGTCAGTAGGTGGGTGGGTGGTTAGGCAGATAGATGAGTGGGTTAGGTGGGAAGGCAGTTAGCAAGGTTGGTGGGAGGGCAGGTAGGGAGGTGGGCAACTGTCATCTCAGCTCCAGGGTCAGACGATTCCCCAGGGTTGCCTGCTTCTGCTTCAGGTCCTGGATAAGGTGGTGAGTGGTTAGGTACGTAGGTAGGTGGGTGGGTCAGTAGACCGTTGTATAGGTAGGTAAGTTGGTCAGCAGGCAGGTAGATAGGAAGGAGGGTGAGTCGGTAGGTGGATAAATTGGGGGGTGGGCCAGTAGGCAGGTAGGTGGCTAGGTATATAGGTAGGTAGGCGACTGGCATCACTGCTGATCTGGGCTGGAGAATACTGTTGTGTGCTTTCCTAGGCACTGTCCACAACTTGCCTCTGCCAGCTCCAGTCCTCACCATCTCTCTGCTGTCCTTGGTGCATCCAGTTGGTTGGTAGCCCTCCTAAGTCCAGAGATCCAGGGCTCCAAAGTGGGTCACCCAGGGGATCGATGCACCTCACCCAGGGAGGTCCATTTCTGAGCCCTGGTTCTCTAAGACCATGGTGGCAGGGAATGTAGCCGAGATCTTCATCTGCAGAACAAGCTCCATTTCCGTGTGACCTCCAGACCTAGGGGGGCTAATGACCTACCGGAGGTGTTGTTGGAAAGGGGAGAAACTTGAATATATACCCCTGCAAGGGCATGTGGATTAGGACCAAGCGGCAGAAAATCTTGGGACTGTTGCTCAGGGGCACTGGGTTGGTAAACTTCCAAGTACCGAATCTCCGGATCTAGGGGGGTTAACAACCCACTGGAGTCATTGGAAAGGGGAGAACCTCAGGCATATACACCTACAATGGTATGGGGATCGGGGCCGACCGGACCAAGCGGCAGCACCATAAATTCCCGGTACTGTTGATCGTGGGTGCCAGGGTGGTATACTTCCGAGTGTCAGGTCTCCAGACCTAGGGGGGCTAATGACCCACAAACCCTTAAAAAACGATTCCCCAGCATTTAAAGTTAATATATTTTAAGTTTTTAGTCACTTGTTATTCTTTCCCCCACTGGGCTGCAACTCAGTTCAGGACTTTAGGATATGGGTGCCGCCATCTTGACTCAGAAGCATCACATTTACTGAGGAGAGTGGGATAAAGTACAGGGGTGGGTTATAGCTGTGCTTTGCTCAGACAGAGCAGAGCTGGGGTCAGGAAAAGGTCAGCAATCCCAGAATGCAGAGCAGCACAGTCAGAAGGCACTTCCTGTTTGCAGGCTGCCTGATGTTCCATGAGCCACCATCTTGGATGTTTAAAGGCTCATACCATGCAGTAGATGCAGGTAGGATGATTTTTAATGTGAGCAATCTGTATGTACAGGGTGTGGGAAACATATAAGATAGACTCTTATTCAGAGTGAAGGACCACTTTAAATGTGAATCCAACTGGACCACAACTCTTTGTGTCTCCTCCTACCAATGACTACTCCAAATGATGCCTATGTCTGGGCAGGTAGTTCCTTATGCATGGTGATCTTTCCCAACATTCTACTGCATTAACTTTCCTCGGTCCTTATCCATTTCTTGACTTGTACTGGTGACTCCTCCACATGCGCCTTGTATGGCTGTCTGAGACAGGACAGGGATCTCTTTACCACCTATTCTTCCACCTCCATGATCCTCGCTGTAATGTCTATTGATGTTCTACACCCAGTCTCTAGACACAAAGAATTCCTGGTATGTATGTAATATATACGTTGTGAAAATCTAATCTTGATAAACAGATTCTGACAAGATAATCTGCTCATGGACACTTGAAGCTGTCTGCACGCAATGATTCCTGTCTGTGAAATATGCTGAACTGCAGCTATGTTGTCCTGCCTGACCCTACAAGGTTGCTGTATGGTCATATACAATATAAAACATTGCAGAATTGCAATGGGGGGGGGGGGAGGGGGAATTGGACAGGCCAACTATAGAAGTGGAGATGTCAGTATGAAACTGCTCCTAGTTGTGCTCTATATTTTAAAGGGACAATCCAGGCTAAGAAAGAATGGTTTCTACTGACATCATGCTGGTGTGCCCTAGTGAGCTTGCTCCTTCCTTGCTTATGCAACATCGCCTCAATATATAACTCTTGTTAGGGACATTCACCTCCTAAGAGCAGCAAGGAGTTTTGCAAAGCTGCACCTAATAGGGCAGCAGGAGGGTGCAAGTTCACTAAGGCTTATCAGGATATGTAGACTGTTGAATGAAAGACAGTCCTTTACAACCAGCTTGAAGTGAGCATAAAGCAGACTCATTTAAATCAAATGACTGTGATAAGGCAGCAAAGAGCTCACCTGATGCCTATCCCATGTTCCTCTCCTACATTTCCTGCAAGGTAGAAGCCATAGTAGGGATCCAAAGTTTTCCCTCCTTTTAAATTCATTCCTCCAGGACCACGTAAAAAAGTGGTCTAATTGCTGTGATGCTCTCTGTGCAAGCCTGTCAAGTCACAGTGGTCCCACATTTATCTCTGACCACAGCAGAGCATGTTCAAGTCTCAAAGTTGCTCTAAGACATGCTCTTACCAAGACCAAGAAATTGAGGTGTAGAAAGCCGCTTCACCTAAAACACATAAGTTATTTATCCATAATCAGATATTTAGTGATGCTTTGAAATGAAACCGGACCAACACGCGTATGACAAACATTGCTTATATGCACCCCTCCCCATATCAATTCCTGCTGTGGTCAATTTTAAAATCAAAATGGCATCTCCTAGACCTGCAGGCTGTCTGCAAAGTGGAAGTGCTAGGGTTTCCAGTTACTGTGCATTGTCAGTTATGTCAGTTCAATCCAGACAGCAGCATGTCTGAGATGCTGGGAAAGGAAGCTTCAAAATGGCTGCTGCCACTAGAAAACCAGCGAGGCGGTGTTTTAGCTTTGAGTGGATGCAGGGGCAAATGTTAGTCCTGATAATGATTCAATATTATGCATGCAGATGGGGCAGGGGAGTTTTCTTTTCCAGCTGTGCCTGGCTGTTGGTCCGGTTTAAGTTAGTGTGATACAGAACAAGGACATTAACTTTGCATTAAAAGTTTCTTTAAATGAACAAGGAAATCACTAGCGCTACACAATGACCCAGCGCGAAAGAAGCCTTACAACCGCATACCCCCCAACGTCCCGATTTTCCCGGGACAATCCCGTTTTTTTTTAGGTGGCCCCGCGGCGCATGCCCTTTTCCCGTGCCATCCTCACTCTGTCCCACTCCGTTGCCTCGGCCTCTCAGACGCCCACCTCCGCTGGCCCTGAGTGTAAGCGCTAAGCTGCATACTTGGGGCCGGTGGCAGGGGGCACCAGAGAGGAAGGTTTTTTTTTTTCTTGTTAAATCTCATTGGTGGTTCAGTGGGTGGGGGCAGGGCTCCAGGAAGGAGCCTCGCTGAAGATCGTGCAGGAGCTGAACTGGTGACTGTGTGCGTGTGCCCGTCTGTGGTGCGTGTGTTCTGTGTGTGTGCTCTGTGTTGTGTGTGCGTGTGTGTGCTGGGTGCGCTGTGTTGTTTTGTGTGTGGTGTGTGTGTGTTGTGTGGTGTGGGTGTGTAGCCAGCTGGGAGCTTGGATCCTTTGTTTTGTCCCCAAAACCCAGGATTTTGACTATCCTGGGTTTTGGTCCTTTCCCCGGGGGCACCCTGATTGGGGGTGCTCCGCTGTGTGAACCCCCCCCCCCGGGTCGTCGCAGCAACTCACCTGATTGGGATGCCCTAGGGAAAGGAACAAAACCCAGGATAGTCATAACTTTTGACTACCCTGGGTTTTGCTCCAATTTAAGGGCTGGTAGGCAACTGCCAAGGCAGAAGGAGGACACATTTGTGTGTTTGTCTGTGTGGCACCTAACTGGCTGCCACAAGGGATGCCCCTAACTGGCTGCCACGAGGGATGCCCCTAACTGGCTGCCACGAGGGATGCCCCTAACTGGCTGCCACGAGGGATGCCCCTCACTGTATTTATTTATTTATTATTTTTATTTATTTCTTAGGTGCGGTTTCCCTTTAAGGGTGTCGGGGGTGTGGCCAGGCATGGCTTAAATGTGTCCCTCTTTACAGCTTAGAAAAATACCATTTTGTGAGTACTCACCTGAAAAATGGATATTGTCAGTGTGCCACACACCCCGCTTCCCCTTTAATTCTTACGATCGGGTTACTCCACCGCCAGGTGGCGACGTTGCAGAGACAAGTCTTGAAAACGAGCCCCCTTCCGGCCTATATATACCTGGGACCTCCCACTTAACACCAGTGATTTAAAAAGCAGAAAGACAAGGTACCAGGAAATCCAATGGTAACCTCAAAATAAAGAAAAAGCTTCACCATATAAAGGAACCGGGATACCGAAAAGGGCGGGTGAAGCGGGGTGTGTGGCACACTGACAATATCCATTTTTCAGGCGAGTACTCACAAAATGGTATTATTCTCAGTGTGCCACACACCCCGCTTCCCCTTTAATTCTTACGATCGGGACATCCAAAAGCAGTATCCACAAGGGATGGCTATCCGAAGGCAAAGTGAAGCATAACTTAAATGACTGCAGTCTGCAGAACTTTGCGGCCAAACAAAGCATCCGCTGAGGCCCGCACATCAATCTTGTAAACAGAAGACCAAGTAGCAGCCTTACAAACTTGTTCAACAGAAGCTTGGTGCTGAAAAGCCCAAGACGTTCCAACGGCGCGAGTAGAATGAGCAGTGATACGGAAAGGGGGGACTTTCCCCTTAGCAGAATAGACTGCAATAACGGCCTGACGTATCCATTTGCTAATGGAAGATTTGGGCGGCGCCTTCCTAGGCCCACAGGGCACAACAAAAAAGGCATCAGTTTTACGAAAAGGAGAAGTAACAATCAAATAGTACTTAACACAGCGTACTACATCCAAACAATGCAAAACCCTCTCCTTGTCATTCTTAGGCTTAGGACACAAGGAGGGAAGAACAATATCCTGATTCAAATGAAAAGCAGAAAAACTTTAGGAAGAAAGTCCAGTTTGAACCGAAAAACCACTTTATCCTGATGCCGCTCAAAGTAGGGCGCCTGAATAGACAAGGCCGCCCACGCCGAACCGAAGTGATAGCTACCAAGAAGACAATCTTCTGAATCAGGGTAGACAAAGCAATAACTTGCAAAGGCTCAAAGGAAGGAGCCTGAAGAGTGGGAAGAACCAAATTCAAGGTTTCCTGGGAGGCCGCACATGCGCCACCCCCTGGAAAAAAGTTTTAACTAAAGGATGAAGCGCAAAACGCTTCTGAAAAAAGATAGGTAAGGCAGAAACTTGCCCCTTCAAAGTACTCAGCTGAAGACCAGAGTCCAGCCCTGATTGCAAAAACTCCAGTATCCTGGAAACCGAAAAGACCCTACAAGGCAAAGATCTAATCTCACACCAAGCGATATAGGCTTTCCAAGTCCTATAGTAGATGATATAAGAAGACCTCTTCCGGGCACTGACCAGAGTCTTAACGACCGAGTCAGAAAGACCCTCCTCCTTCAAGATGGAGGTTTCAGCAGCCAAGCCGTCAAACCCAGCGTTGGTAAATTGGGGTAACACAGCTGATTCTGAGTGAGCAGATCGGGCCGAAGAGGCAGAACGAGCTGGTCCACTGCCAGCCGAACGATGTCTGCGAACCATACTCGCCTCGGCCACCTTGGGGCCACGAGAATGGCGGACACCTTTTCCAGAGCCAGCTTCCGTACCACCCTGCCCAGCATGGTTATCGGGGGAAACAGGTACAGAAACCCCAGATCCCCCCAGCTCAGGGACATGGTGTCCACTGCCAGAGCCAGAGGATCCTGGGAGAGCGACCCGAAGTTTGGGAGCCTGCAATTGTGATGAGAGGCAAACAGGTCCACCTCCGGATGGAGAGCCCATTCTCCCAGATGGGAAGAGCCCCTGCTCAGCAGGTCCGCTTCCTGGTTCTCCACCCCTGGGATGTAAACCGCCGAGAGACAAGGAACATGGGCCTCCGCCCAGGTCAGGATCAGGGATACCTCTCTGAGAGCACCCAGACTGCGAGTCCCTCCCTGATGATTGATGTAAGCAACCGCTGTTCGATTGTCTGAACGGACCTGGACCGGAAGGCCCAGAGCATGTTGAGTCAGAAGAGCCAGAACCAGACGGATGGCTCTCAGTTCCAGAATATTGATGGGTAAGTGGGCCTCTTGAGGTCCCCACTGCCCCTGGAACTGAAGATCCTTCCAGAATCCCCCCCATCCCGAAAGACTGGCGCCCGTGGTGACAATTTCCCAAAAAGGAGTCAGGAAAGACCTGCCCCTCGAGAGATTGGTCGAGACCAACCACCATTGAAGGGACTGCCGGACCCGGGAGGACAACTGGAAGGGCCGATCCAACGACCGTGGTCGCCGGTCCCAGGATGCCAACAGATGAAGCTGCAGCGTCCTCGTGTGAAAGTGAGCGAAAGGCACTGCCTGGAACGAGGCAACCATCAAACCTACCAGCCTCATCCCCAGACGGATGGACGGCCGAGGATTGGAAAGAAGGACCCGAGCCAACTCCTGAATCAGATAAATTTTGGACTGAGGGAGAAACACCCTGTGTTGACAAGAGTCCAACTGCATTCCCAGAAAGGACACCACCCTGGCCGGAGCGAGGGAGGACTTGGGAAAGTTGATCACCCAACCGAAGCTTTCCAGCGTGGAGACCACCATCCTGGTGTCTGTCTCTGATTGATTGAGGGACGGAGCCATGATGAGAAGGTTGTCCAAATAAGGTACGACACGAATGCCCCGAGATCTGAAGATGGCCATCACCCCTGCCAGCACCTTGGTGAACACCCTTGGGGCCGAGGTCAGGCCAAACGGAAGTGCCACGAATTGAAAATGCTGGTCGTTCATCATGAACCGAAGAAAACGCTGATGAGCTCGGCATATGGGAACATGAAGGTAAGCATCCTTGATGTCTATGGACGTCATGAAGTCCCCCTGCCGAAGAGAACCGATGGCCGAACGCAAAGTTTCCATGCGAAACTTCCGGAAACGGATGAACCTGTTGAGCAATTTCAGGCCCATCTCTAAGCGCGGCACCGGCCGGATGACCGCCATTTCCAAAAGATTCCTTACCAACGCCGGGAGCCCCTGTGCGGCCAAAGGATCGGTGGGCACCCGAGACCGAAAGAACCGTGAAGGAGGGCGAGACTCGAACTCCAGTTTGTAACCGGACGACACCACCTCCTGGATCCATCTGTCCGGAACCTCCTGGTCCCAGACCAGGGAAAAGTGTGGCAATCGTCCCCCCACCTACACGGGTGAGGGCAGCCCCTCATTGCTGAGCGGGCTTACCAGCAGGTTTGGGCTTGGCGCCCCAGGACTGACCGGGACGGCCACGGCCCCTCCCCCGGGTCCAACCTGTACCTCTGGTAGCGGGAAAGGAAGCCCCCCTACCCGCTCTGACTCCCCGAAAGGAAGGATTAAAGGCACCCGCACCCCAAAAGGGGCGACGAGGCCTCTTGCGTTGAGGTAATTTACCACCTTTTGCCACTGAATCTATTTTATCACCAAACAGGCGCAATCCCCAAAAAAGGGATCGCTGTAAGCACCTTTTTAGAGACAAAGTCCGCCGTCCACTGGCGCAGCCACACTGACCGACGAATTGCCACCAGCAGAGCCGCTGTCCTGCTATTCATTGCCAGAGCATCGTCCTGAGCAGTCAAGACAAAGGAAATAAACGACTCACACCGTTTATTAGTACAAAACTCATCACAAGCGGGATCAAGACCTGCGTACAGATCCCTAATCATGGACCTAACTGCCAACAGAAGAAGCGCCGAAGCACACACTGGCCGCAGTGTCGATCCGGCACTGATAAAACCATGGCGAGCAAATTGATCAATCCGACGATCCTCACTATCCTTAATGGCAATGGTCTCAGAAGATTGTACCACAGCCGTGCTAGACAGCCCTAACACAGGGGTATCTACGTCAGGGGGAACTGACCAAAGCTTCACCAAATCCTTCGGAAAGGGATAGCGTTTATCCCAACTAGGAGGAATTCCAGCCAGTCGCGTGGGTTGTTCCCATTCCTTAAGGACAACCCTCACAAAGGGTTGTTGCCTGGGAAAAACCAAACGCGGCTGGGGAACATCAAATAACTCACCCTTTGGCAGGGCGACTGCCTCAGGCGGATCCAAATTCAAAATTTCAAACATTTGAGCCAGAATGGAAGGGGTGTCAAAGGACACCCCCGTAGCCTGATCGCCGGCAGCGTCAATCCCTAGCTGATCTGCAGGCTCATCCGACTCCTCAAGGAGTTCCCCCTCCTCATCAGGGGGACAATCGGACCAATCCACTATTTCACACGTCTCATCCTCCGAAGCAGGTGCTGCTGGAGAAAGGTGTTTCCGCTTCGCTGTAGCCTTCTGAGCTACTTTGGCGGAAATTATTTTCTCGAGGTTGGCCAATCGTGCACACACCTCGGCTTGCGAATCCCCACCCTTGACAATGTCACATGGGGACCGGAATAAGGGAGGGGGGGTAGGAGATGACGGAAGTTGCGAGGAGCCAGAAGCCGGAGCGACAGACTGCCGCGCAATGTTTTGCTTTGCACATGGAATGCATAATATGACATAATCGCCTGGGAGCGGAACCCCACAGCCTGGATGGCCCCGAAGAGCCATTTCCGGTATTGTCGGAAGCCTCCATATGGTGAATTTATGGTATTCGCAACAACCAAGGGTTTTACGCACTAAGCCACCCGGGATGCCCCTTTATAATTAATGTCCCGGGAAAGGGAGGATTACATTTTTTTTTTTTTTTTAAACCTTAGGACAAAACCCAATTTAGAATACTAAGGCTAGCCAGGTATAACCGAACCGGGAGAGCCACTGCAGTGAGGGGATCCCAGGATCTGTGGGGGGAAAACAGTCAGACCCCCAGAAGAAAAGGCAGCATGCAGCATAGTCATTCAATACAGAGAAAGGCATAATAAATAACAATAGCAAAGCCCCAGAGTGGCTTAAGAGTTAAACTGAAGCCAGCCAACATACACTTTTTATAAACATGCTGAAGCAAACTGAAAGTAAAAAGGACGGCCCCACACACGAGGTGGGGACCGTTTACCTGTACGAAGAGCAGCAGCAGCAGCCAGCCAGACAGCAACCTGCAGCCGAGTCCCCCGCACCTGACTCCTTGATTAGAAGGAGGAAGTGCGGCGGGGCCGAGCTGCAAGAAAACCAGCTCAAGCCACGCCGACGCCCTCTGAGTCAGTGGAAGGGGGGGGGGAAACATGCCACACATATCACAGCCCTAGCAGTCCAGGCCGCATGAGCGCTACCCGCTGCGCTGAGCCTGAGACTGCCAGCACTCTTTAATCAGCACTAACGTTAAAACACACATGCACACAGTATAAGAACCCCCCAAAAACCACCCCCCCCCCCATAGTGAAGGTAGAAGGGACCGTAACGGGAGAGAAATGGACAAAGGGGAACCTCGGGACAGGGGCATCCCAAATCCGGATCACCATGCCGGCTAGCCGCATTGCCCCACATGTGGGGTCGAGCGGAGGAGATAAGCTCCTAGGCACCTATAGTGCCATCTACCGTTGCCCAGTGAGCAGCCTAGGCTGGGAGGCTTCCATTAACCATCTAGGTAAACAAACAATCAAAACTGGGCAGAAATAGACCCAAAGGGGGTGCCGAGGTAAGACTACCTGCAAGCCTGCAAGCAGGAGACTTCTTTCTTCTGTCTTGTCGCCTCATGCAGAGAGAAAACACTGGTGTTAAGTGGGAGGTCCCAGGTATTTATAGGCCGGAAGGGGGCTCGTTTTCAAGACTTCTCTCTGCAACGTCGCCACCTGGCGGTGGAGTAACCCGATCGTAAGAATTAAAGGGGAAGCGGGGTGTGGCACACTGAGAATAGTTGGGAGGTATGCAACTGAATGTGGTGGACCGGACACCAGCCAGCCTAGAACTATGGATTGTGGGGGGTACATAATGAGGCATGGGTGGGCATAACTCCCTACAGCCATAATGCTAATGCATATAGTATAAGGGGAAGAATATAAACTGAAATATCTCGGCTGGGGCAAAGGGGGAGACTAGGGAGGTAGGGATTGGATGAGCAGTTCAGGAGGCCCTAAAGCAGCGAAGCCCACCTGGAATTCTCTTGAGTCTCCCTTTGGACAGTCCATCCCGGACTACGGGGAACACGGATTTAATGTGTTTTGGTTCACTGACTTGCTACATCACACCTAAGGGTAAAAGAAGCCATCCAACAAATGTATCCATCTTTATTTTATCCTCACGCTATCCTTCACTGACTTTGCTACATCACACCTAAGGGTAAAAGAAGCCATCCAACAAATGTATCCATCTTTATTTTATCCTCACGCTGCCACTTATAACATAGTTGTACATATGAATAACTTTATTATTTATAGTTCCCAATGTAAGTATTATATGCATATTTCTACAAATAAGGGGGAGCGCCCTCCCCCTCCTCACATGATGAACCTGATGTGGAAATTTCTGGTCCTTTATTTTTATTGTCGTTCCGTGACAGATATGGAACATGCTGACAGACTTTGGAGATAAAGCAGTTTGGAGATAAACAGGTGTTGATAGTCACATATATAGATGGAATACTCTGCAGTCTTTTGCGGAGTCATCTGTTAATGAACAATGTTTATGACTGCAAACTTTGCATATTTATTTAATTTGTAACCAGTTAACAACTTGTTTAGATTAGTACTAGACATTAGTTGTGCAGCAGAACATACTAGATTTATATAAGCTTCTGATCCTCTTGAAACCAACCTAAAGTGAATTGTCCTAAGGGGAAAGGCCAGTCTCTAGAGGCTGGCAAGCAGGGTGATCGGCCTGGGTGCCAAGGCCATTGTATATGCATGGGGGCAGCCTGTTTTCTGCAGCTGGGTCACTGTTATTACTGTCAGCATAGGCCATGATCCTCACTACCTCATATTGGACTGCCTGCTGCTAAGGAAGAGGAGGGAGAAGATTTTTTCCCTTCCCACACTAGCTATGTCATCTATAAATTGCCCTATGCAGTGGCCAATGCTTTCCCACACCGCCTAAGCATCACAATTTGTCTGTCTGATGACCGTAAACTCGCTGGGTTCATGCTTCAACACGGCTGATACCTCACATGACCACCAGCCCCAACCCTATTGGCTGCCTTGAAACGAATAATATTCTGTCTGGTTTTCAGGTTTCCTATACGGGTTTGGTGGGTACAAAACAACCCTATGCAGTAGGTCATTTCGATTTGATTTTATAATTTCTGTTGGTTAGACTTTACTCTGAAAATATCCGCTTTTCCTTACAGTTAGGCTTGTAATGAATAACCCTCAGCTAGCCCCATACCCGGATAGTAAGCGATCTATAACCTGGAACAAAGACTTTACTCCTGAGCTGGATGACACTTATTTTAGATCATTACAAAATGTATGTCCATTTACGGTCCTCCAAGTTTGGAATATAGAGGTTGGATTAGAGAAAACCTTTCCAGAAGGAAAAAGGAAGGATAATAGTTATTTATAGTTACAAAATCTATAGGTAATAGGCTATCTAAATACTCAAAACTCTTAAACTACCCACTTGTATGTTGCCCCGTACACCCCTTTCAAGACTTCCCTACACTAATCTCGCATTACTATAGGATTTTGCCATCTCCAAACCTAAGACAACCATCATACATACAGTAGGTAAATGGGGTGCAAACTAAGAAAATTCTACAGCACAACAGGATCTGGAGAAACATAAAATAACCACTATATTCGTCTGAACTAAAATTTATCTAACCTCAGACCACAATTCTAGGAGGACCCCCAGTCATTTGCTGGTGGTGTAAAAAAGCTCACACTACAGTAATAGACCTGTGGTGGATACAGCAAATTAGCACCTTCCTTAGAGGAAAGCTGGATATAGATAGCCATTGGCCAAAAAAATACAATTCTGTGATTACTCACCTGTAGAATTATTATTATGAGTATACAGTATGTCCTGCTCCAGATAAGATTCTTTACTCCGCCAGATGGCGCTGGACTGCAGAAACTGTGAAATTGGCTCCTCCCGGCCCCTCCCACAAATCCCCAGCATTGAAAAGCAGTTAACAAGAAGCTGGGAGAATGATAACATAAAAAACCAGTAACTCTCAACAATGATAACAATCACCATACAGGGGATCCAAGCATAATGAAAACAAGGTTGGGGTGGAGCAGGACGTACTGTATACTCATAACAACAATTCTACAGGTGAGTAATCACAGAATTGTATTATTCTTAGTATACAGTACGTCCTGCTCCAGATAAGATTCTTTACTCTTGGGACATCCAATAGCAGTGTCCGTAAGGTAGGGTGGGATCCCAAAAAGGTGACAGCAGACAGGTCAGATCAATGCCGCCTGCAGAACCTTGCGGCCAAAAGCAGCATCAGCTGAGGCCCTAACATCAACCTTGTAAAACTTGGAAAAAATATGAACAGAAGACCAAGTAGCGGCCTTGCAAACTTGTTCAACAGAAGCCTGGTACTGAAAGGCCCAAGAGGCACCAATAGCACGAGTGGAATGAGTATTAAGGCGGAAGGGAGGATTCTTCCCCTTAGCAGTGTAGGCCTGAACCACAGCCTGATGGATCCATTTGCTGATAGTAGACTTGGCAGGAGCCAAACCCTTCCTAGGACCAGAAGGGACCACAAAGAGAGCATCAGTTTTCCTGAAAGGTGCAGTAGCCACCAGATAGTACTTCAGATTCCTAAACACATCCAAGGAATGCAAAACCCTCTCCTTAGCATTACTAGGATTAGGGCACAAGGAAGATAGAACAATGTCCTGATTTAGATGAAAGGCAGATACAACCCTAGGCAGAAAGTCTGGCTTGAAGCGAAACACCACCTTGTCCTGGTGTCTCTCAAAGTAGGGGGGCTGTATGGAAAGCGCCGCCAACTCAGACACACGCCTAACAGAAGTGATGGCCACCAAAAAGACAACCTTGAGAGTAAGAATGGCCAAGGCAGCCTCCTGCACAGGTTCAAAGGGAGCACCCTGCAGGGCAGACAGGACCAAGTTCAAATCCCAGACAGGCAACGTAGGCTTATGCGGAGGACGCACATGAGTAACCCCCTGGAAAAAAGTCCTGATCAGAGAATGCTGAGCAAAAGATCTCTGGAAGAAAACAGCCAGGGCAGAGATATGACCCTTCAGAGTACTGAGTTGAAGCCCCAGATCCAAACCTCGTTGGAGGAACTCCTGGGAATAGAGAACACACGACAGGGAAGAGACCTAGACTCACACCAGTCAATGTAGGCACGCCAAACTCTATAGTAAATGGAAGAAGAAGACTTCTTCCTAGCCCTAATCATGGTGTTAACAACAGAGGCAGACAGCCCCTTTTCCATCAAGATGGAGGTTTCAGCAGCCAGGCCGTCAAAGCCAGCGTTAAATGTCCCTGAGTGAGCAGGTCTGTAACCTTGGGCAGAGCGTACTGAACTACTGCCAGCTGCGCTATGTCTGCGAACCACACTCTTCTTGGCCACCTGGAAGCCACCAGGATTGCTGGCACCCCTTCCTGAGCTATCTTGCGCAGAACCCTGCCCAACAGGGGGAATGGAGGAAAGACATACAGAAAATCCTGCCATAACATCTGTGGCCAAGGCCAGAGGATCCTGGGACAGGGAAAGGCTGGGAGCTTGTGATTGTGATGGGACGCAAACAGATCCACATCCGGCTGACCCCAACGGTGACACAGAGAGTGAAACACCCTGTCGCAGAGGGACCATTCTCCCAGGCGAGAGGTCCCCCTGCTCAGAGAGTCTGCCTGCAGATTCTCCACCCCCGGAATGTACACAGCTGAAATGCAGGGAACATTGTCCTCTGCCCAGGACAGGATCAGAGACATTTCCTTGAGGGCCCCCTTGCTCCGGGTTCCTCCCTGATGATTGATGTAGGCAACCGCCGTCTGGTTGTCCGAGCGTACCTGAAAAGGCCGGCCCCGAAGGTGTTGGGTCAAGTGAGCCAGAACCAACCTGATCGCCTTCAATTCCAGAATGTTGATGGGTGTGTGGGCCTCCTTGGAACTGTAGGGACTTCCAGAAGCCCCCCCAACCTGTCAGACTGGCATCCGTGGTGACCGTCTCCGAGCAGGGGGCCAGAAAGGATCTGCCCGCCAACAGGTTCCTGGAGTCCAGCCACCACGAGAGGGACCGCCTGGCTAGGGGGGACAGAACAAGGACCTGGTCCAGGGACGCAGGATCCTTGTCCCACACTGACAAGAGGTGGAGTTGCAGAGGCCTCATGTGAAACTGGGCATAAGGGACCACCTCGAAGCAGGACACCATCAGGCCCACCAGATGCATCCCCTGTCTGATGGAGGGATGGGCAAGAGAGCAGGAACTGAACCTGCACCAGCAGACTGTCCACCTTCTGTTGAGGAAGAAAGATCCTTGCCTGAACTGTATCCAGGAATGGTGTCACCAAGGGGGAGACAGGGAAGACTTGGAATGGTTGATCACCCAGCCAAATGACTCCAGTGTGGACACTACTTGCTGAGTATCCAGCTCCGCCTGCTGGAGGGACTGAGAAGTGATGAGAATGTCGACCAAATAGGGCAGAACGCGAATGCCCTGAGACCTGAGCTGAGCCATCACTCCTGCCAGCATCTTGGTGAACACTCTGGGAGCTGAAGTGAGACCGAAGGGCAATGCCACAAATTGGTAGTGCTGATCCTCCAGAGCGAATCTGAGGAAATCTTTGATGACATGGAAAGACAGGAATATGAAGGTAAGCATCTTTGATGTCCACTGAAGTCATGAAGTCCCCCTGGACGCAGGGAACTGATAGCAGAGCGCAGAGTTTCCATGCGAAAGCACCTGCATCTGACAAATTTGTTGAGGATCTTCAAGTCCAGGATGGGCCTGACTGACCCATCCATTTTGGGCACGGTGAAAAGGTTGTAATAGAACCCCTGCCCCTTTCTCGTAAGGGGACCTGACAGATGACCCCCAGCTCCAGAAGGCTTTGCACAGCCAGAATCAGAGCCTGAGCTGACATAGGGTCCTGAGACATCCGGGATCTGATGAATCTTGGGGGCGGCCAGGCAGCAAACTATCTTGTAACAGGAGGACACTACCTCCTGAATCCACCGGTCTGAGACATGAAGCCTCCAGACGTGAGTAAAGTGCTGAAGCCGTCCTCCCACCCAGGTGGGTGAGGGTGCCCCTTCATGCCTGAGGGGGCTTGGGGGAAGGCTTAGGCTTGGAGCCCCAGAAAGAGCCAGGGCGCCCACGTCCTCTGCCCCTTCCCCAGAAATCTCCTCGGCCCCCGTAAAGGAAACACCCTTCCCCGGTCTGGATCCACGGTAGGGGGAAGAAAAGGCACCCGGGGCCCCAAAAGGGCAGAGACTGCCTCCTGCGCTGGGGTAACCTGCCTCCCTTAGCAAACAGGTCCAGGCGGTCCCCAAATAGGCGTAGTCCTTTGAAGGGAAACCCAGTGAGAGCCTTCTTGGCAGCGTTGTCAGCCGAGCGGAGTATAGCCACCACCAAATGGTACACATTCTAATGGTATCATCCAAGGCAAGAGGACATAAGCAACAAATACCTCACAGCGCGAGAGTGCATTATAGTCTTCACTATCATCAGGAGCACCATATAGGACACTTTTAAGCAGGGTCCTAATAGCCACAGCTGTAATGGCAGAGGCACAAATCGGGCGCAGCTCCGTCCCCACACAGGCAAAGGCATGGGACGCCAGCTGATCAATACGCCGGTCCTCACTATCCCTCAGAGTAGTAGAGTCAGGGGAATGCATGACAGAGGTGTTAGACAAACCCAGGATTGGGGCATCCACTTCTGGAGGGGATGACCAACGCTTTACCACATCAGCAGGAAAGGGATATCTCTTATCCCAACTCTTAGGGACTCCGGGAAGCCTGCTAGGATGCTTCCATTCCTTGAGCATGAGATTATTGAAATGAGATTGTTCAGGGAACTCTAAACGTGGCTTGGCACTATGAAACAATTTCCCTTGCTGCTTAGGAGCCAAGACCGGGGGAGAGATAGCAAGCACTTCAAAGATCTGAGCCAAAAGCCTATCAGTATCATCTGGGGCCCAGGGATCAGAGCCAGAATCATCATAACCCTTGGGCCGCTCATCAGATGACTCTGAGTCAGAGAACAATTCCCCTTTTCCAGGGGAGTATAACCAGACAGTTCAAAGAACTCTTCAGCCTCCATAGGGAAAAGAGTGACATCAGGCGTCAAATGCCGCCTCTTAGCAGAGGCCTTACAGGCCTTAGAGGTATTAGCAAGCAACTTTTCAACACTAGCCAGTCTAGTAGAATCAGGCTGAGATTTCCCACTGGTATGCAGCTCACGGGGAGTCAAATTTAAGCTTGGGGGGAGTAGGCGAAGCCATACGTGGCGCAGGCCCAGCTGCTGGTAAACCAGGCTGCAGCGCAAGCACCTGCTGGGCACAAGGTACACAAACCCGCACATTGTCAACACTGGTAGGGGACACCCCACATGCACACAAAGCCGGGCATGTCCCGAAGGAACCCCGAGCACATTATCCTGAGACGCCTCCATATGGTGATTATAGCGGCACAATAGGCCGATAGGGATTCACGCTATAAAAGCAACCCGGGATGCCCCAGTAGCCCGCTAGGAAAGTGGGAGGAATTAGCACACTAGGCCTCAAAAAGTTTAATAACTAAATAGAGGGGGTAGGGCTGGGAGAAACCAATTGAGTTTGACCCGCCTGTAAGACAAACGAAAAAAAAGTGATATGCATACATGACATAAAATAAACGTAAAATAAATTTTACATGACGTAAAATAAACAGCCTGTGAGGGCACTCACGGATTGCGGTAGGTAGGAAGCCAGGCACGCAGCACAAAGAGCAAGAAAAGATGGCGCCGAGTATACCTTGAGGGGCGTGCCGCGGAGACACCATCCGCAGGCCCCGCCCCCCCCAAAGAGCGCGAAGCCGCACCCGTGACAAGCAACCAATGATGGCACGGCAGCGCCTGAGGTAATGTCGCCGCCAACCGTGGAACGCCGCAGAAGCGTGCGCGCGCGGCGGCGGCATATTAAAAAAAAAAAAAAAAAGTAACCAGTGCAACCAAAGTCTGTGCGGTGACAGAACTAAAGGCAAACCAAGCACACATATAAGTAAATGCACAGAAGCACACACACACTCAACCCCCCCCCCCCGGGATCAACAAGGGAGAGCGAGGGAGGGCAGTGGCCACCTAATGTAGGACCCACCGATAGACAGGGGCAAGGGGCAATAGCGCGGGAGGGGCATCCCATAAGACTCACCATATGCCTATACCGCCTACCCTTTGGTGGGGCCAAAATATTGTAATAGTGAAGCCAGCAATTCACCCAGTATAGCTTCACACCATCGCACCTCCTCCACAGTGTTTAATAAACAAATCAAATAATCATAATGAATTCATAAATAATTTATTAATAATTACCCACAAAAATTACATAACAAACAGTTAAAAAACATTTAAGACTAAACCGTACATTTCCCCAGGGCATCCCAATTTATCCCAAATACCCATAACAATAATTCCTAAAGTGTCTAAGTGCAAATCTGTGCAAATACAACATTAATAATACAACATGTGGCAAGACAGAGAAGATAAAAACAGATCAAAAAGGTATCAAAATACAACATGCCAATTAACACACACACATCACCTGGGTGAGCAACTCTAATGTGTCCACAGGAATTTCCCCAACGCGTTTCGTGGCCCCCCGCTCACAGGCCACTTTATCAAGGCAACCTTGATAAAGTGGCCGGTGAGCGGGGGGCCACGAAACGCGTTGGGGGACCGTTACTTGACTGGGGCATTCCTGTGGACACATTAGAGTTGCTCACCCAGGTGATGTGTGTGTGTTAATTGGCTTGTTGTATTTTGATACCTTTTTGATCTGTTTTTATCTTCTCTGTCTTGCCACATGTTGTATTATTAATGTTGTATTTGCACAGATTTGCACTTAGACACTTTAGGAATTATTGTTATGGGTATTTGGGATAAATTGGGATGCCCTGGGGAAATGTACGGTTTAGTCTTAAATGTTTTTTAACTGTTTGTTATGTAATTATTAATAAATTATTTATGAATTCATTATGATTATTTGATTTGTTTATTAAACACTGTGGAGGAGGTGCGATGGTGTGAAGCTATACTGGGTGAATTGCTGGCTTCACCATTACAATATTTTGGCTTCATTCCTATTGGAATAGTCTTCCACCACCGCACGGCCACAGGTTGTAAATTGAATTTAATTTAATATTGTGGTGCGGAATCTAGACACATAGTTTACCCTTTGGTGGGGGATTGCGGTGGAGCAGCGCTCCTAAGCACCTGACAGCGGTGCTGCCTACCGTCACCCACACCAGCGCAGCCAAAGCTGGGAGGCACATAAACAATGGAATGGGTGGGAATAGTACTACAGGGCTGCAGGCTAATAGTCCCGCTCACCTGCGAGAAGAAAGAGCCATCTTCTTGTCCTTCGCAGTCCAGACTGCAGAGACAATCTGGGGATTTGTGGGAGGTCCCGGGTATTTGAGGGGCCAGGAGGAGCCAATTTCGCGGTCTCTGCAGTCCAGCGCCATCTGGCAGAGTAATACCCAAGAGTAAAGAATCTAATCTGGAGCAGGATGCACTGTATACTAAGAATATAATGTACTGCTACACCATGCACTACCCAAAAATGTTCCTTAGACAAAGACAAAAGCAATACATATAGTAATCATAATACCAAATCTACTTATAACAAAGCTCTAACTGCTCTAACTTTTAGAGTCTGGATGTAGAAAGCTTTACCTTTTCTAGACCAGGAGGCAACCCTATAAATGATCACCTCTGCGGACAAAATCTAAAACAACTAGCTACAAAACTATGCAAAGGATCTTAAATGGAATGGTGACTAAAAAGTGGATGGGGGTAACTAAAAGGGAGATGGGAGAATGGGAAAATAAAGAAAAAGTAGGAAATATCAAGGGGGGCTATTAATTAAAAAAGAAGACAGAAGTTGTAAAGTAGTTGTCCAAGCACATATTCAAAACAGAAGTCTAAGATTGAATTAAAAAATAAACCCATGCCCCAGCCTGAGTAGGGATATAAAATGAAAAAAAGACTCCCCATCTTGGCTTGAGACACCAGACCTCAATAAATCTCAGCAGAAGCCAATGCAAAAGCTGCTACAATGACTGTGATTGACTCCTTAGCCAGAAAATTACTGTGCAGCAGCTGTGCAGACAGTAAGGGTAGCAGCTTGGGAGCAATGCTGTACAACACTGTTCTTGTTGGGGTTGGGTGCTGAGTTGCTGAGTTTGCTGCCTGATTTTCTGGCTTGTTATACAGTAGGGCTGTCTGTGGACAGACATTTCAAAGTGGCATGCCCAGGGTCAAGAGATGTATTGGGAAAATGTACTTTAGGTCCATTTGAAATTAGGCATATCAGACAATCCTTGCATTTCAGGTGGTATTGTAACATTGTGTACTTTGCTGTTAAAGATTTAATTGGCAGCCACCCATTTTAAGGAATATAAAGTCAACAGGCCAGATTTCTTGTTGTGAAGTGATAAAGTCTAACAACTTCTCAACCACAAAAAACACACAAGCTCACAGAGCCTAATTCATACAACAAATCACCACATGCACTGCTTGCTAAAAAAAAAAAAAAAAAAAAAAAAAAGCCAAATGGCCACTGGAAGCAATGTAAGCAGAAAATTGGTTTTCCCATGAACTACTATAAAGTGTTTATGAGCAGGCACAAAGCCAAGCCTGATCCATCATTTGCAATCTGGCAGTGTAACAGACATCTGGCAGACCCAGACTGAAGGTCAAAGAACACTACATTCCAAGTTTTAATGAAAAGGAATTTTATTGCTACTGCGCGCAATTGAGTTGGCTGCTTCAGGGTTAGTAAAACAGGTTGGGAACACAACACTAGAGAGCTAGATTACCAATTTTGGAGGAGGGTGGGAGGATTACCATCTACAGGTTTGCACCCCCAAACCATGGACGGCTGCCAAAAAACAGGGGGTGAGGTTTCCTTTGTCAGGCAATCTAATGACTGCCAGTTTCATACATAGGGCTCGATTCAGCAAAGGTAGAAATAAATTCGTGTCACTCAAAAATCAGATCGCATGCACAAAGTTTTAACTTTTTCGAGTGATTCAAAAAAGGGGTTGAATTAAATACTTGCACTCGAAAATGCAATCGTAAAATTTTCTAATCACTCGTAAAATTTTCAAAATGCTCGTAAAAAGGCTGTCGCAAGCGAAAATTATTGGAAGATGTACTCGAATTTTTTTTCTATTGTTTAGTATTGTTTTCTGACTGTTGCGTGGTGTTGTAGGGCTTTTTTAATGGGTAAATGTAAATGCATATTTTTTTTTCAACTTTTTAAGTTGCCTGTGTAGCTGTATGTACATGGCTAACATTGTGGATACATGTAATAAAGAGGCAAGGTATGCTGTAGTGGAAGTACTAATTAAACAGTAATATTTGTAAGAGGCATATATGTATTTTTTTTTGGGGGGGGGGGGGTTGGTTGGATTGCCAGGGACCTGTATTAAAAATGTTTCCTTTAATGCAGAAATATGGCATTGTTACAAAGCTTGCTCACATAGCACCACGTGTCCTTGGGTACAGGTTGCAGCTCTTTGCTAGCTTTAACCTCATGGTACGCCATTCTTATGCTTACACTATAACGTGGACCAAAAGCCAGGATTTTGACTATTCTGGGTTTTGGTGCACCCCAATGTAAAAACCCAAAGGTCTTCTACCAGTTAATGGTGCCAAATAAGGATTCCAAAGCTGCACGATTTAGCCTAGTAAGCTGGAAAAGTGCTTGATATGGCATCTGATCCACTTCCAAACGTGTCCAAAAATATGGGAATGGGTAGTGTGTGCCTTCTCTGCGCCACATCATCTGCAATATGTTCGAAGTCAATGGCCTCGATTCACAAGTCATTGAAAAAAATTCTCATGGTAGTAAAAAATTTAATTCATGAGAAAAAAGCCCGAGAATTTCACTGTTACCAAATCACCAGATAGGAAGACACTGAAAGTCAATGGAACTTTTTACTACTAGTAAAAAAGGGTAAAAAGTTCAGTATTTTTTTCAGGAGTAAAAAAGTGCCATTGACTTTCATTGTCTTCCTAACTAGTGATTCACAAACAGTGGAATTCTCAGGCTTTTTTTCTTATGAATTGAATTTTTTACTACCATTAGAGATTACTACCATTGCAAAGAAAGTAGAAGGGCTCCATTGTGAGAGAGCAAAATGAGTTTTCTCCTGCTGAAAGCTGCATCAAAAAACTAGTGTGAAACACTCTAATTTATATCATGTGTGTGGCTCATCAAGTCCACCTGAATCAGTAGTAAAATTTTCGAATTGTAAAATGCAGTAGTAAATTTTTTGATCCACTAATTTAATTCGCACTTTTACAATCGCACTCAAATTTAATTCAAGTGACTCGTGTTTTACAATGGTTCCAGGTAGCTGAATCATTCGTAAAAAAATATAGCAAAATCGCAACTTTTTAAGCACAAAAAACACGAAAAGTCAATTTTCGACCTTTGTTGAATCAAGCCCATAATTCTTACCCTAACCTACCTACCAGCCAGACTCTTCACTACATTTCATCTGTAATCCAGTGCCTGGCTCTTGGGCCTATCTACCACAATTCATATGTATTTGCTTTTAGTATAGGATAACATACTGTAGTCAGGACCTTACGAAGGCCCAATGACACTATTTCTTGACAACCCCTCCTTTCCTCCGGAATAGCGGTCAAAACATTGCTGCCCTCCTATAACCTTCCATAATGCTGGCTTCAGTAATAAAGTGCTATTCTATAGGGTCGATTCAAAGAAACATGTAACAGCTTGGATTTTGGTGCCGATCATCCTATTTTTCCCGTACACTCGTGCGTTCGTATGAACTTGCGAGTGATTCTATAAGCGTTTCTATCCTAAAATTTACGTCCGTTTGTATGGCAGTTCGGGAATCAGACCTATGTCAGTTTCCATCCTGAATTTTCTGTTTCATTTCTCAGGTTGCAACATCGGTTTTGCCCTTTTTCCTTTTTTGTCTGGACGTAAATCCTTCTGATCTTGCGGCTGCGCACTACAAACTTACCTCATTAAAGTGCATTCTAAATATTTGGTCTTATTTTTCTTTATTTCATTCATTTTGTAGTAACCAACCATTAATGAATGCATTTGCATAAGTAAATCTTACTTTGTTTAATTTTTAGTTAACTTGCATTTTTTACTTGTGGATTTAATTTTAATATTTTGGCTTAAAATGGTACAACTTAAAATTTTGTGTGTGGTTACCCACACCCTCTACATACAGATTGCTCTCAAATATAAAAAAACACCCAGCAACTTCTGCATGTTATGAGTCTAGAAACAGCCAAGATGGTGGGTCAGGTATTCTCGGGCAGCCTGCAAACAGAAAGGGCCTTGTGACTGTGTTGCTCAGCATCCTTTGATTTCTGACCTTTCCGTGCCCCCAGCTCTGCTGTGTCTGTGCAAAATATAGCAGTAACCCACATCCTGCACTTTATCCCGCTCTCCTCTCCTCAGTAAGTGTGATGCATCTGACCAAAGATGTGCTTAAATAATTAAACAAAGCAAAGGTAAACAACTACACCAATAAATGCAATCTAAAAATATTATTCTAGTACATCAATTTAAAAATAAATAACAAAGGACATAAGTTTCTTTAATTAACGCAAATATATTGCAAAATAAAGGTTTACATGCAAAGGACTAATTAAGGTCCACATTAAAATGCATTTATAAGGCATACATGAATCAGGTATGCATTGCCGTACAATTTATGGCCTCGGCCATGCTGATACATGCAGTTCATTGGAGCTCAAGACGCGCAGACTCCTCCACATAGCCAAAAAACCTGTTCAAGAACAGCAATCCGACTGCTAAAAGGTGTCGGCAGTGGCTTTCTTTTAAAACGTATTCAGAGGTTTGAAAACTGTTCTCTGAATCACACCTAAACACATTCGATTATCCTAAGTTTTACGTTTTGATCCTAAGTTTTAGGATTTGATCCTAAGTTTTACGTTTTGATCCTAAAATTTAGGAACGAACTTGCGATGATCGTAAGAGCATATACGCATTCGTACGTAGGCTCGTGCGAGTCGGAAATGGCCAAAAAAACAGGAAAAAATGACTAACACCCACCCAAACTTACGATTCTCGATCCAAAATCAATTAACTTTTGCTCTTTGAATCGAGGGGAGAATGTGTCTGGTGGCTTTGTTGGACTCATTAGGCATTTCTTTTTGGTAGAATGCAAACCTTCAGTATAATGTAATAGACCAGTATTAGGTTAAATGGTCTGGTAGTCTGTTACCTTATGCTAGGTATTAAACATACTGTTCAAGCCGAAAATCTGGGATTTTGACTATCCCAGGTTTAGTTGTTTTCCCCAGGGAATCCCAATTTGTGATCCACCGCTGTGTAAAACCCCTAGATCGCTGATACAAACTCACCTTTTCCTGGTTCTGTGGTGCATGCACAGACTCTAGCCGATGCTGTATGCCATGCATATTAATGATCGGCAATACGATTCTGTGTAGACAAGAGCACAACAATCGGGAGCCATTGTCCTTTAGATTGGGGGCGTGCTCCCACCCTCAGCCTTAACCTAGATATGCTGGGAATGGGGTCACCGCTGTTTACATCACCATGGGAGACATCGGCAAAAGTGAGTTTTGTGGGCCACCTCCGGGGTTTCTCACAGTGGAGAAAGCCAGCAGTCGGCCCTGGAGTCTAGAGGGCCAGGCCACTTAGGGTTTTGTTTACTACAAGATATCTGGAATCATTCCCATCAACACCCCCTTGCAAACAGTTATCCTCTTAATGCTGCCAGGTTAAGTTTCCACTCCCAAAAAAGAACCTATTAAGACACCTCTATACAGCTAGCAGAGCAATCATACTGCACTACTGGTGCTCTATGGAGGTCGATTTTCCCTCAGAGTGGGGCCATAAATAGGATAACTCCTTTTCTTAATTTCCATACAGATGGTTAACCACCATTCTACCTTCCTCCACTTTTACTACCTTTATTGCCCATAGTACTCTGAACCTTATCTGCCCCCCCCCCCCCTTTTTTCTGTTTCATCTCATGCCTATGGGTTATTTCAGCACTAGCACTAGAAATCACTTCTATACTATTTTTTCACTGAAGGTGCACCGTTTATATGAGAAAGTTGTTATTGCCTACTGTTTCCAGAATGTGCCAACCCATTTATCATTAAAAAAACATTTTTTTTATATATGACACAAGAATAAATGTAAGGGACACGTATCCTGAAAAATGTTATCTATTCTCACATATTTACTTGTTTTGCAGCAGTAAGAAATATGGACTGCTGAAACTATGTTTACTTTTTCAGTATTCATGTATTACAAGTACACTTTTCATATATATGTATGACCTCCTTCAATGAATGTAATAGGTTGGGTTCCTCTGGGCGTGACAGTGACAAATACTAAGGTGCTCCTTAGGCATGGTGGGGGGGGGATACATTTTTTTTAAGTAAGAGGCATATTTTACTTTGCCTTCTTTCCTTCCACCTTGCAATAACCCTATTGCAGTGACTGAATATATATAGGTCATATATAGCCACCCATCACAAATGCTATAAATATAGAATCATGCAAGTTTCTGGCTGCCATATGAAATCTCATGGCCATTCAAGCAATAAGATTCCCTACCTCTATGTTTGACCACCAAGAAATATTTCTTGGTGGTCAAACATGGAGGTAGGGAATCTCATTGAGAGTTAGCAACTATCCAGTGGCAGTTTTGTTCTCCTCCATCATTCTGCTAAATTAAATGGACAAGAGGATTTATTTTATAAAAACACAAACCTCCCAAAGATTCATTAATCAAATGCTAAATCAGATTTCCAGCATCCAACTGTGACCTACTGCAGGCTCAGTAACATGTAGCCCATAATCTATATATTTCTAATATCCACATTTTTACTTACACAACAAGCCAGATTCCCTATTAGAAAAAAAGTTTAAAGAATGTGTGTTGCTCTTTGGATACCTATCGCCATGCACATAAAGGTAATATACTTCTGATTAATATGTAGAGCATA
The DNA here is from genome assembly GCA_027917425.1 of Gastrophryne carolinensis. Taxonomy (NCBI): domain Eukaryota; kingdom Metazoa; phylum Chordata; class Amphibia; order Anura; family Microhylidae; genus Gastrophryne; species Gastrophryne carolinensis. Next base: position 199,163,054 of record CM051237.1, read on the forward strand.
TGTGTTCAGGTATTAAGCCAATAAACTATTTTTGACACTATGCATGCCATTAGTAGTGAATAACAAAGCTGATGATGATCCTCTTACCAAGGGATGAGACCACAGCAGCAGTACAGGATGGGACAAAAAAGAATGTCAGGATTAATAAAGCCCACAAGACTGCAAGTATGTTCTTCATTCTGTGGCTTCCAATGTCTGTCAGGTACTCGTAGTCCTCAGATTTCTAGGCTGCCATTATATATGTTTCCCTTTCTGTTATTATGTGAACCTTAATCTGGCAAAGGTACTGCAACTAACCTTTGCACACAATTATACAAGTATGCTAATGCTGTTGTAATCTGCTCCCCAGCTAGAACTCAGACCTTTAGGAAGCTGCTAGACAATCTTTCAGACATTAGGCAATAAAATGTCTTTATGATGCACTTAAATTCTTGTAACCATTCCCGAAAAATTAAGCTCAGTACAAATGCTTTAAATGCTGTTCTAACAGATCAAACGATGGGATTTATTCATAGCTGCATCTTTATCTGTCCCATTGCCCCCATCAAAACTTAAAGTACCATTAAAATTAAAGTAACAAGCCAATACTCACTTCCTATCCCCTGCATCAGCCTGTGCAGTTTCCAGCACTCTCAAAACTTACCTGAGAAAGGAGAACACACAAAGCATTGGGACATTCGTATTCCATATTTCATGACATACCCAGCTCACCCCCCCCCCCCCCCTTTGTAATTCTAAATAGAGAAGGTACTAAGGCTTTCTGTCTTTTCTTCTGGTAAGTAAAGAACCGACCAGTAGATGCATAGATCTCTGCCATCTGATGACCAAATTCAGTAATAATACAGGTATAATTGCTAGTGAAAACCGGACCAACAGCTTGGCACAGTTGGAAAAGAAAGGTAGCTGCCATGCTGCTGTCTGGATTCAACTGAAATAACTGATAATGCACAGTAACAGGAAGCCCAACCCAAATGCATGAGCCACCATATTGTTTCGAAAATTTACTACAGCAGGAGTTAGAAAAAAGTAAATTAATCTTTATGTGCAGCAATCTAAATTGCCCTGGGGAGGGATGCATATGAGCGCTGTTTGTGGTGTTGGACTGTTGGTACGCTTTAAGTTTAATAGGTTTAAAAGATGTGTATTTTGAATTTACCCTTATTAGAAAATTAGGTGGCACATATATTGGCTAGTAAATAGTATTTCCCCTTGGATCAGCGGATCTTTCTCTTAACTTCAATAGTCAAACAGGAGTTAAGGGTCTGACAAGTTTGCTCAAGCAATACCTTGAACTCAGGAGTTGGATTTGTTTTATGACGACCAATCAAGGACTCAAATCTGGCCTCAGCATCCCTTAGTACCCTTTCTCTTTGATGTTTTTTACTTTCACACTGATCTTTATTCAAAAAATGTTTTTTCCAAAGGCAAATGACGTGGTATACAAACATTTGACCATCCGGCTATAGCAGCAAAATCGGTTCAGGTCGCTGCCTGGCATAATAGTACAATTAGCTACATAAATAAGGGCAACAGTGCCGAACAACCGGTTCTTCTACAAGCTCTCCACCAGACCCCTCTGAGAGCTAAGCTGCTGCCTGTCTGGAACCCCCACCATGGGATCCCTGGTACACCCTGCCTAAGTCAGCACCGACCTAAGAACCCAGGCTTCTTCTATGTTTCACCACCACAGCCTCTTTCTTTTTTTCAGAATAGAGCTAGAGGAAGAAGGAAAAATGAAAAACACACAAGAAACAGAAAGACAGCTGTAAGGGGCAGATCCAACATTAGAACAGGAGGAAAAGTGTGGGTAGTGGGAGAGACAACACCAAGACCAGGGAGGGGGAAAGGAAAAAGAAGGGAATGAGCAAGCAAGCAAGCTAGCAAGAGGCCCCCGGGGCAGGGGGGGGGAGGGGGGAGAGGAGGGAACCCTGCGAGAGCCCAGCCCGCACCCCTAGCCGCAATTACACAGAGAGGAGTCCAGCGGGCGAGTCTCCATAGCTAGTCTATTGTCCATCTGACGGCTCCAACACTGCCCTGTACTCAGGGGAAGACTTAAAGACGGACCAGGTTGTCCAGATTTTCCTGTACGCTTCAGCCCTATCCTGCCTTAGGTGCAAAACTTCTTCCATTTCCTCGACCTGGTTCAATTGTTGAAACCAATCTATAACTGTTGGGGCGACAGGTGATCTCCATCTCCTGGGTATTACCCTTCGAGCAGCATTAGTTAAATGAGTACCCAGAGGGCCAAGATCCTGTGAGCCATCACCCTTCCTTCTCCAATTCAACAAGTAAAAGGCTGGATCCCACTTCGGGGAGAGACCCAAAATTTTCCCAATCAGACTATGTATCTCCCTCCAAAAAGGGACAATACACGGGCACGACCACCATATATGCAACTCATCAGCCCCCCTATAATTACACCTCCAGCAAGTATCTGGGGCGGAAGGGAACATTTTATGTAACACCACTGGGGTCCTGTACCACCTAGTAATTAGCTTATAATTTGTCTCTTGAGTAGAGGAGTTCGCCAGCCCCTTGTATGCCCTCTGATATATCTTTTCCCAGTACTCCTCAGTCAGCTCTAAGTTCAAATCCTTCTCCCGCCTTCCTTCCCAGGGTCTCCTCGGAGCAGGGCCCCCCCTAGCAGTAGACTATACGCCCAAGACAAAATAGGATTCCTAGGGCCCTCTCCTAAACTCGTTCTCTCAAATGTTGTGAGATCCCTCTCCACCTTGCCCCTCAAACTATTAGCTTGAACAAAGTGTCTCACCTGAAGGTACTCCAAGTAGGACATTTGCCCCCCAAGTTTGTCCTGTAAGTCCCGTTTCTGCATGAAAACCCCCTGTGAGAACACATGAGCAGCTCTTAGTGGATACGGACCCCTACAATTTCTCAAAAAGGATTTCTCCCATCCAGGAGGAAAGCCCGGATTATTATGAAGCAGCAACAGAGGCCCGGCACCGATGAGACCCCCCTATAACCTTTACAAACCTGCCAGAATATTTCCAACGTAGTGCCAATGATAGGGTGGGATCTGACCCCTTCTGGGATGTCCACCCTATTAAAAGCCCAAAGGTGACCCAAAAGGCCCCCACACACCTCATCTTCAATTGAGACCCACTCCTTCTGGGATTTGTTCACCTGCCAATCAACAATCCGTGCCAGGTGTGATACTTTCACGTAAGTGTCAATGCAGGGAAGACCCAGTCCACCTCTGGCCTTTTGTAAAATAAGAGTAGTCCTTTTCGCTCTTGGGGGTTTCCCAGCCCAAAGGAACCCAGAAAAGGTTCTCCGGACATCCAAAATGAAAGAGCTCGGGAGTTTTACGGGGATGCATTGGATCAGGTAAACGTGGGAGAACATTCATCTTCAAGACCGCCAATTTCCCAAACTCAGGTCTGCCTTTAGCTTATTAACAAGAGGGGCAAATTTAGCTGGAACAACTGAGACAACTCCATAGGTAATTGCATCCCAAGATAGGTGATACTCCTTGCCTCCCATTTGAAAGGAAACGACTCCTCTAGGATCGCCCTCTCTCTAGCAGGGAGAGAAATGTTCAAAGCGACAGACTTCGAGTAGTTTATTTTCAGGTTAGATAGTCTCCCGAAACTCTCAAACTCTCTAAGCAGAGAGGGAACTGAAACCCAGGGGGACGAAAGAAAGAACAGCATATCGTCCGCGTACGCGGCCACTTTCTGTTCCTTACCCCCCACCTGAACTCCCTTAATATCAGGATTCAAATTCACCCTCCTCAAGAAAGGCTCCAGGGTGATTGCAAAAATCAACGGGGACAGAGGACAGCCCTGCCTAGTCCCATTATGAATCGGGAACCCGTCCAAAGTCAAGTTATTCACCCTAACTCTCGCTCGAGGATTTGAGTATAAGGCCAGGATCCTGTTCCGGGCCATCCCCCCAGGCCGATATGTTCCAGGACTGCACCAATCCACTCCCAATCAACCCTATCAAATGCCTTTTCGGCGTCTGTGGAAAGCATCATAGCCCTCAGCCTGTGGGAGGTGGCCCACCAGTGAACGTTCAAGTCTTTCACCGTGTTGTCATGGGGTTCCCTACCGGGAATAAAGCCCACCTGATCCAGCTGGACCAATGCTAATAAAAATCCTGCCATTCTTCTCGCTAACACCTTTGCATACAACTTTATATCCACGTTTAAGAGGGATATAGGTCTATAATTTTGGCACTGGCTCTCGTCCTTTCCCAACTTCGGGATAACCACAATACTGGCCTCCAGAGAATCCGGAGGAAGTACCCCTGTTTTCGCAGCACTTTCAAAAGCTCGCACCATATGTGGGAACAACTGGGGAGCAAACGCCTTATAATACTGACTGGGGAATCCATCCGGACCCGGGGCCTTTCCCGGCCTCGTTTCCTTGATTGCTAGTAGACACTCCTCAACTGATATCGGGCTCTCCAATTGCTCAATAGCATCCTTAGGTAGTTGAGGCATATGGGCAGCCCTACAATACTCCGCCATCTGAGTTTTGCGTCCTTCCCCTGAATCTTGGCCTGGGAGATTGTACAGAGCCAGGTAGTACCTCCTAAACTGTTCGGCAATATCTTTCTCTGCTTGGTGCAAGGCCCCCGCTGAGTCTCTAATCCCGGCCACCCGGGCCCTAAGGCCCTTCGGGTTAAGGGCACCCGCAAGAAGTTTGCCTGGCTTATTGCTCTGTTCATAATAGAGCCCATTGCAGAACGTAAAGGCCCTCCTGGCGGATCCTAACAGGGCAGCCCTGAGCTCCTTCCTCTTGTCCACCAGTTCCTTCAAATGCCTCTCCAAAAGCGATTTTTTATGTTGGGATTCCAGAGCAGATACTCTCTGGGTAAGCCCCTCAATTTTATCTCTCCTTTTTTAATCTCGTTCCCTCCTGAATAAGAAACCCCCGTACTGTGCACTTGTGCGCTTCCCAGATTGTGAGCGGGTCCATGTCATCCACCACATTCTCACAAAAATACTGGATGATCTGATCCTTTACCCTGTCAGCCACTACCGCATCCTTTAAAATGCCAGTATTCATTCTCCAATTCCACTCCTTGTGAGACCTCCCTGGCAGCACTAGTCTAAGGACCACCGGGGCGTGGTCCGCAAATGTAATTGTGCCAATTTCCACCGCATCAATCCACTCGAGATCCCTCTGGGACAAGAATAAATAGTCAATCCTTGAGTATTTTGAGTGAATGGGGGAAAAATAAGTATAATCCCTATCATCAGGGTGTGCAAATCTCCAGGTATCAACTACTTGTATGCTTTGGAGTGCCATTTTAATACTCTTCAAAGATCTGTAGGCAATGACAGAACTTGCATTAAAGGTATCCACCAGAGGGTTTAACGCGCAATTCAGGTCCCCTCCCACGACCAGAGGTCCCTACTTGAAGGTCTGTAGCTTACCAATAGTGGAGACGAGAAATTGGTGTTGTAACCTATTGGCAGCATAAATATTGGCCAGTGTAAGGACCCTTCCAGACGGAAACCGCCCCTTCAGAAAAATGTAGCGCCCCTCTTTATCAATAACCTCAGATGTCACAGAGAACGCCAGGGTTCTATCTACCAATATAGAAACCCCCTTGGTCTTAGAAGAAGGAGAGGGCGCTGTCCAGTGGAAAGGGAACGTCCTGTTCCCTAAATAAGGTACTTTGCCCCTCTGGAAGTGTGTTTCCTGAATTAGTGCGATATGCACCTTGTGTTTCTTCAGCTCTCTCATAAGGGAATGCCGTTTCTCTGGTGAATTAAGACCCTTCACATTTATGGTCATTATATTCACCTCCATCCCCCCCACTGTAGTCATCCCTGCCAGGCGAGGCCCAACCAGACCCGTCCCAGGCCCCCCACCCCACCCCCCACAGCCAAGCAGGAAAGGATGAATCAAGACACACAAGGAGCGGGGAGAAAAAGGGAGGGTGAGATAGGTAAGGGAAAGGCGAGGAGAAGGGGGGGGGGAGACGCAGGGAAAGGACACAGAAGAAAAAGAAAAAGGAGAAAGGCAAAAATAATAAGGGAGGAGAACCCAGAAAGAATCACCCCACCGGGGTGTAAAGCGCGGGTGGGAAATTAAGAGAGAGGATCACTAGATAAACCCCAGCAACCTCTCTACCTTACCCGAAGCTATGTCCAGGGGAAGGAACCCTAGACCCCTTCAGGAAATAGGGACCGAAGAGAGATCCCCAAATAACCCACTTTCACGACAAATCACAAAAATTGGGGGGGGGACCATGGAAGGCCAGCCAGGCAGCGGTTCTATAATCACTTTAGACAAAGAGAAAAAATAAAGGAAAAAAAAAAAAAAAACAGAAATATAACAAATCAACTACTTATCAGTCATATAGCCCAGTGTAGCGCCCGCAATTCACACCCCAACCACCCCCAACTAGTGTATTCTCTTCGGGGCATTACAATACTCCAAATCGCCCACCCAATGAACAAAAGAACAAAACACCCAGAGACCCCCACCTTAGGCCAGGTTGGGCTTGCAAGCGGAACCAGATCCAGAACTTCCACAATTTTGCCGGGGGGGGGGAGAGCGGCCCCGTGCTAAAAGGCCCCATGGCAAACTTAGTTCCACAGAGCACACCAATATGTTAAACAACCTAAGCAGAAAAATTAAGACCCCCAAATCTTATATCTAGAACGTTAACCCACAAGCATACACAGCCCCCCCCCCCCCCCGCCCAGGAAGGCCCAACGAAAAACACAGAGCCGTCCCCAGGCGGGGGGGGGGGGGGAGGCACCCCAAGCCGCAGAAAAGCAATCTAAATAAGAGACTATAGCTCCACACGATTGAGGACAGCGCCAGTTCCTCTGACAGTTGCTTAAACAAGTGCTTCTAAACTAATAGCAGGGCCGCCCCCAGTCCCGCCTGTGGGGCCATCCCCGCACGGGAAAAAGGGGGGGGGGGGGAACGTCAAAAAACAGCATGCTTAAATGACAATGCAGAGACAAACAAAAAATTCTATTAGGTAGATGTCATCCTTGCCAAAACCTCCAATGCGACAAACTTCATATGCAGAAAAGACCCGCCGTCCTCGCTCAGCAAGTCCTCAGTGCACCGGGCCAACCGGCAACTCCCGGCCCCAAGTTAACTTCACTGCAGAAAGCTAGAACTCCTCTCCTCTCGGGGCTGAGATTGGGGAATCCCACAGGGGGGGCCCCACCAGCGTATCCCCAGACAGATCAGGGATCTGAAACTCCCTGAACCAGTCAGGAACCCCGACCGCAGGAATCTTCAAAAAGGCAAAAAAGTTGGGCAGATCTTCTGGGGTGCGCAACACCCCCGTCTTCCCGTTCCTGATGACCATGAGCGCAAAGGGGAACCGCCACCGGTACGGGATGCCCCTCTCCCTAAGGAGCGATGTCAGCGGTCTGAGCGCTCTTCTGTGCTGCAGAGTGATGCCGGAGAGATCTTGGTAGAGCTGGATTTCGCTGTTATTAAAAAGAATAGAATCTCTTCCTCTCGCTCTGGCAACAATGTCCTCCTTCAGGGGGAACTCTGGAGACAGCAGACTATGTCTCTAGGGACCGCATCGTTCATGTTCCTGGGACGGAGGGCACGATGCGCCCGCACAAACTCTATTGGCGTATCAGGGGGTCTGTCCAGCAGGGAGTTAAAAATGGAGGTCAGGGCCCCAGGGATCTGGTCTTGAGCAAAAGCCTCCGGTACCCCGCGCACTCTGATATTGCATCTTCTGGCTCTATTATCCAGATCTTCAAGATGCCTGTGTACGTTCATGAGGTGACTGTTGTGCCATGCGACTACATCGCTCACCTCTCTTAGCTTGCGTCTTGACACCGCAGCCTTCTGTTCCACCTTCTCAGTTCTGCGGCCCAGCTCCCGCATATCCGCCTTCAGATCCGTGACAGCCTCCGATATGGAAGATTTTATCTTGCCAGCTTGCTCCTCGTAGGCAGCTGACTGAGCTGTGTTGTCAGATCCTGCTGATCGTTGTGGGGCGAGCCCTCCATGCTTCGCTCAGGCGAGCTTTCTGGCGACGCAGGCGGCGCCATCTTTGAGGTCCGGCCTGTCACGTCCTCCGCGCGCTGAAAGCGAAACAGCTCCGGGAGACTTCTCCCACTCAGAGTCGGGTTTCGGGGTGCCCTGGGTGTTCTAGAGGCCACCCCCGACCTCCCGCTTTTGCCCATTGTGCTACTGGGATCCGGCAACCGTCGCAAACGAGCGCATACACCGGGAGCCTAAGTCTCATGCCGTCATCTTCCCAGCCGGCCAAGCCACGCCCCTTCTCTTTGATGTTTTAACTGTGATCCCAATTGAATCAAAACACCCCTAATTATTGTTTTGTGAGCTTCCCATAATATACCTGACCCATAATAATACAATTCTGTGAAACTCACCTGTAGAATTGTTTTTGAATATATCCAGTCCAGGTCGTCCCAGAAGTAATGACATGTGGGTATTCCGCCCCCAGGGGGCGCTCGACTGCAAGATCAAAAGCTGTCGCTCCTCCCGGCCCCCTATAAAAGCAGGTGTCTCACTATGATTTCCCAGTGGTTAAAAAACAGTAAGAAAAAGAGACAGGCCGGGAGGCCAAGAAACCATGTTACCTCACATAGCTTCAGCATGAACTCTCTCCAACAAAAAACTTAAGCACAACGGTCCAATATAAAAATGGTAATCACCATAACAGGCAAACAAGAGATAATGAAACAAAGGCGAGGTGGGACGACCTGGACTGGAAATATTCAAAAACAATTCTACAGGTGAGTTTCACAGAATTGTATTTTTTCCCTATATCCAGTCCAGGCCGTCCCAGAAGTAATGACATGTGGGACATCCAAAATCAGTGACCATTAGGGCGGGATCCCCAGTGCGGAACAGCATGTAGTTCATTTCACTACCGCCTGAAGCACCTTTCGGCCAAAGACAGCATCAGCTGAGGCCCTAAAGTCAACCTTGTAAAACTTGGTAAAGGTGTGAACTGAAGACCAAGTGGCGGCCTTACAAACTTGTTCAACAGATGCCTGGTGCTGAAAAGCCCAAGAGGCACCAATAGCTCTGGTAGAATGAGCTGTGATCCGAAAAGGGGGCTCCTTCCCCTTGGCAGAATATGCTTGCACCACCGCCTCTCTGATCCACTTACTGATAGTGGACTTGGTTGGTGGCAAACCTTTCCTAGAACCCTCTGTTAGGACAAACAACACTGACCACATCCAAGGCATGGAGGGTCCTTTCCTTAGAATTAGTCGGTGCTGGACACAAAGAAGATAAGACAACTTCCTCATTAATAAGACAACTTCCTCATTAAGGTGAAAGGGAGACACGACCTTAGGCAAAAAATCAGGTTTAAATCAAAAAATACCATTTTGTGATTACTCACCTGTAAAATGGGTATTATAAGTATGTCACACACCCCGCTTCCACTATTCATGACATATGGGTTATGGTCCAGTAGAGGGCGAACTTCTGCAGAGATGAAAACAAAAAAGAAGCCCCTCCCAGTCCATAAATACCTGGGACCTCCCACACATTCCCCAGTATATGACAGCAGTAAGGAGACCAGGAAGAGCAAATAAAACATTCTTAACAATAAAAGGTTCACCATATAAAGGATCCAGAATACCAAAGGGCGGGATGAAGCGGGGTGTGTGACATACTTATAATACCCATTTTACAGGTGAGGAATCACAAAATGTTATTATTCCAAGTATGTCACACACCCCGCTTCCACTATTCATGACATATGGGACATCCAATAGCAGTGTCCGTCATGGGTAGGGATCCAAATACAGCAAAAAATGCACAAATTTAAACCACTGCAGCTTGCAGAACCTTGCGGCCAAAAACAGCATCCGCTGAGGCCCGTACATCAACCTTATAAAACTTGGAAAAAGTATGAATGGAAGACCAAGTAGCAGCTTTACAAACTTGTTCAACAGAAGCCTGGCGCTGAAAGGCCCAGGAAGCCCCAACAGCACAAGTCGAATGAGCAGTGATCTTAAAAGGAGGAACCCTCCTTAGCGGAATAGGCCCCAACAATGGCCTGACGTATCCATTTACTAATGGTAGACTTGGCTGGCGCCAAACCTTTCCTGGGCCCAGAGGGCACCACAAACAAGGCGTCCGTCTTACGAAAAGGAGAAGTAGCGTCCAAATAGTACTTCACACAACGAACCACATCCAAAGAGTGCAAAACCCTTTCCTTGTCATTGCTAGGCCTAGGACACAAGGAAGGAAGAACTACATCCTGATTGAGATGGAAAGCGGAAACCACCTTATGAAGGAAATCTGGTTTAAAGCGAAAAACCACCTTGTCCTGGTGTCTCTCAAAGTAAGGGGCCTGAATCGACAGAGCCGCCAATTCAGAGACACAACGAACAGAAGTAATAGCCACCAAAAAGGCCACCTTTTGAGTGAGCACAGAAAGAGCCACATCCTGCATCGGCTCAAAAGGAGGCCCCTGGAGGGCCGAGAGAACCAAATTTAGGTCCCAAATGGGAACCAAAGGCTTTCTAGGAGTGACCCTTTGGAAAAAAGTCTTGACCAGATGATGCAAAGCAAAGGACCTTTGAAAAAAGACAGCCAGGGCAGAAACCTGACCCTTCAAAGTACTGAGCTGGAACCCCAGATCCAGACCGTGTTGTAGAAACTCCAAAATTCTAGGAATCGAAAACACCCTGCAAGGTAAGGCCCTAGCCTCACACCAGTCAATATAGGACCGCCAAGTCCTATAGTAAATGGTAGAGGAAGATCTCTTCCTAGCTCTAATCAAAGTTTGAATAACCGCCTCGGACAAACCTTCCTCCCTCAGGATGAAGGTTTCAGCAGCCACGCCGTCAAAGCAAGCGTTTGTAAATTGGGGAAACGTAGCTGACCCTGAGAGATCAGATCCAGAAACAGGGGCAGCCTGTACTGATCTACCACCAGTCTTACGATGTCTGCGAACCAAACATGTCTTGGCCACCTTGGGGCCACCAGAATTGCTGGTGCCCCCTCTAGAGCCAGCTTGCGCACTACCTTGCCTACCATGGAGAAGGGGGGAAACAGGTACAGAAACCCCAGATCCCTCCAGGCAAGGGACAAGGCATCCACTGCCAGGGCCAGAGGATCCCAAGACAGAGATACAAAGGTTGGGAGCTAGTGATTGTGCCGAGAGGCAAAGAGATCCACCTCCGGAGTCCCCCACTTGTGACACAGCGCCCAAAATACCCTGTGGTTGAGAGACCATTCCCCTCGGCAAGAGAATCCCCTGCTCAGGGAGTCCGCCTCCGTGTTCTCCACTCCCGGAATGTACACTGCCGAGATGCAAGGAACATTGCTCTCCGCCCATGTCAGAATCAGAGAGACTTCCCTGAGGGCACTCCTGCTGCGAGTCCCTCCTTGGTGATTGATGTAAGCTACCGCAGTTCGATTGTCTGATCGAACCTGAACCGGTAAGCCCTGTAGGTGGAATGTCAGATGTTACAGAACCAAACGGATAGCTCTGAGCTCCAAGACATTGATGGGGTTGTGAGCCTCCTGAGTACCCCACAACCCCTGGAACTGAAGATCCTTCCAGAAACCTCCCCAGCCGGACAGGCTGGCATCCGTGGTAACCGTCTCCCAACAAGGGGCCAGAAAGGATCTGCCCCTCATCAGATTGCTTGGTTCCAGCCACCACTGAAGGGACTGCCGAACCCTGGGAAACATCAGAAAAGACTGATCCAAAGACTGTGGACATCTGTCCCATTTCAGCAATAGATGGAGTTGAAGCGACCTCATGTGGAACTGAGCAAAGGGGACTGCCTCGAAGGAGGCCACCATCAAGCCTACCAGAGTCATCCCTAGCCAGATAGAAGGGCGAGGATTGGTCAGGAGAACACGTATCAGATCCTGAACCCTCTGCACCTTCGGCTGAGGTAGGAACACTCTAGCCTGACTGGTATCCAGATTCATGCCCAGAAAAGAGATCTCCCTTGATGGGGAGAGAGAAGACTTGGGGTGGTTGATCACCCATCCGAACCTTTCCAGCGTCGCCACTACCGTCCTGGTGTCCATCTCCGCCTGGCAGAGGGAAGAAGCTGTAATGAGTAGGTCATCCAGATACGGCACAATGCGAATGCCCTGGGATCTGAGCAGGGCCATTATGCCCGCCTGAACCTTGGTAAACACCCTCGGTGCCGAGGTCAGCCTGAACGGGAGGGCCACAAACTGAAAATGCTGATCTCCAACCACGAACCTGAGAATCTCTGGTGTGCTGGGAAAATTGGCACATGAAGGTAAGCATCCTTGATGTCTATGGACGTCATGAAATCTCCCTGACGAAGGGAACTGATGGCTGAGCGCAGAGTCTCCATGCAGAACTTCTTGGTTCTGATGAGCATGTTGAGAAGCTTCAAATCCAGAATGGGTCTTATGGAGCCATCCTTTTTGGGAACCATGAAGAGGTTGGAATAATAGCCCCGGCCTCTCTCTGAAAGAGGCACCGGGCATATGACCGTCATTTCCAGTAGATTCTTTACAGCCAACAGGAGCCCCTGCGCCGCCCGAGGATCCGATGGCACCCGAGACCTTAGGAATCTGGGAGGAGGCCGGTACTCGAACTCCAGTTTGTACCCAGACGAGACCACTTCCAATATCCACTTGTCTGTGACCTCCTGGGCCCAGACCTGGAAGAAGAGCCGCAGCCGTCTCCCCACCCACAAGGGTGAGGGTGCCTCTTCATTGCTGAGCCGGCTTGGCAGCGGGCTTGGAACCCCAGGTAGAGGCCGGACGGGCGCGTCCCCTGCCTCTGTTCCAGGAATCACCTCTGAAGCTAGGAGCTTGCCCCCCGAAAGAAGTGACGCTGCTTCTTACGCTGAGGCAGCTTCCCACCATTTGCCACAGAATCCAATTTGTCACCAAACAGCCGCATACCCAGGAATGGCAGTGCTGTGAGTGATTTCTTGGCCGCTATGTCAGCCACCCACTGGCGTAGCCATACCGATCGACGCATGGCCACCAGCAGAGCCGAGGTTCTACTACACATGATAATAGTGTCATCCATAGCCGGCAACACAAAGTTCATGAACAATTCACACCTCTTAAGGGCTGTGAATTCAACACTGGCCGGGCTGAGTTGGGACCCTTTTAACATGTCCCTAACCTCAGACCTGGTAGCCACAGCTACAAGTGCAGAAGCACAAACAGGCCGCAAGGCTGAACCCACACTGGCAAAGGCATGGCAAGCCATCTGATCAATGCGCTTATCCTGGCCATCCTTAAGGGTAGTGGCGTCAGGAGTATGTACAACGGAGGTGTTGGACAATCCTAAGATGGGCGCATCGACCTCAGGAGGGGAAGACCATCGCCTCACCGCGTCCACCGGGAAGGGATACTTCCTATCCCATCCCTGCGGAACACCGGGAAGCTGACTCGGCTTCTCCCATTCTCTAAGAATCATGCTATCAAAATTATCCTGATTTGGGAACTCCAAGCGGGGCTTAGATGAGCCAAAGAATTCCCCCTTCTTCGGAGGGGCCTCCGCTGGAGGGTAAATATCCAGAACCTCTAAGAGATGGGCCAGGACTTTGGGGGTATCCACAGCATCCCCCAGCGCCTGCCCGGCATCAGAATCAAGGAACTGCAGTTCTTCAGTCTCAGATTCCCCAAACAATTCCCCCTCCTCAAGAGGGGAATAATCAGACCAGTCATAATCATCAAAATCAAGTACCGGCGTAGACGGTGACAGATGCCTTTTCTTAGCAGGGGCTTTTCTGCCCACTGAGCTAGAAATTATTTTCTCTAGGTTGACTAGCCTGGCACATACATCAGAGTGCGACTCCCCACTAATGACAGTGTCAACTGGGGTACGGATAATGCGGGGTGGGGTGGGAGATGAGACGGGCGGCACTGACCCAGACGCCTGGGATCCCGACTGCCGCGTTATAGCCTGTTGCGCACATGGTATGCTAATTAGTACATTTTCCCCCGCAAGGGGTACCCCATAACCCACACACAGCCGGGATTGTCCCGAAGGGAGCCCGAGCCCGGTATCCTGTGGAGCCTCCATATGGTGATTTTTAAAGGTAGTCGCAATGACCAGAGGGAATTACGCTTACCCTTTAAGTCCTAAGTGGGACGCTTTTTGGGATGCCCAATTTACTCTAGGGACCCTAGGACCGGGAGAACCCCCTTTTAAGCAGGTAGCAGGGAGTCCTCCTAAAAGACACAAGCAGTGGTCATAAACACATGCGCACACACACAGATAAAGAGCAAAATATCCAACCAATAGTTAATCACACAGTGTGACCTGCACTGCCCCCAGCTGAAGGGACACAATTATGCTGAATAATGATGAAAAAGCGGGGCCCCAGGACGGCACTCATGTATCACACAAGATGGCAGCCAGCAGCACAGCACTCCAGAGAGAGAGAGAGAGAGGGAGAAGGAAGGGCGGGCCAGCGCGGATCGTGTGCCGCGCCTGGCCCCCGCCCCCCTTCCCTCACAACCAGCAGCGCGGTACCCAGCTATAGGCTGGGTTCCGCAAAAAGCGCCAACAGGAGGGGGCGGGCCGCGGCAGCGCCCGGCCCCGCCCCCTTGACAACGCAGCCTGAAGGGAAGAAGCTCCCCTCAGCGTATAACAAAAAATGCGATCTGTGCACACCACAAGCACACTATATCACACACACACACACAGTATAAAGAGTGAAAAGCTGAGCAGGAAAAGACCCCGAAGGCCCCCCCCCCGGAGGGCTACGAGGGGGACCCGGAAGGGGGGGAGATCCCGCACCATGGGTGTAAGGGATATACACATAAAAATATATTAATACATGTATATAGGGACAGGGCATCCCAAACCGGGATCACCAACCCGGATTCCGCCTACCCCTAAATATGGGGTCTCACTGGGGAGCATGGCTCCCTGAACACCTATTAAGGCAATTCCTACCCTCACCCGGACCTGCAGCCAAGGCTGGGAGGCTAGTATAGGGACTTACAATATAAAGGTCCGAGCAGAAATAGGGCAAAAAATGGCCGGGTGAAAGCCCCGCTTACCTGCAAGGAATAGCAGCATACATCTTCTGACTTGCAGAGAAGGAACTGGGGAATGTGTGGGAGGTCCCAGGTATTTATGGACTGGGAGGGGCTTCTTTTTTGCTTTCATCTCTGCAGAAGTTCGCCCTCTACTGGACCATAACCCATATGTCATGAATAGTGGAAGCGGGGTGTGAGACATACTTGGAATAACCTCCTTATACTTATGCCGTTCAAAGTAGGGAGGCTTCGTACAAAGCGCGGCCAGCTCTGACACGCGTCGTATCGAGGTGATCGCTACCAAAAAGACCACTTTAAGAGTCAAAATAGACAATGCAGCATTGCAGAAAGGCTCGGAGAGAGAACCCTGAAGAGCAGAAAGTACCAAATTCAAGCCCCAAACCGGTAATACTGACTTACGCGGTGGACAGACATGGGTGACTCCCTGGAAAAAAGTCTTGATCAACCTATGGTTGGCAATGGATCTCTGGAAAAAGATGGCTAAGGCCGAGACCTGGCCCTTGAGGGTGCTCAGCTGGAGACCCAAGTCTAAGCCCTGTTGTAAAAACACAATTCTGTGAGAACTCACCTGTAGAATTGGTTTTTCTGGGGATCCATTCCAGACCCTCCTTACACTTGGGATTACTTCCTTGCCCGATAGGGCGTGACTGCAAGACAAAAAAGGCGTGGCCCCTCCCGGCCCCATAAGCAGCTGCCTCCCAAACAAGATCAGTACTTAAAAAGCAGTAAAACATAAATCAGAGGCAGGCCGGGAGTCCCCCTTATAGGAGACAATGCTACCTCACACCGAACTCCACTTAAATTCTCTCAAATATACTCTTTTTTTTTCTTAATGCCAATGAAATAATAAATGGACTAAACACCATAAAAAAAAGCATCAAAAGATAGATCATGACCCAAAAAGGGTGGGCCGGAGGGTCTGGAATGGATCCCCAGAAAAACCAATTCTACAGGTGAGTTCTCACGGAATTTTGTTTTTTCTTCCGATCCATTCCAGACCCTCCTTACACTTGGGATCTCCAAAAGCAGTGCCATCTAAGGGCAGGATCCCCAGCGCAGAACAGCAGGTAGCTTATTTCACTATCGCCTGAAGAATCTTTTGACCAACCACAGTGTCAGCTGAGGCCCTAACATCTACCTTGTAAAATTTAGTAAATGTATGAACCGAAGACCAGGTGGCAGCTTTACAAACCTGTTCCACCGAGGCCTGATGCTGAAAAGCCCAGGAAGCACCAATAGCCCTAGTGGAATGACCCGTGACCCGAAAAGGGGGTTCCTTCCCCTTGGCCGAGTAGGCTCTTCCCACTGCCTGCCTAATCCACTTACTGACAGTGGATTTAGCTGACGGAAGCCCCTTTCTCTGCCTTGAATTTGGTACTATCGGCTCTCCAGGGTGCTCCTTTCGAGCCTATGATTGACGCTCCATTGAGAGTGTCTCCCTGAAAAAAAGTTCTAATGAGTCTATTACTAGCGATAGACTTCTGGAAAAAAATAGATAAGGCCGAGACATGCCCCTTTAGGGTGCTTAATTGTAGGCCCATTTCTAAACCATCCTGCAGAAATTCTAAAATTATAGAAACCGAATATCTTCTGCATGAAATCTTCCTAGACTCACACCAGAAAATGAACGCCCGCCAGACCCTGTAGTAAATCTTGGCAGATGTCTTCTTCCGGGCCTGATTCATGGTATGAATAACCTTAGCCGATAAACCTCTCTCTGCTAAGATCGAGGTCTCAATAACCAGGCCGTCAAAGCCAGCATCTGTAAATTCGGATGCCGAAGCACCCCTGTGTGAGAAGGTCTGGATTGTCTGGCAGGCGCCAATGATCTACCGACATCCTTACTATGTCTGAAAACCAGCTTCTCCTTGGCCAGCGAGGAGCCATCAGAATGGTTGGTACCTCCTCCTGAGCTATCTTCCCTAGTACACGACCCAGGAGCGGGGGAAAAACATACAGGAGCTTGAACCTTGCCCAAGAGGTTGACAGGGCGTCCGTTGCTATGGCCAGAGGGTCCCTTGACAGGGACATGAACTTCGCCGTTTGTGATTGTGTCTGGATGCAAAGAGATCCACCTCCGGACAACACCAGCGAAGGCAAAGGGCTTGAAAAATCTTCGGACTGATGGACCATTCTCCCCGACGCAGCGACCCCCTGCTCAATGCGTCTGCCTCCTGGTTCTCTACCCCCGGGGAGTAAACTGCCGAGATGCAGGGAACATTCTCCTCTGCCCAAACCAGAATCCAGCTTACTTCCCTTAGGGCACTCTTGCTCCGAGTACCCCCCTGATGGTTGATATAGGCTACCGCCGTCCGATTGTCTGACTGGACAGCCTGTCCCTTTAAACTGGGGGTCAGATACTGAAGCACTACCCAGATTGCTCTCAACTCCAAAATATTTATGGGAAGCTGATTCTCCTTCGGACCCCACAGTCCCTGGGTCTTCTAGGTCTGCCAGATGCCCCCCCCCCAGCCTGTAACACTGGCATCCGTGGAAAACGATCTGCCACTGAGGTGTCAGAAAGGACCTGCCTACTGATAGGTGCAGAGGGTCCAACCACCACAGGAGAGATTGCCTTGCTGAGGGAGTCAGAACAAAAGACTGATCCAGCAACTGCGGAGCTCGATCCCAGCTTGACAACAGATTTAACCGAAGAGGCCTCATGTGAAACTGGGCAAAAGGCACGGCCTCGAAGCAGGCCACCATGAGGCCTACAAGTTTCATCCCTAACCTGATGGTCGGCTGCTGACAGGCCAGTAAGGACTCAATCTGGCTCTGAATCAACCGAACCTTCTGCTCTGGCAGAAAAACTTTGACCTGGACTGTGTCCAGAGACATACCCAAAAAATTCCTTACTGGCGCAGGGGTGATATGGGACTTCGGATAATTGATCACCCAGCCGAACTCTTCTAGGGTCGATAGATCTTCTCGATCTTCTGAAGGGACCCGGCAGAAATCAAGAGATCATCCAAGTATGGGATTATGCATATCCCCTGGCTTCTCAGAATGGCCATGAGATCTGCCAAGACCTTGGTGAATACCCTTGGAGCCGAGGATATGCCGAACGGAAGTGCCACAAACTTGAAATCTTGGCCCTCCAGAGCAAACCTTAAGAATTTCTGATGCCCTGAAAAAATCGGGATATGCGTCCCTTATGTCTATTGTGGTCATAAGACCCCCGGGCTGAATCGATCTTACCGCTGACTTCAAAGTCTCCATGCGGAAATGTTTTACCCGGATAAACTTGTTGAGACCCTTTAAGTCTAAAATAGGATGCCCTGACCCATCCTTCTTGGGAATTGTGAACAGGTTGGAGTAAAACCCCTGACCTTCCTCCTGAAAGGGTACCTGGCAAACTACCCCTTTTTGAAGAAGATGCCGAACAGCGGCTCTCAGGGCATCTGCCTTTAACTGGTTCCGGGATGCCCCTGACCAAAGGAACCTTGTGGGCGCTCTGGCTGCAAACTCGATCTTGTAACCTGATGACACCAGCTCTTCGATCCAAAGATCCGCCACGTGGCATCTCCAGATTGGAGCAAATTGCAAGAGCCGTCCCCCCCACCCGCTCGGGTGATGGCCGGAGTGGCTTGGCTGGAGGCTTAGGCCTGCTTCTCCAGGCACCACCTGCCCTGCCTCTGCCCCAAAAATCCCTACGGGAACAAGAAAAGAAGGAGCCTCTACCGCTCCGAAAAGGCTGATAAGATGCAGGCCTCTGAAAGGGCCGAGACGTCCTCTTCCTCTGAGGAAGCTTGCCATCCTTGACCATAAGGTCAAGCTGCTCCCCAAATAGTCTGCTTCCTAAAAAAGGTAAATCTGTAAGAGATTTCTTAGCGGCAGCATCCTCTGAGCATTGTCTTAGCCATAAGGAGCGGCGCAAGGCAACCAGAAGGGCAGAGGTCCTGGCACCTAACCTGATTGCATCATCCATAGCAGTGATAGCAAAGCCGTTAAAGTCCAAACAAGCTCTGAAATCCTTGGACTCCTGAGTATGCCTGCGAGACTTAGCCCTGGCCAAAAGCCTCTTCACTTTCTTCCTTGAAGCCAAAGACACAATAGCTGTGGCACATACAGGGCGTAAAAAGGAACCTACCATAGCAAAAGCATGGCGGGCCAACTGATCCATACGTCTCTCTGTGGGATCTCTTAAGGAAGCATTAGTAGCAGACGGAATGATAGAGGTATTGGACAACCCTGATACTGGAGAATCCACCTCTGGTGGAAATGACCATAGCTTAATCATATCCACCAGAAAGGGATACCTTGAGTCTAGGATCCTAGGAACAGCCGGCAACTTTCCCACTCCTTTAACACCATCCTGGAAAAATGTGGCTGCTCCGGAAACACCTGCCTTTGTCTCACTGGCCTAAACAGATCATCCTTCCCTCTTTTTGCCACCTTAGGGGGGGGTAATATTCAAAGTTTCGAAAAAGAAAATAAAATAGAATTACTGTCCTCCTCACCGGAGCGTAACTCGCCCTCTCTGTTCATCCAGATACTCTTCCTCCTCCTCAGACCCAAGAGAGACAAATAAATCCTCTTCCTCATAAACAGGCTCCAAATGCCTCCTCTTATTGGTGGATTTTTTAGGGACGACCAAGGATAACTGTCTCTCTAAGTTATCCAACCTGTGTGCCACATCCACCTGCGCATCGCTGCCTTCCCCTTCTCCGGGGGATATTAAAGCAGGCAGAGGTATGGCGCTCCCCAAAGCAATTGCTGGGCTAGAGACAGGAGCAACCGTTCTATTATGGTCTAAACCAATTCTTATGGCGCAAGCGGAGTACACCGTACTGAAACTGCCCAGGGGATCCTGCTTACATAAGGAGCATAGCCTGCCCTGCTCAAGCGGGATGCCCGAATCACTATCCCCCGATGCCTCCCTCATGGTGTTTTTTTTTTTGAAAAAGAAAGACCTATGGTACTAAGGGACTGGGAGGAACCACACCCCTTCTATCCTTCTTCCCAATCTAAAATAAACAGGAGAAAAAAAACCTTATAAACAAAATGTCATTTTCTTTTTTTTTTTGTATAACAATAATAAAACCATACCTTTAACATCAATAAGACAATAAAAACACAATACAATACAATAAAATACAAGCGACGTCCACTTAAACCAGCAGCCCCTCTCACACAATAGCCTAGACAATAACAAGAAAATTGCATGTAACAGGACACTCTATTGGGGCCCCCACGGGTGCATGCGCCCCGTAGCCACCAGTAATACACCGCTAATGGCGGTCAGCCGGAGATCCAGAGACCCCCCAGGACCGAACCCCCAGCGGGGCAATGACCACCATTAAGCCCGGGGCCCCCAGCGAGGACAGCAGGGAAGCCCGCAATGGCCGCTCCCCACCGCCGCAGCCTCACGCTTCTGCATCTGACTCCACCCTCCACGTGACATCATTTGACAGACCACGCCCCTTAAAGAAAAAAGGCGCGATTTTTAAATTCTAGACAAAAAAAATTTTTCTAAAATGGATGGGTTGAATAAAAAATAAACATGTTCCTCAGCAGGCACACCAGAGAAAAATACCATTTTGTGAGTACTCACCTGTAAAATGGTTATTACGAGTATGTCACACACCCCACTTCCAAATATTCATGACACTTGGGAACCCGGCCTGTAGAGGGCGATCTTGCAGAGATGACATGGAAAAAGGAGCCCTCCTGGTCCATAAGTACTGGGTTCCTCCCACTATTCCTCAGTCTTTTTAAAAAGCAGTGAAGAACCAGGAAGAGCAAATTATATTCGATAATTGAAAAATAGTTTGAAAATAATAATCACCATATAAAAGGATCCCTTAGAACAAAAAAGGGCGGGGGAAGTGGGGTGTGTGACATACTCGTGATAACCATTTTACAGGTGAGTACTCACAAAATGGTATTCCTAGTATGTCACACACCCCACTTCCAAATATTCATGACACTTGTGACATCCAATAGCAGTGTCTATAATGGGTGTGGATCCCCAAGAAATAATGCATAACTTAAATTACTGCAGCTTGCAGAATTTTGCGGCCAAAAGCAGCATCCGCTGAGACCCGCACATCAACCTTGTAAAACTTAGAAAAAGTATGCACAGAAGACCAAGTCGCAGCCTTGCAAACCTATTCAACAGAAGCCTGGTGCTGAAAAGCCCAGGAAGCTCCAATAGCACGAGTAGAACGAGCGGTGACACGAAAAGGGGGAACCTTCCCCTTAGCCATATAGGCCCCAATGATGGCCTGACATATCCACTTACTAAGGGAAGATTTGGCAGGAGCAAAAACCCCTCTTGGGCCAAGAAGGCACAACAAAAAAGGCATCCGTCTTGCGGAAAGCCGAAGTAGTAACTAAATAATACTTAACACAACGAACTACATCCAAAGAATGTAAGACCCTTTCCTTGTCGTTACTAGGTTTAGGACACAAGGAAGGAAGAACTATATCCTGATTTAGGTGGAAAGCAGACACCACCTTAGAAAGGAAATCCGGTTAAAAACGAAAAACAACCTTATCTTGATGCCTCTCAAAATAAGGGGCTAGAATAGACAAAGCCGCCAGTTCAGAAACTCGGCAGACAGAAGTAATAGCAACCACAAAGGCAACCTCCTGAGTAAGAATAGGATGAGGAATATCCTGCAAAGGCTCAAAGGGAGCGGCCTGCATAGCTGAAAGCACTAGGTTAAGGTCCCAAACAGGAAGTATAGGCTTTCTGGGAGGCCGCACATGCGCGACTCCTTGGGAAAAAAAAGTATTAACCAAAGGATGAAGAACAAACGACCTTTGAAAGAAAACAGCCAAGGCAGAGACTTGCCCTTTCAAAGTACTAATCTGGAATCCCATATCCAGACCTCGTTGCAGATATTCCAAAATTCTAGGAATAGAAAGTACTCTACCAATCAATATAGGACCTCCAAGTTCTGTAATAAATGACAGAGGAAGACTTCTTCCTAGCTCTAATAAGAGTCTGAATAACCACATCAGAAAGACCTTCCTCTTTCAAGATGGAGACTTCAGCAGCCATGCCGTCAAAGCAAGCGTTTATAAATTGGGGTAACAAAGTTGACCCTGAGTGATGAGATCTGGAAGAAGAGGCAGATGGAAACGATCCACTGCCAGCCTTATGACGTCTGCGTACCACAGACGTCTTGGCGCCACCAGAATTGCTGGCGCCTCCTCCAGTGCTAACTTGCGCACCACCTTGCTGACCATGGAGAATGGGGGAAACAGATATAGGAACCCCAGATCCTTCCAGGCCAGAGACATGGTATCCGCTGCCACTGCCAGAGGATCCTGGGATAGAGACACAAAAGCTGGCAGCTTGTGATTGTGGCGAGAAGCAAACAGGTCCAACTGTGGAGTCCCCCACTTGTGACAGAGGAACTGAAAGACCCTTGGATTGAGAGACCATTCTCCCTGGCGAGAACATCCCCTGCTCAGGGAGTCTGCCTCCACATTCTCTATCCCCGGAATGTAAACGGCTGATATGCAGGGAACATTGATCTCTGCCCACTGAAGGATCAGAGACACTTCCCGGAGGGCACCCCAACCACGAGTCCCTCCCTGGTGATTGATGTATGCAACAGCTGTTCGGTTGTCTGACCGAATCTGAACTGGAAGACCCTGTAAGAAATGGGTCAGTCGAAATAGAACAAGATGTATGGCCCGAAGCTCTAATACATCGATTGGAGAATGAGCCTCCTGAGGCCCCCACAATCCTTGGAACTGATGCTTCTTCCAGAAGCCCCCCCAGCCCACCAGGCTGGCATCCGTGGTAACCAGTTCCCAACATGGAGTCAGAAATGACTTGCCCTTCTGGAGGTTGAGCGATATTAACCACCCCCTGAAGCGACTGCAAAACGTGGGGAGACAATAGACAAGTCTGATTCAATGATAGTGGGCACCTGTCCCACTTTGCCAAGAGGAAGAGCTGAAGCGTCCTTATGTGAAACTGGGCAAATGGGACTGCCTCAAATGCAGCTACCATCAATCCCACTAGTCTCATCCCTAGACGGATAGACTGACGAGGGTTGGACAAGAATAGACGAATCAAGTCCTGAATAAGAACCATTTTGGACTGAGGAAGAAAAACCCCCGCCTGAAATGTATCCAGAATTAGGCCCAGGAAGGGAATTTCCCTGGACGGACAGAGAGAGGATTTGGGGTAACTTATTACCCATCCGAACCTCTCTAACGTAGAGACCACTGTCCTGGTGTCCAACTCTGATTGTTCGAGGGAGGAGGCCGCGATAAGAAGATCGTCCAGAAAAGGCACAATGCGGATGCCCTGGACCTTGAATATAGCCATCACTCCTGCCAGCATCTTGGTAAAGACTATCCAGTATATGGTCGTTTATCTATATATGGTTTATTGAGTTTACATTTTGATTCACTGTAGCTTTATTATTTAGGTATTAGATTAGATTGATATTGAATTATACAGATGTAGTAAGGTTACACAAGATGTTCTTGTGATTACATGTAGATAGCACTTAGCACTTTGTTTCACAGTATGTGGCATTGCACTTAGCACTTTATTTTAATATATTGCACAGCGTTCTTGTTTAATAATTGCATTTTGAGTTTAGATTAAATTGTACACTTTTTTGTTTTAATTTTATATATTTTAAAATCATAGTTCTTCATTATACTGGTTTTTTATATCGGGGATAGGATTGTATAAATTCATAGAGACCCTTGATTTGGTCCGTAGTGTGCCGGCACAGGCATCGGGATAAGTGGGTGTAGGGGTAGTTTACCTCTGCAAGCACAGACCCCGATACTATACATATGGGTATTTTTTGTCCATTATTGAACATACATATTGGAGTTTTGTCTGCAGAACAATATATATGATATGAGATTCCCCAGGATTGGGGCATATGGATTTGTCTAGATAACATAGATGAAACAAAAAAGACTGAGGTGATGCACAGCTATCTATAATTATACATAAGGGTGTAGGCCTCAAGGGCACCCAGGTACAACGTACCCCCTTATTAATGCATAACACGTGTGAGCCAACCAGCATAGGCTCAAAGAAAGCACCCTATAAATGAGGCCGCACAAACCAACATAAGTAAAAATAATCAAATATATTTAATATCAAAAATACCAATGCAACAAACACTGTACATACATACACATAGGGGTCGATTCAAAGAAACATGTAACAGCTTTGATTTTGGTGCCGATCATCCTATTTTTCCCGAACGCTCGTGCGCTCGTATGAACTTGCGAGTGATTCTATAAGCTAATACGTTTCTATCCTAAAATTTAGGTCCGTTCGTATGGCAGTTCGCGAATCAGACCTATGTCAGTTTCCATCCTGAATTTTCCGTTTCATTTCTCAGGTTGCAACATTGGTTTTGCCCTTTTTCCTTTTTTGTCTGGACGTAAATCCTTCTGATCTTTCGCCTGCGCACTACTAACTTACCTCATTAAAGTGCATTCTAAATATTTGGTCTTTTATTTTTCTTTATTTCATTCATTTTGTAGTAACCAACCATTAATGAATGCATTTGCATAAGTAAATCTTACTTTGTTTAATTTTTAGTTAACTTGCATTTTTTACTTGTGGATTTAATTTTAATATTTTGGCTTCAAATGGTACAACTTAAAATTTTTGGTGTGGTTACCCACACCCTCTACATACAGATTGCTCTCAAAAATTAAAAAACACCCAGCAACTTCGGCATGTTATGAGTCTAGAAACAGCCAAGATGGCGGGTCAGGTATTATCGGGCAGCCTGCAAACAGAAAGGGCCTTGTGACTGTGTTGCTCTGCATTCTTTGATTTCTGACCTTTCCGTGCCCCCAGCTCTGCTGTGTCTGTGCAAAATACAGCAGTAACCCACATCCTGCACTTTATCCCGCTCTCCTCTCCTCAGTAAGTGTGATGCATCTGACCAAAGATGAGCTAAAATAATTAAACAAAGCAAAGGTAAACAACTACACCAATAAATTCAAATTAAAAATATTATTCTAGTACATCAATTTAAAAAAAAATAAAGGACATAAGTTTCTTTAATTAACGCAAATATATGGATGTATTGCAAAATAAAGGTTTACATGCAAAGGACTAATTAAGGTCCACATTAAAATGCTTTTATAAGGCATACATGAAATGTATTGAATCAGGTATGCATTGCCATACAATTTATGGCCTCGGCCATGCTGATACATGCAGTTCATTGGAGCTCAAGACGCGCAGACTCCTCCACATAGCCAAAAAACCTGTTCCAGAACAGCAATCCGACTGCTAAAAGGTGTCGGAAGTGGCTTTCTTTTAAAACGTATTTAGAGGTTGGAAAACTGCTCTCTGAATCACACGTAAACACATCCGATTAGCCTAAGTTTTAGGTTTTGATCCTAAGTTTTAGGTTTTGATCCTAAGTTTTAGGATTTGATCCTACAATTTAGGAACGAACTTCCGATGATCGTAAGAGCATATACGAAATCGGACGTAGGCTCGTGCGAGTCGGAAATGGCCAAAAAAACTGGAAAAAATGACAAACACCCACCCAAACTTAGGATTCTAGATCCGAAATCAATTAACTTTTGCTCTTTGAATCGAGGGGATAGACTATTTAAAAACATAAATGACAACGCCCTCTGGTGGCAGTCCTTGATATTGGCTCTAAACACGAATTAATATGAAATGCCTGTCTAACAGTAAATCTATATATATACCACTATTTAATATAACCAATACATGGATAGAATATAGTACTATAAGTGATCACACAAACAACATCTATGCCCAATACATGAACTGTAATACTATAAAGAAAAAACCTCTATGCAAATGTGTATACCAGGTACACTAATGACCAGGTATTAAAAGGAGAAAGTGCAGTGTGCTGTAAACTATCTATACTAAAAATTGACTAACAGTGAAAAAGTGCAATGTGCCATAGACCGCCTAAGCGTACCATGTATTCATATGCAAGTAAGAAAACAGGCATGAATAAACAAATATTATATCACCATTCTCAAGGAGAGCCTCAGGTGCCACCAAAAGGGGGAATCCGGCATCTACGCGTTGCGTGGCCCCGCCCACTTCATCAGGATGCTGTAACATTGTCTGTGAATCCACCTGCCTTATGTACAAATGATGATCAGCCATGTGCCAATGAGACAATGGATGCTGTGGCGCTCGCACTCTAACCCGGAAGTGCGAGCGATGAATAGCAGGGGCGCCGCCCATATCCGGCCAGCCCACCTGACAGGAGGTTGGTGACGCTGCGTCCGCCCGACACACGCGCACACCCTCAGCGCGCCCCCGGGCGCCCACCCCTGCAGTAGGCGGCGTCCGGGAGCGAGCGCGCCGGGCCGGCGCAGCGCCATACATCCCCACAAAGATGCACTCAATCAAGAGGTTATCCAACCTCATTCTGCACATAAGGCAGAGGATTGCACATATCCTGTGCATAGATGTTAGTCCATACTCACATATAATCACATGGTACTTATATATTTTATCTTACATAAGTGAATCTAGCTTTCTTGTGTATTTTGGAGAGTATTTTAAGGGCAAAAAATCACAAATACATAGACTCAATGAATGGGCTTGGGAGAACTTTTTAGCAATAAGCACATGAACAAATAATGCCAAAAGACTTCTTGGTAATGAGCACATAGCCCAATGTTCCTAAATACACCTAGTTAAACAATCCACACTAGGTGGCAGTCATGCAGAGGAATCCTAGTCCACCAGTTCCAACACATCTTTCTCCCAGTATGTTGTCACTGACTCCAAAGATATAATGCAGCAATTTCTGAGTAATAAGTGAACAGAGGTTGCCAATAGCTTTTCAGGTACTTGGAACCGCCTCTCTTCCATTTGGATAACCTTAATTAATCCACATGTTGTATAATGTAGATGGCCTCTATCTGAGGGCCATTTATGACTCCAAAACGAGCCCCCAATTTACGCGATCGCTTGTGCAAGAGCCACTATATACGACCAAGGACGTGGCTTACTACCAAATCAGATAGAGGCTCCTGCAGGCCATGTGGTCAGTGCAATGTCTGCCGACATGTGGTAGCCTGTGAGTCTTTTGAGGGATTAAGTTCCCCAAAACAATACACCATTAAGCAACATATAAATTGTCGCACTGAAGGGGTTATCTATATGTTGCAATGCCCCTGTCCTCTCCAATATGTAGGGGAAACAAAAAACGCTGCCAAGGTACGGATACAGGGGCACCTCTCAAACATAAAACTGTCAAGGAGGGATAGGGAGGCAGGTAAAACTCTCACTCCAGTGGCCTCACATTTTTTGACCAAACACAACGGTAATGGGGATAAACTCAAAGTTACATTTATTGAGAAGGTTACATTGGGTGGCAGAGGGGGTAACCTTAAGAGAAGGCTGGAACAGAAGGAACTTGTGTGGATATTTAATTTAAACACACGGGCACCGTTTGGTATTAATGAGGACTTTTCCTTTTCCCCTTTCTTGGGACGGGATGGTTGATTTTGTGGGCACGTGGTATACTTTGGTTGTATTTCTGGCACTTTTGGCATATGGTGGTGGTGGCACACTCACAAAGGGATTCTCTGATTTTCTGTAATGTTGATATAGTGATCAATTAATTTTTCACTTTTATGTCCACTCAATATTTTTAGAGAGGTATCACATCCATCAGATACTTCTCTGGCAGGAGTTTTTCCATCACATATTCCCCTCCTCTGTGAAACAACAGTTTGGTGGAAGGAGCATTTTGGAGTGAAAGCCTATGCCGATACCCATTGGAGTTTGTGGATGTCTGTTGGTATTAAGACAATGAGTAATCTCCTCCATACTGTACAACATCTGGAGTATTTAAGGACACTGAATAGAAGAGAGGTGTTTTTAGTAACCGGAAGGATACCGGCAACACTCGGCAAAGAGTCCCTTGAAAAATATGGAATTCCATCTGCATTATACAACATGTGGATTAATTAAGGTTATCCAAATGGAAGAGAGGCGGTTCCAAGTACCTGAAAAGCTATTGGCAACATCTGTTCACTTATTACTCAGAAATTGCTGCATTATATCTTTGGAGTCAGTGACAACATACTGGGAGAAAGATGTGTTGGAACTGGTGGACTAGGATTCCTCTGCATGACTGCCACCTAGTGTGGATTGTTTAACTAGGTGTATTTAGGAACATTGGGCTATGTGCTGCATTATATCTTTGGAGTCAGTGACAACATACTGGGAGAAAGATGTGTTGGAACTGGTGGACTAGGATTCCTCTGCATGACTGCCACCTAGTGTGGATTGTTTAACTAGGTGTATTTAGGAACATTGGGCTATGTGCTGCATTATATCTTTGGAGTCAGTGACAACATACTGCGAGAAAGATGTGTTGGAACTGGTGGACTAGGATTCCTCTGCATGACTGCCACCTAGTGTGGATTGTTTAACTAGGTGTATTTAGGAACATTGGGCTATGTGCTCATTACCAAGAAGTCTTTTGGCATTATTTGTTCATGTGCTTATTGCTAAAAAGTTCTCCCAAGCCCATTCATTGAGTCTATGTATTTGTGATTTTTTGCCCTTAAAATACTCTCCAAAATACACAAGAAAGCTAGATTCACTTATGTAAGATAAAATATATAAGTACCATGTGATTATATGTGAGTATGGACTAACATCTATGCACAGGATATGTGCAATCCTCTGCCTTATGTGCAGAATGAGGTTGGATAACCTCTTGATTGAGTGCATCTTTGTGGGGATGTATGGCGCTGCGCCGCCCGGCGCTCGCTCCCGGACGCCGCCTACTGCAGGGGTGGGCGCCCAGGGGCGCGCTGCGGGTGTGCGCGCGCGCGTGCGTCGGGCGGACGCAGCGTCACCAACCTCCTGTCAGGTGGGCTGGCCGGATATGGGCGGCGTCCCTGCTATTCATCGCTCGCACTTCCGGGTTAGAGTGCGAGCGCCACAGCATCCATTGTCTCATTGGCACATGGCTGATCATCATTTGTACATAAGGCAGGTGGATTCACAGACAATGTTACAGCATCCTGATGAAGTGGGCGGGGCCACGCAACGCGTAGATGCCGGATTCCCCCTTTGGTGGCACCTGAGGCTCTCCTTGAGAATGGTGATATAATATTTGTTTATTCATGCCTGTTTTCTTACTTGCATATGAATACATGGTACGCTTAGGCGGTCTATGGCACATTGCACTTTTTCACTGTTAGTCAATTTTTAGTATAGATAGTTTACAGCACACTGCACTTTCTCCTTTTAATACCTGGTCATTGGTGTACCTGGTATACACATTTGTATAGAGATTTTTTCTTTATAGTATTACAGTTCATGTATTGGGCATAGATGTTGTTTGTGTGATTACTTATAGTACTATATTCTATCCATGTATTGGTTATATTAAATAGTGGTATATATATAGATTTACTGTTACGCATTTCATATTAATTCGTGTTTAGAGCCAATATCAAGGACTGCCACCAGAGGGCGTTGTCATTTATGTTTTTAAATAGTCTATTGGGTTGATTCAAAGAAACATGTAACAGCTTGGATTTGGCTCACGATCATCCTATTTTTCACGTCCGCTCGTGCGTTCGTATGAACTTGCGAGTGATTCTATAAGCAAATACGTTTCTATCCTAAAATATACGTCCGTTCGTATGGCAGTTCGGGAATCAGACCTATGTCAGTTTCCATCCTGATTTTTCCGTTTCATTTCTCAGGTTGCAACATTGGTTTTGCCCTTTTTCCTTTTTTGTCTGGACGTAAATCCTTCTGATCTTGCGGCTCCGCACTACAAACTTACCTCATTAAAGTGCATTCTAAATATTTGTTCTTTTATTTTTCTTTATTTCATTCATTTTGTAGTAACCAACCATTAATGAATGCATTTGCATAAGTAAATCTTACTTTGTTTAATTTTTACTTAACTTGCATTTTTTACTTGTGGATTTAATTTTAATATTTTGGCTTCAAATGGTACAACTTTAAATTTTGGGTGTGGTTACCCACACCCTCTACATACAGATTGCTCTCAAATATTAAAAAACACCCAGCAACTTCTGCATGTTATGAGCCTCGAAACAGCCAAGATGGCGGCTCAGGTATTATCGGGCAGCCTGCAAACAGAAAGGGCCTTGTGACTGTCCGTGCCCCCAGCTCTGGGGGCAAAATACAGCAGTAACCCACATCCTGCACTTTATCCCGCTCTCCTCTCCTCAGTAAGTGTGATGCATCTGACCAAAGATGTGCTTAAATAATTAAACAAAGCAAAGGTAAACAACTACACCAATAAATGCTATCTAAAAATATTATTCTAGTACATCAATTTTAAAATAAATAACAAAGGACATAAGTTTCTTTAATTAACGCAAATATATTGCAAAATAAAGGTTTACATGCAAAGGACTAATTAAGGTCCACATTAAAATGATTTTATAAGGCATACATGAAATGTATTAAATCAGGCATGCATTGCCATACAATTAATGGCCTCGGCCATGCTGATACATGCAGTTCATTGGAGCACAAGACGCGCAGACTCCTCCACATAGCCAAAAAACCTGTTCACGAACAGCAATCCGGCTGCTAAAAGGTGTCGGCTGTGGCTTTCTTTTAAAACGCGTTTAGAGGTTTCTCTGAATCACACCTAAACACATCCAATTATCCTAAGTTTTACGTTTTGATCGTAAGTTTTAGGATTTGATCCTAAGTTTTACGTTTTGATCCTAAAATTTAGGAACGAACTTCCGCTGATCGTAAGAGCATATACGCATTCGTACGTAGGCTCGTGCGAGTCGGAAATGGCCAAAAAAACAGGAAAAAATGACTAACACCCACCCAAACTTACGATTTTCGATACGAAATCAATTAACTTTTCCTCTTTGAATCGAGGGGTATGTGTATGTATGTACAGTGTTTGTTGCATTGGTATTTTTGATATTAAATATATTTGATTATTTTTACTTATGTTGGTTTGTGCGGCCTCATTTATAGGGTGCTTTCTTTGAGCCTATGCTGGTTGGCTCACACGTGTTATGCATAGATAACAGATGAATTGGGACCCATTTACTTGTTTTAAATTGTCTTGTGTTATGTGTTTATATATGGTTTTATGAATTTATATGCTACAATAAACTTTATATATTTAGTTTTGGTAGATTTTTGGTGCTCCTTGCAGGGAGGGAGATGTGTGGATTA
Organism: Gastrophryne carolinensis; assembly: GCA_027917425.1. NCBI lineage: Eukaryota > Metazoa > Chordata > Amphibia > Anura > Microhylidae > Gastrophryne > Gastrophryne carolinensis. The sequence goes on from CM051237.1 coordinate 199,194,200, forward strand.
CATGGCCACTCCCATTGGAAATCTTGGTAAAGACTCTTGGGGCAGAGGTAAGGCCGAATGGCAGGGCCACAAATTGATAATGCTGGTCTTCTATCGAGAACCTGAGAAATCTCTGGTGACCCGGAAAAATAGGAATGTGCAAATAAGCATCCTTGATGTCTATGGATGTCATGAAGTCCCCCTGACGGAGAGCATCGATCGTTGATCGCAGAGACTCCATGCAGAATTTTCTGAAACGGATAAATTGATTGAGTCTCTAGGATAGGCCGACAGAGCCGTCCTTTTTGGGTACCGTGAATAGGTTGGAGTAAAACCCCAAAACCCTTTCCGCTGGAGGCACTAGGCAGATGCCATGTTTAACAGATTCGCTACTACTGCCCGCAGTCCCTGTGCAATTGCCGGACCTGACGGCATCCGGGACATGAAAAATCTGGGAGGAGGCCGGAACTCGAATTCTAGTTTGTAACCGGAAGAGACTACTTCCAGAACCCAATTGTCTGATACCTCCTGACCCCAGACCTGAAAGAAGAACCGCAGTCGTCCGTAAGGGTGAGGGCGTCCCCTCATTGTTGAGCAGGCTTAGTGGCAGATTTGGTTTTGGACCCCCAATTCTGACTTGGACGGCCACGTCCTTTTCCTCTATTCCATGCATTCCCTCTAGGGGCTGAAAAGGCCGATCCTCTACCGGATCTAGACACCCGAAAGGAAGGGTTAAAAGAGGCCACTCCACGAAAGGAACGACGTTGTTTCTTACGCTGAGGTAATTTACCTCCTTTAGTGACAGAATCCAATTTTTCTCCAAAGAGGCGCAATCCCACAAAAGGGAGTGCTGTAAGCGATTTCTTGGCTACAATATCAGCAGCCCACTGCCACAACCATACTGACCGTCGAATGGCGATTAACAAGGCAGAGGTTCTGCTGCACATGAGCAGAGTATCATCTAAGGCAGAAAGTACAAAAGATGCAAACATCTCACAACGCTTAAGAGCGGCGAACTCATCAGAGGCCGGATCAAGCCCTGAGTAATTCATTAGGTCTCTCACAACAGACCTAATAGCCACTGTCACGAGTGCAGAAGCACCAACAGGCAGCAAGGCCGAGCCCACACTGGAAAAAGCGTGGCACGCCATTTGATCAATACGCTTATCCTCTCCATCTTTAAGTGTAGTGGAGTCAGGAGAATGCAACACAGAAGAATTGGATAAATTAAGCACAGGGGCATCCACCACAGGTGGTGATGACCAACGCTTAACAGTATCAGCTGGGAAGGGATATTTCTTGTCCCAGCCCAAGGGAATGCCAGGAAGCCGCGCAGGCTTCTCCCATTCTTTAAGAATAATTTCATCAAAATGCTTTTGATTTGGAAATTCTAAACGAGGTTTAGAGACTCCAAAGAATTCCCCTTTTTGAGGAGGGACTACTTCAATCAGAGTGATAACCAAAACCTCAAATAACTGAGCAAGAGCCTTAGGGGTATCCACAACACTAGCTTCACCCTGCTCAATCACAGTACCAACAAATTGCAGTTCATCAGAAACATCTGAATCCTCATATAATTCTCCTTCTTCTAAATGAGAAGGATCAGACCAATAAAGCATTTCACAATTATCCAACTCACTTACCGGAACGGCCTGAGTCAAATGTTTCCTTTTAGCTGAGGCCTTCTTGGCCACAGAGCTAGACATTAATTTTTCAAGATGAGCCAATCTGGCACATAAATCAGAATGCGACTCACCACCCAAGACAATATCACTGGGGGTACGGACAAGACATGGCGGAGTAGGAGATAAGGCAGAAGCCGCAGACGCCGAAGCCTGGGCCCCAGTTTGCTGCATAATAGTTAATTGAGCACAAGGGACGCAAAGAATTGCGTTATCCCCAACAAGGGATGCTCCCCATCCCAAACATTGCCGAGTCTGTGCAGAGGGAACTGCATGCCCGTTGTCCTGAGATGCCTCCATATGGTGTTTAGTATTATACTAGAATTGATTATAGTCGCCAAGTATATATGGGATTTACGCAATTGCTACCCGGGATGCCCCTTTAAATAGTCCCAAGTGGGAGGATATTAACACAAATGGACCCCCAAATAAGGCTTTAAGGGCTAAAGACCAGGAGAAACCCCTTTAAAATAAAGAGTTTCCACCTACAAGGAAAACAAACAGTCACCAATGCACACAATACAATAAATGACAAAGCATGAAAAAAATGGCAGAAATTCCCTTCAGCAAGCTGAGGGGTACTCACAGCACCTTTAAATATGGAATGCTTCACAAATTTGCGTGTCATCCTTGCGCAGGGGCCATACTAATCCTCCCTGTATGTTCCAATCTTAGTATATGTGCTGCCAAAGCAAGCACAATGAGGGAAGACCATAGGGAAGCAGCAGGAGCCAGGCAGACAAAGAGAGCACCCAGGTGCTCTTGAGAATGAAATGATTGCTGTGTGCCTAAGCCCCGCCCACCCCCAGAATCACATGACCAAGAATGGAGGGAAATTCAAATCTGAACATAGCCAGAAAACAAAGAGCTTTAAAAGGTAAGCAAAAGAATGCTGCCTAGACAGAAATAGAAAAATCTAAATAAAACATATCCTATTAAATAGTATAGTAAACATACATAATAATATATATGTAATAGATTTATTTTATATATTTTTTTTTTTTTTTTTATTATTCGTGTGCATGGTGACAAATAAGCCCAGATAACGCCCCCCTCCTTTTTACCCCAGCAGGTTAAAGGAGAACTAAAGGGGGGAGGATAGAAATGCACCCATAAGGCACAAGGTGATTATAGAGGGACAGGGGCATCCCATGCCGAGAACACCAACTCGGAAACCGCCTACCCACATTTGGATCTCACGGAGGTGTAAAACTCCTGTATACACCAGAAGGTGTATGTATCTACCTTTGCCTGAACCATACAGCCAGGGCTGGGAGGCATACAATATAACCAAACAGGTTTAAAGAGTATCAGACAGAAATAGAGAAAAAAAGGGTCCGGGAGCAAACCCGGCTACCTGCAGCTTGAAGGAGAGTCATCTTCTGAATGCTTCGCCGACTGCAGAGATGAAAAGACTGAGGAATAGTGGGAGGAACCCAGTACTTATGGACCAGGAGAGGCTCCTTTTTCCATGTCATCTCTGCAAGATCGCCCTCTACAGGCCGAGTTCCCAAGTGTCATGAATATTTGGAAGTGGGGTGTGTGACATACTAGGAATAATGTAATCATGCTGACGACATTCCACGATGAATCAGTCATGACTGTACGACAACGTGGTCCCCGACCCCCCTACCAAAAGCCACATTGTATCAAGGATTATAATAAATTCATGGGTGGCGTTGATAAGACGGACCAAATACTAACCTACTACAATGCCGCCCGGAAATCCAGAGCCTGGTACAAAAAAGTTGTGATACATTTGGTCCAACTGGCAACTTTTAACTCCTTTGTTGTCTTCAAGGCAGCAGTACCAGGCTCCAATCTGACTTTTATAAAGTATCAGCAGCAGCTACTCCCTGCTCTGTTTGGGATAACGAGGAGGCCCAAGAAATGACAGCTAATGACAACCAGGCTAGATTAGTGGGGAAGCGCTTTATAAAGTGCATTCCCGACATGTGTGGTAAAAGGTATCCCCAGAAGGGCATTAGAAAGGATGTGCGGTACTACTGCCCGACTTGCCCCAGCCAACCTGGTTTATGCTTTGACCATTGCTTTAAAGCATACCACACCCAGGTAAACTACTAATCAGCACTGGGTTTCTTTTCTTTAAGTTTAAACTGTAGGTGGACCCCTTTTTTTGTTAATGTGTTTTCTTTTCCTTTTCATTTCTTTTGATATGTTTACAGATGCGATGGGATGTACTGGAGGAGGAGCAGCCGGTTAATTGTGGCGCATGATGATTAAAACGTGAGCCCCCCTTTTCAGCATTGTAATACCTGAACCGGATCACTGATCTTATAATCTGATGCCACAGCTTACGTAGCCTATCTGCACCTCACAAGTCTAATCCTTATTGCAGCTGTTTGTAACATTAAGAAATGTAAAGATCTGTTTTGTGCTCTTTCATAGCGCCTGCTGTTTCAGATTTAACTTTTAATTCCTGTTTGCATATAGATTTTTTTAGTAAAATGTGGAAACACGTGAAACCCGTTAATGTGTTGAAAACTTTGGCCACTGGAACAAGTCTGGTATGCCTAGAACGCTCGAGGTGAGTATTTTCAGGGAACATATGTTTTTTTGGGGGGTATTTTAATTGAAAAAGCGCAAGGTGCAAGTGAAATGCCCGTTATGCATATGCTTTGCTTTGGGGTAATTGGCAACCCTACCCTTGGAGGTAGCTATGCATGTTGGGTATTGCTCTGTTCAGAGGACCTTGCTGTTTCAGATTTGGTTTGTTTTTTTGGTTAGCGCATGTTTTTTATAGGAAAATTTGAGTTTCGGGAAGGCTTGAGTCCAGAAATCTGCAGCCACAACAACAAGCCTGGTACGCCTAGAAGGCTTGAGGTGTGTACTTTCAGGGAACATATGGTTTGTGGGGGGTATTTTAATTGAAAAGTGGTGTTTTGGTTGAAAAAGGCGCAAGGTGCGCACTTTGTCTGCAGAGCAGGAAATTTCAAGTGAAATGCCTGGTATGCATACGCTTTGCTTTGGAGTAATTGGCAACCTACCCTTGGAGGTAGCTAGGCATGTTGGTTTGTTTTTTTTGGTTAGCGCATGTTTTTCATAGGAAATTTGGGTCTTAATGCTGCATTTTTGCTATTTTTTTTAGGGAAATCCGGTAAAACCAGTGAGTTTCGGGAAGGCTTGCGTCCAGAAAGCTGTAGCTACAACAACAAGCCTGGTTTGCCTAGAACGCTTGAAGTGTGTACTTTTAGGGAACATATTGGTTTGTGGGGGATATTTTAATTGAAAAGTGGTGTTTTGGTTGAAAAAGCGCAAGGTGCGCACTTTGTCTGCAGAGCAGGAAATTTCAAGTGAAATGCCTGTTATGCATACACTTTGCTTTGGGGTAATTGGCAACCCTACCCTTGGAGGTAACTATGCATGTTGGGTATTGTTCTGTTCAGAGGACCTTGCCAGCTTCAGATTTGGTTTGTTTTATTTTGGTTAGCGCATGTTTTTTATAGGAACTTTTGGTCTTATTGCTGCATTTTTGCTAATTTTTTTTAGGGAAATCCAGTACAACCAGTGAGTTTCGGGAAGGCTTGCATCCAGAAAGCTGCAGCTACAACAACAAGCCTGGTTTGCCTAGAATGCTTGAGGTGTGTACTTTTAGGGAACATATTGGTTTGTGGGGGATATTTTAATTGAAAAGTGGTGTTTTGGTTGAAAAAGCGCAAGGTGCGCACTTTGTCTGCAGAGCAGGACATTTCAAGTGCAATGCCTGTTATGCATACACTTTGCTTTGGGGTAATTGGCAACCCTACCCTTGGAGGTAGCTATGCATGTTGGGTATTGTTCTGTTCAGAGGACCTTGCCGTTTCAGATTTGGTTTGTTTTTTTTGGTTAGCGCATGTTTTTTATAGGAAAATTTGGTCTTAAAGTGGACCAACACCCACCGCTGATCGGCCCAGGAATCTAAGATTCCCGGGCCGATCAGCTCCCTCCCCGCGGGGCATCCGAAATAGGGATGCCCCGCTGTGTGAAACCCCCCCTGGACGCCCACAAACCTTACCTTCTCCCATTCCAACGGCGCATGCGCGGGCCGCCGCGCGTTCTTCTAGCAGGGCGCGCACCCACGCCGACAGTTTGAGAATGGCTGGCGCGGGCGTGCTGCCTGCAAGAGGGACGCACGAGATGCGGCGGCGGCCTCAGCTTGTCCGTCGGCGGTGAGGTACGTTTTTTGGGGCTTTCTTTGGGGCGATCTGGGTGCCCCGCAGAAGTGGACCAACACCCAGGATAGTGAAAATCCTGGGTGTTGGTCCACTTTAATGCTGCATTTTTGCTATTTTTTTTAGGAAATCCGGTACAACCAGTGAGTTTCGGGAAGGCTTGCAACCAGAAAGCTGCAGCTACAACAACAAGCATGGTATGCCTAGAACGCTTGAGGTGTGTACTTTCAGAGAACATATAGTTTGTGGGGGGTATTTCAATTGAAAAGTGGTGTTTTGGTTGAAAAACCGCAAGGAGAGCAAAATGGTTGTATTTTCTTTGAAAATTGGCTCAGTCGCTCTTTTCAGTTTTACGTGTCTCCTGGGCAGGAAAGGATGTCTACCAACACATATGTGGTACTGTTGCAATCGGGAGGAATAGGGCTTTTACACACAATATGATTTTCTGGAACAACTTGCATGTTTTATTTTTGGGGTTTTTTAACATACTTTCCACAAAAATATTTAAAAAACACTGAATCTTACAAACAAGACACTTCATGTTAAAGTCCAGACTGTGCTGAAAAAAACTATATATAATTTTCCAGGGAAATACTGGGAAATCCCTTCAAAAAACATTGTTGAACATGTGGAGCACAAAATAGTGCAAAATGGTCTGGCAACAAAGGGTGACAAAATCTCAAGGTAGGCTGGCGGTTAAAGGGTTAAAGTAGACCAATCACCAGAATTTTCACTATCCTGGCAATTAGTCCTTCTAAATGCAGTTGTCACCTGCACTAAATCTACCACCCTGAGCCCTCCTGGTGACAATCTACTTGATTGGAGAGGGGCAGCTTGCCCAATAATCTAGCAGAGGTAAGAGGGTTGTTCCCATAATATCAAAGTTATCCATAAAATTTTATGTTTCAAGGGAGACTTTGGCACATTTGCCTTATAGAATGGTGCCCACAGTGCCCACCATAAAGGTTACGACTACCTTGTTCTGCTGAGCAGTTTTATACTGCTGGTTTATGTATTTATTGTCATTACTGCATTAGATAACAGGGTTAGGTACAAAAAGGAAGGCCCCAACATGAAGGTGCTGTGGCTCCTGGAAACTCTTGGCGGTGGCCTGGTCAAGTTTTTTCTTCAAAAGCAAGCACTTGAATGTAAACTTCCCAACTGCAGACACCACAGAACACGTCAACTTTATTGTGGCATAATAAACCTGGTTCAACAAAAAACCTAGAGCAGCAGTGAAGTGGTTACCCAGGGCAGTTTCATGTTCCATCTTTTCTGTATATCCTGTAACCTTAGAAATTCTTGATGCTTTAAGCTCGATCAGAAAAAATAAATAGTGCACACACACAAGTGTATTTATAGCAACCATTGCTTATTTTTCTTATTTAATCCAGTACCTGGTATGCTGCTGGGTGTTGGTAGTAGATGCCAGGCCATAGAAAGACCCAGCAGAATTCCTGGTCATTCCCAGTGTACTGTGGATGAATGGACAGCCGTTTCAAGCACCCCCATCTAATCTTGCTTCCCTAGTCCCCCCCCCCCCAGTCCTATTATACTGGGCCCCCCTGTACCTCCTGGCTAAAAAAAAAAAAAAAAAAAGACTGTTGAGGCCAAACCTACCCTTGCCACGTTATCTGTGCCAGCAATACTGATGCTTCAATACCAATGCAAGGCAGTATCCACCCCTGCCCATGATCTGTCCCTGCAATGCTATAGTCTCACCTAACGAAAACACTTATTGATTGGTTGGGAAGCACACTGGCCTAGGGGGCACAGCTAGGATGTTGTAAGCTGATGATGGACTGACCAGAGGTTTGTATAATCCTGGGCAGATTTTGCTTCCCAGTCAGACACTGGTACACGAGATACAATAGTTTTTTTTGGCACATGGTAGGCCCAGGAGGGCTTAGGATGATGCTTTAGTGCACTGGGCACCAAGTAGGCCCAGGAAGGCTTAAGAAGAGGTTTCAGTGCATTCGGCACCAGGTAGGCCTAGGAAGACTTAAGAAGATGCTTCAGTGCATTTGGCACCAGGCAGGCCCCCTTTGAAATCAATATGCTGCTCTGACTCTGAAAAAATGGGCAAATGATAAAAATCCAAATCAAATAAACACCCGGCATCAAGAATTATCCATGTTTATTTTACTTTAATGGAAGAAAAAGGAAATCAGGGGTGGCAGCCTCTGTAACCTCTAATAGACTAAGCCTGTCACCCCTGGATTTTATTCCTACCATGAGAGAATAAACCACAGGCTTGGCGGGAGTTTAATTCAATTAGGGGTATAAGTGACCCTTCCTCATTAGGCAACGTGTTGTTATGGATTTTTAACATTACACAATTTTGCGATAGTGCTCCTTTGCTAGTTATAAAAATAAAAAATACTCACCTGACCCCTTGTTGGATCTGGCCGGGTCTCCTCTTTAATTTGGTGCCATCCGACCCCCCGTGGGGGCTCGGATGGCTCCAGGAGAGCCCCCGGAATAGGCTGCCCCTTTGGGGGCGAGGCTTATGACGTCACTCACCGGGTGTCGTCCAGGCTCCCTGCTGCTCTTCATTCAGATGCTATCATGCTGGCCACAGGAGCAAAGGGGCAGGTGATCAGATCATCACCTGCCCCTCTGCTACTGCAGCCAGCATGATTGCATCTGTCATCACATCGAGGGACAAAAGGAGCTGACAATCGGAGGTAAGTAAAGTAAAAAAAGTTTTTATTTTTTAATAAAACTAATTTTTTCTTATGTGTCAGTGTGTGTTTTTTTTTTTTTACTGTTAAGCCCTTGTGAACTGGTAAGGGGTCCATGAGACCCCTTATACCAGTTCACAAGGCTGGGGGCTGGCAAGTCACCTGCTAGCCGCAGATGACTTGCCATTAACCCCTGGCACCCCCAATTACCTGCCTCTCCAAAGCACGGGGGGGGCAGAAGAGCCCGGGCCCACATAGGCGATGTGGGCTCGTAGGCTGCAGGGTGGGGGGGCCAGCTTTTGTGCCTACAAGCCCCCAAAGCTGGTCCCGGGCTGGTAATGCTGGGTAAAAAATGGGGTCCCCCCGGGAGGGGTGACCCTATGTCATTTCTTTTTTTAAATTAACCCCTTATGCTTTGTCACCCAGCAGCTATAAAAGGCTTCCAGCAGGAGAGCAGAAGCCAGATTGATCAGCGTGGGACACAGGGATAGATGAGAGGTAAGTATAAAAAAAAAAAATAAATAATAAAATATTTTTTCTCTCTGTCTCTGTGTTTTTTTTTTTACATTTAACCCTTTGTTAACTGGTAAGGGGTCCATGAGACCCCTTATACCAGTTCACAATTAACCCCCGGCACCCCCAATTACCTGCCTCCCCAAAGCCCGGGGGGGGGGGCAGAAGAGCCCGGGCCCACATAGGCTATGTGGGCTCGTAGGCTGCAGGGTGGGGGGCCACAAAAGCTGGCCCCCCCACTCTGTGCCTACAAGCCCCCATAGCTGGTCCTGAGCTGGTAATGCTGGGTAACTGCATTTCATTTTTTGGGGGGGGGGGGGTTTAAGGGTTTTTAACCCTTAAAATTCCCAAAAAAATGGGGTCCCCCCCCGGGACCCTGTCATTTTTTTTTATTAACCTCATGTTTATAGTGTGGATGGTGTGGATAGTAGTAGTATTTTATTTGTAAATGTTATAAAGTGCTATTTTCAGTTTGGGGGGTCTCCTGGGCAAGAATGGGGGGGGCAACCGATACATATGTGGTACCGTTGTAATCGGAAGAAATGGGGCTTTCACATGCAATATGGTTTTCTCTAATAAAGTAAATGTTTTATTTTTTTTATTTTTTTTGTTCTTTTTACACAAAAATATTTAAAAAAACAGTAGAAAAATTACAAACAAGACATTTCATGTTAAAGCCTAAACCCTGCTGCAAAAAATATATCTATAATTTTCCTGGAAATTCCTCCAAAAATCATGGTTAAACATGGTGCAAAATGGTGAAAAATTACCTGTCAACAGAGGGTGATAAAATTTCAAGTAGATGGGCAATTAAAAGGGTTAATAGTACATATGCATGTGGGGTATTGTTCTGCTCGGGGGACCTTGCTCTCAGATTTAGCTTGTTTTTTCTTGTTTGCATATTGATTTTTTAAGAAAATTTGTTTTTTATTCTGTTTTTTTATAATTTTTCGAGGGAAACCTCGTGCAACCTAAGAATTCTTCAAGGGATTACTTCTAAAATGATGAGCCCACTACAACAAGCTGGGTACGCTTAGAAAGCTTAACATATGTTCTTTCAGGGAATATATTTTCTATAGTTTCTGGGGGGTATTCCAAATGTAAAGGGTTGTTTTGGTAGAAAAAGTACAAGGTGCGCACTTTGTCTGCAGAGCTGAAATTTTCAAATAAAATTACCCTTACGCACATGCTTTACTTTGAGGTGTTTGACAACTCTTTCCTTGACAGTAGCTATGCATGTTGGGTATTGTTCTGTTCGGGGCATGTTGCTTTTTCAGATTGGGCTTGTTTTTTTTTGTTTGCATATTTTTTTTTCGGAAAATGTGAGTTTGATTCTGCTTTTTATTCTTTTTTAGTGAAACTCTGTGCTACCAAAGAATTCATTGAGGAATTACTTCCAGAAAACTGCACCTATGTAAACAAGCCTGGTACACCTAGAAAGCCTGAGGTGTATACTTTCAGGGAATATATAGTTTGTGGGGGGTATTTCAAATGTAAAGGGTTGTTTTTCTTGAAAAACTGCAAGGTGCGCCTAGCGCTTAGCATATTTGTATTTTATCTGAAAATCTCCTAAAGCGCTGTTTCAGTTTGGGGGAGTCTCCTGGGCAGGAAAGGGTGTCTACCTATACATATGTGGTAACACTGTGAACGGGAGAAATTAGGATTTCACATGCAATAAGATTTTATTGACTAAATTACTTTTTTTATTACAAAAAACACTACAAATTGTGAAAAAATAATTTTTAAATTTTTTTTTTTGCACATATTTCACCCCAAAATATTGAGAATACACCTAAAAAATGACAAAAAAAGACATTTCATGTTAAAACCCAGATTCTGCTGAAAAAAAGAATATATAATTCCCTGGGAAATCCCTGGAAATCCCTTAAAAAAAATCACAGTTGAACATGTGGAGCGCAAAATAGTGCAAAATGGTCTGGCAACAAAGGGTGACAAAAACTCCAGGTAGCCTGGCAGCGAAAGGGTTAAAGTAGCAGTTTGGCATATTTATGCAAATGCATGTAAAATGGTAGTTATAAAGTAGCTCAGCTTTAGATACAGTAGTTTATTTTTAGTATAAAATTACAGTAATGCCAAAAAATAGACCTAAACCTCTCCTGGCAACTTTGTGGCAGTGAAAGACCTGGTCCATGTCACCCTAAAAGGCCCCTCTTCTGCTACTGGTAAACCCCAACAATAAAGAGATGATAGCAGTCAGACCAGGGTCCCTTTAGTTCCGCATGGTCTCCTTATGATTCTGAATATGTGTTTAGCGGGGGTCCCTGTAATTATTTCTACATTGGCAATGTCCTTTTACATACTACCTGTATTACTTGACTGTGATCCCGCCAATATGGTATTTTAACTGTCCAAGTGAAATAGAAATAGCTCCAGACACATTGTGTGGGGTTCTGCCACACATAGTGAGAGGGCAGTAAGGGTCAGCAGTCTGCTCAACCATACCTAAAGCTCCTTTTATCAAAATGGCAAAACATGTCCTAAACAGTTGGGTGAAAGTTGCCCAGAAGCTATTTATCTCTTATCTCATTTATTTACAGTCATTACAGCTGCCAACAATGCCCCCCCCCCCCAACTGGCATTGCTGAACCCTGATGTGGGTATTACAAACATGAGGCTAACATGATCACTGGTGAGGCCTGCCGCCAGCTAGTCAGGTTAGACATCCACACATCCCGATTCGGTATGCCCTACTGAGTTACCCAATATTCTTGCCTAACCAACTGTGCATGTACCAGGCGCACATGCGCAGTTGGCGAGGCAAGAATAGAGGCAGGGGCCTCTCTTGCATCTTTCTCTGTGATATGCAAACCCGCACACCCACTGTAACTGAATGGCTGGCATAGCTCTGCACAGCCTTAGAGGGATGCAGGGGGTGCCATGTTCTGATTGCAAGTGCGGCTAGCCTCTCATTCAGCTTCTTCAGCTGAAATGTACAGTTTTAAAACATTATTATTTTAATGCAGATAACATTTTTAATTTGAACAAAATAAGGAATTGAATACAAGGGTCATCCACATTAAGGTGACATCCATGTTAAGGTTCGTCAAGTTCTTTTTTCTATAGGTAAACGTCATTACTGGGAAAAATCTCTGCCTGGCAGCATTGCTTCCATTGTAATTTGCTGCCTCACAGTGGTGTTTTTGGAGTATTGCAGTCTGTGTTCAGAGACCAATGCTGAGAAGCTACGTATTAAACAAATATCAATTCAAAATGTTAATTTTCCCAAAATTAACAATGACTTTCACAATTATCTGCTCTGTGGATTATTTTTTCATTATACAAAAGCTGTAGACACATGGTGTTTGTGTGTGAGATAAATCCACAGCAGAATGGTTACACGGTTATTTTGGAAGCATTTTATTAGTTTAGGAAATTAAAATTAGTCACAATGTGAACATTTATACAATTTAAGGTCACAATGTGACAAAATTGCAAGTGATATGTTTCAACTGATATTACCAAAACAGCCCCAAGCCAAATATCCACATGAGGCCTGTTAGTGCTGTGGTGACAAACAGTTTCCAGTCTGAATAAGGCTCCAGACATGCTACATAGGCCATTACGTGGGCAATGTAGTTCTGCTCATGGATGCCATGAAAGAGGTGAGCAAATGGACCTTTAGCCATAATGGCCACATCTTCCCCTCCATGTGTCTCAGAAGATAGTGGAACAGCCGCCTGTTGTCTGTAGCCATTGGCTTCTGTTGGAAGAAGATAATAAACAATGCTTCAGCTAATTGCAAGCAAAACCATCCTGATAAACCTCCACATGCACAGATAAACACTCTCCAGCCAAATGTTATCTGTCTAGCCTGCCATATGCACAATATGCAAAACCTTGATAGAAGGGGGGTAGAAAGATCTCATTATGCAAACTGTGCTGAGATCTTATGCTAAACCCCTTCCTGCCCTCTAATAAAGTTGTATATATTTTTGAGAACCACTTCAAGCATCCAGGTATGGGAAGCCTATCCTCTCACAAACCCTGACGTATAGCCGCAGGACCATCAAAATGCAGTGGGCCCTGCACCCAGAGCTGCAGATGAGAGCTTGCTGCCCTGTGCCAATACATTTTTGTTTTAATGACCCCCCCCCATATCTCCCGATGCTCTAAACGGGCTGCATTGACTATAGTCCACAAAACACTAGCCCCCACTGACGTTTTATGAATGACATCACATTGCTTGCTAACAAATGGTATTAATGGGGTGAAGATTTGAAAAGTGGTTTGCTGAGAAAAGGCAGCTATTTGGACTAGAAACAGTTCTTGTTCAAAATAACAGCCTATACTTACCTTACCCTGACCATTGAGCTAAAGGTAGATGGTGCTGCTGCATGCTGGAGCTAGTGGAGAATCACACAGCTGTTCAGAAATACAGGATACATCGATTTGCTTTTTTAAGCTGTAGATGTACTTTAAGAGTCCCTAGTTAGATATTACTAGGGAATATACGGATGCGCTATTGTTCACAAAGGAACTGTTCAATGCAATGTGCCCATGCTAGCACCCTGCATGTCTTCCCAATTGTATTTGTACTGCTTAGTGCTTACATGCATGTAATATATTAATGAATATAAACCTGCCACTGCACTTTTTTGTATCTTCTATAGCTCATGTTGATCATTCCTGGTTGTCTGTGGAGCCAGCCTGATTCTACCTAAAGCAGACCTTCCATCCTTTCTGTAAACCCAGACCGAGGGATAAAATCATCATCTTTTCTCCAATCTACTCAATTACACATGGAAAAGGTGGTGCAGCCACTAACAATTTGTGCTACTTTCCTGTCCCATCTATGAAAAGGTAACTTTTATATCAACGCAGGGCTCACACAGGGAGATAAATTAGGCATGGTTCAGACCAATTACTTACCTGGAGCAAAGTTACCAGGAAGGGTATATGTCTACTTTAGGTAAGTGTTGTGCTATATATGGCACAGAAACAAACAATCTAGAAAATGGATGGAGTATGTATTATAGTACAAGAAATACCAATGTGAAAATAGTACTATTGCCTTCCGTCATGGCAAGCAGCAAGCAGTATCATACCTGTATCAGTGTTGGAAATATCTTCCCGCGCTCCATTTGCAAGCTTGAATCCAGGACCATTTCCATACAACAAGCTGGTAAATGGCTTTGCATCACTGGCACTGCTCGGTGCCAAGCCTACAGAATAAAAGATAAATACGCCTATATAATATGGTCATTGACAGGCCCCTTAGCTGTTAGATAAAAATGCATAGTATAAAAGCTCTGCATGTCTTTCTTCAGACCTGCGACTGACATGTTTTCTGTCAACTGACAACCCAGCCCACCTTTTGTCATAAAGACAGCTGCTAAGCATTACACATTTGAAAACTGCTAACATGGTTCAAAAGAACTGTAAAGGCAATGCAAATAAATTATTCACACTTTCTTCCCTAGAGGAGCTTCCTGTTGGTGCTCATAAACATAAATCATCTACATTTCAGATACTGAATTCCTTGGTGTGCACGCACCCCAGTATTCCTTAAGTGTTTGACTTGGAGAAAAGTTTGTTGTGACCCTTGCCTCATGTCGGTCACAGTGACTAAAGCATGCCAACTCCACTGCACAATTCATAGAAATGGAGGAGGTAACTGCTACTCAAACCAAAAAAGAGAGCACATACAATGAAAATAAAAAAGGGGAAATATGGGGGGGGGAGCATGCACACCAACCCCACCCAATATCCAACAACGTAATGCAAAGCTGAGCCATCTACAGTAGGGTTAGTGCATTATCGAGCCAAAACCATTCCAAATTTTCCACACCTAAGCGAACACCTGCCTCATGGCCAATGGCACTCATATGGCTTTTCCAATGGAGGATGGGTTGAGCAGACTTTTTTACTTTAGGTCTGCTTTAATATTAAATGTATGTGCATTACAACAAAGAAGCAAGTGATTAATGGATTTTATTACTTTTGGATATACTGCAAAGATATTATCAAGTATCTTGTTAAAAGAAAAACACCAGGTAAATTCCATTACATATTACTAATGCAACCTACCAAAAATACTGTTGCCACGGTCGGTGTATCCTCCGAAGGTGAAGACGTGAGAATGATCAGCAGTCACAACAGTCAGCGTATCAGATTCTGAGGTTAGCTGACCGGCTCGGAGAATGGCTTTGTCAAACTCAACAGCTTCAGTCAATGAATTTTTGGCATTGCCATCATGGTGCCCATGATCAATTCTGCCACTTAAAGTAAGACAACACAGATATAGCAGCAAATATATTAGAGAAGACTACTACATAGTATTTTGAACACTAGGCTCCAGACAAAATAAGATCCTGATAGGTACTGTACGAACCAAAAACACTAACGTCACTAGACTGTACAATCTGTACTGGCTGCATTACTAAATAGCAGATATTTCACATTCAGATGACTGCTTTATAGAAGGACTGATGACAGCCGAAGACTTTTATGGAGCATCACCCAGCATCATTATTTTTAACAATACAGCACTAGTTAGTAACAAAATAAAAAAAAGAGCAAAAAATGCACAAACAAAAAGTTATTTTTATACAATAACACTACAGGTATTTATAGCAAAATGGGTGTTGAATACCAGCCTAAGCTTGAAACTCGAATTAGGAGAGCAATTCTAATTCTTTTCCAGATTTGTATTCATGAGAAATCCGAGCAGTAGTGGCACTAATATGATGTGTACAATAGTTACAAAAGGCCACTATTTTAACTGTACTAATGTTGCCCAAGGAAGGAGGTAAGGAGGTTGCCGGCAGCCCAAAATACACCAGTTACACATGACTTGTCGAAACTTCAGTAAGTTTCAGGAAGATATTGTCTGTGGTGACAAAGTTCACCTAATAAAATCAGTGGGTCTCAAAGGAGCAAATGTGCCATCATTTGCACAGGAACAGACTTAAAGGTCCCAATAGCAACGTTATTTTGGCCACTGCAGACAGGATGTAAGGTTAAACCACCACAAAGCAGTGAAAACAAACAAAACAAGAAAATTCCATATGCACATTATTTACCAGCACCTTCATCGCATGTATTTCCCCCTTCCTTCGGTCTCAGAATGGAGAGTTGTCTAATTATTTTAATGTACACTTAGTCAAGCTATAAATACTTATCTTCAACAAAAAGAAAAAATCCATTGGGATTGTTGCTTAAGATCTTGATGGCCTTTTCAGTCATCTCTAGCAGAGATGGATCAGTTGAGGGATTACGGCTCAGTTCGCACTTCATATCTTTTGGTTCAAACAGCCCTAAAATGAACAATCAATTTAGCGTGTTACAAAAACAATGTTTGTAACAACATGTTGTATTCAAGTAGTTCAAAAGCTATTGTGAAACAGTCCCACCAATAGAAAAATACAATTCTGTGAAACTCACCTGTAGAATTGTTGTTGGATACATCCAGTCCAGGTCGTCCCATTATCCTTACAGATGGTGTTCGCCCCTATGGGGGTGCTCGACTGCAAGATCAAAGATGTAGCTCCTCCCGGCCCCCTATAAAGGCAGCTGTCCTATCATTCCCCAGTGGTCTAAAAGCAGTAATCAAAAAGAGGACAGGCCGGGAGGCCTAAGAAACCATGTTACATAACATAGCTTTAGCTTGTACTTTCTCTAAGCCAAAGATTAGAACAATGTCCAATGAAAGAAAAATAGTTGATCACCATAACAGGCAAACAGGACATAATGAACTCAAGGGTGGGGTGGGACGACCTGGACTGGATGTATCCAAAAACAATTCTACAGGGGAGTTTCACAGAATTGTATTTTTCCCTACATCCAGTCCAGGTCGTCCCAATATCCTTACAGATGGGACATCCAAAAGCAGTGTCCAAATGGACGGGATCCCCAGTGCAGAACACTGCCGCCTGAAGCACCTTTCGGCCAAAAACAGCATCAGTTGAGGCCCTGACATCCACCTTGTAAAACTTTGTAAATGTATGAACTGAAGACCAATTGCCGGCCTTACAAACTTGTTCAACCGATGCCTGGTGCTGAAAAGCCCAGGATGCACCAATAGCTCCGGTAGAATGAGCTGTGATCCGAAAGGGAGGTTACTTCCCCCTGGCAGAATATGCTTGCACCACCGCCTGTCTGATCCACTTACCGAGAGTGGACTTGGCTAGTGGCAAACCCTTCCTAGAGCCCTCTGTTAGGACAAAGAGCAAATCCGATTTCCTGAAGGATTCAGTCACAGCCAGGTAATACTTTACGGCTCTGACCACATCCAAGGCATGAAGGGTCCTTTCTTTGGAATTAGCCGGTGCTGGACAAAAGGAAGGTAAGACAACTTCCTCATTAAGGTGAAAGGGAGAAACGACCTTAGGCAAAAAAATCAGGTTTAAAGTGAAAAACAACCTTATCCCTATGCAGCTCAAAGTAGGGTGGTTTCATACAAAGCGCGGCCAGCTCTGATACACAACGCACCGAGGTGATAGCTACCAAAAAGACCACTTTGAGAGTCAAAATAGACAATGCAGCATCGCACAATGGCTCGAAGGGAGGACCCTGAAGAGCAGATAGTACTAAATTCAAGTCCCACACCAGTAAAACTGACTTACGCGGTGGCCGGACATCGGTAACTCCCTGGAAAAAATACCATTTTGTGATTATTCACCTGTAAAATGGGTATTATAAGTATGTCACACACCCCGCTTCCAATATTCATGACATATGGGTTATAGCCAGTAGAGGGCGAACTTCTGCAGAGATGACAGGAAAACAGAAGCCCCTCCCGGTCCATAAATACCTGGGACCTCCCACACATTACCCAGTATAGGAAAGCAGTAAGGGGACCAGGAAGAGCCAAATCCAAAAATCTTAACAATAAAAGGTTCACCATATAAAGGATCCAGAATACAAAAAGGGCGGGATGAAGCAGGGTGTGTGACATACTTATAATACCCATTTTACAGGTGAGTAATCACAAAATGGTATTATTCCAAGTATGTCACACACCCCGCTTCCAATATTCATGACATATGGGACATCCAATAGCAGTGTCCAACATGGGCGGGGATCCCAAAAAAGGCAATAATGCACAAATTTAAACCACTGCAGCTTGCAGAACCTTGCGGCCAAAAACAGCATCCGCTGAGGCCCGCACATCGACCTTATAAAACTTGGAAAAAGTATGAACAGAAGACCAAGTAGCAGCCTTACAAACTTGTTCAACAGAGGCCTGGTGCTGAAAAGCCCAAGAAGCCCCAATAGCACAAGTAGAATGAGCAGTGATATGAAAAGGGGGAACCTTCCCCTTGGCAGAATAGGCCCCAACAATGGCCTGACGTATCCATTTGCTAATGGTAGACTTGGAGGGCGCCAAACCCTTTCTAGGCTCGGAGGGCACCACGAACAAGGCGTCCGTCTTACGAAAGGGATTAGTAGCCACCAAATAGTACTTCACACAACGAACCACATCCAAAGAATGCAAAACCCTTTCCTTGTCATTGCTAGGCTTAGGACACAAGGAAGGGAGAACTACATCCTGATTGAGGTGGAAGGCAGAAACCACCTTAGGAAGAAAATCTGGCTTAAAGCGAAAAACCACCTTGTCCTGGTGTCTCTCAAAGTAAGGGGCCTGAATGGACAGAGCCGCCAACTCAGACACGCCGAACAGAGGTAATAGCCACCAAAAAGGCAACCTTTTGAGTGAGCACAGAAAGAACAACATCCTGCACCAGCTCAAAAGGAGGCCCCTGGAGGGCCGACTGAACCAAATTCAAATCCCAAATGGGCACCAAAGGCTTTCTAGGGGGCCGCACATGAGTGACCCCCTGGAAAAAGGTCTTAACCAGAGGATGCAGAGCAAAAGACCTTTGAAAGAAGACTGCCAGGGCAGAGACCTGCCCTTTCAAGGTACTAAGCTGGAACCCCAGGTCCAGACCCTGTTGAAGAAACTCCAAGATCCTAGGAATCGAAAACATCCTGCAAGGCAAAGCCCTAGCCTCACACCAGTCAATATAGGACCTCCAAGTCCTGTAGTATATGTTAGAGGAAGATCTCTTCCTAGCTCTAACAAGAGTCTGAATCACAGCCTCAGACAAACCTTACTCCCTTAAGATGGAGGTTTCAGCAGCCACGCCGTCAAAGCCAGCGTTTGTAAATTGGGGTAACGTAGTGGACCTTGAGAGATCAGATCCGGAAACAGGGGCAGCCTGTACTGATCTACCGCCAGCCTTACATCTGCAAACCAAACCCGTCTTGGCCACCTTGGGGCCACCAGAATTGCTGGCGCACCCTCTAGAGCCAGCTTGTGCACCATTGTGCCTACCATGGAGAAGGGGGGGGAACAGATACAGGAACCCCAGATCCCTCCAGGCAAGAGACATGGCGTCCACTGCCAGGGCCAGAGGATCCTGAGACAGAGACACAAACTTTGGGAGCTTGTGATTGTGACGTGAGGCAAAGAGATCCACCTCCGGAAACCCCCACTTGTGACAGAGGGACCGGAATACCTTGTGGTTGAGAGACCATTCCCCTCGGCAAGAGGATCCCCTGCTCAAGGAGTCCACCTCCGTGTTTTCTACTCCCGGAATGTACACTGCTGCGATGCATGGAACATTGCTCTCCGCCCATGCAAGAATCAGAGAAACTTCCCTGAGGGCACTCCTGCTGCGAGTCCCTCCTTGGTGATTGATGTAAGCTACCACAGTTCGATTGTCTGATCGAACCTGAACCAACCGAATAGCTCTCAGCTCCAAGACATTGATGGGGGTGTGAGCCTCCTGAGGACTCCACAGCCGCTTGAACTGATGTGTCTTTCAAAAACCTCCCCAGCCCGACAGGCTGGCATCCGTGGTAACCGTCTCCCAACAAGGGGTCAGAAAAGATCTGCCCCTCATCAGATTGCTTGGTTCCAGCCACCACTGAAGGGACTTCTGAACCCGGGGAGACATCAGGAATGACTGATCCAATGACTGGGGACATCTGTCCCAGGCCAACAATAGATGGAGCTGGAGCGACCTCATGTGGAACTGAGCAAAGGGAACTGCCTCGAAGGAAGCCACCATCAATCCCACCAGTCTCATCCCTAACCGGATAGAAGGACGAGATTTGGACAGGAGAAGACTTATCAGATCCTGAACCATCTGCATCTTGGACTGAGGTAGGAACACCCTGGTCCGAATGGTATCCAGATTCATGCCCAGAAACAAGATCTCCCTTGAGGGGGAGAGAGAAGACTTGGGATGGTTGATCACCCAGCCGAACCTCTCCAGCGTCGTCACCACCAACCTGGTGTCCAGCTCCGCCTGACAGAGAGGATGCCGTAATGAGGAGGTCATCCAAATACGGCACAATGCGAATGCCCGGGGCTCTGAGAAGGGCCATTATGCCCGCCAGCACCTTGGTGAACACCCTTGGTGCCAAGGTCAACCCAAAAGGGAGGGCCACACACTGAAAGTGTTGATCTCCCACCACAAACCTGAGAAATCTCTGGTGTGCTGGGAAGATTGGTACATGAAGGTAAGCATCCTTGATGTCTATGGACGTCATGAAATCCCCCTGATGAAGGGAATTGATGGCTGAGCGCAGAGTCTCCATGCGGAACTTCTTGTTTCTGATGAACCTGTTGAGAAGCTTCAGATCCAGAATGGGTCTTATGGATCCATCCTTTTTGGGCACCATGAAGAGGTTGGAATAATAGCCCCGGCCTCTCTCTGAGAAAGGCACCGGGCATATGACTTCCATGTCCAGAAGAGTTTGTACTGCCAACAGGAGCCCCTGCGCAGCCCGGGTATCCGAGGGCACCCGAGATCTGAGGAATCTGTGAGGAGGCCGGTACTCGAACTCCAGTTTGTACCCGGAAGAGACCACTTCCAAGATCCATTTGTCTGTGACCTCCCGGGCCCAAACCTGGAAAAAGTGTCGCAGCCGTCCCCCCACCCGTAAGGGTGAGGGTGCCCCCTCATTGCTGAGCTGGCTTGGCATCGGGCTTGGAACCCCAGGCAGGTCCAGGATGAGCACGTCCTCTGCCTCTGTTCCAGGAATCACCTCTGAAGTTAGAGTGCTCTGGCACCGCGAAAGGAGGGATTAAAGGAGCGACGCTGCTTCTTACGTTGTGGTAACTTTCCCCCTTTTGCCACCGAATCCAACTTATCTCCAAACAGCCGCATACCGAGGAAGGGTAGCCCTGTAAGTGATTTCTTAGCCGCAATGTCAGCCGCCCATTGGCGCAACCAGACCGATCAGCGAATAGCCACTAGCAACGCCGAGGTTCTACTACACATGCATATTGTGTCATCCAAGGCGGATAAAACAAAAGACGTGAACAATTCACACCGCTTAAGGGCTGTGAATTCATCACTGGCCGGGTTAAGCTGGGAACCACTCAACAGGTCCCTAACCACAGACCTGGTAGCCACAGCCGTGAGCGCAGATGCACAAACAGGCCGCAAGGCTGAACCCACACTAGCTAAGGCATGGCAGGCCATTTGGTCAATGTGCTTGTCCTCACCATCTTTAAGAGAGGTGGCGTCTGGAGAATGTACAACAGAGGTGTTGGACAATCCCAGAATGGGCGCATCGACCTCGGGAGGGAACGACCAGAGCTTAACCGCGTCCGCCGGAAAGAGATACTTCCTATCCCATCCCTGAGGAACACCGGGGAGCCGGCTAGGTCTCTCCCATTCCTTAAGAATCATGCTTTCAAAATGATTCTGATTTGGAAACTCCAAGCGAGGCTTAGAAGTCCCAAAGAATTCCCCTTTCAGCACCTCAAATAAATGGGCCAGGACCCTGGGGGTATCAACAGCATCCCCCTGCGCCTGCCCAGTATCGGCATCAAAAAACTGCTGATCCTCAGCATCAGATTCAGCAGACAATTCCCCCTCCTCAAGTGGGGAATGATCAGACCAGTCAAGGGAATCATAGTCATTAAAATCCAGAACCGGCGCTGCCGGAGACAGATGTCTTCTCTTAGCTGGGGCCTTTCTGGCCGCAGAGCTAGAAATCAATTTCTCGATGTTGGCCAATCTAGCACACACATCAGATTGCGACTCCCCGCCAATGACAGTGTCACTTGGGGTGCGGATAAGGCGGGGTGGGGTAGGAGATGAGGCCGGTGGCACGGACCCAGACGCCTGGGACCCCGACTGCCGCGTTATGGCCTGCTGAGCACATGGTATGCAAATCAGTACATTATCCCCCATAAGTGATACCCCACAACCCACACACTGCCGGGATTGCCCCGAAGGGAGCCCAAGCCCAGTATCCTGGGAAGCCTCCATATAGTGATTTTAAGGTTGTCGCAATGACCCGAGGGAATTACGCTGCTTGAGCAACCCGGGATGCCCCTTTAAGTCCCTAGTGGGAGGATTTATAGGACCCCAAATTTATCTGCAAGGGACCCTTGGACCGGGAGAACCCCCTTTTAATATAATTGATAGGGAGTCCTCCTGGAAGACATAATGTGAAGGGACCCATGAGCAGGCACACACACATGCAATCAAAGTACATAAAATATGACATAATATATGTATATATAATAATATATATATATATTATTATATAAATATAACATATGGAAGGACATGTTGGCAGGCTGCCCCAACGCGCTAGAAGGAACACGCAGCGCACATATACAGAAAAAAGAGGGGCCCAACAGGGCACTCACGTTAGATAAATGGCGTCCTGCCAGCCAGGAGCTCCTGAGAGAGAGGGAGAAGAAGGGTGGGCCAGCGCGGACCGCGCCTGGCCCCACCCCCATCTGAAAGACGCGGATCCCAGCAAATAGCTGGGCTCCGCAATAGCACCATAAGCAAAGGGGGCGGGCCACGGCGAGCACCCGGCCCCGCCCCCTTTCCAAGCAACCTGAGGGGAAGATGCTCCCCATGTAAAAAAGGCCTCCACATGCGGCCAAAAGCCCACACACCCCACACGACGAGTGAAGAAGCACGCACATACCCGCACACACACACGCTAAAAGAAGTATTGGAGAGAAGGAAAAGCACCCCCCCCCCCCAAGTAGAGGGGAACAGGGAGACCCGGAAGGGGGGAATCCCGCACTACAGGGTAGAAGGGATAAACCGGGACAGGGCATCCCAAACCAGGATCACCAAACCTGGATACCGCCTACCCCTAAATATGGGGTCTCACAGGGGAGCATGGCTCCCTAATACACCTCTAAAGGTGTAGTTTACCGTCGCCCGGACCTACAGCCAAGGCTGGGAGGCATGGGTACTAAAACAAACAAGGTCCGGACAGAAAAAGACAAAATGGCCGGGTGTAAACCCGGCTTACCTGCAAGGAAGAGACGCAGCCATCTTTTGACTTGCTCGCCGTCTACAGAGACGAAAAATGGGTAATGTGTGGGAGGTTCCAGGTATTTATGGACCGGGAGGGGCTTCTTTTTTCCTGTCATCTCTGCAGACGTTCGCCCTCTACTGGCTATAACCCATATGTCATGAATATTGGAAGCGGGGTGTGTGACATACTTGGAATAAGTCTTGATCAACCTATGGTTGGCAATGGATCTCTGGAAAAAGATGGCTAAGTCCGAGACCTGACCCTCGAGGGTGCTCAGCTGGAGACCCAAGTCTAAGCCGTGTTGTAAAAACTCCAGAATCCTAGCAATAGAAAATATGCGGCAAGGAAGACTCTTGGTCTCGCACCAAGCAATATAGGCGCGCCAAACTCTGTAGTATATCATGGAAGAAGACTTCTTCCGTGCCTGAATCATTGTCTGCACAAACGTGGCAGATAACCCTTTCTCCGTCAGGATTGAGGTTTCAATAGCCAGGCCATCAAAGCCAGCGTCCGTAAATTGGGGTGCCGTAGCGACCCCTGTGTGAGAAGCCCTGGGTCGTCGGGCATGATGTAGTGATCTATTGACATCTGAACTATGTCTGCAAACCAACTCCTCCTCGGCCACTGAGGAGCCACCAGGATGGCTGGTACCCCTTCCTGGGCTATCTTGCGCAGAACTCTGCCCAGGAGGGGAAACGGAGGGCAGGCATACAGAAATTTGAACTCCGTCCAAGGAATCGCCAGAGCGTCTGTTGCAATGGCCAGAGGATCTCTTGAGAGGGAGACGAAGCTTGTGATTGTATCTGGAAGCAAACAGATCCACGTCCGGCTGACCCCAGCTGAGACAGAGCGCGAAAGATCTTGCTGCTGAGAGACCATTCCCCCAGGCGCTCCTGCTCAGGGAGTCTGCCACCCCAGGGATGTAGACCACCGAGATACAGGGAACATTCTCCTCTGCCCAAGTCAGAATCTGGGTTACCTTCTTGAGGGATCTCTTGCTCCAAACCCCGCCCTGGTGGTTGATGTCGGCGACAGCCGTCTGATTGTCTGAACGAACCTGGATCGCATGACCCCTTAAATGAGGAGTCAAGCGTAGAAGCACCAACCGGACCGCTCTCAGCTCCAACAGATGTATGGGTAAGCGGTTCTCCTGAGGACCCCACTGACCCTGGATCTTCTGGGTCTGCCAAACGCCTCCCCAGCCTGTCAGGCTGGCATCCATGGTAACTATCTCTCAATGGGGAGTCAGAAGGACTTGCCCACCAGCAGGTTCCGGGAGTCCAACCGCCACAAGAGGAACTGCCTGGTTTAGGGGGACAGCGAAAAGCCGTGTTCCAGGGACTCCTGAGTCCGATTCTAGCTGGTCAGCAGGTTCAACTGAAGAGGTCTCATGTGAAATTGGGGGAAGGGCACTGCCTCGAAGCAGGACACCATTAGGCCCACCAATCTCATCCCCAGACGTACCGACGGCTGCTGACAAGACAGTAAGGCCTGCACTTGCGTCTGGAGACCCAAAACCTTCTGCTGTGGCAGGAAAACCTTGACCTGAGCGGTGTCTATCGTCATTCCCAGGAAGGATCTCACTGTTGCGGGAGTGAAAAAGGACTTGGGGTAATTGGTTACCCAGCCGAATGCCTCCAGGGTTGACAACACTGTCCGAGTATCGCTCTCGGCCTGCTGAAGGGACTGGGCCGTAATCAGCAAGTCGTCCAGATAGGGTAACACACGAATGCCCTGGCTCCTCAGGATAGCCATGATACCCACCAGCACTTGGTGAACACACGGGGGGCTGAGGATATCCCGAATGGAAGTGCTACAAACTGGTAATGCTGATCCTCCAGAGCAAACCTCAGGAACTTCTAACGGGCCTGGAAAATCGGGATGTGCAGATAAGCATCCCTGATGTCCACCATGGTCATGAAGTCGCCGGGCCGAAAGGATCTCACTGCCGACCGTAATGTCTCCATTCAGAAATGTCTGATTCTTACAAACCTGTTGAGACCCTTCAGGTCCAGGATTGGCCTTAGCGTTCCGTCCTTCTTGGGAACCGTGAACAGGTTGGAGTAAAAACCCTGACCCTGTTCCTGCCGAGGTACAGGGCAAATAACACCTATCCGCAGAAGGTGTTGCACAACCGTTCTCAAGGCTTGAGCCTTTAGCGGGTTTCGGGATATCCTTGAACGGAGGAATTTTGTGGGCGGCCAGGCTGCCAGCTCTATCTTGTAACGGGAGGACACTACCTCCTGAATCCACCGATCCGAGACGCGCCGCCCCCCGCAACCGGATGGGTGAGGCGCCCCCTCATGCCTGAGAGGGCTTGGCTGGGGGCTTGGACTTCGCTCCCCAGGAGGGGTTGGGTCGATCGCGGGACCTACCTCTGCCCCATATACCGAACCAACTCATCAGGGAAGAGATACTGCCTATCCAGGCCCTTAGGAAACCGACGGAAACTTGTTAGGCCTTTCCCATTCCTTAAGGATCATGTTAGAAAAGGGCGGCTGCTCTGGGAAGACCCG
This sequence comes from Gastrophryne carolinensis, assembly GCA_027917425.1. Classification (NCBI taxonomy): domain Eukaryota; kingdom Metazoa; phylum Chordata; class Amphibia; order Anura; family Microhylidae; genus Gastrophryne; species Gastrophryne carolinensis. The sequence goes on from CM051237.1 coordinate 199,220,017, forward strand.
CCTTTGCCTCTCAGGCCTGTGAATCATCTGGCAACTCACCTACCTCCGCAGAGCCCAGACCATCAAAAGGATCATCATCATCCAAGTAAATGGGCTCCAGATGTCGCTTCTTACTCAAGGCCTTCTTAGGGACCGACAACAAGATCTGTCTCTTGAGATTGGCCAGCCTATGCGCAAAGTCAGTATGAGACCCCTTGCTGGCTCCCCCTTCGCTGGGGGCTGAATGCAGCAGCGGAGGGTCCAGAGAGGCCGATAGTAATACCAGGCTAGGGTAAGGGACGACCGCCCGCTCATGGTCCAAAATAATGCCTCTGGCGCATGTGGTACAAACAGTGCTGAATCCGCCCAGAGGATTCCTGCTGCACAAGGGGCAGAGCCTGTCCTGCCCAAATGGGGCCCCCAGCTCACTATCCCCTGATGCCTCCATTATGGTGATTTAACACAGTAAAAAACCAATAAGGCCTATAAACGATCCCTCTTAATAAAAAAGGGGGACCGGGAGGAACCACAACCCTTTAGCCCACAATCTAGAAGGCGAAAAGAAAAGAGCCCCAGGTCAGATTAGGCATATTACAATTGGCCAACAATGCAAAGTCCAAGCAAGCCTGAGCAAACAAGAGGGACTCACGACACAGACAATGGGATCCAGCAGCTCCTTCACAGCGTCCGCAGCCAGAGGGCCCGAGCGCGATCCCAGCAGCAGCAGGGAGGAAGAAGCAGCAGACAGTGTGGCCTTCCCCCGCAGGCCGCTGGATCCTCGGGGGGGGGGGGCGAGGCGCTCCGCCCCTCCGCGCATCGCAGGAGGGAGCCCAGCAAGGGCCGCCGATCACAGCGCGAACACGCGCTCACCCCCCCCCCCCCGGTCACTGCACAGACAGCGCAGGCGGCGATGCAACAGGCCCGAGGGACGCGATGGCCGAGAGGCACGCGCCCCGGGCAGGCAACGAGGGAGCGCAGGGAGGCGAGTATGACCAGACCTCTCCTCGTTGAGCCAGTGAGAAGCCATGTTAAGCCTGTCAGCAAGCACAGTAAAACTCCACACTGAAAACACAGAACCAAGACACAAAAATACCATTTTGTGATTACTCACCTGTAAAATGGGTATTATAAGTATGTCTCACACCCTGCTTCGGAAGTATTAATTACACGTGGGTTATGGTCCAGTAGAGGGCGAACTTCTGCAGAGATGACTAGAAAAAGAAGCCCCTCCCGGTCCATAAATACCTGGGACCTCCCACACATTCCCCAGTATAAGAAAGCAGTAAGGGGACCAGGAAGAGCCAATAAAATCTATGAGAAAAAAGTTTCACCATATAGAGGATCCAAGATACAACTCCGGGTGGGACGAAGCAGGGTGTGAGACATACTTACATAATACCCATTTTACAGGTACGTAATCACAAAATGGTATTATTCCAAGTATGTCTCACACCCTGCTTCAGAAGTATTAATTACACGTGGGGCATCCAATAGCAGTGTCCAAAAAGGGTGGGGATCCCAACAGGCAATAGTGCACAAATTAAACCACTGCAGCTTGCTGAACTTTGCGGCCAAAAACAGCATCCGCTGAGGCCCGCACATCAACCTTATAAAACTTGGAAAAAGTATGAACAGAAGACCAAGTAACAGCCTTACAAACTTGTTCAACAGAGGCTTGGTGCTGAAACGCCCAGGAAGCCCAAACAGCACGAGTAGAATGAGCAGTGATCTGGAAAGCGGGATCCCTCCCCTTAGCAGAATAGGCCCTAATAACAGCCTGACGAATCCATTTACTAATGGTAGACTTGACGGGCACCAAACTCTTTTTGGGCCCAGAGGGCACCACAAAAAAGGCGTCCGTTTTCCGGAATGGTGAAGTAGCCACCAGATAGTACTTTACACACCTAACGACGTCCAGAGAGTGCAAGGCCCTCTTCTTGTCATTGCTAGGTTTAGGACACAATGAAGGAAGCACAATGTCCTGATTGAGGTGAAAAGCAGAGACAACCTTTGGCAAGAAGTCTGGTTTAAAACGGAAAACCACCTTGTCCTGATGTCTCTCAAAGTAAGGGCCCTGAATGGACAGAGCCGCCAACTCAGAAACACGTCGAACAGAGGTGATAGCCACCAAAAAGGCAACTTTTAAGGTGAAAATAGATAGTGCAGAATCCTGCACTGGTTCAAAAGGAGGACCCTGAAGGGCAGACAACACCAAATTTAAATCCCAAACAGGTAATATGGGTTTGCGAGGAGGGCGCACATGAGTGACCCCCTGAAAAAAGGTCTTAACCAAAGGATGAAGAGCGAAAGATCTCTGAAAGAAAACCGCCAGAGTGGACACATGCCCCTTAAGAGTGCTAAGCTGAAACCCCATGTCCAGACCATGCTGAAGAAACTCCAAAATCCGAGGAATGGAAAACACCCGACAAGGAAAGGCCCTAGCCTCACACCAATCAATGTAGGTCCGTCAGGTCCTGTAGTAGATATTAGAGAAAGATTTCTTCCTAGCCCTGACAACGGATTCAGACAAACCCTTTTCCTTTAAGATGAAGGTTTCAGCAGCCACGCCGTCAAAGCCAGCGTTTGTAAATTGGGGTAACAAAGCTGGCCTTGTGTGATCAGATCCGGAAGCAGAGGCAGCCTGAATTGATCGACTGCCAGCCGGACGACGTCTGCGAACCACACCTGTCTTGGCCACCTTGGGGCCAACTAGGATTGCTGGCACACCCTCTTGAGCCAGCTTGCGTACCACCTTGCCCTCCATGGGAAAGGGGGGAAACAGATACAGGAGACCGAGCTCCTGCCAGGACAGAGACATGGCATCCACTGCCAGAGCCAGAGGGTCCTGGGACAGAGACACAAATGCCGGAAGCTTGTGATTGTGACGAGAGGCAAACAGATCCACCTCCGGACTCCCCCACCTGCGACAGAGGGATAGAAATACCTTGTTGCTGAGGGACCATTCCCCCCGGCGAGAGGTCCCTCTGCTCAGAGAATCCGCTTCCAGGTTCTCCACCCCTGTAATGTAGACTGCCAAGATGCACGGAACATTGCTTTCGGCCCAAGCAAGAATCAGAGACACCTCCCGGAGGGCACTCCGGCTGCGAGTCCCTCCTTGGTGATTGATGTAAGTGACCGCTGTCCGATTGTCGGAGCGAACCTGAACTGGTAAACCCCGAAGGTGATGTGTCAGATGCGACAGCACCAACCGAACCGCCCTCAGCTCCAGAATGTTGATTGGGATATGGGCCTCCTGAGGACCCCACAGCCCCTGGAACTGACGTTCCCTCCAGAAGTCTCCCCAGCCTGACAGACTGGCATCTGTGGTGACCGTCTCCCAACAGGGCGCAAGAAGGACCTGCCCCCCAGGAGAATCCTCTGGTCCATCCACCACTAGAAGGACCGCCGGACAAGAGGGGACAGAACACAAGTCTGATCCAGAGACAGAGGACATTTGTCCCAAACCCATAGAAGATGGAGCTGAAGGGGTCTCATGTGAAACTGAGCAAATGGCACTGCCTCGAAGCAAGCCACCATCAAACCTACCAGCCTCATGCATTGCCTGATTGAAGGACGAGGGCTGGACAGAAGAAAACAAATAAGAACCTGAAGAACATCCACCTTCAGCTGGGGTAGGAACACCCTGGTCTGAATGGTATCCAGATTCAAGCCCAGGAACGAAGCCACCCTTGACGGGGATAGAGAGGACATGGGGTAACTGATTATCCACCCGAACCTCTCCAGCGTCGTCACCACCGTTCTGGTGTCCAGCTCCGCCTGGTGGAGAGAGGATGACGTAATGAGAAGGTCGTCCAGGTAAAGCAAGATACGAATGCCCCGGACTTTGAGATGGGCCATCACGCCTGCCGAAACCATGGTGAACACCGTGGGCGCCGAAGTCAGCCCGAAGGGAAGAGCCACAAACTGGAAGTGCTGGTTGTATACCACGAACCTGAGGAACCTTTGGTGTCCCGGGAAGACCACCACATGAAGGTAAGCGTCCTTGATATCTATTGAGGTCATAAAGTCCCCTGGACGCAGTGAGCCGACAGCAGAGCGCAGAGTCTCCATGCAAAATTTTTTTTAACTGATGAACCGGTTGAGAGTTTTCAAGTCCAAAATGAAACCATCTTTTTTGGGCACCGTAAAGAGGTTGGAATAGTAACACAGACCTCTCTCTGTGGGGGGAACCGGACAACCTACCCCCATATCCCAAAGGTTTTGCACCGCCATAAAAAGGCCCTGTGCCGCCCGAGGGTCTGACGGAACCAGAGACCTGAGGAATCAGGGGGGAGGCCGGCATGCAAACTCCAGCTTGTACCCGGAGGAAATTACCTCCCGGATCCAGACGTCTGTGACCTCTAGGGTCCAGACCTGAGCAAAGAGCCGCAGCCATCCCCCCACACGCAAGGGTGAGGCGCCCCTTCATTGCTGAGCAGGCTTGGCAACGGATTTGGGTTTAGTACCCCAGGAAGTCCCGGGTCGGGCATGTTCTCTGCCCCTACCCCAGGCATCCCCTCGGCACGCAGTGAAAAACGTTCCTCTGCTTGACCGAGAGCCACAAAAGGAAGGGTTGAATGAACCCGAACCCCGAAAGGGCCGGCGCTGCTTCTTGCGTTGAGGTAACTTACCCCCTCTGGCAACCGAGTCTAAACGATCACCAAACAGGCGCAGACCCACGAAGGGAAGACCTGTGAGCGCCTTCTTAGCAGCGTTATCGCCCACTAGCACAACCAGACCGACCGGCGTATAGCAACCTGCAATGCCAAGGTCCTGCTACACATACGGATAGTATCATCCAAGGCTGATAAGACAAAAGCAATGAACATATCACAATGAGTCAAGGCTGTAAACTCCTCACTGCAGGGACCCAATTGGGAACCATCCAAAAGACCCCTAATTAGAGCTCTAGTAGCCACGGCCAATTGATCGAGACGTCGGTCCTCACCATCCTTCAAGGTAGTGGAATCCGGGGTATGCACGACTGAAGTATTGGACAATCCCAGGATGGGCGCGTCGACCTCTGGGGGTGTCGACCAAAGTTTCACCACATCAACAGGAAAGGGATACTTCCTATCCCACCCATGAGGGACACCAGGGAGCCGACTAGGCTTTTCCCATTCCTTAAGGATCAGATTGTTAAAGTGCTTCTGATCCGGGAACTCCAAACGAGGTTTGGTGGTCCCCAAAAATTCCCCCTGTTGCGGAGGGGCCTCTGCAGGAGGGGAAATGGCAAGTACCTCAAAAATTTGACTAAGGAGCCTATGGGTGTCGACAGTATCCCCGCGCTCTGAGCCGGCATCAGCGCTAGGGTACTGCCGATCCTCAGAAGGGTCAGAGTCTGGGAACAGTTCCCCTTCCTCGAGCGGGGAACAATCAGACCAGTCAAAAGGTTAAAAATCAGCATAATCAAAGGCCGGCACCGCGGGCGCCAAGTGCCGTCTCTTAGCTGGGGCCTTCCTGGCCACAGAGCTAGCAACCAGTCTCTCAATGTTGGATTGCGATTCCCCACTGGTGACGTTGTCACTTGGGGTCATACCCAGGCGTGGGGGTGCAGATGATGAGGCCAGCGGGGCTGAACCGTCCGCACGGGGCCCGGCTTGCTGCACAATCGCCTGTTGTTCACCTGGTATACAAATTTGCACATTATCTCCCAAAAGGGATGCCCCACATATCACACACGACCGGGGTTGTCCCGAAGGGACCCCAAGTCCAATATCCTGGGGAGCCTCCATATGGTGATTTTTTGTCACAAAAATCAATGGGAATTATGCTATGACGCTACCCGGGATGCCCCTTAGCGTCCGTTAGTGGGAGAATTTAATAATGACCAAAGGGAACCCCAATTTGAACAAGGGACCTAAGGACCGGGAGAACCCCCTTTTTTATTAAAGGCTTGATAGTCCCACCTGAAAGACACAATAAGGGACCCCATAAGAATCACATATGCACACAGAAAACCAAGCACCAACATATGCAGCATAAGGCATAAAATGTAGTAATTAAGGCATTATCCCCAGGCGCTGTGATAACAGCGCAATGTATGTACATATAAATATAACGACAATAATATTAACCAAGGCCCGAAAGGGCACTCACAGTATCCGGCAGACAGGAATGGCGTCTATTAGCCAGGAGATCCTCAGGAAGAAGGGCGGGCCAGCGCGGATCGCATGCCGCGCGTGGCCCCGCCCCCTCCCGGCCCGGGAACTGACAAGCGGTTCCCAGCCGATGGCTAAGAGCCACAAAACGCACCAGAGGAGAGGAGCGGGCCGTAATCAGCGCGCAGAGCGTCAGGCCCCGCCCCCTCCTCTGACTGAGGAAAAAGAGAGAGAGCCGCGCTCCCCAGCCATGCTGCGGAGCCGGCCATGAGAAAACCGTCCCGCCGCCGCCGCTGCACAATACAGCAAGCGTGCGGGATCACAGTGAAACACATGCACACCCACATACACGCGCTGGCAGTAGCCAGCACGTGAAGTAAAAACAGCACATGACAGTAACTATAATGGGACAAGATGGAGGGACAAGAGGGAGGGACAAGATGGAAGGTCAGGCCCCCCCCCCCTACTATCCGGGAACGGGGAGTAGTGGAGGGGAAGCCGAAAGCTACCTATAATAATGTAGCAATGGCATCAATACGGACAGGGCATCCCACGTCACGATCACTAACCTGACGACCGCCTACCGCTTGGTGGGGGACCTCACAGCCAAGGCTGGGAGGCATAGGGACATTAATGAAATAGTCCAGGTGGAAATAGGAAAAAAGTGGCCAGGTGTACACCCGGCTTACCTGTAAAGGAAAGAGACAGTCATTTTCTTGACTTGCTTCGCCGTCTGCAGAGACTTATCTGGGGAATGTGTGGGAGGTCCCAGGTATTTATGGACCGGGAGGGGCTTCTTTTTCTAGTCATCTCTGCACCATAACCCACGTGTAATTAATACTTCTGAAGCAGGGTGTGAGACATACTTGGAATATAAAGCTTGTGGGCAGGGAGGGATACATACAGAAAGCTATACATAGTGGTTCCACCTTAGGCTCACCATAAGCCTGTGGCCGGCTACCTTTTAGTGTAAGGTCTGCGGCCCAGAGCCTAAGCTCTGCCGAACGCCACAGACCCTGGCGTTCACCCTACCATCACGGATCCCGTAGCAGCCAGAGGCTGGGAGGCAGAAGTGGGTAAGGAGGGAACCCTGGAAATAGAGTTCGCAGCAGCCGACGGGCTAGGTGGTCCCACTCTGCTGCCAATATTTGAGAGAGAGTGCCAATGATCTTATGCAGCAAGACTGCAAGATGAACAACTGGGGAATGATAGAGGGACAGCTGCCTTTATAGGGGGCCAGGAGGAGCTACATCTTTGATCTTGCAGTTGAGTGCCCCCTAGGGGCAAACACCATCTGTAAGGATATTGGGACGACCTGGACTGGATGTAGGGAAAATGGTGGTAAGTGCAGATATCAACATACATCAACCAATCCTCATAATACTTGCTCCAGACCCAATGGGCATTTCTCTCTAATCACCTAATGGATAGTGGTCAATATTTTACATTGCTTGTTGCCTTACTTGCTGCAGTTGTATGTTGAATACTAGCCACATACATTTAGATCAATTATGTTAGAGCTTATATATTTAGTAAATTAAATATTTATATTTTTTTACAGTACAATTCTTTGCAAGAGCTCTTCTGTCATCAGTCTACCGCACACAATTTAGATTTTAATTTTATTTTATATTATATGTATTATATTTTCTAATTAAATAGATTCTAACACATTGGTTAAAAAAAGCCCTAGTTACCTGAAAGTAGCCGATTCGTTAATCTAATTGATAAACTTATTGGGATTGACTTGTTCAAAACAGCTGTATTAAGTATGGCCAGTGTTCTAGGTATGCTAGAAAGAAAACATTTATTTGATCTAATTAGTATAAAATGGATTGCTTGATATGCCAATTAACCTAACCCATGGTTATAATTACCACCAATATAACATATGTAAAGTGAAGAGCGGTTCTCTTCAAGTATCTCTCGTCAGCAAATCAACCTCCTGTGTCAAAGCTTTAATGAGGAGAGTAAATCATTCTTCTTAAATAAAAACCTACAGCATGGGCTCCATTCAACAAAGGTAGAAAATTGATTTTTCGTGTGTTTTGTGCTTAAAAAGTTGCGATTTTGAGATCGTTTTTTTTACGAGTGATTCAGCAACCTGGAACCATTGTAAAACACGAGTCACTCGAATTGAATTCGATTGTGATTGTAAAAGTGCAAAATAAATTAGTGGATCGAAAATGTTACTACTGATTCAGGTGGGTACAGCATACCTTGCCTCTTTATTACATGTATCCACAATGTTAGCCATATACATACAGCTACACAGGCAACTTAAAAAGTTGAAAAAAATTATGCATTTACATTTACCCATTAAAAAGCCTTACAACACCATGCAACAATCAGAAAAAAATACAAAACAATAGAAAACTAAACTCAAGTACATTTTCCAAAAATTTTCACTTGCAACAGTCTTTTTATGAGCGATTTGAAAATGTTACGATCGCATTTTCACACACATTCGAGTGCACGTATTTAATTCAACCCCTTTTCTAAATCGCTCGAAAAAGTTACAAATTTACGCATGCGATCCGATTTTCCAAGCGACACAAATGTATTTCTACCTTTGTTGAATCGAGCCCCTTATGTTCACCCTCTCCTTCTTTCAGAACTAATCCACTGTTAGAACTAAGCCTGTATAAAGAGTGGAGGAGCACGAGATCAGGCTAAAACAGGAGTAGACATTGCTTAAGCGGTAACTGTAAACCGGTAAAAAGGAAAAAAGGAATATAAAATTCCCCAGTATTCTTGTATGCACCCGCTGTCATCACAGTATGATGCCTTTGCTTCCACACACTCCCTCTACAATAAAAAAAGCAAGACAGAGATCAGGAAAATAGGTATGTTTTACCATCATGGACCTGGAGCAAAAAGCTTGTGCTGTTCGCTGTACATCCTATTTGTGGACGATTATTGTTTCCATGTGTCAGGTGGCGAACAAAAAATTTCATACAACTCTTGACTGATGTATGAATTCTCGTTCACTGCTCAATCGTAACGTCCATTTTCATAGATCAACTATTCAATTGCGTCAGCTTTAGCATTTTTTTTTTTTTGTTCGGATATTGCTCCATGGAAATGGGCCATAGGGTTCCTTTAACTTTTAACCTGTATGCAGATTCCCTTTACGTTTTGGCTTTTAAACAACAGCCAACAATTCAGAGACATTAGCAAAAACATGAAGCTATTTTCTCTCAGTAGAGCCACTAAATGCAAACAATTACCTTTTTCAAAGGGTGAGCTCTTACACAAAGGCAAGGAAATGCAGGGGTTATATTCATTAACGTGTCCTAAATATATATATATATATATATATATATATATATATATATATATATATATATATATACAGGTCCTTCTCAAAAAATTAGCATATAGTGCTAAAGTTCATTATTTTCCATAATGAAATGATAAAAATTAAACTTTCATATATTTGAGATTCATTGCACACCAACTGAAATATTTCAGGTCTTTTTTTGATTTAATACTGATGATTTTGCCATACAGCTCATGAAAACCCCAAAATCCTATCTAAAAAAATTAGCATATTTCAACCGACCAATAAAAGAGAAGTGTTTTTAATTAAAAAAAAGTCAACCTTCAAATAATTATGTTCAGTTATGCACTCAATACTTGCTCAGGAATCCTTTTGCAGAAATGACTGCTTCATTGCGGCGTGGCATGGAGGCAATCAGCCTGTGGCACTGCTGAGGTGTTATGGAGGCCCATGATGCTTCGATAGTGGCCTTAAGCTCATCCAGAGTGTTGGGTCTTGCATCGCTCAACTTTCTCTTCACAATATTCCACAGATTCTCTATGGGGTTCAGGTCAGGAGAGTTGGCAGCACAGTAATACCATGGTCAGTAAACCATTTACCAGTGGTTTTGGCACTGTGAGCAGGTGCCAGGTCGAGCTGAAAAATGAAATCTTCACCTCCATAAAGCTTTTCAGCCGATGGAAGCATAAAGTGCTCCAAAATCTCCTGATAGCTAGCTGCATTGACCCTGCCCTTTATAAAACACCAGCAGCTGACATGGCACCCCAGACCATCACTGACTGTGGGTACTTGACACTGGACTTCAGGCATTTTGGCATTTCCTTCTCCCCAGTCTTCCTCCAGACTCTGGCACCTTGATTTCCGAATGACAAGCAAAAAAGTACTTGGGACCAATGAGCAACAGTCCAGTGCTGCTTCTCTGTTGCCCAGGTCAGAAGCTTCTGCCGCTGTTTCTGGTTCAAAAGTGGTTTGACCTGGGGAATGCGGCACCTGTAGCCCATTTCCTGCACACGCCTGTGCACGGTGGCCCTGGATGTTTCTACTCCAGACTCAGTCCACTGCTTCTGCAGGTCCCCCAAGGTCTGGAATCGGTCCATCTCCACAATCTTCCTCAGGGTCCGGTCACCTCTTCTCGTTGTGCAGCGTTTTCTGCCACATTTTTTCCTTCCCACAGACTTCCCATTGAGGTGCCTTGATACAGCACTCTGGGAACAGCCTATTTGTTCAGAAATTTCTTTCTGGGTCTTACCCTCTTGCTTGAGGGTGTCAATGATGGCCTTCTGGACAGCAGTCAGGTCGGCAGTCTTACCCATGATGGCGATTTGGAGTAATGAACCAGGCTGGGCTTTTTTAAAAGCCTCAGGAATCTTTTGCAGGTGTTTAGAGTTAATTAGTTGATTCAGATGATTAGGTTAATAGCTTGTTTAGTGAACCTTTTCATGATATGTTAATTTTTTGAGATAGGATTTTGGAGTTTTCATGAGCTGTATGGCAAAATCATCAGTATTAAAACAAAAAAAGACCTGAAATATTTCAGTTGGTGTGCAATGAATCTCAAATATATGAAAGTTTAATTTTTATCATTTCATTATGGAAAATAATGAACTTTAGCACTATATGCTAATTTTTTGAGAAGGACCTGTATATATATACTGATAGGCTTTTGCAGTCATTACAGTTAGACAGGCAACTTTCTCTTTGAGGTACTTTACCCATTAGGTGATCGGTTGTATTTACATCCACAGCATCAAGCTCCTCTTTATTCCACACATACTTAGACCTCTGTTAAAATAAAGTTGATAACTGTATTACTAATAATCACAATATTAATAGAGCTTGTAAAACCAATGAGAGATGCAGAAAACAAAATACAATCAAGAGTTTTGGGGAAAACACAAGAAAGTGTCTATAATGTCACAAAGTATAGTACTTTTGAATCTGGTTGTAGCTACATTTTGAGAATAAAGAAATACACCTTGGTTCAGGGTTTTCCAGCCAGTGGCACTAGTACCATTGGTGGTACTCGGGGTTACCAGAAGTAGAAGGTAGGGAGCACTGCTAGCAAATTACTGCATTGGATTATGCAGCTGGGCCTTATGGAGTCTATACAGTAGGAGTTGATTTTAGCGTAGTCCTCCATCCTTCTGAGCAGTTGTATTGGTTTTAAAGTGGTACGTAAGACAATTGGAAAACAGGAAGTGGTAATTTACGGAAAAACGCTGATTAAACTCTGTTTTAGATTTGAATTGTGTGTAGGGCGAGAACAAGAGGCTGGGAACAGACTGCAATCCGAGTAAATACCATTTTGTGAGTACTCACCTGAAAAATGGATATTGTTGGTGTGCCACACACCCCGCTTCACCTTTAATATTCTTCACTATTGGGTTAACTCACCACCAGGTGACGCTGTGCAGAGAGGAAGTCTTGTAACGAGCCCCCTTCCGGCCTATATATACCTGGTACCTCCCATTTATCACCAGTGTATTAAAAAGCAGAAAGACAAGGTACCAGTAAATTAACAGTAACCTCAAAATAAATCAATATAAATAAAAGCTTCACCATATAAAGGATTCGGAATACCGAAAAGGGTGGGAGTGAAGCGGGGTGTGTGGCACACCAACAATATCCATTTTTCAGGTGAGTACTCACAAAATGGTATTATTCTTGGTGTGCCACACACCCCGCTTCACCTTTAATATTCTTCACTATTGGGACATCCAAAAGCAGTGTCCACAAGGGATGGGCATCTCAAGGCCAGGTGAAGCATAACTTAAATGACTGCAGTCTGCAGAACTTTGCGGCCAAAAACAGCATCCGCTGAGGCACGCACATCAACTTTGTAAAACTTAGAAAAAGTGTGAACAGAAGACCAAGTGGCGGCCTTACAAACTTGTTCAACAGAAGCTTGGTGCTGAAAAGCCCAAGACGCCCCAATGGCGCGAGTAGAATGAGCAGTGATACGAAAAGGGGGAACTTTCCCCTTAGCAGAATAGGCCGCAGTAACGGCCTGACGTATCCAGTTGCTAATGGCAAATTTGGCTGGTGCCAAACCCTTCTTAGGCCCATAGGGCACAACAAAAAAAGGAATCCGTCTTACGAAAAGGAGACGTGATAATCAAGTAGTACTTAACACAGCGTACTACATCCAAACAATGCAAAACCCTCTCTTTGTCATTCTTAGGATTAGGGCACAAGGAGGGAAGAACAATATCCTGATTCAAATGAAAAGCAGAAACAACCTTGGGAAGAAAGTCTGGCTTGAACCGAAAGACCACTTTATCCTGATGCCTCTCAAAGTAGGGCGCCTGGATAGACAAGGCCGCCAACTCTGAGACACGCCGGACCGAAGTGATAGCTACCAAGAAGACAATCTTCTGAGTCAGGGTAGACAAAGCAATATCTTGCAAAGGCTCAAAAGGAGGAGCCTGCAGAGCAGAAAGAACCAAATTCAAATCCCAAACCGGGAGTAATGGGTTCCTGGGAGGCCGCACATGCGTAACCCCCTGGAAAAAGGTTTTAACTAAAGAATGAAGCGCAAAACGCTTCTGAAAAAAGATAGATAAGGCAGAAACTTGCCCTTTCAAAGTACTTAGCTGGAGACCAGAGTCCAGCCCTGACTGTAAAAACTCCAGAATCCTGGAGACCGAAAAAACCCTACAAGGAAAAGATCTAATCTCACACCAAGCGATATAGGCTTTCCAAGTCCTATAGTAGATGATAGAAGAAGACCTCTTCCGGGCACTGATCAGAGTTTTGACAACTGAGTCAGAAAGACCCTCCTCCTTCAAGATGGAGGTTTCAGCAGCCAGGCCGTCAAACCCAGCGCTGGTAAATTGGGGTAACACAACCGACCCTGAGTGAGCAGATCGGGCCGAAGAGGCAGGACGAACTGGTCCACTGCCAGCCGAACGATGTCTGCGAACCACACTCGCCTTGGCCACCTTGGGGCCACGAGAACGGCGGACACCCTTTCCAGAGCCAACTTCCGAACCACCCTGCTCAGCATTGGTATCGGAGGAAACAGGTACAGAAATCCCAGATCCCCCCAGCTCAGGGACATGGCGTCCACTGCCAGAGCCAGAGGATCCTGGGAGAGCGACACGAAGTTCGGGAGCCTGTGATTGTGACGAGAGGCAAACAGGTCCACCTCTGGTGTCACCCATCGGAGACACAGTGAGCGAAAAACCTGAGGATGGAGAGACCAGTCTCCCAGACGGGGAGAGCCCCTGCTCAACCGGTCCGCTTCTTGGTTCTCCACTCCTGGAATGTATACCGCCGAGAGACAAGGAACATGGGCCTCTGCCCAGGTCAGGATCAGGGACACCTCTCTGAGAGCACTCAGACTGCGAGTCCCTCCCTGATGATTGATGTAAGCAACCGCTGTTCGATTGTCTGAACGCACCTGGACCGGAAGGCCCAGAACGTGCTGAGTCAGGAGAGTAAGCACCCGATGGATGGCTCTCAGTTCCAGAATATTGATGGGTAAGTGGGCCTCTTGAGGTCCCCACTGCCCCTGGAACTGCAGCTCCTTCCAGAATCCGCCCCATCCCGACAGACTGGCGTCCGTGGTGACAATTTCCCAAAGAGGGGTCAGGAAAGACCTGCCCTTCACAAGATTGGTCGAGACCAACCACCACTGGAGGGACTGCTGGACCCGGGAGGACAACTGGAAGGGCTGATCCAGCGACCGAGGCTGCCGGTCCCAGGACGCCAACAGATAAAGCCTATCAACCCTATCAGCCTCATCCCCAGACGGATGGACGGCCGAGGATCGGAAAGTAGGACCCGAGCCAATTCCTGAATCAGATGAATTTTGGACTGGGGGAGAAACACCCTGTGTTGAAGAGAGTCCAACTGCATCCCCAGAAAGGACACCACCCTGGCCGGAGCGAGGGAGGACTTGGGGAAGTTGATCACCCAACCAAAGCTTTCCAGCGTGGAGACCACCAACCTGGTGTCTGTCTCCGATTGATTGAGCGACGGAGCCATGATGAGAAGGTCGTCCAAATAAGGTACGACACGAATGCCCCGAGATCTGAAAATGGCCATGACCCCTGCCAGCACCTTGGTGAACACTCTTGGAGCTGAGGTAAGGCCAAACGGAAGTGCCACGAATTGATAGAAATCGATAGAATCGAAGAAAACGTTGATGAGCGTGGCAGATGGGAACATGAAGATAAGCATCCTTGATGTCTATGGACGTCATGAAGTCCCCTTGCCGAAGGGAACCGACTGCCGTACGCAAGGTTTCCATGCGAAACTTCCGAAAACGGATGAACCTGTTGAGTAATTTCAGGTCCAGGACGGGACGGACTGACCCGTCTTTCTTGGGGACTGCGAAAAGATTGGAATAAAACCCGAGGCCCATCTCTAAGCGCGGTACCGGCCGGATGACCGCCATCTCTAACAGATTTTTTACCGACGCCAGGAGCCCCTGTGCGGCCAAAGGATCGATGGGCACCCGAGACCGAAAGAACTGTGAAGGAGAGCGAGAGTCGAATTCCAGCTTGTAACCGGACGACACTACCTCCCGGATCCATCTGTCCGGAATCTCCTGGTCCCAAACCTGGGAGAAGTGTCGTAATCGTCCCCCCACCCGCACGGGTGAGGGCAGCCCCTCATTGCTGAGCGGGTTTACCAGCAGGCTTGGGCTTGGTGCCCCAGGACTGAGCGGGACGGCCACGGCCCCTCTCCCGAGTCCAACCTGCACCTCTGGTAGCGGGAAAGGAAGCCCCCCTACCCGCTCTGAATCCCCGAAATGAAGGCCTACCAGAACTTGCCCCCCTAAAGGGACGACGAGGCCTCTTGCGTTGCGGCATTTTACCACCTTTTGCGACTGAATCAATTTTCTCACCAAACAGACGCAAGCCCAAAAAGGGGAGAGCTGTGAGCACCTTTTTAGAAGCTGAGTCCGCCGACCACTGACGCAGCCACACTGACCGACGAATAGCCACCAGCATTGCAGCTGTCTTGCTACTCATAGCCAGCGCATCGTCCTGAGCGGATAGAACATAGGAAACAAAAGATTCACACTGCTTGAGCGCAGTAAACTCTTTACAAGTGGGATCGAGATCCACACACAGCTCCTGAATTACAGACCTAACCGCCAATAGAAGAAGCGCCGAAGCACACACCAGGCGCATCGTTGACCCAGCATAAATAAAACCATGGCGAGCGTACTGGTCAATCCGACGATCCTCCCCATCTTTAGGGGCAGTGGTCTCAGCAGACTGTACCATAGCCGTGCTGGAGAGCCCTAGCACAGGGGTATCGACGTCAGGAGGCACGGACCAAAGCTTCACCAATTCTGGCGGAAAAGGATAACGCTTTTCCCAACTGGAAGGGATTCCAGATAACCGCGTGGGAAGTTCCCATTCCTTAAGCACCACCCTCTCAAAGTGATGTTGTCTGGGAAAAACCCAATGCGGCTGAGGCTCTTTAAACAACTGACCCTTTGACAGGGTGACAGCCTCAGGCGGATCTAAATTCAAAATTTCAAACATTTGAGCCAGAATGGAGGGGGTGTCAAGGGAAACCCCCGCCGACCAATCGCCAATAGCATCAGCCTCAAGCTGATCTGCAGGCTCATCTGACTCCAACAGGAATTCTCCTTCCTCGTCCGGGGTGCCATCGGACCATTCAACAGGCTCACATACCTCATCCTGTGAAGCCGGAGGTATCGGAGTCAGGTGCTTACGTTTTGCAGTGGCTTTTGACCCTGCTTTAACGGACACTATTTTCTCGAGGCTGGCCAACCATGCCGCCACCTCGGATTGCGAATCCCCACTCTTGACAGTGTCACGCGGGGTCTGGAACAGGGAGGGAGAGGTAGGAGATGATGGAAGTTGCGACGGGCCAGCAGCCGGAGCGACGGACTGACGCGCAATACTCTGCTTTGCACAAGGAATGCATACAAAGACATCATCAGCTGGGAGCGGAGTCCCACATCCTGCGCACCCCCTAGATGGCCCAGAAGAACCATTTCCGGTAATATCGGAAGCCTCCATATGGTGATTTATGGTATTCGCAAACTTTTGGGTTTAAGGCATAAGCCACCCGGGATGCCCCCTTATTGTAAATGTCCCGGAAGGGAGGATTTAATTTATAATGAAGATCCCCTTAATAATCTATATATAAATATAGATTATATATATATATATATATATATTTTTTAATATATCTATATATATATATCTATATATATATATATATATATATATATATATATATATATATATATATATAAATATGTCCCAATTTTCCTTTTTTTTTTTTTTTTTTTTTTTTTAAAAGAAAGACTAGCCAAGTAATATAGAACCGGGAGGCCGCTTTAATCAGGGATTCCCGGGATCTGTAGGGGAAGAAAAAAACCAACAGTCAGACCCCCAAACATGTGGCAACATGCAAACATACTTATGCACAGCACCAAGGTGCCTTTAAATAAGCACACAAGGTGGGGCCGCTTACCTGCAAAGATCTGAGAGCAGCAGCAGCAACAGCATGAACGGCGCAGCAGCCAGCAGCAGCAGTAGTAGTAGGAGCCAAAAGTAAATAGACCCAAGTGCGGCAGCGAGCCCCCCCCACGTGTCTTCCTTTAAGACAGGAAGGAAGGAAGTGGGGCTGGGGCCGGCCGCATGGCGCTGCCGCCGGTGCCACGCACCCGTTTCCACGTCACCGGGGCCCACCCCCCTCAAGCCCGATCAGTGCGGCCAATTCATCAAGGGATTACTATCAGATGAGCCACTACAACGGGCACCAAAAACAAAGGCAGGAGGAGGGGGGAGGGAGGGGAAGTAACAGCGCTGACGGCGCCCAACGGCGGCCGAACAGAAAGGAGACCAGCGGGATAGGGGGGCTGTGATACACCAAAGGCTCAGGCAGCAAGCCAGCCTGCCACAGCGCGGCCCGCCCCAGCCGCCCCTAAGGCTGACCTGAACACTGGCCAAGCCGGCCAGCACTATTTAAAGACCTGCCAAAGGAAGCTCTAAGAGGAATAATCAGACCCAGTGCACTCTTGCGGTGCAGTCTGATAAGTGCACAAAAGTAAAACACACATGTAATAAAAGTCATACAGTGAAATACACACACAATACACATCCCTCTAGACCCCCCCCCCATAGTGAAGGGAGAAGGGACCGTAACGGGAGAGTAAGGGGCTAAGGGGACCCTCGGGACAGGGGCATCCCATTTCCGGATCACCATGCCGGATAGCCGCATTGCCCCCAAAAGAGGGGGTCGAGCGGAGGAGATAAGCTCCTAGGCACCTATAGTGCCGTCTACCAATTGCCCAGTGAGCAGCCTAGGCTGGGAGGCTTCCATTCCACCATAAAGGTACAAACAATCAAAAACCGGGCAGAAATAGACCAAAAGGGGGTGCCGGGGTAAGACCCCGGCTACCTGTAAGCAGGAGACTTCAATCTTCTGTCTTGTCGTCAAGCAGAGAGAAAAACACTGGTGATAAATGGGAGGTACCAGGTATATATAGGCCGGAAGGGGGCTCGTTACAAGACTTCCTCTCTGCACAGCGTCACCTGGCGGTGAGTTAACCCAATAGTGAAGAATAATAAAGGTGAAGCGGGGTGTGTGGCACACCAAGAATATATAGAGTTATAAATATATCACATGTTGTTGGTTGATATATTGACCTACAGGCACAGACTGATGGATGATGGTTCTGCTTTTTAGAGCATATTCTGCTGCATAGCCATTTTCACATTACACACAAGCACATATAATCAAAATAACCAAACCAAGTGTCTCTACAGTAAAAATATTGCAGCGTTCAAATGGTGGCTGGACAGTTCGAGATCTAGTCGGTCCTTACCGGTCTTTTACTCAGCCAAATGTCAGTAAAATTAAGACCATCTCTCCGAACAGCTCGACTCGATGAGCTTGTTGGGTATTCAGGGTCAAGCACTCCATTTGCATCCAAGAGTCACCTGCCAACAAAAGAAAAGTCTTTATTGGTTGGAATTCTATGTTTCTTGAATGCTTTGCTTTATAATTACATCAATGTCCGTGTTGTACACCAGCTGGTATGCAATGTCCTTGCAGCCACTGTTGATCATATTCATAGTCATCTCTTTGTCCGAGTACCAACTTCTACTGGCACTGTGCGCATATGCAGCAGCTGGAGAGGCATGCTGGACACGAGTGGTTGTCGCAATCCCCACCGATTTCCCTGGAAAAAGGTTTAAAATTGTTTAATAAATAAAAGAATTCTTAAACGCAGATAAGAAATGTGGAGATATACTTTGGCATCATTTAGAACATGAAACATGTGGGTGGGATGTAATAATGCTACAGTACAAATGGCAATAATTGCTTCTTTAGTTTTCTGTGCTTTAAAAAAAAAAAACAAATATACATGGATATTTATTTACCTGCTAGTTTAGCTCTGTGAAGTATGGAGGTCACTTCGTTTCCATTGGCACTTGTGCATACGCCATAATCTGCTGCTGCACTCACTCCCAGAGTCCCCGAATTGCCTTTCACTCCACATAGGTAAGCTGTTGCAGTGCCTGCACTGTCTGGAACCTGTGCATCCACATTGTACACCTGGAAAAGGAACCAGTAAAAGTTCACTAAACCCAAAAGATGACAAATAAGAACCCCTTATTACTTTACTCTAAGTACCCTATGGCACCCTAAGACGCAAACACATGGGTGATGAAAGGCTTTGATCCCCTGTTAAGATGTAGCTTGTAGCTCAGCACACGCAAGGAGGACAATCATCCAGCAGCAACCAAGCACACCCCTACAGCAGCCCCACTATACACAGGCTGGTTGGGACAGAACCTTACTAATGGCCATCCAGAAGCCTGCTTTTCACCTGCACCCTGTAGGTCAGATTTAACTTATAAAAATACAATTCTGTGATTACTCACCTGTAGAATTGGTATTATGAGTATACAGTACGTCCTGCTCCAGATAGAATACTTACAATCGGGTACTACTCCGCCAGATGGCGCTGGACTGCAGAGACATCGAAAATAGGCTCCTCCCGGCCCCTCAAATTCCCAGGGACCTCCCACAATCCCCTGCATTGAAAAGCAGTTAACGAGAAGCCGGGAGAATTAAAACAACCCAAACAGGTAACTATAACAATGATAACAATCACCATACAGGGGATCCAAGATAATGCAAAAACCAAGGGTGGGGTGGAGCAGGACGTACTGTATACTCATAATACCAATTCTACAGGTGAGTAATCACAGAATTGTATTATTCTTAGTGTACAGTATGTCCTGCTCCAGATAGAATACTTACAATCGGGACATCCAATAGCAGTGTCCATAAAGTAGGATGGGATCCCCAAAAAGGTAACAGCAGACAGTTTAAATCACTGCCGCCTGCAAAACCTTGCGGCCAAAAACAGCATCAGCTGAGGCCCTAACATCAACCTTGTAAAACTTTGAAAAGGTATGAATAGAAGACCAAGTAGCGGCCTTGCAAACTTGTTCAACAGAAGCTTGGTGCTGAAAAGCCCAAGAGGCACCAATAGCACAAGTGGAATAAGCAGTAAGGCGAAAGGGAGGATTCTTCCCCTTAACAGAGTAGGCCTGAATTACAGCCTGACTGATCCATTTGCTGATAGTAGACTTGGCCGGAGCCAAACCCTTCCTAGGACCAGAAGGGACCACAAAAAGAGCATCAGTTTTTTTTGAAGGGTGCAGTAGCCACCAGATAGTACTTCAGACACCTAACCACATCCAAAGAATGCAAAACCCTCTCCTTTGCATTACTAGGATTAGGGCACAATGAAGGAAGGACAATGTCCCGATTCAAATGAAAGGCAGATACTACCTTAGGCAGAAAATCTGGCTTGAAGCGAAACACCACCTTGTCCTGGTGTCTCTCAAAGTAGGGGGGCTGAATGGAAAGCGCCGCCAACTCAGACACACGCCTAACAGAGGTGATAGCCACCAGAAAGACAACTTTGAGAGTAAGAATGGCCAAGACAGCATCCTGCACAGGTTCAAAGGGAGCACCCTGTAAGGCTGACAAAACCAAGTTCAAATCCCAAACAGGCACCATAGTCTTACGTGGAGGACGCACATGAGTGACCCCCTGGTAAAAAGTCCTGATCAGAGAATGCTGAGCAAAGGACTTCTGGAAGAAAACAGCCAGGGCAGAGACCTGCCCCTTCAGAGTACTGAGTTGGAGCCCCATCTCCAAACCATGCTGCAGGAACTCCAGAATCCTGGGAATAGAGAACACACGACAGGGAAGAGACTTAGACTCACAACAGTCAATGTAGGCACGCCAAACCCTGTAATAAATGGAAGAAGACGACCCCCAGCTCCAGGAGGCTTTGCACTGCCTGCCCTAGATTCTGAGTTGACACAGGGTCCTGAGGAATCCGGGATCTGATGAATCTTGGGGGCGGCCAGGCAGCAAACTATCTTGTAACCGGAGGACACTACCTCCTGAATCCACCGGTCTGAGACATAAAGCCTCCAGACGTGAGCTAAGCGCTGAAGCTGTCCCCCCACCCGGATGGGTGAGGGCGCCCCATCATGCCTGAGGGGGCTTTGGAGAAGACTTAAGCTTGGGGCCCCAGGAGGAGCCAGGACGTCCACATCCTCTGCCCCTACCCCAGAAGTCTCCCCGGGCCCCAGTAAAGGAAACCCCCCTCCCTTGTCTAGCACCACGGTAGGGGGAGGAAAAGGAGCCCTGACCCCGAAAGGGCCGAGACTGCCGCCTGCGCTGGGGTAACCTGCCTCCCTTAACAAAAAGGTCCAGGCGGTCCCCAAACAGGCGTAGTCCTTTGAAGGGAGAACCAGTGAGGGCCTTTTTGGCAGAAGTTCTGGCACAAATTCTAATGGTGTCATCCAAGGCAGAGAGGACAAAATTCACAAAAACATCACAACCAGAGAGTGCATTAAACACCTCACAAGGCAAATCATCAGGGGCACTATCAAGTATAGGGTCCTAATGGCCACAGCGGTAATGGCCGAG
Source organism: Gastrophryne carolinensis (assembly GCA_027917425.1). Classification (NCBI taxonomy): domain Eukaryota; kingdom Metazoa; phylum Chordata; class Amphibia; order Anura; family Microhylidae; genus Gastrophryne; species Gastrophryne carolinensis. The sequence goes on from CM051237.1 coordinate 199,241,341, forward strand.
GCACAGACCGGGCGCAGCGCCGTCCCCACACATGCAAAGGCATGGGACGCCAGCTGGTCAATGCGCCGATCCTCAGCATCCCGCAGGGTAGTAGAGTCAGGGGAGTGCATGACAGAGGTGTTAGATAACCCTAGGACCGGGGCATCCACTTCGGGAGGGGATGACCAACACTTTACCACATCAGCAGGAAAGGGATACTTCCTATCCCAACTCTTAGGTACAACGGGAAGTCTACTGGGACGTTCCCATTCCTTGAGCACAAGGTTATTGAAATGTGCTTGCTCAGGAAATTCCAAGCGTGACTTAGCGGTATGAAAAAGTTCCCCCCTTTGCCTGGGAGCCGCAACGGGGAGAAATGGACAGAACCTCAAAAATCTGGGCCAGCAATCTATCAGTATCATCCGGGGCCCAGGGGTCAGAGCCAGACTCGTCATGACCCCTGGGCCTCTCATCAGATGACCCTGAGTCAGAGAATAGCTGCCCTTCGTCGGAAGGGGTATAGCCACATAGGTGCAAAAACTCATCAGTCTCCATGGGGAAAAGAGTGACATCAGGAGTTAAGTGCCGCTTTTTTGCAGGGGCCTTACGCGCCAAGGTATTAGCAATTAACTTCTCAACACTAGCCAGTCTAGAAGACACATCAGGCTGAGAATCCCCACTTGTATGCATCTCAGTAGGAGTGAGATTTAAGCTTGGGGGGGGGGGGGGTAGGTGAAGTGAAACAAGGTGCAGGCCCGGCCACTGGAAGGCCAGATTGCAGCGCAAGCACCTGCTCGGCACAAGGTACACAGACCCGCACATTGTCAGCGCTAATAGGGGACACCCCACAAGCTACACACAGCCGGGCTTGTCCCGAAGGAACCCAGTCGCATTATCCTGAGATGCCTCCATATGGTGATTATAGCGGCACTATAGGCCGATAGGGATTAACGCTATACAGCAACCCGGGATGCCCCAATAACCCAGTAGGGAAGTGGCAGTAATTACACTAGGCCTCACAAGTTAACCAACTAATAGAGGGCCGGGAGAAGCCAATGGGTTCGCCCGTCTGAAAGACACAATCAAATGAGCCGTAAGCAGACAATAATTAAAAAGTGGTAATAAAGCCGCCCGCAAGGGCACTTACGGACCGCGGTAGGTAGAAGCCCGTCACGCAGAAGCCGACCAAGCAGACAAAATGGCGTTGGTATACCTCGAGGGGCGGGCCCGCACAAGCAATGACGCGGAACGCGCCAAAGACAGCCCCCCCCCCCGAAGAGCGCAAAGCCAACACGTGACAAGCAGCCAATGATGGCACACCGGCGGCTGAGGTAACACCACCGCCAAGCGCGGAACATAGGGAAAAAAAAGGCGCGCGGCGGCAATTTTAAAGTATAATACATGTAAAAACAAGTCAGCGCGGCGGCTGACACAAGTCAAAGTAATGAAGCATAAAGCCAATACACGTATAAGCATACATACACACACGCACACTCCCTCCCTCTTTTCCCCCGAAGGATACCAGGAGAGTGAGGGAGGACAGCAGTCACTTAACATAGGGCCCACCGATAGACAGGGGAAATAGTGCGGGAGGGGCATCCCATAGAGGCTCACCATATGCCTGAACCGCCTACCCTTTGGTGGGGGATTGCAGTGGAGCAGCGCTCCTAAGCACCTAACAGCTGTGCTGCCTACCATCACCCGACCAGCGCAGCCAAGGCTGGGAGGCACATTACTAATGGAACGGGTGGGAATAGTCCTACAGGGCCGCAGGCTAATAGCCCTGCTCACCTGCGAGACGAGAGAGCCATATTCTTGTCCTTCACAGTCCAGACTGCAGAGAAAAATACCGTTTTGTGATTACTCACCTTTAAAACGTATATTATAAGTGTGACATACACTCCGCTTCAATACTTCTTGACAGTTGGGTTATTCTCCAGTAGAGGGCGAACTTCTGCAGAGATGAATGCAAAAAAAAAAGAAGCCCCTCCCGGTCCATAACTACCTGGGACCTCCGACCAATTCCCCAGTGTAAGATAGCAGTAAAGGGACCAGGAAGAACCAATTATAACAATACTAACAAAAAACAATGGTTCACCATATAAAAGGATCCAGAATACCAAACAGGGTGGGTAAAGCGGAGTGTATGTCATACTTATAATATCCAGTGAGTAATCACAAAACGGTATTATTCCAAGTGTGACATACACTCCGCTTCAATACTTCTTGACAGTTGGGACATCCAATAGCAGTGTCCGTCAAGGGTGGGAACCAGAAACAGCAAAGAATGCACCAACTCAAACCACTGCAGCTTGCAGAACCTTGCGGCCAAAAACAGCATCTGCTGAAGCCCGCACATCAACCTTGTAAAACTTGGAAAAGGTATGAACAGAAGACCAAGTAGCAGCCTTACAAACTTGTTCAACAGAAGCCTGGTGCTGAAAAGCCCAGGATGCACCCACAGCACGAGTAGAGTGCGCAGTGACCCTAAAAGGGGGAGTCCTCCCCTTAGCAAAATAGGCCCCAAAAATGGCCTGACGAATCCATTTGCTAATCGTAGACTTAGCAGGTGCCAAACCTTTCCTGGGCCCACAGGGCACCACGAACTTCACACAGCGAACAACGTCCAAATTGTGCAAAACCCTCTCATTGTCCTTGTTAGGCTTAGGACACAAGGAAGGGAGAACAATATCCTGATTGAGGTGGAAAGCAGACACCACCTTAGGAAGGAAATCCGGTTTAAAACAGAAAACCACCTTATCCTGGTGTCTCTCAAAGTAAGGGGCCTGAATCGACAGAGACGCCAACTCAGAGACACGCCGAACAAGAAGGCAACATTCTGAGTGAGTACCGAAAGAGCAATATCATGCAGCGGCTCAAAAGGCGGACCCTGCAGAGCCGAAAGAACCAAATTCAAATCCCAAACAGGAACTACAGCTTTTCGAGGGGGCCACACATGCGCCACTCCTTGGAAAAAAGTCTTAACCAGAGGGTGTAAAGCAAAAGACCTCTGGAAGGAAACAGACAGAGCAGAAACCTGTCCTAAGCTGGAACCCAAGGTCCAGATTATGCTGAAGAAACTCCAAAATCCTGGGAACAGAAAAAAAAACCCCGCAAGGCAAGGCCCTAGCCTCACACCAATCAATATAGGACCTCCAAGTCCTATAGTAAATGCCAGAAGAGAACCGCTTCCTAGCCCTAATCAGGGTCTGAACAACCGCCTCAGACAAACCTTCCTCTTTCAAGATGAAGGTTTCAGCAGCCAGGCAGTCAAAGCCAGTGTTTGTAAATTGGGATAAAGTAGATGGCCCTGGGATAGCAGGTCCGGCATCAAGGGAAGCCTGCACTGGTCTACGGCATCCTTACGACGTCTGCGTACCAAACCCTTCTTGGCCACCTTGGAGCCACCAGAATCGCTGGTGCCCCTTCTAGAACCAGCTTGCGAACTACCCTGCCCAGCATGGAGACAGGTGGAAACAGGTACAGAAAACCCAGGTCCTTCCATGCCAGAGACAAGGCATCCACTGCCAAGGCCAGGGGATCCTGAGAAAGAGACACAAATGCCGGAAGCTTGTGATTGTGCCTCGAGGCAAAGAGATCCACCCCCACTTGCGGCAAAGATCCAGAAAGACCTCGGGGTTGAGAGACCACTCCCCGCCTCCGTATTCTCCACCCCCGGAATGTAGACTGTCGAAAGGCAAGGAACATTGCTCTCTGCCCAGCGCAGGATCAGAGAGACTTCCCTGAGGGCACTCCTGCTGCGAGTCCCTCCTTGGTGATTTATGTAGGCCACTGCCGTTCAGTTGTCCGAACGCACCTGAACTGGAAGACCCCGTAACTGTGGGGTTAACCGAGCCAGAACCAGACGAATGGCTCGGAGCTCCAATACATTGATGGGGGTGTGAGCCTCCTGGGGACCCCACACCCCGCTGAACTGATGACTCTTCCAATAACCTCCCCAGCCCGACAGGCTGGCATCCGTGGTAACCATCTCCCAACAAGGGACCAGAAAGGATCTGCCCTTCACCAGATTGCTCAAGTCCAGCCACCACCGAAATGACTGCCGAACCCTGGGAGACATCTTGAAAGGTTGATCCAATGACTGTGGGCTCCTGTCCCAATACGTCAATAAGAGAAGTTGAAGAGATCTCATGTGAAATTGTGCAAACGGCACCGCCTTGAAGGAGGACACCATCAGGCCCACCAGTTTCATCCCCTGTCGGATAGAGGGACAAGGACTGGCCAGAAGAAGACGGATCAGGTCCTGAATCCCCTGCACCTTGGTCTGGGGCAGAAACACTCTGGCCCGACTGGTATCCAGATTCATGCCCAGAAATGAAATCACTCGAGACGGGGAGAGAGAAGACTTGGTGCGGTTGATCACCCACCCGAATCTCTCCAGGGTCGACCGCACCTGGAAGGTGTCCAGTTCTGCCTGCTGAAAGGAAAAAGCAGAAATCAACAGATCGTCCAGATAAGGCACAATGCGAATGCCCGGAGATCTGAGCAGAGCCATTACGCCCGCCAAAACCTTGGTGAAGACCCTCGGTGCCGAGGTCAGACCGAAGGGAAGAGCTACGAATTGATAATGTTGATCCCCCACCGCAAACCGGAGAAATCTCTGATGTGCCTGAAAAATCGGAACATGCAGATACGCATCCTTGATGTCTATGGATGTCATAAAATCCCCTTGGCGAAGGGAATTGATAGCCGAGCGCAGAGTCTCCATGCGGAACTTTTTGGCTCTGATAAACCTGTTGAGAACCTTGAGATCTAGAATGGGTCTCACCGAACCCTCCTTTTTGGGAACCGTGAAAAGGTTGGAATAGTAACCCCTGCCTCTTTCCAACGGAGGCACCGGGCATATAACCCCCATGTCCAGAAGGCTTTTTACTGCCAATAGGAGCCCCTGTGCAGCCTGAGGGTCCGAGGGCACCCGAGACCTTAAGAATCTTGGGGGCGGCCAGTACTCGGAACTCCAGTTTGTACCCGGAGGAGACCACTTCCAAGATCCAATTGTCTGTGACCTCCCTTGCCCAGACCCGGAAGAGGAGCCGCAGCCGTCCCCCCACCCTTATGGGTGAGGGCGCCCCTTCATTGCTGAGCCGGTTTAACGGCAGGCTTGGGTTTGGAACCCCAGGCAGCCACGGGACGTGCCCGACCTCTGCCTCTGTTCCAGGATGAGCCCCTGACCCCCGAGAAGGCCAGACCCCTAGACACTCTGGCCCCTCCAAAGGAAGGAGTGAACGAGCCCGCCCCCGAAAGGGACAGCGCTGCTTCCTCCGCTGAGGTAACTTACCGCCTTTAGCCACAGCATCCAATTTATCTCCAAACAGCCGCGCACCCAAGAAGGGGAGAGCTGTGAGCGACTTCTTGGCTCCAACGTCCGCTGTCCACTGACGGAGCCAGACCAGTCTGCGCATGGCCACCAGCAAGGCTGACGTCCTACTACACACGACAATGGAGTCTTCCATCGCAGTCATGACAAAATCCATGAACAATTCACACTTCTTAAGTATAGCGAACACAGCGCTAGCTGGGTCCAGCTGAGTGTTATTCAGCCAGTCCCTGATAAGAGACCTGGTAGCAAGCGACACCAGGGCAGATGCACTAACCGGCCGCAGGGCAGAGCCCACGTTGGCAAATGCATGGCACGCCATCTGATCAAGACGCTTGTCCTCGCCATCCTTCAGGGAGGGGGCGTCAGGGGTGTTCAGTACAGAAGAGTTGGTCAAACCTAACACAGGCGCGTCGACCTCGGGAGGAGAAGACCAGCGCTTGACCGCCTCCACTGGAAAGGGATACTTCTTATCCCATTCCTGAGGCACACCAGGGAGCCGAATGGGCCTCTCCCATTCCCTAGGAATCAGCGCATCAAAATTACCCTGGGTAGGGAATTCCGGGGCTTGTAGGCCCCCAAAAATTCCTTCTTAAGCGGGGGCGCCTCAGGTGGATCAATATCAAACACCTCCAATAAATGTGACAAAACAGTGGCCGTATCAACGGTATCCCCCAGCGCCTGCCCGACATTGGAATTCCCAGGCTGACCATAGTCAGCCTTTGAATCCTAATACAATTCCCCCTCCTCTAGCGGGGAATAATCGGACAATTCAGCGGACTCATTGTCAGTGTCCCACAAGGGCTGGGCCGACGACAACTGTCTCAATTTAGCCTGGGGCTTCTTGCCTACCGAGCTAGCAATCATTTTCTCTATGCTGGCCAACCTAGCCCAAACATGAGAAAGCGACTCCCCACTAGTGCCAATGTCACTTGGGGTACGGATCCGGTGGGGAGGGGAAGACGATGAAGCGGGAGGAGCCGACCCAGAAGGCTGGGTACCCGACTGCCGCGTTATGGCCTTTTGTGCGCATGGTATGCAGATCAGCACATTCTCCCCCGTAAGGGATACCCCACACATGGCCCGGATTGTCCCAAAGGGATCCCGGGCCTGGTATCCTGCAGAGCCTCCATATGGTGGCAAGTCACAAGACCGTAGGGGATTGCGCATAAGCAACCCGGGATGCCCCTTAAAAGTCCCGGTGGGAGGATTTTTGGGGTGGACAATATTTATATCTAGGGACCCCAGGACCAGGAGAGACCCCTTAAAATGCACTTATACGGGGACACCTGTAACACACAAAATAAGCCACATAAGAACAGAGCATAGTAAGGGATGCCCTAGCATTAGATATTACAGTCACACAACCGAAACATTCATATACAGGTATATGACTATGTATATATAATTATTACGTATATACCGCCAAGCAGCTATATATATATATATATATATATATATATATATATATATATATATACACACACATGTCCCCCAGATGTATGTAGCCCACGGGCACAATAACGCCCGGCGACATGTACTGCAATGAGGTGCATAAGCCAAGGTCCCCAGCTAAGGGAGCCCGTATGGGGCACTCACGGGCAGAAGATGGCGTCCCTTCGTGGAAAGGGTGAAGGGGGCGGGCCAGTGCGGAGCGCGCCAGCACATGGCCCCGCCCCCTTCCGACACGGGACTCACGCCCCAGCCGCGCTTCCAGCCGATAGGGCTGGAGCCGGCCGACGAAGCCAAGGGGGGCGGGCCAGGCCCCACCCCCCCCTCACTGAGGGAAGGATAAGGTGTGCTCCCCGGCCAATATGGCCGCGGAGCCAACCATAAGAGAACCTGCCCGCTGCCGCACGAGAGCGTGCGTGCGGGCTGAACGTAAAACACTCACACACACACACACATATATACAATGATTAAACACAATGATTAAAATAAAGGACAGGTAAGCCAGCCCCCCCCCCCCCGGAGGAGCGTAAGGGACCCGGAAGGGGGGGAACCCTGCCAGAATCCGGCCCTAAGCCTAGCGGGACGGGGCATCCCACAACAGGATCACCAAAACCTGGATAACCGCCTACCCCATGGTGGGGTCTCAGGGTGGAGCGGTGCTCCTACTGCACCCAAAGGGTGCTCCTACCTTTACCAAGGACCCACAGCCGAAGCTGTGAGGCTCAATACAGGGACAATTTAGGAGGGTCCAGGCAGCAATAGGGACAAAAATGGCCGGGCGCGAGCCCGGCTTACCTGCAAGTAAGAGAAGCCTTCATCTTCTGTCTTGCTCGCTCCCTGCAGAGAAGACAACTGGGGAATTGGTGGGAGGTCCCAGGTAGTTATGGACCGGGAGGGGCTTCTTTTTTTTTGCATTCATCTCTGCAGAAGTTCGCCCTCTACTGGAGAATAACCCAACTGTCAAGAAGTATTGAAGCGGAGTGTATGTCACACTTGGAATATCTGGGGATTGTGGGAGGTCCCTGGGTATTTGAGGGGCCGGGAGGAGCCTATTTTCGATGTCTCTGCAGCCCAGCGATATCTGGCGGAGTAATACCCGAGTGTAAGTATTCTATCTCGAGCAGGACGTACTGTATACTAAGAATACAAAAACACAATTCTGTGAGGTACTCACCTGTAGAATTGTTTTTTCTGGGAATCCATTCCAGGCACTCCTCTTGGGTTTCCCTCCTCCTTGCTGATCACGTGACTGCAAGAAAGAAAACAGGTGCGGCCCTCCCGGCCCATAAGTAGCAGCTGCCCCTAATCAGATCAGTTTACTTAAAAAGCAGTAAAAATTATCTAGAGACAGGCCGGGAGGCCCTAATAAGAGTCCATGTTACTACACATTCAACTCTATAAAAAAAAAAATGCTCTCAAAAAAGTTATATTACTTTTTTTTTTTTTCTTTTAATGCCATGAAATAATAATAAAAAATGGATTAGCACCAACAGAGAAGCGTCAGAAGATAACATGACCCCAAACGGGTGGGCCGGAGTGCCTGGAATGGATTCTCAGAAAAAACAATTCTACAGGTGAGTACCTCACAGAATTGTTTTTTTTCTTCCAATCCATTCCAGGCACTCCTTACTCTTGGGACCTCCAAAAGCAGTGCCATCTATGGGCGGGATCCCCTAACGCAGAAGATGGCAGGTAGTTCACTTCACTACTGCCTGGAGAATCTTCCGACCAACAACAGCGTCAGCTGAGGCTCTAACATCCACCTTGTAAAACTTGGTGAATGTATGAACCGAAGACCAGGTGGCGGCTTTGCAGACCTGTTCCACCGAAGCCTGGTGCTGGAAAGCCCAGGAAGCCCCAATGGCCCTAGTGGAATGGGTTGTGACCCGAAAAGGGGGTTCCTTCCCCTTGGCCGAGTAGGCTCTTCCTACTGCCTGCCTAATCCACTTACTGACAGTGGCTTTAGCCGGTGGAAGCCCCTTTCTTGGTCCTTCTGAAATAACAAAAAGAAAATCCGTCTTGTGTAGCTGCCAAATAATACTTTATGGCTCTAACTACGTCTAAGGAATGAAGTGCCCTTTCCTTAGCATTAGCCGGAACTGGACACAAGGAGGGTAGAATTACCTCCTGATTAAGATGAAAGGGACAGACGACCTTAGGCAAAAAAACTTAAACCGAAAAACTACCTTGTCTTTGTGTAACTCAAAATAAGGAGATTTCATACATAAAGCGGCTAACTCCGAAACACGCCACACAGAAGTGATTGCCACTAAAAATACCACTTTAAGCGTCAAAATGCTCATTGGAGCGTCAATCATAGGTTCAAAAGGAGCCCCTTGTAGAGCCGTCAACACCAAATTTAAGTCCCATATCGGTAAGATAGACTTGCGCGGCGGACGGACATGAGCGACTCCCTGAAAAAAAGTCTTAATGAGTCTATTACTAGCAATAGACTTCTGGAAAAAAATAGATAAAGCCGATACCTGCCCTTTTAGGGTGCTTAATCGTAGGCCCATTTCTAAGCCATCCTGCAGAAATTCTAGAACTCTGCATGAAAAATTCCTAGCCTCACACCAGGATATGAATGACCACCAGACCCTGTAGTAAATCATGGAAGACTTCTTCTTCCAGGCCTGAATCATGGTATGAATGACCTTAGCCAATAATCCTCTCTCTGCTAGGACCGAGGTCTCAATAGCCAAGCCGTCAAAGCCAGCATCTGTAAATTCGGGTGCCGAAGCGCCCCCTGAGAAGATCCGGCTTGACCAGTAGGCGCCAATGGTCTACCGCCATCCTTGTTATGTCCGAAAACCAACTTCTTCTTGGCCAATGAGGAGCTACTAGAATGGTAGGTACCCCCTCCTGAATTATCTTTCTTAGTCAGAACACTCAGAACGCAAAGAGATCCACTTCCAGACGCCCCCAGCGAAGACAAAGGGCTTGGAAAACCTTCCGACTGAGGGACCATTCTCCTTGACGCAGAACCTTCCTGCTCAGAGCGTCGGCCTCCTGGTTTACTACCCCCGGGATATAAACTGCCGAGATGCAGGGAACATTCTCCTCTGCCCAAGTCAGAATCCGGCTTACCTCTTCTAGAGCACTCTTGCTCAGAGTACCCCCCTGATGATTGATATAAGCTACAGCCGTCCGATTGTCCGACTGGACCTGGACTGCCCGCCCCTTTAAGCTGGGGGTCAGATACTGAAGCACTAGCCGGATAGCTCTTAACTCCAATACATTTATGGGAAGCGGATTCTCTCTCGGCCCCCACTGACCCTGGATTTTCTGAGTTTGCCAAATGCCGCCCCATCCTGTGAGACTGGCATCCATGGCAACGATCTGCCACTGTGGTGAGAAAAAGGACCTGCCTACAGACAGATGAAGAGGGTCCATCCACCACAGAAGAGAATGTCTGGCCGAGGGCGTTAGTACAAAGACTCGATCCAGCGACTGCGGGGCTCGATCCCAGCTTGCCAATAGATTCCATTGAAGGGGCCTCATGTGAAACTGGACAAAAGGTACCGCCTCGAAGCAGGCTACCATCAGGCCTACTAACCTCATTCCCAGCCGAATAGTCGGCTGCCGGCAAGCCAGAAAGCACTCTATGTGATTCTGAATTAGCCGAGCATTCTGCTCTGGCAGATAAACCTTGACTTGGACAGTGTCCAGAGTCATACCCAAGAAGTTCCTTACCGGCGCCGGAGTGATATGAGACTTCGGGTAATTGATCACCCAGCCGAATTCTTCCAGAGTCGATCGGACCGTCTGCATGTCCTTTAAAATCTGCTGACGCGATCTGGCTAAAATTAGGAGATCGTCCAAATAGGGGACTGGCTCCTGAAGATTGCCATGAGACCCGCCAAAACCTTGGTGAATACCCTTGGAGCCGAGGATATCCCGAACGGGAGTGCCACAAACGGGAAATGCTGGTCTTCCAGGGCAAACCTCAGGAATCTTTGATGCCCCGGAAATATCGGCACATGCAGATAAGCGTCCCTTATGTCTATGGTAGTCATAAGATCCCCGGGTCGAACTACTGTTAAAGCTGACCTCAACGTCTCCATGTGGAAATGTTTCACGCAGATATACCTGTTGAGATCCTTCAGGTCTAAAATGGGACGAATCAACCCGTCCTTTTCGGGAATTGTAAAAGGGTTGGAATAAAACCCCTGACCTTCTTCCTGAAGGGGTACTCGACAAATCACCCCTTTTTGAAGGAGGTGCTGAACTGCGGACTTCAGGGCATCTAGCTTTGACTGGTTCCGGGATGCCCCTGACCGAAGGAACCTTGCGGGCGGTCTGGCTGCAAACTCGATTTTGTAACCTGAAGACACCACCTCTTGGATCCACCGATCCGCCACGTGGCGCCTCCAGATATGAGCAAAAAGCAAAAGCCGTCCCCCCCACCCGCTCAGGTGAGGGCGCCCCCTCATGCTGGAGTGGACTTGGCTGGAGGTTTAGGCCTACTTCTCCAGGCCCCTCCTGCCCTATTACGCGCTCTCCCTCTAAAAATCTCTACGGGAGCAAGGCCGAAAGGCCCCTCTACCCCTCCGAAAAGGCCGAAATGACGAAGACCTCTGAAAAGGCCGAGTCGACCTTCTCTTCTGAGGCAGTTTGACGTCCTTCACCATACCGTTCAGCTTTTCTCCAAAAAGTCTGCTCCCTAAAAAGGGTCGATCCGTAAGCGCCTTCTTAGTGGCGGCATCCGCCGACCACTGCCTAAGCCACAATGAACGGCACAAAGCCACAAGGAGAGAAGAAGTTCTCGCCGCCAGCCTGACCGCATCCTCCATCGCAGTAATAGCAAATGCATTAAAGTCCAAACAGTCCTTAAGTCCTTGGACTCTTGGGTCAGCCTGCGAGATTTAGCCCTGGTAAAATTCATCTTCTTTCTCGAAGCCAGGGACACAATGGCCATGGCACAAACGGGGTGGAGAAAAGAACCTATCATGGCGAAAGAATGGCAGGCCAATTGATCCATACGCCTCTCTGTGGGATCTCTAAGGGATCCCATAGTAGCGGACGGCATCACTGAAGTGTTAGACAAGCCTGCAACTAGGGAGTCCACTTCAGGTGGCTAGGACCAAAGTTTAATCATGTCTGCCGGAAATGGATACCTAGAATCTAGGATCTTGGGAACAGCCAGTAGCTTATTAGGATTTTCCCACTCAAGTATCATTTTGGAAAAATGTGGCTGTTCCGGAAACACCTGCCTTTGTCTAACAGGCTTAAACAGGTTGTCCTTTCTTCTTTTCGCTACCTCAGGCGGGGAGATATTCAAGATATCAAAAACCACGGAAAGCAGACCTTCTGTTTCATCCACAAGGAGAGGATCTTCATCGGACGAAAATTAAATAGAGTTACTATCTTCTCCTGACGGCAGTTCGCCCTCAGAGGGCTGCTCGTCCAAATACTCCTCGTCCTCTTCTTCCCCAAAGGAGGCAAACATATCCTCTTCCTCCGCCACAGGTTCCAAATGTTTTCTTTTATAGGCGGCCTTCCTTGGTAATACAAGAGACAACTGCCTTTCCAGATTATGCAATATGTGAGCAAATTCTGTCTGCACCTCACTGCCTTCTCCCCCTTTAGGGGAAACAGGAGATGGATGAGCCGTAATGCTCTCTCCAGCATTAGCCGGGCTAAATACCCGGTCAGCCGCTCTGTTATGATCTAGGTGCAGGCGGAACATGCCGTGCCAAAACCGCCCAGGGGATCCTGCCTGCATAAGGGGCAGACCCTACCCTGTTCAAGAGGGATGCCTGTATCGCTATCCCCTAATGCCTCCCTCATGGTGTTTATTATTAGTTTTTTATTTATGTATTTTTTTTAATATTGGCCAACTGACCCAAAGGGCCCCAAGCCTAAACCAATCCCCCCAAAAAAGGGACCGGGAGGAACCGCAACCCTGCTTTCTATCCTTCGTCCAATTCTAGAAATAAAAGAGGAGAAAAGGATTTGATACTCATATTTTACCATTCTTTCAAGAAATGAAAACCAATAAAGATCAAAAAGATCATAAAGATACTGCCATTAATAATGGGTAATAAAAAATTGTAAAATTAATAATAAAAATAATAATAATAATAATAATAATAATGGATCATTAATAACATCTACATATTTAATATTCAATATCCATATATATAAAAATCTTATATTTAAAAATATTTAGGGGGCGTGGCTTGGCGATGGCCGTGTGAGGACGCTCATTCCTGAGCTCCGTCCAGCCTATGTGTAAAAAAGCCCTTAACAAACGTAGAAAGTGCCCTAAACCCGAGACCGACCGGACTAACCTGATGTCCAAAGGGAGGAGATCCCGTGCGGCGACCGGCGGGAGCAAAACGGGCCGCATATCCACTTTTTTTCAAGGCGGAGAGAGGGGATCAGGCGGAGGAAAAGGCCGCAAGATGGCGGACGGCCCCCTGAGAGACGCCGTGGTTGCAGGAGGACGGCAGACTGCGGGCCCGTCATGTCTGCCCGAGCAGGCGTCAATCCAAGGAGACGGTCAGAGCGATATGGCCCCGGACCCGGCAGCCGCCTTGTGCCTGGAGCCGGAGGCGGGAGAGGTGCGGCGAGAGCCGTCATCCGGGACTGGCGCTGGTGAGCGGGGAGACGGAGGCGCCGGCGGCGGGAGAGATGGAGGTTCGGCCCCCCCCTCGCAGCACACACACACGGGAGGAGAGAGGAGGGCGGTGTGGCTGCTGCCTTCCCCCGGCGCAACTAAAGGAGCGGAGCGGCGGGCGGAGGAGGAGACGCCTCGCCCGGAGGTTGTTGCTGCCGGAGCTGCTCCTCATCCACAGCCCCAGCGCGGCCAGAGCGGAAGGCCTGCACGTGGACCCCTCAGCCCTACCGAGCAACAGGAGACCACAGAAACGAGCCTGACAGCTTTGATGGAGGTGAGCGACCATGCGGGGGGCGGACTGGGCAACGGGGTCACTGACGGATTTCCCGGTGGGGGCAGGGAACAACCAGGGGTCAGTGGAAAACCTCAAATCTGGGAGGCTGAGTACCCTCGGCGAGGGGAGACCCCCATGGCGACGCTGGAGAGTCTGAACCCAGAGCAAAGAGACCCACTCCCCCGCACAAGCAGAGAACCACAAGGGGGTCAGAGCCCTGAAATGCGTGCTGCGCGCTCCCCTAACCCAGCAGCGAGGCAATATCTGCCGTTTGAAGGCCTAGGCGGCGGAGCTGGCTCGCCGGCGGCGTTGTCCGCCTCCCCAAAATGGCCCCCGAACTCCCCCTCACAAAGCTCAGAGATTTCCGCCCATTCAGATGCAGTTTTGATGGACTTTGATCGGCACAGTATTAAAGCTCTTATTTCTTCGCTCCCCACCAGAAAAGATTTCGAGACCTTCATTAATAGAATGGAGTCTGCCCTAAGGAGGGAGGTAGACGAAGTATCGAAAAATGTCCTAGAGGTGGGAACCAGGGTCACAGCGATAGAACATGTCCAGGAAACAGTCCAACAACGGCTGGCCACCATAGAAAGAGCGCACAGCACTTTAGAAAGAGCTCAAGCGGAAACTACGCAACATATAGCTGATATCTTACTACATCAAGACGACATGGAAAACAGGGGGAGAAGGAACAACATACGCATTAGGGGGCTCCCCGAATCTCCGGAGAATGCCAACTTACCGGATGTCGTGACCCAAATCTTCAACCAGGTGCTGGACCGTCCACCGGGAGAAGCCATCGAACTGGACAGGGTCCACAGGGCCCCGGGCCCCAGGGACCCAGACCCGCTGAGACCCCGAGACGTCATTTGCCGAGTCCATTTTTATAAAATAAAAGAAGAAATCATGAGACTCGCATGGGCCAAGAAGGGGGTATCTTACAAAGGGTCCCAGCTCGCCTTGTTACCTGACCTGGCACGACGAACGCTACAGATGAGAAGAATCCTGAAACCATTACTGGAAAGCGCGAAACAGGCTGGCGCCACTTATAGATGGGGACATCCCTTTCATCTTATCCTGCAGCTGCGGGGCCGGAGCTTCGCACTCCGTCGCCACTCTCAGCTTTCGGAGGCGTTCCGAGTTCCTGGGATCCCCTGCCGTGGAGCTGGAGAACTGGCTCTCCCCCTTGTTGAGCTCCGTTCGGGGGCAGTGGGGTGAGAGACGGGATCCTCTGCCCCGAAGACACAGAGGGGGCCGTCACAGGGCCCCCAACGATGCTGTGGACTGGCGGTGATACGCGTCTCTCCTTATCGGTTTGCGGTGGACTCTGTCAAGTTAAAACTCCACTTCTAGTTGTTGACCCTTAAGAGTTACATATATTGGTGGCCGTATGGCGTCATCATGCGATGGCCCGATGTTGTATTTTGATCCAGTTGCTGGGGTGAGGGGCGCGCACTGCCGGGCTGAGGAATGTTTCTGGAGGATAAGCCACAGGCTGGTCTGCCCCTGTCTTCCCTGGTGGTGTGCTCCCTCCGCCCCCTACCCCTGCTGGGGCTCCTGCCTCTGGCTGCCGGCCGCTTGCGGGCGGGGGGCGGGCCGCTCCCGTGGGGGTTTGTTGAGGCCACGTAGGCTAAGGGTCTAAATGTAGGTAATGTGTTCTAGTGATTTACTGTTTTACGGTTGTTATTTAATTCACTCTCGTTGATGTGCAATTCAGTAGTTTGGGCATTTAAATGTTATCTTGCAGAAATTTCAAGTGTAAAGGTTGTTAACAATGGGCTTGTCATCAGAGCTGGGCCTCTCAGAGGTCTGGGTCTCAGGATAACCCTCTATATCTCGGACGGGGCGACTCGTGCTGGCTGCCGCTTTCCACTTTCCCCCATTGGGAATCCTCTCGAGTTCTCCCAGAGACATTTGGGATAACTTATAGAGAGGAAGCGCCTGAGCGCGCCTCCGTCCTTCCCTTCGTTTAACTTCCATCTCTCCCTATTATCCCAACGCTGACAGGACCGCTTGCAAGGGGCTTTGGTCCTCAAACACTTAAAGCCGTGTAATATTGCGGGCATCCCCAGCTGAGGGATTTTCCCTGTTCTCCCTTGTCTCCACATATTCTCCCTTTTTTTCTTTCCCTGTACCCCTCTACCTCCACCCCCTTATTGCCAGACGCCGTTGCATAGAAGATGTCAAATATAATCATCTGCTCTTATAACACGAAGGGGCTGAATGTGCCCGAAAAAAGATCTAAAGTCCTCTCTGAGCTACATAAAAACCGGGTCCAATTAGCTTTATTACAGAAAACCCATTTCAAGGAAGGTCACATACCGGTAATCCGGGACCGCCACTTTACCTCGTGGGTACATGCCCCGAACCCGGAAGCTAAATCGAAAGGGGTGTCCATAGCAATACATAAATCTCTCCCTCACAAAATAGTGGACTCTAGAGTAGACCCTAAAGGCAGATTCATATTCCTAAAACTGGTACTGTTTTCTAAGACATATACTATTGTAAACATCTATAGCCCCAATCAGGATTCAGCACACTACTGTTCTAGCCTTTTAAAGCAGCTAGTTAGCTTCGCAGAAGGGGTGATTATACTGGGAGGAGACCTTAATCTATCCCTGAATCCTCAGATTGACACATCCGCTGGGAGATCGGGGGTCCCAATAGCGGGCCTCAAGAAACTGAAGAAAAATCTGCTAGACCTACAATTGGTGGATGTGTGGCGGGCGCTTCATGGGCGGGACAGAGACTATACCTTTTACTCCAGCGCAAATAACTCCTATAGTCGCATAGATTACCTCCTGCTGAGCCATCATGCTATGTCATGGAACCCGGAGGCGAACATAGGAAGTATTCTGTGGTCGGACCATGCCCCAATATTTTTGTCCCTGGACCTTCCTGGATTGTACCCACGCAGCTGGGACTGGCGTTTGAACGACAATTTATTAAAGGACGAGGCCTGCCTGGCTGCAATCCGGGACAACATAAAACACTTTCTAGCAGATCACCGTAATGACGACACATCCCCCCCGGTTCAGTGGGAAGCGCTTAAATGCGTTTTGAGGGGGACTTTCATTCAGCATGGAACCAGACTCAAAAAGGAAAGATCCTCCCTAATAGAAAAGACAATCTGCCAAATAAAAGCATTAGAGCTTTCACATAAGCGATCTCCTACCAATGAGATTTGGATAGAGCTAGAAAGAGCTAGGGATAACTTGAGGGGGCTCTATAGCCAGGCGTTCCTGAGACATAGGGACCGTCTGAGGGGAATGTTTTATGAGCACGCCAACAAGCCGGGCAGACTGTTAGCAAGGTCACTGCACCCTAGGTCTCCACCACCTACATTCCTAGCATTAAAACACGGGGAGACACTGAAACGTTTAACCCAAAGTAGATAGCAGAGACTTTTAAGGCATACTACAATTCACTATACAATTTAGAGATCCCGGCTTCGTCCAGGGCTCGTATGTCTCACGCGGAGGCAGCTCAGGCCTACGTAGATGGGACCCCCCTCCCCAGAATCCCTCAGGAGGACATAGAATCCCTGGAGGCCCCTTTTGGAATTCAGGAAGTGGCGAAGGTAATACAGAGCACTCCTGTGGGAAAGAGCCCGGGACCTGACGGCTTTACCCCGAGGTTCTATAAGACGCTTGGCCCCCTGATAACCCCCTTCTTGACGAAGGTCTTCAACGCCGTGGGACGGGATTCCCCCTTCCCTAAGCAGTCGCTGACTGCTACGATTGCTGTTATCCCTAAGCCCGGGAAGGACCCTCTCATGTGCAGCAGCTACCGTCCAATCTCTCTAATTAATGTGGACATAAAATTGTTCGCCAAATTAATAGCATCACGCCTACAACCGATTATCCCTGAACTTATACATCTGGACCAGGTGGGATTTGTCCTGGGCAGGGAGGCGCGGGACAACACGAACAAGTTGTTCACGCTGATCTCCTACGTGCAATCTAAGAGAATCCCAGCATGCCTTCTCTCATGTGATGCAGAGAAGGCATTTGACAGGGTAAGCTGGGACTTCATGCACGCCTCCCTGAAACAAATTGGAATGGGACCGTCCCTACTGGGTAAGATCATGGCCCTCTACGAGAACCCCTCTGCCTCGGTGAGAACAAATGGAGTGCTGTCACCTCCCTTCCCTATAGGGAATGGCACTCGTCAGGGATGCCCCCTATCGCCACTTTTATACATCCTCACTATGGAACACCTGGCTATAGCCATTCGGAACAATCCAGATATAAGGGAAATAGAAATTGATGGCAGGCAATATAAACTGTCTCTTTACGCGGACGATCTTCTCCTCCACCTAACCTCCCCCATTATGTCCTTCCCATCAGTGTTAAAGGAGTTTGAGCAATTTGGGGCGGTTAGTAATTTTAAAATAAACTACACGAAATCCGAAGCCCTCAATCTAACACTCCCGCCGGGAGAGGTAGACAGACTGAGAAACAACTTTCCCTTCAGATGGCAAGCGGCCGCCATTAAGTATTTAGGGGTTCAGATCCCAAAAGACTTGACAAAAATATACGAGTTGAACTATGCGACCTTGATGAATAAGACAATTAGCGACTTGAAACAATACAATAGAGGGGTCCTGTCATGGTTCGGGAGAATTGGCGTGATAAAAATGGACGTGCTACCCCGGTTTCTGTACCTTTTTCAAACTGCCCCTATAGCCCCCCCCAATTGCTTTTTTAAGATCCTGAAAACCACATTCCTTAAATTTGTCTGGGGAGTGTCCAAGCCTCGTATCCGCTATGATACCCTGTCTCGCAGTAAAACAAGAGGGGGCGCGGGACTACCCGATCTCAAACTCTATCACACAGCGGCGGTCCTTATGAGATCACTAGATTGGACTCATCAAGGTGCGAATAAGCTGTGGGTCGATATTGAGAGGAGGATGTCGCCCCTCCCGCTGGTCTCCCTGCCCTGGGCGGGGCCTCAACCCAGGTGCACCCTCAGATCCCTACCTTTTATGGCGCAGCATTTGTTCACAGTCTGGGACCAACTGACCTCAAAATTTCCGTTGGCTCGGCGTCCGGGACCTTTGACTTACATTTTCGGGAATCCGGACTTTGCGCCTGGGGTGGGAGTCCCGTCCTTCCTAGGGTGGCGGGCAGAAGAAGATCCGCGCATACGGCATGTTATGGGGGGATCGGGCTTCCCTACACTGGGGGAACTTAGAGCACAATTCCCTGGAGTACATGTGTCCTGGCTTTTACACCGGCAACTGGCCAACTATATATCTTCCCACCGCCTGGGAGAGACGTTGAGCCATCCGTTGACAGATCTCGAGAAGCTTTTCTCCTCCGAGACACATGTGCCCCATGCCCTCTCTGTGCTGTATCAGATATTGGTGTCCAACATATACTCAGGCCCGCTGGGATACGTGGCTAAATGGGAGGGTGAACTAGGTCAGTCCTTTTCGGAGGAGGAGCTAACTAAGATGTTCAGCCTGACTCACAAATCCACCCTGGAGGGGGCGGCGCAAGAAAGGAATTTTAAAATAATCTCGAGATGGTACAGATGCCCGTCGGTCATCCATAAATTTGCTCCCCAGACCTCAAGCAAGTGCTGGCGATGCCTGGCAGAGGAAGGAAATATGACACACATCTGGTGGGGGTGTCCGGCTATCAGATCCTTTTGGGACAAGGTCTTAGATATATACGCCGAGACGACGGGTAGAAGAGTAATCAACTCTCCTCAGTTGACCCTCCTCGCCCTTGTAGAGGGCTCCATATCTCGGCACAAAAAGGGTCTACTTCGACACTTTCTTTCGGCAGCTCGAGCTGTTATACCCAGGCACTGGAAGACACGGGGGGTCCCTTCATTGGCTGAATGGGTGGTGGAGCTCGAGCATATCAGTCGTATGGAGGAGCTTACACTGGGCGACAAAGGCCTGATAGAAAAATATATCACGACTTGGGCCTGTTGGTTCGACTTCCGGGACTCAGACCGTTTCAGAGCGATGTTAGACTGTACAACTTAGACGCTACGGTTCGGCGCGATATCCCCCGGTTGCTATGAGCGGCAGCTTTTGCGACAGAGGGATTGGTGCCTTCGATCTGGCTAGGGGTGATCACCCCCCCCCCCCTCACCCTTCTTTCCTTCTTTCTTTTTCCGTTCCTTTTCTCCCCCTTTCTCATCTCTCCTTTCTTGTTTATAGGTTTGTCTACTGTTTTTTTTTTGTGTGTGTATTTGTTTTCAATTAAGGTTGTTGTCACACTGTGTTACATTATATATACAGTAGTGTAATGTGTTGATCTGTTTGAACAATAGCGTGGTGATGTGATCCGCTTCTTGTATGTACCTTCCTTTGACCAAAAATAAATAAAAGCAGATTAAACTAAAAATAATATTTAATATTTAAAAATATTACATAACAATCACGAGTAGTAGTCCAACTGAAGACTGATAATTACATATTAATTAATAGGCCAAAAAAGAAAGTGAACAAGACGAGCTACTCACCACTGCCGTATGTCTTCACCCTGATTAGGAGATAAGACCATGCACTTACACCAATGCCATAACATAACCTAATCATATAAACACAAACAGCCTCATAGCTCGGGCCGCCGCCACCCATCTTAACGACTATAAAAGTTCAATAGTAGCCAAGGCCACAGGAATGGCCGCTAACCCAACCCCCCAACAACCGCCGCGCCGCGGCCGCCTGACTATTACATGACCGCAAAGCCCGGTCTGAGCGGCACCGCCGGGAGGACACAAGCCGGCCCCTTTCGAGTGCTGTTTGGGGGGGGGGGAGGAGGGGAGGAGGAGAGGGGGAGAGGGGAGGAGGAGAGGGGGAGAGGGGGGAAGGAGGGGGGGTTTGGAGGAGTGAAGGCGCTCATGGACCCAGCTCCTCCAGGTGGCCAGGCGCACCACAATAGCAAGCCTGCGCCCCCGACAACCGCCGCTCATGTCTGTCTTACCTGGCTCCAGCAGAGAACCAGCCACCTGCGATCTCCATCCACCAAGTAAAGAGTACTGAAGGAAACACAACCACGTGGGTCCGTGATAACACCGCCCCCTGCATGACGTCAGCCCTGCTCCTTAAAGGCATATACACACACAAAAATAAAAAGGAATTTCCCTATTATTTTTTTTTTTTTTTTTTAAATTCCATGTCATCCTTGCGCAGGGCTGCCCTTCTCGGCATTGCCCAATCTTAGCATATGTGCTGCCGAAGCAAGCACCTTTTTTTTTTCTTTTTTTATATGAAACAAGCCTGCCTAACTGGAAGGAAGGGTTGGGTAAAAATAAAAAAACATTCCTACACCAGAGAAAAACCTGCGGCTGAATGCTTTCCAGGAAGCCCAGAGCTTATACTCTGTAAGCGCCCCAAGACCCCGGCGCTTCCACCTTACCTTCGCGGACCCCAAACCAGCCAATGCTGTGGAGGCATAAACTTGGGTCTTGAGGGATCCGTGGGAATAAAGCTATGCAGAGAGCCGACAGGGTTCAGTCCCCCGCTTGCTGCCAAAACCTTGAGAGCGAATTCCTGAATCTTCATCAGTCATCTTGCCACTGCAAGAAAGAAAACTGATCTGATTAGGGGCAGCTGCTACTTATGGGCCGGGAGGGCCGCACCTGTTTTCTTTCTTGCAGTCACGTGATCAGCAAGGAGGAGGGAAACCCAAAAGTAAGGAGTGCCTGGAATGGATTGGAAGAAAAATATTAGTGTTTGGGAAATCCCAGATGCTCAGTAAAACAGTGCAAATAGCAAGAGTAGAATTTGTTTGAAAATTAGACTTTTACTTTGGGACACAATTTTAGGTTATGGGGGGCTCAGTCAAAATGTTGCTGAATACTGTCAGCCCCCTAAATTTATGGGGCCATACACCCTTATGTGTCGAGGGGGGAGGTAGACCTAGTGTCTGTATGGGGCCAAAAAAATCATCTGAGCACCAGGCAGGGTCAGCAGCAGCCAGTGCTGACTGGACTTTCACTTTAATATGGCACAAAACCCGCCGTACCCCCCTGGCCCAGTACTTTGGGTGATGATGCAGCGGCACCTGGTTCAAAAAAAACAAAAACACTGTTTTACACTGCCATGGCCACGCATTTATGGACAATGGACATTACGTGCGGTATATGTTTGTGGAGTATTTGATCTTGTGTGAAAATAACACATTGAAAATTTGGAGTGCTGGCTTTATCTTCTTTTCTGGACATGCAGAACCACCGCTAGCCATTGCACCCACCAGGATTGGTTTAGGTAAGAGTGCCTCAACTACCAAGAATTGGATTCCACCAGGTATTTTTGTGATCGCCGATTGCCTGATCACAAATCTCAGCTGATTTGAGTAGCTCGCTGACTACCATTGAGCACATATCTGAATACACAAACATATGAACAGCTGCTGCATTATCTACTAGAGAATTTGAAAAAATATAATGGATGTAGGGGTATATTGAATCAAGAGAAAAACATCATACATTCCTAAAAAAATGAACAGTATATATGAATTACTGAACTAACATAGCTGCATATAAACTTGTGGACCAAAACCCGGGATTCACACCACACCGGGTCTTGATCTGTCCCTCTTGGGGCATTCCAATTTGGGATGCCCCATTTCATAACACCGAGCGGATTGGCTGCTATACATTCCTTGCTGACATTCCCAAGGCTTGCCTCTGGCTGGAGAAGCTAAATGGAATCCTAGCAGCTCCTCCCAGTCATCAGTGCATGGCATTCCCTGCATCCATAGGCTGTGCCCAGCCACACCAGTCATTCAGGTGTGGTGGGAGTGGCCGAGCACACCCAGAGAAACATGTGAGATGCTGCCACGCATGCTTCATGGGCTTATTGGTGAGGTTACGGGTGACTGGCAGGGTTTCACATAGCAGGGCATCCCAAATGGGAATGCCTCAGGGGTGGATGGTAAACCCAACCTAGTGTCTTAAAGTGGACCAACACCCAGGATTTTGACTATCCTGGGTGTTGGTCCACTTAGGTGGGGCACCCCGATCGGGGGTGCCCCGCTGTGTGAAACCCCCCCGATCGCCGCAAAAACTCACCTCTCCCCGCTCCCACGTGACCTCGTCCGGCCAATGACAGCGCTCAGAGCCGCTCTGGTATGCGCGTCCAAAGCCGCTTGGACGCGCATACCAGAGCGCTGTCAATGGCTGCGTCTCTCGCTTCCCTCTAACAGGGAGCGCGCCTGCGCCGGCCATTCACAAAACGGCCGGCGCAGGAGCGCGCCCTGCTAGAGGGAAGCGAGAGATGGATCGCCGGTAAGGTAAGGATTGTGGGCCCCCTGGGGGGTTCCTCCCCGCGGGACATCCCGATTTCGGATGCCCCGCGGGGAGGGATCTGATCGGCCCGGGAATCTTATAGATTCCTGGGCCGATCCCCCCTGGGTGTTGGTCCACTTTAAAGACACTTATTCCAGTTTTGATCCACTTTAAAATGTTTTCATAATAAAAAATTAGGCATTTAATTTTTTTTATACAACGTAATTATAAAGCATTACAATCCCCAATTCTTTTTTTCGCTTAATAACATGGGGGGTTGTGTTTCATCATTTGTTTTGCATTTAATACCTTAGAAAGTGCCACATAGGGAAACTTCTCCATCTCCAAGATATTCTCTTCTCCTGGTGTCCCTGCTACTTGTCCCTGATATACACAAGCTGCTGCTATTGTGCTCACACCCATTCCTTTTATTTAATAGAGAGAAAAGACACATTACCAATCAAGGTTATTCAGGTATAAATGTTTTGTAATGACTCAAAATGTAGCATAGCAAGTGTTCCCAATGAGTGAGTTGCAATGAATTGTTTTTTTGTGGCTATTACCATCTGAAGCTTTGCCTTGCATCAGGTCAGTACTGATGGTAAATGAGGGTGCGTAAAGCAGAGCTTTATATTAGGGGTTCCCAGCCATTAGTAGGGGTACCACCAGGTAGTACTCAGCAAGGCCAACCTGATCTGCTGCCATCTATATTTCAATCATGCCCGACTTGTTCTATAACAAAAACTGCTCCAAAACGTACTGGGAATTTGTGTGCAGTTCAAATGGTTGTTTATAACACAGTTTAATGTAATTGAAACATATATGTAACATTCTGGGGGTACTTAAAGCCATATTTCAGGCAAAAGCAATTGTTACACCATCGTGTCGGGCTACGTTTGGCACTGTTCTAGACGGATTTCCTTTTTTGAAATGAAGAAATGAACAATAAAGCATAATAATCAGCATGATGGGTGAGGTCTGTAAGAGCTTGCGCTCCTGCTTTAGACACCCTGGCTGTGCTTCCTCCCTCTCCCTTTTGCTAGGCAACACTGGATTCCTAGGTCAGCACTCCCAAACACATGCGCGCAATCCCACACTCCCAAACACATGCGCGCCATCCCACACTACCAAACACGTGCGCCATCCCACACTCCCAAACACATGAGCGCACTCCCAAACACATGCGCGCACTCCCAAACACATGCATGCACACCTGCACTCTCAAACACCTGCACGCATTCCCACACACACCCTGCACTCCCAAACACATGCATATACTCTCGAACACATGTGCGTACCCCATCTCTGCCACACTGCACCCCTAGCTCAGTCCCATTGTATCCCAATCCCAGCTGCACCCCTATCTTGGCCCCGCTACAACCCCAGCCATGTGTGGGCCCCATCAGCAGCAGAGTAGTTAGTAGTTGAAATTTATAATATATGGGAGGCAGTCTTACCCTCCCATAAGGCTGCCTGTCATATTTTATACATTTAAGCTGAAAAAGAATTAGAAAATAGAAACTGGAACTTGATGAAAAAGGTTGGAAACCACTACTCTCCAAGTCAATTGGAAAGCTCAGTGTTAAATGCTTCCTAGACACTAGGAGGCACATGAAGATCATCAAAGGAAGTAGTGATTTTGCATTTACTACTGTAGTTTAAAAAAAAACAGCAAGGCAGATTTTAAAATTAGATTTCAGCAATGCGACAAGTAACCCCTTGCTTATTGACGTTTTATATTGTAAACATATACTTTTGGTAAACGAATCAGCTAATTAAAACCCCTGTGGAAATGTAGCCAGGCAAGTTCCCCTCTGGACCCCAAAAGAGATTTGTCTGTTACTAAGGGTGACCCAGGCAAACATTCTAGAAGAAAATGACTGCCTCAGTAGGAGTTTACTGGTTCCTAGGGGTTATCAGATGACCCGTTACTTACCATCGCCCAGAAACATAACAAGATTCTTGGCTTTGTTGATATTTGGACTTCGATTCAGAGCTGTAAGTAAAGTCTCCTTGGCTTTTTCATTCCAATACTTTGGTGTCTTCTCTGCTTCTAGAAGACAAAATTGGCTCATCTAATTCTCATTGGTTTAATAATTAGTGACCCCGTATTGAAAAAAACAAACACACAAAAATGGCTGTCACTCATACAAGTGTGGCAAACTGCATAGCAGCTGAATACTTTGCAACGTCACTTTATCACAGTGTACATTTCCACTGCATTGCAGTACACTTTTGTCAACCTGCCTGTCTCTCTGTTATGTCGTGGACACATAGACCTAGAAGCAGCAGCCATAGATGTGACGCTGTACAGCAGTACAAAAGGGGACCCAGGTTACAGCTGTGGAGACCAAGGACCAGCAAAAACAGCAGCAGCCCCAGATAAGCCAATGAGGTCCCTATGGACACTGGCAGTAGCAGCAGCAGGGGAAATGGTGGTGAGGATAAAGGATCTGGTGGAGAGTCAGCAGAAAGCGATGGAGAGGAAGCGGCAGAGACCAGTGGCAGCAGTAGGGCAATACATGCACTTTACCTGCAATGATCATAGATGTCTTTGCGCTGACCTGCATTTTAACTAGCAATGCAAATGCTGCATTAGCCAAAATGTGAATAAAGTGCAGCGCTTAAATGTAACTGTGCCTATTGAAATCAAATTAATAGGCACCATCTCATCTAAGCTCTAATTGCAAGCATGAAAATCGGATTTCAAGTTAGAAGTTTTGATATATCTTTCCATTGAAAGGAAGCCAGAATCTTCCCATCATAACCAATAAAACTAACCTAGCCTTGCTTAAAATGTATCTAAAATCTAAAAAAAATGTTTCTCCCAAAGAAAGCCTTAAACCATAAATGGAAGCCAGTTGTACTTTATCCCTTCCCACAATATTTTAACATAAATTTGGCACCAAGCCCCATCCAGGATTATGTTCAAAGTCATTGTCCAGGTATCAAAACAAAAAAGACAATTCTGTGAGTACTCACCTGTAGAATTGCTTTTGCTATGCATGGCACGGCCGGCTTCAAGAAGTCCTTACGTATGGGATATTCCGCCACAAGGTGGCGCAGTGTACTGCAGAAGAGGTGTGGCTCCTCCCGGTACCATATAAAAACAGGATCACCAATAGACCTCTCCAGAGTTGACAAGCAGTTATACAAGAAGCCGGGAGATAATAAAGGTAAAAAAGGGTAACAACCCCAACTAACTTGGAACAATCACCATAGAGGCAACCAAGAATAACAAGGGTGGGGTGAAGCAGGCCGTGCCATGCATAGTAAAAGCAATTCTACAGTTGAGTACTCACAGAATTATCATTTTCCTATTGCATGGCACGGCCTGCTTCAAGAAGTCCTTACGTATGGGACGTCCAACAGCAGTGTCCGTAAGGTAGGGTGGGATCCCCAAAAAGTAGCAGCAGGCAGTTCAAACCACCACCGCCTGAAGTACTTTGCGACCAAAGGCAGCATCAGCAGAGGCCTTAACATCAACCTTGTAAAAGACCATGTAGCAGCCTTACAAACTTGTTCAACAGAAGCTTGGTGCTGAAAAGCCCAAGAAGCACCAATAGCACGAGCGGAATGAGCAGTAACCTTAAAAGGAGGAACCTTCCCCCTAGCAGAATAGGCCTGCTCCAAACCCTTCCTAGGTCCAGCAGGAAGAACAAAGAGAGCATCAGATTTCCTGAAAGACTCAGTAGCAACCAAATAAAACTTCAGAGCCCTGACAACATCCATAGAATGAAGGGTCCGATCCTAGGACACAAAAAATGCAAAACAATGCCCTGATTGAGATGAAAAGCAGACACAACCTTAGGCAAGAAATCTGGCTTAAGCCGAAACACCACCTTATCCTGATGCCGCTCAAAATAAGGAGGTTTAATGGAAAGTGCCGCCAGCTCAGAAAACTCACCTGACCGAAGTAATAGCCACCAAAAAGGCCACTTTAAGAGTCAGAATGGGCAACGCAGCCCCACGAATAGGCTCAAAGGGAGGACCCTGCAGAGCAGACAACACCAGATTCAAGTCCCAAACCGGTAGCATAGGCTTACGTGGCGGACGCACATGAGTAACTCCCTGGAAAAAAGTCTTAACCAACCGGTGATTGGCAAAGGATCTTTGGAAAAAAATTGCCAGAGCTGACACCTATCCCTTGAGGGTACTAAGTTGAAGGTCTGAATCCAAACTGAATCCAAACCATGTTGCAAAAATTCCAGAATCCTGGGGATAGAAAACACCCGACAAGGAAGAGACTTGGACTCACACCAGGCAATGTAAGCATGCCAGACCCTGTAGTAGATAAGGGACGAGGACTTCATCCTAGCCTGAATCATAGTATCAACAACAGAGGCCGGCAACCCCTTACCCATCAAAACAGAGGTTTCAGCAGCCAAACCGTTAAAGCCAGCGTTTGTAAATTGGGAAGGCGCAGCTGTCCCTGAGTGAGAAGATCTGGATCCTTGAGCAAGACGTACCAATCTACTGCCAACTGCACGACGTCTGCGAACCACACCCTCCTTGGCCAACAGGGGGCCACCAGGATGGCTGGTACCCCCTCCTGGGCTATCTTGCGCAGCAACCTTCCCAGCAGAGGAAAAGGAGGGAACACAGAGGAGCCGAAACTTCGTCCAAGGCATTGCTAGTGAATCCGTGGCGAAGACCAGAGGATCCTGCGACAGGGAGACAAATCTGGGAAGCTTGTGATTGTGGCGAGATGCAAACAGGTCCACATCCGGCTGACCCCAGGGAGTGAAATACCTTGTTGCTGAGGGACCATTCCCCCAGTTGAGACGTCCCCCTGCTCAGGGAGTCTGCCTCCTGGTTCTTCACCCCCGGAATGTAGACCGCCGAGATGCAAGGGACATTCTCCTCCGCCCAAGACAGTATCAGGGACACTTCCTTGAGGGCTCGCTTGCTCCGAGTCCCTCTCTGATGATTGATATAAGCAATCGCCGTCTGGTTGTCCGAGCGGATCTGAACAGCCCAACCCTGAAGGTGTGTGGTCAGCTGAGAAAGAACCAACCTGATCACCCTCAGTTCCAGAACATTGATGGGAGTATGGGCCTCCTGGGGGCCCCACCGACCCTGGAACTTCAGAGACTTCCAAAAGCCCCCCCAACCGGTCAGACTGGCATCTGTGGCGACAGTCTCCCAGCACAGAGGCAGAAAAGGCCTGCCCACTAGAAGGTTCCTTGAGTCCAGCAACCAAGAGAACGAACAAATTCCTGATCCAGGGACACAGGGTCCCGATCCCAACTCGGTGCAACTGAAGAGGTCTCATGTGAAACTGAGCAAAGGGCACCGCCTCGAAGCAGGACACCATCAGGCCCACTAACTGCATCCCTTGCCGGATGGAGGGATGGGGACACAAGAGCAGAGCCCGTGGAGTTGCAGAGGTCTCATGTGGAACTGAGCATAACGGACCGCCTCGAAGCACGCCACCATCAGGCCCACCAGCTGCATTCCCTGCCTGATGGAGGGATGATGACAAGATAGCAGGAACTGGACCTGTGCAATCAGACCATCCACCTTCTGTTGAGGAAGGAAAATCCTTGCCTGAACTGTATCCAGATTCGTTCCTAGGAATGGAGTCACCAAGGAGGGGGACAGTGAAGACTTGGGGTGGTTGATCACCCATCCAAATGACTCCAGGGTGGACACCACCAGCTGAGTATCCAGCTCTGCCTGATATAGAGATTGGGAAGTGATGAGAATGTCATCCAGATAAGGCAGCACGCGGACACCCTGATACCCGAGTAGAGACATCACGCCCGCCAGCACCTTGGTGAACACCCTGGGAGCTGAGGTGAGACCGAATGGCAATGCCACAAATTGGTAGTGTTGATCCTCCAGAGCGAACCTGAGGAACCTTTGATGACCTGGAAATACAGGAATATGAAGGCAAGCATCCTTGATGTCCACAGAAGTCATGAAATCCCCTGGGCGCAGGGAACTGATGGCAGAGCGCAGAGTTTCCATGCGAAAGCGCCTGCTCCTGAGAAATTTGTTGAGGATCTTTTAGTCCAGGATGGGCCTGACTGAACCATCTTTTTTGGGAACTGTGAATAGATTGGAATAAAAGCCCTTGCTCTTTTCTCTTAAAGGGACCTTGCAGATGACCCCCACTCCAGGAGGCCTTGCACTGCCTGCACTAGCTCCTGAGCTGACACAGGGTCCTGGGGAATCCGGGATCTGATGAATCTTGGGGGCGGCCAGGCAGCAAACTATCTTGTAACCGGAGGACACTACCTCCTGAATCCACCGGTCTGAGACATGAAGCCTCTAGACGTGAGCGAAGTGCTGAAGCCGTCACCGCCCGGATGGGTGAGGGCGCCCCATCATGCCTGAGGGGGCTTGGGAGATGATTTTGCCTTGGGGCCCCAGGAGGAGCCAGGACGTCCACGTCCTCTGCCCCTACCCCAGTGAAGGAAACCCCCCTCCCTTGTCTAGCACCACGGTAGGGGGAGGAGAAGGAGCCCTGACCCCGAAAGGGCCGAGATTGCCGCCTGCACTGGGGTAACCTGCCTCCCTTAGCAAAAATATCCAGGCGGTCCACAAATAGGCGTAGTCCTTTGAAGGGAAAACCAGTGAGGGCCTTCTTGGCAGCGTTGTCAGCAGCCCACTGGCGTAGCCAAACCGAGCGGCGTATAGCCACCACAAGGGCAGATGTCCTGGCACACATTCTAATGGTGTCATCCAGGGCAGAGAGGACAAAATTTACAAAAACATCACAACTGGAGAGTGCATTGAACACCTCACAAGGTAAGTCATCAGGGGCACCATCAAGAATATTTCTGATAAGGGTTCTAGTGGCCAAAGCGGTAATGGCAGAAGCACAGACCAGACGCAGCGCTGTCCCCGCACATGCAAAGGCATGGGACGCCAGCTGGTCAATGCGCCGGTCCTCAGCATCCCGCAGGGTAGTAGAGTCAGGGGAATGCATAACAGAGGTGTTAGATAACCCTAGGACCGGGGCATCCACTTCGGGAGGGGATGACCAACACTTTACCACATCAGCAGGAAAGGGATACTTCCTATCCCAACTTTTAGGTACCCCGGGAAGTCAACTGGGGCGCTCCCATTCCTTGAGTACAAGGTTATTGAAATGGGCTTGCTCTGGAAATTCCAAACGTGATTTAGCTATATGTAAGAGCTCCCCCCTTTGCCTGGGAGCCGCAACAGGGGGAGAAATGGACAGAACCTCAAAAATCTAGGTCAGCAACCTGTAAGTGTCATCCGGGGACCTTGGAATCTTCATGACCCCTTGGCCTCTCATCAGATGACCCTGTGTCAGAGAAAAGCTCCCCTTCGTCCGACGGGGCATAGCCACAAAGATTCCAAAACTCCTCAGTTTCCATAGGGAAAAGAGTGACATCAGGAGTTAAGTGCCGCTTTTTAGCAGGGGCCTTACACGCCAAGGTCTTAGCAATCAACTGCTCAACAGTAGCCAGTCTAGAAGACACATCAGGCTGAGAATCCCCACTTGTATGCAATTCAGTAGGAGTGAGATTTAAGCTTAGGGGGGTAGGTGAAGTGATACAAGGTGCTGGCCCAGCCACTGGAAGGCCAGATTGCAGTGCAAGCACCTGCTCAGCACAGGGTACACAGACCCGCGCCTTGTCAGCGTCAGCATGAGGCTGCCCACACGCTACACACAGCCGGGCTTGTCCCGAAGGAGCCTTGGTCACATCATCCTGAAATGCCTCCATATGGTGATTATAGCGGCGCCATAGGCCGATAGGGATTAACACAATAAAGCAACCCTGGATGCCCCAATAGCCCGCTAGGAAGGGGAGTAATTAAACTAGGCCTATACAAGTTAGCAAACTAAAAAAGAGGGCCGGGAGAAGCCAATGGATTTGCCCGCCTGAAAGACATAATAAAATACAATTCTGTGAAATACTCACCTGTAGAATTGGTATTATATGCATACAGTACGTCCTGCTCCATATATAATACTTACACGTGGGACATCCAATAGCAGTGTCCATAAAGTAGGGTGGGATCCCCAACAACAAAGCAACGGCACGGAGCTCAGACTACAACTGCCTGCAAAACCTTACGGCCAAAAGCAGCATCAGCTGAGGCCCGAACATCAACCTTGTAAAACTTTGAAAAGGTGTGAACGGAAGACCAAGTAGCGGCCTTGCAAACTTATTCAACAGAGGCCTGTTGCTGAAAAGCCCAAGAGGCACCAATAGCACGAGTGGAATGAGCCGTAAGACGGAAAGGGGGAGTCCTCCCCTTAGTAGAATAGGCCTGAATCACAGCCTGACGAATCCATTTACTGATGGTAGACTCTGCGGGAGCCAAACCTTTTCTAGGCCCGGAAGGCACAACGAAGAGAGCATCAGTTTTCCTGAAGGCCTTAGTGACAACCAGGTAATACTTCAAGCACCTGACTACGTCCAAGGAATGCAGAACCCGCTCCTTGTTGTTGCTAGGATTGGGACACAGAGAAGGAAGAACAATATCCTGGTTCAAATGAAAAGCCGACACAACTTTAGGCAGAAAATCTGGTTTGAAGCGGAACACCACCTTGTCCTGGTGTCGCTAATAGTATGGAGGCTGAATAGATAGAGCGGCCAGCTCAGATACACGCCTAACCAAAGTAATAGCCACCAAAAAGACAACCTTGAGAGTGAGAACAGCCAGAGCAGCATCTTGAATAGGCTCAAAGGGAGCACCCTGCAAGGCAGACAAAACCAAGTTTAAATCCCAGACAGGGACCATAGGTTTTCGAGGGGGATGCACGTGAGTGACCCCCTGAAAGAAGGTCTTAATCAGGTGATGTTGAGCAAAGGTCTTCTGAAAGAAGATAGACAGGGCAGAAACCTGACCCTTCAGAGTACTAAGTTTGAGACCTAAGTCCAGACCATGCTGTAAAAACTCCAGAACCCTAGGAACAGAGAATTCCCGGCAGGGAAGAGACCTGGACTCACACCAGTCAATGTAGGAACGCCATACTCTATAATAGATAGCAGAAGAAGTCTTCTTCCTGGCCTGCACCATAGTAGCCACCACAGAGGCAGACAAACACTTCTCCATCAAGATGGAGGTTTCAGCAGCCAGGCCGTCAAAGCCAGAGTTTGTAAATTGTGATGGCGTAAGGACCCTTGAGTTAGCAGATCTGGTACCCTTGGCAGATCGTACTGATCTACTGCCATTTGAACCACGTCTGCGAACCACACTCTTCTTGGCCACCTGGGGGCCACTAGAATCACAGGTACCCCTTCCAGAGCAATCTTGCGCAGAACCCTGCCCAGAAGGGGGAACGGAGGAAACACATACAAGAGTCGAAACTCCCTCCAAGACATGGACAGGGCATCCGTGGCCAAGGCCAGAGGATCCTGAGACAGGGATACGAAGGCCGGGAGCTTGTGATTGTGGCAGGAAGCAAACAGATCCACATCCGGTAGGCCCCAACGGTGACACAGGGACTGGAATACCTTGTTGCAGAGGGACCACTCCCCCTGATGAGACATCCCCCTGCTCAGGGCGTCCGCCAGCAGGTTCTCCGCCCCCGGAATGTAGACAGCCGAAATGCATTGGACATTGGCCTCCGCCCATGTCAGAATCTGAGACACCTCTTGGAGAGCACCCTTGCTCCGGGTCCCTCCCTGATGGTTGATGTAGGCAACCGCCGTTCTGTTGTCTGAGCGTACCTGGACCGACAGACCCCTCAGGGGTCAATCGCTCCAGTACCAACCTGACTGCCCGTAATTCCAGAATGTTGATGGGTAAATGGGCCTCCTGAGGACCCCACGTCCCCTGGAAGCGCAGGGACTTCCAGAATCCCCCCCAACCTGACAGACTGGCATCCATTGTGACGTCATGAAGTCCCCTGGGCGCAGTGAGCCAATGGCCGAGCGCAGAGTTTCCATGCAAAAGTGCCTGTTCCTGACAAATTTGTTGAGGATTTTTAAATCCAGAATGGGCCTGACTGACCCATCCTTTACTGTGAAAAGGTTGGAGTAGAACCCCGTGCCCCTGTCTCCAAGGCACCTAACAGCGGTGCTGCCTACCATCACCCGACCAGTGCAGCCAAGGCTGGGAGGCATATTACTAATGGAATGGGTGGGAATAGTCCTACAGGGCCACAGGCTAATAGCCCCGCTCACCTGCGAGTAGAGAGAGCCATTTCTCGTCCTTAGCAGTCCAGACTGAAGAGAAAATCTGGGGATTTGTGGGAGGTCCCTGGGTATTTGAGGGGCCGGGAGGAGCATGTTTTCGATGTCTCTGCAGTCCAGCGCCATCTGGCGGAGTAATACCCAAGTGTAAGTATTCTATCTGGAGCAGGACGTACTGTATACTAAGAATATATTGGCATGTGAAGATAGGCATGCTTGATGTCCACGGAGGTCATGAAGTTGCCCGGCCGAAGGGTACTGACAGCCGAGCAGAGCGTCTCAATGCCAAAGGGCTTGAACCTGACAAACTTGTTGAGACCCTTCAAGTCCAGGATGGGAGTCAAAGACCCGTCCTTTTTGGGAACTGTGAAAAGATTGGAGTAGAACCCCTGACCCCGTTCTTGGGAAGGCACCAGGCAAATGACTCCTGACTCCAACAGACGCTGAACTGCAAGGCGCAAACCCTGAGCTGACAGAGGGTTTTGAGACATCCGGGATCTGAGAAATCTTGGGGGCGGCCAGGCTGCAAACTATCTTGTAACCGGAGGACACCACCTCCTGAATCCACCGGTCTGAGACGCGGGGGCCTCCAGACGTGAGCAAAGAGCCGAAGCCGTCCCCCCACCCGGATGGGTGAGGGCGCCTCCTCAAGCCTGAGGAGGCTTGGGAGAGGGTTTGGGCTTGGAACCCCATGAGAGACCACGGGATCTGCCATGGCCCCAAGAATCTCTGCGGCTACCCGAGAAGAGGGAGCCACGACCTCCTCTGGGAGCACGAAAGGAGGGGAGGGAAGCAGAGGACCCCCGAAAGGGCCGAGGCTGCTTTCTAGCTGAGGTAACCTACCATCCTTGCCTAGAACATCCAGACGCTCACCAAAGAGCCGCAGCCCCGCAAAGCGGAGCCCAGTGAGAGCCTTCTTAGCAGCAGCGTCAGCTGCCCACCGACGCAACCAAACAGAGCGGCGCATAGCCACCAAGAGGGCAGAGGCCCTACCACCCAGCCGTACCGCATCATCCATGGCAGTAAGGACAAAGGCAACAAAATCAGAGCAAAGCAAGATGGCCCTATAATCATCCCTCCTCCTACCATCCATAGCGCCATCAGTGAGACACTTGAGCAGGGCAATAGCTGTAATGGCAGCGGCGCAGACCGGACGGAGCCCAGCCCCCACAAATGTAAAAGCATGGCAGGCTATACGCCGGGCCTCGCTGTCCCGCAGTGTAGTAGTGTCAGGGAAAGGCATGACCGAGGTGTTGGGCAGCCCTAGAACAGGAGCGTCCACCTCAGGGGGACACGACCATCGCTTTACCAGGTCAGCAGGAAAGGGATACCTCTTATCCAACCCTTTGGGCACCGCAGGCAATCTATTAGGACGCTCCCACTCCTTGAGCACCATATTAGAGAAGTGGCCCTGCTCAGGGAACTCCAGACGCTGTTTATCAGGACAAAAGAGCGCACCCTGCTTCCTCTTAGCCACCTCATGGGGGACAATGTGCAAGATTTCAAAAATGTCAGACAACAGTCTATCAGTGTCATCAGGGAACCATGAGTCCTCCCCGGACGCAGACCCATGGTCACTGTCATACCCCTCCTGCTGGTCCCCAGAGGAGTCAGAGTCCTGGAAAAGCTCCCCCTCCTCTAGGGAGTAACGGCCACCAAATGCATCAATTCCCTCATACTCCTCAGCAAAGAGTGAGGGCGTGGGAGCCAGGTGCCGCTTCTTGCCAGAGAGCTTACCCGTCACAGGCCTGGCAAGCTGCCTTTCAATGCTGGCCACATGAAGTGCCAGATCAGATTGTGACCTCCTGCTAGTATCCCCCTCACTGGGGGCTAAATACAGGCGGGGAGGGGTAGGCGATGCCGAAGGGGGCGCAGAACTGGGAACAGAAGCGGGCAGCCCAGCCTGGTGATGATACCTTGGGCGCATGGCACGCACACCACGGCACTGCTACTTAAAAGGGATACCCCGCACGAGGCACACAGCCGGGATTGCCCCGAAGGACCCCCGAGCACGCTATCCCCAGAAGCCTCCATATAGTGATTAACACAGGCGCAATAGGCCAGCACAAGGTAAGGGGTAATAAAAAAGCCACCCGGGATGACCCCAGAGCCAATAAGGGGGAGATGATGGGGGGGTAAGGAGCAGAAGCATCCCGCAGCCCATGCCCCAAGGAAACAAAAAACCCCAAGGGGACTCACGGACCAAGTAGACCGAAGGATCACCAAGCCGCCAGAGCACAGGAGGAAGCGACACAGGAAGAGATCACCGCCGCAGCCCGGGGAGGAAGAGGGGCCCCAGACGCGCAGCAGACTCAAAATGGCGCCGTAAGAGGAACCTTGAAGGGCGGGCCGCGGGGGGACGAAGCATATGCGTCATCCCCCGGGCCCTGCCCCCCCGAAGAGCGTGAATACGGCGCTCACGTTACCGCGCCGTGCCATCGCAATACAGCAAACGCCTCACATTTATAGTGCCCCCCGCCATGGAGCGGAGTACAAAGCGGCAACGACGGCCAAAAACACTCGCCGCTATTTAAAATTAAAATAATTAAATAATCCTCTATAAATAGATATGAAATATATAGTTGCAATTATTTAAAAGGATTAAATAATTTGTTCCATTCAGTAAGAGGAAATTATGTTTATGGCACTGTGTGCAATAAAGATTTATATAGTGTTTAAAAGGACAAGAGGTTTAATGACCCCCATAATACCATTAACATTATGATCTCTGAAGTAATCAGTGATAACAGTATGTTCATTCTAGTACGATTAGCAAATATATGTCACGGTAGACGTATTTACAAGTACAGTAATGCTGCTGGTTCTGAAACTGTTCGTCATTAAATAAACGTAATCCATCACTGTACAAAACAGGCAATTTAAATGGCAGTTCCGGAAATACATCAAGCTTGTGTAGACATAACTATTGCCTTTATGAGTAAAGGAAAAAGGTTGTATGCACCCTTATTCACTTAAGCAATACAAAGAGCAAGGATGGTAGACAAAGTTCAGTCATCTAGCAGCGAAGTAGAAAAATAGTTGAATTCAAAACTGCACGCTTTCCCTTCCTGAATGAAGCTCTCTATAATTCCATGGTTGTCCAGCACTGCAGACCGTCTAATTTTTCTGCTGATGTAATAGCATATGCTTACCTAGAGAAATAGCAGATCCTGTGCAGAGTGGGGCAAACAGAACAGGTAGAAGTGCAATGATAAACGCATGGATCACCATCTTCCCAGCTGTGTTCCTACAACTGGTAATAGCAGCACTCAAGCCAGACACATTCAAATATATAATGATCAAACACCAATATTTCCCACCTTTGAACCCCACTCTGTATCCAAGTATCGCAGAAGGAAACATTTATGTCCTTTGCTCCAGCAAGTTTCTGATTTCTAATATATTCTGTATACTGATTAGATATTGTTGGTTGCACATTGTTTAAATACCTGCTTTGGAGGCTATAATTTACATGTACTTCTATCCAAAGATAGTCCCATAAGTCATAAAATGAGTGCAAGACAACCAGCACCATATAAACAAGAGTATTTAGCCATTTTTTCCAATCCCATAAGCATTAAATTACTGGCTGCTGTCTGGTGCTCAGGCAGATTTGGGTGCTAAAAAGAGAAAACAAGCCTTACCTTACCAGTCAACTTCAAAGTTCAACACCAAAAGTGTTACATTTCCATTGAGGTGTGTTTATCCCACCACCTAATAAGTATAAAACACGTACCAGATTTCTTTAGAAAAAACGCCTTGTAATCAGATAGCAAATTATTTAGTTCCTCCTTAAGGATTGGAATCTGCTACTTTCAAATTCATCCACTTTTTCACTTCTTAATGGCGATAAAAACAGGTCTTGTGATATTTTTACATCAAGCATTCCCTCCAAATGTAATGTTTATTTGCAATAAAAAACAAAAACGCCAACATAGTGTAAAATTGCACAGATTCCTGGTTCAATTGCCCCCACTATGCAATGCTCACCAAATATAGCAATAAAATCCAGCATATAGTATTTTTGACAAGGCAAAGCTGCATGTTACCACCAGCGGTCTCGCCACCATAATCAGCTCAGGCTCCTACCCGCTCTGCATATGTTTACCCGACGCCTCGGCTGCAGGCTCGGTAATCTCCGTCTTCCTTCAAAAGTCATGTGGTAACTAGGCTCAGCCCAGCCTGCGGCCGAGGATTCGGGTAAACATATATGCAGAGCGGTAGGAGCCTTTAGAATCTCTAGATTCAAAATTGTTAAATTGTTAATAGCGCAACCTTGAATATATTACTTTATATTACCTTACCAGTGCTGACCAGCTGTTTCCTCATGTCCTAGCTGTGACCGAGTACCTATTCAGCTAATCTGCAAACATCAGCTCTACAATACCCTGATCCAGCACTGTTTGGTTAGCACCCAGTCATGGCTGGTGGGGTGACAGGGTTAGACGACCAGTGCTGAATTTTGCTTATTTATAGTGCCCACACACACCTTTGCAGCTTAGACCCTTCTGTGTTATTTTGCCCAATTTGTTTCCTAATTGGGGGGTACCCCCAAGGGAAGTTGTGAAAGGATCTCCAGTAAGTTGACTGGAGCTCTACTTTAAAGTCGACCAAAAGCAGTTTAGGCTGGCCCTGGAGTCTGAAGTCCCCATAGAATTGGAGACATACTCTGCTCAACTGGGGTCTCACAGCATATGCAGGTGTGCCCTCCACAGCTTTCTTGGGCTTATGCACGCCCTGGTGTTCAGCCAGATAGGCTGGACATATGAGCATGCGTTAGCAGGCGGGAAACAGGGGACGCAGGCCATTCTCTATGACAGGCTACTTGTCTAAACCAAGGACGAGTGTCTTGGCATGTGCTATGGGATCACTGGTGAGTACAACAGAGATCCCAGGCTGTTTCACAAATCAGCATATGCCCCAGGGACAGCAACAAAAACTTGGAACTGTCAGAATCCCCAGTTTTGATCCACATTAGGTAGGGAGTCTCAATTATTCATACAGTATATATACAATAAATATATTACTATGTTACCACTCTGTTAAGGTACTGACAGCACAATATTCATGAACATACCCGAATATTTGTTTAATATCTAATTCCAAAGTCTACTGTAGGAGTAAGGCATCTATTGCAGTTCAGGACTGATATTTAAGCAGTCCAGATCTTCTGTGTTTGGACCTAGGCTCACTTTAATAAAGCTAAGGGTACTCTGCTTACAGTGTCTCCTTTTGTCACCATCTCATCTGGCATAGATGCCCAGCATATGTGGTTTTATATTACATTATTGGAGCACTACCGAGGAGATTAAGAGCAGATCAGTTCATACTATAGATCCAGATCTATATTCAATGGCAGTCAGAGGCCTCGATTCAATAAGAGTTGAAAAAATTTCTCATGGTAGTAAAAAAATTCAATTCATGAGAAAAAAGCATGAGAATGTCACTGTTACTGAGACACTAGACAAAAATACAATAAAAGTCAATGGCAGCTTTTACTACAGCATAAAGGAGTAAACAGTTCTCTACTTTTCTTAAAGTGCCATTAATTTCATTGTTTTCCCAGCTGGTGATTCAGGAACAGTGAAATTCTCAGGCTTTTTTTTTCTCATGAAATGAATTTTTTACTACCATGAGAGTTTTTTTCAACTCTTATTGAATCAAGACCAGAGTATTGATATCTTTATATATTGCAATTTTATTAATGTATAGAGGATTCACCCGCCTTGTCTTTCTTGGTTTGTTTTTGGTTTGATTTTGCTTGTAATAAAGCTGTGGTATATAGCAGCATATTGTGTATGGTACTTTGACTAATGGATCTCTTAGTGATCAGGGGTTATAGTTGAATCTGGCTTTGCTGTTTTTGCAGCTATGCAATGCTTCCTTTTGAGGTTTTGCACCAGAAGCATAACTGCTTGCATTTGGGTTAATATTTTAATGCGAAAACGGTGTGTTTGAAACACAGCCTTGATACATGATAAAACAGTAAAAACAATAGGTCATACTCTTATTCCGTGACCTATGATAACTACCCTCTACTGGTATGTAGTCTATTAATAAACAGGATTGCACTCTACCATATCTATCCTGAACTCTTAAGCTCCCCTATTTTATTTGTGCTCATTCCTAAATTGATGCTCCTCTGTCAGTACCTTCACAGGTTGCTAAAACACAAAAAAAAATTGTTCAACATTTTAATCCTCACCTCCAAATATATCTAGAAACAGGCTCCTCTGTACATTCCCTCACTATTACTTAAACACCTTTTGTCAAGACCATTTTTTCCCTTTCTCTGGAATTACCTTGGCCAATTTCCAACCTCTTTTAAACTATACATATATAATTCTGTTGGTCATATTTAGCAAAAGAATTTATGTTGCCTTTTGAAATAAGAATCGTATGTAAATACATACATATTGGTTTTTATTTATTCATAACAATATTTTCACTTGTTATTTGGAACATAGAACATCGCATCAATAACTGTCACAACTGTGTAAAAGTACGTAGTTTACCAAAACATATTCCTTGCTGTATAAAAATACATCTGTCATTGGCAACCGTGTTACTACATATGGATGGATTTAATATGGATATGTTTTACAAGTAGCCCACTTTACAACTACCTTATTTTTTGTTCACGATGACGCACTGCACTCCCTTAAAGTAGGGGGGACATTTTGTGTGCCTTATTATAATGGTGGGGCATGGGTACACAATTTTCATAGCATTATGTGGGTCTTGTCTGGAGGTTTTTGTTATTATCAGTCACTATTATATGGATATTCATTTTTAGAGACATATATTGCACTTTTTTCAAAGTGATTTTTCAAGTGATTTGCACTGTAGCACGTTATTTGTTTCACATTGTGATTACTAATTGGGATTGCGCCAGCTGAGCCCTCTTTTTTATGGTTCAAATTATTTTATATATATATATATATATATATATATATACATATATATATATATACATACACACACACTCTTATGAATTTAAATATACATTCCATTATTAAATGTATTTAATGATTTATACCTTTTTGGACTTGATAAAAAACGTATACTGCCTTCTACTATTGGTCTGTTATTTTTTAGCATCTAAAAATTTAATAAAATATCTTATACTCTTTCTTGGGGTATTTTTATGCATGACCCAAATGCCTACCTTTCTCACAGAGTCTCCACTACATTATTCACTACAAGTGTAAGTCATGGTCTAAACTGCCAACTTCAATGCCTGGTAAATTTGATAAGGAGGATAGTCGTCAGTTAAAATCAATTTGCTTCTGGATTGGCTAGAGAGGTGCATTGAAGATATTCATAGACATAGGGTTACATTGCGGCCCACAGCCAGGATGCACACACCAAAAACAGAACCGCCCACCTTCCATATAACCTGCCAGGCAGGGACCACTTCTAGTTTTATTGCAGACTGCATTGAAACAATGAAGCGAGACTCCCCTTAATGATATCATACATATGCGGCAAGAAACAAAAAGCCCACTAGGGGAGCATTGAAAAATTGCTCCAGTATCGTTTCCAGAAAGATTTTTATGGCAACTAAAAATCCTGTGGCTGGATAGGTCTCTCAAAGATATACTTGTCTGAAAAGATGTTTAAAATCCATATTTAAAGTGGACCAACACCCTCCTTGATCGGGCCGGGAATCTATAAGATTCCCAGTGCGATCCGATACCTCTCTGTGGGGCATCCAAAATCGGGATACCCCGCTGTGAGAAACCCCCCAGGACACCCCATTCACCTTACCTTACTCCCGGGCTGCGGCCGCATCTCGTGCTTCTCTTTAGCAGGGCACGTGCCGCCGCCGCCCATTTGTGAATGGTCTATGTGTGACTATCTCTATCATATGATTTTAAATAGATTGTGAGCAGTAAAAGTATAAAATAATGAGACCAGCATGCACAGAGAATACGATTTATTGAATGATGGATTAAAGATTACAGTTGGCACTACATATCAAAATTTGGCTACAGTTAAATTATACTCTGTACCTTTTAGAAGCTTTTCTAGTCCACGTGGCCACAAGTGTTACATTTTTAAGCACCAGTGAGCATGCTGCCTGTGTACCACCACTCTGAAAAGCTTGGAATGATGTAAAACGGTTATTGCTATATATGAGACATGACATAAGTCACAAATGCCAGAGAAGGTAAAATCTCAACACCATTAGATTTCCATCATTCTGATTTGTGTACTCTGGAAAATTATTATTTGATTTCAATATGTTTTGTTTTTAACTACATGTCAACAAAACTACACACATTAAATTTAAACAGTGCAAAACACAGCTGAGATGGCAGCGTGCTAAAATCTGGGCTTGTTCTCCAGTCTGTGGCCAAAGGCCGGTTAAAAAAAATTAAAATGATAAAAATGTGGCAAATTAATTTCTTTACCACTAATCACTATGCAAAAGCAGAATTAAATATGGTAAACTAGGTTTACATTTAACATTAATATTACTCGAAAGGCCTTTTTCGTTGTCTGATGTGGCACTAAATGTTTCATCATTGCCTATCAAACTTCTATTAAAGCCCAGGATGCCTATTTTTGCTATAAGTGATTAAACACAGCACCCTTAAAAGAAATTAAAATGCACAGCAAAATAAGGTAAACTAAATTAGTGTACCTTATTCCAAACAATAGTTGTAAGACACACTACTGCAAACACATTCACTTCCATAAAAAAAGGTAAACCATGTTTTGGGATTTAAAAAAAACAAAAACAAAAAACAGAATATAAGCAGCAAAGGAATCTGTAACCCTGAGAGGTCTTTGTGTTTTGGTCCATCTTTCAATATGCGACTCCAGGCCTCTTCAACACGGCTGTATATTTCAAAGGTCCATTTTCAGACTTCAAAACTACCTCCAGCAGGGTAAAGATACTGATAAGCTGTGTGAAACCATGAGAAACAGTTTTAATACTCATAGGTATAATATAGGCACCAGTTTAGTTCCTGTTCAGAAAACAATGACAAACAAAAAAAATCTATATTCACGTTTCCAGGGAGTTGTGGCTTACAGGTGAATTGTGAACGGAAACTGGGGGAGTATTTTTTTTTGTCCATGCCTATACTGTCCCATTAGCAGCCTACCTATAGGTTTTGTTACCCTCAGTCGGCAGGCTATTTTTAACCATTTTGCACTATATGTGTTTAACTGTGATTTTTGAAGAAATTTCCAGGAAAATCACAATTTTCCTCAGTGGGTTTTGAGCTTTAACCTGTAATATTTCCAGTGTTTTCTCAAATAAAAATAAAAAAATATACTAATTTTTTAAATAAAAAAATGCAAGTTTTTCAAGAAAACCATATTGTGCATAAAAGCCTCATTCCTCTTGATTACAACAGTACTACATATGTAGTGTTGGACAGCCACTCCTACCCAGGAAACACTGCAAACTGAAAAACGATTTTCACAATACAACTACTAAAAAATACCCTTAAAAATTACAGCTCACTCTCACTGCAAGGAGGGGCCTTTCATACTAGATGAGCAGATGTCAGCACACTTTCCGACATAAAAGGCCTCTCCCTGTGGCAGAAGCCAGCATGAGGGGCAGAGATTTTGCTCACTGCCCCGCTGAAGATCCCGAACCCAGGATCGGGGCCCCCCCCAGAGGAAGAGGAGACTCCGGACACTGGATCCTGGGTGGAAGCGATCTTGTTTTTTTGCTGTAAACTGGGGAAATGCCAGGTATGTGGAATTTATGAAACAAAAGCTGTGTGGTGCTAACCAGAAATCCTGATGCCCAGCTGTGTGAAACCCCTGAGGTAAAGGTAAGGTAAACTTACCTTTACCAGCGGCTCCCACAGCACCACAGGCCGCATACGCAGCTTCCATGCATCTAAGCTGCACTCCCGTGCTCAGTCGTTCAATAAAATGAGGGTGGAAGTGCTTCCCAGTCAACAGGTAAGCCGAGGAATGCGGCCAACGGGTTGGGTCACGTTAGCCACCTTTCTTGAGATTAGCCAAGCAGCGATCTAAAAAATGCCAGGTGGGTATGGCCTCGGCAGTGCAAAAAATAAAGTAAAAAAAAAAATGGGGCCACCGTCGACCCAGCTGCATCCTCCTTGGTATTTAGGCAGTGAGCTCCACATAGGTTTTGTGCTGCTTTAAAGCATCAGTATACAATAAAAGAAAATTCTGTGAGTACTCACCTGTAGAATTAATTTCTCTTCCATTACTACTTCAGGACATCAGAAGAATTCAGAGACGAATGGGTTAACCTTTCCCGAAGGGTGTGGTCTGCAAGAACAAAGGTGTGTCTCCACCTCCCGAGCCTATAACCACCTGGCTGACTTGATGCACCTCAGTTTAATTGAAAAGCAGTAGAACCAGCCGCCAGGGAGGCATACATATACTGTTGGAAACAAAAGGTTGGAGACAAAATACAAGACTCCTCTCTCCGTTTATTTTTTTTTTTTTTTTGTAATGCTGATCATTATTTACAGCAACTATTTACATATTTACCACTCCACTAAAACTAGACATGGACATAGTAACCTAGCAGACAGGGA
Organism: Gastrophryne carolinensis; assembly: GCA_027917425.1. Taxonomy (NCBI): domain Eukaryota; kingdom Metazoa; phylum Chordata; class Amphibia; order Anura; family Microhylidae; genus Gastrophryne; species Gastrophryne carolinensis. Next base: position 199,284,926 of record CM051237.1, read on the forward strand.
GGGTCTGATGTCCTGAAGTAATAATGGAAGAGAAATGAATTCTACAGGTGAGTACTCACAGAATTTTCTTTTGTCTTCCATTTTACTTCAGGCCATCAGAAGTATTCAGAGACGAATGGGACCTCCAAAAGCAGTACCCTAATTCGGGTGGGATCCCCAAACCTTATTCCATTCAGGAATAAGACACTCCAAAAACCCTTATTCCTTTCAGGAATAAGACACTCCAAAAACCCTTATTCCTTTCAGGGATAAGACATTCCAAAAACCCTTATTCCTTTCAGGAATAAGACATTCCAAAAACCCTTATTCCTTTCAGGAATAAGACAGTCCGAAACCATCTAATTATCACTGTATGTAATTCCTTTCAGGAATAAGACACTACCAAAGGTTCTACCTTATAGAATTTGGTAAATGTATGAGCTGAAAACCAAGTAGCGGCTTTGCATACTTTGCATACTAAAAAACCCAAGAAGCTCCAATAGCTCTTGTCGAATGAGCAGTAGTCCTAAAAGAAGAATCCTTCCCCTTAAGGAATATAGGCTCTTACCACTGCCTGTCTAATCCATTGCTGAAGGTAGACTTAGATGGTGGAAGACCTTTCCGTGGACCCTCAGGTATGACAAAATAAGGAGTCCGACCTACGGAAAGATTGTGTGGCAGTGAGATAGTATCTTAGTGCTTTCACTACATCCAGAAATGAAGAATCCTTTCTTTATCGGACACTGGAGTAGAACATAAGGAAGGCAGTTCACCTCTTCATTAAGATGGAAACCAGCCTAGGAAGAACATCCTGTTTAAAGCAGAAGACAACCTAGTCCTTATGTAACACTAAATAAGGAGACTTAACTGATTAGCTGCTAATTCAGAAACCTTCCTTACTGAGGTTATTGCCACTAAAAAAGATAACCTTAAGAGTCAATAAAATTAATGATGCATCTGCCAAAAGTTCAAAAGGAGGATGCTGATAAAGAGCTGATAAAACTAAGTTCAGGTCCCAAACCGGCAGAAGTAGCTTACGAGGAGGCCGCACATGAGCGACTCCCTATACAAAAAGTTTGGATACATTTATTCACAGCAATGGGTTTCTGAATAAAAAGATAAATAAAGCAAATATCTGTCCCTTTAAAGTACTAAATTGAAAACCTTCATCAAGACCTTTCTGCCAAAAAAATCAAATATTCTGGGAACAGAAAAAATTCTAGCAGCAAACCTTCTGGATTCGCACCAAGCGATAATGCTTGCCAGACTCTATAGTAGATCATTGATGAAGGCTTCTTCCTGGCCTGAATCATAGTCTGCATGACTATGTCAGAAGAATCCCCTTTCTGCCAAGATAAAGGATTCAATAGCCAGGCCGCCCAAGCCAGAACATGTGAATTGGGATGCCTAAAAGGCCCCTGTGTGAGAAGATCTGGATCATCGGGTAACCTCCACAAGTTGCCCTCTGACATCCTTACTATGTCTGAGAACCAGCTTCTTGGCCACCGAGGAGCCACCAGAATGGTTGGGACTCTCTTGTGAGCTAACCTTTCTTCGTACTTGACCAGGAGTGGAATCAGAGGGAATACATAAAGACGCTTCAATGCTGACCCCTGAAGAGTCAGGACATCTGTTGCTATAGTTAGAGGTCCCTGGACCGGAATCCCCCAGCGCATGCATAGGGATTGAAAAAACCCTCTGACTAAGAGACCATTCCCTCTGATGCAGGACCATGCCTGCAAGTTGTCCACTCCAGGTATGTGTACAGCTGAAATGCATGAAACCGGTTTCTCGGCCCAAGTAAAAACCAGGTCACTTCCATGAGGGCTTCACTGCTTCAGGTGCCCCCATGGTGGTTGATATATACCACCGCCGTCCGATTGTCTGTTTGAATCAGAACGGGATGCCCCTTCAGATGGTATGTCGAATGACTGAGATACAATAGAATTGCTCTCAGTTCCAGGATATTTATGGAGAGTTTGCTCTCCTTCAGACTCCACTGTCCCTGGAGCGTTGGTGACTCCATGACACTCCCCCAACCCGATAGACTGGTATCCATGGTGATGATCTTCCACTGTACTGGAAGGGAGGATTTGCCAGTCTGAAGAGGCTGAGGACCTGCCTTGTTGACGGTGTCATGCAAAAAGAGTGATCCAGAGTGTGTGGGTCTTGATCACAGATTGTGAGCAATTCCATCTGCAGGGGTCTTTTGTGAACAGTGCAAAAGGTAGTGACTCAAAGCAAGTTACCATCAGGCCCAACAGACATATTCCTTGATGAATCGTCAGGTGAGGGCAAGACAAGAGACCCTGTACCCTGGCCTGAAGTAAGAGTCACTTCTGTGTTGGAAAAAACACTTTTGCCTGAGACGTGTCTAATGACAGTCTCAGAAAAGAATAACCCTTGAAGCTATGATATGATATTTGACTTAAGGATTCGACTGGATAGTCAATTATCCAATGTCGATCAGACAGTCTGTGTATCCTTCTGGGCCCCCTGACATATCAACAGATAGTCTAAGTAAGGGATTATATGTATACCCTGACTTCTTAGAGAAAACATGAGACCTGCCAACACCTTGGTAAACACCCTTGGTGCTGAAGATAGACCGAAGGGTAACGTCACAAACTGAAGATGTAGGCCACCTACAGCAATGTAGGTATGTATCCTTATATATACACTGTCCGGCTAGAGTAACTTCACTGTGGATCAACAACTCCAATCTATAAAAAGGCAAGATATGGCAGATCTCAATGCTTCTGCTTTCTGTGGAATTCGGGATACCCCTGACCAAGAGAATCTCCAAGGGGGTCTGGCTCCTAATTTGATCTGGTAACCTGAGAATACAACTTCCTGTATCCAAATATGTTACATGAAGCCTACAAATATGAGCAAAATGCAGAAGCGGCCCTCCCACACCTTCAAGGGCGGGGGCGTCCCTTCATGCCTGAGCAGGCTTCGAAGGGGGTCTGGCTTTATTATGCCAGACACCTGTTGCCTTAATTTGGAACTTTGTCTTATTCCACAAATCTCTTCGGTATCCCGAAGAGGCCGAACCTCTAGCCGGAACCCCAGAGTATGGGAGGCTCTGCGGAAGCAGTATTAGACTTCGGCTTCTGGGCCAGATTAGATGATTTACCATTAGTAGCATGCTTTACCATGTCAACCAAGCACTCCCCAAACAGACACCCCACCTTAAAGGGGAGTCCTGTCATTCTTTTTTGGAGGCTATGTCAGCTGGCCATTGCTTAAGCTATAAAGCATGCCTTAAGGCTAACACCAGAGCTAGGCCTCTGGCACTTATCCTGCTCAATCCTCCATAGCCCGTATCATATACCTGTTGTAGCCAAACTGGTCTTGATCACTTGGGAGCATGACTTCCAGGAATGACCCCTACAAGTCTTCGAGTCCAGTTGTTTTAACAACCTCCTGCTCCCCAAAAAATGCTATGGATGTAGCCCAGGCTGGCCGCAAGGTCGACCCCATAAAAGAATAAGCATGACATGCCACCTGATCCACGTGCTTATTTGCTGGATCCTTTGGAGAAGCACTATCCGAGGATGGCATAACCAAAATCTTAAAAAGACCTGGCCCAGAGCATCCACCACAGGAGGGTGAGACTATAATTCAATCTAATCTGGAGGGAAGGGATACATAGTATCTAGTACTTTAGGACTGGTCGGAAGACAACCTGACTTCTGCCATTCCCTATTGATCAGATTAGAATAATGTGCATGCTCTGCAACATCCTCCAGAATGGAGGAAATCAAAACTATCCACATCTTAACTGAGCACCCCCTTGTGTAGAGGACTATCAATACGAGTCCCTACTGGTTATATCCTCCCCAACGGATAACTTCCTGGGAGACTATGGCAGCTACAATATCCTCTTCAAGTTAGAGGATAAATCTTTTCTTTAAAAACCTTTTTAGTAGCCAATCCTTCTAAATGACTTTCTAAAGGTTTAGGACCACTTGAGGGCTGCCAACAGAGTTTAAAGATTCAGAAGGAGGCTATGGCAGCCACAATATCCTCTTCAAAACTCAGAGGAATTTTTTTTCAAAACCTTCTTATTAGCCGATATGACTTACTAAAGGTTTTAGGTCCGCTTGAAGGCTGCCAGGGTTTTTTGAAGCTCAGAGGGCACCGGCAACAAGGGTCAGAGCCCTTGTAGGGAGTAGAGAATTGTCTTCCATATCCACTACTACCGTAGCATAACCCTGCACATCGCACATTTGCATACTGAACATGGGGTGAATCTATCTGCTAAAGGACCAGATCCGATTACCCCAGATGCCTCCGTCATGGTGATTAATACTAGATTACCTCCCAGGGGGGTCTAAAACCTAGTATATGAACAGTTCCTGATAGTTGCAAGACTATTCTGAGAGCTCAGAGGGTGAACCACATCAATATATTGCCAGTATTATCCCACAATCATATATATATATCTTTTAAAAACAAGAATTAAAAAACATTAATATTTATATGAATAAATATCATATTAATAAACAATCATTAAAAAATGACCTAAAGATTTAGGTCCGCTTGAGGGTGGCCGTGCAGCGGCTCAGAAGCAGCCCTTTTTTGCCGGCTAACAACCCCAGTATCGAGCGCTGCCGGAGAAGAACCGTGAAGTCGGCGGTACTTTTGTGCCTCCCCCAGCCAAAACTCTTCCTGTGAAGGCGGCCGGAGAAGAACCGCGATCTCAGCGGTACTCGGCGCTCCGCCCGGTCGAAAATCTTCAATTTAAGGCGGATGGAGAAGAACCGTGACATTAGCGGTACTTGCAGCTTCGTCCATCGAAATATCTTCCAGTGTGTGCGAGCGGAGGAGAACCGCGATGTTAGTGGTACTTGCCGCTTAGCCCCAGCCAATAATGTTGCAGTGCGAGCGTCCGGTGGAGAACTGCGATGTTAGCGGTACTTGCCGCTTCGTCCGGCTGAAAATCTTCCAGTGAGAGCGGGGTAAGAAAAGAGCCGCACACCAGTGCTCACTGCTATGCTAAGCCGAAAATGTTTCCATAGCGGCGGGTGCAAATTTTGAATTTTTCAACCAGTAAAAACACATTGGAAGAGCAATAAAGAGGAAATTAATTCCCCTGGTTCCCTTCAATCAGGCTCACCAGACAAAAGCCTTATGGCTGCTTTTTTCTGTGGCGGAATTTTCAGCCAGGAGTGTAACTCTTTTTTAAAAAACAAAAAGGTGACACCCCACAGCGCCCCAAGACCCTGGCGCTTACCTTACCATCATGATCTGAATGCAGCTTAGCTGCAGAGGCAAAGTGGGTCCATTCAGATCCAAGGAGTATAAGGGCCAAGGAACAGTCAGGTTTCCATTACCCCTGCTTCCAAGGCATAATACCTTTAAAACAAAAAGTAAATGGGAGTTCAGATAAGTCCTTGCAGTTCCACTGCAAGAAAGTAAACTGAAGTGCATCGAGTCAGCCAGGTGGTTATAGGCCCGGGAGGTGGAGACACACCTTTGTTCTTGCAGACCACACCCTTCGGGAAAGGTTAACCCGTTCGTGTCTGAATTCTTCTGATGGCCTGAAATAAAATGGAAGAGAAATCAACATTTTTTCTTCATTTCTATTTACATGCTTATGACAATATTCTAAATATTCAGCCACTTGTATCGTTCACAGTTTATTACTTCAGTCAAAGTTCACAATCTGTACATGGACATGGCATGTTTTGTCAGAAAGAAAGCCCGTCATGTATTTCTTGAGTTGAAGGCATATGGCAATGAGCCTATTAAAGCGGACCAAAACCCACTGAACTTGTGAAATACATTTGATCAAAGCCCCCGCGAATACTCTCTTCTTAGGGTGTAGAACTAGAAATGGATATTTTCGCTTATCAAATCTCACTGGAACACAGTTGCTTTGCTGTCTCTCTCTGCAGGATTGCAGGCAATTAACCATTGCATAAGTATAAATTTACAGCTAAAACAGGCGCCATTATCTGGCATTAGAGTCAAGCAGAAGCAGTAAAAATAGGCAAAAGTTACTATTCGTAAGGGGAGCAATTCAGGGGATGTGAGTTAAAAAATACAATTCTGTGAAACTCACCTGTAGAATTGTTTTTGTATCCATCCATTCCAGGCCGTCCAGAAGTGCTTACAGATGGGTGTTCGCCCCTAGGGGGCGCTGACTGCAAGATCAAAAGATGTAGCTCCTCCCGGCCCCCTATAAAGGCATCTGCCCGTCTATCCAGTCCTCAGTGGTTTAAAAGCAGTACTCAACAAAAAAGGCAGGCCGGGAGGTCCAAACAAAAAATAGGAGACCATGTTACCTCACATAGCCTCCGCTTGAACTCTCTCGAATCAAAACTAAAAACTTGTATAGCTAGTGTCCTATGAGCAAAAATGGTTCATCACCATAACAGGCATGCAGGACATAATGAACACAAGGGCGGGGTGGACAGCCTGGAATGAATGGATACAAAAACAATTCTACAGGTGAGTTTCACAGAATTGCATTTTTCTCCTCCATCCATCATCCATTCCAGGCCGTCCAGACGTACTTACAGATGGAACATCCAAAAGCAGTGTCCATATGGGCAGGATCCCCAGTGCGGAACAGCATGTAGTTCATTTCACTACCGCCTGAAGCACCTTTCGGCCTAAAACAGCGTCAGCTGAGGCCCTGACGTCCACCTTGTAAAACTTTGTAAAAGTATGAACAGAAGACCAAGTGGCGGCCTTACAAACTTGTTCCCCCGATGCCTGATGCTGAAAAGCCCAAGAGGCACCAATAGCCCTAGTAGAATGAGCTGTGATCCGAAAAGGGGGTTCCTTCCCCCTGGCAGAATAGGCTTGTACCACCGCCTGTCTAATCCACTTACTGAGAGTGGACTTGGCTGGTGGCAATCCTTTCCTAGAACCCTCTGTTAAGACAAAAAGCAAATCCGATTTCCTGAAGGATTCAGTCACAGCCAGGTAATACTTTATGGCTCTGACCACATCCAAGGCATGGAGGGTCCGTTCTTTGGAATTAGCTGGTGCTGGACACAAGGAAGGTAAGACCACTTCTTCATTAAGGTGAAAAGGAGAAACGACGTTAGGCAAAAAATCAGGTTTAAAACGAAAAACCACCTTATCTCTGTGCAACTCAAAGTAGGGAGATTTCATACAAAGCGCGGCCAGCTCTGAAACGCGACGCACCGAAGTGATCGCCACCAGAAGCACCTTGAGAGTCAGTATAGACAATGTAGCATCATTCAATGGCTCGAAGGGGGGACCCTGGAGAGCAGACAGCACTAGATTCAAGTCCCTCACCGGTAAGACTGATTTAGGCGGTGGGCAGACATGGGCGACTCCCTGGAAAAAAGTCTTGATCAATCTATGATTGGCAATGGACCTCTGGAAAAAAATAGATAAGACCAAGACCTGACCCTTGAGGGTGCGCAAATGGAGGCCCAAGTCTAGACCGTGTTGTAGAAACTCCAGAATTCTAGAAATGGAGAATTTCCTGGCAAGGAAGGCTCTTGGCCTCACACCAAGCGATATAGGCCCGCCAAACTCTGTAGTAGATCATGGCAGAAGACTTCTTCCGTGCCTGAATCATTGTGTGAATAACCGTGGCCGATAAACCCTTCTCCGTCAGGATGGAGGTTTCAATAGCCAGGCCGTCAAAGCCAGGGTCCGTAAATTCGGGTGTCGTAGCGACCACTGTGTGAGAAGCTCTGGATCGTCGGGCATGATGTAGTGATCTTTTGACATCTGTACTATGTCCACAAACCAACTCCTCCTTGGCCAACGAGGAGCCACCCCTCCTAGACTATCTTGCACAGCACTCTGCCCAGGAGCGGAAACGGAAGGAATGCATACAGAAATTTGAACTCCGTCCAAGGGATCGCCAGAGCGTCTGTTGCCATGGCCAGAGGATCTCTTGAGAGAGAGAGACGAACCTTGGAAGCTTGTGATTGTGTCTGGACACAAAAAGATCCACGTCTGGCTGACCCCAGCGGAGGCAAAGAGCCTGAAAGGTCTCGCTGCTGAAGGACCATTCCCCCAGGCGCAAGGAACTCCTGCTCAGGGAGTCTGCCTCCTGGTTTTCCACCCAGGCAATGTAAACTGCCGAGATGCAGAGAACATTCTCCTCTGCCCAAGTCAGAATCTGGCTTACCTCCTTGAGGGATCTCTTGCTCCGAGTCCCGCCCTGGTGGACGATGTAGGCCACAGCTGTCTAATTGTATGAGCAGAACTGGATCGCATGGACTTTTAAATGGGGAGTCAAGCGTAGAAGAACCAACCAAATTGCTCTTAGCTCCAAGAGATTTATGGGTAACCGATTCTCCTTCGGACCCCACTGACCCTGGATCTTCTGGGTCTGCCAGACTCCTCCCCATCCTATAAGACTGGCATCCGTGGTAACTATCTCCCAATGGGGAGTCAGGAAGGACTTGCTTACCAGCAGGTTCCGAGAGTCCAACCACCACAAGAGGGACTGCCTAGCCAGGGGGGACAGAAAGAATCCTTGTTCCAGAGATTCCTGCGACCAATTCCAGCCGGTCAGCAGGTTCAACTGTAGAGGTCTCATGTGAAATTGGGCGAAGGGCACTGCCTCGAAGCACGACACCATTAGGCCCACCAATCTCATCCCCAGACGTACCGACGGCTGTTGACAAGCCAGCAAGGCCTGCACCCAAAACCTTCTGCTGTGGCAGAAAGACCTTGACCTGACCGGTGTCTAGCGTCATTCCCAGATAGGATCTCACTGTTTAAGGCGTGATAAACGACTTGGGGTAATTGATCGCCCAACCGAAGGCTTCCAGGGTTGACAGTACAATCCGAGTGTCGCTCTCGGCCTCCTGAAGGGACCGGGCCGAAATCAGTCGTCTAGATAGGGTAGCACACGAATACCCTGACTCCTCAGGATAGCCATGATGCCCGCCAGCACCTTGGTGAACACTCGGGGAGCTGAGGATATGCCGAATGGGAGTGCTACAAGTTGGTAATGTTGATCCTCCAGTGCAAACCTCAAGAACTTCTGATGTCCTTGGAAAATCGGGATGTGCAGATAAGCGTCCATGATGTCCACCGTGGTCATGAATTGCCGGGCCAGAGCGATCTCACCGTCGATCGCAAGGTTTCCATGCGGAAATGTCTGACCTTTACAAATTAGTTGAGACCCTTCAGGTCCAAGATCGGCCGCAGTGTTCCGTCCTTCTTGGGAACCGTGAACAGGTTGGAGTAGAACCCCTGACCCTGTTCCTGCCGGGGCACAGGGCAAATCACACCTATCCGCAGGAGGTGTTGAACAGCCGTTCTCAAAGCCTGAGCTTTTAGCGGGTTTCGGGATATCCTTGAACATAGGAATTTCGTGGGTGGCCTGGCTGCCAGCTCTATCTTGTAACCGGAGGACACCACCTCCTGAATCCACCGATCCGAGACGTGACGTCTCCAGATCTGAGCAAACAGCAGAAGCCGTCCCCCCAACCATATGGGTGAGGGCGCCCCCCTCATGCCTGAGTAGGCTTGGCTGGGGGTTTGGGCTTAGCTCCCCAGGAGGGGTTGGGCCGGCTGCGGGACCTACCTCTGCCCCAGGTATCTCTGCGGCACCTGGAAATGAAGATTCTCTTCCTCCCCGAAAGGACCGATAAGAAGAGGGGTTCCAAAAGGACCGAGCAGGCTTTCTTCTCTGAGGGAGCTTACCATCCTTGACCAAAAGGTCCAGCTGCTCCCCAAACAGTTGGCTTCCCACAAAAGGTAGACTTGTGAGCGACTTCTTGGCAGCCGCATCGGCCGACCACTGCTTCAACCAGAGCAAGCGGCATAAAGCAACAAGCAAGGCCGAAATTCTGGCACCAAGCCTGACCACATCATCCATGGCAGTAACAACAAAGCCAATGAAATCCAGGCAGGCCTTGAGTTCCTTATACTCCTCTGCCCGTTTGCGAGATTTAGCCTTAGCCACAAGCTGTTTAACCTTTTTCCTGTTGGCTAGCGAAACAATTGCCGAGGCACAAGCAGGCCGAAAAAGAGCACCAGCAAAGGTGAAAGCATGACAGACCAACTGATCCATGCATTTGTCTGCAGGATCACGTAAGGAAGCATTGTCAGGCGATGGCACAACAGTGGTGTTGGACCATCCTGACACTGGAGGGTCCACCTCAGGAGGGTGAGACCATAACCGAACCAATTCAGCAGGGAAAGGGTACTGCCTATCCAGGCCCTTAGGGACCGACAGTAATTTGTTGGGCCTTTCCGACTCCTTAAGAATCATGTTAGAAAAATGAGGCTGCTCAGGAAAGACCCACCGTTGCATCTCAGGCCGAAATAAATCACCCTTTTTCCTCTTAGCCATTCTGGGAGGAACAATGTGCAAGGTATCAAACAAGGAAGAGAGCAAACTTTCCGTATCATCCGAGAGGCAGGAATCCTCATCCGAGGAGGAGCCAGAGATGCTGTCGTCTCCAGCGGAAAGCAGCTCTGCCGCTGAGAGTGAGTCATCTGGCAGATCCTAAAAAATCATAGAAATCATCATCCGAGCTCCAGATGCCGCTTCTTACTCGAGGCCTTTTTAGGGGCTGCCAACGAGATCTGTTTCTCGAGGCTAGCCAGCCTGTGCGCAAAATCAGCATGTGACCCCTTCCTGGCTCCCCCTTCACTAGGGGCTGACTGCAGCAGCGGAGGATCCGGGGAGGCTGATGGTAACGCCGGGCTAGGGTCAGGAGCGACCGCCCGTTCATGGTCCAAAGCAATGCCTCTGGCGCAAGTGGAACAAATCTTGCTGAATCCGCCCAGGGGATTCCATCTGCACAAGGGGCAGAGCCTGTCTTGCCCAAGTGGGGTGCCCGGCTCACTATCCCCTGATGTCTCCATTATGGACACTAACAGCCTAAGCCTAATAGCCGATCCCTCTTATTAATAATGGGGACCGGGAGGAACCACAACCCTCAACCTTAAGCCCACGGTCTAAATCAAAAAGAGAAAGACAGCAATTACAAAAAGACCCACAATGTCATGCATTAACATATACATGCAAACAGTGAGAAAATACCATTTTGTGAGTACTCACCTGTAAAATGGATATTGTCAGTGTGTCACATACCCCGCTTCCCCTTTAATTCTGATGATAGGGTTATCTTCCAGCAGGAGGCGACGTTGCAGAGAGAAGTCTTGAAAACGAGCCCCTCCTGGCCTACATATACCTGGGACCTCCCACTTAACACCCAGTGAATTCAAACAGCAGTAAGACAAGGTACCAGGAAATCCAACGGTAACCTCAAAATAAAATAAAGGAAAGCTTCACCATATAGAGGATCCAGGATACCAAAAAGGGCGGGTGAAGCGGGGTGTGTGACACACTGACAATATCCATTTTACAGGTGAGTACTCACAAAATGGTATTATTCTCAGTGTGTCACACACCCTGCTTCCCCTTTAATTCTGACGATAGGGACATCCAAAATCAGTGTCCACAAGGGGTGGGTATCCAACAGCAAAATGAAGCATAACTTAAACGACTGCAGTCTGCAGAACCTTGCGGCCAAACACAGCATCCGCTGAAGCCCGCACATCAACCTTATAAAACTTAGAAAAAGTATGAACGGAAGACCAAGTAGCAGCCTTACAAACTTGTTCAACAGAAGCCTGGTGCTGAAAAGCCCAGGACGCCCCAACAGCATGAGTAGAATGAGCGGTGATACGAAAAGGGGGAACCTTCCCCTTGGCCAAATAGGCCCCAATAACCGCCTGACGAATCCATTTGCTAATGGAAGACTTAGCCGGAGCCAAACCCTTCCTAGGCCCACAGGGCACCACAAAAAAGGCATCAGTCTTACGAAAAGGAGAAGTAATAAGCAAGTAGTACTTAACACAGCGTACCACATCCAAGCAATACAAAACCCTCTCCTTGTCATTCTTAGGTTTAGGACACAAGGAGGGAATAACAATATCCTGATTCAAATGAAAAGCAGAAACAACCTTAGGAAGAAAGTCCGGTTTGAAACGAAAACCCACCTTGTCCTGATGCCTCTCAAAGTAGGGCGCCTGAATCGACAAGGCCGCCAACTCCGAGACACGCCGAATCGAAGTGATAGTCACCAAGAAGGCAATCTTCTGAGTCAAGGTAGAAAGAGCAATATCCTGCAAGGGCTCAAAGGGAGGAGCCTGAAGAGCAGAAAGAACCAAATTCAAGTCCCAAACAGGGATCAATGGCTTCCTGGGAGGCCGCACATGCGTAACCCCCTGAAAAAAGGTTTTAACTAAAGGATGAAGCGCAAAAGGCTTCTGAAAAAAGATAGACAAGGCAGAAACCTGCCCCTTTAAAGTACTCAGCTGGAGACCAGAGTCCAGCCCTGATTGCAGAAAATCCAAAATCCTGCAAACCGAAAAGACCCTACACGGCAAAGATCTAACCTCACACCAAGCGATATAGGCTCTCCAAGTCCTATAGTAGATGGTAGAAGAAGACCTCTTCCGGGCACATATCAGAGTCTTAACAACCGAGTCAGAAAGACCCTCCTCCTTCAAGATGAAGGTTTCAGCAGCCAAGCCGTCAAACCCAGCGTTGGCAAATTGGGGTAACACAGCCGACCCTGAGTGAGCAGATCGGGCCGAAGAGGCAGAACGACCTGATCCACCGCCAGCCGAACGATGTCTGCAAACCATACTCGCTTTGGCCACCTTGGAGCCACGAGAATGGCGGACACCCTTTCCAGAGCCAGCTTCCGTACCACCTTGCCTAGCATGGGTATCGGAAGAAAAAGGTACAGAAACCCCAGATCCCCCCAGCTCAGAGACATGGCGTCCACCGCCAGAGCCAGAGGATCCTGAGACAGCGACACGAAGGTCGGAAGCCTGCAATTGTGACGAGAGGCAAATAGGTCCACCTCTGGTGTCCCCCACCAGAGACACAGAGACCGAAAAACTTGAGGATAGAGAGACCATTCTCCCAGACGGGAAGAGCACCTGCTCAACAGATCCGCTTCCCTGTTTTCCACACCCAGAATGTAAACTGCGAGAGACAAGGAACATGGGCCTCCGCCCAGGTCAGGATCAGGGACACCTCTCTGAGGGCACCCAGACTGCGAGTCCCTCCCTGATGATTGATGTAAGCAACCGCTGTTCGATTGTCCGAGCGAACCTGAACCGGAAGGCCCAGTACATGTTGAGTCAAAAGAACAAAAACCAGACGGATGGCTCTCAGTTCCAAAATATTGATGGGCAAGTGGGCCTCTCGAGGTCCCCACTGCCCCCGGAACTGAAGATCCTTCCAGAATCCCCCCCATCCCGAAAGACTGGCGTACGTGGTGACAATTTCCCAAAGAGGAGTCAGGAAAGACCTGCCCCTCGAGATATTGGTCGAGACCAACCACCACTGGAGGGACTGCCGGACCCGGGAGGACAACTGGAATGGCCGATCCAACGACCGTGGTCGCCAGTCCCAGCACGCCAACAGATGAAGCTGAAGCGTCCTCGTGTGAAATTGAGCGAAAGGAACTGCCTCGAACGAGGCAACCATCAACCCTACCAGCCTCATCCCCAGACGGATGGACGGCCGAGGATTGGAAAGAAGGACCCGAGCCAACTCCTGAATCAGACAAATTTTGGACTGAGGCAGAAACACCCTGTGTTGATAAGAATCCAACCGCATTCCCAGAAAGGACACCACCCTGGCCGGAGCGAGGGAGGACTTGGGAAAGTTGAACACCCAACCGAAGCTTTCCAGCGTGGAGACCACCATCCTGGTGTCGGTCTCCGATTGAATGAGGGACGGAGCCATGATGAGAAGGTCGTCCAGATAAGGTACGACACGAATGCCCCGAGATCTGAGAATGGCCATCACCCCTGCCAGCACCTTGGTGAACACTCTTGGAGCCGAGGTAAGGCCAAACGGAAGTGCCACGAATTGAAAATGCCGATCCTTCATCACGAACCGAAGAAAGCGCTGATGAGCCTGGCAGATGGGAACATGGAGGTAAGCATCCTTGATGTCTATGGACGTCATGAAGTCCCCCTGCCGAAGAGAACCGACGGCCAAGCGCAGAGTTTCCATGCGAAACTTCCGAGTATGGATGAACCTGTTGAGGAACTTCAGATCCAGGACGGGGCGAACTGACCCGTCCTTCTTGGGGACTGTGAAAAGATTGGAATAAAAACCGAGGCCCACCTCTAAGCGCGGCACCGGCCGGATGACCGCCATTTCGAGAAGATTCCTTACCGACGCCAGGAGCCCCTGCGCGGCCAAAGGATCGGTGGGCACCCGAGACCGGAAAACCGTGAAGGAGGGCGAGACTCGAACTCCCGTTTGTAACCGGACGACAACACCTCCCGGATCCACCTGTCCGGAACCTCCTGGTCCCAAACCAGGGAGAAGTGTCGCAATCGTCCCCCCACCCGCACGGGTGAGGGCAGCCCCTCATTGCTGAGCGGGCTTACCAGCAGGTTTGGGCTTGGCACCCCAGGACTGACCGGGACGGCCACGGCCCCTCCCCCGGGTCCAACCTGCACCCCTGGTAGCGGGAAAGGAAACCCTTCTGCCCGCTCTGACTCCCCGAAAGGAGGGACTAAAGGAACTCGCACCCCGAAAGAAGCGACAAGGCCTCTTTCAATTTACCAGCCTTGGTAACTGAATCCAATTTATCGCCAAACAGGCGCAAACCTGAAAACGGGAGCGCTGTAAGCGCCTTTTTAGGGATAAAGACGGCCGTCTACTGGCGCAGCCAAACTGACCGACGAATAGCAACCAGCAGTGCGGCTGTCCTGCTACTCATTGCAAGCGCATCGTCCTGGGCGGTCAAGACAAAGGAAATAAATGACTCACACTGCTTGAGAGAACTAAACTCATTACAAGCGGGATCAAGACCTGCGTACAGATCCCTAATAATGGACCTAACTGCCAACAGAAGAAGTGCCGAAGCACACACCGGCCGCAGTGTCGATCCGGCACTGATAAAACCATGGCGAGCCAATTGATCAATCCGACAATCCTCACCATCTTTAATGGTAGTAGTGTCAGAGGAGTGCAACACCGCCGTGTTCGACAGCCCTAACACAGGGGTATCAACGTCAGGGGGAACTGACCAAAGCTTCACCAAATCCTCCGGAAAGGGATAGCGTTTATCCCAACTAGGAGGAATTCCAGCCAGCCGCGTGGGTTGTTCCCATTCCTTAAGGACAACCCTCACAAAGTGTTGTTGCCTGGGAAACACCAAACGCGGCTGGGGCGCATCAAACAACTCACCCTTTGGCGGGGGGACCGCCTCGGGCGGATCCAAAGCCAAAATTTCAAACATTTGAGCCAAAATGGAAGGAGTGTCAAGAGACACCCCCGCAGCCTGATCGCCAGCAGAGTCATCCCATAGCTGGTCTGCAGGCTCATCCGACTCCTCAAGGAGTTCCCCCTCCTCATCAGGGGGACAATGGGACCAATCCAATATTTCAAACACCTCATCCTCTGAAACAGGCGCTGCCGGAGAGAGGTGCTTCCGCTTCGCCATAGCCTTTTGAGCTACCGTGGCGGAAATTATCTTCTCGAGGTTGGCCAATCGTGCACACACCTCGGATTGCGAATCCCCACCTTTGACAATGTCACACAGGGTCCGGAATAAGGGAGGGGGGGTAGGAGATGATGGAAGTTGCGAGGAGCCAGAAGCCGGAGCGACGGACTGGCGCGCAATATTCTGCTTTGCACATGGAACGTATAATATGACATCGCCTGGGAGCGGAGCCCCACAACCCCCACACAGCCTGGATAGCCCCGAAGAGCCATTTCCGGTAACGTCGGAAGCCTCCATATGGTGAAATTATGGTATTCGCAACAACCCAGGGTTTTACGCATTAAGCCACCCGGGATGCCCCTTTATAATTAAAGTCCCGGGAGTAGGAGGATTTTTTTTTTTTTTTTTAAACCTAGGAAAAATCCCAATTTAGAGACTAAGACTAGCCAGGTATATCAGAACCGGGAGAGCCACTGCAGTGAGGGGATCCCAGGATCTGTAGGGGAAAAGAGACCACAGTCAGTCCCCCAGGGAAAACAGCCAGCATGCATCACACTCATACACATTAAAACATAATGGTAACCATATAAAGGCAGAATATACATCATGAATTCCACTATACATGTATACATAAATACATAGCAAAGTGACAAGTGCCTCCAGGAGAAAAGCTAGAGTGCCAGGGCAAACTCAAACGTAAATAACATAGACACAAAAAGAAAACACTGCAGCTAAATGACGGCCCCACGAGCGCGAGGTGGGGACCGTTACCTGTTGCCGCTGCAAGGAACAGCCACACACTCCTGGACGCGCACTATTCCCCTAGCTCAGCAGCACCTGTCTCAGTAATGAGACAGGTGAAGAGGAAGTGAGGCGGGCCCAAGCTCAGCGACGCGCCCCGGCCACACCCCCTGCCCAATGGCGGCGCCGCGTGCAAAAGAAGGGGGGAAATTCAAAAAGTGAAAAACAAAACAGTAAAAGAAAGAGCCCCAGCAGCCCAGGCCACACCGCAGCGCTGAGACTGCGTCTGCCAGCGCTCTTACACATACACACATACAACAGTAAAAGAACCCCATGCAATGCCACCCCCCCCCCCCCCAAAGCGAAGGGAGAAGGGACCAAGCGGGAGAAGGTGGCCAAGGCGGACATCGGGACAGGGGCATCCCAAATCCGGATCACCATGCCGGATAGCCGCATTGCCCCACGCGTCGAGCGGAGGAGATAAGCTCTTAGGCACCTAGTGCCATCTACCATTGCCCAGCCAGCAGCCTGGGCTGGGAGGCTTCCATTAACCATCTATCATGTAACAATAGAACTGGGCAGAAATAGACCAAAAGGGGATGCCGGGGTTTGACCCCGGGTACCTGCAAGCAGGAGACTTCTTTCTTCAGTCTTGTCGCATCTTGCAGAGAGAAAACACTGGGTGTTAAGTGGGAGGTCCCAGGTATATATAGGCTGCAACATCGCCACCTGCTGGTGGAGTAACCCGATCGTAAGAATTAAAGGGGAAGGGGGGTGTGTGACACACTAAGAAATGTAAGGAGTGGAGGACCGCTCCTCGCTGCAGGTGACAGTGACGGAGCTCTCCAATGCTCCCCGTCGCACCAAGCACAGTACACACACACAATAATAAAGCAAGTGGGAAGGGAGGGAATATATAAAAAAAATACCATTTTGTGAGTACTCACCTGAAAAATGGATATTGTCAGTGTGCCACACACCCGGCTTCCCCTTTAATTCTTACGATCAGGTTACTCCACCGCCAGGTGGCGACGTTGCAGAGAGAAGTCTTGAAAACGAGCCCCCTTCCGGCCTATATATACCTGGGACCTCCCACTTAACACCAGTGATTTAAAAAGCAGAAAGACAAGGTACCAGGAAATCCAATGGTAACCTCAAAATAAAGAAAAAGCTTCACCATATAAAGGAACCGGGATACCGAAAAGGGCGGGTGAAGCGGGGTGTGTGGCACACTGACAATATCCATTTTTCAGGTGAGTACTCACAAAATGGTATTATTCTCAGTGTGCCACAGACCCCGCTTCTCCTTTAATTCTTACGATCGGGACATCCAAAAGCAGTGTCCGCAAGGGATGGGTATCCAAAGGCAAAATGAAGCATAACTTAAATGACTGCGGTCTGCAGAACTTTGCGGCCAAAAACAGCATCCGCTGAGGCCCGCACATCAACCTTGTAAAACTTAGAAAAAGTATGAACAGAAGACCAAGTAGCAGCCTTACAAACTTGTTCAACAGAAGCTTGGTGCTGAAAAGCCCAAGACGCTCCAACGGCGCGAGTAGAATGAGCAGTGAAACGGAAAGAGGGAACTTTCCCCTTAGCAGAATAGGCCGCAATAACGGCCTGACGTATCCATTTGCTAATGGAAGATTTGGCCGGCGCCAAACCCTTCCTAGGCCCACAGGGCACAACAAAAAAGGCATCAGTTTTACGAAAAGGAGAAGTAACAACCAAATAGTAATTAACACAGCGTACTACATCCAAACAATGCAAAACCCTCTCCTTGTCATTCTTAGGACACAAGGAGGGAAGAACAATATCCTGATTCAAATGAAAAGCAGAAACAACCTTAGGAAGAAAGTCCGGTTTGAACCGAAAGACCACTTTATCCTGATGCCTCTCAAAGTAGGGCGCCTGAATAGACAAGGCCGCCAACTCCGAGACACGCTGAACCGAAGTGATAGCTACCAAGAAGACAATCTTCTGAGTCAGGGTAGACAAAGCAATATCTTGCAAAGGCTCAAAGGGAGGAGCCTGAAGAGCGGAAAGAACCAAATTCAAGTCCCAAACAGGGAGTAATGGTTTCCTGGGAGGCCGCACATGCGCAACCCCCTGGAAAAAAGTTTTAACTAAAGGAGCGCAAAAAGCTTCTGAAAAAAGATAGATAAGGCAGAAACTTGCCCTTTCAAAGTACTCAGCTGAAGACCAGAGTCCAACCCTGATTGCAAAAACTCCAGAATCCTGGAGACCGAAAAGACCCTACAAGGCAAAGATCTAATCTCACACCAAGCGATATAGGCTTTCCAAGTCCTATAGTAGATGATAGAAGACCTCTTCCGGGCACTGATCAGAGTCTTAACGACTGAGTCAGAAAGACCCTCCTCCTTCAAGATGCAGGTTTCAGCAGCCAAGCCGTCAAACCCAGCGCTGGTAAATTGGGGTAACACAGCCGACCCTGAGTGAGCAGATCGGGCCCAAGAGGCAGAACGAACTGGTCCACTGCCAGCCGAACGATGTCTGCGAACCATACTCGCCTTGGCCACCTTGGAGCCACGAGAATGGCGGATACCTTTTCCAGAGCCAGCTTCCGTAACACCCTGCCCAGCATGGGTATCGGAGGAAACAGGTACAGAAACCCCAGATCCCCCCAGCTCAGGGACATGGCGTCCACTGCCAGAGCCAGAGGATCCTGGGAGAGCGACATGAAGTTCGGGAGCCTGCAATTGTGACGAGAGGCAAACAGGTCCACCTCCGGCGTCCCCCACCGGAGACACAGTGACCGAAAAACCTGAGGATGGAGAGCCCATTCTCCCAGACGGGAAGAGCCCCTGCTCAACAGGTCTGCTTCCTGGTTTTCCACCGCTGGGATGTAAACCGCCGAGAGACAAGGAACATGGGCCTCCGCCCAGGTCAGGATCAGGGACACCTCTCTGAGAGCACCCAGACTGCGAGTCCCTCCCTGATGATTGATGTAAGCAACCGCTGTTCGATTGTCTGAACGGATCTGGACCGGAAGGCCCAGAACATGTTGAGTCAGAAGAGTAAGAACCAGACGGATGGCTCTCAGTTCCAGAATATTGATGGGTAAGTGGGCCTCTTGAGGTCCCCACTGCCCCTGGAACTGAAGATCCTTCCAGAATCCCCCCCCATCCCGAAAGACTGGCGTCCGTGGTGACAATTTCCCAAAGAGGAGTCAGGAAAGACCTGCCCCTAAAGAGATTGGTCGAGACCAACCACCACTGGAGGGACTGCCGGACCCGGGAGGACAACTGGAAGGACCGATCCAACGACCGTGGTCGCCGGTCCCAGGACGCCAACAGATGAAGCTGCAGCGTCCTCGTGTGAAAGTGAGCGAAAGGAACTGCCTCATCCCCAGACGGATGGACGGCCGAGGACTGGAAAGAAGGACCCAAGCCAACTCCTGAATCAGATAAATTTTGGCCTGAAGGAGAAACACCCTGTGTTGACAAGAGTCCAACTGCATTCCCAGAAAGGACACCAACCTGGCCGGGGCGAGGGAGGACTTGGGAAAGTTGATCACCCAACCGAAGCTTTCCAGCGTGGAGACCACCATCCTGGTGTCTGTCTCTGATTGATTGAGGGACGGAGCCATGATGAGAAGGTCGTCCAAATAAGGTACGACATGAATGCCCCGAGATCTGAAAATGGCCATCACCCCTGCCAGCACCTTGGTGAACACTCTTGGAGCCGAGGTCAGGCCAAACGGAAGTGCCACAAATTGAAAATGCTGGTCCTTCATCACGAACCGAAGAAAACGTTGATGAGCCCGGCAGATGGGAACATGAAGGTAAGCATCCTTGATGTCTATGGACGTCATGAAGTCCCCCCTGCCGAAGAGAACCGATGGCCGAAGTTTCCATGCGAAACTTCCGAGTATGGATGAACCTGTTGAGCAATTTCAGGTCCAGGACGAACCGACCCGTCCTCCTTGGGGACTGTGAAAACATTGGAGTAGAAACCGAGGCCCACCTCTAAGCGCGGCCGGATAACCGCCATTTCCAAAAGATTCCTTACCGACGCCACTAGCCCCTGTGCGGCCAAAGGATCGGTGGGCACCCGAGACCGAAAGAACCGTGAAGGAGGGCGAGACTCGAACTCCAGTTTGTAACCGGACGACACCACCTCCTGGATCCATCTGTCCGGAACCTCCTGGTCCCAGACCAGGGAAAAGTGTCGCAATCATCCCCCCACCCGCACGGGTGAGGGCAGCCCCTCATTGCTGAGCGGGCTTACAAGCAGGTTTGGGCTTGGCGCCCCAGGACTGACCGGGACGGCCACGATCCCTCCCCCGGGTCCAACCTGTACCTCTGGTAGCGGGAAAGGAAGCCCCCTTACCCGCTCTGACTCCCCGAAAGGAAGGATTAAAGGCACTCGCACCCCGAAAGGGGCGACGAGGCCTCTTGCGTTGAGGCAATTTACCACCTTTTGCAACTGAAGCTATTTTATCACCAAACAGGCGCAAACCCAAAAAAGGGATCGCTGTAAGCACCTTTTTAGAGATAAAGTCCGCCATCCACTGGCGCAGCCACACTGACCGACGAATTGCCACCAGCAGCGCCGCTGTCCTGCTACTCATCGCCAGAGCATCGTCCTGAGCGGTCAAGACAAAGGAAATAAACGACTCACACCGTTTAAGATAATAAAACTCATCACAAGCGGGATCAAGACCTGCGTACAGATCCCCAATCATGGACCTAACTGCCAACAGAAGAAGCGCCGAAGCACACACTGGCCGCAGTGTCGATCCGGCACTGATAAAACCATGGCGAGCAAATTGATCAATCCGACGATCCTCACTATCCTTATTGGCAGTGGTCTCAGAAGAGTGTACCACAGCCGTGCTAGACAGCCCTAACACAGGAGTATCGACGTCAGGGGGAACTGACCAAAGCTTCACCAAATCCTCCGGAAAGGGATAGCGTTTATCCCAACTAGGAGGAATTCCAGCCAGTCGCGTGGGTTGTTCCCATTCCTTAAGGAAAACCCTCACAAAGTGTTGTTGCCTGGGAAAAACCAAACGCGGCTGGGGAACATCAAATAACTCACCCTTTGGCAGTGCGACTGCCTCAGGCGGATCCACATTCAAAATTTCAAACATTTGAGCCAAAATGGAAGGGGTGTCAAAGGACACCCCCGTAGCCTGATCGCCAGCAGCGTCAAACCCTAACTGGTATGCAGGCTCATCCGACTCCTCAAGGAGTTCCCCCTCCTCATCAGGGGGACAATCGGACCAATCCACTATTTCACACGTCTCATCCTCCGAAGCAGGTGCTGCTGGAGAAAGGTGTTTCCGCTTCGCTGTAGCCTTCTGAGCTACTTTGGCGGAAATTATTTTCTCGAGGTTGGCCAATCGTGCACACACCTCGGCTTGCGAATCCCCACCCTTGACAATGTCACATGGGGACCGGAATAAGGGAGGGGCGGTAGGAGATGACGGAAGTTGCGAGGAGCCAGAAGCCGGAGCGACAGACTGGCGCGCAATGTTCTGCTTTGCACATGGAATGCATAATATGACATCATCGCCTGGGAGCGGAACCCCACAACCCCCACACAGCCTAGATGGCCCCGAAGAGCCATTTCCGGTATTGTCGGAAGCCTCCATATGGTGAATTTATGGTATTCGCAACAACCCAGGGTTTTACGCAATAAGCCACCCGGGATGCCCCTTTATAATTAATGTCCCGGGAAAGGGAGGATTTAAATTTAAAAACCTTAGGACAAAACCCAATTTGGAGTACTAAGACTAGCCAGGTATAACAGAACCGGGAGAGCCACTGCAGTGAGGGGATCCCAGGATCTGTGGGGGAAAAGAGACAACAGAGAAACCCCCAAAAGAAAAGGCAGCATGCAGCAAAGTCATTCATTACAGAATAAAAGGCAGCAAAAAATACCATTTTGTGAGTACTCACCTGAAAAATGGATATTGTTGGTGTGCCACACACCCCGCTTCACTTTTAAATATTCTTCACTTATTGGGTTAACTCACCGCCAGGTGACGCTGTGCAGAGAGGAAGTCTTGTAACGAGCCCCCTTCCGGCCTATATATACCTGGTACCTCCCTTCAATCACCAGTATATTAAAAAAGCAGAAAGACAAGGTACCAGTATTTTACCGGTAACCTCAAAATCAATTTGATATAAAATAAAAAAGCTTCACCATATAAAGGCTTCGGAAATACCGAAAAGGGTGGGAGTGAAGCGGGGTGTGTGGCACACCAACAATATCCATTTTTCAGGTGAGTACTCACAAAATGGTATTATTCTTGGTGTGCCACACACCCTGCTTCACTTTTAAATATTCTTCACTTATTGGGACATCCAAAAGCAGTGTCCACAAGGGATGGGCATCTCAAGGCCAGGTGAAGCATAACTTAAATGACTGCAGTCTGCAGAACTTTGCGGCCAAAAACAGCATCCGCTGAGGCTCGCACATCAACTTTGTAAAACTTAGAAAAAGTGTGAACAGAAGACCAAGTGGCGGCCTTACAAACTTGTTCAAAAGAAGCTTGGTGCTGAAAAGCCCAAGACGCCCCAATGGCGCGAGTAGAATGAGCAGTGATACGAAAAGGGGGAACTTTCCCCTTAGCAGAATAGGCCGCAGTAACGGCCTGACGTATCCACTTGCTAATGGCAGATTTGGCTGGTGCCAAACCCTTCTTAGGCCCATGGGGCATAAAAAAAAAGGAATCCGTCCTACGAAAAGGAGACGTGATAATCAAGTAGTACTTAACACAGCGTACTACATCCAAACAATGCAAAACCCTCTCTTTGTCATTCTTAGGATTAGGACACAAGGAGGGAAGAACAATATCTTGGTTCAAATGAAAAGCAGAAACAACCTTAGGAAGAAAGTCTGGCTTGAACCGAAAGACCACTTTATCCTGATGCCTGGATAGACAAGGCCGCCAACTCCGAGATGCGCCGGACCGAAGTGATCGCTACCAAGAAGACAATCTTCTGAGTCAGGGTAGACAAAGCAATATCTTGCAAAGGCTCAAAAGGAGGAGCCTGAAGAGCAGAAAGAACCAAATTCAAATCCCAAACCGGGAGTAATGGTTTCCTGGGAGGCCGCACATGCGTAACCCCCTGGAAAAAAGTTTTAACTAAAGACTGAAGCGCAAAACGCTTCTGAAAAAGATAGATAAGGCAGAAACTTGCCCTTTCAACATACTAAGCTGAAGACCAGAGTCCAGCCCTGACTGTAAAAACTCCAGAATCCTGGAGACCGAAAAGACCCTACAAGGAAAAGATCTCATCTCACACCATGCGATATAGGCTTTCCAAGTCCTATAGTAGATGATAGACGAAGACCTCTTCCGGGCACTGATCAGAGTCTTAACGACTTAATCAGAAAGACCCTCCTCCTTCAGGATGGAGGTTTCAGCAGCCAGGCCGTCAAACCCAGCGCTGGTAAATTGGGGTAACACAATCGACCCTGAGTGAGCAGACCGGGCCGAAGAGGCAGAACGAACTGGTCCACTGCCAGCCGAACGATGTCTGCGAACCACACTCGCCTTGGCCACCTTGGGGCCACGAGAACGGCGGACACCTTTTCCAGAGCCAACTTCCGAAGCACCCTGCCCAGCATGGGTATTTGAGGAAACAGGTATAGAAATCCCAGAACTCCCCAGCTCAGGGACATGGCGTCCACTGCCAGAGCCAGAGGATCCTGGGAGAGCGACACGAAGTTCGGGAGCCTGTGATTGTGACGAGAGGCAAACGGGTCCACCTCCGGGGTCCCCCATCGGAGACACAGTGAGCGAAACACCCGAGGATGGAGAGCCCATTCTCCCAGATGGGGAAAGCCCCTGCTCAACCGGTCCGCTACCTGGTTCTCCACCCCTGGAAGGTATACCGCCGAGAGACAAGGAACATGGGCCTCCGCCCAGGTCAGGATCAGGGACACTTCTCTGAGAGCACTCAGACTGCAAGTTCCTCCCTGATGACTGATGTAAGCCGCTGTTTGATTGTCTGAACGCACCTGGACCGGAGGGCCCAGAACGTGCTGAGTCAGGAGAGCAAGCACCCGACGGATGGTTCTCAGCTCCACAATATTGGTGGGTAAGTGGGCCTCCTGAGGTCCCCACTGCCCCTGAAACTGCAGCTCCTTCCAGAATCTGCCCCATCCCGACAGACTGGCGTCCGTGGTAGAAACCGAGGCCCATCTCTAAGCGCGGCACCGGCCGGATGACCGCCATCTCTAACAGATTCCTTACAGACGCCAGGAGCCCCTGCGTGGCCAAAGGATCGATGGGCACCAGAGACCGAAAGAACCGTGAAGGAGGGTGAGACTCGAATTCCAGGTCGTAACTACTTCCTGGATCCATCTGCCTGGAACCTCTTGGTTCCAAACCTGGGAGAAGTGTCGCAATAGTCCCCCCACCCGCACGGGTGAGGGCAGCCCCTCATTGCTGAGCGGGCTTATCAGCAGGCTTGGGCTTGGTGCCCCAGGACTGAGTGGGCCGGCCACGGTCCCTTCCCCGAGTCCAACCTGCACCTCTGGTAGCGGGAAAGGAAGCCCCCCTACCCGCTCTGAATCCTCGAAAGGAAGGCCTACCGGAACCTGCCCCCCTAAAGGGACCACGAGGCCTCTTGCGTTGTGGCATCTCACCACCCTTTGCGACTGAATCAATTTTCTCCCCAAACAGACGCAACCCCAAAAAGGGGAGAGCTGTGAGCACCTTTTTAGAAACTGCTTCCGCCGACCACTGACACAGCCATACTGACCGGTGAATAGCCACCAGCATAGCCGCTGCCTTGTTACTCATAGCCAGCGCATCGTCCTGAGCGGATAGGACATAGGACACAAAAGATTCACACTGCTTAAGCGCAGTAAACTCTAAACAAGCGGGATTGAGACCCTCATATAGCCCCTGAATTAAAGACCTAATCGCCAACAGGAGAAGGGCTGAAGCACACACCGGGCGCATCGCTGACCCGGAATAAATAAAACCATGGCGGGCGTATTGGTCAATCCGACGATCTTCCCCATCTTTAGGGACAGTGGTCTCAGCAGACTGTACCATAGCCGTGCTGGAGAGCCCTAGCACAGGGGTATCGACGTCAGGAGGGACAGACCAAAGCTTCCCCAACTCTGGCGGAAAAGGATAACGCTTTTCCCAACTGGAAGGGATTCCAGATAACTGCGTGGGATGTACCCATTCCTTAAGGACCACCCTCTCAAAGTGGTGTTGTCTGGGAAAAACCCAACGCGGCTGAGGCTCAAACAACTGGACCTTTGGCAGGGTGACAGCCTCAGGCGGATCTAAATTCAAAATTTTAAACATTTGAGCCAGAATGGAGGGGGTGTCAAAAGCCACCCCCACCGACCAATCGCCAATCGCATCAGCCTCAAGCTGATCTGCAGGCTCATCTGACTCTTCTGAATTCTTCCTCATCCGGGGATCCATCGGACCATTCCACAGGCTCACATAACTCGTCCTGTGGAGCCGAAGGAGCCGGAGTCAGGTGCTTCCGTTTTGTAGGGGCCTTTAACCCTGCTTTAACGGGCACTACTTTCCGGGGGCTGGCCGACCGTGCCGCCACCTCGGATTGCGAATCCCCACTTTTGACAGTGTCATGCGGGGTCCGGAACAGGGAGGGAGAGGTAGGAGATGATGAAGGTTGCGACGGGCCAGCAGCCGAAGCAACAGACTGACTTTTTGGGCTTTAAGGTATAAGCCAACCCGGGATGCCCCCTTGTTTGTAAATGTCCCAGAAGGGAGGATTTTTTTTTTTTTTTTAAAGGAAGGTCCCCCTTAATAAACTATATGTATATATATAGATTATATATGTATATTCTTAAATATAAAAATATCCCAATTTATTATTTATTTATTTTTTTCAAAAAATAAAGACTAGTCAAGCAACATAGAGCCAGAGGGCCACCATAAACAGGGATCCCGGGATCTGTAAGGAAAAGAAAAAGACACAATCAGATCCCCACATGCGTGTAACAAGCCAAAAACCCATGTATGCATGGCACCAAAGTGCCTTTAAATGAGCAAGAAAAGACCAAAAGCCCTGCCCCTTAATAAATTCAAAAACATGATGCCTCCTTAACAAAAAAAACACTCACCCCCATATCTACACGGGTGGGGCCGCTTACCTGAAAGGACCGAGAGCAGCAACCGGAGGGACGAAGCAGCAGCCAGCAGCACAGGAAAATGAAACCAAGTGCGGCCGCGCGCCCCCCCCCCCCCCCACGTGACTTCCCTTTTGAACTTGAAAGGAAGGAAGTGAAGCTGGGGCCGCCGCATGACGCTACCACCGGCGCCACGCCCCCACAGCTCGATCAGTGCGGCCAAATCATCTGGGAATTAACACCACTACAGTACACGCGCACACAAGGCAGGAGGCAGCGGAGGGGGGAGATGAAAGAGGGGGGAGTAGGAGGAGAGGAAACAGCATAGCGCAGCCATGCAACAGCAGACCTCATACAGTGGCCGCAAGGAGACCAGCGGGGAAGGGGGGAGGCGGCTGTGGAAACTCAGGCGGCAAGCCAACCTGCCCAGCGCGGTCCGCCCAACCGCCCCAAGCTGACTTAAACACACAAACCGGCCAGGACTATAAAAACAGACCTGGCCGGAAGGGAAAAGAGTGCACACATGCAGTAAGCTCAATGCATAACGTAAAAACACACATGTTGTAATAAAGTTATACTGTGAAAAAACACACACATAATACACAACCCTCTAACCCCCCCCCCCCCCATAGTGAAGGGAGAAGGGACCGTAACGGGAGAGAAAGGGGCTACGGGGACCCTCGGGACAGGGGCATCCCATTTCCGGATCACCATGCCGGATAGCCGCATTGCCCCCAAAAGAGGGGGTCGAGCGGAGGAGATAAGCTCCTAGGCACCTATAGTGCCATCTACCATTTGCCCAGTGAGCAGCCTAGGCTGGGAGGCTTCCATTCCACCATCAAGGTATAAACACTCAAACCGGGCAGAAATAGACCAAAAGGGGGGTGCCGGGGTAAGACCCCGGCTACCTATAAGCAGGAGACTTCAATCTTCTGTCTTGTCGTCAAGCAGAGAGAAAAATACTGGTGATTGAAGGGAGGTACCAGGTATATATAGGCCGGAAGGGGGCTCGTTACAAGACTTCCTCTCTGCACAGCGTCACCTGGCGGTGAGTTAACCCAATAAGTGAAGAATATTTAAAAGTGAAGCGGGGTGTGTGGCACACCAAGAATATATCAATAGCAAAGCCCCAAAGTGGTTTAAGAGTTAAACTGAAAGCCAGCAAACATACACTTTTTTTTTTTTTTTAAACATGCTGAAGCAAACTTATAGTAAAGAGGCTTACACGCGAGGTGGGGACCGTTTACCTGAACAAGCACGAAGAGCAGCAGCCAGCCAGTTACACAGCAACCTGCAGCCGAGTCCCCCGCACCTGACTCCTTGATTAGAAGGAGGAAGTGCGGCGGGGCCGAGCTGCGAGACAACTAGCTCAAGCCACGCCCCCGTCATTGCGTCATCGGAACGCGGGCCGAGGCTCCGCCCCCTCCAATTCAAACAGTGCGGCCCGCCAAATGGCACTGCCGTATACAGAGAGGGCGCCCCGACACCCTCGGAGTCAGTGAAGGGGGGGGGGGGGAACATGCAGGTCAAAACACAGCCCTAGCAGTTCAGGCCACGTGAGCACTACCTGCGGCGCTGAGCCTGAGACTGCCATCACTCTTAAAAGCACAGTAACGTTAAACACAACATGCACACAGTATAGAACCCCCCAAAACTACCCCCCCCCCCCATAGTGAAGGGAGAAGGGACCGTAACGGGAGAGAAATGGCCAAAGAGGAACCACGGGACAGGGGCATCCCAAATCCGGATAGCCGCATTGCCCCACGTGTGAGGTCGAGCGGAGGAGATAAGCTCCTAGGCACCTATCGTGCCATCTACCGTTGGCCAGTGAGCAGCCTGGGCTGGGAGGCTTCCATTAACCATCTAGGTAAACAAACAATCAAAACTGGGCAGAAATGGACCCAAAGGGGGTGCCGGGGTAAGACCCCGGCTACCTGCAAGCAGGAGACTTCTTTCTTCTGTCTTGTCGCCTCATGCAGAGAGAAAACACTGGTGTTAAGTGGGAGGTCCCAGGTATATATAGGCCGGAAGGGGGCTCGTTTTCAAGACTTCTCTCTGCAACGTCGCCACCTGGCGGTGGAGTAACCCGATCGTAAGAATTAAAGGGGAAGCGGGGTGTGTGGCACACTGAGAATATATATCAGTGGTTCCCCAATCAGGCTCACCATAAAGCCTGTGGCCGATTACTTAATAAATTAAGTCTGAATAAAGTCTGCGGCCCCAGAGCATGTGCTCTGTCAGAACGCCCCAGACCCCGGCGTTCACCCTACCGTACATGGATCCCTGTAGCAGCCAAGGCTGAAAGGCAAGGATGGGTCAGAGGATATCCGTGGAAATAGGGTCCTGCAGCGGCCGACAGGCTAGGTGGCCCAGCTCTGCTGCCAAATTCTGAGAGAGTGAGTAGCGATCTTATGCAGCCAACTGCAAGATATAGAACTGGGGACTGGATAGACGGGCAGCTGCCTTTATAGGTGGCCGGGAGGAGCTACATCTTTTGATCTTGCAGTCAGCGCCCCCTAGGGGAGAACACCCATCTGTAAGTACTTCTGGACGGCCTGGAATGGATGGAGGAGAAAATGTGGGTTTTGGTCCGCTTTAAATCTCATGCAGCGAATCAAGAACAGGTCAGCTGGTGTTTATATACAGAAGCTCAAAATGTAGGTATGTGACGTCACTCATCTAACACATTTAGCACAGGATAGTGCCAGTCACTATTTTTGTATATTAAGAACCTATGGTTTTCAGATACTCGTGGGACAATCCCAGTAAGACAAGCAGACTGTCGGTCATAATCAACATAGCTGAATCATAACGAAGGCCTGACATTCCACATCAGAGGGTCCACCACCTTCAGCAATACCCTCAATCAACCGTGGCGTTAGCCTATACAAGCCTATACATCTGCCTCATGAAACATTGAAAGAGTACGTAGTAAGTAAAAAACACCAGGAACATCAGTTTGCAAACAGCCTGAAGACCCCATAGTCCAGATGCTCTCGAAAGACAGGTAGACATCACTGCCTGTGCCACGTAACACTTGGACACAAGAAGAAAAAACTACCACCTCAATAAAGAGACAAAAGAAGGAAATCTTAAAAAATAATTAGAATAACCAAGGAAATGCCTAGTATTTGGACAAAGCCATGTAGAATAACCTAATTGACAAAGTGGTCCGCTCCAATCTTCTGGCAAAATAAACCACCGATTGTGGGCCAGCCCTCAAACTCAACAAGTGCTCTTCTGGAAAGATGAGTGCGTACAACATCCTGCCTGAATGCTCTCCCATGGTTGTCTACTGTAGCGTGTGATGGAAGACCTTATTGCTGTGGTCCCTACAACCCCCACAAATCCCCTAAATCTGGAGTGGGGCTAGGTGAGTGCTGTGACAGGTGAGATTTAGGGGGTCTGACTCCCCCTCCCGAAAGCATAACAATATCCCTTTGTGGTAAAATGGGTGTTAGCCCAGTTAAAGCACCCTCTAAGCCTTTTGCTGCTGAGAAACGCCAACATTAAATTATCCAGTGGCCTCACATCAAGTTATGAAGACTCCGCATGACCTGTAGAAAATCCCAGATGAGACTTCCCTTCGCAATCTGAAACCCCAGCAGATAACCACCCCGTTCTTCCAGTTATACTGGTCTCAAAAGTTATGCCATCAGGCCAAGCTTGTGAATGAGGTGAGCCCTGTGCAATAGAATCTGTGTGATTGGGTAGACTCCACGATGTTCCCCTGTTAACTATGCGACATCTGCCAAGCATGTAAAAATAAACGCTCAACATGGGCCACAGACCCACCTGTCTAAGATTAAGTGTATCATACTCCACCAACTGAGCCAGCATGGCTGGTCTTCCAGAACAATATGGGTGGTGGAAGCCGCTTCTAGCCTAACTTTCAGCCTAGGAGTGATGTTGGTAAAAACACATGCACATCATTCCATTTATCTTGTCATGCACCACTATAACTTCCGATAGTGACTGCACGCAAAAGGTTCACACATGGCTCTCGTCTCACGGCGCCATAGGTGACCTTAGGTGTGCCGTTCGAATATATACTGATCAGAAAACGCATCAGCTTCTGTGAAGCACCTAAGTAGTATAAACAAACAATGCTCCGGTGCAGCACGCTCTGTCGCCATTTGTTACCCTGACGAAATGCAGCCCGATAGCTTCCTATATAGGATTCCACAACAATCTATAGCAAAGGCAAACCAAAAATATTTTTGCTGCCAGTTATGCCCTTAACACCACTGGTAAAAAAAAACGTATTATAATTTGTAATAGTAACAGTGGATTTCTAAATGAAAGGCTAAACATGGTAATTGCAGTGAACTTGGGTTAAAAAGTAATAAAGCAAGTAGTTTATAGCAATAACTACCCTCATCTGCAGTTCGTTATCATAATTGCCGGGTACCATGGAAAACAACCAAAGGCCATTGCGATAAACATAAGGATCAGGCAAATTGCTTTAACTTATTAACTATCATTCCATTTAGAAAAGCATACATACAAAAAAAGAAAAATTACATATATATATATATATATATATATATATATATATACACACAATACATTTTCTCCCTATAAGGAGGCGAAATCTTACTGTGTGTTATGAGGCGATTGTGTAAAAAAAAAAAATAAATTAAAGTACATTCCCGGAGCTTTCACGCCGCTAGCCTGCGGCTCTTGAAGCAGCCGTCTCCCGCTGACAAATACATTATTGGCATCCGTTGCCATCTCCACACAAAGTTGGTTTCACCCCACGGGTGGGCATGGCCTGTATAGGGCCTACGTCAATTGGAAACAACCCACGCCTTGGGAACTTGTTTGTGTGGAGGCGGGGAGCGGTGTCAGCAGCATACACTGGTAATGTATGTTTTTGTGGGTCTCTCTATGTGTCTATGGGAATGTAAATTCTTTTCCCTGCCAGCAACTGGAGGTGCACGCACACTGCCAGCAACTGGGGTGCCGGGCACACTGCCAGCAACTGGGGGTGCCGCGCACACTGCCAGCAACTGGGGGTGCCGCGCACACTGCCAGCAACTGGGGGTGCCGCGCACACTGCCAGCAACTGGGGGTGCCGCGCACACACTGCCAGCAACTGGGGGTGCCGCACACACTGCCAGCAACTGGGGTTGCCAGCAACTGGGGGTGCCGCTCACACACTGCCAGCAACTGGGGGTGCCGCGCACACATTGCCAGCAACTGGGGGTGCCGCACACACTGCCAGCAACTGGGGTTGCCGCACACACTGCCAGCAACTGGGGGTGCCACACACACTGCCAGCAACTGGGGGAGCCGTACACACACTGCCAGCAACTGGGGGTGCCGCACACACACTGCCAGCAACTGGGGGTGCCGCACACACACTGCCAGCAACTGGGGGTGCCGCACACACACTGCCAGCAACTGGGGGTGCCGCACACACACTGCCAGCAACTGGGGGTGCCGCACACACACTGCCAGCAACTGGGGGTGCCGCACACACACTGCCAGCAACTGGGGGTGCCGCACACACACTGCCAGCAACTGGGGGTGCAGCACACACACTGCCAGCAACTGGGGGTGCCGCACACACACTGCCAGCAACTGGGGGTGCCGCACACACACTGCCAGCAACTGGGGGTGCCGCACACACACTGCCAGCAACTGGGGGTGCCGCACACACACTGCCAGCAACTGGGGGTGCCGCACACACACTGCCAGCAACTGGGGGTGCCGCACACACACTGCCAGCAACTGGGGGTGCCGCACACACACTGCCAGCAACTGGGGGTGCCGCACACACTGCCAGCAACTGGGGGTGCCGCACACACTGCCAGCAACTGGGGGTGCCGCACACACTGCCAGCAGCCTGTAATGTGGGATGGTGCTCATGGCCTGTATTGTGGGATGACACTCACTGCCTGTAATTTGGGATGGCGCTCACCGCCTATAACGTGGGGTCTGTATAGGGTGATTGGGAGGGTGTATTTTAGCACACCATTTGGTGTTTAGCTCCTCCAAATCCTGGGTGCAGCTTATGGGATGAAAAATAATGTGCTGTGCGTGTACACTGTACACTTCTTTTTAGAAATGACATGGATCTCTCTGATCTGGCCATATGTTAAAGTTGCAACGGATTCCCATAGTTTATCAGGGTTGTATACTGGTGCATACTAGAAACCGTTCATGTAGAAATGTAGAATGTGTGGTCCAAAGTACAACATTTTTAAAAAGCAGTATGTGGTATTTTTATAAAGCAGTATTAGCAGGTTTAGTAGATGTTTTTTTTTTCAAGATAGTGGAACACACGCATGAAAAACACGATAAACCCCTGATTTTTACAAAGTTATATATATATATATATACCTGCGGCACCGGTTCTCCCTCATCTTGCTCTGGCTTCCATACCAAAGTCAGCTCTGGCTTCTTGCCCACCTGTTGAAAATGTGAGCTCACTAGAGGAAGAGCCTAAAAGCAAACAGAACAAATTAACCTTTCTAATGCATAAAAGGAAGACACAGTAAACCGTGTATAGCAATTTGTTATTTTTTCTTTTTAACTTGCACTGAAAGCAAAAGGACAACTAGGGCTATTCACTTTAACACACACCTAAAAAGCATACAGTACAATGTTAATACATACATTACAATAAATCCGCTTCTGCACCCCATATTTTAGCACCAGAACATCAAAAGCTTCATTTAGAATCCCCATGACCATTGCCTCAGACTCCAAGGGGCCACATTCCTGCAAAAAGGCACAGAAACATGAATATATGCATGAATATGTGTTAAGATCAAACCATAACAAATATTTTTTTTTAAAAATCCATATATCCACACATCAAATATTCTCATTTGCACAGGACAGTAATGTCCCCAAGCTTACCTTTACAAATACAGAAAAGAAGAGTTCAGCACTGAGCTCCTGCACTCTCTTGGATGCAGTTTTTCTGTCATTGCAGTGGTCAGCTTGCTTTTGGATAGCCTCTTGTACTAATTTTGGCTTTGGACCACAACCTAAAAACAGAAAGTATACTTTACACAACCGAAGCAGAAGATGCTTTGAAACACAAATATTTAAGCACAATCACTTTAAAACCTTCCATATAGAGAGACTATTCTAACCAATTAGACACGGATGTTATGTTTTGCTTCAGGATGTAGATGAGATGTCTGCCTCTGGGTCCATATAGTTATTCAAAAACAGTAGAACAAGTAGAACCCTTTTTTGTAAAATGGTTTTCCCCTAATTGTCCTTACAGGGACATCACTTCATTACGATTGTGTATTGCTTGGATCTGGAGAGGGGGCTAGAGCAGGAAGAGAGCTGTCACTCCCTAATGTGCAGGTATAAGACCAGGCAGCTTTTACAAAACACAAGCACTCGTGGCCGCTGAGTCCCGAGGGAATGGACCAAAACCCAGGATAGCCAAAATTACAATTCTGTGAAATTCTGTGGAATACTCACCTGTAGAATTGATATTATTTGTATACAGTGCGTCCTGCTCCAGATATAATAATTACACTTGGGTTATCCTCCACCAGATGGCGCTGCACTGCAGAGACATGGTAAAAACAGGCTCCTCCCAGCCCTTCAAATACCCAGGGACCTCCCATAAATCCCCAGCATTGAAAAGCAGTGAACAAGAAGCTGGGAGAATTAAACCACCCAGAACAACTGGTAATGATAACAATAATAACAATCACCATACAGGGGATCCCGAAAAAATGCAAAAACCAGGGTGGGGTGGAGCAGGACGTACTGTATACAAATAATATAAATTCTACAGGTGAGTATTTCACAGAATTGTATTATTCTTAGTATACAGTACGTCCTGCTCCAGATATAATACTTACACTTGGGACATCCAAAAGCAGTGTCCATGAAGTAGGGTGGGATCCCCAACAAAAAACGACAACAGCAGACAGTTTAAAACCACTGTCACCTGCAGAATCATAAGGCCAACACAGCATGAGCTGAGGCCCTAACATCAACATTGTAAAAAACCTTGCAAAGGTATGAGCAGAAGGCCAATGGTAGTGGCCTAGCCAACCAGTTCAACAGAAACCCGGTGCTGAAAAGCCCAAGAGGCATCAAGCACGCGTAGAAAAAGAATCAAGGCAACAAGGGAGATTCTTCCCCTTGCTGGAATAGGCCTGAGTAACAGCCTGACGAATCCGATCGTTACAATAGATTTGGCAGAAGCCAAAGGCCGAACAAGGTACCAGGAGTAACGTCCATTAAGGTAATAACCAGGACCAAGCCGCCCAACTCCCGAGAGCAGACGAGATCGTGCACATTCAAGATGTAATGACCACAAGCCCCAAGGAACCTCAGTTCCCCTAAAGGACACAGTGACTCTCAAGGAAAAACTGCCAACAGCTGTATAAGGAATGCAGAACCACTTCCTCAGCGTTGCTAGGAAAAAAAGGGGATAGCCGTGGATAACAAAATCTCGAATAAATGAACATAAGACACCTCCAGATGTAGAGAGTCTGGCATAAGGCGGAACTTCACCTTATCCTGGTGTATCTCAAGGAATGAGGGCTAGGTAGACAGAGCCGCCCGCTAACACACGCCTGACCAAGGTAACAGTGACCAGAAGGACAACCTTGAGGGTAAGCACAGCCAGACAGCATCCTGAATAGGACAAATCCTGCAAGCAGACAGAATGAATTCAATTTTAATCCCAACAGGGACCATAGGATTACATGGAGGACGCACATGAGCACCTCCTGAAGGAAGTCTTAACCAAGGAAGACCGAACCAGAGACTGCTAAGGCAAGGTGGACAGGGCAGAGCCTGACCCATCAGAGAGCTGAGCTGGGGAACCAACTCCAATTCATGCTGAAAACCACACTAGAACCCTGGGAACCGAGAACGCCCAACAGGTAAGAGAACTAGACTCACCCCAATCAATGTGGGTATGCCATACCCTACAACAAATAGAAGCAGACGAGGAAGAGGCTTACTCCTAGCCTCTCCCATAGTCACAAACAGATAAACCTGTCTCCATCAAGATGTATGTTTCAGCAGTCAGGCCGACTAGGCCAGGGACTGTAGATTGGAGTGACGTAAAGGGGGCCCTGAGTGATCAACTGGCACTCCTGGCAAGGTACAGAACTACTGACCACAGTACCATGTCTGCAACCACACTCTACTAGGTCACCTGGGGGCCACCAGAATCACTGGTCCCCTTACCAGAGCAATCTTACGCAGAACCCTGCCTAGCAGAGGGAATGGAGAAGGACATACAGAACCGAACGTCCTGTCAAGACGGAACTAAAGGCATCCGGACCACTGACATAGGATCCTGGGACAGGGAAACAAGGCCGATAGCCTGTGAAGGTGACGGAACCCAACAGATCCACGACTGGTTGGACTCCATAGGGACACGGGGATTAGCACATCCTGTCGCAGAGGGGCTCTGCCGGAGCTAATATCACTAACATGCAGGGAGCATTGTCTCCACCCAGAAAGGGAACATAGACACTCCCTGGAAGGTCCGCCAGCTCCAGGGCCCTTCCAATGATTAATGTAGGACATCTGTCGTCAGACGGACCGAGCACCCCCAGACTGGCAAATCCAGAAGAGGAATGGTCAAGCGAGATAGAGCCAACTGAAAGGCGCTCACTGTTTAGAATCAATAGGCGTAAGGACCTACTAAGAGCCCCACCAGAATCGCAGGGGGTTTCAGAAGAAACCTTGCCCTTCAACCTGAAAGGTGACCGTTTCCAGGAAGAGGCAAGAAGGAACTGCCCCCAGACAGGTCCCTCGAGTTCATCCACTTTCAAGAGAAAAAACGTCATACAGGTGGGAAGGCCCACAGACCCTGCTCCAGGGGTGCTGGACCCCTGTCCCGTGTTACCAATAGAAGTCGCAGAAGGGCTCAAGGGGAACTGAGCATAAGGGACCTCTTCCGAGCAAAAAACAACGGGCCCACCAGTTGCATCCCTGTTTGGTGTTAAGAGACCGAAACAGCAATGAGGGACTGAGTCCATGAGACCAGATTGCCCACCAAATTGCTGAGAAGGGGAGAATCTGGTTTGAACCTAATCCAGAATCATTCCTAATAATGGAGTTACCACTTTAAGGGAACAGCGAGGACTCGGGGTGATTGAACACCCATCCAAATGACTCCCAATGGACCCACCAGCCGGGTATCCAACTATCCTGACGCAGAGACAGGGTAGTGAGGAAGGGCGTCCGGGTAGACATTGCGCGGTCTCATCAGAGACATCACCATTGTCAGCATCTGAGTGCACACTCTGGGAGTTGGAGGCCAGATAACACGGCCACAATTAACAGTGTTGGACTTCCAACACGAACCCGAAGAGCCTCAGAGACCTGAGGGCACAGGGATGTAAACAAACATTTTAGAGTTCCCCTTGATGATTAATCATCAGCCTAAACCGCCTACCCTTTGGTAGGGGACTGCGGTGGAGCATGGCTCCGTTAAGCACGCATGGTGCTGCCTATCTTCACCCGACCAGCGCAGCCCAGGCTGGGAGGAACATCACAGGGAGGACGGGTGGGAATAGTCCAACAGGGCCGCAGGCTTTGGTAGCCCCGCTCACCTGCGAGAGAGTGATACATCATGTCTTCGCAGTCAGCACTGCAGATAAATCTGGGGATTTGTGGGAGCTCCCTGGGTATTTGAAGGGCCGGGAGGAGCCTGTTTTTTCCATGTCTCTGCAGTGCAGCGCCATCTGGCGGAGGATAACTCAAGTGTAAGTATTATATCTGGAGCAGGACGTACTGAATGCTAAGAATATCGTGGGTTTTGGTCCACTTTAAGAGAGAAGATTGTGTGTCAGCAAGAATTTTTTTCAGAGGAAATAGGTGTTATAATGGTGTTACTTACACAGTTACTGATTGCATAATTTTTTTTATGTGTTTACTTTTGGGTCTATTATTGAGCCTGTGAGCGCCATTGTGGGCTGCATTCATCCTGTCCCTGTCAGTATATCCTTGCATGCACTACACTTGTACTACAATCTGTTATCATGTTTATACTTTCATTTGATTATAGCATGACTAATATGGATCTGCTTAGCTTTGTAACATAGTTTTAGTAAATGTGGTTTGTTGATTTTATAAATGACTGGGGCATCCTCTGTGGGGAGACCCTCCGCCCCCATGCTTAATCACTTGGGTAGCTGTGACAGGTCACCGCACATGGAAGCGCTTTGCATGGTGGGCGGGGGTGAGACACACAGAGGAGTATTTAAACACAGGTTAGTCTATTGTTCATTAGCCTAAGGAAGTGGGATTTTTGCCCACGGAACGCGTGGCTCTGGATTGGCAGGCGATGGGGAGACACTATTGGTTTGATATTTTGATATTATGGATATTGATTTTATTTGCGCTCATCAGTTGGCATGTTAATTCATACAGTGATTTGATCGGATGATAGTGCTTCGATACGGCTGTTTCTGTCTGAGGGACAGCCTTTGTGCTGTTGTGGTTTCTGACTTTGAGACTGGCTATATGAGAGCTGGTTTATATTATTGCCACTATTGCACTTTAAATAGATATCCATTATATTACTCTTGCACATTTTTGCACTCTATCTTGCACCTTGCACTTTTTGCCACTTATAGTGGCAAAAATAGTTACTAAATAGTTATGAAATGAGTTAAAATAGTTATTAAATGCATTTAGTATATGGATTTCATGCTTGCTGTATTATGATTATGATGAGGCATCAATTTTCTCCCCACCGTTTACACATCCTGTACGTTTATGTCATGTGTGGTATTGTCTTATGTTTTTTAACGTGTTTTTAAAATGTCCGTTGTATAGGTTGTGGTTGTAAACATTTAATAAAGTTTGATATTCATTTCTGATTCTGAGTTGGAGTGCCCCTGTTAAGTTTTGGGGTCTTAGAGAGGAAACTTAATAGAAATCTTAGGGTGCACCTATACTGAAAGGAAAGTTTATGTCATCACCTTCTATCCCCAGCCCAGTGATCCAAAACAGACAAAAGAAAATGTGAAATTGCAACACTACCTTATGTAGGAAGCCTGATGGCAATCTGAAAACAACTTTTTCCTTATGAAGGAATATCGTGAAATTATATTTAATGGAAAGGGCCACCAAAAAAGCCAGTCCATAGGCTCAAAGGGAGAGTGTTGCAAAGCTGAGAGAACTTAATCAGGGTTCCAAGGTTCTGTTAGTTTAGAAAATACAATACAATGAGTACAGCACGGCTTGCTTCATTTCAATTCTTTACATGTGGGAGATCCGCCACAGGTGGCACAATCGACTGCAGGATGACTTGTGGCCCCTCCCGGCCCATAAAAGGGCCAGAATTACCCAGAAGACTCCAGTGTTTGAAAGCAGTAATGCAAGAAGCCGGGAGGCAAGGACCATGTTAGTAAAACACAGCCCACTAAAAGGAAACTCTCTCAACAAAAATCACCATAACAGGGCAAAAGAGAACAACGATAACAAGGGTGGGATGAAGCAAGCAGTGCTGTACACCGTAAAAACAATTCTACAGGTGAGTAATCACAGAATTGTATTTTTCCAGGTGTACAGCACGGCTTGCTTCATTTCAATTATTTACATGTGGGACATCCAACAGCAGTGTCCAAAAAAGAAGGGTGGGATCCCCAGAGAGCAATGGCAGGCAGTTCAAGCCACTACCGCCTGAAGCACCTTGCAGCCCAAAACAGCGTCAGCTGAGGCCTTAACATCAACTTTGTAAAACTTGGAAAAAGTATGAACCGAAGACCAAATAGCGGCCTTACAAACCTGTTCAACTGAAGCTTGGTGCTGGAAGGCCCAAGAGGCACCAATAGCCCTAGTGGAGTGAGCTGTAACACGGAAAGGGCGTTCCTTCCACTTAGAGTATGCGTGCACCACCGCCTGTCTAATCCACTTACTGATAGTGGATTTGGCTGGAGGCAAGCCCTTCCTAGGTCCAGAAGGAAGGACAAAAAGAGAATCAGACTTCCGAAATGACTCAGTGGCAACCAAATAATACTTGAGTGCCCTGACCACATCCAGAGAATGAAGGTTCCGTTCCTTGGAATTAGCAGGGGCAGGACAATAGGAAGGTAAGACAATGTCCTCATTGAGATGAAAGGCAGAAACAACCTTGGGCAAGAATTCCGGCCTAAGACGGAACACCACCTTATCCTGATTCCGCTCAAAATAAGGAGGTTTCATGGAAAGCGCCGCCAGCTCAGAGACGCGACGCACCGAAGTGACAGCAACCAAAAAGGCTACCTTAATAGTCAGAATAGAAAGAGCAGCATCGCACAGGGGCTCGAAGGGGGGACCCTGAAGAGCAGAAAGCACCAAGTTCAAATCCCACACCGGTAGCAGAGGCTTATGCGGTGGACGTACATGAGTGACTCCCTGGAAAAAGGTTTTGACAAGCCTATGATTAGCGAAAGATCTTTGTAAAAAAATTGCCAAGGCAGAAACTTGTCCCTTGAGGGTACTCAGTTGTAGACCCGATTCTAGACTGTGTTGAAGAAACTCCAGAAACCAGGAAAGGGAGAAGGTGAGGCAAGGGAAGGCCTTAGACTCACACCAGGCAATGTAAGCGTGCCAGGCCCTGAACTAAATCATAGAAGAGGATTTTTTCCGAGCCTGAATCATAGTACTGACGACCGAAGCCGGCAAAACCTTATTCATCAGGATGGAGGTTTCAGCAGCCAAGCCGTCAAAGCCAGCGTTTGTAAATTGGGGTGGCGCAGCTGTCCCTGAGTGAGGAGCTCTGGAACGTCAGGCAGGATGTACTGATCCACCGCCATCTGGACGACGTCTGCAAACCATACCCTCCTCGGCCAGCGGAGGGCCACTAGAATGGTCGGTACCACCTCCTGGGCTATCTTGCGCAGCACATGACCCAACAGAGGGAAGGGAGGAAAGACAAAGGAGTCGAAACTCCTTCCAAGGAAATGCCAGCAGGGCGAAGGCCAGAGGATCTCGACAGGTATACGAATCTCGGAAGCTTGTGATTGTGACAGGACGCAAACAGGTCCACGTCCGGCTGACCCCAGCGGCGACATAGGGCATGAAAGATCTTGTTGTCGAGAGACCATTCCCCTAGGCAAGACGTCCCTCTGCTCAGGGCATCTGCCTCCTGGTTCTCCACCCCGGGGATGTAAACCGCCGAGATGGAGGGAACCGTCTCCTTCGCCCAAGACAATATCAGGGACAAAAGGTTGTCCAAATAAGGAAGAACGCGAATGCCCTGGCTCCTCAGAAGGGCCATGACACCCGCCAGCACCTTGGTGAACACCCGGGGGGGGGGCGAGGTGATGCCAAACGGCAAGGCCACAAACTGGTAGGGTTGATCCCCCAGAGCGAACCTCAGGAACCTCTGGTGTCCCAGGAAGACAGGAACGTGCAGATAGGCATCCTTGATGTCCACAGTGGTCATGAAATCGCCTGGCCGAAGAGAGCTCACCTCCGACCGTAAGGTCTCCATGCGGAAGTGTTTGAACTTGACAACTTGCCCTTTAGATCCAGGATGGGTCTCAGGGAACCGTCCTCCTTGGGTACCGTGAACAGGTTGGAGTAGAACCCCCCCTCCGTTCTTGAAGAAGCACATGGCACACCACTCCTGATGACAGAAGATGATGAACGGCCAGCCTCAGGCCCTGCGCCGTCACAGGATTTTGGGAGATCCGGGACCGAATGAATATTGGGGGCAGCTAAGCTGCCAGCTATATCTTGTATCCGGAGGACACCACCCCCTGAATCCACCGGTCTGAGGCGTGTTGCCTCCAGACGTGAGCCGAAGCCGCCCCCCCACCCGGCTGGGTGAGGGCGTCCCCTCATGCCTGAGGGACCTTGGGAGGGGCCTTAGGCTTGGACGACGACCTCGGGCTCTACCTCGCCCCAATGAGTCTCTGCGGCCATCAGAAAAGGAAGATCCTCGTCCTCCCTGAGAGGGACGAAAGGAAGAAGAGCACCAAAAACTCTGAGTTTCCTGAGAGGAGCAGGAGCGGGGAAGGTAAGTATATTGTGAGATAAAAAAACGTGAGAAAAACACACACAGCATAAAATGCACAAGAATAAAGCATGTGGGACACATAATGAAAAGGGAAAAAAAAAGGTGGTTCCTCCTCTCCCCCCGCCTATAGGCTCACCATAGCCTATTGCCTGCTAGCAGGAAGAGTCTGCGGCCCAGAGCGTAGCTCTGCCGAACGCCTGACCCTCGGCGTTCCCCCTACCTGCACCTGATCCGCAGCCATGGCTGGGAGGCAAGAAGGGTCCTGGGAATAGGGCTTGCAGCGGCCGACGGGCTAGTAATGCCCCGCTTATCTGCGAAGTCCATGGAGAGAGAGAAAGAGACCATTTTCGCAGTCAGACTGCAGGAGAAGACTGGGGGTCTTCTGGGTAATTCTGACCCTTTTATGGGCCGTGAGGGGCCTGCAGTCGATTGCGCCACCTGTGGCGGATTTCCCACATGTAAAGAATTGAAATGACGCAAGCTGTGCTGTACACCTGGAAAATGTGCATTGCTCCTTGAAGGAAAGTCGAACAGTAATCTGCAAGAGGCTTCTGTGAAAAACAGAGTACTGATCGACAGATCTTTGTCTACTCTGGATTGAAATAAACTAGTAACTAGAAACTGACTAGCAGTGAGAATTAAAACCATCTCAAATAATCTCCAGTATCTGTAATAAACCTTTGAAGATTTTCGAACCTTCATTAGAGCGCAACGTGACAGCTTGCGAAGACCCTTTTAGCTTTCAGTAGCCAAAAAAAAGAAAGTGACCCAAGATTGACCCCTGTGACAACAGGTCAAGATGAAGATGCACTGGATTGTAAATTGAAAGGGTCACTATATCTGCATATTAGGCTCTCTATGGCCAATGTGAAGCAATGAGGATTATCTTGACTCGTTCTAAACATATAGAAATCGATGCATAAGTGGCAGATGAGGGCATGAGTAGACCATTCTGAGTCCATGGAGTCAATAAGACATCTACCACTAGGGCTAGAGGATCCCTTATGCTGCCCACAACGTTTTTGACCCTTCTGTTGGTTTTCGAAATAGATCTACTTCTGAAGTGCCCCAGTAATCACAGGGAGGGAGTTGGAGGTCTCTGGATCTAACTCCCCCACCTCCTTCGGGTGACTTGTGTGCTGGGGAGATCTCTGGAATATGGCCCAAATTTAATTCTGGTTTTCTCACATTTATTAGTAGTAATGGAGCCAAACTCATAATAAAGTGATGACTAAATTACCCCAGTTGAAAAGGGGGGAGGTGTTAAAGGCCCTAGCATCTTGAGACTCTGAATTGGAATTTAAAATCCCTGGGCCTGGCAGTGTAGTAGGCTCTTGGCCACTCAGAAGTACCAGGTAGAACTGGAGAAGCTATAGTGGACACAGCCTTGGAAATGCCTAAGCAGTGACGGTTGAGAGCTTAAAGTGGACCAACACCCAGGATTTTGACTATCCTGGGTTTTGGTCCACTTCGGTGGGGCACCCCGATCGGGGGTGCCCCGCTGTGTGAAACCCC
Organism: Gastrophryne carolinensis; assembly: GCA_027917425.1. Lineage (NCBI taxonomy): Eukaryota > Metazoa > Chordata > Amphibia > Anura > Microhylidae > Gastrophryne > Gastrophryne carolinensis. Next base: position 199,327,676 of record CM051237.1, read on the forward strand.
CCAGAAACCCCAAAAAACTCACCTCTCCCCGCTCCCACGTGAACGCCGCAGCCAATCCCTGCTTCCGCCGCCGCCTCCCGCGCGTCACTCTCGGCGCCCGCGCCGGCCATTCACAGAGGGCCGGCGCGGGCGCGTCTGGAGGGGCGCGCGGGAGGCGGCGGCGGCGGCAGATCAGGTAAGGTCTTTTTGGGGTTTCGGATGTCCCGCGGGGTGGGAGGTGATCGGCCCGGGAATCTTATAGATTTCTGGGCCGATCACCCCTGGGTGTTGGTCCACTTTAACCGTCTCAATATGAGCTGGGCAGATAACATTTTTTTTAGGGTGCCACTGTGAAGGTGCGCAGCTCCTTCAGCTGAGAATGAGGCTATATTTTGAGGAGGTTTATCTTCATCCGATGGGTGAATTATTTTAATTATTGGGCCATCTATAGAACAGGGAGGCTATAAAACATAACATGCATGCATGCATAGGCAGGCTTATTCAGCATTCCTATTTTCTCAAAGATGCAGGAAACTTACCAATAGAAGCTGCCAGAAGCCTGTGGACAATTATATCAGCAAAGCGTCTTATGGGAGAAGTGAAGTGAGTATAAAGAGGGACATTGAGGGCATAATGGTGGAAAAGGCTTTCATCATTAAGGGCTCCAGTACAGAAATACACTGCCATCTGTAGTAGATAAAAATAAATGTATTTCATTAGAGTAAGGACGTAAACAATTACATTTATAAAATGTTAAGATTGGTAAACATTTTGTAAATTTAGCAGTGACCAAAAGGTAATCCACCCAACAGAGATGCTATGGGAGAGCAGAATGGCATCAAAGAAATACCAGTTTTTTTTTCTTGACCGTCACCACCACCCAGGTCAACTTATGGATTTTATGTTTCATGAATTTAAACTCTAGTGACCAAAGAGATACTGCTCTTAAACCGGACCTTCACCATGATTTATTGAAAAACCCAAACCCTTATAAAACGATTCCGCAGCATCTAAAAGTAATATATTTTAAGTTTTTAGTCACTTACTTATTATTCTTTCCCCCACTGGGCTGCAACTCTATTCAGGACTCTAGGATATGGCGCCGCCATCTTGACTCAGAAGCATCACACTTACTGAGGAGAGAAGAGTGGGATAAAGTACAGGGGGGCGGGTTATAGCTGTGATTTGCTCAGACAGAGCAGAGCTGGGGTCAGGAAAAGGTCAGCAATCCCAGAATGCCGAGCAGCACAGTTAGAAGGCAATTCCTGTTTGCAGGCTGCCTGATGTCCCATGAGCCGCCATCTTGGATGTTTAAAGGCTCATAAAATGCAGTAACTGCAGGTAGGATGATTTTTAATGTGAGCAATCTGTATATACAGGGTGTGGGAAACATATAAGATAGACTCTTATTCAGAGTGAAGGACCGCTTTAAATGACATGCCAATGATTTTTTAACTAACTGCCAGCCTACCTATATATTTTGTCATTCTCTGTTGCCAGACCATTTTCACTATTTTGCGCTATATATGTTTAACTGAGATTTTTTAGAGTGTCCAAGGATTTCCCAGAAATATAATGTATTGGTTTTTTTTCAGCAGAGTTTGGGCTTTAATATGAAATAGTTTTTAGCGATTCCTAAAAAATTTTGGGTGACACATGTGGAAAAAAATGAAATACATTTTTTTTTACATTTTGTAGTTTCCTGCCCAGGAAACTCCCCCCAACAGCACTAGGAGATTTTCAGATGAAATACAACAACTACTATGTGCATTACTAGGTTTTCAAGAAAAACAACCCTTTACATTTAACCCTTTAACTGCCAGCCTACCTGGAGTTTTTGTTACGCTTTGTTGCCAGACCAAATTTCACTATTTGGCACTATGCATGTTCAACTGTGATTTTTGAAGGGATTTCCCAGGAAAATTATATATATTTTTTTTTAGCAGAGTCTGGGTTTTAACATGAAATGTCTTGTTTGTCATTTGTCAAGTGTATTCTTAATATTTTGGGGTGAAATATGTGAAAAAAAATAAATTTTTTACAATTTGTAGTGTTTTTTTTGTAATAAAAAATGTAAGTTTGTCAATAAAATCTTATTGCCTGTGAAATCCCAATTTCTTCCGGTTACAACGGTACCACATATGTATTGGTAGACACCCTTTCCTGCCCAGGAGACCCCCCCCCCAAACTGAAACAGAACACCACAAGAGATTTTTAGATCAAATACAGCTATGCTAAGCGCTATGTGCACCTTGCAGTTTTTTAATAAAAACAACCCTTTACATTTGAAATACCCCCCACAAACTATATATTCTCTGGAAATACACACTTCAAGCTTTCTAGGCGTACCAGGCTTGTTGATGTTGCCAGAGTTTTCTGGAAGTTCTCCCTCAATGTATTCTTTAGTTACACAGACCTTCCCTAAATAAGAATTAAAAAAAACAGGATCAAAGCCACATTTTCCTAAAAAAACTATATACAAACAAGAAAAAAGTTAACCTGAAAAAGCAAAATCCCCCGAACAGAACGATACCCAACATGCATAGCTACTGTCAAAAATACAATTCTGTGAAATACTCACCTGTAGAATTGATTTGTATACAGTACGTCCTGCTCCAGATATAATACTTACACTTGGGTTATCCTCCGCGAGATGGCGCCGCACTGCAGAGACATGGAAAAACAGGCTCCTCCCGGCCCTTCAAATACCCAGGGACCTCCCACAAATCCCCAGCATTGAAAAGCAGTGAACAAGAACCCGGGAGAATTAAACCACCCAGAACAACTGGTGATAACAATCACCATACAGGGGATCCAGAAAAATGCAAAAAAAAACAGGGTGGGTTGGAGCAGGACGTACTGTATACAAATAATATCAATTCTACAGGTGAGTATTTCACAGAATTGTATTATTCTTAGTATACAGTACGTCCTGCTCCAGATATAATACTTACACTTGGGACATCCAAAAGCAGTGTCCATAAAGTAGGGTGGGATCCCCAACAAAAAACGACAACAGCAGACAGTTTAAACCACTGTCACCTGCAGAACCATACGGCCAAGACAGCATGAGCTGAGGCCCTAACATCAACATTGTAAAAACCTTGCAAAAGTTATGAGCAGAAGGCCAATGGTAGTGGCCTAGCCAACCAGTTCAACAGAAACCCGATGCTGAAAGGCCCAAGAGGCATCAAGCACGCGTAGAAAAGGAATCAAGGCAAGAAGGGAGATTCTTCCTCTTGCTGGAATAGGCCTGAGTAACAGCTTGACAAATCAGATCGCTACAAATAGATTTGGCAGAAGACAAAGGCCGAACAAGGTACCAGGAGTAACATCCATTAAGGTAATAACCAGGACCAAGCCGCCCAACTCCCGAGAGCAGACGAGATCGGGCACCTTCAGGATGTAATGACCACAAGCCCCAAGGAACCTCAGTTCCCCTAAAGGACACAGTGACTCCCAAGGAAAAAACTGCCAACACCTGTATAAGGAATGCAGAACCACTTCCTCAGCGTTGCTAGGAAAAAGAGGATAGCCGTGGATAACAATATCTTGAATAAATGAACATAAGACACCTCCAGATGTAGAGAGTCTGGCTTCAGGCGGAACTTCACCTTATCCTGGTATATCTCAAGGAATGAGGGCTAGGTAGACAGAGCCGCCCACTAACACACGCCTGACCAAGGTAACAGTCACCAGAAGGACAACCTTGAGGGTAAGGGCAGCCAGACAGCATCCTGAATAGGACCAAGGGACAATCCTGCAAGCAGACAGAATGAATTCAATTTCAATCCCAACAGGGACCATAGGATTACATGGAGGACGCACATGATTACCCCCTGAAAAAAGTCTTAACCAAGGAAGACTGAGCCAGAGACTACTAAGGCAAGGTGGACAGGGCAGAACCTGACCCATCAGAGTACTGAGTTGGAGAACCAAGTCCAATGCTGAAACCAACTCTAGAACCCTGTGAACCAAGAACGCCCAACAGGGAAGAGACCTAGACTCTCACCAATCAATATGGGAATGCCATACCCTATAACAGATAGAAGAAAAAGAGGAAGAGGCTACTCCTAGCCTTCCCATAGTCACAAAACACCGAGACAGATAAACCTGTCTCCATCAAGATGTATGTTTCAGCAGTCAGGCCGACTAGGCCAGGGACTGTAGATTGGAGTGACGTAAAGGGGGCCCTGAGTGATCAAACTGGCACTCCTGGCAAGGTACAGAGCTACTGACCACAGTACCATGTCTGCAACCACACTCTACTAGGTCACCAGAATCGCTGGTCCCCTTACCAGAGCAATCTTACGCAGAACCCTGCCTAGCAGACGGAATGGAGAAGGACATACATAACCGAACGTCCTGTCAAGACGGTACTAAAGGCATCAGGACCACTGACATAGGATCCTGGGACAGGGAAACAAAGGCCGATAGCCTGTGAAGGTGACGGAGCTAATATCACTAACATGCAGGGAGCATGGTCTCCACCCAGGAAGGGAACAGACACTCCCTGGAAGGTCCGCCAGCTCCAGGCCCCTTCCAATGATTAATGTAGGACATCTTTCGTCAGACGGACCGAGCAACCCCAGACTGGCAAATCCAGAAGGGGAGTGGTCAAGCGAGATAGAGCCAACTGAAAAACGCTCACTGTTTAGAATCAATAGGCGTAAGGACCTACTAAGGGCCCCACCCCCACCAGAATCGCAGGGGGTTTCAGAAGAAACCTTCCCCTTCAACCTGAAAGGTTGGCATCCATGGTGACCGTTTCCAGGAAGAGGCAAGAAGGAACTGCCCTCAGACAGGTCCCTCGAGTTCATCCACTTTCAAGAGAAAAACCGTCATACAGGTGGGAAGGCCCACAGACCCTGCTCCAGGGGTGCTGGACCCCTGTCCTGTGTTACCAATAGAAGTCGCAGAAGGGCTCAAGGGGAACTGAGCATAAGGGACCTCTTCCGAGCAAGTTAACAACGGGCCCACCAATTGCATCCCTGTCTGGTGTTAAGAGACCGGAACAGCAATGAGGGACTGAGCCCATGAGACCAGATTGCCCACCTAATTGCTGAGAGGGGGAGAATCTGGTTTGAACCTAATCCAGAAAACATTCCCATTAATGGAGTTACCACTTAAAGAGAACAGCAAGGACTCGGGGTGATTGAACACCCATCCAAATGACTCCCAATGGACACACCAGCAGGGTATCCAACTATCCTGATGCAGAGACAGGGAAGTGGGGAAGGGCGTCTGGGTAGACATCACGCGGACGCCCCTTGGTCTCATCAGAGACATCACCATCGTCAGCACCTGAGTGAACACCCTGGGAGTTGAAGAGATAGTATATAACGGAGGGAACAGCTGGGTGAGGCTGTTTTGGACGCACACGCCATCACCCAGCTGCACGTGTCTTTTTGTTGTTCTTTGGCACGTTGACGGCTGGACAGCAGCACCTCGTTGGGGAGACCTCCATGCTGGATGGTCTCCGTTGTGGAGTTGGGAGGCATAATAATGAAAGGATTCCAAGGTACTGTTTTTTTTATTTTGTCCTGATATTAAGCTGCATACATTATACTGGAATAGCCTGCTGGAGAAGTTGCGTTCTACTTATATACATAATAAAAAAGATTATGCTTTTAAACAAACATAATCTGTTGCTTAACATTTGATAGCCTTCTACTGGTATTTGTTCAGGCCCCCCTCCTTCCTTGCTCAGTGCCACAGTTTGTCCCAATATTGTGTTTGATTCTTTCTGACTTTGCTTGACCTTTCTGGTTATTCTAATTTCATCTTATATTTAATCCTGCCTAGACCGGCTGCACGAATATTTCCAGTCTTTGAGCAACCATTGAGACATTATCATTCAAAAGTCGATTTCCCAAGCCAGGATCTGTGTGTGTTTTCTTGGAACAGGCATTGTGCTTTAAATAATGATCATCCATATGAATGGATGTTTTTTGATATTGGATTTGATATATTTCTGATGTTTCCATCGTTTATTTGATTGTGGTGTGTCTTTAGATGTTACAATGTATTTTTTATTTTTAACAAAAAAATTGTCTTGTTATTTATTTTTCCTTAATATTGGAATAGTGTGAACAAAGGGGCGCTGAAGAAGCCTGGGATTCAGGCGAAACTAGTCCGCCCAGAACCTCTAGGGTCATGGATCAAACACACTGCATGATGATCTAATGGTTGTTTTATCTATACTTGTATGTTATTTGTATATTTATATTGTATGTATATGTCATTTGTACAAGTGTCATTATTAATATTTTTATTGTTGTGTCTACTCTTTAGCTTAGTAGATTTGGATGTTTGCAATTTCTACACAGTATGTATTAATAAATGTATTGGAATATGGTATTGTAATGTATTCAAGTCTTTTTGGTGGCGTGGTGTAGCTTACCGGAGCTCTGTCGCTGTTTCTTTTTTTGGGGTGTACCCAATAACCCCTGTCTTTTCTTTTGTTGTTGCATTAGGCTTCGAGCCCGGTACCACACCAGCCCATTCCGTACAGGTCTCCTGGGTACCCCAGGCGTCCTTATTCTTGGACAATTATTAATTGTTTTTTTTTTTTTTTTTTTTCCAGTTTTACATTGTTTGGTAGGGTTGTATATTGTGGGTTCACCTGAACCTTTTTGTTTGGTATCGAGTTGAAGAGAGGCCAGATAACAAGGCCACAATTAACAGTGTTGGACTTCCAACACGAACCCGAAGAGCCTCAGAGAGATGAGGGCACAGGGATGTAAACATAAGCATGATAGAGTTCCCCAGACGGAAAGAAGCCCACTGGGAGCAAGGTGCTGATGGCCCAACTCAGAGTTTCCAAGCAGGAAACTGCCTGTAATTAGAGAATTGCTGTGAATCCAGACTGGCCCAACCCGACCCATCCTTTGGGGGACTGTGGAAAGGTGGTATAGCGGCCCTTGCCTCTGCTTATTACGGGCAATCTGCAAGAGACTCTCAGACCTTGCAGGCCTAGCATGGCCTGTGCCAGCAACTGAACAGCGGCAGGGACCAGGAGTACCTGGGACCTGATAAAAACTGGGGAAGGCCGTGCAGCAAACGCTATCCTGTATTTGGAGGACACAACCTCCTGAATCCACCAGAATGAGGCAAGATGCCTCCTGATAAGAGCAAGGTGCTGCAGCCATCCCCTCACCCAGACGGGCGAGGGCGCCCCATCATGCTTGAGGGGGTTTGGTGGAAGATTTGGGCTTAGCCCCGCCGGAGGGGCCAGAGCATTGTCTGCTGCTCATGGGGCAGGAGTCTGCACGAAAAATCCGGAAGGATACCCCTGGTTCTTGTTTAACACTAAGGTAGGGGGGAGGAGGGGTGCCCCTGCCCCGAGGGGGCCGAGACGGCCGTCTGCGAAGGGGTGATTTGCCCTTTTTACCGAACAGGTCTAGACGGGCCCCAAATAGGCGTTGCCCTCTAAAGGGGTGCCCAGTAAGAGTCTTTTTAGTAGCATCATCAGCACCCCACTGTCGCAGCCAGACCAAGCGACGAATAGCCACTGCAAGGGCGGAAGTTCTTGCACACATTCTAATCGCGTCATCCATCGCTAATAGAATAAATTGCACAAATACATCACAATTGGAGAGTGCATTAAACACCTCCCAGGGGAGATCCTCGGGGTGATGATCAAGCAATTTTTTGATGAGGGTTCTAGCGGCCACTGCAGTAATAGCTTCGGCACAGACCGGGCGCAGCGCCGTCCCGGCACAAGAAAAGGCATGGGTGGCCAGCAGCTCAATGCGCCGGTCCTCAGCATCCCGAAGGGTACTATAAGCAGGGGTTGTAATAAAGGGGGGGTTAGGGACCCCTATGATCGGCGCATCCACCACGGGGGGTGATGACCAACAATTAACCACCTCAGGGGGAAAAGGGTATTTCCTATCCCAGTCCCCTGGAACCCCTGGAAGTTTACTGGGGCATTCCCATTCCTTGAGCACAAGGGCATGGAAATGAGCCTGCTCTAGAAATTCCAAACGTGCAGGCGCAGTATGGAAACGCTCCCCTCTAGGCTTGGGGACCTGACCGGGGGGAGAGATAGACAGTGCCTTAAAGACCTTAATCAACAAGTCGTCAGTGTCACACTGGCCCCAGTATTCAGGGCCAGAATCGTCATGACTCCTTGGCCTCTCATCAGATGAGCCTGAGTCAGAGAACAACTCCCCTTCATCAGAAGGGGTATAGTCACACGGAGTAGCAAACCCCGCAGTTCTCATAGAACATACAGAAACATGAGGCGACAGGTGCCGCTTTCTACCAGGGCCCATTCGCTCTGACAACCTAGCAATAATCTGTTCAGCCGTGAGTAGTCTGGAAGGCCCAGCAGGCTGCAATTCCCCACTTGTAAGCGACTCAGCAGGAGAGAGATTTAAGCCTGGGGAGATAGGTGAATTGAAGCTAGGTGTAGCCACTGGCCGACCAGATTGCAGGGCCAGGGCTTGCTCGGCACAGGGTACGCAGACCCGTGTCCTGTCAGCATCAGCATGGGGTTGTCCACACGCTATACACCGCCGGTGTATAGGGAAGTAGGAGAATATTACAAGGCCCGCTATAATTTTACACCGGGCCGGGAGAAGCCTATGGTGTTCACCGGTCTGAAAGACATAATGGGAATAAAGGGTGTCAGAACCATGCGCAGTAATCAAGGATCATGAAAATCGCCCGCGAGGGCACTTACAGACCAAAGGAGGAGGACCGCTACCACGCGTGCGTGCGACCAGCATCAAAATGGCGCCAAGCGAACCTCGAAGGGCGGGCCAGAGTGGGCTGTGACGCGGAGCGCGCCAACCAGGTCCCCACCCCCCCGAAGAGCGTGAAGCTCTGAGATAGTTACAAAGTTGTCATGAGGAGCAAAGTGTATGGCACACTTTAGAAAAAATGATTTGCCAATGAAGATGCTGCAGCGTCTGAGGCGACGCCGCCGCCTGGCGCAGCACATCCATTAAAGGAAGAGGTGCGCGCGGCGGCGACAAATACACTAGTAAAGAGCAAAAAGCGCGGCTCTGACACTAGGAATACCAGTCCGGGGCAAGACTAAGGCCATAACGTGTAAAAACATACACTAAGACCACCACACACACCCACCCCCCCCCTTTTTTTGCCCCGGGGCTACGGGGGGGGATGAGGGAGGATGGCGACCCTTTGTACAGGGCCCACCGCTGCATGGGGCAATAGTGCGGGAGGGGCATCCCCTAGAGGCTCACCATCAGCCTAAACCGCCTACCCCTTGGTGGGGGACTGCGGTGGAGCATGGCTCCGTTAAGCACGCATGGTGCTGCTTATCTTCACCCGACCAGCGCAGCCCAGGCTGGGAGGAACATCACAGGGAGGACGGGTGGGAATAGTCCAACAGGGCCGCAGGCTTTGGTAGCCCCGCTCACCTGCGAGAGAGTGATACATCATGTCTTCGCAGTCAGCACTGCAGAGAAATCTGGGGATTTGTGGGAGCTCCCTGGGTATTTGAAGGGCCGGGAGGAGCCTGTTTTTCCATGTCTCTGCAGTGCGGCGCCATCTGGCGGAGGATAACCCAAGTGTAAGTATTATACCTGGAGCAGGACGTACTGTATACTAAGAATAGAAGAGTTGCCAAACACCAAAAAATAAAGCATGTGCACAATGGTAATTTTGCTTGAAGATTTCAGCTCTGCAGACAAAGTGCGCACCTTGCGCTTTTTCTACCAAAACAACCCTTTACATTTTGAATACCCCCCACAAACCATATATTCCCTGAAAGTACATATGATAAGCTTTCTAAGCATACCTAGCATGTTGTAGTGGGCCCATCTTTCTGAAAGTAATCCCTCAAAGAATTATTTGGTCGCACAGGGTCTCCTTAAAAAATGTGTAATAAAGCAGAATAAAAAATGAGTTTTCCTAAAATATCAATATGCAAACAAGAAGAGACAAGCTAAATCTGAAAGCACAAGGTCCCCCAAGCAGAACGATACCCAACATGTATAGGTACTATTAACCCTTTTAACTGCCAGCCTACTTGAGGTTTTGTCACCCTCTCTTGACAGGTAATTTGTCACCATTTTGCACTATGCTTAAATGATTTTTGCAGGAATTTCCAGGAAAATTATATATTTTATTTTTGCGGCAGAGTTTAAGCTTTAACATGAAATGTCTTGTTTGTAATTTTTTTTACAGTTTTTTTTAAATATTTCTGAGTAAATTAAACAAAAAAAATATTTTTTTAGAAAATTGTCTCCTTTATTTCAAATAAAACCTTTTTTTTTTTTTTAAAGAAAACCATATTGCATGTGAAAGCCTCATTTCTCCCGATTACAATGGTACCACATATGTATCGGTAGCCCCCCATTACTGTTCAGAAGACCCCCCCAAACTGAAAAGAACACTATAAAGGTTAAATCAAGAAAAACATTGGCGTGGGGTTCCCCTTCCAAGGGGGGGGGGGGGTAATCCCCATTTTTTTTATTTTTTATTTTAAGGGTTAAAAACCCTTAAAAATTCCCATAAAAATGACATGGGGTCCCCCCTACCCAGCATAACCAGCCCGGGGATCAGCTATGCAGGGATGTAGAACAGGGCGCAGGGGCCAGCTTTGGTGGCCCCCCGCCCTGCCAAGTACAAGCCCACACCACCTAAATCAGCCCGGGCCCTTCTGCCCCCCCTGGGCTTCGGGGAGGCAGGTAATAGGGGGGGTCGGGGTTAATGGCAAATCACCTGCTAGCCGCAGGTGACTTGACAGCCCCCCAGCCTTGTGAACTGGTATAGGGGTTTCATGGACTCCTTACAAGTTCACAATGGGTTAAAGTGGACCAACACCCAGGGCTGATCGGCCCCGGGAATCTATAAGATTCCCAGACCGTTCTATTCCCTCCCCCCAGGGCATCCAAAATTGGGATGCCCCTCTGTGTGAAACCCCCCAGAACACCCACTACCACTTACCTGATTCCCGGTCCTATGGCGCATGCGCGGGCCTCATTCCCGCTATCCCTCTAGCAGGGCGCGTGCCCGCACTGGCTATTTATGAATGGCCGGCGCGGGCACGCTCCCTGTTAGAGGGAAGTGGGGGATGCGGTCTCCAGCAGGCTCAGAGTGGCTGAGCTTAGACGTCTCTTAGACGCCCATAACTCAGCCACTCTGAGCGCGCTGATTGGACGAGCGGCCGCGCATGCACCGTAGGACCGGGGGAAAGGACCTATACCCAGGATAGTCAAAATCCTGGGTGTTAGTCCACTTTAAATGTAAAAAAAAAAACACAAACACACCACAAAATGCTGGAAGAATTTCTACCTGCTGGGTAACAGGACATAAGGGGTTAATTAAAAAAAAATTGACATAGGGTCCCCCTCCCAGGGTTAAAACCCCTTAAATATCCCCCCCAAAAAATGACGTAGGTCTCCCCTACCCACTGTTACAGACCCGGGCCAGCTATGGGGGCTTGTAGAACAGGGCGCAGGGGCCAGCGTCGGTGGCCCCTGGCCCTGCAGGCTACTAGGCCACATAGCCACTAACTGGTCCGGGTCCTTCTGCCCCCCCCCCCAGCCATTGGGGAGGCAGGTAATGGGGGGGCTGGGGGTTAATGGCAAGTCACCTACTAGCCGCAGGTGACTTGCCAGACCCAGAGCCTTGTGAGCTGGTATAGGGGTCTCATAGACCCCATACCAGCTCACAAAGGGTTAACTGTGAACAAAAAAACACCACACAAAATTCTTTTATTAAAAAAAATAAAAACATTTTTTTACTGTAATTACCTCCGATTGTAAGCTCTTGTCCCTCGCCGCTCTGATGACATATGCCGGTGACCGGCATCCAGAGAAGGGGAGGCAGGAGATCAGAGGATCTCCTGCCACCTCCTTCCCCAGGCACCGATCACCAGCATCTGACAGCTGAGAACGCTGGAGCCGGTGATCGGGGCCGTGATGACGTCCCCCAACGGGGCGGGGCTTAGTGGAAATATGGAGGCTGCCATCGAGGAGGAAAGGGGAGAGAGCCTCCCGGGCTCTCTCCTGAAGATCCGTAAGCCCTGGGGGGGGGGGGATAGGAGGCCCCCCAGGTGAAGAGGAGGGTCGGCGGGAGCCAGCGCACACGCAGGTAAGTAAAAGTCATTTTTATTTTTTTTTTTTAACAGGAAAGCCAGTGGCAGCTGAAACGGGGGGGGGGGGGGGGGCACCCTATTCCGGGCCCTCTCCTGCAGCCAGAGGAGGTCCGACGGACGATCGGAGCACACCATCTTAAAGAGGAGACCCGGCCGAATCAAACGGGGGGCCAGGTGAGTGTCTTTTTTTTTTTTTTTTGCCAGTTAGCAGGGGGGAAAGCCAGGTACGTACAATTTACGTAGCTGGCGTTTAACGACAGGAGAGGCAGCTACGTGAATTTTACGTAGCTGGCGTTTAAAGGGTTAAAACACCTTAAATAAAATGCGGTCCCCCTTATGTCATTTTTTTATATGTTACCTATCAGCCGGCAGGTATAAAAGGCTTCCAGCAGCAGCAGGAGAGCAGAAGCCAAAGTGATCAGCGCAGGGCACAGTGCTCCGGGATGGATGGGAGGTAAATATTTAAAAAAATTAAAAAATTTAAATTAAATAAAATATTTTTTCTCTGTGTTAATTTTTTAATTTAACCCTTTACAGTGTGGATAGTAGTTGTATTTTATTTGTAAATGTTATAAAGTGCTCTTTTCAGTTTGAGGGATCTCCAGGGCAGGAACAGGGGGCTACCGATACATATGTGTATATACTGTTGTAATCGAGAGAAATGGGGCTTTCACGTGCCATACAGTTTTCTTTAATAAAATAAATGTTTTATTTAAAATAAATGAGACTTAAAAAAAATGTTAATATTTAACAGTGGAAAAATTACAGACAAGACATTTCATGTTAAACTGGACCTTCACCATAAATAAGAGTCTATCTTATATGTTTCCTCCACCCTGTACATACAGATTGCCCACATTAAAAATCATCCTACCTGCATCTATTGCATTTTCAGAGACTTTAAACATCCAAGATGGCAACCCATGGAGTTTCAGGCTGCCTGCAAACAGGAAGTGTGTTCTAACTGCGCCACTCTGCATTCTGAGATTGCTGACCTTTTCCTGACCCCAGCTCTACTCTCGGGGGGCAGGAAGTGGGTAGTGGTGAGTTGAGGAGAACAGAAGTGGGTCTGGAAGAGGTGAGGTGGGTAAAATGGGCAGGTGCCAGCAGGTGGAAAAAGGTGATGTAGGAAAAGGTGGACAGTGGTAGACAAAGGCGCCAGGAGCTGTAACTGATGGCACTGCAGGCCCAAAATGGGCTAGGATGACTCTTCAAGAAGAGAAAAAAATACCATTTACAAGAACAAACTAGGAGGTATGAGACCTTATTTGTAAAAAAAAAAATATAAAAATAAATACATTTAAAAAAAAAAAAGAGCAGATTGTTCTCCAGTATCGGATTACAGTACTACAAATTGGCAAGAGGATACATTTTAGCACCACAGTCACCAGTGTTAAGAAACACTTCTTCTGAAATAAATAAAATATATACACATCTCTCTAAATCTTCCAAACCACCCGGCTCCTTGAGAGCATGTTTGTTTATGGGAAGAAATAAGGCATCTTTCCCAGTTTTTTTGCTCTGCTTACGGTCTAATAAATTGAAAAGAAAAACACACTTCCACTGGGACATTGCATACTCAAAGTTGAAAAGAACATCTTTGGACAGAGAGGGAGGGGGGGAATCCCCTACATAGAAGCAACTTCTGAAGTGGTCACAGGGAGCCAGTAGTACATGGTAGATACACGGACAGGTATGTACAACCTCAGGAGAAGACAGTCAGCAAACTGACAATGAAACGCCTCTCGGCATGTGAACTCTAAGAGGGATAAGTCTTGAGCCAGGGCTATTGCTTCTTTAAAATACACTTATATGTGTGCTTTTCAATATATGGACACAACATTGCTAATCTAGTCACAGCAGCTTATAACCTAGGATATCAAATGATCTTACCTGCATAGGCCTAGAACACATATTGGTCAGAACTTCTTTACGTGCAGCAGAATACTCATCATTCCCAAACTGATCATTCAAGCTTTTCTGCAAAACAAAAGAATATGTGCAGGTTAATTGTTTCTTCCTCTGGATGACAACATTTCATATACTGAACTTACGATCTCCTCCGGCAAGGTAACCATTTTACTGTCGCTCTCTTCTTGCCTCACTGGACCTGCTGTTTACTTGGCTCCCCTACAGCCAACTCCAGTAGCAATTTTGACCACATTGAACTAATGTTCCTTTCCCAACAGAATGAATCAGCCTGCATTAGTACATCCCCTTACTAGGAAAGAAATATGCAACTAGCAACTTGCTGAGTTATCACTGAATAGCACTTGAATTATTGGAGATCACCATGGGAACAAGAACAGATGTTTTCAGAGGAAAAAACAAGAAGAGTGACAAGTATTATGGTAAAACTTTGCGGATGGAAAACAACCAATAATATCATTTTGTGAGTACTCACCTGAAAAATGGATATTGTTGGTGTGCCACACACCCCGCTTCACTTCTTAAATATTCATCCATTATTGGGTTAATCCACCGCAGGTGACGTAGTGCAAAGAGGAAGTCTTGTAACGAGCCCCCTTCCGGCCTATATATACCTGGTACCTCCCTTCAATCACCAGTATATTTAAAAAGCAGAAAGACAAGGTACCAGTATTCCACCGGTAACCTCAAAAATCAATCTTGATATAAATAAAAAAGGGCTTCACCATATAAATGCTTCGGTAATACCGAAAAGGGTGGGGGTGAAGCGGGGTGTGTGGCACACCAACAATATCCATTTTTCAGGTGAATACTCACAAAATGGTATTATTCTTGGTGTGCCACACACCCCGCTTCACTTCTTAAATATTCATCCATTATTGGGACATCCAAAAGCAGTGTCCACAAGGGAAGGGCATCTCAAGGCCAGGTGAAGCATAACTTAAATGACTGCGGTCTGCAGAACTTTGCAGCCAAAAACAGCATCCGCTGAGGCCCGCACATCAACTTTGTAAAACTTAGAAAAAGTGTGAACAGAAGACCAAGTGGCGGCCTTACAAACCTGTTCAACAGAAGCTTGGTGCTGAAATGCCCAAGACGCCCCAACAGCGCGAGTGGAATGAGCAGTGATACGAAAAGGGGGAACTCTTCCCTTAGCCGAATAGGCCGCAGTAGCGGCCTGACGTATCCACTTGCTAATGGTAGATTTGGCTGGTGCCAAACCCTTCTTAGGCCCATGGGGCACAACAAAAAAGGAATCCGTCCTACAAAAAGGAGACGGGATAATCAAGTAGTACTTAACACAGCGTACTACATCCAAACAATGCAAAACCCTCTCTTTGTCATTCTTAGGATTAGGACACAAGGAGGGAAGAACAATATCTTGGTTCAAATGAAAAGCAGAAACAACCTCAGGAAGAAAGTCTGGCTTGAACCGAAAGACCGCTTTATCCTGATGCCTCTCAAAGTAAGGCGCCTGGATAGTTAAGGCCGCCAACTCTGAGACACGCCGGACAGAAGTGATCGCTACCAAGAAGACAATCTTCTGAGTCAGGGTAGACAAAGCAATATCTTGCAAAGGCTCAAAAGGAGGAGCCTGAAAAGCAGAAAGAACCAAATTCAAATCCCAAACAGGGAGTAATGGTTTCCTGGGAGGCCGCACATGCGTAACCCCCTGGAAAAAAGTCTTAACTAAAGGTTTAAGCGCAACACGCTTCTGAAAAAAGATAGATAAGGCAGAGGCCTGCCCTTTCAACGTACTTAGCTGGAGACCAGAGTCCAGCCCTGATTGTAAAAACTCCAGAATCCTGGAGACCGAAAAGACCCTACAAGGAAAAGATCTTATCTCACACCAAGCCATATAGGCTTTCCAAGTCCTATAGTAGGTGATGGAAGAAGACCTCTTCCGGGCACTGATCAGAGTCTTAATGACTGAATCAGAAAGACCCTCCTCCTTCAGGATGGAGGTTTCAGCAGCCAGGCCATCAAACCCAGCGCTGGTAAATTGGGGTAACACAATTGACCCTGAGTGAGCGGATCGGGCCGAAGAGGCAGAACGAACTGGTCCACTGCCAGCCGAACGATGTCTGCGAACCTCACTCGTCTTGGCCACCTTGGGGCCACGACAACGGCGCACACCTTTTCCAGAGCCAACTTCTGAAGAACCCTGCCCAGCATGGGCATCGGAGGAAACAGGTATAGAAATCCTAGAACTCCCCAGATCAGGGACATGGCGTCCACTGCCAGAGCCAGAGGATCCTGGGAGAGCGACACGAAGTTCGGGAACCTGTGATAGTGATGAGGGGCCAACAGGTCCACCTCCGGGGTCTCCCATTGGAGACACAGTAAGCGAACCACCCGAGGATGGAGAGCCTATTCTTCCAGACGGGGAGAGCCCTTGCTCAACCGGCCCACTACCTGTTTCATCACCTCTGGAATGTAAACCGCCGAGAGACAGGGAACATGGAACACTGGCCATGTCCGGATCAGGGACACTTCTCTGAGAGTACTCAGACTGCGCGTCCTTCCCTGAAGACCAATGTAAGCAACCGCTGATCGATTGTCTGAACACATCTGGACCAGAAGGCCCAGAACGTACCGAGTCAGGAGAGCAAGCACCTGACGGATGGTTCTCAGATTCAGAATATTGATGGGTAAGTGGGGCCTTTAAGCTCTCCACTGCCCCTGAAAACGCAGCTCCTTCCAGAATCTGCCCCATCCCGACAGACTGGCGTCCGTGGTGACAATTTTCCAAAGGGGGGGTCAGGAAAACCCTGCCCTACACAAGATTGGTTGAGACCAAGTACCACAGGAGGGACTGCCGTACACGGGAGGACAACTGGAAGGACTGATCCAGTGACTGAGGTTGCTGGTCCTAACACGCTAACAGAAATAGCTGAAGCGTTCTCGTGTGAATTTGGGCAAAAGAAAGACACACTCCGTTTTGATGAGAGTCCAGGCCGGGATGAACCGACCCATGAACGGACCGTGAAGGAGGGTGAGACTCGAATTTCAGGTCGTAACCGGGCGACACTACCTCCTGGATCCATCTGCCTGGAACCACTTGGTTCCATTGGTAGAAGAGTCGCAATAGTCCCCCCACCCGCACGGGCGAGGGCAGCCTCTCATTGCTGAGTGAGCTTATCAGCAGGTATGGCCTTGGTGCCCCAGGACTGAGTGGGCCGGCCACGGCCCCTCCCCCGAGCCCAACCTGCGCCACTGGTAGCGGGAAAGGACGCACCCCTGCCCGCTCTGAATCCTCGAAAGGAAGGCCTACCGGAACTTGCCCCCCTGAAGGGGCCACGGGGCCTCTTGCGTTGTGGCATCTTTCCACCCTTTGCGACAGAATCAATTTTCTCCCCGAACAGACGCAACCCCAAAAAGGGGAGAGCTGTGAGCACCTTTTTGGAAGCCGTGTCCGCTGACCACTGACGCAGCCATACTGACCTGCGAATAGCCACCAGCATAGCTGCTGCCTTGCTACTCATAGTCAGCGCATCGTCCTGAGCAGCCAGGACATAAGCCACAAAAGATTCACACTGCTTAAGCGCAGTGAACTGTTTGCAAGCGGGATTAAGATCCTCATATAGCCCCTGAATTAAGGCCTTAATTGCCAATAGCAGAAGGGCTGAAGCACATACCGGGCGCAACGCTGACCCGGAATAAATAAAACCATGTCGAGCGTATTGGTCAATCCGACGATCTTCCCCATCTTTAGGGACAGTGGTCTCAGCAGATTGTACCATAGTCGAGCTGGAGAGCCCTAGTACAGGGGTATCGACGTCAGGAGGGACAGACCAAAGCTTCACCAATTCTGGCGGAAAAGGATAACGCTTTTCCCAACTGGAAGGAATTCCAGATAACCGCGTGGGATGTTCCCATTCCTTAAGAACCACCCTCTCAAAGTGGTGTTGTCTGGGAAAAACCAAACGCGGCTGAGGTTCTTTAAACAACTGACCCTTTGGCGGGGCGGCCGCCTCAGGCGTATCTAAACTCAAAATTTTAAACATTTGAGCCAGAATGGAGGGGGTGTCAAAAACAACCCCCTCTGACCAATCGCCAATCTCATCAGCCACAAGCTGACCTGTCGGCTCATCTGACTCCGACGGGAATTCATCCTCGTCCGGGGATCCATCGGACCATTCCACAGGTTCACAAAACTGGTCCTGTGGAGCCGAAGGTACCGGAGTCAGGTGCCTTCGTTTTGCAGCGGCCTTTAACGCTGCTTTAATGGGCATTACTTTCCGGGGACTGGGCTGTGCTGCCGCCTCGGAATGCGAATCCCCACTTTTGACAGTGTCATGCGGGGTCCGGAATAGGGAGGGAGAGGTAGGAGATGATGAAGGATGCGATGGCCCCACAGCCGAAGCAACGGACTGGCGCGCAATAGTCTGTTTTGCACAAGGGATGCAAATAAAGACATCATCAGCTGGGAGTGGAACCCCACAACCTACGCACCCCCCGAACGGCTCAGCAGAACCGTTTCCGGAAATTACGGAAGCCTCCATATGGTGATTTATGGTATTCGCAATACTGGGACTTTTAAGGCATAAGCCGACCCGGGATGCCCCTTTATTAGTAATGTCCCGGAAGGGAGGATTTTTTTTTTTTTAAATATTGTTTTTTTTTTTTAAGTTAAGTTAAGGTCCCCTTTAATAAACTATATATATATATATTTATATATAGTCTATGTATATATACATTCAAATAGATATCCCAATAATTAGCCAGGCACATAGAGCCGGAGGGCCACCTTAAGCAGGGATCCCAGGATCTGTAAGGAAAGGAAAAACCATCAGATCCTCACATGTGTATAAACAAACATATAAGCATGGCACCAAAGTGCCCTTAAATAAGAGCCAAATCACGCCCCCGTAATACAAAGTGACTCCCCACTATATTACTGCAAGGAATGCATTCCCCATTTAACGGCCCCAACGGGAGGGGCCGCTTACCTGGTCAGCGAGGGCAGCAGCCGGAACAAGACTGCAGCCAGCAGCCAGCACGGAAGACAAAGTGCGGCCGTGCGCCCACGCGACTTCCTGCATTTGAAGGAAGCAAAACGCTGGGCCCGCCGCAGACGCCGCATGACGTCGGCGCCGCGTCAGCGGGACCCGCCCCCCCCCTACGCTGATCAGCTGGAAATCACTCTCAGCTGGGCCACTACACGTGCGCCCAGGCGGCGGAGGGGGGAGGGTAAAAGACCGCATGGCGCTGTTCAAATGAATACATAAAATGCCAGGCGGGGAGAGGGGAGAGGAGAGGGGGGAGGGGGTAGGGGCCACAAAGCAACAGTCTGCAAGAGAAGTGGCCAGCCCCTACCCAGCGCAGCCTGCCCTTAAAGCAGACCAAAAATATACACATGCTGAATACAGTGAATGCATAATCATGAACACACACACATGTTAAAATGCAGTAATACAAGTGAAACACACATACTAAAAGCACACCCTCACACCCCCCCCCCCCCCCATAGTGAAGGGAGAAGGGATCGTAACGGGAGAATAAGGGGCTACGGGGACCCTCGGGACAGGCGCATCCCATTTCCGGATCACCATGCCGGATAGCCGCATTGCCCCACGCATGAGGTTGAGCGGTAGGAGATGAGCTCCTAGGCACTACCATTTGCCCGGTGAGCAGCCTAGGATGGGAGGCTTCCATTCCACCATAAAGGTATACAAACTCAAACCGGGCAGAAATAGACCAAAAGGGGGGTGGCGGGGTAAGAATAACCCGGCCTATCTGTAAGCAGGAGACTTCCATCTTCTGACTTGTCAGCAAGCAGAGAGAAAAAATACTGGTGATTGAAGGGAGGTACCAGGTATATATAGGCCGGAAGGGGGCTCGTTACAAGACTTCCTCTCTGCACTACGTCACCTGCGGTGGATTAACCCAATAATGGATGAATATTTAAGAAGTGAAGCGGGGTGTGTGGCACACCAAGAATATACACCAGAAGATGGTCAAAGCCAAACAGTACTGATACATAAGCTTTATTTTGTTAAGGAACAAGTCAGTAACCACAAATCTTCCTATGAAAACTGGAAGGCACAAAGCCTGCAACAGGAATGTAAGGAGAATTTCCAGAAAAGGCAAAAAAACTCAAATTACAGCATATTGTATACATACACTTAAACTGGACCTTCACTCTGAATAAGAGCTTATCTTATGTTTCCCTGACCCTGTACATAGAGATCGCCAACATTAAAAAATACAATTCTGTGAAACTCGCCTGTAGAATTTTTTTTCGTATATATCCAGTCCAGGTGGAGCAGGGAGCTTGACTGCAAGATCAAAGATGTAGCTCCTCCCAGCCCCCTATAAAGGCAGCTGCCCCTCTATCATTCCCCAGTGTTTAAAAGCAGTACTCAAAGAGGGCAGGCCGGGAAGCCTAAGAAACTATGTTACTTCACATAGCTTCAGCTTGCACTCTCTAAGCAAAAACTAGAAAAAACAGTGTCCTATGAACAAAAATGGTTGATCACCATAACATGCATACAGGACATAATGAACACAAGGGCGGGGTGGGACGGCCTGGACTGGATGTATACAAAAACAATTCTACAGGTGAGTTTAACAGAATTGTATTTTTCTCTCCATCCAGTCCAGGCCCTGACATCCACCTTGTAAAACTTTGTAAAAGTATGAACAGAAGACCAAGTTGCGGCCTTACAAACTTGTTCCACCGATGCCTGGTGCTGAAAAGCCCAAGTGGCACCAATAGCTCTGGTAAAATGAGCTGTGATCCGAACAGGGGGTTCCTTCCCCCTGGCAGAATATGTTTGTACCACCGCCTATCTGATCCACTTACTGAGAGCGGACTAGGCTGATGGCAATCCTTTCCTCGAACCCTCTGTTAGGACAAAGAGCAAATCTGATTTCCTGAAGGATTCAGTCGCAGCCAGGTAATACTTTATGGCTCTGACATCCAAAGCATGGAGGGTCCGTTCTTTGGAATTAGCCAGTGCTGGACACAAGGAAGGTAAGACAACTTCCTCATTAAGGTGAAAGGGAGAAACGGCCTTAGTCAAAAAGCGAAAAACCACCTTATCCCTGTGCTGCACAAAGTAGGGTGGTTTCATGCAAAGCGCGGCCAGCTCTGATATACGATGCACCGAGGTGATCGCTACCAAAAAGACCACCTTGAGAGTCAGCATAGACAATGCAGCATCGCTGAAAGGCTCGAAGGGAGGACTCTGAAGAGCAGATAGTACTAAATTCAAGTCCCACACCGGTAATACTGACTTACGTGGTGGCCGGACATGGGCAACTCCCTGGAAAAAGGTAATGATCAATCTTTGGTTGGCAATGGATCTCTGGAAAAAGATGGCTAAAGCCGAGACCTGACCCTTGAGGGTGCTCAGCTGGAGACCCAGGTCTAAGCCGTGCTGCAAAAACTGCAGAATCCTAGAAATAGCAAATTTTTGGCAAGGAAGGCTCTTGGCCTCGCACCAAGCGATATAGGCTCGCCAAACTCTGTAGTATATCATGGAAGAAGATTTCTTCCGTGCCTGAATCATAGTATGCACAACCGTGGCCGATAACCCCTTCTCCGTCAGGATTGAGGTTTCAACAGCCAGGCCGTCAAAGCCAGCGTACGTAAATTGGGGTGCCACAGCAACCCCTGTGTGAGAAGCCCTGGGTCGTCGGGCATGATGTATTGATCTATTGATATCTGGACTAGGTCTGCAAACCAACTCCTTCTCGGCCAGCGAGGAGCCACCAGGATGGTTGGTACCCCTTCCTGGACTATCTTGCGCAGCACTCTGCTCAGGAGCGGAAACGGAGGGAATGCATACAGAGATTTGAACTCCGTCCAAGGAATCACCAGAGCGTCTGTTGCAACGGCCAGAGGATCTCTTGAGAGGGAGACGAATCTTGGAAGCTTGTGATTGTGTCTGGACGCAAAAAGATCCAAGAAGAGGGAGTCTGCCTCCTGGTTTTCCACCTCAGGGATGTAGACCGCCGAGATGCAGAAAACATTCTCCTCTGCCCAAGACGGAGCAAGAGATCCCTCAAGGAAGTAACTCAGATTCGGAGTCCCACCCTGGTGGTTGATGTAGGCGACAGCAGTCCGATTGTCCGAGCGAACCTGGATCACACGGCCTCTTAAATGGGGAGTCAAGCAATTTATGGGTAAACGGTTCTCCTGCGGACCCCACTGGCCCTGGATCTTCTGGGTCTGCCAAATGCCTCCCCAGCCTGTCAGACTGGCATCCATGGTAACTATCTCCCGTTGGGGAGTCAGTAGGACTTGCCCACCAGCAGGTTTCGGGAGTCCAACCACCACAAGAGGGACTGCCTGGCCGGGGGGGGGGGGGGGGGGGACAGCGAAAAGCCTTGTTCCAGGGATTCCTGCGTCTGATTCCAGCCGGTCAGTAGGTTAAATTGTAGAGGTCTCATGTGAAATTGGGCGAAGGGTACTGCCTCGAAGCATGACACCATTAGGCCCCCCAATCTCATCCCCAGACGTGCCGACGGCTGCTGACAAGACAGCAAGGCCTGCACTTGCGTCTGTAGACCCAAATCCTTCTGCTATGCCAGAAAAACCTTGACCTGGGTGGTGTCTATCGTCATTCCCAGAAAGGATCTCACTGTTAAGGGAGTGATAAACGACTTGGGGTAATTGATTACCCAACCAAAGGCTTCCAGGGTTGACAGCACCGTCCGAGTATCGCTCTCGGCCTGCTGAAGGGACCAGGACGAAATCAGCAAATCGTCCAGATAGGGTAACACACGAATACCCTGACTCCTCAGGATAGCCATGATACCCACCAGCACTTGGTGAACACACGGGGGGTTGAGGATATCCCGAATGGGAGTGCTACAAACTGGTAATGTTGAACCTCCAGCACAAACCTCAGGAACTTCTGATGTCCCTGGAAAATCGGGATATGCAGATAAGTGTCCCTGATGTCCACTGTGGTCATGAAGTTGCCGGGCCGAAGCGATCTCACCGCCGACCGCAAGGTTTCTATGCGGAAATGTCTGACTCTTACAAACCTGTTGAGACCATTCAGGTCGTAGCGTTCCGTCCTTCTTGGGAACCGTGAACAGGTTGGAGTAGAATCCCAGACTCTGTTCCTGCCGGGGTACAGGCCAAGTCACACCTATCCGCAGGAGGTGTTGAACAGCCATTCTCAAAGCTTGAGCTTTTAGCGGGTTTCGAGATATCCTTGAAAGGAGGATTTTTGAGGGTGGCCTGGCTGCCAGCTCTATCTTGTAACCGGAGGACACTACCTCCTGAATCCACCGATCCGAGACGTGCCGCCTCCAGATCTGAGCAAACAGCAGAAGCCGTCCCCCCACCCGGATGGGTGAGGGCACCCCCTCATGCCTGAGTGGGCTTGGCAGGGGGTTTGGACTTAGCTCCCCAGGAGGAGTTGGGTCGGCTGCGGACCTACCTCTGCCCCAGGTATCTCTGCGGCCACCTGGAAACGAAGATCCCCTTCCCCCTCGAAAGGACCGATAGGAAGAGGGTTTCCGAAAGGACCAAGCAGGCTTCCTTCTCTGAGGGCATCTACCATCCTTGACCAGAAGGTCCAGGTGCTCCCCAAACAGCCAGCTTCCCACAAAAGGTAGACTTGTGAGGGACTTCAGCCGCATCAGCCGACCACTGCTTCAACCAGAGCGAGCGGCGGAGAGCAACAAGCAAGGCCAAAATTCTGGCGCCAAGCCTGACCACATCATCCATGGCGGTAACAACAAAGTCAATGAAATCCAAGCAAGCCTTGAGTTCCTTATACTCCTCCGCCCGCTTATGAGTCTTAGCTCTAGCCACAAGGTGTCCCACCTTTCTCCTGTTGGTTAGTGAGACGATTGCCGACGCACACGCCAGGCGAAAGAGGGCACCAGCAAGGTGAACGCATGGCAGACCAGCTGATCCATGCACTTGTCTGCAGGGTCGCGTAAGGAAGCATTGTCAGGTGACGGCATAACAGTGGCAAAGGACAAGCCTGACACGGGAGGATCCACCTCGGGAGGGTGACACCATAACCGAACCAATCCAACAGGAAAGGGGTACCGCCTATCCAGGCCCTTAGGGACCGACGGTAACTTGTTGGGCCTTTGCCATTCCTTAAGGATCATATTAGAAACATGAGGATGCTCCGGGAAGACACGTCTTTGCCTCTCAGGCCGAAATAAATCACCCTGCTTCCTCTTAGCCGCTCTGGGAGGAACAATGTGTAGGGTATCAAACTCGGAAGAGAGCAAACTCTCCTTATCATCTGGGAGACAAGAATCCTCGTCCAAGGAGGAACAGAGATACTGTCATCGCCAACGGAATATTCCACCGTTGAGCCTGAATCATCTGGCAACTCACCTTCCTCCGCAGAACCCAAGCAATCAAAAAGATAGTCATCCGAGTAAATCCGCTCCAGATGTCGCTTCTTACTCGAGGCCTTCTTAGGGGCTGTCAACGAGATCTGCTTCTCGAGACTAGCCAGCCTATGCGCAAAAATACAGTTTTGTGAGTACTCACCTTTAAAACGGGTATTATGAGTGTGCCACACACTCCACTTCGGTCTTCATGACATCTGGAAAATCTCCAGTAGAGGGCGAACTTCTGCAGAGATGAATATGCAAAAAAGAAAGCCCCTCCCGGTCCATATATACCTGGGAACTCCCACCAATTCCCCAGTGTATAAAAGCAGTAAAGGGACCAGGAAGAACCAAATATGACTGTAACAATCAAAACCAATGGTTCACCATATAAAAGCCCCAGAATACCAGAAAAAAACAAGGGTGGGGCGAAGTGGAGTGTATGGCACACTCATAATACCCGTTTTAAAGGTGAGTACTCACAAAACAAGTGTGCCATACACTCCACTTCGGTCTTCATGACATCTGGGACATCCAATAGCAGTGTCCGTCATGGGTGGGAACCAGAAACAGTAAAGAATGTACCAACTCAAACCACTGCAGCTTGCAGAACCTTGTGGCCAAAAACAGCATCCACTGAAGCCCGCACATCAACCTTGTAAAACTTGGAAAAGGTATGAACGGAAGACCAAGTAGCAGCCTTACAAACTTGTTCAAAAGAAGCCTGGTGCTGAAAAGCCCAGGATGCACCAACAGCACGAGTAGAGTGTGCAGTGACCCTAAAAGGGGGGAGTCCTCCCCTTAGCAAAATAGGCCTCAACAATGGCCTAACAAATCCATTTGCTAATCGCAGACTTAGCAGGCGCCAAACCTGTCCTGGGCCCGCAGGGCACCACGAAAAAGGCGTCCGTCTTGCGGAAGGAAGAAGTAGTCACCAAATAGTACTTCACACACCGAACAACATCCAAATTGTGCAGAACCCTCTCCTTGTCATTGTTAGGCTTAGGACACAAGGAAGGGAAAACAATGTCCTGATTGAGGTGGAAAGCAGAAACCACCTTAGGAAGAAAATACGGCTTAAAACGAAAAACCACCTTATTCTGGTGTCTCTCAAAACAAGGGGCCTGAATCGACAGGTCCTCCAACTCAGAGACATGCCGGACAGAGGTAATAGCCACCAAGAAAGCAACCTTCTGAGTGAGAACCGAAAGAGCAATCCTGTAACGGCTCAAAAGGAGGACCCTGCAGAGCCGAAAGAACCAAATTCAAATCCCAAACAGGGACTACAGCCTTCCGAGGGGGCCGCACATGCACGACCCCTTGGAAAAAAGTCTTAACCAGCGGGTGTAAAGCAAAAGACCTCTGGAAGAAAACCGACAGAGCAGAAACCTGTCCTTTCAAAGTACTAAGCTGGAACCCAAGATCCAGATTATGCTGAAGAAACTCCAAAATCCTTTGTATAGAAAAAACCCTGCAAGGCCCTAGCCTCACACCAATCAATATAGGACCTCCAAGTCCTATAGTAAATGCCAGAAGAGGACCGCTTCCTAGCCCTAATCAGGGTCTGAACAGCCTCAGACAAACCTTACTCTTTCAAGATGAAGGTTTCAGCAGCCAAGCCGTCAAAGCCAGCATTTGTAAATTGGGGTAAAGTAGATGACCCTGAGATAGCAGGTCCGGCAGCAAGGGAAGCCGGTACTGGTCTACGGCCATCCTTACAACGTCTGCGTACCAAACCCTTCTTGGCCACCTTGGAGCCACCAGAATCGCTGGTGCCCCTTCTAGAACCAGTTTGCGAACTACCCTGCCCAGCATGGAGACAGGTGGAAACAGGTACAGAAAACCCAGGTCCTTCCAAGCCAGTGACAAGGCATCCACTGCCAAAGCCAGGGGATCCTGAGAAAGAGACACAAAGGCCAGAAATTTGTGATTGTGCCTCGAGGCAAAGAGATCCACCTCCGGAGTCCCCCACTTGCAGCAAAGATCCAGAAAAACCTCGGGGTTGAGAGACCACTCTCCGTGGCGAGAGGATCCCCTGCTCAGGGAATTCGCCTCCGTATTCTCCACTCCCGGAATGTAGACTGCCGAAAGGCAAGGAACATTGCTCTCCGCCCAGCGCAGGATCAGAGAGACTTCCCTGAGGGCACTCCTGCTGCGAGTCCCTCCTTGGTGATTTATGTAAGCCACTGCCATTCGGTTGTCCGAACGCACCTGAACTGGAAGACCCCGTAACTGTGGGGTCAGCCGAGCCATAACCAGTCGAATGGCTCTGAGCTCCAATACATTGATGGGGGTGTGAGCCTCCTGGGGACCCCACACCCCGCTGAACTGATGACTCTTCCAATAACCTCCCCAGCCCAACAGGCTGGCATCCGTGGTAACCGTCTCCCAACAAGGGACCAGAAAGGATCTGCCCTTCACCAGATTGCTCGAGTCCAGCCACCACCGAAAGGACTGCCGAACCCTGGGAGACATCCTGAAAGGTTGATCCAATGACTGTGGGCTCCTGACCCAATACGTCAATAGGAGAAGTTGAAGAGATCTCATGTGAAATTGTGAAAACGGCACCGCCTCGAAGGAGGACACCATCAGACCCACCAGTTTCATCCCCTGTCGGATAGAGGGACAAGGACTGGCCAGAAGAAGACGGATCAGGCCCTGAATCCCCTGCACCTTGGTCTGGGGCAGAAACACTCTGGCCCGACTGGTATCCAGATTCATGCCCAGAAATGAAATCACTCGAGACGGGGAGAGAGAAGACTTGGTGCGGTTGATCACCCACCCAAACCTCTCCAGGGTCGACACCACCTGGTGGGTGTCCAGTTCTGCCTGTTGAAGGGAAGAAGCTGAAATCAACAGATCGTCCAGATAACGCACAATGCGAATGCCCTGAGATCTGAGCAGAGCCATTACGCCCGCCAAAACCTTGGTGAAGACCCTCGGTGCCGAGGTCAGACCGAAGGGAAGAGCTACAAATTGATAATGTTGATCATCCACCGCAAACCGGAGGAATCTCTGATGTGTCTGAAAATCGGAACATGCAGATACGCATCATTGATGTCTATGAATGTCATAAAATCCCCTTGGCGAAGGGAATTTATAGCCGATCGCAGAGTCTCCATGCGGAACTTTTTGGCTCTGATAAACCTGTTGAGAACCTTGAGATCTAGAATGGGTCTCGCCGAACCCTCCTTTTTGGGAACCGTGAAAAGGTTGGAGTAATAACCCCTGCCTCTTTCCAACAGAGGCCCCGGGCATATAAGCCCCATGTCCAAAAGGTTTTTTACTGCTAACAGGAGCCTCTGTGCAGCCTGAGGGTCCGAGAGCACCCGAGACCTTAAGAATCTTGGAGGTGGCCAGTACTCGAACTCCAGTTTGTACCCGGAGGAGACCACTTCCAAGATCCAATTGTCTGTGACCTCCCGGGCCCAGACCTGGAAGAACAGCCGCAGCCGTCCCCCCACCCTTGCGGGTGAGGGCGCCCCTTCATTGCTGAGCCAGTTTAACGGCAGGCTTGGGCTTGGAACCCCAGGCAGCCGCGGGACGTGCCCGACCTCTGCCTCTGTTCCAGGACGATACCCTGACACCTGAGAAGGCCAGACCCCTAGAAAGGAAGGAGTTAACGAGCCCACCCCCCGAAAGGGGTGACGCTGTTTCCTCCGCTGAGGTAACTTACCTCCTTTAGCAGCAGCATCCAATTTATCTCCAAACAGCCGCACACCCAAGAAGGGGAGAGCTGTGAGTGACTTCTTGGCTCCAACATCCGCTATCCACTGACGGAGCCAGACCAGTCTGCGCATGGCCACCAGTAAGGCTGATGTCCTACTACACACGACAATGGAGTCTTCCATCGCAGCCATGACAAAATCCATGAACAATTCGCACTTTTTAAGTATAGCGAACTCAGCGCCAGCTGGATCAAGCTGAGCGTTAATCAGCCAGTCCCTGATAAGAGACCTGGTAGCAAGCGACACCAGGGCAGATGCACTAACAGGCTGCAGGGCCGAGCCCAAGTTGGCAAATGCGTGGCACGCCATCTGATCAAGACGCTTATCCTCGCCATCCTTAAGGGAGGTGGCGTCAGGGGTGTTCAGCACAGAAGAGTTGGTCAAACCTAAAACAGGCGCGTCGACCTCGGGAGGAGAAGACCAGCGCTTGACCGCCTCCACCGGAAAAGGATACTTCTTATCTCATCCCTGAGGCACACCAGGAAGCCGACTGGGCCTCTCCCATTCTCTAAGTATCAGCGCATCAAAATGACCCTGGGTAGGGAATTCCAGACGGGGCTTGTGGGCCCCAAAAAATTCCCCCTTCTTAAGAGGGGGCGCCTCAGGCGGATCAATATCCAACACCTCCAATAAATGTGACAAAACAGTGGCCATATCTACGGCATCCCCCAGCGCCTGCCCGACATTGGAATTCCCAGGCTGACCATAGTCAGCCTCTGAATCCTGATACAATTCCCCCTCCTCTAACGGGGAATAATCGGACAAATCAGCGGACTCGTCGTCAATATCCCACAAAGGCTGGGCCGACGACAACTGTCTCTTTTTAACCTGGGCCTTCTTGCCCACTGTGCTAGCAATCATTTTCTCTATGCTGGCCAACCGAGTCCAAACATGAGAAAGCGACTCCCTACTGGTACCAATGTCACTTGGGGTACGGATCAGGTGGGGAGGGGAAGGCGATGAAGCGGGAGGAGCCGACCCAGAAGGCTGGGTACCAGACTGCCGCGTTATGGCCTTTTGTGCGCATGGTATACAGATCAGCACATTCTCCCCCGTAAGGGATAACCCGCACCCCACACATGGCCCAGATTGTTCCAAAGGGATTCCGGGCCCGGTATCCTGCAGAGCCTCCATATGGTGAATTTTTGTGGTCAGTCGCAAGACCGCAGGGAATTACGCATAAGCAACCCGGGATACCCCTTAAAAGACCCGGTGGGAGGATTTTTGGGTGGACAATTTTTATAACTAGGGACCCCAGGACCAGGAGGGACCCCTTAATATGCACATATACAGGGCAACCTGTAACACACAAAATAAGCAACATAAGAGCAGAGCAGTGTAAAAATACCATTTTGTGAATACTCACCTGTAAAATGGGTATTATAAGTATGTCACACACCCCGCTTCAAGACATTCATTACATGTGGGTATACTGACCTGTAGATGGCGATCTTGCAGAGATGTCAATAAAAAAAAGTAAGACCCTCCCGGCCCATAAAAACCTGGGACCTCCCACTCATTCCCCAGTATAAAGATAGCAGTAAGGTAGAGGGACCAGGAAAGCCAATTAAAACTAACAAAGGTTCACCATATAAAGGATCCAGAATACAAAAGGGCAGGGTGAAGCGGGGTGTGTGACATACTTACAATACCCATTTTACAGGTGAGTATTCATAAAATGGTATTATTCTAAGTATGCCACACACCCCGCTTCAAGACATTAATTACATGTGGGACATGCAATAGCAGTGTCCATAAAGGGCGAGGATCCAAAAAAACGAGGCACAAACTTAAACCACTGCAGCTTGCAGAACCTTGCGGCCAAAAACAGCATCCGCTGAGGCCCGCACATAAACCTTGTAAAACTTGGAAAAAGTGTGAACCGAAGACCAAGTAGCAGCCTTACAATCCTGCTCAACAGAGGCCTGGTGCTGGAAGGCCCAGGACGCCCCAACAGCACGAGTAGAATGAGCAGTAACACGAAAAGGGGGAATCTTCCCCTTAGCAGAATAGGCCCCAACAATGGCCTGGCGAATCCATTTACTAATGGAAGACTTGGCGGGAGCAAACCCTTCCTAGGGCCAGAGGGCACCACAAAAAGGGCGTCAGTCCTACGAAAAGGGGAAGTAGCCACCAAATAGTACTTCACACAGCGAACCACATCCAAAGAATGCAAAACCCACTCCTTGTCATTGCTAGGCTTAGGAGACCACCTTAGGAAGGAAATCTGGTTTAAAGCGGAAAACAACCTTGTCCTGATGCCTCTCAAAGTAAGGGGCTTAATGGACAAGGCTGCCAACTCCGAAACAGGCCGAACAGAAGTGATGGCAACCAGAAAAACAACCTTCTGAGTAAGCGTAGAATGTGCAATATCCTGCAAAGGTTCAAAAGGAGGACCCTGCAAGGCAGAAAGAACCAAATTCAAATCCCAAACTGGGAGCAAAGGCTTCCTAGGAGGCCGCACATGCGTAACCCCCTGGAAAAAGGTCTTAACCAGAGGATGAAGAGCAAAAGACTTTTGAAAGAAAACCGCCAGGGCAGAAACATGTCCTTTCAGTGTACTAAGCTGCAAACCTAGGTCCAGACCATGTTGCAGAAATTCCAAGACCCTAGGGATAGAAAACGCCCTGCAAGGCAAGGCCCTGACCTCACACCAATCAATATAAGACCTCCAAATCCTATAGTAGATGGCAGAGGAAGACTACTTTCTAGCCCTAACCCGAGTCTGAATGACAGCATCAGAAAGACCTTCCTCCTACAAGATGGAGGTTTCAGCAGCCACGCCGTCAAAGCCAGCGTTGGTAAATTGGGGTAGGGCAGAGGACCCCGAGTGAGTAGATCCGGCAGAAGGGGCAGAACTAACTGATCCTCTGCCAACCTTACCACGTCTGCGAACCAAACCTGTCTTGGCCACCTTGGAGCCACCAGGATTGCTGATGCGCCCTCTAGGGCCAGCTTGCGCACCACTTTGCCCACCATGGGAAACGGAGGGAACAAGTATAGAAACCCCAGATCCCTCCAGTTCAGAGAGGATCCGGAGCCAGAGCCAGCGGATCCCGCGAGAGAGACACAAATGCCAGAAGCTTGGGAGTCCCCCACCGGTGGCACAGCGACTGAAACCTTGGGGCTGAGCGACCATTCCCTCCGGCGAGATGAACCCCTGCTCAGGGAGTCCGCCTCCGTGTTCTCCACTCCCGGAATGTACACTGCCGAGATGCATGGGGCATTGCCCTCTGGCCAATCCAGGATCAAAGACACTTCCCTGAGGGCACGCCTGCTGCGAGTCCCTCCCTGGTGATTGATGTAGGCGACCGATGTCCGATTGTCCGACCGAACTTGAACCGGTAGTCCCCGTAACCGATGAGTCAAGTGAGCCAGAACCAATCTGATGGCTCTCAACTCCAGAACATTGATGGGATCGTGAGCCTCCTGAGGCTCCCACAGTCCCTGAAACTGAAGATCCTTCCAAAATCCCCCCCAACCTGACAGGCTGGCATCCATGGTGACAGTCTCCCAACGAGGGGTCAGAAAAGACCTGCCCCTCGTCAGATTGCTTGGTTTTAGCCACCACCAAAGGGAACGCCGCATCCGGGGAGACATCAGAAAGGACTGATCCAATGACAGCGGGGACCCGTCCCAGGCCGCAAAGAGATGGAGCTGGAGAGTCCTTGTGTGAAACTGGGCAAAGGGAACCGCCTCGAACAATGCCACCATCAATCCCACCAGTCACATCCCTAGCCAGATGGACGGGCGGGGGATGGATAGGAGACGCTGAGTCAATCCCTGAATCAGAAGAACTTTGGCTCGGGGGAGGAACACCCTGACCTGAGAAGTATCCAGAGACATTCCCAGGAACTCCACCACCCTGGAGGGAGAAAGGCAGGACTAGGGATAGTTGATCACCCAACCAGGACACCACGGTCCTGGTATCCAGCTGCACCTGACTGACGGAAGATGCCATGATGAGAAGATCGTCCAGATAAGGCACGATGCGGATACCCCTGGCTCTGAGGATGGCCATCACTCCTGCCAACACCTTGGTAAAAACCCTTAGAGCCGAGGTAAGGCCAAACGGAAGAGCCACAAACCTGAGAAATCTCTGGTGTGCCGGAAATATTGGAATATGCATCCTTGATGTCTATGGACGTCATGAAGTCCCCCTGACGAAGTGAGTGGATGGCTGAGCGCAGAGTTTCCATACGGAACTTCCGGGGACAAACGAACCTGTTGAGCAACTTCAGATCCAGAATGGGACGAACGGATCCGTCCTTTTTAGGCACCGTGAACAAATTGGAATAGAAGCCCAGGCCCCGGTCTGAGGGAGGCACCGGACAGAGGACAGCCATGTCCAAGAGACTTGCTACTGCCGCCTGAAGCCCCTGGGCGGCCAGAGGATCTGACGGCACCCGAGAACTGAAGAATCTGGGAGGGGGCCGGAACTTGAACTCCAGCTTGTAACCGGAAGACACCACTTCCTGAATCCACCTGTCCGAGACCTCTTGGACCCAGACCCGGGAGAAGAGTTGCAGCCATCCCCCCACCCGCAAGGGTGAGGGCGCCCCCTCATTGCTGAGCCGGCTTGGAGCCCCAACTGTGTCCTGGACGGGCCCGACCCCTGTCCCTAGGCCAGGAATTACCTCTGGACGAGGGGAAAGCCGAACCCCTGCCAACTCTAGCCCCACGAAAGGACTGAGAGAAGGAAGCCGCCCCCGAAAGGGGCGACGCTGCTTCTTACGCTGAGGTAACTTACCTCCCTTTGCCACCGAATCCAATCTCTCTCCAAAGAGCCGCAACCCCACAAAGGGAAGGGCCGAAAGCGACTATTTGGACACAAAATCAGCCGCCCACTGGTGTAACCAAACCGACCGCCGGATAGCCACAAGCAAGGCCGAAGCTCTGCTAC
This sequence comes from Gastrophryne carolinensis, assembly GCA_027917425.1. Classification (NCBI taxonomy): domain Eukaryota; kingdom Metazoa; phylum Chordata; class Amphibia; order Anura; family Microhylidae; genus Gastrophryne; species Gastrophryne carolinensis. Next base: position 199,360,611 of record CM051237.1, read on the forward strand.
ACATCACCAATGTGTCGTCCAAGGCGGACAGCACAAAGGACAAAAATAACTCACAGCGCTTAAGGTCGGCAAACTCCTCACTAGCCGGGTCGAGCCCGGAAGAGGTCAACAGTCCTCTAACAACCGACCTGGCAGCTACCAATAAAAGCGCTGAAGCACAACCCGGCCGCAAGGCCGACCCAACACTGGCAAAACCATGACAAGCCATCTGGTCAATGCGTTCCTCACCATCCTTGAGGGTAGTGCACTCCGGAGAATGCAGGATTGAGGAACTGGACAACCCCAAAACAGGAGCATCCACTTCAGGGGGGGAAAGGGATATTTTTTGTCCCAACCTGGGGGGACACCCGGAAGCCTAGTCGGCCTCTCCCATTCCTTGAGAATGATACCATCAAAATGCTTTTGATAAGGAAATTCCAAGCGCGGTTTGGTCACCTCAAAGAACTCCCCCTTCAGCGGTGGAGCCGCCTCGGAGGGGAGAAATAGCCAGGACCTCAAACATATGAGCCAGGACCCTAGAGGTATCCAAGGAATCCCCCTGGCCCTGCTCAGTATCAGCACCCACAAACTGCTGGTCATCGGAGCCCTCAGACTCCTCATACAGCTCTCCTTCCTCACGCGGGGGACAATCAGACCAATCCAGGGAGTCAAACTCCTCCATATCAGAGGCCTGCGTGGCTGTATACAAATGTTTTCGCTTTGCCGTGGCCTTTTTTGCAACGGCACTGGAAAACAATTTTTCAAGATTGGCCAATCTGGCACACACCTCAGATTGCAACTCCCCGCCAATGACATCACATGGGGTATGTGTCAAGCGGGGGGGGGGGGGGGGGGAGACGGAGAGGAGGCTGGCGGAGCAGAACCAGACGCCTGAGATCCGGACTGCCACGTAATGGACCGTTGCGCACAGGGTACACAAAGAAATACATCATCCCCCAAAAGGGATACCCCAAACACAGCCTGGATTGCCCTAAGGGGGGCACAAGCCCAGTATCCAGGGAAGCCTCCATATGGTGATTTTTAATATATATATATATGTACAGTGTCCCGAGGGAATTACGCAGTAATGCAACCCGGGATGCCCCTTTAAGTCCCGAGTGGGAGGAATTTTAAGCCAACTAAATTTAACCAGGGACCCTAGGACCGGGAGGACCCCCCTTTAATAGGATCGATGGTCCACCTGGAACACACAAACAAAACACAATCAGACCAACATAGCAAATGTCCAAAGAGTTAATAACAGAGCATTGCCCAGCAACCCCAGGGAGGGGCATAATCAATAAAGAAAACTGATGGGCCACAGGCCACTCACCCAACCGTCACCCGGAGTCCCGCACGCCAGACAGTAGGGGGAGGGAAGGCGCGTAGTGTGCAGAGGAAGGGCGGGCCGGCGCGTCGCGCCCGGTCCTGCCCCGGCGCTCCCGGGCAGAAGCCGGGACCTGAAAACGCGGCGCCCGCAGCACGGGGGTGGGCCGTAGACGCGCGCGCGACCGGCACCCCGCCCTGAGGGGAAGAAGTTCCTCTTGGGCTCCATACAGCTGCCATGACAAAACGCTGGAGGCCGGCGCCGCGAGACCGCCGGCGCTGGTCTGTGTAGTAAAACCATGCAAAGTAAAGCACCTCACGCACACACACAATAAATAAGATGAATCCATAAGGAACCCGGCCCCCCCACCCCTCTAAGGGTATCCGGGAGAGGGGGAATCCATGCTAGGGTAGGGGCCAAGGGACGGGGCATCCCAAACCGGGGTCACCAACCCGGTTAGCCGCCTACCCCTTGTTATGGGGTCTCACGGCTCCTGAGCACCTAGGGTGCCATCTAGCATTGCCCGGACCAGCAGCCTAGGCTGGGAGGCAAGTAATGTAAATAAAGGGATCCGGGCAGGAATAGAACAATAGAGGGCCGGGAGTCATCCCGGCTACCTGCAAGGAGGAGACATCCATCTTCTGACTTGCTCGCCTCTGCAGAGATGAAAGACTGGGGAATGAGTGGGAGGTCCCAGGTATTTATGGGCCGGGAGGGTCTTACTTTTTTTTATTGACATCTCTGCAAGATCGCCATCTACAGGTCAGTATACCCACATGTAATGAACGTCTTGAAGCGGGGTGTGTGACATACTTAGAATAAATGCCATAGCATTTGATCTTGCAGCCACACAAATGGAAATATATATATATATATATATATATATACCACAACACAGCCAAACAGTGCAATTAAGGCACAAACACACACACGTTTGAGACCAGTGGGGGCCCCCGCTAAATAGGGGCCCCCACACACACAAGCTAAGGAGATGGCCATCAGGCCCTTACCACCCCGATGTGCAAAGCGGCCTGCCAGAGAAGATGGCCCCCACGCAGCCTCGTGCCTGAGAAGGGAGAGCAGGGGGAGGGCGGGCCAGCGCAGAACGCGCGTTTGCCGAGGCCATGCCCCCCTCCCAGCAATGCGGACCCCTAGACAACGAGCACTGTAATCACGCCAAATAAGGGGGCCCCCTTCCCGAATGCAGCCTGAGGGGGAGAAGCTCCCCCAGGCTGTAGTCAGACCCTGTTGGCCAGTAAGCATCAAGCACTCACACACACACACACACACACACACACACGTGAAACACTCAGCACACAGTGACAAGGGCTGGGTAAAACGAAACATCGGCCAAAACTAAATATAGGCCAGGCCCCCCCCCCCGGAGGGGAATAAGGGACCCGGAAGGGGGGGAATCCAGCCAGGAGCCAACCATAAGCCTAACGGGACGGGGCATCCCACACCAGGATCACCAAGAAACCTGGAAACCGCCTACCCCAAAGTGAGGTCCTGGCAGTAATAGGGACAATAGAAGGCCGGGCGCGAGCCCGGCTTACCTGTAAGCAAAGAAGTCCTCATCTTCTGTCTTGTCGCCTTCTCTGCAGAGAAGAAACTGAGGAATTGGTGGGAGGTCCCAGGTATATATGGACCGGGAGGGGCTTTTTTGCATATTCATCTCTGCAGAAGTTCGCCCTCTACTGGAGATTACCCAGATGTCATGAAGACCGAAGTGGAGTGTATGGCACACTTAGAATATCAGTATGAGACCCCTTGCTGGCTCCCCCTTCACTAGGGGCTGAGTGCAGCAGCGGAGGGTCCGGAGAGGCCGATGGTAATACAGGGCTAGGGTCAGGGGCGACCGCCCGCTCATGGTCCAAAGCAATGCCTCTGGCGCAAGTGGGACAAATAGTGCTGAATCCGCCCAGAGGATTCCTTCTGCACAAAGGGGCAGAGCCTGTCCTGCCCAAATGGGGCCCGCAGCTCACTATCCCCTGATGCCTCCATTATGGTGATTAAGAATAGTAAAATTCAATAAGGCTACTAGACGCTAACGGCCTAAGCCTAACAATCGATCCCCCTTATTAAAAAGGGGGACCGGGAGGATCCACAACCCTCAACCTTAGCCCATGATCTAAACAATAAAAGAGAGAGAAGTCGCATGTCAGCCTTAACATAAAATAAATCTGGCGCAACAATAATCAAAAGAGGGACTCACAACATCGCAAACCGGCAGAAGGATCACCACAGCGTCCGCAGCGAGAAAGGCCCGAGCACCTGGCTCCCAGCACAGCAGCAGCAGTGAGTCTGGGAAAGACTGCGCCTTCTGGAAGGATCCTCGGGGGAGGGGGGCGGCACCGGCGCAACGTCAGCTATGCGCCGACGCCGCCCCCCCCCCGCATCAGCAGAGGAAACGCTGTCCCTCTGAATCCGCCTGTCATGGCGGCGGCCCTTGTCAGGCGACGGCCGCAGCATGCACTACCCCCGTCTCTCAACACAGACAGCGCCACACACGGTGGTGCGGAGGAGGCGACTGCCGCGCGCCCCGACGGGGAAACTCAGGGAGGTGAGTATGGAGGTAGAGACCGCTCCTCACTGCCTGTCATGCAAGCATGCAGCGCACACACAAAAATAAAGCTGTGGGCAGGAAGGGACATATACATAGAAAAACATACTAGTGGTTCCCCCTCAGGCTCACCATAAGCCTGTGGCCGGCTACCTTTTAGAATAAGGTCTGCGGCCCAGAGCAGGTGCTCTGCCGAACGCCACAGACGCCGGCGTTCACCCTACCGTCACGGATCCCCGTAGCAGCCAAGGGCTGGGAGGCAGGAATGGGTTAGGAGAGATCCATGGGAATAGAGTTTGCAGCGGCCGACGAGCTAGGTGGCCCCGCTCTGCTGCCAAAATCTGAGAGTGCCAACGATCTTATGCAGCCAAACTGCAAGATGAACAACTGGGGAATGATAGAGGGGTGCCTTTATAAGGGGCCGGGAGGAGCTACATCTTTGATCTTGCAGTCAAGCGCCCTCTAGAGCGAACACCCCAATCGTGAAGATATTGGGACGGCCTGGACCGGATGGAGAGAAAATCGTCCTACCTGTATCTACTGCATTTCCTGAGCCTTTAAACATCCAAGATGGTGGCACATGGAGTGTCAGGCTGCCTGCAAACAGGAATTATCTTCTGACTGTGCTGCTCTGCATTCTGGGATTGCTGTCCTTTTCATGACCTGTCTGTGCAAAGCACAGCTCTGCTCTGTGCAAAGCACAGCTATAAACCTGCCTCCCTGTACTTTTGCCCCCCTCTACTCTCCTCAGGATGTGATGCTTCTGAGGCAAGATGGCCGTGCCTGTATCCTAGAGTCCTAAACAGAGTTGAAGCCCAGTGGTGGAAAGAATGAAAAGTAAATGATTAAAAATGTAAAATATGTTATTTTAGATGCTGGGGAATAGTTTTTTAAAGGTTTGAGCTTTTCATTAAATGATGCTGAAGGTCCAGTTTAACTATATTAGGCCTGATCCACCTACTTAATGGTGCCTTTGGAGGCCAACTTACCCATGAAAAAGCCTATCCAGGTTACAAACAACAATGCTAGGTACTCTTTGGCCATTGCGGATCTTACTGAATATGGGTAGAGAAGGACCACAGCATCTGTTCCTATGGCCTCGGCTGAGGTACAATAGTATCTTGTTATCTTTGCAAAGGCAAATGTGTACATCCAGGGCACCACACCAGGATGTCTGGCACCCCTCAGTGGGCCAAGAACCTCTCCCCCAAGTGGAATCTGGGACTACTGAGTAAATCCACCTTGGAGTCCTTTATCCCCTTACAGAGGGCCCTATAAAAGATCATGAGCTTTTGCCAGTCTTCTTGTTTCACCTTAGTGGATTTGAGATAGGTATTCTTATTAATGCAAGGCTACTGGTGATTGGTAGAAGTAATAAGCAGCAATCCAAATGCAAGGGAGTTTATTTGAATTCAGCTGGTAAGCCATTGTGAAAGTCTGCCCAAACAAAACACTTCAGTAGTGGTGAGTGGAACCGTAGGAGAGAACCTGAGAGTACTTTTATCGTGTCTGAGCACTTGTTGGCCGCAAATAGGGACTGTAAGCCCATTGTGCATTGATGTTATATGTAAATGTGAGTGAATTTCCTAGTCATATAAATACAGACATGCCTTTTAATGTGTTGAGTAACGCTATATACTCTCTTTATATATATTGGGAGAGTGGAGAATTTTTCCTGTGCGGTGGTTATTGGAATTGAATCGCTGTATCTGGAATGACTATTCATGCCAACTGAGGAACAATTCCTAAATGGGCTGGCTATATGCTTATGCTACCCGCACTGGTCTCTGCTAAGCATATCTAATGATTGGTGAAGGGATACAATACCAATATAAAGAAAAATTATTGCCTGATTATCACTCTGTATTCATATCCATATGATTGTTACTTTGATTATTTGATGGTTGTACCGCTCCTGGTCAACCAACTGAATTAACACAGAAGGCCACTGTGGCCAATAATAGAGGGACAGAAAAATTGATCCTAATGATCGATGGGAGAGTAGTTTAGGCAGTCTGACCCTATAATCAAACTGGTGTTTCCTGATGGGGACTGTCTACTAAATTGGATGGATTTATCTCCTGTTCGTCTAGCAGGCCAACTATCAAACTCGCTCTCCCTTTACAGCTGACAAAATGACAAGTCCTGTTCGGGGGGTGGTTTGGTTTACTAGGAGAGAATTGATCGTTGTAAAGGTCTGGTGTGGGCACATGTAAAAGGATGTATGCTTAGTTTTTAGTAAATGTTGAACCTGAGAATTAGATAAATCTTCTGTGGAAGAAAAGAAGGAATACATTTGACTAGTTCAAGTTAAGGTTAATATCAAGGAAGGTGACTGTCCTGGAGGGGACAAGAAGAGGATCATATTAATTGTCTTGCCTCTGAAGGATCATTATGATTACTGATAAAGTCTCTGGACTCTATAACCAGGATTAACAGTAGGGCCAAAATTTGAAGATGGTTATCTCCTACATATGCCATGAAAATAACCTCAGCCACGGGATAATTTTGGCAGAGAGTCAAGCCCACATGGTCAGCGCACTTGACACGAAATAGAAAATTACCAGCTGTTTTTAAGATCTCAACAGACCTAGTGACTTAACCCACAGATCTCAAATTAGGGGTTTCTCTGTGGGACGTATAGGTTTCCAAATGTGGCCCTTCCAAAAGGCATGTACAAATCCTGTCACTTTCATAGTAACATAGTATGTAAGGCTGAATAAAGACTTTAGTCCATCCAGTTCAGCCTGTTTAACTCCTTCCAGTGGTCTAGTAGCCATAGCTGGAAATGTTATTACATGCCAGGAAGGCATCAAGGCCACTTCTGAACGTTTTTACTGTATCCATCATTACTTCCTCCTCTGGCAGCGAGTTCCATAGTCTCACGGCTCTTACAGAGAAGAATCCCCTCCTATGTCGGTGGAGAAAGCACCTTTCCTCTAACCTTAGTGGATGCCCCCGGGTTATGGTTACACTTCAGGGTATAGATAGATTGTGGGACAGAGCTTTGTATTGACCCCGAATATATTTATACATAGTTATTAGATCACCCCTCAATTGTCTTTTTTCTAGACTAAATAAACCTAACTTGGACAATCTTTCCGGGTACTCTAGCCCCCGCACTCCTTTTATTAACTTTGTTGCCCTTTTTTGAACATGCTCCAGTTCTGATATGTCCTTCTTAAGCACAGGTGCCCAGAACTGTACACAGTATTCCATATGAGGTCTGACCAGTGACTTGTACAGGGGTAAAATGATGCTCTGGTCATGAGCACCTATGCCCCTCCTGATGCACCCCATGATCCTATTTGCCTTGGCAGCAGCTGCCTGGCGTTGATTACTACAGTTGAGCTTATTGTCAACTAAAACCCCTAGGTCCTTTTCCATTGTTGTTTTACCAAGTGTTTCTTTATTTAGTGTGTAATCATGACACAGATTTCTCCTTCCCATGTGCATAACCTTACATTTATCTGTGTTAAACCTCATTTGCCATTTAACTGCCCATGCTTCCAATTTATCTAAATCTGTTTGTAGCTGCCTGCTGTCCTCTTTTGTTTTAATTACTTTACTCAGCTTAGTATCATCTGCAAAGATTGATACTTTACTGTTAATCCATACCCAATGTCATTTATATATATATTGAAGAGAATTGGTCCCAGAACTGACCCTTGTGGTACTCCACTAGTAACAGTGACCCAATCTGAGTGTGTACCACTGATAACCACCCTCTGCTTCCGATCATTAAGCCAATTTCCCACCCATCTGCACACGTTTTCCCCCAGTCCAAGCATTCTCATCTTTTGTACCAGCCTTTTATGTGGCACAGTATCAAATGCTTTAGAAAAGTCAAGATATATGATATCCAATGACTCCCCCTGATCCAATCTTGAACGTACCTCCTCATAAAAGCTGATTAGGTTTGTCTGGCAGGAGCGATTCCTCATAAATCCATGCTGATATGGAGTAATAAGGTCATTTTCCCCAAGGTACTACAGGATAGTATCCCTTAAGAAACCTTCAAACAGCTTGCCCACCAAGTTCATGAACTTTATGTATAATCATTACACCAGTTTTACACTTTGGGCTAGGACTTGACCTAGGAAACTGGACTTCCACACCAAATAAAATGTAACCCTGTTGAAATGATTATAAATCAAGTTTATTAAATTATATATTATACCAGTTAATGTAACGTAAGACTGTGTAAGGCTGCCCAATTCCTTGAGTGGACTGTTGCGGCTGCATCTAAAGCATTAAAAAAAAAATTGGGTTTAAGGCGACAGGGTGATAACTGCCACTGGGTAAGGATAAGGTAAACATCCTACCATATATAAATGTCAGTGTGTAATATCCCCTCCAAAGTCAGTAGTTTATTATATGGTAGGGGGCTGTTTTTTATTTAAATTAGTCTAACCGCCCTATGCCAAAATACAATTCTGTGACACTCACTTGTAGAATTGTTTTCTTTTCTATATCCGTTCCAGGCCGTCAGCTCAAGAAAGGAACAGGTTAATTCCTGCCCAGAGGGTGTGGACTGCAAGATAGAAATGTGTGGATCTTTTCAGCCCTATATACTCCCAGCTGCCCCAACACTAGTCAGTAATTGAAAAGCAGTAGAACCACCGGCCGGGAGGCTCAGGCAGCTAAGATCTATAGGAAAAAAATGAATCCACACCTTTCTCCGCTTACTTTCTTACTCAAATTTGTTTATATGCTGAACACACTATTTACATATACACAGAAACACCAGGACTAGGCATCTAAGGAATAGAAAATCGTAACCCAGTAGAAGGGAGGGTCTGACGGCCTGGAATGGATGTAGAAGAGAAAATACCATTTTGTGATTACTCACCTGTAAAATGGTTATTACAAGTTATGTCACACACCCCGCTTCCGAATATTCATGACACTTAGAAAAAGGTTCACCATATAAAGGATCCCAGAAAACCAAAAAAGGGCAATAATGCAAACTTAAACTACTGCAGCTTGCAGAACTTTGCAGCCAAAAACAGCATCTGCTGAGGCCCGCACATCAACCTTTTAAATTTGGAAAAAGTATGAACAGAAGACCAAGTAGCAGCCTTACAAACTTGTTCAACAGAAGCCTGATGCTGAAAAGCCCAAGGTGCTCCAACAGCACGATTAGAATGAGCAGTAACACGAAAAGGGGGAACCCTCCCCTTGGCAGAATAGGCCCCAACAATGGCCTGTCGAATCCATTTACTAATGGAAGACTTAGAGGGCGCCAGACCTTTCCTGGGCCCGGAGGGCACCACGAAAAAGGCGTCTGTCTTACGAAAAGGAGAAGTAGCCACCAAATAATATTTCACACATCGAACCACATCCAAAGAATGTAAGGTCCTCTCCTTGTCATTACTAGGCTTAGCACACAAGGAAGGGAGAACTACATCCTGATTGAGGTGGAAGGCCAAAACCACCTTAGGAAGGAAATCCGGCTTAAAGCGGAAAACTACCTTGTCCAGGTGCCTCTCAAAGTAAGGAGCCTGAATAGATAAGGCCGCCAACTCAGAGACACGCCGAACAGAGGTAATAGCCACCAAAAAGGCAACTTTCTGAGTGAGCAGAGAACGAGCAATATCATGCACCGGCTCAAAAGGGGGCCCCTGGAGAGCCGACAGAACCAAGTTTAAATCCGAAACTGGCAGCAAGGGCTTTCTAGGAGGCCGCACATGAGTAACCCCCTGGAAAAATGTCTTAACCAGGGGATGAAGGGCAAAAGACCTTTGAAAGAAAACCGCGAGGGCAGAAACCTGCCCCTTCTAAGTACTAAGCTGGAACCCCGAATCCAGACCATGTTGAAGAAACTCCAGAATTCTGGGAATAGAAAACACCCTACAAGGCAAGGCCCTAGCCTCGCACCAGTTAATATAAGACCTCCAAGTCCTATAGTAGACGTTAGAGGAAGATCTCTTCCTAGCTCTAACAAGAGTCCGAACCACCGCATCAGAAAGACCTTCCTCCTTTAAGATGGAGGTTTCAGCAGCCACGCCGTCAAAGCCAGCATTGGTAAATTAGGGTAGCGTAGCTGACCCTGGGTGATAAGATCCGGAAGAAGAGGCAGATAAAACTGATCTACTGCCAGCCGCACAACGTCTGGGAACCACACTCGTCTTGGCCACCTTGGAGCCACCAGAATTGCTTGTGCCCCTTCTAGAGTCAGCTTGCGCACCCCTTTGCCCACCATGGAGAAAGGGGGGGGGGCAGGTACAGAAACCCCAGTTCCCTCCAAGCCAGGGACATGGCATCCACTGCCAGGGCCAGAGGATCCTGAGACAGAGACACAAAGGCAGGAAGCTTGTGATTGTGACAAGAGGCAAAAAGATCCTCCTCCGGAGTCCCCCACTTGTGACAAAGGGACAGGAATCCCTTGGAACTGAGAGACCAATCTCCTCGGCGAGAGGATCTCCTGCTCAGGGAATCCGCCTTCGTGTTCTCCACTCCCGGGATGTAAATGGCTGAGATGCATGGGATATTGCTCTCTGCCCAAACAAGGATCAGAGCTACCTCCCTGAGGGCACTCCTGCTGCGAGTCCCTCCTTGGCGATTGATATAAGCGACCGCCGTCCGATTGTCCGATCGGACTTGAACTGGCAATCCCTGCAATAGAAGAGTCAAGCGAGACAGAACCAACAAATGGTCCGTAGCTCCAAAACGTTGATAGGGGTATGAGCCTCCCGAGGCCCCCATAACCCCTGGAACTGATGTCCCCCCTCCAGAAGCCCCCCCCCCCCCCCCAGCCCGTCAGGCTGGCGTCCGTGGTGACCGTTTCCCAACAAGGGGTCAGAAAGGATCTGCCCTTCAACAGATTGCAGTCCCACTGAAGGGACTGCTGAGCCCGGGGAGACAGCAGACAAGACTGATCCAATGACAGCGGACACTTGTCCCAAGTCGCTAGAAGATGGAGCTGAAGCAGTCCTCATGTGAAACTGGGCAAAAGGGATTGCCTCGAAGGAAGCCACCATCAGACCTACCAATCTCATCCCTAGCCGAATAGACGGGCGAGGATTGGAAAGCAGAAGCCGAACCAAATCTTGGATCAGAAGAAGCTTGGGCTGAGGAAGGAACACCCTGGCCTGAAAGGCATCCTGAGTCATGCCCAGAAACGAAACCTCCCTGGACGGGGAGAGGGAGGAATAGTTGATCACCCAACCGAACCTCTCCAGCGTGGATACCACCACTCTGGTGTCTAGCACCGCTTGGCTGAGAAAGGAAGCCAAAATGAGAAGGTCGTCCAGGTATGGTAAAATGCGAATGCCCTGGACTCTGAGGAGGGCCATCACCTCCGCCAATACCTTGGTGAACACCCCGAATGGAAGGGCCACAAACTGAAAATGCTGATCTTCCACCATGAACCTGAGGAATCTCGGGTGTGCCAGGAAGATAGGTACATGCAGATAAACATCCCTGATGTCTATGGACGTCATGAAGTCCCCCTGACAAAGAGAATCGACGGCTGACCGCAAGGTTTCCATGCAAAACTTCCTGAAGCGGATAAACCGATTGAGGAGCTTCAGATCCAAAATGGGTCGAATGGAGCCGTCCTTCTTGGGCACCGGAAATAGATTGGAATAGAATCCTAAGCCCCTTTCCGTGAAAGGCACTGGGCAAATGACAGCCATGTCCAGCAGATAACTTACTGCCGCCCGGAGCCCCTGTACGGCCAGTGGATCCTTAGGCACTCAAGACCTGAAGAATCTGGGAGGAGGCCGGATCTAGAATTCCAGCTTGTAACCGGAAGACACCACTTCCAGAATCCATTTGTCTGAGACCTCCTGGTCCCAGACCTGGAAGAAGTGCCGCAGCCGTCCCCCCACCCGCAAGGGTGAGGGCGCCCCCTCATTGCTGAGCTGACTAAGCAGCGGGCTTGGGTTTGGAACTCCAATTGTGACCTGGACGGGCACGACCTCTGCTTCTACTCCTCCAGGAATCATCTATGAGGGTAGAGAAGGTCAAAACTCTGGCACCACGAAAGGAAGGGTTAAAGGAGGCCGCCCCCCGAAAGGGACGACGTTGCCTTTTACGCTGAGGTAAATTCCCTCCTTTCGTGACAGAATCTAATCTTTCTCCAAAGAGCCACAGCCCCACAAAGGGAAGTGCTGTAAGCGACTTTTTGGCCACAAAATCAGCCGCCCACTGGCGCAACCATACCGACCGCAGGAATAGCTAAAAGCAAGGCCGAGGTTCTACCACACATGACCATGGTGTCATCCAAGGCGGGAAGCACAAAGGACATGAACAATTCACACCGCTTAAGGGTGGCGAACTCCTCACTAGCCGGGTCAAGCCTGGAGGTACTCAACAGGTCTCTAACCACAGACCTGGTAGCCACTGCCAAAAGCGCCGAAGCACAAACAGGCCGCAAGGCTGAACCGACACTAGCAAACGTGTGGCAAGCCATCTGATCAATGCGTTTATCCTTACCATCTTTGAGAGTGGTGGAGTCAGGAGAATGCAAAATAGAAGTATTGGATAACCCGAGCACCGGGGCATCCACCTCGCCAGGGAACGACCATCGTTTTACCACATTCACCGGAAAGGGATACTTTTTATCCCAACCTTGAGGAATACCTGGAAGCCGAGTAGGCTTCTCCCATTCCTTAAGAATAATGTCATCAAAATGCTTTTGATTTGCGAACTCCAGGCACAGGTTGGAAGTCCCAAAGAATTCCCGTTTTTGAGGAGCGGCCTCCTCAGGAGGAGAAAATGCCAGAACCTCAAAAAGGTGAGCCAAGACCTTCGGGGTATCCACAGCATCCCCCTGCCCTTGCTCAGTATCAGCACCAACAAACTGCTGATTGTCAGAACCCTCAGAATCCTCAAATAATTCCCCCTCTTCTAGCGGGGAATAATCAGACCAGTCAAGGAAATCATAATCATCAAACTCAAAGGCCGGCGCGGCTGGAGACAAATGCTTTCGCTTAGCAGAGGCCTTTCTGGCAACAGAGCCAGAAATACATTTCTGAATATTAGCCAGTCTGGCACATACATCAGATTGCGACTCCCCACCTGTGACAACATCACTAGGGGTACGGATAAGGCAGGGTGGGGAAGGAGATGAGGCCGGGACCCCGGACCCAAACACCTGGGCCCCCGACTGCTGCGTTATGGCCGCTGAGCATAAGGTTTGCAAACAAGTACATTATCCCATGCAAGGGATGCCCCACAACCCACACACTGCCGGGGTTGCCCCGAGGGGAGCCCAAGCCCGGTATCCTGAGAAGCCTCCATATGGTGATTTTAATGTAGTCACAATTACCAGAGGGATTTACGCTATTAAGCTACCCGGGATGCCCCTTCAGGTCCCAAGTGGGAGGATTTTTTTTTGGGGCTGGGAGGGGCTCCTTTTTTTCATGACATCTCTGCAAGATCGCCCTCTACAGGACAGTTACCCAAGTGTCATGAATATTCGGAAGCGGGGTGTGTGACATACTGGGAATAACAATTCTACAGGTAAGCGTCACAGAATTGTATTTTCTCTCCCAATCCATTCTAGGCCGCCACCTCCAGAAACGAATGGGACCTCCAAAATAAGTGCCCTACGTCTGGGAGGGATCCTGAAGCGTAAAGAGTAGCCAAAAACAAGTTAACTAACTACTGTATGTAAAACCTTTCTACCAAAAGCAGCATCCGCCAAGGCTTTAAAATCTACCTTATAGAACTTGGTAAATGTATGCACCGAAGACCAAGTGGCGGCTTTACATACCTGTTCCACTGAGTCCTGGTGCTAAAAAGCCCAGGAAGCGCCAATAGCTTGAGTGGAATGAGCTGTGACCCGAAAGGGAGGCTCCTTTCCCATGGCAGCATAGGCCCTGACTACCGCCTGTTTTATCCATCGGCTGATGGTAGACTTAGCTGGCGGAAGACCCTTTCAAGGACCCTAGGCTATAACAAACAAGAAGTCCAACTTTTGGAAGGGCTTTGCAGCAGAGATATAATACCTTAAAATGGACCAACACCCAGATTTTGACTATCCTTGGTTTCGGTCCACTTCCCTGGGGCACCCCGATCGGGTGTGCCCCGCTATGTGAATCCCCCCGGATCGCAAGTAAAAACTCACCTCACCCCACTCCTACGGCGCATGCACGGCCGCTCGTCCAATCTGCGCGCTCGGAGCCACTGTGGTATGTGCATCAATGAGACGTCTTACCGCAGCATCTCCGAACATGAAGGCGGCCTCATCTCACACTTCCCTCTAACAGGGAGCGCGCCCGCATCGGCCATTCACAAATGGCCAGCGCGGGCACGCACCCTGCTAGAGAGAAGCGCAATATGCGGCCGCGGGCCTCGCATGCGCCGTTGGACCGGCAATCAGGTAAGTGCAGCGGGCGTCCTGGGGGGTTTCACACAGCGGGGCATTACGATTTTGGGTGCCCCGCGGGGAGGTATTCGATCGGCCCGGGAATCTTATATCGTGTGAAACTGTGCAAAGGGCACTGCTTCGAAGCAGGATACCATCAGACCTACTAGCTGCATCCCCTGACAGATTGTTGGCTGAAGGCAGGCCAAGAGAGCCTGTAACTTGGTCTGAAGCAATAAAAATTTTTGCTCTAGAAGAAAACACTTTGACCCGGGCTGTGTCTAATGACATCCCCAGAAAAGACCTCACTGTTGATGGAACTGTGTTTGACTCGGATAATTGACTATCCAGCCGAACTCTTCTAGTTTGACAACACTGTCTGTGCATCCCTCTTGGCCTCCTGACGGAGCCCTGATCACTAAGTCATCTAATTAAGGGATTATGTGTGCCCTCAGGAAAGCCATGAGTCCTGCTAAAACATTGGTAAACACCCTTCAAGCTGAGGACAGGCCGAAAGGTAGAGCCATTTCAGATCTAAAATTGGTCGCACCGATCTGTCTTTCTTGGGAACAGTGAATCGATTGGAGTAAAATCCCTGCCCACTTCTCTGGGAGGGGAACCAGACGGATGACCAGCATTTGAAACAGATGCAAAACAGCAGCTCTCAAGGCTTCTGCCTTTGCCGGATTTCGGGATGCCCTTGACCAAAGAAACCTTTGTGGAGGTGTGGCTGCAAACTCAATCTTGTAGCCTGAAGACACCACCTCTTGTATAGTAAGATTTGACATGTGGTGTCTCCAGACAGGCACAGAAGCTGTCCCCCCATGCCTGAGAGGACTTAGCGGGGGGGGCTTTGACTTGTTCCACCAAAAAGCTCTTGTCTTGTTCGGGGATTTAGATCTGCTCCAGAATTCCCTACAGGATGCTAAAAAAGCGAACCCTCTAACCCCCCCCCCCCCCCCCCTGAAAGGGCCAGGAGCCAGAGGATTAACGAAAACGAGGGGTGTACTTCCTCTTTTGCAGAAGTTTAGTTACCTCCTTAACCATAACATCAATAGGTTCCCCAAACAGTCTACCCCCCAGAAAGGGTAGATCCATCAAAGTCCTCTTAGAAGCGGCATCTGCTGACCATTGCTTTAGCCATAGGGAGCGTTGTAATGCAACTAGTAAGGCCAAAGCCATCTAACCAAATCGTCCATAGCCGTAATTACATAATTGTTAATATCCAAACAGGTCTTAATCAGGAACCCGAGTCACGGGAATGAGCTCAGGACCAAGTCTTAGCAGCGAGCTAAGCAATTTTCTACTTGCCAAGGATGCTATAGAAATAGCACAGGCAGGCCGCAAAAGCGAGCCTACCATAGAAAAAGCGTGCCGGGCCAACTGATCCATGCGCTTTTCTGTAGGATCTCTTAAAGAAGCATTGTTGGCAGAAGGCACGACCGTAATGTTAGAAAGACCCGACACAGGAGCGTCTACTACCGGAGGAAGAGTCCAGGACTTAACCATATATGAGGGAAAAGGATACCTTGTATCTCAAATGGAATGGGAGGAATCTTATTTGGCTTTTCCCATTCCTTTCGAACCATATTAGAAAAGGAGATTGTTCAGGGAAAACACGTCTAGGTGTTTCAGGCTTAAATAAGTCTCCCTTTTCTCTCTCCTTTTTGGAGCTCTGGGAGGCCAATTATGCAGAACCTCAAAAATGGCAGCAATAGGGTTCTCCCCCTGATCAAAGAATCCTCCTAAGAAGAGGAATCAAGACCCAAACAACTGTCATCCCCACTAGAGGGAAGCTCGCCCCCAGAGGGCGGTTCCTCATCCTCTCCAGAAACAAGTGATGGGTACAAAGTCTCGGAATTAGAGGAACATAAATGTCTCCTCTATCCAAAGCTTTCTTGGGACCTGACGGAGCTAGCTGCCTTTTAAGGCAATATCAGGCTGAGCCTTGCTCCCTCCGCTGGCTTGAGCAGGCCTAGTTATCAAACGGGCCTTGGGCTCTGAGGGACCCACATCAATAGTTACTGACGGCATAGGCCTCCTACCATGTTCAGTAAAAATTAATTTAGCACAATCTGGGCATACTGTACAAAACTAGCCCAACGGACTTTGCCGACACATAGGACAAAGAATAACCCTATCCGCTGGGATACCGGATCCGCTATCCCCAGATGCCTCTGTCATGGCGATTTAATTATAGTCTAAAAACCCCAACGACCCAAGAATGAACTATATAAGTCCTCGATAGTCAAGTGACTACTCCGACAGATTAGGAGGAACCACAACCCACTATCCCTTCTTCCCACAATCTATAACAGAAACAAAAAAAATAAATTACTTACAAGAGCCATAAAAAT
Source organism: Gastrophryne carolinensis (assembly GCA_027917425.1). Lineage (NCBI taxonomy): Eukaryota > Metazoa > Chordata > Amphibia > Anura > Microhylidae > Gastrophryne > Gastrophryne carolinensis. The sequence continues at coordinate 199,377,155 of CM051237.1, forward strand.
ACCGTTTTGTGAGTACTCACCGTTAAAACGGGTATTATGAGTGTGCCATACACTCCACTTTGATCTTCATGACATATGGGTAATCTCCAGTAGAGGGAGAACTTCTGCAGAGATGAATATGCAAAAAAAGGAAGCCCCTCCCGGGCCATATATACCTGGAACCTCCCACCAATTCCCCAGTGTATAACCCTTTAAGTGCCAGCCTACCTGGAGTTTTTGTCACACTCTGTTGCCAGACCATTTTGCACTATTTTGCACTCCCCATGTTCAAATGTGATTTTTTAAGGGATTTCCAGGGATTTCCCAGGAAAATGATATATTGTTTTTTTCAGCAGAGTCTGAGCTTTAACATGAAATGTCTTGTTTGTCATTTTTTAGGTGTATTCTCAATATTTTTTGGCGAAATATGTGCAAAAAAATTTTAAAAAATAAATTTTTTACAATTTGTAGTGTTTTTTTGTAATAAAAAATGTAAGTTTGTCAATAAAATCTTATTGCGTGTGAAACCCCAATTTCTCCCGGTTACAGCGGTACCACATATGTATAGGTAGACACCTTTTCCTGCCCAGGAGACTCCCCCGAACTGAAACAGAGCTTTAGGGGATTTTCTGAAAAAATACAACTGTGATATGCGCTATGCGCACCTTGCAGTTTTTCCAGAAAAACAACCCTTTACATTTGAAATACCCCCCACAAACTATATATTCTCTGGAAGTACACACCTCAGGCTTTCTGTTTGTACCAGGCTTGTTGATGTGGCCACAGTTTTCTAGAAGTAATCCCTCAATGTATTCTTTGGTTGCAAAGAGTTTCCCTAAAAAAAGGATAAAAAAGCAGAATCAAAGCCACATTTTCCTAAAAAAACTATATACAAACAAGAAAAAACAAGTATGATCTGAAAAAGCAACATCCCCCGAACAGAACGATACCCAACATGCATGGGTTCTGTCAAGGAAAGAGTTGCCAAACACCCCAAAGTAAAGCATGTGCGTAACGGTAATTTTTCTTGAAAATTTCAGCTCTGCAGACAAAGTGCGCACCTTGCGATTTTTCAACCAAAACAACCCTTTACATTTGGAATATCCCCCATAAACCATATATTCCCTGAAAGTACACATGTTAAGCTTTCTAAGCGTACCCAGCTTGTTGTAGTGGGCTCATCTTTCTGGAATTAATCCCTCAAAGAACTCTTTGGTTGCGCAGAGTTTCCCTAAAAAATGTATAAAAAAGCAGAATAAAAAACACCTTTTCCTAAAATATAAATATGCAAACAAGAAAAAACAAGCTAAGTCTGAAAGCGCAAGGTCCCCCGAACAGAACAATACCCAACATGCAGAGGTACTATTAACCCTTTTAACCCTTTTGTTGCCAAGCACGTAACACCTACGTGCTGGCTTGGCTGGGCCTTAAGTGCCAAGCCCGTAGGTGTTACGTGCTTGACTTTGATCGCTTCTAGTTTAAAAAATAAAAATAAAAAATACTCACCTGACCCCTTGTTGGATCCGGCCGGGTCTCCCCTTTAATTTGGTGCCATCCGATCCCCCGTGGGGGGTCGGATGGCTCCAGGAGAGCCCCCGGAATAGGCCGCCCCCCCCCGCTTCTGCAGCAGCAGCTGCTAACTGTAAAAAAAAAAAAAAATAAAAATGACATTCACTTACCTCCATGTGCGCTGGCTCCCGCTGTCCCTCCTCTTCACCTGGGGGGCCTCCGATCCCCCCCCAGGACTTACCGATCTTCAGGAGAGAGCCTGAGAGGCTCTCTCCCCTTTGATCCTCGATGGCGGCCGCCATCTTGCCGCTAAGCCCCGCCCCCTTGGGGGCGGGGCTTATGACGTCATCCCGGCCCCCGATATCTGGCTTCACCCTTCTCAACTTCTCAGATGCCGGTGATCGGCACAGGGTAAGGAGGTGGCAGGAGATCCTCTGATCTCCTGCCTCCTCCTTCTCCTGTACCGATCACCGGCATCTGTCAGCTGAGCGGCGAGGGACAAGAGCTTGCAATCGAAGGTAAGTACAGTAAAAAAAAATTATTTTTTTTTAATAAAATACTTTTTTTTATTGTGTGGTGTTTTTTTTTTTACAGTTAACCCTTTGTGAGCTGGTAAGGGGTCCATGAGACCCCTTATACCAGTTCACATGGCTGGGGGGGTGGCATTGCCATTAACCCCCGCACCCCCATTACCTGCCTCCCCAAAGGCCAGGGGGGGGCAGAAGAGCCCGGGCCCACATAGGCTATGTGGGCTCGTAGGCTGCAGGGTGGGGGGGCCACCAAAGCTGGCCCCCCCACTCTGTGCCTACAAGCCCCCATAGCTGGTCCCGGGCTGGTTACTTTGGGTAAGGGGGACCCCACGTCATTTTTTTTTTTGGATTTTTAAGGGTTTTTAACCCTTAAAAATCCAAAAAAAAATTGGGTCCCCCTCCCCGGGAAGGGGGACCCTATGTCATTTTTTTTTTTAATTAACCATTTGTCATCCAGCAGCTATAAAAGGCTTCTGGGCAGGAAAGGGTGTCTACCTATACATATGTGGTATCGCTGTAAGCGGGAGAAATTGGGGTTTCTCACGCAATAAGATTTTATTGACAAACTTACATTTTTTATTACAAAAAAACTCTACAAATTGTAAAAAAATATATTTTTTTTATTTTTTTTCACACATTTCACCCAAAAATGTTGAGAATACACCTAAAAAACACAAACAAGACATTTCATGTTAAAGCCCAGACTCTGTTGAAAAAAACAATATATAATTTTCCTGGGAAATCCCTGGAAAGCCTTTCGAAAATGACAGTTGAACATGTGTAGCGCAAAACAGTCAAACTCAGTCTGGCAACAGGGAGTGGCAAATGCTGCAGGTAGGCTGGCAGCGAAAGGGTTAATTGCCAGCTTACTTGAGATTTTGTCACCCTCTGTTGACAGGTCATTTTTCCCCATTTTGCGCCATGTTTTGCGCCATGTTTTGTGTCATTTTTGCTGGAATTTTCAGGAAAATTATATATATATTTTTTGCAGCAGAGTTTAGGCTTTAACATGAAATGTCTTGTTTGTAAATTTTATTTATTATTAATTTTATTTATTATTAAGTAAAAAAAAAAAATAAATAAAATTTTTTTTTAGAAAATTGACTCCTTTATTTTACATAAAAAATTTATTTTATTAAAGAAAACCATATTGCATGTGAAAGCCCCATTTCTACCGATTAGAACGGTACCACATATTTATCGGTAGCCCCCTGTTCCTGCCCAGGAGACCCCCCTAACTGAAACAAGTAATTTTTAACATTTACAAATAAAATACAACTACCATCCACACTACAAAGGGTTAAATCGAGAAAAAAAATGACATAGGGTCCCCCCTCCCGGGAGGGGGGGCCCATTTTTTGGGGGGATTTTTAAGGGTTAAAAATCCTTAAAAATAAAAAAAAAATGACATGGGGCCCCCCCTTACCCAAAGTAACCAGCCCGGGACCAGCTATGCAGGGCTTGGAGGAACGGGGCGCAGGGGCCAGCTTTTGTGGCCCCTGGCCCTGCAGGCTACAAGCCCGCATAGCCAGTGGGCCCGGGCTCTTCTGCCCCCCCCTGGGCTTTGGGGAGGCAGGTAATGGGGGTGCCGGGGGTTAATGGCAAGTCACCGGCTAGCGCAGGTGACTTGCCACCTCCCCCAGCCTTGTGAACTGGTATAGGGGTCATGGACCCCTTACCAGTTCACAAGGGGTTAAATGTAAAAATAAAACACAGACACACAAAGAGAAAAAATATTTTATTATTTTTTTTTTTTTAATACTTACCTCCCATCCATAGTGGAGCACTCTTTCAGCCTTTTATAGCTGCTGGATGACAGAAAACAAAAGGGTTAATTAAAAAAAAAAATGACATAGGGTTCCCCCTCCTAGGGGGGGAGACCCCATTTTTTTGGGGAATTTTAAGGGTTAAAAACCCTTAAAAATCCCAAAAAAAATGACGTAGGGTCCCCCCTACCCAGCATTACCGACCCGGGCCAGCTATGGGGGCTTGTAGAACAGGGCGCAGGGGCCAGCGTTGGTGGCCCCTGGCCCTGCAGGCTACTAGCCCACATAGCCACTAAGTGGCCCGGGCCCTTCTGCCCCCCCCTGGCCGTTGGGGAGGCAGGTAATGGGGGGCTGGGGGTTAATGGCAAGCCACCCACTAGCTGCAGGTGACTTGCCATACCCAGAGCCTTGTGAACTGGTATAAGGGGTCTCATGGACCCCTTACCAGTTCACAAAGGGTTAAATGAAAAAAAACGCCACACAAAAGTATTTTATTAAAAAAAAAAAAAAAATTTTTTTTTACTGTACTTACCTCCGATTGTAAGCTCCTTTGTCCCGCGCCGCTCTGCTGACAGATGCCGGTGATCGGCATCAGAGAAGGGGGAGGCAGGAGATCAGAGGATCTCCTGCCACCTCCTTCCCCGTTGCCGATCACCGGCATCTGACAGCTGAGAACGCTGAAGCCGGTGATCGGGGCTGGGATGACGTCATAGCCCCGCCCCCAAAAGGGGCGGGGCTTGACGCTGCGACAGACCGGGGTGACGTCATAGCCCCGCCCCCAAGGGGGCGGGGCTTAGCGGCAAGATGGCGGCCGTCATCGAAGGGGAGAGAGGAGAGAGCCTTCCGGGCTCTCTCCTGAAGATCGGTAAGTCCTGGGGGGCGATCGGAGGCCCCCCAGGTGAAGAGGAGGGACAGCGGGAGCCAGCGCACACACAGGTAAGTGAATGTCATTTTTATTTTTTTTTTTTTTTTACAGTTAGCAGCTGCTGCTGCCAAACGGGGGGGGGGGGGGGGCTATTCCGGGGGCTCTCCTGGAGCCATCCGACCCCCCACGGGGGATCGGATGGCACCAAATTAAAGAGGAGACCCGGCCGGATCCAACGAGGGGTCAGGTGAGTATTTTTGACTTTTATTTTTTTTACTAGCAGGGGGGAAAGTCAAGCCCGTAGATACTACGTGCTTGGCACTTAAGTGGAGTGGAAGCAAGCACGTAGTATCTACGTGCTTGGCACTGAAAGGGATAAAAGCAGTAAGGGGACCAGGAAGAACCAATTATAACCTTGACAATCAAAAACAATGGTTCACCATATAAAAGCCCCAGAATACCTGAAAAGGGGTGGGGCGAGGTGGAGTGTATGGCACACTCATAATACCCATTTTAAAGGTGAGTACTCACAAAACGGTATTATTCTAAGTGTGTCATACACTCCACATCCAATAGCAGTGTCCGTCATGGGTGGGAACCAGAAACAGTAAAGAATGTACCAACTCAAACCACTGCAGCTTGCAGAACTTTGCGCCCAAAAACAGCATCCGCTGAAACCCGCACATCAACCTTGTAAAACTTGGAAAAAGTATGAACGGAAGACCAAGTAGCAGCCTTACAAACTTGTTCAACAGAAGCCTGGTGCTGAAAAGCCCAGGATGCACCAACAGCACGAGTAGAGTGCGCAGTGACCCTAAAAGGGGAAGCCCTCCCCTTAGCAGAATAGGCCCCAACAATGGCATGACGAATCCATTTGCTAATCGTAGACTTAGCAGGCGGCAACCCTTTCCTGGGCCCGCAGGGCACCAGGAAAAAAGCGTCCGTCTTGCGGAAGGAAGAAGTAGTCACCAAATAGTACTTCACACAGCGAACAACATCCAAATTGTGCAGAACCCTCTCCTTGTTAGGCTTAGGACACAAGGAAGGGAGAACAATATCCTGATTGAGGTGAAAAGCAGACACCACCTTAGGAAGGAAATCCAGCTTAAAGCGGAAAACTACCTTATCCTGGTGTCTCTCAAAGTAAGGGGCCTGAATTGACAAGGCCGACAACTCAGAGACACGCCGAACCGAGGTAATAGCCACCAAGAAAGCAACCTTCTGAGTGAGAACCGAAAGAGCAATATCCTGTAACGGCTCAAAAGGAGGACCCTGCAGAGCCGAAAGAACCAAATTCAAATCCCAAACAGGAACTACAGCCTTCCGAGGGGGGCGCACATGCGCGACCCCTTGGAAAAAGGTCTTAACCAGCGGGTGTACAGCAAAAGACCTCTGGAAGAAAAACGACAGAGCAGAAACCTGTCCTTTCAGTACTAAGCTGGAACCCAAGATCCAGATTATGCTGAAGAAACTCCAAAATCCTGGGTATCAAAAAAACCCTGCAAGGAAAGGCCCTAGCCTCACACCAATCAATATAAGACCTCCAAGTCCTATAGTAAATGCCAGAAGGGGACCACTTCCTAGCCCTAATCAGGGTCTGAACAACAGCCTCAGACAAACCTTCCTCTTTCAAGATGAAGGTTTCAGCAGCCAAGCCGTCAAAGCCAGCATTTGTAAATTGGGGTAAAGTAGATGACCCTGAGATAGCAGGTCCAGCAACAAGGGAAGCCGGTACTGGTCTACGGCCATCCTTACGACGTCTGCGTACCAAACCCTTCTTGGCCACCTTGGAGCCACCAGAATCGCTGGTGCCCCTTCTAGAACCAGTTTGCAAACTACCTTGCCCAGCATGGAGACAGGTGGAAACAGGAACAGAAAACCCAACTCCTTCCAAGCCAGTGACAAGGCATCCACTGCCAGAGACAGAGGATCCTGAGAAAGAGACACAAAGGCCGGAAGTTTGTGATTGTGCCTCGAGGCTAAGAGATCCACCTCCGGAGTCCCCCACTTGCGGCAAAGATCCAGAAAAACCTCGGGGTTGAGAGACCACTCTCCGTGGCGAGAGGATCCCCTGCTCAGGGAATCTGCCTCCGTGTTCTCCACTCCCAGAATGTAGACTGCCGAAAAGCAAGGAACATTGCTCTCCGCCCAGTGCAGGATCAGAGAGACTTCCCTGAGGGCACTCCTGCTGCGAGTCCCTCCTTGGTGATTGATGTAAGCTACCGCCGTTTGGTTGTCCGAACGAACCTGAACCGATAGACCCCGTAAACGTGAGGTCAGCCGAGCCAGAACCAGTCGGATGGCTCTGAGCTCCAAGACATTGATGGGGGTGTGAGCCTCCTGGGGACCCACACCCCGCTGAACTGATGACTTTTCCAATAACCTCCCCAGCCCGACAGGCTGGCATGCGTGGTAACCGTCTCCCAACAAGGGATCAGGAAGGATCTGCCCTTCAACAGATTGCTCAGGTCCAGCCACCACCGAAAGGACTGCCGAACCCTGGGAGACATCCTGAAAGGTTGATCCAATGACTGCGGGCACCTGTCCCCAATGCGTCAATAGGTGAAGTTGAAGAGATCTCATGTGAAACTGTGCAAATGGTACTGCCTCGAAGGAGAATACCATCAAACCCACCAGTTTCATCCCCTGTCGGATAGGGGGACAAGGACTGGCCAGAAGAAGGCGGATCAGGCCCTGAATCCCCTGCACCTTGGTCTGGGGCAGAAACACTCTGGCCCGAATGGTATCCAGATTCATGCCCAGAAATGAAATCACACGAGACGGGGAGAGAGAAGACTTGGTGTGGTTTATCACCCACCCGAACCTCTCCAGGGTCGACACCACCTGGTGGGTGTCCAGCTCCACCTGACGGAGGGAAGAAGCTGAGATCAACAGGTCGTCCAGATAACGCACAATGCGAATGCCCTGAGCTCTGAGCAGAGCCATTATTCCCGCCAAGACCTTGGTGAAGACCCTCGGCGCGGAGGTCAGACCGAAGGGAAGAGCTACAAATTGATAATGTTGATCCTCCACCGCAAACCGGAGGAATCTCTGATGTGCCTGAACAATCGGAACATGCAGATACGCATCCTTGATGTCTATGGATGTCATAAAATCCCCTTGGCGAAGGGAATTGATAGCCGAGCGCAGAGTCTCCATGCGGAACTTTTTGGCTCTGATAAACCGGTTGAGAACCTTGAGATCTAGAATGGGTCTCACCGAACCCTCCTTTTTGGGAACCGTGAAAAGGTTGGAATAATAACCCCTGCCTCTCTCCGACCGGAGGCACCGGGCATATAACTCCCATGTCCAGAAGGTCTTTCACTGCTAACAGGAGCCCCTGTGCAGCCTGAGGGTCCGAGGGCACCCGAGACCTTAAGAATCTTGGAGGCGGCCAGTACTCGAACTCCAGTTTGTACCCGGAGGAGACCACTTTCAAGATCCAATTGTCCGTGACCTCCTGGGCCCAGACCTGGAAGAAGAGTCGCAGCCGTCCCCCCACCCTTGTGGGTGAGGGCGCCCCTTCATTGCTGAGTCGGTTTAACGGCAGGCTTAGGCTTGGAACCCCAGGCAGCCGCGGGACGTGCCCGACCTCTGCCCCTGTTCCAGGACGAGCCCCTGACCCCCGAGAAGGCCAAACCCCTAGTCGCTCTGGCCCCTCGAAAGGAAGGAGTGAACAAGCTAGCCCCCCGAAAAGGGACATCGCTGTTACCTCCGCTGAGGTAACTTACCTCCCTTAGCAACAGCATCCAATTTATCTCCAAACAGCCGCGTACCCAAGAAGGGAAGCACTGTAAGCGACTTCTTGGCCCCAAAATCCGCCGTCCACTGGCGGGGCCAGGCCGATCTGCGCATAGCCACCAACAAGGCCGAAGTTCTACTACCCATGACAATAGCGTCTTTCATAGCAACCAAGACAAAATCCATGAACAATTCACACCTTTTGAGAGTAGTGAACTCCGCGCTGGTCGGATCAAGTTGTGCATCATCTAGCCAGTCCCTGACCAGAGACCTAGTAGCCACAGCCACAAGCGCAGAAGCACACACTGGCCGCAAGGCCGAACCCACATTGGCAAAGGCATGGCATGCCGTCTGATCAAGGCGCTTATCCTCGCCATGCTTAAGGGTAGTAGCGTCCGAGGTGTGAATCATGGAGGTGTTGGTCAATCCCAGAACAGGCGCATCGACCTCGGGAGGAGAAGACCAGCGCTTAACCGCTTCCACCGGGAAAGGATACTTCTTATGCCATCCCTGAGGAACGCCCGGAAGCCGGCTAGGTTTGTCCCATTCCCGAAGGATCCTGGCATCAAAATGGCATTGGGCCGGAAACTCCAAGCGTGGCTTAGAGGACCCAAAAAATTCCCCTTTTTTGAGAGGGGGCGCCTCAGGCGGAGCAATGTCCAAAACCTCCAAAAGATGTGCCAAAACCTTAGTAGTGTCAACGGCGTCCCCAAACGCCTGCCCAACATCAGCATCACAAAAATGCACCACATCGGCATCAGATTCCTCAAACAATTCCCCCTCTTTGAACGGGGAATAATCCAACCAATCAGGGGAATCATAATCAAATCCAAGGCCACCTGGGACGGTGACAAATGTCTCTTATTCAGCCTGGGGCTTCTTGCCCACCGTGCTAGCAATAAAATTCTCGATGCTGGCCAACCTGGCGCAAACATCAGAGTGCGACTCCCCACTAGCGACAGTGTCACCTGGGGTACGGATAAGGGGGGGAAGGGGAAGGCGATGAAGCGGGAGGTGCTGACCCAGAAGGCTGGGTACCCGACTGCCGCGTTATGGCCTTTTGTGCTCATGGTACACAATAAGCACAATCTCACCCGTAAGGGATACCCCACAACCCACACACGGCCGGGATTGTCCCAAAGGGAGCCCGAGCCCGGTATCCTGTGGAGCCTCCATATAGTGATTTTTGGGCTCAGTCGCAATGACCATAGGGATTTAAGCTAATAAGCAACCCGGGATGCCCCTTTGAAGTCCCGGTGGGTATAGGATTTGAAAATGAGCAGATTAAGGCTAGGGACCCCAGGACCGGGATAAAACCCCTCAGTATGCACACACATATGACAATCATAATAACATAATAGAAAGCCCATAAGGGCACACACTCCATAACATATAAATACATATAAAAACCGTCAAAAATACATGAAAGGCACAGCTCCCCGTGCGGGGAGGGGGGCCCGCCACATAAGCTGAGGAAGGAGGCCCACAAGCACTCACAGACCGCCGGAGATCCGCAGCAGCAGAGGCATCAAGATGGCCACCAGCAGCTCAGCGTGGAGGAGAGGAAGAGAAGAGGGGAAGGAGAAGGGGGGCGGGCCAGCGCAGCGCGCGCGCTTGCTAACCCACGCCCCCTCCCAGAGAGACCTGAGATGCGGATCCCAGCCCTGGGCTGAGGCGCCGAAAAAGCGCCAAAACGAGGGGGAGGGGCGGGCCGCGGCCCCGCCCCCTCCCGAGAACCCAGCCTGAGGGAGAGAAGCTCCCCAGGCTGAAGACAGAAAACAGCCACATGTGAGGGACAAAACCTTTGGACACAACTCCTGCTGCTGCTGAGTGGTCTGCAGACAAACAATTACCGGCAGACGTCATTCACTCAGGGGAATCATCATCAAATCCAAGGCCACCTGGGCCGGTGACAAATGTCTCCTTTTCAGCCTGGGGCTTCTTGCTCACCGCGCTAGCAATAAAATTCTCGATGCTGGCCCCCCTGGCGCAAACATCAGAGTGCGACTCCCCACTAGCGACAGTGTTACCTGGGGTACGGATAAGGGGGGGAAGGGGAAGGCGATGAAGCAGGAGGTGCCGACCCAGAAGGCTGGGTACCCGACTGCTGCGTTATGGCCTTTAGTGCTCATGGTACACAATAAGCACAATCTCACCCGTAAGGGATACCCCACAACCCACACACGGCCGGGATTGTCCCAAAGGGAGCCCGAGCCCGGTATCCTGTGGAGCCTCCATATAGTGATTTTTGGGGTCAGTCGCAATGACCATAGGGATTTAAGCTAATAAGCAACCCGGGATGCCCCTTTGAAGTCCCGGTGGGTATAGGATTTGAAAATGAGCAGATTAAGGCTAGGGACCCCAGGACCGGGATAAAACCCCTCAGTATGCACACACATATGACAATCATAATAACATAATAGAAAGGGCACACACTCCATAACATATAAAAAAACGTCAAAAATACATGAAAGGCACAGCTCCCCGCGCGGGGAGGGGGGCTCGCCACATAAGCTAAGGAAGGGGGCCCACAAGCACTCACAGACCGCTGGAGATCCGCAGCAGCAGAGACATCAAGATGGCCACCAGCAGCATCCCCAAACCGGGATCACCAGCCTGGAATACCGCCTACCCCTGTAATGGGGTCTCACGGAAGAGCAATGCTCTCTCAACACCTAAATAGGTGTTGCCTACCCTCACCAAGGACCTACAGCCAAGGCTGGGAGGCTCATATAGTGGAAATTATAAAAGGCCCTGGCAGCAATAGGGACAAAAATGGCCGGGCGCGGGCCCGGCTTACCTGCAAGTAAGAGAAGTCTTCATCTTCTGTCTTGCTCGCCTTCCTGCAGAGAAGGAACTGGGAATTGGTGGGAGGTCCCAGGTATATATGGACTGGGAGGGGCTTTCTTTTTTTGCATATTCATCTCTGCAGAAGTTCGCCCTCTAGTGGAGATTACCCATATGTTATGAAGATCGAAGTGGAGTGTATGGCACACTTAGAATAAGACAATCATACATTTAAAAAATTGTACATAAATAAAAATAAGTACTCACAGACCGACCAGGCTGGAGTTCTTCTTTAAGACAGACTGAGACTGAAGCGTCAGGAGGGCCGCAATCCACGAGGTAGTAGCCCAGCCTGGCTGATGACCCCGCTCCCTGCCAGGGAGCACTGTCACCGGGCGGCCGGCCGGAGGAGCGGGCAGCCAGCCAGAGAAGCAAGTGGACGGAGGAGTGGGGCAGAGTGTGCGGGCTGGAGAGGGGAACAGAAACAACCACTGCCCTGAGCAGCGAGACTGTAAGTGGTGTCCTCGCTCTGCATTTCCTGGCACACGGGATCTACTACCTGCCCAAACCCCGCCTTCTCAAAGAGAAAGCTTGACATTTAAAAAATAAGGAAAAGTGCAACCAAAACCTTGGGGATTACTTTCAGAAGCCACATCAACAAAAAAAAAAACATTTAACAACAGAAATAAACACATGTGGGGGGGGGGGATGGGGAGTTCCTCCAACAGGTTCACCAGACAAAAACCTGCAGCTGATTGCTTTTCTTAAAGAAAGTCTTCAGCCCAGAGTGTATGACACCCTAAAAGCACCCAAGACCCCAGCGCTTGCCCTACCATCAGGATTCTAAAAACCAGAATAGCTGAGGAGGCATAGAGGGTCCAATGATCCGTGGGATACAAGGCCATGGCAGCAGGCAGACAGGGTAAAAATCCTGTCTAAGCTTTCTGTCTAAATCCTAGAAAAAAACATGACAAAAATAAAATTCTGTGAGTACTCACCTGTAGAATTGTTTATACTATGCACAGCACGGTCTGTTTAATGAAGTCCTTACGTCTGGGTATTCCGCCACAATGTGGCACAGTGGACTGCAGAAGACTTGTGGCTCCTCCCGGCCCCATATAAAAACGGGAATTCACCCATAGACCTCCAGTGTTGACAAGCAATTATACAAGAAGCCGGGCGGTAATAAAGGTAAAAAAGAGTAAAACCCTCTCAACTAACTTGGAACAAATCACCATAAAAGAGGCAAGAATAATGATAACAAGGGAGGGATGAAACAGGCCGTGCTGTGCATAGTAAAAACAATTCTACAGGTGAGTACTCACAAAATTGTATTTTTCTTAATGCACAGCACGGCCTGTTTCATGAAGTCCTTACGTCTGGGACATCCAAAAGCAGTGTCCGTAAGGTAGGGTGGGATCCCCAAAGAGTAACGGCAGGCAGTTAAACCACTACCGCCTGAAGTACCTTGTGGCCAAAAGCAGCATCAGCTGAGGCCTTAACATCAACCTTGCAAAATTTGGAAAAGGTATGAACAGAAGACCAAGTAGCGGCCTTACAAACTTGTTCAACAGAAGCTTGGTGCTGAAAGGCCCAAGAGGCACCAACAGCACGAGTGGAATGAGCAGTAATCCGGAAAGGAGGAACCTTACCTTTAGCAGAATAGGCTTGTACCACCGCCTGACGTATCCACTTGCTAATAGTAGATTTAGCTGGAGGCAAACCCTTCCTAGGTCCAGCAGGGAGAACAAAAAGAGCATCAGATTTCCTGAAAGACTCAGTAGCAACCAAATAAAACTTCAATGCCCTGACAACAACCAGAGAATGAAGGGTCCGTTCCTTGGAGTTAGCAGAGTTAGGACACAAGGAAGGTAAGACAATGTCCTGATTGAGATGAAAGGCAGACACAACCTTAGGCAAGAAATCCGGCTTAAGCCGAAACACCACCTTATCCTGATGACGCTCGAAACAAGGAGGTTTAATGGAAAGCGCCGCCAGCTCAGAAACTCGCCTGACCGAAGTAATAGCCACCAAAAAGGCCACCTTAAGAGTCAGAATGGGCAACGCAGCCCCACGGATTGGCTCAAAGGGAGGACCCTGCAGAGCAGACAACACAGATTCAAGTCCCAAACCGGTAGCATAGGTTTACGTGGCGGACGCACATGAGTAACCCCCTGGAAGAAAGTCTTAACCAGCCAGTGATTGGCAAAAGATCTTTGTAAAAAAATAGCCAGAGCTGACACCTGTCCCTTGAGGGTACTAAGTTGAAGGCCTGAATCCAAACCATGTTGTAAAAATATCCTGGGGATAGAAAACACCCGACAAGGAAGAGACTTGGACTCACACCAGGCAATGTAAGCATGCCAGAGCCTGTAGTAGAAAAGACGAGGACTTCTTCCAAGCCCGAATCATGGTATCAACAACAGAGGCCGGCAACCCTTTGTCCATCAAGATGGAGGTTTCAGCAGCCAAGCCGTTAAAGCCAGCGTTTGTAAATTGGGATGGCGCAGCTGTACCTGAGTGAGAAGATCTGGATCCTTGGGCAAGACGTACCGGTCTGCTGCCAACTGCACGACGTCTGTGAACCACACCCTCCTTGGCCAACAGGGGGCCACCAGAATGGCTGGTACCCCCTCCTGGGCTATCTTGCGCAGCACCCTGCCCAGCAGAGGAGAGGGAGGGAGCCCATAGAGGAGCAGAAACACCATCCAAGGAATCGCTAGCGCATCCGTGGCGAAGGCCAGAGGATCCTGCGACAGGGAGACAAATCTTGGAAGCTTGTGATTGTGGCGGCACGCAAACAGGTCCACATCCGGCTGACCCCAGCGGTGACACAGGGAGTGAAATACCTTGTTGCTGAGGGACCATTCCCCCAGCCGAGACGTCCCCCTGCTCAGTGAGTCTGCCTCCTGGTTCTCCACCCCCTAAATGTAGACTGCCGAGGTGCAAGGGACATTCTCTTCTGCCCAAGACAGTATCAGGGACACTTCCTTGAGGGCTCGCTTGCTCCGAGTCCCCCCCCCCCCCCCGATGATTGATGTAGGCAACCGCCGTCTGGTTGTCCAAGCGAATCTGAACAGCCCGATCCCGAAGGTGTGGGGTCAACTGGGAAAGAACCAACCTGATTGCCTGCAGTTCTAGAATGTTGATGGGTGCATGGGCCTCCTGGGGGCCCCACTGAGGGGACAGAGCAAACTCCTGATCCAGGGACACAGGGTCCCGATCCCAAACTGACAAGAGATGCAACTGAAGAGGCCTCATGTGAAACTGAGCAAAGGGAACCGCCTCGAAGCAGGACACCATCAGGCCCATTAACTGCATCCCCTGCCGAATGAAGGGATGATGACACAAAAGCAGAGCCTGTGCCTGCATCTGAAGGCCCTCCACTTTCTACTGGGGGAGAAATACCTTGACCTGAGAAGCATCCAGAGTCATGCCCAGAAAGGACCTCGCCAAAGACGGAGACAGTGAAGACTTGGGATAGTTGATCACCCAGCCGAAGGACTCGAGAGTGAAGGTCACCACCTGAGTGTCCTTCTCGGCGTGATGAAGAGACTGAGCAGCAATTAGAATGTCATCCAGGCAAGGGAGGATGCAAATGTCCCGGTTCCTCAGAAGTGCCATTACGCCCCCCAGCACCTTCGTGAACACCCGAGGCGCCGAGGTGACACCGAACGGTAAGGCCACAAACTGGTAGTGCTGATCCTCCAGAGCGAACCTCAGAAATCTCTGATGACCTGGGAAGATTGGTACGTGAAGATAGGCATCCTTGATGTCCACAGTGGACATGAAGTCGCCCAGCCGAAGGGTACTGACAGCAGAGCGTAGCGTCTCCATGCGAAAGTGCTTGAACCGGACAAACCTGTTGAGACCCTTCAAGTCCAGGATGGGCCTCAGAGAACCGTCCTTTTTGGGAACCGTAAAAAGATTGGAGTAGTACCCCTGACCCTGTTCCTGGTAAGGTACCTGGCAGATGACTCCTGATTCCAACAGGCATTGAACTGCTAGGCGCAAACCCTGAGCTGACAGAGGATTATGGGACATCCGAGATCTGAGGAATCTTGGGGGCAGCCAGGCTGCAAACTATCTTGTAACCGGAGGACACCACCTCCTGAATCCACCGGTCTGAGACGCGAAGCCTCCAGATGTGAGCAAAGAGCCAAAGCCGTCCCCCCACCCAGACGGGTGAGGGCACCTCCTCATGCCTGAGGGGCCTTGGGAGGGGGTTTGGGCTTGGATCCCCATGAAAGACCGGGACGACCACGGGATCTGCCAGGGCCCCAAGAATCTCTGCGGCTACCCGAGAAGAGGGAGCCACGACCTCCTCTGGAAGCACGAAAGGAGGGGAAGGAAGCGAAGGGCCCCCGAAAGGGCCGAGGCTGCTTCCAATGCTGATGATAGGTACGTAATCTACCATCCTTGGTCAGAACATCCAGATGCTCACCAAGGAGACGAAGCCCCATGAAGGGAAGCCCGATGAGAGACTTCTTAGCAGCAGTGTCAGCTGCCCACTGGCGCAACCAAACAGACCAGCGCATAGCCACCAAGAGGGCCGAAGCCCTACCGCCCAGCCAGACGGCGTCATCCATGGCAGTCAGCACAAAGGCAACAAAATCAGAGCAAAGCAAGAGGGCCCTATAATCCTCCCTCCTCCTACCAGCCATGGCGCCATCCGCGAGACGCTTGATCTTCTTCTGAAGGGAAATGGCCATAATGGCTGCGCCACAAACAGGACGCAGGCCGGCCCCTACAAAGGTGAAAGCATGACAGGCCAGCTGATCCATACAGCGGTCCGCGCCATCACGCAGTGTAGTAGTGTCAGGGGATGGCATGACCGGAGACAGCCCTAGAACAGGAGCGTCCACCTCAGGGGGACACGACCAGCGCTTGACCAGGTCAGCAGAAAGAGGATACCTTCTGTCCAATCCCTTGGGCACCGTGGGCAATCTGTTAGGACGTTCCCACTCCTTGAGCACCATATTGGAGAAATGACCCTGCTCCGGGAACTCCAAGCATTGCTTGTCAGGGTGAAAGAGCTTACCCTGCTTCCTCTTCGCCACCTTATGGGGGGGCGATGTGCAAAGTCCCACAACAGTCTATCAGTGTCAACAGGGAGCCCGGTATCCTCATCAGAGGCGGACCCTGGGTCACTGTCGTACCCTTCCTGATGGTCCCCAGATGAGTCTGAATCATGGAAAAGCCCCCCTCCTCTAGGAAGTCACGGCCGCCAAACACATGAAGGCCCTCATCCTCCTCGGCAAAGAGGGAAGGCGCGGTGTCAGGATGCCGCTTCTTGCCAGAGGCCTTGCCTATCACAGGTCGGGCCTGCCTTTCGATGCTGGCCACGCGTAGTGCCAGATCAGATTGGGACCCCCTGCTAATATCCCCCTCACTGGGGGCAAAATGCAGGCGCTGGGGAGTAGGAGATGCCGGAGGGAGCGCAGAACTGGGAAGAGAGGCGCTCACCCCAACCTGGTCCGCAATAATACTCTGGGCGCACGGCACACAAACCGTGCCACCACCACTCAAAGGGGATGCCCCGCACATGACACACAGCCGGGATTGTCCCAAAGGACCCCCCGAGCAGGGCCAGGAGGGGGAGGTATAGGACTGGGAAAAAAAACCACAATACACTGTTAACCCACCTGAAAAACATAAGCAAAAAGACAAATAAGCATCCCGCAGTATATGCCCCAAGAAGAAAAAACCCCATAGGGGACTCACGGACCAAATGGCATAGCGCGCGCAGCACACACACAGGCGACCGCAGTACAGCCGGGAGAACCGCGGATGGGAGAGCAGACAAGCAGGTCACCGCCGCAGCCCACGCTGAAATTGGGCCTCCGGACACAAGTCACAAGCATGCAGCCTGAGCAAAATGGCGCCGAGATCGAGAACCTCGAGGGGCGGGCCGCGGAGGTATGACGCGATACACGTCATCTCCCGTCGCCGCCCCCCCGCGAAGAGCGCGAAAAAAGTGCCCACGTGACCCAGCGCCATGACAGTCCTCAGACAGACACAAAGTAATAGCGCCGCCGGCTGCGGAGCACAGAACACTCGCGGCGAGAAAAAACAACAGCGGGACATCACACCAAATCACCACCTGCTGCTACCCCCCCCCCCCCCCGACACAAAACCCGTCGGGGAGAGGGGGAGCAGAGAGGAGAGGGCAGGCAGCGGCGGGGGCAGACTAAAAGGGGGCCCGGAGGGAGGGGGGTCAGGAGACAACCCCACAGGGGAGCAGACAAAAGGGAAGACTGGCTAGGAACACAAGTCCCCAAGCACGACTCACCCCCTACAGCAAAGCAACATCAGGGCTTCTTCATCCCGCAGCAGGCTCACCATAAAAGCCTATGGCCGGCTACCCTTTGTGGTACAGGGTCTGTGGCGTGGAGCAGCGCTCCCCGAGCACCTGACCCAGGTGCTCCTCTACCATCACCCGATCCGACAGCCGAGGCTGGGAGACAAATAGGGTCCGGAAATGGGCGGCAATAGACTTGCAGGGCCGCAGGCTTGGTTGCCCTGCTCGCCTGCGAAACAAAGCCATCTTCCATCTTCGCAGTATGACTGCAGAGAAAACACTGGAGGTCTATGGGTGAATTCCTATTTTTATATGGGGCCGGGAGGAGCCACAAGTCTTCTGCAGTCCACTGCGCCACCTTGTGGCGGAATACCCAGACGTAAGGACTTCATGAAACAGGCCGTGCTGTGCATTAGGAAAAACACAGCAATCTTCACAGTCCAGTCCAACTGCAAGAATGAAACTGACTAGTGTTGGGGCAGCTGGGAGTATATGGGGCCAGGAGGAGAACCTTTCTATCTTGCAGTGCACACCCTCCGGGCAGGAATTAACCCGTTTCTGGAGCTGGCAGCCTGGAATAGATTGGGAGAGAAATAAACACACTGATCTGTAGTATATATGTACACATAAAAAAATATATACATATAAATGACTCACTACCACAGCCAGGGTTTTCTTGCTGTGAAATGCACCAGGGCTCGATGTCAAATGCTGCACTGTGGAGTCATGACTACAGAGCTATCGCCTGTGTAAGGTTCACAGTTGATTGGTGGTCTGATTGCTGACAACAAGGTAAGCTGCTTAAATAAGTAATTCGAAAACAAATAAATAAGACAAAGCTAAAATCCATCCAACGGTTTCTAAGTTCTAGTGTGACAATATCCTCATGTAGCCACCAATACTTTCTGTTTGATGTGTGTTTCATCACCTAGGGAAGGAAATCACCAAAAGCTGGGTTCTTCACTGGTAAATTCTACAGGGTGCGGTTTATATCATGGTCTTTCTTGAATCTCTTGGACACTGCACCCCGCTGGAAAAGTGATGAACATACATTCTTTTCACTGATGAACATATGGCATGACCCCGTGCAATAACGCCTGTGATCGATTTACTCTGCTCCATCTTTAACAAGCTTGTTTTCAGTAAAGTTTCCAGGCGCCTGTTTGTTGTGTCGCACAGGCCTGTCTGATGCGCTGTTGGTGGAGGAGACCTCTTGAACAAACAGGTATATAGTGAAAAACTTACATTATCAAAGCATTTCAAACTGGAAAAGGATACCATACATCCAAGGTCTTGGGTGCTCTGGTTGACTTGTCAGGTTTATGCCACTCATTATTGCCTATGTCATTAAATTATGAATGGTTCCAAAAGCAAAGATTCAAACTTGCCCCTGAGATCTGAAATATTCAGGACTGGACCAAAGCAGAAGACCACAGAGAGGTACATAGGTCGAACTGCTCTTAAGTTTTTCACACGCCTCCCTAGAAACCCTTATCTGGGTCACCACCACTCTCACTGTTAATATGGAGGAACACTTTGGTTTGAACCCTTTGTTCACAAAAGGATCTGTATATATTAGTTCTTGTGGTCCCACAAAACTGCAGGAGTGGTCTATCATTGTGCATCTATAGCACAATGAATTCCAGGCGTTGTGTCTCATATGTGGCTCCTTTTCCAAGAGTCTTCCCTTCCAATATTCCTTCTGGTATGCAAGCACCTTTGTATGTTCTATACTAGGTTCTAATTAGTTGACTCCTCAGAGCCTGAACCCCCACTTGTTTGCCTCCAACTGCTGAATTAATGGGGTTGAGGCAACAAATGGCCTGTGGATTGGTGGCTTTTCTTTCTCTGCCAAGTAGGGCTGACACTGCCTTTACATCACCTAAATTATGGAATGGCCCAGATGCATCACTGTAAACATGTAAATGCTGCAAAGCATCTTGATTCAAACCAGAGACACAAGCAATCTCTTCTCCAGTGATCTAGCATATATATTAAAGAGAGGCAAAGGATTTGCACCGATGTGTCCTGCAGATTGCAGGCATGGATTGTTTGCTGGGTGAAGCCTGTAGTTCAGGGCCATGTTAAACAAGGCTTTTAATTCCCCAACAAACTGGGGCCTTGTGTTTTTTTAATGTTGGGTCTCCATGAGAGCAGTATGAACAGAGCCTCTTGACTGGTTCAACCATGGTGCTGATTTCCTGATCAATTGCAGTTCCTGATCATATTAAGTCATAGATAGAGCTGAAATTTTACTGTGCTTGTCTTAAAGGTGATGGAGCCAAACTGGCTGTAGGACAGCATATATGTGCGGCAGACTAAAAGTAACCTTGCCCTTCAGGAGAGTAAGGAACAAGACAAAAATAGAGCTGCCACTTGAGCACAGTGACCATCAATAGGTATGCTCACACTACAACACCCCCCAGAGGTTTTTTGAGGTTTTCAAGAAATATGTATAAATACCCCCCTCGCAGCGAAGGAGCTCTGAAAATAAAGAAAACTAAACTTAGCATGTTTTTGACAGAAATCATACTTACATGCAGAGTGCCTGAGTTTGTAAAGTCAAGCTGAAGTCCCATTTGATCACAAAACTCAATTAAGTCATTCAGCATCTTGGTCTGTGGAGGTGGGTGACGACGAAGCAATGCCTCTTCTGGAAAATGGGCATAAATTCTATGTGCAACTGCCATATTTGCAAGCAGCATGAATTCTTCAATAAGTCTAAACAAAGAAGAGTTGGTAGAAAGGTGTTTAAAATTTGTCAAAGAGGAGCAGTGGTAACAGTACTGTATATTAACACATGTGTAAAGAATCATTTACAGCCACAATATTATTAAGTAGAAAACAGCTGATCTGAAAACACAACTCCAGGAAAATTTATTTATTTATTTATTTTTTAATTCTTTATTTATAAATTTTCAGTAAAAAAAATACACTTCCGATATGCATTCTCAATAAAGAAGAACAACAATTGTAAACTGGTTCAGTCAAAGTGTAGAAGTTGTCATAGTAAATAAGCAATAAAGATTATTACAAAATCAACTCAGGAGATCCAATCTGAAGTGTTTGTGTTGTCACGGGGGGGGGGGGGAAACTAACTGGGGGGGGGGGGGAAACTAACTGGGAGAGGGGGGGGTAGGGAATTAGAGTGCGGGTCCCTGTGCGCCACCCAGCAAAGCACTGCAATCCGCAGATTCCGAGAATCTCAGCCAGCTGTACCAGGTAATTGTGAAACTCTCAAACCTATTCTCCCACAAGAATATCACACTTTCATATCGCATAAGCTCATTTACCTTCAGGATTCACATTGCCACCGTGGGCGGTTCGGGGGACTTCCATTTAAGAGGGATGCAAGTCTTTGCCGTGTTAAGTAGGTGACACAGCAAAGACTTTTTGTATATTTTCAGGGGAGTCTTGGTCATGTGTAGGAGACAGGAAGCCGGATCATCAGAGCCCCAAAAATTTCCAAGGGCCGGGCAGGACCAGAAAATATGTAACATGTCACCTCTTGCCCCATTACAACGCCAGCAAATGTCAGAGGCCTCCGACGACCATTTACTAAGCACGGTCGGCACCCTATACCAGCGAGAAAGAATCTTAAAGTTACACTCCTGAATGCGTGTACATATAGATGTTTTATCTATCCTCCCACTTTCCTAAAAAAGCAGGCCTCCCCTTTGGAGGAGTAATGAGCATTTTGTAGGTATAGGATAGGGTGTGTTTGACCGCACCCGAACTGGCACAGAGGGTCTCAAAAGGGGTAACTTTCCTCATAACCCCATTAAAGTCTTTAAGAGACCAGAGGAAGTGGACCAATTCGACCACGCCGGGAGGCTCTTTGAGTGAGCCAGCTCCCCCAGATCCGACCAGCCAACCCCTGCCCAAAGGTGACCTGCCCTGTAGACTCCCGCCTTTCGCCATGCCCGCCAGGTGGGACTCCCATCGGGGAGGGGCCAGGAGAGATTTCTGGGTGAGAAAAGTGTCGCCGGTTAGCTCTAATAGTGGCTCCGACTGTGGGTGTTTCATGGCAATTGGGATGTCGAGGGTGTTCACCCAGGCTAATCCTGCAATAGGAGCCTCAATGAATCCTTGCTCCAACCCCACCCACTGTTTATGTCCCCCGTGCAGACACCAGTCGACAGTTCTGCTAAGGTGGACTGCCACATGGTACATGATCGGATCTGGAAAGCCTAACCCACCATTCTCCTTGGACCGCGTCAGCAACGTTCTATTCAACCTCGGCTTCTTCCCACCCCAGACAAACCTGATGAAAAGCCCCCTAACTCTCTGTAGGAAGCGCTGCAAGACTTTCACTGGCAGAGCCTGCCAGTACAGCAACTGGGGGAGCAAGTTCATTTTGGCAGCGTTGCAGCGCCCGAACCAAGATATCCTACCCTTAGCCCACCTCTTTGTCTGCTCTTCGAACTTCTTCAACAGTGGCGGAAAATTTAGGTCAAAGATTCTGGCTAGGTTGCTACCGATCTTAGTCCCCAGATATGTGATACTGTCCCTGGCCCACTTAAACGGGAAAGAGTCCCGGATAGTGTCAAATCTCTTAGATGGGATGTTTATGTTAAGAGCCTCCGATTTTTGGTAATTAATCCTGTATCCGGACACATCCCCATAGAGTTTTAGTTCGGACACAAGATTGGGAAGACATATTTCAGGGCATGACAGGCTGAAAATTAGGTCGTCAGCATATGCTGCGACTTTATATTGCTTTGAGTTAGTAGTAAGGCCTGCGATATCCGGATTCGACACAAGAAGGATTCCAGGGTCAGCATGAAAATGAGGGGAGAGAGCGGACAACCCTGTCGCGTCCCATACGTTATCCCAAAAGAGTCAGAGAGAACCCCATTAACTCGAACTGCGGCTGACGGAGCCCCATAAAGACTGCCTATCCAGCTCAAGGCATTAGGGCCCAAACCAATATGCCTGAGCGTGGCTAACATTAAATCCCAATTCACCCGATCGAAAGCTTTTTCAGCGTCCGTCGCCAATAAAAGAGTAGGGGTCCTATTTTGTTGTGCCATGTGTATTAGGTTCAACACCTTAATGGTGTTGTCCCTGGCCTCTCTGTGCGGCATGAACCCCACCTGATCAAGTCCTATTATATGGTGCAGGTGAGGAGCTAGTCTTGAGGCCAAAATTTTAGCAAATAATTTCAGGTCTGAATTCAGGAGGGATATCGGTCTGTAGCTTGCACATTGAGCCGGGTCCTTGCCCTCTTTCGGAATAACCGAAATATGGGCTCTCAGAGTATCTGGCGGGAGGGCAGTCCCGTCCTTAATCGAATTAAAGGCTGCCAAGAGTTTCGGAGCTAGGAAAGGGAAGAATTTCTTATAGTAAGGGATACTGAAACAGTCGGGACCCGGGGCCTTACCTCCTGCCGAACCGAATACTGCCTTATGCAGCTCGGTTAAAGTTAGGGGCTCTTCCAAGTCCTCAAGGATCTCCCTGGGCAACTTAGGGAGCCCAGATTCCAATATATATTGCTCTATGGGCCCTCTTACCCCCTTGTCTCTTTCCTTAGGGAGGTTATATAGCTGTTCATAAAACCTTCTGAAAGCATCCCCTATTTCATTAAAGAGATGTGTAACCCGCCCCTCTGAGGTGACTATCTTGGGGATATATGTTTTAGCCTGCTCCTCCCTCAGGGCTCTCGCCAGTAGTCTTCCGCACTTATCTCCCGATTCATAGTAGATTCTACGGCAATTGTTAAGTTGAGCTTTGATTTTATCACAGCATAGTGTTTTAAGCTTCTCTCTTAGGGAGGTTAGAGTAGGCAGATATTCCACTGCTAGGGATTCTTTGTGTTTCCTCTCAACTCTCCCAATCTCTCCTAATAGATCCTGCACTTGCTTGGTTTTCTCTCTTTTGATTCTGGACCCGATCTTAATGAAAATATCTCTAATCACACATTTGTGTGCTTCCCATAAAGTCCCAGGGACAACATCAGGGGAGGAATTGAGTTGAAAAAAGTTTTTGATTCAAGACTGTATTTCCTCTAGCATGTTTTGGTCCTCAAGCAAGGACGCATTTAGCCTCCAAGACCAGCTCCTTGGGTTTTGGGCAGGGCAAGTGACCGTTAAAGTAACAGGGGCATGGTCTGAGACCGTAATGTGACCAATGGTGGCATCCGAGATCCGGCACAGAGAGGCCTGGGGCACCAAGAACCAATTGATCCTTGAGTACGACCCATGGGGGCTGGAGTAGAACGAGTAATCTGTCTCATTGGGGTGAAGTATTCTCCAGGGGTTGATCAATTTATAGAGAGTAAGTGTTCTCTTTAAGTTTCCTATAGGATTCATGTGGGCTACCCCTCGAAGTGTCTAGGAGAGGGTCAGGGGCGAGGTTAAAATCTCCGCCCACGACCAACTCCCCCTCCTTAAAGGAGGATAAAGTGCTAAGAACCGATTCCAGGTAGGCAACTTGATTAGAGTTCGGCAGGTACACATTGGCAAACGTGTAGCTACAGGAAGCAATCTTCCCTTTAAGGAAGACCCACCTCCCCTCATCGTCCATCTTAAAATCTTCCAATTCCCAAGGGAGGGACGCGCTTAAGAGTATGCTGACTCCACGCGATCTGGAGTCCGTAGAGTAGCTATGGTATGCCCTTGTGTAGTACCTGTTGCCGAGAGAATGCGATTTGCCAACCCTAAAATGAGTTTCCTGCAGAAAGGCCACTTGTGCCCTTAGGCCTCTAAGGTTTCTAAGTATGAGAGATCTCTTTTCAGGATTGTTGAGCCCCTTAGTATTGAGGGAGACTATATGAATCTCCGTTATAGTAAGGAACACTCGGGGCCCTTCACTCGGCTCGTTCAGCCACGAGAAGCGAGCAGGGAACCGCGCCGCACGAGGAAGGGTGAGGGGATCAGGGAAGAACCGACTAAGCTATATGGGAGTGTGAACGAAAGGAGGAGAAAAACCAAACCGGGGAGGGGGAAAGGTCTAGTGCGGAGGCAGCACCTGCGCACAGGAAGTTATAAACACTAATTTTCCCCTCAGACGGGGTAAATGTAGTCAACGTGGGCCACAAGTGCCCAGTAGACCAGCCTATTGGGGGTGCTGCGTCCGACAGGAGCTAGGAGGCTCAACAGGGAACTTAATCCGAGCTTTCCCAAGTCATGCTGACACTGCAATCTCAACCACTAGGCGGTCCAGAGGACCCTGTCCGTGAGATCCTAGGGTCTCGCGAGCAGGGCACCGGCTTCAAGCAACAAAATAATTAAGCGACTATAACGCTCGGGCAAAACAGAGAACAAACATAACGCATTGCTAGGTGTTAGCAAAAAAGCGACTCGAGGGACATCAAAGAATGAGTCATTCATTGACCGTCGGGCGCCGCCCAGCCGGGTGAACCGGGGGGGGAGCGGGGACCAGGCCGTTCACTTCTTCGGCTGCCGTTGTACGAGACGCCCGCTGGACTCTCCGATCAGAGCGATGCTCTGGAGCCCACCGGATATCCCCGAACAGGACCCCCGAGGCGCCCGAGGTCACGAAAGCTCCTCAGACCCAGTTTTCTTCTCCTAGAGGGATCTACAGGCAACGGGGGCCCACCAGGGTCAAGCCAATCAGGGATGTCAACGGGGTCCCACTGCAGGAATGTAAACAGATCTCCGAGCTCCCGGTAATTTTTCAAAACGAAGACCCCATCCGCGCGCTTCACTATCAGATGGAAAGGAAAACCCCATCTGTACGTCGCTCCCTTGCTAGTGATGGTTTAAAGGAGGGGTCTCATCACTCTGCGCATCTGAAGAGTCCGCTTGGACAAGTCCTGCAATATCTCGGCGCTCCTTCAAAACTGTTCCATGCTCTCCTCAGGATTTCCTCCTTTAGTGAAAAAAGGTGGATCCTGCAAATTATGTCTCGGGGGAACTTTGCTCCTAGGGCCCAAGGCCCTATGCACTCTGTGTTCGAGCTTAACGGGGGTAGAGAGCTCCCTATCCAACACTCCATTGCATATGGAGGTGACCATAGCCTTTATGTCTTCTGTGCCTTGCGATTCCGGGACCCCTCTAATCCTCAGGTTGTTTCTTCTATTGCGGTTCTCAAGATCGTCAAGGTGTAGGTGGCCAGCAGCTATCATTGCTTCTTGGGAATCGCACCTAGCCTCCAGGGCCTGCAAGCGGCTGGCATAAGATGGCCCTTCCGCCTCCAAGGCCTGTACTCTGGTTTCTACTTCCGCTACTTCTTGGCGCACTGCAAGGATTCCACGCTTGTGTCTCGCTTCGTATTTCGCTATGAGGTTTTCAATCTTTCCCTTAGAAGGAATACCCCTCAAAAGAGAGATAGTCTCCAAGTGAATCTGTCGCTCCTGAAGCCTCTCTTCAGGCGGAATTTCCACCCGGATATCCATTCTCCAGTCGTCACGTGCTTCAGGAGCAGGGGCCCCAGGTGAAACCGCTGGCGTCATCAGTGAAGGTCGCTGTGGAAGCGCAGTAGGTTGGACCTCTGGGGCACGTTCCAAGGTACATGGAGGGGGGCGGGGGGCACACGTCGGCTGCTGCCTTTCTTTAGGTGTGTATGCAAACCTGCCGAGGTTTGCTGGGAAGCTCTGGCGGGATCCTGTGGGCCGCCCCTGCCCATGCAGGCCGTGGTGATCAACCCCCACCTTCTCACACTGTGGCACGTCTTCCGGGGGGGCCGCACCTCTGTTTCCTAGGGGCAAGGGGTTCAGCACGTCTTGTGCAGTGCCAGGCGCATATGGGCCGGGAAGCGCGGGAGACACATGTAAGCCTGCCAACCGAATAGCATGGCTGTGGCATGGTGCTGGGCTCTCCCTCCCCAGGGCGTACTCTTCACACCCCCTGCCAGTGCATCTATTGGTGGTGGTGCACGGACTCTGCGCCTTTAAGGCGCTGCAGGCAGTGAGAGTCCCATTCAGTGCGGTGGGAGTAGCGTCCGCCATCTTGCTACACCTTGGATTAAATTCTTCTTCCCCAGCAGCGCTGTGAGGCGGCTCCTCCGCCTGTGCTGTGATACCATCACCGCCTAAGGCCCCCGGGTGATCCTGCCGCACTCACCAGGTGGGCGCAGTCATCTGCTCCTCCTCTTCTGTTTTCGCTCTGGGGTCCGGAGCGGGCCGTCGGGCGGGCGCCGGACGCCATCTTGGTCCTCCCGTCAGCCAGTCTCTTGCCTCTCACCGCTGTCAGTGCCGGTAGCTGCTTCAAGCGGCGGTCCCGCCGCCTCTCCTCCTCGACCCCGCAGCAACGCCTCACCTTCTCCGCTGGACTCTTCGCAGGATGAGGAGGAGGCTGGATCTGCTCCACTCTGGCCACGCCAATGGGATACCTCCTCCGCCGCCATCTTGGTCACCTCCGCGACCTCTCTTTTCCTCAGCTTTGCTGACTCGCCACGACCCGTCGGCGTCCCTCCACAGTTCCTGAGTCTTCTCTGGCGCCTCTGCTTTTTGGTCATCCTTTCCTCCAAACGCTAACCGCCAGGTAAGTGGGAAAATATAGAACGGGAGAACAGGAGAACCCTCACACACGTCCTTCCCAAGCCATGCCGGGACACGCCCCCCAAATTTATTGTTCTTAATAGCATTGAAAAGTTAAAACCACCTCAATGCTCCTATTTCACCTGTATGCTAATTTTAGAGATCCTGCATGACCTTGTTGACTACTCTAAACACCCGTTAAGACTAAATGGTAGAGAAACAGTTAAATACAAACCCAGGAAAAACACAAAACAATCCCAACATAACCCAACTGAGAAGCATGGACATGTATTTTTCTACCGTCTAAGTGGAGATCCACAAAACATGACCTATTGGCAGGCCTCGTTAAGGTTGAGTAACACCCCGAAATCCTTAACTTAACCTCTTGGCTGGCGGTGGGGGCCACAAGAGTAATTGCACAGAAAAATCAATGTTGCAGACATCATAGTTTGTAGGGTACCCACCTTCTACAAACACTAAAAGTTGAACAGCTTTTTAGACTGACCCAATAATAAGGTCTGCATAATATACAACCTCCTGTAAGGAGAACCTGCATACCAAAATAGGATTATATTATTTAAGAATGATTTAAGCAGACCTACAACCTATACATTTAGTGGAAACTTAGTCCTGTTCAAGCCATGTCGACTTCCTTGCTGTACCAATCTGTCTTGCTTTCCAAATTCAGGATGGCCAGCTTCCAGGTCCCTTCTGACAGCCGTCACATAATCACCATGCCTAGGGTGGCAATCCTCCAAATGGACAAGTCAGCTGTTGTCCTATTGGAGGATCAACACATGAAGAAAACCTAAAAACTTGGCTGTTCTAAAATTAGACATTTTACATTTCAAAGCTGGCCTGGAAGAAGGTGGTGCAGGTATAGAAATGTTAATTCTAACCATTTATTGCATTAAAAAAATAATATGTTCATTTGGCTTCAACTTTAGGATTCAGTTTAAACACATACAAGACAGATCTAAAAGCTTAAAACGGACCTTCACTCTGAATAAGAGCCTCATATGTTTCCCACACCCTGTACATACAGATTGTCCACATTAAAAATCATCCTACCTGCATCTACTGCATGTTATGAGCCTTTAAACATCCAAGATGGCGGCTTATGGAAGCCGCCATCTTATCAGGCAGCCTGCAAACAGGAAGTGCCTCCTGACTGTGCTGCTCTGCATTCTGGGACTGCTGACTGTTACCTGACCCCAGCTCTGCTCTGTCTGAGCAAAGCACAGCTATAACCCGCCCCCCTGTACCTTATTCCACTCTCCTCTCCTCAGTAAGTGTGATGCTTCTGAGTCAAGATGGCGGCGCCCCATCCTAAATTCCTGAACAGAGTTGCAGCCCAGTGGGGGAAAGAATAATAAGTTAGTGACTAAAAACGTAAAATATATTAATTTTAGATGCTGGGGAACCGTTTTTTAAGAGTTTGGGCTTTTAATTAAATCATGCTGAAGGTCCGGTTTAAGGCAAGTAAGATAGTAAAGGGAGAAAAAAACTATGTAAGGCAGCAAAGATGACATTTTATTAAAATGCAGGGCTAACACCTTTTATTTTGGGAGGCTGAAGAGGGGGGTAATTGCATCACTTGGCAAGTTTCAAAATGGATTAAGGTTATTGATACCTCCAGACTTGGAACATAATGTACTGTTTTATTGTTACTCAGGCTAAATTGCATTCTTATGTGTTAGCAAGTTTCTCTCCCAGCATGGAGTTACCTTCTTCAGCAGACTGTTTTAAGAAGCTAATTAAAGTTGTTCAAAACTAATCATCCATTTCAACTACAGGCTTTTTTAAACAGCCATTTTCATTTCAAGCAAAGTGATTAAGCTGGTGCATTTAATATGGGCTGCCAGATTGTTCAAGGGATAACAGACTAGACTATCACACGTTCTTATGCAATGAATGAGTTTTAAACTTTCACAATTTAGGCCAAATATTACGTAGCCTGGGAAGGGTAATGAATATTAAATTCATGCTAACCCCAATGAATAGGACTGTAAAAAGTAAAATTTAGCGCTGTGCATGGTACACATAATAAACGTGTCAAACTCAAGGCCCGGGGGGTGGATGTGGCCCTCTGCCAAGAGCGCAGTACCACCTCTAATCCGTCCCCCAGACTCAGTGCCTAATAAAGCACCTGACATCTTTTTTATGTTTTGGGGGATAAGAGCAGTTTCTGCAACTGTTCAGTGTCCCTGTGCAACCAGCTCCCACTACACAAGGGGGGCTCACCTAATCTACCCAACTTACTGCCACAGCAAAGGGTTATTGCTAGCTATTGCCAGATGTGTTTTAGGGCTGACCTAAACATAATAATCCTCTGCATGTTTCCTAGATATAATTATGTGGCTGTCCTTGGAAAAAATACAATTCTGTGATTACTCACCTGTAGAATTGGTATTATAAGTATACAGCACGTCCTGTTCCAGAAGATTCATAACACATGGGTTATACATCCACAAGATGGCGCTGGACTGCAGAAAACAGCTTGTGGCTCCTCCCGGCCCTATATAAGTCAGGGACCTCCCACAAATTCCCCAGTATTTACAAGCAGTAACACAAGAAGCCGGGAGAACAATAATAACAAAAATACCATTTTGTGATTACTCACCTGTTTTATAAATATGTCTCACACCCTGCTTCGGAAGATAAACTACACGTGGGTTATAGCCAGTGAAGGGCGAACTTCTGCAGAGAGGACTAGAAAAAAAGAAGCCCCTCCCAGTCCATAAATACCTGGGACCTCCCACACATTCCCCAGTATAAGAAAGCAGTAAGGGGACCAGGAAGAGCCAATAAATCTAAGAGAAAAATGTTTCACCATATAGAGGATCCAAGATAAAACTCAGGGTGGGACGAAGCAGGGTGTGAGACATACTTATAATACCCATTTTACAGTTGAGTAATCACAAAATGGTATTATTCCAAGTATGTCTCACACCCTGCTTCGGAAGATTAATTACACGTGGGACATCCAATAGCAGTGTCCAAAAAAGGGTGGGGATCCCAACAGGCAATAGTGCACAAATTAAACCACTGCAGCTTGCAGAACTGTGCGGCCAAAAACAGCATCCACTGAGGCCCGCACATCAACCTTATAAAACTTGGAA
Organism: Gastrophryne carolinensis; assembly: GCA_027917425.1. NCBI lineage: Eukaryota > Metazoa > Chordata > Amphibia > Anura > Microhylidae > Gastrophryne > Gastrophryne carolinensis. The sequence continues at coordinate 199,407,197 of CM051237.1, forward strand.
AAAGTATGAACAGAAGACCCAAGTAGCAGCCTTACAAACTTGTTCAACAGAAGCCTGGTGCTGAAAAGCTCAGAAAAACCCAACAGCACGAGTAGAATGAGCAGTGATCTGGAAAGGGGGATCCCTCCCCTTGGAAGTATAGGCCCCAACAATGGCCTGACGTATCCATCTACTAATGGTAGATTTGACGGGCGCCAAACCCTTCTTGGGCCCAGAGGGCACCACAAACAAGGCGTCCGTCCTACATAAAAGAGAAGTAGCCACCATTAAGGCAACCTTTTGTGTGAGAATAGAAAATGCAACATCCTGCACCGGCTCAAAAGGAAGCCCCTGGAGGGCCGACAAAATCAAAGTCCCAAACAGGCAACAAGGGCTTGCGAGGGGGCCGCACATGAGTGACCCCCTGGAAAAAAAAGTCTTAACCAAAGGATGAAGAGCAAAAGGAGACCTGCCCTTTTAGAGTACTAAGCTGAAAACCCAGGTCCAAACCATGTTGGAGAAACTCCAAAATTCTGGGAATCGAAAATACCCTACAAGGCAAGGCCCTAGCCTCACACCAATCAATATAGGACCGCCAGGTCCTGTAGTAGATGGTAGAGGAAAACTTCTTCCTAGCCCTAACAAGCGTCTGGATCACATCATCAGACAAACATTCCTCTTTTAGGATAGAGGTCTCAGCAGCCATGCCTCCCCAAAGGCCGGGGGGGGACCATAGCTGGTCCCGGGCTGGTTACTTTGGGTAAGGGGGACCCCACGTCATTTTTTTTACTGGATTTTTAAGGGTTTTTAACCCTTAAAAATCCAAAAAAATCGGGTTCCCCCCCCATCCTATGTCATTTTTTTTTTAATTAACCCTTTGTGTTCTGTCATCCAGCAGCTATAAAAGGCTTCCAGCAGGTGAGCAGAAGCCCGTGATCGCCGAGGGACACAGTGCTCCAGGATGCATGGGAGGTATTAAAAATAAAAAATAATAAAATAATTTTTTCTCTTAGTGTGTGTCTGTTTTTTTTTACATTTAACCCCTTGTGAACTGGTAAGGGGTCCATGACCCCTATACCAGTTCACAAGGCTGGGGGAGGTGGCAAGTCACCTGTGACTAGCGGGTGACTTGTCATTAACCCCCGGCACCCCCATTACCTGCCTCCCCAAAGCTCAGGGGGGGCAGAAGAGCCCAGGCCCACGGGCTATGCGGGCTTGTAGCCTGCAGGGCCAGGGGCCATAAAAGATGGCCCCTGTGCCCTGTTTCTACAAGCCCTGCATAGCTGGTCTGGTTACTTTGGGTAAGGGGGACCCCATGTCAATTTTTTTTTGGATTTTTAAGGGTTTTTAACCCAGGGAGGGGGGACCCTATGTCATTTTTTTTTCTCGATTTAACCCTTTGTAGTGTGGATGGTAGTTGTATTTTATTTGTAAATGTTATAGATTACTTGTTTCAGTTAGGGGGGTCTCCTGGGCAGGAACGGGGGGCTACCGATAAATATGTGGTACCGTTCTAATTGGAAGAAATGGGGCTTTCACATGCAATATGCTTTTCCTTAATAAAATACATTTTTCATTTAAAATAAAGGAGTCAATTTTCTAAAAATGTTTTTATTTTTTTTTTTTTTTACTTAATAATATTGTAAAAACAAAATAAAATTTACAAACAAGACATTTCATGTTAAAGCCTCAACTCTGCTGCAAAAAAATATAAATATAATTTTCCTGAAAATTACAGCAAAAATGGCGCAAAAAATGGCGCAAAATTGGCAAAAATTACCTGTCAACAGAGGGTGACAAAATCTCAAGTAGGCTGGCAATTAAAAGGGTTAATAGTACCTCTGCATGTTGAGTATTGTTCTGTTCGGGAGACCTTGCGCTTTCAGACTTAGCTTGTTTTTTCTGGTTTGCATATTTATATTTTAGGAAAAGGTGTTTTTTATTCAGCTTTTTTATACATTTTTTAGGGAAACCCTGCACAACCAAAGAATTCTTTGAGGAATTAATTCCAGAAAGATGAGCCCACTACAACAAGCTGGGTACGCTTAGTAAGCTTAACATGTGTACTTTCAGGGAATATATGGTTTATGGGGAATATTCCAAATGTAAAGGGTTGTTTTGGTTGAAAAATCGCAAGGTGCGCACTTTGTCTGCAGAACTGAAATTTTCAAGTAAAATTACCGTTACGCACATGCTTTACTTTGGGGTGTTTGGCAACTCTTCCCTTGACAGAACCTATGCATGTTGGGTGTTGTTCTGTTCGGGGAATGTTGCTTTTTCAGATTAAACTTGTTTTTTCTTGTTTGTATATAGTTTTTTTTTTTTAGGAAAATGTGGCTTTGATTCTTCTTTTTTATCCTTTTTTTTGGGAAATTCTTTGCAACCAAAGAATACATTGAGGAATTACTTCCAGAAAACTATGGGCACATCAACATGCTTGGTACACCTAGAAAGCTTGAGGTGTGTACTTCCAGAGAATATACAGTTTGTTGGGGGTATTTCAAATGTAAAGGGTTGTTTTTCTGGTAAAACTGCAAGGTGCGCATAGTGCATATCAGAGTTGTATTTTTTCTGAAAATCCCCTAAAGCGCTATTTCAGTTTGGGGGAGTCTCCTGGGCAGGAAAGAGTGTCTACCTATACATATGTGGTATCGCTGTAACTGGGTGAAATTGGGATTTCACACGCAATAAGATTTTATTGACAAACTTACATTTTTTTATTACAAAAAAACACTACAAATTGTAAAAAAATATTTTTTTTTAATTTTTTTTAACATATTTCACCCAAAAATATTGAGAATACACCTAAAAATTACAAACAAGACATTTCATGTTAAAGCCCAGACTCTGCTGAAAAAAACAATATATCATTTTCCTGGGAAATCCCTGAAAATCCTTTTAAAAATGACAGTTGAACATGTGTAGCGCAAAATAGTGAAACATGGTCTGGCAACAGGGAGTGGCAAATGCTGCAGGTAGGCTGGCACTGAAAGGGTTAAGCGTCAAAATAGACGCCGCACGCAAGGGCTCAAAGGGAGAACCCTGCAAGGCTGATAATACCAAGTTCAAATCCCAGACTGGTAACATAGGCTTACGAGGAGGACGCACATGAGTAACCCCCTAAAAAAAGGTCTTAACCACACGATGATTGGCAAAGTATCTTTAGGAGAAAATAGCCAAGGCTGAAACATGACCTTTGAGGGTACTAAGTTGAAGACCCAAATCCAAACCATGTTGCAGGAATTCCAGAATCCGGGGATAGAAAACACCCGACAGGGAAGCAACCTAGACTCACACCAGTCAATGTAAGTATGCCATACCCTATAGTAGATAGATGACGAGGACTTCTTCCCAGCCTGAATCATGGAACTAACAACAGAGGCAGACAGCCCCTTTTTCCATCAAGATGGAGGTTTCAGCAGCCAGGCCATTAAAGCCAGCGTTTGTAAATTGGGATGGCGTAGCTGTCCTTGAGTGAGCAGATCTGGAACCTTGGGTAGGGCATACTGATCTACTGCCAACTGCACGGTATCTGCGAACCACACTCTTCTAGGCCAACGGGGGGCCACCAGAATGGTTGGCACCCCTTCCTGGGAGATCTTGCGCAGCACCCTGCCCAGCAGAGGGAACGGAGGAAACACAAAGGAGCTGAAAGCTCTTCCAAGACATTGCAAGTGCATCCATGTCCAAGACCAGAGGGGTCCTGGGACAGAGAGACAAAGACTGTAAGCTTGTGATTGTGATGGGACGCAAACAGGTGCACATCCGGCTGCCCCCAGTGACGGCACAGGGACCAAAACACCTTGTTGCTGAGGGACCACTCCCCCAGCCGAGACATTCCCCTGCTCAAGGAGTCTGCCTCCAAGTTTTCCACTCCCGGGATGTAAACTGCCTATATGCAGGGGACATTCTCCTCCGCCCAGGACAAAATCAGGGACACTTCCTTGAGGACCCTCTTGCTCCGGGTCCCTCCCTGATGATTGATGTAGGCAACTGCAGTCTGGTTGTCCGAGCGGATCTGAACCGCCCGACCCCGAAGGTGTGGAGTCAACTTGGCGAGAACTATTCTTATCGCCCTCAGTTCCAGAATGTTGATAGGGGTATGGGCTCCTGAGGGCCCCACTGACCCTAGAACTTCAGGGATTTCAAGAAGCCCCCCAACCTGTCAGACTGGCATCTGTAGTGACTGTCTCCCAGCAAGGGGTCAGAAAGGACCTGCCCATCAACAGGTTCCCTGAGTCCAGCCACCACGAAAGAGACCACCTGGCCAGAGGGGACAGAACACCTGATCCAGGGACACAGGGTCCTGATCCTCTACTGACAAGAGGTGAAGTTGAAGAGGTCTCATGTGAAACTGAGCGTATGGAATCACCTCGAAGCAAGACACCATCAGACCCACCAGCTGCATCCCCTGCCGGATGGGGGAAAGACAGAAGAATCCTTGCTTGAGCTTGAAGACTCTCCACCTTCTGCTGAGGGAGAAGAATCTTGACCTGAGGTGTATCCAGAGTCATGCCCAGAAAGGACCTCACCAATGACGGGAACAGGGAAGACTTGAGGTGATTGATCACCCAGCCGAAGTACTCCAGTGTGGACACCACCATCTGGGTATCCAGCTCTGCCTGCTGGAAGGACTGAGACGTGATGAGAATGTCATCCAAGTAAGGAAGGATGCGAATGCCCTGAGATCTCAGCAGAGCCATTACGCCCGCCAGCACCCTGGTGAAAACCCTGGGAGCCGAGGCAATACCGAAAGGCAAGGCCAAAATTGGTAGTGCTGATCCTCCAGAGCGAACCTGAGGAATCTCTGATGACCTGGAAAGATTGGTATACGAAGGTAAGCATCCTTGATGTCTACAGAGGTCATGAAGTCACCGGGCGTAGTGAATATACAGCTGAGCGCAGAGTCTCCATGCGAAAGTGTTTGAATCTGACAAATTTGTTGAGGCGCTTTAAATCCAGGATGGATCTGATGGACCCGTCTTTTTAGGGAACAGTGAAAAGAATGGAATAGTAGCCTCTGCCCCTTTCCTTTTAAGGGCACTTGGCAGATGACCCCTAACTTCAGAAGGTTTTGGACAGTAAGGCGCAGACCCTGGTCTAAAAGGGGGGTTTGAGCCATCCGTGATTTGATGAATCTTGGGGGCGGCCAGGCTGCAAACTCTATCTTGTAACTGGAGGACAGTACCTCCTGAATCCACCGGTCTGAGACGTGCAGTCTCCAAACGTGAGCAAAAAAAAAAAAAAAATGAAGCCGTCCCCCCACCCGGATGGGTGAGGGAGCCCCATCATGCCTGAGGGGGCTTGGGTGAGGATTTTGGCTTGGGACCGCAGGAGAGGCCAGGATGGCCACGTCCTCAGCCCCTTCCCCAATGGTCTCCGCAGGCCCCAGTAAAAGAGACTCCACGGTTAGTTCTGGAACCACGGAAGGATGGGAGAAAGGCACCCATCCCCTGAAAGGACCGAGATGGCCTCCTGCGTTGAGGTAACCTACCACCCCTAGCAAACAAGTCCAAGCATTCTCCAAAGAGGCGCAGGCCACTGAATGGAAAAACCAGTGAGAGCCTTCTTAACAGCATTGTCAGTTACCCACTGACGTAGCCAGACAGAGCGGCGTATAGCCATCAACAGGGCAGAAGTCATACCACACATGCTAATGGCATCATCCATGACAGAGAGGATATATGCAATAAATTCCTAACAAAGCAGGAGAGATCTATACTCCTCTCTACCCGCATTGTCAGTTGCCCCATCCAAAAGACACTGAAGCACTCCTTTAATGGCAATAGCCATAATAGCAGAGGCACAAACCGGGCGCAGTGCCATCCCCACACAGGCAAAGGCATGACAGGCCAATTGGTCCAAACGCTTAACAACATCAGCAGGAAAGGGATACCTCTTGTCCCAACTCTTAGGCACTCCTAGCAGCTTGCTAGGCCATTCCCATTCTTTGAGCACTAGATTATTAAAGTGAGACTGCTCAGGGAACTCCCAGCGTGGCTTAACCGTATGAAAAAGCTCACCCTGCTGCTGCGGAACCACTGCCGGGGGAGAAATACAAAGCACTTCAATAATGTGACTCAGCAATCTGTCAGTGTCAACAGGGGACCACGGGTCTTCCCCAAAGGGAGTCCCAGTACCACCCTATATCTTAGGTAGTTGTTCAGAGGAATCAGAAAATAATTCCCCCTCCTCAAGGGGGTAGGGACCTGGGAGTAAGATGTTTTTCAATACTGGCCACCCGTGCAGCTAAATCAGGTTGACTCCCCCCACTAGTATGCCCCTCAGTGGGGGTCAGATGTAAGCATGGGGGGGTAGGTGAGGCCAGAGAGGGCGCACCCACAGGAGCAACAGACAGCCCAGACTGCAGTGCTGGGCGCAGGGTACACACACCCTGACATTATCACTAATAAGGGATACGCAACACATAGCTGGGCTTGTCCCGAAGGAACCCCAGGCCCACATTATCCCCAGAAGCCTCCATATGGTGATTTGAATGGCACAATAGGCCAGCAAGGGTTAACGCTGAAGAGCTACCCGGGATGCCCCAAGAACTGCTAGGAAGTGGGAGTTAGTGAGGGAAGATGGGCGGGGGAAACCACAGTACTGAAGTATTCACTCGCCTGACAGACATAATCAAACATTCCATGAGAATACTTTAGGAAAAAAAAATCACCCCACCGGGGTTACTCACAGACCGCAGAGAGCCAGCAGCACGCAGCAAGGAGACAAAATGGTGTCCGTAGACCTCGAGGGGCAGGCCGTGGAGTTGTGAGGTAAAACTGCATCATCCATAGAGCCCCCCCCCCCCCCCCCGAAGAGCGGGAAACGCGCCCACGTGATCCGGCCGGCCAATAGCGGCCCGGCAGCTCTGAGGTGAATGGGGCTGCCAGGCTCGGAGCGCAGTACAAAGTGCGGTGGCGGCGTATTATAAAGTTACCAACACTAAAATATGACAAGAGCGAAATACAGTATTAAATCACTAGACGACCCCCCCCCCCCCCCCCCCGGAGACCTCCCAAAGGGAGAGTGAGGGAGGATAACAGCCGAATTCCCAGGAAAAATGGCGCCCAGAGGACTAATATGAGAAGTGAGGGTGGAGCAGAAAATATATATGTGAATAGGGTTTAAATCCAACAAAGTGGTGCACCGCCCACAATTAAAAGTGCTGTGCTACACTGCAAACACTGAAACACTAAAGCTAATTAGGCTCATGGGACAAAGTACTGTAGTAATGCTTTGTCCCATGAGCCTAATTAGCTTTAGTGTTTCAGTGAATAGGGTTTAACTGCACAGGATAACCTGGCAAAACCCATGAGGCAGTGGGGGCATCCCAAAAAGGCTCACCATTAGAATAAACCACCTACCCTGTTGGAGTGCCACAAGAGAGCTATCTTCTATCTTCTCAGCGCAGACTGCAGAAATGAACTGGGGAATTTGTGGGAGGTCCCTGACTTATATGGGGCTGGGAGGAGCCACAAGCTGTTTTCTGCAGTCCAGTGCCATCTTGTGGATGTATAACCCATGTGTAACGAATCTTCTGGAACAGGACGTGCTGTATACTTGGAATAAAAATGTAAGTCTGCATCTGTCCCGGGCAGAACGGCTCTGTGCCTGCATTTGTCCTGGGCAAAATAATGCAGCATCTGCCCTGGTCAAAATTATTAGGTGTCTGTATATGTTCTGGAAAAATAATTATGTGGCTGTCCTGTGCAAAATAATACAGTGTCTGCATCTGTCCTGAGTAAAATAATTCTATGTCTGTAACCATACATTTCAATATCCATGTTTGCATTTTGATTTGTGTTATTACCTCGACCCTTTAAAGCCAACCATAATGCCAATATGGCCTTTGGTGAAAGTAAGTCAGACATCCCTGACATAGTAGGTGTGTTCAGTCTTGTTCTCCTGTGTGTGGATCTTCCTCTATACAGGCCTACAGATTACTGTACATCTACATAGTATGCATTTTATGCAAACTACACCTTGTGCAGGAGTTGTGGTGTTGCACCACAGCAGAATGCACAGATGTCAGTCTGATTATATCACTAAAGAAACTATAACTGAAATTGGGTAATATTACGCACACCCTCAGCGCTGCCAGATATTTGGGTCTGTGTTAAAACACTTGTTAAAACTTAGCAAAACTCACATTTAAAGTCCCAATCCAGGCACATGCCAAGTTCTCCCCATCTTATCCCTTGTGGGAGCTGTATTAAATAATCTATTTCAAAGCATCTCAAAATCTATGATTATATGTAAATGCCTTATGTATTCAAAGCAAAGCCACTTCAATTTCTAGTCAAGGTGCAGATATGTTAATATATGTTAATCATTTGAATGCTCCACTGTGCTCAGAAACAGCTGGGACCACTGTGGCTTGCCATGCTTGCTCATGCGGAGAGCAAGGGAAAGAGTGGCTGTTAGAAATTTTTGTGTGGTCCTGAAGGAATGATACTAAAAGGAGGGAAAACGTTGGAATCCTGCTATGGCTTTTACTCTGCAGAAAATGGTGGAGAGGCACATGCAGGCATCAGCTGTTTACTCCCTTATGATTGCTGTTGGGTTTAGAGTCTCTTAAAATCAATGTAAAATTTTGATATTTCAATTTCTCTCACTCAGACCATCTAAACTGGAACACCCATTATTTCAAAAAGTGGGTGATGGATCTTGCATGGGCGGGCAACCCCATTGCATTGACCCTGTGGATCAACACTAGAAATGTCACATACTCCTCGGTCCCGTGGCTAAATCAAGCCTTGCGATTGCCCAAAGCGGTCACGTGGTCTGCAAACTTTTTTCGTGAATCCGCCCGCCGGCAAACCAATCAAAGCAGTTAATTTAGTCAGGGGACCAAGAAAGCAAGGTAAGATTTCTCAGGTTTAACAGGTGTTAATGAGCAGGAAGCATCAGCAATAAGGATGCCCCCCCGCGCTAGGAACAACACCTATTTAGTGAAAAATTGGGGTTCTCCCAGTTTAAGGGAACATGCATGTAAGTAAACCAAATCATGAGACCACAAATGCATCAAGAATTTAAGCCAGCACACTGGCTACTAAATTAATCCCTTGGCTCACCTATCTTCATTACTTACCAATTCAGTAGATCTGGCTTTCAGGCTTCACATATGCCCCCTGTTGGCTCAAAGAGGAAGCAAGCCCTCTCTGCACACAGTAAATTGGGCTGCATACTTTATTTATTGTGTGCAGCTTGGGGTTGGTTCTCTTAACAGGTAAACATTGAAGATAAAGATACAAATGTCAACTTCATAAATGCACACTACTTGAAATGTCACAGAGACATAATACTATCCTGATATCCTTTTGGGGCCATTATATCCCACGTTACAGGCTACAACATTTTAAGACCCATTGTCTCCATATATACATTTTGGCACTGCTGATATGAGAACACTCATAGCCATAAACATAGACTAGTTGTACTTCCTGTCTCACATCAGACCCTGCTCTCCCGTGACTGGCGTCAGGTGAGCATACCTAAAGCAATTTAAACCCTCCCTTGCAACTATGTATCAGGGCGGGCCTTGGTTCACTAAATTGACCTAACCTACCCACTCATGCCATCTGTGAGGCCTTTATTAGATACTCACATTTTCCTAGCAGAGCTGCAACCATTGGGGGAAATTTACAAAAAGTACACGCCTGGGGAATCCGCAGATAGTCCAATAGGAGACCTGCTTTACTAAATAGCACAGCAATTTCCTGTTCCCCCATCAAAAAGGGCTTATTTCTAATCAATCATTGTTTGAATTTGCTTTTATTCAGCCACATCATCTCCAGCTCTATAAGATTCCCGGGCCGATCCCTCCCCGCGGGGCATCCAAAATCGGGATGCCCCGCGGTGGGAACCCCCCCCAGGACGCCCAGGAACCTTACATTGATCTCGATCCAACGGTGCATGCGTGGGCCTCATCTTGCACTTCTCTCTAGCAGGGCGTGTGCCCGCGCCGGCCATTCATGCTTGGACGTTCATACCACAATGGCTCCGAGCGCGCTGGTAGGATGAGCGGCCGTGCATGCGCCGTAGGAGCGGGGTGAGTTTTTACGAGCGATCAGGGGGGTTTTACATAGCCCCAAAGGGGGTGCCCCGGGGAAGTGGACCAAGACCCAGGATAGTCAAAATCCTGGGTGTTGGTCCACTTTAAATGCCCCTAACAAAAACGGTCTCTGCACAGTGTCATCAGACCTTGGTAGCATTAATAAGGAAATGGGAGACAATGATGGATTAGAAACATCTCACTACAACAGAGGTCCTTAGAGGCCAAGTAGTATTTGCAAGAGAAATAATTTGTAGCACAGTGCTATCAGTATCATTGCCCAGGATAACAGGATTTTAAAGCAGAGAAAAACCTGTGTGGCGGGGCCCTGGAATGATGCCGGAGAGAGGGCAGTGAGGCATGTTATGGTTTAGAGCTGGTAAGGGGGTGAGAATGGTCAAAAAGTCATTACTTAGACTTCCAGCAGACTCAATCCCACATAGCCCTCTGGTGCGACAAAGTTCTCCCCGGCTGTATTTAACTTCCAGAGGAACAAGGCTCTTTTGTTGATTGGATAGGACAAATCACATGGCCCTTGTCTGAGTGGTGAATAGTGAAAGCCTGGCAAAAGCTGAGAGATTGCACCAAGTCAATATCAGAGATGACCACAAGAGAGTGCTGGAAGGTCAGACTGTGATAGATCAAGTCTGCAGGTCAGGTTAGTACACAAAGGTGGCAGGAACTGTGATTTTAACTCCCCCTCTTAGAAAAGGGTTTACTTTAGGAACATTGAATGTACTGAAAAGTAACTGCTATCTATTCACTATATTCAGAGGAAACCAATTCTATCTTCTATGAATTTGTGAAGTTTAGCAAAAACAATTCTGCAAAAAAAGAGTTTTGCAGTTATACATTTCCACCCCCCCCCCCCCTTCCTCTCCAGGGAACTGCTAATACATGTGAGCTCTTCTGGTTTGAGGCAACAAGTTGTGCAAGACCAATGAATTTGCATAATTTCTACAACATGTGCACACTCCTGATGTCTTTGTCTATAGAACATTACTTGGAATAACAATTTATGCAGGCAGATCACGGCTATGTAATCAGACTTTTGCTGACATCAGGTACTAAAAAGCTACATGGGTAATCAAGCAGTGCATGTGAATTATTAGCATATTGGCAATTACATGAAGTACATCAGTTTAACAATGGGAACCTGTTCTTATGCTGTAGGGTGTACCGTGGGCATGCCCATCAAGAACCGCTAACCAAAGTACATTTAAATAGCCTCTATTAAACAATCACTTAAGTACTGGCAAGCATAGGTAGATTTAACCCACTGATTGTTTTCGACTCATGACCAGGTCATACACTAGAAGAGATTCTTTGAGCGATTACATGTCCTAAAGCTCCAAAAGCTCTAAGCCATAGCCCAATTTTAAGAGATGCATAGAAGGGGCCTTGTTGGAAGACCCATGATGCACAGTACAAGATTTGCAGTATCGGACTTATGGGTCTCCCCTGACACCGTCAAACCCTAACAGAGGTCTCCAAACTAATAAATGTTCTAAAGTGTAATTAAGAAATCATTCAATCTATTGTAAGCCCTTTAAGAGAACTTGTTGAAAGACCTATGACTCATGGGACAAGATTTGCAGTATAACACCCTCATCATCCCCACTCTGGCAACTACTGTAAGTTTTTACAATTAGGAATGTATACAAATATAGGAGCAGGGCTGACATAGGGCTGTATCTTCAAAGTCAATGGATGCTAACCAAAGCCGCCAGGCAGGGAAGTGTGCATCTAGGCAACATCAGACCTGACCACAAAAGAGCACTGGAGGATTGGGCTGTGGCCAAGGAGAAGTATAAACCCGTTTTACAGATGGCACACACATAAGTGTGGTGGAGGCCCCTGGGCACAAAATCTGGTGGAGGTCCCAGATACAGTTTTTTTCCCTTTAAAATAATAGTCCACCCAAGTAACTGATCGGTGGTTGCCTGGCACCCGCCTACTTACTGGAACATCAGATTGAGTCCCTTGTGCCACCCTTGTGCAGGTGGGGGGGGGGGGGGTTCTGCTCGGGAACTCCTGCTTTGCCATCCTGGGAGGGGGTGTAGTCGCCCAGCTGGTCCAGCAGAAAACCGTTCCCTGCATTTAGCTACCAGCGGATGTGCAGTGAGCGGCCGCCGATTGACAACTCTGCCCGCACCCATCAATGAAGCGTTGCAGACGCCGGTTTTGCTGTTCTAGACTCTCCATCCTGCCCTGTGGTGGCTTTGGCTGCAGGTTTGTAAAAAAAAAAAAAAAAGGATTGCCCAGGCGCGGGGGGTCCCCACTATTGCGGACAGATTTGTTGCTGGCCCGTCAAACCAAAGACTGAAAAGCCTCCTGGACCAGACCATAACCCAAAGGTTGGTGGAAGCTCTCTTTGCAGGGCAAGTAGTGCACCTTACTATCTACATGCCCCCTTGATCCTACTTCATCCCACCTGATTCCACAACTATTCACACTCTGGCCCTCACATCTCTTTAACTCTTCCCGTATAACAAGCACATTTCCTTCACGCTTCAAACATGCAGTCATAGCCCCATCTCAGCGCTCCCATTGTCATCCAAACTTTTTGAACAACACTGGCACCTCTGTCTCTTCTAGCGCCCTACTAGATCCCCTCCATTCTGGATTTTAAGCACTCCACTGAAACAGTCACCAATAATCTACTAACAGACACTACTCCAATCTCATTCTTCTTAACCTGCCTTATGCTTTGATAATGTGGACCACTCACTTCTACTATAAATACTCAACTCCATAGAATATTGCCCTCTTCATGGCTTTCTCTTACATCGTACTTTTAGCATATCCCAGCACAATCTCCTCTCTTTTTGCCCTCTGTCTGGGTAATACAGGTGTATTGGACACCTACTATTTTCAGTCTACACCTATGGTCTTTGCCAATTCATATAATAATTCCCAACACCCCTTCTGCGCAAACTGAACATTGACAAATGGAGCTTGTATTTTTTTCCACCATCCTATTCAGCTCTTGTCTTATTAATAGCAATATCTGTCAAGGAGCTATCACTGCAGCCCCCAATTTCCAATGACTTGCTGCTATACTGGATTCCTCTCTCATCCCACATTCAGTCACTGGACACTTCCTGTCATTGCCATCTCAAAAACATCTCACCTGCAGCCACTACAATTCTGGAGCATCCCCTGATTACTGCAACACACTGCTCTGTGGTCTACCTTACCTGCAAACAGACTGGCACCTTTCCAATTATCCACACTGATGCTCGTCTTATCCCTCTCTCCTCTCGCTTTTCCAGTGCCGCCCCTCTCTGTTGATCTGTCCACTGGCTCCCACTATCTGAAAGTTCACACTTTTAACCCTAAACTACAAGACCTTCTACAGCCAAGCTAATTACATACAGACCCAGACACCACCTCCATCTGACTACAATCCCCTCTTTCCCTTAATCCTGATCACTTCCTCCCACTCGTGTCCAGGACTTCAAATATGCTGCTTCCACTCCGCTGGAATGGCCTTCACCATACAATTTTCAGTCCTCAAAAAGCTTTAAAAGTACCCTTAAAACTCACCTTTATACAGTACATGTGTTGCTGGCTTAACCAACCCACTATACAGTCTTGTCATGCTTAAAACATACTTCTTTTTGACCCAACCTCTTGTTTCCATCTTCATTCTTTATATTAATATTATAATCTCGAAAGGCAAGGCCCTCATCCTTAACATACTCCTGTACCAGCTATGTATTGTAGCACTTCTGCCACCTCTGACTCATAACATTGTGGGTATTATTATGCATTTGTTATTATATATAGGTCACATTCTATTCATAATACTGGGTCTATTGTAAGTATGTTACTTGACCTACCCTCGTTTAATGTCTACATTGTACAGAGCCACAAAATACAATTGTGCTTTAAAAACGAACATTAACAACCTTAGTAGATATATTTATAAATTATATATATTTATAAATCTATATAAAAAAACAGGCAGTATCAACCTTTTAACTTTTACAGTACTTTTCACATTGAGTTCGTAGTCAATACCAACAGTTTCCGAATTTTACATAAAATTAAGAACCAGTCAAAAAACAGCTCATTACCCCACCGGGTCAAAGTAGCCAAATAGCTGGCACATATGTCATTAAAGACGTATATCTGCCAGCCTTGACTTTTGAGTTAGAGGAGCTTCTTTAGTAAATGATAAATAAATAATGTGGTTTGTTTCACGGCCTTAAATTGAAATTACACTTTCAATGGCATTTTTAAAAGTTTACATTATTGTTGCCAAAAATATAATTCTGTGATTACTCACCTGTAGAATTGGTAATATGAGTATACAGTACGTCCTGCTCCAAATCTAATACTTACAGTTGGGATATACTCCGCCAGATGGTGCTGGACTGCAGAGACTCCCGGCCCCTCAAATACCCAGGGACCTCCCACAAATCCCCAACATTGAAAAGCAGTTAATGAGAAGCCGGGAGAATTAAACAATCCAAACTATCAACTGAAACAATGATAACAATCACCATACAGGGGATCAAAGAAAATTCAAACCAAGGGTGGGTTGGAGCAGGACGTACTGTATACTCATACCAATTCTACAGGTGAGTAATCACAGAATTGTATTATTCTTAGTATACAGTACGTCCTGCTCCAAATCTAATACTTACACTTGGGACATCCGATAGCAGTGTCCATAAAGTAGGGTGGGATCCCCAAGAAAAATCAGCAGCAGGCAGTTTCAACCACTGCTGCCTGCAGAACCTTTCGGCCAAAAACAGCATCAGCTGAGGCCCTAACATCAACCTTGTAAAACTTTGAAAAGGTATGAACAGAAGACCAAGTAGCGGCCTTGCAAACTTGTTCAACAGAAGCCTGGTGCTGAAAAGCCCAAGAGGCACCAATAGCACGAGTGGAATGAGCAGTAAGGCGGAAGGGAGGATTCTTCCCCTTAGCAGAGTAGGCCTGAATCACAGCCTGACAAATCCACTTGCCGATAGTAGACTTGGCAGAAGCCAAACCCTTCCTAGGACCAGAAGGGACCACAAAAAGAGCATCAGTTTTCCTGAAAGGTGCAATAGCCACCAGATAGTACTTCAGACACCTAACCACATCCAAAGAGTGCAAAACTCTCTCCTTAGCATTGCTAGGATTAGGGCACAAAGAAGGAAGAACAATATCCAGATTCAAATGAAAAGCAGACACTACCTTAGGTAGAAATTCAGGTTTGAAACTAAACACCACCTTGCCCTGGTGTCTCTCATAGTAGGGGGGCTGAATGGAAAGCGCCGCCAACTCAGACACACGCCTGACAGAAGTGATAGCCACCAGAAATACAACCTTGAGCGTAAGAATGGCCAAGGCAGCATCCTGCACAGGTTCAAAGGGAGCACCCTGCAAGGCTGACAGAACCAAGTTCAGGTCCCAAACAGGCACCATAGGCTTACGTGGGGGACACACATGAGTGACCCCCTGGAAAAAGTCCTGATCAGAGGGTGCTGAGCAAAGGACTTCAGGAAGAAAATAGTCAGGGCAGAAACCTGACCCTTCAGAGTACTGAGTTGGAGCCCCATCTCCAACCCATGCTGCAGGAACTCCAGAATCCTGGGAATAGAGAACACACGACAGGGAAGAGACTTACCCCTCGATTCAAAATGCAAAAGTTAATTGATTTCGGATCGGGAATCGTAAGTTTGGGTGGGTGTTTGTCATTTTTTCCTTTTTTTTGGGCCATTTCGTATTCGCACGATCGTTCGCGCATAGACGTATATGAACATACGCATTTCGAACGTCAATTGGATTTTTTGCGTTAGTTCGTGTCTTTTTCCCGTCCAAATCGTATTTTTTGCGTTCGATCCTATTTTTTACGTGATTGACATGGGCTTGCGACCAATTCAGAAAGCTGATTGCTAATTGTTTTGAAGGCCAGTAAATAGCTGCTTTCCGAAATGTTTGCCGGCAGCTATTTGGCGTCGGGAGTAGGATGGAGAGGAGCGATTTTGTGGCACATCAAGGTCTTATGCTTTTTGGCATCGATTTGATCCGGATGTCTGAGAGCAGATTGCCCCTGCGTCGTCGCATGAACATCGATAGCATGAATGATGTTGAGCTGTTCGAGCTGACCAGGCTTAATCGCGCTTCCCTCCATAAATTATATAGTGAGCTGCGGCCATGGTTAGCCCGCACCACAAGGAAGGGGCAAGCAATTTCAGGTATGACCAAGATGCTTGGCTGCCTGCAATTTTTGGCGAACGGCTCGTTCCAGAGGCTGGGTGCCCTCTCCGTGGGGATCTCACAGCCTACGCTGAGCCGCGCACTATCAAAATTTTTGGAAGGCATGGCTGCCATAACTCCCAAATATATTTTTTTTCCTGATGATATGGCAGCCAGAAACGCCATTAAGCTTGGTTTTTATAATCTCGCCGACATGCCCAACGTAATTGGTGCTGTTGACTGCACACATGTGGCACTCGTACCTAGGGCATCCGACGAGTATATATATAGGTAGATATTTTTTTTTTTTTTTTTGGGGGGGTTATTATGGGGCCCAACGTGTAATGTAAGCTGTTTTACTTTGCAGCAGCATATTTTTTTTTTTTTTACTTTGGGTACATGCCTTATTTTGTATTATTTTGGATTTTCACTTGTTGTTTTAAATTGTGTGCCGACATGTTTTTGGTTTCCAATGTGCTTTGCCCTTATCACTTACCCATTTTTTTTTTTTTTTGGGCCTTAAGGAATCGAAAAATGGGACACTCCCTTAATGTCCAGGCAGTGGTGGGGCCGGACATGCGTTTCATGAGTGTTCTTGCCGGCTACCCAGGATCGTCGCACGATTCCTATATCCTAAGATGATCTGGTTTGTTTAGGCGATTTGAGTCTGGTGAATTTTCGGGTGCATGGCTGCTTGGTAAGTGTGTCCTCTTTTTGTATATAGATATTTCATAGGAATCTGTTATTTTTTGCTAGTTTTGCTTTTGAATTTTTTACATAAACATGATCCCACATTTTGCAAGTGTTTTTTTGGGGGGGGTTTTGTGGCAAAAACAAACAAGCATTTGGCTCACTTTGTCCTTCATAATTTTCTAACTTTGGTTAGGATGTCTGTAACTTCCATGTCTCAAAATCTATTGGGTAGCAGATTGTACAGAAGTATCTGATAGTTTATGGTCATTTTGTAGTATTGGGCTGTAAATGACAAAGTGGACTTAAACTGTATACAGTGCATTCTTTAGAGAAATGTTGGGGGCCCCTCAGCACCATCCTAATTGTAACATTTCCTAAACCAGAAAAACAACCATATTTGGAAATACCCTTGTCCGAGCAGATGTGTTATTTTTTGGTTTAAGCTGCTTTTTTCGTTATGTACTACATTTGTGCCAATAGTGTTTTTTATAATGTGGCCTTGGTGTATTTTTTGGGCCTTTAGCTTACATCATTTTGATATATGTCAAATTGTTTGTGTTTGTTGCCTTGCAATTGTGTAATTTTTTGCTTTTAATTGTCTTGTTAAGGTGACTCAGGTTACCCACTTCTCCCCTGGCTCATGACACCTGTGCTGCGGCCCCAGGATGTTTCTCAGGAAGCCTACAACCGTGCGCATCGCAAGACCAGGGCTGTTGTTGAGAGGGCATTTGGACGGTTGAAGACCCGTTTTAGGTGTTTGGACCATACCGGGGGCGCCCTGCAATATGATCCAAAAAAGGTTATAGACATCATAATGGCATGTGCTGTTCTGCATAATTTTGCTATTAAAGAACGTGTCCCCCGTTATGTGGATGTTCTGCCCTCTACAGCCATAGAAGATGATGGTGATAATTATGTTGGCCCACCCAGTGAGTCGGGTCAATCAGTGCGATCCAATTTGATGTTGCAGCATTTTAGTTAAAGCCTTGTTGTTGTTCTTTTCGATTGTGTGTGTGTATTTGCCTTTTTTGTTTTATTTTTTTGATAGGCCGTAATGTGGCATTACCTTCAAATAAATTTTTTTACCCTTAATTGTTGGCTAATGTGTTTCCTGTTGTTTCCTTAGATTGATATTTACATTTTTACACCTCTTAAACAAAAATGTATCTGCTTTAGCCCAAGGTGATGTCAAATGTGTTTCAACTAAAAACGACACAAGTATTGTAACTGTGTAAACGTTTTACTTTTGGGACTTTGAATGGTTGTGCATAACATAAAACATTCCACATACAACTGTGGCTCAAAATGCATGAAGTTCTTAAACAGAAATACAGCACATCTACACCTGGAAGTGAGTGGCACAACCAAACAAGGACACCCAGTCCAAAGGCCAGCCTAGTCCAGTCATTAATATTGCCTGTGCCAAGGGATATTTGGGCATGGCCATAATGTCACACAAACATGGCTGCAAACAGGAGGAGCACAAACCAAACATAAATGGAAAAAGCCATAAGTGGCACATGTTAATTGCCACCTACACTCCGCATAGACCTATGGCATTGGCTAGTGGCCTTACTCATTACTCTAAGGAGCTCTATGGGAGCAAATCCAAAACTCAACCTGCATGTCACACACAAAATGGATGTTGAAAAACCTCAAACGACAAGTAAATACAGTGGGGGGGGGAAGAGAAAAGATGTCCCACACAATAATGGAGGAATTAATAGGGTGGCTGCCCATAAAACCCAGGGGGAGGTCCGTGTGGATGGGACCTAACCTGGGCCATGGTTGCATTGTTAATCTGCAACTGCTCCATAATGTTTCTCTGCATATTGATCAATTCAGCCATGGATGACTGGATTCCATTACTTGCATTGGCCATGTTGCTGTTGTGGGTCCGAAACTCAGCCGGGATGGTCTGTAAGGTGGAATTGAGGTTCGCCATATCGGCATGCCTTTCATCCCGCTCATTTTGCTGCTGTGCCTCAAAAGAGTCCCTCTCCTGGTTCCATAAATCAAGCAGGGCATTCTGCCTCCCCTGGGAAATTGTGCGGCGTAATGGAGTCCGCCGCACAATTACCCTGGCTCTTGGGCGTGCCCTGCCGCGTTGTCTCGGGCCCTCAACAGCAACAGGCATGCTTGGCAAATCCTCAGCAGCAGAGTGAACACTGGGGACTGTTGTCTCAGTCTCCCCATGTGCATGCACAATGGATGCAGATTGACTCTGCTGCTGAGGATTTGGCACAGAAACATTATGGAGCAGTTGCAGATTGGGACTCAGGGGGAGGTCTTCGGACGGGCCCAGCATGGATCCATCTTCCTCCATTTCCTGGATCTCTTCCATGAGTGTGTGGGTCTGTAGGGACATAGAGAAAAAAATGTTAAGTTTGAGTTCCTAATTATGATTCCATCAGTTTAACACAAGCTTAATCACTTGGTATCATTTTTGGTACTAAATAAACTTACCGGAAAACTCGGATCTGGGCTCCTATGCTGTACGGAACTGGAAGGCATATTCAAACTGGGGGGTGAGTTTACACTTGCTGAGGGGTCATGCTGGGCTGAAGAAGAGAAAACGAAACAAGGTAAACACACACATAAGCATTGTTTCGGTAGGTAATTAAACAAGCCACTATTTGAAATCTGAAGCAACTCTACATCAACGGGGCCGATTTATCCAATCCACTCAGTTTAAGATATGTGAAATGGATCGAGTAAACTGCTAACTGACCTCAGTTTGAAGTCAGGAAGTGTACCCAGTCAGCATACAACTTGCATAGAACCTATTTTGAGTTTGACTACCATTCTCTAGGTCAGCGGTACTCAACTGGCGGACCGGGGTCCGAATGCGGACCTCGGTACCAAATTTCTGGACCCCTGACTTGACAGCCCTGCACTTAGTTGCTTCTGTGTTGCCATGCTCAGCGCTGCCCCTTTACAGATTGGCGTTGTAGTTGTTTGTCTCCCTGCCAGTGTCATGACTCCGTGGCACCTAGCATTGCAATATGAAGTACTGCACGGACAGGAAGTGGCATTTCAAGGTATAATCCACCCCCAGCCCACCCCCAATGTGCTGATTTCTAACTATCCATCCCCCCTGACAGCGCCCCATTCGGACCTCCGCCTCTCACCAGATGCCTGTAAATGGACCTTTACAAGAAGTGGTTGAGTACCCCTGCTCTAGGTCATATATGTTTGTGCCTCTTGATTTAAATTGTTACCTCAAACACAACTCACACAACAACAAGACAACACATCCATAATGATGTGTGTTTTGTGATTGAGTCCAAATATATCACTTTCCTTATTAAACTTCGTTACTTGACACATAATTAGTGTTAATTGGTCATTTACATAATGTATGTGGTCCGAAATGTGGGTTTCACATGGACCCAAACAGGACAGAAACAGGCACACTAGTGCTAGCCCAACCAAGCCACACCATAGGGGCATAGCGTCAACTTTGTCCTAGTGAACTTTAATTTACTTTGCAACAAGGAAAACATGCAGATTAAGATTACTCACCTTGTGTACGGGTCGGTGAGTCTGTGTCCCTTAGACCCGCATGGCCACCGACCGCGACAGGATGGAGAAGGCCCAGCACAATCTCCTCAGCAGGTGTAAACTCCAGTTTGGTGGGATAGCCCCCTCCAGTTTTCATGCTGAAATGAAAGTACAGTTTGGTACACAGAAAAGGTGCATACAGTACATCCTAATAATTACATTTGGAGACATCATTTATTTACCTGTAATTATGCCTTTTAATTTCTTTTTGCCGTACAGCATATTTCATATCCGCAATTTTCTTTTGGATTTGTCCAACATCTTTCCTCTCTTCCCCCGCTGCATTTACTTGTCGTTTGAGTTGTTCAAACAATTCCATTTTGCGCTGCTTAGTGGTGTGTTTGGATTTGCTCCCATAGAGCTCGTCATAGAATAATGTAAGGCCACTAGCCAATGCCATATTTTGCTCATGTGAGAATCGCCCACACAAATGGCCGCGCCGCAATGTGCGGCCAGATGGTTGGGTTTGTGGCTCCTCCATGTGTGCAGACACATGTGGTGACATTATGGCCTGGGGCTGTGTAGGGGAATGCAAGGATTGCTGGCTTCCCAATGACTGGACTGGACTGGACTGGCCAAGGGACTGGGTGTTCTTGCGTGGCTGGCCACAGAACTTCCAGGTGTAGATGAGGTAATTATATCTTAAAGATGATGTCCTTTCTTGGCCCTCTTGGGGGGCTAGGTGGCCTGCTGGTGGGTGGTCTTGGGCTAGGTGGCCTGCTGGTGCCTGGTCTTGGGCTAGGTGCCCTGCTGCGGTGCCTGTATGGGCTGTGTGCCCTGCTTCGGGGCCTGGACGGGCTTCTGGCCCTGCTTCGGGACCTGTATGGGCTGTGTGCCCTGCTTCGTGGCCTGGACGGGCTTCTGGCCCTGCTTCGGGACCTGTATGGGCTGTGTGCCCTGCTTCTGGCCCTGCTTCGGGACCTGTATGGGCTGTGTGCCCTGCTTCTGGGCCTGGACGGGCTTCTGGCCCTGCTGCGGGGCCTGTATGGGCTGTGTGCCCTGCTTCTGGGCCTGGACAGGCTTCTGGCCCTGCTGCGGGGCCTGTATGGGCTGTGTGCCCTGCTTCTGGGCCTGGACGGGCTTCTGGCCCTGCTTCGTGGCCTGGACAGGCTTCTGGCCCTGCTTCTGGGCCTGGACGGGCTTCTGGCCCTGCTGCGGGGCCTGTATGGCCTGTGTGCCCTGCTTCTGGGCCTGGACGGGCTTCTGGCCCTGCTGCGGGGCCTGGCTTGAGAGCATGGGTGGTGTGGGGTCCCTTGTGCGGCCTCTTAGGGGGGCAGATGTGCTGGTGCCTGCTGTGGGGCTTCCGACCCGTTTAGCCTGTTTTTTGGCCGCAGGGGCACGTGCCTTTGTGGGCCTTTTGAGCGAAATGGAGGGTCCACTGTCCCTTGGTGGGGCCGAGCTGCTACTTGCCTTTTTGTGCCGTAGCTTCTTTTGGGCTTGCTGGGACCTGGTTGTTGGGCCCGCAGAGGTCTGGCTTTGCTTGCCGCGTTTTGCTGCTGGCTTTTTGGGTGCCATTTTCTCAAAAAAGTCAAAGAGAATGAGCTTTGGGTGCAGGGACCTTTAAATAAGGCGCCCAGCGTCTGACGCCTATGCGCACGCTCGTTCGGACGTACATTCGTGCGGAACCAGGAAACCGCAGGGGTTTCACTTATCTGCTGCCTTGAAGAAGCATAAAGATGGTGCCCACTATCTTCACCCGTCAACAAGAAGAGATCCTCATGCTGGTAAGTGCCTTGCTCTGCCTTTTAAGCTCACACTGACTGATGTACTACATGTAAATGATGCGCTTGGAACAAGTTTGGAGGATCTTAATGTTTTATAACAGGGGTCCTCACACTTCATCCTCAAGGGCCGAGACAGCCCACGTTTTTCTGCTCTCTATGCTGATGTAATAATTAGGGATATTGCTCTGGCTTAGCACCAGTTAATTAACCTGTGGAGTAGCGTGGAGAGCTGAAAAACCTGGCCTGTCTCGGCCCTTGAGGCGGATGTTTGAGGACCACTGTTTGGCTAAGACATAAAAACACAACGGCAAGCCACACACGTGCACAAAAACTCAGAAACCGGACCTTCAGCGTGATTTAATGCAAACCACTAAAACATAAAAAACGAGGACACAGCATATCAAATTAAAATATTGGACATTTTAAGCCACTAACGTATTATTCTTGCCTCCACTGGCATGCAACTCTGTTCAAGAAGTTAGGATATGCGCGCAGACATCTTGACTCAGAAGCATCACACTTACTGAGGAGAGGTGAGTGGGATAAGGTACAGGGGGGTGGGTTATAGCTGTGCTTTGCTCAGACACAGCAGAGCTGTGGTCATGGAAAGGTCAGCAGTCCAAGAATGCAGAGCACCACACACACACTTCCAGTTTGCATGCACTTCCTGTTTGCAGGCTGCCTGCAAAGATGACAGCTTACATAAGCCGCCATCTTGGATGTTAAAACCATCATAACATGCCATAGATGCAGGGGTGATGATTTGTAATGTTGCCAATCTGTATGTACAGGGTGTGTGAAACATATAACAGAGACTCTGCTTCAGAGTGAACGTCCGCTTTAAGGCACAACCCAAAAATGGCTTTCACTCTAAATGTGTGTGTTAATGACATTAAATTCGAACCTTCTGATGCAACACATATGCCTCTGTGTGTAAAAGTAAAAGCTCTGTGTACATTATGTTTTTCAGATCATGCTTCAGCGCCGGTATGACTTTGCGCCCAATTGTTGTGAAAAAAGGGACATCGCCCGGGAGATCATCGCGGAAATACAACGTGTGACCAATACCACCTTCACTCACACACAGATAATGCAGCATTGGTCGGACCTGAAACGGCTGCACATGTACCGGGTGCGGAGGTTTTTCGGGATCCATTTCCCAAGTAAGTACAAAGCGATTGCATGGTAGATGTTCCCAATTTATAAGTTATGCCTTTATTTCTAATGACTTTTCTTGGTTAGTGTTTGAAATGGATTCCCGCATTCGCCGCACCCGGAGGCGCACAGGCCGACCAGTGCTGCATGCTTCTGCATCTGTGAGTGAAGGTGGTGGATCTCCCGGGCCACGGACCTACCCCTCCTCTGTGGGTTCTTCCGAACAACCCCTGGACCTTACTACAGAGGAGGGGCGCAACCGCGTGGGCGCGGAGTCATACCCTGCCAGGCATGGGGAAGGCTCTGGTATGTCACTCTTCATGTATATGCACAAAGATATACATGCAAGTAAAAAAACTAAGTGCTCCTTTATTCTGTATTTCTAGATGCTTCGGGAGCGGGTGAGGTAGTGGAGGAGGAGGCAGCAGAGATGCTTGAAGTTGATCCTGGCGAAGGTGAGTGATGTCAGCCAGACTGGGAGCCAGATATTTGGGGAATAGTGACTCTGTCCAACAAATAACCAAATTTCACATGTTTCTCCAGGGACTTCTTCACAGCATAGCCAGGACCAAGGGCATCCTGTTGGCCCCAACCAGCCATCTGTCGGCCACCAACCAAGTAAGTAGCCATGCCATTATTCAGAATTATGTGTTTTTGGCTAATAACACACACATAACTAAAGGCGTAGCTAATGTATAGTTAACACTTTCATATGGGCACTTCGTTAGCTTAAAGCGGGCCATAACTCGTATTAAGAGCCTAGCTAATAAGTATCCCACACACTGTACATACAGATTGCGAACATTCCAAAACAGGCTACCTGCATCTACTGCATGTTAGGAGCCTTTAAACATACAAGATGGCGGCATATGGAATGCGCCATATTTACAGGCAGCATGGCATCCAGATTTGCCAAAGTAATGTGCTGCCATGCATTGTGGGACTGCTGACCTTTCCCTGAACCCAGCTATGCTCTGTATTACCAAAGCACAACTGTAACCTGCTCCCCTGTACTTTATCCCACTCTCCTCTCCTCATTAAGTGTTATGCTTCTGAGTCCAGATGGCGGCGCAGTAATAAAAAATGCACCAAAATGTACTTTTATCTGGTGCCGAATCATTTGTAAAGAGTTTTTGCTTTTCATTACATCATGTTGAAGGTCCGGTTTAAGGAGTTTCACTACTTACCTGTGGGAAATGCATTTACTTTGAAGAATGACATATGTCATGCATTTACATGTATTTGATTAACCAAAAATCTATTCCCACCATACAAACCGGTCTGGTACTACTATTTATGTTTATTTCTCTATTGCTTACAGGGATGAGCCCACAAACAGTGGCTGAAAAAAAAAAACGAATCCAGGAGTTGGTGGCCGAGCTGATGGCCATACAGGCGACGTTGGGGCCAACTGAAGAAGAAGAGGAGGAGGATTAGCGCCCTTGGTCCTGGCTAATTTTGTAAAATAGTTTTAAAATTTTTAATACAAAAATGTTGTAAAAGTTTTAAAAAAAAAAACATTAATAACAACCAATTTTTATAAAATAAATACGATTTTAATGCTTTAGAAATGTGTCATTTCTAATATGCGCAAAAAAATACAGTTTCATGCTCGAGAAAATGAAGAAGAATGCAAGCGCTAAGGGGTTTGGGTAAGTTTAAGGGTCCGAGAAATGAAGAAAAATGCAAGCGCTAAGGGGTTTGGGTAAGTTTTAGGGTCGTCAAAATGAAGAAGAATGCAACCGCTAAGGGGTTTGGGTAAGTTTTAGGGTCCAAGAAATGAAGAAGAATGCAACCGCTAAGGGATTTGGGTAAGTTTTAGGGTCCGAGAAATGAAGAAAAATGCAACCGCTAAGTGGTTTGGGTAAGTTTTAGGCTCGTCAAAATGAAGAAGAATGCAAGCGCGAAGGGGTTTGGGTAAGTTTTAGAGTCCGAGAAATGAAGAAAAATGCAACCGCTAAGGGGTTTGGGTAAGTTTTAGGGTCCGAGAAATGAAGAAAAATGCAACCGCTAAGGGGTTTGGGTAAGTTTTAGGGTCCGAGAAATGAAGAAAAATGCAACCGCTAAGGGGTTTGGGTAAGTTTTAGGGTCCGAGAAATGAAGAAAAATGCAACCGCTAAGGGGTTTGGGTAAGTTTTAGGCTCGTCAAAATGAAGAAGAATGCAAGCGCTAAGGGGTTTGGGTAAGTTTTAGGGTCCGAGAAATGAAGAAAAATGCAACCGCTAAGGGGTTTGGGTAAGTTTTAGGGTTCATAAAGGTAATTGTTAGACTGGCGCTAAGTAGTTGGGGTGAGATTGGTAGTGTCAGATAGGGCCCACATTGGTTTGGGGAGTGTAGCTTGGATCGCGCATGCGCAAGTCCTTATATACATACGAACGAACGAATATAAGAGGCCAAAATCCATTGAAAACCAGAGGCAAACGCAATTAATTGGAAGAGGTGGACGATGGAAGAGGGGAAAAAAACAGGCTGCCGCCGCAACAAGTGATCACATCAACCTGTAATTTACGATAGACAAATGACTGAGCCAAGTTCGGAAGATAACATACGAACGGACATTTTACGCTGGGAAACGGATTAGCTTATAGAATCACTCGCAAGTTCATACGAGTGCACGAGCGTTCGGAAACAATAGGATGATCGGCAACAAAATCAAAGCTGTAACATGTTTCTTTGAATCGACCCATTAGACTCACACCAGTCAATGTAGGCACGCCAAACCCTGTAGTAAATGGAAGAGGAAGACTTCTTCCTAGCTTTAATCAAGGTATCCACAACTGAGGAAGACAGCCCCTTCTCCATCAAGATGGAGGTTTCAGCAGCCAAGCCGTCAAAGCCAAAGTTTGTAAATTGGGATGGCGTAGTGAGCCCTGAGTGAGCAGATCTGGCACCAAGGGCAGAGCGTACTGATCTACTGCCAGCTGCACCACGTCTGCGAACCACACTCTCCTTGGCCACCTGGGGGCCACCAGAATTGCTGGCACCCCCTCCTGAGCTATCTTGCGCAGAACCCTTCCCAGCAGGGGAATTGGAGGGAAGACATACAGGAACTGAAAGTCCTTCCATGACATTGCTAGCGCATCCGAGGTCAAAGCCAGAGGATCCCTGGACAGAGAAACAAAAGCCGGGAGCTTGTGATTGTGGCGGGACGCAAACAGATCCACATCTGGTTGGCCCCAACGGTGACACAGAGATTGAAACACCCTGCTGCATAGGGACCATTCTCCCTGGCGAGAGGTCCCCCTGCTCAGAGAGTCCGCCAGGTGATTTTCCACCCCCGGGATGTACACAGTTGAAATGCAGGGGACATTGGCCTCCGCCCAAGTCAGGATCAGAGACGCTTCCTGGAGGGCCCCCTTGCTCCGGGGTCCCTCCCTGATGATTGATGTAGGCAACTGCCGTCTGGTTGTCCGAGCGCACCTGAACAGGCAGGCCCCGAAGATGAGTAGTCAAGCGAGCCAGAACTAACCTGATCGCCCGCAGCTCCAAGACATTGATAGGTGTGTGGGCCTCCTGAGGGCCCCACCTCCCCTGGAACCGCAGGGACTTCCAGAAACCCCCCAACCTGACAGAATGGCATCCGTGGTGACTGTCTCCCAGGAAGGGGCAAGAAAGGATCTGCCCCCCAACAGGTTCCTTGAGTCCATCCACCACAAGAGGGACCTCCTGACCAAGGGGGAGAGCACACAGACCCTGTCCAGGGACGCTGGGTCCTTGTCCCATGCAGACAATAGGTGAAGTTGCAGAGGCCTCAAGTGGAATTGAGCATAAGAGACCGCTTCAAAGCACACCACCATCAGGCCCACCAGCTGCATCCCCTGCCTGATGGAGGGATGGGGACAAGCTAGGAGGGACTGAGCCCGTGCAATCAGACTGTCCACCTTCTGCTGAGGAAGGAAGATCCTTGCCTGAACTGTATCCAGATTCATTCCTAGGAATGGAGCTACCAAGGAAGGGGACAGTGAGGACTTGGGGTGGTTGATCACCCATCCAAATGACTCCAGAGTGGACACCACCAGCTGAGTATCCAACTCTGCCTGATGTAGAGACTGGGAAGTGATGAGGATGTCGTCCAGATAGGGAAGCACGCGGACGCCCTGACATCTGAGCAGAGACATCATGCCAGCCAGCACCTTGGTGAACACCCTGGGAGCTGAAGTGAGTCCGAAGGGCAAGGCCACAAATTGGTAGTGTTGATCCATCAGAGCGAACCTGAGGAACCTTTGATGACCTGGGAACACAGGAATATGAAGGTAAACATCTTTGATGTCCACAGAAGTCATGAAATCCCCTTGGCGCAGGGAACTGATGGCAGAGCGCAGAGTCTCCATGCGAAAGAGCCTGCCCGACAAACTTGTTGAGAATTTTTAAGTCCAGGATGGGCCTGACAGAACCATCCTTTTTGGGTACTGTGAATAGGTTGGAATAAAAGCCCTTGCCTTTTTCTCTTAAAGGGACCTGGCAGATGACCCCCAGCTCCAGGAGGCCTTGCACTAGCTCCTGAGCTGACACAGGGTCCTGAGGAATCTGGGATCTGATGAATCTGGAAGGAGGATCGGCAGCAAACTCCAACTTGTAACCGGAGGACACTACCTCCTGAATCCACCGGTCTGAGACATGAAGCCTCCAGACGTAAGTGCTGCAGCCGTCCCATCACCCGGATGGGTGAGGGCACCCCATCATGCCTGAGGGGGCTTGGGAGAGGATTTAGCTTTGGGACCCCAGGAGGAGCCAGGACGTCCACGTCCTCTGCCTCTACCCCAGAAATCTCCCCGGGCCCCAGGGAAAGAAACCCCCCCTTCCCTGTCTTGCACCACGGTAAGGGGAGGAGAAGGAACCCTGACCCCGAAAGGGCCGAGATTGCCGCCTGCGCTGGGGTAACCTGCCTCCCTTAGCAAAAAGGTCCAGGCGGTCTCCAAACAGGCGCAGTCCTTAAAAGGGAAAACCAGTGACGGGCTTCTTGGCAGCGGTGTCAGCAGCCCACTGGCGCAGCCAAACCGAGCGGCGCATAGCCACCACGAGGGCAGAAATTCTGGCACACATTCTGATGGTGTCATCCAATGCTGATAGGACAAAATTTACAAAAACATCACAACTGGAGAGTGCATTAAACACCTCACAAGGCAAATCATCAGGGGCACTATCAAGCATATTTCTGATAAGGGTTCTAGTGGCCACAGTAGTAATGGCAGTGGCACAGACTGGGCGCAGCGCCGTCCCCGCACATTCAAAGGCGTGGGATGCCAGCTGATCAATACGCCGGGCTTCGGCATCCCGCAGGGTAGTAGAATCAGGGGAATGCATGACAGAGGTGTTAGATAGCCGTAGGATCGCGGCATCCACCTGGGGGGGGAGGATGACCAACATTTAACCACCTCAGCAGGAAAGGGATACTTCCTATCCCAACTCTTTGGAACCCCGGGAAGTTTACTGGGGCGCTCCCATTGCTTGAGCACAAGGTTATGGAAATGTGCCTGCTCGGGAAATTCTATACGTGATTTTGCTGTATGCAAAAGCTCCCCTCTTTGCCTGGGAGCCTCAACAGGGAGAGAGATAGACAGAACCTCACCTCAAAAATCTGGGTCAATAATCTGTCAGTGTCATCCAGGGCCCAGGGGTCAGAGCCAGAATCGTCATGACCCCTTGGTCTCTCATCAAATGAGCCTGAATCAGAAAAGAGCTCCCATTCATCAGACGGGGTATAGCCACACAGATTCCAAAACTCCTCAGTTCCCATAGGGAAAACAGTGACATTAGGAGTCAAGTGCCGCTTCTTAGCAGGGGCCTTACGCGCTAAGTACTTCGCAATAATCTGTTCAACAGTAGCCAGTCTAGAAGACACATCAGGCTGAGAATCCCCACTAGTATGCAACTCAGCAGGAGTGAGATTTAAGCTTGGGGGGAGTAGGTGAAGTGAAACGAGGTGCAGCCACTGGCAGGCCAGATTGCAATGCAAGCACCTGCTCAGCACAGGGTACACAGACCCGCGCCTTGTCAGCGTCAGCATGAGGCTGCCCACATGCTACACACAGCCGGTCTTGACCCAAAGGGACCCCGGTAACATTATCCTGGGATGCCTCCATATGGTGATTATAGCGGCGCTATACGCCGATAGGGAATAACGCTATATAGCAACCCTGGATGCCCCAATAACCCGCAAGGGAAGTGGGAGTATAATTTTTACAAGGCCTACAAGTAATATACTAAAACAGGGTCGGGAGAAGCCAAGAAGGGTTCGTCCCGCCTGAAAGACTTAAGCAGACAAGACCTTAAGTACATCGTAACAAAAGTGAAGGAGAAAAAAGCCGCCCGCGAGGGCACTTACGGACCGCGGTAGGTAGGAGTCCGTTGCGCATAGGCCAACCAAGCAGAAAAGATGGCGTGGGTATACCTCGAGGGGCGGGCCAGTAACAGCGATGACGCGGATCACGGCAAATTTAAAAAGCAGTAAAGACAAGTCAGAGCGGCGGCTGACACAAGAATAAAGGCATGTGAAAAGAGAAAGCACAGACTGCATAACATACATATCTATACACATACACCCCCCCCCCTCTTTTCCCCCCGAAGACTACAAGGAGGATGAGGGAGGACGGCGGCCACTTAAACAGGGCCCACCGATAGGCAGGGGCAATAGTACGGGAGGGGCATCCCATAGAGGTTCACCATAAGCCTGAACCACCTACCCTTTGGTGGGGGATTGCGGTGGAGCAGCGCTCCTAAGCACCAACGGCGGTGCTGCCTACCTTCACCCGACCAGCGCAGCCAAGGCTGGGAGGCATATTACTAGTGGAACGGGTGGGAATAGTCCTACAGGGCCGCAGGTTAATAACCCCGCTCACCTGCGAGTAGAGAGCCAATTTCTCGTCCTTCGCAGCCAGATTGCAGAGAAATTCTGGGGATTTGTGGGAGGTCCCTGGGTATTTGAGGGGCCGGGAGGACCCCTTTTTTCGATGTCTCTGCAGTCCAGTGCCATCTGGCGGAGTATATCCCAACTGTAAGTATTAGATTTGGAGCAGGACATACTGTATAAGATTTGGAGCAGGACATACTGTATACTAAGAATACTATGTGCTCAACGTGCTGAACGTATCTGTTATTTCTTTCCGTTTTATCGGTTTGCAACTCTGTGTTACAAAGGATAACAGTTTTCTGTAGCAACAATGTGCTTATATTAGCAACGTACACCAAAGTGGTCTCTTGGAGTACATTTCATAGACTTCCTGATCCTGGATTGCTAATCACCTGACTGGCTAAGGCGCGGACCACTGGTTTACCCCCATGTGCTCTAATTAAAATTGTGTTCACAGCTGGGGAGGTAATAACTGCTGTGTGATTTAGCCAAAGCTTTGATCAGATTTCCTGTTACAGTGGAGGAATGTTGGGGCTTGTAGCCTTTAGTTTATACTCAAGGCCAGAAAAGTGGCTCCTACTTTAGGATCACAGACACACAGGAATATAAGAAACTTGGAAACAAGTATGGGGGCACAATCCTAACACAAATGTTTATTTTAAATCAAGAGGAAAACAATAAGGCAGAAAACCAAATACCTGACAAAAGGGGGGTTTTCCTTTAAACTATTTTTCACTTTACTTATAGTAGCATTAAGTTTTTCATCTTATATTTAAAAGGGGACTATGTTTTTGTTTTTCTAATTGCTGTAGCAGTCTTCTACAGGGGGCTGCAAAGAAATAGAAAGCAGGTGCATGTTTGTACTTCAAAGGCGATGGTTGGATTTAATCACTAATCTCCCTTCTAATTGTTATTTGGGGGGGGGGGGGTGCAGACATTATTATTGTGGATGCAAGCATGGAAGGGTAAGTTACATTTAAGTGCCAACAAGAACAGACTGAATACTCAACAGAAGAGAGATTACAGGTCACGGCAACATGTCAGGTGATGGGATGCTTAGCTGGTTATGTCGTTTCTAGGAATAGAGATTAGGGCTTACATCACTTACTGGCTCACAAAGGTGATACTGGAAGGAAGTCTTTCTGCTATCAATGAAAATGTAACTTATCATGGATACTTTTACATAGTCATTGCTAATTACAAAATATAGTGATACACAGACACAACATAAGCAAAATGTTACCTACAGAGACAACCGATAACTGTCATAATAAAGATAAACTGTTGTGTTCCTATCGGCATGTCTACCATGATATCCACACCTACCATTGAGATCATAGTTTGTTTATAATTCTCACTAGTCATGATCTCACCCATCACTTATTTGACATTTATGCTAACCATGGAAACGTTGTTTATTGCACAATGACAACCACGGAACTAAATTAAAGGTTTAAAAACTTTAGAAAAGTTATCAAATCCTATTCCAGGATTAATCCCACAAAAACTGTCTGTTAAACAGTAATAAATCACAAATATTGAGAAGACTGTGCCACTTTTAGATGGGTGTTCACACATTTGTGCTTTCAAATAGTTAATACCACTCATTTAATATTAAAGCACACACACAAGCCTTTTACCCATGCATTTTAATAGATATTTAACTTCGGAAAGATACCCAATATGGTTTTTTCAAGACGCACCTAACAAAGTGCAGATATAAACAGCACCATTGGATAGAAGGCTACAGAAAAAGTGAGTTAGAGCAGAGGTTCCCAACCAGTGGTACAGAAAGATTGAGATTCTATCAGGTGATACTATGTAAAGCCATCATCTACACTTTACAAAAATTTTTGAACGTTTGTAACACGATTTTAGGTGACTGACAGCAACAAGGTAATTGAGAAAGTTTGCAAATAGTAAGTGGTACTTGATGAAAAAGTGATGGGAACCCCTGCTTTAAAATCAGAAACTGAATTAAGCCTTCAGGACAACTCTCCTAAATCAAAAACAGAATAATTTTATTCGCCAAGTACACACAAGGAAATAATTTTGGTATAGGCTACTGAGTTGTAGGAAGGTGTGAGAATAGACACACAGTTAATACAATTTAAAAGCACATAAATTTTAGAGAAACTGATCATTCATGGCTTAAATGGCAATGGGGAAAAAAGGTGTTAAATTGCTTGGCTGATTTGTTAATCTGAAACGACAAACTGAGGGGAGTAACTGGAAGAGATTTCCCAGGTGACTGGAGTCACCAATGATCCTTTTTGCATAAGATTTTAGCCTGATACCGTACAGGTGTTTGACTGATGGGAGCGGATGACCAATAATATTTTCCGCTGGGGTGCCCCGCTGTGTGAAACCCCCCAGGTTGCCCGAACAAACTCACCTCTTCTCAGTCCTATGACATTCATGGGCGCTCGTCCAATCAGCATTCTCGGATCAGCTTGAGTCCCTTCATCCAAAAACTTGTCTAATGCGAGCGAATCCGAGCGCACTGGCGGCTGCATCTCCCACTACCCTCTAACAGAGTATACCCACGCTGACCATTCAAATGCCTGGCGTGGGCATGTGCCCTACTAAAGGGATAGTGGGGGTGCGGCCACAACTTGTGCATGCGGCGTTGGACCAGGAAATAAGGTGATTTTCTGGGTGACCTGAGGGGTTTCACAAAGCAGGGCATCCCGATTCTGGATGCCCTGGGGAGGAGGGAGTCCAGCGGACCTGGAATCTTATAGATTTCAGGGCAGATGGGGCATGGGTTTTTCTCCTCTTTAATAGTCTTTTCCTATTGGAAGGAGTAGGATAGGGTAGATCAAATCACTGAATTAATGGTTATGACTATTTTGGGAGACCGCAAAACCCATAGGCAGTGAGAGAGGCATCCGCAAAACCCATAGGCAGTGAGAGAGGCATCCGCAAAACCCATAGGCAGTGAGAAAGGCATCCGCAAAACCCATAGGCAGTGAGAAAGGCATCCGCAAAACCCATAGGCAGTGAGAAAGGCATCCGCAAAACCCATAGGCAGTGAGTGAGGCATCCGCAAAACCCATAGGCAGTGAGTGAGGCATCCGCAAAATCCATAGGCAGTGAGTGAGGCATCCGCTAAACCCATAGGCAGTGAGTGAGGCATCCGCTAAACCCATAGGCAGTGAGAGAGGCATCCGCAAAACCCATAGGCAGTGAGAAAGGCATCCGCAAAACCCATAGGCAGTGAGAAAGGCATCCGCGAAACCCATAGGCAGTGAGATAGGCATCCGCAAAACCCATAGGCAGTGAGAGAGGCATCCGCAAAATCCATAGGCAGTGAGTGAGGCATCCGCTAAACCCATAGGCAGTGAGTGAGGCATCCGCTAAACCCATAGGCAGTGAGTGAGGCATCCGCTAAACCCATAGGCAGTGAGTGAGGCATCCGCTAAACCCATAGGCAGTGAGGGAGGCATCCGCTAAACCCATAGGCAGTGAGGGAGGCATCCGCTAAACCCATAGGCAGTGAGGGAGGCATGCCCTATAGGCAGTGAAGGAGGCATCCCCTATAGGCAGTGAGGGAGGCATCCCCTATCCCATAGACAGTGAGTGAGTCATCTGCAAAACCCATGGGCAGTAAGTGAGCCATCCGCAAAACCCATAGGCAGTGAGTGAGCCATCCGCAAAACCCATAGGCAGTGAGTGAGCCATCCGCAAAACCCATAGGCAGTGAGTGAGCCATCCGCAAAACCCATAGGCAGTGAGAAAGGCATCCACGTCACCCATAGGCAGTGAGAAAGGCATCCGCAAAACCCATAGGCAGTGAGAGAGGCATCCGCTAAACCCATAGGCAGTGAGAGAGGCATCCGCTAAACCCATAGGCAGTGAGTGAGGCATCCGCTAAACCCATAGGCAGTGAGTGAGGCATCCGCTAAACCCATAGGCAGTGAGGGAGGCATCCCCTATAGGCAGTGAGGCATCCGCAAAACCCATAGGCAGTGAGTGAGCCATCCGCAAAACCCATAGGCAGTGAGTGAGCCATCCACGTCACCCATAGGCAGTGAGTGAGCCATCCACGTCACCCATAGGCAGTGAGTGAGCCATCCACGTCACCCACAGGCAGTGAGTGAGCCATCCACGTCACCCACAGGCAGTGAGTGAGCCATCCACGTCACCCACAGGCAGTGAGTGAGCCATCCACGTCACCCACAGGCAGTGAGTGAGCCATCCACGTCACCCATAGGCAGTGAGTGAGCCATCCACGTCAGCCATAGGCAGTGAGTGAGCCATCCACGTCTTCCTCTACAACAAATCTTCATTTAAAAAACATGGTCTTTTTGCTTTCGATTTTGTAACAAGTAAAAAAGATGTGTGGGTCAGTGAAGAAAAAAAAAACATGCTTTATTTTTAATTAAAGCCAAAAATCTTTAGGCAAACACTGAGAATCTTCACAATATTTGCTCAATCCATTTCAAAGAGGAACATCGCACCAAAAATAAAAATCCCGCCGCTGCCTGCTGTGGAGATATCCGGCTGCTTTAGGGCCCAATCTCCCAACTCAGCAAAGTCTCGTGGGATTTCAGTCGTCTCCATTGCATCACAATACAGGCGCGACATCGGGGGCCATGCACAGTGCCTGATGGGATGCAAGATAGCACCACCCGTCGGAAGGTTGCCCAGAATCCAAAGGATCCAGCAGAAGATAGATCCCCCTGGGGAGGTGAGTAAATAGTGCCCAAATGTTAAACCGGAGGTGGGGGCAGCAGATCAGTGAGGTTTGGGGGAGTGTTTTAACCTGCCCCAATGTTCCTCTTTAAAGGACTGTAATTGTTGATGATTGACTATAATTATTACGAGTGGGGTCCAGCTTCCCCGGCTGTCATCCCCCTCTCCCCATCTTTTTCTAAAATTTGCCCCTTGACAACTGATCATCACCCATCAGCAATCGCTCTGTACTGAAATATAGGAGAGGCGTGGATGGTGGTTGCAACATGAGGGGACATATAAAAGATTATGAGAAATTACTACTTTCAAATACATACACAAAATATAACACAATATAACAAGCTAGTAATTACAATTTTTAGAAACAATGAAATGTATTCGTTCGCTGATCAATGACAAAAACAATATCAAGAAATTGAGGGGAATGATTTATCACATATATTATGGTATATTTTCCCTTAATTTCCAATTTAAGTATTACGTTTTCCGGAGTAACTAGAGATCTGGCAGAGCTACAGCCTGAGAAGTAATTACGTCACCTGTGCATTAGTGAGGAAATCTGCAAAAGCTGACCTGTTATTGGCCCTTGAAGAGGAGGGTTGAGCACCTCACCAAGGAGCAGTGATCATTAGTATGTTGATAATGGTTTGGAATCCCCACTATACAGCAGTATTTTGAACATCTTTTCCGCCAATCTGTATGTGAGATTCCAAAAGAAGCGTGTCCGGTGGTAGTGGCCAAGCCGTTAATGTGCACCGTGTATTAGATTGCTGAGACACCAACACCCTTCTGCGTTTGAGATCACTTCCTCTTTGCATTACTATTTTGGCAGAGTGAAAATAAGTACATTTATATGTGGTGAAAGGCTTCAATTGTGCCTCAAAGATCACATCAAAAGAAGAAAATATATTGCAGAACATTATATCACATGGACACATTTTGTGCTCAATTTTTGTGAATTTATTGGATAATATTTAAAGGGTTAGGACTTTGAAGACATATTCCTTAATAATTCTGTGTCTTGCGTAGTAACATCTTTTTAGCAAGGAAACTGTTGGTTTGAAGCACGGATTATATATATGTATTTATATAAAGGTAGAGTACACTAGTACTACACTGGTACTATAGCCAGCCAGTATCAGAATGCCCTTTCAGGACACAGTCTGTGTTCTATTCCAGACGCTAACAGAAAAAGTGGTCTGTATGAAGGAAGACCAAAAAAAAAGTAGAACTGTGATGTCATACTTTCTATAATTTCACATACTTCTCTTTCCCCCTTTCATCCCCAAAATGACAAGAATTATAGCTCCTTATCTGTTAGATAAAATACAATTCTGTGATTACTCACCTTGTAGAATTGGTATTATAAGTATGCAGCACGTCCTGCTCCAGATAATGATTCATAACAGATGGGATTACCCCTGCCAGAGGGCGCTTGACTGCAGAGATGCCAAAAAGAGGCCCCTCCAGGTCCATATATACCCGGGACCTCCCACAAATTCCCCAGTATAGAAAAGCAGTAAGGAGAACCAGGAGAAGCCAATGATAATAACCAACGTTAACAAGGATAACAATCACCATACAGAGGATCCAAGATAATGCAACAGGGTGGGGTGGAGCAGGACGTGCTGCATACTTATAATACCAATTCTACAAAGGTGAGTAATCACAGAATTGTATTATTCTAAGTATGCAGCACGTCCTGCTCCAGATAATGATTCATAACAGATGGGACATCAAATAGCAGTGTCCGTAAATGGGGTGGGATCCCCAAAAGCAACAACGCGCAGTTCAAACCACTGCCGCCTGCAGAACTTTGCGGCCAAAAACAGCATCCGCTGAGGCCCGAACATCAACCTTGTAAAACTTGGAAAAGGTATGAACAGAAGACCAAGTAGCAGCCTTACAAACTTGTTCAACAGAAGCCTGGTGCTGAAAAGCCCAGGAAGCCCCAACAGCACGAGTAGAATGAGCAGTGATCCTAAAAGGAGGAACCCTCCCCTTAGCAGAAAAGGCCCCAACAATGACCTGGCGTATCTATTTACTAATGGTAGACTTGGCGGGCGCCAAACCTTTTCTGGGCCCGGAAGGCACCACGAACAAGGCGTCCATCTTACGAAAAGGAGAAGTAGCAAGGGGCCTGAACAGACAGAGCCGCCAACTCAGAGACACGCCGAACAGAGGTAATAGCCACCAAAAAGGCAACC
This sequence comes from Gastrophryne carolinensis, assembly GCA_027917425.1. Lineage (NCBI taxonomy): Eukaryota > Metazoa > Chordata > Amphibia > Anura > Microhylidae > Gastrophryne > Gastrophryne carolinensis. Next base: position 199,444,322 of record CM051237.1, read on the forward strand.
TTTTGAGTGAGCACAGAAAGAGCCACATTCTGCATCTGCTCAAAAGGAGGCCCCTGGAGGGCCGAGAGAACCAAATTTAGGTCCCAAACGGGAACCAAAGACTTTCTAGGGGGCCGAACATGAGTGACCCCTTGGAAAAAAGTCTTGACCAGATGATGCAAAGCAAAAGACCTTTGAAAAAAAGACAGCCAGGGCAGAAACCTGACCCTTCAAAGTACTGAGCTGGAACCCCTGATCCAGACCCTGTTGCAGAAACTCCAAAATCCTAGGAATCGAAAACACCCTGCAAGGTAAGGCCCTAGCCTCACACCAGTAAATATAGGACCGCCAAGTCCTAAAGTAAATGTTAGAGGAAGACCTCTTCCTAGCTCTAATCAAGGTTTGAATAACCGCCTCAGACAAACCTTCCTCCCTCAGGATGAAGGTTTCAGTAGCCACGCCGTCAAAGCAAGCGTTTGTAAATTGGGGTAACGTAGTTGACCTTGAGAGATCAGATCCGGAAACAGGGGCAGCCTGTACTGATCTAACGCCAAACCTACGACGTCTGCGAACCAAACCTGTCTTGGCCACCTTGGGGCCCCCAGAATTGCTGGTGCCCCCTCTAGAGCCAGCTTGCGCACTACCTTGCCTACCATGGAGAAGGGGGGGGGGGAACAGGTACAGAAACCGCAGATCTCTCCAGGCAAGGGACAAGGCATCCACTGCCAGGGCCAGAGGATCCTGAGACAGAGATACAAAGATTGGGAGCTTGTGATTGTGCCGAGAGGCAAAGAGATCCACCTCCGGAGTCCCCCACTTGTGACACAGGGCCCGAAATACCCTGTGGTTGAGAGACCATTCCCCTCGGCGAGAGAATCCCCTGCTCAGGGAGTCTGCCTCCGTGTTCTCCACTCCCGGGATGTACACTGCCGAGATGCAAGGAACATTGCTCTCCGCCCATGTCAGAATCAGAGAGACTTCCCTTAGGGCACTCCTGCTGCGAGTCCCTCCTTGGTGATTGATGTAAGCTACTGCAGTTCGATTGTCTGATCGAACCTGAACCGGTAAACCCCGTAGGTGAAGTGTCAGACGTGACAGAACCAAGCGGATAGCTCTGAGCTCCAAGACATTGATGGGGGTGTGAGCCTCCTGGAGGACCCCCCAACCCCTGGAACTGACCCGACAGGCTTGCATCCGTGGTAACCGTCTCCCAACAAGGGGCCAGGAAAGATCTGCCATCAGATTGCTTGGTTCCAGCCACCACTGAAGGGACTGCCGAACCCTGGGAGACATCAGAAAGGACTGATCCAAGGACTGTGGACATCTGTCCTATTTCAGCAATAGATGGAGTTGTAGCGACCTCATGTGGAACTGAGCAAAGGGGACTGCCTCGAAGAAAGCCACCATCAAACCTAGCCGGATAGAAGGGCAAGGCTTGGTCAGGAGAACACGTATCAGATCCTGAACCCTCTGCACCTTTGGCTGAGGTAGGAACACTCTGGCCTGACTGGTATCCAGATTCATACCCAGAAAGGAAATCTCCCTTGATGGGGAGAGAGAAGACTTGGGGTGGTTGATCACCCATTCGAACCTCGCCAGCACCGTCCTGGTGTCCAGCTCCGCCTGGCAGAGGGAAGAAGCTGTAATGAGCAGGTCGTCCAGATACGGCACAATGCGAATGCCCTGGGCTCTGAGCAGGGCCATAATGCCCGCCAGAACCTTGGTAAACACCCTCGGTGCCGAGGTCAGCCCGAACGGGAGGGCCACAAACTGAAAATGCTGATCTTCGATCAAAAACCTGACAAATCTATGGTGTGCTGGGAAAATTGGTACATGAAGGTAAGCATCCTTGATGTCTATGGGCATCATGAAATCCCCCTGACAAAGGGAACCGATGGCTGTGCGCAGAGTCTTCATGCGGAACCTCTTGGTTCTGATGAACCTGTTGAGAAGCTTCAAATCCAGAATGGGTCTTATGGAGCCATCCCTTTTGGGAACTGTGAAAAGGTTGGAATAATAGCCCCGGCCTCTCTCTGAAAGAGGCACTGGGCATATGACCACCATGTCCAGGAGGTTCTTTACAGCCGACAGGAGCCCCTGCGCCGCCCAAGGATCCAAAGGCACCCGAGACCTTAGGAATCTGGGAGGAGGCCGGTACACGAACTCCAGTACCCAGACGAGACCACTTGTCCGTAACCTCCTGAGCCCAGACCTGGAAGAAGAGCCGCAGCCAGCCCCCCCACCCGTAAGGGTGAGGGCACCTCCTCATTGCTAAGCTGGCTTGGCAGCGGGCTTCGGCTTGAAACCCCAGGTAGAGGCTGGACGGGCACGTCCTCTGCCTCTGTTCCAGGAACTCTGAAGCCAGAGTAGGCAAGACCTCTGCCCCCTCTGGCACAGTGAAAGGAAGGATTGAAGGAGCTTGCCCCCCGAAAGGAGCGACACTGCTTCTTACGCTGAGGTAGTCTTCCACCTATCGCTACAGAATCCCATTTGTCTCCAAACAGCCGCGTTCCCAGGAAGGGCAGAGCTGTAAGAAAATTCTTGGCCGCAATGTCAGCCGCCCACTGGCGCAGCCAGACCGACCGGCGCATGGCCACCAACAGAGCCGAAGTTCTACTACACATGGTAATAGTGTCGTCCATAGCCGACAAAACAAAATTCATGAACAATTCACACCTCTTAAGGGCTGTGAATTCAACGCTGTCCGGGTTGAGCTGGGACCCATTTAACATGTCCCTGATCTCCGACCTGGTAGCCACAGCCACGAGTGCCTATGCACAGACAGGCCACAAGGCTGAACCCACACTGGCAAAGACATGGCAAGCCATCTGATCAATGCGCTTGTCCTCGCCATCCTTAAGGGTAGTGGCGTCAGGAGTATGTACAACGGAGGTGTTGGACAAACCTAAGATGGGTGCGTCAACCTCGGGAGGGGAAGACCAGCGCTTCACCGCGTCCACCGGAAAGGGATACTTCCTATCCCATCCCTGAGGAACACCATGAAGGCGACTTGGCTTCTCCCATTCTTTAAGAATCATGCTGTCAAAATGATCCTGATTTGGAAACTCCAAGCGGGGCTTAGAGAACCCAAAGAATTCCCCCTTCTTCAGAGGGGCCTCCGCTGGTGGGGAAATACCCAGAACCTCTGATAGATGGGTCAGGACCCTGGGAGTATCCACAGCATCCCCCAGCACCTGTCCGGCATCAGAATCAAAGAACTGCAGTTCCTCAGTCTCAGATTCCTCAAACAATTCCCCCCCCCTTCGAGCGGGGAATAATCAGCCCAGTCAGGGGAGTCATAATCATCAAAATCAATTAAAGGCGTAGCTGGTGACAGATGCCTTTTCTTAGCAGGGGCCTTTCTGCCCACTGAGCCAGAAATAATTTTCTTGAGGTTGGCCAGCCTAGCACATACATCCGAGTGCGACTCCCCACTAATGACGGTGTCACTTGGGGTATGGAGGATACGGGGTGGGGTAGGAGATGAGGCGGGAGGCACGGACCCAGACGCCTGGGATCCCGACTGCCGCGTTATGGCCTGTGGCGCACATGGTATGCAAATTAGTACATTCTCCTCCGTAAGGGGTACCCCACAACCCACACATAGCCGGGATTGTCCCGAAGGGAGCCCAAGCCCGGTATCCGGTGGAGCCTCCATATGGTGATTTTTCAGGTAGTCGCAATGACCAGAGGGAGTTATGCTGGTAAGCAACCCCGGGATGCCCCTTTAAGTCCCGAGTGAGAGGATTTACAAGTGCCCCAAATTACAGCTAGGGACCCTAGGACCAGGAGAACCCCCTTTTAAGCAAGGCACAGGGAGTCCTCCTGAAAGACAAAAAATATGGGCCATAAGCACATGCACACACACAGCAACTGTATAATAAATACATGTGATAAGAACACAATAGCAGAGAGGCCAGCGCTGCCCCAAGTGGCGACTGAGGCATATTGGCCAAGCATAGTAAGAAGAGGGGGGAGCTCAGCAGGGCACTCACAAACCGCAAGAAATGGCGTCCTATTCAGCCAGTAGCGCCTGAGAGAGCGAGCCAGGGAGAAGAAGGGGCGGGCCAGCGCGGATCGCGCGCCGCGCCCGGCCTCGCCCCCTTCCCTCCGAATCCAAGTATTGTGGTTCCCGGCAATGGGATGGGCCCTTAATGGTGCCAAAAAACAGAAGGGGCGGGCCGCGGAAACGCGCGAGGGGAAGAAGCTCCCCAGACTGTAGGCAGAGCGCAAAGTGCAAACGTGAATCGAGCGCACAAGCAAGCACACACATCAAAAGTGACTGATAGAAGAACAATGCCATCCCCCACCCCCCTTCCCCGCTGGAGGGTGACAGAGGGAACCCGGAAGGGGGAGAATCCCTCACCATAAGGTGTAAGGGAATAAAATGGGGACAGGGCATCCCAAACCGGGATCACCAACCCGGATCCCCCCTATCCCTTTGTATGGGGTTTCATGGCGGAGCATGGCTCCCTAAACACCCATTAAGGTGAAGGCTACCATCGCCCGGACCTGCAGCCAAGGCTGGGAGGCTAGAAATGGGCTTAAAGCATAAAGGTCTGGGCAGAAATAGAGCACAACATGGCCGGGTGTAAACCCGGCTTACCTGCAAGGAAGGGCAGCATACATCTTCTGACTTGCTCGCCGTCCTGCAGAGAAGGAACTGGGGAATGTGTGGGGGGTCCCAGGTATTTATGGACCGGGAGGGGCGTCTTTTTTGCTTTCATCTCTGCAGAAGTTCGCCCTCTACTGGACCATAACCCATATGTCATGAATAGTGGAAGCGGGGTGTGACACATACTTGGAATAGCAACAACGCGCAGTTCAAACCACTGCCGCCTGCAGAACCATGCGGCCAAAAACAGCATTCGCTGAGGCACGTACATCAAACTTGTAAAACTTGGAAAATGTATGAACAGAAGACCAAGTAGTAGCCTTATAAACCTGTTCAACAGAAGCCTGGTGCTGGAAGGCCCAGGAGGCCCCAACCGCACGTGTAGAATGAGCAGTAACACGGAAAGGAGGATCCTTTCCCCTAGCAGAATAGGCCCTAAAAATAGCCTGACGAATCCATTTGCTGATAGCAGACTTAGCAGGGGCCAGACCCTTCTTGGGACCCAAAGGGACCACAAACAAAGCATCAGTCTTTCTAAAAGGCGCAGTAGTCACCAAGTAGAACTTCAAATTCCTGACCACATCCAGGGAATGCAAGGCCCTCTCCCTGGAATTACCAGGATTAGGGCACAAAGAAGGAAGCACAATGTCCTGATTGAGATGGAAGGCAGAGACAACCTTAGGCAAGAAATCAGGTTTAAATCTGAAAACCACCTTGTCCTGGTGTCTCTCAAAGTAGGGGGCCTGTATAGAAAGGGCCAACTCCGAAAAATGCCTGACAGAGGTGATGGCCACCAGAAAGGCAACTTTAAGAGTAAGAATAGACAGAGCAGCCTCATGCACAGGCTCAAAAGGAGGGCCCTGGAGGGCAGACAAAACCAAGTTCAAGTCCCAAACTGGCAACAGAGGTTTGCGAGGGGGACGCACATGAGCAACCCCCTGGAAGAAAGTCTTGACCAGAGGATGTTGAGCAAAATATCTCTGGAAGAAAACAGCCAAGGCAGAGACGTGACCCTTGAGCGTGCTGAGCTGAAGTCCCAGATCCAAACCATGCTTGAGGAACTCCAGAATTCTAGGAATGGAAAACACCTGACATGGAAGGACCCTATACTCACACCAGTCAATGTAGGCCCGCCAGATCCTATAGTAGATGGTAGAAGAGGATTTCTTCTTAGCCCTGATTAGAGTGTTAACCACAGACTCAGAAAGCCCCTCATCCCTTAAGATGGAGGTTTCATCAGCCAGGCCGTCAAAGCCAGCGTTTGTAAATTAGGATGGCAAAGCTGCCCTTGAGCGAGAAGGTCCGGGACCAGGGGCAGAGCATACTAATCTACTGCCAGTTGAACGATATATGCGAACCACACCTGTCTTGGGCACCGGGGGGCCACCAGGATAGCTGGCACCCTTTCCTGAGCCAGCTTGCGCAGAACCCTGCCCAGCAAGGGGAATGGAAAAAGATACAGGAGACGGAACCCCTGCCAGGATAGAGTCAGAGCATCCACCGCAAGGGCCAGGGGATCCTGGGACAGAGAGACAAAGATTGGAAGCTTGTGATTGTGGCGGGACGCAAACAAATCCACATCCGGTACCCCCCAACGGTGACATAAGGACAGGAAGACCTCGCGGCTGAGAGACCATTTCCCCAGGCGAGAGGTCCCCCTGCCCCCTCCGCCTCCAAATTCTCCACCCCCGGAATGTACACTGCTGAGATGCAAGGAACATTGTCCTCTGCCCAGGACAAAATCATGGACACCTCCTTGAGGGCACTCTTGCTCCAAGTCCCTCCCTGATGATTGATGTAGGCAACCGCCGTATGGTTGTCTGAGCGAACTTGGACCGGCCGGCTCTGAAGGTGAGGAGTCAACTGGGCCAGTACTAACTGAACCGCCCTCAGTTCCAGGACGTTGATGGGGGCATGGGCCTCCTGAGGGCACCACAGCCCCTGGAATTGTAGGGATCTCCAGAAACCCCCCCCCCAGCCTGACAGACTGGCATCCGTGGTGACTGTCTCCCAACAGGGGGCCAGAAAGGATCTGCCCCCCAACAGGTTCCTCAAGTCCAGCCACCACAAGAGGGACCGCTGGACCAGAGGGGACAGAATGAAAGCCTGATCCAGAGACAGGGGACTCTTGTCCCAGACTGATAGGAGATGGAGTTGAAGCGGTCTCATGTGAAACTGTGCATATGGAACTGCCTCGAAGCAGGACACCATCTGCCCCACTAGCTGCATCCCCTGCCGGATGGAGGGATGAGGTCATGACAGTAGGGAGTGAACCAGAGGTTGCAGAGAGTCCACCTTCTGTTGAGGAAGAAAGATCCTGGCCTGAACAGTATCCAGATTCATGCCCAGGAAGGAAGTCACCCGAGATGGGGATAGGGAAGATTTGGGGTGATTGATCACCCAGCCGAATGACTCCAGAAGCGTTACCACCCGATGGGTATCCAATACCGCCTGCTGGAAGGACTGAGAAGTGATGAGAAGGTCATCCAGATAGGGAAGAATGCAAATGCCCTGAGCCCTGAGGAAAGCCATGACACCCGCCAGCACCTTGGTGAAGACCCTGGGGGCTGAAGTGAGACCGAAGGGCAGTGCCACAAATTGGTAGTGCTGGTCCGCCAGGGCGAACCTGAGGAATCTCTGATGCCCTGGGAAGACTGGAACATGAAGGTAAGCATCCTTGATGTCTATGGAGGTCATGAAGTCTCCTGGGCGCAACAAACTGATCGCGGAGTGCAGGGTCTGCATGGAATCCACCCCAGAGTTCTAAGGGAACTTAGGTTTGTGATTGCAGCCCCTCTGACTGATCTACTTAACCATTCCCTTTCAACTGGTGAGGTTCCAGATGATTGGAGAATGGCCAATGTCGTACCAATCCATAAAAAGGGGAGTAGAGAAGAAGCCAGTAATTACAGGCCAGTTAGTTTAACATCTATAGTGGTCAAATTAATGGAAACACTCTTAAAAAAACAGATAATTTCACATCTAAAAATTAATGACCTATTGGACCCAAAACAGCATGGCTTTACTGAGGGCAGATCATGTCAGACCAATCTTATTGATTTCTTTGACAATGTCACTAAAGTGTTAGATGAAGGTGGTGCTGTGGATATCGCCTATCTGGATTTTAGCAAAGCCTTTGACACTGTACCACATAAGGAGCTCATAGATAAGTTATTGAAGGTAGGACTCAATCCCTGGATAGTTCAGTGGATTTCCAGTTGGCTGAGGGATCGGTATCAGAGCATTGTTGTAAATGGTGTGCAATCTGAACAAAGGCGAGTTACAAGTGGTGTGCTGCAAGGCTCTGTCCTGGGCCCCATTCTTTTTAATATATTTGTAAGTGACATAGCAGAAGGCTTGGTAGGAAAAGTTTGTCTGTTTGCTGATGATACAAAGGTTAGTAATAGGGTGGATATTCCTGGAGGTGTCTGCAACATGGAAAATGATTTAGCTTTACTGGATAGATGGTCAAAACTGTGGAAACTATAGTTTAATGTCTCTAAATGTAAAATCATGCACTTGGGTAGAAGGAATCCCTGCTCTGAGTACCGTATGGGCAGTACTGTGTTAGCCAGGACCTCGGAGGAGAGAGATTTAGGGGTACTGATTACTGATAGCTGCAAGATGAGTGGGCAGTGTAGCCAGGCAGTGGGAAAAGCAAGCAGGATGCTCGGCTGCATAGCTCGAGGCATCACCAGTAGGAAGAGGGAGGTTGTGATGCCGCTGTATAGAGCCCTGGTAAGGCCACAGCTAGAATACTGTGTGCAGTTCTGGAGACCTTACCTGCAAAAAGACATTATTCAAATAGAACGTGTCCAAAGGCGAGCAACGAAAATGGTGGAAGGACTTAAACTTAAAACTTCATCAGGAGAGACTTAAAGAACTTAATTTGTACAGTCTGGAGGAAAGAAGGGAGAGGGGGGGCATGATTGAGACCTTTAAATATGTGAAAGGATTGAATAAGGTTCAGGAGGGAAGTGTTTTTAAGAAGAAGCTTAATGATAGAACAAGGGGGCACAACCTGAAGCTAGTCGGGGGGAAGATCAGGAGCAATGTTAGAAAATTTTACAGAAAGAGTAGTAGATGCTTGGAACAAACTTCCAGCAGAGGTAGTTGAAAAATCAACAGTCACTGAATTTAAACATGCCTGGGATAAGCACACATCTATCCTAAGATAAAGAGTACATACAGTATACACATAAGGGCAGACTAGATGGACCGTATGGTCTCCTTCTGCCGTCAACCTTCTATGTTTCTAACCTCCAGGATCCACCTGTCTGAGACCTGTAGTCTCCAGACACGAGCAAAGAGCCGCAGCCATCCCCCCACCCGGATGGGTGAGGGCGCCCCTTCATGGCTGAGGAGGCTTGGCAACAGACTTGGGTTGGACCCCCAGGAAAATCCGGAGCGGGCACAACCTCTGCCCCTACCCCAGAAGTCTCCCCTAGAGCCAGCAAAGGAGACCCCTCTCCCGGGCCTGGACCCTCGGTAGGAGGGAACAAAGGCCCCTGAACGGGCCACAACTGCTTCTTATGTTGAGGTGACTTACCCCCCTTGGCAAACAGGTCCAAGCGATCACCAAATAAGCGCAGCCCCTTAAAGGGGAGTCCTTAGCAGCGTTATCAGCTGCCCACTGGCGCAGCCAAACAGAGCAGCGTATAGCAACCACCAATGCAGAGGTTGTACTACACACCCTAATAGTGTCATCTAAAGCAGAGAGGACATATGCAATGAACATTTCACACTGTTACAAGGCCCTGAGCTCGGCACTAGCAGTATCATCAGGAGCGCCTTCCAACAGACCCTTGAGGAGAGACCTGATAGCAACAGCAGTAATACCAGAAGCACAGACAGGGCGCAAGGCAGACCCCACACAGGCAAAGGCATGGGAAGCCAGCCGATCAATGTGCCGGTCCTCACTATCCTTAAGAGTAGTGGAATCAGGGGAATGGACCACAGAAGTGTTGGACAACCCCAATACTGGTGCATCCATTTCTGGAGGGGTTGACCAACATTTAACCACATCAGCGGGAAAAGGGTACCTTTTATCCCAGCCCTTGGGGATTCCTGGGAGCCGGCCGGGACGCTCCCATTCTTTGAGGACAAGATTATTGAAATGGGCCCGTTCTGGAAATTCCAGACGTGGTTTAGCAGTACTGAAAAGTTCCCCCCTGTAACTTGGGAGCCGCATCAGGAAGGGAGATAGAAATCACATCAAAAATCTGAGTTAACAGTCTACTGGTGTCATCAGCATCCCAATGATCAGTGCCATAGTCCGCACCACTGAAATGCTGATCATCAGATAACTCTGAGTCAGAGAACAATTCCCCCCTCCTCAAGTGGGGTATAGTCAGACAAATCAAGAAAGTTTTCCGTCTCCATAGGAAAGGCAGACGCACCCGGGCGCCACATGCCGCCTTTTAGCCAGGGCCTTACGGACCGCAGAGCTAGCAATCAGCCTCTCAATGTTAGCCAACCGGGTCATGAATAAGGGCATCGAGCCCGAAACGCGTCGACGCTGCTACAGTTTTTATATTGCCTGTTTTGCATTGCTGTTACTACAAGGAGCATTTTACCAAGATTCATTAAACTGGACGTTTTATTGAAATACGAAGGCTGGCCGGTTTATTGCCTACAGTAGAGATTTATGTGGAGGTGAGCTCTCTTTACCGTGCTGCCTAGCTGCTATTTCTGGTGAAAGTCTCATCAAGGGCTGGCATATATCCTTCCAAATGTTATGTAAGTATATCAACTTTTGAGATATTTATAACTACTTTTTCTCCCACTGCTTGTCATTAAACTGGACCTTCAGCATGATTTAATGAAAAGCCCAAACCCTTAAAATTCGAGTTTAATACTATTCCCCAGCACCTACAATTAATATATTTTAAGTTTTTAGTCACTTATTATTCTTTCCCCCACCGGGCTGCAACTTTGTTCAGGACTCATCTTGACTGAGAAGCGTCACCCATACTGAGGAGAGCGGGATAAAGTACAGGGGATGGGGTTATAGCTGTGCTTTGCACAGAGCAGAGCTGTGGTCAGGAAAAGGACAGCAATCCCAGAATGCAGAGCAACACAGTCAGAGGACACTTCCTGTTTGCAGGCTGCCTGATGCTCCATGAGCTGCCATCTTGGATGTTTAAAGGCTCATAACATGCAGTAGATGCAGGTAGGATGATTTTTAATGTGGGCAATCTTTATGTACAGGGTGGGGGAAACATATAAGATATGCTCTTATTCAGGGTGAAGGTCCGCTTTAAAGCTCCCACCAAGGTCTCTTCCTACACTACAGAATTGTCTATCCTTTGTCTATTGTTTTGGTCAGAGAGCGATATAAAGAACAATGGTGTTCACATTGATTGGACTCCTTTAACCCGGTCAGTGCCAGCCTACCTATAGGTCTAACTGTAATTTTTGCAGGAATAATATATATATATATATATATATATATATATATATATATATATATATTTCCCTCGAGCAGAGTTTGGATCTTAACATGAAATGTCTTATTTGTAATTTTTTTTTTAATGCTTTCTCAATATTTTTGGTTAAAGTATGTGGAAAAAAACTACAACATTGGATCGGTGCCTCCTGCTTCTATCGATCACTCTTCAGAGGTCCTCTGGGAGGAAGAGGAGACCCCCCAGAGCAAAAAAAAAAAAAAAAAAAAATCAGCTCTGGGGGGAAAAAATGGCAGCCACATAAAATCTAAGGTGCATTTAAAGGGTTAATCCCGATAAACACCAGTTTTGTTCAGCCAGACATCTATAAGGTAAGCAGCAAGCTTGCTATAGCTTTGCTACACTTTGGAAAGATGTGTTTTTGCAGCAGAGCTTTGACAACACAGCTGGAAAAAAAGTTTTACTGTTTTGCTTTGTGCAATGTCTATTTCCAGCACAAAGCATAATTGCCTACAAAGATTTGCTCATTATTGAGCGGAAAAAAACACTTCTGTTGAGATAAAATAAAATAGCAAATATCTGGCCAGTTCTGTGTACATTGTAAACAGATGGCATGTGTCACAGCTTGACTTCTGCAATGTGTGAGTGATCTCTCCATTATGCTTTTGCGATGGAGAGATCACACTGAAAGTGGACCAACACCCAGGATTTTGACTAACCTGGGTCTTGGTCCACTTCGGTGGGGCACCCCCGATCGGGGTGCCCCGCTGTGTGAAACCCCCCCCGAACCCCCCGAAAAACTCACCTCTCCCTGCTCCCAGCGCCGCCGGACAAGCCGCGGACAAGCGGCTCCTCCGCCGCCGCCTCCCGCGCGTCAAGAGGGACGCCTAGAGGGGCGCGAGGGAGGCGGCCGGCCGCCGCCGAAGGTAGGTTAAGGAGTTTGGGGTGTTTGGGGGGGTTTCACCCCGCGGGACATCCCGATCTCGGATGTCCCGCGGGGAGGGAGGTGATCTATAAGATTCCCGGGCCGATCACCCGTGGGTGTTGGTCCACTTGAAAAATGCCATATCTGTATCGATACAATCCATAGAGTAATTCTAAAGGAAGCAGCAAAGCACTTGGAAGAGTTGCAATTTATCTACCTGTGAAAATGATTTAGTCTCTTCCTTAGCTTAATATGTAGCAATAGAGCAGGTAAATTCACTTTAAAAAATTGTCTACAAAAATGATCATAAGTTTTTATAAAAAAAAAAAAAAATATATATAAATTGTGGGGGTAGATCCCTTTATCACAGAATAAAATACATGGGCCATACCTTTATACTGTAACAATGATTACAATATTCATATGATTTAACCTAATTAAACCAAAGAATACACCTAGAAAAGAGGTTCCATTTTTTAATTCATGGTATTTTAACGAGACGTAGACAACAGACACATCCACACTCGCCCATTACCAAGTGCATCATAATGTTGATCAGCTGACTAAGAGTCTCATGGTGAAGTAGAACATTTATAATGCAGACAACCATTTAATTGACCTTTAGCAGGACTGGGGACCTGAAGCCATGCATCCCAGATCCATATACAATTATGTGGGGACCCCATAGCTATGTACATCATTTTGTTGTTTGATTGTATTCCAGAAAAATAAGGAAAGGTTGATTAGGGTGTTTACAGTACAGCAAAATCCTTTTCCTAGTATAGATCATCAGTAAGCACAGAAGTGTGTTCTTTGTGGACCTCAATCTAGAACAGGCATTTATGAATCACTATGTCCAAATTAACGGATATAAAGTGCATTGAACTTTTCCACATTTTAAACATTACAGACACAAACTTAAAAGGACTCTACAGTGCAATATATAGTCTATACTTACTTTTGTCCCCCGCAGCTCCTCCATGCAGAGCAGGTGTTCACCCTGCAACTCCTTCATACAGAGACATTATCTTCATCCTTAGTGGAGTGATAGTGGAGATAAGCAGTTCTGTCCCCAGCTGCCTCCATAAAGCAGTATTTACAACCCAACATGCCTACTCCATTAATTGCAATAGATGGGGCCATGCCAAGACAGGTTCGGCATACCCTCTTCATTGCAATGAACTGAGTACACGTGTTCCGTGTGGGTATAAAGCCTTCTTGATAAACTGCCCAGCCTGGACAGGGAGTTTAAATTACTTATTGAGATTTTATGTGACAGAGTAACAAGTATTAGTGCATTTTCCTATTTTGTTACATTGCAATCTGTATTTAAATGGGTCTTTTAAAACTTTAATTGCACCTGATGCATCTGTCCAAAATAATTTGGTGAAATGAGGAAACACAAAAAAAAAAATGTAAATAAGCTAAAAAAATGGCATGTGCATATGTATTCACCCCTTTGCGATGAAGCCCCTTCAGTTCTGGTGCAACCAATTACCTTCAGAAGTCACATGCATAGTAAAATGAAGACCACCTGTGTGCAATCTAAATGTCACATGGTCAGTATAAATACACCTCATCTTAAAGGCCACAGAGCCTCTAACAGAGTCTAGCAGTACCCTCTCTTTAAATCAAAACAGTATTAAACCAAAAGGAGAAAAAAAACTCAAGAAGCTGCTTTTTTATACCACTCTTGAGGCATTAGGCCCTTTTGGTAATGCCTGCCACATGAGTTTGTGGGCTTTTCGGTCTACAAATACCTAGAAAGATATGCTAGGAAACTGCTGTTTCCAAGGCTAGTGCAGTTGGTGGTTTAGGAGGAATCTCCAAGCTCCAGTTAGAAAAAATGCCAGGGACCAGTTCAGAAGCACCGCTATTCACTTTCTAGCAGCTGTTCACAAATTGCAGTGGAGGTTTCCAAATGGGGGGGGGGGGGGGGGCAGGTTAGGAAAAATACAATTCTGTGAAATACTCATCTGTAGAATTGGTATTATACGTATACAGTACGCCCTGCTCCAGATATAATACTTACACTTGGGTTATCCTCTGCCAGATGGCGCTGTGCACTGCAGACATGCAAACACAGGCTCCTCCCGGCCCTTCATATACCGAGGGACCTCCCACAATTCCCAGCATTGAAAAGCAGTGAACAAGAAGCCGGGAGAATTTAACCACCAAAAACAACTGGTAATGATAACAATGATAAAATCACCATACAGGGGATCCAGAATAATGCAAAAACCAGGGTGGGGTGGAGCAGGACGTACTGTATACGTATAATACCAATTCTACAGGTGAGTATTTCACAGAATTGTATTATTCTAAGTATACAGTACGTCCTGCTCCAGATATAATACTTACACTTGGGACATCCATTAGCAGTGTCCATAAAGTAGGGTGGGATCCCCAACAAAAAAGGCACAGCAGACAGTAAAAGCACTGTCACCTGCAACCTTGCTACCAAGAGCGACATGAGCAAAAGCTCTAAGTGTCAACAATTTAAAATCCCTTGAAAAGGTACTAACAAAAAACAAGTAGCGGGCTAGCAAACTTGTTCAACAAAACCTGGCGCTGAAGGCTAAAAATACCAAGGCACCAGTAGAATCAGAATAAGGTGAGAAGAAACTCTTCCCCTTAAAGGAATAGGCCTGAGTAACAGCCTGACAAGATTAAACGCTTAACAGTAGTCCAGGAAAAAGCCAAACTTTCCCTAGGACCAGAAGGGACAACCATCCAAGTAAAGGCTAGACCAAGGGCCGCTTAGCCCCTGGAAGCAGATGAGATCAGGCACATACAGAGGTAGGTGCCCACAAACCCCAAGGGGCATCAGTCCAGCACCTGTTGAGGGAAAGTAGATCCCCTTGCCTCAGCGTTACTAGGAATAAAAGCACAGAAGAAAGACAATGTCTAAAATACCTGAGCCTAAGACACCACCATAGGCAGAAGGTCCGGCGTAAAGCAGAACACCACCTTATCCTGGTGCATATCAATGGAACGAGGGCTAGCTAAACAGAGTCACCCGCTCTGACACACGCCTGACTGAAGTAACAGTCCCAAAAGGACAACTTTGAATGGTAAAAGACAGCCAGACAGCATCTCGAATCGGTCCAAAAGGAACACCCCGCAAGGCAAACAGAATAAAAATTCAAATCCCAACAGGGACCATAGAATTAAGTGGGAAACGCAGTGAGCAATCCCCAAAGAATGCTTAGCCAAGGAAAGTAAGCAAAAGACTTCTACAGGAAGGAGGACAGGGCAGAACCTGACCCTTCAGAGTACTGAGTTGGAGAGCCAACTCCAAGCCATACTGTAACAACTCTAGAGCCCTGGGAACAGAGAACGCCCAACAGGGAAGAGACCTAGACTCACACCAATCCATATGGGTACGCCATACCTCATGAGAGATGGAAGAAGAAGAAGCAGCTTGCTCTTAGGCTTCCAATAGTTACGAACACAGAGAAGAGGAGCATGTCTCCATAAAGACGGAAGAATCAGCAGTCAGGCCGGCTAGGCCAGAGACTGTAGATTGGGGTGACGTAAAGGAGGCTCTGAGTGAACAGGGCGGCACCCCAGCAGAACGTACAGATCTACCGCCCTCGGTATCACGTCTGCGAATCCACACTCCACTAGGCCACCAGTAGCAATGGTCCCCCTACCAGAGCAATTCTGCTCAGAACCCCGCCTAGCAGGGGGAACGGAGATAAGACATACAGACCAGAATGTCCTGTCATAAAGTTACTAAAGCAACATGACCACGGCCAGAGGTTCCAGGGGCAGGGAAACGAGGGGCGAGAGCTTGGAAAAGTGACAGGGCACCAAACAGATCCACACTGGTTGAACCTCATAGTGACACAAGGATTAGCATATCCTGTCGCAGAGGGACCTCCACCGGAGCGAATGTCCCTGATATGCAGGAAACATTATCCTCCACCCATATCACGAACATATACCTTCCTGAGGGACCATCCTGCTCCAGGTCCCACACAGACGATTAAGGTGGCCACAGTCGTCAGACAGACCGAACGCCGCCAAACAGGCAGGCTGTGAAGAGGAGAAGTCAAGCGAGATAGTGCCAACCTGAAAACACACCGTTTCAATATTGATAGGTGCATGGACCTCCTAAAGGCCCCCACCTCCCCCGGACCCACATGGGGTTACAGAAGAGAACCTCCCCATCAACCTGATAGGTTGGCATCCATGGTGACCGCCTCTAGGAAGGGCAAGAAGGGAACTGCCCCCAGACAGGTTCCTAGAGTACATCCACTCCAAGAGGGACTCCTAACCAGGGGGAAAGGCACACATGACCCTGCTCCAGGGATGCTGGGTCCCTGTCCAGTATTAACAATAGAAGTTGCAGAAGGGCCCCAGGTAGAAGAATATAAGGGACTTCTTCTAAGCAAGGCACCAAAAGGGCCCACCAGCTGCATTCCTGCCTGGTGAAGGGAAGAGAACAGCAAAGAGGGGCTGAGCCCACGCAACCAGATTGTCCACCTTATTGCTGAGGAAGTAAGATTCTCGCCTGAACCGAATCTAGATGCATCCCTAGGAATGGAGATACCAATCAAGGGGACAAGGAGGACTTGAGGTGAATGAACACCCATCCAAATGACTCCCAATGGACATCACCAGCCGAGTAGCTAACTCGACCTGACGTAGAGATTGGGAAGCGAAAAAAGGACGACCGGGTAGGTCTCACGCGGACGCCCCTTGGTCTCATCAGAGACATATGCCTTGATTCACTAAAGGTAGAAAAAAAAAATTAACGCTTGGAAAATAAATTCGCATGCGAGAATTTTTCAAACCTAGGAGTGATTCACAAAGGCAGTTGAATTAAATTCGTGTGTGCGAATTTGCGGGCGAATTTTTTTCGTGCGCAGTTGAAAATTACTTTACAACTGGAAAACTCGTGCACGAATGTTCCATACCCAAATGCTGAGAATTTTTTCTACTGCTTCCTATTTTGTAGCAGAGCAGTATGATCCCTTGTTGCATTTTGATCTGTTTTGTTTTTTTTTGCTTTGTGTTTCTGGACTTTCTAATTGATGTGGATTAGTACATGTCATTGTTAATGTTTAATTATGTTTAATTTTGCACTTTGCATTGGTTCTGTGCATCATTTTTTGGTGATGGTGGTTTGGGTGCCCTTTTAGCAGTGTTGCTTTGCATTGCTTTAAATCTATTGTTATTGTACCAATTTATTTGGGTGGTTTGTAGATTAACAGTTCTTAGTTTTGACTTTGCTCTGTGGATCCATTAATATACGAATGTGAGTGCTGCCCTGAGTGTCATCATTAGCATAGATACTGGTTTGGTCGCCCCATATAGTCCTGATGTACTTACATTTCCAAACCACATTAAAGGTTTCTGTTGCATCCAGGGCCAGCTCCAGAGTCCCAGCGCGCCCCTTGTGTCACGTCACTTGTGCGGCTCTGTGAATCCCCCTGGGATGATCGGTATATTCACCACACATATTAAAGTGCACCAAAACCCAGGATTTTGACTATCTTGGGTTCTGGTCCTTGCCCCCAGGTCGCTGAAACCAACTCACTTATTCCCGGTCCTACAGCGCATGCGCAGCCACTCATCCAATCAGCGAGCTCGGATCCGCTGACGTCACATCGTCTAAGGCAATCGGCTCTGAGCGTACTGACACGCGTATCTCCTGCTTCCCTCTAACAGGGAGCGTGCCCGTGTCGGCCATTCACAGATGCCTGGCGCGGGCACCACCCCTGTGCTAGAGGGATAGCGGAAATGCAGCTCACGCATGCGTCATTGGACCGAGAAAGAAGGTAAGTGTATAGGTGACCTGGAGGGTTTTACATAGTGGGGCATGCCGATTTTGGATGCCCCGTGGGGAGGGAATCGATCGACTTTAAAGTGCACCAAAACCCAGGATTTTAAATATCCTGGGTTTTGGTACTCAAATTGGGATGACCCACTATGTGAATCCCCCCGGTTTGCCTGTAAAACATACTTGACTGCCAACCCAATGGCACATGAGCAAGTGTGCAGGCAGTCAGTACACTTGGCTCCATTCTGCTTTGCTCAGTTGTCGAGAGGTCTCATCTGCTAAGGCCCCGATGAAGGCGAGTGCACCGATAACTGCATCCCTGTTAGCTTCCAGCTGGGTGCATGCCTGTGCCAGCTATTCACAAATCATTAATTGGAGGCCCCAAGGAGAGGGAATCAGGTGGTCCTGGAGTCTTATAGACTTCATGGCCGCTTCTGGTCCACTTTAATGCAGGGCATAGAATTCTGTTTGTCCACAGAGCACGGCATAGAGAGCAGGGAATGAACAGCATCCCCGGTTTCCCTCCGACTGATGTGTGTGCTCCAGCACCCAGGTTGTCTGTCTGAGCTCCCGCCCGAACATAAACTGTGGTAAAACGGGGATGAGCTGTGGGATCACAGGCAAGTTGAGTATACAGGTGATCCCTAAGGGTTTTACACAGCGGGATGGCCCATGGATAGGGATTTGGCCGCATTAGGAGTTTGTTAGACTGCAGAGCCAGCTGGGTTTGGGTCCACTTTAACAACAATCTCAAATATTCCACTGTACACTGGCTTTCTCCCATGGCATCCTGAGTTAGGATATCATGCTGTGTGAACCCGCCCCCCCCCCCCCCCCCCCCAAAATATCACTATTCACTCACCTCTGCCCCGTTCCTATGGCGCATGTGCAGGCTCTCCTCCAATGCGAGGCATCTGCCATGGCTCTCATTGACTTCAATGGAGAGCGCATGCTGGGGTATCCCCCCTGTGGCCTGGCCAATCATATAGGCTGAGACAGGAGCGGGTGCCACTGGGGATGCATCAGTGCACAATCCCCATTAAAGTCAATGAGAGCCATTTGTTGAATGACATAGTCATGGCAGACAGCTGTCAATGGACGAAAGCCCGGGCATGCGCCGCTAGAACGAGAAAGAGGTGAGTGAATAGTGACATTCTGAGGGGGTTTCACCCATGGGGCATTGCGGGTTTTGTTCCACTTTGTGGACCAATCACCAGGATTTTTACTATCCATGCCCTACGACCATCCTGATGTCCTACTGTTACAAACCCCCTGATCTCCCACCCAGTCATCTTTCTGCTGTTCCCACAGTGCATGAGCTTATCCAATCAGTGATTTATGCCGTGCATACTAATGTAGGGCATAAAGCCGTTGTTTTGGATTCAGCGTCGACATAGGGAGCAGGTTTCCTTGTGGAGTGCACGTTACCATGCATTTGGACTGTTTGAACGGATGGGTGTGGGAGCGCACACATCAGCAGGAATACTGGTGAGCCTTTTAGACTCCAGGGCCTTCCATGGTGGTGACTGGTCCAGTTTAAAGAGTAAGATTCGCCTGGGCAGCCATGGGGTCTAAAAGATCACTTAAAATACACGCGGGCAACTTACAACCCCCGGGGCATCCCTATTAGGGATGTTCTACTGTGTGAAACACCCTAGGAACCCCCACAAATACCTTTTCGTGGATCCATGCCAGATTTATGGGTCTCGACATATCATTGGCCTCCCTTCAGTCTGTGGTGCGCTCCCACGCTCAGGCACGGCCTAAATCACAAGTTTGTAGCGCAACACAATATTACAAAAAAATACTTCCAAAAACAATTCCAAGCAGCCCAGGAATCCCGTGGCACATGCACCAGCCAAAATAATTATACCAATCCCAGCCCATTGAAATGTATGGGATAAGGCCACACAGTGCAGGGTAAGCGCCTGGTCTGACACTGTGGGGAATTCAGCAATGGCACTGATGATAGATGGGACACTACCTGGCACTATCACAGGTGCTCTGGATTTTTGATTTGATAAATACATCTTTTGCACTGGGACCTGACATTCACCTGACACCTGGCACTAAGTGGCCTTAGCGTATCTTAAAGTGATTCCCTACCCCAGGGGCATCCAAAATCGGGATGCCCCGCTGTGTGAAACCCCCCAGGTCGCCCCATACACTTACCTTGTTTCCCGGTCCAACGGCGCATGCACGAGCCGCGACCACATCCCCGCTATCCCTCTAGCATCGGTGCATGCCCACAACAGGCATTTGTGAATGGCCAGCGCGGGCACGCTCCCTGTTAGAGGGAAACGGGGGATGCAGCCGCCAGTGCACATGGAGCCTCTGGCATTAGACGAAGACTTAGACAAGGTGGCGTCTTTTGGGCCACTTTAACCCCTAATGTTTTTTTAATATTTTGGGATGGTCATTTTTCTGTCTGCTATATTTATGTTGTCATGGCGTTAGGTATTGTTTACATCACTTACATTTATGAAGTTGTGCAGCGGCATGCAATGTGGTAAATAAAACATTGAACATGTTACTGCACATGATTTATTTTATATACATGTTTTTGCTAATATGTGTATATTAAATATATATTAACTAAATATAATATTATTATATTAAATATAATACATTTTACACAATTTCATGTTTATAGGCCTCCTTATGGTGTACTATGGGCTTTTTTTGCAGGTATAGTGGATAGAAGGACTCCATGGTGGAAGTCAGAAAACAGACTTTTCTCCTCCTGAAAGCTGCTGTAAAAAATTTGAGTGAATCACTTGAATTTAACTCATGTGTGGAGCCAATCCATGGCACCTGAATCACTAGAATTCTTTTTCGCTTGTAAATTCCACATAAATTATTTTTGCAAATCGAATTATTTTCGAGTGCTTTTTCTCTCACTCGAATTGAATTAGCAAAAACTAAAGTAAATCTTTGTTGAATCGCGCATAAAATTTTCAAAAAAACATGCGAAAATTTGAATTCGACCTTTAATGAATCAAGCCCATAGCCTCCATCAGTACCTTGGTGAGCACTCTGGAGGCAGAAGAGAGGCCAGATAACAAGGCCACATATAAGCAGTGTTGGACTCCCAACACAAAACTGAAGAGCCTCGGTGTCTAAAAGACGCAGGGATGTGAGCATAAGCATCCTTGATCTCCCCAGACGGCAAGGGCCCACTGGGCGCAAGGGGCTGATGGCCCATCTGATTTTTCATGCAGAAACTGCCTGTAATAGTAGAATTGCCGAACACCTGTGAATTCAAAAGGGCAGACTGACTCATCCCTTTGGGGAAATGTGAAGAGGTTGGTGTAGCGGCACCTGCCTCTGCCTGATAAGGGCAAACTGCAAGTGACCTCCAGACCCCGCAGGCCGTGCATGGCCTGCACCAGCACCCGAACAGAGGCAGGGACCAGGAGTACCCTGACAATCTTGGGGGGGGGCCGCGCAGCAAACTTTATCCTGTATCCGGAGGAAACTACCTCCTGTAACCACCAGAATGAGGCAAGATGCCTCCTGATAAGAGCAAGGTGCTGCAGTCATCCCCTCACCCAGGCAGGCGAGGGCGCCCCATCATGCTTGAGGGGATTCGGTGGAAGATTCAGGCTTAGTCCCGCCGGGGGGCCCAGAGCGTTGTCTGCTGCTCATGGGGCAGGAGTCTGCACGAAGACTCCGGAAGGACACCCCTGGTTCTTGTTTAACACTATGGTATGTAGGGGGAGGGGTGTCCCTGTCCCGAGGGGGCCAAGACGGCCGCCTGCGTTGGGGTGATTTGCCCTTTTTTCCAAACAGGTCCAGTCGGGCCCCAAACAGGCGTTGCCCTCTAAAGGGAAGCCCGGTCAGCGTCCTTTTAGCAGCATCGTCAGCACCCCACTGTCGCAGCCAGACCAAGCAACGTATAGCCACCACAAGGGCAGAAGTCCTCGCACACATTCTAATGGTGTCGTCCATAGCTAAAAGGATAAATCTTACCAATACATCACAACTGGAGAGTGCATTAAACACCTCCCAGGGAAGATCATCAGGGTGATGCTCAAGCATCTTTCTGATGAGGGTTCTGGCAGCCACTGCAGTGATGGCACAGACCATGCGCAGCGCCGTTCCTGCGCAAGCAAAGGCGTGGGAAGCCAGCTTATCCATGCGCCGGTCATCGGCATCCCGAAGGGTCCTATAAGCAGGAGCTGCAATAAAGGGGGGGTTAGGAACCCCAATGATCGGTGCGTCTACCACAGGGGGCGATGACCAACAATTAACCATCTCAGGGGGGAAAGGGTATTTCCAATCCCAGTCCCCTGGGGCTCCTGGAAGTTTACTGGGGCGTTCCCATTCCTAATCAACAAACCAATGGTGTCAAACTGGTTCCAGTCTTCATGGCCAGAATCGTCATGGCTCCTCATCAGATGAGCCTGAGTCAGAGAACAGCCCTCCTTCATCAGAAGGGGTACAGGCACGCAGAGTAGTGAACTCCTCCGATCCCATAGCAAAGGCAGAAGCAGGGGGCGTCGAGGACCGCTTCTTACCAGGGCCCAAGCGCTTTGTAAACCCCGTAATAATCTGGTCAGCTGTAGGCAGTCTGGAAAACACAGCCGGCAGCAGCTCCCCACTCGTATGCGACTCAGCATTAGTGAGATTTAAGCCTGGGGAAATAGGAGTATTGACGCGAGGTGCAGTCACTGGCAATCCTGGTTGCAGGACCAGTACTCGCTCGACACACGGTGCGCAGACCTGTGTCCTGTCAGCATCAGCGTGGGGATAGCCACACGTTATACACAGCCGGTCTTGTCCCAGAGGGACCCCGGTCACATAATTCTGAGATGCCTCCATATGGTGATTATCAATGCAATAAATTTCAGTAGGGATTTATGCAATAGGCAACCCTGGATGTCCCAAAGACCCGCTAGGAATGTGGGAGAATTTTTAGTAAGCCCGCTACAATTTATGTTAGGCCGGGAGAAGCCACCGGAGTCTTTAACGTCTGAAAGACATAAGGGGAATAAAAAAGTGTCAGGGCCATGCGCAGCTAGAAAAAATACCAATGATGAAATCACCCGCGAGGGCACTTACAGACCAGGGGAGGAGAAGGACCGCCAACACGCGTGCGCGCGAAGATCAACAAAATGGCGCCAACCGAACCCGAAAGGGCGGGCCTAATCTGGGCGTGACGCGGGGCGCGCCACTCCAGGTCCCCGCCTCCCCCAAAGAGCGCAAAGCTCTGAAGCAGCCGTCAAAGCTTGACAATCCAAGCATAGGATATGCTAGTAAAGGCATCTGCTAATGGATACTCGTAGTCTGACGCCGCCGCCATCAGTACAGTATATTTTAATTAAAAAATGAGAAGGCAAAGACGGCGGCGGCCAAAATAGAAAGAGCAAGCAGCGCGGCTCTGACACCCAGATGCCAGTCAAGGCGAAACTACGGCCATAAGCATGACAGTACAGTACACTGAGACCGCGAAACACACACACACCCCCCCATTCTTTTCCCCCGAATACGGGGGGAAACGAGGGAGGATGGCGACCCTATACACAGGGCCCACCACTACACGGGGCATGGGGCAATAATGCGGGAGGGACATCCACTAGAGGCTCACCATCAGCCTAAACCGCCTACACTTTGGTGGGGGACTGCGGTGGAGCATGGCTCCGTTAAGCACGCATGGTGCTGCCTACCTTCACCCGACCAGGCTGGGAGGCACATCACAAGGAGGACGGGTGGGAATAGTCCACCAGGGCCGCAGGCTGTAATAGCCCCGCTCACCTGCGAGAGAGTGATACTTCATGTCTTCGCAGTCAGCACTGCAAAGAAATCTGGGGATTTGTGGGAGGTCCCTCAGTATATGAAGGGCCGGGAGGAGCCTGTTTTTGCATGTCTGCAGTGCACAGCGCCATCTGGCGGAGGATAACCCAAGTGCAAGTATTATATCTGGAGCAGGACGTACTGTATACTTAGAATAATCACTGGAAATTTTTCCCAGGTAATGGGGTATTACTGGGATGGTATTTAGAAGCCCATGCTGAACATGTCCACACAGACAGTGCACACAGCCACGCCCTGGGGTTCTCTTCTAACAGTATTGCTTAGGCATAGAAACGGTTCATACTATAGCACGAATAATTAAAAGGACCTCAATAAAATGAAAAATACAATACTGGAATGCTAAGATAATTATTATGCAGGCAAGAGGAAAAAACTAAGAACAATGTGTGGGAAGAAAAAGGGGAAAAAGATAGTGGAAATCTACGCATAAAGGCCAGACCACAGGAACAGCATTAAGTCATTTGATACATATTTGCTGTGCTAATGAGTCACTAAAATGCAGGTGTCAGCCATTCAGTGCTAAAACACACATTAGCTTTTGACAAATAAAAGCCTGCTGAGGATTAGACTGAAAAAACAACAACATGGCAGAACAACAATTGTAAAGGATGGCATCTATACTGAGAAAACCATTGTGCGTCCAAAATTTCCACAGCAGAAGTATCCTTCTGGTCTACAAAACATGTTAGAAGAATACTCCCTGGTTAGATTACAATTATTAAAACAAACTAAAATGTTTTGTGCTGCTTAGCTTTCTGGCCCATGAGCTATACTATTAACGTGTCAGCTATTTTATCAAGAACCAGAATATAAAAGAACAGACTGTTTTACAAGTATGTTACTCTCACAGCACTATTCACAGTCAATAAACCCAGCAACTAGCATTAGCTGAAGTTGAAGTACTGTATACAGATTTTATAGAAGCTCTGTGCATCATGAAACACTGCATATAAAGCCACTGAGGAAGGAACTAGTGAAAAATACAATTCTGTGATTACTCACCTGTAGAATTGGTATTATACGTATACAGCACGTCCTGCTCCAAAGATAATTTCTTACGTTTGGGTTATACATCCACAAGATGGCGTTGGACTGCAGAGACAGCAAAAAAGTGGCTCCTCCCGGCCCCTTATATACCAGGGTCCTCCCACAAATTCCCCAGTATTGAAAAGCAGTTAGCAAGGAGCTGGGAGAATTAAACCCCTAAACAATTTTAACCATGTAACATGATAATCACCATACAGAGGTACAAAGACCAATGATAACAAGGGTGGGGTGGAGCAGGATGTGCTGTATACGTATAATACCAATTCTACAGGTGAGTTATCACAGAATTGTATTATTCTAAGTATACAGCACGTCCTGCTCCAAAGATAATTCCATACGTTTGGGACATCCAATAGCAGTGTCCGTAAGGTAGAGTGGGAACCGCAAAAAGCAACAACGGGCAGTTTAATCCACTGCCGCCTGCAGAACCTTGCGGCCAAAAGCAGCATCAGCTGCTCCCGGTCCTCATTTTCCAATTGGGGGGGGGGGGGGTTAGGAAAAATCCTGGTCCTTATATACCCGGGACCTCCCACTAAATTCCCCAGTATAAAAAAGCAGTAGGGGAACCAGGAGAAGCCAACAACAAGATTAACAACATTAACCAGGAAACATTCACCATATAGAGGATCCAAGAATAAGTGGGATGGAGCAGGGCGTGCTGCATACTTGGAATAATACAATTCTGTGAATACTCACCTTGTAGAATTGGTATTATAAGTATGCAGCACGCCCTGCTCCATCCCACCCTGAGTACTTATTCTTGGATCCTCTATATGGTGAATGTTTCCTGGTTAATGTTGTTAATCTTGTTGTTGGCTTCTCCTGGTTCCCCTACTGCTTTTTTAGACTGGGGAATTTAGTGGGAGGTCCCGGGTATATAAGGACCGGGATTTTTCCTAACCTGCCCCCCCCCCCCATTTGGAAAATAAGGACTGGGAGGGGCCTCTTTTTTGCCATCTCTGCAGTAAAGCGCCCTCTTGTGGACTATATCCCAGACTTAATTATTCATTACTGGAGAAGGGCGTGCTGCATACTTATAACAACAATTCTACAAGGTGAGTATTCACAGAATTGTATTTTTGTGGTCCCTTCTGGTCCTAAGAAGAGTCTGGCTCCTGCTAAGTCTACCATCAGCAAGTGGATTCGTCAGGCTGTGGTTCAGGCCTATTCTGCTAAGGGGAGGGTGTGCTGCATACTTGGAATAATACAATTCTGTGAATACTCACCTTGTAGAATTGGTATTATAAGTATGCAGCACGCCCTGCTCCAGTAATGAATCATTACGTCTGGGACATCCAATAGCAGTGTCCAACAATGGGTGGGGATCCCAAAAGGCAACAATGCGCAGTTCAAACCACTGCCGCCTGCAGAACTTTGCGGCCAAATACAGCATCCGGTGAGGCCCGAACATCAACCTTGTAAAACTTGGAAAAAGTAAAACTTGGAAAAAGTATGAACAGAAGACCAAGTAGCAGCCTTACAAACTTGTTCAACAGAAGCCTGGTGCTGAAAGGCCCAGGAAGCCCCAACCGCACGGGTGGAATGAGCAGTGACTCGGAAAGGAGGATCCCTCCCTTTAGTAAAATAGGCCCTAAAAATGGTCTGACAAATCCATTTACTAATAGACTTAACAGGTGCCAAACCCTTCTTAGGACCCGAGGGAACCACAAACAAGGCGTCCGTCTTCCTGTAAAGGCGCTGTAGCCACCAGGTAGTATTTCAAATTCCTGACAACATCCAGAGAATGCAAGGCCCTCTCCTTGTCATTACCAGGATTAGGGCACAAGGAAGGAAGAACAATGTCCTGATTGAGGTGAAAGGCAGAGACAACCTTAGGCAAGAAGTCTGGTTTAAAGCGGAAAACCACCTTGTCCTGGTGTCTCTCAAAGTAGGGGGCCTGAATGGACAGAGCTGCCAATTCAGAAACACGCCGGACAGAAGTGCGAACCCCTACCAGGACAGAGACATGGCATCCACCTCCAGAGCCAGAGGATCCTGGGACAGGGAGACAAATGCTGGCAGCTTGTGGCGAGAAGCAAACAAATCCACGTCCGGCATCCCCCACCTGTGACAAAGGGATAGGAAGACCTCGCTGTTGAGGGACCATTCCCCCCGGTGAGAGGCCCCCCTGCTCAGAGAATCCGCCTCCAGATTTTCCGCTCCTGGAATGTAAACCGCAGAGATGCTCGGGACATTGTCCTCGGCCCAAGACAGGATCAACGACACCTCCCGGAGGGCACTCTTGCTCCAAGGCCCTCCCTGATGATTGATGTAAGTGACCGCAGTCCGGTTGTTGGAGCGAACCTGAACCGGCAGGCCCTGGAAGTGAGACGTCAGCTGCGCCAGCACCAACCGAATCGCCCTCAGCTCCAGAACATTGATGGGGGCGTGGGCCTCCTGAGGGCCCCAAATCCCCTGGAATTGAAGGGCTCTCCAGTAGCCCCCCAACCTGACAGACTGGCACCTGTAGTGACCTTCTCCCAACACGGTGTCAGAAAAGATCTGCCCCCCAGAAGATTCCTCGAGTCCAGCCACCACAGGAGGGACCGCCGGACCAGAGGAGATAGAACAAAGGCCTGATCCAGAGACATTGGCCTCTTGTCCCAGACTGACAGAAGATGGAGCTGAAGGGGTCTCATGTGAAATTGAGCATAAGGGACGGCCTCGAAACAGGCCACCATCTGTCCTACCAATTGCATCCCCTGCCGGATGGATGGATGAGGGCCGGACAGCAAGAAATGAATCAGAGCTTGAAGAGAGTCCACCTTCTGCTGAGGGAGGAAAAAATACAATTCTGTGATTACTCACCTGTAGAATTGGTATTATGAGTATACAGTACGTCCTGCTCCAAATCTAATACTTACAGTTGGGATATACTCCGCCAGATGGCGCTGGACTGCAGAGACATCGAAAATAGGCTCCTCCCGGCCCCTCAAATACCCGGGGACCTCCCACAAATCCCCAGCATTGAAAAGAAGTTAAGGAGAAGCCGGGAGAATTAAACAATCCAAACTATCAACTATAACAATGATAACAATCACCATACAGGGGATCCAAGATAATGCAAAACAAGGGTGGGTTGGAGCAGGACGTACTGTATACTCATAATACCAATTCTACAGGTGAGTAATCACAGAATTGTATTCTTAGTATACAGTACGTCCTGCTCCAAATCTAATACTTACAGTTGGGACATCCAATAGCAGTATCCATAAGTAGGGTGGGATCCCCAAGAAAAATCAGCAGCAGACAGTTTAAACCACTGCCGCCTGCAGAACCTTTCGGCCAAAAGCAGCATCAGCTGATGTCCTAACATCAACCTTGTAAAACTTTGAAAAGGTATGAACAGAAGACCAAGTAGCGGCCTTGCAAACTTGTTCAACAGAAGCCTGGTGCTGAAAAGCCCAAGAGGCACCAACAGCACGAGTGGAATGAGCAGTAAGGCGGAAGGGAGGATTCTTCCCCTTAGCAGAGTAGGCCTGAATCACAGCCTGACGAATCCACTTGCTGATAGTAGACTTGGCAGGAGCCAAACCCTTCCTAGGACAAGAAGGGACCACAAAAAGAGCATCAGTTTTCCTGAAAGGTGCAGTAGCCACCAGATAGTACTTCAGACACCTAACCACATCCAAAGAGTGCCAAACCCTCTCCTTAGCATTGCTAGGATTAGGGCACAAAGAAGGAAGAACAATATCCTGATTTAAATGAAAAGCAGACACTACCTTAGGCAGAAAGTCAGGTTTGAAACGGATCACCACCTTGTCCTGGTGTCTCTCAAAGTAGGGGGCTGAATGGAAAGCGCCGCCAACTCAGACACACGCCTGACAGAGGTGATAGCCACCAGAAATACAACCTTGAGCGTAAGAATGGCCAAGGCAGCATCCTGCACAGGTTCAAAGGGAGCACCCTGCAAGGCTGACAGAACCAAGTTCAGATCCCAAACAGGCACCATAGGCTTACGTGGGGGGCGCACATGAGTGACCCCATGGAAAAAAAAAAGTCCTGATCAGAGAGTGCTGAGCAAAGGACTTCTGGAAGAAAATAGCCAGGGCAGAAACCTGACCCTTCAGAGTACCGAGTTGGAGCCCCATCTCCAACCCATGCTGCAGGAACTCCAGAATACTGGGAATAGAGAACACACGACAGGGAAGAGACTTAGACTCACACAGTCAATCTAGGCACGCCAAACCCTATAGTAAATGAAAGAAGAAGACTTCTTCCTAGCCCTAATCATGGTGTTAACGACAGAGGCAGACAGCCCCTTTTCCATCAAGATGGAGGTTTCAGCAGCCAAGCATTCAAAGCCAGAGTTTGTAAATTGGGATGGCGTAGTGAGCCCTGAGTGATCAGATCTGGCACCAAGGGCAGAGCGTACTGATCTACCGCCAGCTGTACCACGTCTGCGAACCACACTCTTCTTGGCCACCTGGGGGCCACCAGAATTGCTGGCACCCTTTCCAGAGCAATCTTGCGCAGAACCCTGCCCAGCAGGGGGATTGGAGGGAAGACATACAGGAACTGAAAGTCCTGCCATGACATTGCTAGCGCATCCGAGGTCAAGGCCAGAGGATCATGGGACAGAGAGACAAAGGCTGGGAGTTGGTGATTGTGGCGGGACGCAAACAGATCCACACCTGGTTGGCCCCAACGGAGACACAGAGATTGAAACACCCTGCTGAATAGGGACCATTCTCCCTGGCGAGAGGTCCCCCTGCTCAGAGAGTCCACCAGGTGATTTTCCACCCCCAGGATGTACACAGCTGATATGCAGCGGACATTGGCCTCCGCCCAAGTCAGGATCAGAGGCACTTCCTGGAGGGCCCCCTTGCTCCGGGTCCCTCCCTGATGATTGATGTAGGCAACTGCCGTCTGGTTGTCCGAGCGCACCTGAACAGGCAGGCCCCGAAGGTGAGTAGTCAAGTGAGCCAGAACTAGCCTGATCGCCAGCAGTTCCAAGACATTGATAGGTGTGTGGGCCTCCTGAGGGCCCCACCTCCCCTGGAACCGCAGGGACTTCCAGAAACCCCCCCAAACTGATAGACTGGCATCCGTGGTGACCGTCTCCCAGGAAGGGGCAAGAAAGGATCTGCCCCCCAACAGATTCCTTGAGTCCATCCACCACGAGATGGACCTCCTGACCAGGGGGGAGAGCACACAGACCCTGTCCAGGGACGCTGGGTCCTTGTCCCATACTGACAATAGGTGAAGTTGCAGGGGCCTCAAGTGGAACTGAGCATAAGGGACCGCTTTGAAGCATGCCACCATCAAGCCCACTAGCTGCATCCCCTGCCTGATGGAGGGATGGGGACAAGCTAGGAGGGACTGAGCCTGTGCAATCAGACTGTCCACTTTCTGTTGAGGAAGGAAGATCCTTGCCTGAACTGTATCCAGATTCATTCCTAGGAATGGAATTACCAAGGAAGGGGACAGTGAGGACTTGGGGTGGTTGATCACCCATCCAAATGACTCCAGAGTGGACACCACCAGCTGAGTATCCAACTCTGCCTGATGTAGAGACTGGGAAGTGATGAGAATGTCGTCCAGATAGGGAAGCACGCGGACGCCCTGACATCTGAACAGAGACATCACGCCAGCCAGCCAGTGAACACCATGGGAGCTGAAGTGAGGCCGAAGGGCAAGGCCACAAACCGGTAGTGTTGATCCATCAGAGCGAACCTGAGGAACCTTTGATGACCTGGGAACACAGGAATATGAAGATAAGCATCTTTGATGTCCACAGAAGTCATGAAATCCCCTTGGTGCAGGGAACTGATGGCAGAGCACAGAGTTTCCATGTGAAAGCGCCTGCCCCTGACAAACTTGTTGAGGATCTTTAAGTCCAGGATGGGCCTGACTGAACCATCTTTTTTGGGTACTGTGAATAGGTTGGAATAAAAGCCCTTGCCTTTTTCTCTTAAGGGGACCTGGCAGATGACCCCCAGCTCCAGGAGGCCTTGAACTGCTTGCACTAGCTCCTGAGCTGACACAGGGTCCTAAGGAATCCGGGATCTGATGAATCTTGGAGGGGGATCGGCAGCAAACTCCAACTTGTAACCGGAGGACACTACCTCCCGAGTCCACTGGTCTGAGACATGAAGCCTCCAGACGTGAGCGAAGTGCTGCAGCCGTCCCCCCACCCGGATGGGTGAGGGCGCCCCATCATGCCTGAGGGGGCTTGGGAGAGGATTTTGCTTTGGGGCCCCAGGAGGAGCCAGGACGTCCATGTCCTCTGCCTCTATCCCAGAAATCTCCCCGGGCCCCAGGAAAGGAAACCCCATTTCCCTGTCTTGCACCACAGTAAGGGGAGGAGAGGGAACCCTGACCCCCAAAAGGGCCGAGATTGCCGCCTGCGCTGGGGTAACCTGCCTCCCTTAGCAAAAAGGTCCAGGCGGTCCCCAAACAGGCGCAGTCCTTTAAAGGGAAACCCAGTGAGGGCCTTCTTGGCAGCGTTGTCAGCAGCCCACTGGCGCAGCCAAACCAAGTGGTGTATAGCCACCACAAGGGCAGAAGTTCTGGCACACATTCTGGTGGTGTCATCCAATGCTGAGAGGACAAAATTTACAAAAACATCACAACTGGAGAGTGCATTAAACACCTCACAAGGCAAAGCATCAGGGGCACTATCAAGCATATTTCTGATAAGGGTTCTAGTGGCCACAGCAGTAATGGCAGAGGCACAGACCGGGCCCTGCACATGCAAAGGCGTGGGATGCCAGCTGGTCAATGCGCCGGTCCTCAGCATCCCGCAGGGTAGTAGAGTCACGGGAATGCATGACAGAGGTGTTAGATAGCCCTAGGATCGGGGCATCCACCTCGGGAAGGGGGGGGGGGGATGACCAACATTTAACCACCTCAGCAAGAAAGGGATACTTCCTATCCTATAGTTTACTGGGGCGCTCCCATTCCTTGAGCACAAGGTTATGGAAATGTGCCTGCTCGGGAAATTCCAAACATGATCTTGCTGTATGGAAAAGCTCCCCTCTTTGCCTGGGAGCCGCAACAGGTAGAAAGATGGACAGAACCTCAAAAATCTGGGTCAATAATCTGTCAGTGTCATCCGGGGTCCAGTGGTCAGAGTCAGAATCGTCATGACCCCTTGGTCTCTCGTCAGATGAGCCTGAATCAGAAAAGAGCTCCCCTTCATCAGACGGGGTATAGCCACAAAGATTCCAAAACTCTTCAGTTCCCTTAGGGAAAACAGTGACATTAGGCGTCAAGTGCCGCTTCTTAGCAGGGGCCTTACGCGCTAAGGACTTAGCAATCAACTACTCAACAGTAGCCAGCCTAGAAGACACATCAGGCTGAGAATCCCCACTAGTATGCAACTCAGCAGGAGTGAGGTTTAAGCTTGGGGAAGTAGGCGAAGTGAAACGAGGTGCAGCCACTGGCAGGCCAGATTGCAATGCAAGCACCTGCTCAGAACAGGGTACACAGACCCGCACCTTGTCAGCGTCAGCATGAGGCTGCCCACACGCTACACACAGCCGGTCTTGTCCCGAAGGGACCCCGGTAACATTATCCTTGGATGCCTCCATATGGTGATTATAGCGGCGCTATACGCCGATAGGGAATAACGCTATATAGCAACCCCGGATGCCCCAATAACCCGCTAGGGAAGTGGGAGTATTATTTTTACAAGGCCTACAAGTATATACTAATACAGGGCCGGCAGAAGCCAAAAGGGTTCGCCCCGCCTGAAAGACATAAGCAAACAAGACCTGTAAGCACACAGTAACAAAAGTGAAAGATATAAAGCCGCTCGTGAGGGCACTTACGGACCGTGGTAGGTAGGGGTCCGTCGCACATGGGCCAAACAGGCAGGATAAAGATGGCGTTGGTATATCTCGAGGGGCGGGCCGGTATCAGCGATGACGCGGAGCGCGCCAGAGACGGGCCCCGCCCCCCCCCCCCCCCCCCCGAAGAGCTCGAAGCCAAGAACGTGCAAGCAGCCAATGATGGCGCACCAGCGCCTGAGGTAATGCCGCCGCCAAGCGCGGAACCAATTCAGCACGCGGCGACGGCAATTTTAAAAAGACAGTAAGACAAGCCAGCGCGGCGGTTGACACAAGACTAACAGAATGGAAAAAAAGGTGTAAAACACAGAATGCATAGCATACATATAAACCCCCCCCCCCCCTCTTTTCCCTCGAAGATTACAAGGAGGATGAGGGAGGACAGCGGCCACTTAAACAGGGCCCACCGATGGGCAGGGGCAAGGGGGCACTAGTGCGGGAGGGGCATCCCATAGAGGCTCACCATAAGCCTGAACCGCCTACCCTTTGGTGGGGGATTGCGGTGGAGCAGCGCTCCTAAGCACCTAACAGCGGTGCTGCCTACCTTCACTCGACCAGTGCAGCCAAGGCTGGGAGGCATATTACTAGTGGAACGGGTGGGAATAGTCCTACAGGGCCGCGGGCTAATAGCCCCGCTCACCTGCAAGTAGAGAGCCATTTCTCGTCCTTCGCAGCCAGACTGCAGAGAAATTCTGGGGATTTGTGGGAGGTCCCTGGGTATTTGAGGGGCTGGGAGGAGCCTATTTTTGATGTTCAGTCCAGCGCCATCTGGCGGAGTATATCCCAACTGTAGGTATTAGATTTGGAGCAGGACGTACTGTATACTAAGAATATCCTGGCCTGAGTGGTATCCAGAGTCATACCCAGGAAGGGGGTCACCCGGGACGGGGAGAGTGAGGATTTGGGATCATTGATCACCCATCCGAACATTTCCAGTGTCGCCACCACCGTCCGGGTGTCCCATTCTGCCTGCTGGAGTGAATGGGACGTAATGAGAAGGTAGTCCAGATAAGGAAGAATGCGAATACCCCAGGCTCTGAGAAGGGCCATCACACCCGCCCACACCTTGGTGAACACTCTGGGGGCCGAGGTGAAACTGAAGGGAAGTGCCACAAATTGGTAGTGTTGTTCCTCTACTGTGAACCTGGGAAGACCGGAACATGAAGGTAAGCATCCTTGATGTCTATTGAGGTCATAAAGTCCCCCGGGCGCAGGGAGCCGATAGCGTAGCGCAGAGTTTCCATGCGAAAACGTCTGGTCCTGATGAACTTGTTAAGAAGTTTTAGGTCCAGGATGGGTCTGATGGAGCCATCCTTTTTGGGAACTGTAAAGAGATTGGAATAGTAACACCGACCTCTCTCTCCCGGAGGGACCTGACAAATGACCCCCATGGCCAAAAGGTTTTGTACCGCCAGACACAAACCCCGAGCTGCTCGAGGGTCCGTAGGAACTCGGGACCTGAGGAATCTGGGAGGAGGCCAGTCCGCAAACTCCAGCTTGTATCCGGAGGAGACAACCTCCAGAATCCAATTGTCTGAGACTTGTTGAGCCCAGACCTGAGCGAAGAGCCGCAGCCGCCCCCTCCACCCGGAAGGGTGAGGGCGCCCCCTCATTGCTGAGCGGGGTTGGCAGTAGATTTGGGTTTGGCACCCCAGGAGGATTCGGCCAGGCACGGCCACTGCCCTTGCCCCAGAAATCTCCCCTTTGCCCTGCAAAGGATACCCCCCTGCTTGACCTAGGCCCACGAAAGGAGGGAGTGAAGGACCCGGAGCCCCGAAAGGGTCGCGGCTGCTTTTTGCGTTGGGGTAACTTACCTCCTTAGCAAAAAGGTCCAAACGATTACCAAACAGGCGCAACCCCTTAAAGGGGAGCCCCGTGAGCGCCTTCTTAACGGCATTGTCAGCTGCCCACTGGTGCCACCAGACCGAACAGCAGATAGAGACAACCAAGGCCGAGTTCCTGCTACACATCCGAATGGTGTCATCTAAGGCAGCGAGAACATAGGTGATGAACATCTCACATTGAGACAAGGCTCTAAATTCAGCACTAGAAGGATCCTCATGGGAGCCATCCAGAAGGAGACCCATAAGCATATGTGTTACAGTTCGCAAGCCTTGAGAAAGGGGCCGTGGGCTCCGGAACGTTGGCATTGGAATTTACTTATTGCGATCCTTGGTTACTCTCTGCCTTTGGGTAAAAAGGAAGGTAGGATGTGCTCATCCAGTCAATATATAGCAGTCAAGAGATGCTAGAGGGGTGTGACCACACACACTAAGCAAAAAAGAAAGTTAACCCTCTGCACACTCATACTAAAAACTGAAAAACCTAGCTAACACTTGTTAAGAACATGGACTGTTAGTTAACATAGATTGCAATGAATGTAAAAGCGAGGTAGCCACGTCAAGGCCGTCCAATTAGTACCCCGTCCCTAACATTACTAAGTTTAAAAGTTTGTGCAGACATTGCTACTTCTTTACTTGTGTGTGCACTCGCAATGCAAAACATGAATCAGCCTGTCTAAAGACAGTGCAATAACTTAACTTGCTTGCACACACACACACACAATGAAAAAATACTTTACTTGCCTGCACAGTGTTACAGTTCAAAAAGAGGGTTTAGGTAGAGGCCAATTGGACTCCCTGTTGCATTGGGAGAGCTACAATGGATTGTAGCTCTCCCAATGCAACAGGGAGTCCAATTGGCCTCTACCCAAACCCTCTTTTTGAACTGTAACACTGTGCAGGCAAGTAAAGTATTTTTTCATTGTGTGTGTGTGTGTGTGTGTGTGTGCAAGCAAGTTAAGTTATTGCACTGTCTTTAGACAGGCTGATTCATGTTTTGCATTGCGAGTGCACACACAAGTAAAGAAGTAGCAATGTCTGCACAAACTTTTAAACTTAGTAATGTTAGGGACGGGGTACTAATTGGACGGCCTTGACGTGGCTACCTCGCTTTTACATTCATTGCAATCTATGTTAACTAACAGTCCATGTTCTTAACAAGTGTTAGCTAGGTTTTTCAGTTTTTAGTATGAGTGTGCAGAGGGTTAACTTTCTTTTTTGCCTTTGGGTAATGACATGCATATGATTTATTTCTTCTTTATCTGATTTGATTCTTGGCGTCATGATTGTATACTGTATCACATATGCTTTGGGTCTCTATCTGGTATGATGCAGGGCGTGAGATTATTAAAATGCGTCTGTCCTGGGAATTCCAAACGTGGTTTTGCGGTCCCAAACAATTCCCCCTGCTGTTAGGTGCCGCTGCAGGAGGGGAAATGGAAAGTACCTCAAAAATTTGAGTCAAAAGTCTATGGGTGTCATCAGCATCCAAATGCTCTGAGCCGGCATCAGCGCCAAGGCCATGCTGATCATCAGAAAAATCTGAATCTGAGAATAATTCCCCTTCCTCGAGAGGGGTATAGTCAGACAAATCAAGGAAATCATCTTGTTCCATAGTAAAGGCCGGTGCAGCAGGCGCCACATGCCGTCTTTTAGCTGGAGCCGCAGAGCTAGCAATCAGTCTTTCAATGTTGGCCAGCCTGGTGGCAACATCAGATTGAGACTCCCTGCTAGCGTTGGTATCACTGGGAGTCATAATCAAGCGAGGGGGCTTGGGGGACGACACAGTGGGTGCCGACCCAGACGCACGCAGCCCAGATTGCCGCGCAAGCACCTGCTGGGCGCAGGCTACACATACCTGCACATCATCACCCACATGGGATGCCCCGCACACCACACACAGCCGGGCTTGCCCCGATGGGACCCCGAGCACAACATCCTGAGAAGCCTCCATATGGTGATATTTTATGCCAGGGTGACCAATGGGAATTGCGCTGTGCAGCTACCTGGGATGCCCCTTAATATCTGCTAGTGGGAGGATTTAAAAATTAAGCCCCCAACTTAACTATGTATAACATAGGGCACAGGACCGGGAGAAACCTCTAATTAGGTCGTTCCGTCTAAAAAACACAACATAAAAACACACAGTCAGCATGTATAACCGTAAATACAATTAAATACAATAGTAAAATAAAGTACAAGCCCGCAGAGGGCACTCACGGACGTCGCAGAGCTTGCGATCTAGGACAATGCCAGGGCAAGATGGCGCAGATCAGCTCAGGAGGGGGCAGGCCACCATCGGAACGTGCCATGCCCCGCCCCCTCCAGTAACGTGGGGACAGGCCAGGAACCGGCGACCCGCCAGCCAATCACCGCCCAGTGACGTCACCGGCCTGCCGCCGCAGTCGATCGTGCGCGGGCCGCTCAAACAAACTGACATGTGAATGAAAGGCAGAGGAGAGGAGAGAAGGAAGGAAGGAGCGCTGAGCCTAAGTGCCAGCGCTCCAAAGCACAGCGTCACAGTCCAAAACAGATGAATCACTCACACCACACATGGACACTGACACCCCCCCCCCCCTCGACCAACCGGGCAACGGGAAAAGGGGGGATAGGAGCCCATAGTCACATTCGGGGCATGTGATGAGGGCTAAAACGGATGGGGCATCCCATATCAGGCTCACCAACCTGTGCCGCCTACCCTTTGGTGGGGGATTTGCGGTGGAGCAACACTCCATTAAAAGCACCTCTAATAGGTACTGCCTACCTTCACCCGACCACGCAGCCAAGGCTGGGAGGCAAGTAAAGAGTGGAACGGGTGGGAATAGGACACATGGCCAGGGGCTGTGCAGCCCGGCTTACCTGCGAGGAGAGAAGCCATCATCTTGACCTTCGCAGCCCTACTGCAGAGAATGAACTGGGGAATTTAGTGGGAGGTCCCAGGTATATAAGGACCGGGAGGGGCCTCTTTTTTGCCATCTCTGCAGTAAAGCGCCCTCTTGTGGACTATATCCCAGACATAATGATTCATTACTGGAGCAGGGTGTGCTGCATACTTGGAATAAGAGCATCAGTCTTCCTGAAGGGTTCAGTAGCCACCAAATAGAACTTCAGGTTCCTGACCACATCCAAGGAATGTAAAGCCCTCTCCTTAGAGTTACTAGGATTAGGGCACAGAGAAGGCAGAACAATGTCCTGATTGAGATAAAACGCAGACACAACTTTAGGCAGAAAATCTGGTTTAAAGCGAACCACCACCTTGTCCTGGTGTCTCTCAAAGTAAGGGGGCTTGATGGAAAGTCCGGCCAACTCAGAAACACGCCTAGCAGAAGTGATAGCCACCAAAAAGACTACCTTAAGAGTAAGAATGGACAAAGCAGCCTCATGCACAGGATCAAAAGGAGACTCCTGCAAGGCAGATAGAACCAAGTTCAAGTTCCAGGCTGGTGACATAGGCTTACGAGGGGGACGCACATGAGTCACCCCCTGAAAGAAGGTCTGAGTTGAAGCCCCAGATCCAAACCATGTTGAAGAAATTCCAGAATCCTAGGAATAGAGAACACCCGACAGGGAAGAGATTTAGACTCACACCAGTCAATGTAGGTACGCCAAACCCTATAGTAGATAGAAGAAGAGGACTTCTTTCTAGCCCTGATCATGGTGTTAACAGAGGCAGGCAGCCCCTTTTCCATTAAGATGGAGGTTTCAGCAACCAGGCCATCAAAGCCAGCGTTTGTAAATTGGGGTGGCATAGCTGCCCTTGAGTGAGCAGATCTGGGTCCTCAGGCAGGGCGTACTGCTCTACCGCCAGCTGCATGATGTCTGCGAACCACACTTGTCTTGGCCAACAGGGGGCGAACAGGGGGCGACCAGAATTGCTGGCACCCCTTCCTGAGCTATTTTGCCCAACAGGGGAAACGGGGGAAAGACATACAGAAGCTGAAACCCCTTCCAGGGCAGTGTTAGAGCATCCATGGCCAAGGCCAGAGGATCCTGGGACAGAGACACAGACTGGAAGCTTGTGATTGTGACGGGACGCAAACAGGTCCACATCGGGCTGACCCCATCGGTGACACAGGGAGCAAAATACTCACTGTTGCTGAGGGACCATTCCCCCAGGTGAGAAGACCCCCTGCTCAGAAGATCTGCCTCCAGATTCTCCGCCCCCGGAATGTACACGGCTGAGATGCAGGGAACATTGTCCTCCGCCCAGGACAGGATCAGAGACACTTCCTTGAGGGCCCCCTTGCTCCGGGTCCCTCCCTGATGATTGATGTAGGACACCGCCGTCCGGTTGTCCGAGCGGACCTGAACAGCCCGACCCCGAAGGTGTGGGGTCAAGCGGGCTAGAACCAACCTGATCGCCCTCAGTTCCAGAATGTTGATCGGAGTGTGGGCCTCCTGAGGGCCCCACAGCCCCTGGAATTTCAGAGAGTTCCAGAAGCCCCCCCCCCAACCTGTCAGACTGACATCCGTGGCGACTGTCTCCTAGCAAGGGGCCAGAAAGCATCTGCCCGCCAACAGGTTCCTTGAGTCAAGCCACCACGAGAGGGACCGCCTGACCAGGGGGGACAGAGCAAACTCCTGATCCAGGGACACAGGGTCCTTGTCCCATACTGACAGGAGGTGGAGTTGAAGAGGTCTCATGTGAAACTGGGCATAAGGCACCGCCTCGAAGCAAGACACCATCAGGCCCACTAGCTGCATGCCCTGCCTGATGGAAGGATGAGGGCAAGACAGAAGGAACTGAGCTTGCGCTTGCGGACTGTCCACCTTCTGCTGAGGAAGAAAAATCCTGGCCTGAGCTGTATCCAGATTCATGCCCAGAAATGACGTCACCAAGGAGGGAGACAGGGAAGATTTGGAGTGGTTGATCACCCAGCCGAATGACTCCAGAGTGGCCACTAACCGCTGAGTATCCAGCTCTGCCTGTTGGAAGGACTGAGAAGTGATGAGAATGTCGTCCAAATAGGGAAGAATGCGAATGCCCTGAGATCTCAGCAGAGCCATCACTCCCGCCAGCACCTTGGTGAATACCCTGGGAGCCGAAGTGAGGCCGAAAGGCAATGCCACAAATTGATAGTGCCGATACTCCAGAGCGAACCTGAGGAATCTCTGATGACCTGGAAAGATAGGAACATGAAGGTAAGCATCCTTGATGTCCACAGAGGTCATGAAGTCTCCTGGGCGTAATGAAGTCACAGCTGAGCGCAGAGTCTCCATGCGAAAGTGCCTGAACTTGACACATTTTGGTGAGAAGCTTTAAATCCAGGATGGGTCTGACGGACCCATCTCTTTTGGGCACAGTGAAAAGGTTGGAATAATAGCCTTCGCCCCTTTCCCTGAAGGGCACCTGGCAGATGACACCCAGCTCCAGAAGGTTTTGCACAGCGAGAATCAGACCCTGAGCTGACAGGGGATTTTGAGCCCTCCGGGATCTGATGAATCTTGGGGGCGGCCAGGCTGCCAACTCTATCTTGTAACTGGAGGACAGTACCTCCTGAATCCACTGGTCTGAGACATGCCGCCTCCAGACGTGAGCAAAGAGCCGAAGCCGTCCCCCCACCCGGATGGGTGAGGGCGCCCCTTCATGCCTGAGAGGGCTTGGGGGAAGACTCGGTCTTGGAACCCCAGGAGGGGCCAGCGGCCACGTCCTCTACCCCTGCCCCAGAAATCTCCACGGGCCCCTGCAAATGAGACTCCCCTTCCCATTCTGGACCCACGGTAGGAGAGAAGAACGGAACCTGACCCCCAAAAGGGCCGAGACTGTCTTTTGCGCTGGGGTAACTTGCCTCCCTTAGCAAACAGGTCCAGGCGGTCCCCAAACAGGCGCAGTCCTTTAAAGGGAAACTCAGTGAGAGCCTTCTTAGCAGCGTTGACAGCTTCCCACTGGCGCAGCCAAACCGAGCGGAGTATAGCCACCACCAAGGCAGAAGCCCTGCCACACATTAATGGTATCATCCAAAGCAGAGGGGACATATGTAACAAATTCCTCACAACGTATAAGAGCTCTATACTCATCACTAGTAGCATCATCAGGAGCCCCATCTAAAATGCTTTTGAGCAGGGTCTTAATAACCACAGCCGTAACGGCAGAGGCACAAACCGGGCACAGCACAGATCCCACACAGGCAAAGGCATGAGAAGCCAGCTGGTCAATGCGCCGGTCCTCACCTCCTTCAGAGTAGTAGAATCAGGGGAATGCATGACAGAAGTGTTGGACAACCCCAGAATTGGTGCATCCACGGGAGGGGATGACCATCGTTTAACCCTTTGAGTGCCAGCCTACCGAGATTTTTTGTCACACTCTGTTGCCAGACTACTTTTCACGTTTTTGCGCTACACGTGTTCAACCTGGATTTTTGAAGGGATTTCCAGGGATTTTCCAGGAAAATTATATATTGTTTTTTTCAGCAGAGTCTGAGCTTCAACATGAAATGTCTTGTTTGGCCTTTTTTAGTGCATTCTCAATACTTTTCGGTGAAATATGTGCAAAAAAATAAAAAAAAAACTATATTTTGCAATTTGTAGTGTTTTTTGTAATAAAAAATGTAAGTTTGTTAATAAAATATTATTGCGTGTGAAAGCCCTATTTCTCCCGGTTACAACGGTACCACATATGTATTGGTAGACACCCTTTCCTGCCCAGGAAACTCCCCCAAACTGAAACAGCAGTTTAGGAGATTTCAGATAGGATACAACTATGCAATATGATTGCATAGTTGTAAGGGGTTAATTTAAAAAAAAAAATGACGTAGGGTCCCCCCTCTTTTTTTGGGGGAATTTTAAGGGTAGCCCAGACTTCACAATGTGCGGACACATGCTCAAGCGAGCACACATTCACGCCTGCACTGCTGATATTACAATTACACTATAAAATAACTAGCAGTACCTCAGTGTTGTGACCTCCAGACTTCAATTTGTATTCTGGATCAGGGAAGAGACAGACGGTAGAGGATGAAAACATTTTCCTTCATTTGGATGACCAGAGAAGAGAGACAGCAAGGGTCGGACACTTCAAGTAAGCTGCCAGGCAAAGGATTTTAAAGTTTAACTGGCCAATCCCTTTTAAAACTTCAGAAAGAGGATTTCAGTTAAATACTTTTTTGAAAAACTGTGGAGGAAAGACCCAACCAGAAAGCTATGCTTAACAATAAGATGGATACCTTTAGAGCTGCCCCATTGTTGAGTCCATATACAGTACTACATCTACCCAGTCATGTGGGTTGCAGTCTTGTCACAAAAAGCAGTACATCTTTCCTTGCTGAAGCATATTATATACCAAGTCACAACATTTAAATCAACATAAGGCCTGAACATTGCAGCCACTTTATAAGAATGCTGTCTTATAGGGAAGTCCACAAACATTAAAAGGGGATTATCATGAAAATAAAGCAAAATAAAATAAAATGACACTTTATAAATCTTTGGCCAATAGACAAATAAGCTGTGGCAAAGGAAATGTAAAAAATAAAATGCCTCATAAATCATATGTCAATTTTGACCATGGCAAGGGAGCAGTCTTCTGTCTGGCTCTGTCTATTCCTGGATAGGGGGAATCTGCTGTAGCTGTAAATAGTGACATGAGGCAAGATGAATGCAGCATCTATTCTAGGGGCACACCTCTGCTTCCCTGTGACCCCCACCAGCAGCAGCACAATACGGAGGGGAAGCATATAGCAAAGTATTCATGAGAAGCAGGTAAACATGCAAAACAGTAGTGAGTTGGTGCAGAAACGGTAGCAATCGGAGAGCATCAGTCTTTTAACCTAAGGGTCCAGGGTACTAGACCAGGCTTGTGTGATATATTATTTTACTTATTTGTTATTTCCAGTTATTCTCTCTTCATTTTTTTATTCTCACATATTTTCCTCTCATGCTAAGTGGATGCTTATTTTTTGTTTTTCATTGTAGCGTCAGTCAGTAAAGGGAGTTGTTTTTGTTTATTTATAAAGCACCATCACCTTCCATGGCCCTGTACAAGGTCACTATTTTAGTGTTGTGTATTTAGAGGACCAAAACCTGGGATTTTCACTATCCTGGGCTTTGGTCCTCGCCTACTGAGCAACCCGATTTGGAATAATCCACAGCGTGAAACCTGTCAGAACATCCCTACGGCGCATGCACATATTCTGGCCCAATTAGTGTTGTATGCCATGTTTAATAATGCAAGGCATAATGCAAGGCTATTTTAAGGCAGAGCTCTGGAATACAGAGCTGTGGTGCTCTCTCTTGTGCAGCCTATTTGAATGGCTCCCACACCTCAACTGTGACTATGATGAAAACAGAACAAACTTTAAATACCGCGCTCTAAAACAACTCTTAGCTTACTATAAACTTTTTGGGTGCTCAACGTATAAAAACTCCTTTGTCCATAGAGTCCAAATAGATTTGCAAAAAATAATAACAGAGCTCCCATAGCTCAGGGCAGTATTCTTAAGTATCCCCAAATGGGATGCCCCTAAAAAGTCTTAACAGGTAAATCGACACCCGCAGTGCATATATTTTCAAAGAATTGCGCTGATTCCAATCATCCACCACCACACAGATCTTCTTACCGGAGTGTCACAGGAAGTGGGCTTATACCGGGTTAATGTTTCCAGAATCAATTTTTCCAAAATTAAATGCAGCCAGGCCAAAAGAAAGCTTCTCCACTAAAATATCTCAACAGGTAGGCTTAACAGGTTAATCTTCCATCATTCCCAAAAATACCATTTTGTGAATACTCACCTGTAAAATGGGTATTATAAGTATGTCACACACCCCGCTTCAAGACATTCATTACACTTGGGTATACTGACCTGTAGATGGCGATCTTGCAGAGATAATAACAAAAAACGGTCAGACCCTCTTGGCCCATAAATACCTGGGACCTCCCACTCATTATTCATTACCTCATTAGCAGTAAGATCAAGGGACCAGGAAAGCCAAATAAAACTAACAAAGGTTCACCATATAAAGGATCCAGAATACAAAAGGGCAGGGTGAAGCGGGGTGTGTGACATACTTACAATACCCATTTTACAGGTGAGTATTCACAAAATGGTATTAATTTAAGTATGTCACACACCCCACTTCAAGACATTCATTACACTTGGGACATCCAATAGCAGTGTCCACAAAGGGCAGGGATCCAAAAAACAAGGCACAAACTTAAACCACTGCAACTTGCAGAACTTTGCGGCCAAAAACAGCATCCGCTGAGGCCCGAACATCAACCTTGTAAAACTTGGAAAAAGTGTGAACCGAAGACCAAGTAGCAGCCTTACAAACCTGCTCAACAGAAGCCTGGTGCTGGAAGGCCCAGGACGCCCCAACAGCACGAGTAGAATGAGCAGTAACACGAAAAGGGGGAACCCTCCCCTTGGCAGAATAGACCCCAACAATGGCCTGGCGAATCCATTTACTAATGGAAGACTTGGCAGGAGCCAAACCCTTCCTGGGCCCAGAGGGCACCACAAAAAGGGCGTCAGTCCTACAAAAAGGAGAAGTAGCCATCAAGTAGTACTTCACACAGCGAACCACATCCAAAGAATGCAAAACCCTCTCCTTGTCATTGCTGGGCTTAGGACACAAGGAGGGAAGAACAATATCCTGATTCAAATGAAAAGCAGAGACCACCTTAGGAAGGAAATCTGGATTAAAGCGGAAAACAACCTTGTCCTGATGCCTCTCAAAGTAAGGAGCCTTAATAGACAAGGCTGCCAACTCCGAAACACGTCGAACGGAGGTGATGGCAACCAGAAAAACAACCTTCTGAGTAAGCGTAGAAAGTGCAATATCCTGTAAAGGTTCAAAAGGAGGACCCTGCAAGGCAGACAAAACAAAATTCAAATCCCAAACAGGGAGCAAAGGCTTCCTAGGAGGCCTCACATGCGTAACCCCCTGGAAAAAGGTCTTAACCAGAGGATGAAGGGCAAAGGACTTTTGAAAGAAAACCACCAGGGCAGAAACCTGCCCCTTCAGCGTACTAAGCTGCAAACCTTGGTCCAGACCATGTTGCAGAAATTCCAAAACCCTAGGGATAGAGAACGCCCTGCAAGGCAAGGCCCTGACCTCACACCAATCAATATAAGACCTCCAAGTCCTATAATAGATAGCAGAGGAAGACTGCTTCCTAGCCCTAACCAGAGTCTGAATGACAGCATCAGAAAGACTTTTCTCCCTCAAGATGGAGGTTTCAGCAGCCACGCCGTCAAAGCCAGCGTTGGTAAATTGGGGTAGAGCAGTGGCCCCCGAGTGAGCAGATCCGGCAGAAGGGGCAGGTCTAACTGATCCTCCGCCAACCTTACCATGTCT
Organism: Gastrophryne carolinensis; assembly: GCA_027917425.1. Classification (NCBI taxonomy): domain Eukaryota; kingdom Metazoa; phylum Chordata; class Amphibia; order Anura; family Microhylidae; genus Gastrophryne; species Gastrophryne carolinensis. The sequence continues at coordinate 199,488,833 of CM051237.1, forward strand.
GCGACCAAACCTGTCTTGGCCACCTTGGAGCCACCAGGATTGCTGACGCGCCCTCTAGGGCCAGCTTGCCCACCATGGGAAACGGAGGGAACAGGTACAGAAACCCCAGATCCCTCCAGTTCAGAGACATGGCATCCATTGCCAGAGCCAGTGGATCCCACGAGAGCGACACAAATGTCGGAAGCTTGTGATTGTGACGAGAGGCAAAGAGGTCCACCTCCGGACACCCCCACTGGTGGCAAAGCAACCGAAACACCTTGGGGCAGAGCGACCATTCCCCCCGGCGAGATGACCCTCTGCTCAGGGAGTCCGCCTCCGTGTTCTCCACTCCCGGAATGTACACCGCCGAGATGCATGGGACATAGCTCTCTGCCCAGGCAAAGATCAAGGACACTTCCCTGAGGGCACGCCTGCTGCGAGTCCCTCCCTGGTGATTGATGTAGGCCGTCCGATTGTCCGACTGAACTTGGACCGGTAGGCCCCGCAACTGATGAGTCAAGCGAGCCAGAACCAGCCTGATGGCTCTCAACTCCAGAACATTGATAGGATCGTGAGCCTCCAGAGGCCCCCACAGTCCCTGAAACTGATGATCCTTCCAAAATCCCCCCCAACCTGACAAGCTGGCATCCATGGTGATCGTTTCCCAACGAGGGGTCAGAAAGGACCTGCCCCTCATCAGATTGCTTGGTTTCCGCCACCACCGAAGGGAACGCCGCTCCTGGGGGGACATCAGAAAGGACTGATCCAATGACAGCGGGGACCCGTCCCAGGCCGCCAAGAGATGGAGCTGGAGCGTCCTTGTGTGAAACTGAGCAAAGGGAACCGCCTCGAACGACGCCACCATCAATCCCATGAGTCGCATCCCTAGCCGGATGGGCGGACGGGGAATGGATAGAAGACGCTGACTCAATTCCTGAATCAGAAGAACCTTGGCCCGGGGGAGAAACACCCTGGCCTGAGAAGTATCCAGCGACATTCCCAGGAACTCCACCACCCTGGAGGGAGTGAGGCAGGACTTGGGATAGCTGATCACCCAACCGAAACTCTCCAGAGTGGACACCACATTCCTGGTATCCAGCTGCACCTGACTGAGGGAAGACGCCATGATGAGAAGATCGTCCAGATAGGGCACGATGCGGATACCCCTGGCTCTGAGGATGGCCATCACTCCTGCCAACACCTTGGTAAAAACCCTTGGAGCCGAGGTTAGGCCATACGGAAGAGCCACAAACTGAAAATGTCGATTGTCCACGAAAAACCTGAAGAATCTCTGGTGAGACGCAATATTGGAATATGCAGGTGAGCATCTTTGATGTCTATGGACGACATGAAGTCCCTCTGACGAAGTGAGTGGATGGCTGAGAGCAGAGTTTCCATACGGAACTTCCGGGGACGAACAAACCTGTTGAGCAACTTCAGATCCAGAATGGGACGAACGGATCCGTCCTTCTTCGGCACCGTGAACAAATTGGAATATAAGCCCAGGCCCCAGTCTGAGTGGGGCACCGGGCAGGTGACAGCCATGTCCAAGAGACTTGCTACTGCCACCCGAAGAACCTGGGCGGCCAGAGGATCTGACGGCACCCGAGGGGGAGGGGGCCGGAACTCGAACTCCAGCTTGTAACCGGAAGACACCACTTACTGAATCCACCTGTTCGAGACCTCTTGAACCCAAACCTGGGAGAAGAGTAGCAGCCGTCGCCCCACCCGCAAGGATGAGGGCACCCCCTCATTGCTGAGCCGGCTTGGCAGCGACTCTAGGCTTGGAGCCCCAACTGTGTCCTGGACGGGCCCGACCCCTGCCCCTGGTCCAGGAATCACTTCTGGACGAGGGGAAAGCCTAACCCCTGCCGACTCTAGCCCCACGAAAGGACTGAGAGAAGGAAGCCGCCCCCTGAAAGGGGTGACGCTGCTTCTTACGCTGAGGTAACTTACCTCCCTTTGCCACCGAATCCAATTTTTCTCCAAAGAGCCGCAACCCCACAAAGGGAAGGGCCGTGAGCGACTTTTTGGACACAAAATCAGCCACCCACTGGCGTAACCAAACCGACCGGCGGATAGCCACAAGCAGAGCTGCAGCCCTGCTACACATCACCAAAGTGTCGTCCAGGCCGGACAGTACAAAGGATAACAATAACTCACAGCGCTTAAGGTCGGCAAACTCCTCACCAGCCGGGTCAAGCCCGGACGAAGTAAACAATCCTCTAACAACCGACCTGGCAGCAACCAGTACAAGCGAGGAAGCACAAACCGGCCGCAAGGTCGATCCAACACTGGCAAAACCATGACAAGCCATCTGGTCAATGCGTTTATCCTCACCATCCTTGAGGGTTGTGCACTCCGGAGAATGGAGGACTGAGGAGGAACATCCACCTCGGGGGGAGACGACCAGTGCTTCACTGCGTCCGCCGGAAAGGGATATTTCTTGTCCCAACCCGGTGGGACACCCGGAAGCCGCGTCTGCCTCTCCCTTTCCTTGCGAATGATACCATCAAAATGCTTTTGATAAGGAAATTCCAAGCGGGGCTTAGTCTCTTCAAAGAACTCCCTCTTCAGCGGAGGAGCCGCTTCGGGGGGAGAAATAGCCAGGACCTCAAACACCTGAGCCAGGACCCTGGATGTATCCGAGGAATACCCCTGGCCCTGCTCGGGATCAGTGCCCACAAACTGCTGATCGTCGGAGTCATCAGACCCCTCATACAGCTCCCCTTCCTCACGCGGGGAGCAATCAGACCAATCCAGGGAGTCAAAGTCCTCTCTATCAAAGGCCTGCGCAGCCGAATACAAATGTTTCCTCTTTGCCATGGCATTTTTGGCGACGGCACTAGAAAACAATTTTTCAAGATTAGCCAATCTGGCACACACCTCAGATTACGACTCCCCGCTAATGACCACATCACACGCACGTGTCAGGCGAGGGGGAGACGGGGAGGAGACCGGCGGAGCAGAATCAGACACCTGAGATCCTGTCTGCCACGTAATAGCCCGCTGCGCACAGGGTACACATAGAAATACATCATCCCCCAAAAGGGATACCCCAAACACAGCCTGGATTGCCCCGAGGGGTGCACAAGCCCAGTATCCGGGGAAGCCTCCATATGGTGATTTTTTAGTACTATATATAGTATATACAATTAAATGTGTACAATGCTCTTTATATCTTTTCGGAATTACGCAATTATGCCACCCGGGATGTCCCTTTAAGTCCCGAGTGGGAGGATTTTAAGCCAGCTAAATTTTAACCAAGGACCTGGACCGGGAGAACCCCCCTTTGATATGATCAATGGTCCACCTGGAACACAAGAACACACTCAGACCATGCAAATGTATAGAAACCAATAAAAAATACCATTTTGTGAGTACTCACCTGAAAAATGGATATTGTCGGTGTGCCACACACCCCGCTTCACCTTTAATATTCTTCACGATTGGGTTACTCACCGCCAGGTGACGCTGTTGCAGAGAGGAAGTCTTGTAACGAGCCCCCTTCCGGCCTATATATACCTGGTACCTCCCATTTATCACCAGTGATTTAAAAAGCAGAAAGACAAGGTACCAGTCATTTAACGGTAACCTCAAAATAAATAAAAGCTTCACCATATAAAGGATCCGGAATACCGAAAAGGGTGGGAGTGAAGCGGGGTGTGTGGCACACAGACAATATCCATTTTTCAGGTGAGTACTCACAAAATGGTATTATTCTCGGTGTGCCACACACCCCGCTTCACCTTTAATATTCTTTACGATTGGGACATCCAAAAGCAGTGTCCACAAGGGATGGGCATCCCAAGGCAAGGTGAAGCATAACTTAAATGACTGCAGTCTGCAGAACTTTGCGGCCAAAAACAGCATCCGCTGAGGCTCGCACATCAACTTTGTAAAACTTAGAAAAAGTATGAACAGAAGACCAAGTGGCGGCCTTACAAACTTGTTCAACAGAAGCTTGGTGCTGAAAAGCCCAAGACGCTCCAACGGCGCGAGTAGAATGAGCAGTGATACGAAAAGGGGGAACTTTCCCCTTAGCAGAATAGGCCGCAGTAACGGCCTGACGTATCCACTTGCTAATGGCAGATTTGGCTGGTGCCAAACCCTTCTTAGGCCCACAGGGCACAACAAAAAAGGCATCCGTCTTACGAAAAGGAGACGTGATAATCAAGTAGTACTTAACACAGCGTAATACATCCAAACAATGCAAAACCCTCTCTTTGTCATTCTTAGGATTAGGACACAAGGAGGGAAGAACAATATCCTGATTCAAATGAAAAGCAGAAACAACCTTAGGAAGAAAGTCTGGCTTGAACCGAAAGACCACTTTATCCTGATGCCTCTCAAAGTAGGGCGCCTGGATAGACAAGGCCGCCAACTCCGAGACACGCCGGACCGAAGTGATAGCTACCAAGAAGACAATCTTCTGAGTCAGGGTAGACAAAGCAATATCTTGCAGAGGCTCAAAAGGAGGAGCCTGCAGAGCAGAAAGAACCAAATTCAAATCCCAAACCGGGAGTAATGGCTTCCTGGGAGGCCGCACATGCGTAACCCCCTGGAAAAAAGTTTTAACTAAAGGATGAAGCGCAAAACGCTTCTGAAAAAAGATAGATAAGGCAGAAACTTGCCCTTTCAAAGTACTCAGCTGAAGACCAGAGTCCAGCCCAGATTGTAAAAACTCCAGAATCCTGGAGACCGAGAAGACCCTACAAGGAAAAGATCTCATCTCACACCAAGCGATATAGGCTTTCCAAGTCCTATAGTAGATGATAGAAGACGACCTCTTCCGGGCACTGATCAGAGTCTTGACAACTGAGTCAGAAAGACCCTCCTCCCGAAGAGACGGGGAGGGCTAGGCCTCCCAGACTGGAAATCATACTATGCGGCAGCACACCTCGCCCGGGTGATTGATTGGTGCAGGCATGCACATTTAAAGCAGTGGACAAGGGTTGAGCAGGAGGAGTTCCCGGTCCCCCTCCCTGGGCTGCCCTGGGTTCCTCTGGACCGCTCTACTGTACTAAACAAGCATCCTACGATTGGGCCCACTAGGAGAGTTGTGGGTAGAGCGTTTCGGGGATTAGATATTTCTCCAGCTCTCTCGCCTCTGACGCCTCCGATAGGTCACCCGGACTTTCCGGCAGGCATTTCAGACGGTGCCTTCAGGTCTTGGATGAAGCACGACAGGTTGCGGATTCTCCACATGCGGGACGACTCGGGCTGGCTGGGGCTGGAGGAGCTGGCGCGTAGAGTCTCTGCCCACTTTGGGCTTCTGGCATACCCTTCAGTTAACACACTACCAGAACTTGATACGCAGGGCAGCTGAGACCTCCAGGCCCCTGACTCCCTTTGAGCGGGTCTGTGTGGGGAGTGGCCATTTCAGGGGGGCTTTGGCCTTTGCCTATTCGCAAATGATCCGTCCCCCCGACGCCACTTCGCCCCATTTCCTAGAGGGGTGGGAGAGGGAGCTAAACAGGAGCTTCACCGAGGAACAAAAGGCGGCAATGATACAGCTGGCTCATGGCTCTTCCATGTCCTGCAGGTACCAAGAAACGTCATATAAGATCCTCGCCCGTTGGTACCTGGTCCCAACCAGATTGGCAAGGATTTTCCCATCATCTTCCCCCCTGTGTTGGAGATGTTTGCACGCAAGAGGCACCATGGTCCATGTGTTTTGGGAGTGCGGGGACCTCGCCGGGTTCTGGGGCAATGTAAGAAAAATTGTTATGGCCCTTACGGACGTAGATTTGGGCGGAGACCCGGCAAATTACCTGCTAAATCTCGCCCCTACCTCTATCCGGAGACGAGGCAAATCATTGCTCGCTCCCCTCCTGAATGCGGCGAGGTCCTGCATCCCGGCGTGCTGGAAATCTCGGGAGCCCCCCACCACCGCGCTGTGGCTAACTAGAGTCAAAGATATTTGCAGGATGGAGGAGCTCACGGCCCTGCTGAGAGGAACCTCGGATAGGTACAGGGCGATATGGTCGGAGTGGGACCGCTTTGTCCTCTCGGCGGAATACCTGAAGATGTAATGAAGCTTGCGTAGTGGGTAATCAACCACCCCCCACGACACCATTGACCCTCCTCTCCTTGGTCCTTTTACCATTCTCCTATCCCCCTCACCCCTTCCCCCGTCTGTCTAGCCCCCCCCCTTGTTGCGAGTCCAGTCTAGTGTGTTTACCCTGTCTGCGTCTACAAGTTATTGCCTTGTTTAGTCTGAGTTGGGCTACGGTTAGCCCTGTTCTATTAATAGAAAAGCTAAAGGAGGTGGGCTATGCAGGCCCCAGGCCATTCCGAATCTCAGTTATATGAATAATTTCACGCCACAGTTGACCCAACGGGGTATATCTTTGGTCCCAGAGCACCTCAGGAACCTAGAAACAAGATGTACCAAAGGTTCAGGTTACAGTTGAACTTTCTTTATTGTAGCTCTTTGGTCAGGTCGGTCTGGCTCACGCAGATTACTCTCCCTTTCACCAGCTGAATTGTATGGTTGTTTTGTATTGTTGTATTGGATTGCCTTACTGTGGTATACCATTTCTGCCGTGTAAGATGTTGTACCCTGATTACGGTCTGTAACCTGCTTCTCTCTAATAAAAAACTACAATATCAAAAAAAAAGAAAGACCCTCCTCCTTCAAGATGGAGGTTTCAGCAGCCAGGCTGTCAAACCCAGCGCTGGTAAATTGGGGTAACACAATCGACCCTGAGTGAGCAGATCGGGCCGAAGAGGTAGAACGAACTGGTCCACTGCCAGCCGAACGATGTCTGCGAACCACACTCGCCTTGGCCACCTTGGGGCCACGAGAACGGCGGACACCCTTTCCAGAGCCAACTTCCGAACCACCCTGCCCAGCATGGGTATCGGAGGAAACAGATATAGAAATCCCAGATCCCCCCAGCTCAGGGACATGGCGTTCACTGCCAGAGCCAGAGGATCCAGGGAGAGCGACACGAAGTTCGGGAGCCTGTGATTGTGACGAGAGGCAAACAGGTCCACCTCCGGTGTCCCCCATCGGAGACAGAGTGAGCGAAAAACCTGAGGATGGAGAGCCCATTCTCCCAGACGGGGAGAGGCCCTGATCAACCGGTCCGCTTCCTGGTTCTCCACTCCTGGAATGTATACCGCCGAGAGACAAGGAACATGGGCCTCTGTCCACGTCAGGATCAGGGACACCTCCCTGAGAGCACTCAGGCTGCGAGTCCCTCCCTGATGATTGATGTAAGCAACCGCTGTTCGATTGTCTGAACGCACCTGGACCGGAAGGCCCAGAACGTGTTGAGTCAGGAGAGCAAGCACCCGACGGATGGCTCTCAGTTCCAGAACATTGATGGGTAAGTGGGCCTCTTGAGGTCCCCACTGCCCCTGGAACTGAAGCTCCTTCCTGAATCCGCCCTATCCCGAAAGACTGGCGTCCGTGGTGACAATTTCCCAAAGAGGGGTCAGGAAGGACCTGCCCCTCACGAGATTGGCCGAGACCAACCACCACTGGAGGGACTGCCGGACCCGGAAGGACAACTGGAAGGGCTGATCCAGCGACCGAGGCTGCCGGTCCCAGGACGCCAACAGATAAAGCTGAAGCGTCCTCGTGTGAAATTGAGCAAAAGGAACTGCCTCGAAAGAGGCGACCATCAACCCTACCAGCCTCATCCCCAGATGGATGGACGGCCGAGGATTGGAAAGAAGGACCCGAGCCAACTCCTGAATCAGATGAATTTTGGACTGGGGGAGAAACACTGTGTTGATGAGAGTCCAACTGCATCCCCAGAAAGGACACCACCCTGGCCGGAGCGAGGGAGGACTTGGGGAAGTTGATCACCCAACCAAAGCTTTCCAGCGTGCAGACCACGATCCTGGTGTCTGTCTCCGATTGATTGAGTGACGGAGCCATGATGAGAAGGTCGTCCAAATAAGGTACGACCCGAATGCCCCGAGATCTGAAAATGGCCATCACCCCTGCCAGCACCTTGGTAAACACTCTTGGAGCCGAGGTAAGGCCAAACGGAAGTGCCACGAATTGAAAATGCTGATCTTCCATCACGAATCGAAGAAAACGTTGATGAGCGTGGCAGATGGGAACATGAAGATAAGCATCCTTGATGTCTATGGACGTCATGAAGTCCCCCTGCCGAAGGGAACCGACGGCCGTACGTAAAGTTTCCATGCGAAACTTCCGAAAACGGATGAACCTGTTGAACCGACCCTTCCAATTTTTTCGCAGTCCCCAAAAAGGAGTAGAAACCGAGGCCCATCTCTAAGCGCGGTACCGGCCGGATGACCGCCATTTCTAACAGATTCTTTACCGACGCCAGGAGCCCCTGTGCGGCCTAAGGATTGATGGGCACCCGAGACCGAAAGAACCGTGAAGGAGGGCGAGTTGAATTCCAGCTTGTAACCGGACAACACTACCTCCCGGATCCATCTGTCCGGAACCTCCTGGTCCCAAACCTGGGAGAAGTGCCGCAATCGTCCCCCCACCCGCACGGGTGAGGGCAGCCCCTCATTGCTGAGCGGGCTTACCAGCAGGTTTGGGCTTGGTGCCCCAGGACTGAGTGGGACGGCCACGGCCCCTCCCCCGAGTCCAACCTGCACCTCTGGTAGCGGGAAAGGAAGCCCCCCTACCCGCTCTGAATCCCCGAAAGGAAGGCCTACCAGAACTTGCCCCCCGAAAGGGACGACGAGGCCTCTTACGTTGCGGCATTTTACCACCTTTTGCAACTGAATCAATTTTATCACCAAACAGTCGCAATCCCAAAAAGGGGAGAGCTGTGAGCACCGTTTTAGAAGCTACGTCCGCCGACCACTGGCGCAGCCATACTGCCCGACGAATAGCCACCAGCATTGCCGCTGTCCTGCTACTCATAGCCAGCGCATCGTCCTGAGCGGACAGAACATAGGAAACAAAAGACTCACACTGCCTGAGAGCAGTAAACTCCTTACAAGTGGGATCAAGATCCACACACAGATCCTGAATAACAGATCTAACCGCCAATAGAAGAAGTGCCGAAGCACACACCAGGCGCATCGTTGATCTGGCATTAATAAAACCATGGCGAGCGTACTGGTCAATCCGACGATCCTCACCATCCTTAAGGGTAGTGGTTTCAGAAGACTGCACCATAGCCGTGCTAGAGAGCCCTAGCACAGGGGTATCGACGTCAGGAGGAACCGACCAAAGCTTCACCAATTCTGGCGGAAAAGGATAACGTTTCTCCCAACTGGAAGGAATTCCAGTTAACCGCGTGGGATGTTCCCATTCCTTAAGTACAACCCTCTCAAAGTGTTGCTGTCTGGGAAAAACCAAACGCGGCTGAGGCACATTAAACAACTGACCCTTTGGCAGGATGACAGCCTCAGGCGGATCTAAATTCAAAATTTCAAACATTTGAGCCAGAATGGAGGGGGTGTCAAGGGAAACCCCCGCAGACAAATCGCCAATAGCATCAACCTCAAGCTGATCTGCAGGCTCATCTGACTCCACCAGGAATTCTCCCTCCTCGTCCAGGGAGCAATCGGACCAATCTACAGGCTCACATACTTCATCCTGTGAAGCCGGGAGGTACAGGAGAAAGGTGCTTCCGTTTCGCAGTGGCCTTCAACCCTGCTTTAACGGAAATTATCTTCTCGAGGTTGGCTAACCATGCAGACACCTCGGATTGCGAATCCCCACATTTGACAATGTCACACGGGGTCCGGAACAGGGAGGGAGGGGTAGGGGATGATGGAAGTTGCGAAGAGCCAGCGGCCGGAGCGACGGACTGACGCGCAATATTTTGCCTTGCACAAGGAATGCATAATATAACATCATCGCCTGGGAGTGGAGTCCCACAGCCTCCACACACCCTAGATGGCCCAGAAGAACCATTTCCGGTATTATCGGAAGCCTCCATATGGTGATTTATGGTATTCGCAAAATCCTGGGTTTAAGGCATAAGCCACCCGGGATGCCCCTTTTATGTAAAAGTCCCGGGAGGGAGGATTTAATTTATAATAAAGATCCCCTTTAAAAATAATACATTTAATAAATCATATCGTATATCTACAATTTAATTTTTTTTTTTTAATATATATATATATATATATATATATATATATATATATATATATATACATAAAAATATGTCCCAATTTAGAGAAAAAGGACTAGCCAGGCAAAATAGAACCGGGAGGCCACTGTATTGAGGGAATCCCAGGATCTGTGGGGGAAGAAAAAACCAACAGTAAGACCCCCAGAAACAAATGGCAACATGCAATACAACATTCATGCAACAAGTAACACATGATAATGCACAGCACCAGAGTGCTTTAAAGAGGCAAAAGAAACTGGCCTCTGTTTTTCCTCCTTTCCTTATTAAATATAAGTATTTCTCCTTTTTTCTTTTTTTTTTTTTTAAACAGTCAGACATGATAAAAATAGACGGCCCCACGCAAGGTGAGGCCGCTTACCTGCCCAAGTAAGGCTAAAAAGCCCAGGCACCTGACCAGTAGAAATGGTAGAAAGAAAGGCAGCAGTGTTCAGCAATGTTCAGGAAATGCAAACCAGCAGTAGCAGCAGAAGCAGCGAAAGCTGCAGTAGCGGCAGGGCGGCAGTAGCAGCGGAGCGGCCAGTAGCAGCAGCCACAACACATATGCGGCTGAGAGCCCCGCACGTGTCCTCCTGATAACAGGAAGGAAGTGCGGCTGGGGCCGGGTAAAAGGACGCCGCCGCCGGAACCACGCCCCCCACCCCTGACGTCATCCGGGCCCCGCCCTCCTACCGAATTTAAACAGTGCGGCCCGCCAGACGGCGGTGCCGAAACAAGAGGGCCAGCAACGCCCTCAGTAAAGGGAGGAGGGGGAAGGGGGAAACGAGAGTTTCTAGGCAGCCTGCGCTGCCAACCAATAAAACTGACACGCGGCCCGCCAAGCGGCGGCCGTTTAAAAGAGGAGACACGGGGAGAGGGGGGAGGGGGAGGAGAGCTGTAGCAACCTGGGAAAGGCGCAGGCAGCCTTGCTTGCGGTGCCACCTGACAAATGTTGAATAAGTAAACACATGAAATAAACATACAGTAAAAACATACATACAAATACACATCCCTCTACCCCCCCCCCCCCCATAGTGAAGGGAGAAGGGACCATAACGGGAGAGCAAGGGGCCAAGGGGAACCTCGGGACAGGGGCATCCCAAATCCGGATCACCATGCCGGACAGCCGCATTGCCCCCAAAACAGGGGGTCGAGCGGAGGAGATAAGCTCCTAGGCACCAATCGTGCCATCTACCAATTGCCCAGTGAGCAGCCAAGGCTGGGAGGCTTCCATTTAACCACAAAGGTAACAATCAAAGCCGGGCAGAAATAGACCAAAGGGGGTGCCGGGGTAAGACCCCGGCTACCTGCAAGCAGGAGACTTCAATCTTCTGTCTTGTCGTCATGCAGAGAGGAAAAATGGGAGGTACCAGGTATATATAGGCCGGAAGGGGGCTCGTTACAAGACTTCCACTCTGCAACAGCGTCACCTGGCGGTGAGTAACCCAATCGTGAAGAATATTAAAGGTGAAGCGGGGTGTGTGGCACACCGAGAATAATGACAGTGATGGCCATCAGGCCCCTCACCCGACCTTCGGTACCGCAGGAAACGGCGCGCAGTGTTCAGTAGGAGGAGGGAGGGTGGGCGGCGCGCCCGGCCCCGCCCCTCCCGCGTGTCTCCCGGCCAGAAGCCGGGGCATGGAAAGCCGCGCTCTCAGCACGGGGGCGGGCCGTAGGCTCGCGCGACCACCCGGCGCCGCCATTGCGGGCAGCACTGTTAGCGCACCGGAGGCCGGCACCGCGGGACCATGAAGTGGAGTAAAAACACACACATGTAAACACACACGAAGACAGGAATCCATAAGGGACCCGCCCCCCCCCCCCCCCCAAGGGTACCTGGGAGAGGGGGAATCCACGCCAGGCAAGGGCCAAGGGACGGGGCATCCCAAACCGGGATCACCAACCCGGATAGCCGCCTACCCCTGTTATGGGGTCTCACGGCTCCTAAGCACCAGGGGTGCCAACTACCTTTGCCCGGACCAGCAGCCTAGGCTGGGAGGCAGGGAATATTAAACAAGGGGATCCGGCCAGAAATAGAAGAATAAAAGTGGCCGGGAGTCATCCCGGCTACCTGCAAGGAGGAGACATCTTCTGACTTGCTCGCCTCTGCAGAGATGGAAAACTGGGTAATGAGTGGGAGGTCCCAGGTATTTATGGGCCGAGAGGGTCTGACCTTTTTTTGTTATCTCTGCAAGATCGCCATCTACAGGTCAGTATACCCAAGTGTAATGAATGTCTTGAAGCGGGGTGTGTGACATACTTAGAATATTAGACACAACCCAGTCAAAAGAGAGCTTCTCCACCTCGACAGTAAATGGAATCAAGCAGGGATGCTGACACAATATCTCTTCAATCCGGGTTCCAAGCAATGTTCGGAGTGTCTCAGGAAGTGAGCTTTATAGCGGATTACTTTTTCAAAAACTCCAAAATTAAATGTAGCCAGGCCATAAGAGAGCTTCTCCACCAAAGTGCCTCAACAGGTGGGCTTAACAGATTAATCTTCCATCCTGTGACTATGATGGGGATTCATCCATGAGGTGAGACCCGTTAAAAGAGTGTCTTTTTGTGGTCTATCCCATATCTTGGTCCCCTTTAATACTTTATATACCCTGCACAATGTATAACGTATGGTTAATTTCAATAAGGATTGTACTGTGTGTATATATTTAACCCTATGATTGTGTAAATGTCTTTATGCTTCAATCGGGAACACCACCCACGTTTAACAAAATGGGAGCTGTTCCCTGTTCTGGGGGCCCAATTGATGAAGAGAACATTTTACCTTTCAAAGCACAAATCGAACCCAGCAATTGGCCACTGCAGTCACATGGTCCATAGGTCTTTCCTGGAGGATTGCGGGGTTTGATTTCGAACAGGGGGGCTGATTTAAAAGGTAAGATTTTTATCTTTTATCAGGGATTGCAGCACAAAAAAACCCTCGCAGCCCACAAACTTGGAATAGTATTTTATCACTATCTTGCATATAATTAATTATACCCAGTACTGTTATAGTGGTCTCTCCTCCAACCATAACACGTAAAAGATTTTGAAAAAGAAAGGTGGTTTATTTAGCCTCTTGTTTATATATATTAAAAAAAAAAATCTGTAGGATCATTTGTATGTGTTTTTTTAAATAAAATGTGTTTAAGTTTCAACATTTCTTTGTACCAAGTTGAGAAAGGATTACTGCTACTATACGCTTTTCAGTTAATGGTCACGACACCTTTATTTTCAAATAGACATAAAAATGCCCCCACAAAAGCCAAATTGAAATTTCAAGGAAAGCACTTGATTATTACAAGCAATTCTGACACTACCGTGGGGAACAGACATGGCCCTTACCACATCAAGGCAGTCAAATGTTTTGACATTTAATAGCTGAAACATCCCTGTAGAGAATGGGTGTTCACTGAAAGAAGCAAGACATTCTGTAACATTACAGACTATGTGCACCTGATTATTAAGTAAACCAGGAGACAGTTTTGTTATTTGAATATCAAAGATTTCTGTTTGATGTGCAAACTATGCTCCTTGTTCAGCACTATGAATAACAGAGATCAAATGGGATCTACAGGAAAGAATTTTTAAAAAGATCGGGATGGTCGGGAATGAAAAAACAATACATATTAAAAGTTAAAGGAAAACTCCTTTTTTGTCTGTTTTTTGGTGTTCTGCTGTATTGTTTTCCTGTTCTAGTATGTAAAACAAACATTTGTGTTAGGATTGTACCTGTAATTAATTTATCAGCATACCATTTGCCCAAGTTTCCTATATTTCTATATGAACTTAAAATGGACCAACGCACTTACCAGAAACCGTGCTCATATTCATCCCTCCCCAGGGCAATTTAGATTGCTGCACATAAAAAAATCATTTACCAATTTGTAACTCCTGCCGTGGTCGATTTCCCCCCCTAAAGGGTGTCCTATGGACCTGCCAGTAGCCTGCAAAGAGGAAGTGTTGCTGCTGTGTATTGTAAGGTTATGCTGGTTAAATCCATGAAGCAGCACGGCTGGGAAAGAAGCCTTCCGGGTACAAGATGTCAGCGTAAATCAGTGAGGCAGCGTTTTAGCTTTGAGTGGACGTAAAAGCAAATGTAATTGCTGACAATAATTCAGTATCAAACATGCAGATGGGGCAAGTGGGTTTCGAGGATTTTTTTGTACAAAGCTGTGGGTCCAGTATAAACAGGTATTTGCTTTATGTAGCAACTTCTGAGCAAAGCAACTACCAAAAAAGGACAAGAAAGCACTATATAGTTTTTGCAGCAACCAAATAAAATATGCAACTCTAAAACAAGCAATGGAAGAATAAACCAGAGTAAACATAGTAATCTCTACAGCTGTCGGCTTTTGGGGTAAGGGCTTCCATCACTGTGTAGTTGAACAGAAAAGCCAGCTTGCCCCTCCTCCCTGCTATTTGTCTCCCCATTTTGTCAGGTAGAAGCTCCTTTTTAACTACAGTAACTAGAGCAGTTTCTCTACCTGCATTTGGTCTCACTTTTCTATACTATAGGCCAAGGTTGTCAAACTCCTTTTCGCCAAGGGCCACATCAGCATTATGGTTGCATTCAAAGGGTCGGATAATAACATAACTAAATGGAAGCCTGATGTTTTAAATGTATGGTTACAGTTACTGAAATTTCAGCCAGGACAGATGCCCAGGAGAGATGCAGGGGCATAGTTATTTTTCCTAGGACAGACAGATTTTTTTCTTCAGGACAGATGCTGAATTAGTTTGCCCAATGCAGCCTTACAATCATTTCCCCACCTCACCTGGCAAAAAACCCTGCCAGCAGCTGTTGCACCCTCTGCTATGGCAGTGAAATGATGGGTTAGAGGTCCCCCCCCCCCCCTTGTGTGGCAGGAGCTGAGACATAATTGCAGACACTACTCTCTTTCCCAAAGGATGAAAAGGCACATACCAGAACATTCTGGGGACCAGATCAGAGGTGGTAGTGTGCTGTACACAGTCAGAAACCATGGAGTTATTGTTTGGCTAGAAGTCTGTCTGGCACCTTTCAGAGGGCCATGTAAAAAGGCTTGGAGGGACGCAAACCCCCCAGGTCTTGAGTTTGACACATGTGCTCTAGGTCATCTCCTACAGTAAATTCAGTACAGGATGCACTGAAGGCCCAGTTAACACCAAGGGATCCACACTCCACATAAAAGGGGGGGGGGGGGGCATGGGGAGGTGGATAAGGGTCCACAAGTTATAACTCGTACAGGTGTGATTTCCCCATAAGGTAATACAGTGTGGGGAACTGTAAAGGAGAGAGTATATGTAGCATGATTAAGGATCATTCTGCCACTCTTGTATTTCAGGTTGACAAAAGCTACAGATTATGGTTACAAGGACCACAGTAGCAGGGCAGTATCCGCAGAAACATACCATACAAATTGCTAAATATTGTGTGCAATGATGCTATACAACCATTCACAACAGGCACCCTATTATTGAGGGGATTAAAATAGCACTACAGTCAAGTCAGCCAACTTCCTCAATCATTTATGGCTGCCAATCACATGACTGCCAGTAACCAATCGGACTTGCACACCAAACTGGAATAATTGTCTGCGGTCAAATGATTGGCTGTCAAACGTAAATTAGGAAGAAATGACTTTACTATAATGTCCCATTTAAGGAGACAGATCTGTTACCCTTTGTTGACGCACATGTATTTTCCCCCTCGGTTCTCCAAGTGGAGGGTTGAGACCACTAGCAATGGGATATGCCAGGTGTGCCTCTCCTGCAGCAACGGATTGAAGCTGTAGCAGGCCCCAAAATTTGTCCTCCTTTCAAATCCATTCCTCCAGACCACACAAAAAAAGTGGTCTAACAGCTACTCAGTCCTAGTGCAAGCAAGCAGAACAAGCCACAGTGGTCCCACAGCTGGCTCTGGCCACATCAGAGAATGCTCCAGACTCAAAGCTGCAGCATGACATGCTCTTCCAAGCTCAGCCATACCCAAAATAAAATCAAAGCCAGCGGCTTTATTCTGGATACATAATGTATTTACATATAATCAACGATTTTGGGATACTTTGAAATGGCATATTTTAACCAGTAACCAATTGGGGGGGGGGGGGGGCTTGGTAAATTAGGAGGAAGCTGTATGTGCCTGGACATGGATTTAAGGAGATTGGGAACTTTGTCCTTAGGGCCTCAGTGGACTCTGGCCAGGCTATGATCCTGACTTATTTCATAAACAGTTTGTACCAAGGATGATCGGGATCATAATCCCTTGCTGTTGAGGTTTGATTAAAACTTAAAGAATAGCAGCAGCTCATTTGGTCCTATGGACTTTACCCTTGACTGAAGATGCCTATTGCCTTTAAACCTCCTGGAAATCTATAGGATGCATTGTGGGAATGGCCTGATGGTGCCCCCTTTTCCTAGTTTCTAATGTTTTTTGGAAACGTCAAGAAGGGTGAAGCCCATTCTATGTGGTTGTCTCTAGGTGGTTACCAGCTGATGCTATGGGCTCTGGTCAATGCCGGGGAGGGGGTGGCACTCCTCCGGTACATGTATCTATTCTTGAGACAAGGCCCTTCTTCAAATTCCTCTACTGAAACCAACCTTACCAATACCATCATCATGTTTCTCTGCTTGATACTTCTTCAGTACTCCAGAAGGAAGTTTTGTGGTACCCCTTGTACGGTATTCCAGATAAGCCCTGGGTGGTCAGGGGTCCTATGATTGGATTCCCCTACAACTACCATCCATCTCTGATAGAACCGATTTCACTCCATCTCTTCCCAAGCACTTATGGTTGGTACCACAGATAGGGTATTCCTTTGGGCCTTGTGAGGTCTTCAGTTTGCAGTCTCTCAAGTTGGATATAAAAGCTGGTATACTGTGTACATTTTAAGAGAAGCTGAGCACCAACAGCCTCCTCCTGACTCATGAACTTTACTTTAATATACATTATTAAAGGGTGTCATAATATACATTACATAAAGGAGTGTGTTTTTCAATAGTATTTATATTTATGGCATGAGGGGGATTTGACATTTCCATTATTTCTCTACACAGCCTCAAGTGGCCTCTTCCACTAATAGCGTTTTCAAGATGACTAATTAACTAATTTGAGCTGGATGCATTTTGCATCCCTGTTGGCCATAGTTCAATGTAGAGCATCATTCAGCTATTAAACTGTAATTTGCAGAGGTATAAATAGCAACATTGTAAAACAGTGACTACAGAACTTGTCAGCAGCATGCAAATGAGTCCTACCCACTTGAACACTAGCCATTGCCCAAAACACAAAAACATTATATTTTAAACACTAAAAAAAAAAAAAAAAAAGTTGCATATTTCTTATAACAAGCAATCAATTGCTTAGATTTTCAAGCATGCAAGTACATTACACATATTTTCACTTTTTATTACATAGATCTACCTATTTGGAAATAAACAAGTGTATGAAACAAGTGCCATTATGCATGATGCCTAAACACTGGTTGCAAAGACCCACCACAGTTAATCAATTTTCAGTCAACAAGTCATCTGTAAACTACCAAGTTGAAATCTTTAAACGTAGATTTAAGAGGACTGTTCAGCCAAAGAAAAAAAAAAAAAAAAAAAAAACAGCGCTACTCTTTTGGCCAGCACAGTTTCACCGCCAGGACCGGTCAGTGTACAACTTACAGAGATTGGAGACATCCTGGCGGTCCTCTCCAGTCCAATATGGTGGCCATGAATGTGGTAGGTCTCTGCTAATTTAGGAGCAAGCTATCACTCAGAATTGTAATTTACTAAAGTCCCAGTTAATGTCATCCAAATGGACAAATATGATCTTCGCATTGATGTAGGAAGCCAAGTAAACCGTCAGAAGAAAACTCAAAGGCAATCGGAAGACCACCTTATCTTTATGGGCTACAAGTAAAGGGGATTTGATTAATAAAGCAGCTTATTCTGAAACTCTTCTGTTGTCATCACCACCAAGGAAGCCACCTTCTGGTAACAGAGAAGGAAACTGTGGCCAACTGCTTAAGGAAAGATTTCTGTAAAAGTGGACTCTACAACTTTCACACTACCAAGTAACATAGTAACATAGTATGTAAGGCAGAATAAAGACTTTAGTCCATCCAGTTCAGCCTGTTTAAGTCCTTCCAGTGGTCTAGTAGCCATAGCTGGAAATGTTATTACATGCCAGGAAGGCATCAAGGCCACTTTTGAACGTTCTTACTGTATCCATCATTACTACCTCCTCTGGCATAGTCTCACTGCTCTTACAGAGAAGAATCCCCTCCTATGTTGGTGCAGAAAGCACCTTTCCTCTAACCTTAGTGGATGCCCCCGGGTTATGGTTACACTCCGGGGTATAAATAGATTGTGGGACAGATCTTTGTATTGACCCCGAATATATTTATACATAGTTATTAGATCACCCCTCAATCGTCTTTTTTCTAGACTAAATAAACCTAACTTGGACAATCTTTCCGGGTACTCTAGCCCCCGCACTCCTTTTATTAACTTTGTTGCCCTTCTTTGAACGTGCTCCAGTTCTGATATGTCCTTCTTAAGCACAGGTGCCCAGAACTGTACACAGTATTCCATACGGGGTCTGACCAGTGACTTGTACAGGGGTAAAATGATGCTCTGGTCATGAGCACCTATGCCCCTCCTGATGCACCCCATGATCCTATTTGCCTTGGCAGCAGCTGCCTGGCATTGATTACTACAGTTGAGCTTATTGTCAACTAAAACCCCTAGGTCCTTTTCCATTGTTGTTTTACCAAGTGTTTATTTAGTGTGTAATAATGACACAGATTTCTCCTTCCCATGTGCATAACCTTACATTTATCTGTGTTAAACCTCATTTGCCATTTAACTGCCCATGCTTCCAATTTATCTAAATATGTTTGTAGCTGCCTGCTGTCCTCTTTTGTTTTAATTACTTTACTTAGCTTAGTATCATCTGCAAAGATTGATACTTTACTGTTTAATCCATACCCAATGTCATTTATATATATATTGAAGAGAATTGGTCCCAGAACTGACCCTTGTGGTACTCCACTAGTAACAGTGACCCAATCTGAGTGTGTACCATTGATAACCACCCTCTGCTTCCGATCATTAAGCCAATTTCCCACCCATCTGCACACGTTTTCCCCCAGTTCAAGCATTCTCATCTTTTGAACCAGCCTTTTATGTGGCACAGTATCAAATGCTTTAGAAAAGTCAAGATATATGATATCCAATGACTCCCCCTGATCCGATCTTGAACTTACCTCCTCATAAAAGCTGATTAGGTTTGTCTGGCAGGAGCGATTCCTCATAAATCCATGCTGATATGGAGTAATAAGGTAATTTTCCCCAAGGTGCTCCAGGATAGTATCCCTTAAGAAACCTTCAAACAGCTTGCCCACCACAGATGTTAAGCTTACCGGTCTGTAGTTCCCAGGTTCCCCCCTAGATCCCTTTTTGAATATTGGCACCACATTTGCCAAGCGCCAATCCCTCGGAACAGACCCTGTAGTTATGGAATCCACAAATATTAGAAATAACGGCTTGTCTATTAATGTACATAACTCCCTTAAAACATGAGGATGTATGTCATCTGGTCTCGGGGATTTATCGATTTTTATCTGCTTGAGACGGTGCCGGACTTCTTCCTTGGTTAGACCAGTGACATTTAATGGAGGGTTTCGGTTATACCCCTGCATTTCACTCGGCATGTCAAATTATTTTGTGAATATAGAAGCAAAGAAGTTGTTAAGCAAATTTGCTTTCTCCTCATTTCCCTCTATAGGGGTCCCCTCCTTGCTTTTCAGGGGGCCCACACCCTCAGGTTTGTACCTTTTACGGTTTATGTAGCTAAAGAATAATTTGGGGTTAGTTTTACTCTCTTTCGCGATCAGTCTTTCTGTCTCCAGCTTAGCTGCCCTTATCTGTTGTTTACATTGTTTATTTTCTTCTTTGTAATTTCTTAACGCTTCCGCTGTCCCTTCCTGCTTTAAACGTTTAAATGCCTTTTTTTGTTGTTTATTGCCCCCTTAACCTTTTTATTTAGCCACATCGGTTTACATGTGTGTCTAATAGTTTTATTCCTGTAAGGTATATATCTGTCACAATGAAAATTAAGTATCCCATTTAGCGTCCATGCTTTTGTTTTTAAGGACATTTTCCCAGGCAATGCAGTGTAGGGCATCTCTAAGTTGGTCAATCTTTGCCTTTTTGAAGTCCCGCGTTTTTGTGGCTCCTTGATAAGGCACCCTAGTGACTGCTAATTGGAAATTAATGATATTATGATCGCTGCTTCCAAGGTGTCCCCCAACCTGTACCTTTATTACTTTGTCTGGTACATTGGTTAGTATTAGGTCCAATATGGCTTTCCCCTTGTTGGAGCTTGCAGTTGTTGGGAAAGGTAGCCATCTTTTGTTTTAGATAAAAAAATATTACTTTTATGCGAAACACATGTTTCAGCATCCCAGTCTATATCTGGGTAGTTAAAGTCCCCCATAATCACTACCTCATTTAGTTTAGCGGCTATATCTATTTGCCTTAGCATCATATTTTCTATGGATTCGGATATATCTGGAGGTTTATAGCAAACCCCCATCAGTATTTTATTTTTGTTTCTCCCTCCATGTATTTCTACCCATACAGACTCCACATGGTCATTCCCCTCACATATATCCTCCCGCAGAGCAGGCTGTAGAGAGGATTTTACAATTAAGCAGACTCCCCCTTTGCGTTTGTTACGGTCCCTCCTAAACACACAGCATCCCTGTAAATTTACTGCCCAATCATAGCTTTCATCCAGCCAGGTCTCTGTTACCCCCACTATGTCATATTGCTCTTCTGTTATTATCAGTTCTAGTTCATCCATTTTATTAGTCAAGCTTCTAGCATTTGTAAGCATGCATTTCAAATGCTTATGACAATTTTGATAATTTTGTATATTACCCTTATTCCTGCTAGATGTGCTAACCCCTCCCCCCTCTCCACCCCAGTTTCATGTCTACACCCACTGTCACTTTCTTTCCTAACTTCCCCTTTGTAACTGCTTTTACCCTCCCCCCAGTGCTTAGTTTAAACACTCCTCTAACCATTTAGCCATCCTCTCCCCCAGAACAGATGCACCCTCCCCATTGAGGTGCAACCCATCCCTGCCAAAGAACCTGTAGCCCACTGTGAAGTCGGCCCAGTTCTCTAAGAATCCAAACCCCTCCTTTTTACTCCAATTTTTGAGCCACCTGTTTACCTCTCTAATCTCCAGCTGCCTCTCTGGTGTGGCTCTTGGTACTGGTAGTATTTCTGAAAATACTACAGTTGGGGTCCTTGCCTTAAGCTTACGGCCTAAGTCCCTGAAATCATTTTTAAGGACCTTCCACCTACTTCTTCCTATGTCATTTGTGCCAATATGCACCATGACCGCTGGGTTCACGCCAGCCCCTCCCAACAATCTGTCAGCCTGCTCCGCTACATGCCGTACTCTTGCCCCAGGAAGTCAACACACTGTTTGGCAATCCCGGTCTTTGTGACAGATTGCCCTGTCTGTTCCCCTAAAAATAGAGTCACCCACTACCAGCACTTGTCTTGCCTGCCCTGTTCTCCCATTTCCCCTCCCTTTCTTACTGGAGCCAACAGATGTGTCTTGCTGCAGCTGTGCCATCCTTGAGCTAACATCCTCCTCATCTGCCAACCGGGCAAACTTGTTTGGAGGTGCCTGTTCAGGGCTAGCCTCCCTGTAACTTTTACCCCTACCCCTACCTGACGGCTTCCAAATCAGCTATTCGCAGACATCTGGGGCATATATATCCACCATCGACCGATTGATCAAAAAGTGCATACATAGCACAAGATGTACACTGGACAGCATTGTTAGGCATGGAACCCATTGTATCAATTTGTGGGAACACCAAGTGTAGAATTTACAACACTTAAAATAACAACCTGAAATCAAAGGCAGATACTTACAGCATCAGCACTTCTGCTTTTAACTCCTGCTTTAACTCACCACTTCCAAGCAGCCACTTATGGAGTCAGCCTCCAAGAGCAAGCTCCACGAGTTGTGTGCTGCCTTATAACACACCTGCTTCAATTAGGCCTCAGCAGGAATCCAAGAGAGAAAGTGAAGAAAAAAACCCCCTTTTTTTTTTTTTCTCTTTTGCTTAAATTTGTGCCAGCATTAACACACTGATTCACAAAAATAAAACAAACACAGTTTGCTATATTTTACTTACCAAATGAGCTCAGTTTCCCCAAGCTTACCACAGGAGATCCTGCTTTAACTCACCACTTCCAAGCAGCCACTTACAGAGTCAGCCTCAAGAGCAAGTTGTGATGCTCTAGCTTTATCAGTTTCCAATGCAGTGAGACATAGGCTTCATCCAATAAAGTCTGGATTGATTGACAGAAGACAAAAAGCCTTTGAAATAAAAATTGAAAGGGCTGAAAAAGGTACTCAAAGATGAGCCCTACTCCAATCCTGAGTGACAAATAGGAACTGAGAGGAAGAGGGGAAACCCCTATTTTCACAGAACTAGAAAATAGCTCTCCAGTACCTGTGGCAAACCTAGGACGAATACTTCTTACAACATGTTAAAGTCCTGATAACTTAGTAAGAACCATATTGTCGGGGATAGTGTTTTCAACAGGCATGTTCCAGTACAGTCAAAGCCAGTGAATGTAAATTCTGGAGCTGTAGAAGACCCCAAGACGACTGTAGTTTTAAGCACGGTTTACTGTTGGGCTGTTATCAGCATTCCACACTTTCCTGGCCAATTTGGAACAGTGATTACCAGTTCCAGCTGCATTTTGAAAGAAGAGAGGGCATCTCAGAGGAAGCAGAGGACAGGTGCACACTAGCAAACCCCTCCAAGACAAAGCCAGGTCATTCAGGCCAACAGTGAAAAAAATGCTGGTCCTTAAAAATCATTAAATCTTTCTAAAAATGAATAACCGATTAAAAAGTGGAAGTCCAGTCTCCTAAGTACCCCCTTTACAATTTAAAAAACAGCTTACCTCGCCCTGGAGGCATCTCTTATCTACTGTACAGAGCAGTTAGATTCTTACCCTGAACATCAATCCGCCAGCAATATGAGGTCCCACTTTCTCATTCCTAGCCGCTGGCTCAGTCCGGCAAGTGGCCACATTAAAGGGACATTCCAGGCAAAGTGTTGAATTGGCCTGCATTGTGCTCTTCCTATGCAGCCTTCATTTAACCAGCTTTCTCTATAACTCCCAGAGTGCACTGTTCCTTCTGCAGGGCCTCCTCAGCATCAGATGACGACTCATGTTTCACTGTGATGGTCCCCTCAAAAATCAATTCATTAGGCGACTCTTAAAAATCAGCCAGCATAAGGGAGAAGGCAGAACGCAGGCTAATTGAACCCTCACCTGGAATGTCCCTTCAAGAAAAAAAATTTAGATCTTGCATAGGATGACACTGTAAACATGCTTCAATGAGTGTTAAATTCCAGTTGAAGCTTCGGATCCTGGGCCCCGCCATCTTGGATGAAAGCACAGAGCCAAGTGAATAGGCGGCAGAAGATGCTGCTTTGTGTCGTTTCCTGTGGCCGCCTTACGGTCTCGTGAGGAGCAGCACTAGCCCCTAGATAAGGTTACCTCTTTGCCAGGGTAGGGGTGGCAGGGAGGAACTGGAATTCTGCTTTAAGAGGAAAGCTGGAATTATGATGTGGACACACGATATTAATAAAGTCGAAAATCAGCATGTGTAAATTAAAAGCCCTTTTTGTTCTGCTTAGCTCTGTAAACAAGGTCATATTTTGTCATTTTTGTCAAAAAAGTACATGTAATTCTTCAAATGCATAAAAACAAAAAAATGTGGTTTCTGTGAAACTGCATTTAAAAAGAATTGCAAAATGACCAGCAACATGTGGAACAGAACATCTTTATTTGACCGAAGGCCTGGTCTTTGTCAGATAATAAATCAAGCCTGTAGTGTTTGATGAAGGTCTGGGGTGAGGACCATGTAGCTGGCAATTTCCTCAATTGAAGCCCCTGACTTCTCCGCCTATGATGTGGAGACTGCTCTAGTAGAGTGGGCTCTGATGTAAGGCGGGGTGGTATTCATGGATGTATAAGATAAGGAGATTACCTGTCTAATCAATCTCGCTAGGGAAGCTTTAGCTGCCAGGCCCCTATTCTTTCCTGAAAAGGATATAAAAAAAATGTA
This sequence comes from Gastrophryne carolinensis, assembly GCA_027917425.1. Lineage (NCBI taxonomy): Eukaryota > Metazoa > Chordata > Amphibia > Anura > Microhylidae > Gastrophryne > Gastrophryne carolinensis. Next base: position 199,513,028 of record CM051237.1, read on the forward strand.
TCAGCTCTACAGAAGTCTTGTTTGCGTTCTATGTAGGTAATGAGGCATCTGTAAACATCAATAGCTTGTGTGGATTCCACCGAATTATCTGGTTCTGGTAATATGGAAGGAATGGTTATGTCTTGGGAACTGTGAAATGGTAGAGGACATCTTAGGCAGGTATGGGGGGTATCAGGCCTAAGAATGTTTCTATGTGGAAAGATGGTGCAAAAAGGCTCTTGGATGGATAGAGCCTGTAAGTCACTAGCCCTTCTGGCTGAAGTTAGGGCCAAAAGAAGTCCCGATTTGATTGTTAGGATCTTGTCTGAAGCCTCATCTAAGGGTTCAAAGGGAGGTTTGGCTAACCATTTGTCCTTCCTTGGGACTTAGTCCTGGTCCTCAAAGGTTATGAAGTATAGGTTTCTTCTGAGCTATAGAAATAAAGAATCTGTTGACCAAAGAGTGATCCTGTAGTCTTCTGTCTAGGAAGACTGATAAGGCCAAGGCCTGGGTTTTTAAGATACTTACTGCTAACCCATGGTCAAAGCCCTCTTGTAGGAATTCAAGTACCATCGCAATTGTGTCTCTTTCAAACTGTTCAATTCACAGAAATGAAACCCTTCCTCCCAGGGCACCACCAACCCCCCCCCCCCCGGCTCATCGGGAAGATGCAATGGCATTTTGAATTTGTTGCGGACGTGAAGAGATCCATCTCTGGTGTGCCCCACCAGTTTACTCATATTTGAGTCCCATATTGAGTGAATCTGTGGATTTAGGATCCACTCGCTCGAGTTTAGGGATCCCTTTAAGTGGACTGCTGACGGGGATCTTACACAGAGATGTAGAGGCCCCAGAAAGGAGTGCAAGGGGCTGTAAGGCTTCTGATCTGGCTCCCCAATGACGAGCTAAACTTCTATGATCAGTTTTTTTCAGCTTTACCCAGGTTTTGGTGATCCTGGTGTGGGATGCCCCGTCCCTACATGCCTGTGGCCCTATTCGGGCCGGGTCCCCCCCCTTCCGAGTCCCTTACTTCCCTCTGGGGGGGGGGGGGGGGCTGGCGGGCCGTCATCCTCGGCCTCTCCCTTTGACTTTATATATATGTATATGTGTGTTGGTGTTACCACTGTAAAGTTGTGTGCGTGTGTGTGAGTTGGTGTGGATCACCTGGAAGTTATTGATGAATTGGTGCCGTTGCTTGGCCTAGCCTGCCTCCTGTCAGCCTGGGGAGCTTCTCTCCCTCAGGCTGTGTTTAGATAAGGGGGCGGGGCCGGGCGCTCAGCGCGACCGCGGTAGCCCCGCCTCCTCATTCGGCGCGTTTTCTGAAGGGCCTCCCTGGCCAGATCCACGCTGCTGGGAGGGGGGTGGGGCCTGGAAAAGCACGCCTTCGGCGCTGGACCGCCCCCCTTCTCTTCCTGCTTCTTCCTGATCACCTCAGAGATGGGGGCCATCTTGCTGCATTGCTGCCGCTGTCGTTTCTGGGGGACAGTAAGGGCCTGGTGGCCACTTCATTAGTTATTTGGGGGTCCCTCTCTGGTGGGGGGGCCCCCTATGGTACAGGCTTATGCTTTTTTTGTCATTTTGGTATTTGTGTATATATTTTGAATGATGTTGTTACGCTGTATAGTAACTGATATGCCTTATTGTGTGTTGCAGATTGCTTCATAATAGTGCATATTAAGGGGTTCCTCCTGGTCCTGGGGTCCCTAATGTTAAATTGATCACCTTAAATCCTCCCACCGGGACTTTTAAGGGGCATCCCGGGTTGCTTAGGCATAATTCCCTGCGGTCTTGCGACTGACCACAAAAATCACCTTATGGAGGCTCCGCAGGATACCGGGCTCGGGCTCCCTCTGGGACAATCCGGGCCATGTGTGGGGTATCCCTTACGGGGGAGAATGTGCTGATTTGTATACCATGTGCCTTCTGGGTCGGCTCCTCCCGCTTCATCGCCTTCCCCTCCCTGCCTTATCCGTACCCCAAGTGTCACTGGTGCCAGCGGGGAGTTGCACTCTGATGTTTGTGCTAGGTTGGCAGCATCGAGAAATTTATTGTTAGCACGGTGGGAAAGAAAGCCCAGGCTAAAAAGAGACATTTGTCGTCGGCCCAGCCCTTGTGGGATGTTGACGATGATTCCATTGATTTGTCGGATTATTCCCCTTTACAGGCGGGGGAATTGTATGAGGAAACGGAGACTGACTATGTACAGTCTGGTGATGCTGATGTCGGGCAGGCGCTGGGGGATGCCGTAGATACGGCCACTGTTTTGTCACATCTATTGGAGGTGTTGGATATTGACCCGCCTGAGGCGCCTCCTCTCAAGAAGGGGGAATTTTTTGGGGCCCGCAAGCCCCGTCTGGAATTCCCTACCCAGGGTAATTTTGATGTGCTGATCCTGAAAGAATGGGAAAGGCCCAGTCGGCTTCCTGGTGCGCCTCAGGGATGGGATAAGAAGTATCCTTTCTCGGTGGAGGCGGTTAAGCAATGGTCTTCTCCTCCCGAGGTCGATGCGCCAGTTTTGGGTTTGACTAACTCTTCTGTGCTGAACACCCCTGACGCCACTTCCCTTAAGGATGGCGAGGACAAGCGCCTTGATCAGATGACGTGTCACGCATTTGCCAGCGTGGGCTCGGCCCTGCGGCCTGTTTGTGCATCTGCCCTAGTGTCGCTTGCTACCAGGTCTCTTATCAGGGACTGGTTGAATGACGCTCAGTTTGATCCGGCTAGCGATGAGATCACTACCCTTAAAGAGATGTGAATTGTTCATGGGTTTTGTCTTGGCTGCTATGGAAGATTCTATTGTCATGTGTAGTAGGACTTCAGCCCTATTGGTGGCTATGCGCAGATTGGTCTGGCTCCGACAGTGGACGGCAGATTTTGGGGCCAAGAAGTTGCTTACAGCTCTTCCCTTCCTGGGTGCGCGGCTGTTTGGAGATAAATTGGATGCTGTTGCTAAGGGAGGTAAGTTACCTCAGCGGAAGAAACAGCACCATCCCTTTCAGGGGGGCTAGCTCGTTCACTTCTTCCTTTCGAGGGGCCAGAGCGGCTAGAGGTTTGGCCTTCTCGGGTGGCAGGGGCTCGTCCTGGAACAGAGGCAGAGGTCGGGCACGTTCCGCGGCTGCCTGGGGTTCCAAGTCCAAGCCCGCCGTTAAACCGGCTCAGCAATGAAGGGGCGCCCTCACCCGCACGGGTTGGGGGGGGGGGGCGGCTGCGGCTCTTCTTCCAGGTCTGGGCCCGGGAGGTCACAGACAATTGGATTTTGGAAGTGGTCTCCTCCAGGTACAAACTGGAGTTAGAGTACTGGCCACCTCCAAGATTCTTAAGGTCTCGGGTGCCCTCAGACCCTCAGGCTGCACAGGGGCTCCTGTTAGCAGTAAAAAACCTTCTGGACATGGGAGTTATTTGCCCGGTGCCTCTGTTGGAGAGAGGCAGGGGTTACTACTCCAACCTTTTCACGGTTCCCAAAAAGGAGGGTTCGATGAGACCCATTCTAGATCTCAAGGTTCTCAACCCACTCATTCCCTTCGCCAGGGGGATTTTATGACATCCATAGACATCAAGGATGTGTATCTGCATGGTCCGATTTTTCCGGCGCATCAGAGATTCCTCCGGTTTGCGGTGGAGGATCAACATTTTCAGTTTGTAGCCCTTCCCTTCGGACTGACCTCTGCGCCGAGGGTCTTCACCAAGGTCTTGGCAGGAATAATGGCTCTGCTCAGAGCATTCACATTGTGCCTTATCTGGACGACCCGTTGAACTCAGCTTCTTCCCTCCGTCAGGCGGAACTGGACACCCACCAGGTGGTGTCGACTCTGGAGAGGTTCGGGTGGGTGATCAACCGCCCCAAGTCTTCTCTTCTCTCCGTCACAAGTGATTTCATTTCTGGGCATGAATCTGGATACTATTCAGGCCAGAGTGTTTTTGCCCCAGACCAAGGTGCAGGGGATTCAGGATCTGATCAGCCTTCTTTGGGCCAGTCCTTGTCCCTCTATCCAACAGGGGATGAGACTGGTGGGCTTGATGGTGTCCTCCTTCGAGGTGGTGCCGTTTGCACAGTTTCACATGAGATCTCTTCAACTTCACATATTGACACATTGGGACAGGTGATCGCAGTCATTGGATCAACCTTTCAGGATGTCTCCCAGGGTTCGGCAGTCCCTTTGGTGGTGGCTGGAGTCGAGCAACCTGTTGAAGGGCAGATCCTTTCTAGTCCCTTGTTGGGAGACAGTTACCACGGATGCCAGTTCAGCGGGGTGTGGGGTCCTCAGGAGGCTCACACCCCCATCAATGTCTTGGAGCTCAGAGCCATCCGACTGGTTCTGGCACGGCTGACCTCACATTTACAGGGTCTACCAGTTCAGGTTCGGTCAGACAACCGAACGGCGGTAGCTTACATCAATCACCAAGGAGGGACTCGCAGCAGGAGTGCCCTCAGGGAAGTCTCTCTGTTCCTGCACTGGGCGGAGAGCAATGTTCCTTGCATTTCGACACGGAGTGGAGTGGAGAACACGGAGGCGGATTCCCTGAGCAGGGGATCATCTCGCCAACCCCGAGGTTTTTCTGGATCTTTGCCGCAAGTGTGGGACTCCGGAGGTAGATCTCTTTGCCTCAAGGCACAATCACAAACTTCCGGCCTTTGTGTCTCTTTCTCAGGATCCTCTGTCTCTGGCAGTGGATACCTTTTTTTTTTTTTACCTGTTTCCGCCCGTCTCCATGCTGAGCAAGGTAGTTCGCAAACTGGTTCTAGAAGGGGCGCAAGCAATTCTTGTGGCTCCAAGGTGGCCAAGAAGGGTTTGGTACGCAGAAGTTGTAAGGCTGGCCGTAGATCAGTACCGGCTTCCCATGTTGCCGGATCTGTTATCTCAGGGTCTACTACTTTACACCAATTTACAAACGCTGGCTTTGACGGCTTGGCTGCTGAAACCTTCACTCTGAAGGAGGAAGGTTTGTCTGCGGCCGTTGTTCAGACCTTGATTAGAGCTAGGAAGCGGTCCTCTTCTGGCATTTACTATAGGACTTGGAGGTCCTATATTGATTGGTGTGAGGCTAGGGCCTTGCCTTGTAGGGTGCTTTCGATTCCTAGGATTTTGGAGTTTCTTCAGCATAATCTGGATCTTGGGTTCCAGCTTAGTACTTTGAAAGGACAGGTTTCTGCTCTGTCACTTTTCTTCCAGAGGTCTTTTGCCTTACACCCGCTGGTTAAGACCTTTTTCCAAGGGGTCGTGCATGTGCGGCCCCCTCGGAAGGCTGTGGTTCCTGTTTGGGATTTGAATTTGGTTCTTTCGGCTCTCCAGGGTCCTCCTTTTGAGCCGCTACAGGATATTGCTCTTTCGGTTCTCACTCGGAAAGTGCTTTCTTGGTGGCGATTAACTCTGTTCGGCGTGTCTCTGAGTTGGCGGCTCTATAGATTCAGGCCCCTTACTCTGAGAGACACCAGGATAAGGTGGTTTTTTGTTTTAAACCAGATTTCCTTCCTAAAGTGGTGTCTGCGTTCCACCTCAATCAGGATATTGTTCTCCCTTCCTTGTGTCCTAGGCCTAACAATGACAAGGAGAGGGTTCTGCACAATTTGGATGTTGTTCGCTGTGTGAAGTACTATTTGGTGACTACTTCTTCCTTCCGCAAGACGGACGCTTTTTTCGTGGTGGCCTGCGGGAAAGGTTTGACGCCTGCTAAGTCTAAATGGATTCGTCAGGCCATTTTTGGGGCCTATTCTGCTAAAGGGAGGACTCCCCCTTTTAGGGTTACTGCGCACTCTACTCGTGCTGTTGGTGCATCCTGGGCATTTCAGCTCCAGGCTTCTGTTGAACAAGTTTGTAAGGCTGCTACTTGGTCTTCCGTTCATACTTTTTCCAAGTTTTACGAGGTTGATGTGCGGGCTTCAGCGGATGCGGTTTTTGGCCGCAAGGTTCTGCAAGCTGCAGTAGTTTGAGTTGGTACATTCTTTACTGTTTCTGGTTCCCACCCATAACGGACACTGCTATTGGATGTCCTGAAGATCGAAGTGGAGTGTATGGCACACTTAGAATAATACCGTTTTGTGAGTACTCACCTGTAAAACGGGTATTATGAGTGTGCCATACACTCCACTTCGCCCCACCCCTTTTTTTCAGGTATTCTGGAGCTTTTATATGGTGAACCATTGGTTTTGATTGTTAAAGTTATAAATTGGTTCTTCCTGGTCCCCTTACTGCTTTTTTACACCGGCAAATTGATGGGACGTCCCAGGTATATATGGACTGGGAGGGGCTTTCTTTTTTTGCATATTCATCTCTGCACAAGTTCGCAGTCTACTGGAGATTACCCACATGTCATGAAGATCGAAGTGGAGTGTATGGCACACTCATAATACCCATTTTACAAGTGAGTAATCACAAAACGGTATTTTCCTCTTCAAGGAACTAGTCAGAAAAAACTCTCTGGAAACTGCCACTCTTTCATAACATCAAGGGGGCCAGAATTAACCGGAAAGGCTTTCCCTTCCTCAACTATTAATTTACAGTATAAAGAATCATGGGCAAATAAAAGATTTTCGTCAGCATGAATCTGCATATCAGCGTGAATATGCATATCATAAACGTCCTCTAGAAGTACTTAAGTTTCTTCTGAAATCTTACTGCCTGAACCTCTGGGGTCAGTCTCGACATTGGATCCTCCCCTAAAGTTTATATTAAGGGAATCTTTATCCAAGGAAACTAAGCCCTCACAATCCACTGACGCAGTGGCTACCAATAGGGGAGAGGGACTAGGTGTAGAAAAACACCCCAGCGTTGGGGTCTGTGGGAACATGAATAGTTAACACCTGGGACTAAGCGGAGGTAGTGTCCCAGGAGGAAGACGCCCCAGCCCTGATCGTAGACCTACAGACCTCTATCTAGGATAGAGGTCTGCATATTGCCCATCTGTATAAAGTAACTGGCTGCTTAGTTTTCCATCTTGTGTTCTATGCAAGCCTTACAGAATTATCTATTCCAGGAATCTGCCAGGATCGTGGGACAATTTAAACAGTCTGACAGTTTTAATGTCCAATTTGGGCTTGGGAGGGTCTTTATCTTTTTTTTTTTTCTCTTTTGCCTTTTTAGATGGAGGAGGCTAGAGATAACAGAAAAGGAATACCGATTGTAAAACTCTGAGGGTGCTAGATACATACAATAGGTCCTTTTAACATGGGTATTCCCCCAAAACACCAGAGATATACGCCTCACCGTTTTATTTTGATGGGGCATGCTGGCAAGGAACACTGTCCACTGCGAGTAGCACCACTGAGGCCCCGCAGCTGCTGCTGTCCTGGCTGTGTCTCCCTCTCTGCTCAGGAAGGTCATCTGGTACGCACATGGTTCTGGGCGGAAGTGACCTCCCAGCCTGGAAGTCGTCACGGATGGAGCCCGATAGGCTCTGTCCCCCTCAAGAGAGGCGGCTCCAATTAGTGCCCCTCCAAGACCTCCAGTAGTGCAGAGTCCCAGTGTCCTGACCAGTGTTAAAGTGCTCAAGCGCATCCCACAATTGGGATGCCCCCTGCTCAGGGACCAACTCCCATTTTGTTCGAGAGGGAGTTTTTCTTCAGAGTGATTGGAAAGTCAAAAGTTAGTTTTTTTTAGCTAACCTTACATTGAGTCCCTCCAGCTCTCGCCTTCCTGCTACGTTTGTCTACTTCAGTCTACTTCACTATCTTTCAGTCTCCACCCAGCTGACCTGGTCCTTAAATCAACCTTCAGTGGACCCAGATCGGAAACACCCCCCACCCCCTCCTCAGACGTCCTGATTAGCTGCCTTTCTGCAGCTATGAAACCATACTCTCTTCCCTCCTCTCTGGTCACACATGTGCTGGCAGGCTGGAAACGCTCTTAGCCTGCAGCATCTCTCACCCACTTTTTCTATGTACTGTAATTGGGCTTCCCTTTAGTGTAACGTAAATTAGCTTTCCTGGCCTTGAATAAAGCACCAAGTATAGTTTCGGACAACAAATTCCAAAATCCTTCAACTGCAACAGGTGAGCTCATCAGCAGGCTTGGCAAAAAGAAGCAGCAGTAATGACTTCTCCAAGTGAGAAGGCTGCCAGTAACACCAGATTGTGATCTCCCATCAGAAATGTAGCATAAGGGGTTAAATATGTCTCTGTTTTAGATTAGTAAGCCAGAGTCAGGGAATCTCTGCCAGGTACACTAAACACACCAGCTGGAGTACTTTGCTAAGGTAATATACTAGTACTTTACTGGATGATCCAGATCGCCCCCAAATCGCACAGCATGAAAATATCCTAAAACCAAATCTAAACAAAGTGATAAGATTTTTCTAGGATGGAAAATTGGCTCATTTTACTTATGATCCATGAGTGCTTGCTGCTCACCATCAGAGACTGTTTAATGTATGTTACTACAATCTATGGGTGTAAAGTAAAAGTATGAAAGATTTTGTACAGCTGAAAAACACAGTACAGCTATTATGTATAGGATTGCAAGTTTCATGCCTCTCACCCACCTATCCCTCCACATGCAATTGTAGTCTTGTATTTTTTTTTACCATGGAGACTAAATAACCAGAAGTTACCTTGTCTTACTGAAGTTTTTTTTATTCTATTTAAAAGTGTCGCAATATACTACCAACAATTGAACTCCCTCTCATATACATATTCACGCACTTATAAACATCAATGACATATCATATGAGAGCACCATACATGCCAGAAAATTAAGTTTTATTCAACCAGTGCTAAAGCCTGGCAATTAGAAGGTGTCACAAGGGAAGGCATTTTGTTTATTTCACCCCTGATTGAGAATTCCTTGAGGGGCCAGGCAGTAACAGATGAAAATTAATCAGAGATGCAGCAGTAGTTATTTTTGAGCAGCATACTACAGAATATTCTAATAGTAAATTTCCATTGGGAAAGATACCTTTAAATAAGGGTTAACAGGCAGCTGCCTATTTTTGCCATTCCAGGAAACGGTGATCTGAACCACAAAAAGGCATAAGGAGAAGGTAAAGAGGCTATGAAAATAACACCCTGCTGCTTAAATGAGAAACTGAGGTACTGGTTCCCATGCAAAGATAAGCTTGCCAAAACCACAGGAAGATAACACACTGAGCATTTAGGAGGCCTCTACTGCCCTGTGAGCAGCAACAAAATTGCACTTATGTCCTCTACACAAGTGGCCAACATCAGTGGTGCATTTGGTATGTGAAAGATTGGCTTTGGAACCTAGAGAACAATTAGTAGGCATTTATATACATGGCTATTAATTAAAAAGAAAACTGGCAAAGAGTTACTACATATTAATACACATAGGAACCTACCCATAACTTGTAATCTGTGAAAGGAGCTCCATACATCAAAGGACTGGAAGCCTGAATGGCTGCCAAATGACAGCTGCAGTAGAACAGTTATTATGCCACCCTGGCTTCTGTCTTAAATTTGCAGGCACTAATATTGAAATATCAGATATCCTCTCACATCATAACTACTAAAGAGCAAAACTATACCATTTACTCTAGTGCATCTGGTCACACTAACAATTTTTTTCTTCCCCCATGTGTACTATGGAACCCTCAAACAAATGCCAAACATTTGAATTACATGTTCATCTAGAAAATCCACTTGCTTCAGGATTGCAAGTGGCAGCTAAAATCAGCTTCCTTTCTAAAAGCCCGGCAGGCATTTATCCTGAAACAGCTAATGAACATTAAAGTGGACCAACACCCAGGATTTTGACTATCCTGGGTTTTGGTCCACTTCAGGTGGGCATCCCGCTGTGTAAAACCCCCCAGAAAGCCCCCAAAACTCACCTCACCACGCTCCCACGTAGCCACGGACAAGCAGGTGACAGCGGCGGACAGTGCGCGCGCCCGCCTAGAGGGGCGCGGGAGGCGGCGGCCGCTGCCACCGCCGATGAGGTACGTTTTTCGGGGGTTTTGGGGGGGGGGGGTCCCTCACCGCGGGACATCCCGATCTCGGATGTCCCGCGGTGAGGGAGGTGATCGGCCCGGGAAGATCACCCCTGGGTGACAGTCCACTTTAAGCTGCTCCATTACTATCCAGTATTCAGCTTCCAATAACAAAGACTAGTAAAGTCTAGCGCATCACTCGTTCTACTTAGGTGGTCATTAGCCAAAGTCTTCGAGGACTTTGAAACGAATGAGGATTGCCTCTCGGGGCTGTGGCAAAGAGATAGCATAGTCCCAGCTGTGCAATTCCAATGCAAGCATTCTAGACCAGGGGTTCACAACAGGTGGTACGAGTAGAGAAATGCTATCAGGTGGTACGCAATGAGGCTTAAAACTGACCTGTACCATTTATAGTTTAACAAAACCTGATTTACTCCATGAAAACTGTTCCAAAAGGGTGATAAGAACTATTTCTGCACATTTTTGAAATATAAATTGTGGTGTTGATGGTTTTTAGGTGACCGATAACCAGTACGAACCACCCATGTGGTAATTGAAATCATTAGGAATTGGTAGGTTCTATACTGGGAAAAGACAGGATGTCAGAATATGGTGAGCACAACACTTCTGTTGCATGTGGCCCTCACCTCTCTATCAGTTAACAGAACAAGCAGCAGTCAGAAAAACGTGCTCAAACCACACAAAACCTGTGCACCCCCCTTGGTACAAGCAACATCTAGAGCAGTGATAGACTGGTGAGTTGAGGAAAAGTTACCAGACATTGCAGAATGAGTGAAATCAAAACATGCCAACTGACACAATTGACTACACAGACAGACCAGTAAAATTGCCACCTCTAATCTGAATAAGAATGGGTAGGAGACATGACCAGACTAAACTTATATTAAAAGAGGAGCTAAAGTCAAGTGGGCCAATGCTTACCACTTGCTAATTCCCCAATCGGGTGCCCTCCTGCTCTGAGAAAAACACTTGATTGGTATAAAATGGGTGCTGGTCCTCTTTACAGTGGGCCAAGGATTTTGACTATCCTGAGTTTGGTCCTAGCCCCCAGGGAAGCCCAATCCAGGATGCCCAACTGTTTGAAATCCCCCCCCCCCCCCCAGGTCCCCCTTACCAACTCACTTTTTCCCGGTCCTACGGCGTATACACAGCCTTCCTTCCAATCATCATGCTTGAATGCGCTGAAGTGAACTTGGCTAGCTCGTCTAAGTAGCCAAGCTCTAACAGGGAGCGTGCCGGAGCCGGCCATTCACAAATGCCTGGTGTGAGTGCACACATCACTAAAGGAATAGCAGGAATGCGGAGCTGCTCGTGAATGTGCCGCTGGATCGAGAGAGACAGTGAGTATACCTGGCCACCTGGGTGGTTTAACACAGCTGGGCTGTAGGAATGCCCTGGGGGTAGAAATCAAGCTGCCATGGAATCTATAATCTATAAGATTTCAGGGCAGAAGGCCATGAGTTTTGGTCCATTTCAAGGGTATTCAAGGACATACCTGATTAAAGTAATGTTTATGAACAGAATGCAGTCTTGAAACTGTTTGGCACAAGTCCTTCTGCCAAATTGACCAGAATGCTGGAAGGGCCTGTACATGACTCTGCTCAACAAAGAATGTGGCTGGCTTCCCCCATCACTACTTTCCTCCAAGTTTCGCACTAGTACCTAATGTACAACACTAGGAAATTTCTTCAATCGATTCCGTATATGACTAAGGGTCTAGAGGCCTGAAACCCACAGTGCAGGAGGTGCTTGGTGACACTGTTTTATGGATTTTTTGCTATGTATGTTGCATTTTAATGTAGATTATTAATTTGTGGATTTTTCGCATACCCAGTGACGGACATTCTTCTCTACTGGCATTGTCCAATTGAATTTGAGCTGCTGTGACAGCCAGAGTCATGAATTTATTATTTGTGCTAAAAGATTTCCCCATCATTATGCTTTACTTAGATAAACTTGAAAAGCCTTGGCATAAAACACCATCATATGAGCAATGTCACCAATATCAGGTGATTCTATTATTACATTTGACCATAAACGATGATCAGCACCAGGTTCTGCTATGAAAGTTGCGAATTGTAGAATGCAGGTGAATAACTGTTATTAGACTTGATGTTAAAAGTTCAAACTAAAAATATAAAGCTTAGTAAATTGCTCCCCTAAAGTCCCTCTGTGACATAAGCATATTAAGAGGGATTAACACCGTGCAGATGTTTGGAACAGCAGGCAGATTTTTCACTCAAACATGCATGTCAGTAGCCATCTAGCCACACACATGAAGGAGCGGATTCTGAAAAACAGTTTCTCCGTCGCAAATACCTCATAGCTCTGATCAATCATCTCTTATTTCTAGCCAGAAGTAGTAAGACTTCAGTTGTAATGACTCATCACTGAATAAACATCATGGTATACATTGTATCCCTTTTTACGACAGCCGCCACCATAGAGATGCATTGTAACGGCTCCCCTGGCGCAGCGCCCACCTAATGCTCATGTGACAAGCAGGAACATCAGGTGTGTGGCAAGATGGCCGCTACCATGTAATTCACAAGTGTTTATTCTTTATGCCATTACACAACATATGCATGTTGTTAAGCCCTCTCAAACTGTTTATGCCAAGGATCATAAGAGGGGAAGCAATTTACTAAACTGAGGTCCGCATTAATGATCTACTGCTGCCAGCACAATAGAACAGTCAAAACTTAAAAGGCTCTGAAACAGTCTCTTATTATAAAATAAGATTTCATGTGTTTCAAAAAACCTTTAAAAAGAAACGGCTTTCTATAGTGCCAAATATTAAATAAAAGTCATTTCTAAAATCAGAAGCCGCAATTCCAAGGAACAGCGTCTGTACAAGTTTAAGACAACAGAAGCATGGGTTAGAAGAGAGGTCAGGAAAGTCTCAAACCATCACTGCACAAAGGCAGCCAGGGAAACTGCTGGAGATTTCAGAGATGTTGCAAGTTCAATCAGAGTGTAATGGTAGGCTCAAAATTTCTACAACGCAGATCAGTGTAAAGTAAAATGATTTAATGCACTTTAGATAATATGGTATTCCAAATACCACTTTACCAATTTAATCACACAAATCCAACCTGGACTGGGTAAATAGCAGATTACAAGGTCCAAATAGCATAGACTTCTAAATAGGTTAAAAGGTCCATAATCAAAATATGGTTGTACATCTAATTCTAAGATTTCCTAACCAGCAATATATCATGCGAATCGGGCACTAATGACTTCCTGAATTACAAGTGGAAAAAACACACAAAGAGGAATATGTAACCTTCTCTGTGGAAGTAGTTCCAACAATGTTTAAGACACACTAAGGGTGAGATCACATGTTGAAGAAGGAGCTGCTGTTACTGCCACATACAGCTCTAGACTTGTTCACATGAGCTCATTCTGGCACCCAGCAGGTGAACACTATACATAGCTTAAAGCTTCTACAGACTACGAAAACAAAGGGCATTTTATCAATCAAGTGTATATTTAGAAAGGTTTTAACCAGCAAAAAAACAGACACCCTAAAGGTAAAATGTGTAACATAAATCACTATCTTTGTTTTCTGTCATACCCCCAATTATAAAACAGCAGGGAAATGATCTGGTCTGATTTAGAAATATTGTTACAAATAATTTAGAAAGAAACAGACCTCCGTATTTTCGGATAAATATATTTGATTTTTTTTAATGGGTTATAATGCAAGTTCTGCAACACTTGAAACATATCTAAGCCACATGAAAATATTCAAAAGTCATTTTGTATATAGCAGAAGTCATTAAAAATACAATTCTGTGATTACTCACCTGTAGAATTGGTATTATTCCATTCTGCTGGACTGCAGAGAAATCGAAAATAGGCTCCTCCCGGCCCCTCAAATACCCAGGGACCTCCCACAAATCCCCAGCATTGAAAAGCAGTTAACGAGAAGCCGGGAGAATTAAAACAACCCAAACTAGTAAATATAACATTGATACCAATCACCATACAGGGGATCCAAGACAATGCAAAACCAAGGGTGGGGTGGAGCAGGACGTACTGTATACTCGTAATACCAATTCTAAAGGTGAGTAATCACAGAATTGTATTACTCTTAGTATACAGTACGTCCTGCTCCAGATATAGTACTTACTATCGGGACATCCAATAGCAGTGTCCATAAAGTAGGGTGGGATCCCCAAAGTTAACAGCAGACAGCTTAAACCACTGCCGTCTGCAGAACCTTTCGGCCAAAAGCAGCGTCAGCTGAGGCCCTAACAACTCAAACCAAGTAGCGGCCTTGCAAACTTGTTCAACAGAAGCCTGGTGCTGAAAAGCCCAAGAAGCACCAATAGCACGAGTAGAATGAGCAGTAAGGCGGAAGGGAGGATTCTTCCCCTTAGCAACATAGGCCTGAATCACAGCCTTACGGATCCATTTGCTGATAGTAGACTTGGCAGGAGCCAAACCCTTCCTAGGACCAGACGGGACCACAAAAAGAGCATCAGTCTGTCTGAAGGGTGCAGTAGCCACCAGATAGTACTTCAGACACCTAACCACATCCAGAGAATGCAAGACCCTCTCCTTAGCATTACTAGGATTAGGGCACAATGAAGGGAGAACAATGTCCTGATTCAAATGAAAGGCAAACACTACCTTAGGCAGAAAATCTGGCTTGAAGCGAAACACCACCTTGTCCTGGTGTCTCTCATAGTAGGGGGGCTGAATGGAAAGCGCCGCCAACTCAGACACACGCCTAACAGAGGTGATAGCCACCAGAAAGACAACTTTGAGAGTAAGAATGGCCAGGGAAGCATCCTGCACAGGTTCAAAAGGAGCACCCTGCAAGGCTGACAAAACCAAGTTCAAATCCCAAACAGGCAGCATAGCCTTACGCGGGGGACGCACATGAGTCATCCCCTGGAAGAAAGTCCTAATCAGAGAATGCTGAGCAAAGGACTTCTGGAAGAAAACAGCCAGGGCAGAAATCTGACCTTTTAGAGTACTAATCTCCAACCCATGCTGTAGGAACTCCAGAATCCTGGGAATAGAGAAGACACGACAGGGAAGCGTAGTGAGCCCTGAGTGAGCAGATCTGGCACCACGGGCAGAGTGTACTGATCTACTGACAACTGCACCACGTCTGCGAACCACATTCTTCTTGGCCACCTGGGGGCCACCAGAATTGCTGGCACCCCTTCCAGAGCAATCTTGCGCAGAACCCTGCCCAGCAGGGGGAATGGAGGGAAGACATACAGAAAATGAAAGTCCTGCCATGACATTGCTAGAGCATCCGTGGTCAAGGCCAGAGGATCCTGGGACAGGGAGACAAAGGTCGGGAGCCTGTGATTGTGACGGGACGCAAACAGATCCACATCTGGTTGGCCCCAACGGTGACACAGATTGGAACACCCTGCTGCATAGGGACCATTCTCCCTGGCGAGAGGTCCCCCTGCTCAGAGAGTCTGCCAGGAGATTTTAAACCCCCGGGATGTACACAGCTGATATGCAGGGAACATTGGTCTCCGCCCAGGTCAGGATCAGAGACACTTCCTGGAGGGCCCTCGGGTCCCTCCCTGATGATTGATGTAGGCAACTGCCGTCTGGTTGTCTGAGTGCACCTGAACAGGCAGGCCCCGAAGGTGAGTAGTCAACTGAGCCAGAACTAACCTGATCGCCCGCAATTCCAAGACATTGATAGGTGTGTGGGCCTCCTGAGGGCCCCACCTCCCCTGGAACCGCAGGGACTTCCAGAAACCCCCCCAACCTGACAGACTGGCATCCGTGGTGACCGTCTCCCAGGAAGGGGTAAGAAAGGATCTGCCCCCCAACAGGCCCTGTCCAGGGACGCTGGATCCTTGTCCCACACTGACAAGAGGTGGAGTTGCAGAGGCATCAAGTGTAACTGAGCATAAGGGACCGCCTCGAAGCACGCCACCATCAGGCCCACCAGCTGCATTCCCTGCCTGATGGAGGGATGACAACAAGATAGCAGGAACTAGACCTGTGTGATCAGACCGTCCACCTTCTGTTGAGGAAGGAAAATCCTTGCCTGAACTGTATCCAGATTCATACCTAGGAATGGAGTCACCAAGGAGGGGGACAGTGAGGACTTGGGGTGGTTGATCACCCATCCAAATGACTCCAGGGTGGACACCACCAGCTGAGTATCCAATTCTGCCTGATGTAGAGATTGGGAGGTGATGAGAATGTCGTCCAGATAAGGCAGCACGCGGACGCCCTGATACCTGAGCAGAGACATCACGCCAGCCAGCACCTTGGTGAACACCCTGGGAGCTGAAGACCAAAGGGCAATGCCACAAACTGGTAGTGTTGATCCTCCAGAGCGAACCTGAGGAACCTTTGATGACCTGGAAATACAGGAATATGAAGGTAAGCATCCTTGATGTCCACAGAAGTCATGAAATCCCCTGGGCGCAGGGAACTGATGGCAGAGCGCAGAGTTTCCATGCGAAAGCACCTGCTGACAAATTTGTTGAGGATCTTTAAGTCCAGGATGGGCTTGACTGAACCATCTTTTTGGGGACTGTGAATAGGTTGGAATAGGAGCCTTTGCCTATTTCTCTTAAAGGGACCTTGCAAATGACCCCCAGCTCCAGGAGGCCTTGCACTGCCTGCACTAGCTCCTGAGCTAACACAGGGTCCAGAGGAATCCGGGATCTGATGAATCTTGGGGGCGGCCAGGCAGCAAACTATCTTGTAACCGGAGGACACTACCTCCTAAATCCACCGGTCTGAGACATGAAGCCTCCAGACGTGAGCGAAGTGCTGAAGCCGTCCCCCCACCCGGATGGGTGAGGGCGCCCCATCATGCCTGAGGAGGCTTGGGAGAGGATTTAGCCTTCGGACCCCAGGAGGAGCCAGGACGTCCACGTCCTCTGCCCCTACCCCAGAAATCTCCCCGGGCCCCAGTAAAAGGAAACCCCCCTCCCTTGTCTAGCACCACGGTAGGGGGAGGAGAATGAGCCCTGACCCCGAAAGGGCCGAGACTGCCGCCTGCGCTGGGGTAACCTGCGCCATTAGCAAAAAGGTCCAGGCGGTCCCCTAACAGGCGTAGTCCTTTGAAGGGAAAACCAGTGAGGGCCTTCTTGGCAGCAGCCCACTGGCGTAGCCAAACCGAGCGGCATATAGCCACCACAAGGGCAGATGTCCTGGCACACATTCTAATGGTGTCATCCAAGGCAGAGAGGACAAAATTCACAAAAACATCACAACTGGAGAGTTCATTAAACACCTCACAAGGCAGATCATCAGGGGCACTATCAAGTATACTTCTGATCAGGGTCCTAGTGGCCACAGTGGTAATGGCAGAGGCACAGACCGGGCGCAGTGCCGTCCCCGCACATGCAAAAGCATGGGACGCCAGCCGGTCAATGCGCCGGTCCTCAGCATCCCGCAGGGTAGTAGAGTCAGGGGAATGCATGACAGAGGTGTTAGATAGCCCTAGGACCAGGGCATCCACCTCCGGAGGGGATGACCAACACTTTACCACATCAGCAGGAAAGGGATACTTCCTATCCCAACTTTTAGGTACACCGGGAAGTCTACTGGGGCGCTCCCATTCCTTGAACACAAGGTTATTGAAATGTGCTTGCTCAGGAAATTCCAAACGTGACTTAGTGGTATGGAAAAGCTCCCCCCTTTGCCTGGGAGCCGCAACAGGGGGAGAAATGGACAGAACCTCAAAAATTCGGGTCAGCAATCTGTCAGTGTCATCCGGGGCCCAGGGGTCAGAGCCCGAATCGTCATGGCCCCTTGGCCTCTCATCAGATGACCCTGAGTCAAAGAAAAGCTCCCCTTCGTCCGACGGGGTATAGCCACAAAGATACCAAAACTCCTCAGTTTCCATAGGGAAAAGAGTGACATTAGGCATTAAGTGCCACTTTTTAGCAGGGGTCTTACACGCCAAGGTATTAGCAATCAACTTCTCAACAGTGGCCAGTCTAGAAGACACATCAGGCTGAGAATCCCCACTTGTATGCAACTCAGTAGGAGTGAGATTTAAGCTTGGGGGAGTGGGTGAAGTGAAACGAGGTGCAGGGCCAGCCCCTGGAAGGCCAGATTGCAGCGCAAGCACTTGCTCAGCACAGGGTATGCAGACCCGCGCCTTGTCAGCATCAACATGAGACTCCCAACACGCTACACACAGCCGGGCTTGTCCCGAAGAAACCCCAGTCACATTATCCTGAGATGCCTCCATATGGTGATTATAGCGGCACTATAGGCCGATAGGGATTAACGCTATACAGCAACCCTGGATCCCCCAATAACCCGCTAGGGAAGTGGGAGTAATTATACTAGGTCTCACAAGTTAACCAACTAAAAGAGGGCCGGGAGAAGCCAATGGATTTGCCCGCCTGAAAGACATAATAAAAGGGGCCGTAAGCAGACAGTAATAAAAAGGTGGTAATAAAGCCGCCCGCGAGGGCACTTACAGACCGCGGTAGGTAGAGGTCCGTCGCGCATGAGCCGACCAAGCAGACAAAATGGCGTCGGTATAACTCAAGGGGCGGGCCGGCAACAGCAATGACGCGGAGCGCGCCAGAGATGGGCCCGCCCCCCCTGAAGAGCACGAAGCCAAGGCGCGCGGCATCAATTTTAAATATGGACATAGTAAGCAAGTCAGCGCGGCTGCTGACACAAAGCAGAATGAAATAAAGCATAAGGCCAATACACGTGAATACATAGTATAAACCCAGACACAACCCCCCTCTTTTCCCCCCGAAGGCTACGTGGAGAATGAGGGAGGATAGCGCCCACTTAAATAGGGCCCACCGATAGGCAGGGGCAATAGTGCAGGAAGGGCATCCCATAGAGGCTCACCTTAAGCCTGAACCGCCTACCCTTTAGTGGGGGATTGCGGGGGAGCAGCGCTCCTAAGCACCTAACAGCGGTGTTGCCTACCATCACCCGACCAGCGCAGCCAAGGCTGGGAGGCATATTACTAATGGAACGGGTGGGAATCGTCCTACAGGGCCGCAGGCTAATAGCCCCACTCACCTGCGAGACGAGAGAGCCATATCTCGTCCTTCGCAGTCCAGACTGCAGAGAAAATCTGGGGATTTGTGGGAGGTCCCTGGGTATTTGAGGGGCCGTGAGGAGCCTATTTTTGATGTCTCTGCAGTCCAGCGCCATCTGGCGGAGTAATACCCAATAGTAAGTACTATATCTGGAGCAGGACGTACTGTATACTAAGAATATAAATCCTATTCAGATTTCTTCCCTCACTTAGTAAATAGGCCCAAAATCTTCACCCCCCACAATTATATTTGTAATGCAGACCAACACCGAACTCATTTGTACTGCATGCGGAATACCACCCAATTCATCTGTAATGCAACCTGTATGGCAATTGGCTCTTAAAATCTTTGACAAATACTATTACTGTAACACAGCCATGTTAGGTACTTCAAATGCATAGAATAATTATCAAAATGTTCAGGTCACAGAATCTTTTACAAATAATTCTGGCTCTGATTTGGTGTAAAATCTGTCCTACCCGTGTCTCATCACTGTTACTTATAAGCAAAACAAAAAAGACCACATACCACTAAAAGTTATTGAGAAGTTGCATACTACTAAAAGTTACAAGTGTCGTAATGCAGAACTACAGAGCATGTACACATGGACCAATAAGTCAGTCAATTTATGTGGCTGGATGATTACGTGGCTATTCTACTTTGGCGATGACAGATGCATCTTACATGATTTGAATGTATATTCTGATTAACAACAGGACATGTGTTATGCGGAACATTTATCTACTGTATATAGATATGGAATAATAAGGAAGCTTGGTAGATATATATAAAATTCGGAAACATCCACGTAGTTCTCTTTTATTTGATTGGGGACAGATTGTTTATAATCTATTTGGAGCATGTGGATATTGATATTCCTACTGCATTCACTAACATAAAAGGTAACTTTCGCTGTGTGATTAAAACAGGCCCAGGACATAGACATAAAACATAAACACAGCAATATTTCATTAATATATGTTGTCAGAATGCATTTTATTATGAATGAATTTTTGTGCATAGATGGCCATTGTATGCTTGTGCGCATTTAACCCATCCGTGCAGTGAGGGTACACATGCCCAGAGCAGTGAGCTGTCCTAATTACGGCAGGGGTTAGGTGCCCAAGAGCACTTCAGTCATGTCCCAGGACATGCACTGCTGCTGCATTGTTGGATGTATTCATAGCTGTTCCTCCCCTTCTAACCAGCTTCCCAGTCATTGCTTAAGAAAAGCAGGATGCTGCCACTACTATGCATTGACGGTGGGGACAGCGTGTTTAAGGCTGTCCCCATATGCTTGATGTGTACATAGCTTGAGACAAACAGAATTAATGGCTTCCCACTATTCAATAAAGGCCAGATTGTTGACATACACAACTAATAGTTGTCCTATTGACAGATTCTCTCACCTGAGCTGTGGATCTTCACAGCTCCCCCAGTGAACAAGAATGGGCCACATGGTTGCTTCTTTAAAGTGGACTGAAACTGAGCAGGATCCATTCCCTCCCCCCAAGGCATCCAAAATCAGGATGCCCCGCTGTGTGAATGGCCAGCGCGGGCACGCCTCCTGTTAGAGGGAGGCAGGGGATACGGCTGCCAGCGTGCTTGGAGCCGCTGTGCTAAGACATCGGCTCAGACATGCGATTGGTCGAGCGGCCGCGCATACGTCATAGGACCGGGATGAGGTGAGTTGATGTGGGGGATCTGGGGGGTTTCATATAGCGGGACAAGGACCAAAACCCAAGATAATCAAAATTAGTGATCTCTCTATGCCTGGGTTGTCAGTTTAGGTGGACAGCCTAGTCTTGGTAGGTTTGCAGTTGTGCCATACTGCTTTCATTTATGGATTTTGGATTGAACACTGCTACGTGAGATATCCATAGCTTTGGCTGTTTTCTTTACAGCCTAACCCTGCTATATATTAAGTCTCAATTTTATCCCTGAGCTCATGATTTTCATGATGCCATTTGTTCACCAATGTTCTTCAACAAAACGCCACAGAACAGCTACAGGTATACTGAGAATAACTCAGACATACATGTAGACTATTAATTGGGTGACATCTGAAGGCAATTGGTCAAGTTGGATTTTATTTAGGAGTGTTAGCTTGACCACAAAATCTCCATAAAATGCTTTTAAATTTGTTGCTGTAATGTTTAAAAACTTGGAAAGAGTATGAATACTTTTTCAAGGAACTGTATGTATTTGATTAGCATTGGATTCGGTTTAGGTTATTCAAACAATTGTTTAAAGATAAATGTGTAAAGGGAGCTAGAAAATAAACAAGAAACATGAGTTGCTAAGCGGCAAATGTATGTCTCTTAGAAATACCATCCTCCTCTGTCAAGAGGGGGCAGGTTACAGTGTCCTATCTTCATCATGTGGGTTGTTAACCTACAAGTAATTGTGCAAATGTGGATTCCTCTGTGGGATAACAAACCAAAGTACTCAATATTTAACTGGGTAATTATTACCAGTGCAGACCAACATTGAAACTTAAAGTCAGGTTTTAATTTAAGTCAGTCAGTGGTGTTTACCACATCCACATATAAAAAAATCTAGAATGACTTTGAGGGCTTTGACTTCAGCCTCATCTTCTCCAGGATCCAGGTTTAGATCAAGAATCTCTTTCCTGGGAGCCCCAAAGAATCTGCTTCAAGATTCTTGTTCCAATGTATGAAGACATCCACTTGTGTGCAGGTCGCAAACATATCCACATGCTGTGCAAGATACCTAGTCAACAATTGAAATTTGAATCACTAAAATTTGAGTTCTATAACCCCCTTGAATGTGTGCCAACAGCAAGGCTGGAAGATGATATACAGACAAAACTTGATACATTCTTGATAAAAGGAGTTTCTCTGCTCTTATTACCAACCTTATTTATTGACCAATTATTTTGCATCACATGTTACAATGTATTTAGAGAGGGACATCCTGGAGAACTGTATTTCAGCAGAGCCAGAAACATATGATGAGCATATGAAAAGCCAATCAGTATACATGACTACATTGGCAAAAATATTTATTTTTAGTTCTATTCACGTCAAATAAATGATTTTAGTTCTTTAGATGTTCTTGGAAGCACTCTGAGCACTTTAAAGAAATGTTTCAGGTTCTGAGACTCAACCTCCTCCATGTACCACAAGCATCAGTTTTGGCCATACTCTCACTAGCGGGTACCAACCATAGTGTAATGGACCACATCTACTGGTAATTTACATAATCAGCCAATATACAGTAACTACTTCTTACAAATTGCAATGCTGAAACAGAACCACTCTAATGAAAAAAAAAAGCCAGCACACCGCATACAGTCTTTTTGGGTGAGGGGTACTATGCTGTTGAGCCAGGAAAAATACATTTCTGTGATTACTCACCTGTAGAATTGATATTAGGAGTATACAGTACATCCTGCTCCAGATAAGAATTATTACTCTTGGGTATTACTCCGCCAGATGGCGCTGGACTGCAGAGACCGCAAAATCGTCTCCCCCCGGCCCCTAAAATACCCAGGGACCTCCCACAAATCCCCAGCATTGAAAAGCAGTGAACGAGAAGCCGGGAGAAACAGAACCAACCAGTAACCATAAACAATGATAACAATCACCATACAGAGGATCCAAAGATAATGCAAAACCAAGGGTGGGGTGGAGAAGGACGTACTGTATACTCATAATATCAATTCTACAGGTGAGTAATCACAGAATTGTATTATTCTTAGTATACAGTATGTCCTGCTCCAGATAAGAATCATTACTCCTGGGATATCCAATAGCAGTGTCCATAAAATAGGGTGGGATGCCCAAAGATAACAACAGACAAGGTCAGACCACTGCCGCCTGCAGAACCTTGCGGCCAAAAGCAGCGTCAGCTGAGGCCCTAACATCAACCTTGTAAAACTTTGAAAAGGTATGAACAGAAGACCAAGTAGCGGCCTTGCAAACTTGTTCAACAGAAGCCTGGTGCTGAAAAGCCCAAGAGGCCGCAATAGCACGAGTGGAATGAGCAGTAAGGCGTAAGGCAGGATTCTTCCCCTTAGCAGAATAGGCCTGAATCACAGCCTGACGGATCCATTTGCTGATAGTAGACTTGTCAGGAGCCAAACCCTTCCTAGGACAAGAAGGGACCACAAAAAGAGCATCAGTTTTCCTGAAAGGTGCAGTAGCCACCAGATAGTACTTCAGGCACCTAACCACATCCAAGGAATGCAAAACCCTCTCCTTAGCGTTACCAGGATTAGGGCACAAGGAAGGAAGAACAATGTCCTGATTCAGATGAAAGGCAGGCACGACCTTAGGCAGAAAATCTGGCTTGAAGCGAAACACCACCTTGTCCTGGTGTCTCTCAAATTAGGGGGGCTGGATGGAAAGCGCTGCCAACTCAGAAACTCTCCTAACAGTAGTGATAGCCGCCAAAAAGACAACCTTGAGAGTAAGAATGGCCAGGGCAGCATCCTGCACAGGTTCAAAGGGAGCACCCTGCAAGGCAGACAAGACCAAGTTCAAATCCCAAACAGGCAACATAAGCTTACGTGGGGGACACACATGAGTAACCTCCTGGAAAAAAAGGTCCTGATCAGAGAATGCTGGGCAAAGGACCTCTGGAAGAAAACAGCCAGGGCAGAGACATGACCCTTCAGAGTACGGAGTTGGAGCCCCAGCTCCAATCCATGCTGCAGGAACTCCAGGATTCTGGAAATAGAGAACACACGACAAGGGAAGAGACCTAGCCTTACACCAGTCAATGTAGGCACGCCAAACCCTATAGTAAATGGAGGAAGAAGACTTCTTTCTAGCCTTTATCATGGTGTCAACAACAGAGGCAGACAGGCCCTTTTCCATCAAGATGGAGGTTTCAGCAGCTAGGCCGTCAAAGCCAGAGTTTGTAAATTGGGATGGCGTAGATGACCCCGAGTGAGCAGGTCTGGCACCCTGGGCAGAGCGTACTCTTCTACTGCCAGCTGCACCACGTCTGCGAACCACACTCTTCTTGGCCACCTGGGAGCCACCAGGATAGATGGTACCCCCTCCTGAGCTATCTTGCGCAGAACCCTGCCCAACAGGGGGAATGGGGGACAGACATACAGGAGCTGAAAATCCCGCCATGACATTGCTAGAGCATCTGTTGCCAATGCCAAAGGGTCCTGGGACAGGGAGACAAAGGCCGGGAGCTTGTGGTTGTGACGGGACGCAGACAAATCCACATCTGGTTGGCTCCAACGGTGATTGATGTAGGCAACCGCTGTCTGGTTGTCCGAGCGTACCTGAACAGGTCGACCCCGAAGGTGGTGGGTCAAGTGAGCCAGCACCAACCTGATCGCCCTTAGTTCCAGAATGTTGATGGGTGTGTGGGCCTCCTGAGGGCCCCACTGTCCTTGGAACTGCAGGGACTTCCAGAAACCCCCCCAACCCGTCAGACTGGCATCCGTGGTGACCGTTTCCCAGCAGGGGGCCAGAAAGGATCTGCCCAACAGGTTCCTGGAGACCAGCCACCGCGAGAGGGACCGCCTGGCTAGAGGGGATAGAACAAGGACCTGGTCCAGGGAGGCGGGATCCTTGTCCCATACTGACAAGAGGTGGAGTTGCAGAGGCCTCATGTGAAACTGTGCATAAGGAACCGCCTCGAAGCACGACACCATCAGACCCACCAGCTGCATTCCCTGCCTGATGGAGGGATGAGGGCAACAAAGCAGGGACTGAACCTGCACCAGTAAACTGTCCACCTTCTGCTGAGGAAGAAAAATCCTTGCCTGAGCTGTATCCAGATTCATTCCCAGGAAGGGTGTCACCAAGGAGGGAGACAGGGAAGACTTGGGATGGTTGATCACCCAGCCAAATGACTCCAGTGTGGACACTACTCGCTGAGTATCCAGCTCTGCCTGTTGGAGGGACTGAGAAGTGATGAGAATTTCATCCAAATATGGCAGCACGCGAATGCCCTAAGCAGAACCATCACCCCTGCCAGCACCTTGGTGAACACTCCGGGACCTGAGGTGAGACCGAAGGGCAATGTCACAAATTGGTAGTGCTGATCCTCCAGAGCGAACCTGAGGAATCTTTGATGACCTGGAAATACAGGAATATGAAGGTAAGCATCCTTGATGACCACAGAGGTCATGAAATCCCCTGGACGCAGGGAACTGATAGCAGAGCGCAAGGTTTCCATGCGAAAGAGCCTGCACCTGACAAATTTGTTGAGGATCTTCAAGTCCAGGATGGGCCTGACTGACCCATCTCTTTTGGGCAGGGTGAAAAGGTTGGAATAGAACCCCTTGCCCCTTTCTCGTAAGGGGACCTGACAGATGACCCCCAGCTCCAAAAGGCTTTGCACCGCCAGAATTAGAGCCTGAGCTGACATGGGGTACTGAGACATCCGGGATCTGATGAATCTTGGGGGGGGGGGGGGGGGGGGCAGGCAGCAAACGCTATCTTGTAATTGGAGGACACTACCTCCTGAATCCACCGGTCTGAGACATGAAGCCTCAAGACGTGAGCAAAATGCTGAAGCCGTCCCCCCACCCGGATGGGTGAGGGCGCCCCTTCATGCCTGAGGGGGCTTGGGAGAAGACTTTGGCTTGGAGCCCCAGGATGAGCCAGGGCGTCCACGTCCTCTGCCCCTACCCCAGAAATCTCCTTGGGACCCGGTAAGGGATACCCCCCTCCTCTGCCTGGCTCCACGGCAAACAGGTCCAGGCGGTCCCCAAACAGGCGTAGTCCTTTGAAGGGAAAACCAGTGAGCTTTCTTGGCAGCGTTGTCAGCAGCCCACTGGCGCAGCCAAACCGAGCGGCATATAGCCACCACTAGGGCAGAGGCTCTGCCACACATCCTAATGGTATCATCCAAGGCAGAGAGGACATAAGTCACAAATACCTCACAACGAGAGAGTGCATTCAACTCTTCACTAGACGACACAGGAGCACCCTCTAAGACACCTCTAAGCAGGGTCCTAATAGCCACAGCTGTAATGGCAGAGGCACAGACCAGGCGCAGCGCCGTCCCCACACAGGCAAAGGCATGGGATGCCAGCTGATCAATACGCCGGTCCTCACTATCCCGCAGCATAGTAGAGTCATACATAACCCTAGGACCGGGGCATCCACCTCTGGAGGGGATGACCAACGCTTCACCAAATCAGCAGGAAAGGGATACCTCTTATCCCAACTCTTAGGGACTCCAGGGAGCCTGCTGGGACGCTCCCATTCCTTGAGCATGAGGTAATTAAAATGGGCTTGCTCAGGAAGCTCAAAATGTGGCTTAGTGGTATGAAACAATTCCCCCTGCTGCCTGGGGGCCGCAACCGGGGGAGAGATAGACAGTACCTCAAAAATCTGAGCCAACAGCCTATCGGTATCATCTGGGGCCCAGGGGTCAGAGCCAGAATCATCATGACCCCTGGGCCTCTCAGATGACTCCGAGTCAGAGAATAACTCCCCTTCTTCCAAGGGGGTATAACCGGACAGCTCCAAGAACTCATCAGCCTCCATAGGGAAAAGAGTGACATCAGGCGTCAAGTGCCGCTTCTTAGCAGAGGCCTTACGAGCCAAGGTATTAGCAAGCAACTTCTCAACACTAGCCAGTCTGGAAGACACATCAGGCTGAGAATCCCCCCTGGTATGCAACTCAATAGGAGTACAATTTAAGCTTGGGGGAGTAGGTGAAGCCATACGTGGCGCAGGCCCAGCTACTGGTAAACCAGGCTGCAGCGCAAGCACCTGCTGGGCACAAGGCATACAGATCCGCACATTGTCAGCACTAGTAGGGGACACCCCACAAGCTACACACAGCCGGGCTTGTCTCGAAGGAACCCCGAGCACATTATCCTGAGACGCCTCCATATGGTGATTATAGCGGCACAATAGGCCGATAGGGATTCACGCTATAAAAGCAACCCGGGATGCCCCAATAACCCGCTAGGGAAGTGGGAGTAATTTACACACTAGGCCTCTCAAGTTTAAGAACTAAATAGAGGGAATAGGGCGGGGAGAAACCAATAGAGTTCGACCCGCCTGAAAGACATGTATAATGACATAGGGTAAATAAGCCGCCCGCGAGGGCACTCACGGGCCGCGGTAGGTAGATGCCAGCCACGCAGCAGGCGAATCCGGTGAAAAATGGCGCCGGGTATACCTCGAGGGGTGGGCCGCGGAGATTGTGACGCGGAACGCGCCAACCGCGGGCCCCGCCCCCCGAAAAGAGAGAAGCAGCACACGTGACCAGCAACCAATGATGCCGCCCCCAACCGCGGAACACAGTGGAAGCGCGCGGCTGCGGCATTTTCAAAACGTAACCAGTGCAACCAAGTCAGCGCGGAGACTGACACCAAAACGAAGCACATAATACAGTGAAGCACCAAGGCATACACCCCCCCCATCCACTTAACATAGGACCCACCGATAGACAGGGGCAAGGGGCAATAGGGTGGCAGGGGCATCCCATAGAGGCTCATCATATGCCTATACCGCCTACCCTTTGGTGGGGGACTGCGGTGGAGCAGCGCTCCTAAGCACCTGGCAGCGGTGCTGCCTACCATCACCCGGACCAGCGCAGCCAAGGCTGGAAGGCCATCTTCTTGTCCTTCGCAGTCCAAACTGCAGAGAAAATCTGGGGATTTGTAGGAGGTCCCGGGTATTTGAGGGACCGGGAGGAGCCAATTTTGCGGTCTCTGCAGTCCAGTGCCATATGGCGGAGTAATACCCAAGAGTAATGATTCTTATCTGGAGCAGGACGTACTGTATACTAAGAATAAAGGTCCTTACAAAAGACCAGAGGAAGGATTAGGTAAGGAGGGTGACTCATGAGAGTCTTAGTATCTGAGGTACACGCTGATTGATTACCCTCTTTGTTTCTTCCATGAGTGTGCAAATGAAGGCAAATCAGACCTGTCTTTTTCAACACACTATCAAAGCTAGTATGTGTAACTGGGATAGTGTAGAACAACTGTGGCAAAAAATCCCAACGTGGAGGCAGCCTCCCACAGACCATCTATCTCCATGTCAACTTTGTGTACTTGTGTACAAGTCCTTAGACACGCTAATGCAACCTAAAGTACCCCGATCACCTCCAGCTGCAGATTTAAAAAGTCCCAGTGCATCAGTTTACAAAAGAGGTACACAAGCAGCAAAACTTCCCAGGGCACTAGGAGTACATCTGTGCCAGCTGCAGGAGGATCCCTTACTTGTGCCACAAATGGTCGCTATCATTCTGTCCTAACACCACCCCCCAAGCTGTCTGCTCTGGAATTACACCATTGTGTTCTCGACACCCTGAAATTAAACCAGGACAGGCACGTGTCTCTCCGTTCAGTGGAGATTCCACTAAACCGGGACAAGCAGATATCATAGGCACATGAAATAAAAAGCAGATAATACAGCAGCTGCAGCTTGCATACTTGTGGGGTTTATAGAAAAATGAGGCTCAACATCCTATAGCATGCAGTTTCCGATGTCACCTGGGCCCCAGGCTACTCCAAGATGGTGGTGATATCGTAATTATAGGCATCTGAAAAAATGGGGGAACCCGTGACCTCTGACATTGATAACATCCAAGTGGGCTGCATGCAGTGCTTTTCACACAGCCTGGCTGAGCAACAAAGTTCACACTTTAACATAGCATGATTAGATAGCAGCGGCATACTGTCAGCTGTTAAGGGATCTAGAACTTATCTGACCTGAATTGCGCATTCTATTGGAGTAGAGACTTGAGCAACTTGTGCCTGTGCTACAATTGCTATCAGTAGCCCAGAGCAGACACTTTTCTGTGAACATAAAAAAGGAAAAAAAAACTGCTGCAGGGCCCCTGCATCCAATATCCCTTCTTCTAGGTCTTGACGTCCAGCAACTGTGGTCAGTGTTGTGTATCCAAATGAGGTTGAAGGACATTTGTTTTGGAATACACAGCCAGAAGAGATTACAACCACCAATAAACTCAAAACATAAGTTACATACAGTGTCAGATATAATTGTTACTAAATTTACTGAACATGTTTCTGAACTCTAGTGTCAGCTCTGTGAAAATGGTTTGATTTATCAGTTTCCATTTTCATACAGAGCAAATATGTTAAGAGGCCCACCCAATAAAAGCCTTCAGATATCACGATTTCTGGAAAAAGGGGTCTCAGGTCTTCACCACCAAATCATATCAGATTCTTAATACTTGGCTTCTAGTTTAAGTTAAGAAATTAGATCTGGTTTGTTTCTTTGCCTTCTTAACCTTTTGGGAAAAAAATGATACAGATGAGGTAAGAGTTCTAAGCTTTATATTCCTCTTCCAAATACTCAAATTCTTTTAGATTCTTCACTGCTGTAATATTGTATGACAAATGCTATGTTTTTGTGGGCATTATCACAGGACAGATTTACCTGTTTTGGATTTTATGAAAACATCCAAAAGTTTAGCCAAGAATAAAAATATTTTATTAGGATAATTTAGAGAGAAAAATCTGATTGCGAGGAATAAGCAGTTATTGGCATACTGTGTCTTGTCTTGATTGTTGGAGGGTATTAGGAGAGGAACAATATCACAAAGACTTTATACCTAAACGGTAAGAAGCTGGAGAATATGCTTCTTAAAATTTCCTTAGTATACACGCATAATATTTTTTGTTGTCAACACACCTTGGAGCTTTCCTGTTGACAAATAGCTATATATTAAAAACATCTTTATATTCTATTAAAAATACTACTGTCACATTGTGTCTGGTTCATTTTCACATCACTGACTGTGAAACAGCTGCCTTGATTTAAAAACACACCAGTCAAAAAATTGCAACAAAAAGCAGTGGAGTGATTTTAGGGATTTTGTTTTCTTCTTTCTTATCTTCTTTCTTTTGTTTTTTTAATTTTCTGAGTTACTACTTGTTTTTTTCCCCCTTTTTTTAATTCTGAGTAACTGCTTGTTTCACCACCCTGTTTTTAATTTTCTGAGTCACTGCTTTATTACCCCCCCTTTTTTTTCTCTTTTGGGCTGTAGTTAATTAAAAATGTAGGCTATGTAGTGTTAAATAAAGAATCATGATTTAGATTATTTTGGGTCACCATATAGGCATTTAGAACGTATGTTATGTGAGGGAAGTGCATCGGTTTCATGTTCAACCCATTAAGGAAGGTTGGTCAGACTTTGCACCCCCCACAACAAGCATCTGGTTGGGGGGTAGCATGTGTGTAAGGCAAGGGAGGAGATTGCATGGTCCCTGAAAGTTTGTTTTTTTTTTCGTTTATTTGTTGTGTGCTCTCCTGCCTTGGGCTACAGTCCTTCTTGGGGGCTCATGTCTAGCGGTTGGATAGGACCTCTGATATATATATATATATATATTGTAGACATGTCACTGGAGAAGTGATCGAGGGGGTGTACATTTCACCTAGGTTACTACGCTGGGTGAGATGGTAAGTCCAGGGTTGATTTGTTTCCCAGCAGTGGTATGCTGCTGAGGTGTTGTTCAATTTTGCCGGGCCTGGATTTATATGGAATGGCAGGTAGGTTTGGTAGAGGGACCTGTCATTCCACACCCCTCCGATCCGGTTTGGGTTTTGAATCAGGTGAGCTCTGATCCTAATTAGCCTGGGAGGTAAAAGCTCTGCAGAGACTGCAGGCTATTGCTCTCAGCCAGGAATGAACAGCCTGTGTGTGTCTGTGAAGGAAGCTGCGAACGCAGCCACTGCTGGAGCTAAAAACTCACCCTGCGATGTCCAGGCGAACGCTGTATTTTGAAAGTGTCAGCTAGGTGAGAAGAACCTGCTAGTAAGCGCCCAGACGGGCTAGGTCTTTATTTTGTTTTGTACACTAAAGAAGCACGCTGCTGCTGTATGTTTTGTTTACTGGACTGTTTATGCCATGAATAAACGCCAAGACCTGCTTTTATAACACCTAAGTCTGTCGTGAACTGTGTCCAAACACACCATCCCCCGGGAAGATCCCTACAATTGGTGCTGCGGAGCGGGCAAAACGGTGTGGACAGACTTGGCTACAGCTGCCTATGTCTTGGGTGAAAGCTGCAACTACACTCCAAGAACAGTCGGGCAACATGGAGGAGATGCTGAAGCAGTTTATGCAAGTAAGTTTGCAACAACAACAGGCCCAGATAGAGGCTAATAGACGCCATGAACAGACCATGGCTGCCCAACAACAACTTATTGAACACCTGATTGCAAAACAAGAGGCGCCTGTGGTTGCTAACCCCCACACAGTGGTGCGAGCCGCTCCAGAGACTTTTGATGTGAAAAGAGCTGTGCAGCGAGCGCTGCAAAAGATGACTGCTGAGGATGATGTTGAGGCCTTCCTAACTGGGTTTGAGCGTGCGGCTGAGCGAGAGAAGTTACCCGTCGCTGAGTGGGCAGAGGTAATTGCGCCCTATTTAACAGGGGAACCTCAAAAGGCCTACTATGACCTCAGTGAGCAAGAGGTTAAGGACTATACTCGGCTAAAAGCGGAGATACTTGCCCGGCTAGGCGTTACTACTGCGGTCCGTGCCAGGAGGGTACGCAACTGGAGCTACAGTTTGGACAAATCGGCGAGGTCCCAGATGTATGACCTGATCCATTTGGCGAGGAAGTGGTTGGAGCCAGACACTTCTACTCCTGCACAGATCCTAGAGAGGGTTGTGATGGACCGCTACCTCCGAGCACTTCCTGCTGACCTGCAATGCTGGGTGGGACAAGGTGACCCTAAGAATGCAAACGAACTTGTCAACCTTGTGGAGAGATTCCAGGCGACTGAGGACTACCTCCGTGATGTTTCTGCAGCCTCCTCACCTCCCCGGAGTGCCAGATCTGTGCCATCAGCTGGTAAGAGACTTCCATCTATTGGGGGAGTGTGGAGGGGTGCTGAGGAAGGAAAAAGGGCTCAAGTGGTGTCTCAGGGGCAAAAGACTGGAGATGGTCCCGGGTGGCTAAGTAGCCCTAAAAAGGACTCCTGGCCAAGGAGAACAGGCTCTATCCAGTGCTGGAGATGCCATGAGACGGGACACGTGTCTGCCCATTGCCCTCTTACCACTGAGCCCATGGACTGTGAGGTTAGTCGGCGTCAGTCGCTATTTGCGGAACCATCTTGTGTTGCAGTTCCTGGACTAGAGACTGAACCGCAAATCTGCGACATTACAATTAATGACTTTCCTGTTAAGGCGTTGCTGGACTCAGGAAGCCTCGTAACCTTGGTGCATGCCAGCCTGGTGGCTGGGGACTTTGAGTGTAAAAAGCATATGAGTGTTGTTTGTATACATGGGGATACAAAAGTGTACCCTATAGTGCTGGCTGAAGTCGGGACTAAACAAGGCACCGTACAATATGAAGTGGGTGTGGTTAAAAATCTCATGCACAACGTAATACTGGGGCGCGATTTTCCACTATTCTGGGCTCTCTGGGGAAAAAGAAAATCCCCCGAAAGGAGTGAGGATACTCCTAAGGTTGTTGCGTTACCCCCTGTAAATGATAAAAGTGTGCAGGATGAAAATAATTGTTTTCCTTTGCAGGTCCTGGCTGGAGAGGAGGAGGCTCCTCCCACTGAGCAAAATATACCCGACTTAGAGGTGTCTAGGGATAATTTTGGGACTGCACAGTTACAGGACCCCACTCTCAAAAATGCGAGAGAGCAGGTTGCTGTCATGAATGGGGTACCTCAGGAACCAGATGCTGAGAAAAGATTTCCACATTTTTCTGTGACTAATGATCTTTTCTATAGAGTCACTAAGGTTAAGGATGAGATTGTGGAACAGCTTCTGGTGCCTAAGCCGTACCGGCGTCAGGTGCTGGACATGGCACATAACCATGTTCTTGGGGGACACTTGGGGACTGACAAAACGCAGGAGAGGGTTCTCCAGAGGTTCTACTGGCCGGCGATATATGGTGATATTAAAAAGTACTGCGAGTCGTGCCCCACATGTCAGCTTAGTGCCCCAGTGTCACATTTTCGCAGTCCTTTGGTTTCGCTCCCTATTATAGAGGTGCCTTTTGAGCGTATAGCCATGGATTTAGTGGGTCCCATTGTAAAATCCGCTAGAGGACACCAATATATTCTGGTGGTCATGGATTATGCGACCCGCTATCCTGAAGCTGTGCCCTTAAGAAACACCGCATCTAAAACAATTGCACGTGAGTTGTTTTATATGTTCTCTAGGACTGGAATCCCCAAAGAAATCCTAACTGACCAAGGTACACCCTTTATGTCAAAGGTGATGAAGGAGTTATGCAAACTATTTAAAATCTCACCCATCCGTACCTCTGTATACCACCCCCAGACGGACGGATTGGTGGAGAGATTTAACAAAACTTTGAAACATATGCTGAAAAAAGTGGTGGAAAAAGATGGCCGTGACTGGGATCATTTGTTACCCTACCTCATGTTTGCTATTAGGGAAGTGCCCCAAGCGTCCACAGGGTTCTCACCATTCGAGTTGGTCTATGGTCGTCACCCTAGGGGTCTACTGGACATTGCAAAAGAGACATGGGAGAGCGAGTCCACCCCATACAGGAGCGTTATTGAGCATGTAGCACAAATGCAGGACCGTATAGCCGCTGTAATGCCCCTAGTAAGGGAACACCTCCAGAGGGCGCAAGAGGCCCAAAGTAGAATCTACAACCGGTCTGCAAGAATCAGGACATTTAACCCAGGCGATAGGGTCCTTATACTAGTTCCCACTGTTGAGAGTAAATTCCTGGCGAAGTGGCAAGGTCCCTATGAGATTGTGGAAAAGGTCAGTGAGGTGAACTACAAGGTGCACCAACCAGGTAGAAGGAAGCCTTTCCAAGTTTACCACGTAAACTTGATTAAGCCCTGGAAAGACAGGGAATCCTTGGGGGCGACAAATACTGTTAATAATTTGTCACAACCAATCCCTCCAGTCAAGGTTGGTGATACCCTATCAGTGTCACAGAAACAGGAGGTTCAGGAATTTTTACAGAAAAACAAAGACAAGTTTTCTGACCTTCCAGGGCGTACACACCTCATCTATCATCACATTGAAACTGAGCCTAGAAGCAGAGTAAACCTCAAGCCCTATAGGATCCCAGAAGCCCGTAGGGAAGCCGTATCTGCCGAGGTAAAACGTATGCTTGATCTGGGAGTAATTGAGGTGTCACAGAGTGAATGGTCCAGCCCGATTGTATTAATCCCAAAGCCTAATGGAACTTGGAGGTTCTGTAACGATTTCAGAAAGTTGAATGAGATCTCAAAGTTCGATGCCTATCCTATGCCCAGGGTAGATGAGTTGATTGAGAAGTTGGGTAATGCCAGATACATAACCACCCTCGATCTCACAAAGGGCTATTGGCAGATTCCACTTACTAATGAGGCTAAAGAGAAAACTGCATTCTCCACCCCTGATGGGCTATTCCAGTATGTAGTGATGCCGTTCGGGTTACATGGAGCACCTGCGACTTTCCAGAGGTTGATGGACTTGATTTTGCGACCACATCGTGATTACTCAGCTGCCTACCTCGATGATGTGGTCATTTTTAGCCCTGATTGGGAAAGTCACCTCTGTAAGGTACAGGCTGTATTGGATACCATAAGTGATGCGGGGTTGACCATAAATGCCGAGAAGTGTGCAATAGCCCTAGAAGAGGCCAAGTATCTGGGCTACATTATTGGAAGAGGGTTGATTAAGCCACAGCTTAATAAAGTGGAGGCAATACAGAATTGGCCTAGACCCCTGACAAAGAAACAGGTCAGAGCTTTCCTTGGTATTACGGGCTATTACCGTAGATTTGTGCCGAACTTCGCCTCAGTTGCTGCTCCCCTAACGGACTTGACCAAGGGCGGAAAGAGAGCCATGATCACGTGGACTCCAGAGGCCGAGAAGGCTTTCCAAAGCCTTAAGTCTGCCTTGTGCCAACAACCTGTGTTAGTTACCCCCGATTTCAGGCGAGAATTTCTGGTCCAGACAGATGCTTCTAACACAGGCTTAGGTGCAGTACTCTCACAAGTAGTAAATGGTGAGGAGCATCCGGTGATGTACTTGAGTAGAAAGCTAACCCCGGCCGAAAAAAATTATGCCATTGTGGAGCGAGAATGTTTGGCAGTGAAGTGGGCCCTCGAATCCCTAAAATATTACTTGCTAGGAAGGAAATTCAAGTTAGTGACAGACCATGCCCCCCTAACATGGATGAAGTTAAATAAGGAGAGAAACGCAAGAGTGACTAGATGGTTTCTGTCCCTACAAAACTTTAATTTCACTGTGGAACACAGGCCAGGGAAATTACAGGCAAATGCTGACGCATTGTCGAGGGTACATTGTCTGTGGGGACAAAATGCTCAGCCCTCCGGTCTGAAGAAGAGGGGGGGGATATGTAGACATGTCACTGGAGAAGTGATCGAGGGGGTGTACATTTCACCTAGGTTACTACGCTGGGTGAGATGGTAAGTCCAGGGTTGATTTGTTTCCCAGCAGTGGTATGCTGCTGAGGTGTTGTTCAATTTTGCCGGGCCTGGATTTATATGGAATGGCAGGTAGGTTTGGTAGAGGGACCTGTCATTCCACACCCCTCCGATCCGGTTTGGGTTTTGAATCAGGTGAGCTCTGATCCTAATTAGCCTGGGAGGTAAAAGCTCTGCAGAGACTGCAGGCTATTGCTCTCAGCCAGGAATGAACAGCCTGTGTGTGTCTGTGAAGGAAGCTGCGAACGCAGCCACTGCTGGAGCTAAAAACTCACCCTGCGATGTCCAGGCGAACGCTGTATTTTGAAAGTGTCAGCTAGGTGAGAAGAACCTGCTAGTAAGCGCCCAGACGGGCTAGGTCTTTATTTTGTTTTGTACACTAAAGAAGCACGCTGCTGCTGTATGTTTTGTTTACTGGACTGTTTATGCCATGAATAAACGCCAAGACCTGCTTTTATAACACCTAAGTCTGTCGTGAACTGTGTCCAAACACACCATCCCCCGGGAAGATCCCTACAATATATATATATATATATATATATATATATATATACATACTGTATATGGGATAGCATCCCACAACCTCTAGGGGTTTCACTCTCCTATTAAGAGGGGAAAGGCCTTTTTTTATAGTTCTTTTGGCGAATTGTCTTGCAAAGGCAACACCCTTCTCTGTCCTGGAAGAATTCCTGGACCATGAATGAAGCTATCTATTAGTAAATGGGATGATAGGAGAGGATCTTGTCTTTATTAACTATTATGCCCCTAATAAAGGTAAAGTAGCATTCTTCCAGAGAATGTTCCGGGCATTGGCCAGAGAGTGGAGGGCATGGCGATTATGGGTGGAGATTCGAATTTGGCATTGGATGCTTATTTGGATGAGTCAAACCCAGGCAAAGCTAGTTTGAAGATGCCACCTAGAGGGAGTAGACAGCTTGCACAGATAGTGGCAGCCCATGGGTGAACTGACATTTGGAGGTAAAATAATGCCAAAAAGATTACACTTTTTTCATCTGCCCATTAAACATATCGGTGCATTGACCGCATTTTTGGATTGGGATTGTTTTGAGGACCATCAAGAGCAAGACTGTACACTACACATGGTCAGATCTTGCAGCAGTGGTTCTCCACCTAGAAGGTCTCTGGACCAAACCCAACAGCTTTAAATAGAGGCTTAATAAAATAATGCTAGGTTGGCCATGGGTGGGTGAAGTGCTTCAAAAAGATCTTGATGAATTTTTTACTTAGAATAAAGCAGTGGCCA
The DNA here is from genome assembly GCA_027917425.1 of Gastrophryne carolinensis. Classification (NCBI taxonomy): domain Eukaryota; kingdom Metazoa; phylum Chordata; class Amphibia; order Anura; family Microhylidae; genus Gastrophryne; species Gastrophryne carolinensis. Next base: position 199,549,559 of record CM051237.1, read on the forward strand.
AAGACCCGATGGTGAACTGGTTGGTACACAAGGCCTATGTTAGGGGTAGGCTCATACAGATTTTTGTTAGTATAAAAATAGAACTGACCAGTAACTAGAACCTTAAGAGATCTGATCAGAGAAAATAAGAAGCAGCCCGACATAGGCCTTGTGTGCCAAATAGAGGCACTGCGAATGAAAAGGAATTGAAATGGAATCAGGTGAGATTCTATATGTCTAAAGATAAATTTGACTGGCCAAACTCTCTCTCCTACCCCAAAATTAAAAAAGATGGTGGATTTCTGACCCAGAATCCAGAGAGGGTAAATTAAGCATTTGCTAAACTCTATTTCAATCTATATGCTTAGCCTCCATGGATAGGTCAGGAGAAATTCTAGATGTATGTTTAGATGAATACACATGTTTTTTTGAAGTATTGGATATTATTTGTGGAAGGGCTGTGTAATTCTTATGTCAGTTATAACTATATTGGAGAGAGAAAGTCTTATTCAGGACTATGAGACTTTTCATTTGATATCAAACATGGCATGTATATGTTGTCCAGAACCTGATAATCCACATAGTATTGGACCATGGATGATATATATTTGGTGTTTGGGTTCATTTAACTAAGAAATTAATGGGGATCATGAATTTCTTGGTTACAATATGATAACATGCGTATTGAGGGAGTTATACCCTTTGGCCGACCTTGGCAGACACTTCCACGAGGCGGGGAATGCTCTCCACTCCCCCTATTGTTCAATACATTAGGAAGCTGTGTGCAGGGGGAGGCAGATGATGAATGGACCCCTTCAACCATGATTGCCATGAAACCATAAGAATCTCTATCTGTCTCTGCATTCTCTCTCTCTATATCCACTATAATATATATTGTACTGTAACTAATGTATAACTTATAATATCTAAGGTTATCTGGGGAAGCTTCATGAACATATTGGCTTAATGAAGGTTCTTTACTGTGCTGGTAAATTAAACCCATTTTAATTTATACATCTTACTGTGTGTGGTGGATAATTTCTCACACAAAAGATTGTAGTTGCAAGGTATTTAAGGTATTAAATATATTTCTTCTTAGGACATGTCACTGGTTGTATGAGGACAGCCTCAGCGACCATTGTTTTGAATAAGATTATTGGCCGCTGGGCTGATATGATTATTAGTATTTGCAATATTTATAGTATTAAATTGTAGTAGAAATATTGGAGATTTATATGAAGCAACTATTAATAGAAATCATATTTTCCTATTTCACCGGCAGAAGCCATGCTGACACACATTTTGGTGTTTCCCAAGAGTGAAAACGATCCCATGGATTGTACGAGGTATCACCCCATTGACATAAAGGTCTTCGCCAAGATTCTGGTGGATAAACTGAATTTTTTTTTTGGCCAAAATAATTCATCCAGACCAGGTAGGCTTTGTCCCTGGCAGACAGTGACCCAATCAGACCATAAGAGTCAATATAATATCTCTTACTGAAAAATCGTTCAGTAGGGTCCCAGGAAGAGTGGTTTGATGCTATTGGTCAATGTCCAGAAGGCCTTTGACACTATTTCCTGGGAATATGTGGAGGTTACTCTATAAAGAATGGGATATGGGGAGAGATTCTTGAGAATTTGTAGGGCTTTCTATAACAATCCCATGGCCTCAGTCGTGGGACACGGGTGCTGCATTTCCTCAGGCTTATTTGTTTTTTCAATGGAGTTAATGGCTACTTTAAAGGTGTAATGTGCGGTAAGAATGAGAATAATTGTGCTTTGTTCGCTGAAGAATTATCCCTGTTTGTAACCAACTTATTGCAAGCCTGCCAGCTCCGCCAATTCCCGGGTCATCTGCTCTTGATGCCTTTCCATCGCAACCGCTCTTGCGTCTAACGTAGCCGTTTGTTGCAAGTCCTCAGTATCTTTTCTCACCACCTTCTTAACGCGAAGCACCATTGACTCTAGGTCTGCTTTGGAGGAGAGGGCTTGTAGGTCCTCCTTAGTAGCCAAGGATTGTAGGTGGTTTCTCAATGCTGCCCCCCCCCCCCCCCCGAGAACTCCTCCTGCTTGTGGTGAATGATCCCTGTGGGGAGTTGCATCTAGGAATGTGAACCCCTCTTTTATCCATGCCATCCGAGATCCGGCTGCCGATCTGGATCAATATTCCAGTGAGGGAGAGAAAGTCGGATTTCCCTGGTGGGGCCGAGGGATCGAGCCTCCTATGCTATCCTCGCTGCTGCTGCTCGTATCAAAATGCAAATCTGGACTCAATATGGGAGAGCAGGCCACCTCTCTGGCACCTCTGGGGGTTCCCCCACGGGATCTCTATTGGCCTTCATCACCAGGGCTGTTGCCAATAGCAGGGGAGCCCAGCTCCATGTCGCTCTTGGGACTCCAGGGCTTGCTGCTCACCCCCCCTCCAGTCTCAGCAACAGCCCGACCACTCACGTTGCTCTCACCACCGCCTCGGCCCGGCTTTGCGAGCACGTGTTCCTCCAGTCCCCCTCACCTCCGCCGCTCCTTGCCTTCTCCGATCTCCGCCACTCCGTCCCTGTCCCTCATCCCCCGCCCCTCTCAGATGTGCGATCGGGGGACTCGGCTCCCTCCACCACCTCTTCTTCTCTGTCTCGCCGCATCAGCGTGGCCGGCACCATCTTTTTCGCCTCCTGCTGCCGCTTCCGTGCGGCTGGGGGAGCCAGAAACCTGGCGATCCCCGCACGGGATGGAGCCACCGACCTCCTTGCCCCCTTCCTTCTCTTCTGAGACCCCATTTTTCTGTGCACCAGTCGCCTGTATGATATAGGGCTGTACAGAGCTCTCACAGAACGCTCCTCACACTTCCATGCTCAAGTCATGCCCCCTCGACTTTAATTATAAACTTAGATCAAGATAAGAGGGAGTTGTTACGGGGTCGTATAATATCCACTGGACAGACTCCAAAACAACATATTTGAGAATTAAGTTAATATATGCATAGGCAAAACTATGTTCCCCTCTTTAAGGTAAAACCACCTTTAAAGATTGGGAGGACAGATCTTTGATGGGGAGAGTGGTGGCTATTAAGATGGACCTACTTCCTAAGGTTTTATACCTTTTTAGGGCCATCCCATTTTCATTATGACTAGTGACCTGAAAAAACATGTAAAATTATAGGTTTTATCTGGAAGAAAATAAGAGGGTGAACAAGGACACACTCTGTGCTGCCACAGGACAGGGGCTTCCCTGCCTATTAGGATCCCATTAGGCAGCTAGGGTTTCAGAGTTATCTGCAATATATAGAAGTGAGAGGATAGAATGGGTAGGTATGGAGGCAGGGTGTGTGTGTCCCAGCAGCGGTGGACTCAGTATTTTGGATCTCAAGTAAGCAAAAGGTGATGATTATTTTCCCTACCCCGATAGAGTCATTGAAGAGTGGGAGAGGGGTAGGCAAACTTTGACCACTGATTTCAGGGAGAGACCCTCTGACCCCTATTTTTGGAAACCCCAGTTTTGGACCTGGTATGGGTCTAGTGGATTGGTAAAGGGATGATTCGGAGTGGGCCAGATTAATAAAAAATACAATTCTGTGAAATACTCACCTGTAGAATTGGTATTATACGTATACAGTACGTCCTGCTCCAGATATAATACTTACAATTGGGTTATCCTCCACCAGATGGCGCTGTGCACTGCAGACATGCAAAAACAGGCTCCTCCCGGCCCCTCATATACCGAGGGACCTCCCACAAATCCCCAGCATTGAAAAGCAGTGAACAAGAAGCCGGGAGAATTTAAAAAACAACTGGTAATGATAACAATGATAACAATCACCATACAGGGGATCCAGAATAATGCAAAAATACCATTTTGTGAGTACTCACCTGAAAAATGGATATTGTTGGTGTGCCACACACCCCGCTTCACCTTTAATATTCTTCACGATTGGGTTACTCACCGCCAGGTGACACTGTTGCAGAGAGGAAGTCTTGTAACGAGCCCCCTTCCGGCCTATATATACCTGGTACCTCCCATTTATCACCAGTGATTTAAAAAGCAGAAAGACAAGGTACCAGTAATTCAACGATAACCTCAAAATAAATAAAAGCTTCACCATATAAAGGATTCGGGATACCGAAAAGGGTGGGAGTGAAGCGGGGTGTGTGGCACACCAACAATATCCATTTTTCAGGTGAGTACTCACAAAATGGTATTATTCTTGGTGTGCCACACACCCCGCTTCACCTTTAATATTTTTCACGATTGGGACATCCAAAAGCAGTGTCCACAAGGGATGGGCATCCCAAGGCAAGGTGAAGCATAACTTAAATGACTGCAGTCTGCAGAACTTTGCGGCCAAAAACAGCATCCACTGAGGCTCGCACATCAACTTTGTAAAACTTAGAAAAAGTATGAACCGAAGACCAAGTGGCGGCCTTACAAACTTGTTCAACAGAAGCTTGGTGCTGAAAAGCCCAAGACGCTCCAACGGCGCGAGTAGAATGAGCAGTGATACGAAAAGGGGGAACTTTCCCCTTAGCAGAATAGGCCGCAATAACGGCCTGACGTATCCATTTGCTAATGGCAGATTTGGCTGGTGCCAAACCCTTCTTAGGCCCACAGGGCACAACAAAAAAGGCATCCGTCTTACGAAAAGGAGACGTGATAATCAAGTAGTACTTAACACAGCGTACTACATCCAAACAATGCAAAACCCTCTCTTTGTCATTCTTAGGATTAGGACACAAGGAGGAAAGAACAATATCCTGATTCAAATGAAAAGCAGAAACAACCTTAGGAAGAAAGTCTGGCTTGAACCGAAAGACCACCTTATCCTGATGCCTCTCAAAGTAGGGCGCCTGGATAGACAAGGCCGCCAACTCCGAGACACGCCGGACCGAAGTGATAGCTACCAAGAAGACAATCTTCTGAGTCAGGGTAGACAAAGCAATATCTTGCAGAGGCTAAAAGGAGGAGCCTGCAGAGCAGAAAGAACCAAATTCAAATCCCAAACCCGGAGTAATGGTTTCCTGGGAGGCCGCACATGCGTAACCCCCTGGAAAAGAGTTTTAACTAAAGGATGAAGCGCAAAACGCTTCTGAAAAAAAGATAGATAGGGCAGAAACTTGCCTTTTCAAAGTACTTAGCTGAAGACCAGAGTCCAGCCCAGATTGTAAAAACTCCAGAATCCTGGAGACCGAGAAGACCCTACAAGGAAAGGATCTAATCTCACACCAAGCGATATAGGCTTTCCAAGTCCTATAGTAGATGATAGAAGAAGACCTCTTCCGGGCACTGATCAGAGTCTTAACGACTGAGTCAGAAAGACCCTCCTCCTTCAAGATGGAGGTTTCAGCAGCCAGGCCGTCAAACCCAGCGCTGGTAAATTGGGGTAACACAACCGACCCTGAGTGAGCAGATCGGGCCGAAGAGGCAGAACGAACTGGTCCACTGCCAGCCGAACGATGTCTGCGAACCACACTCGCCTTGGCCACCTTGGGGCCACGAGAACAGCGGACACCCTTTCCAGAGCCAACTTCCGAACCGCCCAGCATGGGTATCGGAGGAAACAGGTATAGAAATCCCAAATCCCCCCAGCTCAGGGACATGGCGTCCACTGCCAGAGCCAGAGGATCCCGGGAGAGCGACACAAAGATCGGGAGCCTGTGATTGTGACGAGAGGCAAACAGGTCCACCTCCGGTGTCCCCCATCGGAGACACAGTGAGCGAAAAACCTGAGGATGGAGAGCCCATTCTCCCAGACGGGGAGAGCCCCTGCTCAACCGGTCCGCTTCCTGGTTCTCCACTCCTGGAATGTATACCGCCGAGAGACAAGGAACATGGGCCTCTGCCCAGGTCAGGATCAGGGACACCTCTCAGAGCACTCAGACTGCGAGTCCCTCCCTGATGATTGATGTAAGCAACCGCTGTTCGATTGTCTGAACGCACCTGGACCGGAAGGCCCAGAACGTGATGAGTCAGGAGAGCAAGCACCCGACGGATGGCTCTCAGTTCCAGAACATTGATGGGTAAGTGGGCCTCTTGAGGTCCCCACTGCCCCTGGAACTGAAGCTCCTTCCAGAATCCGCCCCATCCCGAAAGTCTGGCATCCGTGGTGACAATTTCCCAAAGAGGGGTCAGGAAGGACCTGCCCCTCACGAGATTGGCCGAGACCAACCACCACTGGAGGGACTGCCGGACCCGGAAGGACAACTGGAAGGGCTGATCCAGAGACCAAGGCTGCCGGTCCCAGGACGCCAACAGATAAAGCTGAAGCGTCCTCGTGTGAAATTGAGCAAAAGGAACTGCCTCGAAAGAGGCGACCATCAACCCTACCAGCCTCATCCCCAGACGGATGGACGGCCGAGGATTGGAAAGAAGTACCCGAGCCAACTCCTGAATCAGATGAATTTTGGACTGGGGGAGAAACACTGTGTTGATGAGAGTCCAACTGCATCCCCAGAAAGGACACCACCCTGGCCGGAGCGAGGGAGGACTTGGGGAAGTTGATCACCCAACCAAAGCTTTCCAGCGTGGAGACCACCAACCTGGTGTCTGTCTCCGATTGATTGAGTGACGGAGCCATGATGAGAAGGTCGTCCAAATAAGGTACGACCCGAATGCCCCGAGATCTGAAAATGGCCATCACCCCTGCCAGCACCTTGGTAAACACTCTTGGAGCCAAGGTAAGGCCAAACGGAAGTGCCACGAATTGAAAATGCTGATCTTCCATCACGAATCGAAGAAAACGTTGATGAGCGTGGCAGATGGGAACATGAAGATAAGCATCCTTGATGTCTATGGACGTCATGAAGTCCCCCTGCCGAAGGGAACCGACGGCCGTACGTAAAGTTTCCATGCTTAACTTCCGAAAACGGATGAACCTGTTGAGTAATTTCAGGTCCAGGACGGGACGAACCGACCCGTCCTTTTTGGGGACTGCGAAAAGATTGTAGTAGAAACCGAGGCCCATCTCTAAGTGCGGTACCGGCCGGATGACCGCCATTTCTAACAGATTCTTTACCGACGCCAGGAGCCCCTGTGCGGCCAAAGGATCGATGGGCACCCGAGACCGAAAGAACCGTGAAGGAGGGCGAGACTCGAATTCCAGCTTGTAACCGGACGACACTACCTCCCGGATCCATCTGTCCGGAATCTCCTGGTCCCAAACCTGGGAGAAGTGTCGCAATCGTCCCCCCACCTGCACGGGTGAGGGCAGCCCCTCATTGCTGAGCGGGCTGGCTTGGTGCCCCAGGACTGAGTGGGAGGGCCACGGCCCTTCCCCCGAGTCCAACCTGCACCTCTGGTAGCGGGAAAGGAAGCCCCCCTACCCGCTCTGAATCCCCGAAAGGAAGGCCTACCAGAACTTGCCCCCCGAAAGGGACGACGAGGCCTCTTACGTTGCAGCATTTTACCACCTTTTGCAACTGAATCAATTTTATCACCAAACAACCGCAATCCCAAAAAGGGGAGAGCTGTGAGCACCTTTTTAGAAGCTACGTCCGCCGACCACTGGCGCAGCCATACTGCCCGATGAATAGCCACCAGCATTGCCGCTGTCCTGCTACTCATAGCCAGCGCATCATCCTGAGCGGACAGAACATAGGAAACAAAAGACTCACACTGCCTAAGAGCAGTAAACTCCTTACAAGTGGGATCAAGATCCACACACAGATCCTGAATAACAGATCTAACCGCCAATAGAAGAAGCGTCGAAGCACACACCGGGCGCATCGTTGATCCGGCATTAATAAAACCATGGCGAGCGTACTGGTCAATCCGACGATCCTCACCATCCTTAAGGGCAGTGGTTTCAGAAGACTGCACCATAGCCGTGCTAGAGAGCCCTAGCACAGGGGTATCGACGTCAGGAGGAACCGACCAAAGCTTCACCAATTCTGGCGGAAAAGGATAACGTTTCTCCCAACTGGAAGGAATTCCAGTTAACCACGTGGGATGTTCCCATTCCTTAAGCACAACCCTCTCAAAGTGTTGTTGTCTGGGAAAAACCAAACGCGGCTGAGGCACATTAAACAACTGACCCTTTGGCAGGGTGACAGCCTCAGGCGGATCTAAATTCAAAATTTCAAACATTTGAGCCAGAATGGAGGGGGTGTCAAGGGAAACCCCCACAGACAAATCGCCAATAGCATCAACCTCAAGCTGATCTGCAGGCTCATCTTCTCGAGGTTGGCTAACCGTGTAGACACCTCGGATTGCGAATCCCCACCTTTGACAATGTCACACGGGGTCCGGAACAGGGAGGGAGGGGTAGGGGATGATGGAAGTTGCGAAGAGCCAGCAGCCGGAGCGACGGACTGACACGCAATATTCTGCCTTGCACAAGGAATGCATACTATAACATCATCGCCTGGGAGCGGAGTCCCACAGCCTCCACACACCCTAGATGGCCCAGAAGAACCATTTCCGGTATTATCGGAAGCCTCCATATGGTGATTTATGGTATTCGCAAAATCCTGGGTTTAAGGCATAAGCCACCCGGGATGCCCCATTTATGTAAAAAGTCCCGGGAGGGAGGATTTCATTTATAATAAAGATCCCCTTTAAAAATAATTAACTTAAAAAATCATTATATCGTATATCTACGATTTTTGTTTTTTTTAATATATGAGAAGTATGAACAGAAGACCAAGTAGCGGCCTTACAAACTTGTTCAACAGAAGCTTGGTGCTGAAAAGCCCAAGACGCTCCAACGGCGCGAGTAGAATGAGCAGTGAAACGAAAAGGGGGAACTTTCCCCTTAGCAGAATAGGCTGCAATAATGGCCTGTCGTATCCATTTGCTAATGGAAGATTTGGCTGGAGCCAAACCCTTCCTAGGCCCACAGGGCACAACAAAAAAGGCATCAGTTTTACGAAAAGGAGAAGTAATAATCAAATAGTACTTAACACAGCGTACTACATCCAAACAATGCAAAACCCTCTCCTTGTCATTCTTAGGCTTAGGACACAGGGAGGGAAGAACAATATCCTGATTCAAATGAAAAGCAGAAACAACCTTAGGAGGAAAGTCCGGTTTGAACCGAAAGACCACTTTGTCCTGATGCCTCTCAAAGTAGGGCGCCTGAATAGACAAGGCCGCCAACTCCGAGACACGCCGAACCGAAGTGATAGCTACCAAGAAGACAATCTTCTGAGTCAGGGTAGACAAAGCAATATCTTGCAAATGCTCAAAGGGAGGAGCCTGAAGAGCAGAAATAACCAAATTCAAGTCCCAAACAGGGAGTAATGGTTTCCTGGGAGGCCGCACATGCGTAACCCCCTGGAAAAAAGTTTTAACTAAAGGAAGAAGCGCAAAATGCTTCTGAAAAAAGATAGATAAGGCAGAAACCTGCCCTCTCAAAGTACTCAGCTGAAGACCGGAGTCCAGCCCTGATTGTAAAAACTCCAGAATCTTGGAGACCGAAAAGACCCTACAAGGCAAGGACCTAACCTCACACCAAGCGATATAGGCTTTCCAAGTCCTATAGTAGGTGATAGAAGAAGACCTCTTTCGGGCACCGATCAGAGTCTTAATAACCGAGTCAGAAAGACCCTCCTCCTTCAAGATGGAGGCCTCAGCGGCCAAGCCATCAAAACCAGCGTTGGTAAATTGGGGTAAGACAGCCGACCCTGAGTGAGCAGATCGGGCCGAAGAGGCAGAATGAGCTGATTCACTGTCAGCCAAACGATGTCTGCGCACCATACACGTCTTGGCCATCTTGGGGCCATGAGAATGGCGGACACCCTTTCCAGAACCAGCTTCCGTACCACCCAGCCTAGCATGGCTATCGGAGGAAACAGGTACAGAAACCCCGGGTCCACCCAGCTCAGGGATATGGCTTCCGCCGCCAGAGCCAGAGGATCCTGGGAGAGCGACACAAGGATCGGGAGCCTGTAATTGTGACGAAAGGGAAACAGGACCACCTCCGGTGTCCCCCACCGGAGCGGACTGCAGACTGCCAAGAGACAAGGAACATGTGCCTTTGCCCCCAATCGGGATCAGGGACACCCCTCTGAGGGCACCCAGACTGCAAGTCCCTCCCTGATGATTGATGTAAGCAACCACTGTTTGATTGTCCGAGCGAAGCTGAACCAGAAGGCCCAGACCCTGATGAGACAAAAGAGCAAGAACCAGACGGAAGGCTCTCAGCTCCAGAACAGACGGCCGAGGGTTGGAAAGAAGGACCCAAGCCAACTCCTGAATCAGACAAATTTTGGACTGAGTGAGAAACACCCTGTGTTGACCGGAATCCGACCGCATTCCCAGAAAGGACACCACCCTGGCCGGAGCAGAGGAGAACCTGGGAAGGTTGAAAAACTTCAGATGCAGGACAGGGCAAGCCGACCCGTCCTGCTTGGGAGCTGCGAAGAGAATGGAGCAAAAACCGAGGCCCACCTCTAAGCGCGGCACCGGCCGGATGCCCGCCATTTCCAGGAAAAAAACGTGAAAGAGGGCGAGACTGGAACTCCGGTTTGTAACCGGGCGACACCCCCTCCCAGATCTATGTGTCCGGAATCTCGCGGCCTTAAACCAGGGAGAAGTGTCGCAATCGTCCCCCCACCCGCACGGGTGAGGGCAGCCCCTCATTGCTGAGCGGGCTTAGCAGTAGGTTTGGGCTTGGTGCCCCAAGACTGACCGGGACGGCCACGACCCCTTCCCCGGGACCAACCTACACCCCCGGTAACGGGAAGGGAAGCCCCTCTGCCCGCTCTGGCTCCTCGAAAGGAGGGACTAAAGGAACTCGCACCCCGAAAGGAGCGACGAGGTTTCTTGAATTGAGGCAACTTACCATCCTTGGTAACAGCATCCAATTTCTCGCCAAAAAGGCGTAAACCTAAGAAAGGTAGCGCTGTAAGCGCCCTTTTAGAGTTAAGGTCCGCCGTCCACTGGCGCAGCAATATAGACCGACGAATAGCCACCAGCAATGCCGCTGTCCTGCTACTCGTCGCAAGAGCATCGTCCTGAGCAGTCAGGACAAAAGAAACAAACGACTCACACTGCTTGAGAGAACTAAACATATGGACAAGCGGGATCAAGATCTGCGAGCAGATCCTTAATAATGGATCTAACTGCCAGCAGAAGAAGCGCCGAAGCACAAATTGGCCGTAGTGTCGACCCGGCACTGATAAAACCATGGCGAGCCAATTGATCAACCCGACGATCCTCACCATCCTTAATGGTAGTGGTGTCAGAAAAGTGCCACGCAGCCGAGCCAGTCAGCCCTAACACAGGGGTATCGACGTCGGGGGACACTGACCAAAGCTTCACCAAGTCCTCCGGAAAGGGATAACGCTTATCCCAATTAGGAGGAGTTCCAACCAGGCGCGCGGGTTGTTCCCATTCCTTAAGGACAACCCTCTCAAAGTGCTGTTGCCTGGGAAACACCAAACGCGGCAGGGGTACGTCAAACAACTCACCTTTTGGCAGAGGGACCACCGCAGGCGGATCCAAGGCCAAAACTTTAAACATTTGAGTCAAAATGGAAGGAGTGTCAATGGACACCCCCACAGCCTGATCACCAGCAGTATCAAACAATAGCTGGTCTGCAGGCTCATCCGACTCCTCAAGGAGTTCCCCCTCCTCATCAGGGGGACAATCGGACCAATCCAAAAATTCAGGTACCTCACCCTCCGAAGCAGGCACTGCCGGAGAAAGGTTCTTCCGCTTTGCCGTAGCCTTCTGAGCCACTGAAGCGGAAATTATTTTCTCGAGGTTAGCCAACCGCACATGCACCCCGGAATGTGAATCCCCATTTTTGACAATGTCACATGGGGTCCGGAATAGGTTGGGGGGGATAGGAGATGACGGAAGTTGAGAGGAGCCAGAAGCCGGAGCAACGGACTGGCGCGCAATGTTCTGCCTTGCACAAGGAACGCATAATATGACATCATCGCCTGGGAGCGGAGCCCCACAACCCCCACACAGCCTGGATAGCCCCGAAGAGCCATTTCCGGTAACGTTGGAAGCCTCCATATGGTGAATTTGTGGTATTCGCAACAACCCAGGGTTTTACGCATTAAGCAACCCGGGATGCCCCTTTGTAATTAAAGTCCCGGAAGTGGGAGTTTTTTTTTTTTTTTTAAGCCTAGGAAAATCCCAATTTAGAGACTAAGACTAGCCAGGTATAACAGACCGGGAGAGCCACTGCAGTGAGGGGATCCCAGAATCTGTGGGGGAAAAAAGACCACAGTCAGTCCCCCAACCAGTATGCACCACATTCATACATAACCAACAAGGCAAACATATATGAATAGTTTAAACATCATGAATAAAATATACATGACACATGCTATTTCAAGGCAAAGCCAGAGAGTGCATCAATAAAAAAATAAGTATATACCTGCATAAATATATGCACATATATATATAAAAAAATTATATATATATATATATATATATATATATATATATATATATATATATCCACACATACACACACACACATATCTAAATACAGGCATTTGACCCATACATAAGCAGAAGTGCCCCAGGAAAAAACGCTATACATGGCAGGCAATAACAAAGTACACCTCTACAGCTCAAATCGCACTGGACCTCGGGCCCGAACACAGCAAAAAAGGGGGGAAATTTGAAAGTGCAACACAAAGGCCCCAGCAGCCCAAGCCACGCGCCGCCCTGCCAAAGCACTTCCACACATAACACTAAGTAAAGCACCTCATGCAACACGCACCCCCCCCCCCCCCCCCCATTTAGTGAAGGGAGAAGGGACCGAGCGGGAGAAGGTGACCTAAAGGGAACATCGGGACAGGGGCATCCCAAATCCGGATCAGGAGATAAGCTCCTAGGCACCTAAAGTGCCATCTACCTTTGCCCAGCCAGCAGTCTAGGCTGGGAGGCTTCCGTTTAACTAGGCATAAACAACACAATAGAACTGGGCAGAAATAGACCAAAAGGGGATGCCGGGTTTGACCCCGGCTACCTGCAAGCAGGAGACTTCTTTCTTCTTTCTTGTCGCTTCATGCAGAGAGAAAAAAACTGGTGTTGAGTGGGAGGTCCCAGGTATATATAGGCTGGAAGGGGCTCGTTTTCAAGACTTCTCTGCAACGTCGCCACCTGCTGGTGGAGTAACCCGATCGTAAGAATTAAAGGGGAAGCGGGGTGTGTCGCAGAATAAACAAGTAGCAGTATAGCATACTTGTTCAACAAAACCTGGCGCTGAAGGCCAAAAATACCAAGGCACCAGTAGAAGCAGAATAAGGTGAGAATAAACTCTTCCCCTTAAAGGAATAGGCCTGAGTAACAGCCTGACAAGATTAAATGCTGACAGTAGTCCAGGAAAAAGCCAAACTTTCCCTAGGACCAGAAGGGACAACCATCCAAGTAAAGGCTAGACCAAGGGCTGCTTAGCCCCTGGAAGCAGATGAGATCAGGCACATACAGGGGTAGGTGCCCACAAAAACCCCAAGGGGCGTCAGTCCCCCTAAGGGACAAGAGACAATCCAGGAAAAAATATCCAGCACCTGTTGAGGGAAGTAGATCCCCTTGCCTCAGCACTACTAGGCATAATAGCACCGAAGAAAGACAATGTCTAAAATACCTGAGCCTAAGACACCACCATAGGCAGAAGGTCCGGCGTAAAGCAGAACACCACCTTATCCTGGAGCATATCAATGGAACGAGGGCTAGCTAAACAGAGTCGCCCGCTCTGACACACGCCTGACTGAAGTAACAGTCCCAGGAGGACAACTTGAATGGTAAAAGACAGCCAGACAGCATCTTGAATCGGTCCAAAAGGAACACCCCGCAAGGCAAACAGAATAAAAATTCAAATCCCAACAGGGACCATAGAATTAAGTGGGGAACGCAGTGAGCAATCCCCAAAAGAATGCATAGCCAAGGAAGTAAGCAAAAAAGACTTCTACAGGAAGGCGGACAGGGCAGAACCTGACCCTTCAGAGTACTGAGTTGGAGAGCCAACTCCAAGCCATACTGTAACAACTCTAGAGCCCTGGGAACAGAGAACGCCCAACAGGGAAGAGACCTAGACTCACACCAATCCATATGGGTATGCCATACCTCATGAGAGATGGAAGAAGAAGAAGCTTGCTTTTAGGCTTCCAATAATTACAAACACAGAAAAGAGGAGCATGTCTCCATAAAGACGGAATAATCAGCAGTCAGGCCGGCTAGGCCAGAGACTGTAGATTGGGGTGACGTAAAGGAGGCCCTGAGCGAACAGGGCGGCACTCCTAGCAGAACGTACAGATCTACCACCCGCGGTATCACATCTGCGAATCCACGTGTCACTAGGCCACCAGTAGCAATGGTCCCCCTACCAGAGCAATTCTGCTCAGAACACTGCCTAGCAGGGGGAACGGAGATAAGACATACAGACCAGAATGTCCTGTCATAACGTTACTAAAGCAACATGACCACGGCCAGAGGATCCAGGGGCAGGGAAACGAGGGGCGAGAGCTTGAAATAGTGACGGGGCACCAAAAAGATCCACGCAGGTTGAACCTCATAGTGACACAAGGATTAGCACATCCTGTCGCAGAGGGACCTCCACCGGAGCAAATATCACTGATATGCAGGAAACATTATCCTCCACCCAGATCAGGAACATATATCTTCCTGAGGGACCATCCTGCTCCAGGTCCCACACAGATGATTAAGGTAGGCCACAGTCGTCAGACAGACCGAACGCAGCCAAACAGGCAGGTCGTGAAGAGGAGAAGTCAAGCGAGATAGTGCCAACCTGAAAACACACTTTTAATATGGATAGGTGCATGGACCTCCTAAAGACCCCACCTCCCCCGGACCCACATGGGGTTACAGAAGAGAACCTCCCCATCAACCTGATAGGTTGGCATCCATGGTGACCGCCTCTAGGAAGGGCAAGAAGGGAACTGCCCCCAGACAGGTTCCTAGAGTACATCCACTCCAAGAGGGACTCCTAACCAGGGGGGAAAGGCACATATGACCCTGCTCCAGGGATGCTGGGTCCCTGTCCAGTATTAACAATAGAAGTTGCAGAAGGGCCCCAGGTAGAAGAATATAAGGGACTTCTTCTAAGCAAGGCACCAAACGGGCCTACCAGCTGCATTCCTGCCTGGTGAAGGGACGGGAACAGCAAAGAGGGGCTGAGCCCACGCAACCAGATTGTCCACCTTATTGCCGAGGAAGTAAGATTCTCGCCTGAACCGAATCTAGATGCATCCCTAGGAATGGAGATTCAAGGGGACAAGGAGGACTTGAGGTGAATGAACACCCATCCAAATGACTCCCAATGGACATCACCAGCCGAGTAGCTAACTCGACCTGACGTAAAGATTGGGAAGTGAAAGAAAAGAACGACCGGGTAGGTCTCACGCGGACGCCCCTTGGTCTCATCAGAGACATAGCCTCCATCAGTACCTTGGTGAGCACTCTGGAGGCAGAAGAGAGGCCAGATAACAAGGCCACATATTAGCAGTGTTGGACTCCCAAAACAAACCTGAAGAGCCTCGGTGTCCAGAAGACACAGGGATGTGAGCATAAGCATCCTTGATCTCCCCAGACGGCAAGGGCCCACTGAGCGCAAGGCGCTGATGGCCCATCTCAGATTTTTCATGCAGAAACTGCCTGTAATAGTAGAACTGCCAAAAACCTGTGAATCCAAAAAGGCCAGACTGACTCATCCCTTTGAGGAAATGTGAAGAGGTTGGTGTAGCGGCACCTTGCTTGCCACTTGGGGGGGGGGGGGGGGGTGCAGCAAACTTTATCCTGTATCCGGAGGAAACTACCTCCTGTAACCACCAGAATGAGGCAAGATGCCTCCTGATAGGAGCAAGGTGCTGCAGTCATCCCCTCACCCAGTTGGGCGAGGGCGTCCCATCATGCTTGAGGGGATTCGGTGGAAGATTTAGGCTTAGCCCCGCCGGGGGCCCAGAGCATTGTCTGCTGCTCGTGGGGCAGGAGTCTTCAGGAGTCTTGTTTAACACTATCCTATGTAGGGGGAGGGGTGTCCCTGTCCCGAGGGGGCTGAGATGGCCGCCTGCGTTGGGGTGATTTGCCCTTTTTTCCAAACAGGTCCAGACGGGCCCCTAACAGGGCCCCTTAGCAGCATCGTCAGCACCCCGCTGTCGCAGCCAGACCAAGCGACGTATAGCCACCACAAAGGCAGAAGTCCTCGCACACATTCTAATGGTGTCATCCATAGCTAAAAGTATAAATCTTACCAATACAACACAACTGGAGAGTGCATTAAACACCTCCCAGGGAAGATCATCAGGGTGATGCTCAAGCATCTTTCTGATGAGGGTTCTGGCGGCCACTGCAGAGACGCGGCACAGACCGGGCGCAGCGCCATTCCTGCGCAAGCAAAGGCGTGGGAAGCCAGCTTATCCATGCGCCGGCCATCGGCATCCTGAAGGGTCCTATAAGCAGGAGCTGCAATAAAGGGGGGGTTAGGAACCCCAATGATCGGTGCATCTACCACAGGGGGCGATGACCAACAATTAACCATCTCAGGGGGAAAAGGGTATTTCCAATCCCAGTCCCCTGGGGCTCCTGGGAGCTTACTGGGGCATTCCCATTCCTCGAGTACAAGAGCATGGAAGTGAGCCTGCTCTAGAAATTCCAAGCGCGGTGTCGCTGTATGGAAACGCTCCCCTCTCGGCTTGGGAGCAGCGTTAGGGAGAGAGATAGACAGGGTCTTAAAGATCCTAATCAACAAACCAATGGTGTCAAACTGGTTCCAGTCTTCATGGCCAGAATCGTCATGACTCCTCGGCTCCTCATCAGATGAGCCTGAGTCAGAGAACAGCCCTCCTTCATCAGAAGGGGTACAGGCACGCAGAGTAGTGAACTCCTCCGATCCTATAGCAAAGGCAGAAGCAGGGAGCGTCGAGGACCGCTTCTTACCAGGGCCCAAGCGCTTTGTCAATCCCGTAGCAATCTGGTCAGCCGTAGGCAGTCTGGAAGATGCAGCCGGCTGCGAATCTCCACTCGTATGCGACTCAGCAGAAGCGAGATTTAAGCCTGGGGAAATAGGAGTATTGAAGCGAGGTGCACGGTGCGCAGACCTGTGTCCTTTCAGCATCAGCGTGGGGATAGCCACACGTTATACACAGCCGGTCTTGTCCCAGAGGGACCCCGGTCACATAATTCTGAGATGCCTCCATATGGTGATTATCAATGCAATATAAGTCAGTAGGGATTTATGCAATAGGCAACCCTGGATGTCCCAAAGACCCGCTAGGAATGTGGGAGAATTTTTTGAAAGCCCGCTACAATTTATGTTAGGCCGGGAGAAGCCACCGGAGTCTTTAACGTCTGAAAGACATAAGGGGAATAAAAGGTGTCAGGGTCATGCGCAGCTAGAACAAATACTAATGATGAAATCACCCGCGAGGGCACAGACCCGGGGAGGAGATGGACCGCCAACACGCGTGCGCGCGAAGATCCACAAAATGGCGCCAACCGAACCTCGAAGGGCGGCCTAATCTGGGCGTGACGCGGAGCGCGCCACGCCAGGTCCCCGCCTCCCCCAAAGAGCGCGAAGCTCTGAAGCAGCCGTCAAGGCTTGACAATCCAAGCATAGGATATGCTAGTAAAAGCATCTGCTAATGGATACTCGTAGTCTGACGACGCCGCCATCAGTACAGTATATTTTAATTAAAAAACGAGAAGGCAAAGACGGCGGCCAAAATACAAAGAACAAGCAGCGCGGCTCTGACACCCAGTTGCCAGTCAAGGCGAAACTACGGCCATAAGCGTGACAGTACAGTACACCGAGACCGCCAAACACACCCCCCCCCCATTCTTTTCCCCTGAATACGGGGGGAAACGAGGGCGGATGGCAACCCTTTACACAGGGCATGGGGCAATAATGCAGGAGGGACATCCACTAAAGGCTCACCATCAGCCTAAACCGCCTACCCTTTGGTGGGGGACTGCGGTGGAGCATGGCTCCGTTAAGCACGCATTGTGCTGCCTACCTTCACCCGACCAGCGCAGCCCAGGCTGGGAGGCACATCACAAGAAGGACGGGTGGGAATAGTCCAACAGGGCCGCAGGCTGTAAAAGCCCCGCTCACCTGCGAGAGAGTGATACTTCATGTCTTCGCAGTCAGCACTGCCGAGAAATCTGGGGATTTGTGGGAGGTCCCTCGGTATATGAGGAGCCTGTTTTTGCATG
Organism: Gastrophryne carolinensis; assembly: GCA_027917425.1. Classification (NCBI taxonomy): domain Eukaryota; kingdom Metazoa; phylum Chordata; class Amphibia; order Anura; family Microhylidae; genus Gastrophryne; species Gastrophryne carolinensis. The sequence goes on from CM051237.1 coordinate 199,567,663, forward strand.
TCTGCAGTGGACAGCGCCATCTGGCGGAGGATAACCCAAGTGTAAGTATTATATCTGGAGCAGGACGTACTGTATACTTAGAATAATAAAGATTGCTACAATGCAATATTTAAGGGATCAGGATCAGTTGCCTACGAAAGAAAGTTATAGAGCTGCTCAGATTCTACATTTTATTAGATCTAAGACAGTATTAGGGGAAACATCTTTTGGGAAGGTTTGTTTGAATTCACCAGGTGGCCCAGGGGGCATTTCCTGAATCTATCAAGGTCTGATTAGCAAAAGCATGAAACTCCCCTATATGGAGGCATGGGATTGGGACCTGGGAAAGCTCATTAGAGTGGTGGGGGAAGAATATGAAGATGGGGGGAACCTCTCCTGGTAACTGGGCCAAGGAAGCAAGGGCCAAAAGTTGCTCGGAGATGGTATTTAGTCCCAGTAAGAAACAGTATAACACCCCAGGGGCAAGAGTCTAATTGCTTCAGGAGATTTAAAGTCAGGGGTGCTATGATGCATACCTGGTGACCTTGAGCTAGGCAAGGTCTTCAGAGTTGTCAGAAAAGCCTCAGGTCTGAATATTCAAAGTGACCCAAAGACTTCCTTATTAGGAGGAAACCAGGAAGGGTGCAAACCCTAGATAGGGTTAAGTGAAGATTGATGCAGCTTAATTGGGCAGCCGCAAATATCGTTATTGCACAATCATGGAGGGGTGAAGAGATTTTTTTTGACAAACAAAGATTAACTGGTTGATGCTGAATGAGATTGAATTAAATTGAGAAATTGGATAGTATACTGTTTAATAACCAGCAGCAATTTGAATTACTCTGGGAGAGCTGGAGGGTATTCAGCAGTAATAAAGCATGGATATGGAGTCGAGCCAGGAGAAACCCACAGGTTTGTTTTTTTTTATCCTTGTGTGGTGCTTTTTCAGATATTAGGTAATGCTCTGACTGAGTTGTAGTCAGGGCCAGGGTCTGGTAATTTATTAGCAGCACCAATTAGAGTAGCAATATTCTGTGTGTTGATTTGTCGGAATAATCTTATTTATTATATGTTTGTGTTATTAGATTTTCTTTTTGTACTGGTCTTTTTATTATAACAATACATTTTTGAAGATTTAACAAAAAGCAGCCTTCAGATATTCCAGGGATGTGCTGCATACATATGCATACAGAAAATAGTATTTAACAGAATTATTGGTGGGCAGGTCTACAGATATCCAAGGGGGTGCAAAAAAGTCAAGGTTTTACACTTCTGCTCCTCTGTTGGTAGATGTATTGGAAGCCAATGCATTGGCCATTAGCAAATTGTAACTTTTGATACGGGATTATTTTAATATTTAGATTGTACTTCTGATATGGGCAAAGATGAAAATCTGTTTCAGATGACCAACACCTTTTTTGGCCGTGCCAGTTACCTATCTCCGGGCCATCCTTTAAACAGTACATATCAGAGGAGACTGAGAACAAATACAGTTACATCACATTATTATGTAGCACATAACTGAGATCATCATTTATCTACCCATATAATGCATCACCAACCTTTTAATTGGAAAAATATTTGATATATTTAATCCTAGGATAAGCCACCGAGTTAGTTAAATTTCACTTCCCCATATCATGTGTCTAAAACTGGTCTACCTTACAGCTTTCAGTTTACATGATCGTTTTCTTACCTTTGAGACAGCATGAATCAATGTATACCTTTTGTTTGACTTGTTAGCATTCAGTATCTAGACCATTATTTAGTTTAATGAGTTTACAGTACAGTACATACGTTGACTGTACACACATACTAATCTTGCTGTATATGTGCTTTTAGATTTTCTTCACTTTTAAATGCAAAGTAAATAACACCACTCATTGCTAATATACTGCTTATGTTAAAGAAAAGCAAAACCCAGATCTTTTAAAATCCTAGGCTTTGCGGTGCCCCGCTCTGTGAAACCCAGCTGTTCACCCAGGAAACTCAACTCTGTTGGGTCCAACAGTGCAAGCGCGGCTGGAGAAGCTGAATGGAATCCCTACTGCACACATCTCCCACGCACAGTCAAAACACAATTCTGTAAGGTATTCACCTGTAGAATTGTTTTTTCTGGGAATCCATTCCAGGCACTCCTTACGCTTGGGATTACCTCCTTGCTGATCACGTGACTGCAAGAAAGAAAACAGGTGTGGCCCCTCCCAGTCCATAAGTAGCAGCTGCCTCCTCACCAAGATCAGTTTACTTAAAAAGCAGTAAAAAACAGAAAAACAGAGGCAGGCCGGGAGGGCCTATATAAAAGTCCATGTTACTTTACACCGAACTCCGCGAAAATAATCTCAGAAATTAAGTTTTGTTTTTTTTACTTTCTCTTAGTTTTTTTCACTTTCTCCTACACTTTTTCTATTTTCTTTTTTTTTTCTTAAATGCTAATGAAATAAATGGACTAAACACCATCAAAAAAAGCATCAAAAGATAGATCATGACCCAAAACGGGTGGGCCAGGGTGCCTGGAATGGATTCCCAGAAAAAACAATTCTACAGGTGAGTACCTCACAGAATTGTGTTTTTTTTCCAATCCATTCCAGGCACTCCTTACGCTTGGGATCTCCAAAAGCAGTGCCATCTATGGGCGGGATCCCCTAACGCAGAACACCAGGTAGTTCATTTCACTACTGCCTGAAGAATCTTTCGACCAACCACAGCGTCAGCTGAGGCTCTAACATCCACCTTGTAAAATTTAGTAAATGTATGAACCGAAGCCCAGGTGGCAGCTTTGCAAACCTGTTCCACCGAAGCCTGATGCTGAAAAGCCCAAGAAGCACCAATGGCCCTAGTGGAATGGGCCATGACCCGAAAAGGGGGTTCCTTCCCCATGGTCAAGTAGGCTCTTCCTACTGCCTGCCTAATCCACTTACTGACAGTGGCTTTAGCTGGCGGAAGCCCCTTTCTCGGCCCTTCCGATATAACCAAAAAAGGAAATCCGTTTTGGGGAAGGAATCTGTAGCTGCCAAGTAATATCTTACGGCTCTGACTACATCTAAAGAATGAAGCACCCTTTCCTTAGCATTAGCCGGAACTGGGCATAAAAAAGGTAAGTTACCTCTTGATTAAGGTGAAAGGGAGAGACGACCTTAGGTAAAAAATCAGGCTTAAACCGAAAAACTACTTTGTCTCTGTGTAACTCAAAATAAGGAGACTTCATACATAAGGCGGCTAACTTAGAAACAGGCCGCACAGAGGTGATTGCCACCAAAAATAACACCTTAAGCGTCAAAATGCCCAATGGAGCGTCAATCATAGGATCAAGGGGAGCACCCTGCAGAGCCAACAACACCAGATTCAACAACAGATTAGGGGGCAGTTGTGGCCTAGAGGCAAGGGGAGCGCACTTGCGACCGGAGGGCTACAGGATCGAATCCCGGTCCTGGGACAAGACCGAAGTGCTCTTGAGCAAGGCACCCAACCCCGCAACTGCTCCCCGGGTGCCACAATTAGGGCAGCCCACTGCACACACACTGCACGGATGGGTCAAATGTGGAGGATGAATTCCTATGTGTGCACAAGCATACAATGGCCATCTACGCATAAAAAATGTAAATTAAGTCCTACACTGGTAAAATAGACGCGCGGAGGTCGGACATGAGTGACCCCACTGAAAAGTCTTAAAGAGCCTCTTACTAGCGATAGACTTCTGGAAAAAAAATAGCCAAGGCCAATACATGCCCTTTTAGGGTGCTTAACTGTAGGCCCATTTCTAAGCCATCTTGTAGGAATTCTAGAAATTGAATACTTTCTGCACGAAAAATTCCTAGCCTCACACCAGGATATGAACGACCGCCAGACCCTGAAGTACATCATGGAAGAAGACTTCTTCCAGGCCTGAATCATGGTATGAATAACCTTGACCGATAAACCTTTCTCTGCTAAGATCGAGGTTTCAATAGCCAAGCCGTTAAAGCCAGCATCTGTAAATTCAGGCGCCGAAGCGCCCCCTGAGTGAGAAGATCTGGCTCGACCGGTAGGTGCCGATGGTCTACCGACCTCCTTGTTATGTCTGAAAACCAACTTCTTCTTGGCCAATGAGGAGCTACTAGAATGGTAGGTACCCCCTCCTGAGCTATCTTTCCTAATACATGGCTCAGTAGCGGAAGCGGGGAAAAAAAGTAGAGAAGCTTGAACCTTGCCAAAGAGACTGACCGGGCATCCGTTGCTATGACCAGAGGGCCCCTTGATAGGGACATGAAATTCGTCCGTTTATGATTGTGTCTGGATGCAAAAGATCCACTTCCAGACACCCCCAGCGAAGACAAAGGGCTTGAAAGACCTTCCGACTGAGGGACCATTGTCCCCAATGCAGAACCTTCCTGCAGTGGTCGGACATGAGTCACAGAGCGTCGGCCTCCTGGTTTTCTACCCCCGGGATCCTGCTTACATAAGGGGCAGAGCCCGCCCTGCTCAAATGGGATGCCCGAATCACTATCCCCTGATGCCTCCCTCATGGTGTTTTTTTTTTTTTTTAATTTGGCAATCAGACCTAAAAGGCCCTAAGCCTAAAACCAATCCCAAAAGGGACCGGGAGGAACCACAACCTTTTCTATCCGTCTTCCAAATTCTAAAAAATAAAACAGGAGAAAAAAGGAGCATTAATAATCTCCCTCTCTTTTTTTTTTTTTTAACTGCTAAGATAAAACTGACAATCATTATAATAAAATATATTCATACAGATAGTAATATATATATATATATATATATATATATATATATATATATATATATATATATATATATATATATATATATATATAATAAACATATACAAATATATATAATATAAATAATATAACTGAAATATGAAATTGATAATGCAATTAATCAAAAAGATTTATATAAAAATTGATAATGGCGATGTCCACTCACCACCACCACTCTTCTCTTTACCGATATACAAAAGAAATGACCAAACACATAATATATATATATATATCATAGCTTAGTACAAACAACGGCAAAATCAGCTTGCCCTGAGGCAGCAATATGAATAAACCAGCGGAACCCCTGAAAGCCATCCTAATCACAAGGCATTTCTAGGCCAGCACCTTGGCCCAACCGGCCACCGTCGCAATCGCACTGGTATCTGTCCGTAATATGTATTTTATATATATATATATATATATATATATATATATATATATATATATATACCTAGCAATATGCGATTTCCTCGGCCAGGGAGAGAGTCAACTGAATACACGGCCTTGTGGTTCCGGGTTAAACTCTGCCCTTGTGTGACGTCAGCCACATCCCTTAAAGGCATACATAAAAAGAAATTTTATATATATTTTTTTATTTTTTTTATTTTACTTTAAGATAAAAAACCTACCTAACTGGAAGAAGGAGGGGTTGGGTAAAACATAAAAAAACATTCCTCAGCAGGTACACCAGAGAAAAACCTGTGGCTGCCAACGCTGTGGAGGCATAAACGTGGGTCTTGAGGGATCCATGGGAATAAGGCTACGCAGAGAGCAGACAGGGTTCAGTCCCCCGCTTGCTGCCAATCCTTGAGAGCTAGTTTCTTGAACAACCTTTACAGTCACTTGCCACTGCAAGAAAGAAAAACTGATCTTGGTGAGGAGGTAGCTGCTACTTATGGGCCGGGAGGGGCCACACCTGTTTTCTTTCTTGCAGTCGCGTGATCAGCAAGGAGGTAATCCCAAGCGTAAGGAGGAAGGTGGATTGGAAGAAAAAAGGAGATGCGAATGATGCCGCTGCCTGATGCGCATGGACCCTGGACTATGCGGAAAGTTAAGTATTACGGACGAACCAGGGATTTTCACACAGCGGGCCTCTCAGTTAGGGATGCTGCAGGTAGAGGGACTCGGCCCAGTTTTGAACCGCTTGAAAGCAGCATGATGAGGCTACTGCAATCTAAGGGTGTCAACCCTCTTCCTCAAGGGCAATCAATAGGTCATGTTTTATAAATCTACACCTGGCCACTTCTAAGCACTAATGTGGGGGGAGATCTAAAAAACATGACTATGTTTGTTTTATACAAACTATAATTCATTTTCAGTAGTTGTGGTGTTTAGAGCAAACCACACTAAACACAATTTGTTTTTGTTTGTTTTTTGTGTGCATCGATTTTCTGTGCAGCTTTTAGAGACATTTTAGACCTTAAACTGTTAAACATTTCTGTTACTGTATATAAAGTTACACCATCATTAGAAATGGACTTACTTGTTACTGTCTCTGTACTGGTATACATAGCATCCTTGAGGCATTCCACTTTCTTGATTTAGTGTAAATGATAATTTTAACTGCAAGAAAAATCACACATTAGAACATTTAAACAAGTTAAACCTTACACAGCTCTATTGTTTGGCCATCCATGTATTCTGCCTTTATTTTATGGTTATGCTTTATCTTTTTGTGTGTTTAATATTTTTATATTTTAGGGGATATTCTGTCTGGCAGTGGCATTTTTTTGAAACAGTAAAAGTTTGTAGATCTCGTACTGGCCCACATTCTGATAGCTGGATACCCACCCACAGCAGCGCCTGGTGAGTAATGCGCTACCGCAAACATCCTCAACACGCGAACACCAGCGATCGCAGGGTGTGAACAAAAATACAATTCTGTGATTACTCACCTGTAGAATTGGTATTAGGAGTATAAAGCACGTCCTGCTCCAAAGATGATTCCTTACGGTAGGGATTACCTCCGCCAGATGGCGCTGGACTGCAGAGACAGCAAAAAGAAGCCCCTCCCGGTCCCTTATATACCCGGGACCTCCCACAATTCCCCAGTATTGAAAAGAAGTCAAAGAGAACCGGGAGAAGCTAAAAGATCAACTAAAAAACTTCAACAAGTAGAACAATCACCATAAAGAGGATCCAAGGATAAAGAAACCAGGGTGGGGTGGAGCAGGACGTGCTGTATACTCATAATACCAATTCTACAAGCGAGTAATCACAGAATTGTATTATTCTAAGTAAACAGCACATCCTGCTCCAAAGATGATTCCTTACGGTTGGGACATCCAATAGCAGTGTCCGTAACATAGGGTGGGATCCCCAAAAAGGCAACAACGCGCAGTTCAATCCACTGCCGCCTGCAGAACTTTGCAGCCAAAACCAGCATCAGCTGAGGCCCGAACATCAACCTTGTAAAACTTGGAAAATGTATGAACAGAAGACCAAGTAGCGGCCTTGCAAACTTGTTCAACAGAAGCCTGGTGCTGAAAGGCCCAAGGGGCACCAATAGCACGAGTAGAATGAGCAGTAACACGGAAGGGAGGATTCCTTCCCTTAGCAGAATAGGCCTGTACCACAACCTGATGGATCCATTTGCTAATCGTAGACTTAGCAGGAGCCAGACCCTTCCTGGGACCAGAGGGGACCACAAACAAGGCATCAGTCTTTCTGAAAGATTCAGTAGCCACCAAGTAAGACCTTCAAGTTCCTGACCACATCCAAGGAATGCAAAGCCCTCTCCTTTGAGTTACCAGGATTAGGGCACAAGGAAGGAAGTACAATGTCCTGATTGAGATGAAAGGCCGAAACAACTTTATGCAGAAAAACTGGTTTAACCCTTTAAGTGCCAGCCTACCTAGATTTTTTTTGTCACCCTCTGTTGCCAGACTACATTTCACTTTTTTGCACTACACATGTTCAACTTTGATTTTCGAAGGGATTTCCAGGGATTTTCCAGGAAAATTATATATTGTTTTTTTTCAGCAGAGTCTGGGCTTTGACTTGTTTGGCCTTTTTAAAGTGTATTCTTAATACTTTTGGGTGAAATGTGCAAAAAAAAAAAAAAAATCTATTTTTTACAATTTGGAGTGTTTTTTGTAATAAAAAAATTTAAGTTTGTCAATAAAATCTTTTTATAAGAACCTTTTTGATAATATATTTAACCCATTAGTCCTTGGTTACCCTTGTACATAGTATTAATTGGATTTAAATGTATATGTCTTTGATGTATGAATTGATTATTGTGTAAATAAATAAATATTCTGTATATTTTTACATAATACCTTGGTGTGCGGCTGTATATTTTGCACAGCCATTCTTGGGGTTGATCTGGCAGCCCTTTTTGTTGTTGTATACTGTGTATGACACATTTGTGTCTTGGCTCTGTACTCAGCCTGCACCCAATTAAATAAATAGTTTTTTAGTTGTATTAGCGGTGCTGGGTTCCAACTGTTTGTGTTTATTAAAATCTTATTGCGTTTGAAAGCCACATTTCTCCTGGTTACAACGGTACCACATATGTATTGGTAGACACCCTTTCCTGCCCAGGAGACTCCCCCAAACTGAAACAGCACTTTTTCAGATAAGCTACAACTATGCTGTTAATTTAAAAAAAAAAAAAACCCTTAAAATTCCCCCCATAAAATGACGTAGGGTCCCCCCTACCCAGCATAACCGACCCGGGACCAGCTATGCAGGGCTTGTAGAACAGGGTGCAGGGGCCAGCTCTGGTGGCCCCCGCCCTGCAGGCTAAAGCCAGCATAGTGCCTACGGAGCCCGGGATCTCACAGATCCCTTACCAGTTCACAAGGGGGTTAAATAGATAAAATGGCACTGACAAAGAGAAAAAGTCATTTATTTATTTTACTTTACTTACCTCTGGTCATGCTGTGTTCTCTGTCCCTCGGTGATCCATGATGACAGCTGCTGGGTGCTCAGTGGAGAAGGGCTGGAGGGGGAGAGAGCGATCACAACCCTCTCCCCCCTCCAACCTTCCTCTGCTGAGCATCCAACAGCACTGATCATCGGCATCAATGTGGATTGAGATGTAGGCTGCTGAGTGACGTTATTACCGCTATTACGGGCGCCCTCCTGAAGAGAGGATAGCCCCAGGGGGGGATCGGATGAAGAGAATCGCTGGCACTATCAAACGAGGGGTCAGGTAAGTATCTTTTATAGTTTGTTTTTTTTATGGGGGCTTAAAGTCAGCTACGTGAGTCTCACGTAGCTGCCACTTAACGGTTGGAGAGGCAGCTACGTGAGACTCACGTAGCTGGCACTAAAAGGGTTAAAGCGAAACACCACCTTGTCCTGGTGTCTCTCAAAGTAGGGGGCCTGGATGGAAAGCACCACCACCTCCGAAACACGCCTAACAGAGGTGATAGCCACCAAAAAGACAACCTTAAGAGTGAGAATAGACAAAGCAGCCTCATGTACAGGTTCAAATGGAGGACCCTGAAGGGCAGACAAGACCAAGTTCAAATCCCAGACTGGTAACATAGGCTTACGAGGGGGACGCACATGAGTAAACCCCTGGAAGAAGGTCTTGACCAGATGATGTTGAGCAAAAGGCCTCTGAAAGAAAACAGCCAAGGCAGAAACCTGACCCTTCAGAGTACTAAGCTGAAGGCCCAGATCCAAACCATGTTGAAGGAACTCCAGAATCCTGGGGATGGAAAACATGCGACAGGGAAGGGACTTGGACTCGCACCAGTCAATGTAGGCCTGCCAAATCCTATAGTAAATGGAGGAAGAAGACTTCTTTCTAGCCATGATCAAGGTGTTAACCACAGAAACACACAGCCCCTTTTCCATCAAGATGGAGGTTTCAGCAGCCAAGCCGTCAAAGCCGGCGTTTGTAAATTGGGATGTCGTAGCCGCCGCTGAGTGAGAAGGTCTGGGTCCAGGGGCAGAACGTACTGGTCTACTGCCAACTGCACAATGTCTGCGAATCACACCTGTCTTGGCCAACGGGGGGGGCACCAGAATTGCTGGCACCCCTTCCTGAGCTATCTTTCGCAGAACCCTGCCCAACAGGGGAAACGGGGGAAAGACATACAGAAGCTGAAAGCCCTGCCAGGGCATTGCTAGAGCATCAATGGCAAAAGCCAGAGGGTCCTGGGACAGAGACACAAAGACTGGAAGCTTGTGATTGTGACGGGACGCAAACAGATCCACATCTGGCTGACCCCAACGGTGACATTGGCATTTTAGGGATTTCCAGAAACCCCCCCAACCTGTCAGACTGGCATATGTGGTGACTGTCTCCCAGCAGGGGGCCAGAAAAGATCTGCCCCCCAACAGGTTCCTTGAGTCCAGCCACCACAAGAGGGACCGCCGGGCTTGAGGGGACAGGGCAAAGACCTGATCCAGAAACAGAGGTTTGTCGCACACTGACAAGAGGTGGAGCTGAAGAGGCCTCATGTGGAGCTGTGCATAGGGAACTGCCTCGAAGCAGGACACCATCAGCCCCACCAGCTGCATCCCCTGCCGGATGGAGGGATGAGGGCAAGACAGAAGGAACTGAACTTGTGCTTGCAGTGCTTCCACCTTCTGCTGAGGAAGAAAAATCCTGGCCTGAACCGTATCCAGATTCATGCCCAGAAAGGATGCCACCAGGGAGGGTGACAGGGAAGATTTGGGATGGTTGATCACCCAGCCGAATGACTCCAGAATGGTCACCATCCTCTGGGCATCCAGCTCTGCTTGCTGGAGAGACCAAGAAGTAATGAGAAGGTCGTCCAGATAGGGAAGAATGCAAATACCCTAAGATCTGAGTAGAGCCATCACTCCAGCCAGCACCTTGGTGAAAACTCTGGGAGCTGAAGTGAGACCGAATTGGTAGTGCTGATCCTTCAGCGCGAACCTGAGGAATCTCTGATGCCCCGGAAAGACTGGAACTGGATTGGAGTCCGAGAACAATTCCCCTTCTTCAAGGGGGGTATAACCAGCCATATCAAAGAATTCCTCTGCCTCCATAGGGAAAATAGACACACCAGGTGCCAAATGCCGCCTCTTAGCAGAGGCCTTACGGGCCGTGGTATTAGCAATCAACTTCTCAATGCTAGCCAATCTAGAAGACACATCAGGTTGAGATTCCCCACTGGTATTCAGCTCACTGGGAGTCAAATGCAAGCGTGGAGGGGTAGGCGAATCCATAGGGGGCGCAGGCCCAGCCACCGGTAACCCAGAATGTAGCGCAAGCACCTGCTGGGCGCAGGGTACACAGACCCACACATTGTCACTTATAGGGGATACCCCGCACGCCACACAATATCCTGGGAAGCCTTCATATGGTGATTACAGTGGCACACTTGGCCAATAGGAATTATGCAATAAAAGCAACCCGGGATGCCCCAATAGTCCGCCAGGGAAGTGGGAAGATTTAAGCAATTAGGGCTCTAATAAAGTCAGTGAAAACTAATAGAGGGGGTAGGACCGGGAGAAACCTCTTATACAGTTTTTCCCGCCTGAAAGACATAAGCAAGACACCCAATAAGCGTACTGCAGTAAACAGAGATAAAAGATAAGCCCGCCGGGGCACTCACGGACCGTGGAGGAGAGACCCCAATCACGGAGCAAGAGGGACCAAAAGGGTACCTCAAGGGGCGGGCCGCGGGGAAGGTGACGTGGAGCGCGCCAACCAAGAGGCTCCGCCCCCCGAAGAGCACGAAGTTACACATGTGACCAACAGCCAATACCAGCGCAACATCGGCTGAGGTAATGTCGCAGCTGACCGCGGAACGCCACCAGGCGCGCACGTCAGCAAATACAAAAAAACACACCAGCAAAAGGCACACCAGCAAAAAGAACGACGGTGCTAACCAGGGTCCGGAACCCTAAGACCAGTAAAAGCATAGCATGCAATATATACACCCCCCGAACCCCCCTACCCCCCCCCCCCCCCCGCAAACGACCGGAGAGAGCGAGGGAGGGCGGCGGTCAGCCAAACAGGGACCCACCGAGAACTGGGGGCGGAAGGGGAATCCCAAGTAAGGCTCACCATAAGCCTGCACTGCCTACCCTTTGGTGGGGGATTGCGGTTGGAGCAGAGCTCCTAAAGCACCTGGCAGTGGTGCTGCCTACCATCACCCGACCAGTGCAGCCAAGGCTGGGAGGCAGTTTAAAGAAATGGAACGGGTGGGAATAGTCCTACAGGGCCGCAGGCTGTTAAGCTCCGCTCACCTGCGAATAGAGAGAGCCATCTTCTTGTCCTTCACAGCCGACTGCAGAGAAGATCTGGGGAATTCTGGGAGGTCCCGGGTATATAAGGGACCGGGAGGGGCCTCTTTTTGCTGTCTTTGCAGTCTAGCGCCATCTGGCGGAGGTAAACCCAACTGTAAGGAATCATCTTTGGAGCAGGACATGCTGTATACTTAGAATAAACGCGGCGAAAGAGTTTGAAACAACAAAGTATGGGTGGGGGGGTGAGAAGAGTGGGAGTTTGTCAGATGGGTCAGCTGCGAGCCAGCCAGGAAGAAGGGAGGCTGTGGAAGAAGTTGGGGTGTCAGGCCACACTGTGGTGGCCAGTGTCAAAAGAAGCGTCAGGAAGGAAGCGAGTGGTGGGTGTGACTGGGCACTGAGCAATGACTGAGATGAAGGTTCTTTTAAAGTGCTTCAAAACTCTTTTTGGGATAAACCTTCTGGGTTGAATCGTGCTGGATCATCAGAAACTCATAACCCTTGATCCCATCCAACATGCACAGCTCTCACCCAGCATTCCTATTCTGCCTGCTCAGTGCACCAGGCAGAGTTTAATGGCTGCACGCAGATGCACCCAGGGCAGGGGTGTCAAAGCATGCTATGGCAAAGACTAAAGCGCTGGAGCATGGTTTTCATAGCCAAAGAGAATCTTCAACCCCTCTACCCTGCATGTGCCTCCTGCTAGCCATTTAAGTCTACCTGGTGTGGAGAGCAAGCAGAGTGGGGATGCTTCCAATGCATTGCACATGTGATTCAACAAAAACACAATTATGTGTTACTCACCTGTAGAATTGGTTTCTCTGCCATATCCATTCCAGGCCGTCAGCTTCATTCACGATAGGGTTAATTCCTGCCTGGACTGCAAGATTGAAAGGTGGGCTCCTCTCAGCCCTATAAGCATGTGTCTGCCTCTGACCAAGCCAGTAATTAAAAAGCAGTAGAATCAGGCCTATTATGTATGGGAGACAATGTTATGCCACATCGAACTCTGCTTATTTTCGCTCGAATTTTTTTTTTTTTTTTCATGTTAAATACTATCTACATATATACAAAAAAAAAAAACACCAAGACAAGGCATCAAAAGATAGGATCGTAATCCAGAATAGGGTGGGTCTGATGGCCTGGAATGGATATGACAGAGAAATTCTGCAGGTGAGTATCACAGAATTGTGTTTTCTTTCCCAATCCATTCCGTCGGCTTCATTCACGATAGGGACCTTCAAAAGCAGTGCAGAAACAGCAGGCAGTTCATTTCACTACCGTCTGTAAAACCTTCCAACCAAAAACAGCGTCTGCTGAGGCCTTAACATCTAACTTGTCAAATCTGGTAAATGTATGAACCGAAGAACAAGTAGCAGAGCCTTGTTCCACCGAGGCCTGATGCTGAAAAGCCCAGGAAGCACCAATGGCCCTAATGGAATGAGTTGTGACCCGAAAACTGGGCTCCTTCCCCTTGGCAGAATAGGTTCTTACTACTGTCTGTCTAATCCACCTTCTGATAGTGGATTTAGCTGGCGGAAGCCCCTTTCTAGGCCCTTCCGTTGTGATAAATAGAAAATTCGACTTCCGAAAGGATTCTGTAGCAGACATGTAATATCTTAGAGCTCTCACTACGTCCAGGGAATGAAGGACCCTCCCCTTCGGATTACCCGGAACCGGAAATAAGGAAGGCAAAACTACCTCTTCATTAAGGTGAAATGGAGAAACCACCTAGGGTAAGAAATCCGGCTTAAAACGGAAGACCGGCATGACAGACAAGGCGGCCAACTCAGAAACTTTACAGGTAATAGCCACCAGAAAAATGATCTTAAGGAAGCGTTAATCAGGGGTTCAAAAGGTACGCCCTGAAGAGCTGATAGCACCCAATTTAAGTCCCACACCGGTAAAATAGGCTTGCGCGGTGGACAGACATGGGTGACTCCCTAAAAAAGCGATGAGTCTATTATCAGCGATAGGCTTCTAAAAGAAGATGGATAAAGTCGAAACATGACCCTTAAATGGAGGCCAGACTCTAGGCCATTCTGCAGAAATTATAGAAATCTGGAAACAGAATATTTTCTGCAAGAAAACTTCCTGGACTCACACCAGGTGATGAATGCCTGCCAGACTCTGTAGCAAATCTTAGATGTCTGCTTTTGGGCCTGGATCATGGTATGTACTACCCTGGCTGATAAACCTCTCTCTCTAGATCTAGGTTGCAATAGCCAGGCTGTCAAAGCCAGCATTTGTAAATTCGGGTACCAAAGGGACCCCTGTGTGAGAAGATCTGGATCGTCGGGGAGCCGTCAATGATCTCTTCTTTTCTATGTCTGAGAACCAGCATTTCCTTGGCCAGAGAGGAGCCACCAGAATGGTTGGCACTCCCTCTAGAGCTACCTTCGTTAGTACTCGACCCAGAAGCGGGAATGGAGGGAATGCATATAGGAGATTGAACCCTGAAAACGGGGTTGTCAGTGCGCCTGTCGCCATGGCCAGAGAGTCTCGAGATAGGGACACAAACCTCGGAAGCTTACGATTGTGCCTGGACGCAAAGAGATCCACATCCGGATGACCCCAGCAGAAGCAAAGGGCATGAGACCACTCCCCCTCGACGTAGAGACGTTCTGATCAGGGAGTCTGCCTCCTTGTTCACTATCCCCGTGATGTAAACGGTCGAGATGCAGGGAACCTTCTCCTCTGCCCACAGCAGAATCCAGGTCACCTCCTTTAGAGTTCTCTTGCTCCTTGTACCCCCCCGATGATTGATGTAAGCTACTGCTGTCTCATTGTATGACTGGACTCGGACAGCATGTCCCCTTAAACTGGGGTTCAAATGTAATAACCAAACCGCTTTTAACTCCAAGAGGTTTATGGGAAGAAGATTTTCCTTCGGACACCATTGTCCTTGGATCTCGCCTATCAAACTGGCATCTGTGGTGACGACGTCAGAAAGAACTTGCCTATCATTAGATGTAGGGGATCCAAGCACCACAGGAGGGATTGCCTGGCTGAGGGGGATAGAACAACCGTCTGATCCAGAGACTCTGAGGCTCAATCCCAGATTGACAATAGCTCCATCCGAAGGGGCCTCATGTGAAACTGAGCATAGGGCACTGCCTCGAAGCAGGCCACCATTAAACCTACCAGCCTCATCCCTTGACGGATTGTTGGCTGATGGCAGGCTAAAAGAGTCAATCTGGGTCAGGAGTAGTTGAACCTTCTGCTCTGGAAGAAAAACTCTGGCCTAGGCAGTATCCGGAGTTATTCCAAAAACGACCTGTCAACGGGGTGATCACCACGCCAAACCTCTCCAGGGTTGATAACACCGTCTGAGTGTTTCTTTCGATCTCCTGAAAAGACGGAGCCGAGATCAACAGATCGTCCAGGTAAGGGAAAAAACCATTTTGTGAGTACTCACCTGAAAAATGGATATTGTTGGTGTGCCACACACCCCGCTTCACTTTTAAATATTCTTCACTTATTGGGTTAACTCACCGCCAGGTGACGCTGTGCAGAGAGGAAGTCTTGTAACGAGCCCCCTTCCGGCCTATATATACCTGGTACCTCCCTTCAATCACCAGTATATTAAAAAGCAGAAAGACAAGGTACCAGTATTTAACCGGTAACCTCAAAAATCAAATTGATATAAATAAAAGCTTCACCATATAAAGGCTTCGGAAATACCGAAAAGGGTGGGAGTGAAGCGGGGTGTGTGGCACACCAACAATATCCATTTTTCAGGTGAGTACTCACAAAATGGTATTATTCTTGGTGTGCCACACACCCCGCTTCACTTTTAAATATTCTTCACTTATTGGGACATCCAAAAGCAGTGTCCAGAAGGGATGGGCATCTCAAGGCCAGGTGAAGCATAACTTAAATGACTGCAGTCTGCAGAACTTTGCGGCCAAAAACAGCATCCGCTGAGGCTCGCACATCAACTTTGTAAAACTTAGAAAAAGTGTGAACAGAAGACCAAGTGGCGGCCTTACAAACTTGTTCAACAGAAGCTTGGTGCTGAAAAGCCCAAGGCGCCCAAATGGCGCGAGTCGAATGAGCAGTGATACGAAAAGGGGGAACTTTCCCCTTAGCAGAATAGGCCGCAGTAACGGCCTGACGTATCCACTTGCTAATGGCAGATTTGGCTGGTGCCAACCCCTTCTTAGGCCCATGGGGCATAACAAAAAAGGAATCCGTCCTACGAAAAACCCTCTCCAGTGCAAAACCCTCTCTTTGTCATTCTTAGGATTAGGACACAAGGAGGGAAGAACAATATCCTGATTCAAATGAAAAGCAAAACAACCTTAGGAAGAAAGTCTGGCTTGAACCGAAAGACCACTTTATCCTGATGCCTCTCAAAGTAAGGCGCCTGGATAGACAAGGCCGCCAACTCCGAGACACGCCGGACCGAAGTGATAGCTACCAAGAAGACAATCTTCTGAGTCAGGGTAGACAAAGCAATATCTTGCAAAGGCTCAAAAGGAGGAGCCTGAAGAGCAGAAAGAACCAAATTCAAATCCCAAACCGGGAGCAATGGTTTCCTGGGAGGCCGCACATGCGTAACCCCCTGGAAAAAAGTTTTAACTAAAGACTGAAGCACAACATGCTTCTGAAAAAAGATAGATAAGGCAGAAACTTGCCCTTTCAACGTACTAAGCTGAAGACCAGAGTCCAGCCCTGACTGTAAAAACTCCAGAATCCTGGAGACCGAAAAGACCCTACAAGGAAAAGATCTTACCTCACACCAAGCGATATAGGCTTTCCAAGTCCTATAGTAGATGATAGACGAAGACCTCTTCCGGGCACTGATCAGAGTCTTAATGACTGAATCAGAAAGACCCTCCTCCTTCAGGATGGAGGTTTCAGCAGCCAGGCCGTCAAACCCAGCGCTGGTAAATTGGGGTAACACAATCGACCCTGAGTGAGCAGACCGGGCCGAAGAGGCAGAACGAACTGGTCCACTGCCAGCCGAACGATGTCTGCGAACCACACTCGCCTTGGCCACCTTGGGGCCACGAGAACGGCGGACACCTTTTCCAGAGCCAACTTCCGAAGCACCCTGCCCAGCATGGGTATTGGAGGAAACAGGTATAGAAATCCCAGAACTCCCCAGCTCAGGGACATGGCGTCTACTGCCAGAGCCAGAGGATCCTGGGAGAGCGACACGAAGTTCGGGAGCCTGTGATTGTGACGAGAGGCAAACGGGTCCACCTCCGGGGTCCCCCATCGGAGACACAGTGAGCGAAACACCCGAGGATGGAGAGCCTATTCTCCCAGACGGGGAAAGCCCCTGCTCAACCGGTCCGCTACCTGGCTCTTCACCCCTGGAATGTATACCGCCGAGAGACAAGGAACATGGGACTCCGCCCAGGTCAGGATCAGGGACACTTCTCTGAGAGCACTCAGACTGCGAGTCCCTCCCTGATGACTGATGTAAGCAACCGCTGTTTGATTGTCTGAACGCACCTGGACCGGAAGGCCCAGAACGTGCTGAGTCAGGAGAGCAAGCACCCGACAGATGGTTCTCAGTTCCAGAATATTGGTGGGTAAGTGGGGCCTTTGAGGTCCCCACTGCCCCTGAAACTGCAGCTCCTTCCAGAATCCGCCCCATCCCGACAGACTGGCGTCCGTGGTGACAATTTCCCAAAGGGGGGTCAGGAAAGACCTGCCCCACACAAGATTGGTCGAGACCAACCACCACAGGAGGGACTGCCGGACCCGGGAGGACAACTGGAAGGACTGATCCAGCGACCGAGGCTGCTGGTCCCAAGACGCTGACAGAAAAAGCTGAAGCGTTCTCGTGTGAATTTGGGCAAAAGGAAGAAACACTCTGTGTTGATGAGAGTCCAGGCTGGGACGAACCGACCCATCTTTCTTGGGGACTGCGAAAAGATTGGAGTAGAAACCGAGGCCCATCTCTAAGCACGGCACTGGCCGGATGACCGCCATCTCTAACAGATTCCTTACCGACGCCAGGAGCCCCTGAGTGGCCAAAGGATCAATGGGCACCCGAGACCGAAAGAACCGTGAAGGAGGGTGAGACTCGAATTCCAGGTCGTAACCGGCCGACACTATTTTCCTGGATCCATCTGCCTGGAACCTCTTGGTTCCAAACCTGGGAGAAGTGTCGCAATAGGGCAGCCCCTCATTGCTGAGCGGGCTTATCAGCAGGTTTGGGCTTGGTGCCCCAGGACTGAGTGGGCCGGCCACGGCCCCTCCCCCGAGTCCAACCTGCACCTCTGGTAGCGGGAAAGGAAGCCCCCCTGCCCGCTCTGAATCCTCGAAAGGAAGGCCTACCGGAACCTGCCCCCCTAAAGGGACCACGAGGCCTCTTGCGTTGTGGCATCTTACCACCCTTTGCGACTGAATCAATTTTCTCCCCAAACAGACGCAACCCCAAAAAGGGGAGAGCTGTGAGCACTTTTTTAGAAACCGCGTCCGCCGACCACTGACGCAGCCATACTGACAGCATGGCCGCTGCCTTGCTACTCATAGCCAGCGCATCGTCCTGAGCAGATAGGACATAGGACACAAAAGATTCACACTGCTTAAGCGCAGTAAACTCTTTACAAGCGGGATTGAGATCCTCATATAGCCCCTGAATTAAAGACCTAATCGCCAATAGAAGAAGGGCTGAAGCACACACCGGGCGCAACGCTGACCCGGAATAAATAAAACCATGGCGAGCGTATTGGTCAATCCGACGATCTTCCCTATCTTTAGGGACAGTGGTCTCAGCAGACTGTACCATAGCCGTGCTGGAGAGCCCTAGCACAGGGGTATCGACGTCAGGAGGAACAAACCAAAGCTTCACCAACTCTGGCGGAAAAGGATAACGCTTTTCCCAACTGGAAGGGATTCCAGATAACCGCGTGGGAGGTTCCCATTCCTTAAGGACCACCCTCTCAAAGTGGTGCTGTCTGGGAAAAACCCAACGCGGCTGAGGCTCCTTAAACAACTGACCCTTTGGCAGGGTGACAGCCTCAGGCAGATCTAAATTCAAAATTTTAAACATTTGAGCCAGAATGGAGGGGGTGTCAAAAGCAACCCCCGCCGACCAATCGCCAATCGCATCAACCTCAAGCTGATCTGCAGGCTCATCTGACTCCAACAGGAATTCTTCCTCGTCTGGGGATCCATCGGACCATTCCACAGGCTCACATAACTCATCCTGTGGAGCCGAAGGTACCGGAGTCAGGTGCCTCCGTTTTGCAGCGGCCTTTAACCCTGCTTTAACGGGCACTACTTTCCGGGGGCTGGCCGACCGTGCCGCCACCTCGGACTGCGAATCCCCACTTTTGACAGTGTCATGCGGGGTCCGGAACAGGGAGGGAGAGGTAGGAGATGATGAAGGTTGCGACGGGCCAGCAGCCGAAGCAACAGACTGACGCACAATGCTCTGCTTTGCACAAGGGATGCAAATAAAGACATCATCAGCTGGGAGCAGAGCCCCACAACTTATGCACCCCCCGAATGGCTCAGAAGAACCGTTTCCGGCAATAACGGAAGCCTCCATATGGTGATTTATGGTATTCACAATTTTTTTGGGCTTTAAGGCATAAGCCAACCCGGGATGCCCCCTTATTTGTAAATGTCCCGGAAGGGAGGATTTTTTTTTTTTTTTTTAAAAAGGAAAGACTAGCCAAGTAACAGAGCCGGAGGGCCACCATAAACAGGGATCCTGGGATCTGTAAGGAAAAGAAAAAACCACAATCAGATCCCCACATGTGTGTAATAAGCCAAAAACCTATGTATGCATGGCACCAAAGTGCCTTTAAATGAGCAAGAAAAGACCAAAAACCCTGCCCCTTAATAAATTCAAAACATGATGCCTCCTTAACAAAAAACACTCACCCCCATATCTACATATCATAGATATTAAACTCCCACTCAACGACCCCACCAGGGTGGGGCCGCTTAACTGAAAGGACCGAGAGCAGCAACCGGAGGGACGAAGCAGCAGCCAGCAGCAGCACAGGAAAAAATAACCAAGTGCGGCCGCGCACTTCCCGTGACTTCCCTTTAAACTTTGAAAGGAAGGAAGTGAAGCTGGGGCCGGCCGCATGACGCTACCACCGGCGACACGCCCCTGTCGCCGCGTCACGCCCCTGTCGCCGCGTCACCGGGACCCGCCCCCTAAGCTCGATCAGTGCGGCCAAATCATCTGGGAACTAACACCAGATGAGCCGCTACACGCGCACACCAGGCAGGAGGCAGCGGAGGGGGGAGATGAAAGAGAGGGGAGGAGGAGGAGAGGAAACAGCATAGCGCAGCCATACAACAGAAAATCTGTCATACAGTGGCCGCAGGGAGACCAGCGGGGAAGGGGAGAGGCGGGAGGGGGCTGTGGAAACTCAGGCGGCAAACCAACCTGCCCAGCGCGGTCTGCCCAACCGCCCCAAGCTGACCTAAACACAAACCGGCCAGGACTATAAAAAACAGACCTGGCCGAAAGGGAAAAGAGTGCACACATGCTGTGCATTCTGCTCAATGCATAAAGTAAAAACACACATGTTGTAATAAAGTTATACTTGTGAAAAACACATACATAATACACAACCCTCTAACCCCCCCCCCCCCCCCCCCATAGTGAAGGGAGAAGGGACAGTAACGGGAGAGTAAGGGGCTACGGGGACCCTCGGGACAGGGGCATCCCATTTCCGGATCACCATGCCGGATAGCCGCATTGCCCCCAAAAGAGGGGATCGAGCGGAGGAGATAAGCTCCTAGGCACCTATAGTGCCATCTACCATTTGCCCAGTGAGCAGCCTAGGCTGGGAGGCTTCCATTCCACCATCAAGGTATAAACACTCAAACCGGGCAGAAATAGACCAAAAGGGAGGTGCCGGGGTAAGACCCCGGCTACCTGTAAGCAGGAGACTTCAATCTTCTGTCTTGTCGTCAAGCAGAGAGAAAAATACTGGTGATTGAAGGGAGGTACCAGGTATATATAGGCCGGAAGGGGGCTCGTTACAAGACTTCCTCTCTGCACAGAGTCACCTGGCGGTGAGTTAACCCAATAAGTGAAGAATATTTAAAAGTGAAGCGGGGTGTGTGGCACACCAAGAATATTGTGAATGCCCTTATCCCTCAGGATGGCCATTAGCCCAGCCAAAATCTTGGTGAATAACCTTGGAGCTGTGGATAGACTGAAGAGAAGAGCCACAAATTGAAAATTCTGGCCATCCAGGGCAAATCTCAGAAATTTCTGATGTCTTGAAAAATACAATTCTGCGATTACTGACCTGTAGAATTGGCATTATGAGTATACAGTACGTCCTGCTCCAGATAGATTACTTACACTTGGGTATTACTCCGCCAGATGGCACTGGACTGCAGAGACATCGAAAATAGGCTCCTCCCAACCCCTCAAATACCCAGGGACCTCCCACAATCACCAGCATTGAAAAGCAGTTAACGAGAAGCCGGGAGAATGTAAACAAACCCAAACTGGTAACTATAACAATGATAACAATCACCATACAGGGGATCCAAGATAATGCAAAACCAAGGGTGGGGTGGAGCAGGGCGTACTGCATACTCATAAAACCAATTCTACAGGTGAGTAATCACAGAATTGTATTCTTAGTATACAGTACGTCCTGCTCCAGATAGATTACTTACACTTGGGACATCCAATAGCAGTGTCCATAAAGTAGGGTGGGATCCCCAAAGGTAAAAGCAGACCGGTCATGCCACTGCCGCCTGCAGAACCTTACGGCCAAAAGCAGCATCAGCTGAGGCCCTAACATCAACCTTGTAAAACTTTGAAAAGGTATGAACAGGAGACCAAGTAGCGGCCTTGCAAACTTGTTCAACAGAAGCCTGGTGCTGAAAGAGTAGGCCTGAATCACAGCCTGATGGATCCATTTGCTGATAGTAGACTTGGCAGGAGCCAAACCCTTCCTAGGACCAGAAGGGACCACAAAAAGAGCATCAGTTTTTCTGAAAGGTGTAGTAGCCACCAGATAGTACTTCAGACACCTAACCACATCCAAAGAATGCAAGACCCTCTCCTTAGCATTACTAGGATTAGGGCACAATGACCGAAGAACAATGTCCTGATTCAAATGAAAGGCAGACACAACCTTAGGCAGAAAGTCTGTCTTGAAGCAGAACACCACCTTGTCCTGGTGTCTCTCATAGTAGGGGGCTGGATGGAGAGCGCCGCCAACTCAGACACACGTCTCACAGAGGTGATAGCCACCAAAAAGACAACTTTGAGAGTAAGAATGGCCAGATCAGCATCCTGCACAGGTTCAAAGAGAGCACCCTGCAAGGCTGACAAAACCAAGTTCAAATCCCAAACAGGCATCATAGGCTTACGTGGGGGACGCTCATGAGTAATCCCCTGGAAAAAAAAGTCCTGATCAGAGAATGCTGAGCAATGGACTTCTGGAAGAAAACAGCCAGGGCAGAAACCCCTTCAGAGTACTGAGTTCGAGCCCAATCTCCAACCCATGCTGCAGGAACTCCAGGATCCTGAGAATAAAGAACACACGACAGGGAAGAGACTTAGACTCACACCAGTCAATGTAGGCACGCCAAACCCTGTAATAAATGGAAGAAGAAGACTTCTTCCTAGCCTTTATCATGGTATCAACAACTGAGGTAGACAGCCCCTTCTCCATCAAGATGGAGGTTTCAGCAGCCAGACCATCAAAGCCAGAGTTTAAAAATTGGGATGGCGTAAGGGACCCTGAGTGAGCAGGTCTGGCACCCTGGGCAGAACGTACTGATCTACTGCCAGCTGCACCACGTCTGCGAACCACACTCTTCTTGGCCACCTGGGGGCCACCAGTATTGCTGGCACCCCCTCCTGAGCTATCTTGCACAGAACCCTGCCCAACAGGGGGAATGGAGGAAAGATACAGGAGCTGAAAGTCCTGCAATTACATTGCTAGAGCATCCGTGGCCAAGGCCAGAGGATCCTGGGACAGGGAGACAAAGGTCGGGAGCCTGTGATTGTGACGGGACGCAAACAGATCCACATCTGGTTGGCCCCAATGGTGACACAGAGGTTGAAACACCCTGTTGCACAGGGACCATTCTCCCTGGCGAGAGGTCCCCCTGCTCAGAGAGTCTGTCAGTAAATTTTCCACTCCCGGGATGTACACAGTTGATATGCAGGGAACATTGGCCTCTGCCCAGGTCAGGATCAGAGACACTTCCTGGAGGGCCCTCTTGCTCCAGGTCCCTCCCTGATGATTGATGTAGGCAACTGCCGTCTGGTTGTCCGAGCGCACCTGAACAGGCCGGCCCCGAAGGTGATGAGTCAACTGAGCCAGAACCAACCTGATCACCCGCAGCTCCAAGACGTTGATAGGTGTGTGGGCCTCCTGAGGGCCCCACCTCTCCTGGAACTGCAGGGACTTCCAGAAACCCCCCCCCAAACTGACAGACTGACATCCGTGGTGACCGTCTCCCAGGAGGGGGTCAGAAAGGATCTGCCCCCCAACAGGTTCCTGGAGTCCAGCCACCACGAGAGGGACCGCCTGACCAGGGGGGAAAGCGCAAAGACCCGCTCCAGGGACGCAGGGTCCTTGTCCCATACTGACAAGAGGTGGAGTTGCAGAGGCCTCAAGTGGAACTGAGCATAAGGGACCGCCTCGAAGCAAGCCACCATCAGGCCCACCAGCTGCATTCCCTGCCTAATGGAGGGATGATGACAAGATAGCAGGAATTGGACCTGCGCAATCATACTGTCCACCTTCTGCTGAGGAAGAAAAATCCTTGCCTGAGCTGTATCCAGATTCATTCCCAGGAATGAAGTCACCAAGGAGGGAGACAGAGAAGACTTGGGGTGGTTGATCACCCAGCTAAATGACTCCAGGGTGGACACCACCAGCTGAGTATCCAACTCTGCCTGATGTAGAGACTGGGAAGTGATGAGAATGTCGTCCAGGTAGGGCAGCACGCGGATGCCCTGAAACCTGAGCAGAGACATCACTCCTGCCAGCACCTTGGTGAACACCGTGGGAGCTGAAGTGAGACCGAAGGGCAATGCCACAAATTGGTAGTGCTGATCCTCCAGAGCGAATCTGAGGAATCTTTGATGACCTGGAAAGACAGGAATATGAAGGTAAGCATCTTTGATGTCCACAGACGTCATGAAATCCCCTGAGTGCAAGGAACTGATGGCGGAGCGCAGAGTTCCCATGCGAAAGCGCCTGCACCTGACAAATTTGTTGAGGATCTTCAAGTCCAGGATGGGCCTGACTGACCCATCTTTTTTGGGCACTGTGAAGAGGTTCGAATAGAAGCCCTTGCCCTTTTCTCTTAAAGGTAACCTTGCAGATGACCCCCAGCTCCAGAAGGCTTTGCACTGCCTGCACTAGATCCTGAGCTGACATAGGGTCCTGAGGAATCTAGGATCTGATGAACCTTGGGGGGGCAGACAGCAAACTATCTTGTAACCGGAGGACACTACCTCCTGAATCCACCGGTCTAAGACCTCCAGACGTGAGCAAAGTCCTGAAGCCGTCCCCCCACCCGGATGGGTGAGGGCGCCCCATCATGCCTGAGGAGGCTTGGGAGAGGACTTAAGCTTGGAGCCCCAGGCAGAGCCAGGACGTCCACGTCCTCTGCCCCTACCCCCACGGTAAGGGGAGGAAAAGGAGCCCCGACCCCGAAAGGGCCCAGACTGCCGCCTGCGGTGGGGTAACCTGCCTCCCTTAGCAAACAGGTCCAGGCGGTCCCCAAACAGGGTAGTCCTTTGAAGGGAAACCCAGTGAGGGTTTTCTTGGCAGCGTTGTCAGCAGCCCACTGGCGCAGCCTAACCGAGCGGCGTATTGCCACCACAAGGGCAGAGGTTCTGCCACACATTCTAATGGTGTCATCCAAAGCAGAGAGGACATAGGTCACAAAAACATCACAACTAGATAGTGCATTAAACTCCTCCCTAGACATATCATCAGGGGCACCATCAAGCATACTTCTGAGCAGGGTCCTAATAGCCACAGCCGTAATGGCAGAGGCACAGACCGGGCGCAGTGCCGTCCCCACACACGCAAAGGCATGGGAAGCCAGCTGATCAATGCGCCGGTCCTCGGCATCCCTCAGAGTAGTAGAGTCAGGAGAGTGCATGACAGAGGTGTTAGATAACCCTAGGACCGGGGCATCCACCTCAGGAGGGGATGAACAACACTTCACCACATCAGCAGGAAAGGGGTACCTCCTATTCCAACTCTTAGGTACACCGGGAAGCCTGGTGGGGCGTTCCCATTCCTTGAACACAAGGTTATTAAAATGGGCTTGCTCAGGAAATTCCAAGTGTGACTTAGCAGTATGAAAAAGTTCCCCCTGTTGCCTGGTGGCCGCAACAGGGGGAGAAATAGACTGTTGGCTCAGATTTTTGAGGTTCTGTCTATCAGTATCATTTGGGGCCCAGGGGTCAGAGCCAGAATCGTCATGACCCCTGGGCCTCTCATCAGATGACCCTGAGTCAGAGAATAGCTCCCCTTCCTCCAAAGGGGTATAGCCAGACAGTTCCAAAAACTCATAAGCTTCCGTAGGGAAAAAAAACACCATTTTGTGAGTACTCACCTGTAAAATGGTTATTACGAGTATGTCACAAACCCCACATCCAAAGATCCATGACACTTGGGAAACCGGCCTGTAGATGGCGATCTTGCAGAGATGACATGGAAAAAGGAGCCCCTCCTGGTCCATAAGTACCGGGTTCCTCCCACTATTCCTCAGTCTTATTAAAAAGCAGTGAGAACCAGGAAGAGCCAATTATATTCAATAATAATCACCATATAAAGGATCCCTAGAACAAAAAGGGCGGGGGAAGTGGGGTGTGTGACATACTCGTAATAACCATTTTACAGGTGAGTACTCACAAAATGGTATTATTCCTAGTATGTCCCACACCCCACTTCCAAAGATCCATGACACTTGGGACATCCAATAGCAGTGTCTATAATGGGTGGGGATCCCCAAGGAATAATGCATAACTTAAATTACTGCAGCTTGCAGAATTTTGCGGCCAAAAGCAGCATCCGCTGAGGCCCGCACATCAACCTTGTAAAACTTAGAAAAAGTATGCACAGAAGACCAAGTTGCAGCCTTGCAAACTTGTTCAACAGAAGCCTGGTTCTGAAAAGCCCAAGAGGCTCCAATAGCACAAGTAGAATGAGCGGTGACACGAAAAGGGGGAACCTTCCCCTTAGCCATATAGGCCCCAATGATGGCCTGACGTATCCACCTACTAAGGGAAGATTTGGCAGGAGCAAAACCCTTCTTGGGCCCAGAAGGCACAACAAAAAAGGCATCCGTCTTGTGGAAGGCCGAGGTAGTAACTAAATAATACTTAACACAACGAACTACATCCAAAGAATGTAAGACCCTTTCCTTGTCGTTACCAGGTTTAGGACACAAGGAAGGAAGAACTATATCCTGATTTAGGTGGAAAGCAGACACCACCTTAGGAAGGAAATCCGGTTTAAAACGGAAAACAACCTTATCTTGATGCCTCTCAATATAAGGGGCTAGAATAGACAAAGCCGCCAGTTCAGAAACTCGGCGGACAGAAGTAATAGCAACCAAAAAGGCAACCTTCTGAGTAAGAATAGGAAGAGGAATATCCTGCAAAGGCTCAAAGGGAGCGGCCTGCATAGCTGAAAGCACCAGGTTAAGGCCCCAAACAGGAAGTATAAGCTTTCTGGGAGGCCGCACATGCGACTCCTTGGAAAAAGGTCTTAACCAAAGGATGAAGAGCGAACGACCTTTGAAAGAAAATAGCCAAGGCAGAGACTTGCCCTTTCAAAAAGTACTAATCTGGAATCCCATATCCAGACCTCGTTGCAGATATTCCAGAATTCTAGGAATAGAAAATACTCTACAGGGCAAAGCCCTGGATTCACACCAATCAATATAGGACCTCCAAGCCCTGTAATAAATGACAGAGGAAGACTTCTTCCTAGCTCTAATAAGAGTCTGAATAACCACATCAGAAAGACCTTCTTCTTTCAAGATGGAGACTTCAGCAGCCATGCCGTCAAAGCTGGCGCTGGTAAATTGGGGTAACAAAGTTGTCCCTGAGTGAGGAGATCTGGAAGAAGAGGTAGATGGAACCGATCCACTGCCAGCCTTGCGACGTCTGTGTACCACAGATGTCTTGGCCTCCTTGGCGCCACCAGAATTTCTGGCGCCTCCTCCAGTGCTAACTTGCGCACGATCTTCGCTGATCATGGAGAATGGGGGAAACAGATATAGGAACCCCAGATCCTTCCAGGCCAGAGACATGACATCCGCTGCCACTGCCAGAAGATCCTGGGATAGAGACACAAAAGCTGGCAGCTTGTGACGAGAAGCCAACAGGCTCAACTGTGGAGTCCCCCACTTGTGACAGAGGAACTGAAAGACCCTTGGATTGAGAGACCATTCTCCCTGGCGAGAACATCCCCTGCTCAGGGAGTCTGCCTCCACATTCCACATCAATCCCCGGAATGTAAACTGCTGATATGCAGGGAACATTGATCTCTGCCCACTGAAGGACCAGAGACACTTCCCGGAGAGCACCCCAACTGCGAGTCCCTCCTGGGGGTTGATGTATGCAACAGCTGTTCGGTTGTCTGACCGAATCTGAACTGGCAGACCCTGTAAGAAATGGGTCAGTCGAAGTAGAACAAGCCGTATGGCCCGAAGCTCTAATACATTGGAGAATGAGCCTCCTGAGGCCCCCACAATCCTTGGAACTGATGCTTCTTCCAGAAGCCCACCAGGCTGGCATCCGTAGTAACCAGTTTCCAACACTGAGTCAGAAATTACTTGCCCTTCTGGAGGTTGAGCGATATTAACCACCACTGAAGGGACTGCAAAACGTGGGGAGACAACAGACAAGTCTGATTCAATGATAGTGGGCACCTGTCCCACTTTGCCAAGAGGAAGAGCTGAAGCATCCTTATGTGAAACTGGGCAAACGGGACTGCCTCGAATGCAGCTACCATCAATCCCACTAGTCTCATCCCTAGATGGATAGACTGACGAGGGTTGGACAAGAATAGACGAATTAAGTCCTGAATCAGAACCATTTTGGACTGAGGAAGAAAAACCTTGGCCTGAAATGTATCCAGAATCAGGCCCAGGAAGGGAATTTCCCTGGACGGACAGAGAGCATTTGGGGTAACCTATTACCCATCCGAACCTCTCTAGCGTAGAGACCACCATCCTGATGTCCAACTCTGGTTGTTCGAGGGAGGAGGCCGCGATAAGAAGATTGTCCAGAAAAGGCACAATGTGGATGCCCTGGACCCTGAATATAGCCATCACTCCTGCCAGCATCTTGGTAAAGACTCTTGGGGCCGAGGTAAGGCCGAATGGCAGGGCCACAAATTGATAATGCTGGTCTTCTATCGAGAACCTGAGAAATCTCTGGTGACCCGGAAAATAGTAATGTGCAAATAAGCATCCTTAGGTCTAGGATAGGACGAACAGAGCCGTCCTTCTTGGGTACCGTGAATAGGTTGGAGTAAAACACCAACCCCCTTTCTGCCGGAGGCACTAGGCAGATGACAGCCATGTTTAACAGATTCGCTACTGCTGCCCACAGTCCCTGCGCAATTGCCGGATCTGACGGCATCCGGGACATGAAAAATCTGGGAGGAGGCCGGGACTCGAATTCCAGTTAGTAACTGGAAGAGACTACTTCCAGAACCCAATTTTTCTCCAAATAGGCGCAATCCCACAAACGGAAGCGCTGTAAGCGATTTCTTGGCTACAACATCCACCGCCCACTGCCGCAACCATACAGACTGCCGAATGGCGATTAACAAGGCAGAGGTTCTGCTGCACATGAGCAGAGTATCATCTAAAGCAGAAAGTACAAAAGATGCAAACATCTCACATCGCTTAAGAGCGGCGTACTCATCAGAGGCCGGATCAAGCCCTGAGTTATTCATTAGGTCTCTCACAACAGACCTAATAGCCACCGACATAAGCGTCGAAGCGCCAACAGGCCGCAAGGCCGAGCCTACACTGGAAAAAGCGTGGCACGCCATTTGATCAATACGTTTGTCCTCTCCATCCATGAGTGTAGTAGAGTCAGGAAGTACAGGGGCATCCACCTCAGGAGGTGATGACCAACGTTTAACCGTATCAGCTGGAAAGGGATATTTTTTTTCCCAGCCCAAGGGAGTGCCATGAAGCCGCGCAGGCTTCTTCCATTCTTTCAAAATATCATCAAAATGCTTTTGATTTGGAAATTCCAAAACGAGGTTTAGAGGCTCCAAGAATTCCCCTCTCTTGAGAGGGACTACTTCAGGAGGAGTCATAACAAAAACCTCAAATAACTGGGCAAGAGCTTTTGGGGTAACCACAACACTCTCTTCACCCTGCTCACTTTCAGTACCAACAAATTGCTGTTCGTCAGAAACATCTGAATCCTCATATAATTCCCCTTCTTCTAACTGAGAAGGGTCAGACCAATCAAGCAATTCGCAATTGTCCAACTCACTTGCCAAGACGGCATGAGTCAAATGCTTTCTTTTAGCTGAGGCCTTCTTAGCCACAGAGGTAGACATAAATCCTTCAAGATGAGCCAATCTGGCACAGAAATCAAAATGCGACTCACCACCCTTGACAATATCACTGGGGGTACGGACAAGACACGGCGGAGTAGGAGAAAAGGCAGTAGCCGCAGACCCTGAAGCCTGGGCCCCAGTTTGCTGCATAATGATTAATTGTGCACAAGGGACGCAAGAACTGCGTTATCCCAAACAAGGGATGCCCCACATCCAAAACATTGCTGAGTCTGTGCCAAGGGAATTGCAAGCCCATTAACCTGAAATGCCTCCATATGATGCTTTAGTATTATACTTATAATTGATTTTAGTCGCCAAGTATATCTGTTTTTTTTTTTTGTTTTTTTTTCCAAAAAAAATTTTTATTTTATTTATTTTTTTTTTTAGCCGAGGCCTTTCTGGCCACAGAGCTAGAAATAACTTTCTGAATATTAGCCATCTGGCACACATATCAGATTGCGACTCCTCAACTGTGACATCATCATCTGGGGTACGGATAAGGCGGGGTGGGGTAGGAGAAAAGGCCAGGGCCACAGACCCAGAGGCCTGGGCCCCCAACTGCTGCGTTATGGCCTGCTGAGCACAAGGTATGCACACAAGTACATTATCCCCCACAAGGGATACCCCACAATCCACACACTGCCGGGACTACCCTGAGGGGAGCCTAAGTCCGGTATCCTGGGAAGCCTCCATATGGTGATCTTTAAGGTAGTCGCAATGACCAGAGGGAATTAAGCTGTTAAAGCTACCCGGGATGCCGGGAAGTCCCAAGTGGGAGGAATTTTTTTTTTTTTTTTTTTTTAAATCCTTTAGGGCTATTTAAGGGCAGGCTAGATGGAGCAAAAGGTCTCCTTCTGCCGTCAACCTTCTATGTTTCTATGTTGTTGGTCTTTAACACATAGAGCCAGGTAACATGAATCCAGGTCCACCTTAAAGTGGAACACAAAACCTGAACATAAGGGCAGGAGGAAATAAGCCAAACATACACATCACTCAAAACCAATACATATATCTGTGTATCTATAAGACAGATTTTCATCAGTAGTCAAAAGCCAGCATATCCAGAGTCAAGGCTCCAAAGAAGACTGGACAACAGGCCAGCTGCTCCAGCCACAAGTAATGGCTTTAGCAGCAGTTAGGCTTGCACACAAGCATAGGTGAGGCAGCTCAGCACAGGGGAATGTTTACAAAGAAACTCCAGCCTGTGCAATCAAAGTGTTGTCTCTCTAGACAGAGCTGGAGCTAGCTACTGAAAAATACCATTGAGTGAATCACAGATTAAATATATACATAAAAAGATGCCGGGAGTTACCCCGGCTACCTGCAAGGAGGAGAGTGTCATCTTCTGACTTGCTTCGCCGACTGCAGAGACGAAAAGACTTAGTGGGAGGAACCCGGTACTTATGGACCAGGAGGGGCTCCTTTTTCCATGTCATCTCTGCAAGATTGCCCTCTACAGGCCGGTTTCCCAAGTGTCATGGATCTTTGGAAGTGGGGTGTGTGACATAATAGGAATAGAGTGACATCAGGCGTTAAGTGCCGCTTTTTTGCAGAGACCTTACGCGCCAAG
This sequence comes from Gastrophryne carolinensis, assembly GCA_027917425.1. Classification (NCBI taxonomy): domain Eukaryota; kingdom Metazoa; phylum Chordata; class Amphibia; order Anura; family Microhylidae; genus Gastrophryne; species Gastrophryne carolinensis. The sequence goes on from CM051237.1 coordinate 199,598,673, forward strand.
GTATTAGCAATTAACTTCTCAACACTAGCCAGTCTAGAAGACACATCAGGCTGAGAATCCCCACTTGTATGCAACTTGAGATTTAAGCTTGGGGGGGGTGAAGTGAAACAAGGCGCAGGCCCAGCCACTGGAAGGCCAGACTGCAGTGCAAGCACCTGCTCGGCACAAGGTACACAGACCCACGCATTGTCAGCGCTAATAGGGGACACCCCACAAGCTACACACAGCCGGGCTTGTCCCGAAGGAACCCCGAGCACATTATCCTGAGACGCCTCCATATGGTGATTATAGCAGCACAATAGGCTGATAGGGATTGACACTATAAAGCAACCAGGGATGCCCCAATAACCCGCTAGGGAAGTTGGAGTAATTAACACTAGCCCTCACAAGTTAATCAACTAAATAGAGGGAGTAGGGCCGGGAGAAGCCAAGAGGGTTCGGCCCATCTGAAAGACATAAGCAAAGGGAAGCCGTAAGTATACAAATACCAGCAGAACGCGCCAAAAGCTGGCCCTGCCCCAGAAGAGCGCGAAGCCATATACGTGACAAGTAGCCAATGACGGCGCACAAGCGCCTGAGGTAACGCCGCCGCCAAGCGCGGAAGACAGTGGAAGCGCGCGCGGCGGCAGCAATTTTAAAACACAATAGGTGCAAACAAGTCAGCGCGTCTGACGCTAAGCATAATAAAATAATGTAGCGAAGCACAAGGCCAATACACATACACCCCCCCCCCCCCCCCCGAGGGCTACAAGGAGAGCGAGGGAGGACAGCGGCCACTTAATATAGGGCCCACTGATAGACAGGGGCAAGGGGCAATAGGGCGGGAGGGGCATCCCATAGAGGCTCACCATATGCCTATACCGCCTACCCTTTGGTGGGGGATTGCGGTGGAGCAGCGGTCCTAAGCACCTGGCAGCGATGCTGCCTACCATCACCCGTCCAGCGCAGCCAAGGCTGGGAGGCAAATTACTAATGGAACGGGTGGGAATAGTCCTACAGGGCCGCAGGCTAATAGCCCCGCTCACCTGCGAGAAGAGCCATCTTCTTGTCCTTCGCAGTCCAGAGAAGATCTGGGGATTGTGGGAGGTCCCTGGGTATTTGAGGGGCCGGGAGGAGCCTATTTTTGATGTCTCTGCAGTCCAGCTCCATCTGGCAGAGTAATACCTAAGTGTAAGTAATCTATCTGGAGCAGGACGTACTGTATGCTAAGAGTAAATAGGGATGTGAAGATATGCATCCCTTATATCCACTGTGGTCACGAAATCCCCGGGATGAAGCGACCTCAATGCCGACCTTAATGATTCCATGTGAAAAAAATGTCTCAACCAGACAAATTTGTAGAGACCCTTTAGGTCTAGAATTGGCCGCACTGATCCATCCTTTTTGGGGATGGTGAACAGATTGGAGTGAAACCCCGGCCCTTTTCCAGTAGGGGTACCTGACAAATTACTCCTATCTGAAGTAGATGCAGAACTGCGGTTCTCAAGGCCTCCGTCTTTACCGATTTTCCAAAGAAACCTTGTCGGAGGTTGCACGGGTGGGGGCGCCCCTTCATGTCTGGGCAGACTTAGCTGTAGGCTTTAATTTAGCGCCCCAAGAGGTACCTGGCCTGTTCTGGGATCTACCTCTGCTCCAGAATTCCCTGCGGGAACCCAAAGAGGAGGAACCTCTACCACCCCGAAAGGATCGGGATGTTGAGGGTTTCCGAAAAAACGAGTAGGTCTTCTCTTTTGAGGAAGCTTGCTATCCTTAACGTTCCCCGAATAAATGACTCCCCAGAAATGGGAGGTCTGTAAGGGATTTCTTAGCAGCGGCATCCGCCGACCATTGCGTTGACCATAAGGAACGGCGTAAAGCAATAAGTAGGGCAGATGTTTTGGCACCAAGCCTAACCAAATCATCCATAGCCGTGATAAAGCATTCAACTCTAGACAAGTTCTAAAAGCCCAGGAATAAGAATCTTGAGCATGTCCTTGACTTAGCCCTGGCCATAAGTTGCTTTACCTTCTTTGCCATCATCAAGGAAACAATAGCAGTGGCACAGGCAGGACGTAAAAGAGACCCCACCATAGCAAAGGAGTCTTTCAGTAGGATCTCTCAAAGAAGAGTTGGAAGCAGAAGGCATAATAGTAGTGTTGGACAGACCTGAGGCGGGTGGGTCCACCTCAGGAGGAAGGGACCATAACTTAACCATACCAGAAGGGAACGGATACCTAGAATCTAAGATCCTGGGGACAGGAGGAAAGCTTGTTAGGCTTTTTCCCCGCTCCTTCAGCACCATCTTGGAAAAATGTGACTGCTCCAGAAAAACCCACCTTGGCCTTCTTTTTTGGGGCTTTAGAAGGGGAAATGTGTAAAATTTCAAAAACAGGGGAAAGAAGACTCTCTGTCTCATCAGAGTAAAGGCTTCTTAGACGAAAAAAATATTAGAAAATAGTGACTTCCTCACTGGAAAGCAATTCACCTTCTGACAGTGGCTCCTCAACCACCTGAACCTCTTCCTCCTCTTTGGACCCAAAGTAGGCATATAAATCCTCCTTTGAAACAGAGGGCTCCAAATGCCTTCTTTTATCGAAGGCCTTCCTAGGGACTACCGATAACAGATGCTTCTCTTGGAGGGCTAATCTCACCACCAGCTCTGACTGTGCCTCACTACCCACCCTCCTTATGGGCTACCTGGGAAGGCTGAACTTCTGAAGTGGCTCTAGGTTGTAAAGGACTGGAGACTGTGGCAACAGTCCTGCTATGGTCAGAAGCAAACAGAACAAACCGTGCTAAAAATGCCCGGGGGATTCCGCCTGCACAAAGGGCAGAGGCTGCCCTGATCCCATGAGATACCCGATTCACTAACCCCTTGATGCCTCCGTCATGGTGATTAGAAGTCAATCTGACTGCATGGGCCTAAGACTATGGGCCTTATTCATGAAGGGATAGAGGCAGGTAGCGGCAGGTGAACGCCGGAGACGGCACGCAATTACACATTTATGAAGCCGAATCTGGTGAGCGACTGGAACAACGCCATGTAGCGTACGATTCATCATTATCCCAGACTCAGCGTACAGCGCCAGCATTCATCATTGCAGAACGCCACGTCTTACCTGTCGCTACCTGGTGCTCTCCCATACATTTCAATGGACGATCCTTAAATCTCTTTCCTGATCCCATTTTTTTTTTTTTTTCTTAAAAAAAAAATCTCAAAACTTCTGACATGTATCCTGGGCAAGAAAATGACATTTTTGAAAACTATTTGGATTAATAATATTTTTATGCAGAATTGTCCTTACATTTCTGGTATTAAAGTGTTCATCTTACAAGGTTATAATAATGTAATTCCATGTGTTTTCGCTTTGCTACTAGTGGATACATGTTCATAAACAGACTTTAATCACACAGTCTCTGGCGCTATGGGCTACAACTACTGAGCTGGTGCTACCATTCACTCCCATACAGCGTAGTACTGCGACTCACACATCATATTCATCAAAGCTGGACAGAGACTGAGGCGCTCTGATTCAAAGAGCCATGGTCGAGCACAGCGACTACTAGTGGTCGCTCTCAAAGCCTCGCTACAGACGCTTATCTGTCGCTATCTGGTGTTAGTAATGAATCAGCCTGCCTATAAAAACAAATTCCCAATAAAAGGGACTGGGAGGAACCACAACTCCCCTATCCTTCTTCCCACACTCTAAGGAAACAAAAAAAGAAAAAAAAAAAATATAATATACCAAGAAATCTGAATAAAAAAAAATATATATATATATAATAATAATAATAATAATAATAATAATAAATATATATATATATATATATATATAGCCACTCAGACCATTTTATAACTAACCTGGGAGGTGCACGTTAGCAGTGCAATTAGGATACAAAAGTCTTAAAGGAGCCACAGCACTCAACCCTGTTAGCTTGCAGACCAACCTCTGTGGGGTGCAGTCCCAACTCTAATCTCTGAGAGACCCCATTTGGGACATACAATGCAATAGATAAATTGGGAGCAGGCTTACCTGAGGTTGCCCTAAACCTCAAGTGCAAGCCATGGGGTGGAAGGGTCGAAGACCTTGCAATACAGCCTAGCCCCCACACCCCATGTGCTTGCACAAATTCAAAAGAAACAAAGGAGGGGTGGTAGCCGCTCAGACCATTTTATAACTAACCTGGGAGGTGCACGTTAGCAGAGCAATTAGGATACAAAAGTCTTAAAGGAGCCACAGCACTCAACCCTTCTAGCTTGCAGACCAACCTACAATCTGTCTCTAAACTTGGTTAAAAATAGAGGGCTCGGTCACACACATCTGCAGAAGTATGCTTAAGCTGCACCACCAACGCCAAGGTGCCTCTGTGGGGTGCAGTCCTAACTCGAATCTCTGAGAGCCCCATTTGGGACATACAAAGCAATAGATAAATTGGGAGCAGGCTTACCTGAGGTCGCCCTAAAACCTCGAGTGCAGCCCATGGGGTGGAAGACCTTGCAATACAGCCTAGACCCCACACCCCATATGCTTGCACAAATTCAAAAGAAACAAAGGAGGGGTGGTAGCCGCTCAGACCATGGCTTGCTCCCAATTTATCTATTGCACTGTATGTCCCAAATGGGGCTCTCAAGAGGCACCTTGGTGTTGGTGGTGCAGCTTAAGCATACTCCTGCAGATGTGTGTGACTGAGCCCTCTGTTTTAACCAAGTTTAGAAACAGATTGTAGGTTGGTCTGCAAGCTAACAGGGTTGGGTGCTGTGGCTCCTTTAAGACACTTAAATAAATATATATATATATATATATATATATATATATATATATATATATATATATATATATTTAAGATGAAGGCGCTCAATCACCCCGGCAAGCCGAAGGAAGCCGCCTCGAAGCGGGTGCCACGATCGGAGCGCGACCCACATCGGAGCCGGGGCGCGGCAGGCCTGAGCCGGGGTGCCGAAGCGGTGGCGGCCTGGAAGAGTGGCAGCCCCTGCTGTGGTGGCTGCCAGGAGGGGAAGCAAGAGGAGAAGCAGCCGCAAGAGCAGCGAGTGAGCAGAGGAGACAGGCGACATCAGGCGGCAATCCCCGCTCTCAAGTTCGAGTGACAACACAAGCCAAGCTGAGAGTGAAGCTGGGAAGACCTGCACGGCTGCTTCTGCCCAAGACTCCGCCCCACTATGACCTCACAACCTAAGACACGCACCCTTAAAGTGAAAGGCGAGAAATTTAAAATTTACAATAAAGAAAGTAAAAAACATATGGGAAAAAGGGGGGAGCACATATATAAAAATATACAAAAGTTCTTGCTTTTCTATGAGAAAGCCTGCAGTCCCAGAGTGTAAAGCCCCAGACCTCGGCGCTTACCTTACCACGCACGGACCCACATCAGCAAAGCGGGGGAGGCAAAAAAAAAATGGGTCAGGGGATCCTTGGGAATAAGGCCGTGCAGGAAGCCGACAGGGTAAATCCCCGGCTTCCTGCCAATACCTAGAATTGAGAGAGAAATCCAAGCGACCTTCACAGTCCAGTCCAACTGCAAGAATGAAACTGGCTTGGTCACAGGCAGCCGCATGCTTATAGGGCCGGAAGGGAGCTACACCTTTCAATCTTGCAGTCCACGCCCTCTGGGCAGGAATTAACCCTATCATGAATGAAGCTAACGGCCTGGAATGGATTGGAAGAGAAATACACTTAACACCAACTTTATAGCTTTCATTGGTTAGTGCCTGGTCACATCCACTCCCCACCCCCGGTCACTCTATCCACTGGCCTCCAAAGTGCAAACACCGCGACCCCATGTGAGACTGCCTGCCCATGGGCTAGATAATTTTAAAGGAGCAACGTCACCTCTGCCGAGAAATGCATACTGTCTGCAACAACTTTCGCCCAAAGGCAGCATCTGCCGATGCTCTTACAACCATCTTATATCATTTTGAAAAAGGTGTCAACAGAAGACCAGCAGTCTTGCAAACCTTCCCAAATGAACCTTCATGTTGAAATGCAAAAATATTGGCAGTAACCTACAGCCACACAGGAAATAGAAGCTGTAGGCAGAGAAATAATAAGCCCAACACAAATAGTGCAATTCTGTGTGCCACATCCATTCAATGATTTACTAGGTTTACAGCTAAGCCGCCAGAGAAACTGCGTTGAACAAAACCAGCATATGCTATCCATTAGGTTGGTACATAGTTTCCTCCCTGTGAGACGCAACCCAGTATTAAAGTGGACCGAAACCGAGCAGGATCGGCCCGGGAATTTATAAGATTCCCGGGCCGATTAATTCCTCCCCCCCCCCCCCCCCCCCGGGGCATCCAAAATCAGGATGCCCCGCTGTGTGAAACCCCCCAGGTCGCCTGCTACACTTACCTTCCCGGTCCAACGACGCATGCCCGCTATCCCTCTAGCAGGGCATGGGCACACTCCTTGTTAGAGGGAAGCGCAAGATGCAGCCGCCAGCACACTCAGAGCCACTGAGCTAAGACGTCGGGTTAGACGTCCATAGCTCAGTGGCTCCAAGTGCGCTGAATGGAGAAGCGGCGGGGCATGCGCCATAGGAAAGGGATGAGGTGAGTTGATGTGGGAGATCTGGGGGGTTTCACATAGCGGGGCAGCCCCGGGAAAGGACCAAAACCCATGAGTGTCAAAATCCTGGGTTTTGGTTCACTTCAAACACGCAGTTTAGTAAGAATAGACCACAGGAAGGACCTTACAGTAAAACATCTTGCATGTGTGAGCTTGCAATAAAACTACATGGCCCCAATTAGTTTTGCCAAAAGGAAAAAAAGATCCAGCTGTGGCTGGTGACAGAACATTTGTTCATCGACTTTTGAGCACAGGCATTCAGATGGATGGGGCAGGAGCACATGGCTGGGGATTCAGCAGCGCGCGCTCCCCATTCAAGTCAATAAGAGCCCTCTGCTGAATGACGCAGTCACAGCAGACGGCTCTCATTAGACAAGAGCCTAAAGAAGTGAGTTTTCCAGGGCGAACTGGGGGGGGGGGGGGGTTCCTACAGTGGGGCATAACTATTTAGGATGCCCTAGGGGCATGGAACAAACCTGGGAAAGTCAAATTCCTGGGTTTCATTTGGCTTTAAGACTTTAACAGAATAAGTTATCTTATATTAACACTTGTAGCATCTACTAATTGCATGTCTTTAAACTAGATGCACATCAATGCAATCACAATACTATTGCACAGCCATTTAATAATTGCTGTTTAATGTATGGAACTGCCATCACTCTCAAACTTGACTGCATATGTGTATGGCCAATAGAACTACATGGGCACCAGTTAGCTTGCGAATGCTGGCCAGTCAGCCAGCGTAACATCTTGAAGTAAATGAGACCTGAATGGTTTTGGCCCTTGGTCAATCCTGTAAAATCTGTGTATGGAACACTGACCATTATTTATTCTGAGTGGTGTTGATTGTCTGATAAGATCCGAAACATACACACTGCAGCAGTAAAATTACTGGACACCATTACCTCAGGACTAGAATTTGGTAGCACCAATTTCCACAAGGCACACCACCGATTTCATCTTATTATTTTAGTAGTATAGTTCATGAAATAGAGCATAATGATTACTAAATGAACCATAGTCACACAGCATATATACTTGAGCAAGGATTGAAGAGGCAGCATGGATGTTTGGGGAAAAAAACTAAAACTAAAACGATCTTTTGAACAAAGTTCTTACAACTTATGGAATTAATGCAAACCTTTCCCCAATTTCAACTAGGGAGAAGCTTTCAATGTGTGACCCTTGTGTATTATGTTCCCAAAAATGATTTAAAGATGTAGTGGAAAATCTAGTTACCATTTCAAAACCTTAACAACAAAAACGGTTACCTGCTTACAATGCACGTGTGGTAAATCAAGGTTTATATTACCTAGAGCTAACCACAGCTTTCCACATAAGATCTTTAGAAGTAACCATCCTGATTACTGAAACTGATTTAAATTACCTTAAAGAGGAACACCACACCTGAATTTGACTGTCCCGTGTGCTGTTCCTCTCTGCGGCAGCTTCCCGAATTGGGATGCCCCAGAGTGTGTACCCCCCCAGGTCACCCTGAGCGGCTTGCTGTCACTTGGCTCTCTTCGGCGCCTGGGTGGCTAAGCAACCAAGCGGCTCTGCTAGCCTAACCCCCTGCTCACCTGCCAGCCGTGGCGTGACCGCGTCGCCCATTCAGGAAGGTCGGAGGTCGGGTACAGGTGCGCACATGGCTAGGGGTGAGCAGGGATGCTGGCAGTGTCACACAGAGGGGCATCCCATTTTGGGATATCCCAAGGACTGGAACTCGGGAGGCCCTGGAGTCTTTTAGACAAACAAGTAATATATAAAATGTAGAGGGACACAGATTGAAGAACATTCCTGTCAAATGCCTCCAAGGAAGCCCCTGATTTTTTAGCCCATGAGGTGGACACTGATCTGCTGCAGTGAGCCCGTACACGAGGAGGTGGTGTATCCATGCACGTGTATGCCAGGGAGATAGCCTGTCTGATCCATCTGGCTACTGTAGCTATTGAGGCCGCTAGACCTCTGTTGTTGCCATTAAAGGAAAAGTCGATCCAACTTTCTCCAAGAGTGAGTGAGCTCCAAGTAAAATACCAGGCACCTCCTGACATTGACAATGCGTGGTGTCATCCTCATCTTCTGTGTCAAGTAAGAGTGAGAGCAGGACAATATCTTGGGGCCTGTGGAAAGCTGAGACGATCTTAGGTAAGTATAAAGGGTCTGGTCTCAACACGACTGTCTGGGAGGATTGTACAAAGGGCTCCCTGATGGATAGGGCCTGAAGGTCACTAACCATTCATGGCGATGAAATGACTAATGAACTCATTTTTTAGGTCAAAATCTTATCTGTTGCCTCACTCAGCCAGGTGTTCAAATGTGGGCTTGGTTAATTCCCTTAAAACCAAAGTCAAATCCCAGGAAGGACATCTATTTCAACCTCTTTCTAGTAATGGCCACAGAAACACTGTTGATCAGGTCATTTTCTCTTAGTCTGCGATCTAGAAATCTGAAATACAGAGAAATAAAGCCTATGTTTTCAAAGTACTTACTGCCAGTCCTAGTTCAAAGCCTTCCTGCAAGAACTCCCAATACTGAGGAAATCTTATTCTTGTTCAGACCATTGTCATCACAGAAAGAAAAGAATGGTTTCCAAATGTTTAGATAAATGCATCTGGTAACTTTTCTACTGCTCTCTAATAGGGTTTCAATCACCCCGTAGAAAGCCACATTTCCTTTAGAAACGACCTTTCAGGTTCCAGGCTTTTGAGGTTTGCATAACTTAATAGTCCCTGAGTTGATCTGGTATTAAACCGGACCTTCAGCATCATTTACTGAAAAGCCTTAAAAAACTATTCCCCAGCATCTAAAATTAATATATTTTAAGTTTTTAGTCGCTTACTTCTTAGCTTCTCTGCTGGGCTTCAACTCTGTTCAGGACTCTTGGATACAGGCGTCGCCATCTTGACTCAGAAGCTTTGCATAATAAGGAGAGGGGAGATAAGTGCAGGGGGAGGGTTATAGAAGCTTTGCATTATGAAGAGAGGGGTGATACGTGCAGGGGGAAAGTTATAGCTGTGATTTGCACAGCTGGGGTAAGGAAAAGGACAGCAATCTCAGAAGACATTTCCTGTCTGCAGGCAGCCTGAATCTCCACCATATTGGATGTTAAAAGGCTCAAAAAATGCAATAGGTGCAGGTAGGATGATTTTTAATGTGGACAACCTGTAGAGGGTGGGGGCAACTTAGATAGGCTCTTATTTAGGGTGAAGGTCTGGTTTAATAGTTGAACCCCTGGTTATTCCAGCACCATGTTCTTCAGTGAACCAACTTCTTTTGTTCAATCAGGATAATCGTGCCTTGCTGCACGAGGGAATGCGTATGTCAGAAGAGAACACAGACTAGTTGAAGGCACATTTCTGATTAGGTACCTGTTCTGTATGCGAGAGCTGCTTCCTGCAGAAAATCTGCTACAAAATTTAAAGAACCCTTCAGGTGTCCTGCTGACAGGGATTTCAGCTGAAACTGCAGGGGCCATAGGAAAGAATAATAAGTCAGCAGACTTCTGGACCTGGTTCATCCTTGTCTAACCATCCCAATCTCTGAAGAAGTTCTGGAGCTTTGGATAGATTGTGAAGCAAGGAGGCTTCTGAGATCCCTGTTAACAGAAGGGAAAAATCTGATCCCCTCTGAGTCATAGGATGTTCATGACCTCTGCTAAGATTTTAGTAAATATTCTTGGAGCCAAGCATATTCCAAAAGGTAGGGCTCTGAACTGGAAAAGGAAGGTCTCGGAATCCAGGAGTACCATGAACCTTAAGAACTTTTGATGTTCTGGAAGTATCGGAATGTGTAGGTACACGTCCTGTAAATTTATGTTCGCCATGACAGACACCAGAAGATGCTTAATTGTAGTACTACTATAAAGATAGATTCCATCCTGAAATGCTTGTACGCCAGAAACTGATTCGGGGACTTCAGATTGAGAATCATTCTGAAGGCCCCTGACTGCCTTAGGACCAGGAACACATGAGAGTAGAACCATTGTCCCCTGCTATCATGGGGGACAGATTCTATCACCCTTTTGTAAAAAAATCCTACTTATACAAAATAGCAGGCACAGCTTTAAATATTGATAACTGAACGTGCTGCCCGACCCATCAATCTACTAGAACATGGGCCAAACCAAATTGACAAGGGTCATAAGAAAGGGGCACAACTCCACAAATACCATAAACAATAATATTTTATTAAGTGTTACACTATAGCAAAAATAAAAACACATATGCAACACAAAGACACTGTTAAAATCAATTCATCCACTATTCCTGTGATGCTAAAATATTTAGCAATCCATATTATAAGAACACCACAAGGTATCAAAAAGTACAAATAGAAATCAGTAATAAATAGCTCCACAAATAGCCCAAGAAATATAAATATATATTTCTAATTACTTAAGTGAGTGTTCAATTACTCCACTTTGTGCAAAAAATACAAGTATAAAAAGGTAATTAGTAAAAACAATTCATCAAAACCATAAACCTGTGCAATCAATCAAGTGCAAATGCTAGATAAGGAAGCTATATTCACTAAAGAGAGCAGGGGATTAGAGAAGCAGTGGACGGATAAGGTCCATGATGTGTTTGGTAACACTACCCATAGTATTGAAAATATTGTTCTTGACTCTTTTCGTAGTGTTTCACAGCAATTAAAAGATGCCTACCTTAATCATACGAGGCTATGGTGGAATGTACAGACTTTGGAGGCTTACAAGAAACAAGGGCTATGTCCTAGAGGCCTTAGAGTACAAATCTTCCCCGCTTGGGAATCCTCTTCCAATTTTAGGGCCACATGGGAGAATGGTCTTAAGCAATGTTCTGGTATTATGGAAATGCTCATTGAACACGATAAAGGATTAATGAGCTCCATTAAAAAGGAGATCTTAGACCTTGAAGGTCAATTGACCAGATTTGATCAATCCCAGATAGTGGATCAGTTTTTACAATCATTACAAAACGATCTAGCTAAATTTGAACATAAAATCTCGGAGAATAAAAAAGAAAAAAAATCCTCAGGAGACAAAAATACAATTCTGTGAAATACTCACCTGTAGAATTGGTATTATATGCATACAGCACGTCCTGCTCCAGATGTAGTAAATACATGTGGGTAATCCTCCGCCTGATGCGCTGTTCACTGCAGACATGTAGAAAACAGGCTCCTCCCGGCCCTACACATACCGAGGGACCTCCCACAAATCCACAGCATTGAAAAGCAGTGAAAGGAGAAGCCAGGAGAAACCAACCACCCAAAAACTGGCAATAATAGTAATGATAACAATCACCGAACAGGGGATCCAGAACAACGTGAAACCAGGGTTGGTTGGAGCAGGACGTGCTGTATGCATATAATACCAATTCTACAGGTGAGTATTTCACAGAATTGTATTATTCTAAGCATACAGCACGTTCTGCTCCAGATGTAGTAATTACATGTGGGACATCCAATAGCAGTGTCCGTAAAGTAGGGTGGGATCCCCAACAAAAAAAAGGCAACAGCAAGCAGTTTAAACTACAACCGCCTGCAAAACCTTGCGGCCAAACACAGCATCAGGCCCTAACACAGCATTAGGCCCTAACATCAACCTTGTAAAACGTAGTAAAGGTATGAACAGAAGACCAAGTAGCAGCCTTGCAAACTTGTTCCACAGAGGCCTGGTGCTGAAAAGCCCAAGAAGCCCCAACAGCTCGAGTAGAATGAGCAGTAAGACGGAAGGGGGGAGACTTCCCCTTAGTAGTATAGGCTTGAACCACAGCCTGACGAATCCATTTACTAATGGTAGACTTGGCGGGAGCCAGACCCTTCCTAGGCCCGTGAGGCACAACGAAGAGAGCATCAGTCTTCCTGAAGGCCTTAGTGATAACTAGGTAATACTTGACGCACCTAACCACGTCCAAGGAATGCAAAACCCTTTCCTTAGGGTTACTAGGATTAGGGCACAGTGAAGGAAGCACAATATCTTGATTCAAATGAAAAGCAGACACCACTTTAGGTAGAAAGTCTGGCTTGAAGCGGAACACCACCTTATCCTGGTGTCTCTCATAGTAGGGAGGCTGAATAGATAAGGCAGCCAACTCAGACACACGCCTAACAGAGGTGATACCAGTAATAAACATCCATTTGGGCTACGGATAAGAAATGTGGGCAGCACCAGTAGATATTTCTATAGGTGCACTGCTCTGTGGGTTAATACCCAAAAACCAAATGTATTAGTTTGGGGTGACCTCTACACCCCCTGCCAAAAAGCCCAACAGAGACTCACTATTGCACTCAAACAATCAATTTATAAATCCATTTTATTGTAGCATATTGTTTAAAACCAATTTAAAAACAATTTTACTGAACCATATGCATGGTAAGCCACCAGGGGGCGCACTCCCTCATTAACAATACAATCTCATATACATATAAGTAATTTCAAAGTGATTCTGTGCTAATCTATCAATAAATTCATATATATACAACTATTCTAAAACTTAATATACAATTCACAATTAATATCCTCACCCTAATAAAGTGCCAGTGCTTCCATCACAAATAATCCCTTGTGCAAAATATTTAAACCCATTCACAGAGAGCAAGGGCACACAGACAACACACAACAAACAAGTGCTTACTGTTAGTATGGTGACAGGCAGCCCCCCCCTCAGGCGCAGACCAACGCGTTTCGAGCCCCCTATGGGCTCTTGCTCACGGTCAGTATGTGTGTCACATACTGACCGTGAGCAAGAGCCCATAGGGGGCTCGAAACGCGTTGGTCTGCGCCTGAGGGGGGCCTGCCTGTCACCATACTAACAGTAAGCACTTGTTTGTTGTGTGTTGTCTGTGTGCCCTTGCTCTCTGTGAATGGGTTTAAATATTTTGCACAAGGGATTATTTGTGATGGAAGCACTGGCACTTTATTAGGGTGAGGATATTAATTGTGAATTGTATATTAAGTTTTAGAATAGTTGTATATATATGAATTTATTGATAGATTAGCACAGAATCACTTTGAAATTACTTATATGTATATGAGATTGTATTGTTAATGAGAGAGTGCGCCCCCTAGTGGCTTACCATGCATATGGTTCAGTAAAATTGTTTTTAAATTGGTTTTAAACAATATGCTACAATAAAATGGATTTATAAATTGATTGTTTGAGTGCAATAGTGAGTCTCTGTTGGGCTTTTTGGCAGGGGGTGTAGAGGTCACCCCAAACTAATACATAACAGAGGTGATAGCTAGTAAGAAGACAACCTTGAGCGTGAGAACAGCGAGAGCAGCCTCCTGAATAGGCTCAAAAGGAGCACCCTGCAGGGCCGATAAAACCAAGTTTAAATCTAAAACAGGTACCATAGGCTTGCGAGGGGGGACGCACATGAGTGACCCCCTGAAAGAAGGTCTTGATAAGAGGTTGCTGGGCAAAGGTCTTCTGAAAGAAGTTAGACAGGGCCGAAACCTGGCCCTTCAGAGTACTAAGCTTAAGACCTAAGTCTAGACCATGTTGTAAAAACTCCAGCACCCTAGAAAATAAAAATTCCCGGCAGGGAAGAGACCTGGACTCACACCAGTCAATATAAGAGCGCCAGACTCTATAATAGATAGCAGAGGAAGTCTCTTTCCTGGCTTGCACCATAGTAGCCACTACAGGTGCAGACAAACCCTTTTCCATCAGGATGGAGGTTTCAACAGCCAAGCCATCAAAGCCAGAGTTAGTAAATTGGGATGGCGTAGAGACCCCTGAGTTAGAAGATCTGGCAACCTTGGCAGATCGTACTGATCTACTGCCATTTGAACCACGTCTGCGAACCGCACTCTTCTTGGCCACCTTGGGGCCACCAGAATCGCGGGTACCCCTTCCAGAGCAATACTTGTGCAGAACTCTGCCCAGAAGGGGAATTGGTGGAAACACATACAGGAGCCGAAACTCCCCCCAAGACATGGACAGGGCATCCGTGGCCAGAGCCAGAGGATCCTGAGGGATACAAAGCGCGGGAGCTTGTGACAGGACGCAAACAGATCCACATCTGGCACACCCCAACGGTGACACAGGGACTGAAATACCCTGCAGAGGGACCATTCCCCCTGACGGGACGACCCCCTGCTCAGAGCATCTGCCAGCAGGTTCTCCGCCCCCGGAATGTAGACAGCTGAGATGCATTGGACATTGGTCTTCGCCCATGTTAGAATCAGAGAAACTTCCTGAAGAGCCCCCTTGCTCCGGGTCCCTCCCTGATGGTTGATGTAGGCAACCGCCGTTCTGTTGTCTGAACGTACCTGAACCGCCAGACCCCTCAGGTGATGGGTCAATTGTTCCAGTACCAATCTTTTTTTTTAAAAAAAATTCTTTATTTATTCGTTTTCAGGATAAAACAAACATTATAAACGACACACAAGCAAACCGTACAGATACTCATTGTGAATGGCGTATATCTATATGCATACATTTGTTTCTGTACCACACAAGTCTAGTCCTTGGCATGAACACTTATTCAAGAAGACATAAAACTCAACAGGGTGAAAACAGAGGGATGTGCAGGGAGAGTGTTTGGGAATGCCCGCCCAGGGTGGGGGGGGAGGGATCTGAGCCGGGGGGGGGGGGGGGGACCGTGCGTCAGACGCCGGCCCCTGTAAATACCAGGAACGTGTATTCGGGACCCTAGGAAGACTCCAGAATTGACTTACATTCATCAGAGTCCAAGAACATCATCCAATTGTACCAGGTGGTGGTGAATTTCTCTGGCCCTCTGTCTCTGGTTTGTGTAAGACTCTCAAAGCGCATGATGTCATTCACCTTCATAACCCATGTTGCCAACGAGGGGGGGGCCACCTGCCTCCACACCAACGGAATACACGCCTTTGCTGCATTCAGTAACTGACATTGGAGAGATGTCCTATAGCTCCCGAACCGAGCATTGGTCAGATGAAGTAAACACGCACCCGGGTTGTCGGGTAAGTGATACTCCGATACAGCATTTGTTACCCTCCTGACGGTGTCCCAGAAAGGACGAATTCCAGGGCACGACCAGAAAATATGTAGTAGGTCCCCTTTCTCTGCACCACACCTCCAGCAACTAGTTGACAAGCCAGGGGCCCAACTGCCAATTACGGTGGGGACCGCGTACCAACGTGTAAGTAGCTTATAGTTGCACTCTTGGAATTTGGTACAGATGGAGGTTTTGTGTGGCGCGGAGAGAAGCCGCCTGATCTGGTCCGGCGTCAGGGAAATACCCAGGTCCCGTTCCCATTTTCTAACATAGGGCGGCACTTCATCCGCTTTGGGGGATATAAGTAGCTTGTACATGAGGGAGAGGATGTTTCCCGGGGTTGTTGCTCATACAAATTTCCTCAAAGGTCGTAAGAGGTCTATGCCTGGCAGGGAGGTCTTCAAAGGACCCCAGGAAGTGCCGGAGCTGGATGCTCTGCCAAGTCGACCATTCCGAAAGCCCCCTGGCTTGAGCCAGTGACAATAGGTCCGACCATCCATCCTCTGACCAAAAATGCTTAATTCTATAAACGCCTGCTCTTCTCCATTCCTTCGATCTAGGCCCCTCACAGCCCGGGAGGAACTCTGGATTGCCCAAGACGGGGATCAAAGGGGAAGGCCCGGGAGAAATTTCCGGCAGGTCAGCAGCAGACTTTCCCATTTTCAATGTGGTTCCTACCGTAGGGTGTTTAAGAGCTAGAGGGACGGTCCCCACCCCCAGCCACATAATGTTTGGTAGCGGAGCCTCCACAGCCTCCTGCTTCAAACCAACCCACTGCTTGGTGCTCCCGTGTAGGCACCAGTCCACTATTCTCCCTAAGTGCACAGCAGAATGGTATCTCACTGGGTCCGGAAACCCTATCCCCCATGCTCCTTCGCTCTAGTGAGTGTTTCTCTGTCGATCCTGTGCCGTTTCCCTCCCCAGACAAATTTGGCAAAGAGGGCTCTAACTTCACGCAGAAAGGTCGATGGGACTGCTATCGGGAGGGCCTGCAGAAGGTATAACAGCCTAGGGAGAAGGTTCATCTTCAGAGTGTTGCAGCGCCCAAACCACGACAACTTTCCAAGAGACCACTTTGAAATATCTTTGTGAAATTTTTTAAGGAGAGGAGGGAAGTTTAGGCCAAAGATTTTAGAGAGGTCGCACCCGATTTTAGTCCCCAGGTAAGTAAAACTCTCTTTTGCCCATTTGAAGGGGTACGAGTTCTGCAGGCGGGTGAACCTTTCCAGTGGAATATTAATATTATGTATCTCTGATTTAGAGAAATTGATTTTGTAGCCTGAAAGTTCCCCATACTTTTTGAGTTCTTCCATTAAATTGGGTAAAGTAATCTCTGGGCCCGATAAGCAGAAGATCAGGTCGTCTGCATAGGCAGCCACCTTATACTCTGCCCCTACCCCCTTTAGGCCTCTGATGTCTGGGTGCTGATGTATCCTACAGAGCAATGGTTCAAGGGTCAAAATAAAGATTAGGGGAGACAGCGGGCAGCCCTGTCTTGTCCCATTGGAAATAGTGAAAGATTCCGAGAACACGCCATTCACGCGGACCGACGCCGAGGGACCCTCATAAAGGCTGAGGATCCAGCTTAACGTTTTGGGGCCCAGGCCCAAATGTTGTAGGGTGGCCTTCATGAAAAGCCAGTTGACCCGATCAAATGCCTTCTCGGCGTCGGTTGTGAGGAGAAGGGCCTGAATGTTTCTCCTTTGTGCTGTATGTATTAGGTTCAACACTTTAATAGTGTTGTCCCTCGCTTCCCTGTATGGCATGAAGCCTACTTGATCTAACCCAATTATGTGGTGGAGGTGCGGGGCAACTCTGGTGGCCAGAATCTTGGCAAATATTTTAATATCTGCATTTAGGAGCGAAATAGGTCTATAGCTCCAACACTGTGAAGGGTCTTTCCCTTCTTTTGGCAGCACTGAAATGAATGCCCTTAGGGTGTCTGTCGGGAAGGAGCCCCCATCTCTTACCGAGTTGAAAGCCGACAACATTTTGGTGGCCAGGATCGGCGTTAATAGTTTATAGTAAAGCGCCGGAAGCCCATCTGGTCCTGGGGCTTCCCCCCCCCGCTGTCCCCGTGATCGCCTTCTGCAGTTCCATTAATGAGATGGGCTCCTCCAAAACCTCGACTACCTCAGGCGGCAGGCTGGGCATCCCTGACTCGCCAATGTATCTCGTTACTAAGGCTGTCTGGTCGGTTCTCTGGTCCCTCGGCAGGTTATATAAGGACTGATAGAACCTTCTGAAGGACTCCGCAATCTCATTTGTTAGGTGTCTGACCCGGCCGTCTATGTCTGTGATTTTAGGGACATAGGTCTTTGCCCTCTCAGATCGCAGGGCCCTCGCCAATAGCCTGCCACACTTGTCCCCCGACTCGTAATAGGCTCTCCGACATTTAGTCAGTTGCGCCTTCAACTTATCGCAACTCAGTGTTTTTAGTTGTTCCCTCAAAGACGTCAGAGTAGCTAGATGGGCGGCGGCTAGGGACTGTTTGTGAAGTTTCTCGAGTGTCCTGATCTCAGCCAGGAGCTCCATCGTGCGTTTTGCTTTTTCTTTTTTGATTCGGGAACCGATTTTGATAAAGACCCCCCGAATAACGCACTTGTGTGATTCCCAAAGGACTCCCGGACCAATCTCAGGGGAGGTGTTGAGGGCAAAGAACTCTTGGAGCTCTCTTTGGACTTCCTCCAGGACTACCCGATCTTCCAACAACGAGGTATTAAGCCGCCAAGACCATCCCTTCATGGCTGGGCTCGGCAGAACTACCGTGAGTATGACTGGGGCATGGTCGGAAATGGTAATACTGCCAACTTCTACAGCAGAGACCCTGGACAGCGTGGCATGGGGGATAAGGAAGAAGTCAATCCTGGAGTAAGAGTTGTGGGGGGCAGAAAAGAACATATAGTCCCTGTCCGTCGGATGCAGGATTCTCCAAGGGTCTATCAACTGATGCAGGGCGATTGCTTTCTTAAACCTATTAAGTTTTGTATAGGACAGATGGGGTGAGCCCCTGGAAGTATCGATAAGTGGGTCAAGCGCTAGGTTGAAATCCCCCCCAATAATCAATTCGCCCTCTCTAAAGGTAGAGAGGATATCCAACGCCTTTTCAAGGAAGGTAGTCTGACCCGTGTTCGGCAGGTAAAGATTGGCAAAGGTGTAAAGATGAGACGCTAGCCTCCCTTTCAGGAAGATCCAGCGTCCCTCCTCGTCAGTTTTGTAATCAACAAGCTCCCAGGGGAGACCAATATCAATAAGGATGCAGACCCCCCGCAACCTGGAGTCCGGGGAGTAACTGTGATAGCTTTTTTGGAAGGTCCTATTGCCAAAAGAGGGTGGTCTACCTGCCCTGAAATGCGTTTCCTGCAAAAAGGCAACTTGAGCCTTAAGCCCTTTAAGATTCCTCAAAGTGAGGGATCTTTTTTCCGGGCTATTGAGACCTTTAACGTTCAGGGAGACTATGTTGAATTCGGAGATGGCCCTGGCCGGAATCACTGGTTTGTTCCCCCTGGCCATCGTACCCACATGCTTCGACCCAACACTCAATATTAAAGGGGGGAGGGGAGGGAAGGGGGGGAAGGAGGTGTGAAGGGAACTAACCTGCCCCTGGGATGGGGGGCGCACAGTAACCAAGTGTAACACGAAACAAAACAAGTTAGAGTTAAACAGTACTAATCCAAGTATGGATAATAGAGGCTTCGGTCTCGGAGACGATCAAAAGCCCGACCTATTGGGGGGTGAAGCGTCTGGCAGGGGAGACGGAACCCAAAAGCATGCAACCCACCGTCCCCCGACCCCTTGCTTAGACATGTACACTCGCCAATAAGCCACCAATATTAATGTCAGCCGTTTTTGGGAAGAGAGAGAGCCGGAGGAAAACAGTAACCTGGAACCTCACCCAATGACCCACCGATGGCTAGGCCCGAGGGGGACCTCTCCATGGGGCCATCTCCGTGCAACTCTCTCGCCCCAAAGTAGAACTGGTCTGCCCTATTGAATCACAGCAGATACAACGGAGGAAGGAATGGGGCAACTGAGAGCCCAGGAATCAACGCCGGGCAACTCTCTCGGAACTTACTGGTTGCTGGGGCGAGATTCTCTCCACCACTCCAGATGGGGATGCCGGAGGGTAGGGAAGAAGACCCCGGCCGCCCGCCCTGGGGGACTGAACGGGGTCACGGCAGGGAAAGATTGTTCTGTTTGTTCCGGGGCGACCCATCCCCGTATGGGGTGGAGGTCCCCCTCAGGCGCTGCAGATGCCGATAACTCTTCAGGCCCCTCCGCGGTCCGCTTAGGGGCTCGGGCACAGGGAGGGAGAACTCCGGGGATAACCAGTCCGGGATCTGAACGGGCTTGCAGCGTAGAAACGCAAACAGATTTCCCAAGTCTTGGGGCGCTGCTCTTTCTTCACAATTAAGTGAAAGGGAAAGCCCCATCTGTAGGTGGCCCCGTTTTTAATAACTACTTCGAGGAGGGGCTTAAGGGCCTTCCGCATCCGTAAAGTCCGCTTGGATAGGTCCTGAAGAATTTTGACAGCCGCTCCGTTGTATTCAACCGAGCCCATGTGCCAGGCCCTCCAAAGTATTTCTTCTTTGAGGGAGAACAAATGGACCTTACACACCACACCCCGTGGAAACCCCAGATCCTGACTTTTGGGGCCAAGGGTCCTATGCACTCTGTCGAGCTCGATAGAGGTGGCCAGATCCCGGTCAAGGACCGTATTAAAGATGTCGGAGACTATACGCTGTAGGTCTTCTCTCCCGGCCGCTTCGGGGATGCCCCTGAGACGGAGATTATTCCGCCTGCTCCTGTTTTCCAGGTCATCCATATGGAGAAGACATGCTTGCAGCATTGTTTCTTGCCGATCGCATCTGAATTCTAATGCTTGCACGCGGTCCGCTGCCGTGACACCCTCTGTCTCAAGGGTATTAACTCTTGTCTCCACATCTGAAACTTGTTGTTTGATTGTTGCTAGCTCTCGCTTGAATGTTGCTTCGTATTTTGCGATGAGGCTTTCAATGTCAGATCTTGACGGGATACCTTTCAAAAGCGAGATAGTTTCTAAATGGATTTCTGCGGCATGGGACTGTGGTGGTACCAGGGAGCCTCCATCGGGCGAGAGGTGCTGTCCTGGTGAGGGCACGGGATGCGCACCAGACAGGGAAGAGAAGGACCCCGGGGACATGGGTGAAAGTCTCAGTCCCTCCTGCTCGCTTATCCTGTCCGGGGACGGTACTAAAGGTGACGGTGGGGAGCCCAGCAGGGGAGGGCCCCCAAACCCCGCTGGGTATGCTCCCTGAGCGACCCCCCCACGACCTGGGATCTTTTGGGGAAGCTCCTCCGGCAGGGCGGACCCTTCAGCATCAGTGTTAATTTTGGGTTCAAACAGAGCAGAGCTGGCTCCTCTTCTGTGCTCAAATGCATATTTCAACAGTTTTGGGTGCAAAGGAGCCCTGCCCCTCTCTGCTCCCTGCACCACTTCCTCCACTGTACTTAGAGCCGCTGGGGGAACAACAGAGCAGCTTATCTCCTGCTGCCTGTCTGGTATTTTATTGGGGGGGGGGGGGGGGGGGGAGGACAGGGAGTGTGCTGCTTTAACGTATTGTCCCATGTGTCTGCTGGCTGTTTTCCCTTCACATGCTGCTTTCTGCTGTGGAGCCCCGCAGCGCAGCTGAGTGGTTTCCTTCATCTTCGCCGAGCCTGTGTTGGCATACTGCGCCTCCCGCTCCGCTCCCCCTCCTCCCTGTGGTGAGAACTCTGTGTGCTGCGGTGCGGGCTGTGACACGTGCAGTGATGCGGCCGCCTCTGGCTCCGCGGCCGCCATCTTGCTACACCCCGCCTGCCACTCACTGCCCTCTTCGCTCCTCGTCCCTCCTCGCTCCGATGCCAGGTCGACCGATGGGCCCTGGGACGCCCCGCTCTCCGGATCTGAGGCATCACTGTAGGATGAGGTGAGGCAAGCCGACACCGTCAGATCCTCTGCCTCCCGTCCCGCCGCCATGTTGCTGGACGCTCCTCTCCCTCCGGTGAGCCACTTTCCTGCGGTTGCCCACTTCGGGGGGGTTTTCTTGTCCCCTCCGCCCCCTCTCCTCTTCATCTTCTTCTTGGCCATAACGCTGGCGGCTGTATTGGTGGATCTCTGCTTGGTAAAAGGGGTCTGGGGTCCGGGAGCAAGGCTACGTGCGTCCACACTCCGCCATTGCCAGGACACGCCCCCGTTCCAGTACCAATCTGACCGCCCTGAGTTCCAAGACATTGATAGGTAGATGGGCCTCCTGAGGGCCCCACCTTCCCTGGAAGCGCAGGGACTTCCAGAATCCCCCCCAACCCGACAGACTGGCATCCGTTGTGACCGTCTCCCAGGAGGGAGCCAGGAAGGATCTGCCCCTTGTCAAGTTCCTGTGGTCCAACCACCACGCAAGGGATTGTCTGACAGAGGGGGGAACCACCCATATCCCGTCCAAGGACTCTGGGTTCTTGTTCCAAACTGACAGAAGGTGAAGCTGTAGGATTCTCAAATGAAACTGGGCAAAGGGCACCGCCTCAAAGCTTGCCACCATCGAGCCCACCAACTGCATTCCTTGCCGGATGGAGGGATGAGGGCTCGAAAGCAGGGACATCGCCTGCATTGTCAGAGCTTCCACCTTCTGCTGAGGAAGGAATATCCTTGACTGAACTGTATCCAGAATCATCCCCAGGAACGGGGTCATTGAGGAGGGGGACAGAGAGGACTTGGGGTAAATGATCACCCAGCCGAATGACTCCAGGGTGGACACTACTAACTGAGTGTCCAGCTCTTCCTGCCGCAGAGACCGAGAGGTGATGAGTATGTCGTCCAGGTAGGGCAACACGCGTATGCCCTTTAGTCTTAACAGGGACATCACCCCTGCCAGCACCTTGGTGAACACCCTGGGAGCCGACGTGAGGCCGAATGGCAGGGCCACAAACTGGTAATGCTGATCCAGCAGCGCAAATCTGAGAAACCTTTGGTGTCCTGGAAACAACGGAACGTGCAGGTAAGCATCCTTGATGTCCACAGATGTCATGAAGTCCCCTGGGCGCAGCGAGGCGATAGACGAGTGCAAAGTTTTCATACGAAAGTGCTTGTTTCTGACAAATCTGTTGAGGATTTTTAAATCCAGAATGGGTCTGACTGACCCCGTCCTTTTTGGGTACCGTGAAAAGGTTGGAATAGAATCCCCTGCCCCTGTCTCTTAAGGGGACCTTGCAAATGACCCCTAGATCCAGAAGGTCCTGCACAGCCAGCATCAAGACCCGTACCGATACAGGGTCTTGAGGGATCCAAGACCCAACGAACCTGGTAAGGGGCCGTACAGCAAATTCTATCCTGTAACCGGAGGACACTACCTCCCGAATCCACAGGTCTGAGACGTGTCGACTCCAGACATGCTTGAAGTGCTGTAGACGTCCCCCCACCCTGACGGGCGAGGGCGCCCCTTCATGCTTGAGGGGTCTTGGGAGGGGCCTTTGGCTTGGGCCCCCAGGAGGTACCGGGATGGCGTCCCTTATTCTTGTTCCAGGGCTCTGCCCAAGACCCAGCGAAGGACACTCCTCTGCCTTGCTTAGCCCCGATAGGGAGCTTGGGCCACGAAAGGGACGAATCTGACGCTTGCGCTGGGGTAACTTGCCACCCTTGGCAAAGATATCTAACCTTTCTCCAAACACGCGCAATCCCTTAAATGGAAGCCCCATAAGGGCCTTCTTGGCGGCGTTATCAGTGGCCCACTGGCGCAACCAGACCGCTCGACGTATAGCTACCACCAGAGCAGAAGCCCTAGCACTCAACTTAATAGCATCGTCCGATGCAGATAGGATATAGTTTACAAAGGTTTCACAGGTGGCCAGAGCATTGGCAGCATCAGAGGGCAAGTCATCCGCCCCTTCAAGAGCAGTCTTAACCACGGTACTGAGCGCCACTGCCGTGATGGCTAAGGCGCACACTGGGCGGAGCGACGCTCCCCCAAATGCAAAGGCATGACATGCCAGTTGGTCAACACGCCGATCCTCCGAATCCCGCAGCGTAGTAGTGTCGGGGGAGTGCATAATAGAGGTGTTGGGACAGGCTTAGGATTGGGGCATCAACCTCTGGTGGTGATGTCCAACACTTGACCAGGTCAGCAGGAAAGGGATATTTCTTATCCACACTTTTAGGAACCCCATGAAGTTTGCTGGGGTGTTCCCATTCTTTCAGCACAAGGCTATTAAAATGGGTTTTTTCGGGAAACTCCAACTGCGCTCTAGCGGTGTGGAACAGATCCCCCCCTTTGCCGGGGAGCCGCGGCAGGGGGAGAGAGGGACAATACGTCAAAGTTCTGGGTCAACAGTCTATCCATGTCGTCCGAGGACCAATGATCAGAACCAGAATATTCCTGTCCCCTGGACTCGTCATCGTATGACCCTGGGTCAGAGATCAATTCCCCTTCGTCTGAGGGGGAATGAGTGTAGGAAAGAAGTAAATCATCAGATTCTATAGGAAATATAGTAGATTCAGGATTCAAATGTCGCCTCTTGGCGGTGGCCTTGCGCGCCAAGGAGCCAGCAATTAAGTTTTCCACACTAGCCAGCCTAGTGGCCAAATCGGAATGAGAATCCCCACTAGTATTGGGGGTTAGGCTCAGACTTGGGGGAGTAGGTGAAGCGAGGCGAGGTGCGGGCCCAGCCTCAGAAGAGGTGGGAAGACAGGCTAGCGCCTGCTGTGCACAAGGGACGCAGACCCGTGCATTGTCACCGCTGCTAGGTAAGACCCCACAAGCTACAGACGGGCTTGTCCCAAAGGAACCCTGTTCACAATATCATGAGATGCCTCCATATGGTGATTATTATGTGCAATATGCCATTAGGGATTGACGCTATAAAGCAACCCTGGATGCCCCAATGACCCGCTGGGAAGTTTTTTTTTTTAGAAGTCAAGGCCGGGCGTTACGTCGGGCCGGGAGAAGCCACCGAAGCTCACGGTCTGAAAGACACAAGGGGAAGAGGGATGTCAGAGCCAAGCGAGGAGAAGCGAAAGCTAAAGAAAGGTCGCCCGTGAGGGCACTTACAGAACAGCGAGGGGAGGACAGTCTTCACCACGCGCACGTGAAAGGAATGGCGCCAGCGAACCTCGAAGGGCGGGCCAGAGCTGAACATGACGAGTAACGCGCCACATCAGACCACACCCCCCCCGGAGAGCGCGAAGCTTGGAGCGCGTAACCAATAGAAAACGAGCAGTTAGAAACTGAGCCCCTACCGAGTGAATCACCTCAGGGACTGACATGACAGGAAAGAAAAGAGAATTAACCAGTAGCGTCCGTGATCGGAGCCGCCGTACGCGCCGAGTAAACAACATTAAGGGCGCTGCGGCTAAGGTTAAGATAAGTGTTGAAAAGCGGCTCTGACACCCAGTAGCCGTCAAGGGCTTCAACTCACAGTGTAATGGGCAATGTTAAGCCGTCTGCACACACAACCCCCCCTCTCTTTTTCCCCCAATAGCGGGGGAAACTAGGAAGGAAGGTGACCCAATACTCGGGGTTCACCGCTACACAGGGTATGGGGCGCTGATGCGGGAGGGGCATCCTCTGAAGGCTCACCATTAGCCTTAACCGCCTACCCTATGGTGGGGGATTGCGGTGGAGTCTAGCTCCGTAAGCACCTAAGGTGCTGCCTACCTTCACCCGACCGACGCAGCCCAGGCTGGGAGGCATATTCTTTCATAAAGAGGACGGGTGGAAATAGTCCCGCAGGGCCTCGGGCTGTAAAGCCCCCGCTCGCCTGCGAGAGCGTGATACTTCATGTCTTCGCAGTGAGCACTGCAGAGAAATATGGGGATTTGTGGGAGGTCCCTCGGTATGTGTAGGGCCGGGAGGAGCCTGTTTTCTACATGTCTGCAGTGAACAGCGCCTCAGGCGGAGGATTACCCACATGTAATTACTACATCTGGAGCAGGACGTGCTGTATGCTTAGAATATGGATGCCCAGAACAATAAGGAGTTTAAATGGCGACATAAGGACAATCTGAGATACACACCACAAGAATGCAAAAGGATGAACCACCAACAAAAGGGACAGGGCCTGAACCATGAAACTGATTATATGTCCAGGGGGAGGCTCCAATGCTCACAAAGTTCTTTTTTATCCAGCAGCGATGCAGAAGAGTCAGACGGGGGAAGAAACAGGGGAAGAAATGGGGGCAGGATAGACAACAGGAACGATATCAATCTCAGATTGCGGGATCGGAACAGATGGGGCTATGGGAAGCAGGGACAGGGATCTCATTAGGGGGGGATAACAGCATCGCCCCCCCCCCCCCCCCCTTCCCTCACAATAAGATTTCTGGGCCCAGTTTGGAATCTCAACAACCCCATTTAGATCTTCCCAATAGACCTGAAACACCCGCAATGGCCACTGAGATAGTGAATGATACATTAGGAATTGTGAATTTGTCATCAACACCCCTTACATCAGCAGAAAGGTCAGTATTGCTAAAAGGGCTTTCGTTCTTACCCACTTGTGACATTAATAAATTTGAGGTTACCAAAGACCTATATCTATTTTGCAGACGCTTACTTCTAAAGAAGTTTTTCTCAAATGTCCAGCACAGACAGGATGGTATTGACTGGGACCCACAGGAACTATACACCCTGAATGCCTTGGAGGACCTCGGAGCAGAAGGTGAGACTGGTATGGAGGCATCTTCTTACAACAAAAAATCTAGTTTTTCATCACCTATGACTATCAGCCCAGACATACAGGTCTTCTTCCAACTAATAAAAGAGGAGATCAAAGGGCTACCAACTAGACATGCACACTCCAACCTCACAAGGGAGGAGTGGGGGCCCTTAGATACCTGGAAAAACGGACATAATTATAAAGGAAGCGGACAAGGGGGGCAATATTGTTGAACTACCTGTAGAGCAATATAAAACTGAGGTATGCAGACAGAGAACACACAGTATTCTGAGAAACTGATAGGTAATCCGCTCCCTCAATATAAACGAGAATTGGAACAACTTATCGATGCGGCAGTTGAAGATCCCACCATTATGGAAAAAGTCAGCTTTTTTGAAGGTGGATGATCCTATAGTGCCTACGTTTTATATATTACCCAAGGTCCACATGGAACTTATAAATCCACCAGGGTGCCCGATTGTATCGGGCATAGGGTAATTGACGGAGCATATCAGTATCTATGTAGATGACCACCTGCAACCTCATGTAAATGGATTGACCTCCTATCTTAGAGACTCATTAGATCTGCTTAAGAAATTAGACATGGTCCAGCTCCCAAAGACTGTTTATTGGTCACCTGTGACGTAGAGGCACTGTACTCGAATATCACACACACAAGTATGCTATTAGGTTGACAAAATATTTTCTAAACATGGGATCTAGTACCTCGATGGCCAAACAAACCTTGTCCCGTTGTTACAATTTATTTGGGGCCATAACCACTTTGTATTTGATGGTAGACATTATAGGCAGAAGATGGGGGTGGTCATGGGGGCCAGCTGTGCTCCCTCAGCGGCCAACTTGTTCTTGGGTTGGTGGGAGAGGGAGTGGGTCTTTGGGGACCCCTTGAGCCGATACCATGGCAATATCATCGTCTGGTATCAGTTCATAGATGACATCATCTTATGGCAGGGGTCTACCTCTGAATGTGAATTTGTCTATAAACTCAATTCCAATGATCTGCACATAAAGGTAACCTCCGAAATCTCTGCTTCTCAGGTGAACTTTCTGGACTTAACCATACTAGTGTTGGAGAATGATACAATCGGGACTACCTTATATCGGAAAAGTACGTCATGCAATAGCCTCCTACATTACCAATCATTCCATCAAGTGTCTTTGAAAAAGGGAATACCGACTGGACAATTTCTTCGTATTAAGCGGAACTGCTCGGAAGATCAGGACTTTGATAAAGAAGCAACTAAACTATCACAGCGGTTCTCAGATCGAGGCTATCCACGGCAAGTAATACATAGGGCCTTGAATAAGGCAAAACACGTTGATCGTAATCAACTTCTACATAGCCGAAGACGACCCGAGAGTCGGGAAATCAGATTCACTACTAATTACAACAAGCAGTGGAGGGATCTATATACAATCTTAGAATGCCACTGGAACGTCCTCAAGAGCGACGTGGATATTTGTCCTTGGCTACCGGAAGGGCCAAAGATGATAGCCAAACGAGCCCGAATTCTATGTGACAGGCTATGCCACAGCCATTTTGAAAGCCAACAGACATCTTGGTTGCCTCTGAGAAATGTGAAGGGCTGCTCGCCATGTGGACATTGTTCCATCTGTCCCTTGGTGGAAAAGATGATGGAAATATGTAACCCTCATACAGGAAAAAAATTTCCCCTGCATTCGTTTGTCAACTGCAGGACTAACCCGGTGATTTATATCCTGCGATGCCCGTGCAACAAGATCTACGTTGGAGAGACCAAAAACACTCTACGCATGCGGATACTAGCCCATTTCTCTAATATTCGACTAGCTGCACGTGATGAACAAGCGGGTAAGCAATTAACCCCGGTGGCACGACATTTTTTGCTCCAACATAGCGAATCGACAAGAAATATGAGAGTAATGGGGGTACAGAAAATACAGATGGGTATCAGAGGGGGCCATTTGAAAGGGAGATTGCTAAAAGAAGAGATGACATGGATTCACAAGTTGGATGCAGAGGCACCCATTGGCCTAAATGAAGATGTAAGCTTTGTGCCATTTTTGGCTTGAATGGTGCTTGCTTATTAGGCCTATCCCACAAGCCTTGTTCCTGATCTTATAGTTGGGGGTGCACTTTATATCCCCATTATGTTTGGGGTCTTCCCTTTCCACCTTTGTTATCACGTTTATTTTTGTTTTTAGTGTACACATGATCGTCACCATAAGTTTTTTTTTTTTTTTTTTTTTTTTTTTAACCTATAGGCTTTACAGCACAATGGCATGGTTCATGGCTGGGTTAGATTCAGAGTGTGAGTGTGGGATGTCCTCTGTGCACAACTTAATTCTCTCCGTGTTTGGATAGCGGTCGGCAATGGTGTGACAGAGGACAGGCCCGCTCTGCCATGCCACATAAAAAGAGACACCATTCAAAGAGACAGCACCCCTGGAGAAGCCGAAGTGGATCGGCGGTACGCGTGGGGTCTCCTGCCTTCAATCCACTGCCTGATGATTAGTCGCGTTTGACCACAAGGGCAGTATGATCTTTACTTTTTCTTTCCAGTGATTGCTTACTACCTCAGCTCCTTTAAACAGCCCTGCACTAACAGCACTTTTGTGTATTGGGTTTGCATTAGGGGTCTCATCCCCTGCTCTATTTAGTGAATATCGCCTCCTTATCTAGCATTTGCCCTTTAGATTTGATTGATTGCACAGGTCTATGGTTTTGATGAATTATTTTTACTAATTAACTTTTTATACTTGCATTTTTTGCACAAAGTAGAGTAATTGAACACTCACTTGAGTAATTAGAAGTATATAAAAAATATATATATATATTTTTCTTGGGCTATTTGTGGAGCTATTTAATACCGATTTCTATTTGTACTTTTTGATACCTTGTGGTCTTCTATAATATGGATTGCTAAGTATTTTAGCATCACAGGAATAGTGGATGAATTGCTTTTAACAGTGTCTTTGTGTTGCATGTGTGTTTTTATTTTTGCTATAGTGTAACACTTAATAAAATATTGTTTTATGGTATTTGTGGCGTTGTGCCCCTTTCTTATGACCGTTGTCAATTTGGTTTGGCCCTTTTGTAAAAAAGCTCCTGGATGACTCCATGGAAGGCCCGTTTCCTGACGGGGTCTACTGGGGTATTTGTGATCATCAGTCTGCCTGGGAGTATTGACAAATTCTAAACTTTACTCTTGGGTCACCGTCCTGAGCACAAACAGGTTCTGGACAATGGACTGCCAGGCCGTCGAGAAAAAAGTAATCTTCCTCTGACTTGGGGCTCGGAGCTGGGGCCAAGTCTTTTCAGATTGTAGAGGGGTGTTACAGACCAGGCTTGGTCTTCTCCCTTTATGCTGTTCCCAATCATTCTGTCAATTCTAAGGGAAGCCTTTGCCAAAATCGTTGTGGCCCCGACTGCTTCGGCGCAAGTATCTTCGAGAAAAGATATGACTGTAAACATACAGGGTAGGGTATCTAATAGTGCATGTTTAGGTGTGTAATTTTCAATAAAACCCCTGAGATTTTAGAGTCCCACCCCAAGGTTTCTGGCCACACGATTAGAAGCCAAAGTTGGCTTAAAAGTAAAAGAGGCCAGATCCCAGGCTCTTTTGAGGATACCCTCAAATTTACTATCCATAGGGCCCCTGACAGTACCTGAATCTTCAAAACCAAGATCTGAAGATCTAGAAACATGGGCCAGGAAGGCATCAAATTTGGGACATTTGGACCAGGGGCCTGAATCACTCTCCCCAAAAGGGTATCTACGTTTAATGGTATTGGAGAGTAAAAACTTTTTCTCTGGAAACTGCTACTCTTTCCTGATCATATTAGAGGGGGACACATGAACTGGGAAGGCCCTTTCTTTCTTAGTTACTAACTTGGGGTATACTGAATCCTGGGCAGATAGGAGTTGTACCTACTCCGAAATTTTCACAGTACCGTAAATATCGAGTAGCAGGGCAGGGGTTTGCCAGAAAATACCATTTTGTGAGTACTCACCGGAAAAATGGATATTGTTGGTGTGCCACACACCCCGCTTCCCTTTTAATACTTACGATCGGGTTACTCCACCAGCAGGTGGCGATGTGCAGGGAGAAGTCTTGAAAACAAGCCCCTTCCGGCCTATATATACCTGGGACCTCCCACTGAATCACCAGTTATTTAGAAAGCAGAAAGACAAGGTACCAGGAAATCCAACGGTAACCTCAAAATAAAGAAAAGCTTCATCATATAAAGGATTCGGGATACCGAAAAGGGCGGGTGAAGCGGGGTGTGTGGCACACCGACAATATCCATTTTTCAGGTGAGTACTCACAAAATGGTATTATTCTCGGTGTGCCACACACCCCGCTTCCCTTTTTATACTTACGATCGGGACATCCAAAAGCAGTGTCCACAAGGGATGGGTATCCAAAGGCAAGGTGAAGCATAACTTAAATGACTGCAGTCTGCAGAACTTTGCGGCCAAAAACAGCATCCGCTGAGGCCCGCACATCAACCTTGTAAAACTTAGAAAAAGTATGAACAGAAGACCAAGTAGCGGCCTTACAAACTTGTTCAACAGAAGCTTGGTGCTGAAAAGCCCAAGACGCTCCAACGGCGCGAGTAGAATGAGCAGTGATACGAAAAGGAGGAACTTTCCCCTTAGCAGAATAGGCCGCAATAATGGCCTGATGTATCCATTTGCTAAACCCTTCCTAGGCCCACAGGGCATAACAAAAAAGGCATCAGTCTTACGAAAAGGAGAAGTAATAATCAAATAGTACTTAACACAGCGTACCACATCCAAACAATGCAAAACCCTCTCCTTGTCATTCTTAGGCTTAGGACACAGGGAGGGAAGAACAATATCCTGATTCAAATGAAAAGCAGAAACAACCTTAGGAAGAAAGTCTGGTTTGAACCGAAAGACCACTTTGTCCTGATGCCTCTCAAAGTAGGACGCCTGAATAGACAAGGCCGCCAACTCCGAGACACGCCGAACCGAAGTGATAGCTACCAAGAAGACAATCTTCTGAGTCAGGGTAGACAAAGTAATATCTTGCAAAGGCTCAAAGGGAGGAGTCTGAAGAGCAGAAATAACCAAATTCAAGTCCCAAACAGGGAGTAATGGTTTCCTGGGAGGCTGCACATGCGTAACCCCCTGGAAAAAAGTTTTAACTAAAGGAAGAAGCCCGAAACGCTTCTGAAAAAAGATAGATAAGGCAGAAACCTGCCCTTTCAAAGTACTCAGCTGAAGACCAGAGTCCAGCCCTGATTGTAAAAACTCCAGAATCCTGGAGACCGAAAAGACCCTACAAGGCAAAGACCTAACCTCACACCAAGCGATATAGGCTTTCCAAGTCCTATAGTAGGTGATAGAAGAAGACCTCTTTCGGGCAGCGATCAGAGTCTTAATAACCGAGTCAGAAAGACCCTCCTCCAAGATGGAGGTCTCAGCAGCCAAGCCATCAAAACCAGCGTTGCTAAACTGGGGTAAGACAGCCGACCCTGAGTGAGCAGATCGGGCCGAAGAGGCAGAACGAGCTGATTCGCTGTCAGCCAAACGATGTCTGCGCACCACACTCCTCTTGGTCCTCTTGGGGCCGCGAGAATGGGGGACACCCTTTCCAGAACCAGCTTCCGTACCACTCAACCTAGCATGAGTATCGGAGGAAACAGGTACAGAAAACCCGGGTTCCCCCGGCTCAGGAATATGGCTTCCGCCGCCCGAGCCAGAGGATCCTGGGAGGGTGACACAAAGATCGTGAGCCTGCAATTGTGGCGAAAGGAAAACAGGACCACCTCCGGTGTCCCCCACCGGAGCGGACTGCAGACTGCCGAGAGACAAGGAACATGCGTCTTCACCCAGGTCAGGATCAGGGACTCCACTCTGAGAGCACCCAGACTGGAAGTCCCTCCCTGATGATTGAAGTAAGCAACCGCTGCTTGACTGTCCGAGCGTAGCTGAACCAGAAGGCCCAGACTATGATGGGACCAAAGAGCAAGAACCAGACGGAAGGCTCTCAGCTCCAGAACAGACTGCCGAGGATTGGAAAGAAGGATCCAAACCAATTCCTGAATCAGACAGACCTTGGACATAGTGAGCAACACCCTGTGTTGACCAAAATCCGACCGTATTCCCCGAAAAGACACCACCCTGGCTAGAGCAAGGGGGAACCTGGGAAGTTTAAAAAACTTCAGATGCAGGACGGGGCAAGCTGACCCGTCCTTCTAGGGGACTGCGAAGAGAATGGTGTAAAAATCGAGGCCCACCTCTAAGTGCGGCACCAGCCGGATGACCGCCATTTCCAGGAAAACCCGTGAGGGAGGGCGAGACTCGAACTCCGGTCTGTAACCGGGCGACACTACCTCCCAGATCTATGTGTCCGGAGACTCTCAGCCTTAAACCAGGGAGGAGTGTCGCAATTGTCCCCCCACCCGCACGGGTGAGGGCAGCCCCTCATTGCTGAGCGGGCTTAGCAGTAGGTTTGGGCTTGGCGCCCCAGGACTGACCGGGACGGCCACGACCTCTTCCCCGGGACCAACCTACAACCCTGGTAACGGGAAGGGAAGCCCCTCTGCCCGCTCTGGCTCCTCAAAAGGAGGGACTAAAGGAACTCGCACCCCTGAAGGAGCGACGAGGTTTCTTGAATTGAGGCAACTTACCATCCTTGGTAACAGCATCCAATTTCTCGCCAAAAAGGTGTAAACCTACGAAGGGTAGTGCTGTAAGCGCCTTTTTAGAATTAAGGTCCGCCGTCCACTGGCGCAGCCATATAGACCGACGAATAGCCACCAGCAATGCCGCTGTCCTGCTACTGGTCGCAAGAGCATCGTCCTGAGCAGCCAGGGCAAAAGAAACAAACGACTCACACTGCTTGAGAGAGCTAATCATATCACAAGCGGGATCAAGATCTGCAAGCAGATCCCTAATCATGGATCTAACAGCCAGCAACAGAAGCGCCGAAGCACAAATTGGCCGCAGTGTCGAGCCGGCACTGATAAAACCATGGCGAGCCAATTGATCAATCCGACGATCCTCACCATCCTTAATGGTAGTGGTGCCAGAAAGGTGCAACGCAGCCGGGCCAGTCAACCCCAACACCGGGGTGTCGACTTCGAGGGGCACTGACCAAAGCTTCACCAAGTCCTCTGGAAAGGGATAACGCTTATCCCAATTAGGAGGAGTTCCAGCCAGGCGCGTGGGTTGTTCCCATTCCTTAAGGACAAGCTTCTCAAAGTGCTGTTGCCTGGGAAACACCAAACGCGGCTGGGGTACATCAAACAACTCACCTTTAGGCAGAGGGACCACCGCAGGCGGATCCAAGGCCAAAACTTTAAACATCTGAGCCAAAATAGAAGGAGTGTCAAGGGACACCCCCACAGCCTGATCACCAGCAGTATCAAACAATAGCTGGTCTGCAGGCTCATCCGATTCCTCAAGAAGTTCCCCCTCCTCATCAGGGGGACAATCGGAATAATCCAAAAATTCAGATACCTCATCCTCCGGGGCAGGTACTGCCGGAGCAAGGTGCTTCCGCTTTGCCGTAGCCTTCTGAGCCACTGAAGCGGAGATAATTTTCTCGAGGTTGGCCAACCGCGCATGCACCTCGGAATGCGGAGGTCCGGACTAGGTTGGGGGGGGATAGGAGATGACGGAAATTGCGAGGAGCCAGAAGCCGGAGCAACGGACTAGCGCGCAATGTTCTGCTCAGCACATGGAACGCATAATATGACATCATCGCCTGGGAGCGGAACCCCACAGCCCCCACACAACCTGGATGGCCCCGAGGAGCCATTTCCGGTAACATTGGAAGCCTCCATATGGTGAATTTATGGTATTCGCAACAACCCAGGGTTTTACGCAATAAGCAACCCGGGATGCCCCTTTATAATTAAAGTCCCGGAAGTGGGAGGACATACCTGTACATACATACAAATATATATATATATATATATATATATATATATATATATATATATATATATATACACCTACATGAATCACAAAGGTAAAGTGAACAATCACAGCCACTGGAGCACATATCCCCCTATGTGAAACAACAACATTCCCCATAAGTAGAAATGCCCAGGAGAAAAATTCTGCACAAGCAGCCATAGCATAAGAACGGCCCCATGTGCGCAATGGTGGGGCCGTTTTACCTGTGTAGTTTTCAGCAGCAAGGAAACTCTTCCCCCACCGGCTGCAGCATCCAGGTCTCTAATGAGACCAGGGAAGCGAGGGGCGCGCCCGGAGACAGCACGTCCCGGCCAGCAAAGGGAAGGAGAAACAAACAATGAAAAACAGGCCCCTGTCCATGCGCTGACACTAAGACCTTTCACAGTAAAGTAAAGCACTCATGCACATTACACCCCCCCTTAGCAAAGGGAGAAGGCCAAGCGGGAGAAGGTGACCTAAAGGGACATCGGGACAGAGGTATCCCAAATCCGGATCACCAGCCGGATAGCCGCATTGCCCCACAAGTGGGGTCGAGCGGAGGAGATAAGCTCCTAGGCACCTAAAGTGCCATCTACCTTTGCCCAGCCCGCAGCCTAGGCTGGGAGGCTTCCATTTAACTAAGCATAATAAACACACAAGAACTGGGCAGAAATAGACCAAAAGGGGATGCCGGACTTTACCCCGGCTACCTGCAAGCAGGAGACTTCATTCTTCTGTCTTGTCGCTTCATGCAGAGAGAAAAAACTGGTGATTCAGTGGGAGGTCCCAGGTATATATAGGCCGGAAGGGGCTCGTTTTCAAGACTTCTCCCTGCACGTCGCCACCTGCTAGTAACCCGATCGTAAGTATTAAAAGGGAAGCGGGGTGTGTGGCACACCTAGAATACTATAGTTCTGTTACTTTGAGAGGTTCCCTCCTCCACTGAATCCTCTACTCTGAATCATTCATTAAGAGAATTCTCACTTAAGGATAAATGTCCCACGCTAAACTCAGCATCCAGGACCTGAGAGTTGCTAACCGGAGGTGGGGTAGATGCATTATAAGAGTGTGTGTGTGTGTGTGTGTGTGTGTTTGTGTGTGTGTGGGGGGGGGGTCAGGGTAGAAGCTGTCTGCTGGGGGTATCCCATAGTCTGTGTCGAAGGGAGCCGGGCGATTGACTGGGCTGTGATGGAGAAGGGCAACCTTGAAAATTGACGTCCTCTACCCTGGAATTTGTAAGGACCCCACAGTCTCCCTTAAATAGGAAGATAGACATGCAAACATGGGTTTCTGGACTTTAACAGTCTCTTTTTTCCCTTTTCCTTCTCCTTAACTTTAGGATTGAAAGAGCCAGGGTAAAGGAAAGAGGCAGACCATAAGACTAGATACATAAACAGTAATATACAAAGTCTTAAGCTGGGCAAACAAAGGTGCGGAAGATACATCTCACCAGTTTATTCTGGTGAGGCATCAGAAGAAAAAATGCGGAGTCATTGCAGCAGGTGATATTGCTGTGCTGTCTTCTGCTGCTGCTACAGTAATGACAGTGCGGCCCTAAATACGTTCCGATCGTCCGCCACAACCCCGCATTCTGGTACCAGAAAGCCGTCCCCACCACCAGCATTAGTAAAAAGAAATTTGGCACAGAACAGCTAGCCTGCCACTCTGGACTGACAGTGCCCAGCCGAAGTAAGACATCCAGCACCCCACACCTCCTGGCATGGCAGCAGTCAGCAGGTGGATAAGGGGTGCTCCAGTGGACCCGCGTGCGAAAAGCTCCAGGTCAATAAGTGACACCCCAGGAACTCTTGGGGGTAGAAAAATACAATTCTGTGAAATACTCACCTGTAGAATTGGTATTATAAGTATACAGTACGTCCTCCAGATAGATTACTTACACTTGGGTTATCCTCCGCCAGATGGCGCTGCACTGCAGAGACATGCAAAACAGGCTCCTCCCAGCCCCTCAAATACCCGAGGACCTCCCACAAATCCCCAGCATTGAAAAGCAGTGAACAAGAAGCCAGGAGAATTTAACAACCAAAAACTGGTAACTATAACAATGATAACAATCACCATACAGGGGATCCAGAATAATGCAAAAACAGGGTGGGGTGGAGCAGGACGTACTGTATACTTATAATACCAATTCTACAGGTGAGTATTTCACAGAATTGTATTATTCTTAGTATACAGTACGTCCTGCTCCAGATAGATTACTTACACTTGGGACATCCAATAGCAGTGTCCGTAAGGTAGGGTGGGATCCCCAATAAAAAGGTAACAGCAGACAGTTTAAACCACTGCCGCCTGCAAAACCTTGTGGCCAAAAACAGCAACAGCTGAGGCCTTAACATCAACCTTGAAAAACTTGAAAAGGTATGAACAAAAGACCAAGTAGCGGCCTTGCACACTGGTGCAATAGAAGCCAGGTGCTGCAAGGCCCAAGGGGGCACCAATAGCACGAGAAGCAAGAGCAATAAAGCGAAGGGAGGATTCTTCCCCTTAGCAGCGCAGGCCTGAATCACAGCCTGACGAATCCACATGCTGATAGTAGAATTGGCAGTAGCCAAAAACCCTTCCTAGGACCAGAAGGGCATCAGTGTTCTTGAAAGGTGCAGTAGCCACCAGATAGTACTTCAGACACCTAACCACATCCAAAGAGTGCAAAACTCTCTCCTTAACATTGCTAGGGTTAGGGCACAAAGAAGGAAGAACAATATCCTGATTCAAATGAAAGGCAGACACTACCTTTAGGCAGACATTCTGGATTGAATGAAACACCACCTTGTCCTGGTGCCTCTCAAAGTAGGGGGGCTGAATGGACAGCACCGCCAACTCAGACACACGTCTGACAGAAGTGATAGCTACCAGAAACACGACCTGTAGTGTAAGAATAGCCAAGGCAGCAACCCGCACAGGTTCAAAGGAAGCACCCTGCAAAGCA
This sequence comes from Gastrophryne carolinensis, assembly GCA_027917425.1. Taxonomy (NCBI): domain Eukaryota; kingdom Metazoa; phylum Chordata; class Amphibia; order Anura; family Microhylidae; genus Gastrophryne; species Gastrophryne carolinensis. The sequence goes on from CM051237.1 coordinate 199,635,757, forward strand.
GGCAAGACCAATTCCAAATCCCAACAACAGGGACAATAGGTTGTGGTGGGGAACGCACATGAGCAACCCCCTAAAAGCAGTCTTAATCAAGGAATGCTGAACAAAAAACTTCTGAAGGAAGACAGACAGGGTAAAAACCTGACCCTTCAAAGTACTGAGTTAGAGACCGACTCCAACCCATGCAGTAAAACTCCAGATCCCTGGGAACGGAGAACACCCAACAGGGAAGAGACCAAGACTCAACCAGTCAATGTAGGTACGCCATACCATATAACAGATGGAAGAAGAAGTCATCTTCCTAGCCTTCACCATGGACTCAACCAACGAGGTAGACAAACCCTTCTCCATCAAGATGGAGGTTCCAGCAGTCAGGCCGACAAGGCCCGAGTATGTAATTGGGATGGCGTAAGTGGTCCTAAGTGAGCAGAACTGGCACTCCAGGCAGAAGGCACTGATCTACTGCCATCTGCACCACGTCAGTGAACCACACTCTTCTTGGCCACCTGAGGCCACCAGAACCACTGGCACCCAGGGGGAGCGTAGAAAGACATACAGAAACTGAATGTCCTGTCATTACATTACCAAGGCCTCCATGGGCACGGCCAGAGGATCCTGGGACAGAGAGACAAGGGCCGGGAGCTTGTGATTGTGATGGAATGCAAACAGATACACATCAGGTTGGCCTCAACGGTGATACAGAGATTGGAACACCCTGTTGCAGAGGGACCCCCCCCCCCCGGAATGTATACCGCTGAAATGCAAGGAACATTGGCCTTCATCCAGATCAGAATCAGAGACACTTCCTGGAGGACCCTATTGTCCGGTCCCTCCCTGATGATTGATGTAGGCAACTGCCATCAGAGAGACCATGGGCCCCTGAGCAGGCAGGCACTGAAGTGAGTAGTCAAACGAATCAGAACTAACCTGATCGCCCACAGCTTCAAGACATTGATAGGTGAATGGGCCTCCTAAGGGCCCCACCTGCCCTGGAACCGCAGGGACCTCCAGAAGAACCCCCCCAACCTGATAGACCGGCATCCATGGTGCCCGTCTCCCAGGAAGGAGCAAGAAGGTTCCGCCCCCCAATAGGTTCCTTGAGTCCATCCACTACAAGAGGGACCTCCTCACCAGGGGGGAAGACACCCAGACCCTGTCCAGGGATGCTGGGTCCTTGTCCCATACAGACAATAGGAAAAGTTGCAGAAGCCCCAAGGGGGACTGAGCACAAAGGGCCGATGCGAAGCACGTCACCATCAGGCCCATCAGCTGCTTCCCCTGCCTTGGTGAAGGAACGGGGACAGCTAGGAGAAACTGAACTTGTGCAAGCAGATGTCCACCTTCTGCTAAGGAAGGAATATCCTTGCCTGAACAGTGTCCAGATTAATTCCTAGGAATGAAATTACCAAAGAAGGGGACAGCAAGAACCTGGTGGTAGCTGATCACCCATCCAGATGACTCCAGGATGGATACCACCAGCTGAGTATCCAACTATGCCCGATGTAGAGGCTGGGAAGTGATGAGGACGTCCAGGTAGTGCAGCCCGCCAACGCCCCTTGTCCTGATCAGAGACATCACCCCGGCAGTGCCTTGGTGAGCACTCTGGGAGCTGAAGAGAGGCCAGATGTCAAGGCCACAAATTGGCAGTGATGATCCTCCAACGTGGATCTAAGGAATCTTGGTGTCCTGAAAACACAAGGATGTGAAAGTAAGCATCTTTAATGTCCCCAAACGGCATGAAGCCCACGGTTCGCAAGGAGCAAATGGCCGAGCACAGAGTTTCCATGAGGAAGGCGCCTGTACTTGACAGATTGCTGAAGATCTCTGCAACCAGAATGGGCCAGACTGACCCATCTTTGTTGTTAACAGTGATAAGGTTGGAGTAGGGTCTCTTGCCTCTGTCCGTTAAGGGAAATCTGCAAATGACCCCCATACGCAGCAGACCTTGCACGGCCTGCGCCAGCATCTGAGCAGAAGCAGGGACCAGGAGTACCCGGGACCCGGTAATCTTAGGGGGAGGGCACACAGCAACACCATCTTGCAGCCGGAGGCCACTACCTCCTAAAACCATCGGTCTGAGGCTTGGAGCCTCCAGACTTAAGCAAGGTGCCGCAGCCGTCCCCTCACCCAGGCGGGTGGGGGCGCCCCATCACGCTTGAGAAGACTTGGGAGAGGATTTGAGCATAGCCCCCGCAGAGGAGCAGGGGTGTTGTCTTCTGCTCCTGGGACAGGGAGTTGCAGGAACCCCCACGAAGGACGCCCCTGGTTCCTGTTTAACACCATGGTGGGGGTGGAAGCGGGGCCCTGGCCCCGAAGGGCCCGAGAAAGCAGTCTACGCTGGGGTAACTTACCTCTCCTACCAAACAGGTCTAGGCGGGCCCCAAACAGACGCAGCCCTTTAAAGGGGAGCCCGGTAAGGGCCTTCTTCGCAGCATTGTCAGCACCCCACTGTCGCAGCCAGAGTAAGCGACGTATAGCCACCACAAGGGCAGAAGTTCTTGAACACATTCTAATGGTGTCATCCAATGCTAATAGGATAAATTTTACAAACTCATCACAATTGGAGAGTGCATTAAACACATCCCAAGGGAGATCATCAGGAGCACGATCGAGCATTTTCCTGACGAGCATTTTCCTGATGAGGGTTCTAGTGGCCACAGCAGTAATGACAGAGGCACGGACCGGGCGAAGCGCCGTCCCCGCACATGCAAAGGCGTGGGAGGCCAGCAGGTCAATGCAGCGGTCCTCAGCATCCCGAAGGGTAGTATAGTCGGGGGGATGTAAGAAAGGGGTGTTAGATGGCCCTATGATCAGGACATCCACCTCAGGGGGGGAACGACCAACATTTACCCACGTCAGGGGAAAAAGGGTACTTACTATCCCAATCTCCTGGAATCCCTGGAAGTTTACTGGGGCACTCCCATTCCTTGAGCACAAGGGTATGGAAATGTGCCTGCTCTAGAAAATACCATTTTGTGAGTACTCACCTGAAAAATGGATATTGTCAGTGTGCCACACACCCCGCTTCCCCTTTAATTCTTACGATCGGGTTACTCCACCAGCAGGTGGCGATGTCGCAGGGAGAAGTCTTGAAAACGAGACCCTTCCGGCCTATATATACCTGGGACCTCCCACTTAATACCAGTGATTTAAAAAGCAGAAAGACAAGGTACCAGGAAATCCAATGGTAACCTCAAAATAAAGAAAAGCTTCACCATATAAAGGATCCAGGATACCAAAAAGGGCGGGTGAAGCGGGGTGTGTGGCACACTGACAATATCCATTTTTCAGGTGAGTACTCACAAAATGGTATTATTCTCAGCGTGTCACACACCCCGCTTCCCCTTTAATTCTTACGATCGGGACATCCAAAAGCAGTGTCCACAAGGGATGGGTATCCGAAGGCAAAGTGAAGCATAACTTAAATGACTGCAGTCTGCAGAACTTTGCGGCCAAACACAGCATCCGCTGAGGCCCGCACAACAACCTTGTAAAACTTAGAAAAAGTATGAACAGAAGACCAAGTAGCAGCCTTACAAACTTGTTCAACAGAAGCTTGGTGCTGAAAAGCCCAAGGCTGTAGTAGAATGAGCAGTGATATGAAAAGGGGGAACTTTCCCCTTAGCAGAATAGGCCCCAACAATAGCCTGACGTATCCATTTGCTAATGGAAGATTTGGCCGGCGCCAAACCCTTCCTAGGCCCACAGGGCACAACAAAAAAGGCATCAGTTTTACGAAAAGGAGAAGTAATAATCAAATAGTACTTAACACAGCGTACTACATCCAAACAATGCAAAACCCTCTCCTTGTCATTCTTAGGCTTAGGACACAGGGAGGGAAGAACAATATCCTGATTCAAATGAAAAGCCGAAACAACCTTAGGAAGAAAGTCCGGTTTGAACCGAAAGACCACTTTGTCCTGATGCCTCTCAAAGTAGGGCGCCTGAATAGACAAGGCCGCCAACTCCGAGACACGCCGAACCGAAGTGATAGCTACCAAGAAGACAATCTTCTGAGTCAGGGTAGACAAAGCAATATCTTGCAAAGGCTCAAAGGGAGGAGCCTGAAGAGCAGAAATAACCAAATTCAAGTCCCAAACAGGGAGTAATGGTTTCCTGGGAGGACGCACATGCGTAACCCCCTGGAAAAAAAGTTTTAACTAAAGGATGAAGCGCAGAACGCTTCTGAAAAAAGATAGATAAGGCAGAAACCTGCCCTTTCAGAGTACTCAGCTGAAGACCAGAGTCCAGCCCTGATTGTAAAAACTCCAGAATCCTGGAGACCGAAAAGACCCTACAAGGCAAAGATCTAACCTCACACCAAGCGATATAGGCTTTCCAAGTCCTATAGTAGGTGATAGAAGAAGACCTCTTTCGGGCACCGAGTCAGACAGACCCTCCTCCTTCAAGATGGAGGTCTCAGCAGCCAAGCCGTCAAACCCAGCGTTGGTAAATTGGGGTAAGACAGCCGACCCTGAGTGAGCAGATCGGGCCGAAGAGGCAAAATGAGCTGATTCACTGTCAGCCAAACGATGTCTGCGCACCATACTCGTCTTGGCCATCTTGGGGCCACGAGAATGGCGGACACCCTTTCCAGAACCAGCTTCCGTACCACCCAGCCTAGCATGGGTATCGGAGGAAACAGGTACAGAAACCCCGGGTCCCCCCAGCTCAGGGATATGGCTTCCGCCGCCAGAGCCAGAGGATCCTGAGAGAGCGACACAAAGATCGGGAGCCTGCAATTGTGACGAAAGGGAAACAGGACCACCTCCGGTGTCCCCCACCGGAGCGGACTGCAGACTGCCGAGAGACAAGGAACATGTGCCTTCGCCCAGGTCAGGATCAGGGACACCCCTCTGAGGGCACCCAGACTGCAAGTCCCTCCCTGATGACTGATATAAGCAACCGCTGTTTGATTGTCCGAGCGAAGCTGAACCAGAAGGCCCAGACCCCGATGAGACAAAAGAGCAAGAACCAGACGGAAGGCTCTCAGCTCCAGGACAACTGAGGGTTGGAAAGAAGGACCCAAGCCAACTCCTGAATCAGACAAATTTTGGACTGAGTGAGAAACACCCTGTGTTGACCGGAATCCGACCGCATTCCCAGAAAGGACACCACCCTGGCCTGAGCAAGGGAGGACCTGGGAAGGTTGAAAAACTTCATATGCAGGACGGGGCAAGCCGATCCGTCCTTTTTGGGGGCTGTGAAGAGAATGGAGCAAAAACCGAGGCCCACCTCTAAGCGCGGCATCGGCCAGATGCCCGCCATTTCCAGGAAAAACCGTGAAGGAGGGCGAGACTCGAACTCCGGTTTGTAACCGGGCGACACCCCCTCCCAGATCCATGTGTCCGGAATCTCGCGGCCTTAAACCACGGAGAAGTGTCGCAATCGTCCCCCCACCCGCACGGGTGAGGGCAGCCCCTCATTGCTGAGCGGGCTTAGCAGTAGGTTTGGGCTTGGCGCCCCAGGACTGACCGGGACGGCCACGACCTCTTCCCCGGGACCAACCTACACCCCAGGTAACGGGAAGGGAAACCCCTCTGCCCGCTCTGGCTCCTCGAAAGGAGGGACTAAAGGAACTCGCACCCCGAAAGGAGCGACGAGGCTTCTTGAATTGAGGCAACTTACCATCCTTGGTAACGGCATCCAATTTCTCGCCAAAAAGGCGTAAACCTAAGAAAGGTAGCGCTGTAAGCGCCCTTTTAGAGTTAAGGTCCGCCGTCCACTGGCGCAGCCATATAGACCGACGAATAGCCACCAGCAATGCAGCTGTCCTCCTACTCGTCGCAAGAGCATCGTCCTGAGCGGTCAGGACAAAAGAAACAAACGACTCACACTGCTTGAGAGAACTAAACATATCACAAGCGGGATCAAGCTCTGCGTGCAGACCCCTAATAATGGATCTAACTGCCAGCAGAAGAAGCGCCGAAGCACAAATTGGCCGTAGTGTCGACCCAGCACTGATAAAACGATGGCGAGCCAATTGATCAATCCGACGATCCTCACCATCCTAAATGGTAGTGGTGTCAGAAAAGTGCAACGCAGCCGAGCCAGTCAGCCCTAACACAGGGGTAACGACGTCGGGGGGCACTGACCAAAGCTTCACCAAGTCCTCCGGAAAGTTGTTCCCATTCCTTAAGGACAACCCTCTCAAAGTGCTGTTGCCTGGGAAACACCAAACGCGGCTGGGGTACGTCAAACAACTCACCCTTTGGCAGAGGGACCACCGCAGGCGGATCCAAGGCCAAAACTTTAAACATTTGAGTCAAAATGGAAGGAGTGTCAATGGACACCCCCACATCCTGATCACCAGCAGTGTCAAACAATAGCTGGTCTGCAGGCTCTCCGACTCCTCAAGGAGTTCCCCCTCCTCATCAAGGGGACAATCGGACCAATCCAAAAATTCAGGTACCTCACCCTTCGAAGCAGGCACTGCAGGAGAAAGGTGCTTCCGCTTTGCCGTAGCCTTCTGAGCCACTGAAGCGGAAATTATTTTCTCGAGGTTGGCTAACCGCGCATGCACCCTGGAATGCGAATCCCCATTTTTGACAATGTCACACGGGGTCCGGAATAGGTTGGGGGGGATAGGAAATGACGGAAGTTGCGAGGAGCCAGAAGCCGGAGCAACGGACTGGCGCGCAATGTTCTGCCTTGCACATGGAACGCATAATATGACATCATCGCCTGGGAGCGGAGCCCCACAACCCCCACACAGCCTGGATAGCCCCGAAGAGCCATTTCCGGTAACGTTGGAAGCCTCCATATGGTGAATTTGTGGTATTCGCAACAACCCAGGGTTTTACGCATTAAGCAACCTGGGATGCCCCTTTGTAATTAAAGTCCCGGAAGTGGGAGGATTTTTTTTTTTTTTAAGCCTAGGAAAATCCCAATTTAGAGACTAAGACTAGCCAGGTATAACAGACCGGGAGAGCCACTGCAGTGAGGGGATCCCAGAATCTGTGGGGGAAAAGAGACCACAGTCAGTCCCCCAACCAGTATGCACCACATTCATACATAACCAACAAGGCAAACATATATGAATAGTTTAAACATCATGAATAAAATATACATGACACATGCCATTTCAAGGCAAAGCCAGAGAGTGCATCAATAAAAAATAAGAGTATATACCTGCAAAAATATATATACACACAAACATACCCAAATACAGACATTTGACCCATAGAAGGAAAAGCGCTATACATGGCAGGCAATAACAAAGTACAAGGACGGGCCCACATGCGCGATGGTGGGGACCGTTTACCTCTACAGCTCAAGTCGCACTGGACCTCTTCCCCCACCAGCTTCAGCACACCTGTCTCTAATGAGACAGGGGAAGTGAAGGGCGGGCCCGGACACAGCAAAAAAGGGGGGAAATTTGAGAGTGCAACACAAACAAAGGCCCCAGCAGCCCAAGCCACGCGCCACCACCGCAGCGCTGCCCTGCCAAAGCACTTCCGCACATAACACTAAGTAAAGCACCTCATGCAACACGCACCCCCCCCCTTTTAGCGAAGGGAGAAGGGACCGAGCAGGAGAAGGTGACCTAAAGGGAACATCGGGACAGGGGCATCCCAAATCCGGATCACCATGCCGGATAGCCGCATTGCCCCACAAGTGGGGTCGAGCGGAGGAGATAAGCTCCTAGGCACCTAAAGTGCCATCTACCTTTGCCCAGCCCGCAGCCTAGGCTGGGAGGCTTCCGTTTAACTAGGCATAAACAACACAATAGAACTGGGCAGAAATAGACCAAAAGGGGATGCCGGGTTTGACCCCGGCTACCTGCAAGCAGGAGACTTCTTTCTTCTGTCTTGTCGCTTCACGCAGAGAGAAAAAACTGGTATTAAGTGGGAGGTCCCAGGTATATATAGGCCGGAAGGGGCGCGTTTTCAAGACTTCTCCCTGCAACGTCGCCACCTGCTGGTGGAGTAACCCGATTGTAAGAATTAAAGGGGAAGCGGGGTGTGTGGCACACTGAGAATATTCCAAGCGTGATGATGCTGTATGGAAACGCTCCCCTCTTTGCCTGGGAGCCTCACCAGGGGGAGAGATAGACAGAACCTCAAAGATCTTGATCAATAATCTGTCAGTGTCGTCCTGGATCCAGGGGTCAGGGTCTTCATGAGTCTCCGGTCTCTCATCAGATGAGCCTGAGTCAGAAAAGAGCTCTCCATCAGAAGGGGTATAGCCACACAGAGTCATAAACTCCTCAGTTCCCATAGGGAAAACAGTAACATTAGGCGTCAAGAGCTGTTTCTTACCAGAGCCCTTACGCGCTAAGGACCTCGCAAAAATCTGTTCAGCCGTAGGTAGTCTAGATGCCACTTCAGGCTGAGAATCCCCATTTGTGTGCGACTCAGCAGGAGTGAGATTTAAGCCAGGGGGAATAGGTGAAGTGAGACGAGGTATAGCCACTGGCAGGCCAGATTGCAAAGCCAGCGCTTGCTCAGCACAAGGTACGCAGACCCATGCCTTGTCAGCATCAGCATGGGGTTGTCCACACGCCATACACCGCCGGTCATGTCCCAGAAGGACCCCGGTCACATTATCCTTAGATGCCTCCATATGGTGATTATTAGGCACAATATGCCAGGGGGGGTTGATGCTATAAAGCAACCCTGGATGCCCCAATGACCCGCTAGGGAGTGGGAGTAAATTTACAAGGCCCGCTATCAATTACACCGGGCCGGGAGAAGCCAATGGATTCACCCTCTGAAAGACACAATGAGAAGAAGGGTGTCCGCACCGAAACACACTACAGTGAATCATAAAGCCGCCCGCGAGGGCACTTACGGACCACGGTAAGTAAGAACGTCACACACACACGACCAAACAATATGGCGCCGAGAACCTCGAAGGGCGGGCCAGCGCGATCCGTGACACGAGGCGCGCCATGCCAGGCCCCGCCTCCCCAAAGAGCGAAGTCCACAGACAAGCAGCCAATGAGGACGCAGAAGCGTCTGAGGTGACACCGCCGCGGAACATCCAAATGAAGGAAAAGGCGCGTGCGGCGGCCTTAACAGTGTAAAAAGACAAGTCAGCGCGGCGGTTGACACCACATACACCAGTCCAGGCAGATAATACCATTTTGTGAGTACTCACCTGAAAAATGGATATTGTCAGTGTGCCACACACCCCGCTTCCCCTTTAATTCTTACGATTGGGTTACTCACCACCAGGTGACGAAGTTGCAGAGAGGAAGTCTTGTAACGAGCCCTCTTCCGGCCCATATATACCTGGTACCTCCCACTTAACACCACTTAACACCAGTGATTTAAAAAGCAGAAAGACAAGGTACCAGGAAATCCAACGGTAACCTCAAAATAAAGAAAAGCTTCACCATATAAAGGATCTGGGATACCGAAAAGGGCGGGTGAAGCGGGGTGTGTGGCACACTGACAATACCCATTTTTCAGGTGAGTACTCACAAAATGGTATTATTCTCAGTGTGTCACACCCCCCGCTTCCCCTTTAATTCTTACGATCGGGACATCCAAAAGCAGTGTCCACAAGGGATGGGTATCCGAAGGCAAAAATGAAGCATAACTTAAATTACTGCAGTCTGCAGAACTTTGCGGCCAAAAACAGCATCCGCTGAGGCCCGCACATCAACCTTGTAAAACAGAAGACCAAGTAGCAGCCTTACAAACCTGCTCAACAGAAGCTTGGTGCTGAAAAGCCCAAGACGCTCCAACGGCGCGAGTAGAATGAGCAGTGATACGAAAAGGGGGAACTTTCCCCTTAGCAGAATAGGCCGCAATAATGGCCTGACGTATCCATTTGCTAATGGAAGATTTGGCCGGTGCCAAACCCTTCTTAGGCCCACAGGGCACCACAAAAAAGGCATCCGTTTTACGAAAAGGAGAAGTAATAATCAAATAGTACTTAACACAGCGTACTACATCCAAACAATGCAAAACCCTCTCCTTGTCATTCTTAGGCTTAGGACACAAGGAGGGAAGAACAATATCCTGATTCAAATGAAAAGCAGAAACAACCTTAGGAAGAAAGTCTGGTTTGAACCGAAAGACCACTTTATCCTGATGCCTGGCGCCTGAATAGACAAGGCCGCCAATTCCGAGACACGCCGAACCGAAGTGATAGCTACCAAGAAGACAATCTTCTGAGTCAGGGTAGACAAAGCAATATCTTGCAAAGGCTCAAAAGGAGGAGCCTGAAGAGCAGAAAGAACCAAATTCAAGTCCCAAACAGGGAGCAATGGTTTCCTGGGAGGTCGCACATGCGTAACCCCCTAAAAAAAGTTTTAACTAAAGGATGAAGCGGAAAACGATTCTGATAAAAGATAGATAAGGCAGAAACCTGCCCTTTCAAAGTACTTAGCTGAAGACCAGAGTCCAGGCCAGATTGTAAAAACTCCAGAATCCTGGAGACCGAAAAGACCCTACAAGGAAAAGATCTAATCTCACACCAAGCGATATAGGCTTTCCAAGTTCTATAGTAGATGATAGAAGAAGACCTCTTCCGGGCACTGATCAGAGTCTTAACGACCGAGTCAGAAAGACCCTCCTCCTTCAAGATGGAGGTTTCAGCAGCCAGGCCGTCAAACCCAGCGTTGGTAAATTGGGGTAACACAGCCGACCCTGAGTGAGCAGATCGGGCTGAAGAGGCAGAACGAACTGGTTCACTGCCAGTCGAACGATGTCTGCGAACCATACTCGCCTTGGCCACCTTGGGGCCACGAGAATGGCGGACACCCTTTCCAGAGCCAGCTTCCGTACCACCCTGCCCAGCATGGGTATCGGAGGAAACAGGTACAGAAACCCCAGACCCCCCCAGCTCAGGGACATGGCGTCCACTGCCAGAGCCAGAGGATCCTGGGAGAGCGACACGAAGTTCGGGAGCCTGCAATTGTGACGAGAGGCAAACAGGTCCACATCCGGCGTCCCCCACCGGAGACACAGATAGCGAAAAACCTGAGGATGGAGAGCCCATTCTCCCAGACGGGAAGAGCCCCTGCTCAACCGATCCGCTTCCTGGTTTTCCACCCCTGGGATGTACACCGCCGAGAGACAAGGAACATGGGCCTCCGCCCAGGTCAGGATCAGGGACACCTCTCTGAGAGCACCCAGACTGCGAGTCCCTCCCTGATGATTGATGTAAGCAACCGCTGTTCGATTGTCTGAACGCACCTGGACCGGAAGGCCCAGAACGTGATGAGTCAGAAGAGCAAGAACCCGACGGATGGCTCTCAGTTCCAGAATATTGATGGGTAAGTGGGCCTCTTGAGGTCCCCACTGCCCCTGGAAATGAAGATCCTTCCAGAATCCCCCCCCCATCCCGAAAGACTGGCGTCCGTGGTGACAATTTCCCAAAGAGGGGTCAGGAAAGACCTGCCCTTCACGAGATTGGCCGAGACCAACCACCATTGGAGGGACTTACAAACCTGCTCAACAGAAGCTTGGTGCTGAAAAGCCCAAGACGCTCCAACGGCGCGAGTAGAATGAGCAGTGATACGAAAAGGGGGAACTTTCCCCTTAGCAGAATAGGCCGCAATAATGGCCTGACGTATCCATTTGCTAATGGAAGATTTGGCCGGTGCCAAACCCTTCTTAGGCCCACAGGGCACCACAAAAAAGGCATCCGTTTTACGAAAAGGAGAAGTAATAATCAAATAGTACTTAACACAGCGTACTACATCCAAACAATGCAAAACCCTCTCCTTGTCATTCTTAGGCTTAGGACACAAGGAGGGAAGAACAATATCCTGATTCAAATGAAAAGCAGAAACAACCTTAGGAAGAAAGTCTGGTTTGAACCGAAAGACCACTTTATCCTGATGCCTGGCGCCTGAATAGACAAGGCCGCCAATTCCGAGACACGCCGAACCGAAGTGATAGCTACCAAGAAGACAATCTTCTGAGTCAGGGTAGACAAAGCAATATCTTGCAAAGGCTCAAAAGGAGGAGCCTGAAGAGCAGAAAGAACCAAATTCAAGTCCCAAACAGGGAGCAATGGTTTCCTGGGAGGTCGCACATGCGTAACCCCCTAAAAAAAGTTTTAACTAAAGGATGAAGCGGAAAACGATTCTGATAAAAGATAGATAAGGCAGAAACCTGCCCTTTCAAAGTACTTAGCTGAAGACCAGAGTCCAGGCCAGATTGTAAAAACTCCAGAATCCTGGAGACCGAAAAGACCCTACAAGGAAAAGATCTAATCTCACACCAAGCGATATAGGCTTTCCAAGTTCTATAGTAGATGATAGAAGAAGACCTCTTCCGGGCACTGATCAGAGTCTTAACGACCGAGTCAGAAAGACCCTCCTCCTTCAAGATGGAGGTTTCAGCAGCCAGGCCGTCAAACCCAGCGTTGGTAAATTGGGGTAACACAGCCGACCCTGAGTGAGCAGATCGGGCTGAAGAGGCAGAACGAACTGGTTCACTGCCAGTCGAACGATGTCTGCGAACCATACTCGCCTTGGCCACCTTGGGGCCACGAGAATGGCGGACACCCTTTCCAGAGCCAGCTTCCGTACCACCCTGCCCAGCATGGGTATCGGAGGAAACAGGTACAGAAACCCCAGACCCCCCCAGCTCAGGGACATGGCGTCCACTGCCAGAGCCAGAGGATCCTGGGAGAGCGACACGAAGTTCGGGAGCCTGCAATTGTGACGAGAGGCAAACAGGTCCACATCCGGCGTCCCCCACCGGAGACACAGATAGCGAAAAACCTGAGGATGGAGAGCCCATTCTCCCAGACGGGAAGAGCCCCTGCTCAACCGATCCGCTTCCTGGTTTTCCACCCCTGGGATGTACACCGCCGAGAGACAAGGAACATGGGCCTCCGCCCAGGTCAGGATCAGGGACACCTCTCTGAGAGCACCCAGACTGCGAGTCCCTCCCTGATGATTGATGTAAGCAACCGCTGTTCGATTGTCTGAACGCACCTGGACCGGAAGGCCCAGAACGTGATGAGTCAGAAGAGCAAGAACCCGACGGATGGCTCTCAGTTCCAGAATATTGATGGGTAAGTGGGCCTCTTGAGGTCCCCACTGCCCCTGGAAATGAAGATCCTTCCAGAATCCCCCCCCCATCCCGAAAGACTGGCGTCCGTGGTGACAATTTCCCAAAGAGGGGTCAGGAAAGACCTGCCCTTCACGAGATTGGCCGAGACCAACCACCATTGGAGGGACTGCCGGACCCGGGAGGACAACTGGAAGGGCCGATCCAGCGAACGTGGCCGCCGGTCCCAGAACGCCAACAGACGGAGCTGAAGCGTCCTCCTGTGAAATTGAGCAAAAGGAACTGCCTCGAACGAGGCAACCATCAACCCTACCAGCCACATCCCCAGACGGATGGACGGCCGAGGATTGGAAAGTAGGACCCAAGCCAACTCCTGAATCAGATAAATTTTGGACTGAGGGAGAAACACCCTGTGTTGAAGAGAGTCCAACTGCATCCCCAGAAAGGACACCACCCTGGCCGGAGCGAGGGAGGACTTGGGAAAGTTGATCACCCAACCAAAGCTTTCCAGCGTGGAGACCACCATCCTGGTGTCTGTCTCTGATTGATTGAGGGACGGAGCCATGATGAGAAGGTCGTCCAAATAAGGTACGACACGATGCCCCGAGATCTGAAAATGGCAATCACCCCTGCCAACACGTTGGTGAACACTCTTGGAGCCGAGGTAAGGCCAAACGGAAGTGCCACGAATTGAAAATGCTGATCTTTCATCACGAATCGAAGAAAACGTTGATGAGCCTGGCAGATGGGAACATGAAGGTAAGCATCCTTGATGTCTATGGACGTCATGAAGTCCCCCTGCCGAAGTGAACCGATGGCCGAATGCAAAGTTTCCATGCGAAACTTCCGAGTACGGATGAACCTGTTGAGTAATTTCAGGTCCAGGACGGGACGAACCGACCTGTCCTTTTTGGGGACTGCAAAAAGATTCGAGTAGAAACCGAGGCCCATCTCTAAACACGGCACCGGCCGGATGACCGCCATTTCTAAAAGATTCCTTACCGACGCCAGGAGCCTTTGTGCGGCCAAAGGATCGATGGGCACTCGAGACCGAAAGAAACGTGAAGGAGGGCGAGACTCGAACTCCAGTTTGTAACCGGACGACACCACCTCCTGGATCCATCTGTGGGAGAAGTGTCGCAATCGTCCCCCCACCCGCACGGGTGAGGGCAGCCCCTCATTGCTGAGCGGGCTTACCAGCAGGCTTGGGCTTGGCGCCCCAGGACTGACCGGGACGGCCACGGCCCCTCCCCCGGGTCCAACCTGCACCTCTGGTAGCGGGAAAGGAAGCCCCCCTACCAGCTCTAATTCCCCGAAAGGAAGGATTAAAGGCCCTCGTACCCCGAAAGGGGCGACGAGGCCTCTTGCGTTGAGGCAATTTACCACCTTTTGCAACTGAATCTAATTCATCACCAAACAGTCGCAAACCCAAAAAAGGAAGTGCTGTGAGCACCTTTTTAGAGACAAAATCGCAGACCACTGGCGCAGCCACACTGACCGACGAATAGCCACCAGCATTGCCGCTGTCCTGCTACTCATCGCCAGAGCATCATCCTGAGCGGTCAAGACAAAGGAAATAAATGACTCACACTGTTTAAGAGAACTAAACTCATCACAAGCGGGATCAAGATCTGCGCACAGATCCCTAATAATGGACCTAACTGCCAACAGAAGAAGCGCCGAAGCACACACTGGCCGCAGCGTCGATTCGGCACTGATAAAACCATGGCGAGCAGATTGATCAATCCGACGATCCTCACCATCCTTAATGGCAGTGGTGTCAGAAGAATGTACCACAGCCGTGCTAGACAGCCCTAACACAGGGGTATCAACGTCAGGGGGAACTGACCAAAGCTTCACCAAATCCTCCGGAAAGGGATATTGTTTATCCCAACTAGCAGGGATTCCAGCAGGTCGCGTGGGTCGTTCCCATTCCTTAAGCACAACCCTCTCAAAGTGTTGTTGCCTGGGAAACACCAAACGCGGCTGAGGCACATCAAACAACTCACCCTTTGGCAGGGCGACTGCCTCAGGCGGATCCAAATTCAAAATTTCAAACATTTGAGCCAAAATGGAAGGGGTGTCAAGGGATACCCCCGTAGCCTGATCGCCAGCAGCATCAATCTCTAGCTGGTCTGCAGGCTCATCCGACTCCACAAGGAGTACCCCCTCCTCGTCCAGGGAATAATCGGACCAATTCACTAATTCACACCTCTCATCCTCCGAAGCAGGTGCTGCCGGAGAAAGGTGTTTCCGCTTCGCTGTAGCCTTCTGAGCTACTTTGGCGGAAATTATCTTCTCGGGGTTGGTCAGACGTGCACACAACTCGGATTGCGAATCCCCACTTTTGACAATGTCACACGGGGTCCGGAATAGGGAGGGGGGGGGGGTAGGAGATGACGGAAGTTGCGAGGAGCCAGAAGCCGGAGCGACGGACTGACGCACAATATTCTGCTTTGCACAAGGAATACATAATATAACATCATCGCCTGGGAGCGGAGTCCCACAACCCCCACACAGCCAAGATGGCCCTGAAGAGCCATTTCCGGTATTGTCGGAAGCCTCCATATGGTGATTTTATGGTATTCACAACAACCCTGGGTTTTACGCATAAAGCCACCCGGGATGCCCCTTTAAATTAATGTCCCGGGAAGTTTAATTTTTTTTTTTTTTTTTTAATTTCCCAATTTAGAGTATTAAGACTAGCCAGGTATAACAGAACCGGGAGAGCCACTGCAGTGAGGGGATCCCAGGATCTGTGGGGAAAAGAGACAACAGTAAGATCCCCAGAAAAAAAGAGGCAGCATGCAGTATAAACATTCATCACAGAAAGCAGCATATACAAATATATAGCAAAAAGCCCCAAAGTGCTTTAAGAGGCCAGCCAACATACACTTTTTTTTTAAAAAAAACATGCTGAAGCAATCCAGATAATAAACAGGACGGCCCCCACACGAGGTGGGGCCACTTACCTGATCCAAGCACGAAGAGCAGTAGCAGCAGCAGCAGCCAGCCAGAGACACCGCTTCCTGCAGCCGAGTCCCCCGCACCTGACTCCTGATTAGAAGGAGGAAGTGCGGCGGGGCCGGGCTGCGAGACAATCAGCCCAAGCCATGCCCCCACCATCGCGTCATCGAAACGCGGGCCGAGGCCCCACCCTCTCAATTCAAACAGCGGGGCCCGCCAAATGGCGGTGCCGCATACAGAGAGGGCACCCAGACGCCCTCGGAGTCAGTGGGGGGGGGGGGGGAACACAAACACAGCCCAAGCAGTTCAGGCCGCGTGCGCGCATCCCGCGGCGCTGAGCCTGAAACTGCCAACAGCGCGGCCCGCCCAATGACGGTGCCGCATACAGAGAGGGCGCCCCAACACCCTCGGAGTCAGTGGGGGGGGACACACACACACACACACAGCCCTTTAGCAGTTCAGGCCGTGTGCATGGGTTTCGGTCCTTGGCCACCGTGATTGGGGATGCCGCACTGTGTGAAACCCGCCAGGTCACCCAAACTAACCTCTCCCCAGTCCTATGGCGCATGTGCGACCTCCTGTCCAATCTGCGTGCATTCGCTTAAGGATCATCTAAAACTCGGCTGCAGCCGAATCCTGCCGAGTGGACCCGAGTGAGCTGGCGGCTGCATCCCCGCTACCCTCTAAAAGGGAGCATGCCCATGCCAGCTATTCACTAATGCCTGGTGCACGTCCTGCTAAAGGTATAGCAGGGAGTGGCGCTGCTCCTGCATGCACCGGATCGAGGACAAAGTGAGTTTATTGGGCGACCTATGGTTTTACACAGCTGGGCATTCCAAATCAGGATGCCCCGGAGTTTCAGCCTCCAGGGTGGGTTTTGGTCCACTTTAAGAATCCACTTGTATGACTGTGAAGTATTAAACTTCATTAGCCATCTTTCTGCCCATACTTACAAATAATTTAAACAGGTTTTTAGCTGCATGCTGTCATCTTTTGTATAGCTTGGGGTTATCTGTAAAGATTGACATTTACCTGTTTAATCCATTCCCATAATAACAGACACAAACATATAACCCCTGCACTAATCCTCTAGTAATAAACTAACGACAATCTGAGTATCATTGATAACCGCCTTCCATTTAATTAAGTCACGTTTACAGAGATATGCCAGGAAAGCATATTTTAGCAAACCTCCTAAACGGCTTGACCACCACATATATAATGGTTAGCTTGACCACCACAGCTATAATTTTCCAGTTCTTCTGGTTTCAGCTAAATATATTTTCATTTCAAAAATTATAAAAGACTTCTCTGCCTCCTAACTGACAAATCCTTAACTTTCTCCTACTGCAGGGTAAACTTGTTACATTGAAATACATTTCCATACAGTTAATCACAAACGGCCATCTGTGTTTACCTTGCAACAGTAGATTGTCACCAAAGCCAGAAAACCTGGCAAATGATAGTTTTTCTTTAAACTTAAAGTAAATATTCAATCAAAGCATTAAAAAAGCTATACTCCCTTTTACTCCCACGGAGACTATTGCTTCTAGTTCGGGGCGATACCCCCACCATCAGTCACAATGAGCTGCTACGCCCCCTCCATTGCAGTAAATGGAGGGGGTGTGGCAGCTCAATGTAACTGACAGTGGGGTAGACCGGAAGAGAAAGAGTTGAGAGCTGATTAGAGAGTTGCACTGCGCAAGGTGCAGAGAGGGACCTGGATGAATCTTTTCAGCTGAGCACGAGACTAGGAGTGATGGTCTGCATGGGAGAAAAGGTGAGTATAGCTGTTTATGTTTTGCCACTGAACATGTGAAATACATTTGGCCAAAGCCCCAGCCGATACTGTGCTCCTGGAGCATCCCGATGTTGAATGTCCCACAGTGTGAGCCCCCAGGCAGACCACACAACCACTTACCCTACTGGCGGCTGCCAAGCTGCGTTTTTGGCCCTTCGCTGTATCCCTGGCCTCCCTGGAGGTGAGGTGTGCTCCAGCCCAGTCATTCAGATAGGCAGGGTGTGGGAGTACGCTGCACACTGCAGGGAGACAGAGGATGCAGCTGCTCCTGATCCCTAGGCTGGAACTCTTTTCAAAACAGCTCTTCATGCCATGCATTTGTATGCACAGCATGCCCCGTGGGAACAGCGGAGAGGTAAGTTTTGTGGGCAATCTGAGGGTGTTTCTAACACAGGAATACAGAATACAGTGAAAATCCTGGTGATAGGTTCACTTTAAAAATAACATACATGATGAAAGATTTGTCATATGCTAGCCACAATGTTCACTAGACCTAGGGCAGGGCAGTTGAAAACTGTAAAGCCTCCAAGACTATGCTAAAATGCTTGTATGTTATTGTTTGACAATATGGAAAGAATCGATACATACAGTGACTGCGAGACTAAAACCTTCTACTTTATCTGATGGAGCCAAGCTGCTTATGCAAAGGCATTCATACTAATTACATTGTTACTATAGATCATTGTTTCTCAACCTGCAGTACACGTACCCCAGGGGGTACATAACAGTGTTCGGGGCACACCAACAGGCGGCATTTGACAGGTCTGGTATATTATTTTAAAAGTGAAACATGATCCCTTCTTGCTTTAAAAGCGATGCAAGGCCTGTGGCCTACTTAATTTGAAACTATAAATAAATCACTCCAATGGGATAATTTCTTGTCACTAGGGTGCTCATGGGGTAAAAAGGTTGAGAACCACTGGCATAGATAACTGGGGATGCAAAGCAGTATTCAGTCAGAAGAAAAAAGTGGAATGGTGGTTTTTCCTCAATTAGGCATGACTACAAGTACACAGAATTAAATGTTTAGAAATTCCATCGCTGTCTAACACTACCATTACTGGGTCAGTTAAAATGATGTCAGAGGAACAGAGAAAAAACAAAGTGTTAAGTAGCAGCATTTTGCTGCCAGCAGTGATTGGTAAAGTGTTACAGAATAACCAAGCCGACACACCATGGCACATTATTAAAAGAAATGTTAGAAAGGGAAAGATCATAAAACTTCATTAGGCAATATAAAAGTGCCTTGTCGCCTCTTGGCTGACAAGTGGGGAAGGGTAATGTCTGATAATTGGAATCTGCATGACTGCATCACAATAAAGAACATCACTCACGCATAGCACAAAACCACATGGGCACAATGAGTGTTAATGTCCGTGGGGGTCACCCTTAAAACGATTCGCCATGGGCTCTGGTATTTAGAGCAACAGGCTGCCAAACACCCTTTGTGCCAAAACCTTTACGCCCCAAACCCTCCCCACAAATTCTATTTTCTGTCTTTGAGAACTTCACCTCTGCATACTGGATTTAGATGCTGTGTGTAGAGGCTGTGAGAAACTATACTGAAACTGCAAGCTAATTTCCCAAAAGTGCTTTTGTGCTGCCCATTTTCAAAGTCACAGCAGGAGTCATCCTCTTCTCTCAAGTGGTACAAACACATTAAAATAGATTGGTTGATGGGTCACTTAGTGTAGACAGCACAACCTTCCTTTTGTGGCACCCCATCTTCTACATCCAGCATGCAACTCCACACTTTGATGTTCTATTGGGTAAAAGCCCTTCTCATCCATCAATGACACAAAGGTTCTTTAAAGGCCTGGGAGTTGGTTCACCTCTTGATAAACTATACAGCCATGCAGTGTGAAAGGAGACTGCTTAATATTTGGCAAGGGATAAAACTAGAAATAGCTTCACATCTTTATTTAAACGTTATTGTTGACTTGCTGCATCATTTACTCCAATATTCCCATAAAAGAACTAATAAATTAGCCACAGGAAAAAAATCATGCCCGATTGTTTATCCATGGTTTTAAAAAGGTGAATAAAAATTAGCTGCACTCAAAGAAAAATGGGGAAAATAGCAGTTTTGAATATGTTGTTGCCCTAAAATACATGTGACGGGATGAAGGAATGGCATTCTTACCTTTAGATAAGCACACAGGTATTTGAGAAATTGTGTTTTTTCATTGCCAATAGGTATAAAAAAGGGAGGTGACAAAAGAAGCCATATGGTCAGTGTTTAACTTTAACTCTGACTACAATATATACCATGAAAGGGTTGTGCATGCAATGTTACCAGAAGAAGTTACTAAAGGTCTTGGCCAGTTCTATAATTTTTAGCTACTAAAAGTACAGGAAAGCAACTAAAAACACAAGATTGAAATACTTGGCAGACGTCTGAATTCCAGTGTTTAGAATTGAACAAGTTGGTATGAAAAACGCATGATGGGTGGGCCAAACGTACAGACACAGAGTGGGGCACATGTGGAGCTTTTGTTAGGCAATATTTGTGTCAGGCTAAATTTTCAAAAGGTGCTAACTATGACAACGCTGACAAGAATGGCAAACTGTCAACGTATTTATTTGAGCTCTTTAGAAGTGAGAAGTACCAGACACCAACCAAAGCACCAATCTGTTAATCTACCTACCTTGGGTTAGCTTTACTTGTGAGCTCAAGGAAGCTAAATGTAAACTCCCTTATACTAAGCAGCTTAATAAAGGTAACATTTGTGCCAAAGCAGAAAATCTTCCGTTTTTACTTTCATCTATTATGGGCTTCAGAAAAGTAAAAATGCTTTCTGTCTTTGTCTGTCACATCCATACCTAGCGTAGGATGGATTACACATGTGCGTGTACATAGGTGGAATGACATCACTAAGAAATTATGGATTGTGCGTGCTATGAGACTGCATCTTTATTTGCACCTGAAAGCCAGTTGCCATACTGGGGAGGCTAGAGGCAGATTCTAAAACATATTTTAAACGTGAAATTAATTTTTCCATATTCAAGAGTTCAGTAGGATGGGAAGAATAAATAGAGAATGATAAACACAGGCAGCATATATTCTTCTGTATGTACAAGGTTTGCAGATCATTACAAAGAGCACGTGAACAAGCATATAAAACGTGTTGACTAGATTCACCAAAAAAATACCAGTAGGTTTTAAGTTTTTGGTCTAATTGAGAACTACAAATTTAGCAACCAAACTGATATTTGCAAGTTGTTTTGAGATTTTGGGGGAATGGGTTGTATTGGGTGAATTCTAGCACCCTCTATAACACTTGTGAAAGCGCATGCGTTCAACAGACCTTTTGGCACCATTTCTTGATCATAATAGTGATAACAGTCCTTCAAATTCCAGACTATCCTGGTTTCAACAGCATCTTCTATACACACATGCATGTGTTGTGATTGAGGGGGTGGGTTGGGTGCTACAGTTTACAGCTACCCATATTTCATTTTTCCTGTGTAAGCTGTCCGGGCCATCCTGGGCTTGAGCTGCTCCTAGCAGTAACTGGTGTCCCAGAATCTTCCACACCAGGCAAATAAGCCTTTTTGATTGGCAGTGCAAGTGTCTGTTTATAAGTGTGCTTCCTGCCTGAATAATGACCATGTGCTGCAGACTCTATCTTATATAACTTCCTATATGCATAGTCTACCTATACTGCACTGAAACTTCAGTTAATAATTAACCTCTGTGCTGCTGGTCCACATCTATCACTTGTGAGGTTATATGCTTGTCAGACAGATGATTACGGTAAAATAACAGACAAGTAATGGCAGGAGGCATCTCAATTTTGTTACAATTAAGAAAGGAAGAAACTGCCTAAACATAAATGTTAAAACTAGCTGCTATGCAAGAGTAGCTCAACTGATCAAGCAGAGACAAGTGAGTGTAGAGAAAAATAAAAGTCTGCCTAATAAGATGGGGAGTGGCCAGCCCCACCCCGTTTCTCTAGAACCAAAAAGGATTTTACCGTCATTGACTAGAATCTTGTTCTCCCCTCAAATGTTTTCCAAGGCCTTAAAATGAGAACAATGATGACCGCAACAAGAGAGAAAGTAATGGATATCTATTTACAGAGCAGGAAGGTTATGGCAGAAGTGTCCTTCCTTGGCATAGCAGGAAAGCTCTGATATAGAGAGCTCCTAAAAGAGGCAGAATGGTCCTCAAAAGATTCTAGCAGAGCAAAGCAGACCCATAGGGAGTAAAAGTGCCCACAGGGGTGTATGAGGTGGTGGCAGGAGGAAGAGGGCTCTCAGCCCTGCAGACGTCCTGTAAGGTTAGGCAAAGACAGAATTGTGGTATAAGATCTTACCATATTCAGGCCCATCAAGGGCAAGGAGAACCATGATGCCATTAACCTGCAAATACAGATTGGTAGAAGCGAGACGGAGAGCAATCATGGAATCCAAAGTTTTACAAGACATTTACAAATTTCCCACACATACAAGTACTTGTCACTCAGTCTCTAGCAAGGAGTGAATAAGCTCCAGCAACAACTCCACAGGTCAAATGAGAGCAACTCCACCTAAGTGATCCCCCCCCCCCACCCTATATATTATTATATTGGTACCCTCTTTCCCTAAAAATAAGGCAGGACTTAATCGTTGCTCCAAAATATGCATTTCTTGGCATTCCAGCTGTTCAATGTCACTGCATTGCAAGTGTAGTTGTTTGCAGCCCGTGGCTGCCAGAAGCAGCAAACCACAATTCTCTCATATATGCCCAGGAGTGAAGAAACTCCAGTGAGGCTTTGTATGTAAATCATGCTAGGGCTTATTTTCAGAATAGGCCTTATTTTCAGGGAAACCTGGTAGCAGCATTGCTTCTGAATAGGGGGATCCAACTGGCAATTCACCCCCCCCCCCCCAACAAGCTTCTGTCTTGAAACCCCAATACTTACCTTTTCCTGAATACCATCAACTGCTGACCGCCAACGCTTGCGCTTGTCCCGTGGATGGGCGCATATTTATGTGTTATCAAGTCTGGCCACTGAGGCCATGTGGGGGCAGATAATGGAGGAGAGGACTGGTTGCGAATCAGGGTTCCAGGGAAGCTAAGCACCAGTGGGCATCACATATCAGGAGCAGTATAAATTTGCTTCTTTTTTGCTGCATCCCCGACAACACGCACTATTCTGACCAAGTGGACACTTGCCAGAAGGTCTAGATAACAGGTGTCTAACTCAAGGCTCGAGGGCCAGAAGCAGGTCTCCAAGTCTTTTTATGTGGCCCCCGGACAAGTGTCAGTGACGGGTTTCTGGACGGTACCTCCTCTAGTCGGCATAGTCAATCCAAGGTTTTTGACAGTAGCAGCACATCATTGTGTCTGCATGTGGAGACACAGTGTCATGCTCTACAATCTGGCACGCATGAATGCCTCTAATACGCCCCCCGGCGTAGTTTTGTTCAGTGTCTCTGTGAAGCCATCTCCCACCTAACTCTTCCAACTTAATGACACAGCAAAGGGTGCTACTGCAAGGGTTATTCCCAGCTAGGGTGGGAGAAAAATGATTGTGGGGTTGTCCTGGGCAAAATAATTATGCATCTATTTCTGGGCAAAAAGACTTTGTAGCTGTCCATACATTTGAACAAAATGGAACGGTCAGGCTTGCGTTTGTTATTAAAGGAGCAGTATCACGAATTTTTCTTGGTGACTTATATTTCAGTGGTACTTTGAATGTAGGCAAGTGTTGGAGTAAGAATTACAAATGTAGAAAAAAATGATGTCTTTGTTGTGCAGCTGGAGACTAATAGCTCATGTTTATGTCTGCTGAGTGTCGGGCCCGATGTAACAAAGTATCAGCTGTTCAGTGCTGGCAGCCGTCCAGCATAAGATAACAACATTGCCTGGCCAGAACTAATATCTAAAACAGAGAGAAAAGCTCTAGAAGTAATTTAGCTGATTGGTAAATTCAATGTCTTTGAACCAGAGAGTCATTGGTACAAATCTCAGACTCGCCAGTTTTTTTTTTTTTTTTTTTTTTTTTTGGGGGGGGGGGGGGGGGGGGGGGGTTATTTTATTTCAGAATTGGATTTTTGGGTTTACATCCTGTTTTTTTGCTCTAAACATTTTTTATTTTTACCGTTTTCCCTTAATGTTGGCTCTGCTGCAGAATCTTTCAGATTACCATTTTCTCTCTCTTTTCTCAACACATTTTTCCATATGATCTTTCTTTCAGCTTTGTGTGTTTTGAGCAAAGCCCAACCCAGGATTTTCACTATCTGGAGTTTTGTTTTGTGCCCCTAGGGGCATCCCGACTTGGGATGCCTTGATATGTGAAATCCCCAAGTTCGCCTGTGAAAACGTACCTTTCCCTGTCCCACAGCGCATGCGCGGGCTCGCATCCAATCAGCTCTGTTTGCACGCAGATGGGGAGCCTGAGCAGTAACCTTCCTGGCCGGCTGGCCTGTCTAAATGACTATCTGCGTGAGCCCACCAGAAAAATGGGGGGATCTGTGGTTATCCAGGGGTCGTTTCATAGTGGGACATCCCGATTTAGAATGCCCAAGGGGGGAAGGTCAATGGCCTGGTCTTATAGACTTCAGGGTCGGATACTCAGGGTTTTGTTCCACTTTAATACCTTTAGATTTTCCTGCACAGTTATTCAAAGAAGAATTTCAGTCATTTTCAGTCAGTTTAGTTTATTTTGTATAGATATTACACATTTGAGTCACCTGGTCTCATAACAAAAGCAGCACCTCACACACACAGCCGTTACCACTGATTACAGTGTCAGCCTCTGAGGTAAAGTGTTGCTAGGAGACCAGTGGGCTAAATGAAGCAGCTCACTAAATACAACCCAGCAGATCCCCCTATTCAGCAAATGGACTGAGCCATTGTCATTATACAATTTAAAAGAAAGGCATATATTTTTTCCTTTTTCTATCTCAACGTTATTTATACACATGTTAGAAGCTATTGTGTGGCTATTTAATTATTTATCTTTTTTAATGCAAATTTCGCGATACTGCTCCTTTAACTGGCCAAAAGGATGCACAACCATGCAAGCAGGAAAATATACAATGCTGCTCAATATAAAAAAATGGTGTGCCGCAACCAAAGTATACCTCAATATATAAATCAACTCTGGAGCATAGACTAATGATGTATTATAGGCTTGCTGGAATAGGATTTTAACAGTCTATCTGTAATTGGTTTTGTTCTCAATAAATATATGTAATTTAACATACTGTGTTTGGAGTAGTGTGTTTATGCTTTGAGTTAGGAGAGTGGTCTGTTGGTTTGTTATTAACCGGCACTTTAGAGGCAATCGGAATGTTGATGTGGCCCTTTTTGAATGAGAAATGAGTTTGTCACCCCTAGCCTAGATCATGTCACTAAACCAGTAAATGTTCACTGTACTGTCCAGGATGACAGGAAAAAGGAAAAGCATTCAGACACAAAAAAACCCACTTGTAAGAAAAAAAACTGATGACCCACTCAAAGCAATAAATATTGGGGGTCTGTGGTGTGGCGACATGCTCCCTTAGACCAAATTTTAAAGGTGCTGCAATGAAATTCAGATCCAGGGAAATGTGTCTAGTGAATACAGGGTACTGGCTGCAATGTGTATCTCAGCTGCAGCTGTCTTTTTACTAAAGAAAGGATGTGGTTTTAAAGCTTTAAAGACTGTTTCCTAAATAAACATCCAAGAATGTAATTTGTCGTTTACCAGGGAATAAACTATTAATCTACTAGGTATCTTTCTGCCAGTCATGTAGACCGTTACATTTGCCCCTACCATTCAATGAAATCATAAACCGCTAGTTTCAAAATAATAACTAGAATGCATAAATAAAAGAACACTAATATTATACGCATAATTAGTGTAGGTAATAAATGCATGTACATAATACTAGACTATTTTAAAATAATAAATACAAACTGTCAGGGAACCGCGGGTCACGTGATCCAACTATAAACCAGGGACCTCCGGAAACACAGACCGCGTTCCCAAGAGACCCTTGTCCGAGTCCTCCTATCAGGAATACCAGGCCTGAAGCCTGCGGACACACAGATTCTTGGTTTAAGGCAAACAGATCGCTCAAGTTAAAATTTAAAAAAAAAATACCATTTTGTGAATACTCACCTGTAAAATGGGTATTATAAGTATGTCACACACCCATTTTAGACATTCATTACACTTGGGTATACTGACCTGTAGATGGCGATCTTGCAGAGATGATAACAAAAAAAGGCCCATAAATACCTGGGACCTCCCACTCATTCCCCAGTATTAAAGATAGCAGTAAGATCAAGAGACCAGGAAAGCCAATAAAAACTAACAAAGGTTCACCATATAAAGGATCCAGAATACAAAAGGGCAGGGTGAAGCAGGGTGTGTGACATACTTATAATACCCATTTTACAGGTGAGTATTCACAAAATGGTATTATTCTAAGTATGTCACACATCCCGCTTCAAGACATTCATTACACTTGGGACATCCAATAGCAGTGTCCATAAAGGGCGGGGATCCAAAAAACAAGGCACAAGCTTAAACCACTGCAGCTTGCAGAACTTTGCGGCCAAAAACAGCATCCGCTGAGGCCCGAACATCAACCTTGTTAAACTTGGAAAAAGTGTGAACCGAAGACCAAGTAGCAGCCTTACAAACCTGCTCAACAGAAGCCTGGTGCTGGAAGGCCCAGGACGCCCCAACAGCACGAGTAGAATGAGCAGTAACACGAAAAGGGGGAATCTTCCCCTTAGCAGAATAGGCCCCAACAATGGCCTGGCGAATCCATTTACTAATGGAAGACTTGGCAGGAGCCAAACCCTTCCTAGGCTCAGAGGGCACCACAAAAAGGGCGTCAGTCCTAATACTTCACACAGCGAACCACATCCAAAGAATGCAAAACCCTCTCCTTGTCGTTGCTGGGCTTAGGACACAAGGAGGGAAGAACAATATCTTGATTCAGATGAAAAGCAGAGACCACCTTAGGAAGGAAATCTGGCTTGAAGCGGAAAACAACCTTGTCCTGATGCCTCTCAAAGTAAGGAGCCGAAATAGACAAGGCTGCCAACTCCGAAACACGCCGGACAGAAGTGATGGCAACCAGAAAAACAACCTTCTGACAAAGCGTAGAAAGTGCAATATCCTACAAAGCTTCAAATGGAGGACCCTGCAAGGCAGACAAAGCCAAATTCAAATCCCACACTGGGAGCAAAGGCTTCCTAGGAGGCCGGACATGCATAACCCCCTGGAAAAAGGTCTTAACCAGAGGATGAAGAGCAAAAGACTTTTGAAAGAACACGGCCAGGGCAGAAACCTGCCCTTTCAGCGTACTAAGCTGCAAACCTTGGTCCAGACCATGTTGCAGAAATTCCAAGACCCTAGGTACAGAAAACGCCCTGCAAGGCAAAGCCCTTACCTCACACACCAATCAATATAAGACCTCCAAGTCCTATAATAGATGGCAGAGGAAAACTGCTTTCTAGCCCTAACCAGAGTCTGAATGACAGCATCAGAAAGACCTTCCTCCTTCAAGATGGAGGTTTCAGCAACCACGCCATCAAAGCCAGCGTTGGTAAATTGGGGTAGAGTAGTGGACCCTGAGTGAGCAGATCTGGCAGAAGGGGCAGGTCTAACTGATCCTCTGCCAACCTTACCACGTCTGCGAACCAAATCTGTCTTGGCCACCTTGGAGCCATCAGGATTGCTGACGCGCCCTCTAGGGCCAGCTTGCGCACCACTCTGCCCACCATGGGAAACGGAGGGAACAGGTACAGAAACCCCAGATCCCTCCAGTTCAGAGACATGGCATCCACTGCCAGAGCCAGCAGATCCCGTGAGAGACACAAATGCCGGATGCTTGTGATTGTGATGAGAGGCAAAGAGGTCCACCTCCGGAGTCCCCCACCGGTGGCAAAGCGACCGAAAGACCTTGGGGCTGAGCGACCATTTCCCCCCGGCGAGACGACCCCCTGCTCAGGGAGTCCGCCTCCGTGTTCTCCACTCCCGGAATGTACACTGCCAAGATGCATGGGACATTGCGCTCTGCCCAATCCAGGATCAAAGACACTTCCCTGAGGGCATGCCTGCTGCAAGTCCCTCCCTGGTGATTGATGTAGGCGACCGCCGTCCGATTGTCCGACCGAACTTGAACCGGTAGGCCCCGCAACTGATGAGTCAAGTGAGCCAGAACCAACCTGATGGCTCTCAACTCCAGAACATTGATGGGATCGTGAGCCTCCAGAGGCCCCCACAGACCCTGAAACTGAAGATCCTTCCAAAATCCCCTCCAACCTGACAGGCTGGCGTCCGTGGTGACCGTCTCCCAATGAGGGGTCAGAAAGGATCTGCCCCTCATCAGATTGCTTGGTTTCAGCCACCACCGAAGGGAACGCCGCACCCGGGGGGACATCAGAAAAGACTGATCCAATGACAGCGGGGACCCGTCCCAAGCCGCCAAGAAATGGAGCAGGAGCGTCCTTGTGTGAAACTGTGCAAAGGGAACCGCCTCGAACAACGCCACCATCAGTCCCACCAGTCGCATCCCTAGCCGGATGGACGGGCGGGGATGGATAGGAGACGCTGAGTCAATTCCTGAATCAGAAGAACCTTGGCTCGGGGGAGAAACTCAGACCATGCTAAATGTATAGAAGATAATAACAAATGACAGTGATGGCCATCAGGCCCCTCACCCGACCTTCGGTACCGCAGGTAACGACATGCAGTGTGCAGTAGGAGGAGGGAGGGCGGGTCGGTGCGGTTCGCACGTCACGCCCGGCCCCGCCCCTTCCCCGTCTCTCCCGGCCTGAAGCCGGGACATGAAAAGCCGCGCTCTCAGCACGAGGGCGGGCCGCAAGCGCGTGCGAGCACCCGGCCCCGCCCCCCCCCCCCCCCCCCGGGGGAGAAGAAGCCCTCATGGGCTCGCCGCCGCCATTGCGGGCAGCACTCCGCAGAACCGGCGCCATGAAAGTGAATGTAAAGCACACACATGTAAAACACACACACGCACACACATAAAAGATAGCAATCCATAAGGAACCCCCCCCCCCCCCCACAAGGGTACCTGGGAGAGGGGGAATCCATGCCAGGGAAGGGGCATCCCAAACCGGGATCACCAACCCAGATAGCCGCCTACCCCTTGTTATGGGGTCTCACTGCTCCTAAGCACCAGGGGGTGCCAACTACCTTTTCCCAGGCCAGCAGCCTAGGCTGGGAGGCAGGGAATATTAAACAAGGGGATCCAGGCAGAAATAGAAGAATAAAAAGTGGCCGGGGCTCATTCCCGGCTACCTGCAAGGAGGAGACATCTTCTGACTTGCTCGCCTCTGCAGAGATGGAAAACTGGGGAATGAGTGGGAGGTCCCAGGTATTTATGGGCCGGGAGGGTCTGACCTTTTTTTGTTATCTCTGCAAGATCGCCATCTACAGGTCAGTATACCCAAGTGTAATGAATGTCTTGAAGCGGGGTGTGTGACATACTTAGAATAGTTTTAATGCTATAGGCACACTAGGCAGTGATAAACATTTGGCTATGATGGAATATGAGATGATACAAATGCTGTTCTGAGAAGGTTACAGGATAGAGTGAGTTACACAGAGAGACAATGGTCAGTTACCTTAATATGCAGTTGCAGAGTAGTGGTGATGGAGAGCTCCCACAAGAGGCAAGTGAAGAGCTTACAGATGATTTGGACACCTCCAGCGCGCTGCCGTGAGACCCCTCCAGAGAAGTGACAATGTTCTCATCCCCTTGGCCTACTTTTAAGCAGGTGTCTACCCTCCACCCCTCCCAGACGCAGATCCTGAATCATTCCTTTGAAGCACCATGCTGTCACACTTTTCCAGGGAAGAAGCAAGCAGGCTCCTCTGTGTCTCAGTAAGGTGTTGGGAAAACAGCAGGGGGGGCTTTGAAGCTCAAACTGCCTTTCCTGAATGTCAGAGCCCCCTGCCCATATATGGACTTCCTTTTCCTGCTGGTCTTGTAATGGCAGGCATTTGCTAGGAACAGAGAATCTTAAAGGGTGATGCCGGGCATCAGCAATAAAATGCAATGTAATGTTTGCCATATTCCTCACACAAACAAAAAAAAAAAAAAAAACTGGTCAGACAGAAAGCGGTCCTAAGAGCTTGCTCCCAGGACAGAATGAAAGCATCTATGCCTGATGCTAGTAGATCTCTAACATATGCCGCCTTGCAATTGTGCAGAGGGCAAAACAGATCAAAGTTCAGCATGTCTCAATGCAGCATATCATTGTATTAAAGACTTCCGGATACCAAGGCCCACTCTCCCTCACAAAAATGCCATCTGTCAAGAAGTCTGTAGTTGCATTCTGGAACCACAAAAGTCAGACTCAAAGTCTAAACATGCCCATCCTACCTGGGAACTAAGAAAATGCTGGAATAGAAACTGGGATCTGGAGTATTCACCCCAAGGCTGCTGGTGTACCGTTTTCAGGAAAGGAGGTCTTGCTTGAACACATTTCAGATTCAGGCACCAACATATCAGCATCAGGGTGCCCCTTTAAGAATGAGGGAACCCATTTATAGAAGACTTGGAAGAATGCAAGGACGCAGGAACTTCTGCTCATGAAGTGCCTCCTCACATCCTCAATCAACTTGAGGCTTGCTTTCCATAGGGAAGTCTGGCAATCGTATCCTTGGCTGAAAAGTCGCCAAGTGTAATGGGCATCCTGAACCAGCAGGAGACTTATAGAAATGTAGAACATTCAGGCCAATTAATTAAAAAAGAAAAAAAAAAAAAAAAAGTCCTTCAGGACTCCTTCAGAACAACCCATGAATAGAGTGGTCCCTCCCCTGGGAGGAAACACAAACTGAACAGAGGTTAAAACCTCACCCCTTCCTCATACCGTAGGACAATGGGAGGGAACTAAGGGTTCATCCTAAAGGACTAGTAGAAAAAAAACCTTAACCGGTAAGCCTAATGGGGATTTTCTCCCCTCTTTCTGTAGGACGACCCACAGAGAGGATTAGCAAGTAATTATATCTTAGGGTGGGAAGCTGCTAGTAAAACCGCTCTACCAAAGGACTTGTTTTGCAGAAAGGAGATATAGTCTATAATGCTTGAGGAAGGTGTGGGGTGAAGACCACATTGCTGTTCTACAGATCTGTTCTATAAAGGCACTTGTCCTCTCTGCCCAGGAAGCTGATATAGCACTTGTTGAATGTTCTACGACTTGCTGAGGAGGAACTCCTCTTGCCGCTGAAAATTATCAAAAGGTGCTCCGATATTTGCCACTCTCTAGATCTCTAGATTAGAGCTCATCTCAAATCTAATAGTGAGAGATCTTCCTCTGCTCCTGTCGTACAAGGTAAAGTTGGGAGCACTATGTCTTGGGACCTATTGAACGAGGTAGCAATAAACAAAGAATCTGGTTCTAGTATGACCTTATCTGGAAGAATTGTGGAGTAGGGTTCCTTTATTGATAGAGCTTGCAGCTCACTTACCCTCCTGGCCTACAGAAACCATTTTTCTGGTACTGGTACTTCCACTAGTGGTTCAAAAGGAGGTTCCAGTAGCCCATTCAAAATGAAGTCCCAAGTCTGAAAGTCTTTAAAGGGTGCTGGCCTTTTACGGGTAAATACCTTAAAAGAACCGATTAATTAGTTGATCCTGCCTCAACTATTGGCATGAAGAAATGGATAATGCTGAAGTCTGAGTCTTTAGCGTACTAACTGTTAAGACCCTTCTCAAATCCTTCCTGCAGGAATCGAGGACTGTAGATATATCTTTCTTCAGTTTGTTAGTCTCACAAAATGAAGAGAAACCCTTCCAAACATTTGCATAGTTGCGTCTGAGAGTCAATTTATGACTTCCCAATAGAGTTTTAATCACTCTGATGAACAGTCTTTTTTCTAAGATGGCCCCTTCAAGACCCATGCCATTAGTTGAAGCTAGGTTGGCTCCAGATGCAGAATGGGACTCTCATAAAGCAACTTCAGAATACTTGGTAGATGCAATGGCCCCTTCTTTACCATCCTTTTCAGTTCTGAGAACCAGGAGCTTTTCAACCAGAATGGAGCTATATAGTGAACGTTGATTTCTTCTTGCGCTATCTTCTGGATCCCCTGTGGCAGTAGTCTGAATGGAGGGAAGGCATAAGCTAGGTGAAAATTCAAGAGACGAGCCAGGGCATCAACTACTAAGGCTCTGTTGCCCTTCATCAGTGAGTAAAAAACTTTGCATTTTGAATTGTTCACCTTGGCAAAGCGGTCTATCCGGGGAAAACCACAAAAGGCTACAATCTGAATGAAAACATCTTGGTTTAGACACCACTCAGTCTGTTGTACCCTGACCCGATTTAGGAAATCTGCAACCTTGTTTGGGGTACCCTTTCAAGATGAACTGCCGATATTGACCGGGCCTGCTCCTGAAGGGGAAACAGTATGGAATTTGAGAGATTTATCAGTGACAATGACCTGGTCCCACCCACCCTGATGATTTAGATGTCAG
The DNA here is from genome assembly GCA_027917425.1 of Gastrophryne carolinensis. Taxonomy (NCBI): domain Eukaryota; kingdom Metazoa; phylum Chordata; class Amphibia; order Anura; family Microhylidae; genus Gastrophryne; species Gastrophryne carolinensis. The sequence goes on from CM051237.1 coordinate 199,667,935, forward strand.
TTTTACCGCCTTTAGTTCCCTGAAATTGGAGGATGTCCTCGCTATGCATGGCAGCCACTGCCCCTGTACATTCAGAGCCTTCAGGTGGGCTACCCAACCCCAGTAGCTGGCATCTGTGGTAATCATTACAGGGATACTTTTGTCTCCACAGTCTCCCCTTTTGAATATCTTCAGGTCTGTCCACCAATGGAGGCTTTCTAGTACATCCACCCCTCCACCCCTATTTGAACTTTCTGATCTAATGAGTCCGGGCACTCATCCCAAAAAGACAAAATCTCTGCAGGGTTCTCATGTGGAGTTGAGCTCATGAAGAATTGCAGCCTTCATGATTTCTTGTAGAGAAACCTGTGGGGTCTTGAAGAATTACTGGGTCATTGCTGTGATCTTGTCGATATTTTCCTCTGGAAAAATAATCTTTTGAGAGAGGCTGTCTAGATCGTACCAGAGGAATCTGCAACAGTGGCTGGGTACTAGATTTTACTTTTCTAGACTGACAATCCAGCCTAACATTCTTAAAAGGAGAAGAGTCTTTCTAAGACTGCTAGTAGCGACTCCTCTGACCTGTTTAACAAAGAGCAAACTGTCCAGGTACAGAATAACTCCTTTCTGTCTGAGATGTGCCATTGGTTCCGCCAATATCTTTGTAAAGATTTGTGGGGCTGACAACAGGCCAAAGGGTAAAGCCTTGTACTGGAATTGATAAAGCTTCTGGTCTTTTTCTACTGCAAATCTCAGAAATTTGCAATGTAGATGCAGAATTGGAATATGCAGGTAAGCATCCTGGAAATCTAAATTGATCATGAGAGCCTGCTCCATGAGGATGTTTCTGAACTTTTTGTACCTGAGGAAAATATTTAATCTTTTCAGGTTCAGAATCATCCAATAATTTCCTGATGGCTTTTGTACCATGAAAATGTGAGAATAGAACCCGCTCACAACTGGCCATGAATACTTCTATAACATTCATTTGGAATAATTCTTGCAAGACTAGTGGAAAGGCTTCCCTTTTCCTGGTGTCCCTTGCTAATTTGGTCACCAGGAAGAAACATTAAAAGATGGACAAAATTTTTTTCTGTAGCACAAATTTACTTTGGGAAATGTCTCACAAGGTGGCTACAAACCAGACAAGCCTCTGCCACAGCAGGTAGTCCTTGTCAGAACTGGGACCTAAGGCCCTCTGGGGTTTGCAGAGAAAAATACAATTCTGTGATTACTCACCTGTAGAATTGGTATTATGAGTATACAGTATGTCCTGCTCCAAATCTAATACTTACAGTTGGGATATACTCCGCCAGATGGCGCTGGACTGCAGAGATATCGAAAATAGGCTCCTCCCGGCCCCTCAAATACCCAGGGACCTCCCACAAATCCCCAGCATTGAAAAGCAGTTAAGGAGAAGCCGGAAGAATTAAACAATCCAAACTATCAACTATAACAATGATAATCACCATACAGGGGATCCAAGAAAATGCAAAACAAGGGTGGGTTGGAGCAGGACATACTGTATACTCATAATACCAATTCTACAGGTGAGTAATCACAGAATTGTATTATTCTTAGTATACAGTACGTCCTGCTCCAAATCTAATACTTACAGTTGGGACATCCAATAGCAGTGTCCATAATGTAGGGTGGGATCCCCCAGAAAAATCAGCAGCAGGCAGTTTCAACCACTGCCGCCTGCAGAGCCTTGCGGCCAAAAGCAGCATCAGCTGAGGCCCTAACATCAACCTTGTTGAAAATGTATGAACAGAAGACCAAGTAGCGGCCTTGCAAACTTGTTCAACAGAAGCCTGGTGCTGAAAAGCCCAAGAGGCACCGATAGCACGAGTGGAATGAGCAGTAAGGTGGAAGGGAGGATTCTTCCCCTTAGCAGAGTAGGCCTGAATCACAGCCTGACAAATCCACTTGCTGATAGTAGACTTGGCAGGAGTCAAACCCTTCCTAGGACCAGAAGGGACCACAAAAAGAGCATCAGTTTTCCTGAAAGGTGCAGTAGCCACCAGATAGTACTTCAGACACCTAACCACATCCAAAGAGTGCAAAACTCTCTCCTTAGCATTGCTAGGATTAGGGCACAAAGAAGGAAGAACAATATCCTGATTCAAATGAAAGGCAGACACTACCTTAGGCAGAAAAATCAGGTTTGAAACGAAACACCACCTTGTCCTGGTGCCTCGCATAGTAGGGGGGCTTAATGGACAGCGCCGCCAACTCAGACACACGCCTGACAGAAGTGATAGCCACCAGAAACACAACTTTGAGCGTAAGAATGGCCAAGGCAGCATCCTGCACAGGTTCAAAGGGAGCATCCTGCAAGGCTGACTGAACCAAGTTCAAATCCCAAATAGGCACCATAGGTTTACGTGGGGGGACGCACATGAGTGACCCCCTGGAAAAAAGTCCTGATCAGAGGGTGCTGAGCAAAGGACTTCTGGAAGAAAATAGCCAGGGCAGAAACCTGACCCTTCAGAGTACCGAGTTGGAGCCCCATCTCCAACCCATGCTGCAGGAACTCCAGAATCCTGGGAATAGAGAACACACGACAGGGAAGAGACCTAGACTCACACCAGTCAATGTAGGCACGCCAAACCCTGTAATAAATGGAAGAGGAAGACTTCTTCCTAGCTTTAATCAAAGTATCCACAACTGAGGAAGACAGCCCCTTCTCCATCAAGATGGAGGTTTCAGCAGCCAAGCCGTCAAAGCCAGAGTTTGTAAATTGGGATGGCCTAGTGAGCCCTGAGTGAGCAGATCTGGCACCAAGGGCAGAGCGTATTAATCTACTGCCAGCTGTACCACGTCTGCGAACCACACTCTTTTTGGCCACCTGGGGGCCACCAGAATTGCTGGCACCCCTTCCAGAGCAATCTTGCGCAGAACCCTGCCCAGCAGGGGAATTGGGGGGGAAGACATACAGGAACTGAAAGCCCTTCCATGACATTGCTAGCGCATCCGAGGTCAGGGCCAGAGGATCCCTGGACATAGAGACAAAAGCTGGAAGCTTGTGAATGTGGCGGGACGCAAACAGATCCACATCTGGTTGGCCCCAACGGTGACACAGAGATTGAAACACCCTGCTGCATAGGGACCATTCTCCCTGGCGAGAGGTCCCCCTGCTCAGAGAGTCCATCAGGTGATTTTCCACCCCCGGGGTGTACACAGCTGAAATGCAGGGGACATTGGCCTCCGCCCAAGTCAGGATCAGAGACGCTTCCTGGAGGGCCCCCTTGCTCCGGGTCCTTCCCTGATGATTGATGTAGGCAACTGCTGTCTGGTTGTCCGAGCGCACCTGAACAGGCAGGCCCTGAAGATGAGTAGTCAAGCGAGCCAGAACTAACCTGATCGCTCGCAGCTCCAAGACATTGATAGGTGTGTGGGCCTCCTGAGGGCCCCACCTCCCCTGGAACCGCAGGGACTTCCAGAAACCCCCCCCCCAACCTGACAGACTGGCATCCGTGGTGACCGTCTCCCAGGAAGGGGCAAGAAAGGATCTGCCTCCCAACAGGTTCCTTGAGTCCATCCACCACGAGAAGGACCTCCTGACCAGGGGGGAGAGCACACAGACCCTGTCCAGGGACGCTGGGTCCTTGTCCCATACAGACAATAGGTGAAGTTGCAGAGGCCTCAAGTGGAACTGAGCATAAGGGACCGCTTCGAAGTGCGCTTGGGACTGGGCCTGTGCAATCAGACTGTCGACCTTCTGCTGAGGAAGGAAGATCCTTGCCTGAACTGTATCCAGTTACCAAGGATGGGGACAGTGAGGACTTGGGGTGGTTGATCACCCATCCAAATGACTCCAGAGTGGACACCACCAGCTGAGTATCCAACTCTGCCTGATGTAGAGACTGGGAAGTGATGAGGATTTCGTCCAGAGAGGGAAGCACACGGACGCCATGACATCTGAGCAGAGACATCACGCCAGCCAGCACCTTGGTGAACACCCTGGGAGGGGGCAAGGCCACAAATTAGTAGTGTTGATCCATCAGAGCGAACCTGAGGAACCTTTGATGACCTGGGAATACAGGAATATGAAGGTAAGCATCTTTGATGTCCACAGAAGTCATGAAATCCCCTTGGCGCAGGGAACTGATGGCAGAGTGCATAGTCTCCATGCGAAAGCGCCTGCCCCAACAAACTTGTTGAGAATCTTTAAGTCCAGGATGGGCCTGACAGAACCATCCTTTTTGGGTACTGTGAATAGGTTGAAATAAAAGCCCTTGTCTTTTTCTCTTAAAGGGACCTGGCAGATGACCCCCAGCTCCAGGAGGCCTTGCACTGCTTGCACTAGCTCCTGAGCTGACACAGGGTCCTGAGGAATCCGGGATCTGATGAACCTTGGAGGGGGATCGGCAGCAAACTCCAACTTGTAACCGGAGGACACTACCTCCTGAATCCACTGGTCTGAGACATAAAGCCTCCAGACGTGAGCGAAGCGCTGCAGCCGTCCCCCCCACCCGGATGGGGGAGGGCGCCCCATCATGCCTGAGGGGGCTTGGGAGAGGATTTAGCTTTGGGACCCTAGGAGGAGTCAGGACGTCTACGTCCTCTGCCTCTACCCCAGAAATCTCCCCGGGCCCCAGGGAAAGACACCCCCCTTCCCTGTCTTGCACCGCGGTAAGGGGAAGAGAAGGAACCCTGACCCCGAAAGGGCCGAGGTTGCCGCCTGCGCTGGGGTAACCTGCCTCCCTTAGCAAAAAGGTCCAGGCGGTCTCCAAATAGACGCAGTCCTATAAAGGGAAAACCAGTGAGGGCCTTCTTGGCAGCGTTGTCAGCAGCCCACTGGCGCAGCCAAACCGAGCGGCGCATAGCCACCACGAGGCCAGAAGTTCTGGCACACATTCTGATGGTGTCATCCAATGCTGATAGGACAAAATTTACAAAAACATCACAACTGGAGAGTGCATTAAACACCTCACAAGGCAAATCATCAGGGGCACTATCGAGCATATTTCTGATAAGGGCCCTAGTGGCCACAGCAGTAAAGGCAAATCATCAGGGGCACTATCGAGCATATTTCTGATAAGGGCCCTAGTGGCCACAGCAGTAATGGTAGAGGCACAGACTGGGCGCAGCGGCGTCCCCGCACATGCAAAGGCGTGGGATGCCAGCTGATCAATACGCCGGTCCTCAGCATCCCGCAGAGTAGTGGAATCAGGGGAATGCATGACAGAGGTTTTGGATAGCCCTAGAATCGGGGCATCCACCTCGGGGGGGGGGGGGGGATGACTAACATTTAACCACCTCAGCAGGAAAGGGATACTTCCTATCCCAACTCTTTGGAACCCCAGGAAGTTTACTGGGGCGGTCCCATTCCTTGAGCACAAGGTTATGGAAATGTGCCTGCTCTGGAAATTCCAAACGTGATCTTGCTGTATGGAAAAAGCTCCCCTCTTTGCCTGGGAGCCTCAACAGGGAGAGAGATAGACAGAACCTCAAAAATCTGGGTCAATAATCTGTCAGTGTCATCCGGGGCCCAGGGGTCAGAGCCAGAATCGTCATGACCCCTTGGTCTCTCATCAAATGAGCCTGAATCAGAAAAGAGCTCCCCTTCATCAGACGGGGTATAGCCACACAGATTCCAAAACTCCTCAGTTCTCATAGGGAAAACAGTAACATTAGGCGTCAAGTGCCGCTTCTTAGCAGGGGCCTTACGTGCTAAAGACTTCGCAATAATCTGTTCAAAAGTAGCCAGTCTAGAAGACACATCAGGCTGAGAATCCCCACTAGTATGCAACTCAGCAGGAGTGAGATTTAAGCTTGGGGGAGTAGGTGAAGTGAAACGAGGTGCAGCCACTGGCAGGCCAGATTGCAATGCAAGCACCTGCTAAGCACAGGGTACACAGACCCGCGCCTTGTCAGCGTCAGCATGAGGCTGTCCACACGCTACACACAGCCGGTCTTGTCCCGAAGGGACCCCGGTAACATTATCCTGGGATGCCTCCATATGGTGATTATAGCGGCGCTATACGCCGATAGGAATAACGCTATATAGCAACCCTGGATGCCCCAATAACCCGCTAGGGACGTGGGAGTATAATTTTTACAAGGCCTACAAGTAATATACTAAAAACAGGGCCGGGAGAAGCCAAGAAGGGTTCGTCCCGCCTGAAAGACATAAGCAGACAAGACCTTAAGTACATTGTAACAAAAGTGAAGCAGATAAAGCCGCTCGCGAGGGCACTTACGGACCGCGGTAGGTAGGAGTCTGTCGCGCATAGGCCAACCAAGTCAGAAAAGATGGCGTCGGTATACCTCGAGGGGCGGGCCAGTAATAGCGATGACGCGGAACGCGCCAAAGACGGGCCCCACCCCCCCGAAGAGCGCGAAGCCAGAAAGGCCAACAGCCAATGATGGCGCACCAGCGCCTGAGGTAATGCCGCAGCCAAGCGCGGAACTAAGTCAGAGCGGCGGCGGTAAATTTAAAAGCAATAAAGACAAGTCAGCGCAGAGGCTGACACAAGAATAAAGACATGTGAAAAGTGAAAGCACAGACTGCATAACATACATATCTATACACATACACCCCCCCCCCCCCTCTTTTCCTCCGAAGACTACAAGGAGGATGAGGGAGGACGGCGGCCACTTAAATAGGGCCCATTGATAGGCAGGGGCAATAGTGCGGGAGGGTCATCCCATAGAGGCTCACCATAAGTCTGAACCGCCTACCCTTTGGTGGGGGATTGCGGTGGAGCAGCGCTCCTAAGCACCAACGGCGGTGCTGCCTACCTTCACCCGACCAGCGCAGCCAAGGCTGGGAGGCATATTTCTAGTGAACGGGTGGGAATAGTCCTACAGGGCCGCAGGTTAATAACCCCGCTCACCTGCGAGTAGAGAGCCAATTTCTCGTCCTTCGCAGCCAGACTGCAGAGAAATTCTGGGGATTTGTGGGAGGTCCCTGGGTATTTGAGGGGCCGGGAGGAGCCTATTTTCGATGTCTCTGCAGTCCAGCGCCATCTGGCGGAATATATCTAACTGTAAATATTAGATTTTGAGCAGGACGTACTGTATACTAAGAATACTGACCTTTTTCTGCGGCCTTGTCTGTATCCATCTCTTCTTGAGCTCATTCTGTCTATTCTCTGAAATTGCCTTATGTAAGTTTTGGTCTTCGCATTAGTGTGATTTTGAAACTTCCTTTTCCTGTTTGGAAATGTCTTACCTGCTTCACTAGGAGTCAGAAAAGTATCCAAGTCTTCTCCGAACAGGAGATTACCATGAAATGAAATGCCACACAACTATGCCTTAGAAACCAGGTCTCCGGACCATGTTTTAAGCCAAAGTGCCTTTCTGATACAGGCTAACAGAGAGCTTGCCATGGCCCTGATGGTCCCCCTCTGAGGCATTTGCTAATGAAGAAACGGCTCTTAAGATAGTATGTAAAGTCACAAGGATACTCTCCTTAGGAGTGGTGTTCTCCAAGTAAACCTTCAGGTTATTGAGCCGTGTTTCCATACTGACACCATCAGCTGCCAGGGTAGATCTGAATTTGAAGGACACAGCATCCCATTCGATTTTCAGGATGCCCTCTGTCTTGCGATCCTTTGGATCACACATTGCCCCCATATCCCCAAAACTTAAAGCGGATCAACAGTCAAAAATGACCTAAACCAGACCAACAGAACAGTGTTCACATGCATCCCTCCCCAGGTAAATTTAAATTGCTGCGCATAAAAATTACCTTTTTCTAACTCCCACTGAAGTAAATTTTAGAAACAAAATGGCGGTTCATGCATTTGCAGGCCACCTGCAAACAGGAAGTCCCACTGTGCTTCCTGCCAATGCACATTGTCAGTTATGAGGAAGCTCTGAAATGGCTGCTATGTTTCTTGTTGGTCCAGTTTAAGTCTGCTGATTTGGAGATCTGACCCAGCGGTGCATCTAATTTTGGAAATTTGTCCTAAGGCTCCATATCCTGTTCTTGAAAGGGAAACTTATGTTTTATTTTATTTTTTCCCTGGGTGCTTCATTTCAGGCTTAATTATGTCCTTCAGTGCTGAATGGACTGGAAAGGTCTTGGATTTATTCTCCAGGAATTTCTTATACATAGTATCCTGAATGGATATGGGCTTATCCTCACTCTTGATTCCTCATGTTTCATAAATGTCGTCTAACAGACCATCCAAGTCCTCTGGCGAGACTCCAAAAGGAACCGGAGGCCCCTTTGCCACGCTTATCCAACTGTATACCTTTAATAAATTGGACCAAAACCCAGGATTTTGACTATCCAGGGTTTTGGTCCTTGCCCTTGGGGCACCCTGATGCCCTGCTGTGTGAAACCCCCCAAGTCTCAGAAATCAACTCACTTCTTCCTGGTCTTACAGGGATGCGGCCATGGCTCGCGCTTTTGACTATGGGGTACTGCCCTGGCCGCCTCTGAACCTCGGGTGAGCAATACCCGGTGATAATATGGTCTGGGGCCCAGCAGGCTTCTCCAGGGGCTACTGGAGCTGAAAATAATAAATTAAAATAAAAAATTGTCTGAAGCCTGAAGCGGGTGGGGTTTTAACCTCTGTTCAGTTTGTTTCCTCTACGAGGGTGGGACTGCTCCCTCGGTGGGTGGTCCTGAAGGACGAGGGGGGAAAAAAATAATATATATTTTCATGTTGAGTTAGGCTATAAAACCAAGTCAGACAAATGTACAAACATATATTAAAGTAGTATGGTGATGCAAGTTATCCCGTATAATAAAAGGTTTTCATGCAGTTATATCAAATGACATGCTGTTTACTGGCTATGAAGCCATCTCAAAGGCTAAAAATTATTTTTTAGCCTTTGTTATGTCATTTTAAATAAGAGGAAAACGGTAATTTTAATAAACATAGAACTTGTGCTGGCTTGCAATGGGATGAATTGCAGATAAAATGATCATTAAAACCGTGCAGCTGTCATCGAGAAATGATTCAGCTAGGTGATTGCATTCAGTTGTGCATTTTCTTTGATGATCAAATGTCTGTATTGCTATTGCAGCTTTGCATTACATTCACTTTTCAGTATGGCCTATGACTTAATAAGTATAGTGCTTAAACCTGGAAGGAAAATTCAAAGCTCCTAGAGAGGACAGACTTTCAGTCGGGAGCATCAAGTCAGGAACCCTGTGCCAGGCTAAAGATTACGGCATTTGAATTGAAAACTCAATCGAAGACTCACTGCTGTCATTGATGGCAAAATCTCCATGGTGGCAAGGTTACATTTGTCTACTTTACCTAAAAGCTGTACTGCCTACCTGATCCAGCCTTAAAGCTCCCTCTTCAAATCGCTTCTTGCGCAAGTTTTGTGCGATATGATGTAGATTAAGTACAGCTTTCTGAATCACTTCAATTGTGTGCTGAGGATCTATTGGAGGCAACTCCTCAGTGCTCATAATCTTCTGTGGATTTTCAATCATGCTTTGTGCATGGTCATAGCTCATTTTTACACATGAACAGATAACTGTTCTGCCAAACCACTCTTCTAGTATCTAAATATAAAAAGGCAAGATAGAAAAGTTTTTTGGGAAAAAACCTAGGTTAGTGAAACATGCAAATACATTGGTGCAAGAGAGTTTGGAAACCTTCAGGGATTTATTTTTACATTTCTGCATACATTTTATACTTGTACTCTAGTACTATAGATTTCTGAACATAGACAGACCAATCCTTCGTATACTTAAAATATCAGTACATGCCACCTTCTTGACATTTTGAAATGTGCTGCTGGTAAATTAATTATTCCACAGCTACTTTTAGAGCGGTTGCATCATTTCTAATTTGACAGCCGTCATTAACCATTTAATAGGTATTATGTTCCATCCACTTTGATTTCAAATGTTTCTAGCTATAGAATTGTTAACTAAGTCATTGTCTAGGCACACTTAAAAGTATTCCCAATGTATAAGGATACATATATATAGCCAACAAAATCATTTTAAAAGTTTTAGCGTTCACAGGAGAAATTTTGAACACAGTCAAAGTATTGTTTTGACTTTCAGCTCATTAAAGCCCCCACAGCTACCTGAATCAGTTTGTAAAAAGTAGTACATGTGGGGAAAAAAACCTGTAAGGGAGTAACCCGAACAATACTAAGTTTAACACCTAAAGGAAATAGCATCCCAAACCATTAGGGAACTGCGTCCCCCACATGACCTAAAGAACGAACCTTTACAGCGAGTACTAAAACATTTTTCTTCTAGTACACATGGAGGTTGTGGCGTCAGGACTTCTATATTCTGTAACAGTAGGATGTAACCAAGCAGTGAGAAGCCGGAGGGAGACATAACTATGTCATAAAGACACTTGAAAATATAAGAACAAAACGTCAGAAAAAGTAAGCATTAGCGAATCACAGTGTGAAGAACTTTATAACTTGTTCCATCGAAGCCTGGTGACAAAAACACCCAGGAGGACTCCACTGATCTAGTGCAGTGTAGCGGGGGGGGGGGGGGGGGGGGGTTCCCTATGAAAAATAAGCATTAGAAATTGCAAGTCTAATCCATATGCTGATAGATTTAGGCCGAAACCACTTGACCCTTTTAGCACTTTTTTAGCAAGAAAACAAAGACAGTGAGTGACAGTCTTCCTAAAGTTCCGTGTCCTATAAAGGTAGACCTTAAGGGTCTGTACCACTTCTAAAAGATGTAAAACCCCTTTAGTATGAAAATAATTTTGCCAAAAAGCAATAAATAATTTCCTTGGTAATTGCAATAAAAATACTGCAGTAAATGAAGACAACCTTATCTTTATGAAAAATAAGGAAACTAGGATGAATAGTTAAAGCTTACAAAATCTGAAATTCTGCACAGAAAATAATGGCAATGAGGAAGACTCATCAAAAAAATCTAAAAACACTCCAGGGCCTGCTGCTAGCCTGCCCCTGGGGTATCCTAAATCTGGAGGCCCGTGGGGCAAAACCCCTGTGTTCACCTGCAATCTGACCTTTTCTGGTTGCTCCCGCAACCCAGTGTTTCCTCAGCACTTAAGATCAGTCAATCTGCGATCTCATATGTGCTGGGGGGTCGGCAGTGGTAAAATCCAGTTTTTTTTCATAACCGCGCCACTGCCAAGCCGAAAGAATTGCACAAGGTACTTGGGCAGCGAGGTATGGGCTGGAAAAAGAAGGGGGGGGGGGTTGTTCAGCTTAAATGGGTGAAACTGTTCTTGCATTCTTCATGAAGGTAGACATCACAACAGAAGAGAGCCCCTGGCCTTCTAAAACAGAACTTTCAATAGCCAGGCTGTCAAAGATGACTCTGTAGGTTGGACAGCTCACATTCATTTTTTTTTTTTTTTTTTAAACAATTCATCCCGCTTAATAATATTTTCACTTTGGAGCCTTAACATGCATTACAAAATGGCGAAAATCCAAGAGAGGAGGGAACTAGGTCTGATTATTAGATATTAATAATACCATGGATTAGGCTAATCCATAAATGTTGGGACAACTGAAACCCACATGAGAGCATTGCAGCTGGTATGCCTTCCCCAACAGACCACAGGCACGGAATATGTCCAGATGGCTGTGAAGGCTTTGATAACTTCAGAGTCGAACCAAAGCTTTATTGACAGTTTACACATTTTTCCTATGACCACCACATAAAAAGATACTGTTTCAGATTACAGTAGCCCAGATGCGGCCTCCTCCATGTGTAACAAAAGAAAAACACATCCTGTTCCTCATGACCTCTGATGGAAGTGGCAGGACTGAGCGATGCAATCACACTGTATTTCGTTGAAGTGAGCTGGGTTTGACTGACAGTGTGGAGGGCTCCAGTCTAGCCCATCAAGTCTCAACAGGATCACGGGAGAGGCAACGGAGGCCGCAAGGAGGAGGAAGAAATTGTTCCTTTCTGTGGCCGAAGCAGCGAGTCAGCATGGGACCAACACTGCATACGGTAGATGCAGATGCTGTGGAATAGCATGCAGATGTTGCACTACTGAACTGCACAGGTGCTGCCATCTTGCTACAGACATGACAGCCCTGCTTAAAGAAAAAGTCCCAGAGTCAAAGTTTCCCTAAATCTCTGTGCCAGAAGTACAAACCCATCATTTGGACGTGCAAGCGCAGCATGACAGGTTTGCCTCCCATTTTTTTCTGATGCATATAATCGCTCTCGTTTTGGTGTGGGATGCTGCTGGCACAGCCCCCTCATGCTTGTGTAACCAGTGCTCTCAGGTGTGTAGCAAGATGGCCACTCTCATGCAGACCAAGAGCGCAGCTTCTGCAAATATACTTCACAACATATGCATGGCTTTAAGCCCCCTCAAACAGTGTATGAATACCAGAGGGTGTTTAGGGGAGCAATTTACAAATTTTTACTTTTTTTTTATTTATTCATTTATTTTTATTTAATTTTTTTTTATAAGAGGTCTGCTTCAAGTGAAGGCCTGCTTCAAGTGAAGGGCTGAACCCTCCCTGCATCACTTGGCGAAAAACGTGGTTATTGAAGTTGAGCCTCAAGTAGGATTGAGTAGAACATTGCAATGATCAAATTTAAGTAGGGGTGCATTAGGTGTAGCATGGAAGTGAAAAAATGAAGGCCCCTTCATGTAGCTTGAACGTACTATATAGCCAAGTCACTTCCCACATACAGAGGATATTGATGGGCAATGAGAACTGAGAATTAAGTAGGTTTTAAGGTCTGGAGGATAGCATAGGCAGAGTAAAAAGATTTACAAATGAGAATGTATAAGCCATTTTCCAATTGTGTGCATTAATCTGATGCAAAACTACATCACATGTCCGAAAAGTATTTATTGGTTGGGCATGCAGCTGGGTAGGTGGACATGCAAGTATGTGGGTAGGCAGGCATGCAGGCAGGCAGGCGAGTGGCATGCAGGCAAGTGGGTGGGTGGGCATGCAGGCAAGTGGGTGGGTGGGTGGGCAGGCGGGCAGGCATGCAGGCAAGTGGGTGGGTGGGTGGGCAGGCATGCAGGCAAGTGGGTGGGTGGGTGGGCAGGCATGCAGGCAAGTGGGTGGGCAGGCATGCAGGCAGGTGGGTGGGTGGGCGGGTGGGCATGCAGGCAAGTGGGTGGGCGGGTGGGCATGCAGGCAAGTGGGTGGGCGGGTGGGCATGCAGGCAAGTGGGTGGGCATGCAGGCAAGTGGGTGGGCGGGTGGGCATGCAGGCGGAAGGGCGGGCATGCAGGCAAGTGGGTGGGCATGCAGGCAAGTGGGTCGGTGGGCATGCAGGCAAGTGGGTGGGTGGGCATGCAGGCAAGTGGGTGGGTGGGCATGCAGGCGGGTGGGTGGGCATGCAGGCGGGTGGGTGGGCATGCATGCAGGCGGGTGGGCATGCAGGCGGGTGGGCGGGCATGCAGGCTTGGGCATGCAGGCGGGCGGGTGGGCATGCAGGCAAGTGGGTGGTTGGGCATGCAGGCAAGTGGGTGGGTGGGCATGCAAGCGGGTGGGTGGGCATGCAGGCGGGTGGGCATGCAGGCGGGCGGGTGGGCATGCAGGCGGGCGGGCGGGTGGGCATGCAGGCGGGCGGGCATGCATGCGGGTGCGTGCGCATGCAGGCGGGTGGGTGGGCATGCAGGCGGGTGGGTGGGCAGGCGGCGGGTCGGGCATGCAAGCGGGTGGGTGGGCATGCAGGCGGGTGGGCGGGCATGCAGGCGGGTGGGTGGGCGGGCATGCAGGCGGGTGGGTGGGTGGGCATGCAGGCGGGTGGGTGGGCGGGCATGCAGGCGGGTGGGTGGGTGGGCATGCAGGCGGGTGGGTGGGTGGGCATGCAGGCGGGTGGGTGGGCATGCATTCGGGTGGGTGGGTGGGCATGCATTCGGGTGGGTGGGTGGGCATGCATTCGGGTGGGTGGGCATGCAGACAGGCGGGAGCGTAGGTAGGTGGGCATGCAGGCAGTTTGGTAGGTGGGCATGCAGGCTAGTTGCACGGTAGGAGGGTGGGTAGGTTGGGATTGGGGGTTGTTTTGACCTCAACAGGGATTGGGCAGTGGGGTAACAGCAGGATCTATGCAACCATGCGGGGGCAGATTCATCAGCACCGGCACCTGTTTGAATCCGAACGGGATGCCCCCTCAGATGGGAAGTCCAATGTTTGAGACAATAGAATCGCTCTCAGTTCCAGGATATTTATGGCGAGTCTGCCCTTTTCCGGACTACACTGTCCCTGGATCGTTTGTGACTCCATGACACCCCCCAACCAGTTAGACCGGCATCCGTGGTGATTATCTTCCACTGTACTGGAAGGAAGGATTTGCCTATCTGAAGAGGCTGAGAGACTGCCTTGTCGAATGCGTCATCCAAAAAAGAGTGATTTAGAGTCTGTGTGTCTCGATCCAAGATCGTGAGCAATTCCATCTGCAGGGGTACTGTGTAAAACTGTGCAAAAGGTACTGCCTCAAAGCAAGACACCTTGCAAGACATCAGACCAGACACATTCCTTGACGAATCGTCGGGCGAGGTCAAGAAAAGAGACCCTGTACCCTGGCATGGAGTAAAAATCTCTTCTGTTCTGGAAGAACACTTTTACCTGAGATGTGTTTAATGACATTCCCAGAAAAAAAAAAACTCTTGAAGACATGATATTCGACCTTCGAAGAATTCGACTCGATAGTTATCCAATGTCGATAACACCGTCTGTGTATCCTTCTGGGCCCCCTGACTTTATGGGGCACATATCAACAGATCGTCTAAGTAAGAGTTTATATGTATACCCTGACTTCTTAGAAAAAACATGAGACCCGCCAACACCTTAGTAAACACCCTTGGGTGTTGATGATAGACCGAAGGGTAGCACCACAAATTGAACATGTAGGCCACCTACTGCAATGTAGATATATATATATATAGATATATATATATATATATATATATATATATATATATTAGTTATAAAATCTCCCTGCTGGATCACTGTGGATCAAACTACTCCAATCTCTAAAAGGCGAGATATGGCAGATATTGCTTCAGCTTTCTGTGGAATTCGGGATAACCCTGACCAAGAGAATCTCTGAGGAGGTCTGGCTCTTAATTTGATCTTGTAACCTGAGGATACCACTTCCTGTAGCCAAATATCTGCTGTTACATGGAACCTTCAAATGTGAGCTAATTAGGGACTTTGTCTTATGCCAAAAATCTCTTTGGTATCCAGAAGTGGCAGAACCTCCACAAAAAGCTGGAGGATTAGAGGCCCTGCGGAAAGCAGTATTACACATCAGCTTCTGTGGCAGATTTACCACCACTAACCTGCTTTACCATGTCAACAAAGCACTCCCCAGACAGACGCCGTCCCATCAGATTCTTTTTAGAGGCTGTGTCAGCTGGCCATTGCTGAAGCCATTAAGCACGCCTTAAGGCAACCACCAGAGCTAGGCCTCTGGCACTTAACTAGATCAACCCTCCATAGCCAAGAACACATACCTGTTGTATCCAAACTGGTTTTGATCAACTGGGAGCATGACTTCCGTGAACGACCTGAACAAGTCTTAGAGTCCAGTTGTATTAAAGGAGCAGTATCGTGAAATTTGCATTAAAAAAGATAAATAATTAAATAGCCACACAATAGCTTCTAACATGTGTATAAATAATGTGGCGATAAAAAAAGGAAAAAATATCTGCCTCTCTTTTAAATTGTATAATGACAATGGCTCAGTCCATTTGCTGAATAGGGGGATCTGCTGGGTTGTATTTAGTGAGCTGCTTCATTTAGCGCACTGGTCTCCTAGCAACACTTTACCTCAGAGGCTGACACTGTAATTAGTGGTAACGGCTGTGTGTGTGTGTGAGGTGCTGCTTTTGTTATGAGACCAGGTGACTCAAATGTGTAAAATCTATACAAAATAAACTAAACTGACTGAAAATGACTGAAATTCTTCTTTGAATAACTGTGCAGGAAAATCTAAAGGTATTAAAGTGGAACAAAACACTGAGTGGCCGACCGAACTCAATGGCCGACTGAAGACCCGGCAATTGACCTTCCCCCTTGGGCATCCTAAATCGCCCCACTGTGTGAAACGACCCCTGGATAACCACAGATCCCCCCCATTTTTCTGGCGCGCTCAAGCAGATAGTCATTTAGACAGGCCGGGCGGCCAGGAAGGTTACTACTCAGGCCCCCATCTGCGTGCAAACAGCACTGATTGGATGAGAGCCCGCGCATGCGCTGTGGGACAGGGAAAGGTATGTTTTCACAGGCGAACTTGGGGATTTCACATATCAGGGCATCCCAAGTCGGGATGCCCCTAGGGGCACAAAACAAAACTCCAGATAGTGAAAATCCTGGGTTGGGCTTTGCTCAAAACACACAAAGCTGAAAGAAAGATCATATGGAAAAATGAAAAATAAGAATATGAAAGAGAAAATGGTAAACTGAAAGATTCTGCAGCAGAGCCAACATGTAGGGAAAACTGTCAAAATAAAAAATGTTTAGAGCAAAAAAACAGGATGTAAACATAAAAATCCAATTCTGAAATAAAATAAACCCGCTGTGCGCCTTATCGGGCGAATGTAAAAAAAAAAAAATAAAAAAATAAAAAAAAAAATAAAAAAAAACACCAGTTCTGGCACTCCCGCGTTACATGTCACACTGCGAGAGGCCAGAGGAGCGGTGGGGGCTCTGTCCCGGTCCCGCCGCTGCGATCGCTGTCTTTTCAGGAGCAGCAGGGGCTCTGTCTCTGGCCCCGCCGCTGTCATCGCTGCCTGAAAATACAGCGATCGCAGCGGCGGGACCGGGACAGAGCCAGCTCGTGAATGGGGTGGGCATGGCCTGCGCTGACACCGCTGTCAGCGGACAGGTGAGTTTAACATTTTTTTTTTTATTACATGGCGCCTACCTAATGGGGGGAGGGGGTGGGAATGGGGGGAGAGGGGCCACACAGCCTATTCTAATGGGGGGAGAGGGGCCACACAGCCTATGGGAATGGGGAGAGGGGGATGCCACACAGCCTATGGGAATGGGGAGAGGGGGATGCCACACAGCCAATGGGAATGGGGAGAGAGGTGGATGCCACACAGCCTATGGGAATGGGGAGAGGGGGATGCCACACAGCCTATGGGAATGGGGAGAGGGGGATGCCACACAGCCTATGGGAATGGGGAGAGAGGGATGCCACACAGCCTATACTAATGGGGGGAGAAGGATGCCACACAGCCTATACTAATGGGGGGAGGGGGGATGCCACACAGCCAATGGGAATGGGGAGAGAGGGATGCCACACAGCCTATGGGAATGAGGAGAGGGGGATGCCACACAGCCAATGGGAATGGGGGGAGAGGTGGATGCCACACAGCCTATGGGAATGGGGAGAGGGGGATGCCCCACAGCCTATGGGAATGGGGAGAGAGGGTGCCACACAGCCTATACTAATGGGGGGAGGGGGATGCCACACAGCCTATGGGAATGGGGAGAGGGGGATGCCATACAGCCTATGGGAATGGGGAGAGAGGGATGCCACACAGCCTATGGGAATGGGGAGAGAGGGATGCCACACATCCTATACTAATGGGGGGAGGGGGATGCCACACAGCCTATGCTAATGGGGGGAGGAGGATGCCACACTGCCTATGGGAATGGGGAGAGAGGGATGCCACACAGCCTATACTAAATGGGGGGAGAGGGGGATGCCACACAGCCAATGGGTATATGGGGAATGGGAGGGGGGGATGCCACACTGGGTATACGGGGAATGGGATGGGAGCATGCTACACTGTCTATGGGATGGGGGCATGCTACACTGTCTATGGAATGGGGGCATCCCACACAGCCAATGGGAATGGGGGGAGGGGGATGCCCCACAGCCTATGATAATGGGGAGAGCGGGGATGCCACACAGCCTAGGATAATGGGGGGAGGGGGATTCCACACTGTCTATGGGAATCGGAGGGCACACTGCCTATATGGGGAATAGGAGGGGGGAATGCCACACTGCTTATGATAATAGGGTGCACACTGCCTACGGGGAATGGGATGTGGGCATGCTACACTGTCTATGGAATGGGGGCATCCCACACAGCCTATGGGAATGGGATTGGGGAAAGCCACACTGTCTGTAATGGTGTGTTTTTGGTTTTAAATATTTTTTTTCTTATTTTCTTCCCCCAAATCCTAGGTGCGTCTTATGGGCAGGTGCGTCTTATAGGGCGAAAAATACGGTACGTTCTGGCCAGGCAATGTTGCAATATTATGCTGGACGGCTGCCAGCACTGACAGCTGATTAACTTTGTTACATTGTTTCACCCTCTCCTCAGCGTGGAACAGGCAAGAGTGTCGACCCCATAAACATGAGCTATTAGTCTCCAGCTGCACAACACAGACATTTTTTTCTAAATTTAGAATTCTTACTCCAACACTTACCTACATTCAAAGTACCATTTAAATATAAGTCACCAAGAACAATTCACGATACTGCTCCTTTAACAACCTCCTGCCCCGCTAAGAAAACAAGTTGACTCATCGCATTTACCCTTTAATCGGCAAGCCTGTGATTTTCATGTGGTTGCCTCTCCAACGGTTAAACGCCAGCCTCATGAAATTCACATGGAATTCCCTCTGCGAAAAACACAATTCTGTGATACTCACCTGTAGAATTGTTTTTTCTGTTAATCCATTCCAGGCCGTCCCTATTCATTACGATTGGGTAATTCCCTGCCCGAAGGGGCGTGACTGCAAGACAAACGTGTGGCTCCGCCGCCCGGCCCATATGCTTCCGGCTGACTTGCTAGATTCCAGTTAAATAAAAAGCAGTATAATCAGCCGCCTGGGAGGCATACCTATATCTCTTGGAGACAAAAATACAATTCTGTGATTACTCACCTGTAGAATTGATATGAGTATAAAGTAAGTCCTGCTCCAGATAAGAATCATTACACTTGGGTATTACTATTACAGATGGCGCTGGACTGCAGAGACCGCGAAATTGGCTCCTCCCGGGACCTCCCACAAATCCCCAGCATTGAAAAGCAGTTAACGAGAAGCCGGGAGAAAGATAACAGAATCAACCAGTAACTATAACAATGATAACAAATCACCATACAGGGGATCCTAGGATAATGCAAAACCAAGGGTAAGGTGGAGCAGGACGTACTGTATACTCATAATATCAATTCTACAGGTGAGTAATCACAGAATTGTATTATTCTTAGTATACAGTACGTCCTGCTCCAGATAAGAATCATTACACTTGGGACATCCAATAGCAGTGTCCATAAAGTAGGGTGGGTTCCCCAAAGGTAACAGACAGGTCAGACCACTGCCGCCTGCAGAACCTTGCGGCCAAAAGCAGCATCAGCTGAGGCCCTAACATCAACCTCGTAAAACTTGGAAAAAGTATGAACAGAAGACCAGATAGCGGCCTTGCAAACTTGTTCAACAGAAGCCTGGTGCTGGAAAGCCCAAGAGGCACGTGTGGAATGAGCAATAAGGCGGAAGGGGGGATTCTTCCCCTTAGCAGAAAAGGCCTGAATCACAGTCTGACGGATGCATTTGCTGATAGTAGATTTGGCAGGGGCCAAACCCTTCCTAGAACCAGAAGGAACCACAAAAAGAGCATCAGTTTTTGAACTGAACCTGAAAGGTGCAGTAGCCACCACATAGTACTTCAGACTCCTAACCACATTCAAGGAATGCAAAACCCTCTCCTTAGCGTTACTAGGATTAGGGCACAAGGAAGGAAGAACAATGTCCTAAATCAGATGAAAGGCAGACACGACCTTAGGCAGAAAGTCTGGCTTGAAGCGAAACACCACCTTGTCCTGGTGTCTCAAAGTAGGGGGGCTGGATGGAAAGCGCCACCAACTCAGAAACACGCCTAACAGAAGTGATAGCCACCAAAAAGACAACCTTGAGAGTAAGAATGGCCAGGGCAGCATCCTGCACAGGTTCAAAGGGAGCACCCTGCAAGGCAGACAAGACCAAGTTCAAATCCCAAACAGGCAACATAGGCTTACGTGGGAGAAGCACATGAGTAACCCCCTGGAAAAAGTCCTGATCAGAGAATGCTGGGCAAAGGACCTCTGGAAGAAAACAGCCAGGGCAGAGACATGACCCTTCAGAGTACTGAGTTGGAGCCCCAGCTCCAACCCATGCTGCAGGAACTCCAGGATCCTGGAATAGAGAACACACGACAGGGAAGAGACCTAGACTCACACCAGTCAATGTAGGCACACCAAACCCTATAGTAAATGGAAGAAGAAAACTTCTTTCTAGCTTTTATCATGGTATCAACAACAGAGGCAGACAGCCCCTTATCCATCAAGATGGAGGTTTCAGCAGCCAGGCCGTCAAAGCCAGAGTTTGTAAATTGGGATGGCGTAAGTGACCCTGAGTGAGCAGGTCTGGCACCCTGTGCAGAGCGTACTGTTCTACTGCCAGCTGCACCACGTCTGCGAACCACACTCTTCTTGGCCACCTGGGGGCCACCAGGATTGCTGGCACCCCCTCCTGAGCTATTTTGCGCAGAACCCTGCCCAACAGAGGGAATGGGGGAAAGACATACAGGAGCTGAAAGTCCCCCCATGACATTGCTAGCGCATCCGTGGCCAAGGCCAGAGGATCCTGGGACAGGGAGACAAAGGCCGGGAGCTTGTGATTGTGACGGGACGCAAACAGATCCACATCTGGTTGGCCCCAACGGTGACACAGTGATTGAAACACCCTGCTGCATAGGGACCATTCTCCCTGGCGAGAAGTCCCCCTGCTCAGAGAGTCCGCCAGGCGATTTTCCACCCCCGGGATGTACACAGCTGATATGCAGGGGACATTGGCCTCCGCCCAAGTCAGGATCAGAGACGCTTCCTGGAGGGCCCCCTTGCTCCGGGTCCCTCCCCGATGATTGATGTAGGCAACTGCCGTCTGGTTGTCCGCCGCCGCGCACCTGAACAGGCAGGCCCTGAAGGTGAGTAGTCAAGTGAGTCAGAACTAACCTGATCACCCGTAGTTCCAAGACATTGATAGGTGTGTGGGCCTCCTGAGGACCCCACCTCCCCTGGAACCGCAGGGACTTCCAGAACCCCCCCCCCCCAACCTGACAGACTGGCATCCGTAGCGACCGTCTCCCAGGGAGGGGTAAGAAAGGATCTGCCCCCCAACAGGTTCCTTGAGTCCATCCACCACAAGAGGGACCTCCTGACCCGGGGAGAGCACACAGACCCCGTCCAGGGACGCTGGGTCCTTGTCCCATACTGACAATAGGTGAAGTTGCAGAGGCCTCAAGTGGAACTGAGCATAAGGGACCGCCTCGAAGCACGCCACCATCAGGCCCACCAGCTGCATCCCCTGCCTGATGGAGGGATGGGGACAAGCTAGGAGGGACTGAGCCTGTGCAAGCAGACTGTCCACCTTCTGCTGAGGAAGGAAAATCCTTGCCTGAACTGTATCCAGATCCATTCCTAGGAATTGAGTTACCAAGGAAGGGGACAGTGAGGAATTCGGGTGGTTGATCACCCATCCAAATGACTCCAGAGTGGACACCACCAGCTGAGTATCCAACCCTGCCTGATGTAGAGACTGGGAAGTGATGAGAATGTCATCCAGATAGGGAAGCACGCGTACGCCCTGACATCTGAGCAGAAACATCACGCCAGCCAGCACCTTGGTGAACACCCTGGGGGCTGAAGTGAGGCCAAATGGCAAGGCCACAAACTTGTAGTGTTGATCCATCAGAGCGAACCTGAGGAACCTTTGATGACCTGGGAACACAGGAATATGAAGGTAAGCATCTTTGATGTCCACAGAAGTCATGAAATAGGGGAACTGATGGCAGAGCGCACAGTTTCCATGCAAAAGCGCCTGCCCCTGACAAATTTGTTGAGGATCTTCAAGTCCAGGATGGGCCTGACTGACCCATCTTTTTTGGGTACTGTGAATAGGTTGGAATAAAAGCCCTTGCCTTTTTCTCTTAAGGGGACCTGGCAGATGAGCCCCAGCTCCAGGAGGCCTTGCACTGTTTGCACTAGCTCCTGAGCTGACACAGGGTCCTGAGGAATCCGGGATCTGATGAATCTTGGAGGGGGACAGGCAGCAAACTATCTTGTAACCGGAGGACACTACCTCCTGAATCCATCGGTCTGAGACATGAAGCCTCCAGACGTGAGCTAAGTGCTGCAGCCATCCCCCCACCCGGATGGGTGAGGGCGCCCCATCATGCCTGAGGGGGCTTGGGGGATGATTTTGCTTTGGGACCCCAGGAGGGGCCAGGACGTAAACGTCCTCTGCCCCAGAAATTTCCCCCCGGGTCCCAGGAAAGGAAACCCCCCTCCCCTGTCTGGCACCACGGTAAGGGGAGGAGAAGGAACTCTGACCCCGAAAGGGCCTAGATTGATGCCTGCGCTGGGGTAGCCTGCCTCCTTTAGCAAAAAGGTCCAGGCAGTCCCCAAACAGGCGCAGTCCTTTAAAGGGGAACGCAGTGAGGGCCTTCTTGGCAGTGTTGTCAGCAGCCCACTGGCGCAGCCAAACTGAGCGGCGTATAGCCACCACGAGGGCAGAAGTTCTGGCACACATTCTGATGGTGTCATGCAATGCTGAGAGGACAAAATTTACAAAAACATCACAACTGGAGAGTGCATTAAACACCTCACAAGGCAAATCATCAGGGGCACTATCAAGCATATTTCTAATAAGGGTTCTAGTCGCCACAGCAGTAATGGCAGGGGCACAGACTGGGCGCAGTGCCGTCCCCGCACATGCAAAGGCGTGTTCAATGCGCTGGTCCTCAGCATCCCGCAGGGTAGTAGAATCAGGGGAATGCATGACAGAGGTGTTAGATAGCCCTAGGATCGGGGCATCCACCTCGGGGGGGGGGGGGGGGATGACCAACATTTAACCACCTCAGCAGGAAAGGGATACTTCCTATCCCAACTTTTTGGAACCCCGGGAAGTTTACTGGGGCGCTCCCATTCCTTGAGCACAAGGTTATGGAAATGTCCAAACGTGATGTTGCTGTATGGAAAAGCTCCCCTCTTTGCCTGGGAGCCGCAACAAGGAGAGAGATGGACAGAACCTCAAAAATCTGGGTCAATAATCTGTCAGTGTCATCTGGGGCCCAGGGGTCAGAGCCAGAATCGTCATGACCCCTTGGTCTCTCATCAGATGAGCCTGAGTAAGAAAACAGCTCCCCTTCATCAGACGGGGTATAGCCACAAAGATTCCAAAACTCCTCAGTCTCCATAGGGAAAATAGTGACATTAGGCGTCAAGTGCCGCTTTTTAGCAGGGGCCTTACGCGCTAAGGACTCAACAGTAGCCAGTCTAGAAGACACATCAGGCTGAGAATCCCCACTTGTATGCAACTCAGCAGGAGTGAGATTTAAGCTTGGGGGAGCAGGTGAAGTAAAACGAGGTGCAGCCACTGGCAGGCCAGATTGCAATGCAAGTACCTGCTCAGCACAGGTTACACAGACCCGCGCCTTGTCAGCGTCAGCATGGGGCTGCCCACACACTACACACAGCCGGTCTTGTCCCGAATATGGTGATTATAGCGGCGCTATATGCAGATAGGGAATAACGCTATATAGCAACCCCGGATGCCCTAATAACCCGCTAGGGAAGTGGGAGTATTAACAAGGCCTACTAGCTATAAAACTAATAAAGGGCCGGGAGAAGCCAAAAGGGTTCGCCCTGCCTGAAAGACATAAGAAGCCAAGACCGTAAGCACACAGTAATAAAAGGAAGAATATAAAGCCGCCAGGACGTAACAAGCAGCCAATGACGGCGCACCAGCACCTGAGGTAATGCCGCCAAGAACGGAAAAAGACAGACAGAATAGATATAAAGTGTGAAACACAGAATGCATAGCATATACATTTACACCCCCTCCCTTTTTTTCCCCGAAGGCTACAAGGAGAATGAGGGAGGACAGCGGCCACTTAAACAGGGCCCGCCGATAGGCAGGGGCAATAGTGCGGCAGGGGCATCCCATAGAGGCTCACCATAAGCCTGAACCGCCTACCCTTTGGTGGGGGATTGCGGTGGAGCAGCGCTCCTAAGCACCTAACAGCGGTGTTGCCTACCTTCACCCAACCAGCGCAGCCAAGGCTGGGAGGCATATTACTAGTGGAACGGGTGGGAATAGTCCTACAGGGCCGCAGGCTAATAGCCCCGCTCAGCCGCGAGTAGAGAGCCATTTCTCGTCCTTCGCAGCCAGACTGCAGAGAAATTCTGGGGATTTGTGGGAGGTATTTGAGGGGCGGGGAGCAGCCTATTTTCGATGTCTCTAGCAGTCCAGCGCCATCTGGCGGAGTATAACCCACTTGTAAGTATTATATTTGGAGCAGGACGTACTGTATACTAAGAATAATAAACACACTGAAAAAGAAAAAAGTGACATTTATGCCAATGACGGATGCTGGTAGTGATCGGAGCAGGGCGGGTGAGGGGCAGAGGATCCGAGCCTTCTCGCCTCTCACCCACTCTGCACCGCTACTACCGGCATCTGTCAGAGCCGGGTGCGGGTGAGAGACTATAGCAGGATGACGTCATCCCGCTCCTCCCACAACAGGCGGGGCTAGGGGCGGTGGCCAGCATCGTCAGAAGAGGTGGGGAGGACCCTCTTCCGGTGAAGAGAACACCCGGACAGAGGGATCGGGCAAGGGGGTTAATGTCTTTTTTTTGTTTTCTTTTACAGCCATATGTCAGCAGCGGAAAGGGGGGGGGGGGGGCGCAATTTCGGGCCTCCTCCTTAAGATGGGAGACCTCGGGGGGGGGGGGGGGGGGGGGAGGAAGAGGAGACACCCAGCTTTGCATCCATACCAAAGGTGAGTTTTGTTTTTTTTCTTCTATTTTTACAGTAGCAGGGGGAAATGCCAAGCACGTAGTTTCTACGGGCTTGGCACTTAACGGTCGGAGAAGCAACCACGTAGAAACTACGTGCTTGGCATATAAAGGGTTAAACATTATAAGAAAAATACTCAAAAAAATTACAAGACACTTCATGTTAAAGCTCAAATGCTGACAAAAAATTTCAGTTAAACATAGCTCAAAATACTGAAAAAATACCATTTTGTGAGTACTCACCTGAAAAATGGATATTGTTGGTGTGCCACACACCCCGCTTCACCTTTAATATTCTTCACTATTGGGTTACTCACCGCCAGGTGACGCTGTTGCAGAGAGGAAGTCTAGTAACGAGCCCCCTTCCGGCCTATATATACCCGGTACCTCCCATTTATCACCTGTGATTTAAAAAGCAGAAAGACAAGGTACCAGTAATTTAACGGTAACCTCAAAATAAATAAAAGCTTCACCATATAAAGGATTCGGAATACCAAAAAGGGTGGGAGTGAAGCAGGGTGTGTGGCACACCAACAATATCCATTTTTCAGGTGAGTACTCACAAAATGGTATTATTCTTGGTGTGCCGCACACCCCGCTTCACCTTTAATATTCTTCACGATTGGGACATCCAAAAGCAGTGTCCACAAGGGATGGGCATCCCAAGGCAAGGTGAAGCATAACTTAAATGACTGCAGTCTGCAGAACTTTGCGGCCAAAAACAGCACCCGCTGAGGCTCGAACATCAACTTTGTAAAACTTAGAAAAAGTATGAACAGAAGACCAAGTGGCGGCCTTACAAACTTGTTCAACAGAAGCTTGGTGCTGAAAAGCCCAAGACGCTCCAACGGCGCGAGTAGAATGAGCAGTGATACGAAAAGGGGGAACTTTCCCCTTAGCAGAATAGGCCGCAATAACGGCCTGACGTATCCATTTGCTAATGGCAGATTTGGCTGGTGCCAAACCCTTCTTAGGCCCACAGGGCACAACAAAAAAGGCATCCGTCTTACGAAAAGGAGACGTGATAATCAAGTAGTACTTAACACAGCGTACTACATCCAAACAATGCAAAACCCTCTCTTTGTCATTCTTAGGATTAGGACACAAGGAGGGAAGAACAATATCCTGATTCAAATGAAAAGCAGAAACAACCTTAGGAAGAAAGTCTGGCTTGAACCGAAAGACCACTTTATCCTGATGCCTCTCAAAGTAGGGCGCCTGGATAGACAAGGCCGCCAACTCCGAGACACGCCGGACCGAAGTGATAGCTACCAATAAGACAATCTTCTGAGTCAGGGTAGACAAAGCAATATCTTGCAAAGGCTCAAAAGGAGGAGCCTGAAGAGCAGAAAGAACCAAATTCAAATCCCAAACAGGGAGTAATGATTTCCTGGGGGGCCGCACATGCGTAACCTCCCTGATGATTGATGTAAGCAACCGCTGTTCGATTGTCTGAACGCACCTGGACCGGAAGGCCCAGAACGTGTTGAGTCAGGAGAGCAAGCACCCGACGGATGGCTCTCAGTTCCAGAACATTGATGGGTAAGTGGGCCTCTTGAGGTCCCCACTGCACCTGGAACTGAAGCTCCTTCCAGAATCCGCCCCATCCCGAAAGACTGGCATCCGTGGTGACAATTTCCCAAAGAGGGGTCAGGAAGGACCTGCCCCTCACAAGTTTGGCCGAGACCAACCACCACTGGAGGGACTGCCAGACCCGGAAGGACAACTGGAAGGGCCGATCCAGCGACCGAGGCTGCCGGTCCCAGGATGCCAACAGATAAAGCTGAAGCGTCCTCGTGTGAAATTGAGCAAAAGGAACTGCCTCGAAAGAGGCAACCATCAACCCTACCAGCCTCATCCCCAGATGGATGGACGGCCGAGGATTGGAAAGAAGGACCCGAGCCAACTCCTGAATCAGATGAATTTTGGACTGGGGGAGAAACACCCTGTGTTGATGAGAGTCCAACTGCATCCCCAGAAAGGACACCCTGGCCGGAGCGAGGGAGGACTTGGGGAAGTTGATCACCCAACCAAAGCTTTCCAGCGTGGAGACCACCATCCTGGTGTCTGTCTCCGATTGATTGAGTGACGGAGCCATGATGAGAAGGTCGTCCAAATAAGGTATGACCCGAATGCCCAGAGATCTGAAAATGGCCATCACCCCTGCCAGCACCTTGGTAAACACTCTTGGAGCCAAGGTAAGGCCAAACGGAAGTGCCACGAATTGAAAATGCTGATCTTCCATCACGAATCGAAGAAAACGTTGATGAGCGTGGCAGATGGGAACATGAAGATAAGCATCCTTGATGTCTATGGACGTCATGAAGTCCCCCTGCCGAAGGGAACCGACGGCCGTACGCAAGGTTTCCATGCGAAACTTCCAAAAACGGATGAACCTGTTGAGTAATTTCAGTAATTTCAGGTCCAGGACGGGACGAACCGACCGGTCCTTTTTGGGGACTGCGAAAAGATTGGAGTAGAAACCGAGGCCCATCTCTAAGCGCGGATGGATGACCGCCATTTCTAACAGATTCTTTACCGACGCCAGGAGCCCCTGTGCGGCCAAAGGATCGATGGGCACCCGAGACCGAAAGAACTGTGAAGGAGGGCGAGACTCGAATTCCAGCTTGTAACCGGACGACACTACCTCCCGGATCCATCTGTCCGGAACCTCCTGGTCCCAAACCTGGGAGAAGTGTCGCAATCGTCCCCCCACCCGCACGGGTGAGGGCAGCCCCTCATTGCTGAGCGGGCTTACCAGCAGGTTTGGGCTTGGTGCCCCAGGACTGAGTGGGACGGCCACGGCCCCTCCCCCGAGTCCAACCGGCACCTCTGCTAGCGGGAAAGGAAGCCCCCCTACCCGCTCTGAATCCCCGAACGGAAGGCCTACCAGAACTTGCCCCCCGAAAGGGACGACGAGGCCTCTTACATTGTGGCATTTTACCACCTTTTGCAACTGAATCAATTTTATCACCAGACGCAATCCCAAAAAGGGGAGAGCTGTGAGCACCTTTTTAGAAGCTACGTCCGCCGACCACTGGCGCAGCCATACTGCCCGACGAATAGCCACCAGCATTGCCGCTGTCCTGCTACTCATAGCCAGAGCATCGTCCTGAGCGGACAGAACATAGGAAACAAAAGACTCACACTGCCTGAGAGCAGTAAACTCCTTACAAGTGGGATCAAGATCCACACACAGATCCTGAATAACAGATCTAACCGCCAATAGAAGAAGCGCCGAAGCACACACTGGGCGCATCGTTGATCCGGCATTAATAAAACCATGGCGAGCTTACTGGTCAATCCGACGATCCTCACCATCCTTAAGGGCAGTGGTTTCAGAAGACTGCACCATAGCCGTGCTAGAGAGGCCTAGCACAGGGGTATCGACATCAGGAGGAACCGACCAAAGCCTCACCAATTCTGGCGGAAAAGGATAACGTTTCTCCCAACTGGAAGGAATTCCACTTAACCGCGTGGGATGTTCCCATTCCTTAAGCACAACCCTCTCAAAATGTTGTCTGGGAAAAACCAAACGCGGCTGAGGCACATTAAACAACTGACCCTTTGGCAGGGTGACAGCCTCAGGTGGATCTAAATTCAAAATTTCAAACATTTGAGCCAGAATGGAGGGGGTGTCAAGGGAAACCCCCGCAGACAAATCACCAATAGCATCAACCTCAAGCTGATCTGCAGGCTCATCTGACTCCACCAGGAATTCTCCCTCCTCGTCCAGGGAGCAATCGGACCAATCTACAGGCTCACATACTTCATCCTGTGAAGCCGGAGATACAGGAGAAAGGTGCTTCCGTTTCGCAGTGGCCTTCAACCCTGCTTTAACGGAAATTATCTTCTCGAGGTTGGATAACCGTGCAGACACCTCAGATTGCGAATCCCCACCTTTGACAATGTCACACGGTGTCCGGAACAGGGAGGGAGGGGTAGGGGATGATGGAAGTTGCGAAGAGCCAGCAGCCGAAGCGACGGACTGACGCGCAATATTCTGCTTTGCACAAGGAATGCATAATATAACATCATCGCCTGGGAGCGGAGTCCCACAGCCTCCACACACCCTAGATGGCCCAGAAGAACCATTTCCGGTATTATCGGAAGCCTCCATATGGTGATTTATGGTATTCACAAAATCCTGGGTTTAAGGCATAAGCCACCCGGTATGCCCCTTTTATGTAAAAGTCCCGGGAGGGAGGATTTAAATTATAATAAAGATCCACTTTAAAAATAATTAATTTAATAAATGATTATGTCGTATATCTACAAAAAATGTTTTTATTTATTTATTTTTTTAATATATATATATATATATATATATATATATATATATATATATATATCCCAATTTAGAGAACAAAAGGACTAGCCAGGCAAAATAGAACCGGGAGGCCACTGTATTGAGGGAATCCCAGGATCTGTGGGGGAAGAAAAAACCAACAATAAGATCCCCAGAAACAAATGGCAACATGCAATACAACATTCATGCAACAAGTAACACATGAAAATGCACAGCACCAGAGTGCTTTAAAGAGGCAAAAGAAACTGGCCTCTGTTTTAACTCCTTTCCTTAATATATATAAGCATTTCTCCTTTTTTTTTTTTTTTTAAATAAACAGTCAGACATGATAAAAATAGACGGCCCCACGCAAGGTGAGGCCGCTTACCTGCCCAAGTAAGGCTGAAAAGCCCAGGCACCCGACCAGTAGAAATGGTGGAAAATACCATTTTGGGAAATACTCACCTGTAAAATGGGTATTATAAGTATGTCACACACCCCGCTTCAAGATATCCATAACACGTGGGTAATACCGACCTGAAGAGGGCGTTCTGCAGAGATGATAGGGAAAAAGAAAGCCCCTCCCGGTCCATAAATACCTGGGACCTCCCACTCATTACCCAGTATAAAGAAAGCAGTAAGGTAAGGGACCAGGAAGAGGCAAATATAAACCAAAGCAACGCAAAGTTCACAATACAAAGGATCCAGAATACAAGAAGGGCGGGTGAAGCGGGGTGTGTGACATACTTATAATACCCATTTTACAGGTGAGTATTTCACAAAATGGTATTATTCTAAGTATGTCACACACCCCGCTTCAAGATATCCATAACACGTGGGACATCCAATAGCAGTGTCCATAAAAGGGCGGGGATCCAAAACAAGGCAACAAGGCACAACTTAGACCACAACAGCTTGCAGAACTTTGCGGCCAAAAACAGCATCCGCTGAGGCCCGAACATCAACCTTGTAAAACTTGGAAAAAGTGTGAACAGAGGACCAAGTAGCGGCCTTACAAACTTGCTCAACCGAGGCCTGGTGCTGAAAAGCCCAGGACGCTCCAACCGCACGAGTAGAATGAGCAGTAACACGAAAAGGGGGACTCCTCCCCTTAGCAGAATAGGCCCCAATGATGGCCTGGCGAATCCATTTACTAATGGAAGACTTGGCCGGTGCCAAACCTTTCCTAGGACCAGAGGGCACCACAAAAAAAGCATCAGTCTTACGAAAGGAAGATGTAACCACCAGATAGTATTTCACAACGCGAACTACATCCAAGGAATGTAGAGCCCTTTCCTTGTCGTTGCTAGGATTAGGACATAGAGAAGGCAGAACAATGTCCTGATTCAGATGAAAGGCAGAAACCACCTTAGGAAGAAAATCCGGCTTGAAACGAAAGACAACCTTGTCCTGATGCCTTTCGAAGTACGGAGCTTTAATGGACAAGGCTGCCAACTCAGAAACACGCCTAACCGAAGTGATAGCCACCAAAAACGCCACCTTTTGAGTAAGTGAAGACAAAGCAATCTCATTCAAGGGCTCAAATGGGGGACCCTGAAGAGCAGAAAGAACCAGGTTCAAATCCCAAACTGGAACCAAGGGCTTCCTAGGAGGTCGAACATGCGTAACCCCTTGGAAAAAAGTCTTGACCAAGGGATGAAGTGCAAAGGACCTTTGAAAGAACACCGCCAGGGCAGAAACCTGCCCCTTCAAGGTACTGAGCTGGAGCCCCAGATCGTGACCATGTTGAAGAAACTCCAGAATCCTGGAAATGGAAAACTCCCTACACGGGAAAGACCTACCTTCACACCAGTCAATATAGGACCTCCAGGCCCTATAGTAAACGGTAGAGGAAGACCGCTTCCTGGCGCTAATAAGAGTCTGAATCACCGCATGAGAAAGACCTTCCTCCTTCAAGATGGAGGTTTCAGCAGCCACGCCGTCAAAGCCAGCGATGGTAAATTGGGATAGCGTAGCCGACCCTGGGTGAGCAGGTCCGGCAGAACGAACTGATCCTCTGCCAGTCTTACCAGGTCTGCGAACCAAACCTGCCTTGGCCACCTTGGTGCCACCAGAATCGCCGACGCGCCCTACAGGGCCAGCTTGCGCACCACTCTGGCTACCATTGGAAACGGAGGGAACAGGTAAAGAAACCCCAGATCCCTCCAGTTCAGAGACATGGCATCCACCGCCAGAGCCAGTGGATCCTGCGAGAGAGACACAAATACCGGAAGCTTGTGATTGTGACGAGAGGCAAAGAGGTCCACCGCCGGGAACCCCCACCTGAGGCAAATCGAACGAAACACCTGGGGACTGAGAGACCACTCCCCCTGGTGAGAGGAGGACCTGCTCAGAGAGTCCGCCTCCGTGTTCTCCACTCCCGGAATGTAGACTGCGGAGATACACGGGACGTGGCTCTCCGCCCAGTCCAGAATCAAAGACACTTCCCTGAGGGCACTCCTGCTGCGAGTCCCTCCCTGGTGATTGATGTAAGCAACCGCCGTCCGGTTGTCCGACCGAACCTGAACTGGCAGGCCCTGCAACTGATGAGTCAAGCGAAACAGAACCAACCTGATGGCTCTCAATTCCAGAACATTGATGGGCTCGTGAGCCTCCTGCGGGCCCCACGGACCCTGAAACTGAAGATCCTTCCAAACACCCCCCCAACCTGACAGACTGGCATCCGTGGTGACTGTCTCCCAACACGGCGCCAGAAAAGATCTGCCCTTCAACAGATTGACAGACCCCAGCCACCATTGCAGGGATCGACGAACTCGGGGGGTCATCTGGAAGGACTGATCCAACGATAGTGGAGACTTGTCCCAAACCGTCAACAGATGAAGCTGGAGCGTCCTTGTGTGAAACTGCGCAAAGGGAACTGCCTCGAATGAGGCCACCATCAACCCCACCAGCCTCATCCCTAGCCGGATGGCCGGATGAGGGGCCGACAAGAGAAGCCGAACCAACTCCTGAATCAAAAGAACCTTGGCCTGGGGCAGAAACACCCTGGCCTGCGAAGTATCCAGAGACATTCCCAGAAAGGTCACTACCCTGGACGGAGAAAGAGATGACTTGGGGTAGTTGATCACCCAACCGAACCTCTCCAGAGTGGATACCACCGTTCTGGTGTCCAACTCCGCTTGGTTGAAGGAAGAAGCCATAATCAGAAGATTGTCCAAATAGGGCACAATGCGGATACCCTGAACCCTGAGTAGAGCCATCACCCCCGCCAGCACCTTGGTGAACACCCGAGGAGCCGAGGTAAGACCGAAGGGGAGTGCCACAAACTGAAAATGCCGATCCTCCACCACGAACCTGAGAAACCTCTGGTGTGCTGGAAAAATCGGAACGTGCAGGTAAGCGTCCTTGATGTCTATGGACGTCAGAAAGTCTCCCTGCCGAAGAGAGTGGATAGCCGAACCCAGCGTTTCCATGCGGAATTTCCGCGGCCGGATGAACCTGCTGAGAAACTTCAGATCCAAGATGTCGGACCGATCCGTCCTTCTTGGGTACCGTGAACAGATTGGAATAAAAACCCCTGCCCTGGTCTGAGGAGGGCACTGGGCAAATAACAGCCGAGTCCAGAAGATTCTCCACTGCCACCAGGAGTCCCTGTGCAGCCAGAGGTTCCGAAGGCACCCGAGGCCTGAAAAATCTGTGAGGGGGCCGGAGCTCGAACTCCAGCTTGTAACCGGAAGACACCACTTCCCGGATCCATCTGTCCGAGACTTCCTGATCCCAGACCTGGGAGAAGTGTCGCAGCCGTCCCCCCACCCGCATGGGTGAGGGCGCCCCCTCATTGCTGAACTGGCTTAACCGCAGGTTTGGGCTTGGAGCCCCAACTGTAACCTGGACAGGCACGTCCTCTGCCCGTATTCCCGGAATCACCTCTGGAGGAGGGGAAAGCAAATCCCCTGCCAGATCTGGCCCCCCGAAAGGAAGGGGTAAAGGAAGGCGTCCCCCGAAAGGGACGGCGTTGTTTCTTGCGTTGAGGTAACCTACCACCCTTGGTGACAGAATCCAATTTCTCTCCAAAGAGGCGCAATCCAACAAAAGGTAGAGCCGTCAGCGACTTTTTGGACATAAAATCGGCCGCCCACTGGCGCAACCAAACCGACCGCCGAATAGTCACCAGCAGAGCCGACGTCCTACCACACATCATCAAGGTGTCATCCAAGGTGGCTAAAACAAATGACAAAAACAACTCACACCTTTTAAGGGCAAGGAACTCGTCACTACCCGGACGAAGCCCGGAAGACGTCAACAGGTCCCTGACCACGGACCTGGCAGCCACCACCATCAGCAGCCAAGCACAAACAGGCCGCATGGCTGACCCGACGCTGGCAAAGCCGTGACAAGCCATCTGGTCAATGCGTTTGTCCTCTCCGTCTTTGAGGGTGGAACAATCGGGATTATTTAACACAGAAGTGTTGGACAACCCCAAAACCGGTGCATCCACCTCGGGGGGGATGCCCAACGCTTAACGGTATCCGAAGGGAAGGGATACTTCTTATCCCACCCCTGAGGAATACCAGAGAGCCGAGCCGGCCTGTCCCATTCCTTAGCAATAATTTTGTCAAAATGCTTTTGATAAGGGAATTCCAAGCGTGGCCTGGATTCCTCGAAAAACTCACCCTTCTGCTGCGGAGCCTCCTCAGGAGGAGAAATAGCCAAAACCTCAAACATCTGAGCCAGAGCGTTAGGAGTATCCGAAGATCTCCCCAAGTCCCCAAGCTCAGCGTCAGCGCCAACAAACTGCTGATCGTCAGAATTATCAGAATCCTCATAAACCTCCCCTTCCTCCAGCGGGGAATAATCAGAGTAATCTAGATTATTAAAATCATCAAGGTCATCCACCGGCGGAGCCGGCAACAAGTGCTTTCTTTTGGCCGGGGCCTTACGGGCGACCGAACTGGAGATTAATTTTTCAAGGTTGGCCAATCTGGCGCACATCTCAGATTGCAGCTCCCCACCCATGACAACGTCACACGGGGTGCGTATCAAGCTGGGAGGAGGAGATGAAGCGACCGGCGGTGCTGACCCAGAAGCCTGGGATCCGGACTGCCGCGTAATAGTTTGCTGTGCACAGGGTATACACAGAAGTACATCGTCCCCAGTAATGGACACCCCACACAACATACACTTCCGGAATTGCCCCGAGGGGATCCCGAGCCCAGTATCCGGGGATGCCTCCATATGGTGAACTTATGTGCAGTCGCTATGACCGGGGGAATTACGCGTATACGCAACCCGGGATGCCCCTTTAATGTCCCCAGTGGGAGGATTTGAATAAGGTAAATTTAACCCAGGGACCCTAGGACCGGGAGAAAACCCCCTAACCCAATGAAGGTCTACCTGCAAGACACAATATGGACAGCAATAAATACATGTACAAAAAAAGGAAGCAGCAATATGAAAAGAATGGGGCCCACAGGGCCACTCACAGTTCCTGCCGATTAAGATGGCGACCGCACCTCCAGGAGCCAGAAGCCGCAGCAAGGGGTCTGAGAGAAGAAGGGGGCGTGGTCAGTGCGGGAGAGCGCGATCGTGCGTGGCCCCGCCCCCCTCCATTCACAGCCAGGCTCCGCAGTGGCGCCTGCCTAACGGGGGCGGGCCTCGGCAGCCCGCCGAAAGCCCTGCCCCGCCCCCTGTACTAACATCGTGAGGGGAGAAATCCCCTCACAGGCTAAGCCCCAGCGAGAACCGGCGCCGCAGCGATGACAGAGGCTGCGGCGCCGGTAACACGGCGGACGACAGGCGGGGAGGACGGGCGGCGACGGCGCTCAGCACCCGACCCCCCCCCCCCCGCAGCATGTAAAGGAGCACCGCACCTGACAGGAGAACCAGAAAGGAGACATAAGACGGGCGGCCCGCGGCGACGTGCCTGCGCCCGGTCCCGCCGCCACCAGCATCAGCTGAGGAGAGAGATCTCCTCAGCTGTACCAGCATAAGGGCCCAGCCCATGGTGGCTGCCAGCTAACTGTAAAATCACAAAGTACACAAAACACCTCATGAATAAACACTACTGCTGAATAAAAAGGGCCCCCCCCCCCCCTCGAGGAGAAGGGCATCCGGAGAGGGGAACATACCAGGGGAGAAATGGCCGAGGGACAGGGCATCCCAAACCGGGGTCACCAGCCCGGATCACCGCCTACCCTCTGATACAGGGTCTCACGGTGGAGCTTAGCTCCTGGGCACCTAATGTGCCATTTTACCATTGCCCAGAGGCTGGGAGGCATGTAAAGTAAGGATAAGGGGCATCTGGGCGGAAATAGAATAAAACGCGGGCCGGGAATAATCCCGGCTACCTCAAGTCCCCCTGTGCAAGGAGGAGGCATCATCTTCTGACTTGCTCGCCGTCTGCAGAGATGAAAGACTGGGTAATGAGTGGGAGGTCCCAGGTATTTATGGACCGGGAGGGGCTTTCTTTTTCCCTATCATCTCTGCAGGACACCCTCTTCAGGTCGGTATTACCCACGTGTTATGGATATCTTGAAGCGGGGTGTGTGACATACTTAAAATAGAAAGGCAGCAATGTTCAGCAATGTTCAGGAAATGCAAACCGCAGTAGCAGCAGAAGCAGCGAAAGCGGCAGTAGCAGCAGTAGTGGCAGGGCGGCAGTAGCGGAAGTAGCAGCGGAGCGGCCAGTAGCAGCAGCAGCACATATGAGGCTGAGAGCCCCGCACGTGTCCTCCTAACAGGAAGGAAGTGCGACTGGGGCCGGGTAAAATGACGCCGCCGCCCGGAACCACGCCCCCACCCCTGACGTCATCCGGGCCCCGCCCTCCCGCCGAATTTAAACAGTACGGCCCGCCAGACGGCGCCGCCGAGACCACAAGAGGGCCAAAGGGAGTAAAGGGAGGAGGGGGGAGGGAGAAACAAGAGCTTCTAGGCAGCCTGCGCTGCCCACAAAATAACGCTGACACGCGGCCCGCCAAACGGCGGCCGTTTAAAAGAGGAGACAAGGGGAGAGGGGGGAGGGGGGCTGTAACAACCTGGAAAAGGCGCAGGCAGCCTCAGGCAAGCCTGCCACAGCGCGGCCCGCCCCAGCCACCCTTAAAGCTGACCCAAAACTCTGGCCATGCAGGCCAGCAGCAGCCGCAGAGAAAAATAACAGAAGCTGCCAGAGGACAACGTGCCATGTAAGGAGGAACTTAGTCAGGCCAAACGCACCCTTGCTTGCGGTGCAGCCTGACAAATGCTGAGTAAGTAAACATATAAGAAAATAAACATACAGTAAAAACATACATACAAATACACATCCCTCCACCCCCCCCCCCTAGTGAAGGGAGAAGGGACCGTAACGGGAGAGCAAGGGGCCAAGGGGAACCTCGGGACAGGGGCATCCCAAATCCGGATCAAAATGCCGGACAGCCGCATTGCCCCCAAAACAGGGGGTCGAGCGGAGGAGATAAGCTCCTAGGCACCTATAGTGCCATCTACCAATTGCCCAGTGAGCAGCCTAGGCTGGGAGGCTTCCATTTAACCACAAAGGTAACAAACAATCAAAACCGGGCAGAAATAGACCAAAGGGGGTGCCGGGGTAAGACCCCGGCTACCTGCAAGCAGGAGACTTCAATCTTCTGTCTTGTCGTCATGCAGAGAGAAAAACACTGGTGATAAATGGGAGGTACCAGGTATATATAGGCCGGAAGGGGGCTCGTTACAAGACTTCCTCTCTGCAACAGCGTCACCTGGCGGTGAGTAACCCAATCGTGAAGAATATTAAAGGTGAAGCGGGGTGTGTGGCACACCAAGAATATACAATGGGAGAGGGTGACAAAACTTCAAGTAGGCTGGCAGTTAAAAGGGTTAAATGTACCAATGCATATTGGGTATTGTTATGTTCAGGGGCCCTTGCTATTTCAGATACAGCTTGTTCTTGCTTGTCTGCAGATTGATAAAGGATTTGCTTCCAGAAAACTCTGCACATGTCAACAATCTTGGTAGACCTAGAAAGCTTGGGGCAAGTTCTTCAAGAGAATGTATAGTCTGTGGGGGATTTTAGTAGTAGTTGTATTTTATTCGAAAATCTCCTAAAGTGTAGTTTCAGTTTAGGGTGTGTCCTGGGCAGGAAAGAGGAATGGGGCTTTTATATGCAATATGATTTTCTAAAAAAACAAAATTCATTAAGCTACAAAGTGTAGAATGAAGAGATGGCATTTTTTAATCTGTATTTTCTTCAGTGCTTTTCACAATATTTTTGGGTGAAATGTGGAAAACAAACAAAATCCCAAACTCTGCCGGAAAAATGAATATATAATTTCCTGGAAATCCCTGGAACTTCCTGCAAAATCAGTGTCGCACAAAATGGTAAAAAAATGGCCTGGCAACAGAAGGACACTTAATCTCCAGGTAGGCTGGTAGTTAAAGGGTTAAAACACTTCAAATTAACTTCTAATCCTGAAGGTTCATATATTTTTGCAGATATGTTAATTTTCTTCTATAATTATAAAATTCTATAAAGACCAAGTGTAATTGATTAGACTAATTTGTTCTTGTTTTCATACATCATATATACATATAGCGTGAATTAAAATAAAAAAAATGCAGTTCTAAGTCAAATGTATGCAGAAATATAGGAAACTGATGGTTTGTGAACTCTTCCAACACATCGTTATAGTAAACAGCAGAGAATGTCACCTTTCCATTTGGAGTGATTTTCCATATGACAGAAAATGTAAGCCTGTCCTTCATTGGGTTAAGGCTGCAAAGTTCTTCACAAAGTAACCTAGGCAACATTGGAATTACCTGAAAGAAAAAAAAAAAATGTTTTTCGCACAAATCTTTAAAAGATTTTTATATACCTTTAAAATTAGATTGCTCTGGGATTTTATACGCCCTTTCCTATCACTGATCAGAAACTTTAAGGCACGACTCTAAGACTTTAAAATTTAAATTCAAAATCAAAGAAAATATCTAGATTTCTTGTTCCTAAATTACAAGGATTGTTCTCACATTTTGGAGCATGCTTGAAATCCAGTAAATGCTATTGTACCAGAGGGCTAATTTAGAGCATGGTTTTCCCTGGTAACCTCTGTAGAAGATTCACCACCTTTAGATGCAAAGTCATAAATTAATTTGTTCCAAGTCCTACACATCAGTGCACCCTATAGACTGTTGCAGAGTGTGAGTGCTGGGTGCAGCAGGGTCAAATCCAGATAGACATCTGTGGTCTAACAGGAACTGGCTTTACTGGGACTTGAATGCAGTAAGAGAAGGTCATCTTACTTGATGGATAACACAGGAAGGTAAAAAGTAAGATCATCTCAATATACAGTAAACACAACATGCAGCAGAGAATGTACAGCAGAGACCTAACATACATATGTGTGCCATTTACTGTTATAAATGTAAACTGCATTAACCAAGCAATATAAATGCAGAAGCATACAGAGACATGCTGTAAGATGTTGCACAGTATCATCAAAATAGACTGGGTGTCTAGACTTTACAGTCAAATCTTACAGCTCCTAGGTTTAGCTTTGTTCACTTTAACAGTTTCAGTAAATTCACTATTGTTTAAAGGGGACAGTTTAGGCCCCCTTAAAGAAAGAAAACAAAAGAAAAACACACTACACAAATCGAGAATTACTGGTGGGTAGAGGTCACGAGCTTGATACATGGTGTTTATCATCCGAAATGCATTGCAGAAGTGGCTTCATTATCTGTCTTTTAGCCATGCATATTAATGCATGTCTAGGGAGAGTTTGTGAAAGTTCACCATCGGACCTGGCCTCAGAGTACCTCCCTGATGGTTGATGAAAACTACTGCTGAAGCAGGGCTCAAAATCAACCTCACATTACCTGATTTAGGGAGTGATAAAGAAATGTACCAAATGGCACAAAGAGGAACAGGAGGTTTCGTGCCAATTCCACTGACCTTGAAAACTGATCTAAAACTTGCCCCTCCCCCCACCAAAAAGCCCCAGGCACTGGGCCTATAAAGTCTGGCACCTTTGTCTACAGCATACTTGCTTGGACTGAACCAAAAATGGTTTTGACTTTCCCAGGGATAGGCCCGATTTGTTTAGCTTTTCCGAACCAAAGTAATAAAAACACATAGATGTACCCTACATCACTGCTTATTAGTTCTTACGAGCATGAGTACCCGCGTCAATTATTGATACCAATATATTGAATATGCTTACAAATCATTTAATTTAAATGTATTAATAAAAAGTGTGTGCTTGTAAAATTCAATTGTTTTAAAGAAACTAATGTTTGTCCCTGTATGGATTTAAACCGTACCAACAGCCAGGCACAGTTAGAAAAGAAAGGTAGCAGCCATTTCGGAGCTTCCTCTCCCAGCATCTCCGCCATGCTGCTGCCTGGATTCAACTGACAATGCACATTAACCGAAATGCCCAGCAACACTTCCTGTTTGCAGGTGACCTGCAAAGGCATAAGCTGCCATTTTGTTTCTAAAATGTACTACAGCAGGAGTTAGAAAAAGGTAAATACATTTTCATGTGCAGCAATCTAAATTGCCCTGGAGAGGGATGCATATAAGCACTGTTTGTTGTGTTGGTCTGATTAAGTCATTTTTGACTGTTTGACTGTTGGTCCGCTTTAATTTGCCATTCATGCTCCAGTATGTGCGCATTTTATTTCAAGTTCATTTTGTCTCCCAATGGCATGCAGTATCTTGCCCCATTTTCATCACTTCACCTCTGGGTACCGCTTTTCTACTTACATGCACATTGGCTGGGTCATGGTGCAATGTCTGTATTTGCAGCTGGCACTTCTGGGGGAGGACTCAACTATAAAGGGGGCTCATGGATAAAACTTCCCCATTATCTGAGGCAGTGGCACTCCTGCCACGGAACACATGGGCAGCTGACTGAAGCCCATATCAAGTTTGGCAGTATTTCTAGCACATACTGTAGCACTATATACTCTTTTTTTCTTTATTTCTTTTTTATGCTCAGAAGTTATTTACACTTTTTTTTTTTATTAAACACACATTTTCACTTTTTGGATTTCCACCACTCTGACTGCCTGATCGGAGTCATGTTCAGAAAATCTGCTAGTGAGTTAAGGGATCGCTTTGGGGGACTGCTGACAGGGATCTGACCCAGAGATGTAGAGGCCCCAAGGACAGTGCAAGGAACTATAAGGCTTCGGATCTGGTGCCTCCCTTACAATTTAGATGAGCCACGGCAGTGACTTCAGAGCTTCATTTTTTAGCTCTCTGAAATTTGAGGACATGTGCCTCATTCTATGGACCAGATCCCCTGTATGTGGCAGAAGTCTAGGTCTGCTCTCCACCCCCAATCGCTGCCATCCGTGGCGATAATTATAATCTGTACAAAGTTTTTTTTTTTTTTTTTTTTCTTCTCTTTCCTTCCTTCAAAATGAGCATCATCATGATCAAAAAACAATGCTGAAGTAGTAACAACTTGCCTGCACCCGTAAGGGTCCCTGAACAGCGGGAGCCCCTCCACTGCCAACCACCGCTCGCTGCATGAGCGAGCGGCAATGTCCCTGCCTGTCAGCGGGCCAGGGAGAGAGAGAAGCCGGGCGGCAATGTCTGCCCGGCAACCCGTGACGTAACGGCCGCCGTGCTTCCATTGGGCAGCGGCGGCCGCATTCACAGGGTACATTGTGACAGACGGCTCTGATCACGGCAGTCACAGGCTCCAGTACAGGGCCTGCGGGTACGCCGGACTGTGCCCCAAATGTTGCTCCCCGGAAGCAGTGGGAGCAAAAGCTCATGGGCGCATATACATAAGCAATACATTTAAAAAGTAGAAGGCGAACAGTGTATACCAGGAGGGAAACTAGGTGGGGAGATGAGGGGGGTGCCAGGCAGAAATAACAGGGGGACCGTCATTTAGGACAGGGGGATGCAGGGAAAACATTAGGAGGCAAGGGGGGACCAAAGATCCCGAGAGAAGGAAGAGAGGGATCACAGGAGAGGAGTCCAGGGGAAATGGTGTTCAGATGG
Organism: Gastrophryne carolinensis; assembly: GCA_027917425.1. Classification (NCBI taxonomy): domain Eukaryota; kingdom Metazoa; phylum Chordata; class Amphibia; order Anura; family Microhylidae; genus Gastrophryne; species Gastrophryne carolinensis. The sequence goes on from CM051237.1 coordinate 199,708,867, forward strand.
CAGGTAAGCACTGGAGAGGAGAGAAAGAGAGCACAGAAGAAGAGAGAAGGAGCGTAACCGGAGGGGGGGAAAGGGAGAACGGAGAAGAGTGGGAAAGAGGAAAGGAAAGGGGGAAGAAGAGGGGGGGGGGCAAAGGAAAAGAGGAGGGGGAAGGGGAAAAGGACACGGAGCGGGGATCTAGGTGGTACAGGGAAACGGGGACAGATGGAGGGTATTCAGTGGATGGTAGTGCCGTTCCCTGGACCTCCCTCTTGGCACATGTCTGTTTGTCTGTCCCTGATGAAGGGGGCCGCTCCCCCGAAACGTTGGAATTCAGAACACTGCTTACCATTTGACCTAATATGGACTTTGGACACTTTGTGATGGATGTTTTATACCACATTTGTGTTTCTATGATACACTTGGTGGAATTACATAACGGAGTGCTGGTCATTTGTACAGATTGGATTCACAGAGGGGCCACCGCTGACCTGGCACCCACGCAAAACTAGTAAGTGTGCACCAGCAACTTGGTTTATTCTGTGGTGATAATTATAGGATTCAACTGTCTCCAGAGGTGTCCTGCCTGCATCCACCACCAGAGTTATTCATCCCTCTGGGAGGGTGGTCGTCTGCTCCAGAGAATCTGTAGAATAATCCCAGGTCAGGAAATCCCTGTAGTGCAGCTCTGCCCATATGATGGGTGGCACACATTACCCCTAGGATTGATAAGATCCTTCAATGAAAATCTGAACTTCCCTTATCAGTTTTTCTTGCTTTTTGCTTGGAAAAAAAGGGGACCAGGAAGAGCTAATAAAACATTCTTAACAATAAAAGGTTCACCATATAAAGGATCCAGAATACAAAAGGGCGGGATGAAGCGGGGTGTGTGACATACTTATAATACCCATTTTAAAGGTGAATAATCACAAAATGGCATTATTCCAAGTATGTCACACACCCCGCTTCCACTATTCATGACATATGGGACATCCAATAGCAGTGTCCGTCATGGGTGGGGATCCAAATACATCAAAAAATGCACCAATTTAAACCACTGCAGCTTGCAGAACCTTGCGGCCAGAAACAGCATCCGCTGAGGCCCGCACATCAACCTTATAAAACTTGGAAAAAGTATGAACGGAAGACCAAGTAGCAGCCTTACAAACTTGTTCAACAGAAGCCTGGTGCTGAAAAGCCCAGGAAGCCCCAACAGCACGAGTAGAATGAGCAGTGATCTTAAAAGGAGGAACCCTCCCCTTAGCAGAATAGGCCCCAACAATGTCCTGGCGTATCCATTTACTAATGGTAGACTTGGCGGGCGCCAAACCTTTTCTGGGCCCAGAAGGCACCACGAACAAGGTGTCCGTCTTACGAAAAGGAGAAGTAGCAACCAAATAGTTTTAACACAACGAACCACATCCAAAGAGTGCAACACCCTCTCCTTGTCATTGCTAGGCTTAGGACACAAGGAAGGGAGAACTACATTCTGATTGAGATGGAAGGCAGAAACCACCTTAGGAAGGTTTAAAGCGAAAAACCACCTTATCCTGGTGTCTCTCAAAGTAAGGGGCCTGAATAGACAGAGCCGCCAACTCAGAGACACGCCGAACAGAGGTAATAGCCACCAAAAAGGCAAGCTTTTGAGTGAGCACAGAAAGAGCCACATCCTGCATCGGTTCAAAGGGAGGCCCCTGGAGGGCCGAAAGAACCAAATTTAGGTCCCAAACGGGAACCAAAGGCTTTCTAGGAGTGACCCTTTGGAAAAAAAGTCTTGACCAGATGATGCAAAGCAAAAGACCTTTGAAAAAAGACTGTACTGAGCTGGAACCCCAGATCCAGACCGTGTTGTAGAAACTCCAAAATCCTAGGAATCGAAAACACCCTGCAAGGTAAGGCCCTAGCCTCACACCAGTCAACATAGGACCGCCAAGTCCTATAGTAAATGGTAGAGGAAGACCTCTTCCTAGCTCTAATCAAGATTTGAATAACCGCCTCAGACAAACCATCCTCCCTCAAGATGAAGGTTTCAGCAGCCACGCCGTCAAAGCAAGCGTTTGTAAGTTGGGGTAACGTAGTTGACCCTGAGAGATCAGATCCGGAGACAGGGGCAGCCTGTACTGATCTACCGCCAATATTACATCTGCGAACCAAACCTGTCTTAGCCACCTTGGGGCCACCAGAATTGCTGGTGCCCCCTCTATAGCCAGCTTGCGCACTACCTTGCCTACTATGGAGAAGGGGGGAAACAGGTACAGAAACCCCAGATCCCTCCAGGCAAGGGACAAGGCATCCACTGCCAGGGCCAGAGGATCCTGAGACGGAGATACAAAGGTTGGGAGCTTGTGATTGTGCCGAGAGGCAAAGAAATCCACCCCCGGAGTCCCCCACTTGAGACACAGGGCCCGAAACACCCTGTGGTTGAGAGACCATTCCCATGGCGAGAGAATCTCGCCTGACTGGTATCCAGATTTGGCTGAGGTAGGAACACTCTGGCCTGACTGGTATCCAGATTCATGCCCAGAAAAGAGATCTCCCTTGATGGGGAGAGAGAAGACTTGGGGTGGTTGATCACCCATCCGAACCTCTCCAGCGTCGTCACCACCGTCCTGGTGTCCAGCTCCGCCTGGCAGAGGGAAGAAGCTGTGATGAGTAGGTCGTCCAGATATGGCACAATGCCAATGCTCTGAGCAGGGCCATTATGCCCGCCAGGACCTTGGTGAACACCCGCTGTACCAAGGTCAGCCCGAACGGGAGTGCCACAAACTGAAAATGCTGATCTCCCACCACAAACCTGAGAAATCTCTGGAGAGCTGGGCAGATCGGTATAAGGAGATAAGCATCCTTGATGTCTATGGACGTCATGAAGTCCCCTTGATGAAGGGAACCGATGGCTGAGCCCATACGGAACTTTTTGGTTCTGATAAACCTGTTGAGAAACTTCAAATCCAGAATGAGTCTTATGGAACCATCCTTTTTGGTGACGGTGAAGAGGTTGGAATAGTAGCCCCGGCCTCTCTCTGGGGAAGGCCCTGGGCATATGACCTCCATGTCCAGGAGGTTCTTCACAGCCGTCAGGAGCCCCTGCGCAGCCCGGGGATACGAGGGCACCCGAGACCTTAGAAATCTGGGAGGAGGCCGCTACTCGAACTCCAGTTTGTACCCGGATGATACCACTTCCAAAATCCACTTGTCTGTGACCTCCTGGGCCCAGACCTGGAAGAAGAGCCGCAGCCACCCCCCCACCCGTAGGGGTGAGGGCGCCCCCTCACTGCTGAGCTGGCTTGACAACGGGCTTGGAACCCCAGGTAGAGGCAGGACGGGCACGTCCTCTGCCTCTGTTCCAGGAATCACCTCTGAAGCCTGAGTAGGCAAGACCTCTGCCCCCTCTGGCACCGCGAAAGGAAGGATTGAAGGAGCTTGCCCCCCGAAAGGAGCGACGCTGCCTCTTACGCTGAGGTAGCTTTCCACCTTTCGCCACAGAATCCAATTTGCCTCCAACCACCGCGTACCCAGGAAGGGCAAAGCTGTAAGTGATTTCTTGGCCGCAAAGTCAGCTGCCCACTGGCGTAGCCAGACCGATCAGCGCATGGCCACAAGAAGAGCCGAAGTTCTGCTACACATGGTAATAGTGTCGTCCATGGCCGACAAAACAAAATTCATGAATTCACACCTCTTGAGGGTTGTGAATTCAATGCTGTCCGGGTTGAGCTGGGACCCATTTAACATGTCCCTAATCTCAGACCTGGTAGCCACCGCCTCGAGCACAGATGCACACACAGGCCGCAAGGCGGAACCCACACTGGCAAAGGCATGACATGCCATCTGATCAATAAACTTGTCCTCGCCATCCTTAAGGGTAGTGTCAGGAGTATGTACAACAGATGTGTTGGATAATCCTAAGACGGGCGCATCAACCTCGGGAGGGGAAGACCAGCGCTTCACCGCATCCACCAGAAAGGGATACTTCCTATCCCATCCCATCCCTGAGGAACACCGTAAAGCTGACTCGGCTTCTCCTATTCTTTCAGAATCATGCAGTCAAAATGATCCTGATTTGGAAACTCCAAGCGGGGCTTAGAGAACCCAAAGAATCCCCCCTTCTTCGGAGGGGCCTCCGCTGGCGGGGAAATATCCAGGACCTCCAAGAGATGGGCCAAGACTTTGGGGGTGTCAACCGCATCCCCCAGCGCCTGCCTAGCATCAGCATCAAAAAATTGCATATCCTCAGACTCTGATTACTCAAATAATTCCCCCTCCTCAAGCGGGGAATAATCAGACCAATCAAAAGTCATAATGATCAAAATCAAGTACCGGCGCAGCCGGTGACAAATGCCTTTTCTTAGCAGGGGCCTTTCTGCCCACTGAGCTAGAAATAAACTTCTCGATGTTGGCCAGCCTAGCACAAACATCAGAGTGCGACTCCCCGCTAATGACCGTGTCACTTGGAGTACGGATAATGCGGGGTGGGGTGGGAGACGAGACGGGCGGCACTGACCCAGACGCCTGGGAACCCGACTGCCGCGTTATGGCCTGTTGCGCACATGGTATGCAAATTAGCACATTCTCCCCGGAAAGGGATACCCCACAACCCACACATAACCGGGATTGTCCCGAAGGGAGCCCGACCCCTGTATCCTGCGGAGCCTCCATATGGTGATTTTTTAGGTAGTCGCAATGACCCGAGGGAATTACGCTGGTAAGCAACCCGGGATGCCCCTTTAAGCCCAGAGTGGGAGGATTTTTAGGTGCCCGATTTTACTTCTAGGGACCCTAGGACCAGGAGGACCCCCTTTTTTGTAAGTCACAGGGAGTTCTCCTGAAAGACACAAGAGAAAATGGCCTTAAGCACATGCACACACAAATTATATTATATATATATAAATGCTATAACCATTATAACAGAATGAGCCGAAGGGGGGGCCTGAGCGATCCCCTGACAGAATGGGCACATGCAATGCAATAAAAAAACGGAGGGGGGCCCCGGAGGGCACTCATGTGAGAACAGTGATGGCTGCCACCAGCAAGCAGCTCCAGAAGGACAGTGAGAGAGGAAGAAGAAGGAGGGGCGGGCCAGCGCGTATCGCGCGCCGTGCCTGGCCCCACACCCCTCCCTCACACCAGCAGCGCGGTTCCCAGCCAGGGCTGGGCTCCGCACATGGCGCCAAGACAGGAGGGGGTGGGCCGCGGCAGCGCGCGAGCGCCCGGCCCCGCCCCCTCAGACACCACAGCCTGAGGGGAAGAAGCTCCCCTCAGGAGATAACAATAAAGCACCAATTTTGGCAAACGGCGGCCAGCCTAGTGACAGTATAACACCGCACACATCCACACACATTCACAATGAAGTGAAGAGAGAAAGATATATACACCCCCCTCCCCCCCCACCGGAGGGATACAGAGGAACCAGGAAGGGGGGAATTCCCACACCAGGGGTGTCAGGGATATATGGGACAGGGCATCCCAAACCGGGATCACCAACCCATCTTCCGCCTACCCCTTTATATGGGGTCTCACAGGGAAGCATGGCTCCCTAAACACCTATTGAGGTGTTGACTACCCTCACTCGGACCTGCAGCCAAGGCTGGGAGGCTATTACAAGGGGTTAAATATAAAGGTCCGGGCAGAAACAGAGCACAACATGGCCGGGTGTAAACCCGGCTAACCTGCAAGGAAGAGCAGCATACATCTTCTGACTTGCTCGCTGTCCTGCAGAGAAGGAACTGGGGAATGTGTGGGAGGTCCCAGGTATTTATGGACCGGGAGGGGCTTCTTTTTTGCTTTCATCTCTGCAGAAGTTCGCCCTCTACTGGACCATAACCCATATGTCATGAATAGTGGAAGCGGGGTGTGTGACCTTCAGATTTAAAATCCCCTGGTAGTCCCCAGATGGTTTTAAGACTATAAATCTATAGCGATAGAATCCCCTTCCCTGACAATGTAGTGGACTCTTTTCTGCCAAAGTTCCCAGATAGCTAGTGGGAATGCTAACCTGTATAGTGGGGAAGCCAGGGGTCTATGGGAAAATTTCATCTGGTAACCCGTAGAAACTACGTCCAGAATGAAATGGTTCTGTGTAATCGACCGCCAGGCTTCATGAAAAAGTTAGTCTGTCCCCCCACCCACAGGTATCTCTGCGTCAGGACCGAAGTCTATCAAATTGGGTGGGGTGTGCACAGATAGGGTTGGGTTTAAGACCACCCTAGTACTGCCTCCAGTACTTCTTATATGCCTACTGCAGGGAGAGGTGCTGTGAGGATTTAGGATTGACCTTAGCCTTGTTTCTAAATTGTTTGCTTCTCAAAAAACTTTTTAGCGCTTTCCTAGAAAAAAATGGTTTCTAGTTCCGGACTGAATATCCACTCCCCCTCAAATGGGATGCCACATAGCCTGGCTGTGGAGGGTAAATCCCCTTGACAGGTGTTTAACCAGATGCCTCTTCTGGCACAGTAGATAAGGCCAGTGGTCTTGGTGCTATTTCTAACTGCCTCGGTCCAGGCATCTTTTAAGAAGGAAATGGCTATAAACATGGAAGGGAGCATCTCAAGGAGAGTCTGCTTGGGGGTGTCTTGAAGCCAGGCGTCAAGGTTTCTAGCCACGCAATCTGAATCTGCATGGTATCATAAACATCCTCCAGAAGTAATAGGGCTACTTCTGAAATCTTACTGCTTAAACTGCCTAAACCTCGCTTAAAGTCTCGACATTGGATGCTTTCCAAAAGTTTATATTAGGGGCATCTTCATCTGAGGAAATTAAGCCCTCACTATCCACTGACTCAGTGGCAACCAATAGGTGAGAGGGACTAGATGTAGGAATGCAGACCTGCCCAGAGTCTGTGGGAAGACTAGTTATCCTCTGGTACTGAGTGGAGGTAGTGTACCTGGAGAAAGACACCCCAGCCTCTTATAGGGTGAAAATTATGGTATTTTATCTGTGAAAAAAATACAATTCTGTGAAACTCACCTGTAGAATTGTTTTTGTATCCATCCATTCCAGGCTGTCCAGAAGTACTTACAGATGGGTGTTCGCCCCTAGGGGGCGCTGACTGCAAGATCAAAAGATGCTCCCGGCCCCCTATAAAGGCAGCTGCCTGTCTATCCAGTCCCCAGTGGTTTAAAAGCAGTACTCAATAAAGAGGGCAGGCCGGGAGGCCCAAAATAGGAGACCATGTTACCTCACATAGCCTCTGCTTGTACTCTCTCGAATCAAAAAAACTAGAAAACGTATATAACTAGTGTCCTATGAGCAAAAATGGTTCATCACCATAACAGGCATGCAGGACATAATGAAAAGGGCGGGGTGGACGGCCTGGAATGGATGGATACAAAAACGATTCTACAGGTGAGTTTCACAGAATTGTACTTTTCTCCTCCATCCATTCCAGGCCGTCCAGAAGTAGTTACAGATGGGACATCCAAAAGCAGTGTCCATATGGGCAGGATCCCCAGTGCGGAACAGCATGTAGTTCATTTCACTACTGCCTGAAGCACCTTTCTGCACAAAACAGCTGAGGCCCTGACATCCACCTTATAAAACTTTGTAAAAGTATGAACGGAAGACCAAGTGGTGGCCTTACAAACTTGTTCCACCGATGCCTGATGCTGAAAGGCCCAAAAGGCACCAATAGCCCTAGTAGAATGAGCTGTGATCCGAAAGGGGGGTTACTGGCAGAATAGGCTTGTACCACCGCCTGTCTAATCAACTTACTGAGAGTGGACTTGGCTGGTGGCAATCCCTTTCTAGAACCCTCTGTTAAGACAAAAAGCAAATCCAATTTCCTGAAGGATTCAGTCGCAGCCAGGTAATACCTTATGGCTCTGACCACATCCAAAGCATGGAGGGCCCGTTCTTTGGAATTAGCTGGTACTGGACACAAGGAAGGTAAGACGACTTCTTCATTAAGGTGAAAAGGAGAAACGACCTTAGGCAAAAAATCAGGTTTAAAACGAAAAACCACCTTATCTCTGTGCAACTCAAAGTAGGGAGGTTTCATACAAAGCGCGGCCAGCTCTGATACGCGACACACCGAGGTGATCGCCACCAGAAAGACCACTTTGAGAGTCAGCATAGACAATGTAGCATCATTCAATGGCTCGAAGGGAGGGCCCTGAAGAGCAGACAGCACTAGATTCAAGTCCAACACCAGTAAGACTTTACACGGTGGCCGGACATGGGTGACTCCCTGGAAAAAAGTCTTGATCAATCTATGATTGGCAATGGGCCTCTGGAAAAAAATGGCCGAGACCTGACCCTTGAGGGTGCTCAGCTGGAGACCCAAGTCTAAACCGTGTTGTAGAAACTCCAGAATTCTAGAAATAGAAAATTTCCCCTCGCACCAAGCGATATAGGACCGCCAAACCCTGTAGTAGATCATGGAACACGACTTCTTCCGTGCCTGAATCATTGTGTGAATAACCGTGGCCGATAACCCCTTCTCCATCAGGATTGAGGTTTCAATAGCCAGGCCGTCAAAGCCAGGGTCCGTAAATTCGGTTGCCGCAGCGACCCCTGTGTGAGAAGACCTGGGTCGTCGGGCATGATATAGTGATCTATTGACATCTGAACTATGTCTGCAAACCAACTCCTTCTCGGCCAGCGAGGAGCCACCAGGATGGCTGGCACCCTCTCCTGGACTATCTTGTGCATCACTCTGCCCAGGAGCGGAAACAGAGGGAATGCATACAGAAATTTGAACTCCGTCCAAGGGATCACCAGAGCGTCTGTTGCCATGGCCAGAGGATCTCTTGAGAGAGAGAGGAACCTTGGAAGCTTGTGATTGTGTCTGGACGCAAACAGATCCACATCTGGCTGACCCCAGCAGAGGCAAAGAGCCTGAAAGGTCTCGCTGCTGAGGGACCATTCCCCCAGGCGCAAGGAACTCCTGCTCAGGGAGTCTGCCTCTTGGTTTTCCACCCCGGGGATGTAAACCGCCGAGATGCAGGGAACATTCTCCTCTGCCCAAGTCAGAATCTGGCTTACCTCCTTGAGGGATCTCTTGGTCCGAGTCCCGCCCTGGTGGTTGATGTAGGCCACAGCTGTCTGATTGTCTGAGCAGACCTGGATCGCATGGCCTTTTAAATGGGGAGTCAGGCATAGAAGAACCACCTGGATTGCTCTCAGCGGCAAGAGATTTATGGGTAACCGGTTCTCCTTCGGACCCCACTGACCCTGGATCTTCTGGGTCTGCCAAACGCCTCCCCAGCCTGTAAGACTGGTATCCATGGTAACTATCTCCCAATGGGGAGTCAGGAAGGACTTGCCTACCAGCAGGTTCTGAGAGTCCAACCACCACAAGAGGGACTGCCTGGCCAGGGGGGACAGCGAAAATCTTTGTTCCAGAGATTCCTGCGAGCGATTCCAGCCAGTCAGCAGGTTCAACTGTAGAGGTCTCATGTGAAATTGGGTGAAGGGCACTGCCTTGGAGCACGACACCATTAGGCCCACCAATCTCATCCCCATCTGTTGACAAGCCAGCAAGGCCTGCACTTGTGTCTGGGGTCCCAAAACCTTCTGCTGTGGCAGAAAGACCTTGACCTGAGCGGTGTCTATCGTCATTCCCAGGAAGGATCTCAATGTTGAAGGTGTGATAAACGACTTGGGGTAATTGATCACCCAACCGAAGGCTTCCAGGGTTGACAGTACAGTCCGGGTATCGCTCTCGGCCTCCTGAAGGGACCAGGCCGAAATCAGAAGGTCGTCTAGATAGGGTAAAACACGAATGCCCTGACTCCTCAGGATAGCCATGATGCCCGCCAGAACCTTGGTGAATACACGGGGAGCTGAGGATATGCCAAAGGGGAGTGCCACAAACTGGTAATGTTGATCCTCCAGTGCAAACCTCAAGAACTTCTGATGTCCTTGGAAAATCAGGATGTGCAGATAAGCGTCCCTGGTGTCCACCGTGGTCATAAAGTCGCCGGGCCGAAGTGATCTCACCGCCGACGCAACGTTTCCATGCGGAAATGTCTGACCTTTACAAAATTTGAGACCCTTCAGGTCCAAGATCGGCCGCAGCGTTCCGTCCTTCTTGGGAACCGTGAACAGGTTGGAGTAGAACCCCTGACCCTGTTCCTGCCAGGGCAAATCACACCTATCCATAAGAGGTGTAGAACAGCCGTTCTCAATGCCTGAGTTTTTAGCAGGTTTCGGGATATCTGTGAACATAGGAATTTCGTGGGTGGCCTGGCTGCCAGCTCTATCTTGTAACCGGAGGACACCACCTCCTGAATCCACCGATCTGAGACGTGACGTCTCCAGATCTGAGCAAACAGCAGAAGCCGCCCCCCCACTCGTATGGGTGAGGGTGCCCTCTCATGCCTGAGTAGGCTTGGCTGGGGTTTTGGGCTTAGCTCCCCAGGAGGGGTTGGGCCGGCTGCAGGACCTACCTCTGCCCCAGGTATATCTGTGGGCACCTGGAAATGAAGATCCTCTAACTCCCCAGAAGGACCGATAAGAAGAGGGGTACGAAAGGACCGAGCAGGCTTTCTTCTCTGAGGGAGCTTACCATCCTTGACCAAAAGTCAAAGTCATGTCGCTCCCCAAACAGCCGGCTTCCCACAAAAGGTAGACTTGTGAGGGACTTCTTGGCTGCCGCATCAGCCGACCACCACTGTTTCAACCAGAGCGAGCGGCGCAAAGCAACAAGTAAGGCCAAAATTCTGGCACCAAGCCTGACCACATCATCCATGGCAGTAACAACAAAGACGATTAAATCCAAGCAGGCTTCGAGTTCCTTATACTCCTCTGACCGTGTGCGAGATTTAGCCTTAGCCACAAGCTGTTTAACCTTTTTCCTGTTTGCTAGTGAAACAATTGCGGAGGCACAAGCAGGCCGAAAAAGAGTGAAAGCATGGCAAACCAACTGATCCATGTGTTTGTCTGCAGGATCACGTAAGGAAGCATTGTCAGGAGATGGCATGACAGTGGTGTTGGACAATCATGACACAGGAGGGTGAGACCATAACCGAACCAATTTAGCAGGGAAAGGGTACCGCCTATCCAGGCCCTTAGGGACCGAAGGTAATTTGTTGGGCCTTTCCCACTCCTTAAGAATCATGGTAGAAAAATGAGGCTGCTCAGGAAAGACCCGCCGTTGCCTCTCAGGCCGAAATAAATCAACCTTTTTCCTCTTAGCCATTCTGGGAGGCACAATGTGCAAGGTATCAAACACGGAAGAGAGCAAACCTTCCATATCATCCAGAAGGCAGGAATCCTCATCCAAGGAGGAACCAGAGATGCTGTCTCCAGCGGAAAGCAGCTCCGCCGCTGAGAGTGAGTCAAACCGAGAAAGCATAGAAATTATCATCCGAGTAAATCGGCTCCAGATGCCGCTTCTTACTCAAGGCCTTTTTAGGGGCTGCCAACGAGATCTGTTTCTCGAGGCTAGCCAGCCTGTGCGTAAAAATACAATTATGTGTTTACTCACCTTGTAGAATTGGTATTATAAGTATGCAGCACGTCCTGCTCCAGATAATGATTCATAACAGATGGGATTACCTCCGCCAGAGGGCGCTTGACTGCAGAGATGGCAAAAAGAGCCCCCTCCCCCCCATATATACCCGGGACCTCCCACAAATTCCTCAGTATTAAAAAGCAGTAAGGATAACCAGGAGAAGCCAATGAAATCAACAATGTTAACAAGGATAACAATCACCATACAGAGGATTCAAGATAATGCAAACATGATGGGGTGGAGCAGGACGTGCTGCATACTTTTAATACCAATTCTACAAGGTGAGTGAACACAGAATTGTATTATTATAAGTATGCAGCACGTCCTACTCCAGATAATGATTCATAACAGATGGGACATCCAATAGCAGTGTCCGTCAATAGGGTGGGATCCCCAAAAGCAACAACGCGCAGTTCAAACCACTGCCGCCTGCAGAACTTTGCGGCCAAAAACAGCATCCGCTGAGGCCCGAACATCAACCTTGTAACACTTGGAAAAGGTATGAACAGAAGACCAAGTAGCAGAATTACAAACTTGTTCAACAGAAGCCTGGTGCTGGAAGGCCCAGGAGGCCCCAACAGCATGTGTAGAATGAGCAGTAACACGGAAAGGAGGATCCTTTCCCCTAGCAGAATAGGCCCTAAAAATAGCCTGACAAATCCATTTGCTAATAGTAGACTTAGCAGGAGCCAGACCCTTCTTGCGACCCGAAGGAACAACAAGGCATCAGTCTTTCTAAAAGGTGCAGTAGCCACCAAGTAGAACTTCAAATTCCTGACCACATCCAAGGAATGTAAGGCCCTCTCCTTGGAATTACCAGGATTAGGGCACAAGGAAGGAAGCACAATGTCCTGATTGAGATGGAAGGCAGAGACAATCTTAGACAAGAATCAGATTTCAAGCGGAAAACCACCTTGTCCTGGTGTCTCTCAAAGTAAGGGGCCTGAATCGACAGAGTCGCCAACTCAGAGACACGCCAAACAGAGGTAATAGCCACCAAGAAGGCAACCTTCTGAGCGAGAACCGAAAGAGCAATATCTTGTAGCGGCTCAAAAGGAGGATGCTGCAGAACCGAAAGAACCAAATTCAAATCCCAAACAGGAACTACAGCCTTTCGAGGGGGCCGAACATGCGCCACCCCTTGGAAAAAGGTTTTAACCAGCGGGTGTAAAGCAAAAGACCTCTGGAAGAAAACCAAGCAGAAACCTGTTTTTTCAAAGTACTAAGCTGGAACCCAAGATCCAGATTATGCTGAAGAAACTCCAAAATCCTGGGTACAGAAAAAACCCTGCAAGGCAAGGCAGTAGCCTCACACCAATAAATATAAAACCTCCAAGTCCTATAGTAAATGCCAGAAGAGGACCGCTTCCCAGCCCTAATCAGGGTCTGAATGACAGCCTCAGACAAACCTTCCTCTTTCAAGATGAAGGTCTCAGCAGCCAGGCCGTCAAAGCCAGCGTTTGTAAATTGGAGTAAAGTAGATGACCCTGGGATAGCAGGTCCGGCAGCAAGGTAAGCTGGCACTGGTCTACGGCCATCCTTACGACGTCTGCATACCAAACCCTTCTTGGCCACCTTGGAGCCACCAGAATCGCTGGTACCCCTTCTAGAACCAGTTTGCGAACTACCCTGCCCAGCATGGAGACAGGTGGAAACAGGTACAGAAAACCCAGGTCCTTCCAAGCCAGAGACAAGGCATCCACTGCCAAAGCCAGGGGATCCTGAGAAAGACACAAATGCCGGAAGTTTGTGATTGTGCCTCGAGGCAAAGAGATTCACCTCTGGAGTCCCCCACTTGCGGCAAAGATCCAGAAAGACCTCGGGGTTGAGAGACCACTCTCCGTGGCGAGAGGACCCCCTGCTCAGGGAATCCGCCTCCGTATTCTCCACCCCCGGAATGAAGACTGCTGAAAGGCAAGGAACATTGCTCTCTGCCCAGCGCAGGATAAGAGACACTTCCCTGAGGGCACTCCTGCTGCGAGTCCCTCCTTGGTGATTTATGTAGGCCACTAGCGTTCGGTTGTCCAAACGCACCTGAACCGGAAGAACCCGTAACTGTGGGGTCAACCGAGCCAGAACCAGACGAATGGCTCTGAGCTCCAATACATTGATGGGGGTGTGAGCCTCCTGGGGACCCCACACCCCGCTGAACTGATGACTCTTCCAATAACCTCCCCAGCCCGACAGGCTGGCATCCGTGGTAACCGTCTACCAACAAGGGACCAGAAAGGATCTGCCCTTCACCAGATTGCTCGAGTCCAGCCACCACCGAAATGATTGCCGAACCCTGGGAGACATCTTGAAAGGTTGATCCAATGACTGTGGGCTCCTGTCCCAATAGGTCAATAGGAGAAGTTGAAGAGATCTCATGTGAAATTGTGCAAACGGCACCGCCTCGAAGGAGGACACCATCAGGCCCACCAGTTTCATCCCCTGTCGGATAGAGGGACAAGGACTGGCCAGAAGAAGACGGATCAGGTCTTGAATCCCCTGCACCTTGGTCTGGGGCAGAAATACTCCGGCCCGACTGGTATCCAGATTCATGCCCAGAAATGAAATCACTCGAGACGGGGAGAAAGAGAAGACTTGGTGCGGATGATCACCCACCCGAACCTCTCCAGGGTCGAAACCACCTGGTGGGTGTCCAGTTCTGCCTGCTGAAGGGAAGAAGCTGCAATCAACAGGTCGTCCAGATAACGCACAATGCGAATGCCCTGAGATCTGAGCAGAGCCATTACGCCCGCCAAAACCTTGGTGAAGACCCTCGGTGCCGAGGTCAGACCGAAGGCAAGAGCTACGAATTGATAATGTTGATCCCCCACCGCAAACCGGAGGAATCTCTGATGTGCCTGAAAAATCGGAACATGCAGATACGCATCCTTGATGTCTATGGATGTCATAAAATCCCCTTGGTGAAGGGAATTGATAGCCGAGCGCAGTCTCCATGCGGAACTTTTTGGCTCTGATAAACCTGTTAAGAACCTTGAGATCTAGAATGGGTCTCACCGAACCCTCCTTTTTGGGAAGCGTGAAAAGGTTGGAGTAGTAACCCCTGCCTCTTTCCAACGGAGGCACCGGGCATATAACCCCCATGTCCAGAAGGCTTTTCACTGCCAACAGGAGCCCCTGTGCAGCCTGAGGGTCCGAGGGCACCCGAGACCTTAAGAATCTTGGGGGCGGCCAGTACTCGAACTCCATTTCTTACACGGAGGAGACCACTTCCAAGATCCAATTGTCTGTGACCTCCCGGGCCCAGACCCGGAAGAAGAGCCGCACCCGTCCCCCCACTCTTGCGGGTGAGGGCGCCCCTTCATTGCTGAGCCGGGTTAATTGTAGGCTTGGGCTTGGAACCCCAGGCAGCCGCGGGACGTGCCCAACCTCTGCCTCTTTTCCAGGACGAGCCCCTGACCCCTGAGAAGGCCAGACCCCTAGTCGCTCTGGCCCCTCGAAAGGAAGGAGTGAACGAGCCCGCCCCCCAAAAGGGACGGCGCTGCTTCCTCCGCTGAGGTAACTTACCGCCTTTAGCAACAGCATCCAATTTATCTTCAAACAGCCGCGCACCCAAGAAGGGGAGAGCTGTGAGTGACTTCTTGGCTCCAACGTCCGCTGTCCACTGACGGAGCCAGACCAGTCTGCGCATGGCCACCAGTAAGGCTGACGTCCTACTACACACAACAATGGAGTCTTCCATCGCAGCCATGACAAAATCCATGAACAATTCGCACTTCTTAAGTATAGCGAACTCAGCGCCAGCTGGATCCAGCTGAGTGTTATTCAGCCAGTCCCTGATAAGAGACCTGGTAGCAAGCGACATTGGCAAATGCGTGGCACGCCATCTGATCAAGGCGCTTGTCCTCACCATCCTTAAGGGAGGAGGCGTCAGGGGTGTTCAGTACAGAAGAGTTGGTCAAACCTAAAACAGGCGCGTCGACCTCGGGAGGAAAAGACCAGCGCTTGACCGCCTCCACCGGAAAAGGATACTTCTTATCCCATCGCTGAGGCACACGAGGAAGCCGACTGGGCTTCTCCCATTCCCTCAGTATCAGCGCATCAAAATGACCCTGGGTAGGGAATTACAGACGGGGCTTGTAGGCCCCCCAAAATTCCCCCTTCTTAAGAGGGGGCGCCTCAGGTGGATCAATATACAACACCTCCAATAAATGTGACAAAACAGTGGCCGTATCAACGGCATCCCCCAGCGCCTGCCCGACATTGGAATTCCCAGGCTGACCATAGTCAGCCTCTGAATCCTGATACAATTCCCCCTCCTCTAGCGGGGAATAATTGGACAATTCAGCGGACTCATCGTCAGTGTCCCACAAAGGCCGACGACAACTGTCTCTTTTTAGCCTGGGGCTTCTTGCCCACCGTGCTAGCAATCATTTTCTCTATGCTGGCCAACCTAGCCCAAACATGAAAAAAGCGACTCCCCACAGTACCAATGTCACTTGGCGTGCGGATCAGGTGGGGAGGGGAAGGCGATGAAGCGGGACGAGCCGACCCAGAAGGCTGGGTACCCGACTGCCGCGTTATGCCTTTTGTGCGCATGGTATACAGATCATTTATATCTAGGGACCCCAGGACCAGGAGGGACCCCTTAAATGCACATATACAGGGACACCTATAACACACAAACTAAGCCACATAAGAGCAGAGCAGTGTAAAAAATGCCATAGCATTTGAACCTACAGTCACACAACAGAAATATACATATACAGGTATATATCTCTATATAAACACATTATATATATATATATACCACCAAGCAGCCATACAGTGCAAATAAAAGGCATATACTATGTATAGACACCCATAATTATATATATATATATATATATATATATATATATCCCCAAGATGCATAACGCTCACGGGCACCAGTAACGCCCGGCAGCATGTACAATATTTATGTGCATATATCAATATACCCAGCATAAAGGAGCCCCGTATGGGGCACTCACGGCCGCAGTAATGAAGATGGCGTCCTCTCGGTGGAATGGGTGAAGGAGGCGGGCAGTGCGCCAGCACATGGCCCCGCCCCCTTCCGGTGCGGGATACACACACCAAGCCGCGCTTCCAGCCAATAGGGCTGGAAGCCGGCCGACGAAGCCAAGGGGAGCGGGCAGACATCGGCGCGGTCTTCCGTGGCGGGAGAGCGCCAGGCCCCGCCCCCCTTCACTGAGAGCAGCAAGAGGGTCGCGCTCCCCGGCCAATATGGCCGCGGAGCTGACCATGAGAGAACCGGCCCGCCGCCGCATGAGAGCGCGCATGCGGGACAAGCGTTAATCACACACACACACATGAGTAAAATCACACACACATAACCAGTATAAAGGCCAAACAGCCAGCCCCCCCCCCCCCCCCCCGGAGGAGAGTAAGGGACCAGAAGGGGGGGAACCCTGCCAGAATCCGGCCCTAAGCCTAGCGGCACAGGGCATCCCACACCAGGATCACCAAAACCTGGATAACCTCCTACCCCATAGTGAGATCTCACGGTGGAGCGGTGCTCCTGCTGCACCCATAGGGTGCTCCTACCTTTACCAGGACCCGCAGCCTAAGCTGGGAGGCTCAATACAGGGACAATTTAGGAGGGTCCTGGCAGCAATAGGGACAAAAATGGCCGGGCGCGAGCCCGGCTTACCTGCAAGTAAGAGAAGCCTTCATCTTCTGTCTTGCTCGCTCCCTGCAGAGAAGACAACTGGGGAATTGGTGGGAGGTCCCAGGTATTTGTGGACTGGGAGGAGCTCCTTTTTTTGCATTCATCTCTGCAGAAGTTTATTGTTTTTTAGGCCTCTAATATAGTACCTAGACTAATAGAAGGCACAGGACCGGGAGAAACCTCTAATTAGTTTTCCCGCCTGAAAGACATAAGAAGACAATACCCGCATTAATTAAACAGGAGTGAAAGGCAATTAAAATATAAAAGGGGCCCACAAGGGCACTCACAGACCGCCGAAGAGCTTACAATGGATCCAGCAGGAGAAACAAGATGGCGCTAGGGCTCTGAAGGGGCTGACCGCATGAGAAAGCACCACGGAGCACGCCCAGCGTTAAGCCACGCCCCCTCCAGGAAGCGTGGGGTTACAGGCTGAAGACAGCCACCCCGCAGCCAATCAGCAGCCAATCAGCAGCCGTCAGCGGGCAATTCAAAAACTGAAGGGGAGAGGAGCAGAGCCGAGGCAAAATAACACATAACAGTAATGTAAAAAGGCAAAACACATTTACACTAATCAGGCACTCACCCCCCCCCCCCCCAGACGAGTAGTATAATGAGAGAAGGGGGGAGTAAGGAGCCCATTAAAACATTAATAAATGTAAGGCAGGGCAATAGCGGACGGGGCATCCAAAGTCAGGATCATCAGTAACCTGACAACCGCCTACCCTTTGGTGGGGGATTTGCGGTGGAGCAAGCTCCAATGAAGCACCTCTAATAGGTGCTGCCTACCATCACCCGACCACGCAGCCAAGGCTGGGAGGCAGAATAAAAGTGGAACGGGTGGGAATAGTCCTACAGGGCCCAGGGCTGTGAAGCCCAGCTCATCTGCGAGAAGAGAAGCCATCATCTTGTCCTTCGCAGCCCACTGCAGAGAAGAAACTGGGGAATTAGTGGGAGGTCCCGGGTATATATGGACCGGGAGGGACCTCTTTTTTGCCATCTCTGCAGTAAAGCGCCCTCTTGTGGACTATATCCCAGATGTTATGAATCATTATCTGGAGCAGGACGTGCTGCATACTTAGAATAGGGAAAATAAGGGGACAAAGTCCCCGAGCAACTCACCACATCAGAAGCCTGGACAGAAACTCCGCATTCCTATTAGGCTCACCATAAAGCCTATGGCCGACTACCCTTTGTGGTACAGGGTCTGCGGCTTGAGTACTTGGAGCACTTGACCCTAGTGCTCGTCTACCTGAGACTGGGAGGCAGTGAGGGTCCAGAAACGGATGGAAATAGACATGCAGGGCCACAGGCTTAGTTGCCCCACTCACCTGCGCAAGAGACAGCCATCTTCTAACTTTGCAGTGTCACTGCAGAGGAAACTCTGGGAACTTGTTGGTTAATCCTGTTTATAGAGGGAGCCGGGAGGTGCCACAGCTTTCTGCAGTGCTACCGCGCCACCTAGTGGCGGAATAACCCATCTGTTATGAATACCGAAGCGGGCAGTGCCATGCATTAAAGGAAAAAAAAAATATTCTTAACGAAATGGTGTGCTAAAATAACCCCTCCCAATCGCCCTATTATAGACAGTATGCAGAATCACACCATTACAGACCCCACATTACAGGCAGTGAGTGGTATAACAAATGCGGAGCACCCCAAATGCAGGCAGAGTATGCGGGGCACCCCAAATGCAGGCAGAGTATGCGGGGCACCCCAAATGCAGGCAGAGTATGCGGGGCACCCCAAATGCAGGCAGAGTATGCGGGGCACCCCAAATGCAGGCAGAGTATGCGGGGCACCCCAAATGCAGGCAGAGTATGCGGGGCACCCCAAATGCAGGCAGAATATGCGGGGCACCCCAAAAGCAGGCAGAATATGCGGGGCACCCCAAATGCAGGCAGAATATGCGGGGCACCAAAACTGCAGGCAAAGTATGCAGAGCACCCAAAATGCAGGCAAAGTATGTGGGCACCTCAAATGCAAGCAGTATGTAGGCATCCTATTTACAGGCCGTGTGAGAGCATCCCACACACCAGTTTCCGCCGCCTCAAGCTCTTGCCGATTCAGACTTCCAGGTAGGCGTGGCCTGTTACTCCTGCCAGCGTCATTGATCTCTGGCAGGACCACAAGCCACCTGGTTGCCTGAACCGGGTTTCTGGGTACTTGGGGCAGCAATGTCAGCGGCGAGGGCAGCAGAAGCCGGTAATGTATGTATTTTTAAGTCGTCGGGAGCTCTGAATCGACACCTGTATGTCTTATTCTTGTGTCAGTTTTTTTTTTTTTACATGTAACACTTTGTGAACTGATAAGAGGCCCTTGAGACCCCTACACAAGTTCACAGGGTTGGAGGGGCTGGCAAGTAACCTGACAGCAAGCGGGTGACTTGCCCTTAACCTCCACACACACAATACCTGGATCCACCAAAGCCCAGGGGTGCAGAAGAGCCTGCTGCCCTTGTGGGCTAGGCAGGCTGGCAGCTCTCAGGGCCGGAGGCCAGCCTCGGTGCCCTGATCTACCCAGGCAACATAGCTGGTGTCCAGGTTGGTTTTAGATGGAAGGGGGTCCCAATACCATTTCCTAATAAAAATGTCACTCTTGATAGTGTGCATAGTGGTTGTATTTCATTTGAAAATATTATAAAACACACTTTTCAGTTTGGGGTGTCTCCTGGACAGGGAAAAGTTGTCCATAAATACATACGTGGTAACGAAGAAATCGGGAGGAATAGGATTGTCACACAGTATGGTTTTCTTGTCAAAATGGCATTGTTTTACCATTTTTTTTACCCCAAAACATAATTAACCCTTTTGCTGCCAGCCTACCTGCAGCTTTTGTCACCCTCTGTTGCCAGACCATGTTTCACTATTTTGCGCTACACATGTTCAACTGTGATTTTTTTAAAGGATTTTCAGGGACTTCCCAGGAAAATTATATATTGTTTTTTTCAACAAAGTCTGGGCTTCAACATGAAATTTCTTGTTTGGCCTTTTTTTAGTGTATTCTCAATACTTTTTGGTGAAATATGTGCAAAAAAAAAAAAATCTATTTTTTGCAATTTGTAGTGTTTTTTTAAATAAAAAACATAAGTTTGTCAATACAATTTTATTGCGTGCGTAACCCCAATTTCTCCCCGTCACAGCGGTACCACATATAGGTAGACACCCTTTCCTGCCCAGGAGACTCTCCCAAACTGAAACAGAGCTTTAGGAGATTTTCAGATAAAATACAACTGTGCTATGTGCCCCTTGCGGGTTTTCCAGAAAAACAACCCTTTATATTTGAAATATCCCCCACAAACTATATATTCTCTGGAAGTACACGCCTCAAGCTTTCTAGGCGTACCAAGCTTGTTTATGTGGGCTTAGTTTTCTGGAAGTAATCCCTCAATGTATTCTTGGTTGCACAAAGTTTCCCAAAAAAGAATAAAAACGGAAGAATCAAGCCACATTTTCCTAAAAAAAAACTATATGCAAACAAGAAAAAACAAGTAAAATCTCAAAAAGCAACATGCCCCGAACAGAACGATACCCAACATGCATAGGTACTGTCAGGGGAAGAGTTGGCAAACACTGCCGAGTTGCTTGGCCCTCAGTTTAAAGGACGGTCGCCCGCCACCTAGAGACACTCTCCGAGCACACATCGCGGTCATCCCGAAAGAGGGCAAGGACCCGACGTTGTGCGGTAGCTACAGGCCCATCTCTTTATTGAACTGTGACCTGAAGCTTTTCAACAAGATTATAGCAGACAGACTGGCACCGCTCCTTCCCCACCTTGTCCACTGGGATCAGGTTGGCTTTGTCCCTTCGAGGGAGGGGAGGGACAATACTACGAGGGTCATTAACCTAATTCATCAGGCAACCCTGGGGGGGCTGAAAACCTTGCTCCTCTCGACGGACGCGGAGAAGGCGTTTGATAGGGTTAGCTGGGAGTTTCTATTTGCGACCCTTAGTCATATCGGACTTGGGGAAAACATGACCCATTGGATTCGAGCCTCCTACTCGTGCCCCTCTGCGTCCGTCATAGTGAACGGGCTCCCCTCCAGACCATTTAACCAATCAAATGAAACCCGCCAGGGTTGCCCGCTTTCACCCCTGATCTTCATCTTAACTCTAGAACCATTCTTACGCACTGTCAGGAGGAATCGGGACGTTGCCGGGGTACAAGTTGGTCAGATAGAACACAAAGTGGCAGCATTTGCTGACGACCTAATCTTTTTTATCACTAAACCGGAAACGACCCTGCCCGTTTTACTGGCGGAGCTCCGACACTTCCAGACAGTATCAAACTACAAAATTAACTACCAGAAGTCCTCGGCCCTTAATGTTAATCTCCCCCCCCCCAAGAGGTAGAACAAATCTCAAAGTCTTTCCGCTTTAAATGGGAGAAGGAGGCGGTGACGTACCTAGGGACACAAATTCCAGCCCAGCCCCTGAAGATATTCGGGCTCAATTTCCCCCCATTACTGAGAAAAGTGGAAGAGGACTTACGGAAGTGGAACAAGGGTGCATTCACCTGGTTTGGCCGGATAAATATTATCAAGATGAACATTCTTCCTAGAGTTCTATACCTCTTCCAGGCCCTTCCAATAGAGATCCCCCACTCGTTTTTTAAGCGACTCGCAGGGTTATGTTCGAGCTTCATCTGGGCTGGGAAATCACATCGCCTGGCAACGCCCCTCTTGACCCTTCCCAAGGCCCTCGGGGGCCTGGGTCTCCCGGACTGGAAATCCTATCACGCTGCTGCACACCTGGTCAGGGTGGTTGACTGGTGCAGACATTCCAAGCTAAAACAATGGATACAAATTGAACAGGTGGCCTCACCCACCTTCCTTCAGGGACTCCCATGGCTACCGCCGGGCCAGATCCTAGCACTAAGTAAACACCCAACAATAGGCCCCACGATGAGGGTGGTGGCCAGGGTCTTTCCAAAGCTGGACATCTCTCCTGCCCCGTCTCCTTTAACCCCGGTGATAGGACACCCGGATTTCCCGGTGAGCGAGTCTGATGGTGTGTTCCGGTCTTGGGCGGAGCGGGGTTGCTTTAGGATCCTGCACATGCGGGAGGGGGGTGGATGGTGTGGGACGGAGGCTCTGGCCGCAAAACATTCGCTACAGCCTCTCAAATTCTGGCGGGCCTTCCAGCTGTCACACTACCAGAGATCTGTGGACCAGATGGACGAGGTCGACAGACTATTGACACCTTTTGAGCGACTCTGCTCCGGGGTGGGCCATTTCAGAGGGGCTTTGTCGAGTGCCTACTCCCTGCTTATCAGTCCTCCGGATTCGTTTGTGCCCCCTTGCGTGGGGGGATGGGAGAGGGAACTAGGGAGAAACTTCTCGGTGGAGCAGAGGCGGGCTATGTTTCAGCTGGCTCACAGATCCTCTATCTCAAGCAGATACCAAGAAACCGCCTATAAAATTCTATCCCGCTGGTACTTTGTGCCGTCTAGGCTGGCAAGGATGTTTCCCTCTTCCAGCCCCCTATGCTGGAGGTGGTCGCGTGAAAAGGGCACCATGATCCATGTTTTCTGGGAGTGCACGGGCCTAACTAGATTCTGGGGTAACGTCCGGAAAATAGTGCTTCACTTGACCGGGGTGGATCTGGGAGAGGACCCGGCCAGTTACCTCCTCAACCTGGCCCCCACCTCTATGAGTAAGAGGGGCAAATCTCTTCTCTTGTTGAACGCTGCAAAGGCATGCATTCCAGCGTGTTGGAAGTCGCCCGATCCACCTTCGACGGCCATGTGGCTGTCGAGGGTGAGAGATGTGAGCAGGATGGAGGAACTGACGGCCTCAGTGAAAGGAACCTTAGACAAATACAGGAAGATGTGGAGTGCATGGGATCAGTTTATTTTCTCGGCTGACTATCTCGGCTTTCTACAGGAGTGATACCAGGCTGACGCAGAGTGGGCCTCTCCCCCCATTCCTCTTTCCCCGACTCCCCCCCCCCCCCTGCGCATTTATCCAGCCCTCCCCTTTCCTTCCTTTTCTTTCTTCCCTTTCTCTCACTCTCTCTACCTTTCGTGCTATTTGTCTCATCATGCGTTATGTATTTAGTTGCTCTGGTTTTGCATATATTAAAATAAAATGTGGGGGCTTGGGTTGCAGACCAGGTCATACCAATTTAAACGGATAATTGCTGGGTGCAATTGCATCCTTGAGTATTGGCATTATTCTGTGTAAATCTCGCTATGTTTTTTTAATGTGTTCAACGATTTGCCATCTGTATACTGTTTTTGGCCTGTCTGTAATGCCTGTCTCCTTAATAAAAATTACAATTAAAAAAAAAAAAAAAAAGTTGGCAAACACCACAAAAAGCGTGCACGTAACAGTAATTTTACTTGAAAATTTCAGCTCTGCAGACAAAGTGCGCACATTGCAATTTTTCAACCAAAACAACCCTTTACATTTGGAATATCCCTGATAAACCATATATTCCCTGAAAGTACACGTTTCTAAGAGTACCCAGCTTGTTGTAGTAGGCTCACCTTTATGGAAGTAATCCCTCGAAGAATTCTTAGGTTGCACAAGGTTTCCCTAAAAAAATTAATAAAAAAACTGAATAAATAACATGTTTTCCTAAAATATAAATATGCAAACAAGAAAAAACAAGCTAAATCTGAAAGAGCAAGGTCCCCCGAGCAGAACAATACCCAACATGCATAGGTACTATTAACCCTTTTAATTGCCAGCCTACCTAAGTTTTGTCACCCTTTGTGGATAGGTCATTTTTCCCCATTCTGCACCATGTTTAACCGTGATTTTTGCCGGAATTTCCAGGAAAATTATAGATATATATATTTTGCAGCAGAGTTTAGGCTTTAACATAAAATGTCTTGTTTGTAATTTTTCTACAGTTTTTTTTTAATATTTTTGTGTAAAAAAAAAAAAAAAAAATAAAAAAAAAAATACATAGAGTCCCCCCTCCTGGGGGGGGGGGGCTCTTTTGGGGCATTTCAAGGGTTAAGAACCCTTAAAACTCCCCCAAAAAATGATATGGGGTCCCCTTACCCATCATAACCAGCCCTGGACCAGCTATGAAGGCTTGTAGAACAGGGTGCAAGGGGGCCAGCTTTGGCTACAAGCTCACATAGCCATGGCATGGGCTCTTCTGCACCCCGGCCCCCCCGGGCTTTGTGGAGGCAAGTAATTGGGGTGCCGGGGGTTAACGGCAAGTCACCCGCTAGCCGCAGGTTAAATATTTTATTTTTTTAATACTTACCTCCCATTCATCCCTGTGTCCCACGCTGATCAATCTGGCTTCTGCTCTCCTGCTGCAGCTGGAAGCCTTTTATAGCTGCTGGGTGACAGAACATAAGGGGTTAATTTAAAAAAAAAATTAAATAGGGTCCCCCCTCCCTTAAAAATCCCAAAAAAAAATTAAATGGGGTCCCCCTTACCCAGCATTACCAGCCCGGGACCAGCTATGCGGGCTTGTAGGAACAGAGTGGAGGGGCCAGCTTTTGTGCCCCCCCCACCCTGCAGCCTACAAGCCCACATAGCCTATGTGGGCCCGGGCTCTTCTGCCC
This sequence comes from Gastrophryne carolinensis, assembly GCA_027917425.1. Taxonomy (NCBI): domain Eukaryota; kingdom Metazoa; phylum Chordata; class Amphibia; order Anura; family Microhylidae; genus Gastrophryne; species Gastrophryne carolinensis. Next base: position 199,733,481 of record CM051237.1, read on the forward strand.
CCCCCCCCCCCCCCCGGGATTTGGGGAGGCAGGTAATAGGGGTGCCGGGGGAAAATGGCAAGTCACCCGCTAGCCGCAGGTGACTTGCCAGCCCCCAGCCTTGTGAACTGGTATAAGGGGTCTCATGGACCCCTTACCAGTTCACAAGGTGTTAAATGGAAAAATAAACACACTGACACATAAGAAAAAAAAATGACATTTATTTATTTATTTTACATTACTCACCTCCAATCCTCTGTCCCCCGACGATCTCTGATGACAGCTGACAGTCTGCTCGGGTGTTTGGAGGAGAGAGCCTGGGGGGGGGGGGGCATCACAGCCCTCTCCCCCTCCCCACCTCTCTCCTCCAAGCACCCGAGCAGACTGATTCTTAGTCTCAGTGCTGGTCTTAAGAAGCAGGCTGCTGGTGACATCACAATGATGTGGAAGTGGGGGGGGGCGATTTTTGCCCTCTCCTCGACACGGAAGAGCCTGGGAGGGCGATCGGAGGGCCCCCCAGTGTAGAGGAGACCTGTCGGGAGGCAACGCGGCCACAGGTAAGTAAATGTCATTTTATTTTATTTTTTTTTACAGTTAGCAGCTACTGCTGCCGAAGGGGGGGGGGGGGCGCTATTTCGGGGGCTCTCCTGGAGCCATCCGGGCTAAACATAGTGAAAATAGCCTGGCAATAGAGGGTGACAACATCTCAAGTGGGCTGGCAGTTAAAAGGGCTAAACTTACCTATGCATGTTAGGTATTGCTCTGTTCAGGGGACCTTGCGGTTTTAGATTAAGCTTGTTTTTTTTTCTTGTTTTCATATTGATATTTTAGGAAAATTCATTTTTTTGTTAATTTTTTTTAAGGAAACCTGAAGGATTTGTGTCCAGAAAACATTGCCCACGACAACAAGACTGATACACCTACAAAGCTTGATGTATGTACCTATAGAGAATTTGTTTTCCTTGAAGGTGCGTTTTTTCTTTTTTCTTGAAGGTGCGCATAGTAGTAGTATTTTATATGAAAATCTCCTAAAGCCCAGCTTCAGTTTTGGGTGTCTGCTGGGCAGGAAAGGATGCCTTCTGAAACATATGTGGTACCTTTCTAGCCATAAGAAAGGGGCTTTTACACTCTGAATGGTTTTTCTTTGAAAGACTTACATTTTTTATTTTTAAATGTTAAAAATATACTGTATTTTTCACCCTATAAGAGGCACCTGCCCATAAGACCTAGGATTTGGAGGAGGAAAATAAGAAAGGTGCTAAAACACCAGTCCCAAGAACTAAATTTAGCAAGGTGCAAAATCCCCCAATTACAGGCAGTTTAATTCCCTATAGTCAATGCGGCATTTCAACATCTCATTCCCCTTAGTCAGTGTGGCATTCCCCTTGCGCCATCCCATTCCCAAAATTCAGTGTGGCATTGCCCCCATCCCATTCCCCATAATCAGAGTGGCCATTCCCCCATTCCTCATAGGCAGTGTGACATTTCTCCATCGCATTCCCCATAGGCAAAAGAAAAATAAATAAACAAATAAACAAACAGGAAAAAAGTAAAATCACATATTTGGTGCTCCAACGCTGATGTCCATGATGCCACAGCCACAAAAGTTCAGAAGATGGAGTGGAGAAGCAGCAGTGGTGGCGGGGACAGTGGACATGGATCACATACCTTGCCTGCCGCTCCTCCATCTTCCGAGCTCCCGTAGCTGTGACAGCCTGGCCAGCAGCACGGGAGCGCTAGATATCAGTTTACATTTTTTGTTTGTTTTTTTTTTTTTTTTTTTACATTTTCTCTCAATAAGGCACACGCACATTTTCTCCCCACTTTTGGGGGGTCACAACATCTCTAGGAAGGAAGGCAGCGAAAGGAGTAATTCAAGGCAACTGAACTTGCGGTGTTACAGTCTTAAAGACATTTTGCTAGTCATCTGCTGGTTTGCTAGTCATTTGCTAGTCAAATGCTAGTCAAATCAGAGTTACTTGTGCCCGGAACATGACAGCAATAAATGGTAACCCCAAATACACATCTGTATACAACACACACAATGGAGGGGAGGTGTTGATTGCATTAGTATGACTAACTTACTGAATAAAGTAACTAGGTTTTATTCGCTGTCTTTGCTGCTGCTAACACAGCATTGAGAGAATGCTGGCAAGCTGCGGTGAAAAGTAAAAATACCGTTTTGTGAGTACTCACCTTTAAAACGGGTATTATGAGTGTGCCATACACTCCACTTCGGTCTTCATGACATTTGGGTAATCTCCAGTAGAGGGCGAACTTCTGCAGAGATGAATATGCAAAAAAAGAAAGCCCCTCCCGGTCCATATATACCTGGGACCTCCCACCAATTCCCCAGTGTATAAAAGCAGTAAAGGGACCAGGAAGAACCAATTATAACCTTATCAAAACCAATGGTTCCCCATATAAAAGCCCCAGAATACCTGAAAAAAGGGGTGGGGTGAAGTGGAGTGTATGGCACACTCATAATACCCGTTTTAAAGGTGAGTACTCACAAAACGGTATGATTCTAAGTGTGCCATACACTCCACTTCGGTCTTCATGACATCTGGGACATCCAATAGCCGTGTCCGTCATGGGTGGGAACCAGAAACAGTAAAGAATGTACCAACTCAAACCACTGCAGCTTACAGAACCTTGCCGCCAAAAACAGCATCCGCTGAAGCCCGCACATCAACCTTGTAAAACTTGGAAAAAGTATGAACGGAAGACCAAGTAGCAGCCTTACAAACTTGTTCAACAGAAGCCTGGTGCTGAAAAGCCCAGGACGCACCAACAGCACGAGTAGAATGCGCAGTGACCCTAAAAGGGGGAGTCCTCCCCTTAGCAGAATAGGCCCCAACAATGGCCTGACGAATCCATTCGCTAATGGTAGACTTGGCGGGTGCCAAACCTTTCCTGGGCCCACAGGGCACCACGAAAAAGATATCCGTCTTGCGGAAGGAAGAAGTAGTCACCAAATAGTACTTCACACAGTGAACAACATCCAAATTGTGCAGAACCCTCTCCTTGTCATTGTTAGGCTTAGGACACAAGGAAGGGAGAACAATATCCTGATTGAGGTGGAAAGCAGACACCATCTTAGGAAGGAAATCCGGCTTAAAACGAAAAACCACCTTATTCTGGTGTCTCTCAAAGTAAGGGGCCTGAATCGACAGAGCCGCCAACTCAGACACGCCGAACAGAGGTAATAGCCACCAAGAAAGCAACCTTCTTAGTGAGAACCGAAAGAGCAATATCCTGTAGCGGCTCAAAAGGAGGACCCTGCAGAGCCGAAAGAACCAAATTCAAATCCCAAACAGGAACTACAGCCTTCCGAGGGGGCCGCACATGCGCCATCCCTTGGAAAAAGGTTTTAACCAGTGGGTGTAAAGCAAAAGACCTGGAACCCAAGATCCAGATTATGCTGAAGAAACTCCAAAATCCTGGGTATAGAAAAAACCCTGCAAGGCAAGGCCCTAGCCTCACACCAATCAATATAGGACCTCCAAGTCCTATAGTAAATGCCAGAAGAGGACAGCTTCCTAGCCCTAATCAGGGTCTGAACAACAGCCTCAGACAAACCTTCCTCTTTCAAGATGAAGGTTTCAGCAACCAAGCCGTCAAAGCCAGCGTTTGTAAATTGGGGTAAAGTAGATGACCATGAGATAGCAGGTCCGGCAGCAAGGGAAGCCGGTACTGGTCTACGGCCATCCTTACGACGTCTGCGTAACAAACCCTGTTTGGCCACCTTGGAGCCACCAGAAACGGTGCCCCTTCTAGAACCAGTTTGCGAACTATCTTGCCCAGCATGAAGACAGGTGGAAACAGGTACAGAAAACCCAGGTCCATCCAAGCCAGTGACAAGGCATCCACTGCCAGAGACAGAGGATCCTGAGAAAGAGACACAAAGGCCGGAAGTTTGTGATTGTGCCTCGAGGCAAAGAGATCCACTTGCGGCAAAGATCTAGAAAAACCTTGGGGTTGAGAGATCCCTCTCCGTGGCGAGAGGATCCCCTGCTCATGGAATCCGCCTCCGTGTTCTCCACTCCCGGAATGTAGACTGCCGAAAGGCAAGGAACATTGCTTTCCGCCCAGTGCAGGATCAGAGAGACTTCCCTGAGGGCACTCCTGCTACGAGTCCCTCCTTGGTGATTTATGTAAGCTACTGCCGTTCGGTTGTCAGAACGAACCTGAAGACCTCGTAAATGTGGGGTCAGCCGAGCCAGAACCAGTCAAATGGCTCTGAGCTCCAATACATTGATGGGGGTGTGAGCCTCCTGGGGACCCCACACCCCGCTGAACTGATGACTCTTCCAATAACCTAACCAGCCTGACAGGCTGGCGTCCGTGGTAACCGTCTCCCAACAAGGGACCAGAAAGGATCTGCCCTTCAACAGATTGCTCGAGTCCAGCCACCACCGAAAGGACTGCCGAACCCTGAGAGACATCCTGAAAGGTTGATCCAATGACTGTGGGCACCTGTCCCAATACGTCAATAGGTGAAGTTGAAGAGATCTCATGTGAAACTGTGCAAACGGCACCGCCTCGAAGGAGGATACAATCAAACCCACCAGTTTCATCCCGTCGGATAGAGGGACAAGGACTGGCCAGAAGAAGGCGGATCAGGCCCTGAATCCCCTGCACCTTGGCCTGGGGCAGAAACACTCTGGCCCGAATGGTATCCAGATTCATGCCCAGAAATGAAATCACACGAGACGGGGAGAGAGAAGACTTGGTGCGGTTGATCACCCACCCGAACCTGGTGGGTGTCCAGCTCCGCCTGATGGAGGGAAGAAGCTGATATCAACAGATCGTCCAGATAAGGCACAATGCGAATGCCCTGAGACCTGAGCAGAGCCATTATGCCCGCCAAAACCTTGGTGAAGACCCTCGGTGCCGAGGTCAGACCGAAGGGAAGAGCTACAAACTGATAATGTTGACCCTCAACCGCAAATTGGAGGAATCTCTGATGTGCCTGAAAAAATACAATTCTGTGAAATACTCACCTGTAGAATTGGTATTATACGCATACAGTATACAATATAATACATACACGTGGGTAATCCTCCGCCAGAGGGCGCTGTTCACTGCAGACATGCAAAAACAGGCTCCTCCCGGCCCTTCATATACCCAGGGACCTCCCACAAATCCCCAGTATTGAAAAGCAGTGAGAAGAGAAGCCGGGAGAAACCAACCACCAACTGGTAACAATAGGAACGATAACAATCACCATACAGGGGATCCAGAAAAATGGAAAACCAGAGTGGGGTGGAGCAGGACGTACTGTGTGCGTATAACACCAATTCTACAGGTGAGTATTTCACAGAATTGTATTATTCTAAGCATACAGTACGCCCTGCTCCAATATAATACTTAAACGTGGGACATCCAATAGCAGTGTCCATAAAGTAGGGTGGGATCCCCAACAAAAAAGGCACAGCAGACAGTAAAGGCGCTGTCACCTGCAAAACTTTGCTACCAAGCACGACATGAGCAAAGGCTCTAACGTCAATCCTATAACAAAACCTTTGAAAAGGTATGAACAGAAATAAGCAGCTGTCTAGTAACTTATTCAACGGAAAACCTGGTGCCGAAGGGCCAAAGGTACCCAAGCACCAATAGAACAGAATAAAAAGAGAGAGGGAGATTCTTCACCCTTAAAGGAGTAGGCCAGTGTAACGGCCCAACCAGCCCACAGGCAACGGAAGCCTCGGTAAAACTTAGGAACCCTCCCCAACGGGGAAATGAAAACTGATCTCCCACCAGACAGGCGGGGATACTGACCCCTTCACTAACAAGGATCAGCAAGAAGCCGAAATCTTTACTCGGGACCAAGAAGGCAAACCATCCAAGTAAGATCAGTCCAAAGGGTGCATAGGCCCTGGAAGCAAACGAGATCAGGCGCATACTTATGGAGGCGCCCGCAGACCCCAAAGGGACAAGAAACGGCCAGGAAAAGTTCAACACCTGTTGAGGGAATGTAGATCCCTTACTTCAGCATTACTAAGAATAAGGCCCATAGGCAGTCTAAAAGGACACCACCTTGGACAAAAGGGTCCGACGTAAGGCGGAATACCACCACATCATGGTGTGTGTGTGTGTGTGTGTGTGTGTGTGTGTGTGTGTGTGTGTGTGTGTGTGTGTATATATCTATATCGAGGGCTAAGTAATCAGAGCCACCTTCTCAGGCACACGTCTGACTGAAGCAACAGCCCCCAGAGGGGCGACTGGACTACAAAACAGCTCAGACAGCATCCAGAATAAGACCCAAGGGAACAATCCGCAGGGCAAACAGAATGAAAATTGATCCCAACAGGGACCTTAGAACTACTTGGGAGAGGCCCCTGAGCAATCCCCAAGAGAACTCCTAACAAGGAAGACTGAACCAGACTTCTACAGGAAGGCAGACAGGACAGAACCTGAACCTTCAGAGTACCTAGATGGGGAGCCAACCCCAACCTATGATGTAACAACTCTAGAACCCCGGGAACCGAGAACGTCCAACAGGGGAGAGACCAAGACTCATGCCAATCAATATGGGTACACCATAACCCACAATGGACGGAGGAAGAGGAAGCCAAAGAAGCTTGCTCCTAGCCCCCCATATACCAGATCACCCAGAAGATAAGCCCGTCTCCAACGGGTGAATGAATCAGCTGTCAAGCCCCAGACTAGAGTCTGTAGATTGGGACAACATAAGAAGGAGCCTGACAAGGGCAGAACCGCACTCCTGAGAGAGCGTACAGGTCAGCTGACCTTAGCAGAAGCATCTGCGAACCACAGTTTACAAGGCACCCAGGGGCCATCAAACTCACGGGTCTCTTTATCAGCACGACCGTGCGCAGAACCCCACATAGCCAGGTGAATGAAGAGAAGACATATAAAATAGAAAGTCTATACACAAATTTACTAAGCCCCCATGACCAGAGTCAAAATAATCTGGGACAGTAAAAACAAGGGCAGAGCCCCTGTGATATAAGAAAGACCCAACAGAGCCACCCTTAGTTGGCTCTCAGAGGGACACCAGGATAGGACAACCTGCCACTGAAAGACATACATTGGAGCGAATACCACTGAGGAGCAGGGGACGTAGACCCCCACCCAGATCAGGATCAGGAACCTTCCAGAGGAATCATCCTGCTTCAAGCTCCAGACCAATATTAAAACAGGCCATTGTCTTCCAACAGGCCAAGAGTCCCCAAATAGACAGGTCCTAAAGAGGAGAAGTCCAGCAGTATAGAGTCACCTGAAGGCATTGTTTTAACAAAGCCAATAGGTAAGATGGACCCTCTAAGGGACCCTACCCAGGAACCACGGAGGGTTTTGGAAGAAATCCCCCCCCCCACCCTGCGAGACTTGGTACCCAAGGTGACCATTCACAGGAAGCTGCAAGCAAAGAAGGGGGTGCCCCCTGACAGGGTCCTTGAATATAATCAGCTCAAGAGGAACCACCGTACCAAGGGGGAATGAGCACAGACCTAGCTCCAGGGGTGCTGGAACCCCATGTAGGATCAATAACCTACTGTGCCGAAGAGCCCAAGGGCTCGGTATATAAGGGACATCATCTGATACGCCACCAACGGGCCCACCAGCTGCAATCCTGCCTGGTGAAGGTAAAATGTCAGCAAAGGGGGACAGAGCCCCCGTAACCAGGAGTCCACTTGTTGCCAAGGAAGAAGGCTCAAGCCTGAACCGAATCCAAGGAATGGAGAGAGCGGATAAGGGACCATGAGGGATTGAGGTGACTGAGCACCCATCCAGTAACTCCCAGGGGACACCGCCGGCCGACTAACCCACTCAGCCTGACGTAGAGATCGGGGAGTAAGGAAAGACGACCCGGTAGGTCCTAGTGCGGACGCCCCACAGGCATGTCCGTGACATCACCCCCATTCGCGCCATGGCGAGTAGCCTGGGAGCGGAAGAGAGGCCAAAAACAAGGCCTCAATCCGCAGGGTTGGTCCTGCAAAACTGACTAGTAACGGGCTTGGTGTCCAGAAGACACAGAGGGAACTAACAGGATCTGGAACTCCACAGGAGGCCGGAAGTCTCCCTTGCAAAGGGCGCCTGTGTCCCAAGACAGAGATATCATATAGGGACTAACTGTGAGAGTAGAATTGCCAGGCCTACAATAGGCCAGCATGGCCCAGACTGCCTCATCATTTTGAGGGAAGGAGGAAGGTTAATATAGAGGCCATAGCCCCATTTCGTTAAGGGCAACCTGTAAGTAAGCCAAGACTCTGTAGGCCTAGTATGGCCTGCACCAATTCCTGAGGGGAAAACGGGGGCTAGAAGCACCCTGACAACCTCTGAGAGGGACCGCGCAGCAAATGCTTTCCTGTGTCCAGGGGAACTACCTCCTGGAACCACCAGAAGGAGAAGATACATTCCTAGGTAGGAGTCAGGTGCTGTAGCAGTCCCCTCGCCCAGAAGGGCGAGGGCGTCCCTTCATGCTTGGTAAGTCTTGGCAGATTTGGACTTGGTCCTGTCAGAGGGCCCGGGGCGTTGCCTGCCCACCCCGTGGTGGAAATCCACAGCTGGAAGCACACCTCAGGTTCGCGTTTGCCACTAACATAGGGAGGGGGAGGGGTGTCCCTGCCCCGAGGAGGCCGGGACGGCCTTCTGCGTAGGGGTGCCTTACCCTTTTTTCCAAGCTCCAAACGGGCCCCAAATAGACGCCGTCCTCTGAAGGGAAGGCCAGTGAGAGCCTTTTTCATAGCATCGTCAGCACCCCACTGTCGCAGCCAGACCAAGCGGCGAATAGCTACCACAAGGGCAGAGGTTCTAGCACACATCTTAATGGTGTCATCCAGCGCTGAGAGGATAAACCTCACAAACACATCACAGTCAGAGCGCATTAAATACCCCCCAGGGGAGGTCCTCAGGTCGGTGGTCAAGTACTTTTCTAATGAGAGTCCTGGCGGCCACCGCAGTGATGGCCGCAGCACAGACAGGGCGCAGAGCCGTCCCTGCACACGAAAAGGCGTGGGAAGCCGGTCTGTCAATGCGCCGGTCCTCAGCATCCCGAAGGGTACGGTAATGAGGGGCAGTCATGAAGGGGGGGTTAGTAATCCCTATAATCGGTGCATCCACCACAAGAGGTGCTGACCGAAAGTTAACCACATCAGGAGGGAAAGGGTACTTCCAATCCCAGACCCCCGGGACTCCTTTAAGTTTACAAGGCGATTCCCATTCTTGGGATATAAGATTCTGGAAATGCTCCTGTTCCAGGAATTCCAAGCGTGGCGGCGTGGTGTGGAAACTCTCCTTCTTAGGCTTGGAAGCCTCTCCAGGAGGGGAGATAGACAAAACCTCAAAGATCTTAATAAGTAGTTCATCTGTGTCACACAGGCCCCAAGAACCGGGCCCAGAATCATCACGGCTCCCGGGCATCTCATCCGAGTAAGCCCAAATCGGAGAATAGCTCACCTTCCTCAGAAGGATCAAGGTCCTGAATAGCAGCAGAGTCATCAGTATCGTTAGGAACCGGAGAGCCAGGAGGGGTCAGGGACCGCTTCTTTCCAGGGCCCAAGCGCTCCACCAAACTAGACAGCACCTGCTTAGCCGTAGGCAGCCTGCGCGGCACAACTTGCTGGTCATCCCCGCTCGAGTGAGACTCATCAGGAGTGAGATTTATGTCCGGGGAGACAGGTGTATTGAAGGGAGGTGCAGCCACTGGCAAACCTGATTGCAGGGTCAGTGCCTGTTCAGCACACAGTCCGCAGACCCGTGCTCTGTCAGCATCAGCATGGGGCTGACCACACACTGTACACAGCCGGTCATGTCCCCGAGGGACCCCGGGTACATAATTCTGAGATGCCTCCATATGGTGATTATCTGAGCAGTATGCCCGCAGGGATTTACGCAATAGGCAACCCTGGATGCCCCAAGACCCGCTAGGAAAGTGGGAGAATTTGTTATGTGGACCCGCTTTAATATATGTCAGGCAGGGAGAAGCCACCGAAATCCTAGCGTCTGAAAGACATAATGGGATAAAAGGGGGGTGTCAGTGCTATGCGCAGCCGAATAAAAAAATCATAGGAACAAATACCGCCCCGGAGGGCACTTACATGAGCAAGGGAGGAGGCGGATCGCAACCACGCGCGCGCGAAGACCGTCAAAATAGCGGCAAGCGAACCTTGAGGGGCGGGCCTGATCTGGCTGTGGCGCGGGGCGCGTCATGCCGAGTCCCCGCCCCCCCCCAAAGAGCGCGAAGCTCTAACCAGCGCAACGTGAATGACAGTAGTGGATAGTACACACATACATAATGTAATTAAGGAGATTGCTCTCACACTAGAGAATGCTGCTGCCGCCCGGGCTGCACACTAATGTAATGAAAGGACAAACACACGCGCAACCAGAAGGCTTATGTGGAGCAAGGAGCAAGGCACTGACACCCAAGTTCAAATGAAAGATCAACGGCCTTAAACGTGTTACGTTACACTAGGACTGCCACACATACCCCCCCCCCCCCCTTTCTTTTCCCCGAGCTACGGGAGGAAGCGAGGGAGGAGCGGACCTGCACCCAGGGATTATCGCTATGAGGGGCACAGGCAACAATGCGGGAGGGGCATCTAATGGAGGCTCACCATCGGCCTAAACCGCCTACCCTATGGTGGGGGATTGCGGTGGAGCGTAGCTCCGTGAGCACACGAGGTGCTGCCTACCTTCACCCGACCAGCGCATGCCCAGGCTGGGAGGCACATCTGTATCGAAGAGGAAGGGTGGAAATAGTCCCGCAGGGCCGCAGGCTGTAATAGCCCCGCTCACCTGCGAGAGAGTTGATACTTCATGTCTTCGCAGTCAGCACTGCAGAGAAATCTGGGGATTTGTGGGAGGTCCCTGGGTATATGAAGGGCGGGAAGAGCCTGTTTGTGCATCTCTGCAGTGAACAGCGCCCTCTGGTGGAGGATTACCCATGTGTAAGTATTATATTGGAGCAGGACGTACTGTATGCTTAGAATATCGGAACATGCAGATACGCATCCTTGATGTCTATGCATGTCATAAAATCCCCTTGGCGAAGGGAATTGATAGCCGAGCGCAGAGTCTCCATGCAGAACTTTTTGGCTCTGATAAATCCGTTGAGAACCTTGAGATCTAGAATGGGTCTCACCGAACCCTCCTTTTTGGGAACCGTGAAAAGGTTGGAGTAGAAACCCCTGCCTCACTCCGACAGAGGCACCGGGCATATAACCCCCATGTCCAGAAGGTTTTTAACTGCTAACAGGAGCCCCTGTGCAGCCAGAGGGTCCGAAGGCACCGAGACCTTAAGAATCTTGGGGGCGGCCAGAACTCGAACTCCAGTTTGTACCCGGAGGAGACCACTTCCAAGATCCAATTGTCTGTGACCTCCCGGGCCCAGACCTGGAAGAAGAGCCGCAGCCGCCCCCCCACCCTTGCGGGTGAGGGTGCCCCTTCATTGCTGAGCCGGTTTAACGGCAGGCTTGGGCTTGGAAACCGACCTCTGCCTCTGTTCCAGGACGAGCCCCTGACACCTGAGAAGGCCAAACCCCTTGTAGCTCTGGCCCTTCGAAAGGAAGGAGTGAACGAGCCCGCTCCCCAAAAGGGGCGGCGCTGTTTCCTCCGCTGAGGTAACTTACCTCCTTTGGCAATGGCATCCAATTTATCTCCAAACAGCCGCGAACCCAAGAAGGGAAGAGCTGTGAGCGACTTCTTGGCTCCAACGCCCGCTGTCCACTGGGGGAGCCAGACCAATCTGCGCATAGCCACCAGTAAGGCTGATGTCCTACTACACACGACAATAGAGTCTTCCATCGCAGCCATGACAAAATCCATGAACAATTCGCATTTCTTAAGGATAGCGAACTCAGCGCCAGCTGGATCAAACAGAGTTATTCAGCCAGTCCCTGATAAGAGACCTGGTAGCAAGCTACACCAGGGCAGATGCACTAACAGGCCGCAGGGCCGAGCCCACGTTGGCAAATGCGTGGCACGCCATCTGATCAAGGCGCTTATCCTCGCCATCCTTAAGGGAAGTGGCGTCAGGGGTGTTCAGCACAGAAGAGTTGGTCAAACCTAAACAGGCGTGTCGTCCTCGGGAGGAGAAAACCAGCGCTTGACCGCCTCCACCGGAAAAGGATATTTTTTATCCCATCCCTGAGGCACACCAGGAAGCCGACTGGGCCTCTCCCATTCTCTAAGGATCAGCGCATCAAAATGACCCTGGGTAGGGAATTCCAGACGGGGCTTGCAGGCCCCAAAAAATTCCCCCTTCTTAAGAGGGGGCGCCTCAGGCGGTTCAATATCCAACACCTCCAATAAATGTGACAAAACAGTGGCCGTATCTACGGCATCCCCCAGCGCCTGCCCGACATTGGAATTCCCAGACTGAACATAGTCCGCCTCTGATTCCTGATACAATTCCCCCTCCTCTAACGTGGAATAATCTGACAAATCAGCGGACTCGTTGTCAATATCCCACAATGGCTGGGCCGGCGACAAATGTCTCTTTTTAGCCTGGGCCTTCTTGCCCACCGTCCTAGCAATAATGTTCTCGATGCTGGCCAACCTAGCCCAATCATCAGAAAGCGACCCACTGGTACCAATGTCGCTTGGGGTACGGATAAGGTGGGGAGGGGAAGGCGATGAAGCGGGAGGAGCTGACCGAAAGGCTGGGTACCAGACTGCCGCGTTATGGCCTTTTGTGCGCATGGTATACAGATTAGCACATTCTCCCCCCTAAGGGATACCCCGCACCCCACACATGGCCCGGATTGTCCCAGAGGGATCCCGAGCCCAGTGTCCTGCGGAGCCTCCATATGGTGAATTTTTGTGGTCAGTCGCAAGACCGCAGGGAATTACGCATAAGCAACCCGGAATGCCCCTTAAAAGTCCTGGTGGGAGGATTTTAGGTGGACAAGTTTACACTAGGGACCCCAGGACCAGGAGGAACCCCTAAATATGCACATATACAGGGCAACCTGTAACACACATAACAAGCAACATAAGTGCAGAGCTGTGTAAAAATGGCCATAACCTTACATGTAAAAAACCACAGCATTTGATCTTGCAGCCACACAATATGTGTATACAGATATACCACATCCCAGCCAGACAGTGTAATTAAAGCACACACACACACACACACGTTCCAAACCAGTGGGGGCCCCCGCTAAAGAGGAGCCCCCACACACAAGCTAAGGAAGTGGGCAACGGGCCCTTACCACACCGATTGCTATGCGGCCTGCTCAAGAAGATGGCCCTCATGCATGAGGAGGGAGAGCAGGGGGAGGGCGGGCCAGCGCATAACGCGTGTTTGCAGAGGCCACACCCCCCTCCCCCCTCCCAGCAACGCGGACCCCTAGAAAACGAGCACAGCAATCGCGCCAAATAAGGGGGCGGGGCTACCGCAGCCGAGAGCCCCCTTCCTGAACGCAGCCTGAGGGGGAGAAGCTCCCCCAGGCTGCCATTAGTCCCTGGTATGCCAGTAAGGCAGTAAGACACTCACACACAGTAAAAAACACTCAGCACACAGGGACACAAGCTGGGAAAACAAAATATCGGCCAGGCAACCCCCCCGGAGGGGAATAAGAGACCCGGAAGGGGGGGAATCCTGCCAGAAGCCGGCCATAAGCCGAAAGGGATGGGGCATCCCACACCAGGATCACCAGGAAACCTGGATAACCGCCTACCCCATAGTGAGGTCTCACGGTGGAGCAGTGCTCCTGCTGCACCCATAGGGTGCTCCTACCTTCACCAGGACCCGCAGCCTAAGCTGGGATGCTCAATATAGGGCAATTTAGAAGGGTCCTGGCAGTAATAGGGATAATACAAGGCCGGGCGCGAGCCCGGCTTACCTGTAAGTAAAGAAGTCTTCATCTTCTGTCTTGTCGCCTTCCCTGCAGAGAAGGAACTGGGGAAATGGTGGGAGGTCCCAGGTATATATGGACCGGGAGGGGCTTTCTTTTTTTGCATATTCATCTCTGCAGAAGCTCGCCCTCTACTGGAGATTACCCAGATGTCATGAAGACCAAAGTGGAGTGTATGGCACACTTAGAATAATAATAGTGCTAACATGATTATGAATACAAAGAGTCAGGCAGCACATCCGTCCAGGGAGAGACAGAGCAGCAGACACCGGTGTACTTTTCATCGCAGCTTGCCAGCTGGGTTTATTGGTCAGATATTTTGTGTTTTTGCATCAGTCTCTTGTACACTGTATATATATTAATCATTGATTAATTGTCACAAATTATGTGTTTAGAGATTAGTGTTTGAGATTAGTTTTATTTCATCTATAAGATGTGTTTGCACTAGTCACTTTATATTTGGATTTTGATTCTCATATTGCTCAGAGCTTGACCCATTCATTTTGTGCCGGCACAAAAATTAGGGCCCCACTTTTGTATTGCATTGTTTTGTGGGTATCCCCATCCAATAATAATACCACATTTATAGTATATTGTGGATGGTTATAGGATGAATTTGAGGGTGAGGAGCAGCCTGTTTTTAAGAGTGTGTTATGTTTTTTTAGGTGCATTTGCACTTACTTTAATAAAATTGATTTTTGACATTGTCGTGCTCCCATTTTTGGAGGTAGGTGTGGCAATGTTCCACGGCCACTCCTTTCTGCGAAGTCCATTACCTGCAATTGGTAGCTAGTGGCAGCTGTACACCAAGAAGAGAGAAGTGATTACTGTACATACAGAATGCTGACGCTGAGCATGTGTAAACACCCTCACATGAGTGAGCACCCTCACATCAGTAGCAGCCATGGAAGCAGAATTCTGAGTATACAGGGCTCACGTTTATTCTTGATGTACAGTTGCCAGTAGCAACAGATTGGAGGTGGTGAAACTGTTTGATGAAATACATTTGCTATCATAAGAAAAAAAAAAGATCAGCCCAGTACACAATGAATACAACCTTTTGGCAACAAAAAATATAAACTTTTAAAAATGACTTTGAAAGTGGACTTTCAAGGATGAGACAGAATGCGGAGTAGATTATTTTGAAGTGTATAGTATATAGTAGCCATTAAACTGTAAGTTCGTAAAAGCGACGCTCTCTCATCTTGTATCTTAAAAATACAATTCTGTGATTACTCACCTGTAGAATTGGTATTATGAGTATACAGTACGTCCTGCTCCAAATCTAATACTTACACTTGGGATATACTCCGCCAGATGGCGCTGGACTGCAGAGACAGCGAAAATAGTCTCCTCCCGGCCCCTCAAATACCCAGGGACCTCCCACAAATCCCCAGCATTGAAAAGCAGTTAAGGAGAAGCCGGGAGCATTAAACAATTCAAATTATCAACTATAACAATGATAACAAATCACCATACAGGGGATCCAGGAAAATGCAAACCAAGGGTGGGTTGGAGCAGGACGTACTGTATACTCATAATACCAATTCTACAGGTGAGTAATCACAGAATTGTATTATTCTTAGTATACAGTACGTCCTGCTCCAAATATAATACTTACAGTTGGGACATCCAATAGCAGTGTCCATAAAGTAGGGTGGGATCCCCAAGAAAAATTAGAAGCAGGCAGTTTAAACCACTGCCGCCTGCAGAACCTTGGGCCAAAAACAGCATCAGCTGAGGCCCTAACATCAACCTTGTAAAACTTTGAAAAGGTATGAACAGAAGACCAAGTAGCAGCCTTGCAAACTTGCTCAACAGAAGCCTGGTGCTGAAAAGCCCAAGAGGCACCGATAGCACAAGTGGAATGAGCAGTAAGGTGGAAGGGAAGATTCTTCCCCTTAGCAGAGTAGGCCTGAATCACAGCCTGACGAATCCACTTGCTGATAGTAGACTTGGCAGCAGCCAAACCCTTCCTAGGACCAGAAGGGACCACAAAAAGAGCATCAGTTTTCCTGAAAGGTGCAGTAGCCACCAGATAGTACTTCAGACACCTAACCACATCCAAAGAGTGCAAAACCCTCTCCTTAGCATTGCTAGGATTAGGGCACAAAGAAGGAAGAACAATATCCTGATTCAAATGAAAAGCAGACACTACCTTAGAAAGAAAGTCAGGTTTGAAACGAAACACCACCTTGTCCTGGTGCCTCTCGTAGTAGGGGGGCTGAATGGACAGCGCCGCCAACTCAGACACACGCCTGACAGAAGTGATAGCCACCAGCAACACAACCTTGAGCGTAAGAATGGCCAAGGCAGCATCCTGCACAGGTTCAAAGGGAGCACCCTGCAAGGCTGACAGAACCAAGTTCAAATCCCAAACAGGCACCATAGGCTTACGTGGGGGACGCACATGAGTGACCCCCTGGAAAAAGTCCTGATCAGAGGGTGCTGAGCAAAGGACTTCCGAAAAATAGCCAGGGCAGAAACCTGACCCTTCAGAGTACTGAGTTGGAGCCCCATCTCCAACCCATGCTGCAGGAACTCCAGAATCCTGGGAATAGAGAAGACACGACAGGGAAGAGACTTAGACTCACACCAGTCAATGTAGGCCACGCCAAACCCTGTAATAAATGGAAGAGGAAGACTTCTTCCTAGCTTTAATCAAAGTATCCACAACTGAGGAAGACAGCCCCTTCTTCATCAAGATGGAGGTTTCAGCAGCCAAGCCGTCAAAGCCAGAGTTTGTAAATTGGGATGGCGTAGTGAGCCCTAAGTGATCAGATCTGGCACCAAGGGCAGAGCGTACTGATCTACTGCCAGCTGTACCACGTCTGCGAACCACACTCTTCTTGGCCACCTGGGGGCCACCAGAATTGCTGGCACCCCTTCCAGAGCAATCTTGCGCAGAACCCTGCCCAGGGGAATTAGGTGGGGGGGGGGAGGAAGACATACAGGAACTGAAAGTCCTTACATGACATTGCTAGCGCATCCGAGGTCAGGGCCAGAGGATCCCTGGACAGAGACAAAAGCTGGAAGCTTGCGATTGTGGCGGGAAGCAAACAGATCCACATCTGGTTGGCCCCAACGGTGACACAGATTGAAACACCCTGCTGCATAGGGACTATTCTCCCTGGCGAGAGGTCCCCCCTGCTCAGAGAGTGTGCCAGGCGATGTAGGCAACTGCCGTCTGGCAGATGGTGTCATCCAATGCTGAGAGGACAAAATTTACAAAAACATCTGGAGAGTGCATTAAGCACCTCACAAGGCAAATCATCAGGGGCACTATCAAGCATATTTCTGATAAGGGTTCTAGTGGCCACAGCAGTAATAGCAGAGGCACAGACCGGGCACAGCGCCGTCCCCGCACATGCAAAGGCGTGGGAGGCCAGCTGGTCGATGCGCCGGTCCTCAGCATCCCGCAGGGTAGTAGAATCAGGGGAATGCATGACAGAGGTGTTAGATAGCCCTGCCATCCACCTCGGGGGGGGGGGGGGGGGGGTGACCAACATTTAACCACCTCAGCAGGAAAGGGATACTTCCTATCCCAACTCTTTGGAACCCCGGGAAGTTTACTGGGGCGCTCCCATTTCTTGAGCACAAGGTTATGGAAATGTGCCTGCTATGGAAATTCCAAACGTGATTTCGCTGTATGGAACAGCTCCCCTCTTTGCCTGGGAGCCTCAACAGGGAGAGAGATTGACAGAACCTCAAAAATCTGGGTCAATAATCTGTCAGTGTCATCCGTGGCCCAGGGGTCAGAGCCAGAATCGTCATGACCCCTTGGTCTCTCATCAGATGAGCCTGAATCAGAAAAGAGCTCCCCTTCGTTAGACGGGGTATAGCCACACAGATTCCAAAACTCCTCAGTTCCCATAGGGAAAACAGTAAGAGTAACAGTAATTAGGCGTCAAGTGCCGCTTCTTAGCAGGGGCCTTACGCTCTAAAGACTTTGCAATAATCTGTTCAACAGTAGCCAGTCTAGAAGACACATCAGGCTGAGAATACCCACTAGTATGCAACTCAACAGGAGTGAGATTTAAGCTTGGGGGAGTAGGTGAAGTGAAACGAGGTGCAGCCACTGGCAGGCCAGATTGCAATGCAAGCACCTGCTCAGCACAGGGTACACAGACCCGTGCCTTGTCAGCATGAGGCTGCCCACACGCTACACACAGCCAGTCTTGTCCCAAAGGGACCCCGGTAACATTATCCTGGGATGCCTCCATATGGTGATTATAGCGTGTAAGTATTAGATTTGGAGCAGGATGTACTGTATACTAAGAATATATTGATTGTGACCTCTAACACAGCATATGTAATAGTCTATGAACTGTAAGTTCTAACCGGTGCTTAATCACTACTTTGTACGGTGCCACAGAAGACCATTTTGCTTTATAAAACACACATTAAGTTATCTGTAAAGTTAGAATAAATATACATACCTTCTGCACAAGATATACACTAGTAGCACGTTCACTAGCTACAAAATCAAGACTGCTTCCTTCTTGAACAAAATAACTTACATCTGCAATATGCACACCAACTTCAAAGTTACCTGTAAAAGTATAAAGCCGAAAAGTTCACAACCAGTTTGCAAATTAGCTTGTAATATAAAACCTGATTCTCATTAAGACATTCAAGCACCTAACACCCAAACCACTTTCTTGGTTTAATGGTTTTATTATATTAAACTGAAAAAGTACAAAAAAATAAAAAGAACACCCCCCCCCCCCCCCCCCATATAAAATATCAATTCAGCATAACAGGGTTTCGAATATATAAATCAGTTGCATTCACACAATGCAACACTAACTCTCTAGATTCAAATATTTGTACAGATTGCTGTATATCTGCAATAAATAGGGTAGCTCAAAACTTTCTGAATATTTATAAGAACAAAAATAAAGCAGATAAAATATAGCAATAAGCTGTATTTAAATATTCATGCAAAGGCCTTGGTTGTGGCATAGTCCAAAGTCCAAATACATGTGGCTAAACATTTGAAGTGAACATGAAATAAAAAAAAAGTTTGTAAATTGCTACCAAAAACGACGAGCAGAGGGCTTAACCCTTCTATTGCCAGCCACGTAAAATTTACGTGACTGCCTCTCCAACCATTAAACGCCAGCCATGTAAATTTTACGTGCCTGAATTTGCCCACTGCTAGAGCATGAAATATTAAAAAAATACCGTTTTGTAAGTACTCACCTTTAAAGCGGGTATTATGAGTGTGTCATACACTCCACTTCGGTCTTCATGACATCTGGGTAATTTCCAGTAGAGGGTGAACTTCTGCAGGGATGAATATGCAAAAAAGAAAGCCCCTCCCGGTCCATATATACCTGGGACCTCCCACCAATTCCCCAGTGTATAAAAGCAGTAAAGGGACCAGGAAGAACCAAATATAACCATAACAATCAAAACCAATGGTTCACCATATAAAAGCCCAAGAATATCTGAAAAAAAAGGGGTGGGGCGAAGTGGAGTGTATGGCACACTCATAATACCCGTTTTAAAGGTGAGTACTCACAAAACGGTGTTATTCTAAGTGTGCCATATACTCCACTTCGGTCTTCATGACATCTGGGACATCCAATAGCAGTGTCCGTCATGGGTGGGAACCAGAAACAGTAAAGAATGTACCAACTCAAACCACTGCAGCTTGCAGAACCTTGCGGCCAAAAACAGCATCCGCTGAAGCCCTTGTAAAACAGGAAAAAAAAGTATGAACGGAAGACCAACTAGCAGCCTTACAAACTTGTTCAACAGAAGCCTGGTGCTGAAAAGCCCAGGACGCACCGACCGCACGAGTAGAGTGCGCAGTGACCCTAAAAGGAGGAGTCCTCCCCTTAGCAGAATAGGCCCCAACAATAGCCTGACTAATCCATTTGCTAATCGTAGACTTAGCAGGTGCCAAACCTTTCCTGGGCCCGCGGGGCACCACGAAAAAAGCATCCGTCCTGCAGAAGGAAGAAGTAGTCACCAAATAGTACTTCACACAGTGAACAACATCCAAATTGTGCAGAACCCTCTCCTTGTCATTGTTAGGCTTAGGACACAAGGAAGGGAGAACAATATCCTGATTGAGGTGGAAAGCAGACACCACCTTAGGAAGGAAATCCGGTTTAAAACGAAAAACCACCTTATCCTGGTGTCTCTCAAAGTAAGGGGCCTGAATCGACAGAGCCGCCAACTCAGAGACACGCCGAACAGAGGTAATAGCCACCAAGAAAGCAACCTTCTTAGTGAGAACCGAAAGAGCAATATCCTGCAGCGGCTCAATAGGAGAACCCTGCAGAGCCGAAAGAACCAAATTCAAATCCCAAACAGGAACTACAGCCTTCCGAGGGGGCCGCACATGTGCCACCCCTTGAAAAAAGGTCTTAACCAGCGGGTGTAAAGCAAGAGACCCAAGATCCAGATTATGCTGAAGAAACTCCAAAATCCTGGGTATAGAAAAAAACCTGCAAGGCAAGGCCCTAGCCTCACACCAACCAATATAGGACCTCCAAGTCCAATAGTAAATGCCCGAAGAGGACAGCTTCCTAGCCCTAATCAGGGTCTGAACAACAGCCTCAGACAAACCTTCCTCTTTCAAGAGGAAGGTTTCAGCAGCCAAGCCGTCAAAGCCAGCGTTTGTAAATTGGGGTAGTAGATGACCCTGAGATAGCAGGTCCGGCAACAAGGGAAAGCCGGTACTGGTCCACGGCCATCCTTACGACGTCTGCGTACCAAACCATTCTTGGACACCTTGGAGCCACCAGAATCGCTGGTGCCCCTTCTAGAACCAGTTTGCGAACTACCTTGCCCAGGCCGGAAGTTTGTGATTGTGCCTCGAGGCAAAAAGATCCACCTCCGGAGTCCCCCATTTGCGGCAAAGATCCAGAAAAAACCTCGGGATTGAAAGACCACTCTCCGTGGCGAGAGGATCCCCTGCTCATGGAATCCGCCTCCGTGTTCTCCACTCCCGGAATGTAGACTGCCGAAAGGCAAGGAACATTGCTCTCCGCCCAGTGCAGGATCAGAGAGACTTCCCTGAGGGCACTCCTGCTGCAAGTCTCTCCTTGGTGATTTATGTAAGCTACTGCCATTCGGTTGTCCGAACGAACCTGAACCGGTAGAGCCAGAACCAGTCGAACAGCTCTGAGCTCCAAGACATTGATGGGGGTGTGAGCCTCCTGGGGACCCCACACCCCGCTGAACTGATGACTCTTCCAATAACCTCCCCAGCCCGACAGGCTGGCATCTGTGGTAACCGTCTCCCAACAAGGGATCAGAAAGGATCTGCCCTTCACCAGATTGCTCGAGTCCAGCCACCACCGAAAGGACTGCCGAACCCTGGGAGACATCCTGAAAGGTTGATCCAATGACTGAGGGCACCTGTCCCAATACGTCAATAGGTGAAGTTGAAGAGATCTCATGTGAAACTGTGCAAATGGCACCGCCTCGAAGGAGGACACCATCAGACCCACCAGTTTCATCCCCTGTCGGATAGAGGGACAAGGACTGCCCAGAAGAAGGCAGATCAGGCCCTGAATCCCCTGCACTTTGGACTGGGGCAGAAACACTCTGGCCCGAATGGTATCCAAATTCATGCCCAGAAATGAAATCACACGAGACGGGGAGAGAGAAGACTTGGTGCGGTTGATCACCCACCCGAACCTTTCCAGGGTCAACACCACCTGGTGGGTGTCCAGCTCCGCCTGATGGAGGGAAGAAGCTGATATCAACAGATCGTCCAGATAAGGCACAATGCAAATGCCCTGAGATCTGAGCAGAGCCATTATGCCCGCCAAAACCTTGGTGAAGACCCTCGTGCCGAGGTCAGACCGAAGTGAAGAGCTACAAACTGATAATGTTGATCCTCCACCGCAAATGGGAGGAATCTCTGATGTGCCTGAAAAATCGGAACATGCAGATACGCATCCTTGATGTCTATGGATGTCATAAAATCCCCTTGGCGAAGGGAATTGATAGCCGAGCGCAGAGTCTCCATGCGGAACTTTTTGGCTCTGAGAAATCTGTTGAGAACCTTGAGATCTAGAATGGGTCTCACCGAACCCTCCTTTTTGGGAACCGTGAAAAAGTTGCAGTAGAAACCCCTGCCTCTCCGACAGAGGCACAGGGCATATAACCCCCATGTCCAGAAGGCTTTTTTACTGCTAATAGGAGCCCCTGTGCAGCCTGAGGTTACGAGGGCACCCGAGATCTTAAGAATCTTGGGGGCGGACAGTACTCGAACTCCAGTTTGTACCCGGAGGAGACCACTTCCAAGATCCAATTGTCTGTGACCTCCCGGGCCCAGACCTGGAAGAAGAGCCGCAGCCGTCCCCCCTGCCCTTGTGGGTGAGGGCGCCCCTTCATTGCTGAGCCGGTTTAACGGCAGGCTTGGGCTTGGAACCCCAGGCAGGTGCGGGACGTGCCTGACCTCTGCCACCTGACACGAGCCCCTGACACCTGAGAAGGCCAAACCCCTAGCCGCTCTGGCCCCTCGAAAGGAAGGAGTGAACGAGCCCGCCCCCCGAAAGGGGCGGCGCTGTTTCCTCCGCTGAGGTAACTTACCTCCTTTAGCAACAGCATCCAATTTATCTCCAAACAGCCGCGAACCCAAGAAGGGAAGAGCTGTGAGCGACTTCTTGGCCCCAACGTCCGCTGTCCACTGGCGGAGCCAGACCAATCTGTGCATAGCCACCAGTAAGGCTGAAGTCCTACTACACACGACAATAGAATCTTCCATCGCAGCCATGGCAAAATCCATGAACAATTCGCATTTCTTAAGGATAGCGAACTCAGCGCCAGCTGGATCAAACTGAGCGTTATTCAGCCAGTCCCTGATAAGAGACCTGGTAGCAAGCGACACCAGGGCAGATGCTCTAACAGGCCGCAGGGCCAAGCCCACGTTGGCAAATGCGTGACACGCCATCTGATCAAGGCGCTTATCCTCGCCATCCTTAAGGGAAGTGGCGTCAGGGGTGTTCAGCACAGAAGAGTTGGTCAAACCTAAAACAGGCGCATCGACCTCGGGAGGAGAAGACCAGTGCTTAACCGCCTCCACCGGAAAAGGATATTTCTTATCCCATCCCTGAGGCACACCAGGAAGCCGACTGGGCCTCTCCCATTCTCTAAGGATCAGCACATAAAAATGACCCTGGGTAGGGAACTCCAGACGGGGCTTGCAGGCCCCAAAAAATTCCCCCTTCTTAAGAGGGGGCACCTCAGGCGGTTCAATATCCAACACCTTCAATAAATGTGACAAAACAGTGGCCGTATCTACGGCATCCCCCAGCGCCTGCCCGACATTGGAATTTCCAGACTGAACATAGTCAGCATCTGATTCCTGATACAATTCCCCCTCCTCTAATGGGGAATAATCTGACAAATCAGAGGACTCGTCGTCAACATCCCACAATGGCTGGGCCGACGACAAATGTCTCTTTTTAGCCTGGGCCTTCTTGCCCACCGTGCTAGCAATAATTTTCTCGATGCTGGCCAACCTAGCCCAAACATCAGAAAGCGACTCCCCACTGGTACCAATGTCACTTGGGGTACGGATAAGGTGGGGAGGGGAAGGCGATGAAGCGGGAGGAGCCGACCCAGAAGGCTGGGTACCAGACTGCCGCGTTATGGCCTTTTGTGCGCATGGTATACAGATCAGCACATTCTCCTTCGTAAGGGATACCCCGCACCCCACACATGGCCCGGATTGTCCCAGAGGGATCCCGAGCCCAGTGTCCTGCGGAGCCTCCATATGGTGAATTTTTGTGGTCAGTCGCAAGACCGCAGGGAATTACGCATAAGCAACCCGGGATGCCCCTTAAAAGTCCCGGTGGGAGGATTTTAGGTGGACCAGGAGGGACCCCTTAATATGCACATATACAGGGCAACCTGTAACACACAAAACAAGCAACATAAGTGCAGAGCTGTGTAAAAATGGCCATTACCTTACATTGTAAAAGACCACCGCATTTGATCTTGCAGCCACACAATATGTATATACATGTATATATATTAACCATATCCCAGCCAGACAGTGTAATTAACACACACACACACATGCTCTAGACCAGTGGGGACCCCCGCTAAAGAGGAGCCCCCACACACACAAGCTAAGGAAGTGGCCATCGGCCCTTACCACACCGATCTGCTATGCGGCCTGCTCAAGAAGATGGCGCCCACGAAACCTCATGCATGAAGAGGTAGAGCAGGGGGAGGGCGGGGCAGCGCAGAACTCTCGTTTGCCGAGGCCTCGCCCCCCTCCCAGCAACGCGGACCCCTAGAAACGAGCACAGCAATCGCGCCAAAGAAGGAGGCGGGGCTACCGCGGCCACGCCGATAGTCCGGCCCCGGACTTCTGGAGAACCCTGCCAGAAGCCGGCCATAAGCCTAGAGGGATGGGGCATCCCACACCAGCATCACCAAGAAACCTGATTAACCGCCTACCTCATAGTGAGGTCTCACGGTGAAGCATTGCTCCTGCTGCACCCATAGGGTGCTCCTACCTTCACCAGGACCCGCAGCCTAAGCTGGGAGGCTCAATATAGGGCAATTTAGAAGGGTCCTGGCAGTAATAGGGACAATAGAAGGCCGGGCGCGAGCCCGGCTTACCTGTAAGTAAAGAAGTCTTCATCTTCTGTCTTGTCGCCTTCCCTGCAGAGAAGGAACTGGGGAATTGGTGGGAGGTCCCAGGTATATATGGACCGGGAGGGGCTCACTTTTTTGCATATTCATCTCTGCAGTAGTAGGCCCTCTACTGGAGATTACCCAGATGTCATGAAGACCGAAGTGGAGTGTATGGCACACTTAGAATAAAACAATTACCTGACCCCTTATTCGATCCGTCCGGGTCTCCTCTTCAGTCTGAGGGGCTCCGATCCCCCGTCGGGGCTCTCCCGGCTGCAGGAGATTGCCAGGTATAGGTAGCGCCCCCTCCCCCCATTTCAGCCGCCGCAGGCTTTTCCTGTAAAAATAAAAAAAAAAAATAAAAATGATATTTACTTACCTCCATCTTTGCTCGCTCTCACTGGCCCTACTCTTCACTCGGGGAGCCTCCGATCCCCCCCCCCCACATTGCTCTTCTATCTTCAGGCGCTCTCTCCCTCTTCTCCTGACTGGCGCCCCCATCTTGCCGCAAAGCCGAACCCCCCAAAGGGGCGGGGCCAATGACGTCACTCGACGGGTGTCATGCCAGCTCCAGGCCTCTCAGCTGTCAGATGCCGGTGATTGGTGGCGAGAGAAGGAGGGGGCAGGAAATCCTCTGATCTCCTGCCCCTGCCGCCGAAAACCGGCATCTGCCATCGGATCAGCGAGGGACAGAGGAGCTGACGAGGTGAGTAAAAAAATACCATTTTGTGAGATACTCATCTGTAAAATGGTTATTACGAGTATGTCACACCCCCAACTTCCCGATATTCATGACACTTGGGACCCCGGCCTGTAAAGGGCGATCTTGCAGAGATGACATGGAAAAAAGGAGCCCCTCCTGGTTCATAAGTACTGGGTTCCTCACACTATTCCTCAGTCTTTTTAAACAGCAGTGAAGAACCAGGAAGAGCCAATTATATTCAATAATTGTAAAATTATATGAGAATAATAATAATACCAAATAAAGGATCCCTTAGAACAAAAAGAGCCAATTATATTCAATAATTGTAAAATTATTTGAAATAATAATCACCATATAAAGGATCCCTCGAACAAAAAAGGGCGGGGGAAGTGGGGGGGTGTGACATGCTCGTAATAACCATTTTACAGGTGAGTATCTCACAAAATGGTATTATTCCTAGTATGTCACACCCCCCCACTTCCCAATATTCATGACACTTGGGACATCCAATAGCAGTGTCTATAATGGGTGGGGATCCCAAAGGAATAATGCATAACTTAAATTATTGCAGCTTGCAGAACTTTGCAGCCAAAAACAGCATCCGCTGAGGCCCGCACATCAACCTTGAAAAACTGAGAAAAAGTATGCATAGAAGACCAAGTCGCAGCCTTGCAGACTTGTTCAACAGAAGCTTGGTGCTGAAAAGCCCAAGAGGCTGCAATAGCACGAGTAGAATGAGCGGTGACACGAAAAGGGGGAACTTTCCCCTTCGCCATATAGGCCCCAATGATAGCCTGACGTATCCACTTACTAAGGGAAGATTTGGCAGGAGCAAAACCCTTCTTGGGCCCAGAAGGCACAACAAAAAAGGCATCCGTCTTGCGGAAGGCCGAGGTAGTAACTAAATAATACTTAACACAACGAACTACATCCAAAGAATGTAAGACCCTTTCATTGTCATTACTAGGTTTAGGACACAAGGAAGGAAGAACTATATCCTGATTTAGGTGGAAAGCAGACACCGCCTTAGGAAGGAAATCCGGTTTAAAACGGAAAACAACCTTATCTAGATGCCTCTCAAAATAAGGGGCTTGAATAGACAAAGCCGCCAGTTCAGAAACTCGGCGGACAGAAGTAATAGCAACCAAAAAGGCAACCTTCTGAGTAAGAATAGGAAGAGGAATATCCTGCAATGGCTCAAAGGGAGCAGCTTGCATAGCCGAAAGCACCAAATTAAGATCCCAAACAGGTAAGCCCAAGTAAAGGCTTTCTGGGAGTCCGCACATGCGCGACTCCTTGGAAAAAGGTCTTAACCAAAGGATGAAGAGCAAACGATCTTTGAAAGAAAATTGCCAAGGCAGAGACTTGCCCTTTCAAAGTACTAATCTGTAATCCCATATCCAGACCTCGTTGCAGATATTCCAGAATTCTAGGAATAGAAAATACTCTACAGGGCAAAGCCCTGGATTCACACCAATCAACATAGGACCTCCAAGTCCTGTAATAAATGACAGAGGAAGACTTCTTCCTAGCTCTAATAAGAGTCTGAATAACCACATCAGAAAGACCTTCTTTCAAGATGAAGACTTCAGCAGCCATGCCGTCAAAGCCAGCGTTTGTAAATTGGGGTAACAAAGTTGACCCTGAGTGATGAGATCTGGAAGAAGAGGCAGATGGACGCGATCCACTGCCAGCCTTACGACATCTGCGTACCACAGACATCTTGGCCACCTTGGAGCCACCAGAATTGCTGGCACCTCCTCCAGTGCTAGCTTGTGCACCTCCTTGCTGATCATGGAGAATGGGGGAAACAGATATAGGAACCCCAGATCCTTTCAGGCTAGAGACATGGCATCTGCTGCCACTGCCAGAGGATCCTGGGATAGAGACACAAAAGCTGGCAGCTTGTGATTGTGACAAGAAGCAAACAGGTCCAACCGTGGAGTCCCCCACTTGTGACAGAGGAACTGAAAGACCCCTGGATTGAGAGACCATTCTCCCTGGCGAGAACATCCCCTGCTCAGGGAGTCAGCCTCCACATTCTCTATCCCCGGAATGTAAACTGCTGATATGCAGGGAACATTGATCTCTGCCCACTGAAGGATCAGAGACACTTCCCGGATGGCACCCCAACTGCGAGTCCCTCCCTGGTGATTGATGTATGCAACAGCTGTTCGGTTGTCTGACCGAATCTAAACTGGCAGACCCTGTAAGAAATGGGTCAGTCGAAGTAGAACAAGACGTATGGCCCGAAGCTCTAATACATTGATTGGAGAATGAGCCTCCTGAGGCCCCCACAATCCTTGGAACTGATGCTTCTTCCAGAAGCCCCCCCCCCGGCTGGTATCCGTGGTAACCAGTTCCCAACGCGGAGTCAGAAATGACTTGCCCTTCTGGAGGTTGTGCGATATTAACCTCCACTGAAGGGACTGCAAAACATGGGGGGACAATAGACAAGTCTGATTTAATGATAGTGGGCACCTGTCCCACTTTGCCAAGAGGAAGAGCTGAAGCTTCCTTATGTGAAACAGGGCAAACGGGACAGCCTCGAATGCAGCTACCATCAATCCCACTAGTCTCATCCCTAGACAGATAGACTGACGAGGGTTGGACAAGAATAGACGAATCAAGTCCTGAATCAGAACCATTCCAGAATCAGGCCCAGGAAGGGAATTTCCCTGGACGGATAGAGAGGGGATTTGGGGTAACTTATTACCCATCCGAACCTCTCTAGCGTAGAGACCACCATCCTGGTGTCCAACTCCGATTGTTCGAGGGAGGAGGCAGCGATAAGAAGATCGTCCAGAAAAGGCACAATGCGGATGCCCTGGACCCTGAATATAGCCATCACTCCCGCCAGCATCTTGGTAAAGACTCTTGGGGCCGAGGTAAGACCGAATGGCAGGGCCACAAATTGATAATGCTGGTCTTCTATCGAGAACCTGAGAAATCTCTGGTGACCCGGAAAATAGGAATGTGCAAATAAGCATCCTTGATGTCTATGGATGTCATGAAGTCCCCCTGACGGAGAGCATCGATCGTTGATCGCAGAGACTCCATGCGGAATTTTCTGAAACGGATAAATTGATTGAGTCTCCTTAGGTCTAAGATAGGCCGCACAGAGCCATCCTTTTTGGGTACCGTGAATAGGTTGGAGTAAAACACCAAATCCCTTTCCGCTGGAGGCACTAGGCCGATAACAGCCATGTTTAACAGATCCGCTACTGCTGCCCGCAGTCCGTGCGCAATTGCCGAATCTGACGACATCCGTGACATGAAAAATCTGGGAGGAGGCCGGGACTCGAATTCCAGTTAGTAACTGGAAGAGACTACTTCCAGAACCCAATTGTCTGATACCTCCTGAACCCAGACCTGGAAGAAGAACCGCAGCCGTCCCCCCACCTGTAAGGGTGAGGGCGTCCCCTCATTGTTGAGCAGGCTTAGTGGCAGATTTGGTTTTGGACCCCCAATTCTGACTTGGATGGCCACGTCCCTCTATTCCACGGAAGGAATGACGTTGTTTCTTACGCTGAGGTAATTTACCTCCTTTGTGACAGAATCCAATTCTTTCTCCAAAGAGGCGCAATCCCACAAAAGGGAGCGCTGTAAGCGATTTCTTAGCTACAATATCAGCTGCCCACTGCCGCAACCATACTGACCGCCGTATGGCGACTAACAAGGCAGAGGTTCTGCTGCACATGAGCAGAGTATCATCTAAGGCAGAAAGTACAAAAGATGCAAACATCTCACATCGCTTAAAAGCGGCGTACTCATCAGAGGCCGGATCAAGCCCTGAATAATTCATTAGGTCTCTCACAACAGTAATTGTCATGTCATGAGTGCCGAAGCACCAACAGGCAGCAAGGCCAAGCCCACAATGGAAAAAGCGTGGCACGCCATTTGATCAATACGCTTATCCTCTCCATCTTTAAGTGTAGTGGAGTCAGGAGAATGCAACACAGAAGAATTGGATAAATTAAGCACAGGGGCATCCACCCATGAGCAGAGTATCTTTTAAAAATCCAGTCTCTCTATAAATTAATTAAATATTAATGCATAGATGGCCATTGTATGCTTGCGCACACATAGGAATTGGTCCTCCGCATTTAACCCATCTGTGCAGTGAGTGTACACATGCCCAGAGCGGTGGGCACAGGTGGTGATGACCAACGCTTAACAGTATCAGCTGGGAAGGGATATTTCTTGTCCCAGCCCAAGGGAACGCCAGAACCGCGCAGGCTTCTCCCATTCTTTAAGAATAATTTCATCAAAATGCTTTTGATTTGGAAATTCTAAACGAGGTTTAGAGACTCCAAAGAATTCCCCTTTTTGAGGAGGGACTACTTCAGGAGGAGTAATAACCAAAACATCAAATAACTGAGCAAGAGCTTTTGGGGTATCCACAACACTTGCTTCACCCTGCTCAATCTCAGTACCAACAAATTGCTGTTCATCAGAAACATCTGATTCCTCATAATAATTCTCCTTCTTCTAACTGAGAAGGATCAGACCAATCAAGCAATTTACAATTGTCTGACTCCCTTGCCGGAGCGGCATGAGTCAAGTGCTTTCTTTTAGCTGAGGCCTTCTTAGGCACAGAGGTAGACAATCTTTCAAGATGAGCCAATCTGGCACATAAATCAGCATGCGACTCACCACCCGTGACAATATCATTGGGGGTACGGACAAGACATGGCGGAGTAGGAGATGAGGCATTAGCCGCAGGCCCTGAAGCCTGGGCCCCAGTTTGCTGCAAAATAGTTAATTGTGCACAAGGGACGCAAAGAATTGCGTTATCCCCAACAAGGGATGCCCCACATCCAAAACATTGCCGAGTCTGTGCAGAGGGAATTGCATGTCCGTTATCCTGGGATGCCTCTATATGGTGTTTAGTATTATACTATAATTGATTATAGTCGCCAAGTATATATGGGATTTACGCAATTGCTACCCGGGATGCCCCTTTAAATAGTCCCAAGTGGGAGGATTGAAACACAAATGGACCCCCAAATAAGGCTTAAGGGCTTTTTTTTTCTTTATATAAGGACTAGGAGAAACCCCTTTTTAAATAAGGAGTTTCTACCTACAGAGAAAAATGACAGAAAAAAAACTTCCTTCAGCCAAGCTGAAGGGTACTCACAGCCCATGCAATAAGCTCACATCATGAGGTAAGGCCTCATGGAAGCAGGAAAAAGGAAGTCAAACAGAGCATACAGGTGCTCTCTGAATAAAAGCATGCCTAAGCCCCGCCCACTTCCAGGATCACATGGCCAAAAATGGAGGGAAAATTCAAATCTGAACACAGCCAGAAAACAAAGCGCTTTAATAGGTAAGCAAAAAATGCTGCATAGATAGAGATAGGAAAATCTAAATAAAACATTTCCTATTAAATAGTATAGTAAAACATACATAATAAAAATAAGAAATAAAGACTTATCTTATATCTCTCTCTTTTTTTTTTTTTTGTGTGCATGGTGACAAATAAGCCCAGATAACGCCCCCCCCCCTCCTTTTTACCCAGCAGGGTTAAAGGAGACTAAGGGGAGAGGATAGAAATGCACCCATAAGGCACAAGGGGATTGTAAAGGGACAGGGGCATCCCATGCAGGGATCACCAACCAGGAAGCCGCCTACCCACATTTGGGTCTCACGGGGGAGTAGTACTCCTGTATACACCAGACGGTGCATGAATCTACCTTTGCCTGAACCACACAGCCAGGGCTGGGAGGCATACAATATAACCAAACAGGTTTAAAGAGTTTCAGACAGAAATAGAGAAAAAAAGTGTGTGTGTTTTATTTTACTGTTAACCCTTTGTGAACTGGTAAGGGGTCCATGAGACCTATACCAGTTCACAAGGCTGGGGGCTGGCAAGTCACCTGCGCTAGCGGGTGACTTGCCATTAACCCCTGCCCCCCAAATTACCTGCCTCCCCAAAGGCCAGGGGGGGGGGGGCAGAAGAGCCCGGGCCCACAGACTATGTGGGCTTGTAGCCTGCAGGGCCAGTGGTCCTGTTCTACAAGCCCTGCATAGCTGGTCCCGGGCTGGTTATGCATGGCAGGGGGGGACCTCACATCACTTTTTTGGGGAGTACTTTCAGGGAATATATGGTTTTATGGGGGATATCCCAAGTGTAAAGGGTTGTTTTGGTAGAAAAATCGCAAGGTGTGCACTTTGTCTGCAGAGCTGGAATATTGGCAGATAAAAAGAAACACGAATTTAACGAAAGGAGAATTATTGGCCCTTAACACTCTGAAGGCAGACAATAGTATCATTATTAAGCCTGCCGATAAAGGCAGGGCTATTGTAGTGATGGACTACAACAGGTACAAAGAAGGCATGCTGGAGATGCTATCTGACAAAGTTATGAGGAAGCAGCAAGCAATCCGGTGGTAGGAATTCGCAATAATGTGAAAGAATATGTCTGTAGGTTTGGCGAATAATTGGATAAGTGAGGACACTGCTAATTATATTGGATATGGAGTTCGCCATCGCCCCGGTAATTTATGGACTGCCCAAAGCACACAAAGGCTTAGATCCTTTGAAGTTCAGACCAGTTGTAGCTGGCACAGATTCAGCAACACAACCCCTGGCGCAATGGCTGGATTTTTATCTGCAGCCTTATGTGAGAAGACTACCATCTTATTTGCGTGACAAGGGTGATTTTTTGGAAAAGTTTAGTGCCATTGAGGTGGGGGCTAACATGCTTTTGGCCACTATGGATATCTCGTCGCTCTATACAGCATAAAATCTGTAAAACATTTCTTAACCCAGAAACCACCAGACATTCCCACTGAATTTCTCTTGACAGGTTTAGAGCTTGTACTCTTTAATAACTACTTCAAATTTGAGAGGCAATATTACAAGCAGATTATCGGGACTGTGATGGGGAGCGCGGCTGCACCCGCTTTTGAAAATCTGTTTGTGGGGTACTTGGAGGAGCGGTATATATACTTGTCACCAATGTTCAATGAGAACGTCATGTTCTGGGGGCGCTACATAGATGACGTCATGGTCCTGTGGCAGAATAGCCGGGAAACATTCACATTATTTGTGGAATACATTAACTCAATCTTCCCAACGATCACCTTCAATCCTGAAGTGTCTGAAAACTATGTAACGTTTCTGGATGTGGCAATCGAAAAGAGTCTAGATGGGTCCATCACCACTGGCCTATTTTCAAAGCAGACAGACCGCAATACTCTCTTGCGATATGAAAGTGCCCACCCTAAGTGGCTAATGGACAGCATCCCTAACTCACAGTTCCTAAGGGTCCTTAGTATTAATTCGGACCCTAGAAAGAGGGAGGCACAGCTACAGGATACGTATCATAAATTTGAGGCCCGGGGCTACCCAGACCAGGTATTACGGAGAGCCTGCGAAAAAGCTATGGTCCTATACAGCCCACCCCCCGACACCAGGCCCAAAAAGAGGGACAACCATAGCGTTCCGTTTTTACAAACATATAATAGTGCCTCACCCATGATTAAAGAGTGGTGAAGAGGCACCATACATCCTAACAGCAGATAACACCTTGAGCCCTCTGATGAAGAAACGCTTGCGGAAGGTATACCAAAAAAACAGGAGCTTAAGAGACATTCTGGTAAAGGCTGATCCTATAGAAAAATACCAAAAGACTGATTAGACTATCAACAAGGACAGGGATGTTTTAGATGCAATAATTGCAACATTTGTAACTATAATTGTGGGACCTGAATTTCCCCACCCACATACGGGACAGGGTATAAAGATCAAAGGGATATACACATGCACCACCGAATTCTGCGTGTACCTTCTCAAGTGCCCATGTGGGCTAGCATACATTGGTAAAACGATTGGTCCCTTTAAAAGGAGGTTCCAACAACATCGCAGTGATATTAGAACTAACATTGGGAAATTAAACAGCGGGGAACATGTTGATTATGAGAAGACAGTGGCGGCCCATTTTGTGAAGCGCAGACACCAAGTCCACGAACTTAGAGGCATGGTGATAGACCATATAGAAAAACCACCGAGGGGAGGTGACAGGAACCTCTGCCTATTGCAAAGAGAAGCATATTGGATCCATAGACTGGACACAGTGCAACCGAAAGGACTTAACACTATGACAGGCCTCTCATGCTTCCTTGAAAGACACTAACCATATACAGCATAATATAAATGTCCCCCTGCCTCCCCATTTTACCCCATCCCCACCCCCCCATCCAAACAACCCACCCCCCCCCGTTTCCCCCCCGTCCTTCCCTTCCCCCCTCTCCCCCTCCCCTAACCTATCCCTGCCCTACCCAGAGGGGGTATAAGCACAGACTAGCAATTCATAATATCACTAGTTGTTGGATGTGAAGGATTCAATCCCAAATTGGGTATTTTTTAGTCTTGAGATCCTTATTTTTGTGATCCCTTTTTTGCGATCCTGATAGTGCACCTAGGGTTGGTCCTTATCCCTGAGCCGTAATGGCTCTCACTGCCACCCAGGCAGTAACCGCCAAGCGAGGAATCTGGATCCTGCTTGCTCCAGCGACGGGGCCAGTTGACGTCGGAGCCCGCAGCCTGCATGGCCTGTGCTGTGGAAGCAGGGATGAGGGTAAGATTATGGGCAATCCTGGAGGTTTCATACAGCGGGGGCGATGCCCCCCAAAAATAGATTTCACCTGGCCCTGGAGTCTTTAGACACTAAAGTCATATGTGCCAAGTGTTTTGTTCTAATTAAAAATGTTGTATAAGACTAACCTTAATCCGTTTACAGAATTACATTTAGAAAACTGTATTACCAGAGTTGCTTAAGAGTGTATACAAAGTAACATTTACAGTACATATCTGGTAAGGGTCTGCGACCCTGGGCATTATGCCATCATATCATGAGCATAATCTGGTACACAGACCATCAAGTTTTCTACTTGAATTATATCAACATAGAAACAATAATAAAAAAAAACCCTGCAGCAGCCACTGAGGACTAGAAAATTAAATTGTGCATGTATCTAAAAACAACTTTTTCTAAAAGCAGTCAAAAGGAAACAAATGTTTCAATCACAGGATTAGGGTAAAGTATTTTTATTCCAAGAGCTTGAATCTAGTCAGTACAAGGAAAAAATTGATCAATACAGCATCGTAACATATGAAGGTCACCCTTATAATGTC
This sequence comes from Gastrophryne carolinensis, assembly GCA_027917425.1. Classification (NCBI taxonomy): domain Eukaryota; kingdom Metazoa; phylum Chordata; class Amphibia; order Anura; family Microhylidae; genus Gastrophryne; species Gastrophryne carolinensis. The sequence goes on from CM051237.1 coordinate 199,767,750, forward strand.
TTCACTCCTATGAGGTCCTCGCCTTGCTACAGCTTTGAAAGTGTTCACTTGTGTCAGCATTACTCAGAGTCCTAATTGAATAAACCCGTCTTATCCGTCTGAACTTTTGAAGCTAGGTTATACAACCGACAAACCGAGAACGATCCCATGACATAAGATAACAAGAACAGACAGCCAACCCAAACAAACTGCACAAAGGTTCAGGATATCCCCCCACAGTGGGGAGCCTTTAATAGACCCTCTGAGATCCTAGGGTCTTTAATGGAAGCCCCAAGTAAATATTTAGTTACATATATTTACATAATATGAGCAGCCAAAATGCAGGACAAGGAGGACTACGTCTGTTAAAATAAAAAACAGTAAAGGAAACAAATTGTTTTACATCATTTAATATTGTTATGCACAGAAAGAAGTGGATTGTTTGTTAGAGTCTTCATACAGCTTTTTGCTCAGGGAACTGAAAACCTTAAAAGCGACTGACCAGTCAAACTTTAAAATCAGTTGGCTGCTAGGTAACCTGATGCAGTTTTCATCCCATGCTTTCTCGTTGCTCAGGTCGGCAAAAGGAAGAGAAACTTTGTTGCTACTTCCAGCGCCTGTGACCCTGTACAAAATCAAAGCCTGAGGCTTAAATCAGGTTGATGCCACCTGATGTCTCAAGCACATGGAAGCTCATCCAATTCGGATGCTTCCCAAATGGGTTTTCAAAATTATATGATAAGCATCGATAACTTTTGTATACGCCCTACATGCTGACCATGGGGGGTTTAGATGTTCACATTTGAAAGCATTTTACCCATTATTGTGTTCCAAAGTGATGCCCTTGGAAAAGACAACTCTGTTTTAAAAGAAACATTTTTCCTCTAGCAACAATGTATATACATTAGAAACCATACACCAATATGGTGTGTTTGGTGTTAAGAGCAGGGAATTCCTGACTCTGGATTGATAATCATCTGATTGACTGAGGTCGAGACTACACACCACACTCTTAAGTTCACAGGTTTCACCCCTCCTGACCTAGTTCAGCCTCTTGAGGTGATCACAATCGTGTGTCCCTAGCAGCTAGAAGTTTTCATGGCAGCATTCTCACCTAGACAGGGGGTTTATATCATTACTTCTGCATGGCCTTTCCAGGATTGGTTTTGTGGAGGAAAGGGACAGTGAATGGCTGCTGGGATTTGTAGGCAGCAGCTATATTAAGGGCATTACTCAAGCCCAGTAAAGCCACAACTACTTCAACACAGGCACAGAAACATAAGAAAGTTGAAAGCCGCATTCTGAAGTAAATTACAGGTATGGGGGCACGATACATGTTATTTTCCTCTCCAAAAGAGGAAAACAAGGCAAAACAACAAAACCCTTAACATAATAAAAAAAAAAAAAAAAATGTTTTACTTCACAATGGACCAAAACCATAGGACACTTGTGCCCAAACCAACACCTGCCTCCCAGTTGCATACTTTAGCAGACCCCAATTGTGAGTCTAAAGGGATATCCTCATAATAACAATAGTTCATTGAAAGCTGTGATGGGTGTCCCAAGGGATAAAAATGTTCACGTTTCCTACCATCGGGCACCCCCCTGGCTACAAATCTACATGTCCAGTACACCAACTAGAACTCAAGCAGAAGTGCTACTCCACCAGACCAACACCCTAAACAGTGCTCATATGCATCCCTCCCTAGGGCAATTCATATTGCTGCACAAAAAAATGCATTTACCTTCTTGTAACTCCTGCTGTGGTAAATTTTACAAACAAAATGGTGTACTATGGAGATTTTTTTTCCAACACTGCAAGAATGTTGGTCCAGTTTAGTTTGCAATAACTCTACCACAGAGATTAAATATGTGCCGGTAATAACGTTCATTAAAAAAGAAAAAAAAAAAAAAAAAAGACTATGTCTAGTTTGCATGCGGCCATATAGGCAAAAAAAAAAAACTTTTTTCCCACGCCAAACACATTAACCATAAACTAGCTCACCATACCAGCAGTTATAACTGTAATAATTTTACAGGGATTGAAATAGAAACTCAAGATTTCATGCAAGGGCAATTCCTATCTGGCAACAGTCCAAACAGCATGTAAAACGATGTAGCCATCTTGTGATGTCATGACACTGGCATTCTGTTGTAACCGGAGGCAACTGGGGTGCAACATATTAGGTAATGCCATCACAGCTGAGCCACTTTTACATGAAGCATTAAAAGCAGATGCACACTAAACATAAAAGTGAAATACAGTGCTGACACTGCTTTTTGCTGATAACATGCCAGGGTATCCAGCTAACCCTGCAGTTGGCTTACATTACAAACTTCTACTACAAATTCCTCTTGCACAGATGTCTAAGCCTGGTCTAAAAGCTGTAGAAACAAAATGTTAATATAAGATACAATACAAATCATCAAATTAGTTTTGGATATTTATATTGCCGTTAAAGGTTAGCGTAAACATACATTTGCACAATAATAATGTATGCTTGGAAGTGGAAGTCCAGTCTGTCCTCACTCCCGCCCTGTCCTCTCTCCCCCCAGCGCCAAGACAGGAAGGGAGGTAAAAACAAAAAAAAAATAAAAAATCACCATACTTGGACACCGGTAGCCTGCGCCGTTACCCCCTACATTTTCAGTGTTGGACGCAGCCATTGTGGACATACTGCACAAAGTAGAATACCCCCCCACTCTGTGTGCATGTGTGTGTACATGAACAGATGCCGCCCTTTTCCACCCTTTGTAGTGCTGCCATCCATATCGCCGGTGGCAGCACTGGATTTACTTTTCCAAAAAAGCCCTTTAAAGCAAACTAAATGCATGCCCCCCCAGCCCTTTGTTTAATCCTGATTAAAGGGGACCAAGTCAAAATGGCTCATACTTCAGTTTTATGCAATTTCAGACATCCCAGTTCAAATGTTTGTCCACTTAAAAACGTCCGCTTAAAAAAAAATCCATTTTGTGAGTACTCACCTGAAAAATGGATATTGTTGGTGTGCCACACACCCCGCTTCACCTTTAATTCTTCACGATTGGGTTACTCACCGCCAGGTGACGCTGTTGCAGAGAGGAAGTCTTGTAACGAGCCCCCTTCCGGCCTATATATACCTGGTACCTCCCATTTATCACCAGTGTATAAAAAGCAGAAAGACAAGGTACCAGTAAATTAACGGTAACCTCAAAATAAATCAAAATAAATAAAAGCTTCACCATATAAAGGATTCGGAATACCGAAAAGGGTGGGAGTGAAGCAGGGTGTGTGGCACACCAACAATATCCATTTTTCAGGTGAGTACTCACAAAATGGTATTATTCTTGGTGTGCTACACACCCCGCTTCACCTTTAATTCTTCACGATTGGGACATCCAAAAGCAGTGTCCACAAGGGATGGGCATCTCAAGGCCAGGTGAAGCATAACTTAAATGACTGCAGTCTGCAGAACTTTGCGGCCAAAAACAGCATCCGCTGAGGCTCGCACATCAACTTTGTAAAACTTAGAAAAAGCATGAACAGAAGACCAAGTGGCGGCCTTACAAACTTGTTCAACAGAAGCTTGGTGCTGAAAAGCCCAAGACGCTCCAACGGCGCGAGTAGAATGAGCAGCGATACGAAAAGGGGAAACTTTCCTCTTAGCAGAATAGGCCGCAGTAACGGCCTGACGTATCCATTTGCTAATGGCAGATTTGGCTGGTGCCAAACCCTCCTTAGGCCCATGGGGCACAACAAAAAAGGCATCCGTCTTACGAAAAGGAGACGTGATAATCAAGTAGTACTTAACACAGCGTACTACATCCAAACAATGCAAAACCCTCTCTTTGTCATTCTTAGGATTAGGACACAAGGAGGGAATAACAATATCCTGATTCAAATGAAAAGCAGAAACAACCTTAGGAAGAAAGTCTGGCTTGAACCGAAAGACCACTTTATCCTGATGCCTCTCAAAGTAGGGCGCCTGGATAGACAAGGCCGCCAACTCCGAGACACGCCGGACCGAAGTGATAGCTACTAAGAAGACAATCTTCTGAGTCAGGGTAGACAAAGCAATATCTTGCAGAGGCTCAAAAGGAGGAGCCTGCAGAGCAGAAAGAACCAAATTCAAATCCCAAACCGGGAGTAATGGTTTCCTGGGAGGCCACACATGCGTAACCCCCTGGAAAAAAGTTTAACTAAAGAATGAAGCGCAAAACGCTTCTGAAAAAAGATAGATAAGGCAGAAACTTGCCCTTTCAAAGTACTTAGCTGAAGACCAGAGTCCAGCCCGGATTGTAAAAACTCCAGAATCCTGGAGACCGAAAAGACCCTACAAGGAAAAGATCTCATCTCACACCAAGCGATATAGGCTTTCCAAGTCCTATAGTAGACGATAGAAGAAGACCTCTTCCGGGCACTGATCAAAGTCTTAACGACTGAGTCAGAAAGACCCTCCTCCTTCAAGATGGAGGTTTCAGCAGCCAGGCCGTCAAAGCCAGCGCTGGTAAATTGGGGTAACACAACCGACCCTGAGTGAGCAGATCGGGCCGAAGAGGCAGAACGAACTGGTCCACTGCCAGCCAAACGATGTCTGCGAACCACACTCGCCTTGGCCACCTTGGGGCCACGAGAACGGCGGACACCCTTTCCAGAGCCAACTTCCGAACCACCCTGCCCAGCATGGGTATCGGAGGAAACAGGTATAGAAATCCCATATCCCCCCAGCTCAGGGACATGGCGTCCACTGCCAGAGCCAGAGGATCCCGGGAGAGCGACACAAAGTTCGGGAGCCTGTGATTGTGACGAGAGGCAAAAAGGTCCACCTCAGGTGTCCCCCATCGGAGACACAGTGAGCGAAAAACCTGAGGATGGAGAGCCCATTCTCCCAGACGGGGAGAGCCCCTGCTCAACTGGTCCGCTTCCTGGTTCTCCACTCCTGGAATGTATACCGCCGAGAGACAAGGAACATGGGCCTCTGCCCAGGTCAGGATCAGGGACACCTCTCTGAGGGCACTCAGACTGCGATTCCCTCCCTGATGATTGATGTAAGCAACCGCTGTTCGATTGTCGGAACGCACCTGGACCGGAAGGCCCAGAACGTGATGAGTCAGGAGAGCAAGCACCCGACGGACGGCTCTCAGTTCCAGCACATTGATGGGTAAGTGGGCCTCTTGAGGTCCCCATTGCCCCTGGAACTGAAGCTCCTTCCAGAAACCGCCCCATCCCGAAAGACTGGCGTCCGTGGTGACAATTTCCCAAAGAGGGGTCAGGAAGGACCTGCCCCTCACGAGATTGGCCGAGACCAACCACCACTGGAGGGACTGCCGGACCCGGAAGGACAACTGGAAGGGCTGATCCAGTGACCGAGGCTGCCGGTCCCAGGATGCCAACAGATAAAGCTGAAGCGTCCTCGTGTGAAATTGAGCAAAAGGAACTGCCTCGAAAGAGGCGACCATCAAACCTACCAGCCTCATCCCCAGACAGATGGACGGCCGAGGATTGGAAAGAAGGACCCGAGCCAACTCCTGAATCAGATGAATTACGGACTGGGTGAGAAACACTTGTGTTGAAGAGAGTCCAACTGCATCCCCAGAAAGGACACCACCCTGGCCGGAGCGAGGGAGGACTTGGGGAAGTTGATCACCCATCCAAAGCTTTCCAGCGTGGAGACCACCAACCTGGTGTCTGTCTCCGATTGATTGAGTGACGGAGCCATGATGAGAAGGTCGTCCAAATAAATGGCCATCACCCCTGCCAGCACCTTGGTAAACACTCTCGGTGTCGAGGTAAGGCCAAACGGAAGTGCCACGAATTGAAAATGCTGATCTTTCATCACGAATCGAAGAAAACGTTGATGAGCGTGGCAGATGGGAACATGAAGATAAGCATCCTTGATGTCTATGGACGTCATAAAGTCCCCCTGCCGAAGGGAACCGACGGCCGTACGCAAGGTTTCCATGCGAAACTTCCGAAAACGGATTAACTTGTTGAGTAATTTCAGGTCCAGGACGGGACGAACTGACCCATCTTTCTTGGGGACTGCGAAAAGATTGGAGTAGAAACCGAGGCCCATCTTTAAACGCGGCACCGGCCGGATGACCGCTATCTCTAACAGATTCTTTACCGATGCCAGGAGCCCCTGTGCGGCCAAAGGATCGATGGGAACCCGAGACCGAAAGAACCGTGAAGGAGGGCGAGACTCAAATTCCAGTTTGTAACCGGACGACACTACCTCCCGGATCCATCTGTCCAGAATCTCCTGGTCCCAAACCTGGGAGAAGTGTCGTAATCGTCCCCCCCACCCGCACGGGTGAGGGCAGCCCCTCATTGCTGAGCGGGCTTACCGGCAGGCTTGGGCTTGGCGCCCCAGGACTGTGCGGGACGGCCACGGCCCTTCCCCGAGTCCAACCTGCACCTCTGGTAGCGGGAAAGGAAGCCCCCCTACCCGCTCTGAATCCCCGAAAGGAAGGCCTACCAGAACTTGCCCCCCCGAAAGGGACGACGAGGCCTCTTACATTGCGGCATTTTACCACCTTTTGCAACTGAATCAATTGTATCACCAAACAGCCGCAATCCCAAAAAGGGGAGAGCTGTGAGCACCTTTTTAGAAGCTGCGTCCTCCGACCACTGGCGCAGCCATACTGCCCAACGAATAGCCACCAGCATTGCAGCTGTCTTGCTACTCATAGCCAGCGCATCGTCCTGAGCGGACAGAACATAGGAAACAAAAGACTCACACTGCCTGAGAGCAATAAGCTCCTTGCAAGTGGGATCAAGATCCACACACAGACCCTGAATTACAGATCTAACCGCCAATAGAAGAAGCGCCGAAGCACACACCGGGCGCATCGTTGACCCGGCATAACTGAAACCATGGCGAGTGTACTGGTCAATCCGACGATCCTCACCATCCTTAAGGGCAGTAGTCTCAGCAGACTGCACCATAGCCGTGCTGGAGAGCCCTAATACAGGGGTATCGACGTCAGGAGGAACCAACCAAAGCTTCACCAATTCTGGCGGAAAGGGATAATGTTTCTCCCAACTGGAAGGAATTCGCGTGGGATGTTCCCATTCTTTGAGCACAACTCTCTCAAAGTGGTGTCGTCTGGGAAAAACCAAAGGCGGCTGAGGCACATTAAACAACTGACCCTTAGGCAGGGTGACGGCCTCAGGTGGATCTAAATTCAAAATTTCAAACATTTGAGCCAGAATGGAGGGGGTGTCACGGGAACCCCCCGCAGACAAATCGCCAATAGCATCAACCTCAAGCTGATCTGCAGGCTCATCTGACTCCACCAGAAATTCTCCCTCCTCGTCCAGGGAGCAATCGGACCAATCCACAGGCACACATACTTCATCCTGTGAAGCCGGAGGTACAGGAGTCAGGTGCTTCCGTTTCGCAGTGGCCTTTAACCCTGCTTTAACGGAAATTATCTTCTCGAGGTTGGCCAACCGTGCCGCCACCTCGGATTGCGAATCCCCACTCTTGACAATGTCACGCGGGGTCCGGAACAGGGAGGGAGGGGTAGGGGATGATGGAAGTTGCGAAGAGCCAGCAGCCGGAGCAACGGACTGACGCGCAATACTCTGCCTTGCACAAGGAATGCATACAAAAACATCACCTGGGAGCGGAGTCCCACAGCCTCCACACACCCTAGATGGCCCAGAAGAACCATTTCCGGTATTATCGGAAGCCTCCATATGGTGATTTATGGAATTCGCAAAATTCCGGGTTTAAGGCATAAGCCACCCGGGATGCCCCTTTATGTTAATGTCCCGGGAGGGAGGATTTAATTAATAATAAAGATCCCCTTAAAAATTATATATATATATATATATATATATATATATATATATATATATATATTTTTTTTTTTTTTTTTTTAATATATATACAAGTATCTATATATAAATATATAAATATGTCCCAATTTGGAGGAAAAGAGACTAGCCAGGCAAAGTAGAACCGGGAGGCCACTGTATTGAGGGAATCCCAGGATCTGTGGGGAAGAGACAAACCAACAGTAAGGCCCCCAGAATGGCAACATGCAATATAACACACAATACACAGCACCAGAGTGCTTTGAAGAGGCAAGGAAAAAACTGGCCTCTGATTTACCTCTTTTTTACTTTTTTTTTTTTTTTTTTTTAAATAAAAAACAATCAGAGACCATAAAAAAAAAAAAATAGACTGCCACACGCCAGGTGAGGCCGCTTACCTTGGCAGCAAATGTCAGCGAAGGTGCAATGGCAGCAGTGGAGCCGAAGCTGCAGAGCTCGTCCAACGGAAGAGGCGGCGGAGCGGGCAGCAGTAGCAGCAGCAACAGACACATGCGGGCCCGAGCCCCGCACGCAGCCTCCTAACGAACCGGGAGGAAGTGCGGCTGGGGCCGGTAAACGACACGCCGCCGGACCACGCCCCCACCCCTGACGTCATGCGGGCCCCGCCCCCCCGCCAAATATGAAAAGTGCAGCCCGTGAAAAGCAATCAGAGGGCAAAACAAGCCCTCAGTAAAAAGGACAAAGGGGGGAGTGGAAAAAACGGAGACACTAGGCAGCCTGAGCTGCCCCAGAAAAATCCCCACGGCCCGCACAAGAGAGACAAGGGGAAGGGGGGAGGGGGAGCTGAAAAGGTGAGAAGGGCGCAAACAGCAAGCCAGAAAACCAAACAGCCCGCCCCAGTCCCCCTAAAGCTGACCCAAAGCTCTGGCCCTACAGGCCAGCAGCAGCAAACATACAGTAAAACAAACACACAATACACAGCCCTCTACCACCCCCCCCCCCCCCCCCCATAGTGAAGGGAGAAGGGACCGCAACGGGAGAGCAAGGGGCCAAGGGGACCCTCGGGACAGGGGCATCCCACCTCCAGATCACCATGCCGGATAGCCGCATTGCCCCCAAAACAGGGGGTCGAGCGGAGGAGATAAGCTCCTAGGCACCTATAGTGCCCTCTACCAATTGCCCAGTGAGCAGCCTAGGCTGGGAGGCTTCCATTCCACCACAAAGGTAACAAACAATCAAAACCGGGCAGAAATAGACCAAAAGGGGGTGCCGGGGTAAGACCCCGGCTACCTGCAAACAGGAGACTTCAATCTTCTGTCTTGTCGTCATGCAGAGAGAAAAACACTGGTGATAAATGGGAGGCACCAGGTATATATAGGCCGGAAGGGGGCTCGTTACAAGACTTCCTCTCTGCAACAGCGTCACCTGGCGGTGAGTAACCCAATCGTGAAGAATTAAAGGTGAAGCGGGGTGTGTGGCACACCAAGAATAGTCACCAAACTGTCCTGCCTTCAGTATTATTTGACGCCAGGTGCATTGATGTGCACCAAAGTCAAACAAGTGCGCTCGCTGGTAAGGAGCCGCCAGCCGCACACCCAGCTCACCTTGCAGCCTGTACCACTCATTCACAAAAAACAGACACGTGCATGGCTAGAGGTGAGTGGAGACGTGGCTGATTTGTGGAAGCCCCAAGGACAGGAACGGCCCAGGAGTCTTTTAGACTGCAGGGCCACCAAATTTCCTCTTTAAGGGCCAGAGGCTTCTGGAAAAGGCTGAACAAGGCCACAATCTGTAACTTCAGAGTACTTTCAAAAACTATCCGGCTGTAGGGAGGCCAGGATCCTAGGAATAGAATAATCCCTGATGGAGGCTCCCAAGTTCTCTAAAGTTGGTTCTCCAATACCTTCGAAAAGCAGCTTTGGATAGGTGTACATGAATGCCAGAGAAAAGGCCCGTCTTCTAAAATGCAGGATACAACAACCACGCCCTCAAAGCCAGCAACTGTAAACTCAGGTATTTGAAGTTGAACAAATCCACTTAACAGGCAGAAAAAATACAGTTCTGTGAAACTCACCTGTAGAATTGTTTTTGAGTATATCCAGTCCAGGTCGTCCCAGAAGTAATGACATGTGGGTATTCCGCCCCCAGGGGGTGCTCGACTGCATGATCAAAAGCGGTCGCTCCTCCCGGCCCCCTATAAAAGCAGGTGTCTATCATATCCCAGTGGTTAAAAAGCAGTAAGAAAAGACAGGCCGGGAGGCCAAGAAACCATGTTACGTCACATAGCTTCAGCATGTACTCTCTCCAACAAAAAACCTTAAGGACAACAGTCCAAGAATAAAACTGGTAATCACCATAACAGGAAAAGAGAAGATAATGAACAATGGTGGGGTGGGACAACCTGGACTGAATATACTCAAAAACCATTCTACAGGTGAGTTTCACAGAATTGTATTTTTCCCTATATCCAGTCCAGGACGTCCCAGAGTGATGACATGTGGGACATCCAAAAGCAGTGTCCACTAGGGCGGGATACCCAGTGCGAAACAGCATGTAGTTCATTTAACTACTGCCTGAAGCACCTTTCGGCCAAAGACAGCACCCTGACATCGAACCCTGTAGAACTTTGTAAAAGTATGAACAGAAGACCAAGTGGCGGCCTTACAAACCTGTTGAACAGATGCCTGGTGCTGAAAAGCCCAGGAGGCACCAATAGCTCTAGTAGAATGAGAGGTAATATGAAAAGGGGGTTATTTCGCCTTGGCAGAATATGCCTGCACCACCGCCTGTCTGATCCACTTAATGAGAGTAGACTTGGCTGGTGGCAATTCTTTCCTAGAGCCCTCTGTAAGGACAAAGAGCAAATCCGATTTCCTGAAGGATTCAGTCGCCACCAGGTAATACTTAATGGCTCTGACCACATCCAAGGCATGGAGGGTCTTTTCCTTAGCATTAGTCAGTGCTGGACACAAAGAAGGCAAGATAACTTCCTCATTAAGGTGAAAGGGAGATACGACCTTAGGCAAAAAATCAGGTTTAAAGCGAAAAACCACCTTATCCTTATACCGCTCAAAATAAGGAGGCTTCATACAAAGCGCGGCCAGCTCTGACACACGACGCACCAAGGTGATCGCTACCAAAAAGACCACCTTGATGGTCAAAATAGGCAATGCAGCATCGCACAAAGGCTCAAAGGGAGGACCCTGGAGAGCAGAAAGTACCAAATTCAAGTCCCACACCGGTAATACTGACTTACGCGGTGGACGGACATGGGTGACACCCTGGAAAAAGGTCCTGATCAACCTATGATTGGCAATGGATCTCTGGAAAAAGATGGCTAAGGCCGAGACCTGGCCCTTGAGGGTGCTCAGCTGGAGACCCAAGTCTAAGCCATGGTGTAAATACTCCAGAATCCTAAAAATAGAGAATGTGCAGCAAGGGAGACTCTTGGAATCACACCAAGCAATGTTGGCGTGCCAAACTCTGTAGTATATCATGGAAGAAGACTTCTTCCGCGCCTGTATCATGGTATGCACAACTGAGGCCGACAGCCCCTTCTCCGTCAAGATTGAGGTTTCAATAGCCAGGCCGTCAAAGCCAGCATCTGTAAATTGGGGTGGCGCAGCGACCCCTGCGTGAGAAGCCCTGGGTCGTCGGGCATGATGTAGCGATCCACTGACATCTGAACTATGTCCGCAAACCAACTCCTTCTCGGCCAGCGAGGAGCCACCAGGATGATTAGTACCCCGCCCTGGGCTATCTTGAGCAGCACTGGGCCCAGGAGTGGAAACGGAGGGAATGCATAAAGGAGCCTGAACTCCGTCCAGGGAATTGCCAGAGCGTCTGTGGCAAAGGCCAGAGGGTCTCTTGAAGGGAGACGAACCTTGGGAGCTTGTGATTGTGTCTGGACACAAACAGGTCCACGTTCGGCTGACCCCAGCGGAGACACAGAGCGTGAAAGGTCTTGTTGCTGAGAGACCATTCCCCCAGGCGTGAGGCGTTCCTGCCCAGGGCATCTGCCTCCTGGTTTTCTACCCCAGGGATGTAAACCGCCAAGATGCAGGGAACATTCTCCTCTGCCCAAGTCAGAATCTGGCTCACCTCCTTGAGGGCTCGCTTGCCCTGAGTCCCGCCCTGATGATTGATGTAGGCGAAAGCTCAGACAGATCGTCCGAGCGAACCTGAATCTGCAAAACGCCTCCCCAGCCGGTCAGACTGGCATCCGTGGTAACTATCTCCCACCGGGGAGTCAGAAAGGACTTGCCCACCAATAGGTTTCTGGAGTCCAGCCACCACAAGAGGGACTGCCTGGCCAGGGGGGACAGTGAAAATTCCTGTTCCAGCGACTCCTGCATCCAGTCCCAGTCGGTCAACAGGTTCAAATGAAGAGGTCTCATGTGAAATTGGGCGAAGGGCACTGCCTCGAAACATGACACCATTAGGCCCACCAGTCTCATCCCCAGACGGATCGATGGCCGCTGACAAGACAGCAAGGCCTGCACCTGGAGGCTCTACACCTTCTGCTGTGGCAGAAAAACCTTGACCTGAGAGGTGTCTATCGTCATGCCCAGGAAGGACCTCACCGTTGAGGGAGTGATAGAAGACTTTGGGTAATTGACTACCCAGCCGAAGGCCTCAAGAGTGGACAACACCGTCCGGGTATCGCTCTCGGCCTGCTGAAGAGACTGAGCCGCAATCAGTAAATTGTCCAGATAGGGCAGCACACGAATGCCCTGGTTCCTCAGGAAAGCCATGATGCCCACCAGAACCTTGGTGAAGACACGGGGGGCTGAGGATATCCTGAATGGCAGTGCCACAAACTGGAATGCTGATCCTCCAGAGCAAACCTCAGGAACTTCTGATGCCCCTGGAAAATCGGGATGTGCAGATAAGCATCCCTGATGTCTACCGTGGTCATGAAGTCGCCGGGCCTAAGCGAGCTCACCGCTGATTTTAAGGTTTCCATGCGGAAATGTCTGACTGACAAACCTGTCCTTGGGAAACCTTGACCCTGTTCCTGACAAGGTACAGGACAAATCACACCTAACCGCAGGAGGTGTTGCACGGCCATTCTCAGGCCCTGTGCCTTCAATGGGTTTTGGGATATCTGAGACCAAAGAAATTCTGTGGGCGGCCTGACTGTCAGCTCTATTTTGTAACCGGAGGACACCACCTCCTGAATCCACCGATCCGAGACGCGCTGTCCCCAGATATGAGCAAATAGCAGAAGCCGTCCCCCCACCCGGATGGGTGAGGGCGCCTCCTTATGCCTGAGGGGACTTGGCGGGGGGCTTGGACTTGGCTCCCCAAGCGGGATTGGGTCGGCCGCGGGACCTACCTCTACCCCAGGTATCTCTGCGGCCACCTGAAAATGAAGAGTCTCTTCCTCCTCGAAAGGAGAGATAGGCAGATGAGCTCCGAAAGGGCAGCGCAGGCTTCCGTCTCTGAGGGAGTCTACCATCCTTGACCAGGAGGTCCAGGCGCTCCCCGAACAACCTGTGCCCCACGAAGGGGATAATAGTAAGCGACTTTTTGGCAGCAGCATCAGCCAACCATTGTCGCAACCAGAGCGAGTGGCGAAGTGCAACAAGCAGGGTTGAAATCCTGGCACCAAGCCGGACACCATTGTCCATGGCAGACACAACAAAGGCAATGAAGTCCACGCAAGCCTTGAGGTCTTTATACTCCTCCACCCGCTTGCAAGTCTTGGCGCTATCCACAAGTCGTCTCACCTTCCTTTCTGATGGCCAGGGAGACAATGGCCACAGCACACACAGGACGAAACAAGGCACCAGCAAAGGTGAAGGCATAACAGACCAGCTGATCCATGCGCTTGTCAGCTGGATCACGTAAAGGAAGCAGTATATCTATCCAGGCCCTTAGGCACTGACAGTAGTTTGTTAGGCCTTTCCCATTCCTTGAAAATCATATTAGAAAAATGGGCCTGCTCCGGAAAGACTCGCCTCTGTGTTTCAGGCTTAAACAAATCACCTTGCTTTCTCTTAGCCGCTCTAGGAGGGACAATGTGTAAAGTCTCAAACACAGAAGCAAGCAATTTCTCTGTATCATCATGGAGCCACGCATCCGCATCCAAGGAGGAACCAGACAAACTGTCCTCGCCAGCAGAATAATCCGCAGTGGGCCGTGAATCCTCTGGCAACTCACCGTCCTCCACATAGCCCAAACCATCAAAAAGAACATCATCAATATCCAAGTAAAAGGGCTCGATGTGCTGCCTCTTACTCGAGGCCTTCTTAGGCACCGTTCGCGAGATCTGTCTCTCGAGACTGGCCACCCTAAATGCCAAATCAACATGGGACCCCCTGCTGGCTTCCCCCTCACTGGGGGCTGAGTGCAGCAGCGGGGGTTCTGGAGAGGCCGCAGGCAATGAAGGGCTAGGGGCAGGTATGCCCGCCCGGTCTTGGTCCAAAAAGATGCTCTTGGCGCAAGTGGTACAAACAGTGCTGAATCCGCCCAGAGGGCTTGCACTGCACAAGGGGCAGGGATTGCACTGCACAAGGGGCAGAGCTTCACCCGCCCTGATGGGGCCACTAGCTCACTATCCCCAGATGCCTCCATTATGGGGATTAGACCAAAATTGGTATGCAGGTTACAAGGCACCGACGGCCCAAACCTAATTATCCCTCTTATATAGTCTCTCTTATGTGATCCCTCTTAATAAAAGGGAGACGGGCGGGGGGACCGGGAGGAACCACAACAAGAATGGCCATAAGTATCCCACAAGCACATGCACAATGCTCAAAAGCAATAGTAATCATAACGGAGGGGTCCCAGGCCGGAGGTGCAGCTAGGCAAGATGGCGCAGCAGCTGACCATGCGCGTTCCTCGAGGGGCGGGCCCGCATCTCGGCCAGCCAGACCGCGCGAGCGGCGTCACGCCCCCCCCCCCCTCCACTCACAGCGTAAGCATTGCTAGTCAAGATGGAGGGGAGAGGGAGCAGGAGCCAGACTCGAGGGAGCCGCCCAGAGCCTAGCTCTGTCAGACGCCTGACCCCGGCCTTCTCCCTATCGTCACAGTCCCGATCAGCCAAGGCTGGGAGGAAATAGTGGGTCCACGGGATCAGTGGTAATGGGGTTCGCAGCGGCCGACGGGCTAGGAGGCCCCGCTCAACTGGCAAAATCCAGGAGAGAGTATCCAACGATCTTCAGCAGCCAGACTGCAAGATGAACACTGGGATATGATAGAGAGACACCTGCTTTTATATGGGGCCGGGAGGAGCGACAGCTTTTGATCTTGCAGTCCATGCCCCCTGGGGGCGGAATACCCACATGTTATCACTCTGGGACGACCTTGGCTGGATATAGGGAAAAGATGACCTCTAAACTGATCTTGCAAATCACCTGAAACATCAAGAGGAAGTGGAGAGAAGGTATACAACAGGTTGAACAATGTTATCTAGCTTAAGGAGGAGTACCCTTGCCTTCCATGCTGGGATACGAACATGTCCACTACTTCGGACAAAACTGGTGGAACACCCCCTGAGCCAATGGCCACACCATTTTGCCTGTTTTTACATTCTTCACTACCACAATGTAAGCTGGTGACAAAGCGGAATGTTGGTGATAGGGTCGAAACATTACTTTGCCCCCCACTGAAAAAATAAGTCAGCCTTTTTTGTGGTTGTCGAACCATGATTGGGTGTCACCACAGGGTTAGGCTTCTCCAGTGACTTCATGGGAAAGCATTTTCTTTCACTGACCACTTCTCATGGACCATCTGATCCGCAGAACCACAATCCAGTCTGACAAGCTGGGATTCATGGCTAGAACCATCCGCTGGATCAGGGTGCAATGTGGATTGCAGTCACCACCTCAGGGCAAGCCTGACCTGGAAAATAGCTTGCAGTCCCTGCACAATGACACTCAATAATTCCAAAGATTGTTGCTCTTACTTTTGGAAATTATTTGGTAGAAATACATGTACAGGTTCAAAAGCCAAACTCAAACATTCAAGCAGAGGAGGTTAAAACAGTAGTGTTAAGACCAACATCTTGTATTTGTTACAATATCACCAACATTTTATTTACATCTCGAAAAAGTAAAAAAGTTTAAATTTCTAATCAAAACTCCGCTTTTAATTTGCAGAAATGGCAGAGATATCGAGGTTTACAGTTTA
This sequence comes from Gastrophryne carolinensis, assembly GCA_027917425.1. Lineage (NCBI taxonomy): Eukaryota > Metazoa > Chordata > Amphibia > Anura > Microhylidae > Gastrophryne > Gastrophryne carolinensis. The sequence continues at coordinate 199,783,630 of CM051237.1, forward strand.
GAGAGAAATATAGAGAAAGAGAAAAACCCTAATTCAAGTGACAGGGTAAAAGGACAGCGTTGGTCAGATCATCCTCAGAAAACAGATGTCGGGGTGTAGATGACCTAGTCTCCACTTACCCAGGTGGGTCATGACTGCCTTGGTGTTGACTCGTTGAAGGGCAGCGTGGAGCACCTTTTCCTTGTACATGCAGCCCCCCCCCCCAGGCAACCAGTGCAATCCAGGGCTGGCTGTCATGGTGTTCGGGCACTAGGTAGTCGGTGTTGCGCTGGCAGCACTCCAGCTGCTAGGGGTCCTGGGGGAAGCCCAGAAGTCCCTGCACTCTCTCCTTGGTTGAGGTGTCACTATGAGCAGTGATGTTGCAGAGCAGCTCCATGTACTCTGTGTGGACCAGGGAGGTAAACCACTCCAGCAAATGAGTGATGAAGGGCCCAGGACTCAAGCACCAGCCCAAGTAGAGAGTTGAGGAGGGGGGGCAGATGCCACTGCTTTCCCCCGGCATAAGTCCGTCATTAGAGCGGAGGAGGCAGGATGTTAGGAAAGGAAAATTAGAATTTCCTGCCCACCTGGCCAAGCTGATTGGGGGATGGGATGTGAGGTGAGATATCCGCTCCCCAGGAAGTAGATGCCTGTAGCCAAGTTACAGAGACTTTTACAAGCCCAGCACTGTGATAGCAGGCAGATTATAAGCACTGGGTTCCGCTGTAGATAGGATGAGGGTGCAGAAACAACTAAGTATATGTTTAGTTGTCTTTGGTTCTGTGCAGCTTGGAGCAAGATTTACAGTGTCCGATTTCTCCCCCACCACCTGGGCTCTGATGGTCAAACATTAAAAATCCTTTATTTCCTGTGACCAAGGGCCGCCCCCCCCCCCCCCCCCCAGCTCCCTCTCAGCGCGGCATTACATTCCCCCTGCTCTACATGACCACACCCATGCTTCCTCTTGGCGTGGGAAAGAGAAAGTGAAACATTTAAACTGTATGTCTCAGAAATTAAAGTTTTTTTTCTTAAAATGGGAAATATTTAGGGCACTGTCAGGTCTCTACACAATAGGCTAGTGCCTGGCATTACCTGCTGAATCCCTTTAAACAAATAATATGCTGCTTAAGATTTCTTATGTTACTCATAGCTGGAACATTGTGCTGAGCTAGTGTGACAGGATTTCCAGTAATGGTGTTGTGTAAAGGTATGTAAATCCTGTATTTTGCATGCTCCTGGTTCTGAGGCACTACCACAGCGGTGAAAAAGATGGACTGCAAAATCAAGGCAAGATCATATTATATGACAAATAAGTGCATACCATCTGGCAGTAGCTTGCAAGATAATGCATCATCCAGGTCCCTGGCGCTAGCAGGATCAATGGTGAAGATGCATTCCTTTCTGAAAAACAAAGCACAATATATACACAAAATGAGTCTCTATTTGAAAAAAACTGTTAAACCATTGTGTAACCAGCAAGTTATTAAACCTTTAACCTTTATTAGAACAGTGTGTGGTTTAGCTAAACCATAAACCAAAAAGCAGATTTGGGTTACCCCACTATATGAAAATCCATTGAGAAGGTATGAACAGAAGACCAAGTAGCGGCCTTGCAAACTTGTTCAACAGAAGCCTGGTGCTGAAAAGCCCAAATGGCAGAGTAGAATGAGCAGTAAGTCGGAAGGGAGGATTCTTCCCCTTAGCAGAGTAGGCCTGAATTACAGCCTGACGGATCCATTTGCTGATAGTAGACTTGGCCAGAGCCAAACCCTTCCTAGCACCAGAAGGGACCACAAAAAAACCATTTTGTGAGATACTCACCTGTAAAATGGTTATTATGAGTATGTCACACCCCCCACTTCCCGATATTCATGACACTTGGGAACCCGGCCTGTAAAGGGCGATCTTGCAGAGATGACATGGAAAAAAGGAGCCCCTCCTGGTTCATAAGTACTGGGTTCCTCACACTATTCCTCAGTCTTTTTAAACAGCAGTGAAGAACCAGTGAAGAGCCAATTATATTCAATAATTGTAAAATTATATGAGAATAATAATACCAAATAAAGGATCCCTTACAACAAAAAGAGCCAATTATATTCAATAATTGTAAAATTATTTGAAATAATAATCACCATATAAAGGATCCCTCAAAACAAAAAAGGGCGGGGAAGTGGGGGGGGGGGGGGGGGTGACATACTCGTAATAACCATTTTACAGGTGAGTATCTCACAAAATTGTATTATTCCTAGTATGTCACCTTCCCGATATTCATGACACTTGGGACATCCAATAGCAGTGTCTATAATGGGTGGGGATCCCAAAGGAATAATGCAAAACTTAAATTATTGCATCTTGCAGAACTTTGCGGCCAAAAACAGCATCCGCTGAGGCCCGCACATCAACCTTGTAAAACTGAGAAAAAGTATGCATAGAAGACCAAGTCGCAGCCTTGCAGACTTGTTCAACAGAAGCTTGGTGCTGAAAAGCCCAAGAGGCTCCAATAGCACGAGTAGAATGAGCGGTGACACGAAAAGGGGGAACCTTGCCCTTCGCCATATAGGCCCCAATGATAGCCTGACGTATCCACTTACTAAGGGAAGATTTGGCAGGAGCAAAACCCTTCTTGGGCCCAGAAGGAACAAAAAAAAAAGGCATCCGTCTTGCGGAAGGCAGAGGTAGCAACTAAATAATACTTAACACAATGAACTACATCCAAAGAATGTAAGACCCTTTCTTTGTCGTTACTAGGTTTAGGACACAAGGAAGGAAGAACTATATCCTGATTTAGGTGGAAAGCAGACACCACCTTAGGAAGGAAATCCGGTTTAAAACGGAAAACAACCTTATCTTGATGCCTCTCAAAATAAGGGGCTTGAATAGACAAAGCCGCCAGTTCAGAAACTCGGCGGACAGAAGTAATAGCAACCAAAAAGGCAACCTTCTGAGTAAGAATAGGAAGAGGAATATTCTGCAATGGCTCAAAGGGAGCAGCTTGCATAGCCGAAAGCACCAAATTAAGATCCCAAAAAGGAAGTAAAGGCTTTCTGGGAGGCCGCACATGCGCGACTCCTTGGAAAAAGGTCTTAACCAAAGGATGAAGAGCAAACAATCGTTGCAGATATTCCAGAATTCTAGGAATAGAAAATACCCTACAGGGCAAAGCCCTGGATTCACACCAATCAATATAGGACCTCCAAGTCCTGTAATAAATGACAGAGGAAGACTTCTTCCTAGCTCTAATAAGAGTCTGAATAACCACATCAGAAAGACCTTTCAAGATGGAGACATCAGCAGCCATGCCGTCAAAGCCAGCGTTTGTAAATTGGGGTAACAAAGTTGACCCTGAGTGATGAGATCTGGAAGAAGAGGCAGATGGACACGATCCACTGCCAGCCTTACGACGTCTGCGTACCACAGACGTCTTGGCCACCTTGGCGCCACCAGAATTGCTGGCACCTCCTCCGGTGCTAGCTTGCGCACCACCTTGCTGATCATGGAGAATGGGGGAAACAGATATAGGAACCCCAGATCCTTCCAGGCTAGAGACATGGCATCTGCTGCCAATGCCAGAGGATCCTGGGATAGAGACACAAAAGCTGGCAGCTTGTGATTGTGATGAGAAGCAAACAGATCCAACCGAGGAGTCCCCCACTTGTGACAGAGGAACTAAAAGACCCTTGGATTGAGAGACCATTCTCCCTGGCGAGAACATCCCCTGCTCAGGGAGTCTGCCTCCACATTCTCTATCCCCGGAATGTAAACTGCTGATATGCAGGGAACATTGATCTCTGCCCACTGAAGGATCAGAGACACTTCCCGGAGGGCACCCCAACTGTGAGTCCCTCCCTGGTGATTGATGTATGCAACAGCTGTTTGGTTGTCTGACCGAATCTGAACTGGCAGACCCTGTAAGAAATGTGTCAGTCGAAGTAGAACAAGACGTATGGCCCGAAGCTCTAATACAGTGATTGAGAATGAGCCTCCTGAGACCCCCACAATCCTTGGAACTGATGCTTCTTCCAGAAGCCCCCCCAGCCCACCAGGTTGGCATCCGTGGCAACCAGTTCCCAACACGGAGTCAGAAATGACTTTCCCTTCTGGAGGTTGTGCGATATTAACCTCCACTGAAGGGACTGCAAAACATGGGGGGACAATAGACAAGTCTGATTTAATGATAGTGGGCACCTGTCCCACTTTGCCAAGAGGAAGAGCTGAAGCGCCCTTATGTGAAACTGGGCAAACGGGACTGCCTCGAATGCAGCTACCATCAATCCCACTAGTCTCATCCCTAGACGGATAGACTGACGAGGGTTGGACAAGAATAGACGAATCAAGTCCTGAATCAGAACCATTCCAGAATCAGGCCCAGGAAGGGAATTTCCCTGGACGGACAGAGAGAGGATTTGGGGTAACTTATTACCCATCCGAACCTCTCTAGCGTAGAGACCACCATCCTGGTGTCCAACTCTGATTGTTCGAGGGAGGAGGCAGCGATAAGAAGATGGTCCAGAAAAGGCAAAATGCGGATGCCCTGGACCCTGAATATAGCCATCACTCCTGCCAGCATCTTCGTAAAGACTCTTGGGGCCGAGGTAAGGCCGAATGGCAGGGCCACAAATTGATAATGCTGGTCTTCTATCGAGAACCTGAGAAATCTCTGGTGACCCGGAAAATAGGAATGTGCAAATAAGCATCCTTGATGTCTATGAATGTCATGAAGTCCCCCTGATGGAGAGCATCGATCGTTGATCGCAGAGACTCCATGCGGAATTTTCTGAAACGGATAAATTGATTGAGTCTCCTTAGGTCTAGGATAGGCCGAACAGAGCCGTCCTTTTTGGGTACCGTGAATAGGTTGGAGTAAAACCTGGAACCCCTTTCCGCTGGAGGCACTAGGCTGATAACAGCCATGTTTAACAGATTCGCTACTGCTGCCCGCAGTCCCTGCGCAATTGCTGGATCTGACGGCATCCGGGACATGAAAAATCTGGGAGGAGGCCGGGACTCGAATTCCAGTTTGTAACCGGAAGAGACTACTTCCAGAACCCAATTGTCTGATACCTCCAGAATCCAGACCTGGAAGAAGAACCGCAGCTGTCCCTCCACCCATAAGGGTGAGGGTGTCACCTCATTGTTGAGCAGGCTTAGTGGCAGATTTGGTTTTGGACCCCCAATTCTGACTTGGACGGCCACGTCCCTTTCCTCTATTCCATGCATTCCCTCTAGGGGCTGAAAAGGCCGATCCTCTACCGGATCTAGACCCCCGAAAGGAAGGGTTAAAAGAGATTCCACGAAAGGAACGACGTTTCTTACGCTGAGGTAATTTACCTCCTTTAGTGACAGAATCCAATTTTTCTCCAAAGAGGCGCAATCCCACAAAAGGGAGCGCTGTAAGCGTTTTCTTGGCTACAATATCAGCTGCCCACTGCCGCAACCATACTGACCGCTGGATGGCGACTAACAAGGCAGAGGTTCTGCTGCACATGAGCAGAGTATCATCTAAGGCAGAAAGTACAAAACATCTCACATCGCTTAAGAGCGGCGTACTCATCAGAGGCCGGATCAAGCCCTGAGTAATTCATTAGGTCTCTCACAACAGACCTAATAGCCACTGTCATGAGTGCCGAAGCACCAACAGGCAGCAAGGCCGAGCCCACATTGGAAAAAGCGTGGCACGCCATTTGATCAATACGCTTATCCTCTCCATCTTTAAGTGTAGTGGAGTCAGGAGAATGCAACACAGAGGAATTGGATAAATTAAGCACAGGGGCATCCACCCATGAGCAGAGTATCTTTTAAAAATCCAGTCTCTCTATAAATTAATTAAATATTAATGCATAGATGGCCATTGTATGCTTGCGCACACATAGGAATTGGTCCTCCGCATTTAACCCATCCGTGCAGTGAGTGTACACATGCCCAGAGCGGTGGGCACAGGTGGTGATGACCAACGCTTAACAGTATCAGCTGGGAAGGGATATTTCTTGTCCCAGCCCAAGGGAACGCCAGGAAACCGCGCAGGCTTCTCCCATTCTTTAAGAATAATTTCATCAAAATGCCTTTGGATTTGGAAATTCTATAGAGGTTTAGAGACTCCAAAGAATTCCCCTTTTTGAGGAGGGACTACTTCAGGAGGAGTAATAACCAAAACCTCAAATAACTGAGCAAGAGCTTTTGGGGTATCCACAACACTTGCTTCACCCTGCTCAATCTCAGTACCAACAAATTGCTGTTCATCAGAAACATCTGATTCCTCATAATAATTCTCCTTCTTCTAACTGAGAAGGATCAGACCAATCAAGCAATTCACAATTGTCTGACTCACTTGCCGGAGCAGCATGAGTCAAGTGCTTTCTTTTAGCTAAGGCCTTCTTAGGCACAGAGGTAGACAGTAATCTTTCAAGATGAGCCAATCTGGCACATAAATCAGCATGCGACTCACCACCCATGACAATATCATTGGGGGTACGGACAAGACATGGCGGAGTAGGAGATGAGGCATTAGCCGCAGGCCCTGAAGCCTGGGCCTCAGTTTGCTGCATAATAGTTAATTGTGCACAAGGGACGCAAAGAATTGCGTTATTCCCAACAAGGGATGCCCCACATCCAAAACATTGCCGAATCTGTGCAGAGGGAATTGCATGTCCGTTATCCTGGGATGCCTCCATATGGTGTTTAGTATTATACTATAATTGATTATAGTCGCCAACTATATATGGGATTTACGCAATTGCTACCCAGGATGCCCCTTTAAATAGTCCCAAGTGGGAGGATTGAAACACAAATGGACCCCCAAATAAGGCTTAAGGGCTTAAGGCTTAAGGACCAGGAGAAACCCCTTTTTAAATAAGGAGTTTCTACCTACAGAGAAAACAAAAAAAAAAAAAAAGTCACCAAATGCACACAATATAGATAAATGACAGAAAAAAAACTCCCTTCAGCCAAGCTGAAGGGTACTCACAGCCCATGCAATAAGCTCACATCATGAGGTAAGGCCACATGGAAGCAGGAAGTCAAACAGAGCATACAGGTGCTCTCTGAATAAAAGCATGCCTAAGCCCCGCCCACTTCCAGGATCACATGGCCAAAAATGGAGGGAAAATTCAAATCTGAACACAGCCAGAAAACAAAGCGCTTTAATAGGTAAGCAAAAAATGCTGCCTAGACAGAGATAGGAAAATCTAAATAAAACATTTCCTATTAAATAGTATAGTAAAACATACATAATAAAAATAAGAAATAAAGACTTATTTTATATATATCTTTTTTTTTTTTTGTGTGTGCATGGTGACAAATAAGCCCAGATAATGCCCCCCCCTTCCCCCCCTACTTTTTACCCAGCAGGGTTAAAGGAGACTAAGGGGAGAGGATAGAAATGCACCCATAAGGCACAAGGGGATTATAAAGGGACAGGGGCATCCCATGCCGGGATCACCAACCCGGAAGCCGCCTACCCACATTTGCGTCTCACGGAGGAGTAATACTCCTGTATACACCAGAAGGTGTATGTATCTACCTTTGCCTGAACCACACAGCCAGGGCTGGGAGGCATACAATATAACCAAACAGGTTTAAAGAGTTTCAGAGAGAAATAGAGAAAAAAATGGCCGGGGCAAACCCGGCTACCTGCAGCTTGAAGGAGAGTCATCTTCTGAATGCTTTGCCGACTGCAGAGACGAAAAGACTGAGGAATAGTGGGAGGAACCCAGTACTTATGTACCAGGAGGGGCTCCTTTTTTCCATGTCATCTCTGCAAGATCGCCCTCTACAGGCCGGTTTCCAAAGTGTCATGAATATCGGGAAGTGGGGGGTGTGACATTGGAAGAAAAAACACAATTCTGTGAGGTACTCACCTGTAGAATTGTTTCAATTCCGGGCACTCCTTACGCTTGGGATTACCTCCTTGCTGATCACGTGAATGCAAGAAAGAAAACAGGTGTGGCCCCTCCCGGCCCATAAGTAGCAGCTGCCTCCTCCCAAGATCAGTTTACTTAAAAAGTAGTAAAAAACAGAAAAACAGAGACAGGCCGGGAGGGCCTATATAGGAGTCCATGTTACTTTACACCAAACTCTGCTTAAATACTCTCAGAAATGAAGCTTTGTTCTTTTCACTTTCTCTTACACCTTTTCTATTTTCTCTTTCCTTTTTTTTTTTTTTTTTTATATAAAATGCTAATGAAATAAATGGACTAAACACCATCAAAAAAAGCATCAAAAGATAGATCATGACCCAAAACGGGTGGGCCGGAGTGCCTGGAATGGATTCCCAGAAAAACCAATTCTACAGGTGAGTACCTCAAAGAATTGTGTTTTTTCTTCCAATCCATTCCAGGCACTCCTTACGCTTGGGATCTCCAAAAGCAGTGCCATCTATGGGCGGGATCCCCTAATGCAGAACAGCAGGTAGTTCATTTCACTACTGCCTGAAGAATCTTTCGACCAACCACAGCGTCAGCTGAGGCTCTAACATCCACCTTGTAAAATTTGGTAAATGTATGAACCGAAGCCCAGGTGGCAGTTTTGCAAACCTGTTCCACCGAAGCCTGATGCTGAAAAGCCCAAGAAGCACCAATGGCCCTAGTGGAATGGGCCGTGACCCGAAAAAGGGGGTTCCTTCCCCTTGGCCGAGTAGGCTCTTCCTACTGCCTGCCTAATCCACTTACTGACAGTGGCTTTAGCTGGCGGAAGCCCCTTTCTCGGCCCTTCCGATATAACAAAAAAGGAAATCAGTTTTGCGGAAGGAATCCGTAGCTGCCAAGTAATATCTTTTGGCTCTGACTACATCAAAAAAATGAAGCACCCTTTCCTTAGCATTAGCCGGAACTGGGCATAAAGAAGGTAAGTTACCGCTTGATTAAGGTGAAAGGGAGAGACGACCTTAGGTAAAAAAATCAGGCTTAAACCGAAAAACTACTTTGTCTCTGTGTAACTCAAAATAAGGAGACTTCATACATAAGGCGGCTAACTTAGAAACACGCCGCACAGAGGTGATTGCCACCTTAAGCATCAAAAAATGCCCAATGGAGCGTCAATCATAGGATCAAGGGGAGCACCCTGCAGAGCCAACAACACCAGATTCAACACCAGATTAGGGGGCAGTTGTGGCCTAGAGGCAAAAGGAGCGCACTTGCGACCGGAGGGCTGCAGGTTCGAATCCCGGTCCTGGGACAAGACCGAAGTGCTCTTGAGCAAGGCACCCAACCCCGCAACTGCTCCCCGGGCGCTCCGATCATGTGCACACTCACTGCACGGATGGGTCAAATGCAGAGGATGAATTTCTATGTGTGCACAAGCATACAATGGCCATCTATGCATTAAAAATTGAAAAATTTAAATTAAGTTCTACACTGGTAAAATAGACTTGCGCGTTGGTCGGGCATGAGTGACCCCCTGAAAAAAAGTCTTAATGAGCTTCTTACTAGCGATAGACTTCTGGAAAAAAATTTACAAGGCCGATACATGCCCTTTAGGGTGCTTAACTGTAGGCCCATTTCTAAGCCATCTTTTAGGAATTCTAGAATTCTAGAAATTGAATACTTTCTGCACGAAAATTCCTAGCCTCACACCAGGATATGAACGACCGCCAAACCCTGTAGTAAATCATGGAAGACGACTTTTTCCGGGCCTGAATCATGGTATGAATAACCTTGGCCGATAAACCTCTCTCCGCTAAGATTGAGGTTTCAATAGCCAAGTCGTTAAAGCCAGCATCTATAAATTCGGGCGCCGAAGCGCCCCCTGAGTGAGAAGATCTGGCTCGACCGGTAGGCGCCGATGGTCTACCGACCTCCTTGTTATGTCTGAAAACCAACTTCTTCTTGGCCAATGAGGAGCTACTAGAATGGCAGGTACCCCCTCCTGAGCTATCTTTCCTAATACACGGCTCAGTAGCGGAAGCGGGGGAAAAATGTACAGAAGCTGGAACCTTGCCCAAGAGACAGGGCATCCGTTGCTATGACCAGAGGGTCCCTTGATAGGGACATGAAATTCATCCGTTTGTGATTGTGTCTGGATGCAAAAGATCCACTTCCAGACACCCCCAGCGAAGACAAAGGGCTTGAAAGACCTTCTGACTGAGGGACCATTGTCCCCAATGCAGAACCTTCCTGCTCAGAGCGTCGGCCTCCTGGTTTTCTACCCCCGGGATGTAAACTGCCGAGATGCAGGGAACATTCTCCTCTGCCCAAGTCAGAATCCGGTTTACTTCCTCTTGAGCACTCTTGCTCCGGGTACCCCCCTGATGATTGATATAGGCTACTGCCATCCAATTGTCCGACTGGACCTGGACTGCCTGCCCCTTTAAGCTGGGAGTTAGATACTGAAGCACTAGTCGGATTGCTCTTAATTCCAATATATTTATGAGAAGCCGATACTCCTTCGGCCCCCATTGTCCCTGGATCTTCTGTGTCTGCCAGATGCCCCCCCCCCCAACCTGTGAGACTGGCATCCGGGGAAACTATCTGCCACTGTGGTGTCAGAAAGGACCTGTCTACAGACAGATGAAGAGGGTCCATCCACCACAGAAGCGATTGCCTGGCCGAGGGCGTCAGAACAAAAAACTTGATCCAGCGACTGTGGGGCTCGATCCCAGTTTGCCAACAGATTCCACTGAAGAAGCCTCATGTGAAACTGGGCAAAAGGTACGGCCTTGAAGCAGGCTACCATAAGGCCTACTAGCTTCATCCCTAGCCGAATGGTCGGCTGCCGGCAAGCCAGTAAGTACTCTATTTGATTTCGAATTAGCAGAGCCTTCTGCTCTGGTAGAAACACTTTGACTTGAACCATGTCCAGAATCATTCCTATGAAATTCCTTACTGGCACCGGAGTGATATGGGACTTCGGATAATTGATCACCCAGCCGAACTCTTCCAGAGTTGATAGGACCATCTGCGTATCTTTCATGATCCGCTGAAGAGACCCGCTAAAATTAAAAGATTGTCCAAATATGGGATGATGCATATCCCCTGGCTCCTGAAAATGGCCATGAGACCCGCCAAACTTTGGTGAACACTCTTGGAGCCGAGGATATCCCGAATGGGAAAGCCACAAACTGGAAGTGCTGGTCTTCCAGGGCAAACCTCAGGAACTTCTGATGCCCTGGAAAAATTGGAACATGCAGATACGCATCCCTTAAGTCTATAGTAGTCATAAGATCCCCGGGCTGAACTACTCTTGCTGCTGACCTTAGCGTCTCCATGCGGAAAGGTTTCACGCGGATATACCTGTTGAGACCCTTTAAGTCAAAAATGGGATGCATCGACCCGTCCTTTTTGGGGATTGTGAACAGGTTGGAGTAAAACCCCTGACCTTCCTCCTAAAAGGGTACCCGACAAATTACCCCTTTTTGAAGGAGATGCTGAACTGCGGGTCTAAGGGCATCTATCTTTGACTGGTTCCGGGATGCCCCTGACCGAAGGAACCTTGCGGGTGGTCTGGCTGCAAACTCGATCTTGTAGCCTGATGACACCACCTCTAGGATCCAAAGATCCGCCACGTGGTGCCTCCAGATATGAGCAAAATGCAAAAGCCGTCCCTCCACCTGCTCGGGTGAGGGCGCCCCCTCATGCTGGAGTGGGCTTGGCTGGAGGATTAGGTCCACTTCTCCAGGCCCCTCCTGCCCTACGCGCTCTGCCTCAAAAATCTCTACGGAGCAAGGACGAAAGGTCCCTCTGCCAGTCCAAAAGAGTCAATATGATGAAGTCCTCTGAAAAGGCAGAGTCGTCCTCTTCCTCTGAGGCAGTTTGCCATCCTTCACCATACCGTCCAGTTTTTCTCCAAAAAATCTGCTCCCTAAAAAAGGTAGATCTATAAGAGCTTTCTTAGTGGCGGCAACCACCAACCATTGTCTTAGCCATAAGGAACTGCGCAAGGCCACAAGCAGAGCAGAAGTCCTAGCAGCTAGCCTGACTGCATCATCCATCGCAGTGATAGCGAACGAGTTAAAGTCCAAACAATCCTTAAAATCTTTGGACTCTTGAATAAGCCTGCGAGACTTAGCCCTGGCTAAACTTTTTCTTCATCTTCTTCCTTGAAGCCAGGGACACAATGGCCATGGCACAAACAGGACGTAGAAAGGATCCTTTCATAGCAAAAGCATGGCGGGCCAATTGATCCATTCGTCTCTCCGTGGGATCTCTTAAAGATCCCATAGTAGCAGACATGATGGAAGTATTTAGACAAGCCTGCTACTGGAGAATCCACCTCAGGTGGGTAAGACCAAAGCTTAATCATGTCCGCCGGAAAGGGATACCTAGAGTCTGGTATCCTAGGAACAGCCGGTAACTAGTATCCTTTAACATTTAACATTTTAGAAAAGTGCGGATGCTCCGGGAACACCTGCCTTTGCCTTACTGGCTTAAACAGATCATCCTTCCCTCTTTTTGTCACCTCAGGAGGGGTGATATTATTATTATTGTTCATTTATATAGCGCCATCATTTCCGTAGCGCTTTACAAAGTAGTAATTACAGACAGGGTAGAACATACAGTACATACACTATTTCAAACACAGTTTTACAGATTTGACAGTGGATATATATATATATTTTTTTATTCTTTTTGAGTTTTTTTTAATACAAATGTAGCTTCAACATACAAAGTACATAGGTCGGTCTTGCCATAATTTTAGATCAGAAAAGAAGCAACACAAACATGGTATCACATGAATCCGGAAAATTGTTTTTCCTACAGGCATTGTACCCTAAGTCAAGACAATATACATCAAATCAACCAACTCGAGCTACCAGCAATGTGATTGCATCCTTATTTACGTTGTAGATTTGTTGCTCAAGGTGGGGGCTGCCGTATTACGTTGGTGTTTCTTTCTTCGAGATTTATTGGATTATCTCCCTCTATCACTCTAAGTGGTATCCCGAAATGTTTGGTACAATTTTTGTTTAATTTCTACGTGTAAAGTATCAATAAAGCTTTCCCATGTATTGAAAAAACTGGGTGTTTTCTTTTCTTTGTCTAGGGTTGCATCAGCCCATTTAAACTTGAAGAGCTGCTGCAACTTCTCCATAAAGTGTCGGAATGAGGGAGGTTCGTCTCCAATCCAGCCCTGGAGAATGACTTTTTTCACAACTGCAGCAGTTAACAGAATTAATTTCTTAGTGCCTCTATCTATCCTCTGGGTGGTAGTATCAATTGAGCCAAATATTGGTGGATATTCTGAGTACAAGATACAATATGGGAGAGAGTGATATTCAAAGTTTCAAAACCCGAAGATAGCAGACACTGTGAGTTACTATCTTCCTCATCAGAGCGTAACTCGCCTTCTGAGAGCTGCTCATCTATATACTCTTCTTCCTCCCACTCTCCAAAAGAGGCAATAAATCTCTTTCCTCTGCAACAGGCTCCAATGCCTCCTCTTATAGGTGGCCTTCTTTGGAATAACCAAGGATAACTGTCTCTCCAGGTTATCCAACCTGTGTACCACATCTGACTGCGCCTCGCTGCCTTTCCCCTTCGAGGACTCACACTAGTAATAACTGGACTAAAGACCTGAGCCGCCGCTCTATTACGGTCTAACCAATTCTCATGGAGCAAGCGGAACAAACCGTGCAGAAAACTACCCAGGGGATCCTGCTTACATAAGGGGCAGAGCCCGCCCTGCTCAAATGGGATGCCCGAATCACTATCCCCTGATGCCTCCCTCATGGTGTTTTTTTTTTTTTTTTTTTTAAATTTGGCAATCAGACCTAAAAGGCCCTAAGCCTAAAACCAATCCCAAAAGGGACCGGGAGGAACCACAACCCTTTTCTATCCTCCTTCCAAATTCTAAAAAATAAAACAGGAGAAAAAAAGAGCATTAATAATCTCCCTCTCTCTTTTTTTTTTTTTTTTAACTGATAAAAAGATAAAACTGACAATCATAATAATAAATAAATTATAAATAAATAATAAAATATATTCATACAGATAGTAATTATAATATATATATATATATATATATATATATATATATATATATATATATATATATATATATATATATATATATATAAATAATATGAAATTGATAATGCAATTAATCAAAAAGAATTTATATAAAAATTGATAATGGTGATGTCCACTCACCACCACCGCTCTTCTCTTTACCGCTATACAAAAGAAATGATCAAACACATAATATATATATCATAGCTAAATCAGCTTGCCCTGAGGCAGCAATATGAATAAACCAGCGGAACCCCCGAAAGCCATCCTAATCACAAGGCATCTCTAGGCCAGCACCTTGGCCCAACCAGCCGCCGCCGCAATCGCACTGCTATCTGGCCGCAATATATATATATATATATATATATATATATATATATATATATATATATATATCTCAATATGCGATTTCCTCGCCCGGGGAGAGACAACTGAATACACGGCCTTGTGGTTCCGGGTTAAACTCTGCCCCTTGCATGACGTCAGCCACGTCCCTTAAAGGCATACATACATTTTTTTGTTTTTTTTTTAAGCTAAAAAACCTACCTAACTGGAAGAAGGAAGGGTTGGGTAAAACATAAAAAACATTCGTCAGCAGGTACACCAGAGAAAAACCTGCGTCTGACTTGCTTTTCAAAAAAGCCTGCAAGCCAACACGTGACAAGCAGCCAATGACGGCGCGCCGCCGCCAAGTGCGGAACATAGGGAAAAAAAAGGTGCGTGGCGGCGGCATTTTTAAAGTATAATACATGTAAAAACAAGTCAGCGCGGCGCCTGACACAAGTCATAAAGTAATGAAGCATAAGGCCAATACACGTATAAGCATACATACACACACGCACACCCCCCCTCTTTTCCCCCGAAGGCTACCAGGAGAGTGAGGGAGGACAGCGGCCACTTAACATAGGGCCCACCGATAGACAGGGGCGGGGGGCAATAGTGGGGGAGGGGCATCCCATAGAGGCTCACCATACGCCTGAACCGCCTACCCTTTGGTGGGGGATTGCGGTGGAGCAGCGCTCCTAAGCACCTAACAGCGGTGCTGCCTACCATCACCCGACCAGCGCAGCCAAGGCTGGGAGGCACATTACTAATGGAACGGGTGGGAATAGTCCTACAGGGCCGCAGGCTAATAGCCCCGCTCACCTGCGAGACGAGAGAGCCATATTCTTGTCCTTCGCAGTCCAGACTGCAGAGAAAATCTGGAGATTGTGGGAGGTCCCTGGGTATTTGAGGGGCCGGGAGGAGCCTATTTTCGATGTCTCTGCAGTCCAGCGCCATCTGGCGGAGTAGTACCCGATTGTATTTGTTTTTTTTTTTTTTATTATTTATTTATACATTTTTTCAGAGGAAAACATACATCCGATATGCATTCTCAAAGAACAACAACAATAATCGTGAACTGAATCAATCGAGATATAGGAGTTGTCATAGCAGTTGAACAATAAAGGTTGTAATAAAACCAACTCAGGAAATCCAATCTATAGTGTATGGCTATGTCGTCGGAGGGGGGGGGGGGGGGGGGTTCTGGAAGAGGGGGGGGGGGAGGGGAGAGGGGAATTAGAGTGCGGGTCCCCGGGTGCCACCCAGCAAAGCACTACAATCTGCAGACTCCGAAAACCTCAGCCAGCTATACCAGGTAGTTGTGAAACTCTCAAACCTGTTCTCTCGAGAGAGTATCACACTTTCATACCGCATGAGCTCATTTACCTTCAGGATCCACATCGCTACCGTGGGCAACTCAGGGGACTTCCATTTGAGAGGGATGCAAATCTTAGCCGCATTAAGTAGATGACATAGCAGTGATTTTTTATACATTTTCAGGGGAGACTTAGTCATATGTAGAAGACAGGAAGCCGGATCATCAGGCACTCTCTCCTCCGTCACTCTGCCCGCAATCTCTCTGACAGACCCTCAAAAATTACCAAGGACCGGGCAGGACCAGAAAATATGTAACATGTTGCCTCTGTCCCCATAACATCGCCAGCAAATGTCAGAGGCTCCCGTTGACCACTTGCTAATTAAAGCCGGCACCCTACACCAGCAGGAGAGAATTTTGAAATTACACTCCTGGATGCGTGTGCATATTGATGTTTTATGTGGCATACTTAAGAGCTTTTTACCCTGTTCTGGTGTCAGGGAGATCCCCAGGTCTTCCTCCCACTTTCCCAGGAAAGCGTGCCTTTCACCCTCTGGGGGAGTAATCGATTGTAAGTATTCCATCTGGAGCAGAACGTACTGTATACTAAGAATAGCAGCTCCATTTAGCTCACTGGCTGCTCTGGTGTCAAAGCAGATAGCAAAAGTTGAATGTAGCAGAGCACCCCAATTGGCTGTCCATCTGTGCCTGCCCAGTGCAAATGGGAAGGTCAATTGGAAGAGTGGAAAACTCTTGAACTATTACTCTTTAGAGTAAAGTGGAAGTCTAGTCATGGGGTAAGCCCTCCGTCCTGCCACCCTTTCCCCCGGCACTGAGGACAGGGGTTACAAAGAAAAAAAACATTTTACCTCACCAGCGTTACAGCACCGCTCTCCTGGGTGAGTGCGGTCACCGCACAGATAGACCCAAAGTGGAATCCACCGCAATGTGTGCATGCGTGTGTGGAGCCAGGGGCAGCCGCTTTGTGCTTTCTCCCAAGATGGCGCAGAGGATCTGAGAAAACAGCACATGGACCACCGGTGAGGTAAGTCCAAATATCAGTCAGCTGTGTGGCTAAAGAGACATCCAAATCTGCACTGGAAAGGAAAGACCCCTGGGCATTTTTTTAAATTTGAATGTTGATCCACTTTAATAGCTACCACATGTGCGGAATCCCCAGCTCATCCGATAGGAGACATGTTTCAATAGAGCATGCAGCTACATCCCGCCCCTCATAAAGGGCTTCAAGCCTGTTTTTGGCTTTTAAGGATTTTTAACAGTAGAGACAACTGGGATGCCTCAGTAGAAATTGTTAAAAGTGTCATTTTTGACGGTTGGTCTTCTTTAACCCCTTCAGAGGCCAAATAAATTATACTCTAAATGGTTGCACCACCAGAATAATATATATAAATCTATATCTATATATCTATATATATCTATATCTATCTTAAGGTGTGGTATATGCCTCCCCACCCCAACACATAAATTACTCATATACTGGCAAGGAATTATTAATTCTGGACTAAAGTCCCAGTTACATAAATATATATAAAGACAGTAAAAGTATTTTTGTGCCTGCACAAAAGATTGTCAAGATAAAGGTCACCTAAAAGGGCCGTCCAAACAAGATTATTCTTATTATTTATAAATAAATCCACCTAATTAAACAATCCAATAAATCAAAAAAGAATCAAAACCAGCACCTACATCCCAAATCCATACACAATAAACCAATTCCTAAATAGACAGAAGAAAAACAAAAGACATTGATTTATATGTGTTCTATCTATGTAGTGTAGAGGTCTATGTATCATTCCCTCTACCCTGGAAAAGCTTTTACTTGTATACATGTATTTCTAACAACAGGCCAACTGTCAGCAGCATAAACTCTGTCCCACAACTTAACAAATACAAAAACGTCCTAGCCACAACTAAAAATCTAGGGCTTATTACTGAGTACAGTATAAACTATGGCATCCAATGTTCACATATACATTTTCAAATGCATAACCACAGCCACAGTTGGAACTGTAAAAAAAAAAAAAACAGTTAAAAAAAAAAAAAAAAAACACACTTTGGAAGAACATCTACTGAACCTAAGTACAAAAAATAGTACATAGAGGAAGGCTTTAAAGAGGGGCAATATAGCTACAGGACAGGTGGCCTTC
This sequence comes from Gastrophryne carolinensis, assembly GCA_027917425.1. Taxonomy (NCBI): domain Eukaryota; kingdom Metazoa; phylum Chordata; class Amphibia; order Anura; family Microhylidae; genus Gastrophryne; species Gastrophryne carolinensis. The sequence goes on from CM051237.1 coordinate 199,801,353, forward strand.
TATCCAACCCACAAAGTATGTGCAGGCCTTGACCTTGCCATCTAGTCTGGGGGAAACACTCAACAACTTACAAACTGTGCCATGTTCTCAGAAACTCGACTGAGGAAAGAAAAAAAAAAAAAAAAAAGTTATATTGCTGATAAAACGGAAAGGAAATAATTTTACAATGTAATAAAGATTCAAAGCAGAATTGCAAATAAATAAATCTGACATACAAAAGCAACTGTGTGGCAAAGAAAATTGAAAATATGGCCAGAAATGTACAAATTTTGCCTGGGCATATTACTATGAATGAAGGAAGGAAATAAGCTATATAAACTATTCAATGATCGAGCAGAGTTTTCCACCTTATAACTCAAGGACCTGATTAAGCATAAGAACATGCAGCATTTGCATACTTATACTCCTCCAAAGTTACCTCTCCAAGAAGAGACAGAAGTGTGAGTTGGCAGCAAGCATTAGCTGGCTGATCTGAAAGCATATTTTTAACCACTTGTTAGATCTTCTGCAATGCAATCCAACATTGTAAACTTCAAATGCCACATTTGACACGGTACTGCCAATATCAACTGCTTTGAAGTAAAATGCAGGATTAGGTATTTGCTGAGGGCTCATATAAGTTTAAATACAGAAGGATTAAGGAACGAGTTACCTTTCACTAATATAGTAAATAGTTACTTAACATCCCGCTACTAACCAAAACACCCACTGTTCCTATATTTTATTAAAATTTACTAAGTAGCAATAGTAAATATGAGAGACCTTTTTCACTTGATTTTACTTTATTTATACACAAAATGAAGGAATTGAGTAAGCAAACAAACAACCACCATAGATAAATTAGTGGCTGCACAGACAATATTACCGAAAGGCCATATGGCGATATTTACATACATAGTTAATACGGTTGAAAAAAAAGACATATGTCCATCAAGTTTAGCCAAGGGTGTTGGGGTAGGGGAAGATTTAATTCTCGTAATCTTTCCTCATAACTAAGATCCTTCATTCCTCTTATTAGTTTGGTGGCTCTCCTCTGCACCCTTTCTATAGTAAGAACATCCTTTCTATTAATGGGTGCCCAGAACTGGACGGCATATTCCAGGTGAGGGCGCACCAGTACCTTGTAAAGAGGCAAAATTACATCCCTATCCAGTGATTCTATGCCTCTTTTAATGCATGATAGTATCTTGGTGGCCTTGGAAGCAGCTGCTTGGCATTGCATGCTGTTATTTATCCTGTGATCTACCAGTACCCCCAGATTCTTCTCAACAAGTGACTCTCCCAGTTTTACTTCCCCAAGGATATATGTGGCCTTCAGGTTATTAGACCCTAAGTGCATGACTTTACATTTTTCCACATTGAACTTCATTTGCCAAGTGGATGCCCAGACACTCAAAGTGTCCAAGTCAGGTTGAAGCTTGTGAACATCTTCAATATACTGCACTGTGCTACATAGCTTTGTGTCATCTGCAAAAATAGAGACAGTGCTTTTAATTCCATCTTCTATGTCGTTTATAAACAAGTTGAATAATAGTGGGCCCAGCACTGAACCCTGGGGTAGGCCACTTACAACCGGTAACCATTCAGAGAAGGAATTTACATAATTTGATGAACATGAATTGTATTACAATAATAATCTGATTTATAAGATGTAAGGGTTAAAACATGATATGAGATGTTAATATATGATACATGTGGGATATGAGCCTTATGCATGGGCCAATGTTTAGCACATTTATTATAAGCTGCTATTTTTTTGTAATGGGGAAGTTACTATTTTGTAATATGGAAAGCAATAAAACACGCTCCTGGTAATATTATCCATTAATATCAAAGTCGGGTTATAAAAGGGAAGGTGGGTTTCCTCTTAATAGATATGGCCCAGACAGCGGCGATTTTCAGTTTCTTAATCTGGACACCATTCTGGCAGAACGGGAGTCTGATTGGCGTAGTGCAGGATGGGATGAGAGGTGGGTGGTCTTTGTCTGATCCTGGTCCGGAAGAGGTTCCCCACTGGTCTTGGCTGACGTAGGCGAGTGAGTAGGGGGGTGGAAGCGCACAGATTGATAGACAAGCTGCAGCTTTGATGTGGGCAGAACAGGCCCAGCCCTGACAGTACTCGTTCACACACTTATTACGCTTATTGCAGCATGTCATTTCTGCCCCGGAAAACTCCTAGCTGAGGCCTGTGTACAGGGCAGTCTCTTCTGTCCCCACGGTCGCAGGTCACAGCACCAGCATATACTATCGGGGCTGCTCCATGCAGCCCATAAACTGCCTCAGGCAGTTTATCAGCTGGGATCTGTGCTCTGGGTGCCAGTCTCCTCCATCTATAAAACCCGCAGGTGCCCGCCAGACACTAAAACCACAAGCACCACCAAAGTGGCTGTTTGCTTAGATGGGTGAAGCCAGGCCTGTAAGGGGCAGCCAACGCCCAATTGTATCTTTTCAAAGACTTCATATTGGGCACCAGTATACTGGTACCTCTGTGGAGCGGAGCAGTCTGTGGGGGATTTCGTGTAATCTATTCATTCAGATCAGTTTGCCTCGTGATGCATTATTCGCTCTATTCTGAATTGCTAAAAGCATGCACATGCACCAGGGGAGCTAGGTGAGAGGTTTGGCATTTCCTGGTGTTTCTCACACAGGGGTGTCCCCAATCAGGATGCTCCAGGAAAGGAGTGCCAAAACCCGTATTTTGGTCTTTTTTAATCCCCCCGCCCACATACAGCTAACCTCCCACCTAAACACATACTAACCCCCCCCCCCCCCCCCCCCCCAAACACACACAATTAGACAGCAGAAGATTACCCAATGTCTATCATAGCCTTTCAAATAACTCCAAATCAAAAGGGGTGTACATTATGGTCGCTGGGTCTCCCCCTTGGGCCCATGTCAATACTTTCGTGAACGACGAGGACAGAGTCCTTTTTGTCAAGGACAGGATTAGTGACAGGACAGTTACATTTGGCAATGTGTATCTCCTGAATACAGGTTAGATTCCCATCCTCCCTCCCATCCTAGAGTCCACTCTAGCTGCTATTCAAGATTTTAAATTTAATTTAAATTTAATTTGTCAGAGGCGACTTCAACTCCACATTGGATTCCCTCAGGTACATCTCCAGAAATTAAGAAAGCTTTTCATTCTCACCAACTAATCGATGTCTAGAGAACCCTACATCCTCGGGATAGAATATGGTTAACTCAGATCACTCCCATATAACTCTATCCATATCTTTGCCAGAGGATAGGGGCAGACTGCATGCACAAATTCGTGATCAGGGGAGTATTAATAAAGCAGGGAGTCTGCCTTAAAAAAAATGCTTCTTCCTTATCCATCTTTTGAATCAGATCTATTTGCTTGAAGCAACTCTCAAAAAAATCCTCTCAAGAATCCCAGCTGTAACAAACTTAAGACTATCTTGATGTGCAAATCAAAATCAATTATAGTCAAATGCAGCAGATCAAGCTACAAATTCGGCAACAAGCCAGGGAAACTTTTGGTCGAGAGCACTCAGCGATATCTGGGCCCAAACCTTTGTACCCCAGTTCACAAAGCCAAAGACATAGCTAAGGAATTCAAGAAGTTCTAAAGTAGTCCTTACAACTTGCCAGAGGGTAGGAATATCCCTCAACTGCGTGAGCGCATTAAAGCCTACCTTGACTCATCGGGAATGTCGGCCCTCCCAGCAGAGGCACTAGGACCCCTTAACAATGGAAGAGATCTGCAGAGCAATCTCTTTCTGCACTAGAGTGGAACCTTTTCTTCTCAGGGCCCTCAATGGATGGCCAGTCCTTTCCCTACGACACTTAATGGCCCACATCACTGTCATCCCCAAAGAGGGGAAGGATCCATCTTTATGTGCCAGCCATAGGCCCATTTCGCTTATCAGTGTAGACCTTGAGAATCAGGTTGGCTTCTTCCAAAACGGAGCGGCCAAAGCAACCACTAGGGTCATGGACATTATTCAGAGAACCAGTTCCACTGCCTCTCAACACATGCGGAGAAGGCGTTTGGTAGGGTGGACTGGTCTTTCATGGCAGACACTCTACAGCACATTGGCCTTGGGTCCAAAATGAGAACCTGGATTACGGCGCTGTATTCTTCCGCAGAAGTCCGTGTCAATAATTTCCTCTCCAAATCCTTTCAAGTAGTCAATAGCACTCGACCGGGATGCCCTCTGTCTTCCTTAATATTCATTCTCACAATGGAGCTCCTCCTTTGCTCAATTAGGGCAAACAAAGATATTCAAGGTATACTGGCCACCAGTCACCACCACAAGGATGCCACCTTTGAACTAAACTCCCCCCCCCCCGGGCCTTTATCCTGGTTTGTCAGAATATTTTAAAAATGAATGTTTTGTCCAGACTTCTTTATTTACTTTAAATATTCCCAGTGTTCATCCCGGCTGCCTTCCTGGATAAGGTTTGAGGGGAATTTGGTTCTTTAATCTGAGCGGGGAGGAACACAGACAGACTGTTTCACTGCCAAAAATGTTGGGACAGTCTTACGGTCGGTTTACCTGACCCCTGCTTAAATACGAGCTGGGGCGTTAGAGTGGTGCAGGAATAGAAACACCAAACTTTCGGATAGTTCATTCATCCCTGTCTGCTTTTCCCTAGATTGCCTAGAACAAGTATAGTATGAATGCACACCTGACAACTGGGTTTCATATGCAAATTATAAAGGGTAGTTTATTAATGTACAGCAAGACATATTTAGGATCATAGAAAAGATCCACTTGAAGAAATGCAAATTATATGGGTGGAAGGGAAGACATACTTGTGCAGCATCAATATATACACTAATTATTATTTACAATATATACAAACAGTAGAAGCTCGAATACTGAAGCAATATAGTGATTCTCAAATGCAAACTTGGTATTGGCAGTATTCGGCCGTAGTTGAGAGTTATCTCTAGGTAAGCGTGCTTGATCAATGTCACTTTGTGCAGGATGTAAACAAAGAGATTGTGGCGATACCCGAGAGTTGTTTTAGAGGCACTTGATAATTGTGCAGGCTCCTTTAAGATGCAGTATCTGGATAGTCCATCAGAATCCAAGAAAGTCAGTCCGTGCTGCTATTTTTTATAAACCCCGGTTGCTGACACGTGTTTCGGTTGTCGTGGTAACTGTTGTCAGAGCGGCTTTGCTGGATGCAGTTTTGCTGGAGAGCGGTGCCCGTCAGTTGTAAGCTGTGATGGCGTTTAAATAGCGCAGGACGCGCGAATTCCCCCGGGTCGGCCCTGTGACGCGCGAGTGATGCGAACGTCGTTCGCGTCATTCCGCGTCACTTCCGGTGACAGCAGTCCCGACCAGGCGCCAACCAGCCTGTGTCTGGCTTGTTGCCAGCCAGGCAAGTATGTCTTCCCTTCCACCCATATAATTTACATTTCTTCAAGTGGATCTTTTCTATGATCCTAAATGTGTCTTGCTGTACATTAATAAATTACCCTTTATAATTTGCATATGAAACTCAGTTGTCAGGTGTGCATTCATACTATACTTGTTCTAGGCACTATAGTGGATTTTGGTCCAAAAAATATTGTCTGAATTGCATCCACATAGCGCTATAGATATTGCTTTACTATACTATTGGAGTGTGCTTACCAATCTTTCTAAAATTGCTTTTCCCTAGATTCCCTCTAGGATCCCCCAACAGTTAAAGCAGCGCCACACTATCGGTGCCCCCCTCCGAGTCTGTGCTAGTACCTGGTCTAAATGGCCTGATATCGCTTCATGTCCGGCCCATATGACCCCCATCATGGGCAATCCTAGCTTTCTCATAGGTTTGAAAGACCCTTCACTAGATTATCCACACCACTGTTTCTCAACCTGTGGTATGTGCACCCCTGGGGGCACTCGGCAATGGTCAAGGGTGCACCAAAAAGAGGGGTCTTGCTTCATTAAGTGTTACAAGGCAAATTACCTACTTATTTTGGTAAAATTGGTAATTGATTGCCTTCTTGGGGGTATTTGGATTAAAAAAAGATAAGATCAAAAAACGGTCACCCGACAATCTCCCTTTCTAGAAAACAGATTTCCTACACTCTCTTAGAGACGAGGGAAAGTACTTTGGGTACCTCTTGCTGTTTGAGCAGCTCTGCCTCGAGAGCAGCGAGACCAGTCACGTTCTCTCAGGTACACTGCCTCCTAAATCAACCCAAAGACAACCAGGCACCCATGTATTTTCAAATGGGAATCTGATCTGGGAATTGAGTTCACTGCAGACCAAGAAATGGGATATAACTACTCCAGATGGAGTTTTTAGCCTTCTCCATAGATTTTATCCGGAGGTCAGCACTCTCTGCTGGAGAGACACCCAGGAGAAGGGCACATTTCTACATATATTTTGGTCCTGTTTCTGCCTCCAAAACCATTGGACCAAGGTTGCCTCTGTGGTATTGACCAATTCACCAATGTGTCTATTGAGGGGGGCCTCAAGGAAGGAAAGAAGGGGGAACCAAAGAAGGATCCAAGGAAGGAGTAAAAAAAACTCTGTTACTCTCGTCCTGCTGACAGCAAGGGCCTGCCCCCCGTCCCTCTGCTAACAGACACCTCCCAAAGTGTCTATGTGGTTCTCCAGAGTGAATGAACTGTACCACATGGAGGACTTAACTTCATCCTTGCACAACTCAAAAAATGTAACCAAAAATGGTCCCAGTGGATCGTGTTCTGCGATACTCCCGAATACCTGGCATTTCGGTAACTACTACCTACCACCACCCACCCTCTCCTCTACCATTCCTTTCTCCCCTCTGACCACTCTTTTCTTTCTTCTCTTTCTCTCCCGACTAGGGGAATTAAAATTATGGAAAAACCTCACTGCACAGGTCCACATACTAGGTCCACTTCCCCACAAATACTTTAGGGTAGAATGCATTTGTCATTATCATATTGTCTTACCCACTATTCAGCGTCCAAGTTAATGCATTCAAGCCCTAACATTTGTTCAGTTACGGATCTACATATTGCTATGCTTATTGTATGCTACTGATGGCTTAAATAATGAATAAAAATAGTTGTATGGTTTAACAAGTAAAACCATGCTGCCAAGAACCCCCCCCCCCCCCCCCCCCGGTGCAATGATGAAAACATTGCACCTCAGGATCGCTTGACCTGCTCATGAAGGCTGTGACTGCACAATGAAGCCCAATGTGGCAACAATTGCAAAGGGACGAAACCTTTCTAGTTCAGTTCCCACTCCCCTTGCAGAATGAGGGATTGCCACAGTCTTAGCCACCCTGGTGATTTAGGTATGTCACCAGTTGTGACATTACCCCACTGTACCTATATGGTATCAGAATCTTCAAACAATGGCAAATGGAAAAAAACACTATTTGTTCCAAAACCTTGATCAATATTCTTGGTGGACCATAACCCTTTGGCCGAGTCTCCTTCCAACCAATCAAACTGGCATTTGTTGCGAGAACTCTCCACTGTATTGGGAGGAGAGAAGGGCACATGATCAGCTTGATCAATGGAAGCCACCAATTCAACTGAAACCTCATTTTATGTTGAGAAACAAGAGTCTTGTCTACAGAAAGTGGTGTCCTGCCCATCCGCTTCCATTGATGCCACCATCAACCCTAGGATGTCCATGCAACAAACGTGAAGCAATTTCAACTTAAATACTGAACATAGTGTATCAGACACAACTAATTATCTGCAGGAAGTAAAAACCAGGATATGGGGGCAGGGGGGCTCCGACCCTGTGCCCCTGCACTTGATTTCTACCGATAACTTCCGGCCGGTTTAGGTCCTAAAGAGTTAAGCATAGATGAAACTGCAGGTAGGACTAGATAGTGATTCTATAATCAGGCGGACAAATAGAATAATTTGTCACCGAAATCCCTCACCCAATTGGTTGTTTCTCCCTAGTGCCAGGGGTTGGCATGTGGTGAAAAGGGTGGATAAATTACTGGGAAGGGGTGGGGATGATGCAGCTGTTGTGGTCTATGTGGAAACCAACAACAGTATTTATGGGAGATAATATATTTAAGGAACTAGGCACCAATTTTAAGGGAAGGACAATAAAACAGAAAAAATATTTTCATTTTTTTAATACTTACCTCCCATCCATCCCAGAACACTGTGTCCCATGCTGATCACTTTGGCTTCTGCTCTCCTGCTGCTGCTGGAAGCCTTATATACCTGCTGTGTAACAGGTAACATGGGGTTACCCCCTCCCGTGTTTTTTTTTTTTTTTTTTTACTTGGTTTTTAATGTAGAGGGGGGGGGGGGGAGATCAGGCACAGTTTTACAAAAATGTTGCTTTAGCCTTAAATTTAGAAATTTTACATGGGATACTGATAAAAAAAAAATAGATTAGACATTGTGTTATGCAATTTCTCTTGAACATGGCAATATCCCAATGTCTGTGCACATGGGTGGGCTGGGAAAGGAAGGAGCGCTATGTGGCTTTTGGAGTGCAGATTTCTATGGAATACATTGCAGACACCATGTCACATTTGCAGAGCTCTAGAGGTACTAACATGACAGAAACCCAGTCTTTACCGGCACCCTTCAGTTGTGAGAGTAAACGGCCTCCTGTCGGAATCTTTCAGTATCGGGAACGGGAGAGTAAGGGACGAACCCTAATATTCAGGAGATCACCCTGCTGTCTGGCCATTACAAAGTTGCAGCGTATGCAGACGACTTGATCTTTTTTGTCTCTGGTCCTGAGGTCCACTCCCCAACTTGATGCGAGAGCTGGATTCTTACAGGGTAGTCTCGAACTATAAGATAAACTTGCAAAAATCCGAGGCTCTAAACATTAACTTGGCGAGGAACAGGAAAATTCATTCTCATTCAAATGGGTGAGCAAGTACATCACGTACATGGGTACAAAAATTGTCAGATCCCTAGACCAGATATTCCCACTAAATTTTCTCACACTCTTGTGATGCTTTGTCACAGACACGGGTGCGTGGGCCCTTAAAGTGGACCAACACCCAGGATTTTGACTATCCTGGGTTTTGGTCCACTTCGGCGGGGCACCCCGATCGGGGGTGCCCCGCTGTGTGAAACCCCCCAGAAAGCCCCAAAATCTTACCTGTCCCCGCTCCCACGTGACTGGACGGTCCAATCCCCGCCAACGTCCAGGCGGGGATCAGGAACGTCCAAGCGGCTGCCGCCGCCGCCGCCTCCCTCGCGTCACTTTCGGCGCGCGCCCCCGCCGGCCATTCACAGACGGCCGGCGCGGGCACGCCTACAGGGGCGCGAGGGAGGCGGCGGCGGCCGGCCGCCGCCGAAGATCAGGTAAGGTGTTTGGGGGTTTTTTGGGGGGTTTCACCCCGCGGGACATCCCGATCTCGGATGTCCCGCGGGGTGGGAGGTGATCGGCCCGGGAATCTTATAGATTTCCGGGCCGATCACCTCTCGGTGTTGGTCCACTTTAAGAAGCCATCTTGATTCGGGAGGTTTAAGGCTTTAAAGATGAACCTCTTGCCTTGCCTCTTGTATCTGATTCAAGCGCTCCCACTAGACATTCCCATATCTTTCTTGCAGAGGGTGGAGGCACTATTCGGGAAAATCCCCAGAGTCAGTAGGAAGATCCTGAGAAGAGTTAAGGAAATGGGGGAATAGGTTTGCCGGACCCCAACCTGTACTACCCTGCCTTGCACTTGTGCAGAATAGTAGACTGGTGCAGACACTCAAAAAACAAGTGCAGTGAGTGCAGATTGAGCAGAGCAACACACCTCTCTTCTTGTGGTCCCTACCCTGGATAGCTAAACAGCACCTAGGAGCAGTAGCGAGGCATCCAACGATTGGGGCCTCCAAAAAAAGGTCTTCCAAAAATACCGATCACTCGTTTTGAGATATTTTGCTGGCCTTCACCACGCTGTACCCGGTCCTGGGGAACCCGGAATTCCCGCCGGGAGTCTCGGGTGGGACAGTGGAGAGGTGGCTGAGGGGAGAAATGGGAAGGACAGGGGGATCGTGTTCCTCCGTAAAGTACAGTTACGTCAATTTGCAGGAATGCACTTCTGATAGCATAAATGTACTTCATTCATGGCCCTGTGAAGGATGTATAATTGATGTCAGTCAGCATAGAAGCTACTACAGGGCACTGATGAAGCCTTATTTGGTGAAACTTGTAAAAAAATGACAAAACCTGTACAATATGGAATTGTTTGGCAAGTAAATTTAATGTAATACATGTACATTTTAAAAATATTCATAGTGAGGTACTTGGCAAGATTTTAACAATAATCAAAGTGAAGCACTTTGCAAGAGTTCTTTAAAAAATGTGAATGCTGTCCAGTCCAGCATACTTTGTACCACCATTATAATATGGCTAATAAAATGTCTATACTTCCCGAAACAGTGGCTTGATGCCACAGAACACGAGAGCTTTCTGATCTTGGGGGACCCCTGCCAGTGATAAAACATCTACCCATGTAGATGTATCCATGTCATGTCTTTAAACACTTCACATTTTTGTATGTATGATCTTTTATATAGCACTTGTTTGATTGTTTTCATATCTTTTTTGCACATCTTTGATTGTACCTAGTAGTAGGTAGAAGTTATTGTTTAAGCACTAGTCAGTTTGTGGGTATATTGTGTTTTATTTTGACTTGTGATACTTTGTCATATAGCTATGAGGCTAAATATGGCAATTGTGTTAGCCTCCTTGTTTTAATGTCAGGTCTTCCTCTGCAGTACATCTAGAATTCTATGGGCAGACATGTTTATGCTGAGATACCAGCAGAGACTACTGTATTCTCCAGGATGGCACATATGACCCATCAATTTAAGAACACAGAGCTATTGCGCCCCCATATAAAAATTGCAGTTTGGGGTAATTCTACAAAAAATATAAATGTAAAAGCTACAAATGTACTCCGCCTACTCCGTTTGCACATCGGAATTTAATATACAGTATAAAAAAATAAAATAAATTTTCATTTTAGTAGCATGTCCAAATACAATCATCCCTATAGTCAATACTACACAATGAAACAGAAAAAAATGTATTCATGGATATAACAATCTTTTCTCTCTTTCCATAGCGGTAATTGAAGCAGCAATTGAGATCATACATTGACTTTAAATGGAAACAGCTTAAAGCGTGACTGCTCTGTATAATTCCTTATACATGTTTATTTTTATCGTTATTTAAAAATGCACATTAACATTTCAATGACTTCAATGGTTTTGTTTCAGGTGAGGAAACTGACAGTGTCCTTACTAATGTATTACTACACTAAAATAATAATCCATTCCAAAGGAAGGTCCATTTTGGAGGTCTGTGCAATCTGTTCCAACAACTAGCTTACAGCTCTGCTGTCAAGTAGAAGCGAACACTAAACAGACATTTTGGTCCTTACAGAGCTCCAAAAAACTAAAAAAAATTCATAAATGTAGTAGAAACAATTGGTTGTGAAGTTTCTAAATATTTTGATTATTGCCAGTAATTTCTCAATTGCAAACACATTCTCCACCTAAGACATCAAAGTTCAAAACATGAAGCCTTAAAAGTTGACCTTTCCCCAAGGTTTCTAGTGGACAGGCATTTTGTATGGCCAAGGTGTAATTTTAAAAAACGAAGCCCTGACAGCTGTTAAGAGTATAAGTTTGCATTAGCTATTGCCTCAAGTTGTCACTCACCACATTTTACTTAACACAAGGCAACAGATTTATCCATAATTTTACCACAATGTCCTCTAGACCTACATCTATTAGGTTTGTTTTTAAATCTGACTATCCTGCACAGGGAACACTACACATTTTGTTTAAAATGGGTGGCGTTTCCATTTAATCTTTCATCTGCTTAAGGTAGAGCTCCCTATGGAATGTGCCAATAATCATTTGATGGGGAATGCAAGTTGCCTGGCTTACATAGTCTGTGGTACTTCCGAAACTGGGCTTGAAAATAGGCACCCTTCTTTAGGGAGATGTAAAATGAGAATGTCAGGGAAAGGTAAAATCTTACATTCACAGTCAGTTATAAGGCCACTTGTTCCCACTATTAATACGATGGATTTTGCTTTTTTTTTTTTTTTTAAAAAAAGGTCATATGCAATAAGTAGTGCTGAAACTGGATTTTTTTCAAATAAAAACAGAATTTAGATTGTTTTTCAAACAATATCAGCAATTATTTGAGTTAAAGACCACTATTGATACAGAATGATGAAAGTTAGCTCAAAAGTCAGTGAAGAGCCATTTACGTGAACTCTGATGACATGGAAACTGTCTGGAACTACTTCAAGGCTACATACAAACTTAATCCAACAGCACGGAAATGTCAGGACAGGTTAGATGGAAAGTACAATGCCCCAAAGAAACTGATGAGAAAAACAGGCTACATCTATCCCAATTGTCGCAGCAGCATCCAAGCCTTTATCATCTGTTAAGTAACTGAGTTGGGAGTTGCAGAAAGCTAAAAAGTAATGGCAAAAAGCTCTGTTGGGCTAAGTTTAAAACGTAAATTAAATTTACCATTATGAAAATGAGTAAAATCTTATAAAGCCCAAATGTTTTATCACTCATGGTGGCACATGCACTATATGAAATGGAGTGATGAAGCTATCTTGGAAAGGTTCTACCCACTGATATATCATTTTTTATTTATGCACATTTTGTGAGAAAAGATTAGACATTTTAAATTGACCCACTTGATTCATAAATCTATAGCCTGTTCTAGTTTACCAAGTCAACAAAAAGCTTGAAGTCCCATTTGGGGGGACATGTTTAGGGTATATACAAAAAAGGATTAATTAGTAGAGGTGCCACATGAGCATGCATTTGAAACATCATAGTGACTTTAGCTGAAATAAATTGTTAATATCTTGACACTTGAGAATGACCACCACCAATAGGGGGCTGTTGCAGGTCATCTTGACTGTTCTAGGATAATCAGTTTGTCTCTTCTTCCAAAAGGGAGAAGATTTTCCTGCCACGGACAATTAACAGGTCTAGATTTAGCTCTTGTGGTAAAATACAGTATATCTATGTTGCTGCATGCTGGACTTCCCTCCACAAATCAAAAAGGTACATCTTTGAAAGTGGTACAGACCTAAATCCTCTTCAACTGAGTAATCTTGAGTAGTCTCAATGGTCCCAGCCCAACATAAACGAAAGCGGGAATCTACCGTAACAAATGTGGATAAATAAAAATATTCTTTTTATTCGAGCTTCCCAGAATATTTTATTGTTAAAAGTGTTTAGCTCGATTTTAAAAATCGACTTCTGACTACAATCATAAAATAAACAGTTTGGCCTGTTGGCAGTGCATCGAAAATGAGGCAACATTTGTGGTTATTTTTGACTATGTTAGAAGGTCTTGACAACATTTGTGCAAGGAGGAAATGCTTAGATGTAGAATTTGTTCCCATTTTATGGGCACAATTCACTCTCCAGCTCACCATCACAGTTCATTTGTCAAATATTTTCACCTTTCCCTAGTGTTCTAAATTCCAAATTATAGCGGTGATTTTTTATGCCTTAAAAAAGCCATGTCTTCTAATGGAGAGGCCCTCCATGAATTTAGCCGTGTCAGAGTAAAGGTATTTTTATTGAAGATTTTCAATGCAGGTCTCTTTTTAAAATTTTGCATAACCCAGGTTTCTTAAAATCCCAAAAAAAGAATAATGGATCACCTAATTTTAGCCTGTAGGATTAGTAAACTTTCCAGCTGTACTAGCAGGTATATATTTTTGTTTTATATTCAGTGTACCTGCTTGAGCCTTTGCAATTGGTTGCAATTTTTCTAGGCGCTATTTAGAGCTGCATTTGTGTCAGTGTTTCATTTATATTGCTTACAAAATAAAGATATTTGGGGAGAAAAGGCTGATGAGGAAGTTGTATTCTTGAGGGATCAATTTAAACTTGCTGTGGAATGCCTCCAAGACACTGCAGACCAGATTGGCGATTTGGAGACAAAGAGCACGGTTTTCACTCCCATATTTCCTTACAGAAGTCAGGTCCCAAAATGAGCTCAAACAAAGTTATTGCATTAAGTTGCATCGATGAGGCAATAGCTTCTGATACTAGCGAGATGGATGCTGTAATAAGTTTCTGAGCAGCACTTGTATAAACCTCCCCCTACGGTGCACAGATTAGGTCAATAAGGTGTAGTCTGCTTCAATTGCAAAACCAAAGAAGGATTTTGTGAGAGTGAAATGTAGATCTACTTGTAAAATTCACTGAGTGACTTTATTAAATGCAGGAATCACAAAACCTAGACATAATTTTGCAAATCAGTAATGTAGGGCAAAAGTGCACATATATTGCATACGCCACAAATTCCAAAAGTGATAACGAAAAGTATTCTGCAAGAAGGTCTCTCATGAAAGCATCCATGGAGCCTTGTTTAAGCCTATTCCATTAATTTCAATAGAGGGGACATCCCAAAGCAGGTTCAGTACATCTGGCATCGGCATGCCACCTCTATTACACCAAATGGAGTAGGAGTGTTAGGTGACAAATCCATATTGGCCACCATGTTTGCCAAGCGATGGAGAATGGAATTGCTCGTTCTCTCTCATATGTAGTATGAAGAAGCCAGCACACACACACACACAATGGGACCTGCACTTCCTACAGAACAAGGTGGTGTACCACTATCAATTACTATGCAAAACATATGGTTAATTTGATACCAGCTGTTCAAATCAAAGTTGCTGAAGAGATTGTAACACTCTACAATTCATTCATTAAAAAATAACATTAATTTAAGAAAATCACACAAACACAATCATAAAACATCCACATAAAATAAACACAAACTAGACAGATACCCCATGAGGACCCTTCCTATCCCAATACAATCTCTGAAATTCAGCTTTTCATGATGCTAGAATTAATCATAAAAGTAATAAAAAAAAAAGTAAAAGTAAAGTGCAAAAACAGCTACCACAACCCAACACTAAAAGTGCTAGAATAATCAAATGCCAATTTCCCTCACAAACCAAAATAGTGCAAAATCAATGTAAAAGAGGATTACATTGAAGATGTCGGTGCTGTGGGTGACAAAACACAATTCTGTGATAATCGCCTGTAGAATTGGGTTTTCTTCAACATCCATTCCAGGCCATCAGCTTCATTCACGATAGGGTTAATTCTTGCTCGGAGAGCGTGGACTGCAAAATTGAAAGGTGTGGCTCCTCCCGACCCTATAAGCTGCCTCTGAACAAACCAGTAATTAAAAAGCAGAAATTCACTTACTAGGAGGTAAATACTAATTACATACAAAAACACCATAAAAAGGATAAGATCGTAACACAACCAGGGTGGGTCTGACTGCCTGGAATGGATGTAGAAGGAAAACCAATTCTACAGGTGTGTATCACAAAATTGTATTTTTCTTCCAATCCATTCCAGGCCGCCAGCTTCATTCACGATAGGGACCTCCAAAAGCAGGGCGGGATCCCGAACCGAAAAAGCACGCAATTCATTTCCCTACCGTCTGTAAAACCTTCCGAACGAAAAATACAACTCTGTGAAGTACTCACCTGTAGAGTTGGTATTATATGCAGACAGCACGTCCTGCTCCAGACATAGTCCTTACATGTGGGTATACCTCCGCCTTCAGTGCCGTGCACTGCAGAACATGAAGAAAACAAGCTCCTCCCGGCCCTACATATACCGGAGGACCTCCCACAAATCCCCAGCATTGAAAAGCAGTGAGAAGGAGAGGCCAGGAGAAACAACCACCCAAACCTGGCAAAACTAAATATCAAGTACAACAATCACCAAACAAGAGATCCAGAACAAAGTGAAACCAGGGTGGTGTGGAGCAGGACGTGCTGTCTGCATATAGTACCAACTCTACAGGTGAGTACTTCACAGAGTTGTATTATTCTAAGCAGACAGCACGTCCTGCTCCAGACATAGTCCTTACATGTGGGACATCCAATAGCAGTGTCCGTAAGAAGGGTGGGATCCCCAACAGAAGGCAACGGCAAGCCGTTTAAACAACTACGGCCTGCAGAACCTTGCGGCCAAACGCAGCGTCAGCTGAGGCCTTAACATCAACCTTGTAAAACTTTGTAAAGGTATGAACAGAAGACCAAGTAGCGGGCTTGCAAACTTGCTCCACAGAGGCCTGGTGCTGAAAAGCCCAAGAAGCCCCAACAGCTCTAGTAGAATGAGCAGTAAGACGAAAGGGAGGAGTCTTCCCCTTAGTAGTATAGGCTTGAACCACAGCCTGACGAATCCATTTACTGATGGTAGACTTGGCGGGAGCCAAACCTTTCCTAGGCCTGTGAGGCACAACGAAGAGAGCATCCGTCTTTCTAAATGCCTGAGTGGTAACCAGGTAAGACTTGACACACCTAACCATATCCAGGGAATATAAAACCCTCTCTTTAGGGTTATTAGGATTAGGGCACAAGGAAGGAAGAACAATATCTTGATTCAAATGAAAAGCAGACACAACCTTAGGCAGGAAGTCTGGCTTGAAGCGAAACACCACCTTATCCCGGTGTCTCTCAAAGTAGGGAGGCTGAATAGACAAGGCAGCCAACTCAGACACACGTCTAACCGAGGTAATGGCTACCAGAAAGACCACCTTGAGCGTGAGAACAGCAAGAGCGGCTTCATGAATAGGCTCAAAAGGAGGACCCTGTAGGGCCGACAAAACCAAATTCAGATCCCAAACAGGAACCATAGGTTTCCGAGGGGGGCGCACATGAGTGACCCCCTGAAAGAAAGTCTTGATAAGAGAGTGCTGGGCAAAGGTCTTCTGGAAGAAGATAGACCGGGCCGAAACCTGGCCCTTCAAGGTACTAAGCTTCAGACCTAAGTCTAGACCATGTTGTAAAAATTCCAGCACCCTGGAGACTAAGAATTCCCGGCAGGGAAGAGACCTGGATTCGCACCAGTCAATGTAGGCACGCCATACCCTATAATATATGGCAGAAGAGGTCTTCTTCCTGGCTTGGACCATGGTAGCCACTACAGAAGCAGACAAACCCTTTTCCTTTAAAATGGTGGTCTCAATAGCCAAGCCGTCAAAGCCAGAGTTAGTAAATTGGGATGGCGTAGAGACCCCTTGGTTAGGAGGTCTGGAATCCTTGGTAGATCGTACTGATCTACTGCCATTTGAACCACGTCTGCGAACCACACCCTTCTTGGCCACCTTGGGGCCACCAGAATAGTGGGTACCCCTTCCAGAGCGATCTTGCGTAGCACTCTGCCCAGAAGGGGAAGCGGTGGAAACGCATACAGGAGCCGAAACTCCTTCCAAGACATTGCCAGAGCATCCGTGGCCAGAGCCAGGGGATCCTGAGACAGAGATACAAAGCTCGGTAGCTTGTGATTGTGACGGGACGCTAACAGATCCACGTCTGGGACACCCCAACGGTGACACAGGGATTGAAATACCGAGTTGGAGAGGGACCACTCCCCCTGACGGGACGACCCCCTGCTCAGGGCATCTGCTAGCAGATTTTCCGCCCCCGGAATGTAAACAGCCGAGATGCATTGAACATTGGTCTCTGCCCATGATAGAATCAGGGACACCTCCTGAAGAGCACCCTTGCTCCGGGTTCCTCCCTGATGATTGATGTAGGCCACCGCCGTCCTGTTGTCTGAGCGTACCTGAATCGCCAGACCCTTCAGGTGCTGTGTCAATTGTTCCAGCACCAACCTGACCGCCCTGAGTTCCAGGGCATTGATGGGTAGAAGGGCCTCCTGAGGACCCCACCTCCCCTGGAAACGCAGGGACTTCCAGAATCCCCCCCAGCCCGAGAGACTGGCATCCGTTGTGACCGTCTCCCAGGAGGGAGCCAGGAAGAATCTGCCCCTTGTCAAGTTCCCGTGGTCCAGCCACCCCGCCAGGGATTGTCTGACCGAGGGGGGAAGCACCCAGATCTCGTCCAAGGACGCTGGGTCCTTGTTCCAAACTGACAGAAGGTGAAGCTGCAGAGTTCTCAAATGGAATTGGGCAAATGGCACCGCCTCAAAGCTTGCCACCATCGAGCCCACCAACTGCATTCCCTGCCTGATAGAGGGATGAGGGCTCGAGAGCAGGGACCTCACCTGCATTGTCAGAGCTTCCACCTTCTGTGGAGGAAGGAATATCCTTGACTGAACTGAATCCAGAATCATCCCCAGAAACGGTGTCACTGAGGAAGGGGACAGAGAGGACTTTGGGTAATTGATCACCCAGCCGAAGGACTCCAGGGTGGTCACCACCAACCGCGTGTCCAGCTCTGCCTGCTGCAGAGACTGGGATGAGATGAGTATATCGTCCAGGTAGGGCAACACTCGTATGCCTTTTAGTCTCAACAGAGACATTACTCCCGCCAGCACCTTGGTGAATACCCTGGGGGCTGACGCAAGTCCGAATGGCAGAGCCACAAACTGGTAATGCTGATCGAGCAGCGCAAATCTGAGGAACCTTTGATGCCCCGGGAACACCGGAACGTGCAGGTAAGCGTCCTTGATGTCCAAAGATGTCATGAAGTCCCCTGGGCGCAGCGAGGCAATGGCCGAGCGCAGAGTTTCCATACGAAAATGCCTGTTTCTGACAGGCTGAACTGATGACTCTTCCAATAACCTCCCGAGCCCGACAGGCTGGCATCCGTGGTAACCGTATCCCAACAAGGGACCGGAAAGGATCTGCCCTTCGCCAGATTGCTCGAGTCCAGTCACCACCGAAGTGACTGCCGAACCCTGGGAGACATCCTGAAAGGTTGATCCAAAGACTGTGGGCTCCTGTCCCAATACGTCAATAGGAGAAGTTGAAGAGATCTCATATGAAATTGTGCAAACGGCACCGCCTCGAAGGAGGACACCATCAGGCCCACCAATTTCATCCCCTGTCGGATAGAGGGGCAAGGGCTGGCCAGGAGACGACGGATCAGGTCCTGAATCCCCTGCACCTTGGTCTGGGGCAGAAACACTCTGGCCCGACTGGTATCCACATTCATGCCCAGAAATGAAATCACTCGAGACGGGGAGAGAGAAGACTTGGTGCGGTTGATCACCCACCTGAACCTCTCCAGGGTCACCACCACCTGGAGGGTGTCCAGTTCTGCCTGCTGAAGGGAAGAAGCAGAAATCAACAGATCGTCCAGATAAGGCACAATGTGAATGCCCTGAGATCTGAGCAGTGCCATTACGCCCGCCAAAACCTTGGTGAAGACCCTTGGTGCTGAGGTCAGACCGAAGGGAAGAGCTATGAATTGATAATGTTGATCCCCCACCGCAAACCGGAGGAATCTCTGATGTGCCTGAAAAATCGGAACATGCAGATAAGCATCCTTGATGTCTATGGATGTCATAAAATCCCCTTGGAGAAAGGAATTGATAGCCGAGTGCAGAGTCTCCATGCTGAACTTTTTGGCTCTGATAAACCTGTTGAGAACCTTGAGGTCTAGAATGGGTCTCACCGAACCCTCCTTTTTTGGGGACCGTGAAAAGGTTGGAGTAGTAACCCTTGCCTCTTTCCAAACGGAGGCACCGGGCATATAACCCCCATATCCAGAAGGCTTTTCACTGCTAACAGGAGCCCCTGCGTAGCCTGAGGGTCCGAGGGCACCCGAGACCTTAAGAATCTTGGGGGCGGCCAGTACTCGAACTCCAGCTTGTACCCGGAGGAGACCACTTCCAAGATCCAATTGTCTGTCTCCTCCCGGGCCCAGACCCGGAAGAAGAGTCACAGCCGTCCCCCCATCCTTACGGGTGAGGGCGCCCCTTCATTGCTGAGCCGGTTTAACGGCAGGCTTGTGCTTGGAACCCCAGGCAGCCGCGGGACGTGCCCGATCTCTGCCTCTGTTCCAGGGCAAGCCCCTGAGCCCCGAGAAGGCCAGACCCCCTAGACGCTCTGGCCCCTCGAAAGGAAGGAGTGAACGAGCCAGCCCCCCGAAAGGGACGGCGCTGCTTCATCCGCTGAGGTAACTTACCGCCTTTAGCAACAGCATCCAATTTATCTCCAAACAGCCGCGCCCCCAAGAAGGGGAGAGCTGTGAGTGACTTCTCGGCTCCAACATCTGCTGTCCACTGACGGAGCCAGACCAGTCTGCGCATGGCCACCAGCAAGGCTGACGTCCTACTACACACGACAATGGAGTCTTCCATCGCAGCCATGACAAAATCCATGAACAATTCGCACTTCTTAAGTATAGCGAACTCAGCGCTAGCTGGATCCAGCTGAGCGTTATTCAGCCAGTCCCTGATAAGAGACCTGGTAGCAAGTGACACCATGACAGATGCACTAACCGGTCGCAGGGCCGAGTCCACATTGGCAAATGCGTGGCACGCCATCTGATCAAGGAGCTTGTCCTCGCCATCCTAAAGGGAAGAGGCACCAGGGGTGTTCAGTACAGAAGAGTTGGTCAACCCTAACACAGGCTCGTCGACCTCGGGAGGAGAAGACCAGCGCTTGACCGCCTCCACCGAAAAGGGATACTTCTTATCCCATCCCTGAGGCACACCAGGGAGCCGACAGGGCCTCTCCCATTCCCTAAGCATCAGCGCATCAAAGTGACCCTGGGTAGGGAATTCCAGACGGGGCTTGTAGGCCCAAAAAAATTCCCCCTTCTTAAGAGGGGGCGCCTCAGGTGGATCAATGTCCAACACCTCCAATAAATGTTACAAAACAGTGGCCGTATCAACGGCATCCCCCAGCGCCTGCCTGGCATTGGAATTCCCAGGCTGACCATAGTCAGCCTCTGAATCCTGATACAATTCCCCCTCCTCAAGCGGGGAATAATCGGACAATGCAGCGGATTCATCGTCAGTGTCCCACAAGGGCTGGGCCGATGACAACTGTCTCTTTTTAGCCTGGGGCTTCTTGCCCACCGTGCTAGCAATCATTTTCTCTATGCTGGCCAACTTAGCCCAAACATGAGAAAGCGACTCCCCACTAGTACCAATGTCACTTGGGGTACGGATCAGGTGGGGAGGGGAAGGCGATGAGGCGAGAGGAGCCGACCCAGAAGGCTGGGTACCAGACTGCCGCGTTATGGCCTTTTGTGCGCATGGTATACAGATCAGCACATTCTCCCCCGTAAGGGATACCCCACACATGACCCGGATTGTCCCGAAGGGATCCCGGGCCTGGTATCCTGCAGAGCCTCCATAGGGTGACATTTTGTGGTCAGTCGCGAGACCGGGATGCCCCTTAAAGTCCCGGTGGGAGGATTTTTTTGGGGTGGACAATGTTTATAGCTAGGGACCCCAGGACCAGGAGAGACCCCTTAAAATGCACTTATACGGGGACACCTGTAACACACAAAAAAGGACACATAAGATCGGTGCATAGTAAGGGATGCCCTAGCATAGATATACAGTCACACTACCGAAATATTCATATAAGGTATATGACTGCGTATACATATAAATATATCACCAAGCAGCCATACAGAGCAATTAAAAGGGCATATAGGCACACACACAAAAATATATATACCAATCATGCCCAGAAATGCCCCGATGGATGAAGCCCACGGGCACAATGACGCCCGGCGTCCCCCCCCCCCCCCCCCCCAAGCTGTGCTTCCAGCCAATAGGGCTGGAGCCGGCCGACGACGCCGAGTGGGGCGGGCTGACGCGGGCGGGCGCCAGGCCCCCGTCCCCCCTCACTGTGGAAGGAGACGGTCGCACTCCCCGGCCAATAAGCCGAAGCTGGGAGGCTCACTACAGGGACAATTTTGGAGGGTTCTGGTAGCAATAGGGACAAAAAGGGGGGCCGGGCGCGAGCCCGGCTTACCTGCAAGTAAGAGAAGCTTCATCTTCTGTCTTGCTCGCTCCCTGCAGAGAAGACAACTAGGGAATTGGTGGGAGGTCCCAAGTAGTTATGGACCGGGAGGGGCTTCTTTTTTTGCATTCATCTCTGCAGAAGTTCGCCCTCTACTGGAGAATAACCCAACTGTGTTATTGAAGCGGAGTGTATGTCACACTTGGAATAATGTTTTAAATCATAAATAAATTCAGCAAAACCTATAACAGGGGACAATATACAAATACAAATTATTGGTGTTATATGTATATGTGGCCCTTTTTGGTTGCCCTAATTAGTGCTATTTTGATCAATTTATCAGAAAATGCAAAGTGCTGGTGACAGCAAGCATGAGGCAAGCAGAAAGCAGCTAATTTAACCATTTGCTTGTGTCACTAAGTTATTTGTTTAGAAATTGTATTCCAACAAATATGCGTTATATTCTATATAAGTAGCACTATTGCTTATATAAGCCTGGTCGTGCATAGTTTTAAACAGTGCAATTTGTGAAAAAAAATATGGTTATCATTGGCAGGCTTGTTTGTATTTGATTATCTGGTTTGATTATCTGGTTGATGACTTAAAAATGATAACGACTACCATTTGCAACAAAAATTTACTGAAAGAACTACTACATCAGCACAGCACTGTTAAGACAATTTTGCCACGCAAATATATGAACGTTCAAAAATCTAAAGTGGATATTCCCTTTAAATAGAGCCCTAACACTATAGAGTTTTGGCTGGATGTACACTTGTCAATACCAGGAACATGAGTGTTAAGGCAATTGAGAAGATAAATATTTCTATTAGAGGAGGGGACATGAAGAAGAAATTAAGATAGGTGGCTTGCAGATCGCTTTATTTGATGAATTTGGGGGGCCCACAATAAGCAATTTTCTCTGGGTTGTCTTTGTTTAGGGCCCCTGCACATTAGTATTTTACTTGCATGCTATATCACGTGGTCGTGTTTAGTTAACATGTTGTTTAAGCCACATTAAGCATTCTAGTAGGTGCACAGTGCATATATATGCATGACTAACTTAAACCGGACCTTCACCGTGATTTAATGAAAAGCCCAAAAAAACAGTTCCCCAGCATCTAAAATGTATTTAACGTTTTTAGTCACTAACTTATTATTCTTTCCCCCACTGGTCTGCAACTCTGTTCAGGAATTTAGGATACGGGCGCCGCCAACTTGACTCAGAAGCATCACACTTACTGAGGAGAGGAGAGTGGGATAAGGTACAGGGGGGCGGGTTATAGCTGTGCTTTGCTCAGACACAGCAGAGCTGGGGTCTCAGCAGTCCCAGAATGCAGAGCAGCACAGTCAGGAGGCACTTCCTGTTTGCAGGCTGCCTGATAAGATGGCGACTTCCATAAGCCGCCATCTTGGATGTTTAAAGGCTCATAACATGCAGTAGATGCAGGTAGGATGATTTTTAATGTGGACAATCTGTATGTACAGGGTGTGGGAAAGATATAAGATAGACTCTTATTCAGAGTGAAGGTCCGCTTTAACTTTTATCTCTTCTATCACATCACTTAGTACACCCAATTGGTTTGGATTTGTCACTCATATTATGGTTGGTATCACATGTTTACACCATGGTATTTATATACACACACTGGAGGTTATGCTAAAGATTTGTTAAAACAAGTTCACTTTTGGGTGTGAACTGAAACTCACATCTGATGGTGCTTTTGAACTTGTACACACTAAAAATGTTTTGTTCCAACTTATCCCAATAAACCACATACCCTTGCGATTGGGTATTTTTACAGGTGAGGTTCGTAATTTTTCCAGTGTGGTAGCATAGCCTATAGGGTGCCGTTTCCAAAACAAAAAATAAATCCTTAGCTCACTGGAAAAAATACCATTTTGTGATTACTCACCTGTAAAATGGGTATTATAAGTATGTCACACACCCCGCTTCCACTATTCATGACCTATGGGTTATGTCCAGTAGAGGGCGAACTTCTGCAGAGATGAAAGCAAAAAAGAAGCCCCTCCCAGTCCATAAATACCTGGGACCTCCCACACATTCCCCAGTATATGACAGCAGTAAGGGGACCAGGAAGAGACAATAAAACATTCTTAACAATAAAAGGTTCACCATATAAAGGATCCAGAATACCAAAGGGCGGGATGAAGCGGGGTGAGTGACACACTTATAATATCCATTTTACAGGTGAGTAATCACAAAATGGTATTATTCCAAGTATGTCACACACCCCGCTTCCACTATTCATGACGTATGGGACATCCAATAGCAGTGTCCGTCATGGGTAGGGATCCAAATACAGCAAAAAATGCACCAATTTAAACCACTGCAGCTTGCTGAACCTTGCGGCCCAAACACAGCATCCGCTGAGGCCCGCACATCAACCTTATAAAACTTGGAAAAAGTATGAACAGAAGACCAAGTAGCAGCCTTACAAACTTGTTCAACAGAGGCCTGGTGCTGAAACGCCCAAGAAGCCCCAACAGCACGAGTAGAATGAGCAGTGATTTTAAAAGGAGGAACCCTCCCCTTAGTGGAATAGGCCCCAACAATGGCCTGACGTATCCATTTACTAATGGTAGACTTGGCAGGCGCCAAACCTTTCCTGGGCCCGGAGGGCACCACGAACAAGTCCCTCTTACGAAAAGGAGAAGTAGCAACCAAATAGTACTTAACACGACGAACCACATCCAAAGAGTACAAAACCCTCTCCTTGTCATTGCTAGGCTTAGGACACAAGGAAGGGAGAACTACATCCTGAGTGAGATGGAAGGCAGAAACCACCTTAGGAAGGAAATCTGGTTAAAAACGAAAAACCACCTTGTCCTGGTGTCTCTCAAAGTAAGGGGCCTGAACAGAGCCGCCAACTCAGAGACACGACGAACAGAGGTAATAGCCACCAAAAAGGCCACCTTTTGAGTGAGCACAAAAAGAGCCACATACTGCATCGGCTCAAAAGGAGGCCCGTGGAGGGCCAAGAGAACCAAATTTAGGTCCCAAACGGCCGAACATGAGTGACCCCTTGGAAAAAAGTCTTGATCAGATGATGCAAAGCAAAGGACCTTTGAAAAAAGACAGCCAGGGCAGAAACCTGACCCTTCAAAGTACTGAGCTGGAACCCCAGATCCAGACCGTGTTGTAGAAACTCCAAAATTCTAGGAATCGAAAACACCCTGCAAGGTAAGGCCCTAGCCTCACACCAGTCAATATAGGACCGCCAAGTCATATAGTAAATGGTAGAGGAAGACCTCTTCCTAGCTCTAATCAAGGTTTGAATAACCGCCTCAGACAAACCTTCCTCCCTTAGGATGAAGGTTTCAGCAGCCACGCCGTCAAAGCAAGCGTTTGTAAATTGGGGTAACGTAGTTGACCCTGAGAGATCAGATCCGGAAACAGTGGCAGCCTGTACTGATCTACCGCCAATCTTAAGACGTCTGCGAACCAAACCTGTCTTGGCCACCTTGGGGCCTCCAGAATTGCTGGTGCCCCCTCTAGAGCCAGCTTGCGCACTACCTTGCCTACCATGGAGAAGGGGGGAAACAGGTACAGAAACCCCAAATCCCTCCAGGCAAGGGACAAGGCATCCACTGCCAGGGCCAGAGGATCCTGAGACAGAGATACAAAGGTTGGGAGCTTGTGATTGTACCGAGAGGCAAAGAAATCCACCTCCGCAGTCAGTAAGTAAGCCCGGCTAACCCGCAAGGAAGAGGAGCAGACATCTGACTTGCTCGCCGTCCTGCAGAGAAGGAACTGGGAAATGAGTGGGAGGTCCCAGGTATTTATGGACCGGGAGGGGCTTCTTTTTTGCTTTCATCTCTGCAGAAGTTCGCCCTCTACTGGACATAACCCATACGTCATGAATAGTGGAAGCGGGGTGTGTGACACACTTGGAATATTATGCACCTCACATGTAAAAATGCCCCATTGCAGCGGTATGTGGCTTTTTGGTATCAAACCATTTTTATAGATTTTTAGTGTGAGCAAGCTAAAAAGCTCACTCAGTTGTGAGTTTCTATATATATCCAAAAGAAAACCCAAAGGTGAACTTGATTCACCAAACTTCCATCTCATGATTTGTGCGTTTCTATTATGAGGGCACAGAATGCGCTAACACCACCTATTTACATCTAGCTCAGATTTAAGGATATGCCCCCAAGATGATGATGTGTTTGTCTTTTTCTTCCAATTAAGTCTGATCATAGGTATGGATTCTATATTACAATTTATTAATACCTATACTGTTACCTTACTGAACAAGCCACAAATATTGTACCTGTGTCTACAATAGATAAGGCTAATTAGGTCCCTGCAATCTGTTTTGCTGGACTAAGGCTTTAAGGTTGCGATTTATATTTTTAAGTGGTATGTATTTTGTAATTAATGATTGATTAGTAGGAAGTTTTGCCTTGTTTTGATCTGGGCGCTGCGCTCATTTTTATAACAATCTGGTCCATAGTTCACGTCAATCCCAGCATCACCAAAAAAACCTTCTTGGTTTGTGTGCTAATTGCTGGGTGCATCCTCGTCCCCCTGGCCCCCCAGTTACAAAGCGTTGCCAAGACATTTCATGAGGGCAGAACTATCCAGGCCATGTCGTGACCTTTTCTCCACAGGCTGTCTTGGCACGGCGCTGCATCTTGGATAATAAAGGCAGTTTTATCCCCCTCATGAGAAGTACTGCTCCATAGAACATGTGATGGTAGAGGCCATGTGTGGAGTGTGCCGTCTATACACACACTGATGCGGTCTCTATTATGTCTGCCCTTGTTTGTGTGAGTGGGATTTGTGCACGTTTTCTTGATTATTGTGGAACTATTTGGATATTGGTTAACTGTTATGGAGATTAGTTGGTATATAAGGTGTTTTGCGATGTACAGTATATTGTTCTCATATGCATCCCTCCCCAGGGAAATTCAGATTGCCGCACATACCTTACTGTAATTCCTGCAGTAGTCCATTTTAGAAACAAAATGGCATCTCCAGGACACCTGCAAAGAGGAAGCTTCCTGCTTCTGTGCATTGTGGGGTTATTAAATTCAGTTGGCAGCACAGCAGAGAAAGGAAGCTCTAAATGGCTGCAACCAGAAGAAAATCTGTGAGGTGGCATTTCAACTTTGAGTAGGTGCAGCAGCAAATGTAAATGCTGACAATGATTCAGTATCATGCATGCAGATGGGGCAAGTGCATTTTGGGGAGTTTTTTTCAAAATGGACGAGGCTGTTGGTCCAATTTAACTCAAGTGTTTGGGAAGTTATTATTATTATTATTATTATTATTATTATTATTATTATTGTATGGCTGTGAAGAATGTCTTTTTTTTGGCCAAGGAAACACATCACCATGAATACACTATTCCCACAGGGATGGTGATGGCCGTATGAAGCTGTGGATGTTTTGCTGGATGAAGATAAATACAGGGCAATCCTGGAGGAAAATCTATTAAAAGCTTCAAATGATTCACCTTCCAGCAGGACAACCACCATAAACATACATCCAAAGGTATAATGGAATGGTTTAATAAAAGCATATTTTGTGTTGAAATGGCCAAGTCATGAGTCCAGAGCAAAATGCCAAGGAGAATGTTGTTCACTAGTGCTATTTTGTAAAGAAAAAATGAACAAAAAGGGCAGCAGACTGTCACGCTCGGGGTAACTCCAGCCCTCTTAATAAGCTCACAGTCCCCAATCTCCACAGCCAGCTTCACCTGTAGGAGCCCCCGCTTGCCGGGACACAAGATACGCCTACCCGGGATCGGTTGCCCCCAGGACTTAATGGCTCAAAGGATGTAAGCCTATATGTGGGAGGACTGGAGAACCAATAGCAAGAGCGTGAGTGACGGAAGTCCAGAGACTAGCCAGAGGTCGATAACGGGGAGGCAGAGATAGCAACGGCACCAAGGGTCTGGCAGAATGTAGTCGGGGTACAGGCAAGGTCGGCAACAGAGGTTCAGATCGAGAGGCGTCAGTTTCAGGCAGAGGTCGGCAACAAGGGTTCAGATCGAGAAGCGTCAGTTTCAGGCAGAGGTCGGCAACAAGGGTTCAGATCGAGAGGCGTCAGTTCAGGCAGAGGTCGGCAACAAGGATTCACTATACAAGACAAGGTAACACAGGGTACTGGGCGCTATCACAGGCAATGGACAACTGAGGGGGGAAACCTTTATAGGGACAGCCGTGAGAGAGGATAGTAAGTGATTGGTGCACACAGGATCCAAGTCCAGATTGGCCAGAACATAGGGGAGTGAACTATCCCTAACTAGGTGCAATACACCTGAGCTGTCCCTACCAGGGCTCATTGGCCCACAGAACAATACCCGGGCTTATTGGCCCAACACAGAGGAGAGCGAGGAGTTCCTCCTCTGACCGAGCCCACAGGCTCAAGCACAGCTACCTCCGGCGGACGTGCTGAGAACAGCGCCGCCGGAGGGCATATGAAGAACGTGCGCGCGCGAGCACGAGACTGAGGGAGGCGGAGACAAGGAGGGCGGATGGCCGTGCACGAAGGCGCGCCAGCCGCCGCCGCTCGGAAGCCGCGACCGGCCGCCCGGGGACATCGCTGGAACGGGGTGCAGGTAAGTGGACCCTGACACAGACTTGCAGCTGTAATTGCAGCTAAAGTTGGTCATACAGAGTATTTACGCAGTGGGGCTGAATACCTATAAACGTCAGTTTACTATTTTTACATATAAATACTTGCTATTTTGTGTTGCTCCATTACATAAAATCTGAACACATTTGTGACTGACTTAAAACTAGGGAAAGTTCAAGGGGTATGAATGCTTTTGCAAGGTACTGTAACCTAGAACATGTAAAGAAGAAAGTTTAAAAAAAAAAAAAAATTACCAGAGAGGCTGGTAGGCAATATTCCTTATCGCACTGCGAGAATAAAAAGTAAAGTATAAACATGGTATATCCAATTTTTATTTTTATTTTTGAATCACGTTAGTTTAGATGTGAAACTGGTGTGAAAAGACCACCTGTCAATACAGTTCAGAAAAGTAATACCCAGCAGGGTGTTCCAAGAGCCTGCCATGTGAATATCCCTAGGTTTATTAACACAAGGCTCTGTAATTTCCTCTACTTTAATAGCTCAGCCCAAGCCTTAAGTATGACCTTTCCCAAGGGGCTGTAACAGTTCAAAATGTGGACCTCTGGCTTTGCCATCTTCCCCCGTTCTCCTACGCTTACTATTTTTAGTTCATTGTTTTCCATTTTGGCAGCTGCATTGGTGTAATTTTACCTCTTGCTTCAAATTTCTACATTGAGTACAATGTCCTGTTCACAATAATAAAATCGTTCATAGGCAGAAAATTTGAGAAGGAAAAGGGAAAAAAAAAAAAAAATATATATATATATATATCATAAGTCTGTGTACTTCATGTACATACAAAAAAATGAAAAAAGGGATCTAATGTCCCAATGTACATCAGGAACATAAAACCAATCTATTCAGAGGAATGTAAATATTACTTTTCAATGGCTTTGACTCAATTTTGTATTTTTTAAACTATACTATAAGCAAAATGTGGAAAAGCACACTTTTTTCCTTTTAAGATTTCTTACATTTTTTGAAGCGGACAGGGCTTTAATCCAGAACCAAGTTTGCTTTTACTCAACTACTTTCTTCTCCTCTGTCTTCACAAATGTTTCATTCTCTGGTACCTAAAGAGCAATCATTCTTTTGCTGGGATTACACAGGCAGATCAATTGGATGTTCGGTCAGTAAGCGACCATACAAATCTTCTGCGATTAAGCAACTATATTCAGACGCCGAAGATTTGTTGTTCAATCGGCCATTTGAGCAATCGATCAAGTCACTCATTCTCATAGAAAAACACATTGTTTTGAGGGCGACTTCAGTTTAAACACAACCATCAAACTATGAACAAGAAGTTTTTGGTTAGTCAAAACACAAGGCTGACCAATTAACCAATTATTGTTCATTGCAACGGCTGTTTCCATGTGGTCGCTTTAGCGATTTCTCGCTCAATAAATCGCTGTGTAAACCCAGTATTAGTCTATGATCACATTTTCCTGCCAGCTGTTTTCAGACAATGAAATACAGCGACAAGAGATAAGCCAGATCTGAATTCCGCCTCACCTTTTCAGCTAGATTAGAAGATTTCTATCGGATAGGCTCAAAGCATGTGTGCTTTCTCCTAATTTACATCAATGATTGTGTCTTAAAGCGGACCAACACCCAGGGGGGATCGGTCCGGGAATCTATAAGATTCCCGGGCCGATCAGATCCCTCCCCGCGGGGCATCCGAAATCGGGATGTCCCGCGGGGCGAAACCCCCAGGAAACCCACAATCCGACCTTTTCCACATTCCAACGGCGCATGCGCGTCCGCCGCCTCCCTCTAGCAGGGAGCGCTCCCGCGTCGGCAGTTTGTGAATGGCCGGCGCGGGTGCGTTCCCTGTAAGAGGGACGCGCGGGAGGCGGCGGCGGACGCGCTCCGCTTGTCCGGCGCTGCCTCTCGCTTGTCCGTTGGCGGGGATTGGCTGCAGCGGTCACGTGGGAGCGGGGTGAGGTGAGTTTTCGGGGCTTTCTGGGGGATTTCACACAGCGGGGCACCCCCGATCGGGGGGTGCCCCACCGACGTGGACCAAAACCCAGGATAGTCAAAATCCTGGGTGTTGGTCCACTTTAACCAATGACTCCCAATATATGTGGATGATACAACAGTCACTGGCCTCATCAAGGATAGTGATGAGCGCATCACTTCTCACTATCCTTGATGAGGCTAATGACGGTTGTATCATTCTCATATTTGGGGAGTCATTGGTTAAGACAGGACAAAATTTTTAAAAAAGTAGCAAATGGTGCCTGGAAAACTTCCTGGTCGGAAATGTAATTGAAGTCCATGCCAGGCAACAATATAAAACAAAGCTATATTCACAATTTTGTCCCCCACAGCTCCTCGTGTCTACAAACTTAAGGATGGTGGAGAGCAATTCTGTCCTCCAGTGCCAGGCAGACATGGTGACATCCATCAAGACTTTATGCCCTCTGACACACCCACGGCATTCATCGTAATGGAGCGGCCGTGTCGGAGCTTAACCAAGTCAAGGCTTTAAACGAGTTACCCAGTCAGGAATTTTGTGCCATACCAAAGTCAACTACAGCACCTCTAACACTGCTCGTCTGAACTCGAGAGATATTATTACAGCTCACAATGCCACTAAAGGAGCTATCATTCTGGATGTAACTACAGAGGTGTCAAAGAAACAAGGCAACTCATGTCCACTCAGACTAACAGCCTATCCAGTATAAAAACACATTAAATCCTGAAAAAAAGGCACAAATAATGGAGATCATACAAATCTACAAATATCTATATATAGAGGCAAGGAGAAGTGAAATGTCTATATATAGAGGCAAGGAGAAGTGAAATGAAGAGCTCGCAAAAACTTGGGAGCCATCTACTAGTACAATAGAATGGTCACATGCCAGGTTATACTACCGCGTAGTTAGACAGACCCTCCGCAGCAGCAGGAGATAGAGTTAGGCTGGTACAGACATATATATAAACCTCCAAAAAGAGGACTAGGCCAACACTGGGTATACAGGGAACTGGTGGATGATTGGTACTTTATTCTACAATGCTGCAAATACTTGAGACAATTTTGTTTCACAAACACTCCCAGTTTTCAATTCCATAGGCGAGGTGAGGAAACTCCACCATGCTACTTGAAGAAGAGGAATTTACATTAAAAATAGCTGTGCAGTATGCATCGACCTGTCACCAGAGGAACATAAAACACCATGACAGACCAATAGACCACCTATGCATCCCTAGCTCACCCTAGACCCCCATTACACTTCCAAAAAAATAGATGGGGTGAAAGATTCAAGCAACACTAGGACCTCCCAATGCAATACCACCACCAAGGGTGACATGCAAAATCCTGCAGCCCAAAGTGGTGGCAGTTTATCAGTAGTATGAACTAAAGGCCAGATAGCTGGCTTGAAGCTTTGGTTCACAACAGCCTGGTTGTGGAAGGTTCAAGAGAACCCAACCGCCATTCTGAATTGGTCATAAGGAGATCCACAACCATGCTTCAGACTCCCTGAATTTCTACGTCTAGGCCAACTAGAACAGCCCTGATTACGTCCAAACTGCACGAACACCATCCCCCTCTTTTTTTTTACTGCCTTAAATACAAAGTACAATATCCTGAACCACTATCCAGAGGCAAGTCTTTTCATGGTGGAATACCATGTAAGCAATCACCAATATCTATATAAAAATACCATTTTGTGATTACTCACCTGTAAAATGGGTATTATAAGTAAGTCTCACACCCTGCTTCGGAAATATTAATTACACGTGGGTTATAGTCCACTAGATGGCGCTTTTATGCAGAGATGGCAAAAAAAGAAGCCCCTCCCGGTCCATAAATACCTGGGACCTCCCACACATTCCCCAGTATATGAAAGCAGTAAGACCAGGAAGAGCCAATAAAATCCAAGAGAAAAAAGTTTCACCATATAGAGGATCCAAGATACAACTCAGGGTGGGACGAAGCAGGGTGTGAGACATACTTATAATACCCATTTTACAGGTGAGTAATCACAAAATGGTATTATTCCAACTATGTCTCACACCCTGCTTCGGAAATATTAATTACACGAGGGACATCCAATAGCAGTGTCCAAAAAAGGGTGGGGATCCCAATAGGAAATAGTGCACAAATTAAACCACTGCAGCTTGCAGAACTTTGCGGCCAAAAACAGCATCCGCTGAGGCCCGCACATCAACCTTATAAAACTTGGAAAAAGTATGAACAGAAGACCAAGTAGCAGCCTTACAAACTTGTTCAACAGAGGCCTGGTGCTGAAACGCCCAAGAAGCCCCAACAGCACGAGTAGAATGAGCAGTGATCCGGAAAGGGGGATCCCTTCCCTTGGCAGAGAAGGCCCTAATAACGGCATGACAAATCCATTTACTAATGGTAGACTTCACGGGCGCCAAGCCCTTCTTGGGCCCGGAGGGCACCACAAAAAAAAGGCGTCTGTATTCCGGAATGGTGAAGTAGCCACCAGATAGTACTTTACACATCTAACGACATCCAGAGAGTGCAAAGCCCTCTCCTTGTCATTGCTAGGTTTAGGACACAATGAAGGAAGCACAATGTCCTGATTGAGGTGAAAAGCAGAGACAACCTTTGGCAGGAAGTCTTGTTTAAAGCGGAAAACCACCTTGTCCTGATGTCTCTCAAAGTAGGGGGCCTGAATAGACAGAGCCGCCAACTCGGAAACACGTCGAACAGAGGTGATAGCCACCAAAAAGGCAACTTTTAAGGTGAAAATGGATAGTGCAAAATCCTGCACTGGTTCAAAAGGAGGACCCTGAAGGGCAGACAACACCAAATTTAAATCCCAAACAGGCAACATGGGTTTGCGAGGAGGGCGCACGAGTGACCCCCTGAAAAAAGGTCCTAACCAAAGGATGAAGAGCGGACACATGCCCC
Source organism: Gastrophryne carolinensis (assembly GCA_027917425.1). NCBI lineage: Eukaryota > Metazoa > Chordata > Amphibia > Anura > Microhylidae > Gastrophryne > Gastrophryne carolinensis. Next base: position 199,834,508 of record CM051237.1, read on the forward strand.
TTAAGGGTGCTAAGTTGAAAACCCATGTCCAGACCATGCTGAAGAAACTCCAAAATCTGAGGAATGGAAAACACCCGACAAGGAAAGGCTCTAGCCTCACACCAATGTAGGTCCGCCAGGTCCTGTAATAGATATTAGTGGAAGATTTCTTCCTAGCCCTGACGAGAGTCTGGACAATGGCTTCAGACAAACCCTTTTCCTTTAAGATGAAGGTTTCAGCAGCCACGCCGTCAAAGCCAGCGTTTGTAAATTGAGGTAACAAAGCTGACCTTGTGTGATCAGATCCGGAAACAGAGGCAGCCTGAATTGATCGACTGCCAGCCGCACGATGTCTGCGAACCACACCTGTTTTGGCCACCGTGGGGACACCAAGATTGCTGGCACACCCTCTTGAGCCAGCTTGCGTTCCACCTTGCCCACCATGGGAAAGGGAGGAAACAGATACAGGAGACCGAGCTCCCGCCAGGACAGAGACATGGCATCCACTGCCAGAGCAAGAGGGTCCTGCGACAGAGACACAAATGCCGGAAGCTTGTGATTGTGACGAGAGGCAAACAGATCCACCTCCGGCCTCCCCCACCTGTGACAGAGGGATAGAAATACCTTGTTGCTGAAAGACCATTCCCCCCGGCGAGAGGTCCCCCTGATCAGGAAGTCCGCTTCCAGGTTCTCCACCCCTGGAATGTAGACTGCTGAGATGCACGCAACATTGCTCTTGGCCCAAGCAAGAATCAGAGACACTTCGTGAAGGGCACTCCTGCTGCGAGTCCCTCCTTGGTGATTGATGTAAGCGACCGCTGTATGATTGTCGATTGAACCTGAACTGGTAAGCCCTGAAGGTGATGTGTCAGGTGCGACAGCACCAACCGAACCGCCCTCAGCTCCAGAATGTTGATGGGGATATGGGCCTCCTGAGGACCCCACAGCCCCTGGAACTGACGTTCCCTCCAGAAGCCTCCCGAGCCTGACAGACTGGCATCCGTGGTGACCGTCTCCCAACAGGGCGCAAGAAAGGACCTGCACCCCAAGAGATTCCTCTGGTCCATCCACCACTGTAAAGATCGCCGGACAAGAGGGGACAGAACACAAGTCTGATCCAGAGACAGAGGACATTTGTCCCAAACCGATAGAAGATGAAGCTGAAGGGGTCTCATGTGAAACTGAGCAAATGGCACCGCCGCGAAGCAAGCCACCATCAAACCTTCCAACATCATGCATTGCCTGATGGACGGCTGAGGGCTGGACAGAAGAAAACGAATAACAGCCTGAAGAACATCCACCTTCGGCTGGGGTAGGAACACCCTGGTCTGAAGGGTATCCAGAGTCATGCCCAAGAACGAAACCACCCTTGACGGGGATAGAGAGGACTTGGGGTAATTGATTACCCACCCGAACCTCTCCAGCGTCGTCACCACCGCTCTGGTGTTCAGCTCCGCCTGGTGGAGAGAGGATGGCGTAATGAGAAGGTCGTCCAGGTAAGGCAAGATACGAATGCCCCGGACTCTGAGAAGGGCCATCACGCCCGCCAAAACCTTGGTGAACACCCTGGGCGCGGAAGTCAGCCCGAAGGGAAGAGCCACAAACTGGAAGTGCTGGTTGTCTACCACGAACCTGAGGAACCTTTGGTGTCCCGGGAAGACCGGCACATGAAGGTAAGCGTCCTTGATATCTATTGAGGTCATAAAGTCCCCCGGACGCAGTGAGTCGACAGCAGAGCGCAGAGTCTTCAATGCGAAATTTTTGGGATCTGATGAACCGGTTGAGAGTTTGCAAGTCCAAAATGGGTCTTATGGAACCATCTTTTTTGGGCACCGTAAAGAGGTTGGAATAGTAACCCAGACCTCTCTCTGTGGGGGGAACCGGACAAACTACCCCCATATCCCAAATGTTTTGCACCACCAGAAAAAGGCCCTGTGCCGCCCGTGGGTCCGACGGAACCCGGGACCTGAGGAATCTGGGAGGAGCCGGCATGCAAACTCTAGCTTGTACCCGGAGGAGATTACCTCCCAGATCCAGACGTCTGTGACCTCTAGGGTCCAGACTTGAGCAAAGAGCCCTAGCCGTCCCCCCACCCGCAAGGGTGAGGGCACCCCTTCATTGCTGAGCGGGCTTGGCAACGGATTTGGGTTTAGTACCCCAGGAAGGCCTGGGTCGGGCACGTCCTCTGCCCCTGCTCAGGAATCTCCTCGGAATGCAGTGAAATACGTTCCCCTGAATGACCGAGAGTCACGAAAGGAGGAGTTGAATGAGCCCGAACACCGAAAGGGCCGGTGCTGCTTCTTGCATTGAGTTAACTTACCCCCCTTGGCAACAGAGTCTAAACGATCACCAAACAGGCGCAGACCCACCAAGGGAAGTCCTGTGAGCGCCTTCTTAGCAGCATTATTGGCCGCCCAGACCGACCGGCGTATAGCAACCTGCAATGCAGAGGTCCTGCTACACATACGGATAGTATCATCCAAGGCTGATAAGACAAAAGCAATGAACATCTCACAATGAGTCAAGGCTGTAATCTCCTCACTGCAAGGATCCAATTGGGAACCATCCAAAGGGCCCCTAATCAGAGCTCTAGTAGCCACGGCCGTGAGCGCAGAAGCACAAACCGTCCGAACCCGCACAAGCAAAGGCATGTGAAGCCAATTGATCGAGACGTCGGTCCTCACTATCCTTCAAGGTAGTGGAATCCAGGGTATGCACGACTGAAGCATTGGACAATCCCAGGACGGGCGCGTCGACCTCTGGGGGTGTCGACCAGCGTTTAACCACATTAACAGGAAAGGGATACTTCCTATCCCACCCGTGAGGAATACCAGGGAGCCGGCTAGGCTTTTCCCATTCCTTAAGGATCAGATTGTTAAAGTGCTTCTGATCCGGGAACTCCAAACGGGGTTTGGCGGTCCCAAAAAATTCCCCCCGTTGCGGAAGGGCCTCCGCAGGAGGTGAAATGGCAAGTACCTCAAAAATTTGAGTAAGGAGCCTATGGGTGTCGACAGTATCCCCGCGCTCTGGACCGGCATCAGCGCCAGGGTACTGCCGATCCTCAGATGAGTCAGAGTCTGGGAAAAGTTTCCCCTCTTCGAGTGGGGAACAATCAGACCAGTCAAATGGTTCCAAATCAGCATAGTCACAGGCAGGTGCCACAGGCGCCAAGTGCCGTCTCTTAGCTGGGGCCTTGCTGGCCGCAGAGCTAGCAATCATTTTCTCAATGTTGGCCAGCCTAGCGCACACATCGGATTGCGACTCCCCACTAGTGCTAATGTCACTATGGGTCATGACCAGGCATGGGGGTGTAGGGGATGAGGCCAGCAGGGCTGATCCGGCCGCAAGGGGCCCAGATTGCCGCGCAATCGCCTGCTGCGCACATGGTACGCAAATCTGCACATCGTCACCCACAAGGGATGCCCCACATATCAAACAAAGCCAGGAGTGCCCCGAAGGGACCCCGAGCACAGTATCCTGGTAAGCCTCCATATGGTGATTTTAAGGCAGTCGCAATGACCAATGGGAATCACCCTATAGAGCCACCCGGGATGCCCCTTAAAGTCTATTAGTGGGAGAAATTTAACTAAGGCCAAGGAACCCCAAAATTTGAGCAAGGGCCAGAGGAACGGGAGAAACCCCTAATTTTGGGATGTCCCATCTGAAAGACACATGCACACCAAAAGACAAGAAGGCAAATATACTATATATATATATATATATATATATATATATATATATATATATATACATATATTTGCATGGATTAACAATATATTAGCCCCAATTCTGCCCCAGGGCTCTACAGCGCCCAGCAGCTATAGCCTTCCCACAAGAGTGAATACAGGTATATATAAAATATATATATATATATATATATATATATATATATATATATATATATATCTCAATATAAGCCCCGCGGGGCACTCACACGACCCGGGGAAGATGGCGGCCACACGTAGCGCAGGAGAAGGAGAACGGAGGTGGGCCACAGCAGAGCGCGCCCAGCGCTTGGCCCCGCCCCCTCCCAAAACGGGGGAAGCATAGCAGGCCGCGCTCCCCAAGCCCATAGGGCCGGGAGCCGGCCGAGTGTAGAAGAAAGGGCAGGCCATAGAGAGCGCGAAGACCGCCAGGCCCCGCCCCCCCTCCACGTCAGTGACCAACCACAGGCCATGCTCCCCAGCCAATAGGGCTGCGGAGCCGGCCATGAAGACACCGGCCTGCCGCCGAACGCGCAGCGGGCCGCAGAAAGTAATGGCCAAAAAATAAAAAGCCTAAAACAGGCAAGCGCTGGCAGGAGCCAGCTCTACATGTTAAAGGCATAAAAACATGCACAAACATACACGCATACATACTCTAAAAGAGGGGAACAATTAAACCAAAGAAGGGAGAACAACTCCCCCACCTCTAACCGGGAAAAAAGGGAGGTTAAGGATAAGCCGATGGCTACATTTGGTTATGTAGCGAGGGCTAGAGCGGACAGGGCATCCCAAGTCAGGATCACCAGAACCTGACGACCGCCTACCCCTTGGTGGGGGATTTGTGGTGGAGCATGGCTCCTAGTCAAATACCCCTAAGGTGTCACCTATTCTCACCAGGACCCTGCAGCCATAGCTGGGAGGCTTACATACTTAATAAAAAAGGGGTCCAGGTGGAAATAGGCCAATTGGGGGCCGGGTGTAACCCGGCTTACCTGAAAAGGAGAGAGATAGCCATCTTCTTGACTGTCATCGCCGTCTGCAGAGACTATACTGGGGAATGTGTGGGAGGTCCCGGTATTTATGGACCGGGAGGGGCTCCTTTTTTGCCATCTCTGCAGAAAAGCACCATCTAGTGGACTATAACCCACGTGCAGTTAATATTTCCGAAGCAGGGTGTGAGACATACTTGGAATAGAGACCCACCTTGGATAATACAGCCAGAAGTATCAAATAAATAGAATAAAATTTAAGGCTGAAAACACTGATACAAAAGTAGGCACAAAGAGTGGTCTGAAACCTCCATTACACTCTATTGGCTACAGGACTGGATAGTAATAATGGCAACAAATTACACACTGAAAAACTTTTGCTTTACAAAGCAACCTGTTCTATTTCTTTCAGTAAATTCAACAGAAGTTCCTCTGACAGTTTGTCCCAGAACACAAAGATCATCTACTGTGTGAATGTTTGGAGAGGGGATTATTAGAAAATTGAGATTTTTCATTTAGGAACAGTTTTGATTGCTGTGAAAGTAATTTTTTAAACAAATCACTTTAGCTTTTACTTTTCCATTCAGATTCCTAAACCCCAACCAAAATCCTTGATTGCAGAGCCCTATAAATTTGCCAAAATGGAAGCTATATCGCCTCTAAAAATGACTTGTAATTCAACAGTATTGGCTCAGATTTTCCATAAACAATGCAAGCATACTTGTATGATTTTTTACCACTTGTGTTCTAACATGATCAGTAAAAGTTGTATCCCATCTAGTTAAAGTGGACCAAAACTCAGGATTTTGACTATCCTATGTTTTGGTCCTTACCCCTGATTAGGGGTTCCCGGCTGTGTGAAACCCCCCAGATTGCCGAGCTCAATTCCTGGTCCTATCACACATGCGTGTCCGCTCATAGCCACTGACATCACGTCGTCTAAAGCCAGCGGTTCGGAGCACGCCGACGGCTGCATCCCCTGCTATGCTCTAACAGGGTGTGTGCCCGCGCCAGCTAATTCGTGCATGCGCCGTTGGACTGGGAAACAAGGTAAGTGTATGGGTCGACCTGGGGGGTTTCACACGGCAGGGCATCCCAATGCTGGATGTCCGGGGAATCCAGACTACAGTGGATTTTGGTCTACTTTAACTACAAATTTTCAGATAAAAGGCTTTTATTGTGCTGTCCAAGCAGCATTTTTGTAAAAACAAAAAAAAGCTCTTTAATAGAAAAATCTGCATAAATATGGTGGTGCAGCTTAAGCATACTTCTGCAGATGTGTGTGGACTGAGCCCCCTAGATTTTAACCAGATTTAGAGACACATTTTAGGTTGTCTGTAAGCTAACAGGGTTGAGTTCTATGGCTCCTTTAAGACTTCTGTGTGCCAAAGAGACACAGCTATTCCATAATATGCTTTGACCATGCCTTGCCTGCCATGACAACCATGGATACCGAGCATGTTGGATGCAATACAGAGCCAAAGATGCAATACCGAGCCAAAGATGAAGAAGGCATAGCGGGATAACTGATCCATGCGCTTATTCACTGGATCCTTAAGGGAAGCACTATCAGAGGTGGGAATGATCGTCTGCCTGGAAAGACCAGAAAACCGTATCGTTCACATGTGGGAGAACGAACCAAATTTTCCTAAAGCAGAACGTACTATTCTTTTATGCTCAAATGGAGCTTCTCGCACTGTTAATGCCAGTGAAGCAACTAGAGGCTTAATACATTTCCCAAAAGTGGCTGTAGTTTTAAAATAAGGTATTGTTTGGGGGGGGTTCTGACTTATCCCCCCTTAAGATTATTCAAACTAACATAACCCCACATTTTACTGTGGCTGGAAGGGGTTAAATGGATACTTTCCTGGAAGGGTAGATTGTCAGGCCTCTCCCACTTCATGATAAGGTCATGAAAATGTGGCAAATAAGAAAACCGAGGACGCTGCTTCTTAATCTTATAGGCCCCCCCATTTTATCTCTTGGAGGTAACCAGGATAGGAATATCAAGGGTCTCTTAAATAGAGGTGGTCAACTTATGCATACACTCCTTTAAGTGAGAAGACCCATCCCCTAAAATGTCCGCGTCCTTACTAAAAAAAATTCTCGAAGGCAGCATACAGATTCTACTCATCCTCGGAATCAGAGGATACAAGAGATTAAATTTTAAAGTTTCCGTTTCTGGCTGCTTTGAGACCATGGAATTAGAGTCCAACCTGGCCAGCCTCTAAGATATTTCAAGCGGTAGATAGGAGCTGGAAGGACAGGTTCTGAATGGGATTGGACCCTGAATGGAGCTGCCAATCCCAAGGAGCCCGATTCCACAGAAGGGATACCCGCAGAAGAGGGAAGCTATCTATTGAACATAGATAGCACAACAGTGATGGCACACTCAGTACAGATAAGGCCATCCTGCTCAAGAGGCCACTGCCGGCAAAGGTGACAAAGAATCCTAGCACAAGCGCTGCACACTCAACCGGCAAAGCAGCACCCAAGCTTGCACCTGGATACAAGCCAAAGCCATCCCTCCACTTCTATCCTGTCTCTAGTCAAGAAAAGTTTCATTTGAAAAATGGGCTAGGTGTCACCTCTTCTGAACTTTTCCTATCACCTAATAAGGAAAGGAAAAATATAAAAAGGGAAAAATACAATTCTGTGAAATACTCACCTGTAGAATTGATATTATTTGTATACAGTACGTCCTGCTCCAGATATAATACTTACACTTGGGTTATCCTCCAACAGATGGCGCTGCACTGCAGAGACATGGAAAAACAGACTCCTCCCGGCCCTTCAAATACCCAGGGACCTCCCACAAATCCCCAGCATTGAAAAGCAGTGAACAAAAAGCCGGGAGAATTAAACCACCCAGAACAACTGGTAATGATAACAATGATAACAATCACCATACAGGGGATCCAGAAAAATGCAAAAAGAAAAACCAGGGTGGGGTGGAGCAGGACGTACTGTATACAAATAATATCAATTCTACAGGTGAGTATTTCACAGAATTGTATTATTCTTAGTATACAGTACGTCCTGCTCCAGATATAATACTTACACTTGAGACATCCAAAAGCAGTGTCCATAAGTAGGGTGGGATGCCCAACAAAAACGACAACAGCAGACAGTTTAAACCACTGTCACCTGCAGAACCATACGGCCAAGACAGCATGAGCTGAGGCCCTAACATCAACATTGTAAAAACCTTGGAAAAGGTATGAGCAGAAGGCCAATGGTAGTGGCCTAGCCAACCAGTTCAACAGAAACCCGGTGCTAAAAAGCCCAAGAGGCATCAAGCACGCGTAGAAAGGAATCAAGGCAACAAGGGAGATTTCTCCCCTTGCCGGAATAGGCCTGAGTAACAGCCTGACAATCCGATAGCTACAATAGATTTGGCAGAAGCCAAAGGCCAAACAAGGTACCGGGAGTAACATCCATAGGGTAACAACCAGGACCAAACCGCCCAACTCCCGAGAGCAGACGAGATCGGGCACATTCAGGACGTAATGACCACAAGCCCCAAGGAACCTCAGTTCCCCTAAAGGACACAGTGACTCCCAAGGAAAAACTGCCAACACCTGTATAAGGAATGCAGAACCACTTCCTCAGCGTTGCTAGGAAAAGGGGATAGCCGTTGATAAGAATATCTCGAATAATGAACATAAGACACCTCCAGATGTAGAGAGTCCGGCTTCAGGCGGAACTCCACCTTATCCTGGTGTATCTCAAGGAATGAGGGCTAGGTAGACAGAGCCGCCCGCTAACACACGCCAGACCAAGGTAACAGTCACCAGAAGGACAACCTTGAGGGTAGGACCAAGGGACAAATCCTGCAAGCAGACAGAATGAATTCAATTTCAATCCCAACAGGGACCATAGGATTACATGGAGGACGCACATGAGCACCCCCTGAAGGAAGTCTTAACCAGGAAGACTGAACCAGAGACTGCTAAGGCAAGGTGGACAGGGCAGAGCCTGACCCATCAGAGAACTGAGCTGGGGAACCAACTCCAATTCATGCTGAAACCCACACTAGAACCCTGGGAACCGAGAACGCCCAACAGGTAAGAGAACTCGCCCCAATCAATGTGGGTATGCCATACCCTACAACAAATAGAAGCAGACGAGGAAGAGGCTTACTCCTAGCCTTCCCATAGTCACAAATGCCGAGACAGATAAACCTGTCTCCATCAAGATGTATGTTTCAGCAGTCAGGCCGACTAGGCCAGGGACTGTAGATTGGAGTGACGTAAAGGGGGCCCTGAGTGATCAACTGGCACTCCTGGCAAGGTACAGAACTACTGACCACAGTACCATGTCTGCAAACACACTCTACTAGGTCACCTGGAGGCCACCAGAATCACTGGTCCCCTTACCAGAGCAATGTTACGCAGAGCCCTGCCTAGCAGAGGGAATGGAGAAGGACATACAGAACCGAACGTCCTGTCAAGACAGTACTAAAGGCATCCGGACCACTGACATAGGATCCTGGGACAGGGAAACAAGGCCGATAGCCTGTGAAGGTGACGGAACCCAACAGATCCATGACTGGTTGGACTCCATAGCGACACGGGGATTAGCACACCCTGTCGCAGAGGGGCTCCGCCGGAGCTAATATCACTAACATGCGGGGAGCATTGTCTCCACCCATCAAGGGAACACAGACACTCCCTGGAAGGTCCGCCAGCTCCAGGCCCCTTCCAATGATTAATGTAGGACATCTGTCGTCAGACGGACCGAGCACCCCCAAACTGGCAATCCAGAAGGGGAGTGGTCAAGCGAGATAGAGCCAACTGAAACTCACTGTTTAGAATTCAACCATTCCCATTCAACCTGAAAGGTTGGCATCCATGGTGACCATTTCCAGGGAAGGGCAAGAAGGAACTGCCCCCAGACAGGTCCCTCGAGTTCATCCATTTTCAAGAGAAAACCCGTAATACAGGTGGGAAGGCCCACAGACCCTGCTCCAGGGGTGCTGGATCCCTGTCCTGTGTTACCAATAGAAGTCGCAGAAGGGCTCAAGGGGAACGGAGCATAAGGAACCTCTTCCAAGCAAGTTCACAACGGGTCCACCAGTTGCATCCCTGCCTGGTGTTAAGAGACCGGGAAAGCAGTGAGAGACTGGGCCCATGAGACCAGATTGCCCACCTAATTGCTGAGAAGGGGAGAATCCGGTTTGAACCTAATCCAGAATCATTCCTATTAAAGGAGTTACCACTTAAAAGAACAGCGAGGACTCGGGGTCATTGAACACCCATCCAAATGACTCCCAATGGACCCACCAGCAGGGTATCCAACTATCCTGACGCAGAGACAGGGAAGTGAGGAAGAGCGTCCGGGTAGACATCGCGCGGACGCCCCTTGGTCTCATCAGAGACATCACCATTGTCGCACCTGAGTGAACACTCTGGGAGTTGGAGAGGCCAGATAACAAGGCCACAATTAACAGTGTTGAACTTCCAACACGAACCTGAAGAGCCTCAGAGACCCAAGGGCACAGGGATGTAAACATAAGCATTGTAGAGTTCCCCAGACGGCAAGATGCCCACTGGGCGCAAGGTGCTGATGGCCCAACTCAGGGTTTCCAAGCAGGAAACTGCCTGTAATTAGAGAATTGCTGTGAATCCAGAATGGGCCAACCCGACCAATCCTTTGGAGGACTGTGGGAAGGTGGTATAGCGGTCCTTGCCTCTGCCTATTACGGGCAATTTGCAAGAGGCCCTCAGACCTTGCAGGCCTAGCATGGCCTGTGCCAGCAACTGAACAGCGGCAGGTACCAGGAATACCTGGGACCTGATACAAACTGGGGAAGGCCGTGCAGCAAATGCTATCTGGAGGACACAACCTCCTGAATACACCAGAATGAGGCGAGATGCCTCCTGATAAGAGCAAGGTGCTGCAGCCATCCCCTCACCCAGACGGGCGAGGGCGCCCCATCATGCTTGAGGGGGTTTGGAGGAAGATTTGGGCTTAGCCCCGCCGGAGGGGCCAGAGCATTGTCTGCTGCTCGTGGGGCAGGAATCTGCACGAAAAATCCGGAAGGACACCCCTGGTTCTTATTTAACACTAAGGTAGGGGGGAGGAGGGGTGCCCCTGCCCCGAGGGGGCCGAGACGGCCGTCTGCGAAGGGGTGATTTGCCTTTTTTACCGAAAAGGTCTAGACGGGCCCCAAATAGGCGTTGCCCTCTAAAGGGGAGCCCTGTAAGAGTCTTTTTAGTAGCATCATCAGCACCCCACTGTCGCAGCCAGACCAAGCGACGAATAGCCACCGCAAGGGCGGAAGTTCTTGCACACATTCTAATCGCGTCATCCATCGCTAATAGAATAAATTTTACAAATACATCACAATTGGAGAGTGCATTAAACACCTCCCAGGGGAGATCCTCGGGGTGATGATCAAGCAATTTTTTGATGAGGGTTCTAGCGGCCACTGCAGTAATGGCTGCGGCACAGACCGGGCGCAGCGCCATCCCAGCACAAGAAAAGGCATGGGAGGCCAGCAGCTCAATGCGCCGGTCCTCAGCATCCCGAAGGGTACTATAAGCAGGGGTTGTTATAAAGGAACCCCTATGATCGGCGCATCCACCACGGGGGGTGATGACCAACAATTAACCACCTCAGGGGGAAAAGGGTATTTCCTATCCCAGTCCCCTGGAAGTTTACTGGGGCATTCCCATTCCTTGAGCACAAGGGCATGGAAATGAGCCTGCTCTAGAAATTCCAAATGTGCAGTCGCAGTATGGAAACGCTCCCCTCTAGGCTTGGGGACCTGACCGGGGGGAGAGATAGACAGTGCCTTAAAGACCTTAATCAACAAGTCGTCAGTGTCACACTGGCCCCAGTATTCAGGGCCAGAATCGTCATGACTCCTCGGCCTCTCATCAGATGAGCCTGAGTCAGAGAACAACTCCCCCTCATCAGAAGGGGTATAGTCACACGGAGTAGCAAACCCCTCAGTTCTCATAGAACATACAGAAACATGAGGCGACAGGTGCCGCTTTCTACCAGGGCCCATTCGCTCTGACAACCTAGCAATAATCTGTTCAGCCATAAATAGTCTGGAAGGCCCAGCAGGCTGCAATTCCCTACTTGTAGGCGACTCAGCAGGAGAGAGATTTAAGCCTGGGGAGATAGGTGAATTGAAACTAGGTGTAGCCACTGGCCGACCAGATTGCAGGGCCAGGGCTTGCTCGGCACAGGGTACGCAGACCAGTGCCCTGTCAGCATCAGCATGGGGTTGTCCACACGCTATACACCGCCGGTCTTGTCCCAGAGGGACCCCGGTCACATAATTCTGAGATGCCTCCATATGGTGATTAATCAAGGCACAATATGCCAGTAGGGATTTACACTATAAGTAACCCTGGATGCCCCAAAGACCCGCTAGGGAAGTGGGAGAATATTACAAGGCCCGCTATAATTTTACACCGGGCCGGGAGAAGCCAATGGTGTTCACCAGTCTGAAAGACATAATGGGAATAAAGGGTGTCAGAACCATGCGCAGTAATCAAGGATAATGAAAATCGCCCGCAAGGGCACTTACAAACCAAGAGAGGAGGAAGACCGCTACCACGCGTGCGTGCGACCAGCATCAAAATGGCGCCAAGCGAACCTCGAAGGGCGGGCCAGAGCGGGCTGTGACGCGGAGCGCGCCAACCAGGTCCCCCCCCCCCCCCCCCGAAGAACGCGAAGCTCTGAGATAGTTACAAGTTGTCATGAGGAGCGAAGTGTATGGCACATTTAGAAAAAAATGATTTGCCAATGAAGACGCCGCAGCGTCTGAGGCGACGCCGCCACCCGGCGCAGCACATCCAGTGAAGGAAGAGGTGCGTGCGGTGTCTACAAATACACTAGCAAAGAGTAAACAGCGCGGCTCTGACACCAGGAATACCTGTCCGGGGCAAGACTAAGGCTATAACGTGTAAAAAATACCATTTTGTGAGTACTCACCTGAAAAATGGATATTATCGGTGTGCCACACACCCCGCTTCCCTTTTAATACTTACGATCGGGTTACTCCACCAGCAGGTGGCGACGTGCAGGGAGAAGTCTTGAAAACGAGCCCCTTCCGGCCTATATATACCTGGGACCTCCCATTGAATCACCAGTTATTTAAAAAGCAGAAAGACAAGGTACCAGGAAATCCAACGGTAACCTCAAAATAAAGAAAAGCTTCACCATATAAAGGATTCGGGATACCGAAAAGGGCGGGTGAAGCGGGGTGTGTGGCACACCGATAATATCCATTTTTCAGGTGAGTACTCACAAAATGGTATTATTCTCGGTGTGCCACACACCCCGCTTCCCTTTTAATACTTACGATCGGGACATCCAAAAGCAGTGTCCACAAGGGATGGGTATCCAAAGGCAAGGTGAAGCATAACTTAAATGACTGAGGCCCGCACATCAACCTTGTAAAACTTAGAAAAAGTATGAACAGAAGACCAAGTAGCGGCCTTACAAACTTGTTCAACAGAAGCTTGGTGCTGAAAAGCCCAAGACGCTCCAACGGCGCGAGTAGAATGAGCAGTGATACGAAAAGGGGGAACTTTCCCCTTAGCAGAATAGGCCGCAATAATGGCCTGACGTATCCATTTGCTAATGGAAGATTTGGCCGGCGCCAAACCCTTCCTAGGCCCACAGGGCATAACAAAAAAGGCATCAGTCTTACGAAAAGGAGAAGTAATAATCAAATAGTACTTAACACAGCGTACTACATCCAAACAATGCAAAACCCTCTCCTTGTCATTCTTAGGCTTAGGACACAGGGAGGGAAGAACAATATCCTGATTCAAATGAAAAGCAGAAACAACCTTAGGAAGAAAGTCTGGTTTGAACCGAAAGACCACTTTGTCCTGATGCCTCTTAAAGTAGGGCGCCTGAATAGACAAGGCCGCCAACTCCGAGACACGCCAAACCGAAGTGATAGCTACCAAGAAGACAATCTTCTGAGTCAGGGTAGACAAAGCAATATCTTGCAAAGGCTCAAAGGGAGGAGCCTGAAGAGCAGAAAGAACCAAATTCAAGTCCCAAACAGGGAGTAATGGTCTCCTGGGAGGCCGCACATGCGTAACCCCCTGGAAAAAAAGTTTTAACTAAAGGAAGAAGCGCGAAACGCTTCTGAAAAAAGATAGATAAGGCAGAAACCTGCCCTTTCAAAGTACTCAGCTGAAGACCAGAGTCCAGCCCTGATTGTAAAAACTCCAGAATCCTGGAGACCGAAAAGACCCTACAAGGCAAAGACCTAACCTCACACCAAGCGATATAGGCTTTCCAAGTCCTATAGTAGGTGATAGAAGAAGACCTCTTTCGGGCAGCCATCAGAGTCTTAATAACCGAGTCAGAAAGACCCTCCTCCTTCAAGATGGAGGTCTCAGCAGCCAAGCCATCAAAACCAGCGTTGGTAAACTGGGGTAAGACAGCCGACCCATAGTGAGCAGATCGGGCCGAAGAGGCAGAACGAGCTGATTCGCTGTCAGCCAAACGATGTCTGCGCACCACACTCGTCTTGGTCCTCTTGGGGCCACGAGAATGGCGGACACCCTTTCCAGAACCAGCTTCCGTACCACTCAGCCTAGCATGAGTATCGGAGTAAACAGGTACAAAAAACCCGGGTTCCCCCGGCTCAGGAATATGGCTTCCGCCGCCCGAGCCAGAGGATCCTGGGAGGGTGACACAAAGATTGTGAGCCTGCAATTGTGGCGAAAGGAAAACAGGACCACCTCTGTTGTCCCCCACCGGAGCGGACTGCAGACTGCCGAGAAACAAGGAACATGTGTCTTCGCCCAGGTCAGGATCAGGGACTCCACTCTGAGAGCACCCAGACTGGAAGTCCCTCCCTGATGATTGAAGTAAGCAACCGCTGCTTGACTGTCCGAGCGTAGCTGAACCAGAAGGCCCAGACCATGATGGGACAAAAGAGCAAGAACCAGACGGAAGGCTCTCAGCTCCAGAACAGATGGCCGAGGATTGGAAAGAAGGATCCAAACCAACTCCTGAATCAGACAGACCTTGGACTGAGTGAGCAAAACCCTGTGTTGACCGAAATCCGACCGTATTCCCCGAAAGGACACCACCCTGGCAAGAGCAAGGGGGAACCTGGGAAGTTTGAAAAACTTCAGATGCAGGATGGGGCAAGCTGACCCGTCCTACTAGGGGACTGCAAAGAGAATGGTGTAAAAATCGAGGCCCACCTCTAAGTGCGGCACCAGCCGGATGACCGCCATTTCCAGGAAAACCCGTGAGGGAGGGCGAGACTCGAACTCCGGTCTGTAACCGGGCGACACTACCTCCCAGATCTGTGTGTCCGGAGACTCCCGGCCTTAAACCAGGGAGGAGTGTCGCAATTATCCCCCCACCCGCACGGGTGAGGGCAGCCCCTCATTGCTGAGCAGGCTTAGCAGTAGGTTTGGGCTTGGCGCCCCAGGACTGACCGGGACGGCAATGACTTCTTCCCCAGGACCAACCTACAGCCCCGGTAACGGGAAGGGAAGCCCCTCTGCCCGCTCTGGCTCCTCGAAAGGAGGGACTAAAGGAACTCGCACCCCTGAAGGAGCGACGAGGCAACTTACCATCCTTGGTAACAGCACCCAATTTCTCGCCAAAAAGGCGTAAACCTACGAAGGGTAGCGCTGTAAGCGCCTTTTTACAATTAAGGTCCGCCGTCCACTGGCGCAGCCATATAGACCGACGAATAGCCACCAGCAATGCCGCTGTCCTGCTACTCGTCGCAAGAGCATCGTCCTGAGCAGTCAGGGCAAAAGAAACAAACGACTCACACTGCTTGAGTGAGCTAATCATATCACAAGCGGGATTAAGATCTGCAAGCAGATCCCTAATCATGGATCTAACAGCCAGCAAAAGAAGCGCCGAAGCACAAATTGGCCGCAGTGTCGAGCCGGCACTGATAAAACCATGGCGAGCCAATTGATCAATGACGATCCTCACCGACGATCCTCATCATCCTTAATGGTAGTGGTGCCAGAAAGGTGCAACGCAGCCGGGCCAGTCAACCCCAACACCAGGGTGTCGACTTCGGGGGGCACTGACCAAAGCTTCACCAAGTCCTCTGGAAAGGGATAACGCTTATCCCAATTAGGAGGAGTTCCAGCCAGGCGTGTGGGTTGTTCCCATTCCTTAAGGACAAGCTTCTCAAAGTGCTGTTGCCTGGGAAACACCAAACGCGGCTGGGGTACATCAAACAACTCACCTTTTGGCAGAGGGACCACCGCAGGCGGATCCAAGGCCAAAACTTTAAACATTTGAGTGTCAAGGGACACCCCCACAGCCTGATCACCAGCAGTATCAAACAATAGCTGGTCTGCAGGCTCATCCGATTCCTCAAGAAGTTATCCCTCCTCATCAGGGGGACAATCGGAATAATCCAAAAATTCAGATACCTCATCCTCGGGGGCAGGTACTCCCGGAGCAAGGTGCTTCCGCTTTGCCGTAGCCTTCTGAGCCACTGAAGCAGAGATCATTTTCTCGAGGTTGGCCAACCGCACATGCACCTCGGAATGTGAATCCCCATTTTTGACAGTGTCACACGGGGTCCGGACTAGGTTGGAGGGGATAGGAGATGACGGAAATTGCGAGGAGCCAGAAGCCAGAGCAACGGACTGGCGCGCAATGTTCTGCTGAGCACATCGAACACATAATATGACATTGCCTGGGAGCGGAACCCCACAGCCCCCACACATCCTGAATGGCCCCGAGGAGCCATTTCCGGTAACATTGGAAGCCTCCATATGGTGAATTTATGGAATTCGCAACAACCCAGGGTTTTACGCAATAAGCAACCCGGGATGCCCCTTTATAATTAAAGTCCCGGAAGTGGGAGGATTTTTTTTTTTTTTTTAAACCTAGGAAAAATTCCAATTTAGAGACTAAGACTAGCCAGGTATAACAGACCGGGAGAGCCACTGCAGTGAGGGGATCCCAGAATCTGTGGGGGAAAAGAGACCACAGTCAGTCCCCCAGCTACAATCATACATAACCAATAAGGCAAACATATATGGCTAGCTTAAACATCTTGAATAAATATACATGACATGTAATTTCAAGGCAAAGCAGAGTGCAAAAAATCAGAGCACATACGGTGTATAAATACATGCCCATACACATACATATATATAAACATACCTGTACATACATACACATACATATATAAATATAAATACATATACATATATAAATATATATATATATATATATATATATATATATATATATATATATATATATATATATATATACACCGACACATTAAATATATATATATATATATATATATATATATATATATATCACAAAGGTAAAGTGAACAATCGCAGCCACAGGAGCACATATCCCCCTATGTTAAACAACAACATTCCCCATAAGTAGAAATGCCCCAGGGAGAAAAATGCTGCACAAGCAGCCATAGCATAAGAACGGCCCCACGTGTGCAATGGTGTCCGAGTCCAGAGGCCTAGGTCTCGGTAATGTATGCGTTGCGGCGACTGTGATTATTTAAACAGCTAAACAAAACCTAACTTGGAGCAATGGAACTTTGAGCATCAGGATTTTCTATATAGGAATATTTTATAACAACGCCTGTATTCTACTTCTATTTGGTAAGGAGTATTTTAAGTGCTGCGCACAGAATTTACTGCTACGATATTATGCTATGAGCGGTTATATGTTTTATTTTACATGTCAAATCTGAATAAATGAGGATTCATTTATATATAATCCAAGCCTTGATAATTATAAGAGAGAAAGAAAAAGTGTTTTGGATAAAAAGGAAAACTATCCCTTTGGCTATATGAATAATATCCAACACAGGAACAACCATTGGATATATAGAGAAGCGCTTGTCTTTCATTATCTGGTACGTGTGTGGTGTGACAGGTGATGGATACACTTGCAATTAATTAATTAGGAAATCCACGTGGTGATTAGAAGAAAAAATGTATTTGAATTGTCCCGCGGAGAATTGCACATCTAGTGCATCTATATTTATATACCATTGAGAGTATTGGTGACATACTCTGCCTTTCTCCTTGCGCTGAGGACTTTAGCAACAAAGAAAGAAAAAAACTTTTTGTTGTTACAAATACAATATACTATTTGAATTTCTGAGCGCGATTTTTTAACATTGTTATATACTGTTTAGATTTGTTGTCACCTTGCATGACATTGCTAGCGCATCCGAGGTCAGGGCCAGAGGATCCCTGGACAGAGAGACAAAAGCTGGGAGCTTGTGATTGTGGCGGGACGCAAACAGATCCACATCTGGTTGGCCCCAACGGTGACACAGAGATTGAAACACCCTGCTGCATAGGGACCATTCTCCCTGGCGAGAGGTCCTCCTGCTCAGAGAGTCCGCCAGGCGATTTTCCACCCCCGGGATGTACACAACTGATATGCAGGGGACATTGGCCTCCGCCCAAGTCAGGATCAGAGACGCTTCCTGGAGGGGCCCCTTGCTCCGGGTCCCTCCCTGATGATTGATGTAGGCAACTGCCGTCTGGTTGTCCAAGCGCACCTGAACAGGCACCCGAAGGTTAGTAGTCAAGTGAGCCAGAACTAGCCTGATCGCCTGCAGTTCCAAGACATTGATAGGTGTGTGGGCCTTCTGAGGCCCCCCCTCCCCTGGAACCGCAGGGACTTCCAGAACCCCCCCCCCCAACCTGACAGACTGGCATCTGTGATGACAGTCTCCCAGGGAGGGGCAAGAAAGGATCTGCCCCCCCAACAGGTTCCTTGAGTCCATCCACCACGAGAGAGACCTCCTGACCAGGGGGGAGAGCACACAGACCCTGTCCAGGGACGCTGGGTCCTTGTCCCATACTGACAATAGGTGAAGTTGCAGAGGCCTCAAGTGGAACTGAGCATAAGGGACCGCTTCGAAGCATGCCACCATCAGGCCCACCAGCTGCATCCCCTGCCTGATGGAGGGATGGGGACAAGCTAGGAGGGACTGAGCCTGTGCAATCAGACTGTCCACATTCTGTTGAGGAAGGAAGATCCTTGCCTGAACTGTATCCAGATTCATTCCTAGGAATGGAGCTACCAAGGAAGGGGACAGTGAGGACTTGGGGTGGTTGATCACCCATCCAAATGACTCCAGAGTGAACACCACCAGCTGAGTATCCAACTCTGCCTGATGTAGAGACTGGGAAGTGATGAGAATGTCGTCCAGATAGGGAAGCACGTGGACGCCCTGACACCTGAGCAGAGACATCACGCCGGCCAGCACCTTGGTGAACACCCTGGGAGCTGAAGTGAGGCCAAAGGGCAAGGCCACAAACTGGTAGTGTTGATCCATCAGAGCGAACCTGAGGAACCTTTGATGACCTGGGAACACAGGAATATGAAGATAAGCATCTTTGATGTCCACAGAAGTCATGAAATCCCCTTGGCGCAGTGAACTGATGGCAGAGTGCAGAGTTTCCATGCGAAAGCACCTGCCCCTGACAAACTTGTTGAGGATCTTCAAGTCCAGGATGGGCCTGCCTGAACCATCTTTTTTGGGTACTGTGAAAAGGTTGGAATAAAAGCCCTTGCCTTTTTCTCTTAAGGGGACCTGGCAGATGACCCCCAGCTCCAGGAGGCCTTGCACTGCTTGCACTAGCTCCTGAGCTGACACAGGGTCCTGAGGAATCCGGGATCTGATGAATCTTGGAGGGGGACAGGCAGCAAACTCCAACTTGTAACCGGAGGACACTACCTCCTGAATCCATCGGTCTGAGACATGAAGCCTTCAGATGTGAGCGAAGTGCTGCAGCCGCCCCCCCACCCGGATGGGTGAGGGCGCCCCATCATGCCTGAGGGGGCTTGGGGGAAGATTTTGATTTGGGACCCCAGGAGGGGCCAGGATGCCCACGTCCTCTGCCCCTGCCCTAGAAATCTCCCCGGATCCCAGGAAAGGAAACCCCCCTCCCCTGTCTGGCACCACAGTAAGGGATTGCGGGGGAGAAGGAGGAACCCTGACACCGAAAAAGCCTAGATTGACACCTGCGCTGGGGTAGCCTGCCTCCCTTAGCAAAAAGGTCCAGGCAGTCCCCAAACAGGCGCAGTCCTTTAAAGGGGAACCCAGTGAGGGCCTTCTTGGCAGCAGCCCACTGGCGCAGCCAAACTGAGCGGCGTATAGCCACCACGAGGGCAGAAGTTCTGGCACACATTCTGGTGGTGTCATCCAATGCTGAGAGTATAAAATATACAAAAACATCACAACTGGAGAGTGCATTAAACACCTCACAAGGCAAATCACCAGGGGCACTATCAAGCATATTTCTGATAAGGGTTCTAGTGGCCACAGCAGTAATGGCAGAGGCACAGACCAGATGCAGCGCCGTCCCCGCACATGCAAAGGTGTGGGATGCCAGCTGGTCAATGCGCCAGTCCTCAGCATCCCGCAGGGTAGTGGAGTCAGGGGAATGCATGACAGGGGTGTTAGATAGCCCTAGGATCAACCAACATTTAACCACCTGAGCAGGAAAGGGATACTTCCTATCCCAACTTTTTGGAACCCCGGGAAGTTTACTGGGGCACGCCCATTCCTTGAACACAAGGTTATGGAAATGTGCCTGCTCGGGAAATTCCAAACGTGATTTTGCCTTATGGAAAAGCTCCCCTCTTTGCCTGGGAGCCGCAACAGGAAGAGAGATGGACAGAACCTCAAAAATCTGGGTCAATAATCTGTCAGTGTCATCCGGGGCCCAGGGGTCAGAGCCAGAATCGTCATGACCCCTTGGTCTCTCATCAGATGAGCCTGAATCAGAAAAGAGCTCCCCTTCATCAGACGGGTTATAGCTACAAAGATTCCAAAACTCCTCAGTTCCCATAGGGAAAATAGTGGCATTAGGCGTCAAGTGCCGCTTCTTAGCAGGGGCCTTACGCGCTAAGGACGTAGCAATCAACTGCTCAACAGTAGCCAGTCTAGAAGACACATCAGGCTGAGAATCCCCACTAGTATGCAACTCAGTAGGAGTGAGGTTTAAGCTTGGGGGAGTAGGCGAAGTGAAACGAGGTGCAGCCACTGGCAGGCCAGATTGCAATGCAAGCCCCTGCTCAGCACAGGGTACACAGACACGCGCCTTGTCAGCGTCAGCATGAGGCTGCCCACACGCTACACACAGCTGGTTACATTATCCTGGGATGCCTCCATATGGTGATTATAGCGGCGCTATATGCCAATAGGGAATAACGCTATATAGCAACCCCGGATGCCCCAATAACCCGCTAGGGAAGTGGGAGTATTATTTTTACAAGGCCTACAAGTTATACACTAATACAGGGCCGGGAGAAGCCAAAAGGGTTCGCCCTGCCTGAAAGACATAAGCAGACAAGACCTGTAAGCACACAGTAACAAAAGTGAAAGATATAAAGCCGCCCGTGAGGGCACTTACGGACCGCGGTAGGTAGGGGTCCGTCGCGCATGGGCCAACCAAGCAGGTTAAAGATGGCGTCGGTATACCTCGAGGGGCGGGGTGGTATCAGTGATGACGCAGAGCGCGCCCTAGACGGGCCCCGCCCCCCCTGAAGAGCGCAAAGCCAGAACGTGCAAGCAGCCAATGACGGTGCACCAGCGCCTGAGGTAATGCCGCCGGCAAGCGCGGAACCAAGTCAGCGCGCGGCGGCGGCAATTTAAAAAAAAAAAAAAAAAAAAACAGTAAAGGCAAGTCAGCGCGGCAGCTGACACAAGACTAAACAGAATGGAAAAAGTGTACAACACAGAATGCATAGCATACACATTTACACCCCCCCCCTCTTTTCCCCCGAAGACTACAAGGAGGATGCGGGAGGACACGGCCACTCAAACAGGGCCCACCGATGGGCAGGGGCAAGGGGGCACTAGTGCGGGAGGGGCATCCCATAGAGGCTCACCATAAGCCTGAACCGCCTACCCTTTGGTGGGGGATTGCGGTGGAGCAGCGCTCCTAAGCACCTGACAGCGGTGCTGCCTACCTTCACCCGACCAGCGCAGCCAAGGCTGGGAGGCATATTACTAGTGGAACGGCTGGGAATAGTCCTACAGGGCCGCAGGCCAATAGCCCCGCTCACCTGCGAGTAGAGAGACATTTCTCGTCCTTCGCAGGCCAGGCTGCAGAGAAATTCTGGGGATTTCTGGGAGGTCCCCGGGTATCTGAGGGGCCAGGAGGAGCCTATTTTCGATGTCTCTGCAGTCCAGAGTCATCTGGCGGAGTATATCCTTAACTTTAAGTATTAGATTTGGAGCAGGACGTACTGTATACTAAGAATATATTCAATGGATTCCAAATGAGATCCTGTTTGATACAATTAAGGTATATTTATTGTTTTTTTAATTCTCAGAAGCAGTTTGCACTCTTATGGTTTTTGTCATATTTAAAGTGGACCAAAACCTCGTTCCCAGGGCATCCCGATTAGGGATACCCTGCTGTGTAAAACCCCCTGAAGTTGCATGGAAACTCACCATTTCGGTTCCAACGCATCCCTGCTATCCCTTTAGCAGGGCGCGTGCCCACGCCAGGCATTTGTGAGTGGCCAGTGCGGACACACTGTTAAAGGGTAGCAGGGAAAGCAGTTGCCAGTGCACTCAGATCCGCTCGCTTTAGACGAGCTCTTGGGTGAGTGAGATGGGGTGATCTGGGGGGGTGTCACACAGTGGGACATCCCCGATCGGGGTGCCCCAGGAGCAAGGACCAAAACCCAGGACAGTCAAAATTTCTTACCTGTTAAATCTTTTTTCCAGGAATCCCACAGGACAGCACTTACAAGAGATGACCCCCCCCCCCACCGCCCTCCAAACACAGGCAACATCAGACCATCCCATGAAAAGTTCCTGTTCACGTAGTCCTCAGTATGTAGTCTTCCTCAAGATATAAAAATTCAAGGATCAGACCCCATAACCCTAGCACAAAATTCAGGAGGGTTGCTGCTCTACTGAGGGGGGTTTCTGGAAAAAGTTAACAGGTAAGAAACTGTTTTTCCCCGGTCATCCCCCAGGACAGCACCTACGAGAGATATACCCATGATCACTTACTATTGGCAAAAATACCATTTTGTGAGTACTCACCTGTAAAATGGGTATTACGAGTATGTCACACACCCCGCTTCCAACATTCATGACACTTGGGATACCGGCCTGTAGAGGGCGATCTTGCAGAGATGACATGAGAAAAAGGAGCCCCTCCTGGTCCATAAATACCCGGGACCTCCCACTATTCCTCAGTCTTTTAAAAAAGCAGTGAAGAACCAGGAAGAGCAAATTATGTAGTGAAAATTAATAAGAAACACCATATAAAGGATCCCAGAACAAAAAAAGGCGGGGGAAGCGGGGTGTGTGACATACTCGTAATACCCATTTTACAGGTGAGTACTCACAAAATGGTATTATTCCTAGTATGTCACACACCCCGCACCCAACATTCATGACACTTGGGACATCCAATAGCAGTGTCTATAATGGGCAGGGATCACACAAGGAAAATAAGGCATAACTTAAATCACTGCAGATTGCAGAACCTTGCGACCAAAAGCAGCAACCGCTGAGGCCCGCACATCAACCTTGTAAAACTTAGAAAAAGTATGAACGGAAGACCAAGTAGCAGCCTTACAAACTTGTTCAACAGAAGCCTGGTGCTGAAAAGCCCAGGACGCACCAACAGCATGAGTAGAATGCGCAGTGATCTTAAAAGGGGGAGTCCTCCCCTTAGCAGAATAGGCCCCAACAATGGCCTGACAAATCCACTTACTAATGGAAGATTTGGCGGGTGCCAAACCCTTTCTAGGCCCAGAAGGCACAACACAATGAACAACATCCAAAGAATGTAAAACCCTTTCCTTGGTATTACTAGGATTATGGCACAAGGAAGGACGAACTATATCCTGATTTAAGTGGAAGGCAGACACCACTTTAGGAAGAAAATCTGGTTTAAAACGGAAAACCACCTTATCCTGATGCCTCTCATAGTAAGGAGCCTGTATTGACAGGGCCGCCAATTCAGAAACCTAACGGACAGAGGTAATAGCAACCAAAAAGGCAACTTTCTGAGTGAGAATATGAAGAGGAACCTCCTGTAAAGGTTCAAAAGGAGTCGCCTGCAGAGCAGAGAGCACCAGACTAAGATCCCAAACTGGAAGTAGGAGCTTTCTAGGAGGACGCACATGCGTGACCCGCCGTAAAAAAATCTTAACCAAAGGGTGAAGAGCAAATGACCTTTGAAAGAAAATAGCCAAAGCAGAAACCTGCCATTTCAAAGTACTAATCTGGAAGCCCAAATCCAGACTCTCCAAAATCCTAGGGATAGAAAATACCCTGCAAGGCAGGGACCTAGACTCACACCAGTCAATATAGGACCTCCAAGTCCTGTAATAAACCACAGAGAAAGACTTTCTAGCTCTAACAAGAGTCAGAATGACAGCATCAGAAAGGCCTTCCTCCTTTAAGATGGAGATTTCAGCAGCCAGAGGAATAATCAGTCTCAGAAAATATTGTTTCCATTTTGAATTTCTGGCAGACAATTAGAGGGTTCAAACTTTTTAGATTTAGAATGAGTCTAAAGTCCGCTCCCCCTTAGACTTCCGCACCCAACATTTTGGGGAATAAACCTCCCCCTTGACCTCTGGAAGAGGTACCCGCATTTTGGATATTACAAAATTCATAGCCATTCCTAATACCACATCCTTTGGAAAAGGAGTAACCCGATACACACTCGGGGGCTATTGAAGAAATCCTATCACCAATTCATTTAAGACCATCCCTACTACTAGTTAGGATACCTTCTCCTTCCAAACTTGAGAAGTCTACTAGCTCCCCCCCCCCCTTCTAAAGGCCATACTATACTTACCTCAATGTGCACTAGTTCATGTTGCTTTATGAAAGACTGGCTAGGCTTTTGGCTTTCAGGAAACACTTTGTCTGCCGATCTTTCCAATATCTTTTCCAATTTCGATCCGAAGAGGAGGTTTCCTTCAAAAGGCACTGCACAGTCTAAGTCTGGACTTGGAGGCTAAATCGTAATTCCATTTGTGTAGCCCTATACACAATATACCAGGCCTGTAACTCTCGCCATTAGTCTGACAAGCTCCGTAGAGGCATCTGTTAGGAAGGAAACCACTTCATAGGCAAAGAATCTATAGAGTCTAGGGTGGGGACCCTGCCTCCAGGTGAGTCTAGAAATACAATGTTCCATATTTCTAAAGTTACAGGCAGAAGCCGTAACAGGCTTAAACATAAATAAGGCTGCATCACAAGATCTCTTTAATAACAGATCCATATGTCGATCCATAGGATCTTTATAGTTACTAACACCAAAGTGAAGTATCCTGTTCCGTAAAGGGAACTAGTCTCTTTAACCCTTTAAATGCCAAGCACATAGTTTCTACGTAGTTGCTTCTCCTACCCTTAAGTGCCAAGCACGTAGAAACTACGTGCCTGGCATTTCCCCCTAACAGTTAAAAAATAGAAAAAAAAAAACCCACTTACCTCTGGTATCCCCGTGAAGCTTGGGGTCCTCTCTTCCTGGGGGGGGGGGGGGGGGGGGGGCATCCGACCCCCCCCCTGTCGCCCTCCGTCTTCAGGAGGGGGCCCGAAACCAGCCGCCCCCCCCCCCCCCCCGTTTCCAGCGCTGACAATCGGCGCTTAAAAAAAAAAACAAAAAAAAAAAAACTGTCATTTACTCACCCCCGCGCCTTCTGCCTGGGTCTCCTCTTCACCAGGGGGGGGGGGGGGGGGGGGGGGGGGGGGGGGTCCGATCCCCCCCCTCCGGGCTGCGCAGGCTTCAGGTGAGGACCCTCTTCCGGGTCCTCACCTCTTGAAATGGCGGTGATGGTCGCCGCCCCCTAGCCCCGCCCATTGTGGGAGGAGCGGGATGACGTCATCCCGCTCCTCCTATACCCCCTCCGAGCTCCGGCATCTGTCAGATGTCGGTGGTGATCGGAGCAGGGCGGGTGTCAGGCGAGGAGGCTCCGATCAGAGCCCCCTCGCCTGTCACCCGCCCTGCGCCGATCACTACCGGCATTTGTCAGCAACATGACAGCGGCGAGGGACGCCGGATCGGAGGTGAGTACAGTAAGAAAAAAAAAAAAAAAAAATAAAGATTTTTTTCTTATGTGTCAGTGTCTTATTTTTTACATTTAACCCCTTGTGAACTGGTAAGGGGTCCATGACCCCTATACCAGTTCACAAGGCTGGGGGGATGGCAAGTCACCTGCGCTAGCGGGTGGCTTGCCATTAACCCCCGGCACCCCCATTACCTGCCTCCCCAAAGGCCAGGGGGGGCAGAAGAGCCCGGGCCCATGGGCTATGCGGTCTTGTAGCCTGCAGGGCCAGGGGCCACAAAAGCTGGCCCCTGCGCCCTGTTCCTACAAGCCCTGCATAGCTGGTCCCGGGCTGGTTACTTTGGGTAAGGGGGACCCCACGTCAATTTTTTTTTTTATTTTTAAGGGTTTTTAACCCTTAAAAATAAAAAAGGAATGCCCCCCCCCCCCCCCACCCTGGGAGGGGGGACCCTATGTCATTTTTTTTCTCGATTTAACCCTTTGTAGTGTGGATGGTATTTGTATTTTATTTGGTTGAATGTTATAAAGTACTTGTTTCAGTTAGAGGGGTCTCCTGGGCAGGAACAGGGGGCTACCGATAAATATGTGGTACCGTTCTAATCGGTAGAAATGGGGCTTTTACATGCAATACGCTTTTCCTTAATAAAATATTTTTTTTATTTAAAATAAATTTTTATTTATTTATTTTTTTTACTTAATATTGTAAAAAAAAAAAAAAAATAAAATTTACAAACAAGACATTTCATGTTAAAGCCTAAACTCTGCTGCAAAAAAATATATATATAATTTTCCTGAAAGTTCCAGCAAAAATGGCGCAAAACATGGCGCAAAACATGGCGCAAAATGGGGAAAAATGGCCTGTCAACAGAGGGTGACAAAATCTCAAGTAGGCTGGCAATTAAAAGGGTTAATAGTACCTCTGCATGTTGGGTATTGTTCTGTTCGGGGGACCTTGCGCTTTCAGACTTAGCTTGTTTTTTCTGGTTTGCATATTTATATTTTAGGAAAAGGTGTTTTTTATTCAGCTTTTTTATACATTTTTTAGGGAAACCCTGCACAAACAAAGAATTCTTTGAGGTAATAATTCCAGCAAGATGAGCCCACTAGAACAAGCTGGGTACGCTTAGAAAGCTTAACGTGTGTACTTTCAGGGAATATATGGTTTATGGGGGATATTCCAAATGTAAAGGGTTGTTTTGGTTGAAAAATCGCAAGGTGCGCACTTTGTCTGCAGAGCTGAAATTTTCAAGCAAAATTACTGTTACGCACATGCTTTACTTTGGGGTGTTTGGCAACTCTTCCACTGACAGTAGCTATGCATGTTGGGTATCGTTCTGTTCGGAGGATGTTGCTTTTTCAGATTAAACTTGTTTTTTCTTGTTTGTATATAGTTTTTTTTAGGAAAATGTGGCTTTGATTCTGCTTTTTTATCCGTTTTTTAGGGAAACTCTTTGCAACCAAAGAACCCATTGAGGGATTACTTCCAGAAAACTATGGTCACATCAACAAGCCTGGTACACCTAGAAAGCTTGAGGTGTTTACTTCCAGAGAATATATAGTTTGTTGGGGGTATTTCAAATGTAAAGGGTTGTTTTTCTGGAAGAACCATAGTTGTATTTTATCTGAAAATCCCCTAAAGTGCTGTTTCAGTTTGGGGGAGTCTCCTAGGCAGGAAAGGGTGTCTACCTATACATATGTGGTACCACTGTAACCGGGAGAAATTGGGATTTCACACGCAATAAGATTTTATTGACAAACTTACATTTTTTATTACAAAAAAAAACTACAAATTGTAAAAAATATATATATATTTTTTTTTGCACATATTTCACCCAAAAATATTGAGAATACACCTAAAAAATGACAAACAAGACATTTCATGTTAAAGCCCAGACTCTACTGAAAAAAACAATATATAATTTTCCTGGGAAATCCCTGGAAATCCCTTCAAAAATCACTTTTGAACATGGGGAGCGCATAATAGTGCAAAATGGTCTGGCAACAGAGTGTGACAAAAACTCCAGGTAGGCTGGCACTTAAAGGGTTAAAGAACTAGTGAACCCGGAACACCCAATTTTTTGGTGAGATCGTCATATTTTATCATGAAGAGACACAGGCCCCATCTGCTCCTCCAATAAACCTAAAGTGTCAGATATCTTGCAACAAATCTTGAGTATCTTCCCCAGAAAACTTGGATGAAGAGGAAAATTCCAAATCAGAAGGAACATCTCCTTCCTCTTCCAAGGCACTACCAGGTCTATAATCCTCTGCATCTGCAGTAGAAAACCCAGCAGCCTGTGGAGGTATCGTTGAACCATTCATCATTAAGTTTACAAAATCTTCACTAAAATCCTAGCTGACCGATTAGCACAATTCATTCAAACCCTGATAGACGCAGAGCAAAGTGGCTTTATAACAAATAGACAAGGATTTGACAATGTTCGATTGGCGCTGAACATAATCCAGGATGCTAGTTTTGGGTTTGATGGGGATTTTCTGAATGCTCTAATGGGCATATACTTAAAACCTTCAGCTAGGAAAAAATATCTCGGGCGCCTCTCCCCGCCTATCTCTATTTAACTAGGCTCAACAATTGGCTCAAGCAATTAGGCTAGATCCCAATATTTCAGGTTATGAAAAGATAACAGCAGGAATTAAACTTGGTCTACATGTGGATGACTTGCTTATGTACGTGACAAGACCCCTAATAACTCTACCCAATGCCTTATTATTAGCCAGATTTGGGGATTTTTCAGGCCTTAAGGTGAACATTGCAATGACAGGAGCTATGGCTGTGAACATGCTCTGAAACAGAAGGGAACTTTTAGCTCTTAATTTTGACATACAATGGAGAAACAAATCACAACCATATTTAGGGGTGCTTTTAACAAATCCGTTCAATCAACCTTCTACTGAAAACTTCCCCAAGCAATTTAGACACTTAAACTGATGGAGGATTGATCTAAATATAAGATATCCTGGCTGGCGAAGCTTATGGCTGTAAGAATGAGTATCTTGCCCAAAATTCTTTATTACTATTGCACCCTGCATATCAAAGTCCAGCTCTCTGATATAAAACACTTCCAGGCTAACATTAATAGATTTATCTGGGGGAATCAGAAACCTAGAGTAAACAGAAAAGATATTTATAAATCATATGCAGACAGAGGCCTTAATCTTCCAAAGATTCTATTCCGAACACTCTCCATATCCACTTCCAATAATCCTGCAGGACAACCCATCTAGAGCAATCCTAACTTTGAACCAGTAATGGACCCCACAGCTTAGATGGTGGAAGGTTCAAGGCTCAATGACAGTGGGGTCTCTGCTTACTGGTGATAAAATCCATTCATTTTCACTTCCACAATTGACCCTAAACACCCCCCCCCCCCCTCGGAACACTATTGATACCTGCAGTTGAAACACTACATAAAATCTATACCAGTTCTGTCCTCTCCTCTAACCCAATATGAATCCTGCTGTATAAACATGAGAAAGCGTTTTTGTCTATTATTTATTCTTTGATACATAGCCCCATAGATCCTACCCAGACCAGAGCCCTGCAACAATGGGGGCTGACCTGGGCCCTTCGCCATCAGACAAAACATGGGGGCTAATCTTTCAAGCTATCAAAAAAGGTCTCCAGGGCAGTAAGTGGAAACCGCATACAAGGTGTACCCGAGATGGTACACCCCTTGACGCCGGACTGTTTTATGGGGTGCTTGAAAATACCATTTTGTGAGTACTCACCTTTAAAATTGGTATTATAAGTGTGTCATACACTCCGCTTCCATAATCATGACATCTGGGTAATCTCCAGTAGAGGGCGAACTTCTGCAGAGATGAATGCAAAAAAGGAGCTCCTCCCGGTCCATAAATACCTGGGACCTCCAGTGTATGATAGCAGTAAGGAGACCAGGAAGAATCAATATAACAATACTTTAATCAATCAAAAATAAAAAATGGTTCACCATATAAAGGATCCAAAATACCAAAAGGGTGGGGTGAAGCGGAGTGTATGACACACTTATAATACCCATTTTAAAGGCGAGCACTCACAAAATGGTATTATTCCAAGTGTGTCATACACTCCGCTTCCATAATCATGACATCTGGGACATCCAATAGCAGTGTCCGTCATGGGTGCCCCCAAGAACCCCCTGCTCAGAGAATCCGCTTCCCCGTTCTCCACTCCCGGAATGTAAACTGCCGGAATGCAAGAACATTGCTCTCCGCCCAAGTCAGGGAATTCTCTCTGATCCTGAGGGCACTCCTGCTGCGAGTCCCTCCTTGGTGATTAATGTAGGCAACCGCCGTTCGATTGTCTGAGCGAACCTGAACCGGTAGGCCCTGTAAGTAAGGTGTCAGCCGCGACAGAACAAGCCGGATGGCTCTGAGCTCTAAGACATTGATGGGGGTGTGAGCCTCCTGAGGACCCCACAACCCTCTGAACTGATGACTTTACCAGAAACCTCCCCAGCCCGACAGGCTGGCATCCGTGGCAACCATCTCCCAACGAGGGGCCAGAAATGATCTGCCCCTCATCAGGTTGCTTGACTCCAGCCACCACCTGAGTGACTGCCGAACCCTGAGAGACATCAGGAACAGCTGATCCAAGGACTGCGGACACCTGTCCCAGTGCGTCAATAGGTGTAGTTGGAGAGATCGCATGTGGAACTGAGCAAAGGGGACTGCCTCGAAGGAAGCCACCATCAATCCCACCAGCTTCATCCCTAGTCGAATGGAGGGGCAAGGAATGGCCAGAAGAAGGCGAATAAGCTCCTAAATCCCCTGCACTTTGGACTGGGGTAGAAACACTCTGGCTTGAATGGTAACCAGATTCATGTCCAGGAATGAAATCTTCCTTGAAGGAGAAAGAAAAGATTTTGGGCGATTGATCACCCAACCGAACCTCTCCAGGGTCGACACCACCCTGTTGGTGTCCAGCTCTGCCTGTGGAAGGAAGGAAGCTGAAATCAGCAGGTCGTCCAGATACGGCACGAAGCGAACGCCCTGAGCAGGGCCATTATGCCCGCCAGAACCTTGGTGAAGACC
The DNA here is from genome assembly GCA_027917425.1 of Gastrophryne carolinensis. Taxonomy (NCBI): domain Eukaryota; kingdom Metazoa; phylum Chordata; class Amphibia; order Anura; family Microhylidae; genus Gastrophryne; species Gastrophryne carolinensis. Next base: position 199,865,268 of record CM051237.1, read on the forward strand.
CTCGGCACTGAGGTCAACCCGAAGGGAAGGGCTACAAACTGAAAATGTTGATCGACCACCGCAAACCTGAGGAATCTCTGATGCGCTGGAAAAATTGGAACATGCAGGTACGCATCCTTGATGTCATAAAGTCCCCTCGACGAAGGGAATTGATGGCCGAGCGCAGAGTCTCCATGCGGAACTTCTTGGGTCTGACGTACCTGTTGAGGATCTTCAGATCCAGAATGGGTCTTATGGAACCATCCTTTTTTGGGAACGTGAACAGATTGGAATAGTAGCCCCTGCCTCTTTCTGAGGGGGGCACCGTGCATATGACTCCCATGTCCAGAAGATTTTTTTTTTCTTTTTTTACAGCTGACAGGAGCCCCTGTGCAGCTGGAGGGTTCAACGGCACCCGCGACCTTAAAAATCTTGGAGGAGGCCATTACTCGAACTCCAGCTTGTACCCAGACGAGACCACTTCCAGAATCCATCTGTCTGTGACCTCCTGGGCCCAGATCTGGAAGAAGAGCCGCAGCTGTCCCCCCACCCGTACGGGTGAGGGCGCCCCCTCATTGCTGAGCTGGTTTAACAGTGGGCTTAGGTTTGGAACCCCATGCCGCAGCAGGACGGCCCCGACCTCTGCCTCTGTTCCAGGAAGAACCTCTGACTCCGGAGTATGCAAAAACTCTGACAGCTCTGGAACCTCGAAAGGACGGGTTGAAGGAACTCGCCCCCCGAAAGGACCGACGCTGCTTCTTACGCTGAGGTAACTTACCTCCCTTTGCAACCGCATCCAACTTATCTCCAAACAGCAGTGTACCCAAGAAGGAAAGGGCTGTGAGCGATTTCTTGGCTGCAAAGTCCGCCGCCCACGATCGACGCACGGCCATCAACAAGGCCGAAGTTCTACTACACATGACAATAGTGTCTTCCATAGCAGCCAAGACAATTTCCATGAACAATTCACACCTTTCAAGGGTAGTGAATTCAGCGCTGGCTGGATCAAGGTGGGAGTCTTAACAAATCCCTAACCAGAGACCTAGAAGCCACCGTCGCTAGCGCAGATGCACACACAGGCCGCAAGGCTGAGCCAACACTGGCAAAAGCATGGTATGCCATCTGATCAAGGCGCTTGTCCTCGCCATCCTTAAAGGAGCAGTATCGCGAAATTTGCATTAAAAAAGATAAATAATTAAATAGCCAAACAATAGCTTATAACATGTGTATAAATAATCTGGCGATAGAAAAAGAAAAAAATATATGCCTCTCTTTTAAATTGTATAAGGACAATGGCTCAGTCCATTTGCTGAATAGGGGGATCTGCTGGGTTATATTTAGTGAGCTGCTTCATTTAGCCCACTGGTCTCCTAGCAACACTTTACCTCAGAGGCTGACACTGTAATCAGTGGTAGCGGCTGTGTGTGTGTGTGAGGTGCTGCTTTTGTTATGAGACCAGGTGACTCAAATGTGTAAAATCTATACAAAATAAACTAAACTGACTGAAAATGACTGAAATTCTTCTTTGAATAACTGTGCAGGAAACTCTAAAGGTATTAAAGTGGAACAAAACCCTGAGTGGCCGACCCTGAAGTCTATAAGACCAGGCCATTGACCTTCCCCCTTGGGCATTCTAAATCAGGATGCCCACTGTGTGAAGCGACCCCTGGATAACCACAGATCCCCCCATTTTTCTGGCGCGCTCACGCAGATAGTCATTTAGACAGGCCGGGCGGCCAGGAAGGTTACTGCTCAGGCTCCCCATCTGCGTGCAAACAGAGCTGATTGGATGAGAGCCTGCGCATGCGCTGTGGGACAGGGAAAGGTACGTTTTTACAGGTGAACTTGGGGATTTCACATATCAGGGCATCCCAAGTCGGGATGCCCCTAGGGGCACAAAACAAAACTCCAGATAGTGAAAATCCTGGGTTGGGCTTTGCTCAAAACACACAAAGAAAGATCATATGGGAAAATGAAAAATAAGAATATGAAAGAGAAAATGGTAAACTGAAAGATTCTGCAGCAGAGCCAACATGAAGGGAAAACTGTCAAAATCAGCTAAATGACTTCTAGAGCTTTTCTCTCTGTTTAAGATATATAAGTTCTGGCCAGGCAATGTTGCAATGTTGTTATGCTGGATGACTGCCAGCACTGAACAGCTGATACTTTGATACATTCTCCTCAGCGTGAAACTGATACATTGTTTCTCCCCTCTCCTCAGCATGGAACAGGCGAGAGTGTCGGCTCCCGACACTGACAAGACATAAACATGAGCTATTAGTCTCCAGCTGCTCAACACAGTCATTTTTTTCTACATTTGTATTTCTTACTCCAACACTTACCTACATTCAAAGTACCATTTAAATGTCACCAAGAAAAATTTGCGATACTGCTCCTTTAAGGGTAGTAGCGTCTGGGGTGTGGATCACAGAAGTATTGGACAATCCCAAAACTGGTGCATCGACCGCGGGAGGAGAAGACCAGCGCTTAACCGCGTCCACCGGAAAAGGATACTTTTTATCCCATCCCTGTGGAACACCCGGAAGCCGACTCAGTTTCTCCCATTCCCTAAGGATCAATGCATCAAAATGAACTTGAGTAGGAAACTCCAAACGTGGCTTGGAGGACCCCAAAAATTCCCCCTTTTTAAGAGGTGGTGCCTCAGGAGGGGCAATATCCAAAACCTCCAAGAGATGTGCCAAAACCTTGGAAGTGTCAACGGCATCCCCCAGCACCTGCCCAACATCAGCATCACAAAACTGTACATCATCAGCCTCTGACTCCTCAAACATTTCCCCCTCCTCTAAGGGGAGATAATCCAACCCATCAAGGGAATCATCATCAAAATCCAAAGCCGCCAGGGCTGGCAACAAATTCTCTTTTTAGCATGGACCTTCTTGCCCACCGTGCTAGCAACAAATCTCTCGATGCTGGCCAATCTAGCGCAAACATCAGAGTGCGACTACCCGCTAGCGACAGAGTCACTTGGGGCACGGATAAGGCGGGGAGGGGAAGGCGATGAAGCGGGAGGTGCTGACCCAGAAGGCTGGGTACCCGACTGCCGCGTTATAGCCCTTTGTGCACATGGTATACAAATAAGCACATTCTCACCCGTAAGGGATACCCCACAACCCACACACGGCAGGGATTGTCCCAGAGGGAGCCCGAGCCCGGTATACTGCGGAGCCTCCATATGGTGATTTTTGTGGTCAGCCGCAATGACCATAGGGAATTAAGCTGGTAAGCAACCCGGGATGCCCCTTTAAAGTCCCTGTGGGAGGATTTGAAAATGAGTAATTTTAAGGCTAGGGATCCTAGGACCAGGAGAAACCTCTTAAAATACACACACAGATGACAATCTGAAAAACATAATTGAAAAAGGGCCCATCAGGAAAACTCACTATATATATATATATATATATATATATATATATATATATATATATATATGCAAAAATACAAGTATTAAGGGCAGCCCCCCACGGAGAGGGGTACCACCCGTATAAGCTAAGGAAAGTGGCACACAGGCACTCACAGACCGGCGGGAAACCGCAGCAGCAGGGACAGTCAAAATAGCCACCGGAGCACAGCCTCAGAGTAAAGAGGAGAAGGAGAGCGGGCCAGCGCAGAACGCGCGCTCGCCAGGCCACGCCCCCATCCCGGCGAGTCCAGAAATGCAGATCCCAGCCATGGGCTGGCCCGCAGCCGGGCGCCAAAACGAGGGGGAGGGGTGGCCCGGCCCCACCCCCTCCCAGACCGCAGCCTGAGAGAGAGAAGCTCCCCAGGCTGAGAAAAAACGAAAAAAGAACAGTCAGCACCAAACACCCCGACACAAAAGTAAAACACTCATACCACACACACAGTATATGCAATGAAATTACAAACTGTGGGAAAAAGCCATACCCCCCCGGAGGGTTAAGGAAGGGGACCCAGAAGGGGGAGGAATCCGAAACCAGATTCTGGTCAGAGGATAATATAAGGGACAGGGCATCCCAAACCGGGATCACCAACCCGGACATCCGTCTACCCCTTGTAATGAGGTCTCACGGAGGAGCAATGCTCTCTCAACACCTAATAGGTGTTGCCTACCCTCACCAGGACCTGCAGCCAAGGCTGGGAGGCTCTACAGGGCTAAAAGATAAAGGTCCAGGCAGAAATAGGGGCAATAATGGCCGGGCGTGAGCCCAGCATACCTGCAAGGAATAGAAGTCTTCATATTCTGTCTTGCTCGCCTTCCTGCAGAGAAGAAACTGGGGGATTAGTGGGAGGTCCCAGGTATTTATGGACCGGGAGGAGCTCCTTTTTTTGCATTCATCTCTGCAGAAGTTCGCTCTCTACTGGAGATTACCCAGATGTCATGATTATGGAAGCGGAGTGTATGACACACTTCGAATAATAGGTTAATTAGAAACCTTATCTGTGGAAAATTGGAAATCACCTTAGACTTGACTCCATGGAAATCCCTCCTGTGCATTCCACCAAGGGGATTTTCTCAAACAGGTAAAACAACCTATCCTACCTATTGTAGCAGCTAGAAGGTGGACTGTGGTGAGAGCTTGAAGAGCTCTTTAGAGCTGAATTTTAAGTAGGTGATCTGTAAGATTCAGGTAATTGAACAAAATGTAAGGTGTTGGCATACCATAGAGGTATGGTATGCCACCTGAATCCCTTACCTTCCCACCCTCCTCCCTCACCGGCACCCCCCCCAGTCTCTTTTCTCAAAAAAAACACCCCCCTCCCAATACAACCCTTTTGGATTTAAATAATGCGGTGTCAGGATTTCAACAAAGAGGAGCTAGTTGCTGCAAGAGGTGCAGTTTCCCTTGGAGTCTGTGATGATCCAGCAGGTGGTCTTCCATTCTGGAATTGCTTGTTAGGTTCTAATTGCTTGTTAGGTTCTGGCCGAATACAGGAGAGGAGACCCTTTCTCCTCTAAATCACAAACTGCTGACCAATCAAAGCCAGCAAGTGCAAATTGGGATGCAGGTACAGAGGTAAGGAAGGCTAAAATGCAGTTGGGCCAGCAAATTTCCATTTTAAGTAGTAGGAATGGGCTACTCCTGACCTTTCCCCTGCTGCCTCTAAAAGGAGGTAAAGGGTGTGCCTATAAAGAACCCCACGCAGAGGAGGGCCCTTCTACTGAGGCAGCATATGATAGGTCTGCATCTGGCCCTTGTGCACCTTGGAAAGATGATGAAAAATGGACATGACTGGGGTTCACACCCATATCTGTTCCTTCAGATGCAGTGTGATCACCACCAAAGCCATGACCTCGTCAGCAGCACCCAGAGCCTCCCCGAACTTTGTTGTGGGATCTGAATTCAACATCATGTAAGTAGTGGTTTCTGATAGTTCGCGCAGAACCTCTTGATTGTATGTACCGCTAGTCAACACCACCAGTCACTCCCGTACCTTATCATTTCTAATGTCCAAATAACACCTGAATGGCATTTCTCTCAGACACAGAAATATTATGATGCTTATTATGTTTAATGTTAGGGGCATAGCCAACAATTAGTGTCTCCAGGGCTTACTCAAAAACATCAAACTAATATCATGGACTGTATGGGATAAAAAAATTCCAATACAATTTTTAAATTAAATGCAATCGCTCCCTGTTTCGACTCTAGGGCTAACTCCTGGGCATCTATGCAGTGCCTAGTATCTTCGAAAGTTAATGCACAAAAGTAATTTCCTTCATGTTTCTGCTTCTGTAAAGTTACTTCAGAGAGGTGATCTGAGTCATGATCTAAAAAATGCTTACACAGAGTAATCCCACTCACAAAATGATTAATGTCAACTATTGACACAGGTTTAAGGCACTCGGACCCTCCTTATTACCCAACTCAAAGAATTGCACAAGCCCTTGAATCCACTGCAGTCAGTAAACCATCACTTTTCAACAAGCCCGATTGACATGCTTAGGGAAGTCCCAAATCTAGGTATTTCCTAGATGTAGAGGGCTGCCCTGCATATTTTAAGAGAAAGCAACTAGACCAGGCTCAGTGGACTGAAGTAGCGGTGTTGCGATTGTATCAACTCAACAGTCTTGTGGATAGGGCTAATATTGTCCTCTGCTCTTTTAGACAGGGCTTTGCATTGAAAATTCAGATACAGAGAAGGAAGTGTGCACATGTAACAGTGAGGGCATATTCGGTACAGCTTAACCTCATGTGGACAGGGCGTTCTTTAATAAAGCACGCATACACCTTGAGCATAGAACAAGGATAATTAAGCTGGAAGCTGCCATTCCTGGTTCTGGCTGGATGGTGGGCGAGACCTGTCTTCGACCTACTCACATTGAAAATGGGCTCCAGCAAACACGACAATCATGCTGATTGAAGGAGAGCACGTATATGTGCAGTGGAAACATGTATTATGGAAATATTTTAGGTGATCCCAAAGTGTTTCACAAGGGGGCATGCCAAATTGGGCTAAGTATTACATTTTGATTGAACAGAATCAACACACACTTACCTGAGATCTTTTCTTTTGTTATACTCTTCCTGAGGTATAGACCATGGTAAATTTTGTGGAAGGCACTGCAGAATTTTACTTGAGAATTCAGAGAAATCCACACCATACTCTGTTAATATGCCCTCAGTTTCTGGTTCAATGTCTCCGGCCTGCCCAAGGCTTTTCATTAGTTTCCTACGGGAAGAAAATATACATTCAGTATAAACCATGCCATATCCAGCTAGGAACTATATATTTATTTATTAAGGACTACAATATTATTAAGTAACAAAGGCACTTTATGATTAAGTGGGAACAGAGTGTATCAAAGGAAGTATCACTAAAAGTTGAAGAGTTTGACCAGTCAAATCAACTGGCTGGCAGTTTACTTGGTGCAGTGTCCGTTCCATGCTATTTTTTTGCTCTGGTCACAGAAAGGAAGCAGAATTTCTTCTTCCTCTAGTGCCTTTCCCTGATCTAAACCACATATACAATCTTGAGACTCATGTCTAGTTGACGCCCCCTCTGTTATTGACTAAAATGGAGCTCACCACACTGTCGCTCAACATCAGCTCAATCTGATGTAATGCACACAGTGTTCATATGACTCAGCCCTGTAAAATTAGGTATAACTTTGTAAAAAGGAAAAAAAAAAACATGTGTAGCCCTACACAAAGAAAATACTTTTGCATGTGCCTGGACAATCACTTTAGTGATTAGAATGACTACAATACAGGGTTAAAGCAAAAGGCAAATTCTGTATTTTATCTAAATTGAAAAATGTTTAGATTCTCTGATTTTATTGCCCCTTTAAAGAAAGAAAATCACATACATAGTTACAACACAGTAGGACATTCATAAAATGCCCTTTTCCATTGTAGAATTATAATAAATACTGTTGTACTCGCTTGTAAAACTCTTGGTCCATTGATCCATTCTAGGGTGTGCTACTCTTCATGGGCATGTAATACATGGCAAAGAAGGAAGAAACTCCCCCCAGTGTATATCCCTTTCAGTACCAAGCACGTAGTTCTACATGCTTGCTTCCACTCCACTTAAGTGCCAAGCACGTAGAATCTACGTGCTTGACTTTCCCCCCTGCTAGTAAAAAAAAAATAAAAATCCAAAATACTCACCTGACCCCTCGTTGGATCCGGCCGGGTCTCCTCTTTAATTTGGTGCCATCCGATCCCACGTGGTCGGATGGCTCCAGGAGAGCCCCCGGAATGACATTTACTTACCTGCAGTCGCACTGCCTCCCTCCGGGTCTCCTCTTCACTGGGGGGGCCTCCGATCGCCCCCCCCCCCCGGCTCTTCAGCTTCAGGGGAGAGCCTGAAAGGGCTCTCCCCCTCCTCTCCCGACGGGCGCCGCCATCTTGCTGTTAAGCCATGCCCTTATGATGTCACTCCCGGGTGTCTTGCTGGCTCTCCTCAGCTCAGCTGTCAGATGCCCTGGTGATCGCTGTGCAGAGCAGTGGAGGGGCAGGGGATGCACTGACCTCTGGCCAGTGATCACCAGGGCATCTGACAGCTGATGAACAAAGGAGCTGACAATCGGGTGAGGTGAGTAAAGTTTTTTTTTTTTAAATAAATGAAATTTTTGTGTCTGTCTTTTTTTTTTACGGTTAACACTTTGTGAACTGGTAAGGGGTCCATGAGACCCCTGTACCAGTTCACAAGGCTGGGGTCTGGCAAGCCACCTGCAACTAGCGGGTGACTTGCTATTAACCCCCGCACCCCCAATTACCTGCCTCCCCAAAGCCCGGGGGGGGGCAGAAGAGCCCGGGCCCACACAGGGTATGTGGACTCGTAGGCTGCAGGGTAGGGGACCACAAAAGCTGGTCCCTCCACTCTGTTCCTACAAGCCCCCATAGCTGGTCCCGGGCTGGTTATGACGGGTAAGGGGGACCCTACCTCTTTTTTTTTTTTTTAATTTTAAGGGTTAGGGTTAGCCTAACCCTTAAAATAAAAAAACAACGCCCCCCCCCCCCGGGAGGGGGGGACCCTACGTCGTTTTTATTTTATTTTTAAGGGTTAGGGTTAGCCTAACCCTAAAAATTCCCCCAAAAAAGGGGTCCCCCCCCCCTAGCTAGCCTAACCCTAAACCCTTAAAATTACCCAAAAAAATGCCCCATTAAAAAAGAAAAAATGACATAGGGGGGACCCCATGTAATTTTTTTTTTTTTTTAATTGACCCCTTATGTTTATAGTGTGGATAGTAGTTGTATTTGTAAATGTTAAAAAGTGCTCTTTTCAGTTTGGGGGGTCTCCAGAGCAAGAATGGGGGGGCTACCGATACATATGTGGTACTGTTGTAATCGGGAGAAATGGGGCTATCACATGCAATATGATTTCCATTAAAAAAAAAGGTTTTATTTAAAATAAAGGAGACAATTGTCTAAAAAATACATATTTTTTTTTTGTTTTTTGTTTTTTTAAGTAGAAATATTCAAAAAACAGTAGACAAATTACAAACAAGACATTTCATGTTAAAGCCTAAACTCTGCTGCAAAAAATGTATATGTAATGTATATAATTTTTCGGGAAATTCCAGCAAAAATCACGGTTAAACATGCCGCAAAATGGGGAGAAATGACCTGTCAACAGAGGGTGACAAAACGTCAAGTAGGCTGACAATTAAAAGGGTTAATAGTACCTATGCATGTTGAGTATTGTTCTGCTCGGGGGACCTTGCGTTTTCAGATTTAGCTTGTTTTTTTCTTGTTTGCATATTGATATTTTAGGAAAAATACAATTTTGTGAATACTCACCTGTAAAATGGGTATTATAAGTATGTCACACACCCCGCTTCAAGAAATTCATAATGTGTGGGTAATACTGACCTGTAGAGGGCGATATGCAGAGATGCCAGGAAAAAAAGAGAGCCCCTCCCGGTCCATAAATACCTGGGACCTCCCACTCATTACCCAGTATAAGAACAGCAGTAAGGTAAGGGACCAGGAAGAGCCCAACACAAAGCATAACAACGCAAAGTTCACCATATAAAGGATCCAGAATACAAAAGGGCAGGGTGAAGCGGGGTGGGTCACATACTTATAATACCCATTTTACAGGTGAGTATTCACCAAATGGTATTATTCTAAGTATGTCACACACCCTGCTTCAAGAAATTCATAACGTGTGGGACATCCAACAGCAGTGTCCATAAAGGGCGGGGATCCAAAACAAGGCAACAAGGCAAAACTTAAACCACTGCAGCTTGCAGAACTTTGCGGCCAAACACAGCATCCGCTGAGGCCCGAACATCAACCTTGTAAAACTTGGAAAAAGTGTGAACAGAAGACCAAGTAGCAGCCTTACAAACTTGCTCAACAGAGGCCTGGTGCTGAAAAGCCCAGGACGCCCCAACCGCATGAGTAGAATGAGCAGTAACACGAAAAGGGGGTACCTTCCCTTTGGCAGAATAGGCCCCAACTATGGTCTGACGGATCCATTTACTAATGGAAGACTTGGCAGGCGCCAAGCCTTTTCGGGGCCCGGAGGGCACCACAAAAAAGGCATCCGTCTTACGAAAGGAAGACGTTACCTCCAAGTAATACTTCACAACACGAGCCACATCCAAAGAATGCAGGGCCCTCTCCTTGTCATTGCTGGGATTAGGACACAGAGAGGACAGAACAATGTCTTGGTTTAGATGAAAGGCAGAAACAACCTTAGGAAGGAAATCAGACTTGAAACGAAAAACCACCTTGTCCTGATGCCCCTCAAAGTACGGGGCTTGAATGGACAAAGCCGCCAACTCAGAGACACGCCTAACCAAAGTGATGGCTACCAAAAAGGCCACCTTCTGCGTAAGTGAAGACAAGGCAATATCATTCAAGGGCTCAAAAGGAGAATCCTGAAGAGCAGAAAGAACCAAATTCAAATCTCAAACAGGGAACAAAGGTTTTCTAGGAGGCCGCACGTGCGTGACTCCCTGGAAAAAAGTCTTAGCAAAGGATGTAGGGCAAATGACCTTTGAAAGAACACCGCCAGGGCAGAAACCTGCCCCTTCAGAGTACTAAGCTGGAGCCCCAGACCATATTGAAGAAACTCCAGGATTCTGGAGATGGAAAATTACCTACAAGGCAACGCCCTGATCTCACACCAATCAATATAAGACCTCCAAGTCCTATAGTAGATATTAGAGGAAGACCGCTTCCTAGCACTAATGAGAGTTCGAATCACAGCATCGGAAAGACCTTCCTCCTTCAAGATGGAGGTTTCAGCAGCCACGCCGTCAAAGCCAGTGTTGGTAAATTGGGATAACGTAGTTGACCCTGGGTGAGCAGATCCGGCAGCAGGGGCAGAACGAACTGATCCTCTGCTAACCTTACCACATCTGCGAACCAAACCTGTCTTGGCCACCTTGGAGCCACCAGAATTGCTGACGCACCCTCCAGGGCCAGCTTGCGCACCACTCTGGCCACCAAGGGAAACGGAGGGAACAGATACAGAAACCCCAGATCCCTCCAGTTCAGAGACATGGCAGCCAGTGGATCCCGTGAGAGAGACACAAATGTCGGAAGTTTGTGATTGTGACGAGAGGCAAAGAGGTCCACCACCGGGGACCCCCACCTGAGACAAATCAAGCGAAACACTTTGGGGCTGAGAGACCATTCCCCCCAGCGAGCTGAGAACCTGCTCAGAGAGTCCGCCTCCGTGTTCTCCGCTCCCGGAATGTAAACTGCTGAAATGCACGGGACGTGGGTCTCCGCCCAGGCCAGAATCAAAGACACTTCCTTGAGGGCACTCCTGCTGCGAGTCCCTCCCTGGTGATTGATGTAGGCGACCGCCGTCCGATTGTCCGACCGGACTTGAACCGGCAATCCTTGCAACTGATGGGTCAAGCGAAACAGAACCATCCTGATGGCCCTCAATTCCAGAACATTGATGTACTCGTGAGGGGCCTGAGGCCCCCACAGTCCCTGAAACTAATGATCCTTCCAGAACCCCCCCCCATCCTGATAGACCAGCATCCGTGGTGACCGTCTCCCAACAAGGGGCCAGAAAGGATCTGCCCCTCGACAGATTGATTGGATCCAGCCACTACTGAAGGGAGCACCGAACTCGGGGGGGTCATCAGGAAGGACTGATCCAACGACAGTGGCGACCCGTCCCAGGCCGCCAACAGATGGAGCTGGAGTGTCCTTGTGTGGAACTGAGCAAAGGGAACCGCTTCGAAGGAGGCTACCATCAATCCCACCAGCCTCATCCCCAGTCTGATGGCCTGACGAGGGATAGACAGGAGGAGTCGAACCAACTCCTGAATCAAGAGAACCTTGGACTGAGGAAGAAACACCCTGGCCTGGGAAGTATCCAGGGAGATTCAGAGAAAAGACAACTAACCTGGACGGAGAAAGGGAGGACTTAGGGTAGTTGATCACCCACCCGAATCTCTCCAGAGTGGACACCACAGTTCTGGTGTCCAATACCGCTTGGCTGAAGGAAGATGCCATAATGAGAAGGTCGTCCAGATAAGGGACAATGCGAATACCCTGGGCTCTGAGGAGAGCCATCACCCCGGCCAGCACCTTGGTGAAAACCCTTGGAGCCGAGGTAAGACCGCAAGGAAGTGCCACAAACTGAAAATGCCGATCCTCCACCACGAACCTGAGAACTCTCTGGTGCGCTGGAAAAATCGGCACATGCAGATAGGCGTCCTTGATGTCTACGGACGTCAGAAAGTCCCCCTGCCGAAGAGAATGGATAGCTGAACGCAGCGTTTCCATGCGAAATTTCCACGGACGGACGAACCTGTTGAGAATCTTTAGATCCAGAATGGGTCGAACCGAGACGTCCTTCTTGGGCACCGTGAACAGATTGGAATAAAAGCCCCGACCCTTGTTTGAGGGGGGCACTGGGCAAATAACTGCCATATCCAACAGACTCTTTACTAACTTACCACCCTTGGCAACTGAATCCAACTTCTCACCAAAGAGCCGTAATCCCACAAAGGGAAGAGCGGTCAGCGACTTTTTAGACACAAAATCAGCCGTCCACTGGCGCAACCAAACCGAACGCCAAATAGTCACCAATAGAGCCGACGTTCTGCCACACATCATCAGTGTGTCATCCAAGGCGGCTAGTACAAATGACAAAAACAATTCACACCTTTTAAGGCCAAGGAACTCGTCACTATCCGTATCTAACCCGGAAGAAGTCAACAGGTCCCTGACCACCGACCTGGTAGCCACCACCAGCAGCGCTGAAGCACAAACCGGCCTCATGGCTGACCCAACACTGGCAAAACCATGACAAGCCATTTGGTCAATGCGTTTATCCTCACCATCTTTAAGCGTGGAGCAATCAGGAGAATTTAAAACAGTAGTGTTGGATAAACCCAGAATCTGTGCATCCACCTCGGGAGGGGACGCCCAACGCTTAACCGTATCCAAGGGAAAGGGATATTTTTTGTCCCAACCCTGAGGGACACCTGGGAGCCCACTCCCATTCCTTAGCAATAATCCCATCAAAATGCTGGAGAATAATTTTTCAAGATTGGCCAATCGGGCACACATCTCCGATTGCAACTGCCCGCCCATGACAACGTCAGACTGGGCACGGATCAAACTGGGAGGGGGGGGGGGGAGGAGAGACCGGCGGCGCTGAACCAGACGCCTGGGGTCCGGACTGCTGCGTAATAGTCTGCTGTGCGCATGGTATACACAGATATACATCATCGCCAGTAAGTGATGCCCCACACCCCATACACTTCCGGGATTGCCCCGAGGGGAGCCCGAACCCAGTTTCCGGGGATGCCTCCATAAGATGAACTTATAGTTGGTCGCAATGACCAAGGGAATTACGCATATAAGCAACCCGGGATGCCCCTTTAATGTCCCAAGTGGGAGGATTTGCAATAAGCCAATTAAGAACCCAGGGACCCTAGGACCGGGAGAAACCCCCTAACACCACTGTAGGTTATATCTTAAAGACATAATAAAAAAGGCTAATAAGAAAAGCGGAGTATAATATATATATATATATATATATATATATATATATATATATATATATATATATATATGACATAAAAATATATAATTATAGGTGATGGGACAGAATGGGGGCCCACCGGGCCACTCACTGTGGTCCTGAAGACAGCTTCCTCTCTCCGAGGTAAAGAGCAGCTCTGAGGAGAGAAGGGGGGCGTGGCCAGCTCCTTCTGAGGAAACAGGCACAGAGAAAAGCATCTCAGCGGTGCCTGTGACACAGGGGCGGGCCGCAGCGCTGGGAAGCCCGGCCCCGCCCCCAAGAGTGAAAGCGTGAGGGGAGAAGCTCCCCTCCGCCATGACAATGCGAAGAGACAGAAGGAGGGGAGCGGGCCGTGGCTTTGACACCGACGCCCGGCCCCGCCCCTTTTACCTCAGGGAGAAAGCCTGCATAAAAATGGCGGCCACAGCGCCGTTTTGACAGAGAAATACACGCTGTTATGAAGTAATAAATAAGTTAATAACTATTGGGAGGATAATTTAATAAATTAATACATTAAAACATTATTAAGAATTAATGATTACAAAATTTGGACCTAACACCGAATAAGGGGCCCTGCTCCTACCCTCCGCTATCCCGCTAGAGAGAGGGGCATTACCCAAAGGGGGGGACCACCCAAAGTGTAAGGCCAAGGGACGGGGGCATCCCAAACCGGGGTCACCATCCCGGATGACAGCCTACCCTCTTATATAGGGTCTCACGGGAGAGCATCTGCTCTTAAGCACCAAGGGTGCTTTTCTACCCTCACCCAGACCGTCAGCCTAGGCTGGGAGGCATGAGGTAACAGAAAAAAAAAAAAAAAAAAAGATCCAGGCAGAAATAGATAACTAAAGGGCCGGGAGTCATCCCGGCTACCTGAAATCCCCCTGTGCAAGGAGGAGACCACATCTTCTGACTTGCTCGCCGACTACAGAGATGAAGACTGGGTAATGAGTGGGAGGTCCCAGGTATTTATGGACCGGGAGGGGCTCTCTTTTTTCCTGGCATCTCTGCATATCGCCCTCTACAGGTCAGTATTACCCACACGTTATGAATTTCTTGAAGCGGGGTGTGTGACATACTTAGAATACATGGTTTTTATTCTGCTTTTTTATTGTTTTTAGGGAAACCCTGTGCAACCTAAGAATTCTTCAATGGATTACTTCCAGAAAGATGAGCCCACTACAACAAGCTCAGTACTCTTAGAAAGCTTAACATGTGTACTTTCAGGGAATATATGGTTTATGGGGATATTCTAAATGTAAAGGGTTGTGTTGGTTGAAAAATCGCAAGGTACGCACTTTGTCTGCAGAGCTGAAATTTTCAAGTAAAATTACTGTTATGCGCACGCTTTACTTTGTATTGTTTGGCAACTCTTCCCTTGACAGTACCTATGCATGTTGGGTATTGTTCTGTTTGGGGGATGTTGCTTTTTCAAATTTTACTTGTTTTTTCCTGTTTGCATATAGTTTTTTTTTTTTTAGGAAAATGTGGCTTTGATTCTTCTTTTTTATTCTTTTTTAGGGAAACTCTGTGCAACCAAAGAATTGATTGAGGGATTACGTCCAGAAAACTGCGCCCATGTCAACAAATCTGGTACGCCTAGAAAGCTTGAGGTGTGTACTTCCAGAGAATATATAGTTTGTGGGGGATATTTCAAATTTAAAGGGTTTTTTTTCTGGAAAGACAGCAAGGTGCGCTTAGCGCGTAGCATAGTTGTATTTTATCTGAAACTCTCCTAAAGCGCTGTTTCAGTTTGGGGAGTCTCCTGGGCAGGAAAGGGTGTCTACCAATACATATGTGGTAACGCTGTGATCGGGATTAATTGGGGTTTCACATGCAATAAGATTTTATTGACAAACTTACATTTTTTATTACAAAAAACACTACAAATTGCAAAAAATTGATTTTTTTTGCACATATTTCACCCAAAAGTATTGAGAATACACTAAAAAAAGGCCAAACAAGACATCGCAATTTGAAGCTCAGACTCTGCTGAAAAAACAATATATAATTTCCCTGGAAATTCCTTCAAAAATCAAGGTTGAACATATGTAGCGCAAAAGAGTGAAACGTGGTCTGGCAACAAAGGGTGACAAAAGTTGCAGGTAGGCTGGCAGCGAAAGGGATATAAGCCAGTAAGTAGCAGCAGACAGTTTAATAGTGCTCCTCCAAGAGGAAAAGCAACATAGTATTCAATAAGTTTAAGAGCAATGGACAACATTTGCATTCAAATGTCAAAGGCAGAAAAAAAGTCATCCAGTGCAGTTGCAAAAATACCATTTTGGGATTACTCACCTGTAAAATGGGTATTATAGGTATGTCTCACACCCTGCTTCGGAAATATTTATTACACTTGGGTTATGTCCAGTGGAGGGCGAACTTCTGCAGAGATGAATAGAAAAAAAGGAGCCCCTCCCGGCCCATAAATACCTGGGACCTCCCACAAATTCCCCAGTATAAGAAAGCAGTAAGGGGACCAGGAAGAGCAAATAAAATCTATGAGAAAAACAGTATCACCAGAGGATCCAATATACAACTCAGGGCGGGGCGAAGCAGGGTGTGAGACATACCTATAATATCCATTTTACAGGTGAGTAATCACAAAATGGTATTATTCTAAGTATGTCTCACACCCTGCTTCGGAAATATTCATTACACTTGGGACATCCAATAGCAGTGTCCAAAAAGGGTGGGGATCCCAACAGGCAAAAGTGCACAAATGAAACCCCTGCAGCTTGTAGAACTTTGCGGCCAAAAACAGCATCCGCTAAGGTCCGCACATCAACCTTATAAAAACTTGGAAAAGGTATGAACAGAAGACCAAGTAGGAGCTGTACAGACTTGTTTAACAGAGGCCTGGTGCTAAAAAGCCCAGGAAACCCCAACAGTACTAGTAGAAAGAGCAGTAAACTGAAGGGAGGGACCCTCCCCTTGGCAATATAGGCCCCAACAATGACCAGACATATCCATTTAATAATGGTATACTTGGCGGCGCCAAACCCGTCTTGGGCCCAGAGGGCACCACAAACAAGGGTTACGTCCTACAGAAAAGAGAAGTAGCCAAGAAATAGTACTTCAAACACAAACATCCAAAAAGTGCAGGGCCCTCTCCTCGTCATTGCTAGGCTAAGGACACAAGGAAGAGAGAACCACATCCTGAATGAGATGGAAAAAATACAACTCTGTGAAGTACTCAGCTGTAGAGTTGGTATTATATGCAGACAGCACGTCCTGCTCCAGACATAGTCCTTACATGTGGGTATACCTCCGCCTTCAGCGCCGTGCACTGCAGAATCATGAAGAAAACAAGCTCCTCCCGGCCCTACATATGCCGAGGGACCTCCCACAAATCCCCAGCAATGAAAAGCAGTGAGAGAAGAAGCCAGGAGGAAAACAACCACCCAGAGACTGGCAATAATATCCAAGATAATAATCACCACACAGGGGATCCAGAACAAAGTGAATCAGGGTGGGGTGGAGCAGGACGTGCTGTCTGCATATAATACCAACTCTATAGGTGAGTACTTCACAGAGTTGTATTATTCTAAGCAGACAGCACGTCCTGCTCCAGACATAGTCCTTACATGTGGGACATCCAATAGCAGTGTCCATAAGTAGGGTGGGATCCCCATGAAAAAAGGCACAGCCAACCAAAACAGCGCTATCGCCTGTAACCTTGCTACCAAGGAGCAACTAGAGCAAAGCTCTAACTTAACTTATGAAGCCTTACAAGGCTAATGAAACACGAGCAGAGAACTAGTCAGCCTGCTCACCAACCAAGTACATAAGGCCCAAACCAAACCCCGGTAGAAGAAATCCAAACCAAGAGAGAAGAATGAATCTCCCTTAACAAACAGGCCAGAGTAACAGCCTAACCATGCTACTAACAATAACAGGGTAGCCATGGCAACCATAGAACCATCCCCGTCAGGGAATACGAACCCTGGTCTCGGCGAGACCAATGTAATACTGAATACTGAACACGAGCTAACAAGGCTCCTCAAGAGCCAACATGATAATCAGGAGCTCAGAAGGGCAACCAGCCAAGCAAGACCAGTCCAACAGACTCCCCTACTCATGGGAGTCACCAGATCCTGCTGCAAGAAGGATGGTGACGTCTATAAGCCCAACGGACATAGTCCCAACCCTGGACAGGAAGCAGTCCAGAGGTTCCCAACGCCTATTGAGGGATACAGATCCCTTTTAAGCTCAGAGTAAGCAGAACACCAGTCCAAAGACCATAGGTTCTGGAATCGAGAAGAATAACAACCCTCCACCTGGACTCAAGCTTGGTGCAAGGCGGACACATCCTCACCAGACGGTGTACAGATATAAAGAGCTGTAAAAAATATAAAAAGGACTAGGCTAAGAAAGCCGTCTCCTATGGCACGCCCCAGACTGAGGCACCCGCCCCGAAAGAGTCATCTGAGGCAGGGAACAGTTCAGACAAGAACCTGAATAAGACCCAGGGAAACCCTTAGCAGGGCAACAGGATAAGCAACCCCCCCCCCCCCCCCAAGGGAGCTTAGAATTCTCTGGGGAATGCGCCTGATCCACCCCTGAGGAAAGCTCAACGCCGAAGCTTGAAACTAGTCTCTACCGAGGACAAACAGGGCGAGCCCTGGAACCTCTCAAGGAACTGAGTTGGGAGACCAACTCCAGCCATGCCATAAGAACTCTAGTACCCATGAGTAAGACCTCATTCCATAGGGAATAGAGAGCTAGTCCCAGCCATCCAACTAGGGTGCCAACTCCCAACATAGCTGGTAGAAAAGGGAGAAGAATAAAAAAGGGAGGGATCTAGACCCAACCCTCCAAAAAAAAGAGACACCCAGAGGGAACATTTCTGATAGGGTGAATAACGATCGTCCAAACCCTGTGAAGGGAATGACGTAGTAAGGAGCCTAACTAGGCATAACAGCCCACATGAGAGGGCACACAGTACAACTGTCTCCAGCAGAAAATGCGAACCAAACCACACAGGGCCACTCATGGCCCCAAGTGCAACAGTTCACCCTTGCCACAGCAAGCCCGTGCAGAACCCCGCCTAGCAGGGTGTAAGAAGGGTCAGGCAAAGGGTAGAATACCCGGACAAAGGGCCAGACTAGGTCACCGTGACCAAGGCCAGAGAGTCCTGGGACAATCACCCAGGGCAACGAATTAGGACCTTAACCAGGACAGAGTCTCTGTAACAGTCACAGGGCCACTGCCCCAACCAGTAGGCTCATTGAGAAACTAGGGAAGGCCCTCCCAGCACAGTAGGACAGCTAACGAGCCAATACCAATGAAGCGCAAGGAGTGTAAAAAACCTCCACTGGATCAGAACCAGACCCTACAAGAAGGGTCAACTTGTTCCGAGACCTTCTCGGATAAAAGCTGGGACAGGCCACTGACCAGACAGACCAAGAGTCCCCAAGAGACAAGGCCTAAGGGAAACAGACCAGCAAGCTAGGGCCCAACAAGGCACAATGTGATGACCTACCAATGGTATGAAAATGGGCCCCCTAAAGGGGCCCCCCTTAGGTACCTCAGGGGATTTCATAAGGAATAGAACCCCTTTAGTGACCCTACCAGACCTGGTCCCCATGGCGACCATCTACAGGGATAGCAAGAAGGAAGTGATGTCATCAACAACTTCCATGAGTAGACCAACCAGAAGGGAACCCCCATAAAAACCGGGGGAACGTACTGATTTCCAGGGGTGTCAGAACCCCATCCAGGATAAGTAACCCAAGGTGCCGCAGGCCCCAGGGGCATCTGGGAAAATGAACAGCCTCGGGCCACCAGCAATAGGCCCACCAGCCGCAAGGTGAATGTAATGAGATTACCCAGAGGGCAAGGCCCCTTCCATACCAAGGCACCCAAATCAGAAGGGAGGGTTGAACCTGGACCCCTCTAAATGCCACCCCGTAAAGAGAGTTTGAATCAGATTACACCAAGTAATAGATGTGCCTAAGCACCAATCCAAAAGACTCCAAGAGAGCCCCAAGTCAAAGTAGAAACTAGTGCAGACAGCACCGGTGAATGAGCATGAAAGCGCTCCCATACTCGCCTTGGCGAGCCATCTGGGAACAGGGGAGGGACCCCAGACAAGACCCTAATATAAAGAATGGTCCTGTAACACCGGCTGGAAAAAAGGACTAGGCGTCCAGAGGGAACAAGGGACTGAAGGGGAAAAGGATCCTTGCAGGCATCAAGAGGTTCACTTGACAAGGGCGTCTGCGGCCCAACAGAAGGATACCAAGTAGGCAGAGCCCGTGGAACCTAGATGCCCGGTCTAGACCGCCGGATCTGGGCAGACTGCGTCATCCCGGGGGAAGAGCAGAGTGAATGCAATTATCAGCCAAGGCCAACCTAAAAGAAGGCCCAGACCCTCCAGGCCAAACTCAACCTGTGTCCAATCACTAAAGGATATAACGGGGACTAGAATACCCCTGGCTAATTTTGAAGGGAACTGCCCAAAACACTCCATTCTTTCAAAAACCACGTCCAGGAAGGCCATCACCTGCCATCGCCCGAACGAAGCATGGCATCCTGCCATAAGAGCCAAGTGCTGTGGCAGTTCCCTCGCCCGCAGGGCCTCCCTTCATGCTCGTGAGGTTTTGGCAGACTTTGGTTTTGACCTGCCAGAGGTCCCAGGGCGATGCCTGCCTCCCCTGGAACGAGCTTCCACTCCAAAAAGTTGGAAGCACACTTCTGGTTCTCTTTTAACCGAAACATAAGGAGGGGGCGAGGGGTCCCTGCCCCTGGGATGTCTGGCTGACCGTCTGCGCGAGGGTGCCTTACCCTTTTTGCCAAAAAGGTCCAACCTGGCCCCGAATAAGCGATGTCCTCGAAAGGGAATAGCAGTAAGAACCTTTTTAGTGTCATTGTCAGCCCCCCCACTGTCGCAGCCAAAGCAGGCGACGAATGGCCACCACAAGGGCCGAGGTTTTAGCACACATTTTAATGGTGCCATCCATAGCTGAGAGGATAAATCTCACAAAAACATCACAATCTGACAGTGCGTTGAAGACCTCACAAGGGAGATCCTCCGGCTGTTGGTCAATTATCTTCCTGAGCAGCGTCCTGGCGGCCACCGAGGTAACAGCCGTAAGCACAGACCGGGCGCAGAGCCGTCCCTACACTAGAGAAGGCATGGGAGGCCAATCTGTCCATGCGCCGGTCCTCGGCATCCCGAAGGGTACGAGAGGGGGAGGCCGCCATGAAGGGAGGGTTAACAACCCCAATAATTGGAGCATCCACCTCTGGAGGAACTGACCATCGTTCAACCAAATCTTGGGGAAAGGGGTACTTCCAGTCCCAAACCCCTGGAACCCCTGTGAGTTTACAAGGGGATTCCCATTCCTTAGATATAAGATACTGGAAATGATCCTGATCCAAGAATTCCAGGCGCGGCGTCGCCGTGTGGAAACTCTCCCTCTTGGGCTTGGGAGACTCTCCCGGAGGAGAGATAGACAGCACTTCAAAAATCTTAATGAGTAACTCGTCAGTTTCACACAGGCCCCAGGACTCCGGGTCAGAACCGTCGCGGTTCCAAGACAACTCATCTGAAGAACTGGACCCTGAGAACAGATCACCATCCTCGGACTGATCAAGATCCTGCATAGCGGCAGGTTCTTCGGTTTCAGTGGAAAACCTATAGCTAGGTTGCATCAGGGATCGTTTCTACCCAGCGCCCAAGCGCTCTGCCAAGCCTGACATAATATGCTCCGCGGTGGGAAGCTTGCGTGGCACTACTTGCTGATCATCCCCGCTCGAGTGCGACTCATCAGGAGTGAGATTCAAGTCCGGGGAGACAGGTGTATTGAAGCGAGGTGCAGCTACTGGTAAGCCTGATTGCAGGGCCAGCGCTTGTTCAGCACACGGTCCGCAGACCAGTGCTCTGTCAGCGTCAGCGTGGGGTTGTCTACACATGGTACACAGCCGGTCTTGTCCCCGCGGGACCCCGGACACCAAATTCTGAGATGCCTCCATATGGTGATTAATCTAGGTAATATGCCGGAAGGGATATATGCTGTAAGCAACCCTGGATGCCCCAATACCCGCTGGGAATGTGGGAGATTCTAATATAACCCCGTGAGATATATATATATATATATATATATATATATATATATATATATATATCAGGCCGGGAGAAGCCACTGGAAGCTTGGCGTCTGAAAGACATAAGGGGAAAGGAGGGTGTCAGAGCCATGCGCAGCACAAAAAGAAAATTAAACGAACGCCCATGAGGGCACTTACAGCAACCAAGGGAGAAGGAGGATCGTGCCACGCGCGCGCGGGAGACCGACAAAATGGCGCCAGCGAACCTTGAAGGGCGGGCCAGAGCTATAGGTGACGCGGAATGCGCCAAACCAGGCCACGCCCACCCCGAAGAGCGCGAAGCTCCGCGGAACAAGACAGGAAAAGAACAGAAATAAACGCCATGGCGTCGCGAGACGGAGCCGCCTTACGCGCCAAGTCACATATTTTAAAGACGCTGCGGCCAACATAAAAATAAAGTTTAAAGCGCGGCTCTGACCCCCGGAAAACGATAGGGCTAAGGCAAGGCGTGTGATATGGCAAGATTAGGCCAACGTACACAACCCCCCCTCTTTTTCCCCCCACTAACGGGGGGAACTAAGGAAGAAGGTGACCCAGCACTCGGGGTTCACCGCTACATGGGGCGTGGGGCAAGGTGCAGGAGGGGCATCCACTATGAGGCTCACCATTAGCCTAAACCGCCTACCCCATGGATGGGGATTGCGGTGGAGCATGGCTCCATAAGCACACTAGGTGCCGCCTACCTTCACCCGACCAACGCAGCCTCGCCTGCGAGAGCGTGATACTTCATGTCTTCGCAGTTTCAGCACTGCAGAGGAATCTGGGGATTTGTGGGAGGTCCCTCGGTATATGTAGGGCCGGAAGGAGCTTGTTTTCTTCATGATTCTGCAGTGCACGGCGCTGAAGGCGGAGGTATACCCACATGTAAGGACTATGTCTGGAGCAGGACGTGCTGTCTGCTTAGAATACAGATACCATTTTAGGAAGGAAATCCGGCTTAAAGCGGAAAACCACCTTGTCCTAGTGTCTCTCAAAGGAAGAGGCCTGAATGGACAGGGCCGCCAACCCAGAAACACAGCGAACAGAGGTAATAGCCACCAAAAAGGCAATCTTTTGTGTAAGCATATAAAATGCAAAATTCAAATCCCAAACAGGCCCCAGGCCCAGACTGTGCTGAAGAAAGCCAAAATCCTAGGGATCGAAAACACCTTGCAAGGCAAGGCCCTAGCCTCACACCAATCAATATAGGACCTCCAAGTTCTGTAGATGTTCGAGGAAGATCACTTCCTAGCCCAGACAAGTGTCTGAATCACATCATCAGACAAACCTTCTAATAAGACGGAGGAGGTTTCAGCAGCCACGCTGTCAAGCCAGCGTTTGTAAACTGTGGTACGAACCAAACCTTGGCCACCCTGGAGCCACCAGAATTGCTGGCGCACCCTCTTGAGCCAGCTTGCGCACCACCTTGCCCACCATGGAGAAGGGAGGAAACAGGTACAGAAACCCCAGATCCTTCCAGGCAAGAGACATGGCGTCCACTGCCAGGGCCAGAGGAACCTGAGACAGAGACTCAAACGTTGGGAGCTTGTGATTGCAACGTGAGGCAAAGAAATCCACCTCCGGAGCCCCCCACTTGCGACAGAGGGACCGGAATACCTTGTGGTTGAAAGAGCATTCCCCTCAGCGAGAGGATCCCCTGCTCTCGGAATGAATACCGCTAAGATGCATGGAACATCGCTCTCCGCCCATGCAAGAATCAGTGAAACTTCCCTGAGGGCACTCCTGCTGCGAGTCCCTCCTTGGTGATTGATGTAAACGACCGCAGTTCAATCGTCTAATCGAACCTGAACCGATAAGCCCTGTAAGTGATGCGTCAAGCATGACAAAACCAACCGAATCGCTCTGAGCTCCAAGACATAGATGGGGGTGTGAGCCTCCTGAGGACCCCCCCAGCCCCTAGAACTGAAAATCCGTCCAGAAACCTCCCCAGCCTGACAAGCTGGCATCCGTGGTAACCGTCTCCCAACAAGGGGCCAAAAAGGATCTGCCCCTCATCAGATTGCTTGGCTCCAGCCACCACTGAAGAGATTGCCGGACCCTGGGAGACAGCAGAAAGGACTGATCCAAGTACCGGGGACATCCGTCCCAGATCAGCAATAGATGGAGTTAGAGCGACCTCATGTGGAACTGAGCAAAGGGGACTGCCTCGAAGGAAACCATGCGGAACTTCTGAGATCTGATGAACTTGTAGAGAAGCTTCAAAAACCAGGATGGTTCTGATGGATCCATCCTGTTTGGGAACCGTAAAGAGGTTGGAATAATAGCCCCTGCCTCTCACTGAGAAAGGCCCGGACATATGACCTCCATGTCCAGAAGATTTTGCCCTGCCAACAGGAACCCCTGTGCAGCCCGGGGGTCCGAGGGAACCCGAGAACTGAGGAATCTGGGGAAGGAGGGTACTCGAACACCAACTTGTACCCGGGAGAGACCACTTCCAAGATCCACTTGTCTGTGACCTCCCAGGCCCAGACCTGGAAAAAGTGCTGCAGCCTACCCCCCACCCGCAGAGGTGAGGGAGCCCGGCAGAGGGCTTGGAACCCCAGACAAGTCCTGGACGGGCCCATCCTCCACCTCTGCTCCAGGAATCACCCCTGAAGATAGAGAAGGCA
Source organism: Gastrophryne carolinensis (assembly GCA_027917425.1). NCBI lineage: Eukaryota > Metazoa > Chordata > Amphibia > Anura > Microhylidae > Gastrophryne > Gastrophryne carolinensis. The sequence goes on from CM051237.1 coordinate 199,889,399, forward strand.
GCACCTCTGCCTGCTCTGGCACCGCGAAAGGAAGGATTAGAGGAGCCTGCCCCCGAAAGGAGCGATGCCGCTTCTTGCGTGGTGGAAGTATTCCTCCTTCCGCAACTGAATCCAATTTATCTCTAAACAGCCGCATACCCAGAAAGGGTAGCCCTGTAAGTGACTTCTTAGCCACAATGTTAGCCGCCCACTGGCGCAACCAGACAGAGCGTCATATAGCCAAGGTTCCGCTAGACATACATATTGTGTCATCCAAGGCAGACAAGACAAATGGTCATGAACGATACACACCGCATAAGCGCTGCAAATTCATCACTGGCTGGGTCCAGCTGGGACCCCTCAACAGGCCCCTAACCACAGACCTGATAACCACAACCGTGAGTACAGAAGTACAAACAGGCCGCAAGGCAGAACCCACGCCAGCAAGGGCATGTCAAGCCATCTGATCAATACGACGGTCCTCACAATCCTTAATCGTGGTGGCGTCTGGAGAGTGCACCACAGATGTGTTGGACAATCCCAGTACGGGCGCATCGACCTCGGGAGGAGACGACCAGTGCTTCACCTCATTCCTGAGGAAAACCGGGAAGCCGGCTAGGTCCTTTCCCATTCCTTAATAATCAAATATTAGAAATGAATCTGATTTGGGAACTCCGGAAGAGGCTTAGAGGTCCCAAGGAAAAATTCCCCCTTCTGCGGAGGGGACTCCGCAGGAGGAGGAATAGCCAGCTCCTCAAATAAATGGGCTAGGATCTTGGGGGTATCCACGGCATCCCCAAGCCCCTGCCCAGCATCAGCATCCAAAAACTGCTGATCCTCAGAGCCATCAGATTCCGCAAACAGTTCCCCTTCCGCAAGCGGAGAATACACAGGCCAGTCAAGGGAATCATGATCATCAAGACCCGGCACTGCCGGTGACAGATGCCTTCTCTTAGCCTGGGCCTCCCTGGCCACAGAGCTAGAAAACAATTTCTCGATGTTGGCCAATCTAGCACATACATCAGATTGCGACTCTCCGCTACTGACCATGTCACTTGGGGGTACGGATAAGTCAAGGTGGGGTAGGTGATGAGGCCGGCGGCACTGACCCAGACGTCTGGGCCCAAGACTGCCGTGTTATGGCCTGCTGAACACATGGTATGCAACCAGCACATTATCCCCTGCAAGGGATACCCCCCAACCCACACACTGCCAGGACTACCCCAAAGGGAGCCGGAGCCCGGTATCCTGGGGAGCCTCCATATGGTGATTTGTATGGTAGTCGCAATGACCAGCGGGAATTACGCTAGAAGCTACCCGGGATGCCCCTTAAGTCCGTTAGTGGGAGGATTTGCAAGACCTTATTTTTTGGCCAAGGGACCCCAACAATAACAACATGGGGGCCCCCGTAAGTAAGGTACACCAAGACAAGCACTCACACATGCAAAAGAGTACAAAGAGTGTGGCAAAACATATAAAATATATAACACTGAATATAATATAGTATATAATACTAATAGCAATGTATATAATAATAATATGGCATACTATTTCTTCATCTAAGTAATAAACATAATGTATGCGCAAATAGTACAATAAGAGAGTAGCGTGAGGACTGGCATGAACGGAGTATTGAACCAGCAATCTACCATCTATCATCACTCAGAGTCTGCTGCTCTAGCTATGGTGCTTTGGAGTTACACTAATGACGCCCAGCGCGTATGTGGGCATTGACAAAATTGTGGTTGACCAAGAAACCGCAAGATGGAACAATACGATTCCTCAGTGTTCTTGGCCGCCGCTGCGCTGGATAAGGCGCAAACTCAGGCCACAGACAACAAGCAAAGCCCCACAGGGCACTCACCGCACAACGGAAGGCGATTCCCAGCTGATGGCAGAAGGAAGAAGCAGAAGGGCGGGCCGGCGCGGATCGCGCACCGCGCCTGGCCCCGCCCCCTCCTCACCCAGCAACACGATGCCATTGACCGGGCGCCGCCGAGGGCGCCAGAGAGTGGGGCGGGCCGCCGCCAGCGCGCCGAGCGCCCGGCCCTGCCCCCTCTCCTCACCGCAAGGAGAGGGAGAAGCTCACACTTAGCCATAGCAGCCATGACAGGGCGGCCGGCTCTCAAAACGGCCGCCGCATGTATAAAACTAAAGATAAGATGAATGTTAAAAGCACACACACACACATTCATACACCCATTCATTAACGGTTTACTTCCCGATGCTCCACATCAAACGGACAAGGGAGAAATCACAGGCCCCCCTCCCATAGTGAATAAAGGAACTAAAGTAAAGGGAGGGAGGGATCCCCAACTACAGTAGTAGAACATGGGGAAACGGACAGGGCATCCCAAACCAGGGTCACCAACCTGGTAGCCGCCTACCCCTTGTAATGGGGTCACACGGAGGAGCGTGGCTCCTATCAGTACACCTGTTAAGGTGAGTCCTACCGTCACCCGGAACTACAGCCAAGGCTGGGAGGCATTAGGGGACTTAAGTATAAATAGGTCCGGGCAGAAATAGGGATAAAAATGGCCGGTGTGTGAACCCGGCTTACCTGCAAGGAGGAGACTTCATCTTCTGACTTGCTCGTCGTCTGCAGAGACGGTTACTGGGGAATGTGTGGGAGGTCCCAGGTATTTATGGGCCGGGAGGGGCTCCTTTTTTTCTATTCATCTCTGCAGAAGTTCGCCCTCTACTGGACATAACCCAAGTGTAATGAATATTTCCGAAGCAGGGTGTGAGACATACTTAGAATAAATGTTCTCAATCCATTCTGCAGTACAGGCATAATGGAATGCAGTCCGATTCGAGATGGAGTCAATCACAAGAACAACTAATAACCTCTAACCAGAAAACCTGCAAGTGCTCCCACCATACACAGGGATTCAACCACAGTCTGCATGACCTTGTGGCCAAATACAATGTCAGCAATGTCATCGTGTACCATCTCCCTGACCCAAGCATCAAGACACCTCAGTTTGCCTTATTTTTGAAAACTGGCAAAGACGCCCTGCACCCGGCCAGGTGAGGGCTTTTCTTCCTGCCCAATTGTACTTAGACTCAGGCTTCGGCTTGGGGCACCAAGGGGACCTGGGCTTACCCGTATTAATCTTCTTGAATGTACTCTATTGGGTAATCCACTATCTGCGAAAGGGAGAGTGTGGATTTCTCAGAATAATTTGCTTGAAAGAGGGATTTCGGGAAAGAAGTCTGTGCATCCAAGCTATCGTGTTTCAAGCCTCTTTCTGGCCAGCCATTCGCAATCCTTTCTAGGAGAGGATTCACTGGATGGGAGGGTGAAGATATAACAGAAGGAAAGAGACCTAAACGCAGCACTGGGACCTGCTAACGGGACTGCATGTATCCTATGGGGCTGAGGATGAATACTATGAGGGGTAAGTGCCCCTGCTAATATCATTCATTCTAATCTTTCTAATTATCTAACAACAGAGTAACTGGCTTTAACTGGCTTTCCCATTTGTTCATGGGAACACAAACAGGGTAGGGATAGGAGGATTAGCCCTTTCCAGGTTTTAAACAATTTGAGTAGTCTACATTCTGGTCAGCCTTGATAAAGTTCCTTGAGTAAATGAAATGTGGTGGCAGGAGAACCAGACCAAATTTGAGCAAATTTACATTCCGCTGGGTATACCATGCTGGTATACCATTGTTTATGCCATTTGTTGATGGAACCATTGTGAGTGCATTTTTTATTAATCCCTCATTCACACCTGTCCGTTACACCATGTGTTTATGTATTTGCGGCAGATGCTGCGGTACCACAAATAAAAAAAAAAATGACACCTCTAAGGCCCCTTTCACACCTTGCTCTGGTGCGACAGAGGAGGAAAACGCAAAAAGCTCTGCCTGCTGCCCCTGGCCAGCAAACGCACCCCATTAAAGTCCATGCGGCTGCAAACGCAAGTTTTTCTCTTTCATTTTGCGTTCATGGCAACATAGGTTTTATTGTGAATCAATAGAGAGGAAGGCAGGGCATAGTACCCAGAAACAAGGACTTGTGCATAACAGGCGTAAATGCAAAAGCAAACAAAAATGCAAACAAAACCGAATTCCTGCTGCAAAACGCATGCCACAAAGGCGACTGGATAGGTGTGAACTTTTGACTATCCTGGGTTTTGGTCAACTTCCCCGGGGGCACCCCGATCGGGGGTGGCACATACCGTAAACCGGGGGTGCAGAGTACTGTTCCCGGCACTCGGTTTATGGTATGTTTTAGAAACAATCCCCCGAGAACTCAGATCAAAAGACATCAAATCAAGATACTCAATGCGATCATGGTGCCATGTGTCCGTAAATTTCAAATTTAACTCATTGTCATTTAAATAATCGATAAAATCAGATCCCTTCCAAATGTTCAACGTTGAAGATAAACGAAAGCTCCCACCGAGCCATATAAATTATGGCTAGTGAAGGAGAAAAGAGGGGTCCCATACTGGCTCCACATTTCTGTAGATAAAAGGTATTATTGAATAAAAATAATTATGTGTTAGTAGATATTGCACTGCCAAATTAAAATAATGTGATGCACTTCATAACAAGTAAATCTAATTAGAATCAGAGACCCCCAGAGACCGAATTGCCAGGCTATGTGGGATAGAAGAATCAAGCGCCCATACATCAAAAGTTGCACACCATGCTCCCAAAGGCCATTTAAAATGATGCAGGGCAGATAAAATATGGCCTGAACGCTTCACAAATCCTGGCAAGATCTTACTAACCGGTTGTAACTGGGCATCCACTCATTGGCCAAGGGGCCTTGTTCATCCCTCCAAACCTAAATAGGTCTTCTGGGCGGAGAGGAAAGGTATTTGTGAATTTTTGAGAGATGTGGATATTGTAGAAATTCGAATTTTCATTTGTTCAGATAACTTTTGGTTAATGACCCCCGTAACAACTCTGATACAATCTAGATCCTCCGCACTACACAACAAAATGTAATTGTGTGCGAGCGTTCCAATGGACCTTATCCACTAAACATTAGTGGTGCCTAAGAACAAAATTTTGAATGGGAGCTGCCAGACTAAGCTCCCTATGGTCCAAGGAAAATATGCCGCACCACCACTATTATATCCAAAATTCCAAATTTATTGTATTATTATCAATAATATATCACATATAAAGACAAACATACTACAAGTAGTTTTTAAAAACACATCATTAAAAACATGGGGTATTGTGATGGGAAGGCCGGCTACTCATATTACAAAGTACAAAAGTTATTGTTTGATACAGTGGGTTCCCTTAATGCTCACTTGAAGTCTAATAGAAGAAAATCAATAATACTGTGCTGTGCAAAACTGCAATTCCATAACCATGTGAAAATAAGTGACACTAAAAACTTACTCAATTACAAAAACACAAAACACATATATTACAAATTAGATAAATACATTAACAGATTGTGCTACTATATTACAAAAGGGTGCTCAGTGCCATGCACCCAGTTTTCTGAGCGCATGGACCTTTGTGCTAAATCACTTTAAATAAGGTGCAACATACTGAGCATGACCGCGGGAACTAATACATGATAATAATCAACATGAATATAAGATTTTTACATCACCATATTGTACTGGCCAGCATCCCTCAATACCAGACCGGAAGACAAGTGACGCGTTGCATGGCCGGAAGTATCGCCACTTCGTCAGGCTGCACCTTATTTAAAGTGATTTAGCACAAAGGTCCATGCGCTCAGAAAACTGGGTGCATGGCACTGAGCACCCTTTTGTAATATAGTAGCACAATCTGTTAATGTATTTATCTAATTTGTAATATATGTGTTTTGTGTTTTTGTAATTAAGTAAGTTTTTAGTGTCACTTATTTTCACATGGTTACGAAATTGCAGTTTTGCACAGCACAGTATTATTGATTTTCTTCTATTAGACTTCAAGTGAGCATTAAGGGAACCCACTGTATCAAACAATAACTTTTGTACTTTGGAATATGAGTAGCCGGCCTTCCCATCACAATACCCCATGTTTTTAATTATGTGTTTTTAAAAACTACTTGTAGTATGTTTGTCTTTATATGTGATATATTATTGATAATAATACAATAAATTTGGAATTTTGTATATAATAGTGGTGGTGCGGCATATTTTCCTTGGACCATAGGGAGCTTAGTCTGGCAGCTCCCATTCAAAATGTTGTTCCCCGTAACAACTCTGTCATTTAATAGTCTTTCCAATTCAATTTGAAATACCCTAGTGGTGTCCCCTCGTAGGGGGCGACAAGTGTTGGTATCATTTAGTTGCCGCATCACTTCATTGATATATTTTGTGTGGTGGTCATCTTTTGCATATTACTAAGTCTTTATTGTCCTAGAGCTCTTTCAATGCTTTCTGCTCTACTTGAGTCAGGTTAAAGTGCTGGCAAGTGCATTTATTCCTCACCAATTCAATAATTTGGGCTTCAACAGACTCTTGAAAGAAATCTAATGCGGTTGACCTAGTGGCCAGAGGATAAAAATCCTTTTTTTGTGATTACTCACCTTTAAAATGGGTATTATAAGTATGTCACACACCCCGCTTCCACTACTCTTGACATATAGGTTATGGTCCAGTAGAGGGCGAACTTCGGCAGAGGTGAAAGCAAAAAAGAAGCCCCTCCCGGTCCATAAATACCTGGGACCTCCCACACATTCCCCAATATTTGACAGCAGTAAGGGGACCAGGAAGAACTAATAAAACATTCTTAACAATAAAAGGTTTACCATATAAAGGATCCAGAATACTAAAGGGCGGGATGAAGCGGGGTGTGTGACATACTTATAATACCCATTATACAGGTGAGTAATCACAAAATGGTATTATTCCAAGTATGTCACACACCCCGCTTCCACTATTCTTGACAATAGCAGTGTTCGTCATTGGTGGGATCCAAATACAGCAAAAAATGCACCAATTTAAACCACTGCAGCTTGCTGAACCTTGCAGCCAAACACAGCATCCGCTGAGGCCCGCACATCAACCTTATAAAACTTGGAAAAAGTATGAACGGAAGACCAAGTAGCAGCCTCACAAACTTGTTCAACAGAAGCCTGGTGCTGAAAAGCCCAGGAAGCCCCAACAGCACGAGTAGAATGAGCAGTGATCTTAAAAGGAGGAACCCTCCCCTTAGCGGAATAGGCCCCAACAATGGCCTGACGTATCCATTTACTAATGATAGACTTGGCTGGCGCCAAACCTTTCCTGGGCCCGGAGGGCACCACGAACAAGGTGTCTGTCTAACGAAAAGGAGAAGTAGCGACCAAATAGTACTTCACACAACGAACCACATCCAAAGAGTGCAAAACCCTCTCCTTCTCATTGCTAGGCTTAGGATACAAGGAAGGGAGAACTACATCCTGATTGAGAAGGAAAGCAAAAACCACGTTAGGAAGGAAATCTGGTTTAAAACGAAAAACCACCTTGTCCTGGTGTCTCTCAAAGTATGGTGCCTGAATAGACAGAGCCGCCAGCTCAGAGACACGACAAACAGAAGTAAAAGCCACCAAAAAGGCCACCTTTTGAGTGAGCACAGAAAGAGCCACATCCTGCATCGGCTCAAAAGGAGGCCCCTGGAGGGCCGAGAGAACCAAATTTAGATCTCAAACGGGAACCAAAGGCTTTCTAGGGGGCCGAACATGAGTGACCCCTTGGAAAAAGTCTTGACCAGATGATGCAAAGCAAAAGACCTTTGAAAAAAGACAGCCAGGGCAGAAACCTGAACCTTCAAAGTACTGAGCTGGAACCCCAGATCCAGACCATGTTGTAGAAACTCCAAAATCCTAGGAATCGAAAACACCCTGCAAGGCAAGGCCCTAGCCTCACACCAGTCAATATAGGACCGCCAAGTCCTATAGTAAATGGTAGAGGAAGACCTCTTCCTAGCTCTAATCAAGGTTTGAATAACTGCCTCAGAATGAAGGTTTCAGCAGCCACGCCATCAAAGCAAGCGTTTGTAATTTGGGGTAACATAGTTGAACCTGAGAGATCAGATCCGGAAACAGGGGCAGTCTGTACTGATCTACCAGCAATCTTAAGACATCTGCAAACCAGACCTGTCTTGGCCACCTTGGGGCCACCAGAATTGCTGGTGCCCCCTCCAGAGCCAGCTTGCGCACTACCTTGCCTACCATGGAGAAGGGGGGAAGCAGGTACAGAAACCACAGATCCCTCCAGGCAAGGGACAAGGCATCCACTGCCAGGGCCAGAGGATCCTGAGACAGAGATACAAAGGTTGGGAGCTTGTGATTGTGCCGAGAGGCAAAGAGATACACCTCCGGAGTCCCCCACTTGTGACACAGGGCCCGAAATACCCTGCGGTTGAGAGACCATTCCCCTCGGCGAGAGGGGAGCCTCCTGAGGACCCCACAACCCCTGGAACTGATGGTCCTTCCAGAAACCTCCCCAGCCCGACAGGCTGGCATCCGTGGTAACAGTCTCCCAACAAGGGGCCAGAAAGGATCTGCCCGTCCTCAGATTGCTTGATTCCAGCCACCACTGAAGGGACTGCCGAACCCTGGGAGACATCAGAAAAGACTGATCTAAGGACTGTGGAAATCTGTCCCATTTCAGCAATAGATGACGTTGAAGCGACCTCATGTGGAACTGAGCAAAGGGGACTGCCTCGAAGGAGGCCACCATCAAACCTACCAGAGTCATCCCTAGCCTAATAGAAGGGCGAGGATTGGTCAGGAGAACACGTATCAGATCCTGAACCCTCTGCACCTTTGGCTGAGGTAGGAAAACTCTGGCCTGACTGGTATCCAGATTCATGCCCAGAAACGAGATCTCCCTTGAGATAAATCAAGGAAAAAGTGACAAAGGACTAGCGCTGTCCCCTGACAGAATGGGGCACATGGCTAAGTCAGGTACATAAAAAGGGGGGAGCCCAGGAGGGCACTCACGTGCTTTGCACAATGGCTGCCACTGCTCTCAGCTCAGAGAAGGAGAGTGAGAAAGGGAAGAAGAAGGGGCTGGCCCCGCCCCCCTACTCACACAATCAGCAGCGCGGTTCCCAGCCGTGGGCTGGGCTCCGCAATTGGCTCCACAACAGAACGGGGGGGCGGGCCGTGGCAACGCGCGAGTGCCCGGCCCCACCCCCTTAACACCGCAGCCTGAGGGGAAGAAGCTCCCCTCAGAAGCAAAAGAAAAAAAAAATGGCGACCAGCCCGTAACTTGAAAGAAAAAAGGAAAAGTCCGCAACCCCCCCCCCCCCCCCCCCCCCCCCCCACTGGAGGGTTAACAGAGGGACCCGGAAGGGGGATAATCCCGTACCAAGTATGGTATATGGGATATATATATATATATATATATATATATATATATGCAATTAGGGACAGGGCATCCCAAACCGGGATCACCAACCCGGATTCCCCCTACCCCTTTATATGGGGTCTCATGGGGGGAGCATGGCTCCTTAAACACCTATTAAGGTGATTCCTACCCTCGCCCGGACTGCAGCCAAGGCTGGGAGGCTAATATTGGGCTTAATGTATAAAGGTCCGGGCAGAAATAGGGCAAAAAATACCATTTTGTGAATACTCACCTTGTAAAATGGGTATTATAAGTATGTCACACACCCCGCTTCAAGATATTCATTACATGTGGGTAGTATGGTCCTGTAGAGGGCTTCTGCAGAGATGATTGGAGGAAAGAAAGCCCCTCCCAGTCCATAAGTACCTGGGACCTCCCACTCATTACCCAGTATAAAGAAAGCAGTAAGGTAAGGGACCAGGAAGAGCCAAATATCAGTCATAACAACGCAAAGTTCACCATATGAAGGATGCAGAATCCAAAGGGCGGGTTGAAGCGGGGTGTGTGACATACTTATAATACCCATTTTACAAGGTGAGTATTCACAAAATGGTATTATTCTAAGTATGTCGCACACCCCGCTTCAAGATATTCATTACCTGTGGGACATCCAATAGCAGTGTCCATAAGGGGTGGGGATCCAAAAACAAGGTATAAAACACAACTTAAACTACTGCAGCCTGCAGAACTTTGCGGCCAAAAACAGCATCCGCTGAGGCCCGCACATCAACCTTGTAAAACTTTGAAAAAGTGTGAACAGAAGACCAGGTAGCGGCCTTGCAAACTTGCTCAACGGAGGCCTGGTGCTGAAAAGCCCATGAGGCCCCAACCGCACGAGTAGAATGAGCTGTAACACGAAAGGGAGGATCTCTCCCCTTAGCAGAATAGGCCCCGACAATGGCCTGACGAATCCACCTGCTGATGGTAGACTATGTGGGTGCTAGACCCTTCTTGGGCCCAAAAGGCACCACGAAGAATGCATCAGTCTTGCGAAAAGCAGACGTTACCACCAAATAATACTTCACAACACGAACCACATCCAAAGAATGCAGAACCCTCTCCTTGTCATTGCTGGGGTTAGGACACAGAGAGGGCAGAACAATATCCTGATTTAAATGAAAGGACGAAACCACCTTAGGAAGGAAGTCCGTCTTGAAACGGAAAACCACTTTATCCTGATGTCTTTCAAAGTATGGAGCTTGAATAGACAGAGCCGTCAACTCAGAAACACGTCTAACAGAAGTGATAGCTACCAAAAATGCCACCTTTTGCGTAAGGGAAGACAAAGGCTCAAAGGGGGGACCCTGGAGCGCAGAAAGAACCAAATTCAAATCCCAAACCGGAATCAAAGGTTTCCTAGGAGGCCGCACATGCGTAACCCCCTGAAAAAAAGTCTTAACCAAAGGATGTAGCGCAAAAGACTTTTGGAAAAACACCGCCAGGGCAGACACCTGCCCCTTCAGAGTACTGAGTTGGAGTCCTAGGTCCAGACCATGTTGCAAGAACTCCAAAATTCTAGAAACAGAGAATTCCCTACAAGGGAAGGCCCTAGACTCACACCAATCAATATAAGACCTCCAAGTCATATAGTACACGGATGAAGAAGACTTCTTTCTAGCGCTAATAAGAGTCTGAATCACAGCATCAGAAAGACCTTCCTCCTTCAAGATGGAGGTTTCAGCAGCCACGCCGTCAAAGCCAGCGTTGGTAAATTGGGGTAACGAAGATGACCCTGTGTGAGCAGATCTGGCAGCAGGGGCAGAACAGACCTGTCTTGGCCACCTTGGAGCCACCAGAATTGCTGTTGCTCTCTCCAGAGCAAGCTTGCGCACTACTCTGGCTACCATGGGAAACGGAGGGAACAGGTACAGAAACCCCAGATCCCTCCAGTTCAGAGACATAGCATCCGTTGCGAGAGCCAGAGGGTCCTTCGCCAGAGACACAAAAGCCGGAAGTTTGTGATTGTGACGGGAGGCAAACAGGTCCACCGTCGGTGACCCCCACCTGAGACAAATTGAGTGAAAGACCCTGGGATTGAGAGACCATTCCCCCTTGCGGACTGACATCCTGCTCAGAGAGTCCGCCTCCGTGTTCTCCACTCCTGGGATGTAAACTGCTGAGATACACGGGACATGGCTCTCTGCCCAGTCCAGGATCAGAGACACTTCCTTGAGGGCATTCCTGCTGCGGGTCCCCCCCTGGTGATTGATGTAGGCCACCGCCGTTCGATTGTCCGACCTGACCTGGACCGGCAAGTCTCGCAGTTGATGAGTCAAATGACAAAGAACCAACCTGATGGCCCTCAATTCCAGAACATTGATAGACTCGTGAGCTTCCAGGGGACTCCACAAACCCTGAACTTGCAGATCCTTCCAGAAGCCCCCCCATCCTGAGAGGCTGGCATCCGTGGTGACTATCTCCCACTGAGGAGTCCGAAAGGATCTGCCCCTCAGTAGGTTGGTTGAGTTCAGCCACCACCGAAGCGAGCGGCGAACCCGGGGAGACATCTGAAAGAGATGATCCAGCGACTGAGGAGACCTGTTCCAGACCGACAACAGATGGAGCTGTAGTGTCCTTGTGTGAAACTGAGCAAAGGGAACCGCCTCGAATGAGGCCACCATCAAACCCACCAGTCTCATCCCTAGACGGATGGACGGTCGAGGCATGGACATGAACGACCGAACCAACTCCTGAATCAGAAGAACCTTGGACTGAGGAAGGAAAACTCTGGCCTGATCTGTATCCAGAGACATTCCCAGAAAGGATACTGTCCTGGACGGGTGTAGGGAGGACTTGGGGTAGTTGATCACCCAGCCGAACCTCTCCAGAGTGGATATTACCGTCCTGGTGTCCAATTCTGCCTGGCTGAATGACGGTGCCATGATGAGGAGATCGTCCAGATATGGCACAATGCGAATCCCCTGCGCTCTGAGGAGATCCATCACCCCAGAAAGCACCTTGTTGAAAACTCTTGGAGCTGTGGTGAGACCGAAGGGAAGAGCTACAAACTGAAAGTGCCGATCTTCCACCGCGAACCTCAGAAACCTCTGGTGCGCGGGAAAAATGGGAACATGGAGGTAAGCGTCCTGAATGTCTATGGACGTCATGAAATCCCCCTGACGAAGAGAATGAATAGCCGAGCGCAACGTTTCCATACGAAACTTTCGCAGTCTGACAAACTTGTTGAGAATCTTTAGGTCCAGTATGGGCCGGACGGAGCCGTCTTTTTTGGGGACCGTGAACAGATTTGAGTAAAAGCCCCGACCCCGTTCTAATAAGGGAACTGGGCAAATGACTGCCATTTCCAGAAGACTCGATACTGCCGCCCGGAGCTGCTGCGCAGCCAGTGCATCCGGGGACACCCGAGACCTGAGGAAACGCGGGGGAGGGCAGGACTCGAACTCCAGCTTGTAGCCGGAAGACACCACTTCCCGGATCCACCTGTCCGAGACCTCTTGATTCCAGACCTGGGAGAAGTGCTGCAGCCGTCCCCCCACCCGCACGGGTGAGGGCGCCCCCTCATTGTTGAGCGGGCTTGGCCACGGGTTTGGGTTTTGAGCCCCAATTGTATCCTGAACGGGCACGTCCTCTGCCCCTATTCCAGGAATCTCCCCTTGTAGAAGGGAAGGCGAAACCTCTTCCTGCTCTAGATCCCCGAAAGGAAGGAGTGAAGGAAGCCGCTCCTCGAAAGGGGCGACGCTGCTTCTTGCGTTGAGGTAGTTTTCCTCCCTTGGTTACGGCGTCCAACTTGTCTCCAAAGAGCCGTAACCCAACGAAGGGAAGAGCGGTTAGTGACTTTTTTGACCCAAAATCAGCCGCCCACTGGCGTAACCAAATTGAACGCCTGATAGTAACCATTAGAGCAGAGGCTCTACTACTCATCATCAAGGAATCATCCAAAGCGGCTACCATGAAGGACAAAAACACATCACATTGTTTTAGATCACGAAATTCCTCACTGTCCGGATTCAAACCGGAGGAGGATAACAAATTCCTGACCACCTTTCTAGTAGCCACCGCCAACAGCGATGAGGCACAAACAGGCCTTATGGCTGCCCCACTGCTGGCAAAACCATGACAAGCCATCTGGTCAATGCGTTTATCCTCACCATCCTTAAGAGAGGAACAATCAGGGTTATTCAATACGGCTGAGTTGGATAACCCCAAAATTGGGGCGTCCACCTTGGGGGGAGACGCCCAGCGCTTAACCGTATCCACTGGGAAAGGATATATTTTATCCCAATTCTGGGGAATGCCTGGGAGCCGGGCAGGCCTTTCCCATTCCTTAAAAATAATATTATCAAAATGCCTTTGATTAGGAAATTCCAACCGCGGCCTGGATTCGTCATAAAACTCACCTTGCTGTTGAGGAACCTCCGCCGGAGGCGAGATAGCAAGAACCTCAAACATCTGAGTCAGAACATTAGGAGTATCCAAGGAAATCCCTGACCTCCGATCGGAATTAGCGCCAACAATTTGCTGATCATCAGAAATATCTGAATCCTCCAATAATTCCCCTTCTTCTAGAGGGGAATAATCTGACCAATCCAGGCCGTCCTCGTCATCATATTCAAAATGATAAACCGGTGATAAACGCTTCCTCTTAGCCGGTGCTTTCTTGGCAACCGTAGAGGAAATGAATTTTTCAATACTGGCCAACCTGGCACACACATCAGATTGTGACTGCCCCCCCCCCGTGGCAACCTCACACGGGGCACGGGTCAAAGTGGGAGGGGGAGAGGATGAAGCCAGCTGCGCTGACCCAGAGGCCTGGGGACCGGACTGCCGTGAAATAGTCTGCTGTGCACATGATATACATAGGAAAAAATCATCCCCTGTTAGGGATACCCCACAACCCATACACTTCCGGGATTGTCCCGAGGGAAGCCTGGAATCTTGGGATGCCTCCATAAGGTGAACTTGAGTAAGTCGCTATGAGTGAGGGAATTACGCTATTAAGCAACCCGGGATGCCCTTATAGTGTCCAAGTGGGAGGTTTTGTAATAAATGGCAAAAGTACCCAGGTACTCTAGGACCGGGAGAAACCTAAAAAATCCCTGGCGGTTCAGCCTAAAAAACATAAAAGGACAGTAAGAGGCTCTCCCTATATATATATCTATATACTTATATACATGCAAGTGTGTAATGATAACAAACGGGCCGCAGGGCCACTCACTGATCCTTTAGGCGCCAGCACGCTGTGTCCTCTGCCTGAGGTAACTCAGAGCAGTGCGGGAGACGCAGCAGGGGGCGTGGCCAGCGAGGACTGCGCGCTGAAAAGCTCCGCCCCCGCAAAGCAACATATCTGAGGAACAAGTTCCTCAACAGACAGGGAAACTAGAGGGGGCGGACCGCAGCGACGCGCAGTGAGTCTGGTCCCGCCCCCAAGCTCAGTCGTGAGGGGAAGCTCCCCTCCATTTAAAAAAAAAAACGCGTGCACCGGTGCCGCAGGCAGCCGCGGCGCCGGGCGCATAAATAAAAGACAGCCGGTAGCGGCCCGCAAAACAAGCGGAGCCGCTCCCCGCTCGGGCCACGCTACTAAGTATTTAGAACCTAAAGGGCGCAGACTGCGGCCTCACGCAGAAGGCCCGGCCCGCCCCCTCACAGGAGAGCGTGAGGGGAGAAATCCTCCCCTCAGCTCTCTGAGGTAAAAAACCAGCAATAGCCGCCGCGGTGCCTGGCAGAAAAGGACAGTAACAAGCTCCCCTCCTGAACATTGTAACTATTAACACACACAAAGTGCAAACATTTCAAATAAATATATCTTCTAGGCGCCCCACATAGAAAACACCAGAAGCTGAGTAGAAGGCCCCCACACCAGCTAATAATGAGGGAATAGACCATTTAAGGGGAAAATTATACTCATGGACAGGGCATCCCAAACCGGGGTCACCAACCCGGTATAACCGCCTACCCTCTTTATAGGGTCTCGCGGCGGAGCATAGCTCCTGAGCACCTGAGGTGCTGGTATACCCTCACTCAGACAGCAGTCAAGACTGGGAGGCATTCAAATAAATATATATTCATAAGGGAAATAAAGAGTCCGAACGGAAATAAAAAATATATAGGCCGGGAGTAGACCCGGCTACCTTAAAGTCCCCCTGTGCAAGGAGGAGATATCATCTGCTGCTTGCTCGCCATCTGCAGAGATGAAGACTGGGTAATGAGTGGGAGGTCCCAGGTACTTATGGACTGGGAGGGGCTCTCTTTCCTCCAATCATCTCTGCAGAAGCCCTCTACAGGACCATACTACCCACAGGTAATGAATATCTTGAAGCGGGGTGTGTGACATACTTAGAATAATGGCTTACTTGCAAGGAAGAGAAGCAGACATCTTCTGACTTGCTCGCCGTCCTGCAGAGAAGGAACTGGGAATGTGTGGGAGGTCCCAGGTATTTATCGACCGGGAGGGGCTTCTTTTTTTGCTTTCATCTCTGCAGAAGTTCGCCCTCTCCTGGACCATAACCCATATGTCAAGAATAGTGGAAGCGGGGTGTGTGACATACTTGGAATAAAGGAAAAAGAAAAATCACTGCAAGGTTGTGCCTCTAGAGGAGGGTAGAGATTCATTGCTGCAGAGACGCGCAGCCACTCAGAACGTCTGGCAGGGAGTGGGGTTGTTTCTATACTCAGTCCCCCTAAAGGTTGATTGGCTGACCAAATCGGCAGTTTGTGAAAGGAAACCAGAATGAGGAAGTGGTTTTCCTCACTAAGGAGGCAGACCGGGGAGGAAGGACAGCACTGGAGCCAGTCAATGAAAGGTAAGCTACTGATTTTTTTTAATTTTCAGGCATCAGGCAAGTCCACCATAAGTAAAGCATGTATCTCCAAGAGCCACATCCGCTGAAGCAATATGAGTAGGACTTAATGCAAGATTTAGCATCCCGATCTTGGGTCCTGTACCACTGAATGATCATTTTGTAACAATCTTCCATCAAGGTTGTATTGATTGAAGTTTTTGCAGCTGAGAAAGCTAGCTCTCTCCGCTCCTAATTCCCAATTCCTCTCCCAAATCATCTTCTCATTTTACCATATATGAAAGACTGGAAGTAGTGGACATTCAATCATGAAAGAGGGATATGCCACCCACTTTACCTAGAGTGTGACAACAAAATGTTTGGTGCATTGTGTGAGGTTTCCTCTAATTTGAAATAAAGTGATATTTGATTGGCTCTAAACAACTCTGGCTGCCACCAGAAAGGATCCTAGGGTTTCCATATATTGGGGCGCAGTATGAGGTGAGCCCCCAAAATGTTGGGCACGTTTTGTATTGTGGAAGAACTATGCACTTTATCTTTTTAATAGAACAGATAAAACGCCAAGTTTTATTCATCTACCTACTTTGGCAGTGCAAGCTGGACTTCGTTTTCTATTTGATTACAACTATTACCCCCCCATTCACACCTATGCAGATCAGTTGCAGATGTTTTTGTTACAGTTTGGCTACCCTTCATACCGGTCCGGATATGGCACCTGCATCTTCAGGTGTGAACAGGGGCTGAAAGACCAGCAGCAATCCTTCCAGGCTCGCAGACCAGCGGCATATAGTGGTGCAATCCTTAGGAATAATGACATTGCAACGGCTAAGCAAATGAAAAAAAAAGGGACGAGGGCCCTACTTACAATCTAAGAAGAGAATGGGGCAACACTAAAGTGCTTGCTTTGTGCCATGGTGTAGCCATTTTAGCAAAAATACTAGTATATACAAGCTGTAGGTGCCAGCCACCAGGCGATTTAGTGTTTTTCAGGGAAAAAGCTGTTGGTGGATAGTGTTTGATAATGGATCAAGTTCATTTAAAGTATGTTAAATATGGGTTAAAGAAAGTTAGATTAGGGGCAGTTTTAGGCTATCCTAAAAATACAGTTTTGTGAGTACTCACCTTTAAAACGGGTATTATGAGTTTGCCATACACTCCACTTCGGTCTTCATGACATCTGGGTAATCTCCAGTAGAGGGAGAACTTCTGCAGAGATGAATATGCAAAAAAAGAAAGCCCCTCCCGGTCCATATATACCTGGGACCTCCCACCAATTCCCCAGTGTATAAAAGCAGTAAAGGGACCAGGAAGAACCAAATATAACCATAACAATCAAAACCAATGGTTCTCCATATAAAAGCCCAAGAATATCTGAAAAAAAAGGGATGGGGCGAAGTGGAGTGTATGGCACACTCATAATACCCGTTTCAAAGGCGAGTACTCACAAAACTGTATTATTCTAAGTGTGCCATACACTTCACTTCTGTCTGATATCTGGGAAATCCAATAGCAGTGTCCGTCATGGGTGGGACCCAGAAACAGTAAAGAATGTATCAACTCAAACCACTGCAGCTTGAAGAACCTTGCGGCCAAAAACAGCATCCACTGAAGCCCGCACATCAACCTTGTAAAACTTGGAAAAAGTATGAACGGAAGACCAAGTAGCAGCCTTACAAACTTGTTCAACAGAAGCCTGGTGCTGAAAAGCCCAGGACGCACCAACCGCACAAGTAGAGTGCGCAGTGACCCTAAAAGGAGGAGTCCTCCCCTTAGCAGAATAGGCCCCAACAATGGCCTGACGAATCCATTTGCTAATCGTAGACTTAGCAGGTGCCAAACCTTTCCTGGGCCCGCAGGGCACCACGAAAGAAGTGTCCGTCCTGCGGAAGGAAGAAGTAGTCACCAAATAGTACTTCACACAGCGAACAACGTCCAAATTGTGCAGAAGCCTCTCCTTGTCATTGTTAGGCTTACAACACAAGGAAGGGAGAACAATATCCTGATTGAGGTGGAAAGCAGACACCACCTTAGGAAGGAAATCCGGCATAAAACGAAAAAAACACCTTATCCTGGTGTCTCTCAAAGTAAGGGGCCTGAATCGACAGGGCTGCCAACTCAGACACGCCGAACAGAGGTAATAGCCACCAAGAAGGCAACCTTCTGAGTAAGAACCAAAAGAGCAATATCCTGCAGTGGCTCAAAAGGAGGACCCTGCAGAGCCGAAAGAACCAAATTCAAACAGGAACTACAGCCTTCCGAGGGGGCCGCACATGCGCTACCCCTTGAAAAAAGGTCTTAACCAGCGGGTGTAAAGCAAAAGACCTCTGGAAGAAAACCGACAGAGCAGAAACCTGTCCTTTCAAAGCACTGGGTATAGAAAAAACCCTGCAAGGCAAGGCCCTGGCCTCACACCAATCAATATAGGACCTCCAAGTCCTATAATAAATGCCAGAAGTGGACCGCTTCCTAGCCCTAATCAGGGTCTGAACAACAGCCTCAGACAAACCTTCCTCCTTCAAGATGAAGGTTTCAGCAGCCAAGCCGTCAAAGCCATCGTTTGTAAATTGGGGTAAAGTAGATGACCCTGAGATAGCAGGTCCGGCAACAAGGGAAGCCGGTACTGGTCTACGGCCATCCTTACGACGTCTGCGTACCAAACCCTTCTTGGCCACCTTGGAGCCACCAGAATCGCTGGTGCCCCTTCTAGAACCAGTTGGCGAACTACCTTGCCCAGCATGGAGACGGGTGGAAACAGGTACAGAAAACCTAACTCCTTCCAAGCCAGTGACAAGGCATCCACTGCCAGAGAATGCATCCACTGCCAGAGGATCCTGAGAAAGACACAAAGGCCGGAAGTTTGTGATTGTGCCTCGAGGCAAAGAGATCCACCCCCGGAGTCCCCCACTTGCGGCAAAGATCCAGAAAAACCTCGGGATTGAGAGACCACTCTCCGTGGTGAGAGGATCCCCTGCTCAGGGAATCCGCCTCCGTGTTTTCCACTCCCGGAATGTAGACTGCCGAAAGGCAAGGAACATTGCTCTCCACCCAGTGCAGGATCAGAGAGACTTCCCTGAGGGCACTCCTGCTGCGAGTCCCTCCTTAGTGATTTATGTAAGCTACTGCCGTTCGGTTGTCTGAACGAACCTGAACCGGAAGACCCCGTAAATGTGGGGACAGCTGAGCCAGAACCAGTCGAACGCCACTGAGCTCCAAGACATTGATGGGGGTGTGAGCCTCCTGGGGACCCCATACCCCGCTGAACTGATGACTCTTCCAATAACCTCCCCAGCCCGACAGGCTGGCATCCGTGGTAACCGTCTCCCAACAAGGGATCAGAAAGGATCTGCCCTTCACCAGATTGCTCGAGTCCAGCCACCACCGAAAGGACTGCCGAACCCTGGGAGACATCCTGAAAGGTTGATCCAATGACTGAGGGCACCTGTCCCAATACGTCAATAGGTGAATTTGAAGAGATCTCATGTGAAACTGTGCAAACAGCACCGCCTCGAAGGAGGATCCCATCAAACCCACCAGTTTCATCCCCTGTCGGATAGAGGGACAACGACTGTCCAGAAGAAGACGGATCAGGCCCTGAATCCCCTGCACCTTGGACTGGGGCAGAAACACTCTGGCCCGAATGGTATCCAGATTCATGCCCAGATATGAAATCACGCGAGACGGGGAGAGAGACGACTTGGTGCGGTTGATCACCCACCTGAACCTTTCCAGGGTCGCCACCACCTGGTGGGTGTCCAGCTCCGCCTGATGGAGGGAAGAAGCTGATATCAACAGATCGTCCAGATAAGGCACAATGCGAATGCCCTGAGATCTGAGCAGATCCATTATGCCCGCCAAAACCTTGGTGAAGACCCTCGGTGCGGAGGTCAGACCGAAGGGAAGAGCTACAAACTGATGTTGATCCTCCACCGCAAACCGGAGGAATCTCTGATGTGCCTGAAAAATCGGAACATGCAGATACACATCCTTGATGTCTATGGATGTCATAAAATCCCCTTGGCAAAAAGAATTGATAGCCGAGCTATTCCATGCGGAACTTTTTGGCCCTGATAAATCTGTTGAGAACCTTGAGATCTAGAATGGGCCTCACCGAACCCTCCTTTTTGGGAACCGTGAAAAGGTTGGAGTTGAAACCCCTGCCTCACTCCGACGGAGGCACCGGGCATATAACCCCCATGTCCAGAAGGTTTTTTACTGCTACCAGGAGCCCCTGTGCAGCCTGAGGGTCCGAGGGCACCCAAGACCTTAAGAATCTTGGGGGCGGCCAGTACTCGAACTCCAGTTTGTACACGGAGACCACTTCCAAGATCCAATTGTCTGTGACCTCCCAGGCCCAGACCTGGAAGAAGAGCCGCAGCCGTCCCCCCACCCTTGCGGGTGAGGGCGCCCCTTCATTGCTGAGCCAGTTTAACGGCAGGCTTGGGCTTGGAACTCCAGGCAGGCGCGGGACGTGCCCGACCTCCTGTTCCAGGACGAGACCCTGACACCTGAGAAGGCCAAACCCCTAGTCGCTCTGGCCCCTCGAAAGGAAGGAGTGAACAAGCCTGCCCCCGAAAGGGGCGGAGCTGCTTCCTCCGCTGAGGTAACTTACCTCCTTTAGCAACAGCATCCAATTTATCTCCAAACAGTCGCGAACCCAAGAAGGGAAGAGCTGTAAGCGACTTCTTGGCCCCAACGTCCGCTGTCCACTGGCGGAGCCACACCAATCTGCGCATAGCCACCAGTAAGGCTGAAGTCCTACTACACACGACAATAGAATCTTCCATCGCAGCCATCACAAAATCCATGAACAATTCGCATTTCTTAAGGATAGCGAACTCAGCGCCAGCTGGATCAAACTGAGCGTTATTCAGCCAGTCCTGATAAGAGACCTGGTAGCAAGCGACACCAGGGCAGATGCACTAACAGGCCGCAGGGCCGAGCCCACGCTGGCAAATGTGTGGCACGCCATCTGATCAAGGCGCTTATCCTCGCCATCCTTAAGGGAGGTGGCGTCAGGGGTGTTCAGCACAGAAGAGTTGGTCAAACCTAAAACAGGCGCGTCGACCTCGGGAGGAGGAGACCAGCGCTTAACAGCCTCCACCGGAAAAGGATATTTCTTATCCCATCCATGAGGCACACCAGGAAGCCGACTGGGCCTCTCCCATTCTCTAAGGATCAGCGCATCAAAATGACCCTGGATAGGGAGTTCCAGACGGGGCTTGCAGGCCCCCCAAAATTTCCCCTTTAAGAGGGGGCGCCTCAGGCAGTTCAATATCCAACACCTCCAATAAATGTGACAAAACAGTGGCCGTATCTACGGCATCCCCCAGCGCCTGCCCGACATTGGAATTCCCAAACTGAACATAGTCAGCCTCTGTTTCCTGATACAATTCCCCCTCCTCTAACGGGGAATAATCTGACATCCCACAATGGCTGGGCCGAAGACAAATGTCTCTTTTTGGCCTGGGCCTTCTTGCCCACCGTGCTAGCAATAATTTTCTCGATGCTGGCCAACCTAGCCCAAACATCAGAAAGCGACTCCCCACTGGTACCAATGTCACTTGGGGTACGGATAAGGTGGGGAGGGGAAGGCGATGAAGCGGGAGGAGCTGACCCAGAAGGCTGGGTGCCAGACTGCCGCGTTATGGCCTTTTGTGCGCATGGTATCTTCTGTCTTGTCGCCTTCCCTGCAGAGAAGGAACTGGGGAATTGGTGGGAGGTCCCAGGTATATATGGACCGGGAGGGGCTTTCTTTTTTTGCATATTCATCTATGCAGAAGTTCGCCCTCTACTGGAGATTACCCAGATGTCATGAAGACCGAAGTGGAGTGTATGGCACACTTAGAATAAGATATTTATAAAAAGCATAGTGCATGGGTAGGGCAGTAAACAGAAATGCAAGAGGAGAGGGAGCACCATGCAGCACCATGGAGAGCACCATAGAGAGCTTGAGATTTGTGGATGAGAATAAGCAGTTTAAACTTTCTCCTATATTGTATGGGTAGCCCGTTTCCTCATTTTCCCTTGAGGTGTAATTTCTCCTACTTGAGGCAGGGTAGGGAGGGGGTAATTGCTACACTTAGCTTCCACTTTAATTTAGCCTGCTTTCTGTTCTCCCCATGCTGGCTGTCTTTCATCCTGCTTCATATTTCTTATCTCCCATGGACCTCCTCAGAAACAGATTATTACTCATCCATACATACATTCATACAATGGCTCAGTCCCTTCAGAAGCCAATTCATTGGGGGGACCCTAAAGAATAAATCTGCAAAAAGGAGCAATTTCTATAGGGTTTATCAGAGAATTCAAAGTACTGGTGAATGAAAGATTCGGCCACTTAAAGCAAGCATCTGGTGAGCAGGAAGCAGGCTAAATTAGCCCATTGCCTGGGATGTCTCTTCCAGGATAAGAGGCAGAGTACATACAATACTGAAGTGCATGTCTGGTCCCTTGACAGTAGAGTGGAAAAAGCAACCAGAATGTTAAATCACGTGTAGTAGTAAAGAGAGCATCATCTGACGGGCCTCATATCTTCCCCAGTCACCACAGAGGGACTGGATCCCACCATGGAAGAAACCAGCACACAAGCAAATCTCCTACAGAAGACATGAATGGATAGAAAATCAGTGAAGTCTGGGAACCCAAATGTCCAAGCCATGGAGATTTCAAGGAATCAGCATGCAGGCGTAGCTATAACTCAAAGAGTATCCAATTTGTCAACTGGGTCTTCTACCACATAATAAACAACCAGATGATGCATCAGGTTGAAAAATAAAATTCAGTACACATCACAGGGGAAGATGTCCATAACCTGTTATAAGCGGACCCTTATTTCAGAGGGACAAATGTGGGATGCTTAAATTGTTACAGCCTAACAAATCAGTCAGGTAATTCTATAGTAATAACATTGTATGTTTCACCTGTGTTGTCTCTATTTAAAGTTAGGCCAGCGATTTGTTAAGCCATTACAATTTAAGCTTCCCAAAACAGGGAGCGTCTGTTGATATAAGGAAAGTAATAACAAGCCTCCAAATTCAGCAATGCCTTTCTGGATAGCCCCATTCCATTGAAATAGTAAAATAAAGTGGTTGGGAAACCATGCTTGCACTTGCCCATATAGAGGCCAGTTTTCCACTGGGGGCTGATACAACTAAAGCCTTAAGGACCTTTATTACACCCTCAATCACAATATTGATATAATAACCTTGGTATGGTACTGCATCATTCTTCCACAAGGACCAGATGGAAACAATTTTCGCATAAAACACCCTGGCTGCATTGGACCCTCAATGCAAACCAACAGAAGCCATACACATGTCACTTGAAACTGCAGTAAAAGAGCAAATTACTGCAGCTTCCAGCCAAGAATTGAGGAATAGGAGAGGGGTGTCTAGTCTATGAGGTTTCTTAAATCATGATGTTTTGAGGCTCCTAACCTAGCCAGCCTCTTCTATAAAAAAGTCTGTGCAACAGGAAAACTTGAAAACACAGAAGCAGACACTGCCTTAGAATAGGGCAGAGGACATCTGCCAGTGACTTCTGCAGGGGGTAACAATCTTTGAACAGAGCCAACTGAAAAGCATGGAATGAGGTGAACAGGATATTACCTAACAAAAGGTTGAATCCTTGTAACAGACTACAAAGTGACTGATTTAGTAGACTTCAAAAACCCCTTGGGTTAAGACATTAGAAAATACAAACTGCATGGGAACTCAATATCAACTGCAAATGAATAATACCGTTTTGTGAGTACTCACCTTTAAAACAGGTATTATCAGTGTGCCATACACTCCACTTCGATCTTCATGACATGTGGGTAATCTCCAGTAGAGGGCGAACTTCTGCAGAGATGAATATGCAAAAAAAGAAAGCCCCTCCCGGTCCATAAATACCTGGGACCTCCCACCAAATTCCCAGTGTAAAAAAGCAGTAAGGGGACCAGGAAGAACCAATTATAACCTAACAATCAAAACCAATGGTTCACCATATAAAAGCCCCAGAATACCTGAAAAAAGGGGTGGGGCGAAGTGGAGTGTATGGCCTACTCATAATACCCGTTTTAAAGGCGAGTACTCACAAAACGGTATTATTCTAAGTGTGCCATACACTCCACTTCGATCTTCATGACATCTGGGACATCCAATAGCAGTGTCCGTCATGGGTGGGAACCAGAAACAATAAAGAATGTACCAACTCAAACCACTGCAGCTTGCAGAACCTTGCGGCCAAAAACAGCCTCCGCTGAAGCCCGCACATCAACCTTGTAAAACTTGGAAAAAGTATGAACGGAAGACCAAGTAGCAGCCTTACAAACTTGTTCAACAGAAGCCTGGTGCTGAAAAGCCCAGGACGCACCAACCGCACGAGTAGAGTGCGCAGTGACCCTAAAAGGAGGAGTCCTCCCCTTAGCAGAATAGGCCCCAACAAGGCCTGATGAATCCATTTGCTAATCGTAGACTTAGCAGGCGCCAAACCTTTCCTGGGCCCGCAGGGCACCAAGAAAAAAGCGTCCGTCTTGCGGAAGGAAGAAGTAGTCACCAAATAGTACTTCACACAGTGAACAACATCCAAATTGTGCAGAACCCTCTCCTTGTCATTGTTAGGCTTAGGACACAAGGAAGGGAGAACAATATCCTGATTGAGGTGGAAAGCAGACACCACCTTAGGAAGGAAATCCGGCTTAAAACGAAAAACCACCTTATCCTGGTGTCTCTCAAAGTAAGGGGCCTGAATCGGCAGAGCCGCCAACTCAGAGACACGCCGAACAGAGGTGATAGCCACCAAGAAAGCAACCTTCTGAGTGAGAACCGAAAGAACAATATCCTGTAACGGCTCAAAAGGAGGACCCTGCAGAGCCGAAAAAAACAAATTCAAATGCCAAACAGGAACCACAGCCTTCCGAGGGGGCCGCACATGCGCAACCCCTTGGAAAAATACAACTCTGTGAAGTACTCACCTGTAGAGTTGATATTATACGCATACAGCACGTCCTGCTCCCGAATAGTCATAACATGTGGGTAGTCCTCCGCCTCCGGCGCCGTGCACTGCAGACATGTAGAAAACAAGTTCCTCCTGGCCCTACATATACCGCGGGACCTCCCACAAATCCCCAGCATTGAAAAGCAGTGAGAAGAGAAGCCAGGAGGAACCAACCACCCAGAATAACTGGTAGCAATATCTTAATGATAATAATCACCATACAGGGGATCCAGAATTAGTGAAATCAGGGTGGGGTGGAGCAGGACGTGCTGTATGCGTATAATATCAACTCTACAGGTGAGTACTTCACAGAGTTGTATTATTCTAAGCATACAGCACGTCCTGCTCCCGAATAGTCATAACATGTGGGACATCCAATAGCAGTGTCCATAAGCAGGGTGAGATCCCCAGAAAAAGCAAGGCACAGCGGACAGTAAAGGCGCTGTCACCTGCAAAACTTGCAACAGGCATGACAAGAGCAGAGGCTCCAACGTCAGTCTCATAACAGAACCAAGAAGGTATGAACAGAGACAGGCCAGAAGTCAAGTAATTGAACTAACAGAGAAAAAACCTTGGTGCTGAAGGGTCAGTGATACCCAAGCACCCATGATAATGGAGTAAACAGTTAACGGGGAAGAAACGCTCCCCTGAAGGAACATAGGTCAGTGTAGTGACCCAACCAGCTCACAGGCAAGGAAGCCTTGTGGCAACTCTTGTAACACCCCCAAAGGGAACAAAAACAGGTCACCCGACCAAGGCGGGAATACAGACTCTTAATTATCAGGAAGCCAAAGCTTCCTCAGGAACAGAGAGCATCCAGAAGGATCGATCCAATGGCGCTGGAATAGATATCGGGCGCATACCTAAGGAGGCGCCTGTAGACTCCAAGAACAGCAGTCCCCCTAAAGGCCAAGAAGGCCGGCATGGGGAGAAGTGCAAAACCTGTAGAGGGATGTAGGCCCTCATATTTAGTATTATTAATAATCAGCCCATTGCTATACTAAGGGGCTGAATCAAGGGTCCAACAGACCACCTGGACCAGAAGCCCAGCGTAAAGGGAACACCCCCAGGCATGGGGTACCTGTAGCTGTATGTAGCTGTATGTAGCTGTATGTGTATACATTGCGTCAGGGAATAATTAACCAGAACCATCGTCTCAGGCACATGTCTGGCGGAGTCAGAAGGCCCCAGAAGAGCGGTCTGGCCTACAGGGCAGCTGAGACCGCATCCAGGCAGGGTCCCCAGGAAGTCCGCAGGGTAACAGAATGAAAAAGTTGATCCCCACAGGGACTTATGGGACTACTGGGGAGGTGCAGCTAAGCAATCCCAAAGAGAATACTCTACAAGAGGGACAGAGAGTCCCCAGATGGGGAGCCAACCCCAATTTATGCTGTAATGGCTTTAAAGGCCCTGGGAACCGATAATGTCTCACAGGGAAGAGACTAAGGCCCATGCCAGTCAATATGGGATACCACCAAGCCATTATAGGCGGAGTAAGGGGAAGCTGGGGAGCTAGTTCCCAAACCCCCTCTCATACTAAGTCACCCAGAAGATGAGGCCCGCCCCCAAAGGGCGATTAGCAGTCAATCCCCAGACAGGAGACCTTTGATTGGAAACAGGAAGAGACCTGATCAGGGCAGAACCGCACCCCAACAGAGATATCACAATTCAGCAACCTTCAGCAGAGGCATCTGCGAACCATTACTCCCAGGGCCGCCTAGGCCATAGATCCCATGGGACTCACCATCCGGCCAGCCGTGCGCAGAACCCAAAGGTAGGATGATGAAAAGAAGGCATATGAAATAAGGCTATGCAAAAATACTCAGGCCCCCTGAACGGAGTCAGAATGTTCTGGGACAGTAGAAACAAGGGCAGAGGCCCTGTGTCAGGAGGGGGACCCCTCAGAGCCACGCTAGGCTCCCCAGCAACCCGGGATAGCATAACCTGCCGCTAAGGGCATCCATAGAAGCGAATACCGCTGAGAAGCAGGGGGGGTAGAACCCCACCCAGGCCAGGAACAGGGACCCTCCAGAGGTAGCAACCTGTCACAATCTTTAGACCAGCATTAAAAACATGCCATCGTCTTTCAACAGACCAGGGGTCCCCCATAAACCGACCGGTCCTGAAGGAGGGGGAAGGCCCACCATATAGAGTCAAAGGGGGCCACCGTTTCAACAAGCCCAGCAGATAAGATGGACCCTCTAAGGGGCCCAACCTAGAACCACGGGGGTCGTGGAAGAGATTTACCTTTCCCCTGCCATACCAGCGAGACTTGGTACCCAGGGTCACCATACTCTAGGAGGTGCTGGTAAGGAAGGGGAGTGCCCCCCTTACGGGGCCCTTGCATATGGGAAGCTCCAGGGGAACCACCTTACCAAGAAGGCATGAGTACAGACCAAGCACCGGGGTGCTGGGACAAATGTAGTTTTAGTAACCTACTGCGCCGAAGAGCCCGAGGGCCCGGCATCTAAATTACATCATCTGGATGTGCCACCAACAGGCCCACCAGCTGCCAACCCGCCTGGTGAAGGCAAGGCGCCAGTAAGGGGGATGGGGGGGGGCAGAGCCCCGTAACCAGGGGTCCCCTAATGCCAGAGAAGAAGGCAGCAAGCCTGTACCGATTTACCAGGGACAGGGGATCGTGGATAAGTGACCAAGAGGGGATGAGTGTTCAAGCAACCATCCAGTAGCTTCCGGGAGACACTGTCGGCCAACCGACCCACTCCGTCTGATGCAAAGGCTGGGGAGTAAGGGAGACGACCCAGTAGGTCCCAATGCATAAGCCCCCCCTCAGGCGTGTCCCCAGACACGCCAGGCTAGTAGCCTGGGCCGAAAGAAAGGCCCCAATAGTGCCTCAAGCCGCAGGGTTGATCCTGTGACACTGACTAGAAATAGTCTTAGGCGTCCAGCTGACCCCAGATAAACTAAGAAGAGCTAGATATTCGTAATAGGTCGAAACCCCCCCTCGGGCAGGGGACCCGTGACCCAAGACAGAGTTGTCATATATGGGCTACTTGCGAATGGTAGAATTGCTAAGCCTGTCATAGGCCAACGGGGTCCAGACTACCTCATACTGATGAGGGGGGAGGATGGAAAAATTATATACAGAGGCCATGGCCCCATACCGTTAAGGCGATTAACAAGTGCGCCCAACACTGCAGGCCCAGTTCGGCCTGCGCCAGTTTCAGAAGGGAGAGCAGGGACTAAAAACACCCTGACAAAAGACTGAGGGGGGACTGTCCAGCGAGAGCCCATCCTGAGCCCAGGTGGGTTACATCCAAGAACCACCAGAAGGGGAAGGCATATTCCTGGATGTGAGACAGCTGTGCAGTCGCCCCCTCGCCCAGACGGGCGAGGGCCCCCCTTCATGCTTGCGAGGTTTTGGCAGATTTGGACTTGGTCCTGCCAGAAGGCCCAGGGCGCTGTCTGCCCGCGCCATGTTGGAAATCCGCGCCATGTTGGAAATCCACGCCGAACAGCTGGAAACACACCTCAGATTCACGTTTGACACTAACGTAGGGAGGTGGAGGGGAGACCCTGCCTCGTGGAGGCCGGAGCGGCCTTCTGTGGAAGGGTGCTATAGCCTTTTTGCCAAAAAGGTCCAAGCAGGCCCCGAATAACCTCCGTCCTCTGAATGGAAGGCAAGTGAGAGCCTTTTTTGTAGCTCCATCAGCGCCAGTCGCAGCCAGACCAGGCGGCGAATGGCTACCGCAAGTGCTGAGCTCCTAGCACACATCTTAATGGTGTCATCCAGTGCCGATAGAATAAACTTCACAAAGGCTTCGCAGTCTGATAGCGCACTAAACACCCCCCAAGGGAGATCCTCAGGGCGGTGATCCAGTATCTTTCTGACAAGATTCCTGGCGGCACAAACCGGGCGCAGGGCTGTCCCAGTACACGAGAAGGCGTGTGAGGCCAGTCTGTCAATGCGCCGGTCCTCAGCATCCCGAAGGGTACGATAAAAGGGGGCAGTCATAAAAGGGGGGTTTGTGACCCCTATAACCGGTGCGTCCACCACCAGGGGAGCTGACCATAAATTGACCACATCAGGGGGAAAGGGGTACTTCCATTCCCAGACCCCTGGAATTTCTTTAAGCTTACCAGGCGATACCTATTCCTGGGATATAATATTCTGGAAATGTTCCTGTTCTAGGAACTCCAAGCGCGGTATGGAAACTCTCCCTTTTAGGCTTGGGGATCTCCCCAGGGGGAGAGATTGACAAAACCTCAAAAATCTTGATCAGGATTTCATCCGTGTCACACAGACCCCAGGAGCCAGGCTCGGATTCCTCACGGCCCGCGGGCATCCCATGGGAGGAGCCCGAGTCTGAGAATAGCTCACCTTCCTCAGAAGGGTCAGGGTCCTGCATATCAGCAGAATCATCGGTATCGTCAGGAACCGGGGAGCCTGGGGGCGTCAGGGACCGCTTTTTACCAGGGCCCATATGCTCCGCCAATCCAGAAAGCACCTGCTCCGCCGTGGGCAACGCTCGCGGCACCTCTTGCAGGTCATCCCCGCTGGAGTGGGACTCATCATGAGTGATGTTTGGGAGCGGGAAGACGGGGGTGAGGAAGGGAGGATCCTCTGTTAGCAATGCCTGTGCTGCACACTGTCCTCAGACCTTTGCCCTGTCGGCCTCAGCCAGGGGCTGGCCACACACTGCACACAGCCGGTCACGTCCCGGAGGGACCCCGGTTCCATAATTTTGAAATGCCTCCATATGGTGATTTTTATGCAGTATAACGCAGGGAATTATGCAATAAGCAACCCTGGATGCCCCAAACCCGCTAGTAATGTGGGAGAATTTGTAAAGAGGACCCGTTGTAATATATGTTAGGCCGGGGCCGGTAACGAAGTCTTGGCTTCTGAAAGACACAATGGGACAAGGGGAGAGAAGTCAGTGCCATGCTCTGTTTGAAAAACCTAGAGACCATACCGCCCCGGAGGGCACTTACATGACCGAGGGAGGAGACGAGCCACACCACGCGCGCGAAGATAGAGAAAATGGCGCCAGCGAACCTCGAGGGGAGGGCCAGGCCAGGCTGTGACGCAAGACGCGTCATGCCAAGTCTCCGCCTCCCCCAAAGAGTGCGAAGCTCTAACCGACAGCAATGCAGCAGCGGAGAATAATTAACATCTAATGCTGACACGCTGGAATGAATCTGCCGAGGCAGACTGATAGTGAGAAAAGACAGCTCGCACTGTACAGTGATGCGCGGCACTGACCCCCTGATTAAGAAACAAGGTCTAATGGCGGATGGGCGCTAGGGCTGCCACACACACGCACACCCCCCCCTTTCTTTTCCCCCCGAGTTACGGGAAGGAGCGAGGGGAGAAGCTGACGGTGTCCATAGACTGAGTCTATGAGGGGCACGGGCAAAATTGCGGGAGGGGCATCCTCTAGAGGCTCACCAACGGCCTGACCGCCTACCCTATGGAGGGGGACTGCGGTGGAGCATAGCTCCATTCAGCACACCAGGTGCTACCTACCTTCACCCGACCCGCGCAGCCTAGGCTGGGAGGCATATTTCTTCTGAAGAGGACGGGTGGAAATAGTCCCACAGGACCTTGGGCCGTAAGGCCCGCTCGCCTGCGAGAGCGTGATACTTCATGTCTTCGCAGTTCCAGCACTGCAGAGAAATCTGGGGATTTGTGGGAGGTCCCGCGGTATATGTAGGGCCGGGAGGAGCTTGTTTTCTACATGTCTGCAGTGCACGGCGCCGGAGGCGGAGGACTACCCACATGTTATGACTATTCGGGAGCAGGACGTGCTGTATGCTTAGAATAAGGTCTCAACCAGTGGGTGTAAGGCAGAAGACCTCTGGAAGAAAACCGACAGAGCAGAAACCTGTCCTTTCAAAGTACTAAGCTGGAACCCAAGATCCAGATTATGCTGAAGAAACTCCAAAATCCTGGGTATCGAAAACGCCCTGCAAGGCAAGGCCCTAGCCTCACACCAATCAATATAGGACCTCCAAGTCCTGTAGTAAATGCCAGAAGAGGACCACTTCCTAGCCCTAATCAGGGTCTGAACAACAGCCTCAGACAAACCTTCCTCCTTCAAGATGAAGGTTTCAGCAGCCAAGCCGTCAAGGCCAGTGTTTGTAAATTGGGGTAAACCTGAACCGGTAGACCCCGTAAATGTGAGGTCAGCCGAGCCAGAACCAGTCGGATGGCTCTGAGCTCCAAGACATTGATGGGGGTGTGAGCCTCCTGAGGACCCCACACCCCGCTGAACTGATGACTTTTCCAATAACCTCCCCAGCCCGACAGGCTGGCATCCGTGGTAACCATCTCCCAACAAGGGACCAGAAAGGATCTGCCCTTCAACAGGTTGCTCGATTCCAGCCACCACCGAAGGGACTGACGAACCCTGGGAGACATCCTGAAAGGTTGATCCAATGACTGCGGACACCTGTTCCAATGCGTCAATAGGTGAAGTTGAAGGGATCTCATGTGAAACTGTGCAAACGGTACCACCTCGAAGGAGGATACCATCAAGCCCACCAGTTTCATCCCCTGTCGGATAGAGGGACAAGGATTGGCCAGAAGAAGTCGGATCAGACCCTGAATCCCCTGCACCTTGGTCTGGGGCAGAAACACTCTGGCCAGAATGGTATCCAGATTCATGCCCAGAAATGAAATCACACAAGACGGGGAGAGAGAAGACTTGGTGCGGTTGATCACCCACCCGAACCTCTCCAGGGTCGACACCACCTGGTGGGTGTCCAGCTCCGCCTGACGGAGGGAAGAAGCTGAGATCAACAGGTCATCCAGATAAGGCACAAGGAGAATGCCCTGAGCTCTGAGCAGAGCCATTATTCCCGCCAAGACCTTGGTAAAGACCCTTGGCGCCGAGGTCAGACCGAAGGGAAGAGCTACAAACTGATAATGTTGATCCTCCACCGCAAACCGGAGGAATCTCTGATGTGCCTGAAAAATCGGAACATGCAGATACGCATCCTTGATGTCTATGGATGTCATAAAATCCCCTTGGCGAAGGGAATTGATAGCCGAGCGCAGAGTCTCCATGCGGAACTTTTTGGCTCCGATAAACCTGTTGAGAACCTTGAGATCTAGAATGGGTCTCACCGAACCCTCCTTTTTGGGAACCGTGAAAAGGTTGGAGTAACCCCTGCCTCTCTCCGACGGAGGCACCGGGCATATAACCCCCATGTCCAGAAGGTTTTTCACTGCTAACAGGAGCCCCTGTGCAGCCTGAGGGTCCGAGGGCACCCGAGACCTTAAAGTGGACCAACACCCAGGATTTTGACTATCCTGGGTTTTGGTCCACTTCGGTGGGGCACCCCGATCAGGGGTGCCCCGCTGTGTGAAACCCCCCAGAAACCCAAAAAAACTCACCTCTCCCCGCTCCCACGTGAACGCCGCAGCCAATCCCCGCCAACGTCCAGGCGGGGATCAGGAACGTCCAAGCCGCCGCCTCCCGCGCGTCACTCTCGGCGCGCGCCCCCGCCGGCCATTCACAGAGGGCCGGCGCGGGCGCGCGCACGTCTGGAGGGGCGCGCGGGAGGCGGCGGCGGCGGATCAGGTAAGCTGTTTTGGGGGTTTCTGGGGGGTTTCACCCCGCGGGACATCCCGATCTCGGATGTCCCGCGGGGTGGGAGGTGATCGGCCCGGGAATCTTATAGATTTCCGGGCCGATCACCCCTGGGTGTTGGTCCTCTTTAAGAATCTTGGGGGCGGCCAGTACTCGGAACTCCAGTTTGTACCCGGAGGAGACCACTTCCAAGATCCAACTGTCTGTGACCTCCCGGGCCCAGACCTGGAAGAAGAGCCGCAGTCGTCCCCCCACCCTGGCGGGTGAGGGCGCCCCTTCATTGCTGAGCCAGTTTAACGGCAAGCTTGGGCTTGGAACCCCAGGCAGCCACGGGACGTGCCCGACCTCTGCCTCTGTTCCAGGACGAGCCCCTGACACCCGAGAAGGCCAAACCCCTAGCCGTTCTGGCCCCTCGAAAGGAAGGAGTGAACGAGCCAGCCCCTCCGCTGAGGTAACTTACCTCTTTTAGCAACAGCATCCAATTTATCTCCAAACAGCCGCGAACCCAAGAAGGGAAGATCTGTGAGCGACTTCTTGGCCCCAACGTCCGCTAACCACTGGCGGAGCCAGACCAATCTGCGCATAGCCACCAGTAAGGTTGAAGTCCTACTAAACACGACAATAGAATCTTCCATCGCAGCCATGACAAAATCCATGAACAATTCGCATCTCTTAAGGATAGCGAACTCATCGCTAGCTGGATCAAACTGAGCGTTATTCAGCCAGTCCCTGATAAGAGACCTGGTAGCAAGCGACACCAGGGCAGATGCACTAACAGGCCGCAGGGCCGAGCCCACGCTGGCAAATGTGTGGCACGCCATCTGATCAAGGCGCTTATCCTCGCCATCCTTAAGGGAAGTGGCATCAGGGGTGTTCAGCACAGAAGAGTTGGTCAAACCTAAAACTGGCGCGTCGACCTCGGGAGGAGAAGACCAGCGCTTAACCGCCTCCACCGGAAAAGGATACTTCTTATCCCATCCCTGAGGAACACCAGGAAGCCGACTGGGCCTCTCCCATTCTCTAAGGATCAGCGCAACAAAGTGACCCTGAGTAGGGAATACCAGACGGGGCTTGCGGGCCCCAAAAAATTCTCCCTTCTTGAGAGGGGGCGCCTCAGGCGGTTCAATATCCAACACCTCCAATAAATGTGACAAAACAGTGGCCATATCTACAGCATCCCCCAGCGCCTGCCCGATATCGGCATCCCCAGATTGAACATAGTCAGCCTCTGTTTCCTGATACAATTCCCTCTCCTCTAACGGGGAATAATCTGACAAATCAACGGAATCGTCGTCAACATCCCACAAGGGCTGGGCCGACGACAAATGTCTTTTAGCCTGGGCCTTCTTGCCCACCGTGCTAGCAATAATTTTCTCGATGCTGGCCAACCTAGCCCAAACATCAGAGAGCGACTCCCCGCTGGCACCAACGTCACTTGGGGTACGGATAAGGTGGGGAGGGGAAGGCGATGAAGCGGGAGGAGCCGACCCAGAAGGCTGGGTACCAGACTGCCGCGTTATGGCCTTATATGCGCATGGTATACAGATCAGCACATTCTCCCCCGTAAGGGATACCTCACACCCCACACATGGCCCAGATTGTCCCAGAGGGAGCCCGAGCCCAGTATCCTACGGAGCCTCCATATGGTGAATTTTTGTGGTCAGTCGCAAGACTGCAGCGAATTTACGCCTAAGCAACCCGGGATGCCCCTTAAAAGTCCCGGTGGGAGGATTTGAGGTGAATTTACACTAGGGACCCCAGGACCAGGAGGAACCCTTTAATATGCACATATACAATGCAATCTGTAACACACAAAACAGGCAACATAAGTGCAATCCTACATATATAAGGCAATAACACATACCTAATTGTATATGTATATAAATAAATAAATAAATATATATATATATATATATATCCAGCCAGACATGCGTAACCAACACAAAAAAAACACACACATGCCCGCAATCAGTGGGGGCCCCCCGCTAGAGAGGGGCCCCCACATAAGCTAAGGAAGTGGCCATCCGGCCCTTACCACTCGGAGCGCAGCTCAGAACCAGCATCAAAATGGCCCCCGAGAAGTGCCTCATGCTGGAAGAAGGAGAGAAGGGGGAGGGCAGGCCAGTGCACAACACACGCACGCCAGGCCAAGCCCCCCTCCAGCAACGCGGATCCCCTAGAAACGAGCCACAGAATCTACCCCATAGTGAGGTCTCACGGTGGAGCAGTGCTCCTTCCGCACCCATAGGGTGCTGCCTACCTTCACCAGGACCCGCAGCCTAAGCTGGGAGGCTCAAATAGGGGCAATTTAGAAAGGGTCCTGGCAGTAATAGGGACAATAGACGGCCGGGCGCGGGCCCGGCTTACCTGTAAGTAAAGAAGTCTTCATCTTCTGTCTTGTCACCTTCCCTGCAGAGAAGGAACTGGGAATTTGGAGGGAGGTCCCAGGTATATATGGACCGGGAGGGGCTTTCTTTTTTTGCATATTCATCTCTGCAGAAGTTCGCTCTCTACTGGAGATTACCCACATGTCATGAAGATCGAAGTGGAGTGTATGGCACACTTAGAATAAATGAAGGTAGCATAGTTTAAAGTTATAACTTTAAAAATAAAATCTATACTAATGTTTGTACTGGGCAGCAGCAATCCACTGTTTGGTTAGTCCTGACTACTTCCATATCCTTAAGAGGTTACCAGATAGAAATTAAGTGTGCAACCTAAGAAAGTTGTACCCACTACTCAGCAACGTGTAAACATGAAAATATAGATATATAGAGTTAAGTATTACAGTATTTTGGTCCACTTAGTATGGTTCCTAGGAGGCATCCCTGTGTTCATTATCCATTTTAAGCTTTGAAAATGTTAAAAACCTATAACAAAGTAGTCTACCCTGTTTACAGTGTGCTAACTACAACTCTCTTTTAACAGGTTATGCTTGTTGACAGTGAAACTGCTTTCTGCCCTCATCAATGCTAGTATGAATTTTTCAGAAGCATGACTGGAAAGAACTATAAAGCTGAAATAAGTTCTATAAACACAAAATGTTCATAGCCGAGATCAAGTCAAGTGCACAAGTGTTCTGCTGTTTAGAGCTGATGGAACTAGTTGGGACATATTCCTTTCTTATGGCTTTGTAAATCTGTAACCTGACAATGTGAAAGAAAACCTGGACAGCACGTCAGAAGTTTACATAAAGTTTGCCATGGGCCTGCAGGATTGAGCTGATGTGATTTCATCCTCCCTAGCTTGCCTGGAAAAAGATAAAACATTCCTACCCAAACAAAAGCTTGTCAATGAAATTACAGCTGTGGAAGAAGTATCGTCGTCTTATGATTCCTTATTCTTCTGGCAAATCTGTCAACCAATTTTCCTACATTTCTACCAGTATTGCACATTCAAGCAATCTTTTTTTGTAACCAAAACGTCCTAAAGACTTTAGAACAAAACATGCCAGGGGGCATCAGCCCCTACTTACCCGTCACCCACACCACTGATCGAGCACCTGCAGCGCCCCTAGAAGAAGCCAGCCTGGTGGGTAGGCGTGGCACTCCCATTGAGATCTCTGTACACGGGGAACTCCCAAGATCCCTGGCAATCCTATCATCCTGCAATCTGCTTCAAGGGTTAACCTAGACAAGGTAGTTTATATAGCCACAAAAAAGGCTGGAGAAAATTAACGGCCTAAGGCAAAACATTGCTAGGGAAATGGGCACCACCCTTGAGTGACTACGGTGTCCCTCTATTGACCACTAAGGGAAAAAGTATAAAAAAAAAAAGTATTTTCCCTGTCAGGTTGTCCATATAGGGACATCAAGCAATTACAAATGGGATGTGGAAAGCAGAAAGGTGGGATGCAACCCTACAAGTACAAAACTTGGACAAAAAAGGGCAACTGTGAAAAGAGTGGCATATTCAGTCTGGAGAAGTTATGCGGAGAATCAGGCCTGGCCGGGGACTGAACTTCCGCCTGAAGTACCTTTCTTTCAAAACACTTAATCTATGCAGATGTTCAGACCATTGACTTATAAAATTAAGTGAAGCTGTGAATCAGTGACTAAGTGGCTGCTTTGTTCACTTGGTCTACAGAAGCCTGGTGCTGGAAGGACCAGGATACACCCACAGCTCTGGTAGAGTGAGCCGTTAAACAGGGGTTCCTTACCCTTAGCAGAATAGGCTTGAGAAATTGCCTGCCTGATCCAGGACTCTGGTCACAGAGAATTTGTTACAGGAGTGACCAGTTGACCCACCCCAATAAACAAATACCATCTATGTCATGTAGTGGAATCCAGACAAGGATTCTTTCCAGGCCATGGGATCCGGAATAGTCATCTTGTGGCTTGAAGCTTTTTGTTGTGCCGGGATGTAAACCGGCGCCAATACTGTACCCTTACCAGCCTCTCAGGTTGGGGAAGCTGTAGGCAACCGTAAGCTATGTTGTCTGTATATATACACTGACTGGGGGAACACACTCCTCTCTGAAATATTTATGGACAGTTGATTTTTCTGCTAACAGGCCTGACTCAACCACCCATGACTTAACCTGAAGGCCTGTCATCCATGGTCAGCATGTCCCCCTGCCAGAAGGATGACCCTCCCATGATAAGAGGGAACCAAAAATTTCCCAGAGTGTTTGACAGAGTGAAAAACAAAAGTCCAGGAAGAACTAAACAAATGCAAACTGTAAACAACACAATACTGACCTCATCCTTAATAGGTACAAGCCCTGGCTAATCATTAATTTAATACATACCACACTCGGCTACAAAACTCTAATCCACCCTTCCTAAACATAGGACGTAGCTAATGTGAATTCCAGGATCTTAGTATATATCCAGTGGACAAAACACCACACTACTATGCTGGCCTTACACAGCAACCGCAGATAATTCTTCAAGTCCTATGATATTAACAGGTACAGGCATACATGCTTGGTGTCCACCATCTTCCCAAAAGGTTTTCCTGTTTCTGCGTTGGCTGTGCCGATTCCAGGTATTCCATGCAGGATTCCATATTTGCATGAACAGTTAAGGTACTTTAGGTCCAGAGCTGGATGCAGTCCCCCTGTAAAATTTGAAACACTCACCTAGGATAAAATGGTGACCACCAGCGCTACTAGGCGATTTGCATTCTGCTCGAGGCTCGTTCGACCAGACGCCAACCAACCAGACGGACACCGGTCATCCAAAGACCCTTTAAAGTTCTCTTAAAAAAAAAAAAAAAAAAAATGGTGGACCTACCGTATGGTACCTAAAGGAGCTCAAACCAACCCCCCCCCCCCCCCCCACAAAAAATGATGGGAAACTGAACCTGAAACTCCTAAGAAGTCCACACTATCTTATGAAGCCTCTGGAGACCCTGCCAGAGAGTACTTAAGCGGATATCACCTTCATGCGAGACAGGCTGAAGTCTGTACTGATAGATCTGAGTCAGTAATCGGCGCCAGATGTCTACTGCTTCTGTGGACAGAAACGGTGACAAAATACAACTCTGTGAAGTACTCACCTGTAGAGTTGATATTATATGCATACAGCATGTCCTGCTCCAGATATAGTAATAACGTGTGGGTAATCCTCCGCCTCGGGCGCCGTGCACTGCAGACATGTAGAAAACAAGCTCCTCCCGGCCCTACATATACCAAAGGACCTCCCACAAATCCCCAGCATTGAAAAACAGTGAGAAGAGAAGCCGGGAGAACAACCACCCAGAACTGGCAATAATATCAATGATAACAATCACCATACAGGGGATCCAGAACAAGTGAAACCAGGGTGGGGTGGAGCAGGACGTGCTGTATGCATATAATATCAACTCTACAGGTGAGTACTTCACTGAGTTGTATAATTCTAAGCATACAGCATGTCCTGCTCCAGATATAGTAATAACGTGTGGGACATCCAATAGCATAGTCCATAAAGTAGGGTGGGATCCCCATGAGCAGGGCACAGCCAACAGTAAAGCGCTGTCACCCCCAACCATGCTACCAGAGCAACGAGAGCAATGCTCTAACCTCAACCTTTGAACCTTTTAAAGGGAGAACTAAACCCAAGCAGCGGACTAGCCAACTTGCTCACCAGAACTTAATGCTAAGAGTCACGAGACCAATCACAAGTGGTGAGAGAACAGAAAACAGAGAAGAAGAATCTTCCCATAACAGAATAGGCCAGAATGGTGGCCTAATCATGCTACTGCAAGGAGTGCAGCCATGGCAACATCAAAACTTTCCCCGACAGGGAATATGAAACCTGGTCTCAGTCAGGACCAACAGGAACGCTAGCAACAACACTTCAACAGAAGCCGAAGGTATACTTCTCGGCACAGCAGGTCAACACTAGCCAAGTAAGACCCATCCAAGGGCACCTCTCCCGTGGAGGTAATTAGGGCCGGTACTTAATAATAGGATACCGAACCCCTTAAAAGGCAAATCCCTCCAGGGACAAAAAGCCATTCAGGAAGATCTCCAACCCAGTAGAGAGATGCAAGTCCCTTATCTCATAATACGCAGGACAACATCCCAGAGACCAGAGAATCTGGAATAATGAAAATAATGAAAATAAGGGCCCTCGCCTGGAACAAGACTTAGCGTAAGGCGGCACCCTCACCTCATGGGATACAGATATAAATAGCAATGTACATAAATGGAAAGATTATAAACCGCCACAGAGCCATACGTATGGCACACTTCTGGCTGGAGCAATCGCCCCGGAGGGGAGATATGATGGAAGGAACGGTTCAGACAAGAACCTCAATAAGGACCAAGGGAACCCTGGGCAGGGCATCGGGATAAGAAAACCCCCCAAAGGGAAACCAGGAATTCCCCAAGGAAGGCAACTGAGCAGACCCTGAAGAATGCTCAACACCAGAGATTGGATCAGGCTTTTGCAATGGGTGAACAGGGCATGTCCTGGACCATTCACAGAACTAAGTTGGGAACCAATACCAACACCGCTGATAGAACCCTAATCTTCAGGAACAGAGATCGTCCAACAAGGAAAAGGAGCTTAGACCCAGCAAAACAGAATGGGTACAACATACCCTAACATAGCGTGGCAGAAGGAAGGAAGCGAAGAGTAGGAACTAGGTCCTAACTCACCAAAAGAGCAAGACACCCCGAGATAGAGCATCTCCAACGGGGTAAGCACAAAACCTGCCGAATGCCAAGGTAGAGCCCAAGATAAAGGAGCCTGACCATGTAAGATAGACCTCGTGAGGGAACATACAGGCCTACTGTTCTTCAGCAGAAGCCTCTGCGGACCATACCCCACTGGGCCACCCAGGCCCCTAGCATAAGGGTGCTGCTTGTCGTCAGAAAACTTGCGCAAGCCCCCGCCCAGGAGGGCAAAAAAGGGGATAAGGCATTTAAAGTATAATGTCTAGCCAGAACCACTAAACCCAACTTAGGGCAGACCAATCTGGACCAATAATAAGGGTAGAACCCTGTGATAGAGACGGAGTCCAACAGGACCATACCAGTATGCACTCAATGGAACAAAAGAGAACCTCCTGCAGGAGGGAAAGTACCAGAAAAGGATGAGGGATATTAATTTCCCCATAGAAGGAATCAGAGCTCCCCTGGAATAGAGCCAGGCCCAAGAATTCCACAGGGAACAAAGAACATGCCACTGTCCTACAACGGACCAAGAGTCCCCAATTGGACAGGTACTGCAAGAGAGTAGTCCAGCAAGCTAGGACCCACCGAATGCTCATTGTGACAATCAAAACCAGATAGGTAACTGGATCCTTCAAGGTCCCTACCTAGAAACCACCAGGGGTTTCAAAAGAACAAGCCCCCTTTGTCATCCTGCCAGATTTGGTACCATGGTAACCATCAACAGGGAAAAACAGAAAGGTAGGGAATGATCCCAAACGGTTCCCTCGAGTAAAACCAGCGGAAGAATAACCGCCTCCACTAGAAGGAAGGTAAACAGACCTAGACCCAGGGTGCAGGACCCTCAACCAGGACTAAATGCTAAAATGTCTCAGAGCCCAAGGGCACAGAGAGCAAAGTGATGTCAACAGACCAGCCGCCAACGGCCACGCCAGGTGCAATTCTGCCTGGAGATAAAAACTAGACAGGACGGAGGACCAGAGGCCTCATTCCAGTAAATTCACTTATAGCCAAGAGAAAACAGCACTAGCTGAAGCCTAATCCAGGTACAATCCTGGCACTGGAGGATGGAACAGAGTAGGGCTTGAGTCAACTAAGGTCCATCCAAAAGACTCCCTCTTGTAAGTAGAAAAGGAGGGCCTGATAGATCCCCTGGTAGCTGCCCCCTGGTGTCATGCGAGACATCACTCCCATCCAGAACCTAGCGGGCACATGAATGCAACAGGGGACCCAGCCTAAAGCCACAACGATGGCGGAGACCGCCAATACCCAGCAGTAGTGGGCTCAGTATCCAGAAGACACCTTGGAGTCAGAATAAACATCTCAACACGCCACAGGCGGCCAGAGGACCCCTGGTATATAGGGCGCTGACGGCCCATTCAGAGGCGCCAAACCTGAATGCCTATGGATACAGATGCTAAACCCCCCAAGGGTTAGAAAGGTAGACTCCCTCATCCTCAAGAGAGAGGAGGAGCCACTGGCGCAGGGACCCCAGTCTCTATATGACAATGGCGTACTAGCAAGGAAGCCATACCTGACAGGCCCAGGAAAGCCTGCACCCATACCTGAAGAAACACAGGGGACCGTAGTCCTCCTGACCGACTCAGGGAAGGACCACCCAGCAACACTATCCCGTATCCGGAGGAACTACCTCCTAAGGCCACTAGAACGAGGCAGGATGCCTCCTGATAGGTGAAAGGTGCTGTGGCCATCCCCTCACCCAGGTGGGTGAGGGCGCCCCATCATGCGTGAAGATCTTTGGTGAATGATACGGGCTTAGCCTGGCCAGAAGGCCCCGGGCGTTGAATGTCACTTCTGGGACAGGATACCGAACCAGACCCCGCAAGGGGCATCCCCGGTTCCTGCTTAACACTATGATATGGAGGTGGAGGGGTATCCCTGCTCCGAGGGGGCCGGGACGGCCGCCCCTGATTGGGTGAACTGTCCTGTTTCCCAAATAGGTCCAGACCCCAACAGGCGATGCCCTCTAAAGGGGAGCCCCGTCAGGGTCCTTTTAGCATCATCGTCTGCCCCCCACTGTCCCAACCAGAGCAGGCGACGTATAGTTACCACTTGGGCAGAAGTCCTCGCACACATTTTGATGGTGTCATCCAGAGCTAAAAGGATAAATTTAACAAAAATATCACAGCTGGAGAGTGTGTAAAATACCTCCCAGGGTAAATCTTCAGGTTGATGCTCCAGCATCTTTCTTACGAGAGCCTTAGCAGCCACTGCAGTGATGGCTGCGGCACAGACAGGGCGTAGGCGTGGGAAGCCAGCCTATCAATGTGCCGATCCTCGGCGTACCGCAAGGAGCTGTAAGAAAGGGGTGGGGGGGGTTAGGAACCTCAATAATCGGTGCGTCTACCACTGGGGACGAAGACCAAATATCAACCATCTCGGGGGGAAAAGGGTATTTCCAAACCCAATCCTCTGGGGGCCTTTGAAGTGCAGTGGGGCATTCCCACTCTTTAAGTACAAGAGCATGGAAGTGAGCCTGCTCGAGAAATTCCAAGCGCGCAGGCGCAGTATGGAAGCGCCCCCCTCTCGGCCTGGAGACCGCACCGGGAGGCGAAATGGACAGGGCATTAAAAATCCTGAGTAACATACCACCAATATCAAAGCTGGTCCCAGTCATCTTGACCAGCATCATCCTGACACCTCGGCCTCTCGTCAGAGGAACCTAGGTCAGAGAACAGGTCCCCATCTTCCGACGAGGCGCTAGCACGTGTAGAAAAAGACTCCTCAGAGCCCATAGCACAGGCCGAAGCCGCGGGAGTCCAAGGCCGTTGTCCATCAGGACCCACCCAGGCCGGACAACCCTTCAACAATCTGGACAAGCGTGGGCCGTCTAGGAGAGGTGTCTATTTGTAATTCCCCACTTGTACAAGACTCAACAGGAATGAGATTTAGGGAAGAGGAAAGGGGAGAGAAGGAGCGAGGTGCAACCACAGGCGCCGCTCGCAATTCCAGTGTCTGTTCAGAACATGACGCGCAGACCCGTGTCCCGTCAGCCCCAGCATGGGGGAGATCACACGCTACACAAAGCCGGTCCTGTCCCAGAGGGACCCCGGTAACACAATCCTGAGATGCCTCCATATGGTGATTGCTTAAACACAATAGGTCAATAGGGATTTATGCAAAAGGCAACCCTGGATGCCCCAACAACCCGCTGATTAATGTGGGAGATTTTAGGAAGGCCCGCTAATATCCTTATACGTATAAGTATAAATATGTATATGTATATATAAATATATATATGAATATGAGGCCGGGAGAAGCCACCGGGAACTCAGCGTCTGAAAGACATAATGGGAAAGAGATGTCAGGGCCGTGCACAGCTGGACAGACAAAAAAAACAGAGGGATTCGCCCGCGAGGGCACTTACAGCTCAAGTGGAGGAGGAGGAGACCGTCACCGCGCGCGCGAAGCTTAACAAAAATGGCGCCCAGCGAACCTCGAAGGGCAGGCTAAATACTCTGCCATGACGTGGAGCGCGCCGAACTAAGGCCCCGCCCACTCTAAAGGGCGCGAAGCTCTGAGGTAAAAATAAAGGCAAGGATACAACAACAAGCCTAAGGTTCAATAGAACGGTTACAGTTAATAAGTACGGGCACCGCAGCATCAAGACTATGCGGCAAGCAATGCAAAAACAGCAGCCGAAATAAGGAGCAAGCAGCGCGGCTCTGACATCTCTGAGTTAATAAAAGACAGAATAAAGGCCGCGATTGTGACACACCGGTACACTGGGACCGCCACACACATAACCCCCCCCCCCCCCCCTTTCTTTTCCCCCTAAGTAGTTGGGGAAAAGGGAGAATGGCGACCCGTTAATAGGGTCCAGCACTACGCGGGGTACGGGGCAATAATGCGAGAGGGGCATCCACTAGAGGCTCACCATCGGCCTAAACCGCCTACCCTATGTTGGGGGATTGCGGTGGAGCATGGCTACGTTAAGCACACACGGTGCGGCCTACCTTCACCCGACCAACGCAGCCCAGGCTGGGAG
This sequence comes from Gastrophryne carolinensis, assembly GCA_027917425.1. Lineage (NCBI taxonomy): Eukaryota > Metazoa > Chordata > Amphibia > Anura > Microhylidae > Gastrophryne > Gastrophryne carolinensis. The sequence goes on from CM051237.1 coordinate 199,933,114, forward strand.
GCATATTCTGATCACAAGAAGGACGGGTGGAAATAGTCCCGCAGGGCCTCGGGCTGTAAAGCCCAGCTCGCCTGCGAGAGCGTGATACTTCATGTCTTCGCAGTTCAGCACTGCAGAGAAATCTGGGGATTTGTGGGAGGTCCTTCGGTATATGTAGGGCCGGGAGGAGCTTGTTTGCTACATGTCTGCAGTGCACGGCGCCTGAGGCGGAGGATTACCCACACGTTATTACTATATCTGGAGCAGGACGTGCTGTATGCTTAGAATATCATTGGTTGTTTGAGACCCCCGACCTGAGGCACTGTAACCAGACAGATCTTGGCAGGTAATGGTAGAGGGACTTGCATGATAAGGGGCACTACAAGGCCTCTATACAAGGCCCACCCCAGATAGCATCAAGAGATCTTAAAAGGTTAAAAAAAACGTCACAATGCATTAATTTCCATTCACCCCAACATTACAAAACAAAATGGCCAAAACATGCAACACAGCAATGCATACTATATAAAAAACATAACTGCAGCTGCAGGGATGCCGGGGATGAGAATAGGACCGTTAGAAAGATGAACGATTGCGGGCCTGCGTAAGGAGTGTACCCAATGAGGAATTCAAATTCGGGATGCCCCAGGGGTATGTAGTCACCCAGCTCTGTAATCTTTTAGATTGTAAAAATATAATTGCCGTGGCTATGACTGGCCTGTCAAACCTTCAAGGTTTTAGTCTCTTTCGGAAAGAATCAGCAAATAGTAAAAGGTGGTGGAGTGTGTTGTAAGTAAAAAAATATATTAAATCAAGTAATCAAGGGATACTAGCTGAGGATTGTGAGGAAGTAGAATATATGGGGGGAGAAGTTAAGGGGCGATGTAAAAAACGTTAATATAAATACTAGTGTAAACTATAGAGCTCCGGACCTGGTTTAGGAAATAGAGGGTCAGCTGCATAGACTTGTAGAGCGGACAACACACGATGGTAGATTGGAGATAACGGATTTTAACTACCTAGGTATTGAATGGTTCTGCTTCAACTGCAAACCTCTGCTTGCTGCAAGATAACGATATGAACAAGTTTATTGAGGGGCTTTCCAGGGTGATGCTCTATTGGATCTGGTAAAAATGATAAGGACCTTGTAGGTTCATGGCTGCACATAGACTGGGAGCATTTGTTGAATAAAAATATAGTGGCCAAAAAGTAGTGCTTTAAATCAAGTGTGAGTATATATTTTAGAGGTAACAAGTATAAGCAACTAAGATTAAATGCCTCCTGGCTGGTAATTCTATAGCAGTTAAAGCCCATAGAAACAGGTAGGTGCCCTAACTGGGGGTAAAGGAATGGGTGACAGAGGAGGTGCTAAAGCACCACCACTGCTGGAATACCCAAAGCAAAATTCTGAAATGGGTAAATGTAAAAGTCATCTAAGAAAGGCTAGATCATTTATATGTGATCTAGGCTCCAGGGCCGGATTGACTTGACCCAAGAGTTCTTACACAATGACCAGTCAGCGGCTGCAGACATTCAGGTGAATGACGTCCACCAGACCACAGCTGCTGCTCTTGCACTACCACCCCACTGCCTGTCATTCAATGAGTGTGACCTCAAGGTTGCACCCAGGAGGATTGGCTGATACATACACCTCCTGGGTGCAGCAAGAAAGCTGCTCAGAAGCACCATCTTCGGGAACCAGCAGTCAGGTGAAGTCAGTCATTAAAGTGGACCAACACCCAGGATTTTGACTATCCTGGGTTTTGGTCCACTTCGGCGGGGCACCCCGATCGGGGGTGCCCCGCTGTGTGAAACCCCCCAGAAACCCCAAAAAACTCACCTCTCAACGCTCCCACGTGAACGCCGCAGCCAATCCCCGCCAACGTCCAGGCGGGGATCAGGAACGTCCAAGCCGCTTCCGCCGCCTCCCGCGCGTCACTCTCGGCGCGGGAGGCAGCGGCGGCGGATCAGGTAAGATGTTTTTGGGGTTTCTGGGGGGTTTCACCCCGCGGGACATCCCGATCTCGGATGTCCCGCGGGGTGGGAGGTGATCGCCCCTGGGTGTTGGTCCACTTTAATAAGCATGCACAACTAGCATATTTATCAATTTCCACTTTAAAAAAGTAACTCAGTCTGCTTTATGGAACTCAACTGTATTTCTTTATCCCAGTCTTCTTGGCCTTTAAACTAACAATTGGTATAATGCCAAGGCAAATGTGGTGCCCATTTTTAACAAAGCCTCTAGGGCTTCTCCAGGTATTACAGACCTGTAAGCTTAAAAGGGACATTAAATTTAATGACAATAATTTAGGCAGCAAGCAACTCATCTGTTGCATGCCCCATGTGCCTCTCCTCCATTTCCTGCACAACAGGGCAGAAGCTGTAGCAAAGCTCCAAAGTTTGCCCTTTTCAATTTTATTCCTTCAGGACCACACAAAAAAGTGGTCCTACAGCCACTTTGCCCCTTGGTGTTCTCAGTGTGAGCGAGCATAGCAAGCCAAAGTGGTCCCACTGCTGTCTCTGACCACAACACAGCTTGTTTAAGCTGCACCATGACATGCCCTTCCCAGATCAGCCACAAACCCAGAAACTAAAGCAAATAAATTGGTTTTGCCTAGAATACATGAGGTATTTACATACAATCAGATTTTCAGGTGATGGAAATGGCTTATTATTTACTTATCCCAAGTGGAATCAGGTGGAAAAGTATATTGTGCGACGACAACCAGCATGTGCAGCGGCCCTGACCTGGGTGCTCGCATGTGCCCAGAAGAGGCAGCAGTTGGAGGAGCGGCGGGGGGTGCTGTCTCTGGGCAACGGAGCGATGTCAGCGGAGAGGTGAGTTTTACTTTTTTTTTTTTTTTTTCTTTACTTACGCTGACTGGGGGGAGAGGGGGATGCCACACAGCCAATACTAATGGGGGGAGGGGGATGCCACACAGCCTATACTAATGGGGGGAGGGGGATGCCACAGCCTATACTAATGGGGGGAGGGGGATGCCACACAACCTATACTAATGGGGGGAGGGGGATGCCACACAGCCTATACTAATGGGGGGAGGGGGATGCCACACAGCCTATACTAATGGGGGGAGGGGGATGCCACACAGCCTATACTAATGGGGGGAGGGGGATGCCACACAGCCTATGGGAATGGGGGGTTACACTGCCTATATGGGGAATAGGGGGGGGAATGCCACACTGCCCATATGAGAATGGGGATGCCACACTGGGTATACGGGGAATGGGAGGGGGGAGAATGCCACACTGCCTATATAGGTAATGAGAGGGGTGAATGCCACACTGGTATATGGGGAATGGGATGGTGGCATGCTACAATGTCTATGGAATGGGGGCATCCCACATGGCCTATGGAAATGGGATAGGGGGAATGCTTATGACTGTCAGAATGACTGTATGTAATGGTGCGTTTTTGGTTTCAAGTATTTTTTTTCTTATTTATCTCCCCCAAATCCTAGGTGCGTCTTATGTGGCGAAAAATACGGTAACTTGTTATGCAGTTTTCTCTTGGCACAGAAGCTATTAAAAAGCATTACAAATTTTAATATAACGCTCTGTCCAACTTCTCTGATTGGTTTACAGTGATTTCTAAAGGACAATTAAAACATCTATTTGCTCTGGAATTATGCTGCTTTTAAAAGCCCAACTGATGAATTAATTTAATAAAACACCTTCTATGGCTTTTACATGTAAATGTAATCTAATAAACCCAATCAGGTTGTAAAAGAAATATGAAAAGAAATAAGAACAAAACAAACATGACTGGATAAAGCAAGACAGTAATTGAGCCGTAGGTCTGAGGTATAAGTGATCTCACTCTAGAAGTGTCAGTGAATCCTAATCAGGATCAGCTATGTTTTCTGTGGTTTATTAACTAAGCCCAAGGTACTTCCTCTGTGCAACCCTTAACCAAGCAATTACATGCATGTCAGAATCACTTATTTTTCCTAATCCTCATTGTTATTCTTTCCTCTCTTTTCAAATTCTAAAATAACAGCTGAGACCAGCATTTCGGGTTCTCTCCAGCATTACATGATCTTTACTCCATGCAAATCAATGAATAGTGGCTAATTTAAGAGACCTTAATCACCACAAACACCTCAGCTGATATATTCACTCAACCACCCTCAGCTAGTTCTTTAAAAAGGGTAGTGGCAACAGCTTAAAGCAGACCAAAACCCACTGAACTTTTAAAATAAATTAATCAAAGCCCCCTCTGTGGGTGTAGAAATGGAAAACATTTGTAAAATGGTTTTCTCTCATCTTTTGCTATGCCTCAATGGGAATTCAGACACTATCGCAGATTTAAAGCGGTCCTTCACTCTGAATAAGAGTCTATCTTATATGTTTCCCACACCCTGTAGATACAGATTGCTCACATTAAAAATCATCCTAACTATGACCCTTTAAGCATCCAAGATGGCGGCTCATGGAACATCAGGCAGCCTGCAAACATGAAGTGCCTTCTGACTGTGCTGCTCTGCATTCTGGGATTGCTGACCTTTTCCTGACCCCAGCTCTGCTCTGTCTGAGCAAAGCACAGCTAAAACCCGCCGCCCTGTACTTTATCCCACTTTCCTCTCTTCAGTAAGTGTGATGCTTCTGAGTCAAGATGGCGGCGCCCGTATCCTAAAGTCCTGGACAGAGTTGCAGCCCAGTGGGTGAAAAAATAATAAGGGACTAAAAACGTATAAAATATTTTAATTTTAGATGCTGGGGAATTTTTTTTTTTTTTTTAAGGTTTGGGCTTTTCAATAAATCATGGTGAAGGTCCGGTTTAAGTCCTAGTAATGTGTTAAGTCTAGGAATGATATGCACAACTGTATTGGCAAAAAACGCCAACATGCTGGTGTTGTGAATTGGTAGTTGATTAAAATTGTGCCTGGGAGACGGGCCTCATCACAGTGAACAAAACCATGTGGTATGTGGTGGAGAACCTCCCTCCACTGCTGCCGCCTTGTGAGCGGCGCAGCATCGTAGCTGGAGTGAGAGGGAAGATGAGGGGCATGGGCAGCATGTGGAGTTAGCTGGGGTTTGAAGGTGTTGGCTGCTGGTCTACAGCCAAGCCCCTCTGCTAAAAGCTGTAAGAGAGATTATCATCATCACTGGAAGAGAAGGGGGGGTGCAGTTAGCCTGAGTTTGTAGGTGTTCAGTGGCTTCGTTGTCTGCATCATCAAACTGTCAAATGCGGTTTCAGTAGACATCTTTACATCCACCCTGTACACTCGGTCCACCATAGCCTGGTACAATGCACCGTAAGATAGAAAGGAGCCTCTATGCACTTACAGACCTAGGACTAGGACACTGCCTTTCTGATCCACTAGCCGATAGTGGACTTGACAGTCGCGTTCTGTGCCCTTGGCGGCTAAAATGAAAAACTACCTTTTACTTGTGAAAAGCCAGTTAGGGGGCATTGATAGTCCAACTCGGACACTCTGCGGATAGAAGTGATGGCCACCAGGACAACATGCAGAGTTGTGGAAGCATCTAACATAGGGTCAAAGCGAGGGCCCTGTAGGGCTGACAAAACCAGATGAGTTGCCAATGTGCCATGGGACCTTCCTCGGTGGGCGATTCTGGGTAGCCCCCTATCTTGATCAATTAATTTTCAGCCAACGGTCAATGAAAAAAAAATAGATCAAAAGAGCAGAAACCTGTCCCGCGAAGGTTCTGAGCTGCAACCCATTGCCCAGGCCCTTCTGCAGGAAATCCATTATTCTGGAAATAGAAAAGCAGTGGCATGTATGGTCATAAGCCTCACACCAGGACACAAAGACCCACAAAGTCTGATGATAGATCATGGAGGAAGATGACTACTTTTGATTAGGGTCCAAATGACCACAGCAGACAACCCCTGCTCTTCTACGATCTTGGTCTCAGCAGTCAAGACGTTAAAGCAGACTTGGCAGCTGCCAACCTTACCACGTCCACAAACCACGTTCTTTTTGGTGTGGTACAATGAGGTGCAACAATCTCACCTACTTCAGCAATCAACCCAACAGTGGCATTGGGGGAAATGAATAAGCTAGTCGGGACCACGTCCAAGGAGAATGCAGAGCGCCCACTGCCACAGGACCTCTCATTTTAGCCACAAACGTATCCACCTTTCAGTTATGAAGGGACACAAAGAGATCCACGTCTGGTGTCCCCCACTGGTTGCACAGGGACTAAATCCTCCCCCCCCCCCCCCGATACAGATTCTCCTGCCTGAGCACCAATTCCTAAAAATGCACAGAACTGCAGCACGTGATCCCAATCACCTCTCGGAAGGCCAACCTGCTCTAGGTGCTGCCCTGGTGATTGACATTGACATATGCAACAGCTATCAAATTGTCAGACTGCACCTTGACCAGAAGACTGGCCACTAGGCCAGCAAAAACTTGACCACCCAGATGAGAGTGAACTGATGGATCCAGCCCCTAGACCACCACCACCATTTTTCGCAGGAGCGAAACAAGGACATCGCTATTATGAAGGAATGCCAGACCTACTGAACCAAGCACTTGTCAGTCTGATCATTAGGGGTCGCTTTGTCCGATATAAGATAGCGCACATCCCTAGCCAGAAAGGAATTGGTGGTGTAAACCACTACTTTTTCCACTCCCTCAGCAAAGTGAGGCATTCAAGTCCTTGGGCATCCAGGCAACTTAAATGGCCTAGTAAATGCCTTTTACAGAAGCTTTCATAGGAAGTTTATAAACATTTACCAAATATATTATATGTTTTCAATCTAAGGCCCCTGTTTATAACAATCATTATCATCATCAATAAGCATGGCAGCAGAAAGGTGTTGGTTTTCCGATCCCTTATACTCTGTATCTTCATGCTGCCCAAAACAAAAAAAAGTATCCTTCAGGTATTGGCAGCATCTTTATATTTACCAATGGCAGGGAGCCAGGGAATCCTTCTTTCAGCATTGGTGGCCTCTCGTTGAAGCATCCATGAAGCCTTGTTGACGACCCCACAAACCTGCTCTATTCATTGCAATGCATGGGGTCATCCCAAAGCGGGCTCACCACACCTGGCTTTGGCACACCCCCTCCACTGCAATAAATGGAGTAGGAGTGTTAAGGACCGTAAAGTCATATTGAAGGACGCCGCAATGTCTGTCCAGCAGTAGAGGGGGGAATCTCTCGTTCTCCCTCATTGGCAAGTATGAAGATACCAGATCTGCATGGATGAGTTGTGGGGGGAAAAGGTGAATATCTGCTTTATGTTATTGCTTGGACAGGGCATTTAAAGGGACATTACAAGCAAAGAGTTAGACCGTTTTCTACTCCATCCATGATGCATGAGGGGGGGCTACATCTGATTCAGGCTTGAGATGTAGAAAAAAAAACTTTGATTATAAAAATATCCTACTACACATTGAATAACAAAAAATCTCACCAGAATAAAATGCAAATTACAAAGATGGCCAAAAGTAGAACAATACCCACTCACATACACCAAACAATCATATTGCTGGTTCAGTTTCATAGGAGATTAGGACTGCAGGAGAGAAAAGGAAGGGGATTTTTCAGGTTCATTACTCAGTTTGGCTCCCATTGGGAAAAAAACAGAGAAATTCCTGAGCATTCCCAAGCAAAACACTGGGGGTGTTACTAATTGATCCATCGGTTGCTAAGGCAGTGGGTCCTCCAACGTTAGTACCCCCAAGAGCAAGAAATATCAGGGACCACGTAGATAGCTGCTAGCTGCAGGTGACTTGCCAGACCCAGAGCCTTGTAAACTAGTATAGGGGTCTCATGGTTCCCTTACCAGTTCAACAAAGGGTTAACAGTAAAAATAACATCACACAGAGAAAATGTAATTTATTTTAAAACATTTTTCTTTACTCACTTCTGTCAGCTCCTCTATCCCTCGCCGATCCAATTACAGATGCAGTGATTGCTGGATGGATCGCTCAGACGATCCCCTGCCCATCTGCTCTGGCCGGCGATCATCGCATCTGACAGCAGTAGCCCCTCTGGCGGGGCTAGTCGTGAAAATGGCGGCGCTCATGTAAGAAGCAGTGGGAGAGGGCATGTCGAGCACCCTCCTGAAAGTCTGAAGAGCCCTGGGGGGGGGGGGATCGGAAGCCTCCCTGGAGAAGAGGAGACCCAGCGGGAGTGATTGCGCACAAAGGTAAGTAAATGTCTCATTTTCTTCAAACAGGAATTGCTGGCGGCGGCTGAACCAGGGGGGGAGAGAGCACATAAAATCTACGTAAGGGTTATATTCCTTAAACAAGGAAACCGATCTGAGATCTCAGCTGTAGCAATGCCAGCACCAATGGCTCAAGGAGGCAGGAATTCCAGCTAAAAAAACACATGTGGTATTACTGGGGAGCAAAAGAGCATTGAAAATTGCCAAAAAGGTACTTTTCTTGGGAGAGGCAATTCACTGGGATGCTAGATAAAAATGCTGCACTTTCCCACAGGAAAGCTATGAGATTAGATAAGTCGCTAAGTAGAGGCTTGTAACTCTATACTTCAGAAATTCAGTGAACGGAGGGCCACCCTTCAATAAGTGTGATGTCAAGCCTCAGCAGACAATAAGTCGACTTGTGAACAAGCATGAGACACTGTTAAGCTGTGATTGATGATCAAAGGCACATGACAAGATACCATATTTTGTTGCCCTATAAGATGCACTATTTCCCCCTACCAAAAAAACTAGGGTGAATGTAAAAAAATAAACACACAAAAAAGTGACAGTGTCTGTCCCCGCTATGGCTTCTGGCACAGTGTCTGTCCCCGCTATGGCTTCTGGCGCAGTCGCTGCCTCTCGGCGGTCAGCACGTGCCAGCTCAAGACGCAGTGGCGGTGCAGACAGTGTTCATGTAAGTATACTTTTTGGGGGGGGGAGGTGAAAGATCGGGCCCGGTGGGTGGGTGGAGGATTGGGAGGGCAGCTGTTCAAGCGGCAGCCAGCAGCTCTCCCCAGCGATGGTGAAGGAAACACGCCCCACTCCCCGCTAGAAGCACTCTTGCTCACTGTCTGTCAGTGAAGCCAGGAGGGGAGGCGTTACTCTCACCACCTTGGCAACCGATCGGGTCAGGAGGTGGGTCTTTGACAACACCTACCCCCCCACCCCATCTGCAATTTGCCTTTAAAATCCCTTTAACTGGGGGCTGAATTAAGCCTGCCCCTTTAACCTGCGCACTGTGAAAAGCACGTTCAATGTGCAACTTACGTATAGCCACGGCCGGTTTACTACTTTCTTCACCTTCATGGACTTGATAACAAAACATGGCTCATTCCTTCTGACACAGCCTCTCTGCCCTCTCATACCAGAGAGGGAAGGCTACTATTCCACACCCCAAGATCAAGCAAACAAAAAAAAAAAAAGGAGAATTGCCCTCCTTTTTGCTGAAGTTTATATTCTCCCTAAATATTGCTATCTCTTGCCCCCCCTAGAACTGCTACTCTTTTTAGAACACTTTTCCACCTTACTCAAACCCCTTGACAAAACAACTGACACCATAAGACTATCATAATTGACCTCAAACAATGTGTCGCCTACTCTTCACTCACCTTTCTCCCTGTATCCAGCCCTGTATCCAGCATCTCGGCATCCCCACTTTCCCTCTCCGATAACAACCTTTTAACACTTCCCTTCCTACTAATCCCTCAGTACACAGACTTGTAAGCTTACAGTGGAACCTAAGAAACTTGGAACTTAAATCTCTCTCCAACTCCTTGCAATCCCACCATACTCTGTCCTAGTTCACCAATGTAGCCTCTGCACACTGCAGCCTCATTACCATATTACACTAACCTGGACATTTGCTGCCTTCAACCATAGCTCCCTTTATTATCCAAACTTCAGAACTGGCACAAGATCGGTTTATAAAACCCTATAATCTGGTTTCTGCTCAAGTCATTTAACCAAAATGGCCCTCACCAAAGTCACCAATGAACTACTAACCGTCAAATCCAAAAGGTCACTGGCCCATTCTGATTCTTTTTTACATTTCCTCTACTCTGATAATCTGATACTGTCAGCCATGCTCTGCTTCTCTCCACACTCGCTTCTCTTGGAATCAGAATCCCATGAATTGTCAAGTGCAAGAGTACATAAGGAATTCTGGTTTCAATGGATGGTTACAATGTATGCAGAGAATGGGGAAGTGCATTAAAAACCCTTTTTTAAGCCAGAGTATTTTACCAACTAGACATCTTATTTGCGAACAGTTATTAATAACCTGTAGAAGCGATTATTTAGTAAATGTATAGCTTCTGGAAAGAAGCCATTTATAAAACCTAGAGTACAAAATAACACTCAACATTTTGGTCAGATTTTAAAAGTTCAAAAATACAATTCTGTGAGTACTCACCTATAGAATTGTTTTTACTATGCACAGCATGGCCTGTTTCATGTAGTCCCTATGTCTGGGTATTCCGCCACAAGGTGGCACAGTGTACTGCAGAAGAATTGTGGCTCCTCCCAGCCCCATATAAAAACAGGAATCACCCATAGACCTCCAGTGTTGAAAAGCAGTTATACAAGAAGCCGGGAGGTAATAAAGGTAAAAGTAGCGGCCTTACAAACTTGTTCAACAGAAGCTTGGTGCTGAAAAGCCCAAGAGGCACCAACAGCCCGAGTGGAATGAGCAGTAATCCGGAAAGGAGGAACCTTCCATTTAGCAGAATAGGCTTGTACCACCGCCTGACGTATCCACTTGCTAATAGTAGATTTAGCCGGAGGCAAACCCTTCTTAGGTCCAGCAGGAACAACAAAAATACCATTTTGTGATATTATATTACATGTGTCACACACCCCGCTTCAAGACATTCATTACATGTGGGTATACTGGCCTGTAGATGGCGATCTTGCAGAGATGTCAATAAAAAAGTAAGACCCTCCCGGTACATAAATACCTGAGACCTCCCACTCACTCCCCAGTATAAAGATAGCAGTAAGGTAAAGGGACCAGGAAAGCCAATTAAAACTAACAAAGGTTCACCATATAAAGGATCCAGAATATCAAAGGGCAGGGTGAAGCGGGGTGTGTGACATACTTATAATACCCATTTTACAGGTGAGTAATCACAAAATGGTATTATTCTAAGTATGTCACACACCCCGCTTCAAGACATTCATTACACTTGGGACATCCAATAGCAGTGTCCATAAAGGGCGGGGATCCAAAAAACAAGGCACAAACTTAAACCACTGCAGCCTGCAGAACTTTGCGGCCAAAAACAGCATCCGCTGAGGCCCGAACATCAACCTTGTAAAAATTGGAAAAAGTGTGAACCGAAGACCAAGAAGCAGCCTTACAAACCTGCTCAACAGAGGCCTGGTGATGAAAAGCCCAGGACGCCCCAACAGCACGAGTAGAATGAGCAGTAACACGAAAAGGGGGAATCTTCCCCTTAGCAGAATAGGCCCCAACAATGGCCTGGCGAATCCATTTACTAATGGAAGACTTGGCGGGAGCCAAACCTTTCCTAGGCCCAGAGGGCACCACAAAAAGGGCGTCAGTCCTACGAAAAGGGGAAGTAGCCACCAAATAGTATTTCACACAGCGAACCACATCCAAAGAATGCAAGGAGGGTAGAACAATGTCCTGATTAAGATGAAAAGCAGAGACCACCTTAGGAAGGAAATCTGGCTTGAAGCGGAAAACAACCTTGTCCTGATGCCTCTCAAAGTAAGGGGCCTTAATGGACAAGGCCGCCAACTCCGATACACGCCGAACAGAAGTGATGGCAACCAGAAAAACAACCTTCTGAGTAAGCGTAGAAAGTGCAATATCCTGCAAAGGTTCAAAAGGAGGAACCTGCAAGGCAGAAAGAACCAAATTCAAATCCCAAACTGGGAGCAAAGGCTTCCTAGGAGGTCGCACATGCGTAACCCCCTGGAAAAAGGTCTTAACCAGAGGATGAAGGGCAAAAGACTTTTGAAAGAAAACCGCCAGGGCAGAAACCTGCCCTTTCAGCGTACTAAGCTGCAAACCTAGGTCCAGACCATGTTGCAGAAATTCCAAAACCCTAGGGATAGAAAACGCCCAAGGCCCTGACCTCACACCAATCAATATAAGACCTCCAAATCCTATAGTATATGGCAGAGGAAGACTACTTTCTAGCCCTAACCCGAGTCTGAATGACAGCATCAGAAAGACCTTCCTCCTTCAAGATGGAGGTTTCAGCAGCCACACCGTCAAAGCCAGCGTTGGTAAATTGGGGTAGAGCAGTGGACCCTGAGTGAGCAGATCCGGCAGAAGGGGCAGGACTAACTGATCCTCTGCCAACCTTACCACGTCTGCGATCCAAACCTGTCTTGGCCACCTTGGAGCCACCAGGATTGCCGACGCGCCCTCTAGGGCCAGCTTGCGCACCACTTTGCCCACCATGTAAAACGGAGGGAACAGGTATAGAAACCCCAGATCCCTCCAGTTCAGAGACATGGCATCTGCTGCCAGAGCCAGCGGATCCCGCGAGAGAGACACAAATGCCGGAAGCTTGTGATTGTGACGAGGCGCAAAGAGGTCCACCTCCGGAGTCCCCCACCGGTGGCAAAGCGACGAAACACCTTGGGGCTGAGCGACCATTCCCCCCGGCGAGATGACCCCCTGCTCAGGGAGTCCGCCTCTGTGTTCTCCACTCCCGGAATGTACACTGCCAAGATGCATGGGACATTGCTCTCTGCCCAATCCAGGATCAAAGAGACTTCCCTGAGGGGACGCCTGCTGCGAGTCCCTCCCTGGTGATTGATGTAGGCGACCGCCGTCCGATTGTCTGTCCGAACTTGAACCGGTAGTCCCCGCAACTGATGAGTCAAGTGAGCCAGAACCAACCTGATGGCTCTCAACTCCAGAACATTGATGGGATTGTGAGCCTCCTGAGGCCCCCACAGTCCCTGAAACTGGAGATCCTTCCAAAATCCCCCCAACCTGACAGGCTGGCATCTGTGGTGACCGTCTCCTAACGAGGGGTCAGAAAGGACCTGCCCCACGTCAGATTGCTTGGTTTCAGCCACCACCGAGGGGAACGCCGCACCCGGGGAGACATCGGAAAGGACTGATCCAATAACAGCGGGGACCCGTCCCAGGCCGCCTCGAACGATGCCACCATCAATCCCACCAGTCGCATCCCTAGCCGGATGGACGGGCGGGGGATGGATAGGAGACGCTGAGTCAATTCCTGAATCAGAAGAACCTTGGCTCGGGGGAGGAACACCCTGGCCTGAGAAGTATCCAGAGACATTCCCAGGAACTCCACCACCCTGGAGGGAGAGAGGCAGGACTTGGGATAGTTGATCACCCAACCGAAACTCTCCAGAGTGGACACCACGGTCCTGGTATCAAGCTGCGCCTGACTGAGGGAAGACGCCATGATGAGAAGATCGTCCAGATATGGCACGATGCGGATACCCCTGGCTCTGAGGATGGCCATCACTCCTGCCAACACCTTGGTATAAACCTTTGGAGCAGAGGTAAGGCCAAACGGAAGAGCCACAAACTGAAAATGTCAATTTTCCACGACGAACCTGAGAAATCTCTGGTGTGCCGGAAATATTGGAATATGCAGGTAAGCATCCTTGATGTCTATGGACGACATGAAGTCCCCCTGACAAAGTGAGTGGATGGCTGAGCTCTGTTTCCATACGGAACTTCCGGGGCTGTTGAGCAACTTCAGATCCAGAAGGGGACGAAAGGATCTGTCCTTCTTGGGCACCGTGAACAAATTGGAATAGAAGCCCAGGCCCCGGTCTGAGGGGGGCACCGTACAGATGACAGCCATGTCCAAGAGACTTGCTACTGCCGCCCGAAGCCCCTGAGCGGCCAGAGGATCTGACAGCACCCGAGACCGGAGGAATCTGGGAGGGGGCCGGAACTCGAACTCCAGCTTGTAACCGGAAGACACCACTTCCTGAATCCACCTGTCCAAGACCTCTTGGACCCAGACCCGGGAGAAGAGTTGTAGCCTTCCCCCCACCCGCAAGAGTGAGGGCGCCCCCTCATTGCTGAGCCGGCTTGGCAGCCCCAACTGTGCCCTGGACGGGCCCGACTCCTGCCCCTGGACCAGGAATCACCTCTGGACGAGGGGAAAGCCGAACCCCTGCCAACTCTAGCCCCACGAAAGGACTGAGTGAAGGAAGCCGCCCCCAGAAAGGGGCGACGCTGCTTCTTACGCTGAGGTAACTTACCTCCCTTCGCCACCGAATCCAATTTCTCTCCAAAGAGCCGCAACCCCACAAAGGGAAGGGTGTAAGCGACTTTTTGGACACAAAATCAGCCACCCACTGGCATAACCAAACCGACCGCCGGATAGCTACAAGCAAGGCCGAAGCTCTGCTACACATCACCGATGTGTCGTCCAAGGTGGTCAGCACAAAGGACAAAAATAACTCACATCGCTTAAGGGCGGCAAACTCCTCACTAGCCGGGTCAAGCCCGGAAGAGGTCAACAGTCCTCTAACAACCGACCTGGCAGCTACCAATAAAAGCGCCGAAGCACAAACCGGCCGCAAGGCCGACCCAACACTGGCAAAACCATGACAAGCCATCTGGTCAATGCGTTTATCCTCACCATCCTTGAGAGTAGTGCACTCCGGAGAATGGAGGACTGAGGAGCTGGACAACCCCAAAACAGGAGCATCCACCTCGGGGGGGGGACGACCAGTGCTTCACCGCGTCCGGCGGAAAAGGATATTTTTGTCCCAACCCGGAGGGACACACGGAAGCAGAGTCGGCCTCTCCCATTCCTTGAGAATGATACCATCAAAATGCTTTTGATAAGGAAATTCCAAGCGCGGCTTGGTCACCTCAAAGAACTCCCCCCTTCAGCGGAGGAGCCACCTCGGGGGGAGACATAGCCAGGACCTCAAACATATGAGCCAGGACCCTAGAGGTATCCAAGGAATCCCCCTGGCCCTGCTCAGTGTCAGCACCCACAAACTGCTGGCCATCGGAGCCCTCAGACTCTTCAAACAGCTCCCCTTCCTCAAGCGGGGAACAATCAGACCAATCCAGGGAGTCAAACTCCTCCATATCAAAGGCCTGCGTGGCTGTATACAAATGTTTTCGCTTTGCCGTGGCCTTTTTGGCAACAGCACTGGAAAACTATTTTTCAAGATTGGCCAATCTGGCACACACCTCAGATTGCGACTCCCCGCCAATGACCACATCACATGGGGTACGTGTCAAGCGAGGGGGAGACGGAGAGGAGACTGGCGGAGCAGAACCAGACGCCTGAGATCCGGACTGCCGCGTAATAGACCGTTGTGCACAGGGTACAAAAAGAAATACATCATCCCCCAAAAGGGATACCCCACACCCCAAACACAGCCTGGATTGCCCCGAGGGGGGCACAAGCCCAGTGTCCGGGGAAGCCTCCATACGGTGAATATATTATATATACACAATGTCCCGAGGGAATTACGCAGTAATGCAACCTGGGATGCCCCTTTAAGTCCCGCGTGGGAGGAATTACGGACCCCTAAATTTAACCAGGGACCCTAGGACCGGGAGCACCCCCCTTTAATAGGCACAATGGTCCACCTGGAACACACAAACAAACAGCAATCAGACCACATAGGAATTGTCCAAAGGGGTTAATAATAGAAGCGTTGCCAAGCAACCCCAAGGAGGGGCATGATCAACAATAAAAAACTAATGGGGCCACAGGCCACTCACCAACTGACATGCCGCACGCCTGGCAGTGGAATGAAAAGGAGCGTAGGCAGAGGAAGAGGGAAGGCGGGCGGGCCGGCGCGAGCTCCCCCTGTACCATAGAACAGCCGTCATGACTAACACCAGTGCCACCGGCGCGGGTCTGAGTACCGCACAAGCGCATGCAAGTTAAGCACCCCACACACACATACAATAAAGAAAGAATCTATAAGTGACCAGGCCCCCCCCCCCTAAGGGTATCCGGGAGAGGGGGAATCCAAGCTAGGGTGGGAGGCCAAGGGACAGGGCATCCCAAACCGGGGTCACCAACCAGGTTAGCCGCCTACCCCTTGTTATTGGGTCTCACGGCAGAGCGTAGCTCTTGAGCACCTATGGTGCCATCTACCATTGCCTGGACAAGCAGCCTAGGCTGGGAGGCAGTAAAATCAATAAAGAATCCGAGCAGGAATAGATCAAATACAGGGCAAGGAGTCATCCCGGCTACCTGCAAGGAGACATCCATCTTCTGACTTGCACGCCGTCTGAAGAGATGAAAGACTGGGGAGCGAGTGGGAGGTCCCAGGTATTTATGGACCGGGAGGGTCTTACTTTTTTTATTGACATCTCTGCAAGATCGCCATCTACAGGTCAGTATACCCACATGTAATGAATGTCTTGAAGCGGGGTGTGTGACATACTTAGAATAAGAGTATCAGATTTCCTGAAAGACTCAGTAGCAACCAAATAAAAATACCGTTTTGTGATTACTCACCTTTAAAACGGATACTATAAGTGTGACATACACTCCACTTCAATACTTCTTGACAGTTGGGTTATTCTCCAGTAGAGGGCGAACTTCTGCAGAGATGAATGCAAAAAAAGAAGCCCCTCCCGGGTCCATAACTACCTGGGACCTCCCACCAATTCCCCAATGTAAGATAGTAGAAAAGGGACCAGGAAGAACCAAATATAACAAAATTAACAAAAAAACAATGGTTCACCATATAAAGGATCCAGAATACCAAACAGGGTGGGTGAAGCGGAGTGTATGTCACACTTATAATATCCGTTTTAAAGGTGAGTAATCACAAAACGGTATTATTCCAAGTGTGACATACACTTTGCTTCAATAAGTCTTGACAGTCGGGACATCCAAAAGCAGTGTTCGTCAAGGGTGGGAACCATAAACAGTAAAGAATGCACCAACTCAAACCACTGCAGCTTGCAGAACCCGCTGAAGCCCGCACATCAACCTTATAAAACTTGAAAAAGGTATGAACAGAAGACCAAGTAGCAGCCTTACAAACTTGTTCAACAGAAGCCTGGTGCTGAAAAGCACAGCACGAGTAGAGTGCGCAGTGACCCTAAAAGGGGGAGTCCTCCCCTTAGCAGAATAGGCCCCAACAATGGCCTGACGAATCCATTTGCTAATCGTAGACTTAGCAGGTGCCAAACCTTTCCTGGGCCCGCAGGGCACCACGAAAAAAGTGTCCGTCTTGCGGAAGGAAGAAGTAGTCACCAAATAGTACTTCACACAGCGAACACTGTCCAAATTGTGCAAAACCCTCTCCTTGTCAGTGTTAGGCTTAGGACACAAGGAAGGGAGAAGAATATCCTGATTGAGGTGGAAAGCAGACACCACCTTAGGAAGGAAATCCGGTTTAAAACGAAAAACCACCTTATCCTGGTGTCTCTCAAAGTAAGGGGCCTGAATCGACAGGGCCGCCAACTCAGAGACACGCCGAACAGAGGTAATAGCCACCAAGAAAGCAACCTTCTGAGTGAGAACCGAATGAGCAATATCACGTAGCAGCTCAAAAGGCGGACCCTGCAGTGCCGAAAGAACCAAATTCAAATCCCAAACAGGAACTACAGCTTTTCGAGGGGGCCGCACATGCGCCACCCCTTGGAAAAAAGTCTTAACCAGCGGGTGTAAAGCAAAAGACCTCTGCAAAAAAAACCGACAGAGCAGAAACATGTCCTTTCAAAGTACTAAGCTGGAACCCAAGGTCCAGATTATGCTGAAGAAACTCCAAAATCCTGGGAACAGAAAAAACCCTGCAAGGCAAGGCCCTAGCCTCACACCAATCAATATAGGACCTCCAAGTCCTATAGTAAATGCCAGAAGAGGACAGCTTCCTAGCCCTAATCAGGGTCTGAACAACCGACTCAGACAAACCTTCCTCTGTCAAGATGAAGGTTTCAGCAGCCAGGCCGTCAAAGCCAGCGTTTGTAAATTGGGGTAAAGTAGATGACCTTGGGATAGCAGATCCAGCATCAAGGGAAACCGGCACTGGTCTACGGCCATCCTTACGACGTCTGCATACCAAACCCTTCTTGGCCACCTCGGAGCCACCAGAATCGCTGGTGCCCCTTCTAGAACCAGTTTGCGAACTACCCTGCCCAGCATGGAGACAGGTGGAAACAGGTACAGAAAACCCAAGTCCTTCCATGCCAGAGACAAGGCATCCACTGCCAAGGCCAGGGGATCCTGAGAAAGACACAAATGCCGGAAGCTTGTGATTGTGCCTCGAGGCAAAGAGATCCATCTCCACCCCCGGAATGTAGACTGCTGAAAGGCAAGGAACATTGCTCTCCGCCCAGCGCAGGATCAAAGAGACTTCCATGAGGGCACTCCTGCTGCGAGTCCCTCCTTGGTGATTTATGTAGGCCACTGCCGTTCGCTTGTCCGAACGCACCTGAACCGGAAGACCCCGTAACTGTGGGGTTAACCGAGCCGGAACCAGACGAATGGCTCTGAGCTCCAATACATTGATGGGGGTGTGAGCCTCCTGGGGACCCCACACCCCGCTGAACTGATGACTCTTCCAATAACCTAACCAGCCCGACAGGCTGGCATCCGTGGTAACCGTCTCCCAACAAGGGACCAGAAAGGTTCTGCCCTTCACCAGATTGCTCGAGTCCAGCCACCACCGAAATGACTGCCGAACCCTGGGAGACATCCTGAAAGGTTGATCCAATGACTGTGGGCTCCTGTCCCAATACGTCAAAAGGAGAAGTTGAAGAGATCTCATGTGAAATTGTGCAAACGGCACCGCCTCGAAGGAGGACACCATCAGGCCCACCAGTTTCATCCCCTGTTGGATAGAGGGACAAGGACTGGCCAGAAGAAGACGGATCAGGTCCTGAATCCCCTGCACCTTGGTCTGGGGCAGAAACACTCTGGCCCGAATGGTATCCAGATTCATGCCCAGAAATGAAATCACTCGAGACGGGGAGAGAGAAGACTTGGTGCGGTTGATCACCCACCTGAACCTCTTCAGCGTTGACACCACCTGGAGGGTGTCCAGTTCTGCCTGCTGAAGGGAAGAAGCAGAAATCAACAGATCGTCCAGATAAGGCACAATGCGAATGCCCTGAGCAGAGCCATTACGCCCACCAAAACATTGCTGAAGACCCTCGGTGCCGAGGTCAGACTGAAGGGAAGAGCTACGAATTGATAATGTTGATCCCCCACCAAAAACCGGAGGAATCTCTGATGTGCCTGAAAAATCGGAACATGCAGATACGCATTCTTGACGTCTATGGATGTCATAAAATCCCCTTGGCGAAGGGAATTGATAGCCGAGCGCAGAGTCTCCATGCGGAACTTTTTGGCTCTGATAAATCTGTTGAGATCTAGAATGGGTCTCACCAAACCCTCCTTTTTGGGAACCGTGAAAAGGTTGGAGTAGTAACCCCTGCCTCTTTCCAACGGAGGCACCGGGCATATAACCCCCATGTCCAGAAGGCTTTTTACTGCCAACAGGAGCCCCTGTGCAGCCTGAGGGTCCGAGGGCACCCGAGACCTTAAGAATCTTGGGGGCGGCCAGTACTCGAACTCCAGTTTGTACCCGGAGGAGACCACTTCCAAGATCCAATTGTCCGTGACCTCCCGGGCCCAGATCCGGAAGAAGAGCCGCAGTGTCCCCCCACCCTTACAGGTGAGGGCGCCCCTTCATTGCTGAGCCAGTTTAATGGCAGGCTTGGGCTTGGAACCCCAGGCAGCCACGGGACGTGCCCAACCTCTGCCTCTGCTCCAGGACGAGCCCCTGACCCCCGAGAAGGCCAGACCCCTAGACGCTCTGGCCCCTCGAAAGGAAGGAGTTTTACGAGCCCACCCCCCGAAAGGGACGGCGCTACTTCCTCCGCTGAGGTAACTTACCGCCTTTAGCCACAGCATCCAATTTATCTCCAAAAAGCCGCGCACCCAAGAAGGGGAGAGCTGTGAGCGACTTCTTGGCTCCAGCGTCCGCTGTCCACTGACGGAGCCAGACCAGCCTGCGCATGGCCACCAGCAAGGCTGACGTCCTACTACACATGACAATGTAGTCTTCCATCGCAGTCATAACAAAATCCATGAACAATTCGCACTTCTTAAGTATAGCGAACTCAGCGCTAGCTGGGTCCAGCTGAGCGTTATTCAGCCAGTCCCTGATAAGAGACCTGGTAGCAAGCAACACCAGGGCAGATGCACTAACCAGCCACAGGGCCGAGCCCACGTTGGCAAATGCATGGCACGCCATCTGATCAAGGCGCTTGTCCTCGCCATCCTAAAGGGAGGAGGCGTCAGGGGTGTTCAGCACAGAAGAGTTGGTCAAACCTAACACAGGCGCGTAGACCTCGGGAGGAGAAGACCAGCGCTTGACCGCCTCCACCGGAAAGGGATACTTCTTATCCCATCCCTGAGGCACACCAGGGAGCCGAATGGACCTCTCCCATTCCCTAGGGATCAGCGCATCAAAATGACCCTGGGTAGGGAATTCCAGACGGGGCTTGTAGGCCCCAAAAAATTCCCCCTTCTTAAGCAGGGGTGGATCAATGTCCAACACCTCCAATAAATGTGACAAAACCGTGGCCGTATCAACGGCATCCCCCAGCGCCTGCCCGGCATTGGAATTCCCAGGCTGACCATAGTCAGCCTCTGAATCCTGATACAATTCCCCCTCCTCTAACGAGGAATAATTGGACAATTCAGCGGATTCATCGTCAGTGTCCCACAAGGGCTGGGCCGACGACAACTGTCTCATTTTAGCCTGGGGCTTCTTGCCCACCGTGCTAGCAATCATTTTCTCTAAGATGGCCAACCTAGCCCAAACATGAGAAAGCGACTCCCCACTAGTGCCAATGTCACTTGGGGTACGGATCAGGTGGGGAGGGGAAGGCGATGAAGCGGGAGGAGCCGACCCAGAAGGCTGGGTCCCCGACTACCGCGTTATTGCCTTTTGTGCGCATGGTATGCAGATCAGCACATTCTCCCCCGTAAGGGATACGCCTTACACCCCACACATGGCCCGGATTGTCCCGAAGGGATCCCGGGCCTGGTATCCTGCAGAGCCTCCATATGGTGAATTTTTGTGGTCAGTCGCAAGACCGTAGGGGATTATGCATAAGCAACCCGGGATGCCCCTTAAAAGTCCCGGTGGGAGCATTTTTGGGTGGACAATATTTTTATATATATAATTATATCTAGGGACCCCAGGACCAGGAGGGACCCCTTAAAATGCACTTATACGGGGACACCTGTAACACAAAATAAGCCACATAAGAGCAGAGCATAGTAAGGGATGCCTTAGCATTTGATATTAGTCACACAACCGAAATATACATATACAGGTATATGACTATATATAATTATTACGTATATACCACCAAGCAGCCATACAGAGCAAATAAAAGGCATATAGACACGCACAATTATATATATGTCCCCCAGATGTATGTAGCCCGCGGGCACAAATAACGCCCGGCGACATGTACAACAAGAAGGTGCATAACCGAAGTATCCAGCTAAGGAAGCCCCGTATCGGGCACTCACGGGCTGAAGATGGCGTCGCTTTGTGGAAAGGGTAAAGGAGGCGGGCCAGCGCCCCATTCCGACGCGGGATTCACCCCCAAGCCACGCTTCCAGCCGATAGGGCTGGAGCCGGCCGACGAAGCCAAGCCCCCTCACTGAGGGAAGTAGAAGGTCGCGCTCCCCGGGCAATATGGCCGCGGAGCAGACCATAAGAGAACCGGCCCGCCGCCGCACGAGAGCGTGCGTGCGGGCCGAACGTGAAACACACACACATATATATACAAAGAGTAAAACACACACAATATAAAAGGTCAGGTAGCCAGCGCCCCCCCCCCCCCCCGGAGGAGAGTAAGGGACCGGAAGGGGGGGAAACCCTGCCAGAATCTGGCCCTAAGCCTAGCGGGACGGGGCATCCCACACCACAAAAACCTGGATAACCGCCTACCCCATGGTGGGGTCTCACGGTGGAGCGGTGCTCCTGCTGCACCCATAGGGTGCTCCTACCTTTACCAGGACCCGCAGCTGAAGCGGGGAGGCTCAATACAGGGACAATTTAGGAGGGTCCTGGCAGCAATAGGGACAAAAATCGCCGGGCGCGAGCCCGGCTTACCTGCAAGTAAGAGAAGCCTTCATCTTCTGTCTTGCTCGCTCCCTGCAGAGAAGACAACTGGGGAATTGGTGGGAGGTCCCAGGTAGTTATGGACCGGGAGGGGCTTCATTTTTGCATTCATCGCCCTCTACTGGAGAATAACCCAACTGTCACGAAGTATTGAAGCGGAGTGTATGTCACACTTGGAATACTTCAATGCCCTGACAACATCCAGAGAATGAAGGGTCCGTTCCTTGGAATTAGCAGGGTTAGGACACAAGGAAGATAAGACAATGTCCTGATTGAGATGAAAAGCAGACACAACCTTAGGCAAGAAATCCGGCTTAAGCCGAACCACCACCTTATCCTGATGCCGCTCAAAATAAGGAGGAGGTTTAATGGAAAGCGCCGCCAGCTCAGAAACTCGCCTGGCCGAAGTAGTAGCCACCAAAAAGGCCACCTTAAGAGTCAGAATGGGCAACGCAGCCCCACGGATAGGCTCAAAGGGAGGACCCTGCAGAGCAGACAACACCAGATTCAAGTCCCAAACCGGTAGCATAGGTTTACGTGGCGGACGCACTTTAGTAACCCCCTGGAAAAAGGTGGTTAAACCAGCCGGTGATTGGCAAAGGATCTCTGGAAAAAAATAGCCAGAGCTGACACCTGTCCCTTGAGGGTACTAAGTTGAAGGCCCGAATCCAAACCATGTTGTAAAAATTCCAGAATCCTGGGGATAGAAAAGACCCAACAAGGAAGAGACTTGGACTCACACCAGACAATGTAAGCATGCCAAACCCTGGAGTAGATAAAAGACGAGGACTTCTTCCGAGCCCGAATCTGGAGTAGATAAAAGACGAGGACTTCTTCCGAGCCCGAATCATAGTATCAACCACAGAGGCCGGTAACCCCTTGTCCATCAAGATGGAGGTTTCAGCAGCCAAGCCGTTAAAGCCAGCGTTTGTAAATTGGGATGGCGCAGCCTAAACTATATAAATATATATAACTTTCCTGAAAATTCCAGCAAAAATCTTGGTTAAATATGGCGCAAAATGGGGAAAAATGGCCTGTCAACAGAGGGTGACAAAACTTCAAGTAGGCTGGCAATTAAAAGGGTTAATAGTACCTATGCATGCTGGGTATTGTTCTGCTCGGGGGGACCTTGTGCTTTCAGATTTAGCTTGTTTTTTCTTGTTTGCATATTGATCTTTTAGAAAAACATGTTTTTTATTCAGTTTTATATTTTTTTTTTTTTTTTAGGGAAACCCTGTGCAACCTAAGAATTCTTTAAGGCATTACTTCCAGAAAGATGAGCCCACTACAGCAAGCTGGGTACGCTTAGAAAGCTTAACATGTGTACTTTCAGGGAATGTATGGTTTATGGGGGATATTCCAAATGCAAAGGGTTGTTTTGGTTGAAAAATTGCAAGGTGCACACTTTGTCTGCAGAGCTGAAATTTTCTAATAAAATTACCGTTATGCGCATGCTTTACTTTGTGGTGTTTGGCAACTCTTCCCTTGACAGTAGCTATGCATGCTGGGTATTGTTCTGTTCGGGGCATGTTGCTTTATCAGATTTTACTTGTTTTTTTCTTGTTTGCATATAGTTTTTTTTTTTATTTTTATTTTTTTTGGAAAATGTGGCTCTGATTCTTCCTTTTTATTCTTTTTTAGGGAAACTCTGTGCAACCAAAGAATTGAGGGATTAATTCCAGAAAACTACGCCCACATAAACAAGCCTCGTACGCCTAGAAAGCTTGAGGCGTGTACTTCCAGGAAAGGGTGTTTACCTATACATACGTGATACCGCTGTAACCAGGAGAAATTGGAGTTTCACACGCTGAAGCCCAGACTCAACAATATATAAATTTTCCTGGGAAATCCCTTCAAAAATCAAGGTTGAACATGTGTAAAGCAAAATAGTGAAACATGGTCTGGCATTTAAAGGGTTAACAGTGTGCAAGTAGGATGTGAAAACATCCCACTTCCTGAGTCTCCTCAAAAATGTGGCAGCCTAAGTAGAAGATGGATCTTCAGGTAGATTCCCACGGGTGACAGTTACCCACCTCAAAGTAAAGGCAATACAGTCATATGATGTCTCTAGGAGCAGAATTTGCAAATTAGATTTCAAAAGCCACTTTTGCATGCTGTGGAGGTGGCCCAAAAATCGCCAAAATGTGCACTTGGTGTGTTAAATAGTTTTGCAGTAAGTGGTACTCTAGTGAGCTACACTTAGCAGGTGCCTTGGTCCATGCATCAGCTAGTAGCCATGATTGCACTCCGAGTGTTACTTGGGTTTCGCTTTATGGGCAGCACTCAGAGGGAGTTGGTGTAGCAGGTAAGCGGCTTTATGCTAAGCCTTTCAGCTGGAAAGCCTTGTTTGAGGGCAGGGTTAGCCCGGCATATGAGGGCTGTAAGCTAGTATCCATAGTGGCAAAGGAAGCTTTACTGTGTCTCTGCTACATGACCGTTTCCAGTCAGTAGGCCAGGGTGAAATGTGCCTATGTAGGCGGCCTACAGCTAAATGACAACGCCTTTGTACTACAGCTACAAGGCTTAGCATAAAGTAGATCCCCTGCTACAACTACTCCCTCTAATAATGTCTATAAGGAAAAACATCAGGGCATGGTGCCTGACTGAACAACTATAATGGATGGACCACAACAACCACAAAATGAAACTCCTTCACATAACTAAACTTATGCAGGAATAACGCCTAAACACACTTCTTGGACACACAGTGTGCTTTTTAGTACTTAATCCGGACTAACAGCCTTTCACAGGAAAAACTCCCAGAAACTCAGTTACCCCATGTGTGTGCAGGGTACTAAATCATTGTCAGCACTTGCTCCTGCATCCACTCAAAGCTGAAACATAGCCTCACCGATTTTCTCCTGGTAGTGGCCATTTTGGAGTTTCCTTTCAAAGCATCCCTGCCATGCTGCTGCCTGGATTTAGCAGGACACCCTGCAGCACTTGCTCTTTGCAGGCAGCCTGCAGCTCCACCAACGCCATTTTTTTGTGAAATGGACCACAGCAGGAGTTACAAAAAGGTAAATAAATACTTAGCAGAAATCTGAATTGCCCTGAGGACTGATGCATATGAGCACTGTTTCTTGTAAGGGTGTTGGTCCGTGTTAATATTTATTTAAGCTCGATTTGTAATGTATATACGTAATTGACTAAGAAATTAAAAATTATGATTTTTACAGCAATTATGCATCTGTGAGATAGTACAGATTTTCCATCCATAAAACTTAATTGAAGATGGGTTCCAACAATATGCATACTTGTATAAGACTACACTGAAGATACAAAAGTTGTTAAGTACTGGAAAGTAGTCAGGTACACCTTCAGCCACACAGTTGAATTAATATCCACATAATGGCAATCCTTCCATATGCCAATACTTGCTTTCAGTCTGGTTGCTACATCATGTAAACTTAATAATGAGGCTTGCAAAGTACATTTGAGTCAAAGCCAAGAGTGGCCAGCAAATTCTAAGAGGCTAACAAATATTGTACTTAAAGAAACTTCTATCTACTATGGTAACCCATATAACCTGAATTTATTTGCATGCAAACAATGCAGGGACAAATGACCAGGGGGTACCAGAATTCTATTGGCAAAGACTGTAAACACGTGCTGCATAAACACACCCATGAAAGCTTATTAGCACTACCGGGCTGTGGAGTTGGTAAGCCAAAACCAGACGACGACTCCTATTTTTTCAGACTAAGACTCCTTGATAAATGGCCAATTGTAAGAACCAATGTACTGTAGTAAAACATTTGGCTTTTTCTCACTATTATAAAAGGTAATCAGGATACTTATAACGTTAAGTATATGAATTTGAAAACAATTTCTGAACAAATAAAGTTCCTGTCCAGGAAATTAAAAATTCTATACTCTACTTATGCCCCCCCCACAGCTTATCTGTGCAGCACTGGCATCTTCACACTTACCAATGGGGGAGAACAAGTGATTTATTCTTCAATCGCTGGGCAGACATGGCACTGTACATTAATATGGCTTAATGCCACATAACACACCTACTCTGTTGCATTAGAGGGGTAAGGAGTGCCAAACCTGCTCTGGCGTGTCTTCTCACAATTGCAATGTTTGGAGTAGGTGTGTGGAAGAAAACCCCAATTAGCTTACCGGTAATAGGATTTCCAGTAGTCCTCCAGGATGGCCCAGCCGAGTAGCTCCTCCCACCTAAACAGGAAACTGGAGAAGATTAAATACCCCGCACCTTCTTCCTGGACCACAGTGTTTTAACTGAGAAATCCCTAAGGAACAAGCATAACACAATATTTACATTAACATACTTATCTTGGGCGGGAAGTAGGATGCCATCCTGGAGGACTACCGGAAATCCTATTACCGGGTAAGCTAATTGGGGTTTTCCCAAGACATTCCCCAGGACAGCCCAGCCGATGATGAACGAGTAATTATACAAGCGCACTACCTCAGGGTGGGGAAACCATCTTAAGAATCTTTCTGCCGAACGCATGCTTGACATCCGAAGACAAATTCACTCTGTAGTGTCTCAAATATGTGTGTGGGGAAGCCCAAATTACTGCTCTGCAAATTTCTTCCAGGGACACACCTGCTTGATTAGCCCAAGAAGCAGAGACTGCCCTAGTAGAATAAGCTTTCAAAGCTCTAGGAGCCTCCTTTCCTTAACCCTCATAGGATAATTGAATGGCTTCCCTAATCCATCTATAACAATCTATATACATCATTAAAATTTTCTTTCTGGCATCTAAGAACTGTATCTCTTGCTGATTCCCAATATCTTCCGTTCTGAGCCCCGAAAGATAGATATCCTGGGACCTGTGAATCTGGTCTGATTGTGAGATCAGGAAGCAACTTTAAGAGTTAAGAACTTAATTGCAGTCTCTGAAATAGGCTCAAACGGAGCCTTAGTCCAATTAGTACAATTGATAAATCCCAAAGCGGAAAGGCTTTGGGATATACCGGTCTTCCTCTGGAAAGCGATAAAGAATCAGATCCTCAGCTCTGGGCCTTCTGTCCAAAAAATACAACTCTGTGAAATACTGTAGAGTTGGTATTATATGCAGACAGCACGTCCTGCTCCAGACATAGTCCTTACATGTGGGTATACCTCCGCCTTCAGCGCCGTGCACTGCAGTATCATGAAGAAAACACGCTCCTCCCGGCCCTACATATACCGAGGGACCTCCCACAAATCCCCAGCATTGACAAGCAGTGAGAGAAGAAGCCAGGAGGAAAACCACCCCCCAGAATAACTGGTAATAATATCCAAGATAATAATCACCATACAGGGGATCCAGAACAAGGTGAATCAGGGTGGGGTGGAGCAGGACGTGCTGTCTGCATATACCAACTCTACAGGTGAGTATTTCACAGAGTTGTATTATTCTAAGCAGACAGCACGTCCTGCTCCAGACATAGTCCTTACATGTGGGACATCCAATAGCAGTGTCCATAAGTAGGGTGGGATTCCCGAGAAAAAAGGCACAGACAACCATAAAAGTGCTGTCACCTTAACCATGCTACCAAGAGCAACGAGAGCAATGCTCCAACCACAGCCTTTGAATTCTTGTAAAGGCAGAACTGAACACAAGCGGCGGACTAGCCAGCTTGCTCAACAGAACCTAGTGCTGAAAGGCCCAAGCCAAGCACAAGTAGTAAGAGAGCAAAAATCAAGAGAGAAGAATAATGCTCCAACCACAGCCTTTGAATTCTTGTAAAGGCAGAACTGAACACAAGCGGCGGACTAGCCAGCTTGCTCAACAGAACCTAGTGCTGAAAGGGCCAAGCCAAGCACAAGTAGTAAGAGAGCAAAAACCAAGAGAGAAGAATAATCTTCCCCTAACGAGTAGGCCAGAGTAACAGCCTAACCATGCAACTGGAAAAAAAGGGGCAGCCATGGCAACCTTAGAGATCTCCCCATCTGAGAATATGAACCCAGGTCTCAGGCGAGACCAGCAGGAATACTGAAAAACAACGCTAACAAGGCTCAGCAAGAGCCGGGACGTTTACATTAGGCTCAGAGGAACAAGGCGACCGAGCAGGACCAAGCCAAAGGGCACCTACACCCGTGTTAGCAATCAGATCCGGTACATAAGGATGGAGAAACCTATAAGCCCCAAGGGGCATAATCCCTACCATGGACAAGAGAAAGGCCAGGAATCTCCAACACCTGATGAGGGATACAGATCCCTTTCGCTCAGAGTAAGCCAGACAATAGACCAGAGACCGTAGGGTGTGGACTAAAGGAGAATAAAAACACCGCCTGGACCCTATTCGGCGTAAGGTGGAACACCCTCACCTCATGGTGTACAGATATATAACATATATATATATATATATAATGACTAGGACCGCTAACAGAGCCATCCTTTATGGCACATTTCTGAATGAAGCAACCGCCCCAGAAGAGCGATATGAGGGAAGGAACAGTTCAGACAAGAACCTGAATAAGACCCAAGGGAACCCTTAGCAGGGCATCCGGATAAGTAACCCCCCAAAAAGGGAGCATAGAATTCCCTGGGGAATGCACCTGAGCAACCCCTGAGGAATGCGCAACACAGAAGATTGAACCAGACTTCTGCAGTAGGTGAAGGCTGAAACCTTCAGAGCACTGAGTTGGGGAGCCAACTTCAACCGTGCTATAATAATCCTGGGACCCAGGGATAGGGAACATCCCACAGGAAAGAGAGCTAGTCCAAGCAAAGCAGACTAGAAGAGCATACTCCAACATAGCCGGCAGAAAAGGGAGAAGAAGAGAAGGGAGCTAGGCCTAGCCCTCCAATAGAGAAAAGACACCCAGAGATACCCATCTCCAATAGGGTGAAAAGCCAACCGACCAATTGCCTAAAAGGCCTGTAGGTAAGGGCGACGTAGTAGGGAGCCCTCTTGAGAGGACATACAGTACGACTGTCTTCAGCAGAAAATCTGCGAACCACGCCCCGCTGGGCCACCCAGGGCCCCCAGCATAACGGTTCTCCCTTTCTACTGCAATCTTATGCAGAACCCCGCCTAGCAGGGTGAAAGAAGTTAAGACATATAGAATATAATGTCCTGACAGAAGCAATACTAGGCCCTCATGACCAAGGCCAGAGAGTCCTGGGACAATAACCCAGGACAGAGTCCCTGTAATAGCAACGGGGCCCCACAGGGCCACACCAGTAGGGACTCAGTGAGATACTAGAATAGAACCTCCTGCCACGTTAGGGCAGCCAGCCAAGCTAATACCAATGAAGTGCAAGGGATGTAAACCCCCACTTAGAACCGGAACCTTCTTGAAGGGTCAACCTGTTCCGAGACCTTCACAGATAAAAAGGGACAAGCCACTGTCCACAGACTGATCGAGAGTCCCCAAAAAGGACAAGTCCTTAAGAGGAGTAGTCCAGCAAATTAGAGCCCACCAAAGGCTCAATGTGTCAACCAAAAAAACGTATGAAGATGGATCCCCTAAGGGGACCCCTTTAGGAACCACGGGGGATTTCAGGAGAAATAAGACCCCCCAGTCCACCTGCAAGACTTGGTACCCATGATGACCATCTACAGGGAGAAGAGAGAAGGAAGGAATGGTCCCAGACATCTTCCTTGAATTTACAACCTCAAAAGGAACCCCCGTAACGAGGGGGAGCGTACTGACCTAGTTCCAGGGGTGCTGGAACCCTGTCCAGGATAAGTAACCAAAGGTGTTGCAGGGTCCAAGGGCTCCTGAGAATAAGGGACAGCATCTGGGCCGCCACCAACAGGCCCACCGGCTGCAAGGTAAAGGAAGTGCGACATCAAAGAGGGAAAGGCCCTTTCCATAACACGTCCACATTTAGCAGCAGGAAGGTTCTAACGTGAACCAATCTAAATGCCACCCCGTAGGGGGATACCGAACCGGGGAACACTAAGTAAGTGATGTGCCTGAGCACCAATCCACAGGACTCCCAAAGGAGCCACAAGTCAATAGCCACACGGCCTGATGCAAAAATAGGAAGCAAAGAAGGACAATAAAGTAGAACCTAGCGCGGACGCCACACGGGCACGTCCAAGACGCCACTCCCATACTCGCCTCGGTGAGTCATCTGGGAGCAGGAGAGGAACCAAAACAATACCCCAATGCGCAGAGTTGGACCTTCAACACTGGCTGGAAGTGGCCTAGGTGTCCTGAAGGCACAGGGGACTAAAAAGGGATTATAAATCTTCACATGCATCAAGAGGTCTACTGGACTAGAGCGCCTGCGGCCCAACAGGTAGATACCATGTAGAAACTGCCTGTAAAGGTATAAATGCTAGGCCCCAGAATGCCAACCTGGGTCAGACTGCTTCATCCCGGAGGGGAAGGGTAAAGTGGATGCAATCACATGTCAAGGGCCAACCTGTAAGAGAGCCCAGACCCTACACGCCAAACTCGGCCTGCCTCAACTCCCTAAGGTAAAACAGGGACTAGAAGAACCCTGATAACCTTAGAAAAAGGACCGCCCAGCAGACTCCATTCTGCATCCGGGGGGACTACCTCCTGTAACAACCTGAAAGAAGCATGGCGCCCTGCGATAGGAGCCCAGTGCTGCGGCAGTCCACTCGCCCAACAAGGCGAGGGCGTCCCCTCACGCTTGTGCGGTTCCGGCAGATTTGGACTTCGCACAGCCGGAGGACCCAGGGCGGGTCTCCATTCCAAAAAATTGGAAGCACGCTTCTAGTTCGCGCTTGACACGCGCTTCGTAGGGAAGGGGATGGGGTGTCCCTGCCCCTGGGAGGCCGAGACGGCCTTCTGCTCGAGGGTGCCTTACTCCTTTTTCCAAAAGGTCCAACCGGGCCCCAATAAGCATCGTCTCTAAAGGGAAGGCCAGTAAGAGCCTTTTTAGTATCATTTTCAGCCCTCTACTGCCGCAGCCAAGCAGGCGGCGTATAGCCACCACAAGAACCGAGGTTCTAGTGCACATTTTAACAGTGTCATCCATCGCTGAGAGAATAAACTCACAAAAACATCACAATCAGACAGTGCCTTAAAGACCTCCCAAGGGAGATCCTCCGGTTGGTGGTCAAGTATCTTCCTAAGAAGGGTCCTGGCGGTCACCGCAGTGACGGCCGCGGCACAGACCGGGCGCAGAGCCGTCCCTGCACACGAAAAGGCGTGGGAAGCCAGACTGTCAATGCGCCGGTCCTCAGCATCCCAGAGGGTACGATGAGTAGAGGCTGTCATGAAGGGAGGGTTAGCAACTCCAATAATAGGTGCATCCACCTCGGGAGGGGCTGACTAGCAGCCAACCACATCAGGGGGAAAAGGGTACTTCCAATCCCAGACCCCCGGAACTCCTGTACGTTCACAAGGTGATTCCCAATCCTTAGATATAAGAGCCTGGAATGATCCTGCTCCAGAAATTCCAAGCGCGGCGTCGCCGTGTGGAAACTCTCCCTCTTGGGCTTGGGAGACTCTCCCGGAGGAGAGATGGACAGTACTCCAAAGATCTTTATAAGTAATTTATCATTGTCACACCGGCCCCAGGAACCAGGGCCAGAATTATCACGGGTCCAAGGTATCTCGTCTGAGGAACCGGAACCTGAAAACAGTCCACCTTCATCCGAAGGATCGAGGACCTGCATAGCAGCAGACTCTTCAGTTTGCTTGGAAATCAGAGAACCAGGAAGTGTCAGGGACTGCTTCTTTCCAGCGCCCAAACGCTCACCTGCTCAGCCGTAGGTAGCCTGCGCGGCACCACCTGCTGGTCATCCCCGCTCAAGTGCGACTCATCAGGGGTGAGATTTAAACGAGGGGAGACAGGTGTATTGCAGCAAGATGCAGCCACTGGTAAACCTGATTGCAGGGCCAGTGCTTGTTCAGCACACGGTCCGCAGACCCGTGCTCTGTCAGCATCAGCATGGGGTTGTCCACACGCAGTACACAGCCGGTCTTGTCCCCGTGGGACCCCGGACAAAATTCTGAGATGCCTCCATATGGTGATTATCAAAGCAATATGCCAGCAGGGATTTATGCTATAAGCGACCCCGGATGCCCCAAGACCCGCTAGGGATGTGGGAGAATATAAAAGTGAACCCGTTTAAGATATATATCAGGCCGGGGGATGCCACCGGAATCTTAGCTTCTGAAAGACATAATGAGAAGAATGGGTGTCAGAGCCATGCGCAGCTGGAAAACATAAAAAAAGAGTCACCCGCAAGGGCACTTACAGACCAAGGGAGGAGGGAACCGCCACCACGCACGCGCGCAAAGATCAGCAAAATGGCGCCCAGCGAACCTCGAAGGGCGGGCTCGATGCTCGGCCGTGACGCGGAGCGCGCCAATTCAAGTCCCCGCCCACTCCGGAGAGCGCGAAGCTCTGAGGTAACGGCAAAGCAAGGATACAATCACACGCTTAAGGATTTGTAGAAAAACCGTTACGACTAGTAAGGAAAAGGCGCCACAGCATCTAGACAACGCCGCAAACTGTGCATAAGACATACGGCGGTAGCCAAAAATCAATATAAAGAGCAAGCAGCACGGCTCTGACATTTCAATGTTAATGAAGGGCAGAAATAAGGCCATAAGCGTGAAATACTGGTACACAGGGACCACCACACACATACCCCCCCCCCCCTTCTTTTCCCACTAACTAGTTGGGGAATGAGGGCGGATGGCGACCCTTTACACAGGGTCCAGCACTACTCGGGGTACGGGGCAATAATGCAGGAGGGGCATCCACTAGAGGCTTACCATCAGCCTAAACCGCCTACCCTATGGTGGGGGATTGCGGTGGAGCATGGCTCCGTTAAGCACACTAGGTGCTGCCTACCTTCACCCGACCAACGCAGCCCAGGCTGGGAGGCATATTCTTCTACAAAGAGGACGGGTGGAAATAGTCCCGCAGGGCCTCGGGCTGTAAAGCCCCGCTCGCCTGCGAGAGCGTGATACTTCATGTCTTCGCAGTTCCAGCACTGCAGAGAATTCTGGGGATTTGTGGGAGGTCCCTGGGTATATGTAGGGCCGGGAGGAGCTTGTTTTCTTCATGATACTGCAGTGCACGGCGCTGAAGGCGGAGGTATACCCACATGTAAGGACTATGTCTGGAGCAGGACGTGCTGTCTGCTTAGAATATACTGACAGTGCTGCCACCTGAACCTTACTGCCATCTGACTCAGTAGAGAGAACCATAACCTCCTGGGCCAATAAGGAGCAATTAGAATCTCTTTTGCTCACTCCATCTTTATTTTCGAGAGATCATTTGAAATAGAGGGAAAGCGTAACATAGGTTAAACCGCCCCCAATTCTGGGGACTGGGCATCCTCCGCTACTGTTCCCTAGCACTGATGAAGTGAGACATTTTGCCATTAGGATTTTTTTCTTGTGGCAAACAGATCTATCTCTGGAGAACCCCAGAGATCTACCAACGGCTCGAAGACTGCTTCAGCTCCCATCCCGATTGTCTCAGCTGAACCCGACTGAGTAGATCTGCTAGCACATTCAGTTGTCTCTGGATATGAATTGCTCTTAGGGACTTCACCACTCCCTCCATTTTAGCGCAAATCCTGGAGAGACACATCAACTCCACTGACCTTGTGTCGCCCTGATGGTTGAGGTATGCCACTACTGTGGTATTGTCTGAAACAATTAATACATCCTGATCCTGCAACTTCTTCTCAAAGTGATCTAGAGCCAATTGAACCGCTTTCAATTCCAGAAAATGTGACAGAGCTAAATGGTCCAACTAAATGCCCTGAATCTGACATTGTGCCATGTGGGCGCCCCATCCCCAAGCACTTGCATCTGTTATGAGCCTGATAGGGTCTGACGCCATGGTCTCCCCTTGGCCAGGGTTTCCTGAACGGACCACTATTGCAGGGAAGCAAACCCAATCTGAAAGAGTCGTCACCGTGTCAAATGACTCTGGATCTTTGTTCCAAGTGCTAAGGAAGAAGTCCTGAAGGGACCTTGAATGGAATTGGGCCCAACTGAGCTCTGGGATGGCAGACATCCTGAGTCCCAGCAAGATCAAAAATACAATTCTGTGAAATACTCACCTGTAGAATTGATATTATTTGTATACAGTACGTCCTGCTCCAGATATAATACTTACACTTGGGTTATCCTCCGCCAGATGGCGCTGCACTGCAGAGACATGCAAAACAGGCTCCTCCCGGCCCTTCAAATACCCAGGGACCTCCCACAAATCCTCCAGACGTGCGCGAAGTGCTGCAGCCGTCCCCCCACCCTGGCGGGCGAGGGCGCCCCATCATGCCTGAGGGGTCTTGGGAGGGGCTTTGGGTTTGGTCCCCCAGGAGGAGCCAGGACGTCGCCCCCTGCTCCTATGCCAGGAGTCAACGCGAGCCCCCGCGAAGGACACCCCTTTTCCCTGCTTAGCGCCTCTGTAGGGGGCTGAAAGGGGGCCCTGGCTACGAAAGAGCCGAGGCTGCCGCCTGCGCTGTGGTAACTTACCTCCTTTAGCAAAAAGGTCTAGGCGGTCCCCAAACAGGCGCAGCCCCTTAAATGGAAGCCCAGTAAGGGCCCTCTTAGCAGCATTGTCGGCAGCCTACTGGCGCAGCCATACCGAGCGGCGAATAGTCACCGCCAAGGCGGAAGATCTGGCACACATCCTAATAGCATCATCCGATGCAGACAGGATAAAGTTCACAAATACATCACAGTTAGACAGTGCATTAATAGTATCAGTAGGCAACTCGTCTGGGCCGTCAAGTGCATTCCTGACCATGGCCCTGAGCGCCACAGGAGTAATGGCCAAAGCGCAGACCGGGCGCAGCGCCGCCTCTCCAAACGCAAAGGCATGGCACGCCAATTGGTCAATGCGCCGGTCCTCAGAATCCCGCAGCGTAGTAGTGTCAGGGGAGTGCATAATAGAGGTGTTAGCCCTAGAATAGGAGCATCGACCTCGGGAGGTCGGAATGGATACTTCCTGTCCAAACTCTTAGGGATCCCGGGAAGTCTACTGGGATGTTCCCACTCCTTAAACACGAGGTTATTGAAATGGGTTTGCTCAGGAAATTCCAATCGAGCCTTAGCAGTATGAAATAGCTCACCCCTTTGCCTGGGAGCCGCAACAGGGGGAGAGATGGACAAAACCTCAAAAATCTGAACCAGCAGTTTATCAGTGTCGTCCGGGGTCCAGTGATCAGAGCCAGAATCGTCATGAACCCTAGACTTCTCATCAGATGACCCTGAGTCAGAGAACAGCTCCCCTTCGTCCGAAGGGGCATGGCCATATAGATGCGTAAACTCATCAGACTCCGTAGGGAAAGGAGCAGAGTCAGGGATTATGTGCCGCTTTTTTGCGGTGGCCTTGCGCGCTAGAGTACTAGCAAGCAATTTTTCAACACTGGCCAGTCTAGTAGCCACATCAGGATGAGAATCCCCACTTGTATTGGGGGTTAGACTCAGGCTTGAGGGGGGTAGGTGAAGTGAGGCGAGGTGCGGGCCCAGCCACAGGAGGGGCGGGAAGTACCATTAGCGCCTGCTGTGCACAAGGGATGCAGACCCGTGCATTGTCACCGCTGATAGGCGAGACCCCACAAGCTACACACAGCCGGGCTTGTCCCGAGGAAACCCCGTTCACAATATCCTGGGATGCCTCCATATGGTGATTAATAGGCACAATAGGCCAGTAGGGATTGACGCTATAAGCTACCCTGGATGCCCCAAAGACCCGCAGGGAAGTGGGAGTAATTATACTAGGTCCAACATGGCTCCATAAGCACGCGTGGTGCTGCCTACCTTCACCCGACCAGCGCAGCCCAGGCTGGGAGGCACATCACGAAGAGGACGGGTGGGAGTAGTCCAACAGGGCCGCAAGCTTTAATAGCCCCGCTCACCTGCGAGAGAATGAAACTTCATGTCTTCGCAGTCGGCACTGCAGAGAAATCTGGGGATTTGTGGGAGGTCCCTGGGTATTTGAAGGGCCGGGAGGAGCCTGTTTTGCATGTCTCTGCAGTGCCATCTGGCGGAGGATAACCCAAGTGTAAGTATTATATCTGGAGCAGGACGTACTGCATACAAAGAATATCTGTCTTAGAGAAATTCTTGGATTTTCCTGGACCTGAGCAACCAGAGAGACAATCTTCTGGAAGTGATCTTCCGGCCTTGAGACACATTCTAGACGAAGTCCGTCCCGAATACTCTGAAGGATGAAGAGGTTGAAGAAGTCTCCCCCTTACCGGACGTAGGTCAGGATTGCTGCTTGGGCTGCTGAGAGGACTTGAACAATAATCCCCCTCTGCCTCTAAGTCTCTGAGAACTCCAGACCTCAACCCTGGGCAGCTGAACATACTTCCTCTTAGATTGCTTCAGCTGACCGGTTCAACACCCTTTCCGGCTCTGAACTAAAAAGCTTATCCTCAAAGGGGATACCACAAAGATGTGACTTGGGGGACTGATCGCCCTTAAGTCTGAACAGGCTGCCCCCTAACCCCATTGACTTTCCCCCTCAGACTCCGTTCCCTCCCATCAGCACGTGTGAGCCCACCAGGGGCGTCGCCGGTATTCACTTTCCAAGTTCACTGGAGCCGCACACACGGACCAGAGAGCAGAAGAGAGAATGATCGCACTTCTGAACCGGAAATAGCTTCTGGAATTTCCGGCGTTCACATCACTGGAACGCATGCCCCGCCCCCCCCCCGAAAAACTGGCAGTAGTGTGTCCGGCACCGGCCGGCTTCCAGCACGTGCTTACCAAAGGAACCCCCTGAAACCAAAAGCAGAGTTCCTGGGAACCCCCGAAGCTTGAGACTACCTGAAAAAAAAGGTAAGTCTCCTACTTACCTGCCCCTCCCTCCCCGGACGAGGATCACTAAGGGGGGAGGGGGGCGGGAGTTTAGGGCGGGTCAGGAGATTCCTTCCTTGCCAACATGCCCTGCACTCCTATAAAGCCAGAAAGGGAATGGGTGGGATCCTAGCCTCCAATGGGGTTCCATCCTGGAGACTGCCACCAGGACTAGCTCCAGGATGAGGCATTCCCTCGGGGTGTGGCCCCAGGGTGGGAAATATCTGCCTGTAGCAGGCAAGTCCAGGCCTGCCATTCTCCCTGGGGAAAAAACAAAAAAATGGGACGAAGAATCCAGCTTGTTTCCAGGGAGGAAAAAATACAATTCTGTGAAATACTCACCTGTAGAATTGGTACTATAAGTATACAGTATGTCCTGCTCCAGATAGATTACTTACATTTAGGCTATCCTCCGCCAGATGGCGCTGCACTGCAGAGAAATGCAAAAACAGGCTCCTCCCGGCCCCTCAAATACCCGGGGACCTCCCACAAATCCCCAGCATTGAAAAGCAGTGAACAAGAAGCCGGGAGAATTTAACCACCCAAAAACTGGTAACTATAACAATGACAACAATCACCATACAGGGGATCCAGAATAATGCAAAAACCAGGGTGGGGTGGAGCAGGACGTACTGTATACTTATAAAACCAATTCTACAGGTGAGTATTTCACAGAATTGTATTATTCTTAGTATACAGTACGTCCTGCTCCAGATAGATTACTTACACTTGGGACATCCAATAGCAGTGTCCATAAAGTAGGGTGGGATCCCCAACAAAAAAGGTAACAGCAGACAGTTTAAACCACTGCCGCCCGCAAAACCTTGCGGCCAAAAACAGCATCAGCTGAGGCCCTAACATCAACCTTGTAAAACTTTGAAAAGGTATGAACAGAAGACCAAGTAGTGGCCTTGCAAACTTGTTCAACAGAAGCCTGGTGCTGGAAGACCCAAGAGGCACCAATAGCACGAGTAGAATGAGCCGTAAGGCGGAAGGGAGGATTTTTCCCCTTAGCAGAATAGGCCTGAATCACAGCCTGACGGAACCATTTGCTGATAGTAGACTTGGCAGGAGCCAAACCCTTCCTAGGACCAGAAGGGGCCACAAAGGGAGCATCAGCTTTCCTGAAGAACGCAGTGACTACTAGGTAATACTTCAGACACCTGACCACATCCAAGGAATTCAAAACCCTTTCCTTAGCATTGCTAGGATTAGGGCACAATGAAGGAAGCACAATATCTTGATTCAATTGAAAGGCAGACACCACCTTAGGCAGAAAATCCGGCTTAAAGCGGAACACCACCTTATCCTGGTGTCTCTCAAGGTATGGGGGCTGGATAGACAGAGCCACCAGCTCAGACACACGCCTGACTGAAGGAATTGCCACCAGAAAGACAACCTTGAGGGTAAGTACAGCCAGAGCAGCATCCTGAATAGGTTTAGAGGGAGCACCCTGCAAGGCATACAAGACCAAGTTCAAATCCCAAACAGGGACCTTAGGCTTTCGTGGGGGACGCACAAGAGTAATCCCCTGAAAGAAGTCTTAACCAAAGAATGCTGAACAAAAGATTTCTAAAAGAAGAAACAGACAGACAGGGCAGACACATGACCCTACAGAGCACTGAGTTCCAGTCCCGACGCCAACCCATGCTGTAAGAACTCCAGAACCCTAGGAACTGACAACACCCAACAGGGAGGAGACCTAGACTCACACCAGTCAAAGTGGGTACGTCATACCCTGTGATAGATGGAAGAAGAGGCTTTCTTCCTAGCCTTCACCATGGTATCAACTAGGGATGAGCGAATCGATCCGGACGAACCCGGATTCGATCCGAATTTCAGGAAAAATTCGATTCGGATCGAATCCGAATTTCCCCGCGATTCGATCACTCGAAGTTTTCCTTTAACATCCATTCATTTACATTACAGGCATTCTAAGATGGCGGGCGGGACATGTCTGGACATGTATCCCGCGCCAGTGCAAGCTGGGGCAGTCACATGCAGCCTATCAGCAGCCAGCAAGCCCGGTGACGTCACACAGCGGTATTTAACGGCGGCCATCTTGCTTTTCCTCATTTCTCTATTGCATTCGTGACAGACAGACAGAACGCTGTGTAGCTGAGGCAGTTAGACAGGCTGGAGACAGGCTGGAGACAGGGACAGACAGGGACAGGCTGGAGACAGGCAGGAGACAGGCAGGAGACAGACAGGAGACAGACAGAAAGCCAGGGAAAGGTAGGAAAAACGGAGCTGGCTGACAGGGAGATTTTTTTTTTTTCATCCAGCCTTTGTTAGCGTTTTCAGGCTGCTTATAGTAACTAACTGTGCATATATACTGAACTGATCTTAAGTCTGCTGTGAGGCATCCCATTCTGTGACTAAAGCAGCCTCTGTTTAAGACCATATAAGCATTTGCTCTAATCATATTTGAAATTAGGCCTGATAAAGACACTTTTGCTGGCCAAAGCACTACTGTACCCTGGCAGCTCGATTCCTGCCCGGGGCATCCCATTCTGTGACTAAAGCAGCCTCTGTTTAAGACCATATAAGCATTTGCTCTAATCATATTTGAAATTAGGCCTGATAAAGACACTTTTGCTGGCCAAAGCACTACTGTACCCTGGCAGCTCGATTCCTGCCCGGGGCATCCCATTCTGTGACTAAAGCAGCCTCTGTTTAAGACCATATAAGCATTTGCTCTAATCATATTTGAAATTAGGCCTGATAAAGACACTTTTGCTGGCCAAAGCACTACTGTACCCTGGCAGCTCGATTCCTGCCCGGGGCATCCCATTCTGTGACTAAAGCAGCCTCTGTTTAAGACCATATAAGCATTTGCTCTAATCATATTTGAAATTAGGCCTGATAAAGACACTTTTGCTGGCCAAAGCACTACTGTACCCTGGCAGCTCGATTCCTGCCCGGGGCATCCCATTCTGTGACTAAAGCAGCCTCTGTTTAAGACCATATAAGCATTTGCTCTAATCATATTTGAAATTAGGCCTGATAAAGACACTTTTGCTGGCCAAAGCACTACTGTACCCTGGCAGCTCGATTCCTGCCCGGGGCATCCCATTCTGTGACTAAAGCAGCCTCTGTTTAAGACCATATAAGCATTTGCTCTAATCATATTTGAAATTAGGCCTGATAAAGACACTTTTGCTGGCCAAAGCACTACTGTACCCTGGCAGCTCGATTCCTGCCCGGGGCATCCCATTCTGTGACTAAAGCAGCCTCTGTTTAAGACCATATAAGCATTTGCTCTAATCATATTTGAAATTAGGCCTGATAAAGACACTTTTGCTGGCCAAAGCACTACTGTACCCTGGCAGCTCGATTCCTGCCCGGGGCATCCCATTCTGTGACTAAAGCAGCCTCTGTTTAAGACCATATAAGCATTTGCTCTAATCATATTTGAAATTAGGCCTGATAAAGACACTTTTGCTGGCCAAAGCACTACTGTACCCTGGCAGCTCGATTCCTGCCCGGGGCATCCCATTCTGTGACTAAAGCAGCCTCTGTTTAAGACCATATAAGCATTTGCTCTAATCATATTTGAAATTAGGCCTGATAAAGACACTTTTGCTGGCCAAAGCACTACTGTACCCTGGCAGCTCGATTCCTGCCCGGGGCATCCCATTCTGTGACTAAAGCAGCCTCTGTTTAAGACCATATAAGCATTTGCTCTAATCATATTTGAAATTAGGCCTGATAAAGACACTTTTGCTGGCCAAAGCACTACTGTACCCTGGCAGCTCGATTCCTGCCCGGGGCATCCCATTCTGTGACTAAAGCAGCCTCTGTTTAAGACCATATAAGCATTTGCTCTAATCATATTTGAAATTAGGCCTGATAAAGACACTTTTGCTGGCCAAAGCACTACTGTACCCTGGCAGCTCGATTCCTGCCCGGGGCATCCCATTCTGTGACTAAAGCAGCCTCTGTTTAAGACCATATAAGCATTTGCTCTAATCATATTTGAAATTAGGCCTGATAAAGACACTTTTGCTGGCCAAAGCACTACTGTACCCTGGCAGCTCGATTCTTGCCCGGGGCATCCCATTCTGTGACTAAAGCAGCCTCTGTTTAAGACCATATAAGCATTTTCTCTAATCATATTTGAAATTAGGCCTGATAAAGACACTTTTGCTGGCCAAAGCACTACTGTACCCTGGCAGCTCGATTCCTGCCCGGGGCATCCCATTCTGTGACTAAAGCAGCCTCTGTTTAAGACCATATAAGCATTTGCTCTAATCATATTTGAAATTAGGCCTGATAAAGACACTTTTGCTGGCCAAAGCACTACTGTACCCTGGCAGCTCGATTCCTGCCCGGGGCATCCCATTCTGTGACTAAAGCAGCCTCTGTTTAAGACCATATAAGCATTTGCTCTAATCATATTTGAAATTAGGCCTGATAAAGACACTTTTGCTGGCCAAAGCACTACTGTACCCTGGCAGCTCGATTCCTGCCCGGGGCATCCCATTCTGTGACTAAAGCAGCCTCTGTTTAAGACCATATAAGCATTTGCTCTAATCATATTTGAAATTAGGCCTGATAAAGACACTTTTGCTGGCCAAAGCACTACTGTACCCTGGCAGCTCGATTCCTGCCCGGGGCATCCCATTCTGTGACTAAAGCAGCCTCTGTTTAAGACCATATAAGCATTTGCTCTAATCATATTTGAAATTAGGCCTGATAAAGACACTTTTGCTGGCCAAAGCACTACTGTACCCTGGCAGCTCGATTCCTGCCCGGGGCATCCCATTCTGTGACTAAAGCAGCCTCTGTTTAAGACCATATAAGCATTTGCTCTAATCATATTTGAAATTAGGCCTGATAAAGACACTTTTGCTGGCCAAAGCACTACTGTACCCTGGCAGCTCGATTCCTGCCCGGGGCATCCCATTCTGTGACTAAAGCAGCCTCTGTTTAAGACCATATAAGCATTTGCTCTAATCATATTTGAAATTAGGCCTGATAAAGACACTTTTGCTGGCCAAAGCACTACTGTACCCTGGCAGCTCGATTCCTGCCCGGGGCATCCCATTCTGTGACTAAAGCAGCCTCTGTTTAAGACCATATAAGCATTTGCTCTAATCATATTTGAAATTAGGCCTGATAAAGACACTTTTGCTGGCCAAAGCACTACTGTACCCTGGCAGCTCGATTCCTGCCCGGGGCATCCCATTCTGTGACTAAAGCAGCCTCTGTTTAAGACCATATAAGCATTTGCTCTAATCATATTTGAAATTAGGCCTGATAAAGACACTTTTGCTGGCCAAAGCACTACTGTACCCTGGCAGCTCGATTCCTGCCCGGGGCATCCCATTCTGTGACTAAAGCAGCCTCTGTTTAAGACCATATAAGCATTTGCTCTAATCATATTTGAAATTAGGCCTGATAAAGACACTTTTGCTGGCCAAAGCACTACTGTACCCTGGCAGCTCGATTCCTGCCCGGGGCATCCCATTCTGTGACTAAAGCAGCCTCTGTTTAAGACCATATAAGCATTTGCTCTAATCATATTTGAAATTAGGCCTGATAAAGACACTTTTGCTGGCCAAAGCACTACTGTACCCTGGCAGCTCGATTCCTGCCCGGGGCATCCCATTCTGTGACTAAAGCAGCCTCTGTTTAAGACCATATAAGCATTTGCTCTAATCATATTTGAAATTAGGCCTGATAAAGACACTTTTGCTGGCCAAAGCACTACTGTACCCTGGCAGCTCGATTCCTGCCCGGGGCATCCCATTCTGTGACTAAAGCAGCCTCTGTTTAAGACCATATAAGCATTTGCTCTAATCATATTTGAAATTAGGCCTGATAAAGACACTTTTGCTGGCCAAAGCACTACTGTACCCTGGCAGCTCGATTCCTACCCGGGGCATCCCATTCTGTGACTAAAGCAGCCTCTGTTTAAGACCATATAAGCATTTGCTCTAATCATATTTGAAATTAGGCCTGATAAAGACACTTTTGCTGGCCAAAGCACTACTGTACCCTGGCAGCTCGATTCCTGCCCGGGGCATCCCATTCTGTGACTAAAGCAGCCTCTGTTTAAGACCATATAAGCATTTGCTCTTATCATATTTGAAATTAGGCCTGATAAAGACACTTTTGCTGGCCAAAGCACTACTGTACCCTGGCAGCTCGATTCCTGCCCGGGGCATCCCATTCTGTGACTAAAGCAGCCTCTGTTTAAGACCATATAAGCATTTGCTCTAATCATATTTGAAATTAGGCCTGATAAAGACACTTTTGCTGGCCAAAGCACTACTGTACCCTGGCAGCTCGATTCCTGCCCGGGGCATCCCATTCTGTGACTAAAGCAGCCTCTGTTTAAGACCATATAAGCATTTGCTCTTATTATATTTATATTATAAGACACTTTTGCTGGGCATAGGCTTACTGCTGCCTGCCAGGTGCACTTCTGTTGAGGCATCCCATTCTGTAACATAGCATACCCCTCTTTATTTACACTAAGCAGCTCTCTTATTTACACTAAGCAGGCCTGTTGGAGGCTGAGTGTTACTGCTCACTTTTGGTGTGCATTATATTCTGTTTCATATAGACCCACCGCTGCCCGGGGTTTTTTTAAATATCACCTACTACCACGCCAGTTAGACTATGTCGGGCAGACAAGTGCCTGGAAGTGAAAAGAGGAGTGGCAGAGGCCAAGATTCCGCAGGAAGAGCTCGCATCAGACTGGGGGCCAGTAGCAGCAGGAGTCACGCTGAGAGACCTAATCTGCCAGTATCTGCTAGCGGTCGGGTCTCCACCAGTAACTCATCTGCCGTGGTAGATTGGTTGACGCGCTCATCAACAACATCATCACAACTTACGTCTGAGACCCCCAGTCTAGGGTCGGTAGGTTCCTCTGACACAACCCTGAGTTGGCATGCCCCGAGAGCAGTCCCTGTCCTCCCATTGCCTCTGGCCTACGCCGTTCCCTCCCCCAGCGACGTATCCTATGCTTTGGGTTCAGCTCCACTCTTTAGTGAGGAGGACCATCAGATAGAGGACAGTCAGCAGCTACTGCCCAGCCAAGAAATGGAGGTGGCTTCTTTAGCTAGGCAGACAAATAGTGATGTGGACAGTGTCGTGGGTGCTGCGAGCGTTCCAGCTCCTGCGCCAGACACTGTTGACGAATCCACGAACATCAGTGACGTACAGCCACAACCCGGTGATGATGATGATGATGATGACGATGAAGCCGATCGCACTTGGGAGCCGGGTGATGAAGGGGCTTCATCGTCATCATCAGGAGAAGAGGGGTGCAGGTTGCCCCGGAGTCAGCAGCTGAGGCAGCAAAGTGGTAGCAGTCAGCATGGGGGCACAATTCCAAAGGCTGGAGCCGGCCGGGGCCGGGGTAGAGCACCTGCTGTGCGGCAGTCTACCTTATCGGGAGGTAGTGGAGCAGGGGTTCCTGGAGTTGGCAACAGCAGCAGTGAATCAGTGAGGCCAGGGGGTGGGAAAAGTAGCTACTCGGCAGTGTGGCAGTTTTTCCTGAGGCATCCGCAGGAGGGTAACATGGCCACATGCAAGATATGTAGGCAAAAGGTGAAGCGTGGCCAGGGTCCAAATGTTGGCACCACGGCCCTGCGTCAACATATGATGCGTCACCATAAAACGACCTGGGAGAACCGAGGCTCCCAAGGGGTGGTCCAGTCTGCTTCCTCACCAAGTGAGCTCCCAATTTCTGCCAGCCAAGGCTCCAGCACCTCAGCCGAAGGCAGCTGTGCGTCATACCCATCCTCTGTCGCTCCTGCTCCTCCTCCTCCTCCTCCTCCAAGTCATGCATCCCGCCAGCAATCCATCAGCGAAGCCATGTCCAAGAGACAGCAGTATGCGCCCACTCATCCTACGGCGCAGAAGCTGAAT
This sequence comes from Gastrophryne carolinensis, assembly GCA_027917425.1. Lineage (NCBI taxonomy): Eukaryota > Metazoa > Chordata > Amphibia > Anura > Microhylidae > Gastrophryne > Gastrophryne carolinensis. Next base: position 199,977,746 of record CM051237.1, read on the forward strand.
GTGCTCCTGTCCAAGTTGCTGGTGCTGCAGTCGCTCCCTTTTCAGGTGGTGGAATCTGCACCTTTCAGAGAACTGATGGCTTGTGCCGAGCCGAGGTGGAGAGTCCCAAGCCGTCATTTCTTTGCCAAGAAGGCAGTACCAGCGCTGCACACTTTTGTTGAACAGAAGGTGGGCCAGTCCTTGAGCCTGTCGGTGTGTAGCAAAATACATGGCAGCGCCGACATCTGGAGCTGTAACTACGGTCAGGGGCAGTACATGTCGTTTACGGCCCACTGGGTGAATGTGGTCCCTTTGCAGCAGCAACTTGGACAGGTCACGCCGCTTCGGCCTCCGCGCTCTCTGCCCATTGGGCCTGTGACACCGTGCGACTCGGCCTCCTCATCCTCCGCCATCTCCTCACCCTCCACTGTAGGCTCAAGTCTCAGTGCCCCTCCAGTCTACCATGTGTGCAGGGCACGGAGGTGTCACGCAGTGCTTCACATGGTTTGTCTTGGCGAACGGAGTCACACAGGGGAGGAACTGCTTAAATGTATTCATCAGGAAATCCAAACATGGCTTACTCCGAGAAAACTTAAAATGGGAATCATGGTTACCGACAATGGGAAGAACATTTTGTCTGCGCTGCGCCAAGGAAGCCTGACCCATGCCCCCTGCATGGCTCACGTCTTCAATCTGGTTGTCAAGCGGTTTCTGAAGTGTTCCCCCCATCTGCAGGACATCCTAACAACTTCACGGAAACTTTGCATGCACTTCAGCCACTCCTACACTGCCAAACACACCCTTCTTGAGCTACAGCGTCAGAATGGTATCCCCCAACATAGTCTGATTTGCGATGTTTCCACCCGTTGGAATTCCACCCTTCACATGTTGGACCGATTATATGAACAGAGAAAAGCCATCACGGATTTCCTGATGATCCAAGCAGATAGGGGGACTCCCCTGTGTAACTTCAATGTCAACCAGTGGCAGCTCATACGTGACACCTGCCGTTTGCTCAGGCCCTTTGAGGAAGCCACTTTATTTGTCAGTCGGCAGGATTACGGGATGAACGACGTGATTCCACTGCTTCATGTACTGCAGCACATGTTGGAAACCATGGCTGGTCAGGGCACTGGAGACATGGCGTTTACATCTTACGGCCACATGAACCCCCTTGGAGCTGAACTGGAGGAGGAGGAGGAGGAAGAGGAGGAGGAGGAGTTGCCCAGCGAAACACAGTTTAGGCTTGGCGAAATGGCTGGTTTATCTAGTCAGCGGACAGGAGAGGAGGAGCAGGAGCAGCCAGAGGAGCTAGAGGTTTTTGAGGAAGGAGAGACAGAGGACCCGGGCACACCGTGGCAGTATGCAGTGGAGATGGAGACAGGTAGTCCATCCGAGTCACTTGCGCAAATGGCACGAAGCATGCTCACGTGCTTGCGTAGTGACCCCAGAATTGTTTCCATCTGTCGGCGGGATGACTTCTGGCTGTCCACCTTATTGGACCCTCGCTTCCGGCACAAAATGGGGGCATTTTTTAAACCCACCGAGAGGGAGGACAAACTCAACTACTACAAAGACATTCTACGTAGGCAGTTGGCCGATGCCTATCTGCGCCATGGTCCATACTCTCGCAGGTCTGACTCGAGGGGACCTCTGCGCTCACCTTCCACTGCCATGGCCGCTGGGGGGGTTGGCAGCAGCAGCAGCAGAAGCTCCATCAGCAGCAGCAGCCTCAGTCTTCAGTCGCTAATGAGTAGCTTTCTACACCCGCATAGTGAGGCTACTCATGAGCAGCAGGAAGACCTGGAGCAGGACCTGAACCAGCAGGTCATGTCATACTTTGACATGACCATGCCAACACACCTTGAGGATCCGCTGGACTTCTGGGCAGCCAAACTTGATTTGTGGCCGCAACTAGCAGAGTTTGCCCTGGAAAAGCTGTCCTGCCCGGCAAGTAGCGTGCCATCTGAGCGGGTGTTTAGTGCGGCGGGGGCCATAGTTACGGCGAGGAGAACTCGTCTGTCAACTAAAAATGTGGAGAGACTCACCTTTGTCAAAATGAATCAGGGATGGATCAGCCAGGATTTCCACCCACCAATGCCTGATGCATGCGACTAGATTCAGCATGGTGCCACGTTTTACACTTTCCAAATGGTGCAAAACATATTTATGTCTTTAGGCCATTTTTTGGGCTCCTGCTGCTGCTACTGTCAACTCCTGCCAACTCCAGGGTGTGATTCATCCAATTTTTGGGCTCCTGAAGCCAACTCCAGTGTATATTTGGGCTCCTGCTGCTGCTGCTGCCAACTTCTGCCAACTCCAGGGTGTGATTCATCCAATTTTTGGGCTCCTGAAGCCAACTCCAGTGTATATTTGGGCTCCTGCTGCTGCTGCTGCCAACTTCTGCCAACTCCAGGGTGTGATTCATCCAATTTTTGGGCTCCTGAAGCCAACTCCAGTGTATATTTGGGCTCCTGCTGCTGCTGCTGTCAACTCCTGCCAACTCCAGGGTGTGATTCATCCAATTTTTGGGCTCCTGAAGCCAACTCCAGTGTATATTTGGGCTCCTGCTGCTGCTGCTGTCAACTCCTGCCAACTCCAGGGTGTGATTCATCCAATTTTTGGGCTCCTGAAGCCAACTCCAGTGTATATTTGGGCTCCTGCTGCTGCTGCTGTCAACTCCTGCCAACTCCAGGGTGTGATTCATCCAATTTTTGGGCTCCTGAAGCCAACTCCAGTGTATATTTGGGCTCCTGCTGCTGCTGCTGTCAACTCCTGCCAACTCCAGGGTGTGATTCATCCAATTTTTGGGCTCCTGAAGCCAACTCCAGTGTATATTTGGGCTCCTGCTGCTGCTGCTGCCAACTTCTGCCAACTCCAGGGTGTGATTCATCCAATTTTTGGGCTCCTGAAGCCAACTCCAGTGTATATTTGGGCTCCTGCTGCTGCTACTGTCAACTCCTGCCAACTCCAGGGTGTGATTCATCCAATTTTTGGGCTCCTGAAGCCAACTCCAGTGTATATTTGGGCTCCTGCTGCTGCCAACTTCTGCCAACTCCAGGGTGTGATTCATCCAATTTTTGGGCTCCTGAAGCCAACTCCAGTGTATATTTGGGCTCCTGCTGCTGCTGCTGTCAACTCCTGCCAACTCCAGGGTGTGATTCATCCAATTTTTGGGCTCCTGAAGCCAACTCCAGTGTATATTTGGGCTCCTGCTGCTGCTGCTGCCAACTTCTGCCAACTCCAGGGTGTGATTCATCCAATTTTTGGGCTCCTGAAGCCAACTCCAGTGTATATTTGGGCTCCTGCTGCTGCTGCTGCCAACTTCTGCCAACTCCAGGGTGTGATTCATCCAATTTTTGGGCTCCTGAAGCCAACTCCAGTGTATATTTGGGCTCCTGCTGCTGCTGCTGCCAACTTCTGCCAACTCCAGGGTGTGATTCATCCAATTTTTGGGCTCCTGAAGCCAACTCCAGTGTATATTTGGGCTCCTGCTGCTGCTGCTGTCAACTCCTGCCAACTCCAGGGTGTGATTCATCCAATTTTTGGGCTCCTGAAGCCAACTCCAGTGTATATTTGGGCTCCTGCTGCTGCTGCTGTCAACTCCTGCCAACTCCAGGGTGTGATTCATCCAATTTTTGGGCTCCTGAAGCCAACTCCAGTGTATATTTGGGCTCCTGCTGCTGCTGCTGCCAACTTCTGCCAACTCCAGGGTGTGATTCATCCAATTTTTGGGCTCCTGAAGCCAACTCCAGTGTATATTTGGGCTCCTGCTGCTGCTACTGTCAACTCCTGCCAACTCCAGGGTGTGATTCATCCAATTTTTGGGCTCCTGAAGCCAACTCCAGTGTATATTTGGGCTCCTGCTGCTGCTGCTGCCAACTTCTGCCAACTCCAGGGTGTGATTCATCCAATTTTTGGGCTCCTGAAGCCAACTCCAGTGTATATTTGGGCTCCTGCTGCTGCTGCTGCCAACTTCTGCCAACTCCAGGGTGTGATTCATCCAATTTTTGGGCTCCTGAAGCCAACTCCAGTGTATATTTGGGCTCCTGCTGCTGCTGCTGTCAACTCCTGCCAACTCCAGGGTGTGATTCATCCAATTTTTGGGCTCCTGAAGCCAACTCCAGTGTATATTTGGGCTCCTGCTGCTGCTGCTGTCAACTCCTGCCAACTCCAGGGTGTGATTCATCCAATTTTTGGGCTCCTGAAGCCAACTCCAGTGTATATTTGGGCTCCTGCTGCTGCTGCTGTCAACTCCTGCCAACTCCAGGGTGTGATTCATCCAATTTTTGGGCTCCTGAAGCCAACTCCAGTGTATATTTGGGCTCCTGCTGCTGCTGCTGCCAACTTCTGCCAACTCCAGGGTGTGATTCATCCAATTTTTGGGCTCCTGAAGCCAACTCCAGTGTATATTTGGGCTCCTTCTGCCCCTCATAGTGATGCCACTTCAACTCTCTGCAATTGTGCCGCTCTGCGATTCTATTAGCGATGCCTCTGATCTGCATGTGATATTTCTTAAAAGTATTATTTAACTAACCCAGCACGCATCCTGTGCGTGTTACAGCAAGGCTGAATGGTTTACAACCCTATTGAGGCTGTAGGAGGCTCAGAAATAGCCGTTTTTAATAGCGATTCGTCGCGAATTTATTCGGGTCGAAACGATTTTTGTCGGAAAATTCGGCGAATCAGTCGAATCGAATTTTTCAAAAGTTCGCTCATCTCTAGTATCAACCACCAAGGCGAACAAGCCTTTCTCCATCAAGATGGCGGTTTCAGCAGCTAGGCCGCAAAGCCAGAGTTTGTAAATTGGGATGACGTAAGGGGCCCTGAGTGAGCAGATCTGGCACCCCTGGCAGAACGTACTGGTCTACTATGATCAGCACCACGTCTGTGAACCACACTCTTCTTGGCCACCAGAATCACTGGTACCCCTTTCAGAGCAATCTTGCGCAGAACCCTGCCCAGGAGGGGGAAATGGAGGAAAGACATACAGTAGCCGAAATTCCTGCCATGACATGGACAGAGCATCTGTGGCCAAGGCCAGAGGATCCTGAGACAGGGAGACAAGAGCCTGGAGCTTGTGATTGTGACGGGATGCAAACAGATCCACATCCGGTAGACCCCAACGGTGACACAGGGACTAGAATACCCTGTTGCAGCGGGACCACTCTCCCTGACGAGAGGTCCCCCTGCTCAGAGAGTCTGCCAGTAGATTCTCTGCCCCCGGGATGTACACAGCCAAAATGCATTGAACATTGGCCTCCGCCCATGTCAGAATCTGCGACACCTCCTGGAGGGCCCCCCTGCTCCGGGTCCCTCCCTGATGGTTGATGTAGGCAACCGCCGTCCTGTTGTCTGAGTGCACCTGCACAGACAGACCCCTCGAAAGATTGGTCAACTGCTCCAGTACCACCTCCCCTGGAACCGCAGGGACTTCCAGAACCCCCCCCCCCCCCCCCATCCTGACAGACTGGCATCCGTGGTGACCGTCTCCCAGGAGGGGGCCAGAAAAGACCTGCCCCCCAGCAAGTTCCTGTGGTCCAGCCACCACGAAAGGGACCGCCTGACCAAGGGGGGAAGCACACAGACCCCGTCCAAGGACGTTGGGTCCTTGTCCCATAGTGACAGAAGGTGAAGTTGTAGGGGCCTCAAATGGAACTGAGCAAAAGGCACTGCCTCGAAGCACGCCATCATCAGGCCCACCAACTGCATTCCTTGCCTGAGGGAGGGCTGGGGACACGACAGCAGGAACCTCACCTGCGCAGTTAGAGCTTCCACCTTCTGTTGATGAAGGAATATCCTTGACTGAACCGTATCCAGAATCATTCCTAGGAACGGGGTCACCAAGGAAGGGGACAGAGAGGACTTGGGGTGATTGATCACCCAGCCGAAGGACTCCAGGGTGGACACCACCAGTTGAGTGTCCAACTCTGCCTGCTGTAGAGACCGAGAGGTGATGAGTATGTCGTCCAGGTAGGGCAGCACGCGGATGTCCCTTGACCTTATCAGAGACATCACCCCCGCCAGCACCTTGGTGAACACTCTGGGAGCTGAAGTGAGGCCAAGTGGCAAGGCCACAATTGGTAATGTTGATCTTCCAACGCAAATCTGAGGAACCTTGTTGTCCTGAAAACACAGGGATGTGAAGGTAAGCGTCTTTGATGTCCACAGACGTCATGAAACCCCCGGGGCGCAAGGAGCTGATGGCCGAGCGCAGAGTTTCCATGCGAAAACGCCTGTTCTTCACAAATTTGTTGAAGATCTTTAAATCCAGAATGGTCCTGACTGACCCATCTTTTTTGGGAACTGTGAAGAGGTTGGAGTAGAACCCCTTGCCTCTGTCTCTTAAGGGGAATCTGCAAATGACCCCCAGACCCAGAAGGCCTTGCACGGCCTGCGCCAACACCTGAGCTGATACAGGGTCCTGGTGGATCCGGGACCTGTTGAATCTTGGGGGAGGCTGTACAGCAAACTATCTTGTAGCCGGAGGACACTACCTCCTGAATCCACCGGTCTGAGGCGTGATGCCTCCAGACTTGAGCAAAGTGCTTCAGCCGTCCCCCCCACCCTGACGGGCGAGGGCGCCCCATCATGCCTGAGGGGGCTTGGGAGAGGATTTGGGCTTAGCCCCCCAGGAGGAGCCAGGAGGTTGTCCTCTGCTCCTGTGCCAGGAATCTGCACGAGCCCCCGTGAAGGACACCCTTTTTCCTTGTTTAGCACCACGGTAGGGGAGTGAAGGGGAGCCCTGGCCCCGAAAGGGCCGAGACTGCCGTCTGCACTGGGGTAACTTACCTTCCTTAGCAAAAAGGACTAGACGGTCCCCAAACAGGCGTAGCCCCTTAAATGGAAGCCCAGTGAGGGCCTTCTATGCAGCATTGTCAGCAACCCACTGTCGCAGCCAACCAAGCGGCGCATAGCCACCACGAGGGCAGATGTTCTGGCACACATTCTGATGGTGTCATCCAATGCTAAAAGTACAAAATTTACAAAAACATCACAACTGGAGAGTGCATTAAACACCTCACAAGGTAATTCATCAGGGGCACTAACAAGCATATTTCTTATAAGGGTTCTAGTGGCCACAGCAGTAATAGCAGAGGCACAGACTGGGCACAGCGCCGTCCCCGCACATGCAAAGGCGTGGGATGTCAGCTGATCAATACGCCGGTCTTCGGCATCCCGCAGGGTAGTAGAATCAGGGGAATGCATGACAGGGGTGTTAGATAGCGCTAGGATCGGGGCATCCACCTCGGGAGGGGGGGGGGATGACCAACATTTAACCACCTCAGCAGGAAAGGGATACTTCCTATCCCAACTCCTTGGAACCCCGGGAAGTTTACTGGGGCGCTCCCATTCCTTGAGCACAAGGGTATGGAAATGTGCCTGCTCTGGAATTTCCAAACGTGATTTTGCTGTATGGAAAAGCTCCCCTTTTTGCCCGGGAGCCTCACCAGGGAGAGAGATAGACAGAACCTCAAAAATCTGGGTCAATAATCTGTCAGTGTCATCCGGGGCCCAGGGGTCAGAGCCAGAATCGTCATGACCCCTTGGTCTCTCATCAGATGAGCCTGAATCATAAAAGAGCTCTCCGTCATCAGATGGGGTATAGCCACACAGATTCATAAACTCCTCAGTTCCCATAGGGAAAACAGTAACATTAGGCGTCAAGTGCCGCTTCTTACCAGGGCCCTTACGCGCTAAAGACCTCGCAATAATCTGTTCAGCAGTAGCCAGTCTAGAAGACACATCAGGCTGAGAATCCCCACAAGTATGCAACTCAACAGGAGTGAGATTTAAGCTGGGGGGAATAGGTGAAGTGAAACGAGGTGCAGCCACTGGCAGGCCAGATTGCAATGCAAGCACCTGCTCAGCACAGGGTACACAGACCTGTGCCTTGTCAGCGTCAGCATGAGCTGTCCACACGCTACACACAGCCAGTCTTATCCCAAAGGGACCCCGGTAACACTATCCTGGGATGCCTCCATATGGTGATTATTAGGTACTATATGCCAGTAGGGATTGACGCTATAAAGCAACCCTGGATGCCCCAATGACCCGCTAGGGAAGTGGGAGTAATTATACAAGGCCCAACTATCAATTACACCGGGCCGGGGAAGAAGGGGTGTCAGAACCAAACACACTACAGTGAGTATAAAGCCGACCCGCGAGGGCACTTACGGACCGCGGTAAGTAAAAACCGTCACACGTGCGTGCGACCTGACAACATGGCGCCGAGAGTACCTCGAAAGGCGGGCCAGAGCGAGCCGTGAAGCAGGGAGCGCCAAGCCAGGCCCCGCCCCCCCGAAGAGCACGAAGTTCACCGACAAGCAGCCAATGAGAACGCAGAAGCGTCTGAGGTAACGCCGCCACCCGACGCGGAACATCCAAATGAAGGAAAAGATGAGCACGGCGGCGGCATTTGCAATAGTCAGCGCGCGGCGGCTGACACCAAATATACTAGTCAAAAGACATGAGAAAAACGCCGTATGCACGAATCACGATACACGCTCCACCCACACACCCCCCCTTCTTTCCCTCCCGAAGGCTATCGGGAGAATGAGGGAGGATGGTGGCCCTCTGTACAGGACCCACTGCTACACGGGGCATGGGACAATAATGCAGGAGGGGCATCCCATAAAGGCTCACCATCAGCCTATACCGCCTACCCTTTGGTGGGGGATTGCGGTGGAGCAGGGCTCCATAAGCACACATGGTGCTGCCTACCTTCACCCGACCAGCGCAGCCCAGGCTGGGAGGCACATCACACGAGGGAGGGGTGGGAATAGTCCAACAGGGCCTCAGGCTAATAGCCCCGCTCACCTGCGAGAGAGTGATAATTTCATGTTTTCGCAGTAAGCACTGCAGAGAAATCTGGGGATTTGTGGGAGGTCTCCGGGTACATGAGGGGCCGGGAGGAGCCTGTTTTTGCATGTCTCTGCAGTGCAGCGCCATCTGCCGGAGGATAGCCCAAGTGTAAGTAATCTATCTGGAGCAGGACGTACTGTATACTAAGAATACAAAAACACTGAGGTACAGGAGGAAGGGGCAGGGTATTTAATCTTGTCAAGTTTGTGTTTCCTGTCTAGGTGGGAGGGGCTACTCGGCTGGGCCGTCCTGGAGGACATCTTGGGAAAAGGGCTGTATTGACATCGCCAATGCTAGAAGATGGAATAGCTGGTGTAGTGCCATTGGGAAGGATGGAGGAGCTGCGGCGGAACACTGGATCTGCACAGAGGAGAGCTGCAGGTGGCAAAGGGTTCGTATGGACTTTTTTGAATTCCGCCTGGACAATCAATTTAAATTCCTGTAGGTGTCAGACTTTGTAACTTAGACCTCGGGGCAGCATGAAGATACCCAATATAAGGAACAGTGGAGATTGGAGAACTCATCATCACCACTAGAACACACTTCTGCTGCTTTTCAATGATTTTGGTAAATGTAGACCTTGGATTGAAAGAACATAATTTGATATATACATTACTAATAAAAAGATTTATTTTTTATGCTGCAGTCAGCAAAGTTTCAAACAAGAAACCAATCTATCTAAACCTTACCCTTCAGCAAAATTGCTGTCTTCTCTCCAAGCAGTGATATGACAGATAAAAAGAGTGCTGGTATAATCTTGTGGTCTAATGGAAAAGTCGGCAGGGCAGTCAGTTATGGGTACATATATTCGAGGAAGTCTATGGTCTGCAGGAGAAAATAAAGCATATTTCTTGCCAAGATCTCCATTCTTGTCATTTATTTGTTTAATGAAGCCCGTGGCTGCTCTTGAATGCTTTTTCTCCAGTATATAAACCACCTGCAATAAAAGACAATTTGTATACATCTTAGACTAGATAAATGGTTTTTGAAGAAAAAACAATTAAATCACACAATGTTAAACTTCAAAAAAACGTTTTCATGCAAGGGTAAAAAGTAATCTTAAAATTAGGGTTGGGGGTGTGGTACTAAATTATAGTTCCTTTCCAGGCACTGTAAGAAATTCCTTACACCTTTACCCCTTTGTGAACAGTGTAAAATAAAACATTTCTCTAAATCTCTGATTATACACAAATACATTATGCATTTTAAACGAAGCAGCTTTCTTCACTTTCATTTCCATATCATTTTTGCTGTGGCGTCACCGTCACTTGCCATGATGCTCAGGCTGAGAGCACCAACTGACAGTGTGGCTGTTAGATTAGTTTCGGTCCTGGAAGACTTAAATAGAAAGGAGGGTAAAATTTGGAGCACTGTTATGGCTTTTACTCTGCACTGCTGGAAATGCAGAGGCACGTGGGACAGGCATCGAATAAGCAGCTGGATGCCGTATTATTGTCATTGGGTTTTTAGTCCCTTTGAAGATTTTTGGTACACAACCCGAACGACACTGACTGTTTAAAATGGGAAGCGAGCGTCCGCATGCCCTGCATTTTCGGGCTGTGCGGCCACTCCCACCATTCAGGCTGGAGCGAGAGTGTGCATGCTCTCGCTCCCCACTGAAACCTAACAGAGCCCAACTCGGGATGTCCCCGGAACACGGAAAAAAATGGGTTTTGTTCCGCTTTAACAGGAGCATACTCTAGAAACCACAACCTAACCCACCGGCTAAGGATATAGCATTTACCCCCTTTTTGGGATGTTGAATACCATTTTCTCTATGTACCTCCCTGCATTGAACCAGATGGTTCTTGATACCTTGTTTAATGCAGTTAGATTTTAATATCATGTTCCTTTTTGTTTGTATTGCGTTTTACGTCCTCAGGAAATCTACATTCCCAGAATAATTCTCTAATGATCATCCTTTATGTCTGTTAAGATATCTAATCCATTGAGATGTGCAATTGGACCATACATGGACAACCAGCAACACTGGAATATTGTGTGCATGTATGTACACACTTACTCTGCATATTCTCAATCTATTTTTGCTTTCTCTGTTGTCTGAACCTAACTTCTTATGTGGGCACTCCTCAGGTCCAGCCTAATATAATAAAAGGTAGGCTTTCCTTATGAGATATTGTAATGGCCCCATCTTTATGTGTAAATCAAAACTTTAAGGGGATACTGCAGGCAAAGGGTTAATTGTTACACCATTGTGTCGGGCTACACTCAGCACTGTCCTAAACGGTTTACCATTTTTAAATTGAAGCAGAGATATCAGGGTTTACAGGTTTAGCCAATTGCATTCTCTTTATCATCCCGTCCCCCATCAGCTCAGCAGAGCGGGGCGAGATTGCTGGCCCCTCCTTTCGCTGCCTCCTCCAGATTCATCACATTGCTGTCAGACGCAGAGAGCCGATTATTATGCAGCATCACAGATCCAAGGGCCATCTATTCTAACATTTTCCCTAAACAGAGGCACGTGTCAAAAATGTCCTCTCTTGCCATCGAACCTCTGCCGATACTAATCAGAAGCTCCACTTTCATCATTGAATGGAAATTGTATGGGATTGAGGAAGAGGTCTCACTCCAGGCAGACGATACACTGATCTACCTAGCAGACTGTTCATCTGCTCCAGAAACCCTGTTAGATGCTAAAGTAGTGTTTGGTGGATATTCCAGATTAAAAATAATCCCTGTTAAATTTACCGGTAACGGCTTTTCTATGAATCCTTCATGATGACCCATGGGGAGAGAGGGAGGTTCTACTCCATGGAAGGAAACACAAACTGAACAGAGGTTAAAACTCCACCCCTTCCTGTCCATCCCAGTCCTTTTAAAATAACATAAGGTAAACCATAGAACTATTGGAGGGAACTAAAGTTTCATCATGAAGAATTCATAGAAAAGCCATTACCGGTAAGTAAGGGGATTTTCTCGCTTCATCCTTCATGACGACCCACAGAGAGGATTAGCAAAGTAATTAACCTTAGGGGTGGGAAGCTGCTAGTAGACACTTCTACCAAAGGTCTGATGTTTTGTAGATCTACTCTATAGTATTTGAGGAAGGTGTGGGGTGAAAACCACATTATTGTTTCACAGATCTCTTCTATAAAAAGGCACATGTCCCCTCTTCCCAGGAAGTGGACCTAGCTCCAGTATGAATGCGCAGAAACCTGTGGAGGAGGTGAACTCCTCTGGATGTATATGCCTGAACAATAGTCTGTTTCGCGCAGAAGGGAGATCTAGTTTATAGTGCATCAGAAGGTGTAGAATGAAGGCCACCTTGCTGCCTTACTGATTTCTATAAAGGCACCAGTTCTTTTGCCTAGGAAGCTGACCTGGTTCTGGTTGAATGCACAGAAAACTGAGGAATAGAGTTCTCTGGGTGAATAAGCCTGTACATAGTCCGTTGTATTCATTTGGCAAAGAAATTAAAGGATCATGTCTCGGTATGGCCTATCTGGGAGAATAGAATAGTAGAGTTCCTTTTTTGATAAGGTCATATATCCGCCTGTCTAATATGATCTAGAAGCAAAATTCCAAAATGTAACCACTTTCCTGGTACTTCCTCCAATGCTCAAAAGGAGGCGCCCCTTTTGACACAACAACCGATATGTCCCCTGTAGGAAAACTTTTAAGGGGTGCTGGCTTTGTACAGGTAGTTGGTTTCTTGATGACGTATTCACTGGCAGTCTAGAAGGTCTAAGGCTGAAGTCTGAGTACTACTACTAATCCTTTTTCGAGATCTTCCTGTAAGAATTCGAAGACTGCTGGTATATTGTATTTCTTCAGGTGAAAATTCTAGGGATGAACTAGGGCATCCACTGCTAAAGGATCTTTATGAGAAAGACCCCTTAAGTTACCCTCTAAAGGAAAACCACCTGGTCTATATGTCTGTTGAACCCTGACCCCGGTTAGAATCTGCGATAGTTTTTAGGGTACCCATTAAAGGAACTTCCACTATTGACAGGACCGAGTAGAGTTAGATTTAATAGTGTTATGGACTTAGTCCCGTCCTGATGATTTAGGAATGCTGCTGTGGAAGCATTGTAGGACCAGATCTGGATTTCATTCCGAGATATCTGGTAGAAAGTGATTCAGTGCTAACTTGAACGGCAAAGGTTCCCTAAAGTTGAAGGATCTGCCTGTTATGCATGGTGGCTCTGTTCCCTGGACCTGTTGACAGTCCCGTGGACTTCCCATCCCGAGGAGCTGGCATCTGTTGAAATGACTGTCTTAATATAACTGTCCACCAGGGGAGACCCTCTAGGAATATCCGACTCTATCTTGATATCACAATCGAGCGAGTCTGGGCACCTTTCCCCTGCGATAGTAGGAATCTCTGCCAGGTTCTCATATGGAGCTGAGCCCATGGGACTGTCACGATTGCTGCCTTCCTGAAACCGAGCAGGTCCCTAATTTCTCGTAGAGAAAAAGGAGAATTGATGAATCTTTGGATCATTATCACGATCCTCCATATTTTTTTCTTGTGGAAGCAGAATCCCTTGAATCATAATGTCTATATTGTACCCGAAAACTCTGTAAGGATGACTAGGTATAATACTCATTTTTTCTAAATTGACAACCCAGCCCAAGGTCCTCAGTAGACCTTCCCAGGGCAATTCAGATTGATCCACATAAAAATCAATCTACTTTTATCGAACTCCTGTTTTTCTTTTTTTTTTCTTTTTAAAATTTTCCACAACAGGAGAAAAAAGTAGATTGATTTTGCGGACACTGATTCAGTTTTAGCATGTAGATGGGGTAGGTGAGTTTTGGGGAGTTTTCTTTCCCCACTATGCCAAGCTGCTGTTTTGTTTTAGTAGGTCAATCAGAACAGCCTGATGTAAAGCTGGATGTAACCTGTATAAATATAGGTTATCATGTCCTTTATTAGAAAGCGCCATTAAGTTTCATGGTGCTGTACAAGGTAGACAGTGTATGAAAAGTAATACACTATTCATGCCCATGGTATTACAAGCCAGAAGTGCAACAAAAAGACGTGTGTGTGTAAAAAAATGCTAACAGCCATTAGTAATAACACTCTATTCTACAGAGGCCGAGAGCGGAGACAGAGCAATGTGAATAATAAAGCAGCCATATACCTTATAGCTATAACTAATAGGAGAGGTTAGAACCACAGGGATAGCATTAGTCAGCCTCATCCCCAAAGAAAAGCTGCCGTCAAAAATACCATTTTGTGAGTACTCACCTGAAAAATGGATATTGTCAGTGTGCCACACACCCCGCTTCCCCTTTAATCCTTACGATTGGGTTACTCACCGCAGGTGACGACGTTGCAGAGAGGAAGTCTTGTAACGAGCCCCCTTCCGGCCTATATATACCTGGTACCTCCCACCTAACACCAGTGATTTAAAAAGCAGAAAGACAAGGTACCAGTAATCTAAAGGTAACCTCAAAATAAAGAAAAGCTTCACCATATAAAGGATTCGGGATACCGAAAAGGGCGGGGTGAAGCGGGGTGTGTAGCACACTGACAATGTCCATTTTTCAGGTGAGTACTCACAAAATGGTATTATTCTCAGTGTGCCACACACCCCGCTTCCCCTTTAATACTTACGATCGGGACATCCAAAAGCAGTGTCCGCAAGGGATGGGTATCCAAAGGCAAGGTGAAGCATAACTTAAATGACTGCAGTCTGCAGAACTTTGCGGCCAAATACAGCATCCGCTGAGGCCCGCACATCAACCTTGTAAAACTTAGAAAAAGTATGAACAGAAGACCAAGTAGCGGCCTTACAAACTTGTTCAACAGAAGCTTGGTGCTGAAAAGCCCAAGACGCTCCAACGGCGCGAGTAGAATGAGCAGTGATAAGAAAAGGGGGAACTTTCCCCTTAGCAAAATAGGCCGCAATAATGGCCTGACGTATCCATTTGCTAATGGAAGATTTGGCCGGCGCCAAACCCTTCCTAGGCCCACAGGGCATAACAAAAAAGGCATCAGTTTTACGAAAAGGAGAAGTAATAATCAAATAGTACTTAACACAGCGTACTACATCCAAACAATGCAAAACCCTCTCCTTGTCATTCTTAGGCTTAGGACACAGGGAGGGAAGAACAATATCCTGATTCAAATGAAAAGCAGAAACAACCTTAGGAGGAAAGTCTGGTTTGAACCGAAAGACCACTGATGCCTCTCAAAGTAGGGCGCCTGAATAGACAAGGCCGCCAACTCCGAGACATGCCGAACCGAAGTGATAGCTACCAAGAAGACAATCTTCTGAGTCAGGGTAGACAAAGCAATATCTTGCAAAGGCTCAAAGGGAGGAGCCTGAAGAGCAGAAAGAACCAAATTCAAGTCCCAGACAGGGAGTAATGGTCTCCTGGGAGGCCGCACATGCGTAACCCCCTGGAAAAAAGTTTTAACTAAAGGAAGAAGCGCGAAACGCTTCTGAAAAAAGATAGATAAGGCAGAAACCTGCCCTTTCAAAGTACTCAGCTGAATACCAGAGTCCAGCCCTGATTGTAAAAACTCCAGAATCCTGGAGACCGAAAAGACCCTACAAGGCAAAGACCTAACCTCACACCAAGCGATATAGGCTTTCCAAGTCCTATAGTAGGTGATAGAAGAAGACCTCTTTCGGGCAGCGATCAGAGTCTTAATAACCAGTCAGAGTCAGAAAGACCCTCCTCCTTCAAGATGGAGGTCTCAGCAGCCAAGCCATCAAAACCAGCGTTGGTAAACTGGGGTAAGACAGCCGACCCTGAGTGGGCAGATCGGGCCGAAGAGGCAGAACGAGCTGATTCACTGTCAGCCAATCAATGTCTGCGCACCACACTCGTCTTGGTCCTCTTGGGGCCACGAGAATGGCGGACACCCTTTCCAGAACCAGCTTCCGTACCACCCAGCCTAGCATGGGTATCAGAGGAAACAGGTACAGAAAACCCGGGTTCCCCCGGCTCAGGGATATGGCTTCCGCCGCCAGAGGATCTTGGGAGGGCGACACAAAGATCGGGAGCCTGCAGTTGTGACGAAAGGGAAACAGGACCACCTCCGGTGTCCCCCACCGGAGCAGACTGCAGACTGCCGAGAGACAAGGAACATGTGCCTTCGCCCAGGTCAGGATCAGGGTCTCCACTCAGAGCACCCAGACTGGAAGTCCCTCCCTGATGATTGAAGTAAGCAACCGTTGTTTGACTGTCCGAGCGTAGCTGAACCAGAAGGCCCAGACCATGATGGGACACAAGAGCAAGAACCAGACAGAAGGCTCTCAGCTCCAGAACAGACGGCCGAGGATAGGAAAGAAGGATCCAAGCCAACTCCTGAATCAGACACCCTGTGTTGACCGAAATCCGACCGCATTCCCAGAAAGGACACCACCCTGGCCGGAGCAAGGGGGGACCTGGGAAATTTGAAAAACTTCAGATGCAGGACGGGGCAAGCTGACCCATCCTACTAGGGGACTGCGAAGAGAATGGTGTAAAAATCAAGGCCCACCTCTAAGTGCGGCACCGGCCGGATGACCGCCATTTCCAGGAAAACCCGTGAAGGAGGGCGAGACTCGAACTCCGGTTTGTAACCGGGCGACACCACCTCCCAGATCTATGTGTCCGGAGACTCCCGGCCTTAAACCAGGGAGAAGTGTCGCAATTGTCCCCCCACCCGCATGGGTGAGGGCAGCCCCTCATTGCTGAGCGGGCTTAGAAGTAGGTTTGGGCTTGGCGCCCCAGGACTGACCGGGACGGCCACGACCTCTTCCCCGGGACCAACCTACAGCCCCGGTAACGGGAAGGGAAGCCCCTCTGCCCGCTCTAGCTCCTCGAAAGGAGGGACTAAAGGAACTCGCACCCCTGAAAGAGCGACAAGGTTTCTTGAATTGAGGCAACTTACCACCCTTGGTAACAGCATCCAATTTCTCGCCAAAAAGGCGTAAACCTACGAAGGGTAGTGCTGTAAGCGCCCTTTTAGAGTTAAGGTCCGCCGTCCACTGGCGCAGAAATATAGACCGACGAATAGCCACCAGCAATGCCGCTGTCCTGCTACTCGTCGCAAGAGCATCGTCCTGAGCAGTCAGGGCAAAAGAAACAAACGACTCACACTGCTTGAGAGAGCTAGTCATATCACAAGCGGGATCAAGATCTGCGAGCAGATCCCTAATCATGGATCTAACAGCCAGCAAAAGAAGCGCCGAAGCACAAATTGGCCGTAGTGTCGAGCCGGCACTGATAAAACCATGGCGAGCCAATTGATCAACCCGACGATCCTCACCATCCTTAATGGTAGTGGTGCCAGAAAGGTGCAACCCAGTCGGGCCAGTCAACCCCAACACCGGGGTGTTGACTTCGGGGGGCACTGGCCAAAGCTTCACCAAGTCCTCTGGAAAGGGATAACGCTTATCCCAATTAGGAGGAGTTCCAGCCAGGCGCGTGGGTTGTTCCCATTCCTTGAGGACAAGCTTCTCAAAGTGCTGTTGCCTGGGAAACACCAAACGTGGCTGGGGTACATCAAACAACTCACCTTTTGGCAGAGGGACCACCGCAGGCGGATCCAAGGCCAAAACTTTAAACATTTGGGCCAAAATAGAAGGAGTGTCAAGGGACACCCCCACAGCCTGATCACCAGCAGTATCAAACAATAGCTGGTCTGCAGGCTCATCCGATTCCTCAAGGAGTTCCCCCTCCTCATCAGGGGGACAATCGGAATAATCCAAAAAATACCATTTTGTGAGTACTCACCCGAAAAATGGATATTGTTGGTGTGCCACACCCCGCTTCACTTTTAAATATTCTTCACTTAATGGGTTAACTCACCGCCAGGTGACGCTGTGCAGAGAGGAAGTCTTGTAACGAGCCCCCTTCCGGCCTATATATACCTGGTACCTCCCTTCAATCACCAGTATATTAAAAAAGCAGAAAGACAAGGTACCAGTATTCCACCGGTAAACTCAAAATCAATTTGATATAAATAAAAAGCTTCACCATATAAAGGCTTCGGAAATACCGAAAAGGGTGGGAGTGAAGCGGGGTGTGTGGCACACCAACAATATCCATTTTTCAGGTGAGTACTCACAAAATGGTATTATTCTTGGTGTGCCACACACCCCGCTTCACTTTTAAATATTCTTCACTTAATGGGACATCCAAAAGCAGTGTCCACAAGGGATGGGCATCTCAAGGCCAGGTGAAGCATAACTTAAATGACTGCAGTCTGCAGAACTTTGCGGCCAAAAACAGCATCCGCTGAGGCTCGCACATCAACTTTGTAAAACTTAGAAAAAGTATGAACAGAAGACCAAGTGGCGGCCTTACAAACTTGTTCAACAGAAGCTTGGTGCTGAAAAGCCCAAGACGCCCCAATGGCGCGAGTAGAATGAGCAGTGATACGAAAAGGGGGAACTTTTCCCTTAGCAGAATAGGCCGCAGTAACGGCCTGACGTATCCACTTGCTAATGGCAGATTTGGCTGGTGCCAAACCCTTCTTAGGCCCATGGGGCACAACAAAAAAGGAATCCGTCCTACGAAAAGGAGACGTGATAATCAAGTAGTACTTAACACAGCGTACTACATCCAAACAATGCAAAACCCTCTCTTTGTCATTCTTAGGATTAGGACACAAGGAGGGAAGAACAATATCTTGGTTCAAATGAAAAGCAGAAACAACCTTAGGAAGAAAGTCTGGCTTGAACCGAAAGACCACTTTATCCTGATGCCTCTCAAAGTAAGGCGCCTGGATAGACAAGGCCGCCAACTCTGAGACACGCCGGACCGAAGTGATCGCTACCAAGAAGACAATCTTCTGAGTCAGGGTAGACAAAGCAATATCTTGGAAAGAACCAAATTCAAATCCCAAACCGGGAGTAATGGTTTCCTGGGAGGCCGCACATGCGTAACCCCCTGGAAAAAAGTTTTAACTAAAGGCTTAAGCGCAACACGCTTCTGAAAAAAGATAGATAAGGCAGAGACTTGCCCTTTCAACGTACTTAGCTGAAGACCAGAGTCCAGCCCTGATTGTAAAAACTCCAGAATCCTGGAGACCGAAAAGACCCTACAAGGAAAAGATCTTATCTCACACCAAGCGATATAGGCTTTCCAAGTCCTATAGTAGATGATGGAAGAAGACCTCTTCCGGGCACTGATCAGAGTCTTAATGACTGAATCAGAAAGACCCTCCTCCTTCAGGATGGAGGTTTCAGCAGCCAGGCCATCAAACCCAGCGCTGGTAAATTGGGGTAACACAATCGACCCTGAGTGAGCAGATCGGGCCGAAGAGGCAGAACGAACTGGTCCACTGCCAGCCGAACGATGTCTGCGAACCCCACTCACCTTGGCCACCTTGGGGCCACGAGAACGGCGGACACCTTTTCCAGAGCCAACTTCCGAAGCACCCTGCCCAGCATGGGTATTGGAGGAAACAGGTATAGAAATCCCAGAACTCCCCAGCTCAGGGACATGGCGTCCACTGCCAGAGCCAGAGGATCCTGGGAGAGCGACACGAAGTTCGGGAGCCTGTGATTGTGACGAGAGGCAAACGGGTCCACCTCCGGGGTCCCCCATTGGAGACACAGTAAGCAAAACACCCGAGGATGGAGAGCCTATTCTCCCAGACGGGGAAAGCCGCTGCTCAACCGGTCCGCTACCTGGTTCCTCACCCCTGGAATGTATACCACCGAGAGACAAGGAACATGGGACTCCGCCCAGGTCAGAATCAGGACACTTCTCTGAGAGCAGTCAGACTGCGAGTCCCTCCCTGATGACTGATGTCCCCACTGCCCCTGAAACTGCAGCTCCTTCCAGAATCCGCCCCATCCCGACAGACTGGCGTCCGTGGTGACAATTTCCCAAAGGGGGGTCAGGAAAGCCCTGCCCTACACAAGATTGGTCGAGACCAACCACCACCGGAGGGACTGCCAGACCCGGGAGGACAACTGGAAGGACTGATCCAGCGACCGAGGTTGCTGGTCCCAAGACGCTAACAGAAAAAGCTGAAGCGTTCTCGTGTGAATTTGGGCAAAAGGAAGAAACACTCTGTGTTGATGAGAGTCCAGGCTGGGACGAACCGACCCATCTTTCTTGGGGACTGCGAAAAGATTGGAGTAGAAACCGAGGCCCATCTCTAAGTGCGGCACCGGCCGGATGACCGCCATCTCTAACAGATTCCTTACCGACGCCAGGAGCCCCTGCGTGGCCAAAGGATCGATGGGCACCCGAGACCGAAAGAACCGTGAAGGAGGGTGAGACTCGAATTCTAGGTCGTAACCGGCCGACACTACCTCCTGGATCCATCTGCCTGGAACCTCTTGGTTCCAAACCTGGGAGAAGTGTCGCAATAGTCCCCCCACCCGCACGGGTGAGGGCAGCCCCTCATTGCTGAGAGGGCTTATCAGCAGGCTTGGGCTTGGTGCCCCAGGACTGAGTGGGCCGGCCACGGCCCCTCCCCCGAGTCCAACCTGCACCTCTGGTAGCGGGAAAGGAAGCCCCCCTACCCGCTTTGAATCCTCGAAAGGAAGGCCTACCGGAACCTGCCCCGCTAATGGGACCACGAGGCCTCTTGCGTTGTGGCATCTTACCACCCTTTGCGACTGAATCAATTTTCTCCCCAAACAGACGCAACCCCCTTTTTAGAAACCGCGTCCGCCGACCACTGACACAGCCATACTGACCGGCGAATAGCCACCAGCATAGCCGCTGCCTTGCTACTCATAGCCAGCGCATCGTCCTGAGCGGATAGGACATAGGACACAAAAGATTCACACTGCTTAAGCGCAGTAAACTGTTTACAAGCGGGATTGAGATCCTCATATAGCCCCTGAATTAAAGACCTAATCGCCAATAGAAGAAGGGCTGAAGCACACACCGGGCGCAACGCTGACCCGGAATAAATAAAACCATGGCGCGCGTATTGGTCAATCCGACGATCTTCCCCATCTTTAGGGACAGTGGTCTCAGCAGACTGTACCATAGCCGTGCTGGAGAGCCCTAGCACAGGGGTATCGACGTCAGGAGGGACAGACCAAAGCTTCACCAACTCCGGCGGAAAAGGATAACGCTTTTCCCAACTGGAAGGGATTCCAGATAACCGTGTGGGATGTTCCCATTCCTTAAGGACCACCCTCTCAAAGTGGGGCTGTCTGGGAAAAACCCAACGCGGCTGAGGCTCCTTAAACAACTGACCCTTTGGCAGGGTGACAGCCTCAGGCGGATCTAAATTCAAAATTTTAAACATTTGAGCCAGAATGGAGGGGGTGTCAAAAACAACCCCCTCCGACCAATTGCCAATCGCATCAGCCTCAAGCCGATCTGCAGGCTCATCTGACTCCAACAGGAATTCTTCCTCGTCCGGGGATCCATCGGACCATTCCACAGGCTCACATAACTCGTCCTGTGGAGCCGAAGGTACCGGAGTCAGGTGCCTCCGTTTTGCAGCGGCCTTTAACCCTGCTTTAACGGGCACTACTTTCCGGGGGCTGGCCGACCGTGCCGCCACCTCGGACTGCGAATCCCCACTTTTGACAGTGTCATGCGGGGTCCGGAACAGGAAGGGAGAGGTAGGAGATGATGAAGGTTGCGATGGGCCAGCAGCCGAAGCCACAGACTGGCGCGCAATGCTCTGCTTTGCACAAGGGATGCAAATAAAGACATCATCAGCTGGGAGTAGAGCCCCACAACTTATGCACCCCCCGAATGGCTCAGAAGAACCGTTTCCGGCAATAACGGAAGCCTCCATATGGTGATTTATGGTATTCGCAATTTTTTGGGGCTTTAAGGCATAAGCCAACCCGGGATGCCCCCTTATTTGTAAATGTCCCGGAAGGGAGGATTTTTATTATATATATATATATATATATTTTTTTTTTTTTTTTTAAAAAGGAAGGTCCCCCTTAATCTATTCTATATATATATATATATATATATATATATATATATATATATATATATATATATATATATATATATATATATATAGATTATATATGTATATTCTTAAATATAAAAAATGAAGACTAGCCAGGCAACATAGAGCCGGAGGGCCACCATAAACAGGGATCCCGGGATCTGTAAGGAACAGAAAAAACCACAATCAGATCCCCACATGCGTGTAACAAGCCAAAAAACCCATGTATGCATGGCACCAAAGTGCCCTTTAAATGAGCAAAAAGCCCTGCCCCTTAATAAATACATGATGCCTCCTTAACAAAAAACCACTCACCCCCATATCTACACATGATAGATATTCAATTCACACTCAACGGCCCCACCAGGGTGGGGCCGCTTACCTGGAAGGACCGAGAGCAGCAACCGGAGGGACGAGGCAGCAGCCAGCAGCAGCAGCACAGGAAAATGAAACCAAGTGCGGCCGCGCCCCCCCACGTGACTTCCCTTTTAACTTGAAAGGAAGGAAGTGAAGCTGGGGCCGCCGCATGACGCCACCGCCACGCCCCCGTCGCCGCGTCACCGGGACCCGCCCCCTAAGCTCGATCAGTGCGGCCAAATCATCTGGGGATTAACACCAGATGAGCCACTACACGCGCACACAAGCAGGAGGCAGCGGAGGGGGGAGAAGAAAGAGGGGGGAGTAGGAGGAAACCGCATAGCGCAGCCATGCAAAAGCAGACCTCATACAGTGGCCACAAGAAGACCAGCGGGGAAGGGGGGAGGCGGGAGGGGGCTACTTAGGCGGCAAGCCAACCTGCCCAGCGCGGTCCGCCCCCAAGCTGACCTAAACACACAAACCGGCCAGGACTATAAAAACAGACCTGGCCGGAAGGGAAAAGAGTGCACACATGCTGCAGTAAGCTCAATGCATAACGTAAAAACACACATGCTGTAATAAAGTTATACTTGTGAAAAACACATACATAATACACAACCCTCTAACCCCCCCCCCATAGTGAAGGGATCGTAATGGGAGAGAAAGGGGCTACGGGGACCCTCGGGACAGGGGCATCCCATTTCCGGATCACCATGCCGGATAGCCGCATTGCCCCACGCATGAGGTCGAGCGGAGGAGATAAGCTCCTAGGCACCTATAGTGCCATCTACCATTTGCCCAGTGAGCAGCCTAGGCTGGGAGGCTTCCATTCCACCATCAAGGTATAAACACTCAAACCGGGCAGAAATAGACCAAAAGGGGGGTGCCGGGGTAAGACCCCGGCTACCTGTAAGCAGGAGACTTCAATCTTCTGTCTTGTCGTCAAGCAGAGAGAAAAATACTGGTGATTGAAGGGAGGTACCAGGTATATATAGGCCGGGAGGGGGCTCGTTACAAGACTTCCTCTCTGCACAGCGTCACCTGGCGGTGAGTTAACCCATTAAGTGAAGAATATTTAAAAGTGAAGCGGGGTGTGTGGCACACCAAGAATATTCAGGTACCTCACCCCCCGGGCAGGTACTGCCGGAGCAAGGTGCTTCCGCTTTGCCGTAGCCTTCTGAGCCACTGAAGTAGAGATCATTTTCTCGAGGTTGGCCAACCGCGCATGCACCTCGGAATGCGAATCCCCATTTTTGACAGTGTCCGGACTAGGTTGGGGGGCTAGGAGATGACGGAAGTTGCGAGGAACCAGAAGCCGGAGCAACGGACTGGCGCGCAATGTTCTGCTGAGCACATGGAACGCATAATATGACATCATCGCCTGGGAGTGGAACCCCACAGCCCCCACACAACCTGGATAGCCCAGAGGAGCCATTTCCAGTAACATTGGAAGCCTCCATATGGTGAATTTGTGGTATTCGCAACAACCCAGGGTTTTACGCATTAAGCAACCCGGGATGCCCCCTTTGTAATTAAAGTCCCGGAAGTGGGAGGATTTTTTTTTTTTTTTTTGAAACCTAGAAAAAAATCCCAATTTAGAGACTAAGACTAGCCAGGTATAACAGACTGGGAGAGCCTGCAGTGAGGGAATCCCAGAATCTGTGGGGGAAAAGAGACCACAGTCAGTCCCCCAGCCACAATCATACATAACCAATAAGGCAAACATTACATGACACATGTAATTTCAAGGCATAGCAGAGTGCAAAAAAATCAGAGTACATACTGGTATAAATACATGCCCATACATACATATATATATATATCTACACATATATATATATATATATAATATATATATATATATATATCTACACATATATATATATATAATATATATATATATATATATATCTACACATATATATATATATATATATATATATATATATATATCTACACACACACACAAATACATCACAATGGTAAAGTAGAAATGCCCCAGGGAGAAAACGCTGCACAGGCAGCCATAGCATAAGAACGGCCCCACGTGCGCAATGGTGGGGCCGTTTACCTGTGAAGTTTCTGCCGCAAGGAAGCTCTTCCCCCACCAGCTGCAGCGTCCAGGTCTCTAATGAGACCAGGGAAGCGAAGGTCGGGCCCGGAGACAGCGCGTCCCGGCCACGCCCCCTTTACACACAGAGCGAGGCCGCAGAGAGCGCGACCCCGCCCCTTAGTGACGCAGCTCGACCAATGGCGAGCCGCAACCGAAAAGAGAGGGAAATACAAAAATGTGCAGTAAAAAACAGGCCCCAGCAGCCCCAGCCATGCGCTGACACTGAAAACTACCAAGACCTTTCACAGTAAAAGTAAAGCACTCATGCACACTACACCCCCCCCCCCCCTTAGCAAAGGGAGAAGGCCGAGCGGGAGAAGGTGACCCAAAGGGACATCGGGACAGGGGCATCCCAAATCCGGATCACCAGCCGGATAGCCGCATTGCCCCACAAGTGGGGTCGAGCGGAGGAGATAAGCTCCTAGGCACCTAAAGTGCCATCTACCTTTGCCCAGCCCGCAGCCTAGGCTGGGAGGCTTCCATTTAACTAGGCATAATAAACAATAGAACTGGGCAGAAATAGACCAAAAGGGGATGCCGGATTTTACCCCGGCTACCTGCAAGCAGGAGACTTCATTCTTCTTTCTTGTCGCTTCATGCAGAGAGAAAAAAAACTGGTGATTGAGTGGGAGGTCCCAGGTATATATAGGCCGGAAGGGGCTTGTTTTCAAGACGTCTCCCTGCACGTCGCCACCTGCTGGTGGAGTAACCCGATCGTAAGTATTAAAGGGGAAGAGGGGTGTGTGGCACACTGAGAATATTTCTGATGCCCTGGGAAGACTGGAACATGAAGGTACGCGTCCTTGATGTCTATGAAGGCGCAATGAGCCGACCGCTAAGTGCAGGGTCTCCATGCGAAAGTGCCTGGTTCTGACAAATTTGTTGAGAAGTTTTAAGTCCAGGATGGGCCCGATTGAGCCATCCCTTTTGGGCACTGTGAAAAGATTGGAATAATAGCCCTGACCTCTTTCCCAAAGAGGGACCTGACAGATGACCCCCATGTCCAGAAGGTTTTGCACAGCCAGAAACAGACCCTGAGCTGCCAGGGGATTTTGAGGGATCCGGGACCTGAGGAATCTTGGGGGCGGCCAGGCAGCGAACTCTATCTTGTAGCCGGAGGACACCACCTCCAGAATCCATCGGTCTGAGACCTGTTGTCTCCAGACATGAGCAAAGAGCCTCAGCCGTCCCCCCCACCCGGAGGGGGAGGCCGCCCCTTCATGGCCGAACGGGCTTGGTGGCAGACTTGGGCTGAGAGCCCCAGGAGACTTCTGGGCGGGCACGTCCTCTGCCTCTGCTCCAGAAGTCACCCCTGTGCCCCGCAAAGGATACCCCTCTCCCAGACCTGGATCCGCGGAAGGAGGGGGTAAGGGCGCCTGAACCCCGAAAGGGCCACAGCTGTTTCTTAAGCTGGGGCAACTTACCTCCCTTAGCAAACAGGTTCAAGCGATCACAAAATAGGCGCAGCCCCTTAAAAGGGAGCCCCGTGAGAGCCTTCTTAGCAGTGTTGTCAGCTGCCCAGAGCGGCGTATAGCAACCACCAAGGCTGAGGTTCTACTACACATCCTAATGGTGTAATCTAGAGCAGAAAGGATAAAAACAATAAAAATCTCACGTGACAAGGCCCTGAATTCGGCACTAGAAGCATCATCAGGGGCACTTTCCAGCAGACCCCTGAGGAGAGTCCTGAAGTAAGCAGTAATAGCAGAAGCACAAACAGGGCGCAGCGCAGATCCCACACAGGCAAAGGCATGGGAAGCCAACTGGTCAATGCGCCTGTCCTCACTATCCTTCAGGGTAGTGGAATCAGGGGAATGCACCACAGAAGTGTTGGACAACCCCAAGACTGGAGCATCCACTTCCGGGGGGGGGGGGGGGGGGGGTGACCAACATTTAACCACTTAGGTGGGAAAGGGATACCTTTTATCCCAGCCCTTAGGGATTCCCGGAAGCCGGCTGGGACGTTCCCACTCTGAGAACAAGATTATTGAAATTATTGAAATTTAACCACTTAGGTGGGAAAGGGATACCTTTTATCCCAGCCCTTAGGGATTCCCGGAAGCCGGCTGGGACGTTCCCACTCTGAGAACAAGATTATTGAAATGGGCCTGTTATGGAAAACGTGGCTTAGCAGTATTAAACAATTCCCCCTGCTGTTTGGGAGCAGCAGCAGGAAGGGAAATAGAGAGCACTTCAAAAATCTGAGTCAAAAGTCTATTGGTGTCATCAGCATCCCAGGGGTCAGAGCCAAGGTCAGCACCACTGTAATGCTGATCATCAGACAGCTATGAATCCAAGAACAATTCCCCCTCTTCAAGGGGAGTATAGTCCGTCATGTCCAGAAAATCCTCAGTTTCCATAGGGAAAACAGACGCACCAGGCGCCACATGCCGCCTCTTAGCCGGGGCCTTACGGCTTGAAGAGCTAGCAATCAACCTCTCAATGTTAGCCAGCCTAGAAGACACATCAGGTTGAGACTCCCCACTAGTGTTCAGCTCACTGAGAGTCAAATTCAGGTGAGGGGGAGTAGGTGAAGACATAGTGGGCGCAGGCCCAGTTACCGATAGCCCAGAATGCAGCGCAAGCGCCTGCTGGGCGCAGGGTACACAGACCCGCACATCATCACTTACAGGGGATGCCCCACACGCCACACACAGCCGGGCTTGTCCCGAGGGGAGCCCGAGCACAATATTTTGTGAAGCCTCCATATGGTGATTATAGTGGGCCAATTGGCCAATAGGAATTGTGCTGTAGAAGCAACCCGGGATGCCCCAAAGGTCCGCCAGGGAAAAGTGGGAGGGTTTTACTGATCAGGCCTCTAAAAGTTTTAGCAACCTAATAGAGGGGGTAGGACAGGGAGAAACCTCTATACAGTTTTCCCGCCTGAAAGACACAAACGATGACACCCCATAAGCATACAATAAAATATACATGACAAGAAATAAGCCCGCAGGGGCACTCACGGATCGCGGTGGGGAGTCACAGGTCACGCCGGAGGAAGAGACCAAAATGGTGCCGGGTACCTCAAGAGGCGGGCGCAGGGCAGAACGATGCGGAGCGCGCCGCCCGATAAGCGCGAAGGCAAAACGGGTGACTAGCCCAGCCAATAGGCGCGCAGCAGCGCCTGCGGGGACGTCGCCGCTGACCGCGAAACGCCGCAAGGCGCGCACGTCAGTGGCGGCATTTTTAAACCAGTACAAACTGACACAGCAACAGCCCGGGCGTGGAGCCCTGAGAGCAGAGAAAGCAAAACATGCAAACAAAAAGCACATATACACACACACTTTCCCCCCCGAACTAACGGGACAGCGAAAGGGGAGGGTCGGCGGCGGTCAGCTAGCAGAGACCCACCGAGGACCAGGGCGGGGGGACGAGGGGCGGAGAGGGCATCCCAAATCAGGCTCACCATAAGCCTGCACCGCCTACCCTTTGGTGGGGGATTGCGGTTGGAGCAAAGCTCCTAAAACACCTGTAAAAGGTGCAGCCTACCATCACCCGACCAGCTCAGCCAAAGCTGGGAGGCATAAATGAAGATATGGAATGGGTGGGAATAGTTCTACAGGGCCACGGGCTGATAAGCCCTGCTCACCTGCGAACAGAGAAGCCATCATTCTTGTCCTTCGCATCCGACTGCAGAGAAGAAACTGGGGAATTTGTGGGAGGTCCCGGGT
Organism: Gastrophryne carolinensis; assembly: GCA_027917425.1. Classification (NCBI taxonomy): domain Eukaryota; kingdom Metazoa; phylum Chordata; class Amphibia; order Anura; family Microhylidae; genus Gastrophryne; species Gastrophryne carolinensis. The sequence continues at coordinate 200,005,587 of CM051237.1, forward strand.
ATATATGGGACCGGTAGGGGCCTCTTTTTGCCATTTCTGCAGTCCAGCGCCCTCTGGCGGAGCTAATTCCCATCTGTTATGAATCATTATCTGCAGCAGGATGTGCTGCATACTTAGAATAAGCATACTTTCTGTCCAACCCCTTGGGCACCGAGGGCAATCTGTTAGGACGTTCCCACTCCTTGAGCACCATATTGGAGAAATGGCCCTGCTCCGGGAACTCCAAGCGTTGCTTGTCAGGGGGCGAAAGAGCTCACCCTGCTTCCTCTTCGCCACCTTAGGGGGGGCAATGTGCAAAGTCTCAAAAATGTCCCACAACAGTCTATCAGTGTCAACAGGGAGCCCAGTATCCTCATCAGAGGCGGACCCCGGGTCACTGTCGTACCCTTCCTGATGGTCCCCAGATGATTCTGAATCAACGAAAAGCTCCCCCTCCTCTAGGGAGTCACGGCCGGCAAACATATGAAGGCTCACGTCCTCCTCGGCAAAGAGGGAAAGCGCGGTGTCAAGATGGCGCTTCTTACCAGAGGCCTTGCCCATCACAGGTCATGCCAGCAGCCTCTCAATGCTGGCCACGCGTAGTGCCAGATCAGATTGGGACCCCCTGCTAGTATCCCCCTCACTGGGGGCTAAATGCAGGCGCGTGGGAGTAGGAGCCTGGGGGAGCGCATCAATGGGAAGAGAAGTGCTCATCCCAGCCTGGTCCGCAATAATACTTCAGGCGCACGGCACACAGACCGCGCCACCACCACTCAAAGGGGATGCCCCACACATGACACAGCCGGGATTGTACTGAAGGACCCCTGAGCACGCTATCCCCAGAAGCCTCCATATGGTGATTAAAGCGGGCACAATAGGCCAGTATAGGGTAAGGGATAATAAAAGCCACCCGGGATGCCCCCCAAAAGGAGCCAGGAAAGGAGAGGTGGGGGGGGGGGGGGGGGGGAGAGCAGGACCGGGAGAAAACACAACACACAGTTATCCCGCCGGAAAGACATAAGCAAAGAACACAAGCATCCCACAGTACATGCCCCAATAAGAAAAAATCTCCATGGGGGACTTATGGACCAAAGGGTACAGCGCGTGCAGACCACACAGATATCCCCCTCCGAACACCGCACAAACGGCCAAGCAGGAAGGCAGAGCAGGCGACTAAACACACGACAGCACACGCTGGAAATGGCCCCCGGAGACCAGACACGCGCCCGCAGCAGCAGCGAAAAGGTGTCGAAAATAGAACCTTGGGGGACGGGCCGCGGGGGTATGATGCGATACGCGTCATCCCCCGGTGCCGACGCCCCCCGAAAAAGCGCGCCCACGTGACCACGTCAGCGCCATGACAGGGCGCAGCATGTAAAGGGCCGCCCGCCGCTGAGCGAAGTACACCCGCGGCGGCGAACAGCAAGCGGGGCAAAACAAAAAAAAAACTCCGCCACTAACCCCCCCCCCCCCCCCGGGAACACCCGACGGGGGGAAGAGAGGCGGGCGGGCAGGCAGCGGCAGGAGTCATCCGGCGGGGCCCAGGGGAGTGGAGAGATGACAGGAGACACAGGGAAGGGGGAAAGGAAGGGGACTATAGTAACACAAGTCCCCAAGCACAAAACTCACCCCCTTCATAGCAAAGGCAGGAGACTTCATCCCTAGCAGGCTCACCATAAAAGCCTATGGCCGGCGACCCTTTGTGGTACAGGGTCTGCGGCTTGGAGCAGCGCTCCCCGAACACCTGACCCAACGTGCTCCTCTACCCACACCCGATCCGGCAGCCGAGGCTGGGAGGCACAGAGGGTCCAGAAGCGGGTGGAAATAGACTTGCAGGGCCACAGGCTTGGTTGCCCCGCTCACCTGCGCAACATAGAGAGCCATCTTCTATCTTCGCAGTATCACTGCAGAGAAAACACTGGAGGTCTATGGCTGATTCACGGTTTTTATATGGGGCCGGGAGGAGCCACAAGACTTCTGCAGTGCACTGTGCCACCTTGTGGCGGAATACCCAGATGTAATGACTTCATGAAGCAGGCCGTGCTGTGCATTAGGAAAAGGTAGGCAGCGCACAAGTATTCCCCTTTTATTAGAAGAACCTGTGCTGAACAGGGAACCAGGATTTGCATAGAAATGACGTCACTGCTGACAGGAGTACTGGTGGCAGGGATAGATGTAGTAAGGACACTAGAGGTCTAGGTTCCCTTTTAACTACCTGTAACTAGATGAAGTCTCCTCACCCATTACTAGCTTTAAGCATGCCTGACATAACGACTTCTGTCAGGTATCCGGAAGTGTAATGCTGCAGGAGTTAAAGATCCTTGAGCTGGCTTTCGGGGGGGGGGGGGGTCCTTGCCTCTGTCCTTAACCCTGGGTGGATTAGGCTAAAAAGGACATCATAAACTCTGTGGAGTTTCAGCCTGTGTGAGAGCAGCTTGACAGAAGTGCAGCAGGACAGAAGTGTGTAGTTTTAAAAACTGCAGTAGTTTGAAAACAGCAGGGGTTGTACACAAGAAATAGTGGTGAGTACCGCATTTACTTTTTAGCAGTACCTATTCTTATTATCTAGAATGTCTGGTTTGGTGCAGTGTAACTCTTGCCTGGCCATTGTGTTTCGTAGTACAAGTGTTGTGTTTCGTTCCACGTAGTACAAGTGTGGAACTTGCGATGCTATCCAATTTGTATGCAAATGAAGGGGTTGTATGACAAGATTTCAAAAATTACAGTCTTTAGTTTCTACTCTTCAGTCTGAAGTTATGAAGCTATCCCAGCCAGAAAAGCAGCTTGGTATACAGCCACCACTCCCACAAAGACTTCACAAGAGAGGGGCAGAGTGGAAAACTGTTGGCTCTGGAAGATTGCGCAATGTAGAACAAAAACATCAACATTTTGGAATAAGCCAATATAACCCATTGGCTGTTCTTTCTGAGCTTGATGTGGATGTATCTGCTAATGCTCAGTCTGGGCAGGATTTGGTAAGATCAAAGGAAGTGGACTTAAGTAAGGGACTATATAAAATGAGTACAAAAGGGCATCAAGGAACAGTTACCAAGCCAACCAATAGGAACAGACATTCTGGTTGGTGACTCAACAATTAGAGGTGTGGACTTTGGACAGGATAAAGATGAGCTAAAGGAAGTGAGGTGTCTCCCAGGTGCCACGGTTAATAGGGATAAGAAACCTATTCTAAAGATTGTGAAGTCTGCAAGCAAACATAACCGAGTGGACATTGTGCTACATCTTGGCACAAATGACTTCTCCCAAAACGATTTGTTTGTTGTACAGAGTGACTTCCAAAATTTTAGTCAGGAACTTTGCAAAATAACAGGTTCCATCACCTTTTCTGAAGTTTTGCCAGTATGTAATCAGGGAAAAATATCGTTTTGTGATTACTCACCTTTAAAACGGATATTATAAGTGTGACATACACTCCGCTTCAATACATCTTGACAGTTGGGTTATTCTCCAGTAGAGGGCGAACTTCTGCAGAGATGAATGCAAAAAAAGAAGCCCCTCCCGGTCCATAACTACCTGGGACCTCCCACCAATTCCCCAGTGTAAGATAGCAGTAAAGGGACCAGGAAGAACCAATTATAACAATACTAACAAAAAACAATTGTTCGCCATATAAAGGATTCAGAATACCAAACAGGGTGGGTGAAGCGGAGTGTATGTCACACTTATAATATCCGTTTTAAAGGTGAGTAATCACAAAACGGTATTATTCCAAGTGTGACATACACTCCGCTTCAATACATCTTGACAGTTGGGACATCCAATAGCAGTGTCCGTCAAGGGTGGGAACTGTAAACAGTAAAGAATGCACCAACTCAAACCACTGCAGCTTGCAGAACCTTGCGGCCAAAAACAGCATCCGCTGAAGCCCGCACATCAACCTTGTAAAACTTGGAAAAGGTATGAACAGAAGACCAAGTAGCAGCCTTACAAACTTGTTCAACAGAAGCTTGGTGCCGAAAAGCCCAGGATGCACCCACAGCACGAGTAGAGTGCGTAGTGACCCTAAAAGGGGGAGCCTCCCATTAGCAGAATAGGCCCCAACAATGGCCTGATGAATCCATTTGCTAATCCGTAGACTTAGCAGGTGCCAAACCTTACCTGGGCCCGCAGGGCACCACGAAAAAAGCGTCCGTCTTGAGGAAGGAAGAAGTAGTCACCAAATAGTACTTCACACAGCGAACAACGTCCAAATTGTGCAGAACCCTCTCCTTGTCATTGTTAGGCTTAGGACACAAGGAAGGGAGAACAATATCCTGATTGAGGTGGAAAGCAGACACCACCTTAGGAAGGAAATCCGGTTTAAAAACGAAAAACCACCTGATCCTGGTGTTTCTCAAAGTAAGGGGCCTGAATCGACAGAGCCGCCAACTCAGAGACATGCCGAACCGAGGTAATCGCCACCAAGAAGGCAACCTTCTGAGTGAGAACCGAAAGAGCAATATGATGTAGCGGCTCAAAAGGAGGACCTTTGCGCCACCCCTTGGAAAAAAGTCTTAACCAGCCGGTGCAAAGCAAAAGACCTCTGGAAGAAAACAGACAGAGCGGAAACCTGTCCTTTCAAAGTACTAAGCTGGAACCCCAGGTCCAGATTATGCTGAAGAAACTCCAAAATCCTGGGTACAGAAAAAACCCTGCAAGGCAAGGCCCTAGCCTCACACCAATCAATATAGGACCTCCAAGTCCTATAGTAAATGCCAGAAGAGGACCGCTTCCTAGCCCTAATCAGGGTCTGAACGACCGCCTCAGACAAAACTTCCTCTGTCAAGATGAAGGTTTCAGCAGCCAAGCCGTCAAAGCCAGCGTTTGTAAATTGGGGTAAAGTAGATGACCCTGGGATAGCAGGTCCGGTATCAAGGGAAGCCGGCACTGGTCTACGGCCATCCTTATGACGTCTGCGTACCAAACCCTTCTTGGCCACCTTGGAGCCACCAGAATCGCCCCTTCTAAAACCAGTTTGCGAACTACCCTGCCCAGCATGGAGACAGGTGGAAACAGGTACAGAAAACCCAAGTCCTTCCATGCCAGAGACAAGGCATCCACTGCCAAGGCCAGGGGATCCTGGGAAAGAGACACAAACGCCGGAAGCTTGTGATTGTGCCTCGAGGCAAAGAGATCCACCTCCGGAGTCCCCCACTTGCGGCAAAGATCCAGAAAGACCTCGGGGTTGAGAGACCACTCTCCGTGGCGAGAGGACCCTCTGCTCAGGGAATCCGCCTCCATATTCTCCACCCCCGGAATGTAGACTGCCGAAAGGCAAGGAACATTGCTCTCCACCCACTGCAGGATCAGAGAGACTTCCCTGAGGGCACTCCTGCTGCGAGTCCCTCCTTGGTGATTTATGTAGGCCACTGCCGTTCGGTTGTCCGAACGCACCTGAACCGGAAGACCCCGTAACTGTGGGGTTAACCGAGCCAGACGAATGGCTGGGAGCTCCAATACATTGATGGGGGTGTGAGCCTCCTGGGGACCCCACACCCCGCTGAACTGATGACTCTTCCAATAACCTCCCCAGCCCGACAGGCTGGCATCCGTGGTAACCGTCTCCCAACAAGGGACCAGAAAGGATCTGCCCTTCACCAGATTGCTCGAGTCCAGCCACCACCGAAATGACTACCGAACCCTGGGAGACATCCTGAAAGGTTGATCCAAAGACTGTGGGCTCCTGTCCCAATACGTCAATAGGAGAAGTTGAAGAGATCTCATGTGAAATTGTGCAAACGGCACCGCCTCGAAGGAGGACACCATCAGGCCCACCAGTTTCATCCCCTGTCGGATAGAGGGACAAGGGCTGGCCAGAAGAAGACGGATCAGGTCCTGAATCCCCTGCACCTTGGTCTGGGACAGAAACACTCTGGCCCGACTGGTATCCAGATTCATGCCCAGAAATGAAATCACTTGAGACGGGGAGAGAGAAGACTTGGCGCGGTTGATCACCCACCCGAATCTCTCCAGGGTCTACACCACCTGGAGGGTGTCCAGTTCTGCCTGCTGAAGGGAAGAAGCAGAAATCAACAGGTCGTCCAGATAAGGCACAATGCGAATGCCCTGAGATCTGAGCAGAGCCATTACGCCCGCCAAAACCTTGGTGAAGACCCTCGGTGCCGAGGTCAGACCGAAGGGAAGAGCTACAAATTGATAATGTTGATCCCCCACCGCAAACCGGAGGAATCTCTGATGTGCCTGACAAATTGGAACATACAGATACGCATCCTTGATGTCTATGGATGTCATAAAATCCCCTTGGCGAAGGGAATTGATAGCCGAGCGCAGAGTCTCCATGCGGAACTTTTTGGCTCTGACAAACCTGTTGAGAACCTTGAGATCTAGAATGGGTCTCACCGAACCCTCCTTTTTGGGAACCGTGAAAAGGTTGGAGTAGTAACCCTTGCCTCTTTCCAACGGAGGCACCGGGCATATAACCCCCATTTTCAGAAGGATTTTCACTGCCAACAGGAGCCCTTGCGCAGCCTGAGGGTCCGAGGGCACCCGAGACCTTAAGAATCTTGGGGGCGGCCAGTACTCGAACTCCAGCTTGTACCCGGAGGAGACCACTTCCAAGATCCAATTGTCTGTGACCTCCCGGGCCCAGACCTGGAAGAAGAGCTGCAGCCGCCCCCCCACCCTTACGGGTGAGGGCACCCCTTCATTGCTGAGCCGGTTTAATGGCAGGCTTGGGCTTGGAACCCCAGGAAGCCGCGGGACGTGCCCGACCTCTGCCTCTGTTCCAGGATGAGCCCCTGACCCCCGAGAAGGCCAGACCCCTAGACACTCTGGCCCCTCGAAAGGAAGGAGTTAACGAGCCCGCCCCCCGAAAGGGACGGCGCTGCTTACCGCCTTTAGCAACAGCATCCAATTTATCTTCAAACAGCCGCGCCCCCAAGAAGACTTCTTGGCTTCAACGTTCGCTGTCCACTGACGGAGCCAGACCAGTCTGCGCATGGCCACCAGCAAGGCTGACGTCCTACTACACACGACAATGGAGTCTTCCATCGCAGCCATGACAACATCCATGAACAATTCGCACTTCTTAAGTATAGTGAACTCAGCGCTAGCTGGATCCAGCTGAGCGTTATTCAGCTAGGTCCCTGATAAGAGACCTGGTAGCAACACCATGGCAGATGCACTAACCGGTCGCAGGGCTGAGCCCACGTTGGCAAATGCGTGGCACGCCATCTGATCAAGGCGCTTGTCCTCGCCATCCTTAAGGGAAGAGGCGTCAGGGGTGTTCAGTACAGAAGAGTTGGTCAAACCTAACACAGGTGCGTCAACCTCGGGAGGAGAAGACCAGCGCTTGACCGCCTCCACCGGAAAGGTATACTTCTTATCCCATCCCTGAGGCACACCAGGGAGCCGACAGGGCCTCTCCCATTCTCTAAGTATCAGCGCATCAAAATTACCCTGGGTAGGGAATTCCAGACGGGGCTTGTAGGCCCCAAAAAATTCCCGCTTCTTAAAAGGGGGCGCCTCAGGTGGATCAATATCCAGCACCTCCAATAAATGTGACAAAACAGTGGCCGTATCAACGGCATCCCCCAGCGCCTGCCCGGTATTGGAATTCCCAGGCTGACCATAGTCAGCCTCTGAATCCTGATACAATTCCCCCTCCTCCAGCGGGGAATAATCGGACAATTCAGCGGATTCATCGTCAGTGTCCCACAAGGGCTGGGCCGACGACAACTGTCTCTTTTTAGCCTGGGGCTTCTTGCCCACTGTGCTAGCATCATTTTCTCTATGCTGGCCAACTTAGCCCAAACATGAGAAAGCGACTCCCCACTAGTACAATGTCACTTGGGGTACGGATAAGGTGGGGAGGGGAAGGCGATGAAGCGGGAGGTACCAGACTGCCGCGTTATGGCATTTTGTGCGCATGGTATACAGTTCAGCACATTCTACCCCGTAAGGGATACCCCACACATGGCCCGGATTGTCCCGAAGGGATCCCGGGCCTGGTATCCTGCAGAGCCTCCATATGGTGAATTTTTGTGGTCAGTCGCAAGACCGTAGGGAATTACGCATAAGCAACCCGGGATGCCCTTAAAAAGTCCCGGTGGGAGGATTTTATGGACAATATTTATAGCTAGGGACCCCAGGACCAGGAGAGACCCCTTAAAATGCACTTATATGGGGACACCTGTAACACACAAAAAAGGTCACATAAGAGCAGAGCATAGTAAGGGATGCCCTAGCATAGATATTACAGTCACACAGCCGAAATACTCATATACAGGTATATGACTGCATATATATAATTATCACAAATCCCCAGCATTGAAAATCAGTGAAAAGCAGTGAACAAGAAACCGGGAGAATTTAACCACCCAAAACAAAACTGGTAACTATAACAATGATGAAAATCACCATACAGGGGATCCAGAATAATGCAACAACAGGGTGGGGTGGAGCAGGACGTACTGTATACTCATAATACCAATTCTACAGGTGAGTATTTCACAGAATTGTATTATTCTTAGTATACAGTATGTCCTGCTCCAGATAGAATACTTACACTTGGGACATCCAATAGCAATGTCCATAAAATAGGGTGGGATCCCCAACAAGAAAAGGTAACAGCAGGCAGTTTAAATCACTGCCGCCTGTAAAACCTTGCGGCCGACAACAGTATCAGCTGAGGCCCTAACGTCAACCTTGTAAAACTAGAAGAGTAGAATGAGCAGGAAGGCGGAAGGGAGGACTCTTCCCCTTAGCCGAATAGGCCTTGATCACAGCCTGACGGATCCATTTGCTAATGGTAGACTTGGCAGGAGCCAAACCCTTCCTAGGACCAGAAGGGACCACAAAAAGAGCATCAGTCTTCCTGAAGGACGCAGTGACTACTAGGTAATACTTCAGACACCTGACCACATCCAAGGAATGCAAAACCCTTTCCTTAGCATTACTAGGATTAGGGCACAAGGAAGGAAGAACAATATCCTGGTTCAAATGAAAAGCAGACACCACCTTATCCTGGTGTCTCTCAAAGTATGTAGGCTGGATAGACAGAGCCGCCAGCTCAGACACACGTCTGACCGAAGTAATAGCTATCAGAAAGACAACCTTGAGGGTAAGTACAGCCAGAGCAGCATCCTGAATAGGCTCAAAGGGAGCACCCTGCAAGGCAGACAAGACCAAATTCAAATCCCGAACAGGGACCATAGGTTTACGTGGGGGACGCACATGAGTAACCCTCTGAAAGAAAGTCTTGACCAAGGAATGTTGAGCAAAGGACTGAAAGAAAACAGACAGGGCAGAAACATGACCCTTCAAAGTACTGAGTTGGAGACCAGACTCCAAGCCTTCCTGTAAGAACTCTAGAACCCTGGGAACTGAAAACACCCGACAGGGAAGAGACCTAGACTCACACCAGTCAATGTAAGCACGCCAAACCCTATAATAGATGGAAGAAGTTTTCTTCCTAGCCTTCACCATGGTCTCAACCACGGAGGCAGACAAGCCTTTCTCCATCAAGATGGTTTCAGCAGCCAGGCCGTCAAAGCCAGTTTGTAAATTGGGATGGCGTAGTGAGCCCTGAGTGAGCAGATCTGGACGTACTGATCTACTGCCATCTGCACCACGTCTGCGAACCACACTCTTCTTGGCCACCTGGGGGCCACCAGAATCACTGGCACCCTTTCCAGAGCAATTTTGCGCAGTACCCTGCCCAGCAGGGGGAATGGAGGAAAGACATACGGGAGCTGAAATTCCTGCCATGACATGGACAGAGCATCTGTGGCCAAGGCCAGAGGATCCTGAGACAGGGAGACAAAAGCCTGGAGCTTGTGATTGTGACGGGATGCAAACAGATCCACATCCGGTAGACCCCAACGGTGACACAGGGACTAGAATACCCTGTCGCAGAGGGACCACTCTCCCTGACGAGAGGTCCCCCTGCTCAGAGAGTCTGCCAGTAGATTCTCTGCCCCTGGGATGTACACAGCCGAAATGCATTGAACATTGGCCTCTGCCCATGTCAGAATCCGCAATACCTCCTGGAGGGCCCTCCAGCTCCGGGTCCCTCCCTGATGGTTGATGTAGGCAACCGCCGTCCTGTTGTCTGAGAGCACCTGCACAGACAGACCTCTCAGGTGATTGGTCAACTGCTCCAGTACCAACCTGATTGCCCGCAGTTCCAGAATGTTGATGGGTAAGTGGGCCTTCTGAGGGCCCCACCTCCCCTGGAACCGCAGGGACTTCCAGAATCCCCCCCCATCCTGACAGGCTGGCATCCGTGGTGACTGTCTCCCAGGAGGGGGCCAGGAAGGATCTGCCTCCCATCAAGTTCCTGTGGTCCAGCCACCAGGAAAGGGACCGTCGGACCGAGGGGGGAAGCACACAGATCCCGTCCAAGGACGTTGGATCCTTGTCCCATACTGACAGAAGGTGAAGTTGAAGAGGCCTCAAATGGAACTGAGCAAAGGGCACCGCCTCGAAGCATGCCACCATCAGGCCCACCAACTGCATTCCCTGCCTGAGGGAGGGCTGGGGGCACAATAGCAGGAACCTCACCTGCGCAGTTAGAGCTTCCACCTTCTGCTGAGGAAGGAATATCCTTGACTGAATCGTATCCAGAATCATTCCCAGGAATGGGGTCACCGAGGAAGGGGACAGGGATGACTTGGGGTGATTGATCACCCAGCCGAAGGACTCCAGGGTGGACACCACCAGCTGAGTGTCCAACTCTGCCTGTTGCAGAGACCGAGAGGTGAGGAGTATGTCGTCCAGGTAGGGTAGCAAGCGTATGCCCCTTGACCGCACCAGAGACATCACCCCTGCCAGCTCTTTGGTGAACACTCTGGGAGCTGAGGTGAGACCAAAGGGCAGGGTCACAAATTGGTAATGTTGATCTTCCAACGCGAATCTGAGAAACCTTTGGTGTCCAGGGAACACAGGGATGTGAAGGCAAGCATCTTTGATGTCCACCGACGTCATGAGATCCCCTGGGCGCAGGGAGCCAATGGCCGAGCGCAGAGTTTCCATGCGAAAGCACTTGCTTCCAGAAGGCGTTGCACGGCCTGCATCAAGACCTGAGCTGAGGCAGAGTCCTGGGGGTCCTGGACTTGACGAATCTTAGGGGGGGCGCACAGCAAACTATCTTGTAACCAGAGGACACTCCTGAATCCACCTGTCTGAGACGTGATGCCTCCAGACGTACGCAAAGTGCTGTAGTCGTCCCCCCACCCCGATGGGCGAAGGCGCCCCATCATGCCTGGGGAGGCTTGGAAGAGGGTTTTGGTTTAGAGCCCCAGGAGGCGCCGGGGCGGCGTCCACTGTTCCTGCGCCAGGAATCTGTACGAGCCCCCGCGAAGGACGCCCCTTTGCCCTGCTTAGCACCGCGGTAGGGGAGTGAAGGGGGCCCCTGGTCCCGAAAGGGCTGAGACTGCCGCCTGCGCTGGGGTAACTTACCTCCTTTAGCAAAAAGGTCTAGGCGATCTCCAAACAGGCGTAGCCACTTAAATGAAAGCCCAGTAAGGGCTCTCTTAGCAGCGTTGTCAGCAGCCCACTGGCGCAGCCAGACCGCGCGGCGTATAGCTACCGCCAAGGCAGAGGTTCTGGCACACATCCTAATGGCATCATCCAAGGCAGATAAGATAAAGTTCACAAACATATCACATTTAGACAGTGCATTACATGTATCGGGTTGCCCTTCATCAGACCCATCAAGTACACTTCTGATCAGGGTCCTGAGCGCCACAGACGTGATGGCCGAGGCTCAAACCGGGCACAGCGTCGCCCCCACAAACGCAAAGGCATGGCACACTAATTGGTCAATGCACCGGTCCTCAGCATCCCGCAGCGTAGTAGTGTCAGGGGAGTGCATAATAGAGGTGTTAGACAACCCTAGAATAGGAGCATCGACCTCAGGGGCGAAGACCAGCACTTGACCATGTCAGCAGGAAAGGGATACTTTCTGTCCCAACTCTCAGGCATGCTGGGAAGTCTACTGGGACGTTCCCACTCCTTAAGCACGAGGTTATTGAAATGGGTTTGCTCAGGAAATTCCAGACGAGCTTTAGCAGTATGGAAAAGCTCCCCCCTTTGCCTGGGAGCCGCAACCGAGGGAGAGATAGACAAAACCTCAAATATTTGGACCAGCAGTCTGTCAGTATCATCCGGGGTCCAGGGGTCAGAGCCAGAACCGTCATGACCCCTTAGTCTCTCATCTGATGACCCTGAATCATAAAACAGCTCCCCTTCGTCTGATGGGGCATAGCCATACAGATGCAACAACTCCGCAGATTCCATGATTCCAGGAGACGGAGTGGCATCAGGAGTTAAGTGACGTTTTTTAGCCTTACGCGCTAAGGTATTAGCGATCAATCTTTCAACACTGGCCAGTCTAGCAGACACATCAGGTTGAGAATCCCCGCTTGTATGCAATTCAATGGGGGCGAGACTTAAGCTTGGGGGAGTAGGTGAAGTGAGACGAGGTGCAGGCCCAGCCACTGGAGGGGCGGGTTGCAACGTTAGCGCCTGCTGTGCGCAAGGGACACAGACCCGCGCATTGTCACCGCTCATAGGTGAGACCCCACAAGCTACACAGCCGGGCTTGTCCCGAAGGAACACCGGTCCCAATATCCTGGGATGCCTCCATATGGTGATTATTAGGCACAATATGTCAGTAGGGATTGATGCTATAAAGCAACCCTGGATGCCCCAATGACCCACTAGGGAAGTGGGAGTACTTATACTAGGCCCAACTACAAATACACCAGGCCGGGAGAAGCCACTGGATTCACCGGTCTGAAAGATACAATGAGAAGAAGGGGTGTCAGAGTCATACAAGAAAATGAGTATTAAAGTCGGCCGCAAGGGCACTTACAGACCGCGGGAGGGGGGACCGTTACACACACGCGCGCGACTGCACAGGGAAAGGCGCCAAAAGAATCTCGAAGGGCGGGCCAGAGCGGGCCGTGATGCAGGGCGCGCCAAGCCAGGCCCCGCCCCCCCGAAGAGCGCGAAGTCCGCAGACAAGCAGCCAATGAGGACGCAGGAGCGTCTGAGGCAACGCCGCCGCCCGGCGCGGTGCATCCAATGAAGGAAAGGGCGCACATGGCGGCGGCGTTCACAATAGTAAAAAGCAAGTCAGCGCGGCGGTTGACACACATATACTAGTCCCAACACTCATACCAACAGGCGAGATACACGAATCACGGTACACGCTCAACCACCCCCCCCCTTTTCCTCCCGAAGGCTACGGGGAGAAAGAGAGGATGGCGGCCCTTTGTGCAGGGCCCACCGCTACCGGGGCATGGGACAATAATGCGGGAGGGGCATCCCATAAAGGCTCACCATCAGCCTATAACGCCTACCCTTTGGTGGAGGACTGCGGTGGAGCAGCGCTCCTTAAGCACACATGGTGTGGCCTACCTTCACCCGACCAGCGCAGCCCAGGCTGGGAGGCACATCACATCAAGGACGGGTGGGAATAGTCCAACAGGGCCGCAGGCTTTAAGAGCCCCACTCACCTGCTACAGAGTGATAATTTCATGTCTTCGCAGGAGGCACTGCAGAGAAATCTGGGGATTTGTGGGAGGTCCCCGGGTATTTGAGGGGCCAGGAGGAGCCTGTTTTGCACATCGGCGGAGGATAACCCAAGTGTAAGTAATCTATCTGGAGCAGGACGTACTGTATACTTAGAATAAGGCATATAGGCACACACCCAATTTAATATATATATATACACACATATACCTTACTATGAATATATCCATATATACACATATGCCCCCGATGTATGTAGCCCACAGGCACAATAACGCCCGGCGACATGTACCGCAAAGAGAGCATAAGCTTAGGTTGCCAGTTAAAGGAGCCCGTATGGGGCACTCACGCAGAAGATGGCGTCCATACGAGGAGAGGGAGAAGGGGGCGGGCCAGCGCGGCAGCACATGGCCCCGCCCCCCTCCGGGATCCCCCCCAAGCCGCGCTTCCAGCCGATAGGAGGGGGGGGGGCGGCCGGCTCCAGCCCTGAGGAAGGCAGAAGGTCGAGCTCCCCAGCCAATATGGCCGCGGAGCCGACCATGCGAGAACCGTCCCGCCGCCGCAAGAGAGCGTGCGCGCGGGCCGAACGTAAACACACACCTGAATAAACAGTGAACACACACACACTGCAAATAAAGGACAGGGAGTCAGCCCCCCCCACCCCGGAGGAGTGTAAGGGACCCGGAAGGGGGAGTAAGGCCATAGGCATTTAGGGATGAGGCATCCCACACCAGGATCACCAAAACCTGGATCACTGCCTACCCCGTGGTGGGGTCTCATGGTGGAGCAGCGCTCCTACAGCACCCAGAGGGTGCTCCTACCTTTACCAAGGACCCGCAGCCAAAGCTGGGAGGCTCAATACAGGGACAATTTAGGAGGGTCCTGGCAGCAATAGGGACAAAAAAGGGGGCCGGGCGTGAGCCCGGCTTACCTGCAAGTAATAGAAGCTTCATCTTCTGTCTTGCTTGCTCCCTGCAGAGAAGACAACTGGGGAATTGATGGGAGGTCCCAGGTAGTTATGGACCGGGGGGGGCTTCTTTTTTTGCATTCATCTCTGCAGAAGTTCGCCCTCTACTGGAGAATAACCCAACTGTCAAGACTTATTGAAGCGGAGTGTATGTCACACTTGGAATATATTATATACATATGTCCCCCAGATGTAAGTAGCCCACGGGCACAATAACGCCCGGCGGCATGTACCGCAAGGAAGTGCATAAGCCTAGGTATCCAGCTAAGGGAGCCCGTTTGGGGCACTCACGGGCAGAAGATGGCGTCCCTTCGTGGAAAGGGTGAAGGAGGAGGGCCAGCGCGGAGCGCGCCAGCACATGGCCCCGCCCCCTTCCGACACGGGATTCACTCCCAAGCCGCGCTTCCAGCCGATAGGGCTGGAGCCGGCCGACGACGCCAAGGGGGGCGGGCCGGCGCGCTCTGCCGAAGCGAGAGAGCGCCCTCCCCCTCACTGAGGGAAGTAGAAGGCCGCGCTCCCCGAACGTTAACACACACACATATACAGTGATTAAACACAATGATTGGGTCTCACGGTGGAGCGGTGCTCCTACTGCACCCGAAGGGTGCTCCTACCTTTACCAAGGACCCGCAGCCGAAGCTGGGAGGCTCAATACAGGGACAATTTAGGAGGGTCCTGGCAGCAATAGGGACAAAAATGGCCGGGCGCGAACCCGGCTTACCTGCAAGTAAGAGAAGCCTTCATCTTCTGTCTTGCTCACTCCCTGCAGAGAAGACAACTGGGGAATTGGTGGGAGGTCCCAGGTACTTATGGGCCGGGAGGGGCTTCTTTTTTTGCATTCATCTCTGCAGAAGTTCGCCCTCTACTGGAGAATAACCCAACTGCCAAGATGTATTGAAGCGGAGTGTATGTCACACTTGGAATACAGGCACTCAACATCGCCAAGTTCAATTTGTGGTTACGTGGTGTGAAGACAAAGGCTTTGGATGTATTAGTCATGATGTTAGAAGGTGGTCGAACAATGAGTTGTTTAAGAGGGATGGCTTGCATCCTTCACAGAAAGGCACAGAAGAACTTGGAGTGGAACTCACAGCATTTTTTGATTTAAACTAGAGGAAGGGGACAGAGATGTAACTTGTAAGGGTGATTTCTGTCCCCTACCATTTAGGATGAAGCAGGACATTGAAGCAGGAAGCCCAGTCAGTGGTATGCTAGAGGTGGAAAATACAATACCAACAACATCCACATGATGTGTACCAATGCTCGCAGCCTGGGCAACAAGCTCTGTGAATTAATGGCTATCATATCCAGAGATTAATTGGATCTTGTTGCAATAACAGAGACTTGGTTCAAGGATCACAATGACTGGGAGATAGCCATACCCGGTTACACATTGTACAGAAAAGACAGACTGGATAGAAAGTGCGGTGGAGTAGCCATTCATGTAAAGACTACACTTCAATCAACAATAATTCAGCATACACATAATGAACTAGAAACTCTCTGGGTTACCATGCAGACTAAGGAGGGAGCTGTGGTCAGAATCGGTGTGATATATAGGCCCCCTGGACAATCTGAGGATCTAGATAACCTGTTAATAGATAAAATCAGTGGAATGGCAGAGAAGGGGGACATTGTAATTACAGGTGACTTCAACATGCCTGATGTGGACTGGAATATCCCAAGTGCATCGACATGCAAGAGCAGGACTATATTAGAGGCTCTTAATGGAGTGTCTCTAAAACAACTTGTGACATTGCCAACTAGAGGAGATAACATTCTGGACTTAGTTCTGACCAATGGGGATCTGGTGTCCGAGGTCAGGGTTGAAGAAAATCTGGGTTCCAGTGACCATCAATGCTTATGGTTCAGAATAAAAACAGACATTGTGCAATCACACACCAGAACCAAAGTGCTAGACTTTAGGAAGACAAACTTCAAGGAAATGGCGGAGTATGTAGAAAGAAAATTAGGTGAGTGTAACAGAAGTGAGTGCCCAGTGGTCACTATTAAAAATGGCCATCTTAAAGGCAACTAAGCAATATGTGAAACAAACTAGCAAGAATAAAAGGAAGAAGAAACCATTATGGTTTACTAGGGAAGTCAGCATTATCATAAAAGATAAGAAGTCTGCCTATAAGAAGTATAAAGTGTAGCTGACAGAGAGGCATATAAAATTAAAAAGAGGGAAGCAAAACTGATTATAAGGACTGCTAAAGGGCAAAAGGAGGAAGAAATGGCCAAATCTATGAAGAGGGGAGATAAAACCTTTTTCCGATATATTGGTGACAGAAAGAAGAAAAACAATGCAGTCTCAAAAATTAGAAATAGGGAAAATAAATATATTGACGGAGATAAGGCCGTGGCTGACCATCTGAATAGCTACTTTTGTTCGGTATTTTCAGATAGTAGCAGGCATGGCCATAGCACAGCATCCAGCTGGGAGGGCACAGCTCCGGAGTTTCCGGAGGCTGATGTCCTAGCCGAGCTGGCACATCTAAAGCTAAGTAAGGCGATGGGTCCAGATGGAATCCACCCCAGAGTTCTAAGGGAACTTAGGTTTGTGATTGCAGCCCTTCTGACTGATTTACTTAACCATTCCCTTTCAACTGGTGAGGTTCCAGATGATTGGAGAATGGCCAATGTTGTACCAATCCATAAAAAGGGGAGTAGAGAAGAAGCCAGTAATTACAGGCCAGTTAGTTAAACATCTATAGTGGTCAAATTAATGGAAACACTCTACTACACACTTTACTAAGGGCAGATCATGTCAGACCAATCTTATTGATTTCTTTGACAATGTCACTAAAGTGTTAGGTGATATCCACAGCACCACCTTCATCTATCTGGATTTTAGCAAAGCCTTTGACACTGTACCACATAAGGAGCTCATAGATAAGTTATTGAAGGTAGGACTCAATCCCTGGATAGTTCAGTGGATTTCCAGTTGGCTGAGGGATCGGTATCAGAGCGTTGTTGTAAATGGTGTGCAATCTGAACAAAGGCGAGTTACAAGTGGTGTGCCGCAAGGCTCTGTCCTGGGCCCCATTCTTTTTAATATATTTGTAAGTGACATAGGAGAAGGCTTGGTAGGAAAAGTTTGTCTGTTTGCTGATGATACAAAGGTTAGTAATAGGGTGGATATTCCTGGAGGTGTCTGCAACATGGAAAATGATTTTGCTTTACTGGATAGATGGTCAAAACTGTGGAAACTAGAGTTTAATGTCTGTAAATATAAAATCATGCACTTGGGTAGAAGGAATCCGTACCGTATGGGCAGCACTGTATTAGCCAGGACCTCGGAGGAGAGAGATTTAGGGGTACTGATTACTGATAGCTGCAAGATGAGTGCACAGTGTAGCCAGGCAGTGGGAAAAGCAAGCAGGATGTTCGGCTGCATAGCTCGAGGCATCACCAGTAGGAAGAGGGAGGTTGTGATGCCGCTGTATAGAGCCCTGGTAAGGCCACAGCTAGAATACTGTGTGCAGTTCTGGAGACCTTACCTGCAAAAAGACATTTTTCAAATAGAACGTGTCCAAAGGCGGGCAACGAAAACGGTGGAAGGACTTAAACTTAAAACTTATCAGGAGAGACTTAAAAAACTTAATTTGTAGAGTCTGGAGGAAAGAAGGGAGAGGGGGTACATGATTGAGACCTTTAAATATGTGAAAGGATTGAATAAGGTTCAGGAGGGAAGAGTTTTTAAGAAAAAACTTAATGATAGAACAAGGGGGCACAACCTGAAGCTAGTCGGGGGGAAGATCAGGAGCAATGTTAGAAAATATTATTTTACAGAAAGAGTAGTAGAATCGTGGAACAAACTTCCAGCAGAGGTAGTTGAAAAATCAACAGTTACTGAATTTAAACATGCCTGGGATAAGCACACATCTATCCTAAGATAAAGAGTACATACAGTATACACATAATGGCAGACTAGATGGACCGTATGGTCTCCTTCTGCCGTCAACCTTCTATGTTTCTATGTCTATGTTTCTATAAATGTAGGAATACATAACCCCCTTACAGTAAAAAAAAATGCCATATTAATCAGGATTTATACATTACCGGCCCGAGGCATTATTCTGTGAGGGCCAGAAGATGTACTGCCTGCGCCATCTTCCAGCCCTGGATCCTCGATCCTTACTGGGCTAGGGACGGGGTGCTGCCAGGTCGTTGTCGCCTGCAGATGTTGATCAGTGCCTGGTCTCTCCAGCTTCCACATGGCAGGGGAGAAAGCGCTGTCTTGTACTTCTGGGTCGTCCACGTTAAAGACGAAAACCAAAGACCGCCGCACCGGATGCTCCAGTGAGTACCCCAGGGGGTCCGCAATAGGCATGCATAGTCGCAGACGAATCACCAGGGATTTAAAGGGGACAGTGCACAACTAGTGCGTTGTCAGGCTATGTGGGACTGCCCTGGCTGTCTGTGAACCTCGGGTGAACTACACCAGATAACAGATGCTTCCAGGCTGAGAGGGCTCCTCCAGAACTCCTGAAGCTGAAAACAAAAAAACTAAAAACTGGTTGCAGCCTACTCTTCAGTGGTTCCTTAGGGAGGAAACACAAAGAACTGAGGTGGACAGGAAAGGGTGGAGTTTTAACCTCTGTTCAGTTTGTGTTTCCTTCCAGGGTGTAGAGCCTCCCTCTCTCTCTGTGGGTCGTCATGAAGGATAAAGAATGAAAAACTGTGATAAATCCAGCCTGTTGAACATAGATAACATGGAGCACTTGACTATCTCACCTAGATCCCAATTAAAAGTGGTACATCCGATAAGAGAACCTGGCGATTGTGATCCACACACAACCAGAAATATTTGTGGATGTTAAAGGATGCTGCCCCTAATTAACATTCAAATAGTGGTCCCACATCCTGCCATGCCTATAACAATAGACACCTAATCGCACCTAGCTGCCAGAGAGCTACCGCCAACTGCTGGGGTGTTTTGCCTTGAAAAGTCCAGACGGCCAATATACATTGGACACCTGAGCATTGGATGATATTTCTGGGAGGAATTGTAGTTCTTGTAATATGCCAGTTATAACTATATTAATGAGAGATTCTCATTCAGGACTATGAGGCCTTTCATTTGATATCAAACATGGCATACATATATTGTCCAGGGCCTGACAATCCACATAGTATTGGACCCTGGATGATATACATTTGGTGTTTGGGCTCATTTAACTAAGAAATTTATGGGGATCATGAATTTCTTGGTTACAAGTTGATAGCATGCATATCGTGGGAGTTATACCCTTTATGAAATATACATCTAATTCCATGAGAGTCCTCATATGGGCGACCTTGGCAGACCCTCCCACGAGGCGGGGAATGCTGGCCACTCCCCCTATTGTTCATACATTAGCAAGCTTTGTGCCGGGGGCCCGGCAGTCGATGGATGGCAGAGGGGCGATGAATGGATGGACGCCTTAGCTGAATAACCATGGAACCATAAGTATTCTGTGTATCTCTAATGTAACTTACTTTATATCTCTCTATATCCATTATAACATATATTGTACCGTAACTAATGTAACTTACTTTCTTACTTTTATGTAACAACTGCCTTTAATATAAGGTTTCTTACTTTTATATAACATCTGCCTGTAATATAAGGTTATCTGGGGAAACTTTAGCACAATATTGGGTTAGTAAAGTTAATTACTGTGCTGCTAATTAAACCCGTCTTTAATATATACATCTTACTGTGTGTGTAGTGGATAATTTCTCACACAATAGATTGTAGTTGCAAAGTATTTAAGGCATAACCTATTTCTTTCATAATACCCATTTCTCTTTAGGACAGTTCACTGGTTGTGTTGGGAGAGCCTTAGCGGCCATTGGTTGTGAATCAGATTAGTGGCCGCTGGGCTGATATGATTATTAGTATTTGCGATATTTATCATATTGATCTCTAGTAGAGATATTGGAGGTTAATGGGAAGCAAATAGTAATATATATCATATTAATATCTCCTTTTTCAGTGAAGTTAAACATCTCCCCAATGATTGCATAGCTGCGATGGTGCCCGACCCAGTGATATCATTGCCCCCCTCCATTCTGGGCAGAATATCTTTAAAACTGTATTCCTTTCTAAGTTCTAACACCTATCAGTTCTCCCCAGTGCTACTGCCCAACAAGTACTTTAAAAGCCATAATCTCCATAAGCTTTATCTTAATGTACTTTTCGCTTTGCAGCTCCAGTATCTACATTAGTGAGTGTGCCCCCCAGGGAATAGACCAGTGGTCACACTCAAGGTTGCTTTAATAGGTTCCCAGACACAGTTGTCCTTATTAATGTAATGCGCGAGAGTGGCATGCATTACCTGGGACAGGGTTGCAAAATTAGGAAGGAACACTAGAGGTACATAATTAGTCCCCCTTCACTCCCCTTTGGAACAATCCCAATTTACTAGAACTCCTAAACAGATACATGCTTTTGGGAACATCCTGGGCCAGATGTACAGTGCAGTAACCCTAATGCCCTTTTGTACAACTGGGCAGGATCTCTAGTATTACAGCCAGGGAGTTTTTCTACTTTCTGAAGCTCCAGCATGCACTACAGGCCCAATTCTCTGAGGGTAGCCCCCAGATTTCCAAGACTCCACTAGAAAGCAAAATCAAAACCAACAGATCTTGCGAAGCCAGTGTCCACCTTATACAAAGCCCTACTAGCTTGCCTGCAATCCCCTATGGTGCTGGTTGAAACTAAATGGCAAGCACTGGTTCCAACCGTGGACCAGCATGGTTGGGAAGAAATAATGGATAATCTACACATCAGTAAGAGAGGCCAGGGACAGACTAATTCAAACAAAATGGATGCACCAAGAGTTTATCAGGTACCATGTTTCTGTATTAAAAGTGTAATAAAAAATAAATAAAAACATAACAAAAGGCTATAGTCATCTTTTGTCCCCAAAAGCTCCCCTGAAGCACCAGCATTTGCCTTGGTATGCTCCCTCCATTGCAATGAAGGCAGTAGGCATGTGGGGGTGGAAACAAGGTTCTAGGATGCCGCTACTGAGAGGCTCCAGGCACTAGAAGGTCTAAATGTTGGCTTCCTGCCAAAAGTAACTATGAAGATGCTGATGCTGCACAGAGGAGCTGCGTAGGAACACTGAGCCTGCATGGAGGAGCTCCGGGGGAATATAGGCTACTTTTTGATTCTGCCTGGACAACCCTTTTAAGTTAATGTTTTAGCTATTGTAACTAAGGACCTTGGAGTAGCATGAAGATTGCTAGTAAAACTCCTATCACCTCTAAAGCAGCATGTTCAGGGCTAAAAATGTATTTATATGATTAACATTTCTAATCTAAGTTTCCAATGAAAGTTACATTAAAATGTATATTAGTAACTGATTCTCTTTTACTGGAGTCGATAACATTTCTACCAACTCCAACCAAAATTAGCTCTGACTCTTGACTGCAGCCCCGTAAGCTACAGGATACAATGTGGTGTAACAGTTTCAAAAACAGTTCATGCTTTCAGGTATAAAGCGACCCAGATAAAATAACTAAAGCAATTTGCTTAAAACTGGTATGCTTTTTTTTATTCAAAAGAAGCAAGTTAAATAAAATATATTAAGCCCAATACCTTTGCAGTTTTTTGAAGCCAAACTTCAGCCCTGTCATCAGCTTTATAAGAGATTTTTTCTCTATCTTTGCTTGAGCTGCCTTTAGTATCTAAAAAAGGGAACAAAAATAACCATTATAATACGATGTGACAAATAAAACACCACATACGGTAGTCAAAGTTTTTAAAAGGGAACTTTCATCGCCCACACTACAGAATTGCTGACCCAACTGTACTTTTTAGCAGTTAAGAAAAAAAAAATTAATTGAGAGGACTACTGTATCTCACTCTTAGATAAAAAGGCTTAAAGGTGGTCAGGGGCCACAATACTAATATGTGGTCAGACTACCAGGTATGAACCCTGATTGCGGAAACTAAGAACCGGCTCATTATTAAGCAATTTAAAAATAAAGGTATATATAATAAAGGTATAATGTGCTTATATGACCAGTGTATTTTTACGCAGACATCATGCTTCGCTTTTTCTCCATCCATGAGGTGAACAACATACAAAGTAGAGCATACCACTGTAAACACTAACGGCAGTCATGCAGTCAGGGCAAGCACATGCCTGGGGACAGTGGTGTGTTTTGCCACCACGCAAACCATACAATGGCATAGGGCCCCCAACTCTAAGCCCCCCCCCCCCCCCATCAAAAAAAAAAAAAACTCTACAGAGTGAACGCTGAAAACGGTTGGCATCTTACTGGTGTACTAATTACCTTTCACTCCATCTCTCTGTATCCCCCTTTTCTCTCCATCTCTTTTCCCCATTTCTCTCAGTCATCTCTCTTTACCCAAACATCTTTGCTCGCTCTTCTTCATCTTTATCGCTCTCTCCCATTCATGTTTCCTTATCCCTTGTTTCTCTGTCTATATTCTCATTTTCTATCTCTCCCTATCCCAGTTTGTCTCCTTACCCCTCTCTCTTTGTCATCCATTCTCTGTCTATATGCCTCTTTCTGTCCTTCTTTAGCTCTGCTTTGTCTCCATCTGATTACAGCCCTCCTATCCGAGTTCCATTGCTCTTTATCTCTCTCTTTTTCATCTGTCTATACCCTCATTTTTCCTGTTCTATTTCCCCTTTTCTTTCTCCCCTTCTTTACAGTCATCGCTATATTCCACATTTCTCTTTATCTCTGTATCCACCTTCCCTTCTTTTAAATTTATCCATCTCCTTATAATCTATTTCCTTATCTCCATATATCTCCCCATTCTTTTAATCTAACTAGATTTCTTCTTTATATCTCTATATTTTCTGTTTCTCTATTTTATCCCTGTATATCCCCACTTTATCTTTCCATTTATTTATATCTTACCTTTCATTGCCTCGTTCCCTCATCTATCTACATACATACAGTACTGCACCCCTTTATGGTGAACTGCAAAAATACAATTCTGTGAAATACTCACCTGTAGAATTGGTATTATACGTATACAGTACGTCCTGCTCCAGATATAATACTTACACTTGGGTTATCCTCCGCCAGATGGCGCTGTGCACTGCAGACATGCAAAAACAGGTTCCTCCCGGCCCTTCATATACCGAGCGACCTCCCACAAATCCCCAGCATTGAAAAGCAGTGAAGCTGCAAGAAGCCGGGAGAATTTAACCACCAAAAAACAACTCGTAATGATAACAATGATAATCACCATACAGGGGATCCAGAATAATGCAAAAACCAGGGTGGGGTGGAGCAGGACGTACTGTATACGTATAATACCAATTCTACAGGTGAGTATTTCACAGAATTGTATTATTCTAAGTATACAGTACGTCCTGCTCCAGATATAATACTTACACTTGGCACATCCAATAGCAGTGTCCATAAAGTAGGGTGGGATCCCCAACAAAAAAGGCACAGCAGACAGTAAAAGCACTGTCACCTGCAACCTTGCTACCAAGAGCGACATGAGCAAAGCTCTAAGTGTAAACAACTTAAAATCCCTTGAAAAGGTACTAACAAAAAACAAGTAGCGGTCTAACAAACTTGCTCAACAAAACCTGGCGCTCAAGGCCAAAAATACCAAGGCACCAGTAGAGTCAGAAGAAGGTGAGAAAAAAAATCTCTTCCCCTTAAAGGAATAGGCCTGAGTAACAGCCTGACAAGATTAAACGCTAACAGTAGTCCAGGAAAAAGCCAAACTTTCCCTAGGACCAGAAGGGACAACCATCCAAGTAAAGGCTAGAGCAAGGGCCGCTTAGCCCCTGGAAGCAGACGAGATCAGGCACATACAGAGGTAGGTGCCCACAAAACCCCAAGGGGCATCAGTCCCCCTAAGGGACAAAAGACAATCCAGGAAAAAAATGTCGGCACCTGTTGAGGGAAAATAGATCTCCTTGCCTCAGCGTTACTAGGAATAATAGCACAGAAGAAAGACAATGTCTAAAATACCTGAGCCTAAGACACCACCACAGGCAGAAGGTCCGGCGTAAGGCAGAACACCACCTTATCCTGGAGCATATCAATGGAACGAGGGCTAGCTAAACAGAGTCGCAAGCTCTGACACACGCCTGACTGAAGTAACAGTCCCAGAAGGACAACTTGAATGGTAAAAGGCAGCCAGACAGCATCCTGAATCAGTCCAAAGGAACACCCCGCAAGGCAAACAGAATAAAAATTCAAATCCCAACAGGGACCATAGAATTAAGTGGGGAACGCAGTGAGCAATCCCCAAAAGAATGCATAGCCAAGGAAAGTAAGCAAAAGACTTCTACAGGAAGGCGGACAGGGCAGAACCTGACCCTTCAGAGTATTGAGTTGGAGAGCCAACTCCAAGCCATACTGTAACAACTCTAGAGCCCTGGGAACAGAGAACGCCCAACAGGGAAGAGACCTAGACTCACACCAATCCATATGGGTATGCCATACCTCATGAGAGACGGAAGAAGAAGAAGCAGCTTGCTCTTAGGCTTCCAATAGTTACGAAACACAGAGAAGAGGAGCATGTCTCCATAAAGACGGAAGAATCAGCAGTTAGGCCGGCTAGGCCAGAGACTGTAGATTGGGGTGACGTAAAGGAGGCCCTTGAACTAGTGATGGGGCACCAAACAGATCCACACTGGTTGAACCTCATAGTGACACAAGGATTAGCACATCCTGTCGCAGAGGGACCTCCACCGGAGTGAATATCACTGATATGCAGGAAACATCCTCCACCCAGATCAGGAACATATACATTCCTGAGGGACCATCCTGCTCCAGGTCCCACACAGATGATTAAGGTAGGCCACAGTCGTCAGACAGACCGAACGCCGCCAAACAGGCAGGCTGTGAAGAGGAGAAGTCAAGCGAGATAGCGCCAACCTGAAAACACACTGTTTCAATATTGATAGGTGCATGGACCTCCTAAAGGCCCCACCTCCCCCGGACCCGCATGAGGTTACGGCAGAGAACCTCCCCATCAACCTGCCCCCAGACAGGTTCCTAGAGTACATCCACTCCAAGAGGGACTCATAACCAGGAGGGAAGGCACACATGACCCTGCTTCAGGGATGCTGGGTCACTGTCCAGTATTAACAATAGAAGTTGCAGGAGGGCCCCAGGTAGAAGAATATAAGGGACTTCTTCTAAGCAAGTCACCAAACGGGCCCACCAGCTGCCTTCCTGCCTGGTGAAGGGACAGGAACAGCAAAGAGGGGCAGAGCCCACGCAACCAGATTGTCCACCTTATGGCTGAGGAAGTAAGATTCTCGCCTGAACCGAATCTAGATTCATCCCTAGGAAAGGAGATACCAATCAAGGGGACAAGGAGGACTTGAGGTGAATGAACACCCATCCAAATGACTCCCAATGGACATCACCAGCCGAGTAGCTAACTCGACCTGACGTAGAGATTTTTCATGCAGAAACTGCCTGTAATAGTAGAATTGCCGAAAACCTGTGAATCCAAAAGGGCAGACTGACTCACCCCTTTGGGGAAATGTGAAGAGGTTGGTGTAGCGGCACCTGCCTCTGCCTGTTAAGGGCAAACTGCAAGTGCCCTCCAGACCCCGCAGGCCGTGCATGGCCTGCACCAGCACCCGAACAGAGGCAGGGACCAAGAGTACCCTGACAATCTTGGGGGGGGGGGGGGGGGGGCATGCAGCAAACTTTATCCTGTATCCGGAGGAACCTACCTCCTGTAACCACCAGCATGAGGCAAGATGCCTCCAGATAGGAGCAAGGTGCTGCAGTCATCCCCTCACCCAGGCGGGCGGGGGCGTCCCATCATGCTTGAGGGGTTTCGGTGGAAGATTTAGGCATAGCCCCGCCGGAGAGCCCAGAGCGTTGTCTGCTGCTCGTGGTTCTTGTTTAACACTATGGTATGGAGGGGGAGGGGTGTCCCTGTCCCAAGGGGGCCTAGACAGCCGCCGGCGTTGGGGTGATTTGCCCTTTTTTCGAAACAGGTCCAGACGGGCCCCAAACAGGCGTTGCCCTCTAAAGGGAAGCCCGGTCAGAGTCCTTTTAGCAGCATCGTCAGCACCCCACTGTCGCAGCCAGACCAAGCGACGTATAGCCACCACAAGGGCAGAAGTCCTCGCACACATTCTTATGGTGTCATCCATAGCTAAAAGGATAAATCTTACCAATACATCACAACTGGAGAGTGCATTAAACACCTCCCAGGGAAGATCATCAGGGTGATGCTCAAGCATCTTTCTGATGAGGGTTCCGGCGGCCACTGCAGTGATGGCCGTGGCACAGACCGGGCGCAGCGCTGTTCCTGCACAAGCAAAGGCGTGGGAAGCCAGCTTATCCATGCGCCGGCATCGGCATCCCGAAGGGTCCTATAAGCAGGAGCTGCAATAAAGGGGGGTTAGGAACCCCAATGATCGGTGCGTCTACCACAGGGGGCGATGACCAACAATTAACCATCTCAGGGGGAAAGGGGTATTTCCTATCCCAGTCCCCTGGGGCTCCTGGAAGTTTACTTGGGCGTTCCCAGTCCTCGAGTACAAGAGCATGGAAGTGAGCCTACTCTAGAAATTCCAAGCGCGGTGTCGCTGTATGGAAACGCTCCCCTCTCGGCTTGGGAGCCGCGTTAGGGAGAGAGATAGACAGGGCCTTAAAGACCCTAATCAACAGGCCAATGGTGTCAAACTGGTTCCAGTCTTTATGGCCAGAATCGTCATGACACCTCGGCTGATGAGCCTGAGTCAGAGAACAGCCCTCCTTCATCAGAAGGGGTACAGGCACGCGGAGTAGTGAACTCCTCCGATCCTATAGCAAAGGCAGAAGCAGGGGGCGTCAAGGAACGCTTCTTACCAGGGCCCAAGCGCTTTGTCAACCCCGTAATAATCTGGTCAGCCGTAGGCAGTCTGGAAGACGCAGCCGGCAGCAACAATAGGAGTATTGAAGCGAGGTGCAGCCACTGGCAATCCTGGTTGGAGGACCAGTACTCGCTCGGCACACAGTGCGCAGAACTGTGTCCTGTCAGCATCAGCGTGGGGATAGCCACACGTTATACACAGCCGGTCTTGTCTCAGAGGGACCCCGGTCACATAATTCTGAGATGCCTCCATATGGTGATTATCAATGCAACATATGTCAGTAGGGATTTATGCAATAGGCAACCCTGGATGTCCCAAAGACCCGCTAGGAATGTGGGAGAATTTTTTTGTAAGCCCGCTACAATTTGTTAGGCCGGGAGAAGCCACCGGAGTCTTTAACGTCTGAAAGACATAAGGGGAATAAAAGGTGTCAGGGCCATGGGCAGCTAGAAAAAATACCAATGATGAAATCACCCGCGAGGGCACTTACAGACCAGGAGAGGAGAAGGACCGCCAACACGCGTGTGCACGAAGATCAACAAAATGGGGCCAACCGAACCTCGAAGGGCGGGCCTAATCTAGGCGTGACGTGGAGCGCGCCATGCCAGGTCCCCGCCTCCCCCAAAGAGTGCGAAGCTCTGAAGCAGCTGTCAAGGCTTGACAATCCAAGCATAGGATATGCTAGTAAAAGCATCTGCTAATGGATACTCGTAGTCTGACGACGCCGCCATCAGTACAGTATATTTTAATACAAAAATGAGAAGGCAAAGACGGTGGCGGCCAAAATAGAAAGAGCAAGCAGTGCGGCTCTGACACCCAGATGCCAGTCAAGGCGAAACTACGGCCATAAGGGTGACAGTACAGTACACTGAGACCGCCAACACACACACCCCCCCCCCATTCTTTTCCCCCGAATACGGGGGAAAACGAGGGATGATGGCGACCCTATACACAGGGCCCACCGCTACACGGGGCAATAATGCGGGAGGGACATCCACTAGAGGCTCACCATCAGCCTAAACTGCCTACCCTTTGGTGGAGGACTGCGGTGGAGCAAGACTCCGTTCAGCACGCATGGTGCTGCCTACCTTCACCCGACCAGCGCAGCCCAGGCTGGGAGGCACATCACAAGGAGGATGGGTGGGAACAGGGCCGCAGGCTGTAATAGCCCCGCTCACCTGCGAGAGAGTGATACTTCATGTCTTCGCAGTCAGCACTGCAGAGAAATCTGGGGATTTGTGGGAGGTCCCTCGGTATATGAAGGGCCGGGAGGAGCCTGTTTTTGCATGTCTGCAGTGCACAGCGCCATCTGCCGGAGGATAACCCAAGTGTGAGTATTATATCTGGAGCAGGACGTACTGTATACTTAGAATAGAGCAGGGCAGTGATTAGGAGCAGGGCACAGATAATGGTGCATTGGGGAGCTTGGCAAAGATGAAGGTTCATTGGGAGAGCAGGGCAAAGATGGGGGAAATGTTGGAGACGGTGGTGCATTGAGGAACTGGACAAATGGGGAGCAGGGTGGATCTTTGAGTAGTGCAAGCAGACTATGGAACACTCTGTCAGAGGAGGTAGCCATGAAAAATACTCAGGCAGTTTAAAAGTGGTCTGGATGCCTTCCATGCATGTCATAACATTAATTGCTTTGACTGGCTGGTGTTCCCCAATCCCGCTCACTGAGAGCCACCAACAGGTCAGATTTTGTGGATCTCCACTGTCTCTATAGCTCATCTTGATCACTGTGGTGGTGATTTACACATGCAGAAACCACCTACTCAATGTGCACACACGTTTTTCATACTCAAATGCATTTCAGGGCTTGAGACCATCAGTTGTGTAGGATAGCAGGCCATGTCTTTTGGAGAAAAATAGATGTAGTAGATGGTTTCTACATGTGTAAATCATACTGCAAGAATCAAGGAAGTAGTAACCAGAATGGTTACCATACAAGAAAAAATTAAAAGGGCAAGAAAAATGAGCTGGAATGCTGCAAAAAGGCCCACAGCAACATTAAGCATTTTGCACTTTATATGTATTACTGTGAGTTTTGCAGGTATTTCAATGAAAATTATATATTGTTTTTTCAGAAAAGTTTTTGCTTTAATGTGAAATTACTTGTTTGTAAATTTCAGTGTTTTCTCAATAATTTTGGGTGAAATAAAAGGCAAAACAAATAAATGCCATTTTGGAACTTATATAGTTTAATAGAAAAATACAATTTTATGAGTACTCACCTGTAAAATGGGTATTACGAGTATGTCACACACCCCGCTTCCAGCATTCATGACACTTGGGATACCGGCCTGTAGAGGGCGATCTTGCAGAAATGACATGGAAAAAAGGAGTCCCTCCCGGTCCATAAGTACCCGGGACCTCCCACTATTCCCCAGTCTTTTAAAAAAGCAGTGAGAAAACCAGGAAGAGCAAATTATATAGTGAATTGAAAATAATAAAAAACACCATATAAAGGACCCCTGAACAAAAAAGGGTGGAGGAAGCGGGGTGTGTGACATACTCGTGATACCCATTTTACAGGTGAGTACTCACAAAATGGTATTATTCCTAGTATGTCACACACCCCGCTTCCAACATTCATGACACTTGGGATATCCAATAGCAGTGTCCATAATGGGCGGGTATCCCACAAGGCAAAAATGCATAACTTAAATAACTGCAGCTTGCAGAACTTTGCGACCAAAAGCAGCATCCGCTGAGGCCCGCACATCAACCTTGTAAAACTTAGAAAAAGTATGCACCGAAGACCAAGTAGCAGCCTTGCAAACTTGTTCAACAGACGCCTGGTGCTGAAAAGCCCAAGAAGCCCCAACAGCACGAGTAGAATGAGCAGTAACACGAAAAGGGGGAACCTTCCCCTTAGCAGAATAGGCCCCAACAATGGCCTGACGAATCCATTTACTGATGGAAGATTTGGCGGGTGCCAACCCCTTCCTAGGCCCAGAGGGCACAACAAAAAAGGCATCTGTCTTACGGAAAGCAGAAGTAGTAACCAAATAATACTTAACACAACGAACAACATCCAAAGAATGTAAAACCCTTTCCTTGTTATTACTAGGATTAGGGCACAATGAAGGAAGAACTATATCCTGATTTAGGTGGAAGGCAGACACCACCTTAGGAAGAAAATCTGGTTTAAAACGGAAAACCGGGGGGCGTGGTCTGGATATGGAGGCGTGAGGAGCGTTCTGCCTGAGCTCCGTGTGGCCCAAGACGATTCAGTGGACTTACTGTAGCCTGGTCGCCTGGGAATTCCTGGGAATGGGGTCCCAGAAAAGGAGGAAGAGCGGGAGGAGGTCAGTAGCGACGACCAGATCGGGGATCGCCAAGTTTCTGGCTCCCCCAGCCTTATCAAAACGGCAGGAGCCTGTCAAGATGGCGGCAGCAGCGGCTCCGGCCGCAGCGGCGAAGCAGCGTGACGGGAGGAGGGTGGAGGCGGTGGAAGAGCCCAGACCGTGCGGTGAAGGACCGGCCACAGCGGAGAAGCCGCGTGACGGGAGGAAGGTGGAGGCGGCGGCGTTGGATGGGCCCAGGCCGCGCGGTGGAGGTCCGGTAGCGGCGACAAAGCGGCGTGACGGGAGGAAGGTGGAGGCGGTGGAGGAGCCCAGACCGCCCGAGTGCAGTGGAGGACCGGCCGCAGATGACGGAGGCGACTGTCAGCTGAGGAGGAGGATAGAGGGGAGAGGATCGGAGAGCGGGGCTGCCGGCGGCGGGCGAGGTGAGACGAAGGGAGGAGGGGGGCCGGAGGCGCAGCACACGTCAGCACACCCGGGCCGAGATGGCGGTGAAAACAGCTCAGTTAAAGAGCCGGCTGCTGATATCTGTGATGAGGCAGAAAATGAGCCTCAGTATCCTGACTCAGCTGCCAGGAGCGGGACACTTGGGAGCAAGCCAGGGGAAGTGGGGGGCGGCCAGAGAGCCCTAGAGGAGCCTCCCCTACAGACTCCAGAATGAGGGAGCTGTCTCCCATTCCCTGCCCACTCTTTGGTTTGAGCAGCAGCAGTGGCAGCGACAGCAGTGCTGGCGAGACAGGGCTCGTTCCCTCGGAGTCCCCCGGAGAGATGAGCGAAGATGCAGACAGCCCCAGCACTGGCACCAGCCCCGGCTGGATGGAGTAAAACTGTGCCTTCTCACTTTCACTGCTCAGGAGGGCCCAAGGGGCTTGATCGGCCCTGGGCTGGGTTTCTCATCTGGTCGTGGTCATGGATGTTGCTATCACTTGTTTGAGTTCATTTTTATTCACGCAACGTTTGAGGGATGTTTCAGAACTGGGGTCCACTGATGTCCGGCGGGTCGGTCCCGGGGCCTCTGGGGGGGTGGTCCGTCCTGGCTCTCCTCCTCCCTCTCCTCCCCAGCGGGCGCGGTACCCGGGTGGGGGCCCTGATGGTTGGGTTGGTTGCACCCTAAGACGGGGTGGCAAGCTTGCCTCTAATAGGTTGTTTGTTGATATTACATTATGAACCCGCATTTTGTTTACGCACTAAAAGTTTACTGTTAAAATGGGCTATGCGGACCTCTTCACGGCTGTATCTGACCAAAGTTCCCCAAGTAGGCTACTGACCACCCTTGGGAAGTAGCGCTTTGTCAGGGGTGAGCAGTGTGTCGGGAGTTACTCCCAGTGGATAGCTTAGGTTGGGAGGGATAGCCTTCCTTAGTGTTACATAGTGCCGGATAGGAGTCGGCTCTAGGTTTGTTTGTTGTGTGTGTGTCTTGTACGTTGTCGCTTATTGTCCCACACCGCGTGTTTTCTCCTTAGAGCCAGGGGTTCCGGGGGGGATGGGGGAGGCGGGGTCCCAGCATTACATTATGTTCCTTTAACGTGAAAGGCTTGAACGACCCCTCTAAGAGGTCGCAGATCTTGTACTCCTTGCATAAAAAGGGATGTCATGTCCTATTCTTACAGGAGACTCATTTTAGGGCGGATAAGATACCAAAATGCAAAGAAATATTTTCCTACGTGGTTTCACGCTCCGAACCTTGAAGCCAAAACTAAGGGGGTATCAATAGCGATCCACAGGAACGCACCGTTTGTATCCCTAGATACAGCAATAGATCCGGAGGGCAGATACGTATTCGTTAAGGCTCAAATAGGGGGGAGAAAGTTTACCCTGGCCAATGTTTATCTGCCAAACACTGATCAGGTGAGGGCAGCTCAGAAGATCCTCCGGGCCCTAGAGGATATGCAGAGGGGGTGATGATACTAGGGGGGGATTTTAATTTGGCGATAGAGCCGTTGATAGACACCTCAACTGGGCGGTCATCTTTGTCATACACAAAACTAAGAGCCTTTAAAAAACTGCTGCATGAGAGACAACTGATTGACGTTTGGAGGACTTGCAACCCTGGGGTCAAAGACTTCACTTTTTACTCGAACATTCATGCCTCTTATAGTAGGATTGATTATTTTTTCATAAGTCATCATGCGCTTCAGTGGTCCCCGGTGACGACCATCGACACCAGAGTGTGGTCAGACCATGCTCCTTTGCTTTTGTCGTTGGAGTTGCCTGGGTTGGCGGAGCGGCCATGGCAGTGGCGGTTGAATGAGGGTCTCCTGCAGGACGAGCTGTGTTCTAAGGCGATCACAGAAGGGATTACTGACTTTGAGAAACCATGAGCAAGACTCGAATGGGCTCAGTATACAGTGGGAGGCTCTGAAGTGTACTCTACGGGCGGGTCCTCATTCAACACGCATCAAGGTTGAAGAGGGAGAGGGGCACACAGGTGAAGGGGCTGTTAGATAGCATCGCCAGGCTAGAAACTTCTCACAAGCAGAGCCCAACCCCAGCTATTACGATGGAGCTGATGTTAACTAGAAATAAGTTGTTGTGCTTACTAAACAAAATGACCAGCAGACAGAGAGAATTGGCAAATAGATTTCATTACGAACATATCAATAAATGTGGACGTCCTCTCGCTAGACCCCAGACAATACCAAACGTACATTCCAAATATAAAAGACTTGGGAGGTGAGCTTTTGCACGACCCCAAAAGAATTGTGGAGGTTTTCAGGCGGTTTTATTCACAGTTATACAACATTGAGGGGGGGCGGGGGGAGGCTATGGAGAGGGAGGTGGAGAGATACGTGGATGACACGGGTTTGCCGGTCCTTGACATCCTGGACAGAGATGCCTTGGAGGAGCCGTTTGAGCAATTGGAATTATTGGAGACACTGGCAGGGACCCCTTCCGGGAAAAGCCCGGGACCTGACGGCTTCACGGTAAAATTTTATAAGCAGTTTAAAGACCAGCTGGCACCATTCATGATTAAGACCTTTAACGCAGTGTCAGAGGAGTGTGGTTTCCCGACACAGACCCTAGAGGCTCACATCACAGTCTTGCCCAAACCGGGGAAGGAGCTGACAGCCTGCAGTAGTTATAGGCCTATTTCTCTAATTAGTGTGGATGTGAAACTTTACTCCAAAATTATTACCAACAGACTGAAGCGGTTGCTGCCTTCTTGGGCCCATACGGACCAGGTGTGGTTTGTGTCGGGAAGAGAAGCCCGGGACAACACAATTAAGACTATTCTCCTAAATTCTTATGCGAGAGCCAATAAAATCCCTATGTGTCTTTTGTCGGTGGACGCCGAAAAGGCGTTTGATAGGGTTAGTTGGAGATTTCTGGAATATGCCCTTAGGCAGGCAGGACTGGGCCCGGTCCTGAGAGGGAAAATACAAGCACTTTATAGAGGTCCCACAGCAAGGGTGAGAACAAACGGGCTTTTGTCATCGGCTTTTCCGGTGAGGAACGGGACGAGACAGGGTTGTCCTCTGTCGCCCTTGTTTGTGCTGGTTATGGAGCATCTAGCGGTTGCTCTGAGAGGGAATCCCGATGTTAAGGGGATAGAGGTAAGAGGTAAGACACATAAATTAGCTTTGTACGTGGATGATTTGCTTCTATACATTACATCACTCCATACTTCTTTGCCGTCTATTATACGGGAGTTCCAGAAATTCAGAATCAGTAACTTCAAGGTTAACATGTCTAAATCAGAGATGCTGAACATTAGTCTGGTAGACCGGTGCCTGATCCAGAGGCTGAAAGGGAACTTTCCCTTTAAGTGGTGCGGGGGGGGGGCATAAGTTACCTGGGGGTCCTTATACCAGCTGATCCAGCTATGCTATATCTGAACTATGACCCTTTACTCGTTAAGACGAGAACGGACTTAGAGGAATACGGGAGAAAGAACATCTCATGGATGGGAAGAATAAACGTGCTGAAGATGGACGTATTGCCCAAACTGCTACATGTATTTCAGGCGGTACCTGTGTATAGTAGCAAACGTTTTTTTAGGCAGCTGAGGTCATTGATTGTGAGGTTTGTGTGGGGAGGGGGACATCCAAGACTTAGTCTCCGAAAATTGGCTAGGCCCAAGGGGAGGGGGGGGGCTGGGCTCCCGGACAGAGAATTATCATAGAGCAGCTGTGTTGACCAGGATGGTAGACTGGTACCATGGAGAGGGATCGAAACAATGGGTTACGATTGAGCAGGACTCGCTGGTTTGGGACTTGACGTCTCTTCCCTGGGTGGACCCGAAAACTTTACAAAAAACAAAACTGCCGTTCTTAACGGCCCAGCTCCTCTTGACGTGGGGGGACTGCCTCAGGAGCCTGAAAATAGCAACACGACCGGGACCGCAGTTACCGCTGTTTGGTAACCCGGAGTTCTTACTGGGTTTGGGGGTATCGAGGTTCCTGGGATGGGAAGCGTCTGCGCGAACAAAATTGAGACACACGCTAGTGGATGGCAGACCGCCCGCGGAGGGGGAGCTGAGGAACGGGGGGGGGGGGGTGTCGTGGTTGGCTGTGATCCAATTACGTAACTACTTGGGTTCTTTAGGAGATCTGGGGGAAATTACAAGAGAGGACACAATTTGAGGATGTGTTGTAGGCTACAGAACGACCCAAGAGAGTTATCTCGACCCTGTATGCTATTCTGGGGGAGGAGGATTCAGGGAAGTTAGACTTCGTAGCGGAGTGGGAGAGGGAGATTGGGAGGACTTTTGAGGAAGAGGATTGGGAAAAGGCGTTTTACCTCACACAAAATGGCGAAACCTTGTAAAGCTCAGGAAAAAAACTTTAAGTTGATCTCTAGGTGGTACAGAAGTCCTGTTCGGGTTCACCAGATTTTCCCCATGGTGCCGGACACGTGCTGGAGATGTAACACAGCCCGGGGTACACTGCTACATGTGTGGTGGGAGTGCCCAAGTGTACATAGCTTGTGCACCAAAGTCCTGCTCTTGTATGAGGAGGCATACGGGACAAGGATTCCGAATACCCCAGAAATTACGTTGTTGTCTATGCTCCCTGGTGGTAAGGAGGCTGGGAAGAGGGGGACCCTGAGACACTTTCTGACAGCGGGTAGGATGGTGATCCCGAGATACTGGAAAAGCACGAGGGCCCCCCCCCTTTGCTGGAATGGTATGCAGAACTCAATAATATTATGAGGATGGAGGAGTTGACGGCAGATCTCAGGGGGGAGGGGGAGACGTACATGCAGACATGGGTAGCCTGGATAACGTTTAAAGGTTCAGATGTTGGTCAAAAATGGGTATTAGAATTGCAACAGTAGGAGGAGAAGGATGTGGTGGGCTTATAGAGGTAGTAGGGGCTGGACCATTTAGAAAATAAAAGGAGGGGAGATCCCCATAGTATCTGCACGTGCACTGTCTGAAAATCCAGACGTCCCACAAACCATAAATTTACTCAAAAATGGACACTAAAGGACAAGGTTCAGTGTGGGACTGGCACATATGCTAGTACATAGAGTTAATGTAGGTATTCAAAACTTTAATAGATATCAAAAAGCACATAAGACATACCATCAAAAGACATACATATTAAAAAACATGAAAGTGACAGTAAAAAACGGGGGCCCCCCCATGCAACTATTACAGCCACACATACGCGTCCCAGCCAATCACAGCCTCGCTACACCAACATGCCTGATAAGGGGAAAATGAATGTGAAGGCTACCCCTTCCGGGGAATAGTAGAATAATCTCTTCCAGCGCTAGGGTTGAAACTGGCCAGTTCAAATCAGACATAAACTCATGTATCCAACGTAGCGGCGCTAAGCCACGGGTCCAGGGAGAAACAATGACTCTGTATGGGGGATCCCACATAGACCAATCCTATTCGTTCAGCGTGGGCCACTCTTCGGCCCACAAACAGGATACCGCACAGGTCCCGCCCATATAACACAGCGTGTACTTAGCTGTATCCAGATGAGACACTCGCAACCGCACGTCTTCAGATTCAATCACGCAGATATATAGAGTTGAGGCATCAGCCGAATCCTCCGCTAGTGAGCTGTGCTGCGATGCATCAAAATCCTTCCTACTGGCCAGTAGCACTTGCAATCACCCGCGCCAAGGCATCAAGCGTGCGGGGCTGTTGAGCGGAGACGCAGGTGGGCCGGCCGTCAGCCGACACGTGTTTCGCTCCGCCCACCGGAGCTTCGTCAGGGTGGGGGGCGGGCGGGTCAGTCTGATATTTAACTGCTGTCACAGTCCTCCTCATCAGAGTTAACCGCCAATCAGCAACCGCATCTCAATTGCCTCACGTGCTGGATGCAAATGGCACGGACTATGAGTCCCAGCAGGTCTGTTTCACACTACTCGCTGCCTCTGCTCCCCGCTAATCATTTAGACTTCTAATAATCCAATAGCCGTTCAAAACAGAGAAGGGGGGGTCTTTTAAATGAAATCAAGTTTTCACATTCTGTATCCAGCGCTGCCTCCTTACTTACATAAGCTTTTGTCAGCAATTAAACATGATACTGTCATCATCCTGGCATCTGGATGGAGTGGGGGTGAAATCAGGCCCCTCTTTAGAAAACATAAATCCCTGGTTATAAGACAGTTGAAAAGGTATTGGGACATCTGTACCCTTGAGAAATATATCGAACATAAAGCTATCCCACGAGGTTTGCGGGAGCGGATTATTCCAGCCGAACATTTAAGGACAGATAGATTTATGTCTAAATGGCAACAGGAGAGCCTAAATCATGGGCTTAGAGTTATGGCCCTTATAGTTGAAGAGGAAACTATTCAGCTATCTGAGATAGATGAGGCAATTAAGGATAGTTGTACTAAATTAGACACGTTGAGTGACATCCCGGACTTTCAGAAATTAAATGACCTGGTAAAAGCAGAGGTAGAACGGGTGCAGAGAAGTGTCAAAGAGATAAAGCAGAAGAAATTTTGGAGGGATGTCTCTGAATTTGAGGAAGGCAAGGTGTTCCTGGAGGTTAGGCCCCGCTTTCGCTCTGGGGGGAATCGCCAAAGAAACTGGAAAGATGTGTCAAGTGACCTGTCGGGCTGTGAGACTGAGGTCTCCGATGACAGTCCCCCACACCCTAAGAGAAAATCCAATAGGACAGTGTCTTTTTTAGACCAAGTAGGAGAAAAAGGAGACGAAGGAGGTGGGGACAGTGTGGCAAATCGGGTAAAAACCCTCAGGGGGATACGGAAACCAGGGAAAAGATGGCCCTCCTAACCTCAGGGGCTGGACAAGAGGCAACCCTAAATGTTATTAATTTATCTCAGTTTGTCCTGGAAGATAGCCATAGGTCAGTTTTGGCAAGGGGTTTGTCCTTTTCCCCCACGATTGGGGGGGATGAATTTACTGTATTTAAAGATACCTCTCTTTTTCTCCGTAAAGTTTTATTTAAAAGCATGTTCTCGCAGCCTGAGGTATCTATGAGAGGGACCACCCCGGGAGGGGAAGGACACAATCTAGCTGTGAGCGATGATGAGATTGGCAATATCATAACGGACGTACCCAACTTTGAAGATGTAGAAATTCCTGACCTGCTTCCCAATTTACGAAACTTGAAGCCCAGGTCCAAGAGTTTTCCTCCCTTATCCTCTAATCGCTACATATCGCTGTTCCTGCAAGCTGTTCAGAGGGATCTGACAAAAGGAAACTAGCGTACTTCTAAAATTGATGACAATCTTTCAGTAGAGGAAAGGAGTGCCCTCAATGATCTACAGAGAGCCCCCAACGTGATTGTACGCCCTAGCGATAAGGGAGGAAATGTAGTACTTCTGGACAGAGACTATTACATTAAAGAGATTCAGAGTCAACTGAGTGACTTTACAACATACAGGAAAGTTAATTCCAATCCCTTCCCTCAGGTAGTCAAACGGTTGAATGACAAATTGGATTGGGCCAAGCAGGAAGGTTTGTTAACGCCTAAGCTATTTGAATTTCTCCGGGTTCGGGACTACAACATCCCGGTGCTGTATACTTTACCTTAAATACACAAGTCCCCCTCGATGCCACCAGGTAGGCCCATCGTGTCGGGGAATGGCGGTCCCCTTGAGGGCATCGCTAAATTCATTGATGAAAATCTTAAACCTTTAGTGACGGTATTGCCGTCCTTTGTGTTGGACACTAGCGATGTCCTCCGGAAGATCTTGCCATTCACGCTGGCAGGGGAGTGGCTTCTCGCCAGCATTGATGTCGAGAGCCTATACACCTCCATTCCCCACACGGTGGGCCTTAGAGCGGTGTCCCAGTTCTTGGATGAGTTAGGTCCCTGTGATGCAGCGTATAACGAACTGGTGGTGGAACTGCTGGAGTTCGTTCTCAACAACAACTTTTTCCGCTTTCACAGGGACTTTTACCACCAGATCAGGGGCACCGCTATGGGGGCGGCCTGTGCTCCATCGTATGCCTGCCTGCACCTCGGTAAGTGGGAGGAGGAGGAGGTGTTTGGGCGGGCCAACTTTGGGGCGCAGGTCGCCCTCTGGCTGCGTTACATAGATGACATCCTGGTGGTATGGAGGGGGACTCAGGAGACCTTTGAGTCCTTTGTCACTCAGTTGAACTCCAATGGACGCAATATACGCCTGACTTCCAAGATAGGTCCCACTAATTTGGAATTTCTAGATCTCGCAATTAGACGGGATGGGGACAGACTGCTAACCACTACGTTCAGGAAGCCCGCGGCGGGGAATACGCTGCTACACTTTACTAGTCATCACCCTCTTCCCTTGAGGCGTGGAATCCCCTTGGGCCAGTTTCTACGCATCCGCAGGAACTGCGGAACAGAACAGGAGTTCAAACAGGAGGCTCGTGAGTTGACTAGGAGGTTCCGGGATAGGGGGTACCCACATCGATTACTCAGGACTTGTGTGAAGAAGGCGCATGAGAGAAATCGGGAGGATCTATTGAGAGGTAATAACGTGGCCAAGATGAGTAAAAGATATGGTCCCTCAAAAGATCAGCCAGTGAGACTCATTACACAGTTTGGTTCTCACTGGGAGGCGTTTCGTGCAGTCCTGGAAGGAAATTGGCACATACTCTGCATGGATCCCACTGTTGCAAAAATAGTGGGTCCTAGGCCCCTGTTAACTGCACGTCGGGCCCCCAATATTCGTGACCTCTTAGTTCACAGCGACCTGAGGGATGAGGCTAGAGGGACGTCTGTAAAGAAACTGAATGGGCCCTTTAAATGTGGTCATTGCAGGATTTGCCCCTTCATGGAGAAGGCGAATATGTTCTGGGGACCCAAGTGTGCCGATAGACCACGTCCCATTAAGGGGTTTATTAGCTGCGCCACGACCCTGGTGGTTTACATGCTCACCTGCCCGTGTGGTATGAAGTACGTTGGAAAGACGAAGCGGGAGCTTCGAGCACGGGTGGGTGAGCATGTACGAGATATCAGGAAGGGCAGTGAGCGCAGTCCTGTGGCTGAACATTTTCGCCATTTCCACCAGGGCAACCCCGAGGGCCTTAAGGTGTGTGGGATCTTTGCCCTCCGTGGGGGAGGTAGAAGAGGCTTTGAGGACCAACGCCTATTACAACAGGAGGCTCGACTTATTTATGAAATGGGTACAATGACCCCCTATGGTCTTAATATAGAGTCGGGGCTTAATGCTTTTTTATGAGAAGTCCAAGGCCTATAGTGCTTATTATAGTCAGGGGATTACCAAGTATTGCCTCTTTTGAAAGTTCCTGGGTTTAGTTAGACTTTGGACATTGTTAACCAGGTGAGAGAAGGGATAGAATTGCCTCTTTCTCCCAGCCTGTGTTTTGATTTTTGAGACTAGAGAAATTAACTTAAGTATCTAACTCTAAGCTATAACCCAGTGTGTAAATAAAAGAAGATGGCACTCTGAATATCAGGGGCCAGACAAGAGACAACATCTCCATAATCAAAATCTATAAGTTGCATATGTTATGGCAGTGTGAGCATATTGCTTGAGAGGTGGGTTTGGGTGTGCATGAACATGCCTAGAAATCTATGTCCACCTATGCCTGTACATGTCCTTTAATGAATGGTGGCTAGGACTGATCTGCTCTATGGCCTGATGACTGTATATTGGCCGAGGATATAGAAAAAATAGCCTTGTTCTGTTGCCTCATGACATAAGATGCCAGGATGATGACAGTATCATGTTTAATTGCTGACAAAAGTTTATGTAAGTAAGGAGGCAGCGCTGGATACAGAATGTGAAAACTTGATTTAATTTAAAAGACCCCCCCTTCTCTGTTTTGAACGGCTATTGGATTATTAGAAGTCTAAATGATTTATTAGCGGGGAGCAGAGGCGGCGAGTAGTGTGAAACAGACCTGCTGGGACTCATAGTCCGTGCCATTTGCATCCAGCACGTGACGCAATTGAGATGCGGTTGCTGATTGGCGGTTAACTCTGATGAGGAGGACTGTGACAGCAGTTAAATATCAGACTGTTTTGGGGGGGGGGGGGGGAACAAGACTGGTGCGGTGCCGCCCGTAGGCAGAGATGTATGCACCTTTTTTTCCCGCTCCCGCTTGGGCGCACCTTGTTTGTTTAGAAGGTCCCTATTTTCTAGAGAATTATATGGGGGGGAGGGAATTACCAGCCCTCTCTCACTCCTATTTCCAATTTAGTCGGAAAAGGGGGGTAGGGGGCCTGGAGAGATTCCCTGATTGGGGTACCTTTTGGATGGTAGTTTAATATACAAATATTGTTCTACATATCTACGTATTCCAGTGTGAAATGATTGTATTCTTTGGGGCGATATACCATGAACCAAACACCAAAGCAAAAGGCAAAAAAATTCCAAAAAAAAAAATTTTTCAAAAAAATTTTTCAATCAAAAATATATACTGTCTGTGACAGTCACTCTTATACTCAAATTCATATATCTCCACTCAAATTATAAACATAACAGGTATTTATTGTTTGTAGCAAGTGGGTTTCTCAGTTTTGTAGCAAGTGTTGATATACCAAACAGTCTGGTGCAGACGCGTTTCGCACTTAGCTTCCTCAGTGCACCATGGGTACTATAATATAAACATAAGCATGTATATATATTGACTTGAATTTATAACATTTTTAAATCACCAACTATACATTAAACATATACAGTTCTTTATATGCATACAGATTTCATATTCATCAGACTATGGTAGACCGTTAATTGTGTGTGCACTTACTTTTATTTTTATTGTCTTTCCATAATTGATGTGGCAAGTATTGAATTTTCAATTTGTTTGTCTAAAAAAATATAATTATTTTCTTAAATATCATTGCGATATAATTTAGTTTATAATTTTTTTTTATAATTTTTTTTATAATTTTTAATTTTTAGTATGTACTTAGTATACCGGAATAAACTCACTCACAAGCAAAGCAAGCGAGTATGTAGACACATTCTTACAACCTTTTGTACAATCACTTTCCTCATATACTCGTGATACCCCACACTTGCTTCAGATGATTCAGAATCTGACCATCCCAACCTCAAGCCTACTGGTGACTTTAGATGTTGAAGCCCTGTATTCTAGCATCCCTCATTTACTAGGACTAAAAGCCATCAAGCATTATCTAGACCAAACCGAGATCACACAACACGAACACAATATGTTTCTGTTACAGTTACTGGAATTCATATTAACGCACAACACTTTTTTATTTAACAAACAACTATACCATCAACTACAAGGTACAGCGATGGGGACGACATGTGCCCCATCGTTCGCCAATCTGTACTTGGGATGGTGGGAAAACCAAATATGGCAAGATGAGGAAATGAACCAATATACAGAAAAAGTATCCCTATGGCTAAGGTATATTGATGATATCTTCCTAATCTGGGAAGGAGTAGAGGAAGACTTACTGAAATTTGTGGAAAAACTAAATACCAATAACCTTAACCTCAAATTCACTCTGACTTACGATTCAACAGAGGTTACCTTCCTGGACCTCAAGGTCAGATCTGACAGCCAGGGCAAATTAACCACCTGCCTCTATAGGAAAGCAACAGCAGCAAATAACATTCTTAGAGCATCCAGCTCACATCCAGTCCCGTTAAAAAACAGCATACCCTATGGGGAATATTTAAGAGCAAGGCGAAACTGCACAGACGAAATTGACTTCAAAAAAACGGCAGATGGAATTAGATCCCGCCTGCTAGCCAGAGGGTATAGCCAGAGGATCTTAAAAAGAGCATACAAACGCGCAAGCGAACAAAACAGAGATAGCCTACTCAATCAGAACTGGAAACAAAAAAATACAAAGAAGACACAAACACTGAGACAGACTCCAGTCATCCTCACCTATAATAGACAACACAAAGAAATTAGACAGATCCTCACAAAGTACTGGCACATATTACAAAGAGACCCAGAGATAGGACCATTTGTCAGTGATCGCCCAAACCTAACCTTTAGACGATCAAGATCCATCAGGGACAGTTTAGTACAAAGTCATTATGTCACAGATAAGAAACAAGCCTGCTGTACCATAAAAGGCACATACTGCTGTCAGAGTTGCAATTATTGCAAATACATAAAACAAGGGCAAGAAATCCAAGTACCCCCAGACACCACAATCAAACAACGACACTTTGGCAACTGCAACACAACAGATGTAGTGTACATATTGACATGCACTTGCCCCAAATTCTATATAGGAAAAACAAACCGCAGACTAAAGACGAGAATATACGAACATCTCAGAGACATAAAAAACAAAAATATGCTCACACCAGTAGGCAGACACTTTGCTAGACACCATGAGAGCCGAACAGAAGGGATTACCTTCCAGATCCTAGACAGAGTCCACCCACACCCCAGAGGTGGAGACATCGCCAAAATAACGCTACAGAAGGAGACAAAGTGGATCACTATGCTGCATGCAACAAGACCACCAGGCCTTAATGAAACCTGTAGTTTCACACCCTACCTCAAATGAGTGGAATTTACCCATAAGAAATGTTCCAGCTACCTCGAGAATTCAGACTGACCCATAGAAGCCACAACTATAACTGAGTGGCAAACAAAAATAAAAATGGAAATAAAAATATTAATAGGAAAAAACATTAAGAAGAATAAGAATAAAATAAAAACAGAAACAAAATAAAAACAAGAAAAATCCCATTCCCAATGTCCACATAAGAAACGGAAGTGACAAATAGAAAACACAAAGAAAGATATTACAGCACAAAGAAACTGACATTATTGGACCACAGGAAAAATATTAGAGGCGAACCGGACCATTAGAAAGCATTCTAAAAAGTAAAGAAGGATATAAAATCAGTAAAATAATTAGTGTATTAACTACAATATATTCAATTTACTAAGATATAATTATATGTATATTGCCCACCTTACCATCAAAAAGTGTATTATA
Source organism: Gastrophryne carolinensis (assembly GCA_027917425.1). Lineage (NCBI taxonomy): Eukaryota > Metazoa > Chordata > Amphibia > Anura > Microhylidae > Gastrophryne > Gastrophryne carolinensis. The sequence continues at coordinate 200,049,499 of CM051237.1, forward strand.
AAATGCATTCTGACAATCAAGGTATAAACAATAAGTAATAATAGTAGCCGTTATGTGTCTGCACTTACAGTTTGGTATACCAGCTGACGCTGGTTATAGTACTCTGAAATATAATACAATTTATTGGCAGTATACAGATTTCCTTGAAGGAGGACTAGAGAGAGCCACCATTTAATATAAACAATAAGAATTAATAAGTAGTTCCATGGCCATAACACATAGTAAACACAGGGTTTCAATAGAGCGTATAGGACTACAATAAAATGGCGCCCAGAGGGTAACCACGGGAAAATGGAGGATACTGAGAAAGAGAACATATAACCAACAAAATGGCCGCTGCCAGCCTAAAGACACGCTTCTACGTCCGGGGGAGGGGCCGCCCAGAGAGCGGAAGTTTGACTTGCGGTGTCTTCACGAAGGACCCCGCCTTCCGCCATCACGGAGGCAACAGCTGAGCCGGCTCTAATAGAGACCCCGCCCTCCGCAGACGCCCAGCCATCTGATTGGCTAGAGAGCGTCTGGAGGGGGATTAAATTCCCCTCACATTGCGGCCCCAGCGACAGACGCGAGGGACGCCACAAACAACAAGCATAGCAGCACAGCAGCACAACAAAAGGAACGGTTTAAAGAGCAACCCAGAAGGAAAAGACAGGATCCCCACGTTTACCAACAGCGCAGCCTGTGTCCATTTTAGACACAGGAACCACCGGACCTTATGTGTCATAGCTGGCACAACCTTAGTAAGTACCTAATATACTGTAATCAGCCAATAAACGCCTTATCTAACAGGCAGGGCAGACTATGATGTACTATGTGGCTCTCTCAACAGAACTACTCCTAATCAACTACAACTAGCAGAAAATCAGTGAGTATACTAAGTACATACTAAAAATTAAAAATTATAAAAAAAAATTATAAACTAAATTATATCGCAATGATATTTAAGAAAATAATTATATTTTTTTAGACAAACAAATTGAAAATTCAATACTTGCCACATCAATTATGGAAAGACAATAAAAATAAAAGTAAGTGCACACACAATTAACGGTCTACCATAGTCTGATGAATATGAAATCTGTATGCATATAAAGAACTGTATATGTTTAATGTATAGTTGGTGATTTAAAAATGTTATAAATTCAAGTCAATATATATACATGCTTATGTTTATATTATAGTACCCATGGTGCACTGAGGAAGCTAAGTGCGAAACGCGTCTGCACCAGACTGTTTGGTATATCAACACTTGCTACAAAACTGAGAAACCCACTTGCTACAAACAATAAATACCTGTTATGTTTATAATTTGAGTGGAGATATATGAATTTGAGTATAAGAGTGACTGTCACAGACAGTATATATTTTTGATTGAAAAATTTTTTTGAAAAATTTTTTTTTTTGGAATTTTTTTGCCTTTTGCTTTGGTGTTTGGTTCATGGTATATCGCCCCAAAGAATACAATCATTTCACACTGGAATACGTAGATATGTAGAACAATATTTGTATATTAAACTACCATCCAAAAGGTACCCCAATCAGGGAATCTCTCCAGGCCCCCTACCCCCCTTTTCCGACTAAATTGGAAATAGGAGTGAGAGAGGGCTGGTAATTCCCTCCCCCCCATATAAATATCAGACTGACCCGCCCGCCCCCCACCCTGACGAAGCTCCGGTGGGCGGAGCGAAACACGTGTCGGCTGACGGCCGGCCCACCTGCGTCTCCGCTCAACAGCCCCGCACGCTTGATGCCTTGGCGCGGGTGATTGCAAGTGCTACTGGCCAGTAGGAAGGATTTTGATGCATCGCAGCACAGCTCACTAGCTGAGGATTCGGCTGACGCCTCAACTCTATATATCTGCGTGATTGAATCTGAAGACGTGCGGTTGCGAGTGTCTCATCTGGATACAGCTAAGTACACGCTGTGTTATATGGGCGGGACCTGTGCGGTATCCTGTTTGTGGGCCGAAGAGTGGCCCACGCTGAACGAATAGGATTGGTCTATGTGGGATCCCCCATACAGAGTCATTGTTTCTCCCTGGACCCGTGGCTTAGCGCCGCTACGTTGGATACATGAGTTTATGTCTGATTTGAACTGGCCAGTTTCAACCCTAGCGCTGGAAGAGATTATTCTACTATTCCCCGGAAGGGGTAGCCTTCACATTCATTTTCCCCTTATCAGGCATGTTGGTGTAGCGAGGCTGTGATTGGCTGGGACGCGTATGTGTGGCTGTAATAGTTGCATGGGGGGGCCCCCGTTTTTTACTGTCACTTTCATGTTTTTTAATATGTATGTCTTTTGATGGTATGTCTTATGTGCTTTTTGATATCTATTAAAGTTTTGAATACCTACATTAACTCTATGTACTAGCATATGTGCCAGTCCCACACTGAACCTTGTCCTTTAGTGTCCATTTTTGTAGTAGGGGCTGGACCAGGGGTCGGGACTCCCCCCCTTCCCCCCCCCCTCTGGTAGAGGCCTTGTGTTTCGATGTTCTTGTGGACGTGTATGTGTGTGTTTCCTTGGTGTGGGGGCCTTTCGCCTTCTATCCGGCTTAAAATTGAGCAAGGGCGGTGGGACAGCAGGTCCCGGATGACTGCAGGCTCTGACCGGGGGGCTTGGGGGGGGATTCCTACAGGTCGTGTTGGAATGGTTGGGTCGGCGCCTCGCGCCCGTGTAAAAAGGAATTGGTAAGAGGAATGCTTGGCCAGGTGACTAGTGTTAGTAGGCCTACGGCCTGGATGGGAGGAGCGAAGTCGGAACAGAGGAGAATGGAGACTCGCGGTGAGGGGGGGTTTGGGGTTATATTGTATTGTATTAATATGTGTACTGTATTGTGTTTTATGTCATGTATTTTTGTAAAATTGTGATATGCCTAAAATCCAATAAAAATAAGATTAAACATAAAACGGAAAACCACCTTATCCTGGTGCCTTTCGAAGTAATCGGCCTGGATAGACAGGGCCGCCAATTCAGAAACCCGATGGACAGAGGTAATAGCAACCAAGAAAGCAACCTTCTGAGTAAGAATATGAGGAGGAACATCCCGCAATGGCTCAAAAGGAGCAGCCTGCATGGCAGAAAGCACCAAGTTAAGATCCCAAACTGGAAGTAGGAGCTTTCTAGCAGGCCGCACATGCGTGACCCCCTGGAAAAAAGTCTTAACCAAAGGATGAAGAGCAAAAGATCTTTGAAAGAAAATAGCCAAAGCAGAAACCTGCCCCTTCAAAGTACTAATCTGGAAACCCAAATCCAGACCATGTTGCAGAAACTCCAAAATCTTAGGGGTAGAAAATACCCTACAGGGCAAGACCCTAGACTCACACCAATCAATATAGGACCTCAAAGTCCTGTAGTAAACAACAGAGGAAGACTTTTTCCTAGCTCTAACAAGAGTCTGAATGACCGCGTCAGAAAGACCTTCCTCTAAGATGGAAATTTCAGCAGCCACGCCGTCAAAGCCAGCGTTGGTAAATTGGGGTAACAGAGTTGACCCTGGGTGATGAGATCTGGAAGAAGAGGCAGATGCAACTGATCCTCTGCCAACCTTGTGATGTCTGCGAACCACAGACGTCTTGGCCATCTTGGAGCCACCAGAATTGCTGGTGCCCCTTCCAGGACTAACTTGCGCACCACCTTGCTTATCATGGAGAATGGGGGAAACAAATACAGAAACCCCAGATCCTTCCAGGCCAGAGACATGGCATCCACTGCCACTGCCAGAGGATCCTGAGATAGAGACACAAAAGCTGGAAGCTTGTGGTTGTGACGAGAAGCAAACAGGTCCAACTGTGGAGTCCCCCACCTGTGACAAAGAAGCTGAAAGACCCTGGGATTGAGAGACCACTCACCCCGGCGAGCGCATGCTCTGCTCAGGGAGTCTGCCTCCACATTCTCTATCCCCGGAATGTAAATTGCCGATATGCAGGGAACATTGATCTCTGCCCAGTGGAGGATCAGAGATATTTCCCGGAGGGCACTCCAACTGCGAGTCCCTCCTTGGTGATTGATGTATGCAACGGCTGTCCGGTTGTCTGACCGAATCTGAACCGGCAGCCCCCGCAAAAGATGAGTCAGTCGGAGCAGAACAAGCCGAATGGCCCGAAGCTCCAATAAATTGATCGGGGAGTGAGCCTCCTGAGGCCCCCACAACCCCTGGAACCGGTGCTTCCTCCAGATGCCCCCCAACCCATAAGGCTGGCACCCATTGTGACCAACTCCCAACAGGGGGTCAGAAATGACTTGCCGTTTCTGAGATTGCTCGAAGTCAGCCACCACTGAAGGGACCGCAGAACACGGGGAGACAACAAACAAACCCGATTCAATGACAGAGGACACTTGTCCCACTTCGCCAAGAGAAAAAGCTGAAGCGTCCTCATATGAAACTGAGCAAACGGGACCGCTTTGAATGTGGCCACCATCAGCCCCACTAGCCTCATCCCCAAGCGGATAGGCTGACGAGGATTGGACAAGAACAGACTAATTAAGTCTTGAATCAGAACAATTTTGGACCGAGGAAGAAATACCCTGGCCTGACGGGTATTCAGAAATAAGCCCAGAAAGGGAATTTCCCTTACAGGATAAAGAGAGGATTTGGCATGGTTTATCACCCAACTGAACCTCTCCAGTGTACCACGGTCCTGGTGTCCAATTCCGCTTGATTGAAGGACGAGGCCGTGATGAGGTCGTCCAAAAATGGCACAATGCGAATGCCCTGGAGCCTGAGAATAGCAATTACTCCTGCCAACACCTCTTATGGAAGGGCCGCAAACTGAAAGTGCTGGTCTTCCACTGTGAATCTGAGGAACCTCTGGTGAGCGGAACAAATAGGGATGTGCAGATAAGCATCCTTGATGTCGATAGAAGTCAAAGTCCCCTTGACGGAGAGCGTCGATCGTTGATCTTAACGACTCCATGCGGAACCTTCTGAAGCGAATAAATTGATCTAGAATAGGCCGAACAGAGCCGTCTTTTTTGGGAACCGTGAATAGGTTGGAGTAAAAAGTAAAACCCCAGACCCCTTTCCGCAAGAGGAACCAGGCGAATAACATCCATGTTTAAGAGATTCGCAACAGCTGCCCGGAGCCCCAGCGCGATCCCCGGGCATCCGAGACCTGAAAAATCTGGGCGGAGGCCGGAACTCTAATTCCAGCTTGTACCCGGAGGACACAACCTCCAGAATCCATCTGTCTGATAGCTCTTTGACCCAAGCCTGGAAAAAGAACCGCAGCCGTCCCCCCACCCGCAAGGGTGAGGGCGCCTCCTCATTGCTGGGCAGGCTTGGAAGCGGCCTTAAGATTTGATCCCCAATTCTGATTTGAACGGCCACGTCCTCTTCCTCTGTTCCACGCAGTCCCCCTTGGGGCTGAAAAGGCCGATCCTCTGCCTGCTCTGGAACCACGATAAGAAGAGTTAAAAGAGGCCAATCCCCAAAAGGAACGGCGTTACTTCTTACGCTGAGGCAATTTGCCTCCTTTAATGACAGAATCCAATTTCTCACCAAAGAGGCGCAATCCCCCAAAGGGGAGTGCTATAAGCAACTTCTTAACCACCGTGTCAGCCGCCCACTGGCGTAGCCATATAGACCGCCGTATAGCAACTAGCAAAGCGGAAGTTCTGCTACACATGGCCATGGAATCATCCAAAGCAGAAAGTACAAAAGACACAAATAAATCACATCGCTTAAGAGCGCCATACTCATCAGAGGCTGGATCAAGCCCTGAAGTATTTGATAGGTCTCTAATAACAGACCTAATAGCGACTGCCATAAGTGCCGAGACACCCACAGGTCGTGAGGCCGAGCCAATGCTAGCAAACGCATGGCAAGCCATTTGATCAATACGTTTGTCCTCCCCATCCTTAAGGATAGTAGATTCCGGAGAATGCAAAACAGAGGAATTGGACAAACTGAGCACAGGTGCATCCACCACAGGGGGGATGACCAACGCTTAACAGTGTCTGAAGGAAAGAGATTTCTTATCCCAGCCTAAAGGAATACCAGGAAGCCGCGCAGGCTTCTCCCAGTCCTTAAGAATGATTTCTTCAAAATGTTTTTCATCTGGAAATTCTAAACGAGGCTTGGAGGCTCCAAAGAACTCCCCCTTCTGAGGAGGGACTGCTTCTGGAAGATCGATTGCCAAAACCTCATACAATTGAGCAAGAGCTTTAGGGGTGTCAAAAATCTCCCCTTCACCTTGTTCAGTGTCAATACTCACAAATTACTTAACATCAGAAACATCAGATTCCTCAAAGAATTCTCCTTCTCCAAACGGAGAACAATCTGACCAATCAAGACGCTCGCTACAATCAAGCTCATTTGCCTCAACAGCAGGAGCAAAATGATTTCTTTTAGCTGAGGCCTTCTTGGCCGCAGAGCTAGACATTAATTTTTCAATGTGAGCCAATCTGGCACAAACATCAGAAAGCGACTCTCCACCCATGACAATATCACTGGGGGTATGGACAAGACAAGGTGGTGTGGGAGAAGAGGCCGGAGCCCCAGACCCTGAGGCTTGGGCCTCTGAATGCTGTATTAAAATCAATTGAGCACAAGCTACACAAAGAAATGCGTTATCCCCAACAAGGGATGCCCCACATCGCAAACACTGCCGAGTCTGTCCCAAAGAAACTGAGAGCCCAGTATCCTGAGATGCCTCCATATGGTGTTTCTTAAAATACTTAATTTTTTTATAGTTGCCAAGTATATGGGATTTAAGCCGAAGCTACCCGGGATGGCCATTAATAGTCCCTAAATGGGAGGATTTAACAAGGACCAGGAGAAACCCCTATTAAAGAGTTCCCACCTGGAAGACATAAAAGTATATAATAAAAATATACAATAAGCCTTATGCATATAAAAGACTTCCCTTTAGCACAGCTAAAAGGGTACTCACAATGACCACGACAGCCCTTTGCCCAACGACCTGCGAAAGCACAGCAGAAGCACCAGCGCAGCAGCCAGATCAGCGGAGAGACCAGCACCAGAACCGGAACCAACATGCCAGTAACAAACCCCATGTAAAACAGGAAGAGAGAGCTTGAAATCCGGCGCCACCGATAAGCCCCGCCCACAAGAAATGCTCAGAGAGCGGGGGGCGGGCCAGCCAAGAACAGCTGAATGACGTCACAGAACGGGGCCGGACGCCGCCCGTCAAGCCCGGCCCACATCCGGAAGCACGCGCTGACAGAAAGAAAGGGAAATTTGAAAAATCCCAACAAGAAGAAACACAGGTAAGAAACTTACTTTCCCTCCTCTTTAAAAATAAATGCATAGGCCAAAGACACTGACCAATAAGATTCCCCCCCCCCTCCCTTCATTACCCCAGCAGGGTCCAGGAGAGCCAAAAGGGGGAGGAACAAGAGCACCAACAAGCACAGGGAGATTTCAAGGGACGGGGCATCCCATGCCGGGGGACACCAACCCGGATTCCGCCTACCGCTTATTTGAGGTCTCACGGAGGGAGCAAGCTCCCATATACACCCAAGGGTGTATCTACCCTTGCTGAGCCCATCAACCAAGGCTGAGAGGCATAACATCACAATAAAAGAATGAGTTTCAGGCAGAAATAGAAAACGATCGGGAGTAACCCCGGCTACCTGCAGGAAGGAGAGTCATCTTCTGAATGCTTAGCCGACTGCAGAGACGAAAAGACTGGGGAATAGTGGGAGGTCCCGGGTACTTATGGACTGGGAGGGGCTTCTTTTTTTCCATGTCATCTCTGCAAGATCGCCCTCTACAGGCCGGTATCCCAAGTGTCATGAATGTTGGAAGCGGGGTGTGTGACATACTAGGAATATTTAAGTTTATCCAGAAAATGTTATTTCTTGTAAAAGCTCAATTCCTTCTGATTTCAATGGTACCACATATACGTATCGGAAGACACCTGTTCCCGCCCCATAAAATACAACTACAATGCACACAATGCACACTATCAAAAGGTTTAACCCTTAGAAATTAAAAAAAAAAAAAAAAAAAAAAAAAAAGCAGAGTGGGGTCTCCCCTCCCCAGTAAAACCAGCTATGGGGCATGTAGACCAGGGCGCGGAGACCAAGCAGCCGGCCCTGAAGGCTACTAGCCCTCATTGCGCACATGGGCTGCAGGCTGCTCTGCACACATCTGGGCCTTTAAAAATGGATTGTAAAAAGGAAAAATGCCAGGCGCATGAAATTCGCACAGTTGGTGTTTAACAGTAGGATAAGCAAACACATGAATTTAACATGCTTAGAGTTTAAAGGGATAAACAGTTAAAAATGAAGTAGCACATGGCTCAAAGGCAGAGCAGCCGACCCCGGCAGAAGCTGGAAGCATGGAAGAGTATGTGTCATTCTGCCCCGCTTCTGTCACTCACTCCTGCTGCAGGGAGGGGATTTTTATACCGGCATAGAGAGCAGATGTCAAAAGCCACTCCCTGCGGTAGGGAGCGAGTTGCCAGGAGCCCAGCATGGGACGAAGAATCTGTGTAGTCTGTCCTGCTGAAGACACCTGTCGAAGGTCCACCCGAGGATGAGGCTATTGCCCTGCGCTGGAACATGAACAGAGGTAAGCTTTTTATCTCTAGAGGGGAGTAAATGCCAGCCACATGAGATTTAAGCAACTGGCACTCAATGGCTGCCAATTAAAACATTAAGGAAGTCACAGGAACGTCTGACAAGGACTAGTTGTGTACTATATATGGCAATATTCTCCAATGTTTTTTTATATGTCAGGCTGTGGGGTAGAGTAAGCAAGACTATTCTTATAAGGAAAAACGTCCAAACCTGGCTAGGTTTTGCAAATATTGTTAGCACAAACCATGTAAGCCTCTGCTAAAAGCTAATGAAAAGCTAAAAAAAGTCACCTGTTGGTGAAATGAATGAAAAAAATGAAAGGTTTAACCACATGATCAATGTTTTGGAATGGCCCAACCAGAGCCCCGACCTAATTGGTTAATCCACTGATCTATTAAAAATATGAGGGTTGAGCTAAAGAGAGCTGTACACAAAAGATTCCCCTCGCAACAAATTCCCATTTATTTTGTCACATTCCTGCCACTGTTCAAAAGGTATATTTGAGGTTGGTTAGTACTTACACTGTTTCACATGTATACTTTTTTAGTGTAGTAGTCCTGGATTGTGTTGCTTGGATAGCACTTTGCACTGCTGTGGATGGGGATTTGCACATTACAGTATTCGCTCTTTAACAAAGGAAACCGCTAATTCACCTCTAAATTTATTTAGACGCCACAGGAAGGGTCCATTTATACCGGCGAGTGAGATGAAAATCTCACGTATCCAGGATAAAAAGCCCCTCCTTGCAGCAGGAGTGAGCAGAGAAGCTGGAGTGATCAGCAGAAGCAGGGTGCTGGGTTAGGGTACCGGCGCTGCAATGAGTTAAGCTGAAAAAAATACAACTCTGTGAAGTACTCACCTGTAGAGTTGGTATTATATGCAGACAGCACGTCCTGCTCCAGACATAGTCCTTACATGTGGGTATACCTCCGCCTTCAGCGCCATGCACTGCAGAATCATGAAGAAAACAAGCTCCTCCCGGCCCTACATATACCGAGGGACCTCCCACAAATCCCCAGCATTGAAAAGCAGTGAGAGAAGAAGCCAGGAGGAAAACAACCACCCAGAGACTGGCAATAATATCCAAGATAATCACCACACAGGGGATCCAGAACAAAGTGAATCAGGGTGGGGTGGAGCAGGACGTGCTGTCTGCATATAATACCAACTCTACAGGTGAGTACTTCACAGAGTTGTATTATTCTAAGCAGACAGCACGTCCTGCTCCAGACATAGTCCTTACATGTGGGACATCCAATAGCAGTGTCCATAAGTAGGGTGGGATCCCCATGAAAAAAGGCACAGCCAACCAAAACAGCGCTATCGTCTGTAACCTTGCTACCAAGGAGCAACTAGAGCAAAGCTCTAACTTAACTTATGAAGCCTTACAAGGCTAATGAAACACGAGCAGAGAACAAGTCATCCTGCTCACCAACCAAGTGCATAAGGCCCAAACCAAGCACCGGTAGAAGAAATCCAAACCAAGAGAGAAGAATGAATCTCCCTTAAACAACAGGCCAGAGTAACAGCCTAACCATGCTACTAACAATAACAGGGTAGCCATGGCAACCATAGAACCTTCCCCGCCAGGGAATACGAACCCTGGTCTCGGCAAGACAAACGTAATACTGAACACGAGCTAACAAGGCTCCTCAAGAGCCAACATGATAATCAGGAGCTCAGAAGGGCAACCAGCCAAGCAAGACCAGTCCAACAGACTCCCCTACTCATGGGAGTAACCAGATTCTGCTGCAAGAAGGATGGTGACGTCTATAAGCCCAACGGGCATAGTCCCAACCCTGGACAGGAAGCAGTCCAGAGGTTCCCAACGCCTATTGAGGGATACAGATCCCTTTTAAGCTCAGAGTAAGCAGAACACCAGTCCAAAGACCATAGCTTCTGGAATCGAGAAGAATAACAACCCTCCGCCTGGACTCAAGCTTGGTGCAAGGCGGACACATCCTCACCAGACGGTGTACAGATATAAAGAGCTGTAAAAAATATAAAAAGAACTAGGCTAAGAAAGCCGTCTCCTATGGCACGCCCCAGACTGAGGCACCCGCCCCGAAGGAGTCATCTGAGGCAGGGAACAGTTCAGACAAGAACCTGAATAAGACCCAGGGAAACCCTTAGCAGGGCAACAGGATAAGCAACCCCCCCCCCCCCCCCCCAAGGGAGCTTAGAATTCTCTGGGGAATTGGGAGACCAACTCCAGCCATGCCATAAGAACTCTAGTACCCATGAGTAAGACCTCATTCCATAGGGAATAGAGAGCTAGTCCCAGCCATCCAACTAGGGCGCCAACTCCCAACATAGCCGGTAGAAAAGCGTGAAGAATAAAAAAAAGGGAGGGATCTAGACCCAACCCTCCAAATAAAAGACACCCAGAGGGAACATTTCTGATAGGGTGAATAACGATCGTCCAAACCCTGTGAAGGGAATGACGTAGTAAGGAGCCTAACTAGGCATAACAGCCCACATGAGAGGGCACACAGTACAACTGTCTCCAGCAGAAAATGCGAATCAAACCACACAGGGCCACTCATGGCCCCAAGTGCAACAGTTCACCCTTGCCACAGCAAGCCCGTGCAGAACCCCGCCTAGCAGGGTGTAAGAAGGGTCAGACAAAGGGTAGAATACCCGGACAAAGGGCAAGACTAGGTCACCGTGACCAAGGCCAGAGAGTCCTGGGACAATCACCCAGGGCAACGAATTAGGACCTTAACCAGGACAGAGTCTCTGTTACAGTCACAGGGCCACGGCCCCAGTAGGCTCATTGAGACACTAGGGAAGGCCCTCCCAGCACAGTAGGACAGCCAACGAGCCAATACCAATGAAGCGCAAGGAGTGTAAAAAACCTCCACTGAATCAGAACCAGACCCTACAAGAAGGGTCAACTTGTTCCGAGACCTTCTCGGATAAAAGCTGGGACAGGCCACTGACCAGACAGACCAAGAGTCCCCAAGAGACAAGGCCTAAGGGAAACAGACCAGCAAGCTAGGGCCCAACAAGGCACAATGTGATGACCTACCAATGGTATGAAAATGGGCCCCCCTTAGGTACCTCAGGGGATTTCATAAGGAATAGAACCCCTTTAGTGACCCTACCAGACCTGGTCCCCATGGCGACCATCTACAGGGATAGCAAGAAGGAAGTGATGTCATCAACTTCCATGAGTAGACCAACCAGAAGGGAACCCCCATAAAAACAGGGGGAACGTACTGATCTATTTCCAGGGGTGTTGGAACCCCATCCAGGATAAGTAACCCAAGGTGCCGCAGGCCCCAGGGGCATCTGGGAAAAGGAACAGCCTCGGGCCGCCAGCAATAGGCCCACCAGCCGCAAGGTGAATGTAATGAGATTACCCAGAGGGCAAGGCCCCTTCCATAGCAAGGCACCCAAATCAGAAGGGAGGGTTGAACCTGGACCCATCGAAATGCCACCCCGTAGGGAGAGTATGAAACAGATTACACCAAGTAATAGATGTGCCTAAGCACCAATCCAAAAGACTCCAAGAGAGCCACAAGTCAAAGTAGAAACTAGTGCGGACAGCACCGGTGAATGAGCATGAAAGCGCTCCAATACTCGCCTTGGCGAGCCATCTGGGAACAGGGGAGGGACCCCAGACAAGACCCTAATATAAAGAATGGTCCTGTAACACCGGCTGGAAAAAAGGACTAGGCGTCCAGAGGGAACAAGGGACCGAAGGGGAAAAGGATCCTTGCAGGCATCAAGAGGTTCACTTGACAAGGGCGTCTGCGGCCCAACAGAAGGATACCAAGTAGGCAGAGCCCGTGGAACCTAGATGCCCGGTCTAGACCGCCGGATCTGGGCAGACTGCGTCATCCCGGGGGAAGAGCAGAGTGAATGCAATTATCAGCCAAGGCCAACCTAAAAGAAGGCCCAGACCCTCCAGGCCAAACTCAACCTGTGTCCAATCACTAAAGGATACAAACGGGGACTAGAATACCCCTGGCTAATTTTGAAGGGAACTGCCCAAAACTTCTTTCAAAAACCACGTCCAGGAAGGCCATCACCTGCCATCGCCCGAACGAAGCATGGCATCCTGCCATAAGAGCCAAGTGCTGTGGCAGTTCCCTCGCCCTGCGTCCCTTCATGCTTGTGAGGTTTTGGCAGACTTTGGTTTTGACCTGCCAGAGGTCCCAGGGCGATGCCTGCCTCCCCTGGAACGAGCTTCCACTCCAAAAAGTTGGAAGCACACTTCTGGTTCTCTTTTAACAGAAACATAAGGAGGGGGCGAGGGGTCCCTGCCCCTGGGCTGCCTGGCTGACCGTCTGCGCGAGGGCGCCTTACCCTTTTTGCCAAAAAGGTCCAACCTGGCCCCGAATAAGCGACGTCCTCGAAAGGGAATAGCAGTAAGAACCTTTTTAGTGTCATTGTCAGCCCCCCACTGTCGCAGCCAAAGCAGGCGACGAATGGCCACCACAAGGGCCGAGGTTTTAGCACACATTATAATGGTGTCATCCATAGCTGAGAGGATAAGTCTCACAAAAACATCACAATCTGACAGTGCGCTGAAGACCTCACAAGGGAGATCCTCCGGCTGTTGGTCAATTATCTTCCTGAGCAGCGTCCTGGCGGCCACCGAGGTAACAGCCGCAGCGCAGACCGGGCGCAGAGCCGTCCCTACACTAGAGAAGGCATGGGAGGCCAATCTGTCCATGCGCCGGTCCTTGGCATCCCGAAGGGTACGAGAGGGGGAGGCCGCCATGAAGGGAGGGTTAACAACCCCAATAATTGGAGCATCCACCTCTGGAGGAACTGACCATCGTTCAACCAAATCTTGGGGAAAGGGGTACTTCCAGTCCCAAACCCCCGGAACCCCTGTGAGTTTACAAGGGGATTCCCATTCCTTAGATATAAGATACTGGAAATGATCCTGATCCAAGAATTCCAGGCGCGGCGTCGCCGTGTGGAAACTCTCCCTCCTGGGCTTGGGAGACTCTCCCGGAGGAGAGATAGACAGCACTTCAAAAATCTTAATGAGTAACTCCTCAGTTTCACACAGGCCCCAGGACTCCGGGTCAGAACCGTCACAGTTCCAAGACAACTCATCTGAAGAACTGGACCCTGAGAACAGATCACCATCCTCGGACTGATCAAGATCCTGCATAGCGGCAGGTTCTTCGGTTTCAGTGGAAAACCTATAGCTAGGTTGCGTCAGGGATCGTTTCTTCCCAGCGCCCAAGCGCTCTGCCAAGCCTGACATAATATGCTCCGCGGTGGGAAGCTTGCGCGGCACTACTTGCTGGTCATCCCCGCTCGAGTGCGACTCATCAGGAGTGAGATTCAAGTCCGGGGAGACAGGTGTATTGAAGCGAGGTGCAGCTACTGGTAAGCCTGATTGCAGGGCCAGCGCTTGTTCAGCACACGGTCCGCAGACCAGTGCTCTGTCAGCGTCAGCGTGGGGTTGTCTACACATGGTACACAGCCGGTCTTGTCCCCGCGGGACCCCGGACACCAAATTCTGAGATGCCTCCATATGGTGATTAATCTAGGTAATATGCCAGAAGGAATTTATGCTGTAAGCAACCCTGGATGTCCCAACACCCACTGGGAATGTGGGAGATTCTAATATAACCCCGTGAGATATATATATATCAGGCCGGGAGAAGCCACTGGAAGCTTGGCGTCTGAAAGACATAAGGGGAAAGGAGGGTGTCAGAGCCATGTGCAGCACAAAAAGAAAATTAAACGAACGCCCGTGAGGGCACTTACAGCAACCAAGGGAGAAGGAGGATCGTGACCACGCGCGCGCGAGAGACCGACAAAATGGCGCCAGCGAACCTGGAAGGGCGGGCCAGAGCTATAGGTGAAGCGGAACGCGCCAAACCAGGCCACGCCCACCCCGGAGAACGTGAAGCTCCGGTGAACAAGACAGGAAAAGAACAGAAATAAATGCCATGGCGTCGCGAGATGGAGCCGCCTTACGCGCCAAGTCACATTTTAAAGACGCTGCGGCCAACATAAAAATAAAGTTTAAAGCGCGGCTCTGACCCCCGGAAACCGATAGGGCTAAGGCAAGGCATGTGATATGGCAAGATTAGGCCAACGTACACAACCCCCCCCCTCTTTTTCCCCCCACTAACGGGGGGAACTAAGGAAGGTGACCCAGCACTCGGGGTTCACCGCTACATGGGGCGTGGGGCAAGGTGCGGGAGGGGCATCCACTATGAGGCTCACCATTAGCCTAAACCGCCTACCCCATGGATGGGGATTGCGGTGGAGCATGGCTCCGTAAGCACACTAGGTGCTGCCTACCTTCACCTGACCAACGCAGCCCAGGCTGGGAGGCATGTTACTCACAAAGAGGACAGGTGGAAATAGTTCCGCAGGGCCTCGGGCTGTCAAGCCCCGCTCGCCTGCGAGAGCGTGATACTTCATGTCTTCGCAGTTTCAGCACTGCAGAGGAATCTGGGGATTTCTGGGAGGTTCCTCGGTATATGTAGGGCCGGGAGGAGCTTGTTTTCTTCATGATTCTGCAGTGCACGGTGCTGAAGCCGGAGGTATACCCACATGTAAGGACTATGTCTGGAGCAGGACGTGCTGTCTGCTTAGAATAAAAAATGTTCTGTGTATTTTTAACATTTAACGCATTGTGAACTGGCATGGGGTCCTTTGAGAACCCTGTACCAGTTCACTGGGCAGGAGGGGTTGTCCAATCACCTGACATTAACCTCCCTCACACTCCAATACCAGCATCCTCAAAGCCCAGGGGGGGGGGGGGTGCAGAAGAGCCTGCAGTCCATGTGGCCTATGCGGGCTGGTAGACTTTACAATAGCTAGTTTTACTGGGAAGGGGGAACCCCACACCAAAGGTTTAACCTTTAATTGCACACATAGTAGTTGTATTTCAGTTTTGAAAATCTTAGAGCACTCTTTTCTGTTTTCTGGTTGAGCAGGAAGGGGTGTCTAATTACATCTGGTACCATTCTAATTGCTAGAAAGGGGGCTTTTAAACAATATGATTTTCTTGAAAAACATAACAATTCTTATTTAATTAAAAAAAAAAAAATTCACTTCCAAAAATTGAGAAAGCACAGAAAATTACAGCGGGGCACCCAGGTCGCCTGAAAACTCGCCTACTCCTGGTTTCTACGTGGACCACTCAGCAGCGTTCGTTCTATTAAGATTTTCTTTGCCACACTAATCCAGCGCAGTAAAGGAAATCTAAGTGGAAAACTTGTCTCTAACTGCATGAGCAACCCATTGAGAAAGGCCTGGCGTGGGCAGACCCGCAGCTAGAGGCATGCTGGGGATGCAGCTGCCGTGAAGGCATGTCGAGGCAGCGAGTCTGCATGCTGCCTGTAATGGAAATCTGTGTTATGGGGCTCTGGGAGAGAGGCATTTTAGCACACCATTTGGTTCTGAATATTTTTTTTTATCTTCCTTCTCTAAACCTAGGTCCATCTTATGGTGCAAAAAATACAATTCTGTGAAATACTCACCTGTAGAATTGGTATTATAAGTATACAGTACGTCCTGCTCCAGATAGATTACTTACACTTGGGACATCCAATAGCAGTGTCCATAAAGTAGGGGGAGATCCCCAATAAAAGGTCCAGATAGATTACTTACACTTGGGACATCCAATAGCAGTGTCCATAAAGTAGGGTGAGATCCCCAATAAAAGGTAACAGCAGACAGTTTAAACCACTGCCGCCTGCAAAACCTTGCGGCCAAAAACAGCATCAGCTGAAGGCTTAACATCAACCTTGTAAAACCTTGAAAAGGTATGAACAGAAGACCAAGTAGCAGCCTTGCAAACTTGTTCAACAGAAGCCTGGTGCTTGAAAGCCCAAGAGGCACCAATAGCACGAGTAGAATGAGCAATAAGGCGGAAGGGAGGATTCTTCCCCTTAGCAGAATAGGCCTGAAACACAGCCCGACGGATCCATTTGCTGATAGTAGACTTGGCAGGAGCCAAACCCTTCCTAGGACCAGAAGGGACCACAAAAAGAGCATCAGTTTTCCTGAAGGACGCAGATACTACTAGGTAATACTTCAGACACCTGACCACATCCAAGGAATGCAAAACCCTTTCCTTAGCATCGCTAGGATTAGGGCACAATGAAGGAGGAACAATATCTTGATTCAAATGAAAGGCAGACACCACCTAGGCAGAAAATCCGGCTTAAAGCGGAACACCACCTTATCCTGGTGTCTCTCAAAGTATGGGGGCAGAATAGACAGAGCCGCCAGCTCAGACACACACCTGACCGAAGTAATAGCCACCAGAAAGACAACCTTGAGGGTAAGTACAGCCAGAGCAGCATCCTGAATAGATTCAAAGTGAGCACCCTGCAAGGCAGGCAAGACCAAGTCCAAAACCCAAACAGGGACCATAGGTTTTCGTGGGGAACGCACATGAGTAGCCCCCTGAAAGCATTCTTAATCAAGGAATGCTGAACAAAAGACTTCTGAAAGAAGACAGACAGGGCAGAAACCTGACCCGACTCCAACCCATGCAGTAAAAACTCCAGAACCCTGGGAACTGAGAACACCTGACAGGAAAGAGACCTAGACTCACACCAGTCAATGTAGGTATGCCATACCCTATAATAGATGGAAGAAGAAGTCTTCTTCCTAGCCTTCACCATGGTATCAACCACCAAGGCAGACAAGCCTTTCTCCATCAAGATGGAGGTTTCAGCAGCCAGGCCGTCAAAGCCAGAGTTTGTAATTGGGATGGCGTAAGGGGCCCTGAGTGAGCAGATCTGGCACTCCTGGCAGAACGTACTGATCTACTGCCATCTGCACCACGTCTGCGAACCACACTCTTCTTGGCTACCTGGGGGCCACCAGAATCACTGGCACCACTTCCAGAGCAATCTTGCGCAGGACCCTGCCTTTCAGGGGGAATGGAGGAAAGACATACAGAAACTGAATGTCCTGCCATGACATTACTAAAGCATCCGTTAGTCATTACTAAAGCATCCGTAGGTGTATGGGCCTCCAAAGGGCCCCACCTCCCCTGGAACCGCAGGGACTTCCAGAACCCCCCCCCCCCCCCCCCAACCTGATAGACTGGCATCCGTGGTGACAGTCTCCCAGGAAGGGGCAAGAAAGGATCTGCCCCCCAACAGGTTCCTTGAGTCCATCCACTACAAGAGGGACCTCCTTACCAGGGGGGAAAGCACCCAGACCCTGTCCAGGGATGCTGGGTCCTTGTCCCATACAGACAATAGGAGAAGTTGCAGAAGCCCCAAGTGGGACTGAGCACAAGGAACCGCTTCAAAGCACGCCACCATCAGTCCCACCAACTGCATCCCCTGCCTGATGGAGGGACGGGGACAGCTAGGAGGGACTGAGCCTGTGCAAGCAGATTGTCCACCTTCTGCTGAGGAAGGAAGATCCTTGCCTGAACTGTATCCAGATTCATTCCTAGGAATGGAGTTACCAAGGAAGGGGACAGTGAGGACTTGGGGAGGTTGATCACCCATCCAAATGACTCCAGAATGGACACCACCAGCTGAGTATCCAACTTTGCCTGATGCAGAGACTGGGAAGTGATGAGGACGTCCAGGTAGGGCAGCACGCGGATGCCCCTTGGCCTCATCAGAGACATCACCCCCGCCAGCACCTTGGTGAGGAGCTGAAGAGAGGCCAGATGGCAAGGCCACAAATTGGCAGTGTTGATCTTCCAACGCGAATCTGAGGAACCTTGGTGTCCTGAAAACACAGGGATGTTAAAGTAAGCATCTTTGATATCCACAGACTTGACAATTTGCTGAAGATCTGTAAATCCAGAATGGGCCTGACTACCCATCTTTTTTGGGAACTGTGAAAAGGTTGGGAGTAGAGTCCCTTGCCTCTGTCTGTTAAGGGAAATCTGCAAATGACCCCCAGACCCAGCAGGCCTTGCATGGACTGCGCCAACACCTGAGCAGAGGCAGGGACCAGGAGTACCCGGGACCTGATAATCTTGGGGGAGGCCGCACAGCAAACTATCTTGAAACCCCTATCTTGAAACACTACCTCCTGAATCCACCGGTCTGAGGCGTCATGCCTCCAGACTTGAGCAAGGTGCCGCAGCCGTCCCCTCACCCTGACGGGCGAGGGCGCCCCATCATGCTTGAGGGGACTTGGGAGAGGATTTGGGCTTAGCCCCCCCGGAGGAGCCAGGATGTTGTCTTCTGCTCCTGGGACAGGAATCTGCACGAGCCCCCGCGAAGGACACCCCTGGTATCTGTTTAACACCATGGTAGGGGGGAGATGGGGGGCCCTGGCCCCGAAGGGGCCGAGACAGCCGTCTGCACTGGGGTAACTTACCTCTCTTACCAAACAGGTCTAGACGGGCCCCAAACAGGCGTAGCCCCTTAAAAGGAAGCCCAGTAAGGGCCTTCTTCGCAGCATTGTCAGCACCCCACTGTCGCAGCCAGACCAAGCAACGTATAGCCACCACAAGGGCAGAAGTTCTTGCACACATTCTGATGTGCTCAGCACAGGGTACGCAGACCCATGCCTTGTCAGCGTCAGTATGAGGTTGCCCACACGCCATACACAGCCGGTCTTGTCCCAAAGGGACCCCGGTCACATTATCCTGAGATGCCTCCATATGGTGATTATTAGGCACAATATGCCAGTAGGGATTGACGCCATAAAGCAACCCTGGATGCCCCAATGACCCGCTAGGGAAGTGGGAGCAATTTTACATGGCCCGACCATCAATTACACCGGGCCGGGAGAAGCCAATGGATTCACCCGTCTGAAAGACACAATGAGAAGAAAGGGTGTCAGAACCACACACACTACAATGAGTATAAAGCCGCCCGCGAGGGCACTTACGGACCACGGTAAGTAAGAACGTCACACACACGCGCGACCCGACAACATGGCGCCGAGTACCTCGAAGGGCGGGCCCGGGCGAGCCGTGACGCGGGGTGCGCCAGGCCACGCCCCGCCCCCCCTGAAGAGCGCGAAGTCCAACCGACAAGCAGCCAATGAGGACGCAGAAGCGTCTGAGGTAACGCCGCCGCGGAACATCCAAATGAAGGAAAAAGCGCGGCGGCTGACACCACATATACTAGTCCAAAAACACATTACAAAAGCAATATGCACGTAATCACGATACACTGACACCCACACCCCCCCTTCTTCCCCCCCCCCCCCCAAAGGCTACAGGGAGAATGAGGGAGGATGGCGGCCCTTTGTACAGGGCCCACCGCTACCGGGGCATGGGACAATACGGGAGGGGCATCCCATAAAGGCTCACCATCAGCCTATACCGCCTACCCTTTGGTGGGTGACTGCGGTGGAGCAGCGCTCCATAAGCACGCATGGTGCCGCCTACCTTCACCCGACCAGCGCAGCCCAGGTTCGGAGGCACATCACACGAAGGAAGGGTGGGAATAGTCCAACAGGGCCGCAGGCTAATAGGCCCGCTCACCTGCGAGAGAGTGATGATTTCATGTCTTCGCAGTAAGCGCTGCAGAGAAATCTGGGGATTTGTGGGAGGTCCCCGGGTATTTGAGGGGCAGGGAGGAGCCTGTTTTGCATGTCTCTGCAGTGCAGCGCCATCTGGCGGAGGATAACCCAAGTGTAAGTAATCTATCTGGAGCAGGACGTACTGTATACTAAGAATAATACAGTATATATTATATATATTCATGAACACAATATTCTATAACATGCTTAGTATCTCAGACCATTCGATGTAAAGAAGCCACAATGTTAAAACAGCAGTTTTTAAAAATGCATACCCTCTGTAGATAAACCAATACGGACAGTTAAAGAAGATGTCATGATCTTGTTACAACAACAAACAGAATGAATGAGATGTATACCTGAAAAATCCAGAATTGTTGGCTGAACAGCTTTTATGCTTAACAGAGCCAAAGTTAAAATTTACATGAGCTCAGGAAATATAAGTGATACAAAAAGGGGCCCACATCCAAGCTGAAAAGCTTTGGGAAAACCTTTCCAAGGAAACGCCAAGGATAATTAAGACGTATAGGATGGTTACGTGTATGTGACTGCAATAACCTGAATCACTTGCGGTTGGCCTGAATTTGTCACAGGCACAGCTGTAGAGCAAGGACAAGACCTCAGCAGCAAAATACTCCATTATAAAACAATCAACCTTTATTAACTTTCATTACATATATTTAGGAAAGGATTTACAAAACAGATCAGTTTGAAAGAACATACTTCAAAACTAGTAGTTTGCTGTTATACTGCACACACGTACACAAATACATTTTTGCTAAAAAAAACAGGTGTGTACAGAAAGGGTGAGCAGAATTAACACATGACTGGAACAGGTTATGAAATGGCTTACAATTAAACCAAATTTAGTTATACAATTCTGTATTGCCATTTGTGATGAAATTGTGCCTCGGGGCCTCAACCAATGTCACGGGATCAATGAGATGGCAGGCTTTGATACAGGCCTTGACTGGCTGCGGATCTCCTTCACTACTACCAACAAACAGAGCCCTGCCAGCCAGTAATAAGGCCACAAGTTATAATTTAAGACAGGCCTGGTCCATTAGTGGGTTTATCTAAGGCCAGAAGCTAGCCGGTAGAGTTGAAATATGACCAGAAAGCACAAATGCATGAGCGTTAGGGATCAAGATACAGAGCAGCCCAAGATTAAATTTACATATTTAGTCTCCTTATGGGCACACTTAGAATATATAATATATATATATATATATATATATATATATATATATATATATATATATTGTCAATTTTAAATTTTTGGGAAAGTGTACAGAGGACCAACAAGCAGCTCCACAGAAATGTTACACTGGAGGATTGGTGATGAAAATCCCAAGCCAACTGACCTAGGACCTAGTTGACTGAGATGTGACTTAACAGGACTTGCTTACCTTTACCTTCAGTAAATGTGTCTTATGGGGCAGGCTTCCCTTTTAAGGACCATCCACTAAGATGAACAAAATCCGTTTTTCTCCTGAGAAGGAGAAAGATTTGGGAACAAGGATAGTAAAACAATTTGAACAGATCCATTAAGCCAGCAGACATACATGGATAAAATGAGCTCCAAGCAATTACATTGAAATTCTGCTATTGCGCATTTAAGCTGTCACGATTGAGAGCCCAGTTGGGATTTATTCCAAGTTTGTCCACTGACATTCTGGACCTGTCTGCATCCCCTAAGGGAATTGGAGTGTCCCTGGCCGTGCTGGACATTTATGGCACTGGAGGGTAAGCCGAAACCATTTTCTGAAATGATGAAACAATTTCCTCATTAATATGGCATTGTGACACTATGTTGGGTAGGAACCCTGGTGATAATCTGATAACCACCTTGTTCTTATGGTAAATCATGGATGATGGTTTAATGGAAATGGCCACTAGAACTCTTCTAATAGAAGTAATGGCCACTAAAAACTGCACATTTTAGAACAATGTGAGTAAGGGAACAAGATCCATCAGCTTGAATGGCAAATGCTGGAGAGCCAATAGCACTAGATTAAGAATTCATGGTTCTTTTCGGTACTGGTTTAGAGTCCTTTGTCTAAACCAAATTGTAAAAAGCAGAGAATTTGTAATATTCGCTATGAAAAACTCTGTAGCCGGATAGCCTTGAGAAATGGACCATCTCAAATGATCTCCAGTAGCTATAATAGACTTTGCTGGAGGATGTTTGCTTGACGACCGTGAGAAGACCTTTGATTCTAAGATCAACCCTTCAGCAGCCATACCGTCAAAGACAGACTTTAGGTGGGGTGCAATATTGACCCCTGAGACAATAGCGCAGGGTGAAGAGGAAGAGGTACTGACTATCAAGAGTCACCCAATCTGTATACAAGGCTCTTCTTGGCCAAGCTGGCGCGGTTAGGAACATTTTGACTTCTGCTAGTGTATACAAGCAAAAGTCGATGCAGAAGAGGTAGAGGAGGAAATGCAAAGACCATTCTGAACAAAGACAGAGGAGTGACCAAGGCATGTCTTATTCTGCCCACAAAGTTCCGGACGCAAACAGGTAGTTGGTGGATCAAAAGATCTTCAACCAACTATTCTCCCAGTCCTAAGCAGAGAGACTGATTTTGGAAAACTGCAATAGACAGACTCCTGAAGGACACTGTGGCGAGACATGCATAACAACTAGTCAAGCCTTGTAAGTACACATTATTATATTATGTTATCACTTAATATCTTCCCTGAGAAAGTTCATCATGAAATGCATTGGAAAAAATTGGAAGATCTCAGCGCCACTACCAACTTAAAAACTTGTGCCAGAGAATCAGATGTGTTTTTTAAATATGTTATGGTATTTTGTAAAATGTAAAAGTGCATATTCACAGTTACTATCAAAAGTGAAAGTAAAGCACAGTGACAGAATTTAAAATGTATATGCACAGGTTGTAGGAGGTGGCTGTGTAAGTGAGGTTGGAACCATATAAATACAGTATTATAATTTATACTTATACTACACACCACCCCTCCCTGGTAGTTCTGGGACTTCTTAGGAAAGACAAAAAAATCCAGGTTTGAGAAAGATGGTAAGAAAACTATGTTCCTTTAGTATACATGCTTCAAAATAAAAATATTTATACAACAACCTTAGCAGTAGGGATGAGCAGAACATACCTTTAATTGGTTTGAAAGCCCTTCAGCCAAAATATATGGCATTCTGGCACTCCCAAAGCCCATTTTAAAGGGTCTTGTCAGGGAATTTAGGTTTGAATAAAAAAACAAAACAAAACCATACTCAATTTTTGTTCCCTTGCAGCTGTTCCATCTCATGCAGGTCTCATGAGTGGATGAAGTTGACCTGAGAACTTAAGTAGAAGACTTACGCACCTGTATGGGAGTTGTCCTGACAGGCAGGTAGGTCCCCGAGATATGAGATAAATATCCTTGGCATGTTGCAACTGTAGCAAGACCACCACCAAGGTCCTAAATGTTAGCCAGGGAATTATGGACCTGGCTGACGAGCATGCTGTGAAAACAATGTTGAACATGCAACGCCAATGAGTGCGTGCAGGCGGCCAGCTCTCTTAAACCTCTCTCCTAAAATGAAATAGGAACCACCACACCAAGTACTACTGGGTGATTCGCAATTAATTTAACTTTGGTTAGTGGAAAGGGCTTGTCAGGCCTTCCCAGCCAGTGTGGTCCTCGGTCCCAGGCTTGGGGATCTTCAAACTGTGAGCTTTGGATAGTGGAGGCATCCTCTTGCCATTTTGTCCCTGCAAGGTTTGTGGACATGCTTGAGGAATGAAGAAAGGACGATTAATGAAGAATCAGCCTTTCACCCAAGACAATCTGATGCGCTTCCCTTCTGTGGCGCTCACACAGACGTTGCAAATAGGCCCACCGAAACAGGCAGACACCCTCCACCTGAATATCCATTAAGGTCCTTTTGAAGGGACGTTTCTGCTGAGCACTGTAAAGTAAAGACCACCACCAGCCATTTCATAACTAATTTGACCACTTTATAATGTATTTCTATAGATCCCCCGCTCCTCGTTTAGCCCTGGCATGCCTGCACCACCCATTTAGAAAGGCCAGCATATGCATGGCTAGAGGTGAGCGGGGATGCGGCAGAAGGTGAGTGTTTTGGGGGGGGGTTACACAGCGCGGCACCCCAATTTGGGATGCCGCAAGGAGTGGAACTTGGGTGGCCCTGGAGTCCATTTTAAACTCCAAGGCCCCCAAAGTTCATCTTTAAGCCTGCAGTCACACCTCCAGCTAGGGACTTAAACAGTGTGCATCTGAACTAGTATACTGCAATGGAAAAAGAGAAGAGAGTTTATTTTCATTGACTGACAGTCCTAAGGTCTACTGCGGGGGCAAAGTGTGTATTGGAGCATCTGGAAAGCATCTACTGCAACAGATCGCTAGAAGACATGGTGATAATTAAAGTCAGTCAGTACCCATACACCAGGCAGCGAACCATAGCAGAAAAACAAGTCATTAATACATTTATTTTTGAAGAGACCAGATAGGAAGGCCCTTAGCAGAACTATCAAAAATGACTAATGCTTCATATTGGAGGCAGTAGTTCATAGATTCCATTGCCACAATAAAATTTATAAATTCAACTTTGAAGGGTGCATTTCTCCTCCTATGTCTCTGAAGATATTGACTGCCAAAACCATCGCCACACTTCTTGCCTTACAGTGGTAAATTATTATCCTTTCCCCTACTCCTCCCCCCGTGATGTCTCATTTCTGGCCAGCAGCTGAAAGAGAACTTTTTCCCCAGAAGGTAGTCAATAGTTTTGGTGTCCCTAATGACTCCCTAATCACAAGTGACTATTTTTGTTGATGCCTCACAGAGGGCAAGTGTGACAAACTCCATATCTGTAGACACTATACAAGCGTAACACAAAGCAATTCTGAGTACCCACCTGTAGAATTGTTTTTGTTCTTGCATGGCACGGCCCGCTTCGATATTCATTACAGTTGGGTTATTCCGCTACTAGGTGGCGCAGTGGTACTGCAGAAAGCTGTGGTGTGCCCCGGCTCCCTATAAAAACGGGATTAACCAACAAGTTCCCAGCGTAGACGAGCAGTGAGACAAGAAGCTGGGAGAGAATAAAGGTAAGAATGTAGAAAAGGTTAAAAAAAAACCAATTTAACTTGGAACAATCACCATAAAGATGCAACCAAGAACAACGATAACAAGGGTGGGGCGAAGCGGGCCGTGCCATGCAAGAACAAAAACAATTCTACAGGTGAGTACTCACAGAATAGCTTTTTTCTTTAATGCATGGCACGGCCTGCTTCAGTATTCATAACAGTTGGTACATCCAAAAGCAGTGTCCAAAAGTAGGGTGGGATCCCCAATGAGTAACAGCCGGCAGTTCAAGTCACTACCGCCTGAAGCACCTTGCGGCCAAAAGCAGCATCCGCTGAGGCCTTAACGTCAACTTTGTAGAACTTGGAAAAAGTATGAACCGAAGACCAAGTAGCGGCCTTGCAAACTTGTTCAACAGAAGCTTGGTGCTGAAAAGCCCAAGAGGCACCAATAGCACGAGTGGAATGAGCAGTCACCCTAAAGGGAGGATTCTTTCCCTTAGCAGAATAGGCTTGAACCACCGTCTGACGGATCCACTTGCTGATGCTGTGGATTTAGCCAGAGGCAAACCCTTCCTAGGCCCAGAAGAGAGAACGAACAGAGCATCAGATTTTCTGAAAGTCTCAGTGGCAACCAAATAGAACTTCAGAGCCCTGACCACATCCAGAGAATGCAGAGTCTTCTCCTTGGAAATAGCAGAATTAGGACACAAGGAAGGCAATACAATGTCCTGATTGAGATGAAAGGCAGACACAACCTTAGGCAAGAAATATGGCTTAAGCCGAAAAACCACCTTATCCTGATGCCGTTCAAAATAAGGAGGCTTGATGGACAGCGCCGCTAGCTCAGAAATTCACCTTACAGAAGTGATAGCCACCAAAAAGGCTACCTTAAGAGTCAAAATGGGCAAGGCGGTCTCACGGATAGGCTCAAAGGGAGGCCCCTGCATAGCAGACAACACCAGATTCAGATCCCATACTGGTAGTAAAGGCTTACGGGGTGGCCGCACATGAGAAACACCCTGGAAAAAAGTTTTAACCAGCCGGTGATTGGCAAAAGATCTTTGGAAAAAAATTGCCAGAGCTGAAACATGGTCTTTGAGGGTACTAAGTTGAAGGCCCAAATCCAAACCATGTTGCAAGAATTCCAAAATCCTGGGAATAGAAAACACCCGACAGGGAAGAGACTTGGACTCACACCAATGTAAGCATGCCAGACCCTGTAATAGATAAAAGACGAGGACATCTTCCTAATCATCCTAATCATGGTAACAACAGAAGCAAGTAACCCCTTTTCCATCAAGATGGAGGTTTCAGCAGCCAAGCCGTTAAAGCCAGCGTTTGTAAATTGGGGTGGCGTAGCTGCCCCTGAGTGGGGAGGATCTGGATCCTTGGGCAAGACGTACCGGTCTACTGCCAACTGCACGATGTCTGCGAACCAAACCCTTCTTGGCCAACAAGGGGCCATCAGGATGGCTGGTACTCTCTTCTGGACCATCTTGCGTATGACCCTGCCCAGGAGAGGAAACGGAGGGAACACAGAGAAGCCGAAACTCCGTCCAAGGCATTGCCAGGGCATCCGTAGCCAAGGCCAGAGGATCCTGAGACAGAGAAACAAATCTGGGACATTTGTGATTGTGACGGGACGCAAAGAGGTCCACGTCTGGCTGACCCCAGCAGTGACACAGGAAGAGAAACACCTGGTAGTTGAGGGACCATTCCCCCAGACGAGACGTCCCCCTGCTCAGGGAGTCCGCCTCCTGGTTCTCCACCCCCGGAATGTAGACCGCTGAGATGCAGGGAACATTCTGTTCCGCCCAAGACAGGATCAGGGACACTTCCTTGAAGGCTCGTTTGCTCCGAGTTCCTCCCTGATGATTGATGTAGGCAACCGCCGTCTGGTTGTCTGAGTGGATCTGAACAGCCCGACCCCGAAGATGGGTGTTTAGGCGAGAAAGAACCAACCTGATTGCCCTCAGTTCCAAGACGTTGATGGAAGCGTGAGCCTCTTGTGGGCCCCACTGACCCTGGAAACTCAGGGACTTCCAGAAGCCCCCCCCCCCCCCCCAAACCTGTCAGACTGGCATCTGTGGTGACTGTTTCCCAGTACGGGGGCAGGAAGGTCCTGCCCCCCAGAGGGTTCCTTGAGTCCAGCCACCAACAGAGGGACTGTCTGGCCAGAGGAGACAGAGCAAATTCCTGATCCAAGGACACAGGATCCCGATGTCTCAAAGTGCCTCAGCGAGCCGTCCTTTTTGGGGACCGTGAAAAGATTGGAATAATACCCCTGACCCCGTTATAGATGGGGCACCGGACAAATGACTCCTGACTAACAGGCAATGAACCGCCAGACGCAACCACTGAGCAGACAGGGGGTTTAAAGACATCCGGGACCTGATGAATCTTGGGGGAGGCCAGGCTGCAAACTCTATCTTGTAACCGGAGGACACTACTTCCTGAATCCACCGGTCTGAGACATAAAGCCTCCAGACGTGAGCAAATAGCCAAAGCCGCCCCCCCACCAGGATGGGTGAGGGCGCCCCTTCATGCCCGAGGGGGTTTGGGAGAGAAATTGGGCTTGGAGTTCCAGGAGAGACCGGGATGACCACGGGGCCTGCCACGGCCCCAATAATCTCTACGACCACTGGAGAGGAGGGAGCCCCGGTCTCCTCTGGGAACACGAAAGGAAAGGAGGGGGACAGAGGACGTCCAAAAGGGCCGAGACTGCCTCCTACGCTGAGGCAGCCAGCCATCCTTAGCTAAAGCATCAAGATGCTCCCCAAATAGCCGCAGCCCCGCAAAGGTGAGTCCAGTTAGAGCTTTCTTGGCCCACTGGAGCAACCAGACAGAGCAGCGCATAGCCACCAAAAGCACAGAGGCCCTAGCATTCAGCCGCACAGCATCATCCATAGTAGTAAGTATAAAGGCCACAAAATCAGAGCAAACCATGAGGATTCTAAACTCCTCCCCCCCTCTACTAGCTGAGGCGCCAAACAGGAGGCGTTTGAGCAGAGACTTAAGAGCAATAGCCGTAATAGCCGCAGCACAGGTCGGGCACAAGCCAGCCCCCACACAGGTAAAGGCATGACAGGCCAACTGATCCATGCGCCTGTCCTCACCATCCCTCAAAGTAGTAGTGTCCGAGGAAAGCATAACTGAAGTGTTGGAAAAGCCTAGCACAGGAGCGTCCACTTCAAGGGGAACTGACCACCTCTTAACAAGATCAGCAGGAAAGGGATACCACTTATCTAAACCCTTGGACACAGCAGGCAGCCTGTTAGGACGTTCCCATTCTTTAAGCACCATAGTGGTGAAATGTCCCTGCTCCGGGAACTCCAGACGCAGTTTACTAGGATGAAACGAAGCTCACCCAGTTTCCTTTCAGCCTCCACAGGGGGGGGCAATGTGTAAGATTTCAAAAATGTGAGACAGTAAATTACCAGTGTCCTCAGGATACCATGAATCCTCAGACTCTGGGTCACTGTTACTAACGTACTGCTGGTCCCCAGAGGAGTCAGAGTCCTGAGGCAGTTCTCCTTCCTCCAGGGAATAATGTCCAGCAGTGACATCAAATTCCTCACATTCCACAGTAGGGCATGAGGGAGTAGAAGTCAGGTGCCGATTCTTGCCAGAGGCCTTCCTAGGAACAGTCCTGGCAAGCTGCCTCTCAATACTGGCCACCCTCAGAGCCAGATCAGAGTGTGACTCCCTGCTAATGTCCCCCTCACTGGGGCCCAATTGCAGGAGCGGGGCAGTAGGTGAAGCCGAGGGATGCGCCGAGCTGGGAAGCGAAGTAGGCAACGCAGCTTTGAGCACACGGCACACACACCGTGACACTGTTACACACAGGGGGATACCGCACACATGGAACACAACCTGGATTGCCCCGAAGGGCCCCCAAGCACCCCAGAAGCCTCCATATGGTGATTAACACAGGCGCAATAGGCCAGCAGTGGGCAAAGGCTACACAAAGCCACCCGGGATGCCCTCCCACGGGATGCCCCCAGAGTCAGTGAAGGGGGGAAAGAGGGGAAGAAAGGAGAGGAGCCGGAGAAACCACAACCCAAGGGTATCCCGCCTGAAAGACATAACTAAAAAGACAAATGAGCATCCCCTAGCACATACACCCCAATGCAATAAAAAAAACCAAGGGGGACTTACGGACTAAAGACACTGCCGGGTTGGTAGGCACAGACCCAAGGATAAGGCAACACACCGTAGTAAGTAGCGCCGCAGCCAGAAAGGGAGAAATCCAGACGGGCAGTTTGTCTAAAATGGCACCAGCAGAGGTACCTCGAGGGGCGGGCAGTGAGGGGACGCGATGTGCGTCAGCACCCGGCCTCGGTGGGGGGCCCGGCCAGCACCATGACAAAGCAAAATCACCTCAAGTTATAGCGCCCACAGCCGCAGAATGCAGTACAAGGTGGTGCGGCCGCAAAAATACAATTCTGTGATTACTCACCTGTAGAATTGGTATTATGAGTATACAGTATGTCCTGCTCCTAATATAATACTTACAATCGGGTTATACTCCGCCAGAGCTGGACTGCAGAGACATCGAAAATAGTCTCGTCCTGGCCCCTCAAATACCCGGGGACCTCCCACAAATCCCCAGCATTGAAAAGCAGTTAACGAGAAGCCGAGAAAATTAAACAACCCAACTATCAACTATAACAATAACAATCACCATACAGGGGATCCAAGATAATGCAAAACCAAGGGTGGGTAGCAGGACGTACTATATACTCATAATACCAATTCTACAGGTGAGTAATCACAGAATTGTATTATTCTTAGTATACAGTACGTCCTGCTCCAAATATAATACTTACAATTGGGACATCCAATAGCAGTGTCCATAAAGTAGGGTGGGATTCCCAAGAAAAAAGGCAGCAGCAGGCAGTTTAAACCACTGCCGCCTGCAGAACCTTTCGGCCAAAAACAGCATCAGCTGAGGCCCTAACATCAACCTTGTAAAACTTTGAAAGGTATGAACAGAAGACCAAGTAGCGGCCTTGCAAACTTGTTCAACAGAAGCCTGGTGCTTAAAAGCCCAAGAGGCACCAACAGCACGAGTGGAATGATCAGTAAGGCGGAAGGGAGGATTCTTCCCCTTAGCAGAGTAGGCCTGAATCACAGCCTGACGAATCCACTTGCTGATAGTAGACTTGGCAGGAGCCAAACCCTTCCTAGGATCAGAAGGGACCACAAAAAGAGCATCAGTCTTCCTGAAAGGTGCAGTAGCCACCAGATAGTACTTCAGACACCTAACCACATCCAAAGAGTGC
Organism: Gastrophryne carolinensis; assembly: GCA_027917425.1. NCBI lineage: Eukaryota > Metazoa > Chordata > Amphibia > Anura > Microhylidae > Gastrophryne > Gastrophryne carolinensis. The sequence goes on from CM051237.1 coordinate 200,079,851, forward strand.
AAAACTCTCTCCTTAGCATTGCTAGGATTAGGGCACAAAGAAGGAAGAACAATATCTTGATTCAAATGAAAAGCAGACACTACCTTAGGCAGAAAGTAAGGTTTGAAATGAAACACCGCCTTGTCCTGGTGTCTCTCATAGTAGGGGGGCTGAATGGAAAGCGCCGCCAACTCAGACACACGCCTGACAGAAGTAATAGCCACCAGAAACACAAAATTGAGTGTAAGAATGGCCAAGGCAGCATCCTGCACAGGTTCAAAGGGAGCACCCTGCAATGCTGACAAAACCAAGTTCAGATCCCAAGGAGGCATCATAGGTTTACGTGGGGGACGCACATAAGTGACCCCCTGGAAAAAAGTCCTGATCAGAGGGTGCTGAGCAAAGGACTTCTGGAAGAAAATAGCCAGGGCAGAAACCTGACCCTTCAGAGTACTGAGTTGGAGCCCCATCTCCAACCCATGCTGCAGGAACTCCAGAATCCTGGGAATAGAGAACACACGACAGGGAAGACTCACACCAGTCAATGTAGGCACGCCAAACCCTGTAGTAAATGGAAGAGGAAGACTTCTTCCTAGCTTTAATCAAAGTATCCACAACCGAGGAAGACAGCCCCTTCTCCATCAAGATGGAGGTTTCAGCAGCCAAGCCGTCAAAGCCAGAGTTTGTAAATTGGGATGGCATAGTGAGCCCTGAGTGAGCAGATCTGGCACCAAGGGCAGAGGGTACTGATCTACTGCCAGCTGCACCGCGTCTGCGAACCCCACTCTTCTTGGCCACCTGGGGGCCACCAGAATTGCTGGCACCCTTTCCAGAGCAATCTTGCGCAGAACCCTTCCCAGCAGGGGAATTGGAGGGAAGACATACAGGAACTGAAAGTCCTGCCATGACATTGCTAGCGCATCCGAGGTCAGGGCCAGAGGATCCCTGGACAGAGAGACAAAAGCTGGGAGCTTGTGATTGTGGCGGGACGCAAACAGATCCACATCTGGTTGGCCCCAACGGTGACACAGAGATTGAAACACCCTGCTGCATAGGGACCATTCTCCCTGGTGAGAGGTCCCCCTGCTCAGAGAGTCCGCCAGGCGATTTTCCACCCCCGGGATGTACACAGCTGAAATGCAGGGGACATTGGCCTCCGCCCAAGTCAGGATCAGAGACGCTTCCTGGAGGGCCCCCTTGCTCCGGGTCCCTCCCTGATGATTGATGTAGGCAACTGCTGTCTGGTTGTCCGAGCGCACCTGAACAAGGCAGGCCCCGAAGGTGAGTAGTCAAGCGAGCCAGAACTAACCTGATCGCCCGCAGCTCCAAGACATTGATAGGTGTTTGGGCCTGCTGAGGGCCCCACCTCCCCTGGAACCGCAGGGACTTCCAGAAACCCCTCCAACCTGACAGACTGGCATCCGTGGTGACCGTCTCCCAGGAAGGGGTAAGAAAGGATCTGCCCCCCAACAGGTTCCTTGAGTCCATCCACCACAAGAGGGACCTCCTGACCAGGGGGGAAAGCACACAGACCCTGTCCAGGGACACTGGGTCCTTGTCCTATACAGACAATAGGTGAAGTTGCAGAGGCCTCAAGTGGAACTGAGCAAGGGACCGCTTCGAAGCACGCCACCATCAGGCCCACCAGCTGCATCCCCTGCCTGATGGAGGTATGGGGACAAGCTAGGAGGGATTGAGCCTGTGCAACCAGACTGTCCACCTTCTGCTGAGTAAGGAAGATCCTTGCCTGAACTGTATCCAGATTCATTCCTAGGAATGGAGGTACCAAGGAAGGGGACAGTGAGGACTTGGGGTGGTTGATCACCCATCCAAATGACTCCAGAGTGGACACCACCAGCTGAGTATCCAACTCTGCCTGATGTAAAGACTGGGAAGTGATGAGGATGTCGTCCAGATAGGGAAGCACGCGGACGCCCTGACATCTGAGCAGAGACATCACGCCAGCCAGCACCTTGGTGAACACCCTGGGAGCTGAAGTGAGGCCGAAGGGCAAGGCCACAAATTGGTAATGTTGATCCATCAGAGCGAATCTGAGGAACCTTTGATGACCTGGTAACACAGGAATATGAAGGTACGCATCTTTGATGTCCACAGAAGTCATGAAATCCCCTTGGCGCAGGGAACTGATGGCAGAGCGCAGAGTCTCCATGCGAAAGCGCCTGCCCCTGACAAACTTGTAACTTGGAATAAAAGCCCTTGCCTTTTTCTCTTAAAGGGACCTGGCAGATGACCCCCAGCTCCAGGAGACCTTGCACTGCTTGCACTAGCTCCTGAGCTGACACAGGGTCCTGAGAAATCCGGGATCTGATGAATCTTGAAGGGGGATCAGCAGCAAACTCCAACTTGTAACCGGAGGACACTACCTCCTGAATCCACTGGTCTGAGACATGAAGCCTCCAGACGTGAGCGAAGTGCTGCAGCCGTCCCCCCACCCGGATGGGTGAGGGTGCCCCATCATGCCTGAGGGGGCTTGGGAGAGGATTTAGCTTTGGGACCCCAGGAGGAGCCAGGACGTCCACGTCCTCTGTCTCTACCCCAGAAATCTCCCCGGGCCCCAGGGAAAGAAACCCCCCCTTCCCTGTCTTGGTAAGGGGAGGAGAAGGAACCCTGACCTCGAAAGGGCCGAGATTGCCGCCTGCGCTGGGGTAACCTGCCTCCCTTAGCAAAAAGGTCCATTCTGATGGTGTCATCCAATGCTGATAGGACAACATTTACAAAAACATCACAACTGGAGAGTGCATTAAACACCTCACAAGGCAAACCATCAGGGGCACTATCAAGCATATTTCTGATAAGTGTTCTAGTGGCCACAGTAGTAATGGCAGAGGCACAGACCGGCGCAGCGCCGTCCCCGCACATGCAAAGGCGTGATCAATATGCCGGTCTTCGGCATCCCGTAGGGTAGTAGAATCAGGGTAATGCATGACAGAGGTGTTAGATAGCCCTAGGATCGGGGCATCCACCTCGGGAGGGGGGGGGGAATGACCAAAATCTAACCACCTCAGCAGGAAAGGGATACTTCCTATCCCAACTCTTTGGAACCCCAGGAAGTTTACTGGGGCGCTCCCATTCCTTGAGCACAAGGTTATGGAAATGTGCCTGCTCTGGAAATTCCAAACGTGATTTTGCTGTATGGAAAAACTGCCCTCTTTGCCTGGGAGCCTCAACAGGGAGAGAGATAGACAGAACCTCAAAAACCTGGGTCAATAATCTGTCAGTGTCATCCGGGGCCCAGGGGTCAGAGCCAGAATCGTCATGACCCCTTGGTCTCTCATCAGATGAGCCTGAATCAGAAAAGAGCTCCCCTTCATCAGACAGGGTATAGCCACACAGATGACAAAACTCCTCAGTTCCCATAGGGAAAACGGTAACATTAGGTGTCAAGTGCCGCTTCTTAGCAGGGGCCTTACGCGCTAAGGACTTCGCAATAATCTGTTCAACAGTAGCCAGTCTAGAAGACGCATCAGGCTGAGAATCCCCACTAGTATGCAACTCAGCAGGAGTGAGATTTAAGCTTGGGGGAGTAGGTGAAGTGAAACGAGGTGCAGCCACTGGCAGGTCAGATTGCAATGCAAGCACCTGCTCAGCACAGGGTATACAGACCTGCGCCTTGTCAGCGTCAGCATGAGGCTGCCCACACGCTACACACAGCTGGTCTTGTCCTGAAGGGACCCCGGTCACATTATCCTGGGATGCCTCCATATGGTGATTATAGCGGCGCTATACGCCGATAGGGAATAACGCTATGTAGCAACCCTGGATGCCCCAATAACCCGCTAGGGAAGTGGGAGTATAATTTTTACAAAGCCTACAAGCAATATACTAAAAACAGGGCCGGGAGAAGCCAAGAAGGGTTCGTCCCGCCTGAAAGACATAAGCAGACAAGACCTTAAGTACATCGTAACCAAAGTGAAGGAAATAAAGCCGCCCGCGAGGGCACTTACGGACCACGGTAGGTAGGAGTCAGTCGCGCATAGGAAAGCAAGCAGGAAAGATGGCGTCAGTATACCTCGAGGGGCGGGTCAGTAACAGATATGACGCAGAACGCACCAAAGACGCCCCCCCGAAGAGCGCGAAGCCAGAACGACCAACAGCCAATGATGGCGCACAAGCACCTGAGGTAATGCCGCTGCCAAGCGTGGAACCAAGTCGGCGCGCGGCGGCGGCAAATTTAAACAGCAGTAAAGACAAGTCAGCGCGGCGGCTGACACAAGAATAAAGGCATGTGAAAAGAGAAAGCACAGACTGTATAACATACATATCTATACACATACACACCCCCCCCCCTCTTTTCCCCCGAAGACTACAAGGAGGATGAGGGAGGACGGCGGCCACTTAAACAGGGCTGACCGGCAGGGTCAAGGGCCAATAGTGCGGGAGGGGCATCCCATAGAGGCTCACCATAAGCCTGAACCGCCTACCCTTTGGTGGAGGATTGCGGTGGAGCAGCGCTCCTAAGCACCAACAGCAGTGCTGCCTACCTTCACCCGACCAGAGCAGCCAAGGCTGGGAGGCATATTAAAAGTGGAACGGGTGGGAATAGTCCAACAGGGCCGCAGGTTAATATCCCCGCTTACCTGCGAGTAGAGAGCCAATTTCTCGTCCTTCGCAGCCAGACTGCAGAGAAATTCTGGGGATTTGTGGGAGGTCCCCGGGTATTTGAGGGGCCCGGGAGGAGCCTATTTTCGATGTCTCTGCAGTCCAGCGCCATCTGGTGGAGTACAACCCGATTGTAAGTATTATATTTGGAGCAGGACGTACTGTATACTAAGAATAAACACCACAAATATCACCTCACCACTACCACCCCCCCCCCCCGAATGAAGTCGGAGGGGGGGGGGAGAGACAGACGAGCCCAAGGCTACGGCGAGCAGCCATGGTCGGGGGGGGGACCCCAAAAGGAAATAAGGGGACCATTCCCCAACAACTCACCCCCCAGAAGCCAAATCTCTGCATCCCTATTAGGCTCACCATAAAGCCTTATGGCCGGCTACCCTTTGTGGTACAGGGTCTGCGGCTTGAAGCACTTGACCCTAGTGCTCTTCTACCTTCACCCGATCTGTCAGTCGAGGCTGGGAGGCAGTGAGGGTCCAGAAATGGGTGGAAATAGACTTGCAGGGCCGCAGGCTTGGTTGCCCCGCTCACCTGCGCAAGAGAGAGCCATCTTCCAATTTCGCAGTGTCACTGCAGAGGAAACACTGGGGAACTCTATGGTTAACCCCGTTTTTATAGGGAGCCGGGACACACCACAGCTTTCTGCAGTACCACTGCGCCACCTAGTGGCGGAATAACCCAACTGTAATGAATACCGAAGCGGGCTGTGCCATGCATTAAAGAAAATGGAGGAAATGTGTAACATTGCTTCACCTAGCAATTGTGGAGCAACCTTAAAAAAACGTGAAATAGAACATTTTGACTATCTTGGGGGGCTGGTCGTGGGTGTCTTGCTGTGTGAAACCCCCCAGATCGCTGATGCCAACTCTCCCCTTCCAGGTTTTACGGCGCATGCACGGCTGCTCATCCAATCAGCACACTCAGAGCCACTGATATCACTCGGTCTAAGCCTTCGTCTAAGGCCAGTGGCTCTGAGCTCGGCAGCCGCATCCCCCGCTTCCCTCTAACAGGGAGTGTGTTCGGGCCGGCTGCTCACAAATGCCTGGCGTGAACAAGTGTCCTGCTAGAGGGATAGCAGGGAAGCGGTCATGGCTTGGCTGTTGGACCGGGAAACAAGGTAAGAGTATGGGGCGACCTGGGGGTTCCACGCAGCGGGACATCCCTATTTTGGATGCCCCGGGGGGAGGGAATCGATCTCCTGGGCCAAACAGCGTGGGTTTTGGTCCACTTAAAACCATGCTGATGAGTGCCATCTGGACCTGGGGATTTTTCATGCAAGTCTAGATTGAAGCACTGAGCTTTGGCTCTGAGCAAAGTAGAGACCCCCTTGTTCTTGGCTCTGATGGTGGTCTGCCTAAAATAGCCTTTTCTATTTTAACCACCAAAGAAAAGGGGGATGGAAAGGATGCCTCAGTCTGTGGGCTTAAAAATACAATTCTGGGAAATACTCACCTGTAGAATTGGTATTATAAGTATACAGTACGTCCTACTCCAGATAGATTACTTACAATTGGGTTATCCTCCGCCAGATGGCGCTGCACTGCAGAGACATGTGAAACAGGCTCCTCCCGGCCCCTCAAATACCCGGGGACCTCCCACAAATCCCCAGCATTGAAAAGCAGTGAACAAGAAGACGGGAGAATTTAACCACCCAAAAACTGGTAACTTATAACAATGATAACAATCACCATACAGGGGATCCAGAATAAAAACAGGGTGGGGTGGAGCAGGACGTACTGTATACTTATAATACCAATTCTACAGGTGAGTATTTCACAGAATTGTATTCTTAGTATACAGTACGTCCTGCTCCAGATAGATTACTTACACTTGGGGCATCCAATAGCAGTGTCCGTAAGGTAGGGTGGGATCCCCCAATAAAAAGGTAACAGCAGACAGTTTAAACCACTGCTGCCTGCAAAACCTTGTGGCCAAAAAACAGCAACTGCTGAGGCCTTAACATCAACCTTGTAAAACTGAAAAGGTATGAACAAAAGACCAATTAGAGGCCTCGCACACTGGTGCAATACAAGCCTGGTGCTGCAAGGCCCAAGGGGGCACCAACAGCACGAGAAGCAAGAGCAATAAAGCGAAGGGAGGATTCTTCCCCTTAGCAGCACAGGCCTGAATCACAGCCTGACGAATCCACATGCTGATAGTAGACTTGGCAGAAGCCAAAAACCCTTCCTAGGACCATAAGGGACCACAAGCAGAGCATCAGTGTTCTTGAAAGGTGCAGTAGCCACCAGATAGTACTTCAGACACCTAACCACATCCAAAGAGTGCAAAACTCTCCCCTTAACATTGCTAGGGTTAGGGCACAAAGAAGGAAGAACAATATCCTGAATCAAATGAAAGGCAGACACTACCCTTAGGTAGAAATTCTGGATTGAACTAAACACCTTGTCCTGGTGCCTCTCAAAGTAGGGAGGCTGAATGGACAGCACCGCCAACTCAGACACACGCCTGACAGAAGTGATAGCTACCAGAAAACACGACCTGGAGTGTAAGAATAGCCAAGGCAGCAACCTGCACAGGTTCAAAGGGAGCACCCTGCAAGGCAGGCAAGACCAATTCCAAATCCCAAAAACAGGGACCATAGGTTGTCGTGGGGAACGCACATGAGCAACCCCCTAAAAGCAGTCTTAATCAAGGAATGCTGAACAAAAAAACTTCTGAAAGAAGACAGGGTAAAAACCTGACCCTTCAAGTACGGAGTTAGAGACAGACTCCAACCCATGCAGTAAAACTCCAGATCTCTGGGAACTGAGAACACCAACAGGGAAGAGACCAAGACTCAACCAATCAATGTAGGTACGCCATACCTTATAACAGATGGAAGAAGAAGTAATCTTCCTAGCCTTCACCATGGACTCAACCAACGAGGTAGACAAACCCTTCTCCATCAAGATGGAGGTTTCAGCAGTCAGGCCGTCAAGGCCCGAGTATGTAATTGGGATGGCGTAAGTGGTCCTAAGAGAGCAGGACTGGCACTCCAGGCAGAAGGCACTGATCTACAGCCATCTGCACCACGTCAGCGAACCACACTCTTCATGGCCACCTGAGGCCACCAGAACCACTGGCACCCCTTTCAGCAGAACCCTGCCTAGCAAGGGGAACGTAGAAAAAAAACATACAGCTGAATGTCCTGCCATGACATTACCAAGGCCTCCATGGGCACGGCCAGAGGATCCTGGGACAGAGAGACAAGGGCAGGGAGCTTGTGATTGTGACAGAACGCAAACAGATACACATCAGGTTGGCCTCAACGGTGAAACAGAGATTGGAACACCCTGTTGCAGAGGGACCCCCCCCCCCCCCCCCGGAATGTATACCGCTGAAATGCAAGGAACATTGGCCTTCACCCAGATCAGAATCAGAGACACTTCCTGGAGGACCCTCTTGCTCCGGGTCCCTCCCTGATGATTGATGTAGGCAACTGCCATCAGAGTGACCATGCGCCCCTGAGCAGGCAGGCCCTGAAATGAGTAGTCAAACGAATCAGAACAAACCTGTTCGCCCACAGCTTCAAGACAATGATAGGTGAATGGGCCTCCTAAGGGCCCCACCTCCCCTGGAACCGCAGGGACCTCCAGAAGAACCCCCCCCCAACCTGACAGACCGGCATCCATGGTGCCCGTCTCCCAGGAAGGAGCAAGAAGGTTCCGCCCCCCAATAAGTTCCTTGAGGCCATCCACTACAAGAGGGACCTCCTCACCAGGGGGGAAGGCACCCAGACCCTGTCCAGAGATGCTGGGTCCTTGTCCCATACAGACAATAGGAGAAGTTGCAGAAGCCCCAAGGGGGACTGAGCACAAAGGGCCGCTGCGAAGCACGTCACCATCAGGCCCATCAGCTGCATCCCCTGCCTTGGTGAAGGAACGGGGACAGCTAGGAGAAACTGAACCTGTGCAAGCAGATGTCCACCTTCTGCTAAGGAAGGAATATCCTTGCCTGAACAGTGTCCAGATTCATTCCTAGGAATGAAATTACCAAAGAAGGGGACAGCAAGAACCTGGTGGTGGCTGATCACCCATCCAGATGACTCCAAGGTGGACACCACTAGCTGAGTATCCAACTATGCCCGATGTAGAGGCTGGGAAGTGATGAGGAGGTCCAGGTAGTGCAGCCCGCAGACGCCCCTTGGCCTCATCAGAGACATCACCCCCGCCAGCACCTTAGTGAGTACTCTGGGAGCTGAAGAGAGGCCAGATGTCAAGGCCACAAAGTGTTGATCCTCCAACGTGGATCTAAGGAATCTAGGTGTCCTGAAAACACAAGGATGTGAAAGTAAGCATCTTTAATATCCCCAAACGGCATGAAGCCCACGGTTCGCAAGGAGCAAATGGCCGAGCGCAGAGTTTCCAAGAGGAAGGCGCCTGTACTTAACAAATTGCTGAAGATCTGTGCAACCAGAATGGGCCAGACTGACCCATCTTTGTTGGGAACAGTGATAAGGTAGGAGTAGGGTCTCTTGCCTCTGTCCGTTAAGGGAAATCTGCAAATGACCCCCATACGCAGCAGACCTTGCACGGCCTGCGCCAGCATCTGAGCAGAAGCAGGGACCAGGAGTACCCGGGACCCGGTAATCATAGGGGGGGCACAGCAAACACCATCTTGCAGCCGGAGGCCACTACCACAGAAAGCCACCGGTCTGAGGCGTAGTGCCTCCAGACTTAAGCAAGGTGCCGCAGCCTTCCCCTCACCCAGGCGGGTGAGGGCGCCCCATCACGCTTGAGGGGACTTGGGAGAGGATTTAAACATAGCCCCCTCAGAGGAGCAGGGGTGTTGTCTTCTGCTCCTGGGACAGGGAGTTGCAGGAACCCCCACGAAGGACGCCCAGGTCTAGGCGGGCCCCAAACAGACGCAGCCCGGTAAGGGTCTTCTTCGCAGCATTGTCAGCACCTCACTGTCGCAGCCAGAGTAAGCGACGTATAGAACCACAAGGGCAGAAGTTCTTGCACACATTCTAATGGTGTCATCCAATGCTAATAGGATAAATTTTACAAACACATCACAATTGGAGAGTGCATTAAACACATCCCAAGGGAGATCATCAGGAGCACGATCGAGCATTTTCCTGATGAGGGTTCTAGTGGCCACAGCAGTAATGGCAGAGGCACAGACCAGGCGTAGCGCCGTCCCCGCACATGCAAAGGCGTGGGAGGGCAGCAGGTCAATGCGCCGGTCCTCAGCATCCCGAAGGGTAGTATAGTCGGGGGGATGCAAGAAAGGGGTGTTAGATGGCCCTATGATCGGGACATCCACCTCAGGGGGGGAACGACCAACATTTAACCACATCAGGGGGGAAAAGGGTACTTACTATCCCAATCTCCTGGAACCCCCTGGAAGTTTACCGGGGCACTCCCATTCCTTGAGCACAAGGGTATGGAAATGTGCCTGGAAATTCCAAGCGTGGTGATGCTGTATGGAAACGCTCCCCTCTCTTTGTCTGGGAGCCTCACCAGGGGGAGAGATAGACAGAACCTCAAAGATCTTGAGCAATAAACTGTCAGTGTCATCCTGAATCCAGGGGTCAGGGTCAGAGTTTTCATGAGCCTCAGGTCTCTCATCAGATGACCCCGAGTCAGAAAAGAGCTCTCCATCAGAAGGGGTATAGCCACACAGAGTCATAAACTCCTCAGTTCCCATAGGGAAAACAGTAACATTAGGCGTCAAGTGCCGCTTCTTACCAGGGCCCTTACGTGCTAAGGACCTTGCAAAAATCTGTTCAGCCGTAGGCAGTCTAGACGCCAATTCAGGCTGAGAATCCCCACTTGTGTGCGACTCAGCAGGAGTGAGATTTAAGCCAAGGGGATTAGGTGAAGCGAGGTGAGGTGCAGCCACTGGCAGGCCTGATTGCAAAGCCAGCGCTTGCTCAGCACAAGGTACGCAGACCCGTGTCTTGTCAGCATCAGCATGGGGTTGTCCACACGCTATACACCGCCGGTCATGTCCCAGAAGGACCCCGGTCACATTATCCTTAGATGCCTCCATATGGTGATTATTAGGCACAATGTGCCAGTAGGGATTGACGCTATAAAGCAACCCTGGATGCCCCAATGACCCGCTAGGGAGTGGGAGTAAATTTACAAGGCCCGCAATCAATTAAACCAGGCCGGGAGAAGCCAATGGATTCACCCTTTGAAAGACACAATGAGAAAAAGGGTGTCAGCACCGAAACACACTACGGTGAATTATAAAGCCGCCTGCGAGGACACTTACGGACCACGTTGTAAGTAAGAACGTCACAGACACACACACGTGCTACAGACAATATGGCGCCGAGAACCTCGAAGGGGGGGGCCAGCGCGACCCGTGACACTAGGCGCGCCATGCCAGGCCCCCGCCTCCCCGAAGTCCAGAGACAAGCAGCAAATGAGGACACAGAAGCGTCTGAGGTGACGCCGCCGCCCGGCGCGGAACATCAAAATGAAGGAAAAGTCGCGCGCGGCGGCGGCCTTAACAGTGTAAAAGGACAAGTCAGCGTGGCGGCTGACACCACATACACCAGTCCAAGCAGACATTACAAGAGGACCATAAGCGTGGAATCACAGTACACGGACATCCACACGCAAAAACACACGCCCCCCCCCCCCCTTCTCTTCCTCCCGAGGGTCTACTGGGAGAATGAGGGAGGATGGCGGCCCTTTGCACAGGGCCCACCGCTACCGGGGCATGGGACAATAATGCGGGAGGGGCATCCCATAAGGCTCACCATAAGCCTATACCACCTACCCTTTGGTGGGGTACTGCGGTGGAGCAGCGCTCCTTAAGCACACATGGTGCTGCCTACGTTCACCCGACCAGCGCAGCCCAGGCTGGGAGGCACATCACATCAAGGACGGGTGGGAATAGTCCAACAGGGCCGCAGGCTTTAATAGCCCCGCTCACCTGCGACAGAGTGATAATTTCATGTCTTCGCAGTCAGCACTGCAGAGAAATCTGGGGATTTGTGGGAGGTCCCCGGGTATTTGAGGGGCCGGGAGGAGCCTGTTTTGCATGTCTCTGCAGTGCAGCGCCATCTGGCGTAGGATAACCCAAGTGTAAGTAATCTATCTGGAGCAGGACGTACTGTATACTAAGAATAGATAGAGGTAAAAATTCAAGGTGATCTGCAGGGTTTCACACATGGAGAGGGAATCAGCCAGCCCAAGAATCTCAGATTCCAGGACCAGATTTGGTTCACTTTAAACCATTATTTAAATCCTGAAATGATGTTGGAATATGAGTAGGAATCATGAGAAATCATGAGGAATCATGAGACTTTTGTCAACAAAGATTGACATCTATTAGTGCAGCTTCGCAACAGGCTGGTTCTAGGATTGGAAACCAGGTCACTCTTCCAAAGCCTTTAATTAAAAAATAAACCAGTTTTTTTATACAATAAAAATGGAATACAGAAGAATTATTATAAAGTTGCTACGTTTTTTCAGTAGCAAGCCCGACATGTAAATCATCTACTGGATATGAAAAACAATTTTGCACTTATACTGTGCTATTGCTTTAGAGTAAATGCATCTCCAAGAGCAATATATTTTCTTCTTAAGAAGATTAACGCACTCATCCTACGTCTTTTTGTAAAACAAATTTGATTCCATGTTAAGAGTCATCAAACTATGCACAGATTAACAGTCACTGCCAAATTAGCTTTCCAAGTCCCACCTTTAATCACTGGAACTCTGTTGGCCGGAGAAGAGGAGATTAAAATCCTTTTTGCTGAAAGACGATCTTTCGGGAAATTTCTACAAGTGAGCTTCCGTAAGGCAGGAAAAAGCGAATTGTCAGGTTAAAATAACATTTGTATAACAGACTGGGAAAAGAGGTTATCCATGGTGACTGCACAGCAACTGAAGACTTGTGTGATCTGTGTGGTTTGTTCTATATATTGAGAACAAAGTTCTGAACCCTCAACTGTACACTTAAATTCACACCCTATAACTTGATGAGCAATTGGCTATATAAAACAGGAATCATCAGAAAGCCTAAAAAAGGGGCCCCACAATTTAGTCCTAAGGATCATCAAATAACTACTCATGAATTATGCAAGGAAAGTAACAAATGCAGCTGACCCTTCTCATTGACCAAGACAGCCATATGAAGCATTATATGCACAAATGTTCTACAGTAGAGCTAAAATATCAAATGATAAAAACATCCTACGATTTTACTTTGTCCAAAAATTGGCTCAAATAAAAAAACCCTTTGAGCCCCACAAAGCAGCACAGCACACTCTGTCCAAATCTATGAAAGTACACTCACAGGTAACATCAAAAACATGTTTAGGTTTCTATGTAAAGTGGTCCCACACCCATATTTTACCTAATGGCTGTGGGGCTGCATTGTGACAGTTTCAGGTGGGGGGGCATCCATATTGCCCCCCCCCCAATCCCTACCTTCACCTCGATCCTCAGCTGAAATGCGGGGATCACTTTCTCTTTTCAGGCCGCCGTTTAAAGCCAGCCCGCATGACTGCCAGCGGACAATCGCTGAGCAGCATTTCAGCGAAGATCCAGGTGAAAGTGTGATGGCAGAACACAAAATCAATTTAGACTATGTATAAACCTATATATTTCAGGAAATCAGTACTGCCCTTCCACCTGCTACAGAAGCTTGTTTTGGCTTCAGGAAATGCGTCGATGTTCGAGAAAGAAAAGGCTCTATTGGCTCTAAGTTGCCACATCTCCCATCTCCAAAAAGGCAACAAGGGAATTTGCCTCATCTTTAAACCCTTTAAGTGCCAAGCATGTAAATTCCACGTGGTTGCCTCTCCAACCCTTAAGTGCCAGCCACAAGAAATGCATGGCCCTGGCATTTACCCCGGCTGACGGCCAATAAAAGAACCAAGAAAAACATTCAACCGATCCCTCGATTGATCCGCCTGGGTCATTTCTTCACTTGGGGGCCAACCGATATCCCCTCGAAGAAAAAAAAAAAAATAATAATTACACTATTACTAATATCCCTCATCCTGCCACCCGCTTGAGGATCCCTCATTGGTGTTGGGGTGTTCACTGGAGAGGGTTGGAGAGGCAAGGGGCTGCTATTCCTTCCTTCCCCAGCCCCCCTCCAGCGATCACACCAGCAGCTGTCCTCGGGATTGCCAAGGGACATCGGAGGACTGAAGCAAGTTAAAAAAGAAAAAAATGTTTTATTTATATGTTCTTTAAATTTTTGCATTTAAAGATAGTCAAAATGGGGGGCGTGTCCTAGGCATGGTGCTGTGAGGCTGCTTTTCACTGAGCTCCCGCATCTGTGCCCGAATCTATAGGATTTTGCAGAAATCCTTTAGCTTTTGCTTGCCCAGGGACTATGGGCAGAAGGAAGGCCACCCTGAGGAAGGGTAAGGGTGGCAGGCCAGGCTCCCGCTGCCGCTGGATTGATGAACATATGAACTTACCGCGGGTGGCTGGCGGTGACGGGATGGCGGCGAGTGGCGGGTCGTCCTCGGAGGAGAGAGAGGCAGACCTGGGGGTGTCGGCCCCCGAGCGGCTGGAGGAGAGGAGTCACGAGGATGGAGAGGCTGATGCGGGTGCCGGAGGAGCGGTACAGAGGAACGGCGGTGAGCTGTACGCTGCAGGCGGGGAGCCACGTGCTGAGCTGACGGCGCGCCAGGAGCGGGGAGACGAGAGGACCGGCGCCCCAGAGGAGAGCAGCCGACTGCCGGGTCTGGCGCCCGGCGCTCCGGCACCCGGGTTGCCCGATCGGGGCTGCGGGACATGGTCTGCTAGCCCGGAGGCCGTGACGATGAGCAGCCCAGGAGGAAGCAAGATGGCGGCTAGAGGTGAGCATTGTGCGGGAGCAGGGGAGAATGTTGTGGGGCCAGATCTACCCTCCCCAGAAGTGCCCAGAGGGACGAGAGATGCCTGGGCTGGAAAGCAGATGGCCGCAGGGGCTCACTCAGGGGATGTACTGCTGGCCGCATCAGGCTCCGCGTCCGCGCAGCAGTCGACTTCGGCTGGGCCCCAGAATGAGGACCCTTTACAGGGGCAGCAGGTTGTTTCCCCCCTCGCCCGGGATGCCCACATTGCCGGGACTCAGACGAATATTCAGCTTGGAGTCCCCAGACCACAGCTGGAGAGCGACGGGAGTGCCCGGAATCCCCAACACAGATCCTCAGCGGGTGGGAGGCCTGGAGCTGGGCTAGAACGTTTTGCCTACCTGCCCAGACAGGAGGGAGGGCAGAACGGTGTCCACTCCACTGATGTCCCGTGCGAAAGGGAGGTGTGCCCCCCGGGTGGCCTCCCGCAGCGGCACCCGAGACCCCGCCAACCAGTCCCTCTGGAACCGAGGGTGGTTATCAGCTCCCTGGGAACTGGCCCTCCCAGCCCGCCGACGTCCCCGCTGTTGCCATCACCGACAATTCCGTGGTCGGGGAACGGTCCAAGCCCTACTGTGATGTCGCCGTCGCAACCGTGCTTTTCGCCAGAGCCAGAGGAGGTCCCATTGGGTACCACTCTCAGAGACGAAAACTTTGAGATCGCCCCCGGAGACGCTGGGTTCGTTGAGTGCCTGTGGTCCTGCGCCCTCTTGCCAGACGAACATCCACATGGAAACAATCTCGCTACTGCGGGGCCTCCTATCCAAGGCGGACATTAAGGCCTTAATAGCGAAATATGAGGAGGCCCACAGACGTGAGTTGGGCGAGGTCAAGAATCACGTACGGGCAGTTGAAGAAAGAGTGGCTGGTCTTGAGGCTGAAACGCCCTCGGTGTCGAGTCGTCTGCAAATGCTGGAAGCGCTATGTGACATGCAAGAAACACTGTTGCAATCTCAGATGCTACACATAGACGACATTGAAAATAGGAGTCGCAGAAACAACCTGAGTCTGAGGGGCATCCCGGAGGCATCCACGGGGGAGGATCTCACTCGTATTACGACGGTCATCCTCAACACGGTGCTGGAGAGAGATCTGACCACCCCGATAGAATTGGACAGGGTGCATAGAGCCCTGGGTCCGCCTAGCACAGACCCCTTGAGACCTCGGGATATGGTTTGCAGAATCCACAGGTACACCTTGAAGGAGGAGATCACTCGTAAGGCCTGGAGAAGAGGCAATGTGGACTTTGATGGTGCAAATGTTCAGATCCTTCAGGACCTTTCTAGACGTACTCTCTTGATGAGAAGAGCCCTGAGACCGCTATTAGAAGTCATTACGAGCAGAGGGGGGTCTTATAGGTGGGGATACCCCTTTCACCTAGTCATTCATAAAGAAAGACACTTTCCTGCTCAGAACGCCAAGGGACCTCCCTGATGTGTTCTCTTTTCTTGGGTGTGAGCCGATTGAAGTGCCGGATTGGTTGGCGGTGAAGTTGCTGCCTTCTCCACAGCCCCGGAGTGCTGCTCGAGGGGGTCCTGTTGGCTCGAGAGGCCGCAGAAGACAGCGGAGTGGTCGGCGACAAACCAGACCGTATAATGTAGAAACTTGATTTATTAAACCCCCCCTTTTTCCTCTTCACTAGGTTGCTTAACTGTCGTCCCCCTCGCCTGGGCGAGCATCCTTGGCACTCTTTAAATGCTCGCTGACGGGCCCTGTGGGATGCTTGGCGAGCATTGCATCGCCTATGCCTTGCCCTTTGTCTGCTGGGGATGCTCTCCGCGGGTTGGGGGGTCCTACCTGGGGGTGGGTAGCTGTTTACTTGTTGCAACTAAATGTCATTCTGTTTTTGATGCTTCTGGCTACATTGCTTTCACAAGCTGGATTTGCTGCTTTTCAATGGCAAGGCTGGTTGTTTTGGCAATCTAGCCTATTTACAAGGCCTGGTGCGGGAGGGAGAGATCCCAGTTACATCTCCGTGTCGACAGACATTCTTCCCCCCGCTAGGGCCAACTCGAGGTTCCTTAGGATCCGACGAGTTTTGTTTTCTCTCCGTATAGGTTAGAGATTTTCTAAATTGGTTACAATTTTGTTTTTTATTTTCTTGGTTTAGTGTTTGCCATTTTCTGTGCTTCCCTTCCCCACTTTTCCTCTCCCCTTTCCTAATCCCTAAGGGCAGGGCAAGACTTCTACGGGTGAAGGTGCTCTATAGTCCCCGAAGTGGCCGCAGCTGGTTTTCTGGTGGGCGTTCTGACATGGCAGGAACTACAATTGTTTCCCTTAACGCTAAAGGTATGAATACTCCTGAAAAGAGGTCACTGGTTTTGAGAAACTTGAAAGGCCTTAAAGCTCAGATAGGCTTCCTGCAGGAGACACATTTTAAAGCATCCAACCCGCCTTCCTTAGGGGAGAGATACTTCCCTAGGGCCTATCATAGTTACTCGCCTGATTCTAGATCCCGTGGGGTCAGCATAGTGATTTCAAAGTCCCTGGTCTGGGAGCTTGTGGACTACAAAGCAGATGAGGAAGGCAGATGGTTGATGGTGAAGGGGAAAATTAAGTCTGAAGTGTACACCTTGGCCAATATTTACGCACCAAACACAGGACAAATTCCCTTTATAGTTGGTGTTCTGGAGACACTTGCAGATTTCCTGGCCGGGGAATTGATTTTGGGCGGGGATTTTAATCTAGCTTTGGATCCACTGTTGGACACCTCTAAGGGGGGACCCCACTTTGCTTATGCCAAACTAAAACACCTTAAGACGACCTTGACTTTATTTCAGCTGGTGGACCCCTGGAGAACGAGGGACTACACCTTTTTTTCACACCCGCAGACCTCTTTCTCCAGGATAGACTTGTTCCTAGTGCCACATTCTCAATTAGCTAGAGTTATTGATACCACGATAGGAAATATCATGTTATCTGACCATGCACCTATCTCTATCACGGTTGCGGACCCCATTCCTGTTCCCAAGTCTTGGTCCTGGAAATTGAATGGGTCACTACTGGAGGAACAGAGTGTTTTGGAAGTGATTCAAAGGGATCTTAAACATTACTTTGAAACAAACTCTGGACCGGAGGTTTCTCCTGGAACGCTATGGGAAGCCCACAAGCGTGTCATCAGGGGTTCGTTCATCAGTCAGGGGGCCCGGGTTAAAAAAGAGAAAATGGAATATATGTTGAAACTCCTTACAGAGATAGGGAGGCTTGAAATGTTGCATAAGAAGTCCCTGTCGGCCGCGCTCCTGCCGACACTTACTGCCCTGCGGGAACAATTAAAGACAGTATGCTGTGACAAGTTGAAGGCTCAGGCGGTTAGATGCCGGCAGGCTTTTTACGAGTCTGGAGACAAATGTGGCAAGATGTTGGCGAGGGCTCTGAGATCAGAAAACTTTTGTTCCCAAGGTGGTGGACTCCGGAGGGAGGGTAGTGCATCGGGTGGAGGAGATTGCGGAGGTGTTTCGCAAGTTCTATAGAGATTTATATAACTTGCCGCTTTCCCGGGAAGGTGCCCTAGGTCAGAAATGTGCTCAATATGTTGCGAATTCGGGCATGCCCAGGCTCTCCGGGGAGGCTGTTTCGGAAATGGAAAATCCAATATCGATGTTGGAGCTGCAGACCGCTGTGTCCGAGGCGGCTCCGGGAAAAGCGCCTGGTCCTGACGGACTGCACATACAATACTACAAAAAGTTGTTCCCCCTCCTGGCCCCCAAGCTCCTCTCTATGATGAACTCCATCTTGGAGGGGACCCCCCTCCCGGGCGATACATTGCGGGCACACATAGCGGTGATCCCAAAGGAAGGAAAAGATCCCACCCTTTGTGCAAGCTACAGGCCGATCTCTTTACTTAATATGGATATTAAGTTATTTGCTAAAATTCTGGCATCACGGATTGCTCCGCATCTGCACTCAGTGGTCTCCCCAGACCAGGTGGGTTTCATGCCTCTCAGAGAGGTTAGAGACAATACCACCAAAGTCCTGAACCTGATACATCTGGCCCAGAGGCAGCGAGTGCCCACCTTGTTGCTCTCCACCGACGCCGAGAAAGCCTTTGACAGAGTTAATTGGCAGTTTATGAGGACGGTGCTGAGATATATTGGTCTAGGCCCAAACATGCTGCATTGGATTGAGAGTCTGTATAGCTCTCCCTCGGCGTCGGTGAGAGTTAATGGCTGCTCGTCGGGTTCCTTCGGGATCTCGAATGGGACAAGGCAGGGCTGTCCCTTGTCACCGTTGATATTTATACTGGCGCTGGAGCCCTTTTTGTGTAAGGTGCGCAGCAATCCGGATATTAAGGGACTAGGAAACATTTCGGGGCATTACAAGGTGGCGGCATATGCCGATGATTTGATTTTTTTCCTGACCTGTCCTGAGGTTTCGTTGCCCAACCTCATGAAGGAACTCAGGGAATACGGGATTCTCTCCGGCTATAAGATTAATCTTCAGAAATCTGAGGCTCTTAATGTAAGTATCCCTGAGCACAGATTTGAGACGATTAAGAATGCCTTCCCATTCCGCTGGGCCAAGGAGAGCGTTAAATACTTGGGAACAAATATCAGTGGGGATCTCTCTAGGATATATATGCTGAACTTTCCCCCGCTACTGAGAAATTTTGAGACAGAGACAGCCAGGTGGAATAAAGGGAAGCTTTCGTGGTTTGGGAGGTGCAACGAAGTCAAAATGACCCTACTTCCCCGGCTGCTCTATCTATTGCAAGCCCTACCGGTAGCTATCCCGTGCTCTTATTTTCAGAGGGTCCGCGCAATTTTCACCAACTTTATCTGGGCGGGGAAGAAACCGAGACTTAGAGGAGGGATCTTAACTAGGTTGAAGGAGCGGGGAGGGGTGGGCTTACCAGACCCTATGCTTTATCAGTCTGCAGCACACCTCTGCAGGGTGGTTGATTGGTGTATCCACAGGCAACATAAGCAATGGGTGGGTCTTGAGCAAAGTTTCTTGGAGGTCTCGATCCAGGGGGCTCCATGGTTAGCGGGTGAGGGTGACAGATTGGGAAGACAGCATCCCACCATAGGACCTACGCTTGGGATATGCAGGTCCATGTTTCAGCGTCAGGAGATATCTCCCTCTCCCTCCCCAATGTATCCGGTCCTGGGTAACCCGCGTTTTGCCCCAGGGTGTGGGGGGCACAAGGTAAAGACCTGGATTAGCTCTAAAATATACAGGGTTGGTCATTTTCTTGTGGGAGGGGATTGGGTGAATCCCAATGACGTAGCGCAAAGGATGGGGATCCCTAGTTGGTCGGTCTGGCAGTGTATGCAACTCAGAAATTTTTTGCCTCACTGCAGGAGCACAGAGTGGGCAGGCCTGCGTTTACTATCTTTGAAGATCTGTGCCAGAGTACTGAGACAGAAAGGCATACGCTCTCGAGGATCTACAAACTGTTGATTGCCCCCTCTGATGTGGAAGATCCACCGTTCCTTGAAAAGTGGGAAAGGGATTTGGGTACATCATGGTCCCCCCAAGCAGCGCCAAGCAGTGTTGACGCTCCCGCACAAGACCTCGATTTGTACTCGGTACCAAGAGTGCGGGTACAAATTACTTACAAGATGGTATAGGGTTCCTACAGAGCTGCATAGATGGTTCCCAGCTGTCTCGCCAAACTGCTGGAGATGTGGTGAGGAAAGGGGAGACCTGCTGCACATCTTTTGGTCCTGTAGCAAACTTAAACACTATTGGAGCTTGGTTAGGCAGATTACGGAAAAGGTGTCGGGGATCCCAATCCCAGACGACCCGGCTCTTTGCCTTCTCCACATGTTGGCAATGCCTGTGAAACGGTATCGCAAGTCTGTGGTCCGTCATCTGCTTAATGCAGCTAAAGCCGGCATTCCCCAGCTGTGGAAAAAAGAGGAGCCTCCATCGATTGAAGGTTGGTGTCAGAGGGTAAATGACATTATGAGATTTGAGAACGTAGTGTCTTCAAGAGATGGTACATATGAGAAATTTATGTCTATGAGTCCCCAGAAGGCAGGGGTGTGTTGAAAATGGTGTGAGCCCGCTCCCCCCTTTGTGCCCTTGCCCCCCCTTTCCTTGTCTTTCCTTCCCCCCCCTTTTTTTCTCGTTCTTGTTTTGTTGGTTCGAGTCCTCTATTAGTGCTTTTTTGTCACTTGTCGTGCTTTCGCATAAGAAGTTGGAGTGTATATGTCTATATTAATCAATCCGTTCAAGAGACAACAACGAGCATTATTCCAATTTCTTCACTTTATTGTAGCATTGTTATAGAGACGATTGACATGTATTTTACCGTATCAGTTGTTGAATAGACTTGTGTTAAAAATTGTGTTCTTTTGTCTATTGAAAATCTGAATAAAGAGTTTATAAAAAAAAGATAGTCAAAATCCTGGGTTTTGGTTCAGTGTCCCGTTGTTTGAAACCCTCCAGATTGCCTGAAGAAACTCACCTGACTCCGGTCCTACGGCGCATGCGTAGCTGCTTATCCAATCAGCATGCTCGGAGACACAGACGTCACGCCATCTAGGATGGTGTCTAAAGCAAGCACATGCGCGAAGGTAGGTAAGTCAACGGGGCAACCTGGTAGGTTTCACACAAGGGGTATCCCGACTTTGGATGTCCCAGGGGGGAGGGATTCAATCGGCCCGGGAATCTTATAGCCACTTTAACCCTTTGTGAAAAGGTCAGGGATTCATGAGACCCCCTACAAGTTCACCAGGCTTAGAGGGCTGGCAAGTCACCTGCGGCTAGCAGACAACTTGCCATTAATCCACAGCCCCATCATTACCTGCCTCCCGAAAGCCTGGGAGGGGGGGGGGGGGGCAGAAGAGCCTAGAGGGCCCCTGTGCCCTGTTCTACAAGCCTGCATAGCTGGTCCCCACACTGGTTATGCTGGGTAGGCGGTTAAACAAAAAATGATGAAAAATTACCCGTCAGAGGGTGACAAAACCTCAAGTAGGCTGGCAGTTAAAAGGGTTAAATGTACCTATGCATGTTGGATATTTGTCTGCTTAGTGGTCCTTGCTCTTTCAGATTTAGCTTGTTTTTTCTTGTTTGCATATTGATATAGGAAAATCTGTTTTTTATTCTGTTTTTTTATACTTTTTTTTTTTTTTTTTTTTTTTTTTTAGGAAAACCCTGTGAAACCAAAGAATTCAAGGGATTACTTCCAGAAAGATGAGCCTACTACAACAAGCTGGGTATGCCTAGAACGCTTATCTTGTGTACTTTCAGAGTGGGAGGGGGTATTTCAAATGTAAGTGCCATTTTGTTTGAAAATTGCAAGGAGCGCACTTTGTCTGCAGAGCTGAAATTCTCAAGAAAAATTACCCTTATGTGCATGCTTTACTTTGGGGTGGTTGTCAACTCTTTCCTTGACAGTACCTATGCATGTTGAGTATTGTTCTGTTCTGGGAACCTTGCTTTTTCAGATGTAACTTGTTTTTTCTTGTTTGCATATTTTTTAATTTTTTTAAAGGTAAATGTGGCTTTGATTCTGCTTCTTTTTAGGGAAACCCTGTGCAACCAAGGAATTAATTGGGGGATTATTTCCAGACACCTGTGCCCACGTCAAGAAGCCTGGTATGCCTAGAAAGCTTGATGTGTGTACTTCCAGAGAATATTTCATTGGGGGGGGGGGGGATTTCAAATGTAGTTCAAGTGTTGTTTTTCTTGAAAAACTGCAAGGTGCTCATAAGCCGTTGTATTTTATCTGAAAAAAAATAATTTGGACTGTGGGGGACTATGTTGCCGTTTCCTCAAGCTTTATTTTTTGTACAGATTTAGTGTTGTCCCATTGGCCAGCAGTTTATAATTTTAGGTTGTGCATTTCAGTGTAATTTATTATGTTAAATAGCAGCGTGCCATCCATGCACATCCACTATAAAATAAAACCTGTAATGAACTGGGTAGAGAGGCCCCAGAGTCCATTCTACCGGTGGGCACATTTGGACACTGGACACTGCCCCGAGCACTGTCTGTCTGCCATATTCACCAGTCACAAGCAAACTGTGGATGAGACTCCACCAGGGTGCTGATCCATTCACTGAGGCAGAAAGATGCACCAGACACAATCAACAAGGGTCTTTAATTTACTGGTCTACATACCAAAGTTTTCCTCCTCTGAGTCATATTGCGCCTCTATGATGAGATCTGGACTCTCTGAACCATCTGTGCTATTAAGTAGATTTGATGTTTTTTGTGGAGTTGCTTTCAGAGGTATCGAAACAGCTGCACCTTCACTAACCTCTTGCTTTAGCACCTGTAAGAACATGACATTGAAAAACAGAGGATAAGATTAAACATTGGTTAAAATGTTTTCAACTAAACCAAGCAGAAAAAAATCAAAATAGCAGAAGACTCATTTTCTGGAGCACATACATAATCACAATATCAAATTTTAATTTTACGGCTAGGCTTAAGAAATGCAACAAAACATTGTCTAAGTTTTACACTTGTTCTCAGTCAAACCGTTTATATTCCAGTATTCATAAACAACAAGCAATGGTGGTTTTGAAACCTGTGAAGCAATCGTTAACAGGCGAAAACAGGTGTATTCAAAACACAAACTGCATTTTGGTAAAGGCACAGGCTATTAATATTAGGCAGTGGAAAAATGGGCAGTTGTTTATTTGTAGACTACTCCTGATATCATAACCTACGCAACATAGCACTTGCTTAACACCATATGTGCATCAAGCCTGCATATCTTTTTTTGTGGTTTTGAAAGAGGAGGCGATTGTTTTCAAATCAAAATAGTGGAACATCTCTAAGTAAAGATCCCCACAGCCTTAGAGATGAAGATAATTAACACCTATGCTGGAACAACATCAGCTGGCTCAAGAACACTTAACCCCTAAATGTCTTAAGATTCAGCTGTCAGCATAGAATAGGATATATAATGCGGGTAGGCTATTTTAGCATAGGCATGCTGCAAGTCTCAATTGTAAATTGTGGTTAAGATTGCCAGTAAGAAAAGGTTTAGCACAAAGTATAAAAAACAGACATGTATAAAATGAGATAATACACACTATAAATCATACCACTGATGTACTACTGATATACACACACAACAGTATGAACTTTTAGACTATTTTTAAAAAGTATTCTATTTACAGCATGGTGTTGCTGTTCACTTAAAAGTCTTAAAAGAAGTTACAAGACAGACCAAAGGGACAGAGTCGTGAAAACCAATATTGTATAGGCTAGTACAGATAGTTGGAGTTTAATGATCTAACTGGGTCTAAGACGCAGTCAAGTGATTCTCTCCACCCAGCTAAACTTGGAATAATAAGGAGAAAGAGCAGGAACAGTATAAAAAAAGACAGAGCAAATGTAAAAAAAGAATCATTTTGCATTATGTGCACAAATATTAAAGTGGAACAAAACCCAACAGCAGCCGGTCAGGAATCTAAAATCCCCCAGTGGCATGCTCTCGCTCCCCATTCACTCTTTTGGACCCCCAAGGCTGCCCTTCTGGAGCAGAGAATGTTACCACTTCAGCCATAGATTATTCCCAACTCCTAAATGCCTAAATATCTCTAAAATTAAAGTTGAGTATGATACCAGAATATCCACTGGAGTAGATGACCTAAAATTAATTAACCAGATAGGTACAGCTGAATCTTTGGAAGACTGAGGGGCCAGGTTTAGGGCCCATAATTCATGAAAGGGCCCAGCTGGCGGTTGTAATGAGATAGGCGCTTCTGCCATGGAACCTCAGATCAGGACATGAAACAATGGCAAATATATGGTCCATAGGCCATTAAGAACTACCCGGTATGGCTGTTAAGCAAAGATTAAGAAAATGCAAGAACACCAGGGAGCTTTCCATGCGAGTTGATCCCTCCATCCTCAAGGTGTCTCAGCCTGTTAAATTATCTAGACGACTCAAATCTGGGGATATGTAGTTTTCAATAGAATACTAAAATCATTTGTACATCTCCTGATCATCATAAACAGCCATATCTGGATAAACTGCACACATACAGGAAAATAATATAATTATATCTATATCTAGTGTATGTTGTATGCAGAGTTTTAGCTATTTTTTAGGGATTCTTAGAAAGAAGGTATGCCTCCAGGTGCCTCCTTCAGCATATCTGTTTAGTTTAGAAAGTTTATACAGCAGTATCTGGTGGTTTTACATTTCCACTCAAATGTTACTTAACTTTTGTTTGTAAGTTTTGGTAGCAGTTTATGCTTTATTAGGAACATTACACTGAATAAGGGAGCCAACATACCCAGCTATGATAATTTCTTCCCACACTCATACAGTACGTATTAAAAGGCAAGTAAGTACAAGCGAAAAGAACTTTCAATACGCTAAAGTAGTGGGACAAAACTAAATTATGAAGCAAAAGGATTTTGAACTATACCTTTGGTTTTCTCAGCTAAACAACCTCCATATGGAAAAGAGTATCTGGGTATCCACACTTTAATCCTAAGGGAGTTTATCTCAGATCTCAGTGTATAGGGTTAGGAATTAAGGAGCCCCCCCCCCCCCACACACTCTAAACTGCAGCTTCCACTATTCTGGGACGGCTGTCTGCAAGTTTCAAGCATTTTTATGCACTATGTGCCTGAGGACTACGTGGTCTCTACCTGAGTTGCTGTGGTTCCTAGTGTTTTCATTACCAACATTTACAGATTTTGGACTATAGAAGGCATTTCATAAACCTATTGTGTTAAGCTGGAAACCTATACCAAAACAATGGCCCAATTCTGTAAGTACTTTATAAACAATATGATGTTGGAAAGTTCTAAAGCGTTAATTTTCCTACATAGCGCTGAAGAAGGTAGAAAAAAGCAATTCTGTGAGTACTCACCTGTAGAATTGTTTTTGTTCTTGCATGGCACGGCCTGCTTCGGTATTCATAACAGTTGGGTTATTCCGCCACAAGGTGGCGCAGTGGTACTGGAGAAAGCTGTGGCATCTCCCGGCCCCCTATAAGAACGGGATTAACCATAGAGTTCCTAGTGTAGACAAGCAGTGAGACAAGAAGCCGGTAGAGAATAAAGGTAAAAAATGTAAAAAAGGGTAAAAAACAATCACCATAAAGAGGCAACCAAGAATAACGATAAGGGTGAGTCGAAGCAGGCCATGCCATGCAAGAACAAAAACAATTCTACAGGTGAGTACTCACAGAATTGCTTTTTTCTTTATTGCATGGAACGGCCTGCTTCGGTATTCATAACAGTTGGGACATCCAAAAGCAGTGTCCAAAGGTAGGGTGGGATCCCCAATGAGTAACAGCCGGCAGTTCAAGTCACTACCGCCTGAAGCACCTTGCGGCCAAAAGCAGCATCCGCTGCTTAGCGGCAAGTAGCGGCCTTGCAAACATGTTCAACAGAAGCTTGGTGCTGAAAAGCCTAAGAAGCACCAATAGCATGAGTGGAATGAGCAGTAATTCTAAAGGGAGGTTCCTTCCCCTTAGCAGAATAGGCTTGAACCATCGTCTGATGGATCCACTTGCTGATAGTGGATTTAGCCAGAGGCAAACCCTTCCTAGGTCCAGAAGTGAGAACAAAAAGAGCATCAGATTTCCTGAAAGGCGCAGTAGCGACCAAATAAAACTTCAGAGCCCTGACCACATCCAGAGAATGCAGTGTCCGCTCCTTGGAATTAGCAGGATTAGGACACAACGAAGGCAAGACAATGTCCTGATTGAGATGAAAGGCAGACATCACCTTAGGCAAGAAATCCGGCTTAAGCCGAAACGCCACCTTATTCTGATGCCTCTCAAAATAAGGAGGTTTGATGGAAAGCGCCGTCAGCTCAGAAACTCACCTTACAGAAGTGATGGCCACCAAAAAGGCTACCTTAAGAGTCAGAATGGGCAAAGCAGCCACACTGATAGGCTCAAAGGGAGGACCCTGCAGAGCAGACAACACCAGATTCAAGTCCCAGACTGGTAGCATAGGCTTACGAGGTGGACGCACATGAGTAACACCCTGGAAAAAAGTTTTAACCAAACGGTGGTTGGCAAAGGATCTTTGGAAAAACATTGCCAGAGCTGAAACATGGCCCTTGAGGGTACTTGGTTAAAGGCCAGAATCCAAACCATGTTGCAAAAGTTCCAGAATCCTGGGAATGGAAAAAACCCGACAGGGAAGAGACTTGGACTCACACCAGGCAATGTAAGCATGCCAAACCCTGTAATAGATACAAGACGAGGACTTCTTCCTAGTCCGAATCATGGTATTCACAACAGAGGCAGGCAATTCCTTCTCTGTCAAGATGTAGGTTTCAGCAGCCAAGCCGTTAAAGCCAGCGTTTGTAAATTGGGATGGGGTAGCTGTCCCTGAGTGAGAAGAGCCGGATCCCTGGGCAAGAGGTACTGGTCTACTGCCAGCTGCATCTGCAAACCACACCCATCTTAGCCAACAGGGGGCCACCAGGATGGCCGACACCCCCTCCTGGGCAATCTTGTGCATGACCCTCCCCAGTAGAGGAAACGGAGGGAACACATAGGGAAGCCGAAACTCCGTCCATGGCATTGCCAGTGAATCCGTGGCGAAGGCCAGAGGATCCTGAGACAGGAAGCCAAACCTGGGAAGTTTGGGATTGTGACGGGACGCTAAAAGGACCACATCCGGCTGACCCCATCGGTGACACAGGAAGAGAAACACCTGGTAGTTGAGGGACCATTCCCCCAGACGAGACGTCCCCCTGCTCAGGGAGTCCGCCTCCTGGTTCTCCACCCCCGGAATGTATACCGCTGAGATGCAGGGGACATTCTGTTCCGCCCAAGACAGGATCAGAGACACTTCCTTGAAGGCTCGCTTGCTCCGAAGTCCCTGCCTGATGGTTGATGTAGGCAACCGCCGTCTGGTTGTCTGAGCGGATCTAAAGAGCCCGACCCTGAAGGCGAGTGGTTAGGCGAGAAAGAACCAACCTGATCGCCCTCAGTTCCAGGACGTTGATGGAAGCATGGGCCTCTTGTGGGCCCCACCGACCCTGGAACTTCAGGGATTTCCAGAAGCCTCCCCAACCGGCCAGACTGGCATCTGTGGTGACCGTCTCCCAGCACTGGGGCAGGAAGGTCCTGCCCCCCAGAAGGTTCCTTGGGTCCAGCCACCACGAGAGGGACTGTCTGGCCAGAGGAGACAGAGCAAATTCCTGATCCAAGGACACAGGGTCCCGATCCCAAACGGACAAGAGGTGCAACTGAAGAGGTCTCATATGAAACTGAGCAAAGGGGACTGATTCGAAGCAGGACACCATCAGGCCCACCAACTGCATCCCCTTACGGATGGAGGGATGAGGACACGATAGAGCCCGAGCCTGCATCTGAAGACCCCCCCCCCCCCCACCTTCTGCTGAGGGGAAAGATTAGACTAGGGATAGTTGATCACCCAGCCGAAGGATTCTAGAGTGGATGTCACCATCTGAGTGTCCTGCTCGGCCTGAGGAAAGGACTTGGCCACAATCAGGATGTCATCCAGGTAAGGAATGATGCATATGCCCTGGTTCCTTAGCAGAGCCATCACCCCCGCCAGTACCTTGGTGAACACCCAAGGCGCCGAGGTGATACCGAAGGGTAGAGCCACAAACTGGTAATGCTGATCCTGCAGCTCGAACCTTAGAAATCTCTGATGACCTGGGAAGATAGGCAAAAGAAGATACGCATCTTTGATGTACACAGTGGTCATGAAGTCGCCCGGGCGAAGGGTACTGACAGCAGAGCGTGGCGTCTCCATACAAAAATGCTTGAATCTTGACAAATTTGTTGAGGCCCTTCAGGTCCAGAATGGGCCTCAGAGAGCCGTCCTTTTTGGGGACTGTGAAAAGATTGGAATAGTACCCCTGACCCCGTTCTTGATGGGGCACCTGACAAATGACTCCTGACTCTAACAGGCATTGAACCGCCAGAAGCAATCCTTGAGCAGACAGGGGGTTTAAAGATATCCGGGATCTGATGAATTTTGGGGGCAGCCAGGCTGCAAACTTTATCTTGTAACCGGAGGACACTACTTCCTGAATCCACCGGTCTGAAACAAAGCCTCCAGACTTGAGCAAAGAGCTGAAGCCGTCCCCCGACCCAGATGGGTGAGGGCGCCCCTTCATGCCTGAGGGGGCTTGGGACTCCAGGACAGACTGGGACGACCACGGGATCTGCCACGGCCCCAAGAATCTCTGCGGCCACTACAGAGGAGGGAGACAGCATCCTCTGGGAGCACGAAAGGAAGGGAGGGGAATGGAGGACCCACGAAAAGGCCGAAACTGCCTCCTCCGCTGAGGTAGCCTGCCATCCTTGGCTAGAACATCAAGATGCTCCCCAAATAGCCTCAGCCCCGCGAAGGGGAGTCCGGTGAAAGCTTTCTTAGCAGCAGCGTCACCTGCCCACTGACATAACCAAACAGAGCGGCGCATACCCACCAAGAGCGCAGAAGCCCTATCGCTCAGCCGCACAGCATCATCCATAGCAGTAAGGATAAAGGCCACAAAATCAGAGCAAACCAAGAGAGTCCTATACTCCTCCCCCCCCGCTACGATCCGTAGCGCCATCAAGGAGGAGCTTGAGCAGTTTCTTAAAGTGGACCAACACCCTGCCCCCTTTTTTTTTTTTATGTCTATTTTCAAAATATACAAATTAAGCAGGAAGACCCGATTAGCATAGTTAGGGAAAAAAAACGTACCTGTTATGCTCCCGCTGCGCGTCGCTATAATTTAAAAATCCGGCCACCATCTTCATTTTCCCCCAAACAGGAAGAGATCCTTTGACCTCTTCCTGTTAAAATCGCGCGCATGCGCGGTAGATAGGTGCAGGTACGGGCGCGCACAACCGTCCTCACCTGCCGCCTCCACCGCCAGGGCCCTTTGCTGTCTCCCAGCGGTCATGGTCAGGGCCCGCCCAGTGACCCGATCCACCGACCCCAGCCTCAGGTCTCGCTGCACTACGCTCGCTCCGGAGAGCAGCGAGAGGCCACGCCCCCGGATGACATCATGAGAAGAGGAGCACAGACAGAAGTAACGCGAGAAGAAAGAAGAGCTCAGCGACGGACAAGAAATGCTAATGACCGGACAAGATATGCTAATGACCGGACAAGAGCTGGAGGGCGGGACTTCCGGCGGAGGATTCAGAAGATTCCAGGCGCAGCGAGGGACAGACGGCTCCAACAGTGATCAAAAGGTAAGTGTCTTTTACTATTAAAGTGAATAGAGTTATGTCGTTTTTGAGGGTGTTGGTCCACTTTAAGGGCAATAGCTGTAATGGCAGCCGCACAGGCCGGGCGCAATCCAGCCCCCACACAGGTAAAGGCATGGCAGGCCAACTGATTCATGTGCCGGTGGACAAGCCTAGCACGGGAGCGTCCACTTCAGGGGGAAATGACCACCTCTTAAGATCAGCAGGAAAAGGATACCTCTTATCCAAACCCTTGGGCACAGCAGGCAGCCTGTTAGGACGTTACCATTCTTTAAGCACCATAGTGGTGAAATGTCCCTGCTCAGGGAAC
This sequence comes from Gastrophryne carolinensis, assembly GCA_027917425.1. Taxonomy (NCBI): domain Eukaryota; kingdom Metazoa; phylum Chordata; class Amphibia; order Anura; family Microhylidae; genus Gastrophryne; species Gastrophryne carolinensis. The sequence continues at coordinate 200,109,711 of CM051237.1, forward strand.
TCCAGATGCAGTTTACTAGGACAAAACAGCTCACCCTGTTTCCTTTTAGCCTCCACAGGGTCAGCAATGTGTAAAATTTCAAAAATGTGAGACAGCAAATTATCCGTGTCCTCAGGATACCATGAATCCTCCACAGATTCAGGGTCACTATCACAACCCTCCTGCTGGTCCCCAGAGGAGTCAGAGTCTTGGAGCAGTTCCCCTTCCTCTAGGGAATAACATCCAGTAGTGACATCAAATTCCTCATACTTCTCTGTATAGCTTGAGGGAGTGGAAGTCAGGTGCCGCTTCTAGCCAGAGGCCTTCCTAGGAATAGGCCCAGCAAGCTACTTCTCAATGTTGGCCACACGAAGTGCCAGATCAGACTGTGACCCCCTGCTAGCATCCCCCTCACTGGGAACTAATTGCAGCAGTGGGGGGGTAGGTGATGCTGAAGGGGGGCGCAGAGCTGGGAAGCGATGCAGGCAACCCAAGCTGGAGTGCAAGGACACTGAGCGCACAGAATGCACACCGTGACATAATTGCTGATAGGGGATACCCTGCACATGGAACACAGCCGGGATTGCCCCGAAGGACCACCGAGCACGCTATCCCCAGAAGCCTCCATATGGTGATTAACAAAGGCGCAATAGGCCAGCGCTGGGTATAGGCTAATACAAAAGCCACCGGGATGCACTCCCATGGGATACCCCTAGATAATCAAAAAGGGGTGGGGGGATGAGGGGGAGGAAGAAGTAGAGCCGGGAGAAACCACAACCCATTGGTATCCTGCCTGAAAGACATAAGTAAAAACGACACATGAGCATCCCGCAGCACATGCCCCACGAGACCAATAAACCCCCCAAGGGGGACTCACGGACCAAGGACACCGCAGGGTCACCAAGGCACAGACCGCAGGATGAAGCGACACATGAGGAAAAAATACAATTCTGAGATTACTCACCTGTAGAACTGGTATTATGAGTATACAGTACGTCCTGCTCCAGATAGATTACTTACACTTGGGTATTACTCCGCCAGATGGCGCTGGACTGCAGAGACATCGAAAATAGGCTCCTCCCGGCCCCTCAAATACCCAGGGACCTCCCACAAATCCCCAGCATTGAAAAGCAGTTAACGAGAAGCCGGGAGAATTAAAACAAACCCAACTGGTTACGATAACAATGATAACAATCACCATACAGGGGATCCAAGATAATGCAAAACCAAGGGTGGGGTGGAGCAGGACGTACTGTATACTTATAATACCAATTCTACAGGTGAGTAATCACAGAATTGTATTATTCTTATTATACAGTACGTCCTGCTCCAGATAGATTACTTACACTTGGGACATCCAATAGCAGTGTCCATAAAGTAGAGTGGGATCCCCAAAGGTAACAGCAGACAGGTCATACCACTGCCGCCTGCAGAACCTTACGGCCAAAAGCAGCATCAGCTGAGGCCCTAACATCAACCTTGTAAAACTTTGAAAAGGTATGAACAGAAGACCAAGTAGCGGCCTTGCAAACTTGTTCAACAGAAGGCTGGTGCTGAAAAGGCCAAGAAGCACCAATAGCAAGAGTAGAATGAGCAGTAAGGCGGAAGGGAGGATTCTTCCCCTTAGCAGAGTAGGCCTGAATCACAGCCTGACGGATCCATTTGCTGATAGTAGACTTGGCAGGAGCCAAACCCTTCCTAGGACCAGAAGGGACCACAAAGCATCAGTTTTTCTGAAAGGTGTAGTAGCCACCAAATAGCACTTCAGACACCTAACCACATCCAGAGAATGCAAGACCCTCTCCTTAGCATTACTAGGATTAGGGCACAATGACGGAAGAACAATGTCCTGATTCAAATGAAAGGCAAACACAACCTTAGGCAGAAAATCTGGCTTGAAGCAGAACACCACCTTGTCCTGGTGTCTCTCATAGTAGGGGGGCTGGATGGAGAGCGCTGCCAACTCAGACACACGTCTAACAGAGGTGATAGCCACGAAAAAGACAACTTTGAGAGTAAGAATGGCCAGGGCAGCATCCTGCACAGGTCCAAAGGGAGCACCCTGCAAGGCTGACAAAACCAAGTTCAAATCCCAAACAGGCATCATAGGCTTACGTGGGGGACGCACATGAGTAACCCCCTGGAAAAAAGTCCTGATCAGAGAATGCTGAGCAAAGGACTTCTGGAAGAAAACAGCCAGGGCAGAGACATGGCCCTTCAGAGTACTGAGTTGAAGTCCCATCTCCAACCCATGCTGCAGGAACTCCAGGATCCTGGGAATAGAGAACACACGACAGGGAAGAGACTTAGACTCACACCAGTCAATGTAGGCACGCCAAACCCTGTAATAAATGGAAGACGACGACTTCTTCCTAGCCTTTATCATGGTAACAACTGAGGTAGACAGCCCCTTCTCCATCAAGATGGAGGTTTCAGCAGCCAGGCCGTCAAAGCCAGAGTTTGTAAATTGTGATGGCGTAAGGGACCCTGAGTGAGCAGGTCTGGCACCCTGGGCAGAATGTACGGATCTACTGCCAGCTGTACCACGTCTGCATACCACACTCTTCTTGGCCACCTGGGGGCCACCAGAATTGCTGGCACCCCCTCCAGAGCAATCTTGCGCAGAACCCTGCCCAGCAGGGGGAATGGAGGAAAGACATACAGGAGCTGAAAGTCCTGCCATGACATTGCTAGGGCATCCGTGGCCAAGGCCAGAGGATCCTGGGGCAGGGAGACAAAGGCCGGGAGCTTGTGATTGTGACGGGACACCAACAGATCCACATCTGGTTGGCCCCAACAGTGACACAGAGATTGGAACACCCTGTTGCAGAGGGACCATTCTCCCTGGCGAGAGGTCCCCCTGCTCAGAGAGTCTGCCAGCAGATTTTCCACCCCCTGGGATGTACACCGCTGATATGCAGGGAACATTGGCCTCCGCCCAAGTCAGGATCAGAGAGACTTCCTGGAGGGCCCTCTTGCTCCAGGTCACTCCCTGATGATTGATGTAGGCAACTGCCCTCTGGTTGTCCGAGCGCACCTGAACAGGCCGGCCCCGAAGGTGATGAGTCAACTGAGCCAGAACCAACCTGATCGCCCACAGCTCCAAGACGTTGATAGGTGTGTGGGCCTCCTGAGGGCCCCACCTCCCATGGAACTGCAGGGACTTCCAGAAACCCCCCAACCAGAGACTGGCATCCGTGGTGACCGTCTCCCAGGAGGGGGTCACAAACAGGTTCCCGGAGTCCAGCCACCACGAGAGGGACCGCCTGACCGGGGGGGGGGGGGGAGCGCAAAGACCCGGTACACTGACAAGAGGTGGAGTTGCAGAGGCCTCAAGTGGAACTGAGCATAAGGGACCGCCTCGAAGCACGCCACCATCAGGCCTACCAACTGCATTCCCTGCCTGATGGAGGGATGACGACCAGATAGCAGGAACTGGACCTGCGCAATCAGACTGTCCACCTTCTGCTGAGGAAGAAAAATCCTTGCCTGAACGGTATCCAGATTCATTCCCAAGGAATGAAGTCACCTCCTGCCAGCACCTTGGTGAACACCCTGGGAGCTGAAGTGAGACCAAAAGGCAATGCCACAAATTGGTAGTGTTGATCCTCCAGAGCGAACCTGAGGAACCTTTGATGACCTGGAAATAACAGGAATATGAAGGTAAGCATCTTTGATGTCCACAGACGTCATAAAATCCCCTGGGCGCAGGGAACTGATAGAGCGCAGAGTTTCCATGCGAAAGCGCCTGCACCTGACAAATTTGTTGAGGATCTTCAAGTCCAGGATGGGCCTGACTGACCCATCTTTTTTGGGCACTGTGAAGAGGTTGGAATAGAAGCCCTTGCCCTTTTCTCTTAAAGGGACCTTGCAGATGACCCCCAGCTCCAGAAGGCTTTGCACTGCCTGCACTAGATCCTGAGCTGACACAGGGTCCTGAGGAATCCGGGATCTGATGAAGCTTGGGGAGGGGGGAGGGGGGGCAGACAGCAAACTATCTTGTAATCGGAGGACACTACCTCCTGAATCCACCGGTCTGAGGCATGAAGCCTCCAGACGTGAGCAAAGTGCTGAAGCCGTCCCCCCACCCAGATGCGTGAGGGCGCCCCATCATGCCCGAGGGGGCTTGGGAGAGGACTTAAGCTTGGAGCCCCAGGTGGAGCCAGGACGTCCACGTCCTCTGCCCCTACCCCAGAAGTCTCCTCGGGCCCCAGTAAAGGAAACCCCCCTCCCTTGTCTAGCACCACGGTAAGGGGAGGAAAAGGAGCCCTGACCCCGAAAGGGCCAAGACTGCCGCCTGCCTCCCTTAGCAAACAGGTCCAGACGGTCCCCAAACCGGCGTAGTCCTTTGAAGGGAAACCCAGTGAGGGCTTTCTTGGCAGCGTTGTCAGCAGCCCACTGGCGCAGCCAAACCGAGCTGCGTATTGCCACCACAAGGGCAGAGGTTCTGCCACACATTCTAATGGTGTCATCCAAGGCAGAGAGGACATAGGTCACAAAAACAACTAGATAGTGCATTAAACCCCTCCCTAGATACATCATCAGGGGCACCATCCAGGATACTTCTGAGCAGGGTCCTAATAGCCACAGCCGTAATGGCAGAGGCACAGACCGGGCGCAGTGCCGTCCCCACACACGCAAAGGCATTGGACGCCAGCTGATCAATGCGCCGATCCTCAGCATCTCGCAGAGTAGTTGAGTCAGGGGAGTGCATGACAGAGGTGTTAGATAACCCTAGGACCAGGGCATCCACCTCAGGAGGGGATGACCAACACTTCACCACATCAGCAGGAAAGGGGTACTACCTATCCCAACTCTTAGGTACACTGGGAAGCCTGCTGGGGCGTTCCCATTCCTTAAGCACAAGGTTATTAAAATGGGCTTGCTCAGGAAATTCCAAGCGTGACTTAGCAGTATGAAATGGACAGAACCTCAAAAATCTGAGCCAACAGTCTATCCATATCATCTGGGGCCCAGGGGTCAGAGCCAGAATCGTCATGACCCCTGGGCCTCTCATCAGATGACCCTGAGTCAGAGAATGGCTCCCCTTCCTCCAAAGGGGTATAGCCAGACAGTTCCAAAAATACAATTCTGTGAAATACTCACCTGTAGAATTGTATTATAAGTATACAGTACATCCTGCTCCAGATAGATTACTTACACTTGGGTCATCCTCCGCCAGATGGCGCTGCACTGCAGAGACATGTAAAAACAGGCTCCTCCCGGCCCCTCAAATACCCAGGGACCTCCCACAAATCCCCAGCATTGAAAAGCAGTGAACAAGAAGCCGGGAGAATTTAACCACCCAAAAACTGGTAACTTATAACAATGATAACAATCACCATACAGGGGATCCAGAATAATGCAAAAACCAGGGTGGGGTGGAGCAGGACGTACTGTATACTTATAATACCAATTCTACAGGTGAGTATTTCACAGAATTGTATTATTCTTAGTATACAGTACGTCCTGCTCCAGATAGATTACGTACACTTGGGACATCCAATAGCAGTGTCCATAAAGTAGGGTGGGATCCCCAACAAAAAAGGTAACAGCAGACAGTTTAAACCACTGCCGCCTGCAAAACCTTGCGGCCAAAAACAGCATCAGCTGAGGCCCTAACATCAACCTTGTAAAACTTTGAAAAGGTATGAAGAGAAGACCAAGTAGCGGCCTTGCAAACTTGTTCAACAGAAGCTTGGTGCTGGAAGGCCCAAGAGGCACCAATAGCACGAGTAGAATGAGCAGTAAGGAGGAAGGGAGGATTCTTCCCCTTAGAATAGGCCTCAATCACAGCCCGACGGATCCATTTGCTGATAGTAGACTTGGCAGGAGCCAAAAACCCTTGCTAGGACCAGAAGGGACCACAAAAAGAGTATCAGTTTTCCTGAAGGATGCAGTGACTACTAGGTAATACTTCAGACTCCTGACCACACCCAAGGAATGCAAAACCCTTTCCTTAGCATTGCTAGGATTAGGGCACAATGAAGGAAGAACAATATCTTGATTCAAATGAAAAGCAGACACCACCTTAGGCAGAAAATCCGGCTTAAAGCGGAACACCACCTTATCCTGGTGTCTCTCAAAGTATGGGGGCTGGATAGACAGAGCCGCCAGCTCAGACACACGCCTGAAGTAATAGCCACCAGAAAGACAACCTTGAGGGTAAGTACAGCCAGAGCAGCATCCTGAATAGGTTCAAAGGGAGCACCCTGCAAGGCAGACAAGACCAAGTTCAAATCCCAAACAGGGACCATAGGTTTTCGTGGGGGATGCACATGAGTAACCCCCTGAAAGAAAGTCTTAACCAAAGAATGCTGAGCAAAAGACTTCTGAAAGAAGACAGACAGGGCAGAAACCTGACCCTTCAAAGTAGTGAGTTGGAGACCCGACTCCAACCCATGCTGTAAAAACTCCAGAACCCTGGGAACTGAGAACACCCGACAGGGAAGAGATCTAGACTCACACCAGTCAATGTAGGTACGCCATACCCTATAATAGATGGAAGAAGTTTTCTTCCTAGCCTTCACCATGGTCTAAACCACCGAGGCAGACAAGCCTTTCTCCATCAAGATGGAGGTTTCAGCAGCCAGGCCGTCAAAGCCAGAGTTTGTAAATTGGGATGACGTAAGGGCCAGAACGTACTGATCTACTGCCATCTGCACCACGTCTGCGAACCACACTCTTCTTGGCCACCTGGGGGCCACCAGAATCACTGGCACCCCTTCCAGAGCAATCTTGCGCAGGACCCTGTCCAGCAGGGGGAATGGAGGAAAGACATACAGGAACCGAAATTCCTGCCATGACATGGACAGAGCATCTGTGGCCAAGGCCAGAGGATCCTGAGACAGGGAGACAAAAGCCTGGAGCATGTGATTGTGACGGGATGCAAACAGATCCACATCCGGTAGACCCCAACGGTGACACAGGGACTGGAATACCCTGTTGCAGAGGGACCACTCTCCCTGACGAGAGGTCCCCCTACTCAGAGTCTGCCAGTAGATTCTCTGCCCCCGGGATGTACACAGCCTAAATGCATTGAACATTGGCCTCCGCCCATGTCATAATCCGCGACACCTCCTGGAGGGCCCCCCTGCTCCGGGTCCCTCCCTGATGGCTGATATAGGCAACCGCCGTCCTGTTGTCTGAGCGCACCTGCACAGACAGACCCCTCAGGTGACTGGTCAACTGCTCCAGTACCAACCTGATCGCCCGTAGTTCCAGAATGTTGATGGGTAAGTGGGCCTCCTGAGAGCCCCACCTCCCCTGGAACCGCAGGGACTTCTAGAATCCCCACCCATCCAGACAGACTGGCATCCGTGGTGACCGTCTCTCAGGAGGGGGCCAGAAAGGACCTGCCCCCCAGCAAGTTCCTGTGGTCCAGCCACCATGAAAGGGACCGCCTGACCAAGGGGGGAAGCACACAGACCCCGTCCAAGGAAGTTGGGTCCTTGTCCCATACTGACAGAAGGTGAAGTTGAAGAGGCCTCAAATAGAACTGAGCAAAAGGCACCGCCTCGAAGCACACCACCATCAGGCCCACCAACTGCATTCCCTGCCTGAGGGAGGGCTGGGGACACGATAGCAGGAACCTCACCTGCGCAGTTAGAGCTTCCACCTTCTGTTGAGGAAGGAATATCCTTGACTGAACCGTATCCAGAATCATTCCCAGGAACGGGGTCACCGAGGAAGGGGACAGAGAGGACTTCGAGTGAAGGACTCCAGGGTGGACACCACCAGCTGAGTGTCCAACTCTGCCTGCTGTAGAGACCGAGAGGTGATGAGTATGTCGTCCAGGTAGGGCAGCACAAGTATGCCCCTTGACCTCACCAGAGACATCACCCCCGCCAGCACCTTGGTGAACACTCTGGGTGCTGAGGTGAGGCCAAATGGCAAGGCCACAAATTGGTAATGTTGATCTTCCAACGCGAATCTGAGAAACCTTTGGTGTCCCGAGTACACAGGGATGTGAAGGTAAGCGTCTTTGATGTCCACAGACGTCATGAAATCCCCTGGGCGCATGGAGCTGATGGCCGAGCGCAGAGTTTCCATGCGAAAGCGCCTGTTCTTGACAAATTTGTTGAGGATCTTTAAATCCAGAATGGGCCTGACTGACCCATCTTTTTTGGGAACTGTGAAAAGGTTGGAATAGAACCCCTTGCCTCTTTCTCTTAAGGGGACCCTGCAAATGACCCCCAGACCCAGAAGGCCTTGCACGGCCTGCATCAAAACCTGAGCTGAGACAGGGTCCTGGGGGTTCCGGGACCTGATGAATCTTGGGGGGGGGGGGGGGTTGGGGGCGAACAGCAAACTCTAACCAGAGGACACTACCTCCTGAATCCACCGGTCTGAGACGTGGTGCCTCCAGATGTGAGCAAAGTGCTGTAGCCGTCCCCCCACCCCGACGGGCGAGGGCGCCCCATCATGCCTGAGGGGGCTTGGGAGAGGATTTGGGCTTAGACCCCCAGGAGGAGCCAGGACGTCGTCCTCTGCTCCTATGCCAGGAATCAGAACGAGCCCCCGCGAAGGACACCCCTTTTCCCTGCTTAGCACCGCGGTAGGGGAGTGAAAGGGGGCCCTGGCCACGAAAGGGCAGAAACTGCCGCCTGCGCTGGGGTAACTTACCTCCGTTTGCAAAAAGGTCTAGGTGGTCCCCGAACAGGCGTAGCCCCTTAAATGGAAGCCCAGTAAGGGCCTTCTTTGCAGCATTGTCAACAGCCCACTGGCGCAGCCAAACCACGCGGCATACAGCTACCACCAAGGCAGAAGTTCTCGCACACATCCTAATGGCATCATCCAAGGCAGATAGGATAAAGTTTACAAACACATCACAGTTAGACAGTGCATTAAACGTATCAGGTGGCAATTCATCAGGAGCACCGTCAAGTACCGGGCGCAGCGCCATCCCCACAAATGCAAAGGCATGGCACGCCAATTGGTCAATGCGCCGGTCCTCAGCATCCCACAGAGTAGTAGTGTCAGGGGAGTGCATAATAGAGGTGTTAGACAACCCTAGAATAGGAGCATCCACCTCGGGAGGCAATGACCAGCACTTGACCATATCAGCAGGAAAGGGATACTTTCTGTCCCAACTCTTAGGTATACCGGGAAGTCTACTGGGACGTTCCCACTCCTTAAGCACGAGGTTATTGAAATGGGTTTGCTCCGGAAATTCTAAACGAGCCTTAGCAATATGAAAAGGCTCACCCCTTTGCCTGGGATCCGCAACAGAGGGAGAGATGGACAGAACCTCAAAAATCTGAACCAGCAGTCTGTCAGTGTCATCCGGGGTCCAGGGGTCAGAGCCAGAATCGTCATGACCCCTGGGTCTTTCGTCAGATGACCCTGAATCAGAGAACAGCTCCCCTTCGTCTGATGGGGTGTAGCCACATAGATGCAAAAACTCATCAGACTCCATAGGGAAAAGAGTGGCATCAGGGGTTAAGTGACGCTTTTTAGCGGTGGCCTTACAAGCTAAGGTATTAGCAATCAATTTTTCAACACTGGCCAGTCTAGCAGACACATCAGGTTGATAATCCTTGCTTGTATGCAATTCAATGGGGGTGAGACTCAAGCTTGGGGGAGTAGGTGAAGTGAGACGAGGTACAGGCCCAGCCACCGGAGGGGCGGGTTGCAACATTAGCGCCTGCTGTGCGCAAGGAACACAGACCCGTGCGCTGTCACCGCTGATAGGTGAGACCCCACAAGCTACACAGCCGGGCTTGTTCCGAAGGAACCCCGGTCACATTATCCTGGGATGCCTCCATATGGTGATTAATGGGCACAATAAGCCAGTAGGGATAGCAACCCTGGATGCCCCAATGACCCGCTAGGAAAGTGGAGTAATTATACTAGGCCCAACTAACAATTACACCGAGCAGGGAGAAGCCACTGGATTCACCCGTCTGAAAGAAACAATGAGAAGAAGGGGCGTCAAAACCATGCACAGTAAGGAATGAGCATAAAAGCCGCCGGCGAGGGCACTTTCAGACGCGGAAGGAAGAACCGTCATACACGCACGAGCGAACCTCAAAGGGCGGGCCAGAGTGGGCCGTGGCGCGGAGCAAGCCAGGCCAGGCCCCCGCCCCCCCGAAGAGTACAAAGCCCAGAGACAAGCAGCCAATGATAACGCAGAAGCGTCTGAGGTAACGCCGCCGTCCGGGGCTGACATCCAAATGAAGGAAAAGACGCGCGGCGGCGGCGCCCATTGTAATAGTAAAAACGACAAGTCAGCGCGGCGGCTGACACCACATATCTAGTCAAAACAGTCAAAACGCCATACACGAATCACTATACGCACTCACCCACACCCCCCCTTTCTTTCTCCCCCGAAGGCTACAGGGAGAATGAGGGAGGATGGTGGCCCTCTGTACAGGACCCACCGCTACACGGGGCATGTGGCAATAAGGCGGGAGGGGCATCCCATAAAAGCTCACCATCAGCCTATACCGCCTACCCTTTGGTGGAGGACTGCGGTGGAGCAGCGCTCCATAAGCACGCATGGTGCCGCCTACCTTCACCCGACCAGCGCAGCCCAGGCTGGGAGGCACATCACACAAAGAAAGGGTGGGAATAGTCCAACAGGGCCGCAGGCTAATAGCCCCGCTCACCTGCGAGAGAGTGATAATTTCATGTCTTCGCAGTAAGCACAGTAAGATTTGTGGGAGGTCCCCGGGTATTTGAGGGGCCGGGAGGAGCCTGTTTTTACATTTCTCTGCAGCGCCATCTGGCGGAGGATAACCCAAGTGTAAGTAATCTATCTGGAGCAGGACGTACTGTATACTAAGAATAACTCATCAGCTTCCGTAGGGAAAACAGTGACATCAGGCGTTAAGGGCCGCTTTTTTGCAGAGGCCTTACGCGTCAAGGTATTAGCAATTAACTTCTTAACACTAGCCAGTCTGGAAGACACATCAGGCTGAGAATCCCCACTTGTATGCAATTTAAGATTTAAGCTTGGGGGAGTAGGTGAAGTGAAACGAGGCTCAGGCCCAGCCACTGGAAGGCCAGATTGCAGCGCAAGCACCTGCTCGGCACAAGGTACACAGACCCGCGCATTGTCAGCGCTAATAGGGGAAATAAAATAATGTAGTGAAGCACAAGGCCGATACACATACACACACACACACCCCCCCCCTCCCCCGAGGGCTACAAGGAGAGCGAGGGAGGACAGCGGCCACTTAATATAGGGCCCACCGATAGACAGGGGCAAGGGGCAATAGGGCGGGAGGGGCATCCCATAGAGGCTCACCATATGCCTATACCGCCTACCCTTTGGCTGGGGATTGCGGTGGAGCAGCGCACCTAAGCAACTGACAGCGGTGCTGCCTACCATCACCCGACCAGCGCAGCCAAGGCTGGGAGGCAAATAACTAATGGAACGGGTGGGAATAGTCCTACAGGGCCTCAGGCTAATAGCCCCGCTCACCTGCGAGGAGAGCCATCTTCTTGTCCTTCGCAGTCCAGACTGCAGAGAAGATCTGGGGATTGTCGGAGGTCCCTGGGTATTTGAAGGGCCGGGAGGAGCCTATTTTCGATGTCTCTGCAGTCCAGCGCCATCTGGCGGAGTAATATCCGATAGTAAGTACTATATCTGGAGCAGGACGTACTGTATACTAAGAATAGCGCTGCAGCGCGGAAGGGAGAAATCCAGACGCACAGCTAATCCAAAAATACCATTTTGTGAGTACTCACCTGAAAAATGGATATTGTTGGTGTGCCACACACCCCGCTTCACTTCTTAAATATTCATCCATTAATGGGTTAATCCACCACCAGGTGACGTAGTGCAGAGAGGAAGTCTTGTAACGAGCCCCCTTCCGGCCTATATATACCTGGTACCTCCCTTCAATCACCAGTATATTTAAAAAGCAGAAAGACAAGGTACCAGTATTCCACCGGTAACCTCAAAATCAATTTTGATATAAATAAAAAGCTTCACCATATAACGGCTTCGGTAATACCAAAAAGGGTGGGGGTGAAGCGGGGTGTGTGGCACACAAACAATATCCATTTTTCAGGTGAGTACTCACAAAATGGTATTATTCTTGGTGTGCCACACACCCCGCTTCACTTCTTAAATATTCATCCATTAATGGGACATCCAAAAGCAGTGTCCACAAGGGAAGGGCATCTCAAGGCCAGGTGAAGCATAACTTAAATGACTGCAGTCTGCAGAACCTTGCGGCCAAAAACAGCATCCGCTGAGGCCCGCACATCAATTTTGTAAAACTTAGAAAAAGTGTGAACAGAAGACCAAGTGGCGGCCCTACAAACCTGTTCAACAGAAGCTTGGTGCTGAAAAGCCCAAGACGCCCCAACGGCGCGAGTGGAATGAGCAGTGATACGAAAAGGGGGAACTCTTCCCTTAGCAGAATAGGCCGCAGTAACGGCCTGACGTATCCACTTGCTAATAGTAGATTTGGCCGGTGCCAAACCCTTCTTAGGCCCATGGGGCACAACAAAAAAGGAATCCGTCCTACGAAAAGGAGACGTGATAATCAAGTAGTACTTAACACAGCGTACTACATCCAAACAATGCAAAACCCTCTCTTAGTCATTCTTAGGATTAGGACACAAGGAGGGAAGAACAATATCTTTGTTCAAATGAAAAGCAGAAACAACCTTAGGAAGAAAGTCTGGCTTGAACCGAAAGACCACTTTATCCTGATGCCTCTCAAAGTAAGGCGCCTGGATAGTTAAGGCCGCCAACTCTGAGACACGCCGGACAGAAGTGATCGCTACCAAGAAGACAATCTTCTGAGTCAGGGTAGACAAAGCAATATCTTGCAAAGGCTCAAAAGGAGGAGCCTGAAGAGCCGAAAGAACCAAATTCAAATCCCAAACAGGGAGTAATGGTTTCCTGGGAGGCCGCACATGCGTAACCCCCTGGAAAAAAGTTTTAACTAAAGGTTTAAGCGCAACACGCTTCTGAAAAAAGATAGATAAGGCAGAGACCTGCCCTTTCAACGTACTAAGCTGGAGACCAGAGTCCAGCCCTGATTGTAAAAACTCCAGAACCCTGGAGACCGAAAAGACCCTACAAGGAAAAGATCTTATCTCACACCAAGCGATATAGGCTTTCCAAGTCCTATAGTAGGTGATGGAAGAAGACCTCTTCCGGGCACTGATCAGAGTCTTAATGACAGAATCAGAAAGACCCTCCTCCTTCAGGATGGAGGTTTCAGCAGCCAGGCCATCAAACCCAGCGCTGGTAAATTGGGGCAACGCAATTGACCCTGAGTGAGCAGATCGGGCCGAAGAGGCAGAACGAACTGGACCACTGCCAGCCGAACGATGTCTGCGAACCTCACTCGTCTTGGCCACCTTGGGGCCACGAGAACGGCGTACACCTTTTCCAGAGCCAACTTCTGAAGAACCCTGCCCAGCATGGGCATCGGAGGAAAAAGGTATAGATATCCCAGAGCTCCCCAGTTCAGGGACATGGCGTCCACTGCCAGAGCCAGAGGATCCTGGGAGAGCGACACGAAGTTCGGGAGCCTGTGATAGTGATGAGGGGCCAACAGGTCCACCTCTGGGGTCCCCCATTGGAGACACAGTGAGCGAACCACCCGAGGATGGAGAGCCTATTCTTCCAGACGGGGAGAGCCCTTGCTCAACCGGTCCGCTACCTGTTTCATCACCTCTGAAATGTAAACCGCCGAGAGACAGGGAACATGGAACACTGCCCAGGTCCGGATCAGGGACACTTCTCTGAGAGTACTCAGACTGCGCGTCCTTCCCTGAAGACCGACGTAAGCAACCGCTGATCGATTGTCTGAACACATCTGGACCAGAAGGCCCAGAACATGCTGAGTCAGGAGATCAAGCACCTGACGGATGGTTCTCAGATTCAGAATATTGATGGATAAGTGGGGCCTTTAAGGCCCCTACTGCCCCTGAAACTGCAGCTCCTTCCAGAATCTGCCCCATTGCGACAGACTGGCGTCCGTGGTGACAATTTTCCAAAGGGGGGTCAGGAAAGGCCAGCCCTACACAAGATTGGTCGAGACCAACCACCACAGGAGGGACTGCCGTACACGGGAGGACAACTGGAAGGACTGATCCAGCGACTGAGGTTGCTGGTCCCAACACGCTAACAGAAATAGCTGAAGCGTTCTCGTGTGAATTTTGGCAAAAGGAAGACACACTCTGTTTTGATGAGAGTTCAGGCCGGGATGAACCGACCCATGAACGGACCGTGAAGGAGGGTGAGACTCGAATTCCAGGTCGTAACTGGCCGACACTACCTCCTGGATCCATCTGCCTGGAACTACTTGGTTCCAAACCTGGTAGAAGTGTCGCAATAGTCCCTCCACCCGCACGGGTGAGGGCAGCCCCTCATTGCTGAGTGGGCTTATCAGCAGGTTTGGGCTTGGTGCCCCAGGACTGAGTGGGCCGGCCACGGCCCCTCCCCCGAGTCCAACCTGCGCCACTGGTAGCGGGAAAGGAAGCACCCCTGCCCGCTCTGAATCCTCGAAAGGAAGGCCTACCGGAACCTGCCCCCCCAAAGGGGACACGAGGCCTCTTGCGTTGTGGCATCTTACCACCCTTTGCGACTGAATCAATTTTCTCCCCGAACAGACGCAACCCCAAAAAGGGGAGAGCTGTGAGCACCTTTTTGGAAGCCGTGTCCGCTGACCACTGACGCAGCCATACTGACCTGCGAATAGCCACCAGCATAGCTGCTGCCTTGCTACTCATAGTCTCATGTTTGCAAGCGGGATTAAGATCCTCATATAGCCCCTGAATTAAGGACTTAATTGCCAATAGAAGAAGGGCTGAAGCACATACCGGGCGCAACGCTGACCCGGAATAGATAAAACCATGTTGAGCGTATTGGTCAATCCGACGATCTTCCCCATCTTTAGGGACAGTGGTCTCAGCAGACTGTACCATAGCCGTGCTGGAGAGCCCTAGTACAGGGGTATCGACGTCAGGAGGGACAGACCAAAGCTTCACCAATTCTGGTGGAAAAGGATAACGCTTTTCCCAACTGGAAGGAATTCCAGATAACCGCGTGGGATGTTCCCATTCCTTAAGAACCACCCTCTCAAAGTGGTGTTGTCTGGGAAAAACCAAACGCGGCTGAGGCTCCTTAAACAACTGACCCTTTGTGGCGAGGCGGCCGCCTCAGGTGGATCTAAACTCAAAATTGTAAACATTTGAGCCAGAATAGAGGGGGTGTCAAAAACAACCCCCTCTGACCAATCGCCAATCTCATCAGCCACAAGCTGACCTGCAGGCTCATCTGACTCCGACGGGAATTCATCCTCGTCCGGGGATCCATCGGACCATTCCACAGGTTCACATAGCTCGTCCTGTGGATCCGAAGGTACCGGAGTCAGGTGCCTTCGTTTTGCAGCGGCCTTTAACGCTGCTTTAACGGGCACTACTTTCCGGGGGCTGGGCTGTGCCGCCGCCTCGGAATGCGAATCCCCACTTTTGACAGTGTCATGCGGGGTCCCGAACAGGGAGGGAGAGGTAGGAGATGATGAAGGATGCGATGGGCCCGCAGCCGAAGCAACGGACTGACGCGCAATAGTCTGTTTTGCACAAGGGATGCAAATAAAGACATCATCAGCTGGGAGTGGAACCCCACAACCTACGCACCCCCCGAACGGCTCAGCAGAACTGTTTCCGGAAATTACGGAAGCCTCCATATGGTGATTTATGGTATTCGCAATACTTGGGACTTTTAAGGCATAAGCCAACCCGGGATGCCCCTTTATTAGTAATGTCCCGGAAGGGAGGATTTTTTATTTATTTATTTATTTTTTTTAAGTTAAGGTCCCCTTTAATAAACTATATATATATATTTATATATAGTCTATATATATATATATATATATATATATATATATATATATATATATATATATATATATATATGCATTTAATAGATATCCCAATAATTAGCCAGGCACATAGAGCAGGAAGGCCACCATAAGCAGGGATCCCAGGATCTGCAAGGAAAAGAAAACCATCAGATCCTCACATGTGTATAAGAAACATATAAGCATGGCACCAAAGTGCCTTTAAATAAGAGCAAATCATGCCCCCTTAATAAAAAGTGACTCCCCACAATATCACTACAAAGAAATATGCATTCCCAACTTAACTGCCCCAACGGGTGGGGCCGCTTACCTGGTCCAGCGAAGGCAGCAGCCGGAGCAAGACTGCAGCCAGCATGAAGACTAAGTGCGGCCGCGCGCCCACGCGACTTCCTGCTCTTGAAGGGAAGTAAACGCTGGGCCCGCTGCAAGACGCCACATGACGTCGGCGCCGCGCCCCCGATGTCGCGTCATCGGGCCCGCCCCCCCTACGCCAATCAGCTGGAGATCACTCTCAGATGGGCCACAACACGTGCGCCCGGGCGGCGGAGGGGGGAGGATAAAGACCACATGGCGCAGCCTAAAGAGCACATAAAATGCCAGACGGGGAAGAGGGGAGGGGGTAGGGGGCCACAAAGCAATAGTCTGTCAAGAAAAGTGGCCAGCCCCTACCCAGCGCAGTCTGCCCTTCAAGCAGACCAAAACCAAAGGTATACACATGCTGAATAACAGGGGCAGGGGCATCCCATTTCCGGATCACCATGCCGGATAGCCGCATTGCCCAACGCATGAGGTCGAGCGGTAGGCGATAAGCTCCTAGGCACTTAAAGTGCCATCTACCATTTGCCCGGTGAGCAGCCTAGGCTGGGAGGCTTCCATTCCACCATAAAGGTATACAAACTCAAACCGGGCAGAAATAGACCAAAAGGGGGGTGGCGGGGTAAGAATACCCCGGCCTACCTGTAAGCAGGAGACTTCCATCTTCTGACTTGTCAGCAAGCAGAGAGAAAAAATACTGGTGATTGAAGGGAGGTACCAGGTATATATAGGCCGGAAGGGGGCTCGTTACAAGACTTCCTCTCTGCACTACGTCACCTGGCGGTGGATTAACCCATTAATGGATGAATATTTAAGAAGTGAAGCGGGGTGTGTGGCACACCAAGAATATGGCGCCAGCTGAGGTACCTCAAGGGGCGGGCCGCGGGGGGACGACACCAAAAACCACGCTGTAAACGTCAAAACAACAACAAGTAATACCACTCGCCTCTACCACCAGCGCCCCCCCCAAACAAAGTCGGGGGGGGGAGACGAGAAGGCAGCGTCGAGTATCCAGGCCAGAAGGGGGAGGTGGGACCCCTGAAGGAAAAGGGGACACAGTCCCCAAAACACTTACCCCCTCAGAAGCCAGGGCAGGAACTCTGCATCCCTAGTAGGCTCACCATAAAGCCTATGGCCAGCTACCCTTTGTGGAACAGGGTCTGCGGCTTGGAGCAGCGCTCCAGGAGCACTTGACCCTAGTGCTCTTCTACCTTCACCCGATCTGTCAGCCAAGGCTGGGAGGCAGTGAGGGTCCAGAAACGGGTGGAAATAGACTTGCAGGGCTGCAGGCTTGGTTGCCTCGCTCACCTGCACAAGAGAGAGAGCCATCTTCTAACTTCACAGTTCCACTGCAGAGGAAACACTGGGAACTCTATGGTTAATCCCGTTTTCATAGGGGGCAGTGAGATGCCACAGCTTTCTGCAGTACCACTGCGCCACCTTGTGGTGGAATAACCCAACTGTTATGAATACCGAAGCAGGCCGTGCCATGCAATAAAGAAAAATACCATTTTGTGAGATACTCACCTGTAAAATGGTTATTACGAGTATGTCACACCCCCCACTTCCCGATATTCATGACACTTGGGAACCCGGCCTGTAGAGGGTGATCTTGCAGAGATAACATGGAAGAAAGGAGCCCCTCCTGGTCCATAAGTACTGGGTTCCTCCCACTATTCCTCAGTCTTTTTAAACAGCAGTGAAGAACCAGGAAGAGCCAATTATATTCAATAATTGTAAAATTATATGAGAATAATAATACCAAATAAAGGATCCCTTAGAACAAAAAGAGCCAATTATATTCAATAATTGTAAAATTATTTGAAATAATAATACCAAATAAAGCATCCCTTAGAACAAAAAGAGCCAATTATATTCAATAATTGTAAAATTATTTGAAATAATAATAATCACCATATAAAGGATCCCTCGAACAAAAAAGGGCGGGGGAAGTGGGGGGTGTGACATACTCGTAATAACCATTTTGCAGGTGAGTATCTCACAAAATGGTATTATTCCTAGTATGTCACACCCCCCACTTCCCGATATTCATGACACTTGGGACATCCAATAGCAGTGTCTATAATGGGTGGGGATCCCAAAGGAATAATGCATAACTTAAATTACTGCAGCTTGCAGAACTTTGCGGCCAAAAGCAGCATCCACTGAGGCCCGCACATCAACCTTGTAAAACTTAGGAAAAGTATGCACAGAAGACTAAGTCGCAGCCTTGCAGACTTGTTCAACAGAAGCTTGGTGCTGAAACGCCCAAGAGGCTCCAATAGCACGAGTAGAATGAGCGGTGACACGAAAAGGGGGAACCTTCCCCTTGGCAGAATAGGCCCCAACAATGGCCTGAGGTGTCCATTTGCTAATGGTAGACTTGGCGGGCGCCAAACCCTTCCTAGGCCCGTAGGGCACCACGAACAAGGCATCCGTCTTACGAGAGGGAGAAGTAGCCACCAAATAGTACTTCACACAACGAACTACATCCAAAGAATGCAGGACCCTCTCCTCGTCATTGCTAGGCTTAGGACACAAGGAAGGAAGAACCACATCCTGTTTGAGATGGAAGGCAGAAACCACCTTAGGAAGGAAATCTGGCTTAAAGCGAAAGACCACCTTGTCCTGGTGTCTCTCAAAGTAAGGGGCCTGAATGGACAGAGCCGCCAACTCAGACACGTCGAACAGAGGTAATAGCCACCAAAAAGGCAACCTTTTGTGTAAGCAAAGAAAGTGAAACATCCTGCACCGGCTCAAAAGGAGGCCCCTGGAAAGCCGACAGAACCAAATTCAAATCCCAAACGGGCAACAAAGGCTTTCTAGGGGGCCGCACATGCCTTAACCAATGGATGCAGAGCAAAGAACCTTTGAAAGAAGACCGCCAGGGCAGAGACCTGCCCTTTCAGGGTACTAAGCTGGATCCCCAGGTCCAGACCGTGTTGAAGAAACTCCAAGATCCTAGGAATCGAAAACACCCTGCAAGGCATAGCCCTAGCCTCACACCAGTCAATATAGGACCTCCAAGTACTGTAGTATATGTTAGAGGAAGATCTCTTCCTAGCTCTAACAAGAGTCTGAATCGCAACCTCAGACAAACCTTCCTCCCTTAAGATGGAGGTTTCAGCAACCACGTCGTCAAAGACAGCGTTTGCAAATTGGGGTAACGTAGTGGACCTTGAGAGATCAGAACCGGAAACAGGAGCAGCCTGTACTGATCTACCGCCAGCCTTACGTCTGCGAACCAAACCTGTCTTGGCCACCTTGGGGCCACCAGAATTGCTGGTGCACCCTCTAGAGCCAGCTTGTGCACCACCGTGCCTACCATGGAGAAGGGGGGAAACAGGTACAGGAACCCCAGATCCCTCCAGGCAAGAGACATGGCGTCCACTGCCAGGGCCAGAGGATCTTGAGACACAAACTTTGGGAGCTTGTGATTGTGACGTGAGGCAAAGAGATCGACCTCTGGAAACCCCCACTTGTGACAGAGGGACCGGAATACCTTGTGGTTGAGAGACCATTCCCCTCGGCGAGAGGATCCCCTGCTCAGGGAGTCCGCCTCCGTGTTTTCCACTCCCGGAATGTACACTGCTGAGATGCATGGAACATTGCTCTCCGCCCATGCAAGAATCAGAGAAATTTCAATGAGGGCACTCCTGCTGCAAGTCCCTCCTTGGTGATTGATGTAAGCTACCGCAGTTCGATTGTCTGATCGAACCTGAACTGGTAAGACCCGTAGGTGACGCGTCGAGCATGACAGAACCAACCGAATAGCTCTCAGCTCCAAGACATTGATGGTAGTGTGAGCCTCCTGAGGACCCCACAGCCCCTTGAACTGATGTGTCTCCCAACAAGGGGCCATAAAGGATCTGCCCCTCATCAGATTGCTTGGTTCCAGCCACCACCGAAGGGACTGCTGAACCCGGGGAGACATCAGGAATGACTGATCCAATGACTGCTGACATCTGTCCCAGGCCAACAATAGATGGAGCTGGAGCGACCTCATGTGGAACTGAGCAAAGGGAACTGCCTCGAAGGAAGCCACCATCAATCCCACCAGTCTCATCACTAGCCGGATAGAAGGATGAGGTTTGGACAGGAGAAGATGTATCAGATCCTGAACCATCTGCACCTTGGACTGAGTTAGGAACACCCTGGTCCAAAAGGTATCCAGATTCATGCCCAGAAACGAGATCTCCCTTGAGGGGGAGAGAGAAGACTTGGGATGGTTGATTACCCAGCCGAACCTCTCCAGCGTCGCCACCACCAACCTGGTGTCCATCTCCGCCTGACAGAGAGGATGCCGTAATGAGGAGGTCGTCCAGATACGGCACAATGCGAATGCCCTGGGCTCTGAGAAGGGCCATTACGCCCACCAGCACCTTGGTGAACACCCTTGGTGCCGAAGTCAACCCGAAAGGGAGGGCCACACACTGAAAGTGCTGATCTCCCACCACAAACCTAAGAAATCTCTGGTGTGCTGGGAAGATTGGTACATGACTGTAAGCATCCTTGATGTCTATGGACGTCATGAAATCCCCCTGACGAAGGGAATTGATGGCTGAGCGCAGAGTCTCCATGCAGAACTTCTTGGTTCTGATGAACCTGTTGAGAAGCTTCAAATCCAGAATGGGTCTTATGGATCCATCCTTTTTGGGAACCGTGAAGAGGTTGAAATAATAGCCCCGGCCTCTCTCTGAGAAAGGCACCGGGCATATGACATCCATGACCAGAAGATTCTTTACAGCCAACAGGAGCCCCTGCGCAGCCCGGGGATCCGAGGGCACCCGAGACCTTAGGAATCTGGGAGGAGGCCGGTACTCGAACTCCAGTTTGTACCCGGAAGAGACCACTTCCAAGATCCATTTATCTGCGACCTCCTGGGCCCAGACCTGGAAGAAGTGCCGCAGCCCCCACCAGCAAGGGTGAGGGCGTCCCCTCATTGCTCAGCCGTCTTGGCAGCAGGCTTGGAACCCCAGTCAAGGCCTGGACGTGCACGTCCTCTGCCTCTGTTCCAGGAATCACCTCTGAAATTAGAGTAGGCAGCCTATGCCTGCTCTGGCACCGCGAAAGGAAGGATTAAAGGAGCCCGCCCCCCGAAAGGAGAGACGCTGCTTCTTTCGCTGAGGTAACTTTCCATCTTTCGCCACTGAATCCAATTTATCTCCGAACAGCCGCGTACCCAGGAAGGGTAGCGCTGTGAGTGATTTCTTAGCCGCAATGTCAGCCGCCCACTGGCGTAACCAGACCGATCGGCGAATCGCCACCAGAAATGCCGAGGTTCTACTACACATAATAATTGTGTCATCCATAGCAGATAAAACAAAGGTCATAAATGATTCACACCGCTTAAAGGGCTGTGAATTCATCACTGGCCGGGTTAAGCTGGGAACCACTCAACAGGTCCCCAACCACAGACCTGGTAGCCACAGTCGCGAGCGCCGATGCACAAACAGGCCGCAAGGCTGAACCCACACTGGCAAAGGCATGGCATGCCATCTGATCAATGCGTTTGTCCTCACCATCTTTAAGAGTGGTGGCGTCTGGAGAATGTACAACGGAGGTGTTGGACAATCCCAGAAAGTGCACATCGACCTCGGGAGGGGACGACCAGCGCTTCACCGCGTCCACCGGGAAGGAATACTTCCTATCCCATCCCTGAGGAACACCGGGGAGCCGGCTAGGCCTCTCCCATTCCTTAAGAATCATGCAATCAAAATGATTCTCATTTGGGAACTCCAAGCGGGGCTTAGAAGTCCCAAAGAATTCCCCCTTCTGCAGGGGGGTCTCCGCTGGCGGAGAAATATCAAGTACCTCAAATAGATGGGCCAGGACCTTGGGGGTATCCACGACATCCCCCAGAGCCTGCCCGGCATCAGTATCAAAAAACTGCTGATCCTCAGCATCAGATTCCTCAAACAATTCCCCCTCCTCAAGTGGGGAATAATCAGACCAGTCAAGGGAATCATAGTCATCAAAATCCAGTACCGGCGCGGCCGGCGACAGATGCCTTCTCTTAGCTGGGGCCTTTTTGGCCGCAAAGCTAGAAATCAACTTTTCGATGTTGGCCAGCCTAGCACAAACATCAGCTTGCGACTCCCCCCTAATGACCGTGTCACTTGGGGTACGGATAAGGTGGGGTGGGGTAGGTGATGAGGCCGGCGGCACAGACCAAGACGCCTGGGACCCCGACTGCCGCGTTATGGCCTGCTGAGCACATGGTATGCAAATCAATACATTATCCCCCGTAAGGGATACCCCACAACCCACACACTGCCGAGATTGCTCCAAAGGGAGCCTAAGCCCAGTATCCTGGGGAGCCTCCATATGGTGATTTTAAGGTAGTCGCAATGACCAGAGGGAATTACACTACTTGAGCTACCCGGGATGCCCCTTTAAGTCCCTGGTGGGAGGATTTGTATGTGCCCCAATTTAACCCAAAGGAACCTAGGACCGGGAGAACCCCCTTTTGTTATAATTGATAGGGAGTCCTCCTGAAAGACACAATGAAGGGACCCAGGAAAAGGCACGCAATCATGCACACAAACTATACAGTATAAATACATATAATATAAAAAAGCACCAATGACAAAGTAGCGCAGGGATGCCCCAGCGCTAGAATGGGCCCACAGCGCATAATAAGAGAAAAAACGGGGGCTCAACAGGGCACTCACGGAGGGAAATGGCATCCAGCCAGCCAGGCTACCAGGAGCAAGAGAGAGAAGAAGGGCGGGCCAGCGCGGATAGCGCACCTGGCCCCGCCCCCTTCCCTCAAACAGTGAAGACGCGGTTCCTAGCAGTGGCTGGGAACCGCAATGGCGCCAAACGAGGGGGCGGGCCGCGGCAAGCGCGCCGAGCGCCCGGCCCCCAAATCAAGCCGTCCTGAGGGGAAGAAGCTCCCCCATCCACAATGGACGCAGCATGCCAAGCATGTAAAGTAACCACACTAACATACGCTCAACACACACACACACACACATATAATTAAGGGGATTTTATGAAAAGACAGCGCCCCCCCCCCCCCCCGGAGGGTAACAGGGGGACCCGAAAAGGGGGGGGATCCCGCACAAAGGTGTAAGGGATAAAGTAGGGACGGGGGATCCCAAACCGGGATCACCAACCCCTTAATATGGGGTCTCAAGGGGGAGCATAGCTCCCTGAATACACCTCTAAGGTGTTGCCTACCCTTACCCGGACCTTCAGCCAAGGCTGGGAGGCATAGTATTGGGCTAAATTTAATAGGGTCCGGGCAGAAATAGGGGCAAAGTGGCCGGGTGTAGACCCGGCTTACCTGCAAGGAAGAAACAGAGCCATCTTCTGACTTGCTCGCTGTCTGCAGAGACGAAAACTGGGTAATGTGTGGGAGGTCCCAGGCATTTATGGACCGGGAGGGGCTTCTTTTTTCCTGTCATCTCTGCAGAATTTCGCCCTCTACTGGATATAACCCATATGTCATGAATATTGGAAGCGGGGTGTGTGACATACTTGGAATAAACTCAAAGTGACAGTGCCCCGAAAGACTAAAGCGTCAGTGGGCTGGGACAACCATGTACTGGTGGGGCAGAAAGCACACGCGTCTGCAGCCCAAGTCCTTCAGATAAACTGTGTGGCGGCCGGGGATCACAAGGTAGAGGTCTGCAAAAACACAGTCACCTGCTAAATGGTCAGCAGAAATGATGAGAATACTCTGCTCATAGAAACAAAATTAAAACAAATGGCTATTGGTATGTTACAACACTTCGAAAAAGGTCATTATAAAACATTTTTCCAGCCTTTACATACATATGCTAAAACATTTAACTTGCAAGAAACAGGTTTGACCAAAGAACAAGGCAGCTACATTGCAGACTAGGTCCATCAAATGACTGGAGCTCTAGAATGTTAATGTGAAGCAGCCATTGCTAAGGTTATCAATTACCCAGAACAGACCTGTGCCTTACAGTAAGTCAGTTCCCTGGCCAGGGGAGCTGGCATTGGTCCTTGGGAATGGTTCATGATATCCGCATAGTGTGGCCACTAGGCAAAAGTCTGTCACAATGTGAAAGATGAGCTGAAGGACCTACCCAGTGACCTCAGAAAATTGAAAAAAAAGCTTAATTGGTCAGCAATCGCCAAAGTAGCCCGTTAGCACTAAACCTGGCTGTTGGTGCCCTGGAAAATATATTTGTAGACTTTTGCAATTATTTTATTTAAATGGCTTCTACCAAGCATCAGTGTCAATACAAGGAGTGTCCTATGGATCATTCTTCAAAGCTCCCGCAGATGCAATACAGATTTACACACAAGTATCATTTCAACATGATAACTCTGCCAAGGATTAACACGTGTGGACCTGCTGAAGATCTTCTTTCAGTAATATTTATGGTGTGAACAGATATGCTTGAAATCAATAGCATCTGCTAAGGCATTAACAAAGTGAGCATCATATGCTCACATGTTACTAACCTACTACTGAAAAATCTATATACCAGTGGGTACATTCTGAAACTTGTAAATATTAAAATTGAAGCACATTTTGGACACCAATTAGATTATACAGTAGTTCCAATGAAGGAAAAAAGGTTAACTGGTTAATGTTTCTAAAATAAAATTAACTGGTCAAATTAATCCATTTAGCAAATGTAATTACAAGAGCTAAACTTGGTCTGTAAAGAAAAAAAAAATACAACTCTGTGAGTTGATATTGTACGCATACAGCACGTCCTGCTCCCGAATAGTAATAACATGTGGGTAATCCTCCGGCGTCGTGCACTGCAGACATGTAGAAAACAAGCTCCTCCCGGCCCTACATACACCGAGGGACCTCCCACAAATCCCCAGCATTGAAAAGCAGTGAGAAAGAGAGGCCAGGAGAAACAACCACCCAAAACTGGCAAAAATATCAAAGATAACAATCACCAACAGGGGATCCAGAACAAGGTGAAAACAGGGTGGGGTGGAGCAGGACGTGCTGTATGCGTATAATATCAACTCTACAGGTGAGTACTACAGAGTTGTATTATTCTAAGCATACAGCACGTCCTGCTCCCGAATAGTAATAACATGTGGGGCATCCAATAGCAGTGTCCATAAAGAAGGGTGGGATCCCCAACAGAAGGCAACAGCAAGCAGTCTAAACTACTGCCGCCTGCAGAACCTTGCGGCCAAACACAGCGTCAGCTGAGGCCCGAACATCAACCTTGTAAAACTTTGTAAAGGTATGTACAGAAGACCAAGTAGCGGCCTTGCAAACTTGCTCCACAGAGGCCTGGTGCTGAAAAGCCCAAGAAGCCCCAACAGCTCTAGTAGAATGAGCAGTAAGACGGAAGGGGGGAGTCTTCCCCTTAGCAGTATAGGCTTGAACAACAGCTTGACGAATCCATTTACTGATGGTAGACTTGGCGGGAGCCAAACCCTTCCTAGGCCCGTGAAGCACAACGAAGAGAGCATCCGTCTTTCTAAAGGCCTGAGTGGTAACCAGGTAAGACTTGACACACCCGACCACATCCAAGGAATGCAAAACCCTTTCCTTAGGGTTACTAGGATTAGGGCACAAGGAAGGAAGTACAATATCTTGATTCAAATGAAATGCAGACACAACCTTAGGCAGGAAGTCTGGCTTGAAGCGAAACACCACCTTATCCCGGTGTCTCTCAAAGTAGGGAGGCTGAATGGACAAGGCAGCCAACTCAGACACACGTCTAACCGAAGTGATGGCTACCAGGAAGACAACCTTGAGCGTGAGCACAGCGAGAGCGGCCTCATGAATAGGCTCAAAGGGAGCCCCCTGCAGGGCCGACAAAACTAAGTTCAAATCCCAAAGAGGAACCATAGGTTTCCGAGGAGGGCGCACATGAGTGACCCCTTGAAAGAAGGTCTTGATAAGAGAGTGCTGGGCAATGGTCTTTTGAAAGAAGATAGACAGGGCCGAAACCTGGCCCTTCAAGGTACTAAGCTTAAGACCTAAGTCTAGACCATGTTGTAAAAACTCCAGCACCCTGGATACTAAGAATTCCCGGCAGGGAAGAGACCTGGATTCACACCAGTCAATGTAAGCACGCCATACTCTATAATAGATGGCAGCAGAAGTCTTCTTCCTGGCTTGCACCATAGTAGCCACAACAGATGCAGACAAACCCTTTTCCAAGATGGAGGTTTCAATAGCCAAGCCGTCAAAGCTAGCGTTAGTAAATTGGGATGGCGTAGAGACCCTTGAGTCAGAAGGTCTGGCAACCTTGGCAGATCGTACTGATCTACTGCCATTTGAACCACATCTGCGAACCACACACTTCTTGGCCACCTTGGGCCCACCAGAATCGCGGGTACCCCTTCCAGAGCGATCTTGCGCAGCACTCTGCCCAGAAGGGGAATTGGTGGAAACACATACAGGAGCCGAAACTCCCTCCAAGACATTGACAGGGCATCCGTGGCCAGAGCCAGGAGGATCCTGAGACAGGGATACAAAGCTCGGTAGCTTGTGATTGTGACGTGACGCAAAGAGATCCACGTCTGGCACACCCCAACGGTGACACAGGGACTGAAATACCCTGTCGCAGAGAGACCATTCCCCCTGACGGGACGACCCCCTGCTCAGAGCATCTGCAAGCAGATTCTCCGTCCCCGGGATGTAGACAGCTGATATGCATTGTACATTGGTCTCTGCCCAAGTTAGAATCAGAGACACCTCCTGGAGAGCACCCTTGCTCTGGGTTCCTCCCTGATGATTGATGTAGGCAACCACCATCCTGTTGTCTGAGCGTACCTGAACCGCCAGACCTGCAGGTGCTGGGTCAATCGTTCCAGCACCAATCGGACCGCCCTGAGTTCCAGGACACTGATAGGAAGATGGGCCTCCTGACCCCACCTCCCCTGGAAGCGCAGGGACTTCCAGAATCCCCCCCAGCCCGAAAGACTGCCATCCGTTGTGACCGTCTCCCAAGAGGGAGCCAGGAAGGATCTGCCCCTTGTCAAGTTCCTGTGGTCCAACCACCATGCAAGGGATTGCCTGACCGAGGGGGGGGATCACCCAGCTGTCCTCCAAAGATGCTGGGTCCATGTTCCATACTGACAGAAGGTGAAGCTGCAGAGTTCTCAGATGAAACTGGGCAAAGGGCACCGCCTCGAAGCTTGCCACCATCGAGCCCACCAGCTGCATTCCCTGCCGGATGGAGGGATGAGGGTTCGCGAGCAGGGATCTCGCCTGGGTTGTCAGAGCTTCCACCTTCTGCGGGGGAAGGAATATCCTTGACTGAACCGAGTCCAGAATCTTCCCCAGAAATGGGGTTACTGAGGAGGGGGACAGAGAGGAATCTGGGTAATTGATCACCCAGCCGAAGGACTCCAGGGTGGACACCACCAACCGAGTGTCCAGCTCTGCCTGCCGCAGAGAGAGACATCACCCCTGCCAGCACCTTGGTGAAGACCCTTGGAGCCGACGTAAGGCAGAATGGCAGGGCCACGAACTGATAATGCTGATCCAACAGCGCAAATCTGAGGAACCTTTGGTGCCCTGGGAACACCGGAACGTGCAGGTAAGCGTCCTTGATGTCCACAGATGTCTGGACGCAGCGAGGCAATGGCCGAGCGCAGAGTTTCCATACGAAAGTGCCTGCTTCTGACAAATTTGTTTAGGATTTTCAAATCCAGAATGGGTCTGACTGACCCGTCCTTTTTGGGCACCG
This sequence comes from Gastrophryne carolinensis, assembly GCA_027917425.1. NCBI lineage: Eukaryota > Metazoa > Chordata > Amphibia > Anura > Microhylidae > Gastrophryne > Gastrophryne carolinensis. Next base: position 200,137,501 of record CM051237.1, read on the forward strand.
TGAACAGGTTGGAATAAAACCCCATGCCCCTGTCTCTTAAGGGGACCTCGCAGATGACCCCGAGCTCCAGAAGGTCCTGCACAGCCAGCATCAGGACACGAGCTGAGGCAGGATCCTATGGGATCCGAGACCCAACGAACCTGGTAGGGGGCAGTACAGCAAATTCTATCTTGTAACCGGAGGAGACTCCTCCTCCTCCTGAATCCACCGGTCTGGGACAAGGCGTCTCCAGACATGCTCGAAGTGCTGTAGACGTCCCCCCACCCTGACGGGCGAGGACGCCCCTTCATGCTTGGGGGGGGCTTTGGGCTTGGGCCCCCAGGAGGAGCCAGGACGGCGTCCTCTGTTCTTGTTCCAGGACTCTGCGCGAGACCCAGCGAAGGACACCCCTCTACCCTGCTTAGCCCCACGGTAGGGGGTCGAATGGGAGCTTGGACCACGAAAGGGCCGAATCTGACGCTTGCGCTGGGGCAACTTGGCACCCTTGGCAAAGATATCTAATCTTTCTCCAAACAGGCGCAGCCCTTTAAATGGGAGCCCCGTAAGGGCCTTCTTGGCTACGTTGTCAGCAGCCCACTGGCGTAACCAGATCGCGCGGCGTATGGCCACCACCAGAGCAGAAGATCTAGCGCTCAGCTTAATAGCATCGTCCGATGCAGATAGGATAAAATTCACAAAGGTCTCACAGGTGGCCAGAGCGTTGGCGGCCTCAGAGGGCAAGTCATCCGCCCCTTCCAGGGCAGTCTTAACCACCGTCCTGAGCGCCACCGGCGTGATGGCTAAGGCGCAAACCGGGCGTAGCAACGCTCCCCCAAATGCAAAGGCATGACATGCCAATTGATCAACTCGCCGATCCTCTAAATCCCGCAGAGTAGTAGTGTCAGGGGAGTGCATAATAGAGGTGTTGGACAGACTCAGAATCGGGGCATCGACCTCGGGCAGCGATGTCCAACACTTTACCAGATCGGCAGGAAATGGATACTTCTTATCCACAGCTTTAGGAATCCCCTAGAGTTTGCTGGGATGTTCCCATTCTTTCAGCACTAGGTTATTAAAGTGAGTTTGTTCGGGAAACTCCAACCGCACCCTAGCGGTATGGAACAGATCACCCCTTTGCAGAGGGGCCGCGGGAGGGGGAGAGAGGGATAACACATCAAAGATCTGAGACAGCAGTCTGTCAATGTCGTCCTGGGACCAAAGATCAGAACCAGACTCCTCCTGACTCCTGGACTCGTCCTCGTAGGATCCTGAGTCAGAGAGCAGTTCCCCTTCCTCTGATGGGGACTGAGCATAGGAAAGCAGTAAATCATCAGATTCTACAGGGAGAAAAGTAGCTTCAGGATTCAAATGACGCCTCTTGGCAGTAGCCTTGCGCGCCAAGGAGCCAGCGATGAAGCTTTCCACACTAGCCAATCTAGAGGCCAAATCAGCGTGAGAATCCCCACTAGTATTGGGGGTTAGGCTCAAGCTTGGGGGAGTAGGGGAAGTAAGGCGAGGTGCGGGCCCAGCCTCGGAAGAGGTGGGGAGACCGGCTAGCGCCTGTTGGGCACAAGGTACGCAGACCCGTGTATTGTCACCACTGCTAGGTAAAACCCCACAAGCTGCACACAGACGGGCTTGTCCCGGGGGGGACCCCGTTCGCAATGTCCTGGGATGCCTCCATATGGTGATTATTAAATTCAATATGCCAGTAGGGATTGACGCTTTAAGCAACCCTGGATGCCCCAATAACCCGCTGGGAAGTGGGAGTAAGTTCTGAAAAATGGTCTGGACCGGGCGCTACGTCGGGCCGGGAGAAGCCACCGAGGACCGATGTCTGAAAGACACAAGGGGAACAGGGATGTCAGAGCCGAGCGCGAAGAAGCAAGCTAGGGAAAAGATCGCCCATGAGGGCACTTACAGGTCTGCGAGGGGAGGACCATCTTCACCACGCGCATGCGAGAAGGAAATGGCGCCCAGCGAACCTCGAAGGGCGGGCCAGAGTGGGCGATGACGCGGAACGCGCCAGACCGAACCACGCCCCCCCCCCCCCCTGGAGAGCGCGAAGCTAGAAGGTGTGCAGCCAATCAGGAGTGAATGGTAGATACGTCAGCATCACTTCAGAGAAGAAGTCTGACAGAGTGAATAAGGAGATTTGAAAAACGCCGTAGCTTCCCCGAACAGTGCTGCCGTATGCGCCTAGAGCACAGTAAAACGCTGCGGTCAGTTGAAAAAGTAAAAAAGTGAAATGCGCTCTGACACCCGGTAGCGCTAAAGCATCTATAGTGTAATTAGGGCAAGGAGTAGGCCAACAAACACACAACCCCCCCCCCTTTTTCCCCCCACTAACGGGGGAATCTGGGGAGGAAGGTGACCTGAATAGAGGGTTCACCGTTAGATGGGACATGGGGGCACTGGTGCGGGAGGGGCATCCAACTGAAGGCTCACCATTCGCCTTAACCGCCTACCCTATGGTGGGGGATTGCAGTGGAGACTAGCTCCGTAAGCACATTAGGTGCTGCCTACCTTCACCCGACCAACGCAGCCCAGGCTGGGAGGCATATTCTTTTACAAAAGGACGGGTGGAAATAGTCCCGCAGGGCCTCGGGCTGTAAAGCTCCGCTCGCCTGCGAGAGGGTGATACTTCATGTCTTCGCAGTTCCAGCACTGCAGAGAAATCTGGGGATTTGTGGGAGGACCCTCGGTGTATGTAGGGCCGGGAGGAGCTTGTTTTCTACATGTCTGCAGTGCACAGCGCCGGAGGCGGAGGATTACCCACATGTTATTACTATTCGGGAGCAGGACGTGCTGTATGCTTAGAATAAACATCTTTCTTACCCAACTTTAAAGTGAGAAAGATTTATTTTTGTAAGGACAGTTACTTTAAAGTGGACCAAAAGGCTGATTCAATCTCCTCCAGGAATCCTGATTTGGGATGAGCCCCTGTTTGAACCCCGCTCCCCCCCAGTACCTCACCTATGAGCCCACGGCATATGTGCAGCCAGCGGCAGCACCACTTAAGTCCTTTTACTGCTGCGCATGGTCACGCCCATGCACAGCCGAAGGATGCAGAGTTTAACACAGAGGGGCATCCCAAACCTGGGTGCCGCATGGGGACAGACCAAAAATCTTGAATAGTAAAAATCACAGGTTTTGGTCCAATTTAGGACATTTCATCATCACAATCCAGCTTCAAAGATCTAACTTCCATAATATGGTAGAACAAAAAGCTTAAAATGTGTTGGAAAAAGACACGTTGAATGGTGTGTTAGCAAATTTTGGTAAACCATTTTATGCCAAAGGCATATATATATATATATATATATATATATATATATATATATATATTGTCATGGATTGGGGCGAACGGCAGTGACTCAGAGGACAGTTCTTCAAATCAAACGTAATTTATTGAAAATAAAGATTCAACAGCCAAACATCTCTTAACATCAGAGAAGGTTTGCAGCCAAAATGCAGAATAGCAAGCGGTTACCTCACCGGCTCTTAGTAAAGTCCAGGGTAGGAAAATGCAGCAAGCTGAAAAAAACGCAATTCTGTGAAACTCACCTGTAGAATTGCTTTAATTTCCTATCCATTCCAGGCCGTCCCGATAGCTGTCACAGTTGGTTAACTCCACCCCAAAGGGGGCGTGGACCGCAAGATCAAAGATGTGGCTCCTCCCAGACCCCTACAAATAGCAGCTGCCTCTCAACCAATACCCAGTAATTCAAAAGCAGTAACTCAAATAGTAAGAGGCAGGCCAGGAGGCCCCGAACATAGGAGACCATGTTACTTCACATAGCCTCTGCTTGTACTCTCTCAAACCTAAAAACCTAAATTTGTATAACCAGTGTCCTAAAGGGCATGCAGGACATAATAAAACTCAAAAGGGCGGGTTGGACGGCCTGGAATGGATAGGAAATAAAAGCAATTCTACAGGTGAGTTTCACAGAATTGTGTTTTTCTTTCCAATCCATTCCAGGCCATCCCGATAGTTGTCACAGTTGGGACATCCAAAAGCAGTGTCCATATGGGTGGGATCCCCAGTGCGGAATAGCAGGTAGTTCATTAAACTACCTCCTGAAGCAACTTTCGGCCAAAAAACAGCGTCAGCTGAGGCCCTGACATCCAACTTGTAAAACTTTGTAAAAGTATGAACTGAAGACCAAGTGGCAGCCTTACAAACTTGTTCCACCGAGGCCTGATGCTGAAAGGCCCAGGAAGCACCAATGGCTCTAGTAGAATGAGCTGTGATCCGAAAAGGGGGTTCTTTCCCCTTGGCAGAATAGGCTCGTACCACCACCTGTCTAACTGTCCACTTACTGAGTGTGGACTTGGCCGGTGGAGATGCCTTTCTAGAGTTAAGACAAAAAAGCAAATCCGATTTCCAGAAAATACCATTTTGTGATTACTCACCTGTAAAATGGGTATTATAAGTATGTCACACACCCCGCTTCCAATATTCATGACATGTGGGTTCTTACCTGTAGAGGGCAAACTTTTGCAGAGATGACAGAAAAAAAAGGAAGCCCCTCCCGGTCCATAAATACCCGGGACCTCCCACACATTCCCCAGTATAGGATAGCAGTTAAGGGGACCAGGAAGAGCCAAATATAACAATAGTAACACCAAACGCTTCACCATATAAAGGATCCAGAATACCAATAAGGGCGGGATGAAGCGGGGTGTGACACATACTTATAATACCCATTTTACAGGTGAGTAATCACAAAATGGTATTATTTCAAGTATGTCACACACCCCCGCTTCCAATATTCATGACATGTGGGACATCCAATAGCAGTGTCCGTCATGGGTGGGGAACCAAACAAGGCAACAACGTACAAACTTAAACCACTGCGGCTTGCAGAACCTTGCGGCCCAAAACAGCATCCCCAGAAGCCCGCACATCAACCTTATAAAACTTGGAAAAAGTATGAACGGAAGACCAAGTAGCAGCCTTACAAACTTTTTCAACAGAAGCCTGGTGCTGAAAGGCCCAAGAAGCCCCAACAGCACGAGTAGAATGAGCAGTGACCCGAAAAGGGGGAACCTTCCCCTTGGCAGAATAGGCCCCAACAATGGCCTGGTGGATCCATTTACTAATGGAAGACTTGGCGGGCGCCAAACCTTTCCTGGGCCCAAAGGCGTCAGTCTTACGAAAAGGAGAAATAGCCACCAAATAGTACTAGGGCCAGATGTCGGGGGAAAGATCAGGAGCAATGTTAGAAAATATTATTTTACAGAAAGAGTAGTAGATGCTTGGAACAAACTTCCAGCAGAGGTAGTTGAATTTAAACATGTCACTGAATTTAAACATGCCTGGGATAAGCACACATCTATCTTAAGATAAAGAGTACATACAGTATACACATACGGGCAGACTAGATGGACCATATGGTCTCCTTCTGCCGTCAACCTTCTATGTTTCTATCCTGAGACAGAGACACAAATGCAGGAAGCTTGTGACTGCGACGTGAGGCAAAGAGATCCACCTCCGGAGTCCCCCACTTGTGGCAAAGGGACCGTAATACCTTGTGATTGAGAGACCATTCCCCTCGGCGAGAGGATCTCCTGCTCAGGGAGTCCGCCTCCGTGTTCTCCACACCCGGAATGTAAACGGCTAAGATGCATGGGACATTGCTCTCTGCCCAGGCAAGAATCAGAGACACTTCCCTGAAGGCACTCCCGCTGCGAGTCCCTCCTTGGTGATTGATGTAAGCAACCGCCGTCCGATTGAACTTGAACCGGCAAGCCCTGCAAATGAAAAGTCAAGCGAGACAGAGCCAACCGAATGGCCCCCAGCTCCAAGACATTGATGGGGGTGTGTGACTCCCGAAGCCCCCACAGCCCCTGAAACTGATGTTCCCTCCAGAAACCCCCCCCCCCAGCCCGACAGGCTGGTGTCCGTGGTGACAGTTTCCCAACAAGGGGCCAGAAAGGATCTGCCCCTCATCAGATTGCTTGGTTCCAGCCACCACTGAAGAGACTGCCGAACCCGGGGGACATCAGAAACGACTGATCCAAAGACAGCGGACACCTGTCCCAGGCCGCCAAAAGATGGAGCTGGAGCGTCCGCATGTGAAACTGAGCAAAGGGAACTGCCTCGAAGGAAGCCACCATCAATCCCACCACCACTGCGCTACACGTGTTCAACCTGGATTTTAAAGGGATTTCCAGGGATTTTCCAGGAAAATGATATATTGTTTTTTTCAGCAGAGTCTGGGCTTCAACATGAAATGTCTTGTTTGGCCTTTTTTTTGTGTATTCTCAATACTTTTGGGTGAAATATGTGCAAAAAAATAAAAAAAAACAATTTTTTACAATTTGTAGTGTTTTTTTCTAATAAAAAAATGTAAGTTTGTTAATAAAATATTATTGTGTGTGAAAGCCCTATTTCTCCCGGTACCACATATGTATTGGTAGACACCTTTTCCTGCCCAGGAAACTCCCCCAAACTGAAACAGCAGTTTAGGAGATTTCAGATAGAATACAACTATGTAATATGATTGCATAGTTGTAAGGGGTTAACTTAAAAAAAATGACGTAGGGTCCCCCCTCCCAGGGGGGTGGACCTCATTTTTTGGGGGGAATTTTAAGGGTTAAAAACCCTTAAAATCCCTCTAAAAAATGACGTAGGGTCCCCCTTACCCAGCATTACCGACCCGGACCAGCTATGGGGGCTTGTAGAACAGGGCGCAGGCTACTAGCCCACATAGGTAATGGGGGGCTGGGGGTTATGGCAAGTCACCCGCTTGCCGCAGGTGACCTGCCATACCCAGAGCCTTATGAACTGGTATAAGGGGTCTCATGGACACCTTACCAGTTCACAAAGGGTTATGTAAAAAAAAAGACACAGACACAAAATTCTTTTTTTCTTTTTTCAATTATACTTACCTCCCATCCAGTGTCCCGCGCCGCTGCAGATGACAGTTGTCGGTAGTGATCGGAGCAGGGAGGGAGGGAGGCAGGGAGATCAGAGCCTCCCTGCCTGCCACCCTCCCTGCTCCGATCGCTACCGACAACTGACAGAACGGAGCCCGGGTGCCGGTAACCAGAGGAGCGGAATGATGTCATCAAGTGGGTGGGGCTAGGGGCGGGGTTAGGGTGGGGCCAGCACCGGCCGAAGAGGATGGTGAGGGCCTGTTTCTGGGCCCTCACCTGAAGCGTGGAAAGCCCGGGGGGGGGGGGATCGGAGCCCCCCTGGTGAAGAGAAGACCCGGGGAGAGCCATCGCGCTGCGAGGTGAGTAAAGGACATTTACTTTTTTTTTTTCAGATGTCGGTGCCGGCTGGGGGGGGGGCCCTATTCCGGGCCCCCTCCTGAAGATTAGAAGCCCGGGGGCGAAAATCTACTACTTGATTCTTGTACAGAATTGCTGGCACTTTCAAATGAGGGGTCAGGTAAGTCTGTATCTTTACTTTTTTTTATACGGGGCTCTAAAATCAGCTACGTGACTCTCACGTAGCTGCCACTTAACGGTTGGAGAGGCAGCTACGTGAGAGTCATGTAGCTGGCACTAGAAGGGTTAAAGGAGCCCGCCCCCCGAAAGGAGAGACGCTGCTTCTTACGCTGAGGTAACCTTCCTCCTTTCGGGACTGAATCCAATTTTTCTCCAAACAGCCGCAACCCCAGGAAAGGTAGCCCTGTAAGTGATCTCTTAGCCGCAATGTCAGCCGCCCACTGGCGCAACCAGACCGACCGGCGAATAGTCACCAGCAAGGCCGAGGTTCTATTACACATACATATTGTGTCATCCAATGCGGACAAAACAAAAATACCCTTTTGTGAGTACTCACCTTTAAAACGGATATTATGAGTGTGACATACACTCCGCTTCAACTCTTCATGACATTTGGGTTATTCTCCAGTAGAGGGCGAACTTCTGCAGAGATGAATGCAAAAAGAGGAGCTCCTCCCAGTCCATAAATACCTGGGACCTCCCACCAATTCCCCAGTGTAAGAAAGCAGTAAGGGGACCAGGAAGAACCAAATATAACAAAACTAACAACCAAGAAACAATGGTTCACCATATAAAGGATCCAAAATACCAAAAGGGTGGGGTGAAGCGGAGTGTATGTCACACTCATAATATCCGTTTTAAAGGTGGGTACTCACAAAACGGTATTATTCCAAGTGTGACATACACTCCGCTTCAACTCTTCATGACATTTGGGACATCCAATAGCAGTGTTCGTCATGGGTGGGAACCATAAACAGTAAAGAATGCACCAACTTAAACCACTGCAGCTTGCAGAACCTTGCGGCCAAAAACGGCATCCGCTGAAGCCCGCACATCAACCTTGTAAAACTTGGAAAAAGTATGAACAGAAGACCAAGTAGCAGCCTTACAAACTTGTTCAACAGAAGCCTGGTGCTGAAAATCCCAGGACGCACCAACAGCACGAGTAGAATGCGCAGTGACCCTAAAAGGGGGAGTCCTCCCCTTAGCAGAATAGGCCCCAACAATGGCCTGACGAATCTATTTGCTAATGGTAGACTTGGCGGGCGCCAAACCTTTCCTGGACCCACAGGGCACCACGAAAAAGGCATCCGTCTTGCGGAAAGAAGAAGTAGTCACCAAATAGTACTTAACACAGCGAACCACATCCAAATTGTGCAAAACCCTCTCCTTGTCATTGCTAGGCTTAGGACACAAGGAAGGGAGAACAACATCCTGACTGAGATGGAAAGCAGAAACCACCTTAGGAAGGAAATCTGGCTTAAAGCAAAAGACCACTTTGTACTGGTGTCTTTCAAAGTAAGGGGCCTGAATTGACAGAGCCGCCAACTCAGAGACATTCCGAACAGAGGTAATAGCCACCAAGAAGGCAACCTTTTGAGTGAAAACAGAAAAAGCAATAATCTACCGCCAACCTAACAACGTCTGTGTACCAAACCCTTCTTGGCCACCTTGGAGCCACCAGAATTGCTGGTGCCCCTTCCAGAGCCAGTTTGCAAACTACCTTGCCCAGCATGGAGAAGGGAGGAAACAGGTACAGAAACCCCAGATCCTTCCAAGCAAGGGACAAGGCATCCACTGCCAGAGATAGAGGATCCTGAGATAGAGACACAAAGGCCAGGGTTTGTGATTGTGCCGTGAGGCAAAGAGATCCACCTCCGGAGTCCCCCACTTGCGACAAAGAGACCACTCTCCTTGGCGAGAGGATCCCCTGCTCAGGGAATCCGCCTCCGTGTTCTCCACTCCCGGAATGTAGATTGCCGAAATGCAAGGAACATTGCTGTCCGCCCAATGCAGGATGAGAGACACTTCCCTAAGGGCACTCCTGCTGCGAGTCCCTCCTTGGTGATTGATGTAGGCTACCGCCGTCCGATTGTCTGAACCGGAAGACCCTGTAAGTGCGACGTCAGCCGTGACAGGACAAGCCGGATGGCTCTGAGCTCTAAGACATTGATGGGATTGTGAGCCTCCTGAGGACCCCACACCCCGCTGAACTGATGACTTTTCCAGAAACCTTCCCAGCCCGACAGGCTGGCATCCGTGGTAACCGTCTCCCAGCGAGGAACCAGAAAGGATCTGCCCCTCAACAGGTTGCTCGACTCCAGCCACCACCGAAGGGACTGCCAAACCCTGGGAGACATCCTGAACGGTTGATCCAATGACAGCGGACACCTGTCCCAATGCGTCAATAGATGAAGTTGAAGAGATCTCATGTGAAACTGCACAAACGGGACCGCCTCGAAAGAGGCCACCATCAGTCCCACCATCCATCCCCTGTCGGACAGAGGGGCAAGGATTTGCCAGAAGAAGGCGGATCAGATCCTGAATCCCCTGCACCTTGGTCTGGGGTAGAAACTCTCAGGCCTGAATGGTATCCAGATTCATGCCCAGGAATGAAATCACCCGTGATGGCGAGAGAGAGGACTTGGGGAGGTTAATCACCCACCCGAACCTCTCCAGGGTCGACGCCACCTGGTGGGTGTGCAGCTCCGCCTGACGGAGGGAAGAAGCTGAAATCAATAGGTCATCCAGATACGGCACAATGCGAATTCCCTGAGCTCTGGATAGGGCCATTATGCCCGCCAGAACCTTGGTGAAGACCCTTGGCGCTGAGGTCAACCCGAAGGGATGGGCTACAAACTGAAAATGTTGATCGTCCATCGCGAACCTGAGGGATCTCTGATGCGCTGGAAAAATTGGAACATGCAAATACGCATCCTTGATATCTATGGATGTCATGAAATCCCCTTGACGAAGGGAATTGATGGCCGAGCGCAGAGTCTCCATGCGGAACTTCTTGGTTCTGATGAATCTGTTGAGGACCAGGACTTGAGGTCCAGAATGGGTCTTACAGAACCTTCTTTTTTGGGAACCGTGAAAAGTTTGGAGTAGAAACCCCTGACTCTCTCCAACGGAGGCACCGGGCATACAACTCCCATATCCAGAAGGTTTTTCACTGCTAACAGGAGCCCCTGTGCCGCCTGAGGTTCAAAGGGCACCCGAGACCTTAAAAATCTTGGAGGAGGCCAGTACTCGAACTCAAGTTTGTACCCAGAGGAGACCACTTCCAAGATCCAATTGTCTGACCTCCCTGGCCCAGACCTGGAAGAAGAGCCGCAGCCGTCCCCCCACCCGTGCGGGTGAAGGCGCCCCTTCATTGCTGAGCTGGTTTACCCGCAGGCTTGGGCTTGGAACCCCAGGCAGAAGCGGGATGGGCCCGACCTCTGCCCCTGTTTCAGGAAGAGCCTCTGACACCCGAGAAGGCCAAACCTCTGCCAGCTCTGGCACCTCAAAAGGAAAGATTGAAAGAGCCTGCCCCCCGAAAGGGACGGCGCTGTTTCTTCCGCTGAGGTAACCTACTTCCCTTTGCCACAGCATCCAACTTATCTCCAAGCAGCCGCATACCCAAGAAGGGAAGAGCTGGGAGCGATTTCTTGGCCGCAAAGTCAGCCGTCCACTGACGGAGCCATACCGAGCGGCGCATGGCCACCAATAAGGCTGAAGTCCTACTACACATAATAGTGTTGTCAGGAATCGGCGCTTACCTGGGCCCCGTTCCAACGCTGGCTTCGGGCGCCCGGCCGCAGCAGCTCCTGCCCGGCGGCCACGGCGCCGAGCACGGCCGCTCTCCTTTCTCGCGCGCGAGCACGTAACCTTTATGCCCTCCGGCGGCGCTGCACACAGCGCGCCCGCCGGAGGCTGTAGTAGGGAGGGGTTGAACCAAGGGGCACAGGCACGCCCCTTGGTTCTGGCTATGGGCCAATGAGCCCAAAAGAGAGGTTCTGGGCTACACGCCCTTTTTAGGTTCTGGTCCAATGTTTGTCAGGATTGTAGTTGCACCAATCACACACTCACCTCCCATCATATCTGTCCCTATAAAGGTTTCACCCTGCCAGTTGCTCAGTGCCTGTGATAGCGCCTTGTACCTTGCTTTTGACTCGTCATATACCATGATCTGATCTCCGTTGCCGACCCCTGCCTGAACCGACTATTCTCATCTAATCTCCGTTGCCGACCTCTGCCTGAACCGACTATTCTGATCTCCGTTGCCGACCTCTGCCTGAACCGACCATTCTCGATCTGATCTCCGTTGCCGACCTCTGCCTTGTACCTTGACCTCGAACTGTCTCTCCCCTCTGTACCGCTGTGAACTCTGACTCCCCGTGTCAACCTCTGGCCTGTCTCTGGACTTCCGCTACACTCGCTCTTAACCATTGGTTCTTCAGACCTCTATATCTGTAAGCTCTCATCCTTTGAGCCATTGAAGTCCTGGGGGCAACCGATCCCGGGCAGGCGTATTCTGCATCCCGGCAAGCGGGGGCCCCTACAGGTGAAGCTGGCTGCGGAGATTGGGGGTTGAGGGCTTACCTAGAGGGCTGGAGTTACCAGAGCGTGACAAGTGTCTTCCATAGCAGCCAAGACAAAATCCATGAGCAATTCAAATCTTTTAAGTGTCGTGAACTCAGCGCTGGCCGGATCAAGGTGAGCGTCATTTAACCAGTCCCTAATCAGAGACCTAGCAGCCACCGACACCAGCGCAGATGCACAAACAGGCCGCAAGGGCGAGCCAACACTGGCAAAGGCATGGCATGCCATCTGATCAAGGCGCCTATCCTCACCATCCTTTAGGGAAGTGGCATCTGGGGTGTGAAGCACGGAGGAGTTGGTCAACCCCAAAACTGGCGCATCGACCACAGGAGGAGAAGTCCAGCGCTTAACCGCTTCCACCGGGAAAGGATACTTCTTATCCCATCCCTGAGGAACACCCGGAAGCCGACTAGGTTTCTCCCATTCCCTAAGGATCAGTGCATCAAAATGACCCTGGGTAAAGAACTCCAAACGAGGCTTGTGGGCCCCAAAAAATTCCCCCTTCTTGAGAGGGGGCGCCTCAGGCGGCGCAATATCCAAAACCTCCAAGAGATGTGACAAAACCATGGCCGTGTCAACAGCATACCCCAGCGCCTGCCCAACATCAGCCTGACTCCTCATACAATTCCCCCTCCTCTAACGGGGAATAATCCGACATATCAAATGAATCATCATCAATATCCCAAGTCTCCTGGACCGACGACAAATGTCTCTTTTTAGCCTGGGCCTTCTTGCCCACCGCGCTAACCATAAATTTCTCGATGCTGGCCAACCTAGCACAAACATCGGAATGTGACTCCCCGCTGGCACCAATGTCACTTGGGGTACGGATAAGGCGGGGAGGGGAAGGCGATGAAGCTGGGGGCGCCAACCCAGAAGGCTGGGCACCCGACTGCCGTGATATGGCCATTTGTGCACATGGTATACAAATAAGCACATTCTCACCCGTAAGGGATGCCCCACAACCCACACATGGCTGGGATTGTCCCCCCCCTGCGGAGCCTCCATATGGTGATTCTTGTGGTCAGTCGCAAGACTGCAGGGAATTTAAGCAATAAGCAACCCGGGATGCCCCTTAAAAGTCCCAGTGGGAGGATTTGTGGGTGAGCAATCTAAGCCTAGGGAGCCCAGGACCAGGAGGAACCCCTTAAAAAGCCCATACATGAAGCAATCTGAAACACACAAGCAATAATACAATCACACTGAAGAAATAACTAAAAAATACCAATATATTAATATTGATACACAATACAACCATATGCTCAGAATATTCTATAATTAAAAATATCTATATATCCATATGAAAGCACAAAAGCATGAAGAGGAGGCCCCCCCGCTCAAGGAGGGCCCCCGCAGAAGCTAAGGAAGTGGCTGCACAGGCGCTTACCGACAGAGGAGTTAATCAGAGCAGCAGCCAGAGCAATCACACAAGATGGCCCCCGGAGAGTCACACGAGCAGAGGAGAGGAAGAAGGGGGGCGGACCAGCGCCAACCGTGCGATCGTCAGGCCACGCCCCCCTCCCGGCAACGCGGATTCCATAATCGCGCCAAATGGCCAGGTCCCGCCCCCCCACCTAACACAGCCTGAGGGAGAGAAGCTCCCCAGGCTGAGTAAAGAAGGTAAAGAGTGAAGGGGACCACAATCAACCCCAGTCAGCACCAACACCCACACAAGTGAAAGACACACTCACAGAGTGCTTCAGTAATTAAACAACTGTGGGTGAGGCCAGCCCCCCCCCCCCACCCCGGGGGAAGGGACCCGGAGGGGGGGGGGGGGAAATCCAAGCCGGAATCCAGTCATAGGGATTAAGGGACAGGGCATCCCATACCGGGATAACCAACCCGGACAACCGCCTACCCCTTGCAATGGGGTCTCACGGTGGAGCAAGGCTCCTACAATCACCCATAAGGTGCTGCCTACCCTCACCAGGACCTGCAGCCAAGGCTGGGAGGCTCAAATAGGGACAATTTAGAAAAGGTCCTGGCAGCAATAGGGATAAAAATGGCCGGGCGCGAGCCCGGATTACCTGCAAGTAAGAGAAGTCTTCATCTTCTGTCTTGCTCGCCTTCCTGCAGAGAAGGAACTGGGGAATTGGTGGGAGGTCCCAGGTATTTATGGACTGGGAGGAGCTCCTTTTTTTTACATTCATCTCTGCAGAAGTTCGCCCTCTACTGGAGAATAACCCAAATGTCATGAAGAGTTGAAGCGGAGTGTATGTCACACTTGGGATAGACATGAATAATTCACACTGCTTAAGGGCTGCGAACTCATCACTGGCCGGGTCAAGCTGGGAAACGCTCGACAGGTCCATAACGACAGACCTGGTAGCCACAGCCGTGAGCTCAGAAGCACAAACAAGCCGCAATGCTGAACACACACTAGCAAAAGCATGGCTAGCCATTTGATCAATGCGCTTGTCCTCACCATCTTTGAGAGTGGTGGCATCAGGAGAATGTACAACCAAGGTATTTGACAATCCCAGCACGGGTGCATCGACCTCAGGAGGAGACGACCAGCGCTTCACCGCGTCCACCGGAAAGGGATATTTCCTATCCCATCCCTGAGGAACACCGGGGAGCCGGCTAGGTTTCTCCCATTCCTTAAGAATAATACTTTCAGAATGCTTCTGATTTGGGAATTCCAAGCGAGGCTTAGAGGTCCCAAAGAATTCCCCCTTCTGCGGAGGGGAATTCGCTGGAGGCGAAATAGCCAGAACCTCAAACAAGTGGGTCAGGACCTTGGGGGTATCCACGGCACCCCCCTGCCCATGTTCAGCATCAGCACCAACAAACTGCTGATCCTCAGATCCATCGGATTCCTCAAACAATTCCCCCTCTTAAAGCGGGGAATAATCCGACCAGTCAAGGGTATCATAGTCATCAAAATCAAGAACCGGCGCAGCCGGAGACAGGTCCCTTCTCTTAGCCGGGGCCTTTCTGCCCACAGAGCTAGAAATCATTCTCTCGATGTTGGCCAGCCTAGCACATACATCAGATTGTGACTCCCCGCTAATGACAATGTCACTCGGGGTCCGGATCAGGCGGGGTGGAGTAGGTGATGAGGCCGGCGGCACTGACCCAGACGCATGGGCCCCCCGACTGCCACGTTATGGCCTGCTGAGCACATGGTATGCAAATCAGTACATTATCCCCCATAAAGGATACCCCACAGCCCACACACTGCTGGGATTGCCCCGAAGGGAGCCCGAGCCCGGTATCCTGGGAAGCCTCCATATGGTGATTTTACTGTAGTCGCAATGACCAGAGGGAATTACGCTGTTTAAGCAACCCGGGATGCCCCCTTTAAGTCCCAAGTGGGAGGATTTGAATGATACCCCAATTTAAAACAAAAGGACCCCAGGACCGGGAGAACCCCCCTTTTAACACTTGATAGGGAGTCCTCCTGAAAGACAATTGCAGGGACCCATAAGGCACAATCGGACACATAACCAACATACTTATATGCAGCTAAGAAAGGCATAAAAGCATAATACCCTCAGCCCAGGAAGACGCGGGCGGGGGGGGGGGCTATATAACATATATAGATAAAATACATACTTAAATATTCCCATCATAGAAATACATATACATATATACCATTCCCCCTCTCTTCCCTCCTTACAAATGCAAGCAACAAGAAGGAAGAAGTAGGACTCACCAAACCGCATTTCACCAGTGCTACAGGGACATGCAGCAGCCACACGAGTCTTCGAGAACTTTCTGGCCGCGGGAGCATCACTGGAGCGATGGCCAGGCCTGTGCGCCGCACGCCCATGACTCCGCCCCCTCGGCCAGTCCCCAATAGCGGCATAGCAGCAGCGACCGTCGCCTGCCCCCCGACCCGCGAGGAGCTGGTGGGGCGCGCCGGCCCGCATGCAGCCCGTGCCCCCTTCCAGAGGCCTTCGCATAACAAGGGAGGCGAGTATGTGGGAGCAGCGGCAGCGGACTGCTCCTCGCCGTAGCGCTGCCATGGCGACGGAGCTCTCCGCCGCTGCCCCAACGCAGTAGTATACACAAGCACTACACACAATAAAAATAAAACTATGTGGGAGAAGGGAGGGTGATATACAAAAGTATATCATGGTTTCTTAGCAGGTTCACCATAAGAGACCTGCGGCTGACCAGCATGTTCCATGAGACCCGCAGCCCGGAACCATATGCTCTGTAAAACGCCCAAGACCCCGGCGTTTCACCCTACCGTCACGGATCCCTAACAGCCAAAGCTGGGAGGCATCAGGTGGGTCAGAAGAATCCGCGGAAATAGGGTCCTGCAGCAAGCCGACAGGTTAGAAGGCCCCGATTTGCTGCTGAAATCCTGAGCGAGTGTAAGTGATCTGTGCAGCTCCACTGCAAGAAGTAAACTGAGCAATGGTTGAGAGGCAGCTGCTATTTGTAGGGGGCCGGGAGGAGCCACATCTTTGATCTTGCAGTCCACGCTCCTTTGGGACGGAGTTACCCAACTGTGAATTATCGGGACGGCCTGGAATGGAAGGGCATACGAGCCCACGCTGTTAATCCCCACAAGTCCAAGTTTGGGGTGACACAAGCAAAGTCCTTCGGCTTTAATCCAGTTCTCTTATTCACATTGGGCAGTACGGCCTGGGCTCCTTACTCCAGGCTGGTCAACAGCCAACTGACAGGCTCAGCGGCTCCTTTTATTTAGGCTTCCCCTGCAATCAGCCTCATCACCTGTGCAAGGCCTGGGATCAGGGAACAAACCTGTAGAGGACTGGGCAATGTGAACTGCTAGCAGCTTCTTTTCAGAAAGAAAGAAAAAACCTGTAGAGGACTGGGGTATGTGAACTGCTAGCAGCTTCTTTTCGGAAAGAAAGAAAAAATAGAAACAAAGAAGGAAGAAAGGAAGAAGGAAAGAAAGAAATAATGAAAGGAAAGAAAGGAGGGAAGAGTGGATAAGAAAATGCAAGAGTGCGAAAGAAAGGAGGGAGTAGAAGAATGCGGGAGAGGGAGAGAAAGGCACAGAGAAAGCAAAGTAAGGAAGGAAGAAAAGTTGACAATGGGAGGAAGGAAGGAGGGAGGAAGGAAGGAGTAAGGGAGGGGAGAAGAAAAATATAGAAAGAAGAAATGGACAAAAGAAGTAGAGAGGGAAGGGAGGGAGGAAGGTAGGTAGAGAAAATATAAAGGGAAGCGATGGGAGAAATAAAGAGAAAAAGTTGAGAGTGTGGGAAAGAGCAAGGCAGTGAGAGAAAAAAAAAAAGACAAGGACACAGAGAGGTGGGGAGAAAGATTGAGAAAGAAAGTAAAGAAAGAAGGCAGGGATGGAAAAAAAAGCAAATGGGGAAATAAAAGGAAGAGGGGCCAAGAAAACGAAAGAAAGGAGAGTGAAAGAGAGAGAGAGAGATAGACAGAGAGAAATAGGAGAGAGACAAGGAAAGGGAGAGACAGAGAAGAGACAACAGGCAGGGACTAAGGTAGTCGATCTCAAGCACCATGGCACAGGCATTCAGCTCACCCTCTATGCTCAGTGCAGCGTGTTTTTCTGGAGGGGCTCTACTTGCATCCTGGCCGTGATCTTGTACTTGCCACCGCTGTTCGGGCCCCGACCCCACCGATTCTGTTGAGGCCCCCTGGATGGCCTTGTGTGTGACTCCTGCCGGCGGAACCACACCCCCTTTCACTTGCTGCGCTGCTAAGTCGCCGCTGCTTCTTCACTTAAAGGACGTAGATTCAGGCTGAAAGTGGCACCAGGGAGTTGCGCACAAGATCGCCCCCGCTAAACCACCGATGAGTGCCATGCCAGCCACCCTGCCAGTTCCATAACCCCGCGATCACTGGCCGAGGTGGGCCCCCCTGGCTACGAGTCCCTCCGCACGTAACTGGGTTTGCTGCCCTTTGACGCCAGCCCTGAGTCTTGGCATGGAAATTCAACGGTAGTGAGTATCGAATAAAGTGTCTATAAAATCAAGTCAGAAGATTGGAAAGGAAAAGTTCTAAGAAGCATTATTTCTAAATAACACATAGTTCACCTTATTGCAGAAAATTGGAAAAGGAAAGGAAAAGAAGCAGAAATCACAAGTTTAAAGGATCTGCATTTTCATGGGGCCTAATGCTTTCCTTGAAACTACATGTCAGGTGGGGCCCTGGTTAACAAGGAAAAAATACCATTTTGTGAGTACTCACCTGTAAAATGGTTATTACGAGTATGTCACACACCCCACTTCCCGATATCCATGACACTTGGGAACCCAGCCTGTAGAGGGCGATCTTGCAGAGATGACATGGAAAAAAGGAGCCCCTCCTGGTCCATAAGTACTGGGTTCCTCCCACTATTCCTCAGTCTTTTTAAACAGCAGTGAAGAACCAGGAAGAGCCAATTATATTCAATAATTGTAAAATTATATGAGAATAATATGAAAAAAAGGATCCCTTAGAACAAAAAGAGCCAATTATATTCAATAATTGTAAAATTATTTGAAATAATAACCATATAAAGGATCCCTCGAACAAAAAAGGGCAGGGGAATTGGGGGGTGTGACATACTCGTAATAACCATTTTACAGGTGAGTACTCACAAAATGGTATTATTCCTAGTATGTCACACCCCCCACTTCCCGATATTCATGACACTTGGGACATCCAATAGCAGTGTCTATAATGGGTGGGGATACCAAAGGAATAATGCATAACTTAAATTACTGCAGCTTGCAGAACTTTGAGGCCAAAAACAACATCCGCTGAGGCTCGCACATCAACCTTGTAAAACTTAGGAAAAGTATGCACAGAAGACTAAGTCGCAGCCTTGCAGACTTGTTCAACAGAAGCTTGGTGCTGAAAAGCCCAAGAGGCTCCAATAGCACGAGTAGAATGAGCGGTGACACGAAAAGGGGGAACCTTCCCCTTCGCCATATAGGCTCCAATGATAGCCCTACGTATCCACTTAAGGGAAGATTTGGCAGGAGCAAAACCCTTCTTGGGCCCAGAAGGCACAACAAAAAAGGCATCCGTCTTGCAGAAGGCCGAGGTAGTAACTAAATAATACTTAACACAACGAACTACATCCAAAGAATGTAAGACCCTTTCCTTGTCGTTACTAGGTTTAGGACACAAGGAAGGAAGAACTATATCCTGATTTAGGTGGAAAGCAGACACCAGCTTAGGAAGGAAATCTGGTTTAAAACGGAAAACAACCTTATCTTGATGCCTCTCAAAATAAGGGGCTTGAATAAACAAAGCCGCCAGTTCAGAAACTCGGCGGACAGAAGTAATAGCAACCAAAAAGGCAACCACCTGAGTAAGAATAGGAAGAGGAATATCCTGCAATGGCTCAAAGGGAGCAGCTTGCATAGCCGAAAGCACCAAATTAAGATCCCAAACAGGAAGTAAAGGCTTTCTGGGAGGCCGCACATGCGCGACTCCTTGGAAAAAGGTCTTAACCAAAGGATGAAGAGCAAACGATCTTTGAAAGAAAATTGCCAAGGCAGAGACTTGCCCTTTCAAAGTACTAATCTGTAATCCCATATCCAGACCTCATTGCAGATATTCCAGAATTCTAGGAATAGAAAATACTCTACAGGGCAAAGCCCTGGATTCACACCAATCAATATAGGACCTCCAAGTCCTGTAATAAATGACAGAGGAAGACTTCTTCCTAGCTCTAATAAGAGTCTGAATAACCACATCAGAAAGACCTTCTTCCAAGATGGAGAATTCAGCAGCCATGCCGTCAAAGCCAGCGTTTGTAAACTGGGGTAACAAAGTTGACCCTGAGTGATGAGATCTGGAGGAAGAGGCAGATGGACACGATCCACTGCCAGGCTTACGACGTCTACGTACCACAGACGTCTTGGCCACCTTGGCGCCACCAGAATTGCTGGCACCTCCTCCAGTGCTAGCTTGCGCACCACCTTGATGATCATGGAGAATGGGGGAAACAAATATAGGAACCCCAGAGACATGGCATCCGCTTGTGACGAGAAGCAAACAGGTCCAACCGTGGAGTCCCCCACTTGTGACAGAGGAACTGAAAGACCCTTGGATTGAGAGACCATTCTCCCTGGCGAGAACATCCCCTGCTCAGGGAGTCTGCCTCCCCATTCTCTATCCCCGGAATATAAACTGCTGATATGCAGGGAACATTGATCTCTGCCCACTGAAGGATCAGAGACACTTCCCAGAGGGCACCACAACTGCGAGTCCCTCCCTGGTGATTGATGTATGCAACAGCTGTTCGGTTGTCTGACCGAATCTGAACTGGCAGACCCTGTAAGAAATGGGTCAGTCGAAGTAGAACAAGACGTATGGCCCGAAGCTCTAATACAGTGATTGAGAATGAGCCTCCTGAGACCCCCACAATCCTTGGAACTGATGCTTCTTCCAGAAGCCCCCCCAGCCCACCAGGTTGGCATCCGTGGCAACCAGTTCCCAACACGGAGTCAGAAATGACTTGCCCTTCTGGAGGTTGTGCGATATTAACCACCACTGAAGGGACTGCAAAACGTGGGGAGACAATAGACAAGTCTGATTCAATGATAGTGGCCACCTGTCCCACTTTGCCAAGAGGAAGAGCTGAAGCGCCCTTATGTGAAACTGGGCAAACGGGACTGCCTCGAATGCAGCTACCATCAATCCCACTAGTCTCATCCCTAGACGGATAGACTGACGAGGGTTGGACAAGAATAGACGAATCAAGTCCTGAATCAGAACCATTTTGGACTGAGGAAGAAAAACCTTGGCCTGAAATGTATCCAGAATCAGGCCCAGGAAGAGAATTTCCCTGGACGGACAGAGAGAGGATTTGGGGTAACTTATTACCCATCCGAACCTCTCTAGCGTAGAGACCACCATCCTGGTGTCCAACTCTGATTGATCGAGGGAGGAGGCAGCGATAACATGATCGTCCAGAAAAGGCACAATGCGGATGCCCTGGACCCTGAATATAGCCATCACTCCTGCCAGCATCTTGGTAAAGACTCTTGGGGCCGAGATAAGGCCGAATGGCAGGGCCACAAATTGATAATGCTGGTCTTCTATCGAGAACCTGAGAAATCTCTGGTGACCCGGAAAATAGGAATGTGCAAATAAGCATCATTGATGTCTATGGATGTCATGAAGTCCCCCTGACGGAGAGCATCGATCGTTGATCGCAGAGACTCCATGCGGAATTTAGCGAAATGGATAAATTGATTGAGTCTCCTTAGGTCTAGGATAGGCCGAACAGAGCAGTCCTTTTTGGGTACAGTGAATAGGTTGGAGTAAAACCCCAAACCCCTTTCCGCTGGAGGCACTAGGCTGATAACAGCCATGTTTAACAGATTCGCTACTGCTGCCTGCAGTCCCTGCGCAATTGCCGGACCCGACGGCATCCGGGACATGAAAAATCTGGGAGGAGGCCGGGACTCGAATTCCAGTTAGTAACCGGAAGAGACTACTTCCAGAACCCAATTGTCTGATACCAACTGATCCCAGACCTGGAAGAACAGCAGCCGTCCCCCCACCCGTAAGGGTGAGGGTGTCCCCTCATTGTTGAGCAGGCTTAGTGGCAGATTTGGTTTTGGACCCCCAATTCTGACTTGGATGGCCACGTCCCTTTCCTCTATTCCACGAAAGGAACGACGTTGTTTCTTACGCTGAGGTAATTTAGTGACAGAATCCAATTCTTTCTCCAAAGAGGCGCAATCCCACAAAAGGGAGCGCTGTAAGCGATTTCTTAGCTACAATATCAGTTGCCCACTGCCGCAACCATACTGACCGCCGGATGGCGACTAACAAGGCAGAGGTTCTGCTGCACATGAGCAGAGTATCATCTAAGGCAGAAAGTACAAAAGATGCAAACATCTCACATCGCTTAAGAGCGGCGTACTCATCAGAGGCCGGATCAAGCCCTGAGTAATTCATTAGGTCTCTCACAACAGACCTAACAGCCACTGTCATGAGTGCCGAAGCACCAACAGGCAGCAAGGCCGAGCCCACATTGGAAAAAACGTGGCACGCCATTTGATCAATACGCTTATCCTCTCCATCTTTAAGTGTAGTGGAGTCAGGAGAATGCAACACAGAAGAATTGGATAAATTAAGCACAGGGGCATCCACCCATGAGCAGAGTATCTTTTAAAAATCCAGTCTCTCTATAAATTAATTAAATATTAATGCATAGATGGCCATTGTATGCTTGCGCACACATAGGAATTTGTCCTCCGCATTTAACCCATCCGTGCAGTGAGTGTACACATGCCCAGAGTGGTGGGCACAGGTGGTGATGACCAACGCTTAACAGTATCAGTTGGGAAGGGATATTTCTTGTCCCAGCCCAAGGGAATTCCAAGAAGCCGCGCAGGCTTCTCCCATTCTTTTAGAATAATTTCATCAAAATGCTTTTGGATTTGGAAATTCTATAGAGGTTTAGAGACTCCCCTTTTTGAGGAGGGACTACTTCAGGAGGAGTAATAACCAAAACCTCAAATAACTGAGCAAGAGCTTTTGGGGTATCCACAACACTTGCTTCACCCTGCTCAATCTCAGTACCAACAAATTGCTGTTCATCAGAAACATCTGATTCCTCTTCTAACTGAGAAGGATCAGACCAATCAAGCAATTCACAATTGTCTGACTCCCTTGCTGGAGCGGCATGAGTTAAGTGCTTTCTTTTAGCTGAGGCCTTCTTAGGCACAGAGGTAGACATTGGCTCATCTCGAAAGATTAATCTGGCACATAAATCAGCATGCGACTCACCACCCATGACAATATCATTGGGGGGTACGGACAAGACATGGCGGAGTAGGAGATGAGGCATTAGCCGCAGGCCCTGAAGCCTGGGCCCCAGTTTGCTGCATAATAGTTAATTGTGCACAAGGGCCGCAAAGAATTGTGTTATCCCCAACAAGGGATGCCCCACATCCAAAACATTGCAGAGTCTGTGCAGAGGGAATTGCATGTCCGTTATCCTGGGATGCCTCTATATGGTGTTTAGTATTATACTATAATTGATTATAGTCGCCAAGTATATATGGAATTTACGCAATTGCTACACGGGATGCCCCTTTAAATAGTCCCAAGTGGGAGGATTGAAACACAAATGGACCCCCAAATAAGGCTTAAGGGCTTTTTTTATTTTTTTTATTATATAAGGACCAGGAGAAACCCCTTTTTAAATAAGGAGTTTCTACCTACAGAGAAAACAAAAAAAAAAAAACAGTCACCAAATGCACACAATATAAATAAATGACAGAAAAAAACTCCCTTCAGCCAAGCTGAAGGGTACTCACAAGCCCATGCAATAAGCTCACATCATGAGGTAAGGCCACATGGAAGCAGGAAAAAGGAAGTCAAACAGAGCATACAGGTGCTCTCTGAATAAAACCATGCCTAAGCCCCGCCCACCTACAGGATCACATGGCCAAAAATGGAGGGAAAATTCAAATCTGAACACAGCTAGAAAACAAAGAGCTTTAATAGGTGAGCAAAAAATGCTGCCTAGACAGAGATAGGAAAATCTAAATAAAACATTTCCTATTAAATAGTATAGTAAAACATACATAATAAAAATAAGAAAGACTTATTTTATATATCTCTTTTTTTTTTGTGTGCATGGTGACAAATAAGCCCAGATAACCCCCCCCCCCCCCTTCTCCCCTCCTTTTTACCCAAGGGGATTATAAAGGGACAGGGGCATTCCATGCCGGGAACACCAACCCGGAAGCCGCCTACCCACATTTAGGTCTCACGGAGGAGTAATACTCCTGTATACACCAGAAGGTGTATGTATCTACCTTTGCCTGAACCACACAGCCAGGGCTGGGAGGCATACAATATAACCAAGCAGGTTTAAAGAGTTTCAGACAGAAATCAGGAAAAAAAGGGCCGGGGCAAGCCCGGCTACCTGCAGCTTGAAGGAGAGTCATCTGAATGCTTCGCCGACTGCAGAGATGAAAAGACTGAGGAATAGTGGGAGGAACCCAGTACTTATGGACCAGGAGGGGCTCCTTTTTTCCATGTCATCTCTGCAAGATTGCCCTCTACAGGCCGGGTTCCCAAGTGTCATGAATATCCGGAAGTGGGGGGTGTGACATACTAGGAATAATCATACTATCAGTGAGCATTTTATTAGCGATACATGCTTTTTATAGCAGAGCTGCTTCTGTTCTGGAAAGCTACATATGCGTGCACAGCAATTTCCTGTTCACCATCTTAAAGTGCAAAATGCCAGAGTTTGGCTTTCTATAAATTAATCAAAGAGGCCCGGAAAATGGAAAATTAAGATTACAGCTGGGGATAGCACACTCTGCCGGCAACCAATCAGGCTTATGCTTCAAGGCTTTTGATGTGAAAGGTAAACTTCCATACTGATGAAAAATTGGTTTGTCCCGAAAATGGCATAAATAGTGCAGCTTTAAAAGCATTTTGCGTCCAGGCAATAGCAATAAGTAGCACACCTGAAGCCTGTTCCATTCACCTATTTTTCATTTCCTGCAGTGTGCTTTAGATGCTGGAGGCAGGTCTCCAGTGTTTGCCCTTTTCAATTACATTCTCTTGTTACTATGCACAGATGTGTTCATAGCCAACCCTGTCCCTCAGCATTGCTAGTTTGAGCAAGCCTGGCATACCACAGTGCTTGCAGGCTTCACACCAACTGGAAGTACCAAGGGAAACGGAAGTAGTGCAACCATATTTTGACTGTGGACAGGAAGCAAAGGCAAACTTTGGAAACCTGCTACAACAGAAATTGGAGCAGTGAAACATGAGACAGGCTTCAGCAGTAATGGAATTGAAATAAACTTAGAGAAACTTCGGCCATTCGAGTCCCACTCCCCGCTTTGTGAAACCTCCAGCCCGTTTCACACACCTGCTCCCGAAGCCACTCAGCGAGCTCCGTTCGGCCGCAGAATTTTTGAGGGTGTGTACATTTCTTTGAAAAAAAAAAAAAGGATGTGAAAAATACAATTCTGTGATTACTCAATTGTAGAATTGATGAGTATACAGTGCGTCCTGCTCCAGATAAGAATCATTACTCTTGGGTATTACTCCGCCAGATGGCACTGGACTGCAGAGACCGCGAAATTGGCTCCTCTCGGCCCCTCAAATAACAGGGACCTCCCACAAATCCCCAGAATTGAAAAGCAGTGAACGAGAAGCCGGGAGAAAGATAACAGAACCAACCAGTAACTATAAACAATGATAATCACCATACAGAAAATCCAAAGATAATGCAAAACCAAGGGTGGGGTGGAGCAGGACGTACTGTATACTCATATCAATTCTACAGGTGAGTAATCACAGAATTGTATTATTCTTAGTATACAGTACGTCCTGCTCCAGTTAAGAATCATTACACTTGGGACATCCAATAGCAGTGTCCATAAAGTAGGGTGGATAACGGCAGGTCAGACCACTGCCGCTTGCAGAACCTTGCGGCCAAAAATACCGTTTTGTGAGTACTCACCTTTAAAACGGGTATTATGAGTGTGCCATACACTCCACTTTGTTCTTCATGACATCTGGGGTAATCTCCAGTAGAGGGCGAACTTCTGCAGAGATGAATATGCAAAAAAGAAAGCCCCTCCTGGTCCATATATACCTGGGACCTCCCACCAACTCCCCAGTGTATAACGGCAGTAAAGGGACCAGGAAGAACCAAATATAACCGTAACAATCAAAACCAATGGTTCACCATATAAAAGCCCCAGAATACCTGAAAAAAAGGGGTGGGGCGAAGTGGAGTGTATGGCACACTCATAATACCCGTTTTAAAGGTGAGTACTCACAAAACGGTATTATTCTAAGTGTGCCATACACTCCACTTCGGTCTTCATGACATCTGGGACATACAATAGCAGTGTCCGTCATGGGTGGGAACCAGAAACAGTAAAGAATGTACCAACTCAAACCACTGCAGCTTGCAGAACCTTGCGGCCAAAAACAGCACCCGCTGAAGCCCGCACATCAACCTTGTAAAACTTGGAAAAGGTATGAACGGAAGACCAAGTAGCAGCCTTACAAACTTGTTCAACAAAAGCCTGGTGCCTGCTGTCATAAAATCCCCTTGGCGAAGGGAATTGATAGCCGAGCGCAGAGTCTCCATGCAGAACTTTTTGTTTGCAAATGATAAACCTGTTGAGAACCTTGAGATCTAGAATGGGTCTCACCGAACCCTTCTTTTTGGGAACCGTGAAAAGGTTGGAGTAGTAACGACTGCCTCTTTCCAACGGAGCCCCTGTGCAGCCTGAAGGTCCGAGGGCACCCGAGACCTTAAGAATCTTGGGGGCGGCCAGAACTCGAACTCCAGTTTGTACCCGGAGGAGACCACTCCCAAGATCCAATTGTCTGTGACCTCCCGGCCCAGACCTGGAAGAGGAGCCGCAGCATCCCCCCACCCTTGCGGGTGAGGGCGCCCCTTCATTGCTGAGCCGTTTTAACGGCAGGCTTGGGCTTGAAACCCCAGGCAGCCGCGGGACGTGCCCGACCTCTGCCTCTGTTCCAGGACGAGCCCCTGACACCTGAGAAGGCCAGACCCCTAGACGCTCTGGCCCCTCGAAAGGAAGGAGTGAACGAGTCCGCCCCCCGAAAGGGACGGCGCTGTTTCCTCCGCTGAGGTAACTTACCTCCTTTAGCAACAGCATCCAATTTCTCTCCAAACAGCCGCGCAACCAAGGGGAGAGCTGTGAGCGACTTCTTGGCTCCAACATCCGCTGTCCACTGACGGACCCAGACCAGTCTGCACATGGCCACCAGTAAGGCTGACGTCCTACTACACACGACAATGGAGTATTCCATCGCAGCCATGACAAAATCCATGAACAATTCGCACTTCTTAAGTATAGCGAACTCAGCGCCAGCTGGATCAAGCGTTATTCAGCCAGTCCCTAAAAAGAGACCTGGTAGCAGGGCCGAGCCCACGTTGGCAAATGCGTGGCACACCATCTGATCAAGTCGCTTATCCTCGCCATCCTTAAGGGAGGTGGCGTCAGGGGTGTTCAGCACAGCAGAGTTGGTCAAACCTAAAACAGGCGCGTCAACCTTGGGAGGAGAAGACCAGCGCTTGACCGCCTCCACCGGAAAAGGATACTTCTTATCCCATCCCTGAGGCACACCAGGAAGCCGACTGGGCCTCTCCCATTCTTTAAGTATCAGCACATCAAAATGACCCTGGGTAGGGAATTCCAGACGGGGCTTGTGGGCCCCAAAAAATTCCCCCTTCTTAAGAAGGGGCGCCTCAGGTGGATCAATATCCAACACCTCCAATAAATGTGACAAAACAGTGGCCGTATCAACGGCATCCCGAGCGCCTGCCCGACATTGGAATTCCCAGGCTGACCATAGTCAGCCTCTGAATCCTGATACAATTCCCCCTCCTCTAACGGGGAATAATCGGACAAATCAGCGGACTCGTTGTCAATATCCCACAAAGGCTGGGCAGACGACAAATGTCTCTTTTTAGCCTGGGCCTTCTTGCCCACCGTGCTAGCAATAATTCTCTATGCTGGCCAACCGAGCCCAAACATGAGAAAGCGACTCCCCACTGGTACCAATGTCACTTGGGGTACGGATCAGGTGGGGAGGGTAAGGCGATGAAGCGGGAGGAGCCGACCCAGAAGGCCGAGTACCAGACTGCCGCGTTATGGACTTTTGTGTGCATGGTATACAGATCAGCACATTCTCCCCCGTAAGGGATACCCCGCACCCCACACATGGCCCGGATTGTCCCGAAGGGATCCCGGGCCCGGTATCCTGCGGAGCCTCCATATGGTGAATTTTTGTGGTCAGTCTTAAGACCGCAGGGAATTACGCATAAGCAACTCGGGATGCCCCTTAAAAGTCCCGGTGGGAGGATTTCTGGGTGGACAATTTTTATAACTAGGGACCCCAGGACCAGGAGGGACCCCTTAATATGCACATATACAGGGCAACCTGTAACACACAAAATAAGCCACATAAGAGCAGAGCAGTGTAAAAAAAAAAAAAAAGTCACACAATGGAAAAAAATAAATAAATAAAAAATTATATATATATATATATATATATATATATATATATATATATTTACCACAACACAGCCAAACAGTGCAAATAAGGCCTAACACACACACACACACACACGTTAAGAGACCAGTGGGGGCCCCCGCTAAATAGGGGCCCCCACACACACACAAGCTAAGGAGATGGCCATCAGGCCCTTACCACCCCGATGAGCAAAGCGGCCTGCCAGGGAAGATGGCCCCCACGCAGTCTCGTGCCTGAGAAGGGAGAGCAGGGGGAGGGCGGGAACGAGCACTGTAATCACGCCAAATAACCTTCCCGAACTGAGCCTGAGGGGGAGAAGCTCCCCCAGGCTGTAGTCAGACCGTGTTGGCCAGTAAGCATCAAGCACTCACACACACAAGTTAAACACTCAGCACACAGTGACAAGGGCTGGGTAAAACGAAATATCGGCCAAAACGAAATATAGAAAAGGCCACCCCCCCCCCCCCGGAGGGGAATCAGGGATCCGGAAGGGGGGGAATCGAGCCAGGAGCCGGCCATAAGCCTAACGGGACGGGGCCTCCCACACCAGGATCACCAAGAAACCTGGAAACCGCCTACCCCATAGTGAGGTCTCACGGTGGAGCAGTGCTCCTGCTGCACCCATAGGGTGCTCCTACCTTCACCAGGACGAGCAGCCTAAGCTTGGAGGCTCAATACAGGGTAATTTAGAAGGGTCCTGGCAGTAATAGGGATAAGTCCTCATCTTCTGTCTTGTCACCATCTCTGCAGATAAGAAACTGGGGAATTGGTGGGAGGTCCCAGGTATATATGGACCGGGAGGGGCTTTCTTTTTTGCATATTCATCTTTGCAGAAGTTCGCCATCTACTGGAGATTACCCCATATGTCATGAAGAAAGAAGTGGAGTGTATAGCAGCGTCAGCTGAGGCGCTAACATCAACAGACCAAGTAGCGGCCTTGCAAACTTGTTCAACAGAAGCCTGTTGCTGAAAAGCCCAAGAGACACCAATAGCAGGAATGGAATGAGCAGTAAGGCGGAAGTGAGGATTCTTCCCCTTAGCAGAATAGGCCTGAATCACAGCCTGACGGATCCATTTGCTGATAGTAGATTTAGCAGGAGCCAGACCCTTCCTAGGACCAGTAGGGACCACAAAAAGAGCATCAGTTTTCCTGAAAGGTGCAGTAGCCACCAGATAGTACTTCAGGCAACTAACCACATCCAAGGAATGCAAAACCCTCTCCTTAGCGTTACTAGGATTAGGGCACAAGGAAGGAAGAACAATGTCCTGATTCAAATGAAAAGCAGACACGACCTTAGGCAGAAAATCTGGCTTGAAGCGAAACACCACCTTGTCCTGGTGTCTCTCAAAGTAGGGGGGCTGGATGGAAAGCGCCGCCAACTCAAACACGTCTAACAGAAAGCCACCAAAAACATGGCCAGGGCAGCATCCTGCACAGGTTCAAAGGGAGCACCCTGCAAGGCAGACAAGACCAAGTTCAAATCCCAAACAGGCAACATAGGCTTACGTGGGGGACGCCCCTGAGTAACCCCCTGGAAAAAAGCCCTGATCAGAGAATGCTGGGCAAAGGACCTCTGGAACAAAACAGCCAGGGCAGAGTACTGAGTTGGAGCCCCAGCTCCAATCCATGCTGCAGGAACTCCAGGATCCTGGGAATAGAGAACACACGACAGGGAAGAGACCTAGCCTCACACCAGTCAATGTAGGCACGCCAAACCCTATAGTAAATGGAGGAAGAAGACTTCTTTCTAGCCTTTATCATGGTGTCAACAACAGAGGCAGACGGGACGAGGCAGGGGTGCCCCCTTTCCCCATTAATCTTTATCCTGACATTAGAGCCGTTCCTCTGTAGAGCGAGAAGAAACCCTAACATACAGGGGATCTCCCTCCCATCCGGTCAATACAAAGCTGCGGCTTTTGCCGATGATTTGCTCTTTTTTGTAACCAGCCCGGAAGTGACGCTTTCGAACCTCATAAAGGAGCTTGAAATATACAAAGGTATGTAATAAGGTGAACATGCAAAAAGGGAAGAAAACCTCCAGAGAGCCTTCCCCTTCAGATGGGCAAGGGACTACATCACTTACTTGGGCACGAAGCTGGGCAGGTCCCTTGACAAGATATACTTGCTAAATTTCCCTCCGCTACTCCGCTCTTTTTCAAGAGATCTAGAAGCATGGTCTCTTAAAAAGCTTTCATGGTTTGGGAGGTGTAACGCCCTGAAAATGAATATACTTCCACGCCTGTTGTATGTGATGCAAGCATTGCCAGTTCATATCCCCAGCACCTTTCTGCAAAAAAAGTGGGAGCCCTCTTTACTAACGTTATTTGGCTGGGAAAAAGCCCGAGGATCAATAAGAGGATGCTGGCTAGGACAAAGGACAGAGGGGGATAGGCCTTCCCGACCCATGTCTATACTATGCTGCCACACACCTGACGAGAATAGTGGACTGGTGTAGACACAAGCAACACAAACAGTGGGTCCAGATAGAACAAGGCAGTTCAGTTCTCCCTCTGGAGTCTCTCCCCTGGCTCCCAAGACAAGCCATAAGTGCGAACCAGAAGCACCCCACAATCGGTGCCTCGCTAAAAGTCTGCCATGAGTAGTTTCCCCTCGAGGAAATGTCGCCGGCATTCTCCCCATTGTTCCCTGTTTTGGGGAACCCTGCAGGGGGGAGATGGCTGGGGAAGGGTATAGGCAGAGTTGGGCACTTCTACATTCAAGGGAGATGGGAATCTCTAGATGTAATTGCGCAATCAAAGGATCTGCCTATATGGGATAACCACTTTTTATCGACCCTTAAGCAACAAGTCCGAGAGTAAAGGGAACATACACCATTTGAGAGGCTGTGTGAAGAGAGGGGTCTTGTTCAGCATGTACTTTCCTACATTTACAAAACTCTAGTGAACCCCCAAGATCAAGATCCCCTGCCATCCTTTGTGAAGTGGGAAAGGGACCTGGGTGTTACCCTCACGCCAAAACAGAGGGATACGATTGTTCGCCTGGCGCACAAAACCGCTACTTGCACCAAATACAAGGAAAGCAATTATAAAATTCTTACACGGTGGTATAGGGTCCCAGTTCTACTGCACAAGTGGTTCCCCAATGTCCCCCCCCCCCTCTGCTGGCGTTGCAACAGAGGGGAGATTTTCTTCACATATTTTGGTCACGCTCTAAATTGACGGGATTCTGGGAGAAGGTTAGGAGCACAATGCAGCGTATAACAGAGGGAGGTCCCTGGCGACCCGGCCTTCTTTCTTCTCCACCACTCGGAGAGCCCCACCAAAAAATACCAGAGATCTGTCATGAGCCAGATGGCGAATGCTGCAAGGGCGTGCGTCCCTGCACTCTGGAAGACTCCAACACCCCCCCACCATCTCCCTTTGGCTGAGCAGGGTGGCGGCGATCAAGAGATTTGAGGGCTTGATCGCATCGCAAAACGAATCCTCTGAGAACTATCATCTCAAGTGGTTCAGCTGGGTAGAGTTCACAACTACGCAGGAATACAGGATCCTTATGGAGGACGGCCACTGACTGGGCAGGTTTGCATCTCTCCTCCTGCCTTGCTTCTTTGCTTTCTTTTTCTTCCTTTCCCCCCTTTAAGTTAACTCCTCTTCCCACCCCCCCCCCCTCCCTTCCCCATTGCCCCAACCCTTAATTTCTTACAATATTCTTATGGATATCCACCTTGTCTAGCTTACATTGCGCATTGAAGGTCTGGGTGTGGCCTGGAGGGGTGCCCCGACGGTGCCGGTACAGTCACTGTGTGGAGAAATGAAGGGCTATCCCCCTGAAGGGGCTCCCTATGGGGGAGGCTCTTGGGAGTAGGGTGGCACTAGAAGAAACCCCTCTCCACCTCACGGAGCAGAAACGATCCCCTTTAACCAAGTGCACCAGCCATAACGTGGTACCGGTTTCTGCGCCACATATACTCGACACCGCTTAACATCTGTTATACTATGAGCCATAGGCTGTCCTTTTTTGTTTTTTTTTCTTCTCTTTATTAATGTTTTACTGCTTATTGTTGTAAACTGAAAATTGAAAATAAAGAATATAAAAAAAACAACAGAGGCAGACAGCCCCTTTTCCATCAAGATGGAGGTTTCAGCAGCCAGGCCGTCAAAGACAGAGTTTGTAAATTGGGATAGCGTAAATGACCCTGAGTGAGCAGGTCTGGTACCCTGGGCAGAGCGTACTGATCTACTGCCAGCTGCACCACGTCTGCGAACCACACTCTTCTTGGCCACCTGGGAACCACCAGGATAGCTGGCACCCCCTCCTGAGCTATTTTGCGCAGAACCCTGCCCAACAGGGGGAATGGGGGAAAGACATACAGGAGCTGAAAGTCCTGCCATGACATTGCTAAAGCATCTGTTGCCAAGGCCAGAGGGTCCTGGGACAGGAAGACAAAGGCCGGGAGCTTGTGGTTGTGACGGGACGCAAACAGATCCACATCTGGTTGGCCCCAACGGTGACACAGAGATTGAAACACCCTGCCGCAGAGGGACCATTCTCCCAGGCGAGAGGGGTCCCTGCAGATTCTCCACCCCCGGAATGTACACAGCAGATATGCAGGGAACATTGTCCTCCGCCCAGGACCGGATTAGAGACACTTCCTTGAGGGCCCCCTTGCTCCCGGTCCCCCCCTGATGATTGATGTAGGCCACCGCTGTCTGGTTGTCTGAGCGTACCTGAACAGGCCGGCCCCGAAGGTGGTGGGTCAAGTGAGCCAGCACCAACCTGATCGCCCTTAGTTCCAGAATGTTGATGGGTGTGTGGGCCTCCTGAGGGCCCCACCGCCCTTGGAACTGGAGGGACTTCCAGAAACCCCAGCCCCCCCCCCAACCCGTCCGACTGGCATCCGTGGTGACTGTCTCCCAGCAGGGGGCCAGAAAAAATCTGCCTGCCAACAGGTTCCTGGAGTCCAGCCACCACGAGAGGGACCGCCTGGCTAGGGGGGATAGAACAAGGACCTGGTCCAGGGACACGGGATCCTTGTCCCATACTGACAAGAGGTGGAGTTGCAGAGGCCTCATGTGAAACTGTGCATAAGGAACCGCCTTGAAGCACAACACCATCAGGCCCACCAGCTGCATTCCCTGCCTGATGGAGGGATGAGAGCAAGAGAGCAAGGACTGAACCTGCACCAGTAAACGGTCCACCTTCTGCTGAGGAAGAAAAATCTTTGCCTGAACTGTATCCAGATTCATTCCCAGGAAGGGTGTCACCAAGGAGGGAGACAGGGAAGATTTGGGATGGTCGATCACACAGCCAAATGACTCCAGTGTGGACACTACTCGAGTATCCAGCTCTGCCTGTTGGAGGGACTGAGAAGTGATGAGAATGTCGTTCAAATAGGGCAGAACGCGAGTGCCCTGAGACCTGAGCAGAGCCATCACTCCTGCCAGCACCTTGGTGAACACTATGGGAGCTGAAGTGAGACAGAAGGGCAATGCCACAAATTGGTAGTGCTGGTCCTCCAGAGCGAACCTGAGGAATCTTTGATGACCTGGAAAAACAGGAATATGAAGGTAAGCATCCTTGATGTCTACAGAGGTCATGAAACATGAAAAAGGACACAGGGAACTGATGGCAGAGCGCAAAGTTTCCATGCGAAAGAGCCTGCACCTGACAAATCTGTTGAGGATCTTCAAGTCCAGGATGGGCCTGACTGACCCATCTCTTTTGGGCACGGTGAAAAGGTTGAAATAGAACCCATTGCCCCTTTCTCGTAAGGGAACCTGACAGATGACCCCCAGCTCCAGAAAGCAAACGCTATCTTGTAACCGGAGGACACTACCTCCTGAATCCACCGGTCAGACATGAAGCCTACAGACGTGAGCAAAATGCTGAAGCCTTCCCCCCACCCGGATGGGTGAGGGCGCCCCTTCATGCCTGAGGGGGCTTGGGAGAAGACTTAGGCTTGGAGCCCCAGGAGGAGCCAGGGCGTCCACGTCCTCTGCCCCTACCCCAGAAATCTCCTCGGGCCCCGTTAAGGGAGACCCCCCCCCTCCCCTGTCTGGCTCCACGGTAGGGGGAAGAAAAGGAGCCCTGGCCCCGAAAGGGCCGAGACTGCCGCTTGCGCTGGGGTAACCTGCCTCCCTTAGCAAACAGGTCCAGGAGGTCCCCAAACAGGCGTAGTCCTTTGAAGGGAAACCCAGTGAGAGCTTTCTTGGCAGTGTTGTCAGCAGCCCACTGGCACAGCCAAACCGAGCGGCGTATAGCCACCACTAGGGCAGAGGCTCTGCCACACATCCTAATGGTATCATCCAAGGCAGAAAGGACATGAGTCACAAAGACCTCACAACGAGAGAGTGCATTAAACTCCTCACTAGACACATCATCAGGAGCACCTTCTAAGACACCTCTAAGCAGGGTCCTAATAGCCACAGCTGTAATGGCAGAGGCACAGACCAGGCGCAGCGCCGTCCCCACACAGGCAAAGGCATTGGACGCCAGCTGATCAATATGCCGGTCCTCACTATCCCGCAGCAAAGTAGAGTCAGGGGAATGCATGACAGAGGTGTTAGATAACCCTAGGACCGGGGCATCCACCTCTGGAGGGGGATGACAAACGCTTCACCACATCAGCAGGAAAGAGATACCTCTTATGCCAACTCTTAGGGACTCCGGGGAGCCTGCTGGGATGCTCCCATTTCTTGAGCACGAGGTTATTAAAATGGGCTTGTTCAGGAAGCTCCAAACGTGGCATAGCAGTATGAAACAATTTCCCCTGCCTCCTGGGGGCCGCAACCAGGGGAGAGATAGACAGTACCTCAAAAATCTGAGCCAACAGCCTATCAGTATCATCTGGGGCCCAGGGGTCAGAGCCAGAATCATCATGACCCCTGGGCCTTTCATCAGATGACTCCGAGTCAAAGAATAACTCCCCTTCTTCCAAGGGGGGTATAACCAGACAGTTCCAAGAACTCATCAGCCTCCATAGGGAAAAGAGTGATATCAATTAAGTGCCGCTTCTTAGCAGAGGCCTTACGCGCCAAGGTATTAGCAATCAACACTAGCCAGTCTGGAAGACACATCAGGCTGAGAATCCCCACTGGTATGCAACTCAATAGGAGTCAAATTTAAGCTTGGGGGAGTAGGTGACACCATACGAGGCGCAGGCCTAGCTACTGGTAAACCAGGCTGCAGCGCAAGCACCTGCTGGGAACAAGGTACACAGACCCGCACATTGTCAGCACTAGTAGGGGACACCCCACAAGCTACACACAGCTAGGCTTGTCCCAAAGAAACCCCGAGCACATTATCCTGAGACGCCTCCATATGGTGATTATAGCGGCACAATAGGCCGATAGGGATTCACGCTATAAAAGCAACCCGGGATGCCCCAATGGCCCGCTAGGGAAGTGGGAGTAATTTACACACTAGGCCTCACAAGTTTAATAACTAAATAGAGGGAGTAGGGCCGGGAGAAACCAATAGAGTTTGACCCGCCTGAAAGACCTAAACGAAGAGAACCCCATAAGTGACATGTATAATGACATAGGGTAAATAAAGCCGCCCGCGAGGGCACTCACGGACCGCGGTAGGTAGATGCCAGCCACGCAGCAGCCGAATCCAGAGAAAAATGGTGCCGGGTATACCTCGAAGGGCGGGCCCCGGAGACAGTGACGCGGAACACACCAATCGCATGCCTCCCCCCCCCCCCCCCCCCAAGAGCGCAATTCAGCACACGTGACAAACAGCCAATAACAGTGCATCAGCGCCTGAGGTAAATGCCGCCAACCGTGGAACACAGTGGAAGCGCGCGGCGGCATTTTCAAAAAACGCAACCAGTGCAACCAAGTCAGCGCGGAGACTGACACCAAAAAGAAACACATAATACAGTGAAGCACCAAGGCATACACTCCCCCCCACAAGAGCTACAAGGGAGAGCGGCGTCCACTTAACATAGGACCCACCGATAGACAGGGGCAAGGGGCAATAGGGCGGGGGCCATCCCATAGAGGCTCACCATATGCCTATACCGCCTACCCTTTGGTGGGGGATTGCAGTGGAGCAGCGCTCCTAAGCACCTAACAGCGGTGCGGCCTACCATCACCCGGACCAGCGCAGCCAAGGCTGTGAGGCACATTTAAAAATGGAACGGGTAGGAATAGTCCTACAGGGCCGCAGGCTAATAGCCCCGCTCACCTGCAAGAAGAGAGAGCCATCTTCTTGTCCTTCGCAGTCCAGACTGCAGAGAAATTCTGGGGATTTGTGGGAGGTCCCGAGTATTTGAGGGGCCCGGGGGTGAGCCAATTTCGCTGTCTCTGCAGTCCAGCGCCATCGGGCGGAGTAATACCCAAGAGTAATAATTCTTATCTGGAGCAGAACGTACTGTATACTAAGAATAAATGTGTATTTTAAAGGAAGCAGTTTTCACTACCTGCAATCAGTTTCTATTGGCAATGTACACCAAAGCTGTACAGCAATAAGAGAGTCCTCTACACACAGAGCACTACTTCTAGGGCCACTTCTAAGGTGAGGAAGCTTACTCAACCTTACACATGCATGGCAGCATTGTTCTGTGCAACTATCTGCAATCTGTTGCTATTGGCAATGTACACCAAGTTTGCACTTGGTGTACATTGCCAGTAGCAACAGATTACAGATAGTAAAAACTGCTTCCAAGTAAAAACTGCTTCCATAAAACACACATTTGCCAGCACTAGAAAAAAATAAATGCTAGATCAGCACCTTTAAGGCATCATTTTGCCACACAAAAAAAAATACAATTCTGCGATTCCCACCTGCAGAATTGATTTTTCCCTCCTTCCACTCTAAGGTGTCACTGAATCCGATACAAATGGGTTAACTCTTGTCCGAAGGGCGGGACTGCGAGATTAAAAGATGTGGTTCTACCCAGCCTATACATACTTCCAGCTGCTCTCTGCAATCCAGTAATCGAAAAGCAGTAAACAAAGCAGCCGGGGAGGATGAAAGCATCCTAAGAGATACCAAGTTTAGTTGGAAATGGAAGGCAGAGACAACCTTAGGCAAGAAGTCAGGTTTAAAACAGAAAATCACCTTGTTCTGGTGTCTCTGAAAGTAGGGGGCCTGAATAGACAGAGCCGCCAACTCAGAAACACGCCTAACAGAAGTGATAGCCACCAGAAAGGCAACCTTCAGGGTAAGGAGAGATAAGGCAGCCTCATGCACAGGTTCAAATGAAGGACCCTGAAGGACAGACAACACCAAATTCAAATCCCAGACCGGTAACTTGGGTTTGCGGGGAGGCGCACATGAGCGACCCCCTCGAAGAAAGTCTTGACCAGAGGATGTAGAGCGAAGGACCTCTGGAAGAAAACAGCCAAGGCGGACACATGACCCTTCAAGGTGCTGAGCAGAAAACCCAAATCCAAACCATGCTGAAGGAACTCCAGGATCCTAGGAATGGAGAACACACGACAGGGAAAGGCCCTAGACTCACACCAGTCAATGTAGGTCCTCCAGGTCCTATAGTAGATAGTAGAGGAAGATTTCTTCCTAGCCCTGACAAGAGTACGAACAACCGAATCAGACAGTCCTTCCTCCTTCAGGATGGAGGTTTCAGCAGCCAGGCCGTCAAAGCCAGCATTTGTAAATTGGGATAACAGAGCCGTCCTTGAGTGAGAAGGTCCGGAACTAAGGGTAGAGTGTACTGATCCACTGCCAGCAGCACGGCGTCTGCGAACCACACCAGTCTTGGCCACCTGAGAGCCACCAGAATGGCTGGCACCCTCTCCTGCACCAACCTGCACAGAGTCCCTGCCAGGGTAGCGACAGAGAATCCACCGCCAGAGCCAGAGGATCCTGGGACAGGGAGACAAATGCTGGCAGCTTGTGAATGTGGCGAGAAGCAAACAGATCCACGTCCAGCATCCCCCAACGGTGAGAAAGGGAAAGGAAGACCTCGCTGTTGAGGGACCATTCCCCCCAGTGAGAGGCCCCCCTGCTCAGGGAATCCCGATTTGGGCTTAGATCCCCAGGAGGATCCAGGACGGGCATGGCCTTTAGCCTTGCCCCAGAAATCACCCCTGTGCACCGCAAAGGGTACCCCCCTCCCTGACCTGGATCCACGAAAGGAGGGGGTAAAGGACCCTGAACCCCGAAAGGGCCGCAGTTGTCTTTTGCGTTGGGGCAACCTACCTCCTTTTGCAAAAAGGTCCAACCAGTCACCAAAAAGGCGCAGCCCCTTAAAGGGTAGCCCTGTGAGAGTCTTCTTAGCAGCATTGTCAGCTGCCCGCTGGCGCAGGCAGACCGAGCGGCGAATAGAAACCAGAGCCGAGGTCCTGTTGCACATCCTAATGGTGTCATCTAAGGCAGAAAGAATATAAGCAATAAACATCTCACATTGTGATAAGACTAACTTCGGCACTGGAAGAATCATCAGGATAGCCTTCTAACAGGCCCTTGATCAGAGTCCTAATGGCCACAGCAGTAAAAGCAGAAGCACAGACGGGGCGCAGGGCCGATCCCGCAAAGGCATGGGAAGCCAGCTGGTCAATGCGTCAGTCCCCACTATCCTTCAAAGTAGTGGAATCAGGGGAATGCACCACAGAAGTATTAGACAACCCCAACAGGAGCATCCACCTCTGGTGCAGTTGACCAACATTTAACCACATCCGGGGGAAAAGGGTACCTTTTATCCCATCCCTTAGGGATACCAGGGAGCCGGCTAGGCCGCTCTCATTCCTTCTGAACCAGATTATGGAAATGAGCCTGTTCTGGAAATTCCAAACGTGGCTTTGTAGTACCGAACAATTCCCCCTGTTGCCTGGGTGCCGCAGCAGGGAGAGAAATGGAAAGTACTTCAAAGATTTGAGTCAAAAGTCTATGGGTGTCATCAGCATTCCAATGCTCTGAGCCGGCATCAGCGCCAGGGAAATGCTGATCGGAAAATTCGGAATCTGAGAATTCCCCCTCCTCAAGCGGGGTACAGTCAGACAAATCAAGGAATTCTTCCCTCTCCATAGGGAAGGCAGACACAGCAGGCGCCAAGAGCTAGCAATCAACCTCTCAATGTTGGCCAGCCTGGAAGACACATCAGGCTGAGACTCCCCACTAGTGTTAATCTCACTGGGGGTCACGGTCAAACGAGGGGGCGTGGGAGAAGACATGGTGGGCGAAGGTCTAGACAAGTGCAGCCCAGAGTGCCGCGCAAGCGCCTGCTGGGAGCAGGGTACACAGACCCGCACATCGCCGCTTACAGAGGATGCCCCACACACCACCACACAGCCGGGCTTGCCTAGATGGGACCCCAAACACAATATCCTGAGAAGCTTCCATATGGTGATTTTTGGTGTCACAATAACCAATGGGAATTATGCTGTGCAGCTACCAGGGATGTCCCTTAACTGTCCGCTAGGATAGTGGGAGGATTTTATTGTTTTTTAGGCCTCTAATATAGTAACTAGACTAATAGAAGGCACAGGACCGGGAGAAACCTCTAATTAGTTTTCCCGCCTGAAAGACATAAGACGACAATACCCGCATTAAACAAACAGGAGTGAAAGGCAATTAAAATATAAACGGGGGCCCGCAAGTGCACTCATAGACCGCCGAAGAGCTTACAAACGATCCGGCAGGAGACACAAGATGGCGCTGCAGGGCTCTGAAGGGGCTGGCCGCATGAGGAAGCACAGCGGAGCACGCCCAGCGTTAAGCCACGCCCCCTCCAGGAAGCGCGGGGTTACAGGCTGAAGACAGCCACCCCGCAGCCAATCAGCAGTCATCAGGTCCCTGAGTGACGGAAATTTAAAACTGATGGGGAGAGGAGCAGAGCCGAGGAGAGTGCCAGCGAGACATGCAAAAAGGCATCATAACAGATAACAGTAATGTCAAAAAAACATTTACACTAACAGGAACTCACCCCGCGCCCCCCCCCCCCCCCGACGAGTAGTATAATGGGAGAAGGAGGAGTAAGGAGCCCATTAAACATTAATAAATGCAAAGCAGGGCAATAGCGGACGGGGCATCCCAAGTCAGGATCACCAGTAACCTAAAAACGCCTACCCTTTGGTGGGGGATTTGCGGTGGAGTAAGCTCCTAATAAAGCATCTCTAGCAGATGCTGCCTAACATCACCCGACCACGCAACCAAGGCTGGGAGGCATAGTATTAAAGTGGAACGGGTGGGAATAGTCCTACAGGGTCATGGGCTGCAAGCCCAGCTCACCTGCGAGAAGGGAAGCCATCATCTTGTCCTTCGCAGCCCACTGCAGAGAAGAATCTGGGGAATTAGTGGGAGGTCCCGGGTATATATGGACCGGGAGGGGCTCTTTTTGCCATCTCTGCAGTAAAGCGCCCTCTTGTGGAGGTATAACCCAGCTGTTATGAATACTATCTGGAGCAGGATGCATACTTAGAATACAAAGGTTTCAAAGATTCAGTCAAAAGTGTACTTCCTTTTTAAATGACCCCAAACACTAGCTAGACCTCCCATATGCAGAATATTAGTATCTGCCAATGCATATATATGCCATGCTTAACCCTTTAACTGCCAGCCTACCTTGAGATTTTGTCACCCTTTGTTGCCAGATTATTTTGCGCTCCCCATGTTCAACTGTGATTTTTGAAGGGATTTCCAGGGATTTCCCAGGAAAGTGATATATTGTTTTTTTCAGCAGAGCCTGGGCTTTAACATGAAATGCCTTGTTTGTCATTTTCTAAGTGTATTCTCAATATTTTTGGGTGAAAATTGTGCAAAAAAAAAAAAAAAAAAAAAACAAACTTTACAATTTGTAGTGTTTTTTTGTAATAAAAAATGTAAGTTTGTCAAAATCTTATTGCGTGTGAAACCCCAATTTCTCCCGGTTACAGCGGTACCACATATGTATAGGTGGATACCCTTTCCTGCCCAGGAGACTCCCCCAAACTGAAACAACGCTTTAGGAGATTTTCAGATAAAATACAACTATGCTATGCAATATGCGCACCTTGCAGTTTTTCAAGAAAAACAACCCTTTACATTTGAAATACCCCCCACAAACTGTATATTCCCTAGAAGTACACACCTCAAGCTTTCTAGGCGTACCAGGCTTGTTGACATGGGTGCAGTTTTCTGGAAGTAATCCCTCAATGTATTCTTTGGTTGCACAGGGTTTCCCTAAAAATGAATAAAAAAGCAGAATCAAAACCACATTTTCCTAAAAAAACCTATATGCAAACCAGAAAAAAACAGAAAATCTGAAAAAGCAACCTCCCCCAAACAGAACGATACCCAACATGCATAGGTTCTGTCAAGGAAAAAGTTGCCAAACACACCAAAGTAAAAAAGTGTGCTTTTTCTACCAAACCAACCCTTTACATTTGGAATATCCCCCATAAACCATATATTCCCTGAAAGTACACATGTTAAGCTTTCTAAGCGTACCCAGCTTGTTGTAGTGGGCTCATCTTTCTGGAATATCTCGAAGAATTCTTAGGTTGCACAGGGTTTCACAAAAAAATGTATAAAAAAAAAGCAGAATAAAAAACACCTTTTCCTAAAATATCAATATGCAAATAAGAAAAAACAAGCTAAATCTGAAAGCGCAAGGTCCCCCGAGCAGAACAATACCCAACATGCATAGGTATCTGTAACCTTTTGACTGCCAGTCTACTTGAGATTTTGTCACCCTCTCCTGACAGGATATTTTTCACCATTTTGCGTGATGTTTAACTATGATTTTTGCAGGAATTTCCAAAAAAAAGGCATATTTTCTTTTTG
Organism: Gastrophryne carolinensis; assembly: GCA_027917425.1. Taxonomy (NCBI): domain Eukaryota; kingdom Metazoa; phylum Chordata; class Amphibia; order Anura; family Microhylidae; genus Gastrophryne; species Gastrophryne carolinensis. The sequence goes on from CM051237.1 coordinate 200,178,950, forward strand.
TGGCAGAGTTTAGGCTTTAACATGAAATGTCTTGTTTGTATTTTTTCTACTTTTTTAAATATTTTTAAATAAATAAAAAAAAATATATTTTTTAAATTGTCTCCTTTATTTTAAACAAAAACATTTATTTTATTAAAGAAAACCATATTGCATGTGAAAGCCCCATTTCTCCCGATTACAATGATACCACATATGTATCAGTAGCCCCCCATTCCTGTCCAGGTGATCCCCTAAACTGAAAAGAGCACTTTATAACATTTACAAATAAAATACAACTACTATCCACATAATAAAGGGTTAAATAAAAAAAAGTTTCTTGGGGGAATTTTAAGGTTTTTTTTGGGAGGCAGGTAATGGGGGGGTCTCTGGGTTAATGGCAAGTCACCCACTAGCCGCAGGTGACTTGCCAGACCCCCGAGCCCTGTGAACTGGTATAGGGGTCACATGGACCCCTTACCAGTTCACAAAGGGTTAAAAGTAAAAAAAAAAAACACAGACACACTTAAAAAAAATTTTTTTAATAAAGTTTTTTTTAATTATTTTTTTTAATACTTACCTCCCATCCATCCCTGTGTCCCACGCTGATCACTTAGGCTTCTGCTCACCTGCTGCTGCTGGAAGCCTTTTAACCCCTACTGGTTTACAGGTAACAAAGGGTTAATTAAAAAAAAAATGACATAGGGTCCCCCCTCCCAGGGAGGGGGACCCCATTTTATTTTTTGGATTTTTAAGGGTTAAAACCCTTAAAAATCAAAAAAAAAAAATGGCGTGAGTTCCCCCTACCCAGCATAACCAGCCTGTGACCAGCTATGGGGGCTTGTAGAACAGGGCGCAGGGGCCAGTTTTAGTGGCCCCTGGCCCTGCCGGCTACAAGCCGTCATAGCCTAGGGCCACGGCTCTTCTGCCCCCCCCCCCCCCGGCTTTGGGGAGGCAGGTAATTTGGGGGGCCAGGGGTTAATGGCAAGTCACCCGCTAGCCGCAGGTGACTTGCCAGACCCCCGAGCCTTGTGAACTGGTATAGGGGTCACATAGACCCCTTACCAGTTCACAAAGGGTTAAAAGTAAAAAAAAAAAAAACACACAGACACACTTTTTAAAAAATATCTTTATTAAAAAAAAATAAATGTTTTTTAATATTTTTTTTCTGGTCTGGTTTAAAATCACATGAAAGGTCTAATAATCCTGTATAAAAGTCTCATTAGCCATAACGGTCATATTTCTGGAATCCGATCACTTCTCAGACCAATGCCTGTGTATAGTAGAGAGACGTTAAAGTACATTCAAAGTCTGTGTCTCAGGGACTTCTTTTCAGGAGGTACCGTAGATATAGTCTACTGTTTTCATGGGGCATGGTGTGTTTACTATAGACAAATGGCAGGATCTCTGAATATATTTCGATATATCATAATATATTACACCTATCTCCCTTAATTATATTAGATGTTGCTGTGGCAATCTTTTGCTTTGCAAAAAATAGTTCGTACATAGGCCACAATTATGTGTTTGAGCTAAATGCTTAAATGTTTTTATTATATATTATAGATGCAAAAAAATAATTCTCCTGTTTCTTTTACATTTAACTCTTTGTGAACTAGCAAGGGGTCCTTGAAACCTCTATACCAGTTCACAGGGCAGGAAAGACTGGAAAGTTACCTGCGGCAAGTGAGTCACTTGCCATAACTCCATGCGCCTTTACCTGCACCCCAAATGGGCTATATATATTTTTTTATTTGAAAAAAGTGACAAAATTAAAAATACTAAATAGTATTATTTTTTAGTAATTATATATATACAAAAAAATAAAACAATAGGTAGGCTGGCAGCAAAAGGTTCAACAGAAAACTTAACAGTCTACTCTCATATATAAACAAAGCCATGGAATGACTATGCACATCCTAATGATGTCCAGGGGCACGGGGTCCCAGGGATGTGTGCGACATTTAGAATAGGAAGACCTTCTCTTTTTTACTCTTTTCTGTGGGGAAGAAAAGAGTATCCTCAATCCCTTGCTGGCTGCTCTAGGGGATTAAGTAATGTGATTTAGGATCGATACTATAATCTGTTATGTTTTTGAGTGCGCACATTGGATTTTTTCCTCCACAATTAACCCATCCATGCAGTGAGTGTACACATGCCCAGAGAAGTGGGGTTAGGCCCCTTGCTCAATAGCACTTTAGTCATGTCCCATATCTGTGAATCGAACCTGCAACCCTCAGATCACAAGGCTGCTTCCTTACCTCTAGGCCACTACTATCCAGGAGGTGAGCACACGGTAAACCAAGGCATCCTTATCGTGTACTTTCAAACCTTCCCTTAAACTCCCTCCCCAGTACTCTTTTTGTACTTTGCATTTGTGCATGGATGTACAACAGAATAGAGATCAGCCTATCAATTATGATACATCAGACCATCAGAAGTTAACTGTCAAGAAGGTAAGGCATTGCAATAGTGATTTCAAGGGTCGGTCTGTATGGTTTCTTAAAATTCCGCAATGAACATGTAACTATGCAACATTAAAGCTACATTCACACCTGTCTGGCAACATTTGGGGAATACATTTTGCATTAATGGATTGTGGTATGAGTCTGCATTTTGCCAAAACTAGAAAAGAGAACTGGAAACTGGCACATGAATAGTAATGGGATGCTTCACTCATTAGTAACCAGACTGTCTAAGTGCAATAGTACTAGTTGTGCCAGAAATATCAAAAGATAGCAAGAACACCATGGACAATTTCAACTCTTGGAAAAAAAAAAAACTTAAAATGTAAAAAATAAAATAAAGTAATCAAAAAGAATACATACGTGAATAAGATGGCCTTCTACAATTTCGATTCCTAGTGCATCTATGACCACTAGGGGTCATAATCAAACTAAATGCTCTTGTTTTAACTGCACGTTTTCTATAGGGCACCCTCATCTTGAGGCAGGGGGTGCTTTCATTCACATGATGTATAAAGTAGACCATCTTGAACCTAATGATGTCATAACATTAATCCCCCACCAGCTGTTTAGAGTAACAATCTAGGCCTTTACTTCATTCCACACAGCAGCTGGGCGCATGAGGTGAGCTCGCTTATCACTCTTTCAAGAAGGCAGCTGTGAATCCATCCATATCTGAATAGCAGTATAGTAATAGGAAAGCTACTAGACAAAGTAAAGTTCCCAGTGTGAACATACTACACAATGTTAAAGTAAAAGAAACTCTGAATGAGAAAAATGACAAACATTTTACTTTATTTGCAACACATTTTATTGAAAACCAGGATAAAATAAATACTACTAAAAATGAATTTAGGCCCCTTATACCAGTCTTCCCTAAGGCATCCTGATTTTGGATTCCCAAACAATGAGAACCACTTTAGTAAGCCAAAATTGTATATGAAGTGCCATAAGATGGGAAAAAATTAAATAGCAGTATGGTGCAGTGATTTCCTCCCTCTAATTACTGTATTTCTCGCAACTGCCCACAAGACGCACCTAGGGTTTACAGGAGGAAAATATATATATTTTACGGATATTTTTGCTGTCCCTCTCTGTAGGATTGCAGGTGGTCATTGCATAAGTGCGGCAATTACATCATTGCCACACACAGCAGTGGCAATGAATGGAGGAGGTGGAGCTTTACAGCTTAAACAGGCGCCATTATCTGGGATTAGAATGAAACAAAGGCAGTAAAAATTGGCCAAATTTAGTATTCATGGGGGGAGCAATTCTAGTTAATGTGGGCTTTGGTCCGCTTTAAATGGGCATATAGGCCCCCTAAGTGTAGCCACAGATTCCTCCCAATTTATACAAAATGTATTTTGCTAATACCATTAACCCTTTAAACGCCAGCCACGTAAATTTTACGTGGCTGCCTCTCCAACAGTTAAACGCCAGCCACGTAAAATTTACGTGCCTGACTTTCCCCAGTAAAAAAAAAAAAAGTAAAAATAAAAGACACTTACCTGACCCCTCGTTCGATCCGGTCGGGTCTCCTCTTCAGCCAGAGGGGCTCCGATCGCCCATCGGGGCTCCTCCGGCTGCAGGGGAGGGCCCGGAACAGGGTGCCCCCCCCCCGTTTCAGCAGCCGCCCGGTTTACTGTGTAAAAAAAAACAAAAAAAAAAAAAACAGTCACCTACCTTTGTCCCCGCCGGCTCCCGCAGGCTCTCCTCTTCACGGGGGGGGGCTCCGATCCCCCCCCCCCGCTCTTCTGTCTTCTGGAGGGGGCATAACAGCCCTCCTCCCTTGCCTCTTCCGATGGCGGCCGCCATCTTGGTGACGTCACGGGGCGGGGCCAAATGACGTCACCGCCGGGTGTCATCGGGGCACCCGGCAGTTCGTTTCTCAGATGCCGGTGACGGCTGGGCGGGGAAGGAGGGAGGTAGGCGATCCTCCGATCGCCTGCCTCCCCCCTTCTCTGCCCAGCCGTCACTGACAGCAGATCGCCGCGGGACACAGAAGATGAAGATCGGAGGTGAGTAAAGTAAAAGTTTTTTTTTTTTTTTTTAATAAACTTTTTTAAAAAAAGTGTCTTGTCTTTTTTTTTTTACCATTTAACCCTTTGTGAACTGGTAAGGGGTCCATGTGACCCCTTATACCAGTTCACAAGGCTGGGGAGATGGCAAGCCACCTGCGCTAGCGGGTGGCTTGCCATTAACCCCTGGCACCCCCATTACCTGCCTCCCCAAAGGCCAGGGGGGGGCAGAAGAGCCCGGGCCCACATGGGCTATGTGGGCTCGTAGGCTGCAGGGTGGGGGGGCCACATAAGCTGGCCCCCCCACTCTGTGCCTACAAGCCCCCATAGCTGGTCCCGGGCTGGTTACCGTGGGTAAGGGGGACCCCACGTCAATTTTTTTTTTGATTTTTAAGGGTTTTTAACCCTTAAAAATCAAAAAAAAAATGGGGTCCACCCCCCCTGGGAGGGGGGACCCTATGTCATTTTTTTTTTTTGATTAACCCTTTGTGTTCTGTCATCCAGCAGCTATAAAAGGCTTCTAGCAAGTGAGCAGAAGCCAGTGATCGCCGAGGGACAGAGTGCTCCAGGATGGATGGGAGGTGAGTACAGTGTAAAAAAAAAAAAAAATTAATAAAATATTTTTTCTCTTTTGTGTGTCTGTGTCATTTTTTACTTTTAACCTCTTGTGAACTGGTAAGGGGTCCATGACCCCTATACCAGTTCACAAGGCTGGGGGGATGGCAAGCCACCTGCGCTAGCGGGTGGCTTGCCATTAACCCCCGGCACCCCCATTACCTGCCTCCCCAAAGGCCAGGGGGGGGCAGAAGAGCCCGGGCCCACATGGGCTATGTGGGCTCGTAGGCTGCAGGGTGGGGGGGCCACAAAAGCTGGCCCCCCCACTCTGTGCCTACAAGCCCCCATAGCTGGTCCCGGGCTGGTTACTGTGGGTAAGGGGGACCCCACGTCATTTTTTTTTTGATTTTTAAGGGTTTTTAACCCTTAAAAATCAAAAAAAAAATGGGGTCTCCCTCCCCTGGGAGGGGGGACCCTATGTCATTTTTTTTCTCGATTTAACCCTTTGTAGTGTGGATGGTTTTTGTGTTTTTTTTTGTGAATGTTATAAAATACTTGTTTCAGTTAGGGGGGGTCTCCTGGGCAGGAACGGGGGGCTACCGATAAATATGTGGTACCGTTCTAATCGGTAGAAATGGGGCTTTCACATGCAATATGATTTTCCTTAATAAAATACATTTTTTATTTAAAATAAAGGAGTCAATTTTCTAAAAAAAAAAATGTATTTATTTATTTTTTTTTTCACTTAATATTGTAAAAAAAAAAAAAAAAATTACAAACAAGACATTTCATGTTAAAGTCTAAACTCTGCTGCAAAAAAAAAAATATATAATTTTTCTGAAAGTTCCAGCAAAAATGGCGCAAAACATGTCGCAAAACATGACGCAAAATGGGGAAAAATGGCCTGTCAACAGAGGGTGACAAAATCTCAAGTAGGCTGGCAATTAAAAGGGTTAATAGTACCTATGCATGTTGGGTATTGTTCTGTTCGGGGGACCTTGCGCTTTCAGACTTAGCTTGTTTTTTCTGGTTTGCATATTTATATTTTAGGAAAAGGTGTTTTTTATTCAGCTTTTTTATAAATTTTTTAGGGAAACCCTGCGCAACCAAAGAATTCTTTGAGGAATTAATTCCAGAAAGATGAGCCCACTACAGCCAGCTGGGTACCCTTAGAAAGCTTAACGTGTGTACTTTCAGGGAATATATGGTTTATGGGGGATATTCCAAATGTAAAGGGTTGTTTTGGTTGAAAAATCGCAAGGTGCGCACTTTGTCTGCAGAGCTGAAATTTTCAAGTAAAATTACCGTTACGCACATGCTTTACTTTGGGGTGTTTGGCAACTCTTCCCTTGACAGAACCTATGCATGTTGGGTATCGTTCTGTTCGGGAGATGTTGCTTTTTCAGATTAAACTTGATTTTTCTTGTTTGTATATAGTTTTTTTAGGAAAATGTGGCTTTGATTCTGCTTTTTTATCCTTTTTTTAGGGAAACTCTTTGCAACCAAAGATTACGTTGAGGGATTACTTCCAGAAAACTATGGCCACATCCACAAGCCTGGTACGCCTAGAAAGCCTGAGGTGTGTACTTCCAGAGAATATATAGTTTGTTGGGGGTATTTTAAATGTAAAGGGTTGTTTTTCTGGAAAAACCGCAAGGTGCGCATATTGCAAAGCATAGTTGTATTTTATCTGAAAATCTCCTAAAGCGCTGTTTCAGTTTGGGGGAGTCTCCTGGGCAGGAAAGGGTGTCTACCTATACATATGTGGTACCGCTGTAACCGGGAGAAATTGGGATTTCACACGCAATAAGATTTTATTGACAAACTTACATTTTTTATTCCAAAGAAAACTACAATATGTAAAAATTTTTTTTTTTTTTTTTTTTTTTGCACATATTTCACCCAAAAATATTAAGAATACACCTAACAAATGACAAACAAGACATTTCATGTTAAAGCCCAGACTATGCTGAAAAAAACAATATATCATTTTCCTGGGAAATCCCTGGAAATCCCCTCAAAAATCACAGTTGAACAAGGGGAGCGCAAAATAGTGCAAAATGGTCTGGCAACAAAGGGTGACAAAATCTCAAGGTAGGCTGGCGGTTAAAGGGTTAAAAATATAGTATTAAGGAAATGCCTTTTGGCAGGTTTTTGGTATTCTGCCATATTGTTTTCCTCTTTTGGAATGTAAAACATTTGTGTTAACATTGTAGGGGTGTGAATTGGCAAGAATCTGGCGATACGATACACGTATGACAATGCAATATATCCCAATATATCCCGTTACTGTCTCAAAATAAGATATATTGCAATTTAAAAAAAAAATAAAAATAAAAATGTATTAAAAAACGATGGCATAGGATCCCCCTTCCTGGGGGGGGGGGGGGGGATTTTTTTTCATCTTAAAGGTTAAAACAGTTAAAAAATGCCATTTTGTGAGTACTCACCTTTAAAATGGGTATTATGAGTGTGTCATACACCCCGCTTCCACCATTCATGACATCTGGGTAGTCTCCAGTAGAGGGCGAACGTCTGCAGAGATGAATACAAAAAAGAAGCTCCTCCTGGTCCATAAATACCTGGGACCTCCCACTAATCCCCCAGTGTATGATAGCAGTAAGAGGACCAGGAAGAACCAATATAAACAACAAAAATAAAAAAGGTTCACCATATAAAGGATCCGGAATACAACACGGGTGGGGTGAAGCGGGGTGTATGACACTCATACCCACAAAATGGTATTATTCTAAGTGTGTCATACACACTGCTTCCACCATTCATGACATCTGGGACATCCAATAGCAGTGTCCGTCATGGGTGGGAACCGACAAAAAAACAGGAAAAAAAAATGCACCAACTTAAACCACTGCAGCTTGCAGAACCTTGCGGCCAAAAACAGCATCCGCTGAGGACCGCACAACAACCTTGTAAAATTTGGAAAAAGTATGAACGGAAGACCAAGTAGCAGCCTTACAAACTTGTTCAACAGAAGCCTGGTGCTGAAAAGCCCAGGACGCACCAACAGCATGAGTAGAATGCGCAGTGATCTTAAAAGGGGGAGTCCTCCCCTTAGCAGAATAGGCCCCAACAATGGCCTGGCATATCCATTTACTAATGGTAGACTTGGCGGCGCCAAACCTTTTCTGGGCCCGGAAGGCACCACGAACAAGGCGTCCGTCTTACGAAAAAGAGAAGTAGCAACCAAATAGTACTTCACACAACGAACCACATCCAAAGAGTGCAAAACCCTCTCCTTGTCATTGCTAGGCTTAGGATACAAGGAAGGGAGAACTGCATCCTGATTGAGATGTAAAGCAGAAACCACCTTAGGAAGGAAATCTGGTTTAAAGCGAAAAACCACCTTATCCTGGTGTCTCTCAAAGTAAGGGGCCTGAATAGACAGAGCCGCCAACTCAGAGACACGGCGAACAGAGGTAATAGCCACCAAAAGGCAACCTTTTGAGTGAGCACAGAAAGAGCCACATCCTGCATCGGTTCAAAAGGAGGCCCCTGGAGGGCCGACAGAACCAAATTTAGTTCCCAAACGGGAACCAAAAACTTTCTAGGGGGCCGAACATGAGTCACCCCTTGGAAAAAGGTCTTGACCAGATGACGCAAAGCAAAAGACCTCTGAAAAAAGTCAGCCAGGGCAGAAACCTGACCCTTCAAAGTACTGAGCTGGAAACCCCGATCCAGACCGTGTTGTAGGAACTCCAAAATCCTAGGAATCGAAAACACCCTGCAAGGTAAGGCCCTAGCCTCACACCAGTCAATATAGGAATGCCAAGTCCAATAGTAAATACCAGAGGAAGACCTCTTCCTAGCTCTAATCAAAGTCTGAACGACAGCCTCAGACAAACCTCCTTCAGAATGAAGGTTTCAGCAGCCAAGCTGTCAAAGCCAGCGTTTGTAAATTGGGGTAAAGTAGTTGACCCTGAGATATCAGGTCCGGAACAAGGGGCAGCCTGAGCTGCTCTACCGCCAGTCTTACGACGTCTGCGTACCAAACCTGTCTTGGCCACATTGGGGCCACCAGAATTGCTGGCGTCTCCTCCAGAACCAGCTTGCGAACTACCTTGCCCACCATGGAGAAGGGGGAAACAGATACAGGAAACCCAGATCCCTCCAGGCAAGAGACAAGGCATCCACCGCCAGAGCCAGAGGATCCTGAGATAGAGACACAAAGGATGGAAGCTTGTGATTGTGCCGTGAGGCAAAGAGATCCACCTCTGGAGTCCCCCATTTGTGACACAGGGACCGAAAAATCCCAAGATTGAAAGACCACTCCCCTCGGCGAGAGAAGCCCCTGCTCAGGGCATCCGCCTCCGTGTTCTCCACTCCCGGAATGTAAACTGCCGAAATGCAAGGGACATTGCTCTCCGCCCAAGTCAAGATCAGAGAGACTTCCCCGAGGGCACTCCTGCTGCGAGTCCCCCCTTGGTGATTGATGTAGGCCACCGCCGTTCGATTGTCTGATCGAACCTGAACCGGCAAGCCCTGTAAGTGAGGTGTCAGCCTTTACAGAACAAGCAGGATGGCTCTGAGCTCTAGGATATTGATGGGGTGTGAGCTTCCTGAGGACCCCACAACCCCCTGAACTGATGACCCCTGAAATCTCCCCAGCCCGAAAGGCTGGCATCCATGGTCACCGTTTCCCAACAAGGGGACAGAAAATACATGCCCCTCAACAGATTGCTTGGCTCCAGCCACCACTGAAGTGACTGCCGAACCCTGGGAGACATCCGGAAGGACTGATCCAAGGACTGCGGACATCTGTCCCAATGCAACAGGTGAAGCTTGAGCGACCTCATGTGGAACTGGGCAAAGGGGACTGTCTCTAAGGACGCCACCATCAAACCTACCAGTTTCATCCCCATCCGGATAGAGGGTCAACGAATGGCCAGAAGAAGGCGAATCCGATCCTGAACCCCCTGCACCTTGGGTCGAGGTAGAAACACTCTGGCCTGAGTGGTATCCAGATTCATGCCCAGGAATGAAATCTCCCTGGAAGGAGAAAGGATTTGGGGTGGTTGATCACCCATCCGAACCTCTCCACAGTCTTGGTGTCCAGTTCCGCCTGACGGTAGGAAGAAGCTGAAATCAGCAGGTCGTCCAGATACAGCACAATGCGAATGCCCTGGGCCCTGAACAGGGCCATTATGCCCACCAGAAACTTGGTGAAAACCCTTGGTGATGAGGTCAGCCCGAACAGGAGGGCCACAAACTGAAAATGAAGATCCTCCACCGCAAACTTGAGAAATCTCTGGTGCGCTGGGAAGATTGGAACATGCAGGTAAGCATCCTTGATGTCTATGGAAGTCATAAAATCCCCTTGATGAAGGGAACCGAGTCTCCATGCGAAACTTCTTGGTTCTGATGAACCTGTTGAGATTTTTTAGATTCAGAATGGGTCTTATGGATCCATCCTTTTTGGGGACCGTGAAAAGATTGTAGTAGCCCCTGCCTCTCTCCGAGGGAGGCACAGGACATATGACTCCCATGTCCTGAAGATTTTGGACTGTCAACAGGAGCCCCTGTGCAGCCTGAGAGTCCGTGGGCACCCGAGACCTTAAGAATCTTGGAGGGGGCCAGTACTCGAACTCCAGCTTGTACCCGGACGAGACCACTTCCAGAATCCATCTGTCTGTGACCTCCTGGGCCCAGACCTGGAAGAAGAGCCGCAGCCGTCCCCCCCACCCGTACGGGTGAGGGCGCCCCCTCATTGCTGAGTTGGTTTGGCAGGGGGCTTAGGTTTGGAGCCCCAGGCAGATGCTGGACGGGCCCGTCCTCTGCCTCTGCCCCAGGAGGAACCTCTGACGCCTGAGTAGGCGAAACCTCTGACGGCTCTGGCACCTCAAAAGGAAGGGTTGAAGGAGCTCGCCTCCCGAAAGGAGCGACGCTGCTTCTTACGCTGGGGTAGCTTACCACCCTTAGCCACCACATCCAACTTATCTCCAAACAGCCGCGTACCCAGGAAGGGAAGAGCGGTGAGTGATTTCTTGGCTGCAAAGTCCGCCACCCACTGGCAAAGCCAGACCGATCGGCGCATGGCCACCAATAAGGCCGAAGTTCTACTACACAAAACAATAGTGTCTTCCATAGCAGCCAAGACAAAATCCATAAACAATTCACGTCTTTTAAGGGCAGCGAACTCAGCGCTGGCCGGATCAAAATGGGCACCATTTAAAAACACCCTGACAAGGGATCTATTAGCCACAGCCGCTAGCGCAGATGCACACACAGGCCGTAAGGCTGAACCCACACTGGCAAAGGCATGGCAAGCCAACTGATCAATGCGCTTATCCTCACCATCTTTGATGGTAATGGCATCAGGGGTGTGGACCACAGAGGTGTTGGACAACCCCAAAACAGGCGCGTCGACCTCGGGAGGGGAAGACCAGCGCTTTACCGCATCAACCGGGAAGGGATACTTCCTATCCCATCCCTGAGGAACGCCAGGAAGCCGACTGTTTCTCCCATTCCCTAAGGATCAATGCATCAAAATGACTTTGCGTAGGAAAACCCAAGCGGGGCTTAGAGGACCCGAAAAATACAACTCTGAAGTACTCACCTGTAGAGTTGATATATGCATACAGCACGTCCTGCTCCAGGATAGTAACATGTGGGCAATCCTCCGCCTCAGGCGCCGTGCACTGCAGACATGTATAAAACAAGCTCCTCCCGGCCCTACATATACCGAAGGACCTCCCACAAATCCCCAGCATTGAAAAGCAGTGAGAAGAGAAGCCGGGAGGAACAACCACCCAGAAAAACTGGTAATGATATCAATTGATAACAATCACCATACAGGGGATCCAGAACAAGTGAAACCAGGGTGGGGTGGAGCAGGACGCGCTGTATGCATATAATATCAACTCTACAGGCGAGTACTTCACAGAGTTGTATTATTCTTTTTTTTATATATTCTTTATTTATTTCGAACAATTCAGGAAAAGATACAACTTTACAAGACACTCAGGCGAATTTGCACAAATTCAGTCCATGTACTCTTGCATGAAAAGAAAAAAAAGAAACACAATAAAGATTGATGCCTGGCAGATTTTCCTGCGTGTTAAATGTTATGATCATCAGACGCGACCTGCTAGTTGTCAACCTGGAGGGGCAGCCCAGAATGGGTCTCCCCTCACTCAGCCTCACTGCAGCGTCCGGCATCTTTTATGCAGGATCATCTCCTGTGCTCTTAAAGCGGGAAAGTCATCTAAAGAAGGGAGAGGGGAAGTGGGGTAAGAGGTTGGGGAAGAGAGGGGAATGCAACAGGGGGGGATAGCTCCATCCATCTAGTTTGATTGAACTGCATCTGTAAGGGCCTTATATTCGGGGGAGCACACAAATGAGTCCCAACCTGCCCATTTGCAGTTGTATGTCTCAGACATCTCATCGCGCTCTGCCATTATGACCTCGTATCTCTCCATCTCTGAGACCCTGTTGAGCCACATAAGGACGCTAGGCGGCTCCGTCTCCTTCCACCGGGCCGGGATACATGCCCTCGCCGCGTTAATCAACTGACCCAGGATGGATTTCCGGTACCTCTTTGCGGGCACCTCCGAGTGGTGGAGTAGGAAGAAGGCCGGGCCCCCCGGGAGAGTCTCCCCCAGGACGCGCTCCACGGTCGTCTTGACTGTTGACCAGAAGCCGATTACTTTTGGGCAGGACCAGAAAATGTGAAGGAGGTCCCCCCTCTCCCGGCCACAGCGCCAGCAGAGAGGGGACACCCCCGGAAACCATTTATGTAGCGTGGCGGGCACCCTATACCAGCCAGTGAGAATTTTGTAGTTACATTCTTTGTATTTGGTACATCTGGCCGTGTCGTGCGCCAAGCTCGCCATCCTGGTCCATTGCTTGGAAGTGAAAGAGGTATCTAGAGCTTCCTCCCACCTCCCACCTCCGAATAAAGGAAGGGGCCCCCATCTCCGTCGGGCTAATCAACATTTTATACGTCATAGAAAGGACATGCTGAATCGGGCCCTCCCCCTCACACAGTCTCTCAAACTCCCTAGCTCCCAAAGCCTGTCTCTGAATAGATGATAGGAAGTGCCTCAGCTGTATTTCCTGCCAGGCGTTCCATCTAGGTAGACCTCTAGCGTCTGCGATGTCAGTGAGTGGCACCCATGCCCCCTGTGCTGAAAGAGTCTAATCCTACCAAGGCCACCTCCTATCCAACTCTCTGCCGTCCCGCTCGACAGTCCCGGCGGAAACGCAGGGTTTCCCAAGATCGGGTATAGTGGCGAGAAGTCAAGGGAGATGTCGCTACGGGACCGAAATTTTTGGAAGACTTTAATGGAGGCCCCTATGGTAGGGTGTTTTGAGATCGCTCCCAGGTGTTGTTTTGCCAGCCAGGGCAGGAAGCTCAGGGGGAGAGAGGCGTTTCCCTGCTCGATTTGGACCCATTGTTTGTGTTGCGAGTGTCTACACCAGTCAATTATTCTGCCCAGGTGTGTGGCGGCGTAGTATAAGCTGGGATCTGGGAGACCAATTCCTCCATTCTCCTTAGACCTCCTAAGGATCTTTTTGCTAACCCTGGGATTTTTCCCGAGCCAAATGAACTTGGCGAATAGGGCTCCCACCTTCTGTAAGTAGGAATTCGGGATGTCGAGCGGGAGTGCTTGCATCAGGTACAGGAGGCGAGGTAATAAATTCATTTTCAGGGCATTACATCTCCCCAACCAGGATAGGTTCTTAAGGGCCCAGGCCTCTGTGTCTCTGACAAAGCTCTGCAGCAGCGGGGGAAAATTCAGGGGGAATATTTTGTCTAAAGTTTTACCAATCCTAGTCCCTAAGTAGGTGATGTGCTCGCTAGCCCATTTGAAAGAATAAGTTTTGTAGGTTAGTCTCCCTGTGTCTCTCTAAGTTAAGGTTCAGGGCTTCAGATTTTTGTAAGTTAATTTTGTAGTTTGACACGTCCCTGTAGGCATCCAGCTCTCGCATTAGATTAGGGAGGGTAACTTCAGGACAGGACACAAAGAAAATCAAATCGTCCGCATATGCTGCCGTTTTATAATGACCGGATGGCAGGGAGACCCCCCGAATGCTGGGATTTGCCCGCACTCTACAGAGGAAAGGCTCTAATGTCATGATGAAAATAAGTGGTGAAAAGGGGCACCCCTGCCTTGTCCCGTTCCCGATGCTGAGAGGCTCCGATAGGAGGCCATTGACCCTCACCACTGCCGAGGGGTGGTGATAAAGACTGGTGATCCAGGATATCATATTAGGCCCTAAACCCACGTGCCGCAGGACTCCCAACATAAAGTCCCAGTGCACCCTGTCGAAGGTCTTCTCAGCATCGGTGGCAAGGAGAGCCTTGTCTTGTGTATGTTGTCCAACAGGTTTAAGACCTTCACTGTGTTGTCCCTTGCTTCTCTAAGTGGCATAAACCCTACCTGACCTAGGTGGATAATGTGATGTAGATGTGGGGCCAGGCGGGAGGCCAGTATTTTGGCAAACAGTTTAACATCTGTGTTAAGGAGGGAGATTGGTCTATAACTAGAGCTTTGCATAGGGTCCTTCCCCTCTTTCGGAATCACGGATATTTGGGCTCGAAGACTATCTTTGGGGAGGGTAGCACCTCTCGCAAGGGAGTTGAAGACTACCTGAAGCCGAGGTAATAGGACCCCAGAGAAGACTTTATAGTACAACAATGGAAGCCCATCCGGACCTGGTGTTTTCCCATTAGCAGACCCTTTGATGGCCTTACTCACTTCGTCCGCTGTGATGGGGTCCTCTAGTTTTTCTATCAGAGCCGGTGGGATTCTAGGGAGGCCTGATTTCTCAATGTAATCATTGACTTTCCCTGCCTTATCTCCTTGGGGCTGGGGCGAGATATTGTAGAGTGTTTCGTAGTATTTCCTGAAAACTTCTGCTATCTCCTTATCTTTGTGAACCACCTTCCCCGCCTGGTTAAGGATCTTAGGGATATAGGTTCTAGCCCTCTCTCCTCTCAGAGCAGATGCCAGGAGTCTCCCACATTTGTCCCCCGATTCGTAGAATATTCTCTGGCTCTTAAAGTGGACCAACACCCAGGATTTTGACTATCCTGGGTTTTGGTCCACTTCAGGGGGGAACCCCGCTGTGTAAAACCCCCCAGAAAGCCCCCAAAACTCACCTCACCATGCTCCCACGTAGCCACGGACAAGCGGGTGACAGCGGCGGACAAGACAGCGCGTCTGCCGCCGCCTCCTGCGCTCCCCTCTGACAGTGCACGCGCCTGCGCCGGCCATTCACAAACGGCCGGCGCGGGGGCGCGCACGCCTAGAGGGGCGCGCGGGAGGCGGCCGCCGCTGATGAGGTAAGTTTTCCGGGGGGTTTGGGAGGGTCCCTCACCGCGGGACATCCCGATCTCGGATGTCCCGCGGTGAGGGAGGTGATCTATAAGATTCCCGGGCCGATCACCCCTGGGTGACAGTCCACTTTAATGAGTTGAAGTTTGGTTTTGTCACTAAGTAATTTCCGAAGGCGGTCTCTAAGAGCGGTCAGGGGTGCCAGGTGTGACCCTGCTAGTGACTGCTTGTGGGCTCCCACTAGCTCTTTTATTTCGTCTAGTAGGTCCTTGATCTGCTTGCCTCTCTCCTTTTTAACCCGTGCCCCTCTCTCAATCAGTGCTCCTCTGATGACACATTTATGGGCTTCCCAAACCACTGGGGCGCTAATCTCTGATGAGGTGTTATCCTGAAAATAGCTTTGCAAGACCGGATTCAATTCTTCTCTTATCAATGGGTCCTGAATTAGGGACTTGTTTAGTGTCCACGACCAGGGCCGAGGCGCGTGCTCAGTGGATGCTAACCGGATACCCACAGGTGCGTGATCCGATACGGTTATGTTGCCTATGGTGGCAGACAGAATCATGGGGAGTGAATGGTGCTGGATCAGGAACATATCGATCCTCGAGTACATGTTGTGGGGAGGGGAGTAAAATGTATAGTCCCGCCCATCAGGGTTTAAGATCCGCCATGGGTCGACCAATTGATGCTTGTGCAGCAGCTTCTTGATTTTTTTGAGTTTTGCGTATGACATATAGGAGTGGCCCTTGGAGGTATCTATTAGAGGTTCTAGGGAAAGGTTGAAGTCCCCACCTATGATCAACCTCCCCTCTGAGTAAGCTGCCAAGTTCTCTAAGACTTCCTCCAAAAAGTTAGTCTGACCCACATTCGGGAGGTATAGATTGGCCAGGGTGACGAGCTCGGACCGGATCTTCCCCTTGACAAAGAGCCAGCGACCCTCTCCACCACTCAGAGCCCACCTCCTCCCAAGCCACGGATATGGAAATGAGAATGCTCACTCCCCTAGACTGCGAATCAGGGGAAAAGCTGTGATATGACACCGGAAATACCTTATTCCTGAAGACAGGAGGGTTAGCCGCCTTGAAGTGGGTCTCTTGTAGGAAGGCCACCTGCGCCCTCTGCGCTCTGAGGTTGTTCAGGATCATGGATCTCTTTTCTGGGGTGTTCAGCCCTTTTACATTGAAAGAGATTAGATTAGTATCGGCCATATTAATGGACAAGGAGCACCAAGTGGCGTCTAGGTATTAAGAGAATAGGACCAGGTGAGTCCACTGGGGAGGTCAGGCAGACTACAACTAGTGGCAGACAGCAACAGGCTACGGTAACTGTCCAGTCAGCCCAGGGTCTCGGAGATGGAGGGGGGGAGGGGGAGCAGGGAGGGGAAAGGGGAGTTCAAAGGCAGGTCTAGGGGTGGATATGAGTGAGGAAAGGAGGGATGAACCACTGGGGGGGGGGGGGGGGGGGGACACAAAGATTGAAGGGGTCCGGCGGATCCCAGATCAACCCCGGACTGGGCCCCCCGTCAGGACCTAACCTCAAGAGCCAAGTCCCACCGGGGTACCCACCCGCGGGGAGAACCTATTGTGCGTCTGCACTAAACTGCAGCTACCTCTAGTACAGAGGAAAGCCAACTCAGGCCTATTTGGGGGAAAAGTGACTGACTCCGGGCTCAACGTTGGCTACTCCGGGGGTCACAGGGCAAGGAGGGGTCTACTGAACAATCGGCATAACAATAAAAACCGTCAGGCGGGGGGGCTGCTAGCAGCGTCCCCGCCGAGGGTAGTAAAAAGCATTAACAGTACAATTCACACTATACTCAACAGTGGGTCAGCAGTAATGAAACTGGAAAACAGGAGAACAAAAAAACCATGAAATAAGAAGAGCGGAAGGTATTTCTAGGAGGGATCTCTGTCTCACGGCCCTTCTCTCTACAGTTCATTGTCGGTCAGTCTTGACCTCCTTGCACTCCTCCCTCTGGCGCGTCTCACCGGCGCGCCGGGGTGTCTCCGCTGTGGGAACTCCATCTGCGGGGATAGCCAGTTCGGCACCGGGACCGGCGCACAGCCCAGAAAGCTGAAGAGACCCTCCAAGTCCCGATACGTCTTGAGAAGGTAAGTGTCTCTGTCCTTGGACACAATCAAGTGAAAGGGGTAGCCCCATCGGTACGATGCTCCAGAGTTCCTGACTAAGTCCAGGACCGGCCTAAGCAGTTTCCTCATGATCAGCGTGCGTCTTGAGAGGTCTGGGAGGATGGTGATCCTGGCCCCGTCAAAGTCCACTGGCCCGTGCCTCCAGCCACACCGGGCAATTTCTTCTTTGACACGGTATAGATGTATTCTGCAGACCACATCCCTTGGGAACGCAGGGTCCGGGTTGCGGGGGCCAAGGGCTCTATGTGCTCTATCTCTATGGGAGTGTCGAAGCTCCTTCCTAGAACTGTGTTAAAGATGGTCGTTATAAGCTGCTTCACATCTTCCCCAGCGGACGCCTCCGGGATGCCCCTCAGTCGCAGGTTGTTCCGTCTGTGTCTATTCTCTAAGTCGTCATGTTGTAGCAGGAGTTGTTGGATCTGTGAGTTTTGCGCATCAATACGAGCCGACATAGCTGCCAACGCGGTCTCACCGGCTTCTTGATTAGCTGAAACTCTAGCGTCGAGCGTCTGGATTTGGGTCCTGACTTCCGCCAGGTTTCGCTTGAATGCTGATTCATAACGTGCTATGAGAGCCTCGAAGTCTGCTCTAGACGGAATAGCTCTCAGGAATGATAGCGTTTCTCTATGAATATTTCCTCCATCTGTTTCTAGGTTGGCTGTTGTAGGGGTGGATGAGTGTTCTGGTGGGGGGAGGGTGATTGAACTGACTGGGGATACCAGCATTTGGGAGGGGGGGTGCCTGGTTGTATTTCTCCCGCTGGGGTATCTGGGGTCAGGATTGCCACATCCGCCTCCTGTACTGCCCCCGTCTCACTGCCATCCTGCATGGTGTCATGATGGGCAGGAGGCCTGGGCCCGCTGGGAAGAAAGCCCCCCTGTGCATTTTCTTGGGGGCCAGTGACAAGTTGCTCTCCATGTCGTCCCCAGGCGCGGGGCGTTCGCTGTGGCAGCCCCTGGACTAGCACAGGCCCAATGGCTGAGGTCTGCTGCACTCCAGCCGGGCTTCCAGCACGGCCTTCCCCCCGGGTTCCTGGGGTAAAGGCATATTTACTGAGGCTGCTGAGGGCGGTAGTGGTGGGCCTTCTGGTCTGCTGGCTGTGCCCATTCATTGCAGCTGGCTCATCTCCCTTCTCTGTGGGCATCACATCAGGGGCTTGCATCCCCCTCTCCCCTCCCGGGCCAGGTGCTCTGCTTAATACCTCGCCTCCCCCACTCACCGCTGCAGACTCTGTTCTGTCTTCCGGATACTTCATCCAGGCGGTGCCTCCTGCGAGCTCCGACTGAACTCTCTCCGGCTGCCACTTCACGCCGGCTGCGGTGCCTCTCCCCGCCGTCTCTGCCGTCACCCAGGCTCCAGCGGGGGGGGTCTGATGATGCGACCCGCCTGGCCGCACTTCTCCTGCGGTCTCTGACGCTGCGGCCGCCATTACGTCTCCCGCCATCTCTCCCGCCAACTTCCGCGCCCGCTCCTCTGACATCGCCAGGCGCCCCCGGCCCCGCTCGTCCGCTGGGTCTCGGCCGGCCGGTTGTTCCACGATGGGAGGTAAGACTTCCTCTCCGCTGTCTGAGGCGCTCGTAGATGGCGGGGACGCCATCTCCCGCTCCCCCGCACGTGTCTGGTCTCTGACTCTCGCCTGCTGCACCTCGCGCCGTGCTTCTTTCTCTCTCCGGCTCCTCTCCTTCTTGTGCTGCTTCTTCCCAGTCATTTGAAAAAAGGTTCTCTTGCCGATTGCTTGTGGAATTGATGGTTTATTGCCCTGCTAGTCCCGGAGCTCGCTCTCTCACGTCCTCATCACTCCAGCGCCAGGCCACGACCCAGAGTTGTATTATTCTAAGCATACAGCACGTCCTGCTCCAGGATAGTAATAACATGTGGGACATCCAATAGCAGTGTCCATAAGCAGGGTGGGATCCCCAGGAAAAAACAAGGCACAGCGGACAGTAAAGGCGCTGTCACCTGCAAAACTTGCAACAGGCATGACATGAGCAAAGGCTCTAACGTCAGTCTCATAACAAGGCCAGAAGTTATGAACATAGACAAGCCATAAGTCTAGCAACTTAATCAACAGAAAAAAACCCTGGTGCTGAAGGGCCAGTGGTACCCAAACACCAACAGAACGGAATAAACAGAAAAAGGGGAGAATCTTTCCCCTAAAGAGAAATATAGGTCAGTGCAATGACCCAACCAGCCCACAGGCCAGGAAGCCTCTTGGCAAAACTCGTAACACCCCCTAAGGGAAACATAACAGATCATCCCGACCAAGGCGGGAATACTGACCCTTAATTATCACGAAGCCAAGGCTTCACTCAGGATCAGGGAACATCCAGAAGGATTAATCCAAAGGGCGCAACGGCGCTGGAAGGAGATCTCAGGCGCACACATAAAGAGGCGCCCGTAGACACCAAGAGCATCAGTCCCCCTAAGGGCCTTGAAAACCCTCATGGGGAAAAGTGCAACACCTGTAGAGGGAATGTAGCCCCTCATATTAATATTAAGAATAAAGTCCATAGTTAGACTAAAGGACTAAAAACAATGATCCTACAGACCACTTGGACCGGAGGCCCGTCGTAAGAAGTAACACCCCCAAGGTATGGGGAGCCTGTAGCTATATATATATATATATATATATATATATATATATATATATATATACACACACATCGAGCCAAGGTTAAGTAACCAGATCCACCTTCTTAGGCACACGTCTGACGGAGTCAGGAGGCCCCAGAGAAGCGACCTGGACTACCAGGCAGCTCAGACAGCGTCCAGAAAAAGTCCAGAGGAAAGTCCGCAGGGTAAAAATGAAAACTGATCCCCACAGGGACCATGGAACTAGTTGGGAGATGCAGCTAAGCAATCCCCAAAGGAATTCCCCACGAGGGCGACAGAACCAGACTCCTGCAGGAAAGGCCAGGACAGAACCTGCACTTTCAAAGTCCCCAGATGGGGAGCCAACCCCATCTTACGCTGTAATGACTTTAAAGGCCCTGGGAACCGAGAACGTTCAACAGGGAAGAGACCAAGGCTCATGCCAATCAATATGGTTTACCACAAAAAACCCCCATAGACTGAGAAAGTGGAAGCTGGGGAGCTTGCTCCCTGCCCCCCCTCATACTGAGTCATCCAGAAGATAAGGCCCGTCTCCAAGGGGTGAATGAATCAGCTGTCAATTCCCCAGACAGGAACCTGATATTGGGACAAGGGAAGGGGCCTGACAAGGGTAGAACCACACTCCTGAGAGAGCGAACAGGTCAGCAGACTTCAGCAGAGGCATCTGCGAACCACAGCTCACAAGGCCACCCAGGCCATCCATCTCACGGGACTCTATCAGTCCAACCGTGCGCAGAACCCCACAAGTAGGGTGATGAAGAGAAGGCATATAAATAAGTCTATGCCTAAAATACTCAGCCCCCCCAGGCCAGAGTCAGAATATTCTGGGACAACCAAAAACAAGGGCAGAACCCCTGTGTTAGAGACCCATCAGAGCCACACTAGGCTCCCCGGGCGACACCAGGATAGCATAACCTGCCGCTAAGAGCATCCATTGAAGTGAACACCGCTGAGAAGCAGGGGAAGTAGACCCCCGCCCAAGGCAGGATCAGGGACCCTCCAGAGGGAGCATCCTGCCTCAATCTCTAGACCCGTAGTAAAACAGGCCATTGTCATTCAACAGACCAGGAGTCCCCCAATAAACCGACCGATCCTAAAGGAGGGGAAGTCCAGCCATATAGAGTAAACGGAGGGCACACTGTTTCAACAAAACCAGCAGGTAAGATGGACCCTCTAGGGGACCCTACCTAGAAACCACGGGGACTGTGGAAGAATTCCCCTCCCCCGCCAAACCTGCGAGACTTGGTACCCAGGGTGACCATTCACTGGAAGATGCTAGTAAGGAAGGGGGGTGCCTTGAATATGAGAAGCTCAAGAGGAACCACCTTACCAATGGGGAATGAGCCCAGACCAAGCACCAGGGTGCTGGAACATATGTAAGCTCAATAACCTACTGTGCCGAAGAGCCCAAAGGCTCGGTATGTAAGTGACATCTTGATGTGCCATCAACAGGCCCACCAGCTGCCATCCCGCCTGGTGTAGATAAGGCGCCAGTAAAGGGGGGCAAAGCCCCCGAAACCAGGAGTCCCCTTATTGCCAGAGAAGAAGGCTTCAAGCCTGAACCGAATCCCGGGAATGGGGGATAGCGGATAAGGGACCATGAGGGATTGAGGTGACTGAGCAACCATCCAGTGGCTCCCAGGGGACACCGCTGGCCGACCAATCCACTCGGCCTGACGCAGAAACTGGGGAGTAATGAAGACGACCCGGTAGGTCCTAACGCAGACGCCCCCCCCCCCCCCCAGGCGTGTCAGAGACATCACCCCCATTCGTGCCATGGCGAGTAGCCTGGGAACGAAAGAGAGGCCCCAAATAATGCCTCAATCCGCAGGGTTGGTCCTGCAACACTATCTAGAAATGGTCTTGGTGTCCAGCAGACACAAGGGAAACTAAGAAGATCTAGTACTTCACAAGAGGCCGGAAGCCCCCCCTGCACAGGGGGCCCGTGACCCAAGACAGAGGTGTCATATAGGGACTACCTGTGAAGGTAGAATTGCCAAGCCTGCCATAGGCCAACGTGGCCCAGACTGCCTCATACTGTTGAGGGAGGGAGGAAGGATAATATAGAGGCCATGGCCCCATACCGTTAAGGGCAACCTGTAAGTAAGCCCAAACACTGTAGGCCCAGTCCGGCCTGCGCCAATTCCTGAAGGAAAAGCAGGGGCTAGAAGCACCCTGACAATCACTGAGAGGGACCGCCCAGCAAAGGCCATCCTGTGTCCAGGGGAATTACATCCTGGAACCACCAGAAGGAGAAGGTATATTCCTGGATGGGAGACAGCTGCTGCAGCAGTACCCTCGCCCAGAAGGGCGAGGGCGCCCCTTCATGCTTGGGAGGTCTTGGCAGATTTGGACTTCCTGCCAGAAGGCCCAGGGTGCTGCCTGCCCGCCCCATGGTGGAAATCCACACCAAACAGCACAGCACACCTCAGGTTCACGTTTGACACTAACGTAGGGAGGTGGAGGGGTGACTCTGCCTCGTGGAGGCCGGAGCGGCCTTCTGCGCAAGGGTGCTTTACCCTTTTTACCAAAAAGGTCCAAACGGGCCCCAAATAACCGCCGTCCTCTGAAGGGAAGGCAAGTGAGAGCTTTTTTGTAGCCTCGTCAGCACCCCACTGTCGCAGCCAGACCAGGCGGCAAATAGCTACCACAAGGGCTGAGGTTCTAGCACACATCTTAATGGTGTCATCCAGTGCTGATAGAATAAACTTCAAACACGCTTCACAGTCTGATAGCGCATTAAACACCCCCCAGGGGAGGTCCTCAGGGCGGTGATCTAGTATTTTTCTGACAAGAGTCCTGGCGGCCACCGCAGTGATGGCCGCGGCACAGACCGGGCGCAGAGCCGTCCCAGCACACGAGAAGGCGTGGGAAGCCAGTCTGTCAATGCGCCGGTCCTCGGCATCCCGAAGGGTACGGTAAAAGGGAGCAGTCATAAAAGGGGGGTTTGTGACCCCTATAACCGGTGCGTCCACCACCAGGGGAGCTGACCATAAATTAACCACATCAGGAGGGAAAGGGTACTTCCATTCCCAGACCCCTGGGACCCCCTTAAGCTTACAAGGCGATTCCCATTCTTGGGATATAAGATTCTGGAAATGATCCTGTTCTAGGAACTCCAAGCGCGGCGGCGCTGTATGGAAACTCTCCTTCTTAGGCTTGGGGATCTCCCCAGGTGGGGAGATTGACAAGACCTCAAAAATCTTAAGAATTTCATCTGTGTCACACAGACCCCAAGAACCGGGCTCAGTATCATCGCAGCCCCCGGGCATCCCGTTCGAGGAGCCCGAATCTGAGAATAGCTCACCTTCCTCAGAAGGGTCAGGGTCCTGCATATCAGCAGAGTCATCGGTATCGTCAGGAACCGGGGAGCCAGGAGGCATCAGGGACCGCTTTTTACCAGGGCCCATACGCTCCGCCAATCCAGAAAGCACCTGCTCCGCCGTGGGCAACACGAGCGGCACGGATTGCAGGTCATCCCCGCTCGAGTGGGACTCATGAGTGATATTTGGGACCGAGTAGACGGGAGTAAGGAAGGGAGGTGCCTCCGTTGGCAAACCTGCCTGTTCTGCACACTGTCCGCAGACCCATGCCCTGTCAGCCTCAGCCTGGGGCTGACCACACACTGCACACAGCCGGTCATGTCCCGGAGGGACCCCGGGTACATAATTCTGAAATGCCTCCACATGGTGATTATTAAGCAGTATGACCGCAGGGATTTATGCAATAGGCAACCCTGGATGCCCCAAAACCCGCTAGGAAGTGGGAGAATTTGTAAAGTGGACCCGCTGTAGTATATGTTAGGCTGGGGGAAGCCACCGAAGTCCTGGCGTCTGAAAGACATAATGGGAGAAGAGGGGTGGTGTCAGTGCCATGCGCAGCCTGAAAGACATAGAACCATGCCGCCCCGGAGGGCACTTACATGACCAAGGGAGGAGGCGAACCACACCACGCTCGCGCGCGAAGATAGAGAAAATGGCGCCAGCGAACCTCGAGGGGTGGGCCAGGCCGGGCTGTGACGCGAAGCGCGTCACGCTGAGTCTCCGCCTCCCCCAAAGAGCGCGAAGCTCTAACCAATGGCAAAAACTTAGTTGGGAATAAGGCGTACGTCTAAAATGCTGTCATGCTGGATTGATGCTGCCGACTTGGCCGATTGTTAATGAAAAAGACGGCTCGCGCTGTATAACAAGGCGCGACACTGACCCCAAGAATAAAAAACCAAGGTCTAAAAGTGAAGTTAGCACTGGGACTGCCACACATACCCACCCCCTTCTTTTCCCTCAAATTACGGGAGGAAGCGAGGGGGAAGCGGACGGTGTCCATGGACTAAGTCTGTGAGGGGCACGGGCAAGATTGCGGGAGGGGCATCCACTAGAGGCTCACCATCGGCCTGACCGCCTACCCTATGGAGGGGGATTGCGGTGGAGCATGGCTCCGTTCAGCACACCAGGTGCTGCCTACCTTCACCCGACCCGCGCAGCCCAGGCTGGGAGGCATATTCTTCTGAAGAGGACGGGTGGAAATAGTCCCGCAGGGCCTCGGGCTGTAAAGCCCCGCTCGCCTGCGAGAGCGTGATACTTCATGTCTTCGCAGTTCAGCACTGCAGAGAAATCTGGGGATTTGTGGGAGGTCCTTCGGTATATGTAGGGCCGGGAGGGGCTTGTTTTCTACATGTCTGCAGTGCACGGCGCCTGAGGCGGAGGATTGCCCAAATGTTATTACTATCCTGGAGCAGGACGTGCTGTATGCTTAGAATAATTCCCCTTTTTTGAGAGGGGCCGCCTCCGGTGAGGCAATGTCCAAAACCTCCAGGAGATGGGCCAGAACTTAAGAAGTGTCAATGGCATCCCCCAGCGCCTACCCAACACCATTATCACACAACTGCACGTCGTCAGATTCTGATTCCTCAAACAACTCCCCCTCCTCTAACGGGGAATAATCCGACCACTCATCCTCATCAAAATCCAAAGCCGGCCATACCGGCGATAAATGTCTCTTCTTGGCATGAGCCTTTTTGCCCACTGCGCCAGAAAGAAATCTCTCAATGCTGGCCAGGCGAGCACAAACATCAGAGTGCGACTCCCCACTAGTGACGATGTCACTTGGGGTACGGATAAGACGGAGAGGGGTAGGCGATGAAGCGGGCGGTGCTGACCCAGAAGCCGGGGAAGCAGACTGCCGCGATATGGCCTTTTGTGCACATGGAATACAAATTAGCACATTCTCCCCCATAAAGGATACCCCACAACCCACACACGGCCGGGATTGTCAAGAAGGAAGCCCAAGCCCAGTATCCTGCGGAGCCTCCATATGGTGATATTTTGAGGCAGTCGCAATGACCCTAGGGAATTAAGCTGGTAAGCAACCCTGGGATGCCCCTTTAAAGTCCCAGTGGGAGGATTTGGAAAAGGTGTAATTTAAAGCTAGGGACCCTAGGACCGGGAGAACCCCCTAACATGCAGAACACAGGGAGTCCTCCTGAAAGACACAAATGAAAGAGGACCCATCAGCCACCACTCATACATTACCTAATACTATAATATATATATCTATAGAGATACATCTATATACACAATATGTACAAAAAGGACAGCACAGCCCCCTGCGGAGAGGGGTGCCCACAGGGCACTCACAAATTAGCGGAGTCCGCAGCAGCAACAGGAACAAGATGGCCACCGGAGCCCAGCACAGCCTTGCCTGGAGGGAGTGAAAAGAAGAGGGGCGGGTCAGCGCAGAACACGCGCTCGTTAGGCCACGCCCCCCCTCGAGCAAGCCCAGCAACGCGGATCCAGGCCGTGGGCTGAGCCTCAGCAAGGCACCAAGCCCCCCCCCCCCCAACAAGCAGCCTGAGGGGGAGAAGCTCCCTCTGCTAAACGCTGCACAGCATGGTGCAGACCCACAGCAAAGTGACAGTACACCGCAACATGCGCGCACACACACTGTAAGCACCCACACAATAAAGAAATGTGAGGGACAAGCCTGCCCCCCCCCCCCAGCTGGAGGGTTAAGGAAGGGACCCGGAAAGTGGGGGATCTGGAACCAGAGTCTGGTGGACGGATACGGCAGAAGGGACAGGGCATCTCAAACCGGGGTCACCAACACGGACACCACCTACCCCTTGCAATGGGGTCTCACAGAAGAGCAATGCTCCTTAAACACCTACAAAGGTGTTGCCTACCCTCACCAGGACCTACAGCCAAGGCTGGGAGACTCATACGGGACAATGGAATTGTCCCCCCCTTCTCTGGTCAGTGATCGCTGCATCTGACAGCCGAACCGCTGGAAGCCAGGATGATGCCTGCAGGGTTAGTCGTAAAGATGACTGCGCCCATCAGGAAAGCAGGGGGAGAGGGCCTGTCGGCTCTCTTCTGAAGCCTGAAGAGCCCCGGGGGGATCGGAGGCCCCTCCAGCGGAGAGCAGAACTGAGTATCCTCATCTTTATTACATGCACTTTATTTGTGATCCTCAAAGTATATTTTGTATAATGTTTGCACTTTAGACATTTCAGGCAGTCTCCTTGCTTCTCTGCACAGACTATTTGTTACATGTGTATATAGTTATATACTGTGTTCACATCGACAAAGGATACACCCTGCAACATTGATACATTTTGCTAGAGATAAATGTGTCTTAGGGCAATCACGATTGATTTTAACCTTGTATTTTGAGTATGTTACTGATAGGGTATTCATTATTGCTATACTTTTATTTTGTATTAAAATCGGAAGCAATCCGTTATGGCTACACTTAGGAAAATAAGTGGGCATATAGTTCCCCTATTAACCCTTCTATTGCCAGCCACGTAAATTTTAAGTGGCTGCCTCTCCAACGGTTAAACGCCAGCCACGTAAAATGTACGTGCCTGGCTTTGCCCCCTGCTAGCGCCTGCAAAATTAAAAAAGAAAACACTTACCTGACCCCTCATTCCAACCGGCCGGGTCTCCTGCTCCCCCTGGGGGGCTTCGCTCCTCCGGAGGAAGGGGAGAGCCCGGAGTAGCCCCCCCCCCCCCCCGTTTTTGCGGCCGCTGGCTTTTCCTGTAAAAATAAAAATGACATTTACTCACCTCCAGGTGCGCTCGATCTCGCCGGCCCTCTTCACCCGGGGGGCCTCCGATCTCCCCTCCCCAGGGCTCTCTACCTTCAGGAGAGAGCCTGTCAGGCTCTCTCCCCTCTTCCTCCAACGGGTGCCTCCATCTTGCCGCGAAGCCTTTGGGGTTTTTGTGTGTTTTCTGTGTCTGTGTGTTTATTTTACTGTTAACCCTTTGTGAACTGGTAAGGGGTCCATGAGACCCCTGTACCAGTTCACAAGGCTGGGGGCTGGCAAGTCACCTGCAACTAGCGGGTGGCTTGCCATTAACCCCCGCACCCCCAATTACCTGCCTCCCCAAAGCCCAGTGGGGGCAGAAGAGCCCGGGCCCACATAGGCTATGTGGGCTTGTAGGCTGCAGGGTGGGGGGGCCACCAGAGCTGGCCCCTCCACTCTGTTCCTACAAGCCCCCATAGCTGGTCCCGGGCTGGTTATGACGGGTAGGGGGGACCCTACGTCTTTTTTTTTAATTTTAAGGGTTAGGGTTAGCCTAACCCTTAAAATTAAAAAAAATAGGGTCCCCCCCCCCCCCCAGGAGGGGGGACCCTACGTCATTTTTGTTTTAGATTATAAAGTGGACCAACTCCCAGGATTTTCACTATCCTGAGTATTGGTCCACTTCCGCGGGGCACCCCGCTGTGTGAAACCCCCCAGAAAGCCCATAAAATCTTACCTTATCGGCAACGGACAAGCACCGGATAAGCCGCCGCCGCCTCTCGCGCGCGCCGGCCATTTGCAAACGCGCGGGAGGCGGCAGCTTATCCGGCACTTGTCCGTCGCAGATAAGGTAAGATTTTAGGGGCTTTCTGGGGGGGTTTCACACAGCGGGGCATCCCGATTTTGGATGCCCAGCGGGGAGGGAGCCGATTGGCCCGGGAATCTTATAGATTCCCGGCCGATCAGGGGTGGGTATTGGTCCACTTTAAGGGTTAGGGTTAGCCTAACCCTAACCCTTAAAATTCCCCCAAAAAATAGGGGCTTTCACATGCAATATGGTTTTCATTAATAAAACAAATGTTTTATTTAAAATAAAGGAGACAATTGTCTAAAAAATACAATTCTGTGAAATACTCACCTGTAGAATTGGTATTATTGGTATAAAGTACGTCCTGCTCCAGATATAATACTTACACTTGGGTTATCCTCCGCCAGATGGCGCTGTACTGCAGAAGCATGCGAAAAAACAGGCTCCTCCAGGCCCTTCAAATACCCAGGGACCTCCCACGAATCCCCAGCATTGACAAGCAGTTAACAAGAAGCCAGGAGAATTAAACCACCCAGAAACAAACTGGTAAAGATAACCATGATAAAATCACCATACAGGGGATCCAGAAAAAGGCAACAACAGGGTGGGGTGGAGCAGGACGTACTGTATACCAATAATACCAATTCTACAGGTGAGTATTTCACAGAATTTTATTATTCTTAGTATACAGTAGGTCCTGCTCCAGATATAATACTTACACTCGGGACATCCAAAAGCAGTGTCCATAAGTAGGGTGGGATCCCCAACAACAATACGACCACAGCAGACAGTTTAAAGCACTGTCACCTACAGAACCAGACAGCCAAGACAGCATGAGCTGAGGCCCTAACATCAACGTTGTAAAAGAAACCTTGCAAAAGGTATGAACAGAAGGCCAATGGTAGTGGCCTAACCAATCAGTTAAACAGCAAAACCGGTGCTGAAGCTAGCACGCATAGAAGGAATCAAGGCGACAAGGGAGGATCTCCCCCTTGCCTGAATAGTCCTGAGTAATAGCCTGACAATCCGATTAGCTAATGCATTTGGCAGAAGCCAAGGCCAAAGAAACAAGGTAACAGGAGTAACGTCCATTAAGGTAACAACCAGGACCAACCTGCCCAACTCCCGAGAGCAGGCGAGATCGAGCACATTCAGGATGTAATGACCACAAGCCCCAAGGAACCTCAGTTCCCTTAAAGGACACAGTGACTTCTAAGAAAAAAAACTGCGAACACCTGTATAAGGAATGCAGAACCACTTCCTCAACGTTGCAAGGAAGGGGGACAGCCGTGGAAAACAATATCTCGGATAATTGAACATACGACACCCACAGATGTAGAGAATCCAGCTTCAGGCGGAACTCCCTTTATCTCGGTGTATCTCAAGGAAAGAGGGCTAGGTAGACCGAACCGCCCGCTAACACACGCCTGACCAAGGTAACAGTCACCAGAAGGACCCCCTTAAGGGTAAGGACATCCAGACAGTGTCCTGAATAGGACCAGGAGACAACCTGCAAGCAGACGGAATGAAATCAATTTTAATCCCAACAGGCGCCATAGGAGTACATGGAGGGCGCACGTGGGCACCCCCTGAAGGAAGTCTTAAAAGAAGACTGCCCTGTCCACCTTGCCTTAACAGTTCTGGTTCAGAGCCTGACCCCTCAGAGAGCAGAGTTGGGGGACCAACTCTAATTTATGCTGAAGGCCACACTGGAGTCCTGGAACCCGAGAACGTCCAACAAGTAAAAGGACTAGACTCGTCCCAATAATGTGGGTATGCCAAACCCTACAACAATAAAAGACGCAGAGGAGGCTCACTCCTAGACATCCCATTGTCACAACACCGAGGCAGCTAAACTAGCCTCCACCAAGGTGTATGCCTCAGCAGTCAGATCCACTTAGGCCAGGGACCATGAACTATAGTGATGTAAAGGGCCCTGAGTGATCAACTGGCACTCCTGGCAAGGTGCAGAAACTACTGACCACAGTACCCTAACTGCAACCACCATACTAGGTCAACTGGGGGCCACTAGCATTACTGGTCCCCATACCAGAGTAATCTTCCGCATAACCCTGCCTAGCAGAGGGAACGGAGAAGGGCATACAGAACCAAACATCCTGTCAAGGCGGTACTAAGGCATCCGGACCACTGAGATAGAATCCTGGAACAGGGAAACAAGGCCGATAGCCTGTGAGGGTGACAGAACCCAACAGATCCAAGACTGGATGGATTCCATAGCAACACGGGGATTAGCACATCCTGTCGCAGAGGGGCTTAGCCAGAGCTAATATCACTAACCTGCAGGGGGCATTGTCTGCGCCCAGAAGGGAACATAGACACTCCCTGGAAGGTCCGCCAGCTCCAGGCCCCTTCCGATAGTTAATGTAGTACGCCTGTCATCAGACGGACCGAGCACCCCCAGCCTGGCAATTCTGGAAGGGGAACGGTCAAGCGAGAAGGGCCAACTGGAAACGCTTACTGCTTAGACTTCCATAGCCGTAAGGACCCTCTAAGGGCCCCACCAACACCAGAATCGCAGGGAGTTTTGGAAGAAACCATCCCCTTCAACCTGAAAGGTTGGCATCCATGGTGGCCGTTTCCAGGAAGGCAAGAGGGAACTGCCCTCAGACATGTCCCTCGAGTTCATCCACTTCCAAGAGAAAACCGTCATACAGGAGGGAAGGCCCACCGGCCCTGCTCCAGGGGTGCTGGATCCCTGTCCTATGCTTACCACTAGAAGTCGCATACAGCTCAAGGGAAACTAAGCATAAGGGACCACTTTCGCTGCTCGGGCTCCTGCCAAGCAAGTTAACAACGGCCCACCAGTTGCATCTCTGCCTGGTGTTAAGAAACCGGGACAGTAGTGAGGGACTGGGCCCATGAGACCAGAATGCCCACCTAATTGCTGAAAAGGGGGGGGATCTGGTTTGAACCTGGTCCAGAATCATTCCTATTAATGGAGTAACTACGTTAGGTAACAGCGAGGACTCGAGGTGATTGACACCCATCCAAATGACTCCCAATGGCCCACCAGCCAGGTATCCAACTATCCTGACTCAGAGACAGGGAAGTGAGGAAGGGCAACCGGGTAAACATCGCACGGACGTCCCTTGGTCTCATCAGAGACATCACCATCGACAGCACCTGAGTGACACTCTAGGAATTGGAGAGGCCAGATAGCAGGGCCACAATTAACAGTGTTGGAATTCCAACACGAACCTGGAGAGCCTCAGCGATCTGAGGGCACAGGGATGTAAACATAAGCATTGTAGAGTGCCCCAGGTGGCAAGACGCCCACTGGGCGCAAGGTGCTGGTGGCCAAACTCAAGAGTATCCATGCAGGAAACTGCCTGTAATTAGAGAATTGCTGTGAATCCAGAATGGGCCACCTGACCCATCCTTTGGGGGGTTGTGGGAGGTGGTATAGCGTCCCTTGCCTCTGCCTATTACGGGCAATCTGCAAGAGACCTTCAGACCTTGCAGGCCTAACATGGCATGAGCCGGCAACTGAACAGGGGCAGGGACCAGGCGTACCTGGGGTCTGATAAAATACTGGGGAAGGCAGAGCAGCACTCTCTATCCTGTATCTGGAGGGCACAACCTCCTGATCCGTCAGAGTGAGGCGAAATGCCTCCTGATAAGAGCAAGGTGCTGCAGCCATCCCCTCACCCAGCCGGGCGAGGGCGCCCCATCATGCTTGAGGGGGTTTGGTGGAAGATTTGGGCATAGCCCCGCCGGAGGGGCCAGAACGTTGCCTGCTGCTCGTGGGGAAGGAGTCTGACCCAAAAATCCGGAAAGACACCCCTGGTTCCTGTTTAACACTAAGGTAGGGGGGAGGGGGGGTGCCCCTGCCTCAAGGGGGCCGGGACGGCCGTCTGCGAAGGGGTGATTTGCCCTTTTTACCGAACAGGTCTAGGCAGGCCCCAAATAGGCGATGCCCTCTGAAGGGGAGCCCAGTAAGAGTCTTTTTAGTAGCATCATCAGCACCCCACTGTCGCAGCCAGAGCAAGCGACGAATAGCCACCGCAAGGGCGGAAGTTCTTGCACACATTCTAATCACGTCATCTAGCGCCAATAGAATAAACTTCACAAATACATCACAATTGGAGAGTGCATTGAACACCTCCCAAGGGAGATCCTCGGGGTGATGATCGAGCAATTTTTTGATGAGGGTTCTAGCGGCCACCGCAGTAATGGCTGCGGCACCGGCCGGACGCAGCGCCGTCCCGGCACAAGAAAAGGCATGGGAGGCCAGCAGCTCAATGCGCCGGTCCTCAGCATCCCGAAGGGCGCTATAGGCAGGGGTTGTAAAGGGGGGGGGTTAGAGACCCCTATGATCGGCGCATCCACCACGGGGGGTGACGACCAGCAATTAACCACCTCAGGGGGAAAAGGGTATTTCCTATGCCATTCCCCTGGAGGTTTACTGGGGCATTCCCATTCTTTAGAGGATAAGAGCATGGAAATGAGCCTGCTCTAAAAATTCCAAACGTGCAGTCGCAGTATGGAAAAGCTCCCCTCTAGGCTTGGGGACCTGACCGGGGGGAGAGATAGACAGTGCCTTAAAGACCTTAAGCAACAGGTTGTCAGTGTCACACTGGCCCCAGTATTCCAGGCCAGAATAATTGTGAGTCCTCGTCATCTCATCAGAAGAGCTGGAGTCAGAGAACAATTCCCCTTCTTCAGAAGGGGTATAGTCACACGGAGTAGCAAACCCCTCAGTTCTCATAGAGCATACAGAAACATGGGGCGACAGGTGCCGCTTTCTACCAGGGCCCATACGCTCTGACAACCTAGCAATAATCTGTTCAGCCGTAGGCAGCCTGGAAGGGCCGGCAGGCTGCAATTCCCCACTTGTAGGCGACTCAGCAGGAGAGGGATTTAAGCCTGGGGAGATAGGAGAATTGAAGCTAGGTGTAGCCACTGGCTGACCTGATTGCAGGGCCAGTGCTTGCTCGGCACAGGATACGCAGACCCGAGCCCTGCCAGCATCAGCATGGGGTTGTCCACACGCCATACACCACCGGTCTTGTCCCGGAGGGACCCCGGTCACATTATTCTGAGATGCCTCCATATGGTGATTAATCAAGGCACAATAAGCCAGTAGGGATTTACACTCTAAGTAACCCTGGATGCCCCAAGACCCGCTATGGAAGTGGGAGAATTTAACAAGGCCCGCTATAATTTTACACCGGGCCGGGAGAAGCCAATGGTGTTCACCAGTCTGAAAGACATATTGGGAATAAAGGGTGTCAGAACCATGCGCAGTAAGAAGGATCATGAAAATCGCCCGCTAGGGCACTTACAGACCAAGGGAGGAGGAGGACCGCCACCACGCGTGCGTGCGACCAGCATCAAAATGGCGCCAAAGCGAACCTCGAAGGGCGGGCCAGAGCGTCCAGTGACGCGGAGCGCGCCAACCTATGTCCCCGCCCCCCCCCCCCCTCCCCCAAAGAGAGCGAACCTCTGAGGTGGATACAAACTGTTATAGGAGCGGAGTGAATGGGACACTAGAGGATATGATTTGCCAATGAAGACTCCGCAGAGTCTGAGGCGACAATTACACAGTAGGAACTAACAGCGCGGTTCTGACCCCTGGGATACTAGTCCGGGCAGACTAAGGCCATAACGTGTAAAACATACACAAGACCTTGCAACACACACACATACCCCCCCCTTTCTTTCCCCCCAGACTACGGGGGGAACGAGGGAGGATGGCGACCCTTTGTATATGGCCCACCGCTACACGGGGCATGGGATAATAGAGCGGGAGGGGCATCCTCTAGAGGCTCACCATCAGCCTAAACCGCCTACCCTTTGGTGGGGGACTGCGGTGGAGCATGGCTCCATAAGCACACAAGGTGCTGCCTACCTTCACCCGACCGACGCAGCCCAAGCTGGGAGGCACATAACAGGGAGGACG
The DNA here is from genome assembly GCA_027917425.1 of Gastrophryne carolinensis. NCBI lineage: Eukaryota > Metazoa > Chordata > Amphibia > Anura > Microhylidae > Gastrophryne > Gastrophryne carolinensis. The sequence goes on from CM051237.1 coordinate 200,212,780, forward strand.
GGTGGGAATAGTCCAACCGCAGGCTTTGATAGCCCCGCTCACCTGCGAGAGAGTGATACTTCATGTCTTCGCAGTCAGCACTGCAGAGAAATCTTGGGATTCGTGGGAGGTCCCTGGGTATTTGAAGGGCCGGGAGGAGCCTGTTTTTTCGCATGCTTCTGCAGTACAGCGCCATCTGGCGGAGGATAACCCGAGTTTAAGTATTATATCTGGAGTAGGACGTACTGTATACTAAGAATATTTCATTTTTTTGTTTTTTTTACGCAAAAATATTTAAAGAAACTGTAGAAAAATTACAAACAAGACATTTCATGTTAAAGCCTAAACTCTGCTGCAAAAAAATATATATATATTTTCCTGGAAAAAATTCCAGGAAATTCCAACAAAAATCACAGTTAAACATGGCGCAAAATGGGGAAAATGACCTGTCAACAGAGGGTGACAAAACGTCAAGTAGGCTGGCAATTAAAAGGGTTAATAGTACCTATGCATGTTGGGTATTGTTCTGCTCGAGAGACTTTGTGCTTTCAGATTTAGCTTGTATTTTTCTTATTTGCATGTTGATATTTTAGGAAAAGGTGTTTTTTATTCTGCTTTTTTATACATTTTTTTTGTGAAACCCTGTGCCACCTAAGAATTTTTCCAGGGATTACGCCCAGAAAGATGAGCCCACTACAACAAGCTGGGTATGCATAGAAAGCTTAAAATGTGTACTTTCAGGGAATATATGGTTTATGGGGGATATTCCAAATGTAAAGGCTTGTGTTGGTAGAAAAAGCACAAGGTGTGCACTTTGTCTGCAGAGCTGAAATTTGGAAGTAAAATTAACGTTACGCACATGCTTTACTATGGTGTGTTTGGCAACCCTTCCCTTGACGTTATGCATGCTGGGTATTGTTCTGTTCGGGGCATGTTGCTTTTTCAGATTTTCAGTTTTTTTCTTGTTTGTATATATTTTATTTTAGGAAAATGTTTTGATTCTGCTTTTTTTAGGGAAACCCTGTGCAACCAAAGAATACATTGAGGGATTACTTCCAGAAAACTGCATCCATGTCAACAAGCCTGGTACGCCTATAAAGCCTGAGGTGTATACTTCCAGAGAATATATAGTTTGTTGGGGGTATTTCAAATGTAAAGGGTTGTTTCTCTTGAAAAACTGCAAGGTGCGCATAGCGCGTAGCATAGTTGTATTTTATCTGAAAATCACCTAAAGCTCTGTTTCAGTTTGGGGGGAGTCTTCTGGGCAGGAAAGGGTGTCTACCAATACATATGTGGTACCACTGTAACCGGGAGAAATTCGGGTTTCATACGAAATAAGATTTTATTGACAAACTTACATTTGTTATTACAAAAAAACACTACAAATTGTAAAAAATAGTTTTTTTGCACATATTTCATCCAAAAATATTGAGAATACACCCAAAAAAATGACAAACAAGACATTTCATGTTAAAGCCCAGACTCTGCTGAAAAAAAAACAATATATCACTTTCCTGGGAAATCCCTGGAAATCCCTTCAAAAATCACAGTTCAACATGGGGAGCGCAAAATAGTGCAAAATGGTCTGGCAACAAAGGGTAACAAAATCTCCAGGTAAGCTGGCAGTTAAAGGGTTAAAGAATGGGTATAACAAAAAAAAAAAAATTTTTAGAATTCACACCATAAGAAGCACCCACCCCACTTCTGTGGGAGAAAATGCATCTTACAGAGCAAAATATATGGTATATGGAGTTCCCTGCCAGCCTACACTGGCACTGAGGCAGGACGGGAGTTTATAAAGAAAAAACCCTTACATTAGCCAAGCGCCCTCACTGTCGTCCCCCACAGTAGAAAAAAAAGCAAAGCCGCATCCCTTGAATGGGTGGAAGGGACCAAGCACAGGATGCCTCTCTTTGTCTTCAGTCCAAGATGTCGGCACCCAGGATAGGGAGTGCCACGGGCGCCTGCCTAAGGAAAGTTTTCTTTTTATTGTAACGTCCAGCCCTGCCTCAGCAACAAAAAAGGGTGTCAGAGCGGGGGGGGGGGGGGGGGGTGAATGGGTCATTTTTAACTAAAGTTCTGCTTTAAGATAAGTTTCAGGTGATTGGCAAGGCATACAAAGCACCCAGGTAGTACCTGAGACCTTTAAAAAATGTAAATAAGTAGGGGGGCCCTACTTTTGGACTGCTGCAGTTTCTCCTGCAGTATCCCAGGTTATGTACCAAAATGGCATAGCATTTTTTTCATCAGTGTCTAGACTTTGACACAACACTTGTTATTTTTCTCTAAAGCCGTGTAGTCCTTAAATTATCCAGTGCCAAATCCCTCATCAATTTAATGCTGGGAAAAAGATGAAGTGGAAAACCTGTCTCAAAAGAAGAGATGATATAATTTTCTCTGTATGAGAGTGATGACATCAGAGGAAGAAAAGCAAGATTAGAGAGGGAAGTTTCGCTTTCACATGAACCCTCAACACCCTCAACTGATGGGAAAGGAAACAAGCTGCTGTACCTTATTGCTTTTGTAAACTCCTAGTAGTTCAAATGCTCCCAGTGACACAGATTACACGTAGTCTGTGAGCAATGTGTACCAGCTAAATGCATTAAAGCGGACCTGCACCCAATTGGGAAAGTCTGGCTTTTCATCCACAACTAACCTTATCCTTTCTGCACTAACTCACCAATATCTAACCAGCTGCTAAAAATGGCACACAATCAGCACATGCTGCTAGTAATACCCCAATAGGAGGTGCCAGCAGAAGAAGATTATGGTTTTTCAACAGGGGCTTTTAGAATTAATCAACCTGAAGAAGGTGGAACATGGAAACTTGAGTGTTACTAAGGAAATGAGACCAACAGTTCACAGATGCATCTTGCGCAAGCATATTACATATGCTGCATTTTCATGCACACTACTATAAACTATACAGTAAAATGTATGCAATTTGCTGGGCCATGTTCTTCAATGCAGGGTACCACAAAGACGCAAATGAGAGCAGGTAAAGTGGAACAAAATCCAACATTTTGATTATCCCTGGTTAGGTCCCTTGAAAAAATATGTTAGTTACTAGTTGCTGCGCTATACACAATGGCTATAAAGTGGAACAAAAGCTGGGGCTCTGTTCCCTGCCCCAGGTGCATCCAATATTGGGATGACCCACTGTGTGCAACCACCCAGATCTCAGTTGGACTCTCATGTAATCAGAGCTGTTTGCCATGCACATTAAAGCAGACCTGCACTCTGAATAAGAGTCTATCTTATATGTTTCCCACACCCTGTACATACAGATTGTCCACATTAAAAATCATCCTACCGGCATCTACTGCATGTTATGAGCCTTTAAACATCCAAGATGGCGGCTTATGGAAGCCGCCATCTTATCAGGCAGCCTGCAAACAGGAAGTGCCTCCTGACTGTGCTGCTCTGCATTCTGGGACTGCTGATCGTTACCTGACCCCAGCTCTGCTCTGTCTGAGCAAAGCACAGCTATAACCCGCCCCCCTGTACCTCATCCCACTCTCTGCTCCTCAGTAAGTGTGATGCTTATGAGTCAAGATGGCGGCGTCCGTATCCTAAATTCCTGAATAGAGTTGCAGCCCAGTGGGGGAAAGAATAATAAGTTAGTTACTAAAAATGTAAAATATATTAATTTTAGGTGCTGGGGAACCGTTTAAGAGTTTGGGCTTTTCATTAAATCACGCTGAAGGTCCGGTTTAAACCGGACCTTCACCATGATTTATTGAAAAGCCCAAAACCCTAAAAAATTATTCCCCAGCATCTAAAATTAATATATTTTAAGTTTTTAGCCACTTACTTACTTATTCTTTCCCCCACTGGGCTGCAACTCTGTTCAGGACTCTAGGATACGGGCGCCGCCATCTTGACTCAGAAGCATCACACTTACTGAGGAGAAAAGAGTGGGATAAAGTATAGGGGGGCGGGTTATAGCTGTGCTTTGCTCAGACAGAGCAGAGCTGGGGTCAGGAAAAGGTCAGCAGTCCCAGAATGCAGAGCAGCACAGTCAGAAGGCACTTCCTGTTTGCAGGCTGCCTGATGTTCCATGAGCCGCCATCTTGGATGTTTAAAGGCTCATAACAAGATTTTTAATGTGAGCAATCTGTATGTACAGGGTGGGGGAAAACATACAAGATAGACTCTTATTAAGAGTGAAGACCGCTTTAAATGTTTGTCAAACGGCTATTGTCTATGGAGACCGGAGCAGGAGCGTCCGCATCTCCTGCAGCACACACTCTCCTGACTCCAGCCTGTGTGTTTCGGCAAGGGAACCAGGAAGAAAGTGTTCCGCAGAGGTTTCACACAGCGGGCATCCCGATCTGGGATTCCCCCGAGTGAAGGCCATTGGCTATCCCTAGAATCTTTTAGATTCCAAGGCCATGCCACAAGGGACTTGTTCAGCAATAAGCAAATAGAAATGTATTTGATATAGTTAGTTTAGCATTTTCTATAGACAGGGTATAGCATACTAAAAAGGTTAAAGAAAACACACTCAAGTATTGACAAGTCAGATTTTCACTGCATTAAGAAACTTCTAGGTTACTAGAACACTGGTATACCAAAGCAGAGTTGGCAGGAAAAGAAAAATGCTAATAGATTGGCTGGCTTGCTTGGTTGGTGTAACTTTAACCGTGGCACCTGTTGAGTGACCAGATAAACTTGGGATAGCAACAAGGATGTTATAGTGAAAACTACATTGAACATCTACTGCTTTTTGCAAGTACCAATGCCTGCAATTAATAAAAAGTCCAAACCTTTGAAATAGTATTCCCCAGTAAGGAAAATGAATATATTTTACATTTTTAGTCACTATTTATTCTTTCCCCAACTGGGCTGCAACTGTGTTCAGGACTCTAAGATACAGGTGCCATAATCTTGCCTCAGATGCATCACATACCGTGAGGGGGGGGGGGGAGCGGTTAAAGCTGTGCTTTGCACAGAGCAGAGCTAGATCAGGAAAAGGAAAACAATTCCAGAATGCAGACCAGCAGAGAAGACACTTCCTGTTTGCAGGCAGCCTGAGACTCCATGTGCCACCATCTTGGATGTCTAAAGGCTCTTAAAATGCAGTAGAGGGGGTGCGGACATGCCAAAACCAGACGGGTACACAGGGACCCCCCCACCACCAAAAAAAAAACACTCCCCCGGCTTCCACGCAGCCGCCTGACGACACATATACAGTAATGCAAAAAGTAATGTGAGAGCGCTGAAAAGAGTGTGAGCCGCTGCCTAGTATAAGAGGTCAATTCTTATCATGAAAAATGTGAAACAGAGCCAATACCGTACGTGGGAATGCCTCAATTGAGGTAAAACCTTGTTTGGAATTAGTTTAGGCGCGCTTGAACCACGTGTCAGAAATAATGCTCTGCCTAGTCAAGGATATACGAATTATCCACACAGGACAGAAATTCTCTGATTCTCATCTGAATAGCTACTTTTGTTCGATATTTTCAGATAGTAGCAGGCATGGCCATTGCACAGCATCCCGCTGGGAGGGCACAGCTCCAGAGTTTCTGGAGGCTGATGTCCTATCCGAGCTGGCACATCTAAAGGTAAGTAAGGCGATGGGTCCAGATGGAATCCACCCCAGAGTTCTAAGGGAACTTAGGTTTGTGATTGCAGCCCCTCTAACTGATTTACTTAACCATTCCCTTTCAACTGGTGAGGTTCCAGATGATTGGAGAATGGCCAATGTCGTACCAATCCATAAAAAGGGGAGTAGAGAAGAAGCCAGTAATTACAGGCCAGTTAGTTTAACATCTATAGTGGTCAAATTAATGGAAACACTCTTAAAAAAACAGATAATTTCCCATCTAAAAATTAATGACCTATTGGACCCAAAACAGCACGGCTTTACTGAGGGCAGATCATGTCAGACCAATCTTATTGATTTCTTTGACAATGTCACTAAAGTGTTAGATGAAGGTGGTGCTGTGGATATCACCTATCTGGATTTTAGCAAAGCCTTTGACACTGTACCACATAAGGAGCTCATAGATAAGTTATTGAAGGTAGGACTCAATCCCTGGATAGTTCAGTGGATTTCCAGTTGGCTGAGGGATCGGTATCAGAGTGTTGTTGTAAATGGTGTGCAATATGAACAAAGGCGAGTTACAAGTGGTGTGCCGCAAGGCTCTGTCCTGGGCCCCATTCTTTTTAATATATTTGTAAGTGACATAGGAGAAGGCTTGGTAGGAAAAGTTTGTCTGTTTGCTGATGATACAAAGGTTAGTAACAGGGTGGATATTCCTGGAGGTGTCTGCAACATGGAAAATGATTTAGCTTTCCTGGATAGATGGTCAAAACTGTGGAAACTAGAGTTTAATGTCTCTAAATGTAAAATCATGCACTTGGGTAGGAGGAATCCCTGCTCTGAGTACCGTATGGGCAGTACTGTGTTAGCCAGGACCTCGGAGGAGAGAGATTTAGGGGTACTGATTACTGATAGCTGCAAGATGAGTGGACAGTGAGCTGCAAGATGAGTGGACAGTGTAGCCAGGCAGTGGGAAAAGCAAGCAGGATGTTCGGCTGCATAGCTCGAGGCATCACCAGTAGGAAGAGGGAGGTTGTGATGCCGTTGTATAGAGCCCTGGTGAGGCCACAGCTAGAATACTGTGTGCAGTTCTGGAGACCTTACCTGCAAAAAGACATTATTCAAATAGAACGGGTCCAAAGACGGGCAACGAAAATGGTGGAAGGACTTAAACTTAAAACTTATCAGGAGAGACTTAAAGAACTTAATTTGTACAGTCTGGAGGAAAGAAGGGAGAGAGGGGACATGATTGAGACCTTTAAATATGTGAAAGGATTGAATAAGGTTCAGGAGGGAAGTGTTTTTAAGAAGAAGCTTAATGATAGAACAAGGGGGCACAACCTGAAGCTAGTCGGGGGGAAGATCAGGAGCAATGTTAGAAAATATTATTTTACAGAAAGAGTAGTAGATGCTTGGAACAAACTTCCAGCAGAGGTAGTTGAAAAATCAACAGTCACTGAATTTAAACATGCCTGGGATAAGCACACATCTATCCTAAGATAAAGAGTACATACAGTATACACATAAGGGCAGACTAGATGGACCGTATGGTCTCCTTCTGCCGTCAATCTTCTATGTTTCTATGTGTTGATATATCTGCCAGGGTAAACTTTAGTACCGATTTATCAGTATATGACTAGTTCGTAACCTTCACAGGGCCTCTGATGGTGTGTGTCTCAGGCACTTACCTGAGACACACACCATCAGAGGCCCTGGGAAGGTTACGAACCCCCAGGCCGCGGCGGTAAGTGCCCAAACAAAACCATTGTTTCATAATATTGTACTACATTAATATCTTGCCTTTTGTGGATGATATAAGCAGTTATATATGAAATTATTATTCTGCTAGTCATATACTGATAAATCGGTACTAAAGTTTACCCTGGCAGATATATCAACACATCAGAGAATTTCTGTCCTGTGTGGATAATTCATATATCCTTGACTAGGCAGAGCATTATTTCTGACACGTGGTTCAAGCGCTCCTAAACCAATTCCAAACAAGGTTTTACCTCAATTGAGGCATTCCCAAGTACGGTATTGGCTCTGTTTCACATATACAGTAATGGCCGTAAATGTTGGCATCCCTGAATTTTTTTTTCGAGAAATTGAGTATTTCTCACAGAAAAGGATTGCACTAACACATGTTTTGCTATAAATGTGTACGCCCTCTGTGTGTATTGAACTAAGAGGAAAAAGGGAGGGAAAAAAAAGCAAAAATACAATTTTGTGAGTACTCACCTGAAAAATGGATATTGTAGGTGTGCCACACACCCCGCTTCACTTCTTAAATATTCATCCATTAATGGGTTAATCCACCGCCAGGTGACGTAGTGCAGAGAGGAAGTCTTGTAACGAGCCCCCTTCCGGCCTATATATACCTGGTACCTCCCTTCAATCACCAGTATATTAAAAAGCAGAAAGACAAGGTACCAGTATTCCACCGGTAACCTCAAAATCAATTTTGATATAAATAAAAAAGGCTTCACCATATAAAGGCTTCGGCAATACCGAAAAGGGTGGGGGTGAAGCGGGGTGTGTGGCACACCAACAATATCCATTTTTCAGGTGAGTACTCACAAAATGGTATTATTCTTGGTGTGCCACACACCCCGCTTCACTTCTAAAATATTCATCCATTAATGGGACATCCAAAAGCAGTGTCCACAAGGGAAGGGCATCTCAAGGCCAGGTGAAGCATAACTTAAATGAATGCAGTCTGCAGAACTTTGCGGCCAAAAACAGCATCCGCTGAGGCCCGCACATCAACTTTGTAAAACTTAGAAAAAGTATGAACAGAAGACCAAGTGGCGGCCTTACAAACCTGTTCAACAGAAGCTTGGTGCTGAAATGCCCAAGACGCCCCAACGGCGCGAGTAGAATGAGCAGTGATACGAAAAGGGGGAACCCCTTCCGAGTCCAACCTGCGCCACTGGTAGCGGGAAAGGAAGCCCCCCTGCCCGCTCTGAATCCTCGAAAGGAAGGCCTACCGGAACCTGCCCCCCCAAAGGGGACACGAGGCCTCTTGCGTTGTGGCATCTTACCACCCTTTGCGACAGAATCAATTTTCTCCCCGAACAGACGCAACCCCGAAAAGGGGAGAGCTGTGAGCACCTTTTTGGAAGCCGTGTCCGCTGACCACTGACGCAGCCATACTGACCTGCGAATAGCCACCAGCATAGCTGCTGCCTTGCTACTCATAGTCAGCGCATCGTCCTGAGCGGCCAGGACATAAGCCACAAAAGATTCACACTGCTTAAGCGCAGTGAACTGTTTACAAGCGGGATTAAGATCCTCATATAGCCCTTGAATTAAGGACTTAATTGCCAATAGAAGAAGGGCTGAAGCACATACCAGGCGCAACGCTGACCCGGAATAGATAAAACCATGTCGAGCGTATTGGTCAATCCGACGATCTTCCCCATCTTTAGGGACAGTGGTCTCAGCTGACTGTACCATAGCCGTGCTGGAGAGCCCTAGTACAGGGGTATCGACGTCAGGAGGGACAGACCAAAGCTTCACCAATTCTGGCGGAAAAGGATAACGCTTTTCCCAACTGGAAGGAATTCCAGATAACCGCGTGGGATGTTCCCATTCCTTAAGAACCACCCTCTCAAAGTGGTGTTGTCTGGGAAAAACCAAACGCGGCTGAGGCTCCTTAAACAACTGACCCTTTGGCGGGGCGGCCGCCTCAGGCGTATCTAAACTCAAAATTTTAAACAGAAGATAGAGGGGGTGTCAAAAACAACCCCCTCTGACCAATCGCCAATCTCATCAGCCACAAGCTGACCTGTCGGCTCATCTGACTCCGACGGGGATTCATCCTCGTCCGGGGATTCATCGGACCATTCCACAGGTTCACAAAACTCGTCCTGTGGAGCCGAAGGTACCGGAGTCAGGTGCCTTCGTTTTGCAGAGGCCTTTAACGCCGCTTTAACGGGCATTACTTTCCGGGGCTTCAGATAGTCATTACACTTGAGTTATACCGACCTGTAGAGGGCGATCTTGCAGAGATGTCATGAAAAAAAGGGAGCCCCTCCCGGTCCATAAATACCTGGGACCTCCCACTCATTCCCCAGTATTAAGACAGCAGAAAAGGGACCAGGAAGAGCCAAAATAACCAGTAACAGTAAAAAGGTTCACCATAGAAAGGATCCAGAATACCAAAGGGCAGGGTGAAGCGGGGTGTGTGACATACTTATAATACCCATTTTACAGGTGAGTATTCACAAAATGGTATTATTCTAAGTATGTCACACACCCCGCTTCAGATAGTCATTACACTTGGGACATCCAATAGCAGTGTCCATAAAGGGCGGGGATCCAAAACAAGGCAATGCTGCACAAACTTAAACCACTGCAGCTTGCAGAACTTTGTGGCCAAAAACAGCATTCGCTGAGGCCCGCACATCAACCTTGTAAAACTTGGAAAAAGTGTGAACAGAAGACCAAGTAGCAGCCTTATGCCTCTCAAAGTACGGGGCCTTAATGGACAAAGCCGCCAACTCCGATACACGCCGAACGGAAGTGATGGCAACCAAAAACGCAACCTTCTGAGTAAGCGTAGAAAGAGCAATATCCTGCAAAGGTTCAAAAGGAGGACCCTGAAAAGCAGAAAGCAGAACCAAATTCAAATCCCAAACTGGGAGCAAAGGCTTCCTAGGAGGCCGCACATGCATGACCCCCTGAAAAAAGGTCTTAACCAGAGGATGAAGAGCAAAAGCCCTTTGAAAGAAAACCGCCAGGGCAGAAACGTGCCCTTTCAACGTACTAAGCTGCAAACCTAGGTCCAGACCATGTTGCAGAAATTCCAAAACCCTAGGGATAGAAAACACCCTGCAAGGCAAGGCCCGGACCTCACACCAATCAATATAAGACCTCCAAATCCTATAGTAGATGGCAGAGGAAGACTTCTTTCTAGCTCTAACCAGAGTCTGAATAACAGCATCAGATAGACCTTCCTCCTTCAAGATGGAGGTTTCAGCAGCCACGCCGTCAAAGCCAGCGTTGGTAAATTGGGGTAGAGCAGTGGCCCCTGAGTGAGCAGATCCGGCAGAAGGGGCAGATCCAACTGATCCGCTGCCAACCTTACCACGTCTGCGAACCAGACCTGTCTTGGAGCCACCAAGATTGCTGACGCACCCTCTAGGGCCAGCTAGCGCACCACCTTGCCCACCATGGGAAACGGAGGTAACAGGTACAGAAACCCCAGATCCCTCCAGTTCAGAGACATGGCATCCACTGCCAAAGCCAGCGGATCCCGCGAGAGAGACAGATGCTGGAAGCTTGTGATTGTGACGAGAGGCAAAGAGGTCCACCTCCGGAGTCCCCCACCGGTGGCAAAGCGACCGAAACACCTTAGGGGGAATGGTCTCAGCCCCGGCGAGATGAGATCCTGCTCAGGGAGTCCGCCTCCGTGTTCTCCACTCCCGGAATGTACACCGCCGAGATGCATGGGACATTGCTCTCTGCCCAAGCCAGGATCAAGGACACTTCCTTGAGGGCATGCGAGTCCCTCCCTGGTGATTGATGTAGGCGACCGCCATCCGATTGCCCGACCGAACTTGAACCGGCAAACCCTGTAAGTGATGAGTCAAGCGACCCAGAACCAACCTGATGGCTCTCAGCTCCAGAACATTGATGGGATCGTGAGCCTCCTGAGGCCCCCACAGTCCCTGAAACTGAAGATCCTTCCAACCCCCCCCCCCCCCCAACCTGACAGGCTGGCATCCGTGGTGACCGTCTCCCAACAAGGGGTCAGGAAGGATCTGCCCCTCATCAGATTGCTTGGTCCCAGCCACCACTGAAGGGAATGCCGAACCCGGGGGTATATCAGAAAAGACTGATCCAATGACAGCGGAGACCTGTCCCAGGCCGCCAAGAGACGGAGCTGGAGCGTCCTCGTGTGAAATTGGGCAAAGGGAACAGCCTCGAACGAAGCCACCATCAATCCCACCAGTCTCATCCCCAGCCGGATAGACGGACGAGGGATGGATAGAACAAGCTGAGTCAATTCCTGAATCAAAAGAACCTTGGGCCGGGGGAGGAACACCCTGGACTGAGAAGTATCCAGAGACATTCCCAGGAACGACACCACCCTAGACGGAGAGAGAAAGGACTTGGGATAGTTGATCACTCAGCCGAATCTCTCCAGAGTGGCTACCACAGTCCTGGTATTTAACTCCGCCTGGCTGAGAAAGGATGCCATAATGAGAAGATCGTCCAGATAAGGCACGATGCGGATACCCTGGGCTCTGAGAAGGGCCATCACCCCCGCCAGCACCTTGGTGAAAACCCTTGGAGCCGAGGTAAGGCCAAACGGAAGAGACAAACTGAAAATGCCGATCTTCCACCACGAACCTGAGAAATCTCTGATGTGCCGGGAAGATTGGAACATGCAGATAAGCATCCTTGATGTGTATGGACGTCATGAAGTCCTCCTGACGAAGCGAATTTATGGCTGAGCGCAGAGTTTCCATGCGGAACTTCCTGGGACGGATAAACCTGTTGAGAAACTTCAGATCCAGGATGGAACGAACGGAGCCATCCTTTTTGGGCACCGTGAACAGATTGGAATAGTATCCCAGGCCCCGGTCCGAGGGAGGCACCGGGCAGATGACAGCCATGTCCAGATCATCTTTTACTGCCGCCTGGAGCCCCTGCGCGGCCAGAGGATCCAAGGCCACCCGAGACCTGAAGAATCTGGGAGGAGGCCGGATCTCGAACTGCAGCTTGTAACCGGAAGACACCACTTCCCAAATCCATCTGTCCGAGACCTCCTGGTCCCAGACCTGGGAGAAGAGTCACAGCCGTCCCCCCCACCCGCGAGGGTGAGGGCGCCCCCTTATTGCTGAGCCGGCTTGGCAACGGCTTTGGGCTTGGAGCCCGAGCTGTGACCTGGTCGGCACGTCCTCTTCCCCTGTTCCAGGAATCACCTCTGGAGGAGAAGACAGCCAATCCCCGTCCAGCTCTGGCCCCACGAAAGGAAGGGGTAAAAGGAAGCCGCCCCCCGAAAGGGGCGACGTTGCTTCTTTCGCTGAGGTAACCTACCTCCTTTTGCAACCGAATCCAATTTTTCTCCAAAGAGCCGCAAGCCCAGAAAGGGAAGAGCCGTAAGTGACTTTTGGACACAAGATCAGCCGCCCACTGGCGCAACCAAACCGACCGCTGAATAGCCACCAGCAAGGCCGAAGTTCTACTACACATCACCATGGTGTCATCCAGGGCGGCTAGCACAAATGACAAAAACAATTCGCACCGCTTAAGGGCGTTGAACTCATCACTAGCCGGGTCAAGCCTGGAGATAGACAACAGGTCCCCGACAACCGACCTAGAAGCCACTATTAACAGCGCCGAAGCACAAACGGGCCCCAAGGCCGACCCGACACTGGCAAAACCGTGACAAGCCATCTGGTCAATGCGTTTGCCCTCACCGTCCTTGAGAGTAGAACAGTCATGAGAATGCAAAACAGAGGTGCTAGACAACCCCAGAACAGGGGCGTCCACCTCGGGAGGGGACGACCAGCGCTTCACTGCATCCACCGGAAAGGGATATGTCTTATCCCAACCCGGAGGGACACCCGGAAGCCGAGTAGGCCTCTCCCATTCCTTAAGAATAATGCCATCAAAATGCCTTTGATTAGGGAATTCTAAGCGCGGCTTAGCCTCCTCAAAGAACTCCCCCTTCTGCGAAAGAGCCACTTCAGGAGGAGAAATAGCCAGAACCTTAAACATATGAGCAAGGACCTTAGGGGTATCCAAAGAATCCCCCTGACCCCGCTCGGCATCGGTGCCAAAAAACTGCTGATCGTCAGAACCATCTGATTCCTCAAATAGCTCCCTTTCCTCTAGCGGGGGGTAATCAGACCAGTCCAGTGAATCAAACTCCTCAAAATCAGAAGCCAGCGTGGCTGGGGACAAGTGCTTTCTCTTAGCCGGGGCCTTTCTGGCAACAGCGCTAGAGAATAATTTTTCAAGATTGGACAATCTGGCACACACCTCAGATTGCGACTCCCCACTCGTGACAACATCACACGGGGTACGGATCAGGCGGGGAGGGGTAGGAGAAGGGACCGGCGGCGCAGAACCAGACGCATGGGATCCGGACTGCCGCATAATAGTCTGCTGTGCACATGGTATGCAAAGGAAAACATCATCCCCTGTAAGGGATGCCCCACACCCCAAACACTGCCGGGGTGGCCCCGAGGGGAGCCCGAGGCCGGTATCCTGGGAAGCCTCCACATGGTGATTTTATCGGTAGTCGCAATACCCAAGGGGATTACGCAATATAAGCGACCCGGGATGCCCCTTCTGTGTCCCGAGTGGGAGGATTTATAGGGAGTTCTTAAATTAACCAGGGAACCTGGACCTGGAATAGAAAAGGGGACTGTCACACATATGTCACACAATGCAGGCACATAACAAAAGGGCCAAGGCACACATACACATAAGTAGGAATGTATAAAACAATATTGCGCTGACAAGCAGCTGCACAGGCAATGAAGACTGGAGCCCACTGGGCGCTTACTGAATGGCGTCCTGCACGAGGCGGAGGGACAAGGCAGCCAGGATGAAGAGGGGCGGGCCGGCGTGGATCGCGCGCTGCGCCCGACCCCGCCCCTCTCTGCTGACAACAGGCGGCTCCCGGCCAGTGACCGGGCTCCGCATCGGCACCAGCAGCACGGGGGGAGGGAGGGGGCGGGCCACAGGATCGCGCCTCGCGCCCGGCCCCCCCGAAACCGCAACGGAGGGGAAGAAGTTCCCCCTTAGACTGACAGTAACGGCCGGCGGCGCCGCAAACCACCGACCCGGCCATGGAAGCATAATCACGCGCACCCCACACACGCTGAACGTAGCACACAATCATGCACTCAAAAGAGGGACTAAACTAAAAGGGGGATAAGCAAAAACAAAGGGGGAGTTAACACCACAAGGGTGTAAGAGCAAGGACAGGGCATCCCAACCAGGATCACCAACCCGGAATACCGCCTACCCCTTAGTATGGGGTCTCACGGTGGAGCATAGCTCCTAAGGCACCTTAAGGTGCCGTCTACCATTGCCAGGACCCGCAGCCTAGGCTGGGAGGCTCTTTACTAAAAAAGGGGATAACAGTAGGCCCAGGCAGAAATAGACCGAAAGAGGGGGGGTCGGGAGTTACCCCAGCTACCTGCAAGGAGGAGACATCCATCTTCTGACTTGCTCGCCGTCTGCAGAGATGAAAGACTGGGGAATGAGTGGGAGGTCCCAGGTATTTATGGACCGGGAGGGGCTCCCTTTTTTTCATGACATCTCTGCAAGATCGCCCTCTACAGGTCGGTATAACCCAATTGTAATGACTATCTGAAGCGGGGTGTGTGACATACTTAGAATATTAACCCTTAACTTAATATTTGGTTGTACACCCTTTGGAACAAATAACTGAAATCAGTCTCTTCCTATAACCATCAAGCTTCTTACACCTTTCAGCTGGAATGTTGGACCACTCTTCCTATGCAAACTGCTCCACAGGTATTTAATCTGGACTCATTGCTGGCCACTTCAGAACTCTCTAGCTCTCTAGCTTTCTAGATTTCTGTGTGCTTTTTGACGTATGTTTGGGGTCATTGTCCTGCTGTAAGACCCAAGATCTTGGATGCAAACCCAGATTTCTGACACTGGGCTGTACAGGGCGACCCAAAATCCGTGGGTCACTGCAGGACAGCTTGAATATCTTTGGAACTTGCTTGGGGCTGCTTATCCACCATCCGGTCTATCCAATCCATTGACCCCTGTCAGCAATTTTTCTCTTCGTTCATGAACAGGCAGTTTAGCTACAGTGCCATAGGTTGCAAACTTCTTGATAATGTTGCGCACTGTGGATAAAAGGAAATCTAGATCTCTGGAGATGGACTTTAACCCTGAGATTTTTGATATTTTTCCACGATTTTGGTTCTCAAGTCCTCAGACCGTTCTTTTCCCTTTCTGTTGTCCATGCTTGTGTGACACACAGACACATAATGCTAAATGAACTTCTCTCCTTTTTATCTGCTTTAAGGTGTGATTTTTATATTACCCACACCTGCTACTTGCGCCAGATGAGTTTAACCCTTTCGCTGCCAGCCTACCTGCAGCATTTGCCACTCCCTGTTGCCAGACGATGTTTCACTATTTTGCGCTACACATGTTCAACTGTCATTTTTGAAAGGATTTCCAGGGATTTCCCAGGAAAATGATATATTGTTTTTTTCAACAGAGTCTGGGCTTTAACATGAAATGTCTTGTTTGTATTTTTTAGGTGTATTCTCAATATTTTTGGGTGAAATGTGTGAAAAAAAATTAAAAAAAAATTTTTTTTTACAATTTGTAGAGTTTTTTTGTAATAAAAAAATGTAAGTTTGTCAAAATCTTATTGCGTGTGAAACCCCAATTTCTCCCGGTTACAGCGATACCACATATGTATAGGTAGACACCCTTTCCTGCCCAGGAGACTCCCCCAAACTGAAATAGCGCTTTAGGGGATTTTCAGAAAAAATACAACTGTGATATGCGCTATGCGCACCTTGCAGTTTTACCAGAAAAACAACCCTTTACTTTTGAAATACCCCCAACAAACTATATATTCTCTGGAAGTACACACCTCAGGCTTTCTAGACGTACCAGGCATGTTGATGTGCCCATAGTTTTCTGGAAGTAATTCCTCAATGTATTCTTTGGTTGCAAAGAGTTTCCCAAAAAAAAGGATAAAAAAGCAGAATCAAAGCCACATTTTCCTAAAAAAAACTATATACAAACAAGAAAAAACAAGTATAATCTGAAAACGCAACATCCCCCGAACAGAACAACACCCAACATGCATAGGTTCTGTCAAGGGAAGAGTTGCCAAACACCCCAAAGTAAAGCATGTGTGTAACGGTAATTTTACTTGAAAATTTCAGTTCTGCAGACAAAGTGCGCACCTTGCGATTTTTCAACCAAAACAACCCTTTACATTTGGAATATCCCCCATAAATCATATATTCCCTGAAAGTACACATGTTAAGCTTTCTAAGCGTACCCAGCTTGTTGTAGTGGGCTTATCTTTCTGGAATTAATTCCTCAAAGAATTCTTTGGTTGCGCAGGGTTTCCCTAAAAAATGTATAAAAAAGCTGAATAAAAAACACCTTTTCCTAAAATATAAATATGCAAACAAGAAAAAACAAGCTAAGTCTGAAAGCGCAAGGTCTCCCGAACAGAACAATACCCAACATGCAGAGGTACTATTAACCCTTTTAATTGCCAGCCTACTTGAGATTTTGTCACCCTCTTTTGACAGGTCATTTTTCCCCATTTTGCGCCATGTTTTGCGCCATTTTTGCTGTAATTTTCAGGAAAATTATATTTATATTTTTTTGCAGCAGAGTTTAGGCTTTAACATGAAATGTCTTGTTTGTAAATTTTATTTTGTTTTTTACAATATTATTAAGTAAACAAAATAAAAAAAAAATAAATAAAAACATTTTTAGAAAATTGACTCCATTATTTTAAATAAAAAATGTATTTTATTAAGGAAAAGCATATTGCATGTGAAAGCCGCATTTCTACCGATTAGAACGGTACCACATATTTATCGGTAGCCCCCCGTTCCTGCCCAGGAGACCCCCCAAACTGAAACAAGTAATCTATAACATTTACAAATAAAATACAACTACCATCCACACTACAAAGGGTTAAATCGAGAAAAAAAATGACATAGGGTCCCCGATCCCTGGGGGGGGGGACCCCATTTTTTGGGGGGATTTTTAAGGGTTAAAAACCCTTAAAGTGGACTGTCACCCAGGGGTTGATCGGCCCGGGAATCTATAAGATTCCCGGGCCGATCACCTCCCTCACCACGGGACATCCGAGATCGGGATGTCCCGCGGTGAGGGACCCCCCCAAAACCCCCGAAAAACTTACCTCATAGGCGGCGGCAGCGGCCGCCGCCACCTCCCGCGCGCCCCTCTAGGCGCATATAATCCAGTCTTTCCCTGAACCATTTTAAGTGAAGTAAACTAAAAAGTGTATGTTTTGTATTTTTTCTTCTAACAGATTTTACAGATTTGTTACAAATCATCAGGACCGAAATTGCCATTTGAATTCCAGGATTTCTGATCTGCTCAGGAAATCTGCCCTTTGATTGTCCAGGCCCTTGATATGGACAGCCTGAAAAGAACAATTAAATTCTGCCCAGCTGCAAATTTTAGGAAACAACTGAAATATAACTTGGCACCCCTCTTAACATAAGCACTTTTGTTGTGTTGTCAGAAAAAATCTTTACGTCTTTGCCCTTCACAAGCATAGCAAAGAATGGAAAGCACCTTTGATGAGGAATTGGAATCAATCTCTGATAAAAGTTCCTGGTCGCACCATGCACCCCTTAAGAACATGCCATTTATGGTAATGTGTATATTACTTTTTTATGCCGATAATCTAAAATTAAGTTCTGTTAATTCACCGGGATAGACTCGATCTGACCTCCTTGTATAGACTGGGCGCATTGGACTGTCTGAAATGAAGGCATCAAACCAAACACATCTCAAATCATAACAGAGATAAAAGCAGGGCTATTTTAGCAAAGGTTGAACCCCTCTGACCAGTAAAACTTTTTGGAGCTCATGTCAATAACAATTCCAACCGAATTTGGGACATTCTGAAAAGGTTCCACTGGGAAATGTACCATATTTCAATTCAGGGAGTCTATCCCACAAGCTCCTAGAACACTGTTTAGTGCAACCTCCTAGACATCTTTACCATTCGTTGGAAAATGGAAAAGACCATAGAATAAAAATAATTTACTTAGTTCCTTCCATAGCTGGAGCTTCTAGGGGCAGGCCCTGCTGATGCATTTCAGAGGCCATGGGAAGCAACCAGTTAAGATTCAAAGCACATTTTGCTAAAACCTGTAAAGAAAACATATAGCACCTTGCTTATTGGATCTGGAAACCAAAATACCATTTTGTGAGTACTCACCTGAAAAATGGATATTGTTGGTGTGCCACACACCCCGCTTCACTTTTAAATATTCTTCACTTAATGGGTTAACTCACCGCCAGGTGACGCAGTGCAGAGAGGAAGTCTTGTAACGAGCCCCCTTCCGGCCTATATATACCTGGTACCTCCCTTCAATCACCAGTATATTAAAAAGCAGAAAGACAAGGTACCAGTATTCCACCGGCAACCTCAAAATCAACTTGATATAAATAAAAAGCTTCACCATATAAAGGCTTCGGAAATACCGAAAAGGGTGGGAGTGAAGCGGGGTGTGTGGCACACCAACAATATCCATTTTTCAGGTGAGTACTCACAAAATGGTATTATTCTTGGTGTGCCACACACCCCGCTTCACCTTTAATATTCTTCACTATTGGGACATCCAAAAGCAGTATCCACAAGGGAAGGGCATCTCAAGGCCAGGTGAAGCATAACTTAAATGACTGCAGTCTGCAGAACTTTGCGGCCAAAAACAGCATCCGCTGAGGCTCGCACATCAACTTTGTAAAACTTAGAAAAAGTATGAACAGAAGACCAAGTGGCGGCCTTACAAACTTGTTCAACAGAAGCTTGGTGCTGAAAAGCCCAAGATGCCCCAACGGCGCGAGTAGAATGAGCAGTGATACGAAAAGGGGGAACTCTTCCCTTAGCAGAATAGGCCGCAGTAACGGCCTGACGTATCCACTTGCTAATGGCAGATTTGGCTGGTGCCAAACCCTTCTTAGGCCCATGGGGCACAACAAAAAAGGAGTCCGTCCTACGAAAAGGAGACGTGATAATCAAGTAGTACCTAACACAGCGTACTACATCCAAACAATGCAAAACCCTCTCTGTCATTCTTAGGATTAGGACACAAGGAGGGAAGAACAATATCTTGGTTCAAATGAAAAGCAGAAACAACCTTAGGAAGAAAGTCTGGCTTGAACCGAAAGACCACTTTATCCTGATGCCTCTCAAAGTAAGGCGCCTGGATAGACAAGGCCGCCAACTCCGAGACACGCCGGACCGAAGTGATCGCTACCAAGAAGACAATCTTCTGAGTCAGGGTAGACAAAGCAATATCTTGCAAAGGCTCAAAAGGGGGAGTCTGAAGAGCAGAAAGAACCAAATTCAAATCCCAAACCGGGAGTAATGGTTTCCTGGGAGGCCGCACATGCGTAACCCCCTGGAAAAAAGTTTTAACTAAAGGCTTAAGCGCAACACGCTTCTGAAAAAAGATAGATAAGGCAGAGACCTGCCCTTTCAACGTACTTATCTGGAGACCAGAATCCAGCCCTGATTGTAAAAACTCCAGAATCCTGGAGACCGAAAAGACCCTACAAGGAAAAGATCTTATCTCACACCAAGCGATATAGGCTTTCCAAGTCCTATAGTAGGTGATGGAAGAAGACCTCTTCCGGGCACTGATCAGAGTCTTAATGATTGAATCCGAAAGACCCTCCTCCTTCAGGATGGAGGTTTCAGCAGCCAGGCCATCAAACCCAGCGCTGGTAAATTGGGGTAACACAATTGACCCTGAGTGAGCAGATCGGGCCGAAGAGGCAGAACGAACTGGTCCACTGCCAGCCGAACGATGTCTGCGAACCTCACTCGCCTTGGCCACCTTGGGGCCACGAGAACGGCGGACACCTTTTCCAGAGCCAACTTCCGAAGCACCTTGCCCAGCATGGGCATCGGAGGAAACCGGTATAGAAATCCCAGAACTCCCCAGCTCAGGGACATGGCGTCCACTGCCAGAGGATCCTGGGAGAGCGACACGAAGTTCGAGAGCCTGCGAGAGGCAAACGGGTCCACCTCCGGGGTCCCCCATCGGAGACACAGTGAGCGAAACACCCGAGGATGGAGAGCCCATTCTCCCAGACGGGGAGAGCCCCTGCTCAACCGGTCCGCTACCTGGTTCTTCACCTCTGGAATGTAAACCGCCGAGAGACAAGGAACATGGGACACCGCCCAGGTCAGGATCAGGGACACTTCTCTGAGAGCACTCAGACTGCGAGTCCCTCCCTGATGACCGATGTAAGCAACCGCTGTTTGATTGTCTGAACGCACCTGGACCGGAAGGCCCAGAACGTGCTGAGTCAGGAGAGCAAGCACCCGACGGATGGTTCTCAGTTTCAGAATATTGGTGGGTAAGTGGGCCTCTTGAGCTCCTTCCAGAAACCGCCCCATCCCGACAGACTGGCGTCCGTGGTGACAATTTTCCAAAGGAGGGTCAGGAAAAACCTGCCCTACACCAGATTGGTCGAGACCAACCACCACAGGAGGACAACTGGAAGGACTGATCCAGTGACCGAGGCTGCTGGTCCCAAGACGCTAACAGAAAAAGCTGAAGCGTTCTCGTGTGAATTTGGGCAAAAGGAAGAAACACTGTGTTGATGAGAGTCCAGGCCGGGACAAACCGACCCATCTTTCTCGGGGACTCGAATTCCAGGTCGTAACCGGCCGACACTACCTCCTGGATCCATCTGCCTGGAACCACTCGGTTCCAAACCTGGGAGAAGTGCCGCAATAGTCCCCCCATCCGCACGGGTGAGGGCAGCCCCTCATTGCTGAGAGGGCTTATCAGCAGGTTTGGGCTTGGTGCCCCAGGACTGAGTGGGCCGGCCACGGCCCCTCCCCCGAGTCCAACCTGCACCTCTGGTAGCGGGAAAGGAAGCCCCCCTGCCCGCTCTGAATCCTCGAAAGGAAGGCCTACCGGAACCTGCCCCCCTAAAGGGGCCACGAGGCCTCTTGCGTTGTGGCATCTTACCACCCTTTGCGACTGAATCAATTTTCTCCCTAAACAGACGCAACCCCAAAAAGGGGAGAGCTGTGAGCACCTTCTTAGAAACTGCGTCCGCCGACCACTGACGCAGCCATACTGACCGGCGAATAGCCACCAGCATAGCCGCTGCCTTGCTACTCATAGCCAGCGCATCGTCCTGAGCGGATAGGACATAGGACACAAAAGATTCACACTGCTTAAGCGCAGTAAACTGTTTACAAGCGGGATTGAGATCCTCATATAGCCCCTGAATTAAAGACCTAATCGCCAATAGAAGAAGGGCTGAAGCACACACCGGGCGCAACGCTGACCCGGAATAAATAAAACCATGGCGGGCGTATTGGTCAATCCGACGATCTTCCCCATCTTTAGGGACAGTGGTCTTAGCAGACTGTACCATAGCCGTGCTGGAGAGCCCTAGCACAGGGGTATCGACGTCTGGAGGGACAGACCAAAGCTTTACCAACTCTGGCGGAAAAGGATAACGCTTTTCCCAACTGGAAGGGATTCCAGATAACCGCGTGGGATGTTCCCATTCCTTAAGGACCACCCTCTCAAAGTGGTGTTG
Source organism: Gastrophryne carolinensis (assembly GCA_027917425.1). Classification (NCBI taxonomy): domain Eukaryota; kingdom Metazoa; phylum Chordata; class Amphibia; order Anura; family Microhylidae; genus Gastrophryne; species Gastrophryne carolinensis. Next base: position 200,234,627 of record CM051237.1, read on the forward strand.
TCTGGGAAAAACCCAACGCGGCTGAGGCTCCTTAAACAACTGACCCTTTGGCAGGGTGACAGCCTCAGGTGGATCTAAATTCAAAATTTTAAACATTTGAGCCAGAATGGTGGGGGTGTCAAAAACAACCCCCTCCGACCAATCGCCAATCGCATCAGCCTCAAGCTGATCTGCAGGCTCATCTGACTCCAACAGGAATTCTTCCTTGTTCGGGGATCCATCGGACCATTCCACAGGCTCACATAACTCGTCCTGTGGAGCCGAAGGTACCGGAGTCAGGTGCCTCCGTTTTGCAGCGGCCATTAACCCTGCTTTAACGGGCACTACTTTCTGGGGGCTGGCCGACCGTGCCGCCACCTCGGACTGCGAATCCCCACTTTTGACAGTGTCATGCGGGGTCCGGAACAGGGAGGGCGAGGTAGGCGATGATGAAGGTTGCGATGGGCCAGCAGCCGAAGCAACAGACTGGCGCGCAATGCTCTGCTTTGCACAAGGGATGCAAATAAAGACATCAGCTGGGAGTAGAACCCCACAACTTACGCACCCCCCGAATGGCTCAGAAGAACCGTTTCCAGCAATAACGGAAGCCTCCATATGGTGATTTATGGTATTCGCAATTTTTGGGCTTTAAGGCATAAGCCAACCCGGGATGCCCCCTTATTTGTAAATGTCCCGGAAGGGAGGATTTTTATTTATATTTTTATTTTAATTTTTTTCAAAAAGGAAGGTCCCCCTTAATAATCTATATATAAATATAGATTCTATATATAAATATAGATTTTTGGGCTTTAAGGCATAAGCCAACCTGGGATGCCCCCTTATTTGTAAATGTCCCGGAAGGGAGGATTTTTATTTATATATATATATATTTTTTTTTTCAAAAAGGAAGGTCCCTTAATAATCTATATATAAATATAGATTGTGTATATATATATATATATATATATATTTTTTTTTTTATATTTATTTATTTTTTTTAAATATATATACGCAAGTATATATAAATAAATATGTCCCAATTTAGGAGAAAAAGAGACTAGCCAGGCAATAAAGAACTGGGAGGCTACTAATTGAAGGAATCCCAGGATCTGTGGGGAAAAAACAACCAACAGTAAAAACCCCCAGAAACCAATGGCAACATGCAATATAACATACATACACAGCACCAAGTGCTTTGAAGAGGCAATAAAACTGGCCTCTGATTTTCCTCCTTATATATTTTTCCCCCTTTTTTTTTTTTCAAAACAAAAGTATATTTCCATTAAATATATTACTTTTTAATAAACAGTCAAACCCATAAAAATATAGACGGCCCCACCAGGTGAGGCCGCTTACCTGCCCCAATAAGGCTTACAAAAGCCCAGCACCCAACCAAAGAGGTGGTGGAGACAGGCAGAAAATGTCAGCGAAGGCGGGAGTGGCTGATTAAAACAAAGGAGAAAAGCTGAGGGGGGAGGGGAGCTGGATAAGGTGAGAAAAGCGCAGGCAGCCAAAAGCAAGCCTGACACCATACAGCCTGCCCCGGTCACCCCAAAAGCTCTGGCTCTACAGGCCAGCAGCAGCCCGCAAAACAGAGACTGCCATATAAGGAGGAATCAAAGTCAGGCCATATGCACACTCACTTGCAGTGCAGCCTGACAACGTTGAAATAAGCAAAACACATGAACATACAGTAAACCATACACACAATACACATCCCTCTACCCCCCCCCCCCCCCCATAGTGAAGGGAGAAGGGACCGTAACGGGAGAAAAAGGGGCTACGGGGACCCTCGGGACAGGGGCATCCCATTTCCGGATCACCATGCCGGATAGCCGCATTGCCCCACGCATGAGGTCGAGCGGAGGAGATAAGCTCCTAGGCACTTAAAGTGCCATCTACCATTTGCCCAGTGAGCAGCCTAGGCTGGGAGGCTTCCATTCCACCATCAAGGTATAAACACTCAAACCGGGCAGAAATAGACCAAAAGGGGGGTGCCGGGGTGAGACCCCGGCTACCTGTAAGCAGGAGACTTCAATCTTCTGTCTTGTCGTCAAGCAGAGAGAAAAATACTGGTGATTGAAGGGAGGTACCAGGTCTATATAGGCCGGAAGGGGGCTCGTTACAAGACTTCCTCTCTGCACTGCGTCACCTGGCGGTGAGTTAACCCATTAAGTGAAGAATATTTAAAAGTGAAGCGGGGTGTGTGGCACACCAAGAATAAATAGGCTCTTCACACCCAGTTTCCAGCAACATCCAGGTCAATTGCAATACCAGTTACCCCCCAACCATGAAAAGCAAGATGAGGCAGAGAAAGGAGGGGAGGATAGCTGATGTAATCCCAGGAAACTGTCATATTGTACTCCACAAGCAGTCCCTGCTGCTTGCCATGCGCACACAACGGACACAGCTCACTCTAGAGATTGGGTCCTGGTACTTCAACGGAACATGCTTCTGAAAATATATTTTGACAGGGTTCTAGTTTTCTTAATTTTGCACAATAAATGAATTGATTTCACAGGCGATTCAATAAGTAATTATCGGAGTCCGGATAGTGTCAAATGTTTCAATATCAATATCTTATCAAACTAACCAGATTGTGTTAACTATGCAGCATGCTATGCCACTATGCCTCATATTCAGTGAGCTTAGATGCCATCTTTTGGTTCCCAAAGCGGGGAACTTTATTAGCATTCACTTAAAGTCCCTGGTTTTTGTTCTCTGCCCCAGGGGCATCCCAAATTGGGACGCCCCACTGTGTGAAACTCCTTGTTATGTCATTCTCAGTAAATAGGTAAAAAAAAAAAAAAAGAGTCAGTGTCCAAATATTTATTTCATGTTAAAGCACAAACTCTGCTGAAAAAAAACCCAAGTTAGTCTTACTGGTAATGGTATTTCCAACAGTCCTCCAGGACAGCCTAGCCAATTTAATACTCTGTCTCCCTGGACAGTAAACACAAAACTGATAAAGTCCCACCCCTTCCCCTCGGCCCTCCGTGTTTTAAGCAAGCCTACAGGAAAACCAAGAGACCCGAAGGGGATAAAGACAGAGTGTAAGCACCATGCTACCATACGCTACCGGGAATCAAATGGCCGGGTATACGCCGCCGTCCTGGAGGACTACTGAAAATATCTTCACTAAAAAAGGGAGGCTAAAAGATGTGGCTTGGGTGCCAAGTCTTAAGCCACAGTGCTCACTGAACACAGTTGGCTTGCGCCATGCTTGCGGCATTACCTCTGATGGCCTCCACCAAGGCGTGCACAATGAAGGCCACTGCTTTATAAATGTAGGGGTGTGCATCCAAAATTTCCCGTTTGGGGGCACCCCTAACCAGGTCACTCTTAAAATTGTCCCCCCAAATCTCTGAGAAGCGTTCTACACAGACTGTGGCAATCAAAAGTTTTAAAACAAAAGCGTCCGTGTCCCAAACCCTCTTCTGTAGGCTATCTGCTCGCTTATGCATAGGGTCTCTCAGAATCCCAAAGTCCTTAAAAATTGTCTGGCAACATAGGGTGATATATTTTATAGGTAGGCTGGCATTGAAAGGGTTAAACACATCAAGGGGATCACAAGCTATCAATAAAGGAGAAATGGTTTAAAAAATACCCGAGGCATTAGGTATACCATGGGACACAGTTAAGGCATCAAGTAGTGGGCAAGATTTGGCACAACAGTGACATTAACAAGAAGATATCCCTCAAAGGGGAAAATCCAAAAAGCTGGGGCTTTAGTCAAGGTGAGGGGACAGTTCAAAATGTCAAAGTTGGCATAGAATCTTCAGGCATTAGCTATAAAGAAGACACAAAACGCTATATATTTTAACAACTCAAAGCATACCTACACATCAAAATGGTTTTGTCTGAACATTAAAGTTTTAAAACAGCCCAATCAGGGCACAGTGGCGATCAATATCTTGCTTAAACACATACTTGAGCTTGCTGTGGACAGAAGGCTCCATAGTGCTGAATTTATAATGTATGGAGGAAATAAATAAGCAAAGGGCTTTTCTTCTGACCCTAAAAGAGGTGCTTATTTAAATATGACAGCATGCATGACCAACAGCAGCAGTGGTTTTCCTGTAACCAGTTCTCGGAAAAAGTACTCTGGAGCCTGTGTGTCTCTTCAAAGGAAATCATCTCTGGTCCCTGCCTTTCCTTTGTCCCAGGAAGGTGCGGCTGCCCTCTCTTATCAAGCACAGCTGGGAACACCCATGGGAAAAAATATAATGGCCTCAGAGCACAGGGAACTCTTTAATAATGATCTCCCTTCTGATGAAGTTTCTCTTAGCAAACGATTTGCACAACAATACATATCCTGGAAGGAAGTATTAGCAAAAGTTTCTGATAAGATAGAGAAGGGCAAAATGCCCGATACTCTTAACGGAGTTTTAATGTTTTACTGATTTTTGGTGTGAGATGGGAAGCTACAGAGCAAGCCACCAACTAAAAACGTCAAATGTTTTATTACCTGCTACAGTACATCACTTGGCCTAATCTGTTCTAAAAATGCATATTCACAATGCTACTAAAGTGGACACAGCCTGTATAAATGCATATATTCAAATTCATAATCTGCTCTATTACCAGGTATTTTGTACCTGCATGTGTACACACACTCTTTGACTACATTATCAGTCATCCAAGGAACCTGTGCCTACATAGTTGAAAAGCAAAGAGTAGAAATGGCTACAAGTTCTTTCAACCCAGACGGCACTGTATTTTTCTCTGATTGCCAGCTCTTACAAGGTCCTTCCAGTCCCATCCCCCTCAGCTGCTGTGTCCTAGTGTCTTCATTGGTCATCCCACTTGTTGCCTCCTACCCTGGGTCCCCCCCCCCCAGTTGCAACCACCACTTCTTGCCTCCTATTCAACTGAAAAAACTAACGATGCAGTAGTGGCCTATGGTGCAGAATAGGGTACTGTCCTGCACTTGTCTGTTTCTTCCACAATAGGCAATGCACAATGCAAAAGCAGCCTACTGGAAATAGACGAAAAGGATCCAATACTTTTTTATATACCTTTTGCTCATATATAAAAGCACAAGATATGTGTATATACAGGCAAAAGTGTCTCAGCATCTCAAAGTATATATAAAAAAAGTCTAATATGTTTCCTGCATGATCCCTAAAGCAGGATGAATTTTTTTTTTTTTTACTTTAAAAAGTTACAAATAAAGACAATTCTGTGAGTACTCACCTGTAGAATTGCTTTTAGTATGCATGGCACGGCCTGCTTCCAGAAGTCTTTACGTATGGGTTATTCCGCCACAAGGTGGCGCAGTGTACTGCAGAAGAGTTTTGGCTCCTCCCGGTGCCACACAAAAACAGGATCACCACTAAACTAATCCAGCGTTGACAAGCAATTATTCAAAAAAACGGGAGATAATAAGAGTAAGGTACTCACCTGTAGAATTGTTTTTTCTGGGAATCCATTCCAGGCACTCCTTACGCTTGGGATTACCTCCTTGCTGATCACGTGACTGCAAGAAAGAAAACAGGTGTGGCCCCCTCCCGGCCCATAAGTAGCAGCTGCCTCCTCCCAAGATCAGTTTACTTAAAAAGCAGTAAAAAACAGAAAAACAGAGGCAGGCCGGGAGGGCCTATATAGGAGTCCATGTTACTTTACACCGAACTCTGCGAAAATACTCTCAGAAATTAAGCTTTGTTCTTTTCACTTTCTTACACCTTTTCTATTTTCTCTTTACTTTTTTTTTTTTTTTTTTTTTTTTTTAAAGCTAATGAAATAAATGGACTAAACACCATAAAAAAAAAGCATCAAAAGATAGATCATGACCCAAAAACGGGTGGGCCGGAGTGCCTGGAATGGATCCCCAGAAAAACCAATTCTACAGGTGAGTACCTCACAGAATTGTGTTTTTTCTTCCAATCCATTCCAGGCACTCCTTACGCTTGGGATCTCCAAAAGCAGTGCCACCTATGGGCGGGATCCCCTAACGCAGAACAGCAGGTAGTTCATTTCACTACTGCCTGAAGAATCTTTCGACCAACCACAGCGTCAGCTGAGGCTCTAACATCCACCTTGTAAAATTTGGTAAATGTATGAACCGAAGACAGGTGGCAGTTTTGCAACCTGTTCCACCGAAGCCTGATGCTGAAAAGCCCAAGAAGCAACAATGGCCCTAGTAGAATGGGCCATGACCCGAAAAGGGGGTTCCTTCCCCTTGGTCGAGTAGGCTCTTCCTACTGCCTGCCTAATTCACTTATTGACAGTGGCTTTAGCTGGCGGAAGCCCCTTTCTCGGCCCTTCCGATATAACAAGAAAGGAAATCCGTTTTGCGGAAGGAATCTGTAGCTGCCAAGTAATATCTTATGGCTTTGACTACATCTAAAGAATGAAGCGCCCTTTCCTTAGCATTAGCCGGAACTGGGCATAAAGAAGGTAAGTTACCTCTTGAAAGGGAGAGACGACCTTAAGTAAAAAATCAGGCTTAAACCGAAAAACTACTTTGTCTCTGTGTAACTCAAAATAAGGAGACTTCATACATAAGGCGGCTAACTTAGAAACAGGCCGCACAGAGGTGATTGCCACCAAAAATAACCCCTTAAGCGTCAAAATGCCCAATGGAGCAAGGATCAAGGGGAGCACCCTGCAGAGCCGTCAACACCAGATCCAACACCAGATTAGGGGGCAGTTGTGGCCTAGAGGCAAGGGGAGCGCACTTGGGGGGCTGCAGGTTCGAATCCCGGTCCTGGGACAAGACCAAAGTGCTCTTGAGCAAGGCACCCAACCCCGCAACTGCTCCCCGGGCGCCACAATTAGGGTGGCCCACCGCTCCGAGCATGTGCACACTCACTGCACGGATGGGTCGAATGCAGAGGATGAATTCCTATGTGTGCGAAAGCATACAATGGCAATCTATGCATTAAAAATTAAAAAATTAAAATTAAAGTCCTACACTGGTAAAATAGACTTGCCCCCTGAAAAAAAAGTCTTAATGAGCCTCTTACTAGCGATAGACTTCTGGCAAAAAATTGACAAGGCCGATACATGCCCTTTTAGGGTGCTTAACTGTAGGCCCAATTCTAAGCCATCTTGTAGGAATTCTAGAAATTGAATACTTTCTGCACGAAAATTCCTAGCCTCACACCAGGATATGAACAACTGCCAGACCCTGTAGTAAATCATGGAAGAAGACTTCTTCCGGGCATGAATCATGGTATGAATAACCTTGGCCGATAAACCCTTCTCTGCTAAGATCGAGGTTTCAATAGCCAAGCCATTAAAGCCAGCATCTGTAAATTCAGGCGCCAAAGCGCCCCCTGAGTGAGAAGATCTGGCTCGACCGGTAGGCGCCGATGGTCTACCGACCTCCTTGTTATGTCTGAAAACCAACTTCTTCTTGGCCAATGAGGAGCTACTAGAATGGCAGGTACCCCCTCCTGAGCTATCTTTCCTAATACACGGCTCAGTAGCGGAAGTGGGGGAAAAATGTACAGAAGCTTGAACCTTGCCCAAGAGACTGACCGGGCATTCGTTGCTATGACCAGAGGGTCCCTTGATAGGGACATGAAATTCGTCCGTTTGTGATTGTGTCTGGATGCAAAAAGATCCAGTTCCAGACACCCCCAGCGAAGACAAAGGGCTTGAAAGACCTTCCGACTGAGGGACCATTGTCCCCAATGCAGAACCTTCCTGCTCAGAGCGTCGGCCTCCTGGTTTTCTACTCCCGGGATGTAAACTGCTGAGATGCAGGGAACATTCTCCTCTGCCCAAGTCAGAATCCGGCTTACTTCCTCTAGAGCACTCTTGCTCCGGGTACCCCCCTGATGATTGATATAGGCTACTGCCTCCGACTGGACCTGGACTGCCTGCCCCTTTAAGCTGGGGGTCAGATACTGAAGCACTAGTCGGATTGCTCTTAATTCCAATATATTTATGAGAAGCCGATACTCCTTCTGCCCCCATTGTCCCTGGATCTTCTGTTTCTGCCAGATGCCCCCCCCCCAACCTGTGAGACTGGCATCCGGAGAAACGATCTGCCACTGTGGTGTCAGAAAGGACCTGCCAACCGACAGATGAAGAGGGTCCATCCACCACAGAAGAGATTGCCTGGCCGAGGGCGTCAGAACAAAAAACTTGATCCAGCGACTGTGGGGCTCGATCCCAGTTTGCCAACAGATTCCACTGTAGAAGCCTCATGTGAAACTGGGCAAAAGGTACCGCCTCGAAGCAGGCTACCATAAGGCCTACTAGCTTCATCCCTAGCCAAATGGTCGGCTGCCGGCAAGCCAGTAAGTACTCTATTTGATTTCGAATTAGCAGAGCCTTCTGCTCTGGTAGAAACACTTTGACTTGAACCATGTCCAGAATCATTCCTAAGAAATTCCTTACTGGCGCCGGAGTGATATGGGACTTCGGATTATTGATCACCCAGCCGAACTCTTCCAGAGTTGATAGGACCATCTGCGTATCTTTCATGATCCGCTGAAGAGACCCACTGAAATTAAAAGATCGTCCAAATATGGAAGGATGCATATCCCCTGGCTCCTGAAAATGGCCATGAGACCCGCCAAACTTTGGTGAACACTCTTGGAGCCGAGGATATCCCGAATGGGAGTGCCACAAACTGGAAGTGCTGGTCTTCCAGGGCAAACCTCAGGAACTTCTGATGCCCTGGAAATATTGGAACATGCAGATACGCGTCCCTTAAGTCTATAGTAGTCAAAAAAAACCCCGGGCCGAACTACTCTTGCCGCTGACCTTAGTGTCTCCATGCGGAAAGGTTTCACGCGGATATACCTGTTGAGACCCTTTAACCCTTTTGTTGCCAAGCACGTAACACCTACGTGCTGGCTTGGCTGGGCCTTAAGTGCCAAGCCCGTAGGTGTTAAGTGCTTGATTTTCCCCGCTTCTGGTTTAAAAAATTAAAATAAAAAATACTCACCTGACCCCTTGTTGGATCCGGCCGAGTCTCCTCTTTAATTTGGTGCCATACGATCCCTCGTGGGGGGTCGGACGGCTCCAGGAGAGCCCCCGGAATAGGCCGCCCCCCCCCCCGCTTTGGCAGCAGAAGCTGCTAACTGTAAAAAAAAAAAAAAAAAGACATTCACTTACCTCCATGTGCGCTGGCTCCCGCTGTCCCTCCTCTTCACCTGGGGGGCCTCCGATCCCCCCCCCCAGGACTTACCGATCTTCAGGAGAGAGCCCGAGAGGCGCTCTCCCCTTTCATCCTCGATGGTGGCCGCCATCTTGCCGCTAAGCCGCTTATGACGTCATCCCGGCCCCGATCGATCACCGGCTTCAGCCTTCTCAGCTTCTCAGATGCCGGTGATCGGTGCCCTGGAAGGAGGTGACAGGAGATCCTCTGATCTCCTGCCTCCTCCTTCTCTGGATGCCGATCACCGGCATCTGTCAGCAGAGCGGTGAGGGACAAGAGCTTGCAATCGGAGGTAAGTACAGTAGAAAAATGTTTTTTTTTTAATAAAATACTTTTAATGTGTGGTGTTTTTTTCAACATTTAACCCCTTGTGAACTGGTAAGGGGTCCATGAGACCCCTTATACCAGTTCACAAGGCTGGGGGGGTGGCAAGTCACCTGCCCTAGCGGGTGACTTGCCATTAACCCCCGGCACCCCCATTACCTGCCTCCCCAAAGGCCAGGGGGGGGCAGAAGAGCCCGGGCCCACATAGGCTATGTGGGCTCGTAGGCTGCAGGGTGGGGGGGGCACAAAAAATGGCCCCCCCACTCTGTGCCTACAAGCCCCCATAGCTGGTCCCGGGCTGGTTACTTTGGGTAAGGGGGACCCCACGTCTTTTTTTTTTTTATTTTTAAGGGTTTTTAACCCTTAAAAATCCAAAAAAAAATGGGGTCCGCCTCCCTGGGAGGGGGGACCCTATGTCATTTTTTTTTTTTAATTAACCCTTTGTGTTCTGTCATCCAGCAGCTATAAAAGGCTTCCAGCAGGTGAGCAGAAGCCAGTGATCGCCGAGGGACACAGTGCTCCAGGATGGATGGGAGGTGAGTATTAAAAAAAAAAAAATAATAAAATAATTTTTTCTTTTTGTGTGTGGTTTTTTTTACATTTAACCCATTGTGAACTCGTAAGGGGTCCATGACCCCTATACCAGTTCACAAGGCTGGGGGAGGTGGCAAGTCACCTGTGACTAGCGGGTGACTTGCCATTAACCCCTGGCACCCCCATTACCTGCCTCCCCGAAGCCCAGGGGGGGGCAGAAGAGCCCGGGCCCACGGGCTTGTAGCCTGCAGGGCCAGGGGCCACAAAAGCTGGCCCCTGTGCCCTGTTTCCACAAGCCCTGCATAGCTGGTCCCGGGCTGGTTACTTTGGGTAAGGGGGACCCCATGTCAATTTTTTGGGGTGATTTTTAAGGGTTTTTAACCCTTAAAAATCCCCCCCAAAAATGGGGTCCTGCCTTTTTTTCTCGATTTAACCCTTTGTAGTGTGGATGGTAGTTGTATTTTATTTGTAAATGTTAAAGATTACTTGTTTCAGTTAGGGGGGTCTCCTGGGCAGGAACGGGGGGCTACCGATAAATATGTGGTACTGTTCTAATCGGTAGAAATGGGGCTTTCAAAATAAAGGAGGCAATTTTCTAAAAATGTTTTTATTTATTTATTTATTTTTTACTTAATATTGTAAAAAACAAAATAAAATTTACAAACAAGACATTTCATGTTAAAGCCTAAACTCTGCTGCAAAAAAATATAAATATAATTTTCCTGAAAATTACAGCAAAAATGGCGCAAAACATGGCGCAAAATGGGGAAAAATGACCAGTCAACAGAGGGTGACAAAATCTCAAGTAGGCTGGCAATTAAAAGGGTTAATAGTACCAATGCATGTTGGGTATTGTTCTGTTCGGGAGACCTTGCGCTTTCAGACTTAGCTTGTTTTTTCTGGTTTGCATATTTATATTTTAGGAAAAGGTGTTTTTTATTCAGCTTTTTTATACATGTTTTAGGGAAACCCTGCGCAACCAAAGAATTCTTTGAGGAATTAATTCCAGAAAGATGAGCCCACTACAACAAGCTGGGTATGCTTAGAAAGCTTAACATGTGTACTTTCAGGGAATATATGGTTTATGGGGGATATTCCAAATGTAAAGGGTTGTTTTGGTTGAAAAATCGCAAGGTGCGCACTTTGTCTACAGAACTGAAATTTTCAAGTAAAATTACCGTTACGCACATGCTTTACTTTGGGGTGTTTGGCAAATCTTCCCTTGACAGAACCTATGCATGTTGGGTGTTCTGTTCAGGGAATGTTGCTTTTTCAGATTAAACTTGTTTTTTCTTGTTTGTATATAGTTTTTTTTAGGAAAATGTGGCTTTGATTCTGCTTTTTTATCCTTTTTTTGGGCAAACTCTTTGCAACCAAAGAATACATTGAGGAATTACTTCCAGAAAACTATAGGCACATCAACAAGCCTGGTACACCTAGAAAGCTTGAGCTGTGTACTTCCAGAGAATATATAGTTTGTTGGGGGTATTTCAAATGCAAAGGGTTGTTTTTCTGGTAAAACTGCAAGGTGCGCATAGCGCATATCACAGTTGTATTTTTTCAGAAAATCCCCTAAAGCGCTATTTCAGTTTGGCAGGAAAGGGTGTCTACCTATACATATGTGGTATCGCTGTAACCGGGAGAAATTGGGATTTCACACGCAATAAAATTTTATTGACAAACTTACATTTTTTATTACAAAAAAACACTACAAATTGTAAAAAAAAAATTTTTTTTCACATATTTCACCCAAAAATATTGAGAATACACCTAAAAATTACAAACAAGACATTTCATGTTAAAGCCCAGACTCTGCTGAAAAAAACAATATATCATTTTCCTGGGAAATCCCTGGAAATCCTTTCAAAAATGACAGTTGAACATGTGTAGCGCAAAATAGTGAAACATGGTCTGGCAACAGGGAGTGGGAAATGCTGCAGGTAGGCTGGCACTTAAAGGGTTAAGTCAAAAATGGGATGCATCGACCCGTCCTTTTTGGGGATTGTGAACAGGTTGGAGTAAAACCCCTGACCTTCCTCCTGAAAGGGTACCCGACAAATTACCCCTTTTTGAAGGAGATGCTGAACTGCGGGTCTCAGGGTATCTATCTTTGACTGGTTCCGGGATGCCCCTGACCGAAGGAACCTTGCGGGTGGTCTGGCTGCAAACTCGATCTTGTAGCCTGATGACACCACCTCTAGGATCCAAAGATCCGCCACGTGGTGCCTCCAGATATGAGCAAAATGCAAAAGCCGTCCCCCCACCCGCTCGGGGGAAGGGCGCCCCCTCATGCTGGAGTGGGCTTGGCTGAAGGATTAGGCCCACTTCTCCAGGCCCCTCCTGCCCTATTACGCGCTCTGCCTCTACCTCAAAAATCTCTACGGGAGCAAGGACAAAAGGCCCCTCTGCCAATCCAAAAGAGTAGATATGATGAAGTCCTCTTAAAAGGCCGAGTCGTCCTCTTCCTCTGAGGCAGTTTGCCATCCTTCACCATACTGTCCAGATTTTCTCCAAAAAATCTGCTCCCTAAAAAAGGTAGATCTATAAGAGCTTCTTAGTGGCGGCAACCGCCAACCATTGTCTTAGCCATAAGGAACTGCGCAAGGCCACAAGCAGAGCAGAAGTTCTAGCAGCTAGCCTGACTGCATCATCCATCACAGTGATAGCGAACGAGTTAAAGTTCAAACAATCCTTAAAATCTTTGGACTCTTGAATAAGCTTGCGAGACTTAGCCCTGGCTAAACTTTTTCTTCATCTTCTTCCTTGAAGCCAGGGACACAATGGCCATGGCACAAACAGGACGTAGAAAGGATCCTTTCATAGCAAAAGCATGACGGGCCAATTGATCCATTCGTCTCTCCGTGGGATCTCTTAAAGATCCCATAGTAGCAGACGGCATGATGGAAGTATTAGACAAGCCTGCTACTGGAGAATCCACCTCAGGTGGGTAAGACCAAAGCTTAATCATGTCCGCCGGAAAGGGATACCTAGAGTCTAGTATCCTAGGAACATCCGGTAATTTGTTAGGATTTTCCCATTCCTTTAACGCCATTTTAGAAAAGTGCGGCTGCTCCGGGAACACCTGCCTTTGCCTTACTGGCTTAAACAGATCATCCTTCCCTCTTTTTGCCACCTCAGGAGGGGTGATATTATTATTATTGTTCATTTATATAGCGCCATCATCTTCCTTAGCGCTTTACAAAGTAGTAATTACAGACAGGGTAGAACATACAGTACATACACTATTTCAAACGCAGTTTTACAGATTTGACAGTGGATATTCTCCGCAACAGGTTCCAATGCCTCCTCTTATAGGTGGCCTTCTTTGGAATAACCAAGGATAACTGTCTCCAGGTTATCCAACCTGTGCACCACATCTGACTGCGCCTCGCTGCCTTCCCCCTCTCCAGGGGAAGGAAGGGATGGGTGAGCCGTTGCGCTCACACCAGCAATAACTGGACAAAAGACCTGAGCCGCCGCTCTATTATGGTCTAACCAATTCTCATGGCGCAAGCGGAACAAACCGTGCTGAAACTACCCCGGGGATCCTGCTTACATAAGGGGCAGAGCCCGTCCTGCTCAAATGGGATGCCCGAATCACTATCCCCTGATGCCTCCCTCATGGTGTTTTTTTTTTTTTTTTAATTTGGCAATCAGACCTAAAAGGCCCTAAGCCTAAAACCAATCCCAAAAGGGACCAGGAGGAACCACAACCCTTTTCTATCCTTCTTCCAAATTCTAAAAATAAATAATAAATAAAACAGGAGAAAAAAAGAGCACTGATAATCTCCCTCTCCAGAACCCTTGGGACAGATAACTCCCTACAGGGAATAGACCTAGACTCACACCAGTCAATGTAGGTACACCATACTCTATAATAGATAGCAGCAGAAGTCTTCTTCCTAGCCTGTACCATAGTGGCCACCACAGAGGCAGACAAACTTTTCTCCATTAAGATGGAGGTCTCAGCAGCCAGGCTGTCAAAGCCAGCGTTTGAAAATTGGGATGGCGTAGGGGGCCCTGAGTTAGCAGGTCTGGCACCCCTGGCAGATCGTACTGGTCTACTGCCATTTGAACCACACTCTTCTTGGCCACCGGGGGGCCACTAGAATCACAGGCACCCTTTCCAAAGCAATCTTGCGCAGAACCCTGCTCAGCAGAGGGAATGGTGGAAACACATACAGGAGCCGAAACTCCTTCCATGACATGGACAGGGCATCCATGGCCCTACAAGCTACACACAACCGGGCTTGTCCCGAAGGAACCCCGTTCACAATATCCTGAGACGCCTCCATATGGTGATTGTATCGGCACAGTAGGCCCGTAGGGATTGACGCTATAAGCTACCCTGGATGCCCCAATAACCCGCTGGGAATTGGGAGTAATTTTTTAATAGTCTCAACCGGGGGATGCACCGGGCCGGGAGAAGCCACCGGAATCCGCGGTCTGAAAGACATAAGAGGGACAGGGATGTCAGAGCCAAGCGCAAGGAGACACTATAAGATATATAATAAGGATAAAAAATGGTCGCCCGCGAGGGCACTTACAGACAGCAGGGGGAGGACGGTCTTCACCACACGCGCGAAAAAGAATGGCGCTAAACGATCCTCGGAAGGTGGGCCAGAGTTGAAGGTGACGCGGAGCGCGCCAAAACGTGACGCGGAGCGCGCCAAAACGTGACGCGGAGCGCGCCAAGTCAGGGCCCCCCCCCCCCCCCCCCCCGGAGAGCGCGAAGCTCCGAAAGTGCTAAGCAAGTAGAGAAGCTGGAAACAGGGCAGTGACGAAGTCAAAGCAAGCCCCTGAAGGATGATCGGTGTTACCGCAGCGGAGTCACTACGGATTAGGAGAAAAAGACGCCGCAGCATCAACAAAAACCGCCGCCGTCCGTGCAAATTGGAAGGGCCCGGCGGCTACCAATAGTAAAGTACAAAACTCGGCTCTGACATCCATTCTCAGACAAACACGACACCAAGGCCATAAGCATGTGATAGGGTACACTGAGGCCGCCATACACACGACCCCTCCCCCCCCCTTCTTTTCCCCCTGGCTAGGGGGGAAACGAGGAAGGATGGAGATCCTGTACACAGGGTCCACCGCTACACGGGGCGTGGGACAATTAAGAGGGAGGGGCATCCACTATGAGGCTCACCATTAGCCTAAACCGCCTACCCTATGGTGGGGGACTGCGGTGGAGCATGGCTCCGTCAAGCATGCATGGTGCTGCCTACCTTCACCCGACCAACGCAGCCCAGGCTGGGAGGCACATCACAAGGACGGGTGGTAATAGTCCCACAGGGCCGCAGGCTGTAATAGCCCCGCTCACCTGCGAGAGAGTGATACTTCATGTCTTCGCAGTCAGCACTGCAGAGAAATCTCGGGATTTGTGGGAGGTCCCTGGGTATATGAAGGGCCGGGAGGAGCCTGTTTTTGCATGTCTGCAGTGCCACAGCGCCCTCTGGAGGAGGATAACCCAAGTGTAAGTATTATATTTGGAGCAGGACGTACTGTATACTTAGAATATCCTAGGAATCGAAAACACCCTGCAAGGTAAGGCCCTAGCCTCACACCAGTCAATATAGGACCGCCAAGTCCTATAGCAAATGGTAGAGGAAGACCTCTTCCTAGCTCTAATCAAGGTTTGAATAACCGCCTCAGACAAACCTTCCTCCCTCAGAATGAAGGTTTCAGCAGCCACGCCGTCAAAGCAAGCGTTTGTAAATTGGGGTAACGTAGTTGACCCTGAGAGATCAGATCCGGAGACAGGGGCAGCCTGCACTGATCTACCGCCAATCTTACGACGTCTGCGAACCAAACCTGTCTTGGCCACCTTGGGGCTACCAGAATTGCTGGTGCCCCCTCTAGAGCCAGCTTGCGCACTACCTTGCCCACCATGGAGAAGGGGGGAAACAGGTACAGAAACCCCAGAACCCTCCAAGCAAGGGACAAGGCATCCACTGCCAGGGCCAGAGGATCCTGAGATAGAGATACAAAGGTTGGGAGGTTGTGATTGTGCCGAGAGGCAAAGAGATCCACCTCCGTAGTCCCCCCTTTGTGACACAGGGCCCGAAATACCCTGTGGTTGAGAGACCATTCCCCTCGGCAAGAGAATCCCCTGCTCAGGGAGTCCGCCTCCGTGTTCTCCACTCCCGGAATGTATACTGCCGAGATGCAAGGAACATTGCTCTCCGCCCATGTCAGAATCAGAAAGACTTCCCTGAGGGCACTCCTGCTGCGAGTCCCTCCTTGGTGATTGATGTAAGCAACCACAGTACGATTGTCTGATCGAACCTGAACCGGTAAACCCTGTAGGTGAAATGTCAGACGTGACAGAACCAAGTGGATAGCTCTGAGCTCCAAGACATTGATGGGGTTGTGAGCCTCCTGAGGACCCCACAACCCCTGGAACTGATGATCTTTCCAGAAACCTCCCCAGCCCGACAGGCTGGCATCTGTGGTAACCGTCTCCTAACGAGGGGCCAGGAACGATCTGCCCCTCATCAGATTGCTTGATTCCAGCCACCACTGAAGGCACTGCCGAACCCCGGGAGACATCAGAAAAGACTGATCCAAGGACTGTGGACATCTGTCCCATTTCAGCAATAGATGGAGTTGAAGCGACCTCATCTGGAATTGAGCAAAGGGGACTGTCTCGAAGGAGGCCACCATCAGACCCACCAGAGTCATCCCTAGCCGAATGGAAGGGCGACGGTTGGTCAGGAGAACACGTATCAGATCCTGAACCCTCTGCACCTTCGGCTGAGGTAGGAACACTCTAGCCTGACTGGTATCCAGATTCATGCCCAGAAAGGAAATCTCCCTTGATGGGGAGAGAGAAGACTTGGGGTGGTTGATCACCCATCCGAACCTCTCCAGCGTCGTCACCACCGTCCTGGTGTCCAGCTCCGCCTGGCAGATGGAGGAAGCTGTAATGAGTAGGTCCAAATACGGCACAATGCGAATACCCTGGGCTCTGAGCAGGGCCATTATGCCCGCCAGAACCTTGGTAAACACCCTCGGTGCCGAGGTCAGCCCGAACGGGAGGGCCACAAACTGAAAATGTTGATCTCCCACCACGAACCTGAGAAGTCTCTGGTGTGCTGGGAAAATTGGTACATGAAGGTAAGCATCCTTGATGTCTATGGACGTCATGAAATCCCCCTGACGAAAGGAACCGATGGCTGAGCGCAGTTCTGATGAACCTGTTGAGAAGCTTCAAATCCAGGATGGGTCTTATGGAGCCATCCTTTTTGGGAACCGTGAAGAGGTTGGAATAATAGCCCTGGCCTCTCTCTGAAAGAGGCACTGGGCATATGACCGCCATGTCCAGGAGGTTCTTTACAGCCGAGCCCCTGCGCCGCCCGAGGAACCGATGGCACCCGAGACCTTAGGAATCTGGAAGGAGGCCGGGACTCGAACTCCAGTTTGTACCCAGACAAGACCACTTCCAATATCCACTTGTCTGTGACCTCCTGGGCCCAGACCTGGGAGAAGAGCCGTAGCCCCCCCCCCACCCGCAAGGGTGAGGGCGCCTCTTCATTGCTGAGCTGGCTTGGCAGCGGGCTTGGGCCTGGAACCCCAGGTAGAGGCCGGACGGGCGCGTCCCCTGCCTCTGTTCCAGGAATCACCTCTGAAGCTAGGAGTAGGCAAGACCTCTGCCCCCTCTGGCACCGCGAAAGGAAGGATTAAAGGAGCGACGCAGCTTCTTACGCTGAGGTAGCTTCCCACCCTTCGCCACAGAATCCAATTTGTCTCCAAACAGCCGAGTTCCCAAAAAAGGCAAAGCTGTAAGTGACTTCTTGGCCGCAACGTCAGCCGCCCACTGGCGCAGCCAGACCGATCGGCGCATGGCCACCAACAGGGCCGAAGTTCTACTACACATGGTAATAGTGTCGACCATAGCCGATAAAACAAAAGTCATGAACAATTCACACCTCTTAAGGGTTGTGAATTCAACACTGTCCGTGTTGAGCAAGTCCCTGATCTCCGACCTAGTAGCCACAGCCACTAGTGCCGATGCACAGACAGGCCGCAAGGCAGAACCCACACTGGCAAAAATGCAACTCTGAAGTACTCACCTGTAGAGTTGGTATTATATGCAGACAGCACGTCCTGCTCCAGACATAGTCCTTACATGTGGGTATACCTCCGCCTTCAGCGCCGTGCACTGCAGAACATGAAGAGAGCAAGCTCCTCCCGGCCCTACATATACCGGAGGACCTCCCACAAATCCCCAGCATTGAAAAGCAGTGAGAAAGAGAGGCCAGGAGAAACAACCACCCAAAACTGGCAAAACAAAATATCAAGTATAACAATCGCCAAACAGGGGATCCAGAACAAAGTGAAACCAGGGTGGGGTGGAGCAGGACGTGCTGTCTGCATATAATACCAACTCTACAGGTGAGTACTTCACAGAGTTGTATTATTCTAAGCAGACAGCACGTCCTGCTCCAGACATAGTCCTTACATGTGGGACATCCAATAGCAGTGTCCGTAAAGAAAGGTGGGATCCCCAACAGAAGGCAACAGCAAGCCGTTTAAACAACTACGGCCTGCAGAACCTTGCGGCCAAACGCAGCATCAGCTGAGGCCTTAACATCAACCTTGTAAAACTTTGTAAAGGTATGAACGGAAGACCAAGTAGTGGCCTTGCAAACTTGCTCCACAGAGGCCTGGTGCTGAAAAGCCCAAGAAGCCCCAACAACTCTAGTAGAATGAGCAGTAAGACGAAAGGGAGGAGTCTTCCCCTTAGTAGTATAGGCTTGAACCACAGCCTGACGAATCCATTTACTGATGGTAGACTTGGCGGGAGCCAAACCTTTCCTAGGCCCGTGAGGCACAGCGAAGAGAGCATCCGTCTTCCTAAATGCCCGAGTGGTAACCAGGTAAGACTTGACACACCTAACCACATCCAGGGAATGTAAAACCCTCTCCTTAGGGTTACTAGGATTAGGGCACAAGGAAGGAAGAACAATATCTTGATTCAAATGAAACGCAGACACAACCTTAGGCAGAAAGTCTGGCTTGAAGCGAAACACCACCTTATCCCAGTGTCTCTCAAAGTAGGGAGGCTGAATAGACAAGGCAGCCAACTCAGACACACGTCTAACCGAGGTAATGGCTACCAGAAAGACCACCTTGAGCGTGAGAACAGCAAGAGCTGCTTCATGAATAGGCTCAAAAGGAGGACCCTGCAGGGCCGACAAAACCAAATTCAGATCCCAAACAGGAACCATAGGTTTCCGAGGGGGGCGCACATGAGTGACCTCCTGAAAGAAAGTCTTGATAAGAGTGCTGGGCAAAGGTCTTCTGAATGAAGGGCCAGGTTTCGGCCCTGCCTATCTTCTAAGTACTAAGCTTCAGACCTAAGTCTAGACCATGTTGTAAAAACTCCAGCACCCTGGAGACTAAGAATTCCCGGCAGGGAAGAGACCTGGATTCACACCAGTCAATGTAGGCACACCATACCCTATAATATATGGCAGAAGAGGTCTTCTTCCTGGCTTGGACCATGGTAGCCACTACAGAAGCAGACAAACCCTTTTCCTTTAAAATGGTGGTCTCAATAGCCAAGCCGTCAAAGCCAGAGTTAGTAAATTGGGATGGCGTAGAGACCCCTGAGTTAGGAGGTCTGGAATTCTTGGTAGATCGTACTGATCTACTGCCATTTGAACCACGTCTGCGAACCACACTCTTCTTGGCCACCTTGGGGCCACCAGAATAGTGGGTACCCCTTCCAGAGCGATCTTGCGCAGCACTCTGCCCAGAAGGGGAAGTGGTGGAAACGCATACAGGAGCCGAAACTCCCCCCAAGACATGGACAGGGCATCAGTGGCCAGAGCCAGAGGATCCTGAGACAGGGATACAAAGCTCGGGAGCTTGTGATTGTGACGGTGCGCAAACATATCCACGTCTGGGACACCCCCAACGGTGACACAGGGACTGAAATACCGAGTTGGAGAGGGACCACTCCCCCTGACGGGACGATCCCCTGCTCAGGGCATCTGCTAGCAGATTTTCCGTCCCCGGAATGTAAACAGCCGAGATGCATTGAACATTGGTCTCTGCCCATGTGAGAATCAGAGACACCTCCTGGAGAGCACCCTTGCTCCGGGTTCCTCCCTGATGATTGATGTAGGCCACCGCCGTCCTGTTGTCTGAGCGTACCTGAATCGCCAGACCCTTCAGGTGCTGTGTCAATTGCTCCAGCACCAACCTGACCGCCCTGAGTTCCAGGACATTGATGGGTAGATGGGCCTCCTGAGGGCCCCACCTCCCCTGGAAACGCAGGGACTTCCAGAATCCTCCCCAGCCCGAGAAACTGGCATCCGTCGTGACCATCTCCCAGGAGGGAGCCAGGAAGGATCTGCCCCTTGTCAAGTTCCCGTGGTCCAGCCACCACGCCAGGGATTGTCTGACCGAGGGGGGAAGCACCCAGATCTCGTCCAAGGATTCTGGGTCCTTGTTCCAAACTGACAGAAGGTGAAGCTGCAGAGTTCTCAAATGGAATTGGGCAAAGGGCACCGCCTCGAAGCTTGCCACCATCGAGCCCACCAACTGCATTCCCTGCCTGATAGAGGGATGAGGGCTCAAGAGCAGGGACCTCACCTGCGTTGTCAGAGCTTCCACCTTCTGTGGAGGAAGGAATATCCTTGACTGAACTGAATCCAGAATCATCCCCAGAAACGGTGTCACTGAGGAGGGGGACAGAGACGACTTTGGGTAATTGATCACCCAGCCGAAGGACTCCAGGGTGGTCACCACCAACCGCGTGTCCAGCTCTGCCTGCTGCAGAGACTGGGATGAGATGAGTATATCGTCCAGGTAGGGTAACACTCGTATGCCTTTTAGTCTCAACAGAGACATTACTCCTGCCAGCACCTTGGTGAATACCCTGGGGGCTGACGTAAGTCCGAATGGCAGAGCCACAAACTGGTAATGCTGATCCAGCAGCGCAAATCTGAGAAACCTTTGATGCCCTGGGAACACCGGAACGTGCAGGTAAGCGTCCTTGATGTCCACAGATGTCATGAAGTCCCCTGGGTGCAGCGAGGCAATGGCCGAGCGCAGAGTTTCCATACGAAAATGCCTGCTTCTGACAAATCTGTTTAAGATTTTTAAGTCCAGAATGGGTCTGACTGACCCGTCCTTTTTGGGCACCGTGAACAGGTTGGAATAAAACCCCACGCCCCTGTCTTTAAAGGGGACCTTGCAAATGACCCCGAGGTCTAGAAGGTCCTGCACCGCTAGCGTCAAGACTTGAGCTGAGGTAGGATCCTGTGGGATTCGGGACCCGACGAACCTGGTAGGGGGCAGTACAGCAAACTCTTGTAACCGGAGGACACTACCTCCTAAATCCACCGGTCTGGGACGTGGCGTCTCCAGACATGCTGAAAATGCTGTAGACGTCCCCCCACCCCGACGGGCGAGGGCACCCCTTCATGCCTGGGGGGTCTTGGGAGGGGCTTTGGCCCCCAGGAAGAGCTGGGGCGGCGTACTTTGTTCTTGTTCCAGGAATCTGTGCGAGCTCCGGCGAAGGACACCCCTCTTCCCTGTTTAGCCCCACGGTAGGGGGTCGAGTGGGAGCTTGGGCCACGAAAGGGCCGAATCTGACGCTTGCGCTGGGGCATCTTGCCCCCTTTAGCAAAGATATCTAACCTTTCTCCAAACAGGCGCAGCCCTTTGAAAGGAGGCCCCGTTAGGGCCTTCTTGGCGACATTGTCAGCTGCCCACTGGCGTAACCAGACCGCACGGCGTATGGCTACCACCAGAGCAGAGGATCTAGCACTCAGCTTGATAGCATCGTCCGATGCAGACAGGATATAATTGATAAAAGTCTCACAGGTAACCAAAGCATTGGCGGCATCGGATGGCAAGTCATCCGCCCCTTCAAGAGCAGTCTTAACCACAGTCCTGAGCGCCACCGCCGTGATGGCTAAGGCGCAAACCGGGCGGAGCGAGGCTCCCCCAAATGCAAAGGCATGACATGCCAATTGATCAACCCGCCGATCCTCCAGATCCCGCAGCGTAGTAATGTCAGGGGAGTGCATAATAGAGGTATTGGACAGACCCAGGATCGGGGCATCGACTTCAGGCGGCGAAGTCCAACACTTGATCAGGTCAGCAGGGAATGGATACTTCTTATTCACAGTCTTAGGAACCCCCTTGAGTTTGCTGGGATGTTCCCACTCCTTTAAGACTAGATTATTAAAATGAGTTTGTTCAGGAAATTCCGACCGCACCTTAGCGGTATGGAACAGGTCACCTCTTTGCCGAGGAGCCACAGGCGGGGGAGAGAGGGATAACACATCAAAGATCTGGGCCAGCAATCTATCAACGTCATCCTGGGACCAAAGATCAGAACCAGATTCATCCGGACTCCTGGACTCATCGTCGTAGGACCCCCGAGTCAGAAAACAGTTCCCCTTCCTCTGAGGGGGAGTGTGCGTAAGACAAATGTAAATCATCAGAGTCTACAGGAAGAATAGTGGCTTCAGGATTCAGGTGGCGCTTTTTAGCGGTAGCCTTGCGCGCCAAGGAGCCAGCGACTAAACTTTCCACGCTAGCCAGTCTAGCGGCAAAGTCAGCATGAGGGTCCCCGCTAGGATTGGGGGTTAGACTCAGGCTTGGGGGAGTAGGAGAAACAAGGCGAGGGGCGGGCCCAGCCTCGGAAGAGGTGGGTAGGCCAGCTAGCGCCTGCTGGGCACAAGGGATGCAGACCCGTGCATTGTCACCACTGCTAGGTGTGACCCCACAAGCTACACACAGACAGGCTTGTCCCGAAGGGACCCCGTTCACGATATCCTGAGATGCCTCCATATGGTGATTATTATATTCAATATGCCAGTAGGGATTGACGCTGTAAAGCAACCCTGGATGCCCCAAACACCCGCTGGGAAGTGGGAGTGATTTGTTAAAAGGTTCTGGACCGGACTCTACGTCGGGCCGGGAGGAGCCACCGAAGTCCGCGGTCTGAAAGACACAAGGGGAACAGGGATGTCAGAGCCAAGCGCGAAGAAGTCAAAGCTAGGAAAGGGATTGCCCATGAGGGCACTTACAGAACAGCGAGGGGAGGACAGTCTTCACCACGCGCATGTGAAAAGGAAATGGCGCCAAGCGAACCTCGAAGCCTCGAAGGGCGGGCCAGAGCGTACGATGACGCGGAGCACGCCAAACCGAACCACGCCCCCCCTCCGGAGAGCGCGAAGCTCGAAGGCGTGCAGCCAATCAGAAGCGACAGATATTGTCAGGGAGACATCACCTCAGAGAGATCTGACAGGGAGAATACAGTGATAGAACGCCAAGCGTCAATTGAATAAAACTGAAGCACGCGCCGAGTAATACATGAAAGCGCAGTAGGAAAGCAAAAGGCTGAGAGTGAAGCGCAGCTCTGACTCCAAGGACCAAATAAGACAATGGTTGACTAGTGTGATTAGGGCAAGGATTAGCCCCCCCCCCCCCTCTTTTTTTCCCCCACTAACGGGGAAATCTAGGGAGGAAGGTGATCCAATATACTGGGTTCACCGCTACACCGGGCGAGGGGCACTAGTGCGGGAGGGGCATCCAAAAGAAGGCTCACCATACGCCTTAACCGCCTACCCTATGGAGGGGGATTGCGGTGGAGTCTAGCTCCATAAGCACACTAGGTGCTGCCTACCTTCACCCGACCCAGCGAAGCCCAGGCTGGGAGGCATTAGTTCACGAGGACGGGTGGAAATAGTCCCGCAGGGCCTCGGGCTGTAAAGCCCAGCTCGCCTGCGAGAGCGTGATACTTCATGTCTTCGCAGTTCAAGCACTGAAGAGAAATCTGGGGGATTTGTGGGAGGTCCTCCGGTATATGTAGGGCTGGGAGGAGCTTGTTTTCTTCATGTTCTGCAGTGCACGGCGCTGAAGGCGGAGGTATACCCACATGTAAGGACTATGTCTGGAGCAGGACGTGCTGTCTGCTTAGAATAGCATGACATGCCATCTGATCAATGCGCTTGTCCTCGCCATCCTTAAGGGTAGTGGCGTCAGGAGCAAGTACAACGGAGGTGTTGGACAATCCTAAAATGGGTGCGTCAACCTCGGGAGGGGAAGACCAGCGCTTCACCGCGTCCACCGGAAAGGGATACTTCCTATCCCATCCCTGAGGAACACCGTGAAGGCGACTCGGCTTCTCCCATTCTCTAAGAATCATGCTGTCAAAATGATCCTGATTTGGAAACTCCAAGCGGGGCTTAGAGAACCCAAAGAATTCCCCCTTCTTCGGAGGGGCCTCCGCTGGTGGGGAAATATCCAGAACCTTTAACAGATGGGTCAGGACCTTGGGGGTATCCACAGCATCCCCAGCGCCTGCCCGGCATCAGAATCAAAGAACTGCAATTCCTCAGTCTCAGATTCCTCAAACAATTCCCGCTCCTCAAGCGGGGAATAATCAGTCCAGTCAGGGGAGTCATAATCATCAAAATCAATTACCGGCGTAGCCTTTCTGCCCACTAAGCTAGAAATAATTTTCTCGAGGTTGGCCAGCCTGGCACATACATCCGATTGCGACTCCCCACTAATGACCGTGTCACTTGGGGTACGGATGATGCGGGGTGGGGTAAGAGAGGCAGGCGGCACTGACCCAGACACCTGGGGTCCCGACTGCCGCGTTATGGCCTGTTGCGCACATGGTATGCAAATTAGTACATTCTCCCTGGAAAGGGGTACCCCACAACCCACACATAACCGGGTTTGTCCCGACGGGATCCCGACCCCGGAATCCTGCGGAGCCTCCATATGGTGATTTTTTGGGCAGTCGCAATGACCCGAGGGAATTACGCTGGTAAGCAACCCGGGATGCCCCTTTAAGTCCCTAGTGGGAGGATTTTTAGGATGCCCAATTTTACTTCTAGGGACCCTAGGATCGGGAGAACCCCCTTGTTTTGCAAGTCACAGGGAGTTCTCCTGAAAGACACAAGAGAAAAGGCCTTAAGCACATGCACACACCACATATATAAAAAAAACTAAATATTTAAAGCCAGAATGGGCACAAGGGGCCCCGGAGGGCACTCACGTGAGACCAGTGATGGCTGCCACCAGTACGCAGCTCCTGGAGACAGCGAGAGGGGGAGAAGAAGAAGGGGCGGGCCATCGCGAATTGCGTGCCGTGCCCCGGCCCCTTCCCACACACCAGCAGCGCGGTTCCCAGCCAGGGCCGGGCTCCGCACATGGCGCCAAGATAGAAGGGGCGGGCCACGGCAGCGCGTGAGCGCCTGGCCCCGCCCCCTCACGAACCACCGCCTGAGGGGGAGAAGATCCCCTCAGGAGATACTGTAAAAAACGATTCGGGCAAACGGCGGCCATGAGCTCCTGGGCGCCTAGTGACAGTAAACGCACACATCCACACACGCATTCACACTGAAGTGAGGTGAAGAAGAACGGTCAAACATAAAAAATACAATTCTGTGAAATACTCACCTGTAGAATTGGTATTAGTATACAGTACGTCCTGCTCCAGATATAATACTTACACTTGGGTTATCCTCCGCCAGATGGCGTTGCACTGCAGAGACATGGAAAAACAGGCTCCTCCCGCCCTTCAAATACCCAGGGACCTCCCATGAATCCCCAGCATTGAAAAGCAGTGAACAAGAAGCCGGGAGAATTAAACCACCCAGAACAACTGGTAAAGATAACCATGATAACAATCACCATACAGGGGATCCAGAAAAATGCAACAACAGGGTGGGGTGGAGCAGGACGTACTGTATACAAATAATACCAATTCTACAGGTGAGTATTTCACAGAATTGTATTATTCTTCGTATACAGTACGGCCTGCTCCAGATATAATAC
This sequence comes from Gastrophryne carolinensis, assembly GCA_027917425.1. Classification (NCBI taxonomy): domain Eukaryota; kingdom Metazoa; phylum Chordata; class Amphibia; order Anura; family Microhylidae; genus Gastrophryne; species Gastrophryne carolinensis. The sequence goes on from CM051237.1 coordinate 200,260,401, forward strand.
TTACACTTGGGACATCCAAAAGCAGTGTCCATAAAGTAGGGTGGGATCCCCAACAACAAAACGACCACAGCAGACCGTTTAAAGCACTGTCACCTGCAGAACCAGACGGCCAAGACAGAGTGAGCTGAGGCCCTATCATCAACATTGTAGAAAAAAACCTTGCAAAAGGTATGAGCAGAAGGCCAATGGTAGTTGCCTAACCAAACAGTTCAACAGCAAAACCGGTGCTGAAAGCCCAAGAGGCATCAAGCACGCGTAGAAGGGAATCAAGGCAACAAGGTAGGTTCTTCCCCTTGCCCGAATAGGCCAGAGTAATAGCCTGACAATCCGATAGCTAATGAATTTGGCAGAAGCCAAGGCCAAAAACAAGGTACCAGGAGTAACATCCATTAAGGTAACAACCAGAACCAACCGCCCAACTCCCGAGAGTAGGTGAGATCGAGCACATTCAGGATGTAATGACCACAAGCCCCAAGGGACCTCAGTTCCCTTAAAGGACCCAGTGACTTCTAAAGAAAAAAACTGCCAAAACCTGTATAAGGAATGCAGAACCACTTCCTCAACGTTGCAAGGAAGGGGGACAGTCGTGGAAAACAATATCTCGGATAATTGAACATACGACACCTACAGATGTAGAGAATCCAGCTTCAGGCGGAACTCCACCTTATCCTGGTGTATCTCAAGGAAAGAGGGCTAGGTAGAACGAACTGCCCCCTAACACACGCCTGACCAAGGTGACAGTCACCAGAAGGACCACCTTAAGGGTAAGGACATCCAGACAGTGTCCTGAATAGGACCAGGAGACAACCTGCCAGCAGACGGAATGAAATCAATTTCAATCCCAACAGGGGCCATAGGAATACATGAAGGGCGCACATGAGCACCGCCTGAAGGAAGTCTTAACCAAGGAAGATTGAACCAGAACTGTAAGACAAGGTGGACAGAGCAGAGCCTTACCCATCAGGGAGCAGAGCTTGGGGACCAACTCCAATTTATGCTGAAGGCCACACTGGAGCCCTGGAACCCAAGAACGTCCAACAAGTAAGAGCACTAGACTCGTCCCAATAAATGTGGGTATGCCATACCCTACAACAATAGGAGAAGACGCAGAAGAGGCTCACTCCTAGACATCCCATAGTCACAACACCGAGACAGCTAAACTTGTCTCCATCAAGATGTATGCTTCAGCAGTCAGATCCACTTAGGCCAGGAACCATGAACTATAGTGATGTAAGAGGGCCCTGAGTGATCAACTGGCACTCCTGGCAAGGTGCAGAACTACTGACCACAGTACCATAACTGCAACCACACCATACTAGGTCAACTGGGGGCCACCAGCATTAATGGTCCCCTTACCAGAGTAATCTTCGGCATAACCCTGCCTAGCAGAGGGAATGGAAAAGGGCATACAGAACCAAAAGTCCTGTCAAGACGGTACTAAGGCATCCGGACCACTGAGATAGGATCCTGGGGCAGGGAAACAAGGCCGATAGCCTGTGAAGGTGACAGAACCCGACATATACATGACTGGATGGATTCCATAGCGACACGGGGATTAGCACATCCTGTCGCAGAGGGGCTTAGCCGGAGTTAATATCACTAACCTGCAGGGGGCATTGTCTCCGCCCAAAAGGGAACATAGACACTCCCTGGAAGGTCCGCCAGCTCGGTCCCGAACCGCCCCCAGACAGGTCCCTCGAGTTCATCCATTTTCAAGAGAAAACCGTCATACAGGAGGGAAGGCCCACAGGCCCTGCTCCAGGGGTGCTGGATCCCTGTCCTATGCTTACCACTAGAAGTCGCAGACAGCTCAAGGGAACTAAGCATAAGGGACCGTTTTAGCAGCTTGGGCTCCTGCCGAGCAAGTTAACAACGGCCCACCAGTTGCATCCCTGCCTGGTGTTAAGAAACCGGGACAGTAGTGAGGGACTGGGCCCATGAGACCAGAATGCCCACCTAATTGCTGAAAGGGGGAGAATCTGGTTTGAACCTGATCCAGAATCATTCTTATTAATGGAGTCACCACTTTAGGGAACAGCGAGGACTCGAGGTGATTGAACACCCATCCAATGAGTCCCAATGGCCCACCAGCCGGGTATCCAACTATCCTGACTCAGAGACAGGGAAGTGAGGAAGGGTGTCCGGGTAAACATCGCACGGACGTCCCTTGGTCTCATCAGAGACATCACCATCGACAGCACCTGAGTGACACTCTAGGAATTGAAGAGAGGCCAGATAGCAGGGCCACAATTAACAGTGTTGGAATTCCAACATGAACCTGGAGAGCTTCAGCGATCTGAGGGCACAGGGATGTAAACATAAGCACTGTAGAGTGCCCCAGGCGGCAAGACGCCCACTGGGCGCAAGGTGCTGATGGCCAAACTCAAGAGTATCCATGCAGGAAACTGCCTGTAATTAGAGAATTGCCGTGAATCCAGCATGGGCCACCTGACCCATCCTTTGGGGGGCTGTGGGAGGTGGTATAGCGGCCCTTGCCTCTGCCTATTACGGGCAACCTGCAAGAGACCCTCAGACCTTGCAGGCCTGACATGGCCTGTGTCAGCAACTGAACAGGGGCAGGGACCAGACATACCTGGGGTCTGATAAACTGGAGGACACAACCTCCTGATCCGCCAGAGTGAGGCGAAATGCCTCCTGATAAGAGCAAGGTGCTGCAGTCATCCCCTCACCCAGCCGGGCGAGCGCACCTCAGGGGGAAAAGGGTATTTCCTATCCCAGTCCCCTGGAACCCCTGGAAGTTTACTGGGGCATTCCCATTACAAGAGCATGGAAATGAACCTGCTCTAAAAATTCCAAACGTGCAGTCGCAGTATGGAAACGCTCCCCTCTAGGCTTGGGGACCTGACCGGGGGGAGAGATAGACAGTGCCTTAAAGACCTTAAGCAACAGGTTGTCAGTGTCACACTGGCCCCAGTATTCCGGGCCAGAATCATCGTGACTCCTCGTCATCTCATCAGAAGAGCTTGAGTCAGAGAACAATTCCCCTTCTTCAGAAGGGGTATAGTCACACGGAGTAGCAAACCCCTCAGTTCTCATAGAGCATACAGAAACATGGGGCGACAGGTGCCGCTTTCTACCAGGGCCCATACGCTCTGACAACCTAGCAATAATCTGTTCAGCCGTAGGCAGCCTGGAAGGGCCGGCAGGTTGCAATTCCCCACTTGTACACGACTCAGCAGGAGAGAGATTTAAGCCTGGGGAGATAGGAGAATTGAAGCTAGATGTAGCCACTGGCCAACCTGATTGCAGGGCCAGTGCTTGCTCGGCACAGGGTACGCAGACCCGTGCCCTGCCAGCATCAGCATGGGGTTGTCCACACGCTATACACCGCCGGACTTGTCCCGGAGGGACCCCGGTCACATTATTCTGAGATGCCTCCATATGGTGATTAATCAAGGCACAATAAGCCAGTAGGGATTTACACTCTAAGTAACCCTGGATGCCCCGAAGACCCGCTATGGAAGTGGGAGAATTTAACAAGGCCCGCTATAATTTAACACCGGGCCGGGAGAAGTCAATGGTGTTCACCAGTCTGAAAGACATAATGGGAATAAAGAGTGTCAGAACCATGCGCAGTAAACACAGATCATGAAAATCGCCCGCTAGGGCACTTACAGACCCAGGGAGGAGGAGGACCGCCACCACGCGTGCGTGCGACCAGCATCAAAATGGCGCCAAAGCAAAACTCGAAGGGCGGGCCAGAGCTGCCAGTGACGTGGAGCGTGTCAACCTATGTCCCCCCCCCCCCCCCCCCGAAAGAGAGCGAAACTCTGAGGTGGATACAAACTGTTATGAGGAGCGAAGTGAATGGGACACTTAGAGATGATTTGCCAATGAAGACGCCGCAGCGTCTGAGGCGACGTCGCCGCCCGGCCACGCACATCCAGCAAAGGAAGAAAGTGCGTGCGGCGACAATTACACAGTAAGAACTAAACAGCGCGGTTCTGACCCAAAGTATACTAGTCCGGGCAGACTAAGGCCATAACGTGTAAAACATACACAAGACCTTGCTACACACACACACACACACACACACACACACACACACACACACACACACCCTTCTTTCCCCCCGGACTACGGGGGGAATGAGGGAGGATGGCGACCCTTTGTACAGGGCCCACCGCTACACTGGGAATGTGGAAATAGTGCGGGAGGGGCATCCCCTAGAGGCTCACCATCAGCCTAAACCGCCTATCCTTTGGAGGGGGACTGCAGTGGAGCATGGCTCCGTTAAGCACGCAAGGTGCTGCCTACCTTCACCCGACCAGCGCAGCCCAGGCTGGGAGGCACATCACAGGGAGGACGGGTGGGAATAGTCCAACAGGGCCGCAGGCTTTGGTAGCCCCGCTCACCTGCGAGAGAGTGATGCATCATGTCTTCGCAGTTAGCACTGCAGAGAAATCTGGGGATTCGTGGGAGGTCCCTGGGTATTTGAAGGGCCGGGAGGAGCCTGTTTTTCCATGTCTCTGCAGTGCAGCGCCATCTGGCGGAGGATAACCCAAGTTTAAGTATTATATCTGGAGCAGGACGTACTGTATACTAAGAATAATACAATTCTGTGAAATACTCACCTGTAGAATTGATATTATTTGTATACAGTTTGTCCTGCTCCAGATATAGTACTTACACTTGGGTTATCCTCCGCCAGATGGCGCTGCACTGCAGAGACATGGAAAAACAGGCTCCTCCCGGCCCTCAAATACCCCGGGACCTCCCACAAATCCCCAGCATTGAAAAGCAGTGAACAAGAAGCCGGGAGAATTTAACCACCAAAAACTGGTAACTATAACAATGGTAACAATCACCATACAGGGGATCCAGAATAATGCAAAAAAAACAGGGTGGGGTGGAGTAGGACGTACTGTATACAAATATCAATTCTACAGGTGAGTATTTCACAGAATTGTATTATTCTTAGTATACAGTACGTCCTGCTCCAGATATAGTACTTACACTTGGGACATCCAATAGCAGTGTCCATAAAGTAGGGTGGGATCCCCAACAAAAAACGACAACCGCAGACAGCTTAAAAACCACTGTCACCTGCATAACCATACGGCCAAGACAGCATGAGCTGAGGCCCTAACATCAACCTTGTAAAACTTTGCAAAGGTATGAGCAGAAGGCCAAGGTAGTGGCCTAGCCAACCAGTTCAACAGAAGCCTGGTGCTGAAAAGCCCAAGAGGCGTCAAGCACGAGTAGAAAAAGTATCAAGTATCAAGGAAGATTCTTCCCCTTGTTGGAATAGGCCTGAGTAACAGCCTGACGAATCCAATCGCTACAGTAGACTTGGCGGAAGCCAAAAGACCCTACCAAGTACCAGAAGGAACATCCAATTAAGGTAATAACCAGGGCCAAAGCCGCCAAACTCCCCGAGAGCAGACGAGATCAGGCACATTCAGGATGTAATGACCATAGGCCCCAAGGAACATCAGTTCCCCTAAAGAACACAGTGACTACCAAGGAAAAACTTCCAACACCTGTTTAAGGAATGCAGAACCCTTTCCTCAGCGTTGCTAGGAAAAAGGCACAGCAGGGATAACAATATCTCGAATCAATGAACATAAGACACCTCCTGATGCAGAGAGTCCGGCTTCAGGCGGAACGCCACCTTATCCTGGTGTATCTCAAGGAATGGGGGCTAGGTAGACAGAGCCGCCCGCTAACACACGCCTGACCAAGGTAATAGTCACCAGAAGGACAACCTTGAGGGTAAGAACAGCCAGACAGCATCCTGAATAGGACCAAGGGACAATCTTGCAAACAGACAGAATGAAATTCAATTTCAAATCCCAACAGGGACCATAGGATTACATGGGGGACGCACATGAGTACCCCCTGACGGAAGTCTTAACCAAGGAAGACTGAACCAGAGACTACTAGGCAAGGTGGACAGGGCAGAGCCTGACCCATCAGAGTACCGAGTTGAAGAACCAACTCCAAATCATGCTGAAAACAACACTAGAACCCTGGGAACCGAGAACGCCCAACAGGGAAGAGACAGAGACTCACACCAATCAATATGGGTATGCCATACCCTATAACAGATAGAAGAAGAAGAGGAAGAAGCTTGCTCCTAGCCTTCCCATAGTCTCAAACACCAAGACAGATAAGCCTGTCTCCATCAAGATGTATGTTTCAGCAGTCAGGCCGACTAGGCCAGAGACTGTAGATTGGAGTTACGTAAAGGGGGCCCTGAGTGATCAGAGCTGGCACTCCTGGCAAAGGTACAGAAAACTACTGTCCTCGGTACCATGTCTGCAAACCACACTCTACTAGGGCACCTGGCCACCAGAATCACTGGTCCCCTTACCATATCTTGCGCAGAACCCTGCCTAGCAGGGGGAATGGAGAAAGGACATACAGAACCGAACGTCCTGTCATGACGTTACTAAGGCATCCGGACCACTGCCAGAGGATCCTGGGACAGGGAAACAAGGCCGAGAGCCTGTGATAGTGACGGAACACAACAGATGCACGACTGGTTGGACTCCATAGTGACATGGGGATTAGCACATCCTGTCGCAGAGGGGCTCCACCGGAGCTAATATCACTGATATGCAGGGAACATTGTCTCCACCCAGAAAAGGAACATAGACACTTCCTGGAGGGTCCACCAGTTCCATGCATCTGTCGTCAGACAGACCGAGCACCCCAAACTGGCAAGCCCAGAAGGGAAGTGGTCAAGCGAGATAGAACCAACTGAAAACGCTCACTGTTTAGAACCTCAATAGGCGTAAGGACCTACTAAGGGCCCCACCACCCCCTGAATCGCAGGGAGTTTCAGAAGAAACCCTCCCCCTTCAACCTGATAGGTTGGCATCCATGGTGACCGTTTCCAGGAAGGGGAAAGAAGGAACTGCCCCCAGACAGGTCCCTTGAGTTCATCCACTTCCAAGAGAAAACCTTCTACCAGGTGGGAAGGCCCACAGACCCTGCTCCAGGGATGCTGGATCCCTGTCCTGTATTAACAATAGAAGTTGCAGAAGGGCCCAAGGGGAACTGAGCATAAGGGACCTCTTCCGAGCAAGTCACCAACAGGCAAACCAGCTGCATCCCTGCCTGGTGAAGGGACCGGGACAGCAATGTGGGACTGAGCCCATGTGACCAGATTGCCCACTTTATCGCTGAGAAGGGGAGATTCTGGTTTGAACCTAATCCAGATCATTCCTAGTAATGGAGTTACCGTTTAAGGGGACCATGAGGACTTGGGGTGATTGATCACCCATCCAAATGACTCCCAATGGATACCACCAGCCGGGTATCCAACTTAGCCTGATGTAGAGACTGGGAAGTGAGAAAGGACGTCCAGGTAGGTCATCGCGCGGACGCCCCTTGGTCGCATCAGAGACATCACCATCGTCAGCACCTGAGTGAGCACTCTGGGAGATGGAGAGAGGCCAGATAACAAGGCCACAATTAGCAGTGTTGGACTACCAACACGAACCGGAAGAGCCTCAGAGACCTGAAGGCACAGGGATGTAAACATAAGCATTTTAGAGTTCCCCAGATGGCAAGAAGCCCACTGGGCGCAAGGTGCTGATGGCCCATCTCAGAGTTTCCATGCAGAAACTGCCTGAAATTAGAGAATTGCTGTGAATCCAGAATGGGCAAGCCGACCCATCCTTTTGGGGGACTGTGGAAAGGTTGGTGTAGCGGCCCCTGCCTCTGCCTGTTACGGGCAATCTGCAAGAGACCCTCAGACCTCGCACGCCTAGCATGGCCTGTGCCAGCAACTGAACAGCGCCAAGGACCAGGAGTACCTGGGACCTGATAAAACTGGGGAAGGCCGCGCAGCAAACTATCTTGTATCTGGAGGACACAACCTCCTGAATCCACCAGAATGAGGCGAGATGCCTCCTGATAAGAGCAAGGTGCTGCAGCCATCCCCTCACCCAGATGGGCGAGGGCGCCCCATCATGCTTGAGGGGGTTTGGTGGAAGATTTGGGCTTAGCCCCGCCGGAGGGGCCAGAGCGTTGTCTGCTGCTCATGGGGCAGGAGTCTGCACGAAAAATCCGGAAGGACACCCCTGGTTCTTATTTAACACTAAGGTAGGGGGGAGGAGGGGTGCCCCTGCCCCGAGGGGGCCGAGACGGCCGTCTGCGTAGGGGTGATTTGCCCTTTTTACCGAACAGGTCCAGACGGGCCCCAAATAGGCGTTGCCCTCTAAAGGGAAGCCCATTAAGAGTCTATTTAGTAGCATCGTCAGAACCCCACTGTCGCAGCCAGACCAAGCGACGTATAGCCACCACAATGGCAGAAGATACATTCTAATGGTGTCATCCAGCGCTAATAGGATAAATTTTACAAATATATAACTGGAGAGTGCATTAAACACCTCCCAGATCCTCAGGGTGATGATCAAGCAACTTTCTAATGAGGGTTCTAGCGGCCACTGCAGTAATAGCCGCGGCACAGACCGGGCGCAGCGCCGTCCCGGCACAAGAAAAGGCATGGGAGGCCAGCAGATCAATGCGCCGGTCCTCAGCATCCCGAAGGGTACTATAAGCAAGGGTTGTAATAAAGGGGGGATTAGGGACCCCTATGATCGGCGCATCCACCACGGGGGGAGATGACCAACAATTAACCACCTCAGGGGGAAAAGGGTATTTCCTATCCCAGTCCCCTGGAACCGCTGGAAGTTTACTGGGGCATTCCCATTCCTTGAGCACAAGAGCATGGAAATGAGCCTGCTCTAGAAATTCCAAACGTGCAGTCGCAGTATGGAAACGCTCCCCTCTAGGCTTGGGGACCTCACCGGGGAGAGAGATAGACAGTGCCTTAAAGACCTTAATCAACAAGTCATCAGTGTCACATTGGCCCCAGTATTCCGGGCCAGAATCATCATGACGCCTCGGCCTCTCATCAGATGAGCTTGAGTCAGAGAACAATTCCCCTTCATCAGAAGGGGTATAGTCATACGGAGTAGTAAACTCCTCGGTTCTCATAGAAAATACAGAAACATGAAGCGACAGGTGCCGCTTCCTACCAGGGCCCATGCGCTCTGACAACCTAGCAATAATCTGTTCAGCCGTAGGCAGTCTGGAAGGCCCAGCAGGCTGCAATTCCCCACTTGTATGCGACTCAGCAGGAGTGAGATTTAAGCCTGGGGTGATAGGTGAATTGAAGCTAGGTGCAGCCACTGGCCGACCTGATTGCAGAGCCAGTGCTTGCTCGGCACAGGGTACGCAGACCCGTGCCCTGTCAGCTTCAGCATGCGGTTGTCCACATGCTATACACAGCTGGTCTTGTCCCAGAGGGACCCCGGTCACATATGTCTGAGATGCCTTCATATGGTGATTATTTAGACACAATATGCCAGCAGGGATTTACGCAATAGGCAACCCTGGATGCCCCAAGACCCGCTAGGAAGGTGGGAGTAGATTTACAAGGCCCGCTAATTACACCGGGCCGGGAGAAGCCAATGGTGTTCACCAGTCTGAAAGACATAATGGGAATAAAGGGTGTCAGAACCATGCGCAGTAATCAAGGATCATGAAAACAAAACGCCTGCGAGGGCACTTACAGACCAAGGGAGGAGGAGGACCGCTACCACACGTGCGTGCGACTAGCATCAAAATGGCGCCGAGCAAACCTCGAAGGGCGGGCCAGAGCGGGCAGTGACGCGGAGCGCGCCAACCAGGTCCCCGCCCCCCCCCCCCCCCGAAGAGCGGGAAGCTCTGAGATAGATTCATTCGAAGCGAATTGAATGCCTTAGAAAAGCGCAGCCGCCGCCCGGCGCATAGATACACAATAAAAATGCAAACAGCGCGGCTCTGACACCAGGAATACCAGTCAAAGGACAATACTAAGGCCATAAGCGTGTAAACACCATACACTGAGACCACGACACACCCCCCCCTTTCTTTCCCCCCGAGCTACGGGGGGAACGAGGGAGGATGGCAACACTTTGTACAGGGCCCACCGCTACACGGGGCATGGGGCAATAGTGTGGGAGGGGCATCCCCTAGAGGCTCACCATCAGCCTAAACCGCCTACCCTTTGGTGGGGGACTGCGGTGGAGCATGGCTCCATAAGTACGCATGGTGCTGCCTACCTTCACCCGACCAGCGCAGCCCAGGCTGGGAGGCACATCACAGGGAGGACGGGTGGGAATAGTCCAACAGGGCCGCAGGCTTTAATAGCCCCGCTCACCTGCGAGAGAGTGACACATGTCTTCGCGGTCAGCACTGCAGAGAAATCTGGGGATTTGTGGGAGGTCCCCGGGTACTTGAGGGCCGGGAGGAGCCTGTTTTGCATGTCTCTGCAATGCAGCGCCATCTGGCGGAGGATAACCCAAGTGTAAGTACTATATCTAGAGCAGGATGTACTGTATACTAATATATATATATATACATATATATCCCCCCCCCCCCACTGGAGGGATACAGAGTAACCAGGAAGGGAGGAAATCCCACACTAGGTGTGTCAGGGATATATGGGACAGGGCATCCCAAAACCGAGATCACCAACCCGGATTCCGCCTACCCCGTTATAAAGGGGACTCACGGGGGAGCATGGCTCCCTAAACACCTCTAGAGGTGTTGCCTACCCTCACTCGGACCTGCAGCCAAAGCTGGGAGGCTACTACAAGGGTTAATTATATAGGTCCGAGCAGAAATAAGGCAAAAAATGCCCGGGTGCAAACCCGGCTTACCTGCAAGGAAGAGCAGCACACATCTTCTGACTTGCTCGCCGTCTTGCAGAGAAGGAACTGGGGAATGTGTGGGAGGTCCCAGGTATTTATGGACCGGGAGGGGCTTCTTTTTTGCTTTCATCTCTGCAGAAGTTCGCCCTCTAATGGACCATAACCCATATGTCATGAATAGTGGAAGCGGGGTGTGTGACATACTTGGAATAAACAGGCAGGCAACTAGATCTTCTGGATGATCCAGCCCCAAAGATATTCAAACTCATGAATTTAAGGCTGGTTTCACACTGGGACTAAACTTAGTGGTTGCGATAAAAGCAGCTGCCATGACTGACTCCTGTGTACATTGACCAGTGTTTTAGGAGGTATAAAGTTTGCAATCGCTATTTGCTAAACAGCAATCACAAACAACAATCCGGGCAAAAATGCTGCTTGCAGGGCTTCTGTGGGGTGAGTGGCAATTAAAGAGCAGAAAGGACCACATGAGCCAATCAATGGATGCCAATCCTGAATGCATAGGTTTTGCAACAGTGGGCACATATTCTAACCCAGTAGTATTTAAATTTTAGCAATGGGGTGGGGGGGTTCATGTACTTAAATGGCTGAAGCTGTTCTTTAACAACAGAGTACATGAAACTATGTGCTCAAAAAACAAACTTGCTGCAACAGATCATTCTGCTTAGTTATAACAGCTGTGCTACTGTCAAAATAAAGTATGATGAAAAGCCAAGACAAAAACCCAATCAACACTGGCGTCTACACATCAATGCATTATTTAGACACAGAATACTTCCTAGCAAAGAATGTTCTATAAAGATCTACCAGTAGCGCACTGCTCAGCCTTCATTGTATTTTTTCCTTTCATACACTGCCAGGTATTGTAGTATTATCCCCAGTAACAGAGTTTATGAATACCATTCATATAGTAAAATAATGGTTGGAAAAGACAATGTGGCCATTCCTGCACTGTACACACAATATATGTAGCCAACTTCCAAAACTGAGGAACAAATTAAAAATGCATATTCATTAGCTTTTAAAAAAGCTAGCTGGGATAGCATAACAAGAGACGACTTGTGGTATAAAAGATTAGGCAGCAGTAAGATGCTAAGATAAAGGCTGAAAACTGTGAGCCAGCAGGCAGATACAGCAGTCAGCTACTCCGCCAGCTTGTGTGGCATTTAAGTGTAATTCTGGCAAAGTGAACCTCTGCCAAGGAATGCAACACTTGTCTTCATATACTTTGAGATGCTACGCCACTTTTGGCAGCATTTGCCATTGCCCTTATATCTACCTGGTAGAATATTGTAAAGTTGTTAACAGAAGCCCAGGTAGAAGCCTTACATATATGCTCTAGTGAAGTTTGATGCTGAAAAGCCCAGGAAGATCCAATCGAGCTGGGAAGAATGAGCAGTAACACAGAAAGGGGAATCCCTTACGTTAATCACCGTTTGAACCATCTACTCATGGTAGACCTGGCCTAGGCTAAAGCCTCTCCTTGTGATGGATAGGACAAGAAAAAAAGCAAGCCCAAAATTAAATACTGCCTTATCCTCGTGCAGCACCATATATGGCGATTTAACCAATAATGCTGCTAATTTGGACACCAGCCTAGTAAGAGGCAAAAGCCACCAAAAAGTCAACCATAAGTCAGTCAACAGTAAGGAAGCCCCTGCCAAAGATTCAAAGGAAGCGCAAACAAGACTAGATTAAAGTACCAAGGCCTTTCTGGGTGGAAAAACATAAGTAACTCCATGCATGAAAGTTTTTATCTGCCTGTTTTTGGTTAAGGCTCTCTAAAAGACAAAAAACGAACAAGGCCAAACATGTCCCTTAAAGCGGAACAAAAATAAAAGATTTCAGGACGAGCACCCATAAAAACTCATCTTTCCCCACTCCAACAGCTTGTGCACAGACTCTAGCCCAATGATAGCTGCCTGCTATGACTACGTCATTCAGCACTTGTCCCTCATTGTTTACAATGGAGAGCGCGTGCTGCTGCATCCCCAGAGTCATGCGTGCACTCATGCCCCAGCCTTTTAGATAGGCTGGGGTGGGAGCCTGTCCCACATTCAAGTAAATGAGAGCCGTCTGCCAAATGATATGGTCATAGCAGTTGCCTCTGAATGGATGAGAGCCCACCCAAGTGCTGTAGGAGCCTGAACAGGTGAGTTTTACAACGCGAATGTGGGTTACACAGAATCACAGCAGAGGATGGGACGCCCCAGGGGCATGGAACATAACCTGGGTTCTGAGCTGTAACCTGGCTTTGAGACCCTTTGCCAAAAATTACTGGATACAGAAAAACATCTGAAGGCATACCCCTTGCTTTCACAACATGAAACAAAAGGCACTCCAAGACATGTAATATATATATAGGTTATATATGGTCTCAACAGCCAGGCCAGCACACGTGACTTGGGGAGCTTAAGTGGACCCTGCATGAGAAGATGTGAATGGTCAGGTAAGTGGTGTGAACTTCCCTGCCATCTTCACCACATCTGTGAACCATGTTTAGAACCCTTTTACAAACCTATCTTCTTAATAAAAAAAAAACAAAAAACGCAGGAGTGGTAATGGAAGGAAGGAATACACCAGACTGAATTGTGACCAGGATAGAGCTAGAGCATCTACCACTATTTGCCAGCAAGCTCCTGACTCTGGAGACAAACCTCTCGACCTTCTGATTGTGACGTAAAGCAAAGAAGTCGACGGCTGGTTTCCCAGTGGTCCCCACAGAGCCTGGAAAATCTCTTGTTGGAGTGACCATACCCCCTGATCCAGTGTTGCTCTGCTCAGGAAATCTGCCTGAACATTCACCTCTCCCAGGAATATAGATCACTGAAAGAATAGCATGTGTAGCTCCACCCATTGCATGCCTTTAACCATTGTTCCCTTTTCTGTCAGGATCCTGACCAGAAGGCCCTTCAGTTGGTTGAGCCAATGTATGAGGGTTCGCACTGAGCTTCAAAATGTTTATGGGTAACTGGCATTTTTGTGAACCCAGTGTCTTTTGACTGTCTGAGTCTCCATTACATCTCCCCAATCTACTTTTCTGGCATCTGTGGTCAGTATGGACCAACTAATCAAAGCAAAAGGCCAACCTATCTTCAGAGGAGGGGAGTCTATCCAAAAGGGTAATGACTATACATAGCCTATCTGATGAAAAAGGATTATCTAGGAACGAACAAGATCTGTCCCAGACCAGCTCTGTCTGCAGGGGCCTTGTGTGAAACTGGGGATACAGAGCAGCCTTCATAGACAATACCATAAGGCCTAGCAGGCGCTAACCTTGGCCTGATGCTAGAGCTGCTTCAGCACTGGTAGACCTCAAGACTTCTGGCCAGGTGTTTGTCCAGAATTTCCAGATAATTTCCCAATACTGGTAACATTACCTTACGGCTTTAAAAAGTACAAATGTATTCAGCATATTTTAAGAACATCATTATGCCTAGTATGGCTTCAAACAAGGATATACAATTCATATAAAATATTAAGAAGACAGGTCACAGGCTCTCTCTATGTACAATTAAAAGGGTATGCAGAATCATTACTGTCTGATGTCATTCATTTTAATAATTCTGGTAACTCTGTGGTCATGTTTCGCGTGATACTGCTTTCTCAACACACTGTTAGTCTAGGGATGAACAAAGGCACCAATCCTTTAGTGTACTTGCAATAGCAGATTATTGTTTCATAGTAAGTGTCAAAAAAGGACAGATAACCTTTGAGTAAAGGTATTGGGATGCAGGGGGAAGTGTCTGACCCTGCAGATGCTCCACGTGCCCTGCTTCCATCGGATAGGAAGGTAGACTTGATGGGTTGGGGCGGCTGTTGTAATGGCTGTGGACTTTGCCTCCGCTGCGCTGTTCCTCTAAGTGCCAAAAATACAATTCTGTGAGATACTCACCTGTAGAATTGATATTTGTATACAGTACGTCCTGCTCCAGATATAGTACTTACACTTGGGTTATCCTCCGCCCTCCTCCCGGCCCTCAAATACCCGGGAACCTCCCACAAATCCCCAGCATTGAAAAGCAGTGAACAAGAAGCCGGGAGAATTTAACCACCAAAAAATGGTAACTATAACAATGGTAACAATCACCATACAGGGGATCCAGAATAATGCAAAAAAAAAACGGGGTGGGGCGGAGCAGGACGTACTGTATACAAATATAAATTCTACAGATGAGTATCTCACAGAATTGTATTCTTAGTATACAGTACGTCCTGCTCCAGATATAGTAATTACACTTGGGACATCCAATAGCAGTGTCCATAAAGTAGGGTGGGATCCCCAACAAAAACGACAACAGCAGACAGTTTAAAACCACTGTCACCTGCATAACCATACGGCCAAGACAGCATGAGCTGAGGCCCCAACATCAACCTTGTAAAAACTTTTCAAAGGTATGAGCAGAAGGCCAAGGTAGCGGCCTAGCCAACCAGTTCAACAGAAGCATGGTGCTGAAAGCCCAAGAGGTGTCAAGCATGAGTAGAAAAAAGAATCAAAGTGACAAGGAAGATTCTTCCCCTTGCTGGAATAGGCATGAGTAACAGCCTGACTAATCCAATCGCTACAGTAGACTTGGCAGAAGCCAAAAAGACCCTACCAAGTACCAGAAGGAACATCCATTAAGGTAATAACCAGAGCCAAAGCCGCCCAACTCCCCGAGAGCAGACGAGATCGGGCACATTCAGGATGTAATGACCATAGGCCCCAAGGAACATCAGTTCCCCTAAAGGACACAGTGACTACCAAAGTTCCAACACCTGTTTAAGGAATGCAGAACCCTTTCCTCAGCGTTGCTAGGAAAAAGGCACAGGGATAGCAAAATCTCAAATCAATGAACAAGAGACACCTCCAGATGCAGAGAGTCCGGCTTCAGGCGGAACTCCACCTTATCCTGGTGTATCTCAAGGAATGGGGGCTAGGTAGACAGAGCTGCCCGCTAACGCAGGCCTGACCAAGGTAATAGTCACCAGAAGGACAACCTTGAGGGTAAGAACAGCCAGACAGCATCCTGAATAGGACCAAGGGACAAAATCCTGCAAACAGACAGAATGAAATTCAATTTCAAATCCCAACGGGTACCATAGGATTACATGGGAAACGCACATGAGTACCCCCTGAAGGAAGTCTTAACCAAAGAAGACTGAACCAGAGACTACTAAGGCAAGGTGGACAGGGCAGAACCTGACCCATCAGAGTACTGAGTTGGAGAACCAACTCCAAATCATGCTGAAAACAACACTAGAACCCTGGGAACCGAGAACGCCCAACAGGGAAGAGACCTAGACTCACCACTAATCAATATGGGTATGTCAAACCCTATAACAGATGGAAGAAGAAGAGGAAGAAGCTTGCTCCTAGCCTTCTCATAGTATCAAAACACCAAGACAGATAAGCCTGTCTCCATCACGATGGATGTTTCAGCAGTCAGGCCGACTAGGCCAGAGTCTGTAGATTGGAGTGACGTAAAGGGAGCCCTGAGTGAGCATAGCTAGCACTCCTGGCAAACGGTACAGAAAACTACTGTCCTTGGTACCATAACCACCCTCTACTAGGGCACCTGGGGGCCACCAGAATCACTGGTCCCCATGCCAGAGCAATCTTGCGCAGAACCCGGCCTAGCAGGGGGAATGGAGAAAAGACATACAGAACCGAACGTCCAGTCATGACGTTGCTAAGGCATCTGGACCACTGCCAGAGGATCCTGGAACAGGGAAACAAAGGCCGAGAGCCTGTGATAGTGACAGAACACAAACAGATCCACAACTGGTTGGACCCCATAGTGACACAGGGATTAGCCCATCCTGTCGCAGAGGGGCTCCACCAGGGCGAATATCACTGATATGCAGGGAACATTGTCTCCACCCAGATTAGGAACCTAGACACTTCCTGGAGGGTCCACCAGCTCCAGGCCCCTTCCAATGGTAAATGTAGGACACTGTCGTCAGACAGACCGAGCGCCCCCAAACTGGCAGGCCCAGAAGGGAAGTAGTCAAGCGAGACAGAATCAAGTGAAAAATGCTCACTGTTTCAAAACATCAATAGGCGTAAGGACAGTCTAAGGGCCCCACCACCCCCAGAATTGCAGGGAGTTTCAGAAGAAACCCTCCCCCTTCAACCTGATAGGTTGGCATCTATGGTGACCGTTTCCAGGAATGGGTAAGAAGGAACTGCCCCCAGACAGGTTCCTTGAGTTCATCCACTCCAAGAGAAACCTTACCAGGTGGGAAGGCCCACAGACCCTACTCCAGGGATGCCGGATCCCTGTCCTGTATTAACAATAGAAGTCGCAGAAGGGCCCAAGGGGAACTGAGCATAAGGAACCTCTTCCGAGCAAGCCACCAACGGCCCCCCAGCGGCATCTCTGCCTGGTGAAGGGACCAGGACAGCAATGAGGGAGCCCATGTGACCAGATTGTCAACTTTATTGCGGAGAAGGGACAATTCTCGTTAGAACCTGATCCAGATTCATTCCTATTAATGGGATTACCAATTAAGGGGACAATGAGGACTTGGGGTGAAGGATCACCCATCCAAATGACTCCCAATGGACGCCATCAGCCGGGTACCCAACTTAGCCTGACGCAGAGACTGGGAAGTGAGAAAGGACTTCCAGGTAGTCATCGCGCGGACGCCCCTTGGTCTCATCAGAGTCATCACCATCGTCAGCACCTGAGTGATCACTCTGGGAGTTGAAGAGAGGGCAGATAACAAGGCCACAATTAGCAGTGTTGGAATACCAACACGAACCTGAAGAGCCTCAGAGACCTGAAGGCACAGGGATGTAAACATAAGCATTTTAGAGTTCCCCAGACGGCAAGAAGCCCACTGGGCGCAAGGTGCTGATGGCCCATCTCAGAGTTTCCATGCAGAAACTGCCTGAAATTAGAGAATTGCTGTGAATCCAGAATGGGCCAGCCCGACCCATCCCTTTGGGGGACTGTGGAAAGGTTGGTATAGCGGCCCATG
This sequence comes from Gastrophryne carolinensis, assembly GCA_027917425.1. NCBI lineage: Eukaryota > Metazoa > Chordata > Amphibia > Anura > Microhylidae > Gastrophryne > Gastrophryne carolinensis. Next base: position 200,278,058 of record CM051237.1, read on the forward strand.
CCTCTGCCTGTTACGGGCAATCTGCAAGAGACCCTCAGACCTCACAGGCCCAGCATGGCCTGTGCCTGCAACTGAAGAGCGGCAGGGACCAGGAGCACCTGGGACCTGATAAAACTGGGGAAGGCCGCGCAGCAAACTATCCTGTATCAGGAGGACACAACCTCCTGAATCCACCAGAATGAGGCGAGATGCCTCCTGATAAGAGCAAGGTGCTGCAGCCATCCCCTCACCCAGATGGGCGAGGGCGCCCCATCATGCTTGAGGGGGTTTGGTGGAAGAAAATAGCCAGGGCAGAAACCTGACCCTTCAGAGTACCCAGTTGGAGCCCCATCTCCAATCCATGCTGCAGGAACTCCAGAATCCTGGGATTAGAGAACACACGACAGGGAAGAGACCTAGACTCACACCAGTCAATGCAGACACGCCAAACCCTGTAATAAATGGAAGAGGAAGACTTCTTCCTAGCTTTAATCAAAATATCCACAACCGAGGAAGACAGCCCCTTCGCCATCAAGATGGAGGTTTCAGCAGCCAAGCCGTCAAAGCCAGAGTTTGTAAATTGGGATGGCGTAGTGAGCCCTGAGTGATCAGATCTGGCACCAAGGGCAGAGCGTATTAATCTACTGCCAGCTGTACCACGTCTGCGAACCACACTCTTCTTGGCCACCTGGGGGCCACCAGAATTGCTGGCACCCCTTCCAGAGCAATCTTGCGCAGAGCCCTGCCCAGCAGGGGAATTGGGGGGAGAAGACATACAGGAACTGAAAGTCCTTCCATGACATTGCTAGTGCATCCGAGGTCAGGGCCAGAGGATCCTTGGACAGAGAGACAAAAGCTGGAAGCTTGTGATTGTGGCGGGACGCAAACAGATCCACATCTGGTTGGCCCCGACGGTGACACAGAGATTGGTCCCTATGCAGCAGGGTGTTTCATTCTCCCTGGCGAGAGGTCTCCCTGCTCAGAGAGTCCGCCAGGCGGTTTTCCACCCCCGGGATGTACACAGCTGAAATGCAGGGGACATTGGCCTCGCCCAAGTCAGGATCAGGGACGCTTCCTGGAGGGCCCCCTTGCACCGGGTCCCTCCCTGATGATTGATGTAGGCAACTGCCGTCTGGTTGTCCGAACGCACCTGAACAGGCAGGCCCTGAAGATGAGTAGTCAAGCGAGCCGGAACTAACCTGATCGCTCGCAGCACCAAGACATTGATAGGTGTGTGGGCCTCCTGAGGGCCCCACCTCCCCTGGAACCGCAGGGACTTCCAGAAACCCCCCCCCCCCCAACCTGACAGACTGGCATCCGTGGTGACCGTCTCCCAGGAAGGGGCAAGAAAGGATCTGCCCCCCAACAGGTTCCTTGAGTCTATCCACCACAAGAGGGACCTCCTGACCAGGGGGGAGAGCACACAGACCCTGTCCAAAGACGCTGGGTCCATGTCCCATACAGACAATAGGTAAAGTTGCAGAGGCCTCAAGTGGAACGGAGCATAAGGGACCGCTTCGAAGCACGCCACCATCAGGCGCACCAGCTGCATCCCCTGCCTGATGGAGGGATGGGGACAAGCTAGGAGGGACTGAGCCTGTGCAATCAGACTGTCCACCTTCTGCTGAGGAAGGAAGATCCTTGCCTGAACTGTATCCAGATTCATTCCTAGGAATGGAGTTACCAAGGAAGGGGACAGTGAGGACTTGGGGTGGTTGATCACCCATCCAAATGACTCCAGAGTGGACACCACCAGCTGAGTATCCAACTCTGCCTGATGTAGAGACTGGGAAGTGATGAGGATGTCGTCCAGATAGGGAAGCACGCGGACGCCCTGACATCTGAGCAGAGACATCACGCCAGCCAGCACCTTGGTGAACACCCTGGGAGCTGAAGTGAGGCCGAAGGGCAAGGCCACAAATTGGTAGTGTTGATCCATCAGAGCGAACCTGAGGAACCTTTGATGACCTGGGAACACAGGAATATGAAGGTAAGCATCTTTGATGTCCACAGAAGTTATGAAATCCCTTTGGCGCAGGGAACTGATGGCAGAGTGCAGAGTCTCCCTGCAAAAGCGCCTGCCCCTGACAAACTTGTTGAGGATCTTCAAGTCCAGGATGGGCCTGATTGAACCATCTTTTTTGGGTACTGTGAATAGGTTGGAATAAAAGCCCTTGCCTTTTTCTCTTAAGGGGACCTGGCATATGCTTCAGGAGGCCTTGCACTGCTTGCACTAGCTCCTGAGCTGACACAGGGTCCTGAGGAATCCAGGATCTGATGAATCTTGGAGGGGGATCGGCAGCAAACTCCAACTTGTAACCGGAAGACACTACCTCCTGAATACACCGGTATGAGACATGAAGCCTCCAGACGTCAGCGAAGTGCTGCAGCCGTCCCCCCACCCGGATGGGTGAGGGCGCCCCATCATGCCTGAGGGGGCTTGGGGGAGGATTTAGCTTTGGGACCCCAGGAGGAGCCAGGACGTCCACGTCCTCTGCCTCTACCCCAGAAATCTCCCCGGGCCCCAGGGAAAGACACCCCTCTTCCCTGTCTTGCACTGCGGTAAGGGGAGGAGAAGGAACCCTGACCCCGAAAGGGCCGAGGTTGCCGCCTGAGCTGGAGTAACCTGCCTCCCTTAGCAGAAAGGTCCAGGCGGCCTCCAAACAGACGCAGTCCTTTAAAAGGGAAAACCAGTGAGGGCCTTCTTGGCAGCGTTGTCAGCAGCCCACTGGCGCAGCCAAACCGAGCGGCGTATAGCCACCACGAGGGCAGCAGTTCTGGCACACATTCTGATGGTGTCATCCAATGCTGATAGGACAAAATTTACAAAAACATCACAACTGGAGAGTGCATTAAACACCTCACAAGGCAAATCATCAGGGGCACTATCGAGCATATTTCTGATAAGGGTTCTAGTGGCCACAGCAGTAATGGCAGAGGCACAAACCGGGCGCAGCGCCGTCCCCGCACATGCAAAGGCGTGGGATGCCAGCTGATCAATACGCCGGTCTTCGGCATCCCGCAGGGTAGTAGAATCAGGGGAATGCATGACAGAGGTGTTGGATAGCCCTAGGATCGGGGCATCCACCTCGGGGGGGGGAGGGGGGGAGGGGGGTAGGGGGATGACCAACATTTAACCACCTCAGCAGGAAAGGGATACTTCCTATCCCAACTCTTTGGAACCCCGGGAAGTTTACTGGAGCGCTCCCATTCCTTGAGCACAAGGATATGGAAATGTGCCTGCTCTGGAAATTCCAAACGTGATCTTGCTGTATGGAAAAATACAACTCTGAAGTACTCACCTGTAGAGTTGATATTATATGCATACAGCACGTCCTGCTCCAGACATAGTCATAACGTGTGGGTAATCCTCCGCCTTCAGCGCCGTGCACTGCAGAACATGAAGAAAACAAGCTCCTCCCGGCCCTACATATACCCCACAAATCCCCAGCATTGAAAAGCAGTGAGAAGAGAAGCCGGGAGAAACAACCACCCAGAACTGGCAATAATATCAATGATAACAATCACCATACAGGGGATCCAGAACAAGTGAAACCAGGGTGGGGTGGAGCAGGACGGGCCGTATGCATATAATATCAACTCCACAGGTGAGTACTTCACAGAGTTGTATTATTCTAAGCATACAGCACGTCCTGCTCCAGACATAGTCATAATATGTGGGACATCCAATACCAGTGCCCATAAGTAGGGTGGGATCCCCAAGAGAAGGGCACAGCCAGCAGTAAAGCGCTGTCACCCCCAACCATGCTACCAGGGCAACAAGAGCAATGCTCTAACCTCAACCTTTGAACCTTGTAAAGGGAGAACTGAACCCAAGCAGCGGACTAGCCAACTTGCTCACCAGAACTTAATGCTAAGAGTCACGAGACCAATCTCAAGTGGTGAGAGAACAGAAAACAGAGAAGAAGAATCTTCCCATAACAGAATAGGCCAGAATGGTGACCTGACCATGCTACTGCAAGGAGTGCAGCCATGGAAACATCAAAACTTTCCCTGACAGGGAATATGAAACCTGGTCTCAGTCAGGACCAGCAGGAACGCTAACAACAACACTTCAACAGAAGCCGAAGGTATACTTTTCGGCATAGCAGGTCAAAACTAGCCAAGTAAGACCCCATCCAAGGGCACCTCCCCCGTGGAGGTAATTAGAGCCGGTACTTCATAATAGGACACCGAACCCCTTAAAAGGCAAAATCCCTCCAGGGACAAAAGGCCATTCAGAAAGATCTCCAACTCTGTAGAGAGATGCAAGTCCCTTATCTCATAATACGCAGGACAACAATCCAGAGAATCTGGCATAATGAAGGTAAGGACCCTCGCCTGGAAGCAGACTTAACGTAAGGCGGCACCCTCACCTCATGGGATACAGATATAAATAAGAATGTACATAAATGGAATGATAATAGCCGCCACAGAGCCATACGTATGGCACACTTCTGGCTGGAGCAATCGCCCCAGAGGGGTTATATGATGAAGGAACGGTTCAGACAAGAACCTGAATAAGAACCAAGGGAACCCTTAGCAGGGCATCAGGATAAGAAATCCCCCCAAAGGGAAAACAGGAATTCCCCAATGAATGCAACCGAGCAGACCCTGAAGAAAGCTCAACACAAGAGATTGGATCAGGCTTTGCAGTAGGTGAACAGGGCAAGCCCTGAACCTTCCACAGAACTTAGTTGGTAGCCAATACCAACATTGCTGATAGGACCCTAAACCCCAGGAACGGAGATCGTCCAACAAAGGAAAAGAGCTTAGACCCAGCAGGCCAGTATGGGTACACAACATACCCTAACATAGCGTGGCAGAAGGAAGAAAACGAAGAGAAGGAAGTCCTAACTCTCCAAGAAACAAGACACCCCGAGATCTGTCATCTCCTACAGGGTAAGCACAAAAACCTGCCGAACGCCAAGGTATAGCCTAAGATAAGAAACCTGACCATGTAAAATGGAGCTCGTGAGGAACACACAGGCCTACTGTTCTCAGCAGAACATCCGCGGACCACACCCCACTGGGCCATCCAGGCCTACAGCATAGCGGTGCTGCTCGCCATAGGAGAACTTGCGCAAACCCCCACCTAGTAGGGCATAGGGGATAAGACATTTCAATATAATGTCTAACCAGAACCACTGAACCCAACTAGGGCAGACCAATCTGGGCCAATAATAAGGGTAGAACCCTGCGATCGAGACAGGGTCCAACAGGACCGTACCAGTATGGACTCAATGGACAATAGAGAACCTCCTGCAGAGGAGGGATATTACAAGAAAAGGGCAAGGAATATGGATTCCCCCATAGACTGAATCAGAGCTCCCCTGGAATAGAGCTAGACCCAGGAATTCCACGGGGAACAAGGAACATGCCACTGTCCTACAATGGGCCAAGGGTCCCCAATTGGACAGGTACTGAAAAGGAGTAGTCCAGCAAACTAGAACCCACCAAAGCTCATTATGAAAAAAAGAAACCATGGGTAACTGGATCCCTCAAGGTCCCTACCTAGGAACCACCGGGGGTTTCAGAAGACAAGCCCCCTTTGTCAACCTGCCAGATTTGGTACCATGGTAACCATCAACAGGGAGAAACAGAGAGGTAGGGAAGATCCCTAACGGTTTCCTCGAGTAACCAGCGGAAGAATAACCGCCTCCACTAGAAGGAAGGTAAACAGACCTAGATCAAGGGTGCTGAACCCTCATCCAGGACTAATAGCTAAAATGCCTCAGAGCCCAAAGGCACAGAGAAACAAAGCGGTGTCAACAGACCAGCCGCCAACGGCCACACTAGGTGCAATTCCGCCTGGAGATAAAAACGAGACAAAACGGAGGACCAGAGACCTCGTTTCCGGAAATTCCATTATAGTCAAGAGAAAAGGCACAAGCCGAAACTCAATCCAGATACAACCTGTACCTGGAGGATGGAACAGAGTAGTTGCTTGAGTCAACTAAGGTCCATCCAAACGACTCCCTCTTGTAAGTAAAAGGGAGGACCTGATAGGCCCCCTGGTAGCTGCCCCCTGGTGTCGTGCGAGACATCACACCCATCCAGAGCCTAGTGGGCACATGAACGCAACAGGGGACCCAGCCAATGCCACAACGGTGGCGATGACCGCCAATACCCAGCAGTAGTGGGCTCAGTATCCAGAAGTTACCTTGGGGTCAGAATAAACATCTCAGCACGCCACGGGCGGCCAGAGGACCCCTGGTGTGTAGGGCGCCAACGGCCCATTCAGAAGCGCCAAGCCTGGATGCCTAAGGATACAGATGCTAAACCCCCCAAGGGGTTGGAAAGATAGATTCCCTCATCCTCAAGGGAAGGGAGGAGCAACTGGCGCAGAGGCCCCAGTGTCTATATGATAATGGCGTTCTGGCAAGGAAGCCATACCTGACAGGCCCAGGAAAGCCTGCCCCCCATACCTGAAGAAAAACAGGGGACCGTAGTCCTCCTGACCGACTCAGGGAAGACCACCCAGCTAACACTGTCCCATATCCGGAGGAACTACCTCCTAAAGCGACTAGAACGAGGCAGGATGCCTCCTGATAGGAGTAAGGTGCTGTGGCCATCCCCTCACCCAGGTGGGTGAGGGCATCCCATCATGCTTGAGGGTTTCCGGTGAATGATACGGGGTTAGCCCGGCCCGAAGGCCCCGGGCGTTGAATGTCACTCCTGGGACAGGATACCGAACCAGACCCTGCAAGGGGCATCCCCGGTTCCTGCTTAACGCTATGATATGGAGGTGGAGGGGTATCCCTGCTCCGAGGGGGCCGAGACGGCCGCCCCTGATTGGGTGGACTGTCCTGTTTTCCAAATAGGTCCAGACGGGCCCCAAACAGGCGATGCCCTCTAAAGGGGAGCCCTGTCAGGGTCCTTTTAGCGTCATCGTCTGCCCCCCACTGACGCAGCCAGAGCAGGCGACGTATAGCTACCACTTGGGCAGAAGTCCTCGCGCACATTTTGATGGTGTCATCCAGCGCTAAAAGGATAAATTTAACAAAAATATCACAGCTGGAGAGTGTGTAAAATACCTCCCAGGGTAAATCTTCAGGTTGATGCTCCAGCATCTTTCTTATGAGAGCCTTAGCGGCCACTGCTGTGATGGCCGCGGCACAGACAGGGCGTAGCGCCGTTCCTGCAAAGGCGTGGGAAGCCAGCCTATCAATGCGCCGATCCTCAGCGTCCCGCAAGGAGCTGTAAGCCGGAGCTGTAAGTAAGGGGGGGTTAGGAACCCCAATAATCGGTGCGTCTACCACTGGGGACGAAGACCAAATATCAACCATCTCGGGGGGAAAAGGGTATTTCCAAACCCAATCCTCTGGGGGCCTTTGAAGTGCAGTGGGGCATTCCCACTCTTTAAGTACAAGAGCATGGAAGTGAGCCTGCTCGAGAAATTCCAAGCGCGCAGGCGCAGTATGGAAGCGCCCCCCTCTCGGCCTGGAGACCGCACCGGGAGGCGAAATGGACAGGGCATTAAAAATCCTGAGTAACATACCACCAATATCAAGCTGGTCCCAGTCATCTTGACCAGCATCATCCTGACACCTCGGCCTCTCGTCAGAGGAACCTAGGTCAGAGAACAGGTCCCCATCTTCCGACGTGGCGCTAGCACGTGTAGCGAAGGACTCCTCAGAGCCCATAGCACAGGCCGAAGCCGCGGGAGTCCAAGGCCGTTGTCTATCAGGACCCACCCGGCCGGACAACCCTTCAACAATCTGGACAAGCGTGGGCCGTCTAGGAGAGGTGTCTATTTGTAATTCCCCACTTGTACAAGACTCAACAGGAATGAGATTTAGGGAAGAGGAAAGGGGAGAGAAGGAGCGAGGTGCAACCACAGGCGCCGCTCGCAATTCCAGTGTCTGTTCAGAACATGACGCGCAGACCCGTGTCCCGTCAGCCCCAGCATGGGGGAGATCACACGCTACACAAAGCCGGTCCTGTCCCAGAGGGACCCCGGTAACACAATCCTGAGATGCCTCCATATGGTGATTGCTTAAACACAATATGTCAATAGGGATTTATGCAAAAGGCAACCCTGGATGCCCCAACAACCCGCTGATTAATGTGGGAGATTTTAGGAAGGCCCGCTAATATCCTTATACGTATAAGTATAAATATGTATATGTATATATAAATATATATATGAATATGAGGCCGGGAGAAGCCACCGGGAACTCAGCGTCTGAAAGACATAATGGGAAAGAGATGTCAGGGCCGTGCACAGCTGGACAGACAAAAAAAACAGAGGGATTCGCCCGTGAGGGCACTTACAGCTCAAGTGGAGGAGGCCGTCACCGCGCGCGCGAAGCTTAACAAAAATGGCGCCCAGCGAAAGTCGAAGGGCGGGCTAAATGCTCTGCCATGACGCGGAGCGCGCCGAACTAAGGCCCCGCCCACTCTATAGAGCGCGAAGCTCTGAGGTAAAAATAAAGGCAAGGATACAACCACAAGCCTAAGGTTCAATAGAACGGTTACAGATAATAAGTACGGGCACCGCAGCATCAAGACTATGCGGCAAGCAATGTAAAAACACACGGCGGCAGCCGAAATAAGGAGCAAGCAGCGCGGCTCTGACATCTCTGAGTTAATAAAAGGCAGAATAAAGGCCACGATCGTGACACACCGATACACTGGGACCGCCACACACATACCCCCCCCCCCTTTCTTTTCCCCCTAAGTTGTTGGGGAAATGAGGGAGAATGGCGACCCGTTAATAGGGTCCAGCACTACGCGGGGTACGGGGCAACAATGCAGGAGGGGCATCCACTAGAGGCTCACCATCGGCCTAAACGGCCTACCCTATGGTGGGGGATTGCGGTGGAGCATGGCTCCGTTAAGCACACACAGTGCTGCCTACCTTCACCCGAACAACGCAGCCCAGGCTGGGAGGCATATTCTGATCACAAAAGGGACGGGTGGAAATAGTCCCGCAGGGCCTCGGGCTGTAAAGCCCCGCTCGCCTGTGAGAGCGTGATACTTCATGTCTTCGCAGTTCGAGCACTGCAGAGAAATCTGGGGATTTGTGGGAGGTCCTCCGGTATATGTAGGGCCGGGAGGAGCTTGTTTTCTTCATGTTCTGCAGTGCACGGCGCTGAAGGCGGAGGATTACCCACACGTTATGACTATGTCTGGAGCAGGACGTGCTGTATGCTTAGAATAGCTCCCCTCTTTGCCTGGGAGCCTCAACAGGGAGAGAGATTGACAGAATCTCAAAAATCTGGGTCAATAATCTGTCAGTGTCATCCGGGGCCCAGGGGTCAGAGCCAGAATCGTCATGACCCCTTGTTCTCTCATCAGATGAGCCTAAATCAGAAAAGAGCTCCCCTTCATCAGACGGGGTATAGCCACACAGATTCCAAAACTCCTCAGTACCCATAGGGAAAACAGTAACATTAGGTGTCAAGTGCCGCTTCTTAGCAGGGCCTTCCGCGCTAAATACTTTGCAATAATCTGTTCAACAGTAGCCAGTCTAGAAGACACATCAGGCTGAGAATCCCCACTAGTATGCAACTCAGCAGGAGTGAGATTTAAGCTTGGGGGCGTAGGTGAAGTGAAACGAGGTGCAGCCACTGGCAGGCCAGATTGCAATGCAAGCACCTGCTCAGTACAGGGTACACAGACCCGCACCTTGTCAGCGTCAGCATGAGGCTGCCCACACGCTACACACAGCCGGTCTTGTCCCAAAGGGACCCCGGTAATATCCTGGGATGTCTCCATATGGTGATTATAGCGGCGCTATACGCCAATAGGGAATAACGCTATATAGCAACCCTGGATGCACCAATAACCCGCTAGGGACGTGGGAGTATAATTTTTACAAGGCCTACAAGTAATATACTAAAAACAGGGCCGGGAGAAGCCAAGAAGGGTTCGTCCCGCCTGAAAGACATAAGCAGACAAGATCTTAAGTACATTGTAACAAAAGTGAAGTGAAGTAGATAAAGCTGCCCGCGAGGGCACTTACGGACCGCGGTAGGTAGGAGTCCGTCGCGCATAGGCCAACCAAGTCAGAAAAGATGGTGTCGGTATACCTCGAGGGGCGGGCCAGTAATATCGATGACGCGGAACGCGCCAAAGAAGGTCAACAGCCAATGATGGCGCACCGGCGGCTGAGGTAATGCCGCCGCCAAGCGCGGAACCAAGCCAGCGCGCGGTGGCGGTAGATCTAAAAGCAATAAAGACAAGTCAGCGCGGCGGCTGACAAGAATAAAGACATGTGAAAAGTGAAAGCACAGACTGCATAACATACATATCTATACACATACACCCCCCCCCCCCTTTTCCCCCGAAGACTACAAGGAGGATGAGGGAAGACGGCGGCCACTTAAATAGGGTCCACCGATAGGCAGGGCCAAGGGGCAATAGTGCGGGAGGGGCATCCCATAGAGGCTCACCATAAGCCTGAACCGCCTACCCTTTGGTGGGGGATTGCGGTGGAGCAGCGCTCCTAAGCACCAACGGCGGTGCTGCCTACCTTCACCCGACTAGCGCAGCCAAGGCTGGGAGGCATATTGCTAGTGGAACGGGTGGGAATAGTCCTACAGGGCCGCAGGTTAATAACCCCGCTCACCTGCGAGTAGAGAGCCAATTTCTCGTCCTTCGCAGCCAGACTGCAGAGAAATTCTGGGGATTTGTGGGAGGTCCCTGGGTATTTGAGGGGCAGAGAGGAGCCTATTTTCGATGTCTCTGCAGTCCAGAGCCAGCTGGCGGAGTATATCCCAACTGTAAGTATTAGATTTGGAGCAGGACGTACTGTATACTAAGAATAGCTGCCTGGGGTAAAGAGCGCCAGGCGGCGTGGACGCTCACAATGAAACCACCCGGAAGTCGGGCACACCTCAATGCCCTCCAATATGGAGGGAATTCAGAGGACATTGCAGCGTTGTGACATCACAGCGCCATCAGCGTCGTCCTGCGCCCCACCAGCCTATTGGTCTGACTTTTGTGGATCTCCACATAGCCAGCTCTATATTCACATAGTATCTTCAGGAGAGAGTTTGTTTAGAATATTTGGGAGAAACTGGCCTTTTGTGTATATAGACAAAGAGTTCAGCTTATGAAAAATGTGTTTTTGTTAAACGTACATTTAGTTCCACCACTGCAAAATATATATAATATATACCAGTACCATTTTTTTTTTACACCCATACATAGAATTACAATATACTTGCCTTCCACTGGTCCCGAGGAAGCAGTTTTACAACCACCAAATCACCATTCAAGGCTCTGTTCCTGGAGGCTACCCCATCAATAAATATGTCTCTCATGCCATCCTAAAAAGCAAGAAAACACATTTATCTCAAAAGTTCAGACTACATTAGGTAGACATCTTTTTTATACACAATAAATAAGTTAGTTATTCTAATGACAAAATACTTATTCAACAAGGTAGACACAAAACTACTGTTGCATCACTACGGGTAATTTACTTAATCTTGGCCTTACCTCTGGCCAGCCATACATTTCTAATCATTCTAATCCTCTTATAATTGAAGTTCCAATAGGATAATAAAATGTAGGCTTTTTATTGTGTTTTGCTTGCCCCCCTGAAGCAGGATAAACAAAGCTCCCCGCTGAGCTATGCGCGTCTTAGCGGATCCGAGCGAGCTGGCGGACGCATCTCGCGCTTCCCTCTAACAGGGAGCGTGCTGTGCTAGAGAGAAGCGCGAGATGCAGCCACGGCCCACGAATGCGCCATTGGAATGGAATTAAGGTAAGTGAAGCGGGAGTCCTGGGGGGAGTTCACACAGCGGGGCATCCCGATTTTGGATGCCCCACGGGAAGGGAATGGATCGGCCCAGGAATCTTATTGATTCCCGGGCCGATCCAGCTGGGTTTTGGTCCACTTTAAGCACTTTTATAAGGCCAACAGCATAGACTGAGATGGACAGCTAAATCTATACCAATGTAACATCCAGTGTAATATTGTATACCAACGTAAACACAGAATTGTATGATAAAATCCCTTTCTGGGTTGGGTCTCCTTGGGAGTACCATATTAAAAATCCAGGCAGAGGAGAGATACTGACATTTCAGTACTGTGGTGAAATGTTGCAAAATTCAAAGCAGGCAAAGTAACAGGAACTTGCAGGAAAAGGGTTTCAAAAGGAGCGTAGTAAATTAATTTCAATAATGATGGTTTATGGAAATGCAAAGCAGGAGATAAAACATGAATAAAGCTTCTCCCTTTCATATACCCTCAACCCCAACAAAGAAAGCCAAATTTGTAGCAATTCTACCCAGTGTGGACTTAAATAGGTCAAACTTCTAAGATACTCATGCCCCGCATTAGACCAGAGGTGTGGTCACTTCGGTTTCTATATGCCAGAGCCATGTGTGTAAACAGAGCTGCATGCCATGCAATGGCTGATTGGACAAGAGCCCTCACATACAACATGCGACCATGAGGAAGGTGAGTTTTGAGGTTGATGCCCCAGGGCCAAGAAACTGGGGAATTTTGGTGATGGGTCCATTTTAAAATGATTCACCTGACAACATATGAGTCTTGTATTGGTTTGAAAAGTATAAGCTCAGGACAAGATGGTTTAAATTTGGTCTGCTGTAGCTTGATGGCAGAAGGCTCTAGATGACCCTGTCCATGTGCGCATTACCTAGAAGGAAGGGGTCTTATCCTTTTGACTTTTAATATTTACCAACCATTTACCTGATTCACCTGTTAATGATTAAACTACCTTGAAGGGGACCATTCCAAGAGAATAAACAGGGCATCAAATTTCCTTAAACATGCCAAACTTTCAGCTTGTCAAAGCATAATCCCTAGAGGAAATCCCTACTTGGGATTCACTACTTTTTTAAAGGAGAAAAACCCAAGATCAGACTTAAACACGTGCATACATCATGGGTTTAAACAGAATTTATAAAAAAATGGCATTGAGCAAAAGGCCACAAAGAAGCTACATCCTTACTTCCCCGTCTGCACGTGACCATTCTCTATAGCTGGCTTCACAATCCCACATATCTTTTTTACTCTGGATATATGTAAAGCACACAGTGCGTTTACTTCACATTGCTGTTGCCACACCCACTATTTATCCTCTTTCTCTGCATCTCCAATGCTCTAATATTTTTACAAATAACTACGCTGCAACATGTAGCCGAGATAATGGGACAATAATCGGGCTTGCCTTTAGTATGGATTTTAAGCCCAAGTTATGCAAATGCCTCTGCAGGTATGCAAGTTAAAAACATTACTGTGTAATGATTGATAAAGCAAGACAGACGGGCAAACTTTCTGGAATATACCAAGAGGGACCAAAACAAAGATGGGAGGGGCTGCAAAGTTGAATTAATTAGGAGTAGCCAAGTAAATGGTGCTCTGTTTATAAAAAAAAAAAAAAAAAAAAAAAAAAAAAAAACACAATTCTGTGAAACTCACCTGTAGAATTGTTTTTGAATATATCCAGTCCAGGTCGTCCCAGAAGTGATGACGTGGGTATTCCGCCCCTAGGGGCGCTCAACTCTCGGCCCCCTATAAAAGCAGGTGTCTCACTATGATTTCCCAGTGGTTAAAAGTCAGTAAGAAAAAGAGACAGGCCGGGAGGCCAATAAACCATGTTACTTCACATAGCTTCAGCATGTACTCTCTCCAACAAAAAACTTAAGGACAACCGTCCAATATAAAAATGGTAATCACCATAACAGGCAAACAAGAGATAATGAAACAAGGGCGGGGTGGGACGACCTGAACTGGATATATTCAAAAACAATTCTACAGGTGAGTTTCACAGAATTGTATTTTTCCCTATATCCAGTCCAGGTAGTCCCAGTGATGACATGTGGGACATCCAAAAGCAGTGTCCATTAGGTGGGATCCCCAGTGGGGAACAGCATGTAGTTCATTTCACTACCGCCTGAAGCACCTTTCGGCCAAAGACAGCATCAGCTGAGGCCCTAACATCAACCTTGTAAAACTTGGTAAAAGGTATGAACTGAAGACCAAGTGGAAGCCTTACAAACTTGTTCAACAGATGCCTGGTGCTGAAAAGCCCAATAGCTCTGGTAGAATGAGCTCTGATCCGAAAAGGGGGTTCCTTCCCCTTGGCAGAATGCGCTTGCACCACCGCCTGTCTGATCCACTTACTAAGAGTGGACTTGGCTTGTGGCAAACCCTTCCTAGAACCTTCTGTTAGGACAAAAAGCAAATCCGATTTACTGAAGGATTCAGTCGCAACCAGGTAATACTAAATGGCTCTGACCACATCCAAGGCATGGAGGGTCCTTTCCTTAGCATTAATCAGTGCTGGACACAAGGAAGGCAAGACCACTTCCTCATTAAGATGAAAGGGAGAAACGACCTTAGGCAAAAAATCAGGTTTAAAACGAAAAACCACCTTATCCTTATGCCGCTCAAAATAAGGAGAAGACGCACCGAGGTGATCACTACCAAAAATACCACCTTGAGGGTCAAAATAGGCAATGCAGCATTGCACATAGGCTCAAAGGGAGGCCCCTGGAGAGCAGAAAGTACCAAATTCAAGTCCCACACCGGTAATACAGGCTTACGCGGTGGACGTACGTGGGTGACTCCCTGGAAAAAGGTCTTGATCAATCTATGATTGGCAAAGGTGATTGCCAAGGCAGAAACCTTGAGGGTGCTCAGCTGGAGACCCAAGTCTAAACCGTGTTGTAAAAAAGACCCTAGAGATAGAGAATGTGCGACAAGGGAGACTCTTGGATTCACACCAAGCAATGTAGGCATGCCAAACTCTGTAATATATCATGGAAGAAGACTTCTTCTGTGCCTGAATCATGGTATGCACAACTCTGGCAGACAGCCCCTTTTCCATCAGGATTGAGGTCTCAATAGCAAGGCAGTCAAAGCCAGCGTCTATAAATTGGGGTGCCGCAGCGACCCCTGTGTGAAAAGCCCTGGGTCGTCAGTTCAGATGTCAGTGGATCGCTACATCATGCCCATGTCCGCAAACCAACTCCTTCTCGGCCAGCGAGGAGCCACCAGGATGGTTGGGACCCCTTCCTGGGCTATCTTGCACAGCACTCGGCCCAGGAGTGGAAACGGAGGAAATGCATAAAGGAGCCTGAACTTCATCCAAGGAATTGCCAGAGCGTCTGTGGCAAAGGCTAGAGGATCTCTTGACAGGGAGACGAACCTTGGGAGCTTGTGATTGTGTCTGGACGCAAACAGGCCCATGTCCGGCTGACTCCAGCGGAGACACAGCGTGTGAATGGTCTTGTTGCTGAGAGACCATTCCCCCAGGCGTGAGGCGTTCCTGTTCAAGGAGTCTGCCTCCTGGTTTTCTACCCCGGGGAAATAAACCGCCAAGATGCAGGGAACAGTCTCCTCTGCCCAAGTCAGAATCTGGGTCACCTCCTTGAGGGCTCGCTTGCTCCGAGTCCCACCCTGGTGATTGATGTAGACAGCCGTCTGATTGTCCGAGCGAACCTGGATCAAACAACCCCTTAAATGGGGAGTCAAGCGAAGAAGCACCAACCTCTCAGGTCCAGGAGATCTATGGGCAAGTGGTTCTCCTGCGGACCCCATTGACCCTGAATCTTCTGCGTCTGCCAAACCCCTCCCCAGCCAGTCAGACTGGCATCCGTGGTAACTATCTCCCACCAGGGAGTCAGAAAGGACTTGCCCACCAACAGGTTTATGGAGTCCAGCCACCACAAGAGGGACTGTCTGACCAGGGGGGGACAGTGAAAATTCCTGTTCCAGCGACTCCTGCATCCGGTCCCAGCCGGTCAACAGGTTCAATTGAAGAGGTCTCATGTGGAATTGGGTGAAGGGCACTGCCTCGAAGCATGACACCATTAGGTCCACCAGTCTCATCCCCAGACGGATCGATGGCCGCTGACAAGACAGCAAGGTCTGCACCTGTGTCTGAAAGCCCACCACCTTCTTCTGTGGCAGGAAAACCTTGAGCTGAGAGGTGTCTAACGTCATGCCCAGGAAGGACATCATTGAGGGAGTGATAGAAGACTTGGGGTAATGGACTACCCATCCAAAAATACCATTTTGTGATTACTCACCTATAAAATGGGTATTATAAGTATGTCTCAAACCCTGCTTCGGAAATATTAATTACACGTGGGTTATGTCCAGTAGGGGGCGAACTTCTGCAGAGATGACTATAAAAAAGAAGCCCCTCCCGGTCCACAAACACCTGGGACCTCCCACACATTCCCCAGTATAAGAAAGCAGTAAGGGGACCAGGAAGAACAAATAAAAATCTATGAGAAAAAAGTATCACCATATAGAGGATCCAAGATACAACTGGACTGGGTGGGACGAAGCAGGGTGTGAGACATACTTATAATACCCATTTTACAGGTGAGTAATCACAAAATGGTATTATTCCAAGTATGTCTCACACCCTGCTTCGGAAATATTAATTACACGTGGGACATCCAATAGCAGTGTCCAATAAGGGTGGGGATCCCAACAGGCAAAAGTGCACAAATTAAACCACTGCAGCTTGCAGAACTTTGCGGCCAAAAACAGCATCCGCTGAGGCCCGCACATCAACCTTATAAAACTTGGAAAAGGTATGAACAGAAGACCCAAGTAGCAGCTGTACAAACTTGTTCAACAGAAGCCTGGTGCTGAAAAGCCCAGGAAGCCCCAACAGCACGAGTAGAATGAGCAGTGATCTGAAAAGGGGGATCCCTCCCCTTGGAAGTATAGGCCCCAACAATGGCCAGACATATCCATTTACTAATGGTAAACTTGACGGGCCCCAAACCTTTCTTGGGCCCAGAGGGCACCACAAACAAGGCATCTGTCCTACAGAAAGGAGAAGTAGCCACCAAATAGTACTTCACACAACGAACATCATCCAAAGAGTGCAGGACCCTCTCCTTGTCATTGCTAGGCTTAGGACACAAGGAAGGGAGAAACATCCTGATTGAGATGGAAGGCAGAGACCACTTTAGGTAGGAAATCTGGCTTAAAATGAAAGACCACCTTGTCCTGATGTCTTTCAAAGCAAGGGGCCTGAATAGACAGAGCTGCCAACTCAGAAACACATCGAACAGAGGTAATAGCCACCAAAAAGGCAATCTTTTGTGTGAAAATGGTAAGTGCAACATCCTGCATCGGCTCAAAAGGAGGCCCCTGGGGAGAGACAGAACCAAATTCAAGTCCCAAACAGGCAACAAAGGCTTTTTGAGGGGGCCGCACGAGTGACCCCCTGGAAAGTCTTAACCAAAGGGTGGAGAGCAAAAGACCTTTGAAAGAAAACCGCCAGGGCAGAGACCTGCCCTTTCGAGGTACTAGCACCGCACATGGGGCAGAGCTTCACCCGCCCAGATGGGGCCCCCAGCTCACTATCCCCAGAAGCCTTCATTATGGTGATTAGCAGAAAAAAATGTGTATACAGGTTACAAGGCACTAACGGCCCAAACCTATTTATTCTCTTATATAGTCCCTTTTTAGTGATCCCTCTTAAACCGGACCTTCAGCGTGATTTAATGAAAAGCCCAAACTCTTAAAAAATGGTTCCCCAGCATCTAAAATTAATATATTTTAAGTTTTTAGTTACTAATTATTCTTTCCCCCACTGGGCTGCAACTCTGTTCAGGAATTTAGGATACGGGCGCCGCCATCTTGACTCAGAAGCATCACACTTACTGAGGAGAGGAGAGTAGGATAAGGTGCAGGGGGGCAGGTTATAGCTGTGGTTCACTCAGACAGAGCAGAGCTGGGGTCAGGTAAAGGTCAGGAGTCCCAGAATGCAGAGCAGCACAGTCAGGAGGCACTTCCTGTTTGCAGGCTGCCTGATAAGATGGCGGCTTCCATAAGCCGCCATCTTGGATGTTTAAAGGCTCATAACATGCAGTAGATGCAGGTAGGATGATTTTTAATGTGGCCAATCTGTATGTACAGGGTGTGGGAAACATATAAGATAGACTCTTATTCAGAGTGAAGGTCCGCTTTAATAAAAAGGGAGGGGGCAGGGAGACCGGAAGGAACCACAACCCACAATCTATCAATGGCCCACCTGAAAGACACAAGCAATGAAGGCCATAAGTATCCCAAAACACAAGCGCATTAAGATAAAAAGCAAGCGGGATTAGTAATAGGGACTCAACACCGACAGCGTATCCAACCCAATCGGTCTAGGCAGCGTGGAGCAGAAGGCAGCAATAAAATGGCGCGTCCCTTGAGGGGCGGGCACACGGCAATGATGCGGAACGCGTCATAGTGCCCCCCCCATCGGCGCAAAAGGCGCACCCGCCTCCTGCCTCCTCACAAAGCCTGGGGGACCACCTCAGAGAAGGCCCCCACAGCATGCCACCGGGCGGCCCACGGCGGGGCCCCCGTACATACCGCTGGGCGCGCGCACGTGGCCGCTCGCCTCACCAGAAGAAAAAATACAATTCTGTGAAATACTCACCTGTAGAATTGGTATTATAAGTATACAGTACGTCCTGCTCCAGATATACTACTTACACTTGGGTTATCTTCCACCAGATGGCGCTGCACTGCAGAGACATTTAAAACAGGCTCCTCCCGGCCCCTCAAATACCCGGGGACCTCCCACAAATCCCCAGCATTGAAAAGCAGTGAACAAGAAGCCGGGAGAATTTAACCACCCAAAAACTGGTAACTATAACAATGATAATCACCATAAAGGGGATCCAGAATAATGCAAAAACCAGGGTGGGGTGGAGCAGGACGTACTGTATACTTATAATACCAATTCTACAGGTGAGTATTTCACAGAATTGTATTATTCTTAGTATACAGTACGTCCTGCTCCAGATATAATACTTACTCTTGGGACATCCAATAGCAGTGTCCATAAAGCAGGGTGGGATCCCCAACAAAAAAGGTAACAGCAGACAGTTGAAACCACTGCCGCCTGCACAACCTTGCGGCCAAAAACAGCATCAGCTGAGGCCCTAACATCAATCTTGTAAACTTTAGAAAAGTTATGAACAGAAGACCAAGTAGCGGCCATGCAAACTTGATCAACAGAAGCCTGGTGTTGGAAGGCCCAAGAGGCACCAATAGCACGAGTAAAATGAGCAGTAAGGCGGAAGGGAGGACTCTTCTCCTTAGCAGAATAGGCCTGACTCACAGCCTGGCAAATCCATTCGCTAATAGTAGACTTGGCAGGAGCCAAACCCCTCCTGGGCCCAAATGGACCACTAAAAGAGCATCAGTTTTCCTGAAGGACGCAGTGACTACCAGGTAATATTTCAGACACCTGACCACATTCAAGGAATGCAGAACCCTTTCCTAAGCATTGCTAGGTTTAGGGCACAATGAAGGAAGGACAATATCTTGATTGATTTAAATGAAAAGCAGACACCACCTTAGGCAGAAAGTCTGGCTTGAAGCGGAACACCACCTTGTCCTGGTGTCTCTCATAGTATGGGGGCTGAATAGACAGAGCCGCCAACTCAGACACAGGCCTGACCGAAGTAATGCCCACCAGAAGACAACCTTGAGGGTAAGCATAGCCAGAGCAGCATCCTGTATAGGTTCAAAGTGAGCACCCTGCAAGGCAGACAAAACCAAGTTCAAATCCCAAACAGGGGCCATAGGTTTACGTGGGGGACGCACATGAGTAACCCCCTGGAAAAAAGGTCTTAACCAAAGAATGCTGAGCAAAAGATTTCTGAAAGAAAAAACAGACAGGGCAGTCTGACCCTACAGAGCACTGAGTTGGAGTCCCGACGCCAACCCATGCTGTAAGAACTCCAGAACCCTGGGAACTGACAACACCCGACAGGGAGGAGACCTAGACTCACACCAGTCAAAGTAGGTACGTCATACCCTGTGATAGATGGCAGAAGAGGCTTTCTTCCTAGCCTTCCCCATGGTATCAACCACCGAGGCGGACAAACCTTTCTCCATCAAGATGGAGGTTTCAGCAGCTAGGCCGCAAAGCCAGAGTTTGTAATTGGGATGGCGTAAGGGGCCCTGAGTGAGCAGATCTGGCACCCCTGGCAGAACGTACTGGTCTACTATCAGCACCACGTCTGTGAACCACACTCTTCTTGGCCACCTGGGGGCCACCAGAATCGCTGGTACCCCTTCCAGAGCAATCTTGCGCAGAACCCTGCCCAGCGGGGGGAATGGAGGAAAGACATACAGGAGTCGAAATTCCTGCCATGACATGGACAGAGCATCCGTGGTCCAGGCCAGAGGATCCTGAGACAGGGAGACAAGGGCCGGGAGCTTGTAATTGTGACGGGACGCAAACAGATCCACATCTGGTAGACCCCCAACAGTGACACAGGGACTGGAATACCCTGTTGCAGAGGGACCACTCTCCCTGACGAGAGGTCCCCCTGCTCAGAGAGTCTGCCAGTAGACTCTCTGCCCCCGATGATGTACACAGGCGAACTGCATTGAACATTGGCCTCCGCCCATGTCAGAATCCGTGACACCTCCTGGAGGGCCCCCCTGCTCCGGGTCCCTCCCTGATGGCTGATGTATGCAACCGCCGTCCTGTTGTCTGAGTGCACCTGCACAGACAGACCCGCAGGTGGTCGGTCAACTGACCCAGAACCAATCTGATTGCCCGTAGTTCCAAAATGTTGATAGGTAAGTGGGCCTCCTAAGGCCCCCACCTCCCCTGGCACCGCAGGGACTACCAGAATCCCCCCCTGACAGACTGGCATCCGTGGTGACCGTCTCCCAGGAGGGGGCCAGAAGGACCTGCCCCCCAGCAAGTTCCTGGAGTCCAGCCACCACGAAGGAGACCACCTGACCCAGGGAGAGGGAGCACACAGACCTAGTCCAAGGACGTTGGGTCTTTGTCCCAAACTGACAGAAGGTGAAGATGTAGAGGCCTCAAATGGAACTGAGCAAAAGGCACCGCCTCGAAGCACGCCACCATCAGGCCCACCAACTGCATTCCCTGCCTGAGGGAGGGATGGAGACACGACAGCAGGAACCTCACCTGCGCAGTTAGAGCTTGCACCTTCTGTTGAGGAAGGAATATCCTTGACTGAACCGTATCCAGAATCATTCCCAGGAACGGGGTCACCGAGGAAGGGGACAGAGAAGACTTGGGGTGATTGACCACCCAGCAGAAGGACTCCAGGGTGGCCACCACCAGCTGAGTGTCCAACTCTGCCTGCTGTAGAGACCGAGAGGTGATGAGTATGTCGTCCAGGTAGGGCAGCACGCGGATACCCCTTGGCCTCAGAGACATCACCCCCGCCAGCACCTTGGTGAGCACTCGAAGCTGAAGAGAGGCCAAATGGCAAGGCCACAAATTGGCAATGTTGATCTTCCAACGCGAATCTGTGGAACCTTGGTGTCCTAAAAGCGCAGGGATGTGAAGGTAAGCGTCTTTGATGTCCACAGACGTCATGAAACCCCCGGGGCGCAAGGAGCTGATGGCCGAGCGGAAGATCCAAATGAAGGAAAAGACGCCCGCAGCGGCGGCATTTGCAATAGTAAAAAGAAAGACAAGTCAGCGCGGCGGCTGACACCACATATACTAGTCAAAAGACAAGAGAAAAACGCCGTATGCGCGAATCCCGATACACGCTGACCCACACACTCCCCCCCCCCCCCCCCCTTCTTTACCTTCCGAAGGCTACAAGGAGAATGAGGGAGGATGGCGGCCCTCTGTACAGGACCCACCGCTACACGGGGCATGGGACAATAATGCGGGAGGGGCATCCCATAAAGGCTCACCATCAGCCTATACCGCCTACCCTTTGGTGGGGGATAGCGCTGGAGCAGGGCTCCTTAAGCACAGATGGTGCCGCCTACCTTCACCCGAACAGCGCAGCCCAGACTGGGAGGCACATCACACGAAGGACGGGTGGGAATAGTCCAACAGGGCCGCAGGCCAATAGCCCCGCTCACCTGCGAGAGTGATAATTTCATGTCTTCGCAGTAAGCACTGCAGTGAAATCTGGGGATTTGTGGGAGGTCCCCGGGTATTTGAGGGGCTGGGAGGAGCCTGTCTTACATGTCTCTGCAGTGCAGCGCCATCTGGCGGAGGATAACCCAAGTGTAAGTAATCTATCTGGAGCAGGACGTACTGTATACTAAGAATAAACCTGCGGTCTCAGACGAAAACCGCCAGGCGGCTCCGACCCCCCTCTCACAGCGTACAGCATAAAGATGGAAGGGAGAAGGGAGCAGGAAGGTGACAGCCCGAGGGAGCGAGGGAGGTATGTATAACATGAATATGTGAACACAGTGAAATAACACACAGCACACTGCAATAAAGCTTGTGGGGCAAGAGTCTTGGGAATGAAAGGCCAGAGGGCAGTAAGTGGTCCCCCCCCCCCCCATGGGTTCACCATCAGCCTATGGCCGGCTACCCTTTAGTCAGGGTCTGCGGCCCAGAGTCTAGCTCTGCCAAACGCCTGACCCCCGGCATTCTCTCTACCGTCACAGTCCCGACAGCCGTGGCTGGGAGGCAATAGTGGGTCCACGGGATCAGTGGTAATAGGCTCAGCAGCGGCCGACGGGCTAGGAGGCGCCACTCAGATGCAATATCCAGGAGAGAGTATCCAAACGATCTTCAGCAGCCAGACTGCAAGATGAACACTGGGATATGATAGAGACACCTGCTTTTATAGGGGGCCGGGAGGAGCGACATCTTGCAGTCAGCACCCCCTAGGGGCAGAATACCCACATGTCATCACCTCTGGGACAACCTGGACTGGATATAGGGGAAAAAAAGGGCTTCACCAAGGAATTACGAGCCAAGTGCTTCATAAAAAAGGACTGAGGAGACAAAAACCTGTCCTTTCAGAATAATACCAAGACTTACAGCATCCAGAATCCTACACAAAGTAAAGATTCTGGCTAAGGCGTTCATACAATGTTAAGTAGGCTCTCCAAAGCCTATGACAGGTTTTGGACAAGAAATTTTAGTCACTTATTCCAATCGCCCGGCAATCCCGGAGAGCGGGTACGAAGGGCCCATAGGTAGCTGACGGTGCTATAGCGGCCAAGAGCTCAGGTGTGAAGGGTGCTGAAAGGACGCTGAAAAAACATTTAAAACCCAGAAAAACTACATTCCCAAATTTAACTGAAACATTTTGCAGACTATTCAATAAGAGGAAAGGAGTCCTTTGATAATAGATTCTTTTGGGATGGCATTAAACACATTTTTTAACGTTAATATATGTAAATTACTTTTGGTTGGCACAGACACCCGAAACCGCTGGATAGGATGACTGGGAACAGATGTGGGACAGCTCAGCTAAAGCATCTATGTCATGGGGACCAAGCATGCAAGCTCAGCCCCCACATCAGGGAAGATTGGCCCAGAGTGACTGCATTGGAGACATGGGTTAGCTTGACAATATTTATTAAAGCAATGCAAGCAAAGCAAAAAGCGGAAAACTTAATACACGGGGAGACACAAATGCAATTAGACTAGGCAAGGGAATAGAGACCTTAGCGGCAGGTAAAAATGGGAAAAATACCATTTTGTGAGTACTCACCTGAAAAATGGATATTGTCAGTGTGTCACACACCCTGCTTCCCCTTTAATTCTTACGATCGGGTTACTCCACCAGCAGGTGGCGACGTTGCAGAGAGAAGTCTTGAAAACGAGCCCCCTTCCGGACCATATATACCTGGGACCTTCCACTTAACACCAGTGATTTAAAAAGCAGAAAGACAAGGTACCAGGAAATCCAATGGTAACCTCAAAATAAAGAAAAGGCTTCACCATATAAAGGATCCGGGATACCGAAAAGGGCGGGTGAAACGGGGTGTGTGACACACTGACAATATCCATTTTTCAGGTGAGTACTCACAAAATGGTATTATTCTCAGTGTGTCACACACCCCGCTTCCCCTTTAATTCTTACGATCGGGACATCCAAAAGCAGTGTCCACAAGGATGGGTATCCGAATGCAAAATGAAGCATAACTTAAATGACTGCGGTCTGCAGAACTTTGCGGCCAAAAACAGCATCCGCTGAGGCCCGCACATCAACCTTGTAAAACAGAAGACCACGTAGCAGCCTTACAAACTTGTTCAACAGAAGCTTGGTGCTGAAAAGCCCAAGACGCTCCAACGGCGCGAGTAGAATGAGCAGTGATACGGAAAGGGGGAACTTTCCCCTTAGCAGAATAGGCCGCAATAACGGCCTGACATATCAATTTGCTAATGGAAGATTTGGCCGGCGCCAAACCCTTCTTAGGCCCACAGGGCACAACAAAAAAGGCATCAGTTTTACGAAAAGGAGAAGTAATAATCAAATAGTACTTAACACAGCGTACTACATCCAAACAATGCAAAACCCTCTCCTTGTCATTCTTAGGCTTAGGACACAAGGAGGGAAGAATATCCTGATTCAAATGAAAAGCAGAAACAACCTTAGGAAGAAAGTCCGGTTTGAACCGAAAGACCACTTTATCCTGATGCCTCTCAAAGTAGGGTGCCTGAATAGACAAGGCCGCCAACTCAGAGACACGCCGGACCGAAGTGATCGCTACCAAGAAGACAATCTTCTGAGTCAGGGTAGACAAAGCAATATCTTGCAAAGGCTCAAAGGGAGGAGCCTGAAGAGCAGAAAGAACCAAATTCAAGTCCCAAACAGGGAGTAATGGTTTCCTGGGAGGCCGCACATGCGTAACCCCCTGGAAAAAGGTTTTAACTAAAGGATGAAGCGCAAAACGCTTCTGAAAAAAGATAGATAAGGCAGAAACTTGCCCTTTCAAAGTACTCAGCTGAAGACCAGAGTCCAGGCCAGATTGCAAAAACTCCAGAATCCTGGAGACCGAAAAGACCCTACAAGGTAAAGATCTAATCTCACACCAAGCGATATAGGCTTTCCAAGTACTATAGTAGACGATAGAAGATGACCTCTTCCGGGCACTGATCAGAGTCTTAACGACCGAGTCAGAAAGACCCTCCTCCAAGATGGAGGTTTCAGCAGCCAAGCCGTCAAACCCAGCGTTGGTAAATTGGGGTAACACAGCCGACCCTGAGTGAGCAGATCGGGCCAAAGAGGCATAACGAACTGGTCCACTTCCAGCCAAACGATGTTTGCGAACCATACTCGCCTTGGCCACCTTGGAACCACGAGAATGGCGGACACCTTTTCCAGAGCCAGCTTCCGTACCACCCTGCCCAGCATGGGTATCGGAGGAAACAGGTACAGAGACCCCAGATCCCCCCAGCTCAGGGACATGGCGTCCACTGCCAGAGCCAGAGGATCCTGGGAGAGCGAAGTTCGGGAGCCTGCAATTGTGACGAGAGGCAAACAGGTCCACCTCCGGCGTCCCCCACCGGAGACACAGTGACCGAAAAACCTGAGGATGGAGAGCCCATTCTCCCAGACGAGAAGAGCCCCTGCTCAACAGGTCCGCTTCCTGGTTTTCCACCCCTGGGATGTAAACCTCTGAGAGACAAGGAACATGGGCCTCCGCCCAGGTCAGGATCAGGGACACCTCTCTGAGGGCACCCAGACTGCGAGTCCCTCCCTGATGATTGATGTAAGCAACCGCTGTTCGATTGTCCGAACGAACCTGGACCGGAAGGCCCAGAACATGTTGAGTCAGAAGAGCAAGAACCAGACGGATGGCTCTCAGTTCCAGAATATTGATGGGCAAGTGGGCCTCTTGAGGTCCCCACTGCCCCTGGAACTGAAGATCCTTCCAGAATCCCCCCCATCCCGAAAGACTGGCGTCCGTGGTGACAATTTCCCAGAGAGGAGTCAGGAAAGACCTGACCCTCAAGAGATTGGTCGAGACCAACCACCATTGAAGGGACTGCCGGACCCGGGAGGACAACTGGAAGGGGCGATCCAACGACCGTGGTCGCCGGTCCCAAGACGCCAACAGATGAAGCTGAAGTGTCCTCGTGTGAAATTGAGCGAAAGGAACTGCCTCGAACGAGGCAACCATCAACCCTACCAGCCTCATCCCCAGACAGATAGACGGCCGAGGATTGGAAAGAAGTCCCCGAGCCAACTCCTGAATCAGATAAATTTTGGGCTGAGGGAGAAACACCCTGTGTTGACAGGAGTCCAACTGCATTCCCAGAAAGGACACCACCCTGGCCGGAGCGAGGGAGGACTTGGGAAAGTTGATCACCCAACCGAAGCTTTCCAGCATGGAGACCATCATCCTGGTGTCTGTCTCTGATTGATTGAGGGACGGAGCCATGATGAGAAGGTCGTCCAAATAAGGTACGACACGAATGCCCCGAGATCTAAGAATGGCCATCACCCCTGCCAGCACCTTGGTGAACACTCTTGGAGCCGAGGTAAGGCCAAACGGAAGTGCCATGAATTGAAAATGCTGATCCTTCATCACGAACCGAAGAAAACGCTGATGAGCCCGGCAGATGGGAACATGAAGGTAAGCATCCTTGATGTCTATGGACGTCATGAAGTCCCCCTGCCGAAGAGAACCGATGGCCGAACGCAAAGTTTCCATGCAAAACTTCCGAGTACGGATGAACCTGTTGAGCAATTTCAGGTCCAGGACGGGACGAACCGACCCGTCCTTCTTGGGGACTGTGAAAACATTGGAGTAGAAACCGAGGCCCACCTTTAAGCGTGGCACCGGCTGGATGACCGCCATTTCCAAAAGATTCCTTACCGACGCCAGGAGCCCCTGCGCGGCCAAAGAATCGGTGGGCACCTGAGACCGAAAGAACCGTGAAGGAGGGCGAGACTCGAACTCCACTTTGTAACCGGATGACACCACCTCCTGGATCCATCTGTCCGGAACCTCCTGGTCCCAGACCAGGGAGAAGTGTCGCAATCGTCCCCCCACCCGCACGGGTGAGGGCAGCCCCTCATTGCTGAGCGGGCTTACCAGCAGGTTTGGGCTTGGCGCCCCAGGACTGACCGGGACGGCCACGGCCCCTCCCCCGGGTCCAACCTGCACCTCTGGTAGCGGGAAAGGAAGCCCCCCTACACGCTCTGACTCCCCGAAAGGAAGGATTAAAGGCACTCGCACCCCGAAAGGGGCGACGAGGCCTCTTGCGTTCAGGCAATTTACCACCTTTGGCAACTGAATCTATTTTATCACCAAACAGGCGCAAACCCAAAAAAGGGATCGCTGTAAGCACCTTTTTAGAGAAAGTCCGCCGTCCACTGTCGCAGCCACACTGACCAACGAATTGCCACCAGCAGTGCCGCTGTCCTGCTACTCATCGCCAGAGAATCGTCCTGAGCGGTCAAGACAAAGGAAATAAACGACTCACACTGTTTGAGAGAACTAAACTCATCACAAGCGGGATCAAGGCCTGCGCACAGATCCCTAATAATGGACCTAACTGCCAACAGAAGAAGCGCCGAAGCACACACTGGCCGCAGTGTCGATCCGGCACTGATAAAACCATGGCGAGCAAATTGATCAATCCGACGATCCTCACTATCCTTAATGGCAGTGGTGTCAGAAGAGTGTACCACAGCCGTGCTAGACAGCCCTAACACAGGGGTATCGACGTCAGGGGGAACTGACCAAAGCTTCACCAAATCCTCCGGAAAGGGATAGCGTTTATCCCAACTAGGAGGAATTCCAGCCAGTCGTGTGGGTTGTTCCCATTCCTTAAGGACAACCCTCACAAAGTGTTGCCTGGGAAACACCAAACGCGGCTGGGGAACATCAAATAACTCACCCTTTGGCAGGGCGACCGTCTCAGGTGGATCCAAATTCAAAATTTCAAACATTTGAGCCAAAATGGAAGGGGTGTCAAGGGACACCCCCGTAGCCTGATCACCAGCAGCGTCAATCCCTAGCTGGTCTGCAGGCTCATCCGACTCCTCAAGGAGTTCCCCCTCCTCATCAGGGGGACAATCGGACCAATCCAATATTTCACACATCTCATCCTCCGAAGCAGGTGCTGCCGGAGAAAGGTGTTTCCGCTTCGCTGTAGCCTTCTGAGCTACTTTGGCGGAAATTATTTTCTCGAGGTTGGCCAATCGTGCACACACCTCGGATTGCGAATCCCCACCCTTGACGATGTCACATGGGGTCCGGAATAAGGGAGGGGGGGTAGGAGATGACGGAAGTTGCGAGGAGCCAGAAGCCGGAGCGACGGACTGGTGCGCAATGTTCTCCTTTGCACATGGAATGCATAATATGACATCATCGCCTGGGAGCGGAGCCCCACAACCCCCACACAGCCTGGATTGCCCTGAAGAGCCGTTTCCGGTAATGTCGGAAGCCTCCATATGGTGAAATTATGGTATTCGCAACAACCCAGGGTTTTACGCATTAAGCCACCCGGGACGTCCCGGGAAAGGGAGGATTTAAAATTTTTTTTTAAAAAAAATTTTAGGAAAAAACCCAATTTAGAGTACTAAGACTAGCCAGGTATAACAGAACCGGGAGAGCCACTGCAGTGAGGGGATCCCAGGATCTGTAGGGGAAAAGAGACAACAGTCAGACCCCTAGAAAAAAAGGCAGCATGCAGCACATTCATTCATAACAGAATAAAAGGTACCTAGCAGCATATATATCAATAGCAAAGACCTAAGTGCTTTAAGAGTTAAACTGAAGCGCCACAAACATACAAGCTTTACACATGCTGAAGCAAACTAATAGCAAAAAAAGACGGCCCCACCCGCAAGGTGGGGACCGTTTACCTGAAAGGCCTTGAAAGAGCAGCAGCAGCAAGCCAGGCACACAGCTTCCTCCAGCCAAGTCCCCCACACCTGACTCCTTGATTAGAAGGAGGAAGTGCGGCGGGGCCGAGCTGCGAGATAACACGCTCAAGCCACGCCCCCGCCATTGCGTCACCGAACGCAGGCCGCGGCCCCGCCCCCTCAAATTCAAACAGTGCGGCCGCATGCAGAGAGGGCGCCCCGACGCCCTTGGAGTCAGTGGGGGGAAAACATGTATACACAACCCAGAGCCCTAGCAGTTCAGGCCACGTGAGCGCATACCGCGGCGCTGAGCCTGAGACTGCCATAGCTCTTCACAACAACATAGTAAGCATTAAAACATAACATACACAGTACAAGCACTCCCTAACACCACCACCCCCCCAAGTGAAGGGAGAAGGGACCGTAGCGGGAGAGAATGGCCACAGGGGAACCTCGGGACAGGGGCATCCCAAATCCGGATCACCATGCCGGATAGCCGCATTGCCCCACGCGTGAGGTCGAGCGGAGGAGATAAGCTCCTAGGCACCTATAGTGCCATCTACCGTTGCCCAGTGAGCAGCCTGGGCTGGGAAGCTTCCATTAACCATCTAGATATACAATCAAAACTGGGCAGAAATAGACCCAAAGGGGGTGCCAGGAGACTTCTTTCTTCTGTCTTGTCACCTCATGCAGAGAGAAAACACTGGTGTTAAGTGGGACGTCCCAGGTATATATGGGGCCGGAAGGGGGCTCGTTTTCAAGACTTCTCTCTGCAACGTCGCCACCTGCTGGTGGAGTAACCCGATCGTAAGAATTAAAGGGGAAGCGGGGTGTGTGACACACTGAGAATACAAAGACTTGAACGGAATAAAGGGTTCCAATGTGCTGGTATAAGGCTTATCACATCTTAACCATTTCTATAATTTACCCTAGGAAGAGACCCCACAGTCTCTTCAAACCACCAGAAAATACAGCACCACCAAAATTTATACAAAATTATCCTATTTTATTATTGATAAAGGATCACATATGAACGACGACATTTAAAACATCCTAAAAGGTCAAAACCAAATGACCACCAGGGGGCACTGCAGGCAAGCTCCTCTCTATTATCTATACCAATCCCTATATTGTTCGTATCAGCATCATAATTAATTACTGTGCATACATCCTATACATAAACCTACTATCAACATTTATAAAGTGCTAAGTGCTAACAAAATAAACCTATAATCTCTAAGTGAGGACCGCCGGAAGCAGAAAAAGCATTAACAATTCAAACCATACACGTGTGCTAAATAAGTACATTACCCATACAATTGGCCTGCCTGTCAGCACGTCCCCCTGCCCCAGCCAACGTGTTTCGTAACGGTCGGGGACCCGTTACTTCATCTGGGCAGAAAGTCCTCAGCCCTGGTCCCGGTGGCTCCCCTATATACTGACCCACCTCACTCCCACGTCAGTGACGTCCCGCTCGTGGCCGCGCCGCCGCACGCACCCCGGCCGGAAGTGCGTCGGCGGCCCCAACCAATCACAAGCAGCTGGGGCCAGCCGACGCACCCCGGCCGTTAGTGCGTCAGCAGCCCCAGCCCCTGCACCAGCGTCAAATGACGCCAGCGGGCGCTCGAGCGGGGATATGACTGGCCGCAGGGCGCACTAGTGCACTACCCGTCGGCACCTGTCAGTGGCGTGGAGCGAGGCAGGTAAGTACACAGGTCGCCTCAACCCAGGACCCAGCAAATCCATAGCTATCCTAACCATACATACATATACATACATATACATACATATATACACATATATATACATATATATATATATATATATATATATATATATATATATATATATATATATATATATATATACAAAACATAACCCTGCTATATATTACTACTATTCAGACAATTTCTTAAACATATTTTATTTTAATTCTGGACATGCTATATATAGGTGTATACTACAAACAGGAATGGACTTCATAGATCCCTATACATATCTCCAACCAATCTAAACAATGGACGGATAAACCCCCATAAACACTTGAGGGTTACCAAGGGTTCCATAGTTTTCGAATACCTATTGGCCCCTGCATCCCCTCAAATTAATCTTATTGTCACATCATCAATAAGGGATATATCCCAACCATATAACATCTCTATAACTAACCATAGCCTAAACCCGGTACTTAAATCTATTAAAATGTCACTCTCCTTCAATACTCAAGAGGGCAATATCACATACATGTAGCCCTCTATAAGACAGGATATGGCCTTTAAAGAGATTACACAGATCCCCAGGGGCAACCGAGGGCAAATCCAAGGGAGAGGAGGGGGGACCAGCATAGGGGGTTAACCAAAGAAAGGGGTCTGTATATATCCATATGTATCTACCCCTGGAATAAAGAAAGGGGTCTGTATATATCCATATGTATCTACCCCTGGAATATAATGGCACTCCCAACTCCATTATGGAGATCAATATATGAATATCTCTAAACCCCAACCCCCGAAAGGGGAAGGAAGGGGAAGGGTTAGAGGGGGGGGGGGGGGAGGGGAGGAAGGGAAAGGATGGTATTAGAGGGAAAAGGCAGAAGGGGGGAGGGGGGGAGAAAAAGGGAGGGGAGGTAAGAACGGGGAAAAAGGAAGAGGGGAAAAACAGAGGGGGGGGTGAAGGAAGGGAAGGGGGGGGGGAGAAAGCTGGTCCTAAAAGACCAATTTAATCAGATGAAATTTTTGAAACCAATATTGGGAGATAGAATACGCCCACACCCTAATTATATAGAGAGATATCGATAATGCAATATAAGACTATAATATATTCTTGAACAACTGGTCTCCAGAGGGTACCAATTCGCGCGTCCATCCACACCGATTCCTGGTAGAATATCTTCACCAATTCCGGGTTGTCATGAGGACGAACGTGATGTATTCCCAGTGAATCTATAAACTAAAGCACACACTTTAATCCTACAATTGACCACAAACTTAAATCCAGTGCAACCTTGTGCTAATATACGCAAAATATACAAAACCCATCTAATCCCTCATTCCACACCTCGTGTACCCTTATCACATCATAACATAGGATCCCCTGACCAAACATCTAGGAATCTAATTCCCCCCTAAAAACGGTGTAAAAGCAAGGTCCTCATTTAGCCCCATGGGTACCTGGGAATCCAAATTAAAAATCCAGCGCAGTTCCCGTTGTTGTAAACGACGCTTTAAGTTCCCCCCTCTCTGACCCATACTTACCTTTTCTATTCCTACGACTCTCAGACTACTAATATCACTGTTGTGTTCATGCAAAAAAATGTAGCGCCACAGGGGGCACAACCTTTCCCAATTGTAGATTTCTTGAAGCTAACTTGATGTTAGAAATGTGGGCCTGTATTCTGGCTTTTAAAGGGATTTTTGGTCTCCCCCACATAAAGTTTTGGACAACCACAGACTAGCCTGTATATCACTCCCACGGACCTACAATTGATGAACTGTTCGATCTTATACTTGGTCCCCATGTGTGCATTAACTATCCATTTTTCCTTTTGCATATAGGGGCAGATGGAGCATGCCCCACATCTATGGCTGCCACCCCCATCCCTACTCTCCCCCAGCCAATTTCCCGGTCTCTGATAGTGACTTCTACACAGTTTGTCTTTAATATTAGGGGCCCTCTGTGCCGTCAGGAGTGGTCCATCTCTCACCCATCTTGCCAACTGTGGGTCTGTTAAGTATTTTCCAGTTGTCTTTCAAAATTTGTCTAAGTCTTCCCCACTCGTTGTTATACTTGGTAATCAATCTTACCTGTGTCAGTTTTCGGTCTCTTTTCTTAGGGGTCAGAAGACTCTCCCTCGGGGTATCCCTAGCCCGTTGAAAGGCTTTCGCAATCACTTGTTTCGGGTATCCCCTTCTCTGGAATCGCTCCGTGAGATCTCTAGCTTGTAACTGAAACTCCTCATCCCGGGAGCAATTTCTGCGGACACGGAGGAATTGCCCCACTGGTATCCCGCATTTCAAACCAGCCGTGTGAAAGCTGTTAAAATGGAGGAATGAATTTACCGAGGTCTCCTTACGGTATAATCCCATTTCCAGGGAGCCATCCCCCGTTACTTTAATATCCAGATCCAGGAAGGTAACCTGTTCATGGGAGATGTTCGCCGTTAAAAAGATGTTAAATTCATTGGTGTTCAGGATGTTCAAAAATTCAATAAATAGTTCCTCTGTACCTTGCCACAATATGAGTATATCAATGTACCGGAAAAATCCAAGTACATGCTGATGGTACATTGCCAGATTTTCATGGAACACCACTTCCCTCTCCCACCACCCCAAAAAGAGGTTGGCAACCGAGGGAGCACACCGTGCCCCCATGGCTACCCCACAAATCTGGCGGTAGTAGGTAAGATCGAAAATAAAAAAATTATGTGTCAGTATAAATGTTAACAATTTTATAATAAATTGTTGAAGGGCCGGTGACTCTTGGCTACTCATTCCCAAAAAGTACTGGCATGTGTGAGTCGCTAAGGGACTCAGTTTTGCACCAAGCAATAGGATGGACAAATTCACTGTTATCAAGGATTTATACATGTTTTGTAGGAGATTACTTCTCAAAAAACAATTTGAAACCTCTACGGCCCCTAATGTTGAACTCACCTGGGAGGAGGGGGAAGCCATGGATGATCTGGTGACCCTACTAGACGAACAAAGTCCACAAGAAGATGTTGGTGGGGCTCTTCGTAAACCCTCCACATATATGCCTCTGTGGTCGATTAGTCCGGCGGTGGCTACCTTTTTCAAAGTTGTCAGTGAGGAAATCCGGAGATTACCCATTGGAAGAGGCTCCCAGAATCTCACGAGGGGTGAGTTAAATGTGATTAAAAAACTTACAGGCTAGGTCCGATATAACCATCAAAGAGGCGGACAAGGGTGGGAACATTGTTATAATGACAAATGAATACTATCGTACTGAGGCCCTACGACAGTTACATAACACCAATAACTATGAGAAACTCCCCACCAACCCACTCTTGGGATATAAACATGAGTATGAGGAATTGATTCATGAGGCATGGGTGGATGGGGTGATTGACCGTAAATGCCATGAGTTTTTGAGTGTGGAGGCCCCAGTAGTGGCAACATTCTACATGTTGCCCAAAATACATAAGAACCCCCGGTGCCCCCCGGGAAGACCTATAGTGGCAGGTATCGGGCGTCTTACTAAGAGAGCGCGTATCCTGGTAGACAAATATTTACAACCTCATGTACACACATTACCGTCCTATGTGCGGGATTCGATGGACCTCCTGAAACGATTAGATGCATTATGTGTACCATCTGATGTTATATTACTTTGATATATTCGTGTATAACGATTCTACATCCACATAGGTGGGCTACACACACATGCCAGTACTTTTTGGGAATGAGTAGCCAAGAGTCACCGGCCCTTCAACAATTTATTATAAAATTGTTAACATTTATACTGACACATAATTTTTTTATTTTCGATCTTACCTACTACCGCCAGATTTGTGGGGTAGCCATGGGGGCACGGTGTGCTCCCTCGGTTGCCAACCTCTTTTTGGGGTGGTGGGAGAGGGAGGTGGTGTTCCATGAAAATCTGGCAATGTACTATCAGCATGTACTTGGATTTTTCCGGTACATTGATGATATACTCATATTGTGGCAAGGTACAGAGGAACTATTTATTGAATTTTTGAACATCCTGAACACCAATGAATTTAACATCTTTTTAATGGCGAACATCTCCCATGAACAGGTTACCTTCCTGGATCTGGATATTAAAGTAACGGGGGATGGCTCCCTGGAAACGGGATTATACCGTAAGGAGACCTCGGTAAATTCATTCCTCCATTTTAACAGCTTTCACACGGCTGGTTTGAAATGCGGGATACCAGTGGGGCAATTCCTCCGTGTCCGCAGAAATTGCTCCCGGGATGAGGAGTTTCAGTTACAAGCTAGAGATCTCACGGAGCGATTCCAGAGAAGGGGATACCCGAAACAAGTGATTGCGAAAGCCTTTCAACGGGCTAGGGATACCCCGAGGGAGAGTCTTCTGACACCTAAGAAAAGAGATCGAAAACTGACACAGGTAAGATTGATTACCAAGTATAACAACGAGTGGGGAAGACTTAGACAAATTTTGAAAGACAACTGGAAAATACTTAAGACAGACCCACAGTTGGCAAGATGGGTGAGAGATGGACCACTCCTGACGGCACAGAGGGCCCCTAATATTAAAGACAAACTGTGTAGAAGTCACTATCAGAGACCGGGAAATTGGCTGGGGGAGAGTAGGGATGGGGGTGGCAGCCATAGATGTGGGGCATGCTCCATCTGCCCCTATATGCAAAAGGAAAAATGGATAGTTAATGCACACACGGGGACCAAGTATAAGATCGAACAGTTCATCAATTGTAGGTCCGTGGGAGTGATATACGGGCTAGTCTGTGGTTGTCCAAAACTTTATGTGGGGGAGACCAAAAATACCTTAAAAGCCAGAATACAGGCCCACATTTCTAACATCAAGATAGCTTCAAGAAATCTACAATTGGGAAAGGTTGTGCCCCCTGTGGCGCTACATTTTTTACATGAACACAACAGTGATATTAGTAGTCTGAGAGTCGTAGGAATAGAAAAGGTAAGTATGGGTCAGAGAGGGGGGAACTTAAAGCGTCGTTTACAACAACGGGAACTGCGCTGGATTTTTAATTTGGATTCCCAGGTACCCATGGGGCTAAATGAGGACCTTGCTTTTACACCGTTTTTAGGGGGGAATTAGATTCCTAGATGTTTGGTCAGGGGATCCTATGTTATGATGTGATAAGGGTACACGAGGTGTGGAATGAGGGATTAGATGGGTTTTGTATATTTTGCGTATATTAGCACAAGGTTGCACTGGATTTAAGTTTGTGGTCAATTGTAGGATTAAAGTGTGTGTTTTAGTTTATAGATTCACTGGGGATACATCACGTTCGTCCTCATGACAACCCGGAATTGGTGAAGATATTCTACCAGGAATCAGTGTGGATGGACGCGCGAATTGGTACCCTCTGGAGACCAGTCTCTCTATATAATTAGGGTGTGGGCGTATTCTATCTCCCAATATTGGTTTCAAAAATTTCATCTGATTAAATTGGTCTTTTAGGGCCAGCTTTCTCCCCCCCCCCCTTCCCTTCCTTCACCCCCCCCCCCCTCTGTTTTTCCCCTCTTCCTTTTTCCCCGTTCTTACCTCCCCTCCCTTTTTCTCCCCCCCTTCCCCCCCCCTTCTGCCTTTTCCCTCTAATACCATCCTTTCCCTTCCTCCCCTCCCCCCCCAACCCTTCCCCTTCCGGGGGTTGGGGTTTAGAGATATTCATATATTGATCTCCATAATGGAGTTGGAGTGCCATTATATTCCAGGGGTAGATACATATGGATATATACAGACCCCTTTCTTTATTCCAGGGGTAGATACATATGGATATATACAGACCCCTTTCTTTGGTTAACCCCCTATGCTGGTCCCCCCTCCTCTCCCTTGGATTTGCCCTCGGTTGCCCCTGGGGATCTGTGTAATCTCTTTAAAGGCCATATCCTGTCTTATAGAGGGCTACATGTATGTGATATTGCCCACTTGAGTATTGAAGGAGAGTGACATTTTAATAGATTTAAGTACCGGGTTTAGGCTATGGTTAGTTATAGAGATGTTATATGGTTGGGATATATCCCTTATTGATGGTGTGACGATAAGATTAATTTGAGGGGATGCAGGGGCCAATAGGTATTCGAAAACTATGGAACCCTTGGTAACCCTCAAGTGTTTATGGGGGTTTATCCGTCCATTGTTTAGATTGGTTGGAGATATGTATAGGGATTTATGAAGTCCATTCCTGTTTGTAGTATACCCACCTTTATATAGCATGTCCAGAATTAAAATATGTTTGTTAAGAAATTGTCTGAATAGTAGTAATATATAGCAGGGTCATGTTTTGTATGTATATTTTTATGTTTTGTGTATATATATATATATATATATATATATGTGTATGTTTAGGATAGGTATGGATTTGCTGGGTCCTGGGTTGAGGCGACCTGTGTACTTACCTGCCTCGCTCCACGCCACTGACAGGTGCCGACGGGTAGTGCACTAGTGCGCCCCGTGGCCAGTCATATCCCCGCTCGAGCGCCCGCTGGCGTAATTTGACGCTGGTGCAGGGGCTGGGGCTGCTGACGCACTTCCGGTCGGGGTGCGTCGGCTGGCCCCAGCTGCTTGTGATTGGTTGGGGCCGCCGAAGCACTTCCGGACGGGGTGCGTGCGGCGGCGCGGCCACGAGCGGGACGTCGCTGACGTGGGAGCGAGGTGGGTCAGTATATAGGGGAGCCACCGGGACCAGGGCTGAGGACTTTCTGCCCAGATGAAGTAACGGGTCCCCGACCGTTACGAAACGCGTTGGCTGGGGCAGGGGGACGTGCTGACAGGCAGGCCACTTGTATGGGTAATGTACTTATTTAGCACACGTGTATGGTTTGAATTGTTATGCTTTTTCTGCTTCCGGTGGTCCTCACTTAGAGATTATAGGTTTATTTTGTTAGCACTTAGCACTTTATAAATGTTGTTAGTAGGTTTATGTATAGGATGTATGCACAGTAATTAATTATGATGCTGATACGAACAATATAGGGATTGGTATAGATAATAGAGAGGAGCTTGCCTGCAGTGTCCCCTGGTGGTCATTTGGTTTTGACCTTTTAGGATGTTTTAAATGTCGTTGTTCATATGTGATCCTTTATCAATAATAAAATAGGATAATTTTGTATAAATTTTGGTGGTGCTGTATTTTCTGGTGGTTTGAAGAGACTGTGGGGTCTCTTCCTAGGGTAAATTACACATGTACATGCCAGTTTAGCACGCCCCATTTAGTAGTTGGTGCGGCCATATCCTTCCTTTATCATTCAATTACCCATTTCTATAGGCGAAAAAGGCTCCATAACATCCCACCAAGCAGGACAAGAGAAAGGAGGAAAAATATCTAATCAAACAAAAAATGTTCTAGGCAGTGAAGGACTGCCTTGAAGACCACATACTGTTCCAAAAGGAGGCTCAAAGCCGCAAGGGAAATATTCACACCACAAGTGGAAGAATAATGAGAAGAATCAAGGGGCAGGCCCTGGGCCAGTCCGAAGCTTTGTGGTAGTTTCACCCAACCTGAAAAACCATTTCCCTCTGCCAACAAGCCACAGGGTTTTATTACTTTGAATGGATGACACTGGAAACCCCAGTCTCTCTTGCAAAACAGAAAAAGGCAAGCAAACTGAGGGCATTGGCCATCAGAGGGAAATAAGTTTTTGCTGACTTAAAATTCCTATCCACAAATGCTTGAGAATGCATTAAAGCAGAACACAACCCATTTGTAAGCAGAGGGAGCATCCTGTCTGCTGGTAACCCCTTTAAACCAGAGAAATCTCACCATTCTCCTCTGTGCCTCTGCTAAATAGAGTGCAGTGATCAATGTGCGGCATCCTTTACAAGCTACAGCTGAACCTGTTGCCGCTGTACCTTGTTCGTCACTCCCTGATATTCGTGGTCGATCTCTTCAGTTACCCCACTGCGGAGGTCACTACAGATCCACTGGTTGGCATTTTATTTTTGTATTCAGTGCAGATCACTCACCTCATTTGGTGACGATTGTGCTGGGCCTGTTAGTAATTGCTTTTACTCAGCGCTGTTCACAGCTTCACTATACATAGATCTACTGTAATTATTTTAA
This sequence comes from Gastrophryne carolinensis, assembly GCA_027917425.1. Classification (NCBI taxonomy): domain Eukaryota; kingdom Metazoa; phylum Chordata; class Amphibia; order Anura; family Microhylidae; genus Gastrophryne; species Gastrophryne carolinensis. The sequence goes on from CM051237.1 coordinate 200,316,339, forward strand.
TGGAGGAAAAAATACCATTTTGTGAGTACTCACCTGTAAAATGGGTATTACGAGTATGTCACACACCCCGCTTCCAACATTCATGACACTTGGGATACTGGCCTGTAGAGGGCGATCTTGCAGAGATGACATGAGAAAAAGGAGCCCCTCCTGGTCCATAAATACCCGGGACCTCCCACTATTCCTCAGTCTTTTAAAAAAGCAGTGAAGAACCAGGAAGAGCAAATTATATAGTGAAAAATAATAAGAAACACCATATAAAGGATCCCAGAACAAAAAAGGGCGGGGGAAGCGGGGTGTGTGACATACTCGTAATACCCATTTTACAGGTGAGTACTCACAAAATGGTATTATTCCTAGTATGTCACACACCCGGCTTCCAACATTCATGACACTTGGGACATCCAATAGCAGTGTCTATAATGGGAGGGGATCCAACAAGGAATATAAGGCATAACTTAAATTACTGCAGCTTGCAGAACCTTGCGACCAAAAGCAGCAACCGCTGAGGCCCGCACATCAACCTTGTAAAACTTAGAAAAAGTGTGAACCGAAAACCTGGGAGCAGCCTTGCAAACTTGTTCAACAGAAGCCTGGTGTTGAAAAGCCCAGGACACACCAACAGCACGAGTAGAATGAGCAGTAACACAAAAAGGGGGAACCTTCCCCTTAGCAGAATAGGCCCCAACAATGGCCTGACGAATCCATTTACTAATGGAAGATTTGGCGGGTGCAAAACCCTTTCTAGGCCCAGAAGGCACAACACAACGAACATCATCCAAAGAATGTAAAACCCTTTACTTGTTATTACTAGGATTAGGGCACAATGAAGGAAGAACTATATCCTGATTTAAGTGGAAGGCAGACACCACTTTAGGAAGAAAATCTGGTTTAAAACGGAAAACCACCTTATCCTGATGCCTCTCATAGTAAGGAGCCTGTATTGACAGGGCCGCCAATTCAGAAACCCGACGGACAGAGGTAATAGCAACCAAAAAGGCAACTTTCTGAGTGAGAATATGAAGAGGAACCTCCTGTAAAGGTTCAAAAGGAGCCGCCTGCATAGCAGAGAGCACCAGACTAAGATCCCAAACTGGAAGTAGGAGCTTTCTAGGAGGCCGCACATGCGTGACCCCCTGGAAAAAAATCTTAACCAAAGGGTGAAGAGCAAATGACCTTTGAAAGAAAATAGCCAAAGCAGAAACCTGCCCTTTCAAAGTACTAATCTGGAAGCCCAAATCCAGACCCCATAGCAGAAACTCCAAAATCCTAGGGATAGAAAATACCCTGCAAGGCAGGGACCTAGACTCACACCAGTCAATATAGGACCTCCAAGTCCTGTAATAAACCACAGAGAAAGACTTTCTAGCTCTAACAAGAGTCAGAATGACAGCATCAGAAAGGCCTTCCTCCTTTAAGATGGAGATTTCAGCAGCCACACCGTCAAAGCCAGCGTTGGTAAATTGGGGTAACAAAGTTGACCCTGAGTTTAAGAGATCTGGAAGAAGAGGCAGAGGCAACAGATCCTCTGCCAGCCTTGTGACCTCTGCGAACCACAGGCGTCTTGGCCACTTTGGAGCCACCAGAATTGCTGGTGCCCCTTCCAGAACCAACTTGCGCACCACCTTGCTTATCATGGAGAATGGGGGGAAAGGATACAGGAACCCCAGATCCTTTCCAGGCAAGAGACATGGCATCCACTGCCAGAGGATCCTGGGATAGAGACACAAAGGCTGGAAGCTTGTGGTTGTGGCGAGACGCAAACAGGCCCAACCGCGGTGTCCCCCACTTGTGACAAAGGAACTGAAAGACCTAGGGGTTGAGAGACCATTCTCCCTGGCGAGCGCATGCTCTGCTCAGGGAGTCTGCCTCTACCTTCTCTATCCCTGGAATGTAAACTGCCGCTATGCAGGGAACATTGATCTCTGCCCACTGAAGGATCAGAGATGCTTCCCGGAGGGCACCCCAACTGCGAGTCCCTCCCTGGTGATTGATGTATGCAACTGCTGTTCGGTTGTCTGACCGTATCTGAACCGGCAAACCCCGCAAGAGAGGAGTCAGTCGGAGCAGCACAAGACGAATGGCGCGAAGTTCCAATAAATTGATTGGGGAATGAGCCTCCAGAGGCCCCCACAATCCCTGAAACCGGTGTCTCCTCCAGATGCCCCCTCCAGCCCGTAATGCTGGCATCTGTGGTGACCAACTTCCAATAAGGGGTCAGAAATGATTTGCCGTCCCTGAGATTGCTCGAAATCAGCCACCACTGGAGGGACTGCAGGACGAGGGGAGACAACCGACAAGTCCGATTCAAAGACAACGGGCGCTTGTCCCACTTCGCCAGGAGAAAGAGCTGAAGCATCCTCATGTGGAACTGAGCAAAAGGAACCGCTTCGAGCGTGGCCACCATCAACCCCACTAATCTCATTCCCAAGTGGATAGGCTGATGAGTATTGGACAGGAACAGATTAATTAAATCCTGAATCAGAACAATCTTGGACTGAGGAAGAAATACCCTGGCCTAAAGGGTATTCAGAATCAAGCCCAGAAAGGGAATCTCCCTTACGGGACAAAGAGGGTTTGGCATGGTTTATCACCCAACCAAACCTCTCTAGTGTAGTCACCACTGTTCTGGTGTCCAGTTCCGTCTGATTGAAAGATGACGCTGTGATGAGCAAGTCGTCCAGCAATGGCACGATGCGAATGCCCTGGACCCTGAGAATAGCCATTACTCCTGCCAGGACCCTGGTAAACACTCTTGGGGATGGAGTGAGACCGAAAGGAAGAGCCACAAACTGAAAATGGTGGTCTTCTACTGTGAATCTGAGAAACCTTTGGTGAGCGGCAAAAATAGGAATGTGCAGATAAGCATCCTTGATGTCTATGGACGTCATAAAATCCCCCTGACGGAGAGCGTTGATCGTTGAACGCAACGACTCCATGGGGAACCTTCGGAAACGCATAAACTGATTGAGTCGTCTCAAATCTAGAATAGGCCGAACAGAGCCGTCCTTTTTTGGGAACCGTAAATAGGTTGGAGAAAAACCCCAGACCTCTTTCCGCTGGAGGAACCTGGCGGATAACATCCATGTTTAAAAAGTTCGCCACAGCTGCCCGGAGCCCCTGTGCGATCACCGGATCTGCGGGCATCCGAGACCTGGAAAATCTGGGAGGAGGCCGAACCTCGAATTCCAGCTTGTAACAGGAGGACACAACTTCCAGAATCCATCTGTCTGATACCTCTTGACCCAAGCCTGGAAGAAAGAATTGCAGCCGTCCCCCCACCCGTACGGGTGAGGGCGCCTCCTCATTGCTGGGCAGGCTTGGAAGTGGACTTGGGCTTAGATCCCCAACTCTGACCTGGACGGCCACATCCTCTTCCTCTGTTCCATGCAGTCCCCCTTGGGGCTGAAAAGGGCCGATCCTCTGCCTGTTCTGGAACCACAAAAGGAAGGGTCAAAAGGAAGCCAATCCCCGCAAGGAACAACGTTGCTTCTTACGCTGAGGCAATTTGCCTCCTTTAATGACAGAATCCAACTTCTCACCAAAGAGGCGTAATCCCCCAAAGGGAAGCGCTGTAAGCGACTTCTTTGCCACCGTGTCAGCCGCCCACTGGCGTAGCCAAATAGACCGCCGAATCGCAACAAGCAAGGCAGAAGTTCTGCTACACAAGACCATGGAGTCATCTAAAGCAGAAAGTACAAAAGACACAAATAAATCACATTGCTTGAGAGCGGAAAACTCATCAGAGGCTGGATCAAGCCCTGAGGTATTCAATATGTCTCTAATAACAGACCTAATAGCAACTGCCATAAGTGCAGAGGCACCCACAGGCCGCAAGGCCGAGCCAACGCTAGCAAACGCACGGCAAGCCATTTGTTCAATACGTTTGTCCTCCCCCATCCTTTAAGGGAAGTAGATTCCGGAGAATGCAAAACAGAGGAATTGGACAAACTGGGCACAGGTGAATCCACCACAGGGGGGATGACCACCGCTTACTGTCTGTCTGAAGGAAAGGGATTTTTTTTTTATATCCCAGTCCAAAGGAATGTCAGGAAGCCGCACAGGCTTTTCCCATTCCTTAAGAATGATATCTTCAAAATGTTTCTGATTAGGAAATTCAAAACGAGGCTTGGAGGCTCCAAAGAACTCCCCTTTCTGAGGAGGGACTGCTTCTGGAAAATCGATAGCCAAGACCTCATATAATTGAGCAAGAGCTTTAGGGGTGTCAAAATTCTCCCCTTCACCTTGTTCAGCGTCAATACTCACAATTGCTGAACATCTGAAACATCAGATTCTTCAAAGAATTCTCCTTCTTCAAATGGAGATCAAAAATGCTCGCTACAATCAAGCTCATTTGCCTCAACGGCCAGAGCTAAATGTTCTCTTTTAGCTGAGGCCCTCTTGGCCACAGAGCTAGACATTTATTTTTTCAATGTGAGCCAGTCAGGCACATACATCAGAAAGCGACTCTCTACCCATGACAATATCACTGGGGGTATGAACAAGCCACCTACCCTGAGGCTTGGGCCCCTTACTGCTGCGTTATAACCAATTGAACACAAGATACACAAAAAAAATGCGTTAGCCCCAACAAGGGATGCCCCACATCGCAAACACTGCCGAGTCTGTCCCGCAGGTACTGAAAAGCCAGTATCCTGAGATGCCTCCATATGGTGTTTATTAAAATACATATAATATATATTTTTATAGTCGCCAAGTATATGGGATTTTTCAAGCCGAAGCTACCCGGGATGCCCCTTAATAGTCCCTAGGTGGGAGGATTTTAAACAAGGGCCAGGAGAAACCCCTATTAATTGAGTTTCCCCCTGGAAGATAGAGAAAACACAATGAGCCTTATGCATATGCAAGAAAGAAATGACAGTAAATAAAAAAAGATTTCCCTTTAGTATAACTAAAGGGTAACTCACAGCGACCACAACGGCCCAGCGACAGCCCTGCGACCAATCGATATAAGAAAAGCCCAGCAGCGGCACCAACGCAGCAGCCAGGACCAGTGGAGGCCAGCACCAGAACAGGAACCAGCAAACCACATGTCAAACAGGAAGAGGAAGCAGGATGCAATGCCGACTCGAAGCCCCGCCCACCACCTAGCACTGCTCAGACAGCAGAGGGCGGGTCAGCCAAAGACAATAGCATGACATCATAGAACGGGGCCGAACGAAAAAAAGAGAGGGAAATTTAAAAAACCCAAAACAGGTATGTCACTTTCTTATCCTTTGGTTTAAAAAAAAAAAAAACAAAAAAAAACAAATGCATAGGCCAAAAGATACTCCCTAAATAAAGATCCCCCTCCCTTCACCCCAGCAGGGTCCAGGAGTGCCAAAAGGGGGGAAAACAATAAGCACCCAATAGGCACAAGGAGATTTAAAGGGACGGGGCATCCCATGTCTGGGGACACCAACCCGGGTTCCGCCTACCCCTTATTTGAGGTCTCACGGAGGGAGCAAGCTCCCATATACACCCAATGGTGTATCTACCTTTGCCCAAGCCCATCAGCCAAGGCTGGGAGGCATAACATACATATCACAATACAAAAATGTGGCTTCAGGCAGAAATAGAAAAAGGCCGGGCGTAACCCAGCTACCTGCAGGAAGGAGAGTCATCTTCTGAATGCTTCGCCGACTGCAGAGACGAAAAGACTGAGGAATAGTGGGAGGTCCCGGGTATTTATGGACCAGGAGGGGCTCCTTTTTCTCATGTCATCTCTGCAAGATCGCCCTCTACAGGCCGGTATCCCAAGTGTCATGAATGTTGGAAGCGGGGTGTGTGACATACTAGGAATAATGAAACCACTTTAATTCCTTAAAAAGACTCTGGGTGTCCAAACGCACAAAAAGTTCATATCCTAAATCCAACACGTGTTTTGTTGATTAACATCTTCCAGGACTAATGTGCAGGGGGGTTTAAAGAAGCCTGGAGAAAAGAAAGGACCAGAACACTGATCAATGACTAGGAGTGCACTATGCTGCCTGAAACATGTAGTTGCAGCAAGTACGCTTTTTTTTGGGGGGGGGGGGGCATTATGGATGTCGTTTTATTGGTATTCAATAAAGTTTTTTTTTATGGAACTTGCTGAATATTTCTAGCTTTTTTAACTTATCAGTGGCCATAGTTGGCTTTCTGTGCTCCAGAAGGTCATTGCAGTAGAGGAAGGATCTGTTTCACTTTCTTTAGCACCTGGGAAGTATCCCTCATTGTGGTTTCATCTGCCTAGCGCAGCGGTGGCGAACCTATGGAACCCATGCCAGAGGCAGCACTCAGAGCCCTCTCTGAGGGCAATCTTTCCAGGACATGCATTTTGTTTTTTTGTTTTTTCCATCTCCCCCCCCCCCCCCCCCCAAGGCACTAGAGCCATCGGTTGGCACTAAAAATTTTTGGGTTGCAGTTTGGGCCCTTGGGCCCTAAAAGGTTTGCCATCACCGGCCTAGGCTTTCAGGAAACTAAAGGGCTAATGTCTGCAGAACCAATGATCGACTCTAGGTAGGAAGACAGGACACAAGCTTCCTTGCAGAACCCCCATAGTGAACCCATAACTACCAACAGAGATGGATGCATAGATGCATATTAATGCACAGCATACAGCTCTCTTTACACACAAACTGGCATGGAGAAAAAAAAGATTGGCTGCATTCACTGGTAATCAGTCCACTATCCGGTTTATACAAACATGTAATATTCGCTCTTTGAACCACTTTGTTTTATATAAAATTTTATTATGAAATCAAGCAAGAAAGGGCCCTTTCATTCTTGATATTTCAACAAAAGTTAACTGAATTTAACCCTTTGTGGAAATGTTTTTAAAAATGGCCTGCAAAATACCATAACATAACTCATGTGAAAGGCAAATGCCTCCTCTGGAGGAAAACCTTACCAACAAGGCTGTCAGGCTCCAAAAGGCTCCTTCTGGAAGTGACCCATACCAAAAAAAAGCTACCTTTAGAGTTCTGACAAAACAAGGTAAGGTCCCAAGAATCACCAAAGCTTTGCTTTCCCAGTAAAAAGGTCTTGATTAGGTTATTGGCAAGAGACATTTAAAAAAAAATAATTTAAAAATGGACAATTACAAAACCAGTCTTCGCATTGCTCAAAGAGTGGCCATTTTTAAGCCCTGAAGTATCTACACCTCATATAAAAAGGATTTCAAAGGTCCTTGGGAGGTATTCTGTCTGTACCTAAGCATTACAGAAAAGTGCAAGCCATATTTAAGTGGAACAAAACCTGGGATTTTTTCTATCCCGAGTTTCGGTCCATCCACCAGGGTATCCCACTTTACATATACTGAAATAAAATATTCTATGTAGCATTGATTTTCTGTTTATGGGTAAATATTGCAATATATGAAAGAGTATCAAACGTTATTGATTATCTTTTCAGGCAGTTCATTCAACGGTCAACAGAAAACGTAATTCCTTGTAAAACAGTAAGAACTGTAAGATTTAAACAGCATGTTGGTATTTAATCTTTTACAATTGTTCCTCAAATCCTTCATAAGGGAATTTACCTCGTCCATTCCAAGTCCCAAATGTAGGGGCGTAATCTTGAGCACACAACTTCGAATGGCATCTCTTCTAAATGGAGAGTCCCTGGCAATATCCCAACAGATATCTGCATAGGTTTCCAACACAGATGCCTACTCACCTTGGGAGGCTGGTCTTCCTGCGACTACCTTAAACTACCCTTGGGGGTGAGAGCCACCAGCACATTGTCAGACCTTCATGAAGGCTTTATGTTACGATCAGAGTCTCCAAGGGACCAGTCTCTCTTCAAGTTGGAAGGTTTGGATCTGGCATGCGCAAGCGAGTCAACCACAAAAATTCCAGAATCTGCTGCTGAAACCATTAAAGCGGACCTTCACTCTAAATAAGAGTCTATCTTATATGTTTCCCACACCCTGTACATACAGATTGCTCACATTAAAAATCATCCTACCTGCATCTACTGCATTTTATAAGCCTTTAAACATCCAAGATGGCGGCTTATGGAAGCTGCCATTTTTGCAGGCAGCCTGCAAACAGGAAGTGCCTGCAAACAGGAAGTGACTGTGCTGCTCTGCATTCTGGGACTGCTGACCTTTCCCTGACCCCAGCTCTGCTCTGTCTGAGCAAAGCACAGCTATAACCCGCCCCCCTGTACCTTATCCCACTCTCCTCTCCTCAGTAAGTGTGATGCTTCTGAGTCAAGATGGCGGCGCCCGTATCCTAAATTCCCGAACAGAGTTGCAGCCCAGTGGGGGAAAGTATAATAAATTAGTGACTAAACATGTAAAATATATTAATTTTAGATGCTGAGGAATTGTTTTTTAAGAGTTTGGGCTTTTCATTAAATCATGGTGAAGGTCCGGTTTAAGTACGTCAATGATGGCAGTGACCGGTAAGTGGTGTAGATGAGAAAATACCATTTTGTGAGTACTCGCCTGAAAAATGGATATTGTTGGTGTGCCACACACCCCGCTTCACTTCTTAAATATTCATCCATTAATGGGTTAATCCACCGCCAGGTGATGTAGTGCAGAGAGGAAGTCTTGTAACTAGCCCCCTTCCGGCCTATATATACCTGGTACCTCCCTTCAATCACCAGTATATTTAAAAAGCAGAAAGACAAGGTACCAGTATTCCACCGGTAACCTCAAAAATCAATCTTGATATAAATAAAAAAGGGCTTCACCATATAAATGCTTCGGTAATACCGAAAAGGGTGGGGGTGAAGCGGGGTGTGTGGCACACCAACAATATCCATTTTTCAGGTGAGTACTCACAAAATGGTATTATTCTTGGTGTGCCACACACCCCGCTTCACTTCTTAAATATTCATCCATTATTGGGACATCCAAAAGCAGTGTCCACAAGGGAAGGGCATCTCAAGGCCAGGTGAAGCATAACTTAAATGACTGCAGTCTGCAGAACTTTGCGGCCAAAAACAGCATCCGCTGAGGCCCGCACATCAACTTTGTAAAACTTAGAGAAAGTGTGAACAGAAGACCAAGTGGCGGCCTTACAAACCTGTTCAACAGAAGCTTGGTGCTGAAATGCCCAAGACACCCCAACAGCGCGAGTGGAATGGGCAGTGATACGAAAAGGGGGAACTCTTCCCTTAGCCGAATAGGCCGCAGTAACGGCCTAACGTATCCACTTGCTAATGGCAGATTTGGCTGGTGCCAAACCCTTCTTAGGCCCATGGGGCACAACAAAAAAGGAATCCGTCCTACGAAAAGGAGACGTGATAATCAAGTAGTACTTAACACAGCGTACAATGCAAAACCCTCTCTTTGTCATTCTTAGGATTAGGACACAAGGAGGGAAGAACAATATCTTGATTCAAATGAAAAGCAGAAACAACCTTAGGAAGAAAGTCTGGCTTGAACCGAAAGACCACTTTGTCTGATGCCTCTCAAAGTAAGGCGCCTGGATAGTTAAGGCCGCCAACTCTGAGACACGCCGGACAGAAGTGATAGCTAACAAGAAGACAATCTTCTGAGTCAGGGTAGACAAAGCAATATCTTGCAAAGGCTCAAAAGGAGGAGCCTGAAGAGCCGAAAGAACCAAATTCAAATCCCAAACCGGGAGTAATGGTTTCCTGGGAGGCCGCACATGCGTAACCCCCTGGAAAAAAGTTTTAACTAAAGGTTTAAGCGCAACACGCTTCTGAAAAAAGATAGATAAGGCAGAGACCTGCCCTTTCGACGTACTAAGCTGGAGACCAGAGTCCAGCCCTGATTGTAAAAACTCCAGAACCCTGGAGACCGAAAAGACCCTACAAGGAAAAGATCTTATCTCACACCAAGCCATATAGGCTTTCCAAGTCCTATAGTAGGTGATGGAAGAAGACCTCTTCCGGGCACTGATCAGAGTCCTAATGACAGAATCAGAAAGACCCTCCTCCTTCAGGATGGAGGTTTCAGCAGCCGGGCCATCAAACCCAGTGCTGGTAAATTGGGGCAACACAATTGCCCCTGAGTGAGCAGATCGGGCCGAAGAGGCAGAACGAACTGGACCACTGCCAGCCGAACGATGTCTGCGAACCTCACTCGTCTTGGCCACCTTGGGGCCACGAGAACGGCGTACACCTTTTCCAGAGCCAACTTCTGAAGAACCCTGCCCAGCATGGGCATCGGAGGAAACGGGTATAGAAATCCCAGAGCTCCCCAGTTCAGGGGCATGGCGTCCACTGCCAGAGCCAGAGGATCCTGGGAGAGCGACACGAAGTTCGGGAGCCTGTGATAGTGATGAGGGGCCAACAGGTCCACCTCCGGGGTCTCCCATTGGAGACACAGTAAGCGAACCACCCGAGGATGGAGAGCCTATTCTTCCAGACGGGGAGAGCCCTTGCTCAACCGGCCCGCTACCTGTTTCATCACCTCTGGAACGTAAACCGCCGAGAGAGAGGGAACATGGAACACTGCCCAGGTCCGGATCAGGGACACTTCTCTGAGAGTACTCAGACTGCGCGTCCTTCCCTGAAGACCAACGTAAGCAACCGCTGATCGATTGTCTGAACACATCTGGACCAGAAGGCCCAGAACGTACTGAGTCAGGAGAGCAAGCACCTGACGGATGGTTCTCAGATTCAGAATATTGATGGGTAAGTGGGGCCTTTAAGGTCTCCACTGCCCCTGAAACCGCAGCTCCTTCCAGAATCTGCCCCATCCCGACAGACTGGCGTCCGTGGTGACAATTTTCCAAAGGGGGGTCAGGAAAGGCCTGCCCTACACAAGATTGGTCGAGACCAACCACCACAGGAGGGACTGCCGTACACGGGAGGACAACTGGAAGGACTGATCCAACCTGCGCCACTGGTAGCGGGAAAGGAAGCACCCCTGCCCGCTCTGAATCCTCGAAAGGAAGGCCTACCGGAACTTGCCCCCCTAAAGGGACCACAAGGCCTCTTGCGTTGTGGCATCTTACCACCCTTTGCGACTGAATCAATCTTCTTCCCGAACAGACGCAACCCCAAAAAGGGGAGAGCTGTGAGCACCTTTTTGGAAGCTGTGTCCGCTGACCACTGACGCAGCCATACTGACCTGCGAATAGCCACCAGCATAGCTGCTGCCTTGCTACTCATAGTCAGCGCATCGTCCTGAGCGGCCAGGACATAAGCCACAAAAGATTCACACTGCTTAAGCGCAGTGAACTGTTTGCAAGCGGGATTAAGATCCTCATATAGCCCCTGAATTAAGGACTTAATTGCCAATAGAAGAAGGGCTGAAGCACATACCGGGCGCAACGCTGACCCGGAATAGATAAAACCATGTCGAGCGTATTGGTCAATCCGACGATCTTCCCCATCTTTAGGGACAGTGGTCTCAGCAGACTGTACCATAGCCGAGCTGGAGAGCCCTAGTACAGGGGTATCGACGTCAGGAGGGACAGACCAAAGCTTCACCAATTCTGGTGGAAAAGGATAACGCTTTTCCCAACTGGAAGGAATTCCAGATAACCGCGTGGGATGTTCCCATTCCTTAAGAACCACCCTCTCAAAGTGGTGTTGTCTGGGAAAAACCAAACGCGGCTGAGGCTCTTTAAACAACTGACCCTTTGGCGGGGCGGCCGCCTCAGGCGTATCTAAACTCAAAATTTTAAACATTTGAGCCAGAATAGAGGGGGTGTCAAAAACAATCGCCAATCTCATCAGCCACAAGCTGACCTGTCGGCTCATCTGACTCCGACGGGAATTCATCCTCGTCCGGGGATCCATCAGACCATTCCACAGGTTCACAAAACTCGTCCTGTGGAGCCGAAGGTACCGGAGTCAGGTGCCTTCGTTTTGCAGCGGCCTTTAACGCTGCTTTAACGGGCATTACTTTCCGGGGGCTGGGCTGTGCTGCCGCCTCGGAATGCGAATCCCCACTTTTGACAGTGTCATGCGGGGTCCGGAACAGGGAGGGAGAGGTAGGAGATGATGAAGGATGCGATGGACCCGCAGCCAAAGCAACGGACTGGCGCGCAATAGTCTGTTTTGCACAAGGGATGCAAATAAAGACATCATCAGCTGGGAGTGGAACCCCACAACCTACGCACCCCCCGAACGGCTCAGCAGAACCGTTTCCGGAAATTACGGAAGCCTCCATATGGTGATTTATGGTATTCGCAATACTTGGGACTTTTAAGGCATAAGCCAACCCGGGATGCCCCTTTATTAGTAATGTCCCGGAATGGAGGATTTTTTTTTTTTTTTTTTTTTAAATATATATATATATTTTTTTTTTTTAAGTTAAGGTCCCCTTTAATAAACATATTATATATTTATATATATATATATATATATATATATATATATATATATATATATAGTCTATGTATATATACATTAAATAGATATCCCAATAATTAGCCAGGCACATAGAGCCGGAGGGCCACCATAAGCAGGGATCCCAGGATCTGCAAGGAAAAGAAAAACCATCAGATTCTCACATGTGTATAAAAAAACATAAGCATGGCACCAAAGTGCCTTTAAATAAGAGCCAAATCACGCCCCCTTAATAAAAAGTGACTCCCCACTATATCACTGCAAGGAAATGCATTTCCCACTTAACGGCCCCAACGGGTGGGGCCGCTTACCTGGTCAGCGAAGGCAGCAGCCGGAGCAAGACTGCAGCCAGCACGGAAGACTAAGTGCGGCCGCGCGCCCACGCGACTTCCTGCTTTTGAAAGGAAGTAAACGCTGGGCCCGCCGCAAGACGCCGCATGACGTCGGCGCCGCGCCCCCGACGCCGCGTCAGCGGGACCCGCCCCCCCCCCCTACGCCAATCAGCTGGAAATCACTCTCAGATGGGCCACTACACGTGCGCCCAGGAGGCGGAGGGGGGAGGATAAAGACCGCATGGCGCAGCCTAAAGAATACATAAAATGCCAGGCGGGGAAGAGGGGAGGGGGGAGGGGGTAGGGGCCACAAAGCAACAGTCTGCCAAGAAAAGTGGCCAGCCCCTACCCAGCGCAGCCTGCCCTTCAAGCAGACCAAAACCAAAAGTATAGACATGCTGAATAACAGTGAATGCATAATCATGAACACACACACATGTTGAAATGAAGTGATACAAGTGAAACACACATACTTAAAGCACACCCTCACACCCCCCCCCCCCCCCCATAGTGAAGGGAGAAGGGACCGTAACGGGAGAGAAAGGGGCTACGGGGACCCTCGGGACAGGGACATCCCATTTCCGGATCACCATGCCGGATAGCCGCATTGCCCCACGCATGAGGTCGAGCGGTAGGAGATAAGCTCCTAGGCACTTAAAGAGGCTTCCATTCCACCATAAAGGTATACAAACTCAAACCGGGCAGAAATAGACCAAAAGGGGGGTGGCGGGGTAAGAATACCCCAGCCTACCTGTAAGCAGGAGACTTCCATCTTCTGACTTGTCAGCAAGCAGAGAGAAAAAATACTGGTGATTGAAGGGAGGTACCAGGTATATATAGGCCGGAAGGGGGCTCGTTACAAGACTTCCTCTCTGCAGTACGTCACCTGGCAGTGGATTAACCCATTAATGGATGAATATTTAAGAAGTGAAGTGGGGTGTGTGGCACACCAAGAATAATTACATCCTCAAATGTGATGCAGGACGTTGACAGTTCATATCGCTTCTGAGCTGAGATGCAACCAGGGGTCACCCAGAAGGGCATCCCGATATAAGACCCTTGGGAATCTGTTGTGTCCCCGTTTTTGGTGGAGGAACATGAAGAGTACTAATGTAACTTTGAAGTGCCATAGCCAGGAGGTTGAAATCTCCCACTGCAAGCGGCCCCGAGGAATCTCAGGTGGGTTAGGAATATTATATCTACTAAGGTTAGGAGGTATGTCTATCTGGTCCACTGGAACAAGGACTGACCGCAGACACTTCCTACTATGCTTTCGTACTGGAAAGGCGGTATTGAATTCTTGATATCAAATATTGGGCCATACTAAGCTCTGGCCATGTTATGCATGGGTTGGGAGCAATCATCTGTATCATTATTGTGACATAGGGGTGGACCAAGTCACCTAAATAAACCATAAAATGGTCCACCAAACCACCCAATCAAACTAACCAAAGAAAGCGGCAAATGGACAGGCCTTACTGCTTGTCCAGGTCCACCCATGCCTCACAATACTCTCTGGGCCCTCCGGAAGGACCATACGCTCTATTGTTCAGGCAAAAGGGGGGATTAAGTGGGTGGGCACTACAGAGCTCATATTACCTCTGCCTTGGCCCTTGCAACAATTCCTTATATAAAGAAACTAAAAGGAAGCAAATGAAATAAAATAAAGGTTCATGACTAACAGTCTCCTACTGGAGATTTTTCCGTGACAAAAGGCTGGAGTGGTTTAGTCTTCCTGCGCACACTTAAAGTTTAGTTAGGATTTCCTAGCAATCCAGTGTTCCCTGAAACCCCCAAGGAATTTCAGAGGTCCGGAGAAGCGCATGACTGGGGTCTGAAGACATTCATGTTGTGATTGGCAAGTCTAGTCTGTTTACATATTGTTATTTTACGTCTATTGTGTCACAATTTATTAGGCGTATGAATGGGCTTCATGACATTCATGACAATGGGCCAGAGCTCAAGTATTATCACAATGAAAATTAGTGCATCTTTAGAATTTAGAGATGCAGCAGGATGTCCCCAAGCTAAAGTTGTAAAGAAATAGGTTTATATAACATCCTTTTTTAAATGTGCCAATCAAACCATGTTGTACTCTTAAAGTGGTCCTCCACTCAGAATAACAGTCTATCTTATATGTTTCCCACACCCTGTACATACAGGTTGCTCACATTAAAAATTATCCTACCTGCATCTACTGCCTGTTATGAGCCTTTAAACATCCAAGATGGCGGCTCATGGAACATCAGGCAGCCTGCAAACAGGAAGTGCCTTCTGACTGTGCTGCTCTGCATTCTGGGATTGCTGACCTTTTCCTGACCCCCAGCTCTGCTCTGTCTGACCAAAGCACAGCTATAACCCGCCCCCTGTACTTTATCCCACTCTCCTCTCCTCAGTAAGTGTGATGCTTCTGAGGCAAGATGGCGGCGCCCCGTATCCTAAAGTCCTGAACAGAGTTGCAGCCCGGTGGGGGAAAGAATAATAAGAGACTAAAAACCTAAAATATATTATATTTTAGATGCTTGGGAATCGTTTTATAAGGGTTTGGGCTTTTCAATAAATCATCGTGAAGGTCCGGTTCAAGAGTCAATATTGAAAAAAGTACATCCGCTTTTTTACGTCAAAAGTCTTGTTCCGTACATTACTCCTATTCTGCCCCCCTTACATCTATTCTCATCTAGCGGAATAGCATCAAAAATATTCATCCAATTAAAAAATAATAAGGACTTATTTTATTGCCTTTTAATAACACTAGTAAAACCCAAGGTACAAGCAATCTAAAATGTTAGAGAAAACTTTAATCAGTTTCATAAAACACTGCCTGTACATGCTGCCTAATGATGCAAAGTTGACAAGCAGCATGTAGCTGTAACAGAATGTTCTGCGAAACTCTGGAAAGAGAAATCAGATTGGGACAAAAGCTTCAGCAGCTGTGTGCATGTCTCCTATGACTTGATGCAGAAAGATTGCAGAACTGTTTATCAGAAGAGGGCTTTTCAATGGGAAACAGATTTTTACATATGTTCTAAAGCACCATTCCCTACCCCCACCAACTCAACTCCCAGATTGGGTCAAAAGCAGGACCACAGTAAAAAGGTGTTTAACAAAAGATAATGGCATTTAATGTGTGTCCCCTTCATATGGTGAATTAAGGGCAGTTTCAAATTAACTACATCAAACAGCAGAGGGCAGTTAAACACATTTTAAATTGTGAAATTTACAGTATTTGTCAGTCATTAACAGTAAACAAATTCTCTCCTACTTTTGTTCTCACCAGGTAAGTTGTGCCCCATTCATGTGGTTTGTGGGCACTAACAAAATCTTATATTTTCTCTTAACCCAACCACAAACAAAAAAAAAGCCACTCACCTTCAATCCCACGCAGCAGTGCAAATACTGCCCATTGCTTCAAAACCTCCTGGTTTCCGAGAACAGAGCTGCCCGTGGCCTGAGCCCCACACTTTCGCATCGAGCAGAGCCGTCCATTCATTGCAATGGATAGTGCTGATTGAACGACGGGAGGGGCGAGGCCGGCGCGCCATTCTCTGGAACAGGGGGGTTTCGGAGTGTAGTGGCCTGGGCAAGCTTCGCTGAGTAAAGATGGGTGCCTCACCTTTTCCTCATTTTCATGGCACATGTGATCAGCTGTGCTTCTTCCATTATGATTTCCTGGAAGAGCTGCCGGTCATATTACTTCCCCTATAGCTGTGGGCATGTCCGTGCTGGCCATTCAGCAAGGCCTGGTGCGGGTGCTTGCTTAGCTAGAGGTATGAAGGGGATGTGTCGAGGGCTCATGGAAAAGGTGAGTGCATAGGGTGTTCAGAGGGTTTCAGACAGTGGGGCCTCCCAATTCAGGTTGCCCAATAAAGAGGTAGACCAATCACCCAAAAGTCATATTTACTTGAGAGGGGGATTGGTTCCTCTAAGACATGTAAAGATATAATTTGCAAGGGTCTGCCTACTGGGAGAAGTTATGCCCCATACAAATGCCTTCAAGATGACACTCTGAGGCCTGTGTTATCAACCTAACAATGCAAAGCAAACAAAGCAACAACAAAAAAATTATAAAACGTCTTGAATCATTCAATTTTTATAAGGTAAATCAAAGCAAAAGTGAAAAATGAAGCAATAGTACATCACTTGCCCTAGTTACACTAGCTGGTAGTTTTTAAAGTTCTCTGCTTTATAAGCTCATACAGTCCAGTCTGATTCACATATCATGTAATTTAACACATGGAAGGTTCAGGACTATTACACTTACAGATTATGAGAAAACCTGCAGCTAACAAAGCTGATCTTCACTGTGAAATAAGAGCCTATCGTATATGTCTCCCCCACCCTGTACATAAAATACAGACATTATAAATCATCCTACAGGCACCTATTGCATTTTATTTAACCTCCAAGAGCATGTGGAGTATCAGGCTGCATGCAGATAAAAGTGTTTTCTGACTATGCCATTCTGCATTCTGGAATTGATGTTCTTTTCCTGACCCCAGCTCTGCTCTGTGCAAAGCACAGCTATAACCTCACCCCCCTACACTTTTCATCTCCCTCATCTCCTCAGTATGTGATGCTTCTGAGACAAGATGGCGGCATCCATATCCTTGAATCCTGAACAGAGTTGAAGCCCAGCGGGGGGGGGGGGGGAAGAATAATAAGTGAGTGACTAAAAATGTAAAATATATTAATTTTAGATGCTGGGGAATAGTTTATGGGTTTGGGCTTTTCATTAAATTATGCTGAAGGTCCAGTTTAATTCAAGATATTTGACACCAAATTAAATAGGAGATGCAAAAACCTCTAAGAAAAATCTTACCGGTGATGGCAGGAAGGCTTCGTGGAATTTCTTTGGATTGATCCTCAAAGGACCCTAGAAAAGAAGAGCATGGGAACATAAAGTAATCTTCTGCATGCTTATCATAACCTGGTTTATCAAAACATACAAAAACATTTAATTTTATAAAGATGAATCATCTGTTTGATACCTGCAAGAACATTTAAGAGATATATCTATTTGAGCAGTGTTATTTGTATCTTGGTTTATAATAATTGCTTTATGTGTATGCATAGTATACATATACATTAAGATGTATTCCATAACCTGGATAAGGACTACTGAAGAGCCATAGCAGGGACTATCAGGTTTGGAAGCCCTCTGGCCAAATAGCCTCCAGTACCCAGCATTCGGCATTCTGGATACAACAACTCCTGGCTACCCTACAATTTAAACCAGTGGTCCCTTGGAAAAAAAATACCGTTTGGGAGTACTCACCTTTAAAACGGGTATTATGAGTGTGCCATACACTTCACTTCCTTCTTCATGACATCTGGGTTATTCTCCAGTAGAGGGCGAACTTCTGCAGAGATGAATATGCAAAAAAAAAAGAAAGCCCCTCCCAGCAGTAAAGGGACCAGGAAGAACCAAATATAACCGTAACAATCAAAACCAATGGTTCACCATACAAAAGCCCCAGAATACCTGAGACAAACAAGGGTGGGGTGAAGTGGAGTGTATGGCACACTCATAATACCCGTTTTAAAGGTGATTACTCACAAAACGGTATTATTCTAAGTGTGCCATACACTCCACTTCCTTCTTCATGACATCTGGGACATCCAATAGCAGTATCCGTCATGGGTGGGAACCAGAAACCGTAAAGAATGTACCAACTCAAACCACTGCAGCTTGCAGAACCTTGCGGCCAAAAACAGCATCCACTGAAGCCCGCACATCAACCTTGTAAAACTTGGAAAAAGTATGAACAGAAGACCAAGTAGCAGCCTTACAAACTTGCTCAACAGAAGCCTGGTGCTGAAAAGCCCAGGATGCACCAACAGCACGAGTAGAGTGCGCAGTAACCCTAAAAGGGGGGGAGTCCTCCCCTTAGCAGAATAGGCCCCAACAATGGCCTGACAAATCCATTTGCTAATCGTAGATTTAGCAGGAGCCAAACCTTTCCTGGGCCCGCAGGGCACCACGAAAAAAGCGTCCGTCTTGCGGAAGGAAGAAGTAATCACCAAATAGTACTTCACACAGCGAACAACATCCAAATTGTGCAAAACCCTCTCCTTGTCATTGCTAGGCTTAGGACACAAGGAAGGGAGAACAATGTCCTGATTGAGGTGGAAGGCAGACACCACCTTAGGAAGGAAATCCGGCTTAAAACGAAAAAACACCTTATCCTGGTGTCTCTCAAAATAAGGGGCCTGAATCGACAGGGCCGCCAACTCAGAGACACGCCGGACAGAGGTAATAGCCACCAAGAAAGCAACTTTCTGAGTGAGAACCGAAAGAGCTATATCCTGTAACGGCTCAAAAGGAGGACCCTGCAGAGCCGAAAGAACCGAATTCAAATCCCAAACAGGGACTACAGCCGAGGGGGCCGCACATGCGCGACCCCTTGGAAAAAAGTCTTACCCAGCAGGTGTAATGCAAAAGACCTCTGGAAGAAAACCGACAGAGCAGAAACCTGTCCTTTCAAAGTACTGAGCTGGAACCCAAGATCCAGATTATGCTGAAGAAAATCCAAAATCCTGGGTATAGAAAAAAACCCTGCAAGGCAAGGTTCTAGCCTCACACCAATCAATGTAGGACCTCCAAGTCCTATAGTAAATGCCAGAAGAGGACCGCTTCCTAGCCCTAATCAGGGTCTGAACAACAGCCTCAGACAAACCTTCCTCTTTCAAGATGAAGGTTTCAGCAGCCAAGCCGTCAAAGCCAGCGTTTGTAAATTGGGGTAAAGTAGATGACCCTGAGATAGCAGGTCCAGCAGCAAGGGAAGCCGGTACTGGTCTACGGCCATCCTTACGTCTGCGTACCAAACTCTTCTTGGCCACCTTGGAGCCACCAGAATCGCTGGTGCCCCTTCTAGAACCAGTTTGCGAACTACCCTGCCCAGCATGGAGACAGGTGGAAACAGGTACAGAAAACCCAGGTCCTCCCAAGCCAGTGACAAGGCATCCACTGCCAAGGCCATGAGATCCTGAGAAAGACACAAAGGCCGGAAGTTTGTGATTGTGCCTCGAGGCAAAGAGATCCACCTCCGGAGTCCCCCACCTGCGGCAAAGATCCAGAAAAACCTCGGGGTTGAGAGACCACTCTCCGTGGCGAGAGGATCCCCTGCTCAGGGAATCCGCCTCCGTATTCTCCACTCCCGGAATGTAGACTGCCGAAAGGCAAGGAACATTGCTCTCCGTCCAGTGCAGGATGAGAGAGACTTCCCTGAGGGCACTCCTGCACTCCTTGGTAATTTATGTAAGCCACTGCCATTCGGTTGTCCGAACGCACCTGAACTGGAAGACCCCACAACTGTGTGGTCAGCCAAGCCAGAACCAGTCGAATGGCTCTGAGCTCCAATACATTGATGGGGATGTGAGCCTCCTGGGGACCCCACACCCCGCTGAACTGATGACTCTTCCAATAACCTCCCCAGCCCGACAGGCTGGCATCCGTGGTAACCGTCTCCCAACAAGGGACCAGAAAGGATCTGCCCATCACCAGACTGCTCGAGTCCAGCCACCACCGAAGGGGACTGCCGAACCCTGGGAGACATCTTGAAAAGGTTGATCCAATGACTGTGGGCTCCTGTCCCAATATGTCAATAGAAGTTGAAGAGATCTCATGTGAAACTGTGCAAACGGCACCGCCTCAGAGGACACCATCAGACCCACCAGTTTCATCCCCTGTCAGATAGAGGGACAAGGACTGACCAGAAGAAGATGGATCAGGCCCTGAATCCCCTGCACTTTGGCCTGGGGCAGAAACACTCTGGCCCGACTGGTATCCAGATTCATGCCCAGAAATGAAATCACTCGAGACGGGGAGAGAGAGAAGACTTGGTGCGGTTGATCACCCACCCAAACCTCTCCAGGGTCGACACCACCTGGTGGGTGTCCAGTTCTGCCTGTTGAAGGGAAGAAGCTGAAATCAACAGATCGTCCAGATAAGGCACAATGCGAATGCCCTGAGATCTGAGCAGAGCCATTACGCCCGCCAAAACCTTGGTGAAGACCCTCGGTGCCGAGGTCAGACCGAAGGGAAGAGCTACAAATTGATAATGTTGATCCTCCACCGCAAACCGGAGGAATCTCTGATATGCCTGAAAAATTGGAACATGCAGATACGCATCCTTGATGTCTATGGATGTCATAAAATCCCCTTGGCAAAGGGAATTGATAGCCGAGTCTCCATGCGGAACTTCTTGGCTCTGAGAAACCTGTTGAGAACCTTGAGATCTAAAATGGGTCTCACCGAACCCTCCTTTTTGGGAACCGTGAAAAGGTTGAAGTAGTAACCCTTGCCTCTTTCCAACAGAGGCACTGGGCATATAATCCCCTTGTCCAGAAGGCTTTTTACTGCTAACAGGAGCCCCTGTGCAGCCTGAGGGTCCGAGGGCACCCGAGACCTTAAGAATCTTGGGGGCGGCCAGTACTCGAACTCCAGTTTGTACCCAGAGGAGACCACTCCCAAGATCCAATTGTCTGTGACCTCCCGGGCCCAGACCTGGAAGAAGAGCCGCAGCCGTCCCCCCACCCTTGCGGGTGAGGGCGCCCCTTCATTGCTGAGCTGGTTTAACGGCAGGCTTGGGCTTGGAACCCCAGGCAGCCGCGGGACGTGCCTGACCTCTGCCTCTGTTCCAGGACGAGCCCCTGACACCTGAGAAGGCCAGACCCCTAGACACTCTGGCCCCTCGAAAGGAAGGAGTGAACGAGCCCGCCCCCCGAAAGGGACGGCGCTGCTTCCTCCGCTGAGGTAACTTACCTCCTTTAGCAACAGCATCCAATTTACCTACAAACAGCCGTGCACCCAAGAAGGGGAGAGCTGTGAGCGACTTCTTGGCTCCCACGTCCGCTGTCCACTGACTGAGCCAGACCAGTCTGCGCATGGCCACCAGTAAGGCTGATGTCCTACTACACACGACAATGGAGTCTTCCATCGCAGCCATGACAAAATCCATAAACAATTTGCACTTGTTAAGTATAGCGAACTCAGCGCCATCTGGATCAAGCTCAGTGTTATTCAGCCAGTCCCTGATAAGAGACCTGGTAGCAAGCGAAACCAGGGCAAATGCACTAACCGGCCGCAGGGCCGAGCCCACGATGGCAAATGTATGGCACGCAATCTGATCAAGGCGCTTATCCTCGCCATCCTTAAGGGAGGTGGCGTCAGGGGTGTTCAGCACAGAAGAGTTGGTCAAACCTAAAACAGGCGCGTCGAACTCGGGAGGCGAAGACCAGCGCTTGACCTCCTCCACCGGAAAAGGATACTTCTTATCCCATCCCTGAGGCACACCAGGAAGCCGGTAAAGCCTCTCCCATTCTCCAAGTATCAGCGCATCAAAATGACCCTGGGAAGGGAATTCCAGACGGGGCTTGTGAGCCCCCAAAAAATCCCCCTTCTTAAGAGGGGGCGCCTCAGGTGGATCAATATCCAACACCTCCAATAAATATGACAAAACAGTGGCCGTATCAACGGCATCTCCCAGCGCCTGCCCGACATTGGAATTCCCAGGCTGACCATAGTCAGCCTCTGAATCCTGATACAATTCCCCCTCCTCTAACGGGGAATAATCGGACAATTCAGCGGACTCGTCGGCAGGATCCCACAAAGGCTGGGCCGACGACAACTGTCTCTTTTTAGCCTGGGCCTTCTTGCCCACCGTGCTAGCAATCATTTTCTCTATGCTGGCCAACCGAGCCCAAACATGAGAAAGCAACTCCCCACTGGTACCAATGTCACTTGGGGTGCGGATCAGGTGTGGAGGGGAAGGCGATGAAGCGGGAGGAGCCGACCCAGAAGGCTGGGTACCAGACTGCCGCGTTATGGCCTTTTGTGTACATGGTATACAAATCAGCACATTCTCCCCCGTAAGGGATACCCCACACATGGCCCGGATTGTCCCGAAGGGATCCCGGGCCCGGTATCCTGCAGAGCCTCCATATGGTGAAATTTTTGTGGTCAGTCGCAAGACCGCAGGGAATTACGCATAAGCAACCCGGGATGCCCCTTAAAAGTCCCGGTGGGAGGATTTTTGCGTGGACAATTTTTATTTCTAGGGACCCCAGGACCAGGAGGGACCCCCTAATTTGCACATATACAGGGCCTGTAAAACACAAAATAAGCCACATAAGAGCAGAGCAGTGTAAATGCAATAGCATATGATCTAACAGCCACACACGGAAAAAAAAAATAATTATATATATATATATACACATACATACACACACACATATATACCACACACAGCCAAAAACAGAGACCAGTGGGGGCCCCCACGCACACACACCAGCTGAAGAAAATGGCCATCAGGCCCTTACCACCCCGAGTGCAATCTGCCTGCCAGGAAAGATGGCCCCCACGCTGCCTCGTGCCTAGGAAGGGAGAGCAGGGGGAGGGCAGGCCAGCGCAGAACGCGTGTTTCACAAGGCCACGCCCCCCTCCCAGCAACACCTACCCCTAGCAACGAGCCTGTCATCGCACCAAATAAGGGGGCGGGCTACCGCGGCCACGCCGAGAGCCCGGCCCCGCACCCTTCCCGAATGCAGCCTGAGGGGGAGAAGCTCCCTCAGGCTGAAGTCAAGCATTGAGGCCAGTAACAGTAAGCACTCACACACACACACAAGTAAAAACACACACACTGACTAAGTATGGGTAAAACGAAATATAGGCCAGGCCCCCCCCCCTTCCCCCTGGAGGGGAATCAGGGACCCTGAAAGGGGGAATCCAGCCAGGAGCCGGCCATAAGTCTAAAGGGTCGGTGCATCCCACACCAGGATCACCAAAAAACCTAGATAACCGCCTACCCCATAGTGAGGTCTCACGGTGGAGCAGTGCTCCTGCTGCACCCATAGGGTGCTCCTACCTTCACCAGGACCCACAGCCTAAGCTGGGAGGCTCAATATAGGGCAATTTAGAAGGGTCCTGGCAGTAATAGGGATAATTAGAAGGCCGGGCGCGAGCCCGGCTTACCTGTAAGCAAAGAAGTCCTCATCTTCTGTCTTGTCGCCTTCTCTGCAGAGAAGAAACTGGGGAATTGGTGGGAGGTCCCAGGTATATATGGACCGGGAGGGGCTTTCTTTTTTGCATATTCATCTCTGCAGAAGTTCGCCCTCTACTGGAGAATAACCCAGATGTCATGAAGGAGGAAGTGGAGTGTATGGCACACTTAGAATAAATTACATAAAATGTTACAGTCCTCAGCCCTTCATGTCTTCCATTCTTCCTGCTCCAGTGGTCTAGTTCCCTTCCAGCTGCCTTGGGGTTCTGCAAAAGCTAAGGTACAGTTGACAGGCAGGGAAGCATACTTAAACTAAAGATGAAACCAGCTCCAGATCCAATTTTGCCTCAATTGAACAGAGCCACATTCCCCGACTTAATGCCAGCACCCATTCACTTGAATGGACTGGAACCCAAATGGAGCCGACCGATGCGGCTTTGCATCATTCTCACCGCCAGCCGCACAGAGACTAAGGAGCCCCATACCTCCAAGTGACACTTTTACCCCCAACAAGTCAACCAGCCCAGAGGGCTGTGCATAGGGGCAGGTAAGCCAGGGCTCAAGGGCCAAACTACCCTGGCCCTAGTATTTACCAGCGCCTATGCCCTTTGTCACAGGTCTGGGTGTTCTTCCGTGGAAACCAGGGGAAGACTGAGCTAAGGCAGAGGGTGTTCTCACATTCCCCCGGGGCATGTGGGAGTTTGGTTAAGCCCCCTTCTTCCTTGGCATCCTGGGTAATGCAAAGGGCAATAAGCATTCAAACTTTAGGAGGTAGAGTCTCTTTAAAATCTCTTATGTCACTTGAGAGAAGAGGCATGGATGGAGATACCTCAGGAAATTCTAGTAGACAGCTGTAGTATAAAAGATCTGACCCGACAGCGAGCACTACCAGTGTCTGGATGCCAGGGTAGATGCAAGGGGGAAATGTAGCCTTCTGATCAGTAGACCAGGCTATAGAAAGAAGATGCAAAAAGGTTACATTTAGATTACTACATTTTTTGTGTCACATTTTTATTCAACCCTTTGTGAACTAGCAAGAGGTCTAGGGAATGCCTGTAACGGTTTACAGGGTAAAGGGGGCCGGAATGTCCCCTGTTGACACTAGAAGGTGGCATGAGGAAGAATTGACCTGGGTCTTGAGGGTTATCCAGAATGGGGTGAAAAGGACCCAATTGGCAAGATCTAGCTTCAGCCCACAGCCAAATAATAATTATGACTGTGAAGCATAGGTTGACACCAAAATGATGTAGCAAAACATGAACACAGTGTTCAAATAATTTTTATTTAGCTTTTAGCTCAGGTGCAGGGCTCACATCAGATTAATCTCTAGATTTCTGGAGCAAGTTCTTATCCTAGTTTTCCCTTCAACCCATCTGCAGGTTCAGTGTTTCCAAGACAGAAAACAGAGGTTCGCCCAAGATTTGACAAACCACATGCCTGCAGCTGCTAGTTTGACTTTCTAGAATGTCTTCAAGCAGATCTGTGGGCTTCGGGCCACTTAAAATCAATGCTATAATACAAAAAAGCAGAGAAAATCTAGAGGTTCCTCAAACTATATGTAACTAGAGACACCAGAAAATGGTAATCTTTCACATGGGAGATTAAGTTAGCTACTCATCAATGCCTCACATTTTCTAATATGACTTGTAGAAGACGAAAACTTTTCTGACAATTTTATAAAATCGGTAGGGAAATTGGGCTAAGTGGTAAATGTGTGCTATGTAGAAGAAAAACCTGAACCATTGAACCTAGTTCCCGCACAAGGCTTTTATTATTTTTATCTGAAAAAATGATGCATTTAGTCAAAGCCTGGTCTTTAAAGTGCTATAGCAGGCAAAGGTCATTGTTATACCATTGCGACGAGCTACATTTGGCACTGTTGTAAAATCTCTTGTTTTTAAATTGAAGCAGAAATGGTCAAGATATTGGGGCTTACAGATTCAGCCAATGACATTCTCTTTCATCTCACCCCCCAATCAGCTCAGCAGAGCAGGAAAAAAAAATGTAAATCCCAATATCTCTGCCATTTCTTCAATTTAAATAATGGAAAGCACTAGCACTTTTAACTGTGTACAGTCCACATTTTAAGAGAACAAAACATACATTTTAAATTAGTATCGAAGATCCAGTCAGGAAGAAAAATGTATATGAAATGACTACATCGTATAGCTCATTTTTGAGTATAGATGCAACTCTAGTAAATTAACACTTATATTTTTTTAAAGCTGAATGTTTATTGTTACATATATACATATTCCAAACCCAACGCCAATTAGCCAGCAAGCAGCTCACCTGATGCCTATACCATTTGCCCCGCATCTAATTCCTGTGGGACAGGGCAGACGCTGTTGCGTCAATTTTATTCCTCCACTCAAAAAAGCAATTCTGTGAATACTAACCTGTAGAATGTTTTTTGTTTTTGCATGGCACAGCCCGTTTTGGTATTCATAACAGTTGTGGCGGAATAACCCAACTGTTATGAATACAGAAGCAGGCCGTGCCATGCAATAAAGAAAAAGTGGTCCTACAGCCACTTAGCCATATAGTGCTCTCAGTGTGAGCAAGCACAGCAAAACAAAGTGGTCCCACAGCTGTCCTTGACCACACCACGTTTAAAGCTGCACTATGACATGCCCTTGCCAGATCAGCCACAAACCCAGAAACTGAAGCAAAGAAAATACCATTTAGTGATTACTTACCTGTAAAACGGGTATTATAAGTATGTCTCACACCCTGCTTCGGAAATATTAATTACACGTGGGTTATGTTCAGTAGAGGGCGAACTTCTGCAGAGATGACTAGAAAAAAGAAGCCCTTCCCGGTCCATAA
The DNA here is from genome assembly GCA_027917425.1 of Gastrophryne carolinensis. NCBI lineage: Eukaryota > Metazoa > Chordata > Amphibia > Anura > Microhylidae > Gastrophryne > Gastrophryne carolinensis. Next base: position 200,342,764 of record CM051237.1, read on the forward strand.
ATACCTGGGACCTCCCACACATTCCCCAGTATAAGAAAGCAGTAAGGGGACCAGGAAGAGCAAATAAAATCTATGAGAAAAAAGTACCACCATATAGAGGATCCAAGATACAACTGGACTGGGTGGGACGAAGCAGTGTGTGAGACATACTTATAATACCCATTTTACAGGTGAGTAATCACAAGATGGTATTATTCCAAGTATGTCTCACACCCTGATTCGGAAATATTAATTACATGTGGGACATCCAATAGCAGTGTCCAAAAAGGGTGGGGATCCCAACAGGCAATAGTGCACAAATTAAACCACTGCAGCTTGCAGAACTTTGCGGCCAAAGGCTGAGGCCCACACATCAACCTTATAAAACTTGGAAAAGGTATGAACAGAAGACCAAGTAGCAGCTGTACAAACTTGTTCAACAGAAGCCTGGTGCTGAAAAGCACAGGAAGCCCCAACAGCACGAGTAGAATGAGCAGTGATCTGAAAAGGGGGATCCCTCCCCTTGGCAGAATAGGCTCCAACAACGGCCAGACATATCCATTTACTAATGGTAGACTTGACGGACGCCAAACCCTTCTTGGGCCCAGAGGGCACTACAAACAAGGCATCCGTCCTACAGAAAGGAGAAGTAGCCACCAAATAGTACTTCACACAACGAACAACATCCAAAGAGCGCAGGACCCTCTCTGTCATTGCTAGGCTTAGGACACAAGGAAGGGAGAACCACATCCTGATTGAGATGGAAGGCAGAGACCACTTGAGGTAGGAAATCTGGCTTAAAACGGAAGACCACCTTGTCCTAATGTCTTTCAAAGCAAGGGGCCTGAATGGCAGAGCCGCCAACTCAGAAACACATCGAACAGAGGTAATAGCCACCAAAAAGGCAACCTTTTGCGTGAGAAAGGAAAGTGCAACATCCTGCATCGGCTCAAAAGGAGGCCCCTGGAGAGCCGACAGAACCAAATTCAAGTCCCAAACAGGCAACAAAGGCTTTCGAGGGGGCTGCACGAGTGACCCCCTGGAAAGTCTTAACCAAAGGGTGGAGAGCAAAAGACCTTTGAAAGAAAACTGCCAGGGCGTAGACCTGCCCTTTCGAGGTACTAAGCTGAAAACCCAGGTCCAAACCATGTTGAAGAAACTCCAAAATCCTGGGAATCGAAAACACCCTACAAGGCAAGGCCCTAGCCTCACACCAATCAATTTAGGACCGCCAAGTCCTGTAGTAGATGTTAGAGGAAGACTTCTTCCTAGCCCTAACAAGTGTCTGGATCACGGCATCAGACAAATTTCATCTTTTAGAATGGAGGTTTCAGCAGCCACGCCGTCAAAGCCAGTGTTTGTAAATTGGGGTAACAAAGCTGACCCTGAGTGACCAGATCCGGAAACCGGGGCAACCTGTACTGATTGACCGCCAGCCGCACAACGTCTGCGAACCACACCTGTCTTGGCCTCCTTGGAGCCACCAGAATTACTGGCACATCCTCTTGAACCAGCTTGCGCACCACCCTGCCTACCATGGAGAAGGGAGGAAACATGTACAGGAGACCCAGATCCCTCCAGGCAAGGGACATGGCATCCACTGCCAGAGCCAGAGGATCCTGAGACAGAGACAAAAAAAAAAAAAAAAAAAAACAGGGAGCTTGTGGTTGTGACAGGGGGCAAAGCGATCCACCCCTGGGAACCCCCACTTGTGACAAAATGGATAGAAATACCTTGTTGTTGAGGGGCCATTCCCCTCAACGAGAGGACCTCCTGCTGAGGGAGTCCGCTTCCATGTTCTCCACACCTGGAATGTACACCGCCGAGATGCATGGAACATTGCTCTTGAGCCATGCAAGAATCAGAGAAACTTCCCTGAGGGCACTCCTGCTGCGAGTCCATCCTTGGTGATTGATGTAAGTGACCGCCGTCCAATAGTCTGATCAAACCTGACCCGGTAAGCCTTGGAGGTGATGCGTCAAGTGCAACAGCACCAACCGGATAGCCCTCAGCTCCAAGACGTTGATGGGGGTGTGAGCCTCTTGAGGCCCCCACAGCCCCTGGAACTGATGTTCCTTCCAGAAACCCCCCCCCCCCAGCCCGACAGGCTGGCATCCGTGGTGACCTTCTCCCAACAAGGGGCCAGAAAAGATCTGCCCCTCAGAGATACCCTCTCCAAGAAGGGTAGCCCTGTGAGCGCCTTCTTAGCCGCCATATCAGCCGCCCATTGGCGCAACCAAACCGATCGGCGTATAGCCACAAGCAAAGCCGAGGTTCTACTACACATGCATATTGTATCGTCCAAAGCTGATAAGACAAAGGTCATGAACAAATCACACCTTGTAAGCGCTGCAACTTATCACTAGCAGGGTTAAGATGGGGACCATTCAACAGGTCCCTAATTACAGATATGGTAGCCACGGCCGTGAGAGCTGAAGCACAAACGGGGCGCAGGGCCGAACCCACACTGGCAAAGGCGTGTGACGCCATTTGATCAAGACGGTCCTCACCATCCTTCAGCGTGGTGGAGTCTGGTGAATGCACAACCGATGTGTAGGACAACCCCAGAATCGGAGCGTCGACTTCTGGGGGTGACGACCAGCGCTTCACCGTGTCCACCGGGGCCTTTCCCATTCCTTAAGAATCAATTTGTCAAAATGCTTCTGATCAGGAAGCTAAAGGCGAGCTTCAGTGGCCCCCAAAAAATTCCCCCTCTCTGCGGAGGGGCCTCTGCCGGAGGGGAAATAGCAAGAACCTCAAGAATATGGGCCAGAAGTCTGGGGGTATCCACAGTATCCCCACGCTCCTGCCCAGCATCAAAGAACTGCTGATCATAAGAGACTTCAGAGTCTGAAAACAATTCCCCTTCTTCAAACAGGGAATAATCAGACCAGTCAAAGGAGTCATATTCCTCATAATCAAAACCCGGCACAGCCGGTACCAAATGCCTTCTCTTAGCTGGGACTTCCGGGCCGCAGAGCTAGCAATCAATTTATTATTTTTTTTTTTTTTTTTTTTTTAATGTTGGTCAATCTAGCACAGACATCAGATTGCGACTCCCCGCTAATGATCACATCACTTGGGGTCAAAGCCAGACGCCTGGGACCCAGACTGTTGCGTAATGGCCTGCTGAGCACATGGAATGCAAATAAGCACATTATCCCCCGCAAGGGATACCCCACAAACCACACACTGCCGGGATTGCCCCAAAGGGATCCTGAGCCTGGTATCCTGGGAAGCCTTCATACGGTGATTTTTTTATGGTAGTCGCAATGACCAGTGGGAATTACGCTAGTAAGCCACCCGGGATGCCCCTTAACGTCCGTTACTGGGAGGATTTTTAAAGCCCCAATTTTGAATGAGGGACCTAAGGACCGGGAGAGAACCTCCTTTTAACTAACAAGGAAGGTAATCCCCCTGGAAGACATAATAAAAAGGGGGTACCATAAGCAAAAAGGGCCATTAACACAGACACACATATATATATATATATATATATATATTATACCTAAAGGTCTATAACAACCAAACATGCAGCCCCATACACATTCCTATGTACAATCAGACAAAAGGATAAGCATACAAGCCCCGCAGGGCACTCACAGTTAGGACCAAGTAAAATGGCGACCGGACCACACCAGTAGCAGCAATGCCAAGTGAAAGAAGAGGGGCGGGCCAGCGCAGATCGCCGCAGGTGGCCCCGCCCCCTCCTGTAAGGAAGAGGAACCTCCGTGGGCGCCGAGGAGAGGGGAGCGAGCTCCCGGCCCCACCCCCTCTCCTAACTGAGGAGAAGAACAATGGCCGCTCTCCCAGCACGCCGCGGAGCCGGCCCGGACTCCAGGCCGCCGTCCACCAGACGCGGCCTGGCAATGTGAAACACCCACATACACTCACTCACACACACATACAAACAAAAAATACTATTTTGTGAGTACTCACCTGAAAAATGGGTATTGTTGGTGTGCCACACACCCCGCTTCACCTTTAGATATTCATCCATTATTGGTTAATCCACCGCAGGTGATGTAGTGCAGAGAGGAAGTCTTGTAACGAGCCCCCTTCCGGCCTATATATACCTGGTACCTCCCTTCAATCACCAGTATATTTAAAAAGCAGAAAGACAAGGTACCAGTATTCCACCAGTAACCTCAAAATCAAATTTGATATAAATAAAAAAGCTTCACCATATAAAGGCTTCGGAACTACCGAAAAACAAAGGGTGGGAGTGAAGCGGGGTGTGTGGCACACCAACAATACCCATTTTTCAGGTGAGTACTCACAAAATGGTATTATTCTTGGTGTGCCACACACCCCGCTTCACCTTTAGATATTCATCCATTATTGGGACATCCAAAAGCAGTGTCCACAAGGGCTGGGCTACTCAAGGCCAGGTGAAGCATAACTTAAATGACTGCAGTCTGCAGAACTTTGCGGCCAAAAACAGCATCCGCTGAGGCCCGCACATCAACTTTGTAAAACTTAGAAAAAGTGTGAACAGAAGACCAAGTGGCGGCCTTACAAACCTGTTCAACAGAAGCTTGGTGCTGAAAAGCCCAAGACGCCCCAATGGCGCGAGTAGAATGAGCAGTGATACGAAAAGGGGGAACTTTCCCCTTAGCAGAATAGGCCGCAGTAACGGCCTGACGTATCCACTTGCTAATGGCAGATTTGGCTGGTGCCAAACCCTTCTTAGGCCCATGGGGCACAACAAAAAAGGAATCCGTCCTATGGAAAGGAGACGTGATAATCAAGTAGTACTTAACACAGCGTACTACATCCAAACAATGCAACACCCTCTCTTTGTCATTCTTAGGATTAGGACATAAGGAGGGAAGAACAATGTCTTGGTTCAAATGAAAAGCAGAAACAACCTTGGGAAGAAAGTCTGGCTTGAACCGAAAGACCACTTTATCCTGATGCCTCTCAAATTAAGGCGCCTGGATAGTCAAGGCCGCCAACTCTGAGACACGCCGGACCGAAGTGATAGCTACCAAGAAGACAATCTTCTGAGTCAGGGTGGACAAAGCAATATCTTGCAAAGGCTCAAAAGGAGGAGCCTGAAGAGCGGAAAGAACCAAATTCAAATCCCAAACAGGGAGTAATGGTTTCCTGGGAGGCCGCACATGCGTAACCCCCTGGAAAAAAGTTTTAACCAAAGGTTTAAGCGCAACACGCTTCTGAAAAAAGATAGATAAGGCAGAAACTTGCCCTTTCAATGTACTAAGCTGAAGCCCAGAGTCCAGCCCTGATTGTAAAAACTCCAGAATCCTGGAGATTGAAAAGACCCTACAAGGAAAAGATCTTATCTCGCACCAGGCGATATAGGCTTTCCAAGTCCTATAATAGATGATAGAAGAAGACCTCTTCCGAGCACTGATCAGAGTCTTAACGACTGAATCAGAAAGACCCTCCTCCTTCAGGATGGAGGTCTCAGCAGCCAGGCCGTCAAACCTAGCGCTGGTAAATTGGGGTAACACAATCGACCCTGAGTGAGCAGATCGGACCGAAGAGGCAGAACGACTTGGTCCACCGCCAGCCACGATGTCTGCGAACCACACTCGCCTTGGCCACCTTGGGGCCACGAGAACGGCGGACACCTTTTCCAGAGCCAACTTCCGAAGCACCCTGCCTAGCATGGGTATCGGAGGAAACAGGTATAGAAATCCCAGATCCCCCCAGCTCAGGGACATGGCGTCCACAGCCAGAGCCAGAGGATCCTGGGAGAGCGACACGAAGTTCGGGAGCCTGCGATTGTGACGAGAGGCAAACAGGTCCACCTCCGGTGTCCCCCATCGGAGACATAGTGAGCGAAACACCCGAGGATGGAGAGCCCATTCTCCCAGACGGGGAGAGCCCCTGCTCAACCGGTCCGCTTCCTGGTTCTCCACTTCTGGAATGTATACCGCCGAGAGACCAGGAACATGGGCCTCTGCCCAGGTCAGGATCAGGGACACCTCCCTGAGAGCACTCAGGCTGCGAGTCCCTCCCTGATGATTGATGTAAGCAACCGCTGTTTGATTGTCTGAACGCACCTGGACCGGAAGGCCCAGGACGTGCTGAGTCAGGAGAGCAAGCACCTGACGGATGGCTCTCAGTTCCAGAATATTGATGGGTAAGTGGGCCTCCTGAGGTCCCCATTGCCCCTGGAACTGCAGCTCCTTCCAGAATCTGCCCCATCCCGACAGACTGGCGTCCGTGGTGACAATTTCCCAAAGGGGGGTCAGGAAAGACCTGCCCTTCACGAGATTGGTCGAGACCAACCACCACTGGAGGGACTGCCGGACCCGGGAGGACAACTGGAAGGGCTGATCCAGCGACCGAAGCCGTCGGTCCCAAGACGCCAACAGATAAAGCTGAAGCGTCCTCGTGTGGAATTGAGCAAAAGGAACTGCCTCAAAGGAAGCAACCATCAACCCTACCAGCCTCATCCCCAGACGGATGGACGGCCGAGGATTGGAGAGTAGGACCCGAGCCAACTCCTGAATCAGATGAATTTTGGACTGAGGAAGAAACACACTGTGCTGATGAGAGTCCAACTGCATCCCCAGGAAGGACACTACCCTGGCCGGAGCGAGGGAGGACTTGGGGAAGTTGATCACCCAACCAAAGCTTTCCAGCGTGGAGACCACCATGCTGGTGTCTGTCTCTGATTGATTGAGCGACGGAGCCATGATGAGAAGGTCGTCCAAATAAGGCACAACACGAATGCCCCGAGATCTGAAAATAGCTATGACCCCTGCCAACACCTTGGTGAACACTCTTGGAGCTGAGGTAAGGCCAAACGGAAGTGCCACGAATTGATAATGCTGATCCTTCATCACGAATCGAAGAAAACATTGATGAGCGTGGCAGATGGGAACATGAAGGTAAGCATCCTTGATGTCTATGGACGTCATGAAGTCCCCTTGCCGAAGAGAGCCAACAGCAGTGCGCAAGGTTTCCATGCGGAACTTCCGAAACCGGATGAACCTGTTGAGCAACTTCAGGTCCAAGACGGGACGAACTGTCCCATCTTTCTTGGGGACTGCGAACAGATTGGAGTAGAAACCGAGGCCCGTCTCTAAGCGCGGTACCGGCCGGATGACCGCTATCTCTAGTAAATTCTTTACCGACGCCAGGAGCCCCTGTGCGGCGACAGGATCGATGGGCACCGAGACCGAAAGAACCGTGAAGGAGGGCGAGACTCGAATTCCAGCTTGTAACCGGACGACACTACCTCCTGAATCCATCTGTCCGGAACTTCCCGGTTCCAAACCTGGGAGAAGTGTCGTAATCGTCCCCCCACCCGCACGGGTGAGGGCAGCCCCTCATTGCTGAGCGGGCTTACCAGCAGGTTTGGGCTTGGAGCCCCGGGACTGGGCGGGACGGCCACGGCCCCTCCCCCGAGTCCAACCTGTACAACTAGTAGAGGGAAGGGAAGCCCCCCTGCCCGCTCTGTATCCTCGAAAGGAAGGCCTACCAGAACCTGCCCCTCTAAAGGGGCGTCGAGGCCTTCTGCGCTGTGGCATCTTACCACCTTTCGCGACAGAGTCAATTCTCTCCCCAAACAGACGTAGCCCCAAAAAGGGGAGAGCTGTGAGCACCTTTTTAGAAGCTGAATCCGCCGACCACTGTCGCAGCCATACAGACCGACGAATGGCCACCAGCATTGCCGCTGTCTTGCTACTCATAGCCAGCGCATCGTCCTGAGCGGATAGAACGTAGGACACAAAAGATTCGCACTGCTTAAGCGCAGCGAACTCATTACAAGCGGGATTGAGATCCTCGTAGAGCCCCTGGATTACAGATCTTACTGCTAATAGAAGAAGGGCCGAAGCGCACACAGGGCGCATCGTTGACCCAGCATAAATAAAGCCATGGCGAGCATACTGGTCAATCCTACGATCCTCCCCATCTTTAGGGACAGAGGTCTCAGCAGACTGTACCATAGCAGTGCTAGAGAGCCCTAGCACAGGGGTATCGACTTCAGGAGGAATGGACCAAAGCTTCACCAATTCTGGCGGAAAGGGATAACGCCTTTCCCACCTGGGAGGGATCCCAGATAACCGCGTGGGATGTTCCCATTCCTTAAGGACCACCCTTTCAAAGTGGTGCTGTCTGGGAAAAACCAAACGCGGCTGAAGCTCTTTAAACAACTGGCCCCTTGGCAGGGTGACAGCCTCAGGCGGATCTAAATTCAAAATTTCAAACATTTGAGCCAAAATGGAGGGGGTGTCAAGGGCAACCCCCGCCGACCAATCGCCAGTCGCATCAGCCTCAAGCTGATCTGCAGGCTCATCTGACTCCAAGAGGAATTCTTCCTCATCCGGGGAGCCATCGGACCATTCCACAGGCTCACATAATTCGTCCTGTGGAGCCGAAGATACTGGAGTCAGGCGCTTCCGTTTTGCAGGGGCCTTCAACCCTGCCTTAACAGGCAATACTTTCCGAAGGCTGGACAACTTTGCCGCCACCTCGGATTGCGAATCCCCACTTTTGACGGTGTCATGCGGGGTCCGGAACAGGGAGGGAGAGGCAGGAGATGATGGAAGTTGCGACGGGCCAGCAGCCGGATCAACAGACTGACGCGCAATACTCTGCTTTGCACAAGGAATGCAAATAAAGACATCATCAGCCCCACATTTTACACACCCCCTGGACGACTCTGATGAGTCGTTTCCGGTAGTCAGGGAAGCCTCCATATTGGTGATTTATGGTATCGCAAATACTGGGATTTTTAAGGCATAAGCCAACCCGGGATGCCCCTTTATCAAAAAATGTCCCGGAAGGGAGGTTTTTTTTTTTTTTTTTTTTCAAGAAAAAGGTCCCCCTTAGTAAATATATATATATATATATATCTAAGAATATATATATTAAATGTGTAAACTTTATATATAAAAAATATCCCCCTTTTTCTTTTCTAAAAAAGAAAGACTAGCCAGGCAACATAGAGCCGGAGGGCCGCTATAATCAGGGATCCCAGGATCTGAAAGGAAAAAAACAAACCATCAGATCCCCATATAAGTGTAACACATGCAGCATGTCTTATGCATCATATATAAATAATAAGAGTGCCTCTTTAAAACGCTTCCCCAAATATCCCCCTTTTTTCTCCATAAGAAATAAGGACAAAAAAGAAAACTCACTCTCGGCCCCACCAAAGCGGGGCCGCTTACCTGACAGGCCAACGCAGGACCGGAGGGACAATGTAGCAGCAGCCGCAGCAGCAAGATACAAGTGTGCGGATCACGCACAGCCAGGCGGCGGAGGAGGGGGGGAGAGCATAAGCACAGCCACCAGGCTGCCGCACGGAGACAACGGGGAAGGGGGGAGGCGGGAGGGGCCGCAGACTAAGGCGGCAAGCCCAACTGCTGAGCGCGGTCCGCTGCCCCGCCCCCATAAAGCTGACCAACACTCTGGCCACTGTGAAACACATTTTTTTTTTTTTTTTGTAGAGGATCTGCCCGGAGCTCCAGCATAACAGACTAAGCGCACCATGCTGCGCAGTCTGTTAATATGCACAAAGTGAACACACACATGTAAAAGACAGCAATACAGTGAAACACTATACATAATACACAACCCTCTATACCCCCCCCCCCATAGTGAAGGGAGAAGGGACCATAACGGGAGAGTAAGGGGCTAAGGGGACCCTCGGGACAGGGGCATCCCATTTCCGGATCACCATGCCGGATCACCGCATTGCCCCACGCATGAGGTCGAGCGGTAGGAGATGAGCTCCTAGGCACTTAAAGTGCCATCTACCATTTGCCCGGTGAGCAGCCTAGGCTAGGAGGCTTCCATTCCACCATAAAGGTATACAAACTCAAACCGGGCAGAAATAGACCAAAAGGGGGGTGGCGGGGTAAGAATACCCCGGCCTACCTGTAAGCAGGAGACTTCCATCTTCTGACTTGTCAGCAAGCAGAGAGAAAAATACTGGTGATTGAAGGGAGGTACCAGGTATATATAGGCCGGAAGGGGGCTCGTTACAAGACTTCCTCTCTGCACTACGTCACCTGCGGTGGATTAACCCAATAATGGATGAATATCTAAAGGGGAAGCGGGGTGTGTGGCACACCAAGAATATATCCGGCCAGGGCAAGCTGAAATAAAAGGGAGGGACAGCCCCCCCCCCCCCCCCCCCACCATGATCCAGGCACAGGGAGCAACAGGTGGGGAGGGGGGCACCCAAGCCGCCTAACGCGGTGCAGGGACCAAACGGACAGGGCATAGTAATCTATTTAAAACAAGGTCCGGGCAGAAATAGGGATAAAATGGCCGGGTTTAAACCCGGCTTACCTGCAAAGGAAGGAGACAGCCATCTTCTGACTTGCTCGCCGTCTGCAGAGACGAAGACTGGGTAATGTGTGGGAGGTCCCAGGTATTTATGGACCGGGAGGGGCTTCTTTTTTCTAGTCAACTCTGCAGAAGTTCGCCCTCTACTGGACGTAACCCACGTGTAATTAATATTTCCGAAGCAGGGTGTGGGACATACTTGGAATATCGGTTTTGCCTAAAATGCATATGGTATTCACGTACAATTAGATATTTTTAGGTGCTTTGAAATGGCTTATTCTTTTACTGTTCCCAAGAGGGATAAGGGAGTTAGTGTTTGCCTGGACAGGGACTTTCATTTTCTATACTTTATTTTTATACATTATTTCTTGTATTGCACCTTGGGCAGTCAAATGTAGCATTTCAATGCATGCCATACTATGTATGAATGTGAATTGCAGCTGTGGGTACATAGTGCAGAGCCCAAAAAAAGAGAAAATTTTCAAGATGACGTGAGGCTTCAAAATGGAACCTCATCAATGCAGGTTTACAAAAGGAAAAATGAAGAAAACAACCAACCAATCAAATGCATCGACTGTGCAGTTCCCTTCTGGCATTATGGTGTTTATTAGCATATCTAGATCATTTAACAGTTTCTATATTACATAAAAATAATACAAGTATCTGGGATTTTCACTATCCCGGGCTTTGGTCCTTCCCCCTGGGGCACCCCACTGTGTGAATCCCCCCATAATTCACATTCTCAAGCCTATGGCGCAGGCACAGCCTCTCGTCCGATCAGCTTCTCTAGCTGCGCATATAGTAATGTGCGACTGGAGACGCAGAATGGAATCCCCAGCCACACTTACAAGTGGCATCACTTCCTCCCGTTAGCGATGCTCTGTGTTCAGGATCCCATGGAGGGAGTAAGCTGCTCTGGAGTCTCGAACTCCAGGGTGGGTTTTGCTCCACTCTAATGATAATCAGCACTCCCACAGTCAGTTTGAAATATAGACTTTAATGTATTACTTTAAAAGAAAGGCATCCAGCATTATAGCCACAAAGCCCACACAGGGCCATATTTCAGGGGTGGAGGGCTCATTCATCTTACCTGATTGTTTCCCCCAGCCACTAGTAGAGGCCACTGTCCGAGCAAAACTACTGGTAGGTATAAGCGGGAAACTAGGATACATGGCAGTGAGTGTGGGCTAACACTGATTGAATCGATAATATTGAATTTGTATGCTTATGTTATGAATGGTTACATGAGCTAAATAAGGTAATTAACCCCAAGATGTCAGATCAGATGTCAAGATGCAAACACTAATTGGCCAGTCAATCATGCACGCCCCATGGGATCGCTGCAAGGAGAGTTTTGGCTGGCGATCCGTGAGGATAAACAGAAACCCCCACCCCAGAGAGAAGCTGGTAAAAAAGCATGTTTCAGAAACTTATTAATTAGGTTTTTTTTTATTAGGTATTTTTGTGCAATCAAACATGGTCAAAAGTTAGCTTTGAAGAGAACTAGCCTTAAATGGAACCGAACACCTACACACTATATATATGATATATGATTGCATTTTTAGCACATTTTATTTCTATGCATCCTACAGCCCCCATTGGTAAACACTAATTAAGGACGCCTGCGTAAAGGGTGCATTCTTCAGAGAAGGTCAGGCTGACTGGCGTCAAACTTGACTTCATCCACTAACCCGATCCGTGTACACGGATTGTGAATGAACATAACAGTTGCCACAGATTTCTGGATGCTTCATTGCTTTCTGGCTTAAATCTCACCAAACCTGACCCATTCAGACTTTTAAAATGTTTAATAGAAAATGATTTATGGCACATGCATAGAAGCTTGTAACATTCCAGTCTTGCAGAAGGTCAGATAAGGATTCCTCTTTGATTTAGGTCTACAGTTATGCTGTTAGTACACATAGTGCACAGTGCTGCAAGATAGCAACACTACAGTATCGTTACAAAGATAAAAATATTTTTTCAGTTATGTGGTTTACTGTTAAACTAGGCACAACCAGACAGTCACACCAGCAGGGTCTTGTCCTAGCAGTCAACACAGGGTTAAGAGACGGTCAACTCTGACAAAGTCTTAGGATTCCTGCGGGCTTACATTAAGCTCACCATCAGAATATGTGCCCTCAATGCACACGATTAATTTTCATATCTGGTTTCTCTTTAACAAGCAATTATCGCACTTAAAATTTATATCTACGAGCAGATGGGGCCAATATCTTTTCCGACCAAATTTCTATTTACCATGTTACTCATTTCACGCTGTGATCTCATATTTGGAACAAGTTCATTTCCCATCTGCGCAAAACAGATGTTTCTGTGGATAGGAAGAGGGTTGGTGATGACTGGAGGCCTGCTTAGAAAGAACTAGGGGGTAGATATGTCACAAAATTAGTGTCCACTTCTGATACAAAACACCAATTTAGATTGAAGCACTGCTACTCAGTTTTGCCACCAACAAAATTAGCGTTTATGCTTTACCACTACAGAGGTTTGGAATAGTTATTTTAAAGAGCCAGAGGGGTAAGCTTAACCAAGTTAAATAAAAATAAATTACTTAGGATACCAATATTTATACAAAAACCTATGGTAATTATCTACCTATTACAAAATCAAATGAAGTGGACAATCGAGAAAGCTAACAAGTTCTCAAATAGGAGACCTAATACAACTCTGTATCTGCAGATTTTTATTTACAAATATGCACATATCAGATAGCTTAAGTATGAAAAAGTCTTTATTCAATAGAGGGACAGCATCAGGATGGGTGGAAAGTTCTACCAACTCTCCTACCTGTAAACCTCAAATAAGTTCTGCATTTTATAGCACAGTAAAAACAAAACACCCGTTACAGGTTAAGCGAATAGAAGCAGTATTGCAATGATTTCAATTCTAACACTTTCAAAGGAGGTTAAAACCCCCATTCATCAAGTTCCTAAAATAAGTTTAGTGCATGATGGATTTGAATTTAAAGTCCAGCCCCCCTGCCCTCCTCCCCTAGCACTGAAGCAGAGAAGGTGCGGGGGGAGGTTACTACATAAAAATAAAAAATAAAGCAGCACCGATTGGACATCTTTGCTTCAGCAGCTTCTGTCACTGCTCCCACCTGTTCATTCACTTGAATGGGTGGGAGCGCACTCCCGAAGCAGCCAAAGCAAAGATGGTGGCTAGCATTGGAGGAGTCTGATGATCGGCGCTAGAGTGCGGCCAAGGTATTTTATGTATCCACCCACTCTACTAGTGTATAGAGGGCTAGGGGCTAGAGGGGAGATTAAACGGGCAGTCTGGCGGGACTGGCCATTTAAATTACTAAAGCAGACTTATGGAAAAATAGGGAAATACATATTTAGCCATAAATAGAAAGTACACTTTAGAGGACATTTTTAAAAGTGTATAATCAGAAGGTGTAACCATAACCCAGGGGCATCCACTAAGGTTAGAGGAAAGGTGCTTTCTCCACCAACATAGGAGGGGATTCTTCTCTGTAAGAGCAGTGAGACTCGCTGCCAGAGGAGGTAGTAATGAGGGATACATTAAAAATGTTCAAAAGTGGCCTTGATGCCTTCCTGGCATGTAATAACATTTCCGGCTATGGCTACTAGACCACTGGAAGGAGTTAAACAGGCTTAACTGGATGGACTAAAGTCTTTATTCAGCCTTACATACTATGTTACTATGTAAGCTTACCATATATTGAGTCCCTCTAGCGCTCTTCTTCCTGCTATGCTGGTCTACTTAGTGAGGAAATCCCTTCCTCATTCAGCTTTCAGTCTCCACCCCGCTGACATGGTCCTTCAATCTATTTTCAGTGGACTGGTGTCCTGATTGTCTGTCCCTCTCTGCAGCTATGAGAGGTGCTGGCAGACTGAAGATGCTCTTAACCTGCAGCATCTCGGACCCCTTTTTCTGGTCACACTATGTGCTGGTGGTAATAACTAGAGGCACAACAATGCACTTGTTTTACTATGATATATGTAAAGCACAAAGAGTGCTTACATCACACCGCTGTTGCCACACCCATTTGTTTCTCCAAATTTTTTCTCTACATCTCTAATGTTCTAATACTTTTACAAATAACTTAAGAACTACAAGGTCTTTGAAAACGGATTTAAGTTTGGGACAGTGTAACGTGTAGCCCGAGACAATGGAAATACAATAAAGACTTGCCTTTAGTATAACTAAGGCTACCACATATGTATTTTTTTCATCTGCAAAATGTTGCTATTGACAACTGTACATTAAGGGCTACATGAAGAGAGATACGAGTTCAGTAAACACAGATTGCTGCAGCTAGGTATGTGTAAGCGTGAGCGAGCTCCCTTGCCTCAGCAGTGGCAGCATTCTGTGCGTATAGGGCTCACACCTCTCTTGTAGATCTTGATGTACAGACTTGTTGCACAGTTGGCATTGGCAACAGATGGCAGTTAGTAACTACTTTTATAACACACATTTGCTAGCATAATAGAAATAAAATACTAGATAAGCTCAGCACACAAAGGACGTACTGTATATTCCCCCTATAAGGCGCACCTGCCCATAAGTAACACCTAGGATTGGTGGAGCAAAATCAGAAAAAAAATACAATTCTGTGAAATACTCACCTGTAGAATTGGTATTATAAGTATACAGTACGTCCTGCTCCAGATAGATTACTTACACTTGGGTTATCCTCCGCCAGATGGCTCTGCACTGCAGAGACATGTAAAAACAGGCTCCTCTCGGCCCCTCAAATACCAGGGGACCTCCCACAAATCCCCAGCATTGAAAAGCAGTGAACAAGAAGCCAGGAGAACTATAACAATGATAACAATCACCATACAGGGGATCCAAAATAATGCAAAAACCAGGGTGGGGTGGAGCAGGACGTACTGTATACTTATAATACCAATTCTACAGGTGAGTATTTCACAGAATTGTATTATTCTTAGTATACAGTACGTCCTGCTCCAGATAGATTACTTACACTTGGGACATCCAATAGCAGTGTCCATAAAGTAGGGTGGGATCCCCAATACAAAAGGTAACAGCAGACAGTTTAATCCACTGCCGCCTGCAAAACCTTGCGGCCAAAAAACAGCATCAACTGAGGCCTTAACATCAACCTTGTAAAACTTTGAAAAGGTATGAACAGAAGACCAAGTAGCAGCCTTGCAAACTTGTTCAACAGAAGCCTGGTGCTGGAAGGCCCAAGAGGCACCAATAGCATGAGTAGAATGAGCAGTAAGGAGAAGGGAGGACTCCTCCCCTTAGCAAAATAGGCCTGAATCACGGCCAGACGGATCAATTCGCTAATAGTAGACTTGGCATGAGCCAAACCCATCCTGGGCCCAGAAGGGACCACAAAAAAAGAGCATCAGTTTCCCTGAAGGACGCAGTGACCACCAGGTAATACTTCAAACACCTGACCACATCCAAGGAATGCAAAACCCTCTCCTTAGCGTAGCTAGGATTAGGGCACAAAGAAGAAAGAACAGAATCTTGATTCAATGAAAGGCAGACACTACCCTAGGCAGAAAATCTGGCTTAACGCGGAACACCACCTTGTCCTGGTGTCTCCCAAGGTATGGGGGCTGAATAGAAAAATACAACGCTGAAGTACTCACCTGTAGAGTTGGTATTATATGCAGACAGCACGTCCTGCTCCAGACATAGTCCTTACATGTGTGTATACCCCCTCCTTCAGCGCCGTGCACTGCAGAATCATGAAGAAAACAAGCTCCTCCCGGCCCTACATATACCGAGGGACCTCCCACAAATCCCCAGCATTGAAAAGCAGTGAGAGAAGAAGCCAGGAGGAAAACCACCACCCAAAGACTGGCAATAATATCCAAGATAAAAATCACCACACAGGGGATCCAGAACAAAGTGAATCAGGGTGGGGTGGAGCAGGACGTGCTGTCTGCATATAATACCAACTCTACAGGTGAGTACTTCACAGAGTTGTATTATTCTAAGCAGACAGCACGTCCTGCTCCAGACATAGTCCTTACATGTGGGACATCCAATAGCAGTGTCCATAAGTAGGGTGGGATCCCCATGAAAAAAGGCTCAGCCAACCAAAAAACAGCGCTATCGCCTGTAACCTTGCTACCAGGAGCAACTAGAGCAAAGCTCTAACTTAACTTATGAAGCCTAACAAGGCTAATGAAACACGAGCAGAGAACTAGTCAGCCTGCTCGACAATCAAGTGCATAAGGCCCAAACTAAGCACCGGTAGAAGAATCCAAACCAAGAGAGAAGAATGAATCTCCCTTAACAAACAGGCCAGAGTAACAGCCTAACAATGCTACTAACGATAACAGGGTAGCCATGGCAACCATAGAACCTTTCCCGTCAGGGAATACGAACCCTTGTCTCGGCGAGACCAACGTAATACTGAACACGAGCTAACAAGGCTCCTCAAGAGCCAACATGATAATCAGGAGCTCAGAAGGGCAACCAGCCAAGCAAGACCAGTCCAACAGACTCCCATACTCATGGGAGTAACCAGATCCTGCTGCAAGAAGGATGCCCAACGGGCATAGCCCCAACCCTGGACAGGAAGCAGTCCAGAGGTTCCAAATGCCTATTGAGGGATACAGACCCCTTTTAAGCTCAGAGTAAGCAGAACACCAGTCCAAAGACCATAGGTTCTGGAATCAAGAAGGATAACAACCCTCCGCCTGGACTCAAGCTTGGTGCAGGGCGAACACATCCTCCCCAGACGGTGTACAGATTATAAAGAGCTGTAAAAAATATAAAAAGGACTAGGCTAAGAAAGCCGTCTCCTATGGTACGCCCCAGACTGAGGCACCCGCCCCGAAGGAGTCATCTGAGGCAGGAAACCGCTCAGACAAGAACCTGAATAAGACCCAGGGAACCCTTAGCAGGGCAACAGCATAAGCAACCCCCCCCCCCCCCAAGGGAGCTTAGAATTCTCTGGGGAATGCGCCTGAGCCACCCCTGAGGAAAGCTCAACGCCGAAGCTTGAAACTAGTCTCTACCGAGGACAAACAGGGCGAGCCCTGGAACTTCTCAAGGAACTGAGTTGGGGAACCAACTCCAGCCATGCCATAAGAACTCTAGTACCCATGGCTAAAACCTCATTCCATAGGGAATAGAGGGCTAGTCCCAGCCATCCAACTAGGGCGCCAACTCCCAACATAGCTGGTAGAAAAGGGAGAAAAATAAAAAAGGGAGGGATCTAGACCCAACCCTCCAAAGAGACACCCAGAGGGAACATTTCTGATAGGGTGAATAACGATCGTCCAAACCCTGTGAAGGGAATGACGTAGTAAGGAGCCTAACTAGGCATAACAGCCCACATGAGAGGGCACACAGTACAACTGTCTCCAGCAGAAAATGCGAACCAAACCACACAGGTCCAATCATGGCCCCCAGTGCAACAGTTCACCCTTGCCACAGCAAACCTGTGCAGAACCCCACCTAGCAGGGTGTAAGAAGGGTCAGACAAAGGGTAGAATACCCGGACAAAAGGCCAGACTAGGTCACCGTGACCAAGGCCAGAGAGTCCTGGGACAATCACCCAGGGCAACGAATTAGGATCTTAACCAGGACAGAGTCTCTGTAACAGTCACAGGGCCACGGCCCCAACCAGTAGGCTCATTGAGACACTAGGGAAGGCCCTCCCAGCACAGTAGGACAGCCAACGAGCCAATACCAATGAAGCGCAAGGAGTGTAAACAACCTCCACTGGATCAGAACCAGACCCTACAAGAAGAGTCAACCTGTTCCGAGACCTTCTCGGATAAGAGCTGGGACAGGCCACTGACCAGACAGACCAAGAGTCCCCAAGAGACAAGGCCTAAGGGAAACAGACCAGCAAGCTAGGGCCCAACAAGGCACAATGTGATGACCTACCAATGGTATGAAAATGGGCCCCCCTAGGTACCTCAGGGAATTTCATAAGGAATAGAACCCCTTTAGTGACCCTGCCAGCCCTGGTCCCCATGGCGACCATCTACAGGGATAGCAAGAAGGAAGTGATGTCATTAACAGCTTCCATGAGTAGACCAACCAGAAGGGAACCCCCATAAAACAGGGGGAACATACTGATTTCCAGGGGTGTTGGAACCCCATCCAGGATAAGTAACCCAAGGTGCCGCAGGCCCCAGGGGCATCTGGGAAAAAGAACAGCCTCGGCCCGCCAGCAATAGGCCCACCAGCCGCAAGGTGAATGTAATGAGATTACACAGAGGGCAAGGCCCCTTCCATACCAAGGCACCCAATCAGAAGGGAAGGTTGAACCTGGACCCATCGAAATGCCACCCCGTAAAGAGAGTATGAATCAGATTACACCAAGTAATAGATGTGCCTAAGCACCAATCCAAAAGACTCCAAGAGAGCCCCAAGTCAAAGTAGAAACTAGTGCGGACAGCACCGGTGAATGAGCATGAAAGCGCTCCCATATTCGCCTTGGCGAGCCATCTGGGAACAGGGGAGGGGCCCCAGACAAGACCCTAATATAAAGAATGGTCCTGTAACACCGGCTGGAAAAAAGGACTAGGCGTCCAGAGGGAACAAGGGACCGAAGGGGAAAAGGATCCTAGCATGCATCCAGAGGTTCAATTGACAAGGGCGACTGCGGCCCCACAGATGGATACCAAGTAGGCAAAGCCCGTGGAACCTAGATGCCCGGTCTAAACCGCCAGATCTGGGCAGACTGCGTCCTCCCGGGGGAAGAGCAGAGTGAATGCAATTATCAGCCAAGGCCAACCTAAAAGAAGGCCCAGACCCTCCAGGCCAAACTCAACCTGTGTCCAATAACTAAAGGATACAACGGGGACTAGAAAACCACTGGCTAATTTTGAAGGGAACTGCCCAAAACACTTCATTCTATCAAAAACCATGTCCAGGAAGGCCATCACCTGCCATCGCCCGAACGAAGCATGGCATCCTGCCATAAGAGCCATGGCAGTTCCCTCGCACGCAGGGCGCAGAGCCGTCCCTACACTAGAGAAGGCATGGGAGGCCAATCTGTCCATGCGCCGGTCCTCGGCATCCCGAAGGGTGCGAGAGGGGGCAGCCGCCATGAAGGGAGGGTTAACAACCCCAATAATTGGAGCATCCACCTCTGGAGGAACTGACCATCGTTCAACCAAATCTTGGGGAAAGGGGTACTTCCAGTCCCAAATCCCCGGGACCCCTGTGAGTTTACAAGGGGATTCCCATTCCTTAGATATAAGATACTGGAAATGATCTTGATCCAAGAATTCCAGGCGCGGCGTCGCCGTGTGGAAACTCTCCCTCTTGGGCTTGGGAGACTCTCCCGGGGGAGAGATAGACAGCACTTCAAAAATCTTAATGAGTAACTCCTCAGTTTCACCGTCGCGGTTCCAAGACAACTCATCTGAAGAACTGGACCCTGAGAACAGATCACCGTCCTCGGACTGATCCAGATCCTGCATAGCAGCAGGGTCTTCGGTCTTGCAACCTATAGCTAGGTTGAGTCAGGGATCGTTTCTTCCCAGCGCCCAAGCGCTCTGCCAAGCCTGACATAATATGCTCCGCGGTGGGAAGCTTGCGCGGCACTACTTGCTGGTCATCCCCGCTCGAGTGCGACTCATCAGGAGTGAGATTCAAGCCTGGGGAGACAGGTGTATTGAAGCAAGGTGCAGGTACAGGCAAGCCTGATTGCAGGGCCAGCGCTTGTTCAGCACATGGTCCGCAGACCAGTGCTCTGTCAGCGTCAGCGTGGGGTTGTCTACACATGGTACACAGCCGGTCTTGTCCCCGCGAGACCCCGGACACCAAATTCTGAGTTGCCTCCATATGGTGATTAATCTAGGTAATATGCCAGAAGGGATTTATGCTGTAAGCAACCCTGGATGCCCCAAAAACCCGCTGGGAATGTGGGAGATTCTAATATGACCCCGTGAGATATATATATATATCAGGCCGGGAGAAGCCACTGGAAGCTTGGCGTCTGAAAGACATAAGGGGAAAAGAGGGTGTCAGAGCCATGCGCAACACAAAAAGAAAATTAAAAGAACGCCCGTGAGGGCACTTACAGCAACCAAGGGAGAAGGAGGATCGTGACCACGCGCGCGGGAGATCGACAAAATGGCGCCCGCGAACCTCAAAGGGCGGGCCAGAGCTATAGGTGACGCGGAACGCGCCAAACCAGACCACGCCCACCCCGGAGAGCGCGAAGCTCCGCGGAACAAGACAGGAAAAGAACAGAAATAACGCCATGGCGTCGCGAGACGGAGCCGCCTTACGCGCCAAGTCACATATTTTAAAGGCGCAGCGGGCAACGTAAAAACAAAGTTTAAAGCGCGGCTCTGACCCCCGGAACCGATAGGGCTAAGGCAGGCGTGTGATATGGCAAGATTAGGCCAACGTACACAACCCCCCCTCTTTTTCCCCCCACTAACGGGGGGAACTAAGGAAGAAGGTGACCCAGCACTCGGGGTTCACCGCTACATGGGGCGTGGGGCATCCATTATGAGGCTCACCATTAGCCTAAACCGCCTACCCCATGGATGGGGATTGCGGTGGAGCATGGCTCCGTAAGCACACTAGGTGCTGCCTACCTTCACCCGACCAACGCAGCCCAGGCTGGGAGGCATGTTACTCACAAAGAGGACGGGTGGAAATAGTCCCGCAGGGCCTCGGGCTGTCAAGCCCCGCTCGCCTGCGAGAGTGTGATACTTCATGTCTTCGCAGTTTCAGCACTGAAGAGGAATCTGGGGATTTGTGGGAGGTCCCTCGGTATATGTAGTGCCGGGAGGAGCTTGTTTTCTTCATGATTCTGCAGTGCACGGCGCTGAAGGCGGGGGTATACCCACATGTAAGGACTATGTCTGGAGCAGGACGTGCTGTCTGCTTAGAATAAGTCGCCAACTCAGACACACGCCTGTAATGGCTACCAGAAAAACAACCCTGAAGGTAAAACCAGCCAGAGCAGAATCCTGCATAGGTTCAAAGGGAGCACCCTGCAAATCAGACAAAACCAAGTTCAATCCCAAACAGGGACCACAGGTTTACGTGGGGCGCGCACATGAGTGACCCCCTGGAAAAAAGGTCTAAATCCGAGAATGCTGAGCAAAAGACTTCTGAAAGAGAACAGACAGGGCAGAAGCCTGACCCTTCAGAGTACTGAGTTAGGAGTCCCGACTTCAACCCATGCTGTAAGAACGCCAGAACCCTGGGGACTGAAAACACCCGACAGGGAAGACCTAGACACCAGTCAAAGTATGTACGCCAAACCCTGTAATAGATGGAAGAAGAAGTTTTCTTCCTAGCCTTCACCATGGCATCAACCACCGAGGCGGACAAGCCTTTCTCCATCAAGATGGAGGTTTCAGCAGCCAGGTCGTCAAAGCCAGAGTTTGTAAATTGGGATGGCGTAAGGGGCCCTGAGTGAGCAGATCTGGCACCCCTGGCAAAACGTACTGGTCTACTGCCATCTGCATCACGTCTGTGAACCACACTCTTCTTGGCCACCTGGGGGCCACAGGAATTGCTGGGACCCCCTCCAGAGCAATCTTGCGCAGAACCCTACTCAGCAGGGGGAACGGAGGAAAGACATACAGGAACTGAATGACCTGCCATGACATTACTAAAGCATCCGTGGTCACGGCCAGAGGATCCTGGGACAGGGTGACAAAGGCCGGGAGCTTGTGATTGTGACGGGACGCAAACAAATCCACATCTGGTTGGCCCCAACGGTGACACAGAGATTGGAACACCCTGTTCCAGAGGGACCCCCCCGGAATGTATACCGCTGATATGCAGGGAACATTGGCCTCCACCCAGGTCAGGATCAGAGACACTTCCTGGAGGGCCCTCTTGCTCCGGGTCCCTCCCTGATGACTGATGTAGGCAACTGCCGTCAGGTTGTCCAAGAGCCCCTGAACAGGCAGGCCCTGAAGATGAGTAGTCAAGCGAGCCAGAACTAACCTGACTGCTCACAGCTTCAAGACATTGATAGGTATGTGGGCCTCCTGAGGGCCCCACCTCACCTGGAACCGCAGGGACTTCCAGAACCCCCCCCCCCCCCCAACCTGACAGACTGGCATCCGTGTGACCGTCTCCCAGGAAAGGGGCAAGAAAGGATCTGCCCCCCCAACAGGTTCCTTGAGTCCATCCACCACAAGAGGCACCACCTTACCAGGGGGGAAAGCACACAGACCCTGTCCAGGGATGCTGGGTCCATGTCCCATACAGACAATAGGAGAAGTTGCAGAAGCCCCAAGTGGAACTGAGCCTAAGGGACCGCTTCGAAGCACGCCACCATCAGGCACACCAGCTGCATCCCCTGCCTGGTGGAGGGATGGGGACAAGCTAGGAGGAACTGAGCCTGTGCAAGCAGATTGTCCACCTTCTGCTGAGGAAGGAAGATCCTTGCCTGAACTGTATCCAGATTCATTCCTAGGAATGGAGTTACCAAGGAAGGGGACAGTGGGGTGGTTGATCACCCATCTAAATGACTCCAGAATGGATACCACCAGCTGAATATCCAACTCTGCCTGATGTAGAGACTGGGAAGTGATGATGATGTCCAGGTAGTGCAGCACGCGGATGCCCCTTGGCCTCAGAGACATCACCCCCGCCAGCACCTTGGTGAGCACTCTGGGAGCTTAAGAGAGGCCAGATGGCAAAGGCCACAAATTGGCAGTGTTGATCTTCCAACGCGAATCTGAGGAACCTTGGTGTCCTGAAAACACAGGGATGTGAAGGTAAGCATCTGATATCCACAGACGTCATGAAACCCCCGGGGCGCAAGGAGCTGATGGCCGAGCGCAGGGTTTCCATGCGAAAAACGCCTGTTCTTAACAATTTTGCTGAAGATCTGTAAATCCAGAATGGGCCTGACTGACCCATCTTTTTTGGGAACTGTGAAAAGGTTGGTGTAGAGTCCCTTGCCTCTGTCTTTTAAGGGAAATCTGCAAATGACCCCCAGACCCAGCAGGCCTTGCACGGCCTGCTCCAACACCTGAGCAGAGGCAGGGACCAGGAGTATCCGGGACCTGATAATCTTAGGGGAGGCCGCACAGCAAACTATCTTGTAGCCGAAGGACACTACCTCCTGAATCCACCGGTCTGAGGCGTGATGCCTCCAGACTTGAGCAAAGTGCCGCAGCCGTCCCCTCACCCTGAGCGGCGAGGGCACCCCATCATGCCTGAGGGGACTTGGGAGAGGATTTGGGCTTAGCCCCCCCTGTGACAGGAATCTGCGCGAGCCCCCGCGAAGGACATCCCTGTTTCTTGTTTAACACCATGGTAGGGGGGTGAAGGGGGGCCCTGGCCCCGAAGGGGCCGAGACAGCCGTCTGCGCTGGGGTAACTTACCTCTCTTACCAAACAGATCTAGACAGGCCCAAACAGGCGTAGCCCCTTAAAAGGAAGCCCAGTGAGGGGCTTCTTCGCAGCATTGTCAGCACCCCACTGTCGCAGCCAAACCAAGCGGCGTATAGCCACCACGAGGGCAGAAGTTCTTGCACACATTCTGATGGTGTCATCCAATGCTAATAGGACAAAATTTACAAACACATCGCAACTGGAGAGTGCATTAAACACCTCACAAGGGAGATCATCAGGGGCACTATCAAGCATTTTTCTGATAAGGGTTCTAGTGGCCACAGCAGTAATGGCAGAGGCACAGACCGGGCGCAGAGCAGTCCCCGCACATGCAAAGGCGTGGGAGGCCAGCAGGTCAACGAGCTGGTCCTCAGCATCCCGCAGGGTAGTAGAATCAGGGGAATGCATGACAGGGGTGTTAGATAGCCCTAGGATCGGGACATCCACCTCGGGGGGGGGGGGGGGGGGGATGACCAACATTTAACCACCTCAGCGGGAAAAGGATACTTCCTATCCCAATCCCTTGGAACCCCGGGAAGTTTACTGGGGCACTCCCATTCCTTGAGCACAAGGGTATGGAACTGTGCCTGCTTTAGAAATTCCAAACGTGATGTTGCTGTATGGAAAGATAGACAGAACCTCAAAGATCTGGGTCAATAATCTGTCAGTGTCATCCGGGGCCCAGGGGTCAGAGCCAGAATCATCATGACCCCTTGGTCTCTCATCAGATGAGCCTGAGTCCGAAAAGAGCTCTCCTTCATCAGAAGGGGTACAGCCACACAGATTCATAAACTGAGATCCCATAAGGAAAACAGTAACATAAGGCGTCAAGGGCCACTTCTTACCAGGGCCCTTACGCGCTAAAGACCTCGCAATAATCTGTTCAGCAGTAGGCAGTCTAGAAGACACATTAGGCTGAGAATCCCCATAAGTATGCAACTCAACAGGAGAGAGATTTAAGCTGGGGGGGGAGTAATGAAACGAGGTGCAGCCACTGGCAGGCCAGATTGCAAAGCCAGCGCTTGCTCAGCACAGGGTATGCAGACCCATGCCTTGTCAGCGTCAGCATGAGGCTGTCCACACGCTATACACAGCCGGTCTTGTCCCAAGGGGACCCCGGTCACATTATCCTGAGATGCCTCCATATGGTGATTATTAGGCACAATATGCCAGTAGGGATTGATTGGCTAGGGAAGTGGGAGTAATTTTACAAGGCCCAACTATCAATTACAGCGGGCGTGGAGAAGCCAATGGATTCACCCGTCTGAAAGACACAATGAGAAGAAAGGGTGTCAGAACCAAACACACTACAATGAGTATAAAGCCGCCCGCGAGGGCACTTACGGACCACGGTAAGTAAGAACGCACGACCTGACAACATGCCGCCGAGTACCTCGAAGGGCGGGCCAGAGCGAGCCGTGACGCAGGGTGCGCCAGGCCCCGCCCCCCTGAAGAGCGCGAAGTCCACCGACAAGCAGCCAATGAGAACGCAGAAGCTTCTGAGGTAACGCCCGGCGCGGAACATTCAAATGAAGGAAAAGGCGCGCGCGCCGGCGACATTTGCGATAGTGAAAAGACAAGTTAGCGCGGCGGCTGACACCACATATACTAGTCCAAAAAACATAACAAAAGGGCGTATGCACGAATCACGATACACGCTAACCCACACCCCCCCCCTTTCTTTCCCCTCCGAAGGCTACAGGGAGAATGAGGGAGGATGGCGGCCCTTTGTATAGGGCCACCGCTACCGGGGCATGGGACAATAATGCGGGAGGGGCATCCCATAAAGGCTCACCATCAGCCTATACCGCCTACCCTTTGGTGGGGGGCTGCGGTGGAGCAGCGCTCCATAAGCACGCATGGTGCCGCCTACCTTCACCTGACCAGCGCAGCCCAGGCTGGGAGGCACATCACACAAAGAACGGGTGGGAATAGTCCAACAGGGCCGCAGGCTAACAGCCCCACTCACCTGCGAGAGAGTGATAATTTCATGTCTTCGCAGTAAGCACTGCAGAGAAATCTGGGGATTTGTGGGAGGTCCCCGGGTATTTGAGGGGCTGGGAGGAGCCTGTCTTACATGTCTCTGCAGTGCAGCGCCATCTGGCGGAGGATAACCCAAGTGTAAGTAATCTATCTGGAGCAGGACGTACTGTATACTAAGAACATACATTCTGAACCAAATGTGCTCAATTCCCCCCCCCCCCCCCCAAGAACCAAATAATAGGCAAGATGCAGAATCCTCCAATCAAAGGCAGAGTGGCACCCCCCCCCATTCCCGTCGCCAGCGCGGCAGTCTCCCCCCTCCCCGTCGCCAGCGCGGCAGTCTCCCCCATTCCCGTCGCCAGCGCGGCAGTCTCCCCCCTCCCCGTCGCCAGCGCGGCAGTCTCCCCCCTCCCCGTCGCCAGCGCGGCAGTCTCCCCCCTCCCCGTCGCGGCAGTCTCCCCCCTCCCCGTCGCGGCAGTCTCCCCCCTCCCCGTCGCGGCAGTCTCCCCCCTCCCCGTCGCGGCAGTCTCCCCCCTCCCCGTCGCGGCAGTCTCCCCCCTCCCCGTCGCGGCAGTCTCCCCCCTCCCCGTCGCGGCAGTCTCCCCCCTCCCCGTCGCGGCAGTCTCCCCCCTCCCCGTCGGGGCAGTCTCCCCCCTCCCCGTCGGGGCAGTCTCCCCCCTCCCCGTCGGGGCAGTCTCCCCCCTCCCCGTCGGGGCAGTCTCCCCCCTCCCCGTCGGGGCAGTCTCCCCCCTCCCCGTCGGGGCAGTCTCCCCCCTCCCCGTCGGGGCAGTCTCCCCCCTCCCCGTCGGGGCAGTCTCCCCCCTCCCCGTCGGGGCAGTCTCCCCCCTCCCCGTCGGGGCAGTCTCCCCCCTCCCCGTCGGGGCAGTCTCCCCCCTCCCCGTCGGGGCAGTCTCCCCCCTCCCCGTCGCCAGCGGGGCAGTCTCCCCGACCACTCCCTATAGGCAAAAGAAAAGAAGAGGAAAAAGAGTAAACGCACATATACATCGCTCCCGCGATCGATCCAGGCATAGCCGGTGAAAAAAAACACGAGTGGTAGAGGAGGGAATGCATGAACAAGATGGAAACAAGACCAAGGTGTCACTAGGGCGTCCACTCCCATGGCTAGAGGATCTCTTAATCTGCCCACAATATTTTCAACCTTTCTGCTGGATCTTAATGCAAATAGATCAACGTCTGGAGTACTTTCATTTTCACCCAGCTCCACGTACCCACTTTATGGTTATTAAAGCCACTGTTGTGATGCTGTCAGACTGTTTGCGAACCGGGTGGCCTCTGAAAGGGTCTTTGACCAGAGGCAGAGCAATAGCAGAACCACCTTCAGTTCCAGAACATTGGACATTTTTTAATCCTTTATCGGCCACCGTCCCTGAACCGACTGGTTCTCCAGAATTCCCTCCGCAGCCCATCTGAGTTTCTAATTCACCACTGTATGGGAAGGATATATTTCCTAACAGATAAAACGGTCAGTCTGAGCCACAATGAAAGTTCAAATATCAGATCGGCTGAGAGGTGACAGATTATCTAGCAATTCCTGAGATCTGTCCTGTTTTGACAGAATGAATAGTTGTAGTGGTCTGGTTCAAAGCTGAGCAAAAGGAACTGCCTTCAGTGATGCCACAAAGAGTCCCTGGACTCTCATGCATTTCATAAAGGTAGGCATCAAATTACATTTTGTATTTTCTCTATTAAGTTGGTCCCCGCCGCAATATGACAGGCTGAAAGGGGTATCCAGAATGCTGGAGCCCCCCCCTTGCACATAACTCTCCAGAATGCCTGTAAATCTAACCTTTACCTCGCTCCCCAGCAGGGAATCCAGGGCAGTTAGCCGCCAGCGCTCACCTGGGCAGAACATTCCAGCTGTTGGAACAATGACGGCACTGGCTACCCACATGGGTGCCACATAGCCAATGACAGCACTGAATTCCCAGCGGGGGAACAAGGTAAAGGTGAGATTTACGGGTGTTCTGGAGGGTTATGTTTGGGGGGGCTCCAGTATTCTGGGTGTCCCCTTAAGAGTATCTTATAGCGGCAGGGGACAACACCTGCTTTAGCATTCTCATTGCTTCAGATAGAAAAACTTTTACCAAAGATGTTTCTATTTCCTTCCCCAGGAAAGTGATCCAATTGAATGACACTAAGGAGGATTTGTTGTGGTTCACCAGCCAACCAAATTGATCCAGGATTGATAACACCAGAGATACACTGGACATTCAGTATATCAGAAGGTTGGTATGGCATCGTGTTACCTAAAAACCCTTGCACCTCAGGAACGCCATCACTGGGGAGAACATCATACACTTTCAATGCCGTGGCTAACCCGAATGGCAAACTTTGGTGAATCAGGCAAATGATGTTTAAATTAGCGTTTTTAAGGTCTATAATGGCCAGGAATTCCCCTTGTATCAGGGCCTCCATGAGGAAGCATCTGTTGGAGACATAATGGTTCAGATATTTGAGGTCCAGAATAGGCCTAAAATATCCATCCTTTTGGGAACGAAATTGGAATGAAGAAATTGGAATTGAATCATTCCATATTCTGATACAGGGACTGGTACAATGACTTCCGAATGTAGGAGATCATGTACATTCTGATATAAGCATGGAGGAAATACAATTCTGTGAAATACTCACCTGTAGAATTGGTATTATACGCATACAGCACGTCCTGCTCCATCTATAATACTTACATGGGTAATCCTCCGCCAGAGGGCGCTGTTCACTGCAGACATGCAAAAACAGGCTCCTCCCGGCCCTTCATATACCCAGGGACCTCCCACAAATCCCCAGTATTGAAAAGCAGTGAGAAAAGAAGCCGGGAGAAACCAACCACCAACTGGTAACAAAAGTAATGATAACAATCACCATACAGGGGATCCAGAAAAATGTAAAACCAGGGTGGGGTGGAGCAGGACGTGCTGTATGCGTATAATACCAATTCTACAGGTGAGTATTTCACAGAATTGTATTATTCTAAGCATACAGCACGTCCTGCTCCATCTATAATACTTACACATGGGACATCCAATAGCAGTGTCCATAAAGTAGGGTGGGATCCCCAAAAAACAAGGCACAGCAGACAGTAAAGGCGCTGTCACCTGCAAAACTTTGCAACCAGGTACGACATGAGCAGGGGCTCTAACGTCAATCTCATAACAAAACCTTTGAAAGGTATGAACAGAGACAAGCAACAATCTAGTAACTTATTCAACAGAAAACCTGGTGCTGAAGGGCCAAAAGGTACCCAAACACCAATATAACGGAATAAAATGAGAAAGGGAGATTCTTCCCCCTTAAAGGAATAGGCCAGTGTAACGGCCCAACCAGCCCACAGGCAACAGAAGCCTCGTGGAAAACTTAGAACTCTCCCCAAGGGGAATGAGAACTGGTCTCCCGTCAGACAGGCGGGAATACTGACCCCTTCATTAGCAAGAAGCCGAAAGCCTTACTCAGGACCAGGAAGGCATCCAAGTAAGCAAGCGATATCAGGCGCATACATAAGGAGGCGCCCGCAGACCCCAAGGGCCTCAGTGCCCCTAAGGGACAAGAAACCACCAGGAAAAATTGCAACACCTGTTGAGGGAATGTAGACCCTACTTCAGCATTATTAAGGATAAGGTCCATAGTTAGGCTAAAAGGACTTAAATAATGATCATAAAACACCACTTGGACAAAGGGGTCCGGCGTAAGACGGAATACCACCATATATACCATATATATATATCGAGCTAAGGCTAAGTAATCAGATCCACCTTCTCAGGCACATGTCTGACTGAAGCAGGAGCCCCCGGAGAAGCGACTTGGACTACAAGACAGCTCAGACAGCATCCAGCATAAGTCCCAAGGGAACAATCCGCAGGGCAAACAGAATGAAAATGGATCCCAACAGGAACCACAGAACTACTTGGGAGATGCCCTTGAGCAAACCCCAAGAGAGCTCCTCACAAGGAAGACTGAACCAGACTTCTACAGGAAGACAGACAGGACAGAACCTGAACCTTCAGAGTACCTAGATGGGGAGCCAACCCCAACCTATGCTGTAACAACTCTAGAACAAAAAACACAAACAAGACAGGTGGTTGTTCTACAGGGCTGGCACTTAGAAATCACCAATCATTTTTGCCAAAAGTACAAAAATTTAATTATCCATAAATGTTTGGCACATGACATATATTCTACACAAATTTACAATAAAAATATGTACACTTTAAAAATAGCAATTGCTAGCTAAAAAACACACACAAGGGGCCCCTGCCAGGAATAGCCTGGGTTCCACGCCTCACCCATTCAATCTGCACTCACACATGCTGGCCAGCATTTCATTGCGGGGGACTAATCCACCAATAGAATAAGGACCAGGCAGCAGCTAGTTATCAAGGAGTTGTAATAGTGCATCCCAAATGCAGGTCCTCAGAGTTGCCTACTAAATGTACAGTCATTAAACCTTCTCATATCCACTGAATGTGGTAATTATGGAGGCAGAGTCTGTATAACACAGCAACTATTTTTTGCCCGCAGGCACTCACGTGTCCCGATTTCAAGGGTATGTTAACTTCTCCTTGGGTCCCGGATTGAACATGCAGGGTAATGCGTAGCGGCGGTCCAACGGCCGCGGGGGAACAGAGATGGAAGCCGATTCACCATTCAAACGCTTCCGCGTCTTTTACTCGAGTCGCCGCCATTGCCGTGCATCATATACAATCTCCACGTGAGCTCTCAGAGGTAAACAAAGACAGCCTCCTTAGAACAGCATACTGCCAGTCATCACACGTGGCTTCATCGCGGTAACATCAGAGCGAGATTGAGGGAAAGGCGTGGTCAGGGGCCGACGTACATTTCACTCCCCAATGGGGAAGCGAGGACGTTCAACAGGGAAGAGACCAAGACTCATGCCAATCAATATGGGTGCACAATAACCCACAATAGACGGAGGAAGAGGAGGCCAAGGAAGCTTGCTCCTAGCCCCCCATATACCAGATCACCCAGAAGATAAGCCCGTCTCCAAGGGGTGAATGAATCAGCTGTCAAGCCCCAGACTAGAGCCTGTAGATTGAGACGACAAAGAAGGGGCCTGACAAGGGCAGAACCGCACTCCTGAGAGAGCGAACAGGTCAGCTGACCTTAGCAGAAGCATCTGTGAACCACAGTTCACTAGGTCACCCGGGGGTCAACAAACTCACGGGTCTCTTAATCGGCACAACCGTGCGCAGAACCCCACACAGTAGGGTGAATGAAGAGAAGGCATATAAGATAGAAAATCCATGCATAATTTTACTAAACCCCCATGACCAGAGTCAGAATATTCTGGGACAGCAAAAACAAGGGCGGAGCCCCTGTGGTATAAGCGAGACCCAACAGAGCCACCCTAGTTGGCTCTCAGAATGACACCAGGATAGCAAAACCTGCCACTGAAAAAACATCCATTGGAGCGAATACCGTTGAGGAGCAGGGGGCGTAGACCCCCGCCCAGATCAGGATCAGGAACCCTCCAGAGGGATCATCCTGCTTCAAGCTCCAGACCAGTAATAAAACAGGCCATTGTCTTCCAACTGGCCCAGATTCCCCAAATAGACAGGTCTTAAAATAGGAGAAGTCCAGCCATATAGAGTCAACGGAAGGCTCATGTTTTAACAAACCAGTAGGTAAGATGGACCCTCTAAGGCAGTGGTCCCCAACCCTGTCCTCAAGGCCCACCAACATGTCATGTTTTTTGGATCTCCAAATAGCCAGCTCTATTGCTCTGCAGCTGCACTAATTACTCCACCTGTGCATCTTTGTGGAGATCTGCAAAACCTGGCCTGTTGGTGGGCCTTGAGGACAGCAAGGAAGCAAGGAACGGGGTGCCCCCTGACAGGGTCCTTGAATATAATCAGCTCAAGAGGAACCACCGTACCAAGGGGGAATGAGCACAGACCTAGTTCCAGGGGCGCTGGAACCCCATGTAGGATCAATAACCTACTGTGCAAAGGAGCCCAAGGGCTCGGTATATAAGGGAAATCATCTGATACGCCACCAACGGGCCCACCAGCTGCAATCCTGCCTGGTGAAAGTAAAATGTCAGTAAAGGGGGGACAGAGCCCCCGTGACTAGGAGTCCACTTGTTGCCAAGGGAGAAGGCTCAAGCATGAACCGAAACCAAGGAATGGAGAGAGAGGATAAGGGACCATGAGGGATTGAGGTGACTGAGCACCCATCCAGTAACTCCCAGGGGACACCGCCTGCCAACTAATCCACTCGGCCTGACGTAGAAATTGGGGAGTAAGGAAAGACGACCCGGTAGGTCCTAATGCGGACACCCCCCCAGGCATGTCCGAGACATCACCCCCCTTCGCGCCATGGCGAGCAGCTTGGGAGCTAAAGAGAGGCCAAAAAAAAAGCCTCCATCCGCAGGGTTGGTCCTGCAACACCTACTAGTAACGGTCTTGGTGTCCAGAAGACACAGGGGGAGCTAATAAGATCTAGAACTGCATAGGAGGCCGGAGGCCCCCCTTGCACAGGGCGCCTGTGTCCCAAGACAGGGATGTCATATAGGGACTACCTGTGAGAGTAGAATTGCCAGGCCTACCATAGGCCAGCATGGTCCAGACTGCCTCACACTGTTGAGGAAAGGAGGAAGGTCAATATAGAGGCCATAGCCCCATTCTGTTAAGGGCAACCTGTAAGTAAGCCCAAACTCCGTAGGCCTAGTACGGCCTGCACCAAATCCTGAGGGGAAAACAGGGGCTAGAAGCACCCTGACAACCACTGAGAGGGACCGCCCAGCAAATGCTATCCTGTGTCCAGGGGAATTACCTCCTGGAACCACCCGAAGGAGAAGGTACATTCCTAGATGGGAGACAGCTGCTGCAGCAGTACCCTCGCCCAGAAGGGCGAGGGCGTCCCTTCATGCTTGGGAGGTCTTGGCAGATTTGGACTTAGTCCTGCCAGAGGGCCCAGGGCGTTGCCTGCCCACCCCATGGTGGAAATCCACACCAAACAGTTGGAAGCACACCACAGGTTCGCGTTTGACACTAACGTAGGAAGGTGGAGGGGTGGCCCTGCCCCGGGGAGGCCGGAGCGGCCTTCTGCGTAGGGGTGCCTTACCCTTTTTCCCAAAAAGGTCCAAACGGGCCCCAAATAGTCGCCGTCCTCTGAAGGGAAGGCCAGTGAGAGCCTTTTTCGTAGCATCGTCAGCACCCCACTGTCGCAGCCAGACCAGGAAGCGAATAGCTTTAACAAGGGCAGAGGTTCTAGCACACATCTTAATGGTGTCATCCAGCGCTGAGAGGATGAACTTCACAAACACATCACAGTCTGAGTGCATTAAACACCCCCCAGGGGAGGTCCTCAGGACGGTGGTCAAGTACTTTTCTGACAAGAGTCCTGGCGGCCACCGCAGTGATGGCCGCGGCACAGACTAGGCGTGGGAGGCCAGTCTGTCAATGCGCCGGTCCTCAGCATCCCGAAGGGTACGGTAATAAGGAGCCGTCATAAAGGGGGGGTTAGTAACCCCTATAAATCGGTGCATCCACCACAAGAGGTGCTGACCAAAAATTAACCACATCAGGAGGGAAAGGGTACTTCCAATCCCAGACCCTTGGGACCCCTTTAAGTTTACAAGGCGATTCCCATTCTTGGGATATAAGATTCTGGAAATGTTCCTGTTCCAGGAACTCCAAGCGCGGCGGCGCTGTGTGGAAACTCTCCTCCTTAGGCTTGGGAGTCTCTCCAGGAGGGGAGATTGACAAAACCTCAAAGATCTTAATAAGAATTTCATCTGTGTCACACAGGCCCCAAGAACCGGGCCCAGAATCATCACAGCTTCCAGGCATCTCCGAGGAGCCCGAATCTGAGAATAGATCACCTTCCTCAGAAGGATCAAGGTCCTGCATATCAGCAGAGTCATCGGCATCGTTAGGAACCGGAGAGCCAGGAGGCGTCAGGGACCGCTTCTTACCAGGGCCCATATGCTCCGCCAATCCAGATAGCACCTGCTCCGCCGTAGGCAGCACGCGCGGCACGGCTTGCAGGTCATCCCCGCTCGAGTGAGACTCATCAGGAGTGAGGTTTAGGTCTGGGGAGACGGGTGTATTGAAGGGAGGTGCAGCCACTGGCAAACCTGATTGTAGGGTCAGTGCCTGTTCAGCACACGGTCCGCAGACCCGTGCTCTGTCAGCATCAGCATGGGGCTGACCACACACCGCATCACAGCCGGTCATGTCCCAGAGGGACCCCGGGTACAGAATTCTGAGATGCCTCCATATGGTGATTATCTGAGCAGTATGCCCGCAGGGATTTACGCAATAGGCAACCCTGGATGCCCCAAGACCCGCTAGGAAGTGGGAGAATTTGTTATGTGGACCCGCTGTAATATATGTGAGGCAGGGAGAAGCCACCAAAGTCCTGGCGTCTGAAAGACATAATGGGACAAGAGGGGTGGTGTCAGTGCCATGCACAGCCGTATAAACACATAGAACAATGCCGCCCAGGAGGGCACTTACATGACCAAGGTAGGAGGCGGATCGCACCACGCGCGCGCGAAGATTGTCAAAATGGCGCCAAGCGACCCTCGAGGGGCGGGCCTGACCAGGCTGTGACGCGGAGCGCGTCAGGCCGAGTCCCCGCCTCCCCCAAAGAGCGCGAAGCTCTAACCAACAGAAAAAAGAGACAGTATTGGATAGAAAGCGCATACATAAAGATACTGTCAAGCCGGAAAATGATGCTGCCGTCTGGGCAGTACGCTAATGTTAATGAAAGGACAAACAGGCTTGCAACTGTAGAGCAAGGAGCGCGACACACACCCAAGTATAATAAAAGATCACAGGCCTTAACGTGTTATATTGCACTAGGACTGCCACACATACCCCCCCCCCCCCTTTCTTTTCCCCCGAGCTACGGGAGGAAGCGAGGGAGAAGCGGACCAGCGTCCAGGGACTAACTCTGTGAGGGGCACGGGCAACAATGCAGGAGGAGCATCCACTAGAGGCTCACCATCGGCCTAACCGCCTATCCTATGGTGGGGGATTGCGGTGGAGCATGGCTCCGTTAAGCACACAAGGTGCTGCCTACCTTCACCCGACCAACGCAGCCCAGGCTGGGAGGCATATTCTTCTTAAAGAGGACGGGTGGAAATAGTCCCACAGGCTGTAAAGCCCCGCTCGCCTGCGAGAGCGTGATACTTCATGTCTTCGCAGTTCAGCACTGCAGAGAAATCTGGGGATTTGTGGGAGGTCCCTGGGTATATGAAGGGCCGGGAGGAGCCTGTTTTTGCATGTCTGCAGTGAACAGCGCCCTCTGGCGAAGAATTACCCATGTGTAAGTATTATAGATGGAGCAGGACGTGCTGTATGCTTAGAATAAAGGGGCCGGGAGCGAACCCGGCTACCTGCAGCTTGAAGGAGAGTCATCTTCTGAATGCTTCGCCGACTGCAGAGACGAAAAGACTGAGGAATAGTGGGAGGAACCCAGTACTTATGGACCAGGAGGGGCTCCTTTTCCATGTCATCTCTGCAAGATCGCCCTCTACACGCCGGGTTCCCAAGTGTCATGAATATTTGGAAGTGGGGTGTGTGACATACTAGGAATAATGTTTTTACTTTACTCCCCTCCTGTGTCCCACGGCGATCAGATGCAGGTGACGGCTGGGCAGAGGAGGGGGGAGGCAGGCGATCGGAGGGCTGGGTGCCCGGTGGCCTCCATCGAAGGGCTGTTTTGCCCCCTCCAGAAGACGGAAGAGCTCCCCCAGCGGGCACAAAGGTAAGTAACTGCTTTTTTTTTTTTTTTTTTTTGCAGGCAATCCCGGCACCCTATTTTGGGCACTCCCCTGCAGCCGGAGGAGCCCCAATGGGCGATTGGAGCCCCTCTGGCTGAAGAGGAGACCCGGCCGGATCGAACGAGGGGTCAGGTAAGTGACTTTTTTTTTTACTTTTTATGTTAATAGTGGGGAAAGTCAGGCACGTAAAATTTACGTGGCTGGCGGTTAACTGCAGGGGAGGCAGCCACATAAATTTTACGTGGCTGGCGTTGAAAGTGTTAAACATCCAAGATGGCGGCTCATGGAACATCAGGCAGCCTGCAAACAGGAAGTGTCTTCTGACTGTGCTGCTCTGCATTCTGGGATAGCTGACCTTTTCCTAACCCCAGCTCTGCTCTGTCTGAGCAAAGCACAGCTATAACCCGCCCCCTGTACTTTATCCCACTCTCCTCTCCTCAGTAAGTGTGATGCTTCAGAGTCAAGATGGCGGCGCCCATATCCTAGAGTCCTGGACAGAGTTGCAGCCCAGTGGGGGAAAGAATAAAAACTTAAAATGTATTAATTTTAGATGTTGGGGAATAGTTTAAGGGTTTGGGCTTTTCAATAAATCATGGTGAAGGTCCGGTTTAAATGTGAATAAGACTTTATCCCAAGCCCTTTTGAAGATTCCGTTTGTGCATATGTCCATAGAGTCTCTAAGCGCACTTGAAACTTCAAAACTCCGGTCCGAGGATCTGGAGAACTGTGCCAAGGAGGCATCCAATTTTGGACATTTGGACCAGGAGGCACAGACAGTCTCTTCAAATGGGAATTTACTCTTAATGTTCGAGAGAAAGAGATATCTCTCTGGAAGCTGCCATTCCTTTTTGATCAATTTAGACAAAAGGAGTGAATCGGAAAAGATCTTTTTATTCTAACCATGAGTTTATGATAAATCGTAACCTGAGATGATAGAGCGAGTCTGTTCATCACTAGGAATTCTCATAGTGTCATAAATATTGAATAAAGAGTGACAATTTCCCCTGACATCCTATTCTTTGGCCCTTTTGAGGTTCCTTCTTCCAGAGACCCTTCCCATCCAAACACGCATTTAGTGAATACTCATCTGAGGATATTATACTTTCACTCTCCTCTGTTTCCTGACTGTGAATGGTAGCAGGGGAAGGGTGAGAGGAAGCAGGCTGAGGCGGTGCCTGAGTAACCGGTGGCACCATAGGGGCTGCCCGAGTCTTCTGCCTGAGAAAATCTTGTGTCAGAGAAAACGAGGCTACTGCGCCACCTTGCAAATTTCCGGTCGAGGCCATATCCATTTTCATGAAACCGACAGTCCCTAATATAAAAGGAAGCTGCCTCGCACTCCAATTTATTGTCTATGCAACTTTAACAAAAGGGTCTGTTCCAGGATTCCAGGAGGATAGCCTGAAAATTTAGACAATAAACTTAGCAGCTTTAGAATCATGGCCCTTAATTCTGGGTCCTATGTTTTTCTTTCTCCTTAGCTTTGGGATTAGAAAAACCAGGCTTATAACAAATGTGCAAAATAGGCTTCTAACCAGCTTCTTGTGCAATGCTGCTGCTCCACTGGCTTACCCGACAGCCAACTTCACCACTGTGGCCTGGGTTATTGCGAGGGTTCTACCGTGCACCAAACCTCAACTTCGAGTTTTGCATCCCTGACTTATGCTCTGGAAGCTGGGAGTGCCTAGAGTCCCTGCTCTGCCTCCTCCTTCTCCACTGGGACTACGTAATCGTAGCGACTGTGCCTGCTCCCAGCAGTGCACGCCGTCCAGAAGTACAGCCTGGGGACCTGGAGAACCGGAATCCCAGAAGCCACCCTTTCAGTGCAGTACCCCGGGACAGGAAACCGGACCTTCTCTGCCCATGCACACCGCTGGATGGTCGCCTGGCGACACCAGGATCCTTAGTACCCTCAGGCAGCAGCAAAACAGGTGGGAAAGAGGGGATTCAGCTGACCCCTTGGGCCACATGAAGACTATCCTGCAGAAGTTAGTATATGGTCTTAAGAGTGTGTTGGTTACACAGGGCAAGCATGTAAAAAGAGTGAGGATCACCCTGCGCATCAGTGAAATAAGAGCATTACACTGGTGCAGCTCACCCTTTGTCCCCCCAAAGATAATCACTTCTGACTCTAACCTGATCACTGGATCTAAGTCCCGCTACACCTGGCCCGATCGTCTGTCACTTTCATATTCCCAACTGGGTTTTGGCACCTGCCATTAGTCACTGTGGCACCAGCACGTCTTCCCCATTCACTGCAATGGAGGGAGCACACCACATTTTCACAAACCCCTACCACTGTTGTGAAAAGAGGGGGTATGCCAGCACTACAGTGACTGAGGTGTGGTCATCTGTCGGGAACAAAAGGGGAGCATAGCATTCATTTTTTGACTGCATATTCACTTTAAAGAGGAACACCATATGGGAATTTCATTTTCATGGGTGATGTTCCTCTCAAACATGGCACCCCGATTTGGGATGCCCTGCTGTGTGTATCCCCACAGACTAGGAAACTCACCTTTCCACGTTGCAGGCCACTGCCAACCGAGCGATCATCTCTATTCAGCTCTGCTGGCTGCACATCGGCTAGCAGGCTCAAACAGACAATTTTTGCCAGCCCCATCACCACTTGCTTCTCAAGTTGAAGGTCTGCTTCCACTGCCCATTAAAAAAGGCCTGGTGCAAGTAAATGCACAGCGAGGAGGATTAGCAGAGATGCGGCCACGGTGTTGGGATGAATCAAGGGGTCTGGAAAAGGTAAGGCAATCGAAAGACCTCGGATGTTTCACATAGCCAGGCATCCCATCTTCAGATGCCCCAGGAAGTGGGACTCCGATCCTCCAGTTCCTCTTTAATCCCATCAAAATACTTTGGGTACAAGTCTTTAATTGTATACTTCCCAATCAGGCACAGCCACCATTCTCAGTAAATACTAGTTGGAATGGGCGTGATTGATCACTGCTAACAAGCTGGGGGAGATGGGGTAGGGTTAAAATAAGGGCATCATTAAGACTGAATCAAAGAGAACATAGTTCGTATTCAACAAAAAGTTAACTAAAAGCATGAATCAAGTGTAAGGACAGACCATTAATAGGCAAGACATATAAAACTACACGTTTACATGAGAGAGCATGCAAGTAAAGGTTTAAAGCAGTAAAGGTAGACTGCAACAACTGGGGAAAGAATCGTACCCAATAGGAGAGAGTAGGAGTTTCATGGAAAGGAACGCTATAAGAAGGTTGAGATTGCAACAATTTAGGTTAATCACATCATGAAAAATACAATTCTGTGAAATACTCACCTGTAGAATTGGTATTATACGTATACAGTACGTCCTGCTCCAGATATAATACTTACAATTGGGTTATCCTCCACCAGAGGGCGCTGTGCAGTGCAGACATGCAAAAACAGGCTCCTTCCGGCCCTTCATATACCCAGGGACCTCCCACAAATCCCCAGCATTGAAAAGCAGTGAACCAGAAGCCGGGAGAAACCAACCACCAACACAACTGGTAATGATAACAACAACAACAATCACCAAACAGGGGATCCAGAATAATGCAAACCAGGGTGGGGTGGAGCAGGAGGTACTGTATACGTATAATACCAATTCTACAGGTGAGTATTTCACAGAATTACGTTTCACAGCAGTACATCCTGCTCCAGATATACTTACAATTGGGACATCCAATAGCAGTGTCCATAGAACAGGGTGGGATCCCCAACAAAGAAGGCCACAGCAGACAGTTGAAAGCACTGTCACCTGCAACACCTCCCTACCAAGAGCGACACGAGCAAAAGCTCTAACGTCAACAATAAAACAACCCTTGAAAGGGTACGAACAAGAAAACAAGTAGCGTTCAAGCAACCTGTTCAACAAGACTTGGTGCTGAAAGTCCCAAGATACCAAGGCACCAGTGTAATCAGAATAGAAAGAAAAGAACTCTTCCCCTGAAGGAATAGGCTTGAGTAGAAGCCTAACAAGAGCCAAAACTAAAAGTAGCCCAGGAAGAAGCCAAGCCTTCCCCAGGACCAGAAGGGACATCTCATACAGGTAAAGGCCAGGCCCAAGGCCGTCCAACCCCTAGAGGCAGACGAGATCAGGCACATCCAGATGTAAGTGCCCACAACCCCGAGGAACATCAGTCCCCTAAGGGACAGGAGACAATCCAGGAAAAAAATTCCAGCACCGATTGAGGGAAAATAGATTTCCGTGCCTGAGCAGTACAAGGAATAAATCCCAGAAGAAGGATAATGACTTAATACCTGAGCCTAAGACACCACCTTAGGCAGAATAACCGGCGTAAGGCGGAACTCCACCTCATCTCAGTGAAGATACAGTAAGGAAAAACGAGGGCTAGCTAAACAGATCCGCCCGCTCAGGCGCACGGCCGACTTAGGTAACAGCCCCAGAAGGGCAACCTTATGGATAAGAACAGTCAGACAGCATCCGGAATAGAGCCAAAAGGGGAACACCCTGCAAGGCAAACCGAATAGAAATCAATCCCAACAGGGACCCTAGAACTACGTGGGGGATATCACTGAGCAATCCCTGAAAGAAAGTCAACTGAGGCAAGGACTGAGTAAGACTTTGCAGAAAACGGCCAGGAACAGAGCCTGAACCACCAGGGCACCAAGTAGGAGAGCCAACTCCAACCCATGCTGTAATAACTCTATAACCCTGGGAATAGAGCTTGCCCACAGGGGAGAGACCAAAAACTCAACCCAATCAATATGGATAAGAATATCCCACAATAGATGGAAAAAAGAGACAGAAGAAGCCAAATCCTAGGCTCCCAGAAGTCACAGACACCCATGAAGGTGCACCCACTTCCATCAAGGTGGATAAACCAACCGTCAGACCATCCAGACCAGAGTCTGTAGATAGGGGTGAAATAGAAAAAAGGGGGGGCCTGAGTGAGCAGGCCAGCACTCCAGACAGGACGTACAGGTCCGCTGTCCACATAACCACATCTGCAACCCCACTCCACTAGGCCACCCAAGGGCCGTCAGTGTCACTGGTTACCCAGGACCCATGAAGGTGGCGGGCCCAGAAAGATCCACACTAGACGGATCACATGGAGACATCCTGCCGCAGAATGACATCCACCGGAGCGAACATCGCAGATATGCAGGGAACTCTGCCCTTCACCCAGATCAGGATCAGATACCTTCCCGGGGGAATATCCGGCTTCCAAGTCCACACAGGTAATTAATACAGGCCACTGTCGTCAGACAGATCAAGGGGCCCCCAAATAGACCAATCCCGCAAGGGAGAAGTCCAGCCATACAGAGCCAACCTGAAGGCCTACCTCTTCCAAAATAGACAGGTGGAAGGACCCCTAAAGGCTCCACGTCCCCCGGAACCACAGGGGAATTTAGGAGAAAAAAGTCCCCCCTCCATTGACCTGATAGATTTGGAATCCTACCGCAGGAAGATGCAAGGAAGGGGCGCCCCCTGATTGGTACCCCTAGTACCTCAGTCTCAAGGGTAACCACCGTACCAAGGTGGAAGGGTAAACAGACCCAGCTCCAGGGAAGCTGGAACCTCAGTCCAGCATTTACAATATGAGTAGCAGAGGAGCCCAGGGGCTCTTAACATAGGGGACAACCTTTGAACAGCCACCAACAGGCCCACCAGCTGCAATCCAGCCTGGCGAAGAGACGGAAACAGCAAGAGGGACCGAGCCCCTGCAAACAGATTGTCCATTTATAGTTAGGGAAGCAGGTTCCCGTATGAACCGAATCCAAGTTCATCCCTAGGAAGGGAGATACCACCAAGGGAAAAAAGGAGGAATTGAGGTGGTTGAACACCCATCCAAAGACTCCCAAAGGACACCGCCAAAGGAGTAACAAGCCCGGGCCAACGTAGGGATTGGGAAGCAAAGAGGGACGGCCAAGCAGTTCCTCGTGCAGACGCCTCCTTGGTCTCAGTAGAGAAATCAACCCCGTCATCGCCTAGGCGATCGGGGAGCAAAACCAAGGCCAGAAAATAAGGGCACAATCAGCAGTGTTGGAACACCAACACTAACCTGCGAGGTCCTTGGTGCCCGGACGGCACAATGGCAAGGAAATAAGCATCCTAGGTCCCTACCGACGGCAAGAGGTCTCTGGACACAGGGCACTGGCGGCCCAACTCGGAGAAACCATGCAGTAAGGCCGCCTGTGAATGTAAATTGCCTCACCTATGGAAGGCCACAATGGACAGTGTCTCATCCGTTTGGAGGAATGTGGAAAGGTTAGTGTAGAGGCCCCTGCCTCTGTCTGTTAAGGGCAACCAGCAGGTGACCCCAGACCTCGCAGATCGTGCGTGGCCTGCTCCAACACAAAAAGAGAGGCAGGGACCAGAAGCATCTTGAATATCTTGGGAAGGGGCCACCCAGCAGACACTATCTTGCAACCTGAGGAAACTTCCTCCTGATCAGAACGAGGCCTGCAGCCTCCTGATAGGGGCAAGGTGCTGCAGCCATCCCATCATGCTTGGGAGGTTTTGGTAACAGGCTTGGACTTAGTCCTGCCGGAGGGACCAGGTCGTTGTCTGCCACTCCTGGGGCAGGGATCTATACCAAAAAGCTGGTTCTGGTTTGACGCCAACATAGGGGGGTGGAGGGGTGCCCCTGCCTCGAGAAGGCCGAGGTCGCCTTCTGTAAAGGGGTGTTTTTCCCTTTTTTCCCCAAACAGGTCCAGACGGGCCCCGAATAGGTGTCGCCCTCTAAAGGGAAGCCCAGTAAGAATCTTTTTCGTAGCAACATCAACACCCCACTGTCGCAGCCAGACCAGTCGGCGTATAGCTACAGCAAGGGCGGAAGTTCTAGCGCACATGCTGATGGTGTCATCCAGCGCCAAAAGGATCAATCTTACAAATACATCACAACTGGAGAGTGCATTAAACACCTCCCAGGGGAGATCCTCAGGTTGATGATCAATCAGCTTTCTGATGAAGGTCCTAGTACTGCAGTGATAGCCGCGGCACAAACCGGGCGCAGAGTCGTCCCTGCACAAGAAAAGGCGTGGGAAACCAGTCTATCAATGCGCCGGTCCTCAGCATCCCGAAGGGTACAATAACTAGGGGCTGCAATAAAGGGGGGGTTAAGAACCCCAATGATCGGTGCATCCACCCCGGGAGGTGATGACCAGCAGTTAACCACCTCAGGGGGAAAAGGGTATTTCCAATCCCAGTCCCCTGGAACCCCTGGAAGTTTACTAGGGCATTGCCATTCTTTGAGTACAAGAGCCTGGAAGTGATCCTGCTCCAGAAATTCCAAACGCGGCGGCGCTGTATGGAAACTCTCCCTTCTAGGCCTAGAGGCCTCACCAGGGATAGAGATAGACAAAACCTCGAAGATCATGACTTCTCAGCCCCTCGTTTGATGAGCCCGAGTCAGAGAATAGCCGACCATCATAAAGAGCAAAACCCTGCTCAGTAGTGAACTCTTCAGATTCAGAAGGAATGGGCGAAACAGGAGGCGTCAGGGACCGCTTCTTACCAGGGCCCAAGCGCTCTGCCAACCTCGAAATCACCTGCTCGGCCGTAGGCAGTCTGCGCGGCACGACTTGCTGTTCATTCCCGCTCGAGTGCGACTCATCAGGAGTGAGATTTAAGCACGGGGAGAGAGGTGTATTGAAACGAGGCGCAGCCACTGGCAACCCCGATTGCAGGGCCAGTGCTTGTTCAGCACATGATCCGCAGACCCGTGCTCTGTCTGCATCAGCGTGGGGCAGTCCACACGCTGTACACAGCCAGTCTTGTCCCGGAGGGACCCCGGTCACATAATTCTGAGATGCCTCCATATGGCGATTGTTAATGTAATATATCAGTAGGGATTTACGCAATAGGCCACCCTGGATGTCCCAAAGACCCGCTAGGTTAATGTGGGAGAATTTGTAAGCCCGCTACAATATATGTTAGGCCAGGAGAAACCACAGGAATCTTCAAGGTCTGAAAGACAGAAGGGGAATAAGGGGTGTCAGGGCCATGCGCCACAGAAAGAGTACTAATAATGAAAATGCCCACGAGGGCACTCACCGACCTGGGGAGGAGAGGGACCGCCAACACGCGCGCGGGACCAAAATGGCGCCAACCGAACCTTGGAGGGCGGGTCTAAACTGGGCGTGACGCGGAGCGCGCCACGCCGGGTCCCCGCCTCCCCCAAAGAGCGCGAAACTCTGAAGCAGCCGTGTAAAGGCTCGGCAAGCTAAGCATAGAGTGTGCCAGTAAGGGCATCTGCTAGTGGATACTCATGAAGTCTAAATACACCGCCACCATTCTAACGCCCGTAGGCGTGCAAAAAAATCAGTTTCCTGCCCAAGTTGT
This sequence comes from Gastrophryne carolinensis, assembly GCA_027917425.1. Lineage (NCBI taxonomy): Eukaryota > Metazoa > Chordata > Amphibia > Anura > Microhylidae > Gastrophryne > Gastrophryne carolinensis. The sequence continues at coordinate 200,386,406 of CM051237.1, forward strand.
AGCATAATAAAGCAGGACGTGCGGTAGACTATTGCAAGTTAGATTGAGAGGGTCAAACTAGAAAGGCAGCGCGGCTCTGACACCCAGTTGCCGATCAGGGGCAAAAGCACGGCCATAAGCATGACAATACTGTACACTGAGACCACCAGCGGACTACACACACACCCCCCCCCTTCTTTTCCCCCCGAATACGGGGGGAAACAAGGGAGGACGGCGACCCTTTAGACAGGGTCCACCTCTACACGGGGCATGGGACAAGAATGCAGGAGGGACATCCACTATGAGGCTCACCATCAGCCTAAACCGCCTACCCTATGGTGGGGGACTGCGGAGGAGCATGGCTCCGTTAAGCACACATGGTGCTGCCTACCTTCACCCGACCAGCGCAGCCCAGGCTGGGAGGCACATCTCAAGGAGGACGGGTGGGAATAGTCCAACAGGGCCGCAGGCTGTAATAGCCCCGCTCACCTGCGAGAGAGTGATAATTCATGTCTTCGCAGTCAGCACTGCAGAGAAATCTGGGGGGGGTCCCTGGGTGTATGAAGGGCCGGGAGGAGCCTGTTTTTGCATGTCTGCAGTGCACAGCGCCCTCTGGCGGAGGATAACCCAATTGTAAGTATTATATCTGGAGCAGGACGTACTGTATACTTAGAATAGGGATACTGCAAAAATGCCAATGAAAGCAGTGGCACAACAAACGCAGTCGCAGGGAGTACGGCAGGGCCAGTGAGGGGGAGGCCCTGTTGCTCCCCCAGTTTTAGATCTGCATATTGTGCCCTTTGAGTAAAGTTGCGGGCCCTGTAACACTGGCTGGGACAGTGAGAGTGTTGGTGTTTTTTGAGAGGTCGAGAAGCCAGAGTAGAAGGTTGAGTGGTGGCTAGAATGGCATGCAGTGTTTCTTTTTCCAAGGGGGAGGAAGACTGAGCAAGGAAGACTTGCTAAAGTTTTTTTTTTTCACGGAGGAGGGCTAAGTGGTGGCAGGCAGGGACAGGGGGAGCAAGCAGAGTGGTTCCAAGATGAGTATTTTTTGGGGGGAGGCAAGGACAGGGAGAGCAGGAGAGGGGAGAAGACTGAGTGGTAGCACGTTATTGTGAACAGGGAAAGCAGACTAAGAGGTGGCGGGGTAAAGCTGGGGCAGAGGGAGTAGGCTGGGTGGGTGCAGTTTAAGTCTAGAAAGAAATTGAATCAGACTGGATGGAGGATAGATGGATAATGAAGATCAAAAGGTTATGATGTCATGATATCCATTTAGGTATATTTTAAAGATCTTGTAAATGTACATAAAGCAGTCTTCACACCTGTCAGGTACCGCACATGTTTCTGAGTTTGCAGCAAGCGCTGTGCATTTTCACATCCTCTCCAGTGCGGCAGAGCAGGATGAAAACGCGGCCGCAAAAAGTCCTGCCTACTGCGTCCGGGCCACAGACACACACACAAACTGGAACACAATCGCGTTTTTCATGCAGTACCGCATGCATTTTGCATTTTAATTAAGATTATTCTATTATACTTGCCGATAAGTAAATTATGTTACCACATCTGCAAAGTTTTTGCCCAGTATTATCTGGGGAGGAGAAGTTTAACAAAGGCTAAATTCCTTACTAAAGGCCAAAACCTACCATTTAGTGAGAAATGTAGCCTTTGAACTGTGGATTATATTAAAGGTACAGGTAGGTTGCACATTTTACATATACAAAAGTGGACATGTGATACCATTGGATAGAGAATTAATTTAACAGATAAAATACTTAAAGCAATCCCATATCCACATGTTAACCACTTTCTCAGTACACAAACTGTAAACCTACATTGCTATAAATGCGTTTTAAGTCGATTATGCATAATACTACTCCTGTAGATTATTATTTGCATACCTGAATTAATTCACCACGCTTCAAACCTGCAGAAACATCGTCTTTGGACAAATAAGGTTCAAAGATATTTTTCTTCCGTCCTTTGTTGCGTTTATCATTAGGAGTATAGCCCGGTGTCCGGTTTGAACCTAGGTTGACAGACCAAAAAAAAAAGGGAAAAATAAAAAACACTATAAGACGTGCCATCCACTTGCAATGTGCATGGCTGCATCTCTAATCGTAAAGTACCAGCCACATTAAATTTCATTTCCTTCAACCCCCCCCCAAAAAAACCTCACCTTCGCCCAAGTTCCTCATCCCCGGCGGGCCTCAGATCATCAGGCCAGAGAACAAATTTTGCAGGGCGTTGCCTCACTCTGCCAGGATAAAAATACCCTTCTAGTTGCGGAAGCCAAGTGCGTGGCACAGATGCGTTTGGCTTCCGCCAGTCACGGCGGATATCGTACATCATAGGACAGCACGTGGCGATGGAAGGGGGTAAGAGTTTAAATGAATAAAATAAAGAACTTTTGTGTGCGTTTTTTTCACAACTCTTTGTGTACTGCATTCCCAATGGCCAGGGGGATGCAGAAAAGCCAGATGCTCATGTGGTCTCTACCAGCCCACATAGCTGGTGCCTGGTTTTGCTGCGGGGGGAACCCCACATTTTAAAGGGCTTAACCATTAGCATTGATATGGTAAAGTTAACTGCAAGGTACATAGAGTAGCAATTTTGATTTTTTTTTTTTAATATCATAAAGCGATCTTTTTAGTTTGGGGTGTCTATCCATACATATGCAGTACAGTTGTAGCTAGGAGGAATTGGGCTTTTACAAGCAATAAAATTTTCTTGAAAAATAAATCGAAAATAGAATTTTATTCCCCACATATTTCACCCAAAAAACATCAGAAAAACACTGAAAAAAACACATTTTATGCTAACGCCCAAATGCTGAAAAAAGTTCCTGCAAAATTCAGTTACATAGATTTAAAAAAAATAAAATAAAAAACAAAATATTAAAAACTCTTGGCAATGAGAGGTGACAATATCTCTAGAAAGGTTTAAAACATCTGTAAAGCCTCAAAAAACAATGTACACTACTGTGCAACATTTTAAATAAAATGCTAAATAAGTTCTATGATTCTCACATGTAGGATTGTTTTTTCTCTCCTTAAAGTGGACCAACACCCTGAGGTGATCTGCCCGGGAATCTATAAGATTCCCGGGCCGATCACCTCACACACCGCGGGACATCCGAGAAAACCCCCGAAAAACCTTACCTCTCCAGCCGCTGCTTCCGCCGCCGCCGCCTCACTCGCGCTCCTCTAGACGTGCGCGTGCCCGCGCCGGCCGTCTCTGAATGGCCGGCGCGGGCGCGCACACGTCAAGAGTGACGCGCGGGAGGCGCCGACGGACAAGCTGCTTGTCCGTCGCTGTCAATCAGCTTGTCCGTCGGCGCCGATTGGACGGCACGGCCACGTGGGAGCGGGGAGAGGTGAGTTTTGGGGGCTTTCTGGGGGGTTTCACACAGCGGGGCACCCCCGATCGGGGTGCCCCGGGGAAGTGGACCAATACCCAGGATAGTCAAAATCCTGGGTGTTGGTCCACTTTAAAGCAGACCTTCACCCTGAATAAGAGCATATCTTATGTTTCCCACACCCTGTACATACAGATTGCCCACATTAAAAATCATCCTACCTGCATCTACTGCATGTTATGAGCCTTTAAACATCCAAGACGGCTCATGGTACATCAGGCAGCCTGCAAACAGAAAGTGCCTTCTGACTGTGCTGCTCTGCATTCTGGGATTGCTGACCTTTTCCTGACCCCAGCTCTGCTCTGTCTGACCAAAGCACAGCTATAACCCACCCCTGTACTTTATCCCACTCTTCTCTCCTCAGTAAGTGTGATGCTTCTGAGTCAAGATGGCAGCGCCTGTATCCTAGAGTCCTCAATAGAGTTGCAGCCCAGTGGGGGAAAGTATAAGTAACTAAAAACTTAAAATATATTAATATTAGATGCTGGGGAATCGTTTTATAAGGATTTGGGTTTTTCAATAAACAAATGGTGAAGGTCCGGTTTAAACTCCCGGGCATCACCAAATCAGATACAAATATGTTACTTTTCGGGACTGCAAGATTAAAGCGGACCAACACCCAGGGGGGATCGGCCCGGGAATCTATAAGATTCCCAGGCCGATGAGATCCCTCCCTGCGGGGCATCCGAAATCGGGATGTCCCGTGAGGCGAAACCCCCCAGGAAGCCCACAATCCTACCTTTTCCACGTTCCAGCGGCACATGCGCATCCGCCGCCGCCTCCCGCGTGTCCCTCTAGCAGGGCGTGCTCCCGCGCCGGCCGTTTGTGAATGGCCAGCGCGGGTACGCTCCCTGTAAGAGGGACGCGCGGGAGGCGGCGGCGGACGCGCTCTGCTTGTCCAGCGCTGCCTCTCGCTTGTCCGTCGGCGGGGATTGGCTGCAGCGGTCACGTGGGAGTGGGGAGATGTGAGTTTTCGGGGCTTTCTGGGGGGTTTCACACAGCGGGGCACCCCCGATCGGGGTGCCCCACCGAAGTGGACCAAAACCCAGGATAGTCAAAATCCTGGGTGTTGGTCCACTTTAAAAGGAATGGTTCCTCCCATCCTACATATACCTGTGGCTGCCCTCCGCAATCCAGTAACTGAAAAGAAGTAGGAAAAACCACCAAGGAGAAAGAAGGAAAATCCCCAGAGGCCACCACGTTTAGCTGAAAAAGCGACCTATGCCTTGTGTCCCATTTCCTTGTGTATATATAATTATTTTGATGCCATCATAAAATATTTACATTATATACAATAGCCTTACCATTGCTAAGGCACATTAGGAATAGACCTAGTAGCCTAGCAGATAGGGAGGGTGACACGCCCTGGAGTGGAAGCAGAAAGAACCCAATTTTACAGGTGGAAATCACAGAATAGTATTTCCTCTCATATTCCACTCTAGGGCATCACCGAATTAGATAGGAATGGGACATCCCAAAGCAGTGCCCTTCTTTCAGGGTGGGATTCACAAGAGTCAGATCTTAATCCTCTAGTAAGCCATACTGAAAAAATTAAACCCCAGCTGAAGAGTTACCCACCCTCTGTAATACATTCCAGCCAAAGGCGGCGTCCGCTAAGGCTTCTACATCTACCTTTAAAAACTTGGTAAAAGGTATGAACATGCTAAATAAGCCCAGGATGTGCAGATATTCTGGGTAGAACGGGTAGTGACCTGAAAAGGAGCTATCTTCCCTTTAGAAACAGGATTTTATCACTGCCTAAAGCCCCACTCTGACAATCAGTGACAAACAAATTGAGGGGGCTTAACTTCATGCAGATGTATTGAAATAGCAGGCTGATTCTTTGTTGCATAACTACATGGCAGAGGCCATCTTGCCACATACAAGTCCAGCTTATATAAAAATACCATTTTGTGAGTACTCACCTGAAAAATGGATATTGTTGGTGTGCCACACACCCCGCTTCACTTTTAAATATTCTTCACTTATTGGGTTAACTCACCGCCAGGTGACGCTGTGCAGAGAGGAAGTCTTGTAACGAGCCCCCTTCCGGCCTATATATACCTGGTACCTACCTTCAATCACCAGTATATTAAAAAAGCAGAAAGACAAGGTACCAGTATTCCACCGGTAACCTCAAAATCAACTTGATATAAATAAAAAGCTTCACCATATAAAGGCTTCGGAAATACCGAAAAGGGTGGGAGTGAAGCGGGGTGTGTGGCACACCAACAATATCCATTTTTCAGGTGAGTACTCACAAAATGGTATTATTCTTGGTGTGCCACACACCCCGCTTCACTTTTAAATATTCTTCACTTATTGGGACATCCAAAAGCAGTGTCCACAAGGGATGGGCATCTCAAGGCCAGGTGAAGCATAACTTAAATGACTGCAGTCTGCAGAACTTTGCGGCCAAAAACAGCATCCGCTGAGGCTCGCACATCAACTTTGTAAAACTTAGAAAAAGTATGAACAGAAGACCAAATGGCAGCCTTACAAACTTGTTCAACAGAAGCTTGGTGCTGAAAAGCCCAAGACGCCCCAATGGCGCGAGTAGAATGAGCAGTGATACGAAAAGGAGGAACTTTCCCCTTAGCAGAATAGGCCGCAGTAACGGCCTGACGTATCCACTTGCTAATGGCAGATTTGGCTGGTGCCAAACCCTTCTTAGGCCCATGGGGCACAACAAAAAAGGAATCCGTCCTACGAAAAGGAGACGTGATAATCAAGTAGTACTTAACACAGCGTACTACATCCAAACAATGCAAAACCCTCTCTTTGTCATTCTTAGGATTAGGACACAAGGAGGGAAGAACAATATCTTGGTTCAAATGAAAAGCAGAAACAACCTTAGGAAGAAAGTCTGGCTTGAATCGAAAGACCACTTTATCCTGATGCCTCTCAAAGTAAGGCGCCTGGATAGACAAGGCCGCCAACTCCGAGACACGCCGGACCGAAGTGATCGCTACCAAGAAGACAACCTTCTGAGTCAGGGTAGACAAAGCAATATCTTGCAAAGGCTCAAAAGGAGGAGCCTGAAGAGCAGAAAGAACCAAATTCAAATCCCAAACCGGGAGTAATGGTTTCCTGGGAGGCCGCACATGCGTAACCCCCTGGAAAAAAGTTTTAACTAAAGGCTTAAGCGCAACACGCTTCTGAAAAAAGATAGATAAGGCAGAGACTTGCCCTTTCAACGTACTTAGCTGAAGACCAGAGTCCAGCCCTGATTGTAAAAACTCCAGAATCCTGGAGACCGAAAAGACCCTACAAGGAAAAGATCTTATCTCACACCAAGCGATATAGGCTTTCCAAGTCCTATAGTAGATGATGGAAGAAGACCTCTTCCGGGCACTGATCAGAGTCTTAATGACTGAATCAGAAAGACCCTCCTCCTTCAGGATGGAGGTTTCATCAGCCAGGCCATCAAACCCAGCGCTGGTAAATTGGGGTAACACAATCGACCCTGAGTGAGCAGATCGGGCCGAAGAGGCAGAACGAACTGGTCCACTGCCAGCCGAACGATGTCTGCGAACCACACTCGCCTTGGCCACCTTGGGGCCACGAGAACGGCGGACACCTTTTCCAGAGCCAACTTCCGAAGCACCCTGCCCAGCATGGGTATTGGAGGAAACAGGTATAGAAATCCCAGAACTCCCCAGCTCAGGGACATGGCGTCCACTGCCAGAGCCAGAGGATCCTGCGAGAGAGACACAAAGACTGGAAGCTTGTGATTGTGACGAGAGGCAAAGAGGTCCACCACTGGGGACCCCCACCTGAGACAGATCGAACGAAACACCTTGGGACTGAGAGACCACTCCCCCTGACGAGAGGAGGCCCTGCTCAGCGAGTCCGCCTCCGTGTTCTCCACTCCCGGAATGTAGACTGCTGAGATACACGGGACGTGGCTCTCCGCCCAGTCCAGAATCAAAGACACTTCCCTGAGGGCACTCCTGCTGTGAGTCCCCCCCTGGTGATTGATGTAAGCAACCGCCGTCCGGTTGTCCGACCGGACCTGAACAGGCAGGCCCCGCAACTGATGAGTCAATCGAAACAGAACCAACCTGATGGCTCTCAATTCCAGAACATTGATGGGCTCGTGAGCCTCCTGCGGGCCCCACAGACCCTGGAACTGGAGGTCCTTCCAAACACCCCCCCAACCTGACAGACTGGCATCCGTGGTGACTGTTTCCCAACACGGGGCCAGAAAAGATCTGCCCTTCAACAGATTGACCGACCCCAGCCACCATTGCAGGGATCGACGAACTCGAGGAGTCATCAGGAAGGACTGATCCAACGATAGAGGGGACTTGTCCCAAACCTTCAACAGATGAAGCTGAAGCGTCCTTGTATGAAACTGCGCAAAGGGAACTGCCTCGAATGAGGCCACCATTAACCCCACCAGCCTCATCCCTAGCCGGATGGCCGGACGAGGGAGCGACAAGAGAAGCCGAACTAATTCCTGAATCAAAATTGGCCTGGGGCAGAAACACCCTGGCCTGCGAAGTGTCCAGAGACATTCCCAGAAAGATCACTACTCTGGACGGAGAAAGAGAAGACTTGGGGTGGTTGACCACCCAACCGAACCTCTCCAGGGTGGACACCACCATTCTGGTGTCCAACTCCGCTTGGTTGAAAGAGGAGGCCATGATCAGAAGATCGTCCAAATAGGGCACAATGCGGATACCCTGAACCCTCAGCAGAGCCATCACCCCCGCTAGCACCTTGGTGAACACCCGAGGAGCCGAGGTGAGACCGAAGGGGAGTGCCACAAACTGAAAATGGCGATCCTCCACCACGAACCTGAGAAACCTCTGGTGTGCTGGAAAGATTGGAACGTGTAAATAAGCATCCTTGATGTCTATGGACGTCAGAAAGTCTCCCTGACGAAGAGAGTGAATGGCCGAACGCAGCGTTTCCATGCGGAATTTCCGTGGCCGGATGAACCTGTTGAGAAACTTCAGATCCAAGATGGGTCGGACCGATCCGTCCTTCTTGGGTACCGTGAACAGATTGGAATAAAAACCCCTGCCCTGATCCGAAGGGGGCACTGGGCAAATGACAGCCATGTCCAGAAGGTTCTGCACTGCCAACAGGAGCCCCTGCGCCGCTACAGGTTCCGAAGGCATCCGAGACCTGAAAAATCTGGAAGGGGGGCGGAGCTCGAACTCCAGCTTGTAACCGGAAGACACCACTTCCCGGATCCATCGGTCCGAGACCTCTTGATCCCAGACCTGGGAGAAGAGTCGCAGCCGTCCCCCCACCCGCAAGGGTGAGGGCGCCCCCTCATTGCTGAGCCGGCTTGGCAGCCGGCTTGGGCTTAGAGCCCCAACTGAATCCTGGACGGGCACGTCCTCTGCCCCTGCTCCCAGAATCTCCTCTGGAAGAGGGGAATGCAAATCCCCTGCCAGATCTGGCCCCACGAAAGGAGGGGGTAAAGGAAGGCGCCCCCCGAAAGGGACGGCGTTGTTTCTTGCGTTGAGGTAACCTACCACCCTTGGTAACAGAGTCCAATGTCTCTCCAAAAAGCCGTAATCCAACAAAGGGTAGAGCCGTTAGTGACTTCTTGGACATAAAATCTGCCGCCCACTGGCGCAGCCACACCGAGCGCCGAATAGTGACCAGCAGCGCCGACGTCCTACCACACATCATCAAAGTGTCATCCAAGGCTGTCAACACAAAAGATAAAAACAACTCACACCGCTTAAGGCTAAGGAACTCAGCACTACCAGGACGCAGCCCGGAAGAAGTCAACAGGTCCCTAACCACGGACCTGGCAGCCAACACCATAAGTGCCGATGCGCAAACGGGCCGCATGGCTGACCCAACGCTAGCAAAACCATGACAAGCCATCTGGTCAATACGTTTATCCTCTCCATCCTTGAGAATGGAACAATCAGGTCTATTTAAAACCGAGGAATTGGACAACCCCAAAACCGGTGCATCCACCTCGGGGGGAGATGCCCAGCGCTTAACCGCCTCCGAAGGGAAGGGATATTTCCTATCCCATCCCTGAGGGATGCCAGGGAGCCGAGCCGGCCTGTCCCATTCCTTGGCAATAATTTTGTCAAAATGCCTTTGTGTAGGGAATTCCAAGCGCGGCCTGGATTCCTCAAACAATTCACCCTTCTGCTGTGACACCTCCTCAGGAGGGGAAATATTCAGTACCTCTAACATCAGAGCCAGAGCGTGGGGAGTATCAGAGGAGCTCGGCTTCAGCGCCAAAGGACTGCTCATCGTCCGAAAAATCAGAATCCTCATAAACTTCCCCTTCCTCTAGCTGGGAATAATCAGACCAATCCAGATTATTAACATCCTCCTGGTCCTCCACCAGCGGAGCCGGCGACAAATGCTTTCTCTTAGTCGGAGCCTTACGGGCGACCGAGCTGGAGATAATTTTTTCAAGGTTAGCCAATCTGGCGCACATCTCAGATTGCAGCTCCCTGCCCATGACGACGTCACACGGGGTGCGTGTCAAGGCGGGAGGGGGAGATGAAGCGACTGGCGGTGCTGACCCAGACGCCTGGGGTTCGGACTGCCGCGTGATGGTCTGCTGTGCACATGGTATACACAGAAGTACATCGTCCCCAGAAATGGATACCCCACACAACATACACTTTCGGGGATGCCCCGAAGGGGCCCCGAGCCCAGTATCCGGGGATGCCTCCATAAGGTGAACTTTTTTAGGGATAGTCGCTATGACCCAAGGAATTACGCCGCTAGACAACCCGGGATGCCCCTTTAATGTCCCGAGTGGGAGGATTTATAACAATAATGAACCCAGTGATAAAGGATCGGGAGGGACCCCCTAAATGCTAATGGAGATCCTCCTAAACCACCACCTGAAAGACACAGAAGGACTAGTAAGGCAATGGCTAAAAACAACCTACAGCACAATACAGTGAAGAAGGAAAAAGGAGGCCATAGGCCACTCACGGAACCGCGGAGCTGGAAGGCGCCAGAAGGATCCTCGTGATGCTGCTGTGAGAAGAGACGAAGAGGAGAAGGGGGCGTGGCCAGCGCGGGACGCGCGCGACGCCGAACCACGCCCCCCCCCCTCTCTCCCACACCATGCAGAGCTCCGCAGCGGCGCCGGGGACAGATGGGGGCGGGCAGCGGTGACGCGCGCCGCACCGGCCCCGCCCCCCGAACATCATGAGGAGAAATCTCCTCAGATGAAAAAGGCGCCAAGAACCGGCCGGCGCCGCAGCATGAAGTGCGGCCGCCGGCCGGTACAGTCACACAAAACACACACACACAGGCAGACAGCAGGGACGGGTCCCGACCCCGCGCCAACGGACCGCCCCCCCCCCCCCCCCTCCACTAATGTGTAGTATATGGCATGAGGGAGCTGCCTCCGCCATAGAAGACAGAAGCAAGAAGGGGGGAAGATAAGAAACTCAAAGTATGCTGCCCTGTGAAAAGAATGACATTTAGCTACAGTGAAACATTTAAAGGAACACTCACACACAACATGAGAGAGATACTTCCACATAACCTGAAACTAATAAAGGAGGGACCCACACTCCCCATCCCCGCTGAGGAAAAGGGAATTGGGAAGGGCCAGTGAAAATTAATTCAAGGGATAGGGCATCCCAAACCGGGGTCACCAACCCGGTATTACTGCCTACCCTCTCATATAGGGTCTCACGGTGGAGCATAGCTCCTGAGCACCTAAGGTGCTGATATACCCTCGCCTGGACCCTCAGCCGAGGCTGGGAGGCATATGAGTTCTGGGGAAAAAAGGGTCCAAACAGAAATAAATAAATAGCGGTCCGGTAGTCATCCCGGCTACCTGAAAACCCCCTGTGCAAGGAGGAGCCATCATCTTCTGACTTGCTCGCCGTCTGCAGAGATGGAAAACTGGGTGATGAGTGGGAGGTCCCAGGTATTTATGGATCAGGGAGGGGCTTTCTTTTTTGCTATCATCTCTGCAGGAACGCCCCTTCAGGTCGGTATTACCCACGTTATGGATATCTTGAAGCGGGGTGTGTGACATACTTAGAATAATAAAAATCACCACTGAAGCAGTTTCCTTGTAGCAGACATGCCTATCAGGAGGGACAGGAAATAGGGGTATAGAGACTATGGGCTCTACCCTTCCAATCCAGTGTAATGCCATTGAAGGACTAGATTAGCAATATATTCAAAAGGGGAAACTGAGCTGTCACGAAAGCTGCAGGGAAATGACATTATCTGTAAGAAATTACACCCTTTATGATTCTTTGATCGCATGCATGAATAATAGATACAACCAAAATATCTTATGGGTGGGCAATGGCAGCCAGGAATTCTCTGCCAAAAGTCAAGTCTTGAGCATCAGTCACATTCAGTCTATAACGTCAAGCGAAAGGCCCAAATAGTAGCCTCCCATATCTGATCTAGCGGCAGAGAATGTTTGAAGAGGACCAATGCACAGGGCATGTGCAAGCTCTCGTCCAACCAGCTCCTTATGCTGTGCATACTAAGACAAGGCATAAAGCGCAGGTTTAGACAGAGCATCAACATAGGGAACGAGGGCAGGCGCACCCCAGTTTCCCTGTGGAGTGCATGCCCTTCTGCATCCAGGCTATCTTAACAGCTGTGGGAGCTGCAACAGAGGAGCATCCCAAATCAGGATGTTCCAGGAGCAGTAGACGGCCTTGGAAACTTTAAGACTCCAGGGCCAACCACGCCATTGGTTGGTCCACTAAGCACAGGATGTAGCAAGCTTTTTAGTAGTGCCTTAGCTGCACCAGGCAACCAGTTTTGTGGTCTTTGTAGGCAGAATAAATGAATTTAATCCATCTTGATAAAGTGGTCTTGGGGACATTGTTTCGTTTGCTTTTCCCCATGATGACAATTGATATTTATCTTGCCTCCTTTCCTTGGTGACATCCAAATAATGCAGTTTACATCTTCTAACATAAAAAGTCCTTTTCCATGAGCAGCCCATCAGCGCGGCCAATGGACAAGCTGCTGATTCCGATAGGCTGTGGCACCCAGCTTCGTATTCCAACGGCAACGATACACAGTGGGGCAGCCCAGGTCTTGCTGACCCGCTGCTAAGCAGTACCATGGAACTTTGGTCATTTTTTATTTTCAACGGTCAATTTAATTTTGAATTTCTGTATTAATTTGTTTAAAGCGAACCTTCATCCTGAATAAGTGCATATCTTATATGTTTCCCACACCCTGTACATACAGATTGCTCACATTAAAAGTCATCCTACCTGTATCTACTGCATGGTATGAGCCTTTAAACTTCTGACTGTCGCTCTGCATTCTGGGATTGCTGTCCTTTCCCTGACCCCAACTCTGCCCTGTCTGTGTAAAGCACAGCTATAACCCCTCCCCCTGCACTTTATCCCGCTCTCCCCTTCTCAGTATGTGTGATGCTTTGCACAGACAGAGCAGAGCTGGGGTCAGGAAAAGGACAGCAATCCAAGAATGCAGAGCAGCACAGTTAGAAGACACTTCCTGTTTGCAGGCTGCCTGATGTTCCATGAGCCGCCATCTAGGATGTTTAGAGGCTCATGACATGCAGTAGATGCAGGTAGGATGATTTTTAATGTGAGCAATCTGTATGTACAGGGCGTGGGAAACATAATATATGCTCTTATTCAGGGTGAAGGTCCGCTTTAATTTTAGATGCTGGGGTTATTGTTTAAGGGTTTGGGCTTTTCATTAACCCTTTAACCGCCAGCCTACCTGGAGATTTTGTCACCCTTTGTTGCCAGACCATTTTGCACTATTTTGTGCTCCCCATGTTCAACTGTGATTTTTGAAGGGATTTCCAGGGATTTCCCAGGAAAGTGATATATTGTTTTTTTCAGCAGAGCCTGGGCGTTAACATGAAATGTCTTATTTGTCATTTTCTAAGTGTATTCTCAATATTTGTGGGTGAAAATTGTACAAATTAAAAAAAAAACTATTTTTTACAATTTGTAGTGTTTTTTTGTAACAAAAAATGTAAGTTTGTCAATAAAATCTTATTGCAGGTGAAACCCCAATTTCTCCCGGTTACAGCAGTACCACATATGTATAGGTAGACACCCTTTCCTGCCCAGGAGACTCCCCCAAACTCTGAAACAACGCTTTAGGAGATTTTCAGATAAAATACAACTACGCTATGCAATATGCGCAACCCTTTACATTTGAAATATCCCCAACAAACGAAATATATTCCCTAGAAGTATACACCTCAGGCTTTCTAGGCGTACCAGGCTTGTTGACATGGGTGCAGTTTTCTGGAAGTAATCCCTCAATGTATTCTTTGGTTGCACAGGGTTTCCTTAAAAATGAATAAAAAAGCAGAATCAAAACCACATTTTCCTAAAAAAAACTATATGCAAACCAGAAAATCTGAAAAAGCAACATGCCCCGAACAGAATACCCAACATGCATAGGTTCTGTCAAGGAAAGAGTTGCCAAACACACCAAAGTAAAGCATGCGCATAGCGGTAGTTTTACTTCAAAATTTCAGCTCTGCAGACAAAGTGCACACCTTGTGCTTTTTCTACCAAACCAACCCTTTACGTATGGAATATCCCCGATAAACAATATATTCCCTGAAAGTACACGTTAAGCTTTCTAAGCATATCCAGCTTGTTGTAGTGGGCTCATCTTTCTGGAAGTAATATCTCGAAGAATTCAGGGTTTCACAAAACAGGGTTTCACAAAAAATGTATAAAAAAGCAGAATAAAACACACCTTTTCCTAAAATATCAATAAGCAAATAAGAAAAAACAAGGTAAATCTAAAAGCGCAAGGTCCCCCGAGCAGAACAATACCCAACATGCATAGGTACCTGTAAACTTTTAACTGCCAGCCTACTTGAGATTTTGTCACCCTCTGCTGACAGGATATTTTTCACCATTTTGCGTGATGTTTAACTGTGATTTTTGCAGAAATTTCCAAGAAAATGGCATATTTTCTTTTTGTGGCCGAGTTTAGGCTTTTTTTATTGTCTCCTTTATTTTAACAAAAACATTTTTGTATTTTATTAAAGAAAACCATATTGCATGTGAAAGCCCCATTTCTCTCGTTTACAATGATACCACATATGTATCGGTAGCCCCCCGTTCCTGTCCAGGAGATCCCCTAAACTGAAAAGAGCACTTTATAACATTTACAAATAAAATACAACTACTATCCACATAATAAAGGGTTAAATAAAAAAAAATTGGTGTGGGGTCCCCCTGCACAGGGGGGGGGGGGGCACCATTTCTTGGGGGAATTTTAAGGTTTTTTTTGGGAGGCAGGTAATGGGGGGGCTCCGCCCGCAGGTGACTTGCCAGACCCAGAGCCTTGTGAACTGGTATAGGGGTCTCGTAGATCCCTTACCAGTTCACAAAGGGTTAAAAGTAAAAAAAAAAAAAACACACAGACACACTTTAAAAATAACTTTATTAAAAAATAAATTTTTTAAATTTTTTTTTAATACTTACCTCCCATCCATCCCTGTGTCCCACGCTAATCACTTAGGCTTCTGCTCTCCTGCTGCTGCTGGAAGCCTTTTATACCTACTGGGTTACAGGTAACATAGGGTTAAGAAAAAAAAAAAAAATGACATAGGGTCCCCCCTCCCAGGGAGGGGGACCCCATTTTTGGGGGGATTTTTAAGGGTTAAAACCCTTAAAAATCCAAAAAAAAATGGCGTAACCAGCCTGTGACCAGCTATGGGGGCTTGTAGAACAGGGCGCAGGGTCACGCTTTAGTGGCCCCTGGCCCTGCAGGCTACAAGCCGGCATAGCCTAGTGCCACGGCTCTTCTGCCCCCCCCCCCCCTGGGCTTTGGGGAGGCAGGTAATTTGGGTGGCCAGGGGTTAATGGCAAGTCACCCGCTAGCCGCAGGTGACTTGCCAGACCCACCAACCCTTTGTGAACTGGTATAGGGGTCACATGGACACCTTACCAGTTCACAGAGGGTTAAAAGTAAAAAAAACACACAGGCACACTTTTTAAAAATATCTTTATTAAAAAAAAAAAAAAAAAATGTTTAATATTTTTTTTTTAATACTTACCTCCCATCAAGCCATGAGTCCCACGCTGATCACTTAGGCTTCTGCTCTCCTGCTGCTGCTGGAAGCCTTTTATACCTACTGGGTTACAGGTAACATAGAGTTAATTTAAAAAAAAAAAAATGACAAGGTTAAAACCCTTAAAAATCCCCCCAAAAAATGGCGTGAGGTCCCCCCTACCCAGCGTAACCAGCCTGTGACCAGCTATGGGGGCTTGTAGAACAGGGCGCAGGGGCCAGCTTTAGTGGCCCCTGGCCCTGCCGGCTACAAGCCGTCATAGCCTAGGGCCACGGCTCTTCTGCCCCCCCCTGGGCTTTGGGGAGGCAGGTAATTTGGGTGGCCAGGGGTTAATGGCAAGTCAACCGCTAGTTGCAGGTGACTTGCCAGACCCCCGAGCCCTGTGAACTGGTATAGGGGTCACATGGACCCCTTACCAGTTCACAAAGGGTTACAAGAAAAGACACAGACACTTTTTCAAATGACTTTATTGAAAAAAAAAAAAAAAAAACATTTTTACTTTACTCACCTCCGATCTTCATCTTCTGTGTCCCGCAGCGATCTGATGTCAGTGACGGCTGGGCAGAGGAGGGGGGAGGCAGGCGATCGGAGGATCGCCTACCTCCCTCCTCCTCTGTCCAGCCGTCACCGGCATCTGAGAGCTGAACTGCCGGGTGCCCCGAAGACACCCAGCGGTGACGTCATCGGCCCCGCCCCCGAAAGGGCGGGGCCAGAATCCAAGATGCCGCCATCGGAAGATGCAAAGGGAGGAGGGCAGTTATGCCCCCTCCAGAAGACGGAAGAGCAGGGGGGGGTGATCGGAGCCCCCCCCCCCCCCCCCATGAAGAGGAGAGGCGGCGGGAGCGGAGGTGAGTAACTTTTTTTTTTTTTTTTTTTTTGCAGGCAAATCCCGGCGACTGCTGAAACGGGGGGGGCACCCTATTCCGGCCCCTCCCCTGCAGCCGGAGGAGCCCCAATCGGCGATCGGAGCCCCTCCGGCTAAAGAGGA
The DNA here is from genome assembly GCA_027917425.1 of Gastrophryne carolinensis. Lineage (NCBI taxonomy): Eukaryota > Metazoa > Chordata > Amphibia > Anura > Microhylidae > Gastrophryne > Gastrophryne carolinensis. The sequence goes on from CM051237.1 coordinate 200,402,804, forward strand.
GACCCAGCCGGATCAAACAAGGGGTCAGGTAAGTGATTTTTTTTTAATACTTTTTATTCTATTAAAATAGGAAATTCAGGCACGTAAATTTTACGTGGCTGGCGTTTAACTGTTGGAGAGGCAGCCACGTAAAATTTATGTGGCTGGCAATAGAAGGGTTAAATCACGCTGAAGGTCCGCTTTAAATGTTTTAGGTTAAAAATTATCCTTACATTTTGCATTGGCTTTTCCTACTGACTCAATGGTTCCCTTACGGTCATGGAAAGGACAGGAAACTGGTGGGTGGAGTTTTAAGATCCATTTCCTGTCCTTTCCAGGAAACCAGCTCTCATGCATGCAGTCATTAGGCGTAAGGGAACGTAACCATAGAGATGTTCTCTCATCTCTGGTCAAATGATGCTCTTACCCCTTTAGTGATTACCAGCGACTAATGGCTAATAAAGCTTAGTCCAGATTTTCTGCAGTCAGGCACATTTCGAACTAAATGTGCTAACACTGACCACAGTAGAATAGTATATAAGTAGTAGAGCATAGTAGTAAAATATTATAAATAAATATATATATATTTATTAGTGGTAGAGTGTATGGGAAAGTCCTGAATGGTGTTTATTTTTCCCCTGCTATGCTCTATCATGCACGATCCATGACGGGTTTTCAGGACCCAGTTCACACTCCCCAGTCCTCTACAGGTTTGTTCCCCGATTAAAGACCTAGCACAGGTGATGCAGGGGAAGACGAAATAAAAGGAGCTGCTGAGCCTGTCAGTTTGCTGTTGACCAGCCTGGAGGAAGGAGCCCAGGCTGTACTGCTCAGTGGTGAACAAAAGAACTGAATTTAAGCCGAAGGACTTGGCTTCTGCGACCCCAAAACTTGGACTTGTGTGGATGAGCAGCGTGGGCTTGTATGCCCTGTAAAGCAGACCTGACATACTCCGGACATGCAGCTTGCTGGAGTATCAAACCCTGGACTTCTCTGAAGTAAGAGACCTTTTTTTTGCTGTTGAACATTTTAGTTTCAATAAAACTTGCCTTTAATTTTTGAAGAACCGTTGTCCGTGTCACTGCCGTTCGCCCCAATCGCTCACAATTGGTGGAGGATGCGGGCATAGTGACAGTGACAAAACGCTACAGCAACCAAAATGTCTCACATGGAGGAGGTGATAAAGCAGCTGGTACAGGTTAATCTCCAACAACAGCAGGCCATGGCAGAACAGCACCAAGCCCAGCAACAGGCCTTGGCACAACAGCACCAAGCCCAGCAGCAGGCCATGGCACAACAGTACCAATCACAGCAGGAGACAAACCGCCTGTTGATGGAGCAGAATGCTGCCCTCATAGAGACGGTCCTAACCAAAATCTCACAACCGGAGAGAAGCCCGGCTGAGATGGGTGGTGCGAGGATAGCCGTTCAGCGGGTCTTACAAAAAATGACCTGGACAATGATGTCGAGGCTTACCTCACTGTATTCCAGCGCGTGACAGAGAGCAGCTGCCTGTGGCCGAGTGGGCCGACGTGATTGCACCGTTCCTGACAGGTGAGCAGCAAAAAGCTTATTTTGATCTCAGGGAGCAAAATGTACGGGACTATGCCAAACTCAAAATGGAGATCCTTGCTGGTGTCACACCAGCGGTTTGGGCAAGGAGAGTACACAACTGGACTTTTGATGTTGATAAGCCTGCCCGGTTGCAGATGTACGGCCTAATCCATCTGGTCCAAAAATGGCTGGAGCCAGAGCGTTGCACCCCTGTGCAGATCATCGAGAAAGTCGTGGTGGACCACTTCTTCCGGACCCTGCCGTCAAAAATACAAAGATGAGTGGGACAAGACGAACTGCAGACTGCTGAACAACTAGTCAACCTGGTTGAGAGATTCATCGCTACTGAAGACTACCTTCGGGATGCCCCTACAGCACCAGCACCCTCCAAGACCATTAAACCTGTGACAGCGATGGGTAAGTGAGTTCCAGCTGGAGGTGGATGGAAGGGTGTAAAAGGGGGCCGGGCTTCAGGCTTTGAGCAAGGGCAAAAGACTGATTCTGACTCCCAGAGGCTCCCTATTCCTAGGGAAGACGCCTGGGCGAGGAGATACCGTGGTCCCCAGTGTTGGAGGTGCCATGAGTGGGGACACATGGCCGCGGGCTGCCCCCTCTCCCCTGAGCCCATGAAGTGTGACGCTGGCCGCAGAAGAACCCCGTTTGCTGAACCGGTTTGTGCCGCCATACCACGGTCGAGAACTGAGCCACATATGATGTTGTTAAAAGTAAATGGCTACGCCGTGAAGGCTCTGTTGGACTCCGGTAGCCTGGTAACCTTGGTCCGGGCCAACCTTGTGCGTGAAGGTTACATACCGAATAAAAATGTCAGAGTGCTGTGCATCCACTGGGGGATCGTAGCTTACCCTGTAGCTGTGGGTAAGTTTGAGACCCCGCTGGAACACGTAACTATGAAGTCGGCGTGGTATAACTCCTTATGTATGATGCTATAGTCGGTCGTGATTTTCCCTTGTTCTGGGGAGTTGTGGGAAAGGGGTAACGCTTCTGCCGCCAGCGAAGTGTCTCCGGCAGAACCAGTAGCCCTCCCTATTGAGCCGGCTAAACTGTCTAGCAGAGACAGTAGTCCCCATGAGGTACCTAGTGAAGAAATGGGACCAGCTGAATTATGTAGTGATGACAATTCCCACTACAGGTGTTAGCAGGCGAGGATGAGGCGGCTTTCCTGCCTGATCAGTGGGTCTTAGACCTAGAGGTGGCTCGGGGTAATTTGGGGTCTGAACAATTAAGAGACCCCACTCTGGAGACTGCAAGGGCAAATGTCAAGGTAGTGAATGGTGTACCTCAGGAACCAGAGGCTGATCAGAAGTTTCCACACTTTGCCGAGAATGGGGATCTGGGTTATCGGGTCTCCAAAATTAATAATGAAATTGTGAAACAGCTTCTGGCACCTAAAGCACACCGACGCACGGTGCTGGAGATCGCACATAGTCATGTGCTTGGAGGGCATTTGGGGACTAATAAGACCCAGGAGAGAGTTCTTTTGGCCTGGAGTGTATGAGGAAATAAAAAGGTACTGTGAGTCCTGCCCTACGTGCCAGTTAAGTGCCCCAACGTCACATTTTCAGAGTCCCTTGGTGCCACTCCCCATTATTGATGTTCCCTTTCGAGAGAATTGCCATGGATTTAGTGGGGCCCATTTTGAAGTCTGCCCAAGGACACCAATACATACTAGTCATATTAGATTATGCTCCCCGCTAACGGGAAGCAGTTCCGCTAAGAAATAACTGTTTCTTATGTTCTCACGTGTAGGGATTCCGAAGGCAATCCTTATTGACCAGGCCACGCCCTTCATGTCAAAGGTCATGAAGGAACTGTGCAAGCCGTTTAAAAATTACCCATCTCCACACCTCAGTGTACCACCCTCAAACAGACAGCTTAGTAGAGAGGTTTAACCCTTTTGTTGCCAAGCACGTAACACCTACGTGCTGGCTTGGCTGGGCCTTAAGTGCCAAGCCCGTAGGTGTTACGTGCTTGACTTTCCCCGCTGCTGGTTTAAAAAATAATAAAAAATACTCACCTGACCCCTTGTTGGATCCGGCCGGGTCTCCTCTTTAATTTGGTGCCATCCGATCCCTCGTGAGGGGTCGGATGGCTCCAGGAGAGCCCCCGGAATAGGCCGCCCCCCCCCCCGCTTTGGCAGCAGAAGCTGCTAACTGTAAAAAAAAAAAAAAAAAAAAACGACATTCACTTACCTGCATGTGCGCTGGCTCCCGCTGTCCCTCCTCTTCACCTGGGAGGCCTCCGATCCCCCCCCCCCAGGACTTACCGATCTTCAGGAGAGAGCCCGAGAGGCTCTTTCCCCTTTCATCCTCGATGGCGGCCGCCATCTTGCCGCTAAGCCCCGCCCCCTTGGGGCTTATGACGTCATCCCGGCCCCGATCACCGGCTTCAGCCTTCTCAGCTTCTCAGATGCTGGTGATCGGTGCCCTGGAAGGAGGTGACAGGAGATCCTCTGATCTCCTGCCTCCTCCTTCTCTGGATGCTGATCACCGGCATCTGTCAGCAGAGCGGCGAGGGACAAGAGCTTGCAATCAAAGGTAAGTACAGTAAAAAAATGTTTTTTTTTAATAAAATACTTTTTATTAATGTGTGTTTTTTTTTCAACATTTAACCCCTTGTGAACTGGTAAGGGGTCCATGAGACCCCTTATACCAGTTCACAAGGCTGGGGGGGTGGCAAGTCACCTGCCCTAGCAGGTGACTTGCCATTAACCCCCGGCACCCCCATTACCTGCCTCCCCAAAGCCCAGGGGGGGGCAGAAGAGCCCGGGCCCACATAGGCTATGTGGGCTCGTAGGCTGCAGGGTGGGGGGGCCACAAAAGCTGGCCCCCCCACTCTGTGCCTACAAGCCCCCATAGCTGGTCCCGGGCTGGTTACTTTGGGTAAGGGGGACCCCACGTCATTTTTTGGGGGGACCCTTAAAAATCCAAAAAAAATTGGGTCCGCCTCCCCGGGAGGGGGGACCCTATGTCTTTTTTTTTTAATTAACCCTTTGTGTTCTGTCATCCAGCAGCTATAAAAGGCTTCCAGCAGGTGAGCAGAAGCCAGTGATCGCCGAGGGACACAGTGCTCCAGGATGGATGGGAGGTAAGTATTAAAAAAAAAAAAAAAAAAAATAATAATAAAATAATTTTTTCTTTTTGCGTGTGTGTGTGTTTTTTTTACATTTAACCCATTGTGAACTGGTAAGGGGTCCATGACCCCTATACCAGTTCACAAGGCTGGGGGAGGTGGCAAGTCACCTGTGACTAGCGGGTGACTTGCCATTAACCCCTGGCACCCCCATTACCTGCCTCCCCAAAGCCCAGGGGGGGGGGCAGAAGAGCCCGGGCCCACGGGCTATGCGGGCTTGTAGCCTGTAGGGCCAGGGGCCACAAAAGCTGGCCCCTGTGCCCTGTTTCCACAAGCCCTGCATAGATGGTCCAGGGAGGGGGGACCCTATGTCTTTTTTTCTCGATTTAACCCTTTGTAGTGTGGATGGTAGTTGTATTTTATTTGTAAATGTTATAGATTACTTGTTTCAGTTAGGGGGGTCTCCTGGGCAGGAACAGGGGGCTACCGATAAATATGTGGTACCGTTCTAATCAGTAGAAATGGGGCTTTCACATGCAATATGCTTTTCCTTAATAAAATATTTTTTTTTATTTAAAATAAAGGAGGCAATTTTCTAAAAATGTTTTTATTTATTTATTTATTTTTTACTTAATATTGTAAAAAGCAAAATAAAATTTACAAACAAGACATTTCATGTTAAAGTCTAAACTCTGCTGCAAAAAAAATATAAATATAATTTTCCTGAAAATTACAGCAAAAATGGCGCAAAACATGGCGCAAAATGGGGAAAATGACCTGTCAACAGAGGGTGACAAAATCTCCACCCTCAAGTAGGCTGGCAATTAAAAGGGTTAATAGTACCTCTGCATGTTGGGTATTGTTCTGTTCGGGAGACCTTGCGCTTTCAGACTTAGCTTGTTTTTTCTGGTTTGCATATTTATATTTTAGGAAAAGGTGTTTTTTATTCAGCTTTTTTATACATTTTTTAGGGAAACCCTGCGCAACCAAAGAATTCTTTGAGGAATTAATTCCAGAAAGATGAGCCCACTACAACAAGCTGGGTACGCTTAGAAAGCTTAACATGTGTACTTTCAGGGAATATATGGTTTATGGGGGATATTCCAAATGTAAAGGGTTGTTTTGGTTGAAAAATCGCAAGGTGCGCACTTTGTCTGCAGAACTGAAATTTTCAAGTAAAACTACCGTTACGCACATGCTTTACTTTGGGGTGTTTGGCAAATCTTCCCTTGACAGAACCTATGCATGTTGGGTGTTGTTCTGTTCGGGGAATGTTGCTTTTACAGATTAAACTTGTTTTTTCTTGTTTGTATATAGTTTTTTTAGGAAAATGTGGCTTTGATTCTGCTTTTTTATCCTTTTTTTGGGGAAACTCTTTGCAACCAAAGAATACATTGAGGAATTACTTCCAGAAAACTATGGGCACATCAACAAGCCTGGTACACCTAGAAAGCTTGAGGTGTGTACTTCCAGAGAATATATAGTTTGTTGGGGGTATTTCAAATGTAAAGGGTTGTTTTTCTGGTAAAACTGCAAGGTGCGCATAGCGCATATCACAGTTGTATTTTTTCAGAAAATCCCCTAAAGCGCTATTTCAGTTTGGGGGAGTCTCCTGGGCAGGAAAGGGTGTCTACCTATACATATGTGGTATCGCTGTAACCGGGAGAAATTGGGATTTCACACGCAATAAAATTTTATTGACAAACTTACATTTTTTATTACAAAAAAACACTACAAATTGTAAAAAAATAATTTTTTAAATTTTTTTTCACATATTTCACCCAAAAATATTGAGAATACACCTAAAAAATACAAACAAAACATTTCATGTTAAAGCCCAGACTCTGCTGAAAAAAACAATATATCATTTTCCTGGGAAATCCCTGGAAATCCTTTCAAAAATGACAGTTGAAAATGTGTAGCGCAAAATAGTGAAACATCGTCTGGCAACAGGGAGTGGGAAATGCTGCAGGTAGGCTGGCACTGAAAGGGTTAACAAAACCCTTGATTGGGACTGTTTATTGCCTTATCTCATGTTTTCCATCCGGGAGGTACCCCAGGTGTCTACAGGGTTTTCGCCTTTTGAGCTAGTGTATGGTAGGCACCCCCGGGGCTTGTTAGACATAGCCAAACAAACCTGGGAGACTGAGGCCACCCCATACAAGAGTATAATTGAACATGTGGCCAGATGCAGGACCGAATAGAAAAGCTAATGCCGATAGTTAAAGAGCATATGCAAAGTGCTCAGGCGGCCCAGAGCAGAATATACAATAGATCTGCCAGGGTGAGGGCCTTAAATCCTGGGGACCGGGTCCTGGTGTTAGTGCCCACGGTTGAAAGTAAATTTCTGGCAAAGTGGCAGGGTCCCTATGAGGTTGTAGAGAAGGTGAGTGAGGTGTACTACAAGGTTCATCAACCTGGTAGAAGAAAGCCCTACCAGATTTACCATATAAATCTGATCAAGCCGTGGAAGGATCGTGAAGCCTTGGTAGTTACCCCGGCTAGAGTTAAAGATGGTGCAGACCGTTCCCCCAGTCAAAATAGGTGAGTCTTTGTCAGGCCACCAAACGCAGGAGGTCAGGGAATTTCTGCAGAGAAATAGAGTTTTCTGACCTGCCGGGCCGAACTCACTTAATAAAGCATCAGATTAAAAGTGACCCCTACACTAAGGTAAACCTTAAGCCATACAGGATACCTGAAGCATGTAGAGAGGCGATCTCCTCGGAAATAAAACGCATGTTAGAGTTGGGCATCATTGAGGAGTCTTCTAGTGCCTGGTCCAGTCCCATTGTCCTAATACCAAAGCCCAATGGGACTTGGAGATTCTGCAACGACTTCAGAAAACTCAATGAGGTCTCAAAGTTTGATGTGTATCCCATGCCCCGGGTAGATGAATTGATTAAGCTCGGGAGGGCAAAATACAACACAACCCTGGATCTCACATGAGGACGCTAAAGAAAAACACGCGTTTGCCACCCCAGAAGGGCTGTTTCACTATCTGGTTATGCCGTTTGGGTTACATGGGGCCCCTGCTACCTTTCAGATGCTGATGGCCATGATCTTGAGACCACATCGGAATTATGCCGCTGCTTACCTGGAAGATGTGGTAATTTTTTCGTCTGATTGGAAGAGTCACCTCTGCAAGGTACAGGCCGTCCTAGACTCCATCAGTAATGCTGCTTAACCATAAACCCTGAGAAGTGTGCAGTCAGTCTGGAGGAGGCAAAATACCTGGGCTATGCCATTGGTAGAGGGTTGGTTAAGCCCCAGATCAATAAGGTGGAGGCAATACAGAACTGGCCCAGACCCCTTACAAAAAAAACAAGTGAGAACCTTCCTTGGTATAACCGGCTACTACCGTCGGTTTGTGCCCAATTTTGCGTCAATGGCTGCCCCATTAACCGACTTAACAAAGGGTAGTAAGTCAGTAATGGTGGAATGGACCCCAGAAGCAGAAAAGGCTTTTAAAAGCCTAAAATCTGCCCTGTGTAAACAGCCTGTCCTGGTGTCCCCGGATTTCAGCAAACAATTTTTGGTACAGACGGATGCGTCTGATTCAGGTTTGGGTGCAGTTCTGTCACAAAAGGTGAATAGGGAAGAACACCCAGTATTGTACCTGAGCAGGAAGCTGACCCCCGCGATAGTGGAAAGAGTGTCTCGCCATTAAGTGGGCATTAGAAGTCCTAAAATATTACTTGTTAGGGCGAGAATTTGTCCTGATGACAGATCATGCTCTGCTGGCCTAGATGGAGAGAAATTCAAGGGTCACCAGATGGTTTCTCTCCTTGCAAAACTTTAAATTTAAAAGTGGAACATAGGCCGGGGAAGTTACAGGGGAATGCAGATGCTTTGGTGAAAATTGTCAGACCTCAGGTCTGAAGAAGAGGGGGGGGGGGGGGGGGATATGTGGTAGAGTGTATGGTAAAGTCCTGAATGGTGTTTATTTTTCCCCTGCTATGCTCCATCATGCAGGATCCATGCCGGGTTTTCAGGACCCAGTTCACACTCCCCAGTCCTCTACAGGTTTGTTCCCTGATTAAAGACCTAGCACAGGTGATGAGGCTGAATGCAGGGGAAGACTAAATAAAAGGAGCCGCTGAGCCTGTCAGTTAGCTGTTGACCAACCTGGAGGAAGGAGCCCAGGCTGTACTGCTCAGTGGCCGAAGGACTTGGCTTCTGCGACCAAAAAACTTGGACTTGTGTGGATGAGCAGCGTGGGCGTGTATGCCCTGTAAAGCAGACCTGACATACCCCGGACTTGCAGTTTGCTGGAGTACCAAACCCTGGACTTTCATTGAGTAGGTGAAGTAGCCGCTTGATTTATTGCATTGCATGCTGCAACCTCTGAAGTAAGAGACCTTTTTTTTTTTGCTGTTGAACATTTTAGTTTCAATAAAACTTGCCTTTAATTTTTGAAGAACCGTTGTCCGTGTCACTGCCGTTCACCCCAATCACTCACAATATATATCAAGCCAATTCAGTAAACAAATTACAGGAACATACATAAAAGGAAACTTGCAAACTAACACACGTACTCTAAAACTGTAAAACTACAAATCTGTAATAGTACAACAAGCCACTAATGTCATTTATACTTCCCTAACGCAATGTATTCATCCAGCCATGCCAAACTGCAACAAAATATATATATATATTTAAATACCTTTTCCTGCCCCAACCTGACCAGGGCCAGCTACTAACTGCATCCTTTGCATGTTCTCACAGAGGGATCCTGAAAGCTGTCTCTTTCTGTCAACTCTTGATGGGGAGCTGGCACATTCAGACTGGTTACTCTGGTCTCCACCTAAAAGATCATGAATTTAAAGATTTAACAAGTTGAATGACAGATCGAAATACGCAGCAGATTCACATAGAATCTTCATTTACATAAGAAATACCTTTTGTTTAGATTCAATTCATCTTACAATCAAAAGACTGAACACCCTACCCCACCACGGATAGGAGCAGGATGCACATACCATTCTATGCCTACGACTGCTGGCGACCAATTGGTTCCCTGGGCATGCATGATCTGTGAAATTCACAAACACACATGCCTGGGACTCCCCAACACCACAGGGACTGCTCTTATCCACAACATATCCGCAGTACTGCAATGCAGAAGTTTAAAGTGGATCAACAGTCAAAAATGACTTAAACAAGACCAACACAACAAGCCGTGCTCATATGCATCCCTTCCCAGGGAAAATTAGATTGCTGCACATAAAAATCCATTTACCTTTTTCTAACTACTGCTGTAGTAAATTTTAGAAACAAAATGGTGCTGCTGGGCTTCCCGTTCCTGTGCTTTGTAGTTCTGTCAGTTGAATCCAGGCAGCAGCATGGCTTAGATGCTGGGAGAGGCATCTCCCAGGGGTTTGCAGTCTGCTTCCGCTTTTTCTAAACCTTTAAAGATCTGGGACTCAGTTTGGAAGCAATGGCTTTTCAAGCAGGCTAATCTCTGCCAATGCTGCCTGAGCAAAAAATCCAGGAGGTGGTGCGTTGATCCTTGAAGAAGCCAACGCTAACCTCATTTTCGTGGTCCCTCAAATATAATGAGCAAGGAGTCAGTCCTGCGGGGTCTGAGTAGAAGAGAGGTAATATTTAAGAGCTTTCAGTACATTCAACGAGTGGAGGACTCTCTCCTTATGGCTAACCAGAGCAGGACATAAGGAGGGAACCTTAGGAGGGAAGTGCTGTTTAAAACTGAAAACTGCCTTGTCTTTATGTAAGACTTAATAAGGAGACCTAATAGGTAAAGCTGCTAGTTCAGAAACCAGCCAGATTGCACCACACGATAAAGACCTGCCAGACTCTATGATAAATTATTGATTAAGTCTGCTTCTGGGCCTGAATCATCATCCTGATGACCCCCGACAGCTAGGCATTTCTCTGCCAGGAGGGAGGTTTCAATAGATAGGCCGTCAAAGCCAGAACTTGTAAATTGTGTTGCCGCAGGGGCTCTTGTGTGAGGAGATCTGGATAGTTGGGCAGTTGCCAGTGCTCACCTTCTGACATCCTTACTAGGTCTGAAAACCCCAGACACCAGATGCCCCGCTGTGTAAAAAAAAAAAAAACCCCGGGGGTGGGGGCATGATCTTACCTGATCCTGGCAGGTCCCGTGACGCAATATTTGCCGCATTCCCAGTTTCTTGTGTGAGGCTGCTTTAAGATGGTCCCTCAGAACTCGAGAACTCCTACTCCTAATGCTACAGAGCATTTCTATGAGGAATGCAAGAGAGTTTACCAATTCTCTTCTGTATTGGAGGATTCTAACTGAACCTGGTGCTTACGCTTCCTGGATGCCTTTCGGGATTTAGATATAGGGGGAGCTACCCCGAGTTGGAAATGGAGGCAGAATTGCTCTAATTGAGCAACTCACCATTACTTGAAACGCACCCCGTGCCTCTGCCTCCAAGGGTGGGTCCAGTCACAAAGTACCATAGAAAGCCCCATTTAACTTCTGCTCTGCCTGAAGAAACAGTGAGGGGGCTTCTTGGATCTGGTGTTAATTACTGCATCAGTACATTCAGAACAGAGAGGAATAAAAGCTGCTGTATGTCTCAGATGCCACTCTCTGTTATCAGACCTAGACACCCTCAATGCTTCATAGTCATGGTCAACAACCCCTGGGGTCTAGACCAGTGGTTCCCAACCCTGTCCTCAAGGCACACCAACAGGCCAGGTTTTGCAGATCTCCACAAAGATGCACAGGTGGAGTAATTAGTGCAGCTGCAGAGCAATAGAGCTGGCTATTTGGAGATCCAAAAAACATGACATGTTGGTGTGCCTTGAGGACAGGGTTGGGAACCACTGGTCTAGACAGTAAGTAAATGTATTAGCTGTATAACCAATAAGAAAAACTATGGAAATCTCAGATCAACCCACTACCTAGAATATATGTCCACCAAAAGAAAAAATACAATTCTACGAGACACAATAAGTGGGAGAAATGGCCTGACAGAAGCAAAGATGGCAGCGAGCAGTGCCGGAATTGCCTGATGATCGCTGGATTGCAGGACAGGTAAGGGCTTTTTTTTATTTTATTGTAACCCACTTTGTGTTTCAGCACTAGGGGAGGGGGAATTCAAAGACGGGCATTATGGCTGGACTGGCCATTTAACAGTAAACTATTATGTGTGCAGTGCAGGGTAGATGCTGCATAAAGCCGCACCTAGCGTGGCTTTATATGAAAAGAGGCGGATATGGTGAAGGAAGGCTGTGGCAATCTTCCAGAGCTTCAGCCCATATGTAGACCAGAAGCTGATCATGGAGGAAGTAAAGGACACTGCACACAAGTCGTTGCGGCATAGCCCCACACCGTCCCTCTGTAGGCATTTCAGACTTATCCAGGAGCCAGTGCAGCCAGGTTTCCAAGTAAAAGACAGGAAATATACATAGTACATAGAGAAAAAAAGGAGTTTTAATACTCACCATAAAGTGAGCATGTTATGCTGCACATAAAAATCCATTTACCTTTTTCTAACTACTGCTGTAGTACATTTTAGAAACAAAATGGTAAAAGATAGGAAAAATACATAGTACATAGAGAAAAAAAAGGAGTTTTAATACTCACCATAAAGTGAGCATGTGGAGGATGCAGCACTTTGTTCTTTTTTAGTACGTATGGAATGTAACAAGCATTGACAATCGGGGTGGAAACGCAACACATCAATTAACCTTTGACTGGTAAATGACAACCATCATAAAGTAGAACTTTAGTTTAGTTATAGTATTTAAATAGACTGTGGACCAAGTAGCTGCAGACTTGTTCCACAGAGGCCCAATGCCGAAAAGTCTAAGAGGAACCAACAGATCTGGTGGAAGAAAGGTTGCTTGCCTCTGGTCATGTATGACTTGTCAATGGCCATTCTGATTCATTTACTGATGGTTTTTTGTAGGGAGCAGATTGCCCTCCTTTGTGACCATAAATTAAGAGAATAGTTTTTCAAAAATACTTTTATAAAAAGGTAGAACTTCAGAGTGGGTAGTATAACAACTTATCTTGGGAGAGAGAAGGATCAAGGACTAAAAGGTGGTAACACAATTTCCTCAATCAGGTAAAATGGAGACCATGCACTGCCTAAGTAACAAAAAAAAAAAAAAAAGAGGGAATCTTAAAGCGGACCTTCACTCTGAATTAGAGTCTATCTTATATGTTTCCCACACCCTGTACATACAGATTGTCCACATTAAAAATAATCCTACCTGCATCTATTGCATGTTATGAGCCTTTAAACATCCAAGATGGTGGCTTATGGAAGCAGCCATCTTATCAGGCAGCCTGCAAACAGGAAGTGCCTCCTGACTGTGCTGCTCTGCATTCTGGGACTGCTGACCTTTACCTGACCCCAGCTCTGCTCTGTCTGAGCAAAGCACAGCTATAACCCACCTCCCTGTACCTTATCCCACTCTCCTCTCCTCAGTAAGTGTGATGCTTCTGAGTCAAGATGGCGGCGCCCGTATCCTAAATTCCTGAACAGAGTTGCAGCCCAGTGGGGGAAAGAATAATAAGTTAGTGACTAAAAACGTAAAATATATTAATTTTAGATGCTGGGGAACCGTTTTTTAAGAGTTTGGGCTTTTCATTAAATCACGCCGAAGGTCCGGTTTAAAACCACTTTGTGGAGATATGATGGAGAGGGCCACAAACACCTGAAGGACGTTATGGCCACAAGAAAAGCCACCTTTTTTTCAATAGGAGTGTATTGAAGGGCCAACAGTACTAAATTAAGATTCCAAGACTCGTCCATCTGTATATGAATGAGGTGGCCTGAAAGGGGCCTTCAATCAGTGGCGAATCAATAGCATTACTGCTTTTAGTTTGAGTACATTGATGATTACTTGACCAACCACTTTCTCTGTACCGAATATTTCTCCAGAATTACTCCCCATCCAGTCATACTGGCATCTGTGGTGATAATTTGCCACTGAATGAGGACAGATCGCCCCACTATATGACCGACTATAGATCTGGGAGATGACATTTGCTATATGACAGTATAGTAAATCTGAGGAAAGGTTGGTAAACCAGATAAACAGGAATGTGTAAGTAAACTTCCTTGGAGGTCTATGGTGCAAAGCAAGTCTCCATAAATCACAGAAGCCAAAGGGACTCCAGGACTTAAATATCACATCCATGGCTGAATCTTTGATGTTATAATTTATTGTGTCAAGGGAGACATGATTGGAAATCTTGTTCTCCAAATCCATCAGCCTCATCTCCGCAACTTTCAGGGCCGAAGTACAGCTAGGTTTAGCATCCGCACACAAAACAGTTGCTGATGTCTTAAAGCAGAATTCAACCCAAAAATACCATTTTGTGAATACTCACCTGTAAAATGGGTATTATAAGTATGTCACACACCCCACTTCAGACTTTAATAATTACACTAGGGTTAACGCACCTCTAGGTGGCAGCATTGCAGAGAACTTCTCCAAAAAAACTTCAACAGGCCCCTCCCGGTCTATACCTACCTGGTACCTCCCAAGAACCTCCCAGTATTAGAACAGCAGTAAGACAAGGTACCAGAACCAAACAATGTAACCCTCAACGTAAAGAACCAAACTTCACCAAATAGAGAGCCAGGATACCAAAAAGGGCGGGTGAAGTGGGGTGTGTGACATACTTATAATACCCATTTTACAGGTGAGTATTCACAAAATGGTATTATTCTAAGTATGTCACACACCCCACTTCAGACTTTAATAATTACACTAGGGACATCCAACAGCAGTGTCCAGAAAAGGGTGGGTATCCGAACAGGCAATAATGCAAAAACAATTCAAACCACTGCAGCCTGCAAAACCTTGCGGCCAAAAACAGCATCCGCTGAAGCCCGCACATCAACCTTATAGAACTTAGAAAAAGTATGAACAGAAGACCAAGTTGCAGCCTTACACACTTGTTCAACCGAAGCCTGGTGCTGAAAAGCCCAGGACGCACCAACCGCACGAGTAGAGTGAGCAGTAACTCGAAAAGGGGGATCCTTCCCCTTGGCCGAATAAGCACCAACAATGGCCTGACGAATCCATTTACTAATGGAAGATTTGGCCGGAGCCAAACCCTTCCTAGGCCCACATGGCACCACGAAAAAGGCATCAGTCTTACGAAAAGAAGACGTAGCACGTAGATAGTACCTGACGCAACGTACCACATCCAAGCAGTGCAAAGCACTCTCCTTGACATTCTTAGGCTTAGGACACAAAGAAGGAAGAACAATGTCCTGGTTAAGATGAAAAGCAGAGACCACTTTAGGGAGAAAATCTGACTTGTAACGAAAAACCACTTTGTCCTGATGATCCTCAAAATAAGGAGCCTGAATAGACAAGGCTGCCAGCTCAGAAACACGGCGAACCGAAGTAATGGCCACCAGGAAGGCAACCTTCTGAGTAAGAATGGACAAAGCAACCTCCCGCAAAGGCTCAAAAGGAGGAGCCTTAAGAGCAGAAAGAACCAAATTCAAATCCCACACTGGGAGCAAAGGCTTCCTAGGAGGCCGCACATGCGAAACCCCCTAGAAAAAAGTTTTGACCAACGAATGACTAGCAAAAGATTTCTGGAAAAAAATTGACAAAGCAGAAACCTGCCCCTTCAAGGTACTCAGCTGAAGACCAGAGTCCAGCCCCGCCTGAAGGAACTCCAAAATCCTAGACACAGAAAAGACCCGGCAGGGCAAAGACCTAGCCTCACACCAATCAATATAAGATCTCCAATACCTGTAATAGATGAAAGAAGAAGATCTCTTCCTAGCACTAATAAGAGTCTGAATGACCGTATCCGAAAGACCCTCCTCCTTTAAGATGGAGGTTTCAGCAGCCAAGCCGTCAAAGCCAGCGTTTGTAAACTGGGGTAACAGAGTTGACCCTGAGTGAGAAGATCCGGCCGAAGAGGCAGATCGAACTGATCTACGGCCAGACGAACGATGTCCGCGAACCACACCCGCCTTGGCCACCTTGGAGCCACGAGAATGGCGGAACTCCTTCCAGAACCAACTTTCGCAGAACCCTGCCTAGCATGGGAATCGGAGGAAACAGATAAAGAAACCCCAGGTCCCTCCAGCTCAGAGCCATGGCATCCACCGCCAGAGCCAGAGGGTCCCGGGACAGGGACACAAAGGACGGAAGCTTGTGATTGTGACGAGAGGCAAAAAGATCCACCTCTGGCGTCCCCCACCGGAGACAAAGTGACCGAAACACCTGGGGATGGAGAGACCACTCCCCCCGACGGGACGCACACCGGCTCAGAAAATCCGCCTCTATGTTTTCCACTCCCGGAATGTAAACTGCCGAGATGCAAGGGACACGAGTCTCCGCCCAAATCAAAATCAGAGACACTTCCCTGTGGGCACCCAGACTGCGAGTCCCTCCTTGGTGATTGATGTAAGCAACCGCCGTCTGATTGTCTGAGCGAACCTGAACCGGCAGACCCTGTAAATGATGCGTCAAGTGAGACAGAACCAACCTGATGGCTCGCAGTTCCAGAACATTGATGGGCAAGTGGGCCTCCTGAGGGTCCCACTGCCCCTGAAACTGAAGATCCTTCCAATAACCTCCCCAGCCTGACAAACCGGCATCCGTGGTGACAGTCTCCCAAAGTGGAGTCAGAAAAGACCTGCCCTTCAGAAGGTTGTCCGAGACCAACCACCACAGAAGGGACTGCCGAACCCGAGGGGATAACCGGAAGGACCGATCCAACGACCCCGGACACCGGTTCCAAGACGCCAAAAGATGAAGTTGAAGAGTCCTCGTATGAAACGGAGCAAAGGGAACTGCCTCGAACGAGGCCACCATCAACCCCACCAGTCTCATCCCCAGCCGAATGGACGGATGAGGATGGGAGAGAAGCAGCTGGACCAATTCCTGAATCATCAGAACCTTGGCCTGAGGAAGAAACACTCTGTGCTGGCAGGAATCCAACGACATCCCCAGAAAGGTCACCACCCTGGCAGGAACCAGCGAGGACTTGGGGTAATTGATCACCCAGCCGAACCTCTCCAACAGAGACAACACCGTGCTGGTGTCCCCCTCTGCTTGACTGAAGGAAGGAGCCATGATGAGAAGATCGTCCAGGTAAGGCACAATGCGAATCCCCTGAGCTCTGAGCAGGGCCATCACCCCCGCCAACACCTTGGTGAACACTCTCGGAGCAGAGGTGAGACCGAATGGAAGAGCCACAAACTGAAAATGCCGATCCCCCACCACGAAACGGAGGAACCGCTGATGAGCAGGAAAGATCGGCACGTGCAGGTACGCATCCTTGATGTCTATGGACGTCATAAAGTCCCCCTGCCGAAGCGAACCGATCGCAGACCGCAGGGTTTCCATGCGAAACTTCCGAGGACGGATAAACCTGTTGAGAAACTTCAAATCCAGAATAGGACGGAAGGACCCGTCCTTTTTGGGGACCGTGAAGAGATTGGAATAAAACTCGCGCCCCACCTCTGAAGGAGGAACCGGGCAAATGACAGCCAAATCCAGAAGATTCCTTACTGCCGCCAGGAGCCCCTGCGCGGCCAAAGGATCCAAAGACACCCGAGACCTGAAGAACCTTGGAGGAGGACGGGACTCGAACTCCAACTTGTAACCGGCCGAAACCACCTCCCGGATCCATCTGTCCGGGACCTCCTGGTCCCACACCCGGGAGAAAAGTTGCAACCGTCCCCCCACCCGAACGGGTGAGGGCGCCCCCTCATTGCTGGGTGGGCTTGGCAGCCGGCTTGGGCTTGGCACCCCAGACGCGAGTGGGGCGGCCACGGCCTCTGCCCCTATTCCAACTGCCGCCCCTGGGGGCCGAGGAGCCCGCACCTCTACCGGCGCCGACTCCCCAAAAGGACGGATTGAACGAGACCATCCCCCGAAAGGAACGGCGAAATTTCTTGCGCTGAGGTAACTTACCTCCCTTAGCAACAGAGTCCAGCCTCTCACCAAAAAGCCTCAAACCCAGAAAGGGCAGAGCCGTGAGCGATCTTTTAGAATTAAAATCAGCCGTCCACTGTCTCAACCACACACAGCGCCGGATAGCCACCAGCAAGGCAGTAGCCCTGCCACACATCAGCATGGCATCCTCCTGAGCGGCCAGGATAAAGGACAAAAAAGCATCACAGCGCTTAAGCCCAAGGGACTCATCACTGGTGGGCTCGAGATCCACCCCCAAGTCCCTGACAATAGACCTGACAGCAAAAGTCAAAAGAGCCGAAGCACAGACAGGCCTTAACACCGAACCCGCACATACAAAACCATGACGGGCAAGCTGATCAACCCGGCGATCCTCACCGTCCCTGAGCGAAGTCGTGGCAGGGGAATGCACGACCGCCGTGTTGGACAGTCCCAAGACCGGAGTATCTACCTCAGGGGGGACAGACCAACGCTTCATCAATTCCGCCGGAAAGGGATACTTCCTATCCCAGCTAGACGGCACACCAACAAGACGTGTAGGTTGCTCCCATTGCTTGAAGACAATTTCTTCAAAATGCTGTTGGCTGGGAAACTCCAGACGCTGCTTGGACACCCCAAAAAGCTGACCCTTGGGCCTGGGAGCAACCACCGGAGGCTCCAAATCCAAAACCTCAAACATCTGGCTCAAAATGGTAGAGGAATCGAGAGGGAGGCCATCATCCTGATCCCCCTCAGAACCCAGCAACTGCTGAACATCAGAATCTTCATCCTCAATGAGCTCACCTTCTTCACGGGGACGATCCGACCAATCCAGATCTCCCACAACTTCCTCATCTGAATCCGGCGGAGGCGGAGACAGATGCTTCCGCTTAGCTGAAGCCTTCTGAGCGGCTATAGCAGAAAACCGCTTCTCAAGGCTGGTCAAACGGGCACATACCTCAGCCTGCGAATCCTCGCCCAGGACAACGTCACACGGGGTCCGGAATAAGCGAGGGGGAGAGGGAGATGGCGCGGCTGACGAAGTGCTAGGCACCGGAGTACTGGACTGCCGTGCAATGTTCTGCTGTGCACAAGGGATACACAAAATGACATCATCTCCCTGGAGCGGAGCCCCACAACCCCCGCACACCTTGGATTGTCCCGAAGAACCATTCCCGGTATCTGTGGCAACCTCCATGTGGTGAAATTATGGTTTTGCAGAACCCAGGGATTTATGCGGTACGCGACCCGGGATGCCCCTTAATAACCTAACACTTGTCTATGGACAGTCACAAGATCCTGACCCAGGGGAATAGCATAAGACCCTTATAAAAATACAAATAAGTGTATATATATAAATATATTGCAAAGAAAAAACACCCCCCACGAGCCAGGTATATATGACCGGGAGAGCCCTGCCAGACGGGATCCCAGGATCTGAAAAACACAAAGGGAGAGGGACAGGCGTCAATCAGCACCATGCCAAAATACCACATAATATACAAATCCCCCCTCACACCACCCCCCCCCTCATTAACCAGAGCAACGGAAATGTTTAATGCCAACCAGCACCATCAAGATGCGCCGGGGCGAGGAGGGAGGAAAAGGAGGAGGAAAGGATCCGAGGGGTCACTGACATACAAGCCAAAAAAACGCCTACCTGGAGAGGAGAGGAAACCGCGCAGCCAGCAGAAGATGGCGGCCAGCACACAGTGGACAGAGGAAGAGGGAAGCTCCGGGAGCGCGGGAGCCGAGAAGGCCCCGCCCCTCCGGGCGTCCAATCCGTGCGCGGCCCGCGCGCGCGCGACCCCGCCCCCAGGCAGCGTCAGCGTCTGCCTGCGGGGACCGCAATCAGACCTCGATAACGGGACTGGCGGCGCCACCCGCCGGCTCCCGGTGTACAGCGCCGGAGTAACACAGACCCACACACTGATAAAAGGTCCCCCCTGAGCAGCCGGGCAAGCAGGCTGCAAGCGCCGGGTACGGCGCTCAGCCACCAGCGGGACCGCGGCGCAGCACGCCGCGAGGCCCCGCCCCCCCCGGCTCCTGAGGGGAGATACACACAGCCATGGGAGAAAAGAAAAACGGAGAACAGACAGTGAAATCAGACAAAGTAAAATCACAAAGGGAATCACAAGGTAGAGCGCAGCAGCACACTCACACAGCATGTCACTTAATAAAAAGCATGACACTGTCCCCAGCGCGTCCCACACCCCGGAAGAGACACAATCCCAGGGCAAGACACAACCTGACCAATAACTCCTATAAAATGGGGCATCCCACATCCGGATCACCACTCCGGGAATCCCGCTATGCCCCGCAATGAAGGGTCGAGCGGAGGAGCTAATCTCCTAGGCACCAATGGTGCCGGCTACCTTATTGCCCGGCCTACAGCCGAAGCTGGGAGGCTGCCATTACATAGAATACATTCAAACAAAGCCGGGCAGAAATAGACCACGGGGGGGGGGGGCCGGGGGGATACCCCGGCTACCTGCAAGCAGGAGACTTCTTTCTTCTGTCTTGTCGCCACCTTGCAGAGAACAACACTGGGAGGTTCTTGGGAGGTACCAGGTAGGTATAGACCGGGAGGGGCCTGTTGAAGTTTTTTTGGAGACGTTCTCTGCAATGCTGCCACCTAGAGGTGCGTTAACCCTAGTGTAATTATTAAAGTCTGAAGTGGGGTGTGTGACATACTTAGAATAACAACCCCAAGGGGCATGCTGCTTCGTGTCGTTCTGTGTGGTGGCACAGAGGCAAAAAGTGGCATCCCTCAGCTCCGCACGCCAGCCGACAATTCAAGTAAATGGGCGGTTCACACGCACATAGCTAGAAGATGCTGCATAGTGTCTCTCTGTGCAGCAGTCGCACAGAAACCGCGAGCAAGGGTAGGGTTTTTTTTTCTTTGTAACCCCATCAGGGTAGGGGCAGGGGGGTTGTTATTGGATGAAATTCTGCTTTAAGAAGGACTTAACCCTTCTAGCCGAAGGTTCTTTAGGGGTTTCGGGTTCAACCTTAGCAACTTTGCACCATTTTTTGATGATCATCAGGAAAGGTATAGCATGGGTCCCAATGCTTAGGAACCTTCATCCTGTCAGCAACTTCAACATCAGAATAGTATTGCCAGTGAGTGAAGCCTCAGTTCTAGGTTTAGAAAGCAGTTCTAGGTTTAGACGCCCGCATCGCGTCATGCTCACCTTTCCAGAATCCTTTGTGGAAACCGGTATCAGACTACTCTGTCCTGGATCCTGAATACTGTACCTCTACTCACATTAGCCAAGTCAGGAAACATCAGCATATCAGGATTCTTGAAAAGGGGATTAAATTGCATGACTGACAACATCTGGGCTGGAGCCATCATCGTAAAGGGCGAAATATTTTGCCACCATGGCATATCCACCATAGCTAAGGGCACATTAGCTGCCTCATTGACGGTTTTGGGGTAATATGGCTGCAACAGCGCATGTTACCACATCTCCTACAGATATGAAGGCCTATTTACAATGCACACTGGGAATGGCTGAAGTAGGGGAGTAATAGAGTAGATTAATATTCTAAGAGCTATTGCTGTCCTGGCAATACATCGCCATACAGACATCACCCAATAACACCCAGCAGGCACAAAAATACCTCAATCACAAAAAAAAATTAAAGTAACACCATCGCGAAATGGTGTATCTTTGAAAATCCATAAAAACACCTTGGCTATTGAGAGGAGGGGTCACATACATCTGCACTAAATAAAACACCCACCAAGCTTGTGGTTTATTCTCCTGGTAGGAATAAAATTCAGGGATGACAGGTTTAGTCTATGAGGGGTGATAGAGCCTTTCACCTATGATTTCCTCTTTCTTCCATTAAAATAAAAAAGCCTGGCTGGATATTTCTTAATGCTGGTGTATAATTGATCACTTATCCTACCATCCAGTATAGTTTTACACTCACTTTTTATCCCCTGCACATGATCACTGCTGTTCTGGCAATTACTAAACACCACTGATTCCAGTTCCATCCTGCTCGTGCAGCTGGTGCCATGGTCCACTGAGGCCCACTTAGTCACAGGCATTATGACATGCCCCTCCATTGCTGTGATTGGAGGGGAGCATGGCGTAGCTCCTGTGAAGATGGCGTGGGCAGTCTATCAGGTTTTGATGAACACAAGCTGAAGATGGCGGCAGCGTGGACAGAGCAGGACTGATACCGGGCAATCCAGTAAGTGTCAGTGTGCCGGAATAGCAGCGATCCCTTGCAGGGGATTAAAGGTGAGTGCAGCATTTTTTTTTGCCTTTACAACAACTTTAGAATAACTTTTTCAAAATGTATGCAATGACAGCACTGATTGTTTAATGCCTCGTTTCCCAGAAGCGATACTGTAAGAACAAAACCAGGCACTCCCAATTACTGTTTGCCTTCAGTTGCAGCAAGCAGCAACAAGGATAGAGGGGGACCCAGGAGGATCCTTAAAAAACCACCCACAACAGACCCTTCCATGTTTTATATTAGAACCAATAAAAAAACGCTTTGCAGCTGCAAAACACAGTATGGCAACTGAACATATGGGAAATACAAAACATTCTCTCTCAATTCACCTAGGGGTCTAGCAATCTTAATTATGGGTGGTAACCTAAAAAGACTTTTCAGATCTAAACTGAAAAACTATTTAAAGCTGCCACCTGAAGAACTTCATTCTAGGTTGCTTTTCACCTCCCTATATTCATGCTTCAAATAGGCGACTGTTTTAAGAAGACAAAAACGGCAATAGTCTTCCATTCATCCAGCCACTGTAGCATGCTACCCACTAAAAGGGCAACAACTTAATTAGGAATCCCCTGTCAAGTTGCATGGCAGACTGGCCCTCTGAAATGACAAACCACTTTTCCTCCGCTCCACTGACAAGGGGGATGTAAAAAATGGTTGGCTACAATGCAAAATGTCTATATGATCGCGTATATTCACAGGATAGAATATAGACCTTTCACTAAAGGCGACGGGGAACTTTTTTTTTTTTTTTTTTTTTTAGTATGACTGTCAGAAAGTGAATTGAGAGAGAAACCGGCTCTTATTTTTCAATTGGGCAAATGGTAACTTGTCATCTGCAACAATTTAAAACGCCTTATCAAATCACTTCAGTTTTTGCCATCACAATAACTGAGAAATATCAAGCAGTGAATGTACTGAAACCATACCTTCATATTGCAGTTCTCTTGAAAAAATGTTAGCACAGGGTTGAGATTTGGAGGCCTCCCTCTCACTGCAGGATTCTTTTCTACACTCAGAGTCATGGTCCTTTGCAGTTGACAAGCTGCTGTTGCTCTTCTGAGGTGCATGAGCTTTAACTTCTACAGTTAAATCTTCACCAGTAGGTCTGTCAAGCTGAGGTTTCTGAATTCCTGTACGTTTTCGATGGCCATCGCATTGTTCTGACGTCTTATCAAACTTTGGCCCATATGTACTTAGTCCATTTCTCCCTTGATTGTCTTTTGAATCACTCACAAATGTTGACTCTTTGTTGCTTACAGAATCCCCAGAACACTCTTCTGATTGCAACTTTTGTGCTATATAATTCATGTAGAATTTAAAACGCCCGCTATGGTGTTGCTGCACCAATCGTGCATAAGCATTTTTCTGTTGAGCCCCAGCCCAGTTTCCTTCTGTTGCTTCACCATTGCCAGCCAATGAATTTACTGAGTGGTCCATGATTAAAAAATCTTTACAAAAAAAAAAAAAAAAAAAAAAAACACATTAAAGCCCAAAACATTATTTTTCACCAAGCGTTACATGTCAGATTTGGCAACAAACATCCTAAGAATTGCAATAACATTCAGTAAATTCAAACATCAGGATTAGCATTTTCATAATTGGAGAACATTGAGAAGACGCTTGGTATCGCAGTAAAAAACAAAAAAAACTTGAGAAAACAGACACCCACTTTGACACCTTATAGTGGAAGCCCAGTGTTGGGGTAACCCTCACACCCTTACCCCACTCATGGTCCAGTGCCAATCTCCCAGGAATGTGCTGCTGCAAAGAAAGAAAGCAGTAACCCCCACTATGTCTGTGCCCCCTCGGCCCCCTACGCACTGGACTACATGTAAGGTAAGGGTTTTATTTCTTTGTAACCCCCATTTTACAAGGCAAGCACAAAAATTGTATTATCCCTGTTGGGTTATGGACACCAATCCATTACGGTTCAGATGTCCAATGCAGTCCCCGAAAGGGTGGAAAAAAACACAAACAAAAAAATGGTGACTGTGCAAAAGCACCATATTCAGTCTGGCAAAGTTTTTGCAGAGAAATCAGACTCTGGAGCACCTTTCTATCAAACATTTCTGCACACATCCACCATATAAAAAGAAGTGTGGAAAGATGACCAAGTGGCAGGTTTGCACACCCGATTCACTGAAACCTGGTGCCAAAAGGCACCCAAAGCTTGAGTACAGTGAGCCATTTCTTAAAAAGGGGGATCTTTACCTCTATCAGACCAAGATTTAGAAAAGGCCTGACTAAACCAATGCCTAGCAGTGGGGTCTTATCTTGCAACAGTAGGAGTTGCTAGCTGCTAGAATACCCAGCCTGACAAGGGAAAAGGCAAGCCTCACACCTACTGGGCACATGGTGTCAGGACGGTGATTTGTCTGACTGAGGGGAGGGTAAGGGTGCAGATAAGGCTGGCTTTACATACTTGAAACACCTGGGGGGGGGGATGTAAGGGTGCAGATAAAGCTGGCTTTGCATACTGGAAACTCCTGGTTTTAACCATTAACTTTTTAGTTCTCGCAGAAGATCTGGTCAGGGTCATTACAAGCTCCAGCCCAAATATCAGAATGTCCTGAAAGAGGTAGCTTTACGTGCAAGATTCTCAGGCCAGATTGCTAGCCAAATGGCTCTTCTTGAGCTTGGTAAGCTAATCCCCTAAACATAGATAGCAGCATGTCCACAATGGTTTAGGGGTGTCTCATGATGCAAAAAAGTTAAATTTGGAAAGTTAAATTACAAAAAAAAAATCCCCTTACAGACTTACTGGTAACAGTATTTCTGCGAGTACTTCAGGACGGCCAAGGAGAGAGGCTCCTCCCCCTAGAGAGGGAACACAAACCGGGACAGGTTTAAAAGCCCCGCCCCTTCCCCCAGTCCTCAGTATTGGGCAAGAAAATATATTAAACCAAAGGAACAAAGCAAACATTTAAGAACGGGGTCGTAGGAGACATCCTGATCGTCCTTCAGGTTGGCCGCAGAGAGGATAATCAAGAAATGAAGATTCTAAGGGTGGGATAACGGCTGTAGGGCATTTCTACCAGGGCTTATTTGTCGGATAAAAGGTTTCAACAGTAGTGCTTATGGAAGGTGTGGGGCATAGACTGAACAGTAGCTCAGCAAAATTCTTCTATAAAATCTTTCACCCCAGAAGTGGAAATTGCTATGGAATAAGGGAAACATATGGCGCAGAAACATCCATACAAGTGTAGACTCAGGATCTGGCCTGTATATTCCACAGCTATAGTGGAAGTAGAAGCAGATTGTCTTCTATTCAGAAAGGGATAGGGAACTAACAGGTGATCTATAAAGAAAATTTTTAACATTTTCTCTGAAAACCAAGAACACAAAGGACGGGATAACTCCGCTGCGTTTTATCAAGACCAAAGCCAGCGCAGAAATTCTAGAGCAGGGGTACTCAACCACTTTTTGTATAGGTCCATTAACAGGCATCCCATGAGAGGTGAAGGTCCGGACGGGGGGGCTGTCGTGGGGGGTGGATAGTTATAGTGCAGTGTAGTACTTCATATGACAATGCTAGGTATGCTAGGTGCCAGGGAGACTAAGCACTACATCGCTTATCAAGGGGCAGCTGATCAGGGGGCAGCTCTGAGCATAGCAACACATAAGCAACTGAGTGCAGGGCTACATGGAAGGGGTCCGAAAATCTGGCACCGAGGTCCGCATTCGGACCCCGGTCCGCCAGTTGAGTACCGCTGTTCTAGAGCATGTCATGCTTCCCCCTGCCGACAAGCTTTTTGGACATGGATTTTTCATTTTCCAAAAAGGACTTGGCACCGGTCCACACTTCCAAAAGTACCAAGACCTGGTTTAATAACCACAGTATCAATGTGCTTGATTGGTCAGCAAACTCACCTCACCTTAGCCACAGAGAATCTACAGTCTATTGTTAAGAGGAAGATGAGAGACACTAGGCCCAACAATGCAGACAAGCTGAAGGCTGCTAGCAAAGCAACTAGGCTTCCATAACACCTCAGCAGTGCCAGAGGCTAATCGCCTCCATACCACGCCGCACTGATGCAGTCATTGATGCAAAAGGAGCCCCAACCAAGTATTTAGTGAATTTACTGTAGATTGCGGCCGCGTCCAAGCCACGTCTTTAGCAGGGCACGTGCCTGGGCCAGGCATTTGAGAATGGCTGGTGCAGGCACGCTCCCTGTTAAAGGGTAGCGGGGGGATGTGGTTCCTGGACGAAGGGACTGGAGCAGATCCGAGCGGGCCAAATGGATGAGAGTGCTGCGCTTGTGCCATAGGACCGAGGAAGGGTAAGTGAGATTGGACAACCTGGGGGGTTTCACACAGCGGGCACCCCCGATCGGGGTGCCCCGGGGAGCAAAGACCAAAACCCAGGATAGTCAAGATCCTGGGTTTTGGTCCACTTTAAGTTAATAACCTGGTAACTTATTTTCTAAATATTCGAAAGGGTAGCATACCACAGAGATCTTAAGGCTTTGCCCCAAAGTAGGAACACATGACCACCAGAATACACAAAAGCTTTAGCTCCTTCTCTAGACACCAGTACTTTAAGAGATCAGAAAATCAAAGACAAAGCACCAACTGGTAAATCAGTAAGAGAACATATAAAATAACGTAGCCTGAGAGAGGCAAGCCAGTATGCTTCCCTTTTGGATGTTTAGAAAATAAGCCCCCAGGTAACTAATCTAAGTTTTCTCAAAACATCAATAGGGCAGCATACCACAGAGGATAAGCGAGATACTGCCTCTACTGGGTGCGAAAGGCTGTCTGCAACACACTCTTGCCAAAAGAATTGATCTTGCAAGGTGAGCAGATCCAGGCAGTGATCTGCTCGATACAGGCACCAACTTGCTACACTCAAGAATGAGCTGTAATCTGCCCTGGAGAAGGAGATCCGTTGTAAGCAAAACTGATAGTGCCCTTCATCCATCGGGCCAACGTTGCCTTGGAAACACGTTGACCTTTCCTGTGACATGAGAAGGAAACAAATAAGCTTTCGGCCTACCTCCATTCCTTTGTTTGTCACCAGGCTGAAATTATTCCCATGAAAAAGCCTTTCATGTAAGAAATAAGAACACGAGAGCTCGACAGAGGTTCAAAGGGTGGTGCGGGCAGAGCTCTAAGGACCCCGAGCAAAATCCCATTAAGGAGCTAACCTCACAC
This sequence comes from Gastrophryne carolinensis, assembly GCA_027917425.1. Classification (NCBI taxonomy): domain Eukaryota; kingdom Metazoa; phylum Chordata; class Amphibia; order Anura; family Microhylidae; genus Gastrophryne; species Gastrophryne carolinensis. The sequence continues at coordinate 200,429,714 of CM051237.1, forward strand.
AGACCGGGACAGCTAGCAAAAAATGCCTGACCAATGCAAATTGATGAAAGGACATATATGCAGGACATATGGTAAATCCTCTGGAGGAAAAAAAGAATTTCACTGGTGAACCAGAACAAGCGCCCTCATCCCCCCTCCTGCCCGACTCCTGCCCTTAAGCAAAGAGGGAGGGGTCTAGATGTTTGCCCAACAAACTCCTTACTTCCAGCCAAATCCTATTGGGTCCCAAGATTCTCAAAATAAGAGGAAATATGATCCTTCAGAACACTCATCTGTCATGCTGACGTTCCTTACGACCATATTGGTACAGGACTTGCAAAAGAATCTAGTAGCTTGATTTCACATATCAGGCATCTCCTACTTTTATCCTTAGACTTGGAGCCAGTTTTAGTCTTGGACACTTCCTTAGAGGGATTGGTCTAAAATACAAAAGGAGGAGTACTAGGCCATAAGGATCCTATATAACCTTCCAAACATAATTCAAAGTAGCCCCTAAAACTGCAAGTGCTGCCCATAAATAAAAAAGGGACTTACCGGAGCAGAGAGTGGGTCCCCTTCTTCCCAGACTGTGTTGCCGATAGAGTTTCGGATTAAACTGGATCAATCGAGTTGCTGTGGTGTAGAGGTAACCATTTAGCTACTGGAACACAAGACTGTGGACATCCCCCAAATCTAAAGAGCTTGAAAAAGCAGGGTGGGGTTTAATCTCTACCTTAGCCAAAACGATGATTAGCGAGTCAGGAAGTCTCTGCCAGGTACACCCAACCCACCAGCCAGTCTACATTGCTAGGGCAAACACATTGTTGCTACAGAAAACTACTTTTTTTTATAACCAGTTGCAAACAAAGAAAAAAAAACCCGTTAGACATACCAATAACAGATTTTTAAGAATACTTAAAACATGACCACACGGGGAAAAGGCTCCACCCCATGGAAGGAAACTCAAACTGAACAGAGTTTAAAAGCCCTACCCCTTCCTGCCCACCTCAGTCTTTGTAAAGTAACCCAGGTTACCCCTAGGACCTGGCAGGTAATATGTGGTCATGCTGAAGTATTCTTGAAAAATCTGTAACCGGTAAGTCTACAGGTGCAGCTTCCAATTCATATTTCAGCATGACCACACGGAAAGGATTAGTCAAGTAATTGTACCTTAGGGGTGGAAAGCTGCAAGTAGCACCCTTCTACTGAAGGCCTGATGTTTTGCAGAAACATAGATCAAGTCTATAATGTTAAGGTAGGTGTGGGGTGATGGCCACATTGCTGCTTTGCAGATCTCTTCCAACCCTAGCTCGTGTAGAATAGACAGACACCTCTGGGGGAGAATCCCCCTTAGTAACATATGCCTGTGCAATAGTCTGTTTTAACCACCTGGTTATGATGGACTTGGAGGCGGATAAGCCCCTCTTTTTCCACTGAAAGTTGTTAAGAGTTGTTCTGCCAACCTCCACTCTCTAGAAGAAAAAGGTTTCTATACCTTTTCATAGATTATCCTAGTGGTTAATGCCTAGTAGCATTTCGATCACTAGTTGAACAAGTCTTACTCTCTAGGATGGTCCTTTCAAGAGCCACGCTGTCAGTTGAAGCTTTGACGAATTCTGATGCAGAATGTCGCCCTCCTTAACCATTTTTCTTAGCTCCGTAAACCATGCTCTTTTCAGCCAAAGCGGAGCTACTAAGATGACTTGGATCTCTTCATGTGCTATCTTGCAGATAACTTGTGGCAGAATTCTGAAAGCAGGCAAGGCATACGCAAAGTAAAACCTCCACGGCTGAGCTAGAGCATCCACTGCTAAAGCACCCTCTTCCCACGTCAATGAAACATGCACTTTGTTTTGCTGGCTTTGGCAAACAGATCTAGCTGTGGGTGCCCCCAAGCACTTATGATCTGATGGAAAACCACCTGGTTCAGGCACCATTCTGTTTTCCGAACCTTTACTGCACTTAGAAAATCTGCTAAAGTGTTGAGGGCTCCCTTCAGATGGATTTCGTTTGACAGATCTATCAAAGCAAAAGACCTTGTCCCTCCCTGATGGTTTAGGCAGGCTACTGTTGAAGCCTTGTCTAACCTGATATATGTACGTCTCTGCCTGCTATGATGGACTGAAAAGGACTCAACGGCAGCTTGAGTGCCAGGAGCTCTCTGAAATTGGAGGACCTGGCCGCCATAGACCTTGTCCAATTCCCCTGGGCTTGTAAATTGTCTACGTGGGCTCCCCAACACCAACTGCTTGCATCTGTCGTGATAACCACCGAGTTGGTTTGCCTCCATTCCTTTGCCTAGTGCTAGTGGATTGGTCCACCATCTTAAGTCCTCAAAGATTTAGAAGAAACCTTTGTAACACTCTTGTGTGAAGTTGGGCCCATGGCACTGCCGGCATTTCTGATGTCATGAGATCCAACATTTGCATGATTTGTCTTATGGACACCTGAGGGATTGTCATTAATTTTTGGACTTCTGCCCTGATCCTACCTTTTCTTGCGGAAGAAGGTTCTTTTGTAGGTGCTGCCTTTGATGCACCCCAGAAACTTGAATTGCTGACTGTGTGTTAGGGTTGATTTTTCTAGGTTGATTACCCAACCGAGACTCTTTAATAAGATCAGGGTCTTTGAGATCAGCAGAAGTTATTCTGATTTGTTTAACAGGAGGAGGTTGTCTAAATAAGGGATGACCGATTCCCTGTTGCCTAAGATGAGCCATCGGTTCCGCCAGGATCTTTGTGAAGATCCTTGGGGGATGAGGACAGGCCGAAAGGCAGTGCTCTGTACTGGCAGCAAACAACTTTCTGGTCTATCTGCACTGCAAATCTCAGATATTTGCAGTGAGCGTTCAGAATGGGTACATGCAGGTAGGCGTCCTGTAAATACAAGTTCACCATCCATGCATTCTCTATTTGAATGTTCCTGACTGAAAAAATTGACTCCATTCTGAACTTCTTGAATCGATTGAACTTGTTTATTCTTTACAGATTCAAAATCATTCAAAACTTTCCTGACTGCTTCTGTAACAAAAAAATGTGAGAGAGTAGAAAACCACTCTGACTGGTTTGGGGGACCTCTTCTATCACATTTTTCTGCAGAAGCTCTAGAAGAACTAAAGGGAAGGCTAATTCCTTTTTGGGGTTCTTTGGGAGCTTGGTCACTAAAGGTGTAGTGACTGTAGCACAAAATGATTTTGCGTAATCATTCCCCAGGCAGCTACAAACCTGAAAGCTCAATGTCAGGATTGGGGCTTAGGCCCCTCTGCAGGTTTTTATTGAACGTTAAACTTCCTTTGGTGCCTAACCAGAGTTCCCTGCCTCCTTTGCTCAGGTTGTTTGGGCTGAGTAATAAACACCTTACTTCTGCCTCTATTACTCATCCGGGCATTAAATCTCCTCCTCCTAACGGGAAATCTTTTACCGGCTTCATTTGATCTGCCGCCCTGGACATCTGACCCAATGGTACATCCACTTTATGTCCTGAAGACTAAACAGGAATTTTCTTTTTAAAGGACTTAGGCTTAAAGAACTTTTTCTCTGGCTTCTCCCGTTCATTTTTAATTAATGACTGTATGGGAGAGACCTTGGAAGTTTATTCCAACAATTTCTTATACATTTCATCCTGTATAGATAGGGGCTTTTCTTCATACTGAATTCTCCAGGTTGCACAAATTTCTCCGAATAATTTTTCAAGCTCCACTGACTATACAGAAAATACAATTCTGTGATTACTCACCTGTAGAATTGATATGAGTATACAGTATGTCCTGCTCCAGATAAGAATCATTACACTTGGATATTACTCCGCCAGAGGGCGCTGGACTGCAGAGACTGCGAAAATTGGCTCCTCCCAGCCCCTCAAATACCCGGGACCTCCCACAAATCCCCAGCATTGAAAAGCAGTTAACGAGAAGCCGGGAGAAAGAAAACAGAACCAACCAGTAACTATAACAATGATAACAATCACCATACAGGGGATCCAAGGATAAAGCAAACCAAGGGTGGGGGTGGAGAAGGACGTACTGTATACTCATATCAATTCTACAGGTGAGTAATCACAGAATTGTATAAAAGTATACAGTACGTCCTGCTCCAGATAAGAATCATTACACTTGGGACATCCAATAGCAGTGTCCATAAAGTAGGGAGGGATCCCCCAAAGGTAACGACAGGTCAGATCACTGCCGCCTGCAGAACCTTGCGGCCAAAAGCAGCATCAGCTGAGGCCCTAACATCAACCTTGTAAAACTTTGAAAAGGTATGAACTGAAGACCAAGTGGCGGCCTTGCAAACTTGTTCAACAGAAGCCTGGTGCTGAAAAGCCCAAGAGGCACCAGTAGCACGCGTGGAATGAGCAGTAAGGCGGAAGGGAGGATTCTTCCCCTTAGCAGAATAGGCCTGAATCACAGCCTGATGGATCCATTTGCTGATCGTAGATTTGGCAGGAGCCAAACGCTTCCTAGGACCAGAAGGGACCACAAAAAGAGCATCAGTTTTTCTGAAAGGTGCAGTAGCCACCAGATAGTACTTCAGGCACCTAACCACATCCAATGAATGCAAAACCCTCTCCTTAGCGTTACTAGGATTAGGGAACAAGGAAAGAAGAACAATGTCCTGATTCAGATGAAAGGCAGACACGACCTTAGGCGAAAATCTGGCTTGAAGCGAAACACCACCTTGTCCAGGTGTCTCTCAAAGTAGGGGGGCTGGATAGAAAGCGCCGCCAACTCAGAAACACACCTAACAGAAGTGATAGCCACCAAAAAAACAACCTTGAGAGTAAGAATGGCCAGGGCAGCATCCTGCACAGGTTCAAAGGGAGCACCCTGGAAGGCAGACAAGACCAAATTCAAATCCCAAACAGGCAACATAGGCTTACGCGGGGGACGCACATGAGTAACCCCCTGGAAAAAAGTTCTGATCAGAGAATGCTGGGCAAAGGACCTCTGGAAGAAAACAGCCAGGGCAGAGACATGTCCCTTCAGAGTACTGAGTTGGAGCCCCAGCTCCAATCCATGCTGCAGGAACTCCAGGATCCTGCGAATAGAGAACACACGACAGGGAAGAGACCTAGCCTCACCCCAGTCAATGTAAGCAAGCCAAACCCTATAGTAAATGGAGAAAGAAGACTTCTTTCTAGCCTTTATCATGGTGTCAACAAGAGAGGCAGACAGACCCTTCTCCATCAAGATGGAGGTTTCAGCAGCCAGGCCGTCAAAGCCAGAGTTTGTAAATTGGGATGGTGTAAATGACCCTGAGTGAGCAGGTTTGGCACCCTGGGCAGAGCGTACTGATCTACTGCCAGCTGCACCACGTCTGCGAATCACACTCTTCTTGGCCACCTGGGAGCCACCAGGATAGCTGGCACCCCCTCCTGAGCTATCTTGCGCAGAACTCTGCCCAACAGGGGGAATGGGGGAAAGACATACAGGAGCTGAAAGTCCTGCCATGACATTGCTAGAGCATCTGTTGCCAAGGCCAGAGGGTCCTGGGACAGGAAGACAAAGGCCGGGAGCTTGTGGTTGTGACGGGACGCAAACAGATTCACATCTGGTTGGCCCCAACGGTGACAGAGACTGAAACACCCTCTCGCAGATGGACCATTCTCCCAGGCGAGAGGTCCCCCTGCTCAGGAAGTCTGCATTCTCCACCCCCGGAATGTACACAGCAGATATGCAGGGAACATTGTCCTCCGCCCAGGACAGGATCAGAGACACTTCCTTGAGGGCCCCCTTGCTCCGGGTCCCCCCTGAAGATTGATGTAGGCCACCGCTGTCTGGTTGTCCGAGCGTACCTGAACAGGCCGGCCCCGAAGGTGGTGGGTCAGGTGAGCCAGCACCAACCTGATCGCCCTTATTTCCAGAATGTTGATGGGTGTGTGGGCCTCCTGAGGGCCCCACCGCCCTTGGAACTGGAGGGACTTCCAGAGGCCCCCCCAACCCGTCAGACTGGCACCCGTGGTGACTGTCTTCCAGCAGGGGGCCAGAAAGGATCTGCCCACCAACAGGTTCCTGTAGTCCAGCCACCACGAGAGGGACCGCCTGGCTAGGGGGGAGAGAACAAGGACCTGGTCCAGGGACGCGGGATCCTTGTCCCATACTGACAAGAGGTGGAGTTGCAGAGGTCTCATGTGAAACTGAGCATAAGGAACCGCCTCAAAGCACAACACCATCAGGCCCACCAGCTGTATTCCCTGCCTGATGGAGGGATGGGGGCAAGAGAGCAGGGACTGAACCTGCACCAGTAGACTGTCCACCTTCTGCTGAGGAAGAAAAATCCTTGCCTGAACTGTAGCCAGATTCATTCCCAGAAAAGGTCACCAAGGAGGGGGACAGGGAAGACTTGGGATGGTTGATCACCCAGCCAAATGACTCCAGTGTGGACACTACTCACTGAGTATCCAGCTCTGCCTGTTGGAGGGACTGAGAAGTGATGAGAATGTCGTCCAAATAGGGCAGAACGTGAATGACCTGAGCAGAGCCATCACTCCTGCCAGCACCTTGGTGAACACTCTGGGAGCTGAAGTGAGACCGAAGGGCAATGCCACAAATTGGTAGTGCTGATCCTCCAGAGGGAACCTGAGGAATCTTTGATGGCCTGGAAAGACAGGAATATGAAGGTAAGTATCCTTGATGTCTACAGAGGTCATGAAATCCCCTGGACGCAGGGAACTGATGGCAGAGCGCAAAGTTTCCATGCAAAAGCGCCTGCACCTGACAAATTTGTTGAGGATCTTCAAGTCCAGGATGGGCCTGACTGACCCATATCTTTTGGGCACAGTGAAAAGGTTGGAATAGAACCCCTTGTCCCTTTCTCGTAAGGGGACCTGACAGATGACCCCCAGCTCCAGAAGGCTTTGCACCACCAGAATTAGAGCCTGAGCTGACATGGGGTCCTGAGACATCCGGGATCTGATGAATCTTGGGGGGGGCAGGCAGCAAACGCTATCTTGTAATCGGAGGACACTACCTCCTGAATCCACCGGTCTGAGACATGAAGCCTCCAGACGCGAGCAAAATGCTGAAGCCTCACCCCACCCATATGGGTGAGGGCGCCCCTTCATGCCTGAGGGGGCTTGGGAGAAGACTTAAGCTTGGAGCCCCAGGAGGAGCCAGGGCGTCCACGTCTTCTGTCCCTACCCCAGAAATCTCCTCGGGCCCCGGTAAGTGAGACCCCCTCCCCTGTCTGGCTCCACGGTAGGGGGAAGAAAAGGAGCCCTGGCCCGGAAAGGGCCAAGACTGCCACCTGTGCTGGGGTAACCTGCCTTCCTTAGCAAACAGGTCCAAGCGGTCCCCAAATAGGCGTAGTCCTTTGAAGGGAAAACCAGTGAGAGCCTTCTTGGCAGCTGCCCACTGTCGCAGCCAAACCAAGCGGCGTATAGCCACCACCAGGGCAGAGGCTCTGCCACACATCCTAATGGTATCATCCAAGGCAGAGAGGACATGAGTCACAAAAACCTCAATGAGAGAGAGCATTAAACTCCTCACTAGACACATCATCAGGAGCACCCTCTAAGAGACTTCTAAGCAGGGTCCTAATGGCCACAGCTGTAATGGCAGGGGCACAGACCGGGGCGCAGCGCCGTCCCCACACAGGCAAAGGCATGGGACGCCAGCTGATCAATACGCCGGTCCTCACCATCCTGCAGCGTAGTAGAGTCAGGGGAATGCATGACAGAATGACAAAGATGTTAGATGACCCTAGGATCGGGGCATCCACCTCTGGAGGGGATGACCAACGCTTCACCACATCAGCAGGAAAGGGATACCTCTTATCCCAACTCTTAGGGACCCCGGGGAGCCTGCTGGAACGCTCCCATTCCTTGAGCACAAGGTTGTTAAAATGGGCTTGCTCAGGAAACTCTAAACGTGGCTTAGCCGTATGAAACAATTCCCCCTGCTGCCTGGGGGCACAACCGGGGGAAGAGAGACAGCACCTCAAAAATCTGAGCCAACAGCCTATCAGTATCATCTGGAGCCCAGGGATCAGAGCCAGAATCATCATGACCCCTGGGCCTCTCATCAGATGACTCCGAGTCAGAGAATAACTCCCCTACTTCCAAGGGGGTATAACCAGACAGCTCCAAGAACTCATCAGCCTCCATAGGGAAAAGAGTGATATCAGGCATTAAGTGCCGCTTCTTAGCAAAGGCCTTACGTGCCAAGGTATTAGCAATCAACTTCTCAACACTAGCCAGTCTGGAAGACACATCAGGCTGAGAATCCCCACTGGTAAGCAACTCACTAGGCCCAGCTACTGGTAAACCAGGCTGCAGCGCAAGCACCTGCTGGGCACAAGGTGTACAGACCCACACATTGTCAGCACTAGTAGGGGACACCCCACAAGCTACACACAGCCGGGCTTGTCCCGAAGGAACCCCGAACACATTATCCTGAGACGCCTCCATATGGTGATTATAGCGGCACAATAGGCCGATAGGGATTCACGCTATAAAAGCAACCCGGGATGCCCCAATAGCCCACTAGGGAAGTGGGAGTAATTTACACATTAGACCTCACAAGTTTAATAACTAAATAGAGGGAGTGGGCCGGAAGAAACCAATAGAGTTCGACCCGTCTGAAAAACATAAGCGAAGAGAACCCCATAAGTGACATGTAATTAAAGCCGCCCGCGAGGGCACTCACGGACCGCGGTAGGTAGATGCCAGCCACGCAGCAGCCGAATCCAGAGAAAAATGGTGTCGGGTATACCTCGAGGGGCGGGCCGCGGAGATGACGCGGAACGCGCCAACCGCGGGCCCCGCCCCCCCCCCCCCCGAAGAGCACGACGCAGCACACGTGACGAGCAGCCAATGACCGCGCAACAGCGCCTGAGGTAATGCTGCCGCCAACCGCGGAACACAGTGGACGCGCGTGGCGGCATTTTTAAAAAGGCAACCAGGGGGGCATGGCTTCGGTATGAGGGAGCAAGGAAACACGAGGAAGAGCTCCCGTCTGACCATATCGTTTACAGTTGATTTTAGCGTCTGGATCCTGACCCAAATTGCCCAGATGGGGGGCAACAAGAAGGCGGCTGGGGGCAGCGTTAAAGGTCCCCCTAAAACTCCCATAGGGGACTTTTTCATTCCAAGGACCGTGCCGGGGTCCGGGGACCCATCAGCCAAGATGGCGCCCACTGTGGGAGGAGGTCGGGAGGAAGCGAGAGTGCACGATGGGGCGAGCGGGCTGCTCCACAAGCCCCTAGCAGCAAACATGGTGGAAGAAGAGACAACACCCACCTCTACCGAAGGCGGCGGTCCCGAGATGTGTGCGGCGGCGGGGGCTGTGCGTCCTGCCCCGAGTCCGGGCAGTGACGAGATGCGGAGCTGCGGTGATGCCGCCCTCTGCCTGTCACAGCCGCTGCGGAGAGGAGACCGACGCTCCCAGTGAAGACAGCGCCGGCTCGGAGGTGAGCTGTCAGGGCTGGGGAAGCCAGCACAGAGTGAGCTGCGGGAAGGCGCCGGGGGCAGCTGCGCAGTCTGCTTGGCAATGTAGCAATGCCATGCTTTCTAGTGAAGAAGAGTTGGAGGGTGGGAGCCAAGGAGGAGGCGGACTAGTACCTCAGGAAACAAGTGGAACACCCGGTGGGCCCTATCCCTATTATAAAGGGTAGGAACTGGGCTGAACTCCCTGGGGCACAACTTGAGCCCAGAATCTCAGACACCAGGGGGGGGGGGTTCCCCCGCCCCCCAGCAACAAGGGCGGAGCCTCAAGACAAACCAGCAGGGTGATACATGTGGAGTTGCATCAGGCTCCGGAGGACGTTGTCACCAGTCCCCATAACAGCAGCCCCCCCTCAAGTCTGGCCCAAACGCCCTTCAAATTATCTGACCTGGAATGGTCCTCAGGATCCAGTGTTGGGTCCCCCAATAATGGTTCCCTCGGACAGGGGTATGCTGACGCCCCGGGATCTATCCACCCCGATGTCCCTCGACACCCGGCTGCCAACCTGACCGGTTCTCCTCCGTTATCCCCTGCGGGATGCCCCCCGAGCATTCAGCCCTCCCCGATTCCAGCCCTGGATCCTGGTGTTCAGGCAATACTCCAGTACCTGCCAACTAAAGCAGAGCTTAAGGCCGACCTGGAGGCGGTGGCGACCAGAATCGAGAGGGCCCTACGAAGGGAGATCGAGGACATACAACAGAAATCCTCGGCTATGGAGGCCAAAGTTGCCACCCTTGAAGGCTCCCGGGCAGGCCACGAGACGCGAATAGTGCAATTAGAGAGAATGCAAGAATTGCACCAGCAGCAGATGTCCGACCTCCAAGTCGACGACCAGGAAAACAGGAACAGGCGTAACAACGTGAAGATCCGTGGCGTTCCTGAATCGGTCCGAGCTGAAAACCTACGCTCTTCAATAACGGAATTATTCAACTCTCTCCTAGAGAGATCTTCAGATGCAGAGTTGCTTATTGATCGGGTCCATAGAGTGATGGGCCGTCCGGCTGGAGACCCCCAGGTCCCCAGAGATGTCCTGTGCAGAGTCCATTTTTCTACCGTCAGAGGACATCCTGCGGCGGGCTTGGGAGCGAGGCAGAGTGGAGTGGCTCGCAGGTCTCTATACTACCCGATGTTTCTCGTCGCACGTTACAGATGAGAAGAGTTCTCCGACCTCTGCTCGACAGTATCCGGGAATTGGGGGCCTCGTACAAGTGGGGGCACCCGTTCCACCTTATAATCCGTAAGGACAATGCTGCTTTTGCTTTACGCTGTTAGGCGGACTTACCAAATATGTTTGCTTTCTTGGGCCTAGACCCCTTTCCGGTCCCGGACTGGCTGGACTTGGGACTTTAACCCACCCCCCCCGCTCCCGCAAAGGGCCCCTAGATGCCCCAGGTGGGATCGTGAGCGAGGAGGAGGGGGCCGCAGAAGGAACCCGGAGCAGTAGAGCAGTTTTTGGATCCCTATAGAAAGCTGCAAAGGTCTGAGTTTTGCTGTCCTACTTCTCTTTGTATACATGTGGAACTGATAGAGACGCTTTTGGATCCCTATAGAAAGCCGTTGATGTTTGTTATATTTTTGTGTTTTGCTGCTTTACCTTTTATCCATATGGGACCGGTTAGCCAATTTCGGTTTACTTGAGTTTCTATATGGGTGGGAAATATGGCAGGGTGTGGTCCAAGGCTGGTGGGCGGGGTCCCCCCTGCTTCTCCCCTGATTTACAGTCAGCCCCAACGGGGGCGGTCGAGCCCCTGGGGCACCAGACTGGGGGATCCGGGTTGGAACTTTTCCCCACCCGAATCTCGGGTTCCCCCCTTGGGAGTGGGTTGGATGCTATCTTTCGTGATTCTGAGGAGGTCAGCGGGAGCATACTCCCGAGTGGCGAGGTCACTTTCCCATCTAGGATTGGCGTGGTGTTGAGGGCTACGGCCCTCTTAGGTCTTAATTGCCCCCCTCTTTAAGGAGGGCTTCGTTAGTTTATTAGTCTTGTTAAGTTCTCTTTTTCTCTGTCTCTCCTTTTTTTCTCTCTGTCTTTTGTCCTCTCTCTCTGATCGCCCTCTTGCCACTTTCTCTGGGTGGATTTCTGGTCCTGTCCCTCGGGGCCCGAGTAGTGAAGAGTGAACTAGACTCTGTGATATCATTTAGTGGGGTGAGTGCCTCCCCTGTAACTTAGCTGCACTGATGAGTCTTAAACTCTGTACGTTTAACACCAAGGGGTTGAACATCCCAGAGAAAAGGTCCAAAATTTTATACGGGCTCCATAAGGAAACGCATTTTTGTCAAGGGAAAATCCCAGAAATTAAAAATAGATACTATGACCAGTGGTGTCTATTGCCATACACAAAAATGTTCCTATAGAGGACGTTCAGGTTATGGTCGACCCCAGGGGCAGATATCTGTTCCTCAAATTTACCTTGTGTGGGGCAAGATACACCCTGGCCAACCTGTACCTACCCAATCAGGGACAGGTGGAGGCGGGAATTGGTATGCTACACTCACTAGAGGACTTTGGCGAAGGAACGCTAATCATAGGAGGAGATCTCAATCTAGTCCTAGACCCGAGGGTTGATTCGTCTCAGGGGAAATCTGCAATCCCCCACTCCAGGCTCAACAGATTCCGCAGGGCTCTTCAGTCTCTGCAGGTGGTAGATGTTTAGAGGGTCCTCCATGGGGGGGGGGGGCTGAGGGACTATACATACTCCTCCCATACCCACAATATGTATAGCAGGCTGGACTATTTCCTCCTGAGCCATCACACCCTTGCAATAGAGCCCGAGTCCTCGATTGGTCAGATGCTCTGGTCGGATCATGCCCCTTTATTCTTGAGCCTCCCGATATTGGACGCGACCCCTAGGTAGTACACTTGGCGTCTAAATGATAATCTGCTGAAAGACATGCCGTGCATGACTGAGATCAAGGCTGTGGTGGCCAATTTTCATATTGACCATAGCAACGACAGTACTTCACTGCCGACACAGTGGGAGGCGCTCAAGTGTGTGCTGCGGGGAGTTTTTATCAAACATGGAGCGAGGCTCAAAAGGGAGAGGGCTCGACTGATTGCGGGGACGCTGGGACGAATACAGCAGTTAAGAGAGGACTCACAAGAGTCCCCTAGGGAACTACGAGAGTTGTTGGTGGCTAGGCAGAAGTTAAGGGGGCTTTACGATCAATGTTACCTCAGATTCAGAGATAGGTGGAGGGCACGCCTTTACAAGCACTCCGATAAGTGCGGTAGGCTGCTGGCTCGGTCACTCCACCCAAGGCAAGACTGTACGTATATCCCAAGTATGAAAACAGTAGATGGTAGTGAGGTACACAAGAACCCCCAAATTGCGGATGAATTCCAATCTTACTATTCGAGCCTGTACAACATTGACAATGATCCAGCCTGTGGAGCACAGGGGAGGAATGCGGGGGACTTAGATAACTATATAGCGGAGACAGCCCTGCCGGCCATCCCCCTGGAAGAAAGTGAGGCGTTGGAGGACCAGGTAAGGCAAGGAGGTCGAGTGGGCCATAGGAGGGGACCCCTGCGGGGAAGAGTCCGGGGCCGGATGAGTTTACAACCAGGTTCTACAAAACGATGGGACCCCTGATAGCCCCTTTCCTGGCGAAAGTATTTAACCCTGTGTCGAGTCGCTGCCCCTTCCCGAGGCAGACCCTGGAGGCTCACATTACGGTCATTCAGAAACCTGGAAAGGATGGCCGGGTAATTATAGACAGATTTCGCTGATCAATGTGGATATCAAACTGTTTGCCAAAATTATGGAAAACAGGTTTCAGCCCCTTCAGGCCAGGGACAATGTTATCAGAACTGTAACGCTAATGCACTACGCCCAAACTAAGGGAGTCCCGGCCTGCCTTCTGGCAGTAGACACAGAGAAGGCTTTCGATAGGGTGCACTGGGGGTTCCTAAAAGCTACACTGTCCCAGGTGGGAGTAGGACCAGTTATGTTGGATAGAATAATGGCTCTCTATCACTACCCCACTGCTAAAGTTAAAGTCAACGGCACCCTCTCCGGATCTTTTAATATCAGGAATGGTACTCGGCAGGGGTGCCCTTTGTCCCCCTTGCTCTATGTTCTGGTGATGGAGCACCTGGCGAATTCCTTAAGAGCCAATCCCCCTATCAAGGGGGTGCCATGTCGGGGGAACGAATATAAGCTCTCCCTCTTTGCAGATGATCTCCTTCTGTACATAACCTCCCCGCATACCTCTTTGCCCTCCATCATTCGGGAATTTGAAAGGTTTAGCAAGCTAAGCAACTTTAAACAGAGATCTTGAATATTTCCCTGGACGAACGGGCCCAAGACTTAATCAGGACAAATTTCCCATTTAAGTGGCAAAAGGAAGCGCTAAAATACCTCGGGGTGGAGGTATCCACCGATTTGGGGAAACTCTATAAATTAAACTATGTACCACTCCTTAACAGCACAATGGAGAGTCTGAAGACGTATGTTAAAAAGCAATACTCCTGGTTAGGGAGAATATCCTGAAAATGGACGTACTACCTCGGTTCTTATATGTTTTTCAGACTCTGCCGTTGCTGCCGGAACGAGGGTTCTTTAAGCAGCTGCAGGCTGCTTTCTTTAACTTCGTATGGGATAGTAAGAAGCCCAGGGTGAATAGGAGGACGTTGTGTAGACCTAAGAGTGCAGGGGGGTTGGGGTCCCGGACATGAAATCGTATCACGCGGCACCGGTCTTAGTGAGGCTTGTTGACTAGTTCCACCACAAAGGCAGTAAACAATGGGTCGCAATGGAGAATGATATTTCTCCAGTTAGCTTGACCGCCTTGCCTTGGGTGGACCCCGAGTACCGCCCTAAGAGGCGGGAACTCCCATACCTAGCACATCCTCTGCTGACCCTGTGGGATAGATCCTTGAAGCAGAGGGGCTTGTCGTACAGACCTGGTCCTCTCACCCCGCTCTTCAGCAACCCTGCTTTCGCCCCAGGGCTGGACGCGAAGTCATTCCGCGTGTGGGATGCAGCCCAGGACACAAGACTGGGCAAGATTACCTCTGGATCTGGTCTGCCATCGCTTTCTGAGTTGGGGGAGCGTGGTGGGGGGAGGAAACTGTCCTGGTTCCTGTATGCCCAGTTGAGCGCCTTTATTAGATCCTTCACTCCTGGAACTGCCTTGTCCCGGCCTTTAACGACGCTGGAAAATATCTTCAAAGCCCAGACCCCCCCCCCCCCTCACGAGCAATTTCAACCTTATATAGGATTTATCTAACTGAGGGTATGGAGGAGAGGCTCCCACAATTCTGCAGGAGATGGGAGGAAGAATTGGGACAGACGTTAGAGAGAGGAGTGGGAAAAATCCTTTACTCTGACGCACAAATTCTCGATGGCTTGCAGAGCCCAGGAAAGGAACTACAAAATCCTGGCCAGGTGGTACAGGAGCCCTGCGGACTTGGTGAGGTTCGGGGGAGCGGAGACGGGTAATTGCTGGAGGTGTAACGGGGCCCATGGAACCTTGACCCACATCTGGTGGGAATGCCCTTCTATTAGGACTTTTTGGGAGGGGGTGTTGATGGTATTTGAGTACACGACCCTTGAGAGTATCCCTAACTCCCCTCAGGTGGCACTTCTATCGATGATTCCTGGTCCAGTAACAGCAGGGGGGAGGGGCCTGCTGAGGCATATGCTTACGGCAGCCAGGTCCGTAATTCCCCGACACTGGCGCTCAAACACTGTACCCTCCCTAATGGAATGGTTTTGGGAGTTGGAAAACATCAAACGAATGGAGGAACTGGCTCTCGACGGAGTCGAGGGGGGAGGTGAGAAAACACTCCAGGACATGGACAATATGGGAGGTTTCTAAGAGCTCCCCGGAGATCCAGGGTATACTGGAGAGAGGTGGGTAATGCAGGCATTTATTCCTTCTTTCCTTTTCTCTCTTCCTTCTTCATTTCTACTCCTTATGTCTCTCTATTTCTTCTTTTCTCCGCTTCCTTGGGTTGTTTTGGGGGCGGGCTGAGCCCTCAGCAGTAATGCCAGTGAGATCATTATTGATGGGGTAGATGGTCGGCCAGGGAGCGGTATCCCCTGGCACCAGGCTGCCACTCTCGAGCCCCCGATCTCAGGATCTTGGTGACGGGGGTATCCCCTGGGCCCCCCATCTTAGTGCAACAGGGAGACCAACAAATGTGTTAACCTAACAGGTTTGAGATGGGGTGGTGATCGTTATCGTTAGTGGTGTAATATATGATACTGTCAACGATGGCACTAGATCATAACAGTAGGGGGTGGTAGACCTCAATGGGTAACTAATTTTACTACTATCGCTGTAAACCCTTAAATAATCTTGATATTTCGATGCCTGTACTGGTTACCTGCTTTGTATGCTCGAGGCGCGGAGGTTCTGTTTTAGTCCTTTGCTGTTTTTTTTTCCTGTCTATATGTTTATGAATGTCTATAAAACCCAATAAAGATATATTGCAAAAAAATAAAAAAAGGCAACCAGTGCAACCAAGTCAGCGCGGAGACTGACACCAACAAGAAGCACATAGTACAGTGAAAACACCAAGGCATATACACCCCCCCCCCCCCCCCCGAGACTACAAGGGAGAGCGAGGGAGGGCAGCGGCCACTTTACAGAGGGCCCACCGATAGACAGGGGCAAGGGGCAATAGGGCAGGAGGGGCATCCCATAGAGGCACACCATATGCCTATACCGCCTACCCTTTGGTGGGGGATTGCGGTGGAGCAGCGCTCCTAAGCACCTGCCAGCGGTGCTTGCCTACCATCACCCGGACCAGTGCAGCCAAGGCTGGGAGGCACATTTAAAAATGGAACAGGTGGGAATAGTCCTACAGGGCCGCAGGCTAATAGCCCCGCACACCCGCGAGAAGAGAGAGCCATCTTCTTGTCCTTCGCAGTCCAGGCTGCAGAGAAATTCTGGGGATTTGTGGGAGGTCCCGGGTATTTGAGGGGCCGGGAGGAGCCAATTTCGTGGTCTCTGCAGTCCAGCACCCTCTGGCGGAGTAATACCCAAGTGTAATGATTCTTATCTGGAGCAGGACGTACTGTATACTAAGTATAAAACATTAGGAGTATTAGCCATAAGGGATACCCCTGCACTATCCCCCTTACCTTCAACCACTAGGTTAGCAGACGGTGCTGAAGCAATGGATAGCTCGGGATGCCTTATTCCTTTCCGGGCATACTGCATTGAAGCAATCTGCTGCTTCATTACAAGGATATCCTTTAACCCTTTCAGTGCCAGCCTACCTGCAGCATTTGCCACTCCCTGTTGCCAGACCATGTTTCACTATTTTGCGCTACACATGTTCAACTGTCATTTTTGAAAGGATTTCCAGGGATTTCCCAGGAAAATTATATACTGTTTTTTTTCAGCAGAGTCTGGGCTTTAACATGAAATGTCTTGTTTGTAATTTTTAGGTGTATTCTCAATATTTTTGGGTGAAATATGTGAAAAAAAATTACAAAAAAATATTTTTTTTTGTAATAAAAAATGTAAGTTTGTCAATAAAATCTTATTGCGTGTGAAATCACAATTTCTCCCGGTTAGAGCGATACCACATATGTATAGGTAGACACCCTTTCCTGCCCAGGAGACTCCCCCAAACTGAAATAGCGCTTTAGGGGATTTTCAGAAAAAATACAACTGTGATATGCGCTATGAGCACCTTGCAGTTTTACCAGAAAAACAACACTTTACATTTGAAATACCCCCAACAAACTATATGTTCTCTGGAAGTACACACCTCAAGCTTTCTAGGTGTACCAGGCATGTTGATGTGCCCATAGTTTTCTGGAAGTAATTCCTCAATGTATTCTTTGGTTGCAAAGAGTTTCCCAAAAAAAAAAGGATAAAAAAGCAGAATCAAAGCCACATTTTCCTAAAAAAACTATATACAAACAAGAAAAAACACGTTTAATCTGAAAAAGCAACATTCCCCGAACAGAACACCACCCAACATGCATAGGTTCTGTCAAGGGAAGAGTTGCCAAACACCCCAAAGTAAAGCATGAGCATAACAGTAATTGTTCTTGAAAATTTCAGTTCTGCAGACAAAGTGCGCACCTTGCGATTTTTCAACCAAAACAACCCTTTACATTTGGAATATTCCCCATAAACCATATATTCCCTGAAAGTACACATGTTAAGCTTACTAAGCGTACCCAGCTTGTTGTAGTGGGCTCATCTTTCTGGAATTAATTCCTCAAAGAATTCTTTGGTTGCGCAGGGTTTCCCTAAAAAATGTATAAAAAAGCTGAATAAAAAACACCTTTTCCTAAAATATAAATATGCAAACCAGAAAAAACAAGCTAAGTCTGAAAGCGCAAGGTCTCCCGAACAGAACAATACCCAACATGCAGAGGTACTATTAACCCTTTTAATTGCCAGCCTACTTGAGATTTTGTCACCCTCTGTTGACAGGTCATTTTTCCCCATTTTGCGCCATGTTTTGCGCCATTTTTGCTGTAATTTTCAGGAAAATTATATTTATATTTTTTGTAGCAGAGTTTAGGCTTTAAAGTGGACTGTCACCCACCCCTGATCGGCCCGGGAATCTATAAGATTCCCGGGCCGATCACCTCCCTCACCGCGGGACATCCGAGATCGGGATGTCCCGCGATGAGGGACCCCCCCCCCAAAACCCCCCAAAACCCAGCTCATCAGCGGCGGCAGCCGCCGCCGCCTCCCGCGCGCTCCTCTAGACGTGCACGCGGCCGCGACGGCCGTTTGTGAATGGCCGGCGCGGGCGCGCGCCCTGTCAGAGCGACGTGCGGGAGGCGGCGGCGGGCGCACTGTCTTGTCCGCCGCTTGTCCGTGGCTACGTGGGAGCGTGGTGAGGTGAGTTTTTCGGGGTTCTGGGGGGTTTTACACAATGGGACACCCCTAATCGGGGTGCCCCCCTGAAGTGGACCAAAACCCAGGATAGTCAAAATCCTGGGTGTTGGTCCACTTTAACATGAAATGTCTTGTTTGCAAATTTTATTTAGTTTTTTACAATATTAAGTAAAAAAAAAAAAAAAAAATAATAAAATACATTTTTTATTTAAAAGAGTCAATTTTCTAAAAATGTTTTTATTTAAGGAAAAGCATATTGCATGTGAAAGCCCCATTTCTACCGATTAGAACGGTAGCCCCCCGTTCCTGGCCAGGAGACCCCCCTAACTGAAACAAGTAATCTATAACATTTACAAATAAAATAACTACCATCCACACTACAAAGGGTTAAAAAAAAATGACATAGGGTCCCCCCTCCCTGGGTTAAAAACCCTTAAAAATCCAAAAGAAAAAAAAAAATTGACATGGGGTCCCCCTTACCCAAAGTAATCAGCCCGGGACCAGCTATGCAGGGCTTGTAGAAACAGGGCACAGGGGCCAGCTTTTGTGGCCCCTGGCCCTGCAGGCTACAAGCCCGCATAGTCCGTGGGCCCGGGCTCTTCTGCCCCCCCCCCCTGGGCTTTGGGGAGGCAGGTAATGGGGGTGCCAGGGGTTAACTTGCCACCTCCCCCAGCCTTGTGAACTGGTATAGGGGTCAAGGACCCCTTACGAGTTTACAATGGGTTAAATGTTAAAAAAAAAAAAAAAAAAAAAACACACGCAAAAAGAAAAAATTTTATTTATTTATTTATTTTTTTTAATACTTACCTCCCATCCATCCTGGAGCACTGTGTCACAATGATGTCACCTGGTCCCACCCCCAAGGGCCGGGGCTAGCAGTCGCGATGCAGGAAGTGGGGGGAGAGGGCATTTTCTGCCCTCTCCTCGCCACCGAAGAGGCTAGGGGGGGGCGATCGGAGGCCCCCCCCCAGTGAAGAGAAGACCCGGAGGGAGGCAGCGCGACCACAGGTAAGCAAATGTCATTTTTATTTTTATTTACAGTCAGCAGCTGCTGCCGCCGAAGCGGGGGGGGCCTATTCCGGGGGCTCTCCTGGAGCCATCCGACCCCCCCACGGGGGATCGGATGGCACCAAATTAAAGAGGAGACCCGGCCGGATCCAACGAGGGGTCAGGTGAGTATTTTTCATTTTTATTTTTTATACTAGCAGCGGGGAAAGTCGAGCACGTAACACCTACGGGCTTGGCACTTAAGGCCAGCCAAGCCAGCACGTAGGTGTTACGTGCTTGGCACTTAAAGGGTTAATAGGGCTGCAGAGTCTGCATCCTTTTTGCTTCCCTGTATTCCTGGCACAAAGGTCTCTGCCTAGTATCCGGAAGCATGCAATTACAGTCCTCACAGCGTTTAGACTTTTTGACTGATTTGAGCTTTGGTTTGGGGGGGTTTGGAGTCCTTAAAGCAGACCTTCACCGTGAAAAAGAGTTTCTTGAATTGCCGCTGCGCATTCTGGGATTGCTGTCCTTTTCCTGACCCCAGCTCTGCTCTGTCTGTGCAAGGTACAGCTATAACCCCACCCCCTCCTCAGTATGTGATGCTTCTGAGGCAAGATGGCGGCGCCCGTATCCTAAGAGTCCTGAACAGAGTTGCAGCCCAGTGGGGGAAAATAAAAAGTAAGCGACAGTAGATGGAACCGAGAAGACAGAACCAGTGCTGCGGAGAGATTTCAAAGGACCAGCATTTTTTAAAAGGGGACATCGCCACTGCTCGTGCTTAGTCCGGCTATGTGGGGATCTAGCCCCGGCCGTCCCAAGTCAGCGGATGAACACCCCCCCCCGGTATGTGACGTAAAGGTACAGCGAGCTCACCCAGGACTCTGGATTGTTAAAATAAAAAACTAAAATAGAGAAAAAAAACGGACAAAGAATAACTATCTTCCCAGCCCACTTTGTCCAGTGGTTCCCCAAGAAGGAAACAAAAAAATATAAGGGGGCAAGAAGGGGTGGGGCTTTAAAACTGTTCAGTTTGTTTTTCCTCCCAGTGGGTGGAGCCTTCTCTGTGTGGTCATGCTGAAGTATGAATTGGAAAGATAAATGTATAAGCTCAGCACACTGATGTCATTTTGGCACACAATGAAATCTTTTATAGACAACCTGCATTTACCAGCTGGTCTGTCTACCAGCTGTATGTTTTTTCATCACGACATTTCTCTGCCTCTCAGCTGATAAATCTGTTACTTTCTCCTAATTAAACACAGCTGATTGGTCATTATATTGAAATACAGTTGTATCACAAACCAACATGTTTAGTCTGCAGTAGGAGAAAGTGGAATTATCCTTAAATGGGGATAGGCCCCAGAATCTAGTACCAGATGATTCCCTTATTTTGGGATACCCCACATTGTGAAACTCTCCAATTTCCATGTCACCATGCTCAACGATGAGATTTTGCCAGTGTGTTGCAGTCGTGGGATCAAGGATCCGGACAGTATATGGGGAAACCAGGGGTTCCACATTGGGGGGCATATTAAACAGGAACATCAGGGGAGGTTAAAACCTTCCCCAAACCTCACCAGCCTGCTGCCCCCCTCTGGTTTCGATTTTGGGCAATTTTTACTCACCTATCCAGGGCTTCTGTCTTCTGGGTCCCTCAGATTCCAGCTGACCTTTGACAGGCAATGCTGTTTTGCAATCCCATCAGGCAGTGTGCGTATCCCAAGATCCCACACCTGCACAGTGCCAATGAATGGGCTGCAGAGGAAGTTTTAGTTCTTGTGCCCCACTACGTGAAAGCCCCAAGGTCGCCCAATCTAACTCACTTTTCCCCAGTCCTACAGCGCATGCATGGATTTACACCCCAATTAGTGCACTCGTATTTGCTCCTGCCCACTCGTCTTAGACTCTGCTCCAACTGAGACTAGCCAAGCAGCTAAAGGTCTGGCAGGGAGCAGCTGCTGCTCGCACATGTGCTGTTGGATCAGGGGAAAGAGGAGTTTACCAGGCTGGCCCAGGGAATTAAGCGGGTCCTTGAATCTTATAGATGTGGCCACATTCCTAGCATCCCTGCAGCTGTGGTGCACTCCAGCTAGGATGGGGGCTGTAGCGAGTGTCACTGTTCCAAACGACGGCTTTATTCCGTGCATTAGTATGCACAGCATAAAGCACTTACTGGATGAGAGCCGGCACATGCACCTTGGGAACAACAGAAAGGAGAGTTGTGTGGGTGATTTCACAAGGTGGGGCATTCCAAATCAGGATGCCCCAGGGACAAGAACCTATAAGGACAGTGACAATTCTGGTGATAGGTCCACTTTAAAGCAGAACAAAACACAGGCATGCTCTGGAAGCTAAAAAGATTCCAGCGACCAGCCACTGGCCTTCCCCCTGGGGAATCCTTAGTTGGGATTCCCTGTTGTGTGAAACCCGCTAAACTCCGCTCCTTCCTGGCTCCCTCGTCAATGTAAACATCGGTTGCTGCATCCCCAGCATCTTTGGACTGTGCCTGCACTCCCCCTCCAGAGGGCAGTTTGCCTAACATTACAAATGCACAGCAAATGCCTTCATTAGATGAGAAACTGCACATGCGCTGTAGGAGATATGCGAGTTTTTCTGGGCAATCTGAGGGGAGTGTCACACATCGCAGCTTACTAAATCATGACTCCCCCAGGGCAAGATAGTCAAGATGCTGGGTTTTGTTTCTGCTTTAGGCAAACCAAAACCCGGGTTACTTACCTGGGTTTTTATCATCCAGAACTATAATCTGATTGTCTTCCAGCCAAAGCAGATTGCATCACCTGACAATCTATTCTAAATGTAGGCCAATCAGGAGCATGTGCTGTGAATATAAATCTTGAACCCGGGATTTCACAGATTGGATAATTCTAAATTAAGATGCCTCCAGGCACAAGGGAGCCAGCCCTGAAGTTTAAAAAACCCCAGCACCTTTTAGTCTGTTGTAAAGAGGGACAACTAATTTATATGAGCCTTGGCCCACTTTACTTCCAGGTATGACCTGTCTAAATGGCCGGCCATACATGACGGTGGAAATTATTTTATTACACAGAAGAAGCGTCAGACATCCGCACAGCGAGGCATAACGTGTAATGGTTGAACCCAGCTGAGAGGAAGAAACAACACTCGCCCCGGTTCCGGCTCCCCAGTAACATAGCAGCCGGTTCCACTGCCTATCGCCCTCCAAGCTGCCACTCACCGCTCTGCTGTCTTGCGGCGCTGCAACCTGACTGCTGTTAGCTGCTCTTTACTATGCGCTTCCGGGTCGAGCACGCTGTATGGGCGGAACTAGTGTGCGCTAAAACCGCCCATGGGCGTTACTACAGAGAGCGTGTGGTGCTTTGTGTATTGCGCACCTGAGGTGCTTGTGCTGTGGTGTCACGTGTTCCTACATGGTGCGGCGGGGCTAAGGTGTCATTGATAACAACGCTCCATAGTGTATCCAAATGAATGAGCCATGTAATCTGGGAGCTGCTCTAAATGCAGTAAGTGTGAGAGATATTGGCTACGTAACGAATATATGCCGCCTCACTCCCCACTGGCTAAACGACGTCGTTGCTAGTTTGGAACCATGGCTATGGTGGTGCGTTTGCCCATCTATATCACCCAATAGAAATGTGTTAAAAAGTTATACATGACACAGGGTGGGTATTATAAAAACAGTTACATAGTAATTCTCATTGACTTAAACCGGACCTTCACCATGATTTATTGAAATGCCCAAACCCTTAAAAACGATTGCCCAGCATGTAAAGTTAATATATTTTTAGTCACTTATTATTCTTTCCCCCACTGGGCTGCAGCTCTGTTCAGGACTTTAGGATACAGGCGCCGCCATCTTGACTCTCTAGCAGGGCGCATGCCCGCGTCGGCCATTTGTGAATTTTTGCACGGAGCCGCTGCGGTAAGACGTCTCATTGACGCGCATGACGCAGCGGCTCCGAGCACACTGATTGGACGAGCAGCCGTGCATGTGCCGTAGGAGCGGGGTGAGGTGAGTTTTATTTGGTAATCTGGGGGGTTTCACATAGCGGGGCACCCCCGATCCGGGTGCCCCAGGGAAGTGGACCAAAACCCAGGATAGTCAAAATCCTGGGTGTTGGTCCACTTTAAAGTGGACAAAAACCCAGGATTTCAACTATCCTTGGTTTTGGTCCTTGCCCCTGATCGAGGGTACCCCATTGTGTGAAACCCCCCAGGTGGCCGAAACTAACTCACCTCTTCGCGGTCATGGCCGCTCATCCAATCAGAGCTGTTTACTGTGCATATTTAAAGAGGAACATCGAACCTCAATAAAAGTATGGTCGATCTCCCACCACCGAGTCACGATTACATTTTGAATGTCTCCATCAACTGAAATGGCGACATCCTTCTGATCCAGGGCCCAATTCACTGCAAACACAAACAAAAGAAGTAATAAGGCAAATGTAACATGGAATCCCTACCGAAAATACTGCTATCTAACATAGCCTAGCACTACAATGAAAGAGAACATAAAAGTTAAACTGTTCTATGCCTCTGAGGAACCGCAACACCCAGCATTACCCGCTGCCTTTTAATTCCACGCTGACCAAATATTTCCAGATTAATAAGTAACCATCAGCATTCTGTAACCCCCCTCCCCTAATTCTGCTCCCTAATTAATCTCCCCCTCAATAAAATAGTGCTGCTTCATTAAAGGTACCCTCAGTTAAAGCAGAACAAAATCCACCAGTCTTAAAGACTCCAGTCCCGGCCGCTGGCTTTCCCCCAGTGCAGCATCCCACTGTGTGAAACCCCCCAGGACGGCCGTACACACTCACCTTTCCCCGGTCCAACGGCGCATATGTGGCCTCTTATTCAAAGATAGGCGCCCATTAAACAGATCACCTGATTTACTCATGTCTTCCTGAAGCCCTTGCTGCATCTCTGCTTGGTAGTTGCATGATCCAGTGTAGCCACAGTTAAAGGTGAGTGTGGATGTGGCCAACAGCGCTCACTCCATTCAGATTTCCTTGCTGCAATGGCGTCAGGAAATATTAATAGAAAGGTTGAGTGGCCCCACATGGGAACCAAGAAGAAGTGTTAGTAAGTGTCTGCAGCCTGCTCAACCAAACCTAAAAGCTAATTTTGGACCAACACCCTCCAAAACAACATGTCTCTGATCAGTTAAACATAAAAAGACACTTACCTTTTGATGACTTTTGCAGCCTTTTGTCCCTTGCAGTGCCTGTATTCTTTAAAAATCTCGCCCTCCAGCTCTTGTCCGTTCATTAGCATGCTGTCTGTCTTGCTTGTCCGTTCATTGTCCCTCTTCCTTGTCCGTGGATAAGCTTTCCTCCTCGCTCAATTTCAGTTTGTCTTCTCTACGTCATTGGGGGGGCGTGGCCTCTCTCGTCTCTCTGGGTAGGCGATTGACATCATGTGCTCAGCCATGATTGGCTGCAGCAGCATGAGTCTCTGCCTCCTGCCCATACCGAGGTAGGGGGAAAAAAAGCGCATGTGCAGTAGTGCTGATTTAGGTCAGGTGAAGCGCCGCTCGCTACCGATGCAAGCGGCGCTTCACCTGACCTACTGCGCATGCGCGAGATTTGCTTTTGGAAGAGGTCAAACGATCTATTCCTTTTACAAGCAAATCCAAGATGGCGGCGAGAGATTCTAAAGGAAGCGATGCAGCGCTGGAGCATTAACCTCCCTGGCGTTATGATTATGTCCGGAATTTTGTACCAAAAGCGTTACCATTTTTTTGTATGGAAATTTGGTGTTATGTATTGTAGGCCTGCAATTCTTAGTAATTACTTACTTAAACCTGACCATAGAAGACTCTAGTAGACCTCTCAGATGTGATAAAGTTCGAAACATAAAATCATGAATTATAATCTAATAAATAATATAATTTTATTCAATAATGAAATAAATAATGAAATTTGTCAAAGAAAATTCAGTAAACATCCTGGGTGTGGTCAATTTTGAAACATGGGACTGCACATAGACCGACGTCACAATCAGGGCAATGGAACCTGGTTTCCTTTCTGATATTTTTTCCATTGCCATCTCGCTTTGAGCAGCAAACTACGCACATCCTTGTAGGTGCTGCCTTTTTTGCGGTTGGCGGGATGTAATCCATAAAGTGACGACCAGTCAGGCGTTCTGGGTTGACAACGTCAACAGCACGACGTCCAGATCTGTTCACGGCCACTGATGGCGTTTGGTAGTTCACAAAAATCCGCTCCGCCACCTTCCAGATAAAGTCAGAATGAACAAGAGGCTTGTCACTCTTTCCTCTGTGCAGTATATAGGCATTCCAGAGGCATTGTTCCAGGAGATGCCTGAAGATTTTTTTGTAATATTTTTTTTGTTGTTTCCGCATAGCCGGATAAAATGTCATCGCCTGATCGGCTCTATCGACTCCTCCCATGGTGTTGTTGTAGTCAATCACAAGTTGTGGCTTCATGACATCTTTCCCACCTCTTGTGTGGACCATAACAGTGGAGGTGTTATGCACTGTACTCATTAGGCACACGTCTTTTTTGTCACGCCAACGCATTGCCATCATCTTTCCTTTCTGCCAGGAAACCATTTCTCCTGTTTTCAGTTTTTTCTTGGCAAACATAGATGGCAGGTCACGTCGGTTGGGCCTAACGGTTCCATATCCATCAGTCTTGCTCAGGCGATGTGTAAAAGTTGTCCGTTGTCACACAATACCCCTGATTCAGCAATGGCTCAAGCAGTGTGAGGACTGATGACGTTGCCATCCCATAGCCGCTGTACCTGGGGTTGAATTGTGTTCCTTTACCGGTGTATATGACGGAATTCCATATATAGCCTGTGGCAGACTCGCAGAGCATATAGGATTTTATTCCAAACCGTGCTCTCTTGGATGCGATGAATTGAATCCAGCTGAGGCGTCCCTTGTAAGCCATCAGACTTTCATCAATGCTGATGTCTCTATCTGGCACATAGGACTGCTGGAAATTTTTTAGGATCATTTGGTATACTTCCCAGATCTTCTTGAGTTTTGGCGCTGGATGTGTGGCTTTGTCAAATTCCTCATTGTTGGTGAAGTGCAAATTCTTCATTATGAGGGAAAATCGGCACTCGGACATGATGGTGCCAAAAAATGGGGTTGCCAGCAATTTATTAGTAGTCCAGTACCATTTCTGCAGGGGTTTCCCCACCACTCCAGTAAGAAGTATTAGCCCCAGGAACTTCCAGATGTCCTCTTTAGTCACCGGTTCCCATTTTCTGTTCCTGGAAAACTTGCTACGCAGAGTTGCCAATTGCTGCTCGTTGTAGCGATTTGTCTCCGTGACAATCTTTTCAATGACGTCATCTGTTAGAAATAATTTTAGGTACGCCAAAGGATCATTGTGCTCAACGTCTACCTTCATCCCAGGTGATCCAGTAAAAGGAAATCTTGGCGGCGGTACCTCATCCATACCGCAATCAATTGGGCACCAAGTGCGCACATCACTGAGGTCGGGTGCAGAATTGTCACTGTCGCCACTTCTCTGGTCAGTGTCAGAGTCAGATGACGAATCTTGCCACGAATCGCTATCGCTCATTTCTGCGAGGGGCTCTGTGTCGCTGCCACTGTCACTTATCTGATCCAAAACCGCTTTGGAGATGCTAAAGTGACGCTTTGATGCCATGATAAAAATTATTATTTTTTTTTTTATGGGCAGAAAAAGGGCAGGCAGGGCAGTGTAGGATGATCAAAGGGCAAATACAATGTCAAATCTGAGGTGATACAGTGTAATCTCACAGGATTTCACTGTATCACTTTGTGTGTGTGTTTTACTGTGTGTTTATAACTTTTGAATTTGCCGCCCAGTTCCGCCCCCATGAGCCTCTGCGGCTCACAGTGACGTAACCAGGAAGTTAGACGCATCTGCCGGGGCTCTCACTGGCGATCACAGCGGGGACATCGATGGATCGCAAGCAGAAGGTAAGGAGATTTCTGCTGCTCTGCCTAATCTACCCCGAGCGTGACTCGGGGTTACCGCTACTTGCAGTGAAAATTAACCCCGAGTCACGCTCGGGAAAACCGCCAGGGAGGTTAAAGGTAAGTTATTTTAACATTACTTTTGATAACGGATCTGGCAGCATTATTGGCATATTTTTAAAAGCCCAAAAAAAAAAAACGGCAGGGTGTTGGTCCACTTTATAAGGGTGAAACAGTCAGGGGATTAATGTGTTGACAGGAGGACAAGCGTGCCAGCTAACCTGTAGTTGCAGCTTCCACTGGCACAATTCCCAGACTCCCATTGAGTGTTGTGCTAGAAACAGCAAGTAAGCCAACATATCTGCCATTTAACCTGTCCACTGTCTTAAAGTTGACCAAAACCCACCATGGAGTCTATGAAACTCTAGGGCAGGCATACCCCCCCCCGGGGCATCCAGATTGAGGATGCCCCGCTGTGTTAAACCCCCAGGTCGGCCGAAAACTCCCCATCTTTCCCGGGCTAGCGGCGCATGTGACGGATCGGCCGCATCCCCGCTATCCCTTTAGCAGGGCGCATACCCGTGGCAGGCATTCTTGAATGGCCGGTGCGGGCGCACTCCCTGTTAAAAGGTAGCGGGGGATGCGGCTGCCAGCGCGCTCGGATCCGCTCGCTTTAGACAAGCTTTTGGAACCAGCTGAATGGACGATGCATGCATGCGCCGTAGGACAGAGGCAAAGTGAATGAGATCAGGCTACCTGGGGGTTTCACACATCCCCGATCAGGGTGCCCAGGGAGGCAAAGACCAAAACCCAGGATAGTCAAAATCCACCAATGAGCCAAAATGCACATGAGCCTGGTGGTTCAGTGCCATCACACAGACATACTGCAGCTCAGCTGATAAGCACATCCAGCAAGAGATATATTATTTGATCCACACAGAATGTTAGAAGGAGATAAAATCTTTCTCTAGCTCACTGCATTGATGAAAGTTCCCAGCTAGACAGCAGTATGCTTGTGTGTTTCTGTCTGTTCTCTGCCACACTGAGGATCCCAGTGGGGGATCGGAGGCCCCCTAGGGAAAAAGGAGACCGCTGGATCCTGGGTGGAGGTGAGCTTTTCTTGGGGGGGTGGGCTGTAAAAAGGGGAAACACCAGGCACATGAGATTCACTTGTTGATGTTTAATGGTAGGAGAAGCAACCATATGAATTTCACATGCTTGGCATTTAAAGGGACTGTCCAGGCAAGTTTTTTTTTTTTTAACTTACATTTTTTTACATTTACAGGTTCCCAAGATTAGATCCAAGGCCATGCAGGCCATTTTCCATACACCGTCAACCTTCGGGTCGAACAGACAGCACCACGTCAGTTACAGTCCCTGCAACACAGCAGGACTATAAAGGAATATGCCTATAGGCTGGTAGGTAAGTGGGATTGTTTTTTTTATGGCCTGGACTTTTAAAGAGGAACTCACCGATCTGCCCCCTCCCCCCCTCCGGTTTTACCTTTGAGAAGTATTTACTCACCTCGCCAAGGGATCCATCTTCTAGGTCCCTCGGTTTCCAGGTGACCTTCCAACGAGCAGTGCAATCTTGCATCCCATAAGGCACTGCACGCGGCCCCCAGTGACTAAGCTGGTGCGGGGGGCAGCGATCGTTTCCTGAAGCAGCCGGCTGTAAGTAGGGACCGGTGGGGGGGGGATAGACCCCTTTTTATTTTCTGGTGGTCCTCTTTAAAGCGATGCAACCCCTGTAAACCTGGTTTCAGGCACTGCACTGTTGCCTCACTCCCTGGTCGGAAACCTGGCTCCATGATTGGCCAGTAACGATCACATGAACATCAGGTGCAATCAACACCTATTATTCTTAAATGGGTGTTGTACTGCTAAATTGAAAGACCATGGGCAAGATACCCCATCTACCCAGTGCCTGTATGGGTGCAAGTACTGCAATGGCCTCCTCTGTACAAAGGTTCCTTGTGAACAGAGGCGCGGCATGCTAAGCTGAGGCCCCATCCACCTGCTGTGGCGGCTTCTCATACTGGCCCTGCGCATAAGAAATGTACAGTGGGGAAGTTCACAATAATATCCCAATGATCGTGGGAGTTCAGGCCAGGTTTTTTTTATTATTAAACCACCCTCCCCACGCCCTGCTTTAGCGCTAGGAGATGGAGGCGAGGCGGGGGGAGGGGAATTTAAAAGCCCTTTAACCCTTCTATTGCCAGCCATGTACATTTTAAATGGGCTTTGATTTAGGCAAGCCCACGTAAATTTTACGTGGCTGCCTCTCCAACCATTAAACGCCAGCCACGTCAAATTTACATGCCTGACTTTGCCCCCTGCTAGCGCCTGCAAAATAAAAAAATAAAAAAATTTACCTAACCCCTCATTTGATCCGGCCAGGTCTCCTCTTCACCCTGGGGGGCTCCGATCCCCGGTCGGGGCTCCTCTGGAGGCAGGGGAGTGACCGGAGTAGGTCCCCTCCCCCGTTTTAGCCACCGTCGGCTTTTCCTGTAATAATAAAAAAAAATAAAAATGACATTTACTCACCTCCATGTGCGCTCGCTCTTGCCAGCCCTCCTCTTCACCCGGGGGGCCTCCGATCCCCCCCAGGGCTCTTCTATCTTCAGGCCTGTCAGGCTCTCTCCCCCTCTTCTCCCGACAGGCGTCGCTATCTTGCAGCAAAGCCCCGCCCCTTTAGGGGGCAAGGCTTATGACGTCACTCGACAGGCATCATGCCAGCTCCAGGCTTCTCAGCTGTCAGATGCCGGTGATCGGTGGCCTGAGAAGGAGGGGACAGGAGATCCTCTGATCTCCTGCCTCCCCCCCTCCTCTGTCATCTGTCATTAGATCAGCGAGGGACAGAGGAGATGACGATCGGAGGTGAGTAAAAAATAATAATTTTTACTATGTGTTTGTGTGTTTTCTTTTACTGTTAACCCTTTGTGAACTGGTAAGGGATCCATGAGACCCCTATACCAGTTCACAAGGCTGGGGGCTGACAAGTCACCTGCAGCTAGCGGGTGACTTGCCGTTAACCCCTGGCCCCACAAATTACCTGCCTCCCCAAAGGCCGGGGGGGCAGAAGGCCTGGGCCCACAGAGGCTATGTGGGCTTGTAGCCTGTAGGGCCAGGGGCCACCAAAGCTGGCCCCTGTACCCTGTTCTACAAGCCCTGCATAGCTGGTCCCGGGTTGGTTAAGCTGGGTAGGGGGGACCTCACGCCATTTTTTGGGGGGATTTTAAGGGTTTTTAACCCTTAAAATTCCCCCCAAAAGATGGGGTCATTTTTTTTTTTATTAACCCTATGTTACCTGTCACCCAGCAGGTGAGCAGAAGCCAAATTGATCAGCGTGGGACACAGTGCTTTGGGATGAATGGAAGGTAAGTATTCAAAAAAATTATAATAAAATATTTTTTGTCTGTGTGTTTTTTGTACATTAACCCTTTGTGGACTGGTAAGGGATCTATGTGACCCCTATACCAGTTCACAAAGCTCTGGGTCTGGCAAGTCACCTGCTGCTAGAAGGTGACTTGCCATTAACCCCGAGCCCCCCCATTACCTGCCTCCCCAAAACCCAGGGGGGGAGAAGAGCCCGTGGCCATAGGCTATGCCACCAAAGCTGGCCCCTGCGCCCTGTTCTACAAGCCCCCATAGCTGGTCACGGGCTGGTTAAGTTGGGTAGGGGGGACCCCACGCCATTTTTGGGAGGATTTTAAGGGTTTTTAAGCATTAAAATGGGGTCCCCCTCCCTGGGAGCAATAAATAATAGGCCAAATCAAAGCACCTCAAAATCTCTGTATGTAAATTCCTCCTGTATTCTAGACGAAACCGATCTCTTTGCTTCAGATTCTGGGATCTTGGCTGAGATGGACATGTCATGGTGCAACTTTGTGAGTTCTGAGCATGTTCTCCTGTGGTCAGGGACAGCTGTGAGACCACTGTGGCTTGCCAGGCTTTCTCATACTGAGAGGGCGAGGCGGCTGTAGGACCACTATCCTTAGGGTACATCCCGTCCCGTTCCGAAAGATATCCTTACACATGGGATTATTCATCTTCAGATGTCACGTGACTGCAGAGCAGAAAAAGTGGCCCCTCCCGGCCCATATATACCGAGGCACCTCCCACAGAACCCCAGATTTTTTCTGCATTCTCGGACTGCCAGGACAAGAAAGTGGCTCTCTCTTTTTCAGGCCGGTGAGCGGGGTCTTATGGACCTGTGGAGCTATTCCCACCCGTTATGTCTTTATATACTGCCTCCCAGCCTTGGCTGTAGCGTTCGGGTGAAGGTAGACGGCACCATAATTAGGTGCTAAGGAGCTGTGCTCCGCCGCAACTCCCCCACCAAAGGTTAGATGGTTCAGGCCATGGTGAAACTTATGGGATGCCCTGCATGCATTTTGTGTGCCTGTCACCCCCTATCCCTCAATAGTGGGTTCCCTTGTGGATGACCGCTGACTCCCCTCATTCCTCTGAGTCCCTTAGGGGAAGGGAGGGTTTCCTTTATAGTATCAAGTATTGTGTGGCACCATTTGTTTTTTATGCTCTGGCGTACGCGGGGCGCATTATGCAGTGATCCCCGTTTGAATTGGTTGCACTGTTTTCTTTTTATCTGCTACCGCGCTCTTGTACACCGCTCTGAATATGGCGGCGACATTTGCCTCAGACTTTTCGACGCAGCCATTGGCTGTTTCAGTCACGTGGGCGTGTCTCTTTCGTGCTCTTCGGAGATAAGTGGGCGAGGCGAGTGACGCCTTTTGCGTCGCTCCCACGCGGCCCGCCCCTCGAGGTACAGCTGTGGGCGCCATCTTGTCTCGGCGGTGCTGCGAGGCTGACCAATTGGCCTGTTTGAGCCACAATAATCACCATATGGAGGCTTCTCAAGACAATGAGTCTGGGGTTCCTTCGGGACAAGGTCGGTTCTGTACTGATTGTGGGGTTTCCTCTGTACCTGGCGACTTCAAGGTCTGTCTTTCCTGTGCCCAGCAGACTGTTGCGCGGTTGTCTGGGATGGCCCTGCTGAGGGCCGCATCTCCTGAGGCCTTGCCTACTCCCTTTCAAGCAACTCCGGTTGCGGCACATGCTAGCGGGGATGCCCAATCTGATTTTGCTACTAGATTGGCCGATCTGGAGAAGCGAATGGGCGGTTATGAGCCGCGCAAGGCTATTGGCAAGACACGGCATTTGATTGATAATACATATGTTTGCCCTATGACTTCTGAAGTGCTGGATGACATTGTTGGGTTTTCCCCTGAGGGGGAATTATTCTCTGAGTCTGAATCTGAGGATCAGAATAGGTCCTCTGATGATCCCAGGACCGAGTCAAAGCCTTGGGATGCAGCTGATACTGACAGGCTACTAGCCCATTTATTTGAAGTGCTTGAAATCTCTCCTCCTGTTGCTCCTCCTCCGCAGCAGGGAGAATTATTTTATGCTGCTAAACCGCGCTGGGAGTTCCCCGCACAGGCACATTTCAACAATCTTGTTTTACAGGAATGGGAAAAGCCTAGTAGACTTCCTGGTGTACCTAAAAGCTGGGATAAGAGGTATCCCTTTCCCCTGGAAACAGCTAAATTATGGTGTTCCCCACCTGAGGTTAAGGCGCCAATTCTTGGACTATCTCATACCTCTGTGGTGCATTCACCTGATACAACCACTTTAAAAGATGTGGAAGACCGGCGCATTGATCAGCTGGCCACTCATGGTTTTGCCTGTGCGGGGAGCGCGCTGCGTCCTGTGTGTGCATCTGCTATTACAACTGTTGTCATTAGAAGATTGATCAGAAGTGCCATAGAGGGCGGTTCTGCGACTTTGGGCAGAGATGTATTTAACTGGCTTATGTATTGTGAGGAATTTAATTACTGCCCTGGAGGATGCCATTAGAATGTGTGGCAGAACCTCTTCCCTGCTGGTTGCTATACGCCGTTCGGTTTGGCTGCGCCAATGGATGGCTGATATTGCTGCTAAGAAGGCTCTTACTGGGGCCCCCTTTAAAGGATGTAAGGATCTTCCCGGAGGATGGTGTGTTTGGACACAGTTCACGGCAGACTTAGATGTTATAAAAGCAGGTCTTGGCGTTTATTCATGGCATAAACAGTCCAGCAAACAAAACATACAGCAACCACGTGCTTCTTTTGTGTACAAACAAAATAAAAGTCCTAGCCCGTCTGGGCGCTTACTAACAGGTTCTCCTCACCTATCTAACACTTTCAAATCACAGTGTTCGCCTGGATAACGCAGGGTGAGTTTTTAGCTCCAGCAGTGGCTGCGTTCGCAGCTTCCTTCAAACATCCACAGGCTGTTCATTCCTGGCTGAGAGCAATAGCCTGCAGTCTCTGCAGAGCTTTTACCTTCCCAGGCTAATTAGGATCAGAGCTCACCTGATCCAAAACCCAAACTGAATCGGGGAGGTGTGGAATGACAGGTCCCTCTACCAAACCTACCTGCCATTCCATATAAATCCAGGCCCGGCAAAATTAAACAACAACTCAGCAGCATATCACTGCTGAGAAACAAATCAATCCTGGACTTACCATCTCACCCAGCGTAGTAACCTAGGTGAAATGTACACCCCCTCGATCACTTCTCCAGTGACATGTCTACATATCCCCCCCCTCTTCTTCAGACCGGAGGGCTGAGCATTTTGTCCCCACAGACAATGCACCCTCGACAATGCGTCAGCATTTGCCTGTAATTTCCCTGGCCTGTGTTCCACAGTGAAATTAAAGTTTTGTAGGGACAGAAACCATCTAGTCACTCTTGCGTTTCTCTCCTTGTTTAACTTCATCCATGTTAGGGGGGCATGGTCTGTCACTAACTTGAATTTCCTGCCTAGCAAGTAATATTTTAGGGATTCGAGGGCCCATTTCACTGCCAAACATTCTCGCTCCACAATGGCATAATTTTTCTCGGCCGGGGTTAGCTTCCTACTCAAGTACATCACTGGATGCTCCTCACCATTTACTACTTGTGAGAGTACTGCACCTAAGCCTGTGTTAGAAGCATCTGTCTGGACCAGAAATTCTCGCCTGAAATCGGGGGTAACTAACACAGGTTGTTGGCACAAGGCAGATTTAAGGCTTTGGAAAGCCTTCTCGGCCTCTGGAGTCCACGTGATCATTGCTCTCTTTTCGCCCTTTGTCAAGTCAAGAGCAGCAACTGAGGCAAAGTTCGGCACAAATCTACGGTAATAGCCCGTAATACCAAGGAAAGCTCTGACCTGTTTCTTTGTCAGGGGTCTAGGCCAGTTCTGTATTGCCTCAATTTTATTTAGCTGTGGCTTAATCAACCCTCTTCCAATAATGTAGCCCAGATACTTGGCCTCTTCTAGGGCTATTGCACACTTCTCGGCATTTATGGTCAACCCTGCATCACTTATGGTATCCAATACGGCCTGTACCTTACAGAGGTGACTTTCCCAATCAGGGCTAAAAATGACCACATCATCGAGGTAGGCAGCTGAGTAATCACAATGTGGTCGCAAAATCAAGTCCATCAACCTCTGGAAAGTCGCAGGTGCTCCATGTAACCCGAACGGCATCACTACATACTGGAATAGCCCATCAGGGGTGGAGAATGCAGTTTTCTCTTTAGCCTCATCAGTAAGTGGAATCTGCCAGTAGCCCTTTGTGAGATCGAGGGTGGTTATGTACCTGGCATTACCCAACTTCTCAATCAACTCATCTACCCTGGGCATAGGATAGGCATCGAATTTTGAGATCTCATTCAACTTTCTGAAATCGTTACAGAACCTCCAAGTTCCATTAGGCTTTGGGATTAATACATTCGGGCTGGACCATTCACTCTGTGACACCTCAATTACTCCCAGATCAAGCATACGTTTTACCTCGGCAGATACGGCTTCCCTACGGGCTTCCGGGATCCTATAGGGCTTGAGGTTTACTCTGCTTCTAGGCTCAGTTTCAATGTGATGATAGATGAGGTGTGTACGCCCTGGAAGGTCAGAAAACTTGTCTTTGTTTTTCTGTAAAAATTCCTGAGCCTCCTGTTTCTGTGACACTGATAGGGTATCACCAACCTTGACTGGAGGGATTGGTTGTGACAAATTATTAACAGTATTTGTCGCCCCCAAGGATTCCCTGTCTTTCCAGGGCTTAATCAAGTTTATGTGGTAAACTTGGAAAGGCTTCCTTCTACCTGGTTGGTGCACCTTGTAGTTCACCTCACTGACCTTTTCAACAATTTCATAGGGACCTTGCCACTTCGCCAGGAATTTACTCTCAACAGTGGGAACTAGTATGAGGACCCTATCGCCTGGGTTAAATGTCCTGATTCTTGCAGACCGGTTGTAAATTCTACTTTGGGCCTCTTGCGCCTTCTGGAGGTGTTCCCTTACTAGGGGCATTACAGCGGCTATACGGTCCTGCATTTGTGCTACATGCTCAATAACACTCTTGTATGGGGTGGACTCGCTCTCCCATGTCTCTTTTGCAATGTCCAGTAGACCCCTAGGGTGACGACCATAGACCAACTCGAATGGTGAGAACCCTGTGGACGCTTGGGGCACTTCCCTAATAGCAAACATGAGGTAGGGTAACAAATGATCCCAGTCACGACCATCTTTTTCCACCACTTTTTTCAACATATGTTTCAAAGTTTTATTAAATCTCTCCACCAATCCGTCCGTCTGGGGGTGGTATACAGAGGTACGGATGGGTGAGATTTTAAATCGTTTGCATAACTCCTTCATCACCTTTGACATAAAGGGTGTACCTTGGTCAGTCAGGATTTCTTTGGGGATTCCAGTCCTAGAGAACATATAAAACAACTCACGTGCAATTGTTTTAGATGCGGTGTTTCTTAAGGGCACAGCTTCAGGATAGCGGGTCGCATAATCCATGACCACCAGAATATACTGGTGTCCTCTAGCTGATTTTACAATGGGACCCACTAAATCCATGGCTATACGCTCAAAAGGCACCTCTATAACAGGGAGCGAAACCAAAGGACTGCGAAAATGTGACACTGGGGCACTAAGCTGACATGTGGGGCACGACTCGCAGTGCTTTTTAATATCACCATATATCGCCGGCCAGTAGAACCTCTGGAGAACCCTCTCCTGCGTTTTGTCAGTCCCCAAGTGTCCCCCAAGAACATGGTTATGTGCCATGTCAAGCACCTGACGCCGGTACGGCTTAGGCACCAGAAGCTGTTCCACAATCTCATCCCTAATCTTAGTGACTCTATAGAAAAGATCATTAGTCACAGAAAAATGTGGAAATCTTTTCTCAGCATCTGGTTCCTGAGGTACCCCATTCATGACAGCAACCTGCTCTCTCGCATTTTTGAGAGTGGGGTCCTGTAACTGTGCAGTCCCAAAATTATCCCTAGACACCTCTAAGTCTGGTATATTTTGCTCAGTGGGAGGAGCCTCCTCCTCTCCAGCCAGGACCTGCAAAGGAAAACAGTCATTTTCATCCTGCACACTTTTATCATTTACAGGGGGTAATGCAACAACCTTAGGAGTATCCTCACTCCTTTCGGGGGATTTTCTCTTTCCCCAGAGAGCCCAGAACAATGGAAAATCGCGCCCCAATATTACGTTATGCATGAGATTTTTAACCACACCCACTTCATATTGTACGGTGCCTTGTTCAGTCCCGACTTCAGCCAGCACTATAGGGTACACTTTTGTATCCCCATTTATACAAACAACACTCATATGCTTTTTACACTCAAAGTCCCCAGCCACCAGGCTGGCATGCACCAAGGTTATGAGGCTTCCTGAGTCCAGCAACGCCTTAACAGGAAAGTCATTAATTGTAATGTTGCAGATTTGCGGTTCAGTCTCTAGTCCAGGAACTGCAACACAAGATGGTTCCGCAAATAGCGACTGACGCCGATTAGCCTCACATTCCATGGGCTCAGTGGTAAGAGGGCAATGGGCAGACACGTGTCCCATCTCATGGCATCTCCAGCACTGGATAGAGCCTGGTCTCCTTGGCAAGGAGTCCTTTTTAGGGCCACTTAGCCACCCGGGACCATCCCCAGTCTTTTGCCCCTGAGACACCACTTGAGCCCTTTTTCCTCCCTCAGCACCCCTCCACACTCCCCCAATAGATGGAAGTCTCTTACCAGCTGATGGCACAGATCTGGCACTCCGGGGAGGTGAGGAGGCTGCAGAAACATCACGGAGGTAGTCCTCAGTCGCCTGGAACCTCTCCACAAGGTTGACAAGTTCGTTTGCATTCTTAGGGTCACCTTGTCCCACCCAGCGTTGCAGGTCAGCAGGAAGTGCTCGGAGGTAGCAATCCATCACAACCCTCTCTAGGATCTGTGCAGGAGTAGAAGTGTCTGGCTCCAACCACTTTCTCGCCAAATGGATCAGGTCATACATCTGGGACCTCGCCGATTTGTCCAAACTGTAGCTCCAGTTGCGTACCCTCCTGGCACGGACCGCAGTAGTAACGCCTAGTCGGGCAAGTATCTCCGCTTTTAGCCGAGTATAGTCCTTAACCTCTTGCTCACTGAGGTCATAGTAGGCCTTTTGAGGTTCTCCTGTTAAATAGGGCGCAATTACCTCTGCCCACTCAGCGACTGGTAACTTCTCTCGCTCAGCCGCACGCTCAAACCCAGTTAGGAAGGCCTCAACATCGTCCTCAGCAGTCATCTTTTGCAGCGCTCGCTGCACAGCTCTTCTCACATCAAAAGTCTCTGGAGCGTCTCGCACCACTGTGTGGGGGTTAGCAACCACAGGCGCCTCTTGTTTTGCAATCAGGTGTTCAATAAGTTGTCTATTGGCCTCTATCTGAGCCTGTTGCTGTTGCAAACTCACTTGCATAAACTGCTTCAGCATCTCCTCCATGTTGCCCGACTGTTCTTGGAGTGTAGTTGCAGCTTTCACCCAGGACATAAGCAGCTGTAGCCAAGTCTGTCCACACCGTTGCCCCTAGCAACCGTTTTGCCCGCAGCACCAATTGTAAGGATCTTCCCGGGGGATGGTGTGTTTGGACACAGTTCACGGCAGACTTAGATGTTATAAAAGCAGGTCTTGGCGTTTATTCATGGCATAAACAGTCCAGCAAACAAAACATACAGCAACCACGTGCTTCTTTTGTGTACAAACAAAATAAAAGTCCTAGCCCGTCTGGGCGCTTACTAACAGGTTCTCCTCACCTATCTAACACTTTCAAATCACAGTGTTCGCCTGGATAACGCAGGGTGAGTTTTTAGCTCCAGCAGTGGCTGCGTTCGCAGCTTCCTTCAAACATCCACAGGCTGTTCATTCCTGGCTGAGAGCAATAGCCTGCAGTCTCTGCAGAGCTTTTACCTTTCCAGGCTAATTAGGATCAGAGCTCACCTGATCCAAAACCCAAACTGGATTGGGGAGGTGTGGAATGACAGGTCCCTCTACCAAACCTACCTGCCATTCCATATAAATCCAGGCCCGGCAAAATTAAACAACAACTCAGCAGCATATCACTGCTGAGAAACAAATCAATCCTGGACTTACCATCTCACCCAGCGTAGTAACCTAGGTGAAATGTACACCCCCTCGATCACTTCTCCAGTGACATGTCTACAAGGACTACGCCTTTTTGGCGAACGTCTGGATCTGTTTGCCAAGGAAGGCAAGTTGCCTCAGCGCAAGAAACCAGAGTGGCTCTGTCCCCCTTTTACTTCCCCAGGAGAGGAAGAAGGGCTCCCCTTCTTCTTTAAAAGCTCTTAGGATCCAAAATGGCCGTCTACTAGATGACTAGATGAAAACAGGCAGTTAAAGGAGGAGAGGGGGCGGTTTGCAGAGCAGTATAGGGCTTTTCAACAGGAGGTTCAAATATTCAGGAAAGATCAAAGGCTTAGAGAGTTAAACTCAGTCCCTGTGAACCCAGTTAGATTGTCTGCATAGAGGTTATTAATGGTTTTGGATTTTATTTTGCAGGAAGAATGACCATGGCAAAACACTGGTATCCCTATGTCTGTATTAAAAAAACTCCAAGGTATTGTGAAGACCTTAACATGGAGTTTGTTAACTTTTATTTTTTACTCCAATGTTAAGGACAAGCTTCAAATTATAAATTTGTTCACTGCAGTGAGGATTTCAAATTCTAAATTATTTTTGTAGGTTATTTTGGTAAAAAAATGCCTTATTGCCAGCTGGTGTGGAAAATGGGGATTTATTAGATGGGTGGATTTTTCCCTCACTACCCCAGATGAGTAATTGTTTTTTCCTTTTAGTTTAAAATGTGCTCATCTAAGGCCAGCCTAGTGGTATTTTTTAGTAGGAGTTGCCAATGTTGTATCTGTGCACTAAGAGCGGGAAAACTGTCCTTTGTTTTCTTTTCTTTATAGTACAGTCACACCCTCAGTGAAACTAGGGAGGTCACAGATACTTATTTTGCATTTGTATTGTTGGAATTTTTGTATTTTTTCATAGTTCAATGGCAATTTGTTTTAGGTATCGAGAATAGTCTCAATATTTTTGGACCACTAAAATGGAGCATTATAAATGTATTTCGAATTTAGTGGGAGCTTATGGCATTTTTGGTGCTCTGCTTTTTGGGTTTTTATGCAAGCTTTGTTTTTATTGAATTTTTTTAGGACATCATTTTTTGCCAAAGAAAAGCACACACAACCTTATTATTTTTGTGGTCTTAATAAGGTTTTTTTATTTTTACTGTTTTTCCTTTTGTAAATGTATGAAGTGGGCGAATACTTTTTCCTGATATTCTTGCAATTTTGTAAAGCCCAAATGAGATTGTCCCTTTTTAATTGTACTATATTATATGTAATATTTATAGGGGTCACCTGGACATATAATGTACTACGTTGGTGGGTTAATCGTGAGTTAATGCTTTTAAATCATGGGCTTGTCACATTTTTTGAGTTTTGATTTTCTTCGGGTATATAATTTTTGTTGGAGGGGGTAATATTTTTCTTTTTATTAGACATTTTGTTTTGGTAGTCAAGCTCACATTAGATACCTGTAGTTTTAAGTACAGTTTATGGGGTTTTTTTTTGTGTAAAACAAAAAAATCAAGCAGGGGGGGGGGTAAGCTTTTTCTCCCAAGAAGATTTGAGTCATTTTGTTGTGTGTTTTTTTTAAGTAGTATGATTTATTGCCAACAGACCATATTCAGTTATGAATATGACTTCGGTTTAATACCCTGTGTCTCCAAAAGGTCCAGCACTAAATGTGGGATATGTTTGGATAAATGTAGCATTTTGCATGGCAATATGGGTGGCATTTATATGGATTTGCAGAGATAGATATGACTTTAGTAACAGGTAGTGTTAATGTACCAAGCAACCGCCGAGAAAAACTCCCAGCCCAAATACCACTGCGTTTCCCCTGATCTTTGTCCTTGTTTTTCTATGACATTTCCACTTGAGAGGCTAAAGGTGCCAGTGGTGTCTGCTATGTGACCAGTACCCTGCTATGAACTGCCGACTGTTGTCTTATTAAACCTTCTACAATCAACTATTGCTACCCATGTGATTCGCATGGAACTGCTTAAGTGAGCACCGCAAGTTTGGAATGCTCAGTGTACCAGCGGCTCTTTCACTGTCTCTTGGAATTTCAAGAAACTGTTTCCCTTAAGGTACCTATATCTCCAGTATTGGACAGATGGTACATATTCAAGGGGAGACAGGAAGGAACTACAATCAACACATGTGCATCTTCATATGGCGGCAGGAATACTTTTGGTCACTCCACCTATTAGCAGAAAAGGACTGTGGGGAGATGATCACTACAGATGGAATCAACTAGGTGGCTGCAGAAGAAGAGCGTTAGAGGTGGCAAAGAAAACTGTTATCAATTTCATTTGTTGAGTCTCGGGTTTATCTCAGTAAATCCATATTGGTGCTATTCAATCATTATAACTTAATTTGGTGAGAATTCAATTATATAATATATAATCTCATTCTCAAGTGGGCGACTGTAAGAAATAGAGAATTCCCATGAAATATAAAATATTAGATATATAAGTTTTGAATATCTAAAATAGCTCTCCAAGTAGCTTCCCTGGCTAGGATGGTAATTGGGCCTCTTAGATGCAAATTTGGTATCATCCCACACATCTTGGCTGCGGTCGGGTGGACACAATAGATTTGGGTGTATAAAGGATTCCTAACTATGTAATGTAAATTAAGTCAATACCTGCCCGTGGAATCTCTTTGTGAGCAGAGGTGCAGTCTACAGGGAGGGGCTAGCCCTTTCCAACAGGAAGTGAGGTCGCCTAAAAGGATGAGAGATAATTTTGGGCAGTGGAGAGGGGACCAAGGAAGAGCAAGGAAGCGTGGGCATGAGGGCCCTGTATTGGTAACTATCAGCAAGTAACTTTAGGCCTAGTTGGCAATTGTAATAGTACATGTTAGAAATTGTTTTATGTATTTGTTTAGTCCCTGTGATACCTATACTGTCTAGGTGGTTAATGTAACTGTTT
This sequence comes from Gastrophryne carolinensis, assembly GCA_027917425.1. Lineage (NCBI taxonomy): Eukaryota > Metazoa > Chordata > Amphibia > Anura > Microhylidae > Gastrophryne > Gastrophryne carolinensis. Next base: position 200,471,286 of record CM051237.1, read on the forward strand.
AGGCCCTTATTTTTATATATATTTTGTATTATTTTTACATATGTACTGCTGTCCTGTATCATAAGTCTGTGCACAATACAATCTTTTATACATTCACATTGGTGTGATTCCTTACGTCATCCACAACCTAGAACCTACAGTGGGCATTTATTGTTATATTAATCATTGATATTTTTATTGAGGTTTTTTATAATAATGATTGTTTACAGTGGCAGGCCCGGTCCTTCCTCGGCTTCTAAGCCAAAATCCTCTCCCAAACCACCGCAGGCATGAAGGGGCGTCCTTACCCATCCAGGTGGGGGGACGGTGTCAGGTCCCGTGGGACGCCCACCTTCCAATAAATCAGCAACCCCCAATCTCCGCTGCTTTCTGCGCCTATAGCCAAGCCCCCGTTTGCCGGGACGCTAGACACGCCTCACCGGACACGGTTGCCCCCAGGACTTGTTAGCACAAAGGATGCTGACTTATGCAGGGGAAGGCAGACGAACCAGGAACAAGACTGGGTAGAGACAAACGGGCAGAGGTCATACACGGGTGGTCAATCCAAGGAAGCACGGTACAGGAGGGTTAAGATGAAAGAATAGTCAGGGCTAGCCAAAGGTCACAACGGGAGATCAGAGATACGCGGTACAGAGGAGCAGGCAGAAATCGTGGTCAAAAAACAGGCAAGGTCGGTCCAGGCGGCAATCAGGGATGGTCATACACGGCAAGATTCACAGGGAAAACAGATCACAATCACACCCAGCAGCACGCTATCACGGGCAAGGATCAACTGCAGAGGGAACACCTTTATAGGAACGATGGAACAAGGGAAGGGATGCGATTGGTGCACACAAGAACCCTAAAGTGATTGCCCCATTCAAATTTAATAGTCTTGGGCTCATTGGCCCAGAGCTGATTACCTCCGGCAGCCGCGCTGTGCATAGCGCTGCCGGAGGGCATAAAAAGAAGACAGTCGCGCGCGCGCGTGCACGATGCTGCGCGCCGGGAGCGCACCGAGATGGCAATGGCGCGGCCGCTCCCGACGCCGCCGAAGAGGAGGCCGCCCGAGCAGCCGCTCGCAACGGACAGAGCCAAGCGGCTGCTCGCGGCGGAAATAGCCGAGCGGCGGCCGGGAACAACACACGCCGGACCGCAGCCTGCTGCAGACACCGCCCAGCCCGCGCTCCGGTCGAGCGAGAGCAGCCGACGTGGGACCGGAGGACAGGTGAGTGTAAGGAGGTGGTTCCCGTGACAGACGGCTTCGGTTTTTGGCTCACATCTGGAGACGCCTTGTCTCAGACCGGTGGATTCAGGAGGTAGTCTCCTCCGGTTACAAGATAGAGTTTGCAGCCTGGCCACCCCCAAGATTCATAAAATCTCGGATAGCTCAGGACCCCCTGTCAGCTCAGTGTCTGTGTCTTGCTTCTGAAAGGCCATGTTTCTGCTTTGGCGTTTTTTTTCCAAAGATCTTTTGCTCAGCATCATCTGGTCAAGACCTTCTTTCAAGGTGTTACTCATTTGCGTCCTCCGCGGAAGCCCATGTTACCTGTATGGGATTTGAACTTGGTTTTGTTTGCCATGCAAGGGTCTCCCTTTGAACCCTTGCAGGAGGCGGCTTTGTCCACTCTCACTGTCAAGGTAGCCTTTTTGGTGGCCATTACCTCAGTCAGGCGTGTTTCTGAATTGGCGGCGCTCTCCATCAAGCTTCCTTATTTTGAAAGACACCAGGACAAGGTGGTGTTTCGCTTTAAAACTGACTTTCTGCCTAAGGTTGTGTCTGCTTTTCATCTCAATCAGGACATTGTGTTGCCTTCCTTGTGCCCTAACCCTGGTAACCCCAAGGAAAGGGAGTTAGACTCTCTTGACGTTGTTAGGGCTGTGAAGTTCTATTTGGTGGCTACTGAACCCTTCAGGAAGACTGATACTTTCTTTCTGGTTCCGTCTGGCCCTAAGAAGGGCCAGGCTCCTGCTAAATCCACTATCAGCAAGTGGATCCGTCAGGGAGTGATTCAGGCCTATTCTGCTAAGGGAAAGAAACCTCCTTTCCGTCTTACTGCTCATTCTACTCGTGCTATTGATGCCTCTTGGGCTTTTCAGCACCAAGCTTCTGTTGAACAAGTTTGCAAGGCCGCAACTTGGTCTTCTGTTCATACTTACTTACTTACTTACAAGGTTGATGTTAGGGCCTCAGCTGATGCTGCTTTTGGACGCAAAGTTCTGCAGGCGGCAGTGGTTTAGACTGCTTGTTGTTGCTTTTGGGGCTCCCACCCTACCTTACGGACACTGCTATTTGATGTCCCATGTGTAAGGATATCTTTCGGAACGGGAAGGGATGTACACTAAGAATAATACAATTCTGTGATTACTCACCTGTAGTATTGATATTATGAGTGTACATCCCGTCCCGTTCCGCCCCACCCTTGTTGTTCTTGTTACCTCTTTATGGTGATTGTTGGTTATTTTCTCCCGGCTTTTGTTAACTGCTTTATAAATACTGGGGTTCTGTGGGAGGAGCCTCGGTATATATGGGCCGGGAGGGGCCACTTTTTCTGCTCTGCAGTCACGTGACATCTGAAGATGAATAACCCCTACAGGTGAGTAATCACAGAATTGTATTTTTTTGCATGGTTCTAGAGGAATAAAATTTTAAAACGGCAAACCTTGAAGCTTAGCTACAGCTTATACCCTGCGCTGCAAGAAATAGAAGATATACACTTGGGCCAGGCGTCAGTTGACCTACTTGCTGGCTAATTATTGCCCTTGGGTTAAGATTCCCTTGAAATCTAACACAGTATTCATTTTTAAAAATCTTTTCTGAGCTTTTTCAATATTTCTAGATTTACAGCATTTCCGGTATTAACCTTCTTCTTATCAGAAGCACAGTAAACATTTCCTTACTATATATGATCTGCAATTCTGAAATTGCTCTTCTTATGACTATTATAAAACTTTCAACCTCCTGTTTCTAAGAAGATAACAAATATACAGACGCACGGATGCAAAGCTCCCACTAGTGGCTGTGTGAACAACCTTTATTTACATGCCCGTGCAAAAAGCACAAAAATAAAAGATTAGTGACGCTATGCAAGCACTACTCTCTGTATACATAACATTTCTTTTATTATACTCATGCGTGTTGTTTTTATAATCTGCACTAAAACAGCACTGGCTCTTTTTTTGTCTTTCAGGTTAGTTAGACAGTGTTCACCGTATATGAGCTTGAATGAGTGCTTATGGCGTTTCATGTGTATTTAATAACCACAGATCTATATATTCAGCATCACTTTTCAAGTCTCCATTTACCTCCTCAAAAAAACAAATGCCCATGTACTCCCCCTTGTATCTGAGACAAGAATTTTCCCAACAGAAGTTCAAGTAGGACTAAGAAGTATGTGGATGCAATGTAGGGGATGTGAGCTCATCTAATAATCAAAACCATAATTTAAGTGTCCAGCCGCTATGTGACCACCATCCCCACCCAGCCCTGCCTCCTTCCCCCCGTGCACTTTCCTAGTGCCATTTCCCCAGTGTCTCTGGTCCTGAGCTCAGTGACAAGTCTGTCTCCTAATCCCCCGCAGCAGTGTGACTGTAATGTTCCACAATTCACAAGCTTTACCTTTTAAAGAAGGTCCAAACTTAAACTCCTGTTACTGTTTTGGTGTTCCCATGACTAGGGCCGCAGATGCCATGAGACCATGTGAGACAGGCAATGGGGGCGTCAAATGCTGGTTCCAGCAGTACGCACAATGCAGCGTGCTGCCACCTTAACATTGTCACCCGTATTACGCTGCCGCCACCATGATGGGTGCAATAGCACCCCAACCCCACTGTCAGCTTCCGCAGTCACCTCTTGTTCCCTTGCAAAGACGGGAGCGGTCCGGCAGCTAGGGATGGGGGGTGTGGTCGAGCCCACTGAGGAACCAAATGCAGCGGATGGTGTCTCCCCATCTGTGAGTCTTGCAGCTAGCTGGCTCCCTGCCCCTGTCACCGGAAGGAGCGTCAGCACCCTCTGAATCCATCAATGACTGCTGTCTTGTGGTAAGCCTCTACTGTGGGATCGGGGGGGTTTCCATTGTGTATGGGGGGGTAACTTTGTGTGTGTGCTTCGGGTTAACGGTGTGTGTGTGCTTGGGTTTAACTGTATGTGTGTGAGGGGGATTTAAAGCAGAGCAAAGCCCACCAAGGGCCGCCCTGGAATTTAAAAGATTCCAGAGCCAACTGTTGGCTTGCTCCTGGGGCATCCCAAATCAGATGCCCCACTGTGCGAAACACCCCCAAGAGCATCGGGCACAGCGGGGGGCGGTCTAAAGTTCACCTCAGGGGATAGAGAGGCTAGATTCACCCCTGCCCACAACACAGGGAAGGAGTATCTCAGCCCTACTGAGTTACATATCCTGTGGACCAAAACCCTCTCTGTGGCCTTCTTTTAACACCCCTCACACTCGCATGCTATGTACCCCCTGGACAAAATAGGCCAGCCCACCTCCACTCCACCCAACCCCACTCTCCTGCCTTTCCTCCTACTTCAATTGCAGCAGAAAGCTTATGGCACGCCACCTCTCCCCGCAGCCGGTATACAGAATTCAGTGCACCCAATTGCTTTGGTGTCACCTGACATGCTATGCTGCATTTGCAGTCATTGAGGTCCAAGGTAAGATGAACCACTCTTTATCCACTACCTTCCGAACATGGTTTTAATTACTTGCCTACTAACCTGGCTCTTATGGCTAAACATAAGGTACCATTACTTTCAAGCAGTAATCACATGCTACCTATGCATCCTCACTAAAGTGTACCTTTTATACTTGAGCCTCAATAAACTTAACCATTATTCAATACAACATTTATTTATATTACACTATAGATCTACTTATGGATGCCCTGACATAGGACAACAGTCCCTCTAATGCAGTTTTTACTACCTGCAATCTGTTGCTATTGGCAACATACCCCAAGTCTGTACACCAAGATCTACAAGAAGAGAGAAATGAATCCTGTACACACAGAATACTGTTGCTATGGCTGCTGCTGAGGTGAGGGAGCTCACTCAACCTTACACATGCCCAGCAACAGTGTAGGGGCCTCACTTCTTTCTTCGTGGTGTACAGACTGGGTGAATGGTTGCTAATAGCAAACTATTTGCAGCTAGTGAGCATGGCTTTCATAAAACACACATATTGGCCTTGATTCAATAAAGGTAGAAAAAAATTCTCATGGTAGTAAAAGATTCAATTCATGAGAAAAAAGCCCGAGAATGTCACTGTTGCTGAATCACCAGCTAAGAAAACAATGAAAGTCAATGGCACTTTTTTACTACTAAGAAAATTAGAGAACCGTTTACTCCTTCTACACTGTAGTAAAAACTGCCATTGACTTTCATTGTCATGACTAAGGACCTCTGTTGTCCGAAACGCCTAAGCTTTGCATGGCACCTCTTATATTTGCCAGGGTCTGACATTGTTTTTAGCTGCCTTTTTGGATATGGAGATGATTTTTTAAGTATCTTGATTAAAGTATTTGGACTTTTAGGAGTGCTGACCTTTTGCTTTTTTCCAAAGGTTTTTTTTAAACTATTTATTTACATTTTTTAAACTGGGCTTTTTAATTTTAACCCCTGCCCTGGCTCAGCATCAGGGGGGGGGGTCTGTAGAAGACTTGGTATAGACTGCCATCAAAGATCAGAAGACTGTGAACATTTTTCCAGGCCTTGCAGTGTATAGATGTGAGCTACAGAGCTACACATTATAAATTGCTGCCCAGTATGGATGGGGATGGGTCTATGACTTATTGCTTAGTGCTTCCTCTCCTGAAAGATAAGTCACCCTGATCACTCTAAGTGCAGCAGGATAAGCTGTTAAAGAAATAAAGAGTCTTGTCATACACACACATTTTTATTACCTGGAAGAAAGAAATTTGAAAAATGAACCCATCAGCAGTCACTACAAGACATTATGGTTTACTGCATTTTGCACACCATTTGCAGCACCTTGTTAGAAGGGCCTGAAGCAAAATATTTATAACACCCGCTAAAGCATTATTCTAAGTATATAGCACGTCCTGCTCCAGAAGATTCCTTACACTTGGGTTATACATCCACAAGATGGCGCTGGACTGCAGAGACTGCAAAAAAGTGGATCCTCCCAGCCCCATATATACCAGGGACCTCCCACAAATCCCCCAGTTCTTCTCTGCAGTCTGGACTGCGATGACTAGAAGATGGCTCTTTCTACTCGCAGGTGAGCGGGGCTTATTAGCCTGCGGCCCTGTGGGACTATTCCCACCGGTTCCTGACTCACTGCCTCCCAGCTTAGGCTGCGCTGGTCGGGTGATGGTAGGCAGCACCGCTGCCAGGTGCTTAGGAGCGCTGCTTCAACCGCAGTCCCCCACCAAAGGGTAGGCGGTATAGACCAATGGTGAGCCTTATGGGATGCCCTCCCGCGTTATGCCCCTTGCCCCCTGTCCTATCGGTGGCTCCTGTTAGGCTAGCTGCTGCCTTCCCTCGCTCTCCCTGGTAGTTCTCGGGGGGAGGGCCATGTGTCCCTTGTGATTTGGTTGCACTGGTTGCTTTGCCGCCGCACGGCCCTGTACTGCGCTCCGCGGTTGGCGGCGAAATCGCCTCAGGCACTGCTGCGCCATCATTGGTTGGTATTCTCACGTGGGCGCTTTTCACGGGGGGGGTGGGCCTTGCGGATGACGCTTTCTGCATCATTGTCTCCGCGGCCCGCCCCTCGAGGTATAGGCGCCATTTTGCTTCCCTTGTGTGCTGCGTGGCTGGCGTTCACCTACCGCGGTCCGTAAGTGCCCCTACGGGCTGGTTTATTTTTTGTATTTCATGTATGCTTGTTGCTTACGGGACCTCTTTGTTATGTCTTGCAGGCGGGTCAAACTTTTTTGTGGTTTCTCCCGGTCCTACCCCCTCTATTTAGTTTAACTACTTATTAGAGGCCTATTGCTTATCTTTACCTCCCACTTCCCTAGCGGGTGAGATCGCCTCAGGCACTGCTGCGCCATCATTGGTTGGTATTCTCACGTGGGCGCTTTTCACGGGGGGGTGGGCCTTGCGGATGACGCTTTCTGCATCACTGTCTCCGCGGCCCGCCCCTCGAGGTATAGGCGCCATTTTGCTTCCCTTGTGTGCTGCGTGGCTGGCGTTCACCTACCGCGGTCCATAAGTGCCCCTACGGGCTGGTTTATTTTTTGTATTTCATGTATGCTTGTTGCTTACGGGACCTCTTTGTTATGTCTTGCAGGCGGGTCAAACTTTTTTGTGGTTTCTCCCGGTCCTACCCCCTCTATTTAGTTTAACTACTTATTAGAGGCCTATTGCTTATCTTTACCTCCCACTTCCCTAGCGGGCTATTGGGGCATCCAGGGTTGCTTATAACGTCAATCCCAATTGGCCTGTTCTGCCACAATAATGACCATATGGAGGCTTCTCAGGATAATGTGCTCGGGGTTCCTTCGAGACAAGCCCGGCTGTGTACTGTGTGTGGGGTGTCGCCTATAAGTGACGATGTTAGGGTTAGTGTACCCTTCGCCACACTGGGTTACCTGTGGCTGGGCCTGCACCCCCTCTGCCTTCGCCTCCCACCCCACGCTTACATTTGACTCCCAGTGATGTGCGCACTAGTGAGGAGTCTCAACCTAATTTGGCTACTCGGGTGGCCAGCATTGAAAGGCTTATTGCCAGGTCTGGCCAGTGTAAGGCTCCTGCTAAATGGAAGCATCTGGCACCCGGTGTTACCCTCTTTCCTATGGAGGCTGATGAATTTTTTGACCTTGCCGGTTATACCCCCCTAGAGGAGGGGAATTGTTTTTGATTCAGAATCATCTGAGGAACAGCCTAGGGGTTATGATACCGGTTCTGGGTCTGACCCGTGGTCCTCAGCTGACACTGACAGGCTCTTGGCTCATATATTTGAAGTGCTCTGTATTTCACCTCCTGCTGTGGTTCCTCAGCAGCAGGGGGAGCTGTTTCAGTCAGTTAAACCACACTTGGAGTTTCCTGAACAAGCTCACTTTAATAATCTGGTACTCAAAGAGTGGGAACGGCCTAGCAGGCTTCCCAGGGTACCTAAGAGTTGGGATAAGAGGTATCCCTTCCCCGCTGAGGTGGTTAAATGTTGGTCATACCCTCCCGAAGTGGACGCTCCAGTTTTGGGGTTGTCCAACACATCCGTCATGCATTCCCCTGACTCTACTACCCTGAGGGATGGGGAGGACAGGCGCATGGACCAGCTGGCTTCCCATGCCTTTGCCGTTGTTGGGACCGTGCTGCGTCCGGTCTGTGCCATTACAGCTGTTGCTATCAAAAGCCTGCTCAAGGGCATCTTAGATGGAGCCCCTGAGGATGCGAGTGGTGAAGAGTATTCTGCTCTTATGCGTTGTGAGGAATTTGTTGTCACTAAATCACTCCCCTGTCGTGTGTTTTCTATTCCTAGGATTCTGGAATTTCTGCAACATGGTTTAGATCTGGGTCTTCAACTCAGTACTCTTAAAGGTCATGTTTCTACCTTGGTCATTTTCTTCCAAAAATCCTTTGCTCAGCATCCCCTGGTCAAGACCTTTTTCCAGGAGGTTACTCACATGCGTCCCCCACGTAAGCCTATGTTACCTGTCTGGGACTTGAACTTGGTCTTATCTGCCTTGCAGGGGTCCCCTTATGAACCCTTGCAGGAGGCCCCTTTGTCTATTCTTACACTTAAGGTAGTCTTTTTGGTGGCTATTACTTCTGTTAGGCGTGTCTCTGAGCTGGCGGCGCTTTCCATCAAGCCCCCTTACTTTGAGAGACACCAGGACAAGGTGGTGTTTCATTTTAAGCCAGACTTTCTACCTAAGGTTGTGTCTGCCTTTCATCTCAATCAAGACATTGTTTTGCCTTCTCTGTGTCCTAATCCTAGTAACTCTAAGGAGAGGCTCTTACATTCTCTGGATGTGGTCAGGAACTTGAAGTTCTATTTGGTGGCTACTGAATCCTTCAGGAGGACTCATGTCAGGAATAGCCTTGTTACGTCTGTCTAGTTGGACTGTTTCCCTTAAGTTTTCCCTTAGTTAAGATGGCGGATTGTGTCTCAGCTGGGTGCCATCTTACTTCCTGTCATATATATAAACCTCTCAGGCCTGTTGCTCAGTGCTTGAGTATTGTGTTTGACTTCCTGCTTGTGCAGTTCTCTAGCCTGGAACTTACTCTCCGGTTTGTTCCTCCACTTGCGGTTTACCCTGCAAATCCTTGCTACCTGCTGACCCGGATTGGACTTTGACTCTGCATTGATCTGCTTCCCTGTTTGGACTTTGACCTTCTGCGCTTTGGCCTAGTCTCTGCCACTGTATTCACCAGTATCGTGACAGGATGCTCAAGCCAAAAATAGAGTCCGCTGGGACTGGGTGTTTGGAGGTTCGCATTAACCAGCTGCAGTCTACTCTGGCTAATATATGATGCCTTTGAAGGACAGACTTCTCACAATGTCCATATTTATGGACAAACAATTCAAGAGCTACGTGGGACGGTGCAGACATTATCTGACCGGATGGCTCACTTGGAGGCTCAAGCTTCTGTACTACCTACTTCCGTGCCTGCCATGAGTCCTAAGTTGCCACCGTTCAGATTTGGCGGAGACCGTGACAAATTCAGGGGATTCCTCAATCAATGTAGGCTATACTTTGATGCAAATCCAACCCAGTTTCCTACTGACCGGTCTAAAGTCCTGTGTATCATCATGTTGCTGACACATAAAGCCATAGCCTGGGCTAGTCCATTAATTGAGACCCAAGACCCCCGGCTGAACAACCTTGAAGACTTCATCAACGCCATGAGTCAAATGTTTGATGATCCCAATCGAGGTGCTACAGCTGAAGCAGCACTACTAGCTGTGCGCCAAGGCAGACGCCCCGTCACAGAGTATGCAATGGAGTTCAAGAGGTGGGCTATCAACACTGATTGGAATGACGCAGCGAAAATGTCTTTTTTTAGGAAAGGACTTTCCAGCGCATTAAAAGACGAACTTGCCCGTGCAGAGGCCCCTTTAGGCTTAGACGACTTTATTAACCATTGTATTAGAATTGACACCCGACTATCTGAACGACGACAAGGGAAATGGGCTACCTTGAATTTTGATACTAAGCAGTACCCTTCTTTTCCTGTAGCTATTTCTAAGGAACCGCAAGGAAAGATTCAAAGAGAATCGGGCAGTGAGCCGATGCAAGTAGATTCCATACTAAGGCGTGAAAGCGTTGACAGAAGAGAGCACAGGCTCCGGGAAAGCTTATGCTTCTACTGCGGAAAATCTGACCACTTCCTTATCAACTGCCCTAGCCGCCCTCGGAGATTGGTAGCAGCTATTATGGATCCTGACTTTTCGGACAGAGAATCAATTGTTTCCGAAACAGAATTATCTGAGAAAGCAGTTATCCATTCCATCTCATCGGTGGCCCCTCATATTAAGAAAGAAAATAAAGACTCCCATTGCTTCCTTCCCATTAAGTTTCTGACTAATTCTCAGTGGATTTCTGCCTCTGCTATGGTGGACTCTGGGGCTAGTGGCAATTTCATGGACCTTTCTTTTGCCCAAAAGCATGGGGTCAGATTTAACAAAAAACTCTCACCCTTGGTAATGGAAACCGTAGATGGATCTCCACTGAGCTCAGGGCCTGTGGATCAAGAGACGGAGCCACTTGAGGTCATTATAACACCCCAGCACCGTGAAGTCCTCTCTTTCCTGTTGATCTCGTCTCCACATTTTCCTGTTATTTTAGGCCTACCATGGTTGCAAGCACAGAACCCTGTCATTAACTGGGAAACTAAAGAAATAAGCTTCCCTGGGGAGGATGGTCTTTCGACAGGGTACTCTGAACAAGATTCTAAGGAACCGGTTGAAAATAATAAAATGGTAGAATTACCCTCTGTATACAAGAACTATGCAGACGTGTGCGAAAAACAAAATGCCGACAAGCTTCCCCCACATAGATCTTATGACTGTCACCTATACCCTTTGGACACATTTACCCTTTGGCAGACCCCGAACTGAAAGCCCTCAAGGACTACATAGAAGAAAACCTGGCTAAGGGGTTCATTCGCCCATCTTCTTCACCTGCGGGGGCTCCCATATTCTTTGTCAAAAAAAAGGACGGTTCTCTAAGGCCGTGCATTGACTACAGGGAACTTAACAAAATTACAATCAAGAACCGCTACCCTCTACCATTGATTCCTGAGCTCTTGGAGAGAGTACGACATGCAAAGGTGTTCACCAAGTTAGACCTGCGTGGCGCTTATAACTTGGTCCATATATGACCCGGAGATGAATGGAAGACAGCGTTTAGGTCACGTTATGGACATTATGAATATCTCGTGATGCCTTTTGGTCTTTGCAACGCCCCTGCTACCTTCCAACATCTTGTCAATGATATCTTCAGAGATCTTTTGGACCAGTTTGTAGTCGTCTATTTGGATGATATCTTAATTTTTTCCAACTCTATGGAAGAACATCAGAGACATGTGAAATTGATTCTGGATCATCTAAGGAAGAATCAACTCTACATTAAAATTGAAAAATGTGATTTTCATCAAACTGAAATACAATTTCTGGGTTATATAATTTTACCCCATGGTTTACACATGGACCCTAGCAAGATTAAAGCAATAGTAGACTGGCCTACTCCAAAAAACATAAAGGATGTTCAACGTTTCATAGGTTTTGCCAATTTTTATAGACATTTTATTAGGAATTTCTCGGAGATCATAACTCCTATTACACAGTTGACTAAGAAAGGACATGCCTTTGCTTGGTCTCCTCAAGCACAAGAATCCTTTTGTCTCCTAAAGTCCAAGTTCACTACAGCCCCAGTGCTAATCCATCCCGACCCAGAATGCGCCTTCATTGTGGAAGTAGATGCTTCAGACTGTGCTATAGGGGCTATTCTGTCTCAGAGAACAGGAGACAAGGGGTTATTGCATCCCTGTGCCTTTTTCTCCCGCCGTTTATCACCCGCTGAGAAGAATTATGATGTGGGTAATAAAGAACTGTTGGCCATCATTGCAGCATTTAAAGAATGGAGGCATCTCCTTCAAGGAACCTCACAGCAAATAATTGTTCTAACTGATCACCGTAACTTGGAGTTTGTTAGATCAGCCAAGTGTTTATCTCCTCGCCAAACTCGTTGGAGTCTTTCTCTCAACCAATTCAACTTTGTAATCTCATACTGGCCTGGATCTCGTAATGGCAAAGCGGATGCTCTATCTAGAATTTTTTCCAAAGATTCCACTTCTATTATTCCACCCAAAACTATTGTTCCTGAGTCTAATTTTATTGGAGTAATCCAAAATAAGGACTTGCTGGAAGAGATAAAAGAGGCCTATAACACCGATTCCTTGCTGTCTCAACCATCTGATGAGGTGCACTTAACGCTTAAAAACAAGACGTGGATCCATGGGCAGCAGCTATATATACCCGAAACAGTAAGATTGAAAATTCTAAAGCTAGTCCATGGTTCTAAGATTGCTGGTCACAAGGGAGTGCAGAAGACACAGGAATTCCTATGTCATTTCTTTTGGTGGCCCAATTATCAACAGGACGTAAGAAAATATGTATTGTCATGTGACGTTTGTGCTAGATGCAAGACTCCACGTTCTTCACCCTTGGGTTTGTTACAGCCTTTGCCGATCCCCTCTCGTCCCTGGGGTTCCATTTCCATGGACTTTATAGTAGATCTACCTACCTCTAAAGGAAAAAATACAATTCTGGTAGTAGTTGACCGGCTCACCAAGGCTGCACACTTCATTCCATGTACCGGCCTACCTTCCGCTAAAGACACTGCTGACCTTGTAGTTCAGAATGTGTTTCGTTTTCATGGAGTTCCTGATGAAGTCATCTCGGATCGTGGGGTACAGTTTACGTCAAAATTTTGGCGGAGTTTTTGTTCAGCACTTGATATTGAGGTTAACTTATCAACCGCCTTTCACCCACAAACTAATGGACAAACTGAGCGCACAAATCAGACCCTGGAACAGTACTTACGATGCTATATCTGTCATTTACAAGATGATTGGGTCGATCTGCTTCCACTGGCTGAGTTCTCCTACAATAACTCCCAAAATGCCTCCACTAAGCAAACTCCTTTCTTTGCAAACTTGGGGTATCATCCAAATATTCTACCCAAATTCCCTGCTGTTTTACCTATGCCTGCAGTTGCGGAAAGGATCTCTAAATTACAGCAAAATTTGAAACTAATCAAGACAACGTTGGAGAAGGCTCAAGAAAATTACAAGAAGGCGGCAGATACATTTCGTAGGCCAGCACCAATGTTTAAAGTGGGAGATAAAGTATGGCTTTCCACCAGAAATTTGAGACTCAAGTTGCCTTCACCAAAACTGGGACAGAAATTTATTGGGCCCTATAAGTTTATCAGGATTAATAGTCCTGTAGCTGTTAAGCTTCAACTCCCACAGTCCATGAAGATTCATCCTGTGTTTCATGTGTCTCTGTTAAAACTTGTTGTGCTCAACCCTTTTCCGGAACATATTCCTTCTCCTCCCGATGCAGTGGAGGTAGATGGGCAAGAAGAGTTTATTGTAGAAGAAATCTTGGACTCTAGAATCTTTAGGAACCAATTACAATACCTCATTAAGTGGCAAGGTTATGGGCCTGAAGAAAATTCTTGGGAACCTGTGAGTAATATTAATGCTACTGATCAGACAGTTTCACCAAAGACATCCTGGGAGGCCGAGGCAGGTCACGTCCAGAGGCCGCTGTTGAGGTGGGAGTAATGTCAGGAATAGCCTTGTTACGTCTGTCTAGTTGGACTGTTTCCCTTAAGTTTTCCCTTAGTTAAGATGGCGGATTGTGTCTCAGATGGGTGCCATCTTACTTCCTGTCATATATATAAACCTCTCAGGCCTGTTGCTCAGTGCTTGAGTATTGTGTTTGACTTCCTGCTTGTGCAGTTCTCTAGCCTGGAACTTACTCTCCGGTTTGTTCCTCCACTTGCGGTTTACCCTGCAAATCCTTGCTACCTGCTGACCCGGATTGGACTTTGACTCTGCATTGATCTGCTTCCCTGTTTGGACTTTGACCTTCTGCGCTTTGGCCTAGTCTCTGCCATTGGACTCCAGCAGTATTCACCAGTATCGTGACAACTGATGCTCTTTTTGTTCTCCCTTCTGGACCTAAGAAGGGTCTGGCTCCAGCTAAATCTACTATCAGCAAGTGGATTTGTCAGGCTGTGATTCAGGCCTATTCTGCTAAGGGGAAGAATCCTCCCTTCTGCCTTACTGCTCATTTCCACTCGTGCTATTGGTGCATCTTGGGCTTTTCAGCAACAGGCTTCTGTTGAACAAGTTTGCAAGGCCGCTACTTGGTCTTCTGTTCATACTTTTTCCAAGTTTTACAAAGTTGATGTTAGGGCCTCAGCTGACGCTGCTTTTGGCTGCAAAGTTCTGCAGGCGGCAGTGGTTTAAACTGCCTGCTGTTACTTTTTGGGAATACCACCCTACCTTTACGGACACTGCTATTGGATGTCCCAAGTGTAAGGAATATTCTAGAGCAGGACGTGCTGTATACTTAGAATAATACAATTCTGTGATTACTCACCTGTAGAATTGGTATTATGAGTATACAGCACATCCTGCTCCACCCCACCCTTGTTATCATTATTCTCAGTTACCTCTTTATGGTGACTGGTCAGATGTTCATTGAATTTTGATTGTTATAGTTCCCGGCTTCATTTTAACTGCTTTTCAATACTGAGGAATTTGTGGGAGGTCCCTGGTATATATGGGGCCGGGAGGAGCCACTTTTTTGCTGTCTTTGCAGTCCAGCGCCATCTTGTGGATGTATAACCCAAGTGTAAGGAATCTTCTGGAGCAGGACGTGCTGTATATTCATAATACCAATTCTACAGGTGAGTAATCACAGAATTGTATTTTTAATGTTATCTAAGTAAAGGCAAAGTTTATTAGTATTTAAGCAATCCAACACCCTGGGATTGCTTTAAACGGTAACAGCTTGTTGCTTGCTTTTGTCTGGGGTGATTCCTGATTGGTGATGCTTGCCCCACATACACACACACACACACACACACACACAGACACACAGATAGCCCTAGAACCTAGACCCCGACACACATTTCTTCTATGCTTCTCTTCCAGGTTGACGTAACTGTCCGGTGGGACCATAGCAGTTGGCCATCAGCAGTCACATTGGTCCAGAATCATCTGCTCAATGGAAACTGCAAGGTGTGGGGCCACTTTTAGTATTGAAAGTACCTTACAACAGGAACACTTACTATACGCATTGGAACATACCCTATTATATATTCAGCTTTCTTTAGCCCAGCCGAGTCTGGCTGTAACTGAGCTGTTACTTAGATTCAGATTTTGTGTAAAAATCTACAAAGCACAGAACTGCAAAAGAGAAGATACTTGGTCTTTTAATGAATGCTCCCTTTTTAAAGTGGACAAATCACCAGGCTATCCTGGTCATTGGTCCCTGGCTTGAGGGCATCCCGATATGGGATGCTAACTGTTTGAACCCCCCCAGATCGTCCACTCCACTCATCTTTCTCCTGCCCCTACGGCACATGCGCGGGCGCTCATCCAATCAGCAATTTATGCCATGTGTACTAATGACTGGCATCAGGTCCTTGTTTTGGACTGCGGGTTTGCATAGCAACCCCAGCGTCTGTATCCCCGGTTCCCATGTGGAGTGCATGCTCCCACAGTGATTTGTCCACTTTAAGTATTCCCTAGTTTAATTGTGTTACAGGTGGAGCATTTTATAACGTGATTCAACAGCAAAAAAAAACTCGCCTTTTTTCCCTCACAGCTGATCGGTGCTAGTCCGGCAATCAGCAAGTCACCTGATCGTTTGACCAGAGCCCGCGCCGCAACCCTCACTTCCCGTGTTTCTCCTGTGCCTGTACTCCATTCAGTGGCACCATTAGTCACAGGGCACAACCACACCCTCTATATTCACTACAGCGGCGGGCGTGTGACAGATCATGGCCCATCCCCACAATTGCAATGAATGGAGAGGATGTTACAGATGGTGGACCTAAGCCCGACACAACTTCAATCCCGACCCCATGTTCAGGCCTGGTATGACGCAGGGTGCATGGGCCGCAGTTGTTTCTGATTGTACGGCAGCAGCTCCTCAGTTCGAACATGCCATCAATGGGTTTAAGGAAGTGGGTAGTATTGCTGTGCTATCATCAAGCTTGCCTTGTAATGCTGCGCAGTGGGACATCCAGATTTGAATGCCCCATCCTGCCAGTGTAAAAGGGGGTAAAGTCTATACTGACTGTTATCCTAGCACAAAACCCAATGAGAAGCTTCAGATATTTCAAGATAGCACACTGTGCCTGTATACAAATTGTTCTTTATGGAATGCTACAAATGTATGTATTCCAGTGTGCCCCTGTATACTGTATGTTAGAATTAAAGAAAAGATTAGATAAAAGATAAGACTAGACACTGACAGAGATTGCAGCAGTCATATGGGTCGATTCAAAGAAACATGTTACAGCTTTGATTTTGGTGCCGATCATCCTATTTTTCCCGAACGCTCGTGCACTCGTATGAACTTGCGAGTGATTCTATAAGCTAATCCGTTTCTAACCTAAAATGTCCGTCCGTTCGTATGGCAGTTAGCGAATCAGACCTATGTCAGTTTCCATCCTGAATTTTCCGTTTCATTTCTCAGGTTGCAACATTGGTTTTGGTTTTGCCCTTTTTCCTTTTTTGTCTGGACGTAAATCCTTCTGATCTTGCGCCTGCGCACTACAAACTTACCTCATTAAAGTGCATTCTAAATATTTGGTTTTTTTTTTTCTTTATTTCATTCATTTTGTATTCATTAATGAATGTATTTGCATAAGTAAATCTTACTTTGTTTAATTTTTAGTTAACTTGCATTTTTTACTTGTGGATTTAATTTTAAAAGTTTGGCTTCAAATGGTACAACTTTTATTTTTTTGTGTGGTTACCCACATCCTCTACATACAGATTGCTCTCAAAAATTAAAAAACACCCAGCAACTTCTGCATGTTATAAGCCTAGAAACAGCCAAGATGGCGGGTCAGGTAATATCGGGCAGCCTGCAAACAGAAAGGGCCTTGTGACTGTGTTGCTCTGCATTCTTTGATTTCTGACCTTTCCGTGCCCCCAGCTCTGCTGTGTCTGTGCAAAATACAGCAGTAACCCACATCCTGCACTTTATCCCGCTCTCCCCTCTTCAGTAAGTGTGATGCATCTGACCAAAGATGAGCTAAAATAATTAAACAAAGCAAAGGTAAACAACTACACCAATAAATTCAAATTAAAATTATGATTCTAGTACATCAATTCCAAAATAAATAACAAAGGACATAAGTTTATTAAAATAACGCAAATATATGGATGTTTTGCAAAATAAAGGTTTACATGCAAAGGACTAATTAAGGTCCACATTAAAATGCTTTTATAAGGCATACATGAAATGTATTGAATCAGGTATGCATTGCCATACAATTTATGGCCTCGGCCATGCTGATACATGCAGTTCATTGGAGCTCAAGACGCGCAGACTCCTCCACATAGCCAAAAAACCTGTTCAAGAACAGCAATCCGACTGCTAAAAGGTGTCGGAAGTGGCTTTCTTTTAAAACGGATTTAGAGGTTGGAAAACAGCTCTCTGAATCACACGGAAACACATCCGATTATCGTAAGTTTTAGGTTTTGATCCTACAATTTAGGTTTTGATCCTACAATTTAGGAACGAACTTCCGATGATTGTAAGAGCATATACGAAATCAGACGAAGGCTTGTGCGAGTCGGAAATGGCCAAAAAAACAGGAAAAAATGACTAACACCCACCCAAACTTCCGATTCCAGATCCGATATCAATTAACTTTTGCATTTTGAATCGAGGGGATAGGCTTGACTCTTCCATTAGCACCTCAGGAGATTTTAGGTTTTAGGGGGGACCTTTACTGCTACTGTAATTGTGGAAATGTTAACTTTGCAGACCAGATTTTAGGGTGATGGTGGAGTAGTTTAGTAGTGTGGCTTACTTGCAGGCTTTTAAAAAGTTATTTTCCCTATATCCAGTCCAGGTCGTCCCAGAAGTAATGACATGTGGGTATTCCGCCCCCAGGGGGCGCTCGCCTGCAAGATCAAAAGCTTTATTGCAGTGTGTGTGATTATTGTCACTGTGTTATTCCAAGTATGCAGCACGTCCTGCTCCAGTATTGATTCATAACAACTGGGATACAGTCCACAAGAGGGCGCTTTACTGCAGAGATGGCAAAAAAGAGGCCCCTCCCGGTCCATATATACCCGGGACCTCCCACTAATTCCCCAGTTCCTTCTCTGCAGTGGGCTGCGAAGGTCAAGATGATGGCTTCTCTCCTCACAGGTAAGCTGGGGATTCACAGTCCCTAGCCCTGTGTTCCACCTTAACTTGCCTCCCAGCCTTGGCTGCGTGGTCGGGTGATGGTAGGCAGCACCTATTAGAGGTGTTTTACTGGAGATTGCTCCACCGCAAATCCCCCACCAAAGGGTAGGCGGCACAGGTTTGATACGCCTGTTTTTGGGGTGCCCCGTCCGCTTTAGCCCTCCCTCACATGTCCCAAATGTGATTAAGGGCTTCTACTTCCCCCTTCTCCCGTTTGCCCTCTTCGCCGGTGGGGGTTGGTGGGTCAGTGTGTGTGTGTGAGTGATTGCTTTGCTCTGTAAACTTGGTATGCCTTGTGACACTGTAGGATCGCGCTGGCAGTGTGCTCAGCGTTTTCCCCTCTCCTCCTGTGTGAGTGATTGCTTTACGCTGCAAACTTGGTATGCTTCGTGACACGGTATGATTACGCTGGCAGTGTGCTCAGCGTTTTCCCCTTCTCCTCCTGTGTGCTCGTTTGAATGGCCCGCGCGCGCGCTCGGCGGCGTCCGCGGGGAGGTGTCGTCACACGGGGCTGGCTGCACGCTGATTGGTTGAGGGGTGGCCTGTCCCCGCGTTCCTGGAGGGGGCATGGCCTAGCGCTCGGCACGTTCTAACAGTGGCCCGCCCCTCCTGAGCCTCTCAGCGCCATCTTGTTCCTGCGGTCTGCTAGAGTGTAAGCCCTACGGCGTCCGTGAGTGCCCTCATCGGGCCTGTTTTTGAACTGGTTTTCATATATTGTGTATATTATTATGATTGAGTGTCTTTCAGGCGGGACAAACTAATTAGAGGTTTCTCCCGGTCCTGTGCCCTATATTAGTCCTATTGGCATTATTAGAGGCTTAATTATTAATAGTTATTTATTAAATCCTCCCACTAGCGGACATTTAAGGGGCATCCCGGGCAGCTGCACAGCATAAAACCCGTTGGTCATAGTGACACCAAAAATTAATCATATAGAGGCTTCACAGGATGTTGTGCTCGGGGGCCCATCGGGGCAAGCACGGCTGTGTGTGGCATCCCATGTGAGCGATGATGTGCGGGTCTGTGTATCCTGCGCCCAGCAGGCGCTTGCGCGGCACTCGGGGCACTTAGTTTTTCCAAAAATTAACATGTGTTCAAAAGGGAAACATTTTTATGTGTACCTGAATTAGACACTTCACAGTTAATCTTTACTTTTTCAAACATACATATCCTTTTTTTGTGTACCAAATACTAATGTACTTGGTTAGTGTTATTTGTATTGGGCCACAGGTTTTGCTTAGGGTGTGATTAGTTAGTGTTTCACTAGTTTGCCTTGCTTTGGTAATGTTTTGTTTTTTATTTTTTCCCAGGAACCGCAAAATGGGTCACTCACTGAATGTCCAAGCAGTGGTGGCACAGGACATGCGGTTCCTTAGTATGGTCGCCGGGTTTCCAGGCTCATCCCAGGATGCCTACATTCTGCAAAGATCTGGATTGTACGGTCGGTTTGAGTCTGGGGAATTTTCCGGTGGATGGCTCCTTGGTAAGTTGACGCCAATAACGTCCTTTTTTTTTTATATGTATGGCTATGAATTTAGTTTGTGTCCCATGTATGAAACTATGCCTATTTGATCACCTTGTTTACATGTGAAGCACGACCTTAACCATTAGATTTTTCAAGCAACAAAGCCTTGCCAAATGTTTGTTCTGCATTTGGCAATTTTAAACTTTGAATTTATAGTAAATTAATCATTACTCTTCCCCACACTCGGCTGATATTATGTTCTTGACTTTATGATAGGGTCTGCGCCATCTTAGCTTAGATGCATTACACGTACTGAGTAGAGGAGAGTGGGATAAAGTGCAGGGGCCATGTTCGTGCTGTTTTTGCCTCAGAAAAAGCAGCTACGGGGTCCTGAAAAATTTACACATCCAAGAATGCTGAGCAGCACAGTCCTAAACCAATACCTGTTAGCAGTCTGGCTGATTGTCCCTCATCCGGCATCCAATCAGCAATTTATGCCATGTGTACTAATGACTGGCATCAGGTCCTTGTTTTGGACTGCGGGTTTGCATAGCAACCCCAGCGTCTGTATCCCCGGTTCCCATGTGGAGTGCATGCTCCCACAGTGATTTGTCCACTTTAAGTATTCCCTAGTTTAATTGTGTTACAGGTGGAGCATTTTATAACGTGATTCAACAGCAAAAAAAAACTCGCCTTTTTTCCCTCACAGCTGATCGGTGCTAGTCCGGCAATCAGCAAGTCACCTGATCGTTTGACCAGAGCCCGCGCCGCAACCCTCACTTCCCGTGTTTCTCCTGTGCCTGTACTCCATTCAGTGGCACCATTAGTCACAGGGCACAACCACACCCTCTATATTCACTACAGCGGCGGGCGTGTGACAGATCATGGCCCATCCCCACAATTGCAATGAATGGAGAGGATGTTACAGATGGTGGACCTAAGCCCGACACAACTTCAATCCCGACCCCATGTTCAGGCCTGGTATGACGCAGGGTGCATGGGCCGCAGTTGTTTCTGATTGTACGGCAGCAGCTCCTCAGTTCGAACATGCCATCAATGGGTTTAAGGAAGTGGGTAGTATTGCTGTGCTATCATCAAGCTTGCCTTGTAATGCTGCGCAGTGGGACATCCAGATTTGAATGCCCCATCCTGCCAGTGTAAAAGGGGGTAAAGTCTATACTGACTGTTATCCTAGCACAAAACCCAATGAGAAGCTTCAGATATTTCAAGATAGCACACTGTGCCTGTATACAAATTGTTCTTTATGGAATGCTACAAATGTATGTATTCCAGTGTGCCCCTGTATACTGTATGTTAGAATTAAAGAAAAGATTAGATAAAAGATAAGACTAGACACTGACAGAGATTGCAGCAGTCATATGGGTCGATTCAAAGAAACATGTTACAGCTTTGATTTTGGTGCCGATCATCCTATTTTTCCCGAACGCTCGTGCACTCGTATGAACTTGCGAGTGATTCTATAAGCTAATCCGTTTCTAACCTAAAATGTCCGTCCGTTCGTATGGCAGTTAGCGAATCAGACCTATGTCAGTTTCCATCCTGAATTTTCCGTTTCATTTCTCAGGTTGCAACATTGGTTTTGGTTTTGCCCTTTTTCCTTTTTTGTCTGGACGTAAATCCTTCTGATCTTGCGCCTGCGCACTACAAACTTACCTCATTAAAGTGCATTCTAAATATTTGGTTTTTTTTTTTCTTTATTTCATTCATTTTGTATTCATTAATGAATGTATTTGCATAAGTAAATCTTACTTTGTTTAATTTTTAGTTAACTTGCATTTTTTACTTGTGGATTTAATTTTAAAAGTTTGGCTTCAAATGGTACAACTTTTATTTTTTTGTGTGGTTACCCACATCCTCTACATACAGATTGCTCTCAAAAATTAAAAAACACCCAGCAACTTCTGCATGTTATAAGCCTAGAAACAGCCAAGATGGCGGGTCAGGTAATATCGGGCAGCCTGCAAACAGAAAGGGCCTTGTGACTGTGTTGCTCTGCATTCTTTGATTTCTGACCTTTCCGTGCCCCCAGCTCTGCTGTGTCTGTGCAAAATACAGCAGTAACCCACATCCTGCACTTTATCCCGCTCTCCCCTCTTCAGTAAGTGTGATGCATCTGACCAAAGATGAGCTAAAATAATTAAACAAAGCAAAGGTAAACAACTACACCAATAAATTCAAATTAAAAATATGATTCTAGTACATCAATTCCAAAATAAATAACAAAGGACATAAGTTTATTAAAATAACGCAAATATATGGATGTTTTGCAAAATAAAGGTTTACATGCAAAGGACTAATTAAGGTCCACATTAAAATGCTTTTATAAGGCATACATGAAATGTATTGAATCAGGTATGCATTGCCATACAATTTATGGCCTCGGCCATGCTGATACATGCAGTTCATTGGAGCTCAAGACGCGCAGACTCCTCCACATAGCCAAAAAACCTGTTCAAGAACAGCAATCCGACTGCTAAAAGGTGTCGGAAGTGGCTTTCTTTTAAAACGGATTTAGAGGTTGGAAAACAGCTCTCTGAATCACACGGAAACACATCCGATTATCGTAAGTTTTAGGTTTTGATCCTACAATTTAGGTTTTGATCCTACAATTTAGGAACGAACTTCCGATGATTGTAAGAGCATATACGAAATCAGACGAAGGCTTGTGCGAGTCGGAAATGGCCAAAAAAACAGGAAAAAATGACTAACACCCACCCAAACTTCCGATTCCAGATCCGATATCAATTAACTTTTGCATTTTGAATCGAGGGGATAGGCTTGACTCTTCCATTAGCACCTCAGGAGATTTTAGGTTTTAGGGGGGACCTTTACTGCTACTGTAATTGTGGAAATGTTAACTTTGCAGACCAGATTTTAGGGTGATGGTGGAGTAGTTTAGTAGTGTGGCTTACTTGCAGGCTTTTAAAAAGTTATTTTCCCTATATCCAGTCCAGGTCGTCCCAGAAGTAATGACATGTGGGTATTCCGCCCCCAGGGGGCGCTCGCCTGCAAGATCAAAAGCTTTATTGCAGTGTGTGTGATTATTGTCACTGTGTTATTCCAAGTATGCAGCACGTCCTGCTCCAGTATTGATTCATAACAACTGGGATACAGTCCACAAGAGGGCGCTTTACTGCAGAGATGGCAAAAAAGAGGCCCCTCCCGGTCCATATATACCCGGGACCTCCCACTAATTCCCCAGTTCCTTCTCTGCAGTGGGCTGCGAAGGTCAAGATGATGGCTTCTCTCCTCACAGGTAAGCTGGGGATTCACAGTCCCTAGCCCTGTGTTCCACCTTAACTTGCCTCCCAGCCTTGGCTGCGTGGTCGGGTGATGGTAGGCAGCACCTATTAGAGGTGTTTTACTGGAGATTGCTCCACCGCAAATCCCCCACCAAAGGGTAGGCGGCACAGGTTTGATACGCCTGTTTTTGGGGTGCCCCGTCCGCTTTAGCCCTCCCTCACATGTCCCAAATGTGATTAAGGGCTTCTACTTCCCCCTTCTCCCGTTTGCCCTCTTCGCCGGTGGGGGTTGGTGGGTCAGTGTCCGTGTGTGTGTGTGAGTGATTGCTTTGCTCTGTAAACTTGGTATGCCTTGTGACACTGTAGGATCGCGCTGGCAGTGTGCTCAGCGTTTTCCCCTCTCCTCCTGTGTGAGTGATTGCTTTACGCTGCAAACTTGGTATGCTTCGTGACACGGTATGATTACGCTGGCAGTGTGCTCAGCGTTTTCCCCTTCTCCTCCTGTGTGCTCGTTTGAATGGCCCGCGCGCGCGCTCGGCGGCGTCCGCGGAGAGGTGTCGTCACACGGGGCTGGCTGCACGCTGATTGGTTGAGGGGTGGCCTGTCCCCGCGTTCCTGGAGGGGGCATGGCCTAGCGCTCGGCACGTTCTAACAGTGGCCCGCCCCTCCTGAGCCTCTCAGCGCCATCTTGTTCCTGCGGTCTGCTAGAGTGTAAGCCCTACGGCGTCCGTGAGTGCCCTCATCGGGCCTGTTTTTGAACTGGTTTTCATATATTGTGTATATTATTATGATTGAGTGTCTTTCAGGCGGGACAAACTAATTAGAGGTTTCTCCCGGTCCTGTGCCCTATATTAGTCCTATTGGCATTATTAGAGGCTTAATTATTAATAGTTATTTATTAAATCCTCCCACTAGCGGACATTTAAGGGGCATCCCGGGCAGCTGCACAGCATAAAACCCGTTGGTCATAGTGACACCAAAAATTAATCATATAGAGGCTTCACAGGATGTTGTGCTCGGGGGCCCATCGGGGCAAGCACGGCTGTGTGTGGCATCCCATGTGAGCGATGATGTGCGGGTCTGTGTATCCTGCGCCCAGCAGGCGCTTGCGCGGCACTCGGGGCACTTAGTTTTTCCAAAAATTAACATGTGTTCAAAAGGGAAACATTTTTATGTGTACCTGAATTAGACACTTCACAGTTAATCTTTACTTTTTCAAACATACATATCCTTTTTTTGTGTACCAAATACTAATGTACTTGGTTAGTGTTATTTGTATTGGGCCACAGGTTTTGCTTAGGGTGTGATTAGTTAGTGTTTCACTAGTTTGCCTTGCTTTGGTAATGTTTTGTTTTTTATTTTTTCCCAGGAACCGCAAAATGGGTCACTCACTGAATGTCCAAGCAGTGGTGGCCCAGGACATGCGGTTCCTTAGTATGGTCGCCGGGTTTCCAGGCTCATCCCAGGATGCCTACATTCTGCAAAGATCTGGATTGTACGGTCGGTTTGAGTCTGGGGAATTTTCCGGTGGATGGCTCCTTGGTAAGTTGACGCCAATAACGTCCTTTTTTTTTTATATGTATGGCTATGAATTTAGTTTGTGTCCCATGTATGAAACTATGCCTATTTGATCACCTTGTTTACATGTGAAGCACGACCTTAACCATTAGATTTTTCAAGCAACAAAGCCTTGCCAAATGTTTGTTCTGCATTTGGCAATTTTAAACTTTGAATTTATAGTAAATTAATCATTACTCTTCCCCACACTCGGCTGATATTATGTTCTTGACTTTATGATAGGGTCTGCGCCATCTTAGCTTAGATGCATTACACGTACTGAGTAGAGGAGAGTGGGATAAAGTGCAGGGGCCATGTTCGTGCTGTTTTTGCCTCAGAAAAAGCAGCTACGGGGTCCTGAAAAATTTACACATCCAAGAATGCTGAGCAGCACAGTCCTAAACCAATACCTGTTAGCAGTCTGGCTGATTGTCCCTCATCCGGCATCCAATCAGCAATTTATGCCATGTGTACTAATGACTGGCATCAGGTCCTTGTTTTGGACTGCGGGTTTGCATAGCAACCCCAGCGTCTGTATCCCCGGTTCCCATGTGGAGTGCATGCTCCCACAGTGATTTGTCCACTTTAAGTATTCCCTAGTTTAATTGTGTTACAGGTGGAGCATTTTATAACGTGATTCAACAGCAAAAAAAAACTCGCCTTTTTTCCCTCACAGCTGATCGGTGCTAGTCCGGCAATCAGCAAGTCACCTGATCGTTTGACCAGAGCCCGCGCCGCAACCCTCACTTCCCGTGTTTCTCCTGTGCCTGTACTCCATTCAGTGGCACCATTAGTCACAGGGCACAACCACACCCTCTATATTCACTACAGCGGCGGGCGTGTGACAGATCATGGCCCATCCCCACAATTGCAATGAATGGAGAGGATGTTACAGATGGTGGACCTAAGCCCGACACAACTTCAATCCCGACCCCATGTTCAGGCCTGGTATGACGCAGGGTGCATGGGCCGCAGTTGTTTCTGATTGTACGGCAGCAGCTCCTCAGTTCGAACATGCCATCAATGGGTTTAAGGAAGTGGGTAGTATTGCTGTGCTATCATCAAGCTTGCCTTGTAATGCTGCGCAGTGGGACATCCAGATTTGAATGCCCCATCCTGCCAGTGTAAAAGGGGGTAAAGTCTATACTGACTGTTATCCTAGCACAAAACCCAATGAGAAGCTTCAGATATTTCAAGATAGCACACTGTGCCTGTATACAAATTGTTCTTTATGGAATGCTACAAATGTATGTATTCCAGTGTGCCCCTGTATACTGTATGTTAGAATTAAAGAAAAGATTAGATAAAAGATAAGACTAGACACTGACAGAGATTGCAGCAGTCATATGGGTCGATTCAAAGAAACATGTTACAGCTTTGATTTTGGTGCCGATCATCCTATTTTTCCCGAACGCTCGTGCACTCGTATGAACTTGCGAGTGATTCTATAAGCTAATCCGTTTCTAACCTAAAATGTCCGTCCGTTCGTATGGCAGTTAGCGAATCAGACCTATGTCAGTTTCCATCCTGAATTTTCCGTTTCATTTCTCAGGTTGCAACATTGGTTTTGGTTTTGCCCTTTTTCCTTTTTTGTCTGGACGTAAATCCTTCTGATCTTGCGCCTGCGCACTACAAACTTACCTCATTAAAGTGCATTCTAAATATTTGGTTTTTTTTTTTCTTTATTTCATTCATTTTGTATTCATTAATGAATGTATTTGCATAAGTAAATCTTACTTTGTTTAATTTTTAGTTAACTTGCATTTTTTACTTGTGGATTTAATTTTAAAAGTTTGGCTTCAAATGGTACAACTTTTATTTTTTTGTGTGGTTACCCACATCCTCTACATACAGATTGCTCTCAAAAATTAAAAAACACCCAGCAACTTCTGCATGTTATAAGCCTAGAAACAGCCAAGATGGCGGGTCAGGTAATATCGGGCAGCCTGCAAACAGAAAGGGCCTTGTGACTGTGTTGCTCTGCATTCTTTGATTTCTGACCTTTCCGTGCCCCCAGCTCTGCTGTGTCTGTGCAAAATACAGCAGTAACCCACATCCTGCACTTTATCCCGCTCTCCCCTCTTCAGTAAGTGTGATGCATCTGACCAAAGATGAGCTAAAATAATTAAACAAAGCAAAGGTAAACAACTACACCAATAAATTCAAATTAAAAATATGATTCTAGTACATCAATTCCAAAATAAATAACAAAGGACATAAGTTTATTAAAATAACGCAAATATATGGATGTTTTGCAAAATAAAGGTTTACATGCAAAGGACTAATTAAGGTCCACATTAAAATGCTTTTATAAGGCATACATGAAATGTATTGAATCAGGTATGCATTGCCATACAATTTATGGCCTCGGCCATGCTGATACATGCAGTTCATTGGAGCTCAAGACGCGCAGACTCCTCCACATAGCCAAAAAACCTGTTCAAGAACAGCAATCCGACTGCTAAAAGGTGTCGGAAGTGGCTTTCTTTTAAAACGGATTTAGAGGTTGGAAAACAGCTCTCTGAATCACACGGAAACACATCCGATTATCGTAAGTTTTAGGTTTTGATCCTACAATTTAGGTTTTGATCCTACAATTTAGGAACGAACTTCCGATGATTGTAAGAGCATATACGAAATCAGACGAAGGCTTGTGCGAGTCGGAAATGGCCAAAAAAACAGGAAAAAATGACTAACACCCACCCAAACTTCCGATTCCAGATCCGATATCAATTAACTTTTGCATTTTGAATCGAGGGGATAGGCTTGACTCTTCCATTAGCACCTCAGGAGATTTTAGGTTTTAGGGGGGACCTTTACTGCTACTGTAATTGTGGAAATGTTAACTTTGCAGACCAGATTTTAGGGTGATGGTGGAGTAGTTTAGTAGTGTGGCTTACTTGCAGGCTTTTAAAAAGTTATTTTCCCTATATCCAGTCCAGGTCGTCCCAGAAGTAATGACATGTGGGTATTCCGCCCCCAGGGGGCGCTCGCCTGCAAGATCAAAAGCTTTATTGCAGTGTGTGTGATTATTGTCACTGTGTTATTCCAAGTATGCAGCACGTCCTGCTCCAGTATTGATTCATAACAACTGGGATACAGTCCACAAGAGGGCGCTTTACTGCAGAGATGGCAAAAAAGAGGCCCCTCCCGGTCCATATATACCCGGGACCTCCCACTAATTCCCCAGTTCCTTCTCTGCAGTGGGCTGCGAAGGTCAAGATGATGGCTTCTCTCCTCACAGGTAAGCTGGGGATTCACAGTCCCTAGCCCTGTGTTCCACCTTAACTTGCCTCCCAGCCTTGGCTGCGTGGTCGGGTGATGGTAGGCAGCACCTATTAGAGGTGTTTTACTGGAGATTGCTCCACCGCAAATCCCCCACCAAAGGGTAGGCGGCACAGGTTTGATACGCCTGTTTTTGGGGTGCCCCGTCCGCTTTAGCCCTCCCTCACATGTCCCAAATGTGATTAAGGGCTTCTACTTCCCCCTTCTCCCGTTTGCCCTCTTCGCCGGTGGGGGTTGGTGGGTCAGTGTCCGTGTGTGTGTGTGAGTGATTGCTTTGCTCTGTAAACTTGGTATGCCTTGTGACACTGTAGGATCGCGCTGGCAGTGTGCTCAGCGTTTTCCCCTCTCCTCCTGTGTGAGTGATTGCTTTACGCTGCAAACTTGGTATGCTTCGTGACACGGTATGATTACGCTGGCAGTGTGCTCAGCGTTTTCCCCTTCTCCTCCTGTGTGCTCGTTTGAATGGCCCGCGCGCGCGCTCGGCGGCGTCCGCGGAGAGGTGTCGTCACACGGGGCTGGCTGCACGCTGATTGGTTGAGGGGTGGCCTGTCCCCGCGTTCCTGGAGGGGGCATGGCCTAGCGCTCGGCACGTTCTAACAGTGGCCCGCCCCTCCTGAGCCTCTCAGCGCCATCTTGTTCCTGCGGTCTGCTAGAGTGTAAGCCCTACGGCGTCCGTGAGTGCCCTCATCGGGCCTGTTTTTGAACTGGTTTTCATATATTGTGTATATTATTATGATTGAGTGTCTTTCAGGCGGGACAAACTAATTAGAGGTTTCTCCCGGTCCTGTGCCCTATATTAGTCCTATTGGCATTATTAGAGGCTTAATTATTAATAGTTATTTATTAAATCCTCCCACTAGCGGACATTTAAGGGGCATCCCGGGCAGCTGCACAGCATAAAACCCGTTGGTCATAGTGACACCAAAAATTAATCATATAGAGGCTTCACAGGATGTTGTGCTCGGGGGCCCATCGGGGCAAGCACGGCTGTGTGTGGCATCCCATGTGAGCGATGATGTGCGGGTCTGTGTATCCTGCGCCCAGCAGGCGCTTGCGCGGCACTCGGGGCACTTAGTGTTTCCAAAAATTAACATGTGTTCAAAAGGGAAACATTTTTATGTGTACCTGAATTAGACACTTCACAGTTAATCTTTACTTTTTCAAACATACATATCCTTTTTTTGTGTACCAAATACTAATGTACTTGGTTAGTGTTATTTGTATTGGGCCACAGGTTTTGCTTAGGGTGTGATTAGTTAGTGTTTCACTAGTTTGCCTTGCTTTGGTAATGTTTTGTTTTTTATTTTTTCCCAGGAACCGCAAAATGGGTCACTCACTGAATGTCCAAGCAGTGGTGGCACAGGACATGCGGTTCCTTAGTATGGTCGCCGGGTTTCCAGGCTCATCCCAGGATGCCTACATTCTGCAAAGATCTGGATTGTACGGTCGGTTTGAGTCTGGGGAATTTTCCGGTGGATGGCTCCTTGGTAAGTTGACGCCAATAACGTCCTTTTTTTTTTATATGTATGGCTATGAATTTAGTTTGTGTCCCATGTATGAAACTATGCCTATTTGATCACCTTGTTTACATGTGAAGCACGACCTTAACCATTAGATTTTTCAAGCAACAAAGCCTTGCCAAATGTTTGTTCTGCATTTGGCAATTTTAAACTTTGAATTTATAGTAAATTAATCATTACTCTTCCCCACACTCGGCTGATATTATGTTCTTGACTTTATGATAGGGTCTGCGCCATCTTAGCTTAGATGCATTACACGTACTGAGTAGAGGAGAGTGGGATAAAGTGCAGGGGCCATGTTCGTGCTGTTTTTGCCTCAGAAAAAGCAGCTACGGGGTCCTGAAAAATTTACACATCCAAGAATGCTGAGCAGCACAGTCCTAAACCAATACCTGTTAGCAGTCTGGCTGATTGTCCCTCATCCGGCATCTTTGATGTTTAAATTGTTCCCACATCTATTAGATGTTTATAGGCTTTTTTTTTGCCTGTGCAATATGTATGCTCATACTGTTTAGCAAATGTGACCTAGGCTCTTAGTCATGTTGTGGGGCTGTTTTGGGGATTTAATTTAGGGAGTAATGTGTAATTTATGTGTTTTGCTTACAATATTTGCAGGTGATTCCAGCTATCCACTCCTTCCGTGGCTGCTGACGCCCGTCCTTCGGCCCGAGAATGCCGCCCAGGATGCATATAATAGGGCACACCGGAAGACCAGGGCCGTGGTGGAGAGGGCGTTTGGCCTATTAAAGACCCGCTTCAGATGCTTGGACCATACCGGGGGAGCCCTTCAGTATGACCCCAAAAAGGTCATAGATATTATCATGGTGTGTGCAGTGTTTTGCAATATTGCAGCGTGTCCCCCGGTTTGCCCCCCTCTCCACCTACCAATGATCCAGAGCAGGGCTACCGTGGGCCACCTAGTGCGTCTGGCCAAGCCGTGCGGTCAAATTTGATAGCCACACATTTTGCCTAATTTGTTGTCCCTTTGTTTGTGTTGTCACTTTATTGATTGTTAATTGTGTTGTTGGCCCTTTGTGTTTGTATGTTTGTTTCTTACTTTTACAAACAGTAATGAATTAATTACAAACAACCTCACACTTGATTTGAGACTCATGGTTTTTTGGGTTCCCAATTTGTTACTGCAAACTTTATCTTTATTCCCCAAAAACCTAAAGACATAAACTTAGTCAACAACAGGTTAAGTAAAAATTTATGGGGTTTATTTGAAAAGCAAACATTGGAGTTGATGGTCACTCCCATAGTTCGTGAAAATACATGGTCAAACCACAAATGTCATTTTTGGCAAATCATGCCACATAGCAATTGGCCACAGGCAGAAGTTTCAAAGTAAGGCACTCCTGGCAAAAGTTTAATACAAATTTACAATACAAAAACATATGTGACAAGCATTGCCATGTCCAGATTTTTATGAAAACAAATAGGCCCACAGACACACCCTCTCCTGCTTGGCCACATTTGCCACAGGCACAGGTGTAAAGCAGCCAAACCTATGCCACATCTACACCTGTTACTCAGTGGGCCACCCAAACAAGAACCCCCAGTCCCAATCCAAGTCCAGTTCAATCTCAGCCAGGGGTCAAGGTAGTAGTTTGCCAGGCCAGAACAGGAGGAGCCAGAACCAATGTAATTCGCCACAAGCCTGCAGCGCAACAGCTTGAGTGGCAGGTTCATTGAGGCTTGACCTCCGGCATTGGCTAGTGGGCTACCTCAGCACTCTAATGAGCTATATGGGCGCAAATCCAAAGCACACAAGCAAAGCCATACCAAAAGGGTATATTGGTAGGGCTCACCAGACAGGTCAATACAGTGGGGATGTAGAGCAAAGATGTGGAGCAGATACAGGCCAAATAGGCCTTAAAATGGGAGATGCCCATAAAACCCAGGTTGGGGCCATTGGAGGTGGGCCCTCACCTGGGCCTGTGTGGCATTCAGAATCTGCAACTGTTCCAACATGTTTCTATTGGTAGTTCGAAATTCAGCCATCATGGCACTGAGATTGTTCGTTGAGGTGGCCATGTGGCTGTTGCTATATTCTTAGTATACAGTACGTCCTGCTCCAGATATAATACTTACACTTGGGTTATCCTCCGCCAGATGGCGCTGCACTGCAGAGACATGGAAAAAACAGGCTCCTCCCGGCCCTTCAAATACCCAGGGACCTCCCACAAATCCCCAGATTTCTCTGCAGTGCTGACTGCGAAGACATGATGTGTCACTCTCTCGCAGGTGAGCGGGGCTATTAAAGCCTGTGGCCCTGTTGGACTACTCCCACCCGTCCTCTTCGTGATGTGCCTCCCAGCCTGGGCTGCGCTGGTCGGGTGAAGGTAGGCAGCACTACGTGTGCTTATGGAGCCATGCTTCTCCGCAGTCCCCCACCAAAGGGTAGGCGGTTTAGGCTGATGGTGAGCCTCTTGTGGATGCCCCTCCCGCGCTATTGCCCCATGCCCCGTGTAGCGGTGGACCCTGTTCAAAGGGTCGCCATTCTCCCTCGTTCCCCCCGTAGTTCGGGGGGAAAGAAAGGGGCGGGTGTGTGGTGGTCTTGTGTATTCATTACACGTTATGGCCTTAGTATTGTCCTTGACTCATACACCTGGTGTCAGAGCCGCGCTGACTTTATTTTCTATCGGCCACCGCCGCGCGATTATCTTGCCCTTATTGGACGGGCGCGCGAACAGGCGGCAGCGGCGCCTCAGACGCTGCGGCGTCTTCATTGGTATACGTTGTTGGGCGCATCTGGAAGTAATCCCCGTTTTTACTTCTATAGTGTGTCATTCACTTTACTGTCTGCGCTGACTACTGTCTTCAGAGCTTCGCGCTCTTCGGGGGGCGGAGACCTGGCTTGGCGCGCTCCGCGTCACAGCCCGCTCTGGCCCGCCCTTCGAGGTCCGCTTGGCGCCATTTCGATGCTCATCGCGCACGCGCGTGGTAACGGTCCTCCTCCTCCCTCGATCTGTAAGTGCCCTCGCGGGCGATTTTTATTTGTCTTGCTTACTGCGCATGGCTCTGACATCCCTATTCCCATTATGTCTTTCAGACGGTCGAATCCAGTGGCTTCTCCCGGCCCGGTGTAATTCCCAGTTGGACCTAGTATAATTACTCCCACTTCCCTGCGGGTCTTTGGGACATCCAGGGTAGCTTATAGCGTCAATTCCTACTGGCCTATTGTGCCCATTAATCACCATATGGAGGCATCCCAGGATATTGTAAACGGGGTTCCCTCGGGACAAGCCCGGCTGTGTGTAGATTGTGGGGTCTCATCTATCAACGGTGACAATGCTCGGGTCTGCGTCCCTTGTGCACAGCAGGCACTAATGGTACCTCCCGCCCCTTCTGGGGCTGGGTCTGCACCTCGCCTCACTTTACCTACCCCCCCAAGCCTGAGTCTAACCCCCAATACAAGCGGGGATTCTCATCCTGATGTGGCTACTAGACTGGCCAGTGTTGAAAAATTGCTTGCTAGTACTCTAGCGCGCAAGGCTACCGCAAAAAAGCGGCACATTATCCCTGACTCTGCTCCTTTCCCTACGGAGTCTGATGACTTTATGCATCTATATGACCATACCCTTTTGGACGAAGGGGAGCTGATCTCAGGAATGCACTTGACGGCCCAGACGAGTTGCCTGCTGATACTATTAATGCACTGTGTAACTGTGATGTATTTGTGAACTTTATCCTGTCTGCATCGGATGATGCTATTAGGCTGTGTCCAGATCTTCCGCCTTGGCGGTGGCTATACGCCGCGCGGTATGGCTGCGACAGTGGGCGGCCGACAATGCTGCTAAGAAAGCCCTTACTGGGCTCCCCTTCAAGGGACTACACCTGTTTGGGGACCGCCTAGACCTCTTTGCTAAAGGAGGTAAGTTACCACAGCACAGGCGGCAGCCTCGGCCCTTTCGCAACCAGGGCCCCCTTTCAGCCCCCTACAGTGGCGCTAAGCAGGGAAGAGGGTTGTCCTTCGCGGGGGGCTCGCAAAGACTCCTGTCATAGGAGCAGGGGGCGACGCCCTGGCTCCTCCTGGGGGACCAAACCCAGAGCCCCTCCCAAGGCCCCTCAGGCATGATGGGGCTCCTTCGCCCGCCAGGGTGGGGGGACGACTACAGCACTTCGCGCATGTCTGGAGGCGTCAAGTCTCAGACCGGTGGATTCAGGAGGTAGTTACAAGCTACAAGATAGAGTTTGCTGTGCGGCCCCCCTCAATATTCGTCAGGTCCCGGATCCCCCAGGACCCGGTATCAGCTCAGGTCCTGATGCAGGCAGTACAAGGACTTCTGGAGCTGGGAGTTATTTGCAAAGTTCCCTTGAGAGAATTGGGAGAAGGTTTCTACTCCAACCTTTTCACAGTACCCAAAAGAGATGGGTCAGTCAGGCCCATTCTGGATTTAAAGATCCTCAACAAATTTGTCAAGAACAAGCGCTTTCGCATGGAAACCCTGCGCTCGGCCGTTGGCTCTCTACGACCAGGGGATTTTATGGCGTCTGTGGACATCAAAGATGCTTACCTTCACATCCCTGTGTTCCCAGGGCATCAAAGGTTTCTCAGATTCGAGTTGAAAGATCAACACTACCAATTTGTGGCTCTACCGTTTGGCCTCACTTCAACTCCCAGAGTGTTCACCAAGGTATTGGCGGGGGTGATGTCCTTGCTAAGGTCAGGGGGCATTCGAGCGCTGCCCTACCTGGCAAGAACTTGCTAAAGGGCAGGTCCTTTCTAGCCCCCTCCTTGGAGACGATCACCACGGATGCCAGTCTGTCAGGTTGGGGGGGATTCTGGAAATCCCTGAGGTTCCAGGGGAGGTGGGGCCCTCAGGAGGCCCATTTACCCATCAACATTCTGGAACTACGGGCGGTCAGGTTGGTTTTGGAGCAGTTGACCGATCACCTGCAGGGTCTGTCTGTGCAGGTGCGCTCAGACAACAGGACAGCGGTTGCCTACATCAACCATCAGGGAGGGACCCGGAGCAAGGGTGCCCTCCAGAAAGTGTCGCGGATTCTGACATGGGCAGAGGCCAATGTTCAATGCATCTCGGCTGTTTATATCCCGGGGGTAGAGAATCTTCTAGCAGACTCTCTGAGCAGGGGGACTTCCCGTTAGGGGGAGTGGTCCCTCTGCAACAGGGTATCCCAGTCCCTGTGTTACCAGTGGGCCTACCGGATGTGGATCTGTTTGCATCCCGTCACAATCACAAGCTCCCGGCCTTTGTCTCCCTGTCGCAGGATCCTCTGGCCTTGGCCACGGATGCTCTGTCACTGTCATGGAAGAAATTCCGGCTCCTGTATGCTTTCCCCCCGTTCCCCCTGCTGGGCAGGGTTCTGCGCAAGATTGCCCTGGAAAGGGTGCCAGTGATTCTGGTGGCTCCGAGGTGGCCAAGAAGAATGTGGTTCGCAGACGTGGTACAAATGGCAGTAGAGCAGTACGTCTTGCCAGAGGAGCCAGATTTACTCACTCAGGGCTCCTTACACCATCCCAGTTTACAAACTCTGGCTTTGACGGCCTGGCTGCTGAAACCTCCATCTTGATGGAGAAAGGCTTGTCTGCCTCAGTGGTGGATATCATGGTATAGGCTAGGAAGAAAACTTCTTCTGCCATCTATTATAGAGTATGGCATTCCTACATTGACTGGTGTGAGTCTAGGTCTCTCCCCTGCAGGGAATTCTTAATCCCTAGAATTCTGGAGTTTTTACAAGATGGATTGGAGTTGGGTTTAAAACTCAGTACTCTGAAGGGTCAGGTTTCTGTCCTGTCTGTCTTCTTTCAGATGTCTTTTGCACAGCATCCCTTGGTTAAGACCTTCTTTCAAGAGGTCACTCACGTG
This sequence comes from Gastrophryne carolinensis, assembly GCA_027917425.1. NCBI lineage: Eukaryota > Metazoa > Chordata > Amphibia > Anura > Microhylidae > Gastrophryne > Gastrophryne carolinensis. Next base: position 200,506,614 of record CM051237.1, read on the forward strand.
CGTCCCCCACGTAAGCCTACGGTCCCTGTTTGGGACTTGAACCTGGTTTTGTCTGCCTTACAGGGTGCTCCCTTTGAGCCTATTCAGGATGCTGCTCTGGCTGTACTTACCCTCAAAGTGGTTTTTCTGGTGGCTATTACTTCGGTTAGGCGCGTGTCTGAGCTGGCGGCTCTGTCTATTCAGCCCCCATACTACGAGAGACACCAGGACAAGGTGGTGTTCCACTTTAAGCCAGATTTTCTGCCAAAGGTGGTGTCTGCCTTTCATTTGAATCAGGATATTGTTCTTCCTTCATTGTGTCCTAATCCTAGCAACGCTAAGGAAAGGATTTTGCATTCATTGGACGTGGTCAGGTGTCTGAAGTACTACCTGGTAGTCACTGCGGCTTTCAGGAAGACTGATGCTCTTTTTGTGGTCCCTTCTGGTCCTAGGAAGGGTTTGGCTCCTGCCAAGTCTACTATTAGAAAATGGATTCGTCAGGCTGTGATTCAGGCCTATTCTGCTAAGGGGAAGAATCCTCCCTTCCGCCTTACTGCTCATTCTACTCGTGCTATTGGTGCCTCTTGGGCCTTCCAGCACCAGGCTTCTGTTGAACAAGTTTGCAAGGCTGCTACTTGGTCTTCTGTTCATACCTTTTCAAAGTTTTACAAGGTTGATGTTAGGGCCTCAGCTGATGCTGTTTTTGGCCGCAAGGTTTTGCAAGCGGCAGTAGTTTAAACTGCCTGTTGTCACCTTTTGTTGGGGGATCCCACCCTACTTTATGGACACTGCTATTGGATGTCCCAAGTGTAAGTATTATATCTAGAGCAGGGTGTACTGTATACTAAGAATAATACAATTCTGTGAAATACTCACCTGTAGAATTTATATTATTTGTATACAGTACGTCCTGCTCCACCCCACCCTGTTGTTGCATTATTCTGGATCCCCTGTATGGTGATTGTTGTCATTGTTATCATTACCAGTTGTTCTGGGTGGTTAATTCTCCCAGCTTCTTGTTCACTGCTTTTCAATGCTGGGGATTTGTGGGAGGTCCCTGGGTAGTTGAAGGGCCGGGAGGAGCCTGTTTTTTCCATGTCTCTGCAGTGCAGCGCCATCTGGTGGAGGATAACCCAAGTGTAAGTATTATATCAGGAGCAGGACGTACTGTATACAAATAATATCAATTCTACAGGTGAGTTCTTCACAGAATTGTATTTTCGAACTTCCTCAAGCATGGCACTGTAATAATTGGATAAGGTGGCCATGTGGCTGTTGTTGGACTTAAATTCAGTCAGCATGGAGTTTAAGGTGTTATTTAATGTCTCTAATTGCCCATGAAGATGCTTGTGGTTTCGTTGATTTTGGAGGCAAAATAGCCGCCTCTCATGGTGCCATGCTGACTCCATCATCGGCGCGCCCCTCCCCTGGGAAACTGGGCGACGTAGTCGACTACGCCTCCCAATTCCCCGGGTTGTGGGGGGTGCAGATGATGTGCCTCTAGGTCTACCAACAGCCACAGGTCTGCTTGGCAAATCCTCAGCAGCAGAGCTAACACTGGGGACTGTCGGCTCAGTCTCTGCATGCTGCCCACGATGGGCTGGCAGCATGCAGCCAGCTTCACTCTGCTGCTGAGGATTTGATGTAGAAACATGTTGGGACAGTTGCAGATTCTGTCCCAGGGGGAGCTGTTCAGAAGGTCCAATGAAGGGTCCATCCTCCTCCAGCTCCTGGATTTCCTCCATCAGTGTGTGGGTCTGTTGGGACATGTAAATAAAAAAGGTTCAGTTTGGGGAATACATATGTAATTCCGCAAAAAGAAACATGGCAAGTCACGTGCATAAGCAACATCAGAAAAAGACACTTACCGTATATATCGGATCCTGGGTCCGAGGCAGCACGGAAGTTGATGGCATGGTAAAACTGGCTGAGGATTCCCCACTAGCTGAGGGATGATGCTGGGCTGCATTGTGGAAAAGAAGGCATGTTAACACACAACTAGGCATTGCTGATGTGTAATAACACATATGGTTCACTAAAACACGGGGCCACGCATGAATCGCAACTCCCCCAACGGACCAAGTTGACCTTGACTATAAATGCCATTATCTGTTAGATGTATTAGTCAACAAGTACATACACATTGGTCTCCTTAACCAAAATAAACATGCATGTACTGGCTGTTCTGAGGCTTCACACATCCCTAAAAGCCCATTATGGGACCACACTCAGCTTGCAAATATCATTTTCCATCAGATTATGCAGGTTGCCATTCTTTCTAGGTCAAAAGGGTCGATTCAAAGAAACATGTAACAGCTTTGATTTTGGTGCCGATCATCCTATTTTTCCCGTACGCTCGTGCATTCGTATGAACTTGCGAGTGATTCTATAAGCAAATACGTTTCTATCCTAAAATGTACGTCCGTTCGTATGGCAGTTCGGGAATCAGACCTATGTCAGTTTCCATCCTGAATTTTCCGTTTCATTTCTCAGGTTGCAACATTGGTTTTGCCCTTTTTCCTTTTTTGTCTGGACGTAAATCCTTCTGATCTTGCGGCTGCGCACTACAAACTTACCTCATTAAAGTGCATTCTAAATATTTGGTCTTTTATTTTTCTTTATTTCATTCATTTTGTAGTAACCAACCATTAATGAATGCATTTGCATAAGTAAATCTTACTTTGTTTAATTTTTAGTTAACTTGCATTTTTTACTTGAGGATTTAATTTAAATATTTTGGCTTCAAATGGTACAACTTAAAATTTTGGGTGTGGTTACCCACACCCTCTACATACAGATTTGCTCTCAAAAATTAAAAAACACTCAGCAACTTCTGCATGTTATGAGCCTAGAAACAGCCAAGATGGCGGCTCAGGTATTATCGGGCAGCCTGCAAACAGAAAGGGCCTTGTGACTGTGTTGCTCTGCATTCTTTGATTTCTGACCTTTCCGTGCCCCCAGTTCTGCTGTGTCTGTGCAAAATACAGCAGTAACCCACATCCTGCACTTTATCCAGCTCTCCTCTCCTCAGTAAGTGTGATGCATCTGACCAAAGATGTGCTTAAATAATTAAACAAAGCAAAGGTAAACAACTACACCAATAAATTCAATCTAAAAATATTATTCTAGTACATCAATTTAAAAATAAATAACAAAGGACATAAGTTTCTTTAATTAACGCAAATATATGGATGTATTGCAAAATAAAGGTTTACATGCAAAGGACTAATTAAGGTCCACATTAAAATGCTTTTATAAGGCATACATGAATCAGGTATGCATTGCCATACAATTTATGGCCTCGGCCATGCTGATACATGCAGTTCATTGGAGCGCAAGACGCGCAGACTCCTCCACATAGCCAAAAAACCTGTTCAAGAACAGCAATCCGACTGCTAAAAGGTGTCGGCAGTGGCTTTCTTTTAAAACGTATTTAGAGGTTTGAAAACTGTTCTCTGAATCACACCTAAACACATCCGATTATCCTAAGTTTTACATTTTGATCCTAAGTTTTACGTTTTGATCCTAAGTTTTAGGATTTGATCCTAAGTTTTACGTTTTCATCCTACAATTTAGGAACGAACTTCCGATGATCGTAAGAGCATATACGAATTCGTACGTAGGTTCCTGCGAGTCGGAAATGGCCAAAAAAACAGGAAAAAACACCCACCCAAACTTACGATTCTCGATCCGAAATCAATTAACTTTTGCTCTTTGAATCGAGGGGAAACTTTCAAGAACCCCAGATCAAGTGTTTCTGAGCAAAGCACAGCTCAAACCCAAGTGGCCTACAGATAAAGATGGAAGTGTTGGATGTAATTGACTCTAAATACATAACAGGCAGTCTTTTGCTAATCTCAATAGTGTTCCTCAAGACTCTCCAAACTCATGTATGGGCAAGGAAATGACAAATGATGAGTCCACACACATAACACCCTGTTTAAATTGTTACCTCCACTACAAGGCACACCCTAGGGGCATGTGTTAATATATGGCTTGGAGCATCATTTTACACGTAGCTCACATTTCACATACATACTAACATTACTAACCGGCAGGAATTGACGGAATGTCCGTGTCCTGTCGTGCCGAGTGTCCCTCTAAGGCCACAGGATGAAGCAGGCCTAGCACAATCTCCTCAGCTCGGGTAAATTGCAGTTTAGTGGGGAATCCTCCGCCAGTTTGTAAGCTGAAAAAGATAGTTGGACACATTTAGCTAAATGGTGCCAATACAAGACGAAGACAAATCCACAAAGTATATATGTACCTGTAATGACGCCATTATTTTCTTTCTTCCGTGCTGCATACTTGAGGTCCGATATTTTCCTTTGAATCTGCTCCACATCTTTGAGCTCTTCCCTCGCTGCATTGACTTGTCTGGTGAGCTCCTCCAAAATTTCGGCTTTGCGTTGCTTGCTTGTAGCTTTGGATCTGCGCCCATATAGCTCATTATAATACAAGGTGAGGCCACTAGCCAATGCCAGAGTTTGGGCCTCACCAAACCTGCCACTCAACTGGCCTCTGCGCAATGTGCGCCCTGTTGGTTGTGGTTCTGGCTCCCCAGTGTTTGGCGGAAAATCAGGGGACATTCTGGCCTGGCTGAGTGGGTGTGAAATTACGGACTGCTGGCTGGCTGCAGATTGAACTTGAGACTTGGAAAGGGACTGGGTGAGCGTGGATGTGTGGCCACTGAAGTCGCAGGTGTAGATGTGGCATATTCAGAGTGCCTTGACACCTGTGCCGGTGGAGAATGTGGCCGAGGAGGAGAGGGTGTTGTTGAGGAAGTCGTGCTTGGGGCCCTGTGCCTCCGTGGGCCCTTAGAAGACCCATGCCCCTTGGAGGTAGTCGGCCGGTCCAGGGGTGAGCCAGAGCTTTGGCTTCTGGGCCAGTGCCTTGCCGTCTTGCTATGAGCCTTGTGGCCACGTGCGGGTGGTGGGGATGCCAAGCTCGGGCTGCTTGGGCTTCTGGGCCTTGTTTGCCGGTGACTTTGGCTCTTTGAATTTTTTTCACCACGTGCGGGTGGTGGTGATGGCGAGGCAGAGCTGCTGGGACTTCTTTCCCGGTGTGTCCTTTTTGTAGCCTTGGCTTGGTAGACACGGCGGTGGGGTGATGGTGCCCTGGGGGGGCTGGGGCTTCGCACCCTCTTGGTCCCTTTTTTTTCGCCCATGGTTGGTGCCTTGCTTGCCTGTGGCTTCCTCTTGGCTGCTGGATACTTTTTTGGGCCTGGATTTTGGAGGAGGCTTTGGCTGTGCACTGCGGGTTTGCTGCAGCTTGCTTTATGACATCTTAGAGCGAGTTGTGGGCCCGGCACATTGCTCCTGACGCTTGGATGGCAGTTTGCTGCTGCTGGCGTCCTTTGATGCTTTTGGCAATTGTTTTTTTGGTGCCATAATGTTCAGACTCTGTAAGAGAATGAGCTGTGTGTCCAGGACCCTTTAAATAAGATTGGCGGGGTCTGACGCTTATGCGTACACGTGCGTACGGACTTGCGTACGTACGGAACTCGGAAACCGCAGGGGCATTACTTATCTGCTGCAGACAAGAGGCAAGATGGCACCCACAATCTTCACCCGCCAACAAGAAGAGATCATCATGCTTGTAAGTGTCTTTTAAGGAATTTGATTTGCCATCTAAATGCATGCCTAGCCCTTAAGGATGCGCCGGCAGAAACTGTTGGTTTACAAAGTGTCTAAAACTCCGTGCAAAACCGACGTGAGGGCCCACACGTGCGAACCAACACTGAGGCCAGCTACAAGGATTGGATTAGGATTGGATTCTGTTAATGTCATTTAGTCAAATGATCAATTGTTGACAGATATTTGTATGCAGTTTGAACTAAATCCTATGTTTATTTTGTGTTTTGTAGACCATGCTGGAGCGCAGGTACGACTACCTGCCCAATTCTTTTGAGAAGCGCACCGTCGCCCTGGAGATAGTTTCCAGAATACACCATCAAACGGACACCACCTTCACCCACACTCAGAACATGCAGCATTGGTCGGACCTGAAACGGCTGCACATGCCCCGGGTGCGGCGGTTTTTCGGTCTCCATTTCCCTAGTAAGTACATAGCGATTGCATGCCAGATGTAACTCATGCAGAAGGTAGGCATTTATTTATAATTGCTTTTCTTTTCTAGTGTTGGAAATGGAGTACCACACCCGGGGGCGCACAGGCCGACCAGTGCTGCATGAATATGCAGCTGGAAGTGAAGGTGGGGGATCTCCAGGGCGACGGTCCTACCCCTCCTTTGTTGGGTCCTCCGACCAACCCCTGGACCTTTCAACAGAGGAGGGGCGGCACAGCGTGGGCAGGGAGTCGTACCCAGCGACTCAGGCGGGAGCCTCTGGTATGTGACTCTTCATGTAACTGCACACACATATACATGCTATTTACTACAAATCTAAGTTTATTTTTCTGTTTTTCTAGATGCTTCTGGAGCGGGTGAAGATGTGGAGGATGAAGCAGATCTCGCCCAGGAGGCACAGGGAGAAGGTGAGTGATGTGACACACACATTGAAATTGACATTTGATTACTGTTGACTAAGACATTATAAGTGACCCTATTTGCCATGTCTCTACAGCCTCTACTTCACACCAATGGCAGGGCCCAGGACGTAGGGTTGTCCACAACAAGGCATCCGTCGGCCACCAACCAAGTAAGTTGTAATGTCATTCTTTGCAGTATGTGGTAATTGACATGATCACCCAGATACCTCAAGCCATAGTAAATGGCATTAGCAGAATGACCTCTGCCCACTTCCTTATATTAATTACTTAGTAGAATGACCTCTGCCCACTTCCTTAGATTAATTACTTAGTAGAATGACCTCTGCCCACTTCCTTAGATTAATTACTTAGCAGACTGACATATGTCGTCATGATTTAATTTGACAAATAACAAACATTCCATCCACAGGTGAGAAACATGTATTTGTCTCAAACTAATGTATTTTTTTACATTTTATACAGGGACCACACGTGCAAGAGTGGAAGCAATGAATCGAAGGGTCCTTGAGTTGGTGGCCGATATGCAGCAGCTGGTTGTGAAGTGTTTGGGGTAAGTTTTAGGGGCTTAAAATGGAAACTTTACAGAAGGTTAGCAATGCATTCATAGAATCGCTCACACACTCATACAAGAGCGGGAAAATGTAAAAATAATACGAAAATGGCACAAAAACAAAAGTATTTTTTTGTCTCTCTGAATCGAGCCTTATATCCCAGTTGTTATGAATCATTACTGGAGTAGGACGTGCTGCATACTTATAATAACAATTCTACAAGGTGAGTATTCACAGAATTGTATTTTTGTTTTCACTTGCGCTGTCATACGTACCTCCGTCGCTCCCTCGAGTTGTCTCTTCCTGCTCACCTCCATCTTGGGCCATTACGCTGTGAGGGGGGGGGTCGGACGCTGCTCGGAGGTCCCCCGCCCCCCTCCTCTCCCTTTTTATTAAGAGGGATCACAAAAAGAGGGAATATATAGGAGGGCCATATAGGTTTGGGCCGTCAGTGCCTTGTAACCTGTATACATTTTTTTTTCTGATAATCACCATAATGGAGGCTTCTGGAGATAGTGAGCCAGGGGCCCTATCTGGGCGGTTGAAGCTCTGCCCCATGTGCAGTGCTAGCCCTCTGGGCGGACTATATTGCCTGCGGCCTCTCCAGATCCCCCACTGCTGCACCCAGCCCCCAGCGAGGGGGAAGCCAGCAGGGGGTCCCAGGTTGATTTGGCATTCCGGGTGGCCAGCCTTGAGAGACAGATCTTGCGAATGGCTCATAAGAAGGCATAACTATAGTTATGACTTCACCCGATACCGCTTCCTTACGTGATCCAGCTGACAGGCGCATGGATCAGCTGGTCTGTCATGCCTTCACCTTTGCTGGTGCTTGGTTTCGCCCTGTGCGTGCCGCGGCTATTGTCTCCTTAGCCATCAGAAAGAAGGTAAGACGTCTTGTGGATATTGATAAGTCTCGCAAGCGGGCAGAGGAGTATAAAGACCTCAAAGCTTGTGTGGATTTTATTGCCTTCGTGGTTGCTGCCATGAACGATGGTGACGGTTCGGTGCCAGGGTTTCGGCCCTGCTTGTTGTGCTTCGCCGCTCGCTCTGGTTTGTGGCAATGGCCGGCTGATGCCGCGGCCAAGAAGTCGCTCACTAGTATCCCCTTCGTGGGGCACAGGTTGTTCGGGGAGCGTCTGGACCCCCTGATCAAGGATGGTAGACTCCCTCAGCGACGGAAGTCTGCTCTGCCATTTCGGGGTTCTTCTGCCTCTCGCTCCTTTCGAGGAGGAAGAGGCTCTTCATTTTCAGGTGGCCGCAGAGATTCCTGGGGACGTGGTAGGTCCCGCGGCCGATCCAATCCCTCCTGGGGATCCAAGTCCAAGCCTCCTGCCAAGGCTCCTCGGGCATGAGGAGGCGCCCTCACCCATCCGTGTGGGAGGACGGCTTCTGCTATTTGCTCATATCTGGAGACATTGCGTCTCGGATCGGTGGATTCAGGAGGTGGTGTCCTCCGGTTACAAAATAGAGCTGGCAGTCAGGCCGCCCTCAAGATTTCTTCAGTCTCGAATATCCCAAAACCCATTGAAGGCACAGGGCCTGAGAATGGCCGTGCATCACCTCCTGCGGTTAGGGGTGATTTGCCCTGTGCCTCATCAGGAACAGGGTCAGGGCTTCTACTCCAATCTGTTCACGGTTCCCAAAAAACGACTGAGCGCTGAGGCCTATCCTGGACCTGAAGGTTCTCAACAGGTTTGTCATAATCAGACATTTCCGCATGGAGACCTTGCGGTCTGCGGTGAGATCGCTTCGGCCCGGCGACTTCCTCACCACGGTGGACATCCGGGATGCCTATTTGCACATCCCGATATTCCAGGGACATCAGAGGTTCCTGAGGTTTGCTCTGGAGGACCAGCATTACCAGTCTGTGGCTCTGCCATTCGGGATATCCTCAGCCCCCCGGGTTTTCATCAAGGTGCTGGCGGGCATCATGGCTATTCTGAGGAATCGGGGCATTCGTGTGCTGCCTTATCGGGACGATTTACTGATTGCGGCTCAGTCCCTTCAGCAGGCCGAGAGTGACACCCGGACGGTGTTATACACTCTCGAGGATTTCGGAATGGTAGTCAACTACCCCAAGTCTTCGATCACTCCCTCAATGGTGATGTCCTTTCTGGGCATGACGTTCAAGGTGTTCCTGCCACAGCAGAAGGTGGTGGGCCTCCAGACGCAGGTGCAGGCCTTGCTGTCTTGTCAGTGGCCATCGATCCATCTGGGGATGATGCTGGTGGGCCTAATGGTGTCATGCTTCGAGGCTGTGCCCTTTGCCCAATTTCACATGAGACCTCTTCAATTGAACCTGTTGACCGGCTGGGACCGGATGCAGGAGTCGCTGGAACAGGAATTTTTACTGTCCCCCCTGGCCAGACAGTCCCTCTTGTGGTGGCTGGACTCCAGAAACCTGTTGGTGGGCAAGTCCTTTCTGACTCCCCGGTGGGAGATAGTTACCACGGATGCCAGTCTGACCGGCTGGGGAGACGTTTGGCAGACGCAGAAGATCCAGGGTCAGTGGGGTCCGCAGGAGAACCACTTGCCCATAGATCTCCTGGAGCTGAGAGCGATCCGGTTGGTGCTTCTTCGCTTGACTCCCCATTTAAGGGGTCGTGCGATCCAGGTTCGCTCGGACAATCAGACGGCTGTCGCCTACATCAATCACCAGGGCGGGACTCGGAGCAAGGGAGCCCTCAAGGAGGTGACCCAGATTCTAACTTGGGCAGTGGAGAATGTTCCCTGCATCTCGGCGGTTTACATCCCTGGGGTAGAAAACTAGGAGGCAGATTCCCTGAGCAGGGGGGCCTCACATCTGGGGGAATGGTTTCTCAACAACAAGACCTTTCAAGCTGGGCATGGACCTGTTTGCGTCCAGACACAATCACAAACTCCCAAGGTTCCTCCCCCTGTCAAGAGATCCTCTGGCCTTTGCCACAGACGCGCTGGCAATTCCTTGGACGGAGTTGAGGCACCTTTATGCATTCCCTCCGTTTCCACTCCTGGGATGAGTGCTGCGCAAGATAGCCCAGGAAGGGGTTCCAACCATCCTAGTGCCTCCTCAATGGCCGAGAAGGAGTTGGTTTGCGGACATAGTTAAGATGTCAGTGGATCGCTACATCATGCCCGACGACCCAGGGCTTCTCACACAGGGGTCGCTGCGGCACCCCAATTTACAGACGCTGGCTTTGACGGCCTGGCTATTGAGACCTCAATCCTGATGGAAAAGGAGCTGTCAGCCACGGTTGTGCATACCATGATTCAGGCACCGAAGAAGTCTTCTTCCATGATATATTACAAAGTTTGGCACCCCTACATTGCTTGGTGTGAATCCAAGAGTCTCCCTTGTCGCACATACTCTATCTCTAGGGTCTTTTTTACAACACGGTTTAGACTTGGGTCTCCAGCTGAGCACCCTCAAGGGCCAGGTCTCGGCCTTGGCCATCTTTTTCCAGAGATCCTTTGCCAATCATAGATTGATCAAGACTTTTTTCCAGGGATTCACCCACATACGTCCACCGCATAAGCCTGTATTACCGTTGTGGGACTTGAATTTGGTACTTTCTGCTCTCCAGGGTCCTCCCTTTGAGCCTTTGTGCGATGCTGCATTGCCTATTTTGACCTTCAAGGTGGTCTTTTTGGTAGCGATCACCTCGGTGCGTCGCGTGTCAGAACTGTCCGCTCTTTGTATGAAGCCTCCTTATTTTGAGTGGCATAAGGATAAGGTGGTTTTTCGCTTTAAACCTGATTTTTTGCCTAAGGTCGTTTCTCCCTTTCATCTTAATGAGGAAGTGGTCTTGCCTTCCTTGTGTCCAGCATCGACTAATTCTAAGGAAAGGACCCTCCATGCCTTGGATGTGGTCAGAGCCATTAAGTATTACCTGGTTGCGACTGAATCCTTCAGAAATTCGGGTTTGCTCTTTGTCCTAACAGAAGGTTCTAGGAAGGGCTTGCCACCAGCCAATCCACTCTTATTAAGGTGGATCAGACAGGCGGTGGTGCAAGCATATTCTGCCAAGGGGAAGGAACCCCCTTTCCGGATCACAGCTCATTCTACCAGAGCTATTGGTGCCTCTTGGGCTTTTCAGCACCAGGCATCTGTTATTATTATTATTATTATTGTTTATTTATATAGCGCCATCATCTTCCGTAGCGCTTTACAGAGTAGTAATTACAGACAGGGTAGAAACATACGGTACATATACTATTTCAAATGCAGTTTTACAGAGTTGACAATGGATATTCTGAGTACAAGATACAATAGGGGAGATTGCGAGCTTACAGTCTAAAGGAAGAGGGCTGAAGACGAGGGGGAAGGATCACAAGCAGTCAGTATTGAGCTTTGTGCCCTTTAGAAGATTGGTTAGGCCAGATTATATGCTTGTTTGAATAAGTGAGTTTTAAGGGCGCCTTTGAAGGTTTTGAGGGTTGTGGAGTGGCGGATTGGGTGCGGGAGGGCATTCCAGAAGATTGAAGTTGCACGTGAGAAGTCCTGGAGGCGGGCGTGAGAGGAGGTGACCAGGGTGGAGGACAGGAGAAGGTCGGCAGAAGAGCGGAGGCTGCGTCTAGGTTGATATTGTTGGATTAGAGATGAGATGTAGGGAAGGGCCTGGTTGGAGAGAGCTTTGTAGGCGAGAGTTAGAGTTTTGAACAGGATTCGCTGTGGGACTGGCAGCCAGTGTAGGGATTGGCAGAGAGGCGCAGAACTGGAGGAGCGAGAGGAGAGATGGATGAGGCGAGCAGCAGAGTTCAGGATAGATTGGAGGGGTGCCAGTCTGTTTGTTGGTAAGCCACAAAGAAGGATGTTGCAGTAATCCAAACGGGATATGACCAGGGCGTGCACTAGCCTTTTAGTGGTGTCAGGTGAGAGGAAAGGACGGATGCGGCAGATGTTTTTAAGTTGGAAGCGACAGGAGGTGGTCAGGGAGTGAATATGTGGTTTGAAAGAGAGGGCAGAGTCCAGAATGACTCCCAGGCACCGAGCTTGGGGAGTTGCTGTTATTGTGTTATTGTTGACAGAAATAGACGTGTTAGGGGAGGGGAGTTAGAGGGTGGGAAAATGACCAGTTCTGTCTTGTCCATGTTTAGCTTGAGGTAGCGAAATGACATGAATGAAGAAATAGCTGAGAGGCAGTTGGGGAGGTGAGATAGAAGAGAGGAGAGATTGGGACCTGAGAGATATATCTGAGTGTCATCCGCATAGAAGTGGTATTGAAAGCCTAGTGAAGTTATACGTTTGCCAAGGCCATGGGTGTAGACTGAGAAAAGTAGGGGGCCTAGGACAGAACCTTGCGGCACACCAACAGAAAGGGAACGTGAGGATGAGACTGTGTTAGAATAGAATACACTGAATGATCTATCAGAGAGGTAAGAGGTGAGCCAAGAGAGTGCAAGCCCTTGAACTCCAAGAGAGGAGAGAATATCAAGAAGCAGAGAGTGGTCGACAGTATCAAAGGCTGAGGAGAGGTCAAGAAGGATGAGGATGGAGTAGTGACCAATGCTTTTGGCAGTGAGCAGATCATTGGTGAGGGCAGTTTCAGTGGAGTGGTTACTGTTGTTTCAGTGGAGTGGTTATCTGTTGAACAAGTTTGTAAGGCTGCCTTTTGGTCTTCAGTTCATACCTTTACCAAGTTTTACAAGATTGATGTTAGGGCCTCAGCTGATGCTGTCTTTGGCTGAAAGGTGCTTTTGGCGGTAGTGAAATGAACTACATGCTGTTCCGCACTGGGGATCCTGCCCTAATGGACACTGCTTTTGGATGTCCCACATGTCATTACTTCTGAGACGACCTGGACTGGATATAGGGAAAAATGCAATTCTGTGAAACTCACCTGTAGAATTGTTTTTTAATATATCCAGTACAGGTCGTCCCACCCCGCCCTTGTTCCATTATCTTGTTTGCCTGTTATGGTGATTACCATTTTTATATTGGATCGTTGTCCTTAAGTTTTTTGTTGGAGAGAGTACATGCTGATGCTATGTGAAGTAACATGGTTTCTTGGCCTCTCGGCCTGTCTCTTTTTCTTACTGATTTTTAATCACTGGGATATCATAGTGAGACACCTGCTTTTATAGGGGGCCGGGAGGAGCGACAGCTTGCAGTCGAGCGCCCCCTGGGGGCGGAATACCCACATGTCATTACTTCTGGGACGACCTGGACTGGATATATTCAAAAACAATTCTACGGGTGAGTTTCACAGATTGTATTTTTTGTATCATCCCATGGTAACCTTCCATTAACAAGTTAAACATAGTGCAGTGTGGGTTTATAGGTATATACCAGTTACATTGTAATACTGCCCTAAACCAACTTCCACCATAATTCCCCCTTTTCCCTCCACAACTCCCCCTATTCCAAAGTAACAAAACACAAGCCTCGACCTGCCATTGGTTAAGCTATGCTCCACTGCCATAGAACTGCAAAACACAGCATTACTTATTGCTTCCACTATGGAAACAACTTTAATCACCACACAGCCTCCACAAGACCAACAAATACCCTACTGAGACCTACTGAGACCAACTAGTAACTGACACCCCCAGCAGTCTATTTCCCCATTCTGCCATTTACATAACATCCACCTAACTACATTTTCATTGTGGATCACTGTGAAGGGGGTTGCATTGAGATGGTGATGAGGGGGGTAAAATTGGTCTGAGCGGGTGACTTGACATGTCTGTGATTGGCTGACTCTCCATGGCAGCCATTAGCAAGGGAACGTTTGCAAATTTTTACTTACCACTGTGTGTATGGGTTCCAACGTTTTTTATTTTTGATGGGGGGGCATTAATGTTTTAGCCCCAATATATATTTGACCTTCAAAAGTATAAGCCAGCTGTATGCTATGAGTTTGGTGTTGGGGCGAGGCCAACTTGCACTTTACATTTAATAACGGTTGATAGGCTTTGTTGTTGTGAGGTCAGGTAACTTTGCTCTGTGGAAAGTACCTTATGTTTTCTCTGCAGTGTTGTATGGTAAGGGGCTGGACTGGATTCTCTCAAGTAAACATTTAAACATATGTGTCTTCTAATTGATGTGCATTGTTATTTTTTTTGGAGGCAGAGGTTGATTCTGTGGAACACAGCACATCCACATACGCCCTGAACTTTTGCATACCTAATACAGTTTGTGTAGTCTGACCAAAGAACACATTGCCAGTATTGTCTCACTCCTTCCCTCGCTTCCCTGTGTGTGTGTGTGGGCATTACAAGGTCAGTGTAATGCTCTGACAATTAAGATTCATGGGTGGCTGAGGCTGAGGAAAAGTGATAAGATTAATTTGCATGGCTCCTGAACAGATTTGTGTAGACCTTTCCTTTTTCTTCCATTAAAAAGGTGACGCAAGTGAAAGAAAATGATATTGTTCAACTGATAATCACATGATGTGCAAGTCATGTTTCCCATTGTAGCCGAATGGAAAGAAAGGCAGCATAACATATTTGTCTCCATGCATCTACAGTTTATGGGACTGGGTAAAGGTAATGTAAAGATGATAGCTTTAATCACTAATGAGTAAAAATGGATTTGTTGTGCATGGCAAGCCCTATTTGAGTGGTACATACTCTGCAGAACGACAATACTTGCTACTAGGCGGTAAAATATGTTATTTAACAACTTCTATTAGTGTATAGTTTAGTAACAGTCCCTTTCATAGTATGTTAAAATGGCAACAAAACTGACTGTCATCAAGCTTCTCAGGTAATAAATGGGCATGCCTACAAACAAAGGATTATAATAGTGCATGGTAGATTAAGCTGTCAGAGATTTAACTGAGGTAACTGTCCTAAGTAAAGGAAGAAAATTAGTCCTATATGATATGGAAAGTCTGTTCATAGAATAACGTCATCCAGCACAGTTTACCTTCGTGATTTCACTAATTCCAACAGTTAGATGTATTTATAAATATGTACAGTGCCAAAAAAGGAATTCTCCTACTTTGTCATTTTTAAGCAGACATCCAGACTAAAATTACTTTAGGTCTCTTGTAATAATCACCCCCATTTGGATCCTGTTTGGGATGTCCCTACAGTAAAAATCCTTAGGGCGGGAGCCGGCAGATGGACGTCTTTTGCTGAGGCTCCGCAAACCCGGGCACGGAGGGGCCGCCTGACGCGTAACGGAGTATCGCAGCGCAGCACCGAGACTGGGGCAAAGCAAGTGAAGTGACCTACCTCCCGTTGGAGTATGCGGCAGACCCGCAGAAGTAAGCAGAGGCTGCCGAAACCGCTGAGAGCTTTGCAGCAGGGATCCAAGATGACGTCCGCGGTACGGCCAGCAGCTGTGCATGCAGCACGAAGTGAGGAGGGAGAGGGCGTTGTGACCCCATTAGCACTTCCCTCTGAGGATTCCTTGGACTCAGGGGACAGCCAAGCCCAATTCCCCTCTGAACTGCAGGATCAGTGCCCGCAGATGGCCCTGGATCGAGCCTCACTTCAGCACATAAGGGCTGTGATCCGGGAGGAGGTTGCAGTAATCACTAAAAGTACCTCTCAACTGATTAAGGAAATGAAGGTGCAGGGGCACAGAATAGCGTCCCTGGAGGGCCATATAAATAACGTCACTATTGTTTTGGAGGGTCATGAGGAAGAAGTGGAGAATTTGCATGAGGAGATCGCAGTCCTGAGGGATATGCAGGAGGATCTAGAGAATAGAAATCGACGATCAAATCTTAGATTTAGGGAGCTACCGGAGTCGATGGAAGATGCCCAGGGCACTATTGTAGCTCTTCTCCAGGAACTGACACCTAATATGCCGCTTGAAAGGCTGGAGTTGGAGCGAGCGCACCGTAATCTTACTAGGCTCAACCCTGACGGGCCTCTGAGAGATATTGCTGTAAAATTTGTCTATTATAAGACTAAGGAAACTGTGATGCAAGCAGAAAGAGATAAAGATCCTCTACAGTTCCAGGGACATGATTACCAGGTTTATGCGGACCTTGCTCAATCTACCATAGCTAAGAGGCGGGCCCTCAAGCCGCATTTGCAAGTGCTCAGATCTCATAATATATGCTACAGATGGGGCTTCCCGTTTTAAAGTTTCGTTTTATTTTAATGGCCGCATTCAACAAGCTACGAAAGCCTAAAAGAGTTGTTGGCGCAGCTTGGTCTTTCTGGTCCGGAGGACTCCCAGGGCCCAGTTCAGGTCTCAGCTTCTACTTGCAGTTCACGGCCGAGTAGGAATGCCTCTGGTGCAGTGGATGATCCGCAGCAAAGGAAGCAGGGGAAAGACCGGTCTCAAGCGTTAAGGAACTTGTCTTCGCAGGTTTTCCAGTCGGCCTTGGAGGAATGATAGGCGGGAAATCCCTGCTATTTAACACAACACCTCTGCCTGTTGGTGGAGGTCTTGGACTTTCCCGGTTCTCGGGACAGTGTATTATGATCAGTTTGAAGTATTAGCTATTGTTGATATCTTTTCCTCCTAGGATGTTTGCTGCCTGGTGATAATTACTGGGTACTCTTGGTTGTTTAAGCTCTGCAGGTTATTGGTTGAATTTGTTTATCACTTGAAAAAAAGATGGTATGAGGCCCGCCTCGTGCGCCTCGGCTGGCGGTGGTGGCGGGGGCACGGGAGCTGGGTCCTGGAGGTCCGTTGAGCCTTGGTGATAAGTTGTACTTTTATGTATGTTGGTGTTAAGCAGTTTGTACCTAGATAGTGGGTTGATAGGTTTTTTTTTTTTTTTTATCTTTCATTCTTCGAGACTGGCTTGTATGCGGTTTAGGCATATAGCAAATAATTTATGAAACAAAGCGTTGGGCTGCCCTGATGACCCGGGGTATATACTGTGCCTACCCCCCTTGCATTCCCCCAGAGGCGGGACTCTGGTGGAATGTTACCTGTGGATTTTTTCCACTGGAAGTTGTTTATGATCAATGTATATAGTGTTATGTGCATTATTGGTCTTTATGTGTATTTTTGGATGTTACCCTTTTGTGATCTGTGTCCTACCCCTTGTTGTTTTATCCTTATTCTTAGTCCCTCTTATCTTAACCTTCCCTTTTTCTTCTGTCCTATTCTCCAGGGAGTGGCTGCTCTCAGACTATGGCTAAGTATGGCATGTATAAATCTTTCAAAATTAAGGGATGTTGGTGAAGGTGGTCTCCCTTAAAGCACAGGGTCTTAATTCTCCTAATAAGCGGTCGAGGGCGTTTAAATCCTTTGTTATGTTTACGGCAGACGTGGTGTGTTTGCAGGAGACGCATTTTTCATCCACATCCTCACCCAGGTATCTGCACCCGAAATATCCACAGTTTTATCAAGCCACGGCCCAAACGAAGCAGAGAGGGGTTTTGATAGCCTTTCATAGAAACTCCCCCTTCACGTGTACCAGGCAATTGGCAGACCCACTTGGTAGGTATTTGGTGCTGGTGGGGACCCTGCATGATGTGCAAATTACATTGCTTAATTATTATGCGCCAAATATCCGTCAGGTCAAGTTTATTTCCAAGGTCTGTGAATTGATCAAGGTGTATGCGCAAGGCACAGTCCTAATGTGTGGGGATTCAAACCTAACTTTGCCGGATAGACTTTGCCATCTCCCCACTTGTTGGGGGAATCTAGGGCTTTTCTCAGTGTAATCCAAGGTGCAAAGCTGGTGGATGTCTGGCGTGAATTAAACCCGGGGAAGCGGGATTATACCCATTATTCTCACCCTCATAAGCTTCACTCCCGGATCAATCATATATTTATAGAAAGGGGGTTGTTATCTCAGGTCAGGCGCGCAGAGATAAAACCAGTGCCATGGTCGGACCATGACGCGGTTGTTTCGGTTGGCTTGTTCTGGCTTGGTGACACGTATAGGTCCATCTCCGTGGGTATTGAATGAATCGCTTTTATCATCTGATGAGGCGGTCCGGGATGCCAAGTGGGTAGCCTTGGAGTATTTTCAGTATAACTCGGGTACAATGACTTCTCCTGCGATATTATGGGGAGCATTTAAGGCAGTGATTAGAGAGCATTTTTTGAGTCAGGCCTCAAGGAAAAAGAGAGACAAGGAAGCTCAGACAGCTCGCCTGGAGAGGGAATATTCTGAGGCTGCCCAACTTTTTTAATGAGTGTACAGGTTGGATGTGCATGTAGGCTCATTACAAATGTCCTTTCCTCCAACCCTACCCCGCTCACCTTTTTGTCCCTCTTTTCTATTGTTGCAATGCACACCTTTTTTTATTTTTATTTTGTTAGTTTTTTTTTTTTTTGGGGGGGGGAGGAGACTCTGGCCATCCTTTGCTCCCCTGGCTGCTGACCCCAATCCTGCACCCATCTTCACAGGCAGAGGAGCCCTACAATACTGCCCCCAGGAGCACTCGCTCTGTGGTGGAGCGAGCCTTTGGTCTCTTGAAGATGAGGTTCCGTTGTCTTGATCAGACTGGTGGGGCACTACAATATACGCCTGCAAAGGTCATTAAACTAATCATGGCTTGTTCCGCTTTAAGAGAGGGAGTCTGCCATTTCTGAGTAAAGTCTCAGTAAAAAGGGTTTCACACAGTGGGGCATCCCGATCTGGGATTTCCAGGGGGAAGACCAGTGGCCGCTCTGGGTT
This sequence comes from Gastrophryne carolinensis, assembly GCA_027917425.1. NCBI lineage: Eukaryota > Metazoa > Chordata > Amphibia > Anura > Microhylidae > Gastrophryne > Gastrophryne carolinensis. Next base: position 200,525,178 of record CM051237.1, read on the forward strand.
TTGTTCTGCTTTATGTGAGGGAACCTGTGTTACTTTAATAATAATGTAAAGGAGGTGGGTTATTCCATCCTAACCTGATTTGGTCATGATGTTTTAAAGCAGGCCAAAACCCATGTAACCCAGCCCTTTGGAGTGTGAAGAAATCCAGGGCTGGGTTACAGGCATCATGTCTCTGGGGCATTCCAATTTGGGATGTCCTGCACGTCACTGCGGGGGAACGTCAGAGCTATACCAGGAGCTATGCCATCTTTACACAGGAGCAGGACGACATCATCATGGATGTGAGTATGCGAGCGTGCGTTTATGTGCGCGCACACATTCCTTATAATAAAAAAAAACAAAGCGCAAGAATAGTCTGAAACAACTTAGTTTGTCACATTAAATACAAGCGCACCTTAGTTTAACCCATGTACGCAGCTACAAACTAGGCTACATGCAGATAGAAGAACTAGGGCAATGTGAGGCAGCAAGAGGTTAATAAAGTGACTTTAGTTAGGCCAGGAAACTTGTTAATGTATTTTGTGGATTAATGGTGGGTCCTTGTATCTTTTTTTTACAGATGATGCTGCGGAATCGTTTTTTTAGAGTTTGGGCTTTTCAATAAATCACGCTGAAGGTCCGATTTAAAAAGGGCCCCAAAAAAACAACGCCCAACCAAACCATAAAAACAATGCTAAACTAATGTTGTGTTTCATTCACAGATCAAAGAAAAACACAGCCACAAGACCCCGAGGCCTAATTTTTTACATGTTTAATTCAAATTTAAATTGTTTTTTACTTTTGTTTTATCGAAAAAATAATCTCAAAACCACAAAATCAAAAAAAAAAAAAAATTTGATTAAAAAAAACATAAACAGATTTTGTGAGTTGTCTTTCCTGCAAATGTACAATCACACAACATCATCACACATTTACATGACACAAAAGGTTTAGATATGGGACAAAAAATCAGAAAAACTCACAACCAATTACGGTAAACATTAAAGGCAAGGAAGAAGGAACACCAAAGAGATTAAGGTATGCATTAATGGCAAGGAAGAAGGAACACCAAAGAGATTAAGGTATGCATTAATGGCAAGGAAGAAGGAACACCAAAGAGCTTAAGGTATGCATTAATGGCAAGGAAGAAGGAACACCAAAGAGATTAAGGTATGCATTAATGGCAAGGAAGAAGGAACACCCAAAAATAAATTTGACAATATATATATGTGTCAAATTGGCAGTTGGTGCCATATGCATATTCCAATGGAGGTTTAGGGATGTGCGCTTGCGTGTAGCCAGATTGCCAACTGAAGAGCCATGGAGATGTAAGTATACTTGAAAAAATCACCAAAATGGAAGGTCAAATACGACGGAAACCAAGCAGGTACGTTCAAAAACCAAGGAAAAAGCAGGGAAAAACGGGCCGCCCGTGTGAACGGGAACGGAAGCCCCGATCAAATTGAAGGCACCCGAGAGAGCAAAAAAAACTTCCCGAGTAAAGACAAATTGACGAATCAGTTAGGGAGCCATTCCGACGGAGGCTCTGCATCACATTTAAGCCACGATTCAAACGGGAGCCCCGGACAATCGGGAGGTTTAAAGCACAGATCGGGGGAGGCTCTGCATCAGGCCCATTATGCTTGTAGTAATAAGCCCAGTTCTTTGTTAGCATCTCAGCTCAGATGTCAAGAAAATCCAATGCCTCCTATTAAGTTGAAAATAAATGGGGGTAATTTAACTACTTATCCGGGAAAGATTTTGGAGGAATTTAGGAATGGATTATCAAAGTTGTGTGCTTTGTATAGCGCTCCGCAGGCTACTTTGAAGTATGCTGGTGCTGAGTCGCCCCCATTCTCTATCCTCCGTGGCACTAGGCAGGGTTGCCCTTTGTCGCCGATATTATTTATTATTTATACTGGCAATAGAGCCACTGGCTATCAAGATTCAGAACAATATGAATATAAGGGGCATAATTTCACCTTTTGGGTAAAGTAAGCTATCCCTGTTTGCGGATGATAAGCTTATTTTGATCACTGCTCCTCACATTTCTGTTCCCAATCTTTTTAAGGTCCTCTCTGAGTTTGGTGGCCTTTCCGGGCTTCGGATCAATGATGCGAAGTCAGCAGCTTTGGATGTATCTCTGTTAGAACCTACGAAGCTGGCCTTGCAAGCTAATTTTAGGTGGACTTGGACACAACAGTTGCCCTAATTATGCAACGTTGTTTAGGGCCAATTACTCCCACGTCCCGAAATTGGTAGACTCATTACTGAATCCATGGTATAATTTGAGGATGTCATGGCTAGGGAGGTTGGCTGCAGCAAAAATGGTCCTTTTGCCAAAACTCTTCTACTTATTTAGAGTGCTTCCGGTGCAGATCCCCCTGTCCTTTTTTAGACCATTGCAAAATAGGATTTTGAAATATATTTGGGGCCCTACAAAGCCAAGAATTAATAGGCAAACTTTGCACTATCATACTACCAGGGGTGGGTTGGGTGTGCCCTCTCTTTATAAGTACTATATGGCGGCGCAGATTGCCCCAGTATTGCTTCTCCATGTGAAAGAATCTGCCCCGCTGTGGGTTCTGGAAGAAACTAGTAGGTCTAGTCCAATGGAAGTGAGTGCGTTACCATGGCTTCCTAGGCGGGTTAGACCCAAAACTATTTCCCCTGTTTTGAACTGTTTGTTGGGTAGGTGGGACAGTTGTAAGACATGAGCAGGATTGGTATCTGGGCATCTCCCGTTTACTAGGTTTTTTAATAATCCCATGTTTCCTCCTGGAATGACTCATGATTCTAATTTCAGTTGGTGGAAAGCCAACGGCCTTGAGGTGGTGCAGGACTTATGTACATCTAGAGGTGTAAGATCCTTTGAGGATCTTAGGGTAGCAAAACAGATTCCGCCAGCTGAAATTTTTAGGTACTTGCAGCTCTCTCACTTTGTTAGAAGCAATCTAAGGCGGGGGACCCAGCCATTCCAAAAGACAACTGTGTGATGTGTTACCACCAACCATTTGCTACGGGTGTGATTACGTATATTTATGGGGCCCTGGTAAATCAGGTGGACCCCCCTAGGCATGGGTATATGGCGAAGTGGGAGGTGGAGCTTGGAGTGACGATTGATGATGAGGCCTGAAGGAAGATCTGGAACACGGTGCACTCCACCTCACTTAATGTGTTGGCGTCCAGACTTCATAGATGCTCTGCCTCTCACTCCCCCATGTGTTTTAGGGGATGTGGGGAGGTAGGGGATTATCTTCATGTATAGTGGGCTTGTCCGAGGGTCCGGCTGCTCTGGCAGAGGGCATATGCAGTATTGTCCAGGGTTTTGGGAAGTGTGTGTACCCCCAGCCCGTTGGAAGCGTTGCTATCTTTGAAGCAGAATGCTCTTTCCAGGGATGGGTGGCTCTTGACTAAGCACCTCTTGGTAGCGGTGAGACTTATGATAGCGGCTAATTGGAAGGCTTTGCGGCTAGCATGGAGGGAAGTGGAAGCCAGAATGTCTAATATTATGGTGAATAAACATTTGACGGCTTTAGTCAATTCGCGAAAAGAGCAGTATGATTTAGTCTGGGATCCATGGCGTAAGCATCATGCCCAGCAACAATAGCAGCAATAGGAGTCACGGGGAGGATGCCTGCATCAGGGGAATCTTGACCTTTATAGTTTTATGTCCAGATAAGCACTTTGGTTCAGTCGAGCAGCGGCTCCCTCCTTTTTCCCTCCCCCTTTTTCCTTCCCCTTTTTTCTTCTCCCCCCCCCTCTCCTTTTCTTTTTCTTGTTTTCCCTTCCATGATTTCATTGCTTTCATTACTCCACCTCTCTTCCGTTCCTTTGTGTATGGTGTTGTCTTGTTTTGTCTGTTTGTGACCTGTGTGTTTTGTTATGTATCCTGTTTTGTGTAACTATTAAAAATACTGACTCAAACTCTTTATTGAAGAACGGATCTTATAATACGTTGGATCATGTCTGTTGAGATATTGTACTATTGCTATGCTTTGAGTCTTTCAATAAAAAGATTGTGAAAGAAAAATCCTTAGGGCACCAAATCCGGCATAGAAGTCTGTTTTATGGGGGACAGGATTAAGCTCTGCACCAGAGTAAGGCATACCTTGTATTGGAGGAGGTGCATCTGCCACATGTGTGTGCTACCATTTCCTGTCCCCCCTTTCAATGGAGCTTTGCTAGATAAGGGCAGACATTTAACCTGCTGGCATTGGTGGTTGACATGCCACTACCCCTGCCCGATTACCCACAGCAACAGACCTATACTGATGGGTACCGGGATCTTCTATGCCCCAGAAAGCATCTCTTTTGTAGTTTTCAAATAAAAAAAAAATACAAAATGGGTTCGATTTAGAGCCAGGTGAGAATTCTCACTTCTTTTTTAGGAGAGGAAACTGCCATTCACTTTCATTGTCTACCTTGGGGCTGATTTAGAGCCAGGGGTAAATTTAGGTAGACAATGAAAGTGAATGGCAGTTTTCTTTCTTAAAAAGGAGTGAAAATTCTCACCTGGCTCTGAATTGACCCCAATGTGCATTGAAAAAGACTATGCCGGCATTTGCACCATGGCTTTTTTTTTCAACAAAAAAAGCATGCCAATTAGTCAAGCCGGCTTTTCTCGCCTGTCTGATCTTGCCCTAAAAGTCTCCCTATTCCCTAAATAATACGAGGTATACTTTTGAGAGCCTTTTCATTTGTTTTTTTGCTAAAAAAGGGGCAGCAATGCGTTCTTGCACATTGCTGAATCAACCTTATTGGCCTCGATTCAATAAGGGTTGAAAAAAATTCTCACGGTCGTAAATAATTCAATTCATGAGAAAAAACCTGAGAATTTCACTGTTGCTGAATCACCAGTTAGGAAAACAATGAAAGTCAACGGCAATTTTTTACTCCTAAGAAAAATATAGAACAGTTTACTACTTTCTACATTGTAGTAAAAGCTGCCATTGCTTTTCATTGTCTTTTTATCTGGTGATTCAGTAACAGTGATATTCTCAGGCTTTTTTCTCATGGATTGAATTTTTTACTACCATGAGAAGTTTTTTTAGTTTAATCTTATTTTTATTGAATTTTCCGGACATGGAAAAGGTACAGGAGACAAAAACGGATATACAGGATACAATCAGGTAGACAGGCCCCCTCCATATCCCCCCACGCGCCCACCCCCCCGGAGCTGACAATGTAAAACTTCTCCCAACCCCCTCCCCCACCAACGGCAGGTAACTCGTGAGCCAAGGCACCCACAATGATCAACCATCAGTGTCTGCATCCCACATCTCCAATTGTTGAGTCAGCCGCAAAGGGAGAGGGCTGGGCCCATCATCAGGTAGCACGTGTCGGGGGCAGGGAAGGTGAACGCCTACCGCTAACCGTCCCAGCAGTCAGTGTGTAGGACGTCGGAAGTGAAAAGGCGGGACATCCACGCGGAAAGAGCGCAAAGAGGAGGGCCAAGCCCAACCCCGTGGGAGAGGCATGGGGGCGCCTAAGGAGACAGGGAGGGGCCAAGTCAGAGAGCAAGGAAAGGAGTGGGGACCAGGAGTGAGAGAGGAGGGAGGGAAAGAAGGGAGGTTAGTGTAAATAATAACGGGGAGGCCAAGGGGATCCAGCTCTAGGGTCAAATCCAAAAGGGCACTGAGAAAGGACTCCACCAGTCAGTCTCCGCCAGGGGGCCTCCCTCACCCCTGGCCGACATCCACCATCGAAAAAAATCCTTCGCTTCGTCTGTCTCTCTAAATCTGATCCAACCTGTCCAGGTCTCCAAGAACCTCTCGTTATTTCCTTTATCCTCCGAGATAAGGTCTTCCATTCTCATGATGTGGTCCATTTCCGCGAACCATTCTGTCATACTGGGTGACTGTGAGGACTTCCAGTGCCTAGGGATAATCATCCTTGCCGCCGTTAAAAAGAATTTGAGGACCCCTTTCTTCACTTTGGCTATTGGTCCCGGGATCAAGGAGAGAAGAGCAATCTCAGGGCTGTTTGGTACGACAAAGCCTTCCACCTCAGTGTGAATTTTGAAAATAGCGTCCCATAATCTCCTAACCGGAGGGCATTCCCACCAGATATGGAGGATCCCTCCTTGGGACTCCCCACATCTCCAGCATGCACCTGATTCGTTTGTTGAGAATGCGGCAATATCCACCGGGCACCTATACCACCTTGTGAGGACCTTATAATTTTTCTCCTGTGCCGTACCGGCGCCAGAAAACCCATGCGTCAAGGTGAATATCTTTAGGGCCTCTTCCCTGGAGATCGAAATCCCCAGGTCTCTCTCCCATCTGGACAGGAACTCAAGTTCCGAGGCATGTCTGGAGGCCACCAATAGGTTGTAGAACTTAGAGATCACGTGTTCCAGTGGTCGGGGTTGCGTGAGAAACTCCTCTAGTGGGGTTAAGGGAAGGGATGCCTTCTCGAGGTGCCCTTCTGTGGCGAGGAATGTCTCCAGCTGACGATGTAGGAGCCATGACAGCGGACCTCCTGCATTTTGCAATGTTAACTCCGTTAGGGAGGGCAACCTTCCTCCCACAAGGATGTTGCGCAGCCTGGTGTCATCTGTCTCCTTCCAAATCAAAAACCGAGAAGTATGCTGCCCCGGAATGAAGTCCGGATTGTTGAATAATGGAGTAAGAGGACCCTGTTTATGCACCAGCTCCCCTTGTCGTTGGATCCTGGTCCAGCCGGAGAGAAAATGCCGGGTTAGAAATGGGAAACCCCTCCTGCCTGTGCCGCCTGTGGTTGACACCCATTACCATGAGAAGTTTTTTCAACTCTTATTGAATCAGGGCCATTGCCTTGGAATACAGATCTTCCTTCAAGACTCAGTTTGCTTGTATTAATTTTTTCAAGATTTTACTGTATTTTGTTGCAATTATTCCATACACTACATTGAAAAACCCTCCATTGTGTTCTTCCTTTACTACCTAATAGGAATATTTATCTGCTCTGCATGAAACCAGGTCCTGTGTGTGTTGCTGCTGTGGGTTTAGCATCTCAGGGGATCATGAGTGAACCTTTTTCATAACACTAATAACAGTCATAGTGAGGTTTAAAGGGGTTTTTATGTTTTCAGCATCTTATAAGCCGTTTTATGTTGGTTACAGTTATACCAGCTTCTGTTACCACGTAAATCCACATCTTATAAATCTTAGGAACTCAAATGCACATAATTACTAAATGGCCCCAGTCTTCCATGGACCCACAACGAAAATCCCCATGATGCATTTTGTTTCCCATTATTCCAGAATTAAAGAGCGACATTGCTCAGAATAATTATCTTAAAATCTTTTTGCAGCATGTATTCGCTACTTGCAGGCTTAGTATTGTTCCTTCTTTCAGGTGGATGTTAATTAAAGTGGACCAATCATGGCCCAGGCCGGCTCTGAAATCTAAATAATTCCAGGACAGGCTCACTAGGTGCCCGTGGGGCATGCCCCACTGTGTGAACAAGAACCAAGGACATCTGCAAGCCCCTACCTTTCCCGGTTCCTCGCACAAATGCTGGCCGCCTCTGCATCCCTGTCAAAATCTTAGTGATTGTTCCACTTTAAATGCTGTGTAATAGAAAATTGTGGATAGCAGTTCCTCCCCTTCGGATTGTCAGCAGACAACCCCCCAACTCCTGAACCAATAGGGTATTTCTATAAGTGCTTATGGATACATTAACTGGCAAATTGCCAGCAGAGGGCAGACTGCCAACTAAGAAGCTCGCCCATGGTTTTCTCAGCAGCCACTGCACAGCAGGAGGGGCTTCGAACCTGTCGGCTTAATAATCAGTTTAGACATAGTTGCCTAATTTAAAAAAATGCAAAACATAGAAACATTTGTCAGCACATGCATTTTGAAGAACTTACTGATATGAACCATCTTATGCCAAGTCAGGACACAAATCTCTAGAGAGTCAAACATTTCCCCTTCATTTACTCCACCAAGGCTGATATTAAAAATAACCTTTAGGTACCTTAGAGAAAACTATGACAATTTCAGGCAATTGGAAATGCAATTAAAATGACACTGAAACCAACAAAAAACATGGTGGCTGCACACTAGGGCGACATCTGGAAACAGCGCCAACCATATAGAAGCTTTTCCTAACTACAAAATGGCGCCGCTGTTAGGAGCGTGCCCTGCAGCCATGCCAGCCCCTTGGTCTCCATGTAACACGCCGGACCAACTCAACTCTATCCCAACCCAATACAAGGGCAAGGGAGGGAGACGTAGGAGTGGAACGCATGTAGCGTTTCACCAAGGGCCGGCGCAAGCTCACAGGAAAACTCCACCGTGCGCCAATAAAATACAGACATCATCCACAGGCATGGATGTCACAACTAACCCGGCATGAGGCAAAACTTTCCTATACAAGCCTAATCACACCAAGACTCCAAAACAAGATATAGTCTTTACACACCTAACCCATGGTCACTTACACTGTATAAGGAGAACTAACAAATCATTGGAGAAAACACTCCCCAAATACATATCTTAAAACATCATAATTTGGTTTGATTTTGGTGTCACCAGTCACAGCTCCCAGTCAAACAAGAATTGTGTAATGTTGCCTGTCAAAGTGAGATGCGATGGGTCAGAAAATGAATTACTGTAGATTGCTGCTTTAACACCTTAACATAAGCTCCTTATTTATATCTATGAGGCAGTAAACAGGAGCAGAAAATACCTTACCACTATTGGTTTCCGCTGTTATCAGTAGAAAACAATGGGAGCATTGTACCTCTCTGATCACATTTGTCAGCAGTATCTCGTTCAATACTGCTGGGAATAGCAGTATCAGGTGATTACAGTGCCTTAGGTGGCAGATTGTGGGGAGGGTGTTTTGGCTGAAGCAGATAAACATTTTTTTTTTATTTCTATTTTATTTTACAATCTATTTTTTGCCTCCTAGCCATAAAGAGATCCTTAAAGTGGACCGTCACCCATGGGTGATATAGATTCCCGGGCCGATCACCCCCCTCACCGCGGGACATCCGAGATCGGGATGTCCCGCGGTGAGGGACCCCCCCCAAAACCCCAAAAGAACTCACCTGATCGGCGGAGGCAGCGGTCGCCGCCGCCTCCCGCGCACTCCTCTAGCCGTGCGCGCGCCCGCGCCGGCCGTTTGTGAATGGCCGGCGCGGGCGCGCGCACTGTCAGAGGGGCGCGCGGGAGGCGGCGGCGGACGCGCTGCCTTGTCCGCCGCTTGTCCGTGGGAGCGTGGTGAGGTGAGTTTGCGGGTTTCTGGGGGGTTTTACACAGCGGGGCACCCCTAATCGGGGTGCCCCCCTGAAGTGGACCAAACCCAGGATAGTCAAAATCCTGGGTGTTGGTCCACTTTAAGAGCATTGTGCTTACTTACTTAGCCTGACATCATCCCACCCCACATTTTCTTTCCCAAGCTGGGGCAGCCACAGGTGGGATGGGAGGGCTGGTGTACACTTTTGGTCATAGGTGTCAGAATAGATAGATGTTGGTCTAATGAGTATTTAACTATAAGATATCAGAAGTGGTGTATTAGAAGCATTAAACGGGAACCAAGGTCTAAAAATATCCCCCACTACCCTGATTGTGTACTTTAATTTGGCATAATAATAGCAAGTAAATAAATGTATAATTTTAAAGTCCTGATTTGTGGTGCACACAGTGTATTATTAAAAAGGTAGCTTGAGAATGATGCACACTTCCCACCTGCTTGTTGCTGAAACGCATGTAAGTTGTAAGTACTTTAGTTCTATTTTAGAATTACTGTATAGCAATCCCATTTCCCCAAGGGGGAAGTGGCACAACAAAGAGGAACTAAAGTCTTATTTATTCCCTCCTCAGCCTGGCCTAACAATAGGAAGCGTTAACACCAAAAGTGTCTGGGGCTGTGCGGCCCTGTCCATAATAAATTGCATAATGTTATTTATCACATCCAAGCTATACCTACATCATAACTGAGATCACTCATATGTTCTGCAAATGCTGATACTCGCCTACTTCTAAAAACATGTTATGATGTAAATATGGGTCTTAAAGTGGACCAACACCCAGCAGAATTGGTGCGGGAATCTATAAGATTCCCAGGCCGATCCAATCCCTCCCCGCGGGGCATCCAAAATCGGGATGCCCCACTGTATGAAACCTTACCTGCATACCGGTCCAACGGTGCATGCGCGGGCATCTCGCGCTTCTATCTAGCAGGGTGCGTGCTCGCGCCGGCCATTTGTGAATGTTAGAGGGAAGCGCGAGATGCGAGCGCCAGCATGCTCGGAGCCGCTGAGCTAAGACGTCTCTTAGCCGTGCATAGCTCAGCGGCTCTGAGCGCGCTGATTGGACGAGCGGCCGCGCATGCACCATAGAAGCAGGGTAAGGTGAGTTGAAGCTAGCAATCTGCGGGGTTTCACATAGCGGGGCACCCCTGATCGGGGTGCCCTGGAGAAGTGGACCAAAACCCAGGATAGTCAAAATCCTGGGTATTGGTCCACTTTAATGAGATTACATTTTAAGAACACATTTAGTTGTTTCCAGGGCTTCTTTTTTAAGTGAAGGTGGGCCTTGTCTGTTTAGTTCCCCAGGCATTATGTGGCTTGCTCAAGAGCATTTAAGTCATGTCCTGGAATTGAACCTGCCACCATCTGGTTACAAGGCCGCTTCCTTACCACTAGGTACAAAGTTAGTATGTACTTTAGGTGACACTTTGCTACCCATTTATGCATATAATTAATGTTATGATATGATTTTAACACCAATAATTTTCCTAGGGTATCAACACTATCTAGTCAATTATTCCAAGTATGTCTCACACCCTTTTTTGGGAAGTATTAATTACACATGGGTTATGGTCCAGTAGAGGGCGAACTTCTGCAGAGATGACTAGAAAAAAGAAGCCCCTCCTGGTCCATAAATACCCTCCCACACATTCCCCAGATAAGTCTCTGCAGGGGGGGAGACGGCGAAGCAAGTCAAGAAGATGGCTGTCTATCTTTCCCTTGCAGGTAAGCCGGGTTTACACCCGGCCAATTGTCCCTATTTCTGCCCGGACTTTAGTTCTTTTTTTTTTTTTTTTAAATTAAACGTTTTTATTGAAGGAAGCAAAAATTACAGTGCTTAGCAACGCAGTGCCACATAAGTACACACAAAGCGGTCAACATATAAACGGAGTCGCACAATGTCAATTTTCAAGAGTCAAGGAAGATACGAATAAAGTGAATAAAGTGCAGAGCCACAACCAGCCCCACTCTCCATATTTTAGGCTGCGATCCCGTTTAGTAATTTACTTTAGCCTCTGCAACTCATGCCTCCAACTCTCTTTTCAAAGGGTAAAGCAAAAAAGAATTAACAAACTATTCGGGAGTAAGTGACAAGAGAGGGGAGGGGACAAGACAGACACATTTAAGGAAGAAGCAGGAGGGCAGGGACAGTATGGGGTAGGAGAAGAAAGCAGCGAAGGAGCCATCCCACCAGCAGCCCGCCCGAGTCAAATAACGTATTCAGAGAACTCCGAGGAGAAAGTGAAACGATGTTTTTCCAAAGTCCCCCTTAGCGAGGCAGTAAGTTCCTCCATCCTATATATCTCCTGAACAGCGGCCAGCCACTGTGCTGTTGTTGGGGGTTCAGTGGACTTCCATTTGGCCGGAATACATGTTCTGGCAGTGCTCAAAAGTGGGGCGAGGAGGGACCTGTGCCTTGATCGCATGGAGGCCGGAGCCAGGTTAAGCAGGTAGCATGCCGGATCCCCACCCAGGTCAACGTCCGTCAATTTCCTAACAACCTCCCTCACCCCCCTCCAGAAATCAGCCAACTTCTCGCACTCCCAGAAGACATGTGTCATAGTCCCTCTATCACGCAGGCACCTCCAACAGAAGGGAGAGGAGGAAGGGAACATGTTTGCCAATAACGCTGGGACACGGTACCAGCGAGAAATAATTTTGAATGTAGTCTCCTGATATTTGCAGGAGATAGAGCTCTTATGCGCCAACTGAATCATGGCAAGCCTTTGCTCGTCCGTAAAGGTTCTGCGCAATTCCCTCTCCCATCCCCTCACGTATGGGGGAACAAAGTCATCCGGAAGCTCTACCAGTAACAAATATGAGTATGACAGAGCTCCTCTAAAATGGCCGGATCCCAAACAGGTCTGTTCAAATTGTGTTAGCCGCCTAGATGTGTCAGCTGTGCACTCGACTGACCGCTGAAGGGTCTGTAAGTGCGTAATGGGTCTGAGGGCAAGGTCGTCAACCAGGGTCTCCGGCCTCTTCCATTCGCCGCCAGCCTGCATGTGAAGTCTCCTGAAACAATTCTGCTGGATCCAAGCCTTGAAGGGACCACCAGTTATCTCCACCGGGAAATCAGGGTGGCCCAGGACAGGCACCATGGGGGACGGCCCGGGGCAAAGACCCGGCCTAGGAAGAAATCTATCCACCACTCTCCTGGACGGGCCAATTGTAGGGTGTTTGTTCAGCTGTGGAAGTCTATTCAGTGGACCCATGGTAAACCCGGAGGAGGGCAAGGAGAGGCATCTTGTTCAAGCTAGACCCACTGTTTCAGAGCGGAGTGTCGGCACCAGTCAATTACCCGGCTCAGATGAGCCGCTGCATGATAGCACCTCCAGTCCGGCAGGCCCAATCCCCTCCTAGCTTTAGAGACTGTCAAAAGGGAAGCCGCCATACGATGAGAGCGACCAGCCCAGACAAACCTAGTGCACATTCCTGTAAGCTGCTTAAAGAAGGTAGAGGGGATGTCGGGGTTGGGAGGGTCTGGAATAGATACAGCACCCTGGGAAGGATGTTCATCTTGACGACACTAACCCTTCCGAACCAAGAAAAGACTCCCCTGTTCCATTTCAGGAGGTCTTCCTCCAACCTTTTTAACAGAGGAGGGAAATTTAGTGCAAATGTTTCTTGCAGTTTGGAAGGGATTCGTGTGCCCAAATACGTAACGGCCTCCCGCTCCCACTTAAAATGAAAATTTTCCATGATGCGACGCAATCTCTCCGCAGGGATATTAATGTTCAAAGCGGAGGACTTCTGGTAGTTAATCTTATAATTGGATACCTCCTGGAAACTCCTAAGCTCTGCAAGAAGGTTTGGCAAGGTGATCTCTGGTTTCGAGACAAAGAACATCAAGTCGTCGGCATAAGCCGCTACCTTGTGCTCGGTCCCGCCCACCCTCACTCCCACAACATCCACATTTTGTCTAACCAACCGAAGGAATGGCTCCAGTGAGAGGATAAAAATAAGCGGGGAAAGTGGGCAGCCCTGCCGCGTCCCGTTAAATAAATGGAAGGCCTGGGAGGGCAAGCCATTTACCACCACGGATGCCGAGGGACAGGTGTATGATGCCAGAATCCGGTGAAGCATCCTGTCGCCCAGCCCAATGTGCCTGAGGGTCTCCTCTAAGAAGGCCCAGCTCACCCTATCAAAAGCCTTGTCGGCATCCGTGGAGAGAAGCAGCGCGGCCTCCCCCATCTGTCGCGCGTGATGGATCACCCCCATAACTCTTATCGTGTTATCTCTCCCCTCGCGATTTGGGACGAAGCCCACCTGATCCCAATGTATGAGGTCCGGGAGGAGGGGGGCTATTCTGTCCGCCAAAATTTTATTATATATCTTGAGGTCGCAATTTAACAGGGATATGGGCCTGTAACTGCCACACTGTGCTGGGTCCTTACCCGGTTTAGGGATAACCGCAATGCTAGCGTGAAGAGTGTCCAGGGGGGGGGAGGCCATCGCCCAGAGAGCCGAAGGATGAAATAAAGTGGGGGCCCAAGGTACCCGCCAACTCCTTATAATATTCCAGGCTAAAGCCATCAGGGCCAGGAGCCCTTCCAGGTTTCATGTTCCCGATGGCCCTTAGACACTCCCCCATGTCAATCTCCTCCTCGAGAGCCTCCACCACACTCCGCCTGAGTTGGGGAAGGCCCGATTTCTGAATATAGGCCCTGACTTTTTGCTGATGAGCCTGAGACTTTTTTTGCGGCAGATTGTACAGGCCATCATAGAAGTCCCTAAAGGTCTTAGCTATATCCCCTATTTTATAGTGCCTATTACCGCCTGTGTCAAGTATGCTGGGGATGAAGTTTCTGGCCCGCTGCCCCCGCAGAGCTCTAGCGAGGGCCCTGCCGCTTTTATTGCTGAATTCATAAAAATATCTACGGCACCTAGCAATCTGGCCCCTCACCTTCACAAAGCTCACATCCCGAAGGGCCTCCCGTAATTTTGCCAATTTTGCACCCAGTGCGGGGTCTAAAGATTGTTTATGCCGAGTCTCCAGGCCCCGAATCTCCTGCAACAGGTGAGCTGTTTGTTTCTCCCTCTCCTTTTTAAGGTAGGCGCCCCGTCTAATCAAAAGGCCCCGGATCACGCACTTGTGGGCCTCCCACTGGGACATCCAAGAAACATCGGGGGTATTGTTTACTGAAAATAATTCGGTGATTTCTGCCTTGAACTCAGGGTCCTGAAGGAGGGAGCCGTTGAGCCTCAAGTGACCTGATGGGAGGGGGAGTCCGGGATCGACAAAGAGATGGAGATGGGAGCGTGGTCAGAAACTGAAATTGAGCCTATAGAAGGCTGCGATATGAGATGCACGTATCTATGGGGGACCAGAAACCAGTCAATACGCGAATAAGTGTTATGAGGGGGGGAGAAGTACGTATAATCCCTTTCTCTGGGGTTCACGATCCGCCATACATCTAAGAGTTGATGTTCAAACAGGAGGGCTTTAATCCTCCTCAAAGCTGAATAAGGTGTGCTAGAAGTCCCCTGAGAGGTGTCAAGCTGAGGATCCAAAACACAGTTGAAATCACCTCCCAAAAGGAGAATGCCAGTAGTGAACTCAGCCAGCCTCTCCAGAAGGACCTCAGGAACTTGGTTTGATTCGAACTCGGACAGTAACATGTCGCCAGCGTCACCCTCTGAGTGTAAAGAGTGCCCCTTACAAAAAGATATCTACCCTCAGAGTCATGGATAGTCTCCCCCATTGTCCAGGGGAGGTGACCCGCCAGGACGATGGCCACTCCCCTTGACTTAGAGTCGGGGGACAGACCATGGTACTGGTGACGAAAGTGACGGCTGGACAAATTGTTTACTCTCCCTTCCTTGAGGTGAGTCTCCTGAAGGAAGGCGATCCCCGCCCCCAGGCGCCTCAGCTCACCCAATACGGAAGAACGCTTAACAGGGGAGTTAAGGCCCTTAACATTCAAGGGAGTGCATTGGACTCTCGACATGTCAGATCAGAAGAAGCAGCCCCCAACTCAAGAATAAGCGGGCACCAAGGAGAGAGGGGTCCCCAGCCAGGAAGAGAGACGACTGAAAGAGGAAGAGGGGAGGGAGGGAGGGGAACGGACTTTAGTTCTTAGTCCCTATGCCTCCCAGCCTTGGCTGTGAGTCCGGGTGAGGGTAGGTTACACCTTAGAGGTGTACTGTATAGGAGCTCTGCTCTTCCGTGAGACCCCCTCCAAGGGGTAGGCGGCCGCCAGGTTCGTGATACTGGCATGGGATGCCCTGTCCGTTTTATTTTCCCTGCGCTACATTCCCGTTCTTTAGGGAGCCAGCACGCCGCCGCTGAGAGCAACAGCCGTGCGGGCCTGGCAAAATGAAACTAAGTGCGCACAATCATTCCCGAAACTAAGTGGGAATGATTGTGCGCACTTAGTTTCATTTTGCCAGGCCCGCACGGCTGTTGCTCTCAGCGGCGGCGTGCTGGCTCCCTAAAGAACGGGCCAGCTCCACAGCATACCGCTGTCTCTGACCATGGTTGGGAGGGGGCGGGGAAAGCAATCTGCGCTGGCCCACCCTCCTTCTTCTCTCTGCTGCTTGATGGACGCCATTTCCTCCGGGTCTCTGTGAGTGCCCTGCGGGGCCTGTTCGTTTTATTTGTACACTGCTGTTAACCCGTTAGGGGCTCTCAGCTCATGGAAGGTGTTTTTTTGTGCTATATGTGTTGACAGTATTTATCAGGAATGAATGCTTATATATGTATATAGCGCTTGGTGTGATTTTTATGGTACCTTATATTGTGTCTTTCAGGGGGAATACCTTACCTTAGATAAAAGGGGGTTCTCCTGGTCCTTAGGTCCTTCGCTCAAATTGGGGTCTATTCCTTGTCATTCACAAATCCTCCCACTAACGGACATTAAGAGGCATCCCGGGTAGCTTATTAGCGTAATTCCCACTGGTAATTGTGACTACCATAAAAAATCACCTTATGGAGGCTTCCCAGGATACCGGGCTCGGGATCCCTTTGGGGCAACCCCAGCAGTGTGTGGTTTGTGGGGTATCCCTTGCGGGGGATAATGTGCTTATTTGCTTACCATGTGCACAGCAGGCCATTGCGCGGCAATCCGGGCCCCTGGCATCTGGATCAGCGCCGCTGGCCTCATCACCTACACCCCCCAAGTGACGTTGTCATCAGTGGGGAGTCGCAATCTGATGTATGTGCTAGATTGGCCAACATTGAGAAGATGATTGCTAGCTCTGTGGCCAGGAAGGCCCCAGCTAGGAGACGACATTTGGCGCCGGATTATGATTATGATTTTGATTATGATGATTATTACTCGTTTACTTGGTCTGATTATTCCCCGCTTGAAGAAGGGAAATTGTTTTCAGACTCTGAAGGCTCTGATGATCAGCAGTTCTTTGATGCTGATGCTGGGCAGGAGCGTGGGGATACTGTGGATACCCCCAGACTTCTGGCCCATATTCTTGAGGTTCTTGCTATTTCCCCTCCTGCGGAGGCCCCTCCGCGGAAGGGGGGATTTTTTGGGGCCACTAAGGCTCGCCTTGAGTTTCCTGATCAGAAGCATTTTGACAAATTGATTCTTAAGGAATGGGAAAAGCCCAGCCGGCTTCCCGGTATTCCTCAGGGGTGGGATAGGAGGTATCCTGTGGACACGGTGAAATGCTAGTCGTCACCCCCAGAGGTCGACATTCCGGTTCTGGGTTTGTCCAACACATTGGTGGTGCACTCACCAGACTCCACCACGCTGAAGGATAGTGAGGACCGATGTCTGGATCAAATGGCGTCACATGCCTGTGTGGGTTCGGCCTTGCGTCCTGTTTGTGCTTCGGCTCTCACAGCAGTGGCTACCAGATCTGTAATTAGGGCCTGTTGAATGGTCCCCATCTTAACCCTGCTAGTGATGAGTTTGCAGCACTTACGCGGTGTGATTTGTTCATGACCTTTGTCTTATCAGCCTTGGACGATACAATATGTATGTGTAGTAGAACCTCGGCTTTGCTTGTTGCTATTCGCCGATCAGTTGGTTGCGCCAATGGGAGGCTGACATTGCGGCTAAGATGGCGCTTACAGGGCTACCCTTGTTGGGTATGCGCCTGTTTGGGGATAAATTGGACTCGGTGGTGAAAGAAGGGAAGTTGCCACAATGCAAAAAGCAGCGCCGGCCCTTTCAGGGAGCAGGCTCCCTTAATCCTTCCTTTCGTGGCTTTTGAGCAAGCAGGGGAGTTGCTTACTCTGCGTCCAGAGGTGATCCCTGGGGTAGGGGCAGAGGACGTGCCCGTCCCGGGACTGCCTGGGGTATAAAACCCAAGGCCGCTGCCAAACCCTCTCAGCTATGAGGGGGCGCCCTCATCCTCGCGGGTGGGGGAACGGCTCCGGCTCTTCGCCCAGGTCTGGGCCCGGGAGGTCACAGACAACTGGATCCTGGAAGTGGTCTCTTCTGGGTACAAGCTGGAGTTCGAGTTCCGACCTCCTCACAGATTCCTCAGGTCTCGGGTTCCTTCGGAACCCCGGGACGCGCAGGGGTTTATATTGACAGTAACAACCTTCTGCACATGGGGGTCATCTGCCCGGTGCCCTCCTCAGAGAGAGGCCGGGGCTATTACTCCAACCTTTTTTTACAGTGCCCAAAAAGGATGGCTCCATAAGACCCATTCTGGATCTAAAGATTTTCAACAGGTTCATCAGAACCAAGAAATTTCGCATGGAGACTCTGTGCTCGACCATCAACTCCCTTCGTCCAGGGGACTTTATGACGTCCATAGACCTCAAGGACGCTTACCTTCATGTGCCGATCTTCCTGGGACATCAACGGTTTCTCAGATTTGTGGTGGGAGATCAGCACTATCAGTTTGTGGCTCTTCCTTTTGGGCTGACCTTGGCACCAAGGGTGTTCACCAAGGTGTTGGCGGGTATAATGGCCCTTCTCAGAGCCCAGGGCATTTGCATTGTGCCGTATCTGGACGACCTTCTCATCACGGCATCCTCTCTCGATCAAGCGGAGCTGGACACCAGGTTGGTGGTGTCAATGCTGGAGAGGTTTGGTTGGGTGATCAACTATCCCAAGTCCTCTCTCTCCCCGTCAAGGGAGGTTTCCTTTCTGGGCATGAATCTGGATATCATTCAGACCAGGGTGTTCCTACCTCCGTCGAAGGTGGAGACGGTTCAAGATCTGATACGTCTTCTTCTGTCCATCCCTCGCCCATCCTTCTGGCAAGGGATGAGGCTGGTGGGATTGATGGTGGCCTGTTTTGAGGCGGTTCCCTTTGCTCAGTTTCACATGAGGCCTCTTCAACTCCATCTGTTATCGGCTTGGGACAGATGCCCTCTGTCCTTGGATCAGTCATTTGTGATGTCTCCCCCGGTCCGGCAGTCTCTTCAGTGGTGGCTGGAACCGAGGAATTTGCTGAGGGGCAGATCTTTTCTGGCCCCTTGTTGGGAGATGGTCACCACAGACGCCAGCCTGTCGGGCTGGGGGGGTTTCTGGAAGGAACATCAGTTCCAGGGGCTGTGGGGTCCTCAGGAGGTGCACATCCCCATCATCGTCCTGGAGCTGAGGGCAATTCGGTTGGTGCTGTCGCACCTGACGCATCATCCCCAAGGCTTGCCGGTTCAGGTTCGATCAGACAATCGGACTACGGTTGCTTACATCAATCACCAAGGAGGAACTCGCAGCAGGAGTGCCCTCAGGGAAGTGACTCTGATTCTTGCATGGGTCGAGAGCAATGTTCCATGCATCTCGGCGGTGTAAATTCCAGGGGTGGAGAACCTGGAAGCGGACTTTCTGAGCAGGGGGTCCTCTCGCCGAGGGGAATGGTCCCTCAACTACGAGGTATTTCTATCCAAGTGGGGGTTCCCGGGGGTGGATCTCTTTGCCTCCCGTCACAACCACAAGCTCCCTGCTTTTGTGTCTCTGTCCCAGGATCCTCTGGCTCTGGCAGTGGATGCCATGTCCCTTGCCTGGCGGGATCTGGGTCTCCTCTATCTGTTTCCCCCCTTCTCCATGGTAGGCAGGGTGGTGCGCAGGCTGGTGCAAGAGGGGGTGCCAGCAATCTTGGTGGCCCCAAGGTGGCCAAGACAGGTGTGGTTCGTGGACGTAGTCCGGCTGGCAGTCGATCAATTCAGGCTGCCTCTGGTTCCGGATCTGATCACACAAGGTCAGCTTTGTTACCACAATTTACAAACGCTGGCTTTGACGGCGTGGCTGTTGAAACCTTCATCTTAAAGGAAAAGGGTTTGTCTGAAGCCGTTGTCCAGACTCTTGTCAGGACTAGGAAGAAATCTTCCTCTAATATCTACTACAGGACCTGGCGGGCCTACATTGTTTGGTGTGAGGCTAGGGCCTTTCCTTGTCGGGTGTTTTCCATTCCTCGGATTTTGGAGTTTCTTCAGCATGGTCTGGACAATGGTTTTCAGCTTAGCACTCTTAAGGGGCATGTGTCCGCTCTGGCGGTTTTCTTTCAGAGATCTTTCACTCTTCATCCTTTGGTTAAGACCTTTTTTCATGTGCGCCCTCCTCGCAAACCCATGTTACCTGTTTGGGATTTAAATTTGGTGTTGTCTGCCCTTCAGGGTCCTCCTTTTGAACCAGTGCAGGATTCTGCAGTATCCATTTTCACCTTAAAAGTTGCCTTTTTGGTGGCTATCACCTCTGTTCGACGTGTTTCTGAGTTGGCGGCTCTGTCCATTCAGGCCCCTTACTTTGAAAGGTTGTCTCTGCCTTTCATCTCAATCAGGACATTGTGCTTCCTTCATTGTGTCCTAAACCTAGCAATGACGAGCACTCTCTGGACGTTGTTAGATGTGTAAAGTACTATCTGGTGGCTACTTCACCATTCCGGAAGACGGACGCATTTTTTGTGGTGCCCTCTGGGCCCAAGAAGGGTTTGGCCCCCGTCAAGTCTACCATTAGTAAATGGATTCGTCAGGCCATTTTTAGGGCCTATTCTGCTAAGGGGAGGGATCCCCCTTTCCAGATCACTGCTCATTCTACTCGTGCTGTTGGGGCTTCCTGTTCATACTCTTTCCAAGTTTTATAAGGTTGGATGTGGATGTGGATGTGCGGGCCTCAGCGGATGCTGTTTTTGGCCGCAAAGTTCTGCAAGCTGCAGTGGTTTAATTTGTGCACTATTGGCTGTTGGGATCCCCACCTTTTTTGGACACTGCTATTGGATGTCCCACGTGTAATTAATACTTCCGAAGCAGGGTGTGAGACATACTTGGAATAATACCATTTTGTGATTACTCACCTGTAAAATGGGTATTATAAGTATGTCTCACACACTGCTTCGTCCCACCCTGAGTTGTATCTTGGATCCTCTATATGGTGAAACTTTTTTCTCATTGATTTTATTGGCTCTTCCTGGTCCCCTTATTGCTTTCTTATACTAAGGGAATGTGTGGGAGGTCCCAGGTATTTATGGACCGGGAGGGGCTTCTTTTTTCTAGTCATCTCTGCAGAAGTTCGCCCTCTACTGGACCATAACCCACGTGTAATTAATACTTCCGAAGCAGGGTGTGAGACATACTTATAATACCCATTTTACAGGTGAGTAATCACAAAATGGTATTTTTTGGTTCTATAGGGGGTTGAAATATGTGCTTCTAAATGGAAAGTATGTATGTAATTTATCCACCCTATTTATACAGCAGGTTGTGCACTAGGACAAAGTACGCTTTTTGATTGTGGGAAGGGGTTTCAAGTGAAGGAGGAACAAGGCAAATTAATAATTTCTATAGTTAACCTGATATGCAGCTGCAGTTTCCATCGGATGTTTAAAATCTTGTCTCATGTGCCTTCCTTTTAATTCCATTCCTCTATGACCATGTGCAAATGTGGTCACACAGCCATTCCTGTCCTTCGGCCCTCCCAGTGTGAGTGAGCCCAGTAAGAAGGAGCGCTGTGGGTTGCTAGGCTCATTCATTCTGGCATCACTGGGAGACAAAAATGGCTGTGCAACCACATTTGGAGCACGGAATGAAAGATAGGCACACACCTAGAAGACCTGATACAGCATATGCAGTGGCGTAACTAAATGTGACAGGGCCTTGGTACAAACATTTCATGGAACCGCAAAGTCAAATGGTGCTTCCTTTCTCTAAATGATGCCAAGTGAGCACAAATATGATAAAGTGGAGGAGCAAAAATGATGGTGCCCGATGTGGTTGAACCCCCTCAAATTACACCCCTGAGCATATGTAAATGGAGAGACACATGCTTCAGGTGATATTCTTGATGCTTTATTATTGCCGTCACCTGGACTGTGAGGGTAGGTATCCGAGTGGTTAGGAACAAATCTATCATTTTGTATGGGTTCAGTTAAGCATTTCTGTAAGTCTTTATAAACTACTACCTTATAAATACATTTACACCCAACTCTGCAGCCCCCCCCCCCCCCCATTCGAGTCTTAAGTGTACTTACCATTCCACGACCTCATTCCTTCAAAAAGCTAATACCTGTGTTGTCCAAAATGCTCTAGCAGTAAGCTTCATGTAGGCACCTATAGGGCACCTGTCCCTGGCACGCCCAAAGCTAAATCCATTGACTTCCATGGGACCTGCTTCAAAGTCATATCACAAAAACCACCTGTCTACCCACACCCGTAGTGACCCACTTATTTTGTTGAAGGGTACAATGAAACTCCAAGTCATTTCCAAATCCCAGATGGGCAGGGGGTGAAGGGAAGAAGGGAACATTTTGCTGCTAGCCTAGAAAACATGTTGGGGTTTGAAATACAATAGGCCACGGCATAACAGTACACAGTTATTATTAAAAGTATGTTCGAAAATTAATATTATTTCTCTACCTGGAAATACAGTGTAATACACACGGCAAGAAACTCATGCACATTTACTTTGACGTACTACTAGAAAAGTATGCTGGTTTGATAAATTTCATCACTTTTAATTAAACATACACATTTTCCTAGAGCTAGAATGACGTATTCATACTAGTCATGGTAGTTAAGCAGTCCTGGGAACTTGGGCAAAGAGATCTGCAGCTGGAATGCCTAAGAAATATAAAATCTTGGGAACAGATCAGCTCTGAAATCGTAATCTCAGATTGAATAATCCTTTAAATATAAAACACACTACATGCAATGACTTCATCATTTTATGTATGAAACAAGAAGAAATATCTTTGCATATATGTTTGTGCGTCGTGCAGACTTTTTTTTTATTGGTTGGTATGTTGGTATGTTTCTGGTGATCGCCTGACCTATCATTCCACTTCCACGCACAGCTGAAAAAATGTGCGTGTCTGATAATTTCATCACTTTCAATTATATAAAAAAAAGTTGCCTTTTCTAGCAGATGTTTTTCGTGTAACTTATCTCACTGTTATCTAGGTAGATGATGATGTAGGTGGCAAAGTATAGGCTGGCCATAGACCAGGGAGATAGCTTTCAGAAAAGATAATCAGTGAGATATCGGCACCACTCTGTCCCTTCTCACCCATACCCACAACTGATGTGTGCGTAACTGCTTTTTGTCCTTATACAAGAAAGAAAAAAATATATTACTTATTAGGCTAGGTAAATATGTGGCTGCTCCCCCAGTGGGATGACCTTGTGGGAGTAGCAATGGGGAACATGTATAAGCCATGGCTCAAACAGTCCACAAGCAGAAGATGGGGAGTGCCACCTCTGAAGGGTGTTTGCCAGACGCTGGGTACAGCTTGATCTTTTATTTTGTTGTTTTTCTAACAGTTTATCCTTGCAGCTGTTCGTGTACACGCTCCTGCTAGATTTTAACTCTGATGCCTGAAATTTGGAGGTATCATAAAATGATTAAATATTAAAATATGTCAAAAACATTAGGATGGGTCACTCCTGCATGAAAAATCCACCCATGCTTTTTTAATTTTAGTAGAAAGTAAAGAAAATCGGGTAACAGTGGTTTACCTTTTGACTTTGACAGGGCTGCTGAGTTCCAAATGTCTCTCTCCTAAGTATGGAAAAACAGGCTTTACTTACCTTGTCTCCCCCCACAGCAGCTTCCTTATTGGGAATCATTGGAAGCCCGTTCACTGTTTGCTAGTAAACTGGTAGATGCGGCTCTTTCCCCACACTGACGCCACAATGACTGGAGAGTGTTGGTGTATCCACTGTGACAGAGTGGGTGTGCCACTATCTGAGAGCACTTTCTATTTGCAAGACAGCAGGGAAACACAAGCATGCCGCTGGACCCCTTCTACACTCATAGGTTTGTGGCCCAAGATCCAGAGTAAGCTACTTGCCCAAATAGGGACTCCTAACAGCTTATTGCTATTAGCTGTGTTTATCCTAATGTCCCCCACTAGCTGAATCACTGGTCAGGCAGTTAGTCTTTTGCAGTCCTTGCCTTTAAAGGGACATTCCGGGCAAAAGGTTAAACGAATCTGCTCTCCCAATGTTTTCTGTGAGAGGCTGCAGGCTTCACTCAGCCATTTTTTTTTCTTTAAGGGACTGCAAGCCCACATAAAAAAACAGACAGACACCTTTCAATCCTGCAAGAGCCCCCGGCCAGTCCGCCACTCAGAAACTTCTTTTTGAGAATGAGGGGCACCATTAGCATCGCTGTTGGTTGTGGCCCTGCCGCTCTGTGCCGATCACAGTGCCTGAGTACACCCTCTTCCATTCATTGCAATGGAGGGAATGTGCCAGGCAATACCTTGGAGGGAGTATACCGAGTCAGTGTGCCTGACCTGAGGGGCAGTTGCATCACACATGGGCGTCGTAAATGCTCACCTTCTACTGGGCCTCCTCAGGAGCAGAGCAGGACTCATCCGTGGAATTTAGTGAGGGGTTGGAGAAAGCTTAGTTAACAGATAGGAGCAAGTTCAATAAGGTTTAGCATTGGAATGCAAAGTTCTGGTGAATGAAAGATGCAGCCCCTGACAACCAGCATGGGGCAAGCAGAAAGCAGGCTAATTTAACCCTTTGCCTGGAATGTCCCTTTAATAGTAGAATGTTACATTTTTTATGCCTATTCTTTCCTGCACAGGTTGCAAGTAAATCATTCTTCTGCCATCCAGCAAGTTAATGCAGTTTTTTAATATTTGACCATTTTGTGCAATAGATCTCTAGATTTGTATATCTCGATCTATAGGCTTTCTCTGTTATAGTCACCTAAAGAATGTTTGTAAGTGGGTGTTCCTTTTTGGAGCATGCTTTTCTGTGGGAGGGAGATGAGAAAGAGGCTCAGTAGTCTAGAGGCATTGAACTTACTGAATCCAGTCCTACACAGTGGGCATGATTGATTTCCGTGTCATGCTCTTCAAGCACAAGGCTTAGTTCTGGTAACAACAGGATATGATCCTCAATGGCCCCCAGTTGAGAAATCCCTATCATACAATGTTCTTATGCGTTAAATGGATGGTTGGCACTCTTTTCTCATGAATGACCCTTCAATGAGATTCATATCCTCTCTGGCTCCCCTAGTATGGGAGTTGCCACACTGAAGCATTCAGAAAGCTGTCCATCAGCTACATTGGCAGCCTTACCAGTAATAGCAGCTGATGATATACCAACATAGAACACCCTGTTGATACATTGCACAAAGATTAGGATATATATATATATATATATATATATATATATATATATATTCTTCTTTAAAGGTACTACATAATAATTCATTTAATTAGGATCATTACTTTTAGTTATGCTCTCTGACACATATATTATTGGAAAAAAGGAAACCCTGACATTTTGCGTAGCTTATGCTGACCCACCTGATGACTCAGGTATTGCACAATGTATTGAACGGTGTACACTGTTAGTTATTTGAACAAATGTCTAAAGGAAATTGTTAGGGCACCTTCATATTGTTTCAATAAATGAGAGATAGATAACGCTATTATTTATAGCTCAGAGATGCAATAGTGTACACACTTCTGGCCGGAAATCTAAAAGGGGAAAACACATATTAAATCAAAACTATAGTCACAGCGACCCTTGTGGCCACTTTACCACAACCTTCCACAACATGCTGAACTTGTGCGCTAAAAGCCAAAAATCAGGCAGAACACTCATCTCAACATGTTCCTGGGACTGCCGCAGACGTGTCTGCATCACTACCCTGCAGACAATCAATAGATTTTGCTGGACAAACATATATACACACCAGGTAAACCCAGTTGTCCACCTACAGTAGTGCAGAATGTGTGGGCATGTGTTACATGGATTTTAATTATATTGAATAAAGCAGGGATTTTAAGGACCATTGATGACAAGATATTGTGGTTTGATATTCTATTACCTTAAAAAAATATCTAACATTGCAGAAGTGGTCACAGAATTTTTGCCATTTAAAAAAAAAAACAAAACATTAATAACAATTAATTATGCATATTTAAAGATTGCTCCATTGAAATGCATTGGAGTGCGCCAGGTAGCGAGAGGTCATACCTGTCGCTGTTCAAGGTCGCTCGCTGGCGCTGTGGGGTGAGGCTGGAATAATGATGAATGATTCGCTATCTGGCGCTCTGTCAGTCGCTAAGCAGGATCGGCTTCATAAATGTGTGATTGCGGAGGGGAGCCGGCGTTCTCGTGGCGGTGAGCGTCATGCTGATGTCCCTGCTGTGCTGGCGAGCAGGGCTTTACAGCCCGAGGCCCTGCGGGACTATTTCCACCCGTCCTCTTTGTGAAGAATATGCCTCCCAGCCTGTGCTGCGTTGGTCGGGTGAAGGTAGGCAGTACTTCGTGTGCTTAACGGAGCCATGCTCCACCGCAATCCCCCACCATAGGGTAGGCGGTTTAGGCTGAAGGTGAGCCTCTAGTGGATGTCCCTCCCGCATTATTGCCCCGTACCCCGGGTAGTGCTGGACCCTGTGTAAAGGGTCGCCATCCTCCCTCATTTCCCCAACTAGTTAGGGGGAAAAGAAAGGGGGGGGGGGGTATGTGTGTGGCGGTCCCAGTGTACCAGTATACCAGTATATCACGCTTATGGCCTTATTTCTGCCCTTCATTAACATTGGAATGTCAGAGCCGTGCTGTTTGCTCGTTATTCGGTTTTCGGCTGCCGCCGTATGTCTTATACACAGTTTGCTGCGTTGTCCAGATGCTGTGGCGCCTTTTCCTTACTCAATGTAACGTTTTTTCTACAAATCCTTAAGCGTGTGATTGTGTCCTTGCCTTGCCGTTACCTCAGAGCTTCGCGCTCTTCGGAGTGGGTGGAGACTTGAATTGGCGCGCTCCGCGTCACGGCCGAGCATCGAGCCCACCCGCTGGGCGCCATTTTGCTGATCTTCGCGCGCGCGTGGTGGCGGTTCCCCTCCTCCCTTGGTCTGTAAGTGCCCTCGCGGGTGACTCCTTTTATATGTTTTTCCAGCTGCGCATGGCTCTGACACCCATTCTTCTCCTTACGTCTTTCAGGCGCCAAGATTCCGGTGGCATCCCCCGGCCTGATATATATCTTAAACGGGTTCACATTTAAATTCTCCCACATTCCTAGCGGGTCTTGGGGCATCCAGGGTTGCTTACAGCATAAATCCCTGCTGGCATATTGCTTTGATAATCACCATATGGAGGCATCTCAGAATTATGTGTCCGGGGTCCCGCAGGCACAAGACCGGCTGTGTACTGCGTGGGGTCAACCCCATGCTGAGGCTGACAGAGCACGGGTCTGCAGACCGTGTGCTGAACTAGCACTGGCCCTGCAATCAGGTTTACCAGTGGCTGCACCTCGCTTCAATACACCTGTCTCCCCGTGTTTAAATCTCGCTCCTGATGAGTCGCACTCGAGCAGGGATGACCAGCAGGTGGTGCCGCGCAGTCTTCCTACGGCTGAGCAGGTGATGCCTGGTTTGGCAGAGCGCTTGGGCACTGGAAAGAAGCGGTCCCTGACGCCTCATGGTTCTGTTTCCCACTGAAACTGAAGAGTCTGCTGCTATGCAGGTCCTTGATCCTTCTGATGAAGGTGAACTATTCTCAGGTTCCAGTTCCTCAGACGAGATACCTTGGAGCCGTGATAATTCTGGCCCTGGTTCCTGGGGCCTGTGTGACGCTGATGAATTACTTATAAAGATCTTTGAAGTACTATCCATCTCTCCTCCGGGAGAGTCTCCCAAGCTCAAGAGGGAGAGTTTCCACACGGCGACGCCGCGCTTGGAATTTCTGGAGCAGGATCATTTCCAGGCTCTTATACCTAAGGAATGGGAATCACCTTGTAAACTTTCAGGAGTTCTGGGATTGGAAGTACCCTTTTCCCCCTGATGTGGTTGGCTGCTGGTCAGTTCCTCCCGAGGTGGATGCACCTATTATTGGGGTTGCTAACCTTCCCTTCATGACAGCCTCTATTCATCGTACCCTTCGGGATGCTGAGGACCGGCGCATTGACAGACTGGCTTCCCACGCCTTTTCGTGTGCATGGACGGCTCTGCGCCTGTCTGAGCCGCGGGCGTCACTGCGGTGGCCGCCAGGACCCTTCTTAGGAAGATACTTGACCACCAGCCGGAGGATCTCCCTTGGGAGGTCTTTAATGCACTGTCTGATTGTGATGTTTTTGTGAGGTTTATTCCCTCAGCGATGGATGACACTGTTAAAATGTGCGCTAGAACCTCGGCTCCTGTGGTGGCTATTCGCCACCTGCTTGGCTGCGACAGTGGGGGGCTGACAGTGATACTAAAAAGGCTTTTACTGGCCTTCCTTTTTAGAGGACGACACTTATATTGGGGCCCGGTTGGACCTTTTTGGAAAAAGGGGTAAGGCACCCTCGAGCAGAAGGCCGTCTCGGCCTCCCAGGGGCAGGGACACCCCTCCCCCTCCCTACGTTAGTGTCAAGTGCGAACCAGAAGTGTGCTTCCAACTCTTTGGAGTGGAGACCCGCCCCAGGGGGGGCAGGCAACGCCCTGGGACCTCCGGCAGGGCGAAGTCCAAATCTGCCAAAACCGCACAAGCATGAAGGGACGCCCTCGTCATGTTGGGCGAGGGGACTGCCGCAGCACTGAGCTCCTATTGCAGGGCGCCATGCTTCTTTCAGGTTGTTAAAGGAGGTAGTCCCCCCGGATGCAGAATGGAGTCTGCTGAGCGGTCCCTTTCTAAGGCTATCGGGGTTCTTCTAGTCCCTGTTTTCCCTTCGAGAGTTAAGGCAGGCCGAGTTTGGCATGTAGGGTCTGGGCTCTCTTACAGGTTGGCCCTTGAACTGTGATTGCATCCACATTACCTTTCCCCTCCGGGATGAAGCAGTCTGACCCAGGTTGGCATTCTGGGCCTAGCATTTATACCTTCACAGGCAGTTCCGACATGGTATCTAACTGTTGGGCCGCAGGCGCTCTTGTCCAGTGGACCTCTTGATGCATGTGAGGATTTATAATTCCTTTTTAGTCCCCTGTGCCTTCAGGACACCTAGGACACTGCCAGCCAGTGTTGAAGGTCCAACTCTGCGCATTGGGGTATTGTTTTTGGTTCCTCTCCTGCTCCCAGACGACTCACCAAGGCGAGTATGGGAGTGGTGTCTTGGACGTGCCCGTGTGGCATCCGCACTAGGTTCTACTTTATGGTCCTTCTTGCTTCCTATTTTGCATCAGGCCGTGTTGGCTATTGACTTGTGGCTCCTTGGGGAGTCCTGTGGATTGGTGCTCAGGCACATCACTTACTTAGTGTCCCCCATTTCGGTATCTCCCTACGGGGTGGCATTTAGTCCTTCCTTTAGTCCTTCTGCTATATGTGGACTTATTATGGAAAGGGCCTTGCCCTCTTTGATGTCACACTACCTTCCAGCTTGCAACTGGTGGGCCTGTTGGTGGCGGCCCAGATGCTGTCCCTTATTCTCAGAAGCCCTTGGGCCCTGCGACACCTTAGGTTACTTATCCTGGACAGGGTTCCAGCGCCGCTGGAACTAGGTCAGTTTGCTCCCCCTTGTTACAGGGGTTCCTTTTGTGGTTGTAAATTCAAGGAAGATGTCTGGGACCATTCCTTCCTTCTCGCTTCTCCCTGTAGATGGTCATCATGGGTACCAAGTCTTGCAGGTTGACTGGGGGGTCTTATTTCTTCTGAAATACCCCGTGGTTCCTAAAGGGGGGCCCCTTAGGGGATCCATCTTCATACGGTTTTTCGGTTGACACATTGAGCCTTGGTGGGCTCTAATTTGCTGGACTACTCCTCTTCAGGACTTGTCCTTTTTGGGGACTCTCGGTCAGTCTGAAGACAGTGGCTTGTCCTTTTTTATCTGTGAAGGTCTCGGAACAGGTTGACCCTTCAAGAAGGTTCTGGTTCTGATCTAAGTAGGGGTTTACGTTCCTTGCACTTCATTGGTATTAGCTTTGCTGGCTGCCCTAACGTGGCAGGAGGTTCTATTCTGTCTCACTGAGTCCCTACTGGTGTGGCCCTGTGGGCCCCTTTGCTATTACAGGGACTCTGTCCTGGGTTATTGTCCCAGAACTCTCTGCCCTTGGTCATGGGGGCCTGGTATTGCTCCTGTCAGGACATTATTTTCTATATGTCTTAACTTCTTTCACCCTGCGAGGCAGGGTTCTGCATAAGATTGCTGTAGACAGGGAGAACCGTTATGCTGGGGGCCCTGGGTGGCCCAGCGGGGCGTGGTTCGCAGATTCTCTGCTGAAGACAGTCTTACTGTATGCCCTCTCAAGTGGGCTGTTCTGCCTATTCAGGCTCCTTACTACGTCGCCCCTACCTACAGGCCTTTTAGGCGATTGGTCGGTTTGCTTTTCACCCTATTGGAGATGGGTATCCCTGGGTGTCTTTTCTCTATTGGAGGGGTAGGCCTAGCTCCCTCCTCTTCTTCTCCCTTTTCTGACGGCTATGTTGGAGTATGTTGTTCTAGTCTGCCTTGCTTGGACTAGCTCTCCTGCGGGATGTTCCCTATCCCTGGGTTCTAGAATTATTATAGCACGGTTGAAGTTGGCTCCCCAACTCAGTGCTCTGTAAGGTTTCAGGGCTTGCCCTGTTCACCTACTGCAGAAGTCTAGTTCAATCTTCTGTGTTGCGCATTCCTCAGGGGTTGCTCAGGTGCATTCCCCAGGGAATTCTATGCTCCCTTTTGGGGGGGTTACTTATCCAGATGCCCTGCTAAGGGTTCCCTTGGGTCTTATTCAGGTTCTTGTCTGAACTGTTCCTTCCCTCATATCGCTCTTCTGGGGCGGTGCTTCAGTCAGAAGTGTGCCATAAAGGATGGCTCTGTTAGCGGTCCTAGTCATTATATATATATATATATGTTATATATCTGTACACCATGAGGTGAGGGTGTTCCGCTTTACGCCGAATTGGGACCAGGCGGTGTTTTTATTCTCCTTTAGTCCAGACCCTCCGGTCTCTGGGCTTTTGTCTTGATTACTCTGAGCGAATGGGATCTGTATCCCTCATCAGGTGTTGGAGATTCCTGGTCTGTCTTTTGTCCCTGGTAGGGATTATGCCCCTTGGGGCTTATAGGTTTCTCCATCCTTATGTACCGGATCTGATTGCTACCACGGGTGTAGGTGCCCTTTGGCTTGGTCCTGCTCGGTTGGTTTGGTCCATCGCCAATCAAGGGGACAGCTCTGAACACGGCAGCACAGACGCAACTGAGTGCAAGGCTGTCAGAGCAGAGGTCTGGAAAACTGGTACAGAGGTCCACATTCGGACCTTGCTTCGCCAGTTGAGTATCACTGATATAGACCTTATAAACTATATAACAGAAAGACTTATTGTAAATGGATTCTCAATCTGCAGCACCTTTCAGATATTAATGGTGATATTTCAAAATCTTTATACGCAAAAGTCTGAATAGACTCTTATGTCAATATTCTCTAGGGGGCATCCAAAATACCTTGAACTGGGAATTGCCCCTGCCCTTGCTGTTGACTCTTGACCTAGCTCTGAGTACCCACGACAATTACTTGTGCCTACAGCAGACAGTGCTGCAGAGCTATCCTGGCATTGTCTTACAAAGCCGAGAGAACAGAGATGCTCCTGCTCTGTAGCACCATCTGATGGCTTTTAAGTAGTGATACCCACTTTTAGGCTTAATAGATGTACTAATAGCAGAGAAAGTGATTGGGTATCAATGTACACAAAGGGATCTTGAACATGGAAACAACCATCTTGCAGGTGCAACAAATAAAAGAGAAAGAGTGAATAGGGTGACTAATATGTGGAATATTTGTTGTGACTGATCTTCAATGCATGACGGTACCCAGCCTAAGACTCCCAGCAGACCTTGTAATATGAAAATGCCGTTCTATTGTTTTTAACAATAGAATATTCATGACTGTCCCAGCCTTTTTGTCATTTGTTGTTAATCTTCCTGTCTGTGGCCAAATAAATGCTGTCTCCCTAGCCTATTTAAATGACCTTCATGGCTTAAGGCAGACCAAAGCTTCCCCCCTATCACACCCTGCCCACACCCTACCTGAGTACCTCGGGTGATGTTGTTGGCATGACAGCGCTCGGTTCTCAATAAAACTCTTTTGTCACTGCCATACACCCTGCCAGCAGGTTAAAAAGTGACTAATTTGAATCTCAACTGTGCCAGCTGACGTCCCCTCCTCAACCTACCTGAATGGCTGGCCACTGAAGCATTCCTCAGCTAAAGGGCCGCATGCTGCAAAAATACTGTGGGATCCTCAGGAAAGGTGACTTATACTCCAGGGAGTTTACACAACAGGGCATCCCATATTGGCAAGTGGCCAAGTCTTTTAGACTCCATGGTTGCCGATCACGGGTTTTGATTCACTTTACGTTTGTAAAAGTTGATTGGCTGCATTTTGGGGTGTTTTTTCACATCCTCTGTGTCTATAAAATTCTCCCTGTTGTGTGCAGTATCCGCATACCTGTGTGAAAAGAGGTTGTAGCAGTTGGGCGAGAAATCTGAACACACAGCATCACCTTTTTGATGGACAGATTTGATCCAGACCATCACCCATTTTACAAAAAATAGGTGTTGGCCTGTTTTGGGGGGACATCCTGAAAACTGTGTGTGCCCATCTCAATCAAGCCCCTGCAATCCCCCAAATCTTACCTGTCACCTAGCTCCCTCTGCGAAATGCCATGTGATTGGCTGCCGGATGCTGTTCTCAGTCAGTAGCTGGCAAATCAGGAGCCCAGGAACAGGATATGTGACCGTCGCCGGCCGATCACACAGCTGCATTCTGCAAACTGGTGAGCGGTGACAAGTAAGATTTAGAGGGTTTGCAGGAGCTTGATTGTGGGAGCGACAATCAGGATGCCCCCTTCCTTGTAAAATGTTCAGGTTTATTAATGCTCAGTTTTAATAAGGACCCTGAAATGTCTCAATCGTGATGCCCACCTCCATTGTAAAATGGGTGTTATTCAGATTTAATAATGCTCAGTTTTAATTAGGCCCCTCAAACTTTCTATGATTTGCACATTGGGGCCCAGAAGATTATTGTTGCTCCTCCACTTTATTTATCATATTTGTACTTGTAACGGTAGTATCAGGCTCAGACAGCAGTTACGGTCAGCTTTAATTGCAATCCAAAATATGTCCCGGTGTCAACTTATGTGGGGCAATGTCACAGCACACAGGTATGGTAGTCGAGAGTAAGGGTTAATGGGACCGCAGCATATGAAGATGACAAGATGACATCACAGCAGACACTCAATGGCAAGCAGGATAAGTGAAAGCATCAGCTTGTTTTATTTTTGCAGGATCATGAAATGAAAGGTTTAATACTTTAATCCACATCACAGTCAAATTCAAAGTTCACAGGCCAAATAAGCTTGAATAGCTTGTATAAAATCAAACACAGGCAGACTTGCTTTATAAGGGCGTTTTAGTGAAAGGGTTAAATAGGCTTGTGTCCATCAAGCAACTGCTTAACTACAGCCACACCCTCTTAATCGCCTCCTACTCTACCGAGGCCTCATCTCTGTAGTATCCCCACCAGACATCTTACGCAGGAGAATACTCAAATCTTCTCCTTAGCGTGGTTATGAATGTCCCTCTGGCTTCCCCTTATCAAACCTCTGCCCAATACATTGTTCCCAAAGTTTTCGCTCCAAAAAGCTCCCAACAAATCCAAGCAGTTTCCTGCTGTTCCCCAAATGTATCTTATGCCCCCTGACTCATCCTAAAAGCGAACTCTGAGCTATCATTCTGAGCTTGAATGAAATTCAGCTTATCTAATTTGTGGTCTTATACCCCCATCTAGTGACCAAAGTGGGAATAGCAACATATTTTAAATGATACTGGACAATTCCCACATGAATTTATTTTTGAGCACCCAAATACATGAGCATGGTTTTTATTGTTACTATATGCTCATTTACCATAATTTTAAAAACCAGCAGAATATATTTATGCTTTTTCAGTCTTTAGTTTTCTATCTGCATCCAGTCAAGTTAAACGAGTTATTTACACCACTAACCACAGCCTTCAGCTCTCTGCTGCATTATGATCAGGGTTGCGCCCCCCCCCCCCTTTCCTTTCATTCTATTTACCACACTCTCCCAATGGTTTACCTGGTGGGATAAAAGGGAAACTATGTAAGAATATATATGCAGAATAAAACCCTATACATAACTATCTACTACCTAAGTGGGGGGAAACACTTTACCTACACCATGACTTTAACCCCTTAATATAGTAAATATTTAAAAAAATATTACTTGTCTGTCTTCATTAACAGGGTTAGCTCCAGAAACATCGGGATCCTCCTGGAAATAGGGTGTGGAGTCCTGGCATGCTGAGGGGGGTATTCTGGCAGCAAAGGGCAATAAAGGTCAGCTGTCTGCTTGGGCAAAACTGCACCAGGAAGCACTGGCTGGATCATCGATATAGAACAGAATAATAAATAGGTAGGAAAGTGAAAATACATTTTTGAGCCATAAATGAGATTTGGAGGTGGGGATTTTTAACTGCAGAATTTTTATTTTGCCTACAGTTGTCCATTAACTGATCTGCTTCATAATCGTAGAAACTGACTGAAAAGAACTAGCAAAACAATGCTTATATGCATGTGTGTTTTTGCAACTTGCACAGCAGCTCCAGACTGTGTAGACTTCATTCTAGGCTCATTCGTTCACCTGTGTGGAAGGTGGGCTTTTACATACTGAAGTGCAGTCATCAATCTTTCATCGTGTAATCAAATGTTAAACTTTCAGCTACACATACCAGAACCTAATTATACCAAGAAATTGTGCATGGTGAACAAGACTGATCCAGCAGCGGTGGTCCTCAGACTGTGAATAATACAGTCACACCCTGTCACCCACTGTCTATAAAGTGCTAGTAATAAAGGAAGTCTCTTTCTAGCTAGCTCCATATAGCCTGCCAAAAGATCACTATCTGGGTGCCTGAAAAGTCTGCCGGACTGGAAGTCATAGCACACTATCATGTACTTCAAAGGCTGCATCCTCCAGGAACTGCTTATAATTCAAGTGAACGCTTTCTTTTTCTTTCTCTGTGCTTATACACACACGCACGCTAATTGTATATTGCTCCAGGACAGCAGTGCAAAGAACAATTATGAGATACAGGTACCATTAATATATCACCCTGTGCCACTGGTTAATTAATATTACCTCAGTGTGGGGTGGTTGTCATAAAGGTCATGGTTTATCTATTAGTAATAAGTGAAAAGTAAATGAAGTTTCTGTGGCCCTTCATCAAGCGTGCTATCGTCACTAATGCCAGCTGAAGGCACCTTGGAGGGTAAGTCGCTTACCGCCTCCTATGTAAACAGGAGCTGGCAAGCCCACTAGTCATCTCCCTGTCTGTCCCCAGTGGTAGCCTAACTGCTTAATAGTCTTTAGATCATGTAAAATATAGGCGTGTACCCCGTTGTCCTTTTATTAGCATAGCCTGTAAAGCATTACAATTTATATTCATATATGTCCCTAGTCTTCACAATTGAATGTCGCTAGCATAATTAGGGCAGTGCTGTGTACTAAATAACCTACTAATTAACTTAAATTGCATTTATGTGTTTCAAGCAAAAACAAATACAACAAAATGAACCCACATATAAATCCCCCCAAATCCCCAAAACATTTCCCTCAATCCCCAAACTCATGTGCACAGATTCTACTTTGCCTCCAAAATTATTATGTAGAGTGTGCGCTGCTCCCCCAGACCCCAAAATGAGTATGAAAAGTGACTGGAAAAATATGGACAGATCCCCTCCAAAAATAAACTGACCGCCTCAAACAGGGTATGGGTCCACTGCAAGGGGGGGGGGGCAAGGGGTTAAATGCAGACAATGCACAGGGGCACAAGGGGTTAAATGTTGACTGGGGATACAAGGGGTTAAATGCAGACAGGCTCAGTAGGCAAATAGCAAACACCTAACATGAAACTGCAGCAACACTGCTCCACCCTCAGGCCAGGGCAGGAGTCTGCTGTCCCCCCTCATTGTTTTTTTTAACCCCTTGTGCCCCACACTGTCTGCATTTAACCTACTGCATCATCCTCCCCACACTGTCTGCATTTAACCTATGGCATCGTCCTCTCTGTACTGTCTGCATTTAACCCCTTGCATCCCCCACACTGTCTGCATTTAACCTATAGCATCGTCCTCTCTGTACTGTCTGCATTTAACCCCTTGCATCCTCCCCACACTGTCTGCATTTAACCTATGGCATCGTCCTCTCTGTACTGTCTGCATTTAACCCCTTGCATCCTCCCCACACTGTCTGCATTTAACCTATGGCATCGTCCTCTCTGTACTGTCTGCATTTAACCCCTTGCATCCTCCCCACACTGTCTGCATTTAACCTATGGCATCGTCCTCTCTGTACTGTCTGCATTTAACCCCTTGCATCCTCCCCACACTGTCTGCATTTAACCTATGGCATTGTCCTCTCTGTACTGTCTGCATTCAACTCCTTGCATCCCCCACACTGCCTGCTTTTAACCTACTACATGGTCTTCCTCACTGTTTGCATTTAACTCATTGCATACCCACACTGTCTGAATTTATCCTATGTCATCCTCCTCTCTGTACTGTCTGCATTTAATCCCTTGCATCCCCCACACTGCCTGCTTTTAACTACTTGTGGACCCTCATCCTGTTATTATAAAGCACCATCGTATTCCTCGGCTGGGGGTGATCCATGCAACCCCTGCCTATTAATTTGGGGAGTTTACGCTTCATTGCATTTCGGAAGTAAGGGTGATTTGTTTGTGGGGGAGCAGCTCATTGCTAGGTGTGGGGAATTCACACAGATTCATTCTGGAGTCCTGTTGGGGATCAGTGCCCAGCCTACATTTTCTGTATGGGGGGGCTAAAAGGGCATCAGCTTGTGAGGGGGGCAGCTTATTTCTGGGTGCTGGTGGGGGGGGGGGTCATGTACACACTGCATATTTATGTTAGGGGCTGACTGGAGAAAGGTTAATAGAGCAGAATAAACACCAAATGCAGCCCTAGATGCAGACAGTGTGCGTGGCAGAGAGGGTGCAGGCAGTGTGGGGGGGGGGGGGCACAATGAGTTTAATGAAGGCAATATGGGGAGGATGCAAATGGTTAAATACAGACAGTGGGGAGAGTGCAAGGGTTTAATGCAGCATAGGGAATCAGGGGGATAAATGCAGACATTGGGTGAGGGGAGTACATGGGGTTAAATGCAGACAGTGGGGGTTCTAGGGGTTAAATGTAGACAGTGTGGGGGCATGACACGCGGTCCTCTGTGTGCTAGGCTGTGTTGGTTTCGGGCTACTGGTATAGTATTTTGCAGGTGCCTCTCCCTAAAGTGGAAAAAAAAATCCACTGTTTCTTCAGATCCATTGACAAGATGAAATTTTATCTGGGCCAGATTTATCAAAGATCAGAATATGTTGTCTGCTTCTTTGTCCCATGTACAATCCTTGATAAATCTGCCCTACTGAGTTTGATGCCAAAGGAAAGGGTAGACACAGGGCTTGGTCTTGGTGGACAGTGAGGGAGGGTAAGGCTCTTAAAGAGGGTGAAGGGGTACAACGGATGCTAGGGAAGCTTATCAAGAAAAGGCTGAAGTAATAAGACAACTGTGATTTCAGTAGAAGCGAAGCCAACCTCAAATGCTGGAGATACATTGGTCTGGGAATCTCAGACTAGACTTAATCTGCTCTCCTGTTTTCCCATTACCGTTCACAATTCATGTTTAAACATCCCCGCTTTGCATTTCTTCTCTGCTTTAATGAATAAAGCAGATCGAGGAAAGTGACAGGGGCAGCTTAACCATTCAGGCTCTCGGCAGGAAAGGGAGCCCCTTTCCTAAAAATATCTCCCACCCACTCCTCAGAGATGGGACCTGTGCTTTCCCAAGTGGGAGGGGGGTTCCCGAGCACAATCTCCCTGATGCCCCCCTGTCGTGAGTGATCAGTAAACAAATAGCTGGGTGGTGTGAAGGTCCCAGAAACAGTGAACAGTGATCCTCCTGTCAGATGACGTCACCTCCCTAGCTTTATAAATGAATGGAGCTGATATGAGGCTTACAGAAGCAAAGAACTGCTAGAAGGAGGAGGAGGAGGGACAGAGTGCAACTCCAGTTCTTCTGCTACTTGAATTGTAATTGCTCTAAAAAACTTGAGGATTTTTTTTCTGCTGAGCCGACTGAATCCTAGAGTCAGGATGCACTTCTGTCATATTGTTGGCTGGGGACTGCTGCTGGCTGTGCTGTGTCTTAGGACAGAGGCAAAACCTGTTGCCCCAGCACATCAGAGGGTAAGTAATTACCAGAAGTGTTCTATGTTCTCACATGTCTTATTGCTTTCAGTCTTTCTGTCTTCAGGCTTCTTAGGTTGTATTCTGGTCCCACATTTTTGGTCATCATTCTGCTGAGATGTATCCAGGAATTAGATGCTCTTATTAGCTTGGCTAGTGATGAGTGCACAGGAAAAGAGCAGAGGATTCAGTGGACCTTCCACTCATACTAATGAGTGTAGTAGTAATCTAATCCTGAAAGTGAATGATAGATCATAATTTGCAGCAACTGTGGAATAGACATTTTTTCAATTCCAATTTAAATTTAAATTATTTTTCTATTATGTAAAGAATATTACACTGATCTTAATACCAAATCAACTAAGGGTTAACGGACATAATGAAATATTGAGGTATTACTAGGTGTTTTTTTTAATATAAGCAATACAAAGGATTGTGCTTTTTATGTTAAAGGGGTTAGTAGATATATTTGTTTAAATAAACTAACCTATTGTATCCCTGACAGCACTGTTCACACTGTCCTTTTAATGATGGTAGTAGTTGCAGATATTACTGAGTGCAGCATACTGTATGTTGCTAGCTTTTCAGCAGCATCATTAGTTCTGCTGTTTGGCTATTCTGTATTTCTTTTGCCGGTAGTGATTAGTTTTATGTTTCTAGTGCCACTCTTACTGGTTGTGTGTGTCTCAGACAAGAGATTTCCTCCTAGAGGTCAGTGGGAAATCACAGATGCCAGAACTTCTGCCAAGCAATGCAGGAGATTTAAATCCAGAAACACTGGCCAAAGCAGCGTCAGAACACCTGCCTTTCCTGCAACTCCATCAGCTTAAATTTCCACGGGAACTTGAGTTGTAAAGCTGCT
This sequence comes from Gastrophryne carolinensis, assembly GCA_027917425.1. Lineage (NCBI taxonomy): Eukaryota > Metazoa > Chordata > Amphibia > Anura > Microhylidae > Gastrophryne > Gastrophryne carolinensis. The sequence goes on from CM051237.1 coordinate 200,563,809, forward strand.
TCTATACCTGAAGAGCTTTCCATAAAATTAGCATGGGATAAGGGTTGATCCAGCTGCTGCCGTGAATGCTACTTTTTTAGTGACTTAAGCAGCATTACTATACCCACAGTTAAAAGATCCACAAAGATAACATAATCCAAAAGTATTGCATATATTTTACAATATCAGGGTCATAACAAGCCATTTCCATGGCCGTAAGGCTACTGCTCAGCTATTATCTTCCCTCCTCCCTTATTAAAACAAGCAATGATTAAATTGATTCTATTAGTAGAGTATCACACCATGTGTGGGCGGCGTAAGAACAAAATGTTTGTACTGTTGACAGAGCTTAGTGGTAATGGTTTAAATCAATCTAAAAGAAAATGCAAACAGTAAAAACAATAAAACAATTGATGAATAGATACACAATAAGCATTAAATGTGCACCAATATAAGCGATTCTAAGTATTCCTGGAGTCATCTGATAACAGATAGGAGATGGGGACCACCTAGAAAGACCCAGCCAATTACATCAGGACTGCAGGAACATTTCTCATGTAGATTCCAGGTGTCTGGCTAGGTACCAAGCGATGCGCTGATGGAGAATTATGAGTTCATAAAAGCAGATGGTTTAACAAAATGTTATCATTGCGTTACAACACAATCTGTCCTTTGGGAATTCATCATTTCCATGAAAAACCACAAAAGATCTTTTAAGAATTTAGTAGCATTCAAGTAAAAGGTAACTGTATATGTGGTCCGTTTGCCCTCAGCTAACCCGGCCCTGTAGAAGGATTCCTAGGTGACATATAATTTATGTGGCATATGCAGTATGTACAATAGAGTTAAAATCTAAAAACTTGGAATAAAACAGATATAAGTTTACTGATTAACATATACATGTATAAAAAGAGAAAGGGGAGAGAGAAGGAGAGATGCTGAGATATAAATGATATTCCCTAACGAGCTTCCCGAATTAGTTTAGCAGGTGGCTGTCTGACATTATATTTAAATCATTGGGCACTCCATAGCGCAGATGCAGCATGCAACTGCCAGGCAGATAAATAGCCAGAGTTCAGGGCATTAACTTTTCCATGCCCTTGATGATAATTATTCTTTGTCTAAATTAAACCAGTGGGAGTGAGCTCTTTAGGTACCATGTGGTTCTGCAATGGGCTTAGCAGCTGTCATTGAGTACCTATATGAGGGAAAAGGTAGTGTTGTGAATAGAAGCTGCATAATGTGTTGTGATAGAATTTATTCTTGGGTCAATTGGTGAATGAGAAAGTGACCAAATTTACACCCCCAGCAAGTTGATAGATTGCTCTGAGCAACTGTGTCCCTGACTTACGCTGTGTCTGAGTAGCACATTAACACTACTGGTATATATTCTGTCCTGATGCTGTGATTGAATGCACTTTGATTAAGGAACCATGTGATTCTAACCTTTCATTAAACAATCAGGTTGTGGTGAGAAACTACAAAAATAAGAAAACAAAAAGCACTTGCCTTGATATAGGACTGACTTGCTTATATAGAAAAGGTTGCTAGGTAGGTGAAAGAAGAACATGACATCATGCAGTGACAGCAATCAGCTCAGAGTCCACCACGTAGTCAGCAAAACCAACCCTGTGACAATCTCAAAATAAAACCTTTTATGGATTTATATACCCCATTTTATAAGCTACAGATGTGCCTGACGTGACAAGCTCACCCCAAGAGCAGGACATGTTTTGTTTTTGAGACTAGAAAGCAGCACCTTTTAAACACCCACTGACCTCCTATCAACCATCCTATTAGTTAACCAGTTAAGATAGTAAAGATTAGAAATGGAAAGTGTTGCATAGGAAATGAAGCTCGTTGCACTCATTCACTTTGTATGTCTGAGAAGCATTGCATACGTTACTCCTTATCACCACCATGTGGCAACACATTGACAATGAAGTATGTTGTCTTCCAAGTGAAATCAAATTTGATGGTCTGTACACTTATAATGACCCATCTGGGTTTATGTCATTAGGCGGACTTTTCCAAACTTTTAATGTCTACTGAGGACCCGCTTAGCTCTTATTAAGGCCTAAAGCACATCCTTTTTGCAACCAATATAAGAGATTGTCAAGCTCACTCGATTTATTTTAATTTATTCCTTATGTAGAAGATAGGGGTGTTTGGGCAATTATTAAATTCAATGCTGAGTGAGATATTTAGATTATATTTTGGATGCATAGATTTTTAGCTTGTATTAGTTAATAGATATTGCAGATCGAAATCATATGTAGACATATTTAACATAGGTGTGATTCATTTACTTCTCCTTTTAATGTGCTCGTTTTTATCCATTTTACTTCACAGTCACTGAGAATGTTGCTGGGGGAAGAACTGGCTGAATATTTAGTCTCTGGGGAAAGAGGAGACCGAAGCATTGACCCTAAAACTCGTGCTCGACTTTTGAGGGACATTCGTGCTGACACCCGTTCACGGGCCGCTTGGACCAGGCTACTCAACGAATACCCTAATCGCAAAAATAAAGGCGCCACCAAGAAAACCATTTCCAAGGGCTGCTTTGGTCTAAAATTGGACCGCATTGGAGCCATAAGTGGCTTAGGGTGCTAGATACTGGAGCACCATCTTGTGGTGGTTAGTAAGAATTACAATTTTTTTTGCATGCTTTAGAATACTTAACAAGCATATAATGCAGTCTATGCAACACAAATGTTTTGACCACTGAACAGTTACGTATACATACAAAAAGCAATAAAAAACTCTTAAAAAGTCAAGACTTTTTCACAATAATACATTTTTAGTGTTCAAATTTGCCTGTACCTGGCAGAGATTGTACTAAATAGAGTAACCTTAAGCAATAGATAATTTATTTTAATATTGTATGTTTAAACTGAGACAAATGCCCAAGTGGGAGCTCTCACGTTTAAAACCTTGCTAGTGACTTTTGCAATACACTAGCAGATACCTGTTTCTGTATTTGCTTACTGAACTCTAGCACGCCATTTTTTTATGCAGCAGGGAACCTTAATGAAGGAAATTGAATATGATCTCACGCAGTTTCTAATAATGACATAATTAACAGCACACCCTGTACTGTAAACAAGTACTAAATTTAAATCTTGTCCAGTGTTACTAAATAAAGACATAATCAAATAAATATAAATGGAAAGAGTTGAAAATAAGTAGTTAAGAATAATTAATTAAAAATATGGTATTCAGTAGATGCCAAGCAGATTTCTATACTTCTGAATGATGATCAACTTTATTTAGGTGGGCTAGTTAAAGAATATATTATTTGCTGAAATTAACCTAGAATTATCCTGGTAGTCTAGTGTCTCCCAAAAAATCGGTAGTAATGTGTCATTTATTTAAGCTATAAAACATACATCTGTACTAACCAATAGTGTGAACATTACATACATATATCACATATATATATATATATATATATATATATATATATATATATATATATATATATTTAACTTAAGCAGTAGGCACAAGGTTCGCTTGCATGCAGATGTTTAAAACTTGTGGGAGGAATACAGTGACAACTTAAGGAAAATGAATGATATCAAGCCAGAGTTGTGCTTCCCAGGCTCCTGGCAGTGAAAACTCGAAGGCTGTGTTATTAATAACTAGGATAATAATTCCATCTACATTTTCCATGTGCTGTCACAAGCCTTGAAGTGCTGCTGGACAAAAGTTACAATCTGCCTTGACCTACACTAACAACAATACTAATCCTAGGTCTTTTCTCTTCCAGGCTCCCAGCATCGACAACGGTTTTCTGATCACTGGTCATTATCCTGTCTTAGTGTAGACACTCAGCTGAGAATCTTCTGTTTCCAGGAGCCAAAGATTCTGCAGAGGGGGACGGCCGGTACGATGGGACATAGGACCTGCTGTTACCACATGTCTGTATTCACTTTGTTCCCTGCACACAAGAGCCATACGTGTGCATCTCATATACATATCTGTAACAAAGGCTGCCTATATGTTTACATATCAGTGTTCAGACACGTGCTTCACCTTTTGGGTAGCCAAGCAGACTCTTACTTGTGTACTTAACATGTAGGGTGACTAGGCTCTGTATGTGCAAAACCATTCCTGTCCTCATTCATGGCCTGTGGATGTCTCAGCCTCATGGAAATTCTCCTGAGGTTACAGCTACATCATTGCTTACCTGTTTCTACCTTGAAATGTAACCCTTGCAAGCTCAATGTCTTCAGAATGTGTTTGAGCTACTGACTGTGCTCTTATGCGGCAATGGTTTCCAGTTACCAACCTGCCATTTCTATAATAATGACCAGCCTCAACCAGAGAGGTCAGTTATGTCTATCTAAGTCTTCCAAAATAGGGTAAAACTGCGGTGCTTTGTGGGACAAAGGTCGGTCTAGAAACTTTAGTGGCTGCTTAATTCTTTTTAATCCTGTGTTAGTTTCATGTCAGTTTTACCCTGATCATGTGGCCAAGTAAATAAGCTCCAATGTTCTAAATGACATGCACGTAATGTTTTATTTTGTTTTTATTTTTAGCTTTGTTACAGAGCTGCAAATTATTATAGTTAAACAGGGAATTGTTGTATGTAGAGTGACTTGCAGCTGTGGAAATGTAATTTATGTGGGTTCCACCCAACACGATACACTAACTTTACATGTGACTTTGCAGAAATGGTCTAATAAGGGATTTATATGTATGTAGACAAGATTCAGAGTTCTTCATAGCTCTAGTTGTACTAATAAATGTTTGTAACGATGATAAGCCTTAAGAACTCATAAGATTCTGCAACTGCACAGAGATGATTATCTTGTAAATAGGCAAATACACGATCATATATCTTGGACAAAAAAATCAGTGTGTAATGAAAGGGTTCAGGTAAGGCTATCATAGAATCAAGATGTCCAACAGCACTCTGCAGAATTTAAAGGAATGCTACTTCATTGTCCATCATTGCAACCATACAATCAACATTCTGGGGACCTTAACACTTTAGCTGGGCCATATGAGGTCCCAAAACGTTGCTTGTATATTTTCACTGATGGAACAATAGAGTAGCAATCCTTTATATTTTGCAGTGTGCTGTGGACATCCTGCTTCTGTTTATATTCAAGCATAGTAGCCAGCCATGACTACGCAAGCCGCCCAAGCCATGTGGTGGTGTACGGCCCACACAACTGTGTTTGCTTCTTGTAAAGCCATCCCAGACACATTAGACCGAGTAGGCAAAGCACATATAAATTCTGTATACACTCCATGGTTTGCATTGGGAAGTCTGCAAGCTTTGTCATAGAGACCCAATCCGGCAGTGCAAGGATTGAGGTTCATGGGTACGTGTGTACTTGGGGTAAGGGAAGGGGGCAGACAAAGCTATATGTAAAGTCTCACCTTGCATCATTGTATTTATGTTGTAAATCTATTTATATTGTTTATAAAGAGATATTTATAAAGAACTTTTATTTATGTAATGAAATGAACGGGGTCAAACATTGTAACATTTTGTCCGAAATAGTTGGAACTTTTAAGATAAAAAAAAGAAAAAAGTGAAGAATGCATTCCATGTACATCTGTAATCTGTCTTTATTTCTTTCTGTTCTTAGACGTTTCATTATTTAACTCTTTTATTATGAAAAAGTCCAGTGCAACTTTAATCTTAGAGACATACTGAAGCTGTTGCAGAATTTCATCTCTCACATATATTGCCCTGCTTGTACAGTTACTGTATTGGTGCCACTACAAGTAAAAGTATACATATAAACACTAGCAAAAACAAGGGGGTCCCACATTCAATTTTCATGAAATAAGAACTTGATTCAGACCTAGACCCTGCCTTGGAAATTTGTTTCTTGGAGGGTGTATTTCCACTGTGAGCATAAATTCTCCTTTTGCCTCCCCCGTCCCCTTACTTGCTATACCTTGTCTAAGCTGAGTCTTCCCGAAGGCACAGCAGACACTGCTTTGTCCAGCACATTTTCCATTGTTATTTTACCCCTCACCTGTGCTTGTGGTGGGGTCACCAAAGGCTCTCTCACAGGATGTAGGTATGCTTTAAATTTTAAAGGAAAAGGGGAGGGTAGAGCACTTCTTTCTTCCATATGCAGATCTTTTTGGTGATAAATTCAAAGGGGCATGCAAATGCACATACATTGTTTTGGAGCAGTTTTTTTTATTCATGTATTGGGTAAAGTATAGGTGACAACATATAGGCCTGAAGCCTCACTAACTACCACATAGTAAGATCTTGTGTACCAGTGGTCTAGACCATGGGTTCCCAGCCTTTTTTTCATTAACTACCCATTTCCATTTTCTAAATATTTTAGGTACCACCTGAATTTAACATATGGGATGTCACTCAACTAAAAACCATAGTAAAAACACACATAACAGCCAGTCAGTTTGTAGCCTTGTCAAGTACCACTTGGAGCTTGAGTACCATCAGTACTACTACCACTGGTTGGGATAGCCTGGTCTACACCATTGTGTAAAATGTGATTCAGAACCTGTTGCAATTTCCTGATTATTGTTATTCTTATAACCACTCAAAACAAAGTAAAAAAACATAAACTCTATCCCATGTTTGTTTGAAACAACGGTGCAATTAATAACATTCTTGAAGTTTAAACCATGTCTCAGGGACAGTCATATGCAGTGGGCAGTGGCCTAGCCTCCTCGCCTGCTTGCCCTAGTAGTGGAACTGTGCAAGCCGGAAGGTGTAGTGCCCTGGCTATGTTACTGAATAGGTTTAGGCTGTAACCAAAAGTTTGGACTTAATGAAGATACTTTCAAGTTCGGCCACACAGACATGGATTTGTCTGTAAAGTCCAAACTATGTGTATGATCAAAGGTTGTCACTAGTATAGCAGCTCAATTAGAGATCGTTGTTACTTTACTTTGATAATTTTGTATATGGTATGTAATCTTCCCAGTTTAGTTCAACAGTTTTACTTGTTTATGGAAATCAACCCAATTGCTTTTACACACATCCCACCACAATTGTTAACAATACTTACTACTTACCAAATTTATTACAATTAACCCAGCAGCCGGAGACCCAGCAGTCTTACATTTTTTCTGGGTTCGCTTCCACGACTTAAGTAAAGCCACTTGGAGATCCTGGTAGGCTGCTGTTGGTCACATGGCCAGCAAGAAAAGCGGTAGTGGTATGTATTAGTCTTGCTAGTTCTCAGGCTGGTTTTATAAGCCTAAAACACCCACCAATCCTAAATGGTTACTGCGGCTCTACAATCAAGGTGCCAGGCCAAAGTGGCAATAAAGCAACACTATTATATCACAAATAGATAAGTCATAACAATGTCCCAAAGCTTTCCCTCGTCCACCCTTACCCACAAACAGTGATATTACAAACAGAAAACATTGTCCATAATATATGGTGAGTGACACAGCCAATAACTACAGCATACTACAGATGGGGTTCTGGCAAGATGTCCCACCTTATCAGAATGTTCGAGTGGGCACATGTCTACCTGCCATCCACAACTATAGGACATCACGCCCAGGGCTCACTGACACCCTCCGAAAATGACATAATTCAATAACAGCACTTTAGTCACTGGCATTCTTCCTCTCCTCCTCAGTCAGGTCATGGCGGCTGAATCATCCGAAAAAGCAACATCATGGTCACCCACCTGTGTGAAAGGTATGGCCTCACACGTACGCCACCAAGGTGTTTACCCCGCCTTCTAGGCCTTTGGTGGGGTAGTGTCTGCACACAGATCAAAATATATCTCAAACATCTGTTGGAATTTTAGTCCACATAACACCTTGGTCTATTCTATACACTTACAGTTACCATATCTAAACATACCTTCCAGATGACATTTACCCAAGCAACTACCGTCTGCCTGATGTGTGAATCTGCTTCTGACAATCTGATCTCTGAGGTTCCTGGTGACAAAGACAGTGGCCTACAATCTTTGCTACAATCTTGGCTACTAACGGGTCTAACTGCAATATGTCCCAATGGCTATAAAGAAAAGCCCTGTAAGCTCCCAATGTGATCTGGAATTTCCTTCTCCCAATCTGGACACTTCTCTTTTATTAGGTAGGAGAAATCCCCATTCTCTTTCCCGGTTACCTGGGTTCTCTCTAGACACTCTCCCACCGGATAAACAGCTTCATGTGATCGAACATTAATGCTTTATATTTGGATGTCCCTAGCCATGTCAAGTGCCTCACGTTTGGATTGTTTCTTGAAACTACAATTTCTACGTATCTGGAGGAACTGGCTAAAAGTGGTGCCCCTATGCAAAGTAATAGGATGAAACCCCATATAATGTAACATTGTATTTCTTGCAGTGGGTTTCCTTAAACCCATTCAATTGAATGGGCACATGGCCGCTGATATAGCGAAGCGAGCTTCCCGTCCGGCGGAACCCATGCAGCCCCAGAAAGACGGTGGAACCTGGCACAATGATCGAGTGGCGGTAACCGCTGGAGTACGACCAAGGTAAGTATTTGTTTGTTATTTAGAGCATTAGTGCTGCTTAAGCGCTTGTTAGGGGAAGCAGGGTGGTTTAAAATCAGGCAGTCTGACTAGAATGGCCCTTGGTTGAGAGGAGTGTGATGACGTTACCCTGACAAAGGCCCAAGAGGTAAGGTCATAACCTATTTGTGATGTGTGAGGCCACACCTTCTATTCAGAAGCATGAGTATACCCAGGTAATTTAGCTGCCCTGACCAGGCTGAAAAGGAGAGGAGCAGCACCATGGCCGGAAGCAGTGTCATCGAGTAAAGTGCAGTTATTGCAGTTATTGGATGGTGTCGTTTGCTGAGGGTGTCAGTGCACACCAGGCACACTGTGCTATGGGTGTGGTTGGCAAATACAGAGCTGTGCCCTCTCTAGCATTCTTATAAGGTGGGACATCTAGCCTGAACTTCCCCTGTAGTATTCTGAGTCATTGACTGTGTCACTTCCCATATAGCCTATGCCATTGAGCATTATTGGTGTGCACATTATGTGGCACTTGGATACAAGACACTTTCACCAGCAGTGACTGTAAAGGCGCACTATCGCAAAAAAATCTGCCCCAATGATAAAAATCCATATAACATGCTGGATGGTGGGAGGAGGGTCACTTATACACATGGCATCAAGAAAGAAACCTGCTAGGCTTGTTTCTTTCTTTTAATGGAAGGAAGAGGAAATCGGGGGGTGGGCAGGTTCTGTTCCCCCCGATACACTCAAACCTGTCTCCCCTGGATCTTATTCCTATCGGGAGAAGAAAATCATAAGCTTGGCTGGAGTTAAGTGCCCCCTCCTCTCATTAGCCAAGGTGTTTATATAGATTTTTAATGTTAAACAATTTTGCAATACACCTCATATAAAGCGGAACAAAACCAATGAATTCGACTTTCCCAGGTTTAGTTCCGTCTCCGCTGTGTAAAACCTCAGAGAAAGCCCAGAACAACTAATCTATTCCTCGTTCCTACGGCGCATGTACGGGGGTGCAGCCAATCAGAGTTGTTTGTTGTGTTTATTTCATTCGGCAAGCAGCTCTCATTTACTTTAATGGGGAGCACATGCTCCCACTCCAACCTACCTGAGTGGAGGCAGATGGTTCTCATTGGATGAAAGCTAGTGCATGCACCGTTGGACCGGGAAAGGTAAATGATTACTGCCGTCCTGGTGGGTTTCACACAGCGACTCCGGAAGCAGTGGGGAATCTTCTCGATTTCCAGGGTGGACACGGGTATGTTTTGTTCTGCTTTAAGGCAAGGAGGGCACTTGTGGCATATGCTAAGATTTAAATGAGGCGTCAATCAATGTAGCATTTGTTCTGTATCTAATAGTGCTCTGTTTTATTAAAGTAGACCAAAACCGGGTTCTTGCCCCATGGGCATCTTGATTTGGCATGCCCTGCTGTGTGAAACCCCCAAGGTCACCCCTAATAACTTACCTCCCAATGTTCCCACATTGCAAGTGTGGGCTGTGGTCCATTTGGTGCTGTGTACTAATGAATGGTGCAAAGTGCCATATAGACCAGAGCTACAGGAGCAAATGTAAGTGCTGACAAAAAATCAGGTACCCATGTGATCGGGCATTTTCCAGGTGAGGTACATCACTTCTCCAATGATGTAAGCAGGGTCAGTGTTTAGGATGTACCAAGTGTGCTGTCGCACAGGGAACTATAGTGATAGGGACACCAGCCGCAGCACTTACAATTTTTCCCATCATTCTTTATGTTAGGGCGAGCGCTGCACGCCCGTCTAGCAGCACTTCACTTACCTCCATGGCTGCATCCAGCCGTCATCCATTTTGCAGCACTTCCCTCATGGCTGTTCCTAGCTGTCTCCCTTCCCCCAATGCTTCCTTCTCACATGCTCAGGTGCGCGCACGTCTCCGTCCACTAGAGGGCGAGCGCACTAGATTCCTGAGATTTAAAGGGCCTGTATAGCACTGATTGGTGCCTGGTCATCCAATCCTGCATCCACTTCTCCTATTTAAAGAGGCACTTCCTTCCTTCAGGGCCGGATCTTGGTCTCTCCATGCTTGTTGAAAGTCAGACATTCTTGGATTGCTCACCCGTGTACCGACCTCTGCCTGTCCCCGACTCTGAACCTTTGCTGCCTGCCCCGACCTCGGCTACTCACCTTTACCGCGAACCTGTGCTGCCAGCCCCGATCTCTGCCTGTACTTACTACGCCTTTTGCCTGCCACTTGTGTACCTCGCTGAACCTCGGCTGACTGTGGGACTGGGCCACTGTTAGGGGGTAGCGACCTGGGGGTCACTCGCCGCACAAGACCAACCTGCCTTGCGGTGGGCTCTGGTGAATACCGGTGGCCCCTTAGACTCCGCTCCCCTGACACGGTACCCGCCATCGGTCCCACAGTTAAAGCGGATCCACACCCGAGTCCGCTCCACCTGGTCCGTGACAGCACCCGAGTCCGTTCCACCCGGTCCGTGACACTTTACCTTTTATTCAATAATGGACAGCACTGCTCCCGGCCACCCAGTATTCTAATTAGTGTGGTGACCCCTCCGCTGTGCCTATGGAGTCAGATAGTCTATATATATATATATATATATATATATATATATATATATATATACAGCTAAATGAAAAGAAGAAATTAAGAAAAGAAACAAAGGGAAAGGGGTATAAACAGAAATATGAAGTTACTAGCAATGGTGTTTTCAAGAGTCATCCAGGACTCCTCATTCTGTGGTCTTAGGCGAGAAACTTAAACCATAGACAGGAAATCTATTAATCTAAAATAGCAAAGGAGCTACAACACCCTGTGAAATGAATTCACAAGGCAGAAGGAAGGGAAGTAGGCTGCTGTTTTGAAGGACCGTTACTGGTAAACCCGATATCTGGTAAACCTCATAGCAATTTTCTCCCTGTCATGATCCAGGGTGGCCACTGAGAGAATATAAGCAAGTAACTAAGACCTGTACCTTAGAGTCATACTGTGGGGGTCATGCTAATTATTTGGTGAAGCCAGTGTGATTGCAGTGTGCATTGCGTTGTGGATTGTAACCTGCATCCCAGTGAGCTTTTTAGCTTTTAGACACAAAAAAGTTTTCTAAACCTTTTTTCCCAAAAAGTGAGCTGTACCTGTGATGGGCCATTTTTACAGGTGAGATTCAGCATTTTTCCTATGAGGTAAGGATATTTTTTTAGGTTTGGAAACAACAACACCCTATGGGTTATGCAGAAAATATGGAAAATTCTTTAGCATAGCCCATAGGGTGCTGTTTTTTCCAAACTTTAAACAAAATATCCTTACCTCATAGGAGACATGATGTACCTTGCCTATAAAAATGTCCTATCACAGGTAAAGGTCATATCTGGAAAAAAAGGGTTTAGAAAACTTTTTTTTGCAATTTTTTGTGTCTAAATGCTAAAATGCTCCCTGGGATGCAGGTTGCACTGCACTGCAAGTCACACTGGCTTCACCAAATAATTTGCGTTAACCCTTATAGCTTGCTCTAAAATTGGTGGGTATTTCTGATTCATTTATAGGCCTAATAAATGGTTTGTCTAATTCATCTAGCAAAAGAAGGTTTTGAAAAGTCTGCATTCCCCTAAACTTCCCAGATCCTAAATTAATGGTAAGATATGGTTTGTTATTAGACAAGCCTTGTAAATCACTATTTTAAACTAAATAAGAGCTAATAAACAGGCTATTGCCAATGTTAGGTAGGCAATATGCCAGCACTTTGGTAAAACTTAACATTAAATAATGTTGTAATAAAATTCAGGATAATAACACACAGCAAAAAGCCACCAATTGTAATGCAATGCATTTCTGCTATGTGACTTTAAAGCAGGACAAACCCCAATGTGGCCAGCCCCTGGGGAATCACACAAAAGTGGTGCCTCAATTTGGCATTTCTTCCACACTGTCAAATACATTTTCCTAGTAACTCACCTTCTGCTTCACAGAAGTCACCCTTTCCTTTTTGCCATAACCAATCCCATTCAGGTTCCACATTGTATTTGTACTATCTTTTATTTGGATGTCTTGTTGCTCCTTGGAAAATGGAGTTCTATATCAAAACTTAGATCAGTGGATAGTCTATCACCAAACTGTGAAGACCCTCTTGGACCATAATAAGCCAATAACAATGCTTCTGGAATCAAATGTATTAGCAAAGTGTGCAACCTAACCTGAAAGTTTTGCATTCTAATTTTTCTATTGTAGCATTTGATTTCAGCAGTTAATTTCTGCATTTCTGTGTAATCTAGGTAAATGTCTGGTTTATTACAGATAGGCAAGGCTAAGAAAGTATGCTGCATGCCCAGCAGCAGTCTTCTGTGTGTACAGGGCACACATCACTCTTTCCGGTGTATGGTTGCCAATAGCAACAGATTGCAGGTAGTGAAAACTGCTTCCATAACATTTTCTAGCATAGTTAAAAAAAAAAAATAGAAGTGGACTTTCCATTTAAAAATGTGCCAATTTAGTTTAGATCCACACCTGTTAAAACTGCAAGGCCACTGCTTCCTGGTGCTGGCATCCAGGTCTGTTTTAACTGCAAATACATAACATGTTAAAGGGCCACTCCAGCCCTGGTGTAAAATATTGAAATACCCCCCCGTCCTGCCCCCACTTATTAGCGCTAAAGCACCTGTAATAGAGGAAAGGCAATCACCTTCACCTGGTATCCAGCAGCGGTGCTACAGACCGGGAGAAGGTGAGTGAAGGTGATCGCCCACCACCATTTTCTTTAAAGTGTACCAACACCCTGAGGTGATCGGCCCGGGAATCTATAAGATTCACACACCGCGGGACATCTGAGATCGGGATGTCCCGCGGGGTGTAAACCCCCCAAAACCCCCGAAAAGCCTTACCTCTCCAGCCGCTGCTTCCGCCGCCGCCGCCTCACTCGCGCTCCTCTAGACGTGGGTGCGCCCGCGCCGGCCGTCTCTGAATGGCCGGCGCGGGCGCGCACACGTCAAGAGTGACGCGCGGGAGGCGCCGACGGGCAAGCTGCTTGTACGTCGCTGTCAATCAGCTTGTCCGTCGGCGCCGATTGGACGGCGCGGCCACGTGGGAGCGGGGAGAGGTGAGTTTTGGGGGCTTTCTGGGGGGTTTCACACAGCGGGGCACCCCCGATCGGGGTGCCCCGGGGAAGTGGACCAATACCCAGGATAGTCAAAATCCTGGGTGTTGGTCCACTTTAAGTCCCAGCCAGGACTCTTTTATTACACTTGCTTTAGCGTTTTTATTTTACTCCGGGGCTGGAGTGGCCCTTTAAAAGTGTCAGCGTTACACAGTGGACTTTACCACCTAAAGCTGTAATTGTTCATCTGACTGATACCAGTTATTAAATATCAGGATTAAGGTAAAAGTTTCATATTAAAAAAATCAATTATTATCAAGGCTAGCCCTGATAAAAATAGACAAGCATGAGGTCTGCTGGCTGAAAATCTGACTTGGCTAATTCATTGTAGGATGTGTGAATAGTAAACATGTGCAAATGCTATGACTTTGAGATAAAGCACCTTTTGGAAAGTGACAAATCATGAGCTTGGCGAGTGGAGGTGAAACAGTCAGGTGCTTAGCTTTTTTTTTTTCAAATAGAGAATCCAAGTTTTTTTTCATCCAGTAAGGTAAATTATCTTTATACATGATTTTGATCCTCTTCCTCTGTATGTGGCTGGGGACATGGTCTAGTTTAACATAGAAATCAACTGTGCCAATCACTATGGAGGTTACTGTTAAGGCCGCTCATGTTTTTGCTTCAGCCTCACTTGCTAAGGAAATAGGAGTTCATTTAACAGAAAATCTATGGATGGTAATAGCACTGGAGTTTAAGGTGGACACAAACATAAATAGACAGAAAGCAGTGCTAGGGACAGGTGCAGTCAGTGGTCAATCCAGAGTTTAGAACCATTGGTGGCAGTGGAGTTCTGAACTAAAGCCAGAGTGTCAGGGATCGCCGGACACCCCTCTTTCATAAGCCAAGCAATCCCCAATCTCCACCGCCTCTTGTGCCTATAGACAAGCCCCCACTTGCTGGAGACACGAGTTATGCCTCTCCAGACTCCGTTGCCCCCAGGACTTACTGGCGCAAAGATTGCTGGCTTATGGTGAAGATAGGTGAACGGCAGGGAATCCCAAATCGGAAGTTCAAGCAGGCTGAGTCTGAAACGTCGAGTCCAGCAGGGTAGGCAAGAATGGTCGAGACGAGCAGGGGTCAAAGCCGGGTGGTCACTGGGCACGGTATCCAAGGGGTTGAGACGGAGAATGGTCGAGACAGGCAGGGGTCAAAAGCCGGGTGGTCACCAAAGCGCAGTATCAAAGGGGTAAGGCAGAGAAGAGGTCAGACAGGCAGATGGTCGGTGCGGGAAGCAGGCAGGAATGGTCAAAGACGGAGCCGGATCAGAACACGCTAAACACAAATCCAATAGCACACCCAAGCTAATAATGGCTATAACGGGCACCGATGGTCAGGGCAAGGACACTTTTAAGGGAGAACTGGCCAATGGGAAAAAGGGGAATGTCAGATGAGTGTATGTAGTGATTGGTGCATACTTTAACTCTGCTCCTGATAGGAGCCCCCCAGGGACTGGACCGCCCTGACCAGCCAGGCTGTCCAGTCCCTGGGTTCATTTACCCAGAGGACCCCCCCCTGGACCTGGATAGGTCCTTTTAAACTTGCCCCCGGCGAATGAGCTGGAGCAGTGCCGCCGGGGGACATAACTAGAACGAGACTGTCCCCCGGGGAGGAGGGGGAGGACGCGCCGGCATGCGCTGCAGAGCCGCCGCCGCCGCCGAGCAGGGGGCGGAAGCCGGAGCCCCAGCGAGGGGGAGCGACGGCGAGGTGGCTTCCCTGCGCGGCCGCCGGAGGACGGCCGGGACTGAGCGGAGGCGCCAGGTAAGTACCTTACACAGAGTCAAGAACGATGAGAGAGCAAGAGACAAAGGTACAGAACAGAATCAGCAGCAGAGGTCAGAGGTTGCCAGCAGCTGTATACCTGTAATCAGGTGAACAGGATTTTCAAAGTCTGGCAAACCAGGTCAGTCAGCACACACCCTAGTGCCACAGGTCAAGTTCCATTAAATATGCAGTTTTGGTGCATTCAGTGTATAGGCTCATCTATATTTTTGCATAGACTAATGCTATCGCATAGGTGCATGTGCGCACACATGTGCCAATATACATTAACATAACAAGCATAAATATATTCCAACCCCACCCTGTGCACAATTTTTTTCTTCAGAACTACAGTTGACTTGATGGCTGAGAGGTAGGTACAAAATTATACTAATTAGTAATAGGTAATCCAGGTACAGAGTTAGGTCTTAGCCAAGAATAGGACCCTGAAGTGAGTCACAGGATCTCAACCATGGGAACAGGAAGCTGGTAACAGACACAGAAGCAGGATGATGGGTGGACATTGGGACAGGATCATGGGCAGGCACTTTAGAATACTGAAGGACAGGCAAAAAAACAAGGATCTGGGAAGACCCAAGAATGACAGGAAGGTATGGGAACAAGAGGCTCTGTCTGATTTTCCCTTACCTTACCCTGTCCCTTGTCCCGAATACAGTCAACCTTTTCTGGATTATTGTATATCAGCTTGAGGTTGACCACACGGGCAATGTTCAGATAGGTAAGTGTCTGACTTCACATGGTTTAGCTCTAACTGCAGGTCAATTAATGTTGTGTATATTATGTATATTAAAAATGTTGTTAATTTAAGTGAATGGATTAGTGTGCACACCTTATTGGTCTATTTATACTATGTGAGAGTAGGGTATGGATGGAACCCTTGAAGGAAGGTTGCAGCAGCACTCCTAATAGATAAATTGGATTACAGCTAGGACCATAGTCACTGTATATCTATGTGTGCTGAACCATTAATATTTATTGTCTCTTTAGATAGGAAAATCACTTCCTCATTCAGCTTTCATTCCCCACCCCACTGACCTGGTCCATCAATCAACCTTCAGTGGACCAAGAACGAAAACAACCCCTGCTCCCTCCCCAGATGTCCAGGTTGACTGCCACTCTCTGCAGCTCTCAAACCCCACCCTCCTCTTTCCTCTCATGCTTATCACAGTGTGCTTACTTTACATCGCTGTTGCCGCACCCACTGTTTCCCTTCATTTTTTTCTTTCAGTCTCCAATGCTTTAATACTTTTAAAGATAACTACAGGGTCTTTTTGAGACCGTATTGAAATTTAGGGCAGTGCCTACGTGGAGCCTGAGACAATGGCACAACAATCGGGCTTGCCTTTAGTATAACTTTCAGGGTTCAGCAAATATATTAAAAGAATACATTAAATCCTTGTTGAGTAAAAAGGCTATCATACAGGTACCAGACAGCCAAATCTTTGGTGGTTGGAACTCAAAATGTTTAGCACCCAAACTGTCAGGGACTTTGAGGCCAGTCATAGACCTCAGATCTTTGAACTGTTATATAAAGTCAGAATGAAGGCCTTACCTACTGTGCTGCAGGCCTTGCTGTACACACAGTACAGCAATGGGAAGCACTGAATGAATTAGCATATGACAGGCCATTCACCATAATACTACTTCCTGTTTGTTCCTGGTGTTTTTATGGATATTGGGCAAAGGCTGATGTGAAAAAATAAGCACAGGCTGTTTTGGGGCACAGGGCTGGGAATAAAAGGTGATCACATAAACCTATTTTCTGAGTAAAGGTGTCATCAAGGACTTTCACCAAAATCTTTGTAGCCCCAGTGGCTACAAACAAATCAGCAAACAAATCACTGCCAGAACAACACTGTCAGATACTCCTCTTTACTCTACAGAACCATTGGCCCTGAGAACCAAGGGTTCATGAACGTATTTGGCCCTCTAACATCAACTATCCCAATTGGGAAGCAGGCTCGTTGACACACAATAATTCTTCAATCAGGCTTCCTCAAAGAGTGGGAGAAAAGCTCCCTGCTGCAGCCTATCACTGTGGATCAGAGCATGCAGCAATCATGGCAATCATTGATCTGGTGAATGGACTCACGGAACCTCTCCAATTGTAAACACTTCTCTCCAATAAATTAAAAGGTAATCACGATGGACGCTATGTCATCTGCGAGGGAAAAACAGTAAGGGACAAATGGAGATGCAACATTTGGGGTCTGGTCTCCAACATCCTGGAGATCAGGGCTGCAAGGTTGGCACTGCTGGTCTTCCAGTCAATGCGACAGCCTGGGAGTATATAAGGACCAAGGGAGTACCTGAAGCACCTCTATAATGCAGGACATCTCCCCAATATTAGAGTGGGCTATGGCCCACTTGTCCATTATATAAACACCACAAATTCCAGGATTGAGGAAATCAGACAGTGAATGCTCTATCATGGATCATGATAGACAACAAGGCGTGGGCTGATGAAAACCTGTTTTTGGCTCCAGGAACCAACACGACCCATGTCTTCTTCACAATATTCCCATGCTCAGGATCAGCCAGGGAGAATCCTTTGACACAGAAATGGTAGTTCAGACTCAATTACACTTTTACTCCGACCCTGTTTGGTTCCTGCAAAAGCTGAGAGACTCCCCAGTAATAGTCATAGCTATTCTGCCATATTGGCCGAGGAGGTTGTGGCTTCCCCTTGTTAAGCAGATGGTCATACATACACCCCTGATGGCTGATGGCTTGACTGTTGAAAGGAGGACCCTGCTAGCATAGGGTTGTTCCACTAAAATACTGTAAACAGATCTCAATTCTTGGAAGTCCTTTACAAACTAGACGTACAACAGGATATGCAGAAGATTTCAGCCCTTTCTGAAGAAAAGAGAATTCCAGTACGGCCAATACATCATCAAACACTTATTGGACCTCAGGCTGGCTTTGACAAGGGCCTAGGCTTCAGAACTTTAAAAGGGAAGGTTTTTCTATTTCTGCATTCAACGCAGCACATCTCAACAAGTGTGCATCTCACCTGCTAGCCATCCAATTCTTTGAGGTGTTTATGAGGCTGAAACTCCCAAGGAAGAGCTGTTTTACTAGACTTTGTTGGCTTGTTACATATGCTGTATGTTGATGGTATATGACTATATGGCTGTGGCGGGAGTGTGCAAACAGCTGAAGGATGCAGGGGATGTGTTCTTGCTTCCCAACAATCAAAACCGTTTGCAGAATTACGGCAAATGGCTGTGATTGGACGAGAGCCCCTGCATGTGCCGTTGGACTGGGGAAAAGTAAGCAGGTTTGGTTCCACTTTAAGTGCACTAGTGATGACACCTGAGGCTAGAAAAAGACGGAGTCAAAACTAAAAGTAAGAGAGATTCAGGGGCTGGCTTAGTTGTAAACAGGAAAATCATGGTCAGAGAATGGAACAGTATCACAAGGCTAATTTACAGTCCAGCTACAGTCCATCAAGTGCCACAACAAGTGTAAATTCAAGAGAAAAGGCAAAGAAGTTAGAAGACCAAAGTTGGTTGCAGGCAAGGCTGGTCCAGGCAGTCATTAAAGCAATAGTCAAATAGGACCACACAATAAAAAGGCAGTGGCATAGCTTGCCACGAAATGCGTGGGTCAGAAGTGAGGTCATAGTGGGGTGCCATTGTTTCCTGAGGAAGAGGCCATACTTTACCATGGTGTTATTTGATGTGGGTTTATTTTTGGTTGTTGGAAATTAGATTTCTTTTAGATTGTGTTTACTTTCAGCTTTTCTCTATTGTTTTTTATATTAACTGCATTGGTCTATTGAGTAAGGAAAACTCACTTTAGTATTGCCACGTATTATATTGCACTTTAATACGTAATTGTTTTTTATGATTCGGATTTTTCTTTTAATTATATAAGTATAGGTAGTAGTATAAGTATAGGAATATAGAGACAGCTTTCTGCTTCTCACAGCCCTATTATCATTATCATATCCTGTTAATATACTGTATATTACTAAGTACTGTATTGATGTATCACCCCACTTGTTCCTCCTTCTTCTTAGTTTTTAAATTGTCCTTAGTGTTAATGCTGATCTTATGATTTTTCTCTGGATTAATTTAATAAATGTATTTCTTTAGATTTGTGGGAAGTTGCTCTTTCTTTGTGGGAAGTTTTTTAGCTGGGGGGATTGCGTCCATCCTTCCAGTAGTCCTTACTCCAATTAAAAGACATACACTAGCAGAGCAAGCACACCTTAAACTTCAAATTTAAACTAAAATAACATGAAATGACTTAATATACATTGCATTACAAGTCTATTCGCTGTTCAGAACTGGCTACCTGCCAGCTCTTTTGCCTGCCAAAAGAACTCTGCCACGCTCAGTGGCAACCACACAATACAATAATACAATGTGTCTAACACTCACTAGGCATGTTGAGCCAGCCTGTGTCTTCTGGAAATCCCCACACCCACCTGCTGGAGAGCACAGCAGCAAAACGCAAGATGCCATTCTACACTTTCCCAGTAAAAGTGACATTTTTACAAATATATATATATATATATATATATATATATATATATTTTTTTTTTTTTTATTATACACTCACCCACTCTCTCAATCCCTGGTCATTACAATCAAGCTTACTCAGAAGCATAGCTTTTAGGTGTAACATCATGGCAGCAGATGTAACGTCAGATGTAAAATCATGGTAACACAGCAAGCAAGCAGCTTGTGTCACTGCAGGAGTGGGGTTTAGGAGTATTTAAACCAGACCTTTACCCTGAATAAGAGCATATCCTTTATTTTATCCCCCTCCCTGTACATAGAGAATGCCCACATTAAAATCCTACCTGCATTTATTGCCTTTTCTGAGCCTTTTAAACATCCAAGATGGCAGCACATGGAGTCTCAAGCTGCCTGCGATCAGGAAATGTCTTCTGACTGTGCTTCTCTGCATTCTGTGATTGCTGCCCTGTCCAGTATGTGATGCTTCTGAGGCAAGATGGTGGCGGACGTATCCTAGAGTCCTGATTAGAGTTGCAGCTCAGTGGAGGAAAGAATAAAAAGTGACTAAGAACATAAAATATATTAATTTTAGATGCTGGAGAATAGTTATTTAAGGGTTTGGGCTTTACATCAAATGATGCTGAAGGTCCGGTTTAAATATTTTTTGATTGGAGGGCCACCTTAACAACTGACAGCGGTGACAGGTGATGCTCTATATAGGACACATATAGCCCAATCAGAAAATGTCATCTATTCTAAAGGTGAGAACCAGTGCAGGGGCAGGATGGCGGGTGTGGGGCCTGAAAGAGAAGGGCAGTTGAACACATTCAATAAACAATATTTATAAGAAGTCCATTTATGAACAGGGGCTAAATCTTAAAGGACCCTTCACAAACTGTAGCCACATGTTAGAAAGCACACAATTCTCTAACATGATGTTATTGTATGCTGTAGCATTAGGATATCTCTTCATTGGAATTACAGGGGACTTATTAAACCACAAAAAAAGCCCCAAACTACTATTCTATTTCCCTCAACCTTATCGCTGGCACTTTGCATTCATGCAGGAAATGTCTATCTGTCAATCCTAATTGTGTCATATACGCTGCCAGATGGTTTAATGTGTTACTCCACTGGTCCCGAGAAGAATGCAGATGTTACACCACTTGAAATGACTCTAGACTAGAGCACACTGCATAACGTGTAACCTAATACACATAACCAGATGCAGGCTTCTTTTAAACTAAAACCCCCACCCAAGGATGTATTAAGCAAGTAGTTATGATAATATTCTCCCAGGCAAGCCAGGGCTGTGATGTCACTTTGCTGCCAGCTGCCAACCAGGTGACCCATCAGCACAGGGAGGCTTCGCCTCCTTTCAAATATACTGTATCAGCAGCAGCACAGTGACGTTACTGCAGGGATCAGCTAGATAAGCAATGCTCAACCTTTTAATGAGCGCTGCTACTTAAATTATTTGGAACCTGGTCATGGGCCACAATGAGTAGGTTCAGAATTGTTTCATTTGAAATAGTATAATGAAGATTTTCTACAACAATCAGTATACCCACTGCTTCAACTTGTATGCCCTTCTACCACACCCCTACATTCATATGTAATAATCCCCACATGCTACCAATATACATGCAACTTGGGTTACCTCTCTGAATATATGGGTCTCTTATTTATAGGCCATTTTGCTCTATACATGTTTAATTGTGAGTTTTGAAGAAATGCCAAGGGATTAGGAGATTTTCAGGAAAACGTCAAAGGATTTGGGGATTTTCAGGAAAACAATATATTGTTTTTTTTCCAGCAGAGCTTCGGTTTTAACATGATATGTTTTGTTTGTGATTTTCAGTGCTTTCTCAATATTTTAAAACATATTAAATCATTGTTTTTTTTTTAATTTTCTAGCTTTTTTAAATAAAAAAAAAAAAGAAAATCATATTGTGTGTAAAAGCCCCATTCCTCCCAGTTACAATGGAATTACATAGGTATTGGTAGACACCCTTTCCTACAAAGGAGACACCCCAAACTGAAACAGCACTTTAGGAAAAAATAAATACAACTACTATGCCCTCCTTGCAGTTTTTCAAGAACAATACATTTTTAAGACATTTAAGACGTTTTTTTCTTTACTTACCTCCAATTTAATGCCAAATGCTGTCCCTGCCCTCGCACCCGCCCTCCACTGATCACTAAGCTCTCTGGGGCCAGAAGCGGCCTTTTATGCCAAAGGAATGAGCTGACACGTAGCTGACATTTGTAGGGTGCAAGCCCAGCAATGCTCTGGTGTGAAAGGACCCTAAATGACATAAAAATTGGAGAACACTTTAAGCGGACCAAAACCCGCATTTTCTAACTACCATCCCTTCAATTGCTCCCCCCATGAAGCTTACCATTTGCCAATTTTCACTGCTTCAGCTTCACTCTAATCCCAGATAATGGCTCCTGTTTTAGCTGTAAAGCTCTGCCTCCTGTAGTCATTGCCACTGTTGTGTGTGAAAATATCTATTTCTAGTTCTACACCCGGAGAAAGGAGTATAGGCAGGGGCTTTGGCTAAATGTATTTCAAAACTTTAGTGCCCTAAACAAGTTGGCATACTAGAACCATTTTACTTTCCCCTTAACAAGCACCCCCAGACCAAAATAACTCACCTCTTTTGGGAATAGATCGACTGGCAGATGGATGATCGCAGACCAGGTGACAGAAATTGGCCACCGGTGGTTATGAGGGTCTGGAACCCAGAAAAGGAGGGATATGTGTGTGTGTGTGTGTGATGCATCACAATTCGAGATTCCCAACCTGAGCAGCAGCAGCTTTGTCATTTTTAAGCTATCCTGTGGCATACTACACTAGTCTCTAAGCCAAACGGGGAGGCCGATTCATTAATAGCGCCAGGTAGCGACAGATGAGCGCCAGTAGCGTGATTTTCACAGCGCCAGCTAGTATTCGCTGTGCTTGGCCGGGGTTTGCTTGTTGACAGCGACTCAGTCGGTGTGCGGTAATGTTGAATACGGGGTTAGGGGTCGATGTTTAACAGGTTCCGCGTTGTATGGGTGCGCCTGACAGCGAATGTCCAGAGCGAATGGCTTGCTGCAGATTCATTAACAAATCAAAAGTTTAATGGTGAGGGGAACCTGGATATAAGTCCCCTCAAAAATAACCACCATACAACAGGCCGCACTCAAAATATTAAAATACACATCTATTTTATTAATAAATTAATATCATGATAATCTCAGAAAAGTTATATGTACAAATGAAAACTGTTGTTATTTATATCTCTTTGTTACATTCTTGCTGGGCAGTTGTCTTTGGTATACTCTATTGCTTATATCTGTTTGGTTGGTTTAATCATTATATGTACGCTGTATTGCACTGTAGCACTTTTTGATCCAGCACTGTATTGTGGTTTTTAAATTTCTTTATGCACTTTATTGTGGCTCACATTTTGCCCATGGTTTTCATAGTTTTAATAGAAGCTTCTAGCCTTTGGATTATTTCATTGTTCCTTATTGTTGTCTAATTCGCACACACACCTGCACAGTGTGTTTTCACTTGATATAACATTTCCCCCTTCCCCTCTCATCGGCATACCTATATATATTATCCCATCATTCGCATTGATTGGATTTTTTATTATCTCCCAGCACCAGTAATATTTATATAGTCTCCATAGATAGGATCTCCCGTGTTTGTATATATGTTTTTTAATTATGTCCTGTGTTGTTGTTTTTGCTGATATAAATTTTTCATTTGTACATATAACTTTTCTGAGATTATCATGATATTAATTTATTAATAAAATAGATGTGTATTTTAATATTTTGAGTGCGGCCTGTTGTATGGTGGTTATTTTTGAGGGGACTTATATCCAGGTTCCCCTCACCATTAAACTTTTGTCTCTTTACTGACCATACTGGCCTTTGCACCTATATAATAGATAGTGGGACGGTGCAATCCCTTATTTTCTCATCATTAACAAATCACGCTCAAAAATTTCTCGCGCTGTGAATTCCTTGTTTAAACCCCAGAGTGCTGGCGGCGATGTGTGTAAAGTAGTTTTTAACCCCCAAACAACCATTTTTTTTAAATGTAAAAATTATACAAGTTTTTCTAAACATTTTGTAATATGAATACATTAATATCAGACCTGTAATATCAATTCTGCACATATTTTTTTTTTTTTACCTTAAAAAAAATATCTAACATTGCCGTAGTGGTCACAGAATTTTTGACAGTTAAAAAAAAACAAAAAAACAAAAAATCAATTAATTATGAATATTAAAAGATTGCTCCATTGAAATGCATTGGAGAGCGCCAGGGAGCGACAGGTCATACCTGGCGCTGTGATGGGATTAGTAGCGGCGCTGTTCGTTGCAGTCGGCTACATGATGAATCCCGCGCTAGCTGACGCTCTCGCCGGCGCTAGCCTCATTTAGCGTGATAAATGCGTCATTGTGACCGCCGCCGGGCGTACTTGAGTCGGTAGCCGCCGTTAGCTGGCGGGACCTGGCGCTAGTGAGACACTACCTGGCACTATCCCTTGATAAATAAGGCCCTAAGTCTCAGAATACATCTTATTGGCCAGTTCAGGGGCTGATTTTCTAACCGATTTGCTGTTATTTGCGGGTGTACGCTGCACTTGCCACATTAACTAGCCAAAATGTGCCATGTTCACCAAACTACGACTGTGTTTGATGTTTACTGTATTCTTCTAGTAGTTGGTAAACACAGCCAAGATTGTCTTTTTAGGTCATTTTTGCATCTGCACCTAAAATTGTGAGCCTGAAGGTCAGAAAGTTAACTAGTATTTGAAACCACTAATAAAACATTTCACATTACTTTTCACATATTTATAAAACTAAACTGAAAAAAAAAACTTTCTATTTTAGATACAAGGACTGTCACTGCAGTGACAGTGATCGGCAGACATCCAATGCCATAAGTTTGGGATTAGGTGCTGAAACAAAATTGAAAGGCCTTTAATACTGTCCACATATTTGATCATTTGTTCAATACCTTTAATCCACATTTTAAGCCCTAAAACAAACTGTGAATGCCAATTTCTCTTAACCTATGTTTTTTCAATGGGGTACAAAACAGCCCGTCTCTTATTGACACTGCTTTTTAATTCAGCCTTGGAACCCTTATTTAGAATACATAAGATATTTCGATGCAACCACACTGAAAACGTGACTGTAAAAATGCCAGCATTCACTGATAATCTAACATTGTACATAAGTCACCATAATATTACTGCATCTGTCATTCATCAGGTTACACTATTAACTGGCCCAAGTCCCCTGGTCTATATCTCTATGGGTTAGTGGTAAACAAAAGGGAAACAAAATCTTTCCTCTAATTTATGAAGGGCAATTAATACACATATACTTTAGTTCATATGAGTTAAAATGTCACTCCATGTTAAAAGTTCTCAATAAGACATATTAGATACAGCCTTATAAAGCATTTGTTACTTGAATAAATGATTCTAGTATTTAGGCTGACAGCAAATATGCTTTCAAGAATAAACCTAATCTACTCCCCCACATAGTGCTGAATAATCGTCTTTTCCTTTCAGTACAATTACTTGAAATCCGTATGGCTCACTCATGCTGCAGGTTAACCAAGATTGCCCACCTTATAGACCGTTATACTAACGTAGCCACCGGTCCCACTCCGAATGCGTGGGCTGTGGCCTCATCCTCTTTACACTCTGGGCCAGGGATTTTAAATAACAGAGGAGCAGGGGTGCAGCCAGCAAAGTGCACTCCATTGATCTTTCCTTGCTAGTCTGACATTAGGTTGGCTAAGTAAGGTATAAATGCAGTGTGAGCACTGATTGGCCAGCGACTCAGGTAAGTTCTTGCAAGCAGTTTGTGGGATTTCACCCAGCAGGGCGAGTTAAAATTTCTGGTGTCCTTCCTCTTTAATAGTTTATTAGAGAAATTTCTTCTCCCTGGGGAGGATACAGCATTGAGCCTGCACCTTACCCTCATAGGGCAGGGGACATTTTTCTCTCTGTTTTTCAGGTAATTTACTTTTCTGATTGGGTGAGGGTGAGGGGGCTAAATAAATCATGGTTTGTATTCTGGTTCTGCTCCTAGCAGACTATGGTTAGACTGAATTTAAAGAGGAGGAAATACTGGAATGTACAGTCAAGGAGAAAGAGAAAATACCATTTGGACCAGCAGAAAGAAGGGACCTGCTGCACTGAGATATTTATAATTTTATATTAGTTTTAGTCCACAGATGCCCTGAGTAGACTGGGTGAATGTTTTACAGGCAGAACAAAACAGAGGTAAGATATAGATGAAGATGAAATCCTTTTAATTGATTTATACTCTGTCCCCATTAAAGTGGCCATTATGCTAAAGCCTATATGCCTTATGGCTTTGTTAGAGTCTGTATAACTTAGATGTATGGGCCCTTTGTGGCAATAAAAATAGTAAAAAAGAGAGTTCCCCAAAGGGACAAAAACATTCAGAGAAAGCTCCTTAAAGTGGACCAACACCCTCCCATGATCGGCCCGGGAATCTATAAGATTCCCGGACCGATCAGCTCCCTGACTGTGTGAAACCCCAAAACCCCTACCTGCTCCTCGATCCAGCGGAGCCCGCCGCCGGCTCCCGCGCGTCCCTCTAGCAGGCCGCGCACCCGCACGGGGCATTTGTGAATGGCCAGCGTGACGCACGGGAGGCGGCGGCGGGCGCGCTCTCTTGTCCGTCGCTGCCTCCCACTTGTCCGCCGGCGGGGATTGGCTGCAGCGGTCACGTGGGAGAAAAAAAGAGGTGAGTTTTTGGGGCTTTCTGGGGGGTTTCACACAGCGGGGCACCCCCAACCGGGGTGCCCCACCGAAGTGGACCAAAACCCAGGATAGTCAAAATCCTTGGTGTTGGTCCACTTTAAGTGAGACCAACACCATACATGCAGTGTATGTGTGAGACCATGAGGAAAAAGGTAAAACTGCAGACTGCAGCTAGAAGAGCATTATAAATTCAGAAATCCTCAGCAACAGCACACAGCATAACATTTCAGAATTGACAGCAAGGTACTTTTTAAATCAAGAACAGTGCAATACTATTAACAGAGTACAGACAATGTGTTCCAAGGCCAAAGGAGCAACTGAAAGGGAACAGAAAACAAAAACAATTAATACAACCACCACTGAAAATTTAAACTGGGATTTGCAGGGAAATTCAAAGCATATGCCAAGTACTTTTCAGCTGTGATAATTAAGATCTTTCCGACAATTACTGCTGCATTGGGGTTGAGAATTCTCAATTCTTCTTTTAGGAGAGAAAACTGCTATTGACTTGTCTACTGGGTGTAGGGAAGTCCTATGGCTATTACTGTAAAATACTGACGTGGGAGAAGATAGGCCTCCAGGAAAGAGTGTTATATGAATAGCTTAGGAGCTGTAGGGATGACACACTATAGCAGGGGGGCTCAACCTTTTGAAGTGCAGGAGCCATAAAATGGCTCAGAATGTTGATTTCCTTTTTTGAACAGCACAATGAAATGTTTTTTTCTTTCAATAATTATTAATAATCAAAAGAAATTCACATAGATATTACAGATCATCGTCAAAAGTGAGCAGAATGTCCTATGCAAGGGGATTATGTTGCATACATCCTTCTATTGTTTGGAAGACTCTAATAATCATTAAGGCTTATATCACATATATTGAGTTAAGAGCAACAATGATCCGATCAACAGAGCTGATCTATTGTAGTAGCTATTACAAATCTAACGACATCTTAAATGTGAGCCTGACCAGAAATTAGGTAAAGGATAGAGGGGATTAGTACTAAGAGAAGGGAAAACAAGAGAAGAAAGGAAAGAGAAAAGGGAAAGTTTTGCATGTCCAGTCATTTAGCCCTAGAGACACAGGTTGCTCTCAGTTCATTGACTCTTGACTCAATAACGGCAGAGCGTAAACTCTCCAAGGTACCCACACTGTCGTACAAGCCGCTAGGGATGCTAGACCGCTTTTTGTTGATGAAAAATCCATTCATCCTCGCTTTTACCACTTCCAGGGACACAAATTGTCATTTCCAGGCTTTCAAAAGTACTTGTTTATAGTAGATACCTGGAGTCAGCAAGGGGAGCTGGATTGGTCCTGCTGGCCACTCAACCCATACCAATAAATCTGGTAAGTCCTATAAAGAGCCTGACAAGCCTCATTGCAAAGAGTGGGCCACTGAGATGCAGGACACCAAAACAACTGTGGAGCAGCAGAGGACCAAACATTTGGTGAAGAACTAAACCATTCAAGTTGTATCCCTACTTGTGTTCTGCCTGTGTTTAGCGGCTTGAAGATCCCGGAGTCTTATAGCATTCTTATAGCAAATGTAAACTTTCATTCTTGATACCACACTCACTGCCTGTATTTGGGATGCCACACACACTGCCTGTATTTGGGATGCCACACACACTGCCTGTATTTGGGATGCCACACACACTGCCTGTATTTGGGATGCCACACTCACTGCCTGTATTTGGGATGCCACACACACTGCCTGTATTTGGGATGCCACACACACTGCCTGTATTTGGGATGCCACACACGCTGCCTGTATTTGGGATGCCACACACACTGCCTGTATTTGGGGTGCAACACATACTGCCTGTATTTGGGATGCAACACACACTGCCTGTATTTAGGATGCCACACATACTGCCTGTATTTGGGGTGCAACACATACTGCCTGTATTTGGGATGCCACACACACTGCCTGTATTTGGGATGCCACACACACTGCCTGTATTTAGGATGCCACACACACTGCCTGTATTTAGGATGCCACACACACTGCCTGTATTTGGGGTGCAACACATACTGCCTGTATTTGGGGTGCAACACATACTGCCTGTATTTGGGGTGCAACACATACTGCCTGTAATTGGGATGCCACACACACTGCCTGTATTTGGGATGCCTCACACGCTGCCTGTATTTGGGATGCCACACACACTGCCTGTATTTGGGATGCCACACACACGGCCTGTATTTGGGGTGCAACACATACTGCCTGTATTTGGGATGCAACGCACTGCCTGTATTTAGGATGCCACACACACTGCCTGTATTTGGGATGCCACACACACTGCCTGTATTTGGGATGCAACACATACTGCCTGTATTTGGGATGCCACACACACTGCCTGTATTGGGATGCCACACACACTGCCTGTATTTAGGATGCCACACACACTGCCTGTATTTGGGATGCCACACACACTGCCTGTATTTAGGATGCCACACACACTGCCTGTATTTAGGATGCCCCACACTGCCTGTATTTGGGGTGCAACACATACTGCCTGTATTTGGGATGCCTCACACGCTGCCTGTATTTGGGATGCCACACACACTGCCTGTATTTGGGGTGCAACACATACTGCCTGTATTTGGGATGCCACACACACTGCCTGTATTTGGGATGCAACACACACTGCCTGTATTTAGGATGCCACACACACTGCCTGTATTTGGGATGCAACACATACTGCCTGTATTTGGGATGCCACACACACTGCCTGTATTTGGGATGCCACACACACTGCCTGTATTTAGGATGCCACACACACTGCCTGTATTTAGGATGCCACACACACTGCCTGTATTTGGGGTGCAACACATACTGCCTGTATTTGGGGTGCAACACATACTGCCTGTATTTAGGATGCCACACACACTGCCTGTATTTGGGATGCCACACACACTGCCTGTATTTAGGATGCCACACACACTGCCTGTATTTAGGATGCCACACACTGCCTGTATTTGGGGTGCAACACATACTGCCTGTATTTGGGATGCCTCACACGCTGCCTGTATTTGGGATGCCACACACACTGCCTGTATTTGGGGTGCAACACATACTGCCTGTATTTGGGATGCCACACACACTGCCTGTATTTGGGATGCAACACACACTGCCTGTATTTAGGATGCCACACACACTGCCTGTATTTGGGATGCAACACATACTGCCTGTATTTGGGATGCCACACACACTGCCTGTATTTAGGATGCCACACACACTGCCTGTATTTAGGATGCCACACACACTGCCTGTATTTGGGGTGCAACACATACTGCCTGTATTTGGGGTGCAACACATACTGCCTGTATTTGGGGTGCAACACATACTGCCTGTATTTGGGGTGCAACACATACTGCCTGTATTTGGGATGCCTCACACGCTGCCTGTATTTGGGATGCCACACACACTGCCTGTATTTAGGATGCCACACACACTGCCTGTATTTGGGATGCAACACATACTGCCTGTATTTGGGATGCCACACACACTGCCTGTATTTGGGGTGCAACACATACTGCCTGTATTTGGGGTGCAACACATACTGCCTGTATTTGGGGTGCAACACATACTGCCTGTATTTGGGATGCCTCACACGCTGCCTGTATTTGGGATGCCACACACACTGCCTGTATTTAGGATGCCACACACACTGCCTGTATTTGGGATGCAACACATACTGCCTGTATTTGGGATGCAACACACACTGCCTGTATTTGGGGTGCCATGTATTTGGGATGCCACACACACTGCCTGGAATGTGGGGTCTGTAATGGGGTGATTGGGGGGATTCTGCACCTGATCTGTACTGGGGTGATTCGGGGGTATTTTTGCACACCTTTTGGTTCAAAATATTCCTTATTTTCTTGCTCCAAATCCTGGGTTCATCTTATGGGCAGTTACATCGTATGGGGTGAAAAATTTGATAGTTTACCAAAAAACAAATATTTTAGAATGGAAACCCTGATGCAGAATTAACGGTACTGCGCGATGCCTTTAGGTAATGCTTATACAGAGCAGCATTAGGAGCAATGAGCAAAACTCTTTCCAGGGTTCTATGTATCACATGGCCAGCAGAAAGCTTTTGCCACCTGCAGCTTCTTGGCTCCATTCTACACAGTGCTAGCTGCGTTGGCTGGTATGGATGAAGTTTCCAGGTGCTGGAGGGCAGTCAGACAGCTGCATTACGTAATGTTTGACTGCTGCTGCGGGATTAAAGCAGCTGGCATGACTCTGGGAAATACTTTATCCCTGTATTGAAAATCCCACAGTTCAGCCCATCGTTGCTCAGCTGTAAGCTGAGTACAGACATGCAATAAAGATCAGTCGAGATATGGACAATTACTACACTGAACAATCACCCAGTTCAAAGACACAACAACAAACATTGTAGATGTAAGTTGTCCTATTTAATCCCTCTACTATTATTAAACCTCCAAGAGGGACCTGATTCCCTGGGAACACAGTAATGACTAAATGGCCACAGACATTTGTTTATGGACCAATTGGGCACAGACAAAGGTATGACAAAATGAGGAGCCTTGAGTCAATACAACTCCAGGGCCAGTGGTCTCCCTCTTAGTGGAGCATCCTCACCTCTGCAGTAATGCCAGGGCAGACGTCACCTCAGGTAAAGCGACATTCCCATTTCTGAATGGCTGGCCCCAGTATACAGAGCAGTGACCAGGGGCACATGCTCCATTCAGCTTTTCTTGTCACTCTGAGCTCAAAGGGAATTGTTTCAACTGAAGTGACTGGCTCAGTACCTTTCCTATAAAAATTGACAGGCCACTTGATAACAGGCATCCCCTGTGCAGTATATCACTTGGTCTTTTCTGCTGTCAACCTTCTATGTTTCTATGTGCACTGGTCTCTATATGTGGTTAAATGTGGACAACATGAACATATGAACAATATGTTGAACATGTGAACATGAACATTATTTGTGTACATGTTTTGACATTTCTGTGTACACATTACAAACAAATTACATTACAAATTACAGAACAGGCGTTTATGTAGATCTTAAAGTTTCCCTGCGTACAGAGAAATTATCTGGCCTAAACCATTTAGTTTAAATACCTATGTGACTTTTTCATTCAAATGGCAGGCAATCATGTGACTTGCAGCAACCATTCAGGTTTGATATGCAGGCCCCCTTGGCAAACATGATCGGTCAGTGGTAAGTACTGGCTAGCTTGACTTTAATTCCTCTTTAATGATATCTTAGTTACATCTGTTCTATGAGTTTGTCTAACTCCAGGACCGATACTTTCGGTGGTTGGTCCACTTCAAAATTCAAGCTCTTAAAGCCAGTGACTGTAAATTGTGGTTCCTCTGGTTCCTCGGGGGGGGGGGGGGGGGGGGGCTTTATGCAACAGATCTGTAGGCCAAGAGCCGTCCACCAGATCTTGGCATGTCCAGGATGCACAAAATGATCAGCACAGCCTCCAGCATGACCTTGCGAAGCACCTGCTTCACCAAGGAAAAGGGAGGAAAGGCAAATGAATTATTTTTATTTTTTTAATAAAGTAGGGGAGTGGTCTTTTTCACTGCTTTTGCACTACTTGTAAACAGGTTATGGTCCTTATAATGGTTCAAAGGGTAGGGAGTGGCAAGCCACATGCTTGCCAATACTTCTGCTCAATCACCTAGAGCTTATTGTCATAGGCCTATTGTTTTTCCAGACCAAGTCTAGCTTACTTATTTACATAATTTTGCAGGTCAGTACCAGCAAATTTGAAAGGAAAATGTCAACAAATCTGTCCATGAACAAGTACTGACCCTAATCCAATAGAAATTTTGTGGAAGGACATAAGGCAAGCTGTTCCTGGGAAGATTCCTCCAAGCAAATCTGCAGAACTAATTAACAAGTACCCGAAATGCTTAGGAGGAGTTATTGCTCAGCAGATATCAAAAGCAAAGATGCTCATACCTTTTGTCACCCGTGCACTAACTTCCTGTTCTGGGGCTGGGTGCACCAGGGCCACTGTGCCTGCACAAGGTAGAGTTGTGCTGTACTGCTATCGAATCACAGCAGGCACACACAGGGTTAACCATTTTGCACAGGATTTAGTCCCTGTGCACCTACTGAGCATCTGCAGATGAACCAGCCTGCACATTAGTTGATGGATGTACACCTACTGAGCATGCTCAAGAGTATTTATAAGGAACTACTTGGTGCCCAAAGACCTTTGTGTGGCTGCTAATGTGGCACTGATTCTGTGAACTTCAGATCATGAACCCTTGGATTGCCTTCCAGTTATCTACCAGAGCTTGTACCCAGCTTGTTTGCTGCCTACCCTTTGATTTGAATTTGGACTTGTACTTTGGATTAACCCTTTGTTAGCTACCTGCCCACAATCATTCAGTTTTGTTTTACAGATTACTCTTACCTGCTGCTGGCCCCTGACCTTTGGGGTGGACTTTGACTATGCCACTTTCTCAGCTCCTTGACCTTGGTTACAATCTCACCATGCCTTTATTTCCAAGTCCCACTGTACCATCTGGACCAGGAGAGTACTGTCTGTTAGCCCAGGCCCTTGACTTTCTTGGACCTCTCAAGCAGTAAACCCATAATTCCTTGCATGGAGCTCTTAAGAAGACAAGGGAGGTCCTGGACTCCAGTTCAAGTCTTGGGTTCTGGGCAGTATTTTCCAGGGCAGGTAGTGGGACCCTGGCTTCCCGCAGTCTGTGTTCCCCCTTGTTGCTGACACCTTTGCCATTCACAGATATGCAATATTGTGCCACAGCATGGTAATTACCTGGCTGCTGCTCCCCCACAGGGTCAGCAACCGCCTGTCAGTGTCTGTCACATGAGTCGTTGCTTTGAATTAGGCTGTTTTGCCACCTCTGGCTTGTAGGAAACCTACATTTAAAAGTAGCCGTGAGGAACTAGCAAGCTATGGACTGTATTGTGAGTTTGCGTGCTGTTCCTGCACTGCCCTGTGAGGTTCGCCTGCTACAGTTTTGTTATTCAGTTGCCGACTGTGCCTTGATTTACCATGTTTAAGACTAAGACCTGTTTCCAACACAGAGCAATGTCTAACTATATCCAGTGTCAAGCCTTGTTGCCAACCCATGCCATGTCAGTCCACAATTTGAAGCCCTGTTGCCGACACGGTGCCACATAAGACTGAATGAAAATTCTTCTTCTACAGCCAAGGTTCCAGGTTGTAGCCCCCCCATGTCTCCTGATGCCAAGGTCTCTGGTCACTTGCCACCACTGTTGTGTGGCTCTATCCACACAGGCTGTTCTGGTGACAGCAACTGTGACATCTCCACTAGCAACGCTTAAGTGATTTCAGTGCTCCGTCCAAGATGCGTGGCATATAGACTGTATTGGAAATAACTCTGGTGATCAGGTACAGTTTGGATCATTTCCATATTAAATACATTACAACATTATTAACTTATTTGTTCTCTATCAGCTTTTAAGACTCTAAAACCCAGTGTAGCTGTAGGTCATCTTTAAGCAGAAATATAGAAAACTCTAAATGATTCACATGATTTTAAGCACCAATGTACCAGATAAGCTGGTTTGTCAGGAAGTGCTGCTAACTCCCAAGATACACTGCACAGAAGTGATGGCTATAGGAAAGCCCATTTTGAAACATCACAGACAATGAGTACTTCATATACAGACTCTAAAGGCGATGCAGTGATAGGAACACTAAAAAAGAACAAGACTAAGGGGAGGGGCAGCCTATGCTGTGGTGACAAATGAGTCACAAACTACATAAGCAGGTTTTAACCAAAGAGTTATGAGCCAATGACTTTTTATTAAACAGAATGGACAGAGCTAACACTTGCCCATTTAGAGTGCTTTTAGTTGCATGTATCCAGGCCAGACAAAAGGGAAGTCAAGATCCCAAAAACTGGAAAAAGCCAAGTCTATCTGTGGTAGACTTTCAAAGATGAGTCTCTATGGGCATGCAGCAGTGTGAGGAAAACAGCTGAGGAAGGACCCTTTTCTTCAAGTGCATTTAGCTTTAACAGCCCAGACATTAAACAAAATGACTATTAATCGTGGTGTGTTGGAGAGGCCCAGGAGACAACAGATCCAGGCCCTAGGTAGCCACCACCAGGGTGACCAAGTTTGCTTACCATGCCCAGATGTCCTGCTTTGCCTGAAGATCGAACCTTGCAAAGGCATGGAACGTTATTTGCACTTTATCATTGTAAGGAATAAAGTATGTTTTAGTGTGGCTTAATATTCTTGTTGCAGATTCAGGGTAACCAAAATGGTCAATACAGTCTCCATATAGCCTAATCCCCCACTGTGATGAACATCAATTTTTAATGCCAATGGGTCCCTTTACAACTTAAGTGGTCCATGGAGTCCCACACTGGCAGCAGAGTCAACTGAACAATGCTGGGGCAAGTTCCCAATTCCCCTGTGCAAAATGTTCAAAAAAGCCAGGGTCATGTTGTCTACTCCTAGGATTGAGAACCGCAGAAAGTACTCAATCATGCCTTATGGTCTATAGCAAGATTAGACAGAATTAGCCATAGCAGCCTTGCTCGCCCTGGTGGTAGATTTAATCCACTTCTGTGGCATTGTCTGATTGAATCCAGATGGGGTGACCTTACAGCATTAACACATTCCCTGAACATGGGCACCATTCTATTCATATCCAACATCCTTGGACATTCTGTTTGCCCAACACTTAACCCCAGGAGAGCATCTGTGAGCAGGATCCTCCACTTAATTGGGCAGAAAGAATAGCCAAGTGCCCACTGGGTGGATTAGTGCAGTTACATCAAACTTGACCGATCTTTGGAGAATGTTCTACTTTGCCAGGGTGTTAGACTGCAATGTCCTGGGATGAAACTACACATAGGGAACAGTCTCTATCAAGCCCAGCACATTCATTAAGTGATAAAAATGAGCAAAGTGGCTTTGAATTGCAGCTGCTTGAACCTAGATAAAAAGGCCTTTGCCACTGCTGAGTCCACAACCATCTCTAAAAAAGAAATGGTCATGGAAACGGTTAAGACTGATTATGCATTATTGATCAGCCATCCCAACTGCTTGAGGATGGCAAACACCATCCCTACCATTCTCTGGATCTCTGGCAGATATGATAGAAAGGAGAGTCTACGTTTTTTCTGGACAACCAGAGCTTTCATGAACAGCCAGACCAAAAAAAACATATCAAACATACATCACTATTCAGTGCACTCATCCCAGCACACCACCACATTTAAAAAAATGCAGTGTGCTAGGATAAACACATTGATTTTCAAGTGCACATGCAATCCCCAAATCTGTGGACTGGTAGGCTGGGATATAAAAATACCATTTTGTGAATACTCACCTGTAAAATGGGTATTATAAGTATGTCACACACCCCGCTTCAAGACATTCATAACACTTGGGTATACTGACCTGTAGATGGTGATCTTGCAGAGATGATAACAAAAAAAGGTAAGACCCTCCCGGCCCATAAATACCTGGGACCTCCCACTCATTCCCCGGTATAAAGATAGCAGTAAGATCAAGGGACCAGGAAAGCCAATTAAAACTAACAAAGGTTCACCATATAAAGGATCCAGAATACAAAAGGGCAGGGTGAAGCGGGGTGTGTGATATACTTATAATACCCATTTTACAGGTGAGTATTCACAAAATGGTATTATTCTAAGGATGTCACACACCCCGCTTCAAGACATTGATAACACTTGGGACATCCAATAGCAGTGTCCATAAAGGGCGGGGATCCAAAAAACAAGGCACAAACTTAAACCACTGCAGCTTGCAGAACTTTGCGGCCAAAAACAGCATCCGCTGAGGCCCGAATATCAACCTTGTAAAACTTGGAAAAAGTGTGAACCGAAGACCAAGTAGCAGCCTTACAAACCTGCTCAACAGAAGCCTCATGCTGGAAGGCCCAGGACGCCCCAACAGCACGAGTAGAATGAGCAGTAACACGAAAAGGGGGAACCTTCCCAAGCAAGGATCAAGGACACTTCCCTGAGGGCACGCCTGCTGCGAGTCCCTCCCTGGTGATTGATGTAGGCGACCGCCGTCCGATTGTCCGACCGAACTTGAATCGGAAGGCCCCGCAACTGATGAGTCAAGTGAGCCAGAACCAGCCTGATGGCTCTCAACTCCAGAACATTGATGGGATCGTGAGCCTCCAGGGGCCCCCACAGTCCCAGAAACTGAAGATCCTTCCAAAATCCCCCCCCAACCTGACAGGCTGGCATCCGTGGTGACCGTCTCCCAACGAGGGGTCAGAAAGGATCTGCCCCTCGTCAGATTGCTTGGTTTTAGCCACCACCGAAGGGAACGCCGCACCCGGGGGGACATCAGAAAGGACTGATCCAATGACAGCGGGGACCCGTCCTAGACCGCCAAGAGATGGAGCTGGAGCTTCCTTGTGTGAAACTGGGCAAAGGGAACCGCCTCGAACGACGCCACCATCAATCCCACAAGTCGCATCCCTAGCCGGATGGACGGGCAGGGAATGGATAGAAGACGCTGAGTCAATTCCTGAATCAGAAGAACCTTGTCTCGGGGGAGAAACACCCTGGCCTGAGAAGTATCCAGAGACATTTCCAGGAACTCCACCACCCTGGAGGGAGTGAGGCAGGACTAGTTGATCACCTAACCGAAACTCTCCAGAGTGGACACCACATTCCTGGTATCCAGCTGCGCCTGACTGAGGGAAGACGCCATGATGAGAAGATCGTCCAGATAGTGCACAATGCTGATACCCCTGGCTCTGAGGATGGCCATCACTCCTGCCAACACCTTGGTAAAAACCCTTGGAGCCGAGGTAAGGCCAAATGGAAGAGCCACAAACTGAAAATGCTGATTGTCCACGACAAACCTGAGGAACCTCTGGTGTGCCAGAAATATTGGAATATGCCGGTAAGCATCCTTGATGTCTATGGACGTCATGAAGTCCCCCTGACAAAGTGAATGGATGGCTGAGTGCAGAGTTTCCATACGGGGACGGACGAACCTGTTGAGCAACTTCAGATCCAGAATGGGACGAACGGAACCGTCCTTCTTGGGCACCATGAACAAATTGGAATAGAAGCCCAGGCCCCGATCTGAGAGGGGCGCCGGACAGATGACAGCCATGTCCACGAGACTTCCTACCGCCGCCCGAAGCCCCTGGGCGGCCAGAGGATCTGACGGCTCCCGATATCTGAAGAATCTGGGAGGGGGCCGGAACTCAAACTCCAGCTTGTAACCGGAAGACTCCAGCTTGTAACCTGAATCCACCTGTCCGAGACCTCTTGGACCCAGACCTGGGAGAAGAGTTGCCACCGCCCCCCCACCCGCAAGGGTGAGGGCGCCCCCTCATTGCTGAGCCGGCTTGGCAGCGGCTCTAGGCTTGGAGCCCCAACTGTGTCCTGGACGGGCCCGATCCCTGCCCCTAGGCCAGGAATCACCTCTGGACGAAGGGAAGGCCGAACCCCTGCCAACTCTAGCCCCACGAAAGGACTGAGAAAAGGAAGCCGCCCCCCGAAAAAGGCGACGCTGCTTCTTACGCTGAGGTAACTTACCTCCCTTTGCCACCGAATCCAATTTTTCTCCTAAGAGCCGCAACCCCACAAAGGGAAGGGCCGTGAGCGACTTTTTGGACACAAAATCAGCCGCCCACTGGCGTAACCAAACCGACCGGCGGATAGCCACAAGCAAGGCCGAAGCTCTGCTAGACATCACCAAAGTGTCGTCCAGGGCGGACAGTACAAAGGATAAAAATAACTCACAGCGCTTAAGGTCGGCAAACTCCTCACTAGCCGGGTCAAGCCCAGAAGAGGTCAACAATCCCCTAACAACCGACCTGGCAGCAACCAGTACAAGCGCAGAAGCACAAGCCGGCCGCAAGGCCGATCCAACACTGGCAAAACCATGACAAGCCATGTGGTCAATGCGTTTATCCTCACCATCCTTGAGAGTAGTGCACTCCGGAGAATGGAGGACTGAGGAGCTGGACAACCCCAAAACAGGAGCATCCACCTCGGGGGGACGACCAGTGCTTCACCGTGTCCGCCGGAAAGGGATATTTCTTGTCCCAACCCGGTGGAACACCTGGAAGCCGAGTCGGCCTCTCCCATTCCTTGAGATGATACCATCAAAATGCTTTTGATAAGGAAATTCCAAGCGCTGCTTAGTTACTTCAAATAACTCCCCCTTCAGTGGCAGAGCCGCCTTGGGGGGAGGAATAGCCAGGACCTCAAACATATGAGCCAGGACCCTAGCGGTATCCTCATACAACTCTCCTTCCTCATGCGGGGAACAATCAGACCAATCCAGGGAGTCAAAATCCTCCCTATCAAAGGCCTGCGCAGCCGTATACAAATGTTTTCTCTTTGCCGTGGCCTTTTTAGCAAAGGCACTGGAAAACAATTTTTCAAGATTGGCCAATCTGGCACACACCTCAGATTGCGACTCCCCGCCAATGACCACATCACATGGGGTACGTGTCAAGCGAGGGGGAGACGGAGAGGAGACTGGCGGAGCAGAACCGGACGCCTGAGATCCGGTCTGCCGCGTAATAGACCACTGCGCACAGGGTACACAAAGAAATACATCATCCCCCAAAAGGCATACCCCACACCCCAAACACAGCCTGGATTGCCCCGAGGAGGGCACAAGCCCAGTATCCGGGGATGCCTCCATACAGTGATTTTTTAAAATATATATATATATATATATATATATATATATATATGTACAATGCTCCGAGGGAATAAGTAATGCAACCCGGGATGCCCCTTTAAGTCCCGAGTGGGACGAATTTTAAGCCACTAAATTTAACCAGGGACCTTAGGCCCGGGAGAATCTCCCTTTAATAGTATCAATGGTCCACCTGGAACACACAAAAAAACACACACTCAGACTATGCTGGCAATGTCCATAAGGAGTTAATGATAGAAAATCTGATGGCCACAGGCCACTCACCAGACCTTCGCCCCACCTGATTACCGCACGCAGGCAGGAGGAACCATGGGGCCCGTTCTGAACATAGGAGGAGGGAGGGCCGGCGCCGTTCGCGCGTCGCTCCCGGCCCCGCCCCTCCCCCGTATCTCCCGGCCAGAAGCCGGGACCTAACACACAGCGCCCGCAGCACGGGGGGCGGGCCATAGGCGCGCGCGCCAGCGCCCGGCCCCGCCCCAAGGAGGAGAAGCGCCTCATGGGCGCCCACAGGTGCCATTTACCCCACGCCGGAGGCCGGCGCCGCGGCCTGCCAGCACCAGTCTAAATAACACACTCAGTTTAGCACCAAACACACACACACCATAATAAAGAATGAATCCCTAAGGGACCCGCCCCCCCCCCTCTAAGGGTATCCGGGAGAGGGGGAATCCATGCCAGGGTAGGGCCAAGGGACAGGGCATCCCAAACCAGGATCACCAACCCGGATAGCCGCCTACCCCTTGTTATGGGGTCTCACGGCTCCTAAGCACCAGGGGTGCCAACTACCTTTGCCTGGACCAGCAGCCTAGGCTGGGAGGCAAGTAACTTAAGAGAAGGGATCCGGGCAGAAATAGAAGAATAAAAAGTAGCCGGGAGTCATCCCGGCTACCTGCAAGGAGGAGACATCATCTTCTGACTTGCTCGCCTCTGCAGAGATGAAGACTGGGGAATGAGTGGGAGGTCCCAGATATTTATGGGCCGGGAGGGTCTTACCTTTTTTTGTTATCATCTCTGCAAGATCACCATCTACAGGTCAATATACCGAAGTGTTATGAATGTCTTGAAGCGGGGTGTGTGACATGGATTCCAGGTATTCACCTTGCTCCAGAGAGACAAGTACCAATCTTAAGAATGGCATCCACAACATTATTTTCTGCACATAACAGTTAAACCGCTATACTATAGGTTGGAAAAAGACGCAAACTTGAAAATTGTTCTGGCCATGGCACAGAATATGGAGCCTCCTGGCTTAGTTGCCTGGGCAGGTGTGTGTGGCAGGTTCTAAATGTAGGTAGCTGCTGAAGAACTTTGTCTTCGACCTAGAGGGCAATAGCTCTTTGACCCAGGCATCCTGAGCCTGTCAGACCTGGGAGAACCACATGTGTGGGAGCTTGGAGATACTGTGGAACTCAGTATTGTCCCTAGAGGGCACTAGCTCTCTGACCGAAGCACCCTGAACCTATCAGAACCATGACAAGCAATCCCACCACCAACTGTAGGAATGAGGGCTAAAGTTAACTTGGTTCTGGACTTAGATTTCTCATCCTAGCTCACCTTTGAAAGAGGATCTGTTACATCCATCCAGATTTTCTCATCACCCCAGGCTGTAAAAAGACAATTCTGTGAGTACTCACCTGTAGAATTGCTTTTACCATGCATGGCGCGGCCTGCTTCACGGAGTCATTACATCTGGGTATTCCGCCACAAGGTGGCGCAGTGCACTGCAGAAGAGTTGTGGCTCCGCCCGGTACCATATAAAGACGGAATCATCATAGACTTATCCAGTAGTTGACAAGCAGTGATACAACAACCGGGAATTAATAAAGATAACAACCCCAACTAATCTGGAACAATCACCATAAAGAGTAACCAAGAACAACATTAACAAGGGTGGGGTGAAGCAGGCCGTGCCATGCATGGTAAAAGCAATTCTACAGGTGAGTACTCACAGAATTGTCTTTTTCCCAAGGCATGGCACGGCCTGCTTCACAAAGTCATTACATCTAGGACATCCAAAAGCAGTGTCCATAAAGTAGGGTGGGATCCCCAAATAGTAACAACAGGCAATTTAAACCACTACCGCCTGAAGTACCTTGCAGCCAAAAGCAGCATCAGCTGAGGCCTTAACATCAACCTTGTAAAACTTGGAAAAAGTATGAACAGAAGACCAAGTTGCGGCCTTACAAACTTGTTCAACAGAAGCTTGGTGCTGAAAGGCCCAAGATGCACCAATAGCACACGAGTGGAATGAGCAGTAACCCTAAAAGGGGGAACCTTCCCCTTAGCAGAATAGGCCTGCTCTACCGCCTGACGGATCCACTTGCTGATAGTGGATTTAGCCGGGGGCAGACCCTTCCTAGGTCCAGCAGGAAGAACAAAAAGAGCGTCAGATTTCCTGAAAGACCCAGTAGCAACCAAATAAAACTTCAGGGCCCTGACAACATCCAGAGAATGAAGTGTCCGCTCCTTGGAATTAGCAGGATTAGGACACAGAGAAGGCAAAACAATGTCCTGATTGAGATGAAAAGCAGACACAACCTTAGGCAAGAAATTTCGGCTTAAGTCGAAACAACACCTTGTCATGATGCCGCTCAAAATAAGGAGGTTTGATGGAGAGAGCCGCCAGCTCAGAGACTCCTTAAGAGTCATAATGGGCAAAGCAGCCCCACTGATAGGAGAGCAGACAACACCAGATTTAGATCCTAAACAGGTAGCATAGGTTTACGTGATGGACGCACATGAGTAACTCCCTGAAAGAAAGTCTTGACCAACCGGTGATTGGCAAAAGACCTTTGGAAGAAAATTGCCAGGGCCGACACCTGTCCCTTGAGGGTACTAAGTTGAAGGCCCGAATCCAGGCAATGTTGCAAAAATACAATTCTGTGAAATACTCACCTGTGGAATTGATATTATTTGTATACAGTACGTCCTGCTCCAGATATAGTACTTACACTTGGGTTATCCTCCGCCAGATGGCGCTGCACTGCAGAGACATGCAAAAACAGGCTCCTCCTGGCCCTCAAATACCCGGGGACCTCCCACAAATCCCCAGCATTGAAAAGCAGTGAACAAGAAGCCGGGAGAATTAACCACCAAAACTGGTAACTATAACAATGGTAACAACCACCATACAGATGATCCAGAATAATGCAAAAAAACCAGGGTGGGGTGGAGCAGGACCAATGAACATAAGACACCGCCTAATGCAGAGAGTCCGGCTTCGGGCGGAACTCCACCTTATCCTGGTGTATCCCAAGGTATGGGGGCTAGGTAGACAGAGCCGCCCTCTAACAGACGCCTGGCCAAGGTAACAGTCACCAGAAGGACAACCTTGAGGGTAAGAACAGCCAGACAGCATCCTGAATAGGACCAAAGGGACAAAACCCTGCAAGCAGACAGAATGAAATTCAATTTCAAATCCCAGCAGGGACCATAGTATTGCATGGGGGACGCACATGAGTACCCCCTGAAAGAAGTCTTAACCAAGGAAGACTGAAACAGACTACTAAGGCAAGGTGGACAGGGCAGAACCTGACCCATCAGAGTACTGAGTTGGAGAACCAACTCCAAATCATGCTGAAACCAACTCCAGAACCCTGGGAACCGAGAACGCCCAACAGGGAAAAGACCTAGACTCACACCAATCAATATGGGTATGCCATACCCTATAACAGATAGAAGAAGAAGAGGAAGAAGCTTGCTCCTAGCCTTCCCGTAGTCTCAATCACCGAGACAAATAAGCCTGTCACCATCAAGATGGATGTTTCAGCAGACAGGCAGACTAGGCCAGAGTCTGAAGATCGGAATGACGTAAAGGGTGCCCTGAGTGAGCAGAGCTGGCACTCCTGGCAAAAGGTACAGAACTACTGTCTGCAAATCACACTCTACTAGGGCACCTGGGGGCCACCAGAATCACTGGTCCCCTTACCAGAGCAATCTTGCGCAGAACCCTGCCTAGCAGGGGGAATGGAGAAAAGACATACAGAACCGTACATCCAGTCATGACGTTACTAAGGCATCCGGACCACTGCCAGAGGATCCTGGGACAGGGAAACAAAGGCCGAGAGCCTGTGATAGTGACAGAACACAAACAGATCCACAACTGGTTGGACCCCATAGTGACACAGGGATTAGCACATCCTGTCGCAGAGGGGCTCCACCGGAGCGAATATCACGGATATGCAGGGAACATTGTCTCCCCCCAGATTAGGAACATAGACACTTCCTGAAGGGTCCACCAGCTCCAGGCCCCTTCCAATGTTTAAAGTAGGACACTGTCGTCAGACAGACCGAGCGCCCCCCAAACTGGCAGGCCCAGAAGGGAAGTAGTCAAGCGAGATAGAACCAACTGAAATCGCTCACTGTTTCAAACATCATTAGGCGTAACCACCCCCAGAATCGCAGGGAGTTACAGAAGAAACCCTCCCCTTTCAACCTGATAGGTTGGTATCCCTGGTGACCGTTTCCAGGAAGGGG
This sequence comes from Gastrophryne carolinensis, assembly GCA_027917425.1. Classification (NCBI taxonomy): domain Eukaryota; kingdom Metazoa; phylum Chordata; class Amphibia; order Anura; family Microhylidae; genus Gastrophryne; species Gastrophryne carolinensis. Next base: position 200,607,611 of record CM051237.1, read on the forward strand.
CAAGAAGGAACTGCCCCCAGACAGGTTCCTTGAGTTCATCCACTCCAAGAGAAACCTTCTTACCAGACCCTGCTCCAGGAATGCTGGATCCCTGTCCTGTATTAATAGAAGTTGCAGAAGGGCCCAAGGGGAACTGAGCATAAGGGACCTCTTCCGAGCAAGCCACCAATGGGCCCACCAGCTGCAGTCCTGCCTGGTGAAGGGACCGGGACAGCAATGAGGGACTGAGCCCATGTGACCAGATTGTCCACTTTAATGCTGAGAAGGGAAGATTCTCATTTGAACCTAATCCAGATTCATTCCTAGTAATGGAGTTACCAATTAAGGGGACAATGGGGACTTGGGGTGAATGATCACCCATCCAAATGACTCCCAATGGATGCCATCAGCCGGGTATCCAGCTTAGCCTGAAGAAGAGACAGTTAAGTGAAAAAAGGACGTCTAGGTAGGTCATCGCGCGGACGCCCCTTGGTCTCATCAGAGAATCACCGCCGTCAGCACCTGGGTGAGTACTCTGGGAGCTGCAGAGAGGCCAGATAACAAGGCCACAATTAGCAGCCAGCCTGACCCATCCTTTTGAGGACTGTGGAAAGGTTGGTGTAGCGGCCCCTGCCTCGGCCTGTTACGGGCAATCCGCAAGTGACCCTCAGACCTCGCAGGCCTTGCATGGCCTGTGCCAGCAACTGAACAGCGGCAGGGACCAGGAGTACCTGGGCCCTGATAAAACTGGGGAAGGCCACGCAGCAAACTCTATCTTGTATCTGGAGGACACTTCCTCCTGAATCCACCAGAATGAGGCGAGATGCCTCCTGATAAGAGCAAGGTGCTGCAGCCATCCCCTCATGCTTGAGGGGGTTTGGTGGAAGATTTGGGCTTAGCCCCGCCGGAGGGGCCAGGGTGTTGTCTGCTGCTCATGGGGCAGGAGTCTGCACGAAACGCCAGGAAGGACACCCCTGGTTCCTGTTTAACACTAAGGTAGGGGGGAGGAGGGGTGCCCCTGCCCCGAGGGGGCCGAGACGGCAGTCTGCGTTGGGGTGATTTACCAAAAAGGTCCAGACGGGCTCCAAATAGGCGTTGCCCTTTAAAGGGAAGCCCAGTAAGAGTCTTTTTAGTAGCATCGTCAGCACCCCACTGTCGCAGCCAGACCAAGCGACGTATAGCCACCGCAAGGGCAGAAGTTCTTGCACACATTCTAATGGTGTCATCCAGCGCTAATAGAATATTACAAATACATCACAACTGGAGAGTGCATTAAACACCTCCCAGGGGAGATCCTCAGGGTGATGATCAAGCATCTTCCTGATGAGAGTTCTAGTGGCCACTGCAGTAATAGCGGCGGCACGGACCGGGCGCAGCGCCGTCCCTGCACAAGAAAAGGCGTGGGAGACCAACAGATCAATGCGCCGGTCCTCTGCATCCCAAAGGGTACTATAAGCAGGGGCTGTAATAAAGGGAGGGTTAGGAACCCCTATGATCGGCGCATCCACCACGGGGGGTGATGACCAACAAGTATTTCCTATCCCAGTCCCCTGGAAGTTTACTGGGGCATTCCCATCCCTTGAGCACAAGAGCATGGAAATGAGCCTGCTCTAGAAATTCCAAGCGTGCTGTCGCAGTGTGGAAACGCTCCCCTCTAGGCTTGGGGACCTCACCAGGGAGAGAGATAGACAGTACCTTAAAGACCTTAATCAACAAGTCGTCAGTGTCACACTGGCCCCAGAATTCAGGGCCAGAATCGTCATGACTCCTCGGCCTCTCATCAGATGAGCCCGAGTCAGAGTACAACTCCCCTTCATCAGAAGGGGTATAGTCACAGGGAGTAGTAAACTCCTCAGTTCTCATAGAAAATACAGAAACATGAGGCGACAAGTGCCGCTTCTTACCAGGGCCCATGCGCTCTGACAACCTCGCAATAATCTGTTCAGCTGCAGGCAGTCTGGAAGGCCCAGCAGGCCGCAATTCCCCACTTGTATGCGACTCAGCAGGAGTGAGATTTAAGCATGGGGAAATAGGTGAATTGAAGCGAGGTGCAGCCACTGGCAAGCCCGATTGCAGGGCCAGTGCTTGCTCGGCACAGGGTCCGCAGACCCGTATCCTGTCCGCATCAGCGTGGGGTTGACCACACGCTATACACAGCCGGTCTTGTCCCAGAGGGACCCCGGTCACATAATTCTGAGATGCCTCCATATGGTGAATATTTAGACACAATATGCCAGCAGGGATTTATGCAATAGGCCACCCTGGATGCCCCAAAGCCCGCTAGGAAAGTGGGAGTAGATTTACAAGGCCCGCTATAATTACACCGGGCCGGGAGAAGTCAATGGTGTTCGCCAGTCTGAGAGACATAATGGGAATAAAGGGTGTCAGAACCATACGCAGTAATCAAGGATCATGAAAATCGCCCGCGAGGGCACTTACAGACCAAGGGAGGAGGAGGACCGCTACCACGCGTGCGTGCGACCAGCATCAAAATGGCGCCAAGCGAACCTCGAGGGGCGGGCCAGAGCGGGCTGTGACGCGGAGCGCGCCAAACCAGGTCCCCGCACCCCCGAAGAGCGCAAAGCTCTGAGATAGTTTCAATGTTGTCATGAGGAGCGAAGTGTATGGCACACTAAGAAAAATGATTTTCCAATGAAGACGCTGCCGCCCGGCGCACCACATCCAGTAAAGGAAGAGGTGTGCGCGGCGGCGACAGATACACAATAAAAATGCAACAGCGCGGCTCTGACCCCAGAATACCAGTCAAAGGACAATACTAAGGCCATAAGCGTATAAACACCATACACTGAGACCACCACACACACACACCCCCCCCTTTCTTTCCCCCCAAGCTACGGGGGAAACGAGGGAGGATGGCGACCCTTTGTACAGGGCCCACCGCTACACGGGCATGGGGCAATAGTGCGGGAGGGGCATCCCCTAGAGGCTCACCATCAGCCAAAACCGCCTACCCTTTGGTGGGGGACTGCGGTGGAGCATGGCTCCATAAGCACGCATGGTGCTGCCTACCTTCACCCGACCAGCTCAGCCCAGGCTGGGAGGCACATCGCAAGGAGGACGGGTGGGAATAGTCCAACAGGGCTGCAGGCTTTGATAGCCCCGCTCACCTGCGAGAGAGTGATACTTCATGTCTTCGCAGTCAGCACTGCAGAGAAATCTGGGAATTTGTGGGAGGTCCCCGGGTATTTGAGGGCCGGGAGGAGCCTGTTTTTGCATGTCTCTGCAGTGCAGCGCCATCTGGCGGAGGATAACCCAAGTGTAAGTACTATATCTGGAGCAGGACGTACTGTATACTAAGAATAAATCCAGAATCCTGGGAATAGAAAACACCCTACAAGGCAGAGACCTAGACTCACACCAGGCAATGTAAGCATGCCAAATCCTATAGCAGATAAAGGGCGAGGACTTCTTCCTAGCCCTAATCATGGTATCAACAACAGAGGCCGGCAAACCCTTATCCATCAAGATGGAGGTTTCAGCAGCCAAGCCGTTAAAGCCATCGACTGTAAATTGGGGTGGCACAGCCGTTCCTGAGTGAGCAGATCTGGATCCTTGGGCAGGACATACTGATCCACTGCCAACTGCACGACATCTGCGAACCACACCCTCCTTGGCCAGCAGGGGGCCACCAGAATGCCTGGTACCCCTTCCTGGGCTATCTTGCGCAGCACCCTGCTCAGCAGAGGAAGGGGAGAGAACACATAGAGGAGCCGAAACTTCGTCCAAGGCATTGCTAGCGCATCCGTGGCGACAGCCAGAGGGTCCTGTGACAGGAAGACAAACCTGGGAAGCTTGTGATTGTGGCAGGACGCAAACAGGTCCACATCCGGAAGACCCCACTGGTGACACAGGGAGTGAAATACCTTGTTGCCGAGAGACCATTCCCCCCAACCGAGACATTCCCCTGCTCAGGGAGTCTGCCTCCAGGTTCTCCACCCCCGGAATGTAAACCACCGAGATGCAAGGCACATTCTTTTCCGCCCAAGACAGTATCAGGGACACTTCCTTGAGGGCTCGCTTGCTCCAAGTCCCTCCCTGATGATTGATGTAGGCAACTGCCGTCTGGTTGTCCGAGCGGATCTGAACAGCCCGACCCTGAAGGTGTGTGGTCAGCTGAGCAAGAACCAACCTGATCACCCTCAGTTCCAGAACATTGATGGGAGCATGGGCCTCCTGGGGGCCCCACCGACCCTGGAACTTCAGAGACTTCCAAAAGCCCCCGCAACCTGTCAGACTGGCATCTGTGGTGACAGTCTCCCAAAGCTGGGGCAGAAAAATACAATTGTGTGAGTACTCACCTGTAGAATTGGTTTTATAAGTATACAGCACGTCCTGTTCCCGATATTCCTTACACATGGGTTATCCGCTTACTGATAGTGGACTTCGCCGGAGGCAAACCCTTCCTAGGTCCAGAAGGGAGAACAAAAAGAGCATCAGTCTTCCTGAAGGATTCAGTAGCTAACAGATAAAACTTCCTGACCACATCCAGAGAATGTAATACTCTCTCCTTAGGGTTACTAGGATTAGGACACAGAGAAGGCAAAACAATGTCCTGGTTGAGATGAAATGCAGACACAACCTTAGGCAGAAAATCTGGCTCAAACCAAAACACCACCTTGTCCTGTGTCTCTCAAAATAAGGAGGTTTGATGGAAAGCGCCGCCAAGTCAGAAACACGCCTAACAGAAGTGATAGCCACCAAAAAGGCTACCTTAAGAGTCAAAATGGACAAAGGAGCCTCACGCAGAGGCTCAAAAGGAGGACCCTGCAAGGCAGATAAGACCAAATTCAAATCCCAGACTGGTAACATAGGCTTACGAGGAGGGCGCACGTGAGTAACCCCATGGAAGAAAGTCTTAACCAAACTATGGTTGGCAAAGGATCTTTGGAAGAAAATGGCCAAAGCTGAAACATGACCTTTGAGGGTACTAAGTGGAAGACCCACATCCAAACCACGTTGCAGGAATTCCAGGATCCTGGGAACAGAAAACACCCGACAGGGAAGAGAGTTAGACTCACACCAGGCAATGTAAGCATGCCATACCCTATAGTGGATAAAGGACGAGGACTTCTTCCTAGCCCTAATCATGGTATCAACTACAGAAGCAGGCAGCCCCTTATCCATCAAGATGGAGATTTCAGCAACCAGGCCATCAAAGCCATCATTTGTAAATTGGGATGGCGTAGCTGCCCCTGAGTGAGCAGGTCTGGATCCTTGGGCAGGGCTTATTGATCTACTGCCAACTGCACGATGTCTGCGAACCACACCTTTCTTGGCCAACAGGGGGCCACCAGAATGGTTGGCACCCCTTTCTGGGATATCTTGCGCAGCACCCTGCCCAGTAGAGGAAACAGAGGAAATACATAGAGGAGCCGAAAGCTCTCCCAAGACATTGCCAGTGCATCCATGGCGAAGGCCAGAGGATCCTGGGACAGAGAGACAAAGACTGGAAGATTGTGACGGGACGCAAACAGATCCATATCCGGCTGACCCCAGCGGTGACACAGAGAGCGAAACACCCTGCTGCTGAGGGACCATTCTCCCAGACGAGAAGTCCCCCTGCTCAGGGAGTCTGCCTCCAGATTTTCCACCCCCAGGATGTACACTGCCGAGATGCAGGAAACATTCTCCTCTGCCCAGGACAGTATCAGGGACACTTCCTTGAGGGCCCTCTTGCTCCGGGTCACTCCCTGATGATTCGTCTGGTTGTCCGAGCGGATCTGAACAGCCCGACCCCGGAGGTGTGAAGTCAATTGGGCATTTGTGGTGACAGTTTCCCAGCAAGGGGACAGAAAGGTTCTGCCCACCAAGAAGTTCCTGGAGTCCAGCCACCACGAGAGGGACCGCCTGGCCAGAGGTGACAGCACAATCACCTGATCCAGGGACCGAGGGTCCCGATCCCACACTGATAATAGATGAAGCTGAAGAGCTCTCATGTGAAATAGGTATAAGGTACCGCTTCGAAGCAAGACACCATCAGGCCCACAAGCTGCATCCCCTGCCGGATGGAGGGATGATGACAAGAAAGTAGAAGCTGGGCCTGCGCTTGAAGACTCTCCACCTTCTGCTGTGGGAGAAAAACCTTGACCTGAGATGTATCCAGAGTCATGCCCAGAAAGGACCTCACCAGTGATGGGGACAGAGAAGACTTGGGGTGATCACCCACCCGGAGGACTCGAGTGTGGACACCACCATCTGGGTATCCAGCTCGGCCTGATGGAAGGACTGGGACGTAATCAGAATGTCGTCCAAATAAGGAAGGATGCGAATGCCCTGCGACCTTAACAGAGCTATCACGCCCGCCAGAACCTTGGTGAATACCCTGGGAGCCGAGGTGATGCCAAAAAGGTAAGGCCACAAATTGGTAGTGCTGATCCTCCAGAGCGAACCTGAGAAATTTCTGATGACCTGGGAAGATTGGTACATGAAGGTAAGCATCCTTGATGTCTACAGAAGTCATGAAGTCACCTGGGCGCAGGGCACCGACTGCAGAGCGCAGAGTCTCCATGCGAAAATGTTTGAACCTAACAAACTTGTTGAGACGTTTCAAATCCAGGATGGGCCTGAGGGACCCATCCTTTTTGGGTACTGTGAATAGATTGGAGTAGAAGCCCCTGCCCCTTTCCCTGAAAGGCACCGGACAGATAACTCCCAACTCCAGAAGGTTTTGGACCGCAAGGCGCAGACCTTGAGCTGACAAGGAGTTTAGAGCCATCCAGGATCTGCTGAATCTTGGGGGCAGCCATGCTGCAAACTCTATCTTGTATCCGGAGGATACAACCACCTGAATCCACCGGTCTGAGACGCGCAGCCTCCAGACATGAGCAAAGAGCCAAAGCAGTCCCCCCACCCGGATGGGTGATGGCGCCTCCTCATGCCTGAGGGGGCTTGGGTGAAGATCTGAACTTGGGGCCCCACGAGAGACCGGGACGTCCATGTCCTCTACCCCGGCCCCAAGTGTCTCTACGTGGCCCTGCGAATGGAGCACCCCGTCCCGCCCTAGGAGCACAGAAGGAGGGGAGTGCAGAGCTAGCCCCCCGAAAGGACCGCGGCTGTTTTCTGCGTTGAGGCAGCCTACCATCCCTGGCAAACAGATCCAAACGCTCTCCAAAGAGCCGCAGCCCCATAACAGGGAACCCAGTGAGGGCCTTCTTAGCAGCATTATCCGCCGCCCACTGGCGCAGCCAAACAGAACGGCGGATAGCCACCAGTAGGGCCGAAGTCCTACCACACATCCTGACCGCGTCATCCATAGCAGAGATAATGAAAGCCACAAAGTCATAGCAAAGCAGGAGGGATCTATAATCCTCTCCCCTATTGGCTGCCGTGGTGTTATCCAGAATAGACTTCAGTAGCCCCTTAACAGCAATGGCTGTGATAGCAGAAGCGCACACAGGGCGCACGGTCGTCCCCGCAAAGGCATGACAAGCCAGCTGATCCACACGTCGGTCCTCAGCATCCCTCAGGGTAGAAGTATCAGGGGAATGAATGACCGAGGTATTGGACAACCCGAGGACGGGCGCATCCACCTCAGGGGGAAATGACCAGCGCTTAACCACATCAGCAGGGAATGGGTACTTCCTGTCTCAGCTCTTGGGCACCGCGGGCAATCTACTAGGGCGTTCCCACTCCTTGAGCACCAAATTATTAAAATGATTTTGCTCAGGGAACTCCAAGCGCTGTTTAACAGCCCGCCAGCACCTTGGTGAACACCCGAGGCGCCAAGGTGATACTGAAGGGTAAGGCCACAAATTGGTAATGCTGATCCTCTAGAGCAAACCTGAGAAATCTCTGATGACCCAAGACTGGCACATGAAGATAAGTATCCTTGATGTCCACGGAGGTCATGAAGTCGCCCGGGCGAAGGGAACCAACAGCCGAACGAAGAATCTCCATGCGAAACTGCTTGAACCTGACAAACCTGTTGAGACCCTTCAAGTCCAGGATTGGCCTTAGGGACCCGTCCATTTGGGGGACCGTGAACAAGTAGAAACCCTGACCCCGTTCCTGGGAAGGCACCGGACAAATTACTCATGAGTCCAGCAGACGTTGAACCGCAAGGCGCAACCCCTGAGCTGACAGAGGGTTGTGAGGCATCCGGGATCTGACGAATCTGGGGGGCGGGCAGGCTGCAAACTATCTTGTAACCGGAGGACACCACCGGTCTGAGACGCGGAGCCTCCAGACGTGAGCAAAGAGCCGAAGCGGCCCCCCACCCAGATAGGTGAGGGCGCCTCCTCATGCCTGAGGGGGCTTGGGACAGCCTGGGCAAAAGGACAGCCTGGGCACACGGCCCACACACCGTGACGTCATTACTGATAGGGGATACCCCACACATGGAACACAACCGGGATTGTCCCGAAGGCCCCCCGAGCACGTTATCCCCAGAAGCCTCCAAATGGTGATTAACACAGGCGCAATATGCCGGCACAGGGTAAAGGCTAATAAAAGCCACCCGGGATGCTCCCCCCCCCCCCCCCCCCCGAGGGATGCCCCCAGAATCAGTAAGGGGAGATGAAGGGGGGGGGGGGGGGGGGAGTAAGGAGCAGGACCGGGAGAAACCACGACCCACGGGTGTACCGCCTGAAAGACATAAGCAAACATACATAAGTATCCCGCAGCCCATGCCCAAGTATAACCAAAAACCCCAGAGGGGACTCCCGGACCAAGCAGGACAAGGATCGCCAGCCGCCAGACCACCGGAGGAAGCGACGCAGGCAGTAATCACCGCCGCAGCCCAGGGATTGAAGAGGGCCCCAGACACGCAGCAGAAGCAAGATGGTGCCGACAGAGGAACCTTGAGGGACGGGCACGGGAGAACGACGCGATACGATAATCATTACTTAACAGTTTTTCATTGAGAGAAGGGCGGGGTTTCATAGCTGCAGAGAGAGGGAGTGGCCAGGGAGTGGGGCGTTTCCATCCTTAGTCCCCCAAAGGATAATTTTTGGACCACATTGATGGGCTGGGGAAGGAAACCAGAGCGAGGAAGTCATTTCCTCACAAAAGAGGCAGACAGGAGAGAAGTACAGTGCTGTAATCACTCAATGAAAGGTAAGCTACTGATGATTTGTTTTTTCTTTTGCCTTACCGACCACTTTAAACCTGTTTAACCTATAACAATTACGTGTTGTTAACAACTCACACCAAAAAAACACAACCCAAATTTGTAATTTTTTTTATAATTACTTGGAGATTTAGATGCACAGAGAGGAAAAGAGTGTATAATAACAAAATGAATCCATGCTGTACTAAAGAGAGGTGCCACATTAAAGTCAAATATGTGGATGCAATCCCAGAACTCCTTTGGTGCTCACACAAGCATCTATTTTTTCCCCCCAGATAGTCCATTTTTTCCTTTTTTTGACAGAACCAAACGTTGGTGCCTTTAAGTGGATTTCTTTGGGTTGATGATAAATGTTACTGATCATTTATCGATTTTACTTTGTGTGTGGTATATTTTTCAGCTTCTGTTACCATTTAATATGTAAAGTAAATGCTAACTTAAAGTGGACCAACACCCAGGGTCCATAAGATTCCCGGGCCGATCGGATCCCTCCCCGCGGGGCATCCGAAATCGGGATGTCCCGCAGGGTGAAACCCCCCAGGAAGCCCAGAAACCTTACCTTAACCCCGTTCCAACGGTGCATGCGCGGGCCGCGCTTCCCTCTAGCAGGGCGCGCACCCACCGTTAGAGGGAAGCGCGAGACGCGGCCTCCATTGCTTAGAGCTGCTGTGGTTGGACGCCGCTTGTACGTGCTTACCACAGCGGCTCTGAGCGCTCTGATCTGCGTAGGAGAGGGGTGAGGTGAGTGTTTCCGGGCGTTCTGGGGGGTTTCACACAGCGGGGCACCCCGATCGGGGTGCCCCACCTAAGTGGACCAAAACCCAGGATAGTCAAAATCCTGGGTGTTGGTCCGCTTTAACTGAACATAATGTAGTATGTGTGTAAAAAATCTCTGAATCTTTGAAAGATTCTAAGACTTTGAGCAAAAAAAAGAATGTGGCTTCCATCAGCAGATTGAAACTGAGCAGGATGCTGGATACTGCCAAACAGCTCTGCTTACATTTTCATTTTACAAAACAAAGGTGCTTTTAAAGCAGGAGTTTCTTTTCTGTCCCCTTATACAGAGAATATATTTACTATATAATTCTTAGATAAGTTGATTTTCTAATGTTAAAAAGAAAAAAATATCCCCCACCTAAAAAAGGAAAATAAACTACTATACAGATCTGTCCCCTACTGCACATAATAAATCTCCAGAGAGATGACAAGACCAAAGTCACCTGGGATTTTATAACCACGCAGCAGTAAGCAGTCATGTCTAAAATCCTCTCTCTGGCAGTGAAGTCTGCTGTGAGCTTTAGCAACAGCAAACCTCTCCAGCCGTGAGGAGGATCCACACAAAGATTTAGGCAACATGTCCTGACACGCAAACCAAGCTGGATCACAACCTTGTTTGCACTAATGGATTTATTGTCCATCCTAGCAGGCAGGGTCTCCAAAGGTTTTTGAGTGGAAAGAGGCTGACACAACTGTGGTGTGTGATAAAGTCTGTAAACATTCCAGGAGCAGGTGTATACTCCTGGAGCCTCCTCCTCGTGATTAGCTCTGCTAGTGGCGACTTGAGACTAGACCCTTAACCTTGGACATCTTTTTGGTAGGCTGCCTTTGCTCAGCGAGTGGTGGTCCTTCTCGTTCGGCAAGGTGCTGGTCAGTGTCCTGAGCGGTGGAGGAAGCTGTAGCTTTCAGTGTCTTCTTTATATTAGTCACCTAGTGGACATAAGGAAAATCTAATGTTAATATCTTTATCCTGGACTTAGCAATTTATTTGATCTGACACCCAACACAACACCATTGCAATTTATTCTTGTAAAAGTACTACCAGTCACTAATCTCACATCACTGAATTGCAGGTCACAGTAGCCACTGACAGGATCTGGTCTGTGTTTCAGCACTGCACTCATCACAGATCTCTATGGGGACAGAATTCAGCAGCAGAGAGAAAAACCAGGGAGAAGCGCAGAACCAGAAGAGCTGCTTAATGACTGGAATTTTACCTAATTTCTAGAAGGATTTAAAATGGCACAGGAAAGCAATCCTGAGCTAAAATCAATTAAGTAAAACTAATGTTGCATATAACAGTTAACTACTGCCATCTCCTGGAATTAGATTAACAGTCTTGTTTACAAAGAACACACGCCAGTAAAACATGCCCCCTCCCCCCAAACATATATAGAGAATAACTCCTCTGGAAATTTAAAAAACACAACAATATAAGTCGAATTATGGTGTGCAACTCTATAATATCTTATCAGCTACTTATCTAGAGAGCAATTTGGGTGCCAAGGAAATGTGGGTGGGGGCATTTAAAAAATCCTAACCTTTTATTTTCTAAGTAAAAGAGGGGTTTTCTCATTTAACAAAATATTGTAGTCCCATGGGAGACACTGGATCCAATCAAATACATCCAAATTATGAAAGCCCCCAGGAGGTGTTAAGACACTTTAAAATTTACCACACGTCTGCTTATAATCCTAAGCCAGGGCAGTCAGAACCAAGTTTAGTAAGCAATCTATAAAAATGCCCTTCGGTATCAGTGGAGATAAGCCCGCCCTATTTCCACAGGCTGACAAACACATGACTGAACAAGTGCCCGATTGCTTAAAACAAGTGACAGTAAATTGGAACATCATAGATGCCCTTGAGACAACAAGTCATAATGCAACCGTTAAGGACCAAAAATTCTATGTGGATCAGCTTAATAGATCTTGGCCATAGCCAGTTTGGAAGCAATAAGGGTGCTCCTGACTGCTTTCATCATGGCGGCTCTGCATTTTATAAATGTCGATATACCACTGGCATGGCTTTGTGTTACTGAGCCCTATCCAGGGTTCCTGACTGGATTCCGGTCCAGTGGCAAGAGCAACAAATAAACCACTTTTAGTTTTAGGATAATTCTATAGAAGTGGCACTCTGGGGCCACCACTGGTCCTGAACTGCCAGATCCCCCAAAACTCCATCACAGCCCAAGTGGCTAATGTCAGTCACCAGAACTGCCCACAGAACAGGAAGGGAAGTGCTCTGCCTGACACTTGCTGATTTCTGAGTTCTGATTCAGCAAGTTAGGGCAGTCCCTATCTGGGGAGACAGCAGACATACTCTGGACTGAGAATAAAATGATCTGTTCCAGCTGCAGTAGCCTGGCATGGAACTGGGCAATAAACACTGTTTTTGTGGCCATCATCAGACCCTCAAGGAAGGTTAGCCATTGGATTGCCATACATGTGTAAGCTTTCAGCCACAGAGTGCATCAGGTCTTTACAGACCTCCGGCAGTGAAGCTTTAGGTGTTTAGTTGCAATTCCTCAAGCTAACTAGCCTATTTCAGTACAGATGATCATGTTTCAGTAGACCAGCTTCCCTGTGGGAAGTGCAGAGCCCTTGGAAAGAATGGCATTAGCCATTTAAATGGTCCATCTTAAATACCTACTACACCCATCTTTTAGTACAAAAGACTTGGGGGCTCTAGACAGCTATACACTTTAAATTTATTGTACATGCAGCAAACATGATCAAAATCTGAATGATTCAGGAACATTCTCAGTTTCTCAGACAAATTTTATCTGCTAAAGGATTCTGAGTGGCAACTTTGGTAATTCCAGAATGTAGAGGAGTCCCAAGCCCACTAGGAACTAAAGTTTAAGAGAATCAAACCACAGCACAGAGGTAGAAAATAAAGCCAGGTAGGGGCTTACCCCATCGTGATCATGCACTCTGTCTGATATAGAAGTACCATTCCAAGAGCACTCCCAAGGAAGGGGCCCCCAAGTTCATGAGTGCAGTTCAAGAGAGGAAGTGATTGTCAAGGGTATCCTGTAGAACCCTCCATGACTAGTGCTCAATCGAGAAGATCGAAGGGAGGTGATTGCCAGCCAGATGCCCAGGAAGGTAAGTGGCTCCATGTTTTTTGCAGTTTCCCCTGTAGAGGCTCCTCTGGGAAGATTCTAATGCGTCTGCTCTATTCGTAGGCACTGCCTGAGCTTGGACATTAGGGATAGATTATTGGCTCATGAATGACACAGAGAATATCTTCATTCAATCAGTGAAAGCTGAGCAAGCTCTACTAATGACCTGGGGTGGGTCAGTGAGGTCCCTGTAAAAGGGAAAGGGACATTGCGTCAATATTTGGTCCACAGACAGGATTAGATAGTTAGTGGTATGCTTGCATGGAGGTTCTGCTTTTTGCAGTCGATGAACCTCCATATGGGATTGAGCTGTAGTCAGTCAGTGGATAGAGAAAAAACAGCACAATCAATCATGTCACTAAGGGGTATTCCCTATCCCCGTCCCCCTCTCTACTTGGCATCCATTTCTATACTGCAGTGGCACAGAGGAAGTTATATGGGCCATCAATTATTATAACTCTTAAAAAATAGGGACTGTTAGATTTGTCCAATTATCTGCAAATAACCTCACATTTTATTGTGTATATGCTGTTTTTTTTTACAATGGCTGGTTTCAAACTAGGGCATCATGTTAGTAATTTCCTCAGTTTTTCTCACAAGTACTATTGCCACAAAAAAAAGCAGCACCGCTGTGGTTTGAAACAAGAAAATAGGAACTTTAAAAGCATCACCACCAGTGAGAGTTAGGCTTAAAATATCTGAATGGTGGCATTGCCCCAGTCCTGCTGTATGGCGGTGAAGTATGGGTCCCATTCCCCTACTTAGATCAGTCAAATTTGGATTCCAATCCAAAAGAAACCTTACACCAGTAGTTCTGGAAGTACATCTGCCAAGTCCATTGCAGTACCTCAAGCTAGGCATAGCTCATGGTGTGGAAGAGGGTGCCATCAGTCTGGGCACACATACAAAGCAGCAGCCTGAGCACTTACGACCTGTGTACACAGCCTTGAGTGTTGAGTGTCTGCAGCCTGTTTACCCAAAAACCCAAACACATCTTGAATAACCAAAAATAAAAAAGCAGGTCAAAAAGCAATACACAGGGGATAGAGGTCAGACATAAATAATCCCCAGAAACTGACTGTTTACCAATCACAGTACAGGAACATACATACATAATACATGGCTTGAGAAGAGGAAAAGAGAGCGTTATAAAAAGAGAATGATGGCACGGAAAATAAAAAAGGAAAGAAAAATCCTCGGATATCACTAGGAGGTGATATACTATTTTCTACCCTAGTCCTAGAGCCTCAAAAACACACGCCTCTGTCCGTCACCTGATATGTCAGCCCCTCAGTTTAGCGGGACTTGAGGGCCTCCGGATCAGCAAAATTTAATTTTTGGATTAGGATCACTAACAGAACGTTCTATCCAAACTATAAACAATCTGAATAAAAAAAATATAAGGCAGACACTAAAAACAGATCAGGAAAAGTCTGCTTTTTTGTAATCCTAACATATCTGTGTCTCTAATGTAAACCGTTGCACATGCATAATGAAGCACATACATGCAGCAGTTTTTTATGCTTTACAAAGTTTATATGGTCCCTTTATAAGGCATAAAATGTTAATATTCAACATGTCTGTATGGATTATTATACTGGCCTCTGTCTCTATTTGCTGCTGTGTACGAATGTGGTTTTCCTTATACTGGTTAGCTCGCAGCACTTGTTGTTCAATCCCCATTAAAACTGCTTCACAGCCATCGCACCTAGAAGACATTGTAACACAGAGACAAAGTTAAAATGTACAACATCAGTAGTAAAATTCAATGCTTTGTTTTTTAACGAGCCAGATACAAGGGTGTGATACAAGAAGGCCTTTGTGTCTGTATACACTATCCAGAAATGCTCGATTGGATTGCTAATGCACTGCAGTTTTAAAGAGGAAGTCTAAGCTTTGTTACACCCCCCGTGTAACAAAGCTTAGACTTCCTCTTTAAAACTGCAGTGCATTAGCAATCCAATCGAGCATTTCTGGATAGTGTATACAGACACAAAGGCCTTCTTATGGTCCATTTCTACAGATCATTCAGTGAACGAATATTCGCTAAAGCAAACACAATCAGGCGATAACTGATCCATGGAAACATAGCTGACCTTTGAAGTGTGCGAGGTGTGCAGTCGCACAGGGCGGCATCCTGAACATCCTCTGTAAGGGTGCGCCAGGCGCTCAAGATACCCATTTTCCTTTTAGCACATTTTTTTTTTATAATTCTCTTTTTTTCTTAAATTTCCCTTCTTTCACTTTTATTTCATGACCCCGCCATTTTCCACTCTTTCCATCCTATCTTCCTTTTCTCACCTTCTTCCTGGTTTAGCTCCTTTTTACATCTTCCTACTTCTACTTCTCCTTCTAATTTTCGGTTTCTTTCTTTATCCGTTTTTAGTTTGGTTTTAGTTTTGCCCTGTGGAACCTATAACTCTGAAAGCAGGGATGAATGGGGGGGGTGCAGCATTGGATGGGTGCAGGCAGAGGTGGGAATAAGAAGGATTGGTCTTGGCAGAGGTGGGAATAGGATCTTGGCAGAGGCGGGAATAAGAGGAATGACTCTTGGCAGAGGCGGGAATAAGAATAATAGAAGAGGCAGAGCCGAGAACATGAGTGATAGATGGATGGAAGAGCTGGGAGGAGAGGGATGGATTGGGGCAGAGCTGGGAGTAAGAGAAATGGTTGGGATAAGATCTGGGAGGAGAGAGATGGGTGAGGCAGAGCTGAGAGAATGGATGGGGCAGAGCTAGAAACAACAGGCATGGATGGGGGCAGAGCTAGAAACAACAGGCATGGATGGGGGCAGAGCTAGAAACAACAGGCATGGATGGGGGCAGAGCTAGAAACAACAGGCATGGATGGGGGCAGAGCTAGAAATAACAGGAATGGATGGGGGCAGAGCTAGAAATAATAGGAATGGATGGGGGCAGAGCTAGAAACAACAGGCATGGATGGGGGCAGAGCTAGAAACAACAGGCATGGATGGGGGGAGAGCTAGAAACAACAGGCATGGATGGGGGGAGAGCTAGAAACAACAGGCATGGATGGGGGCAGAGCTAGAAACAACAGGCATGGATGGGGGCAGAGCTAGAAACAACAGGCATGGATGGGGGCAGAGCAAGAAACAACAGGCATGGATGGGGGCAGAGCATGAGACAACAGGCATGGATGGGGGCAGAGCTAGAAACAACAGGCATGGATGGGGGCAGAGCTAGAAACAACAGGCATGGATGGGGGCAGAGCTAGAAATAATAGGAATGGATGGGGGCAGAGCTAGAAATAACAGGCATGGATGGGGGGGAGAGCTAGAAATAACAGGCATGGATGGGGGGAGAGCTAGAAATAACAGGCATGGATGGGGGGAGAGCTAGAAACAACAGGCATGGATGGGGGCAGAGCTAGAAACAACAGGCATGGATGGGGGCAGAGCTAGAAACAACAGGCATGGATGGGGGCAGAGCTAGAAACAACAGGCATGGATGGGGGCAGAGCATGAGACAACAGGCATGGATGGGGGCAGAGCTAGAAACAACAGGCATGGATGGGGGCAGAGCTAGAAACAACAGGCATGGATGGGGGCAGAGCTAGAAATAACAGGCATGGATGGGGGCAGAGCTAGAAACAACAGGCATGGATGGGGGCAGAGCTAGAAACAACAGGAATGGATGGGGGCAGAGCTAGAAATAACAGGAATGGATGGGGGCAGAGCTAGAAATAATAGGAATGGATGGGGGCAGAGCTAGAAACAACAGGCATGGATGGGGGCAGAGCTAGAAACAACAGGCATGGATGGGGGGAGAGCTAGAAACAACAGGCATGGATGGGGGGAGAGCTAGAAACAACAGGCATGGATGGGGGCAGAGCTAGAAACAACAGGCATGGATGGGGGCAGAGCTAGAAACAACAGGCATGGATGGGGGCAGAGCAAGAAACAACAGGCATGGATGGGGGCAGAGCATGAGACAACAGGCATGGATGGGGGCAGAGCTAGAAACAACAGGCATGGATGGGGGCAGAGCTAGAAACAACAGGCATGGATGGGGGCAGAGCTAGAAATAATAGGAATGGATGGGGGCAGAGCTAGAAATAACAGGCATGGATGGGGGGGAGAGCTAGAAATAACAGGCATGGATGGGGGGAGAGCTAGAAATAACAGGCATGGATGGGGGGAGAGCTAGAAACAACAGGCATGGATGGGGGCAGAGCTAGAAACAACAGGCATGGATGGGGGCAGAGCTAGAAACAACAGGCATGGATGGGGGCAGAGCTAGAAACAACAGGCATGGATGGGGGCAGAGCATGAGACAACAGGCATGGATGGGGGCAGAGCTAGAAACAACAGGCATGGATGGGGGCAGAGCTAGAAACAACAGGCATGGATGGGGGCAGAGCTAGAAATAACAGGCATGGATGGGGGCAGAGCTAGAAACAACAGGCATGGATGGGGGCAGAGCTAGAAACAACAGGCATGGATGGGGGCAGAGCTAGAAACAACAGGCATGGATGGGGGCAGAGCTAGAAACAACAGGCATGGATGGGGGCAGAGCTAGAAATAACAGGCATGGATGGGGGCAGAGCTAGAAATAACAGGCATGGATGGGGGCAGAGCTAGAAATAACAGGCATGGATGGGGGCAGAGCTAGAAATAATAGGAATGGATGGGGGGAGAGCATGAGACAACAGGCATGAATGGGGGCAGAGCTAGAAATAACAGGCATGAATGGGGGCAGAGCTAGAAATAACAGGCATGGATGGGGGGAGAGCTAGAAATAACAGGCATGAATGGGGGCAGAGCTAGAAATAACAGGCATGGATGGGGGCAGAGCTAGAAATAACAGGCATGAATGGGGGCAGAGCTAGAAATAACAGGCATGGATGGGGGCAGAGCTAGAAATAACAGGCATGAATGGGGGCAGAGCTAGAAATAACAGGCATGAATGGGGGCAGAGCATGAGACAACAGGCATGGATGGGGGGAGAGCATGAGACAACAGGCATGGATGGGGGGAGAGCATGAGACAACAGGCATGAATGGGGGCAGAGCTAGAAATAACAGGCATGGATGGGGGCAGAGCTAGAAATAACAGGCATGGATGGGGGCAGAGCAAGAAATAACAGGCATGGATGGGGGCAGAGCTGGGTGGCATATAAAGGGTGTCAGAAGTCATTCAAGTGGTGTCTTCATAAAGAACGGGGTAATGGGAAGGGCAGAAAAAGTGCTCCAGTGGGAAAGGCAGTGACAGAGGGGAATGGGAGACATGAGCTCAGAGGTCAAATCTAGGCAGCGCCAAGCGTCGTTACAGCTCCAGACACCCCACTGCTTTCTGTAAATGCTGTGACAAGGGACAGGAAGCACCTCCCTGGATCTCTCCCCTTTGTGCACCCTGTCATCACGCCACTGCCGGTCACAATAGCAAGCTCCACACAGTGTAGGGAGGCGACAGTGGGGACCCAAAGGATGAGCAACGATGCAGCAATGGTATGTCCGCCAGTTGAGTACCCCGATATAGAGAATGCTCCTTATACAACTGCAAAATGTGTCAAAAGCATTTTTACCATTCCTGAAGAGTCTTTACTATGCTACTTATATCCTTCTTGGGAATGTCCCGTCCGATGCAGAAGTCCACCTCTAGAACATGGTTGCGCTGATCCAGTTTGCCCTGAATTATATCTGTATAAACTGCTTCTATTATTAGGTCTTCCAGCTCTCTCAAGTTCTTCATATCCAAATCTTTCAGCAGCACAGAATACGGAATGCACTATGAGAATACAACAAGCATAGCATTAACGAAGAAAAGCAATCACAAATGCATGTACAATAGTAAATGTAACAAATTAATTGGTAGTCTGTACAATGAGAAGACAGAACTGAGCCCTGTACACACACAACACTGCTGCAGGACATGTGTAAGTGTGAGCGACCTCCCTCACCTCAGCACTGGTCAGAACAGCAGCATTCAAATACACTTGTTCAAGGAGACAATAGAAACATTTTGGTATCAGAAGGTCCACATGTTACCTAGGGCCAAGCACAAATTAAAGTGGTTTAAAAGTAGTCTTTTAGACTCCAGGTTCAGCTGCTAGCCTGCCCACTGCGTTGTTTCCCAGCAGCTGCATCTCCGGCATCCCTGCTGCCATGGCGCACTTCAATTCAGATATGCTGGGGGACGGCCTACAAGGAAACCAGGGATGTGCCCAGCAGGCTGGGTCACTTATGCCGGAAAACTTGAGGTCAGCCAATCAGAGAAATTGCTGGGTGGGCCAAGTTGACTGCATCACCTGAGGTACTAAGGCAGGTAGGACAAAAAATCCCTGTTAGTCTTACCAGTAACAGTATTTCTACAAGTCCTTCAGGACAGCCACAGAGGGAGCGCAACTCCTCCCCATGGAGAGCAAACACAAGCCCCACCCTTCCCCCAATCCTTAGTATTAAAGAGGAACACTGCAGGTATTGGAGAGTTAATAAAAAATAATCCCTAAACCTAGAATCTGGCTTGCCCCGCCCCTGGGTAAACATTAGACAGCTTTATCCGGCATATTGCACTATGACATCCCTTGATCCTGCACCGTCTGTTGGGCAGCGCCATCTTGCCATCCAGTCATGCTCTGTGCCACCTCTCAGATCTCACACATGTGCAGTGTCACTGCATAGGCATTTTAAGGGGGATGGTGAAGGGTAAGTACAGCTAAGACTTGCGGCCTGCACTCAGTGATGGCTAAGAGGGGTACAAAGGGGAATGGTGCCGGTTGTCTGTGTTTTAGAGAACGCCGACATCCAAAAGGCAGTTAGGGGTGGATGTTTAGAGAGGAACATCAGAAAAGAACTCGAAAAAATACTGTTACTGGTAAGACTAACAGGGATTTTCGCTCTACCTCCTTCAGGACGGCCGCAGAGAGGATGAGCAAGAAATTTACCTAAGGGTGGGAAAGGGCCTGTAAGACCTTCCTGCCAAACTACTGTTGTGTCTGCGATAGAAGATCTAACCTATAATGCTTTAAAAAGATAAGGAGAAGACCAAGTTGCAGCTCTACAAATCTCCTCAATTGAAGCCCCAGACTTCTCTGCCCAGGATGTGGCAACTGCTCTGGTGGAGTGAGCCTTGATTTAAACCAGACCTTTACCATAATTTATTGACAAGCCCAAACCCTTAAAAAAGGATTTCCCAGCATCTAAAATTAATACCGTATATACTCGAGTATAAGCCGAGTTTTTCAGCCCACTTTTTGGGCTGAAAAAAGCCGCCTCGGCTTATACTCGAGTCAGTGGCCGAAATGGAGGAGAAAAAGGGGCAGGGGGGGCGTGTCCTGACCGTGATGCGGAGTGGAAGCAGTTAGCCGAGCTGGATGAGAAGCGAGGAGGAGGTGACTGGCAAGATGGCGCCCATGCCGGAGAGCGAGGAGGAGAGCACTGCAGAGGATCTCCGTCTTACCAACTTGTCGGATGTCGTGGCTGAGGATGAGCGGAGGGGCAGAGGGACCCCTGTCATGAGCCCGGCGGCGGATGCAGCAGAGGAGCCGCGGCAGCAGCATCGGAGCCCTGAAGGCAGCGTCCTACACCCAGGCAGAGGTGGGTGTATGAAGATGGCGGCGCACGCGCACCGCTCTGTCATGTCGGCGCAGCCCGGGCCCCAGGCGGTGTATAAAGGGAGCCCTCACCCTTACTTATCATTTGCTTTATTCTTTTCCTTGCTTTTAGATGGCTGGAAAAGCACAATGATACAAGATTAGGCAGCGGCTCTAAAGGTGACGTGTATAATTGAGGAGAGGGGAAAGGGGGAGGCTTTTAAACTTGTCCCAGTTTGTGTTTCCTCCCTCTCCGTGGCTATCCTGAAGGACATAGTGGGGAGAAAAATAAATGCCTTACTTTGCCCGGGATCTAGCGATGTTACACCAGCATCTCTGGTCCTGGGTGCAGCCATCTTGGAGAGAATGCACAGATTGGCAGGTCTGTCACCCAATTCTGTGCAGCAGAATTGGGGAGGATTGCGATGATCAGGAAAGCTTGCGGTTCCTCTTTAAGTGGCCTGCACTCTTCAAAAGTTTAGGCATCCTTCTCCTAGACGTATGCAGCAATGTGAAACTTCTTGGTTTCCCCATACTGCCCTTGATCTCATATCTATAGCAAGGCTTTGCATGCAACACCCCACAGCATCCTGCTCCTGCACATGACTCTGCAGTAGCCCAGAGGCATTGGACACTGCAAGCTCTATCTCAATATGCATACGCTCACAGAGGCACAGACCAAGCTCCTGCACCCGCAGCCCCCCAGAACCTGCATTTCCCACCCTAGGCTTATACTCGAGTCAATAACTTTTCCAGTTTTTTTGTGGTAAAATTGGGTGCCTCGGCTTATATTCGGGTCGACCTATGCTCGAGTATATACGGTATATTTTAAGTTTTTAGTCACTTATTATTCTTTCCCCCACTGGGCAGCAACTCTGTTCAGGACTGTAGGATATGGGCGTCGCCATCTTGAAGCATTACACTTACTGAGGAGAGGAAAGTCGGATAAAGTGCAGGGGGTGGGGTTATAGCTGTGCTTTGCTCAGACAGAGCAGAGCTGGGGTCAGGAAAAGGTCAGCAATCCCAGAATGCAGAGCGGCACAGTCAGAAGGCAATTCCTGTTTGCAGGCTGCCTGATGCTCCATGAGCCGCCATCTTGGATGTTTAAAGGCTCATAACATGCAATAGATGCAGGTAGGATGATTTTTAATGCAGACAATCTGTATGTACACTGTGGGGGAAACATATAAGATAGACTCTTATTCAGAGTGAAGGACCGCTTTAAGGGTTGAAATATTCATGCCGCTATATGCTAGGGTAATAGCAGGTCTGATCCACCTAGCTATAGTGGATTTCAAGGCAGATATCCCTCTATTCTTTCACGAAATTAGGGCCAAAATTAGACCAAGTCATTGATGTGCTCTGGGTAGAGGATGAGGGTTCTGCGTACATCAACAAGGTGAGAAGAGTTGTCAGGCTTGCCCTGGTCTGCTAAGAGGGAAGGTAGGGCAATCTCTTGAGATTTTGATGAAAAGTGGAGAAATCTTAACCAAGTATAAAGGGGTCTGGTTTATTTCCATAGCACGTAAAAAGCCAGTTAACAGAGTGCAAGTTTTTTGTCTAAGAAAACAGACAGGGCTGAGGCCTGAGTCCTTAAAGTACTTACTGCTAGGCCTAACTCAAACCCTTCCTGCAGGAATTCAAGGGCCACTGGAATAGAGTCCCTACTCAAACTGTTACCTTCACAGAAGGAAGAGAAACATTTCCATACTTTAAAAGGTAAATTCTTCTAGTTGTCATTTTCCTACTATGAAGGAGCATCCTGAAAATAGTCCTTTCTTTCTCAGAATCTTTGCTTCAAGATCCAGGCTGTTAGATTCAAAATCGGGAGAGACGAATGTTGAACTGGACCCTGTGTCAACATGTCCAGCCATAGGGGGAAGTTTCCATGGCTCCTCCAGTGACATCCTCATCAAGGCTGTGAACCAACTGCTTTTTGGCCAAAACAGGGCGATAAGAATGACTTCTGGTTCTGAAAGCAATCTTTCTCATAATCTGAAGAAGCTGCTGCAGTGGAGGAAAAGCGTATGCCAGATTGAACACCTGTGAGCCAGAGCATCCACCCCCAGGGCCCTGCCCCCCCTGCAAAGGGAAAAGAATTTCTTGCACTGTGTTCTGGGCGGAGATCTATAGTTGGCTGACCCTACCTGGTCACCAATACATTGAAAATCTCTGGATTGAGGGACACAGGAATCCTGAAAGGTCCCTTTCAGGTGAACCGCTGAGAGAGTTGAAGAGGCGGGAGGATAGCAAGGGCCAGATTGGTTAAGCCACTGTGGTTATATTGTCCGACCTGATCAGTACATCCCTGTTTAAGAGAGGTCTGAAGTGTCTAAGAGCTCTTTGACTGCCTTGAGCTGCTTGAGGTTTGATGAAGAATTCATCAACCCAAGTGACCAAGACCCCTGCACCTGATGATAGTCGAGGTGGGTTCCCCAACCCCATATGCTGGCATCCGTTGTAATGACAATAGGATTTGACTGCCTCCATGCATTTTCTGGATGCAGGACTGCCAGTCCATCCACCAGCATAGGGTGGACCTTCACCTCCTCTGGCAGTGTGGTGGTATCCCAGGGCACAGCTGGAATGAGTGCCAACATTAAACCAGACCAACAGCCTGGCACAGTTGGAAAAGAAAGGCAGCGGCCATTTTGGAGTTTCTTCTTCTAGCATTTCAGCCATGCTGATGCCTGGATTCAACTGACATAACTGACAATGCACAGAAAGCCCAGCAGCACTTTCTGTTTGCAGACTGCCTGCACATTCATGAACCGCCATTTTGTTGCTAAAATTAACCACAGCAAGAGTTAGAAAAAAGTAAATTAATTTTTATGTGCAGCAATCTAAATTGTCCTGGGGAGGGATGCATATGAGCACTGTTTGTTGTGTTGGTCCAGTTTAAGTCGTTCTTGACTGTTGGTCCGCTTTAACCCGAGAACCCTCACGATAGTTCTGTAGGAGGCAACTTCTGCTAGAAGGAGATTCCAAATGTTCAAAATTAATCTTTCCTGTTTGTAACAGAATTTTTGTTGGGAACTGTCTAGAATATATCCCAAAAACCTGCAAGTCTTGGAGGGCACCAAGCTGGACATTGCTTTGTTTACCATCCAACCTAATGTCCCTAAAATGGACAAGGTTTGTACGAGGTCCTGTAACAGGCCTGATTCTCTGCTGTCTGTTAGCAAGAGGTCATCCAAATACGGGATTATTGAAATTCCCATTGACCTTAGGCAGCACATGGGCTCTGGCTGCTGAAGAGATCTCGAACAGGAGCGCCCTTGTATTGCCAATGTAAGATACTTATGTCTTATCGCAAATCTCAAAAAATTGCATTGATCCTGAGCAATGGGAATGTGCAATGTGCACATATGCATCATGCAGGTCTTTCATGACCATCAGATCCCGTGGCATCAAGTGGTTTCTTACTGTAAAAATGGATTCTATGTACTGTACAAAAGGATCAAGACATTTTAGGTTTAGGATCATCCGGAATGTTCCTGAAGGCTTTTGAACTAAGGCAACATGGAAATAAACCCCCTGTCCCTGTTCTGACACAGGGAATGGCTTCTATAACCTTCTTGTCCTGGAGCTCCCGAATAACCTGTGGAAAGTCTGTTCCCTTCTCCCCCTCGTTTAGAGGTTGAGTGACAAAAGTGTCTGGAGGGTTCTGAATGAACTCCATTCAATGCCCTGCTCTTATGAGATATCTAATGGATATCTTCAGCCACTGTTCCAGAAAGTCTGCTTCCCACGGGTATCTCAGCGCCAGGGCCAAGACTTGTCTGCCTGGGGAGGGGGGTTACAGAAAAAAATTGTGTGTATGTGCCCCCTGACTCCAATGTTTCTTGGGTTCAGGTTGCTGAGATGCAAACTGGACCTGTGCCCTGTACCTAAACGGTACCTTGCCTTTAAATTGTTTAGGTCTCGTAGGAAACTGCTTAGTTTTCACTGAAGACCTGGCAATGGTGGCATCAAGCTCAGAACCAAACATCAGCTTGCCCTCAAATGGGATGCCGCATAATCTGGCCTCAAAAGCCAAATCCTCTTTCCAGGTCTTGAGCCAGGGCGCAGTTGATCAAGGCTGCCAACTTGGCTCTAGATCTGACTGCTTCTGCCGCGGCGTCTTCTAGAAAGGAAACGGCTCTGAACATAACAGGCAGCATTTCAAGCAGTTTGTTTACAGGTAGAATTTCAATATATTCCTTCAAATTGATTAGCCATGCTTTTAAATTTATGGTGACACAATCCGAAGCCAGAGCCTGTGCGTTAACGATCCAAAGAATCCTGGAGAGTGCCGGCATCCTCAAAGCTTAAATCAGAGGTTCTTGAGACCTGCCCAATGGCAGCATATAGCTTGGGGCATTTGACCCAGAGCTTGGCCTCCACCGCATCAAAGGGAAATTTCAGATTAAGAGGGCTGGGCAAAAAATTTTACCTGGAAAAAGCCATTCCTTTTTCAATAGGAAGCAAAGTCCTAACCGCTGACCTGCAAACTTCCAGTATGGATGTCATATTGGCTTCTGTGCTGCTTAAAATATCCACTAGATTAATTTGCAGCTTCATTCCCCAATCTGTGTTCTAAACAGACCTTGCAACAAGCTTTGTTCCAAATGTCAGGCAAAATAGAGGGGCAATTAATGTAGAGCCTAGCTGTCTTAGCCTTAGAGCTTAACCTTAGAGCTTGAGGAAGCCTCCTCATCTTTCTCCTTTTCTTTAGGGGCAGACTAGAAAAGGACAGTAAAATATAATAGAAGGTAAGCATAGGCTACATAGGGGACACCGACAAATACAAAAGTTCAACCTAATAAAGTATATACTCTCACAAACTTTTCTTGAGGCACTTTTGTATCCGTTTTCCTCTGCAGCAGGAGTCGTCGTGCTCTCTCCATGGCCGTCCCATATTAAAGCATTTAATATGCTTTATTTCAGGTGCAACAAGACAGGTAATATCCAGTGTCTGGAGCGCGCCACTCTCTGCACCTTCTTTCGCTTGTCGTCCCTCTACTCTGTCGCCCTTTATTCTCTCTAAAGGCTCAATCTACCCCCTATTCTTTGTATCTGTTATATGCTTTATTAAACAAAGATAATAATTTTATAATTGAAGTTCAGTCAATTGACACGGATGTCGCCGTTTAAGCACAGGGAGGCATCCGCAATCACAATGCCTCCTTGCACCCAGAACACCACCCATTTAGTGAGAATTATGCATGTGTTTGAAAAGAATGATTAGGGACCACCATTAACGCTGGATAAGGGAATAGGTGGGGGGGGGGGGGCAGTTTTGAGTCAACTGATACCAC
The DNA here is from genome assembly GCA_027917425.1 of Gastrophryne carolinensis. Classification (NCBI taxonomy): domain Eukaryota; kingdom Metazoa; phylum Chordata; class Amphibia; order Anura; family Microhylidae; genus Gastrophryne; species Gastrophryne carolinensis. Next base: position 200,633,429 of record CM051237.1, read on the forward strand.
TGTAAACCTGTGGGCTTTACAGCACTCGATCAAGGAGGGGCTGCAATCAGGGTACCGCTCGCAGCGGGCCAACACCAATGTTTTCTAAAATGGGTGTTGGTCCGGATTAGAGAACAATTAATAGAGCAGCCCTGCACATAAGCTGGCAGTACCCCTTAGAAAAATTATCAAATCATGTCAGTTTGGTTGTCAAAGGGTAGGGGGCAATAGAGAGCCTTATCTAAGGTCCAATTTTGTATTTTATTTCAAACATATCGTTAATGAAAAATGCTTGCGTGTGCCGAAATTGACCACATTTCGCTCGTCATATCAAAGACATCAAAATGTAAACAAAAGCTTTTTGTACTCACAGTATGTAGAGGGTTTGTTCTTGATATCTTTAGCTCATTTACAAAACCTCATTTTTTAGGAAATGGTGAGAAGCAAAAAAAAAAAAAAATGGAAAAGAATTTTGCGACCAGAAAAGACGGAAAAAATGAGTGATGCCATATGCATAGATTCATCTAGCAGAGCAGCTGAGAAAAACAGATGAAGCGCATTCACATGCCTTACCAAACACATCCAATAATATTTTATGAGTTTACAAACTATGTTTTAAGGATAATTCCAGATATAATTTTCCCCTAAGTTGACCCCTTCCCCCGGCAACAAGGTTTGCCAAGGAGCCAATTCAAGTCCAGCAATTCCTGGACCAATGTGGACTGTCCATTTCAGGTTTGTATTATTAAGTACTACAGAACTTTACACCTTATCTTCTTTCAACTGGCTAAGATATCAAGAGAAGACCGTTTGTACTTGCGCTGCCGATATTTGGCATCAGTCATTTTTATAGACGCCTGTAATGAAAGCAGCACAGGTGTCACCAATACAGAGAACTAAAAAAAAAAAAAGAAAAGACTTTCTTGAAGTACATTTGGGTATAGGTATTAATGCTTCCTCTACTAGAAGGATGTGAACTACACAAAGCCATTTGCAGTATTACACACAAAGCTTTAAAGCTATAGCAAGCAGGATCAACACAAGTCTGTTGCAGGCACTGCCACATCCCCGCACCCCAGTTGCAGATGGCATCACCCTGATAACGGGTCACCCGCAAATTCTATAGTTTAACAGAGCAGCAGCAGACTTGAGGCTGCAGAATACATTTCTAAAAAAGGTAAAAAGAATTGAAAGCGAGAAGAGCTAAATACTCAGGAACTGGCCAGGACCTTTGCTAACCAAGTTGCAAGGATTTGAGGTGCATTCCTACTGGTAACAAGCGCACAGCTGCTGGTCAGGACTACCTATACACTGTTCCATGGAGCTTTAGAACTTCAAATCAACATAAGGAATTAATTCCGCAGGTTGACATGCTTGCAACTTTGCAGAATATCCATCTTCAGATCCTAGCTAAAACTAGAAAGCTTACCCTGTACGAAGTGTTGGCAGGGCGAGTTTAGGTCCACTTTAGCATTATGTACCTTTGCACTTCTACCCATAAGGATTCAACATCCTCATTTGAACAAAACACACTACTTTCCCTTTGCTATTTGCTGTGTCTTTCCCAGACAGTGTAAAACCTTGAAGATGGACAGCCCCGACATATGTGAGAGCCAGCGATGGTTCAGTCACCCAACTACAATATTTTTCTTGGGCAACAAAACCTAAAAGTTTAACTTTAAAGGGAATGACCACCAATACAGTTTTTACTTGGTCTCTGGTGTAAAGCAACAGTACTTTTGTTTTCAGGGATTAATATGTACAGGTTTTCTAGCAGCATAAATCTGCTGTCCAATGTAACAAATATGCAGCTTGACATTCTATGAGCCCACTCTCCCCCCTCCTTTTTGCTCATTTACATATGTCTCTGCTGGTTTCTGAGCTGTGTCCTAAGCTTTGAAATCCTTCACATCCCGAGTAACATTCCCTCAGTTGGTCTCAGATCTGGGACACAGGCTCAAGACAAGCTTAGCAAATATCACTGATATAGTGATAGTCAATCTCTCTTATGATCATGTAATTCCTGTCCTGACTTTCAACATTGTATTTGAGGATATATATTTTTATTTATTCTTCAAACAATTTGAATACATTTCAATACTCAGACTGCAACACATGAATTTCCTTATCCATTAATTCCATTACAAACCTCTCCCACCACCCGACTACACCCACCATTATATTATGTGCCCTCTCAAATCCATCTTCCTTGTTGTTCTCTCTCTACTCCCCAACCCCATTCCTTTTAGCTTAGACAGCACCTTTAAAGTGGACCAAAACAGTTTTCACAATTCCAGGTTGCAGTCCTTGCATCAATTTGGGATTCACTGCTGTGTGAACCCCCAGATTGCCCCTAAAACTTACATTGCTGACCTTTTCACCGCGCATGCGCGTGTTCTCCTCCATTCAGCATATTAATGCATGGCATACAGTCCTGTCTGAAACCGGCATAAGGAAGCAGGAGCCGGGGCTCCATGCGGTTGGCTGTTGATTTCCGCATGTACTGTGCCAACTGGCTTATTACCAGCCCTTGTCAATAAGTTATCAACCCAATCCATTGAGGCAGTTTTGGCAATAAATGATTTTATCATTCTCCAATATCCACTATGACCATCTGCACAACCATTCACCTGTCTACTAGCTGGGTTCTTCCCCTGCCTGTTGGCAGCTTTTCCAAGATGGACACCCTTGCATCATTACCCAACCTGGCAAATTAGCTTAGCAAAAACAGAGGAGTGGCCATCCTTTTCTGGGATCTCTTTCTAAAGAAAACAATTAGGAATTGTCCGTTTCCATTCAACTATTAGATTCACATTGGGAGCAGTGTCTTTGAAAGAAATGGAGGCTACTCCAACTTTAATCTAAAATTCTAAAAATGAGCTAATCCTTCTATACAAACGTGAGATAGTCCATCCCCCAAACAGATGAAAAGCTAAATGCTTGTGGATTATTCAGCCTACAAAAAAGTAGCCACAGATCTCACCCCCTTATTCTTAATTTTTGGATTCATAATCCAAAAAAATATATATGAAAATGTGGGCAGATACCCCTAGCCCAGGGTTCCACAACCCTCTCCTCGAGAGCCACCAACAGGTCATGTTTTGTGGATCTCCACATAATTGCCTCTACAGCTTTGCTGCTGCAAAAAATAAATACATGCACATAATGGAAACTACATGCATAACCCCCACCAATTCAGCACCTAAATATTTATATGCAGAACGTGCATGCCCCCCCCAGTGACCAAGCTCTGCATTTAACCCCACCATCTTGGTCCTGATTCCCAGTATTCCTGGCGTTTGTTATATGGCGTGCTAAATCATGGCTTTGTAGCAATAGAGAAAATACATGGTTATGGTTGCATTTCTTATATTGTATGCAGCTACAGTAACATTCTACAGTAGTATGTGAATTATATGTATATGGTTGGTGCTTATTAATGCCTGTTTTAGAAAGAACCAATAATACATAAGTACCTTCATCCTGGATGCAAGGCTCACTATTGTAAGGTGTTTCAGTTTGTTCTTCTGTGCAGTTGAGAGCTCTGGCAAGCTGTCCTTCATAGCTAAGAAAAAAACCCAAAAAGATAAAAACACTAACATTTGCAGTCACAACAGCAATAAACAAACAAGGTAACAGACATTGGGGTGCACCCAACTCATTTTCATCAACCAGTTCCATTCCACCAAGGCCATTTTTCAAACATGCAAACATACAAAGCTGCATTGGACTTTAGGCGAGTATCTGGTTTGTTGTTTTTGTCCAGGCACAGGTTTTTTTCCCTGCATTTAACGCTTATTAATTCCTAAAGTAGTTAACATCAGGCAATTTAGTAATAAAAACAAAAAAAGTTCTTATTACCAGAGTCAGGAAATCAGAAAAACTGTCCATTAAAACAGAACTCACAAAGTAAAATCACCCCCTGCAATTTGTAGCATAGCACTACCATCTATTGGGGTGAATAGAGTGGTCAGCTGTTAGTCATGGAAGTATAAAGCATAAAGATGTTCTGGTTACTTCCTGTCTTCAAATACGTGCAGCCAAAATAATCTTAAAAATGTAGCTGCAAGCATTAAAGGGAAAGTCCATATATTTTGAGCGGAAAGTATATCCTCAAAGCGCTGAGCTTATCTAATATTTTTTTTACATTTCATTTTTCTGATTTTTCTTAGGTTAGCAAATATGTGTTTATGGAAGAAATTTTCATTACCTGCAAACTGTTGCTATTAGCAACTGTACACCAAGAGAAGTAAGCCCCGTGTACACAGAATGCGGCTGCTATGGCTGCAGCTGTGGTCAGGGAGCTCACATTTCTCTTCCTGTAGATCCCGGTACATAGTTGTCAATAGCAACAGATTGCAGATAGTGAAAATTGCTTCCATAAAACAGCAGTGCTATCCTGGGGGATTCCTGGAAATGAAGTTACCATTTAGGTTAACTTTGGTTTTCCCAAGGCATCCACCAGAACAACAGTATAGGAAGATTAAGCCAAATCTATTTTTTTCAAGATGGGCCCAACTCCTGTAGCATCCTTATTACCAAAAAAATTATCTTGTTTGATTATTGAGCCATATCACTGGAGAATTGGAAACGCCATGCCCACAATTTCACTTCAACTTCAACTTCAATTTCTCAACCCTTATACACCAGTTTTCTGTACCAACACAGAATTTTTGTCCAATAGTCAGTGCTCAAAGATGTTTAAACTCAAAACTTAAAGCCATGCTAAGTGTAGTATGTGTTTGCTTTAATTGTGAGCTCTTGTTCCATTGGTAAGATTTTTAATATTATGTAAGCAATCTAGCTGTAACGTAGTCCATTTCAAAGAATAAACACACAAATCTCCACAGCCGGCCAGCCCCTGGGTATCCCGATTTGGAATGCCCATGTGATACTCCCAGGATAGCCATTTAATCACCTTATCCATGCTCCCAAGTCGCAAGCACAGGTTCTTGGCTGAAATCATGAATACTTATGCCCAGCAATTCTGAACGGAATGATTACTAGGCGCGATAGATGGATAGATAGAGGAGGTTTGGGGATGGGGGAACAGCCAAGCTGTTACCGGTGGGCACTATTAAATGCAGTGGCAACAGGGAACCTTGGGCTCACTAAAATGACCTACTTTCCAAATATATTCAGACTAGCCTATTTGTTCTTGAAGGTGCCTAGCAAATGGAGAATGCACAAAGTTGAATCTGTTTATTCTTACCAACATAATCTGGATACGTTCCATAGGCAAACAAATTCAGGAGCTGTAGGTAGCCAGAATGGGGGCTATCAGCCAACTAATAAAAAAAAAAAAAAAGGAAGAAAAACAGTTTAAGTCAGACATTTCTAGAATAACTTAACTTAGCAACAGACTTACCTACATACTGCTAGCCAACAAGATTTCAGCCAATACGTAGCATGTAAAAAGCCTAAAATATTACAGCAGCAACAGTGGTCAGGGTATTCTGTTTGACTGAATACATTAAATCTGTCACTTCATAGCTAAAAATATTGATTCCATTCCCTTAACATGTGCTACTTGTGATCTTTTCTAATAAGTGCCGTAGAGTTCTGATGACACCCAGATTGCAAGAGGATAGTGGAAGTCAAACAGGAGAAATGTGGTGGGTTTCCACTGTTGTCAAGGGGGTGCAACATATATTGTGTGCCACATACAGCACGGTAACAGGAGGCGAAAGAAGTGAGGAGCTACAGCCGATATGTGATGAGTGGTTGAAGACATGCTATCAACTTCAGGGCCTTTGTGGGTGCTTTTCATTATTATTTTGGCTTGATAATATAATAGCTCCTCATAGATTCAATAATTCAAACACTATTAACACCTAACCTTCATGAGGTTCATAAACGCTTGCCGTTTCTTCTGAATTGAGAAAGCCAGTCATATGACTAGTGAAAGGTCTCTGAAAAAATATAGCCATCTTCCTTGATTCAAATACAGAGAGAAATTACCGCGCTACACAGAAAAAATAAAAATTCTGGGGCTCAACGTATTGACAAGAAGTCCTTCCTCTTAATGATACACAATTTACAAAAATAAAAATACAGAGCTCCAAGTATATAGTAAGATGACAATGTCCTTTGTTGAATACAGTCACTTCATAATTCACCCGTTGTGTGGATATAGCAGTATTCAGTGCCAACCACCACAATTGCTTATATAGCCTCTTACCAGATTCTTGCCAAGGTTTAAGCTTTATATAATATAAGCAGGTATCCTTTTAGATTAGATTTCATCCAAAAAAAATGGTGATAATTGCCCTCTTTAGGTCCTCTGTAGACTAGGTCAGCACCAACACATACTCAAAGAATCCCATAGACAAACAGGTATTCAAGCATGGAAAAAAGAAAAACCTCATGTAGTGTGACACCGTTTGATATAAAGACAGGTGATTTTATTCAACAGCTGTGCACTCACATTTTAAAAAACATCCATACACATTCAGATAATAAGGTGACACGTCTCACCAACTCCTCACTGAGCTCCACCGCTATCAGTAAACAACACTAGCTCCTAGGATTCAACAAAGGACATTGTCATCTTACTATATACTTGGAGCTCTGTATTTTTATTTTTGCATCTTCCTTGATTAAATACTACAGGTATATAGGCCTAGATTTGTTTACTATATACACACACACAGAAAATTGTTGGTGCCCTTCAGTTAATAAAGGAAACTTACAGTGGTCAGTGAAATAACTTGAAAATGACTAGTGAACTGAAGTAATTACACATTTCATTTCAATTTACTAAAAATCAACTTCTAAAAATCGGACATTGCTTTTGAATTTCGGTTTACCATAAAAAAATTCAATCAACAAGTTAAACTGGCCTTGTCAATATTGATGGCGCCCCTAGAAAAGACAGACAATTTGATATGGGGTCAGATATGTCCCTATGGTTAGAGTGCCGAAGGCAACAAGGCTCCCCGCTTACATGCCGCAGATCTCTCGCCTGCAGAGTTGCTATAAGAAGCCTATTAGAAAGCATGGGCATGGCCTCTGCATGGAAAAAAAACACCAAAGTCTAGGTACATCAAATCGCACCATTTATCACCATCTTGGCCAAACTAACCTTGCAACCATGGAAGAAACCACCGTTAAAATCAAATCACAAAAAAGCAAGACCAGCATTTGCCAAAATAGACAAGCCACAAAGCTTCTGGAAGAATGTCCTCTGAAGCCATCAGCTCTTTGTTCACAGAAGCAAAAATTAAGCACAGAAAAAAAAACAAAAAACATTGTGGGCCTGATTTATCAAGCATTACGACAAGGTAGGCCACATGAGCGCACTCTGCCATAGGTGAAAGAGAGATTTATACATTTTTCTCACCTCAGCGCATGCAAAACTGACATTTACTAACCTCTTAGCGTACGTCAGCGCACAGGTTTTTATTGGTGCAGAACTCTCAATTCCTATAGGATATAATAGGAACGTGTGCAAGTACAAGCAGGTGCACAGGGTTAGTTTCTGGAATGAATGTCAATCTTTGTCCTGAAAGTGTATGTGTTACATGCGCCTGGATAAGATAGCTGCAGAAATAAATGTTTCTAATATGGAGTAGCCCATCTAGTAACAGGAAAGTCAAACTCATGTGTGTTGTTCCTTTTTAAGTTAGGGGCACCATCATTCTTGTCTGGGCAGTTTTATTAGTTTGAACATTACAATTTATCTGTTAAATTACATTTCAAATTCAGTGTCTGTTTTAATGAGTTGGCTTTCAGTCAATTAAAATGAATAACTTGTGTTTTTTCTTTTCTCTAATGGAAGGGTACCATCAATTTTGTTCATGTGTTAGTTTATCCAAGGATATGGTATTCATTTTACTGAATGTTAATAATGCAACTGATACTTGTTGGGATAAAAAATTGTGTAAGCAAGCCAGTAATAACTGGAGGATATAGACTGTGGTTATAGTTATTATGCACCATCATATTTATAACTAGATAATGAAAGCACAAGATATACTGTCTTGTAAGAACATTTCATCCAGTTATTCCTTACCTCTTGTACTGTAGGTAAATCTAAAAGCTCCCCAAATACATAGACTCCAGGGGCTTCTAATACTTGGTTAATAAGTGCGGGAAGAGCTGATCCTTTTGTGCCCTTGGCTAATAAAATGAACTGCTCCAGGAGGTTACTGGATGGCTTCTGTTCTCCTGCCATGCTATAGTTTGAAATCCAAGATCTGTGGAATAAGAATGAAAACTGCTTTGTGTCCTTCCTGTGCGGCCACACAGAAAGACACACACAAAGTGGCATCCCCCAGCCCGATGCAAGTGAATGGGCAGGAAGCCAGGGGATGCCACTTTGTGTCTTTCTGTGCTGCTGCTGCTGCCCATGCCCCAGAAAGCAGAGCTGGACCATGGCTAAAGGTAAGCGTTTTTTTTCTTTGCAAATCCCCCCCCCCCCCCACACACACACACACACACAATCCATCCTGACCAGGAAAAGGGTGACAAGATTGTATTTTGACTGGACCTCTGCTTTAAACAGCCAGAGCAGAGCATGCAGTAGTTCCGTCACCCAGAATGCTCAGGCAGATTAAACAGCGGAAGTGAGAACAACTCATTCTTGGCTAAGAGGAGCCCCTCACCCAAAATCTGTTAGACTGCTACTAACCGGTTCCCAAAATCAAGTCCTGGGGTGTGCACATGCCCAGGGATTCCTTGGGTGCTGCTCGATCATTAGAAAGCAAATTGATGGACAAGGCCCGGCCCTTCCACAGTGGCTAGAGCGCACCGCTATACGTTCACTGCAACAGAGGGGCAATCCCCTGGCTTGGGACCTAATCTTGGGATAGAGTGTGTATATATATGTCATACCACAATTGGTAGTAATGAGAAACAATCCAGTGGGTTGGACAAATATCTCCCTTTGTCTGGGTGTTACTATGTTAAGACTATTAAAATGTACATTAGATTTAAAAATTAGGGTTCTCTCAATTTACATGGGAGGCGGGGGATTCCCATTACTGGATTCCAATACATCACACAGAAGTCGGAACCCCCAGCACCAATACTCACCTCGTCTGGGATAACTCCAGGCTGTGGATGTGCCCAGCATACCGCCCACAGAAGTCGGAACCCCCAGCACCAATACTCACCTCGTCTGGGATAACTCCAGGCTGTGGATGTGCCCAGCATATCGCCCACAGAAGGTCACACAACCAGCCTGGATACTCACCTCTTCTGGGGTAACTCCAGGCTGTGGATGTGCCCAGCATACCGCCCACAGAAGGTCACACAACCAGCCTGGATACTCACCTCTTCTGGGATAACTCCAGGCTGTGGATGTGCCCAGCATACCGCCCACAGGAGGTGGCACAACCAGCCTGGATACTCACCTCTTCTGGGGTAACTCCAGGCTGTGGATGTGCCCAGCATACCGCCCACAGAAGGTGGAACCCCTGGGCCAGATACTCACCTCTTCTAGGATCACTTCAGGCAGCAGATGTGCCCAGCATACCGCCCACAGAAGGTCAAACAACCAGCCTGGATACTCACCTCTTCTGGGATAACTCCAGGCTGTGGATGTGCCCAGCATACCGCCCACAGAAGGTCACACAACCAGCCTGGATACTCACCTCTTCTGGGGTAACTCCAGGCTGTGGATGTGCCCAGCATACCGCCCACAGGAGGTGGCACAACCAGCCTGGATACTCACCTCTTCTGGGGTAACTCCAGGCTGTGGATGTGCCCAGCATACCGCCCACAGAAGGTGGCACAACCAGCCTGGATACTCACCTCTTCTGGGGTAACTCCAGGCTGTGGATGTGCCCAGCATACCGCCCACAGAAGGTGGCACAACCAGCCTGGATACTCACCTCTTCTGGGGTAACTCCAGGCTGTGGATGTGCCCAGCATACCGCCCACAGGAGGTGGAACAACCAGCCTGGATACTCACCTCTTCTGGGGTAACTCCAGCAGGTGGATGTGCCCAGCATACCGCCCACAGGAGGTGGCACAACCAGCCTGGATACTCACCTCTTCTGGGGTAACTCCAGGCTGTGGATGTGCCCAGCATACCGCCCACAGGAGGTGGCACAACCAGCCTGGATACTCACCTCTTCTGGGGTAACTCCAGGCTGTGGATGTGCCCAGCATACCGCCCACAGGAGGTGGCACAACCAGCCTGGATACTCACCTCTTCTGGGATAACTCCAGGCTGTGGATGTGCCCAGCATACCGCCCACAGGAGGTGGCACAACCAGCCTGGATACTCACCTCTTCTGGGGTAACTCCAGGCTGTGGATGTGCCCAGCATACCGCCCACAGGAGGTGGCACAACCAGCCTGGATACTCACCTCTTCTGGGGTAACTCCAGGCTGTGGATGTGCCCAGCATACCGCCCACAGGAGGTGGCACAACCAGCCTGGATACTCACCTCTTCTGGGGTAACTCCAGGCTGTGGATGTGCCCAGCATACCGCCCACAGGAGGTGGCACAACCAGCCTGGATACTCACCTCTTCTGGGGTAACTCCAGGCTGTGGATGTGCCCAGCATACCGCCCACAGAAGGTCACACAACCAGCCTGGATACTCACCTCTTCTGGGGTAACTCCAGGCTGTGGATGTGCCCAGCATACCGCCCACAGAAGGTCACACAACCAGCCTGGATACTCACCTCTTCTGGGGTAACTCCAGGCTGTGGATGTGCCCAGCATACCGCCCACAGAAGGTGGCACAACCAGCCTGGATACTCACCTCTTCTGGGGTAACTCCAGGCTGTGGATGTGCCCAGCATACCGCCCACAGGAGGTGGCACAACCAGCCTGGATACTCACCTCTTCTGGGGTAACTCCAGGCTGTGGATGTGCCCAGCATACCGCCCACAGAAGGTGGCACAACCAGCCTGGATACTCACCTCTTCTGGGGTAACTCCAGGCTGTGGATGTGCCCAGCATACCGCCCACAGAAGGTGGCACAACCAGCCTGGATACTCACCTCTTCTGGGGTAACTCCAGGCTGTGGATGTGCCCAGCATACCGCCCACAGAAGGTGGCACAACGAGCCTGGATACTCACCTCTTCTGGGGTAACTCCAGGCTGTGGATGTGCCCAGCATACCGCCCACAGAAGGTGGCACAACCAGCCTGGATACTCACCTCTTCTGGGGTAACTCCAGGCTGTGGATGTGCCCAGCATACCGCCCACAGAAGGTGGCACAACCAGCCTGGATACTCACCTCTTCTGGGATAACTCCAGGCTGTGGATGTGCCCAGGATACCGCCCACAGGAGGTGGCACAACCAGCCTGGATACTCACCTCTTCTGGGATAACTCCAGGCTGTGGATGTGCCCAGCATACCGCCCACAGGAGGTGGAACAACCAGCCTGGATACTCACCTCTTCTGGGGTAACTCCAGGCTGTGGATGTGCCCAGCATATCGCCCACAGAAGGTGGAACCCCTGGGCCAGATACTCACCTCTTCTAGGATCACTTCAGGCAGCAGATGTGCCCAGCATACCGCCCACTACCAGCCCAGATAATCACCTCTTCTAGGATCTCTCTGGGCACTGGGCTCCCTGTGAGTCACACACATGACTGGGGATTGCCAGGCAGGCACACATACAGTGATATTGGATGGCAGTCATATTGGGGCCATGTATGGTAAGATGTAGGAAGTAGGTAACAGGGCTGAGGAATGACTTTCCCCGGTAGGCAGGCAGAAAGGCAGTGTTCTCTCATTTTAGTGTTACCTTTACAAAGCCTATAAACACAGAGGAAGGTTAATTGTGTTTCAGAGAGAAATCAAGCTGTGGCACCGTCCTCCTCCCCTCCCTCAGCAGCCATTAGTGGCGACTCTCATTCTCTCAGTGTCAGGCTGTTGCCAGGACACTCCCGGTCGGCAGTGGCAGTCCCGGCCTCATACAAGCAATGAGCGCGCCAAGCTGCCCGGCCCGGCCTCCTTCTCCGCCTGTCCCCGCTGGAGGGTGAGCAGAGGGCCCGGGACGCTCCTCAGGCCTCAGCCTGTCCCACACAGCCGCCTTCCCCCATATCTGGCCGCGCTCCCTACTCCTCACGCCGGACACCCGAGCCCTATCACCCCGCACTATGTACCTCCCGCTTCTCTGTAAGCTTCAGGACACTTTCAATTCAGCTCCACCGTGCGGTTGTCAGGCAGCCATGACAGCGCCGTGTCCGTCCCAATCACCTTCCCCCGGAAACAGCAAGCCCCAGAGGCGAGTTCCGGAGGAAATGCGGGCATGTCCGTGTGTGCGCCTCAGCCTGGACGAGGTGTGACACCGGCACCGCTGCGGCTTCCCGGCTCTCCTCCAGGCTGCTCGTTATAAAGATACCCTGCTTTTCATTTACATTGTACTTGGTTTGTTTAAGGAGGGAGTTCCACGTTCCGCTCTACCACTTTCACTTTTATCATTTTCTGTTACATGCTCAGCTTTTAAATTATTCCCTCCACACCCACTCCTGGGGCGTCCAAAATCAGGATGCCCTGCTGTGTGAAACCCCCCAGGTCGCCCCATACATTTACCTTCTTTCCCGGTCCAACGGTGCATGTGTGAGCCATGCCGCATCCCTGCTACCCCTCTAGGAGGGCTTGTGTCCACACCAGGCATTTCTTAGAGGGTAACGGGGGATGCAGCCGTCAGAGCACTTGGAGCCGCTCGCCTTAGACAAAGGGACGTCAGCGGATCCGAGCAGGCTGATTGGACGAGCGACCGCACGTGCACGTAGGACAAGGAAGAGGTGAGTTTGTTTTGGTGACCTGGGGGGTTTCACACATTGGGGCACCCCCGATCAGGGTGGCCCAGGGGCAAGGACCCAAATCCTGGGTTTTGGGACACTTTAAAGTGGTCTTCAAGTCAACAAAAAACTTTAGTAGTTTGCTCCCCTAAAGCTGATGATCAGTGGTGTATGCTGTTTAAGAGGGCATAAAGTGGACCAAAACCCAGGATTATGACTATCTTGGATTTTGGTCTTTGTGACATAACCCCCCAAGGTCGCCCAATCTCACTCACCCTTCCACTGTCCTATGACACATGCACAGCCTCTCGTCCAGTCCAGATCTACTCCCGCCCCTTCGTCCAAGAGCTCATCTAACGCGAGAGGATCTGAGCGCACACTGGCGGCCACATCCCCCTCTACCCTTTAACAGGGAGCGTGCCCGTGCCGGCCATCCACAAATGCTAAAGCAATATTATTATTGTTTATTTATATAGCGGTATCAAGTTCCATAGCGCTTTACAAGATATGATTACAGACAAGGTAAAACATATAGTACAGGGAAAAATACAAAACTAGGTGCGAGGTTCAAACCAGGTGTTGTTAGTACAGGAGACAATAGGAGAGAGCCCTGCCCTGGCGAGCTTACAGCCTAAAGGATGGGTGAGTAGACAAAAGGTAGGGATAGCGGGGATGCTGCCACTGCTCGCGCATGCAGCGTGGGAACTGGGAAGAAGGTGAGTTTTCAAGCATCCTGGGGGGTTTGACACAGCAGAGCAAATTGGGATGCCCTGGGGGAGCGAGTATGCCTGACCTGGAGTCTCATTGACTCCAGGGTTGGTTTTGGTTCACTTTAAAGCGGAAGTTTAGTCAAACAGTGGCCCCCTGACACTCTACCCTGGTGCTGAGGCAGGATGGGGAGAAAAAGACCCCTTACCTTATCCAGGGGCCCGTGCTGCCATCTTGCATGAAAGCACAGTGCCACATTGCCTGGCTCCACACACACTCCCGTCTGCTCATTTAAGTGAATAAGTGTTGGGAATGCACAAGGACCTGGGGGATGCAGCTTTGTGCTTTCTCGTGGTGGTGGGGGGCACTGATTGACTGAGCGAAACAAAACCCACCAGCGGCTGACCTGGAATCTAAAAGATTCCAGGGTCTGCCACTGGCTTTCCCCCAAGGCATCCTGAATTAGGTGATTCAGAGCCTTGTTTTTGTGGCCGAGTTGTCCTTTTTGCAGGAAATTATGGTAAGTGCACACCAAACCGAGTGTTTGTTGTATAAATACGGCTGAAGGCATCCATGCATCCGTCATTTTATGGGTTTTGTTAGCGGCATTCAGATCCCTGATTTGTGGCTTTTTGGACTTTTAAAAGCCATAGGTTTCGAGCTCAAATTTACTGTCAGTTGACATATCCCAGCCTTCGCTGAGCCACGCCCTGACTAAATTTCTCGATGGCATGGCTTTCCTGCAGGAGAAATGCATCTCTTTCCTAGATAGCATGGCAGCCTGGAACGTGGTGAGGTTGGGTTTTTTTTCAACATTTCAAATATGCCAAGTGTCATGGGCTCCTTCGATTGTATACATGTGGCCCTGAACCCCCCAGAGTATATGTTTCAGTATGTTTAGGTCCGCATAGCTACTCCTTGTAGGCCACTCTCCTTTCTTGAGGCTAGCATAGCTTCCCATCCCCCAAACAGCTTTCCTGTGTCTCAGTCTTTTTAGATCCACATAGTTCCTCCTTGTAGGCCACTTTTCTCTCTTTAGGCTAGCCTAGCATCCCCTCCTCCCAAACACATTTCCTGTGTCCCATTTGGCCCTTGTTTTTTGCTGTTCATTTGTTGTTGCCAGTCTAGTGACCCTTTTTATTTGTGGCTTATTTTCATCAACCACAAGATGGGCACCTCTCTTAACGTCCAGTGTGTCATGGTGCCGGATCTTAGTGTTTTGGCCAGCTTCCCTGGCTCGTCCCATGATGCATTTATCCTGAGGAGTTCTGGATTATGCACCCCTTTTGAGAGTGGTGAGCTAACTGGCAGTTGGCTTGTGGGTAAGTCTGTTTATTGCTGGAGTGGATCTGCGTGTTTATTGTTTATGCTGAATTTGCAATGTGTTTTTCTTTTGTTATGTGCCCCCTTTTGTAATTGGTCCAAATTTCCTGTATTAGCCAATTGCTCTCCCTGCCCATCAATTTGACTGTGCTCATGCCCCTCTTTAAATATGTCCCCTTCTCCCTGTTGCAGTTGCAAATGCTTAGTCCGAGCATCCTGCCTTACATTTTGCTTGTTTGGCACTACTCTTTTGTAATACTTAATATTTGGTCTAGGCTGTTTTGATGTTGTGCCTGTTAGTAATTTAATTTCCATTTTCATTTGTCTTTTAGGTTATCCCTTGATACCCTGGCTCCTGACACCCTTTTCAAGGCTCCAGACACCTGGCCAGGAGGCTTATAATGGGGCCCACTGCCGCACATGGGCTGTAGTTAAACGTATCTTCGGGCTGTTGAAGGCCAGATTTAGCTGTCTGAACCACACAGGTGCACCCTTCAATACAAGCCTGAGAAGGTTGTGCAAATTATCATCAGCCTGCATAACTTTGCCTTGAGCGAGAGGGTGGCAGCATATTTGGAGGAGATATCCCCTGCTTCTGCTCCAGAGATTCCTGGACATCTTTATGTTGGAACCCAGAGCCATGCGCCCCAAAGTTCAGCATGGCAGGTTAGGGGGATATAGCCCAACTTGGTTGCAGCTTGCTGTGCCTCAAGCCTCTCCAGCCTTTGAAGGCCACCTGGTTGGCCTCCACCAGAGCCTCAACCAGTGTCTCTATCTGCTGGTGCTGGTGCTGCTGTTCCACAACTACTACAGCCAGGTCTTCATGGAGCAAACTGGCGGTCCATAGCACAACTTTAAAAAAATCTATTGCCATTTTGCCAAAAAGTGGTGCTGTTGGCCCGCCAGTTTGCCTCCATGATTTGGTACTGCCTTACCAAAGACAGGTGACGCCTGGGCACTCTGTGGGGCTGGAGGGACTGCTACTAGGAGAATAAAGCTGGAGCTGCAGGGAGGAGTGGTGACGGTCCGTGTCCGTGATATCAGCAGCTGGTGGACATGTTTAGATAATATTGAGGGTCTCAACCAGATGTGGAGAAAGGTCAATATTAGTGTTAGTTTCACAATGTTACCACACAGCCTCCAGGGCCTCAAACGTTACCCTGGTTCACCCTCCGCCTCCACCTTGCCCCTTGCTTTTTGCCTATTAAGCTCACTCAACTACCTCATCACTGTCTAGACTCTGCTCCCTTGGTGGCTAGCTGGTGGGTGGGCCTGGCCTTGATGTTGTCTTGGTGGTAGCCAAGCCAGAGGAGCCAGCTGTGGCTGCAGGTGATGCGTTTTGCGGACGAGGTGTCGCTGCAAAGTCAAAGCAAATGCACTGGTAGTTTCCTCTTAACAGTATATGTGCCCCTAATAGGTCGCCTAATACTCTTGGTGTGTGTAGTTGCACATGTGTTGCGCAGGCAAGTCCTCAAAGTTTGCTGTGCATGTGGGAACTAAGGTTGGTGGGTGGCCTACTCCTCCCTGTGCCAAGCTACAATTTGTACAATTACAAGTCTTATCACTGCTGGGCACATGCCGCCTATCAGTGTCGTTAGTGTCCGACAGCCCCTGGTAGGTGTTGGCATGGAGCAACTCCAATACCTGCTCCTCAGCTCCAATACCTGCTCCTCAGCATGGGTAAATTGAGTTTTGGGGAGTCCCCCACCAGTTTGCAAGCTATGTTCAAACAAAAGAAAGATTGGCTTTAGTGAGTTGTCCAATGTTTGCTGTACAACCAGACCACTGGATTTTCAGCACTTACACCTCAGCCAGTTTCCCGAGAACCACCACCTTCAGGTCGTCCCACTTTTTCTTGTCCTGGGCACTATCCTTGGGTTCTTTCCCCACCCCATCACTTTGCAGGCAATCTCCAACCATAACTGCTCCCGCAACGCTTTAGGGGTTGAGTGGGACCTCGACCCAGCCAGTCGATCATAATATGTAGCATAACCATCCAGCAGAACCTCCAGCTGGGCATCATTTAATCGGCCACACAACTTGCCCCTTGTTAGTTTGTGCCCAGGATGAGTGGCTGATGTTGTGGTCTGCTGGGTGGAGTCACTATGCTCACTCCCAGGCCCAGAACTGATGGATTCCAGGCTACTGGCTGGGGAAAGAGCAGGTCTGGCTGTGGCAATGCTGCTCAGCCTTTGGCAGACCCCAGGACAGGTGTGTCCTGGGGTCCGCATAGTGCTCCGGTATCCTGATTGTTGGTTGGTCCGTGTAGGGCTGTGCCAAAAGGCAAGCAGGGCCTGTTTTTTTGACTCCCACTGCTGATGCCTTAAACTGCTGAGGGTGACCTGCTCAGAGTGGCTAGTGTAGGTATCAGCAGGGGAGTGCCTGCAGGATGGCGGGTCCTGGAGCTGGGGCTGCGCTACCTGGGCTGGGTGCTGCCGGTTCTTCGGCCATGCCTGTGTTCCTGGTCTTGGAGGCTGTGGTGGCGACTATGGTGCGGCATAGTGAGGTCCTTAGTCAGCAGTGGCAAGCAAGCCTGACTCTCAGCTGAGTTCTTTTATACCTAATTGAGTGGGTAATTGTATTGGAAACTATTTGGGTTATTTTACAACCCCTCAAAGGTGCAAGCAACCTATAGGCTACATGTGCGTATGGGCGCAAGCACACAAACATGTTTTACTAAATTATATATATTTTTTGTAGCTGGAGAGTTCTGGCTGCGGATCAAGCACACCCATGAGGGGTCAGACCAATGGGGCCAAGACGACATGGTTTGGGTGAAAGGTGTTGGCAGGGCCAATATCCTCTTCCTTCTCCTCTGCAGCAGCACCACTACCACCAGCCATAGAGGCCGCTAAAAAAGAGGGTGTGTTGGGCTTGGAGCCACCCACAGCTCCTGCACACTCCGGTAGGCCAATACCCAAAAAGACACACAGGTTGTGCTGCATGTAAAGTATAACATATTTGCTGGTGTGTTGTGCTTCTCTGTCCCTACAGATTCATCTGAGGGTGAGTATGCGGCAAAATTAAAAAAAAAAAACTGTATAGTTTTTTTTTTATATTATTTAACATTTTTGAAAAAATAGTTTTAAAGTTATATGCTGTGTGGTGGCGTGTTTTCTATGCAACAACATATAAAGCAGACGGAAACCAAACAAACAGTGATGTAAAACCGAACACCAAAACAGAAGGTGGCCGAAGTAGGAGGTGAGTAACAGTGGGTAGAAGCAAACAACATGGCAACCAAAGTACCAATGTAAGTATGTGCAAGGACAAGCAGGCACATGGGATGCCCTAAATGCCAGCAAGGGGGAGAATGTAAATATATGCTAGGACATGCAGACTACCAAGGGATGCCCTAGATGCCAGCAGGGGGAGAAGGTAAGTATTTGCCAGGACATGCAGACTATCATGGGTACAATGGCGGGAGATGGCAGGAAGAACATTAAAATAGCTGGTTACAACAAAGAAAAAGGTCTACGCTGGAAAGCCATGCAAGCACACGGCACACCGAGAACAATGGGTTCCACAGCGAGTAATGTCCGAAAGCAGGTAAAAACTCGACTTACCAAACTACTTTGACTGCAAATACCGTAAATATTCAGCTAAACTGTACAAGAAACAAAGGAGCGACAATTTTATGATACCAGAAAGTATAAAGTGACAGTGCTATGAAATGATCTATTTACAAAGAAATCCCGGATGCAGCTATAGAGACAGCTTTATATTCTCTATGCTGAATCCTCATAGAAAGTGACCAGTGCAATAAAGTGTCAAGTGCTAAAGTTAGTTAATACTACAAAGTGCTCAAAACACAGTGCCTAATGCAATTAATCAACAAACAATTCATTATTCAAAAAAACATTGATGATCCAATACATTACCAAATAGTTAGAGCCGTCCTTGACAAAAGACACCCACGACGCGTTGCGTGGTGGTTACCTCACCACTTCATCAGGATGAATATGTGTCCCTCTCACCCACCTTTTAAACCCCTGGAGTGTGATGACATCCTGCTTCCTGCCTCCTTCGGGTTGTGACGCAGGGCCGGCACGCGTGCAGGTGCCCGGCATGTGCGCGCACTCCCTTGCAGTAGGAGGCGCACACATGCCGTGACGTCATACACGCCCCGCAGCACCTCCGGCAGCTCAAGTGAACCTGTCAGTCTTTCAGACTGGCAGCGTTCGAGCTGCAGGGGTCCAAATGGCATGGCAACAACGTTCAATTAAATACAAAACATTATGCAGAGCATACGCTAATATCTATATAGCTACAAGTGACATGTTATGTTGTAATTTACTGTAATGTTAAAAACTGTTGCTAAAATGCTACCAATTCTATTATATACACACTAGAACTCTATATAGGGAAGGAAGAGTTGATTATTGTGTTGGATTTCATATGATATTTACATATAAACATCTAAATTAATTTAAACCACTCCTATTGCTTAATATCTAAACACATTCTACAATTGATTATTGAATTAATCTCATATGGTATCTACATATATACATCAGTTAGTTTAAACTAACTAGGACTATATACACTTCTGTTATTTCATCTGTGGACATCTTCTGTATGGAATTACTGTAGTGTAATTCATTTCCTCTCGTTGATTCCTTTTATGGATGGAAACGATCAAATGAGGTAGCAGTGTTTCATACTTTGACGCTTCAAGGACGTGGATATCCCTCTTCTACTTTGGTATGGTGGTTGTTCCAATCTCTTGATCTTCCAGGGAATATGTTTTGGTCTTCCAGGGTTATGTACCAGATGTCAAACTTTTCATCCTGGGATCCAGGGCAAGGGGCTGGCAATACTCAATCTTCCATAGGAGCAAAGAGCTTGTGTCAGGAAATGTGAATCTATCTAAAAAATATGCAAAAACTTTGTGAACCTTATATCCAAATTATTGCTAGACAGAAAACAACAAAAGCAAAAACAAAACGAAACAACAACAACTAATTGCTATTATTATGCAGGTTCAATTGTAATCTAATCCCTACCCAGGAATGAAATGAACGAGAAATCCTCATTCAAACCAAAACGGTGCCCTTGTGTCCATCTTAAAAAGCTCTTTTTGTTCAAGTTTTCTTTTTATATTGCCCCCCCTACCCCCCAAGACTTACCTTTTCAATAAATGTCACTTGTAGATCCTCTGTGTTTCCCTCGTGTTTCTCCAAGAAGTGGGCTGCGACCGGTGTTAGGGTTTTACCTGCTTCCCTATATCTCTTGGCCAGCTTAATATTGGAGAGGTGGCCCTGTATCCTCGTTTCTCCGGCATTTTTAGTTTCGCTTATATATTGTTTAGGGCAATTGCATTCTAGGAGGTAAATGATTCCTTACGACCTACAGTTAAGATGTTGTCTAATCCAATATTTTTGTCCCGTTTTGGCATTCTGTACCATCTCTTTGCTCTTAACCAGCCGACAAATACTGCACCGCCCACACGGTTTGCTCGAGCCCTTTACCGAGCTCTTTTCCAGCCAGTTTTTAGGGCGTGTATAGTGGCTGCTACACAATTTGTCTCTTAGACTTGGTGCTCGTCCGGCCGTCATTAAGGTTCCCCCTTTTACCCATCTTGTGAGATAGGGGTCCATCTTCAATATTTGCCTATGTGCTTTAAAAATGGATCGTAGGGTCTTCCAATTACTATTATATTGCGTCACATACCTCACTTCTTGATTGTCTTTTCTTTTCTGTTTGTAACGCAATACATTTTCCCTGGGGGTATCTCTCACTCGTCGGAACGCTTTTTGAATGATTTTCTTTGGATAGCCTCGTTTGTTAAATCGTTCCTCCATATCTCTTGCTTCTTCCAGGAAGTCCGCCTCCACTGAGCAGTTTCTTCTGGCTCTCAGGAATTTCCCACCGGGATGCCCCTTTTTAGGTTCTCTTGGTGGAAGCTGTCAAAACAAAGCAAATTGTTTGTCGATGTTTTTTTGCGATGTAATGAGGTTCGGATGATACCATTGTCCTCTAAATGTATATCCAAGTCCAGATAAATGGCCTGGTGTGGGGATATGGTGTATGTTAGGTAGATGTTCAGCTCATTCCTATTAAGATGTTCCATTAACTGGATGCCCAAATCCTTATATATATCATCTATAAACCGGTGCCAACCGATTATATGTTGATGGTATAGGCTTAGGGCTTCACTCCAGATTATTTCCCTCTCCCACCAGCCCAAAAATAGGTTCGCCACTGACGGGGCACAGCGTGCTCCCGTGGCCACCCCACGGATTTGGCGATAAAAGGTCATATGAAACATAAACATGTTGTGTGTTAATACAAAATGTAACAGTTCCAAAACAAATTCATTTTGGGTTCTCCTTTCCAAAGATTCAGTCTCAAGAAAATATCTCACTACATGCATGGCCATCTTGTGAGTAATGTTCGTGTACAGAGATTCGACATTGCATGTGATCAATAATGTTCCTGGTGGCAGCTGAACCATATTGAGTCGATTTAAGATGTCGGTAGAATCTCGTACATACGATTCCAATGCCAATACATGCGGTTGTAATACTGAGTCTATGAACACGCACGCATGTTCAGTGAGACTCCCAATACTATTGATCAGGATACTAGTGTGATCAGCATCATGTGACCCTCCACCTGGAGTTTTGGCTGGGGCTGTACTGGGGGGGGGAGGGGTAGGTGCATTTATAAGGAGAGGGCTGTTGGCAGCAAGTGTCTGGACTCTCCATTTGCCCTGAGGAAGCGACGTTCCATCACGCAACGTGTAAGCTGGGGGAGGGGCGCGGTGACGACTGGCACATGTAAGATTTATGGTTGTTGTTTATGGCTCTTGTTAACCTGCTGTGTCCCTTGGTATGGTCATTTTCTCTTACCTTTTATGCATATGAAGGTTTACACTGCTTAAATTTTTCTTGCACTTGGTCACTTTAGCACTTATAGTATCATTAGAGTTGTTTATTAATTGTATATACAGCACAGGGTCATTTTGACTATAGGACTGTTTTTTCAGAGACAGCGCTGTCAAAATTGTGGCAAGATGGCTGCCCCCAGGCAGTTCATTAGCACAGAATCTGCCTGCTATTCCGCAACATTTGCATAGAGTTAAGCCCTCTCCAATAGATTACATCACCGATTGTGAGACAGTGGGTTTAGGGGAGCAATTTACTAGACTAAACCCATAATATTTACCCCTCCCCTGGGTTTTGGTCCACTATACAGGAAAAACCCAAACACTACGCTACTTGCATTGATCCAATCATCCCATGGTCTCAGTGTTTTAAACTCTCAGACAGGGAAATGGACTACTTTAAAGTGGATAACAACACCCTTGGGCCAGCTGGGCCATCTGATTCCCTATCACTGGGGCATCCGGATTTAGGATGCCCCTCTGTGTGAAACCCTCTGGGATTGGTGATAGTCACCTAACTGCATCCAGCGTTGCAGGCCGTGGCCCCATCCTAGCCTTTCATGGCTGATGTGCACTTTGTTGCTCAGCCATTCAGATCTCTCTATGTCAGGCAACAATATGCAAAGTATAGAGCACTGAGTGGACGAGAGGCTGAGCATGCACCATGGGATCACTGGTGAGATGAGTAAACCAGCAATTCCAGGGGGTTTCACACCGATGTGATTTTGCCCATCTTGGGACTTGTTCCATGTCTTGGGGCATCCCAGTTTGGTCTAGGGTGCTGGCAAGTCCAGTGCGGTTGGCGCCTCTGGTCACAAAATCTAGTAAAGGCCACAGTATTTTTTTTTCCTTTAAAATAATAGTCCAGCCAAGTAACTGATTGGTGGTTGTCTAGCACCCGCTCACTTACTGGAGTGTCAGATCGATTCCCTTGTTCCACCCTTGTGCGGTTGTGTGCTGCTTGGGAACTCCTGCTTTGCCATTCTGGGTGGGGGTAGTATAGTCACCCAGTTGGTCCATCAGAAATCAGTTCCCTGCATTGAGCTGCCAGCGGATGTGCTTGGTGGCTTTTGTGCAGTGAGCTGCCGCCGATTGACGGCTTTGCACGCACCCATCACTGTAAGCGTTGCTGACAGCGGGTTTACTACTCCAGACTCTCCATCCTGCCCTGTGGTGGCTCTCGCTGCAGGTTTGCAAAACCGAATAAAAAGGCTTGCCAAGGCACGCCCCCAGTGCTGCCGATAGCTTTGTTGTTGGTCCCAAATCCTCCTGAACCAGACCATAACCCAGTGGTTGGTGGAGGCCCCCTTTGCAGGGCATGTGGTGGAGGCCCCAGGGTGCGCACCCCCCTCATAATCTGGTCCTGGTTGCTGGAACCCCAATCCAATCATTCCTTTTTTTAACCTCCCACAAAAAAAAGACTGAGTTGGATGGACAAACAAACATTGCCCAACAGCAGGATCCTCTATCCTTTATGAGAGTCAATCTGCATATGGTCGAGGTTTTTCAACCTGCCCTGGGTCTCTTCCCCCGGGCATTTGAGAAGCTTTAAAGTGGACCAACACCCACCGGTGATCGGCCCAGGAATCTATAAGATTCCCGGGCGATCACCTCCCTCCCCGCGGGACATCCGAGATCGGGATGTCCCGCAGGGTGAAACCCCCCCAAACTCCTCACCTTAGTTTCCCTCGCGCCCCTCTAGACGTGCGCGCGCCCGCGCCGGCCGTCTGTGAATGGCTGGCGCGGGCACGCGCGCGTCAACAGGGACGCGCGGGAGGCGGTGGCGGAGGAGCCGCTTGTCCGCGGCTTGTCCGTCGCCGCGGACAGAGGTGAGTTCGGGGGGTTCGGGGGGGTTTCACACAGCGGGGCACCCCGATCGGGGGTGCCCCACCGAAGTAGACCAAGACCCAGGATACTCAAAATCCTGGGTGTTGGTCCACTTTAACAACATTCTGTCCAGAAATTAGCAGATCTATCCTGCACAGTGTTGCAGTTGCCAGCCACTCATATCTGTTACTCATCCAGCTTTACTTATCTTAAGTAAAGCTTAAAGCAATCTTGACCCTTGGCTCCTATCATATATACCACAACCTGACATATGAATGCAGTTACCCCACTCATAGCTCTTCTTCCTTACTGCAACCTAACTCACAACTCTGTTCATTTGTACCAAGTCCTGATCCACAGTCCCATTCATATGTCCCCTACCCTGAACAACTGTAATATACATCTATACCATATCCTGACCTGCAGTTTTAAAGAAGACCTCCTGTCAATAAAATAAAGTTTAGTCAGGGCCGGCGTCAGCACCCGGCAAGGCGGGGCAGCTGCCGGGGGCCCCCAACTTCCGGGGGGGGCACCTTGGATCACACCTGAGAGCCATGATTACACATGGGGGAGAGCCTTTGTTAGCAGACTGACACACTGCAGTTGAGCTGGAAAATTCCTTATTATCAGCCCAACCAGAGATAGATTTTATCTGTTTCCACACAGAATGTTAGAAGGAGATAATGCTGGCTGCATTGAAGACCAGCATAGCTGCAGTGTTTCTGTGTGATATTGTCTCTTCACACAGAGCAGGCTGGAGCTCAGGATTTTGCAATTAGCAGAATTCTAACATTGCAGCTATTCAACAACATCTGCACGGGGTTAAGTCCTCTCAAGCATGTGTGACATATATATTTATAATGTATACAGTGCTCATGATATATAGCCCTAACAGGGCCAAAACACAGACCAAGACACTTTGGTGTTGGGAACTTGAAGCTCATGTGGCAGGCTTTTATTAATAATATACCATTATTAATAATATATCTAATTTGTTAAGGAAGCCTATGGGGCATCAAATTCTGGAGCTAAGCATCCAAGGCAAATATCTGGGGTCAGTGGGGTTCTCAAAGAAATGCAGGGCCAAATATTTTCCCTTCCTTCATGTGAGGGAGAAAGAATATCCTCAAGGATAAGTTCAATATTAATATCACAAATTACTAGTATCTTCAAATTACTAGTATCTTCAAAGGTGGTTTCAGGCCTTTCCTTTAACCCAGGGTCACCCTGGTGAGATCTGGGTAAAAGGAGAATTGAAGTACTGGAGAGTCACTTTTTAAGGATTATTTGCTTTTCTGTGTAATAGTGGAGACAGCAGATTATATCTCAAGAAATAGTCTTAATAGTTATAGAAAAAGTCTTAATCCCCATTATGGGAACTAATCCAATATCATATTAAAGTTTTCTTAAAACTTGTCAAGCAAATTTGGATGTATGATTGGTTTCAGTAAACCACTGTTCCCGATACTGTTTCCCCAGCTTATGATTGTACTCACAGCACAGTCTCCATTGTGAGCTCCACACTGGGTACCCCAAATCCGGCCAGATGTATACAAAAGCTGAGTTTCCCTTTAAGGCATCAAGCTCACTACATCCTTATGCTCAGTCTCATTAGGTGGACAGCTCAAAACAATTTTGTTAAAACCCTTGTATGCCACAACAAGAGTCTAATTAGATTTATGGCCCAAAATGTTCACTAGAAGGCATCTTAATTTGGGGTTCTATTCACTGTAAATCACTAAAAAAGCCATGACCATGCTACAAACTCACCTAGTTGTGGGATCCCACGAAGGTCTAATGTGGCATTCAACAGAGCTTTAGCAAAGCCTGTCAGTGTGCACACAGAGGCTGGTCTGTACACCTGATTATAACAATGATTTTGCCACTTTCATCAAAGTTCTCTACAGAGGCATTTATAAAAGATAATTGGTTGATGTATTTATAGATACTATGAGACCCCCCCAGCAACTTTGAACAGCAGGGTGGGCAGAAGCAGCCAGTAACCAGTATACAGTAGGTGTCCTGTGTGCAACTTTACAAATCAATACAGAATGAGCAGAGTGGTTCAGAAATGATGTATCCTGTAGGTCTTCTTTAAAATGTTGCATAACCTGCTTCTTGAATAGTTGTTTTTTTTTATAACAGATTCATTTTAAAATTGTCCTTTAAAGGACAATCATGCAATTCCACTAAAAAAAGAGTGATCCTTTTACTGTTCAAGTCATTATAACATATAAAAATAAAGATTTAAAAGCACACTTTTTTTTTTACATCTCTGTATAATACATCGCCATAGCTCAAAGGACACACACTATTTGGCATTTCATCTGTAGGAACTTGATGACATTTTCATAATCCTTGGGAACCAAAGCACTTCAATTTTTAATTTGGCCTTAGGGTACAAGTAATATTTTCCGTGTGAAAGATCCACCAAACTTTATTTGGTATCTGGCAATTTCTAAGGGGATTTTTTCTGCAGACTTAGCACATGTGATTGTAGTTCAAATATAATTTAAACAGTGAAGTTACTGAAGTTCAGCACCAAAAAAAATGCCTTTACACTGGACCAATGGGCAATTTTACACCTAATGGATGCTGGTTCAGTCTGTAATCAGCATGGGGGGGGGCATCTCAATTTGCAGGTCCCCCTGTGCATTAATTCCTTACAAGCACCAATATTCTAAACTTTCTCTCCCAGTGTGAATTTGAGCCCCGCGATTGCCTGGCAACAATCACCTGGTCTGTAGTCAGCTGGCAGCCAATTGTGAGGTTGGCTTTCACCAGGGACACAAGAAGAAATGTATGAAATCAGGACTTTCAGAGGGTTAAATACAAAGATCCCTCTATTCAGCTTTTTAATAACCTCACTCACAAATTAGTGTATTGATGAGATGTCCCTACTCTCAGTTAAACACTACTGTATTTTCAGTTTACATGTTTTTATTGAAAATACCCAAGTACAGCTGAGACATAGTATAAGAGTATGTAATAAAGTGAATACACCAAAGTAAATACACCATAAAGGTACAACCTCTGGCAAAAATTATGGAATCAACAGTCTCTGAGGATGTTCCTTCAGTTGTTAAATTTTGTAGAAATAAAAGCAGATCACAGACATGACAAAAAACTAAAGGCATTTCAAATGGCAACTTTCTGGCTTTAAGAAACACTAAACGAAATCAAGAAAAATGATTGTGGTAGCCAGTAAGTTACATTTTTAGAACAAGCACAGGGAATAAATTATGGAATCACTAAAATTTGCGGAAAAAAACAATATGGAATCACCCTGCAAATTTTCATTACAAACAATAACACCTGCATCATATTAAATCTGCTCGTTAGTGTCCAGGTAAAAAGGAGTGATCACACCTTGGAGAGCTGCTGCAACAAGAGGACTGACATGAAGCATGGCTCCAACACCGGAGATGTCACTTGAGGATTATCAAACTTCTTAAAGAGGGTAAATCATTACTCAGTGTTGCACAAGATGTTGGTTGTTCACAGTCAGCTGTGTCCAAAACCTGGACCAAGTACAAACAACATGGGAAGGTGGTTAAAGGCAAGCATACTGGTAGACCAAGGAAGACATCAAAGCGTCGAGACAGAAAACTAGCAATATGCCTTGAAAACAGAAAATGTACAACAAAACAAATGATGAACAAATTGGAGGAAACTGGAGTCAACGTCTGTGACTGAACTGTAAGAAACCGCCTAAAGGAAATGGGATTTGCTAAAAGAATGCCATCACTAATACCTAAACAGAAAAAAACAAGGTTACAATGGGCTAGGGAAAGGCAGTCGTGGACTGTGGATGACTGGATGAAAGTCATATTCAGTGATGAATCTCGAATGTGCATTGGGCAAGGTGATGATGCTGTAACTTTTGTTTGGTGCCGTCCCAAAGATATTTATGCAGACGACTGTCTTAAGAAAACATGCAAATGTCCACAGTCATTGATGATATGGGGCTGCATGTCTGGTAAAAGCACTGGGGAGAGGGCTGTCATTACATCTTCAATAAATGCACAGGTTTACATTGACATTTTGGACACTTTTCTTATCCTATCTATCGAAAAGATGTTTGGGGATGATTACATCATTTTTCAAGATGATAATGCATCTTGCCATAGGGCAAAAACTGTGAAAACATTCCTTGAAGAAAGACACATAAGGTCAATGTTATGGCCTGCAAACAGGTGGTGGAAGTTAAAGAAAATGGTCCATGACAAGGCTCCAACCTGCAAAGCAATCAGAGAAAGCTGGAGCCAGATTGGTGAATGTACTGTTTGTCACTCATTAAGTCAAAGCCTCAGAGACAGTTATAAAACAGTTATAAAAGCCAGAGGTGGTGCAACAAAGTACTAGTGATGTGTTGGAGTGTTTGTTTTTCCATATTTCATATTTTTTTCCTCAAAATTGAGTGATTCCATAATTTATTCCCTGTGCTTGTTCTAAAAATGTAACTGTTATTGGCTACCACAATTATTTTTCTTGATTTCTTTTAGTATATCTTAACCCTTTCGCTGCCAGCCTACCTGCAGCATTTGCCACTCCCTGTTGCCAGACGATGTTTCACTATTTTGCGCTACACATGTTCAACTGTCATTTTTGAAAGGATTTCCAGGGATTTCCCAGGAAAATTATATATTGTTTTTTTCAACAGAGTCTGGGCTTTAACATGAAATGTCTTGTTTGTATTTTTTAGGTGTATTCTCAATATTTTTGGGTGAAATGTGTGAAAAAAAATAAAAAAAAAATATTTTTTTACAATTTGTAGAGTTTTTTTGTAATAAAAAAAGTAAGTTTGTCAATAAAATCTTATTGCGTGAGAAACCCCAATTTCTCCCGGTTACAGCGATACCACATATGTATAGGTAGACACCCTTTCCTGCCCAGAAGCCTTTTATAGCTGCTGGATGACAAATGGTTAATTAAAAAAAAAAAATGACATAGGGTCCCCCTTCCCGGGGAGGGGGACCCCATTTTTTTTTGGATTTTTAAGGGTTAAAAACCCTTAAAAATCAAAAAAAAAAATGACGTGGGGTCCCCCTTACCCAAAGTAACCAGCCCGGGACCAGCTATGGGGGCTTGTAGGCACAGAGTGGGGGGGCCAGCTTTGGTGCCCCCCCCACCCTGCAGCCTACGAGCCCACATAGCCTATGTGGGCCCGGGCTCTTCTGCCCCCCCCTGGCCTTTGGGGAGGCAGGTAATGGGGGTGCGGGGGTTAATGGCAAGTCACCCGCTAGGGCAGGTGACTTGCCACCACCCCAGCCTTGTGAACTGGTATAAGGGGTCTCATGGACCCCTTACCAGCTCACAAAGGGTTAACTGTTAAAAAAAAAACACCACACAATAATAAAAAGTATTTTATTAGAAAAAAAAAATTTTTTTTTTACTGTACTTACCTTCGATTGCAAGCTCTTGTCCCTCGCCGCTCAGCTGACAGATGCCGGTGATCGGCATCCAGAGAAGGAGAAGGCAGGAGATCAGAGGATTATTATTATTATTGTTTATTTATATAGAGGATCTCCTGTCACCTCCTTCCCCAGCGCCGATCACCGGCATCTGAGAAGCTGAGAAAGCTGAAGCCCGTTCGGGGCCGGGATGACTTCATAAGCCCCGCCCCCAAGTGGGTGGGGCTTAGAGGCAAGATGGCGGCCGCCATCGAGAAGAAGAGAGGAGAGAGCCTCCCAGGCTCTCTCCTGAAGATCGGTAAGTCCTGGGGGGGAATCGGAGGCCCCCCAGGTGAAGAGGAGGGACAGCGGGAGCCAGCGCACACACAGGTAAGTGAATGTCATTTTTATTTTTTATTTTTTTTTACAGTTAGCAGCTGCTGCTGCAGAAGCGGGGGGGGGGGCGGCCTATTCCGGGGGCTCTCCTGGAGCCATCCGACCCCCCACGGGGGATCGGATGGCACCAAATTAAAGAGGAGACCCGGCCGGATCCAACAAGGGGTCAGGTGAGTATTTTTTATTTTTTAAACTAGAAGCGATGAAAGTCAAGCACGTAACACCTACGGGCTTGGCACTTAAGGCCCAGCCAAGCCAGCACGTAGGTGTTACGTGCTTGGCAACAAAAGGGTTAAAGCTAGAAAGTTGCCATTTGAAATGCCTTTAGTTTTTTGTCATGTCTGTGATCTGCTTTTTTTCAACAACTAAAGGAATATCCTCAGAGACTGGTGATTCCATAATTTTTGCCAGGGGTTGTATAACACATAAAGGCCATACAAGGTTTTTTCACTCATAATAGGCTTTAGTTAGGCTGAAGGAGAGAGGAAGAGAAAGGAGCGAAGGAACTATTGTAAAGAGAGAAAGAACAGTACAGAGTTCGACCAAAAGAAGTTGCCGCTCCTGAAGATCACCTCAGACCAGGGCTCCAGGTTTATGTGGGCCCTCAAACGTCAGGGGTCTATAAATTCCATGGCCAAAACTAAGAAGGGCTGCTTGCTGCTTGGAGCTGTTTTTTAGTTGGGCCCCACATGAATAGGCAGAGTATTGATGACGAGGGATGGACAAAACAGGAAGGGCAGGAATGGATCGATGGATGGATGGAGAGATAGCTGGGAGAAAGAGGGATGGATGGGCAGAGCTGGTGGGGGGTAGATGGGCAGAGCTGGAAGAAAGAGGGATAGACTGGCAGAGCTGGAAGGAAGATGGCAAATATGGACAAAGCTGGAAGGACAAGGATAGAGGGGCGGAGGGGACAAGGATGAATGGGGCAGAACTGGGGGGGCATGGATGGATGGGCCAGAGCTGAGGATACCTGGATGAATGGGGCTGAGCTGGGGGAGCATGGATAAATGGGGCTGAGCTGGGGGGGCATAGATGGATGGGGCAAAGCTGAGGGGACAGGGGTGGATGGGGCAGAACTGGAGGGGGCATGGATGGATGGGGCAAAGCTGAGGGGACAGGGGTGGATGGGGCAGAACTGGAGGGGGCATGGATGGATGGGGCAGAGCTGAGGGGACAGAGGTGGATGGGGCAGAACTGGGGGGCATGGATGGATGGAGCAGAGCTGAGGGGACATGGATGAATGGGCCTGAGTTGGTGGGGGGGCATGGAAGGATGGGGCAGAGCTGAGGGTACATGGATGAAACAGGGATAGGTCATGTCCACCAGCTAGGGTTTAAAATTGGTGAATGCTTTCTAAATAGCTCAGAGGCATAGTCACAAGTGGGAGTGGCTAAATATAGTTATTTGAATAGCAAAGCAGAATACAAGAGATACAGACATGAGTTTCATAGTAGGTGTTGTTTCTGCTATGGATTTTTTATAGTTGACTGAACAATTCCTTTAAGGCTCCTAGTCACAGTGCTGTGTGATGTGATAGTGGGGTTGTGATGAAATCTGTAACTCGTGGCCGCCACTGGTGTCACTATGTCACTAGGGTCAAGAGGTGCAATCACGTAATAGAGGCCTTCAAGACCCTGACCCTGTCGGGTTCTTTCGCTAATACCTGTGAACAGAGCCCTGCCAGCCCCATAGAAATGCCACCAGCTCTGTTTGATATTCTCCCAGTCCTTTAACAAGACTATATTGGTTCAGAAACAACCCCGGTAGTGTGCAATATAACTGAGACACACGGACGAGTTCAGTATCAAGATAACAGCAGTCCAAGATTAAGTTATATATTTAATCACTTTAAAGAGGAACATCAGACCGTCCAAGTTCCACCTTTTAGGGCATCCCCAATTGGGATGCCCTGCCATGTGAAACCTCCCCGATCGCCACTTTCACTTCTCCTGGAGCCCTTTCCACATCTGTGCGCTGCGGCTGCATCCCCACTCACCTCTTGCCGTGCGCGCACCCGTACCCGGCCTTTCTGAATGGGCGGCTGCAATGTGGACGGTGGGTGCTGAGTGACAGCGAGCTCGCTGATTGGCTGAGCACACCATTCAGCCAACCAGTGCACTCTAGTCTGAGTCTGCGCTGTCCCAATTTGGAATGCCGCCACACAGAGGAACAACACACGGCAAAGTGAAATTTCTGTGTGATGTTCCTCTTTAGGAGCACACTTAACAAACTACACACAATATTGCTTCTAACCCGAGTTCTGTGGGCATGACATGAGACCCACGTATGCATGCGTTTTGATTTCCAGATTTCAAAAATGTGATCAGTTTATGATTAATGAATACTCCTGGCCCCAGCATGTCTGTGAGAATTGTTTTGAAGTGGCCTACTCAGTGTGTATCAGCCACCGGGGTTCCTCGCTAGTTAGGCTTAGGCCCCAGCTTGGCTATGAGAATTGTGACCTAAATCACTTTCATTGGCTCATCAGAGATCTTTCCTGAGACTGTCTGAATATGGCCTATTGCTTACTGATCAGACATGACCATGCCATATGTGAAGTAATATATTCTAAGTGTGCTATACACTCCACTTCGGTCTTCATGACATCTGGGTAATCTCTAGTAGAGGGCGAACTTCTGCAGAGATGAATATGCAAAAAAAGAAAGCCCCTCCCGGTCCATATATACCTGGGACCTCCCACCAATTCCCCAGTTCCTTCTCTGCAGGGAAGACGACAAGACAGAAGATGAAGACTTCTTTACTTACAGGTAAGCCGGGCTCGCGCCCGGCCGTCTTTTGTCCCTATTACTGCCAGGACCCTTCTAAATTACCCCTATATTGAGCCTCCCAGCTTAGGCTGCGGGTCCTGGTGAAGGTAGGAGCACCCTACCGGTGCAGTAGGAGCACTGCACCACCATGAGACCTCACTATGGGGTAGGCGGTTATCCAGGTTTCTTGGTGATCCTGGTGTGGGATGCCCCGTCCCTCTAGGCTTATGGCTGGCTTCTGGCAGGCCCCCCCCTTCCGGGTCCCTTATTCCCCTCCGGGGGGGTTGCCTGGCCTAGCCGTTATTTCGTTTTCCCAGCTTATGTCCCTGTGTGTGTTGGTGTGTTTTACTGTGTGTGTGTGTGAGTGACATACAGGGAGTGCTTTTACTGGCATAACAGGGCTAGTGGCAGCCTGGGGGAGCTTCTCCCCCTCAGGCTGCGTTCGGGAAGGGGGCCGGGCTCTCAGCACGGCCATGGTAGCCCCGCCCCCTTCTTTGGCGCGATTGCTGTGCTCGTTTCTAGGGGTCCGCGTTGCTGGGAGGGGGGCGTGGCCTCGGCAAGCGCGCGTTCTGCGCTGGCCCGCCCTCCCCCTGCTCTCCCTTCCTGCATGAGGCTTCGTGGGGGCCATCTTCTATAAGCAGGCCGCATAGCAGATCGGTGTGGTAAGGGCCCGATGGCCCCTTCCTTAGCTTGTGTGTGGGGGCTCCTCTCTAGCGGGGGCCCCCACTGGTCGCGTGTGCGTGTGTGTGTTTTTCACAATTTCTGGCTGGGATATAGTTAACATATATATATGTATATATATATAGTGTGGCTGCAAGATCAAATGCTGTGGTCTTTTATACTGTAAGGTTATTGCCATTTTTACTCTAAAAGGAGGGTTCGGTGAGACCCATTCTAGATCTCAAGGTTCTCAACAGGTTTATCAGAGGCAAAAAGTTCCGCATGGAGACTCTGCGCTCGGCTATCAATTCCCTTCGCCAAGGGGATTTTATGACATCCATAGACATCAAGGATGCATATCCATTCCGATTTTTCAGGCACATCAGAAATTCCTCCGGTTTGCGGTGGAGGATCAACATTATCAGTTTGTAGCTCTTCCCTTCGGTCTGACCTCGGCACCGAGGGTCTTCACCAAGGTCTTGGCGGGCATAATGGCTCTGCTCAGATCTCAGGGTATTTGCATTGTGCCTTATCTGGATGATCTGTTGATATCAGCTTCTTCCCTCCATCAGGCGGAGCTGGACACCCACCAGGTGGTATCGACCCTGGAAAGGTTGGGGTGGGTGATCAACCACACCAAGTTTTCTCTCTCCCCGTCTCGTGTGATTTCATTTCTGGGCATGAATCTGGATACCATTCGGGCCAGAGTGTTTCTGCCCCAGACCAAGGTGCAGGGGATTCAGGGCCCGATCCGCCTTCTTCTGGCCAGTCCTTGTCCCTCTATCTGACAGGGGATGAAACTGGTGGGTTTGGTGGTATCCTCCTTCGAGGCGGTGCCGTTTGCACAGTTTCACATGAGATCTCTTCAACTTCACCTATTGATGTATTGGGACAGGTGCCCACAGTCATTGGATCAACCTTTCAGGATGTCTCCCAGGGTTCGGCAGTCCTTTCGGTGGTGGCTGGACTCGAGCAATCTGGTGAAGGGCAGATCCTTTCTGATCCCTTGTTGGGAGACGGTTACCACGGATGCCAGCCTGTCGGGCTGGGGAGGTTATTGGAAGAGTCATCAGTTAAGCGGGGTGTGGGGTCCCCAGGAGGCTCACACCCCCATCAATGTCTTGGAACTCAGAGCCATTCGACTGGTTCTGGCTCGGCTGACCCCACGTTTACGGGGTCTTCTGGTTCAGGTTCGTTCAGACAACCGAACGGCAGTAGCTTACATAAATCACCAAGGAGGGACTCGCAGCAGGAGTGCCCTCAGGGAAGTCTCATTGATCCTGCACTGGGCGGAGAGCAATGTTCCTTGCCTTTCGGCAGTCTACATTCCGGGAGTGGAAAACACGGAGGCGGATTCCCTGAGCAGGGGATCCTCTCGCCACGGAGAGTGGTCTCTCAATCCCGAGGTTTTTCTGGATCTTTGCCGCAAGTGGGGGACTCCGGAGGTGGATCTCTTTGCCTCGAGGCACAATCACAAACTTCGGGCCTTTGTGTCTCTTTCTCAGGATCCTCTGTCTCTGGCAGTGGATGCCTTGTCACTGGCTTGGAAGGAGTTGGGGTTTCTGTACCTGTTTCCACCCGTCTCCATGCTGGGCAAGGTAGTTTGCAAACTGGTTCTAGAAGGGGCACCAGCGATTCTGGTGGCTCCAAGGTGGCCAAGAAGGGTTTGGTACGCAGACGTCGTAAGGATGGCCGTAGACCAGTACCGGCTTCCCTTGTTGCTGGACCTGCTATCTCAGGGTCATCCACTTTATCCCAATTTACAAACGCTGGCTTTGACGGCTTGGCTGCTGAAACCTTCATCTTGAAAGAGGAAGGTTTGTCTGAGGCTGTTGTTCAGACCCTGATTAGGGCTAGGAAGCGGTCCTCTTCTGGCATTTACTATAGGACTTGGAGGTCCTATATTGATTGGTGTGAGGCTAGGGCCTTGCCTTGCAGGGTTTTTTCTATTCCCAGGATTTTGGAGTTTCTTCAGCATAATCTGGATCTTGGGCTCCAGCTTAGTACTTTGAAAGGACAGGTTTCTGCTCTGTCGGTTTTCTTCCAGAGGTCTTTTGCTTTACACCCGCTGGTTAAGACCTTTTTTCAAGGGGAGGCGCATGTACGACCCCCTCGGAAGGCTGTAGTTCCTGTTTGGGATTTGAATTTGGTTCTTTCGGCTCTGCAGGGTCCTCCTTTTGAGCCGCTACAGGATATTGCTCTTTCGGTTCTTACTCAGAAGGTTGCTTTCTTGGTGGCTATTACTTCGGTTCGGCGGGTCTCTGAGTTGGCGGCCCTGTCGATTCAGGCCCCTTACTTTGAGAGACACCAGGATAAGGTGGTTTTTCGTTTTAAACCGGATTTCCTTCCTAAGGTGGTGTCTGCTTTCCACCTCAATCAGGATATTGTTCTCCCTTCCTTGTGTCCTAAGCCTAACAATGACAAGGAGAGGGTTCTGCACAATTTGGATGTTGTTCGCTGTGTGAAGTACTATTTGGTGACTACTTCTTCCTTCTGCAGGACGGATGCTTTTTTCGTGGTGCCCTGCGGGCCCAGGAAAGGCTTGGCGCCTGCTAAGTCTACGATTAGCAAATGGATTCATCAGGCCATCGTTGGGGCCTATTCTGCTAAGGGGAGGTCGCCCCCTTTTAGGGTCACTGCGCACTCTACTCGTGCTGTTGGTGCATCCTGGGCTTTTCAGCACCAGGCTTCTGTTGAACAAGTTTGTAGGGCTGCTACTTGGTCTTCCGTTCATACCTTTTCCAAGTTTTACAAGGTTGATGTGCGGGCTTCAGCGGATGCTGTTCTTGGCCGCAAGGTTCTGCAAGCTGCAGTGGTTTGAGTTGGTACATTCTTTACTGTTTCTGGTTCCCACCCATGACGGACACTGCTATTGGATGTCCCAGATGTCATGAAGACCGAAGTGGAGTGTATGGCACACTTAGAATAATACCGTTTTGTGAGTACTCACCTTTAAAACGGGTATTATGAGTGTGCCATACACTCCACTTCGCCCCACCCCGTTTTTTCAGGTATTCTGGGGCTTTTATATGGTGAACCATTGGTTTTGATTGTTAAGGTTATATTTGGTTCTTCCTGGTCCCTTTGCTGCTTTTATACACTGGGGAATTGGTGGGAGGTCCCAGGTATATATGGACCAGGAGGGGCTTTCTTTTTTTGCATATTCATCTCTGCAGAAGTTCGCCCTCTACTGGAGATTACCCAGATGTCATGAAGACCGAAGTGGAGTGTATGGCACACTCATAATACCCGTTTTAAAGGTGAGTACTCACAAAACGGTATTTTTCCTCAATGGGGCAATTTCAAATGCCCTGCAACTGCTGTGCTTGGTTGTCTATCGAGCCATTTACAGGTGATATCGCTTGCAGCGTGTTAGCTGGGCAATTACCACCCCACAGCACAAATGTGAGAGTGTGAATGCTGCCTTAGAGCTGCTCAAACATATTTCTGCAGCAGGTGTACTATTATCATGGGAGCATGCTATGAGCCTTTTCCCTTACTTACAGCCATGTTGGTTCTGGGAACTCGCATATATTCCATCACTAGAAGATACTAACTGAATGACCAAGAGTTCTTGGTCTTTTGAGCACAGTAGAACAGAAATAATCTCCTACCTGCACCAAATATCTAACAGGTGGTATTCCTATTTCCTTTTCATAAAAAAAAAAAAATATATATATATATATATATAATCTTGATGCTATAATAACATTGTATCATGCCAAACTGCATGGACCTTGACTTGTAATTGCTGCTAAGAATTTTTTCTAAAGAACTTTAAAGAAAAAGAGAAGATTGAAACTGGAAATGTTATATGAGACAACCAATGTTTTATTCTTCCTTTTCTGAGAGCATAAAATTAGCAATTTTAATAAATACTATAAATAAACAATTTGTCATTATATGGCATCATCAATCAGTGTATATTTTAAACTTTCTGAGGCTGGAAAGATACAAATCTTCAGTAGGTTGGATGTAACGTTAAACTAAACCCTTCCTGGCAACTTGGCTAAGTAGGGTTCATGTCCACAGAACCCTAAGCCACCTACTGCCTTTCCTTTAGCCTGGCTTTTAGGAGATACTCACCTGTTTCTCCTGGGGATCTATGGGATGGGGTATCACATGCCTTTAACTGAGGAGGTGTGTCTGCAGCTGTTGACTGATCCCCATTGGATGGTGCTGTCCTAGGAGCACATCTAAAATATAATAGGAACAATAAAGGCGTTAGATTTGTTGGGGAGGCTAATTTAAGACTAGCGCCACGTATTGCTATTTGAGTGCCTATGTAGCGGTGCTTAGAGCATCCGCTGCAAGCTGGTGTCTGGCGCTATAACCTAGTGTAGCGGCCAGACAACTGATGCTGTAGAATCCTGTCCATCATTGATAAATGTGATATCTGAGGGGCGCTGATTCACTGCAGAAAACACATGAAATGACATTGTTTTAACACTGTGACAATGACACTGCAATGGCAGAGCTGCACAGACAATTCTGCATAAAAAAAAAATAAACACAACTAGGGGGTTATATAAGAACGGATATCGCCAGGTAGTGCTTCATAGCGGCAGGAAGCACCTGGTGAACGCTGGGTGCTGTACGAAAAACCACATTTATGGAAGAGAATCTGATGATCGCCTCTAACAGCGCCAAGTAGCATCACATGTATTACCAGAGACGGCTCAGCATATAACGCCGGCGCTCTAGGTCCAGGAGCGCCAGGTATTACCTTTCGCTCAGTGTCGCTCTCCTATACATTTTTTTTCATTTTTTGTTCAAATCATTGTTTGACCTCTCCTGGCTACAAACAAACACTTTTATACATTTTTGTAACTTTGTATATTTTTATGCAGAATTACATACAAAAAGCTGAAGATCCCACACCTTCCAAAACCCCACTACAAAATATGGCACCACTACCAATGATCTACCACAATATAAATGTTTATTAATCACAGTATAACAATCTGCGAATGCAATAGTGAGAACAAGCCGGAGAGGACAGCAAAATGCATACCCATAATAAACTTACATACAAGCACGACCACCAGCCCACTGCCCCAACGTCTACGCGTTACGTGACGTCACAGGCGTCACTTCCTCAGGACATTCCTCAGGACGACCTGAGGAAGTGACGCATGTGACGTCACGTAACGCGTAGACGTTGGGGCAGTGGGCTGGTGGTCGTGTTTGTATGTAAGTTTATTTTTCTCACATGTGGGTATTCATTTCGCTGTCCTCTCCGGCTTGTTCTCACTATTGCATTCGCAGATTTACTGTTAGATATAGGGTAGTGGGTTGTTTAGGTTAGAATCAGCACTCAGAGGTCTTATATATTTATGTTGACACTGTTTTTTTACTCAAATAGTTTATTTTATTGCACTATAGCACTTTATTATGTATGAGCCGGGTAGTTTAAAAAGCTTTATGAAATTAATGTAATATTATCATCTACCACCAGCCCCTTGCCCCTTTGTAAAGTTCTTGCCCTTCCTTCATGTACAATGTTTTTGTCAGTGTGTTCTTTTAATGAGTTTTTAGTGTATATGGTGATTGTTATACTGTGATTAATAAACATTTATATTGTGGTAGATCATTGGTAGTGGTGCCATATTTTGTAGTGGGGCTTTGGAAGGTGTGAGACCTTCAGCTTTTTGTATGTAGTCTATTGTACCCCTATGTGCACACTACACTGTGTGATAAGTTACAGCTCGGTGCAGTCTCATTTCTCCTTTTAGTATTACTTTATGCAGAATTATATTTACAGGTCTGGCACTAAAGTGTCATTGTCACAGTGTTAAAACAATGTCATTCCATGTTTTTTCGCTTTGTTGTTGGAGTATATGTGTTCAAAAACAGACTTTAATCACACAGCGTCTGGCACTCTATGCTAGTGCACCCAGCTTTAGAACGTCGGCACTGTGTGTAGCTTTTTGTTGGTGTTGCGCACTGAGCTGGCGCTACCTATCGCTCGCTGCAGCATTATACTGTTGTTAGAGCGCCCAACACACATCACATTCATCAATGCCAGCCATGTATAAATAGCGCTTTAGGAAAACGCTATTTATACACACCAGATAAAACACCATTGAAATGTATGGGAGAGCGCTACTGAGCGACAGGTGCTACATGGCGCTGGTGCTTTACACTGAGCCACATACTGCGCCCGGAGTTCACCTGATGCTACGTGGCACTATGTGGCGTTAGCATTTCTTAAATAACCCCCTAAGGGTTTGGGTCAAAATCCTTAGGGACAGTTAGTAACTGCACTGCAAATGATACAGCTCCACCATGCATTTTATGTACAGGAAAGTATGCAGATACAAAGCTTCCTTACATCTTCCTTAGTGTTAAAAAATGAGTATCTATAATATTCTAAAGCGAGACTGCTTTCATACACCCAATATTATAGGTCTGGCGGTCCAGCCACCAGTAGTCAGTGATGTAGGCAACATTCCACACAGACCGTTAATGGGGCAGAAAATATGTAGACTTTTTCCAGCAGGGTGTTAGAGATCCCTTGAGAAGTTTACTATGAGAAAAGAACTAGACTAGAAACAACATTTTTCATGAATACTTCTCACATTAAGTGTCTAAGTGGAAACCTCCTTTATGCACGTTGCCAAACTATAATTCCACAATATAAAAATGTGATCATTTCTCAGCCAATGAAATGTATTAAAATAACTCCCATTACCAGGGTTTCCACAAATGCAATAATTGGTCTATTTATTCCTCTAACTACCCTTTAGAGAATAACTATACAGGCCAGCTACATTTCCACACAGATGCTATAAAACTTAAGTGGATATATATACCTTTGTTGTAACACACGCATCATATGGTGACTCAAGATGGTTAGTAACTAAACTTTTCCCTTCTCATTGCCACATTGTTTAGAAAATGTGCTTCACATGTACTAATGATGCTCTTGTTGCTAGCAGTTGAACTTTAAATGTATTGTTTATCTTCTTATTCCTAAAGAAAGCCCAGAAGCTCCCATCAATGCTGTTTAGTATTTTATTTGTAAGACCAATTGTTCTCTTAAAATCTCAACTTCTGTATTTAAAGGGATTGTCCAGGCTAAGTGTAAAACAAAATCATTGTTTGCTTACCCGCCATGCAGAGGATTTATCCTGGCTAGGCTGCTGAATAAAGCTGTTCTTGTTGTTTTTTTCTCATTTCCTGTAGCCCAGCTCCTAGATTTAATACATACAGTATTTATACACCACATTTTTTAAAGCATTGAATGGTAAACCTGTTTCCACCCCTCTTGCATCAGACTGTGTGGGACACAACAATGCTTATGTGTGCAAGGGAGGATAGTATCTACCTGCTTTTCTTCGATACCCTTACATTCCAGTTATCACATTAAAGTCATTGTCCTGGCAAAAGAACGTTATACTTGTCATAAAATAGATCGCTTAATGATCGAACGATCTGCGACGTGTGTGCGGGCTGCTTCCAGCACAGAGAGCAATCACACCAGAAACACCCCCACACAATTACAACAAACTGCCACCACCACCATTATTACACTTTAAATGATTAAATCAGGCTGGTGGAACCCTCTCAACCACCATCCAATCAAACTCCTCTGGCGAGCAATCGCGACAAGTCACCACACACACCTACACACCCCTCTCCATATACAAGCAGGGCACAGGCAATCAACAAAGATTCCGTCCCACACCTACCCTGTGGAGAGTCTGATCAGTTCTGCTGTCGATCGATCAGATACAATCAGCTTGCAATCTGCTGGTTCACACACAGTTACCATTCAGCACTCCAAGTTAATCGTGATTCATTCAACCTTCTTACATTATATGATTAGATACGCTTTCCCAATCTTACAAAAGATGAGGTACTATCGCTCTTTTAGCCTATGGGTTATTACACATTTACATGCGGTCATACAATCTTCAGAAACCAGGGTAGTTTTTAGAGCTCCAAGTGAACCACGTTACGAGTTTTCTAATTGCCAAAAAGGTAGGCCCATGCTTATATAAAATTTTAATTAAAAGACAAAAATACACAAAAAAAGACAATATACAGAAATGTGCAGAAAACAAGTTATAAAACAAATGGGATGAAACAATGAAAATCCTATGCCTCTTAAAGGGATACAAAGTCTTCAGATTCCGAGGGTTGGAAGAGCAGTTGTGTCGAACACACCATGATCATGGATCAGCCCCTCTATTTGTGACCTATAAAACAACTTCTCCCCCTGAATTTATGCTAGATTCCAAGGGGCTGGATGATAGATTCCCCCCCCCCAGGTGGGTGCAGGGGGCAAGCTAATATTTTGATTAGGCTTTAGCCTGGGAGGCATGCCAGCATCACTGTGACTGATGCCAAGGGGTAGCCTGCTGTCATGAAAAAGGTGGTGACTGATGATCGGCTTGGGCGGCGCAGGACTCAGATCTAGCAATCGGGTAGGAACCAGGGCGCCAGTCTATGAGCAATCATCTGTGAAGGACAAAAGGTGAGTATAGTGCTTTACTTGACCTGGACAATCACTTTAAAACTGGCTATTGGAAGGAAAATTCTAAGATGTGTACAATTGTATGTAGATATCATATACTCCCAATTAACTTATGGCCCATTTCCATGGAACGATTAGCGAACGAATAATCACTAAAGAGAACCTAATCAATCGATATCCGATCTGTGGAAAGGTGCACAGCAAATCAAGCGAACAACAAGAATTCGCGCATTTGTTGAGCGTTGTACCGTTTTGGCTAAAATAACATTTCTCATTTATCGCTGATGTTTGCATGTGGAAACAGATATTGACTATAAATAGGACTTTACAAATACCTTAAATGTGATCTTAATTACGATTGCTTTAACGAATATTTGTCAAAAAATCTTCAACATATGTCATCTCTTTAGCGATTTTTTTGTTCGCAAATTCTACCCATTAAAGTGGAACAAAACCTGGGGAGTTTGAATTTTCGTCAGATTTTCATGCATCCTGAGTTGGGAATGCCCTGCTATGTGAATCCCACAGTTTGCCCAGTAAAACTCACCTCTCCTCGGTCCAATGGCGCGGGCTCTCGTCCAATCAGAGCCCTTTGCTGAGCTTACTTCTTTCGACAGCACCTAAAATTAATATATTTTACATTTTTAGTCACTTTTTATTCTTTCCCCCACTGGACTGCAACACTGTTCAGGACTCTAGGATATGGGCACTGCCATCTTGCCTCAGATGCATTACATACTGAGGAGAGGAGAAGAAAAAGTACAGGGGGTTGGGTTATAGCTGTCAGAAGACACCTCCTGTTTGCAGGCAGCCTGAGACTCCATGTGCCGCCATCTTGGATGTTTAAAGGCTCAGAAAATGCAGTAGATGCAGGTAGGATGATTTTTAATGTGAGCAATCTGTATGTACAGAGTGGGGGAAATATAGAAGATATGCTCTTATTCAGGGTGAAGGTCCAGTTTAATGGGGAGCGCACACTTCTGCATCCCCGATGATGTGCCCATTATCACTCTAGTTTATCTGAATGGCTGAGGCAGGAGCACACCTCCTGGGATGCATTTACAACAATTCACAACAATGAAAGCTGTTAGCTGAAAGACCTACAGGCTGATTCATTACTAGCGCCAGGTATCGGCAGATGAGCATCTGTACAGAGGCGCTAAGAGTGACCGCTAGTATATGCTGTGATCGGCTATCGGGCGCTGTAACAGAGTGCCTCAGTTGCTGTAGTAACCTGACCGGCATTGATGAATGAGATGTATGTTGGGCGTTCTAACACTAGTACAGCGTTGCAGGGAATGAAAGGTAGGGCCAGCTCACTGCGACCGGCTCTCAGCAACTCACACCATATTCAACAAAAGAACAGACACACACAGCGTTGGCGCTCTGGATCTGGTCTCTATAGCATAGAGCGACAGATGCTGTGTGATTAAAGTCTGTTTTTCAACACATATCCACCAGTAACAAAGCGAAAACACATGGAATTACATTGTTGTAACATTGAGACATTAACATTTTAACGCCAGACCTGTAAATACAATTCTGCATAAAAATATAAAAAATCTAAAAAGTTTTCAAAAATGACTCTTTCTAGGCCAGGAGAGGTCACACAATAATTTGAGAGGAAAAAAATTAAAAACAACAAACCCTGTTTAAACAGAAGCAAAGGAACGTCCATTGAAATGTATGGGAGAGCGACAGGTAGCACCAGGTAATACCAGGCGCTCTGGAAGCTAGAGCACCGGCGCTATACGCTGAGCTGCCTGTAATGATGAAACGTATGCTACATGACGCTGTAAGAGGCGCTCACCAGAATCAATGTGGTATTTCGTACAGCGCCCAGCGTTCACTAGACGCTGCCTGCCGCTACAAGGCACTACCTGCCGCTATCCCTTGATGAATAAACCCCCTAGTAACAGCAGATGGCTTTTATTGGACAAGAGCCCACACATGTGCCGCCTGACAGGGGGAAATGTGATTTTACATTCCAGGC
The DNA here is from genome assembly GCA_027917425.1 of Gastrophryne carolinensis. NCBI lineage: Eukaryota > Metazoa > Chordata > Amphibia > Anura > Microhylidae > Gastrophryne > Gastrophryne carolinensis. The sequence continues at coordinate 200,676,563 of CM051237.1, forward strand.
CTGCCGCTTGTGAGTTGTTTTCTGCTTCAAATAGACAGACATGGAGGCTGATACGGCAGGTATTGTCAGATGAGCGTCTGTATAGCGGCACTTACAGCGACCGCTAGTAGACGCTGTAAGTGGGTATCGGTCGCTGTAACAGAGCGTATCGGTCGTTCTAGTAACCTGGCCAGCATTGATGAATGTGATGTGTGTTGGGCGCTTTAACAACAGTATAACGCTGCAGTGAGTGAGAGGTAGCGCCAGTTCAGTGTGTCCGGTGCTCCACACCATATTTAACGAAACACTAGACACACACACACAGCGTCGTGATCAAAGTCTGTTTTGAACACATACACCAGTAACAAAGCGAAAACACATGGAATGACATTGTTTTAACATTGGGACAATAACACTTTTGTGCCAGAGCTGTAAATACTTTAAAAAAAATTATAAAAGTGTTTGTTTGCAGCCAGGAGAGGTCACACGATTTGAGCCAAAAAAAAAATTAATTTGCCAAACACGCTATTTATACACAACTAATGAAACAACATTGAAATGTATAGGAGATGGGAGAGCGCTACAGAGAGACAGGTACTACATGGCGCTACTGAGCCTAGAGCGCCGGCACTATACACTGAGCTGGCTGTAATAATACATGTGACGCTACATGGCGCTGTTAGAGGCGCTCACCAGATTCGCTTTCTTAAATGTGGTTTTGCTTAGAGCGCTCGGCGTTCACCAGATGCTGCCTGCCGCTACAAGGCACTACCTGGTGCTATTCACTCCTAAATAACCCCCTTTAGTATATTGGATCAGTAAGACAATATAGATATCCTAAAAAAATAGTATTTCAATAGCATAATCCTGATAGCTGTGTAACACCCAGCATCCTTAAATAGTCTTTGCAAAAGAAGAAATGACAAAGAACGCCAATCTTAGTAATGAAACAGTCCCAGTATTTTATTGAACACATGCATGGTCAACTGTATGACCATCATTTTTGCATGTTCTGGCAATATATCTTGGAGCTGTTTACAGGGTATGGAGTCAAAGCTAAACATGTAATTTTTTTAAGAGAAGGGCTGATTTTAGAGGAGATGGGGTTGAGCTAATCTTATGGCCTGTTTAGACGGCGTGATTATCAAGGGAGAAATCACTAAAGCGACCACAATTTAGCGATCATCGCTTAGTGGAAATGGCTGCTGTGATCAAGCGATGAATGAGAATTGGTTAATTGGTCGGCCGTCATATTGTTTTTGGCTGACTAAAAATTCACCAACATAAAAATGTGTTTTGCTGTGAGAACAAGCGACATGAGCAGGAGCATACATAGCCCTGATGGCATAGCCCCCATCACCCATCATGGACCCTCATCAGTGCATCCCCCCTACCTGGGACAGACACTCACCAGGTCCCGCGCACATCTGGAGGTTCGAGAGGCTTGTGGGGCACACACGGAGGTGAGAAAGGTGGTGCTGTGAGGAGGGCTACATGCACACAGAGGCTAGGCCGGTCATGCACACATCTGCTGGAATTTGGCACGCAGTGGGCAATGCTCTACTCTCTCCACAGGAGAAGCCAGCATGGAGAACGTGAACAGCATGGATATGGCATATCTTCTAAAGAGGCAGTGTAGGTATCATGCACCGGGCCCAGAGACATCTGCCTTCACTGCCTCTATGGTATGTACGCCCCTGGACACGAGCAATCGCATTAGCGCCACATTAACGTTAACAGTCAATTTATCGGCTCATGTAAACCCAGCATTATAATGGAGCCGGACAATTGAGCTTAGAGATGCAGTTTACATTCTAGAACAGGCCTTCCCAACCGGTGGTACACAAACTATTAATGGTAAACACGGGCAGGCTGATTTATTACTAATGCCAGGTAGCGACAGATGAGCGTCTGTAGAGCGGATGTCAGAGCGCCCGCTAGTAGTTGCTGTGCTCGGCCATGGATCACTGTTTCAGAGCACCTCAGTCGCTGTCCGGCATTGATGAATATGATATGTGAGTCGCTATACTACGCTGTATGTGAGCGAACCGTAACTCCAGCTCAGTGCAAGCCGGCGCTCAAATTCATGTAACTGTAGCCCATAGCGCCTGAGGCTGTGTGATTAAAGGCTGTTTTTGAACATGTATCCACTAGTAACAAAGCAAAAACATATGGAATTGTTTTGTTATAACGATATAACATTGTAACATGAACACTTTCATACCAGACCTGTAAGGACAATTCTGCATAAAAATATTATTATAAATCCCAAAAGTTTTCAAAAATGTCATTTTCTTGCCCAGGATACATGTAAGAAGGTTTGTTTTTTTAGGGGAAAAAAATTGGGATCAGGAAAGAGATTTAAGGATCATCCATGGGGGGGCGTGGCCAAGATGGCGATCTGAGCGGACATGCTGAACTGGGCTCAGCTCAAGACTGACGGCGGGGCTCGAACACGTGCGCTCCCCGCGCGCTCTGAAGAGCAGGCGGCCGGCCGGATCGGGTGAGCGGCAGTGCTGTCAGTACATCCCGGGCTGCGGCGGTGACGGGAGGCAGGCGCCACTGAGCGGGTGACGCGTCCCCAGTGCGGAAGATTCGGCTGAGTGTCAGGCGCAAGAGCAAGCGCAGCTAGGCGCCATTTTGTGATCCTTGTGAGGGGGGAGGTGGAGATCAGCAGCCCTGGTGCTGCTACTCTGGGAGAGCTCCAGCCGTGATCTGTTCTCGGCCAATCTGAGAGGCTGTGTGGGGTCAGGACTGAAACGGAATAGAGCAGCCCCTGAATGTGAAGTCTCCATAGTGGGGGCACTGTCATAAGCCGGCAATGCACTCAGCCATCAGGGAGGGATTTCTCCCTGACATCGGGAGCTAGGGGGAATCATCTGCAGTGCCCGGCCTCCCGGTCCTCCCAAATAATAGTCACGGCTCCCTGCTTCCACTTTGGCCACCCCTGTCATTCTGATTCTGATTCAGGGCTGCGTGGGATACCCAATTGGCCGTCTCACCAACTTATAGTGCAAACAATGGAGGACCTGATACTGCAGCCATTATGGCGGCTATTGCTTCGTGACAGAGCGTCCTCACGGCCAAATTTGACACCCTCCTGGAGCAGTTTAATTATGTCCGCCATGATCTGGATAAAATCCAAGACCGTCCTGGAGAGGCAGAGAGGAGAATCGGAGAGACGAATGACCGTCTTTCTGCTCAGGCGGGGGAACTCGCTACCCTGAGGAGGCAGGTGACCTCGGAGGCAGGTGACCTTCCTGATGGGGAGGGCTGAAGACGCTGAGAACAGAAACCTGGCGGAACAACGTCAGGATCCTCGGGCTGCCCGAGAAGGCAGAAGGGACCTCTCCGGAGCAGTTTGTTGAGACCCTCATAAGAGAGACTCTAGCACCGGTTAATCTAACCAACCTCTTCACGGTGGAGAGCGCACAGAATCCCCATGCGACCCCTCCCCCCAGGGGCTCCACCAAGACCCTTCATATTTAAAGTCCTGCACTTCAGGGACAGAGACGCTATCCTGGCTGCCGCTAGAGTGAAGGGGGTGATGACCTTTGATAACACCCGGCTGTCTTTCTTTCCGGATTTCACCTCGGAGGTTCAAAAGATGCGGCACTCCTTCAACGCAGTAAGAGAAAGGCTAAGGAAAAGGAAAATTAAATACTCCATGATGTGCCCGGCACGGCTACGAGTACAGGACGGGGAATCCACAAGGTTTTTTACTTTTGCTGAGGAGGCCTGTGCCTGGCTGGACTCTCTGCCTGGGGCCTGACGGACTGGGCTTTGGGTTGGAGTGAGCTGATCTTTGCTGATTCCTTCTTCTGTGACAACACCTGTGCACCTGGCGGGGGCGTTCCCCCTTATCTTATCACCTGGATGCTCTGCCACCAAGCATCCTGTTGTAGCCCAGAATGAGGGCTTGTTCGGTTCCACCAGTTGAAAGTTGGAGAGGCCGCCTAGTTTTGTTCGGCTGCCCAAGTTACCAATGTACCCTGATTTGCAGGAGAGCTTGGGCTCTGGATTCCCAGGGAGTGATGGCCCCCCTTTTTTTCCCCCTTTCCCCCCCTCAAATCCTGGTGACTGCCTCCATTCCCTTCCGTTCCCCCCCTACCATCTCCCCCCCGCCCCATCTTCTTTGCTCCCCCCTCCCGTCTGCTTCCATGCCCCTGGGAACCCATGGCAGTTATCCTGCTGACCTGTATAGTTCTAGCGGTTATCCTATGTTGCAGGCCCATTAGGCATTGGGTACCTGCACTCCAGTTGCAACTAGTTTCACCTGTGTTGTATTTGTGGTTGGGAGGGTTTGATGCTCGCCAAAGTTTGGGGGTGGTGGAGCAGGGTGGGGGTGTTTGGGTACGGGGATTGTAAGTATAGCTTAAGGTATAGATTTATTTGTATATGCTGTCTTTGTGTCAGGATGAATGTGATGTATGGTAACCGGACTTCGGATGGGGAAAGATCTTGGGTGGGAGGAATGGTGAGCCAGGTTGCTGTCGCTCCTGGCCTGGGAGCATGTACGCTAAGCTTCGATAATGGGTGACTGTAGGTTTTTCTCCTGGAATGTTCGGGGGCTTAATGATAAAATAAAACGGGCTACTGTCCTTCAGTTCATTAAGAGGTACAAACCCAATGTGGTGATCCTTCAAGAGACTCACCTGGTGGGGCAGAGAGGATTAGCGCTCAAGAAACTGTGGATTCAGAGGTCCTTTCACTCTCTCTTCTTGGCCTACTCCAGGGGGGTCTCCATACTGATCTCCAAGGGGACTCCATTTGTTTTGTATTCTGTGCAGACAGACCGGGAGGGCTGCTATGTGATACTTCACGCCAAGCTGATGGACACTGATGTAATTATAGTGGGCCTATATGTCCCCCCCCCCCCTTTGTATTCTGGTGTTGAATCGGGTTATGGAAAAGGTGGTCAGTTACCCTGCTGTTCCGATTTTACTGATGGGAGATTTCAATATGGTACTGGATGCGGCGATGGATCGCCTGGACAGGAATCCGGGCCCAAGAACGCAATTAGCCTCTTGGGCAGAGGCCCTCGGTTTGCAGGAACTCTGGAGGTGGAAACACCCCGATGAAAGAGCGTACTCCCTGTCCAGGATAGATCTTGCATTCTCCTCACCAGGCATGCTAGCGAAAGTAGAGACATGTAGCTACCTCCCGAGGGGCATCTCGGACCACTCGCCTCTGTTGGCGGTCGTCGGGTTATCACGGGTACGGAAGAGCCGGGTGGGTTGTAAAGTGTACAGAGAAAGGAAAGGGAAAGAGAGGACTGTCAGGGAACCACGGGTCACATGATCCAACTATAAACCAGGGACCTCCAGACACACGGACCGCGTTCCCAAAAACCCTTGTCCGAGCCTTCCTATCAGGAATACCAGGCCCAAAGCCTGCGGACACACAGATTCTTGGCTTAAGGCAAACAGATCGCTCAAGTTAAAATGTAAGTTTTAATGCAATGAGCGCACACTAGGCTGTGATAACAAACATTTGGCTATGAAATGATACAGGTGATACAAAATGCTGTTCTGAGACGGTTACAGGATAGAGTGAGTTACACAGAGAAACAATATTCAGTTACCTTAATATTCAGTTTGCAGAGTAGTGGTGATGACGCGCTCTCAAAAGAGATAAGTGAGGAGCTTACAGATGATTTGGGGCACCTCCAGCACGCTGCCGCGAGACCCCTCTGCTGCAGTTGCTGAGGCCCCCTTCGGCTTCCGGTCACACAGAAACTGCTGCAGATCCTCAGGGCAATTCCAGAGGAACTGTTCTGTGGCAATCAGCTCCTTCAGTTGCTGGATGGTGGTGATTTCTAAGCCGGTGGTCCACTGCTCGACTGCTTTCTGTAGCGCCCTCATGTGGTCAGCCCAGCTGTCGGTGGGGCCCCGTCGCAAACTCCGCAGGTTATATTGATGGATCAGAGCTTGCTTGACCCCCTTTGTAGCTCAGGGTGGTCTCGCTGGGTAGGTACCCAAAGATTTCCAGGGCTTTACCCCTAAGTCGAGGGGTTAAGTACCTGACCCACTGATCCTCCGGTACATGGTATTGATGACAAACAGTTTCAAAAGCCAGGAGAAAGGTGTCCAGATCTGTACCTTGCTCCCGGTGCTCGGCAGCCTCGATCTGCTCACGTTCACGGCGTTCCTCGCGTTCCGCTTGGCGCTCGGCAGCCTCAATCTGCTCGCGTTCACGGCGTTCCTCACGTTCCGCTTGGCGCTCGGCAGCCTCAATCAGGACCTCATTGGTGGCGCAGTCTCCAGCCCATAGACTTGCCAGAGCAGCGTGCAGGAGAGCGTCTGAGCCTGCTTGGCTGGGGGGACCGGCAGGCGGGGCACGGTCCTCCGGGATGCTGAGGGCTGGTGACTGGCTTCTGGGAGAGCCTTGGCTGGGCCCCTCCACACCCGGGGTAACATTGGCAGCCACATCCCTGCTTCTGGCCCCTGGTGCCACTTGCCATGCCTGCAGCTGCTGGTCACTGACAGATATTGCACACTGTTGTAATCACACAACCTACTGTAACCACTCTCAGAATTTGCCTAGTGTTGAGCCGATCTTAAGACCCCAGCAACAGAAAAGCCACTGCTTTAGTGAATGAGAGTATGGGGCCCACACTCACTTACACTATTTACCTTATCCCAAACACGCTGCCACCAATTTGTCAGGGAACCGCGGGTCACGTGATCCAACTATAAACCAGGGACTTCCTGACACACAGACCGCGTTCCCCAAAACCCTAGTCCGAGCCTTCCTATCAGGAATACCAGGCCCAAAGTCTGCGGACACACAAATTCTTGGCTTAAGGCAAACAGATCGCTCAAGTTAAAATGTAAGTTTTAATGCAATGAGCGCACACTAGGCAGTGATAACAAACATTTGGCTATGAAATGATACAGGTGATACAAAATGCTGTTCTGAGACGGTTACAGGATAGAGTGAGTTACACAGAGAAACAATATTCAGTTACCTTAATATGCAGTTTGCAGAGTAGTGGTGATGACGGACTCTCACAAGAGGTAAGTGAAGAGCTTACAGATGATTTGGGACACCTCCAGCACGCTGCCGCGAGACCCCTCCAGAGGATGACAATCTTCTCATCCCCTTGCCCTACCTTTAAGCACGGTCTCTGCCCCTCCACCCCTCCCACCCCTCCCAGACACAGATCCTGGATCATTCCTTTGAAGCGCCAGGCTATCACACCTTTCCAGGGAAGAAGCAGGCAGGCTCCTCTGTATCTCAGTAAGGTGTTGGGAAAGCAGCAGGAGAGCAGCAGGGGGGGCTTTGAAGCTCAAACTGCCTGTTCTGAAGTGTCAGAACCTCATGCCCATATATGGACTTCCTTTTCCTGCTGGCCTTGTAATGGCAGACTTTTGCTAAGAAGAGAGAAACTTAAAGGGGGATGCCGCATCAGTGATAAAATGCAATGTAATATTTGCCCCATTCCTCACACCGATCTTGAAAACAAACTTGCTGCAGCGGAGGAGACATTTGTAGCCTCGTCTGACAGTAGGGACTACTCGGTACTAATGACACTAAAACGGGAGTACAACCTACTGGTGACTTACTCCGCCAGAAAATTGTTGCTTTACTGACAGGCGACGATCTTCGATAAAGGAGACAAAAACTGTAAGACCCTGGCCTATTTAACAAGAGCCGAGGCCAAAACAAATAGCATTGCTGGGATATCAGATGCGAGGGGGATGGTTACAGAGGGGAATTAAGTTTCCTGGAAGAAAGGCGTCTGGCCCTGATGGAATGCCGGCTGAGTGGTACTGAATGGAGCAGGAGCATATAGCACCCAAACTGTGGGAAGTATTTAAGATGGCACTAGAGAATGAGAGCCTCCCAGCTTCTTTCTGTGAGGCACCTGTGGTCCTTATTCACAAAGAGGGGAGGCTGCTGGATGCCTGTGCCTCATACAGGCCAATTTCGCTACTAAACCAGGATGCCAAAATATTAGCCAAAGTGCTGGCCATTAGATTGAACAAGGTCATACTGCAGTTGATTGGGCCGGATCAGTCTGGATTTATGCCAGGGCGCACTACGGGGATAAATCTGCACAGACTGATGTCGAACCTTCAGATAGTACATGACAATTGTGGTGGACGGGCGGTTGTCTCACTTGATAACGAGAAAGCCTTTGATTTGGTGGAATGGGCCTACTTGTGGGCGGTTTTGGCGAGAGTTGGACTTCCCGCAGGATTCATAAAGTACATCAAATTATTATACAGAAACCCTACAGCCAGAGTGCGGGTGAATGGATGTTATTCTGACCCATTTGTGTTGTATAGGGGGACCAGACAGGGGTGCCCACTCTTGCCATTACTCTTCGCACTGGCTATTGAACCACTGGCGATCATGGTTAGAAGCTAGCCAGCCATCACTGGATGGAAATTGGGGGTGGTAGAGGAAAAAATCTCACTATATGCAGATGATACACTATTATATTTGGCAGATTGTCACAAATCTCTGGATGCAGCCTTAGATATCATTGATACATTTGGGAGATTTTCGGGCCTTAAAATTTACTGGGATAAATCTAGCTTGATGCAGGTGGATGTCTGTGACCCCTCGGGCATCTCTCTGAGATCCCAGCTGAGATCGGTTTGGCAATTTAAATATCTGGGGATCATGATTGACAGCCTAGTGAATTTATCCCCCTTAATATATCGCCAGTCATAGCGAAATTAAAGCAAAGAGTCAGTCAGTGGGCGAGTCTCCCACTGTCGGTTATGGCCAGGATCAATATATACAAGATGATTTTCCTCCCGAAGTTTCTTTATATATATCAGGCCTCATCTGTATTGCTACCTGCTTCTCACTTTAAATTTCTAGAGACTATTATTTTTGGATTCATATGGGGACAGTCCCCCCCAAGGTTGAATAGACAAATCATGAGGGCGCATGTAGAGGTTGGAGGACTGGCGGTTCCGCAGATGTAACTGTACTTTTATGCAACTCAGCTTCTGTTTGCCCACTGGTGGCTTGTCCGACGGTGCTGGGCGGTGCTGGGCTCCCCTGGTCGGTTGTCTTCTTTGGTCTATAGGGGCACAAGGGGGCTTAAAGAGGCTACTACATGTATGAGGACGGTCTGCAATATCTGGGACCGGGTGGCCAAACTAGGGATGGAGCCAGATGAGAACCGGACTTCCCCCCCCCGCCATGCTCCCCTGTGGGACAACCCCAGGCTATCGGAACTCGTTACAGTGCAGGACCCGCAATTCTGGAGCAGAAGGGGGGTTCACCGGTTGGGCCAAGTTTACAGAGAAGGGGTGTTGGTTTCCTTTGACCAGTTGAGGGAGATGTTCCACCTGTCCCACCGGGACTTCTTCCGCTACTTACAAATCAGACATGCCCTGAATACGCAATTTTCCAGGGTGGGTCCAAGATTGATGGTGTCACAGGTGGAGAGTGTGATCAGGTAATCGGGTCTGGAGAAGCCCATCTCTAACCTATATAAGTGCCTGTTGGGCGAGATGAAGTCCCCTAGGGGTAAAATCGAGATGAAACGGCAGGCCATATACCAAAATTTGGAGCAGGATTATTGGGAGGAGATATTGGACAATCTTCACTCGTCGGTGGTTGAGGCGAGGGACAGACTGATCCAAACTAAATGGATCCACCAGGCGTACGTCACCCCGGTTCGTCTGCAGAGGATGGGCTACTGGATAGGGACACATGCCCTAGGTGTGGGAGGGGAGGCGGCACATGGGTGCATATGGTCTGGTCGTGTGAGACTCTTGTTGTTTTCTGGGAGGGGGTGATGGATCTGATCAGTAAAATAGTGGGAATTCGAATTAGGGGCTCTGTCTCCCTATGTCTTTTGGGAGTGGTGGAGCCGCTGTCGGAGCTTAGTGACTGAAGTCGCTGCTTTGGCTGCTGCTTTTTTACACCCGGAAGTGCATATTGATAAATTGGAAACACCCGGCTACACCATCAGTGCAAGCTTGGAAAAGGTTAAAAAAACAAAAACTCGCCATGTATAAATTAACATATGAGGCATTGGGGGTGCCGGATAAGTTCACGAAGGTTTGGGATCCCTGGTTACAGTCTCAGGAATCAGTATCTGAGGAAGATTAAGGGGAGAGAGAGTACCACTGAGGCAGAGGCTCTCGACTCTAACCTATGGATTGCGTTTGTAACCTAAAGTGCGGGGACCCGAAGTCAATGTATGCTAACACATGCCCGAATGAACAGATAACTGTCATCTGCTTTCCCAGTCCCCTGCCAGACCTTTGCATGTCTTTGGAATCCTGCAGTCCTAAGTCCAGTGTGAATGGATTCCGTGTCGTGTGTGTGTCGTCGATGTGTATGTAGGCCAGACTGACGTTAGGCGCCTGCGGCTGTATTAATGCGACTTGTCTTGTATGTTTTTAATGCAAAATAAAAACTTTAAAAGAAAAAAAAAAGGATCGTCCATAGAAATGTATGGGAGAGCACCAGGTAGCGACAGGTTAGACGTGGCGCTCTGCAAGGATGAATGCTGGTGCTGTGCACTGAGCCTGGGATAATGATGAATCGAACGCTACATGGAGTCGCTCACTAGATTTGGCTTCATAAATGTGTAATTGCGTGCCGTCTCCACCTGCCGCTACCTGCCGCTGCCTGCCGCTGTACAGGCACTACCTGTCGCTATCCCTTCATGAATAAGGCCCAAAGTTTTCCAGTCATTTGGTTTACAACTTTACAAGCTGCCGCTGGTTAAAAGTTTTGTTCACAGACTCAGCTCACAGTGGGCTAACTATGGGGGTCATGCTAAATATTTGGTAAAGCCAGTGTGCATTGCGGTGTGGATTGCAACCTGCATCTTGGTAGGGATATTTGTTTTTAAAGTGGACCAAAACCCACAGAGATTGGCACAGGAGTCTAAGTTTGGGCTGATTGATTCCCCCCCTTCATAATCGGGATGCCCTGCTGTGTGAAAACCCCCAGGTTGCCCATAAACTCAACTTCTTTCCTAGTCCAATGGTGCATGCGCGAGCAGCGACCACATCCCTGTTATCCCACTCACAAATGCATGGCGCATGTTGAATGGACGAGCGGCCACGCATGCATCATAGGTCCAGGAATAGGTTAGTTTGTTCGGCCACCCTGGGGGGTTGCACACAGCAGGGCACCCCCGATCAGGGGCAAGGACCAAAACCCTGGATAGTTCAAATACTGGGTTTTGGTCCACTTTAAGTTTGGAAACAATAGAACCCTATGGGCTATGTAGAAAAAATGGTGAATTCTTTAGCATAGCCCATAGGGTACTGATATTTCCAAGCTTACAAATATATTCTTACATCACTGGAAAAATAATGTAACCAAACTGTAAAAAAATGTGCAAGCACATGTACAGATGATTTTTTGTGTGGAAAATGCAGGCACATTTTTTGTGTGTTATCGCAAAAAAGCGCATGGTGATGCAGGTTGCAATCCACACCACAATGCACACCGGCTTCACCAACGATTGAGCATGACCCCCTAAGTGTGAAGGGGCCCCTGTGCAAACAATAAATGGGGCCTTTTTAAGGCTCAAACAGTAAACTTTTTCTGTCTCTTAACTCAAAAAGGATGCAGCTAGACAACTAAAGACTCAAACAGCAGAGGTAAAGGGTACTACCTTTCTTTAAATGTTGCCAAGTGAGCACAAATATTTTAAGTTGTAGGAGCAACAATGATAGGGCCTCTCTGACCCCTGGGCCCTGGTGCGGTTGCACCCCCTGCATCCCCTATAGTTGTGCCCATGTCAGCTCACTGTGTGAAACCCCCCAGAATGCCCTGTAAATGGTGCAAAAGCGGCAGCATGCCCAGCAGCAGGTATACTTCTGTCCCCAGCCTATCCGAGGGGGAGTGCGCTGGCAGCCCAAGGATGTGGGGGTGCAGATGATGGAAGTTTACATCAAAAAGGCCACAGGAAGCAGGCGGTTCTGTTATGCCCCAGGGAGTTTCACACAGTGATTTAGGATGCCCGCGTGGAAAGGCAGCAGCCAGCCCTGGAATCTTTTACCTACCTGGGCCAGCCACAGGGGGTTTTGTTCCGGGTGGAGGCCCCTGGGCAGAAAGTCTAGTGGTAGTAACTGTACATAATTGTAGGTTAATTTCTGCTCTTGTTACCAAGTTGTGGAGCCATCGGTGTGGGAACCCTTGGTTGCTCTCTCTTTAATCCAACCATGCCCAACTCATACATGAAAAACATTGTATAAAATATTAATTTTAGTTTCAAACATCAGCATAAATAAACACAACCTTTCTAACGTCATACAAAATATACTGATACGGAGCTTGTGGCAGTCTGGATTATAAATCACTGGGTATAGAACCCCCCCCCCCCCCCCCCCCCCATAGGGTGCTCTTATTTCCAAACTTTAAAACAAATATTGTTACATCACTGGAAAATAATGTACCTAAACTTTAAAACATTTAGCATGGCTTTACACCAAATATTTAGCATGACCCCATGTTTTAAATAGCATGCTGTCGGTCAAGGTTAGTCTGAAGTTGCTGGCAGTACGTGAAATGGTTTCTCGCGGGGTGCCATCCCATTGAGGACCCTACCTGGCCCATAGCGCCCCCCCCAGGGCAAAATCCTGGGTGCGCCACTTATGCTAGATAAGGTCTAGGTACTCCTGCTGCCTGTCAGAAGATACTCGCCTTCTTCATTGAGATTTGTATGATGGTGTACCAGAATTAGTTACACACTTATAGGATAAGGTGTGGCTGGCACACATGTGTAGCTGGTTCCTGATCCCCAGTGGATGCAGTTCCACTAGGATTTGTGAGTATTTTAATAATACAGGGCTTACTGATGGCATGATGGGGGGCTTACCAATGGCTCCCCAGGGCGACCTTAAATGCTTACCTTTCCCCACTTCAACAGTGCATGCATGGGCTCTCGTCCAATGAGAGGCATCTGATCTGTCAATGGGCAAACGGCTTGCATAGTTGTCAATGGGGAGTCTACTTTGCCACATCCCCTGCAGCATGCGTATGCTCCTACCCCAGCCATTCTAGTCAACGAGAGCCATTTACCAACTAACAAAGTCACAGTAGATAGTTCTCATCAGACAAGAGCACGGGAAAGCACCAATTAAACCAGGAAGAGGTGAGTGAAAAGCAGCGTTCAAGGAGGTTTAACACAGTGGGGCATTCCAATTCGGGATGCCCCAGAGGGACGGAACAAAACCCAGGAAAGTCAAATTCCTGTGTTTTGTTCTACTTTAATGTCAGCTATAGCTTTTAATAGAATTCAAAGTTAAGTTCATTGTACAGATCATATAAGCCTGAGGACATTTAGAACATTGCAGTAGGAACTTGTTGGCAGCATTCTGCAATAATATCTTTGTCCCCAAATTTTACATTTACTAAAAGAGGACCAAAGCCCTCCTGGCGGCCCTGGAGTCTAAAAGGCCGCTAGGCTTTCCCCTGGGACATCCCAAACCGCGATGCCTCACTGTGTGAAACTCCCGGGTTGGTGGTAAACCTACTTTTCCCCACACCTCACACATCCTTCCAAGTGGCCGCATCCCTTGCTTCTCTGTAGCTGTGGTGAAGTCCCTCTCCCAGCCATTCAGATCCATTTTACAGGGAAGTTGCTGGGTCACATTATTTGGCATTCTTGATTCCCTCTTACCGAATCGAAATGCCATGCTGTGTGAAACCCCCAAGTCCCCGGTAAAACCTACCTGATTCCCGATCCAATGACCGTGGCTGCACTATGCTATACCTTTAGCCAGACATGGGCATGCGACAGGCAATTGCAAATGGCCGGCACAGACATGCCCTTTGCTAGAGGCTAGTGGGGATGTGGCTGCCAGCGTGCTCAGCTGCATTCATATATATTTGGCTTAATTCTGCTCTGCTGGGAATTGGTTGTGCACTCGTGCCATAGGACCAGGGAAAGGTGAGTTTTTATCTGGGACATGGGGGTTTCACACAGCGGGTCATCCCAAATTGGAATGACCTGGGGACAAGGACTGTCATGAATCAAGGAGGTTTTATGCTTTGATCCAGACCGGATTTCGATCGTACTGCAAACAATCATTTACACACACGGTCTTTGGGAACTGGCCCTAATAGCCAGACACTATATACACACCCAGATCTTATGCAGTTAATATACCCAATCACACGATAAGGTCATAGGCCGACTATACAGCAATAAAGTCACCCTCTGATTTACTGATTGTAAAGTAATCTCACACCCCCAGACAGGCACTGGTAGCGATAGGCAAGCACACAGGGCACAAGATTTAGCACACATACAATGTCCCTCCTGAAGTTTAGCGGGTTAGCACACAGAAGACCACTTTATAAATCTTTAGGATTTAATTCACCCATAAGGGGACAGTGCATGTAAAACAAAGATGTACAATAAAAATAACAGACCTACAATATACGGCAAGGTGCTTATAAAATAAAAGGGAGAAATAAACAGAAATCCTTTACCTCTTGTGAAGATAATGTCCTGCTGTGAGGGGTACATATAAAGTAATGATAACAGCCTACTTATTGGAAGCAATCCCCTGGCATGTCATGTCATCTGTGCCTTTCTCTCTCATTTTTAAACTGGTTATTGGGGCGGGCAGCATGCTGGATGTAGCCAATGAGGTCGCAGGTGCGTTCCATTGTTAAAGAGTTATGCTTTAAAGTGGACCAACACCCATGGCTGACCTTATAGATTCCCGAGCCGATCAGCTCCCTCCCCGCGGGGCATCCGTAATCGGGATGCCCCACTGTGTGAAACCCCCCCGGACGCCCACAAACCTTACCTTCTCCCGTTCCAACGGAGCATGCGCGGGCCGCCGTGCGTCCCTCTAGCAGGGCGCGCACCCACAGAGAGGGATGCCCCTTACTGGCTGAAATAAATGGATGCTGCTCTCTGGCTGTAATGAGGGATGCCCCTCCCTGGCTGTAATGGAGGGATACTCCTCCCTGGCTGTAATGGAGGGATGCCCTCACTGGCTGTAATAGAGGGATGCCCCTCACTGGCTGTAATAGAGGGATGCTGCTCACTGGTTGTAATGTAGGGATGCCCCTCACTGACTGGAATGGAGGGATGCTGCTCACTGGCTGTAATGAGGGATGCCCCTCACTGGCTGAAATGAAGGGATGCTGCTCTCTGGCTGTAATGAGGGATGCCCCTCACTGGTTGTAATGGAGGGAAACTGCTCACTGAGTGTAATGGGGGGATTCTGCTCACTGGGTGTAATGGTGGGATTCTGCTCACTGGGTGTAATGGAGGGAAACTGCTCACTGGCTGTAATGGTGGGATTCTGCTCACTGGCGGAAATGAGGGATGCCCCTCACTGCCTGTAATGGAGGGATGCTGTTCTCTGGCTGTAATAAGGGATGTCCCTCATTGCCTGTATTGGACAAATGCTGCTCACTGTCTGTAATGAGGGATGTCGCTCACTGCCTGTATTGAGAGATGCTGCTCACTGCTCTGTAATGAGAGATGCCCCTCACTGTCTGTAATAGGAGATGCCGCACTCTGCCTCTAATGTGGGATGCCACTGACCGCCAGTAATGAGCGATGCTGCTTACTGGCTGTAATGGGGGATGCTGTACACTGCTGTCATGTGGGATACCGCTTACTGGCTGTAATGAGACATGCCGCTTACTGTATGTAATGAGGGATGCCACTCACTTCCTGAAACGGGGGATGCTGCACACAGCCTGTAATAGTGTGATTGGGTGGGGTATTTTAGCACACTATTTGGTTCAGAACCTTTTTTTTCCCTCTACACCCTGTGTGCGTCTCATGGTAAGGTGCATCTTATGGAGCGAAAACTATGGTATATGTATATATAAGATACATATGTAAGTATGTAAGATACTATACTTGGCCAGGAACAGTACAGTTTTTTAACCCCAGTCCGCCCCAGGTTGGAGGCTTGTTTGCATGTATGTGTGTGGGGGTTCTTGCCGGCATGTATGTGTGAGTGGGGCTTGCCTATATGTGTGTATGTGTGGGGGGTGGCTTACCTGCATGTGTGTGTGTGTGTAGGGGGGCTTGCCTGCATGTGTGTGTGTCTGTGGGCTTGCCTTCATATATGTGTGTGGGAGGCTTGTATGCATTTGAGTGGGGGGGCTTGCCTGCATATATGTGTGGAAGGTTTGGCTGCATGTATGTGTGAGTGGGGCTTGCCTGTATATGTGTGTGAGGGGGGCTTACCTGCATGTATGTGTGTGTGAGGGGTGGCTTACCTGCATGTGTGTGAGTAGGTGGGGCTTGCATTTATGTGTGTGGGGGGCTTGTCTGCTCGTATTTGTGTGTGGGAGCTTGCCTGCATGTGTGTGTGAGGGGGTTTGCCCGTATGTGTGTGCGTGTGGGCTTGCCTGCATATATGTGTGTAGGGGGGCTTGCCTGCATGTGTGTGTGGGGGGGGCTTGCATGCGTATATGTTTGTGGGAGGCTTGTCTGCATGTATGCGTGTGTGGGGGCTTGCCTGCATGTGTGTGTATGGGGGGTTTGTTTGCATGTGTGTGTCGCGGGCTTGCCTGCATGTATGTGTGTGTGAGGCTTGCCTGCATGTGTGTGTGGGGGGGTTTGCCTGAATGTGTGTGTAGGAGGCTTGTCTGCATGTATGTGTGTGAGTGGGAGGCTTGTCTGCATGTTTGTGTGGTGAGGGGCTTGCCTGCATGTATGTATGTTGGGGGCTTGCCTGCATGTATGTATGAGGGAGGCTTGTCTGTATGTATGTATGTTGGGGGCTTGCCTGCATGTATGTATGTGGGGGGCTTACCTGCATGTATGTGTGTAGGGAGTGCTTGCTTGCATGTATGTGTGTGGGGGCTAGCCTGTATGTATGTGTGTGTGGGGGGCATGCCTGCATGTATGTGTGTGGGGGGGTTGCTTTCATGTATGTTTGGGGGGTTTGCCTGCATGTATGTGTGTGGATAGGCTTGCCTGCATGTATGTGTGTGGGGGACTTGCCTTCATGAATGTGTGTGGGGGCTTGCCTGCATGTATGTGTGTTTGTGGGGGGCTTGCCTGCATGTATGTGTGTGTGTGGGGGCCTGCCTGCATGTATGTGTGTGAGGGGCTTGCCTGCATGTTTGTGTGTGGGAGCTTGCCTGCATGTATGTATGTGTGTGTGGGGGGTTGCTTACATGTATGTGTGTGGCAGGGTGCTTGCCTGCATGTATGTGAGAGGGGGCTTGCCTGCATGTATGTGTGTGTGTGGGGGGCTTGTCTACGTGTGTGTGTGGGGGGGCTTGCCTACATGTATGTGTGCGGGGGGCTTGCCTTCATGTATGTTTGTGTGTGTGGGGGGCTTGCCTGCATGTATGTGTGTGAGGAGGCTTGCCTGCATGTGTGTGTGTGTGTGTGTGTGTGTGTGTGTGTGTGTGTGTGTGTGTGTGTGTGTAGGGGGAATTGCCTGCATGTGTGTGTGTGTAGGGGGAGTTTCCTGCATGTGTGTGTGGGGGGCTTGCTTGCATATATATGTGGGATGAGCTTGCCTGCATGTGTGCGTGTGTGTGGGGGGATGCTTGCCTGCATATGTGTGTGTGTATTTAGGGGGACTTGCCTGCATGTGTATGTGTGGGGGAGGCTTGCCTGCATGTATGTGTGTGGGGGGCTTGCCTGCATGTATGTGTGTGGGGGGCTTGTCTGCATGTATGTGTGTGGGGGGCTTGTCTGCATGTATATATGTGTAAGTGGGGCTTGCCTGCATGTGTGTGTGGGGGGCTTACATTCATGTATGTGTGTGTGTGGGGCTTGCCTGCATGTATGTGTGTGTGGGGAGGCTTGCCTGCATGTATGTGTGTGACACGGAGGGGCCTGTCTTAATGTATGTGTGTGTGGCAGGGAGGGGGGCTTGCCTGCATATATGTATGTGGGGTGCTTGCCTGCATGTATGTCTGCGTGGGGGGTTTGCCTGCACGTATGAATGTGGGGGGCTTGCTTGTGTGTGTGTGTGTGTGTGTGTGTGGGGGGGGTGCTTGCCTGCATGTATGTGTATGGGAGCTTGCCTGCATGTATGTGTGTGTGGGGGGGGGCTTGCCTGCATGCACGTGTGTGAAGGGGCTTGCCTGCATGTATGTGTGTGTGTGTGGGGGGGAGTTGCCTGCATGTGTGTGTGTGAGGGGGCTTGCCTGTCTGCATATATATGTGGGAGGGGGTTGCCTGCATATGTGTGTGTGGGGGCTTGCCTGCACATATATATGTGGGAGGGGCTTGCCTGCACATGCGTGTGTGGGGGCTTGCCTGTACTATTATGTAAGTCGAGGTTTAATTGCAAAATAAATTCTGCACCTGTAGCTCTTTCCTATTTTGAAAAGTTGGGAGGTAAGCCATTGCGAGTAGGGTAGCCACCTTTTGTAACAAAAAATACCATCCTTTTCACAGGCGTGGTGGTGGTGCGGTCTTGTAAAACGTAAGTTTAAGCATACTTCTTTACTCAAAATACCATATTTTTCACTTTCTAAAGTGCAATAGCCAACAAACACACACAACATGCTTCTATAGAGAGCTCTAAAGTATCAGACAGGCTGGGATTCAATCCCTGGTCCCGTTGTTTAAAGAGGACCAAAACCCACACCCCATTGGCCCTGAAATCTATAACATTCCAGGGCCGCTGGATTCCCTCCCCCCGGGGCATCCAGAATTGGGATGCCCAGCTGTGTGAAACTCCCCAGGTCGCCCAGAAACTCACCTTTTTTCCGGCCCATCAGCGCACGAGCGAGCTGCGGCAGCATCCCTGCTGTCCCTTTAGCAGTGCAAGTGCCTGCGCCAGCCATGTGTGAATGGCTGAAGCGGGCACACTCCCTGTTAGAGGGTTGTGGGGGATGCGGCTGCCAGCGCACGCTGATCGCAAAATCTCAGGTTTTGGTCCACTTTAACAGTAACAAAAATACCGGCAATTACCAAAAGAATTACCAACAGGTTACCAAAAATACCAGCTCTGCTGGTAAAATAATGAATAATAATTAATTATTAATAATAACTTGCAGAACCTGAGAATACTAATAGTTAAATAACACAAGTGCGAACGTCCAGTAATTATTAGCAAATTAAAATGTAAATGGCATGACATAAAAAAACACTGATACGGGAAGAACAAAGATTGATCCCTCTCGCTCACCATGCGAGAAGTCGCCGTTTCTATGCTACGTCACGTTGCTGGGCAGAGTGACGCGCATATTTTACACTACAACGTTCCCAAACGCAACCTATCCTGATATTTAAGAGGGCGTGCCTATCTGGGCAGGTCGTTCTAGCAGCTAGCATTCTGATTGGCTTAAAGTGCTGTCGTTTCTGATGGATTCTAGCTGCTATTGGTTAGTTGCTAAGATTGGTTGACCCACATTCGGCAGAAGCTTCGGTAAATCCGCTTATCGGGACCCTGTACCTGTGTATCGGGGAGTAGCAGCCTTGGCGGTTGACGGGGGAAGAAGCCGGCTGTTAGGTGACGCGTTCATGCAAAGGAGCGCTGCAAGAAAGAAGCTGCTTCACAGAGGCGCTACGGTACTTGTATGAGGTCCATTTACCTCAGGGCTGCCTGTCCACCTCTTCCCAGCTGCAGCTCAGGGAAGCCGTGTGGTCGCTGTGTGTGACTGGAAGGGCCCAGCTGAGAGGTAGCCCCTACCCCCCCCCCCCCCTATTGCTGGGGGACATAGGACCCCCACCCCCCCCCCCCCCCCTGGCACTGGCAATACTCCAGGCCTTGTTTTTCTCTCTCTGTGACCACCAGTGACTGCTGCTTGTCTGTGGTCCAACCCCACAAACTGTGTGCTGCATCACCCTATGGCGGCACTCCGAAGGCTACAATATTACCTGTGACTAATATTACTGGAAGTGTAGCCATTGTGGCAAGAAGAACACCCTGTCACACCGGCCACTGTGCAGAAATATTCACATCAGTTTGTTCTAGAACATTCAAGAAGGAGGCCCATCACAATGTCTGATACAGAGCGAGCAAAGCGGATCATGCAGGGATTCAAACTGTATCCTTTCTTTCATAGCTTACACTGTTTTTGTAGTGCCAGCACATTCTGCCATGCCTGGGACCCAGGGCCGGATTTGGTTCTCAGGCTGCCCTCAGCAATTTTAATGCTCAGGCCCCTCTAGTGGGTAAGAGGGAGTTGGGAGAGGGCACAAGGGATCAATATGCAGACAGGGTGTTTGTGTGCTGAGGGTGTTAATACAAAGTCTTAGAATTTTGACAAGCTTCCCAGCTCCCAACACACTAGTGACTATGTGTGATGCCACCAAGTGTGATTGGTGAGAGGTAAGTATAAGTGTGCCTGATATTGAGCTTGCAGGACTTGGGCATGTTCTACTACGCCAAGACCTGGACTAGAGTCTGGGTGTTGGTTTAGTAAAACATCTATGGTGAGCTCCTTCTCTAGGGAGCTTTGCAATTTGGAATCCCCTGCCCTATTGCATACTCTCCTCATTCCAGGATTCTATGATGATGACATGCAATAGAGAGGTTTTCTTTAAGCAGTATCTTGGAATGGTGAGAGTAAACAGTGAGGCCAGATGGGTTCAAACTTTAAAGCTGACCAAAACGCACAATTTTAACTAGCATCCCCTGAATTGCTCCCCCCCCATGAAGAGCACCTTTTGCTAATAATCACTGCTCCTGCTACACTCTTATCCCAGATAATGGCGCCTGTTTTAAAGCTCCGCCTCTTCCATTCATTGCCTCTGTGTGTGGCAATGATGTCATTGCCACACCAATGCAATGACTGATCGCCTGTCATCTTACAGAGAGGGACAGCAAAAAATTGCAATCCTCGGCGGGTCGAAAATATCCATTTCTAGTTCTACACCCTAAGAATGGAGTATCGGAGGGGGTTTTAGCCAAATGTATTTTGCAAGTTCAGTGGGTTTTTTGGTCCGATTTAAGGAATCCCAAATCGGGATGCAGCCCCTATAAAGGTTTTCACCAGGAACACCCTGATTAGCAAGGTCTTGTTCCAAAGCCTCCCCACCCCTTGCTGTCCCAAGTCCTGCACAAAGGAGATTTGCTCTTCCTCTGACAGGACCCTGGAAACTGTAGCACACATTGATGCTGGGTTTGTAGGCCCCTGTAGAGACTATGTGGTAAACAAGACCAGATTATCCTTATATCAAGCAGGGGGGCACAGTGGACCTACACCGTCCTTGGGACAAACCCAAATAATTGTTGCTAGAATTGTTGTTAGAAAGAGGAAATACTTCTCTCTCTATCTGAATCCCATAAAATATACTTCTTCTCCTTGCGAGTGTTAAAGTCAATTTTCAGTCAAAACATTAAGAAAAGCTATACTTACCTTTTCTCCCACGCAGACCATCACTCCTAGCCTGGGGCTGCAGCACTTACCTGAAAGGCTTCATCCAGGTCCTTGCTGCGCTGGCACCTCCATTCACCGCAATGGAGGGGGGCATGGCAGCTCACCGTGACTGATGGCGGGGACGTTGCCACGTCAGAGGGAGACAGGAAGAGAAGCCTGGCGAGAAAGCGGTGCTGCGCGATGTGATGGTGCAGCAAGGGACCTGGATGAAGCCTTTCAGGTAAGCACTGCACCCCCGGACTAGGAGAGATGGTCTGTGTGGGGGAAAAGGTGAGTATAGCTTTTTTTTTTTTTTGTTAAATATTTTGGCTGAAAATGTACTTTTACATCTTCTGTGACACTGAATGGTAGCTGTGTTGTGCCCACTTGTAACACAGCTCCTTCAACAGAAGTGCAAAACGGCTTTCTGCATTGCCCTGTTGCTCAAGGGAGGGAAAAAAATTGTAAGTCGGCCCTATATGTTCCAACAAATTTGTATCGGCATTATGTCAAACATGTATTTGGTTCCTCTGTGGAGATAACACAGTATAGTGTTAAGGCTGGCTGCAAGGTGAAATAGAAAGGACTTATGATTAAAGAGGAACATTGGGGTAGGTTAAAATCTCCCCTAAACCTCACCAGCCTACTGCCCACCCCCTCCGGTTTTGATATTGAGCACTTTTTACTCACCTCGCCGGGGCTTCTGGCTGTCTTGGATTCCGGACGACCTTGATGGGCAGCGCCATCTTGCAATCCCATCAGGCACTGTGCAAATTCTAAGATCCATTCTAAGATCTCACGTCTGTGCAGTGCCGATGAATGGGCTGCAGTGGGGGCCGTATGAAAAGCCGCGAGACTTGGAGAGTGGCTGTGACAGTGCTGGATCCTGACGTGAACGATTAAGGCTGCTGCTGTCATGTAGCAGCGGCTAAGCTAGCTGGGGACAGAAGAATCAGGACCTAAAGCAACCAGATGTGGCCTCATCAGCTTGTGGTGACATCCAAAAGGTAAGCATGGCCCGATAGAGCAAGGGGGGGATGCAGACATAATTATATTTGGTTCCGTTGTTCCTTTATAAGTCCAGACATTCATCCTCTGCTCCACCCAGCAAATGAATACTTAAAAACTGGAGTGGCAGGGGGTGGTGGCAAAGCCATGTCCACTCAGTGTCTTTGTTTCCTTCTAACTGCTGTGAGATGGGCAGTAAATAGTAATAGATAGGACTGCAGGATTTTAAAAGTGCATCCACTTCCTATGATATCATATCATGAAAAGTATCGGATTTTTATGTTTGGTCTGCAGACACACTTGGAGGCAAGAAACCATTTTGATTATGAGACAACCATGTTTGAAAGCATTGAAAGTCTTGTCAGTCTGGCAAACAGCGTTTCCACTGGACTAGGAAACGCAATATTCTTTGATCACCATTGGAGGCATAAGTGCTTGCAGTAGCACGTAGGCCTCTATTGGAATAATGACTTTGTATAGGGGGCTTATAGGGTGATTTGGTATTTTAACTATCCTGGGTTTTGTTCCTTGCTCCCCGGGGGTTCCTGATTTAGGATGCCCTGCCATGTGAAACCACTGGCTCACATGGTCTATTACCTCTTCCGCAATCCCTCGTCGAACATGTAGGCTCTCCTGTCAGTCTCTGTGCATTTAAAGTGGACTGAAACCAAGCCGGATCCATTCCCTCCCCCCCCGGGGCATCCAAAATCGGGATGCCCCACTGTGTGAAACTCCCCAGGTCGCCCGCTACACTTATCTTACTTCCCAGTCCAACACTGCATAAGCGGCCGCATCCCCACTATCCCTCTAGCAGTGCACTTGCCCACGCCGGCCATTCACAAATGCCGGCACACTCCCTGTTAGAGGGAAGCGTGTCATGCAGCCGCCAGCCGTTGTGTTAAGACGTCCATAGCTCAGCGGCTCCGAGCGCGCTGATTGAACGAGCAGCCGCGCATGGGCCGTTGGACCGCGATAAGGTGAGTTGATGTGGGATATCTGGTTGGATTTACATAGGGGGGAAGGACCAAACCCAGGATAGTCAAAATCCTGGGTTTTGGTCCACTTTAAATGAGGTGCATAAAACACTGAACGTATGAGAGTTGCAAACTTCCCTCCAACTGCTTTCTTCCGGCTTTGTGTTCATATGCCAGCCATTGAGGTAGGCATAGCGCGGGTGTTTGCAGCAGCTGAGGAGATGCCACCCGGTCCCAATTTGGGATGCCCCAGGGAGAGGGAGACCACTGGCCCTAAAGTGTTATAGACTGTATGCCGATGGTGCTCATCTTTAAAGAGGAACATTTCAGATATTGGGGAGAAAAAAACTCCCCAAACCTGGCTTACTCGTCCCTCTGGTTTCACTTTATACAACTTTTGACTTACCTGTTCGGTTGCATCACGCTACTGTATCCCTTGGTCCTGTGCCATCTGTCGGGCAGCGCCAACTTGCCGCCCCATCATGCACTGCGCTGCCCCTCAGATCTTGCGCATGTGCAGTGTCACTGCATAGGCTGCAATGACACTCGGCGCAGAAGAGTGCGAGATCTGAGGCGCAGCGAGCGAGTTTTGAAGAGAGGATGGCTAGAGGTAAATACAGCTAAACCTGCTGCAATCACTCAGAGACGGGTAGAGGGAGGTGGAGGTGGAAAGGGGCCAGGGATACTGGTTTTATCGAACGCCGACATCCAAAAGCCAGTGAGGGAGGGGGAGGAATGTTTAGAGAGGAATATCAGAAAAGGTCTGATGTTTCTTTTTAAGATCAGATGAAACCTAGATTATAGCGCTGGGCCTTTGTAGACATTAAGTCCATTTTAAGCAGCATTTTTGAAAGTGTATAATTTTGTGCGTGCCAAAGTATATCGTCAAGGTGCTGAGCTTATATAATTAATATATAATTTTTTACAATTATGTTTGCTTTATGGAACCAGTTTTCACTACCTGCAAACTGTTGCTGTTGCCAACTGTACACCAAGTCTGTACACCACAGAGAGAAATGCTGCTGCTAGGCATGTGTAGGCATGTGTTGGGCTGAGTGAGCTCCCTCACCTCAGCAGCCATAGCAGCAGCTTTTCTCTTCTTGTAGATCTTAATGTACAGTTGCCAAAGGCAACAGATTGCTAACCCATTTGCTAACAGAAGACAAAATACTAGATAAGCTCATCACCTTGAGGACGTCACAAAAATATACATTTTAAAAAATGTTATTGGCTGTGGACTTTCCCTTTTAAAGTGATGCAGCAGCCAAATGAAAAAAAACAGTGTAGTTAGCAGCTGATCGGTGCTAGCCCAATGATCAGCAACTCACCTGCTAATTGGATCTGAGGCCTCGCTTCCCGCACTGTCCTATACCTGAACATAGTGTCCGGAATGATGGGGCACCGTCCTATCGACTTGCCATTAGTCACCGGACTGCTGCCACAGGCTCTTCATTGCGGTGGAGGGGGTATGCCGAGGTCTGACACACACCCTCTTGTAGTGAATGGAGAGGACACCAGCTTTTAGTCTAATTGCCCAACTATGTACTTTTTGTTAGTGTATGACACTACTCTAAACCTGTATTACACATAACTTGTCTGAACTTCCTGTTTGGCCATCATGGTAAGTAAGGTTAAATATCCCCGTTGGGGGTTATACATAAAAAAAAAAATCTCGATACAATACAAAACTGAATATAATGTTTTAGTGACAACTTTGGTTGTAACAATTTACATTATAAACCATAAACTACCTAAACCCATGATTGTGACCGTTGCACTACAGTATGTTACATGTACAGTACCAGCCCAGCTGTTGATGTATTTGACACAGCAATTAAATTGTTTAACCTAATCTCTTTAGGTAAATGCTTGTGTGGGAACAATTTTAGATGTTGGCTTGATGGTAGTTGCCTACATGCTGTTGGCTACTTTTGCCACCACCACCTAACATAGGTACTGTTTTCCTCTATACAAGTCAGGCTGAGAAACGCTTTTTGAACCTCAATGGGTACCATCCTCCTGCTCCCCGAGCTGCCTGCAGACTATGTCTTCAGCAGCTAATATTATGGCTGTATTTGTATTATAAAGGCAGCCTGGCTGGCAGGTGGGCTTCCCTACAAATAGTGCATTACATACTGTAGGTTCATGATGTATTGATTCTGGTTATTTGTAGTGCAAAAGCAACATCCCCTTGTTTGACCCGGAGTTGTGGCTCTGCTTCAGCTACCAGTAATGTATGTAAGATCTGGCTTTCTATAATCCATATTTTAATCCTTTACACCACAAAGAGATTATGTCAGCGCTGTACTTGGGTATTTTATAGTTGAGCAGACAGATCCAAGCTGGTAAAATAGGATACAGCAGTTCAGATGGCGTTATTAAAAAATGATGGGAAAAGCTTTTTGTTCAGGCTAAAAATATATATTTAACCCTCGCTTTTATGCTTTCTGCAGCACCCTTGCCCTACTCTCACTTTCTAAGACTTTACTGTGGGGCCAATATTTCTGGGCCTGGTAAGGTTTTAATTTAGGAATAGTATGAACTTGCAACAGGGAAAAATTTGTATTGAACATGATTTTAGCTAGGACAGTGCCTTTTAAGCTGAACAAAACCTTCCTATGCATCTCAGTGCTAGGGACAATTCTGCTCAGCATGAACTCTAAGCTAACTTAATCCAGCCCCTCAGACCATCAGTGGGCCTTGTGTTATATTTATATACCTCTTTCCCTAGCAGACAGGGAACTGCACACACTGTATACCTTGCTGTGTGAAACCCTTGGCTGGAGTTGCCAGTAAACTTGCCTTTACCAGCGGCTCCCACGGCACTTCGTTCTCCGGCGGCCACATCCCCGGCCTCCCACCAGCTGTGCATGCTCGGCTCATTCAGATAGGCCGGGCATGCTGGAGCATGCACTCCACAGAGAATCCATGGATGCAGCTGTTGTTGCAAGTCACCCAGAGGCCTTGAGATCAGCTAATCTGCCATCTCAAAACGGACAGAGGACGTGGCTTCGGCGTTGGCCACCGCCTCCCCAGCGGCATCGTCCAAGTTCCAGGTACTGGGGGGTGAAGAGGGTTTTTGTTTCACTTTATTCAAAAGAATCGGTCCATTTCCGTATTAACCCTAATGGAAATTGTGTGCCCTGCTATGTTGCTGAGCTGGTTAGGAAGGGAAATGGTTAATAAACCTCGCTTCTAGGTTTTTATCACATTTTATTTTACTAAATACAAAAGTCACAAAAAACACCCCTTATAATAAGGTTACAAATTTGACACCACAATCGCCATATTAAAAATTAGATACTAAACAATATATTCAATCTGCTCTTTTTCCATTTCTTAATGGTGCTTGCTTGTTCCACTATCTAGGTTAAGGGATACTAAAGATATTTCATGTGATCTCACAATAGTAACGTAGTATGTAAGGCTGAATAAAGCCTGTTTATCTCCTTCCAGTGGTCTAGTAGCCATAGCTGGAAATGTTATTACATGCCAGGAAGGCATCCAGGCCACTTTTGAACTCTTTTTTACTGTATCCTTCATTCCTACCTCCTCTGGCAGCGAGTTCCATAGTCTCTCTGCTCTTACAGAGAAGAATCCCCTCCTATATTGGTGGAAAAAGCACCTTTTATTTATTTATTTTTTGTCTAACCTTAGTGGATACCCTCGGGTTATGGTTTCGCTCCGGGGTATAAATAGATTGTGGGACAGATCTTTGTATTGACCCCGAAAATATTTATACATAATTATTAGATCACCCCTCAGGCCTCTCTTCCAAACTAAAGAAACCTAACTTTGACAATCTTTCAGGGTACTCTAGGTGCTTATTTGTTCCATTCAAATAAGGTGAACATGTTTCACTTATGTGCTTTGTCAACACACTTGGCTTTCTATGTGACCTATATGAAAAATATCGTTTTAATATGTCTTTTTCACAAACAGTTTAAATTCAATCCTTGTGGGCAAATCAACAATAAACCACATATACCTTATTTCAGCGTTTTGTCATGATTGTTTATCCTTTGACAATATCATTCACTAAATTATTTGTACCTCTTGCCATCACAGTTGTTTTCTTAGAATATATACTTCTATTACAAACAATAGAGTATGTAAATCATTGACCATTTTAAAATCTTTCACCTCACCAAATCCCGGAGGTTATCTCGAACTTCCAACTGACGTCACGGGCGGAGAACACACCCCCTCTAGAGTCTCCTCGTTGATGCCACTGTCCTTGGTGCTGAACAGCAACTACATCGCTCAGCACTTATCGGGCAGCAGCAGAGGCCCTGAACCCATCATCCTCATCGAGAATGATAGGGCAACGAAAACAGGACATCCATTGTCCCTCCAGAGGATCCCAGGCACTTTATATTTTATTTTTATTAATTCATTTTAGAATGCACATTGTATGGCAATAGGTCTTGCATACATAAGGAGAGTTGATCATTTACCAATAAATTAACATGATATATGCATTATATACAGTGGCTACATCAAATAAGCACCATTGCGAGATGGCATGAATTATCTTTAGTATCCCTTAACCTAGAAAGTGGAACAAACAAGCATCACTAAGAAATGTGAAAAGAAGTGGATTGAATATACACATTTTTAACCTTTATTATATAGTGTTTTTTTGTGAATTTTGTATTTAGAAAAATAAAAAATAAAACCTGTCCTGCTCCAGATAGTAATTCCTTACTTTTGGGTTATAAATCCACAAGATGGCGCTGGACTGCAGAGACCTCCCACAAATTCCCCAGAACTTCTCTGCAGTCGGTGCTGCAATGACGGGAAGATGGCTCTCTACTCGCAGGTGAGCGGGGCTATTAGCCTGCGGCCCTGTAGAACTGTTTCCACCCGTTCCTCCTTTTAATGCCTTACAGATTTGGCTGCACTGGTCGGGTGACGGTAGGCAGCACCGTTGTCAGGCGCTTAAGGAGCGCTGCTCTGACCGCAATCCCCCACCAAAGCGTAGGCGGTATAGGCCCATGATGAGCCTTATGGGATGCCCCTCCCGCGCTATCGCCCCTGTCCATGTGTGGGCTCCTGTTAGGCTGGCCACTGCCCTCCCTTGCCTTCCCTGGTATTCTCGGGAAGGGGGGTGTTTGGTCTGTGTGTTATAGTGTATTCTTCACTCTTATGGTTTACGCGGTATGGCTTGTTTTGTGTTGCCGCATGTGTGTTGGTTGCACTGGTTGCTTTTAAAAATGCCGCTGCCGCACGCGTGCTTTTACGGCGTTCCGCAGTCGGCGGCGACTTTACCTCAGGTGCTGCTGCGCCATCATTGGCTGACATGGTCAAGTGGGCGCCTTCGCGCTCTTTGGGGGCGGACCTTGCGGATGGCGCGTTCCGCATCACTGTCTCCACGGCCCGCCCCTCGAGGTATCTGCGGGCGCCATTTTGCCTTCTCGTGCTGCGTGGCTGGCTTCTACCTACCGCGGTCCGTAAGTGCCCTTGCGGGCTGGCTTATCTTTATTTTATTGTTGTGTATGCATACCGCTTACGGGTCTTTTTGCTTATGTCTTGCAGGCGGGTCAAACTTAATTGTGGTTTCTCCCGACCTATCCCCTCTATTTAGTGCTATTAGAGGCCTAATCTGCCTTTACCTCCCACTTCCCTAGCGGGTTATTGGGACATCCCGGGTGACTTTATTGTGTAAATCCCTATTGGCCGGTGGCTGCGATAATCACCATATGGAGGCTTCTCAGGATAATGTGCTTGGGGTTCCTTCGGGACAAGCCCGGCTGTGTGTGGGGTGTCCCCTACTAGTGATGCCAATGTGCGGGTTTGTGTACCCTGTGCCCAGCGGGCGCTTGCGCTGCAATCTGGGTTACCTGTGGCTGGGCCTGCGCCCCGTGTGGCTTCGCCCACACCCCCACGCTTACATCTGACTCCCAGTGAGGTGCATACCAGTGGGGAGTCTCAGCCTGATTTGTCTACCAGGGTGGCTAGTACTGAAAAGCTGATTGCTGGCTCTACGGCGCGTAAGGCCTTGGCTAAGAGGCGGCATTTGGCACCTGGCGTTAACCTCTATCCTATGGAGGCTGAGGAATTTTTTGACCTGGCTGGCTATACCCCCCTGGAAGAAGGGGAATTGTTTTCTGACTCAGAATCATCTGATGAGCAGCCTAAGGGTTATGCTGATCTTGGCTCTGACCCATGGGCTCCAGATGATACTGACAGACTTTTTGCTCACATCTTTGAAGTGCTTTCTATCTCTCCTCCTGCCGCAGCTCCTCGGCAGCAGGGGGAGTCGTTTCACACGGCTAAGCCACGTTTGGAGTTTCCTGCGCAAACTCACTTTAATAATCTTGTGTTCAAGGAGTGGGAGCGACCTAGCAGGCTCCCTTGGGTGCCTAAAAATTGGGATAAGAGGTACCCTTTCCCTGCTGAAGTGGTTAAGCGTTGGTCGTCCCCTCCAGTGGTGGATGCTCCAATTTTGGGATTGTCTAACACTTCTGTCATCCATTCCCCTGACTCTTCTACACTGAGAGATGGTGAGGACCGGCGCATTGATTAGCTGGCTTCCCATGCCTTTGCCTGTGCGGGGTCTGCGCTGCGCCCGGTTTGTGCCTCTGCCATTACAGCTGTGGCTATTAGGACTTTGCTCAGGAGTATTTTAGATGGGGCTCCTGATGAGGCAGCTAGTGCTGAGTATAGTGCTCTTCTGCGTTGTGATGAATTTGTTGCTTATGTCCTCTCTGCCTTGGATGATGCCATTAGAATGTGTGGCAGGGCTTATGCCTTAGCGGTGGCTATGCACCACTCGGTTTAGCTGCGCCAGTGGGCAGCTGACAACGCTGCCAAGAAGGCTCTCACTGGGTTCCCCTTTAAAGGGCTGCATCTTTTTGGGGATCGCCTGGACCTGTTTGCTAAGGGAGGCAAGTTACTCCAGCGCAAGAGACAGTCTCGGCCCTTTGGGGGTTCAGGTTCCTTCCTTCCCTCCTACCGTGGGTCCAGAGTGGGAAGGGGAGCATCATTTGCAGGGGCCCGAGGAGATTTCTGGGGCAGGGGCCGTGGCCGCCCTGGATTCTCCTGGGGTGCCAAATCTAAGTCTTCCCCCAAGCCCCCTCAGGCATGAAGGGGCGCCCTCACCCATCCGGGTGGGGGGACGGCTTCAGCTCTTTGCTCACATCTGGAGGCGTCATGTCTCAGACCGGTGGATTCAGGAGGTAGTGTCCTCCGGTTACAAGATAGAGTTGGCAGCCTGGCTGCCCCCACGATTCATCAGATCCCGAATGCCTCAAGACCCCCTGTCAGCTCGGGGCCTGTTCCTTGCTGTGCAGAATCTGCTGGAGCTGGGGGTCATTTGCCAAGTGCCCTTAGGGAAAAGGGGCAAGGGCTACTATTCCAACCTTTTCACCGTTGCCAAAAGAGATGGGTCTGTCAGACCCATCCTGGACTTAAAGCTTCTCAACAAGTTTGTCAGACCCAGGAGGTTTCGCATGGAGACTCTGCGCTCAGCTGTAAGTTCACTATGCCCAGGGGACTTCATGACCTCTGTGGACATCAAGGATGCTTACCTCCACGTTCCAGTTTTTCCAGGTCATCAGAGATTCCTCAGGTTTGCTCTGGAGGATCAGCATTACCAGTTTGTGGCATTGCCCTTCAGCTCCCAGGGTATTCACCAAGGTGCTGGCGGGCGTTATGGCTCTGCTGAGAGCTCAGGGCATTCGCATTCTTCCCTATTTGGACGACATTCTTATCACTTCTCTGTCCTTCCAACAGGCAGGGCTGGATACTCAGAGGGTGGTGACCACTATGGAGTCATTCGGCTGGGTGATAAACCACGCCAAATCTTCCCTGTCTCCCTCTTTGGTAAAGCCATTTCTGGGCATGAATCTGGATACAGCTCGGGCCAGGATTTTTCTTCCTCAGCAGAAGGTGGACAGTCTGCAGGCGCAAGCTCAGCTCCTTCTGTCCTGCCCTCATGCTTCCATCAGGCTGGGAATGCAGCTGGTGGGCCTGATGGTGTCCTACTTCGAGGAGGTTCCTTATGCTCAGTTCCACATGAGGTCTCTTCAACTCCACCTCTTGTCTGTATGGGACAGGGACCCTGTGTCCCTGGACCAGGTCTTGGTTCTGTCCCCCCTGGCCAGGCTGTCCCTCTCGTGGTGGCTGGACTCCAGGAACCTGTTAGTGGGCAGATCCTTTCTGGCCTCTTGCTGGGAGACGGTCACCACGGATGCCAGTCTGACAGGTTGGGGGGGCTTCTGGGGATCCCTAACCTTCCAGGGGCAGTGGGGCCCTCAGGAGGCCTACACCCCTATCAACATGAACCTGGAACCATGAATCTGGAACTGAGGGCGATCAGGTTGGTTCTAGCCCGCTTGACCCCGCACCTTCGGGGTCGGGCTATTCAGGTCCGCTCGGACAACCAGACGGCGGTTGCCTACATCAATCATCAGGGAGGGACCCGGACAATGTCCTCTGCATCTCAGCTGTGTACGTTCCGGGGGTGGACAATTTGGAGGCAGATTCTCTGAGCAGGGGGACTTCTCGTCTGGGGAAATGGTCCCTCAGCAACAGGGTGTTTCGCTCTCTGTCACCGTTGGGATCAGCCAGATGTGGATCTGTTTGCATCCCGTCACAATCACAAGCTTCCAGTCTTTGTGTCTCTGTCCCAGTACCCTCTAGCCTTTGCCGTGGATGCTCTGACAATGCCCTGGCAGAGCTTTCAGCTACTGTATGTCTTTTCCCCGTTTTCCCTGTTGGGCAGGGTTCTGCGAAAGATACAGTCAGGGCCAGAAATATTTGGACAGTGACACAATTTTCGCAAGTTGGGCTCTGCATGCCACCGCATTGGATTTGAAATGAAACCTCTACAACAGAATTCAAGTGCAGATTGTAACGTTTAATTTGAAGGGTTGAACAAAAATACCTGATAGAAAATGTAGGAATTGTACACATTTCTTTACAAACACTCCACATTTTAGGAGCTCAAAAGTAATTGGACAAATAAACATAACCCAAACAAAATATTTATTTTCTCAATATTTTGTTGCAAATCCTTTTGGAGGCAATCACTGCCTTAAGTCTGGAACCCATGGACATCACCAAAAGCTGGGTTTCCTCCTTCTTAATGCTTTGCCAGGCCTTTCCAGCCGCAGCCTTCAGGTCTTGCTTGTTTGTGGGTCTTTCCGTCATAAGTCTGGATTTGAGCAAGTGAAATGCATGCTCAATTGGGTTAAGATCTGGTGATTGACTTGGCCATTGCAGAATGTTCCACTTTTTTGCACTCATGAACTCCTGGGTAGCTTTGGCTGTATGCTTGGGGTCATTGTCCATCTGTACTATGAAGCGCCGTCCGATCAACTTTGGAGCATTTGGCTGAATCTGGGCTGAAAGTATATCCCGGTACACTTCAGAATTCATCCGGCTACTCTTGTCTGCTGTTATGTCATCAATAAACACAAGTGACCCAGTGCCATTGAAAACCATGCATGCCCATGCCATCACGTTGCCTCCACCATGTTTTACAGAGGATGTGGTGTGCCTTGGATCATGTGCCGTTCCCTTTCTTCTCCAAACTTTTTTCTTCCCATCATTCTGGTACAGGTTGATCTTTGTCTCATCTGTCCATAGAATACTTTTCCAGAACTGAGCTGGCTTGTTGAGGTTTTTTTGGGCAAATGTAACTCTGGCCTGTCTATTTTTGGAATTGATGAATGGTTTGCATCTAGATGTGAACCCTTTGTATTTACTTTCATGGAGTCTTCTCTTTACTGTTGACTTAGAGACAGATACACCTACTTCCCTGAGAGTGTTTTGGACTTCAGTTAATGTTGTGAACAGGTTCTTCTTCACCAAAGAAAGTATGCGGCGATCATCCACCACTGTTGTCTTCCGTGGACGCCCAGCCCTTTTTGAGTTCCCAAGCTCACCAGTCAATTCCTTTTTTCTCAGAATGTACCCGACTGTTGATTTTGCTAATCCAAGCATGTCTGCTATCTCTCTGATGGATTTTTTCTTTTTTTTCAGCCTCAGGATGTTCTGCTTCACCTCAATTGAGAGTTCCTTTGACCGCATGTTGTCTGGTCACAGCAACAGCTTCCAAATGCAAAACCACACACCTGGAATCAACCCCAGACCTTTTAACTACTTCACTGATTACAGGTTAACGAGGGAGACGCCTTCAGAGTTAATTGCAGCCCTTAGAGGCCATTGTCCAATTACTTTTGGTCCCTTGAAAAAGAGGAGGCTATGCATTACAGAGCTATGATTCCTAAACCCTTTCTCCGATTTGGATGTGGAAACTCTCATATTGCAGCTGGGAGTGTGCACTTTCAACCCATATTATATATATAATTGTATTTCTGAACATGTTTTTGTAAACAGCTAAAATAACAAAACTTGTGTCACTGTCCAAATATTTCTGGCCCTGACTGTAGCTCAGGAAGGGGTGCCGGCAATCCTGGTTGCCCCCTGTTGGCCAAGAAGAGTGTGGTTCGCAGACAGCGTGCACGTGCAGCTGGCAGTAGACCAGTACGCCCTGCCCAGGGATCCAGACCTGCTCACTCAGGGGCGGCTACGCTACCCCAATTTACAAACGCTGGGTTTAACGGCCTGGCTGCTGAAACCTCCATCTTAATGGAAAAGGGGCTGTCTGCCTCTGTTGTTGACACCATGATCAGGGCTAGGAAAAAGTCCTCTTCTTCCATTTACTATAGGGTTTGGCATGCCTACATTGACTGGTGTGAGGCTAAATCTCTTCCCTGTCATGTGTTTTCTATTCCTAGGATTCTGGAATTTCTCCAACATGGTTTGAATCTGGGGCTTCAACTCGGCACTCTGAAGGGTCATGTGTCTGCCTTGGCTGTTTTCTTTCAGAGATCTTTTGCTCGGCATCATCTGGTCAGGACTTTTTTCCAGGGGGTTACTCATGTGTGCCCCCCACGTAAGCCTATGTTACCAGTCTGGGACTTGGGACTTGAACCTGGTCCTATCTGCCATGCAGGGGTCTCCCTTTGAGCCTGTGCATGAGGCTGATTTGTCCATTCTTACGCTTAAGGTGGTCTTTTTGGTGGCTATCACTTCTGTTAGGCGTGTTTCTGAGTTGGCGGCGCTCTCCATCAAGCCCCCTTACTTTGAGAGACACCAGGACAAGGTGGTGTTTCGCTTTAAGCTAGATTTTCTGCCTAAGGTTGTGTCTGCGTTTCATCTCAATCAAGACATTGTTCTACCTTCTCTGTGCCCTAATCCTAGTAACTCTAAGGAGAGGGCTCTTCATTCCTTGGATGTGGTCAGGAACCTGAAGTTCTATTTGGTGGCTACTGAGCCCTTCAGGAAGACTGATGCTCTTTTTGTGGTCCCTTCGGGTCCCCAAGAAGGGTCTGGCTCCAGCTAAGTCTACTATCAGCAAGGGGATCCGTCAGGCTGTTATTCAGGCCTATTCTGCTAAAGGGAAGGATACTCCCTTCCCCCTTACTGCTCATTCCACCCGTGCTATTGGTGCCTCTTGGGCCTTTCAGCACCAGGCTTCTGTTGATCAAGTTTGCAAGGCTGCTACTTGGTCTTCTGTTCATACCTTTTCAAAGTTTTACAAGGTTGATGTTAGGGCCTCAGCTGATGCTGTTTTTGGCCGCAAAGTTCTGCAGGCGGCAGTGGTTTAATCTGCTTGTTGTTGCTTTTGGGGATCCCACCCTACCTTACGGACACTGCTATTGGGTGTCCCAAATGTAAGGAATTACTATCTGGAGCAGGACGTGCTGTATACTTAGAATAATACAATTCTGTGATTACTCACCTGTAGAATTGGTATTATGAGTATACAGCACGTCCTGCTCCACCCCCCCCCCCTTGTTTTTCATTGTTCTTAGTGCCTCTGTATGTTTGTTGTTATCATGGTTAAATTGTTTGATTATGGTTATTCTCTATTAACTGCTTGTCAATACTGGGAGGTCAATTTGTGGGAGGTCCCTGGAATATAAGGGGCTGAGAGGAGCCACTTTTTTGCTGTCTCTGCAGTCCAGCGCCATCTTTTGGATGCATAACCCAAACGTAAGGAATTACTATCTGAAGCAGGACGTGCTGTATACTCATAATAGCAATTCTACAGGCGAGTAGAATTGTATTTTTTAAACCTAGAAGCAAGGTTTTATGTGTGGAGGGTTTGAGGTTGCCAGCCTTTAATTTTTTCCAAGTTTGTTCACCTTTATGGATAAATGTGTGTATTATATTTGTGTTTAATATGGTGAAAAATAATTGTTCGCTCCAGCGATGTGCTTGCGGGATTGTAAGAAGAATGTCTGCCGTCATAAATGCATGCAATATAGTATAAGTAACACAACCACTTTGTTATTCATTATAGTTAAAAGTGTTTGAGCTTTAGTAATCTTATTTTAGCTAAAAATCCTAACTTCTTGCCTCAAGTTAAGGTTCTGGATTAAACAAGTCAGGCTTGTGCTGAGGGTGTTGTCTGTGTGCTGTGCATTTGTGGAGATTCAGCAGCCATTGGCACGTTGTTTCTAGCATTTTGCCATTTCCATTTTTATGAGGCTTTCATGTGCTTTTGACCTTTCCCAATTTCACTATTATATTATAATGTCATGGACTTAAGCATGTCCTTTCTTCTGTATAGTTATTTTCAGTGTTTTTGAGACCTAGGCAATAAGCCTCTTTAAGTCTTGTGACTGGTCTAAGGTGGGGGTGGACATTCAACGCAGAGTTTACTGGTAAGTGGTAGTCACGGAACTTCCTTTTTAGAAACCCGTAGGATGTATACTACAAAAGTAGGGCTGAAGCCCTACGGAGTACAACAGGGGATTTATGCATGATTGGTTGTGGTACTTTACTTATGTGGCAGCCTGGCTGGCAGGTGGGCATCTCCACAAATATCCCTGGGGGCTACAAGAACTAGCATGTTCGTCAGCCTTTCCATAGCAGTTTGGGTGAGGGGATGGAAACTAAGGATCTGCATGACTGGAATGAAAGATTAGAAACTCTCTCACTTTGATATGTATTTCAAACAATTCTGAGAATGCTCAAAAGAAATCTGCC
Organism: Gastrophryne carolinensis; assembly: GCA_027917425.1. Lineage (NCBI taxonomy): Eukaryota > Metazoa > Chordata > Amphibia > Anura > Microhylidae > Gastrophryne > Gastrophryne carolinensis. Next base: position 200,712,784 of record CM051237.1, read on the forward strand.
ATGTGCAGAATGTGAACTCCTGACTTCATCTCAAACCTATCAAGCGTGTAGGGATTGATGAGGCAGGAAAATGCTGCTTGGATTTTAAAATGAATACATATCCGATTCAAGATCTTTTTTTTCCCTAAAGGTTTGCAGGTAAATGTAACATCCTGACAAGATGGCGTTTTGTTGAATTTGTTTAATAAAAGCAGTAGGAATGAAAACAAGATGACCAGTCTGTGGACAAAAATGTGACAAAACAATAACAACTTAATGAGGAAGTCTAGTAAAAAATGACTTCCCTGCTTTAATTTGCAGCAGCGGGGCACCCCAGATTGGCTGTGCCTCCGCACCCAGAGAATGAAGCTGCCTCAAACTCTCCCGGCTTCCACATGACCACATACTAACATATTCTTAGTATACAGTACGTCCTGCTCCAAATCTAATACTTACACTTGGGATATACTCCGCCAGATGGCTCTGGACTGCAGAGACATCGAAAATGGGCTCCTCCCAGCCCCTCAAATACCCAGGGACCTCCCACAAATCCCCAGAATTTCTCTGCAGTCTGGCTGCGAAGGACGAGAAATGGCTCTCTACTTGCAGGTGAGCGGGGCTATTAGCCCGCGGCCCTGTAGGACTATTCCCATCCGTTCCACTAGTAATATGCCTCCCAGCCTTGGCTGCGCTAGTCGGGTGAAGGTTAGGTGCTTAGGAGCGCTGCTCCACCGCAATCCCCCACCAAAGGGTAGGCGGTTCAGGCTTATGGTGAGCCTCTATGGGATGCCTCCCGCACTAGTGCCTCCTTGCCCCTGCCCATCGGTGGGCCCTGTTTAAGTGGTCGCTGTCCTTCCTCATCCTCCTTGTAGCCTTCAGGGGAAAAGAGGGGGGGGGGGGGGGTGTGTAAATACGTATGCTATGCATTCTTTGTTTTACACTTTTTTTTCCATTCTGTTTAGTCTTGTCAGCCACCGCGCTGGCTTGTCTTTACTGTCTTTTTAAAATTGCCGCCGTGCGCTGACTTGGTTCCGCGCTTGGCGGTGGCATTACCTCAGGCGCTGGTGCGCGATCATTGGCTGCTTGCACGTTCTCAGCTTTGCGCTCTTCAAGGGGGGCCCCTCGAGGTATACCGACGCCATCTTTATCCTGCTTGGTTGGCCCATGTGCGACCGACCCCTACCTACCGCGGTCCGAAATTGCCCTCGCGGGCGGCTTTATATCTTTCACTTTTGTTACTGTGTGCTTACAGGTCTTGTCTGCTTATGTCTTTCAGGCGGGGCGAACCCTTTTGGCTTCTCCCGGCCCTGTATTAGTATATAACTTGTAGGCCTTGTAAAAATAATACTCCCACTTCCCTAGCGGGTTATTGGGGCATCCGGGGTTGCTATATAGCGTTATTCCCTATCGGCGTATAGCGCCGCTATAATCACCATATGGAGGCATCCCAGGATAATGTGACCGGGGCCCCTCGGGACAAGACCGGCTGTGTGTAGCGTGTGGGCAGCCTCATGCTGACAAGGCGCGGGTCTGTGTACCCTGTGCTGAGCAGGTGCTTGCATTGCAATCTCGCCTGCCAGTGGCTGCACCTCGTTTCACTTCACCTACTCCCCCAAGCTTAAACCTCACTTCTGCTGAGTTGCATACTAGTGGGGATTCTCAGCCTGATGTGTCTTCTAGACTGGCTACTGTTGAGCAGTTGATTGCTAAGTCCTTAGCGCGTAAGGCCCCTGCTAAGAAGCGGCACTTGACGCCTAATGTCATGGTTTTCCCTATGGGAACTGAGGAGTTTTGGAATCTTTGTGGCTATACCCCGTCTGATGAAGGGGAGCTCTTTTCTGATTCAGGCTCATCTGATGAGAGACCAAGGGGTCATGACGATTCTGGCTCTGACCCCTGGGCCCCGGATGACACTGACAGATTATTGACCCAGATTTTTGAGGTTCTGTCCATCTCTCTCTCTCCCTGTTGCGGCTCCCAGGCAAAGAGGGGAGCTTTTCCATACAGCAAAATCACGTTTGGAATTTCCCAAGCAGGCTCATTTCCATATCCTTGTGCTCAAGGAATGGGAGCGCCCCAGTAAACTTCCCGGGGTTCCAAAAAGTTGGGATAGGAAGTATCCCTTTCCGGCTGAGGTGGTTAAATGTTGGTCATCCCCCCCCCCCCCCCAAGGTGGATGCCCCGATCCTAGGGCTATCTTAGCACCTCTGTCATGCATTCCTCTGACTCTACTACCCTGCGGGATGCTGAGGACCGGCGCATTGACCAGCTGGCATCCCATGCCTTTGCATGTGCAGGGACGGTGCTGCGCCCAGTCTGTGCCTCTGCCGTTAATGCTGTGGCCACTAGAACCCTTATCAGAAATATGCGTGATAGTGCCCCTGATGATTTGCCTCGTGAGGTGTTTAATGCACTCTCCAGTTGTGATGTTTTTGTAAATTTTGTCCTCTCAGCATTGGATGACACCATCAGAATGTGTGCCAGAACTTCTGCCCTTGTGATGGCTATACGCCGCTCGGTTTGGCTGCGCCAGTGGGCTGCTGACAATGCTGCCAATAAGGCCCTCGCTGGGTTTCCCTTTAAGGGACTGCGCCTGTTTGGGGACCGCCTGGACCTTTTTGCTAAGGGAGGCAGGTTACCCCAGCGCAGGCGGCAATCTCAGCCCTTTTGGGGTCAGGGTTCCTTCTCCTCCCCTTACCGTGATGCAAGACAGGGAAGGGGGGTTTCCTTTCCTGGGGCCCAGGGAGATTTCTGGGGTAGAGGCAGAGGACGTGGACGTCCTGGCTCCTCCTGGGGTCCCAAAGCAAAATCCTCCCCCAAGCCCCCTCAGGCATGATGGGGCACCCTCACCCATCCGGGTGGGGGGATGGCTGCAGCACTTCGCTCATGTCTGGAGGCTTCATGTCTCAGACCGATGGATTCAGGAGGTAGTGTCCTCTGGTTACAAGTTGGAGTTTGCTGCCGATCCTCCTCCAAGGTTCATCAGATCCCGGACCCTGTGTCAGCTCAGGAGCTAGTGCAAGCAGTGCAAGGCCTCCTGGAGCTGGGGGTCATCTGCAAGGTCCCCTTAAGAGAAAAAGGCAAGGGCTTTTATTCCAACCTATTCACAGTACCCAAAAAAGATGGTTCAGTCAGGCCCATCGTGGACTTTAAGATCCTAAACAAGTTTGTCAGGGGCAGGCGCTTTCGCATGGAAACTCTGCGCTCTGCCATCAGTTCCCTGCGCCAAGGGGATTTCATGACTTCTGTAGACATCAAAAAAGCTTATTTTCATATTCCTGTGTTCCCAGGTCATCAAAGGTTCCTCAGGTTCGCTCTGATGGATCAACACTACCAGTTTGTGGCCTTGCCCTTCGGCCTCACTTCAGCTCCCAGGGTGTTCACCAAGGTGCTGGCTGGCGTGATGTCTCTGCTCAGATGTCAGGGCGTCCGCGTGCTTCCCTATCTGGACATCTCTACATCAGGCAGAGTTGGATACTCAGCTGGTGGTGTCCACTCTGGAGTCATTTGGATGGGTGATCAACCACCCCAAGTCCTCACTGTCCCCTTCCTTGGTAACTCCATTCCTAGGAATGAATCTGGATACAGTTCAGGCAAGGATCTGCCTTCCTCAACAGAAGGTGGACAGTCTGATTGCATAGGCTCAGTCCCTCCTAGCTTGTCCCCATCCCTCCATCAGGCAGGGGATGCAGCTGGTGGGCCTGATGGTGGCATGCTTCGAAGCAGTCCCTTATGCTCAGTTCCACTTGAGGCCCCTGCAACTTCACCTATTGTCAGTATGGGACAAGAACCCGCCGTCCCTGGACAGGGTCTGCGTGCCCCCCCCCCCCCGGGTCAGGAGGTCCCTCTCGTGGTGGATGGACTCAAGGAACCTGTTGGGGGGCAGATCCTTTCTTGCCCCTTCCTGGGAGACGGGTCACCACGGATGCCTGTCTGTCAGGTTGGGGGGGTTTCTGGAAGTCCCTGCGGTTCCAGGGGAGGTGGGGCCCTCAGGAGGCCCACACAACTATCAATGTCTTGGAACTGCGGGCGATCAGGCTAGTTCTGGCTCACTTGACTACTCACCTTCGGGGCCTGCCTGTTCAGGTGCGCTCGGACAACCAGACGGCAGTTGCCTACATCAATCATCAGGGAGGGACCCGGAGCAAGAGGGCCTTCCAGGAAGCGTCTCTGATCCTGACTTGGGTGGAGGCCAATGTCCCCTGCATATCGGCTGTGTACATCCCGGGGGTGGAAAATCGCCTGGCGGACTCTCTGAGCAGGGGGACCTCTTGCCAGGGAGAATGGTCCCTATGCAGCAGGGTGTTTCAATCTCTGTGTCACCGTTGGGGCCAACCAGATGTGGATCTGTTTGCGTCCCGCCACAATCACAAGCTCCCAGCTTTTGTCTCTCTGTCCCGGGATCCTCTGGCCTTGACCTTGGATGCGCTAGCAATGTCATGGCAGGACTTTCAGTTCCTGTATGTCTTCCCTCCAATCCCCCTGCTGGGCAGGGTTCTGCGCAAGATTGCTCTGGAAGGGGTGGCAGCAATTCTGGTGGCCTCCAGGTGGCCAAGAAGAGTGTGGTTCGCAGACGTGGTTCCAATGGCGGTAGATCAGTACGCTCTGCCCTTGGTGCCAGACCTGCTCACTCAGGGCTCACTACGCCATCCCAATTTACAAACTCTGGCTTTGACGGCTTGGCTGCTGAAACCTCCATCTTGATAGAGAAGGGGCTGTCTTCCTCGGTTGTGGATACTTTGATTAAAGCTAGGAAGAAGTCTTCCTCTTCCATTTATTACAGGGTTTGGCGTGCCTACATAGACTGGTGTGAGTCTAAGTCTCTTCCCTGTCGTGTGTTCTCTATTCCCAGGATTCTGGAGTTCCTGCAGCATGGGTTGGAGATGGGGCTCCAACTCAGTACTCTGAAGGGTCAGGTTTCTGCCCTGGCTATTTTCTTCCAGAAGTCCTTTGCTCAGCACCCTCTGATCAGGACTTTTTTCCAGGGGGTCACTCATGTGCGCCCCCCACGTAAGCCTATGGTGCCTGTTTGAGATTTGAGCTTGGTTCTGTCAGCCTTGCAGGGTACTCCCTTTGAACCTGTGCAGAATGCTGCCTTGGCCATTCTTACGCTTAAGGTTGTATTTCTGGTGGCTATTACTTCTGTCAGGCGTGTGTCTGAGTTGGCGGCGCTTTCCATTCAGCCCCCCTACTATGAGGGACACCAGCACAAGGTGGTGTTTCGTTTCAAACCTGACTTTCTGCCTAAGGTAGTGTCTGTCTTTCATTTGAATCAGGATATTGTTCTTCCTTCTTTGTGCCCTAATCCTAGCAATGCTAAGGAGAGGGTTTTGCACTCTTTGCATGTGGTTAGGTGTCTGAAGTACTATCTGGTGGCCACTGCACCTTTCAGGAAAACTGATGCTTTTTTTTGTGGTCCCTTCTGGTCCTAGGAAGGGTTTGGCTCCTGCCAAGTCTACTATCAGCAAGTGGATTCGTCAGGCTGTGATTCAGGCCTATTCTGCTAAGGGGAAGAATCCTCCCTTCCGCCTTACTGCTCATTCCACTCGTGCTATTGGTGCCTCTTGGGCTTTTCAGCACCAGGCTTCTGTTGAACAAGTTTGCAAGGCCGCTACTTTGTCTTCTGTTCATACCTTTTCAAAGTTTTACAAGGTTGATGTTAGGGCCTCAGCTGATGCTGCTTTTGGCCGAAAGGTTCTGCAGGTGGCAGTGGTTTAAACTGCCTGCTGCTGATTTTTATTGGGGATCCCACCCTACTTTAGGGACACTGCTATTGGATGTCCCAACTGTAAGTATTAGATTTGGAGCAGGACGTACTGTATACTAAGAATACTACAATTCTGTGATTACTCACCTGTAGAATTGGTATTATGAGTATACAGTACGTCCTGCTCCAACCCACCCTTGGTTTGCATTTTCTTGGATCCCCTGTATGGTGATTGTTATCATTGTTATAGTTGATAGTTTGGATTGTTTAATTCTCCCGGCTTTTCATTAACTGCTTTTCAATGCTGGGGATTTGTGGAAGGTCCCTGGGTATTTGAGGGGCCGGGAGGAGCCTATTTTCGTTGTCTCTGCAGTCCAGCGCCATCTGGCGGAGTATATCCCAAGTGTAAGTATTAGATTTGGAGCAGGACGTACTGTATACTCATAATACCAATTCTACAGGTGAGTAATCACAGAATTGTATTTTTTTATTCCACAGCGGACGACCCTACCCCCATGTTTGTTGGACTGCATGCAATGAGTCCTATTTAACAGCATTTTGTGTTTAGATTGTGCCCTTACACCATCAGTCATGGCTATGCCCAATCCTTTCACTGCACTGAATGGGGTGTGCCGAGGCCTGACCCGCCCCCCCTGCTCCATTGTATTGAACGGAGAGGGCATGGCCGCACCACTGTACCTGATAGTGGAAGGGTGCAACCCCGACACAGAAGTGCAATACTAAGTGCCGGGTATATAAGATGGGAAAATATGGAAGATCCAGACTTGACTTCATGGTACTACAGGGTGGAAAATGCCATGTGGCAGTTCAGGCTAGTTTAAAAAAAAAAAAAAAAAAAAGAAACCTTACCAGCCAACCCACTGGTTTGATACAGCATAGCACTGGGGATTTAGCCGGTACTGTATCAGCTCTATCTGCTACGAAGCTGAAACTCTATTCCCAACCAGCTCCATGTGCACATATTAATGTTCACCGCTGCTAGCCGATCAGCAATGAATATTCGCGTGGTTTCCCTCCCTGCAACCAATCAACAAGGATGCCTGTTACCCGGTGACCAGCAGCAGGCACACACACCAAGGCTGGGCAAGGAGCTCTGAGCTTGTTTTACATATTTGTCCATTTTCAGCTAGGCAACCTATGAAAAAATGTCAAAGTATTTTTGTATGCAGGGTGGGAAAAAAAAACTAAATTTGCCCTTGTCAAAAAGCTTGGTTCTACTGTGAGAACATTTTACCCTGCTCATATGCGGTGGTGTATGCTAAGTTGTTTACAATCTAGTGGTCCTTCGAGCCCTTGTCCCCTGGCATATATGCATGTTTCTGTGCTCCCCCCCCCCTCCCCCCACTTTGCTTGCAATAATGATGCAACAGTCAAGTTCTTCGGTCACTGTGCATTGTAATAGTGATGTTTCATGATTCCTCATCTTAGATATGCAATTCTGTAACAAAGTGTATTTGTAAGCCAAGAACTAAGAGACCAAGATTAAAGTTTACCTTGGTTTGTGGGAATTTCTTGGAATGTTTGTTTATGCTTCCTTCCCAGATTGGTTTTTGGATAGCACACGCACATCTGTTTGAGCCTAAAGCTTTTAACTATTCTGAGCGTGTCCACTTAAGATAACAGGTGTCAGTATGAATGGAGTAATTGTCTACTGTCATCTAATATCGAGCTGTTCAAATGACAACACTCGAAAAGACAAAAAGCCATCACCAAACTAGCATTGAGTATCATTTAAAATAAAGATCTCTCCAAAGTTGCAGGTAAAACACTATAATACACAGCCAGGAGCTGTATTGATAGCCGCTAAATTCAATAAATTTTAAATTTTATTTGCCTGAAGTCAGAACAAGCATGGGACACCAGTCAGCCGGATTGCAGACCTGCTCGCTGGGGGACTTTATCTTGGGATGTGGAAACTAAGGGCAGGTTGGCTGCAGGGGACTAAAGGGTAATATCCTCTGACGAGGATATGTGGCTCCCTGACATTTCTGTGTTTGAGACTTTGCATATTGTCCCTCCTACAGCGGCTAAGAGGATCCAGGGTGATTTATTTCGGCCTGAGAGACAGGCTTGTCTTCCTGAGCAGGCCCACTTTTCTAATATGGTGTTTAAGAAATGGAAAGACCTAACAAATTGCCATCGGTGCCTAAGGACCTGGACAGGCGGTATCCCTTCCCTGAGGAGCTGATCTGCCTCTGGTCCCGTCCTCCTGATGTGGATGCCCCTGTTTCGGGGTTAGCTAACACTACGGTTCTGCCGTCACCCGATACTGCTTCCTTGTGCGACCTGCTGACAGGCGCATGGATCATCTGGCTTGTCATGCTCTAACCCTTGTGGGTGCTGGGCTTCGCCCTGTCTGTGCCGCGGCCATTGTCTCTTTGACCATCATAAAGAAGGTGAGACACCTTGTTGATTTTGCCAAGTCTCGCAAGCCGACGGAGGAGTATCAAGACCTCAAAGCCTGTGTGGATTTTGTTGCTTTTGTAGTCTCGGCCATGGACGATATTGTCCGGCTTGGCGCCAGGGCTTCGGCCCTGCTTGTTGCGCTTTGTCGCTCACTAGTATCCCCTTCCTGGGGCTCAGGTTATTCGGCTTCATTTTCTGGTGGCCGATATTCCTGGGGATGAGGTAGGTCTCCGGCCGACCCAATCCCTCCTGGGGAGATAAATCCATACCACCTGCCAAGCCCTCTCAGGCATGAGGGGACGCCCTCACCCACCTGGGTGGGGGGACAGCTCCTGCTTTTTGCTCACATCTGGAGACAGCACGTCTCGGATCGGTGGGTTCAGGAGGTGGTTTCCTTCTGGTACAAAATAGAGCTGGCAGTTTGGCCGCCCTCTATTTCTTCGGTCACGGATTTCCCAGAACACATTGATGGCGCAGGGCCTAAGAATGGCCGTTCAACGCCTTCTGCTATCAGGTGTGATTTGTCCCATGCCTCGCCAGCAACGGGGTCAAGGGTTCTACTACAATCTGGTCACGGTGCCCAAGAAGGACGGAGTCTCAACAAGTTGTCAGAGTCAGACATTTCCGCATGGAGACCTTACGATCCGCGGTGAGCTCGCTTCGGCCGGGCGACTTCATGACCATGGTGGACATCAAGGATGCTTATCTGCACATCCTAATTTTTCAGGGACATCAGAAGTTCCTGAGGTTTGCATAGAAGGATCAGCATTACCAGTTTGTGGCACTGCCATTCGGAATATCTTCAGCCCCCCGTGTGTTCACCAAGGTGCTGGCGGGCATCATGGCTATCCTGAGGAACCAGGGCAATTGTGTTCTTCCTTATTTGGATGATTTGCTGATTGCAGCTCAGTCCCTTCAGCGGGCCGAGAGTGACACCCGGACGGTGTTATCCACTCTCGAGGATTTCGGATGGGTAATTATTTACCCCAAGTCTTCTATCACTCCCACAATGGTGAGGTCCTTTCTGGGCATGACGTTGGACACCTCTCAGGTCAAGGTATTCCTGCACCAGCAGAAGGTGGCGGGCCTCCAGACGCAGGTGCAGGCCTCACTGTTTTGTCAGCGGCCATCGATCCGTCTGGGGATGAAACTGGTGGGCCTAATGGTGTCATGCTTCGAGGCAGTGCCCTTCGCCCAATTCCACATGAGACCTCTTCAATTGAATCTGTTGACCGGTTGGGACCGGACGCTGGAGTCCCTGGAACAGGAATTTTCACTGTCCCCCCTGGCCAGACAGTCCCTCTTGTGGTGGTTGGACCCCAGAAATCTGTCGGTGGGCAAGTCCTTTCTGACTCTCCGTTGGGAGATTGTCACCACGGACGCCAGTCTGACCGGCTGGGGAGGTTTTTGGCAAAAGCTGAAGTTCCAGGGCCAGTGGGGGCCGCAGGAGCCCACTTGCCCATCAATCTCCTGGAGCTGAGAGCGATCCGGTTTGTGCTTCTTCACTTGACTCCCCATCTCAGGGGTTGTGCGATCCAGATCCGCTCGGACAATTAGACGGCAGTTGCCTACATCAATCACCAGGGCAGGACTCGGAGCAAACGAGCCCTCCAGGAGGTGACCCAGATCCTGACTTGGGCAGAGGAGAATGTTCCCTGCATCTCGGCGGTTTACATCCCCGGGGTAGAGAACCAGGAGGCAGACTCCCTGAGCAAGGGGGCCTCTCGTCTGGGGGAATGATCTCTCAGCAACAAGAGCTTTCACGCTCTGTGTCTCCGCTGGGGTCTACTGGATGTGGACCTGTTTGCGTCCAGACACAATCACAAGCTCCCAGGGCTTCTCACATAGTGGTTGCTGCGGCACCCCAATTTACGGATGCTGGCTTTGAAGGCATGGCTATTGAAACCTCAATCCTGCGGAGAAGGGGTTGTCTGCTAAGGTTGTTCAGACCATGATTCAGGCGCGGAACAAGTTTTCTTCCATGATTTACTACAGAGTTTTGCATGCCTACATTGCTTGGTGTGAATCCAAGAGTTTCCCTTGTCGCACATTCTCTTTTTTAGGATTTTGTAATTTTTACAACACGGCTAAGCCTTGGGTCTACAGCTTTGCACCCTCAAGGGCCAGGTCTCAGCCTTGGCCATCTTTTTCCAAAGATCCTTTGCCAATCATAGACTGCTTTGACCTTTTTTCCAAGGAGTTACCCATGTACGTCCACCACGTAAGCCTGTATTACCGGTGTGGGATTTGAATTTGGTGCTTTCTGCTCTCCAGGATCCCCCCTTTGAGCTTTTGTGCGATGCTGCCTTGTCTATCCTGACTCTAAAGGTGGTCTTTTTGGTAGCCATCACCTAGGTACGCCGGGTGTCAGAACCAGCTGCACTTTGTATGAAGCCCCCTTACTTTGAGCGGCATAAGGATAAGGTGGTTTTTTGCTTTAAACCTGATTTTTTTTATTTAGGGTAGTGTCTCCCTTTCATCTTAATGAGGAGGTTATTTTACCTTCTCTGTGTCCGGATCAGTCTAACTCTAAGGAAATGGCCCTTCGTTCCTTGGATGTGGTCAGAGCCATTAAGTACTACCTGGTTGCGACTGAATCCTTCAGGAAGTCGGATTCTCTTTTTGTCCTCTCTGAAGGTGTTAGGAAGGGTTTGCCTCTGGCTAAGTCCACTCTTAGTAGGGGGATTAGACAGGCGGTGGTGCAAGCCTACTCTGCCAAGGGGAAGGATCCCCCTTTTCATGTCACCGCTCACTCTACTAGAGCTATTGGTGCTTCCTGGGCTTTTCAGCACTGGGCCTCTGTTGAACAAGTTTGTAAGGCCGCTACCTGGTCTTTGGTTCATACCTTTACTAAGATTTACAAGGTTGGTGTTTTGGCATCGGCTTTTGGCCGAAAGGTGCTTCAGGCGGTAGTGAAATGAAGTACCGTATTTTTCGCCCTATAAGACGCCCATGCTTATAAGACGCACCTAGGATTTTGGGGTGGAAAATAAGAAAAATAATATTTTTAACCAAATAATGGGCAAAGTGCAGTATCCTCCAATTACAGTAATCCCTCTCCCATTCCCAATAGCCGGTGTGTCATTCCCCCTTCCCATAGGCAGAGTGGAATTCCCCCCCATCCCATTCCCATAGGCAGAGTGGCATTCCACCCATCCATTCCCCATATAGGCAGTGTGGCATTCCACCCATCCATTCCCCATATAGGCAGTGTGGCATTCCACCCATCCATTCCCCCATATAGGCAGTGTGGCATTCCACCCATCCATTCCCCATATAGGCAGTGTGGCATTACCCCTCCCATTCCCCATATAGGCAGTGTGGCATTCCCCCTCCCATTCCCCATACAGGCAGTGTGGCATTCCACCCATCCTATTCCCCATATAGGCAGTGTGGCATTCCCCCTCCCACCATTCCCCATATAGGCAGTGTGGCATTCCCCCTCCCATTCCCCATATAGGCAGTGTGGCATTTCGCCCCTCCCAATCCCATATAGGCAGTGTGGCATTCCCCCTCCCATTCCCCATATAGGCAGTGTGGCATTCCCCCTCCCATTCCCCATATAGGCAGTGTGGCATTCCCCCTCCCATTCCCCATATAGGCAGTGTGGCATTTCCCCTCCCATTCCCTATATAGGCAGTGTGGCATTCCCCCTCCCACCATTCCCCATATAGGCAATGTGGCATTCCCCCTCCCACCATTCCCCATATAGGCAATGTGGCATTCCCCCTCCCACCATTCCCCATATAGGCAATGTGGCATTCCCCCTCCCACCATTCCCCTTATAGGCAATGTGGCATTCCCCCTCCCACCATTCCCCATATAGGCAATGTGGCATTCCCCCTCCCACCATTCCCCATATAGGCAATGTGGCATTCCCCCTCCCACCATTCCCCATATAGGCAGTGTGGCATTCCCCCTCCCACCATTCCCCATATAGGCAGTGTGGCATTCCCCCTCCCATTCCCTATATAGGCAGTGTGGCATTCCCCCTCCCACCATTCCCCATATAGGCAGTGTGGCATTTCCCCTCCCATTCCCTATATAGGCAGTGTGGCATTCCCCATATAGGCAATGTGGCATTCCCCCTCCCATTCCCCATATAGGCAATGTGGCATTCATCCCCCTCCCATTCCCCATATAGGCAATGTGCCCCCCCCCCCCCTTGTTCCCTCTAGGCAGTGTAGCACCCCCTTCCATTCCCTATATAGGCAGTGTGGCATTCCTCCCCCCTCCCATTCCCCATATAGGCAGTGTGGCACCCCCTCCCATTCCCTATATAGGCAATGTGGCAACCCCCCTCCTATTCCCCATAGAAGCAGTGTGGCATCCCTCCCCCCCCCCCCCCCCCCGGTCCCCATAGGCACACAATAAGGAAAAAAAAATAATAAACTCACATGTTACTGGCGCTCCCGTGCTGAAGATGGAGGCGCGTCCTTCCTGGCCGGGCCGCACAGACACCCGGCCCCGTAATCGGGTGAGCGTGGCCTGCATCGCGTCGCCGCAGGCCACGCCCACCCGTTCTATGGAGCCGGGTGTCTGCGGGGCCCGGCCAGTAAGAAGGAGCAGCGGGGACATGGACAGCCGTTCCTTCCTCTCCTTCGCATCTTCTGCGCTGCCTCTTCCGGTAAGGGCAGGAGTGAACAGCCGGGTCCATGCAGCTGGTGGGCGTGGCCTGCGCCTACGTGGGGGCAGGCCACGCCCACCCGCTGCACGGACCTGGCTGTTCACTCCTGCCCTTGCCGGAAGAGGCAGCAGCTGAAGCGCAGGAGATGATGGCTGAGCGGCAGGCGCTGCCTCCGCCCCTGCCACTGCTATCGCTGCAGCAGCAATAGCAGCGGCGGGGAAGGGGACAGAGCCCGCCGCTCTTCTGTCTTCTTCTGCCCCCCCCCCCCCCCCCCCGCGGCAGGCAACGCTGGAGCGCCGGTAAAGGGTGAGTTTAATTTTTTTTTTATTTTTACATTCGCCCGATAAGGTGCACTTTTGGGGGAAAATAAGTGCGTCTTATAGGGCGAAAAATACGGTACACGCTTTTCCGCTCTGGGGATCCCGCCCTATTTTGGACACTGCTTTTGGATGTCCCCCTCGTATATGGATAACTGGGACAGCTCGGACTGAACACAGGGAAAAATACAATTCTGTAAGTACTCACCTGTAGAATTGATTTTGCCGGTGTTCGGTCCGGGCTGTCCCACCCCGCCCTTGGTTCACTTCCTCTTTTGCCTTTTATGATGATTATTGTCGTTTGTATTGGACCTTTGTCCTTATCTTTTTTGGAGAGTTCATGCTGTAGCATGTTAGTCCTGTCTCATTTACTGCTTTTTAACTTTCTGGGGTTTCTATGGAGACTGACCTTTTATGGGAGGCCGGGAGGAGTTACGGCTTTGTATCTTGCAGTGACTTGTGGTCACCTTGTGGCAGACTACCCACTCGTATATGGATAACTGGGACAGCCCGGACCGAACACCGGCAAAATCAATTCTACAGGTGAGTACTCACAGAATTGTATTTTTTTTTTTTTTTTGTTTTTCTACCTGGACTGTCCCTTCTTGTGTAAGATTTAACCACAGCTGACATTAAAACATTTGCCTTTAGTAGTACCAAGTAAACATTGCACTGTTCCATAATGGCTTTGGTCTTTGCTTTTGGCGTTTTCCTGTGGAATGGTCATAAACGGATTATGTGTGGCCCAGGCCTGCTCTGCTTTCAAGTCTTTGTATTTGCTAATGTTACTAGTTATTGGCACACTGTTAGACATAAACCTGCATCAGGCAGAGGCCAGGGAAAAGGGATTACTATGCAGAGTGACTTATATGTCTGTTTCTCTTTTTACTGCTCCCTTTTCAACAATTTTGAAAGTCCATCAGGCTCGTTCACACCTATCCGTCTGCACTGTGTTACAGAGCAGCATTCACCCGCACTTGGAACGTTAACTTTTCCCCCATTTTTATAACCCCAGTTGCTCCTCAAACTGACGGACGTATTTCAAAGAGGCATTTAAAATTAGTAAAATAAACGGATAGTACTAGGAGTGAGAATTGGCAAGAATCTGGCGATACGATACATATCGCGATACACGTATGACGAAACAATATATCCGACATATCCAGGTTCTGTCTCAAAGACGATATATTGCAATTTTTTTAATTAAATTTAATTTTTAATTTTAAAAAATTACATTGGGTCCCCTTTTCCTTGGGGGGATCCCAAAAAAATGGTGTGAAGTCCCCCTTACCCGGCATAACCAGCCCGGGCACCAGCTATGGGGGCTTGTAGAACAGGGCGCAGGGGCCTGTCATTACTCACCTTTGTGTCCTGTGTCCCTTGCCAATCTGATGACAGATGCTGTGATTGCGGGAGGGGGGAGGCAGGAGATCAGAGGATCTCCTGTCTCTCTCCTCCTCTCGTCGGCGATCATAGCATCTGACAGCTGACCCGCAGGGAGCCGGGATGTCATCCGCCCTGCATCTGAAGGGATGGGGTTAGTTGTGAAGATGGTGGCGGCCATCGGGAAGGCAGGGGGAGAAGGGCCAGTCTGGCTCTCTCCTCGGGGGAGGGGGTGGATCAGAGGCCCCCCCGGTGAAGAGGAGAGCAATCTGGATCGAACGAGGGGTCAGGTGAGTGTTTTTCTTTTTTTACTTTTCTTTCACTGTAGTGGTCGAAAGAATCGATTCTGGTATCGCCTAATGAAATATCGTGAAACTTGACAGAATAATTTTTTATTTCTGACACCCCTAGATAGTACCGATACCTAGATGCACTGATCCTAATGAGCTTGTGATATACAATTGAATTCAGTAACTGTCCATGGCAACCCATTTTATAAACTGGAGCTTTTTCCATCCCACGAGAAAAGACATATTTTTGATGTAGTTAGGGCTGACAAGTTCTCTTTGACTAGGGCAAAATATTTATGAAAGTCTGTTATGTTCTCACTGGTAGACTTTGTAAAGGGCATGCAACGGCCCAGTCCACCAGTAGTAATGGATCAAGGATGTGTAAGTGAAGTCTTAAACTGGACCAACAGTCTGGCACAGTGGGAAAAGAAAGGTAGCGGCCATTTTGGAGCTTCCTCTCCCAGCAGCTCGGCCATCTTGCTGCTGGAATTTTCAAAACCAGTCACTGCAATCCTTCTATTAAAAGCTGGATATTTTGTAATATGTATGTGTATATGTGACCCCTGTTCTTACTATTTAGCAGATTTATGTGGATTTTTATTATTGACCAATTTTTTTTATCACGATGTTGCTCCTTTAGGGAGCCTTTAATCTCCAATTCTGAATGTCACCAAGAATGATGGCGATTGTTTTTGTTCCAAAAGAAAAGGTTGGTGGGAGGTAATTTGTATTTTTCCTTTCCACTGTATACAGTTTATGGATAAAATGTGCTCACAAAAACCTGACTGTGAATAGCAAATTCCCTGGTAATCTTTCTAAAGCTAGCTTTGCATCTTGCCCCATGGCAGGTAGCATCCTCATCCTTTGCTTTAATCACAGCCTTTTTCCAGCGGCTTTACATATGTGGCAAAAAAAAGTGGAATTTATTGAGCATCTAGGAAAAGGAGCATTGCCACTGTGGTGTGTTCATGACAGGCACACGTTCTTGGTGAAAGTTTTAATGTCTGTGTACGCATTGTGTTGTCATTTCTAACTGTGGGGAGTAAATAAGGCCAGGCCTGCTTTCTGCAGAGCTTGTCTGAGCCTTAAGTATGATGCACTTTTAATGCTCTCAGGAAGATTGCTAATGCATAGTGTCATTATAGGATTGAAGGAGGGAGGAGGATAATATTCCAGCAACACGGGCAGAACCTCTACTTGAGCCTGCCGTCAGCTACTTTCTATTAAATATTATAAATGTGTAATCCATGTTGGAGAAAAAAAATCTCCCACATCTGTTTTAATTTTTATTTTATTCCTTTCTGTGAGGTTTCTAGGAGTTTGCCCAGAATAGATTATGTTTTTAAAAGTGAAAGCATATTTTAGGAATAACTATTGTGGAACAGATATTTTAATGTACAGTAGACTAAAAGGGAGGGCAATGTCTTCATGGTCTGATATTTATGGGTTAGCCTGTAGTAACTGACAACTGTCTTTGATGGATGACTAATCTTATTTGTGCTATCCCTGGGTCATCTAAGGATCTGTATTTAAAATGCTGGTGCACTCCGCATCATTTAACCTATTTAAAGAGGACCAAAACCCACGGTCCAACAGCCCTGGAGTCTATAAGCCGATTGACTCCCCCCCCCCCCCCCCAGGACATCCAGAATCAGGATGACCCGCTGTGTGAAAAACCCCAGGTCGCCCGAAAACTAATCTTCCCCTGTCCACCGGCGCATGGACGAGCAGCAGCCACATCTCTGCTATCACTTTAGCAGGGCATGTGCCAGGCATTTGTGAATGGGCGGACACACTTCCTTGTTAGAGTGAATCAGGGGATGCGGCCACGGGCGCGCTTGGGTTCGCTCCCTTAGACAATAGCTCAGATGAAGGGGTGGGGGCGGATCCGAGCGGGCTGACTGGATGGGAGCCCGCGCAGATGCCATAGGACCGGGGAAGGGTAAGTCAGATCCGCTGATTCCCGATCGGGGGTGGCAAGGACCAAAACCCAGAATAGTCAATCCTTGGATTTGGTCAACTTAACTCTTTTTGGTTCTTTCAAGCAACCCAAATAATTCAGACAGGGATGCGATATTTTTATTTATTTTTTTTCCTGTTATTGTGCCAGAAAGAAATATTGGTTTGAATCTTTATTTTTGTCTGGACAGAACTTTTTTTATTATGTCAACAAGCAGAACTGTTACACCCCTAGCAACAGAAACTGACCTTCATTTTGGAGGTTTCCAGAAGGATTGGATAGCACTGGATAGGGATAAAATGACTCCAGAAATTGTTCTGACGTTGACTTGATGTTTAGTGGGAGTTTAGATCCCATTGTAGATACTGACCAGCACTTTGCATTCTCTGATAAGTCCTACAGGACATGCTCCCTTATTTTTCCTTAAAGTTTACTAAATTCAAGCCTGATTGTTGTCCCATCATCTTGGGCTACACATTGCACTGTCTGTTTTCAAAAAGACCCTGTAGTTCCTAAGTTTTATCTTTAAAAGTACTGGAGTTTCATAGAAAAAATGAAGCGAAACGGTGGATGTGGCAACAGGGATGTGATGTAAGCACACTTTGATGGGTGTGAGAGGACAGAGGAGGGTGGGTTTTCTGAGCTGTAGAGAGAGGGGCAGCCATTCGGGATGTCTGGGCAGGGAGTCGGGGGGGGGGGGGGGGGGGGGGGGAGGTTCTGTTCTTTGTCCCCTAAAGGTTGATTGATGGACCAGGTCAGTGGGGTGGGGACTAAAACCTGGATGAGGAAGTGATTTCCACACTAAGGAGACAAACCAAGGAGGAAGCTGGAGCCACTTAAAGGAGCAAAATAGTGTTATATTAAAAATCCATATAAACTCATCGGCTAATGAGAGCAGGGACCACTTGTACACTTGAACTGAATAAAACTCCTGCCATGTTTGTGGTTTAGGAATGGTAGGATTAAAATCCAGTGGTGACAGGTTTAGTCTATCAGGGGTTGCAGAGCCTGTCACCCCTGTTTTCTTTTTCCTTCCATTAAAATAAAAAAACAAGCCTGGCTGGATATTTCTTGATGCCAGGTGTATAAGTGACCTGCCATCCAACATGTTTATATGGATATTCTAAGCATACAGCATGTCCTGCTCCAGAACATATTCATAACGTATGGGTATACCTCCGCCTTCAGCGCCGTGCACTGCAGATCATGAAGAAAACAAGCTCCTCCCGGCCCTACATGTATACCGGAGGACCTCCCACAATCCCCAGATTTCTCTGCAGTGCTGGAACTGCGAAGACATGAAGTATCACGCTCTCGCAGGCGAGCTTGACAGCCCGAGGCCCTGCGGGACTATTTCCACCCGTCCTCATTGTGAAATATATGCCTCCCAGCCTGGGCTGCGCTGGGTCGGGTGAAGGTAGGCAGCACCTAGTGTGCTTATGGAGCTAGACTCCACCGCAATTCCCCAACCATAGGGTAGGCGGTTTAGGCTGATGGTGAGCCTCTAAGGGATGCCCCTCCCGCATTGTTGTCCCGTACCCCGTGTAGTCCTGAGTCCTATTAGGGTCGCCATTCTCCCTCTTTTCTCCGTCTTCGGGGGAAAAGAAGGGGGGGGGTACGCGTGTGGCGGTCTTAGTGTACCGGTGTGTCATGCTCGTGGCTTATATTCTGCCTTCACTAACATCAGAGATGTCAGGGCCGCGCTGATTTTTTCTTTCTACTACCCGTGTGTATTTTTCTGATTGCCACTTAATAGAGTTGCCGCGGTCTCCGAGCTTACTGTCGGTGTCCGCTCTATGGTACGTTAGGCCGGCTATTACTCCATTACCTTAATTTTCCTTCAGAGCTTCGCGCTCTTCAGAATGGGCGGGGCCCTTGTCTGGCGCGCTCCGCGTCACGGCGGAGTATTTAGCCCGCTCTTCGAGCTTCGCTGGGCGCCATTTTGGTTAGCTTCCCGCGCACGCGTCGTGACGGTCTCCTCCTCCACCTGAGCTGTAAGTGCCCTTGCGGGCGAATCCCTTTCATTATTGTCTGCCCATCTGCGCATGTTCCTGACATCTCTTTCCCATTGTGTCTTCCAGACGTTGAGTTCCCGGCGGCCTCTCCCGGCCTCATATAAATATATACCATTCATACAAGTACCTTATACGTATACATTGCTATACTCACTAGTATAAGGAGCGGGCCTTCCCAAAATCTCCCACATTGATCAGCGGGTATTTGGGGCATCCAGGGTGGCTTACGGTATAAATCCCTATCGACATACTAAAATCAAACAATCACCATATGGAGGCATCTCAGGATTGTGTTACCGGGGTCCCATCAGGACAGGACCGGCTGTGTATATCGTGTGGTCTCCGCCATGCTGAGGCGGACGGGGCACGGGTCTGCGCGTCATGTTCTGAACAGACGCTGGAACTGCGAGCGATGCTTGCGGTTGTTCCTCGCCCCTTCCCACTCCTTAACCCTTCCCCAAACCTCACTCCCGTTGAGTCTTGTACAGGTGAGGGGTTACAAATAGATCCCTCTCCTATACGGCCCACGTTGGCCCAGATCGTAGAAGGATTGGCTGGCCGGATTGGCCCAGTTAGACAACAGCCTGCTTCTCCCGCGGCTTCGGCCTGTGCTATGGGTTCTGCGGAGTCCTTGTCTACACGTGCTAGCACCACTTCGGAAGAAGGGGACTTGTTCTCTGACCTAGGCTCCCAGGACGAGAGACCGAGGGGTCAGGATGACGCTGATCTGGATGTCTTGGACAGCTTGACATTGACGGCATGTTACTCAGTATTTTTAAGGTACTGTCCGTTTCGTCTCCCGGCGCGGTCCCCGGGCCGAGAGGGGGGCGCTTTCATACTGCGCCTCCTCGGTTGGAATTTCTCGAGCAGGCTCACTTCCATGCACTTGTTCTTAAAGGGTGGGAATGTCCTGTTCTCTTCAAAAGACGCTGGATGACTGGGCTTGGAAATATCCTTTTCCCCCCGAGATGATAGATGTTTGGTCCTCGTCCCCAGCCGTGGACGCTCCGATTATTGGGGTTCCTAACCCCCCATTCCTTACTTCTCTGGCTTACAGCTCCCTGCGGGACACCGAGGATCGGCGTATCGATAGGCTTGCTTCCCACGCCTTTACCTATGCCAGCACGATGCTGCGACCTGTTATGTGCCGCGGCAATCACGGCAGTGGCCGCTAAGACTCTTATATGTAAGTCCCTAGAGCATCAGCCTGAAGATTTACCCTGGGAGGTCTTTTATGCACTCTCTAGTTGCGATATTTTTCTTAAATTTATCCTTATGGCCTTGGATGACACCATCAAAATGTGTGCTAGGACCTCTGCCCAGGCGGTGGCTATACGTCGCCTTCTCTGGCTTCGTCAGTGGGGGGCAGACGATGACACTAAGAGGATCTTGACGGGGCTTCCCTTTAGAGGACATCACCTGTTTGGGGCACGTCTGGATTTCTTTGAGAAACAGGCCACTCCACCCAGTCAGAGGCGGCCGCTGCGTCCCCCGCGGGGCAGAGGGACCCCTCCCCCTCCATATCATTCCGTTGCACAGGAACCGGGGTTGCCCCCTGCTGGACCTGGTCCAATCTCCCGCCCCAGGAGTGACGTTCAGGGCCCGGGGCCCTCCTGTTGGGCTAAGTCCTTTTCCTTCCCTGATTTCCCTCATGCATGATGGGACGCCCTCACCCACCTGGGTGAGGGGAAGGCCGCAGCACTCTACTCCTATCAGGAGGCATCCTGCCTCGCTCTGGTGGCTTTAGGTAGTTACCCTAGAGATGGAAAGGTGTTTGCTGGGCAGTCCTTCCCTGAGTCGGTTAAGGGGTCTATGTTTCCATGCCCGTCTTCGAGCATGGGTGCAGACTTAACTGGGCCTGCCAGGTATGGCTTCCCTGCTGAACGCCATTATCATATAGTATCTGGGGCCCCTGAGCGGGTCTGCCCCTCTTCTCCCCCTTCTTCTCTCCCTTCGAGGATGAGGGAGCTTATCTGCCTAACACCTAGGAGGGTGTGGCATTTGTACCATAATCTTTCGGCCTGGCGTCCTTGACAGGACTGTCCGTGCCCCATGCCCCAGGGACCCCTGGCCGCTGGGCATGTATGGATTTTCCAGGCTCTGGGTACCTTCGGGATACTGAGCCCTCTACGACTGCTATTGGTGTTCACTTACACCGTAGAGACTTAACCTAAGCTCCCTGTTTACGCCCTCGTATGCACAGGGCACCGGAAGGGTGTGTTTGGCTTACACGCCACCAAGAGGCGCTCGGTACAGGGGACCTTTTAGGCTCTACTGTTCTCTCACACGGAGCTGTGGGAATGGTGCTTGCCAAACCGGAGTCCTACTCGGCTCCACCCTCTAATCCCTGGTTTACACCAGACGTAGGTTTCACTCTGTGCCCCCTTTTTTGTTTTTCCCTGACTATAAGGAATTTACAGGTTCGAGACCTCCGGTCCTCCGTCCTGTGTAGGGATTCCTCCAGACGGCTTCGCTTTCTGGGGAGCCGATTGGCGGCTTGTCCTTGGACACCATTGTTCCGGGGATCTTGGGCTCTGAAGTGACTTAGCCTTTAGCCCTGGATGAGAGGGATGCACCCTGGGCATGGTTTTGCCTGTCCTACCACCTTGTGGAAGCACTTTCTCTTCTACTGGACTCGTTGGTACCGCGGGGGAGCATTCCATACTCCTTACCTTTCCCTGATGGTTACCATGGTACCTGGTCTGGCAAAGGGGGCCTATTCTTCTGAATCCCCCAGGGGTTCCTAGGAAGGGACCTTGAAGGTTCTGGTTTCCTAGCTGAATTGTTGGTCATAAGAAGCACGTTGGGGTCCTAGTTGCGGACTACTCTTCTTGTACCCGTCCATTGGGGGACTTCTGCCTTAATAGGACAGTGGTTGCGCTTTGTTCCTGCGGAATTCTCGGGCCTGGATCCTTACAGGGAGCCCTGATTCCTTAGGGGACTTGATATTCCTTGTCCTTCCTGAGTATCCCTCCCTTGGGAGGTTCTCTGTTGTGCCTCTGGGCTCACATTGGCAGGGTCTGCGGGACCCCGCCTCTATTACAGGGGTCTATCCCTGTTATTGGCCAGATTGGTCTGCCCTGGGTTGGGGCTAGTGGTTCTGGCTGGGTAGTTTACTTAAAGAGGTTATACCCTTGCCCTACCGGGCGCGGGTAGAGCTTGCGCTGGTCCCTGATGACAAGCAGCACCTTTATGCTTGGGGCCTGGGAGGCCCAGCGGGGTGTGGGTTCTCAGGGAGTTCTGCTGAGTACAGCTGGACAGTATGTTCCTTCATGAGGACAATTTTTTTAACATAATATGGTGCCTTTACCTTAGACAGGCTTTAGCGTTGGCAGGATATAAGGACTTACCCTGTCCGAAATGACAGATCTCGAGGTGTCTTGTCCCCTGGAGGTTCTGGACCTTGTCTTCCTCCTTATTCTCTTCATTCGGCCACGCTGGTTTAGATTATGTTGTCCCTATGCTATGCGCTGGGTCTAAGCCCTTTCCCTGGCGGGATGGCCCTGCTCCCGGGATTTGGGTCCTACAAGCAGGGTTTGGTATGGGCTCACTATTGACTGTCTATAGTTGGGGCCTGATCTGTTTTACTATTACGAGACTTGATCCAATTTTTTGTCTGCATTCCTCAGGATCTGCTCAGGTGCATTCCTGGGGGATCCCTAATTCCCCCTTTGGGGGAGGACCTATTCTGAAGCCCTACCTTGGGCTCCCACAGTTTTTAGTCAGGCCTTTGTCTGACCCGCTCCTTCCATTAGGTTGACCTTCTGGGGAGGTTACCCCAGGAAGCGGTGTGCCATAAGGAACAGCACTATTGGCGGTCCTAGTAAATATATATATATATTATATGCATTCCTTGGTATAGAGCTTTACCATGAGGTGAGGGTACCCGCCTCACACTAATTGGGATTCAGGAGTCACTTCGTCCCTTCTGCCTTGTACGGATCCTCTGGTCTCGGGACTATGGTCCAATTACTATGAGATAAGGGACCTGTGCCCCTTTACCGGGGTAAGAGATTTGCCGGAGCTGTCTCGTCTCTGATGGGATCTTATTTTGGGGTCTTCCGGTGTCCCCTTCTGGATGTACCGAGTTGATTGTGGCCACGGATTAGGGCCTTCTGGCTTGGTCCTGTTGGTTGCTCGTCCTTCTGGTCTTGTTGGACTCGGTTGGCTCTGCCAAATATTGTTGTTAGCTCTTCTGTTGGTCTCGCCTGTGACCGGAACAGGTATTCCCCGGGGGGAAAAGTTTTTGAGTTACCACGGTTACCCCCTCTTGTAGCGGCTTGGTTAGACAGTTATTTTGGCCTATCTCCTTTAGAGGAAGGTTCTTCCTCCCTAGTATTCTTGGCTCTTGTACTATTGGTGCTGGGCCTGCCTGGTAGCACTATGTTCTGGCGATCAAGCTGGCCAGTCCGCTGCTTGAGTTCTATTCTCCCTTTGCAAGGTTCAAAGGTTGAGGTTTGAGCATTGTTCTCATTATTGATTATATGGTTTAGGGTGACAACGCTTTACTGTTGGCTGTGCCTTCTCATGGGGATCCCACCCTATTTTGGACACTGCTATTGGATGTCCCATTCGTTATGAATATGTTCTGGAGCAGGACGTGCTGTATGCTTAGAATAATACAATTCTGTGAGAATCTCACCTGTAGAATTGGTATTATATGCATACAGCACGTCCTGCTCCACCCCACCCTGGTTTCACTTTGTTCTGGATCCCCTGTATGGTGAGTGTACTCACTTGGTGTTATTACCAGATATTTTGGGTGGTTTGTTTCTCCTGGCTTCTCTTATCACTGCTTTTCAATGCTGGGGATTGTGGGAGGTCCTCCGGTATACATGTAGGGCCGGGAGGAGCTTGTTTTCTTCATGATCTGCAGTGCACGGCGCTGAAGGCGGAGGTATACCCATACGTTATGAATATGCTCTGGAGCAGGACGTGCTGTATGCATATAATACCAATTCTACAGGTGAGATTCTCACAGAATTGTATTTTTCATCTTTGGGTCATTTTTCGCAATAGTGCTGCTTTAACCCTTTCAGTGCCAGCTACGCGAGTCTCACGTTGCTGATTTTAAACCCCCACAGAAGAAAAAATATGAAATTTAAAAACTCACCTGACCCCTTGTTGGATTGGACCGGGTCTTCTCTTAACCACATCAGATCCCCCCCCCCTTCTCTTCCCGGGGCTCTTCTCTCTTCAGGAGAGCACCCAAATTAGCGCCCCCCCCCCCCCCCCCCCCCGCTTCGGCCGATGGCACAATTAACTGTAAAAAAAACAAAAAAAAAACCCTGTCAGCCGCGATCCCTCCCGTGGGGTCTCCTCTTCACCGGGGGGGGGGGGGTGGGGGGGGGCAGGGCTCCGATCGCCCCTGGGGTCTTCCATGGTGAGGCGAGGGCGAGAAATCGACCTCTCCCTCACTTCCTGGGTCGCTCACCTGAGAGGATCAGTCTTGCCGGGTGCTCGGAGGAGAGAGGTTGGAGGGGGGTGGGGGGGGAGAGGGCTGTGATCCCTCGCCCCCCCAGCCTCCCTCCACCGAGCACCCGGCAGCTCTCATCGGGGATCGCCAGGGGGACAGAGGCTTTCCCCTGTGCCCTGTTCCTACAAGCCCCCATAGCTGGTCCCTGGCTGGTTATGATGGGTAAGAGGGACCCAATGTCATTTTTTGGGGGTGATGTTTAAGGGTTTTTAACCCTTAAAATTCCCAAAAAATGAAGTCCGCCCCCCCCCCCCCCCCCCTTATGCGCATGCTTTACTTTGTGGTGTTTGGCAACTCTTCCCTTGACAGTAGCTATGCATGCTGGGTATTCTTCTGTTCGGGGCATGCAGAGATTTTACTTGTTTTTTCTTGTTTGCATACAGTTTTTTTTTAGGAAAATGTGGCTTTGATTCTTCCTATTTATTCTTTTTTAGGGAAACTCTGTGCAACCAAAGAATTGATTGATTACTTCTAGAAAACTACGCCCACATAAACAAGCCTGGTAGGCCTAGAAAGCTTGAGGCGTGTACTTCCAGAGAATATATCGCTTGTTGGTGGTATTTCATATGTAAAAAGTTGTTTTTCTGGAAAAACTGCAAGGTGCGCATATCGCCGTTGTATTTGATCTGAAAATCTGAAAAATCTCCTAAAGCGCTGTTTCAGTTTGGGGGAGTCTCCTGGGCAGGGAAGGGTGTCTACCAATACATATGTGGTACCGCTGTAACTGGGAGAAATTGGGGCTCCACACGCAATAAGATTTTATTGACAAACTTTTTTCCCTATATCCAGTCCAGGTCGTCCCAGTGCTAACATGTGGGTATTCCGCCCCTAGGGCGCTCGACAGCAAGATCAAAAGATGTAGCTCCTCCCGGGCCTATAAAAGCAGGTGTCCCTCTATGATTCTCCCAGTGTTCATCTTGCAGTCTGGCTGCTGAAGATTGTTGGATACTCTCTCTTGGAATTTTGGCAGCTGAGCGGGGCCTCCTAGCCCGTCGGCCAATGCGGACCCTATTACCACTGATCCCGTGAGAGCCACTCCTTATATCCCTCCCCATCCCACAAGCTTTATTTTTCCCTCGCAGTTCTGGCTGCTCCCTCTCCCCTCCTTCTTGCTGACATACACTGTGAGGGGGGGGGGGGCAAGACGCCGCTCGTGCGGCTGTGTCAGTGACAGGTGGCGGAGGTGTGCCGCCGCGGTGGTGCACGCTGCTCGGGCTGGATATGTGCGCCCGCGGCAGGCTGCCCTGCAACTATGGGGGCCATTGTCTTCCTCTCTGTGGGCCAAAAGGAGCGCCTCACGCGGTCTCCCTGGTGGGCGGGCGCTTTTGCGCCACCGGGGGGGTGACCGCACGCTGATGCTTTTCGTGTCATCGCCGTGCTGCCCACGAGGATCGCGCTGGCTGTACGGTGGGACGGCTCCTCTTGCCATCTTGCTGCTATCCCTGCTGCCTTTCCTTGCCTGGGACCCCTCCGCTGCTGCACCCCCGCTACTGTCTGTGTCGTGAGTTGCTCTTATTAATGACTTTTTGTGTTTTTATGCATACGCTTGTGGGATACTGATGGCTTTCTCTCTTGTCTCTGTTTAGGTGGGCCCAGTGATTGAGGGTTTTGGTTCCTCCCGGTCCCCCGCCCCCTCCTCTCCCCTATTATTAAGAGGGATCATATAGGTTTGGGCCATTAGTGCCTTATTACCTGCATTGCCAATTTCTCTAATCACCATAATGGAGGCATCTGGGGGCCCCATCTGGGCAGGTGAAGCTCTGCCCCTTGTGCAGTGCCAGTACTCTGGGCAGTTTCAGGACTGTTTGTACCACTTGCGCCAGGAGCGTCATTTTGGACCATGACTGGGCAGGCGTACCTGCCCCTAGCCCTTCACTGCCTGTGGTCTCTCCAGAACCCCCGCTGTCGCATTTAGCCCCCAGTGAGGGGGAAGCCAGCAGGGGGTCCCATGTTGATTTGGCACATATGGTGGCCAGTCTCGAGAGACAGATCTCATGAACGGCTCCTAAGACGGCCTCGAGTAAGAGACGGCACATCAAGCCCATTTACTCGGATAATGACGTTCTTTTTGCTGATCTGGGGATGCGTAGCTCCCTGATGATACGGAGAAGTTGCTTGCTTCTGTTTTTGAGACTTTACACATTGTTCCTCCCAGAGCGGCTAAGAGGAAGTAAGGTGAATTGTTTAGGCCTGAAAGACAGAGGCGAGTCTTACCAGAGCAGGCCCATTTTTTCTAATATGATTAGAAAGAATGGGAAAGGCCTAACAAGCTACCGTCAGTGCCTAAGGGCCTGGTTAGGCGGTGTCCCTTCCCTGAGGAGCTGGTCCGGCTATGGGCTTGTCCTCCCAAGGTGGATTCCACTGTGTCGGGGTTGTCCAACACTACTATTATGCCTTCACCTGATACCGCTTCCTTATGTGATCCAGCTGACAAGCGCATGGATCAACTGGTCTGTCATGCCTTCACCTTTACTGGTGCCTTGTTTCGCCCTGTGTGTGCTGGGGCTATTGTCTCCCTGGCCATCAGAGAAAAGGTGAGACGCCTTGTGGATAGCGCTAAGGCTCGCAAGCGGGCGGAGGAGTATAAAGACCTCAAGGCTTGTGTGGATTTCATTGCCTTTGTTGTCTCTGCCATGGACGATGGTGTCCGGCTTGGCACCAGGATTTCGGCCCTTCTTGTTGCTCATCGCCGCTCGCTCTGCTTGCGACAATGGTCGGCTGATGCCGCGGCCAAAAAGTCGCTTACTAGTATTCCCTTTGTGGGGCACAGGTTGTTCGGGGAGCCTCTGGACCTCCTGGTCAAGGATGGTAGACTCCCTCAGAGACGGAAGCCTGCTCGGCCCTTTCGGAGCTCATCTGCCTATCGCTCCTTTCGAGGAGGAAGAGGCTCTTCATTTTCAGGTGGCCGCAGAGATACCTGGGGTAGAGGTAGGTCCCGCGGCCAACCCAATCCCACTTGGGGAGCCAAGTCCAAGCGCCCTGCCAAGTCCCCTCAGGAATGAGGAGGCACCCTCACCCATCCGGGTGGGGGGCGGCTTCTGCTGTTTGCTCATATCTGGAGACGGCACGTCTCGGATCGGTGGATTCAGGAGGTGGTGTCCTCTGGTTACAAAATAGAGCTGGCAGTCAGGCCGCCCACAGAATTTCTTCACTCTCGGATATCCCAAAACCCATTGAGGGTGCAGGGTTTGAGAATGGCCGTGCAACACCTCCTGCGGTTAGGAATAAAAACCTTGACCCTGTTCCTGCCGAGGTACAGGGCAAATCACACCTATCTGTTCACAGTTCCCAAGAAGGAGGGAATGCAGAGACCTATCCTGGACCTGAAGGGTCTCAACAGGTTTGTCAGACATTTCCGCATGGAAGCCTTGTGGTCGGCAGTGAGCTCGCTTCGATAGCAGGCCGAGAGCGATACCCGGACGGTGTTGTCCACTCCTGAGGCCTTCGGCTGGGTAGTCAATTACCCAAGGTCTTCTATCACTCCCTCAACAGTGAGGTCCTTCCTGGGCATGACGATAGACACCTCTCAGATCAAGGTTTTTCTGCCACAGCAGAAGGTTTTTGGGCCTCCAGACGCAGGTGCAGGCCTTGCTGTCTTGTCATCGACCATTGACCATTGATCTGTCTGGGGATGAGACTGGTGGGCCTAATGGTGTCATGCTTCGAGGCGGTGCCCTTCGCCCAATTTCACATGAGACCTCTTCAGTTGAAACTGTTGACCGGCTGGGACCGGATGCAGGAGTCGCTGGAACAGGAAATTTCGCTGTCCCATTTAAGGGGTCGTGCAATCCAGGTTCGCTCTGACAATCAGACGGCTGTCGCCTACATCAATCACCAGGGCAGGACTCGGAGCAAGCGAGCCCTCAAGCAGGTGACCCAGATTCTGGCTTGGGCAGAGGAGAATGTTCCCTGCATCTTGGCTGTTTACATTCCCGGGGTAGAAAACCAGGAGGCAGACTCCCTGAGCAGGGGCGCCTCACGCCTGGGGGAATGGTCTCTCAGCGACAATCCTGCCCTAATGGACACTGCTTTTGGATGTCCCACATGTTAGCACTGGGACGATCTGGACTGAATATAGGGAAAAATTCAATTCTGTGAAACTCACCTGTAGTTGTTTTTGAGTATATCCAGTCCAGGTCGTCCCACCCCGCCCTTGTTCATTATCTCTTGATTACCTGTTATGGTGAATACCATTTTTTAATCCTTTGGACTTGTATCTTAAGTCTTGTTAGAGAGAGCACAAGCTGAAGCTATGTGAAGTAACATGGTTTATTGGCCTCCCAGCCTTGTCCCTTTTTGTTTACTGCTTTTTAACCACTGGAGAATCATAGAGGGACACCTGCTTTTATAGGCCGGCAGAAGCTACATATTTTGACCTTGCAGTCGAGCGCCCCCTAGGGGTGGAATACCCACATGTTGGCACTGGGACGACCTGGACATACTCAAAAACAATTCTACAAGTAAGTTTCACAGAACTGTATTTTTTATTCCAAAAAAAAACACTACAAATTGCTGAAAAAAACAATATTTCATTTTCCTGGGAAAATCAAGGTTGAACATGCGATATTGAGCCATGCATGGATGAGTCCTCCTCTGCTGCTGAGGAGACCCTGAAGAAATATTTTTTAATAGATATAAAGCCAGGAATGTCCCTAAAATCTTGTGTCTGAAATGTTATTTTTTCTGTGTACTGGTGTGGGCTGGTTCTGGGTCCTTTTACCACTGGTGCTGTCGGTTTGGACTTTTTTCTCCCTTCGTCCTTCAGGATGGCCCCTTGAGAGAAGGCTCCTCCCTCTGGAGAGTAAACACAAAGTGGGATAAGTTTAAAAGCACTACCCTTTCCTCCCAGTCCTTAGTATTTTTCTCTCAGTCCTTGGTATTTTGTGTTTCCTCTCCTAGGAAACGATGGGACCAAGGGCTTTACCCAGTTTATTTTTTTAGTTTGTTTTTCTTCTACTCCCAGGAGTTCCTGGAGCGGGGTTCGCCAACTCCAGGCTTTACTTCTGCAGAATAGTTTTCCTGTGGCCCTAGGGGCCCTCTGAACACTCGTCTCTCCCACCTGTTGCTGCTGCCAGAGGGTGCCGAGGATCCTGGAGGTTGCTGGTGGTCTTTGCAGCAGGGTACGCTGGCCGAGGAGGGACGGGCTCTTGTCCAGGGTTGCGGCGGTGCTGAGCTTCATTCGGAGTCGGAGCAGTGGCGTAGACTTCAGCCTCCAGGACCTCTGGTTTTGGGTCCCTGGGCCACACTTCTGGATAGTCACACCACGATGATATTTTGCCTGCAGTATCGAGGGGGGGGGGGGGGGGCTGAGCACGGGTCATCCAGCCACTAACACTTCCTGGAAGTGAGGGCCTGGAGAACACTAATGAACCCTCATACAGTCATGGTCATAAATGTTGGCACCCCTGAAACTTTTCAAGATCCTGCAATCATTTTCTATGAGAAATACTTCATTAACACATGTTTTGCTATACACTTGTTTATTCCCTTTGTCCCTTTGTGAGTATTGGAACTAAATCAAAAAGGGAGGAAAAAAAAGCAAATTGGATATAAGGTCACACCAAACTCCAAAAATGAGCTGGACAAAATTATTGGCACCCTTTTAGAATTGTGGATAAATAAGCATGTGATGCTCCTTTAAACTCACCTGGGGCAAGTAACAGGTGTGGGCAATATAAAAATCACACCTGAAAGCATTGTGTGAAAGAGGAGAACAGAACTGTCTGAGGGCTTGAGAACCAAAATCGTGGAAAAATATCAACAATCTCAAGGTTACAAGTCCGTCTCCAGAAATCTTGATTTGCCTTTGTCCACAGTGTGCAACATTATCAAGAAGTTTGCAACCATTCTCCCTGGGCGTGGACGGAAGAGAAAAATTGATGAAAGGTGTCAATGCAGGATAGACCAGATGGTGGATAAGCAGCCCCAAACAAGTTTCAAGGATATTCAAGCTGCCCTACAGCTCAGGGAGCATCCGTGTCAGCGTGTACTATACATTGAAATTTAAATGAAATTAAACGCTATGGCAGAAGACCCAGGAGGACCCCACTGCTGACACAGTGGAGTAAAAAGTTTAACTCTTAGTAATTCAAGGCCATGATGCTTGTATCCCTAATCTGTACCCTGAGCTACAGAACAGTTCTTAGAACATTGCAACCTACTCTAGTTGTATGCTTTTCCCTGCCTCAAGCTTTTCAACACGTGTTTTATATAAACAGCACACGTGTAATCCCTGTGCTGGAAATGTTTCATACTGATCACTTTTACC
Source organism: Gastrophryne carolinensis (assembly GCA_027917425.1). Lineage (NCBI taxonomy): Eukaryota > Metazoa > Chordata > Amphibia > Anura > Microhylidae > Gastrophryne > Gastrophryne carolinensis. Next base: position 200,743,233 of record CM051237.1, read on the forward strand.
AGTATTCCATGTGTAAATGCTATTGCTGCTCAGCAAATGGCTAAACTAGTGATGTATTCTGGTGAAGTGTGTGCCAACAATGGGGTTGATACAGAGCCAGGTGAGAATTCTTACTCCTTTTTTAAGAGAGAAAACTGCCGATGACTTTCATTGTCTACCGGGTATAAATTTTCACTTGGCTCTGAATCATCTCCGAGGTAGACAATACAATTCTCCCCTAAAAAAGTGAGGATTTTCGTCTGGCTCTGAATCAACACCAATGTATTTATTCTAAGTGTGCCATACACTCCACTTCGACCTTCATGACATATGGGTAATCTCCAGTAGAGGGCGAACTTCTGCAGAGATGAATATGCAAAAAAAGAAAGCCCCTCCCAGCCCATATATACTTGGGACCTCCCACCAATTTCCCAGTTCCTTCTCTGCAGGGAAGGCGACAAGACAGAAGATGAAGACTTCTCTTACTTGCAGGTAAGCCGGGCCCGTGCCCGGCCGTTTATCCCTATTACTGCCAGGACCCTTTTTAAATTGCCCCTATTTGAGCCTCCCAGCTTAGGCTGCGGGTACTGGTGTGGGTAGGAGCACCCTATGGGTACGGAAGGAGCCTTGCTCCACCGTGAGGCCTCATTATGGGGTAGGCGGTTATCCAGGTTATTCCAAGTGTGACATACACTCCGCTTCAATAAGTCTTGACAGTTGGGGTTATTCTCCAGTAGAGGGCGAACTTCTGCAGAGATGAATGCAAAAAAGAAGCCCCTCCCGGTCCATAACTACCTGGGACCTCCCACCGATTCCCCAGTTGTCTTCTCTGCAGGGAGCGAGCAAGACGGAAGATGAAGCTTCTCTTACTTGCAGGTAAGCCGGGCTCGCGCCCGGCCCCCCTTTTTTGTCCCTATTGCTGCCAGGTCCCTCCTAAATTGTCCCTGTATTGAGCCTCCCAGCTTCGGCTGCGGGTCCTTGGTAAGGGTAGGAGCACCCTCTGGGTGCTGTAGGAGCGTTGCTCCACCGTGAGACCCCACCACGGGGTAGGCGGTGATCCAGGTTTTTGGTGATCCTGGTGTGGGATCCCCCCTCCCTACATGCCTATGGCCTTATTATGGCAGGGTTCCCACTCCCCCTCCCGGGTCCCTTACTCTCCTCCAGGGGGGGGGGGGGGGCTGTATCCCTGGCCTTTATTCGCAGTATGTGTGTGTGTGTGTTTGTTCACTTTACAGGTGTAAGTGTGTGTGAGTACTATTCTTAGTATACATTACGTCCTGCTCCAGATATAGTACTTACACTTGGGTTATCCTCCGCCAGATGGCGCTGCACTACAGAGACATGCAAAACAGGCTCCTCCTGGCCCCTCAAATACCTGGGGACCTCCCACAAATCCCAGATGACATGACATGAAGTAACACTCTCTCGCAGGTGAGCGGGGCTATTAAAGCCTGCGGCCCTGTTGGACTATTCCCACCCGTCCTCCTCGTGATGTGCCTCCCAGCCTGGGCTGCGCTGGTCGGGTGAAGGTAGGCAGCACCATGCGTGCTTATGGAGTGCTGCTCCCACGCAGTCCCCCACCAAAGGGTAGGCGGTGTAGGCTGATGGTGAGCCTCTATGGGATGCCCCGCCCGCATTATTGCCCCTTGCCCCGTGTAGCGGTGGGCCCTGTACGAAGGGCCGCCATCCTCCCTCGTTCCCCCCGTAGTCGGGGGAAAGAAGGGGGGGGGTGTGTGCCTGTAGTGTCTGTGTATGATTGTACGTATATGGCACTTTGTCTGTCTTTGGACTTTTATATATATGGTGTCAGCCGCCGCGCCTTTTTGTATTTTACTCGTATAACTGCCGCGCACGTTTTTTCCTTCGTTGGATGTTCCGCGGCGTTACCTCAGACACCTCTGTGTCATTGGCTGATGTTGGCCTTCACGCTCTTCGGGAGGGCGGGGCCTGGTCTGGCGCGCTCCGCGTCATGGGTCGCTCTGGCCCGCCCTTCGAGGTACATGGCGCCATTTTGTCCGCGCGACGCGTGGGACGTTCCTGCTTACCGTGGTCCTTAAGTTCCCTCTCGGGCGGCTTATACTCAGTGTAGTGTTTCGGTTCTGACACCATTCTTTTCTCATTGTGTCTTTCAGACTGGTGAACACCATTGGCTTCTCCCGGCCCGGTGTATTTGATAGCGGGCCTTGTAAAATTCTCCCACTTCCCTAGCGGGTCTTTGGGGCATCCAGGGTTGCTTATAGCGTCAATCCCTGCTGGCATATTGAGCCTAAATAATCACCATATGGAGGCATCTCAGAATTATGTTCACCGGGGTCCCCCTGGGACAAAATCGGCTGTGTATAGCGTGTGGACAACCCCATGCTGATGCTGACAGGGCACGGGTTTGCGTACCCTGTGCCGAGCAAGCACTGGCTCTGCAATCAGGCCTGCCAGTGGCTGCACCTCGTTTCAATTAGCCTATTTCCCCATGCTTAAATCTCACTCCTGCTGAGTCGCATACAAGTGGGGATTTGCAGCCTGTTGTGTCTTCTAGACTGCCTACAGCTGAACAGATTATTGCGAGGTTGTCAGAGCGCAAGGGCCCTGGTAAGAAGCGGCACTTGACGCCTCATGTTACTGTTTTCCATATGGGAACTGAGGAGCTTACTGCTCTGTGTGGTTATACCCCTTCTGATGAAGGAGAGCTCTTCTGACTCAGGCTCATCTGATGGGCCGGGGAGTCATGATGATTCTGGCCATGAATACTGGGCCCAGAGTGACACTGACAATCTGTTGATTAAGGTCTTTGAGGTTCTGGATATCTCTCTCCCTGGTGAGGCTCCCAAGCAGAGAGGGGAGCGTTTCCATACAGCAACAGCACGTTTGGAATTCCTGGAGCAGGCACATTTCCAGACTCTTGTGCTCAAGGAATGGGAGTGCCCCAGTAAACTGCCAGGGGTCCCAGGGGACTGGGATAGGAAGTACCCTTTCCCCCCTGAGGTGGTTAATTATTGGTCGTTCCTAACCCCCCCCCCCCCCTTTATTGCAACCCCTGCTTATACTACCCTTGCTGAGGACCGGCGCATTGATCTGCTGGCCTCCCACGCCTTTACATGTGCTCTTGTCAGGAGGCATCACGCCTCATACTGGTGGATTCAGGAGGTAGTGTCCTCCGGATACAAGATAGAGTTTGCTGCGTGGCCTCCCCCAAGATTATCATGTCCCGGGTACTCCTGGTCTCTGCCTCTGTTCAGGTGCTGGCGCAGGCCATGCAAGGCCTGCGGGGTCTGGGGGTCACTTGCAGATTGCCCTTAACAGGCAGAGGCAGGGGCCGCTACACCAACCTTTCCATAGTCCCCCAAAAGGATGGGTCTGTCTGGCCCATTCTGGATTCACAGGTTCTCGGCAATTCTCCAATTACAGGCAGTTTCTGCATGGTAACCCTGAGATGGGCCATCAGCGCCTTGCGCCCAGGGGGCTTCTTGCCGTCTGTGGAGCTCTAAGATGCTTATGTTCACATCCCTGTGTCTTCAGGACACCGAGGCTCTTCAGTCCAACACTGCTAATTTGTGGCCTTATCTGGCCTCTCTTCAGCTCCCAGAGTGATGTCTCTGATGAGACCAAGGGGCGTCCGCGCGATGACCTACCTGGACGTCCTTTTTCACTTCCCAGTCGCTACGTCAGGCTAAGTTGGATACTCTGCTGGTGGTGTCCATTGGGAGTCATTTGGATGGGTGATCAATCACCCCAAGTCCTCATTGTCCCCTTAATTGGTAACTCCATTCCTAGGAATGAATCTGGATTCGGTTCGAACGAGAATCTTCCTTTCTCAGCAATAAAGTGGACAATCTGGTTGCATGGGCTCAGTCCCTCATTGCTGTCCCAGTCCCTTCACCAGGCAGGGATGCAGCTGGTGGGCCCGTTGGTGGCTTGCTCAGAAGAGGTCCCCTTGGGCCCTTCTGCGACTTCTATTGTTAGTACAGGACAGGGATCCAGCCCTGGAGCGTGCTCTGTGTGCCTTCCCACCTGGTATGGAGGTCCCTCTTGGAGTGGATGAACTCAAGGAACCTGTCTGGGGGCAGTTCCCTTCTTTCCCCTTCCTGGAGACGGTCACCATAGATGCCAATCTATCAGGTTGAAGGGGGGAGGGTTTCTTCTGAAAATCCCTGCGGTTCTGGGGGAGGTGGGGCCCTTAGAAGGTCCATACACCTATCGATGTTTGAAACAGTGAGCGTTTCGGTTGGTTCTATCTCGCTTGACTACTTCCCTTCTGGGCCTGCCTGTTCGGGGGTGCTCGGTCTGTCTGATGTCAGTGGCCTACATTAATCATTTGGGAGGGGCCTGGATCAGGAGGACCCTCCAGGAAGTGTCTATGATCCTAATCTGGATGGAGACAATGTTCCCTGCATATCAGTGATATTCGCTCCGGTGGGGATCCCTCTGCGACAGGATGTGCTAATCCCTGTGTCACTATGGGGTCCAACCAGTTGTGGATCTGTTTGTGTCCCGTCACTATCACAAGCTCTCGGCCCTTGTTTCCCTGTCCCAGGATCCTCTGGCGGTGGTCCGGATACCTTAGTAACGTCATGGCTGGACGTTCTGTTCTGTATGTCTTTTCTCCATTCTCCCTGCTAGGCAGGGTTCTGCGCAAGATTGCTCTGGAAGGGGGACCAGTGATTCTGGTGGCCCCCGGGTGCCCTAGTAGAGTGTGGTTTGCAGACGTGGTACCAAGGGCAGTAGTTCTGTACGTTCTGCCAGGAGTGCCAGCTCTGCTCACTCGGGGCCCTTTACGTCACCCCAATCTACAGACTCTGGCCTAGATGGCCTGACTGCTGAAACCTCCATCTTGATGGAGACAGGCTTATCTGTCTCGGTGATTGAGACTATCGGAAGACTAGGAGCAAGCTTCTTCTTCTTCTTCCATCTGTTATAGGGTATGGCATACCCTTATTGATTGGTGTGAGTCTAGGTCTCTTCCCTGTTGGGCGTTCTTGGTTCCCAGGGTTCTAGAGTTATTACAGCATGAGTTGGAGTTGGTTCTCCAACTCAGTACTCTGAAGGGTCAGGTTCTGCCCTGGCCGCCTTACTTTAGAAGTCTTTTGTTCAGTTTTCCTTGGTTAAGACTTCTTTCAGGGGGTATTCATGTGCGTCCCCCATGTAATCCTATGGTCCCCGTTGGGATTTGTATTTGATTCTGTCTGCCTTGCAGGGTTTTTTCCCTTGGTCCTATTGAGGATTCTGTCCGGCTGTTCTTACACTCAAGGTTGTCCTTCTGGTGGCTGTTACTTCGGTCAGACGTGTGTCTGGCGGGCGGCTCTGTCTATCTAACCCTCTTTCTTTGAGATACACCAGGATGGGTGGTGTTCCGCCTGAAGCCGGACTTTCTGCCTAAGGTGGTGTCTTATGTTCATTGTTTCGTTCTTCCTTCCTGCCTTTTTCTTAGCAACCCTGAGGAAAGGGTTCTGCATTCCTTGAACAGGTGTTGGAAGTTTTTTCCTTGGTAGTCACTGTGTCCTTTAGGAGAACTGATGCCTACGGCCACTCCATCCTGAATGTGCCCGATCTCGTCTGCTTTCGGGAGTTAGGCGGTTTTGGCCCTGGTCATTACTTGGATGGGATAGTCCCTTCTGGTCCTAGGAAAGGGTTTTTGGCTTCTGCCAAGTCTACTGTTAGCGACTGGATTCGTCAGGCTATTACTCAGGCCTATTCCACCAAGGGTAAGAATCTTCCTTTTCGCTTTACTTCTTATTTTACTCGTGCTTTTGGTGCCTCTTGGGCGTTTCAGCACCAGGCTTCTGTTGAACTGGTTTGCTAGGCCGCTACTTGGCCTTCTGTTCATACCTTTTCAAAGTTTTACAAGGTTGATGTTAGGGCCTCAGCTCATGCTGTCTTGGCCGCATGGTTTTAAACTGTCGGCTGTTGTCTTTTTTGTTGGTGATCCCACCCTACTTTATGGACACTGCTATTGGATGTCCCAAGTGTAAGTACTATATCTGGAGCAGGACGTACTTTATACTAAGAATAATACAATTCTGTGAAATACTCACCTGTAGAATTGATATTATTTGTATACAGTACGTCCTGCTCTACCCCATCCTGTTTTTGCATTATTCTGGATCCCCTGTATGGTGATTGTTACCATTGTTATAGTTACCAGTTTCGGTGGTTAATTCTCACGGCTTCTTGTTCACTGCTTTTCAATGCTGGGGATTTGTGGGAGGTCAAATTATAAAGTAAAAAGAGAGGGAGAACCCCACAATATTTGTACGTGCACTGTCTGATAATACAGACGTCCCACAAACCACAAACTTATCGAAAAATAAACACTGAGAAGACAAGGTTCAGTATGGGACTGGCACATATACTAAGGGATATGTTTAGATATAAAAATTCTAAGCTTTAATGAGTATCAAACAAAGCACATAACGTATACCATCAACCGACATACAAAATAAAAGACATGAAAGTGACAGTAAAAAACGGGGGCCCCCCCATGCAGCTATTGCAGCCACACACACACGTCTCAATCACTCACAGCCTCACTGCACAGGTATGCCTAAATTAAAGGAGAATCCGCATCCCAATATCCGTGATCTCCTAGTCCATAGTGACCTGAGGGATGAGTCCAGAGTTAAATCTGTAAGGAAACTAAATGGGTCCTTTAAATGTGGCCACTGCAGCATCTGCCCTTTTATGGAAAAGGCGACTATGTTCTGGGGACCTAAGTGTGCTGATAGGCCACGTCCCATTAAGGAGTTCATTAGTTGCGCCACGCCCCTGGTGGTATACATGCTCACCTGCCCGTGCGGTATGAAGTATGTCGGGAAGACGAAGCGGGAGCTTCGAACCCGGGTGGGTGAGCATGTACGAGACATCAGGAGGGGCAGTGAGCGCAGCCCAGTGGCTGAACATTTCCGCCAGTTTCATCGGGGCAACCCCGAGGGCCTCAAGGTGTGTGGGATCTTCGCCCTCCGGAGGGGGGGCAGGAGAGGCTTTGAGGATCAACGCCTGCTGCAACAGGAGGCTCGACTCATTTATGAAATGGGGACAATGACTCCCCATGGCCTGAATATAGAGTCAGGGCTCAATGCTTTCTTATGAAAGTCTAAGGCTTAGTACAGGTAGGGCACTGAAGAAAATTTGAAATCAAAGTTAGAGCAGCGTCTTAGCCTTAGTGACTAGTGATATCCTCTTAGAGATAAAATCTCTAGCTATAGCTTTTTTTGTCCAAAAGATGTATAGGCCCTAATAGAGCTAATGTCCGGCTTTGGATGGGCATGAACATGTTTAGGAATTTGGGCCCGTTCTTGTACACAGTGTGTGTTATGTGAACGGTGGCTCTGGGTATGCATGAACACGTTTGGGAACTGAGGTTTGTCCTCTATACACCGCCAGATAACGGCAGTGGGCAAAGACCTGTATGTTTCCCTGATGAGTGGACTTTGGCCCAGAATTTTGGAGACTTGGAATTTCTGTCTCTTCCCAGTTGGTGCTGTACTCCTAATGAGTGGACATACTGATCTGTTTGCATAAGCTTTAGCCCCAACCTAGCCTAGTTGATTATATCTAAATTAATGAAAAATGAATAAGCTATAATTGAGCTAATGCTCTGGACGAACTGTGGTTTTAGGTGCGCATAAATATGTGTAGGAATCAGTGTTTGCTCCTCCTTAGATCGTTGATAATGGCTGTAAGTAAGGATCTGTATGCTGTCCTGATGAGTAGATGCTGATGTAGGACAGTAAGAAAAGTAGTTATTTGCCCCCTCCTTTATGATATAGGAAGCCAGTGTGTGGATGACACTGTGTTTGAATGGATGATTATAAGTCTATGTGATTAATGAGGCAGCGCTTATTTACACCTCGCAAACTAACAAACAGAGACTTTAATTGAAGGAAACCCCCCCCCCCCCCCGTTTTGATCAGCTATTGATGTATTACAAGCCTAAACTACTTAGTAATGGGGAGCAGAGGCGGTGTGTGTTGTGACACAGGCTTGCTGGGACTCGTAGTCCGCGCTTCCTGCATCCTATATGTGACGCCATTGTAAGGCGGATGTTGATTGGCGGCGAGTTCAGATGGGAAGGACTGCGACAGCATTCAAATAGCAGACTGACCCGCCCGCCCCCCACCCTGACGAAGCTCCGGTGGGCGGAGCGAAACACGTGTCGGCCGACGGCCGGCCCACCTGCATCTCTGCCTCACAGCCCTGCACGTGTGATGCCTTAGCGTGGCTGATAACCATTGCAACTGGCCATCGGGAGGACGCTGGCGCGTCGCAGCACAGTGCTACAGCGGAAGCTTTGGCTGAGACCGTGTCCCCGCGAATGTTTCAGCAGACACTTGAAGACAAGCGGTCGTGACGGCTCCTTAGGCTACAGCTAAGTGCACGCTGGTTTATACGGGCGGGATATGCTTAATCCCCACATGTGGGCCTGATTCAAGAAGTTCCCTTTGCTATGGCAGGATGGTTTCCTGTGGGACTCCCCATATGTAGTCAATGCGGGACACTTCTTTTCCTGGACTCGTGACTTAGTGCCATCGCCCTGGATATATGTGCCTCCCTAAAGGAGAACTGGCCAGTTCCAACGCTAGCGCTGGGAGAGACTATTGAAGTATTCCCCGGCAAGGGGTCCTGATGGATGCTGATTCTCCTTTAATTTAGGCATACCTGTGCAGTGAGGCTGTGAGTGATTGAGACGTGTGTGTGTGGCTGCAATAGCTGCATGGGGGGGCCCCCGTTTTTTACTGTCACTTTCATGTCTTTTATTTTGTATGTCGGTTGATGGTATACGTTATGTGCTTTGTTTGATACTCATTAAAGCTTAGAATTTTTATATCTAAACATATCCCTTAGTATATGTGCCAGTCCCATACTGAACCTTGTCTTCTCAGTGTTTATTTTTCAATTTGTGGGAGGTCCCCGGGTATTTGAGGGGCCGGGAGGAGCCTGTTTTGCATGTCTCTGCAGTGCAGCACCATCTGGCGGAGGATAACCCGAATGTAAGTACTATATCTGGAGCAGGACGTACTGTATACAAATAATATCAATTCTACAGGTGAGTATTTCACAGAATTGTATTTTTACGTTCGGCCCGCGCACACACGCTCTCTTGCGGCGGGTCGGTTCTCTACTGGTCGGCTCCGCGGCCATATTGGCCGGGGAGCGCGACCTTCTGCCTTCCTCAGTGAGGGGGGGCGGGGCCTGGCGCTCGCCCGCGTCGGCCCGCCCCCCTCGGTATCGTCGGCCGGCTCCAGCCCTATGGGCTGGAAGCGCGGCTTGGGGGGGAAGCCCGCGTCGGAGGGGGGCGGGGCCATGTGCCCCTCTCCCTCTCCTCCTGTGGGCGCCATCTTCTCGTGAGTGCCCCATACGGGCTCCTTTAGCTGATAATCTTATAATATATTTGCGGTATATGTCGCCGGGCGTTATTGTGCCCGTGGACTACATACCTTGGGGGCATATATGTTTATTTGGATATGCCTATATGCCTTTTTTAATTGCTATGCATGGGTGAAAATTTTATATAATATATATATAATACGCAGTCGTATGTCTGAATGAGTATTTCGGCTGTGTGACTGTAATATCTATGCTAGAGCATCCCTTACTATGCTGCTCTTATGTGACCTTTTTTGTGTGTTACAGGTGTCCCTGTATAAGTGCATTTTAAGGGGTCTCTCCCGGTCCTGGGGTCTCTAGATATAAATATTGTCCATCCCCAAAAATCCTCCCACCAGGACTTTTAAGGGGCATCCCGGGTTGCTTATGCGTAATTCCCTATGGTCTTGCGACTGACCACAAAAATTCACCATATGGAGGCTCTGCAGGATACCAGGCCCGGGGTCCCTTCTGGACAATCCGGGCCATGTGTAGGGTGTGGGGTATCCCTTACGGTGGAGAATGTGCTGATCTGTATACCATGCGCACAAAAGGCCATAACACGGCAGTCTGGTACCCAGCCTTCGGGGTCGGCTCCTCCCGCTTCATCGCCTTCCCCTCCCCACCTGATCCGTACCCCAAGTGATATTGGTACTAGTGGGGAGTCGCTTTCTCATGTTTGGGCTAAGTTGGCCAGCACAGAGAAAATGATTGCTAGCACAGAAGCAAGAAGGCAAGAAGCCCCAGGCTAAAAAGAGACAGTTGTCGTCGGCCCAGCCCTTGTGGGACACCGACGATGAATCCGCCGAATTGTCCGATTATTCCCCGCTTGTGGAGGGGGAATTGTATCGGGATTCAGAGGCGGACTATGGTCAGCCTGGGAATTCCAATGCCGGGCAGGCGCTGGGGGATGCCGTTGATACGGCCACTGTTTTGTCACATTTATTGGAGGTGTTGGATATTGATCCACCTGAGGCGCCCCCTCTTAAGAAGGGGGAATTTTTTGGGGCCCACAAGCCCCGTCTGGAATTCCCTACCCAGGGTCATTTTGATGCGCTGATACTTAGGGAATGGGAGAGGCCCTGTCGGCTCCCTGGTGTACCTCAGGGATGGGATAAAAATTATCCCTTTCCGGTGGAGGCGGTCAAGCGCTGGTCTTCTCCTCCCGAGGTCGACGCGCCTGTGTTAGGTTTGACCAACTCTTCTGTACTGAACACCCGGGAGGCCTCTTCACTTAAGGATGGCGAGGACAAGCGCCTGGATCAGATGGCGTGCCACGCATTTGCCAACGTGGGCTCGGCCCTACGACAGGTTAGTGCATCTGCCATGGTGTCGCTTGCTACCAGGTCTCTTATCAGCTGGATCCAGCTAGTGCTGAGTTCGCTGTACTTAAGAAGTGCGAGGTGTTCATGGATTTTGTCATGGCTGCGATGGAAGACTCCATTGTCGTGTGTAGTAGGACGTCAGCCTTGCTGGTGGCCATGCGCAGACTGGTCTGGCTCCGTTAGTGGACAGCGGACGTTGGAGCCAAGAAGTCACTCACAGCTCTCCCCTTCTTGGGGGCGCGGCTGTTTGGAGATAAATTGGACGCTGTTGCTAAAGGAGGTAAGTTACCTCAGCGGAGGAAGCGGCGCCGTCCCTTTCGGGGGGCGGGCTTGTTCACTCCTTCCTTTCGAGGGGCCAGAGCGTCTAGGGGTCTGGCCTTCTTGGGGGTCAGGGGCTCGTCCTGGAACAGAGGCAGAGGTCGGGCACGTCCCGCGGCTGCCTGGGGTTCCAAGCCCAAGCCTGCCATTAAACCGGCTCAGCAATGAAGGGGTGCCCTCACCCGTAAGGGTGGGGGGACGGCTGCGGCTCTTCTTCCAGGTCTGGGCCCGGGAGGTCACAGACAATTGGATCTTGGAAGTGGTCTCCTCCGGGTACAAGCTGGAGTTCGAGTACTGGCCCCAAGATTCTTAAGGTCTCGGGTGCCCTTGGACCCTCAGGCTGCGCAGGGGCTCCTGTTGGCAGTGAAAAGCCTTCTGGAAATGGGGGTAGCATGCCCGGTGCCTCTGCTGGAAAGAGGCAAGGGTTACTACTCCAACCTTTTCACGGTTCCCAAAAAGGAGGGTTCGATGAGACCCATTCTAGATCTCAAGGTTCTCAACAGGTTTATCAGAGCCAAAAAGTTCTGCGTAGAGACTCTGCGCTCGGCTATCAATTCCCTTCACCAAGGGGATTTCATGACGTCCATAGACCTCAAGGATGCGTATCTGCATGTTCCGATTTTTCAGGCACATCAGAGATTCCTCCGATTTGCGGTGGGGGATCAACATTATCAATTCGTAGCTCTTCCCTTCGGTCTGACCTCGGCACCGAGGGTCTTCACCAAGGTTTTTGCGGGCGTAATGGCTCTGCTCAGATCTCGGGCATTCGCATTGTGCCTTATCTGGACGATCTGTTGATCTCTGCTTCTTCCCTTCAGCAGGCAGAACTGGACACCCTCCAGGTGGTGTCGACCCTGGATCGATTCGGCTGGGTGATCAACCACACCAAGTGCTCTTTCGGTTCTCACTCAGAAGGTTGCTTTCTTGGTGGCTATTACCTCTGTTCGGCGTGTCTCTGAGTTGGCGGCTCTGTCGATTCAGGCCCCTTACTTTGAAAGACACCAGGACAAGGTGGTTTTTCGTTTTAAGCCAGATTTTCTTCCTAAGGTGGTTTCTGCCTTCCATCTCAATCAGGATTTTGTTCTTCCTTCCTTGTGTCCTAAGCCTAGCAATGACAAGGAGAGGGTCTTGCACAATTTGGATGTTGTTCGCTGTGTTAAGTACTATTTGGTGACTACTTCTTCTTTCCGCAAGACGGATGCCTTTTTCCTGGTGCCTTGCGGGCCCAGGAAAGGTTTGGCGCCCGCCAAGTCTACCATTAGCAAATGGATTCGTCAGGCCATTGTTGGGGCCTATTCTGCTAAGGGGAGGACTCCCCCTTTTTAGGTCACTGCGCATTCTACTTGTGCTTTTGGTGCGTCCTGGGCTTTTCAGCACCAGGCTTCTGTTGACCAAGTTTGTAAGGCTGCTACTTGGTCTTCCGTTCATACATTTTCCAAGTTTTACAGGGTTGATGTGCGGGCTTCAGCGGATGCTGTTTTTGGCCGCAAGGTTCTGCAAGCTGCAGTGGTTTAAGTTGGTGCATTCCTCTTACTGTTTTTGGTTCCCACCCATGACGGGCACTGCTATTGGATGTCCCAGATGTCATGACTGTGGAAGTGGAGTGTATGTCACACTTGGAATAATACCGTTTTGTGAGTACTCACCTGTAAAACGGATATTATGAGTGTGACATACACTCCGCTTCACCCCACCCTTTTGGTATTCCGGATTTTTTATATGGTGAACCATTGTTTATTTTGTTAGTATTGTTATAATTGGTTCTTCCTGGTCCCCTTACTGCTATCTTACACTGGGGAATTAGTGGGAGGTCCCAGGTATTTATGGACCGGGAGGAGCTCCTTTTTTTTGCATTCATCTCTGCTGAAGTTCGCCCTCTACTGGAGATTACCCGGATGTCATGACTGTGGAAGCGGAGTGTATTGTCACACTCATAATATCCGTTTTACAGGTGAGTACTCACAAAACGGTATTTTTAGGGCCTATTCTGCTAAAGGGAGGGATCCTCCTTTCCGAGTCACTGCTCATTCTACCCGTGCTGTTGGGGCCTCCTGGGCCTTTCAGCACCAGGCTTCTGTTGAACAAGTTTGTAAGGCTGCTACTTGGTCTTCTGTTCATACCTTTTCCAAGTTTTACAAGGTTGATGTTCGGGCCTCAGCGGATGCTGTTTTTGGCCGCAAAGTTCTGCAGGCGGCAGTGGTTTGAACTGCGCATTTTTGCCTTTTGGGATCCCCACCCGTTGTTGGACACTGCTATTGGATGTCTGGGACATAATGAATCCTTACTGGAGCAGGGCGTGCTGCATACTTAGAATAATACCATTCTGTGAATACTCACCTTGTAGAATGGGTATTATAAGTATGCAGCACGCCCTGCTCCATCCCACCCTGAGTTTTTATTCTTGGATCCTCTATATGGTGAATGTTTTCCTGGTTAATCTTGTTATTGGCTTCTCCTGGTTCCCTTACTGCTGTTTTATACTGGGGAATTTAGTGGGAGGTCCCGGGTATACAAGTACCGGGAGAGGCCTCTCTTTTGCCATCTCTGCAGTAAAGCGCCCTCTTGTGGACTATATTCCAAAGGTAATGAATCATTACTGGAGCAGGGCGTGCTGCATACTTATAATACCCATTCTACATGGTGAGTATTCACAGAATGGTATTATTCCAAGTATACAGCACGTCCTGTTCCAGAATATTCCTTACACATGGGTTATACATCCACAAGATGGCGCTGGACTGCATAAGAAAACTTGTGGCCGCTCCCAGCCCCTTAAATTGCCAGAAACCTCCCACCAATTCCCAGTTCTTATCTGCAGTCTGGACTGCGAAGATAGAAGATTGCTCTCTATACTGCTCAGGTGAGCGGCGCTTATCAGCCTGCGGCCCTGCAGGACTATTCCCACCTGTTTTCAGACCCACTGCCTCGCAGCCTTGGCTGACTGGTTCGGGTGAAGGTAGGACTGCTCCTACCGCAATCCCTGCACTGACATGGGTAGACGGTATAGGCTTATGGTGAACCTTGTGGCATGCTCCTTCCTGCACTCTGGGTCTTCCTTACCCAATCCGTCCCCCCCTTCTTAATTTTATTATTGTGTTGCTGTGTTTTTTACTTAATATGCTTGCCGCCGCACCGCTTGTACAGCGCTCCGCGGACGGTGGCGACATTGCCTCAGCTGCTGCTGTGCCGTCATTGGACGGCGAGATCAGGTGGGACGTGATTCGCGCTCTTGGGGGGGGGGGCGGGGTCTGCAGATGACGCTTTTGGCGTCACATCTCCGTGGCCCGCCCTTCGAGGTCTGTGCGGGTGCTATTTTACTTCTCTTCCTCCTTCGCTCGTGCTGCGTGCGCTGCTGCTCCATTACCAGTGCGGTCCGTGAGTGTCCCTGTGGGGTGTTTTTTTCTGTCTTTTTATGTCTTTCAGGCGGGATAAACGTCACTGTGGTTTCTCCCGGCCCTCTTCCCTTTGGTAATCTCCCACCTCCTTAGCGGGTTTTTGGGGCATCCCGGGTGACTATTACTAGCCTTAACCCTATATTGGCCTGTTGTGCCACTCAAATCACCATATGGAGGCTTCTGGGGATAATGTGCCTGGGGTTCCTTCGGGACAAGCCCGGCTGTGTGTTGCGTGTTGGGTTTCCCCTGTGAGTGACGATGTTAGGGTATGTGTAAACTTCGCCCAGCAGGTACTTGCGCTGCAGTCCGGGCTTTCTGTTGTGGCCCTTGGTGCTGCGCCCCTTTTGGCTTCGCCTACCCCTCCACGCTTAAATCTGACCCCCAGTGAGGGGCGTACTAACGGGGGCTCTCAGTCTCATTTGGCTGCACGGGTGGCCAGCATTGAAAAACATATTGCAGGGTCAGCCCCGCGTAAGGCTTCTGCAAAGAAGCGGCATTTGTCTCCCGCTGCTTCCCTCTGTCCTGTAAAGGATGAGGGACCTTACTTACTTTCTGGCCCTTACCCCCTCGAGGAGGGGGAATTGTTTTCTGATTCAGAACCCTCTGAAGAACAACCTACGATCTATGGTGGTACTGGGTCTCCCTTTGGGGAAGACCCATAGTCCTCAGATGATACTGACAGGTTGTTGAGTCACATATTCGAAGTGCTTTGCATTTCTCCTCCTGCAGTGGCTCCGCAGCAGCAGGGTGAGCTTTTTGATACGGTTAAGCCACGCTTGGAGTTCCCTGAGCAGACTCCCTTTAATAATCTAGTGCTCAAGGAATGGGAACCACCTAGCAGGTTGCCTGGGGTGCCCAAGAGTTGGGACAAGAGGTACCCCTTTCCTGCTGATGTGATTAAACGTTGGTCCCAAGGTGGATGCGCCCGTTCTAGGATTGTCAAATACATCTGTCATGCATTCTCCTGACACTACTACCCTGCGGGATGGTGAGGACCGGCGCATGGACCAGCTCCTGTCATGCTTTTGCCTGTGTGGGGACTGCACTGCGCCCGGTTTGTGCCTCTGCCATTACGGCTATTGCTATTAAAGGGCTGCTTAAGTGTCTCTTAGATGGGGCCTCTGATGACGCGGAAGGTGAAGACTATAGATCTCTCCTGCTTTGCTATGAATTTGTTGTATATATTCTCTCTGCCATGGATGATGTCATTAGAATGTGTGGAAGGACATCTGCCCTTTTGGTGGCTATACGCCGCTCTGTCTGGCTGCGTCAGTGGGTAGCTGATAATGCGTCTAAGAAGGCTCTCACTGTGTTCGCCTTTAAGGGGTTGCGCCTCTTTGGTGAACGCTTGGACTTTCGGGGGTCTGTTGCCTCTTTCCCCTCCTTTCGGGCTTCCAGGGCTGGTCGAGGAGTTTCCTTTGCTGGAGCACGGATCCCGGATGGCTCAAAACCCTCTGTCAGCTCGGGGTTTGTGCCTTGCTGTCCAAAACCTTCTGGAGTTGGGGGTCCTCTGCCCGGTGCCTTTCTGGGAAAGGGGCAGAGGCTTCTATTCCAATCTCTTCACAGTCCCCAAAAAGGACGGGTCCCTCAGGCTCATCCTGGATTTAAAGCGCCTCAACAGGTTTGTCAGATTTAAGCATTTTCGCATGGAAACCCTGAGCTCAGCAGTCAATTCAATGCGCCCAGGTGATTTCATGACCTCTGTAGACATCGAGGACGCTCACCTTCACGTACCAATCTTTCCAGGTCATCAGAAATTCCTCAGGTTCGCTCTGGAGCATCAGCACTACCAATTTGTGGCCTTGCTTTTCGGTATCACCTCGGCTCCCAGGGTATTCACCAAGGTGCTGGCGGGCGTGATGGCTCTGCTGAGATCTCAGGGCATTCGCATCCTTCCTTATCTGGACGACATTCTCATCACGTCTCAGTCCTTCCATCAGGTCGAGCTGGATACCCAGATGGTGGTGTCCACACCGGAGTCCTTCGGCTGGGTGATCACCCAGCCGAAGTCTTCCCTGTCCCCTTCACTGGTGAGGTCCTTTCTGGGCATGACTCTGGATACATCTCAGGTCAAGGTTTTTCTCCCTCAGCAGAAGTCTTCAAGCTCAGGCCCAGTTTCTGCTGTCTTGTCCTCATCCCTCCATCTGGCAGGGGATGCAGCTGGTGGGACTGATGGTGTCTTGCTTCGAGGCGGTACCCTATACTCAATTTCACATGAGACCTCTTCAGCTACACCTTTTGTCAGTATGGGATCAGGTCCCTGGATCAGGTGTTTGTTCTGTCCCCTCTGGCCAGGCGGTCTCTCTCGTGGTGGCTGGACTCAAGGATCCTCTTGGTGGGCATGACCTTTCTGTCCCCTTGCTGGGAGACTGTCACCACGGATGCCAGTCTGACAGGCTGGGGGGGCTTCTGGAAGTCCTTGAAATTCCAGGGTCCGTGGAGTCCTCAGGAGGCTCATACCCCTATCAACATCCTGAAATTGAGGGCGATAAGGTTGGTTCTCGCCCAATTGACTCCACACCTTCGGGGTCGGGCTGTTCAGATCCGCTCGGACAACCAGACGGTGGTTGCCTACATCAATCATCATGGAGGGACCCGGAGCAAGAGGGCCCTCAAGGAAGTGTCCCTGATACTGTCTTGGGCGGAGGAGAATGTTCAATGCATCTCAGCTGTGTACATCCCGGGGGTGGAGAATCTGGAGGCAGACTCTCTGAGCAGGGGGACTTCTTGTCTGCGAGAATGGTCCCTCAGCAGCAGGGTGTTTCGCTCCCTGTGCCACCGCTGGGGTCAGCCGGATGTGGATTTGTTTGGGTCCCGTCACAATCACAAGCTTCCAGTCTTTGTCTCTCTGTTACAGGACCCTCTGGCCTTGGCCATGGATGCATTAGCAATGTCTTGGAAGAGTTTTCAGCTCCTCTATGTATTCCCTCCGCTTCCTCTGCTGGGCAGGGTGCTGCGCAAGATAGCCCAGGAAGGGGTGCCAACCATTCTGGTGGCCCCCTGTTGGCCAAGAAGGGTGTGGTTCGCAGATGCAGTGCAGTTGGCAGTAGATCAGTATGCCCTGCCCAAGGATCCAGACCTGCTCACTCAGGGGCAGCTACGCCATCCCAATTTACAAACGCTGGTTTTAACGGCATGGCTGCTGAAAACTCCATCTTGATGGAGAAGGGGCTGCCTGCTTCTGTAGTTACCATGATTAGGGCTAGCAAGAAATCCTCATCCTTTATCTACTATAGGGTATGGCATGCTTTCATTGCTTGCGTGTGAGTCTAAGTCCCTTCCCTGTCTGATGTTTTCTGTACCCAGGATCCTGGAATTCCTGCAACATGGTTTGGACTTGGGTCTTCAACTTAGTACCCTCAAAGGTCATGTTTCAGCCTTGGCTGTTTTCTTCCAAAGATCCTTTGCCAACCATCGTTTCGTTAAGACCTTCTTCCAGGGGGTTACTCACGTGCGACCTCCATGTAAGCCTATGTTACCAGTCTGGGATTTGAATTTGGTCTTATCCGCTATGCAGGGTCCTCCCTTTTGAGCCTCTGTGTAGGGCCCCTTTGTCTATCTTGACGCTTAAGGTAGCATTTTTGGTGGCTATCACTTTTGTTAGGCGTGTTTCTGAGTTGCCGGCGCTTTCCATCAAACCTCCTTATTTTGAGAGACACCAGGACAAGGTGGTGTTTCGGTTTAAGCCAGATTTTCTGCCTAAGGTTGTGTCTGCTTTTCACCTCAATCAGGACATTGTCTTGCCTTCTCTGTGTCCTAATCCTAGTAACCCTAAGGAGAGGGTCGTACATTGTCTGGATTTGGTTGGGACTTTGAAGTTTTATTTAGTAGCTACTGAATCCTTCAGGAAGACTGATGCTCTTTTTGTTCTCTCTACTGGACCTAAGAAGGGTTTGTCTCCGGCTAAATCCACCATCAGTAAGTGGATACGTCTAGGCTGTGGTACAAGCCTATTCTGCTAAGGGGAAGGAGCCTCTCTTCGCCTTACTGCTCATTCTACTCGGGCTATTGGTGCCTCTTGGGCTTTTCAGCACCAAGTTTTACAAGGTTGATGTTAGGGCCTCAGCTGATGCTGCTTTTGGCCGTAAAGTTCTGCAGGTGGCAGTGGTTTAAACTATCTGCTGTTACCTTTGGGGATCCCACCCTACCTTACGGACACTGCTATTGGATGTCCCATGTGTAAGGAATATTCTGGAACAGGACGTGCTGTATACTTGGAATACTACAATTCTGTGAGTACTCACCTGTAGAATTGGTATTATAAGTATACAGTACGTCCTTGTTATCATTATTTTTGGTTACCTCTGTATGGTGATTGTTCATTTTGTGTTTATTATTCTCCCGGCTTCTTGTATAACTGCTTGTCAACACTGGGAATTGGTGGGAGGTTCCTGGCTATTTAAGGGGCCGGGAGTGGCCACAAGTTTTTTTCTGCAGTCCAGCACCATCTTGTGGATGTATAACCCATGTGTAAGAAATATTCTGGAACAGGACGTGCTGTATACTTATAATACCAATTCTACAGGTGAGTACTCACAGAATTGTATTTTCTCATCTCTTCCATTCCGGGGCACCACCAGTAGCAACACATGGGAGCGGATATCAGACGCCTGGGTCCGGTAGGTTGTTTTCGTCTGGATATTATATCGAGTTCAGGAACAGGCCTGGTCCTGAACTCGATATAGTATCCAGGTTTGTGGCGTCCAAGCCTTTCTGTGTCACGGAAAGGATGGCAGCTCGCATCCGCGCAATAGTGCTCTTGCTGGACCGGGGAGCTGTAGTTCCTGTGCCCCCCTCAGAGTGGGGCTGTAGCTTCTACTCAATACTATTTGTCATCCTCAATAAGGACCGGACTGTTCGGCCGATCCTGGATCTCTCAGAAATCTGAACAGTGTAAGGAGCAGGGTGGAGATCTGCTGGCAGGGGTCTAGTCAAGGTGGCAACTTAGCTCTGTGCCCGTAATCTACTAACAGCCCTGGTAATAACTGGATCTCCCCGCAAGGGTAGACTGTGCTGCAGGAACAGTCAGGGTTGTGCCCGGAGGATCATAAGCTGTAGGATAAGTAGAGTAAAACGGGTCCAGAACCTCGGTTCAAAGCGAAGGTCTAGGTTGGCAGCGGTGGTTCGGAAAGGTGGTAGTACAGGCAGGGGTCAGCACAGGTAGCAAAGGTAGCTAAAATGTAAGCATTTTACATTTGTTAAGATATGCTATAGTCAAAGGCCAGCAATATTGACCAACTGTACTTGTGTTTGAACCATTATCCAGTACCATTTGGTTTATTAGAAAATGCTATTTTCATTCGATAGGCTCCTCTGTTTGTATGACCAAAGCCTATCCTTTTAAAGTTTTGCTTACTTATGGCTGTTCTAGGCCTTTTCTAAGGCTACATTCACATCTCTCTGGCCACTTTGTGATATGTGTATTGCGGCAGTGTTTCCAGTTTATATTTGCATTTGCGACTGCAAAAGAAACAATTCCTGTTTCCCGGTCCTAGGCCACATTAAAATCTATGGTGCCGCAAACGCAAAACACATGTGGTACCACATGAAAAACGCACTTCCTCATTTAGAAGCTGGCAGCCTCGGCAAGGTGCTGCCTATAACCTATATAATGCCGGCTAACCTATATAATTTATGTATTTGTGTTTTGCCATTGTATTTTCCTTAACCAAACAGTAATTCTATGATTCTCAGAGATGGTGAAACAGGAAAAACCATGTGGCAAGGAGCAGAAGATCTTTCCTTTCCAGGAGTTGAGCATGAAGGTACAGTAACTCGTGCAATTATACTACTATTCCTAGTATGTCACACACCCCACTTCCAAAGATCCATGACACTTGGGAAACCGGCCTGTAGAGGGCGATCTTGCAGAGATGACATGGAAAAAGGAGCCCCTCCTGGTCCATAAGTACCGGGTTCCTCCCACTATTCCTCAGTCTTTTGTCTCTGCAGTCGGCAAAGCAAGTCAGAAGATGACTCTCTCTTCCTTGCAGGTAGCCGGGGTATTTTTTTATGTCTATTTCTGCCCGGACTTCTTTTTCTTTTAAAAATTAAGCTATAACAATATGCCTCCCAGCTTAGGCTGCAGGCTCCGGCAATGGTAGCAGCACCTCTGGGTGCATAGGGGAGCTTGCTCCCCCCCGTGAGACCCCATACTAAGGGGTAGGCGGTGTCCAGATTGGTGATCCCCGGCTTGGGATCCCCTGTCCCTATTGCCCTTTCACCTATTGGTGTGGGCCCCCCCCCCCCCTGCAGTGTCTCTCCGTGCCCCTTGGGGGGAGGAGGGCCTTTCTCCCATAATAAAGCTATAAAATCACATGGGAAAAGTGTGTGTGTGTCTGTGTGTGTTTTAGCACTGTTCAACAGCACAAGTATCGCAGGAAGCTCAGCTTGTGGCAAGTCTTTGCTTTTAAAATAGATGGTGTAATCTTCAAATTCGGCCATTGTTGATTTTCAGCTGGTTCAGGCTGCTGCTCCTCCGCTGTGGTTAAGGAGAGGGCAGGGCCAGGAGCTCAGCTATATTGGCTTCACTGGTGTTTTTTTCTGGCCCGCCCTCTCCCTCCTGTCTCTCCCTCCTGTCTCTCCCTCCTGTCTCTCCCTCCTGTCTCTCCCTCCTGTCTTTCCTCAGGACATGTGAGTTTTTGCCACTTGTGTTATATATTCTTATGTATATATTTACTCTATTTTTCAGTAGCTAGCTCCAGCTCTGTCTAGAGAGACAACACTTTGATTGCACAGGCTGGAGTTTCTTTGTAAACACTCCCCTGTGCTGAGCTGCCTCACCTACACTTGTGTGCAAGCCTAACTGCTGCTAAAGCCATTATTTGTGGCTGGAGCAGCTGGCCTGTTGTCCAGCCTTCTTTGGAGCCTTGACTCTGGATATGCTGGGTTGTGACTACTGAAGAAAATCTGTCTTATAGATACACAGATATATGTATTGGTTTTGAGTGATGTGTATGTTTGGCTTATGTCCTCCTGCCCTTATGTTCAGGTTTTGTGTTCCACTTTAAGGTGGACCTGGATTCATGTTACCTGGCTCTATGTGTTAAAGACCAACAACATAGAAACATAGAAGGTTGACGGCAGAAGGAGACCTTATGCTCCATCTAGTCTGCCTTTAAAGTGGACCAACACCCACGGGTGATCGGTCCGGGAATCTATAAGATTCCCGGGCCGATCACCCCCCACCCCGCGGGACATCCGAGATCGGGATGTCCCGCGGGGTGAAACCCCCCCAAACACCCCAAACTCCTTACCGTATCTTCGGCGGCGGCCGGCCGCTGCCGCCTCCCTCGCGCTCCTGTAGGTGTGCTCGCGCCCGCGCCGGCCGTCTGCGAATGGCCGGCGGGGGCGCGCGCGCGCCGAAAGTGACGCGAGGGAGGCGGCGGCGGCGGCTGCCGCTTAGACGTTCCTGATCCTCGCTTGTACGTCGGCGCTGGGAGCGGGGAGAGGTGAGTTTTTCGGGGGGTTAGGGGGGGTTTCACACAGCGGGGCACCCCGATCGGGGGTGCCCCACCGAAGTGGACCAAGACCCAGGATAGTCAAAATCCTGGGTGTTGGTCCACTTTAAATAGTCCTAAAGGATTAAAAAAAAAAAAAATCCTCCCACTTGGGACTTGAAGGGGCATCCCGGGTAGCTTTAACAGCGTAATTCCCTCTGGTCATTGTGACTACCTTAAAGATCACCATATGGAGGCTTCCCAGTATACCGGGCTTAGGCTCCCCTCAGGGCAGTCCCCGCAGTGTGTGGATTGTGGGGTATCCCTTGTGGGGGATAATGTACTTGTTTGCATACTTTGTGCTCAACCGGCCATAACGCAGCAGTTGGGGGCCCAGGCCTCTGGGTCTGTGGCCCTGGCCTTTTCTCCTACCCCACCCCGCCTTATCCGTACCCCAGATGATGTTGTCACAGTTGGGGAGTTGCAATCTGATATGTGTGCCAGATGGCTAATATTCAGAAAGTTATTTCTAGCTCTGTGGCCAGAAAGGCCTCGGCTAGAGAAAAAAAAAAAAATAATAATTTGGGGGGGGAGAAAAAAAAAAAAACTCCCACTTGGGACTTGAAGGGGCATCCCAGGTAGCAATTGCGTAAAACCCAGATATAATTGGCGACTATAATCAATTATAAGTATAATACTAAAGCATCATATGGAGGCATTTCAGGTTAATGGGCTTGCCATTCCCTTGGCACAGACTCGGCAATGTTTTGGATGTGGGGCATCCCTTGTTTGGGATAACGGAGTTCTTGCGTCCCTTGTGCACAATTAACCATTATGCAGCAAACTGGGGCCCAGGCTTCAGGGTCTGCGGCTACTGCCTCTTCTACTCTGCCGTGTCTTGTCCGTACCCCCAGTGATATTGTCATGGGTGGTGAGTCGCATTCTGATTTATGTGCCAGATTGGCTCATCTTGAAGGATTTATGTCTACCTCTGTGGCTAAGAAGGCCTCAGCTAAAAGAAAGCATGTGACTCATGCCATCTTGGCAAGTGAGTTGGACAATTGCGAATTGCTTGATTGGTCTGACCCTTCTAAGTTAGAAGAAGGGGAATTATATGAGGATTCAGATGTTTCTGACGAACAGCAATTTGTTGGTACTGAAAGTGAGCAGGGTGAAGAGAGTGTTGTGGTTACCCCAAAAGCTCTTGCCCAGTTATTTGACGTTTTTGTTATTACTCCTCCTGAAGTAGTCCCTCTCAAGAGAGGGGAATTCTTTAGAGCCTCTAAACCTCGTTTGATATTATTTTTAAAGAATGGGAGAAGCCTGCGCGGCTTCATGGCATTCCCTTGGGCTGGGACAAAAAATATCCCTTTCCAGCTGATATGGTTAAACGTTGGTCATCACTTCCTGAGGTGGATGCCCCTGTACTTCCTGACTCCACTACACTCAAGGATGGAGAGGACAAACGTATTGATCAAATGGCGTGCCACGCTTTTTCCAGTGTAGGCTCGGCCTTGCGGCCTGTTGGCGCTTCGGCGCTTATGTCGGTGGCTATTAGGTCTGTTTTGAGAGACCTAATGAATAACTCAGGGCTTGATCCGGCCTCTGATGAGTACGCCGCTCTTAAGCGTTGTGAGATGTTTGCATCTTTTGTACTTTCTGCTTTAGATTATACTCTGCTCATGTGCAGCAGAACCTCTGCCTTGTTAATCGCCATTCGGCGGTCAGTATGGTTGAGACAGTGGGCGGCGGATGTTGTAGCCAAGTAATCGCGTACAGCGCTTCCGTTTGTGGGATTGCGCCTATTTGGAGAAAAATTGGGTTCTGAAAGTAGTTTCCTCCGGTTACAAACTGGAATTCGAGTCCCGGCCTCCTCCCAGATTTTTCATGTCCCGGATGCTGTCAGATCCGGCAATTGCGCAGGGACTGCGGGCAGCAGTAGCGAATCTGTTAAACATGGCTGTCATCTGCCTAGTGCCTCCGGCGGAAATGGGTTTGGGGTTTTACTACAACCTATTCACGGTACCCAAGAAGGATGGCTCTGTTCGGCCTATTCTAGACCTAAGGAGACTCAATCAATTTATCAGTTTCAGAAGATTCCGCATGGAGTCTCTGCGATCAACGATCGATGCTCTCCGTCAGGGGGACTTCCATAGACATCAAGGATGCTTATTTGCACATTCCTATTTTCCGGGTCACCAGAGATTTCTCAGGTTCTCGATAGAAGACCAGCATTATCAATTTGTGGCCCTGCCATTCGGCCTTACCTCAGCCCCAAGAGTCTTTACCAAGATGCTGGCAGGAGTGATGGCTATATTCTGGGTCCAGGGCATCCGCATTGTGCCTTTTCTGGACGATCTTCTTATTGCGGCCTCCTCCCTCGAACAACCAGAGTTGGACACCAGGATGGTGGTCTCTACGCTAGAGAGGTTCGGATGGGTAATAAGTTACCCCAAATCCTCTCTCTGTCCGTCCAGGGAAATTCCCTTCCTGGGCCTGATTCTGGAATGGTTCTGATTCAGAACTTGATTCGTCTATTCTTGTCCAACCCTCGTCAGTCTATCTGTCTAGGGATGAGACTAGTGGGATTGATGGTAGCTGCATTCGTGGCAGTCCCGTTTGCCCAGTTTCACATAAGGACGCTTCAGCTCTTCCTCTTGGCAAAGTGAGACAGGTGCCCACTATCATTAAATCAGACTTGTCTGTTGTCTCCCCACGTTTTGCAGTCCCTTCAGTGGTGGTTAATATTGCACAACCTCCAGAAGGGCAAGTCATTTCTGACTCCGCGTTGGGAACTGGTTACCACGGATACCAGCCTGGTAGGCTGGGGGGGGCTTCTGGAAGAAGCATCAGTTCCAAGGATTGTGGGGGCCTCAGGAGGCTCATTCTCCAATCTATGCATTAGAGCTTCGGGCCATACATCTTGTTCTACTTCGACTGACCCATTTCTTACAGGGTCTGCCAGTTTAGATTCGGTCAGACAACCGAACAGCTGTTGCATACATCAATCACCAGGGAGGGACTCGCAGTTGGGGTGCCCTCCGTGAAGTGTCTCTGATCCTTCAGTGGGCAGAGATCATTGTTCCCTGCATATCAGCAGTTTACATTCCGGGGATAGAGAATGTGGAGGCGGACTCCCTGAGCAGGGGATGTTATCGGCAGGGAG
The DNA here is from genome assembly GCA_027917425.1 of Gastrophryne carolinensis. Taxonomy (NCBI): domain Eukaryota; kingdom Metazoa; phylum Chordata; class Amphibia; order Anura; family Microhylidae; genus Gastrophryne; species Gastrophryne carolinensis. Next base: position 200,768,212 of record CM051237.1, read on the forward strand.
AATGGTCTTTCAATCCAAGGGTCTTTCAGTTCCTCTGTCACAAGTGGGGGACTCCACGGTTGGGCCTGTTGGCTTCTCATCACAATCACAAGCTGCCAGCTTTTGTGTCTCTATCCCAGGATCCTCTGGCAGTGGATGCCATGTCTCTGGCCTGGAGGGATCTGGGGTTCCTATATCTGTTTCCCCCATTCTCCATGATCATTCTCCATGGGATGTCCCAAGTGTCATGGATCTTTGGAAGTGGGGTGTGTGACATACTAGGAATAATACCATTTTGTGAGTACTCGCCTGTAAAATGGTTATTACGAGTATGTCACACACCCCACTTCCCCCGCCCTTTTTTCTAGGGATCCTTTATATGGTGATTATTATTGAATATAATTGGCTCTTCCTGGTTCTCACTGCTTTTTAATAAGACTGAGGAATAGTGGGAGGAATCCGGTACTTATGGACCAGGAGGGGCTCCTTTTTCCATGTCATCTCTGCAAGATCGCCCTCTACAGGCCGGTTTCCCAAGTGTCATGGATCTTTGGACGTGGGGTGTGTGACATACACGTAATAACCATTTTACAGGTGAGTACTCACAAAATGGTATTATTCCAAGTATGTCACACACCCTGCTTCCAATATTTATGACATATGGGTTATGGTCCAGTAGAGGGCGAACTTCTGCAGAGACCGGGAGGGGCAAAAAAAGAAGCCCCTCCCGGTCCATAAATACCTGGGACCTCCCACACATTCCCCAGTTCTTCTCTGCAGGACGGCGAGCAAGTCGGAAGATGTATGCTGCTCTTCCTTGCAGGTAAGCCGGGCTTACACCCGGCCATTCTTTGCCCTATTTCTGGCCTGACCTTTTACATTAAGCCCAATACCAGCCTCCCAGCCTTGGCTGCAGGTCCGGGTAAGGGTAGGCATCACCTTAATAGGTGTTTAGGGAGCCATGCTCCCCCGTGAGACCCCATACAAGGGGGTAGGCGGTATCCGGGTTGGTGATCCCGGTTTGGGATGCCCTGTCCCTATTGCCTTGTCCCTTACACCCATGGTGTGGGATTTCCCCCCTTCCGGGCCCCTCTGTTAACCCTCCATGGGGGGGGGTGGGGAGAATGTGCTTTATCCTCCTTCCTTTCGTGTGTGTGTGTGTGTGTTGTGTGCTTGCGGTGCTACACGTTGCAGGACGCCATTTCTCTTTTCTGATGATATCTGCTGAGGGGAGCTTCTTCCGATGTATGTGCTAGGCTGGCCAACATTGAGAACATTATTTCTAGCTCAGCGGGCAGAAAGGCCCCTGCTAAGAAAAGGCATCTGTCACCGGCTGCACCAGTACTTGATTTTGATGATTATGACTCTCTTGACTGGTCTGATTATTCCCCGCTTGAGGAGGGGGAATTGTTTGCTGAATCTGAGACTGAAGAACTGCAGTTATTTGATTCTGATGCCGGGCAGGCGCTGGGGGATGCTGTGGATACCCCCATAAGTCCTGGCCCATCTCTTAGAGGTCCTGGATATTGCCCTGCCAGTGGAGGCCCCTCCTAAGAAGGGGGAATTCCTTGGGTCCTCTAAGCCCCGCTTGGAGTTTCCAAATCAGGATCATTTTGATAACATGATTCTTAGAGAATGGGAGAAGCCGAGTCGTCTTCCCGGCGTTCCTCAGGGATGTGATAGGAGGTATCCCTTTCCGGTGAAGCGCTGGTCTTCCCCTCCCGAGGTCGATGCGCCTGTCCTAGGATTGTTCCAACACCTCCGTTGTACACACTCCGGACGCCACTACCCTTAAAGATGGCAAGGACAAGCACATTGATCTGATGGCATGCCATGCCTTTGCCAGTGTGGGCTCAGTCCCTGCGGTCCGTGTGTGCCTCTGCGCTCGTGGCTGTGGCTACCAGGGCTGTGGTTAGGGACATGTTAATTGGTTCCCAGATCAACCCGGCCAGCGGTGAATTCACAGCCCTTAAGAGGTGTGAATTGTTCATGATTTTTGTCTTGGCGGCTATGGATGACACTATTATCATGTGTAGTAGAACCTCGGCTCTGCTGGTGGCCATGCGCCGATCGGTCTGGCTACGCCAGTGGGCGGCTGACCTTGCGGCCAAGAAATCTCTTACAGCACTGCCCTTCCTGGGTAGGCGGCTGTTTGGAGACAAATTGGATTCTGTGGCGAAAGGTGGAAAGCTACCTCAGCGTAAGAAGCAGCGTCGCTCCTTTCGAGGGGCAAGCTCCTTCAACCCTTCCTTTCGTGGTGCCAGAGTGGGCAGTCTTGCCTACTCTAACTTCAGAGGTGATTCCTGGAACAGAGGCAGAGGACGTGCTCGTCCGGCCTCTACCTGGGGTTCCAAGCCCAAGCCCGCTGCCAAGCCAGCACAGCAATGAGGAGGCACCCTCACCCTTACGGGTGGAGGCACGGCTGCGGTTCTTCTTCTTCCAGGTCTGGGCCCAGGAGATCACAGACAAATGGATTTTAGAAGTGGTTGTGACAGACGCTCTGTCTTTTGGATGTCATCACTATTCAGTTGCCCACCGGGTCATTCACTGGCCTTGTCTTAATTAGGTCATTGTATTTTGATACTGTTACAGGCAATGTCATTGTATTTTGACTGCCATTGTGTATTGTTGATTACGTCACAGTCAATGGCATTGTCCTGATTGATTATAATTATATTACAGCCTGCTATTGTTCTACTAATTGCGTCACCGGCAGAGTTGAGGGATTGTTTGCCCTGCTGCTATTGGTCAGTGTGGTTGTCATTGCATGGAGACTTGTGTATATAAGGCCTAGAGTGCCACTAATAAAAAGACTTCACCTTCACCCTCAATACTGAGTTCTGTCTCTTATTGGGGGAAACGCTATATTACAATTCACTAGCCCTTGTAAGGGCTGTTCCTGTTTCCTCACGGACGACTCTGGAATTCCAGCAGCACCTCTTACGATTGGGAAAAGGACGTCTCGGGCGGTGAAGCCCTCCGGCGATAAGGGTTATCGCTACAGTGGTCTCTTCCGGGTACAAACTGGAGTTCGAGTACCGGTCTCCTCACAGATTCCTCAGATCTCAGGTGCCCTCGGATCCCGGGGCTGCACAGGGGCTCCTGTGGGCAGTAAAAGATCTTCTGGACATGGAGGTCATATGCCCGGTGCCTTTCTCTGAGAGAGGCCGGGGCTATTATTCCAACCTCTTCACGGTTCCCAAAAAGGATGGTTCCATAATACCCATTCTGGATCTGAAGCTTCTCAACAGGTTCATTCGAACCAAGAAGTTCCGCATGGAGACTTTGCGCTCAGCCATCCTTTCTCTTCGTCAGGAGGACTTCATAACGTCCATAGACATCAAGGATGTTTACCTTCATGTACCTATCTTCCCAGCACACCAGAGATTTCTCAGGTTTGTGGTGGGAGATCAGCATTTTCAGTTTGTTGCCCTCCCTTTCGGGCTGACCTCGGCACCAGGGGTGTTCACCAAGGTGCTGAACGACATCTTCATTACGGCATCCTCTCTCACACAGGCGGAGCTAGACACCAGGATGGTGGTGACGATGCTGGAGAGGTTCGGCTGGGTGATCACCCATCCCAAGTCTTCTCTATCCCCGTCAAGGGGGATTTCGTTTCTGGGCATGAATCTGGATACCGAGGGGGTTCCTACCTGCAGATGGTTCAAGATCTGATACGTCTCCTCCTGTCCAACCCTCGCCCCTCTATCCGGCTAGGGATGAGACTGGTGGGATTGTGGCGATGGTGGCGTCCTTCGAGGCAGTTCCCTTTGCTCAGTTCCACATGAGGTCGCTTCAGCTCCATTTACTGTTGGCTTGGGACAGATGTCCGCTGTCATTGGATCAGTCATTTCTGATGTCTCCCCTGGTTCGGCAGTCTCTTCAGTGGTGGCTGGAACCAAGGAATCTTCTGAGGGGCAGGTCTTTTCTGACCCCTTGTTGGGAGACGGTCACCTCGAATGCCAGCCTGTCGGGCTGGGGGGGTTTCTGTAAGGAACTTCAGTTCCAGGGGCTGTGGGGTCCTTGGGAAGCCCACACCCCCATCAATGTCTTGGAGCTGAGAGCTATTCGGTTGGTGCGGTCACGCTTGACGCATCACCTCCTGGGTCTACTGGTTCGGGTTCGATCAGACAATCAGACTGCGGTCGCTTACATCAATCACCAAGGAGGGACTCGCAGCAGGAGTGCCCTCAGGGAAGTTTCTCTGATTCTTGCATGGGCGGAGAGCAATGTCCCATGCATTTCAGCGGTGTACATTCCGGGTGTGGAGAACATGGAGGCGGACTCCCTGAGCAGGGGTTTCTCTCGCCGAGGGGAATGGTCTCTCGATCACAAGGTATTCTGGTCCCTTTGTCACAAGTGGGGGATTCCGGAGGTGGATCTCTTTGCCTCACGTCACAATCACAAGCTTCCTGCATTTGTGACTCTGTTTCAGGATCCTCTGGCCCTGGCAGCGGACGCCATGTCTCTTGCCTGGAGGGATCTGGGGTTCCTGTACCTGTTTTCCCCCTTCTCCATGGTGGGCAAGGGGTGCGCAAGCTGGCTCAAGAGGGTGCGCCAGCAATTCTGGTGGCCCCAAGGTGGCCAAGACAGGTTTGGTTCGCAGACGTCGTACGGCTGGCGGTAGATCAGTACAGGTTGCCCCTGTTTCCGGATCTGATCACTCAAGGTCAACTTTGTTACCCCAATTTACAAACGCTGGCTTTGACGGCGTGGCTGCTGAAACCTCCATCTTAAAAGATGAAGGCTTGTCTGATGCTGTGATTCAGACACTTGTTAGGGCTAGGAAGAGGTCTTCCTCTAACATCTACTACAGGACTTGGAGGTACTATATTGATTGGTGTGAGGCTAGGGCCTTGCCTTGCAGGGTGCTTTCGATCCCTAGGATTTTGGATTTTCTTCAACCTGGTCTGGACCTGGGTTTCCAGCTTAGTACCTTGAAAGGGCAGGTCTCTGCCCTGGCGGTCTTCTTTCAAAGGTCCTTTGCTCTTCATCTTTTGGTTAAAACTTTTTTCCAGGGGGTCACTCATGTGCGGCCCCCTCGAAAGCCTTTGTTGCCTGTTTGGGATTTGAATTTGGTTCTCTCGGCCCTAGAGTGGCCTCCTTTTGAGCCGGTGCAGGATGTTGCACTTTCTATGCTTACACAAAAGATTGCCTTTTTGGTGGCTATTACCTCTGTTCGGGGTGTCTCTGAGTTGGCGGCTCTTTCCATTCAAGCCCCTTACTTTGAGAGACACCAGGACACGGTGGTTTTTCGTTTTAAGCCAGATTTCCTTCCTAAGGTGGTTTCTGCCTTCCATCTCAATCAGGATGTGGTTCTCCCTTCCTTGTGTCCTAAGCCTAGCAATGACAAGGAGAGGGTCCTGCATTCTTTGTATGTGGTTCGTTGTGTGAAGTACTATTTGGTGGCTACTTCTTCCTTTCGTAAGACGGACGCCTTGTTCGTGGTGCCCTCCGGGCCCCGAAAAGGTTTGGCGCCTGCCAAGTCTACCATTAGTAAATGGATACGTCAGGCCATTGTTGGGGCCTATGCTGCCAAGGGGAGGGTTCCCCCTTTTCAGATCACTGCTCATTCTACTTGTGCTGTTGGGGCTTCCTGGGCTTTTCAGCATCAGGCCTCTGTTGAACAAGTTTGTAAGGCTGCTATTTGGTCTTCTGTTCATACTTTTTCCAAGTTTTATAAGGTTGATTTGCGGGCCTCAGCGGATGCTGTTTTTGGCCGCAAGGTTCTGCAAGCTGCAGTGGTTTAAATTTTGTGCATTATTGCCTTTTTTTGGGATCCCCACCCATGTTGGACACTGCTATTGGATGTCCCATATGTCATGAATATTGGAAGCAGGGTGTGTGACATACTTGGAATAATACCATTTTCTGATTACTCACCTGTAAAATGGGTATTATAAGTATGTCACACACCCCGCTTCATCCCGCCCTTATTGTATTCTGGATCCTTTATATGGTGAACCTTTTTATTGTTAAGAATTTTATTTTTGGCTCTTCCTGGTCCCCTTCTGCTTTCATATACTGGGGAATGAGTGGGAGGTCCCAGGTATTTATGGACTGGGAGGGGCTTCTTTTTTGCTTTCATCTCTGCAGAAGTTCGCCCTCTACTGGACCATAACCCATATGTCATGAATATTGGAAGCAGGGTGTGTGACATACTTATAATACCCATTTTACAGGTGAGTAATCACAAAATGGTATTTTTTTGATCATGGGAACAGAACACACTGAGGCATATTTATTCATAATTTATGTGTTAGGCTACATTTACATCTGTACTGTCGCTTTTGTGGCAGGAATTCCGTTTTGTGCTCACATTATTTTGTTTGTTTTTATTTGTGTTCCCCCTGTGTTATAATATTTCTGTTTCAAGGGATGTGTTTGCGGCCAGGACACAGCAGGCAGGGCTTTTTGCACCTGCATTATTTCGTCTGGGTTGAAGTAAATAGTCACATACTATGTAACATCCCTTGCTGCTAACAAATTGTTACTTTTCCCAGGGAGGGAGAATGTCAGCTGTGTTTCTTTTAAAGCAAACTCTGACTGTAGACAGAGGGTCTGTATCTTTGTGTAGACTGCTTATATCTACTTAGACATCATGTTCTTTGACTTTTCCAGTTACACCTTCCCTGACTATAAAGAGACAGCCTTATACAGTATATTGCAAATAATAACTATAAGCATCGAAATGCTTAGCATATGCATCTGTCGTGGGCAAAATGATAGTGTCTGAATCTGTCCTGGGAAAAATAATGCCACATCTGCATCTGTCCATCACAAAATAATTTAGCATCTGCATCTGTCCATCGCAAAATAATTCTGTGTCTATAACCGTAGATTTTGATTTTCACTATATCCAGTCCAGGTCGTCCTAGAAGTGATAACATTTGGGTAATCCACCACCAGGTGGCGCTCTACTGCAAAATCAAAAGCTGTAGCTCCTACCGGCCCCCTATAAAAGCAGGTGTCTCAGATGATTCCCCAGTGTTCATCTTGCAGTGCTGCTGCTGAAGATCCTTTGGATACTCTCTCCTGGATACTGCAGCTGAGCGGGGCCTCCTAGCCCGTCGGCCGCTGCACCCTTATTCCCACTGTTCCCGTGGACCCAATTCTGCCTCCCAGCCTTGGCTGACCGGGACGGTGAAAGTAGGGTGAACGCCGGGGTCAGGCGTTGACAGAGCTAGGCTCTGGGCCGCAAACCCTGACTAAAGGGTAGCCGGCCATAGGCGATGGTGAGCCTATAGGGGGGGAGGAACCACTCAATGCCCACAGGCCCTTCCCTTGCCCACAAGCTTTATTATCTGTGGTGATTTACTTTTTTGTGCAATACTGTGTCTCCTTGGCATATACCTGGTATAGATATGCGTTTTTCTTGCTACATACTTACCTCCCTTGTTCCCTCGGCTCCTTCTCCTCTCCCCCCTCCATCTCGGACCGTGCTGTGAGGGGGGGGGGCGCTGCTCGGCAGAGGCATTTGTGTTTCTGAGGCCGCGGCCTCTGTTGTACTGTGTGCGCGCTTGCGCTTCAGCCCGGCGACTGTGGGGGCCCCTCCGTGGGCTTCCCTGCGTCTCTGGCCTTACCCCTCACATTCTGTCAGCACCATTTTTGGGAGGAGGGTACTCGGTTCGTGCCCTCGGCGGGGGACGGGGCCGATGACGCTTTTCACGTCACGGCTGCGCGGCCCGCCCCTCGTGAGTCCCTCTTCTTCACCTGATTGTTCATGTATATGCTTAGTATACAGTACGTCCTGCTCCAGATAGATTACTTACACCTCCGCCAGATGGCGCTGCACTGCAGAGACATGTAAAACAGGCTCCCGGCCCCTCAAATACCCGGGGACCTCCCACAAATCCCCAGATTTCTCTGCAGTGCTTACTGCGAAGACATGAAATTATCACTCTCTCGCAGGTGAGCTGGGCTATTAGCCTGCGGCCCTGTTGGACTATTCCCACCCGTCCTTCGTGTGATGTGCCTCCCAGCCTGGGCTGCGCTGTTCGGGTGAAGGTAGGCGGCACCATGTGTGCTTAAGGAGCCCTGCTCCACCGCAATCCCCCACCAAAGGGTAGGCGGTATAGGCTGATGGTGGCATTATTGTCCCATGCCCCGTGTAGCGGTGGGTCCTGTACAGAGGGCCGCCATCCTCCCTCATTCTCCCTGTACCCTTCGGGAGGGAAAGAAGGGGGCGGGGGGGTTAGCGTGTATCGTGATTCGCGCATACGGCGTTTTCTCTTGTCTTTTGACTAGTATATGTGACGTCAGCCGCCGCGCTGACTTGTCTTTTTCTTTACTATTGCAAATGCCGCCGCCGCGCGCGTCTTTTCCTTCATTTGGATGTTCCGCGGCGGCGTTACCTCAGACACTTCTGCGTTCTCATTGGCTGCTTGTCGGTGGACTTCGCGCTCTTCGGGGGGGCGGGGCCTGGCCTGGCGCAGCCTGCGTCACGGCTCGCTCTGGCCCGCCCTTCGAGGTACTCTCGGCGCCATGTTGTCAGGTTGCGCGCCCGCGTGACGTTCTTACTTACCGCGGTCCGTAAGTGCCCTTGCGGGCAGCTTTATACTCATTGTAGTGTGTTTGGTTCTGACACCCCTTCTTCTCATTGTGTCTTTCAGAGGGTGAATCCATTGGCTTCTCCCGGCCCGGTGTAATTGATAGTTGGGGCATCCAGGGTTGCTTCATAGCGTCAATCCTTACTGGCACATTGTGCCTAATCATCACCATATGGAGGCATCCCAGGATAGTGTTACCGGGGTCCCCTTGGGACAAGACCGGCTGTGTGTAATGTGTGGACAGCCTCATGCTGACGCTGACCAGGCGTGGGTCTGTGTACCCTGTGCTGAGCAGGTGCTTGCATTGCAATCTGGCATGCCAGTGGCTGCACCTCCGTTTCACTTCACCTACTCCCCCCAGCTTAAATCTCACTCCTGTTGAGTTGCATACTAGTGGGGATTCTCAGCCTGATTTGTCTTCTAGACTGGCTACTGTTGAGCTGATTATTGCGAGGTCTTTAGCGCGTAAGGGCACTGGTAAGAAGCGGCACTTGACGCCTAATGTTACTGTTTTCCCTATGGAATCTCAGGAGTTTATGAATCTGTGTGGCTATACCCCATCTGATGAAGGAGAACTCTTTTCTGATTCAGGCTCATCTGATGAGAGACCAAGGGGTCATGACGATTCTGGCTCTGACCCCTGGGCCCCGGATGACACTGACAGATTATTGACCCAGATCTTTGAGGTTCTGTCTATCTCTCTCCCTGGTGCGGCTCCCAGGCAAAAAGGGGAGCTTTTCCATACGGCAACATCACGTTTGGAATTTCTACAGCAGGCACATTTCCATAACCTTGTGCTCAAGGAATGGGAGTGCCCCAGTAAACTTCCCGGTGTTGGGATAGGAAGTATCCCTTTCCCCCTGAGGTGGTTAAATGTTGGTCATCCCCCCCCCCCCCCCCGAGGTGGATGTCCCGATCCTAGGGCTATCTAACACCCCTGTCATGCATTCCCCTGATTCTGCTACCCTGCGGGATGCTGAGGACCGGCGCATTGACCAGCTGGCCTCCCACGCCTTTGCATGTGCGGGGACGGCGCTGCGCCCGGTCTGTGCCTCTATTACTGCTGTGGCCACTAGAACCCCTATCAGAAATATGCTTGATAGTGCCCCTGATGATCTCCCTTGTGAGGTGTTTAATGCACTCTCCAGTTGTGATGTTTTTGTAAATTTTGTCCTATTAGCATTGGATGTCACCATCAGAATGTGTGCCAGAACTTCTGCCCTCGTGGTGGCTATACGCCGCTTGGTTTGGCTGCGACAGTGGGGTGCTGACAATGCTGCAAAGAAGGCCCTCACTGGGCTTCCTTTTAAGGGGCTTCGCCTGTTTGGGGCCCGTCTAGACCTTTTTGCTAAGAGAGGTAAGTTACCCCAGCGCAGGCAGCAGTCTCGGCCCCTTCGGGCCAGGGCTCCCCTTCACCCCCCTACCATGGTGCTAAACAAGAAGAAGGGGTGTCCTTCACGGGGGCTCGTGCAGATTCCTGGCACAGGAGCAGAAGACAACGTCCTGGCTCCTCCTGGGGGGGCTAAGCCCAAATCCTCTCCCAAGCCCCCTCAGACATGATGGGGCACCCTCGCCCGTCAGGGTGGGGGGACGGCTGCGGCACTTTGCTCAAGTCTGGAGGCATCACGCCTCAGACCGGTGGATTCAGGAGGTAGTGTCCTCCGGCTACATGATAGTTTGCTGTGCGGCCTCCCCCAAGATTCATCAGGTCCCGGATCCTCCAGGACTCTGTCTCAGCTCCGGTGTTGGCGCAGGCCGTGCAAGGCCTGCTTGGTCTGGGGGTCATTTGCAGATTTCCCTTAAGAGACAGAGGCAAGGGGCTCTACTCCAACCTCTTCACAGTTCCCAAAAAAGATGGGAACAGGCGTTTTCGCATCGAAACTCTGCGCTCGGCCATCAGCTCCTTGCGCCCGGGGGTTTCATGACGTCTGTGGACATCAAAGACGCTTACCTTCACATCCCTGCGCTTTCAGGACACCAAGGTTCCTCAGATTCGCATTGGAAGATCAACATTGCCAATTTGTGGCCTTGCCATTTGGCCTCTCTTCAGCTCCCAGAGTGCTCACCAAGGTGCTGGCGGGAGTGATGTCTCTGATGAGGTCAAGGGGCATCCGCGTGCTGCCCTACCTGGACGACATACTCATCACCTCTCGTCTCTACAGCAGGCTGAGTTGAACACTCAGCTGGTGGTGGCCACCCTGGAGTCCTTCAGCTGGGTGATCCATCACCCCAAGTCTTCTCTGTCCCCTTCCTCGGTGACCCCGTTCCTGGGAATGATTCTGGATACGGTTCAGTCAAGGATATTCCTTCCTCAACAGAAGGTGCAAGCTCTAACTGCGCAGGTGAGGTTCCTGCTGTCATGTCTCCATCCCTCCCTCAGGCAGGGAATGCAGTTGGTGGGCCTGATGGTGGCGTGCGTGCTTCGAGGCGGTGCCTTTTGCTCAGTTCCATTTGAGGCCTCTTCAACTTCACCTTCTGTCAGTATGGGACAAGGACCCAACGTCCTTGGACGAGGTCTGTGTGCTCCCTCTCCCTTGGTCAGGCGGTCTCTTTCGTGGTGGCTGGACTCCAGGAACTTGCTGGGGGGCAGGTCCTTTCTGGCCCCCTCCTGGGAGACGGTCACCACGGATGCCAGTCTGTCGGGGGGGGGGATTCTGGTAGTCCCTGCCGTGCCAGGGGAGGTGGGGGCCTCAGGAGGCCCACTTACCTATCAATATTTTGGAACTACGGGCGATCAGATTGGTTTTGGGTCAGTTGACCGACCACCTGCGGGTCTGTCTGTGCAGGTGCGCTCAGACAACAGGACGGCGGTTGCATACCTCAGCCATCAGGGAGGGACCCGGAGCAGGGGGGCCCTCCAGGAGGTGTTGCGGATTCTGGCATGGGCGGAGGCCAATGTTCAATGCATTTCGCCTGTGTACATCCCCGGGGGCAGAGAGTCTACTGGCAGACTCTCTGAGCAGGGGGACCTCTCGTCAGGGAGAGTGGTCCCTCTGCAACAGGGTATTCCAGTCCCTGTGTCACCGTTGGGGTCTACCAGATGTGGATCTGTTTGCGTCCCGTCACAATTACAAGCTCCCGGCCCTTGTCTCCCTGTCTCAGGATCCTCTGGCCTGGACCACGGATGCTCTGTCCATGTCATGGCAGGAATTTCGGCTCCTGTATGTCTTTCTTCCATTCCCCTCGCTGGGCAGGGTTCTGCAAGATTGCTATGGAAGGGGTACCAGCGATTCTGGTGTCCCCCAGGTGATCAAGAAGAGTGTGGTTCACAGACGTGGTGCTGATGATAGTAGACCAGTACGTTCTGCCAGGGGTGCCAGATCTGCTCACTCAGGGTCCCTTACGCCATCCCAATTTACAAACTCTGGCTTTGACTGCCTGGCTGCTGAAACCTCCATCTTGATGGAGAAAGGCTTGTTCGCCTTGGTGGTTGATACCATGGTGAAGGCTAGGAAGAAAGCCTCTTCTTCCATCTATCACAGGGTATGACGTACCCACTTTGACTGGTGTGAGTCCTCCCTGTCGGGTGTTGTCAGTTCCCAGGGTTCTGGAGTTCTTACAGCATGGGTTGGATGCGGGACTCCAACTCAGTGCTCTGTAGGGTCAGGTGTCTGCCCTGTCTGTTTTTTCTTTCAGAAATCTCTTGCTCAGCATTCTTTGGTTAAGACCTTTTTCCAGGGGGTTACTCAGGTGCGTCCCCCACGTAAACCTATGGCCCGTTTGGGATCTGAACTTGGTTTTGTCTGCCTTGCAGGGTGCTCACTTTGAACCTATACAGGATGCTGCTCTGGCTATGCTTACCCTCAAGGTTGTCGTCTGGTGGGCATTGCTTCGGTCAGGCCTGTGTCTGAGTTGGCGGCTCTGTCTATTCAGCCCCCATACTATGAGAGACACCAGGACAAAGTGGTGTTCCGCTTTAAGCCAGACTTTCTGTCTAAGGCGGTGTCTGCTTTTCATTTAAATCAAGATATTGTCCTTCCTTCAGTGCGCCCTAATCCTAGCAACGCTTAGGAAAGGGTTCTGCATTCCTTGGATGTTGTCAGGTGTCTGAAATATTACCTGGTAGTCACTGCGTCCTTCAGGAAAACTGATGCTCTTTTAGTGGTCCATTTGGGCCCAGGAGGGGTTTGGCTCCTGCCAAGTCTACTATTAGCGAATGGATTCGCCAGGCTGTGAGTCAGGCCTATTCTGCTAAGGGGTAGAGTCCTCCCTTCCGCCTTACTGCTCATTTTGCTCGTGCTATTGGTGCCTCTTGGGCCTTCCAACACCAGGCTTCTGTTGAACAAGTTTGCATGGCCGCTACTTGGTCTTCTGTTCATACCTTTTCTAAGTTTTACAAGGTTGATGTTAGGGCCTCAGCTGATGCTGTTTTTGGCCGCAAGGTTTTGCAGGCGGCAGTGGTTTAAACTGTCTGCTGTTACCTTTTTTGTTGGGGATCCCACCCTGCTTTATGGACACTGCTATTGGCTCTCCCAAGAGTAAGTAATCTGGAGCAGGACGTACTGTATACTAAGAATAATACAATTCTGTGAAATACTCACCTGTAGAATTGGTATTCAAGTATACAGTACGTCCTGCTCCACCTCACTCTGTTTTTTGCATTATTCTGGATCCCCTGTATGGTGATTGTTATCATTGTTATAGTTACCAGTTTTTGGGTGGTTAAATTCTCCCGACTTCTTGTTCACTGCTTTTAATGCTGGGGATTTGTGGGAGGTCGCCGGGTATTTGAGGGGCCGGGAGGAGCCTGTTTTACATGTCTCTGCAGTGCAGCGCCATTTGGCGGAGGATAACCCAAGTGTAAGTAACCTATCTGGAGCAGGATGTACTGTATACTTATAATACCAATTCTACAGGTGAGTATTTCACAGAATTGTATTATTGCGCATGTGTTGTGGGATTCTCATGGCCTTTCTTGCTTGTGTCTTCCAGGTGGGCCCCTTGATAGGTTAAGGGTGGCTCCTCCCAGTCTCCGACCACCCCCCCCCCCTACTCCCCTCTCTCCGTGTCCTCTCCCCTTAAGAGGGATAACAAAAGAGGGACTACATTGGCGTCTCATTAGTTTTGGGCCTATTTGTGCCTTGTAACCTATATACCATTGACTCTAATCACCATAATGGAGGCTTCTGGGGGTAGTGAGCTAAGGGCCCCATCTGGACGGGTGAAGCTCTGCCCCGTGTGCGGTACTAGCCCTTTGGGTGGACTCAGTACTGTTTGTGTCACTTGCGCCAGGAGCATCATTTTGGAGCATGAGCGGGTGGCCATATCTGCCCCTAGCCCTTTATTGCCTGCGGCCTCTCCTGAACCCCCGCTGCTGCACTCAGCCCCCAGTGAGGGGGGAGCCAGCAGGGGGTCCCAAGTCGATTTGGCTTTCTGGGTGGCCAGCTTTGAGAGACAGATCTCTTGCGCGGCTCCTAAGAAGGCCTTGAGCAAGAAGCGGCACCTCGAACTCGTTTATTCTGATGATGGTGATTTGTTTGGAGGCCCGGGCTCCGTGGAGGAGAACTCCTTTTCCGCTGTAGATTATTCTGCCACTTATGACAGCGGGCTTGGCTCTTCCTCGGACGAGAATACGTGGCTCCCTGATGATAAAAGGCCTAATAAGTTACCGTTGGTGCCCAAGGGCCTGGACGGGCAGTATCCTTTTCCCGAGGAGCTGGTCCGGTTATGGTCCCGTCCTCCCGAGGTGGATGCCCCCTTGTTGGGTCTGTCCAACACTACGGTCATGCCTTCACCCGATACTGCTTCCCTACGTGATCCAGCTGACAAGCGCATGGATCAGCTGGTCTGTCATGCCTTCACCTTTGCCGGTGCTTAATTCCGCCCCGTGTGTGCCGCTGCTATTGTCTCCTTGGCCATTAGGAAGAAGGTGAGACGTCTTGTGGATATTGCTAAGTCTTGCAAGCGGGCTGAGGAGTACAAGGACCTCCAAGGCTTGCGTGGAGTTCACTGCCTTTGTTATCTCTGCCATGGACGATGGTGTCCGGCTCGGTGCCAGGGTCTCGGCCCTGCTTGTCACGCTTCGCCGCTCGCTCTGGTTGCGGCAGTGGTCGGCTGATGCCGCGGCCAAAAAGTCTCTCACTAGTATCCCCTTCGTGGGTCACAGGTGGTTCGGGGAGCGTCTGGACCTCCTGGTCAAGGACTGAAGACTCCCTCAGCGTCGGAAGCCTGCGCGGCCCCTTCGGGGCTCATCTGCCTGTCACTCCTTTCGAAGAGCAAGATGCTCTGCATTTTCAGGTACTCACAGAGATTCCTGGGGACGAGCCAGGTCCCGCCGCCGATCCAATCCCTCTTGGGAATCAAAGTCCAAGCCCCCTGCCAGGGCCCCTCAGACATGAGGAGGTGCCCTCACCCATCCGTGTGGGGGGACGGCTTCTGCTCTTTGCTCATATCTGGAGACAGCGCGTCTCGGATCAGTGGATTCAGGAGGTGGTGTCCTCCGGTTACAAAATAGAGCTGGCAGTCAGGCCGCCCTCAAGATTTCTTCAGTCGCGGATATCTCGTGAAACCACTGCATGCACAGGGCCTACGATCGGACATCCATCACCTCCTGCGGTTAGGTGTGATTTGTCCTGTACCTCGTCGGGAATAGGGTCAGGGCTTTTACTCCAATCTGTTCACGGTGCCCAAGAAGGACGGAACGCTGAGACCCATCCTGGACCTGAAGGGTATCAACAGGTTTGTCAGAGTCAGACATTTCTGCATGGAGACCTTACGGTCCACAGTGAGCTCGATTTAACCCGGCGACTTCATGACCACAGTGGACATCAAGGATGCTTATCTGCACACTCCGATATTCCAGGGGCATCAGAAGTTCCTGAGGTTTGCGCTGGAGGATCAACATTACCAGTTGGTGTCGTTGTCGTTTGGGATATCCTCAGCCCCCCCGTGTGTTCACCAAGGTGCTGGCGGGCGTTATGGCTATAATGAGGAATCGGGGCATTCGCGTGCTGCCTTATCTGGACGATTTGCTGATTGCGGCTCTTTCCCCTTCAGCAGGCAGAGAGCGACACCCGGACGGTGTTCTCCACTCTTGAGGATTTTGGTTGGGTAGTCAATTACCCCAAGTCTTCAATCACTCCCTCAATGGTGAGGTCCTTTCTGGGCATGACGTTGGACACCTCTCAGGTCAAGGTATTCCTGCCACAGCAGAAGGTGGTGGGTCTTCAGACTCAGGTGCAGGCCTTGCTGTCTTGTCAGCGACCATCTGTCCATCTGGGGATGAAACTGGTGGGCCTTATGGTGTCATGCTTCGAGGCAGTGCCCTTTGCTTAGTTCCATGTGAGATCGCTTCAGTTGAATCTGTTGACCGGTTGGGATCGGATGCAGGAGTCACTGGAACAGGAGTTTTCACTGTCTCCCCCGGCCAGGCAGTCCCTCTTGTGGTGGCTGAACTCCAGAAATCTGCTGGTAGGCATGTGCTTTTTGATTCCACGGTGGGAGATTGTCACCACGGACGCCAGCCTGATCGGCTGTGGAGGCTTTTGGCTAACGCAGAAGATCCAGGGTCAGTGGGGGCCGCAGGAGGCCCACTTGCCCATAAATAGCTTGGAGTTGAGAGCGATCCGGTTGGTGCTTCTTCGCTTGACTCCCCATTTAAGGGGTTGTGCTATTCAGGTTCGCTCGGACAATCAGACGGCGGTCGCCTACATAACTCACCAAGGCGGGACTCGGAGCAAGCGAGCCCTCAAGGAGGTGACCCAGATTCTGACTTGGGCAGAGGAGACTGTTCCCTGCATCTCGGCGGTTTACATTCCCGGGGCAGAGAACCAGGAGGCAGACTCCCTGAGCAGGAGTGCCTCACGCCTTGAGGAATGGTCTCTCAGCAACAAGATCTTTCACGCTCTGTGTCTCCGCTGGGGTCAGCCGGACGTGGACCTATTTGCATCCAGACACAATCACAAGCTCCCGAGATTCGTCTCCCTGTCGAGAGATCCTCTGGCCTGTGCCACAGACGCACAGATAGCCCAGAAGGGGTACCAACCATCCTGGTGGCTCCTCGCTGGCCGAGGCGGGGTTGGTTCGCGGACATAATTCAGATGTCAGTCGATCGCTACGTCATGCCCGACGACCCAGAGTTTCTCACGCAGCGGCACCCCAATTTACAGACGCTGGCTTTGACGGCCTGGCTATTGAGACCTCTATCCTGACGGAAAAGGGGCTGTCAGCCACGGTTGTTCAGACCATGATTCAGGTGCGGAAGAAGTCTTCTTCCATGATATACTACCGAGTTTGGCATGCCTACATTGCTTGGTGTGAATCCAAGAGCTTTCCTTGTCGCACTTTCTCTATCTCTAGGATTTTGGAGTTTTTGCAACACGGCTTAGACTTGGGTCTACAGCTGAGCACCTTCAAGGACCAGGTCCCGGCCTCGGCCATTTCTTTTCCAAAGATCCCTTGCCGATCCTAAACTGATCAAGACCTTTTTCCAAGGAGTTACCCATGTACGCCCACCGCGTAAGCCTGTATTACCGGTGTTGGACTTGAATTTGGTGCTTTCTGCTCTCCAGGGTCCCCCCTTTTGAGCCCTTGTGGGATGCTGCATTGTCTATTTTGACCCGGAAGGTGGACTTTTTGGTAGCTATCACCTCGATGCGTCGCGTGTCATAGCTGGCCGCGCTTTGTATGAAGCCTCCTTTTTTGAACGGCATAAGGATAAGGTGGTGTTTCGCTTTAAACCTGATTTTTTTTGCCTAAGGTCATTTCTCCCTTTCACCTTAATGAGGAAGTTGTCTTGCCCTCCTTGTGTCCAGCACTGACTGACTCTAAGGAAAGGACCCTCCATTCCCTGGATGTGGTCAGAGCCATTAAGTACTACCTGGTTGCGACTGAGTCCTTCAGGAAGTCAGGTTGTTTTTTGTCCTCTCCAAGGGTTCTAGCAAGGGCTTGCCTCCGGCCAAGTCCACTCTCAGTAAGTGGGTCAGACAGGTGGTGGTGCAAGCATATTCTGCCGGGGGGAAGGAACCCCCTTTTCGTGTTACAGCTCATTCTTCTAGAGCTATTGGTGCTTCCTGGGCTTTTCAGCACCAGCCAGTTTTACAAGGTTGATGTTAGGGCCTCAGCTGATGCTGTCTTTGGGCGAAAGGTGCTTCAGGCGGTAGTGAAATGAACGACATGCTGTTTCGCACTGGGGATCCCGCCCTAATGGATACTGCTTTTGGATGTCCCAACTGCTATCACTTCTGGGACGACCTGGACTGAATATAGTGAAAAATTCAACAGGTGAGTTTCACAGAATTGTATTTTTGTTTTGCTTTTGGTATTAACCGGCCCTTTGAAGGTGATCACTATGCTGATGTGGCCCTCCTTGAAAATGAGTTTGACAGTCGACACAGCTGCTTACAGCTTGCTCCTTGCTGATTGTTAGGGGCTGAATATATTATTTACCAGCACTTTGCATTTGTTGATAAACCCTATAGAACTTGAGCCTTTCTGCTGACTCAGTTTTCAGGGTACACGCATTTCTGGTTAAAAGTCAAACTTTTTTTTTTTACTCTATGAAACATTAAAAAACAGGTCATTTAATAAGCACGCAAAGAGATGACCAGATCAGCGAGGGCAAGGTGAGTGGCGGACTTCTGTCCAGTGGTCCACAGCTTCCTATGGGTTAATGTAGCGCTGTTTTACTGTACTACATGAACCCTGGAAGTGGCTTGAAAACGCTGTGTGCTGCGGGAGCATCCAGACCTGGGTTTTTTTTTGTCATGTGGTCTGTTTTAAGCAAGATATTTGAAAGATGCAGCTCCTCACACCCAGCATGCAGAATATGCAAGCAGCAAAATGAAATATATCTCTATATTGTTTAATTCAATTTCTTCCTGAATTTTTGTTCCTTAGTGAAGTCCCTAAAGGCTTGGTTAACATCCAAACACCTGATGCCTTTCACTAAGCCAGTTGCCCGGTGAAAGCCATTGAGGACCTATAGATAAAATATAACCAGTAACTGTTCAGCATTTACTTGCAGTGTTCTGCATCAGCCTATTGCATTCTGGTGTTAGATAATGAAACTAAGGAATGCCTCCAAAAACTTGACTTCATGAGCTATCCCAAAAGGGGCTTGCCTGAGCTGCCACATGAACATGAAGATGCATCTGCATTACATTTTGTAATGTTTAGAGGATAGTTTCACTAAATAACCCCATCACTAAAAAAATAAAAGGTGTTGGCAGATCGGCATTCCCCAGGAAGCTAATGTTCAGGAGAGCAAGTTTTAAATCAGGTAAAGTAATAAAACAATATGTTTCAGTAAACAATGCTTTCTTCAGCAGTGACGGTGTCAAAACATAACAGTGGGGCTCACCCATCACTTGTTTTGGTCCACTTTAAAGAGGACCAAAACCCACCCTGGAGTCTATGAGACAGGCATACTCGATCGGGTGTGCCCCGCTGTGTGAAACCCCCCAGGTGGCCCGAACTCGCCTTTGTTCTCGGTCCAGCGGTGCATGCGTGAGCATCTGCCGCATCCCCACTATCCCACGCCAGGAATTTGTGAATGGACGGCACGGGCGCGCTCCCTGTTAGATCCGCTCTCATTAGACAAGCTTCTGGAAAAATGGGCTTGAGCGGATCTGAGTGCGCTGATTGGCCGAGCGGCTGTGCATGCGCCGTAGGACTGGCAAGAGGTGAGTTTGTTTTGGTGACCTGGAGGGTTTCACGTCGATCGGGGGTGCCCCGGGGGCAAGGGTCAAAATCCTGGGTTTTGGTCCACTTTAATGCTAAAACATGTCCTTTTGCCTGTGCTAGAATGGAAGGAGAATTGGTATTACTCCGTAGTCTTCCATGTATTCAAGCCAAACGACAAAATCAGATTGCTCATCAATCTGAAACCTCTGAATGAATTTGTCTCCTATCAGATATTCAAGATGGTAGTCAGTAGCCTTCAGATGGGAGTCTATAGCCTGTACAGTTACTCTCATAAAAAAGGATATGTGGATGGTCTATTACCATAAACCCCTCCTGCAAGAACATCAACAGTGTCTCAGAATAGCAGTGATGGTAGACCAGGATATAAAACACACACCTTAAGAGTCTTCACGAAGGTTGTGATAAATATAGTGGCTTTCTTCAGAGAAAAAGGAATCCTAATCAACCCCTATCTAGACGACATGTTGATTGCGTCAGACTCCTGAAACAAACTGCTGGATCATATCAAGTCAGGTATGTCACAAACTTCAGGATCTTGGGTAGTTGGTTCATCTGGAAAAATCTAATCTTGTTCCCGCAACATGTGAGCAGTGTTTGGGTGTAACATTAAACTCTTCTAAAGAAATTGTGGACACTTGGGTCCATCTGATTTTTCACCTGTCCTGTTCTATTAGACAAGCTATGTCTATAATCAGACTGAAGACAGCCACAATCCCAGCAGTTCCCTGGGCCCAGTGAGACCATCTTGATAATGGACACCAGCCTCATGGGTTGGGGAGCGGAGGTAGGGGATATTGTACTCCAAGCAAAATGGTTGAAATCCCTAAAATACCACTCCTCAAATTTCAGGGATCTGAATGGTAGTAAGTTGTTATACCGTGTTAGCCATTGATGTAAGCAGGAAATCCAAGGTTAACGTAATACCATTTATTGGCTAACTCATTTAGATTGAAAATGCAAGCTTTCGAAGCTGTTCAAGCTTCTTCTTCAGGCATAATACAGATCTGTAACTTAGACACACATTTATACAAAAAAATACAAAGGAGTGACAATTGTTTTTACACTGACACACATGAAAAATGGCTAAGTCGTAAAATCGTATACTGTGAGATAAGGATCAGGGGGATTATAACAATTAATGGTGGGCTGATAAGAATGAGAGGGGGAGAGAAAGTGTGTGGAATTTTTATTGCTCTCACACCAGGCCAGACAGTCTGTTTAAAGTGGACCAACACCCAGGATTTTGACTATCCTGGGTCTTGGTCCACTTCGGTGGGGCACCCCCGATCGGGGTGCCCCGCTGTGTGAAACCCCCCCGAACTCACCTCTCCCCGAGCCGACGGACAAGCGGCTCCGCCGCCGCCGCCTCCCGCGCGTCCCTCTTGACGCGCGCGTGCCCGCGCCGGCCATTCACAGACGCCCGGCGCGGGCGCGCGCACGTCTAGAGGGGCGCGAGGGCGCGAAACTGAGGTAAAGAGTTTGGGGTGTTTGGGGGGGGTTCACCCCGCGGGACATCCCGATCTCGGATGTCCCGCGGGGAGGGAGGTGATCGGCCCGGGAATCTTATAGATTCCCGGGCCGATCACCGGTGGGTGTTGGTCCACTTTAATATCAGACCTTGTGATGAGTCTTGTCTATTCAATTCATGTCATAATGACACATAAAATTATTGTCCCTGTTTAGCCCACAGTCCATCGATTTAAAGATTTGGATGCATCTGCACTCCCGTTCCAATCTCTCCTTTTTTGAGCGGAAACCCCCTTTGAGCACTGTGAGTTTGAGGTCACATAGTCCATGGCCTGGTCTGCAGAAATGGGCTGCAACAGGCACATCAGTTTTATTATTTTTGATTGTGAACCTGTGCAGATTCAGTCGCTTTCTTAGCGCTTGTCCTGACGGCTGCCTAACACCTTACACTATGCCAAACTACAGGAGGATCCCACAGACATCTACGCAAAGGAGCTCCTAAAACTACTTAAAGGCCTTCCATCTAGAATCAGGGATTCCGTACTGCAACTAATACCAGAAGACCCAAAGGTGGCCTGCTTTTATATGCTCCCCAAAGTTCATAAACCAGGAAATCCGGGAAGACCTATAATCTCTGGTATTGGGACTTTGACTGAAAACCTGTCAGGCTGGGTGGAACATATCCTAAAACCTCTGGTCCGGGGGACACCAAGTTTTATTCAGGACACAACACATCTTCTCAATAGACTATCTGCAATTGGACCTTTACCAGAGGGAACCATCTTGGCCACCATGGATGTAGAGTCACTTTATACCAACATCCCACATGATGACGGTATAGCCGCTTGTGCAAGGTACCTGCAGGAACACAACCTACCTGCAGATGAGATCACCGAAATAATTCATTTCATCCTGACCCACAATTACTTCTGTTTCGGCCAAGATCTATACCTGCAGCAGATGGGTGTGGAAATGGGCTCAAGATTTGCACCACAATATGCAAATGTATTCATGGCAAAACTGGAAGAGGAGTTCCTATCACAATGCGCCACTAAACCAATAGCCTATTTTCGCTACATTGATGACATCCTAATCATCTGGTCTGCAAGCCAGGAAGACCTCATTGACTTCCACATGAATTTTAACGACTTCCATCCCACAATACGTTTGAAACTCACCCATTCACCAACAGAAATCAATTTCCTTGACACCACCATACGTGTTAAGGGAAAGGCCCTACAAACATCCATCTACCGGAAACCCACAGACCGACCTACATACCTTAACCATAACAGTTTCCACCCAAACCACACCAAGAGGTCCATCGTATTCAGCCAGGGAATCAGATACAACAGAATCTGTTCTGATACCATGGACAGAAACGCACATATGGACAATCTAAAAAGGGACTTTATTAGGCAGGGCTACAAACCATCAGAAACAGAGGCCCAGTTACAAAAAGCACTCCACATCCCCAGAGACAGACTCCTGCAGTACAAAGAATCCCAAAAGAAGAACCGTGTTCCTCTGGTTGTCACATACAATCCACGTCTGGAGATTCTAAGGAAAATTGCGAAGGAGCTCCAACCCCTTTTACACAGGAATGAGAGGCTTTCTGAGATTTTCCCAGATCCTCCTCTGTTGGCATACAGACAACCTCCCAACCTCAGAAAACTCATTGTGAGGAGCTCCCTAAGTGACCCAGCACAAAATGGGACATGGCCTTGCCTGCAGAAAAGGTGTGAAACCTGCGCACACATCTACACCACTGACAGAATAAAGACACCAGGTATGCAACATGATTACAAAATACAGGGTAATTTTACATGCAAATCCCCTAATGTAGTATACCTGATCATGTGTGTGCAGTGCCCCTCAGCATGTTACATCGGGCAGACAGGACAAGCGCTAAGAAAGCGACTGAATCTGCACAGGTTCACAATCAAAAATAATAAAACTGATGTGCCTGTTGCAGCCCATTTCTGCAGACCAGACTATGTGACCTCAAACTCACAGTGCTCAAAGGGGGTTTCCGCTCACAAAAGGAGAGATTGGAACGGGAGTGCAGATGCATCCAAATCTTTAAATCGATGGACTGTGGGCTAAACGGAGACAATAATTTTGTGTCATTATGACATGAATTGAATAGACAAGACTCATCACAAGGTCTGATATTAAACAGACTGTCTGGCCTGGTGTGAGAGCAATAAAAATTCCACACACTTTCTCTCCCCCTCTCATTCTTATCAGCCCACCATTAATTGTTATAATCCCCCTGATCCTTATCTCACAGTATACGATTTTACGACTTAGCTATTTTTCATGTGTGTCAGTGTAAAAACAATTGTCACTCCTTTGTAGTTTTTTGTATAAATGTGTGTCTAAGTTAAAGATCTGTATTATGCCTGAAGAAGAAGCTTGAACAGCTTTGAAAGCTTGCATTTAAATGAGTTAGCCAATAAATGGTATTACCTTAACCTTGGATTTCCTGCAGGGATCTGAATGCAGTCTTTCAGGCTTTAATGCTCTCATGGGACCAATTCATGGACTCCCACATGCTGGTGAAATCAGAGAAAATGATAGCCGTTGTTCGCCAAAAACCGTTAATGGGCACAAGAAGTCCTCAGTTGATAAAGATTCTCCCAATAAAGGTGTTCCATGGTCAGAAGTAAATCTTCGGTCTCTGAAAGCAATTCATCTTCTGTGTGCACTTGAGAGCATTCAAGCAGACAAACTTTAGATGCTGCAGAATGGATGCTAAACCCGACGTATTCTAAGCATACAGTACGTCCTGCTCCATCTATAATACTTACACGTGGGTAATCCTCCGCCAGATGGCGCTGTTCACTGCAGACATGCAAAAACAGGCTCCTCCCGGCCCTTCACATACCCAGGGACCTCCCACAAATCCCCAGATTTCTCTGCAGTGCTGACTGCGAAGACATGAAGTATCACTCTCTCGCAGGTGAGTGGGGCTATTACAGCCTGCGGGACTATTTCCACCCCTCCTCTGTGTGAATATGCCTCCCAGCCTGGGCTGCGTCGGTCGGGTGAAGGTAGGCAGCACCATGCGTGCTTAACGGAGCCATGCTCCACCGCCATCCCCCACCATAGGGTAGGCGGTCAAGGCTGATGGTGAGCCTTCAGGGGATGCCCCTCCCGCATCTTGCCCCACGCCCCATGTAGCGGTGGACCCTAGGTAAGGGGTCGCCTTCCTCCCTAGTTCCCCCCCTTAGTCAGGGGGAAAAGAAAGGGGGGGAGGGGTAGTGTGTATGGCGGCCTCAGTGTATCCTTACATGCTTATGGCTTGGCTGTGCTTTCACTGGGAATGGGGATCAGAGCCGCGCTCTTACCTTCTGCTAACCGCAGCCCCATTAGTCTGCTTTTTGCTCGCACCGCACGTACGGTGGCGGCTTGCGGACGCCTCGGCGTCTTCTTCTTCCTTCCTTCACCTTCTTAGCCTCTGGCTCTTCCTAGGTTGCGCTGGCTTGAACACCTGTCTCATACAGTATCCTTGTCACGGCAGACCGGGGTTTATTCCCCGACGGGGAGCCACAGGAGAGCCCGAGTACGAATCTCGGCCATGCCTGTCCTGGCTCCCAGCGCCATTTACAATAGACATTTCTACTTTTCTGTACTTTCATTGGCTAGATGCCTTACGAGCTTCGCGCTCGCTAGGGAGGGGCGTGGTTCCGGCTTGGCGCACTACGCATCGTGGTCAGCTCAGGCCCGCCCTCCGAGGATCGCTTGGCACCATTTCCTTCTCCCGCGCGCGTGGTGAAGATCGTCATCTCCTCTCTGTCTGTAAGTGCCCTTGGCTCTGACATCCTTGTTCCCCCTTATGTCTTTCAGACCGTGGATTTCGGTGGC
Source organism: Gastrophryne carolinensis (assembly GCA_027917425.1). Lineage (NCBI taxonomy): Eukaryota > Metazoa > Chordata > Amphibia > Anura > Microhylidae > Gastrophryne > Gastrophryne carolinensis. Next base: position 200,792,721 of record CM051237.1, read on the forward strand.
TTCTCCCGGCCCAGTGTAGCTCCCGGTCGTGACCATAAAAAAAAAAAAATTTCTCCCACTCCCCAGCGGGTTATTGGGGCATCCAGGGTAGCTTACAGTGTCAATCCCTACTGGCAAATTGTGCCGATTAAATCACCATATGGAGGCATCTCAGGATATTGTGAACGGGGTTCCTTCGGGACAAGCCCGGCTGTGTGTAGCTTGTGGGGTCTTACCTAGCACGGTGACAATGCACGGGTCTGTGTTCCTTGTGCACAGCAGGCGCTATCGGTGCTTCCCGTCTCCTCTGAGGCTGGGCCTGCACCCCGCCGCACTTCACCTACTCCCCCAAGCCTGAGTCTAACCCCCAATACCAGTGGGGATTCTCATCCTGATCTGGCCACGAGGCTGGCTAGTGTTGAAAACTTGCTTGCTAATTCCTTAGCGCGTAAAGCCACCACCAAGAGGCGGCACTTGAACCCTGAATCGGCCCTCTTCCCTATAGAACCTGATGATTTGTTGCATTCCTATGCCCATACCCCCTCGGACGACGGAACTGTTCTCTGACTCAGGGTCGTATAACGATGAGTCCAGGGGTCAGGAAGAGTCTGGCTCCGAGCATTGGTCCTCGGATGATATTGATAGACTGCTGGTTCAGATCTTTGAGGTTCTGTCCCTCTCTCCCCCTGCTGCGGCTCCCCGGCAAAGGGGTGACCTTTTTCATACTGCTAAAGCTCGCTTGGAATTTCCCGAGCAGACCCATTTCAATAGCCTCGTGCTTAAAGAATGGGAACATCCCGGCAGACTTCAAGGGGTCCCTAAGAGCGTGGATAGGAAATACCCCTTTCCTGCTGACTTGGTTAAGTGCTGGTCATCGCCGCCTGAGGTCGATGCTCCTATTCTAGGGTTGTCCAACACCTCTATTATGCACTCTCCTGACACTACTACGCTACGGGACTCTGAGGACCGGCGTGTTGACCAACTGGCATGTCATGCCTTTGCATTTGGGGGAGCGACTCTGCGCCCGGTTTGTGCCTTAGCCATTTCGGCAGTAGCGTTCAGGGCCGTGGTTAGGAGTGCTCTCGATGGCACAGATGAGTTGCCTCCTGATACTGTCAACGCTCTGTCCAGCTGTGATGCGTTTGTGAACTTTATCCTGTCTGCATCGGACGATGCTATTAAGATGTGTGCCAGGTCATCTGCCCTGGTGGTTGCTATACGCAGTGCGGTCTGGTTGCACCAGTGGGCCGCAGACAATGCCGCCAAGAAAGCCCTCACGGGGCTGCCATTTAAAGGGCTGCGCTTGTTTGGGGATCGATTAGACCTCTTTGCCAAGGGAGGCAAGTTACCCCAGCGCAGGAGGCAGACTCGGCCTTTTCGTGGCCAAGGCTCCCTATCAACCCCCTATCGTGGGGCCAAGCAGGGTAGAGGGGCGTCCTTCGCTGGGGCCCGCGCTGATTCCTGGCACAGGAATAGAGGACGCCGTCCAGGTTCCTAATGGGGAACCAAGCCCAAAGCCCCTCCCAAGGCCCCCCAGGCATGAGGGGGCGCCCTCACCTGTCAGGGTGGGGGGATGTCTACAGCACTTCGAGCACGTCTGGCGGCGCCACGTCTCAGACCGGTGGATTCAGGAGGTAGTGTCCTCCGGCTACAAGATAGAATTTGCTGTACGGCCCCCCACCAGGTTCATTGGGTCTCGAATCCCTCAAGACCCTGCCTCAGCTCAGGTCCTGTTGCTGGCTGTACAGGGTCTCATGGATCTAGGGGTCATTTGCAAGGTCCCCCCTGGAGACTGGGGCACGGGGTTCTACTCAAACCTTTTCACAGTACCCAAGAAGGATGGGTCAGTCAGGCCCATTCTGGATTTTAAAATCCTCAACAAATTTGTCAAGAACAGGCACTTTCGCATGGAAACTCTGCGCTCGGCCATTGGCTCACTGTGCCCAGGGGAGTAGACATCAAGACATCAAGGATGCTTACCTGCACGTCCCGGTGTTTCCAGGACACCAAAGGTTTCTCAGATTTTCACTAAAAGATCAGCATTACCAATTTGTGGCCCTGCCATTTGGCCTAACGTCGGCTCCCAGGGTGTTCACCAAGGTGCTGGCAGGGGTGATGTCCCTGATAAGGCTAAGGGGCATACGCGTGCTGCCCTACCTGGACGATATTCTCATCACCTCTCGGTCTCTGCGGCAGGCAGAGTTGGACACTCGGCTGGTAGTGCCCACCCTGGAGTCCTTCGGCTGGGTGATCAATTACCCCAAGTCATCCCTGTCCCCCTCCTTGGTGACTCCGTTCCTGGGAATGATTCTGGATACGGTTCAGTCAAGGATATTCCTTCCTCAACAGAAGGTGGAAGCTCTGACAGCGCAGGCGAGGTTCCTGCTTTCGAGCCCACAGCTCTCCATCCGGCAGGGAATGCAGTTGCTTGGCCTGATGGTGACGAGCTTCGAGGCGGTGCCCTTTGCCCAGTTCCATTTGAGACCTCTGCAGCTTCACCTTCTGTCAGTTTGGGACAAGAACCCAGCGTCCTTGGACGGGTTCTGTGTGCTTCCCCCCTCGGTCACACAGTCCCTTGCGTGGTGGCTGGACCATGGGAACTTGACAGGGGGCAGGTCTTTTCTGACCCCCTCCTGGGAGACGGTCACAACGTATGCCAGTCTGTCAGGTTGGGGGGGATTCTGGAAGTCCCTGTGCTTCCAGGGGATGTGGGGTCCTCAGGAGGCCCATTTACCCATCAACATTCTGGAATTACGGGCAGTCAGGTTGGTACTGGAGCGTTTGACCCAACACCTGAGGGGTCTGTCGGTCCAGGTACGCTCAGACAACAGAACGGCGGTTTGTTGAGTGGTCCCTCTGCAACAAGGTATTCCAGTCCCTGTGTCACGGTTGGGGCTTACCGGATGTGGATCTGTTTGCTTCCCGTCACAATCACAAGCTCCCGGCCTTCATCTCGCTGTCTCAGGATCCTCTGGCCATGGCCACGGATGCCCTGTCCATGTCTTGGAGGGAGTTTCGACTCATGTATGTGTTTCCACCGTTCCCCTTTCTGGGCAGGGTTCTACGCAAGATTGCTCTGGAAGGGGTACCTGTGATTCTAGTGGCCCCCAGGTGGCCAAGAAGAGTGTGGTTCACAGACGTGGTTCAAATGGCAGTCGATCAGTACGATCTGCCAAGCTTGCCAGATCTGCTAACTCAAGGGTCCTTACGCCATCCCAATTTACAAACTCTGGCTTTGACGGCCTGGCTGCTGAAACCTCCATCTTGATGGAGAAGGGTTTGTCTGCCTCTGTGGTGGCTACTATGGTGCAGGCCAGGAAGAAGACTTCTTCTGCTATCTATTATAGAGTATGGCGTTCCTACATTGACTGGTGTGAGTCCAGGTCTCTTCCCTGCCGGGAATTCTCCGTTCCTAGGGTTCTGGAGTTTTTACAGCATGGTCTGGACTTAGGTCTCAAACTTAGTACTCTGAAGGGTCAGGTTTCTGCCCTATCTTCTTTCAGAAGACCTTTGCTCAACATCACCTAATTAAGACCTTCTTTCAGGGGTCACTCACGTGCGTCCCCCTCGAAAGCTTATGGTCCCTGTCTGGGATTTGAACTTGGTTTTGTCTGCCTTGCAGGGTGCTCCCTTTGAGCCTATTCAAGATGCTGCTCTGGTCGTTCTCACTCTCAAGGTTGTCTTCTTGGTGTCTATTACTTCGGTTAGGCGTGTGTCAGAGCTAGCCGCTCTATCTATTCAGCCTCCATACTATGAGCGACACCAGGACAAGGTGGTGTTCTGCTTCAAATCGGATTTTGTGCCTAAAGTTGTTTCGGCTTTTCATTTGAACCAGGATATTGTTCTTCCTTCTCTGTGTCCCAATCCTCGCAACGACAAGGAGCGGGTTCTGCATTCCTTGGACGTAGTCAGGTGCTTGAAGTATTACCTGGTTGTCACTAAGGCCTTCAGGAAGACTGATGCTCTCTTTGTTGTGCCTTCGGGGCCTAGAAAAGGTTTGGCTCCCGCCAAGTCTACCATCAGTAAATGGATTCGTCAGGCTGTGATTCAGGCCTATTCTACTAAGGGGAGGACTCCCCCTTTCCGTCTTACGGCTCATTCCACTCGTGCTATTGGTGCCTTTTGGGTCTTTCAGCAACAGGCCTCTGTTGAACAAGTTTGCAAGGCCGCTACTTGGTCTTCTGTTCACACCTTTTCAAAGTTTTATAAGGTTGATGTTCGGGCCTCAGCTGATGCTGCTTTTGGCCGTAAGGTTTTGCAGGCGGTTGTAGTCTGAGCTACGTGCCGTTGCCTTTGTTGTTGGGGATCCCACCCTATTTTATGGACACTGCTATTGGATGTCCCACGTGTAAGTATTATAGACGGAGCAGGGCGTACTGTATGCTTAGAATAATACAATTCTGTGAAATCACCTGTAGAATTGATATTATACGCATAATGCTCCACCCCACCCTGGTTTCACCTTGTTCTGGATCCCCTGTATGGTGATTGTTACCATTGTTATTGTTACCAGTTTGGTGGTTGGTTTCTCCCGACTTCTTTTCTCACTGCTTTTCAATGGGGATTTGTGGAAAGTCCCTGGGTATATGAAGGGCCGGGAGGAGCCTGTTTTTGCATGTCTGCAGTGAACAGCGCCATCTGGCGGAGGATTACCCACGTGTAAGTATTATAGATGGAGCAGGACGTACTGTATGCGTATAATATCAATTCTACAGGTGAGTATATTACAGAATTGTATTTTTCATCCAGATATCCCAGCGACCGGGCAATCCCCAAATAGATGTGCTCACGTCTCGATCAATGGGAAAGTGGAAACCTTCTTCTCGTTTAATCCCTGGAACAGGCCCCTGGGAGTGGATGCTCTGTTTCAATCCTGGACAGAAAGATGCCCCTTTTACATCTTTCCCCTGATCTCAAGGGTGCTGAGAAAGATTCAACAGGACCAAGTGGAAGCTATCCTAATCAGTCCAGATTGGCCAAAAATGGCATGGTACTCACTTTTGAAGGGTATTCTTGTGGAGCCATCCTGGTTTCTTCCACCAATGCCAAAACCTTTTGTCACAAAGCCCAGTCCTGCATCCCCAAGTGCAGAGTCTCAAACTGATTGACATTTGAGAGGGAAATCTTGCTAGCAAGAGGCCTATTGATGCGGGTAGTTGAGACTCAAGTGCTCAAATCTAAAAAAGAAACTACCTATAACATCTATTGGAAAGTGGAGAAAAAATGTTTTGTGGAATGAAATTGAACCCCGTAGGCAAGCCAGACATAGCAAAGATCCTGGACTTCCTTCAAGCAGGACTATGTCTGGGTCTAAAACCCACAACATTAAATACTTATGTGGCAGCCTTGGGAAGTTTATATAACTGTAAAATTGCTTACAATCGATGGATTAACAGATTTTTCGTGGCGACCCGAACGATCCATCCAGGTTAGAGATCAAAATGCCCTCCTTCGGACCTTCCCAGAGTACCCCTGTCTCTAACAGTTACTCCTTATATACCTCATAATTCTATCCATTTTCCACTTGGAAAACAATATTTTTTTGGTAGCCAACGGCCATTTCAGAACTACATACGCTTTCTATGCATTCACCATACTGTTCTATCAGAGATGATCATATTATCATTACACTCGATCCAGATTTTTTTTCCAAAAAGAACCGCAACCAGGAAATGTTACCTTCATTTCTCCCAAACCCAAGTACAGAGGAAGAAAGGAAACAAACCTCTCTAGATGTTAGGAACTTCGGTTCTTTTCAGCGGCACAGGGGGGTTATTCTTAGTATACAGTACATCCTGCTCCAGATATAGTACTTACACTTGGGTTATCCTCCGCCAGATGGCGCTGCACTGCAGAGACACGCAAAACAGGCTCCTCCCGGCCCTCAAATACCCGGGGACCTCCCACAAATTCCCAGATTTCTCTGCAGTGCAGATTGCGAAGACATGAAGTATCACTCTCTCGCAGGTGAGCGGGGCTATTAAAGCCTGCGTCCGTGTTGGACTATTCCCACCCGTCCTTGTTGTGTTGTGCCTCCCAGCCTGGGCTGCGCTGGTCGGGTGAAGGTAGGCAGCACCACGCGTGCTTATGGCGCGCTGCTCCTCTGCAGTCCCCCACCAAAGGGTAGGCGGTGTAGGCTGATGGTGAGCCTCTATGGGATGCCCCTCCCGCATTACTGCCCCTTGCCCCGTGTAGCGGTGGGTCCTGTACCAAGGACCGCCATCCTCCCTTGTTCCCCCCGTAGTCGGGGGGGGGGGGGGAAGAAAGGGGGGGGTGTGCCTGTGTGGTCTGTATTGGATCCTTGCACATTTATGGCCTTAGTCTTTGGACCTTTATAGATATGGTGTCAGCCGCCGCGCCCTTTCTATGTATTTTGCTTGTGGACTGCCGCCGCGCGCACGCTTCTTCCTTAGTTGAAGGCTCCGCGCTGGGCGGCGGCGTTACCTCAGACACCTACGTGTCCTCATTGGATGTTGTCGGACTTCGCGCTCTTCGGGAAGGTGGGGTCTGGTTTGGCGCGCTCCGCATCATGGACCGCTGGCCCGCCCTTCGAGGTACACGGCGCCATTTTGCCTGTTCGCATGGGATGCTCCTGATTACCGTGGTACTGTAAGTGCCCTCGCGGGCGGCTTATTCTCATTATAGTTTTCCTGGTTCTGACACCATTTTCTTCTTTGTGTCTTTCAGACCGATGAACACCATTGGCTTCTCCCGGCCCAGTGTAAAATTATAGCAGGCCTTATATTCTCCCACTTCCCTAGCGGGTCTTTGGGGCATCCAGGGTTGCTTATAGTGTAAATCCCTACTGGCATATTGTGCCTTGAATAATCACCATATGGAGGCATCTCAGAATTATGTGACCGGGGTCCCTCTGGGACAAGACCGGCTGTGTATAGCGTGTGGACAACCCCATGCTGATGCTGACATTGCACGGGTCTGTGGACCCTGTGCCGAGCAAGCACTGGCTCTGCAATCAGGCCTGCCAGTGGCTGCACCTCGCTTCATTTCACCTATTTCCCCTTGCTTAAATCTCACTCCTGCTGAGTCGCATATAAAGGGGGAGTTGCAGCCTGTTGCATCTTCCAGACTGCCCACGGCTGAACAGTTCATTGCGAGGTTGTCAGAGCGCAAGGGCCCTGGTAAGAAGTGGCACTTGACGTCTCCTGTTTCTGTTTTTCCTATGGGAACTGAGGAGTTTTCTACTCCGTGTGACTATACCCCTTCTGATGAAGAGCTATTCTCTGACTCAGGCTCATCTGATGAGAGGCCGAGGAGTCATGACTATTCTGGACCTGAATTCTGGGGCCAGTATGACACTGACGATTTGTTGATCAAGGTCTTTAAGGCTCTGTCTCTCTCTCTCCCTGGTGAAGCTTCCAAGCCGAGAGGGGAGCGTTTCCATACAGCAACAGCACATTTGGAATTCCTAGAACAGGCTCGCTTCCATGCTCTTGTTCTCAAGGAATGGGAATGCCCCAGTAGACTTTCAGGGGTCCCAGGGGACTGGGATAGGAAATGCCCCTTTCCCCCTGAGGTGGTTAATTGCTGGTCATCCCCCCCCCGTGGTGGATGCCCCGATCATTGGGGTTCCCAACCCCCCCTTTATTACAGCCCCTGCTCATAATACCCTTTGGGATGCTGAGGACCAGCGCATTGAGCTGCTGGCCTCCCACGCCTTTTCTTGTGCAGGGACGGCGTTGCGCCCGGTCTGTGCCGCGGCTATTACTGCAGTGGCCACTAGAACCCTCGTCAGAAAGATGCTTGATCATCACTCTGATAATCTCCCCTGGGAGGTGTTTAATGCACTCTCCAACTGTGATGTGTTTGTAAGATTCATTATATTAGCGTTGGACGACACCATTAGAATGTGTGCAAGAACCTCTGCCCTTGCGGTGGCTATACGTCGCTTGATTTGTCTGCGACAGTGGGGTGCTGACGATGCTACTAAAAAGACTCTTACTGGGCTTCCCTTTAGAGGGCAACGCTTGTTTGGGGCCCGTCTAGGCCCGTTTGGCAAAAAGGGCAAGTCACCCCAACGCAGGCGGCCGTCTAGGCCCCCTCGGGGCAGGGGCACCCCTATTTCCCCCTTCCTTAGTGTTAAACAAGAACCAGGGGTGTCCTTCATGAGGGCTCGCGCAGACTCCGGCCCCGGGAACAGCAGACAACGCTCTGGCCCCTCTGGCGGGGCTAAGCCTAAATCTTCCACCAATCCCCCTCAAGTGTTATGGGGCGCCCTCGTCCGTCTGGGTGAGGGGATGGCTGTGGCACTTTGCTCTTGTCAGGAGGCTTTACGCCTCATACTGGTGGATTCAGGAGTTTGTGTCCTCCAGATACAAGATAGAGTTTGCTGCGCGGCCTTCCCCAGTTTTATCAGGTCCCAGGTACTCCTGGTCCCTGCCGCTGTTTAGTTGTTGACACATGCCATGCTAGGCCTGCAAGGTCGTAGGGTCTCTTGCAGATTGCCCGTAACAGGCAGAGGCAGGGGCCGCTATACCAACTCTTCCACAGTCCCCCAAAAGGATGGGTCGGGCTGGCCCATTCTGGATTCACAGCAATTCTCTAATTACAGGCAGTTTCTGCATGGAAACTCTGAGATGGGCTATCAGCACCTTGTGCCCAGGGGGCTTCTTGCCGTCTGGGGAGCTGTAAAATGCTTATGTTTACATCCCTGTGCCTTCAGGACACCGAGGCTCTTCAGGTTCGTGTTGGAAGTCCAACACTGCTAATTGTGGCCTTGTTATCTGGCCTCTCTTCAGCTCCCTGAGTGCTCACTCAGGTGCTGACGGCGGTGATGTCTCTGATGAGACCAAGGGGCGTCCGCGCCATGACCTACCTGGACGTCCTTTCTCACTTCCCAGTCTCTACGTCAGGCTAAGTTGGATACCCGGCTGGTGGTGTCCATTGGGAGTCATTTGGATGGGTGATCAATCATCCCAAGTCCTCATTGTCCCCTTAAATGGTAACTCCATTCCTAGTAATGAATCTGGATTTGGTTCAAACCAGAATCTCCCCTTCTCAGCAATAAAGTGGGCAATCTGGTCACATGGGCTCAGTCCCTCATTGCTGTCCCGGTCTCTTCACCAGGCAGGGATGCAGCTGGTGGGCCCGTTGGTGACTTGCTCGGAAGAGGTCCCTTATGCTCAGTTCCCCTTGGGCCCTTCTGCGACTTCTATTGTTAATACAGGACAGGGATCCAGCATCCCTGGAGCAGGGTCTGTGGGTCTTCCCACCTGGTAAGAAGGTGTCTCTTGGATGAACTCAAGGAACCTGTCTGGGGGCAGTTCCTTCTTGCCCCTTCCTGGAAACGGTCACCATGGATGCCAACCAGGTTGAAAGGGGGAGGGTTTCTTCTGAAACTCCCTGCGATTCAGGGGGTGGTGGGGCCCTTAGAAGGTCCTTACGCCTATTAATGTTTGAAACAGTGAGCGTTTTCAGTTGGTTCTATCTCGCTTGACTACTTCCCTTCTGGGCCTGCCAGTTTGGGGGCGCTCGGTCTGTCTGACGACAGTGTCCTACATTAATCATTGGAAGGGGCCTGGAGATGGTGGACCCTCCAGGAAGTGTCTGTTCCTAATCTGGGTGGAGACAATGTTCCCTGCATATCAGTGATATTCGCTCCGGTGGAGCCCCTCTGCGACAGGATGTGCTAATCCCTGTGTCTCTATGGGTTCCAACCAGTTGTGGATCTGTTTGTGTTCTGTCACTATCACAGGCTCTCGTTCTCGCTCTTGTTTCCCTGTCCCAAGATCCTCTGGCAGTGGTCCGGATGCCTTAGTAACGTCATGACAGGACGTTCGGTTCTGTATGTCTTTTCTCCATTCCCCCTGCTAGGCAGGGTTCTGCGCAAGATTGCTCTGGTAAGGGGAACAGTGATTCTGGTGGCCCCCAGGTGCCCTAGTAGAGTGTGGTTTGCAGACATGGTACCGTGGACAGTAGTTTTCTGTACCTTTTGCCAGGAGTGCCAGCTCTGATCACTCAGGGCCCCCTTTATGTCACTCCAATCTACAGTCTCTGACCTAGTCGGCCTGACTGCTGAAACATCCATCTTGATGGAGACAGGCTTATCTGTCTCTGTGATTGAGACTATGGAAAGGCTAGGAGCAAGCTTCTTCCTCTTCTTCTATCTGTTATAGGGTATGGCATACCCATATTGATTGGTGTGGGTCTAGGTCTCTTCCCTGTTGGGCGTTCTCGGTTCCCAGGGTTCTAGAGTTGGTTTCAGCATGATTTGGAGTTGGTTCTTCAACTCTGTACTCTGATGGGTCAGGTTCTGCCCTGTCCACCTTGCCTTAGTAGTCTCTGGTTCAGTCTTCCTTGGTTAAGACTTCTTTCAGGGGGTACTCATGTGCGTCCCCCATGTAATCCTATGGTCCCTGCTGGGATTTGAATTTGAATTTCTTTCTGTCTGCTTGAAGGGTTTTGTCACTTTGGTCCTATCCAGGATGCTGTCTGGCTGTTCTTACCCTCAAGGTTGTCCTTCTGTTGACTGTTACCTTGGTCAGGCGTGTGTTAGCGGGCGGCTCTGTCTACCTAGCCCCCATTCTTTGAGATGCACCAGGATAAGGTGGTGTTCCGCCTGAAGCCGGACTCTCTGCATCAGGTGGTGTCTTATGTTCATTGATTCGAGATATTGCTCTTCCTGCTGTGCCTTTTTCCTAGCAACGCTGAGGAAAGGGTTGTGCAATCCTTGAACAGGTGTTGGAAGTGTTTTCCTTGATAGTCACTGTGTCCTTTAGGAGAACTGATGTTCCTTGGGGCCTATGGTCATTACATCCTGAATGTGCCCGATCTCGCTCTCGGGGAGTTGGGCGGCTTTGGCCCTGGTTATTTCTTTAATGGATGTTCCTTCTGGTACTTGGAAGGGTCTTTTGGCTTCTGCCAAGTCTTATGTTAGTGATTGGATTAGTCAAGCTGTTACTCAGGCCTATTCCAACAAGGGGAAGAATCTTTCTTTCGCTTTGATTCTTATTCTACTCGTGCTTTGTTGCCTCTTGGGCCTTTCAGCACCAGGCTTCTGTTGAACTGGTTCGCTAGGCCACTACCTTGGCCTTCTGTTCATACCTTTGGAAAGTTTTACAAGGTTGATGTTAGGGCCTCAGCTCACGCTGTCTTGGCCGTATGGTTATGCAGGTGCAGTGGTTTTAAACTGTCGGCTGTTGCCGTTTTTGTTGGGGATCCCACCCTACTTTATGGACACTGCTATTGGATGTCCCAAGTGTAAGTACTATATCTGGAGCAGGACGTACTGTATACTAAGAATAATACAATTCTGTGAAATACTCACCTGTAGAATTGGTATTATTTGTATACAGTACGTCCTGCTCCACCCCACCCTGGTTTTTGCATTATTCTGGATCCCCTGTATGGTGATTGTTACCATTGTTATAGTTACCAGTTTTTTGGTGGTTAATTCTCCTGGCTTCTTGTTCACTGCTTTTCAATGCTGGGGATTTGTGGGAGGTCCCCGGGTATTTGAGGGCCAGGAGGAGCCTGTTTTGCATGTCTCTGCAGTGCAGCGCCATCTGGCGGAGGATAACCCAAGTGTAAGTACTATATCTGGAGCGGGACGTACTGTATACAAATAATATCAATTCTACAGGTGAGTATTTCACAGAATTGTATTTTTCAGTCCGCCACCAAGAAAAGATTTTCGGCTTAACAAAGTAACTAGCACCGCCGACTATCTTCGGTTCTTCTCAGCGGCACAGTGCGGTTCCTCAGGCCGGTTACGCTGGAAGATTTTCAGCTTAGCGAATTAGCTAGCCCCGCAGACAATCTTTGGTTCTTCTCAGCGGCACAGTGCTGTTCCTCAGGCCGGTTACGCTTGAAGATTTTCGACTTAGCTAAGTAGCTAGCACCTCCGTCAGTCTCCGGTTTTTCTCAGCGGTACAGTGCGGTTCCTCAGGCCGGTGACGCTGGCAAATTTTCGGCTTAGCGAAGTAACTAGCTCCGCCGAAGTGGGCGGTTCTCCTCCACAACACAGCACGCTTTACTAGCCGACATTTTCGACTAGGCAATGAGCCTAGCACCGCCGACATCGCAATTCCCCTTCGGCAGCGCATAATTTGGGGGTTGTTGGCCAGCAAAAGGGCTGCTTCTGAGCTGCTGCACGGCCACCCTCAAGTGGACCTAAACCTTTTGGTAGGTTATTTTGTTTGTGGTTATTTTGATTGTGTATTAATATTGATTTTGTTTATTGTTTAAATCTATATCATTAGATTGCGAGAAAAGGCAAGTTAATGTAAAAATTATATGGTGGTTTACCCCCCAGAGGACTCGCAGTAGTCTTGTGACTATATACTTGGTCTCAGATCCCCAGGGACATAGACTAGTATTATTTTTCACCATGACGGAGGCATCTGAGGTAGTCAGATTTGGTCTTTATCAGATTTACCTCGTGTCCAGTGTGCATGCAGTGGCACTGGACAAGGATAGCACGGCGTGCAGGGATTATGCTACGGTTGTCCTCCCTGCAAAGATTCTGACCCCTGTCAACGGTGCCCTCTGAGCCTTAAAGCACCCTTGGCAGCCTTCAAGTGGACCTAAAACTTTAGCGAATCATATCGGCCACTAAGGTTTTTGAAGGAAAAAAAAAACATTTTTCCTGAGTTTGGTGATCAGGATATTGTGGGTGCTACAGTCTCCCGCTCAGTCTTTAAACTCTGTGGGCAGCCCTCAAGTGGCCTTTAAAAAAATATATACTGAGTTGAAGAGGATATATGTGGCTGTCATACTCTCCCAGGTGGGGAGGATGCATCCAGACTCGGATTCAGAGTTTACGGAAGTCATGCTCTCAGTTGTTTAAAACCAGTTTGGATATCAACAGGTATGTTATCTTGGCTATGGAGGATTGGATCATGGTTAAGTGCCAGAGGCCTAGCTCTGGTGGTAGCCTAAAGGCATGCTTTATGGCTTAAGCAATGACCAGCTGACACTGCCTCTAAAAAGAATCTGACAGGACTCCCCTTTAAACCAGACCTTCACCATGATTTATTGAAAAGCCCAAACCCTTAAACTATTCCCCAGCATCTAAAATTAATATATTTTAAGTTTTTAGTCACTTTCCCCCACTGGAATGCAACTCTGTTCAGGACTTAAGGATACGGGCGCCGCCATCTTGACTCAGAAGCATCACACTTACTGAGGAGAGAAGAGTGGGATAAAGTACAGGGGGGCAGGGTTATAGCTGTGCTTTGCTCAGACAGAGCAGGGCTGGAGTCAGGAAAAGGTCCGCAATCCCAAAATGCAGAGCAGCACAGTCAAAAGGCACTTCCTGTTTGCAGGCTGCCTGATGTCCCATGAGCCGCCATCTTGGATGTTTAAAGGCTCATAACATGCAGTAGATGCAGGTAGGATGATTTTTTAATGTGGGCAATCTGTATGTACAGGGTGTGGGAAAAATGTAAGATATGCTCTTATTCAGAGTGAAGGACCACTTTAAAGTGGACCAACACCCAGGGGGGATCGGCCCGGAAATCTATAAGATTCCCGGACCGATCAGATCCCTCCCCGCGGGGCATCCGAAATCGGGATGTCCCGTGGGGAGGAACCCCCCAGGAGGCCCACAAACCTTACCTCAGCCCCGTTCCATCGGCGCGACCCGCGGCCGCGTCTCGCGCTTCCCTCTAGCAGGGCGCGCACCCGCGCCGGCAGTTTGTGAATGGCCGGTGCAGGCGCGCTCCCTGTTAGACGCGGCCTCCAGCGCTCAGAGCCAGCTGAGCTGGTATGCGCGTCCAGGCGGCCTTGGACGCGCATATCACAGCGGCTCTGAGCGCTGTGATTGGCTGGCGCGGTCACGTGGGATCGGGGGGAGGTGAGTTTTTTGGGGCTTTCTGGGGGGTTTCAGACAGCGGGGCACCCCCGATCGGGGTGTACCACCGAAGTGGACCAAAACCCAGGATAGTCAAAATCCTGGGCGTTGGTCCACTTTAAGGTGAGGCGTCTGTCTGGTGAGTGCTTGGTTGACATGGTAAAACAGCCTACTAGTAGTAAGTCTACTAATCTGCCACAGTAGCTGAGGTCTAATACGGCTTCCGCAGGGCCTTTAATCCTCCGGATTTTCATGGGGGTAGAGGTTTTGCCTCTTTGAGATCCAAAGAGATTTTGAATAAGACAAGGTCCCTAATTAAGGTGACATGGGTGGCAGAATAAAGCCAAACCCCTTTCAAAGCCTGCTCAGGCAGGAAGGGATGCCTCCACCCTTGCAGGTGGGAGGAAAGCTTTTGCATTTTGCTCAGATTTGGAGGCTTCATATAATGGATCTTTGGATACAAGAAGTTGTACCCTCAGGTTACAAGATCTAATTTGGAGCCAGACCTCCTTGGAGATTCTCTTGGTCAGGGGTATCCCGATTTTCTCAGAAATCAGAAGCATCAAGATCTGCCGCATCTCTCCTTTTTATAAAAAAAAAAATATATATATATATATATATATATATATATATATATATATATATATATATATATATATATATATATATATATATATTAATTATACACACCTACACCTACATTGCTGTAGGTTGCTTACATTTTTGTGGAGCTACCCTTCGGTCTATCAGCACCATGGGTGTTTACCAAGGTTCTGGCAGATCTCATGTTTTCTCTAAGAATTCAGAGTATACATATAACCCCTTACTTAGACAATCTGTTTTATAAAGGCCCCATCATGTCAGGGGCCCCAGAAGGATACACAGACTGTCTGATAGACATTGCATATTGGACTATCCAGTCAAATTCTTCTAGAGGTTATGGGAATTTAGACACGTCTCAGGCAAAAGTTTTTTTTTTTTTTCGGAACAGAAGAGATTTTTACTTCAGGCCAGGGTACAGGGTCTCTTGTCTTGGCCTCACCCGAGGATTCGTCAAGGAATGCCTAGTGTTGGGCCTGATGGTGTCTTGCTCTGAGGCAGTGCTCTTTGCTCAGTTTCACACAGGACCCCTGCAGATGGAAGCCTGAACTGGATGGGCTAAGGTTTCTATTCAGCCTTACATACGATGTCACTATGATTTGTTCGGCATCAAGGCACAGAGACTCTGGATCACTCTTTTTGCATGACACAGTCAACAGGGCAGTCGCTAGCTTGGTGGCTAAGTCCTCAGCCTCTTCAGATCGGCAAATTCTTCCTTTCAGTACAGTGGAAGATCATCTCCACAGATGCTTGTCTATCTGATTGGGGAAGTGTCATGGATGATCCAGGGACAGTGCTGTACGAGGGAGTGCAGACTTCCTATAATATCCTGAAACTGAGTGCAATTGGACATTCAATCTGAGGGGCATCCCGTTCAGACAGTCGGACGGCGGTGGCATATATGAGCCACCAGGGGGGTACCAGATGCAGGGAAGCCCTCGTAGAAGTGAGCCAGATTTTACTTTGTGCCGAGAAGCAGGCTCTATGTATCTCGGCAGTACATATACCTGGACTGGACAACTTGCAGGCCAATCATCTCAGAAGATAGTCCCTGCATCAGGGGGAATGGTGTCTGAGTCAGGGGTCTTTCAATCTCTATGCATGCGCTGGGGGATTCCAGTCATAGATCTTTTGTATCACGGCACGTTCGAAGGTTTCCAAAGTTTGTGTTCCGGTCCAGGGATCCTCTAGCAATGCAACAGATGCTCTGACTCGTCAGTGATTAGCATTCAAGCTTGCTTAAGCATTTCCCCTGATTCCACTCCTGGGTCGAGTATTAGAAGAGTTAGCTCGTGAGGGAGGCCCAACCATTCCGGGGGCTCCTCGGTGGCCAAGAACAAGCTGGTTCGCAGTCAGAGTTTACCGACAATACAGTTCTTCACACAGGGTCCCCTAAGGCAGTGGTCCCCAACCTTTTTTTCACCGTGGACCGGTTCAGGATTTGGTCATTTTACCGCAGCCCGGTGGGGCACTGGGGGGGGGGGGGCTGACTGGGGGCGCTGCGGTGGCATTGATTGTTAATATTGTTTTGAGCTGGGAATAGAGAGATGGAATGGAACAGAGCTGGGAATAGAGAAATGGGATGGGACAGAGCTGGGAATAGAGAGATGGGATGGGACAGAGCTGGGAATAGAGAAATGGGATGGGACCGAGCTGGGAATAGAGAGATGGGATGGACAGAGCTGGGAATAGAGAGATGGGATGGACAGAGCTGGGAATAGAGAGATGGGATGGGACAGAGCTGGGAATAGAGAGATGGGATGGGACAGAGCTGGGAATAGAGAGATGGGATGGACAGAGCTGGGAATAGAGAGATGGGATGGGACAGAGCTGGGAATAGAGAGATGGGATGGGACAGAGCTGGGAATAGAGAGATGGGATGGGACGGAGCTGGGAATAGAGAGATGGGATGGGACGGAGCTGGGAATAGAGAGATGGGATGGGACAGAGCTGGGAATAGAGAGATGGGATGGGACAGAGCTGGGAATAGAGAGATGGGATGGGACAGAGCTGGGAATAGAGAGATGGGATGGGACAGAGCTGGGAATAGAGAGATGGGATGGGACAGAGCTGGGAATAGAGAGATGGGATGGGACAGAGCTGGGAATAGAGTGATGGGATGGGACAGAGCTGGGAATAGAGAGATGGGATGGGTCCTTGGTAATTTTTGGGGTTCTGTCAGAGAGATTGCGGGCAGAGTGACGGAGGAGAGGGTGCCTGATGATCCGGCTTCCTGTCTTCTACATATGACTAAGTCCCCCCTGAAAATATATAAAAAATCATTGCTGTGTCACCTACTTAATGCGGCGAAGTCCCCTGAGCCGCCCACGGTGGCGATGTGGATCCTGAAGGATAAATGAGCTCATGCCGTATGAAAGTGTGATACTCTCTCTCGAGTACAGGTTTGAGTGTTTACCTGGTACAGCTGGCTGAGATTCTCGGAGTCTGCGGATTGTAGTGCTCTGCTGGGTGGCACCCAGGGACCCGCACTCTAATTCCCTGTAATTCCCTCACCTGTAAAATGGGTATTATAAGTATGTCACACACCCCGCTTCATCCTGCCCTTTTTGTGTATTCTGGATCCTTTATATGGTGAACCTTTTATTGTTGATGTTTTTGTATTGGCTCTTCCTGGTCCCCTTACTGCTTTCCTATACTGGGTAATGTGTGAGAGGACCCAGGTATTTATGGACCTGTCATCTCTGCAGAAGTTCACCCTCTACTGGATATAACCCATATGTCATGAATATTGGAAGCGGGGTGTGTGACATACTTATAATACCCATTTTACAGGTGAGTAATCACAAAATGGTATTTTTTGGTGACCCTCTCCTGCCATTCAGTGTCTAAAGCTAACTGAATCTGGTGCCGCTGATTGGAGGATCACTAATTGTCAGCAAAGTATGCTCCTAAATCTATTTTGTATGAAGGGAGGAAAAGTGTATTTAGGATCAGTAAATTGCCAGAAGGGGATGGAGTTTCATTAGCAAATGTATTCTGGTGAATTGTTTTTTAAAGGTCAGATTTTGTCACACTCTCTTTTCCTATATTTTTGTAGCACGTGTTCCCAAGAAAATTTTGAAGTGTAAGTCTGTGTCCAGAGAGATAAATTTTGCATCTGAAGAAGAGATGGAAAATTTCAGACTTGAGCAAAAAGTCTACTTCAAGGGACAGTGTCTAGAAGGTAGGATGTTAGTAATTGAATACATGATTTCCTAAAGGACTAAAAATTGCTTCCTAGTCAGTCTGGTTTGTATACACTAGAGGGCAGTAGCAGGGCCATAAATCAGCCCTGTATTTTATCAGACCCTGGCCGGCTCGAGACATCCCTGCAGAGGCCCTCCCAATCATGATCCCGGGGCTATAGCATTGGGGCTGGGGTTCCTTGCTTGTGGGTACAGTGGGGCTGGAATGTGGGTGTTAAAAGCAGCAGCCCAACTGATCTCAAAGCACTGCGGCAAACCGGGGATTGTCCTGGGTCTACCTATGGTAGCACATCCTTTTATTCGTCCTTTTATGAAAGATTTTACAACTCGCATTACAATTTGTGGTATTACTGTATGCTTTTATTACTGAAAAAGGCAGTGCAGCAATTCTTTTTCTACTTCTATTCTAAATAAAAAATAAAATGTTTGCTGAAGCTGGCGGTGCCTCCTCCTTCTATCCCAGGTTCCAGCCAGTAGTAATGACGGGCAGGCGAGGGGCAAGAATTTTATTTTACACCCTATGTGACCAACTATGTCACTGGAGGGGTTTTATCTAGGGAAAGTCCCCCTCCATAATGCTTCCCTCCAGTGATTTAGTTGGCACATGGGGGAGATTCCAGAGAGGCTATTGTACAGTACTGAGGGTGGTACAGTACTGAGGGTGGTGGCTTGTTTTAGAGGGCCAGATTAAATAATGGATGTTAATTAACGAATAATAATGAATCATTATTATTTTTCAGAGTGGTCTTTTGAATTTGGTTTCGTGATGCCGAATTCTGTAAATACATGGCAGTCCATGATAGAAGCTGCTCCAGAATCGCAAATGATGCCTGCTAATGTTTTAACGTAAGTAGACTAGGTAGGAGTTATGGCATTCTGCTGGGGGGGGGGGGTCTCGGGGACCCCTTAGCAGTTCACAAACAGTAAAATGTAAATCTGCATCTGGTTCCGGTGATCACGGAACCAGATGCAGAAGCCGGGACTTCTGACTTGCTCGCCTCCACTCGGAGGGGCCTTTTATAGGGCGAGTCTGATGATGTCCCCATCTGACTTACCCTATAAAAGCCCCCCCGTTGTGCCCAGTCAGATGGCAGACGCCGGCGTGGGGCAGAAAACAGGCGTTCTCTGTCTTGCTGAATGAAGACCCGGGAGGGGGGTTATAATACATTTTTATTGATCAGTCAATGGAATTACAGCACGCAGATAATCAGGTCAACACATAGGCAGTACCGTGTAATACAGATATGAGATCTATAACTTTTCAGAAAAATATCAGAAAATCTGCAAAAGTCAAGGTATCTATGGACCAGGAGACCGTGTGAGCCTTTAAGCTAATTCCCAGGGCGATACACCAGTACTGCTTTTGCATGGACCACCTGTTTACCATCAATCCCCACACCAATAATTTTTTAGTTACTTCAGGAATAGGGGGAAGGGAGGGAAGCCAGATGGTGAACAGTGGTAATGAGTCCTGGATCTGTGGAATGTGTCCAGGTGGAGTGTTGTGGGGTAAGGGGGTCAGAAAGGACATAACTTTACAGACATTAATGTCCGGATAAGGCCAGCCGGAGGAGTCCTAGGGATCTATAGGGACAGGGCAACACTGTCTGGGTCTAAGATAGTATTATTGAAAGAGTGTAAAGACAGAGACCGAAAGCTGAAAAGAAAATGGGAGGCTTTGGGATCGGGAGGGGGCTACCCCCAGCCAGAGTCAAAGTGTCCGTGGCCCTGGCCCACAAGGGGCTTGGGCTCAGACAGTATTTGCATTCATTACAAACGTAGAATGAGTTCCAGGCAAGCCAGGTGTGTCTGTGTGTCTCCTGCCGCCTCAACGAGGCGGTGAGGTCTTCCATCCTTTTTATTCTTAGTATACAGTACGTACTGCTCCAAATCTAATACTTGCACATGGGATATACTCCGCCAGATGGCGCTGGACTGCAGAAACATCGAAAATAGGCTCCTCCCGGACCCTCAAATACCCAGGGACCTCCCACAAAACCCCAGAATATTCTAAGTGTGCCATACACTCCACTTCGATCTTCATAACATGTGGGTAATCTCCAGTAGAGGGCGAACTTCTGCAGAGATGAATATGCAAAAAAAGAAAGCCCCTCCTGGCCCATATATACCTGGGACCTCCCACCAATTTCCCAGTTCTCTGCAGGGAAGGCGACAAGACAGAAGATGAAGACTTCTTTTACTTGCAGGTAAGCCGGGCCCGCTCCTGGCCGTTTATTATCCCTAATACTGCCAGGACCCTTTTTAAATTGCCCCTATTTGAGCCTCCCAGCTTAGGCTGCGGGTCCTGGTGAGGGTAGGAGCACCCTATGGGTGCGGAAGGAGCCTTGCTCCACCGTGAGGCCTCATTATGGGGTAGGCGGTTATCCAGGTTTTTGGTGATCCTGGCGCAGGATGCCCCGTCCCTACATGCCTGTGGCCTTATTATGGCCAGGTCCCTTACTTCCCTCTGGGCGGGGGGGGCTGGCGGGCCGTCATCCTCGGTCTCTCCCTTTTCATTTATTAAGATTTATATATGAGTGTATGTGTATGTTGGTGTTTCACTTTACTTTGTGTTGTGTGTGAGTGTGGATCTCCTGGAAGTATCCCTGGATGAATTGGTGCATGGTGCTTTACTAGCCCATGGTGGCTTTCCTGTTAGCCTGGGGAGCTTCTCTCCCTCAGGCTGTGTTAAGAAAAGGTGGCGGGGCCGGGCGCTCGCGGTAGCCCCGCCCCCTCGTTCGGCGCGTTTTGCGGGGGCTTCACTGGATCCGCGCTGCTGGGAGGGGGGTGGGGCCGGAAAAGCGCATCTTCAGCGCTGGCCCGCCCCCCTTCTCTTCCTGCTTCTCGGCTTCTCCTCAGATCGGGGGCCATTTTTGCTGCCTTTCTGCGGTTGCTGCTGCCGTTCTTGGGGGCAGGTAGGGGCCTGTTGGCCACCTCTTTGTCACTTGGGGTCCCTCTCTGGTGGGGGTGGTGCTGGTTTTTTTGCAGGTTTTCCCATTTAATTAATTAAAATTATATATATATATATATATATATATTAATTGATATGCCTTATTGTGTGTTGCAGATTGCTTAATTATTGTGCATGTTAAGGGATTCCTCCTGGTCCTGGGGTCCCTAGTGTAAATTTGATCACCGGGCAACGAAAATGGTGGAAGGACTTAAACTTAAAACTGATCAGGAGAGACTTAAAGAACTAATTTGTACAGTCTGGAGGAAAGAAGGGAGAGGGGGGACATGATTGAGACCTTTAAATATGTGAAAGGATTGAATAAGGTTCAGGAGGGAAGTGTTTTTAAGAAGAAGCTTAATGATAGAACAAGGGGGCACAACCTGAAGTTAGTCGGGGGGGAAGATCAGGAGCAATGTTAGAAAATATTATTTTACAGAAAGAGTAGTAGATGCTTGGAACAAACTTCCAGCAGAGGTAGTTGAAAAATCGACAGTCACTGAATTTAAACATGCCTGGGATAAGCACACATCTATCCTAAGATAAAGAGTACATACAGTATACACATAAGGGCAGACTAGATGGACCGTATGGTCTCCTTCTGCCGTCAACCTTCTATGTTTCTATGTTTCAAATCCTCCCACCGGGACTTTTAAGGGGCATCCCGGGTTGCTTAGGCGTAAATTCCCTGCGGTCTTGCGACTGACCACAAAAATCACCATATGGAGGCTCCGCAGGATACTGGGCTCGGGCTCCCTCTGGGACAATCCGGGCCATGTGTGGGGTATCCCTTACGGGGGAGAATGTGCTGATCTGTATACCATGTGCACAAAAGGCCATAACGCGGCAGTCTGGTACCCAGCCTTCTGGGTCGCCTCCTCCCGCTTCATCGCCTTCCCCTCCCCGCCTTATCCGTACCCCAAGTGACATTGGTGCCAGCGGGGAGTCGCACTCTGGTGTTTGTGGTAGGTTGGCCAGCATCGAGAAATTTATTAGTAGCATGGTGGGCAAGAAGGCCCAGGCTAAAAAGAGACATTTGTCGTCGGCCCAGCCCTTGTGGGATGTTGACGACGATTCCATTGATTTGTCGGATCATTCCCCATTAGAGGAAACAGAGACTGACTATGTACAGTCTGGTGATGCTGATGTCGGGCAGGCGCTGGGGGATGCCGTCGATACGGCCACTGTTTTGTCACGTCTATTGGAGGTGTTTGATATTGAGCCGCCTGAGGCGACTCCTCTCAAGAGGGGGGAATTTTTGGGGCACGCGAGCCCCGTCTAGAATTCCCTACCCAGGGTCACTTTGATGCGCTGATCCTGAAAGATTGGAAAAGGCCCAGTCGGCTTCCTGGTGCTCCTCAGGGATGGGATAAGAAGTATCCTTTCCCGGTGGAGGCGGTTAAGCGATGGTCTTCTCCTCCCGAGGACAAGCGCCTTGATCAGATGGCGTGTCACGCATTTGCCAGTGTGGGCTAGGCCCTGCGGCCGGTTTGTGCATCTGCCCTAGTGTCTCTTGCTACCAGGTCTCTTATCAGGGACTGGCTGAATGACGCTCAGTTTGATCCGGCTAGCGCTGAGTTCGCTACCCTTAAGAGATGTGAATTGTTCATGGGCTTTGTCTTGGCTGCTATGGAAGATTCTATTGTCATATGTTGCAGGACTTCAGCCCTATTGGTGGCTATGCGCAGATTGGTCTGGCTCCGACAGTGGACGGTGGATTTTGGGGCCAAGAAGTCGTTTACAGCTCTGCCCTTCCTGGATGCGCGGCTGTTTGGAAATAAATTGGATGCTGTTGCTAAGGGAGGTAAGTTACCTCAGCGGAAGAAACAGCGCCGTCCCTTTCGGGGGGCTGGCTCGTTCACTCCTCCCTTTCCAGAGCGGCTAGAGGTTTGGCCTTCTCGGGTGTCAGGAGCTCGGCCTGGAACAGGGGCAGAGGTCGGGCACGTCCCGCGGCTGCCTGGGGTTCCAAGCCCAAGCCCGCCGTTAAACCGGCTCAGCAATGAAGGGGAGCCCTCACCCGCACGGGTGGGGGGACGGCTGCGGCTCTTCTTCCAGGTCTGGGCCCGGGAGGTCACAGACAATTGGATCTTGGAAGTGGTCTCCTCCGGGTACAAACTGGAGTTCGAGTACTGGCCGCCTCCAAGATTCTTAAGGTCTCGGGTGCCCTCGGACCCTCAGGCTGCACAGGGGCTCCTGTTAGCAGTAAAAAACCTTCTGGACATGGGAGTTATTTGCCCGGTGCCTCAGTTGGAGAGAGGCAGGGGTTACTACTCCAACCTTTTCACGGTTCCCAAAAAAGAGGGTTCGGTGAGACCTATTCTAGATCTCAAGGTTCTCAAAAGGTTTATCAGATCCAAAAAGTTCCGCTTGGAGACTTTGCGCTCAGCTATCAATTCCCTTCGCCAAGGGGATTTTATGACATCCATAGACATCAAGGATGCGTATCTGCATGTTCCGATTTTTCAGGCACATCAGAGATTCCTCCGGTTTGCGGTAGAGGATCAACATTTTCAGTTTGTAGCTCTTCCCTTCGGACTGACTTCGGCGCCAAGTCTTCTCTCTCTCCGTCACGAGTGATTTCATTTCTGGGCATGAATCTGGATACCATTCAGGCCAGTGTGTTTCTGCCCCAGACCAAGGTGCAGGGGATTCAGGATCTGATCATCTTTCTTTGGGCCAGTCCTTGTCCCTCTATCCAACAGGGGATGAAACTGGTGGGCTTGATGGTGTCCTCCTTCGAGGCGGTACCGTTTGCACAGTTTCGCATGAGATCTCTTCAACTTCACCTATTGACGCATTGGGACAGGTGCCCACAGTCATTGGATCAACCTTTCAGGATGTCTCCCAGGGTTTGGCAGTCCCTTCGGTGGTGGCTGGACGCGAGCAACCTGTTGAAGGGCAGATCCTTTCTGGTCCCTTGTTGGGAGACGGTTACCACGGATGCCAGCATGTCGGGCTGGGGAGGTTATTGGAAAAGTCATCAGTTCAGCGGGGTGTGGGGTCCTCAGGAGGCTCACACCCCCATCAATGTCTTGGAGCTCAGAGCCATCCGACTGGTTCTGGCACGGCTGACCTCACATTTACAGGGTCTACCGGTTCAGGTTCAGGTTCAGACAATCAAACGGCGGTAGATTACATCAATCACCAAGGAGGGACTCGCAGCAGGAGTGCCCTCAGGGAAGTCTCTCTGATCCTGCACTGGGCGAGAGTAATGTTCCTTGCGTTTCGGCAGTCTACTTTCCGGGAGTGGAGAACACGGAGACGGATTCCCTGAGCAGGGGATCATCTTGCCAAGGAGAGTGGTCTCTCAACGCAAGTGGGGGACTCCGGAGGTGGATCTCTTTGCCTCGAGGCACAATCAAAAATTCCGTCCTTTGTGTCTCTTTCTTAGGATCCTCTATCTCTGGCAGTGGATGCCTTGTCCCTTGCTTGGAAGGATCTGGGTTTTATGTACCTGTTTCCGCCTGTCTCCATGCTGGGCAAGGTAGTTCGCAAACTGATTCTAGAAGGGGCACCAGCAATTCTGGTGGCTCCAAGGTGGCCAAGAAGGGTTTGGTGCGCAGACTTTGTAAGGCTGGCCGTAGATCAGTACCGGCTTCCCATGTTGCCGGATCTGTTATCTCAGGGTCTACTACTTTACCCCAATTTACAAACGCTGGCTTTGACGGCTTGGCTGCTGAAACCTTCATTCTGAAGGAGGAAGGTTTGTCTGCGGCCGTTGTTCAGACTTTATTGATTAGAGCTAGAAAGCGGTCCTCTTCTGGCATTTACTATAGGACTTGGAGGTCCTATATTGATTGGTGTGCGGCTAGGGCCTTGCCTTGTAGGGTGTTTTCGATTCCTAGGATTTTGGAGTTTCTTCAGCATCATCTGGATCTTGGGTTCCAGCTTAGTACTTTGAAAGACAGGTTTCTGCTCTGTCGGTTTTCTTCCAGAGGTCTTTTGCCTTACACCCGCTGGTTAAGACCTTTTTTCCAAGGGGTCGCGCATGTGCGGCCCCTTCGGAAGGCTGTGGTTCTGGTTTGGGATTGGAATTTGGTTCTTTCGGCTCTCCAGGAACCTCCTTTTGAGCCGCTACAGGATATTGCTCTTTCGGTTCTCACTCAGATGGTTGCCTTCTTGGTGGCTATTACCTCTGTTCGGCGTGTCTCTGAGTTGGCGGATCTGTCGATTCCGGCCCCTTACTTTGAGAGACACCAGGATAAGGTGGTTTTTCACTTTAAGCCGGATTTCCTTCCTAAGGTGGTGTCTGCTTTCCACCTCAATCAGGATATTGTTCTCCCTTCCTTGTGTCCTAAGCCTTACAATAACAAGGAGTGGGTTCTGCACAATTTGGATGTCGCTCGCTTTGTGAAGTTCTATTTGGTGACTACTTTTTTCCGCAAGACGGATGCTTTTTTCATGGTGCCCTGCGGGCCCAGGAAAGGGTTGGCGTCCGCCAAGTCTACCGTTAGTAAATGGATTCGTCAGGCCGTTGTTGGGGCCTATTCTGCTAAGGGGAGGACTCCCCCTTTTAGGGTCACGGCGCACTCTACTCATGCTGTTGGTGCATCCTGGGCTTTTCAGCACCAGGCTTCTGTTGAACAAGTTTGTAAGGCTGCTACTTGGTCTTCCGTTAATACTTTTTCCAAGTTTTACAAGGTTGTTGTGCGGGCTTCAGCGGATGCTGTTTTTGGCTGCAAGGTTCTGCAAGCTGCAATGGTTTGAGTTGGTACATTCTTTACTGTTTCTGGTTCACACCCATGACGGACACTGCTATTGGATGTCCCACGTCATGAAGATCGAAGTGGAGTGTATGGCACACTTAGAATAATACCGTTTTGTGAGTACTCACCTTTATAATGGGTATTATGCGTGTGCCATACACTCCACTTCGCCCCACCCTTTTTTTTTTTTTTTTTTTTTTTCAGGTATTCTGGAGTTTTTATTTGGTGAACCATTGGTTTTGATTGTTAAGGTTATAATTGGTTCTTCCTGGTCCCCTTACTGCTTTTTTACACTGGGAAATTGGTGGGAGGTCCCAGGTATATATGGACCGGGAGGGGCTTTCTTCTTTTGCATATTCATCTCTGCAGAAGTTCGCCCTCTACTGGAGATTACCCACATGTCATGAAGATCGAAGTGGAATGGCACACTCATAATACCCGTTTTAAAGGTGAGTACTCACAAAACTGTATTTTCTCTGCATTCTGGCTGCGAAGGACGAGAAATTGGCTCTGTACTCGCAGGTGAGCGGGGTTATTAACCTGCGGCCCTGTAGGACTATTCCCACCCGTTCCACTAGTAATATGCCTCCCAGCCTTGGCTGCGCTGGTCGGGTGACGGTAGGCAGCACCGCCATTGGTGCTTAGGAGCGCTGCTCCACCGCAATCCCCGACCAAAGGGTAGGCGGTTCTGGCTTATGGTGAGCCTCTATGGGATGCCCCTCCCGCACTATTGCCCCTTGCCCCTGCCTATCGGTGGGCCCTATTTAAGTGTCCGCCGTCCTCCCTCATCCGCCTTGTACTCTTCGGGGAAAAGAGGGGGGGGTGTGCATGTGTATAGACATGTTATGTTATATGTTATGCAGTCTGTGCTTTCACTTTTCACATTTCTTTATTCTTGTGTCAGCCGCTGCGCTGACTTGTCTGTATTGCTTTTAAATTTACCGCTGCCGCGCGCTGACTTGGTTCCGCGCTTGGCGGCGGCATTACCTCAGCTGCTGGTGCGCCATCATTGGCTGTTGGCCTTCTGGCTTTGCGCTCTTCCGGTGGGACGGGACCCGTCTTTGGCGCGTTCCCCGTCATCGCTATTACTGGCCCGCCCCTCGAGGTATACCGACGCCATCTTTTCTGACTTGTTTGGCCTATGCGCGACGGACTCCTACCTACCTGTACTTAAACCGGACCTTCACCATGATTTAGTGAAAAGCCCAAACTCTTAAAAAACAATTCCTCAGCATCTAAAATTAATATATTTTACATGTTTAGTCACTAATTTATTATACTTTTCCCCACTGGGCTGCAACTCTGTTCGGGAATTTAGGATACGGGCGCCGCCATCTTGACTCAGAAGCATCACACTTACTGAGGAGAGGAGAGTGGGATAAGGTACAGGGGGGCAGGTTATAGCTGTGCTTTGCTCAGACAGAGCAGAGCTGGGGTCAGGGAAAGGTCAGCAGTCCCAGAATGCAGAGCAGCACAGTCACTTCCTGTTTGCAGGCACTTCCTGTTTGCAGGCTGCCTGCAAAAATGGCAGCTTCCATAAGCCGCCATCTTGGATGTTTAAAGGCTTATAAAATGCAGTAGATGCAGGTAGGATGATTTTTAATGTGAGCAATCTGTATGTACAGGGTGTGGGAAACATATAAGATAGACTCTTATTTAGAGTGAAGGTCCGCTTTAAGGTCTTGTCTGCTTATGTCTTTCAGGCGGGACGAACCCTTCTTGGCTTCTCCCGGCCCTGTTTTTAGTATATTACTTGTAGGCCTTGTACAAATTATACTACCACGTCCCTAGCGGGTTATTGGGGCATCCAGGGTTGCTATATAGCGTCATTCCCTATCTGCGTATAGCGCCGCTATAATCATCATATGGAGGCATCCCAGGATAACGTTACCGGGGTCCCTTCGGGACAAGACCGGCTGTGTGTAGCGTGTGGGCAGCCTCATGCTGACGCTGACAAGGCGCGTGTGTACCCTGTGCTGAGCAGGTGCTTGCATTGCAATCTGGCCTGCTAGTGGCTGCACCTCGTTTCACTTCACTTACTCCCCCAAGCTTAAATCTCACTCCTGCTGAGTTGCACACAAGTGGGGATTCTCAGCCTGATGTGTCTTCTAGACTAGCTACTGTTGAACAGATTATTGCGAAGTCTTTAGCGCATAAGGCCCCTGCTAAGAAGCTGCACTTGACGCCTAATGTTACTGTTTTCCTTATGGGAACTGAG
Organism: Gastrophryne carolinensis; assembly: GCA_027917425.1. Classification (NCBI taxonomy): domain Eukaryota; kingdom Metazoa; phylum Chordata; class Amphibia; order Anura; family Microhylidae; genus Gastrophryne; species Gastrophryne carolinensis. The sequence continues at coordinate 200,820,190 of CM051237.1, forward strand.
GAGTTTATGAATCTTTGTGGCTATACCCCGTCTGATGAAGGGGAGCTCTTTTCTGATTCAGGCTCATCTGATGAGAGACCGAGGGGTCATGACGATTCTGGCTCTGACCCCTGATGACACTTACAGATTATTGACCCAGATTTTTGAGGTTCTGTCTATCTCTCTCCCTGTTGAGGCTCCCAGGCAAAGAGGGGAGCTTTTCCATACAGCAAGATCACGTTTGGAATTTCCAGAGCAGGCACATTTCCATAACCTTGTGCTCAAGGAATGGGAGCGCCCCAGTAAACTTCCCGGGGTTCCAAAGAGTTGGGATAGGAAGTATCCCTTTCCTGCTGAGGTGGTTAAATGTTGGTCATCCCCCCCCCCCCCCCCCCCGAGGTGATTGCCCCGTTCCTAGGGCTATCCAACACCTCTGTCATGCATTCCCCTGATTCTACTACCCTGCGGGATGCCGAAGACCGGCGTATTGATCAGCTGGCATCCCACGCCTTTGCATGTGCGGGGACGGCGCTGCGCCCAGTCTGTGTCTCTGCCATTACTGCTGTGGCCACTAGAACCCTTATCAGAAATATGCGTGATAGTGCCCCTGATGATTTGCCTTGTGAGGTGTTTAATGCACTCTCCAGTTGTGATGTTTTTGTAAATTTTGTCCTATCAGCATTGGATAACACCATCAGAATGTGTGCCAGAACTTCTGCCCTCGTGGTGGCTATACGTCGCTCGGTTTGGCTGCACCAGTGGGCTGCTGACAACGCTGCCAAGAATGCCCTCACTGGGGTTCCCTTTAAAGGGCTGCGTCTGTTTGGAGACCGCCTGGACCTTTTTGCTAAGGGAGGCAGGTTACCCCAGCGCAGGTGGCAACCTTGGCCCTTTCGGGGTCAGGGTTCCTTCTCCTCCCCTTACCGTGGTGCAAGACAGGGAAGGGGGGTGTCTTTCCCTGGGGCCCGGGGAGATTTCTGGGGTAGAGGCAGAGGATGTGGACGTCCTGGCTCCTCCTGGGGTCCCAAAACTAAATCCTCTCCCAAGCCCCCTCAGGCATGATGGGGCGCCCTCACCCATCCGGGTGGGGGGACGGCTGCAGCACTTCGCTCACGTCTGGAGGCTTCATGTCTCAGACCGGTGGATTCAGGAGGTAGTGTCCTCCGGTTACAAGTTGGAGTTTGCTGCCGATCCCCCTCCAAGATTCATCAGATCCCGGATTCCTCAGGACCCTGTGTCAGCTCAGGAGCTAGTGCAAGCAGTGCAAGGCCTCCTGGAGCTGGGGGTCATCTGCCAGGTCCCCTTAAGAGAAAAAGGCAAGGGCTTTTATTCCAACCGATTCACAGTACCCAAAAAGGATGGTTCTGTCAGGCCCATCCTGGACTTAAAGATCCTCAACAAGTTTGTCAGGGGCAGGCGCTTTCGCATGGAGACTCTGTGCTCTGCCATCAGTTCCCTGCGCCAAGGGGATTTCATGACTGTGGACATCAAAGATGCTTATCTTCATATTCCTGTGTTCCCAGGTCATCAAAGGTTCCTCAGGTTCGCTCTGATGGATCAACACTACCAATTTGTGGCCTTACCCTTCGGCCTCACTTCAGCTCCCAGGGTGTTCACCAAGGTGCTGGCTGGCGTGATGTCTCTGCTCAGATGTCAGGGCGTCCGCGTGCTTCCCTATCTGGACGACATTCTCATCACTTCCCAGTCTCTACATCAGGCAGAGTTGGATACTCAGCTGGTGGTGTCCACTCTGGAGTCATTTGGATGGGTGATCAACCACCACAAGTCCTCACTGTCCCCTTCCTTGGTAACTCCATTCCTAGGAATGAATCTGGATACAGTTCAGGCAAGGATCTTCCTTCCTCAACAGAAGGTGGACAGTCTGATTGCACAGGCTCAGTCCCTCCTAGCTTGTCCCTATCCCTCCATCAGGCAGGGGATGTAGCTGGTGGGCCTGATGGTGGCATGCTTCAAAGCGGTCCCTTATGCTCAGTTCCACTTGAGGCCCCTGCAACTTCACCTATTGTCAGTATGGGATAAGGACCCAGCGTCCCTGGTCAGGGTCTGTGTGCTCTCCCCCCTGGTCAGGAGGTCCCTCTTGTGGTGGATGGACTCAAGGAACCTGTTGGGGGGCAGATCCTTTCTTGCCCCTTCCTGGGAGACGGTCACCATGGATTCCAGTCTGTCCAGTTGGGGGGGTTTCTGGAAGTCCCTGCGGTTCCAGGAGAGGTGGGGCCCTCAGGAGGCCCACACACCTATCAATGTCTTGGAACTGCGGGCGATCAGGCTAGTTCTGGCTCACTTGACTACTCACCTTCAGGGCCTGCCTGTTCAGGTGCACTCGGACAACCAGACGGCAGTTGCCTACATTAATCAGGGAGGGACCCGGAGCAAGGGGGCCCTCCAGGAAGTGTCTCTGATCCTGACTTGGGCGGAGGCCAATGTCCCCTGCATATCAGCTGTGTACATCCCGGGGGTGGAAAATCACCTGGCGGACTCTATGAGCAGGGGGACCTCTCGCCAGGGAGAATGGTCCCTATGCAGCAGGGTGTTTCAATCTCTGTGTCTCCGTTGGGGCCAACCAGATGTGGATCTGTTTGCATCCCGCCACAATCACAAGCTCCCAGCCTTTGTCTCTCTGTCCCAGGATCCTCTGGCCTTGACCTCGGATGCGCTAGCAATGTCATGGCAGGACTTTCAGTTCCTGTATGTCTTCCCTCCAATCCCCCTGCTGGGCAGGGTTCTGCGCAAGATTGCTCTGGAAAGAGTGGCAGCAATTCTGGTGGCCCCCAGGTGGCCAAGAAGAGTGTGGTTCGCAGACGTGGTACAGCTGGCGGTAGATCAGTACGCTCTCCCAATTTACAAACTCTGGCTTTGACGGCTTGGCTGCTGAAACCTCCATCTTGATGGAGAAGGGGCTGTCTTCCTCGGTTGTGGATACTTTTATTAAAGCTAGGAAGAAGTCTTCCTCTTTCATTTATTACAGGGTTTGGCGTGCCTACATTGACTGGTGTGAGTCTAAGTCTCTTCCCTGTCGTGTGTTCTCTATTCCCAGGATTCTGGTGTTCCTGCAGCATGGGTTGGAGATGGGGCTCCAACTCAGTACTCTGAAGGGTCAGGTTTCTGCCCTGGCTATTTTCTTCCAGAAGTCCTTTGCTCAGCACCCTCTGATCAGGACTTTTTTCCAGGGGGTCACTCATGTGCGCCCCCCACGTAAGCCTATGGTGCCTGTTTGGAATCTGAACTTGGTTCTGTCAGCCTTGCAGGGTGCTCCCTTTGAACCTGTGCAGGATGCTGCCTTGGCCATTCGTCAGGCTGTGATTCAGGCTTACTCTGCTAAGGGGAAGAATCCTCCCTTCCGCCTGACTGCTCATTCCACTCGTGCTATTGGTGCCTCTTGGGCTTTTCAGCACCAGGCTTCTGTTGAACAAGTTTACAAGGCCGCTACTTGATCTTCTGTTCATACCTTTTCAAAGTTTTACAAGGTTGATGTTAGGGCCTCAGCTGATGCTGCTTTTGGCCGCAAGGTTCTGCGGGCGGCAGTGGTTTAAACTGTCTGCTGCTGATTTTTCTTGGGGATCCCACCCTACTTATGGACACTGCTATTGGATGTCCCAACTGTAAGTATTAGATTTGGAGCAGGACGTACTGTATACTAAGAATAATACAATTCTGTGATTACTCACCTGTAGAATTGGTATTATGAGTATACATTACATCCTGCTCCAACCCACCCTTGGTTGCATTATCTTGGATCCCCTGTATGGTGATTGTTATCCTTGTTATAGTTGATAGTTTGGATTGTTTAATTCTCCCGGCTTCTCCGGTTGCCATGGAAGATTAGAGGCCTGGAGATGCCCCCTCAACTTTGAATCCAGAGAGCACGACTGATAGCTGGTTGGAAAACTCCTGTTCATCAGTTTGGGAGATTTCCCTTGTTGGAAGTTAGTTTTTTGGCAGAAACACTACGTGTGCCCTTTGCCTCCAAAACTCAACATTGTTAGTTTTTCAGGGATGTTGAACCCCTTAACATTTAAAAATAATATTTTAAGGTCCATCTCTGCCCCCATCCCCAATCCTAATTAGCAAGAAGGAGAAGGATCCTCTGGCTAGGGTGGGTTGGGTCAGGAGTATGAGCGGGACTAGGGGTGGGACAAGAGAGGGCAAGACTGGTGTTGGTAGAGATGAGGATTGATGGGGGGGGGGGGGGAACTTTTGTTTCACGAAGCAGCTGACAGGCGGATCAACCTATGTGGGGAAAACTGTGGCGCGGCCTGGCAGACTAGACCAATCTGTACCTGTTGTTAACAATAATACTTGCACCGTAAGAGCAGGAAGGGCAGCGAGTGACCTTATAAAACCGTGATAATGGCTTAGAATCCACTCCTAAATATTGGTTAGAAATCCCATGAACGGTGTTACTATGCAGTCACCTCTGGTCCATTTCAACCTTTCTCCTGGGTGGCTCAGGCCAAACAACCCCCACCCCCCCCTCCCCCAAGGTCCACCGGATAGGTGGATCGTTGCGATATGTTTTGGTGATTTTTGTTCTCTAGTGTAGCTTCAGGTTTAAGACTTGTTCTATTTGACCCTCCAAAGCGCTACTCTGTCCTCTGTTTGGTCATTTCCATGTCCTTCTGGAATTATTTCTCTATACGAGTGATCATCCTTTCCATGTCCAGCGTAGTGGCAATGGCTTCCATGTCCACCTTGGTGGGAAAAGAGAGTAGGAAAGATCTGATGTCCCAGCGAGTCTCAAGGAACTGGAATGGGCTGGACATCCCTCTCCTGCAGGGTCTGCTGATGAGTGTGTCTCCCCATGACCCATCCCCTGCAGCTGTTGGCCCTTTGATGTATGATCTTTGACTGTGTCCCAAAGCTCATGACCTGATGTTGGGGACCTCCTGGTCCCCTGCTCGCCTGGGTCCTCTTGCTGGGAATCCCCCTAGCAGACTCAGTTGCAGGGCCCTGGGCCCATTTGATAGGGGCATACTGCATGTGCAGCGGGGTCTATGTGTCCCTGGAGGCAAAAGGGCTAGGCTTGGTGGTGATGTGGGATCCTCGCAAAGAAAGTAATCCCTGAAACAAGTCCAGAGTGGGGCTCGAGGCCTTTGAGACAGGTGGGCTGTGTGTAACGGGTATGCCTTACCCCCCCATTCTCCCGTGCCCCAACTCCCTGGGGGACTGTCAGCAGGGGCTGGCAGATCCAACCACTTCAGTCCCAGGGAGTCCGGTGAGACCTATGGTTGCACTGGTGTTCCTAAACGAGAGCTGGAGGGTGTGCAGAAACTCAGATCTGACTGTAGGAAAGTCTCTGGCTGTAGCTGAGGCCCTGTCCGACCCTCCTGCTGGGCTGGTGGCGGGCGCCTGAGGCTGCTGTAGACTGGTTTCTGCTGGGGGGATTTAAAGAGTCTTCCTGTGTATTCTGGCGGCCACGGCAACCAAGCTGGGTGGCACAGGGGATAGTGAGGAAGGGCCCTCCTCTCTTTCCTCTGCCCTAGCTGGCTGCAGAATGCAGGTAATACCCGTGGAAGGTCATTTTTTGGGGGTTCCCAACTGCCCTCTTCTCTTGGTTTCTGGGGGGATCGGAAGAGTCCTCCTGTGTGCTGTATATCCTGGCAGCCATAGCAACCAAGCTGGGTGGCACAGGGGGTAGTGAGGATTTTTGGTGTGGAGTTAGTGAGCTGGGTACTCGCTGGCTGCTGGACTGCCCATGAGGCAGGGGAATACACCCCTAACATGTGTCAGCTGTGCCTCCTGCCTTGCTTTTCCCCTTGTGGTGTTTGCTATCTTGGAAGGGCCTTCTCCCTTTCCTCCATCCTAGCCGAGTGCAGAAGTCCGGTAATACCCGCGGAAGGTAGTTTTTTGGGGGCTCCGTCTTGCCCATGCTGTTGGAGCGCGTGCGGCTTGATCGTTGGTCCTTTTTACCGTGGGTTAGACTGGGTGAGGTCCGAGGCTTAGGGAAGATGCTTCTGCATCCGCTCACACCACGGCCATACCCCCAGATATTAAGATTTCACCTTCATTTCAAGCCTATGATTCAAATAGGAGTGGCCCAGGCACTGTGATGCAAGCACCCATATTTTTTACCTTTATGTTGTTAAACGCATTTTTAAACAATTATTCACATTATGTGATTGTGACACCTAGTAACAATGGCAAACACATAGGCCGACGTGAGCTAGTCATATGGTAAATATGGTAAGTATATCGCTCTGCCGAAGGTAAAAGGCAGGGGAGGGGAAAGCAGGTTGATGGAATGGCTCACACTGTAAGACCAAGCAGCAGACCAACAGGGGCATAACTATAGAGCACCTGTTGAGCCCTACGATTGGTGGTCTGTTGCAAAGGAAATCAGGCGTGCCTGGTTTCTGCTTCCATGTGGGCGGGGCTGGGGAGGGAGAGAGCAGCCATGTTGAGGTAAGCTGATAATTCATACTTCATACACTTTACCTGGAAAGCCCCATTAAACACAATTATTGTTCAAAACCTCTGAAAATGTTATGTTTTATATAATAGGCCTTAGAAAAAGATACATTTTAAGTACTGTATCTTCAGAAACATACACCAAAATCTCTCACACCGCCAGTTCTGTGTATATCAAAAGTACAGAAGGAAAGTTTTTGGTGAGATGTTTATTTTTTTTTTAAGGTCTATAATATAAGGACATAACATTTTCAGAGGTTTTGTTTTCCTTCCAAAGCAAAGGGAGTGCCTAGTCTGTATTAGTAAGGTGTTCTAATATTATGAGTGGGGATTATGGACATATCATGGTTGCTATGTAGTAAACTACCAGAGAAAATTTAAGAGCTAGAGTCCTTTATAGAAACAACACACCCGAACCTCCGTGTGTTGTTCCTTCGTGCAACGGCATCCTGAATTGGGATGCCCTGCTGTGTGTGTCCCCTTAAACTCAACGCATGGACCTAGGTAAGTGTGGCCGTGTCACGCGCTTGAGCACTGGTGTGCTCGCTGTCACTCAGCTCCCTTTGGTGCCACTGACAGCTAAGGAACATGGACCACTAAGCACTCGACCGGCGCCGAAGGGAGCCCAGTGAGCAGGTAGCCGCATCTCCCGCTCACCTTGCAGCTGTGGTGCGCCTGTGCTGCTCATTCAGAAAGGATGAGTACGGCTGAGGTTGAGCAGGGATGTGTGGCCGGATATGAGCGGCTGAAGCAGCACTTTTGGCGAGCTCCCTTCGGCCGAGTGAAAATCCCAGAACTTTGGGGGGCTACGAGGCACCATACTAATATTGCTAGCATGACTAAGAAGAGGAGAGGGCAGAGGACCCCACCACAGGCGCAGAGCAAGAAAATCAGTTCTTACCTGGCAGTCGGCAGGTCCGGTGCGGCGAGAGTGGCCGGACCCAAGATGGCGGCGAGCAGGAGGGAAGAGGAGAGAGGGGGCGCCTTGGCCGGTGAGGGCGAGGAGTCGGCCCGACGAGTACCCCCGCCTGACAGCGTCGGAGGAGAGAAGGTAAGTCTGGGGGGGGCAGATGGCTCTGTGCCCCCTCGGTTAAATCAGCGGCGGGAAGCAGTGGGCAGCCGCAGTGACAACACCGCCGCGCCGCCCGGCTCTTCACAGATGGTGCCGGGCGGTGCACGGGGGAGAGGAGAAGAGCCGGCGGGCCAGCACAGACTCCCCCTCGAGATCGGAGGTGGAGGGGAGAAGAAAACTGCGAGGCGGGACTGAGGGACAGCTTGGGCCGTCGACCTCACCTTTATCAGTTGAGGAGCACCAGCATCTCTCTCCCAATAGCCCCCGGATGGGAGGGGTGCCTGGTTCCTGGCACCAGGTCTGTTGGCGCTCGGAGGGAGAGACTGACATGTGGGGGGGGGGGGGGGGAGTCTGGTGCCAGGCTCTCAACCCCCAGGTTCGCCAGGGGCCTCGTCTTCGGGAGCGGACAGCCCCAGCTCCAGTGTGGGGAGAAAACACTCCCAGCATCCTCTATCCAGGCCGGACTCTCTGCGGATTAATCCCCCAAGTCCTGTTTCTCTGGCCTCCTCAGAGGGCCCCCCGAGCCTGGCGGCAGAGTGGCTGTCCCCCGGAGGGGGCATCCCAAATACATCCTCACCTTCCTGGCGTTCCTCGCTGGGCACGGAGGACAACTCCTGGCAGGCCTGCTCGGAGCAAGTCTACACACCAGTGGAGCCCAGAGAGCTATCCATCTGCCCCAAAAAACAAAAACCGAATGCTGCAGAGCCCACGCCGCGGGCGAACATGACCCTCCAACCAGGAATGCAACCAGTTGCAGCCCCAGGGGCGTCCGTCAGTCAGATGACCACCCCAAGTGGGAAACCGGCCTTGGATTCTAAGATGTCCGACCTAGAGCACTCACATGGCTCGCCCCTGCAGAGAATAGAGGCCCTGGAGAAGAGCATGGCGCACCAGCAGTCCACTACGCAGGCGACAATTTTGCACCTGGATGATCTCGAAAACAGGAGCCGCCGGAATAATATCCGTGTCCGGGGTCTTCCTGAGGCTACAGGTCCGGAGCAACTCCACCACACGGTCGCGGGCATCTTTAACGAAATCCTGAACCGACCGCCTGACACGGAGATCGTGATGGACCGTATCCACAGGGCATTGGGCCCTAAACCAACTGATCCCAGCCGTCCACGGGATGTGATTTGCCAGCTGCACTATTTAACCGTCAAGAAGGAGATGGTCAAGAAAGCATGGGAGAAAGGTCGGCTTAGTTTTGATGGGGCTGAAATCCAGATCTTTCCTGATGTGTCCAGGAGGTCCCTCCAGATGAGGCGCCTGCTTAAACCCCTGTTGGCAAAGATCCAGGAATGTGGCGCGACCTACCGCTGGGGATACCCATTCCACCTCCTGGTGCGTAGGAACCAGCAGGTCTTCGCTCTGAGGTCCCCGGCAGACCTCCCTGAACTGTTTGCCTTCCTGGACTCTGAGCCTATTGACGTCCCTAACTGGCTGGACTTGCCGCCGCTCCCGACACCCCAACAGCTTGGAAGATGGCGGCCGACGGGAGCCCGCCAGGCCGGGGGAACCGCCACACCCAACAAACAGCCAGTACAAATTTTTACAGTCCACTTTAGATAAGCTGGCCACTTTCATAGAGGGGATTTTAGTGTTGGGCGGGGATTTCAATTTGACCTTAGATCCGTCCTTGGACACGTCCAGGGGGTCCTCCCACATTCCCTTCTCAACTCTCAAAAAAGTAAAGAACTTGCTCCTTAATAATCAGTTGATGGATATGTGGCGGACCCTCAACCCCAGAGGGAGAGATTACACCTTTTTCTCCACTCCACCGCATAATTCATATTTCCATATCGATTGGTTCTTAGTCCCTCACAAGTTTTTACATCTCATAGTGAACACGGATATAGGGCATATCACCCTCTCGGATCATTCCCCGATTACCCTCACCCTCTCCATCCCAGATACTCCCCTCATTAGGGGCCAGTGGCGGCTTAACGATTCGCTGCTACAGGATGCAGTGGTCAGGGAAGACATCCGGAAGGTCATTAGGGAATATTTTGAATTGAATAGCAATGGAGAGGTCTCGCGGATGTCCCTGTGGGAAGACCACAAATGTGTGATCAGAGTGGTGCTAATCAAGCCTGGTGCCCGCTTAAAGGAGAGAAATAATCAAATTATCAAAGTAACCCAAGAAATTATGAAATTGGAAGCCCTCCACAAACAAACCTTGTCGGGGGAGGTGGGAGCCAAATTAACAAGCCTCTGGGACTCCCTCAGGGACATCTGCTTCGGGGAGGCGAGGAGCATGGCAGTCAGATGCCGTTGATTTTTTTTTTTTTTTAGGAATTTGGTAATAAATGCGGTAGGGCATTGGCCAGATCCCTTAGAATTCAGCAGGGCAAGAATTTTATCCCACTCGTACTCGACTCGAGGGGGAATAGGAATTACCTGACGGCAGATATAGCAAATTGGTTCAGGGACTACTATGAAGCCCTATACAACCTGCCCCAAACCCGGTCTGCCAAACATCAGGATAATTTAGCCGCCTACATTCGGGGGTCAGATCTCTCCACATTGAAACAGGAGGTGATAGATTCTCTCGATAGGGAGATCGACCTAGACGAATTCTCGAGAGCCATTAAAAGCGCGAAGCCAGGCAAGGCCCCGGGCCCTGACTGTTTTGGCCCGAGCTATTATAAGGGATTTGCTGAGACCCTCGGCCCCCAGTTTGTAGCGGCTCAAGGACGGGATGGCTCCACCCAGAGACACTCTTAGGGCTAGTATAACTGTCATACCTAAGAAAGGCAAAGACCCAACTCGGTGCCGTATCTCTGCTAAACCGTGATCTAAAAATCTTTAACAAAATAATAGCAGACAGATTGGCTCCATATATTCCTTCTCTGATTCATTAGGATCAAGTGGGCTTTGTGCCATCAAGGGAGGGCAGGGATAATACCACAAGGGTAATCAAGTTAATACATTGGGCACACTCAATTAATATAGCATCAGTCCTTCTCTCAACAGACGCCAAGAAGGCATTTGGCAGGGTAAGTTGTAACTTTGTGTTTGCAGTTCTCAGACACATTGGCTTGGGGGAAAACATGTATCGGTGGATATCAGCCTCATACTCAGTCCCCTCGGCGTCGGTCAGGGTGAACGGTCTCCCTTCCAGGACTTTCACTCTGGCCAACGGTACGAGGCAAGGTTGCCCTCTCTCCCCTTTAATTTTTATACTGTCTCTGGAACCATTCCTCCGCACAGTCAGGAAGAACCCTGACATAGCGGGTATCCGGGCTGGACAGGTGGAGCATAAGATCGCAGCCTATGCTGAAGATCTAATTTTTTTCTTAAAACCCTCCCGGTCCTTCTAGCAGAACTCAAAACTTACCAAACACTATCGAATTACAAAATAAATTATCATAAGTCCTCAGCCCTCAACATCAAAAAGACGCAAAAGATTGGAACACATCATGGAGAACTTTTCCTTCTCCTGGGAACGAGAGGCCATAACCTACCTGGGTACACAAATACCAGCACTTCCCCAAAAAATATATAGTTCCAACTTCCCCCCGCTGCTGAGAAGGGTAGAGGAGGACCTACAGAGGTGGTCCCGTGGCACCTTCACTTGGTTTGGTAGAGCGAACATCATAAAAATGAACATCTTACCCAGAGTATTATATCTGTTCCAAGCCCTGCCAGTGGAGGTCCCAGGGGCATTCTTTAAAAAGCTCTCAGGCATGTGTTCAAGGTTTGTGTGGGCGGGGAAATCTCATCTTCTGGCAGCCTCCCTGTTAACTCTTCCGAAGTTAGTGGGGGCATTGGTCTCCCGAATTGGAAACTCTATCAGGCGGCCCATCTGGTCCGCATCATAGATTGGCGCAGACATGCTAAACACAAGCAATGGACCCTCATTGAACAGGCCGAATCCCCTACTGTCCTCTCGGGTCTCCCTTGGATCCCTGTTAATCACTTCACAGCGCTTAATATACCCGACGATAGGCCCGACCAGGAAGATAGAGGCGCAGTTCTTCCCTAAGCCGGGCATTTCCCCTCTCCTCTCACCCCTGGCCCCGGTTATTGGCCACCCTGTTTTTCCGGTGAGCCTTTCTGATGCCCCCTTCCAGGCTTAGGCAAAATAAAACTGCTTCAGAATTCATCACTTGAGAGAGAGAGAGAGGGGAGTGGTGCGAGGTGGGGGAGCTGGCTGGAAGGCTCTCTCTACGCCCCCTCAACAAGTGGCAGGCACTTCAACTTTCCCATTACCAAAAATCTGTTTCGCGTACGGTCCAGGTACCTAGAGCCCTAACCCCATTTGAGAAAATTTGCTTGGGGGTGGGTCATATTAAAGGAATCCTATCTAGCACCTATGCGATGTTGGTGCCCCCCCCCCCCCCCGACTCCTTTGTGCCGTTTTTTGTGGAGGGAAATTGGTAGGAATTTTTCTGTCGATCAGAGGCGAGCGATGTTCCAGCTTACCCACAAATCCTCAATATCTAATCGCTATCAAGAAGCCTCCTATAAAATTCTCACCAGATGGTACCTGACTCCCTCTAAATTGGTGAGGATGTTTCCCTCTGCCTCCCCGCTGTGCTGGAGGTGTTCACAGGATAGGGGTACTATGATCCATATTTTCTGGGACTGCCCCGGGCTGTCAAAGTTCTGGGCCAATGTGAGGGTGATTGTTGAACGCCTTACAGGTATTGATTTAGGGGTCAACCCGGCAAGTTATCTTCTGAACCTGGCGCCCGCTTCCCTCCGGGTAAGGGGGAAATCCGTTTTGGCCCCCCTTCTAATCGCAGCTAAGACTTGAATCCCCGCCTGCTGGAAATCCTCTGAGCCACCAACTACGGCCATGTGGCTGTCACGGGTTGGGGATATCTGCAGTATGGAGGAGCTCATGGCCTCTCTGATGGATGACCCAGAGAAGCATTGGGAGACCTGGCGTTCATGGGCCCAGTTCACGGTAACTGCGGAATACCTCCAATTTCTCCAGGAGTGACTGTAGGCCGTATGCGGGGAGAGTCTCTCCTGTCTTCTGGACCCTTCCCCCCCCCCCCTTCCTTTTTTTCCCCTGTTTCTTTTCTTTTTTTCTCTTCTTTTTCTTTTCTTTTCCTCTCTGATGCACCTTTGGTGTGTCCTCGTTTCCGTTCTCAGTTTGGCTTGTGTTGTGATACTTTAAAAATGTAAAAAGGGGAGGCGGGACGCGGGCGATGTCCAGATAAATTTTATTTTGCAATGTGATGACGACCTGGGCAATTGTTTAGAGTAAATTTGTCACTGTATAACCGCATGTTCGGTCGTTTCTGATACCACACTGATGTTGGCCTGTGTGTTGTGTCTTCCTTAATAAAAATGTACAGTTTAAAAAAAAAAAAAAACAAATAAAGGATATTTCCTTTTGTTTGAGGACTGTAGCACTTCTGACTTTGTCTAAAATTGTTTTATTTCTTCTTTTGCAGTGGCAATGTCATCATAGAAACCAAATTTTACGATGCTGATCTTCTTGTCAGTACATCAAGGGTCAGGCTGTTCTATGTCTGAATCAAGGAGCCTCACTGTTTTTTATCCAACTTTTATGTTCATCTGTTTCATATCTATATATACTTTTTTTGAAGAAAACAACTGTTTTGGTTGCTATGGACTAAATCCAAGTGAACACCCTATTTCAGAAACCCGAAGGGGACAGACAATGCAACATGCTGCAGATCCTTTATGCTCATTTGGAGCAGTAGGCAACTGACTTTTCCTAAGCTTTGTGCAACATGTAACAGCTCCTTGGTGCTGACTGCTTAAACATTAACTTATTTTAAACTTCCCTAGCAGTTGGCCAAGTAGCACTTTATTGGGAATACAGAAGTTGTACATCTGAGATCAATTTACCTTTCATTTAGTTATGAACTTGTATTTATAACCTAGTTCTTTCCGCCCGCTAAGATGCACATTACCTATTTAGTTTGGTTTGGTTAAGATGTGTATTTTAAATTAGAGGCTAACGCCAATAACGCTAGTGATGCAAATACTTAGATGCAGCACTCACTAAGCACATCTGTATTGGTTTTTAAAATGACAAATAGAAAACCCGATAATAAGAGGTGCCTGCAGTGATAAGAGTGGTGACTCATTCCTCTGCTGCTGCACCTCCAGGCCAGGCAGGGTTATTTGTGTTCCCTATCCCCTGACCTGCATTTGTTAGGCATAATCCGTTGTCTGAATAATACCAGACCAGACAGGTTTCCTTTTAATTAAAAAGTAGTGACTGCAATGGTATGAAACCACAGGAGGCTACTCTTTACCCATCCAGTTGCAGGTTGTGTCTACTAGATGATGTTTAATTTTAGTTAGCAGTGATAGACTGGGACCACAACTGGGAACTACAATATATTATTACAATTACCATATTTTTCTCCCTATAAGACGCACCTAGGAGTTGGAGGAAGAAAATAAGAAAAAAAGATATTCTGAACCAAATGTTGTGCTAAAACACCATCCCCCGGGAAACCAAATGTTAGGCAACGTCTAGAAATCAACCAATTATAGGCAGAGTGGCATCCCACCTCCTGTTCCCCATTACAGGCAGTGTGGCATTCTCCCCCACCCATTCCCCAATGCAGGCAGTGTGGCATTCTCCCCACTCCTATTCCCCATATAGACAGTGTGGCACTCCCCCCCCCCTAATTCCCTCTAATAGACAACGTGGCACCCCCTCCATTCCCTATAATAAGCAGAGTGGAGGAGGAAAATAAGAAAAAAGATATTCTGCAACAAATGTTGTGCTAGAACACTGTCCTCCCCCCCCCCCCCCCCCCCGAGAACCAAATAATAGGCAAGGTACAGAATCCGCCAATTACAGGCAGAGTGGCACCCCCCATTCCCCATTGCAGTCAGTGTGGCATTCTCCCTCATCCGATTCCCCATTATCAATGCCATGCCGCTGCTGTAAAAGAATCGTGCCCGCAGTCCCCCCTTTAAGGGCTGGTGCTCAGGCGTGTGCTACGCCCACAAGTAGCCATGTCCATGCAGCGGGTGGGCATGGCCTGTTATAGTGTTTGTGTGTGCGAGCATGCCAGACTGAGAAGCAGCAGCGTTGGTGGCACCCAGAGTAGGGATAGCGCAGGGATCTGTTACCCCGCCTGTCTGGCAGCCCGTTGCTCCTACATCGCCTAGATGCGATGTGGGGGCTCCGGTCATGTATGTTTATATTTGTTTTGTGTTTTTTTTTTTTTTTTTTTTTTAAACATCCGCCCAAGAAGACGCACTGACATTTTCTCCCCCACTTTGCATCATATACTGCAATATATACATTAACTCTAAAGCCTCATTGTGGCACAATAAGGTCTGTCAAATTTGCAGTTGGGGGTAGAACAAATGCATTTAAAGGGCAAGTTGTTGACTAGAAGAGTCCTCGGGCACAGAACACCATGCACGCTGCACCCACATGACCAGTCCAAGAAGCTGGTGTGGCCTCAGTATGGGTGCTCCTATTGCAATGAATGAGCCACTGTGTACAAGTTCATTGTATAAGGAGGTGCCCATTGATCTCAATAGGAGTGTGGTATAGTGAGGCCATGCCCACCTGCTCTGGCTTCTCCTACCTGCTCTGTGGGTGAGAGGTGTGCGGAGCTAGGTGGAAGGTAAGTGGGTGGTCTCGTGCATGAGGGCACCCCAGGTCTGAGCAGAAAGTCTACAGAAGTGGACTTATCGCCTTCCCCTACCCTGGGCTTTCTGCTTGATAAGTGGCCCCTCAACACCTAGCAAAAGCTGAACAAGTAGAGCTGGAATGGGATGACTGTAAATGAGACAGATTTGTGCTACAGAATTTCTTGAGTATATACTATTAAATAAACCTTTGTATTAACCTATTAAGTTATAACCTTATGAATGTAAATTTGCGCATAGACCATCATAGCAAACTATACCTATAGGCATTTCCACAGCCTTTCAGGGTATGAATGCTGTGTTTATTCTAAGCATACAGCACGTCCTGCTCCAGATGTAGTAATTACATGTGGGTAATCCTCCGCCTGAGGCGCTGTTCACTGCAGACATGTAGAAAACAGGCTCCTTCCGGCCCTACATATACCGAGGGACCTCCCACAAATCCCCAGATTTCTCTGCAGTGCTCACTGCGAAGACATGAAGTATCACGCTCTCGCAGGCGAGCGGGGTCTTTACAGCCCGAGGCCCTGCAGGACTATTTCCACCCGTCCTCATTGTGAAGTAATGCCTCCCAGCCTGGGCTGCTTTGGTCGGGTGAAGGTAGGCAGCACCTTGTGTGCTTACGGAGCTAGGCTCCACCGCAATCCCCCACCATAGGGTAGGCGGTTAAGGCTAATGGTGAGCCTTCAGAGGATGCCCCTCCCGCATCAGCGCCCCGTACCCCGTGTAGCGGTGAACCCCGAGTATTGGGTCACCTTCCTCCCTAGTTCCCCCCGTTATTGGGGGGAAAATAGGGGGGGGGTTGTGTGTACGATGGCCTAACCTTGCCCTATTACACTTGTAAGCTTATAGCCCTTGACGGTTACCGGGTGTCAGAGCCGCATTTCACATTGATCGTAACTTTAGCCGCAGCGCCCTTAATGTATTTTACTTGGCGCATACGGCGGCTCTGTTCGCGTACGCTACGGGTTTATTTCTGTATTCTATCCTGTCATGTTTAGTCCCTGAGGTGATTCACTCGGTCTGGGTTCAGTTTCTAACTACTGTTTTCTGATTGGCTACGCGCTTCGAGCTTCACGCTCTCCGGGGGGCGTGGTCTGGTGTGGCGCATTCCGCGTCATCTTCAGCTCTGGCCCGCCCTTCGAGGTTCGCTGGCGCCATTTCCTTCTCACGTGTGCGTGGTGAAGACTGTCCCCCCCTCGCTGTTCTGTAAGTGCCCTCACGGGCGACCTTTCTTTAGCTTTGCTTCTCCTCGCTTGGCTCTGACATCCCTGTTCCCCTTGTGTCTTTCAGACCGTGAACTTCGGTGGCTTCTCCCGGCCCGGTGTAGCGCCCGGTCCAGACCATTAATAAATCACTCCCACTTCCCAGCGGGTTATTGGGGCATCCAGGTTTGCTTTATAGCGTCAATCCCTACTGGCATATTGTACATATGGAGGCATCTCAGGATATTGTGAACGGGGTTCCCTCAGGACAAGCCCGTCTGTGTGTAGCTTGTGGGGTCTTACCTAGCAGCGGTGACAATGCACGGATCTGCGTCCCTTGTGCACAGCAGGCGCTAGCCGGTCTTCCCGCATCTTCCGAAGCTGGGCCCGCACCTCACCTCGCTTCACCTACTCCCCCAAGTCTGAGCCTAACCCCCAATACCAGTGGGGATTCTCATTCCGATTTGGCCACTAGACTGGCTAGTGTGGAAAACTTAATTGCTGGCTCCTTGGCGCGCAAGGCCACTGCCAAGAGGCGACATTTGAATCCTGAATCTACTATATTTCCTATAGAATCTGATGATTTACTTCTTTCTTACGCACATCCCCCCTCAGACGACGACGAGTCCAGAGGACAGAAAGAGTCTGGTTCTGATCTTTGGTCCTCGGACGACATTGATAGACTGTTGACCCAGATCTTTGACGTATTGTCCCTCTCTCCCCCTGCCGCGGCTCCCCGGCAAAGGGGTGATCTGTTTCACACCGCTAGGGCGCGGTTGGAATTTCCCGAACAAACCCATTTTAATAGCCTTGTGCTGAAAGAATGGGAACACCCCAGCAAACTTCATGGGGTTCCTAAAAGTGGGGATAAGAAATATCTCTTTCCTGCTGACCTGGTCAAGTGGTGGACATCGCCACCCGAGGTCGATGCCCCAATTCTAAGTCTGTCCAACACCTCTATTATGCACTCCCCCAACACTACTACGCTGCGGGATTCGGAGGATCGGCGTGTTGACCAACTGGCATGTCACGCCTGGCTTTGACCCCAAGTGACGTCGTCATTAGTGGGGAGTCTCAATCTGATGTATGTGCTAGATTGTCCAACATTGAGAAGATGATTGCTAGCTCTGCGGCCAGGAAGGCCCCAGCTAAGAGACGGCATTTGGCGCCGGCTGCACCGGTTTTTGATTATAATGATTGACTCTTTTGCTTGGTCTGATTACTCCCCGCTTGAAGAAGGGGAATTGTTTTCAGACTCTATTCTACTAAGGGGAAGTCTCCCCCCTTCTGTCTTACTGCTCATTCTACTCGAGCTGTTGGGGCTTCTTGGGCTTTTCAGCACCCGGCCTCTGTGGAACAAGTTTGCAAGGCCGCTACTTGGTCTTCCGTTCATACCTTTACTAAGTTTTACAAGGTTGATGTTAGGGCCTCAGCTGATGCTGTGTTTGGCCGCAAGGTTTTGCAGGCGGCAGTAGTTTAAACTGATTGCTGTTGCCTTTTCTGTTGGGGATCCCACCCTACTTTATTGGATGTCCCACATGTAATTACTACATCTGGAGCAGGACGTGCTGTATGCTTAGAATAATACAATTCTGTGAAATACTCACCTGTAGAATTGGTATTATATGCATACAGCACGTCCTGCTCCTACCCACCCTGGTTTCACGTTGTTCTGGATCCCCTGTTTGGTGATTGTTATTATTGCCAGTTTTTGGGTGGTTGGTTTCTCCTGGCTTCTCCTTTCACTGCTTTTCAATGCTGGGGATTTGTGGGAGGTCCCTCGGTATATGTAGGGCCGGGAGGAGCCTGTTTTCTACATGTCTGCAGTGAACAGCGCCTCAGGCGGAGGATTACCCACATGTAATTACTACATCTGGAGCAGGACGTGCTGTATGTATATAATACCAATTCTACAGGTGAGTATTTCACAGAATTGTATTTTTTCTTTGTTTTTGTTTTGGCATTTGACTGTGTGCAGTGCTATTTATTGGTATGATTGAACAGGAAGACTGCTCAGTTTTGGACCACTACTATAACCATTCAAACGTTCCATGTCTAGCACTTGAAACAAACCAGAGGTCCCAGTGGTTTAGATTTCCACAAGGACTGTTGTAAAATAAGCAAGCAGTCTATACTATGTTGTCACTGCAGTCTGTGGGTATTATTATCAAGAAACTTGTTAAACCTTTCAGCACTATTTCCCAAGACACAATGCTCCCTACCAGATGAAAAATATGGTTTTAAAAGTAAAATTAAGGTAATAATAAAAAATACTGACAAAATAAATTTTGTTTTATTGCCCATTGAATAGATATTACAAACGTATATATAATATTATGAATCCACTGTAATTTTTCAAGATGCTTGTGCAACAGAAATGTAATGCGTGGGTTCCTCGGCCCACCAGGGCATGGAAAAGATGCTTTTCATGTGAAACTGTTTCCATTTTTCTGGAGGTGTTGTAGGCAGTGCTTGCTGGAGAGCATTAGTCAGTCACAATACTTTGGAGCACTTTGGAAATAAGATGCTCAGCCTAAAGGTGTTTCTTTCATAAATTAAGATTTGTATTTAAGAAGGCAACTTATTACCTATTATGGCTGGTGAAGAATATGTTAATTGAGCTGATAGGCTGGAGCCTACAAAAAAATTGATGGTCCATTTGAATAAATATGGCCTGATGCCGTCGTACCCTAGAATAATCTTATTCATCTGGTGTGTAGATTAGAGATGGTGTGTAATGTGTTTATAATAGGAATTCATTACTCAAAATCACAATAGTAAGTAATTGGTGTCTTACTGCTAAAGTTAAAACAAACACATATACACCTTATATTTTGATGTCAGTCTATTAAAGCTGGTTAAATATTTTCAGAAATGTACATGAGAGGGAACTAATGACATATTGTGATATATTTTTACCACTGTGAAACTGGACCAAAAGGACCAAATAGACTTTTAGTCTACTTTCCATGGTTCCAATGGTACATTCTAATTAAAAATTCTCCGCAGTGGAGTCTGAAGTGGTACCCCCCTGCACCTGGAGCCTGTGGTGGCATTCCCAGTTTATTATATGCTACAGATTATAGCAATAGATGGTAGAGCTATCTATTGTAAATAAATAAATGCACGTAGAATATTCAAATAACATTAAATACCAATAATATATAACAATCTCATGGTGATAATTATTTCCATTATTCCAAGTATGTCTCACACCCTGCTTCGGAAGTATTAATTACACGTGGGTTATGGTCCAGTAGAGGGCGAACTTCTGCAGAGATGACTAGAAAAAAGAAGCCCCTCCCGGTCCATAAATACCTGGGACCTCCCACACATTCCCCAGTCTTAGTCTCTGCAGACGGTGAGCAAGTCAGAAGATGGCTGTCTCTTTCCTTGCAGGTAATCCTCTTCACTCTGGTGTCTGGTCGGTCGCCATTCCTCCGGTTTCTGTGAGTGCCCTGTGGGCCTGTTCGTTTCTATATGTCTCATTGCCTTAACCTGTCTAGTTCTGCGCTCTTAGAAGAAAATTGTTTGGTGCTTTGACACATGTATATATAATTTTTGAATGTATGCTTGCTGTATTTAGCGCTTGGGGTGATTTTTATGGTGCTATTATTATTGTGTCTTTCAGGGGGAATACCTTGCCTGAGATAAATGGGGGTTCTCCCGGTCCTTAAGTCCCTTGCTCATATTGGGTTTTTTTCCTTGTCATTCATAAATCCTCCCACTAACAGACATTAAGGGGCATCCGGGGTAGCTTCGTAGCGTAATTCCCACTGGTCATTGCGACTACCATAAAAAATCACCATATGGAGGCTTCCCAGGATACCAGGTTCGTGATCCCTTCGGGGCAACCCCGGCAGTGTGTGGTTTGTGGGGTATCCCTTGCGGGGGATAATGTGCTTATTTGCGTACCATGTGCACAGCAGGCCATTGCGCGGCAATCCGGGCCCCTGGCATCTGGATCAGTGCCGCTGGCCTCATCACCTACACCCCCACGCCTGGTTTTGACCCCAAGTGACGTCATTAGTGGGGAGTCGCAATCTGATGTATGTGCTAGATTGTCCAACATTGAGAAGATGATTGCTAGCTCTGCGGCCAGGAAGGCCCCAGCTAAGAGACGGCATTTGGCGCCGGCTGCACCGGTTTTTGATTATTATGATTGACTCTTTTGCTTGGTCTGATTACTCCCCACTTGAAGAAGGGGAATTGTTTTCAGACTCTGAAGGCTCTGATGATCAGCAGTTCTTGGATGCTGATGCTGGTAAGGAGTGTGGGGATACTGTTGATACCCCCAGTTTACTGGCTCATATTTTTGAAGTGCTTGCTATTTCCCCTCCTGCGGAGGCCCCTCCGCAAAGGGGGGACATTTTTTGGGACCACTAAGCCTCTTTTGGAGTTCCTGGATCAAAAACACTTCAACAATCTGATCCTTAAGGAATGGGAAAAGCCCAGCCGGCTTCCTGGTATCCCTCAGGGGTGGGATAGGTAGTATCCCTTTCCTGTGGATGTGGTTAAGCATTGGTCGTCACCCCCAGAGGTCAACGCTCCGGTTCTGGGATTGTCCAATATATACGGTTGTGCACTCCCCAAATTCCACTACCTTGAAGGATAGTGAGGACCGGCGTCTCAACCAAATGGCTTTGCATGCCTTTGCCTGTGTGGGTTCGGCCTTGCACTCGGTTTGTGCCTCTGCTCCCACGGCCGTGGCTTCTAGAACCTTAATCAGGGGACTGTGGATGGTCGCCATCTGAGTCCTTCCAGTGAGGAATTTGCAGCATTGTCTCGTTGAGATGTTCATTGCATTGGTCTTATCGGCCTTGGATGACACTATATGTATGTGTAGTAGGACCTCGGCATTGCTAGTGGCTATACGCCGATTGGTTTGGTTGCGCCAGTGGGCGGCTGATATCGCTGCAAAGAAGGCGCTCACAGGGCACCTGTTGGACTCGGTGGCAAAAGGAGGTAAGTTGCCGCAGCGCACAAAGCAGCGCCGACCCTTTCGGGGTTCAGGCTCTTTCAATCCCTCCTTTCATGGCTCTCGAGCCAGCAGGGGAAGCTCTTGTCCTGCGTTAAGAGGAGATTCCTGGGAAAGGGGCAGAGGACACGCCCGTCCCGGGACTGCCTGGGGTGCCAAACCCAAGGCTGCTGCCAAGCCCACTAAGCAATGAGGGGGCGCCCTCACGGGCGGGGGACGACTGCGGCTCTTCGCCCAGGTCTGGACCCTGGAGGTCACAGACAACTGGATCCTGGAGGTGGTCTTGTCTGGGTACAAGCTGGAGTTCGCATACAGGTCTCCTCCCAGATTCCTCAGGTCTCGGAGACCCCCGAGCCGTACAGGTATTTTTCATGGCGGTGCAAAACCTTTGGGACATGGGGGTCGTTTGTCCGGTTCCCCCCATAGAGAGAGGTGAGGGTTTCTGCTCCAACCTCTTTACGGTGCCCAAAAAGGATGGCTCCATCAGATCCATTTTGGACTTAGATTCTCAACAGGTTCATCAGAACCAAGAAATTTCACATGGAGACTCTGCGCTCTGCTGTCAACTCCCTTCATCCAGGGGACTTTGACTTCAATAGACATCAAGGACGCTTACCTTCATGTGCCTGTCTTTCCGAGACCTCAATGGTTTCTCAGATCAGCGATCAGCACTACCAGTTTGTGGCTCTTCCCTTCGGGCTGACCTCGGCACCAAGGGTGTTCACCAAGGTGTTGGCGGGCGTAATGGCCCTTCTCAGAGCCCAGGGCATTCGCATTGTGCCGTATCTGGACGACCTTCTCATCACGGCATCCTCTCTCAGCCAGGCGGAGCTGGGCATCAGCACGGCGGTGACAACGCTGGAGAGGTTCGGCTGGGTGATCAACTACCCCAAGTCTTCTCTCTCCCCGTCAAGGGAGGCTTCGTTTCTGGGCATGAATCTGGATACCATTCAGACCAGGGTGTTCCTACCCCTGTCAAAGGGGGATGTTGTTCAAGCTCTGATTCGTCTCCTTTTGTCCAACCCTCGTCCGTCCTTCCGGCAAGGGATGAGGCTGGTGGGATTGATGGTGGCCTGTTTTGAGGCGGTTCCCTTTGCTCAGTTTCACATGAGGCCTCTTCAACTCCATCTATTATCGGCTTGGGACAGATGCCCTCTGTCCTTGGATCAGTCATTTGCGATGTCTCCCCTGGTCCGGCAGTCTCTTCAGTGGTGGCTGGAACTGAGGAATTTGCTGAGGGGCAGATCTTTTCTGGCCCCTTGTTGGGAGACGGTCACCACAGACGCCAGCCTGTCGGGCTGGGGGGGGGGGGTTTCTGGAAGGAACATCAGTTCCAGGGGCTGTGGGATCCTCAGGAGGCACACATCCACATCAACGTCCTGGAGCTGAGGGCAATTCGGTTGGTGCTGTCGCACCTGACGCATCATCTCCAAGGCTTACCGGCTCAGGTTCGATCAGACAATCGGACTGCGGTTGCTTACATCAATCACCAAGGAGGGACTCGCAGCAGGAGTGCCTTCAGGGAAGTGACTCTGATTCTTGCATGGGCCAAGAGCAATGTTCCATGCATCTCGGCGGTGTACATTCCAGGGGTAGAGAACCTGGAAGCAGACTTTCTGAGACTTTCTCTCGCCGAGGGGAATGGTCCCTCAACTACGAGGTATTTCTATCCATTTGTCACAAGTGGGCGTTCCCGGAGGTGGATCTCTTTGCCTCCCGTCACAACCACAAGCTCCCTGCTTTTGTGTCTCTGTCCCAGGATCCTCTGGCTCTGGCAGTGGATGCCATGTCCCTTGCCTGGCGGGATCTGGGTCTCCTGTATATGTTTCCCCCCTCCTCCATGGTAGGCAGGGTGGTGCGCAGGCTGGTTCAAGAGGGGGTGCCAGCAATCTTGGTGGTCCCAAGGTGGCCAAGACAGGTGTGGTTCGCAGACGTAGTCCGGCTGGCGGTCGATCAATTCAGGCTGCCTCTGGTTCCAGATCTGATCACACAAAGTCAGCTTTGTTACCCCAATTTACAAACGCTGGCTTTGAAGGCGTGGCTGCTGAAACCTTCATCTTAAAGGAAAAGGGTTTGTCTGAAGCCGTTGTCCAGACTCTTGTCAGGGCTAGGAAGAAATCTTCCTCTATCTACTTCAGGACCTGGCGGGCCTACATTGGTGGTGTGAGGCTAGGGCCTTTCCTTGTTGGGTGTTTTCCATTCTTTGGATTTTGGAGTTTCTTCAGCATGGTCTGGACATGGGTTTTCAGTTTAGCACTCTTAAGGGGCATGTGTCCACTCTGGCGTTTTTCTTTCAGAGATCTTTCGCCTTTCATCCTTTGGTTAAGACCTTTTTTTTTTTCAGGGGGTCACTCATGTGCGCCCTCCTCGCAAACCCATGTTACCTGTTTGTGATTTAAATTTGGTGTTGTCTGCCCTTCAGGGTCCTCCTTTTGAACCAGTGCAGGATTCTGCACTATCCATTTTCACCTTAAAAGTTGCCTTTTTGGTGGCTATCACCTCTGTCCGACGTGTTTCTGAGTTGGCGGCTCTGTCCATTCAGGCCCCCTACTTTGAGAGACATCAGGACAAGGTGGTTTTCCGCTTTAAACCAGACTTAATGCCAAAGGTTGTCTCTGCCTTTCATCTCAGTCAGGACATTGTGCTTCCTTCATTGTGTCCTAAACCTAGCAATGACAAGGAGAGGTCCTTTCACTCTCTGGACGTCGTTAGATGTGTAAAGTACTATCTGGTGGCTACTTCACCATTCCGGAAGAAGGAAGCCCTTTTTGTGGTGCCCTCTGGGCCTAGGAAGGGTTTGGCTCCTGCCAAGTCTTCCATTAGTAAATGGATTTGTCAGGCCATTATTAGGGCCTATTCTGCTAAGGGGAGGGATCCCCCTTTCCAGATCACTGCTCATTCTACTCGTGCTGTTGGGGCTTCCTGGGCTTTTCAGCACCAGGCCTCTGTTGAACAAGTTTGTAAGGCTGCTACTTGGTTTTCGGTTCATACTTTTTCCAAGTTTTATAAGGTTGATATGCGGGCATGTTGTTTTTGGCCACAAAGTTCTGCAAGCTGCAGTGGCTTAATTTGTGCACTATTGCCTGTTGGGATCCCCACCCTTTTTGGACACTGCTATTGGATGTCCCACGTGTAATTAATACTTCCGAAGCAGGGTGTGAGACATACTTGGAATAATACCATTTTGTGATTACTCACCTGTAAAATGGGTATTATAAGTATGTCTCACACCCTGCTTTGTCCCACCCTGAGTTGTATCTTGGATCCTCTATATGGTGAAACTTTTTTCTCATTGATTTTATTGGCTCTTCCTGGTCCCCTTACTGCTTTCTTATACTGGGGAATGTGTGGGAGGTCCCAGGTATTTATGGACCGGGAGGGGCTTCTTTTTTCTAGTCATCTCTGCAGAAGTTCGCCCTCCACTGGACCATAACCCACGTGTAATTAATACTTCTGAAGCAGGGTATGAGACATACTTATAATACCCATATTCTAAGCATACAGTACGTCCTGCTCCATATATAATACTTACACGTGGGTAATCCTTCACCAGATGGCGCTGTTCACTGCAGACATGCAAAAAACAGGCTCCTCCCGACCCCTCATATACCCAGGGACCTCCCACAAATCCCCAGATTTTTTCTGCAGTGCTGACTGCGAAGACCTGAAGTATCACTCTCTCGCAGGTGAGTGGGGCTTTTACAGCCTGCGGCCCTGCAGGACTATTCCCACCCGTCCTTTTCGATGATGTGCCTCCCAGCCTGGGCTGCGCTGGTCGGGTGAAGGTAGGCAGCACCATGTGTGCTCACGGAGCTACGCTCCACCGCAGTCCCCCACCATAGGGTAGGTGGTTTAGGCTGATGGTGAGCCTCTGAAAGATGCCCCTCCCGCATTATTGCCCCGTGTAGCGATGAACCCTGGGTGAAGGGTCGCCTTCCTCCCTCTTTTCCCCCTGTAGCCCGGGGGAAAAGAAAGGGGGGGGGGTATGCGTGTGGCGGTCTCAGTGTAATGTTGTACACGCTTATGGCCGTTGTTTTGTCTTGAACTGGGTGTCAGAGCCGCGCTTCTTGATCCACATAATCCTTGGCAGGTTGTGCGCGTGTGTATTTTTCCTTACTGAAGTGTGCTGCCCGGGCGGCAGTGTCGTTAAGTAGTTACGGCGGTTCCCTTAGCTAAATTCTAACTTGTGTGTCTTATCCACTGCTTGTCAAGCTGATCAGTAGTGGGATCGCGCCTGCGAATAGCCTGTGCAGAACAGCCTGGACAATACAGCGAGACGCTGACTTTAATGAACATTACCGCTGGGTTGAAGCTTTGCACTCTTTGGGGGAGGCGGGGACCTGGCTTGGCGCGTCCCGCGTCACGGCCAGATCGGGCCCGCCCCTCGAGGTTCGCTTGGCGCCATTTTGATGGTCTTCGCGCGTGGTTGCGATCCTCCTCCTCCCTTGGTCATGTAAGTTCCCTCGTGGGAAGTTCCCCTTATTCTCTTTGTCTTTCAGACACCAAGCCTGGCCTGACATATATTATAGCGGGTTCACATAAAAATTCTCCCACATTCCTAGCGGGTCTTGGGGCATCCTGGGTTGCCTATTGCATAAATCCCTGCGGGCATATTGCTCAGATAATCACCATATGGAGGCATCTCAGAATTATGTGCCCGGGGTCCCTCGGGGACAAGACCGGCTGTGTACAGCGTGTGGACAGCCCCATGCTGATGCTGATAGAGCACGGGTCTGCGGACCGTGTGCTGAACAGGTACTGGCCCTGCAATCAGGTTTACCAGTGGCTGCACCTCTCTCCAATACGCAATGTCTCCCCTCTCACTCCTGATGAGTCGCACTCGAGCGGGGACGACCAGCAAGTCGTGCCGCGCAGGCTGCCTACGGCTGAGCAGGTGATATCTAGTTTGGCGGAGCGCTTGGGCCCTGGAAAGAAGCGGCCCCTGACGCCTCCTGGTTCTCTGTTTCCTACTGAAACTGAAGAGTCTGCTGCTATGCAGGACCTTGCTCCTTCTGATGAAGGTGAGCTGTTCTCCGATTCGAGCTCCTCGGACGAGATGCCTTGGAGCCGTGATGATTCTGGCCCCGGTTCCTGGGGCCTGTGTGACACTGATTAACTACTTATAAAGATCTTTGAGGTTTTGTCAATCTCTGCTCCTGGAGAGGCTCCCAAGCCCAAAAGGGAGAGTTTCCACACAGCGACACCGCGCTTGGAATATCTGGAACAGGATCATTTCCAGACTCTTATATCCAAAGAATGGGAATCACCTTGTAAACTTACAGGGGTTCCAGGGGTCTGGGATTGGAAGTACCCTTTTCCCCCTGATGTGGTTAACTGTTGGTCAGCACCTCCTGTGGTGGATGCACCGATCATAGGGGTTGCTAACCCCCCCTTCATGATGGCTCCTAATTATCGTACCCTTCGGGATGCTGAGGACCGGCGCATTGACAGACTGGCTTCCCACGCCTTTTCGTGTGCAGGGACGGCTCTGCGCCCGGTCTGTGCCGCGGCCATCACTGCGGTGGCCGCCAGGACCCTCATTAAAAAGCTACTTGATCACCAACCTGAGGATCTCCCCTGGGAGGTCTTTAATGGACTCTCCAATTGTGATGTGTTTGTGAGGTTTATCCTCTCAGCGCTGGACGACACCATTAAGATGTGTGCTAGAACCTCTGCCCTTGTGGTAGCTATTCGCCGCCTGGTCTGGCTGCAACAGTGGGGTGCTGACGATGAGACAAAAAAGGCTCTCGCTGGCCTTCCCTTTAGAGGACGACGTCTATTTGGGGCCCGTTTGGGCCTTTTTGGAAAAAAGGGTAAGGCACCCCTACGCAGAAGGCCGTCTCGGCACCCTCGGGGCAGGGACACCCCTCCCCCCTCCCTACGTTAGTGTCAAGCACGAACCAGAGCTGTGCTTCCAACTTTTCGGCGTAAATTCCCACCCCAGGGTGGGCAGGCAACGTCCTGGGCCCTCCGGCAGGACTAAGTCCAAATCTGCCAAGACCTCCCAAGCATGAAGGGACGCCCTCGCCCTTCTGGGTGAGGGGACTGCCGCAGCACCTGGCTCCTATCTGGGAGCGTCTCGCCTCCTTCTGGTGGATCCAGGAGGTAGTTCCCCTGGATGCAGGATAGAGTTTGCTGGGTGGTCCTTTTCCGAGGTTGTCAGGGTGCTTCTAGTCCTTGTCTCTCTTCAGGAGTTGGTGCAGGCCGTGCTCGGCCTGCAGGTGTGGGCTCACTTGCAGGTTGCCCTTAACAGGCTGGGGCGATGGCCTCTACATTAACCTTTCCTCTTTCCCTCAAAGGGATGAGGCAGTCTGGGCCATGCAGGCATTTTGTAGGCTTGGCAATTCTACGTTCACAGGTAGTTTCTGCATGATATCTGTGTTGGGCCACAGGCACCCTGTGCCCGGTGGGCCTCTTGCCGTCTGTGGAGATCTAAGATCCTTTTTAGTTCCCCTGTGTCTTCTGGACACCGAGGCCATTACAGGTCAGTGTGAAGGACCAACCCTGCGGATTGTGGCCTTCCCAGGCTGCTCGCCAAAGCGCGGACGGGGGTGATGTCTCTGACGTGCCCTTGGGCGTCCGCGCTAGGACCTACCTGATCGTCCTTCTTTACTTCCCAATCTCTACGTCAGGCCGAGTGGGTTATTCGGCCGGTGGTGTCCTTTGGGAGTCATTTGGATGGGTGCTCAGTCACCTCAATCCCTCATTGTCCCTTATTCGGTATTTCCATTCCTTGGATTCGGTTCAGGCTTGAACCTTCTTCCTTGGCAATAAGTAGACTCCTGGTTACACGGGCTCTGTCCCTCTTTGCTGTCACCTTACTTTCACCAGGCAGGATTGCAGCTGGTGCGCCCATTGGTGGCAGATCAGATGATGTCCCTTATATTCAGAGCCCTTGGGCTCTTCGGCACCGCATGTTATTAATCCTGGACGGGGTTCCAGCACCCCTGGAGCTAGGTCTGTGCTCATTCCCCCTTGGTACGGTGGTTCCTCTTGAGCTGGTTAAATTCAAGGAACCTGTCAGGGGGCACCCCCTCCTTTTCTTGCATCTTTCTGTAGATGGTCACCATGGGTACCAAGTTTCGCAGGTTGACGGGGGGGGGATTTTCTTCTAAAATCCCCCGCGGTTCCTAGGTAGGGGCCCTTAGGGGGTCCATTAACCTACTGAATTTGTTAAAACAGTGAGCCTTCAGTTGGCTCTATCTTGCTGGACTACTCCTCTTCAGGACCTGTCTATTTGGGGACTCTTGGTCTGTCGGAGGACAGTGGCCTGTATTTATTATTGGTGTGGAACTTTGAGCAGGATGATCCTCCCAGGAAGGTTTCTGATCCTGGTCTAGGTGGGGGTCAACGTTCCCTGCATCTCAGTGGTATTCGCTCCAATGGATGTCCTTCAGTGGCAGGTTGTGCTATCCTGGTGTCCCTCTGAGATCCAACTAGGGTGGCTCTGTTGGGCCCCGTCACTATCACAGGGGCTTTGCCCTTGTTTTTACTGTCCCAGAATATTCTGACTTTATCTTCATTCACCCTGCTAGGCGGGGTTCTGCGCAAGATTGCGCTGAATAGGGGGGGACCCGTGATACTGATGGCCCCTGGGTGGCCTAGTTTCAGGCCCCTTCTTATGTCGCCCCAATCTACAGGCTCTAGTCTGACGGCCTGACGGTTGATTTATTCACCCTTTTGGAGACGGGTTTATCTTCTGGGTGACTTTGTCTATGGAGGGCTAGGAGCAAGCTTCTTCTTCCGTCTATTATAGAGTATGGCGTACCCATATTGATTGGCGTGAGTCTAGGTCTCTCCCCTGTTGGACGTTCTCTGTTCCCAGGGTTCTAGAGTTATTACAGCATGGGTTGGAGTTGGCTCTCCATCTCGGTGCTCTGAAGGTTCAGGTTCTGCCCTGTCCGCCTTTCCGCAGAAGTCTTGTTCAGTCTTCTTTGTTAAGCGTTTTCGGGGATTGCTCAGGTGCATCCCCCAAGTAGTTCTATGGTCCCTGTTGGGATTAATTTTTATACTTTGTCTTGAGGGGTGTTCCCTTTGGACCTATTCCGGATGCTGTCTGAACTGTTCTTACTTCAAGTTGCCCTTCTGGGGGCTGTTGCTTCAGTCAGACGTGTGCCTGAGAGGGCGGCTCTGTTTAGTTAGCCCTTTTTCATTTTATATACACCATGATGTGGTGGTGTTCCACCTTACGCCGGACCTTATGCCCAAGGTGATGTCTTATGCTCATTTATTCAAGACCTTTTGTCTGCCTCTGGGCCTTATTCTTAGTAACGCTGAAGTAAGGGGGTCTACATTCCCTCAACAGGTGTTGAAGTTTTTCCTGGATTGTCTCTTGTCCCTTAGGGGGACTGATGCCCCTTGGGGTCTGCGGGCGTCTCCGTCCATATGTGCCTGATCTCGTCTGCTTCCAGGGTTTCTGCGCCCTTTGGACTGGTCTTACTTGGATGTATTGTCCTTTCTGATCCTAAGTACTGGTTTCTGCTTCTTGCTGATCCTTGTTAGTGCAGTGGTCAGTATCCCCACCTGTCACGCGGGAGACCAGGGTTCAAATTCCCCGATGGGGAGAGCTCTAAGTTTTACAGAGGCTACTGTTTGCATTTGGACTGGTCAGGCTGTTACTCTGGCCTATTCTTTTAAGGGGAAGAATATTCTTCTCTTTTTATTCTGTTTCTGCTTGTGCTTGGGTACCTTGGGCCTTTCAGCACCAGGTTTCTGTTAAAACAGGTTTTGCTAGACCGCTGCTTGTTTTCTGTTCATACCTTTTTCAAAGGTTTTTTATGAGGTTGACGTTAGAGCCTTTGCTCATGTCGCTCTTGGTAGCAAGGTTTGCAGGTGACAGCGCCTTTCCTGTCTGCTGTGCTTTTTTTGATGGGTATCCCACCCTACTTTATGGACACTGCTATTGGATGTCCCACGTGTAAGTATGATATATGGAGCAGAACGTACTGTATGCTTAGAATAATACAATTCTGTGAAATACTCACCTGTAGAATTGGTATTATACGCATACAGTACGTCCTGCTCCACCCCACCCTGGTTTTACATTTTTCTGGATCCCCTGTATGGTGATTGTTATCATTGTTATTATTACCAGTTTTGGTGGTTGGTTTCTCCCGGCTTCTTTTCTCACTGCTTTTCAATGCTGGGGATTTGTGGGAGGTCCCTGGGTATATGAAGGGTCGGGAGGAGCCTGTTTTTTGCATGTCTGCAGTGAACAGCGCCGTCTGGCAGAGGATTACCCACGTGTAAGTATTATATATGGAGCATGACGTACTGTATGCGTATAATACCAATTCTACAGGTGAGTATTTCACAGAATTGTATTTTTACAGGTGAGTAATCACAAAATGGTATTTCTTCTTCTGTGATGGGCCCCAGAGTCCTCTCCTCCCGCCCTCTAGCACAGGAAGCACTTGGGATGACTAAAAGAAACACAGCCACCTCACCTCCTCAGTGCTTTCCTGTCCTTTCAGGAAAGAGATGTCTACAAGGGACCGATTGAGATTTGGGTGCCAGTTAAGTGGCCAAGGCTAAGGGGAAAGAAGCGAGCTGCTATGTTCCCCTGGCCTCAAGAGAACCACAAAAACCCCATTGGACCTACCGAGAGGCAAATTCTGCGGATGGCAGGGGATCCAGTCTTGCAATGTGATAACACATTCAGTGTTTTTTATTGGCCGAACGGACCAGGTGTTGTGTGCGCTGACTCTGATGACCTCATGCTAGTAGAGCATGCTGGAGTCATGCTGGTGTCTGAGCAGTGCGCAAATTGTTTACATTCGTGCCACCGGGATGATGTCATCTCCGTGCCCGAGGCTTCTCCTGGCCTGCTGGAAGCTCCGTCCTTGTGGCTTCATCTGGAAAGGGGGGTAAAATGGATCCACGTGCTGTCACCCTGATGAGCCTGCCTTTATAAAAACAGTGAAGGACCAAGATGGAGGTTGCGCCATTGCTCAGACGAGAGACCAGGTCAGCTGAAGAGGCATCTAATGTAGGGCTGTTCCCATCATATTACACTGTATCTTAACTGCTGTCAGGGTGGTTTCTGAGGTTTTGGCATATTCTTTCTTACAGGTGAAACCTAAGAAGGCTAAAGCGAAAATGTGCTCAGACTATGTGGGGTTTGCCAAAAGCAGCTATCAGTGCCATTCTATTCTAAGTATGTCACACACCCCGCTTCAGATAGTCATTACACTTGGGTTATACCGACCTGTAGAGGGCGATCTTGCGGAGATGTCATGAAAAAAAGGGAGTCCCTCCCGGTCCATAAATACCTGGGACCTCCCACTCATTCCCCAGTCTTTCATCTCTGCGGACGGCGAGCAAGTCAGAAGATGGATGTCTCCTCCTTGCAGGTAGCCGGGTTAACCCCCGGCCCGCTTGTTAGTCTGTTTCTGCCTGGACCCCCTTCTTAGCATTACACCTTGCCTCCCAGCCTAGCCTCCTGGTCCGGGCAAGGGTAGACGGCACCTAATGGTGCTTAGGAGCTACGCTCCACCGTGAGATCCCGTACTAAGGGGTAGGCGGTTTGCTGGGTTGGTGATCCCGGCTAGGGATGCCCCGTCCCTTGCCCTTCCACCTTCCAGCGTGGATTCCCCCTCTCCCGGATTGCCCTTGCTCCTTAGAGGGGGGGCCTTTCTCCCTTAGTGTAGTCGTTTTTTATTAGGTCAGTACTTGTGTGTGTGTGCATGTTCACGTGGGTGCACTCCATGGAGTTCTCAGCCGGCGCCGGCCGTTGTGACAGCTTCGGTGGGGGAGCTTCTTCCCCTCAGGTGCGGTTGGTAGGGGGGCGGGGTTGGGCGCTCGGCGCGATCGCCTACGGCCCGCCCCCGTGCTCTTGGGGCCTCTGCGGAGCCGGCCCTCTGGCCGGGAGCGGCCTGTCGTCGGGGGGAGGGGCGGGGCCGGGCGCGATGCGCGAACCGCGCCTGCCCTTCTTCTCCCTCTGCTTCTAGTGTCTCCCGCCGCTGGCTGGCTGGCTCCCGGTCCTAGGGTCCCTGGGTTAATTCTAGAACTCCCCATAAATCCTCCCACTCGGGACCCAGAAGGGGCATCCCGGGTCGCTTATATTGCGTAATTCCCTCGGGTATTGCGACTACCAATAAAATCACCATATGGAGGCTTCCCAGGATACCGGGCTCGGGCTCCCCTAGGGGCAACCCCGGCAGTGTTTGGGGTGTGGGGCATCCCTTACTGGGGATGATGTATTCCTTTGCATGCCATGTGCACAGCAGACTATTACGAGGCAGTCCGGATCCCATGAGTCGGGTTCTGCGCCGCCGGTCCCTTCTCCTACCCCTCCCCGCCTGATCCGTACCCTGGGTGATGTCACGAGTGGGGAGTCGCAATCTGAGGTGTGTGCCAGATTGTCCAATCTTGAAAAATTATTTTCTAGTGCTGTGGCCAGAAAGGCCCCGCCTAAGAGAAAGCACTTGTCCCCAGCCACTCAGGCTTCTGACCTTGAGGAGTTTCATTCACTGGACTGGTCTGATTACCCCCGCTAGAGGAAGGGGAGCTTTTTGAGGAGTCAGATGGTTCTGACGATCAGCAGTTTGTGGGCGCTGATGCCGAGCGGGGTCAGGGGGATTCTTTGGATACCCCTAAGGTCCTGGATAATATGTTTGAGGTTTTAGCAATCTCTCCTCCTGAAGCGACCCTTCCGCAGAAGGGGGAGTTCTTTGAAGAGGCTAAGCCGCGCTTAGAATTCCCTAATCAAAGGCATTTTGACAGCATTATTCTTAAGGAATGGGAGAGGCCTACTCGGCTTCCGGGTGTCCCTCCGGGTTGGGAGAAGAAATATCCCTTTCTGGTGGATGCTGTGAAGCGCTGGTCGTCCCCTCCCGAGGTGGACGCCCCTGTTTTGGGGTTGTCTAGCACCTCTGTCTTGCATTCTCCTGACTGTTCCACTCTCAAGGACGGTGAGGACAAACGCATTGACCAGATGGCTTGTCATGGTTTTGCCAGTGTCTGGTCAGCCTTGCTTCAGTGCTTTTAATAGTGGCTTCTAGGTCGGTTGTCAGGGACCTATTGTCTACCTCCAGGCTTGACCCAGCTAGTGATGAGTTCACCGATCGGTTTGGTTGCGCCAGTGGGCGGCTGATTTTGTGTCCAAAAAGTCGCTTACGGCCCTTCCCTTTCTGGCCTTGCGGCTCTTTGGAGAAAAACTGGACTCGGTCGCAAAAGGAGGTAGGTTACCTCAGCGAAAGAAGCAACGTCGTCCCTTTCGGGGGGTGGCTTCCTTTACCCCGTCATTTCGTGGGGTCAGACCTGGACAGGGACTGGCTGTCTTCTCCTCCAGAGGTGATTCCTGGAACAGGGGAAGAGGACGTGCCCGTCCAGGTCACAGCTGGGGCTCCAAGCCCAAAGCCGCTGCTAAGCCGGCTCAGCAATGAGGGGGCGCCCTCACCCTCGCGGGTGGGGGGACGGCTGCAACATTTCTCTCCGGTCTGGGACCAGGAGGTCTCGGACAGATGGATTTGGGAAGTGGTGTCTTCCGGTTAGAAACTGGAGTTCGAGATCCGGCTCCCAGATTCTTCAGGTCTCGGGTGCCCTTGGATCCTCTGGCCGTGCAGGGGCTCCAGGCGGCAGTAAAAGATCTCCTAGACATGGCTGTCATCTGCCCGGTGCCTCCCTCGGACCAGGGCCTGGGATACTATTTCAATCTGTTCACGGTGCCCAAAAAGGATGGCTCAGTTCGTCCCATCCTGGATCTGAAGTTTCTCAACAGGTTTATCCGTCCCAGGAGGTTCCGCATGGAAACCCTGCTCTCAGCCATAAATTCGCTTTGTCAGGCGGACTTCATGACGTCTATAGACATCAGAGATTTCTCAGGTTCGTGGTGGAAGATCGGCATTTTAAGTTTGTGGCGCTTCCGTTCGGCCTTACCTCGGCTCCAAGGGTTTTCACCAAGGTGCTGGCGGGGGTGATGGCCCTTCTCAGAGCCCAGGGTGTCCGCATCGTGCCTTATCTGGACGTTCTTCTCATTATGGCATCCTCTCTCAGCCAGGCGGAGCTAGATACCAGGAGTGTGGTGGCCACTCTGGAGAGATTCGGCTGGGTGATCAACTATCCCAAGTCCTTCCTCTGTCCGTCCAGGGTGGTGTCGTTCCTGGGAATGTCTCTGGATACTTCTCAGTCCAGGGTGTTCCTCCCCCGGCCCAAGGTTCTTTTGATTTAGGTATTGACTCAGCTTCATCTATCCATCCCTCGTCCCTGGGGATGAGACTGGTGGGATTGATGGTGGCCTCGTTCGAGGCGGTTCCCTTTGCCGAGTTTCACACAAGGATGCTCCAGCTCCATCTCTTGGCGACCTGGGACAGGTCTCCGCTGTCATTGGATCAGTCTTTTCTGATGTCCCCCCCCGGGTTCGGCATTCCCTTCGGTTGTGGCTGGAACCAAGCAATCTGATGAGGGGCAGATCCTTTCTGACCCCTTGTTGGGAGACGGTCACCACAGATGCCAGCCTGTCCTCTTTGCCTCTCGTCACAATCACAAGCTTCCGGCATTTGTGTCTCTCTCGCGGGATCCGCTGGCTCTGGCAGTGGATGCCATGTCTCTGAACTGGAGGGATCTGGGGTTTCTGTACCTGTTCCCTCCGTTTCCCATGGTGGGCAAGGTGGTGCGCAAGCTGGCCCAAGAGGGTGCACCAGCAATCTTGGTGGCTCCAAGATGGCCAAGACAGGTTTGGTTCGCAGACGTGGTAAGGTTGGCAGTGGATCAGTTAGATCTGCCCCTTCTGCCAGATCTGCTCACTCAGGGTCAACTGCTCTACCCCAATTTACCAACGCTGGCTTTGACGGTGTGGCTGCTGAAACCTCCATCTTGAAGGAGGAAGGTCTTTCTGATGCTGTTATTCAGACTCTGGTTAGGGCTAGAAAGAAGTCTTCCTCTGCCATCTACTATAGGATTTGGAGGTCTTATATTGATTGGTGTGAGGTCCGGGCCTTGCCTTGCAGAGCGTTTTTCTATCCCTAGGGTTTTGGAATTTCTGCAACATGGTCTGGACCTGGGGTTGCAGCTTAGTACGTTTTGAAAGGGCACGTTTCTGCCCTGGCGGTTTTCTTTCAAAGGTCTTTTGCTCTTCATCCTCTGGTTAAGACCTTTTTCCAGGGGGTTACGCATGTGCGGCCTCCTAGGAAGCCTTTGCTTCCGGTTTGGGATTTGAATTTGGTTCTTTCTGCTTTTCAGGGTCCTCCTTTTGAACCTTTGCAGGATATTGCTCTTTCTACGCTTACTCAGAAAGTCGCGTTTTTGGTGGCCATCACTTCCATTCGGCGTGTATCGAAGTTGGCGCCTTGTCCATTAAGGCCCCGTACTTTGAGAGGCATCAGGACAAGGTTGTTTTCCGCTTCAAGCCAGATTTCCTTTCTAAGGTGGTTTCTGCCTTTCATATTAATCAGGACATTGTTCTACCCTCCTTGTGTCCTAAGCCCAGCAATGACAAGGAGAGGGTCTTGCATTCACTGGATGTGGTTCGCTGTGTGAAGTACTATTTGGTGGCTACTTCTTCCTTTCGTAGGACTGACGCCCTTTTTGTGGTGCCCTCCGGGCCTAGGAAAGGTTTGGCTCCCGCCAAGTCTTCTATTAGTAAATGGATTCGCCAGGCCACTGTTGGGGCCTATTCTGCCAAGGGGAAGGTTCCCCCTTTTCGTGTTACTGCGTATTCTATTCGTGCCTTTGGGGCGTCCTGGGCCTTCCAGCATCAGGCCTCTGTTGAGCAAGTTTGTAAGGCTGCTACTTGGTCTTCCGTTCACACTTTTTCCAAGTTTTACAAGGTTGATGTGCGGGCCTCAGCGGATGCTGTTTTTGGCCACAAAGTTCTGCAAGTTGCAGTGGTTTAAGTTTGTGCATTATTGATTTGTTTTGGATACCCGCCCTTTATGGACACTGCTATTGGATGTCCCAAGTGTAATGACTATCTGAAGCGGGGTGTGTGACATACTTGGAATAATACCATTTTGTGATTACTCACCTGTAAAATGGGTATTATAAGTATGTCACACACCCCTCTTCACCCCGCCCTTTGGTATTCTGGATCCTTTCTATGGTGAACCTTTTTTACTGTTACTGGTTATTTTGGCTCTTCCTGGTCCCTTTTCTGCTGTCTTAATACTGGGGAATGAGTGGGAGGTCCCAGGTATTTATAGACCGGGAGGGGCTCCCTTTTTTTTTCATGACATCTCTGCAAGATCGCCCTCTACAGGTCGGTATAACTCAAGTGTAATGACTATCTGAAGCGGGGTGTGGGACATACTTATAATACCCATTTTACAGGTAATCACAAAATGGTATTTTTACTAATAGGTTTATGATACAAGAGAATGTTTCAGCTGTTTTTTAAATATTTCATAGGGAGGTTTCAGTCTGAGTTGGACTGAACCCTTAGAGCTATGCAGGTGGGCCCTATAGTTGCTGACACATTCTGGGGCTCTCTCAGGGTCAGGGGATCTCATTGTGGGGGGAAGGTTCTGTGGCCCTGTCTAATCCAGAGCTGGCTACAGCCAACCTTCAATGGAAATTTCCGGATAAATGCACATTTATCCCCAAAAATATAAAAGTTTGATATACCTTTAAATAGGAGGGTGTAAAAAATATCACAAAAATTGGGATTTTAACTCCAAGACCATTCAAGATTCAGACATCAAAATAATCCAAAAGGACGCCTAGTTTGCCTCCATACAGTTATCTAAGGGACGTCTATTATCATGTTGGTGTTCATCTGCATTCACAGGTTTTTCTAGAAGCCGTGATGTCACTTTCAGTTTTAGGGCCTACCCTTCAGGCCTTTAAGTGCACCAGGATTCTTTACAAAAATTATTGTGGAGATAATGGCAGCACTGAGGCTTCAACACATTTTCATTGTCCCATATGTGGACAATCTGCTCATTGCCAACCAAAAGCCGATCCTGGAGACTCAAAGCAGCAGCTTCCTTCCCCAAGGGCCGCCACTGGTCTGGTCACCTTGCATGCGTCGTCTCTCCTGTTTATGACCTTGTCACCATCATGCAACCTTTTAGCTCGCGGCCAGAATGAGGTCAAAGGCTGCAAGATGGCGGCGAGATCACCTGGAGCAACTGCAGAGGTGACCAGATAAGCGTCCCTCGGGGAAAGAAGCTGCAGACTGCTAGCCAGTGGTCTGCAGCTTCCTATCGGTTCACATAGGGCCATTTTACTGCACTACATGAACCCGGAAATTGGCTAGAAAAAAAAGCAGGAGCACAGCTGACAGTCGTCTGTGTGCTGCAGGAGCATCCGGACCTGCGCCCAGAAGATAAGTACTCTGGGCTTATTCTCGGTGTGCCACACACCCCGCTTCCTCAATACTTACGATCGGGTTACTCCACCAGCAGGTGGCGACGTGCAGGGAGAAGTCTTGAAAACGAGCCCCTTCTGGCCTATATATACCTGGGACCTCCCCACTGAATCACCAGTTGTTTCTCTCTGCATGAAGCGACAAGACAGAAGAATGAAGTCTCCTGCTTGCAGGTAGCCGGGGTAAAATCCGGCATCCCCTTTTGGTCTATTTCTGCCCAGTTCTTGTGTTTATTATGCTTAGTTAAATGGAAGCCTCCCAGCCTAGGCTGCGGGCTGGGCAAAGGTAGATGGCAATTTAGGTGCCTAGGAGCTTATCTCCTCCGCTCGACCCCACTTGTGGGGCAATGCGGCTATCCGGCTGGTGATCCGGATTTGGGATGCCCCTGTCCCGATGTCCCTTTAGGTCACCGCTTGGCCTTCTCCCTTCGCTAAGGGGAGGGGGGGGGTGTAATGTGCATGAGTGCTTTACTTTACTGTGAAAAGGTCTTAGTGTCAGCGCATGGACAGGGCTGCTGGGGCCTGTTTTTCACTGTTTGTTTGTTTGTTTGTTTTTCCCTCCCTTTGCTGGCCGGGACGCGCTGTCTCCGGGCCCGCCCCTCGCTTCCCTGGTCTCATTAGAGACCTGGACGCTGCAGCCGGTGGGGGAAGAGCTTCCTTGCTGCTGAAAACTACACAGGTAAAACGGCCCCACCATTGCGCACGTGGGGCCGTTCTTATGCTATGGCTGCTTGTGCAGCATTTTTCTCCCTGGGGCATTTCTACTTATGGGGAATGTTGTTGTTTCACATAGGGGGATATGTGCTCCAGTGGCTGCGATATATATATATATATATATATATATATATATATATATATATATATATATATATATATATATATATATATATATTATAATGTGTAGTGTGTAGGTATATATATGTATATATATGTATGTGTATGTATGTACAGGTATGTATATATATATATATATATATATATATATATATATATATATATATATATATATATATATATATATATATATATATATATATATATAACATACCTGTACATACATACACATATATATATATATATATATATATATATATATATATATATATATATATATATATAAACATACCTGTACATACATACACATACATATATATACATATATATACCTACACACTACACATTATAATATATATATATATATATATATATATATATATATATATATATATATATGTGTATGGGCATGTATTTATACACAGTATGTGCTCTGATTTTTTGCACTCTGCTTTGCCTTGAAATTACATGTGTCATGTATATTTATTCAAGATGTTTAAGCTAGCCATATATGTTTGCCTTATTGGTTATGTATGATTGTAGCTGGGGGACTGACTGTGGTCTCTTTTCCCCCACAGATTCTGGGATCCCCTCACTGCAGTGGCTCTCCCGGTCTGTTATACCTGGCTAGTCTTAGTCTCTAAATTGGGATTTTCCTAGGTTTAAAAAAAAAAAAAAAAAAAAAAAAATCCTCCCACTTCTGGGACTTTAATTATAAAGGGGCATCCCGGGTTGCTTATTGCGTAAAACCCTGGGTTGTTGCGAATACCATAAATTCAACATATGGAGGCTTCCAATGTTACCGGAAATGGCT
Source organism: Gastrophryne carolinensis (assembly GCA_027917425.1). Taxonomy (NCBI): domain Eukaryota; kingdom Metazoa; phylum Chordata; class Amphibia; order Anura; family Microhylidae; genus Gastrophryne; species Gastrophryne carolinensis. The sequence goes on from CM051237.1 coordinate 200,859,408, forward strand.
CCTCGGGGCCATCCAGGTTGTGTGGGGGCTGTGGGGTTCCGCTCCCAGGCGATGATGTCATATTATGTGTTCCATGTGCTCAGCAGAACATTGCACGCCAGTCCGTTGCTCCGGCTTCTGGCTCCTCGCAATTTCCGTCATCTCCTATGCCCCCCAACCTAGTCCGGACCCCGTGTGACACTGTCAAAAATGGGGATTCGAATTCCGAGGTGCATGCGCGGTTGGCCAACCTCGAGAAAATTATCGCCCGGCTGCGTTGCACCTTTCTGGCACCACTACCATTAAGGATGGTGAGGATCGTCGGATTGATCAATTGGCTCGCCATGGTTTTATCAGTGCCGCTCGACACTACGGCCAATTTGTGCTTCGGCGCTTCTGTTGCTGGCTGTTAGATCCATGATTAGGGATGTGCTTGCAGATCTTGATCCCGCTTGTGATATGATTAGCTCTCTCAAGCAGTGTGAGTCGTTTGTTTCTTTTGCCCTGACTGCTCAGGACGATGCTCTTGCGACGAGTAGCAGGACAGCGGCATTGCTGGTGGCTATTCGTCGGTCTATATGGCTGCGCCAGTGGACGGCGGACCTTAATTCTAAAAAGGCGCTTACAGCGCTACCCTTCGTAGGTTTACGCCTTTTTGGCGAGAAATTGGATGCTGTTACCAAGGATGGTAAGTTGCCTCAATTCAAGAAACCTCGTCGCTCCTTCAGGGGTGCAAGTTCCTTTAGTCCCTCCTTTCAAGGAGCCAGAGCGGGCAGAGGGGCTTCCCTTCCCGTTACCGGGGCTGTAGGTTGGTCCCGGGGAAGAGGTCGTGGCCGTCCCGGTCAATCCTGGGGCGCCAAGCCCAAACCTACTGCTAAGCCCGCTCAGCAATGAGGGGCTGCCCTCATCCGTGCGGGTGGGGGGACAATTGCGACACTCCTCCCTGGTTTAAGGCCGGGAGTCTCCGGACACACAGATCTGGGAGGTAGTGTCGCCCGGTTACAGACCGGAGTTCGAGTCTCGCCCTCCCTCACGGGTTTTCCTGGAAATGGCGGTCATCCGGCCGGTGCCGCACTTAGAGGTGGGCCTCGATTTTTACACCATTCTCTTCGCAGTCCCCTAGAAGGACGGGTCAGCTTGCCCCGTCCTGCATCTGAAGTTTTTCAAACTTCCCAGGTTCCCCCTTGCTCTAGCCAGGGTGGTGTCCTTTCGGGGAATACGGTCGGATTTCGGTCAACACAGGGTGTTGCTTACTCAGTCCAAGGTCTGTCTGATTCAGGAGTTGGTTTGGATCCGTCTTTCCAATCCTCGGCCATCTGTTCTGGAGCTGAGAGCCTTCCGTCTGGTTCTTGCTCTTTTGTCCCATCATGGTCTGGGCCTTCTGGTTCGGCTACGCTCGGACAGTCAAGCAGCGGTTGCTTACTTCAATCATCAGGGAGGGACTTCCAGTCTGGGTGCTCTCAGAGTGGAGTCCCTGATCCTGACCTGGGCGAAGACACATGTTCCTTGTCTCTCGGCAGTCTGCAGTCTGCTCCGGTGGGGGACACCGGAGGTGGTCCTGTTTTCCTTTCGCCACAATTGCAGGCTCCCGATCTTTGTGTCACCCTCCCAGGATCCTCTGGCTCGGGCGGCGGAAGCCATATCCCTGAGCCGGGGGAACCCGGGTTTTCTGTACCTGTTTCCTCCGATACTCATGCTAGGCTGAGTGGTACGGAAGCTGGTTCTGGAAAGGGTGTCCGCCATTCTCATGGCCCCAAGAGGACCAAGACGAGTGGGGTGCGCAGACATCGTTTGGCTGACAGCGAATCAGCTCGTTCTGCCTCTTCAGCCCGATCTGCTCACTCAGGGTCAGCTGTCTTACCCCAGTTTACCAATGCTGGTTTTGATGGCTTCGCCGCTGAGACCTCCATCTTGAAGGAGGGTCTTTCTGACTCGGTTATTAAGACTCTGATCGCTGCCCGAAAGAGGTCTTCTTCTATCACCTACTATAGGACTTGGAAAGCCTATATCGCTTGGTGTGAGGTTAGGTCTTTGCCTTGTAGGGTCTTTTCGGTCTCCAGGATTCTGGAGTTTTTACAATCGGGGCTGGACTCTGGTCTTCAGCTGAGTACTTTGAAAGGGCAGGTTTCTGCCTTATCTATCTTTTTTCAGAAGTGTTTCGCGCTTCATCCTTTAGTTAAAACTTTTTTCCAGGGGGTTGCGCATGTGCGGCCTCCCAGGAAACCATTACTCCCTGTTTGGGACTTGAATTTGGTTCTTTCTGCTCTTCAGGCTCCTCCTTTTGAGCCTTTGCAAGATATTGCTTTGTCTACCCTGACTCAGAAGATTGTCTTCTTGGTAGCTATCACTTCGGTTCGGCGTGTCTCGGAGTTGGCGGCCTTGTCTATTCAGGCGCCCTACTTTGAGAGGCATCAGGACAAAGTGGTCTTTTGGTTCAAACCAGACTTTCTTCCTAAGGTTGTTTCTGCTTTTCATTTGAATCAGGATATTATTCTTCCCTCCCTGTGTCCTAAGCCTAAGAATGACAAGGAGAGGGTTTTGCATTGTTTGGATGTAGTACGCTGTGTTAAGTACTATTTGATTATTAATTCTCCTTTTCGTAAGACTGATGCCTTTTTTGTTATGCCCTGTGGGCCTAGGAAGGGTTTGGCGCCGGCCAAATCTTCCATTAGCAAATGGATACGTCAGGCCATTATTGCGGCCTATTCTGCTAAGGAGAAAGTTCCTCCTTTTCGTATCACTGCTCATTCTACTCGCGCCGTTGGAGCGTCTTGGGCTTTTCAGCACCAAGCTTCTGTTGAACAAGTTTGTAAGGCCGCTACTTGGTCTTCTGTTCATACTTTTTCTAAGTTTTACAAGGTTGATGTGCGGGCCTCAGTCATTTAAGTTATGCTTCACCTTGCCTTTGGATACCCATCCCTTGTGGACACTGCTTTTGGATGTCCCGATCGTAAGTATTAAAAGGGAAGCGGGGTGTGTGGCACACCGAGAATAATACCATTTTGTGAGTACTCACCTGAAAAATGGATATTATCGGTGTGCCACACACCCCGCTTCACCCGCCCTTTTCGGTATCCCGAATCCTTTATATGGTGAAGCTTTTCTTTATTTTGAGGTTACCGTTGGATTTCCTGGTACCTTGTCTTTCTGCTTTTTAAATAACTGGTGATTCAGTGGGAGGTCCCAGGTATATATAGGCCGGAAGGGGCTCGTTTTCAATACTTCTCCCTGCACGTCGCCACCTGCTGGTGGAGTAACCCGATCGTAAGTATTAAAAGGGAAGCGGGGTGTGTGGCACACAGATAATATCCATTTTTCAGGTGAGTACTCACAAAATGGTATTTTTGTTATTTTTCACTTGGTCTGCTTTAGTAAATAGGTTTTGACACTATTTAAAGTGGCTCCTTGTGATTTGAACTTGGTCCTCAGTGCCCTCATTGTCCCCCTTTATCTGGCGGATCTACCTGCTCCTCTCATCATGAAGCCAACCCACACCTCTGACAGTTTTCTGGACACAAGTAAAAAGGAGACCTTCACAATTAGGCAAAAAATTGTATAAACTGTGTGGCTTTTAGATATACATTCGATTTTCAATTGGGGTGTGTGCAAAACATGACAATTCGGTCATGCTTTTGGATTATATGCATTTTAAGGGAGGGGGGCATCCGGATTGCTGGCATTCTCATTCCTCCCTCCCGGTTGGCTACCAGCGGTCACATGATCCAGAGTCACTTCTGCTTTTCTGGCCACTGGTGGATACACGGACTACATGACTGTTAAGCAGCCAACAATGGGGCCAGAGGATCCTGGTGGCACTAAGTGGGTTTGCAGGGGTATATGTGCAGAGGGGCTCCAGCAATCTGGGTGCCTCTCGAGCCTGTCACTTTGCGGTTCAGCCATGAGAAATGTTATTAGATGCCTACATTTCCCTTCAGTGGATTGGAAACTGCTGCACACTGTGCTTCCTATTGGAGGTGGTGTGGCTGCCATACACTGATGCGGATTCACTAGGAAAAGATTAGTATGTCTCTGCTGGAAATGTTATTACATGCCAGGAGGGCATCAAGGCCACTTTTGAACATTTTTACTGTATCCATCATTACTACCTCCTCTGGCAGCGAGTTCCATAGTCTCACTTCTCTTACAGAGAAGAATCCCCTCCTATGTCGGTGGAGAAAGCACCTTTCCTCTAACCCTAGTGGATGCCCACGGGTTATGGTTACACTCCGGGGTATAAATAGATTGTGGGACAGATCTTTGCATTGACCCCAAATATATTTATACATAGTTATTAGATCACCCCTCAATCGTCTTTATTCTAAGTATACAGCACGTCCTGTTCCAGAAGATATTCCTTACACTTGGGATACATTCCAGTAGATGGCGCTGGACTGCAGAGACAGAAAAGTGGCTCCTCCCGGCCCCATAAATACCCGGGACCTCCCACAAAATCCCCAGTTCTTCTCTGCAGTCCTGGCTGCGATGACTAAAAGATGGCTCTCTCTACTCACAGGTGAGCGGGGCTATTAGCCTGCGGTCCTGTAGGAATATTCCCACCCGTTTCCTTCTACTGCCTTCCAGCTCAGGCTGCTCTGGTTTGGGTGAAGGTAGGCAGCACCGCTGTCAGGTGCTAAGGAGCCCTGCTCCAACCGTAGTCCCCCACCAAAGGGTAGGCGGTACAGGCCCATGGTGAGCCTTATGGGATGCCCCTCCCGCACTTTATGCCCCTCACCCCCTGTCCCCACAGTTGGCTCACTTTAGGTTGGCCGTCGCTTCCCCCTTGCTCTCCCTTGTAGTTCTCGGGGAATGGGGGGGGGGGGGTGCATGTCCTTGTATTTATTGTGTGTGTTGTGTCTTATCCCTGTGAATTGATTGCATTGGTTTCTTTTGCCGCCGCATGTTTGTACTGCGGTCGGCGGCGACATCGCCTCAGGCGCTGCTGCGCCATCATTGGCTGATCTTGTCAGGTGGGCGCGTTTTCACGCTCTTCCCCTCACGCCCCTCGAGGTATATGCGGGTGCCATTTTAATTCTCTGCTGCGTGTGCCTGGGGTCTCACGATCGCGGTCCATAAGTGCCCCTGCGGGCTGATTTATTATGTATATATATTGTCTATATTGCATATCGCTTATGGGATCTTTTGCTTATGTCTTGCAGGCGGGTCAAACTTTGTGGTTTCTCCCGGTCCTATCCCCTCTATTTAGTGTTAACTCTTATTGGAGGGCTATTACATACCATTACTTCCACTTCCCTAGCGGGTTATTGGGGCATCCCGGGTTGCTTTTATTAGCGTCAATCCCTATTGGCTTGTCGTGCCGTGATAATCACCATATGGAGGCTTCTCAGGATAATGTGCTCGGGGTTCCTTCTGGACAAGCCCGGCTGTGTGTGGCGTGTGGGGTATCCCCTATAAGTGATGATGTCAGGGTATGTGTACCCTGCGCCCAACAGGTACTTGCCCTGCAGTCTGGTTTACCTGCGGCTGGGCCTAGTGCTGCGCCCCCTCTGGCTTCGCCTACCCCCCTCCCCACGATTACACCTGACTGCCAGTGGGGAGTCTGAAGCCTGATCTGGCTACCTGGGTAGCCAGCATTGAAAGGCATATTGCTGGTTCTGGTCCGCGTAAGACTCCTGCTAAGCGGCGGTATCTGGCTCCCGGCACCCACTCTCTTTCCTATGCTGAGGAATTTTTTTATGTCACTGGTTATACCACCCTGGAAGAAGGGGAATTATTCTCTGATTCAGAATCCTCTGAGGATCAGCCTAGGGGTTATGCTGAGTCTGGGTCTGACTCATGGGCTTCAGATGATACTGACAGACTTTTGGCTCACATTTTTGAAGTGCTCTGTATCTCTCCTCCTGCCGTTGCCCCGCGGCAGCAGGGGGAGCTGTTTCATACTGTTAAGCCACGTTTGGAATTTCCTGAACAATCTTACTTTAATCTCAATTCTCAAAGAGTAGGAAAGGCCTAGCCGGCTTCCCGGGGTACCAAAGAGTTGGGATAAGAGGTATCCCTTTCCTGCTGAAATGGTTAAACGTTGGTCATGTCCTCCAGAGGTGGATGCACCAGTTCTGGGGTTGTCTAACACATCTGTCATGCATTTCCCTGACACTATTACCTTGAGGGATGGGGAAGACGGGCGCATGGATCAGCTGGCTTGCCATGCCTTTGCCTGTGTTGGGACCGCGCTCCGTCCGGTCTGTGTCTCTGCTATCATGGCTGTTGCTGTTAAAAGCCTGCTCAGGGGTCTCTTAGATGGGGCCCCTGATAATGCTGGTAGTGAAGAGTATAGAGCTCTTCTGCTTTGTGAGGAATTTGTTGCTGTTGCATATGTTCTCTCTGCCCTGGATGATACCATTAGAATGTGTGGCAGGGCTTCTGCTTTGTTGGTGGCAATACGCCGCTCGGTCTCGCTGCGCCAGTGGGCAGCTGACAACGCTGCTAAGAAGGCTCTCACTGGTTTTCCCTTCAAGGGGCTGCACCTCTTTGGGGAATGTTTGGACTTGTTTCCTAAGGGAGGCAAGTTACCTCAGCGTAGAAGGCAGCCCCGGTCCTTTCGGGGTTCAGGTGCCTTTTCTCCTTCCTTCAGGGGCTCCAGAATTGGACGGGGAGCTTCCTTTGCTGGAGCCCGTGGAGATTTTTGGGGCAGGGGCAGAGGACGAGGCTGCCCTGGCCCTCCCTGTGGTTCCAAGACTAAGTCGTCCCCCAAGCCCCCTCAGGCATGAAGGGGCGCCCTCACCCATCCGGGTGGGGGGGGACGGCTTTGGCTCTCTGGACGGCTTTGGCTTTGTCTGGAGGCGTCAGGTCTCAGACCGGTGGATTCAGGAGGTAGTTTCCTCTGGTTACAAGATAGAGTTTGCAGCCTGGCCGCCCCCAAGATTCATCAAATCTCGTGTAGCTCAAAACCCCTTGGCAGCTCAGTGTCTCTCCCTGGCTGTCCAAGGCCTTCTAGACCTAGGTGTCATCTGCCGGGTGCCCTTGAGGGAAAGGGGCAAAGGCTATTATTCCAATCTTTTCATTGTGCCCAAAAAGGATGGGTCCATCAGACCTATCCTGGATTTAAAGCTTCTCAACAAGTTTGTCAGATTCAGACACTTTCGCATGGAGATTCTGCGCTCAGCTGTGACTTTCCTACACCCAGGGGACTTCATGACCTCTGTAGACATCAAGGATGCTTACCTTCACGTCCTTATCTTTCCAGGTCATCAGAGGTTCCTCAGCTTCGCTCTGGAGGATCAGCACTACCAATTTGTGGCCTTGCCCTTCTGCCTCACCTCGGCCCCCAGGGTATTCACCAAGGTGCTGGCAGGAGTGATGGCCCTGCTGAGATCTCAGGGCATCCGCATTCTTCCCTACCTGGACGACATGCTTATTGCTTCTCAGTCCTTCCATCAGTCAGAGTTGGACACTCAGCGGGTGGTGTCCACACTGGAATCATTCGGCTGGGTGATCAATCACCCCAAATCTTCCCTGTCTCCTTCCATGGTGAAGTCTTTTTTCTGGGCATGATTCTGGATTCAGCTCAGGTCAAGATCTTTCTTCCTCAGCAGAAGGTGGAGGTCCTTCAAGAGAAAGTTTGGCTCCTGCTGTCTTGTCCCCATCCATCCATCAGGCAGGGAATGCAGCTGGTGGGCCTGATGGTATCCTGCTTCGAGGCGGTTCCATATGCTCAGTTCCACATGAGGCCTCTTCAGCTTCACCTTTTGTCAGTATGGGATCGGGACCCTGTGTCCCTGGATCAGGTGTTTCTTTTCCCCTCAGGTCAGGCGGTCTCTAGTGTGGTGGTTGGTCTCAGGGAACCTACTGGGGGGCAGGTCCATTCTGGCCCCCTGCTGGGAGACTGTCACCACGGATGCCAGTCTGACAGGTTGGGGGGATTCTGGAAGTCCCTGAAATTCCAGGGTCAGTGGGGCCCTCAGGAGGCCCATGCCCCTATCAACATTCTGGAATTGAGGGCAATCAGGTTGGTTCTCGCCCACTTAATCCCTCACCTGAGAGGTCGGGCTGTTCAGGTCCGCTCAGACAACCAGACGATGGTTGCCTACATCAATCATCAGGGAGGAACCTGGAGCAAGAGGGCCCTCAAGGAAGTGTCCCTGATACTGTCCTGGGCGGAGGAGAATGTTGCATCTCAGCTGTGTACATCCCGGGGGTGGAGAATCTGGAGGCAGACTCTCTGAGCAGGGGGACCTCTCGTCTGGGAGAGTGGTCCCTCAGCGGCAGGGTGTTTCGCTCCCTGTGCCACCGCTGGGGTCAGCCGGACGTGGATCTATTTGCATCTCGTCACAATTACAAGCTTCCAGTCTTTGTCTCTCTGTTCCAGGATCCTCTGGCCTTGGCCACGGATGCCCTGGCAATGTCCTGGACGAGGTTCCAGCTCCTGTATGTGTTTCCCCCGTTTCCTCTGCTGGGCAGGGTGCTGCGCAAGATAGTTCAGGAAGGGGTGCCAGCCATCCTGGTGGCCCCCTTTTGGGCAAGTAGAGTGTGGTTCGCAGACATCGTGCAGTTGGCAGTAGATCAGTACGCTCTACCACAGGTTCAAGATCTGCGCACTCGGGGACACCTACGCCACCCCAATTTACAAACGCTGGATTTGACAGCCTGGCTGTTGAAACCTCCATCTTGATGGAAAAAGGGCTGCCTGCCTCGGTGGTGAATACCATGATCAGGACTAGGAAGAGGTCCTCTTCTTCTATCTACTAGTTTGGCATACTTACATTGACTGGTGTGAGTCCCACTCACTTCCCTGTTGTGTGTTTTCTATTCCTAGGATTCTGGAATTTCTCCAACATGGTTTGGATCTGGGTCTTCAGCTCAGTACTCTGAAAGGCCATGTGTCTGCTTTGGCTATTTTCTTCCAAAGATCCTTTGCTCAGCATCCCCTGGTCCAGACCTTTTTCCAGGGGGTTACTCACGTGCGTCCCCCACGTAAGCCTATGTTACCAGTCTGGGACTTGAACTTGGTCTTGTCTGCCCTGCAGGGGTCTCCCTTTGAGCCCTTGCAAGGGGCACCTTTGTCCATTCTTACGCTTAAGGTGGTCTTTTTGGTGGCTATCACTTCTGTTAGGTGTGTTTCTGAGTTGGCGGTGCTTTCCATCAAACCTCCTTATTTTGAGAGACACCAGGACAAGGTGGTGTTTCGTTTTAAGCCAGATTTTCTACCTAAGGTTGTTTCTGCCTTTCATCTCATTCAGGACATTGTTTTGCCTTCTCTGTGTCCTAATCCTCGTAACCCTAAGGAAAGGGTTTTGCATTCTTTGGACATAGTCAGAACTCTGAAGTTCTATTTGGTGGCTACTGAATCCTTCAGGAAGACTGATGCTTTTTTGTGCTTGCGTCTGGACCTAAGAAAGGCCTGGCTCCGGTTAAGTCCACTATCAGAAAGTGGATACGTCAGGCTGTGGTACAGGCCTACTCTAAGGGGAAGGAGCCTCCCTTCCGCCTCTCTGCTCATTCTACTTGTGCTATTGGTGCCTCTTGGGCTTTTCAGCACCAAGTTTCTGTTGAACAAGTTTGCAAGGCCGCTACTTGGTCTTCTGTTCATACTTTGTCAAAGTTTTACAAGGTTGATGTTAGGGCCTCAGCTGATGCTGCTTTTGGCCGCAAGGTTCTGCAGGCGGCAGTGGTTTAATCTGTCTGCTGGTACTTTTGGGGATCCCACCCTACCTTACGGACACTGCTATTGGATGTCCCAAGTGTAAGGAATATCTTCTGGAACAGGACGTGCTGTATACTTAGAATAATACAATTCTGTGATTACTCACCTGTAGAATTGGTATTATATGTATACAGCACGTCCTGTTCCACCTCACCCTTGTTATCATTATCTTTAGTTACCTCTTTATGGTGATTTTTTTTATGTTCAAATTTCATATAATGGTTATAGTTCTCCCGGTCTCTTGCTAACTGCTTTTCAATACTGGGGATTTTGTGGGAGGTCCCAGGTATTTATGGGGCCGGGAGGAGCCACTTTTCTGTCTCTGCCGTCTAGCACCATCTACTGGAGTATATTCCAAGTGTAAGGAATATCTTCTGGAACAGGACGTGCTTCATACATATAATACCAATTCTACAGGTGAGTAATCACAGAATTGTATTTTTCTAAACTAAATAAACCTAACTTGGACAATCTTTCAGGGTACTCTAGTCCCCACACCCCTTTTATTAACTTTGTTGCCCTTCTTTGAACGTGCTCCAGTTCTGATATGTCCCTCTTAAGCACAGGTGCCCAGAACTGTACACAGTACTCCATATGGGGTCTGACCAGTGACTTGTTGTTGAGGGGTTAATAGTGAGCAGGTCTGTTTTTTCTGTTTTTGCTCAAAATAAACCTAAGCCTATTTTTGCCAAGACTTGAGTGAGGACTGTTTTTACCGGCAACGACTCCCACGCCCCAACATCTCTGCAGGTAAGTAGCTGGTCATGCTGTGTGTGTGTTGGGTTTTGTGTATGTATCTTTCTCTCTCTTTTCTATCTGCTGGCCAGCAAATCTTCATCTCTGTCCACTATCCTTTCACAGATAAACTAGTTCACTATTCCCCACCAACACACACACAGCATGACCAGCTACTTACCTGCAGAGACCAAACCAGAGCAGAGGGTGTGCTGGGTTTATATAGGATGCTGCTAATTACTGCCAGGTGAGGCAAAGCTGCAGCCAAACCTAGTGTGTTTATGTTCCTGTGTATAATGTAATATGTATATAGATTATAAGCTCCTTTTTATTTTTAAAGGAGACATGCTTTGTTGCTTTGTTTCATGTGGTTTAATGTATGATTTATATGTAATATTTCTGTTTAAAAACCAGATGTATATTCCTTTAAGAATAAAGGGCTGTTGGAAACTGGTAATTGGTAGATAAGTGCACCTGTATATAGGTGGAGGGATTTTCAGTTCAGATCAGTCAGGATGAGCTGAGAGCTGGGGTGCTACTTGGTCCTACGGTAGCTATAACTTAACCCCTTATTTTCATGAATTTTGTTTTTTGTTCATTTGTTTTCTGTTTTTGCTCAAAATAAACCTAAGCCTATTTTTGCCAAGACTTGAGTGAGGACTGTTTTTACCGGCAACGACTCCCACGCCCCAACATATGGTGTCAGAAGTGGGGCGCTTGCTGTCTGCACTGGACTCATAAGCGCAGCTGTCAAACTCAGTCCATGGCCGGAAGAGGTCATGCCAGGAGATTTATAACAACTTCTTCTCCAAGGCGATCTCAGCGAACCAAGGGATCTATACAACCACCCAGACCTGCAGAAAGACGCCAACCAGTGGTCCCTAAATCCAAAATGGAAGGCACCCAGATTGAAGAATCTAAAGCTAAGATTCCAGAGGAGGGCGCTGCAGCTGGGAGCGGTACGGATCCACCAGTGACTGTAACTACTCCAAAAAATATAGAGGAACTCCTTGTGTGGTTGGTTCACCGCCAAGAGCTAAGTGACCAGCGTAGAAAAGAGGAGGAAAAGTATGCTTATGAGCGTGAGCAATGGAGGAGAGAAAAAGAGGAGGAGCAGCGTAAAATTGAGCTGCAGCAACAAGAAAAGGAAAGGGTAAGGAGAGATGAACAGTTCTTACAGGTGCTGCAAGCCATGCAGCGCAATATACCTCCTACTACAAATTTAAAGCTTACTAAGCTATCAGAGACTGATGATATAGAGTCATTTCTTAAAGTGTTTGAAAGAGTGGCTCAAGCAAATAAGTGGCCTGAGGATCAGTGGGTTCTTCATCTTGCACCATTCCTCACCAGCAAAGCTTTGCAGGCCTATAGCCAAATGCGCACTGAGGATGCAGGAAACTACCAAAAAGTTAAAGCTGCAATTCTGAGACGCTACAATATACATGGAGAGACATTTCGCCAAAAATTCCGGACCTACAGATACCAGGACAGGGAAGGGCCAAGAGAGGCCTACACCCAGCTGACGGAATTGTGCACCAAGTGGATGGCTCCGGAGGGCAAGACGGTTCAACAAGTGATGGAGACTATCATTATGGAGCAATTCTTGGATGTTCTACCTGCACCTATGCAAATCTGGGTCAAGGAACATCAGCCTGATGATGGTGAGCAAGCAGTGACACTCGCTGAAAACTTTTTGCTTGCAAGGAAAGGACTGATCCAGAAACCAAGTGTGGTAAGACCTATTCCTTTTACTACTGTTACTGATAAGCAAAGGGCTGAGACTGTTAAGTATAAAGGCCAGCATAAGGAGATTACTTGTTTTTCCTGTGGTAAAACTGGACATTATGCTAAGGACTGTGCCATGGTAACCAGTAGAAAAGTAAAAGGATCTGCAAATTGTGCGGGACTTGTGAAAGAATATTTGCAGCCTGTTACTGTGAACTCCCAAGTGGTGACTGCTTTAATTGATACTGGGAGTCAGCAGTCTCTGATTAGATCAGACTTGGTGGACTCTGCTAATATAACAGGTCATTTGCTATTGACATGTGTGCATGGTGATAAAAAGGTGTACCCTAAGGCTATTATACCTGTGCAAATAGATGATATGCAAGTGTCAGTAGAAATGGGGGTAGTACCTACGCTGCCATATTCTGTAGTCTTGGGTCAGGACATACCTGGATTCGGTACTATGATCAAAAATAGCAGTTTGATTTCGGCAATAACAACTAGGTCACAAGTTAAAACACTATCTACTGTACAACCTCTAGGTGATGTGTTTCCATTTGATGGTGATGTATTCGATGGTAATGGTAAAAGTCATCTTTCTAAGAGAGGAAAGCGACTTGCCCGTGAAAAATGGCGGTCTGAACATTGTCTCTTGGAAAAAGGACCTAATCAACCTTTAAATTGGGAGGATATGTCTGTTAAACAAAGACAAGATAACACCCTTGCCTTACCGTTCTCTCAGGTGAAAGAGGACACAGAAGAACCCAAACAGTATCCCTATTACACATTAAAAAATAAGATCCTGTATAGGGTTTGCCAGCACCCACAAACAGCAGAGCAAGTGTGGCAAATTGTGGTACCCTCTGAGTACAGAGAGTCAATTATGAATATTGCTCACAGTATTCCACTCTCTGGACATTTGGGTAGAAATAAAACTCTGTCAAGAATACTGAACCGGTTCTTTTGGCCAAAAATACATGCAGATGTGGCAATTTTTTGTGAATCATGTCCAGAATGCCAATATATTGCCCCAGGTGACAAAAAATGTAAATTGCTTCCCATCCCCGTGGTTGATACCCCTTTTGAAAGGATAGCTTTGGATATCATTGGTCCTCTTGAAAAAAGTAAAAAAGGTAACCAATATGTTCTTGTACTAAGTGATTATATGACCCGGTATCCAGAGGCTATCCCTTTAAGAACTATCACCACAAAAAGAATTGCAGAAGAACTGATTAAGTTCTTTAGTCAGATGGGTATTCCTCATACAATTCTCACAGACCAAGGTTCAAACTTTCAGTCCAGTTTAATGAAGCAAATCCATCAGCTCCTTGGTATTGAGGCTGTGAGGACCACCCCTTATCACCCCCAAACTGATGGCTTGGTGGAACGTTTTAACCAAACTCTTAAAAAGATGCTGTGTACATTTGTGGTACAGTATCCAAAGCAATGGGATGAACTGCTTCCATATGTGTTATTTGCATACAGGGAGGTTCCACAAGCAGCCACTGGCTTCTCTCCATTTGAGTTACTCTATGGGAGAAGACCAAGAGGACCACTGGATGTAATAAAGGAACACTGGGAAGAACCTAGCCCAAACCAAAAAAACCTGGTGGATTATGTAGTTTCTATGCGGGACAGACTGGCGGAATTAGCTGATTTTGTGAAAATCAACGTTTCAGAGGCACAGTCACGCATGAAACGCTGGTATGACAAATCTGCCAAGCAAAAATCTTTTTTGCCAGGTGATAAGGTTTTGCTGTTACTGCCAACCTCTGATAACAAATTACTAGCAAAATGGCAGGGACCATTTGAAGTCTTACGCCAAACTGGTCCTGTAGATTATGAGATTTCTATGCCAGGCAGAATTCAAAAGAAGAAAATTTTCCATGCCAATCTGCTTAAAAAATGGGTTGATGGACCAAATGTGGCCTGTACTATCCTGTCAGAATGTCACCCAAATATACTCGAGCAGGCCTACTCTGTATTGTCTCCTAGTTCTTCACAAATCTCTAAGATTAAAAGAGGTGGAGAACTTTCTGAAAAACAAAATAGAGATGTAGATCTATTAATTCAGAAATATAAACACACATTTGTTACTACACCCGGGCATACTAACTTAGTCCAGCATGTCATTGACACTGGTGATGTAAAACCAATACGCCAAAAACCCTACAGAGTACCAGAAAAACTCAAACCAGTGATAGACATAGAGATCCAAAACATGCTAAAATTAGGAGTCATTGAGCCATCTTCTAGCCCCTGGTGTTCTCCCATTGTGATTGTACCCAAGAAAAATGGAGAAATGAGATTTTGTATTGATTTTAGAAAACTCAATCAGATCTCTAAATTTGATACTTACCCTATGCCCCATATAGAAGATTTGATCACTAGGCTGGGTGATGCCCAATACATTTCCACATTTGATCTGACTAAAGGCTATTGGCAAATACCACTTGCAGAAGATTCCCGTGAAAAAACAGCTTTTGCCACCCTACAAGGTTTGTTTCAGTTCACACGTATGCCTTTTGGTTTACACAATGCCCCTGCTACATTTCAGAGGTTAATAGATACAATTATAAAACCACATAGCTCATACTGTGCGGCGTATCTGGACGATGTCATTGTCTTTAGTTCTGATTGGAAGTCTCATCTGTTGCATTTAGGCAATGTAATCTCTGCCATAGCAAAAGCCGGGCTGACAATCAATCCCACAAAATGTACAATAGCTCAGAGAGAAACATCTTATCTTGGCTATGTTATAGGTGGTGGGAAAATTAAACCAGAAAGGTCCAAGGTCGCAGCAGTGATGGATGCCCCAATCCCAAAAACAAAAAAAGAGGTAAGATCATTTTTAGGACTGGCTGGCTATTACCGCCGATTTATTCCAAATTTTTCAAATTTGGCAGCTCCACTAAGTGATCTTACCAAGAAAACCAAGAGAAACTTTGTGGAATGGACTCCTGAATGTGAAAATTCATTTAATAAACTAAAAGAGAAGCTTTGTTCTGCTCCGGTATTAAGAAATTCAAACTTTTCTCTGCCATTTCTAGTCCAGGTGGATGCGTCAGAAAGAGGTATCGGAGCTGTTCTATGTCAGTTTCAGAATGGAGAGGAACACCCAATTCTGTACATTAGTAGAAAATTGTTTCCAAGAGAGGAGAAATATTCTACTATAGAAAAAGAATGTTTAGCTATCAAGTGGGCCGTAGAGTCTTTACGTTATTATCTATTGGGGAAAGAATTTGTGTTAATCTCTGACCATCATCCTTTATTTTGGTTGAACACAATGAAAGATAACAATGCCCGCCTGACAAGATGGTACTTAAGCCTACAACCATACAGATTCTTGGTCCAATACAAACCGGGAAGTCAGCATAAGAATGCAGATCACCTGTCCCGATTCGGTACCCAGGTCCAGGAGATGTGTTCTGTGGAAGGACAAGCTTCCACTTGAGTTGGGGGGTATGTTGAGGGGTTAATAGTGAGCAGGTCTGTCTGTCTGTGTGTATGTATCTTTCTCTCTCTTTTCTATCTGCTGGCCAGCAAATCTTCATCTCTGTCCACTATCCTTTCACAGATAAACTAGTTCACTATTCCCCACCAACACACACACAGCATGACCAGCTACTTACCTGCAGAGACCAAACCAGAGCAGAGGGTGTGCTGGGTTTATATAGGATGCTGCTAATTACTGCCAGGTGAGGCAAAGCTGCAGCCAAACCTAGTGTGTTTATGTTCCTGTGTATAATGTAATATGTATATAGATTATAAGCTCCTTTTTATTTTTAAAGGAGACATGCTTTGTTGCTTTGTTTCATGTGGTTTAATGTATGATTTATATGTAATATTTCTGTTTAAAAACCAGATGTATATTCCTTTAAGAATAAAGGGCTGTTGGAAACTGGTAATTGGTAGATAAGTGCACCTGTATATAGGTGGAGGGATTTTCAGTTCAGATCAGTCAGGATGAGCTGAGAGCTGGGGTGCTACTTGGTCCTACGGTAGCTATAACTTAACCCCTTATTTTCATGAATTTTGTTTTTTGTTCATTTGTTTTCTGTTTTTGCTCAAAATAAACCTAAGCCTATTTTTGCCAAGACTTGAGTGAGGACTGTTTTTACCGGCAACGACTCCCACGCCCCAACACTTGTACAGGGGTAAAATGATGCTCTGGTCATAAGCACCTATGCCCCTCCTGATGCACCCCATGATCCTATTTGCTTTGGCAGCAGCTGCCTGGCATTGATTACTACAGTTGAGCTTATTGTCAACTAAAACCCCTAGGTCCTTTTCCATTGTTGTTTTACCAAGTGTTTCTTTATTTAGTGTGTAATCATGACACAGATTTATCCTTCCCATGTGCATAACCTTACATTTATCTGTGTTAAACTTCATTTGCCATTTAACTGCCCATGCTTCTAATTTATCTAAATCTGTTTGTAGCTGCCTGCTGTCCTCTTCTGTTTTAATTACTTTATACAGCTTAGTATCATCTGCAAAGATTGAGACTTTACTGTTTAATCCATACCCAATGTCATTTTATATATATATTGAAGAGAATTGGTCCCAGAACTGACCCTTGTGGTACTCCACCAGTAACAGTGACCCAATCTGCGTGTGTACCATTGATGACCACCCTCTGCTTCCGATCATTAAGCCAATTTCCCACCCATCTGCACACGTTTTCCCCCAGTCCAAGCATTCTCATCTTTTGTACCAGCCTTTTATGTGGCACAGTATCAAATGCTTTAGAAAAGTCAAGATATGATATCCAATGACTCCCCCGATGCAATCTTGAACTTACCTCCTTATAAAAGCTGATTAGGTTTGTCTGGCAGGAGCGATTCCTCATAAATCCATGCTGATATGGAGTAATAAGGTCATTTTCCCCAAGGTGCTCAAGGATAGTATCATTTAAGAAACCTTCAAACAGCTTGCCCACCACAGATGTTAAGCTTACCGGTCTGTAGTTCCCAGGTTCCCCCCTAGATCCCTTTTTGAATATTGGCACCACATTTGCCAAGCGCCAATCCCTCGGAACAGACCCTGTGGTTATTGAGTCCACAAATATAAGAAATAACTCTTGTCTATTACTGTACATAACTCCCTTAAAACACGAGGATGTATGTCATCTGGTCCCGGGGATTTATCGATTTCTATCTGCTTGAGACAGCGCTACACTTCTTCCTTGGTTAGACCAGTGACATTTAATGGAGGGTTTTGGTTATTCCCCTGCATTTCACTCTGCATGTCACATTCTTTTGTGAATATAGAAGCAAAGAAGTTGTTTAGTAAATTTGCTTTCTCCTCATTTCCCTCTATAGGTGTCCCCTCCTTGCTTTTCAGGGGGCCCACACCCCCAGGTTTGTACCTTTTTACGGTTTATGTAGCTAAAGAATAATTTGGGGCTAGTTTTACTCTCTTTCATGACCAGTCTTTCTCTCTCCAGCTTAGCTGCCCTTATCTGTTGCTTATTTTCTTCTTTATAGTTTTTTAATACTTTCACTGCTTCCACTTCCACTGTCCCTTCCTGCTTTAAACGTTGAAATGCCTTTTTTTTTGTTGTTTATTGCCCCCTTAACCTTTTTGTTTAGCCACATCGGTTTACATGTGTGTCTAATAGTTTTATTCCTGTAAGGTAAATATCTGTCACAATGAAAATTAAGGATTCCTTTGAAAGTATCCCATTTAGTTTCCATGCTTTTGTTTTTAAGGACATTTTCCCAATCAATGCAGTTTAGGGCATCTCTAAGTTGGTCAAACTTTGCCTTTTTGAAGTTCTGCATTTTTGTGGCTCCTTGATAAGGCTCCCTAGTGACTGCTAATTGGAAATTAATGATATTATCATCACTTTTTCCAAGGTGTCCCCCAACCTGTACCTTTATTACTTTGTCTGGTACATTGGTTAGTATTAGGTCCAATATGGCTTTCCCCCTTGTTGGAGCTTGTACTTGTTGGGAAAGGCAGCCATCTTTTGTTTTAGATAAAAAAAACTATTACTTTTATGCGAAACACATGTTTCAGCGTCCCAGTCTATATCTGGGTAGTTAAAGTCCCCCATATTCACTACCTCATTTAGTTTAGTGGCTATATCTATTTGCCTTAGCATCATATTTTCTATGGATTCGAATATATCTGGAGGTTTGTAGCAAACCCCCATCAGTATTTTATTTTTGTTTCTCCCTCCATGTATTTCTACCCATACAGACTCCACATGGTCATTCCCCTCACATACATCCTCCCACAGAGTGGGTTGTAGAGAGGATTTTACAATTAAGCAGACTCTACCCCCTTTGCGTTTGTTACGGTCCCTCCTAAACACACAGTAGCCCTGTAGATTTACTGCCCAGTCATAGCTTTCATCCACTGTTGTTATCAGTTCTAGTTCATCCATTTTATTAGTCAAGCTTCTAGCATTTGTAAGCATGCATTTCAAATGCTTATGATAATTTTGTATATTGCCCTTTTTTCCTCCAAGATGTGCTAACCCCTCCCCCCTCTCCACCCCCAGTTTCATGTCTACACCCACTGTCACTTTCTTTCCTAACTTCCCCTTTGTAACTGCTTTTACCCTCCCCCCAGTGCTTAGTTTAAACACTCCTCCAACCATTTAGCCATCCTCTCCCCCAGAACAGATGCACCCTCCCCATTGAGGTGCAACCCATCCCTGCCAAAGATCCTGTAGCTCACTGTGAAGTCAGCCCAGTTCTCTAAGAACCCAAACCCCTCCTTTTTACTCCAATTTTTGAGCCACCTGTTTACCCCTCTAATCTCCCGCTGCCTCTCTTGGTACTGGTAGTATTTCTGAGAATACTACAGTTGAGTTCCTTGACTTAAGCTTACGGCCTAAGTTCCTGAAATCATTTTTTAAGGACCTTCCACCTACTTCTTCCTATGTCATTTGTGCCAATATGCACCATGACCGCTGGGTTCACGCCAGCCCCTCCCAATAATCTGTCAGCCCGCTCTGCTACATGCCGTACTCTTGCCCCAGGAAGGCAACACACTGTTCGGCAATCCCCGTCTTTGTGACAGATTGCCCTGTCTGTTCCCCTAATAATAGTCACCCACTACCAGCACCTGTCTTGCCTACCCTGTTCTCCCATTTCCCCTCCCTTTCTTACTGGAGCCGACAGATGTGTCTTGCTGCAGCTGTGCCATCCCTGAGCTAACATCCTCCTTGTCTGCCAACCGGGCAAACTTGTTTGGAGGTGCCTGTTCAGGGCTAGCCTCCCTGTAACTTTTACCCCTACCCCGCCTTCTAACTATTATTCAGCTAGCTGCCTCATTTTCCTGCTTTTTCTCTCCCTCCATACTACCACCCTCCCATGACTCATGGAGTGCCAGATCAGTGAGATCCAGACTCTTTTCCATGACAACAATGTCTCTGTGTTGCCAATCACTTATTTAGATTGTGAATGACGACTTCCAAATCAGCAATTCGCAGACATCCGGGGCATAAATATCCACCATCGACCGATTGATCAAAAAGTGCATACATAGCACAAGATGTACACTGGACAGCATTGTTAGGCATGGAACCCATTGTATCAATTTGTTGGAACACCGAGTGAAGAATTTACAACACTTAAAATACCAATCTGAAATAAAAGGCAGATACTTACAGCTTCAGTACTTCTGCTTGTAACTTCTGCTTTTAACTCCTGCTTTAACTCACCACTTACCAAGCAGCCACTTACAGAGTCAGCCTCCAGGAGCTGTACAATGGCTTATAACACACCTGCTTCAATTAGGCCTCATTTAGGCCTCAGCAGGAATCCAGGAGAGAGAAAGTGAAAAACAAAACAAATAACTTTTTTTCTTTTGTTTAAATTTGTGCCAGCATTAACACACTGATTCACAAAAATAAGTACAGTTTGTTATAATTTACTTACCAATTTAGCCCAGTTTCCCAAAGCTCACCACAGGAGTTCCTGCTTTAACTCGCCACTTACCAAGCAGCCACTTACAGAGTCTAAAAAACTAATATTCTAAGTATACAGCACGTCCTGTTCCAGAATATTCCTTACACATGGGTAATAGATCCAGAAGATGGCGCTGTACTGCAGAAAACAGCTTGTGGCTCCTCCCGGCCCTATATAAGTCAGGGACCTCCCACAAATTCCCCAGTTCTTTTCTGCAGTCTGCGCTGGGAAGATAGAAGACAGCTCTCTTGTGGCGCAGATGAGCGGGGCTTATTGCCTGCGGCCCTGCAGGACTATTCCCACCCGTTCCGTCCCAGTTACTGCCTCCCAGCCTCGGCTGATAAAGTTCGGGTGAAGGTAGGCTATTAAAGCACTATGGTGCTGAGGAGCTAGGCTCCTACCGCAGTCCCTGCTCTAACAGGGTAGGCGGTTTATGCTAATGGTAAGCCTTTTGGGATGCCCCCACTGCCTCATGGGTTTTGCCAGGTTTATCCTGTGCAGTTAAACCCTATTCCCAATTTTCCCCTCCACTCTCACTCCTCATCTTAGTCCCTGGGCGCCGTTTCTCCCTGGGAATTTTGCCGTTATCCTTCCTCACTCTCCCCTTGTCACATCTCCGGGGGGGTTTGTCTAGTGGTTTAAGACTGTATACATATGTTGTGCTTCGTCACTTTTATTAAAACGTGCCGCCGCGCGTTTGTACTGCTCTCCGCAGCTGGCAGCCCCATTCACCCCAGAGATGCCGGGCCGCTACTGGCCGGCCGGATCACATGGGCGCGCTTCGTGCTCTTCAGGGGGGGCGGGCTCTGTGGATGATGCATTTTACCTCATGTCTCCACGGCACGCCCCTCAAGGTCTGCAGACGCCATTTTGTCTCCTGCTGCGTCCTGCTGGCTCTCTGCAGTCCGTGAGTAACCCCAGTGGGGTGATTTTTTTCTTATGCCTTATTCTCATGGGAATGTTTGATTATGACTTTCTGGCGGGTTAAAGCTTTGGTCTTGTGGTTTCTCCTGGCCTTCTACCCTCATTATCTCCCACTTCCCTAGCGGTTTATTGGGGGCATCCCGGGTAGCCCTTTAGCGTTAACCCTTACTGGCCTACTGTGCCATTCAAATCACCATGTGGAGGCTGCTGGGGGTAATGGGCCCTGGGATTCCTTCGGGGCAAGCCGGCTATGTGTTGTGTGTGGGGTATCCCCAATCGGTGATGATGTCAGGGTATGTGTATCCTGCACCCAGCAGGTACTTGCACTGCAGTCGGGGTTACCTGTTGCTGGGACTGCGCCCCCTCTGGCTTCGCCTACCCCCCCACGTCTGCATCTGACCCCCTATGAGGAGCATACCAGCGGGGAGTCTCAACCTGATTTGGCTGCACAGGTGGCCAGCATTGAGAAACATATTGCTGGGTCTGCCTCGTGTAAGGCTTCTGCGAAGAAGCGGCATTTGTCTCCCGCCGTTTCCCTTTTTTCTGTGGAAGCTGAGGGAATTTTTGACACTACTGGTTATTCCCCCCTGGAGGAGGGGGAATTGTTCTCTGATTCAGAATCATCTGAGGAGCAGCCTAGGGTTTATGGTGGTACAGGGTCTCCCTTTGGGGAAGATCCATGGTCCTCAGATGACACTGACAGGCTTTTTGCTTTTTTGAAGTATCTCCCCTCCTGCCGTGACTCCGCAGCAGCAGGGTGAGCTTTTTCATACGGTTAAACCACGTTTGGAATTCCCGGAGCAGTTGCACTTTAATAATCTGGTGCTCAAAGAATGGGAGCAGCCTAGCAAGCTGCCAGAGGTATCCCTTTCCTGCTGATATGATTAAGCGTTGGTCATGTCCTCCTGAGGTGGATGCGCCTGTTCTGGGGCTGTCCAATACATCTGTCATGCATTCTCCTGACACTACTACCCTGAGGGATGGTGAGGACCGGCGCATGGACCAACTGGCTTGCCATGCTTTTGCCTGTGTGGGGACCGCGCTACGCCCGGTTTGTGCCTCTGCCATTACAGCTATTGCTATTAAGGGTTTGATTAAGAGTCTCTTAGAGTGGGCCTCTGATGACGCGGAAGGAGAAGAGTATAGATCTCTCCTGCTTTTCTATGAATTTGTTGCATATGTTCTGTCTGCTATGGATGATGACATTAGAATGTGTGGTAGGACTTCTGCCCTGTTGGTGGCTATACGCCGCTGGCTACGTCGGTGGGTAGCTGATAATGCTGCTAAGAAGGCTCTCACTGGTTTCCCTTTCAAGGGCCTGCGTCTCTTTCGTGAACGCTTGGATTTGTTTGCCAGGGGTGGGAGGTTACCTCAACGTAGGAGGCCGTCCCGGTCCTTTCGGGGGATGGGTGCCTTTCTCCCATCCTTCCGTGGTTCCAGAACTGGCCGAGGAGTTTCCTTTACTGGGGCCTGTGGAGATGACTGGGGAAGGGGCAGAGGACGTGGCCGTCCTGGCCTCTCCTGGGGTCCCAAGACAAAATCCTCACCCAAGCCCCCTTGGGCATGAGGAGGCGCCCTCACACATTCGGGTGGGGGGGCGGCTTCGGCTCTTTGCTCACGTCTGGAGGCTTCATGTCTCAGACCGGTGGATTCAGGAGGCAGTGTCCTCCGGTTACAAGATAGAGTTTGCAGCCTGGCCGCCCCCAAGATTCATCGAATCCTGGATGGCTCAAAATCCCCTGTCAGCTCACGATTTGTGCCTTGCTGTCCAAAACCTTCTGGAGTTGGGGGCCATCTGCCAGGTGCCTTTTGAGGGAAAGGGGCAGAGGCTACTATTCCAATCTTTTCACTGTTCCAAAAAATGACGGGTCCATAAGACTTATCCTGGATTTAAAGTGCCTCAACAAATTTGTCAGATTCAAACACTTTCGCATGGAGACTCTGCGCTCAGTTGTCAATTCACTATGCCCAGGGGACTTCATGACCTCTGTAGACATCAAGGATGCTTACCTTCATGTATCAATCTTTCCAGGTCATCAGGGATTCCTCAGCTTCGCTCTGGAGGATCAGCACTATCAATTTGTGGCCTTGCCTTTCGGTATCACCTCGGCTCCCAGGGTATTCACCAAGGTGCTGGCGGGCGTACTGGCTCTGCTGAGATCTCAGGGCATTTGCATCCTTCCTTACTTGGACGACATTCTCATCACGTCTCAGTCCCTCCAGCAGGCCTCAGCTGGTGGTATCCACACTGGAGTCCTTCGGCTGGGTGATCAACCACCCCAAGTCTTTCCTTTCACCGTCAATGGTGAGGTCCTTTCTGGGCATGACTCTGGATACATCTCAGGTCAAGAAGGTGGAGAGTCTTCATGCCCAAGCCAGGTTCCTTATGTCTTGCCCTCATCCCTCCATCCGGCAGGGGATGCAGCTGGTGGGCCTGATGGTGTCTTGCTTCGAGGCGGTTCCATACGCTCAGTTTCACATGAGACCTCTTCAACTTCACCTCTTGTCAGTTTGGGTCCCTGGATCAGGTGTTGGTTCTGTCCCCTCTGGCCAGACGGTCTCTCTCGTGGTGGCTGGACTCAAGAAACCTGTTGGTGGGCAGATCCTTTCTGACCCTGTGCTGGGAGACCGTCACCACAGATGCCAGTCTGACAGGTTGGGGGGGCTTCTGGTAATTCCTGAAATTCCAGGGTCAGTGGGGCCCTCAGGTGGTCCACACCCCTATCAACATTCTGGAATTGAGGGCGATAAGGTTGGTTCTCGCCCAATTTACTCCACACCTTTAGGGGTCGGGCGGTTCTGGTTCGCTCGGACAACCAGACGGCGATTGCCTACATCATCAGGGAGGGACCCGGAGCAAGAGGGCCCTCAGGGAAGTGTCCCTGATATTGTCTTGGGCAGAGGAGAATGTTCCCTGCATATCAGCTGTGTACATCCCGGGGGTGGAGAATCTGGAGGCAGACTCCCTCAGCAGGGGGACTTCTTGTCTGGGAGAATGGTCCCTCAGCAGCAGGGTGTTTCACTCCCTGTGCCACCGCTGGGGTCAGCCAGATGTGGATTTATTTGCGTCCTGTCACAATCACAAGCTTCCAGTCTTTGTCTCTCTGTCACAGGACCCTCTGGCCTTGGCCATGGATGCACTAGCAATGTCTTCTTCTCTTTGTGTTCCCTCCTTTTCCACTGCTGGGCAAGGTGCTGCGCAAGATTGCTCAGGAAGGGGTGCCAACTATTCTGGTGGCCCCCTGTTGGCCAAGAAGGGTGTGGTTCGCAGATGTTGTGCTGTTGGCAGTAGATCAGTATGCTCTTCCCAAGGATCCAGACCTGCTCACTCAAGGGCAGCTACGCCATCCCAATTTACAAACGCTGGCTTTAACGGCCTGGTTGCTGAAACCTCCATTTTGATGGAAAAAGGGCTGCCTGCCTCTGTTGTTAATACCATGATTCGGGCTAGGAAGAAGTCCTCGTCATCCATCTACTATAGTGTCTGGCATGCTTAAATTGACTGGTGTGAGTCTGAATCGCTTCCCTGTTGGGTGTTTTCTATCCCTAGGATTCTGGAATTCCTGCAACATGGTTTGGACTTGGGTCTTCAACTTAGTACCCTCAAAGGTCATGTTTCGGCTTTGGCCATTTTCTTCCAAAGATTCTTTGCTCACCATTGTCTGGTCAAGACCTTCTTCCAGGTCGTTACTCACGTGCGTCCTCCACGTAAGCCTATGTTACCAGTCTGGGATTTGAACTTGGTTTTATCTGCCTTGCAGGGGTCTCTCTTTGAGCCTTTGCGTGAGGCCCCTTTGTCCATTTTGACTCTTAAGGTAGTCTTTTTGGTGGCTATCACTTCTGTTAGGTGTGTTTCTGAGTTGGCGGCGCTTTCCATTAAACCCCCTTACTTTGAGAGACACCAGGACAAGGTGGTGTTTTGTTTTAAGCCAGATTTTCCTAAGGTTGTGTCTGTTTTTCATCTCAATCAAGACATTGTTGTGCCTTCTCTATGCCCTAATCCTAGTAATCCTAAGGAGCAGGTGTTACACTCTCTGGATGTGGTCAGGACTCTGAAGTTCTATTTGGTGGCTACTGAATCCTTCAGGAAGACTGATGCTCTTTTTGTGCTCCCGTCTGGACCTAAGAAGGGTCTGGCTCCAGCTAAGTCCACTATCAGCAAATGGATCCGTCAGGCTGTGGTACAGGCCTATTCTGCTAAGAGAAAGGAGCCTCCCTTCCGACTTACTGCTCATTCTACTCGTGCTATTGGTGCTTCTTGGGCCTTTCAGCACCAAGCGTCTGTTGAACAAGTTTGCAAGGCCGCTACTTGGTCTTCTGTTCATACCTTTTCTAAGTTTTACAAGGTTGATGTTAGGGCCTCAGCTGATGCTGCTTTTGGTCGCAAAGTTCTGCAGGCGGCAGTGATTTAAACTGCCCGCTGTTACTTTTTGGGGATCCCACCCTACCTTACGGACACTGCTATTGGATGTCCCATGTGTAAGGAATATTCTGGAACAGGACGTGTTGTATACTTAGAATAATACAATAATGTGAGTACTCACCTGTAGAATTGGTATTATACGTATACAGGACGTCCTATTCCATCCCACCCTTGTTATCATTATTCCTAGTTACCTCAGTATGGTGGTTGTTCATTTGTTCATTTCTGAATTCTGGTTATTATTGTTCTCCCGGCTTCTTGTTAACTGCTTGTCAATACTGGGGAATTTGTGGGAGGTCCCTGACTTTTATATAGGGCCGGGAGGAGCCACAAGCTGCTTTCTGCAGTCCAGAGCCATCTTGTGGATGTATTACCCATGTGTAAGGAATATTCTGGAACAGGACATGCTGTATACTACCAATTCTACAGGTGAGTAATCACAGAATTGTATTTTCATCTCCTGACACCATTAGTGAGAACCCTGCATAAGAGAGATACTAACCTTTTCCCAGCAACGCCCCATCCAATAGTGGACAGAAAAAGACAGAGCCCACTTATTGCAGTGTTCAGTTATTTCCCACCATACAGAACTTCATGCCTGATTTTGGCTTTCTAAGAATCTTTGACTGTCGGGCTTCCTAAATCGGAATCCCTGGGAGTGGCTGTTAAAAGTCTTCTTCAAGAGGACCAACACTAGCCCTAGACTCAATGAAATAAAGTGAAAAAGTATTAAGCCAGGCCCCTACAAAGTTCTGCCCCCACAAGATCCCCGTCCTTTCTACTGTGAGGACTAACACCGGTGCCACAGTGTAAAGTAGCCATAATTTTATCTGAGGCCAGTGGCAGTCTTCTTCTTTAAACAACTGTCAAGATCGTTTTCCCCAAAACAAGCCCTAGTAAGATTGTTCTGCATTTTTAGCTAATGTGTAAAATATACGCCCTACCCCAAAAATAAGCCCTAGTTACAATTCATAATCCAGCTGCTGGTCTTCAGCAGAGGGATGGAAGTGTCTAAAAAGGAAGGTGAGGACACGTCAAGTTACACAGGTAAGCTTGTCTGTCTGTATGTCTGATCATGCCACCACCATATTGCAAGCTGGGTATAAGATATCACCTGAAAAAAAGTACCTATATTCTTAGTATACAGTACGTCCTGCTCCAGATAAGATTCTTTACGTCTGGGTATTACTCCGCTAGATGGCGCTGGACTGCAGAGACAGTGAAATTGGCTCCTCCCGGCCCCTCAAATACCCGGGACCTACCACAAATTCCCAGATCTTCTCTGCAGTCTGGACTGTGAAGGAGAAGAAGATGTCTCTCTCTACTCGCAGGTGAGCGGGGCTATTAGCCTACGGCCCTGTAGGACTATTCCCACCCGTTCCATTGTTAATTTGCCTCCCAGCCTTGGCTGCGCTGGTTCGGGTGATGGTAGGCAGCACGGCTGTCAGGTGTTTAGGAGCGCTGTTCCACCGCAATCCCCCATCAAAGGGTAGGCGGTATAGGCACATGGTGAGCCTTTATGCCCCTCCCGCACTATTGCCCCTGTCTATTGGGGGGCCCTACGTTAGGTGGCCGCGGTCCTCCCTCGCTCTCCCTTGTAGTTCTCGGGGGGGGGGGGTGAGTGTGTGTCTCTGTACATTCACTTTTTGTATGGTGTGCTTGGTTGCCTTTTTCTGTCACTGCACAGCTTTGGTTGCACTGGTTGCTTTTTGAATATGCCGCCGCGCACCGGTCGGCGGTTACCTCAGGCGCTGCTGCGCCATCATTGGTTGATTTTGTCACGTGTGCGGCTTCGCGCTCTTCGGGGGGGCGGGCCCTGCGGATGGCACGTTCCACGTCACTGTCTTCGCGGCCCGCCCCTCGAGGTATACTCGGCGCCATTTTGCTTCCTCGTGCTGCGTGGCTGGCGCCTACCTACGGCGGCCCGTGAGTGCCTTGCGGGCTGTTGACATATTTTTAATGTTATGTATGCATGTCGCTTACGGGTTTTTTTGCTTTATGTCTTACAGGCGGGTCAAACTCAATTGGTTTCTCCCGGCCCTACCCCCTCTATTAGTTTATTAAACGTATTGAGGCCTAGTGTGCTAATTCCTCCCACTTCCCTAGCGGGCTATTGGGGCATCCCGGGTTGCTTTTATAGCGTGAATCCCTATCGGCCGATTGAGCCGCTATAATCACCATATGGAGGCTTCTCAGGATAATGTGCTTGGGGTTCCTTCGGGACAAGACTGGCTGTGTGTGGCGTGTGGGATGTCCCCTACAAATGTTGACAATGTGCGGGTTTGTGTACCTTGTGCCCAGCAGGTTCTTGCACTGCAGCCTGCTTTACCAGCAGCTGGGCCTGAGCCACGTATGGTTTCGCCTACTCCCCCATGCTTACATCTGACTCCCAGTGAGCTGCATACCAGTGGGGAGTCTCAGCCTGATGTGTCTACTAGACTGGCTAGTGTTGAAAAGTTGCTTGCTAATACTATGGCGCGTAAGGCCTCTGCTAAGAGGCGGCATTTGCCGCCTAATGTCACTCTTTTCCCTATGGAGGCTGAAGAGTTCTTTGATCTGTCTGGTTATACCCCCCTGGAAGAAGGGGAATTGTTCTCGGACTCATCTGATGAACGGCCCAAGGGTTATGCTGATTCTGGCTCTGATCCCTGGGCCCCAGATGATACTGATAGGCTTTTGGCTCAGATCTTTGAAGTGCTTTCTATCTCTCCCCCAGTCGCGGCTCCTAAGCAGCAGGGGGAATTGTTTCATATTGCTAAGCCACGTTTAGAGTTCCCTGAACAATCTCATTTTAATAATCTCGTGCTCAAAGAATGGGAGCGTCCTAGCAGACTCCCCGGAGTCCCTAAGAGTTGGGATAAGAGAGATCCCTTTCCTGCTGATGTGGTTAACCCTTTAAATGCCAAGCACGTAGTTTCTACGTGGTTGCCTCTCCTACCGTTAAGTGCCAAGCACGTAGAAACTACGTGCCTGGCATTTCCCACAAACAGTTAAAAAGATAGAAAAAAAAAACACTTACCTCCGGTATCCCCGTGAAGCTTGGGGTCCCCTCTTCCTGCGGGGGGCATCCGATCGCCCCCCCGTCGTCCTCCGTCTTCAGGGGGGGGGCCGAAACCAGCCGCCCCCCCCCCCGTTTCCAGCGCTGACATCGGCGCTGTAAAAAAAAACAAAAAAAAAAAAAACTGTCATTTACTCACCTCCGCGCCCGAGCCTTCTGTCCGGGTCTCCTCTTCACCAGGGGGGGGTCCGATCCCCCCCCCTGGGCTGCGCAGTCTTCAGGTGAGGACCCTCTTCCGGGTCCTCACCTCTTGTAATGGCGGCGATGGCCGCCGCCGCTTAGCTCCGCCCATTGTGGGAGGAGCGGGATGACGTCATCCCGCTCCTCCTATACCCCCTCCGAGCTCCGGCATCTGTCAGATGCCGGTGGTGATCGGAGCAGGGCGGGTGTCAGGTGAGGAGGCTCCGATCGGAGCCCCCTCGCCTGTCACCCGCCCTGCGCCGATCACCACCGGCATCTGTCAGTGACAGCGGCGCGGGACATACAGCGGCGAGGGACGTCGGATCGGAGGTGAGTATAGTGTAAAAAAAAGAAAAATAAAGATTTTTTTTTTCTCTGTGTCTGTCATTTTTTACTATTAACCCCTTGTGAACTGGTAAGGGGTCCATGACCCCTTATACCAGTTCACAAGGCTGGGGGGATGGGAAGCCACCTGCGCTAGCGGGTGGCTTGCCATTAACCCCTGGCACCCCCATTACCTGCCTCCCCAAAGGCCAGGGGGGGGCAGAAGAGCCCGGGCCCACATGGGCTATGTGGGCTCGTAGGCTGCAGGGTGGGGGGGGCCACAAAAGCTGGCCCCCCCACTCTGTGCCTACAAGCCCCCATAGCTGGTCCCGGGCTGGTTACTGTGGGTAAGGGGGACCCCACGTCAATTTTTTTTTTGATTTTTAAGGGTTTTTAACCCTTAAAAATCAAAAAAAAAATGGGGTCCCCCCCCCCTGGGAGGGGGGACCCTATGTCATTTTTTTTTTTGATTAACCCTTTGTGTTCTGTCATCCAGCAGCTATAAAAGGCTTCTAGCAAGTGAGCAGAAGCCAGTGATCGCCGAGGGACAGAGGGCTCCAGGATGGATGGGAGGTGAGTACAGTGTAAAAAAAAAAAAAAAAATTAATAAAATATTTTTTCTCTGCTTGTGTCTGTGTGATTATTTACATTTAACCCCTTGTGAACTGGTAAGGGGTCCATGACCCCTATACCAGTTCACAAGGCTGGGGGGATGGCAAGCCACCTGCGCTAGCGGGTGGCTTGCCATTAACCCCCGGCACCCCCATTACCTGCCTCCCCAAAGGCCAGGGGGGGGCAGAAGAGCCCGGGCCCACATGGGCTATGTGGGCTCGTAGGCTGCAGGGTGGGGGGGCCACATAAGCTGGCCCCCCCACTCTGTGCCTACAAGCCCCCATAGCTGGTCCCGGGCTGGTTACTGTGGGTAAGGGGGACCCCACGTCAATTTTTTTTTTTGATTTTTAAGGGTTTTTAACCCTTAAAAATCAAAAAAAAAATGGGGTCTCCCTCCCCTGGGAGGGGGGACCCTATGTCATTTTTTTTCTCGATTTAACCCTTTGTAGTGTGGATGGTAGTTGTATTTTTTTTGTGAATGTTATAAAATACTTGTTTCAGTTAGGGGGGTCTCCTGGGCAGGAACAGGGGGCTACCGATAAATATGTGGTACCGTTCTAATCGGTAGAAATGGGGCTTTCACATGCAATATGATTTTCCTTAATAAAATACATTTTTTATTTAAAATAAAGGAGTCAATTTTTTTAAAACATTTTTTATTTATTTATTTATTATTTTTACTTAATAATATTGTAAAAAAAAATAAAAAATTTACAAACAAGACATTTCATGTTAAAGCCTAAACTCTGCTGCAAAAAAATATATATATAATTTTCCTGAAAGTTCCAGCAAAAATGGCGCAAAACATGACGCAAAATGGGGAAAAATGGCCTGTCAACAGAGGGTGACAAAATCACAAGTAGGCTGGCAATTAAAAGGGTTAATAGTACCTATGCATGTTGGGTATTGTTCTGTTCGGGGGACCTTGCGCTTTCAGACTTAGCTTGTTTTTTCTGGTTTGCATATTTATATTTTAGGAAAAGGTGTTTTTTATTCAGCTTTTTTATAAATTTTTTAAGGAAACCCTGCGCAAACAAAGAATTCTTTGAGGGATTACTTCCAGAAAGATGAGCCCACTACAACAAGCTGGGTACCCTTAGAAAGCTTAACGTGTGTACTTTCAGGGAATATATGGTTTATGGGGGATATTCCAAATGTCAAGGGTTGTTTTGGTTGAAAAATCGCAAGGTGCGCACTTTGTCTGCAGAGCTGAAATTTTCAAGTAAAATTACCGTTACGCACATGCTTTACTTTGGGGTGTTTGGCAACTCTTCCCTTGACAGAACCTATGCATGTTGGGTATTGTTCTGTTCGGGGGATGTTGTGTTTCCAGATTAAACTTGTTTTTTCTTGTTTGTATATAGTTTTTTTAGGAAAATGTGGCTTTGATTCTGCTTTTTTATCCTTTTTTTAGGGAAACTCTTTGCAACCAAAGAATCCATTGAGGGATTACTTCCAGAAAACTATGGCCACATCAACAAGCCTGGTACGCCTAGAAAGCCTGAGGTGTGTACTTCCAGAGAATATATAGTTTGTTGGGGGTATTTCAAATGTAAAGGGTTGTTTTTCTGGAAAAACTGCAAGGTGCGCATATTGCGTAGCATAGTTGTATTTTATCTGAAAATCCCCTAAAGCGTTGTTTCAGTTTGGGGGAGTCTCCTGGGCAGGAAAGGGTGTCTACCTATACATATGTGGTACCGCTGTAACCGGGAGAAATTGGGATTTCACACGCAATAAGATTTCATTGACAAACTTACATTTTTTATTACAAAAAAAACTACAATATGTAAAAAATTTTTTATTTTTTTTTTTTTGCACATATTTAACCAAAAATATTGAGAATACACCTAAAAAATGACAAACAAGACATTTCATGTTAAAGCCCAGACTCTGCTGAAAAAAACAATATATCATTTTCCTGGGAAATCCCTGGAAATCCCTTCAAAAATCACATTTGAACATGGGGAGCGCAAAATAGTGCAAAATGGTCTGGCAACAGAGTGTGACAAAAACTCCAGGTAGGCTGGCACTTAAAGGGTTAAACGTTGGTCATCCCCTCCCGAAGTGGATGCCGCAATTCTGGGTTTGTCTAACACCTCTGTCATGCATTCCCCTGACTCTACTACCCTGAAGGATAGTGAGGACCGGTGTATTGATCAGCTGGCTTCCCATGCCTTTGCCTGTGTTGGGACGGCACTGCACCCGGTTTGTGCCTCTGCCATTACAGCTGTGGCTATTAGGACTATTAGGGCTTAAAAGTGTCCTAGATGGAGCACCTGATGATGTTTCTAGTGAAGAGTATAATGCACTCTCGCGTTGTGAGGTATTTGTTGCTTATGTCCTCTCTGCCTTGGATGATACCATTAGGATGTGTGGCAGAGCCTTGGTGGTGGCTATACGCCGCTCGGTTTGGCTGCGCCAGTGGGCAGCTGACAACGCTGCCAAGAAGGCTATCACTGGTTTTCCCTTCAAAGGACTACGCCTATTTGGGGACCGCTTGGACCTGTTTGCTAAGGGAGGCAGGTTACCCCAGTGCAGAAGACAGTCTCGGTCCTTTCAGGGCCCAGGCTCCTTTCCTTCCTCCTACCGTGGATCCAGAACGGGGAGAGGGGTCACCTTTACAGGGGCCCGAGGAGATTTCTGGGGTAGGGGCAGAAGACATGGACGCCCTGGCCCATCCTGGTGCTCCAAATCTAAGCCTTCCCCCAAGCTCCCTTAGGCATGAAGGGGCGCCCTCACCCATCCGGGTGGGGGGACGGCTTCAGTTCTTTGCTCACGTCTGGAGGCATCATGTCTCAGACTCGTGGATTCAGGAGGTAGTGTCCTCCGGTTACAAGATAGTTTGCTGCCTGGCCGCCCCCAAGATTCATAAGATCCCGGATGTCTCAGGACCCCATGTCAGCTCAGGCTCTAATTCTGGCAGTGCAAAGCCTTCTGGAGCTGGGGGTCATCTGTCAGATCCCCTTACGAGAAAGAGGCAAGGGTTTTTATTCCAAACTTTTTCACCATGCCCAAAAGAGATGGGTCAGTCAGACCCACCCTGGACTTGAAGATCCTCAAAAAATTTGTCAGATGCAGGCGCTTTCGCATGGAAACTCTGCGCTCAGCTATCGGTTGCCTGCATCCAGGGGACTTCATGACCTCTGTGGGCATCAAGGATGCTTACCTTCATATTCCCATCTTTCCAGGTCATCAAAGATTCCTCAGGTTCGCTCTGGAGGATCAGCACTACCAATTTGTCGTGTTGCCTTTTGGTCTCACTTCAGCTCCAAGAGTGTTCACCAAGGTGCTGGCAGGAGTGATGGCTCTGCTCAGGTCTCAGGGCGTTCGCATTCTGCCCTATTTGGACGACATTCTCATCACTTCTCAGTCTCTCCAACAGGCAGAGCTGGATACTCAGCGAGTAGTGTCCACACTGGAGTCATTTGGCTGGGTGATCAACCATCCCAAATCTTCCCTGTCTCCCTCCTTGGTGACTCCATTTCTGGGAATGAATCTGGATACAGTTCAGGCAAGGATATTTATTTCTCAGCAGAAGGTGGACAGTCTGCTAGCGCAGGTTCAGTTCCTTTTATCTTGCTCTCATCCCTCCATCAGGCAGGGAATGCAGCTGGTGGGCCTGATGGTGTTGTGCTTTGAGGCAGTTCCTTATGCCCAGTTTCACATGAAGCCTCTGCAACTCCACCTCTTGTCAGTATGGGACAAGGATCCTGCGTCCCTGGACCAGGTCCTTGTTCTGTCACCCCTAGCCAGGCGGTCCCTCTCGTGGTGGCTGGACTCCAGGAACCTGTTGGCGGGCAGATCCTTTCTGGCCCCCTGCTGGGAGACAGTCACCACGGATGCCAGTCTGACAGGTTGGGGGGGGGCTTCTGGAAGTCCCTACAATTCCAAGGGCGGTGGGGCCCTCAGGAGGCCCATAACTCTATCAACATTCTGGAACTGAGGGCGATCAGGTTAGTTCTGGCTCACTTGACCCATCACCTTCGGGGCTGGCCGGTCCAGGTACGCTCGGACAACCAGACGGTGGTTGCCTACATCAATCATCAGGGAGGGACCCGGAGCAAGGGAGCCCTCAAGGAAGTGTCTCTGATCCTGTCCTGGGCGGAGGACAATGTTCCCTGCATATCAGCTGTGCACATCCCGGGGGTGGAGAATCTGCAGGCAGGCTCTCTGAGCAGGGGGACCTCTCGCCTGGGAGAATGGTCCCTCAGCGACAGGGTGTTTCACTCTGTCACCGTTGGGGTCAGCCAGATGTGGATCTGTTTGCGTCCCGTCACAATCACAAGCTCCCGGCCTTTGTCTCCCTGTCCCAGGACCCTCTGGCCTTGGCCACAGATCCTGTCATGGCAGGACTTTCAGCTTCTGTATGTCTTTCCCCCATTCCCCCTGTTGGGCAGGGTTCTGCGCAAGATAGCTCAGGAAGGGGTGCCAGCAATCCTGGTGGCTCCCCGTTGGCCAAGAAGAGTGTGGTTCGCAGACATCGTGCAGCTGGCAGTAGATCAGTATGCTCTGCCCAGGGTTCCAGACCTACTCACTCAGGGACATTTACGCCATCCCAATTTAAAAACGCTGGCTTTGACGGCCTGGCTGCTGAAACCTCCATCTTGATGGAAAAGGGGCTGTCTGCCTCTGTTGTTAACACCATGATTAGGGCTAGGAATAAGTCTTCTCCTTCCATTTACTATAGGGTTTGGCGTGCCTACATTGACTGGTGTGAGTCTAGGTCTCTTCCCTGTCGTGTGTTCTCTATTCCCAGGATTCTGGAGTTCCTTTAACATGGTTTGGATCTGGGGCTTCAACTCAGTACTCTGAAGGGTCATGTTTCTGCCCTGGCTGTTTTTTCTTCCAAAGATCTTTTGCTCAGCATTCTATGGTCAAGACCTTTTTCCAGGGGGTTACTCATGTGCGTCCCCCACGTAAGCCTATGTTACCTGTCTGGGACTTCAACTTGGTCCTTTCTGCCTTGCAGGGTGCTCCCTTTGAACCTTTGCAGGAGGCTGCCTTGGCCATTCTTACTCTCAAGGTTGTCTTTTTGGTGGCTATCACTTCTGTTAGGCGTGTTTCTGAGTTGGCGGCGCTTTCCATCCAGCCCCCCTACTTTGAGAGACACCACGACAAGGTGGTGTTTCGCTTCAAGCCAGATTTTCTGCCTAAGGTTGTGTCTGCCTTTCATCTTAATCAGGACATTGTTCTACCTTCCTTGTGCCCTAATCCTAGTAACACTAAGGAGAGGGTTTTGCATTCCTTGGATGTGGTCAGGAATCTGAAGTACTATCTGGTGGCTACTGCACCTTTCAGGAAAACTGATGCTCTTTTTGTGGTCCCTTCTGGTCCTAGGAAGGGTTTGGCTCCTGTCAGGCTGTGATTCAGGCCTACACGGCTAAGGGGAAGAATCCTCCCTTCTGCCTTACTGTCTTATTTTCTGGAAAACACCGTATTTAGAGCAAAGCACCAGAGGACATGATTCGACAGCTTTTACAAATGGTACTTCTACTGGTTTTTTTTTTTTAATGGAACATGTGACTGGATTAAAACATGTTTTACTGGAGTTAAAACTTAACTTTATGGAGATGTTGTTGAACTACATTTGTTTGTGCTTTAGGTTACATAGGCTCATTGAGGGATGACGGTATATAACCTGCTCAGTGGGACATAGTGGAAATGGTTAGGAAGAGGAGGGGGGGAGTGTAAATTGCACCCTGTGGAAAGCCCCATAATAAACCAATAAATTTCCTTTGTATATGGAATTGGAGATTGCACGACGACTACACGCCCTGCAAAGGGGAGATTGTCCTGATAATTGTATTACAGGTAATCGCTGGAAGTCCTTCTGTTTCAAGGGACTGGCCATAAAAGCTGTTTTTTTAATAATATTTTTATTGTGCATGGAGTAAAACAGATGTTGAATTGTGCATACATGTGGATCCAGTAGTTTCATATACATTTGCAATGAGATTTCACAGCAGTTACATTGTATAGTCACATATGAGTTCAGGTATTAACCATAACCAAAAGCAGTTTTTTTTCATTAATGGCAGTTCACCTCAACCAGGGCCACTGTTGTGCTATCCTGTTGGCCACAAGAAGAAGAAATTTCTTATCCTACTTGCTCCCTCCTGATCCTGACCACAAATCAATGGCCAGGATCATGTCAGGTTGACACCCCTTCTATGTGTAGTTGGCTGGAATAGTGCGTTCAAAGCTGCCATTTAAGCCCTGAACACCCTTCTTCCTACTTTACACGTTTATTTGTGTGAACACGCGTCACTTTGCTGGGCCGTGATGTTCAGAGAGCTCCAGCATGTTCACAAGCCCCCACATCACACCAATTCTGTTATGGTCCCCACATCATTGGCCAATGATGTTACAGGCGTCCAAGTTGCGTAGCAAGAGGGAATGAGCATGCCAGGGCTGTTTTGTATGCTGAGCAAAAGCTTAATCTCCTGAATGCACTTTATGTTAGCATAAGGGCAATTTCTAGACTGGCCATTCATGCCAATGAAAAGCACACAGTATGGTTTCATCACCGTGCCTGGCCACTCCCATCTGATTCAGAGAGGGGAAAAAAGGAGCTAAATCTTTTTCTAGATTTCTCCTGTGTTCTAGCTTAAATTGCTAAATGGAAAACATTTAACATATTGCTGAATGTAGGTCTGCACAATGGGCTAATACTTGGCTATGCCGGGACAATGCCTTTAAACACTACACGTAGTGGAATATATTACTATTCCTTGATCATCAATGTAGTCTTGAATTCTATAACATTAACACCCCCCCCCCCATTAAGCCTGATTTAGTGAGAAAAAAAACTGGATTTGGACCATCCTGGGTTTTGATCCAAAAACCTACCTTTCCGCCATTCTCACAGTGTATGTATATTAATGCCCACCATAAAGCACTGTTTGTAAGAGATCCTGATGGGAATGGCCACATTTCTGGTCTGCAATGTGCAAATGTGCAGGGAGGCAGGGGATGTGGCTGCAGCCCATGTGGGAGCCCCAGAAAGGTGAGTGATGCAGGTGTGCACATGACAGAGCATCCCGGTTGCCATAGTGGTACTTTATTTGCTGTCCCTAAAGTCTTTTAGACTCCCAGGGCTGGCAATATAGCTGGTTGGTCCTCTTTATGCATACACACATCAATATGGAATGGAATAATACCGTTTTGTGAGTACTCACCTGTAAAACGGATATTATGAGTGTGACATACACTCTGCTTCCACAGTCATGACATCTGGGTAGATGTAGATGTCCAGGAGAGGGCAAACTTCTGCAGAGATGAATGCAAAAAGGAGCTCCTTCCGGTCCATAAATACCTGGGACCTCCCACTAATTCCCCAGTGTAACATAGCAGTAAGGGGACCAGGAAGAACCAATTATAACAATACTAACAACATAAACAATGGTTCACCATATAAAGGATCCGGAATACCAGAAGGGTGGGGTGAAGCGGAGTGTATGTCACACTCATAATATCCGTTTTACAGGTGAGTACTCACAAAACGGTATTATTCTAAGTGTGACATACACTCCGCTTCCACAGTCATGACATCTGGGACATCCAATAGCAGTGTCCGTCATGGGTGGGAACCAAAAACAGTAAAGGAATGCACCAACTTAAACCACTGCAGCTTGCAGAACCTTGCGGCCAAAAACAGCATCCGCTGAAGCCCGCACATCAACCTTGAAAAACTTGGAAAAAGTATGAACGGAAGACCAAGTAGCAGCCTTACAAACTTGGTCAACAGAAGCCTGGTGCTGAAAAGCCCAGGACGCACCAACAGCACGAGTAGAATGCGCAGTGACCTTAAAAGGGGGAGTCCTCCCCTTAGCAGAATAGGCCCCAACAATGGCCTGACAAATCCATTTGCTAATGGTAGACTTGACGAGCGCCAAACTTTTCTACGAAAAAGGCGTCCGTCTTGCGGAAAGAAGAAGTAGTCACCAAATAGTACTTAACACAGCGAACAACATCCAAATTGTGCAGGCCCTCTCCTTTCTAGGCTTAGGGCACAAGGAAGGGAGAATAATATCTTGATTGAGATGGAAGGCAGATACCACCTTAGGAAGGAAATCTGGCTTAAAGCGAAAGACCACCTTGTCCTGGTGTCTTTCAAAGTAAGGGGCCTGAATTGACAGAGCCGCCAACTCAGAGACACGCCGAACAAAGGTAATAGCCACCAAGAAGGCAACCTTTTGAGTGAAAACAGAAAAAGCAATATCTTGTAACGGCTCAAAAGGAGGACCCTGGAGAGCCGAAAGAACCAAATTCAAATCCCAATCCCAAACAGGAACCAAAGCCTTCCGAGGGGGCCGAACATGAGTAACCCCCTAGAAAAAGGTCTTAACCAGCGGGTGTAAGGCAAAAGATCTTTGGAAGAAAACAGACAGAGCCGAGACCTGCCCTTTCAAGGTACTAAGCTGGAACCCAAGATCGAGAACGTGCTGAAGAAACTCCAAAATCCTTGGAATCGAAAACACCCTGCAAGGCCCTAGCCTCACACCAGTCAATATAGGACCGCCAAGTCCTATAGTAAATGCCAGAAGAGGACCGCTTCCTAGCTCTAAGCAAGGTCTGAACAACAGCCTCAGACAAACCTTCCTCCTTCAGAATGAAGGTTTCAGCAGCCAAGCCGTCAAAGCCAGCGTTTGTAAATTGGGGTAAAGAAGATGCCCCTGAGAAATCAGATCCGGAAACATGGGAAGCCGGCACTGAATGCCAACCTTACGTCTGCGTACCAAACCCTTCTTGGCCACCTTGGAGCCACCAGAATTGCTGGTGCCCCTTCCAGAACCAGTTTGCGAACCACTTTGCCCACCATGGAGAAGGGAGGAAACGGGTACAGAAATCCCAGATCCTTCCAGGCAAGGGACAAGGCATCCACTGCCAGAGCTAGAGGATCCTGAGATAGAGACACAAAGTCCGGGAGTTTGTAATTGTGCCGTGAGGCAAAGAGATCCACCACTTGTGACAAAGGGACCGAAACACCCCAGGATTGAGAGACCACTCCCCTTGGCAAGAGGATCCCCTGCTCTGGGAATCCGCCTCCGTGTTTTCCACTCCCGGAATGTAGACTGCCGAAATGCAAGGAACATTGCTCTCCGCCCAGTGCAGGATCAGAGAGACTTCCCTGAGGGCACTCCTGCTGCGAGTCCCTCCTTGGTGATTGAAGTAGGCTATCGCCGTCTGATTGTCTGATCGAATCTGAACCGGAAGACCCTGTAAGTGCAACGTCAGCCATGACAGGACAAGCCGGATGGCTCTGAGCTCTAAGACATTGATGGGGTTGTGAGCCTCCTGAGGACCCCACACCCCGCTGAACTGATGACTTTTCCAGAAACCTCCCCAGCCCGACAGGCTGGCATCCGTGGTAACCGTCTCCCAGTGAGGAACCAGAAAGGATCTGCCCCTCAACAGGTTGCTCAACTCCAGCCACCACCGAAGGGACTGCCGAACCCTGGGAGACATCCTGAACAGTTGATCCAAGGACTGCGGGCACCTGTCCTAATGCGTCAATAGGTGAAGTTGGAGAGATCTCATGTGAAACTGAGCAAACGGGACTGCCTCGAAGGAGGCCACCATCAATCCCACCAGTTTCATCCCCAGTCGGATAGAAGGGCAAGGAATGGCCAGAAGAAGGCAGATCAGATCCTGAATCCCCTGCACCTTGGACTGAGGCAGAAACACTCTGGCCAGAATGGTATCCAGATTCATGCCCAGAAATGAAATCTCCCTTGATGGGGAGAGAGAGGACTTGGGGCGGTTGATCACCCACCCGAACCTCTCCAGGATCGACACCACCTGGTGTGAGTCCAGCTCCGCCTGCTGGAGGGAAGAAGCTGAGATTAGCAGGTCGTCCAGGTACGGCACAATGCAAATGCCCTGAGCTCTGAGCAGTGGCATTATGCCCGCCAGAACCTTGGTGAAGACCCTCAGTGCAGAGGTGAACCCAAAGGGAAGGGCTACAAACTGAAAATGTTGATCCTCCACCGCGAACCTGAGGAATCTCTGATGCGCTAGAAAAATAGGAACATGCAGATATGCATCCTTGATGTCTATGGATGTCATAAAGTCCCCTTGACGAAGGGAATTGATGGCCGAGCGCAGAGTCTCCATGCGGAACTTCTTGGTTCTGATGAATCTGTTGAGGATCTTTAGGTCCAGAATGGGTCTTATGGAGCCATCCTTTTTGGGAACCGTGAAAAGATTGGAGTAGTAACCCCTGCCTCTCTCCGAGGGAGGCACCGGGCATATGACTGCCATGTCCAGAAGATTCTGTACTGCTATCAGGAGCCCCTGTACAGCGTGAGGGTCCGAGGGCACCCGAGACCTTAAAAATCTTGGAGGAGGCCAGTATTCGAACTCCAGTTTGTACCCAGAGGAGACCACTTCCAAGATCCAATTGTCTGTGACCTCCCGGGCCCAGACCTGGAAGAAGAGCCGCAGCCGTCCCCCCACCAGAACGGGTGAGGGCACCCCTTCATTGTTGAGCTGGTTTAACCGCGGGCTTAGGCTTGGAACCCCAGGCAGACGTGGGACGGGCCCGACCTCTGCCTCTGTTCCAGGAAGAACCTCTAACACCCGAGAAGACCGAACCTCTGACAGCTCTGGCACCTCGAAAGGAAGGATTGAAGGAGCCTGCCCCCCGAAAGGAGCGACGCTGCTTCTTACACTGAGGTAACTTACCTCCCTTTGCCCCAGCATCCAACTTGTCTCCAAACAGCCGCGAACCCAAGAAGGGGAGAGCTTTGAGCGATTTCTTGGCCGCAAAGTCCGCCGTCCACTGGCGGAGCCAGACCGATCGGCGCATGGCCACCAATAAGGATGAAGTCCTACTACACATGACAATAGTGTCTTCCATAGCAGCCAAGACAAAATCCATGAACAATTCACACCTTTTAAGAGTAGCGAACTCAGCGCTGGCAGGATCAAGGTGAGCATCCCTTAACCAGTCCCTGATCAGAGACCTAGTAGCCACCGACACCAGTGCAGATGCACACACAGGCCGCAAGGCCGAACCCACACTGGCAAAAGCATGGCATGCCATCTGATCAAGGCGCTTATCCTTGCCATCCTTAAGGGTAGTGGCGTCTGGGGTGTGAATCACCTAGGTGTTAGTCAATCCCAAAACTGGCGCATCGACCTCGGGAGAAGACCAGCGCTTAACCGCTTCCACCGGAAAAGGATACTTCTTATCCCATCCCTGAGGAACACCCGGAAGCGAACTAGGTTTCTCCCATTCCCTAAGGATCAATGCATCAAAGTGACTTTGGGTAGGGAACTCCAAACGAGGCGTGTGGGAACCAAAAAATTCCCCTTTTTTGAGAGGGGGTGCCTCAGGCGGGGCAATATCCAAAACCTTGGTAGTGTCAACGGCATCCCCCCGCGCCTGCCCAACATCAGCATCACAAAATTGTACATCGTCAGCCTCAGACTCCTCATACAATTCCCCCTCCTCTAACGTGTAATAATCCGACCAATCAAGGGAATCATCATCAACATCCCAAGCCGCCTGGGCCGGCGACAAATGTTTCTTTTTAGCCTGGGCCTTCTTGCCCATCGCGCTAGCAATACATTTTTCGATGCTGGCCAACCTAGCGCAAACATCAGAGTGCGACTCAGAAGGCGATGAAGCGGGAGGAGCCGACCCAGAAGGCTGGGTACCAGACTGCCGCGTTATGGCCTTTTGTGCACATGGAATACAAATAAGCACATCCTCACCTGTAAGGGATACCCCACAACCCACACATGGCCGGGAATGTCCCAAAGGTATCCCGGTATCCTGCGGAGCTTCCATATGGTGATTTTTTTTTAGGGTCAGTCGTAAGACCATAGGGGATTTATGCTGTAAGCAACCCGGGATGCCCCTTTAAAGTCCCAGTGGGAGGATTTTTAGTGAGCAATTTAAGTCTAGGGACTCAAGGACCAGGAGAAACCCCTTAAAATGCACACACACCAAAACAATCTGAAAAACATAATGAAGGTATAACAGTCACAAAGAAATGACTAATTTTATATATATAAATATATATATCTACACCTATACCGGAAGAATTGCATATATACAAGCAAAATAAGTATAACAAGGGGGCCCCCCGCGGCAAGGGGGGGCCCACGTAAGCTAAGGAAGGGGCCATCAGGCACTTACAGACCGAGGAAAACCGCAGCCGCAGCAACAGCAGAGCGCCAAAATGGGCGCCGGCGCCGAGCCTCATGTGAATAAGGGAAGGAGAAGGGGGGGCGGGCCAGCGCAGAACACGCGCTTGTCCGGCCATGCCCCCCTCCCAGAACGACAGGCAATGCGGATCCCAGCCGCCGTGGGCTGGCCGCATCAGAGCGCCAAAAAGAGGGGGAGGGGTGAACGCGGCCACGCCGAGGGCCGGCCCGCCCCCCGCCGCGGCCTGAGGGGGAGAAGCTCCCCAGGCTGAACCATCAATAAGAAAAAACGACTGTCAGCACAAGGCACACAAAAAACAGTCAGCACCAAACACTCCTGTGCACACACAACACTCACACTGCCTGTACAATAAATGAGGAAAAAACGGCCAACCGTGGGAAAAGCCGACCCCCCCCCCCCCCCCCCCCCCCAGGAGGGTAAGGAAGGGACCCGGAAGGGGGATAGCCCAAGCCAGAATCTT
This sequence comes from Gastrophryne carolinensis, assembly GCA_027917425.1. Taxonomy (NCBI): domain Eukaryota; kingdom Metazoa; phylum Chordata; class Amphibia; order Anura; family Microhylidae; genus Gastrophryne; species Gastrophryne carolinensis. The sequence continues at coordinate 200,901,589 of CM051237.1, forward strand.
GGTATAGGAAATGTAAGGGACAGGGCATCCCAAACTGGGATCACCAACCCAGAAGTTTGCCCTCTACTGGAGATTACCCAGATGTCATGACTGTGGAAGCGGAGTGTATGTCACATTTGGAATAGAAACCTTTTCTTTGCAAATATGTAGGTAAACAAACAGTGTTTTGCTGCCCTCTCATGGTATAATTCTAGAACTGCAGCTTTTATGAATGCATGTTACTTTTTCTTTAGAATATACTTCCTGGCCCAGATGGAGGGAATATGGAAAAGAGACAGCAGAAATATGAAAAGGAGGAAATGTGAAAAATGTATAGAATATAAAAAAGAGGGAGACAAAGGGGATGTGGTAATAAGGAAAATGAGAGAATGTGGAAGAGAGAAGGATGGAAGGAATATGGAAGAGAGAGAGACAGCAGGAATGTGGAAAAAAGATGGGTGGATGGAATGTGAAAGTGAGGCACACAAAAGGGACGTGGGAAAAAAAGGCAAAAAGGGAGACAAAGGGGGTGTGGAAATAAGGATGGAATGTGGATAAGAGCGGTGGACAAGGGGCAATGTGGAAAAAGGGGATTGAGGAGGGGAAAAAAATGACAATGGAGGGAATAGGTCCCTAATTAACATTCAAATAATGGTCCCACATCCTGCCATGTCTATAAGAACAATAGACACCTATCACACCTAGCTGCCAGAAAGCTACCTCCAACCGTTGGGGTGTTTTGTCTTGAAAAGTCATCCTTGAATTCCTAATGAGGTCTCCAGACGGCCAATATACATTGGACACCTGAGCATTGGATGATATTTCTGGGAAGCATTGTAGTTCTTGTAATATGTCAGTTATGACTATATTAATGAGAGATTCTCATTCAGGACTATGAGGCCTTTCATTTGATATTAAACATAACATGTATATGTTGTTCAGAACCTGGTAATCCACATAGTACTGGACCCTGGATGATATATATGGGGTGTTTGGATTCATTTAACTAAGAAATTAATGGGGATCATGAATTTCTTGGTTACAAGTTGATAACATGCATATTGTGGGAGTTATACCCTTTATGAAATATACATCTAATTTCATAGATGAGTCGATGACTGGCAGGCAGTCGATGGATGGACCTCTTACGTGAATGACCATGAAACCTTAAGTATTCTGTGTATCTCTATTTGTCTCTGTATCTGTCGCTCTCACCTTAACTCACCTTATCATTAATGTAACTACTGCCTGTAATATAAGGTTATCTGGGAACTTTAGGAACATATTGGGCTAGTAAGGTTAATTACTGTGCTGCTAATTAAACCCGTCAAGTTAATATATACATCTTACTGTGTGTGTGGTGGATAATTCTCACACAATAGATTGTAGTTGCAAAGTATTTAAAGGCATAACCTATTTCTTCCGTAGGACATATCACTGTCTGTGTAGGGGGAGCCTTAGCGACCATTGTTCAGATTAGTGGCTGTTGGGCTGATATGATTGTTGGTATTTGCGATATTTATCATATTGATCTCTAGTAGAAATATTAAAGATTAATGTGAAGCAAATATTAATTATAAATCATATATTTTCCTTTTTCACTGGCGAGCGGCGGCCCATTGTTTAATTTTATTTGTGCATTTTGTTTTATTAAAAAGTGTGCTATTCAGGGAATTAAGATAAGTCGATTGTGCATAATTAGCATAGGTACACAGTCAAGTGTAGGTTGTATGCTGGGCCGAAGACTGAAATTCAGAGGAGTAGCACAGTTTTGTTTAGAGCTTAACACTTTAAAATTTAAACATCGAACCTATTTCTATTTTTGTATGAGTAATGTTTTTCTGTCTTATGATTTAATTTTGCTGTTTGGTTTTGTGGTAATGTGAGGAATAGGTCAAATATTACATTGCACATTATCGCTGATGTCGGCATCCCCCTTTAAGATTTTCTCTTCTTAAAGTGGACCAACACCCAGGATTTTGACTATACTGGGGTTTGGTCCACTTCGGCGGGGCACCCCGATCTCACCTCTCCTCGCTCCCACGTGACCGCCGCTGCCAATCCCCGGCGACGGACAAGCGAGTGCGCCCGCCGCCTCCCGCCTCTCTTACATTCACAAACGGCCGGCGCGGGTGCGCGTCCTGCTAGAGGGACGCGCGGGAGGAGGATAAGGTAGGGATTTAGGGGTTTCTGGGGGGTTTCACACAGCGGGGCACCCCGAGCGGGGCACGATCCCGAGTCAGGGGTCTGATCGGTTCGGGAATCTTATAGATTCCTGGGCCGATCATGGGAGGGTGGTGTTCCACTTTAAGCAGATGTCTGTCATTACAAGGCCAGCAGGAAAAGGAAGTCCATATATGGGCAGGGGGTCCTGAGACTTCAGACAGGCAGTTTGAGCTTCAAAGCCCCCCCTGTTGTTTTCCTGCTGCTCCCCGGCTGCCTTTCCCACACCTTACTGAGACACAGAGGAGCCTGCCTGCTTCTTCCCTGGAAAGGTGTGATAGCCTGGTGCTTCAAAGGAATGACCCAGGATCTGCGTCTGAGAGGGGTGGGAGGGGTGAGCCCTGCTTAAAGGTAGGGCAAGGGGACGAGAACAGGGTCACTTATCTGGAGGGGATGTGCGGCAGCATACTGGAGGTGTCCATAATCATCAATAAGCTCTTGGCATACCCCCATCACTACTACTCTGCAACTGCATACTAAGGTAACTGATTACTCCCACCCCCTTTGCTTAACTGATTATTTAGTCTCTGTGTAACTCACTCTATCCTGTAACCGTCTCAGAACAGCATATTTGTATCATCTGTATCATTTTTTTTTTTTTCAATAAGTTTTATTGAATTTTTGCAAGTAATACAGCATTACGTGAGAGAGAGAGAGTAAAAGAGCACAGAAAAAAATACAAAAGTAAAGCATACAACCATAGCCTAGACAATCTTCAGGTCCGCTCCGTGGGACTATAACGGTAAAATCACCACTCTGGGGGGGGGGGGGCCCAGGGCCCAACAAACGCTCCATCCCCAAATTCCAGGGTCCATCATGAGGATGTCCAAGATGAGAGAAGTGATTCCCCCGGGGGACCCCAAAGCTCCGGCTCCCCCACTGGCCGTCCACCAGTCCCAGGAGCTGGCATCTGTACTCACCCTGGCCCGCCCCCCCAGGGACAAGACCCCAGGGGTTGGGGGACAGAGCGGGGGAGAGCACAGTAGAGCTCAACTAAAAAGGAAGGCATGAAGAGTAAACAGAGGAAGGGGAAAGAGAGAAGAGGAAAAACAGAAATGTAAGATCAAAAGCAAGAAGAAGAGGCAAAAGAAAAGGAAGAAGAGAAGGAGGTCCCCGTTCCCCTTCCCCTACAATGCCGACCCCGGGCTCCACCACTTCCACACCGCATCGCCCCCCCTATCACCCGGTCTCCTCCAACAAAGCTCGGATTTCTGGGGATCCCTTAGAGACTTCCCACACGGTCCAGATCTTAGAGTGTTTCTCGGCCCCCCCCTCAACCCTGTCAACAGCCAACTCCTCCATCCTCCTGATGTTCTCCACCTCCCCTTACCATTCCATTAAAGAGGGTGTGATATTAGAGCGCCAGTGGCAGGGTATTACTGACCTGGCCGCCGTAAGCATATGCCTTAACAACCCTCTTCCCCCGGCCGCCACCGACCCAGGAACCATAGACAGGAGGGTCACCTGTGGGGAGTTGGGGACCCTTTCAAGTGTCGTAGCTTCAAAAAATACAACTCTGTGAAGTACTCACCTGTAGAGTTGGTATTATACGCATACAGCACGTCCTGCTCCAGTAGTAGTAATAACATGTGGGTAATCCTCCGCCTCCGGCGCCGCGCACTGCAGACATGTAGAAAACAAGCTCCTCCCGGCCCTACATATACCGAGGGACCTCCCACAAATCCCCAGCATTGAAAAGCAGTGAGAAAGAGAGGCCCGGAGAAACAACCACCCAAAACTGGCAAAAATATCAAGGATAACAATCACCAACAGGGGATCCAGAAACACAGGGTGGGGTGGAGCAGGACGTGCTGTATGCGTATAATACCAACCCTACAGGTGAGTACTTCACAGAGTTGTATTATTCTAAGCATACAGCACGTCCTGCTCCAGTAGTAGTAATAACATGTGGGACATCCAATAGCAGTGTCCATAAAGAAGGGTGGGATCCCCAACAGAAGGCAACAGCAAGCAGTCTAAACTACTGCCGCCTGCAGAACCTTGCGGCCAAACACAGCGTCAGCTGAGGCCCGAACATCAACCTTGTAAAACTTTGTAAAAGTATGTACAGAAGACCAAGTATCGGCCTTGCAAACTTGCTCCACAGAGGCCTGGTGCTGAAAAGCCCAAAAAGCGCCCAACAGCTCTAGTAGAATGAGCAGTAAGACGAAAGGGGGGAGTCTTCCCCTTAGCAGTATAGGCTTGAACAACAGCCTGACGAATCCATTTACTGATGGTACACTTGGCGGGAGCCAAACCCTTCCTAGGCCCATGAGGCACAACGAAGAGAACATCCGTCTTTCTAAAGGCCTGAGTGGTAACCAGGTAAGACTTGACACACCTGACCACATCCAAGGAATGCAAAACCCTTTCCTTAGGGTTACTAGGATTAGGGCACAAGGAAGGAAGTACAATATCTTGATTCAAATGAAATGCAGACACAACCTTAGGCAGGAAGTCTGGCTTGAAGCGAAACACCACCTTATCCCGGTGTCTCTCAAAGTAGGGAGGCTGAATAGACAAAGCAGCCAACTCAGACAAACGTCTGACCGAAGTGATGGCTACCAGGAAGACAACCTTGAGCGTGAGCACAGCTAGAGCGGCCTCATGAATAGGCTCAAAGGGAGCCCCCTGCAGGGCCGACAAAACCAGGTTCAGATCCCAAACGGGAACCATAGGTTTCCGAGGAGGGCGCACATGAGTGACCCCCTGAAAGAAGGTCTTGATAAGAGAGTGCTGGGCAAAGGTCTTCTGAAAGAAGATAGACAGGGCCGAAACCTGGCCCTTCAAGGTACTAAGCTTAAGACCTAAGTCTAGACCATGTTGTAAGAACTCCAGCACCCTGGATACTAAGAATTCCTGGCAGGGAAGAGACCTGGATTCACACCAGTCAATGTAAGCACGCCAACAGATGCAGACAAACCCTTTTCCATCAAGATGGAGGTTTCAATAGCCAAGCCGTCAAAGCCAGCGTTAGTAAATTGGGATGGCGTAGAGACCCTTGAGCCAGAAGGTCTGGCAACCTTGGCAGATCGTACTGATCTACTGCCATTTGAACCACGTCTGCGAACCACACTACTCTTGGCCACCTTGGGGCCACCAGAATCGCGGGTACCCCTTCCAGAGCGATCTTGCGCAGCACTCTGCCCAGAAGGGGAATTGGTGGAAACACATACAGGAGCCGAAACTCCTTCCAAGACATTGACAGGGCATCCGTGGCCAGAGCCAGAGGATCCTGAGACAGGGATACAAAGCTCGGTAGCTTGTGATTGTGACGTGACGCAAAGAGATCCACGTCTGGCACACCCCAACGGTGACACAGTGACTGAAACACCCTGTCGCAGAGGGACCATTCCCCCTGACGGGACGACCCCCTGCTCAGAGCATCTGCTAGCAGATTCTCCGTCCCCGGAATGTAGACAGCCGATATGCATTGTACATTGGTCTCTGCCCAAGTTAGAATCAGAGACACCTCCTGGAGAGCACCCTTGCTCCGGGTTCCTCCCTGATGATTGATGTAGGCCACCGCCGTCCTGTTGTCTGAGCGTACCTGAACCGCCAGACCCTGCAGGTGCTGGGTCAATCGTTCCAGCACCAATCGGACCGCCCTGAGTTCCAGGACATTGATAGGAAGATGGGCTTCCTGAGGGCCCCACCTCCCCTGGAAGCGCAGGGACTTCCATAATCCCCCCCAGCCCGAAAGACTGGCATCCGTTGTGACCGTCTCCCAAGAGGAAGCCAGGAAGGATCTGCCCCTTGTCAAGTTCCTGTAGTCCAACCACCACGCAAGGGATTGTCTGACCGAGGGGGGAATCACCCAGCTGTCGTCCAGAGATGCTGGGTCCTTGTTCCATACTGACAGAAGGTGAAGCTGCAGAGTTCTCAGATGAAACTGGGCAAAGGGCACCGCCTCGAAGCTTGTCACCATCAAGCCCACCAACTGCATTCCCTGCCGGATGGAGGGATGAGGGTTCGCGAGCAGGGATCTCGCCTGGGTTGTCAGAGCTTCCACCTTCTGCGGAAGAAGGAATATCCTTGACTGAACAGAGTCCAGAATCATCCCCAGAAACGGGGTCACTGAGGAGGGGGACAGAGAGGACTTTGGGTAATTGATCACCCAGCCGAAGGACTCCAGGGTGGACACCACCAACCGAGTGTCCAGCTCTGCCTGCCGCAGAGACCGAGAGGTGATGAGTATATTGTCCAGGTAGGGCAACACGCGTATGCCCTTTAGTCTTAAGAGAGACATCACCCCTGCCAGCACCTTGGTGAAGACCCTGGGAGCCGACGTAAGGCCGAATGGCAGGGCCACGAACTGATAATGCTGATCCAACAGCGCAAATCTGAGGAACCTTTGGTGCCCTGAGAACACCGGAACGTGCAGGTAAGCGTCCTTGATGTCCACAGATGTCATGAAGTCTCCTGGACGCAGCAAGGCAATGGCCGAGCGCAGAGTTTCCATACGAAAATGCCTGCTTCTGACAAACTTGTTTAGGATTTTCAAATCCAGAATGGGTCTGACTGACCCTTCCTTTTTGGGCACCGTGAACAGGTTGGAATAAAACCCCATGCCCCGTCTCTTAAGGGGACCTCACAGATGACCCCGAGCTCTACAAAGTCCTGCACAGCCAGCATCAAGACTCACGCTGAGGCAGGATCCTGTGGGATCCGAGACCCAACGAACCTGGTAGGGGGCAGCACAGCAAATTCTATCTTGTAACTGGAGGAGACTACCTCCTGAATCCACCGGTCTGGGACAAGGCGTCTCCAGACATGCTTGAAGTGCTGTAGACGTCCCCCCCCCCCCACCCTGATGGGCGAGGGCGCCCCTTCATGCTTGGGGGGTCTTGGGGGGGGGGGGCTTTGGGCTTGGGCCCCCAGGAGGAGCCCGGATGGCATCCTCTGTTCTTGTTCCAGGGTTCTGCGCGAGACCCAGAGAAGGACACCCCTCTACCCTGCTTGGTCCCACGGTAGGGGGTAGAATGGGAGCTTGGACCACGAAAGGGCCGAATCTGACGCTTGCGCTGGGGCAGCTTGCCACCCTTGGCAAAGATATCTAATCTTTCTCCAAACAGGCGCAGTCCTTTAAATGGAAGCCCCGTAAGGGCCTTCTTGGCGACGTTGTCAGCAGCCCACTGGCGTAACCAGATCGCGCTGCATATGGCCACCACCAGAGCAGAAGATCTAGCGCTCAGCCTAATAGCATCGTCCGATGCAGATAGGATATAATTCACAAAGATCTCACAGGTGGCCAGAGCATTGGCGGCCTCTGAGGGCAAGTCATCCGCCCCTTCCGGGGCAGTCTTAACCACCGTCCTGAGCGCCACCGCCGTGATGGCTAAGGCGCACACCGGGCGGAGCGACGCTCCCCCAAATGCAAAGGCATGACATGCCAATTGATCAACTCGCCGATCCTCTAAATCCCGCAGCGTAGTAGTGTCAGGGGAGTGCATAATAGAGGTGTTGGACAGACTCAGAATCGGGGCATCGACCTCGGGCGGCGATGTCCAACACTTAACCAGATCGGCAGGAAATGGATACTTCTTATCCACAGCTTTAGGAATCCCCTGGAGTTTGCTGGGATGTTCCCATTCTTTCAGCACTAGGTTATTAAAGTGAGTTTGTTCGGGAAACTCCAACCGCACTCTAGCGGTATGAAACAGATCGCCTCTTTGCCGAGGGGCCGCGGGAGGGGGAGAGAGGGATAACACATCAAAGATCTGAGACAGCAGTCTGTCAATGTCGTCCTGGGACCAAAGATTAGAACCAGACTCCTCCTGACTCCTGGACTCATCCTCGTAGGATCCTGAGTCAGAGAGCAGTTCCCCTTCTTCTGATGGGGACTGAGCATAGGAAACCAGTAAATCATCAGATTCTACAGGGAGAATAGTAGCCTCAGGATTCAAATGACGCCTCTTGGCAGTAGCCTTGCGCGCCAAGGAGCCAGCGATGAAGCTTTCCACACTAGCCAATCTAGAGGCCAAATCAGCGTGAGAATCCCCACTAGTATTGGGGGTTAGGCTCAAGCTTGGGGGAGTAGGGGAAGTAAGGCGAGGTGCGGGCCCAGCCTCGGAAGAGGTGGGGAGACCGGCTAGCGCCTGTTGAGCACAAGGTACGCAGACCCGTGTATTGTCACCGCTGCTAGGTGAAACCCCACAAGCTGCACACAGACGGGCTTGTCCCAGGGGGACCCCGTTCGCGATGTCCTGGGATGCCTCCATATGGTGATTATTAAATTCAATATGCCAGTAGGGATTGACACTTTAAGCAACCCTGGATGCCCCAATAACCCGCTGGGAAGTGGGAGTAATTTCTGAAAAATGGTCTGGACCGGGCTCTACGTCGGGCCGGGGGAAGCCACCGAGGACCGCTGTCTGAAAGACACAAGGGGAACAGGGATGTCAAGCTAGGGAAAAGATCGCCCATGAGGGCACTTACAGGTCTGCGAGGGGAGGACCGTCTTCACCACGCGCATGCGAGAAGGAAAAGGCGCCCAGCGAACCTCGAAGGGTGGGCCAAAGCGGGCGATGACGCGGAACGCGCCAGACCGAACCACGCCTCCCCGGAGAGTGCGAAGCTAGAAGGCGCGCAGCCAATCAGGAGAGAATGGTAGATACGTCAGCATCACTTCAGAGAAGAAGTCTGACAGAGTGAGTAAGGAGATTTGAAAAAACGCCGTAGCTTCCCCGAACAGTGCTGCCGTATGCGCCTACAGCACAGTAAAACGCTGCAGTCAGTTGAAAAATAAAAAAGTGAAACGCGCTCTGACACCCGGTAGCGGTAAAGCGTCTATAGTGTAATTAGGGCAAGGAGTAGGCCATCAAACACACAACCCCCCCTCTTTTTCCCTCACTAACGGGGGAATCTGGGGAGGAAGGTGACCCGAATAGAGGGTTCACCGTTAGATGGGACATGGGGGCACTGGTGCGGGAGGGGCATCCACTGAAGGCTCACCATTCGCCTTAACCGCCTACCCTATGGAGGGGGATTGCGGTGGAGACTAGCTCCGTAAGCACACTAGGTGCTGCCTACCTTCACCCGACCAACGCAGCCCAGGCTGGGAGGCATTAATTCACAATGAGGACGGGTGGAAATAGTCCCGCAGGGCCTCGGGCTGTCAAGCCCCGCTCGCCTGCGAGAGCGTGATACTTCATGTCTTCGCAGTTCCAGCACTGCAGAGAAATCTGGGGATTTGTGGGAGGTCCCTCGATATATGTAGGGCCGGGAGGAGCTTGTTTTCTACATGTCTGCAGTGCACAGCGCCGGAGGATTACCCACATGTTATTACTACTACTGGAGCAGGACGTGCTGTATGCTTAGAATATCCTTAGGACACCCTCCCAAAAAGTCCTCACCGCTGGACATTCCCACCAAACATGTATCGGGGTCCCAAGAGCATTATTACATTTCCAGCAGTCCCCGGTCTCAGATCCCCCAAATTTCACCAAGTCCGCCGGGCACTTGTACCATCTAGCTAGGATCTTATAATTCCTCTCCTGAGCTCTGCATGAGACTGAGAATTTATGCGTTAAGGCAAAAGACTTTTTCCACTCCTCCCTCTCAAATGTCTGTCCCAGATCCTCTTCCCACCTCTTGCAAAATAGAGGGAGCTCCCCTATCCTTCCCCCACTCTGGTAGATCTTGTAAAGAGTCGAGACAACGTGAGTTGGAGGGGTACTAGCTTTGAGAATTGTTTCCAGGGCTGTCAAGGGCCTGGAAAGGCGTTCAACTGAGCGTGTAGGAACCAGGAAATCCTCACCCCCCCCCCTCGTCATCTGTATCATTTCATATTACATCATAGCTAAATGTTTATCACTGCCTAGTGTGCTTATAGCATTAAAACTTACATTTTAACTTGAGTGATCTGTTTGCCTTAAACCAAGAATCTGTGTGTCCGCAGGCTTTGGACCTGCTGGTTCTGATAGGAGAACTCGGATAAAAGGGTTTTGGGAATGCGGTCTGTGTTTACGGAGGTCCCTGGTTTATAGGTGGATCACGTGACCCGCGATACCCTGACAGGTAGTTTTGTGCTGTTTTAGTGAATTAAGACAAGCAGGTAGTGTGCCACAGCTAGGGACACGGTGATTGTGTGATGCTGTGCACTCAGTCTTTGAAATTCGAGTTAAATAGCACAATCTGTTTATAGAACCAGACACAAGTTATAATTTCCACAGAGAATCTAATACTTCTGAATCAGTGTCTGTCCTATGGTATTAATGCTTTTTCCTCTTACTTTGCAAAACCACTAAAACGAGGGGAGAGGCTACGCTGTGAAATCTTCCTGAGCCATTTTGCTGATCTGCTGGAAAAAGGCGGGAAAACTCCGGGACAAAGGAGCATCTTTACGCCAGGACAAAGTAGCATCTTTCGTCAGCTGGACAGATATGGCACCAGGTAAATTACACAATCCCCTTTCCACTTTTAATAAATTAGCTGAGCATAGTGATTTTAATCCAATATTGTTACCTGAGGATAAGAAATCACCAGAAGTTTTGTGTGCAGTACTTTTATCATTTATGTAACAACTGCCTGTAATATAAGGTTATCTGGGAACTTTAGGAACATATTGGGTTAGTAAGGTTAATTACTGTGCTGCTAATTAAACCCGTTTTATATATACATCTTAGTGTGTGTGTGGTGGATAATTTCTCACACAATAGATTGTAGTTGCAAAGTATTCAAAGTATTTAAGGTAAATAGTATATTTCTTCTTAGGACAGTTCACTGGATGTGTGGGGAGAGCCTTAGCGGCCATTGTTTTGAGTCGGATTAGTGGCCGCTGGGCTGATATGATTGTTAGTATTTGCGACATTTATCATATTGATCTCTAATAGAGATATTGGAGGATAATGCGCAGCGAATATGAACTATAAATCATATATATCTCCTTTTTCACCATGTCACCCTTTTTAGGTTGATTTACAGTGCACAAGCACAGTCGGCTTATGTCCTCCGGTGGTGCTGCACACAATGCGGCTGCTGGAGGCTGTTTAAAGGAGCCAATCCTAGGAGGTCCAGTTCTGGGTGGTACTCCTTTAAAGTTCAAATGGGGCAATCAGCCCAGAGGTCTCCAAGTACACCAATCAACCCACAGATCTGAAGTGCACCTATCACAGTCACTGCCCCCCTGTCCAATCCAGTCAGGTTTAGTAATATAAAGGGATTACCACTTCACTGTGTCAGTGCCCTTGATAGCGTTTAGCTGGCTTTGTGATTTCGCCTATGATTTCCTGAACTTTGTTATTGACCAACTGCTTGAACTGCGCAGCTCTCTGACCTCCTGGTGTGACCCTTGGCTTGACGTCTGACTTCGCTTGATTTCTCCTGAGCACCCGAACTGTTCAAGTACTTACCTGTTCCAGAGCAACTGAAATATTCCAGTGCTTACCTGTTCCAGAGCACCCGAACTGTTCCAGTACTTACCTACTTTGGTCTACCCGTCCTCGCTCCCCGTCAGCCTACAATCTTTGAGCCATCAAGTCCTGGGGGCAACCGTGTACGGCGAGGCCCGGCAAATGGGGGCTTGTCTAAAGGTGAAGCTGGCTGTGGAGATTGGGGGTTGCAGGCTCACAATGAAGACAGGTATTCTCGGGGTCTGACAATAATAAAATATCAATTTACTAATAAGTCTGCTCTTTGTTGTGTTATATCCAATGAACAATCCATTGTTAAAGAGGAACCAATTCCGGGACTTTCACTCTTCCGATTTGGAATGCCCGGCTGTGTTTCTCACAGTGAATCCCTATAAAAACTCGCCTCTCGCAACCCTAGCTGGATCTCATTGAGGTGCTAGGTATTCTAGACCAGTTTGCGTGAACTAACAGAAAAAAACGTATGACCAATAAAAATGAAGATTAGCTCTTATCCAAAACTACTAAAAGAGCTGCCATTTGGAACTTCAGAGTACTGTTACGGAGGCCCAAATGAACTCCCTCCTGGAGGAAATCAAGTGTAACCGGAAGGCTGGAAGCAGGTCTTCTGTTCTGAGTCTTCTATGTTTTAAAAGGCTTTCAGACTTTCAAATAAATCTTCCTTGTCACCTCCTTCCTACTGGAGAGTAGGGCCTTGATAACATTGTCTGAAAACCCCCTTCTTACAAGCATGGAGACGTCAGGGTCCACAGAGTCAAACACCACCTCCCGGGATCTTGACAAAGCACTGGTACCTAGGATAGCAGGTCCAGTCTTCCCGGAAGCTCCCAAGGTTCCTGAATGAATAGAGTTTTCTGTGCTGAGAACCAAGGTCTTTTTGGCCACCAAGGGGCCAGAAGCAGAACCTGGCTGACTTGATAACGTGTTGAGAACTTGAGGAAGTATTCGGACTGGAAGAAATGTGTAGACCAGATTGAAGGGCCAATTGTGGGCCAAGTCATCTATTTTCAGAGCTGAGTCAGAGGGAGGGGTTGGATGGATCTAGAGAAAAAAACTTCTTCAGCTTGTGGTTCTTCCCAGATACAAAGAGATCCTCCACCTTGAGAATGAACCGGAATCCCCCTTCACCAGAAAAACGCTTGAATAGAAACCCTCCCCAACACTGCTGGCAGGGAACTGAGACAATCACCCCCATGTCCAACACAGAATCTTTACTGTTCCTGATCACCAGTTTCCTCCCTGCGCCTTGGAAGGAGTGATAAAAAAAACTTGTGGGAGGGGCATGAATGAATTCTATTGGGTAGCCTTCTCTCATACCCTTGGAAATAAAGGGAAACGTGAAAGGATTTTAGCCGAGCCCCTATAAGGAACTTGGCCCCTTGCATCTTAAGAGCCCCTGATCCAAATACCCTCTTTACCGAGTCTCTCCAGTCATTAAGGATAGCTTCTTTAACTGACTAGGAAATAGGGGAAACATAGGAGATTCCGGAACAAAGTCTAGGTAAAACCCATGATCCTTATATCTAGAGGTGACAATGCCCATGGAGGGATGTACCATATGTAAAAGATAGGGTAAATCATCTGGGGAAAAGAGAAAACTAAATGGAGTGGATGATTCTGATCCTGATCTACTGAATCCTGTGAGGTCTTTAGTTTCTCAAAGGAGGAAGAAATATGATCCTTCAGAACATGCACCGTATCTGTCATACTGGGCTGACGTTCTTACTCACGATTCCTTCAGTACAGGTTTGACAAAGAGGCTTCTTGTAGGAATCAGCCAACTTGAGGAGATGATCCCCCATAAACCGCAGGTGGAAGGAGAGGGCACCCAGAGGAACAGCCGCAGCCCTTGCCCTTCCTCACAACGTGGCAAGGGATTACATCTGCTGCTGCACTGCGGACTCCTCTGTCCCAGCCCAGCCATCTGAATGGCTCCTACTGCACCCTACATGAGGTAGTGGGGGGATGGGACATGGGAATCCCAGCAAACTCATCCAAAAAATCATCCTTAAAAAAAGGATAGTAAAGGTTTACCACCCTGCCCCGGGTATCCAGGTCAGGGAAAGGAAAATCTGGCCTATCCTCTGGGGGCATTCCAGATCCCTGGCAGGCTGCCTCCAGAGCCAGGAAATGGGTCTTCCCTGCACAATACCCACACCGTCAAAACTTACCTAAACCCGTTGCTTCAGGAGCTGAACCATATTTTTTTTTTCACACTTTTTGTGTGTTAAAATCAAGAAAGCAGACTCTGAAGTGGGTTGCAATTCACAGCCCAAAGTCAAACTTACATCACCAAACGATTAGCTTGGTGTTGTACCTGAACTTTGAAACCTGTAGGTTTCCAAGCACCAAAACTTTAGGACGTTGCTATATAGCGAGTTATAGGCAAAGCCTTTATAGCGGACCAACATTTAAAAAAAGAATGTGTCCCTTTTAACACTTTCCCCTCGGGCATCCTAGTTTGCGACAGTTAAAGATCCTTAAGAAGCCAAAACCAGACATTAAAGCAGACCTCCAGTCAAAAAAAGAAAAAAAAAGTAAATTGATTGATATCTGGTTTAATCTTTGTTTTTTGTTTATTAAGGCCAAATAGTATATGGATAAATTGTAGATGTATATAATCTTAGCTCGTTTGTTATGAAACTTGGAGGCCACTCATTGGTGTTTTTAATTAGTCCTGTGTGTTTTTGTGGTTTTTAATTGATCATTTATTTACAATAAATGTATAGCTTTTATTTTACCCGGTGGAGTGCCCATAAATCTTTGTGAATCCTATGTGTTTTTTTGAGTTTAATATACTGTATTTTGGGATTCATGGTGCACCCACTTAGGGGTTATTCCTTCTTGTAGACTATTAAGAATACTGCCCCTTACAGTTCAGTCCAATAATGTTCCTGAAGGGGACACTGTCCTCCATTGGCAAGGCGAGGTGTCTGGCAAGCCATATAACCGATGCACAGCAGCCAATCAGCCTTCATCCTTCCCCTCCCACCATTGGCTCGGCAGGATACCTGACCTCGTCATATAAAATAAAAAATAACATGGTCCGTGTCACGCAGCATAACGCTGCTGTGCATGCTGCAGTAGATAGGGAGAGGTGCTGCTGCTGCTGAGGGATAGACAGGGTTTTCAAAATGTAATTTATAAACAACTGTCCTTTTCAGGACATTTATTTAGCGAAAGCTGCTGGAGTGAGGGTGAGATAGATGAGGTGTCAGTACTCTCATAGCATTTATACCAGTAGTTGAAGGCACCTCTGTGTTAATGCCCACAAAAAATATAATTTTTAGTGGAGTATACACTTGTTCAGGGCACTTAAGGGACATTTTCTTGCATTGTATTTTTATTTGTCCATTTCGAGGCCGCTGTTTAGGTGTCTAACAATGAGGAAAGCAGCAAATGCTGCTAGTACCGGAGCTTGTGTTGCAAGGAGAGTACATGTTTCATACTTGCCTGCTACGCCCTCCTTTGATGCAAGCAGGTACATTTTTGTAGGCCCCAATACTGCTGGCAGAGTTGTGAGAGCAGAATAAGTTGAGGCAGTCTTAGATTATATGGCATGCAGTGGTACCAGTTCCATGGGATGGTCTTCCCCACTCCACTTCTGCTAGGAATGCTGAGCCCTCCTCCTCACCCCCCTTAAAGTGGACCAACACCCTCCCGGATCGGCCCAGAAATCTTGGGTGCCCTGATCACTCCCCGCGGGGCACCCAAAATCAGGATGCCCTGCTGTGTGAAACCCCCCAGGACGCCCAGGAACATTACCTTGATCTCGATCCAACGGCGCATGCGCGGGCCGCCAGCGTGCTTGGAGCGGCTGTGGTTGTACATCACTTGGACGCGCATACCACAGCAGCTCAGAGCGCACTGATTGGATGAGCGCATGCGCCGTAGAAGCGGGGTGAGTTTTTACGAGCGATCGGGGGAGTTTCACATAGCGGAGCACCCCTGATCAGGGTGCCCTGGGGAAGTGGACCAAGACCCAGGATAGTCAAAATCTTGGGTGTTGGTCCACTTTAAAATCTAGAAGTCAATAATGCTCTATGATGACACTACTAGCAGGGGCATCCACCTGCCCCAGTTGCAGACTTATGTTGGCCAGTGGACAATCGCAGGACACCCTCAATGATGATGAAATTCTAGTGCCGACTGCTGCAGCTTTCTGCAATGTTAAGGCTGAGAGGGAGGCTAGCAAAGAGGAGTGGGTGAAAAAGGACGCCAGGGAGGATGATGAGGTCCTAGACCCAACATGGACTGAAGGCCACCAGAGTTCAGAAGAAGAGGTGGAGGTCACACAGCCCGAGCCAGTCAGCAGAAAAGGGAGAAGGATGCCAGCGTTTAGCCCATTGCTGCCACTGCCAACCACGCCCAGGGACTGAGCGCGCCAAGACAGGCTCACAGAATCTCAAAGTTGTGGCATTTTTTCAAGCAGTCCACAGCGGTCAAGTCAGAGGTCATATGCAATCTGTGTCAGCAGTGCCTGAAACAAGGGAAAATTCTTAATAACTTCAGCACCACGTCCATGATCAGGCACCTCCAAACCAAACATGAGCTGCAATGGCAGAAACACCTAAAAAACACTTGAGGCTCCCTCTGCTGCTTCGGTTGGCTCAGCTGCTACCACCACCTTCCCAACGACAAGGCTACCTGTTTCCCACCAAAGGGAGGATGAACACCACCACCATCATCAAGCCAGTCCACACCATCCCAAGGATGCCTTCAGATTTTCATCCCTCAAACTTCGGAGAGAAAGCGGAAGTTGGGCCCATCCCACCCACAAGCCCTGAATGCAAGCATTTCCAAATTGCTGGCTTTGAAATGCTCCCATTCCACCTGGTGGAAACTGAGCAATCAGCATGCTCGCTGTCACTCGGCTCCCCTTGGGCGCCACTGACGGCTAAGCAGCCGAGCGGTACCGCCAACCGCAACCCCCGCCCACCTTGCAGCTGTGGTGGGCCCGCTTCACTCATTCAGAAAGGCGTGGGAATGGCTAGAGGTGAGCAGTGATGCAGCCAGAGCGCACAGTCAATGTTCCTCTTTAATATTTTAGACTTTGAATCACCCTGGTGTTCCCCTCAATTTGCAGCTCTCTAGCCTATACTACCCTTTTAGCCTATACTATAGCCATTTTAGGTAGAGTATGGGGACCCAAACCGGACTTAAGCGGCAGGTTTGACCGAATGCATGAAACCCGAATTTCAGCGAATTCGACAATCTTTAAATTCGTAGATTTTCCTGCCCTGCATGCGCCCGCCTGCTGCTCCATCTGCTTACATCACATGTAAGCGTAAACCAGACCTTTAGCATAATTTAATGAAAAGCCCAAACCTTTAAAAACTATTCCCCAGCATCTAAAATTAATATATTTTACATTTTTACCCATTTACTTTTTACCACTGGGTTTTATCTCTGTTCAGGACTCTAAGATACGGCTGCCATCATCTTGCCTCAGAAGCATCACATACTGAGGAGAGGAGGGGAAACTGCAGGGGGTGAGGTTATAGCTGTGCCTTGCTCAGACAAAGCAGAGCTGGGGTCAGGAAACGCACAGCAATCACACAATGCAGAGCAACACAGCCAGAAGACACTTCCTATTTGCAGGCAGCCTGAGGCTTCATGTTCCACCATCTTGGATGTTTAAAGGCTCATAAAATGCAGTAGATACAGGCAGGATGATTTTTAATGTGGGCAACCTGTATGTACAGAGTGTGGGAAACATATAAGATAGACTCTTATTCAGGGTGAAGGTCCGCTTTAAAGCAGAACAAAAATTTGACTTTCCCGGGTTTTGTTCCATACCCCGGGGCATCCAAAAGCGGGATGCCCTGCTGTGTGAAACACCCCAGGAAGCCCCAAAAGACTCAGCAGTTGGCTCTTATTCTGATCAATAGGGAGCCCCACTGCATCCCTGGCTGTGCTCACACAACGCCAGGGATGCAGAAGCGCATACGTGTTTCACAAAGGGGGGCATCCCAAATCAGGATGCTGAAGAGAAAATTCTGATGTTCCTCTCTAAATATCCCTCCCTCACTGCCCGTTGGATGTTGGTGTTATCTAAAACACAAACATCCGGCAGCGTTCCTGGCCCTTTTGCACCCCCCTCGGCCATTGCTGAAAGAAGGCTGTGGCTTTAGCCATACTTACCCTTCACCGTCCCTTTATAAATGTCCCACACCGCTCTTCAAATCTTGCGGGATTTGCGCTGTCATTGAAGCCTATGCAGTGACACTGTGCAAGCTCAGGATCTGAGGGGCAGCAACATGGCGCTGCCCTACGGAGACCGCGGGGCCGACAGGACAGGTAAGTTTACAATTGTCTAATGTTAAACTGGAGCGGCAGGGAGGGGCAAGCAAGCCAGGTTTGGGGAGTTTTTATTAACTCCCCAATACCTGCAAGGTTCCTCTTTAAGACACATTGTATCTTTTAGGTCGGGCAACTGGTACTCAGTGTTGCTGCAAGGCGGTAGCTGAAAAACCGCCGTTTTTATCATTTTAATAGGAGCTTATAGGCATATTAAGATCTGTTGCCCTCATCCAAGATGGCGGGCGCGTCTTCAGAGCAAAATGATGTGCTCTCCCCGGACATGATGCTGCCACACTCAAGATGGCCCCTGCAAATGCTCCAGCATGTGCTGTGTTTCATGCTGGTCTGCACAGTTTTCTTTCTATCATGGCCTCCCGACTCCTAGACCTCTCCACCAGGTAATGGTTTTAAAGCTGTTTTTGCTGCACAATTGTTTCAGCTCTGTCCTGCGGGTGCTGCCATTCCAGCAATAGGCCAGAGTCTAGGGAAGGAAGCAGCCACGCTGGCTATATTATAAACGCTGCATTTAGCCTCTGTGTCACACTGAATTAGTTTTTGTTTATTTCCTGTGTTCTTATAAAGAGAAATGTCCATTAATGATGCCAGTTATTCTATGGCTCACGCTGATCAATATTGCATTAAACTGGACCAATCGCCAGGATTTCCAGGACTATCCTGGTAATTGGTTCTTCCCCCGGGGGCATCCTGATGTGGGATACCTCCTTCCCCACCCCACTGTGTGAAACCCCCCAGATTGTCCACCTTCATTCACCTTTTGCCGATCACATGGCAGTGGCGTTAGTGTAGTTGGCACACACAAATGTGCAGCGTAAAGCAGCTGATTTGAACTTCGCCCTGGAATAGGCACAGCCACATCCCTGGCTCCCCTTTAAAGTGCATTCGTCCGACTTATCTGAATGGCGGGGTCCTGGGAGCGTGCACAGCTACAGAAAAGCCGGGGATGCAGATAGCATCGCTGGAGCGCCGGGATTAGGTAAGATTACCTGACTAGCGGCCGGTCTTGGAATCTATTAAAATCTTTTGGTCTACCTTAAAAGTGTCTGCTTTTACTCCACAGCGATGCAATTGAAGGGTGATCTCCACAGCCGCCTGGCTCACACAATCAGCAGTATCCCAAGTGTGTTACGTGGGGTTGTGATCCAGTGAGCAGTAGGTGATGCCCCACTGCACAGACAGTAACAGCAAGTCCAGGACTGGGCACTGCTACTCATTCACTCCTACATTCGCTCACTGTCTGGCATCCCAAGTGACAGCCGGCGGCCATTCAGGTGTGCTGGACTAGCTTACATAGCACTGGGAAAGCCCCGGTGGCTAAGGGTGGTCATGCAAAGAGCTAGGCAGTAGCAACTGGTGAGGGAACATAGCGGGGGTGAGTTCTGGTGTCCAGTTCTGGCCTTCCCGTTACTGTAAAAGTGGCAGAGCATACCAAATCAAAATGACCCTCCTGCTTCTCGCTGCACCCCCGCCTCTGTCCTGCGCTTCTCTTGCTGCACCCCCGCCTCTGTCCTGCGCGCCTCTTGCTGCACCCCCGCCTCTGTCCTGCGCCTCTCTTGCTGCACCCCCGCCTCTGTCCTGCGCCTCTCTTGCTGCACCCCCGCCTCTGTCCTGCGCCTCTCTTGCTGCACCCCCGCCTCTGTCCTGCGCCTCTCTTGCTGCACCCCCGCCTCTGTCCTGCGCCTCTCTTGCTGCACCCCCGCCTCTGTCCTGCGCCTCTCTTGCTGCACCCCTGCCTCTGTCCTGCGCCTCTCTTGCTGCACCCCCGCCTTTGTCCTGCGCCTCTCTTGCTGCACCCCCGCCTCTGTCCTGCGCCTCTCTTGCTGCACCCCCGCCTCTCTTGCTGCACCCCCGCCTCTGTCCTGCGCCTCTCTTGCTGCACCCCCGCCTCTGTCCTGCGCCTCTCTTGCTGCACCCCCGCCTCTGTCCTGCGCCTCTCTTGCTGCACCCCCGCCTCTGTCCTGCGCCTCTCTTGCTGCACTCCCGCCTCTGTCCTGCACCTTCACATTCACCAGAGTGCAGATGTAGAGTCACGTGGTGCATGAAGAGGCATGAGGGGAAGGTAAAAGTTTGCTTGCGGCACCATGAGCACAATGCCGAGAGTGACAGTGCATTGCTACGTGTCCGTCATTGTTGCAAACTCGTTAGCTCTGCTGCTTAGCCGGGTAGTGGTGCTACATTGATGCTAGGCTCTCTTACTCGGGGAACAAGATAGAGTGGACACCCCAGCCTACTTACCTCCATGCTACAGGAGAGCATGCTGGAAAATCACTGTAGCTCTGTGTGGTCTAGAAATGTGCATGCGTCCTGCCCTGATGCAGGTTTGCTTTTATCTCTGTCCTGTTCCCCTCTGCACCCTGATCTCTGCTCTCCATTTCTACCCTGCCCCTGGTCTATACCTTGGTGTTGCTGCCACCTGTGCCAAAGTAAGTCTCCAAAGACAGCCTGTGCTGCTGCCTTCTGACGCTCAGGTTCGCAAGAAGAGAAAAAGCAATTCTGTGAGTACTCATCTGTAGAATTGTTATTCTAAGTATGTCACACACCCCACTTCAAGCATTAATTATTATAATAGGGTTTACTCACCGCTAGGTGGCAGCATTGCAGAGAATCTCCAAAAAAGCAACAGGCCCCTCCCGGTCTATACATACCTGGTACCTCCCAATAATCTCCCAGTGTTATTCTCTGCAAGGTGGCGACAAGACAGAAGAAAGAAGTCTCCTGCTTGCAGGTAGCCGGGGTATCACCCCGGCCCCCCCCCCCCCCCCCCCCCTTACGGTCTATTTCTGCCCAGCTTCTTTTGGTTTTCTCCCCCTGTATAACTGGCAGCCTCCCAGCTTGGGCTGTAGGCTGGGCAAGGGTAGATGGCACCTTGTGTGCCTAGGAGATTAGCTCCTCCGTTCGACCCCATATCATGGGGCATAACGGGTTCCCGGAGTGGTGATCCGGACGTGGGATGCCCCTCTTTACATAGCAGTTAGGTCTGGCTCTTCTAGCGAGCCTGTCAGTCTGCACATAAGGTATGCCTTTCCTCCCAGCTTACTGACCCCTAGTGTGTCTGTGTGTTGTGTGGGTGTGTGCTGGGACGGGTGGCAGGGGCTGCTATTTTTTATTTCACTCTTGGCTGGGCCTCTGTTTTTCGTGTGGGCGGGCCGGGCCTGCTATACCGGCCCGTCGGTTGTGGCACCCCCTGGGCGTCATGTGCGCCGTTGGCGCGGGTTCCCTGTCTGCTCGTTTTCGGTGGGCGGGGCCGGGTGGCGCTCTGCGCCGCGGGGCCGCCTGTACGGGGAGCGCTTCCGGGTGCTCGGGGGGACTGGGCGGTTGCTCCGCCGGTCCATTCATGTGGGAAGCGGGCGCCATCTTTTTCTCGGCGCCCGCGGCTCTGCTGCACAGGGGGGGCGGGTCCGCGCTTGGGAAGGGGCGGGGTTATCGCGGCTCCCGCGCTTCCACGGGTCCGCCCTTCTTCTCCCCTCTCCTGCATGGCGCTGGCGTTTCCTATTGGCTGGGGCCGCCATTTCTGTGAGTGTGGTCCCGCGGGTGATAGGAATTCTGAGGTACCATTTTTTATTGCTGACATTTGCCTGCGGCAGCACCGCCGCGGTTATTGTTCTTATAACCTTTTGTTGCACATATATGTTTAACTTATTAGTACTTTTGGCTGTACTCTCTCTATCTTCCTCCATCCCCTCCCCCTCGTCCCGATCCAGCTGTTTTGGGTGACTGTTTATCCCGCAGCCCAGGGCTTGCGGTTTAAGGGGGGGGGGGGGGGGGACACCCTTATTGTTATAAGCACTGTATTCTGACATGTGTGCTGTTGTGCTGAACTAATTGTTGTTCTTGTTTTGTTTTGTTTTTTTTTTTTTTTTTTTTTTTTTTTTTTTTTCAGATCCTGGGACCCCCATCTTTCAGGGCTCTCCCGGTCTTATATACCTGGCTAGTGTGGGTTGTTTCTAGGCCATTGTTCCATTTATTGGGTTCTTTATCTTTTATGCTAAATTCCCATGGTCAGGATTTTAGATATTAAAGGGGCATCCCGGGTCGCATACTGCGTAAATCCCTGGGTTCTGCGAATACCATAAATTTCACCATATGGAGGCTGCCAAAGATACCGGAAACGGTCCTTCGGGACAATCAGAGGTGTGTGGGGGTTGTGGGGCTCCGCTCCAGGGGGATGATGTCATTTTGTGTATTCCATGTGCACAGCGGAACATTGAGCGGCAGTCCAGCACTCCGGTGCCTAGCACTTCATCGGCCGCGCCATCTCCCTCTCCCCCTCGCTTGTTCCGGACCCCGTGTGACGTTGTCATGGGTGGGGATTCGCAATCTGAGGTATGCGCCCGTTTGGCCAGCCTTGAGAAAATGTTTTCCGCAGTGGTCGCTCAGAAGGCTCCAGCTAAGCGGAAGCATCTGTCTCCGCCTCCGCCGGATTCAGATGAGGAAGTTATTGGAGACCTGGATTGGTCGGATCATCCCCTTGAAGAGGGTGAGCTCGTTGAGGAAGAGGATCCCGAGGTTCAGCAGTTGCTGGGTGCTGAGGGGGACCAGGCTGAGGGCCCCCCTCTCGATTCGTCTACTATTCTGGCTCAAATGTTTGAGGGTTTGGATTTGGATCCTCCGGCGGTTGCTCCTAGGCCTAAGGGTCAGCTGTTTGGGGTGTCCAGGCAGCGCTTGGAGTTTCCCAGTCAACAGCATTTTGAAGAGGTTGTACTCAAGCAATGGGAGCAACCTACGCGTCTCGTCGGTGTTCCGCCTAGCTGGGATAGGAAGTATCCTTTTCCGGCGGATTTGATGAAGCGTTGGTCTGTCCCCCCTGAGGTAGATACTCCGGTCTTGGGACTGTCCAACACGGCGGTCGTGCATTCTCCTGACACGACTTCGCTCAGGGACGGCGAGGATCGCCGGATTGATCAGCTGGCCCGCCATGGTTTTGTATGTGCGGGTTCGGTGTTAAGGCCTGTCTGTGCTTCGGCTCTTTTGACTTTGGCGGTCAGGTCTATTGTCAGGGACTTAGGTGTGGATCTTGAGCCTACCTGTGATGAGTCTCTCGCGCTTAAGCGCTGTGATTCTTTTTTGTCGTTTATTCTGGCCGCTCAGGAGGATGCCATGTTGATGTGTGGCAGGGCTACTGCCTTGCTGGTAGCTATCCGTCGCTGTGTGTGGTTGAGACAGTGGACGGCTGATTTTAATTCTAAAAGATCGCTCACGGCTCTTCCCTTTTTGGTTTTGAGGCTTTTTGGTGAGAGGCTGGATTCTGTTGCCAAGGGAGGTAAGTTACCTCAGCGCAAGAAATTTCGCCGTTCCTTTCGGGGGACGGTCTCCTTCAATCCGTCCTTTCGGGGAGCCAGAGCCGGCAGGGGTGCGGGCTTCTCGGCCTCCAGGGGCACCAGTTGGAATCGGGGTAAAGGCCGTGGCCGCCCCACTCACGTCTGGGGCGCCAAGCCCAAGCCAGTTGCCAAGCCCGCTCAGCAATGAGGGGGCGCCCTCACCCGTACGGGTGGGGGGACGGTTGCGGCTCTTCTCCCGGGTATGGGACCAGGAGGTCTCGGACAGGTGGATCCGGGAGGTGGTGTCGGCCGGTTACAAGTTGGAGTTCGAGTCCCGTCCTCCTCCAAGGTTCTTCAGGTCTCGGGTATCTTCGGATCCTTTGGCCGCGCAGGGGCTCCTGGCGGCGGTAAGGAATCTTCTAGAATTAGCAGTCATCTGCCCGGTTCCTACTTCGGAGGTAGAGCGCGGGTTTTATTCCAATCTCTTCACTGTCCCCAAAAAGGACGGGTCCTTCCGTCCGATTCTGGATTTGAAGTTTCTCAACAGATTTATTCGTCCCCGGAAGTTCCGCATGGAAACCCTGCGGTCTGCGATCGGTTCGCTTCAGCAGGGGGATTTTATGACGTCCATAGGCATCAAGGATGCGTACCTTCACATTCCGATTTTCCCAGCTCATCAGAGGTTCCTTCGTTTTGTGGTGGAGGATCGGCATTTTCAGTTTGTGGCTCTTCCATTCGGCCTCACCTCTGCTCCGAGGGTGTTCACCAAGGTGTTGGCGGGGGTGATGGCCCTGCTCAGAGCTCAGGGGATTCGCATTGTGCCTTACCTGGACGATCTTCTCATCATGGCGCCTTCCTTCAGTCAAGCAGAGGGGGACACCAGCATGGTGGTGTCTATGCTGGAGAGGTTCAGCTGGGAGATCAATTACCCCAAGTCCTCGCTGGTTCCGGCCAGGGTGGTGACCTTTCTGGGGATGTCGTTGGACTCCTGCCAGCACAGTGTTTCTCCCTCAGGCCAAGGTCCTGTTGATTCAGGAATTGGCTCAGCTTCTTCTCTCCCATCCTCGTCCGTCCATTCGACTAGGGATGAGACTGGTGGGGTTGATGGTGGCCTCGTTCGAGGCAGTTCCCTTTGCGCAGTTTCATACGAGGACGCTTCAACTTCATCTTTTGGCGTCTTGGGACCGGCGTCCGGGGTCGTTGGATCGGTCCTTTCGGATGTCCCCTCGGGTTCGGCAGTCCCTTCTGTGGTGGTTGGTCTCGGACAACCTTTTGAAGGGCAGGTCGTTTCTGACCCCGCTTTGGGAAACTGTCACCACGGATGCCAGTTTGTCAGGATGGGGAGGTTTCTGGAAGGATCTTCAGTTTCAGGGGCAGTGGGACCCTCAGGAGGCCCACTTGCCCATCAATGTTCTGGAATTGAGAGCCATCAGGTTGGTTCTGTCTCGCTTGACGCATCATTTACAGGGCCTGCCAGTTCAGGTTCGATCGGACAATCAGACGGCGGTTGCTTACATCAATCACCAAGGAGGGACTCGCAGTCTGGGTGCCCACAGGGAGGTGTCTCTGATTCTGGTTTGGGCAGAGACTCATGTCCCTTGCATCTCGGCAGTTTACATTCCAGGAGTGGAAAACACAGAGGCGGACTTTCTGAGCCGGTGTGCGTCCCGCCGGGGGGAATGGTCTCTCCATCCCCAGGTGTTTCGGTCGCTTTGTCTCCGATGGGGGACGCCGGAGGTGGATCTGTTTGCCTCTCGTCACAATCACAAGCTTCCGACATTCGTGTCTCTGTCCCGGGATCCTCTGGCTCTGGCGGTGGATGCCATGGCCCTGAGCTGGAGGGACCTGGGGTTTCTTTATCTGTTTCCCATGCTAGGCAGGGTGCTGCGAAAGTTGGTTCTGGAAGGAGTTCCCGCCATTCTCGTGGCTCCAAGGTGGCCAAGGCGGGTGTGGTTCGCAGACATCGTTCGTCTGGCAGTAGATCAGTTCGATCTGCCTCTTTGGCCGGATCTTCTCACTCAAGGCTAACTGTGTTACCCCAGTTTACAAACGCTGGCTTTGACGGCTTGGCTGCTGAAACCTCCATCTTGAAGGAGGAAGGCCTTTCGGATTCGGTCATTCGGACTCTTATTAGTGCCAGGAAGAGATCTTCTTCTTCTATCTATTATAGGTCTTGGAGATCTTATATTGATTGGTGTGAGGCTAGATCTTTGCCCTGCCGGGTCTTTTTTATTTCTAGGATTTTGGAATTTCTTCAATCAGGGCTGGACTTTGGTCTTCAGCTGAGTACTTTGAAGGGGCAGGTTTCTGCTTTGTCTATCTTTTTTCAGAGGTCTTTTGCTAGCCATTCTTTGGTCAAGACTTTTTCCAGGGGGTTTCGCATCTGCGGCCTCCTAGTAAGCCGTTGCTCCCTGTTTGGGATTTGAATTTGGTTCTCTCTGCCCTTCAGGCTCCTCCTTTTGAGCCTTTGCGGGATATTGCTCTGTCCACTCTTTACTCAGAAGGTTGCCTTCCTGGTGGCCATCACTTCGGTTCGGCGTGTTTCGGAGTTGGCAGCTTTGTCTATTCAGGCTCCTTATTTTGAGGAACATCAGGACAAAGTGGTTTTTCGCTTCAAGTCAGACTTTCTCCCTAAAGTGGTCTCTGCTTTTCATCTTAACCAGGACATTGTTCTTCCTTCTTTGTGTCCTAAGCCTAAGAATGTCAAGGAGAGTGCTTTGCACTGCTTGGATGTTGTACGTTGTGTCAGGTACTATCTACGTGCTACGTCTTCTTTTCGTAAGACTGATGCCTTTTTCGTTGTGCCCTGTGGGCCTAGGAAGGGTTTGGCTCCGGCCAAGTCCTCCATTAGCAAATGGATTCGTCAGGCGATCGTTGGAGCCTATTCGGCCAAGGGGAAGGATCCCCCTTTTCGTGTTACTGCTCATTCTACTCGCGCGGTTGGAGCGTCCTGGGCTTTTCAGCACCAGGCTTCTGTTGAACAAGTTTGTAAGGCTGCAACTTGGTCTTCGGTTCATACCTTTTCTAAGTTCTATAAGGTTAATGTGCGGGCCTCAGCGGATGCTGTTTTTGGCCGCAAGGTTCTGCAGGCTGCAGTGGTTTGAGTTTTTCTGCATTATTGCCTGGTTGGATACCCACCCTTTTCTGGACACTGCTGTTGGATGTCCCTATTGTAATTAATGCTTGAAGTGGGGTGTGTGACATACTTAGAATAATACCATTTTGTGAATACTCACCTGTAAAATGGGTATTATAAGTATGTCACACACCCCACTTCACCCGCCCTTTTTGGTATCCTGGCTCTTTATTTGGTGAAGTTTAGTTCTTTACGTTTGAGGGTTACATTTGTTTGTTCCTGGTACCTTGTCTTACTGCTGTTCTAATACTGGGAGATTATTGGGAGGTACCAGGTATGTATAGACCGGGAGGGGCCTGTTGCTTTTTTTGGAGATTCTCTGCAATGCTGCCACCTAGCGGTGAGTAAACCCTATTGTAATAATTAATGCTTGAAGTGGGGTGTGTGACATACTTATAATACCCATTTTACAGGTGAGTATTCACAAAATGGTATTTTTGCATGGCATGGCCCGCTTCGATATTCATAACAGTTGGGTTATTCCGCCACAAGGTGGCGCAGTGGTACTGCAGAAAAGCTGTGGCTTGTCCCGGCTCCCTATAAAAATGGGCTTAACCATAGAGTTCCCCAGCGTAGACAAGCGGTGATACAAGAAGCCGGGAGAGAATAAAGTAAAAAATGTGAAAAGGGTAAAAAAAACCCCAAATAATTGGAATAATCACCATAAAGAGGCAACCAAGAATAACGATAACAAGGGTGGGGCGAAGCGAGCCGTGCCATGCAAGAACAAAAACAATTCTACGGGTGAGTACTCACAGAATTGCTTCTTTCTTATTCCATGGCACGGCCCGCTTCGGTATTCATAACAGTTGGGACATCCAAAAGCAGTGCCCAGAGTAGGGTGGGATCCCCAAAGAGTAACGGCCAGTAGTTCAAGTCACTACCGCTTAAAGCACCTTGCGGCCAAAAGCAGCATCCGCTGAGGCCTTAACATCAACCTTGTAAAACTTTGAAAAAGTATGAACAGAAGACCAAGTAGTGGCCTTGCAAACTTGTTCAACAGAAGCTGAAAAGCCCAAGAGGCACCAATAGCACGAGTGGAATGAGCAGTAATCCTAAAGGGAGGTTCCTTTCTCTTAGCAGAATAGGCTTGAACCACCGCCTGACGGATCCACTTGCTGATAGTGGATTTAGCCGGAGGCAAACCCTTTCTAGGTCCAGAAGTGAGAACAAAAAGAGCATCAGACTTCCTAAAAGTCTCAGTGGTGACCAAGTAAAACTTCAGAGCCCTGACCACATCCAGAGAATGCAGAGTCCGCTCCTTGGAATTAGCAGGATTAGGACACAATGAAGGCAGGACAATGTCCTGATTAAGATGAAAGGCAGACACAACCTTTGGCAGGAAATCTGGCTTAAGCCAGGACACCACCTTATCCTGATGTCTCTCAAAATAAGGAGGTTTGATGGAAGGTGCCGCTAGCTCAGAAACTCGCCTTACAGAAGTGGTAGCCACCAGAAAGGCTACCTTAAGAGTCAAAATAGACAAGGTAGCTTCACGTATAGGCTCAAAGGCAGACCCTTGCAGAGCAGACAACACCAAATCAAATCCCAGACTGGTAGCAAATGCTTACGGGGTGGACGCACATGAGAAACACCCTGCAAAAAGGGTTTTAACCAACCGGTGATTGGCAAAAGATCTTTGGAAAAAAATTACCAGAGCTGAAACATGGCCTTTTAGGGTATTAAGTTGAAGGCCCTGATCCATACCATGTTGCACGAATTCCAGAATCCTAGGAATAGAAAACACCCGACAGGGAAGAGACTTGGACTCACACCAGGCAATGTAAGCATGCCAGACCCTGTAATAGATAAAGGACGAGGACTTCTTCCTAGCCCGAATCATGGTATCAACAACAGAGGCAGGCAACCCCCTTTTCCATCAATATGTTTCAGCGGTTTCAGCAGCCAAGCCGTTAAAGCCAGAGTTTGTAAATTGGGATGGCGTAGCTGCCCCTGGGTGAGAAGATCTGGATCCTTGGGCAAGACGTGCCGGTCTGCTGCCAACCGCACGACGTATGCGAACCAAACTCTTCTTGGCCAACAAGGGGCCACCAGGATGGCTGGTACCCGCTCCTGGGCTATCTTGCGCATGACCCTGCCCAGGAGAGGGAACAGAGGGAACACATAGAGAAGCTGAAACTCCGCCCAAGGTATTGCCAAGGCATCTGTGGTGAAGGCCAGAGGATCCTGAGACAGAGACAAATCTGGGAAGGTTGTGACGGGACGCAAACAGGTCCACATCTGGCTGACCCCAGCGGTGACAGAGGGAGAGAAACACCTGGTTGTTGAGAGACCACTCCCCCAGAGGAGAGACATCCCCCTGCTCAGGGAGTCCGCCACCTTGTTCTCCACCCCTGGCATGTAGACCGCTGAGATGCAGGGAACATGCTGTTCCGCCCAAGACAGAATCAGGGACACTTCCTTGAAGGCTCGCTTGCTCCGAGTCCCTCCCTCCTGATGATTGAGGTAGGCCACCGCCGTCTGGTTGTCTGAGCGGATCTGAACAGCTCGACCCCAAAGGTGAGTGGATAGGCGAGAAAGAACCAACCTGATCGCCCTCAGTTCCAAAACGTTGATGGAAGCGTGGGCCCCACCGACCCTGGAACCTCAGGAACTTCCAGAAGCCTCCCCAGCCGGTCAGACTGGCATCCGTGGTGAGTTTCCCAGCACGGGGGCAGGAAGAACCTGCACCCCAGAAGGTTCCTTGAGTCCAGCCACCACGAGAGAGACTGTCTGGCCAGGGGAGACAGAACAAATTCCTGATCCAGGGACACAGGGTCCCGATCCCAAACTGACAAGAGGTGCAACTGAAGAGGTCTCATGTGAAACTGAGCAAAGGGGACTGCCCCGAAGCAGGACACCATCAGGCCCACCAACTGCATCCCCTGCCAGATGGAGGGACGAGGACACGGCAGCAGAGCCCGAGCCTGCAGCTGAAGACCCTCCACCTTCTGCTGAGGAAGGAACACCTTGACCTGAGAGGTATCCAGAGTCATGCCCAGAAAGGACTCCACCAAGGACAGGGACAGAGAAGACTTGGGATAGTTGATCACCCAGCCGAAAGACTCTAGAGTGGATGTCGCCATTTGAGTGTCCCGCTTGGGCTGAGGAAAAGACTCGGCCACAATCAGGATGTCGTCCAGGTAAGGAATTATGCGGATGCCCTGGTTCCCTGTAACTGGTTCTTGTAACTGGAGGACACTACCTCCTGAATCCTCCTGACATGAGCAAAGAGCCAAAACCGTCCCCCCACCCGGATTGGTGAGGGCACCCCTTCATGCCTGAGGGGGCTTGGGAGAGGGTTTGGACTTAAGATTCCAGGAGAGACCGGGACGACCGCGGCCCCAAGAATCTCTGCGACCACTGGAGAGGAGGGAGCCACGGCCCCCTCTGGGAATGCGAAAGGAAGGGAGGGGGCCAGAGGACCCCCGAAAGGGCAGAGACTGCCTTTTACGCTGAGGCAGCCTTCCATTCTTGGCTAGAATATCAAGACGTTCCCCAAATAGCCGCAGCCCCATGAAGGGGAGGCCAGTGAGAGCTTTCTTAGCCGCAGCGTCAGCTGGCCACTGGCGCAACCAGACAGAGCGGCGCATAGCCACCAAGAGCGCAGAGGTCCTTCCGCACAACATCATCCATAGCAGTAAGGATAAAGGCCACAAAATCAGAGCAAAGTAAGAGAGTCCTATATTCCTCCCCCACACTACCAGCTGTTGTGCCATCAATGAGACGCTTGAGTAGCTTCTTAAGGGCAATAGCAGTAATGGCGGCAGCACATACGGGGCGCAAGCCAGCCCCCACACAGGTAAAAGCATGGCAGGCCACTTGATCCATGCGCCGGTCCTCACCGTCCCTCAGAGTGGTAGTGTCAGGGGAAGGCATGACCGAAGTATTGGACAAGCCTAGCACGGGAGCGTCCACTTCAGGGGGAAATGACCACCTCTTAACAACATCAACAGGAAAGGGATACCTTTTTATCCAAAACCCTTGGGCACCGCAGGCGGGGGGGGCCCCTTAGGAGAATAAGGGGACACAGTCCCCAAATTACTTACCCCCTCAGAAGCTAGGACAGAAACGCTGCATCCCTATTAGGCTCACCATAAAGCCTATGGCCGGCTACCCTGCGCTCCAGGAGCACTTGACCCTAGTGCTCTTCTACCTTCACCCGATCTGTCAGCCGAGGCTGGGAGGCAGTGAGGGTCCAGAAATGGATGGAAATAGACATGCAGGGCCGCAGGCTTGGTTGCCCCGCTCACCTGCGCAAGAGAGAGAGCCATCTGCTAACTTCGCAGTTCCACTGCAGAGGAAACACTGGGGAACTCTATGGTTAAGCCCATTTTTATAGGGAGCCGGGACAAGCCACAGCTTTTCTGCAGTACCACTGCGCCACCTTGCGGCGGAATAACCCAACTGTTATGAATACCGAAGCGGGCCGTGCCATGCAATAAGAAAACTTTTACCTATGATTGTGTAGTCGTGCTGTGTTTTGTAAGCTTTTTTTTTTTTTTATTTTAGATCCCCAAGCTCCCTGACCACAGTAGGGCAGGTAAAAATGTTTAACATTCTTGTCACTATTTGTGCACATGGTGTTCTCACATCCTCCATTACGTCACATTATTGGGGGGTTCTGCACTGTGTGCCAGAGAGAGTCTCCCCAGACAGCTTGGTGTATGTCTGCAGTGATGCCTCAGGTTCGCAGTGGGAGAGACAGTTGTGGCGTAAACAAAATTACGTTTTACCAGTAAAATCCGTTGCGCCTCCATCTCTGTTCTGCTCCTCCATCTCTGTCCTGCTCCTCTCTCTCTGCGCCTCCATCTCTGTCCTGCTCCTCTCTCTCTGCGCCTCCATCTCTGTCCTGCTCCTCTCTCTCTGCGCCTCCATCTCTGTCCTGCTCCTCTCTCTCTGCGCCTCCATCTCTGTCCTGCTCCTCTCTCTCTGCGCCTCCATCTCTGTCCTGCTCCTCTCTCTCTGCGCCTCCATCTCTGTCCTGCTCCTCTCTCTCTGCGCCTCCATCTCTGTCCTGCTCCTCTCTCTCTCTGCGCCTCCATCTCTGTCCTGCTCCTCTCTCTCTCTGCGCCTCCATCTCTGTCCTGCTCCTCTCTCTCTCTCTGCGCCTCCATCTCTGTCCTGCTCCTCTCTCTCTCTCTGCGCCTCCATCTCTGTCCTGCTCCTCTCTCTCTCTCTGCGCCTCCATCTCTGTCCTGCTCCTCTCTCTCTCTCTGCGCCTCCATCTCTGTCCTGCTCCTCTCTCTCTCTCTGCGCCTCCATCTCTGTCCTGCTCCTCTCTCTCTCTCTGCGCCTCCATCTCTGTCCTGCTCCTCTCTCTCTCTCTGCGCCTCCATCTCTGTCCTGCTCCTCTCTCTCTCTCTGCGCCTCCATCTCTGTCCTGCTCCTCTCTCTCTCTCTCTGCGCCTCCATCTCTGTCCTGCTCCTCTCTCTCTCTCTGCGCCTCCATCTCTGTCCTGCTCCTCTCTCTCTCTCTGCGCCTCCATCTCTGTCCTGCTCCTCTCTCTCTCTCTCTGCGCCTCCATCTCTGTCCTGCTCCTCTCTCTCTCTGCGCCTCCATCTCTGTCCTGCTCCTCTCTCTCTCTCTGCGCCTCCATCTCTGTCCTGCTCCTCTCTCTCTCTGCGCCTCCATCTCTGTCCTGCTCCTCTCTCTCTCTGCGCCTCCATCTCTGTCCTGCTCCTCTCTCTCTCTGCGCCTCCATCTCTGTCCTGCTCCTCTCTCTCTCTGCGCCTCCATCTCTGTCCTGCTCCTCTCTCTCTCTCTGCGCCTCCATCTCTGTCCTGCTCCTCTCTCTCTCTCTGCGCCTCCATCTCTGTCCTGCTCCTCTCTCTCTCTCTGCGCCTCCATCTCTGTCCTGCTCCTCTCTCTCTCTCTGCGCCTCCATCTCTGTCCTGCTCCTCTCTCTCTCTCTGCGCCTCCATCTCTGTCCTGCTCCTCTCTCTCTCTGCGCCTCCATCTCTGTCCTGCTCCTCTCTCTCTCTGCGCCTCCATCTCTGTCCTGCTCCTCTCTCTCTCTGCGCCTCCATCTCTGTCCTGCTCCTCTCTCTCTCTGCGCCTCCATCTCTGTCCTGCTCCTCTCTCTCTCTCTGCGCCTCCATCTCTGTCCTGCTCCTCTCTCTCTCTGCGCCTCCATCTCTGTCCTGCTCCTCTCTCTCTCTGCGCCTCCATCTCTGTCCTGCTCCTCTCTCTCTCTGCGCCTCCATCTCTGTCCTGCTCCTCTCTCTCTCTGCGCCTCCATCTCTGTCCTGCTCCTCTCTCTCTCTGCGCCTCCATCTCTGTCCTGCTCCTCTCTCTCTCTGCGCCTCCATCTCTGTCCTGCTCCTCTCTCTCTCTGCGCCTCCATCTCTGTCCTGCTCCTCTCTCTCTCTGCGCCTCCATCTCTGTCCTGCTCCTCTCTCTCTCTGCGCCTCCATCTCTGTCCTGCTCCTCTCTCTCTCTGCGCCTCCATCTCTGTCCTGCTCCTCTCTCTCTCTGCGCCTCCATCTCTGTCCTGCTCCTCTCTCTCTCTGCGCCTCCATCTCTGTCCTGCTCCTCTCTCTCTCTGCGCCTCCATCTCTGTCCTGCTCCTCTCTCTCTCTGCGCCTCCATCTCTGTCCTGCTCCTCTCTCTCTCTGCGCCTCCATCTCTGTCCTGCTCCCCTCTCTCTGCGCCTCCATCTCTGTCCTGCTCCTCTCTCTCTGCGCCTCCATCTCTGTCCTGCTCCTCTCTTTCTCTGCGCCTCCATCTCTGTCCTGCTCCTCTCTCTCTGCGCCTCCATCTCTGTCCTGCTCCTCTCTTTGCGCCTCCATCTCTGTCCTGCTCCTCTCTTTCTCTGCGCCTCCATCTCTGTCCTGCTCCTCTCTTTCTCTGCGCCTCCATCTCTGTCCTGCTCCTCTCTCTCTGCGCCTCCATCTCTGTCCTGCTCCTCTTTCTCTGCGCCTCCATCTCTGTCCTGCTCCTCTCTCTCTGCGCCTCCATCTCTGTCCTGCTCCTCTCTCTCTGCGCCTCCATCTCTGTCCTGCTCCTCTCTCTCTTCGCCTCCATCTCTGTCCTGCTCCCCTCTCTCTTCGCCTCCATATCTGTCCTGCCCCCCTCTCTCTGCGCCTCCATCTCTGTCCTGCTCCTCTTTCTTTGCGCCTCCATCTCTGTCCTGCTCCTCTCTCTCTCTGCGCCTCCATCTCTGTCCTGCTCCTCTCTCTCTGCGCCTCCATCTCTGTCCTGCTCCTCTCTCTCTTCGCCTCCATCTCTGTCCTGCTCCCCTCTCTCTTCGCCTCCATCTCTGTCCTGCTCCCCTCTCTCTGCGCCTCCATCTCTGTCCTTCTCCTCTTTCTCTGCGCCTCCATCTCTGTCCTGCTCCTCTCTTTCTCTGCGCCTCCATCTCTGTCCTGCTCCTCTCTTTCTCTGCGCCTTCATCTCTATCCTGCTCCTCTCTCTCTCTCTCTCTCTCTCTCTCTGCGCCTCCATCTCTGTCCTGCTTCTCTCTCTCTCTCTCTCTCTGCGCCTCCATCTCTGTCCTGCTTCTCTCTTTCTCTTTCTCTCTCTCTTTCTCTCTCTCTCTCTCCCTCTGCGCCTCCATCTCTGTCCTGCTCTCTCTGCGCCCCCTTCTTTATCCTGCTCCTTCCCTTGCACCCCCATCCCCCCTCCTGCTCCTCTCTCTGCACCTCCACCTCTGTCCTGCTCCTCCTCCTGCACCCCTATCTGTCCTGCTCCTTCCCATGAACCCCCATTTCACCTTCTGCTTCTCTCTCTGCACCTCCATCTGTCTTGCTCCTTCTCTTGCACCCCCATCTCCCCTCCTTCTCCTCTCTCTGCGCCTCCATCTCTGTCCTGCTCCTCTCTCTCTCTGCGCCTCCATCTCTGTCTTGCTCTCTCTGCGCCCCCTTCTTTATCCTGCTCCTTCCCTTGCACCCCCATCCCCCCTCCTGCTCCTCTCTCTGCACCTCCACCTCTGTACTGCTCCTCCTCCTGCACCCCTATCTGTCCTGCTCCTTCCCATGAACCCCCATTTCCCCTTCTGCTCTTCTCTCTGCACCTCCATCTGTCTTGCTCCTTCTCTTGCACCCCCATCTCCCCTCCTGCTCCTCTCTCTGCACCTCCATCTCTGTCCTGCTTCTCCCCCTGAACCCCCTTCTCTGTCCTGCTCCTCTCTCTGCACCCCATCTCCCCTTCTGCTCCTCTCCCTGCACCCCCAGCTCTGTCCTGGTCTATACCTGGGTGTTGCTGCCACCTGTGCCAGAGTGAGTCTCCAAAGGCAGCTTGTGCTGCTGCCTTCTGCCGCTCAGATTCGCAAGAAGACAAAAGTTACCTATGATTGTGGGATTGTGCTGCATTTTGTAATCTATTTTTTTTTTTTTTTTTTTTTTTTTAGATTCCTGAGCTCCGTGACCACAGTAGGGCAGGTAAAATATTTTACATTCTCGCCACGATTTGTGCACATGGTGTTCTTACATCCTCCATTAAGTTACATGATTGGGCGGTTCTACACATTGTGCCAGAAAAAGTCTCCCCAGACAGCTTGGTGCATGTCTGCAGTGATGCCTCAGGTTCGCAGTGGGAGAGACACTTGTGGGGTAAACAGTTAAATCCATCTGCTTTTTTTCATAACAAATCAGAATGTCCCTCTGCACCCCCAGCTCTGTCCTGCTCTTCTGTCTGCACCCCCAGCTCTGTCCTGCTCTTCTGTCTGCACCCCCAGCTCTGTCCTGCTCTTCTGTCTGCACCCCCAGCTCTGTCCTGCTCTTCTGTCTGCACCCCCAGCTCTGTCCTGCTCTTCTGTCTGCACCCCCAGCTCTGTCCTGCTCTTCTGTCTGCACCCCCAGCTCTGTCCTGCTCTTCTGTCTGCACCTCCAGCTCTGTCCTGCTCTTCTCTCTGCACCCCAGCTATGTCCTGCCCCTGGTCTATACCTGAATGTTGCTGCCACGTGTGCCAGTCTCCAAAGACAGGTTGTGCTGCTGCCTTCTACCACTCAGGTTTGCAAGAAGAGAAATGTGTTACCTATGATTGTGTAGTCTTGCTGCATTTTGCAATCTTTGATTTTTTTTTTTAATTTTTTTTTTTAGATTCCCAAGCTCCGTGACCACAGGTAAAAATGTTTAACATTCTCCCCACCATTTGTGCATATGGTGTTCTCACATCGTCCATTATGTTACATTATTGGGGGGTTCTGCACTGTGTGCCAGAGAGAGTCTACCCAGACAGCTTGGTATATGTCTGCAGTGATGCCTCAGGTTCGCAGTGGGAGAGACAGTTGTGGAGTAAATGACATATTCTTAGTATACAGTACGTCCTGCTCCAAATCTAATACTTACACTTGGGATATACTCCGCCAGATGGAGCTGGACTGCAGAGACATCGAAAATAGGCTCCTCCCGGCCCCTCAAATACCCAGGGACCTCCCACAAATCCCCAGAATTTCTCTGCAGTCTGGCTGCGAAGGACGAGAAATGGCTCTCTACTCGCAGGTGAGCGGGGCTATTAGCCTGCGGCCCTGTAGGACTATTCCCACCCGTTCCAGTAGTAATATGCCTCCCAGCCTTGGCTGCGCTGGTCGGGTGAAGGTAGGCAGCACCGCTGTTAGGTGCTTAGGAGCGCTGCTCCACCGCAATCCCCCACCAAAGGGTAGGCGGTTCAGGCTTATGGTGAGCCTCTATGGAATGCCCCTCCCGCACTTGTGCCCCTTTGCCCCTGCCTATCGGTGGGCCCTGTTTAAGTGGCCGCTGTCCTCCCTCATCCTCCTTGTAGCCTTCGGGGGAAAAGAGGGGGGGGGTGTGTGTAAATGTGTATGCTATGCATTCTGTGTTTTACACTCTTTTTCCATTCTGCTTAGTCTTGTGTCAGCTGCCGCGCTGACTTGCCTTTACTGTCTTTTTAAAATTGCCGCCGCCGCACGCTGACTTGGTTCCGCGCTTGGCGGCAGCATTACCTCAGGCGCTGGTGCGCCGTCATTGGCTGCTTGCACGTTCTGGCTTTGCGCTCTTCGGGGGGGGGGGCGGGGCCCGTCTATGGCGCGCTCTGCGTCATCGCTGTTACCGGCCCGCCCCTCGAGGTATACCGACGCCAACTTTAACCTGCTTGGTTGGCCCATGCGCGACGGACCCCTACCTACCGCGGTCCGTAAGTGCCCTCGCGGGCAGCTTTATATCTTTCACTTTTGTTACTGTGTGCTTACAGGTCTTGTCTGCTTATGTTTTTCAGGCGGGTGTACCCTTTTGGCTTCTCCCGGCCCTGTATTAGTATATAACTTGTAGGCCTTGTAAAAATAATACTCCCAATTCCCTAGCGGGTTATTGGGGCATCCAGGGTTGCTATATAGCGTTATTCCCTATCGGCGTATAGCGCCGCTATAATCACCATATGGAGGCATCCCAGAATAATGTAACCGGGGTCCCTTCGGGACAAGACCGGCTGTGTGTAGCGTGTGGGCAGCCTCATGCTGACGCTGACAAGGCGCAGGTCTGTGTACCCTGTGCTGAGCAGGTGCTTGCATTGCAATCTGGCCTGCCAGTGGCTGCACCTCGTTTCACTTTGCCTACTCCCCCAAGCTTAAACCTCACTCCTACTGAGTTGCATACTAGTGGGGATTCTCAGCCTGATGTGTCTTCTAGACTGGCTACTGTTGAGCAGTTGATTGCTAAGTCCTTAGCGCATAAGGCCCCTGCTAATAAGTGGCACTTGACGCCTAATGTCACTGTTTTCCCTATGGGAACTGAGGAGTTTTGGAATCTTTGTGGCTATACCCCGTCTGATGAAGGGGAGCTCTTTTCTGATTCAGGCTCATCTGATGAGAGACCAAGGGGTCATGACGATTCTGGCTCCGACCCCTGGGCCCCGGATGACACTGACAGATTATTGACCCAGATTTTTGAGGTTCTGTCCATCTCTCTCCCTGTTGCGGCTCCCAGGCAAAGAGGGGAGCTTTTCCATACAGCAAAATCACGTTTGGAATTTCCCGAGCAGGCACATTTCCATAACCTTGTGCTCAAGGAATGGGAGCGCCCCAGTAAACTTCCCGGGGTTCCATAAAGTTGGGATAGGAAGTATCCCTTTCGTGCTGAGGTGGTTAAATGTTGGTCAGCCCCAAAGCGCCCCCCCCCCCCCCCCCCCCGAGGTGGGTGCCCCGACTGTCATGCATTCCCCTGACTCCACTACCCTGCGGGATGCTGAGGACCGGCGCATTGACCAGCTGGCATCCCACGCCTTTGCATGTGTGGGGACGGCGCTGCGCCCGGTCTGTGCCTCTACCATTACTGCTGTGGCCACTAGAACCCTTATCAGAAATATGCTTAATAGTGCCCCTGATGATTTGCCTTGTGAGGTGCTTAATGCACTCTCCAGTTGTGATGTTGTTTTTGTAAATTTTGTCCTCTCAGCATTGGATGACACCATCAGAATGTGTGCCAGAACTTCTGCCCTCGTGATGGCTATACGCCGCTCGGTTTGGCTGCGCCAGTGGGCTGCTGACAACGCTGCCAAGAAGGCCCTCACTGGGTTTCCCTTTAAAGGACTGCGCCTGGTTGGTGACCGCCTGGACCTTTTTGCTAAGGGAGGCAGGTTACACCAGCACAGGCGGCAATCTCGGCCCTTTCGGGGTCAGGGTTCCTTCTCCTCCCCTTACCGTGGTGCCAGACAGGGAAGGGGGGTTTCATTTCCTGGGGCCCGGGGAGATTTCTGGGGTGGGGCAGAGGACATGGACGTCCTGGCTCCTCCTGGGGTCCCAAAGCAAAATCCTCTCCCAAGCCCCCTCAGGCATGATGGGGCGGCCTCACCCATCCGGGTGGGGGGACGGCTGCAGCACTTCGCTCACGTCTGGAGGCTTCATGTCTCAGACCGGTGGATTCAGGAGGTCGTGTCCTCCGGTTACAAGTTGGAGTTTGCTGCCTGTCCCCCTCCAAGATTCATCAGATCCCGGATTCCTCAGGACCCTGTGTCAGCTCAGGAGCTAGTGCAAGCAGTGCAAGGCCTCCTAGAGCTGGGGGTCATCTGCCAGGTCCCCTTAAGAGAAAAAGGCAAGGGCTTTTATTCCAACCTGTTCACATTACCCAAAAGAGATGGTTCAGTCAGGCCCACCCTGGACTTGAAGATCCTTAACAAGTTTGTCAGGGGCAGGCGCTTTTGCATGGAAACTCTGCGCTCTGCCATCAGTTCCCTGCGCCAAGGGGATTTCATGACTTCTGTGGACATCAAAGATGCTTATCTTCATATTCCTGTGTTCCCAGGTCATCAAAGGTTCCTCAGGTTCGCTCTGATGGATCAACATTACCAGTTTGTGGCCTTGCCCTTTGGCCTCACTTCAGCTCCCAGGGTGTTCACCAAGGTGCTGGCTGGCGTGATGTCTCTGCTCAGATGTCAGGGCGTCCACATGCTTACCTATCTGGACGACATTCTCATCACTTCCCAGTCTCTACATCAGGCAGAGTTGGATACTCAGCTGGTGGTGTCCACTCTGGAGTCATTTGGATGGGTGATCAACCACCCCAAGTCCTCATTGTCCCCTTCCTTGGTAACTCCATTCCTAGGAATGAATCTGGATACAGTTCAGGCAAGGATCTTCCTTCCTCAACAGAAGGTGGACAGTCTGATTGCACAGGCTCAGTCCCTTCTAGCTTGTCCCCATCCCTCCATCAGGCAGGGGATGCAGCTGGTGGGCCTGATGGTGGCATGCTTCGAAGCGGTCCCTTATGCTCAGTTCCACTTGAGGCCTCTGCAACTTCACCTATTGTCAGTATGGGACAAGGACCCAGCGTCCCTGGACAGGGTCTGTGTGCTCTTCCCCCCTGGTCAGGAGGTCCCTCTCGTGGTGGATGGACTCAAGGAACCTGTTGGGGGGCAGATACTTTCTTGCCTCTTCCTGGGAGACGGTCACCAAGGATGCCAGTCTGTCAGGTTGGAGGGGTTTCTGAAAGTCCCTGCGGTTCCAGGGGAGGTGGGGCCCTCAGGAGGCCCACACACCTATCAATGTCTTGGAACTGCGGGCGATCAGGCTAGTTCTGGCTCACTTGACTACTCACCTTCAGGGCCTGCCTGTTCAGGTGCGCTCGGACAACCAGACTGCAGTTGCCTACATCAATCATCAGGGAGGGACCCGGAGCAAGGGGGCTCTCCAGGAAGCGTCTCTGATCCTGACTTGGGCGGAGGCCAATATCCCCTGCATATCAGCTGTGTACATCCCGGGGGTGGAAAAAAATCGCCAGGGGGACCTCTCGCCAGGGAGAATGGTCCCTATGCAGCAGGGTGTTTCAATCTCTTTGTCACCGTTGGGGCCAACCAGATGTGGATCTGTTTGCGTCCCGCCACAATCACAAGCTCCCAGCTTTTGTCTCTCTGTCCCAGGATCCTCTGGCCTTGACCTCGGATGCGCTAGCAATGTCATGGCAGGACTTTCAGTTCCTGTATGTCTTCCCTCCAATTCCCCTGCTGGGCAGGGTTCTGCGCAAGATTGCTCTGGAAGGGGTGCCAGCAATTCTGGTGGCCCCCAGGTGGCCAAGAAGAGTGTGGTTCGCAGACGTGGTGCAGCTGGCAGTAGATCAGTACGCTCTGCCCTTGGTACCAGATCTGCTCACTCAGGGCTCACTACGCCATCCCAATTTGATGGCTTTGACGGCTTGGCTGCTGAAACCTCCATCTTGATGGTGAAGGGGCTGTCTTCCTCGGTTGTGGATACTTTGATTAAAGCTAGGAAGAAGTCTTCCTCTTCCATTTATTACAGGGTTTGGCGTGCCTACATTGACTGGTGTGAGTCTAAGTCTCTTCCCTGTCGTGTGTTCTCTATTCCCAGGATTCTGGAGTTCCTGCAGCATGGTTTGGAGATGGGACTCCAGCTCAGTACTCTGAAGGGTCAGGTTTCTGCCCTGGTTATTTTCTTCCAGAAGTCCTTTGCCCAGCACCCTCTGATCAGGACTTTTTTCCAGGGGGTCACTCATGTGCACCCCCCACGTAAGCCTATGGTACCTGTTTGGGATCTGAACTTGCTTCTGTCAGCCTTGCAGGGTGCTCCCTTTGAACCTGTGCAGGATGCTGCCTTGGCAAGGTTGTATTTCTGGTGGCTATCACTTCTGTCAGGCGTGTGTCTGAATTGGCAGCGCTTTCCATTCAGCCCCCCTACTATGAGAGACACCAGGACAAGGTGGTGTTTCGTTTCAAACCTGATTTTCTGCCTAATGTAGTGTCTGCCTTTCATTTGAATCTGGATATTGTTCTTCCTTCTTTGTGCCCTAATCCTAGCAATGCTAAGGAGAGGGTTTTGCACTCTTTGGATGTGGTTAGGTGTCTGAAGTACTATCTGGTGGCTACTGCACCTTTCAGGAAAACTGATGCTCTTTTTGTGGTTCCTTCTGGTCCTAGGAAGGGTTTGGCTCCTGCCAAGTCTAATATCAGCAAGTGGATTCATCAGGCTGTGATTCAGGCCTACTCTGCTAAGGGGAAGAATCCTCCCTTCCGCCTTACTGCTCATTCCACTTGTGCTATTGGTGCCTCTTGGGCTTTTCAGCACCAGGCTTCTGTTGAACAAGTTTGCACTGCTATTGGATGTCCCAAGTGTAAGTATTAGATTTGGAGCAGGACGTACTGTATACTAAGAATAATACAATTCTATGATTACTCACCTGTAGAATTGGTATTATGAGTATACAGTACACCCTGCTCCAACCCAACCTTGGTTTTGCATTATCTTGGATCCCCTGTATGGTGATTATCATTGTTATAGTTTGGATTGTTTACTTCTCCCGGCTTCTCATTAACTGCTTTTCAATGCTGGGGATTTGTGGGAGGTCCCCGGGTATGGCCGGGAGGAGCCTGTTTTTGATGTCTCTGCAGTCCAGCGCCATCTGGCGGAGTATATCCCAAGTGTAAGTATTAGATTTGGAGCAGGACGTACTGTATACTCATAATACCAATTCTACAGGTGAGTAATCACAGAATTGTATTTTTACCAGTTACATCTGTTTACAATCTGCTTTTTTTTCATGCCTATTACTGTAATTGTGGAAGAGCATACCAAATGAGAATGCCCCTCTGCTTCTCACTGCTCCCCCAGCTCTGTCCTGCTCCTCTCTCGCTCTCTGCCCCCCCTACTCTGTCCTGCTCCTCTCTCGCTCTCTGTAACCCCAGTTCTGTCCTGCTCCTCTCTCGCTCTCTGCAACCCCAGTTCTGTCCTGCTCCTCTCTAGCTCTCTGCAACCCCAGTTCTGTCCTGCTCCTCTCTCGCTCTCTGCCCCCCCTTCTCTGTCCAGCTCCTCTCTCGCTCTCTGCACCCCCTCAGCTCTGTCCTGCTCCTCTCTTGCTCTTTGCACCCTACTCTGTCATTTCCTCTCTCGCTCTCTGCACCCCCCCCAGCTCTGTCCTGCTCCTCTCTTGCTCTCTGCACCCCCCCCAGCTCTGTCCTGCTCCTCTCTCGCTCTCTGTCCCCCCTACTCTGTCCTGCTCCTCTCTTGCTCTCTGCACCCCCCCCCCAGCTCTGTCCTGCTCATCTCTTGCTCTCTGCACCCCCCCCAGCTCTGTCCAGCTCCTCTCTCGCGCTCTGCACCCCCAGCTCTGTCCTGCTCCTCTCTCGCTCTCTGCAACCTCAGCTCTGTCCTGCTCCTCTCTCGCTCTCTGCAACCTCAGCTCTGTCCTGCTCCTCTCTCGCTCTCTGCAACCTCAGCTCTGTCCTGCTCCTCTCTTGCTCTCTGCACCCCCAGCTCCGTCCTGCTCCCCTCTCGCTCTCTGCACCCCAGCTCTGTCCTGCTCCCCTCTCGCTCTCTGCACCCCCAGCTCTGTCCTGCTCCCCTCTCGCTCTCTGCACCCCCAGCTCTGCCCTGCTTACCAGCCATGATCCTCCTGCATCCACCGTAACAGCAGCCTTGGGCTTTAAACTTTTCGCCCTAGACTTGTTGACTATGAGCTGGTACAGCCCAGGGACTGGCCATGCGGGGAAGGTGCTTGCTTACTGTGTTATTCTTGGTGTGCCACACACCCCGCTTCACTTTTAAATATTCATCCATTATTGGGTTAATCCACCGCAGGTGACGTAGTGCAGAGAGGAAGTCTTGTAACGAGCCCCCTTCCGGCCTATATATACCTGGTACCTCCCTTCAATCACCAGTATTTTTCTCTCTGCTTGCTGACAAGTCAGAAGATGGAAGTCTCCTGCTTAGAGGTAGGCTGGGGTATTCTTACCCCGCCACCCCCCTTTTGGTCTATTTCTGCCCGGTTTGAGTTTGTATACCTTTATGGTGGATTGGAAGCCTCCCAGCCTAGGCTGCTCTTGGTAATTGGTAGACGGCACTATAGGTGCCTAGGAGCTTATCTCCTCCGCTCGACCCCCTCTTTTGGGGGCAATGCGGCTATCCGGCATGGTGATCCGGAAATGGGATGCCCCTGTCCCGAGGGTCCCCTTAGCCCCTTACTCTCCCGTTACGGTCCCTTCTCCCTTCACTATGGGGGGGGGGGGTATAGAGGGTTGTGTATTATGTATAGTGTTTTCACTGTATTGCTGTCTTTTACATATGTGTGTTCACTTTGTGCACATAAACAGACTGCGCAGCATGGTGCGCTTAGTCTGTTATGCTGGAGCTTCGGGC
This sequence comes from Gastrophryne carolinensis, assembly GCA_027917425.1. NCBI lineage: Eukaryota > Metazoa > Chordata > Amphibia > Anura > Microhylidae > Gastrophryne > Gastrophryne carolinensis. The sequence continues at coordinate 200,944,416 of CM051237.1, forward strand.
AGATCCTCTAAGAGATTCAACAGTGGCCAGTGTGTTGGTCAGCTTTATGGGGGCGGGTGCAGCGGACCGCGCTCAGCAGTTGGGCTTGCCGCCTCAGTCTGCGGCCCCTCCCGCCTCCCCCCTTCCCCGCTGTCTCCGTGCGGCAGCCTGTGTGGCTGCGCTTATGCTTCTCCTCCCCTTCCTCCGCCGCCTGGCTGTGCGTGAACCAGCGCAGCTGGTGGCAATCCCTTAATGAATGGGCGCAAACGAGGACGCTTCTGACCGGGTTGTAGGGGGCGGCTCCCTGTGACGCGGGGGGGGGCGTGGCGCCGGCGGTAGCGTCGCTCGGCGGCCCCGGCCTCACTTCCTTCCTGTCTCTGTTAAAAGAGGTCACGTGGGGGGGGCGCGTGCTGCAGCACATGTGTTTTGTTTATCTTGCTGCTGCTACATTGTCCCTCCGGTCCTGCGTTTGGCCTGTCAGGTAAGCGGCCCCGCTTTGGTGGGGCCGAGAGTGGGATTTCTTTTTGTCCTTATTCTCTTATTATGGGGGCAAGCTTTTAAGGAGGCACTCTTATCATTTATTATTGTTTTATATTATGATTGTGCATAAGACATGCTGCATGTGTTACACTCATATGGGGATCTGATGGTTTGTTTCTTTCCTTTCAGATCCTGGGATCCCTGATTATAGCGGCCCTCCGGCTCTATGTTGCCTGGCTAGTCTTTCTTTTTTAGAGAAAAGAAAAAGGGGGATATTTTTTATATATAAAGTTTACACATTTAAAATATATATATATATATTATATTATATTATATTATATTGAGACTATTAAGGGGGACCTTTTCTTAAAAAAAAAAAAAAAAAAAAGTATGTATATAACAAAAACCCTCCCTTCCGGGACATTTTCAATAAGGGGGCATCCCGGGTTGGCTTATGCCTTAAAAATCCCAGTAATTGCGATACCATAAATCACCAATATGGAGGCTTCCGTTACTGCCGGAAACGACTCGTCAGAGCCGTCCAGGGGGTGTGTAAAATGTGGGGCTGCGCTCCCGGCTGATGATGTCTTTATTTGCATTCCTTGTGCAAAGCAGAGTATTGCGCGTCAGTCTGTTGATCCGGCTGCTGGCCCGTCACAACTTCCATCATCTCCTGCCTCTCCCTCCCTGTTCCGGACCCCGCATGACACTGTCAAAAGTGGGGATTCGCAATCCGAGGTGGCGGCAAGGTTGGCCAGCCTTCGGAAAGTATTGCCCGTTAAAGCAGGGTTGAAGGCCCCTGCAAAACGGAAGCGCCTGACTCCGGTATCTTCGGCTCCACAGGACGAATTATGTGAGCCTGTGGAATGGTCCGATGGCTCCCCGGATGAGGAGGAATTCCTCTTGGAGTCAGATGAGCTGGCAGATCAGCTTGAGGCTGATGCGATTGGTCGGCGGGGGTTGCCCTTGACACCCCCTCCATTCTGGCTCAAATGTTTGAAATTTTGAATTTAGATCCGCTTGAGGCTGTCACCCTTCCAAGGGGCCAGTTGTTTAAAGAGCCTCAGCCGCGTTGGGTTTTTCCCAGACAGCACCACTTTGAGAGGGTGGTCCTTAAGGAATGGGAACATCCCACGCGGCTCTCTGGAATCCCTTCCAGTTGGGAAAGGCGTTATCCCTTTCCGCCAGAATTGGTGAAGCTTTGGTCCATTCCTCCTGAAGTCGATACCCCTGTGCTAGGGCTCTCTAGCACCGCTATGGTACAGTCTGCTGAGACCACTGTCCCTAAAGATGGGGAGGATCGTCGGATTGACCAGTATGCTCACCATGGTTTTATTTATGCTGGGTCAACAATGCGCCCGGTGTGCGCTTCGGCCCTTCTTCTATTGGCGGTCAGATCTGTAATCCAGGGGCTATACGAGGATCTCAATCCCGCTTGTAATGAGTTCGCTGCGCTTAAGCAGTGTGAATCTTTTGTGTCCTACGTTCTATCCGCTCAGGACGATGCGCTGGCTATGAGTAGCAAGACAGCGGCAATGCTGGTGGCCATTCGTCGGTCTGTATGGCTGCGACAGTGGTCGGCGGATTCAGCTTCTAAAAAGGTGCTCACAGCTCTCCCCTTTTTGAGGTTGCGTCTGTTTGGGGAGTGAATTGATTCTGTCGCGAAGGGTGGTAAGATGCCACAACGCAGGAGGCCTCGACGCCCCTTTAGGGGGGCAGGTTCTGGTAGGCCTTCCTTTCGAGGATACAGAGCGGGTAGGGGGGCTTCCCTTCCCTCTACCAGTCGTACAGGTTGGACTCGGGGGAGGGGCCGTGGCCGTCCCGCCCAGTCCTGGGGCTCCAAGCCCAAACCTGCCGGTAAGCCCGCTCAGCAATGAGGGGCTGCCCTCACCTGTGCGGGTGGGGGGACGATTACGACACTTCTCCCAGGTTTGGAACCGGGAAGTTCCGGACAGATGGATTCAGGAGATAGTGTCGTCCGGTTACAAGCTGGAATTCGAGTCTCGCCCTCCTTCACGGGTCTTTCGGTCTCGGGTGCCCATCGATCCTTTCGCCGCACAGGGGCTCCTGGCGTCGGTAAAGAATCTACTAGAGATGGCGGTCATCCGGCCGGTACCGCGCTTAGAGATGGGCCTCGGTTTCTACTCCAATCTGTTCGCAGTCCCCAAGAAAGATGGGTCAGTTCGTCCCGTCTTGGACCTGAAGTTACTCAACAGGTTCATCCGGTTTCGGAAGTTTCGCATGGAAACCTTGCGTACTGCCGTCGGCTCTCTTCGGCAAGGGGACTTCATGACGTCCATAGACATCAAGGATGCTTACCTTCATGTTCCCATCTGCCACGCTCATCAACGTTTTCTTCGATTCGTGATGAAGGATCAGCATTATCAATTCGTGGCACTTCAGTTTGGCCTTACCTCAGCTCCAAGAGTGTTCACCAAGGTACTGGCAGGGGTCATGGCCATTTTCAGATCTCGGGGCATTCGTGTTGTGCCTTATTTGGACGACCTTCTCATCATGGCTCCGTCGCTCAATCAATCAGAGACAGACACCAGGTTGGTGGTCTCCACGCTGGAAAGCTTTGGTTGGGTGATCAACTTCCCCAAGTCCTCCCTCGCTCCGGCCAGGGTAGTGTCCTTCCTGGGGATGCAGTTGGACTCTCATCAGCACAGAGTGTTTCTTCCCCAGTCCAAAATTCATCTGATTCAGGAGTTGGCTCGGGTCCTACTCTCCAATCCTCGGCCGTCCATCCGTCTGGGGATGAGGCTGGTAGGGTTGATGGTTGCCTCCTTCGAGGCAGTTCCTTTTGCTCAATTCCACACGAGGACGCTTCAGCTTTATCTGTTGGCGTCTTGGGTCAGCCCTTCCAGTTGTCCTCCCGGGTCAGGCAGTCCCTCCAGTGGTGGTTGGTCTCGACCAATCTCGTAAAGGGCAGGTCTTTCCTGACCCCTCTTTGGGAAATTGTCACCACGGACGCCAGTCTGTCGGGATGGGGCGGATTCTGGAAGGAGCTGCAGTTCCAGGGGCAATGGGGACCTCAGGAGGCCCACTTACCCATCAATATTCTGGAACTGAGAGCCATCCGTCAGGTGCTTGCTCTCCTGACTCAGCACGTCCTGGGCCTTCCGGTCCAGGTGCGTTCAGACAATCGAACAGCGGTTGCTTACATCAATCATCAGGACTCGCAGCCTGAGTGCTCTCAGGGAGGTGTCCCTGATCCTGACCTGGGCAGAGGCCCATGTTCCTTGTCTCTCGGCGGTATACATTCCAGGAGTGGAGAACCAGGAAGCGGACCGGTTGAGCAGGGGCTCTCCCCGTCTGGGAGAATGGGCTCTCCATCCTCGGGTGTTTCGCTCACTATGTCTCCGATGGGGGACACCGGAGGTGGACCTGTTTGCCTCTCGTCACAATCGCAGGCTCCCGAACTTCGTGTCGCTCTCCCAGGATCCTCTGGCTCTGGCAGTGGACGGCATGTCCCTGAGCTGGGGGGATCTGGGATTTCTATACCTGTTTCCTCCGATACCCATGCTAGGCAGGGTGCTTCGGAAGTTGGCTCTGGAAAGGGTGTCCGCCGTTCTCGTGGCCCCAAGGTGGCCAAGGCGAGTGTGGTTCGCAGACATCGTTCGGCTGGCAGTGGACCAAGTCGTTCTGCCTCTTCGGCCCGATCTGCTCACTCAGGGTCGATTGTGTTACCCCAATTTACCAGCGCTAGGTTTGACGGCCTGGCTGCTGAGACCTCCATCCTGAAGGAGGAGGGTCTTTCTGATTCAGTCGTTAAGACTCTGATCAGTGCTCGGAAGAGGTCTTCTTCTATCATCTACTATAGGACTTGGAAAGCCTATATCACTTGGTGCGAGTTAAGATCTTTTCCTTGTAGGGTCTTTTCAGTCTCCAGGATTCTGGAGTTTTTACAATCCGGGCTGGACTCTGGTCTTCAGCTTAGTACGTTGAAAGGGCAAGTTTCTGCCTTATCTATCTTTTTTCAGAAGCGTGTTGCGCTTAAACCTTTGGTTAAAACCTTTTTTCCAGGGGGTTACGCATGTGCGGCCTCCCAGGAAACCATTACTCCCGGTTTGGGATTTGAATTTGGTTCTTTCTGCTCTTCAGGCTCCTCCTTTTGAGCCTTTGCAAGATATTGCTTTGTCTACCCTGACTCAGAAGATTGTCTTCTTGGTAGCGATCACTTCGGTCCGGCGTGTCTCAGAGTTGGCGGCCTTAACTATCCAGGCGCCTTACTTTGAGAGGCATCAGGATAAAGTGGTCTTTCGGTTCAATCCAGACTTTCTTCCCAAGGTTGTTTCTGCTTTTCATTTGAACTAAGACATTGTTCTTCCCTCCTTATGTCCTAATCCTAAGAATGACAAAGAGAGGGTGTTGCATTGCTTGGATGTAGTACGCTGTGTTAAGTACTACTTGATTATCACGTCTCCTTTTCGTAGGACGGATTCCTTTTTTGTTGTGCCCCATGGGCCTAAGAAGGGTTTGGCACCAGCCAAATCTGCCATTAGCAAGTGGATACGTCAGGCCGTTACTGCGGCCTATTCTGCGAAGGGGAAAGTTCCCTCTTTTCGTATCACTGCTCATTCTACTCGCGCCATTGGGGCGTCTTGGGCTTTTCAGCACCAAGCTTCTGTTGAACAAGTTTGTAAGGCCGCCACTTGGTCTTCTGTTCATACTTTTTCTAAGTTTTACAAAGTTGATGTGCGAGCCTCAGCGGATGCTGTTTTTGGCCGCAAGGTTCTGCAGACTGCAGTCATTTAAGTTATGCTTCACCTGGCCTTTAGTTGCCCAGCCCTTGTGGACACTGCTTTTGGATGTCCCAATAATGGATGAATATTTAAAAGTATATTAAAAAGAGTACTCACCTGAAAAATGGGTATTGTTGGTGTGCCACACACCCCGCTTCACTCCCACCCTTTTTTTCGGTAGTTCCGAAGCCTTTATATGGTGAAGCTTTTTATTTATATCAAATTTGATTTTGAGGTTACTGGTGGAATACTGGTACCTTGTCTTTCTGCTTTTTAAATATACTGGTGATTGAAGGGAGGTACCGGGTATATATAGGCCGGAAGGGGGCTCGTTACAAGACTTCCTCTCTGCACTACGTCACCTGCGGTGGATTAACCCAATAATGGATGAATATTTAAAAGTGAAGCGGGGTGTGTGGCACACCAACAATACCCATTTTTCACTCACAAAATGGAATTTTTTTTTTTTTTTTTGCAATGCCATGATTGCTACAGGTATGGCAGCAACCCCAGATATAGACAATTGCTTTGTGGCCGTCATTGTTGCAAACCCATTAGCTCTGCTGCTTAGCTGGGGAGTGGCGGTTTATTGGTGCTAGGTTCTCTTAGTCGGGGAACAAGGTGGAGAGTCTACTTACCTACATGCTAGAGGTGAGCGCACCAGCAAATCACCATGTAGCTGCAGGTTTGCTTTTATTTACTCGGCAAAGTGGACCTACATCTACCTACCTGTAGCATTTTGTTTACAGGCTTCCCAAATCGCCCAATGCCCTTGTATGGCCATATGTGCAAACTGGCACGACATGGTCTATACCTGGGTGTTGCTGCCACGTGTGCCACAGTGAGTCTCCAAAGACAGCTTGTGCTGCTGCCTTCTGCCACTCAGGCTCTCAATAGGAGAAATGTTACCTATGATTGCGTAGTTGTGCTGTGTTTTGTAATGTATTTAATTTTTTTTCAGATTCCCAACTCCGTGATCACAGTAGGGCAGGTAAAAATGTTTAAAATTCTCGCTACTATTTGTGCACATGGTGTTCTCACATCCTCCATTACGTCACATTATTGGCGGGTTCTGCACTGTGTGCCAGAGAGAGTCTCCCCAGACAGCTTGGTGTATGTCTGCAGTGATGCCTCAGGTTCGCAGTGGGAGAGACATTACATTTAACTAGTTATATCTGTCTCTTTTTTTTCATACCTGTTTCAAGTTTTATCGTTTATACATGGCCTGTGCAAATTAGTCGGTAGCCTTTTCCCACCTTCCTGCTTGCATCTTGTTGGAGTAGAAATAATCCATTGTCGTGGTTTGCAAAACGCTGCATGCTAAATTTTGAGGAGAAATCTATGGGCAGCATAAAGCACAGATGTTGTAATTTACCTGCAGTGCAGTGAATGGGCCATCTGTTCTCCACCATCTCCCGAGCCATTGCTGCTGGCCTTGCCACCTTCCCTCTGCCCCGGTTTCTCGGCTTGGCCCTCCTGCCTTTGGCCCATGTGGTAAAGTGTAACATGATGCACTTCTATGTTTTCACCGTGATATGTGAAAAGAGCCCCACAATGCTTCAAAGCTTAAAGAGGTCCCTTACCCATTTTCAGCAACACCCCCTCTACTCACCCACCAAATCCTTACCTGCACCTGGATCAGTGGGCAAAATGCAGCCCCATATTTGTCCGCCACTGCTCACATGGGCTGGCTTAGACCGGCGGCTGGGAAAACGGATTTGACCAGGACCCACGTAACTGCCGGCGACTTTTTGGCTGATGAAAAGTGCAGCATGCCTTTGGTCCCCTCTAACTGTGGGAGCATCTCTGGTTGTGATTGTTAAAAAGGACCCAAAATCATTCTATTCCAAGTGTGACATACATTCCGCTTCCACAGTCATGACATCTGGGTAATCTCCAGTAGAGGGCGAACTTCTGCAGAGATGAATGCAAAAAAAGGAGCTCCTCCCGGTCCATAAATACCTGGGACCTCCCACTAATTCCCCAGTTTCTTCTCTGCAGGAAGGCGAGCAAGACAGAAGATGAAGACTTCTCTTACTTGCAGGTAAGCCGGGCTCGCGCCCGGCCATTTTTGTCCCTATTGCTGCCAGGACCTTTTCTAAATTGTCCCTATTTGAGCCTCCCAGCCTTGGCTGCAGGTCCTGGTGAGGTTAAGCAGCACCTATTCAGGTGTTGAGGGAGTGCTGCTCCTCCGTGAGACCCCATTACAAGGGGTAGGCGGTTACCCAGGTTTTTGGTGATCCCGGTATGGGATGCCCTGTCCCTTCATGCCCATGGCTGGAATCCCCCCCCCCCTTCCGGGTCCCTTACTTCCCTCTGGGGGGGGGGCTGGTCTTATCCAAATCATTTTTGGTGTTTGACTGTGTATGTGTGGATGGTTTTCACTTGTTTGTGTGATTACAAGGTGTTTTGAGGCACTTTTTATTGCTGACTTGCCATGCTGTGATTAGCCTGGGGAGCTTCCTCCCTCAGGCTGTGTTCGGGGAGGGGGCGGGCCGGGCTCTCGCCGCGGTTGCCCCGCCCCTTCGTCTGGCGCGATTCTGGGGGCCATTCCACTGCTGGGATCCGCATTGCTGGGAAGGGGGCGGGGCCTGGCGAGCGCGCGTTCTGTGCTGGACGGCCCCCTTCTCTTCCTCCTTCCTTGCTCAGTCTCTTCTCCGGGGGTCATCTTGCCTGTTACTGGTGCTCCTGGTCGGTAAGGGCCTGCTGGCCATTTCCTCGCTAGCGGGGGGCCCCCCCCTTGTTGCTGGCGTGTGTGGGAATAATATTTTTTATTAGGGAGTGCATGTCTGATTGATATATATATATATATATATATATATATCAATCAATCAATTTTGATATATATTTTATTTTTGGGTGACTGTGTCTTATGCCGTTTTTTTTGTGTGTTACAGATTGTGCATGTTAAGGGGTTCCTCCTGGCCCTGGGGTCCCTAGTTTTTAAATTGATCACCTCAATCCTCCCACTTGGACTTTTAAGGGGCATCCCGGGTTGCTTTTGCTTAAATCTCCTATGGTCTTTTGACCACAAAAATGACCATATGGAGGCTCCGCAGGATACCGGGCTCGGGCTCCCTCTGGGACAATCCCGGCCATGTGTGGGTTGTGAGGTTTCCCTTACGGGGGAGAATCTGCTTATCTGTATACCATGTGCACAACAGGCCATAACGCGGCAGGCGGGTACCCAGCCTTCTGGGTCGGCTCCCTCCGCTTCATCGCCTTCCCCTCACCACCTTATCTGTACCCCTAGCGACGTTGGTGCCAGCGGGGAGTCGCATTCCGATGTTTGTGCTAGGCTGGCCAGCATCGAGAAATTTATTACTAGCGCGGTGGGCAAAAAGGCCCAGGCTAAAAGGAGACATTTGTCGTCGGCCCAGGCGACTTGGGATTTTGATGATGATTCATTTGAAGATTATTCCCCGTTAGAGGAGGGGGAATTGTATGATGAGTCTGGGGCTGACGATTTACAGTTTGGTGATGCTGATGTTGGGCAGGCGCTGAGGGATGCTGTTGACACGGCCACGGTTTTGTCACACCTCTTGGAGGTTTTGGATATTGCTCCGCCGGAGGCACCCCCTCTCAAGAAGGGGGAATTTTTTGGGGCCCACAAGCCCCGTTTGGAATTCCCTACCCAGGGTCATTTTGATGCACTGATCCTTAGGGAATGGGAGAAACCTAGTCGGCTTCCGGGTGTTCCTCAGGGATAGGATAAGAAGTATTCTTTCCCGGTGGAAGCGGTTAAGCGCTGGTCTTCTCCTCCCGAGGTCGATGCGCCAGTTCTGGGATTGACCAACACCTCCGTGATTCACACCCCGGACGCCACTACCCTTAAGGATGGCGAGGATAAGCGCCTTGATCAGATAGCATGCCATGCCTTTGCCAATGTGGGCTCGGCCTTGCGGCCAGTGTGTGCTTCTGCGCTTGCGGCTGTTGCTACTAGGTCTCTGGTCAGGGACTGGTTAAATGAATCCTTTAATCCGACCAGCGCGGAATTCACTACTCTCAAGAGGTGTGAATTGTTCATGGAGTTTGTCTTGGCTGCTATGGAAGACGCTATTGTCGTGTGTAGTAGAACTTCGGCCTTGTTGGTGGCCATGCGCAGATCGGTCTGGCTCCGCCAGTGGACGGCGGACTTTGCGGCCAAGAAATCACTCACAGCTCTTCCCTTCTTGGGTACCCGGCTGTTTGGAGATAAGTTGGATGCGGTTGCTAAGGGAGGTAGGTTACCTCAGCGTAAGAAGCAGCGTCGCTCCTTTCAGGGGGCGAGCCTTCAATCCCTCCTTTCGAGGGGCCAGAGCGGTCAGAGGTGCTGCCTATTCCGGGGCCAGAGGTTCTTCCTGGAGCAGAGGCAGAGGACGGGCCCGTCCTGCTTCTGCCTGGGGTTCAAAGCCTAAGCCCGCTGCTAAGCAAGCTCAACAATGAGGGGGCGCCCTCACCCGTACGGGTGGGGGGACTGCTGAGGCTCTTCTTCCAGGTCTGGGCCCTGGAGGTCACAGACAGATGGATCCTGGAGGTGGTCTCGTCCGGGTACAAACTGGAATTCGAGTACTGGCCTCCTCCAAGATTCTTGAGGTCTCGGGTGCCATCGGACCCTCAGGCTGCACAGGGGCTCCTGTTAGCAGTCAGAAATCTTCTGGACATGGGAGTCATTTGCCCGGTGCCTCATTCAGAGAGAGGCAGGGGGTATTATTCCAACCTTTTCACGGTTCCCAAGAAGGATGGTTCTGTAAGACCTAGTCCTCAACAGGTTCATCAGACACAAGAAGTTACGCATGGAAACTCTGCGCTCGGCCATCAATTCCCTTCGTCAAGGGGATTTCATGACATCCATAGACATCAAGGATGCTTACCTGCATGTTCCAATTTTTCCAGCGCATCAGAGATTCCTCAGGTTCGCGGTGGACGATCAACATTTTCAGTTTGTAGTGCCAAGGGTGTTCACCAAGGTTCTGGCGGGCGTCATTGCCCTGCTCAGAGCTCAGGGCGTTCGCATTGTGCCGTATCTGGACGATCTACTGATTTCTGCTACTTCCCTCTGTCAGGCGGAGCTGGACACCCACCAGGTGATGTCGACCCTGGAGAAGTTCGGGTGGGTGATCAACCTCCCCAAGTCCTCTCTTTCGCCATCACGGGTCATTCCTGGGCATGAATCTGTATACCATTCAGGCCAGAGTGTTCTACCCCAGACCAAGGTGCAGGGGATTCAGGTTCTGATCTGCCTTCTTATGGCCAATCCTTGCCCCTCTATCCGTCTGGGGATGAAACTGGTGGGATTGATGGTGGCCTCCTTCGAGGCGGTCCCGTTTGCGCAGTTTCACATGAGATCTCTTCAACTTCACCTATTGACGCATTGGGACAGGTGTCCGCAGTCATTGGATCAACCGTTCAGGATGTTTCCCAAGGTTCGGCAGTCCCTTCCGTGGTGGCTGGAGTCGAGCAACCTGTTGAGGGGCAGATCATTTCTGGTCCCTTGTTGGGAAACGGTTACCACGGATGCCAGCCTGTTGGACTGGGGAGGTTTTTGGAAAGGTCATCAGTTCAGTGGGGTGTGGGGGCCTCAGGAGGCTCACAACCCCATCAATGTCTTGGAGCTCAGAGCTATCCGGCTATGTTCCTTTCATTTCGGCAATCTACATTCCGGGAGTGGAGAACACGGAGGCGGACTCTCTGAGCAGGGGGTCCTTTCGCCAAGGAGAGTGGTCTCTCAACCCCGGGGTTTTTCGGTCTCTTTGTCGCAAGTGGGGGACTCCGGAGGTGGATCTCTTTGCCTCACGGCACAATCACAAACTCCCGACCTTTTGTGTCTCTATCTCAGGATCCTCTAGCTCTGGCAGTGGATGCCTTGTCCCTTGCTTGGAAGGATCTGGGATTTCTGTACCTGTTTCCTCCCTTCTCCATGCTGGGCAAGGTAGTTCGCATACTGGCTCTGGAAGGGGCACCAGCAATTCTGGTGGCTCCAAGGTGGCCAAGAAGGGTTTGGTACGCAGACGTTGTAAGGCTGGCGGTAGATCAGTACCAGCTTCCCATGTTTCTGGATCTGTTATCTCAGGGTCAACTACTTTACCCCAATTTACCAACACTGGCTTTGACGGCTTGGCTGCTGAAACCTTCATTCTGAAGGAGGAAGGTTTGTTTGAGGCTGTTGTTCAGACCCTGATTAGGGCTAGGAAGCGGTCCTCTTCTGGCATTTACTATTGACTGGTGTGAGGCTAGGGCCTTGCAGGGTGTTTTCGATCCCTAGGATTTTGGAGTTTCTTCAGCACGGTCTGGATCTTGGGTTCCAGCTTAGTACCTTGAAAGGGCATGTCTCGGCTTTGTCTGTTTTCTTCCAAAGATCGTTTGCCTTACACCCGCTGGTGAAGACTTTTTTCCAGGGGGTTTCTCATGTTTGGCCCCCTCGGAAGGCTATGGCTCCTGTTTGGGATTTGAACTTGGTTCTTTCGGCTCTCCAGGGTCCTCCTTTTGAGCCGTTACAGGATATTGCTCTTTCTGTTTTCACTGAAAAGGTTGCCTTCTTGGTGGCTATTACCTCTGTTCGGCGTGTCTGAGTTGGCGGCTCTGTCGATTCAGGCCCCTTACTTTTGCTTTAAGCCAGATTTCCTTCCTAAGGTGGTATCTGCCTTCCATCTCAATCAGGATATTGTTCTCCCTTCCTTGTGTCCTAAGCCTAGCAATGACAAGGAGAGGGTCTTGCACAATTTAGATGTTGTTCGCTGTGTTAAGTACTATTTGGTGACTACTTCTTCTTTCCGCAAGACGGATGCCTTTTTTGTGGTGCCTTGTGGGCCCAGGAAAGGTTTGGCGCCCGCCAAGTCTACCATTAGCAAATGGATTTGTCAGGCCATTGTTGGGGCCTATTCTGCTAAGGGGAGGACTCCCCCTTTTAAGGTCACTGCGCATTCTACTCGTGCTGTTGGTGTGTCCTGGGCTTTTCAGCACCAGGCTTCTGTTGACCAAGTTTGTAAGGCTGCTACTTGGTCTTCTGTTCATACCTTTTCCAAGTTTTACAAGGTTGATGTGCGGGCTTCAGCGGATGCTGTTTTTGGCCGCAAGGTTCTTCAAGCTGCAGTGGTTTAAGTTGGTGCATTCTTTTACTGTTTTTGGTTCCCACCCATGACGGCACTGCTATTGGATGTCCCAGATGACTGTGGGAGCGGAGTGTATGTCACACTTGGATTAATACCGTTTTGTGAGTACTCTCCTGTAAAGCGGATATTATGAGTGTGACATACACTCCGCTTCACCCCACCCTTTTGGTATTCCGGATTTTTTATATGGTGAACCATTGTTTATTTTGTTAGTATTGTTATCATTGGTTCTTCCTGGTCCCCTTACTGCTATCTTACACTGGGGAATTAGTGGAGGTCCCAGATATTTATGGACTGGGAGGAGCTCCTTTTTTTGCATTCATCTCTGCAGAAGTTCGCCCTCTACTGGAAATTACCCAGATGTCATGACTGTGGAAGCGGAGTGTATGTCACACTCATAATATCCGTTTCACAGGTGAGTACTCACAAAACTGTATTTTTGCTTTGTGCTCTGTACCTCCCCTTTATAACTGGGAATAGTGATCATGCTGCTTCTATTTCAGATGGGCACTCTAGAGCGCAGTTGAGGTATGGTGTCATGTAAGTAGCCAGTGCTGTGCTGGATTATCACTAGAAAGGTGAGGGTTGTGTAATATTTTTTTTTTCTTCTTTTTTTGCTGTTTAAATTACATGGTGGGATGTCCGAGGGGATATTTCAATATATTTTGTAATCTATCTTGCAGTTTTTGAAATGTATCCATGCCTGTGTGTCTTTGGAACAAGACAATAGAGGCTGCACCCTCTCCCTTCATCAAACATGTCGATGTCATTAGATAATCAGCCTGTGGACACTGTGGATGAGAAATGGCTCTGCTGGTGTGTATAAACTGATTCTATGTTTAAGAGCACTAGCAACAGGCAGAAAGAGCAACACAGCCAAGGTGGTTGAAGCAAATATTAGGCTCTTACAGACCCCACCTATTATGTAGCATCACAGTTCCAAGGGCCATGCCCCTTTTTCAGGAAATAAATCGGAAGTTGAAACTGTAAACCTTGATATCTCAGCCTTTTATTATTCATTTTAAAAAACTGAAAATTGTTTAGGACATTGTCTAACAATTGCCTGTGCCTGCTCTATCCCTTTAAGGTAATTGATATTCTTGCTATATTGTTGGACACAGGATGTGTTCATTTTATGTAAAAGGCTGCCCGGGCAAAAGCAAGGGAATACACACCTGCGGTGTGCACAATCTCCCTCACCAGTCATTCAGATAGGCTGGTGCAGAAGTGCACACACTGCCGGAGATGAGGCAGGGTGCCCTTCCTATTGGTAGAGGGCTCTGATTTAATCCAAAGGATGTAAGCACGGCAAAGGGCTCTAATTGGACTAGAGTCCTCACATGTGCAGTTAAAGCAGGGAAAGGTTTGTTTTACTGGACGTGCTTTGGGGTTTCACATAGCAGGGCATCCCAATTCAGGATTGCCGGGGGGAAATGGAACGAAACCTCAAATTCCAAGATTTCGTTCTGCTTTGTGGAATGGAGCATCCCAATTTAAGCCTGTTTAGCCTTTTAGGTTGGCCTTGGTTCACTTATTATTGTTCCCCTAGAGGCATTCTGAATTGTCAGTTACACTATAGGGCATCTTTTGCAATTCCCCCACATGATGAGGTACTAAAAATTTGCTGTAAAGCCAGTTTCGCATTGTTCAGCATATTTACCCGGCCCGGAATGGTAATGCAATGCTCCAATATCTGTCTACAAGGGGTTAACCTAAGCACATAGAAGAGGTGCTCACACTGTCGTCTTCCTCCTCCTCAGTTTCTTCACATGCTGTCCCATTCACTCCAGCGCTGCTAACTGAAAAGCGCTACTCATGGTCATGGTAATGACCCGGAGGGGGGTTTCAAATGCAGCACTTGACCATATCCTGCTCCCTGTGACTCTCCGATACCCCACCCAGCCTATAATAACCCCTAACATTTAGGATACTTGTGAGTAACATTTATTGCAAACCTCTTTAAAATTCCGATTAGCTACAGCATGTCCTTCTATTTAAGGGCCCGTATAAGAAAGGATACAGAAGTAGAAGAGCTTACAATATATTAGGGTATGAAGGTGGATACCGGAGGAGGCAGCGATTACAATCTAATAGGGTATAAGGGTGGATGCAGAAAGAGATTGCCATCTATTGGGCTATAAAGGAGGATACAGGGGAGGAAGAGCTTACAATATATTAGGGTAAAAGGAAGGATACAGAATGAGGGGCTTGAAGAACTTCTCTAAAAGGCCCTTCAAGCCTTTTTATGTGGCCCTCCTCAACGTACCAGACAGTGGTGGCTAGGTGGTGCCCCTTCTAACTGGCACGTTCACCCCAAGGCTTCTGACACCGGCAGCATGTTCTTGTGCACTGGTACGCTGCCTGCTTTTAGCGTATTTGGGGAGGGGGGGTAAAGAGAGTAGTGTCTGTAACTGTTCTGTGTCTGTGCAACCAGCTCCCACCACATAAGTGGGGCCTGTCTAACCCACCCAACTTGCTGCCACAACTTAGGGTGCTACATCTGCTGCAGACATTCTTGATAGCAATTGCCAGCTAGGGTGGGAAAAAATTCAAAATAATTTTGTGCCTCGCCTTGGCAAAATAATTTTGCGCCTCTGCATCTGGCCCGGGCAAAATAATTCTTCATTTGCAATGGACAAAATAATTCAGTGTCTGCGTCTGTCCTAGCCAAAACAATAACATCTGCATATGTCTTGAGAAAAATCATTCTGCATCTGTCCTGGGCAAAAGAACTCGGTGTCTGCACCTGTCCTAAGCAAAATAAATCTGCACCTGTCCTGGGCAAAATATTTCTGCATAGGCAATGGGCAAAATAGTTCAGCATCTGTCCTGAGCAAAATAATGCTGTTTCTGTAACTATACATTTGAATGGTTGTGCTTCCATTTTGTGTTGTCTGTTGTTAATTGGCCCTTTGAAGGCAACCAAAATGCTGTGGCCCTTGGTGAAAATGAGTTTTACACCCTGTAACAGGGTATACTGGAGGATACAGAAGGGGAAGAGCTTACAATCCATTAGGGTATAAGGGAGGATACAGAAGAACAGCTTACAATCTGTTGTGGTATAAGGGAGGATACAGAAGAAGGAAGAGCTTACAATCTATTAGGGTATAAGGGAGCATACAGAAGGAGAAGAGCTTACACTCTATTGGGGTATAAGGGAGGATACAGAAGAAGAGCTTACAATCCATTAGGGTAAAGGAAGGATACAGAAGAACAGCTTACAATATATTGGGGTATAAGGGAGGATACAGAGGGAGAAGAGCTTACAATAATTAGGGTATAAGGGAGGATACAGAAGAAGAGGATACAGAACAAAGAATGAGTTTGCAATCTATGATGTATAAGGGAGGATACTGATAAGGGATTACAGCAAAGTAGGGTTTAATTAAAAAAAAAAAACCCAAACTATTACCATTACCTCTGGTTTGGTTCTTTGATATGGGATGCCCTGCGGTATCAAACCCCCACCTCCCTGCCAGTGGCCTGTATATGCACCTTGTTGCTCGATCCCATGACGGGTGCTCTGGCGTGGCTAGGCAGTTGTGGTTAAATCAGACCTACACCCATGTTTGCAGCACCTCCAATAGCGTGTCAGCCCCACTGGTTGTCAACAGGTGACACTGCAAGATGAGTATACAGGCAGCTAAGGAGATGGGTTTCCCCTGTTGAGATGGGTGGGCTGCCTTTCTGGATGCTGTCTGTGCATAGCCCACACAGTTAACTTATGGGGAAAGGAACCCGCTAATGCCACACTTAGTAATTGGGAACATTGTGTTGTCCAACTAACCCTAAAAATGGCCATATTATGGTGCTTCATATATGGGAATCTTGGCAATCACATTGTCATTACAGGCCAAAATAATTGTAGTCTATCCCCAACACAATGAAGGTAAGAATCTTCCTCACTTAGAATTCATTACAAGATCGTACCCAATGGCAGACTAAAAGTAATGGACGCTTGATTTTGCATGCTGGTGGTGTAAAACAAATGGTGCCACACTTTTTCATTAGTGGGAATGTAAATATACCCAGGAACTATGGCAGTCAGTAAAGTTAAGGAAACCTTGGAGGGGGGGAGGCCTGCAGCGTTTTGTTTTGTTCCGCTTTGACGTAACCGTTGCACAATGTCTATCTCCATAACCACGTTGTTGGTCTGCCCTGTGAGTCTCCTCAGACAGCTTTATGGTCTGGTCTCATTGTGGCTCTTCAGGTTCACAGAGAAAGAGAAACATTTTACTTACTAGTGAAAAATTTGGGGCAATGCACTTGTGCTTTTTATTTAAACAACCTTCTTGTTTTTACAGCTTCCGGGCCTCAAAATCTACTTCTGGTTCGTTTCTTTTTGTTTCCAAATATTTTCTCTCCACTTTGAAAGATGAATAAAGTTGGGCACCATTGAGGCTGGACAGGGCCAAATTGACTCGGCTACAGGGAGTGAATTAATGTTCACCTTGTCCTGAATCTTGCTGAATTTTGACACCTGATTTTGCTTACATCTTATTCCTAGTATGTCACACACCCCACTTCCAAATATTCATGACACTTGGGAACCCGGCCTGTAGAGGGCGATCTTGCAGAGATGACATGGAAAAAGGAGCCCCTCCTGGTCCATAAGTACCGGGTTCCTCCCACTATTCCTCAGTCTTTTCGTCTCTGCAGTCGGCGAAGCATTCAGAAGATGACTCTCCTTCAAGCTGCAGGTAGCCGGGTTTGCTCCCGTCCCCTTTTTTTCTCTATTTCTGTCTGATACTCTTTAAACCTGTTTGGTTATATTGTATGCCTCCCAGCCCTGGCTGTATGGTTCAGGCAAAGGTAGATACATACACCTTCTGGTGTATACAGGAGTTTTACTCCTCCGTGAGACCCAAATGTGGGTAGGCAGTTTCCGGGTTGGTGTTCTCGGCATGGGATGCCCCTGTCCCTTTATAATCCCCTTGTGCCTTATGGGTGCATTTCTATCCTCTCCCCTTTTAGCTCTCCTTTACCCTGCTCCTGCTGGGGTAATCTGGGCTTATTTGTCACCAGTGGGGGACTCCACAGTTGGACCTGTTTGCTTCTCGCCACAATCACAAGCTGCCAGCTTTTGTGTCTCTATCCCAGGATCCTCTGGCAGTGGCAGCGGATGCCATGTCTCTAGCCTGGAAGGATCTGGGGTTCCTATATCTGTTTCCCCCATTCTCCATGATCAGCAAGGTGGTGCGCAAGTTAGCACTGGAGGAGGCGCCAGCAATTCTGGTGGCGCTAAGGTGGCCAAGACGTCTGTGGTACGCAGACGTCGTAAGGCTGTGGATCGTTTCCATCTGCCTCTTCTTCCAGATCTCATCACTCAGGGTCAACTTTATTCCCCCAATTTACAAACACTGGCTTTGACGGCATGGCTCCTGAAGTGATGAGATCTTGAAAGAGGAAGGTTTTTCTGATGTGTAATGTGGTTATTCAGACTCTTATTAGAGCTAGGAAGAAGTCTTCCTCTGTCATTTATTACAGGACTTGGAGGTCCTATATTGATTGGTGTGAATCCAGGGCTTTGCCCTGTAGAGTATTTTCTATTCCTAGAATTCTGAAATATCTGCAATGAGGTCTGGATATGGGATTCCAGATTAGTACTTTGAAAGGGCAAGTCTCTGCCTTGGCTATTTTCTTTCAAGGGTCGTTTGCTCTTCATCCTTTGGTTAAGACTTTTTTCCAAGGAGTCGCGCATGTGCGGCCTCCCAGAAAGCCTATACTTCCTGTTGGGGACCTTAACCTAGTGCTTTCAGCTATGCAGGCCGCTCCCTTTGAGCCTTTGCAGGATATTCCTCTTCCTATTCTTACTCAGAAGGTTGCCTTTTTGGTTGCTATTACTTCTGTCCGCCGAGTTTCTGAACTGGCGGCTTTGTCTATTCTAGCCCTTTATTTTGAGAGGCATCAAGATAAGGTTGTTTTCCGTTTTAAACCGGATTTCCTTCCTAAGGTGGTGTCTGCTTTCCACCTAAATCAGGATATAGTTCTTTTTTCCTTGTGTCCTATACCTAGTAACGACAAGGAAAGGGTCTTACATTCTTTGGGTGTAGTTCGTTGTGTTAAGTATTATTTAGTTACTACTTCGGCCTTCCGCAAGACGGATGCCCTTTTTTGTTGTGCCTTCTGGGCCCAAGAAGGGTTTTGCTCCTGCCAAATCTTCCCTTAGTAAGTGGATACATCAGGCCATCATTGGGGCCTATATGGCTAAGGGGAAGGTTCCCCCTTTTCGTGTCACCGCTCATTCTACTCGTGCTATTGGAGCTTCCTGGGCTTTTCTGCACCAGGCTTCTGTTGAACAGGTTTGCAAGGCCGCGACTTGGTCTTCTGTGCATACTTTTTCTAAGTTTTACAAGGTTGATGTGCGGGCCTCAGCGGATGCTGCTTTTGGCCGCAAAATTCAGCAAGCTGCAGTAATTTAAGTTATGCATTATTCCTTGGGGATCCCCACCCATTATAGACACTGCTATTGGATGTCCCAAGTGTCATGAATATTTGGAAGTGGGGTGTGTGACATACTAGGAATAATACCATTTTTGTAAGTACTCACCTGTAAAATGGTTATTACGAGTATGTCACACATCCCACTTCCCCCGCCCTTTTTTGTTCTAAGGGATCCTTTATATGATGATTATTTTAAACTATTTTTCAATTATTGAATATAATTTGCTCTTCCTGGTTCTTCACTGCTTTCTAAAAAGAATAGTGGGAGGAACCCAGTACTTTTGGACCAGGAGGGGTTCCTTTTTCCATGCAAGATCGCCCTCTACAGGCCGGGTTCCCAAGTGTCATGAATATTTGGAAGTGGGGTGTGTGACATACTCGTAATAACCATTTTACAGGTGAGTACTCACAAAATGGTATTTTCCTTGTCATGTAATTGTAAAGTTGTTCAGTACCACAAAAACAAAACTAGATGCCAACTGTTAATAGAGTAAAAATGTAAAACAAGTGCACAGCCCTAGTCATGTGACCTGGAAATAGTTGGAAAGCAATATACATTACCCTGTATTGTGAATGAAAAGCATTTTTCTGTATTTGTTGTGCCAGATATTGGCTTTGATAGTGACTTGGCAAACACCAGCAAGAACCAGCTCTGTAAACTTCAATTAAACTGTTATGTATAGATTGACATATTTTCAGTGCATTTTTTTTTCCGTTACCAACCACCTTTGTGTTATGCTGTTAGATATACTTAAAGTGCTGCTGCAGGCAAATGTAATTGTTACACCCTTGCGCCCAGCTACATTTGGCACTGTCCTAAACTGTTTTCCATTTTAAATTTAAAAAGAAATGGCAGAGAGATCGAGGTTAACAGGTTGAGCTTATAATTTTTCTTTTAGAAAAGGTGGGTGTGGCCCTTGGCTCTGTGAGGCTACATAATAATCGGCTCTCTGCACTGACAGCAATGTGGTGAATATGGAGGTTGAGGGGCGGGAGGAGGGAGGGACCAGTAATCCTGTCCCACTCTGCTGAGCTGACTGGGGGACAGGATGAAAATGAGAATGTCATTAGCAGAATCTGTAAACTTCGAATCTGCGGAATTTCGGGTGCATGCCAATGGGTAACGCCCGGGGCCGGACCAAACCGGACGCACTCAATCTACAACTGGACGAAACACAGCTAGGCTCTCGTCCTTGACTCTTTCCGGATGCCCCCCCCGCACATTCAACCCAGGTTGAGCACTGATAGCATTATACACCCTCCTACGGAGGGTGATCTGGATCCTTCACCCTGAATTATCCTGTTATGTTTTTTTTGCTTATCAACCGTTCTGTACCCCTATTCCCTTTCTGTGTTCTATACCCTATGCTTTGTATTATTGAAAACGTAATAAATAAAGAATATAAAAAAAAAAAAGAATCTGTAAACCTCGATATCTTGGCCATTTCTGCTTGAATTCAGAAATGGAAAACAGTTTAGGACAGTGTCAAATGTAGCCTGAAACAGTGGATGGATTCTGGGATTTGTAGTTGGTAGTTTTTACACAAGGCCAGGAAAGCGACTCCGACTAGTAACAAAGCCACAGCAATATAGGAAACCACATGCTGATAAGTAAATCACGGGGAACAATTCTAATGCAAATGTATATTTTACATTTCAAAGGAGGAAAACAATAAGGCATAACACCAAAAGCCTGAGTTTTCCTTCAAGCTAGGTAGTTGCAGGGGCACAATTATGGCAGCCCATTTGATTCATTAGCACTTTCACATCCTATTTGGTTCACCAGGATATTATTGCTTTGAATGCTACAGGCACATTTACAGTATTAGGAACTCTGTACTTTGACATGGGCTTTTTTAATTCTGGACATAACAAGTTGTGTGTTTTGCAGTATATATTTTGCACTTAATAAAATAAAAACAGTTTTGTTTGTATATGCTTGTTACTTGTGTATCAGTATCATTGGGACAATTAATGAAATCTGACATATTAAAAAAAAAGGTATGCCATTGTTTATAATGGTAGGTACCTGCAATGCCAATGAATCCTAAACAGGACACGCTGTCACATTGAAATGACATCTGGGGGCAAAAAAGACACCCCCACACACAATGCTTCTGGATACTGATATTGTAGATTGTGTAATCACATGCAATAGGACCAGGTTAAAAAGATGTGCAAAAAATGCATGGGCCCCATCCCTTACCCCATTCCACCCATCCTGAGAGAAA
Source organism: Gastrophryne carolinensis (assembly GCA_027917425.1). NCBI lineage: Eukaryota > Metazoa > Chordata > Amphibia > Anura > Microhylidae > Gastrophryne > Gastrophryne carolinensis. The sequence continues at coordinate 200,965,386 of CM051237.1, forward strand.
TCATTACTCTAAACAGATGATGTATATATTTGAGCTCCAATATAGCTTTTAAGTGGTCTGCCTCCTCCTGTACAGGGGATTGCAATTAAGAGCATAACTGGTTGTGCTGTCCTGTGATGGGAGCGGCAGGGCTGAGTGATGCAATGGGAGCGGCAGGGCTGTATGTATTACATTGAAGTGAGCTGGAGTGAGCTGGGCTTGAGGGAAAGTGTGGAGGGCTCAATTTTAGCCTAGTACCAAAAGAGGTGGGGTCAACCTGACATGAGCCCCAGGCTCAGGATTTGTGGTCAGGATCAAGGGGAAGGTGCTGGAGAAGAAGTTCCCCTTTTCAGTGACTGGAGCATGAACACTAAGACTGACACATCAGGTAAGTTGCCAGGGAGTTGATTTTAAAGTTTAACTGGTCAATCATTTTAATTGAAAATATAAACCTGATTTGGCTGTTTTTCTTGTACACGGTCATGGGCAGAGGCTCTCATGCCAGATGGAGAGAATGTATGTCCAGATTGACAATACTGCCAAGTGTCCTCAATCAGAAGGAAGTGGTTTCAGTGGGGAACATATCCTACAACCCCTGGCAAAATTATGTAATCACCAGTCTGAGGATGTTCCTTCAGTTGTTGAATTTTGTAGAAAAAAAGCAGATCACAGACATGACCCAAAACTAAAGGCATTTCAAATGGCAACTTTCTGGCTTTTAGAAATACTAAAAGAAATCAAGAAAAATGATTGTGGTAGCCAGTAACAGTTACATTTCTAGAACAAGCACAGGGAATGAATTATGGAATCACTCAATTTTGAGGAAAACAATATGGAATCACCCTGCAAAATTTCATTACAAACAATAACACCTGCATCAGATTAAATCGGCTTGTTAATGTCCAGGTAAAAAGGAGTGATCACACCTTGGAGAGCTGCTGCAACAAGAGGACTGTCATGAATTATGGCTCCAACACTAGAGATGTCCCTTGATAAAAAGGAGAGGATCATCAAACCCCTTAAGAGGGTAAATCATCACAAAGTGTTGCACAAGATGCTGGTTGTTCACAGCTGTGTCTAAAACCTGGACCAAGTACAAACATGGGAAGGTGGTTAAAGGCAAGCATACTGTTAGACCAAGGAAGACATGAAAGCATCAAGACAGAAAGCAATATGCCTTGAAAACAGAAAATGTACAACAAAATAAACGAGGAACAAATGGGAAGAAACTAAAACAAAATACAAAAGACAAAATTCAACAACTGAAGGAACATCCTCAGAGACTGGTGATTCCATAATTTTTGCCAGGGGTTGTACAAGGCAGCCCACAACCGGTGCCCGGGGAACAGTTGGGGGGGGGGGTGGTTTAGGTGCCTTGCTCGAGCATTTTGGCCATGTCCCAAGGCTGTGAATCTAACCTGCAACCCTCCGATCACAAGGCTGCTTCCTTACCTCTAGACCTCGACTGCCTCTTAACATGGCCTGTTGGCAGGTATTGAGGAGGAGGTTTGAGGAAGGCTGCTGCATGAAAATAGATTTTTTATTTGAGTGACCATAGAGAAAGGAGTATTTTAGCCATCACACAGCACTACTGTATCACAGGATCATACCTTTAGAACCTCTGCTACTCTAAAGTGATTGAACACACAGTAATAAAACTCCCCTGCCCCGCTGATCGATCCCAGCAAACAGCAACTCTTCTGATTTCTGGGTCCATTCCTGTGCCTCCCAGGCCCAAATGCCATTCACCACTAACACATTTGTGTCTGGCTCATGCCCCCTGCGATCAATCACCGGGGAGTGGCTATGCTCCCTCCATTCACTATAATAGAGGGGGTGTGTCAGACCTTGGCACACCCTCTATAATGAAGTGAATGGAGAGGGAGTGGTAGCACTGACTGAAAGCAGATTGTGAGCAGACACCATGTTCGGGCACGTTCTGGGATCCAGCGGTCAGCTGCTGATCACCCGAATCGGTCGCGGAGGACAAAAGATGGGTACCCTTTTGTTTTTTAAAAGGTGGTTAGCCATGTTAATTTGAAGTGAACGAGTATTCTCCATTTCAGAGCCGTGCTCTGGATTTTAATAAACCCAAACAAAAAGAGAGAACTAGAGTGATTTACTGTTAAAGTAAACAGCTTGATGAAGTCTGAGAAAGTGAGACCATCCTTAAGAAACTGGCCTGGAACTTATGCAAGTGTGTGTAGAGGCTAGAGAGCACCCCACCTCAAAAGGGCCACCTTAAAGCCTGAGAGGACACCACTCCTGATGTTACCCACATGACTTCGTGTGCAACACAAGGAAATTGTGTTTTCTTTCCAATCCATTCCAGCCCATCCAGAAGTATTCACGTTTGGGAGTTCGCCCCTAGGGGGCGCTGACTGCAAGATCAAAGATGTAGCCCCTCCCGGCCCCCTATAAAGGCAGCTGCCTCTCAACACAGCCCCAGTTCTTTTTCTTGCAGTTGACTGCATAAGATCGCTTTCACTCTCAGAATTTTGGCAGCAGAGCGGGGCCACCTAGCCCGTTTGCCGGCTGCAGGACCCTATTTTCTCGGATCTCTTCTGACCCATCCTTGCCTCCCAGCTTTGGCTGATAACAGGGATCCGTGTATGGTTGGGTGAAACACCGGGGTCTGGGGCGTTCTGGCATGAGCATATGGCTCTGGGCCGCAGGCTTTATTACCAAAAAAGCAGTCGGTCGCAGGCATTCTATGGTGAGCCTGTTGGAGAACCACTTATATAGATTTTATATATGGAAGTGGTTGTTTATTTGTCCTGATCCTATAACTGCTCAAGGAAAAGGTAAGTATTAGGTGCGCTATGGGTGGAAATAAAGGTTAGTGGATAAAAAGTTAGCACAGGTAGAAATACATTTCTTGTTAGAAGAGTTGGTTAACGTTGCAGGTGATTCTTCAAAAATAGGTTGTTAGAGGCTGGAAAAAGGAAGTTGGTTGGTTAGGATTATGAATGTTTGAGGGTGGTATTTCTACTAGTTAATCACACCAGCGACAACCAGTATCATTGCCTCTGGCTGATTAGGCCTCAAAAATCTCCAAGATTGCTGGAGATTTTTTCTCTACCTGGTTACCAACTTAATGGTTACTTGGACTGTAAGTACCCAGTGCCGTAAGTGGCTCTATTGGGTGCTTGTTTTAAATTTATATAGACAGTAGGTATTGTAATTACCGGTGGTGCACAATGCTGGACTCCCCTGTCTTCTTAGGTTGATTGGAGTTTTGAAGCTTTTTCTGTGTTTGGAGCGCTGGTTTGCATTTAGGTAAGTACTTGAGAGTGGACTAGGGTTCCTGATGTTGGTGTTATGAGCAGGTAGTTGAGGTCTGTTTTTAGAGAGCAGTGCAGATTATATAGGGTTAATAGCCCTAGGTGAGTTATACGTGAAGGGCTTTGACCCAGCGAGGTGCTGGTTCCCCAGTATGTGAACTAAGCAGACCAGGGTTAATGGCTGTGGCTTTACCCTGTGTATAATATGCAGGTTGTTGTTGTGATCTGCAATAGGGGGTGTTTAGAAGGTGTTTAGACGTTGTTGCCGCTAATGGTGGGTAGCGTAGGCAGGGTATGTGTAATAGCCGCTCCTGCAGCTTTAATATATTCTGGAATGTATGGGCACTTTAGCGGCGAAGAGATGTAGCGTGGCCGGCGTTTCGTCAGAATGTATCCAACGTTGTCAAGGTGTTGACAACGTTGGATACATTCTGACGAAACGCGCGTCAGTGATCCCTCAAATAAGAAGCGGCATTTGGAGCCGGTTTACTCAGATGATGATTTTTATGATTCTTTGGGATCTGGGGAGGAAGGTGAGTGGCCAAATGACCCACTTTTAGTGTCTGAGTTGCTCTCCGGTGGACAGCATCTCTGGCTCCTCCTCGGATGAGGATTCCTTCCTTCCAGATGATACGGAAAGTTTACTTTCTTCCGTTTTTTTTTTTTTTTGTTTTTTTTTTTTTTTTATTATTCTTTATTTATAGTTTTTTCAAACATACAACAAATGTGCAAACACAGGCAAGAGGAGCCTAAGGCAAAGGCCAATGCAATCGAAGTAAAGGAGTTGACATATAGTTTAAGCAATAAAGATTGTAATACAGGCAACTCAATTGCTCAATTTTACGATGCATGTTAATACTGTAACTAGGAGGGGGGGGGGGGAGGGCTGGGAACAGGAAAAAGGAAACCTAGGGAGCATTTCTCTGGGCATCACCCATTATTGCAGCACAGTCAGCCGATTCCGAAAAACACAGCCAATCGTACCAGGTCTCTGCGAAACTCTCGTACCTGTTGTCTCGCGAGAGAATCACACTTTCGTGTCGCATGAGCTCATTTACTTTCAAAATCCACATTGCCACTGTGGGCGGCTCGGGGGATTTCCATTTAAGAGGGATGCAGGACTTAGCCGCATTAAGAAGGTGGCACAGTAGGGATTTTTTGTATATTTTCAGGGGAGCCTTGGTCATGTGTAAGAGACAGGAGGCCGGGTCATCCGGCACCCTCTCCCTCGTCACTCTGCCCGCAATCTCCCTGACTGAACCCCAAAAATTGCTGATAGCCGGGCAGGACCAGAAGATATGTAGCATGTCCCCTCTATCCCCGTTACAGCGCCAGCAGATGTCAGATGCCTCTGACGACCACTTACTGATTACAGTCGGGACCCTATACCACCTAGAAAGGATCTTGAAGTTACACTCCTGAATACATGTACATATAGAGGTTTTATGCGGCATACTTAGAAGTTTCCTGCACTGGTCTGGGGCCAGGGAAAACCCCAGATCTTCCTCCCATTTACCCAAAAAAGCGTGTTTCTCGCCCTCTGGAGGAGTATTGAGCAATTTATATGTGTAAGACAGGGCGTGCTTGACCACCTCTGGACTGGAGCAAAGGTTCTCAAAAGGGGTAACTTTCCTCATGCCCCCTTCAAAATTTTTAAGAGACCGGAGGAAGCTGACCAGCTGGATATTCTGCCAGTCCGACCACCTCGGGAGGCCCCTTGTCTGGGCCAACTCCCGTAAATCCGACCAATCATCTCCCTCCCAGAGGTGACATGCTCTGTAGGCTCCCGCATTTATCCACGCTTTTGGGGTAGGACCTTCTCTGCCCGGGGGGAACCGTGGGTTACCCAAAATAGGAACCATCTGGGAGGGGCCGGGGGAGATCTCTGGGTGGTTAAAGTGCTGCTGGGCAACTCTAATGGTAGCTCCCACCGTAGGGTGTTTCAGGGCAATTGGGATATCCGGGGTGTTTACCCAGGCAATTCCTGCAATAGGAGTTTCCGTGGAACCCTGCTCCAGCTCCACCCACTGTTTATGTCCCCCATGCAGACACCAGTCAACAATCCGGCTGAGGTGTACTGCTGCATGATAGGTGACTGGGTCTGGAAAGCCCACCCCGCCATTTTCTTTGGATCGCGTCAAGAGCTGCGTGTTCAATCTAGGCTTCCTACCACCCCAAACTTAGTGAAGAGCCCCCTGACCTTCTGTAGGAAACTCTGTGGGACCCTCACCGGGAGGGCCTGCAACAGGTACAGCAACCAGGGGAGCAAATTCATTTTGGCAGCATTACACCGCCCAAACCAGGATAACCAACCCTTCGACCACCTCCCTATTTCCTCCTCAAACTTCTTCAGTAGAGGCGGAAAGTTAAGGTCAAAGATTTTGGCCAGGTTGCTACCCATCTTAGTCCCCAAGTATGTGATGCTATCCACGGCCCATTTGAACGGAAAGGAGTCACGGATCGTAGCAAATCTTTTGGCAGGGATGTTTACTTTCAGGGCTTCAGATTTTTGGTAATTAATCCTGTATCCGGACACATCTCCGTAGAGTTTTAGCTCGGACACAAGATTAGGCAGGGAGACCTCGGGGCATGACAAGCTGAAAATTAAATCGTCGGCATATGCTGCAACTTTATATTGTTTTGAATTACACGTAAGACCTGTAATATCCGGATTACTACGGACTCTACATAAAAAGGGCTCCAGGGTCAATATGAAGATGAGGGGCAGGCATCCCTGCCGCGTCCCATTCGTTATCCCAAAAGGACTTGATAATACCCCGTTTACACGGACTGCAGCTGATGGAGCCCCATAAAGACTACCTATCCATCCCAGTGCGTTCGGGCCTAGACCAATATGTCTGAATGTGGCTAGCATGAAATCCCAATTTACCCGGTCGAAGGCTTTTTCAGCGTCCATTGCCAGTAGAAGAGTGGGGGTCCCCTTTTGTTGGGCCAAGTGAATCAGGTTCAGCACCTTAATGGTGTTATCCCTGGCCTCCCTGTGCGGCATGAAACCCGCCTGGTCCAGGCCCACGATGTGATGTAGGTGAGGAGCTAGTCTTGAGGCCAAAATTTTTGCAAATCATTTCAGGTCAGAATTCAGTAGGGATATCGGCCTATAGCTCGAGCATTGAGCTGGATCCTTACCCTCTTTCGGGATAACTGCTATGTGTGCTCGCAGAGTATCTGGGGGGAAGGCCGTCCCATCCTTGACCGAGTTAAGGGCAGCCAAGAGCTTCGGAGCAAGGAGAGGGAAGAATTTCTTGTAGTACAGAATGCTAAATCCGTCGGGGCCTGGGGCCTTACCTCCCTCCGTCCCGAGTACTGCTTTTTGCAGCTCAGTCAAAGTCAGAGGCTCCTCTAGGTCCTCAAGAATTTCCCTGGGTAATCTAGGGAGTCCAGATTCCGATATATATTGCTCTATGGACCCTCTTACCCCCTGGCCTCTATCTTTAGGGAGGTTATATAATTGCTCATAAAATTGTCGGAAAGCCTCCCCAATTTCATTAAATAGATGCGTGATTTGACCCCCCGAGGTGACTACCTTGGGGATATACGTTTTAGCCCGCTCCACCCTCAGGGCTCTTGCCAGCAATCTACCACATTTATCCCCCGACTCATAGTAGATTCTACGGCAGTTGCTGAGCTGGGCTTTAATTTTGTCACAACATAACGTTTTGAGCTTCTCCCTTAGGGAGATTAGTGTGGGCAAATATTCTAACGCTAGGGATTTTTTATGTTTCCTCTCTACTCTCCCAATTTCTGCTATTAAATCCTGCATTTGCTTAGCTTTCTCTTTTTTGATTCTTGACCCGATCTTTATAAAAATGCCCCTAATTACACATTTGTGCGCTTCCCATAAAGTCCCGGGGCCAACATCAGGGGAGAAATTGAGTTGGAAATAGTTTTTAATCTCTGCCTGGATTTCCTCTAAAATGTTTTGGTCCTCGAGCAAGGACGTATTTAGCCTCCAAGACCAGCTCCTCGGGATTGGGGCAGGACAGGTCACCGTCAAGGTAATAGGGGCATGGTCCGAGACCGTAATATGGCCAATGGTAGCGTCCGAGATCCGGCACAGGGAGGCCTGGGGCACCAAGAACTAGTCGATCCTGGAGTATGACCCATGGGGGTTGGAATAAAACGAGTAGTCTCTCTCTTTGGGATGCAAGATTCTCCAGGGATCTATCAATTTATAGAGAGAAAGCGTTTTCTTCAATTTTTTGAGTCTCCTATATGGTTCATGTGGGCTTCCCTCAGAGGTGTCCAGAAGAGGGTCGGGGGCGAAGTTGAAGTCGCCACCCATAACCAGTTCCCCCTGGAGGACAGGGTGCTAAGTACCGATTCCAGGAAGGCAACTTGGTTGGAGTTAGGAAGGTACACATTGGCAAACGTGTAGCTACAGGAGGCGATCTTCCTTTTCAGAAAGATCCACCTCCCCTCTTTGTCTGTTTTGAAATCCTCCAGTTCCCAAGGGAGGGACGCGCTTAGGAGTACACAGACTCCGCGCGATCTGGAGTCCGTGGAGTAGCTATGGTATGCCCTTGTGTAGTGCCTATTGCCCAGAGCGTGCGATTTCCCCACCTTGAAATGAGTTTCTTGGAGAAAGGCCACCTGCGCTCTCAGACCTCTAAGGTTCCTGAGGATGAGGGACCTCTTTTCAGGATTGTTAAGCCCCTGGTATTGAGGGAGACAATCCGTATCTCCGTCATGCTAGGGGTCTCGCAGGACCGCCTATGTGGCCTAAAAAGCAGCGAAGAATACCCAGGGGACCACCTGAGAGGAGGAGGGGAGGGGGTCTAGGGAAAGCCCCTCTCTACCATGGGGGGGGGGGGTTCGAGCTAAGGGGGGGGGATTAAACTGGGAAGGGAGAAAGGGGTTGTGCGGAGGCAGTCGCCTGCGCAGAGGAAGGAACAGCTAAGTTTCCCCAGAAACGGGGTGAATACAGTCAACGTAGTGCACTTTTTGCCCAGAAGACCAGCCTATTGGGGGGTGCCGCGTCCGGCAGGAGTCGGGAGGCGCAATGAGGGACCGAGTCCAAGCTCTCCCAGGTCATGCTGACACTACACACTCAACCACTAGGCGGTCAGGGAGAGGAGGTCCCGCCCGCGCAACCCACGGGGTCCACCGACAGGGCCTCAGTCTCCAACACAAGAAGGGTTCAACAGGTATAACAGAAGCAGTGTAGAACTCAGGGTAACAAAGCCCTGTAAACAAGCCAGAACAAAACAGAGAATAAACATATCACATTGTCAAGTATACTTGAAAGAGCCGCTCAAAGACGGTTCAGTGAGCAAGTCCGCCCTCCGCCGGCGGGCCCCGGCCCCTCCCACGCCCAGGCGGGTAGGCCAAGGCAGGGCGGGGACCAGGCCGCTCGCTTCTTCTGTCGTCGCTCCACGAGGTGCCCGCTGAGTTCTCCAATCGGGGCGGTGCGCCGCAGCTCGCCGGTGGCCCCCTGGATGGGCACTTGAGACGCTCAAGGTCTCGAAAGCTCCTAATTCCCCGTTTCCTCCCTCTGGGCGGGCCCACCGGCGGGGGACCCCCTCCAAGGGCGAGCCAGTCGGGGATGGCAACAGGGTCACATCGCAAGAATGCAAAAAGATCTCCGAGCTCCTGGTGATTTTTCAAAATGAAGACCCCACCCTCGTTCCTGACAATTAGGTGGAACGGGAAGCCCCACCTGTACGTCGCTCCCATGCTAGTGATGGTGTCAAGGAGGGGCTTCAGCATTTTGCGCATCTGGAGGGTCCGTTTGGATAAGTCCTGCAAAATCTTGATCGGTGCCCCCTTGAAACTAAGGGGGCCCTTGTTCCATGCTTTCCTCAGAATTTCCTCTTTCAGGGAGAAAAGGTGGACCCTGCAGACTACGTCCCTGGGGAACGCCGGATCCGTGCTCTTGGGGCCCAAGGCCCTATGCGCTCTGTCTAGTTCAACGGGAGTGGAGAGCTCTCTGTCCAATACTTCATTGAAGATTGCGGTGACCACAGCCTTTATATCTTCTGAGCCTTGCGCTTCCGGGATCCCTCTGATCCGCAGGTTGTTTCTTCTATTCCGATTCTCAAGATCGTCAAGATGTAGGTGGCAGGCATTTATCATTGCTTCTTGAGAATCACACCTAGCCTCTAGGGCCTGCAAGCGGTCGGTGTAGGAGTGTCCCTTCGCCTCCAAGGCCTGTACTCTGGTTTCAACTTCGGATACCTCTCGGCGCACTGCGTGGATTTCGCGCTTGTAGCTTGCCTCGTATTTCGCTATTAAGTCTTCGATCTCACCCCTGGAGGGGATGCCTCTCAATAGTGAGATAGTCTCTAGGTGGATCTGATTCTCCGTTGGTCGTTCCTCGGGCGGGATCTCTACCTGGATATCCATTTTCCATTCGTCTGGCACTGCAGGGGCATGTGTCTTTGGAGAAGCCGCAGGAGTCATTAATATAGGGCTGCCAGCATGGTCGGATTGACTTTTCGCCGGGGAGAGTAGGAGCAGGGAGAGAGGCGAACCCAGCCCTGCATCCCCACTTTCCTGTGCCCCAGGGTCACCCTGCCTCGTCGGTCTCTTCCTCTCCGGTCTTTGTGGTAGCATGACTGACCGGGGTTCCGGGGCCCGCTCCAAGGGACCCAAAGGGGGGGGGCGGGGCATTCTTCAGCCGTTGCCCCTCATTAGGCAAATCTGCCCAGGTCAGTAGCGGAGCCCACACCAGGTCTCAAGGGGCACATTCTTTCGAGCGGGGCGTCATAGGTGTGGTGGGCAGTCCCCAACTCCTCAAACTGCAGCCTCCCGTCAGGTGGGGTAGCACTTCTGTTGTCGGGGGGGAGGGGCTCTGGTCATCCACCCGCACCCCAGACAGAAGTGGGTCACGTGAAGCATGTGGCATCTGTGTGCTCTCCGCCCGGGTGGCGTGACTGAAACTGGGGGCTGTGCCCCCACCTCCCAGGACCCGCTTCCCACTCCCGCTTTCAAGGCTGTGCTTATGTGCAATACCTGGATATTGCCCCTTTAAGGCGCTGCAAGCAGACACTGACACGTCTCTCTCGACGGGAGTAGCGTCTGCCATCTTGCTACTCCTTTCTTCTCCCCCAACAGCGCTGCACGACGACTCCTCCTCCTGCGCCGGGGAACGGACACCGCCGGCGGCCCCCGGCAGATCCGCGGCACTCCCCGCCTCCGCATCGGCCTCATCTCCTCTCTTCCCGCCGTCACTCGGAGATCCGGAGCAGGCCGACGGGCGGACACTGGCCGCCATCTTTGTACACCCGACAGGCGCTGCACTCTTCACCCGGCTGGCCGCGCCGGCTGCTGTTTCCACTGGCGATCCCGCCGCATCTTCACTCCCAGCGCGTATCAGCAGCTCACCTTCCCCGCTGGAGTCTTCAAGTGATGAGGAGGTTGCCGGGTCCTCTCTCCTTTCACTGCGCCATCGTGCCACCTCCGCCGCCGCCATTTTGGTAATCTCGGTGACCTCTCTGTGCCTCAGTTTTGCTGAGTCTCCACGGCTCGTCAGCGTCCCTCCACTGCTTCTGGACTTTCTCTGTCGCTTCTGCCTCTTGGACATAGTGCTTCTCAGGTTCTGACCGCCAGGTACGTGGGGAAAAAAGGAACGGGAGAGCAGGAGATCCGCTACACACGTCCTTCCCAAACCATGTCGGGACACGCCCCCCCACTTTCTTCCGTTTTTGATACCTTGCATATTGTTCCTCCCAGAACGGCTAAGAGGAAAAAGGGTGATTTGTTTCGGCCTGAAAGACAGCGGCGGGTTTTTCCTGAGTAGCCGCACTTTTCTAACATGATTCTTAAGGAATGGGAAAGGCCCAACAAGCTACTGTCGGTTCCTAAGGGCCTGGATAGACTGTATCCTTTCCCTGCCGAGTTGATTCGGTTGTGGTCTCACCCTTCCGAGGTGGACCCTTCGGTTTCAGGGCTGTCCAACACCATGGTTATGCCATCACCTGACAATGCTTCCTTACGTGATCCTGCAGACAAACGCATGGATCAGTTGGCCTGCCATGCTTTCACCTTTGTTGGTGCCCTCTATCGGCCTGCGTGTGCCACGGCAATTGTTTCCCTAGCCAACAGGAGAAAGGTTCAACACCTTGTGGCTAAGGCTAAATCTCGCAAACGGGCGGAGGAGTTTAAGGAACTCAAGGCCTGTTTGGATTTCATCTGCTTTGTTGTTACTGCCATGAATGATGTGGTCAGGCTCTGTTCCAGAATTTCGGCTTTGCGCCGCTCGCTGTGGTTGAAGCAGTGGTTGGCCAATGCGGCCGCCAAGAAGTCCCTCACAAGTCTGCCCTTTGTGGGAAGCCGACTGTTTGGGGAGCGACGGGACCTTTTGGTCAAGGATGGTAAGCTCCCTCAGAGAAGAAAGCCTGCTCGGCCCTTTCGGCACTCCTCTTCTTATCGGTCCTTTTGGGGAGGAAGAGGTTTTCCGGTGCCCGCAGAGATACCTGGGGCAGAGGTAGGTCCCGCAGCCGGCCCAACCCCGCCTGGGGAGCTAAGCCCAAACCCCCAGCCAAGCCTACCCAGGCATGAGGGGGCGCCCTCACCCATATGGGTGGGGGGACGGCTTTTGCTGTTTGCTCCACTCTGGAGACGTCACGTCTCGGATCATTTCAGGAGGTGGTGTCCTCAGGTTACAAGATAGAGCTGGCAGCCAGACCACCCACAAAGTTTCTATGTTCAAGGATATCCCAAAATCCACTAAAAGCGCAGGCTTTGAGAGCAACTGTTCAATACCTCCTGCGGATAGGGGTGATTTGCCATGTTCCCCGGCAAGAACAGGGTCAGGGGTTCTACTCCAACCTGTTCGGTCCCCCAGAAGGACGGAACGCTGCGGCCGATCTTGGACCTGAAGGGTCTCAACAAATTTGTAAAGGTCAGACATTGCGATCGGCGGTGAGATCACTTTGGCCCGGCGACTTTATGACCACGGTGGACATCAGGGACGCGTATCTGCACATCCCAATTTTCCAAGGACATCAAAGGTTTTTGAGGTTTGCACTGGAGGATCAGCATTACCAGTTTGTGGCACTCCCCTTCGGCGCATCCTCAGTTCCCCGAGTGTTCACCAAGGTTCTGGCGGGCATCATGGCTATCCGGAGGAGTCAGGGTATTCGATCTAGATGACCTTCTGATTTTGGCCTGGTCCCTTCAGGAGGCCGAGAGCGAAACCCAGACTGTACTGTCAAACCTGGAAGCCTTCGGTTGGGTGATCAACTACCCCAAGTCGTTTATCACGCCTTCAACAGTGAGATCCTTCCTGGGGATGACTCTAGACACTGGTCAGGTCAAGGTCTTTTTGCCGCAGCAGAAAGTTTTGGGACTCCAGACGCAGGTGCAGGCCTTACTGGCTTGTCAACAGCTCTGATGAAGTGGCAGTAGGAGGTTGCCACGCAACATGTCAGTGGTGCTGGTATGCTGGGCATTGTGGTGGATTAGGACTTTGTTATGCGGTAATGTAGATTGCTTCTGGATATTACTTAGAATCATGTTTAATTATTATTGTGGCAGTATTTCTGTTACTTATGCCCGGGAGTCTCTCACCTCTTCTTTGTCTCTTAGCACTTTCTTGCACTCAGCACTTTCACTTTACACATGTATATATGGTATAGTGATATTAGTTCTAAATTGCTGTATTTAATTATTATTCTTTTATCACTGTATATATTCTCACTCTCTATTGCACATATCACCAGCACAGCCCGAGGGTCAGACTCCGGGGCATTTTTACAGACTTTGCAGGTTTTGCACATTATTGATTTGATAAATTTATTATGAATTGATGAATACTCATATTAGTCCGTCATGCATTCCCGCCCATGCACATGTTTTTAATTGATTTTAAATGTATGTGTTTTGGCTATTATTAATAAAAGTTTTGAAATATTAATAGATTGGTATATCTGTTGAGCAGCTGTTCTTGGAGGCCCTGGGGCTTGTGCTGGCAGCCCCCACTTTTGTGCGGCTTGTTAACAGCCATCGGTATGTCTGGGGATGAGATTGGTGGGCCTAATGGTGTCGTGCTTCGAGGCCGTGCCCTTCGCCCAATTTCATATGAGACCTCTACAGTTGAACCTGCTGACCAGCTGGAATCGGTCGCTGGAATTGGTCGCCGGAATCTCTGGAACAAGGATTTTTGCTGTCCCTCTTGTGGTGGTTGGACACTCGGAACCTGCTGGTAGGCAAGTCCTTTTGGATTCCCCATTGGGAGATAGTTACCACAGATGCCAGTCTTACAGGCTGGAGAGGCATTTGGCAGACCCAGAAGATCCAAGGTCAGTGGGGTCCGAAGGAGAACCGGTTACCCATAAATCTCTTGGAACTGAGAGAAATTTGGTTGGTTCTACTACGTCTGACTTCCCATTTAAGAGGCCATGCGGTTCAGGTCCGCTCGGACAATCAGACAGCTGTAGCCTACATCAATCACCAGGGCGGTACTCGAAGCAAGAGATCCCTCAGGGAGGTAACCCGGATTCTGACTTGGGCAGAGGAGAATGTTCCCTGCATCTCGGCGGTTTACATCCCGGGGGTGGAAAACCAGGAGGCAGACTCCCAGAGCAGGAGCTCCTTGCGCCTGGGGGAATGGTCCCTCAGCAGTGAGACCTTTCAGGCTCTGTTCCTCCGCTGGGGTCAACCAGACGTGGACCTTTTTGCGTCCAGACACAATCACAAGCTTCCAAGGTTTGTCTCTCTCTCAAGAGACCCTCTAGCCATAGCAACAGATGATCTGGCGATCCCTTGGACAGAGTTCAACCTTCTGTATGCATTCCCTCAGTTTCCGCTCCTGAGTGCTATGCAAGATAGCCCAGGAGGGGGTTCCAGCCATCCTGGTGGCTCCTCACTGGCCGAGGAGTTGGTTTGCGGACATAGTACAGATGTCAATAGATCACTACATCATGCCCGACGATCCAGGGCTTCTCACACAGGGGTCGCTACGGCACCCGAATTTACGGACGCTGACTTTGACGGCCTGGCTATTGAAACCTCAATGCTGACGTAGAAGGGTCACAAATAGTCCAGGAGGGCGGGTGCACACTTGCCTATAATGTCCAGGGTGCCAGGGCCGCGGTGGCGCCGCTTTGAATCCAAAATATACAAAGGGCCAGCACACCATTAGTAAAGCAGATGACGTAGAAGGGGTTATCAGCCATGGTTATTCACACAATGATTCAGGCGCGGAAGAAGTCTTCTTCCATGATATACTACAGAGATTGGCCAGCCTATATCGCTTGGTGCGAGGCCAAGAGCCTTCCTTGCCAGAAATATTCTGTTTCTAGAGTTCTTGAGTTTCTACAAAACAGTCTAGGCCTCCAGCTGAGCACCCTCAAGGGTCAGATCTTGGCCTTATTTCATTTTTTGGTCAAGACTTTTTTCCAGGGGGTCACCCATGTCCGTCCACCACGTAAATTAATCTTACTGGTGTGGGACCTAAATCTAGTGTTATCTGCTCTCCAGGGTCCCCCCTTCGAGCCATTGAATGACGCTACATTGTCTATGCTGACTCTCAAGGTGGTTTTTCTGGTGGCGATCACCTCGGTGTGCCGCGTATCAGAACTGGCCGTGTTATGTATGAAACCACCCTACCACCTACGAGATGCACAGAGATAAGGTGGTTTTTCGTTTTAAGCCGGATTTTTGGCCTAAAGTCGTTTCTCCTTTTCACCTTAATGAGGAAGCTGTCTTACCTTCTTTGTGTCTAGCACCGGCTAATCCCAAAGAATGGACTCTCCATGCTTTGGATGTGGTCAGAGCCATTAGGTATTATCTGGCTGCGACTGCATCCTTCAGGAAATTAGATCTGCTTTTTGTTCTGACTGAAGGTTCTAGGAAGGAATTGCCACCAGCCAAGTCCGCTCTCAGTAAGTGGATTAGACAGGCAGTGGTACAATCCTATTCTGCCAGGGGGAAGGAACCCCCTTTTCGGATCACAGCTCATCTACTAGAGTCATTGGGGTTTCGTGGGCTTTTCAGCACCAGGCCTCGGTGGAACAAGTTTGCAAGGCTGCTAACTTGGTCTTCAGTTCATACCTTCACAAAGTTTTACAAGGTGGATGTCAGGGCCTCGACTGACGCTGTTTTTGGCCGGAAGGTGCTTCAGGCGGTAGTGAAATGAACTGCTGTTCCGCACTGGGGATCCCGCCCATATGGACACTGCTAAACGTGAATACTTCTGGACGGGCTGGAATGGATTGGAAAAAAAAGGCAATTCTGTGAAACTCCCCTATAGAATTGCTTTTGTTTCCGATCCATTCCAGCCTGTCCACCCCGCCCTTTAGGTTTATTATGTCCTGCATGCCTGTTATGGTGATTGAACCATTTTTGCTCATAGGACACTAGTTATACAAGTTTTGATTTTACGTTTTTGATTCAAGAGTACAAGCGGAGGCTATGTGAGGTAACATGGTCTCCTATTTTTTGGACCTTCCCGGCCTGCCTCTTCTGTTTGAGTACTGCTTTTAAATTACTGGGGCTGTGTTGAGAGGCAGCTGGTTTTATAGGTGACCGGGAGGGGCTACATCTTTGATTTTGCCGTCAGTGCCCCCTAGGGGCGAACTCCCAAATGTGAATACTTCTGGACAGGCTGTAATGGATCGGAAACAAAAGCAATTCTACAGGTGAGCTTCACAGAATTGCTTTTTTTATTTTGCCTTGCTTCCTTTCATCTTATCCGATAAATTAACATTCTAATCCTGACAAGAAGTGCCTGAAATGCCACTGTTGAGAACCACTAAAAAGGCCATTAGCAGCTACTAAAAAGCCACCATCTTTCATCTCTGTCTCCCTCTGGTGTTAACGTTTTCACTCTCATTTGGCTGTTGAAATCAGGAACTGACCCTTTTTAAAGTGGACCAACACCCAGGGGGGACCGGCCCGGGAATCTATAAGAATATATATCCGAAATCGGGATGTCCCGCGGGGTGAACCCCTCCCCCCCAGGAAGCCCACAATCCTACCTTTTCCACGTTCCAGCGGCGCATGCGCGTCCGCCGCCTCCAGCGCGTCCCTCTAGCAGGGCGCGCTCCCGCGCTGGCCGTTTGTGAATGGCCGGCGCGGGTACACTCCCTGAGGGAGGCGGTGGCGGCGGACGCGCTCTGCTTGTCCGGCGCTGCCTCTCGCTTGTCCGCCGGCAGGGATTGGCTGCAGCGGTCACGTGGGAGCGGTGAGTTTTCGGGGCTTTCTGGGGGGTTTCACACAGCGGGGCACCCCCGATCGGGGTGCCCCACCGAAGTGGACCAAAACCCAGGATAGTCAAAATCCTGGGTGTTGGTCCACTTTAAGTTGTTGACTGAAGCTATTTCTTGCTCTTACAGTGTTAATTACATCAATCCAAATGAGTTTGTAAATAAGAATGAAGCAGACACTACTGAAGATTCACTTGGGTAGTAGCCAGGAGGTTGGACACTTTGGGGCTAAAAATTTCCTCCCATCACCTTTTTCTATCACATCTTTCTTTCACCTTTTGGTTGGTGATTGCTGCCTGGTGTTCTGCATAATCAGACCAGCGATCCAGCTGATAATGTCTGGGCACTAGTCTCTATGGATCACTCTCTTGCATAAAGGAGATGCCTGTAGGTATAAGTAGCTCATGCTACTTGTATGAGTACTATGCTTGAGCCTGGATTAGAATTTAGCTCTAATCTTTTTGGTGGGCCCAGGAAGAACAACTCCTTCAGGACGATATTTAACCTCATGTATCTCAGCTACTATCTACACAGTAGCAAAGTGGAAAGATGAGGCAATACCTTTTGTAGGACAACTGAATAATTTTTGTTGGGCTTTCGAGGATACTTGGTTCTCCTCATCAGACATAATGT
The DNA here is from genome assembly GCA_027917425.1 of Gastrophryne carolinensis. Classification (NCBI taxonomy): domain Eukaryota; kingdom Metazoa; phylum Chordata; class Amphibia; order Anura; family Microhylidae; genus Gastrophryne; species Gastrophryne carolinensis. Next base: position 200,982,451 of record CM051237.1, read on the forward strand.
TACATACAATGAACAGAAAAAACAGACTTATACACATAGAACCAGTGGACAGATTTACATACAGATTACTTCTTCTGCATCCAGCCCTACAAAAGAAAAGAGAGTGAACAGAAATATGAGCTCAGATGGCCAAAATTGATCTTTTGAAGGGTCTGGATTTTTATATATATCAGTAGGTGAATCAGGTTTCTATGGTCAATGCGTTGTTCCTCTTTGACCTTTAATCATAAGATGAAGGGGGAAAACAAAGCATATTTTTTTTATGCATATTCCACTATAAATTGAGTCTGAGACCAAAGCTTTTGTTTGCTGATACTAACAAAGTATTGGAGGTGGCACTTTGCGCTTTCTCACCTGACAGCCTGTGGGTTCATCCCTTTGTAATACAGTGGGCTCTTATACAGTGAGTATTCTGGTGTCTGCTATTTTAAGTTGTCTTTGCGTTAGAACTTGGCAAGTCTGAACTTCCTGTGAAAGGCTCCTTTTTTGTCCACAAGATGGCAGCATACCCAGAAGTTACTAATGGCAAGTTATAACACTCCCTTCAGTTAGGATCTATTAATGTTCGGATTTGTACACATTTATGCATCAACAATTTTTTGGGGGAAGATATCAAAGGAATTTGGCATACAAACTTCACCCCATCTATGTTTTAGTCACACATGTTTCTTAGAATAAAAAAATAGACTGGCAGTTAATGTAAGAATTTACATGGACACAGTACAAGCTCAATTCATTATGCAGTTCATTACTATCAGGCTTATACTGATCATACAGTGATGCTTGCTTGAGATAAGAGACCATGATAATGTGTGAGAAGTGTAATAAAATAAAAGGACACATGTTTAAAGTTTAGAGCAAAACTATTTGTAATGTAACATATCCTACAATTCTCTCGTGTAATGACTCTTGGTCTGTAATTCTTGTCAGTGGCAAATAGGGGGACTGTCTGTTGTATATATTTGTTTGAGTTTGTTCTTCCCAGTTGCAGCAGTTTCCTTGTTGCTGCTTAATTGCATCTAAGCACATCAGTCTATTACAGGCATCTTCTATGGCCTGGGACTGGAACCTGCTTGACCTCCCCCCCTAATGTCTGTAGGCAGCTTAAGAGATTTAACTGAGCTACTGATTTAAAATCCCCCAGCTGCTACTGCGTGCCTGCAGGGACAGGCTTCTCTTTATTAGTATAGGTACGCTTTAATGAATGCATTACAACTGAAAAGTTTCAAACAGCTTTGTTCACCCTGCATACAGTGACATACAAAAGTCTAGAGATCTGGGTGAAACAAATTCTTCAACCTATTTCTTGGTTTGTGGGGTAACAGTCAAAACACCAGCTATGGTTGATGCTACTATGGCAAACAAAGGATCTACAGAATCAAATAATCTATGGGTTAGTTTAATTAACCGACAATTTTCAGGCTGGCAGATTTATTTTCAAGAATTGCTGATTGCTAGTAAAAGTGGACACATACCCTTTAATTAAATGAGATTTGGCAATAAAGATTGGTCATAAAATACAATCAATAAATTGTTTAAAAAAGAAATGTATAAAACAAAAGGGATATTCAACGTTTGCCACCTCCTAACTTAAGTCTCATATTATCAAGGCCTCAACCAGTCAGGCCTTATTTTTTGCCACAGACGGCCTCCACGACAAACAGCTGCCCCCTACCATCAGTCACAGTAACGCTAGCATTTCCACTCCATTCACTGCAATGGAGAAGATAGGCTGGGGCTCTTCTCTTGTTGTACTTTGATAAAGGGGCCTGTCAAGTAGTACTTAGAGTACTGTGAGACTCAGATGGGTAAGGCGAGATGGGAGTTTCACTCCCAACTGCTCCCTAGGATCTTAAACCTCTGCTGTGGAAGACTAGGCCAAGCTTGCCAGGCTGTTTATTAAAGAATACTATCTGCTTAGGTTGCCCTTCCTGTGTGACCTACCATGGCCTAAATGAGAATTGCTGTTTGTTGTAGACAGAGGAGACTCCCCTGAAGTGCTGCAGCCTAGCAGCTTGGGGGGGGGGAGAAACACTTTTACCCCAACAGTTCAGTAGCTAAAGTAATTATTATTTTAGGTAGGGGACTAGGACTGAACCTAGTGTGACCATCTCCTGGTCTCAGATCATGACTGGGCTGCACTGCATGTCTTGTTCTATAAGGGTGTTCTGGGATGCTGTATTTTATAATTATCTTGAGGCAGATTGTCTGCTGTTCTGTGTTTAAGAGTGACCTACAGCACTGACCTAGCCGATTTGTGCCTTTCATTGTGTAATCTGAGCGAGGCAAATGTGTTGTCTCAGGTTCTGCTGGTTTGAATGGTGTGTGCCGGCATTGGGGAGTGTTAGCCCAGGGAGACAGTGAAAAGTGCTGGTTCTGCTATGTTAGCCAGTGGCCTGGCCTGTGTTTGCTACTCGGAGGTCATACACAGTCATATTTTGGGGAATAATCATTCAGGATACTAATATCATATGCAGCGTACAGTATAAAGCATTTGTAAGTAACCACAGTTCCGGCTATGTCCGGGCACCCGCATATTATGGATTTGTAGTGCACCAGCAACATTGGACTTTCCCACAGTTCCATCTATGTTCAGATGTATATGTGTATAAATATTGCATTTATAACCATGTACAGAATGTAGACATTGTTCTATTTGTAAGTCTATAATTACAGCATGACTGACCTAGGTGCTATCCTGGTTGATGGCAGTAAAGAAGAGCCTTTTTAGGGTGGTTGTGGTCCTCCATTATCGACCTGGCCTTGGTCACGCACTTATTTCTGTACAGGCCAGTGCTGGAAGTAAAAATTCACCCCCCTCCTCACCCATTCTGTGGTGCTGCTGAAGCAATGTGCTGTAATGTACCTCTTCTTAGCAGCTGCCAGTGCTCCCGCCCCATGACTGAGCCCGATATTGGGGGGAGGGGTGAGGGGACTGGAAGATCTCTGGCACCACTTAGTTGCCCTGACCCATCTACAGAAAATTTGATGGCTGGGATAAAGGCAACCCTCCCTTACCCTCCCTTACATACACAATCCCCTCGATTCAAAGAGCAAAAGTTAATTGATTTTGGATCGAGAATCGTAAGTTTGGGTGGGTGTTTTTTCCTGTTTTTTTGGCCATTTCCGACTCGCACGAGCCTACGTACGAATGCGTATATGCTCTTACGTTCATCGGAAGTTCGTTCCTAAATTTTAGGATCAAAACGTAAAACTTAGGATCAAATCCTAAAACTTAGGATCAAATCCTAAAACTTAGGATCAAATCCTAAAACTTAGGATAATCGGATGTGTTTAGGTGTGATTCAGAGAGCAGTTTTCCAACCTCTAAATCCGTTTTAAAAGAAAGCCACTTCCGACACCTTTTAGCAGTCGGATTGCTGTTCTGGAACAGGTTTTTTGGCTATGTGGAGGAGTCTGCGCGTCTTGAGCTCCAATGAACTGCATGTATCAGCATGGCCGAGGCCATAAATTGTATGGCAATGCATACCTGATTCAATACATTGCATGTATGCCTTATAAAAGCATTTTAATGTGGACCTTAAAGTGGACCAACACCCAGAATTTTGACTATCCTGGGTTTTGGTCCACTTCGGCGGGGCACCCCGCTGTGTGAAACCCCCCAGAAAGCCCCAAAATCTTACCTGTCCCCGCTCCCACGTGACTGGATGGTCCAATCCCCGCCAACGTCCAGGCGGGGATCAGGAACGTCCAAGCGGCTGCTGCCGCCGCCGCCGCCTCCCTCGCGTCGCTTTCGCGCGCGCGCGCGCCCCCGCCGGCCATTCGCAGACGGCCGGCGCGCGCACGCCTACAGGGGCGCGAGGGAGGCGGCGGCGGGCGGCCGCCGCCGAAGATCAGGTAAGCGATTTGGGGTGTCTGGGGGGGTTTCACCGGGGTGGGAGGTGATCGGCCCGGGAATCTTATAGATTTCCGGGCCGATCACCTCTCGGTGTTGGTCCACTTTAATTAGTCCTTTGCATGTAAACCTTTATTTGCGTTAATTAAAGAAACTTATGTCCTTTGTTATTTATTTTTACATTGATGTACTAGAATAATATTTTTAGATTGAATTTATTGGTGTAGTTGTTTACCTTTGCTTTGTTGAATTATTTTAGCTCATCTTTGGTCAGATGCATCACACTTACTGAGGAGAGGAGAGCGGGATAAAGTGCAGGATGTGGGTTACTGCTGTATTTTGCACAGACACAGCAGAGCTGGGGGCACGGAAAGGTCAGAAATCAAAGAATGCAGAGCAACACAGTCACAAGGCCCTTTCTGTTTGCAGGCTGCCCGATAATACCTGACCCGCCATCTTGGCTGTTTCTAGACTCATAACATGCAGAAGTTGCTGGGTGTTTTTTAATTTTTGAGAGCAATCTGTATGTAGAGGGTGTGGGTAACCACACACAAAATTTTAAGTTGTACCATTTGAAGCCAAAATATTAAAATTAAATCCACAAGTAAAAAATGCAAGTTAACTAAAAATTAAACAAAGTAAGATTTACTTATGCAAATGCATTCATTAATGGTTGGTTACTACAAAATGAAAGAAATAAAGAAAAATAAAAGACCAAATATTTAGAATGCACTTTAATGAGGTAAGTTTGTAGTGCGCAGCCGCAAGATCAGAAGGATTTACGTCCAGACAAAAAAGGAAAAAGGGCAAAACCAATGTTGCAACCTGAGAAATGAAACGGAAAATTCAGGATGGAAACTGACATAGGTCTGATTCCCGAACTGCCATACGAACAGACGTACATTTTAGGATAGAAACGTATTTGCTTATAGAATCACTCGCAAGTTCATACGAGCGCACGAGCGTTCGGGAAAAATAGGATGATCGGCACCAAAATCAAAGCTGTTACATGTTTCTTTGAATCGACCCTAATGACCTTGGTGCCCAGGGCGATCACCCTGCTCCCCTCTCCTAGAAGCAACCCTGTATTTTTACATGGTCTTTAAGTCAGGGAGCACAGATTGGATTGTGGGCTCCATTGCTTTCACTGCCCTCTTAAACCGGACCTTCAGCATGATTTATTGAAAAGCCCACACCCTTAAAAAACTATTCCCCAGCATCTAAAGTTAATATATTTTAAGTTTTTAGTCACTTATTATTCTTTCCCCCACTGGGCTGCAACTCTGTTCAGGACTTTAGGATACGGGCGCCGCCATCTTGCCTCAGAAGCATTACACTTACTGAGGAGAGAAGAGTGGGATAAAGTACAGGGGGGCGGGTTATAGTTGTGCTTTGCTCAGACAGAGCAGAGCCGAGGTCAGGAAAATACAATTCTGTGAGTACTCACCTGTAGAATTGTTTTTGGAGTATACAGCACGTAGTAGTATACAGGACGTTTGAAAAGGACGTGGGAAAAGAAAACACCCTACAGGGAAGAGACTTGGACTCACACCAGGCAATGTAAGCATGCCAGACCCTGTAATAGATAAAAGACAAGGACTTCTTCCTAGTCCTAATCATGGTATCAACAACAGAAGCAAGTAACCCCTTTTCCATCAAGATGGAGGTTTCAGCAGCCAAGCCGTTAAAGCCAGCGTTTGTAAATTGGGGTGGCGTAGCTGCCCCTGAGTGAGGAGATCTGGATCCTTGGGCAAGACGTACCGGTCTACTGCCAACTGCACGACGTCTGCGAACCAAACCCTTCTTGGCCAACAAGGGGCCACCAGGATGGCAGGTACCTGCTCCTGGACTGTCTTGCGCATGACCCTGCCCAGGAGAGGAAACAGAGGGAACACATAGAGAAGCCGAAACTTCTTCCAAGGAATAGCCAATGCATCCGTGGTGAAGGCCAGAGGAACCTGAGACAGAGAGACAAATCTGGGAAGTTTGTGATTGTGACGAAATGCAAACAGGTCCATGTCCGGCTGCCCCCAGCAATGACACAGGGAGAGAACACCCGGTTGTTGAGGGACCATTCCCCCATACAAGACGTCCTCCTGCTCAGGGAGTCCGCCTCCTGGTTCTCCACCCCCGGAATGTAGACCACTGAGATGCCGGGAACATGCTGTTCCGCCCAAGACAGGATCAGGGATACTTCCTTGAAGGCTCACTTGCTCCGAGTTCCTCCCTGATGAATGATGTAGGCAACCGCGGATCTGAACAGCCCGACCCCGAAGGTGAGTGGTCAGGCGAGAAAGAACCAATCTGATCGCCCTCAGTTCCAGGACTTTGATAGAAGCATGGGCCTCTTGTGGGCTCCACCGACCCTGGAACCTCAGGGACTTCTAGAAGCCTCCACAACTGGTCAGACCGGCATCTGTGGTGACCTTCTCCCAGCATGGGGGCAGGAAGGTCCTGCCCAGTAGAAGGTTCCTTGAGTCCAGCCACGGCGAGAGGGACCGTCTGGCCAGAGGGGACAGAGCAAACTCTTGATCCAAGGACACAGGGTGTGAAACTGAACAAATGGGACTGCCTCAAAGCAGGGCACCATCAGGCCCACCAACTGCATCCCCTGATGGATGGAGGGATGAGGACATGATAGCAGAGCCCGAGCCTGCATCTGAAGAACCTTCTGCTGAGGAAGGAACACCCCAACCTGAGAGGTATCCAGAGTCATGCCCAGAAAGGACCTCGCCAAGGACGGGGACAGAGAAGACTTCGGAAAGTTGAAAACCCAGCCAAAGGACTCCAGAGTGGAGGTCACCATATGAGTGTCCTGCTCGGCCCGAGGAAAGGACTGGGCCGCACTCAGGATGCCGTCTAGGTAAGGAATGATGCGGATGCCCTGGATCCGTAGCAGAGCCATCACTCCCGCCAGTATCTTGGCGAACACCCGAGGTGCCGAGGTGATACTGAAGGGCATAGCCGCAGACTGGTAATGCTGATCCTCCAGTGTGAACCTTAGAAATCTCTGATGACCTGGAAAGATAGGCACATGAAGATAAGCATCCTTGATGTCCACAGTGGTCATGAAGTCGCCCGGGCGAAGGGTACTGACAGCAGAGCGTAGCGTCTCCATACGAAAATGCTTGAATCTGACAATTTGTAAAGTCCCTTCAGATCTTGTAACCGGAGGACAATACCTCCTGTATCCACCGGTCTGAGACGTGAAGCCTCCAGACATGAGCAAAGAGCCGAAACCGCCCCCCCCCAGCCAGATGGGTGAGGGCGCCCCTTCATTCCTGAGGGGGCTTGTGAGAGGGTTTGGGCTTGGTATCCAGGAGAGACCGGGACGACCACGGGATCTGCAACGGCCCCAAGAATCTCTGCGGCCACTAGAGAAGAGGGAGCCACGACCTCCTCTGGGAGCCGAAAGGAAGGGAGGAGGATGGATGACCCCCGAAATGGCCTCTAAATCAGAACAAAGTAAGAGAGTACTATAGTCCCCCCAACCCCCCCCCCCCCCCCCCCGCTACCAGCTGAAGCACCATCAAGGAGACGCTTGAGCAGCCTCTTGAGGGCAATAGCAGTAACGGCAGCACCACAGGTCGGACGCAATCCAGCCCCCACACAGGTAAAAGCATGGCAGGCCAATTGATCCTTGCGCCGGTCCTCACCAACCCTCAGAGAGGTAGTGTCAGGGGAAGGCATGACCGTATTTTGGACAAGCCTTCTTAACAAGATCAGCAGGAAAGGGATACCTTTTATCCAACCCTTGGGCACAGCAGGCAGCCTGCTAGGACGTTCCCATTCTTTAAGTACCAAAATGGTAAAATGTTCCTGCTCAGGGAACTCTGGACGCTGTTTACCAGGGCAAAAGAGCTCCCCCTGCTTTCTCTTAGCCACCTCAGGGGCAGCAATGTGCAATATATCAAAAATATGTGACAGCAGATTATCAGTGTCCTCAGGGTACCATGAATCCTCTCCGGACACCGACCCAGGGTCACTATCGCAACCCTCCTGCTGGTTCCCGAGGAGTCAGAATCCTGGGAAAGTCCCCCCATCTCAAGGGGGTGACAGCCACCAAACTCATCAATCCCCACATACACCTTAGCAAGGGGGGAGGGCCTGGGATCCAGGTGCCGCTTCTTGCCAGAGGCCTTCCTAGGAACAGGCCTAGCAAGCTGCTTTTCAATGTTAGCCACCCGCAGAGCCAAATCAGAATGAGACTCCCTGCTAACAGTGCCCTCACAGGGGCCTAGTTGTAGGAGCTGGGGAGTAGGGGAAGCAGAGGGAGGCACAGAGCTGGGAAGCTAAGCAGGCAAACCAGCTTGTAGCGCAATGACACTGTCAGCACACGGCATTCGCACACCATGACACTGTTAATCACAGGGGATACCCACACATGGAACACAGCAGGGCTTGCCCCGCAGGGCCCCCAAGCACTCTATCCCCTGAAGCCTCCATATGGTGATTAACACAGGCGCAATAGACCAGTAGTGGGTAAAGGCTTAAGACAGAATCCACCCGGGATGCCCTCCCACGGGATGCCCCCAGAAGTCTATTTTGTGAAGGGGGAGTGAGGGGGAGGAAGGAGTAAGCCGGGAGAACCACAACCCAATGGTATCCTGCCTGAAAGACATAAGTAAAAATACACATGAGCATCCCGCAGCACATGAAAATCCCAGGGTCAATAAACCCCCCCCCCCCCCCCAAGGGGGACTCACGGACCAAAGACACTGCGGGGTCACTCAGGCACAGACCGCTAGGTAAAGCGATACACCAGGCAAAGCAGCGCTGCAGCCGGGAATGAAGAAAACCAGACACACAGGTTGTACAAAATGGCGCCGGCTGAGGTACCTCGAGGGGCGGGCCGCAGGGGAACAGCGTGATCCACAGCATCACCAGGCCCTGCCCCCCCTCGAAGAGCGCGAAAACGTGACCCGGCCGGGGCCATGACAGGCTCACCATAAAGCCTATGGCCGGCTCCCCTTTGTAGTACAGGGTCTGCGGCTTGGAGCTGCGCTCCAGGAGCACTTGACCCTAGTGCTCTTCTAACTTCACCCGATCTGTCAGCCGAGGCTGGGAGGCAGTGGGAGTCCAGAATCGGATGGGAATAGACTTGCAGGGCCGCAGGCTTGGTTGCCTCGCTCACCTGCGCAAGAGAGAGAGAGCCATTTTCTATCTTCGCAGTCCGACTGCAGAAGGAAACTGGGAATTTGTGGGAGGTTCCTGGCTTTTTATAGGGTCGGGAGATGCCACATGTCTTTCTGCAGTCCACTGCGCCACCTTGTGGCGGATAACCCAGACATAAGGAATAAGTGAAACAGGACGTGCTGTATACTTGGAAAAAGGTCAGCAATCCCAGAATGCAGAGCAGCACAGTCAGAAGGAACTTCCTGATGCTCCATGAGCCGCCATCTTGGATGTTTAAAGGCTCATAACATGCAGTAGATGCAGGTAGGATTTTTAATGTGAGCAATCTGTATGTACAGGGTGTGGGAAACATATCAAATAGGCTCCTATTCAGAGTGAAGGACAGCTTTAAGGGCCTATTTATGCTGCCTAAGATGCTGCTCACAAGTCCAATGCATGTGTAGAAGATGTGAGCACTTGTTCACAGTTTAGAGCCCTTGAAAGTCATGGATCTAGTTGGACAGGGCTTTCCTGTTTCAGTGCCACACGCATCACCATTGGCAGTGGGGGGGGCATGTACAGCATTATGCACAACACAAGCAGTTAAAGCTGCCAACAAACTAGGAATACAGATGGCTGATGGGAAAAGAGAATAATAAAGCACATTTACAGAAGCACCCTGAAAGCCAAATGGTCAGCAGTAAGGGTACCCTCACTTGGCTTTCTGTGTTTCTCCTCTCCCTATGTACTTCCCTACACACATCAGGTGAACGTTGACAGCAATATATTCTATACTCCATATTAAGACTGAAGCTAAGACTACTAAAAAAAACAAGAAAATGTAATGTTTATTGGACGATTAAAGCATAGGTAAGGCCACAAATGACTATACTTACTTTGCCTCCTGCAGGATGGATCCCTCAAATTGAGGCTCTGGAACTCTCGACTTCTGTGTGGGATCACTGTCAGCATTGGAACTGACAACGGAAGAACATACTGTAGTCTGCCAGGCTGTGAAGGATCAATCTTGTTGGTAGTATAGAAGATTATTCTTAGTGTACATCCCGTCCCGTTGCAAAAGATATCCTTACAAATGGGTTATTCCTCTTCAGATGTCACGTGACTGCAGAGCAGAAAAAGTGGCCCCTCCCGGCCCATATATACCGTTCCCAAAGAACCCCAGATTTTCTCTGCAGTCACGGACTGCCAGGACGAGAAAGTGGCTCTCTCTTTTCAGGCAGGTGAGCGGGGTCTTTGACCCTATGGACCTGTTTAGCTATTCCCCACCCGATTCTGTTCTTGTTTTACTGCCTCCCAGCCTCGGCTGTAGCGTTCGGGTGACGGTAGACAGCACCATATTTAGGTGCCAAGGAGCTAGGCTCCGCCGCAACTCCCCCACCAAAGGGTAGACGGTTCAGGCCATGGTGTGCCTTATGAGATGCCCTGCCCGCATTTGTGCCTGTCATTCCCTTCCCTCTATAGTGGTTCCCGGACCGCTGTCTCCCTTTGTTCTTCTGTGTCTCTCAGGGAAAGGGGGGGGGTGTTCATTGTATCTGAGGTATCCTGTATTGTGTGGCACCTTTAATTCTAGGCTCTGGCTTATGCGGAGCGCTTTAGAAATGATCCCTGTCTGGTTGCACTGGTGTTCTTTTTTGTTACTTCATGCTGTTGTACACCGCTTGGCTTGAGGCAGCGACATTTACCTCAGAAGCGTCGGAGCAGCCATTGGCTGTCCTGCTCACGTGGGCACGTCTTTTCACGCTCTTTCGAGGGTGGTGGGCGGGGTGCGTCACTCCCCCGCGGCATGCCCCTCGAGGTATATGTCCGGGGCGCCATCTTGTCTCGGCGGTGCAGTGAGGTGGTCGTTCCGTGTGTGGTCTGTAAATGCCCTCGCGGGCAGTTTTTTAGCTTTAACTATATTATGCTGGTGCTAACGGGATCTTTTTCTGTCTTTTAGGCCTGTAGAATCAATGGTTTCTCCCGGCCTTTACATTCATTAAAGGGATATTGTTTAATATTTAAAATCATCCCACTTCCCTTGCGGTGCATTGGGGGCATCCCGGGTTTGCTTCGGCATTATTACCATTTGGCCTTGTGAGCCACAATAATCACCATATGGAGGCTTTTCAAGACATTCCCAACGATTCAAAGAGCAAAAGTTAATTGATTTCAGATCGAGAATCGTAAGTTTGGGTGGGTGTTAGTCATTTTTTCCTGTTTTTTTGGCCATTTCCGACTCGCACGAGCCTACGTACGAATTCGTATATGCTCTTACGATCATCGCAAGTTCGTTCCTAAATTTTAGGATCAAAACGTAAAACTTAGGATCAAATCCTAAAACTTAGGATCAAAACGTAAAACTTAGGATAATTGGATGTGTTTAGGTGTGATTCAGAGAACAGTTTTCCAACCTCTAAATACGTTTTAAAAGAAAGCCACTGCCGACACCTTTTAGCAGTCGGATTGCTGTTCGTGAACAGGTTTTTTGGCTATGTGGAGGAGTCTGCGCGTCTTGAGCTCCAATGAACTGCATGTATCAGCATGGCCGAGGCCATAAATTGTATGGCAATGCATACCTGATTCAATACATTTCATGTATGCCTTATAAAAGCATTTTAATGTGGACCTTAATTAGTCCTTTGCATGTAAACCTTTATTTTGCAATATATTTTTGCGTTAATTAAAGAAACTTATGTCCTTTGTTATTTATTTTTAAATTGATGTACTAGAATAACATTTTTAGATTGAATTTATTGGTGTAGTTGTTTACCTTTGCTTTGTTTAATTATTTAAGCTCATCTTTGGTCAGATGCATCACACTTACTGAGGAGAGGAGAGCGGGATAAAGTGCAGGATGTGGGTTACTGCTGTATTTTGCACAGACACAGCACAGCTGGGGGCACGGAAAGGTCAGAAATCAAAGAATGCTGAGCAACACAGTCACAAGGCCCTTTCTGTTTGCAGGCTGCCCGATAATACCTGACCCGCCATCTTGGCTGTTTCTAGACTCATAACATGCAGAAGTTGCTGGGTGTTTTTTTATATTTGAGAGCAATCTGTATGGAGAGGGTGTGGGTAACCACACACAAAATTTTAAGTTGTACCATTTTAAGCCAAAATATTAAAATTAAATCCACAAGTAAAAAATGCAAGTTAACTAAAAATTAAACAAAGTAAGATTTACTTATGCAAATGCATTCATTAATGGTTGGTTACTACAAAATGAAAGAAATAAAGAAAAATAAAAGACCAAATATTTAGAATGCACTTTAATGAGGTAAGTTTGTAGTGCGCAGCCGCAAGATCAGAAGGATTTACGTCCAGACAAAAAAGGAAAAAGGGCAAAACCAATGTTGCAACCTGAGAAATGAAACGGAAAATTCAGGATGGAAACTGACATAGGTCTGATTCCCGAACTGCCATACGAACGGACGTACATTTTAGGATAGAAACGTATTTGCTTATAGAATCACTCGCAAGTTCATACGAACGCACGAGCGTACGGGAAAAATAGGATGATCGGCACCAAAATCCAAGCTGTTACATGTTTCTTTGAATCGACCCTATTGAGTCCGGGGTTCCTTCGGGACAAGGCCGGTTCTGTACTGATTGTGGGGTTTCCCCTGTACCTGGCGACTTCAAGGTCTGTCTCTCCTGCACCCAGCAGACTGTTGCGCAGTTATCTGGGATGCCCCTGCTTGGGGCCGCTTCCCCTGAGGCCTTGCCTACTCCGTCTCTCTCACATTCGGCTCAGGTGGTGGCACATGCTTCTGGGGATGCCCAACCTGATCTTGCTTCTAGATTGGCCGATCTGGAGAGGCGGATGGGTGGTTATGAGCCGCGCAAGGCTATTGGCAAGACACTGCATTTGATTGATAATTCCTGTTTGCCCCATGACTTCTGAAGCGCTGGAAGACATTGTTGGTTATTCCTCGGAGGGGGAATTATTTTCTGAGTCTGAGGATCAGAATAGGTCTTTTGATGAGCCAATGTCTGGGTCCAAGCCTTGGGATACAGCTGATACTGATAGGCTTCTTGCCCATTTATTTGAGGTGCTTTAAATTGCTTCCCCTGTTGCTCCCCCACAGCAGCAGGGAGAGTTATTTTGTGCTGCTAAACCACGCTGGGAATTCCCGGCTCAGGCTCATTTTAAAAATCTCATTTTACATGAATGGGAAAAACCCAGTAGGCTTCCAGGTGTACCTAAAAGCTGGGACAAGAGGTATCCCTTTCCCATGGATACCGCTAAATTGAGGTTGAGGCACCAATTCTGGGACTGTCTCATACCTCTGTGCTGCACTCACCTGATACTACCACCTTAAAAGATGTGGAAGACCGGCGCATTAATCAGCTGGCTACACATGGTTTTGCCTGTGCGGGGACCACACTGCGGTGTGTGCATCTGCTATTACTACTGTGGCAATTAGAAGATTGATCAGATGTGCCTTAGAAGGTGGTTCTGCGGCTTTGGGCAGAGATGTTTTTAACTGGCTTATGTATTGTGAGGAATTTACTTCTTATGTCCTTGCTGCCCTAGAGGATGCCATTAGAATGTGTGCCAGAACCTCTGCCCTGCTGGTTGCCTTACGCCGCTCTGTTTTGCTGCGCCAATGGATGGCTGATATTGCTGCTAAAAAGGCTCTTACTGGGGACCCTTTTAAAGGTCTACGCCTTTTTGGAGAACGTCTGGATCTGTTTGCCAAGGAAGGTAAGCTGCCTCAGCGCAAGAAGCCACTCAGGCCCTTTCGGGGGTCCAGGCTCTTTCCCCCTTTTATTTCCCCAGAAGAGGAAGGGGAACTCCACCCGCGGGAGGCCGTGGTGAGTCATGGGGCAGAGGCAGAGGACGTGGTAGACCCGGTCCTTCCTGGGGTGCTAAGCCAAAATCCTCTCCCAAACCTCCACAGGAATGAAGGGGCGCCCTTACCCATCCGGGTGGGGTGATGGCTTCGGTTTTTTGCTCACATCTGGAGACGTCTTGTCTCAGACCGGTGGATTCAGGAGGTAGTCTCCTCCGGTTACAAGATAGAGTTTATATCCTGGCCGCCCCCAAGATTCACATATTCACGGATGGCGCAGGACCCTCTGTCAGCTCAGTGTCTGTGCTTGGCTGTCCAAAATCTACTGGAATTGGGGGTCATTTGCCCGGTCCCTCCGTGGGTAAGGGGCAGGGGCTATTATTCCAATCTTGTCACTGTTCCAAAAAAGGAAGGATCAGTCAGGCCTATCCTGGATTTAAAGCTCCTCAACAAATTTGTCAGATTCAGGCACATTCGCATGGAGACTCTGCATTGTGCCATAAATTCCCTTCATCCAGGGGACTTCCTGGCCTCTATAGACATCAAAGATGCTTGCCTTCATGTGCCTATTTTTGCAGGCCATCAAAAATTTCTCAGGTTCACAGTGGAAGACCAGCATTACCAGTTTGTGGCTCTGCCATTCGGTCTTACCTCGGCTCCCAGGGTGTTTACCAAGGTGCTGGCAGGAGTTAAGGCTCTGTTGAGATCTCAGGGTATTCGCATTCTTCCTTATCTGGACGACATTCTTGTAGTTTCCCAAACTTTGCAACAAGCAGAGTTGGATGTTCAGCAGGTGGTATCCACTCTGGAAATGTTTGGTTGGGTGATCAACCTTCCCAAATCTTCCCTGTCTCCTTCCAGAGTACAGCTTTTTCTGGGCATGACTCTTCTTCCTCAGCTAAAGTTAGAGGGTCTTCAGGCACAAACACAGCTCCTTCTTTCTTGCTCTCATCCGTCCATCAGACAGGCAATGCAGTTGGTGGGTTTGATGGTGTCCAGCTTCGAGGCTGTCCCATACGCTCAGTTTCACATGAGGCCTCTCCAGGTTCATCTCTTGTCAGTATGGGATCGGGACCCTGGGTCCCTGGATCAGGTATTTGTTCTGTCACCTCTGGTCAGGAGGTCTCTGTCATGGTGGCTGAACTCAAGGAATCTGCTAGTGAGCAGATCCTTTCTGACTTCCTGCTGGTAGGTGGTCACCACGGATGCCAGCCTGACAGGTTGGGAGGGCTTTTGGACGTCACTGAAATTCCAGGGGCAGTGGGGTCCTCAGGAGGCCCATGCCCCAATCAACATTCTGGAACTGAAGGTAGTGAGGTTAGTGCTTTACCAGCTGACCATGCACCTTCGGGGTCTGGCGGTTCATATCCGCTCAGACAACAAGACAGTGGTTGCTTACATCAATCATCAGGGAGGAACCAGGAGCAAGAGGGCTCTCAAGGAAGTATCCCTGATTCTGTCCTGGGCAGAGGACAATGTTCCCTGCATATCAGCGGTGTACATTCCGGGAGTGGAGAATCTGGAAGCAGACTCTCTGAGCAAGGGCTTCTCTCATGGGCGAGTGGTCCCTCAGCAACAGGGTGTTTCACTCTCTGTGTCTCCGTTGGGGCCAGCCGGATGTGGATCTCTTTGCGTCACGCCACAATCACAAGCTTCCAACCTTTGTATCCCTGTCACAGGATCCCCTGGCCCTGGCAGTGGATGCTCTGGCAATGTCCTGGGAGAGCTTTCAGCTCCTTTATGTTTTTTCCTCCGTTTCCTCTGCTGGGCAAGGTGTTGTGCAAAATAGCCCAGGAGGGAGTGCCAGCCATTCTGATGGCCCCGTGTTGGCCAAGAAGAATTTGGTTCGCAGATATCGTACAGTTGGCAGTAGATCAGTTCGTCCTGCCCCTGGTGCCAGACCACTCAGGGGCGGCTCCGTCACCCCAGCTTTTGCCATTTTGGCAAACAACCTATTACAGTACATACATGTAAATGTCACTCAATTAGTTGCAAACTGCAGTGTTACCAATACCGTAGCTCTGCAGGTTACGAAACATATATGACATTTCTAAGAAACAAACACTTTGTTGACAGATAAAAGAACATTTACACATGTTAAAAGCATGACATGCACAAAATGAAACTGTCATGACATGACTAAATTTCACCACTACACAATCAGCCAATGAAAATAAAGGCATACTCGCCTTCACTGGTGCAGTTCCAGGTTGCATTTGCTCAGGTATAGAGAAGCACAAGTGTATGGTAGTCATGGTGTTCCGGTCCTGCCTTATTTGGACAATAAATAAATACACCTGGATACCAAGGCGACGAGTTTCAGGTTCCTGACTTTCTACCACATCTACATCAATCCTGGGCCTGATGGGAGCCTCCATGGGGGCAATCTCATCGGCCCAGCTTCACACCAAATCTCTCCAGCTTCATATCCTAGCGACAAGTCAGGCCTGAGATGGTGGCTGCAGTCTACCCAGCTTTGGGTTTCCAGGGCACACTTTTGAACCCCTTCACACATTTTATTGTTTGAATTGGGGAATTAAGTTAGCCTGGTTTCTTTGCATGTACATTTTTGAAGAAATGGCTCCAAAAGTGTGTCTCAGATTTGTCAGAGCTATTTATTATACATATTTTTTTACAAATTGGTTCTGTGACCCAACTGTTTCTAAGTATTTCTTAGATATGTGGAAGGTGTTGGGCTGAACAAGGGAGTCTTTCAGAGTCATTCTGGTTGTGTCATGGGAAGGTAATAGTAAGGGAAGTGCCCATCTGTCTATTATTTCACCTGTCTAGCACAGTGACTAAAAAATTTTATTTTTTTTTTCTTTGAATTCACTTAAAACATGCTTCAATATGCTAGAAGTAGACATTTATTTGGTGGTTTCAGAAACTAGATACTGATATAATAAACATGGGAGACATTGTTGTCTAAACAATCATGAGTTAGAAATTCAGTGCGATGTGATACTGTTAGTTAAAATGTCTGTTCTCTCTGAACAATTCTAGTACACAGTATACATGACTGAACACGCCCTTACTTCCTTGTTTTGTGCTGTTTTTCTTCTATTTTGCCTTTTATCTATCAATTAATTAATCCAAAATAAGACATAAGTATGAGAGGTCACCAAGCAATTTAGATTTCAAAACATGTTTATGTTTGACTGCTTACAGTTGTGCTTTGTTTACTTATATTTATATAAAGGATTTCTACTTATTTTTTTCAGGGCTATTTGGCAGTGTTAGCTAAGTTTTGTTTATGATCCTGTCTTGCATTATATATGACTGTACCTTTGGGAATTAAAACTAAAATATACATTGAATAAAGATGTATACAGCACCATCATATTTACTTTGGGGTTTATAGTATAGTGAACGAACAAGAGTGGTACAGACAATGCAAATACTTAATTATAAAATACAAAAACAAAGTAGAGTTAACACATATCCAGTGGCAGTTACAATATATAAAAGGAACCCTAAGCTTACAGTCTAAACTGATAAGGAAAAGCAAGCGGTAGAGACGTTGTTACAGCATTATTACAGTCTTTTAGCTTATCTCGACCCGCGAACCTAACCTCAGCTGCTGACCTTTATGTTTTGCTAAATCCAGGGTAAACCAGTAATCCTATAGGGCTAACAAATAATTAGACCAAAGGGATAAATGTCATTTCTAACTACATTTGTAATAGAATTTATAAACCCACCAATGCATCATATGCTAATAGCTTTATTACTATACAATTTACTACCAGGTATAAGCTCTGTGCTGTACATTGTTAAAGCACACACAAACACAGGATCTTCTTGATTTGGAATGTCCTGCTGTGTGAACCCCCAGAATTGGGTGATTGAGTTTTTTAAACTCTAGGGTTGGATGCGTATGGTTTTGGTCCCCTTTAAGGCATTATTAAGCAAACACTGTGTTGCTTCTGATGGTATATGTATAATACTGTTATTATAAACTTAATAACATCTAAAACAAAGAAATACATAAAAAGAAATTAACCTGCTCTATACCTATATGAAAATCGGATAATTCACTTACCTTTCCGGTAATTTTCCTTTCCTGGCGCCTCCATGGTGGCATCCTAAGGGATAAATGGTTGTCTACTAACCCGTATAGGACCATGTTTATAAATGTGTGGCCACACCCCTCCCTGCAATATTTATATTATGGTGTATGTCGCCATGGGCACTGGGATAGGAACATTTCCAGAAAGGGGAGTATGAATTTTCCATTTTTCTGGTGTCTCCATGGTGGTATACTAAGGGAAATAACTAGTTGAATCAAGCGTGGGATGCTGAAAACTTCCGATAAGTACTGTATATTTTCTTTACTGAACTCTTCTTTAAGTTCTAGACATCTTTTTAGGCAAGAGGCCACATCCAGCAGATGAACGGAATGCAGATGTGCTTCATGAAAAGAACGTAAGTGCAGTTCCGTATCCAGGTGGAAGGTTGATGCAACCTTAGGGATAAACCCCCTCATTGGTCGGAGCTTGACCTGGTCATGTAAAAGAAGAATGTAGGGGTCTTCTGAATCTAGTGTCTTTCTGATCCTCTTGTTGCAGATGCAAATGCAGGGAACATTTGTCTAGCGGTAGAAAGTATTCTCGGCTAAGGAACTGAAGAAGTTTCTCAAGGTCCCATTGAGGAAAAGGTGACTTCCTGGGGGTCTCATCCAAATTACTGCCTTGAAGAATTGGATCGTTAACATATGGGATGCCCATTATCTTCAATCTAAAGCCGAAATCGTGGAAAACTTACCCTTCAGGCCTCGGACTCAGGCTCTTGGCCAAACCATCTGGCAAGATTTGTTTGACTCCGAAGTCTGAAATCGACATCTCTGTTTTCCCCAAATTTCTGTAGTATAGTTTGTAGTTAGTTTTTGGGCTTTGAGGACCTTTGCTGGGCAGCCTTGTCTCAGTGATGACCTCCTCTCAACAGCTAAGCTGTCAGATTCATCCGAGCAGGATTGGGTGTAGTTCTTGGTCTTGATGGATAAGATCTCTGTCTTGTGCCAAGAACACTGGTTGAGAACCATCTGCTGAACTAGAGGAAACCAAGGTCTCCTTGGCTAATAGGGAATGTTTGTGATCATCTTCAATGTCTTAAGCGTTGTAAGAAATTGAAGACTAGGTATATTGGGAATGCGTATGACATTTTGAGCCTCTATTCTTGAGCCATCATGTCTACCCCCTCTGCATTTGCACAAGGGAACCTGCTGAAGAAACGTTGAACCTTGTTGTTCCCCTGTGGCACAAACAGGTCCACCTCCAGAAGACCTCTTTTCCTAACTAATTGATTGAATTGACGCTGGATTCTAAAGTCTTCAAAGCCCACTCCTTGCAATGCGCAACTTTCACACTGGCTCTAAGTCAATCGGCCGCCATTACCGGAGCCCCGGCAGCGAGAGGCATGCTGACGTGTCTCACTTTCACTTCTCCTGGAACTTGCGCTGCTGTCCCAGGTGTAATTGCTGGAGTTTCACCAGCCATTCTGTCTATTCCCAGTAACCACCATCCAGGAAAGAACACTGATCCAGAATTACAGCTCACGACAGGCAGCTATCTTGGCCCATACAAATCCTTACAGGGTCCAGGCGAGTAAATAATGGGGGAGTTATTTGAGGTGCTATTATAGCTATATCTCGCCAATGCTGCACTGTGCTATTAGCCACAGTGCATCTAAAAAAGCAAGACCAAATCACTGATAAAATCCATACTACCTGATCCATGCAGGAATGAGGACAAAAAGGAATATCAGGGAGGGCTATTAACTATTTAACCCTTAGCATACCACCATGGAGACACCAGGAAAAATAAAGCCCAACTCCAGATACTTTTTAGAGGGATTGACCACCCAAATTAGAAAACAAAAGGGTACTCACCTTTTGTCCCCTACAGCTGATTGTTCCTACTCCGCCAATCAGCAACTCATCCTGCGCACGCTACGCTCAAACTCCTGTCACGTCCTAGTTGGATTTGCGCCCTTCCACCACACCCTCTCCATTCAATAACATGTTTCTTCCTCTGGTTATATATGGCTATGTCATGCTTGCCCACACATAAGAATTTTTCATCCACCTGCGCAGTGCAACAAACACAGTGAGTGAAGTTGAACCAAAACCCACATCCCGACAGCCTTGCAATCTATAAGATTCCAGGGCCGCTAGATTCTCTCCCCCGGGGGAATCAAGGAACAGGAGGCCTTGCTGTGTGAAAGTCCCCAAGTCACCGAGAAACCCACGTTCTTTCCCACTCCAACAGCGCATATGTGAGCAGCAGCCGCATCCCCGCTAACCCATTTAGCAGGGCATGTGCCCACACCAGGTATTTGTTTTTGTGTCATCCTTGCATGGGGCCATGCCAATCTACTCTCGATCATTCCAATTTTAGTATGTGCTGCAGAAACAAGCAGGAGTGGACGTGTCAGGCATGGCAGGTCCTCTGTGACTGATGGCGGGGGGCATAAGCTGGACACAGAAGTGGCGGTGACTGAAGTCCGAGCCCAGACAGTGCGGGATACAATCCATCGATCCCAGTGAGTTACTGATCATCAGAGTAGGACCAGCTGTGAGGCACAAAAGGTGGGTACCTTTTTGTTATTTTATTTGTGTTCAATCCCTTTAAAAGGGAACCCCTCCTCTCTCCAGTATTTCTGTCACTAAAGGCTACAATTAGGTCACATACAGCAAAAGGCATTGCTGTGGCTTTAAACCTTCCAGCGTCTTTAAAAAAAACAAATAATGTTTGGGCTGTACTTTACATTTTTACTTCACATATGTTACAACTCTGCAACCCCAAATCCCAAAAAGTTGGGATACTGTGTAAAATGTGAAGAAAATTAGAATGTATTGATTTGGAGTGAGAATTTGGAAATCTCACTATAGTTTACCATATATTTTTGTCAGATTTTCTTCCTTTTTCCACATTATTCTCTCTCTCCTCTACAGAACTATGGCTAGGTATATATTGATAAGAAAAAACATTGGCTTTGAGCAGAATGACAGGAGAAAGGGTCATAAAAATAACTGAGATGCCTCGGCAACTTGATGATCTAAAGCCATTAGAGTTTCAATAAAACAAGGTTTCCAAAATGATAGTCCTTTATAGCTTTTTGCTATTAAAGCTATTATACTCTGGGAACACTAACTCTAATAACCATTCCACACATTGGGCATTCCTATCTCAGAACACCTCATATTCATCAAACCTAAGTACTGCGTAATTTGAATTAATCATATTTTGATACAATCTGAAAGCTCATGGCATTCCTGGCAAATGGTATAATTTTTCTTTAGTTGGATGCTTGTTTTATTGGTGTTGTTAGAATGGTCATACAGAGGGCCCGATTGGTTGTGTGTGTGATCACTTCACCTTCCTTGCCCTGAAAATCTGAAAACCCATACTAAGGTATATAACTTTTCAGAATTTTAATGTAATCGGTTTTTATTGATTTTTTAAAACAACAAGTTGTATACAAACACAAGGGGGGTGGGGGAAGGGAATACAGAAAGCAAGGGGTAAGGGGATGGAAACAACATATCGTGTAGCACATATGAGATCGGCTTTATGACACATAGGGTGAATTGCATACATCAAACTTCAGTTCAATACATCATGACTCTGTTCCGTGGGTGGGTTTTCCCAGCCGTACCTCTATTACTCGATAAGATCCATGGGGGCCTGTGCAGGTCCCGTACAAATAACCAAAGTAATCTCCCACTGGGAAACAGACGTACCGCAAAGGTGCAAAGCTATAACAGTGAGGGGAAGGGTACGTAGGGGTGGAGGGGAGAAGGACAAGGGCGAAGGGGGGGGGGGATGGTCGGAGTAGTAGGCCACCTAGTCAGCCCCAATTGTTCGGAGGTGATTGGGTTTGATTTCTACTACGCCTCCTGTACGAGCCTGTGTGGAGTCTCCAGAACATTTCATGATCCGGGTAGAGCTGACGGACCTCGAGGACCCCCTTAATATGGCTAACTATGTACTCGTAGCTGCTCACAACAGCTCAGGTAAGCGGGTGTCCCGGAAGTCCAACCAGCCCGCCCAAACCAATACATATCTGCTGGCGGATTCCGGGTCGACAGCAATTAGGCTCTCTAAATATCGTATAGACTCCAACTCCTGTACCCATTCCGCCAGTGTGGGGGGGTCTGCCGACTTCCAGTGTCTAGGAATGACTGCTCTCATGGCCGCCAGGAAGAAGCGGAGGACATCCCTCTTAGCGCTGGATATAGAGCAGGGAAGCAACGATAGGAGCGCCAGCTGGGGCGTATTCAGAATGAGTGTGCCCGACACCTGTCCATAGATGCAGAGGATTTCGTCCCACAAAGATTTAATGCTTGGGCAGCTCCACCAAATGTGGATCATATTCCCCTCCTCCTGCTGGCATCTCCAGCATACACTGGGGGTACTTTTGTCAAATCTATGGATATCTGCAGGGCACCTATACCATCGTGAGAGGATTTTATAGTTGCGCTCATTGGTGGCTGTGGCTACGGAGGAGCCATGGGTACAGGCATAAATCTTAGTTAAGTCATTTTCAGAGAGCGGGAGACCCAGTTCTCTTTCCCACTTTTCAATGAATCTGGGTGGCCCCGTGTGAAGAGATTTGGATAAGAGTTTATAGAGCCTTGAGATCATATGGTCGGGGGAGGTGTCTTGCAGGATCAGGGACTCTAGCGTTGTGGGGGGGATCCGGGCCCTTTCCACCATATTATTGGATGATAGGAAGGTACATAGCTGTCTGTGCAGCAGCCAGGAGATACGCTTGTTCCCTGCTCTAGCCCTCAAGTCATCCAGGGTGGGGATGGTTCCGTCTCGCATCACCTGGCCCACCGTTATACCCTCGGAAGCCTCCCAAATGAGGAAGCTCCTAGAAAGCATGCCTGGTTCAAATGCTGGGTTATCAAAGATCGGCGTGAGGGGGCCGGGTCTACGAACCAAGGTGTGTTTGTGTTGGAGTGGGTCCCACACATCCAGGAAATGTTGCATAAGATATGGTAGGGTCCCTTTCTGTGGCCGGGTTAGAGGGGCAGCCCATACTATTGTGGAAGGGTTGAACCGAGAGAGTGACTTCTCCAACTGAACCCACAGTTTTTCCTTTCCTCTATGTGTCCAGTCCACTAAACGTTGTAGGACCGCCGCCGCATGATATATTTTTATGTCAGGGAGTCCCATGCCCCCGTCCCCTCTGCCTCTCGAGAGCGTCGCTAGTCTAATCCTAGGTCTAGAGGACCCCCACACAAATTTTGAGAATATTGAGCTCAGTTTTTTAAAAAAGCTGCTGGGCAGGCCTATCGGGGCAGTCTGAAACACATACAGAAGTTTAGGAAGTATGTCCATCTTTAGGCTATTAACCCTGCCAAACCAGGTGATCGGTCTCTTTGTGTAAGCCTCTAAGTCCTTTCCTATTTTAGCTAGAAGAGGGGAATAATTAAGGTCGTATATTTTGGAAAGATCCGCCGGTATTAGAATGCCCAGGTACCTGATGGCCTGGGCCTTCCATTTGAATGGGAAGTTTGCCTCAAGGAGGCTAACCTCTTGGCGCGGGAGAGAGAGGTTGAGCGCCTCAGTTTTGGAAAGGTTGATTTTGAAATTGCTCACCAAGCTAAAGCGCTCGAACTCCTTTAAGAGAGCCGGGAATGATATGTGTGGCGCTGTGATATGTAGCATCAAGTCGTCTGCAAACAGAGACGTCTTAAACTGATTCTCACCAACCTGGATGCCCTTAATATCAGGATTGTTACGTATGGCTATGGCTAGGTGCTCCATCGTCAACACGTACAGGAGGGGGGAAAGAGGGCACCCCTGTCTCGTGCCATTGCTTATAGAGAATGGGGCGGACTGTAGGCCATTGATTCTGACTCTAGCTGTTGGGCCACCATATAGGGCCATGATTTTGGAGAGGAGGCCAGGGCCAATCCCGATCTGTCTCAATGTGGCAGACATAAAGGCCCAGTTCACCCTGTCAAACGCCTTCTCGGCGTCACATGCGAGGAGACAAGCTGGGATTTTGGAGGAGGCGACATGTGAGATCAGGGTGAACAGCTTGTTTGTATTGTCCCTGGCCTCCCTCCCCGGCACGAACCCCACCTGGTCTAGGTGAATCCTATCAGGAAGCAAACCCTGCAGTCTCATGGCTATTATCTTAGCATAGATCTTAAGGTCGATGTTGATGATTGAGATTGGTCTGTAGTTTCCACAAATCGAGGTGTCCTTTCCTGGTTTAGGAATGACCGAAATCGCGGCCTCAAGGGTCTGTCGGGGGAAAGGGCAGGTATCGCCTATGGAGTTAAATACCCTCGTTAGGAAGGGGGATAGTTTGGCCTCGAATTGTTTGTAGAATTTGGGGGTATATCCGTCTGGGCCTGGGCATTTACCGGCTGGTGAGTCTTTAATAGCTTGGATAACCTCCAGGGCAGAGAAAGGCCTCTCCAGGGACTCGGTTTCCTCCACGGAAAGTGAGGGTAATGGGGTACTTGTGATGTAGTCGTCAATCACTGAGGGTGGAGGCCCCCGAACCGGTGGAGAACAGGCGGGGTCCCGGATATTATAGAGGGAGTTGTAGAATTCTCTAAAGGTGGCCGCTATGTCCGAGGGAGCCTGCGCCAAGGAGCCGTCAGGCTTCCGGATAGCAGGGACATACGCGGCCGTTGGCCGAGGGTGGAGGGTTCTAGCCAAGGTTCGGCCACATTTGTTAGCCAGTCTGTAGAGTTGGGCCCTTCCCTTATCCCTGTAGCTTAGGTATGATTGGTTATACAATTTCTGTAGCCTCTCCCTAGCGCCCTGTAGTTCCAGAAGCCCCAGGTCAGTGGGTCTCGCTTTGTGTGCAGCCTCAAGAGTGTGGATATCGTTTAGGGTTTTCTGGATTAGCGCTGACTTTTCTCGTTTAATTCTAGAGCCCTGCTTAATAAGTTCCCCTCTGAGAACACATTTCAGGGCTTCCCATTGGACGGGCAGGGGGGTCGGGTCAGCCCTGTGGTCCTCGAGGAAGTGCTCAATCGTCTTTTCAATCGCGGAGGAGCAAACCGCGTCACCGAGCAGGGCGTCGTTGAGCCTCCACGACCAGCAGGCAGGCGACTGACCGGGGAGGGTCAGTGAGACAAAGATCGGGGCGTGGTCGGACCACAAGATAGGCCCTATCCACGCCTCGGGGTCCCAGTCCAGGGCATGATGGCTCGTAAGCAGGTAGTCAATCCTGCTGTAGGAGCCTGCCGCATGCGAATAGAAGGAGTAGTCCCTCCTCTGGCCGTGGAGGACCCTCCATACGTCAACCAGTTGGAGGCTTGTTAGCTCTTTCCTCAAGCTATTGAGTTTGCTCAGCGACACGGAAGCTCTCCCGGATGAAGTGTCGAGTGTGGGGTTAAGTGGAACATTCAGGTCTCCCCCGGCAATTATCACCCCCTCCGCAAATTCTTCTAGTAATTTAAGGGTCTGGGCAGAGAATCGAGTCTGGTCCGTGTTGGGGGCATACAGATTTGCGAGAGTGTAGGTCTTATTGAATATCCTAATTTTGAGGAATAGAAACCTACCCCGGGGGTCGACCTTACTATCTAGTATCTCGTGGGGGAGCGATTTGTGGAGAGCTATTGATACCCCCTTCGTCTTTCCTTCCGGGTTGGAGCTATGGTGCCAGGTCGTGTAATATCTGTCCCGAATATCGGGGACGTGGCCCGTTTTAAAATGGGTTTCCTGGAGAAGGATTATCTTGGCCTTCTGTTTGTGGAGGCTATACAAAATCTTTGATCTTTTCTCAGGGATATTAAGGCCCTTCACATTGAAGGAGCTGATCACCACCTCCCCCATCCCGGAAAAGCTCAAGACACTCGGGGGCTGCCAACAGCTCCCTCACGCGCCGGGAGGAGCTTGCAGGTAGGGAGGGGAGGGGTGGCGAGGAGCTTCGGGGCGGCTAGGTAGTAGTGGTTTGGGGTTCGCGGGGAAGGGATACGTGTAGGGAAGGTAGACAGGGAAACACAATAACAGTAACAAACAATGCAAAAGCCAACCTGGCTGGGGGGAAACTCTAAAGAGCTGTAGCTCAAGGGATCGGCACTCCACCATCCGGAGGGGGGCCGATGCCAACCTAACTGGGGGACAGTGACTAGCTACAAGATCGGAGTAGCTTCGGTCCAGACCTACCGGGCATCCAACAACATATAAAGACAACGCAAGTATAATACCTGAGCAATTGGGGCAAACATCTTAAGAGATAATAGTGCAATTTAAAACATAAGAGAGGAACAAGAAAAAATAAGGTTTAGATATCACCAGAGTCCATGCACGTCTAAGAGGCAGGGGATCAGGGTTCGCTGTCAGTCGGACCAGGTCGCCTCTCCTGTCTCACTCGGGGTCTGGCTGATCTTGGTCTGCGCGGGGATGCTCCCGGGGGTCTCCGTGGTATCGGATCCGTACCTGGAAGAAGCCAGTCTGGAACTTGAATCGGGTCACAGCCCAGGAAAGAAAACAGTCCCGCCAGGTCACGGTGTGTCTTGAGAAGGAACGTTTCACGATTTCTTTGCACAATCAAGTGGAAGGGGAAACCCCATCTGTAGGAAGCCCCCGCACCTCTAATGACCTCAAGCACCGGCCGCATCATTCTCCTCATCTGAAGCGTGCGTCTTGAAAGGTCCGGGAGGATTTGTATACTCGCACCATCAAAGTCCACCGGCCCATGTCGCCAGGCTCTCCTGGCTATCTCCTCCTTGATTTTATAAAAGTGGACCCTACACACAACATCTCTCGGGCGTGACGGGTCTGGATTGCGGGGGCCGAGGGCCCTATGAGCTCTGTCGATCTCAATTGGAGTTTCAGCGGCTCTATCTAGTAGCTTATTAAAGATTGTGGTGATAATCTGCTTCACGTCTTCTCCCGCCGAAGCCTCTGGTATGCCCCGGATGCGTAAGTTGTTTCTCCTATGCCTATTTTCTAGGTCATCGTGCTGGAGTTGGAGCTGAAGAATCTGTGCGCTCTGTGCTTCTACCCGTCTTGCCAGGTCCGCGATAGCAGTTTCATTAGCTGTTTGCTGGGAGGTTACCCTGGAATCGAGCGCCCGGAGGTGCCCCTTCACTTCAGCGATATCTTTCTTGTAGGCTGTTTCATACTTAGAGATGAGCGCCTCAAAGTCCGCCCTGGTGGGGATGGATCTCAGAAAGGAGAGGGTCTCCCTGTGAATATTACCGGCGTGGGGTGTCGCTTCATCTCTCTCTCCAGACGCTCGTGGAGGGGAGTGAATAGTAAAGGTGGCTGGAGGGGGGAGTTCAACCTCCTCGGCTATGGAAAGGTCTACTATCGGGTAGGGAGGTTCTTCCTGAGAGGGATGGATCGAACCTGGGGAACCGGGACGAGCCGTGACCCCTCTGGCAGGCCATGACCCCGAGGCATCAGAATGGGCATGGGGAGATAGCGGGCTGGGTGTTCTGGCTGCTCTCGCCTGCCCCCTAAAGGGCTCCTGACTGCTGCATGGGCTCCACTCCCTCCTCGCCCCGGAGCGACTTCTGGACCTTGGGGTTCTTTGTGGGAGAGCCTCCCTGTGCTGCATTTGGGTAGGGCACGGAGCAGGGTTGCTGGGCGTATGCCTCCCTGAGTTCTCAGTAGGGAGGAAAGCAAATCTCCCCAATTTCTGGAGGCCAGACTCTCTCCATCCCCCAGGCTGGTGTGATTGGGGATCTGCAGCATGTGTCCCTGGGCCTCCCTCCTTCCCCAGGCTAAGGAGGGGTTGTTGTTCCTCATCTCCCCACTCAGGGGCCGGGGTGTCCCCCCCGTCATACCTGCGCTGTTGCCAGGCAGCTGTCCTCCTGTCGACCCGGCCGCCATCTTGATCCGGCCTGTGCGTCAGATAGCTAGGGGGCGCACGGGCCCCAGAGCATCCGCTCCCAGCCGCAGCGTGATGAGGGCTCCCGCCGGCACAGCAAGCCCCGTCCTCCTCCTCTTCACAACACCTGGCAGGCTGCTCGGTGGACGGAGCAGGGAGAGGGGTGAGCGGCCTCCCCCTCTCGTCTCCCGCCATTCCGGTCGTGGTCTCCACAGAGCGGGCCGACGCCTCCGCTCCTGCAGCTCGCAGCACATCCTCCCGGGCGATATCGCAAGTCTCTGCCAGCTGGGGGTCATCTTCCATCGGCCCGGGGGAGGAAGCCGACGACGGGGCCGGCGACATGTGTCCCGCACGCAGCTTCCGGGTCCCCCCTCCAGATCCAGGTATGCTGGCTGCCAGATTCTGTTTAGCCCCCGCTCCGGGGCGCGATCCGCCTGTATCCCCCTCTCTCTTCTTGCCTCTTTTCCCAGGCATGTCCCAGGGAACTCTGTGGGCCCGATTGCCTCAAAAAGTGGTGTAGGAGCCCGGTCTCGGTCAGGAGCTCAGCTCAGTGCGTCCACTCCATTCAAGCGCCAGGCCACGCCCCAACTTTTCAGAATTTTATCCCATCTTATTTAATAACTATTTTCATTTTGTTGTATATTGTCTTTTTGTTTTTTATTCTCGTTTTATTTGTAATTAAAATGTTCCACCTAAGCACAGGCCTATCTTTATTGGCAATTAGAAATGACTATTGATGGTTCTCTTGAAGCTCTAAAAAACGAACTTAGTTTCTAAAGATTGCATGACTGCTTGTAAATTGCACAAACACGAAGATCAATTTGTATCTAATCTATTGAATCATTGCAAACATGTAACTGTATAGTGAAAAAAGTTGAATGATTACCAGTTGACTTGGTTCTAAGTGCTGTGTGGTGCCTGTGTCTAAGCCAGCAGACTATTGCAAAGCTGATTGTATGAGATCATTTGACAGCAGAAACGATTGAACTCTTCCATTGATAAGCATGGGACAGAATCAGTGTTGACTGCCCGTGTCCTGCTTCTATATGGAGAGAAGTGTTTAAGAGTGTGGTGACCATCATCACTCAGTGGCAGAATTGGATTGGATAGTGATTGGGGTTCCAGCGGCCTAATATAATAAATTAAATTGTATTCTGATGGTGCTTGTGGCAAAAAGCTGTACCAGTGGGTCGGTGTTGTTGGTGAAATTTCTCTCTGTGCTCTCACTCGAAGAAAAAAAAAAAAGATGGGAACAATCATTTTTGTGACACATAGGACGCATATTAGAAGTTGAAAGTTAGACATTTTTTCACTTCAGTTGAAAAAAATACAATTCTGTGATTACTCACCTGTAGAATTGGTATTATGAGTATACAGTACGTCCTGCTCCAAATCTAATACTTACAGTTGGGATATACTCCGCCAGATGGCGCTGGACTGCAGAGACATCAAAAATAGGCTCCTCCCGGCCCCTCAAATACCCAGGGACCTCCCACAAATCCCCAGCATTGAAAAGCAGTTAAGGAGAAGCCGGGAGAATAAAAACAACCCAAACTATTAACTATAACAATGATAACAATCACCATACAGGGGATTCAAGATAATGCAAACCAAGGGTGGGGTGGAGCAGGACGTACTGTATACTCATAATACCAATTCTACAGGTGAGTAATCACAGAATTGTATTATTCTTAGTATACAGTACGTCCTGCTCCAGATATAGTACTTACTATCGGGACATCCAATAGCAGTGTCCATAAAGTAGGGTGGGATCCCCAAGAAAAATCAACAGCAGGCAGTTTAAACCACTGCCGCCTGCAGAACCTTTCGGACAAAAACAGCATCAGCTGAGGCCCTAACATCAACCTTGTAAAACTTTGAAAAGGTATGAACAGAAGACAAAGTAGCGGCCTTGCAAACTTGTTCAACAGAAGCCTGGTGCTGAAAAGCCCAAGAGGCACCAATAGCATGGGTGGAATGAGCAGTAAGGCGGAAGGGAGGATTCTTCCCCTTAGCAGAGTAGGCCTGAATCACAGCCTGATGAATCCACTTGCTGATAGTAGACTTGGCAGGAGCCAAACCCTTCCTAGGACCAGAAGGGACCACAAAAAGAGCATCAGTTTTCCTGAAAGGTGCAGTAGCCACCAGATAGTACTTCAGACACCTAACCACATCCAAAGAGTGCAAAACTCTCTCCTTAGCATTGCTAGGATTAGGGCACAAAGAAGGAAGAACAATATCCTGATTCAAATGAAAGGCAGACACTACCTTAGGCAGAAAGTCAGGTTTGAAACGAAACACCACCTTGTGCTGGTGTCTCTCATAGTAGGGGGGCTGAATGGACAGCGCCGCCAACTTAGACACACGCCTGACAGAAGTGATAGCCACCAGAAACACAACCTTGAGCGTAAGAATGGCCAAGGCAGCATCCTGCACACGTTCAAAGGGAGCACCCTGCAAGGCTGACAGAACCAAGTTCAAATCCCAAACATGCACCATAGGTTTACGTGGGGGACGCACATGAGTGACCCCCTGGAAAAAAGTCCTGATCAGAGGGTGCTGAGCAAAGGACTTCTGGAAAAAAATAGCCAGGGCAGAAACCTGACCCTTCAGAGTACTGAGTTGGAGTCCCATCTCCAACCCATGCTGCAGGAACTCCAGAATCCTGGGAATAGAGAACACACGACAGGGAAGAGACTTTGACTCACACCAGTCAATGTAGGCACGCCAAACACTGTAATAAATGGAAGAGGAAGACTTCTTCCTAGCTTTAATCAAAGTATCCACAACTGAGGAAGACAGCCCCTTCTCCATCAAGATGGAGGTTTCAGCAGCCAAGCCGTCAAAGCCAGAGTTTGTAAATTGGGATGGCGTAGTGAGCCCTGATTGAGCAGATCTGGCACCAAGGGCAGAGCGTACTGATCTACTGCCAGCTGTACCACGTCTGCGAACCACACTCTTCTTGGCCACCTGGGGGCCACCAGAATTGCTGGCACCCCTTCCAGAGCGATCTTGCGCAGAACCCTGCCCAGCAGAGGAATTGGGGGAAGACATACAGGAACTGAAAGTCCTTCCATGACATTGCTAGCACATCCGAGGTCAGGGCCAGAGGATCCCTGGACAGAGAGACAAAAGCTGGAAGCTTGTGATTGTGGCGGGACGCAAACAGGTCCACATCTGGTTGGCCCCAACGGTGACACAGAGATTGAAACACCCTGCTGCATAGGGACCATTCTCCCTGGCGAGAGGTCCCCCTGCTCAGAGAGTCCGCCAGGCGATTTTCCACCCCCGGGATGTACACAGCTGAAATGCAGGGGACATTGGCCTCCGACCAAGTCAGGATCAGAGACGCTTCCTGGAGGGCCCCCTTGCTCCGGGGTCCCTCCCTGATGATTAATGTAAGCAACTGCCGTCTGGTTGTCCGAGCGCACCTGAACAGGCAGGCTCCAAGACATTGATAGGTGTGTGGGCCTCCTGAGGGCCCCACCTCCCCTGGAACCACAGGGACTTCCAGAAACCCCCCCAACCTGACAGACTGGCATCCGTGGTGACCGTCTCCCAGGAAGAGGCAAGAAAGGATCTGGCCCCCAACAGGTTCCTTGAGTCCATCCACCACAAGAGGGACCTCCTGACCAGGGGGGAAAGCACACAGACCCTGTCCAGGGACGCTGGGTCCTTGTCCCATACTGACAACAGGTGAAGTTGCAGAGGCTTCAAGTGGAACTGAGCATAAGGGACCGCTTCGAAGCACGCCACCATCAGGCCCACCAGCTGCATCCCCTGCCTGATGGAGATATGGGGACAAGCTAGAAGGGACTGAGCCTGTGCAATCAGACTGTCCACCTTCTGCTGAGGAAGGAAGATCTTTGCCTAAACTGTATCCAGATTCATTCCTAGGAATGGAGTTACCAAGGAAGGGGACAGTGAGGACTTGGGGTGGTTGATCACCCATCCAAATGACTCCAGAGTGGACACCACCAGCTGAGTATCCAACTCTGCCTGATGTAGAGACTGGGAGGTGATGAGGATGTCGTCCAGATAGGGAAGCACAAGGACGCCCTGACATCTGAGCAGAGACATCACGCCAGCCAGCACCTTGGTGAACACCCTGGGCGCTGAAGTGAGGCCGAAGGGCAAGGCCACAAAATGGTAGTGTTGATCCATCAGAGCGAACCTTTGATGACCTGGGAACACAGGAATATGAAGGTAAGCATCTTTGATGTCCATAGAAGTCATGAAATCCCCTTGGCGCAGGGAACTGGGCAGAGCGCAGAGTTTCCATGCGAAAGCGCCTGCCCCTGACAAACTTGTTGAGGATCTTTAAGTCCAGGATGGGCCTGACAGAACCATCCTTTTTGGGTACTGTGAATAGGTTTGAAATAAAAGCCCTTGCCTATTTCTCTTAAAGGGACCTGGCAGATGACCCCCAGCTCCAGGAGGCCTTGCACTGCTTGCACTGCTTGCACTAGCTCCTGAGCTGACACAGGGTCCTGAGGAATCCGGGAACTGATGAATCTTGAAGGGGGATCGGCAGCAAACTCCAACTTGTAACCGGAGGACACTACCTCCTGAATCCACCGGTCTGAGACATGAAGCCTCCAGACATGAGCAAAGTGCTGCAGCCGTCCCCCCACCCTGATGGGTGAGGGCGCCCCATCATGCCTGAGGGGGCTTGGGAGAGGATTTAGCTTTGGGACCCCAGGAGGAGCCAGGACCTCCACGTCCTCTGCCTCTACCCCAGAAATCTCCCCGGGCCCCAGGAAAGGAAACCCCCCTTCCCTTTCCTGCACCACGGAAAGGGGAGGAGAAGGAACCCTGACCCCGAAAGGGCCGAGATTGCCGCCTGCGCTGGGGTAACCTGCCTCCCTTAGCAAAAAGGTCCAGGCGGTCCCCAAACAGGCGCAGTCCTTTAAAGGGAAACCCAGTGAGGGCCTTCTTGGCAGCGTTGTCAGCAGCCCACTGGCACAGCCAAACCAAGCGTCGTATAGCCACCACGAGGGCAGAAGTTCTGGCACACATACTGATGGTGTCATCCAATGCTGATAGGACAAAATTTACAAAAATATCACAACTGGAGAGTGCATTAAACACCTCACAAGGCAAATCATCGGGGGCACTATCAAGCATATTCCTGATAAGGGTTCTAGTGGCCACAGCAGTAATGGCAGAGGCACAGACCAGGCGCAGCGCCGTCCCCACACATGCAAAGGCGTGGGATGCCAGCTTCCCGCAGGGTAGTAGAATCAGGGGAATGCATGACAGAGGTGTTAGATAGCCCTAGGATCGGGGCATCCACCTCGGGGGGGGGGGGGGGGGGGGGGGAATGACCAACATTTAACCACCTCAGCAGGAAATGGATACTTCCTATCCCAACTTTTTGGAACCCCGGGAAGTTTACTGGGACGCTCCCATTCCTTGAGCACAAGGTTATGGAAATGTGCCTGCTCTGGAAATTCCAGATGTGATTTTGCTGTATGAAAAAGCTCCCCTCTTTGCCTGGGAGCCTCAACAGGGAGAGAGATAGACAGAACCTCAAAAATCTGGGTCAATAATCTGTCAGTGTCATCCGGGGGCCCAGGGGTCAGAGCCAGAATCGTCATGACCCCTTGGTCTCTCATCAGATGAGCCTGAATCAGAAAAGAGCTCCCCTTCATCAGACGGGGTATAGCCACACAGATTCCAAAACTCCTCAGTTCCCATAGGGAAAACAGTAACATTAGGCGTCAAATGCCGCTTCTTAGCAGGGGCCTTACGCGCTAAGGACCTCGCAATAATCTGTTCAACAGTAGCCAGTCTAGAAGACACATCAGGCTGAGAGTCCCCACTAGTATGCAACTTAGCAGGAGTGAGATTTAAGCTTGGGGGAGTAGGCGAAGTGAAACGAGGTGCAGCCACTGGCAGGCCAGATTGCAATGCAAGCACCTGCTCAGCACAGGGTACACAGACCCGCGCCTTGTCAGCGTCAGCATGAGGCTGCCCACACGCTACACACAGCCGGTCTTGTCCCAAAGGGACCCCGGTCACATTATCCTGGGATGCCTCCATATGGTGATTATAGCGGCGCTATACGCCGATAGGGAATAACGCTATATAGCAACCCTGGATGCCCCAATAACCCGCTAGGGAAGTGGGAGTATAATAGGCCTATAAGTAATATATTAAAAACAGGGCCGGGAGAAGCCAGGAAGGGCTCGTCCCGCCTGAAAGACATAAGCAGACAAGACCTTAAGTACATCGTAACCAAAGTGAAGGAAGGAAATAAAGCCGCCCGCGAGGGCACTTACGGACCGCGGTAGGTAGGAGTCCGTCGCGTATAGGCCAACCAAGCAGGAAAGATGGCGTCGGTATACCTCAAGGGGCGGGCCAGTAACAGCGATGACGCGGAACGTGCCAAAGACGGGCCCCGCCCCCCCTGAAGGGCGCGAAGCCAGAACGGCAAGCAGCCAATGATGGCGCACCAGCGCCTGAGGTAATGCCGCCGCCAAGCGCGGAGCCAAGTCAGCGCGCGGCGGCGGTAGCAAATTTAAAATGCAGTAAAGACAAGTCAGCGCGGCGGCTGACACAAGACTAAAGGCATGTGAAAAAACAGTGTAAAAAACACAGAATGCATAACATATCTATCTATACACATACACATACACCCCCCCCCCCCTCTTTTCCCCCAAAGACTACAAGGAGGATGAGGAAGGACAGCGGCCACTTAAATAGGGCCCACCGATAGGTAGGGGCAAGGGGCAAAAGTGCGGGAGGGGCACCCCATAGAGGCTCACCATAAGCCTGAACCGCCTACCCTTAGGTGCTTAGGAGTGCTGCTCCACCGCAATCCCCCACCAAACAGCGGTGCTGCCTACCCTCACCCGACCAGCGCAGCCAAGGCTGGGAGGCATATTACTAGTGGAACGGGTGGGAATAGTCCTACAGGGCCGCAGGTTAATAACCCCGCTCACCTGCGAGTCTATAAGATTCCCGGACCGATCAGATCCCTCCCCGCGGGGCATCCGAAATCGGGATGTCCCGCGGGGAGGAACCCCCCAGGAGGCCCACAAACCTTACCTCAGCCCCGTTCCATCGGCGCATGCGCGAGCCGCGTCTCGTGCTTCCCTCTAGCAGGGCGCGCACCCGCGCCGGCCATTTGTGAATGGCCGGCGCAGGCGCGCTCCCTGTTAGAGGGAAGCGCGAGATGCGGCCTCCAGCGCTCAGAGCCGCTGAGCTGCTATGCGCGTCCAAGCGGCCTTGGACGCGCGCTGTGATTGGCTGGAGCGGTCACGTGGGAGCGTGGTGAGTGTTTCTGGGCTTTCGGGGGGGTTTCAGACAGTGGGGCACCCCCGATCGGGGTGCCCCACCGAAGTGGACCAAAACCCAGGATAGTCAAAATCCTGGGTGTTGGTCCACTTTAAGGTCTGGGGTGCAGGCAGGTCAGTTTGGTATCAGACTCTTTTTCTGTTATGCCATGCTATTGTGACTGATGTGTTATATGGTTTCGCATTGTCTTTCTAAAATATGCAAGAATATTAAACATGTCTAAGTTTCAACTTCTGATGTATGATCTATTGTGAATAAAATGTGGTTATATGAGATTTCCAAATTTATATTTATATTTTACACAGCGTCCTGACATTTTAAATGATCTGGTTTAGCCCTAACTATTTTACATGATTTTAAACTTGAATTTTCTGTTGTGCAAGAGGCGAGACTACTAAGCTTTGCCAGTGAAATGTTTGCTTAACTTTCTGAAGAGACATTCTGGAATGTACCTGATAACATGAGTCATAGTGGCGTGTCAAGAAGTTTACACTCATTGGTCTTCTGGGCAACTGTAGCTCAGCAGTTTGTTGACAGATAAAATACAAAAAACAAAAACCATGTACTGTGTTAGTACAGTAGCTTTTACAGAACTGAGAAATGCTCCATTACAAATATAGGCTCTTCTGTGCTTTTCACTCTTGCCCCAGACATGCTTTCTGTCCCTGGCTCCATCAGTAAGCTAGTATTCAGTGTTGTTGGTTAGCACCCATCCCATCTGTAATGGATCCTTCTTTCTGGAGTCAGGTGGGCACTGGGGGCTATGGGGAGGGGGCAGTAAAACATTATGCAATTAGCTACCATTATTTTAAGGCAGACAAATGATGAGACATACAGCCCCATTTAAGTTAACTGTCAATATATTTATTATTCTGAAACAAACGCGCTGCTTACCTCACATTCCTTCGGGTCAGGTACTTGATTTTTTACTTGCAGCTGCTGAGCCATTAAGCTGAACACTTCAGTTATTGGGCACTTTTGAACAGCTCAGCAGCTATCTGAAGGCTTTGATAGCATAGAGATGATCTGCATGACTCATTCTACTAAGAGGTTATCCTGTAATTTGTGGTCGGTATGTGCCATGTAATAATTTGTCTTAAAGCGGAACAAAACCCTCGGTGGCTGAAGCAGGCAAGAGTCTACAAGATTCCAAGACTGGCCGCTGGCTTTCCCCTGTGTGAAACAACCTTGGGTTGTAAGAAAACTCACCTTTGCCCTGGCTCCCACGGGCAGTAAACAATCGTGGCTGCACCCCCAGCATCTCTAGGCTGAGACATGCTCCCATGCTTTTCAGATAGGCTGGAGCAGGAGTCTGCCCATATCTAAAGCAAATAGGGGATGCAACCGCTCTGGCTCACTATTGCCAAGCTCTGTGTCTAAACAGAGCTGTATTGCCGATCATTAATATGCATAGCATATGGCTCTGATTGGATGAGAGCCTGTGCTTGCGCCGTAGGACTGGGGTAGGTGCGTTTTTATGGCCGATCTGAGGAGGGAGGGGGGGGGGTTACATAGTGGGGCACCCAAAAGGAAAAAAGCCCCGGCATAGTGAAAATCCAGGATTTTGTTCAGCTTTAAGAAAGCAAATGAAAATGTGTCCACATGTGGGAGATGATAGCTGAGTTGAGTAATGATCAAAATCTCAAATCAAGTATGGCATGCTTAGCCATCTCTCTCTAAGCTCTTTAGGTAGCACAGAGATTAAAAAGATGCTTTGCATGATTCTGCCTACTCACTAAGAATGGTGGAAATGCATAAGTTGCAGTGCAGTCCAATACATTGCGGGGTCTGTTTTGCCTCCATTGCGGTCTATGACGGCCATGGTAGGTGGGTAGCAGCAGCAGTCTAAGACCTGTGACAGCCAGTGTAGGTGGGTAGCAGCAGTAATTGCCCATAAGGCCTGTAACAGCCGCTGTAGGTGGGTAGTAGCAGCAGAAGTCTCTCTGAGTGCATACAGCCCGTGACAGTCAGTGAATGTGTAGCAGCAGTCTCTCTGAGCCCACAAGTTCTGTGGCTATCTCTCTCGCATCAGAAGTCTTTTTGTGCTCCTAAGGCCTGTGTGACTGCCAGTGTAGGTAGGTAGCAACAGCTGCAGCATTCTTTCTGTTCCCTTAAGGCCTGTGACAGCCATGTAGGTGGGTAGCAGCCATCTTTCTATGCCCCTAAGGCCTGTGACAGCCAGTGTAGGTGGGTAGCAGCAGCAGCCCATCCAAGCACCTAAGGCTTGTGACAGCCAGTGTAGGTGGGTAGCAGCAGCAGTCATTCTGTGCACCTAAGGCCTGTGACAGCTGGGGTAGGTGTGTAGCAGTAGATTCTCTGAGTGTATATGGTCCATGTCAGCCAGTGGAGGGGGTAGCAGAAGCATCAGCAACCTTTCTTTGCCCCTAAGGCCTGTGACAGCCAGTGTAGATGAGTAGCAGCAGCAGTGCCTAGGACCTGTGACAACCAGTGGATGGCTGTAGCAGTAGCAATCTCTCTGAGACCCAAAGACCTGTGACAGCTAGTGTAGATGGGTAGCAGCAGCACCAACAATCTTTCTGGGCCCCTAAGGCCTGTGACAGCCAGTATATGTGGGTAGCAGAATCGGCAGTATCTCTGAGTGCCTAGAGCCTGTTACAGCCCATGGAGGTGGGTAGCAGGAGCATCAACAGTCGTTCTGTGCCTCTAAGGCCTGTGACAGCCAGAGTCGGTGGGTAGCAGCAGCAGTCTCTCTGAGTGCCTAAGGCATGTGACAGCCAATGTATGTGGGTAGCATAGTCAGCAATATCTTTCAGTGCCTAGAGCCTGTTACAGCCCATGTAGGTTGGTAGCAGGAGCACCAGCAGTCTTTCTGTGACTCTAAGGCCTGTGACAGCCATGAAGGTGGGTAGCAGCCATCTTACTATGCCCCTAAGGCCTGTGACAGCCATGTAGGTGGGTAGCAGCAGCAGACCCTCCAAGCACCTAAGGCTTGTGAAAGCCAGTGTAGGTGGGTAGCAGCAGCAGTCATTCTGTGCACCTAAGGCCTGTGACAGCCAGGGTAGGTGTGTAGCAGTAAATTCTCTGAGTGCATATGGCCCATGACAGCCTGAGCTGGTTGGTGAACAGGATAAAAAAGAATGTAATTGGCTGAACCTGTAAACCCCAATCTCGGCCATTTCTGCTTCAATTTACAAAAGCGACAGTTCAGGACAAATGTAGCCCGACGCAATGGTGTAACAATTACCTTTGCTTGCAGTAGCACTTTAACAATTCAGTGTGTCAGAAATCAAAAGAAATTGCAGGTAAAGTGCATGTATTGTGTTTTGCCTGCATTGCAGTAAAAGGCGATACTTACTGCCACCTCCGGGTCCATTGTTGCAGGTCACCAGTCACTGTCTTGGGCCTCTGTCTTCCGGTGCCTGCTGCAGCCACCTTCTTTGGGTCCTTTCCCAAGGTCCTTTCTGCTCAGAGGGCTGAAGGACCCCCCAAGGAGGTGGCTATTCAAACACCAGACTGGATAAGGAACCTGGGTCCTTTTGCCTCCTGCTTCTGCTGCCGCCACAGATGTTCTTCTTTAGTAGCACCACTGCCTTCTCCACCTCCTGGTGTCGCCATCGATGATTACACCAGGTTCCCACACGGCCTCTGCTCTGGGGGGACAGGAAACAATGCGCCGCACCACAAGGGAGGCACAGCACACAATTGTGCACTGCACTGCGCAGCATTTGTGTGGTATCACTGCAATGCGGTATTCCATTTTCATTTAGTTGACTAGCAGCACTGTAGTTGTTCATTAATAAAATGAATCTTCAAAAATACAATTTGCCTAATTATTGTTCTCATACCCCTCGATTCAAAGAGCAAAAGTTAATTGATTTCGGATCGAGAATCGTAAGTTTGGGTGGGTGTTAGTCATTTTTTCCTGTTTTTTTGGCCATTTCCGACTCGCACGAGCCTACGTACGAATGCGTATATGCTCTTACGATCATCGCAAGTTCGTTCCTAAATTTTAGGATCAAAACGTAAAACTTAGGATCAAATCCTAAAACTTAGGATCAAAACGTAAAACTTAGGATAATCGAATGTGTTTAGGTGTGATTCAGAGAACAGTTTTCAAACCTCTAAATACGTTTTAAAAGAAAGCCACTGCCGACACCTTTTAGCAGTCGTATTGCTGTTCTTGAACAGGTTTTTTGGCTATGTGGAGGAGTCTGCGCGTCTTGAGCTCCAATGAACTGCATGTATCAGCATGGCCGAGGCCATAAATTGTTTGGCAATGCATACCTGATTCATGTATGCCTTATAAAAGCATTTTAATGTGGACCTTAATTAGTCCTTTGCATGTAAACCTTTATTTTGCAATATATTTGCGTTAATTAAAGAAATTTATGTCCTTTGGTATTTATTTTTAAATTGATGTACTAGAATAATATTTTTAGATTGCATTTATTGGTGTAGTTGTTTACCTTTGCTTTGTTTAATTATTTAAGCACATCTTTGGTCAGATGCATCACACTTACTGAGGAGAGGAGAGCGGGATAAAGTGCAGGATGTGGGTTACTGCTGTATTTTGCACAGACACAGCAGAGCTGGGGGCACGGAAAGGTCAGAAACAAAGAATGCAGAGCAACACAGTCACAAGGCCCTTTCTGTTTGCAGGCTGCCCGATAATACCTGAGCCGCCATCTTGGCTGTTTCTAGACTCATAACATGCAGAAGTTGCTGGGTGTTTTTTTATATTTGAGAGCAATCTGTATGGAGAGGGTGTAGGTAACCACACACAAAATTTAAAGTTGTACCATTTGAAGCCAAAATATTAAAATTACATCCACAAGTAAAAAATGCAAGTTAACTAAAAATTAAACAAAGTAAGATTTACTTATGCAAATGCATTCATTAATGGTTGGTTACTACAAAATGAATGAAGTTTGTAGTGCGCAGCCGCAAGATCAGAAGGATTTACGTCCAGACAAAAAAGGAAAAAGGGCAAAACCAATGTTGCAACCTGAGAAATGAAACGGAAAATTCAGGATGGAAACTGACATAGGTCTGATTCCCGAACTGCCATACGAACGGACGTAAATTTTAGGATAGAAACGTATTTGCTTATAGAATCACTCGCAAGTTCATACGAACGCACGAGCGGACGGGAAAAATAGGATGATCGGCACCAAAATCCAAGCTGTTACATGTTTCTTTGAATCGACCCTATAGTGTACGTTTTTTAGGGTCGGAAGTGCCTTGAGGTCTGAATAAGAATAAAGTAATGTCATTTATAGGCAATGCAGTTCTAAACAGGCATTTGTTCAGGGGTGAGATTCAAATTTTTCAACAATTTGGGATGCCCTAGGGGAAAGTCAGCCTTAGGCCTGGAAATCTTTAAGATTCCAGGACGGTCGCTGGTGGGTATTGTTCCACTTTAAAGAGAAAATCCAGAAAAAAACTCACCTCTCCTCACCGGCTGCTTCAGCAATATCTGGCATATTACGCTATCAGGTACCACAATGTGCATGTGCCTAAGGATTTCACCCATCTACTTGTGACATGTGCTGCTCACTTTATGCACTGCAATGGAGGGAGTGTGTGGATTCTGGGGAACCTAATCTTAGGATTGGGTAAGTGTACAAAATGTACAGTAGATGAGTCTATTAAAGTGGACCAAAACTCATGATTATCACAGTGCTGGGTTTGATTTGGGATGCCCCTGCATGTGACACGCCTTGGATAGCCACACATCTTACATCTTACCTCATTTCATGCTTCCACTCCACACATGCTCAGACTTTTCCCCAATCAGAATAGATTGCCATGCATATTAATCCTGCTGGCTGTGTGCGCACCCGCCAGCCATTCAGTTATGCCTGGCAGGGGTGTGACTTTGGATAAAGGAGGGTGGGGGAGCCTGTTAATGTGGCATGGGAGCGAGGGATGAGAAAAGATTTGCAGTGATTCTGGGGGGGTTTGACAGTCGGGCATTCCAAATTGGGATGCCGCTGGGAGGGCTTTTACCCCGCCCTGAAGTTTTTCAGACTCTAGGGCCAGGTGGACAGGGTTTTGGTCCACTTTAAAGAGAAGCAACCAACCGGCCTAGATGAGTCTATATGAATTGGGATGCCCCACTGTGTCAAACTGTCTGGATTGCCCGATCTCCTTACCTCTTACTGGAGCCCTCGCTGCACCGTGACCGTATCCCCAGCATACCTCTATCTGGGGTGCACACCCCTGCCAGGCCTTTCTGAATGGCATGTCAACAGCTAGAGGTGAGCAGGGATGTGGCTGGCAGCGTTCGCTCCATTCAGATCTCCTTGCTGCACTGACATCAGTGTGGCCGAGTAACACCCATGGGAACAAGGAAGAGGTGCTGAGTAACACACATGGGAACAAGGAAGAGGTGCTGAGTAACACACATGGGAACAAGGAAGAGGTGCTTTTTTGGGCAATTTGTGGGGATGCAAACAGTGAGGCATCCCAACTCCAGGATGCCCTGCCAGAGAGGAACAAAACCCAAGAAAGTGAAATACTTAGGTTTTGTTCCTCTTTAAACTGGACCCTAAATAAGAGTCTATCTTATATGTTTCCCTCACCCTCTAAATAGATTGGCCACATTAAAAATCACCCTACCTGTCTTTTCTTTTTTTTTCTGAGACTTTAAACATCCAAGATGGCGGCCCATGGATGTGCAGGCTGTGTCTTATGACTGTGCCGCTCTGCATTGTGCGATGGCTGACCTTTCCTGACCCCAGCTCTGCTCTGTTTGTGCAAAGCACAGCTTTAACCCCGCCCCCTGTACTTTAGTCTCTCTCCTCAGTATGTGATGCTACTGAGCCAAGATGGCGGCGCCCGTATCCTAGAGTGCTGAACAGAGTTGCAGGCCAGTGAGGGAAAGAATAAAAAGTAAGTGACTACAAATGTCAAATATATTAATTTTAGATGCTTGGTAAACTGCCAAAGCCATATTTAGCTCAATACAACTAAAATCCTGTGTGCAGCTTTGCATGAGAGGCCCCGGGAACACACA
This sequence comes from Gastrophryne carolinensis, assembly GCA_027917425.1. NCBI lineage: Eukaryota > Metazoa > Chordata > Amphibia > Anura > Microhylidae > Gastrophryne > Gastrophryne carolinensis. The sequence goes on from CM051237.1 coordinate 201,024,314, forward strand.
ATAAACAGCCTGACTTGCCCTTCATGCTGCCCTGCCATGCCCCACTGACAACTCAGTGCCTGGGTCAGCTGCCCCCCCTACGCTACGCCCCTGCCTCCCAGCCCAGCATTAAATACATTGCACCCCCATCCAGCCAGCAACCTCCCAATCCATGTAGCTTGTCACCCCCCAATTCATCCAGCCTGTCACCCCCCTATCTAGCCCGTCACCCTCCCATCCATCCAGCTTGTCACCCTGCCACACATTCATTCAGCCTGTCACCTTGCCACACATCCAGCCATCCAGACTGTCACTAGCCCTCAGTCAACCTTCCATCCACCGTGTCACCCCCCCACCCACCTCCTGCCAGCCACAATGCACCTGGCACTGCCTCCTGTCCTGTGCCTGCAGGGCCCACATAGAAGATCCACCTCTTCTCTCCCTGCGAAATTGGCCCCTGTCATTGGGCAGCGAGGTCATGTGGCACTGTCAGCCAATAAGGGGTAAACATACTTGCCAGCGATGTCATGTGACCTCAGGAGCAGAACCTTTCCTCGAGGTAGGAAAGGTTGGAAACCCTCAAATTCCATGGTGGCCCTCACACACTACCTCACCATTGTCCTCTATAAAGACAAGATGACTAAATGACTGCTGCCAGGTAGGATGGACCTATAGGTGAGGACTAGAGAGGACAGGCACCAAGGGATTACTGCATCAAATAGGCACAGATTTTCCTGTTCTGCCTAACATATATAGTTTATAGCAGAAGTACATAATCTCCAATGTGTGAATAAAATAAACTGTGCAGAAATAAAAAATGCACATTGTGATACTGATGTTTCAGCAGTTACTCTTGGATTTTAATTGGCTGAGGCCGGCTGTCGTCCATCAGATGCCAGGGACAAGCATAGTACAGTATCGCATCACAGGAATAATAGCTTTTCTTTATACCTGCAACATGCTGAAAAGAATTAATTACATTTAATATCACACTTGTAATGAGGAAGAACTAGAGATAAATGATGATTTGATATGTATTTATGGCCAGTAATATGTGGAGGTCTATTTAGCTCCAGTAAGTGTTGTATGTAGCCAGTGTAGCGCTCCAGCTGTTTTCCATATGCTCTTAGAAATGGCTGAGTATGGTAAAAAATGATGTTTTGGGGAGGGAGATGAATTGCTTTCCCTTTTCTCACTGGAAGGTGGGGCTGGTGACTCGGCTTATCCAATCCCTGGTCTCTGCTTTCTTTACACAGAGGCTATTTTGGGAAACTTTATAAACCACAGAGGATTCTGGAAGTTCCCCACAAATCCAGATACGTTCAGATCCTCTTTGGATATAGCTTTTCATTCCTGTGCTGTCCATTTCTGGCTAGGAAGATTACAGATCCTTTCTCATTGCTGCAGATTGCTTATTTTGGAAGAGTTATTTTTGTGTATTCTTTGGAACTAGCAGCACGCACTGCAATGTTCTTCGACTTCCTTCTTATGCTCTTCTGCTTTCATCTCCCTGTTGTTCCTTTGCTGCTCCTTCCTGTTATTTTTTCCTTACCCCTCCCGTCATCAGTTTTACTCCCTCAGCCCTACTGATCTCATCCTCCCATGCCTCCTTCTCATCCTTATTAATGTTCTCCTCCTTGATATACATTTCATCGGGGCTTCCCAGCCCCTATGCACATATACACATCCCACCATTCCTGATTATACAGCCTGTCTCCCTGGTAACACTGACCCTTCAGCCCTTAAGATACAGGCAGGGCCTAAGGAATGAGGAACAAGATGGTTGCTATAACAACAGTCTGCCTTGACATCTCACCACTCCCCTGGCACCAGTTCCTGTAGCAACCCGCCCATCTTTTCTCCTCCTATTTTGTAATTCCTATTAACTGGTGCCACAGTTTAACTCATTGCCTAATACACCGGCCTGATTAACATTATGGGACTAGGCAAAGAAACAGAGCAAGGATCAGCTTAATTTGTTGTGCTCGAGAGAAAGACAAATTTTGTTTATGTTGAAGACTATACATAGATGTAATATTTTGACCAAAAATCAGGATTCTTATAAATGTTAATTACAATTTGAACAGTCTTTTACAGGCCTTGTTGTAGACCACATCACATGAGATGATGTTTTGGTGACCTATTATGCACACAACACAGACATTTTTCAGGGAGCTAAAAGCAAAAAGAACATTTAACATACTCACTTCATATTCACTTAAAGTGGACCAACACCCAGGATTTTGACTACCCTGGGTTTTGGTCCACTTCGGTGGTGCCCCGCTGTGTGAAACCCCCCAGAAAGCCCCAAAAACTCACCTCTCCCCACTCCCACGTGACCGCTGCAGCCAATCCCCGCCAGCGGAAAAGCGGGAGGCAGCGTCACTCTTACAGGGCGCGCGCCCGTGCCGGCCATTCACAAACGGCTGGCGCGGGTGCGCATCCTGCTAGAGGGACGCGCGGGAGGCGGCGGCGGGCGCGGCTGGATCGAGGAGCAGGTAGGGATTTAGGGGTTTCGGGGTGCCCCGCAGTCAGGGAGCTGATCGGTCCGGGAATCTTATAGATTCCCGGGCCGATCATGGGAGGGTGTTGGTCCACTTTAAGTTCACATCTCACAACTGACCCCTTTAATCCCATCAGTTTGGAGCAATGTGCCTGATAAATTGATAGATAAAAGAGGATTATAATATACTCTGCATAAAGTCTCTTTTTCTGGATATTCACTTAGCTAAACACTGACACTAACTGTATCTGTAGACTGAACTCCCTTGGGTTGATACCTTGCTAAAGGATTGGTCTAATCTGGGCAAGTATTGATGAAAAACAGAGAATCCCACTTGGTTATTTACAATATTCATAAGGTTATTTAAAAGAAGATGGCCTGTGCTAACTGATTTTGGCAAAAAAAGTTTTTGAATATTTTTTTTAACTGGACTATGTCAACAATTTGTTACAGTATTTACAATACAAATTCAGTAATAAAAGCATTAAAGCGGTCCTTCACTCTGAATAAAAGTCTATCTTATATGTTTCCCACACCCTGAACATACAGATTGCTCACATTCAAAATCTGTTGTTATGAGCCTTTAAACATCCAAGATGGCGGCTTATGGAACATCAGGCAGCCTGCAAACAGGAAGTGCCTTCTGACTGTGCTGCTCTGCATTCTGGGACTGCTGACCTTTTCCTGACCCCAGCTCTGCTCTGTCTGAGCAAAGCACAGCTATAACCCACCCCCTGTACTTTATCCTGCTCTCCTCTCCTCAGTAAGTGTGATGCTTCTGAGTTAAGATGGCGACGCCTGTATCCTATAGTCCTTAACAGAGTTGCAGCCCGGTGGGGGAAAGAATAATAAGTGGCTAAAAACTTAAAATATATTAATTTTAGATGCTGTGGAATCATTTTTTAAGGGTTTGGGCTTTTTGATAAATCACGATGAAGGTCCGGTTTAAAGCTTATAATTAGTAAAAGAAATTGTTAGTAATTACGTGATTCGGTGTTGATTTTGTGACATGCTGGTTTCACTTAACACATTTCACCCATGTATGCTGGGGCTTCTTTAGGAGTTGTGTTCTTCTTTAGGGTTGGGGCTTATTTAGGAGAATGTGTACATAGTAATGCAGAAATGATGTCTGAGTGGCCGGTAGCAGGGTAGGCAGCCAAACTTGAGATTACACTTACCCGTGTCAGCTTGGGTTTGTAGCAAGGTGGGCCTTTTGGTCTATTTGTAGTTTGTAGCAAGACAGTCCGAATTATGTGTTGTTTTGTTTAACTTCCAAACCTAGAAAGTAGCAAGTGAGCTGTGGCTAGTAGTATCTACAGTGAGGAGGGGGTTTAATGTCCCCTGCTCTTATAGCAGACCAAAACCCCCTGAAATATTTCTGGCCAAACCCCCTGCCCATATTCTTAGAGTGTAGAACTAGAAATGAATATTTCTGCTTTTCGATTCATTCTGGAAGACTGATTTTTTGCAGTTTCTCTCTGTAAGATGGTGATCAGTCATTGCATAGGTGTGGTAATGACATCATTGCCACACACAAAAGTGGCAATTAATGTAGGAGGCGGAGCTTTACAGCTAAAATATGTGCCATTATCTGGGATTAGCGTGAAGCGGTGAAGTGAAGTGGAAATTAGCAAAAGGTGCTCTTCATAGGGGGAGCAATACGCACTGAGCTGGCTTCTCAAATCAGTGTTGCAGACAGGCAATATGCAAGACTGGAGGCAGGTAAGTTGTTTGTCTCGCCCCCCTCAGACACTGTCCTGATCTGCTGAGGGGAATCTAAAGAAAAGTCCACAAAAGTGCCCACTTTGGCATGCCCTGCTGGTCATAACCTAACAGCAAGCCTGATACAGAGCTACTCATCTGTGCCTGCTTTCCCTCTTACTGCATTTACTGCCCCCACATGACCCAGTTAGGGCAGCAAACTTATGTCCAGTGCCAAATAGGAAGCAGGTGAGTAGCTCTGCTAGCGGCACATACCCCACCCCTGGGCCAAACAACATGTGCACCCCTCCCAGCAGCAATGTAATTGTGCTGCCATAGAATCTCAGATTCTTCGGAGGGGGATCTCTCATCCATTAGGAAGAGATTAATTTGGATCTGAATAGGGGTCTTCTATGTTCAAGGAGCAGATGGATAATCAGATTTCCTCTATCTAGAGGTTTTGGGAATCCCATCTCCTAAAAGGAAGAAAGGAGATCCATACAGATCCTCTGTGTGGCGGCTAAAGACAGAAGTAGCTGTTTTTCAGAGCAGTCTCATTTTGCAGGCTTATCCAAAAGTAATGGGACAAACCAGACAAGCTCCCCACCATCACTAGAGTCCTGAATACCCCAAACCTATTTCATTTTTTCCGTTTGGATCAGGCATCCAGGCATGCTTTTTCTATGGTAAATTAGGCCTAACAGCCAGCCTGCGTCGCATCCATGGTAGGCAAGAAATTGTTAAAATGGTTGATGCTCAGGCTCTGGCTGGTTACTCCCATAGTTTATGCTCTCAGTTGGAAGTCTAGAAGTATTGATGATGATATTATTAATGGCATATTGCTAAATGGCAAGGGTTTAGCCCTGCTGGTGGCTGGTTTAATATGGCTTAAGCAATGGATGCCCGATTCGACTTACAAGAATTCTGACGGGACTTATATTGTGAAGAAAGCCATGGGGGGCAAGTCTACTTGACTCCCACAAAGAAGGAGGTATAATCCTTTTTTTCATAGATCTTCCAATACTCAGCCATTTCACTGTGGCAGAGGTTCCTTTCCTCTTGACAATGATAGAAATTCTGGAATAGACCTAAGACCCAGAACAAGACAAGATCTTTCTGGTGAAACAAGGCTACCCCCCTTCTGAGCACTCTCAGGCATGAAGGGGCTCCCCCTCAACCTTTCGGGTGCGGGGACAGCTTCTGCATGTTACCCCCCCCCCCCCCCCCTTAAAAGCTCCATGTAACAGATGCATGAATGCAGGAGATAATTTCTTCAGGTTACAAGATTGAGGGCCAGACCCCCTCTGAGGTTCTTTCTGTCAGGGGTATCCCAGACTCCAGGAAAAGCAGAACGGATTCTACTCCAATTTGTTTGTAATCCCCGAGAAGGACAGCCCAATTTTTGTACCTTAAGGGCCTCTTTTTTTGCAAGGCATCTTTAACATCCACCATGGCAGCCAGATTTTAGAACCACAGTGGATATAAGAGACACCTATCTACACATCCCTATCTTCCCAAGCCATCAAAATGTTTGTGTTTTGCAGCAGAAAGCCTACACTTTCAGTCTGTGGCTCTGCCTGTCTTCTGCTCCAAGGCCTTTTACCAAGATTTTGTCAGGCCTCATGGCTCTTCTAAGGCAAAAGGGGATACAAATTACCCCATACTTAGATGATCTTCTGATCAGACCCCCATCTTTCAGGAGGCTTTTAGACATACAGAGACTCTTTTATTGACTCTAGACAACTTTGGCAGGCTAGTCAATTATCACATATCATTCCCTTGAGAGTTTTCTCCTTTTTTGTGAATGACATAAGACACAGCTCAGGCAAAAGTCTTTTTCCCGGAGCAAAAGAGACTCTCACTTCAGGCTTGATTCAGAGAGACAAAAAAATACTTTCGTTTTAGTGCCGATCTGTTTTTTTTTGGAAATGTTTCCGCTCTCGTATGAGTGTGCGAGCGATTCTATGCATGCATTGCAATCCTTCTGTAAAGTTTCCGTTCGTACGGCAGATTACGAATACTAGTATGTCATTTTCCAGCGTGACTTTTCCGTTTCATTTTCACATGTTACAACGTAGGCTTTCGTTTTTGCCCTTTTCCCATCGTATCCACCCACGAACCCTTTACGTTTCCCGTTAGTTTCTGTTTCCCTTTTTCAATAAATAATCGTCCAGACAGAAATCCTTACGATCTTGTGCCTGCGCACTACAAACTTAACTCATTAAAGTGCTCGCCTACATATTTGCCACCCTCACTTCTACTACAATGTTTAGCTAAATCACTTAGCACTATCCTCCATCTTCCCTTTTGGTCCCTTAAAGCTCACCCAAACCACTTCGCGGTTAGGTTCTTTTTCCATTTTAGCCCCCTAAAACATACCCAAATCACTTCTCGGTCATGTGAATATTCATCTTTAAATATTTCTGGGCCCATTAGTTTTGTGTTAATGTATTTAGTAAATGAAATGACACTGAAACATTTTTTTTATTCCATCATAAAATATAAAATTTCTAATTTTTACAACTATAAAAAACAAAATACATAGCAATGGCAGGCCACAGAACATTATTCTTCATCTGTGATCCCCAACGAGTCGCACAGCTCCTGCATCTCGCCCACCAACTGAGGGACCCTGACACTCAGTTGTGCCACTCTGGCACGTGTGGTCCCTGTTAAAAAACGTTAATTAAAATATTGGTATAACCTTGTTGGGGTCATACTGCAGTGCCCCCCCCCCCGTATGGTCCAAACACCTAAATCTGGACTTCAAAAGCCAGAGGGCCCTCGCCACCACGGCCCGGGTTTTGCATAGTGCCCGATTAGAGAACCCCTGGCCCGCATTCTGCAGGCAAAGAACGGGCATCAGGAGCAAGGGCAGGAGTGGATATCCAGAATCCCCTGAAAGAATTTAAAAATACTAACATAAAATACACATTCTAAGCTACAATATTGTTTAACATGTCATCAAGGGCTAAAAACAGCCATAGGTTAAGACATGAGTCATCAACTATATTCATTGCCATACAGTGAAAATGGATTGATGGAATGTGAGCAAACTTACCCTGGAGCCATCCACCAGATAATTCTCCTGACTCAAACTGACGAAATAAGCCGGAGCTCTGCAATATATAAGCATCATGGGACGACCCTGGATGCCCTGCAAGAACACTGAGGAATTGCATAGCTGGACCAACCACTGCTTGTATGTTGTGCGAGTGGCACATCTTGCGGTAACCGACTAAAACAAGAACTCCTACAACAAATTAAGATTCAAGTTCAACAATCCAAATATAATTCACAAAGGACATAAGTCTAAAAAAATATAGCAATTATATAGATGTGTGGGAAAATAAAGGTTTACATGCTAAGGAATACATGAAATGTATTGATTCAGGTATGCATTGCTATACAATTTATGGCCTCGGCCATGCTGATACAGGCAATGCCTTGGTGCTAAAGGCGCGCAGACTCCTCCACATAGCCGCAAAACATGTTCAACAATAGCAATCCAAGCCCTCAAAGGTCCCGTAAGTGGATCGGAAATGAAACGGATTTATAGGGTGGTGGTCCGCCGGAAATCAGCTCTCTGAATCAGGCGTAAGCCCATCCCAACAACGTAAGTTATCTGAACGAACGAAAAATATCAGATTTTGTTTGGAAAATGATCCGAACTAACGGAAATGATCCGATTTGCTTCCGTTCATCGAAAGCGCATATACACATTTTCCCGAACGTTCGTACGAATGAAAAATGAACGAAAAAAAGCAAAAAAATGACAAACACCCACTAAAACTTTCACAGACAGCTACGGAAGTCCAGACGAATGTGTCTCTGAATCGAGCCTATTATCCTGTAGCCAGAATTGCTGTTGATTTGGGATCAAACCATGGGGACCCTGGATCACTCCTTTTACATGACACACTAAGCAAGGTGGTCTCTAGCCTGTGGCTAAATCCCCAACCACTTCAAGTGGGTGAATCCTTTCCTACATTGGAAAACTGTCATCACGGATGCCAGCCTAACGGGTTGGGGTGGTGTCATGGGGTCACAAATGATCCCGGAACAGTGGGGTCCAGGGGAGAGCAGACTTCCCAAAAATATCCTGGAGCTGAGTGATTCTACTGTCTCTAACACATTGGACCTCCAATCTGAGGGGTTATCCAAGCAGTCAGGGTTCAATCAGACAACATAAGGGCGGTGGCATATTTCAACCACCAGGCACCAGAAGCAGGAGATCACTCAGGGAGGTAAGCTAAATCTTACTCTGGGGTTCCGTGCATCTCGGCGATCCACATACCAGGAGTGGACAATAGGCAAGCCAATCATCTAAGCAGGGCAACCTTGGATCAGGTAAAATGGTCTATAATAATAGATTTGTCTCCCCGTCCAAGGATCCTCTGGCTATAGCAGTAGATGCCCTGACCCTTCCTTGGTCAGCAGTCAGGCTTCTCCATGTGTTCCCTCTATTCTGCTCCTGGGTGAAATAAGATAGCTTGCAAGGGGATCCCAACCATTGTGGTAGCACCCCATTGGCTAAGGAGAAATTGGTTTTCAGACAAAGTAAGAATGCCGGAAAGCAACCACTGGCGGCTGCCAATGATCCAGATCTCCTCACACAGGGGCCTCTCTGGCACCCCAATTTGTGAGTTCTGGCTTTACAGCCTGGCTAATCAAACCTCCACCCTGGCAGATAGAGACTTATCTGCCAGAATCATCCGAACAAGATTCAAGCCGAAAGCAGACTTTATCAAGATTTATCACTGGCAAGTCTGGCAGGTCTTTATTGCTTGGAGCAAATCCAGGGGTTTTGCTTGTTTGCAGGGGGTCACCCATGTGCGACCTCCCTGAAGTTCTCTTCTGCCTGTTTGGGACTTGAATTTAGTCCTTTCGGCCCTTCGGGGTCCTCCTTTGAAATGCTGGCAGAGGTTCCACTGGGATTGATGAAACTTAAGGTCATCTCCCTAGTGGCAATAACCTCTGTGCGGCGGGTTTCTGAATTGGCAGACTATTCGGTTAAGCCTCCTTACTTAATCCTAAACAAGGACAAGGCTGTCTTCCATTTTAAACAGGACTTCTTCCTAAAGTGGTTCCCCCTTCCATCTTAATGAAGAGGTGGTTTTGCCTTCTTTATGCCCTGCCCCGGTCAGCCATTAGGAGAGAGTCCTTCATTCCCTGAACGTAGCCCTGCAAAGCTGATGCCTGGGCAGGTTATGCTGGGAAGGGGGACCCCACCCCATTTTATTTTACATTATTAAAGGTTTTTAACCCATACTTTTTTTTTTTTTTTAAAAAGCATTGGGTGCCCCCCCCCCCCCCCCCCCCCCCAGGGAAAGGGACCCCCACCATATTTTTTATTTAACCTGTGGATAGTAGTTGTATTTTAGTTGTAAATGTTATAAAGTGCTCTTTTCAGGCTGGAGCGTCTCCTGGGCAGGAACGGGGGGCTACCGATACATATGTGGTACCGTTGTAATCAAGAGAAATGGGGCTTTCACATGCAATATGGTTTTCTTAAATAAAATACTTTGTCTGCAGAGCTGAAATTTTCAAGTAAAATTACTGCGTATGCTTTAATTTGGGTGCTTGGCAATGATTCTCTTGACAGTACCTCTGCGTGTTGCGTATTGTTGTGTTAGAGGGACCTTGCTTTTTCATATTTAACTTGTTTTTTCTTGTTTTTTTAGGAAAATGTGACGTTGATTGTGCTTTTTTATTCGTTTTTTTTAGGATTATTTAGTCAATGGATTACTTCCAGAAAACTTTGCCCACATCAACAAGCCTGGTACGCCTAGATAGCTTGAGGTGTGTACTTCAAGAGAATATATAGTTTGTGGGAGGTATTTCAAATGTAAAGGTTTGTTTTTTTCTTGAAAACCTGCAAGGTGCACATAGCAGTTGTATTTTATCAGAAAATCTACTAAAGAGCTGTTTCAGTTTGGGGCAGGAAAGGGCGTCTATCAATACATACGTGGTACCGTTGTAACCGTGAGAAATGGGGCTTTTACACAAGATTTTATTGAGAACACTACAAATTTTAAAAAATAGTTTTTTCATTTTTATTTTGAACATATTTCACCCAAAAATATTGAGAAATATTGAGAAAAATGACAAACAAGACATTTCATGTTAAAGCTTAGACTAAAACAATATAAAATTCGAGGTAACCCCTCCAGTTGAATATGTATAGTGCAAAATAGTGAAATGGTCTGGCAACAGAGAGTGACAAAAACTCTAGATAGGCTGGCACTTAAAGGGTTAAAGGGGATATAAACCCAACAGACATAATAAGGCAGTAACATAAGGTGATTACATATGATCTGAGATTTTGCGATGCTTTAACTGCCTACCTAGAGATGTTGTCACCCTCTGTTGCCAGACTATTTTTCACCATTTTGTGCTATACATGTTTAACTCTGATTTTTGAAGGAAAGTCTAGGTATTTCCAAGGAAAATGATATATTGCTTTTCTTTAGTCTGGGCTTTAAAATAAAAAATATTTTTAGTGCTTTATCAATATTTTTTGGTAAAATATGTGGAAATACATTAAAAAATGCTATCTTTTAGATTTTGTAGCTTTTTTAAGAAAATCATATTGTTTGTAAAGCCCTCAAGACTTAAAGAGCTCTTTATGAGTTTTTCAGATATAATACAACTGCTATATGCACCTGTTTTTCAAGAAAAACAACCTTTATATCTAAAATCCCCCACAAACTATATATTCTCTCACACCTCAAGTATCTTAGGTGTTGAAATGAGTTAATCCCTCGATTAATTCTTTGGTTGCACAGGGTTTACCTACAAAAAAAGTAAAAAAGCAGAATCAAAGCCACATGTTCCTAAAAAAACAATATGCAAACAGAAAAAAATAAAATTCTGTGATTACTCCAGCACATCCTGCTCCAGAGATAATTCCTTACGTTTGGGTTATACATCCACAAGATGGCTCTGGACTGCAGAGACAGCAAAAAAGTGGCTCCTCCCGGCCTCTTATATTCAAGTGACCTCCCACCAAATCCCCAGTATTGACAAGCAGTTAGCAAGAGGCCGGGAGAATAACACCCATAATCAAACAATTTTAACCATGATAACAACCACCATACAGAGGCACTAAGAATAATGATAACAAGGGCGGGGTGGAGCAGGACGTGCTGTATACGTATAATACAAATTCTACAGGTGAGTAATCACAGAATTGTATTATTCTAAGTATACAGCACGTCCTGCTCCAGAGATAATTCCTTACATTTGGGACATCCAATAGCAGTGTCCATAAGGTAGGGTGGGATCCCCAAAAGCAACAACATGCAGATTAAACCACTGCTGCCTGCAGAACTTTGCGGCCAAAAGTAGCATCAGCTGAGGCCCTAACATCAACCTTGTAAAACTTAGAAAAGGTATGAACAGCTGGAGCCAGACCCTTCTTAGGACCAGAGGGGACCACAAAAAGAGCATCAGTCTTCATGAAGGGCTCAGTAGCCACCAAATAGAACTTCAGGTTCCTGACCACATCCAAGGAATGTAGAGCCCTCTCCTTAGGGTTACTAGGATTAGGGCACAGAGAAGGCAGAACAATGTCCTGATTGAGATGAAAAGCAGACACAACTTTAGGCAGAAAATCTGGTTTAAAGCGAAACACCACCTTGTCCCGGTGTCTCTCAAAGTAAGGGGGCTTGATGGAAAGCGCCGCCAACTCAGAAACACGCCTAACAGAAGTGATAGCCACCAAAAAGGCTACCTTAAGCGTAAGAGTGGACAAAGCAACCTCATGCACAGGCTCAAAAGGAGACCCCTGCAAGGCAGATAGGACCAAGTTCAAGTCCTAGACTGGTAACATAGGCTTACGTGGGGGGCGCACATGAGCAACCCCCTGGAAAAAAGTCTTGAACAGATGATGCTGAGCAAAAGATCTCTGAAAGAAAAGGACCAAGGCAGACACATGACCTTTCAGAGTGCTGAGTTGAAGCCCCAGATCCAAACCATGTTGGAGAAATTCCAGAATCCTAGGAATAGAAAACACACGACAGGGAAGAGATTTAGCCTCACACCAGTCAATGTAGGTACGCCAAACCCTATAGTAGATGGAAGAAGAGGACCTTTTCCTAGCCCTAATCATGGTGTTAACAACAGAAGCAGGCAGCCCTTTTTCAATTAAGATGGAGGTTTCAGCAGCCAGGCCGTTAAAGCCAGCGTTTGTAAATTGGGGTAGCGTAGCCGCCCCTGAGTGAGCAGGTCTGGATGCTTGGGCAGGGCGTACTGATCTACCGCCAGCTGCACGATGTCTGCGTACCACACTCTTCTTGGCCAACGGGGGGCCACCAGGATTGCTGGCACCCCTTCCTGAGCTATCTTTCGCAGAACCCTGCCCAACAGGGGAAACGGGGGAAAGACATACAGTAGCTAAAAACCCTGCCAGGGCATTGTCAGAACATCCATGGCTAAGGCCAGAGGGTCCCTGGACAGGGACACAAAGACTGGAAGCTTGTGATTGTGACGGGATTCAAACAGATCCACATCTGGCTGACCTCAACTGTGACACAGAGAGCGAAACACCCTGTTGCTGAGGGACCATTCCCCCAGGCGAGAAGTCCCCCTGCTCAGAGAGTCTGCCTCCAGATTCTCCACCCCCGGAATGTACACAGCTGAGATGCAGGGAACATTGTCCTCTGCCCAGGACTGGATCAGAGACACTTCCTTGAGGGCCCCCTTGCTCCGGGTCCCCCCCTGATGATTGATGTAGGCAACTGCCGTCTTGTTGTCCGAGCGTACCTGAACAGCCCGAAGGTGCGGGGTCAAGCGTGCTAAAAACCAACCTGCTCGCCCTCAGTTCCAGAATGTTGATAGGAGTGTGGGCCTCCTGAGGGCCCCACTGCCCCTGGAATGTTAGGGATCTCCAGAAGCCCCCCCAACCTGTCAGACTGGCATCCGTGGTGACTGTCTCCCAGCAAGGGGCCAGAAAGGATCTGCCCACCAACAGGTTCCTTGAGTCCAGCCACCACGAGAGGGATCGCTTGGATAGGGGGGACAGAATCAAAACCTGATCCAGGGACACAGGGTCCCTGTCCCATACAGACAAGAGGTGGAGTTGAAGAGGCCTCATGTGAAACTAAGCATAAGGAACCGCCTCGAAGCAGGACACCATCAGGCCCACCAGCTGCATTCCCTGCCTGTTGGAAGGATGAGGGGAGGACAGAAGGAGCTGAGCTTGTGCTTGCAGACTGTCCACCTTCTTCTGAGGAAGAAATATACTGGCCCGAGCTGTATCCAGATTCATGCCCAGAAATGGCTTCACCAAAGAGGAAGACAGGGAAGATTTGGAATGGTTTATCACCCAGCCGAATGACTCCAGTGATTCCCGGGCCGATCAGCTCCCTGCCTGGGGGCACCCCGATCGGGGGTGCCCCGCTGTGTGAAACCCCCCAAGACGCCCGCAAATCCTACCTGTTCCTCGTTCCAACGGCGCATTAGTGGGCCGCCGCCGCCTCTCGCACATCCCTCTAGCAGGGCGCACACCCGCGCCGGCCGATCGGGGTGCCCCGCGGAAGTGGACCAACACCCAGGATAGTGAAAATCATGGATGTTGGTCCACTTTAAGTCCAGGATGGGTCTGACAGACCCATCTCTTTTGGGAATGGTGAAAAGGTTGGAAAAATAGCCCTTGCCCCTTTCCCCTAAGGGCACTTGGCAGATGACCCCCCAGCTCCAGTAGATTCTGCACAGCAAGCAACAGGCCCTGAGCTGACAGGGGGTCTTGAGGCATCCAGGATCTGATGAATCTTGGGGGCGGCCAGGCTGCCAACTCTATCTTGTAACCAGAGGACACTACCTCCTGAATCCACCGGTCTGAGACATGACGCCTCCAGACGTGAGCAAAGAGCCAAAGCCGCCCCCCCCCATGCCTGAGTGGGCTTGGGGGAAGACTTGGACTTGGAACCCCAGGAGGGGCCAGGGGGGCCACGCCCTCTGCCCCTGCCCCAGAAATCTCCCCGGGCCCCTGCAAATGACACTCCCCTTCCCATTCTGGACCCACGGTAGGAGGGAAGAAAGGAGCCAGAACCCCGAAAGGGCAGAGACTGTCTCTTGCGCTAGGGTAACCTGCCTCCCTTATCAAACAGGTCCAGGCGATCCCTAAATAGACGCAGTCCTTTAAAGGGGAACCCATTTAGAGCCTTCTTGGCAGCGTTGTCAGCTGCCCACTGGCGCAGCCAAACCGAGCGGCGTATAGCCACCGCCAAGGCAGAAGCCCTGCCACACATTCTAATGGTATCATCCAAGGCAGAGAGGACATATGCAACAAATTCCTCACAACGCAGAAGGGCTCTATACTCTTCACTAGCCGCATCATCAGGAGCCCCATCTAAAATACTCTTGAGCAGAGTCCTAATAGCCACAGCTGTAATGGCAGAGGCACAAACCGGATGCAGCGCGGACCCCACACAGGCAAAGGCATGGGAAGCCAGCTGATCAATGCGCCAGTCCTCACCATCCCTCAGCGTAGTCAGGGGAATGCATGACAGAAGTGTTGAACAACCCTAGAATTGGTGCATCCACTTCAGGAGGGGACGACCAACGCTTAACCACTTCAGCAGGAAAGGGATACCTCTTATCCCAACTCTTAGGCACCCCAGGGAGCCTGCTCGGTTGCTCCCACTCTTTGAGCACAAGATTATTAAAGTGAGTTTGCTCAGGAAACTCCAAACATGGGTTAGCAGTGTGAAACAACTCCCCCTGCTGCCGAGGAGCCGCGGCAGGAGGAGAGATAGAAAGTACTTCAAAAATGTGAGTATAACCTTGTTGGGGTCATACTGCAGTGCCTTCCCCCCCCCGTATGGTCCAAACACCTAAATCTGGACTTCAAAAGCCAGAGGGCCCTCGCCACCACGGCCCGGGTTTTGCATAGTGCCTGATTAGAGAACCCCTGGCCCGCATTCTGCAGGCGAAGAACGGGCATGAGGAGCAAGGGCAGGAGTGGATATCCAGAACCCCCTGAAAGAATTTAAAAATACTAACATAAAATACACATTCTAAGCTACAATATTGTTTAATATGTCATCAAGAGTTAAAAACAGCCATAGGTTAAGACATGAGTCATCAACTATATTCATTGCCATACAGTGAAAATGGATTGATGGAATGTGAGCAAACTTACCCAGGAGCCATCCACCAGATAATTCTCCTGACTCAAACTGACGAAATAAGCCGGAGCTCTGCAATATATAAGCATCATGGGACGACCCTGGATGCCCTGCAAGAACATTGAGGAATCGCATAGCTGGACCAAACACTGCTTGTATGTTGTGTGAGTGGCACATCTTGCGGTTCCTGCAACCAAATATAAAATAATTACACAAAGCAAAGGTAACTGACTAAAACAACAAATTAAGATTCAAGTTCAACAATCCAAATATAATTCACAAAGGACATGTCTAAAAAAATAAAGCAGTTATATGGATGTGTGGGAAAATAAAGGTTTACATGCTAAGGACTAATTAAGGTCAGCATTAAAATGCATCTATAAGGCATACATGAAATGTATTGATTCAGGTATGCATTGCTATACAATTTATGGCCTCGGCCATGCCAATACATGCAATGCCTTGGTGCTAAAGGCGCGCAGACTCCTCCACATAGCCGCAAAACATGTTCAACAATAGCAATCCGAGCCCTCAAAGGTCCCGTAAGTGGATCGGAAATGAAACGGATTTATAGGGTGGTGGTCCGTCGGAAATCAGCTCTCTGAATCAGACATAACCCCATCCCAACAACGTAAGTTATCTGAATGAACGAAAAATATCAGATTTTGTTTGGAAAATGATCCGAACTAACAGAAATGATCCGATTTGCTTCCGTTCATCAAAAGCGCATATACATATTTTCCCGTTCGTACGAATGAAAAATGAACGAAAAAAAGCAAAAAAATGACAAACACCCACTAAAACTTTCACAGACAGCTACAGAAGTGCAGACGAATGTGTCTTTGAATCGAGGCTATTGTCATCACTTGTAGGGGACACCCCACACACAGCCGGGCTTGTCCCGAAGGAACCCCAAGCACATTATCCTGAGAAGCTGGCCAATAGGGATTTACGCTATAAGGCCACCCGGGATGCCCCAATTGCCCGCTAGGGAAGTGGGAGTTAAGGCAGAATAGGCCTCTAATAGCAAACTAAATAGAGGGGATAGGCCGGGAGAAACCACTTTTAAGTTTTACCCGCCTGCAAGACATAAACAGAAAGGTCCCGTAAGCGGTATGCAAGCATAATATATATAAAAAATAAGCCAGCCCGCAGGGGCACTTACGGACCACGGTAGGTAGACGCCAGCCACGCAGCACGAGGAGAGTAAAATGGCGCCCGCAGATATCTCGAGGGGCGGGCCGCGGAGACAGTGATGCGTAATGCGCCGTCCGCAAGGCCAAAGCAAACCACGGGATACAATCCCAAAGAGTGAAGACTACACGTACACACCCCCCGAGAAATACCAGGGAGAGCGAGGGAGGGCAGCGGCCAACCAAACGGGAGCCCTCCGATGGACAGGGGGCGAGGGGCGATAGCGCGGGAGGGGCATCCCATAAGGCTCACCATAGGCCTATACCGCCTACCCTTTGGTGGGGGATTGCGGTTGGAGCAGCATTCCTTAAGCACCTGGCAGCGGTGCTGCCTACCCTCACCCGACCAGTGCAGCCAAAGCTGGGAGGCAGAAAAAGGAGGAACAGGTGGGAATAGTCCTACAGGGCCGCAGGCTAATAGCCCCGCTCACCTGCGAGTAGAGAGAGCCATCTTCTTGCCTTCGCAGCGCCGACTGCAAAGAAGAACTGGGGATTTTGTGGGAGGTCCCTGGAATATAAGGGGCCGGGAGGAGCCACTTTTTTGCAGTCTCTGCAGTCCAGCGCCATCTTGTGGATGTATAACCCAAACGTAAGGAATTATCTCTGGAGCAGGACGTGCTGTATACTTAGAATAAACAAGTTAAATCTTAAACAGCAAGGTCCACTGAACAGAATGATACTCAACATGCGTAGCTACTTTGAAGGGTTGCCAAACAAGGGTAAGGGTAATTTTACATTTCAGTTCTGAAGACAAAGTGCACACCAACCAAAACAACACTTTACATTTGCAATACCCCCACAAACCTTAGATTCCCTGAAAATATACATGTTAAGCTTTGTAAGTGTGCCCAGGTTGTTGTAGCGGGTGCATCTTTCTGGAATAAATCTCTCGATTAAGTCTTTGGTTGCACAGGATTTCCCTAAAAATGTATCCAAAAGCAGAATAAAAACTACATTTTCTTAAAATATCAAACAATATGCAATATGCAAATAAGAAAAAACAAGCTGAATCTGAAAGTGCAAGGTCCCCCGAACACATCAATACCCAACACACCCAGGCTGCTTGAAATTTTGTTACCATTTTGCGCTTTGTTTAACTGTGATTTTTGCAGGGTTTTCCAGGAATTTCCTGGAAAAGTATATATTGTTTTTTTTCGGCAGATTTTGGGCTTTAACATGAAATGTTAAACTTTCATAATAATTTTGTGTAACAATTAAAAAATATATTTTAAAAGTTGTCGCTTTTGTTTTAAATATATATATATATATATATATATATATTAAAGAAACCCATATTGTCTGTGAAAGCCCAATTCCTCACGGTTACAATGGTACCTCATACGTATTGGTAGCCCCCCATTTCTGTGCAGGAGACCCCCCAAACTGAAAACTTTATGACATTTTCAAATGTCGCTATTCGCTACTCTCAATGGTTACATTCAAAATAAATGGGGGGGGGGGGGGGGGCAGGCTTTTTTTTTAATTTTTAAGGGTTAAAAAATAGTGTAGGGTCCCCCTTCCCAGCAAAACCAGCCCAGGCACCAGCTATGGGGGCTTATAGATCATTGGCCCCTGGCCCTGAAGGCTACAGTTCCTGTTCTGCCCCTCCGGGAGGGGGACGGGGGTTAATGGCAAGTCATCTGCTTGCCACAGGTGACTTGCCAGCCCCTCAAGTCTTGTGAACTGGTAAAAAGGTCTCATGGAGGAGCAAGATGTCATTCAGTAAAAATAAAAACCCTTTTTTTCCTGACACCTCCGATCGAATGCCGGTCTGTGTCCCACTGCCACGGACAGCTGGAGGGTGATCAGTGGAGCATGGGTGTGAGGGCAGGATTCAAATCCCCTGGTCTCACACCCGCACTTCACCGACCACCCGCCTGCCACCGCCGGAAGTGGCTTTTATATAGGAGGAGTAGATACTATTTGACTCCTCCTATATATGCCCCTCCCTGTGGTGACCAACGAGATGCAGGGAGAAGCACACGGGGCAGAGAACGGGCATTCTCTGCCCCGGCGAAGACCTGGGGGGTGGGATCAGATGTTCCCAAAGGAAGTGGAGACCCCCAGCGCTGGATCCAGGCCGGAGATAAGCATGTTTTTTTAGAAAAAGCACACCCGTAGAAATTAAGGGCTTGGCATTTAGTGTTTGCGTGGATAGGGACTTTAAATTCTCTTACTGTTGACTTTTCAACAACATCTGCTGGAAATTTGTTCCAAGTATCTACTACTCTTTTGGATAAAGTATTTTCTGACATTGGTCCTGATCATCGCTCCAACTAGCTTCAGAGTAAGCCCCCTTGTTCTATTATTAAAGTTTATATCCAGTGTTAGTGTAGCCCACCATGCCATCCTTCCCTGGTGCTGAGGCAAGATGGACAATAAAAACTCTATACCTTGCTCAGGATCCAGCTGCATCCCCTCTAGCTGGGGGTGTTCCTGTACCAGCCATTCACAAATAACTGAAACGTGCATATGCCGTTGGATCAGGATTTGGAGAGTTTCTGAGCATCCCAAATCAGTGGCAGATGGAATCAGTCTTATAGACTCTAGGGCTGTTTTTTGCCCACTTTAAAGTTTCTTCTGAAAAACACTTCCCTCCCAAACCTTATTCAATCCTTTCACATTTTAAAAGGTCTCAATCATATCCCTTCTTTTCCTGTCTGTCCTCCAGACTGTGGAAATTAAGTTATTTAAATCTCCTGATAAGTCTAGGCCCTTTCACCTTTCAAAAATGTGTTTTTCACCAAACGTCCTCCAGGACAGATAGCCTATTACCTCCTCCCACCTAAAAGAGGAAGCACAAACTGTATAAGATTAAGAGCTCGCCCCTTCCTCCTGGGCCTCAGTGTCTTGTGCTTCCTTTCCCAGGAAACAGGCTGGATACAACGTCCTTAGTTTTTGTTTATTCCCAGGGAGCATGGTGGGCCCGGACTCCCTCCCCTCTCTCTGACAGGATTCTGGTAGTGCTCCTGGTTACCCACTACTGTCATGGTCAGGGGGTCCCCCCTTTATGACCACTTTCCCCCGGGAGTTTTGTTCCCTGGAGCTAGTCTGGATGGCAGTCTCCAGCTTAGGACCCAAATATTGGGCTAGGCTCCCTGCTTTATCCCCTACAGGTTCAATGGGAGAAGGGCGGGGGCGAGTGTTTCCCTTAGGCCACCAGGTCTCTGTGGAGGACTTGGTAGCTGGTCACCTGCTGTGTCATATGAGTTAAAGAAGGAGGATCCTTTCATCTCATCTCCCCAGTCTGTGCAAAGTTCCAGGGGGTCTCGTGCTTTCACGAGCACATACCGCAGGTATGCGGTACTTTCCTCCCTGGATAACTTTCTCTCGGCTTCCGGCCTGAGCGGCTACAGTTTTGCACGGCGAGTACAGCATAGGCACCAGCACTGGAGCAGCTCGCTCTGAACTTGCGGTTGCTGACCGCCACTACCTTGCCGCTGCCTGTCACCTTCGTAGCCACCGCTCCTGCTGCTACCTGCTATTTCCATAGCCCCTGCAAGTTTAGAGTGAGTTAGCTCTGGCTTATAGGTGGGCGTGGCCTATGACTCCTGTCAGCGTCAAGTCAAGGGCCATGCCCCACCCGGTGGCCAGAACTGGCTCATGCATTTGCTGGCCAACTGGGCTTCCTGTTACTGTGCATTGTCAGGCAGAAGCATGGCTGAGATGCTGCTAAAGGAAGCTCCAAAATGGCTGCTTTTCTACCCTCTTGCCTTCAGCAAACAAATGCCAGGCATTGACTTGCATTATAAGAATCACTCTGTGGACAATCCTGAGCCTGCTTATTATTATATGCAATGTTCAAATTTACGCAAAACCTGCTGGTAAATTCTAATAGATGACAGAAAAAGCTCAGTGCAGGCTACATTTTGCTGTCGGAGGGGTGACAATGGTTATATTATAATGTAGAAAGCAACTGGATGAATCCTCTTATACTAAATAACACAAAACTATAACACTGTACTGGGAATTCTTTGGTCCTGTGATCTAGTCTCACCAACCTTTTTTTTTAACAGGCATCTTGGCCACTATTGTTTTTGTATAATTTTACAAAAGCCCAGATCATAGTGCAACTGAAGTTGAACTTTGTAACTATGTAAGCAACAGTTTAAAAACTGGTTTACGATCGCAAATAATATGACCAGCTAAAGCATGACTAGTTTATTTTTATAAGGCAAAACATTATTAGATATTTGCCAGAACACCGAAATACATAATCAAAAACTTGAAGATGTTTAAATCATGTATACCGCTTATTGCTCTGACCACTAAAATTAGATGCTGAGCTCAGTTTTCAGCAACAATGTCTGCAGCAGCTTCCTGTCAAAGAGAAAGATAATAGTCTGGACTCAGGCTATCCAGACACTAGAAATAGGACAATGTAAGCCTGGAGCCAGACAGCGGGGAGACACAAGGGTGGAGCAATGGAAAGATATGACCACAGGCTTTAAACTGCGCAGTAAGTGAATACAACTACTGGCGTTAGCACAGTACTACTGCACGTTAGTGTATATTCAATGCCTCTTTCCCCGGACAGCAGAGGAAGGCTTAAAATACAGTTTCTTTACTTACAGAACAGGGAAATTCCACTCTGAAGGGGCTCTATAGTATAGCCTCAGCGACCTCAAAGTTAGGGTGCTGCCAACATTACATTTCAATTATAAAGGTCCTTTCTGGCCTCCAGCCATTATGTTGCACATGCTCGGGAACTGGCTGCCATGCACCTATTGGCATTTGCTATCAGGCCATGTGACCAGCCTGCATAGCATGTGCCTAAAGTCCCTGTTTAGGCAAAAACAATAAACAGATACTTCCGCGCAGCTGATACTGGTTGATAGTTGAAACTTACTGACATCAGCGATCTTGTCCCTGCCATCCTGGCAGAAAGGAATATTAGGAAAACAGGTATCCAGAGCAAATGTATGTGGGCAAATATCCTACTTTTGGTATTTAGTCAAAATTCTTTCAAAAGCAGACTCCCAGTCATTTATAATAACCACCTTCCTTCACAGTCAAACTACCAAGGTTTACAGACAATGTCACCCCTTTCTAAAAACATTTCTGATTGTTAGATTTGTTAATAGTTGAAATACTACATAACTACATGCTACAACAAAGTTGGCCTTCTGCTATGCAGTTTTGTGATAAGTAGCAGTTTGATGTTCTTCCAGAAGAAAGGAATGCATGCTTGCAAGAATATCTGTAGGGTGTTTTAGAAAATAGTGTAGAGCTTAGCAGGGCTTGTGCTTATTTCAGCAGTGTTGGCACTTTCAGACTCTTTATGAGCTGATCAGTGCTGTGTAGCAGATGTGGTTCCATTTTTACATCCCAGCTTTCACATCCTAGTACATTTGACAGTTTTTATTGTCTCTGTGTGCCCTTATAGTCAAGTCACCACTTCCCTATTCACTCCTATAGAACCAAATGTCAGTTAATCAGGTGACCAACAGAAACCATACAGGTTTGCAAGGCCACTCGGAAACCCAGATTAGACCATTAGACTCTCTCTTATGGGGCTTCTTCCTTTGTTATTGGCCAATAGCAATAATAGAGAGCAAAGCTGGTAAACAGATCATCATTTGGCCACTCCCTAGAGGGCTATAATGGGTAGCTTTGGTCATTGTAAGAATGATTATTATACAGAGAGACTCTTCAGCTTGCTGATAAATCATCACTTATTCTGGGATTACACTCTATGTGCCGTGTATGACTATGGGCAGGGGCGGGCTGGCCATAGGGCGTACCAGGCAAAATCCTGCTAGGCCGGCACCAGCAAAGGCCGCTGTTCCCCCGCCCCCCTGCGGCCGCTCTCACACACTCACACACACACAAACTTACTTACCGGCACTTCCTTTTCGTTGCGCGGTGGGCATCGGTGCGTGGGACCCATATGGCCGGCGTCCAATGAAGACAATGGACGCTGGCCATATGGGTCCCACCCACCGACGGCGGTAAGCATGAGTCTATGTGTGAGTGAGTGTGTGTGAGCAGCCCGGGAACCAGTGTAAGTGTGTGTAAAATCCTGGTATGATTTTTGGCCCCATTGCCTATAGCAGGTGCTCCCAAACTTTTCATCATGTATCACTTTTTATTATCTAAGGATCTTTATCAACTACCCTGAGAGTTTCAGATAGCAGGTGCCTCGGAAGCAAGCTAGTGGCCGCCTGGAGTTTTTTTTAAATCCAGGGCTGCCTGGCAAAGGTTTTAGTCTACTTTAAATATGACTTGGGTGGTCTGTATGAGTTGTCAGCAAGCTAAAACCATATAAAAATGCACAAAACAACCATTTAAGGTGCACCAAATGCATACAAGAAGAGTTTCCATCACTTTTTGGAGCAGTTTTGCTTGGGGAAAATATATATCATAGCAGATTGAGTTGGGGTACATAGCAGTCTTCAGTCTTGCCGAGCACCAACTGACAGGATCTTGAGTATCGCCAGGTTACCACCTGTTGGGAACCCCCCTGACCTAAAGGGTATTCATTATTATTTTGAGATCCTTTCAAGATGGAGACCCTCACTAAATTAATACCCCATAGTGGTATTAAGCAAAGGCCACTGTCCCCCCCCCCCCGCTGCGGCCGCTCTCACAGGAGCACACACACAGGAGCGCACACACACACACACGCTCGGCTGCCTGCCGCCTTATTATTGTGCAGTGTTGGCGGGGGTGAGTGGAATGAAGGATGCCCCCACCCAGTGGCTGCACTGCAGGATGCCCCCACCCAGTGGCTGCACTGCGGGATGCCCCCACCCAGTGGCTGCACTGCGGGATGCCCCCACCCAGTGGCTGTACTGAGGGATGCCCCCACCCAGTGGCTGCACTGCAGGATGCCCCCACCCAGTGGCTGCACTGCGGGATGCCCCCACCCAGTGGCTGCACTGCGGGATGCCCCCACCCAGTGGCTGCACTGCGGGATGCCCCCACCCAGTGGCTGTACTGAGGGATGCCCCCACCCAGTGGCTGCACTGCAGGATGCCCCCACCCAGTGGCTGCACTGCGGGATGCCCCCACCCAGTGGCTGCACTGCGGGATGCCCCCACCCAGTGGCTGCACTGCGGGATGCCCCCACCCAGTGGCTGCACTGCGGGATGCCCCCACCCAGTGGCTGTACTGAAGGATGCCCCCATTGGATGTAATGGGAGATGCCGCAACATACCTCTGTGGTTTTCCCCTTACTCGCTGTAATGAGTGATGCTGCTCACGGCCTGTAGTGGAGTGATCCTGCACGCTGTCTGTAATGGGGGGGATTTATCACACCATTTGGTTCAGAATATTTTCTTTATTATTTTTCTCCTCTAAATCCTGGGTGCATGTTGTGGAACGAAAAATAAGGTGTATATGTAATGTGAGGGGGTTACCAAACCTGTGCCCAAATCAACAGTTCAGCGAACCCTACTGCATTTGGAGCTCCAAAGGAGATGGATGGTCACTGCATCTCTACTAACAAAGGCAGGAAAGACTTCAATTTTCACAGCATTATCGCTCACTCCACTGATTGGAAAAGGGTTGCCTTCTCCAATCAGCTACATATTTAATTAAACAGATGGATTTTGGTGTGTCAGGTGAGAGACATCAGAAAACAAACACCCTGCAACCATTGCTGTAGGAATACAAACTGGTGGTGGCAGCGAATATTTATTTTGCATTCTCTGGGCCCACGCATCCATGTGGAAGGCACTTCTAACCTATTAGGCTAGGAATCAATCCTTGCAGATAGGATCTTACAGCAAGACAAGAGTTACAAATATACACAATTGGTTGGAAAAGCATGACCAAGGCTTTCAAGTACTACCATAGCCCTTAAGCACCCAGGTTTGAACCCAATTGAGCATCTGTGTGACTTGTCATATTCGCTGTAGCCCCCAGCAGCTGTGGAATGTACAGCAAGTCACCATGATTCCAGATACAGGATGTGACAACCTTCTAGGACCTTTCTAGGTCCCTCTCTGCCATCGAGCTGTTGTCTGTGCTGCACACAGCAGTTACGCTGGATGTTAGTTGGTGGCCACAACAATGTGAAGGTAAATGTATATTGCAAGTAATGTAAAACATGTCTGTTCAACATCAGGTTTCTCAGTTTTCTCTTTTTTCCAAGAAAAAGATCTGTATTTTGTTAAAAAAGGTCCTTGGATATAATAGTATAAACTGAAAAACTGTCACTTTTCAGAATGTTTAGACCTTAATGGTTTAAAAAATAAACATGTCTGATAAGGTTTTAGTGGGATACTTGGTCTAGTGGTTAGTCCAACACAAGGTTTGCGAAGAATATGAAGTCAGAGAGAATTAAAGGCTCAATGTGGGGGTTGGGTGATGCACATTAATAACGTGCACATACAGACAAGCAATTATAACAACATAATAATGTGTTGTGTTCTACATGTCTCTTTCCATCCCCCCCACTGAGCAGATGTCAGCAGGTATGCTGCAGATGGCACCAGGGAGGGGGGGGGGAGTACTGCCAGATCCCTCCCTGTTCTCTGTGTCCTATTTCATCCCCATGATGAAGATGCTTCCCAGGGAAAGTAGATTTTAGAGCGCAAGAGGATTGCTCTGCAGGCTTAGGAGCTGTTAACCCCTTTCTGGGAAATAGTTGTGTTTTAGCATAATTAACACAATAGCGTCTGCTAAGCATAAACTAGCTTTTAAAGCCCAGTCACTGTACATGACGTGGATTGTAAAAAAAAATCCCTCTCCAAGCATTTTCCATGTCTGGGGATAGTAAAACATGGTGCTAGGCTGAAACCTGGGTAATTGTGTTAAACACAAAGGCTACTACTAACTAAGTAAAGCCCCTGTTCTTCCACTCACCCTCTTTTCCCAGCTCATTTATTAGCCACGGTAACCGTAGGAAGTGTATTCTGCGCTGTAGCTCTGTCCCTACATGTAGTGGTGTCCTGCAGATTCTATTTCAATTCTACTACTATTTTTTTTTTTCTCCAGACCTTTTAACTACACCCTCCCCCCAAAAAAATAGGGGGGAGCACAGTCTACATAACCACCAGGAGAGAGAACACACAGCACAGACAGGGAAGGTGCTAATCTGGTCTTGGTAAGAGAGGGAAGCAAGAAATCTACTGGGTCTACTGAGAGAAAGGGCACAGCCAGCCAGAGGGAGGAATAGAGAGGTAAGATAACAAGAAACAACTTACGTTCATGCAAACATGCAATGGAAGCCTGCAGAGAAGACATTCAGTGAGCAGGGGTGGAAATGTGCCAGAAAAGAGCTTCCATAAAGAAGAGAACACGCATAGCTGGAATAATTGTTATGGCTAAGCGAGGAGCAGTATATGCACCATACTATACTGAGAGGTAATGTAAGCTCATCATATTCCTTCCAGTTTTATGATCAATCAGTGGACAAAAGGACTCGCTAGAAACAGGTAAGCGTTTCATGTATTTCTTATTACTCTGTGTAGAAAACTGCTCCTTTATGGTGAAATGTTTATCGAGGAGATGCCTCTTTGTCATTTTATTTTTGTGACTTGAAAGTTCTGTGGTGCTGCAGATTTCAGAATACTGTCAGAATGATGTACATATATAAACATTTGGTATAAAAGTGTACCATTACTTGTAAAAATGTGTATATCGAGTCTTTTTTCATTTCAGACAATATGGTTGACTGTGGGAGGAGGACCCAACACCACAAAGCTTGCAAGGTGTATTTAGAAGTTAATTTGTGCTATATACATATTATACATGTGCCACTTATCTCTGGTGAAATGCCAAGTAAAAAGAATATATCTATATAAGTGTACAATTTAGTCCCCTTTGTCTACATGTGTCTGTACATATTTTAAACACAACCCTTCCTGACACCCTCCTCCCCTTCTCACAGACGCCCAAAGACAGGCAGGCAGACGGACATGTTAATAATCATAGCAGATTGTTATACAACCAATATTAGATATAGGGATTATAGCTGTGTATAGCAGATCATAGATATACTTTACATTAGTGCTGGAAACATACTGCAGATGGCATTATAGGGTATTTGCCAGCTTGCATGCACCATCTCATTGCCCGTTAAAGGTGTGACAAAGGGAAGGGTGGGGAAGAGACATTACACAAGGGAGGGAAGACAGATAGGCACACATTATTACATTTCCTATAGGACTGACACTGTCTTAGGAGATATAGAAGCGCTTAAAGAGATAATGGAAATAGTTTTAGTTGGTTAAAAATAGTTGCAGTGAGACATTTTTTCCAGAAGAAAAAAAATCAGGCTCAGTGCCCAAGAAAAAAATATCCCCAGTTGCACCTTTAATGGTTTAGTTACAATATTTCATACTGCTGAAGTGTGAGAAGATAACTCCCATAGGTCATGGTGACCCCTGCGAGGTATCATGTGACCTTTAAAGAATTATTATATATAATACTGTTTATTCATTTATAAAGTGCCATCGTACTAGCAATAATGCTATTAATTCATACTTCTATGCTTTCTGTACATAATGGAGAAAGGTGAGTGTATTATATGTGCTTATCCCTGAACAATCAAGAAAATGTGTGTACAATAGCTCCGTAGCTATTACATTACATTGTGTGTCATCAGCTTGTTGAAGACGCGGCAACCTGAGTAAAAAAACAGGAACAGCAAGTATTCTTTGAGGCGTGCATTGCCTGTGGTTTGTTGAATTCAAGCAGCTAGCAGCGAGCGTGCGCATTGTGTTGTCAGCCATTTTATACCTGTAAGCTGTCACAAGGATACGCAGTCCTCTTACACAAGAACTGCTGGGCCCTAAGACAAGAGACATGCTCATCCAAATAAAGAGTGTAACGAACTCTCAGGCATGGAAACAACACCTGAATGATTTCAGCCAGACCTGCTTTCTATTTAGACCTGGATACATTAGTGTCATTCACAGGCAATGGTGATCCTGTTTCCTCTGCAGCCAACATGGCTTCTCCTAAATCCTACTGATGTTAGAATTATAACATTTCTTGTGTAACCCGATATATGCCACACTACAGCGCCAATAAAAGTTGTCTCTGTAAACTTATGGCCTTTAGTGTCATTACTTTCAAATATCAGTTATGATTTCTTGGTGAAAAGTCTAATTTCTGCATCATTTTGCTCAATACTCTTTGTATCTTCATCAATGATTCTGTTTAATCAATGTAAAAAGGTTATTCAGCATTTGCAATCAATGTCCCTGTTTCATTACTGCTGTCGTCAGAAGGTCATTCATCGCATCAAACAGCTTTATTGCAGATCATGATATGCTCATATTGGGTGCCAGTCTGACCCTGCTATACATATACTGTTCACCTTGTTTTGTTATTTTTTTGTCAGTGCTGGGCAGAGATTGGCTGCTTTACCATCTTGTGAACATGGATGGAGCAACTCGGCTAATCAAATTCGATCAATTTACTGTGCTCCTCTAATAGCTTAGGGTAGTGATGTCTCATGAACGCGCTAAGCTCTGTTTGTTTACACCATGATGCATTTATTTTGATGATTTTGATGTGACCTTCATTGCATTTTTTCAAGGGCAAATGCACACAGGAAAGCATCCTGCTTGTCCGAATGCACCACACTGCACCCCCCCCCCCCCCCCCCAGCATGAGTTATCTCTATAAGGGGAGAATACATTCTCCGATGTCATAGCATTTTGTGTTGCAGCCCTCACTGCTCTCTATTCCAATATCAAGAACCACACACATACTGTACACAAGTAATAACTTGCACTGAAGACCTCATCTCAGGGAATTCCATGGCCACATGCTGCATCTTGTAAAGCAAGGATTTGCCTGCGAGAAACCAGAATAATGTAACGATACTATACAAAGTTAGCGATGTCTTTTGCTGCCTTATTTATATAAAGATCCACCTATACCCACCCTGGAGCCTACAAGACACTTGGGCTTCTGGATTTGGAATGCCCTGCTTTTATCTCCTGGCCCCTATGATGCATGCACAGGTCACCACTGGCATCCTTACACTGAGCAGCCATGATGATTGGGGGAGGCCTGTGTCTGCCCCGTGGGAGTGAGGAGGAAGAAGCAGAGGACCTAAACCTGGGTGCATCAAAATCCTGGGTTTTGGCCCTTTTTCACCTACAGCAGCCCTCAATGCCCTCCCACTATCCCCCTTATGAAGACCTCAAAAAATCAAGCAGATTACTTACCCAGTCCAGCAGCTGAAAAATAAATCACTGGATAGACATACCTAGCACCACGAACAGAGTGGCCAGCCAGGGGCATGGAAGGGTGAGTATTTTTCCCAATTCCCTATGCTTAATACAATCAGGATGCCCAGGACAGAGCTGTATGGGTCTGCGTTAAGTATGTGAATAAAGCTGAAGTCTGCTAACATAAACCTCCAGTCTACATGAACATGAAGTCAGATTTCTGTATAAATATCTATTTTTCTTTTAGGTTCAGCCATGTGACACAGAGCTCTGCAAAACATACTTTAAGTGGGCCAAAACTGCACCTAGTGTCTATAAGACTCTAGATTTGGGAGTATGGACCAAAACCTGGGATAGTGAAAATCCTAGGTTTGATCCACTTTAAATTATGCAGTGGAAGAAAGGGGGGGGGTACACGCCCCAGAAGTGCAAATCACAGAGCAGAACAATCATCAGGATAGTGAAAATCCTGGCCCTGCTGTGTAAAACACCTCGGAACGCCAATAATTTGTACCTCTTTAGCGGTCCCCCTGCGGGCTGAGACAGTTTGGTTGCAGTCATCTCATCTCCAAAGTCGCTGAAATCACATAAAAAGCTCCACCTGTGGGGCTTCTGCTGTCAGCACCGAAACCGCCATCCCTAAAGCCATGTGATCAAGGCTGTGGGCTGGCAAGTGATGTTTATTTTTATTAATGCCAGGACAGGGACTTTCAAAGTTGACCAATCACCAAGATTTTGTATTTTGACCCCCCAGATCACCCACTCACATTTCCACTGTTCCCATGGCACATGTGTGGACTCTCAATCAGCGCTTTATGGCGTGCATACTAATGCATGGCATTAAGCAGAACGTTGACATAGGGAGCGGGGGCAGTTGTTTCCCTGCAGAGTGTGCATCCCCCTGCATCCAGCCTATTTGAATGGCTGGGTGTGGACGCGTGCACAACTGCAGGGATGCAATCGTGGCAAGGGACCAGCGAAATAGTAAGGTGATTGGAAGCGATCATGGGGCTCACACAATAGGGCATGTCAAATCAGAATGCCCCAAGGGCATACTTAGTATTTTACACTCCAGGGCCGGAACAATCGGTTATTGGTCCACTTTAAGTCTATAGAAAAATGCCATAGACTACAAGATGCAGCATAGTGCAGGTAAAATGGGGTATAAATGCTGCCAAACATGTATCAGGGGTACAGTAGGTATATGTAGCCAGATACTTCTAAATATTATCATCTAAACCAGGAGTACTCAACTGGTGGACCAGGGTCCGAATGCGGCCCTCAGTGCCGGATTTCTGGACCCCTGATCTGACAGCCCTGCACTCAGTTGTTTCTGTGTTGCCATGCTCAGCCAATCCCCCCTTTACATGATCGGCGATGTAGTGCTTAGTCTCCCTGCCAGTGTCATGACTCTGCTGCCTGGCACCTGGCATTGCAATATGAAGTACTGCACAGGCGGGAATTGCCATTGCAAGGTGCACACAACCTTTGTTTCTCTGCCTCTTTGCCCCATCCAATCCTGTCCTGCTGCCCCAGCTCTGCCCCATCCATTCCTGTGCCACCATCTCTGCCCCATCCATTCCTGTCCCCCTAACTTTGCCCCACCCATCCAGGTCCCCTCAGCTCTGACCCATCCATCCCTGTCCCCTCAGCTCTGACCCAGCCTGTGGAGTTTATAGCCCCCCGCCCGGACCTTCAACTCTCACCAGTACCCCTGATCTGAACCAAATCTAATCTAAAGCCAGCCTTATATAAATTATAAATATGCAATGTAGTGTATTGACTGTATTCAATTCCTGTTATATGACTCTGAGACCTGTTTGTTTACAAGCCTTGAATCCAGAGCTTGGGAGCTGTATGCTAATTCTCTACTGACTTTGTGTTATTCAAACAGACAAGCCTTTCAGCTCCCCCTGCTTCTGACACATAGAAAGGGGCTGTCTCTGCCTATGTTACCATGTCACAAAGAGCGGAGATTTCTTGGAGGTTTAGTCCTGTCAGCTATTGCAAGCAACAGTGGCCTGGGGTGATTTCAGAACAGGGCTTTAGGTTATGCAGCAGCAGCTTGCTCCAAACGTCACAGGATATGGGAAAATTATAGGAGCCTGGGCAGTTCCTGTCTGCTCGCCTGCCATGCAGTTGATACATCCTGCTGTGCTGTTGAATAAAGCTGTTGAAGCTGAAATCTAGCCCCCAGATTTTGTGTAAGCATGACCACTTTTTGCATCCTGATTGGTTGTTATAACCCCACTCCTCCTGCATCACACTATGTGGTACCTACCATACAGTGGCTGCAGAGGTGGAAATTTCACTGATAACAACTGTTCTCACGTTAATGAGAAAGAGACACATATGCACAGACAGGCAGAAATATGAAACTTCCCTCTGCCCTTACAGAATGAATGAAACATTCTCAGTCTCTTCCTCACCCAGACACAGGAATCTGCGCCCACAAATAAGAAATCGCCCTAACAATGCTCTTATAGGAGATCAGACTACCAGAAATCAGCTCTCTGGGAGGCAGGACACTTCTGATTTCACAGTGTCTATAATAGTGAATACTGTTCTCCTTTATCATAAACACTAGAAAAACACACACAAATACACATATGTTGCCTGCAGCTTCATAACTAAGGGATTTTTCTTGTTTCCTGGCAGCTTACTTGATGTAGTGTCGGTCCCATGCTGTCTCTTTGCTCTGGTCACTGAAAGAAATGAGAATCCTTTTCTAACTCCACCCCCCTGATCCTGACACCAAATACCATACCAAGGCTTGTGACAAGTTGACACCCCCTCTCTTAGTGATAGGCTAGAAAGGGACTCTCCAGTAAGAAAGTCTGCCAGTCCTAGCTCAGTGTAATGTGCAATGCAATTCAATGCCCACAGTCCACCACAGAGGACAGGAGGAGAGACGTTATTTTAACATTACTAGGAAACATAGCTTTATTTTCCCAAAAAAACATTGCCATGTGTAGCCGTACACAATGGGAAGACATTTGAATGTGCCTGGACAATGATTCAGAGCCAGGTGAGAATCCTCACTCTTTTTTAGAAGAGAAAACTGTCATTCACTTTCATTGTTTACCTTGGGGCCGATTCAGAGCCACGTGAAAATTTACACCCGGTAGGCAATGAAAGTCAATGGCATTTTTCTCTGGTAAAAAAGGAGTGAGAATTCTCAAATGGCTCTGAATCGAGCCCACAGCAACTTTTGTACACAAATTAGTAAAATGCAGGTGTAGCCTCAACCTTTTGGCCCGCTGCAATCTCTGTATGTAGCCAAGATGGTTTCATCTCTTTCATCTTATTGTCTAGACCAAAGAACAGTATTATTATTATTATTATTATTGTTTATTTATATAGCGCCTTCATCTTCCGTAGTGCTTTACAAAGTAGTAGTTACAGACAGGGTAGAAACATACGGTACATATACTATTTCAAATGCAGTTTTACAGAGTTGACAATGGATATTCTGAGTACAAGATACAATAGGGGAGATTGCGAGCTTACAGTCTAAAGGAAGAGGGCTGAAGACGAGGGGGAAGGATCACAAACAGTCAGTATTGAGCTTTGTGCCCTTTAGAAGATTGGTTAGGCCAGATTATATGCTTGTCTGAATAAGTGAGTTTTAAGGGCGCCTTTGAAGGTTTTGAGGGTTGTGGAGTGGCGGATTGGGTGCGGGAGGGCATTCCAGAAGATTGAAGTTGCACGTGAGAAGTCCTGGAGGTGGGCGTGAGAGGAGGTGACCAGGTAGGAGGACAGGAGAAGGTCAGCAGCAGAGCAGAGGCTGCGTCTAGGTTGATATTGTTGGATTAGAGATGAGATGTAGGGAAGGGCCTGGTTGGAGAGAGCTTTGTATGCGAGAGTTAGAGTTTTGAACAGGATTCGCTGTGGGACTGGCAGCCAGTGTAGGGATTGGCAGAGAGGCGCAGAACTGGAGGAGCGAGAGGAGAGATGGATAAGGCGAGCAGCAGAGTTCAGGATAGATTGGAGGGGTGCCAGTCTGTTAGTTGGTAAGCCACAAAGAAGGATGTTGCAGTAATCCAGACGGGATATGACCAGGGCATGCACTAGCATTTTAGTGGTGTCAGGTGAGAGGAAAGGACGGATGCGGGTGATGTTCTTAAGTTGGAGGCGACAGGAGGTGGCCAGGGAGTGAATATGTGGTTTGAAAGAGAGGGCAGATCCAGAGGGACTCCCAGGCACCGAGCTTGGGGAGTTGCTGTTATTGTGCAATTGTTGACAGAAATAGACATGTTAGAGAGGGGAGGGGAGTTAGAGGGTGGGAAAATTACCAGTTCTGTCTTATCCATGTTCAGCTTGAGGTAGCGAGATGACATGAGTGATGAAATAGCTGCAAGGCAGTTGGGGAGGTGAGATAGGAGAGAGGAGAGATTGGGGCCTGAGAGATATATCTGAGTGTCATCCGCATAGAAGTGGTATTGGAAGCCTAGTGAAGTTATAAGTTTGCCAAGGCCATGGGTGTAGACTGAGAAAAGTAGGGGGCCTAGGACAGAACCTTGCGGCACACCAACAGAAAGAGAACGGGAGGAAGAAACTGTGTTAGAATAGAATACACAGAATGATCTGTCAGAGAGGTAAGAGGTGAGCCAAGAGAGTGCAAGACCTTGAACCCCAAGAGAGGAGAGAACATCAAGAAGCAGAGAGTGGTCGACAGTGTCAAAGGCTGAGGAGAGGTCAAGAAGGATGAGGATGGAGTATTGACCTTTGATTTTGGCAGTGAGCAGATCATTGGTGACTTTGGTGAGGGCAGTTTCAGTGGAGTGGTTACGGCGGAATCCTGATTGTAAGGGGTCAAATAAGTTGTTAGTAGATAAGTACTGTGACAGTTCTGAGTGGACATGTTGTTCAAGAAGTTTGGAGGAGAAAGGGAGTAGTGAGATAGGGCGGTAGCTGGAGAGGGCAGAGGGGTCGAGAGAGGGTTTCTTGATTATCGGAGTAATAACTGCATGTTTGTAGGAAGAAGGAAAGGTGCCAGTGGAGAGAGAAAAGTTGAATATAGAGGTTAAGGCTGGAGTGAGGGATGGAGACAGTTGAGGAATAAGGTGGGATGGAATAGGATCGAGGGAGCAGGTAGTCAGGTGGGCCCTAGAAATGAGAGAGGTTAGTCCAAGCTCACTTATTGGAGTGAAGAAAGTAAGAGAGTAAGGCGGGGGATTGTTTGAGGTGGTGAGGGATTCTGAGGGTCAAAGCCAAGTTGAATGTTGTCAATTTTTTCTTTGAAGAATGTAGAAAATTCTTCTGCTGTTATTTGGGAGGTTGGAGGAGGTGGTGGGCGGAGTAAGGAACTGAAAGTGTTGAAGAGTTGTTTGGGATTCCGGACTTGTGCAGAAATCAGTGAAGAGAAATATGCTTGCTTAGCAGATGAAAGGGCCGTCCTGAGTTCCTGAAGGCCTTGTTTATAGAATAGAAAGTCATGATTGGCTTTGGTTTTCCTCCATCGCCGTTCAGCAGCTCGAGACAGCTGTTTCAATCTGGTTGTGCTTGCATTTAGCCAGGGTATAGAACAGTATAGAATTATCTTGTTCTGAATATTTACTAAAAATACCACAGTCACATTTTTGAAAAATACATAATCTATACAATGCCATGTTTGTATATAAAAGCTTTTACAGTGTAATAGAAAAAAGCATCGCCTCTATTTTTAATGATTAACGTGACATTCTATTTAATGACATTTTACAAATCTGCACTGACTTAAAGATACAGTCTATGCAAAAGGTTAAAACTTTAGATGGGAGAACCTTTTCACTACCCAGGGTTTTGTCCCTCCTGACTGAATCCCCCCAAATAGCCAGTAAACTCACCTTTCCTCACAATGCACACATTTCTAAATCGCGATCAACAAAAGGGACACTCTTATAGCCTCTAGGCTGGTGGCTGCTCCTCTTTACCTCACATTACACCTTCTCTTTCCCAGAAACACCCATATGGTAAGAGCAGTCTTTCACCCAGTCCATTATAGCCCAGCTCCATCCTTTGAACAGGTAACTATAATACAGGAAATACGATGTATTAGCAATATATGTGTCGGTCTAATATCACCAGTACACATCACACCCTGTAACAGTATGCCTATGTATTTAACAGCATTGTATTTAGCACCAGTTAGGTTTCCTCAGTGCCTACTAGCTGCCTAAGAATGAGCCTGACACTATTGTCACCAAGGCCAGGCATTTGCATGTGATAGGTTTCAGGTTTTTTTTTATATAAATACAAAGCTCTGTATACAATGCATCAGCAAACAGAATATTTTTTTTATTTGCTTAGTATGCTATTGTGACAATAGAGCATGTTCAGTGGGCTTGCCCTGCCCCCACTCTGGCATCATCTAAGCAGATTGGTAATAACATTTATGCAAGGCAAGACAGAGTATTTGGAAAATGTTTCTGCATACACTGTGGAGATACAGCTCTATTATATAAGGAATCCTAGCTGACTAAACAATGCTGCGCTCATTCCGCTCCATCAGTGCCATCATACTTCTTACATGTGGAACTGGGCAGGCTTTCATGCATGAGCAAACACTATTGTTTCTAGAAGAAGGAGGATTTATTAATTACCGTTCAAAGTAAAAAGTCAGTAGTAGTTTGCTCTTTCCAGGCAACAGTCTAATTCACTAGAAAAGCAACAATTAGTAAATTAGCGATGACAACTGATAGACAGATATTGATATTGTTAATAAGCAACAATTCTGGTAAACTGGCAACTATCTGCCTAATCTGTATTTCTTACTATTA
The DNA here is from genome assembly GCA_027917425.1 of Gastrophryne carolinensis. Lineage (NCBI taxonomy): Eukaryota > Metazoa > Chordata > Amphibia > Anura > Microhylidae > Gastrophryne > Gastrophryne carolinensis. The sequence continues at coordinate 201,059,717 of CM051237.1, forward strand.
CTATTATTTCAGCACAGGGTGCTATGCCCCTGTTACATTGATAAACATGAAGGTTGTTTAGAGGCCCTCTGCAGGGATGACCTATGACAAAGTGGCAGCTGGTGAATGACTCCGAGAAGAAAGGGATATGCGTGGGACCTTTTAGATGAATAGAGGAGTGACTGGGCCCAAAGGCATAATCCAGATATATATTTTAGCATAGGTGCCATGTGTAAGCTTACACTTATCAACCCCAGCATGTCTTTATAGTTCAGCCCCTCACAAAACAAACATTTCATCTCCATCTAGTTTCCTGCAGAAGGAATCACATTGGTTTAGGGTACATCAAAAGGGCCACTAGATTTCCTTGCAGGCTCTAGCGAAAGATGGGTCACAATCCTTCAGTAAATTGTGCTAAAAAGTGGTTAGCAAATAACAACAGGAATCTAGCTGTCAAATCAATAAGCTTGTACTATTAGTGATATATATATTATGTAAGGGGAACTTTACCAGTGCTTACAGTTGCACTAGCTTAAATTCGGACATCTAACTTAAAGCCTATCTCAGAGGCTGAAGAAGACAGCTCCTTCTTCTTCTATCCTCTGTAGTGTGATCTCCTTTCCTCAGTGATAAGGGAAGTTCCCTTACTGACTGAGGGAAAGAAGACACCCCAGACCAACTGCTTACCTTAGACACTGCAGCATTGGATCAGTTATCCAGGGGTTAGATGGGTGGGTGGTGTAAGGTAGGTATAGAGTTTTTTTTTTGTCCAGGGCTAGGCTTTGATTATTTCCTTCAATACCAAATTCCCAAAGAATTTGGTAGACCAACATGATGTTTAACAGCGATAAAAACATTTAAATATAATATAGTAGTATCTTTAAAGTGGAAAAAATGCAGCAGCAGCCAAGCTGCAATCTAAAAGTTTCCAGGGCCGGCTGCTGGCTGTTCCCCGGGGAATCCCAAATCAAGATACCTCGCTGTGTGAAACCTCCCTGTTCCCCCATAGACAACAAGAGTGCATGGGTGGGCTCTCGTCCAGTGAGAGCTGTCAGCTGTGACTACGTCATTTGGCAGGCGGCTCTCATTGTTCACATTTAGATATCCAAGCCAATAAGAGCTGCCGAATGACGCAGTCACAGCAGACGGCTTTCATTGGACGAGAGCCCGTGCATGCACCATTGGAGCCTGGAAAGGTGAGTTTTTATGGGTGAACAGGGGGGTTTCACACAGCGAGGTATGGAACAAACCCTGGGAAAATTTCCACTTTAAACGGTTTGTCTAGTCCAGGTGTTCCCAGCAGGTGGTACTCGACAAGGCTGAAGACTAACCTGTACCCCAACCTGATCTACTGCCATGTATACTACACCTATGCCTGATTTGCACCAACTGCCTATTTTTTGTGATTCATTCACTTTAAATGGCTGTTTAAAGGTGGCACTTGATATAATCAGATAATGGAAAGTGGAACTTGGTTCAAAAAAAGTTAGGGAGCTCCTGATCTATATTACTCAGAGATACGATAGATTACACAAATACTTTTTATTTATTTTACTCAGTGATATACTATATTACTCAATAATAGTGTTAATTAGATTACTCAGTGATACTCTTTCACCCCTCTTTATCCCAGTTATATGACGTCATTGTTCCCTACAGTGCCTCATAAAAACTGTGTGGCCTTATCATATAGATTTCAATGAGCTGGGTTGGTTATATTTCTTTTGGGGCTGGAGCATATTTCTGGGCTGTTTGGAATTGTTTTTGTGTGCATTTTTTGCACTTTTGCGTTGCGCTGTAAACTAGCTATTTGGGTCATGCCCCCAATGAAATTGTGCTGCCATCCCCGAAAAAATAAAAAATTGGGGATTGCATGAGGCGCTGTATGCCCGTCCTCCCCTTTTTACAGCGCCTGTGTGGGCGCTGTGTGTTTGCAGTAATTAATATACTGCAATTCTGGCACTCCCAGCCCGCGCTAGCGCATACATTATTGAAGCCCTGCGCAGCACCCAGTGCCTGGCCAAGCACGTTGCGATGCGGGTGAAGAGATGTTCATCTGGTGCCCGCAAGAAATTATAATAAATGAGGCTGTAAATTGCTGTCTTTTTCTCGTTTGAGTTAGACGAGTAAATGAAACATGTTCCGGAAGCATGTGTCATTGCTGTGATGGAACGTTTGTACAACACTGATCCTCCAATCATTTCCCGTGGCCATGCCCTTGCTTTCTAGCTCTCATGATTTGGTGGGGAATGATTTGTGGGCTGCCTAGGGTATACTGGGTATGTGGCTGCAGTTAGTGATGCATCATCTCATGAACAGTAAACTTTGTTAACTATTAATCCTTTAACCATTTTGAACTTGTACCTAACATATCATTCTGTTTGTTGTAGGATGCTGTCAAGTCTCCAACTCAGTCTACCAGCGCTGCTGCCTACAGGTCATATGTGGACAACATTACTGATTAACTGCTTTCCAATATTTGTGCTAGATTAGCCAGTCCATTCGGTTCTTTAAAGAATGTATTTGACCTTTGTTCATCTGTAAAGTCCCAAAAAACACAATCTTTGAACACAATAGTACAAAGCATCTGATTGCACTATGGAAAAAATATAGGTGGTGATCTACTCTTCCCTCATACATGCATTTCTTTATGGCCTATTAAACATCCTTCACATGGCCTATTAAACATCCTCATACATGCCTTGCTTTATGGCCTATTAAATCCTTCATAGATATTGCAGGAACGAAATGTTATTACTCATAGCTATACCACCAACTTGCATGCTGTAAACTTGTATTGACTGGTCCTGTTTCTGCAAAGACACACCCATTCCTAGTGGCCGCATGGTATGGCAATACATTACAGCCCCCTCGCCAAGCTGCAATGGGAAATAATGCAGTTACTGCAAACGGGCTTGCTGCTGAATGAAATGGTATGTATATGTATATTTATAATAATACCTTTTATAACCATCATGGTGCAGATGATATGCAATACACAGACTCCCTTTAAGAAGGTCCTTGATAAAGGGGGGCTTACATAAGTTTTTTTTTTAAGTGGATATGTGCTGGGGGACATCCTCAAATAGACGCCATGCACTACTTATGAAAGAGTTTGCAGTAAAACCTGGCAGTTCTGTTCAGTTTACTAACCTTGAACTGTTATTAGGCCCAGGCATCAATGAGATTGCAATTTTTATCTGAAGCTTCCCACAGAGGTGCTAAGCGCTGTAACAACGAACATTTAAAGTACATGGTGATAAATAATTCAAAGCACAACATATTGCTGGACTTTTTGGAAAAGATTATAACAGGGATGTACAGAACAGATTGTGGTGTGTGTAGCATTATATCAATTATAAATGCATTCAAATTTCACAGGTCCCCTGGCCCAATTAACTAGATCACTGCTCTATCGGATTTTTGCAGTGAATTATCGAGTGGCTTAAAATTCGGTTTTTCAGTCAGCCTATGTAAGAATATAATACAGTTCCCTGGCTTTAGTTTCTAGTTTTCTTATGGTCAGTTCATAAAGCTGCTTGTCACAATTACAGACCGTTAGCACAGTCTGTGACCATCTGTCCACAATACTAATACTGCTGCAGTATTTTTGAAGTCCTTCCCATATGTCAGCATGGAAATTACACCTAAAAACACAATGGTATTAACAGGCCTGCGGTTTCGATTAATGTATACACTGGCCAGCCTCTCTTTGTGGTGAAATGCAGCTGGGATTTTATAGCCCATTTCCCAGGCAGAGAAGTGCATGTAAAACAATTGTCACTAGCTGCTGTGTTCTCCGCACGAATGCCTAATGGCTACAATGCTGACCTACTATGGATGCTGGAGAGATAACACTAAAATACATAGCATGTTTCTTCTGTTGCTTGATATTTTAGCCATGAGGGGACAGCACATTGACTGAACTGACCAGCCACAATAAGCGTATCACTCTGCTATTAATAATGGGTTTACATTTTGACGGGCCTCAAGCTTGGTGCTCAAAATTGACGGAATTTTACTGGCAATGTATGTTTAGCTTTGTTCATTTTGCAGTGTGTATTTATTTATATTTGAAGGCACATCCAGTCCAGTCCGTTCCCTCTCCTTTTTAGTCTTTACTGTACGCAATTAAATAGGAATCTTAATTACATTATTAGAATGCTTGCGTTTAAAGAGAAGCAGCTGCATGCAGCATCCATTGTTAAGAAACAACTTCTACGCTAGTGAACCGTTATGCTGGTCATACCCAAAACAACCTGGCAGAGCAATTACACCAGCGAGTCTACTACTTACTGACTACTCTGGCTAGAACTCCCCTTCCTCCTGGAGCTTACACATTGGTGGTGGTGGTGGTGGGGGGGTTAGAAAAGATACCCCTAATTTGGACCCATATTCCTCTGTTTCTCTGACACTACAGCTCTGTACATATTGTGTTTTATGTTGCACTAAAACTTACAGTGAGACATTTTAAAGGATAACCGTAGGCAAAATAAAAAGTATGCTAACCCCGCACAGATAAACTGTCCAGGTCTGGTGCTGTAAGATAACCCCTGGCTTCCTGCCCATCTCCCCCTTGCGGTCACTGCAGAAATAGTGCACCAAGGCTGTGGCTGGCATACCCTTTTGCACACTGTGAATGAAGTGGCATACTGCAACAACAGAGGTGGCATTCTGGCCACTGCCCTGCTTTTAGTAGACCATAGACAACAACCGGGGGGCATGCATGCATGAAGACATGGCTGGATCTTCAAGGTGGGTATGTTTTACACCACCAGACTTCACTGCAGCAGAGCTGAGAATAATTTTAGGCTTGCCCCAAAGGCTCCAGCTGAGGCACAATGTGTTTCTGGAGAGGTAAGTCCTAGGTTTTCTAATAGAAGAACGTAAATAAAAAGAGCCCAAAAGACCTATTGTTTACTACCTTATTGTCAAGATTATGTTGTCATTTCCTGTATCCAGGTGACAGCTCTTAGCTTATAACCAGATATTGATGTGTGAACGAAGGTTGTAACAGAAAAGAACTGTGGCAATGTCCCCAAATTGGACTAGATTTCCAAGTCCGTTTTTAGGGCATTTAAGGATAACTATAATTTGCCAGCCGGTCTGGCGACAGGCAGCATGTATTTTCGTCAAAGACATTTCTCTGCATCTCATCTGATAAATAGAGATGGACGAACCCAAACCACAAAGTTCGGGTTCATACTGAACTTTGCGAGTTTGCTAGTTGATGGGCTGCTGAGCTTCACCTAAGGTTGTAACAACAGAGGTGCTGCTGTAACTCACCTGAACCCCGATCCTTTTCTTCCAGCAGTGTTCCAAACTGGCCCCAGCCAGGGCTTCATAAAGATGGCCGTTGGCTCCCATGAGTGAGGGCACTCCTAGTACTGGCACTGGAGGTGTTCTCACTTATGGGAGCTGATGGCCATCTATTTGTAGCCCCAGCTGGGGCCACTTTAGAATGCCGCTGCTGCTGGCACAAGAGGATCGTGGCTCAGGTGAGTTACAGCAGTGCTTCTGCATGCCACCCCCAAAGTTTGGGTCCCCATTGGTATCAATGAGGACCGGGTTCACTTCCCCAAGCATTTATTAAAAGTTTGGCCAAACCCAAACTTGGGAGGTTCGCCCATCTCTACTGATAAATCCTGCTGCTGCAGGGCAGACTTGTTACATTGAGAAACATTGGTGGTTATAAAAATTGTTACAATGTATCATAAACTAAGTGTAAGATGTAAGATTCATTAGCTGAGAGGCAGAGAAGTGTATGTAATGAAAATATATTCAGCCCACCAGTAGACCTGGCAACTGATAGTTGTTATTTATAGGAAAGGAGCACCAGAGAAAGTTCAGGTTGCTCTATGTAGTAAAGCCAGGGTCATTTCTATTGGCAGGCAAGCTTTTATCCCAGCCAACCTGTTTTCTGCAGATGACCGAGGGCCCAAAGATATAAGTCCCGCTTCATCCCAATTCCTAAAACTGTTTAACCTTCCCGTGCCTAAAATAGGGTCTGAAATGTCATAGAAACATGGAAGGGTGAGTTTTCGGCCCATGCGGTGTTTCTGGGGGGAATTAACATGAGGATGGCATTGCAAGCCAGGATCCCTATTGGGGGGGGGGGGGGGGGCTGCTGTAGGGTTTAGGTCTGTAGTGCTTCTTAAAGTGGACCAACACCCAGGATTTTCACTTCCGATCGGGGGTGCCCCGCTGTGTGAAACCCCCCAGAAAGCCCCTAAAATCTTACTTTACCAGCGACGGATAAGCCGCCGCCTCTCGCGCGCGTCGATCTTACAGGGCCCGTTTGTGAATGGCCGGCGCGGGTGCGCGCCCTGCTAGAGGGACGCGTGGGAGGCTTATCCGTCGCCGATAAGGTAAGTTTTTAGGGGCTTTCTGGGGGGTTTCACACAGCGGGGCATCCCGATTTTGGATGCCCCGTGGGGAGGGAACTGATCGGGGGTGGGTGTTGGTCCACTTTAAAGTGGACCAAAACCCAGTCTATAAGATTCCCAGGCCGATCCATTCCCTCCCCGAGGGGCATCCAAAATTGGGATGCCCCACTGTGTGAAACCCCATAGGACGCCCGCAAACCTTACCTGAATCTCGGTCCAACGGCGCACGCGTGGGCCACAGCCGCATCTCGCACTTCTCTCTAGCAGGGCGCGTACCACCTGCGCCGGCCATTTGTGAGATGTGGCCGCCAGCGTGCTCGGAGCCGCTGACCTTTGACGCGCATACCTCAACGGCTCCGAGCGTGCTGATTGGGCGAGCAGCCGCGCATTCGCCGTAGAAGCGGGGTGAGGTGAGCTTTATCGGGAGACCTGGGGGGGGGGGTTCACATAGCGGGTGCCCCGGGGAAGTGGACCAAAACCCAGGATAGTCAAAATCCTGGGTTTTGGTCCACTTTAAAACAAATCTCTAATCAAAAATGTCCATTGTGTTGTAACTGCAATCCAGATAGTGGGCAGAACTGCTTGCTACTTCCATGTTCATTTGTTGCTGCCAACACGGAACCCCAACAAGTCATAGGGGCTATCAGCAGCAGACATGTATGTATGTGGTAAGTACTTCTCTCCCCAATCGCTCTGGCTTGTGGTAATAGTCAAGGATATCACGGACCATTTTCAAAAGTTTTCACCTCATACAACCTCAATGTCAGCCCCCTATTGACCTCACTTCTATTCTGACATGGATTATAATGGATTTCCATAAATGTAATATTGATATAGTCTGCAGATACAGTGAGGACAGAGCATGTCAGCCACAGCACCAATAGTAGTAAGAATATCTAGAGAAAGGGCTTCAAGCAGACCTTTTTTCTTGGCATACAAAAATTGTGCACATCACCTAGGGTTAAATGCCCCAAGAGGCTTCTCAGTGGTAGGGAATATCAGGAGTCCCTAAAAGCAGTTGAGAAGTCACAGGCCCCCCCTGAGCAACTGGACCCCATACAGGAGCCTTGCCCACGTAAGAAATGCCATCAGGGGTGCTAGGTAGGGATTTTTTTTGTCTAAGGGCTCACCTTCTATTGTCACTACTCGCCTAGTGTATGAGGTTTCGCATTACACGGAAGCAGTGCAAAGTGCTGTGTCAGGCTTGTCTGGCAGAATTCAGTACAAAGAGGCGGGAAGCCATTTTAGTCAGGGTCAGCCCGCGTGCTTCAGGCAGCCGCGTGGTAAATCAGCTCAAAGCTGATCCTTTGAGGGCCATCTGCTGCTGCACCTGGGTCTGCATTTACTGAAAGAAACAATGTGGCCTCCCACAGAATGCCAGGACGGAGGCGTCATACCGACTGGCAGCCCTTGTGCTAAGAGCTAAACTAAAAAAAAAAAAGCCCTGGCCTGCAGAATTGTGCGGGAGAAATGTATCCAGCTCATAATACCACAATAAATACACGTGATATTATCAGCAAAATGCCACTCTCAGAATAGCACGAGGGGAAAACACCGGGCGACTTGAGTCGAATGTTTTCCTCCATCGCGGCAGCTGAGCGCTCGCCACACAGAAGAATGGAGCCGTGTCTGCTGATCTAGCCGCAGCGCGGGGCTCCATTCCAGCTCACTCCCTGGTTTTACACTGCGCTGCAATGCCCTCAGGACACAAAAACGACGGCAGCGGACTCCCCCCCGGCAGCCGACATCCTGGTGGTATAGTCTGCATGCTGTTACCATATTGGGAGAATTTTTTCCACTGCCGCCCTGGACGGACCATTCCATTTTAGCTGCACAGGGGGAGTCAGAGGGGGCTGGATTTATTACATTTATGAGGTGACAGGCATTGTAATTATTGATTCTGGTCTCCTAAAAACACATTTATGCCTTATAAAAATGACTGGAGAGAGGGTGAGCGAGCCTCGAAAAAGAACCACAGGCTGTGCAGAAAAACAAATATGTGCTCTGTTTTTCGGGTTACGTGACGGGCGGTGTACAGGCTGGAGGGAGGGAGGGAGCCGGATGCTGGCGGAGGAGGAACGCTGTACTGTGTGCCTCACATCTTCCATGGCTAAGCTTCCTGTACAGCGTGTTATATTACAGCACATCTACCTTTCCTTTGCAGCTGTGTTCTGGATCATAGGGACTAACCTAGCCCCTTGCCAACATCATGTTAGAGAATAACTTTTATCTAGAAGCACCATGTCTGTTGTTAATAGCTCATACAATAGGAGACTTGTTTCACTGAAGTGTGCAGCTGATTCCTGTCCCCCACCATAAAACGCTTTGAAGTGCTCTTCTACTCAGAGGAAAGTTTATGTCTTCCACTTCCATCCCCAGCCCAGTGCCCCAAAACAGCCAGTGTTTCTTTCGTTTTTTATACTAAAGCTCAATAGTTATAACAACAGGAACTGGATGCAGTCAGCCATATTGCTCCCTGGCTAAGCATCCCCCCCCCCCCCAGCAATAATGCGTTTCAGTCACAGTACACCCAGAGCTCAGCAATGGGGGCACTTTAATATAACTGCCATAAGCGCTGTGAGACCTACTTTTCCTCACATTTTTTTGTTTAGCTGTGCAAATGTTTTATAAATTTGCACAGCTAAAAAGATGCTGAATTGCACGAAGGAAGAAATCATTATAAAAATGTTTTTCTCACAGAAAAAAATCAGGCCTAATGTGACAGTTTAGTTGTATCCAAACTAATTAGAATATGGCTCATTCACCATAATACTACTTCCTGTTAGTCTTTGTATCAATATTGGGCAAAGCTTCTGAAAAAAAAAGAAACAGGCTGTTTTGGGGAACTGGGCTGGGAATGGAAGGTGACGACATAAACTTCCTTTCTGAGTATAGGTGCACTATATGTGGATCAAAGTGTAGTTATGTTGCTCCCCCCCTTGATGATCAGTGGTGCTGTGGCGTAGCTGCGCTGCTTGGATTACATGGGAACCACCGTCTGGGGTTACACCTGAGAGCCCTGCTTACACATGAACATGAGTCGGGGAGAGCCTTTGCTAGCATACAGACACACTGCTATTGAGCTGGGAACTTCCTTATGATCAGCCAGAGATAGATTCTGTTTCCACACAGAATATTAGAAGGCGATAAATATTTCTCTAGCTGGCCACACAGTACCTGTGTGATATTGTTTCTCCACACAAGGCAGGCAGTCAGCAGCTTGGGATATTGCTATAAGCAGCTCACACCAGAGAGAGATTTACTTTAGAAAAGGGATCAGAAGCATGTCTGTCATGTCACACACTAATCAACAGCTGCTAGTGGGGATGAATGTACCTATGTGTCAATGGAAGTCAATGGCCTCAGCTGCCGCAGGGCATTGCAACAGTTGTTTATAATGTTACAATGTTTAAAAAGGAACATTGAAGGCCCTGGAGTCTAAAAGACTCCTGGCCCATCCGAGTTCCTGTCCTTGGGGCTTCCCGAATTGGGATGATGATACCCCCAGATCCACTCCCTAGCCCTCGCAGCGTCTCTACGCTGTGCTTGCATCTCCACACACCTCTAGCTGTGTGCACACCCGCACCCAGCCTTTCTGAATGACCATAGCTGCAAGGTGAGCGGGGGATGCGGCTGGAGGCATACTCGGCTCCCTTCGGCAACAATTGGGTGCTTAGCCGTCCAGGTGGCTTAGCCATCAGTGACGCCGAAGGGAGCTGAGTGACAGGGAGCTTGTTGATTGGCACACTCTCTCTCGTCCGAGGTGAAATTCCAGTGTGTTGTTCCTCTTTCTGGGCATTAATGAGTCATTACAGCTGATGGTTCCTAAAGTGGCACAAAGCCCAACAGGACAGCTGGCCTTCCCCCGGGGCATCCTAGATGGGACGCCACAAAACGTACCTTCTTCCTGACTCCCTTGCCGATGTAAAGCCAGGAGGCTGCGTCCCTAGCATGTTTGGGCACCCAGATGGGCTCACATAGGCTGGGGGCTGGAGTCCGCCCGCTGCAAGGGATCTAAGCCTGTGCTGCAGCACACAATCCCGTGCCAGGCTTCAAACTTCATTCACCGACAATTCTTTGTCGGGCCATGCCCCCTGCCATCACAGAGTTGTTGTCACACCCCCTCCATTTACTATACTTAGAGTTTTTGGTCCCTTTACATTTTGCGTTTCCACCGCATTGCGGAATTGTGTGCTACACCACCCTGTTGTTTCCTTCCCCCCCCCCCCCCAAATACAGCACAGGCTACGGGAGGCAGCAGTGACAAGGAGAAGCACCAGCACCCAAAAGTAGCAGCAGGTGGCGGACTGGCATCCTCCTCTGGTCCAGCAGTGCTGCAGCCAACTCTTGGGGTCCATCCACTGGGTCCTTGCTGGAGCATAGGACTGAAGAACCCCAAGATGCTGCAGCAATGCTGGAGACCAGGACAGCAGCAGGTGGGGGACCACAATGCACCACAGGTAAAATGCACACCTGCACTGACTATTTTCCTGACCACACCAGGGCTGAGCACTGACTATTTTCCTGAACACACCTGCGCTCAGCACTATTTTCCTGAACACACCAGGGCTGAGCACTGACTATTTTCCAAGTATACAGCACGTCCTGTTCCAGTAAATTCCTTACACTTGGGTTATTCTTCCACAAGGTGTCGCAGTGGACTGCAGAAAGACTTGTGGCCACTCCTGGCCCCATAAATAGCCATGTACATCCCACCAATTTCCAGTGTTTCTCTGCAGTCTGGACTGTGAAGATAGAAGATGGCTCTCTATTGCGCAGGGAGTGGGGCTTTTCAAGCCTAGGGCCCTGCAGGCTTATTTCCACCCGTTCTGGACCCACTGCCTCCCAGCCTTGGCTGACGGTTCGGGTGAAGGTAGGACAGCACTAGGGTCAGGTGCTGAAGGAGCTCTGCTCTGGGCCGCAAGTCCCTGTACCAAAGGGTAGTCAGCGACAGGCTTTCTATGGTGAGCCTCATTGGGATGCCCCAGCCTCAAACCTTGGGTCCTTGTTCCCTTCACCCATCTCCCCTCCCCTCTAGAAGGTTGTGCGTGACCCCTTTGTTGTGGCCCGCTTGGCTGGCAGGGGGCGCCCGGGGGGTCTGTGATTTGTGTGTTTTGTGTTTTTTGGTGTTGTGCGGTGGTTGGCACTATGTATTTTTTAAGTTGCTGTCATAGCGCCGGCGTCCCACGTGATCACAGTTTCGCGCTCTTTGGGGGGGGGGGGGGGGCGGGTCGCGTTTTGCGTCATACTCTCACGGTCCGCCCCTCTAGGTACTGCTGCCGCCTCCATTTTGTGGCCTCGCTCTTGCGGTGCTGCAACGCGGTCTGGTCTCTGAGCGATCTGTCCGATTGGTCCGTGAGTCCCTTACGGGGTTTTTATATTGCTTTACTATGTATGCGCTGGGAATGTTTATTTTGTACTTATTGTGTCCTGCAGGCGGTTCATCTCTGACTGTGATTCTCCCGGCCCTGCCCCTTACCATTCTCCCACCTTCCCTAGCGGGCTTTGGGGGACATCCCAAAAAGGGTGGCTATTGCTAGCTGTATCCCTGTACTGGCCGTTACGCCTGTATCTAAATCACCATATGGAGGCTTCCGGGGACAATGTGCTTGGGGTTCCTTCGGGACAAGCCCTGCTGTGTGTTGCGTGTGGGGTATCCCCTGTTAGTGACGGTGTCAGGGTGTGTTTGACCTGCGCCCAACATGTACTTGCGCTGCAGCCTGGGTCCTCTGCTACGGGTCCCGGTACTGCGCCCCTTTCTGCTTCGCCTACCCCCCCACGCTTGCATCTGACCCTCAGTGAGGGGCACACTAGCGGGGAGTCTCAATATGACTTGGCTTCACGGGTGGCCAGCATTGAAAAGCATATTGCTGGGTCAGCCCCGCGTAAGGCTTCTGCTAAGAAGCGGCATTTATCTCCTGCTGCTTCCCTCTTTCCTGTGGAGTATGAGGGACTACTCATTTTCTGTCTTTTACCCCCTCAAGGAGGGGGAATTATTCTCTGATTCAGAATCCTCTGAGGAACAGTCTAAGTTATATGGTGGTACCGGGTCTCCCTTTGGAGAAGACCCATGGTCCTCAGATGACACTGACAGGTTACTGACTCACATTTTTGAAGTGCTTTGTATTTCCCCTCTTGCCGTGGCTCTGCAGCAGCAGGGTGAGCTTTTCCATTCTGTTAAACCACGCTTGGAGTTCCCTGAGCAGAATCACTTTAATAATCTGGTGCTCAAAGAGTGGGAAGCCATAGTAAGCTACCTGGGGTGCCCAAGAGTTGGGACAGGGGGTATCCTTTTCTCGCTGATGTGATTAAGCGTTGGTCATGTCCTCCCGAGGTGGACGCGCCCGTCCTGGGGTTGTCTAACACATCAGTCATGCATTCACCTGACACTACTACCCTGCGGGATGGTGAGGACCGGCGCTTGGACCAGCTGTCCTGTCATGCTTTTACCTGTACCCGGTTTGTGCCTCTGCCATAACGGCTATTGCTATTAAAGGGCTGCTTAAGTGTCTCATAGATGGGGCCTCTGATGACGCAGGAGGTGAGGATTATAGATCTCTCCTACTTTGCTATGAATTTATTGCATATATCCTTTCTGCCATGGATGATGCCATTAGAATGTGTGGTAGGACTTCTGCTCTGTTGGTGGCTATACAACGCTCTGTCTGGCTACGTCAGTAGGTGGCTGATAATGCTGCTAAAAAGGCCCTCACTGGTTTTTCCTTTAAGGGGCTGCGGCTCTTTGGTGAACGCTTGGACCTATTTGCCAGGGGTGGTAGGCTGCCTCAACGTAGGAGGCCGTCTCGGCCCTTTCGGGGGACCGGTGCTTCTCTCCCCTCCTGCCGCGCTTCCAGGGCTGGTCGAGGAGTTTCCTTTGCTGGGGCACGCGGAGACTATTGGGGCAGAGGACGAGGCCATCCCAGGCTCTCATGGGGTCCCAAGCCCAAATCCTCCCCCAAGCCCCCTCAGGCATGAGGAGGCGCCCTCACCCATCCGGGTGGGGGGACGGCTTCGGCTCTTTGCTCACGTCTGGAGGCTACGTGTAGCAGACAGATGGATTCAGGAGGTGGTGTCCTCCAGATACAAGATAGAGTTTGCAGCCTGGCCGCCCCCAAAATTTATCAGATCCCGGATGGCTCAAAACCCCCTGTCAGCTCAGGGCTTGCGGTCCAAAACCTTTTGGAGTTGGGGGTCATCTGCCCTGTGCCTCTCAGGGAAAGGGGCAGAGGCTTCTACTCCAATCTATCCACTGTTCCCAAAAAGGATGGGTCCCTCAGGCCAATCCTGGATTTAAAGCACCTCAACAAGTTTGTCAGATTCAAGCATTTTTGCATGGAGACCCTACGCTCAGCAGTCGCTACTCTGCGCCCGAGCGACTTCATGACATCCGTAGACATCAAGGACGCTTACCTTCATCTACCAATCTTCCCAGGTCATCAGAAATTTCTCAGGTATGCTCTGGAGGATCAGCACTACCAATTTGTGGCCTTACCTTTCGGTATCACCTCAGCTCCCAGGGTATTCACCAAGGTGCTGGCGGGTGTGATGGCTCTGTTGAGATCTCAGGGCGTTCGCATCCTTCCTTATTTGGACGACATTCTGATCTCGTCTCAGTCCTTCCATCAGGCAGAACTGGATACCCAGATGGTGGTGTCCACACTAGAGGCCTTCGGCTGGGTGATCAACCATGCCAAGTCTTTTCTGTCCCCGTCACTGGTGAGGTCTTTTCTGGGCATGACTCTGTATACATCTCAGGTCAAGGTTTTTCTCCCTCAACTGAAGGTGGAGAGTTTTCAAGCTCAGGCCCAGTTCCTTCTTTCTTGTCCTCATCCCTCCATCCGGCAGGGGTTGCAACTGGTGGGCCTGATGGTGCCTTGCTTGGAGGCGGTATCCTATGCTCAGTTTCACATGAGACCTCTGCAGCTACCCCTTTTATCAGTGTGGGATCAGGACCCTGTGTCCCTGGATCGAGGGTTTGTTCTGTCCCCCCTGGCCAGACGGTCCCACTCGTGGTGGCTGGACTCAAGGAACCTCTTGGTGGGCAGAACCTTTCTGTCCCCTTGTTGGGAGACTGTGACCACAGATGCCAGTCTGACAGGTTGGGGGCGATTCTGGAAGTCCTTGAAATTCCAGGGTCAGTGGGGCCCCAGGAGGCCCATACTCCTATCAACATTCTGGAACTGAGGGCGGTAAGGTTGGTTCTCGCCCAATTGACATCACACCTTCTGGGTCGGGCTGTTCAGATCCGCTCGGACAATCACGGCGGTTGCCTACATCAATCATCAGGGAGGGACCCGGAGCAAGAGGGCCCTCAAGGAAGTGTCTCTGATACTGTCATGGGCGGAGGAGAATGTTCCCTGCATCTCGGCAGTGTATATCCCGGGGGTGGAAAATCTGGAGGCGGACTCCCTGAGCAGGGGGACTTCTCGTTTGGGAGAATGGTCCCTCAGCAGCAGGGTGTTTCGCTCCCTGTGCCACCGCTGGGGTCAGCAGGATGTGGATCTGTTTGCGTCCCGTCACAATCACAAGCTTCCAGTCTTCTCTCTGTCCCAGGACCCTCTGGCCTTAGCCATGGATGCACTAGCTATGACTTGGAAGAGCTTTCGGCTCCTCTATGTGTTCCCTCCGTTTCCTCTGCTGGGCAGGGTGCTGCGCAAGATAGCCCAGGAAGGGGTGCCAACCATCCTGGTGGCCCCCTGTTGGCCAAGAAGAGTGTGGTTCGCAGACATTGTGCAGTTGGCAGTAGATCAATACGTCCTGCCCAAGGTTCCAGACCTGCTCACTCAGGGGCAGCTACGCCATCCCAATTTACAAACGCTGGCTTTGACGGCCTGGCTGCTGAGACCTCCATCTTGATGGATAAGGGGCTGCCTGCCTCTGTAGTTACTACCATGATTTGGGCTAGGAAGAAGTCCTCGTCATTTCTCTACTATAGGGTATGGCATGCTTACATTGCTTGGTGTGAGTCTAAGTCTCTTCCCTGTCGGGTGTTTTCTATTCCCAGGATCCTGGAATTTTTGCAGCATGGCTTGGATTTGGGCCTTCAGCTTAGTACTCTCAAGGGACATGTTTCAGCCTTGGCTATTTTCTTCCAAAGATCTTTTGCCAACCACCGTTTGGTTAAGACTTTTTTCCAGGGGGTTACTCACCTGCGCCCGCCACGTAAGCCTATGTTACCAGTCTGGGATTTGAATTTGGTTTTATCTGCTTTGCAGGGCCCTCCTTTTAAGCCTCTGCTTTGCCTATTTTGACTCTTAAGGTAGCCTTTTTGGTGGCTATCACTTCTGTTAGGCGTGTTTCTGAGTTGGCGGCGCTTTCCATTAAACCTCCTTACTTTGAGCGACACCAGGACAAGGTGGTGTTTCGGTATAAGCCAGATTTCCTGCCTAAGGTTGTGTCTGCATTTCATCTCAATCAGGACATTGTTTTGCCTTCATTGTGTCCTAATCCTGCTAATTCCAAGGAGCGGATTCCTGCATTCCTTGGATGTGGTCAGGGTTCTGAAGTTTTATTTGGTAGCTACTGAATCTTTCAGGAAGACTGATGCTCTTTTTGTTCTCCCTTCTGGACCTAGGAAGGGTTTGCCTCCGGCTAAATCCACTATCAGCAAGTGGAGGAGCCTCCCTTCCGCCTTACTGCTCATTCCATTCGTGCTATCGGTGCGTCCTGGGCCTTTCAGCACCAGGCTTCTGTTGAACAAGTTTGTAAGGCCGCTACTTGGTCTTCTGTTCATACTTTTTCTAAGTTTTACAAGGTTGATGTTAGGGCCTCAGCTGATACTGCTTTTGGCCGCAAAGTTCTTCACGCGGCAGTGGTTTAAACTGCCCGCCGTTGCTCTTTGGGGATCCCACCCTACCTTACGGACACTGCTTTTGGATGTCCCAAGTGTAAGGAATTTACTGGAACAGGACGTGCTGTATACTTGGAAAAATACAATTCTGTGAGTACTCACCTGTAGAATTGATTTTATAGTATACAGCACGTCCTGTTCCACCCCTCCCTTGTTATCATTTTTCTTGGTTACCTCTGTATGGTGATTGTTCAAAGTTAATTTTTGGTTCTTATAAATTTTATGATTCTCCTGGCTTCTTGTATAACTGCTTGTCAACACTGGAAATTGGTGGGAGGTACATGGCTATTTATGGGGCCGGGAGTGGCCACAAGTCTTTCTGCGGTCCACTGTGCCACCTTGTGGCGGAATAACCCAAGTGTAAAGAATTTACTGGAACAGGACGTGCTGTATACTATAAAATCAATTCTACAGGTGAGTACTCACAGAATTGTATTTTTCCTGAACACACCTGGGCTGAGCATTGACTATTTTCCTGAACACACCTGGGCTGAGCATTGACTATTTTCCTGAACACACCTGGGCTCAACACTGACTATTTCCCTGAACACACCTGGGCTCAGCACTGACTATTTTCCTGAACACACCTGGGCTGAGCATTGACTATTTTCCTGAACACACCTGGGCTCAACACTGACTATTTCCCTGAACACACCTGGGCTCAGCACTGACTATTTTCCTGAACACACCTGGGCTCAGCACTGACTATTTTCCTGAACACACCTGGACTCATTGCTGACTATTTTCCTGAACACACCTGGGCTCATTGCTGACTATTTTCCTGAACAAACCTGGGTTCATTGCTGACTATTTTCCTGAACACACCTGGGCTTAGCACTGACTGTTTTCCTGAACACACCTGGGCTCATTGCTGACTATTTTCCTGAACACACCTGGGCTCAGCACTGACTATTTTCCTGAACACACCTGGGCTGACCACTGACTATTTTCCTGAACACACCTGGGCTCAGCACTGACTATTTTCCTGAACACACCTGGGCTCAGCACTGACTATTTTCCTGAACACACCTGGGCTTAGCACTGACTATTTTCCTGAACACACCTGGGCTTAGCACTGACTATTTTCCTGAACACACCTGGGCTCAGCACTGACTATTTTCCTGAACACACCTGGGCTGACCACTGACTATTTTCCTGAACACACCTGGACTTTGCACTGACTATTTTCCTGAACACACCTGAGCTCATTGCTGACTATTTTCCTGAACATAACCTGGACATAGCACTGACTATTTTCCTGGACACACCTGGGCTCATTGCTGACTATTTTCCTGAACGCACCTGGGCTTAGCACTGACTATTTTCCTGAACACACCTGGGCTTAGCACTGACTATTTTCCTGAACACACCTGTGCTCAGCACTGACTATATTCCTGAACACACCTGGGCTTAGCACTGACTATTTTCCTGAACACACCTGGGCTCATTGCTGACTATTTTCCTGAACTCACCTGGGCTCAGCACTGACTATTTTCCTGACCACACCTGGGCTCATTGCTGACTATTTTACTGAACACATCTGGGCTCAGCACTGACTATTTTCCTGAACACACCTGGGCTCATTGCTGACTATTTTCCTGAACGCACCTGGGCTTAGCACTGACTATTTTCCTGAACACACCTGGGCTTAGCACTGACTATTTTCCTGAACACACCTGGGCTTAGCACTGACTATTTTCCTGAACACACCTGGGCTTAGCACTGACTATTCTCCTGAATACTCCTGGGCTCTGCACTGACTATTTTCCTGAACACACCTGGGCTCAGCACTGACTATTTTCCTGAACACACCTGGGCTCATAATTGACTATTTTCCTGAACACACCTGGGCTCAGCACTGACTATTTTCCTGAACACACCTGGACTCATTGCTGACTATTTTCCTGAACACACCTGGGCTCAGTCCTGACTATTTTCCTGAACACACCTGGGCTCAGCACTATTTTCCTGAACACTCCTGGACTCATTGCTGACTATTTTCCTGCACACACCTGGGCTGAGCACTATTTTCCTGAACACACCTGGGCTCATTTCTGACTATTTTCCGGAACACACATGGGCTCAGCACTGACTATTTTCCTGAACACACCTGGGCTTAGCACTGACTATTTTCCTGAACACTCCTGGGCTCAGCACTGATTATTTTCCTGAACACAGCTGGACTTAGCACTGACTATTTTCCTGAACACACCTGGGCTCATTTCTGACTATTTTCCTGAACACATCTGGGCATAGCACTGACTATTTACCTGAACACACCTGGGCTTAGCACTGACTATTTTCCTGAACACACCTGGGCTCATTGCTGACTATTTTCCTGAACACACCTGGGCTCAGCACTGACTATTTTCCTGAACACACCTGGGCTCAGCACTGACTATTTTCCTGAACAAACCTGGGCTCAGCACTGACTATTTTCTTGAACACACCTGGGCTAATTGCTGACTATTTTCTTGAACACACCTGGGCTCATTGCTGACTATTTTCCTGAACACACCTGGGCTCAGCACTGACTATTTTCCTGAACACACCTGGGCTCAGCACTATTTTCCTGAACACTCCTGGACTCATTGCTGACTATTTTCCTTAACCCACCTGGGCTGAGCACTGACTGTTTTCCTGAACACACCTGGGCTTAGCACTGACTATTTTCCTGAACACACCTGGGCTCATTTCTGACCATTTTCCTGAACACATCTGGGCATAGCACTGACTATTTTCCTGAACACACCTGGGCTTAGCACTGACTATTTTCCTGAACACACCTGGGCTCATTGCTGACTATTTTCCTGAACACACCTGGGCTAAGCACTGACTATTTTCCTGAACACGCCTGGGCTCAGCACTGACTATTTTCTTGAACACTCCTTGGCTCATTGCTGATTATTTTCCTGAACACACCTGGGCTCAGCACTGACTATTTTCCTGAACACACCTGGACTCATTGCTGACTATTTTCCTTAACCCACCTGGGCTGAGCACTGACTATTTTCCTTAACCCACCTGGGCTGAGCACTGACTATCTTCCTTAACCCACCTGGGCTGAGCACTGGCTGTTTTCCTGAACACACCTGGGCTCATTGCTGACTATTTTCCTGAACACACCTGGGCTCAGCACTGACTATTTTCCTGAACACTCCTGGACTCATTGCTGACTATTTTCCTTAACCCACCTGGGCTGAGCACTGGCTGTTTTCCTGAACACTCCTGGGCTGAGCACTGGCTGTTTTCCTGAACACACCTGGGCTCATTGCTGACTATTTTCCTGAACACACCTGGGCTCAGCACTGACTATTTTCCTGAACACTCCTGGACTCATTGCTGACTATTTTCCTTAACCCACCTGGGCTCAGCACTGACTATTTTCCTGAACACTCCTGGACTCATTGCTGACTATTTTCCTTAACCCACCTGGGCTGAGCACTGGCTGTTTTCCTGAACACACCTGGGCTTAGCACTAACTATTTTCCTGAACACACCTGGACTTAGCACTGACTATTTTCCTGAACTCACCTGGGCTCATTGCTGACTATTTTCCTGAACACACCTGGGCTCATTGCTGACTATTTTCCTGAACACACCTGGGCTCATTGCTGACTATTTTCCTGAACACACCTGGGCTCATTGCTGACTATTTTCCTGAACACACCTGGGCTCATTGCTATTTTCCTGAACACACCTGGGCTCAGCACTATTTTCCTGAACACACCTGGGCTCAGCACTGACTATTTTCCTGAACACACCTGGGCTCAGCACTGACTATTTTCCTGAACACACCTGGGCTCAGCACTGACTATTTTCCTGAACACACCTGGGCTCAGCACTGACTATTTTCCTGAACACACCTGGGCTCAGCACTATTTTCCTGAACACACCTGGGCTTAGCACTGACTATTTTCCTGAACACACTTGGGCTCAGCACTGACTATTTTCCTGAACACACCTGGGCTCAGCACTGACTATTTTCCAGAACACACCTGGGCTCAGCACTGACTATTTTCCAGAACACACCTGGGCTCATTGCTGACTATTTTCCTGAACACACCTGGGCTCATTGCTGACTATTTTCCTGAACACACCTGGGCTCATTGCTGACTATTTTCCTGAACACACCTGGGCTCATTGCTGACTATTTTCCTGAACACACCTGGGCTCATTGCTGACTATTTTCCTGAACACACCTGGGCTTAGCACTATTTACCTGAACACACCTGGGCTCAGCACTGACTATTTTCCTGAACACATTGCTGACTATTTTCCTGAACACACCTGGGCTTAGCACTGACTATTTTCCTGAACACACTTGGGCTCAGCACTGACTATTTTCCTGAACACACCTGGGCTCAGCACTGACTATTTTCCTGAACACACCTGGGCTCATTGCTGACTATTTTCCTGAACACACCTGGGCTTAGCACTATTTACCTGAACACACCTGGGCTCAGCACTGACTATTTTCCTGAACACATTGCTGACTATTTACCTGAACACACCTGGGCTTAGCACTGACTATTTTCCTGAACACACTTGGGCTCAGCACTGACTATTTTCCTGAACACACCTGGGCTCAGCACTGACTATTTTCCTGAACACACCTGGGCTCAACACTGACTATTTTCCTGAACACACCTGGGCTCATTGCTGACTATATTCTTGAACACACCTGGCCTCATTGCTGACTATTTTCCTGAACACGCCTGGGCTCATTGCTGACTATTTTCCTGAACACTCCTGGGCTCAGCACTGACTATATTCTTGGTGTGCCACACACCCCGCTTCACTTCTTAAATATTCATTACTTCATGGGTTAATCCACCGCAGGTGACGTAGTGCAGAGAGGAAGTCTTGTAACGAGCCCCCTTCCGGCCTATATATACCTGGTACCTCCCTTCAATCACCAGTATTTTTCTCTCTGCTTGACAAACAGAGGTTGGAAGTTTCCTGCTTGCAGGTAGGTCGGGGCTTACCCCGCCACCCCCCTTTTGGTCTATTTCTGCCCGGTTTGAGTTGTATACCTTTATGGTGGATAGGAAGCCTCCCAGCCTTGGCTGCTCACCGGGTAATTGGTAGACGGCACTATTGGTGCCTAGGAGCTTATCTCCTCCGCTCGTCCCCCTCTTTTGGGGGCAATGCGGCAATCCGGCATGGTGATCCGGAAATGGGATGCCCCTGTCCCGAGGGTCCCCGTAGCCCCTTACTTCCCCGTTCCGGTCCCTTCTCCCTTCACTTGGGGGGGGGGGGGGGGGTATAGAGGGTTGTGTATCTTGTATGGTGTTTTTACTGTATTGCTATTTTCTGTGTGTTCACTTTTACATAGTAGCAGACTGCGCAGCAGGTGCGCTTTGTCTGTTTTTGGCTGGAGCTCCGGGCAGATACTTTAGGGATGGCCAGTGTATTTGGTCTGCTTTATGGGGGTGGGACAGCGGACCGCGCTCAGCTGGCTTTAGATGGTCCCCTCCCGCCTCCCTCCCTTCCCCGCTGCTCCGTGCGGCAGCCTGTGTGGCTGCGCTTATGTCTCCTTTCCCCCTCCTCCTCCTCCGCCGCCTGGCTGGGTGTCAGCCAGCGCAGCTGGTGGCAATCCCTCGTTGAATTGAGCAGGGCGGCTCCCTGTGACGCGGGGGGGCGTGGCGCCGGCGGAAGCGGCGCCGGCGGAAGCGGCGCTCGGCGGCCTCAGCCTCACTTCCTTCCTGTTTTCTGTGAAAAGAAGTCACGTGGGGGGGGGCGCGCGCTGCAGCAACACATGGGTTTGTGTTCTACTGCTGCGGCTGCTACATGTCCCTCCGGTCTGGCTCCTGGCGTCGGTAGCAGGTAAGCGGCCCCGCTTTTGTGGGGCCAGAATGAGTTTTCTTATGGGGCAAACTTTTAAGGAGGCACTCTTTTTATACTATTGTGAACATGCTGCATTGTTACACTCACAAGGGATCTGATGGTTTGTTTTTCTTTCCTTTCAGATCCTGGGATCCCTCTTTTATTGCGGCCCTCCGGCTCTATATTGCCTGGCTAGTCATTTTTGATATGAAATTACACATTTTAGATATATATATATACATATATATTTATATTTATTTTGAGACTGTTAAGGGGGACCTTTTTCTCTTAAAAAAAAAATAAATAAATAAAACCCTCCCTTCCGGGACATTCTTTATAAAGGGGGCATCCCGGGTTGGCTTATGCCTTAAAAGTCCCAGTATTTGCGATACCATAAATCACCAATATGGAGGCTTCTGTTACTACCGGAAACGACTCGTCAGAGCCGTCCAGGGGGTGTGTAAAATGTGGGGCTGCGCTCCCTGCTGATGATATCTTTATTTGCATTTCTTGTGCAAGGCAGATTGTTGCGCGTCAGTCTGTTGATCCGGCTGCTGACCCATCGCAACCTCTATCATCTCCTGCCTCTCCCTCCCTGTTCCGGACCCCGCATGACACTGTCAAGGGTGGGGATTCGCAATCCGAGGTGGTGGTAAAATCAGCCAATCTTCGGGAAGTATTGCCCGTTAAAGCGGGGCTAAAGGCCCCTGCAAAACGGAAGCGCCTGACTCCGGTATCTTCGGCTCCTCAGGACGAATTGTGTGAGCCTGTGGAATGGTCCGATGGCTCCCCGGATGAGGGTGAATTCCTCTTGGAGTCAGATGAGCCGGCAGATCAGCTTAAGGCTGATGCGATTGGCGATTGGTCGGCGGGGGTTGCCCTTGACACCCCCTCCATTCTGGCTCAAATGTTTGAAATTCTGAATTTAGATCCGCCTGAGGCTGTCACCCTGCCAAAGGGTCAGTTGTTTAAAGAGCCTCAGCCGCGTTTGGTTTTTCCCAGACAGCACCACTTTGAGAGGGTGGTCCTTAAAGAATGGGAACATCCCACGCGGTTATCTGGAATCCCTTCCAGTTGGGAAAAGCGTTATCCTTTTCCGCCAGAATTGCTGAAGCTTTGGTCCGTCCCTCCTGAAGTCGATACCCCTGTGCTAGGGCTATCTAGCTCCGCTATGGTACAGTCTGCTGAGACCTCTGTCCCTAAAGATGGGGAGGATCGTAGGATTGACCAGTATGCTCGCCATGGCTTTGTTTATGCTGGGTCAACGATGCGCCCCCTGTGCGCTTCGGCCCTTCTTCTTTTAGCAGTAAGATCTGTTATCCAGGGGCTATGCGAGGATCTCAATCCCGCTTGTGATGAGTTCGCTGCGCTTAAGCAGTGCGATTCTTTTGTGTCTTACGTTCTATCCGCTCAGGACGATGCGCTGGCTATGAGTAGCAAGACAGCGGCAATGCTGGTCGCTATTCGTCGGTCAGTATGGCTGCGACAGTGGTCGGCGGACTCAGCTTCTAAAAAGGTGCTCACAGCTCTCCCCTTTTTGGGGTTGCGTCTGTTCGGGGAGAAAATTGATTCAGTCGCAAAGGGTGGCAAGATGCCACAACGCAAGAGGCCTCGACGCCCCTTTAGAGGGGCAGCTTCTGGTAGGCCGTCCTTTCGAGGATACAGAGCGGGTAGGGGGGCTTCCCTTCCCTCTACCAGTCGTACAGGTTGGACGCGGGGGAGGGGCCGTGGCCGTCCCGCCCAGTCCTGGGGCTCCAAGCCCAAACCTGCTGGTAAGCCCGCTCAGCAATGAGGGGCTGCCCTCACCCGTGCGGGTGGGGGGACGATTGCGACACTTCTCCCAGGTTTGGAACCGGGAGGTTCCGGACAGATGGATTCAGGAGATAGTGTCGTCCGGTTACAAGCTGGAATTCGAGTCTCGCCCTCCTTCACGGTTCTTTCGGTCTCGGGTGCCCATCGATCCTTTTGCCGCACAGGGGCTCCTGGCGTCGGTAGAGAATCTGTTAGAGATGGCGGTCATCCGGCCGGTACCGCGTTTAGAGATGGGCCTCGGTTTCTACTCCAATCTGTTCGCAGTCCCCAAGAGGGATGGGTCAGTTCGTCCCGTCCTGGACCTGAAGTTGCTCAACAGGTTCATCCGTTTTCGGAAGTTTCACATGGAAACCTTGCGCACTGCCGTCGGCTCTCTTCGGCAAGGGGACTTCATGACGTCTATAGACATCAAGGATGCTTATCTGCATGTTCCCATCTGCCTCCCTCATCAACGTTTTCTTCGATTCATGATGAAGGATCGGCATTATCAATTCGTGGCACTTCCGTTTGGCCTTACCTCAGCTCCAAGAGTGTTCACCAAGGTGCTGGCAGGGGTCATGGCCATTTTCAGAGCTCGGGGCATTCGTGTCGTACCTTATTTGGACGACCTTCTTATCATGGCTCCGTCACTCGATCAATCGGAGAAAGACACCAGGGTGGTGCTCTCCACGCTGGAAAGTTTCGGTTGGGTGATCAACCTCTCCAAGTCCTCCCTCGCTCCGGCCAGGGTGGTGTCCTTTCTGGGGATGCAGTTAGACTCTCATCAACACAGAGTGTTTCTCCCTCAGTCCAAAATTCTTCTGATTCAGGAGTTGGCTCGGGTCCTACTCTCCAATCCTCGGCCGTCCATCCGTCTGGGGATGAGGCTGGTAGGGTTGATGGTTGCCTCCTTCGAGGCAGTTCCTTTTGCTCAATTCCACACGAGGACGCTTCAGCTTTATCTGTTGGCGTCTTGGGACCGGCAGCCTCGGTCGCTGGATCAGCCCTTCCAGTTGTCCTCCCGGGTCCGGCAGTCCCTCCAGTGGTGGTTGGTCTCGACCAATCTCGTGAAGGGCAGGTCTTTCCTGGCCCCCCTTTGGGAAATTGTCACCACGGACGCCAGTCTGTCGGGATGGGGCGGATTCTGGAAGGAGCTGCAGTTCCAGGGGCAGTGGGGACCTCAGGAGGCCCACTTACCCATCAATATTCTGGAACTGAGAGCCATCCGTCGGGTGCTTACTCTCCTGACTCAGCACGTTCTGGGCCTTCCGGTCCAGGTGCGTTCAGACAATCGAACAGCGGTTGCTTACATCAATCATCAGGGAGGGACTCGCAGCCTGAGTGCTCTCAGAGAGGTGTCCCTGATCCTGACCTGGGCAGAAGCCCATGTTCCTTGTCTCTCGGCGGTATACATCCCAGGAGTGGAGAACCTGGAAGCGGACCGCTTGAGCAGGGGCTCTCCCCGTCGGGGAGAATGGGCCCTCCATCCTCGGGTATTTCGCTCACTGTGTCGCCAATGGGGGACTCCAGAGGTGGACCTGTTTGCCTCTCGTCACAATCACAGGCTCCCGAACTTCGTATCGCTCTCCCAGGATCCTCTGGCTCTGGCAGTGGACGCCATGTCCCTGAGCTGGGGGGATCTGGGGTTTCTGTACCTGTTTCCTCCGACACCCATGCTAGGCAGAGTGCTTCGGAAGTTGGCTCTGGAAGGGGTGTCCGCCGTCCTCGTGGCCCCAAGGTGGCCGAGGCGAGTGTGGTTCGCAGACATCGTTCGGCTGGCAGTGGACCAGGTCGTTCTGCCTCTTCGGCCCGATCTGCTCACTCAGGGTCAATTGTGTTACCCCAATTTACCAGCGCTAGCTTTGACGGCCTGGCTGCTGAGACCTCCATCCTAAAGGAGGAGGGTCTTTCTGATTCTGTCGTTAAGACTTTGATCAGTGCCCGGAAGAGGTCTTCTTCTATCATCTACTATAGGACCTGGAAAGCCTATATCGCTTGGTGCGAGATGAGATCTTTTCCTTGTAGGGTATTTTCGGTCTCCAGGGTTCTGGAGTTTTTACAATCTGGGCTGGACTCTGGTCTTCAGCTAAGTACGTTGAAAGGGCAAGTTTCTGCCTTATCTATCTTTTTTCAGAAGCGTGTTGCGCTTAAGCCTTTAGTTAAAACTTTTTTCCAGGGGGTTACGCATGTGCGGCCTCCCAGGAAACCATTACTCCCGGTTTGGGATTTGAATTTGGTTCTTTCTGCTCTTCAGGCTCCTCCTTTTGAGCCTTTGCAAGGGATTGCTTTATCTTCCCTGACTCAGAAGATGGTCTTCTTGGTAGCGATCACTTCGATCCGGCGTGTCTCGGAATTGGCGGCCTTGTCTATTCAGGCGCCCTACTTCGAGAAGCATCGGGATAAGGTGGTCTTTCGGTTCAAGCCAGACTTTCTTCCTAAGGTTGTTTCTGCTTTTCATTTGAACCAAGATATTGTTCTTCCCTCCTTGTGTCCTAATCCTAAGAATGACAAAGAGAGGGTTTTGCATTGTTTGGATGTAGTACGCTGTGTTAAGTGCTACTTGGTTATCACGTCTCCTTTCCGTAGGACGGATTCCTTTTTTGTTGTGCCCCATGGGCCTAAGAAGGGTTTGGCACCAGCCAAATCTGCCATTAGCAAGTGGATACGTCAGGCCGTTACTGCGGCCTATTCTGCTAAGGGAAGAGTTCCCCCTTTTCGTATTACTGCTCATTCCACTCGCGCTGTTGGGGCGTCTTGGGCTTTTCAGCACCAAGCTTCTGTTGAACAGGTTTGTAAGGCCGCCACTTGGTCTTCTGTTCACACTTTTTCTAAGTTTTACAAAGTTGATGTGCGGGCCTCAGCGGATGCTGTTTTCGGCCGCAAAGTTCTGCAGACTGCAGTCGTTTAAGTTATGCTTCACCTGGCCTTGAGTTGCCCAGCCCTTGTGGACACTGCTTTTGGATGTCCCATGAAGTAATGAATATTTAAGAAGTGAAGCGGGGTGTGTGGCACACCAAGAATAATACCATTTTGTGAGTACTCACCTGAAAAATGGATATTGTTGGTGTGCCACACACCCCGCTTCACACCCACCCTTTTCGGTATTACCGAAGCCTTTATATGGTGAAGCCTTTTTATATCAAATTTGATTTTGAGGTTACTGGTGGAATACTGGTACCTTGTATTACTGCTTTTTGAATATACTGGTGATTGAAGGGAGGTACCAGGTATATATAGGCCGGAAGGGGGCTCGTTACAAGACTTCCTCTCTGCACTACGTCACCTGCGGTGGATTAACCCATGAAGTAATGAATATTTAAGAAGTGAAGCGGGGTGTGTGGCACACCAACAATATCCATTTTTCAGGTGAGTACTCACAAAATGGTATTTTTCCTGAACACACCTGGACTCATTGCTGACTATTTTCCTGAACACTCCTGGGCTCAGCACTGACTATTTTCTTGAACACACCTGGGCTCAGCACTATTTTCCTGACCACACCTGGGCTCCTGGAATGGTGAGTATAAAAACCCAATTTCAGACTTTCCTCCAAATGTACCAGAAGTGGTTATGAAACTGGTTTAAAGTGGACCAACAGTCACAAAATAAATTAAATCAGACCCACACAACGAACTCATATGCATCCCTCCCCAGGGCAATTTAGATTGCTGCATATAAAAATGAATTTACCTTTTGTATAACACCTGCTGGGATACATTTTAAAAACAAGATGCTTTGGCATTCCCTTGATGGTGGATGCTACCTTGTTGCCTGAGTGACAGACTGCGCCTCTGTGTGCAAGCCTGCCTTCGTATACCCAACAATCAGGTCAGACCACGAAGGAATGCAGTGGGTAACTAGTGATGGGCAGTGTTGTGCATCCCTCATCTAAAAATACAATTCTGTGATTACTCACCTTGTAGAATAGGTATTATAAGTATGCCGCAGGTCCTGCTCCAGATAATGATTCATAACAGATAGGAATTACCTCCGCCAGAGGGCACTGGACTGCAGAGATGGCAAAAAGAGGCCCCTCCCGGTCCCATATATACCCGGGACCTCCCACAAATTCCCCAGTTTTGAAAAGCAGTAAGGAGAACCAGGAAGGGCAAATAACCAGTAACAACTTAACAAGGATAACAATCACCGTACAGAGGATCCAAGATAAAGCAATCAGGGTGGGGTGGAGCAGGAGGTGCTGCATACTTATAATACCAATTCTACAAGGTGAGTAATCACAGAACTGTATTATTCTAAGTATGCAGCACGTCCTGCTCCAGATAATGATTCATAACAGATGGGACATCCAATAGCAGTGTCCGTACATAGGGCGGGATCCCCAAAAGCAACAACGCGCAGTTCAAACCACTGCCGCCTGCAGAACTTTGCGGCCAAAAACAGCATCAGCTGAGGCCCGAACATCAACCTTGTAAAACTTGGAAAAGGTATGAACAGAAGACCAAGTAGCAGCCTCACAAACTTGTTCAACAGAAGCCTGGTGCTGAAAGGCCCAGGAAGCCCCAACAGCACAGGTAGAATGAGCTGTAACACGGAAAGGAGGCTCCTTTCCCCTAGCAGAATTGGCCCTAAAAATGGCCTGACAAATCCACTTGCTAATAGTAGACTTAGCAGGAGCCAAACCCTTCTTGGGGACCGGAAGGTACCACAAACAAAGCATCAGTCTTCCTGAAGGGCGCAGTAGCCACGAGGTAGAACTTCAAATTCCAGGGAATGCAAGGCCCTCTCCTTGGAGTTACTAGGATTAGGGCACAAGGAAGGAATCACAATGTCCTGATTAAGATGGAAGGCAGAGACAACCTTAGGCAAGAATTCCGGTTTAAATCTGAAAACCACCTTGTCCTGGTCCTCAAAGCAGGGGGCCTGAATAGAAAGGGCCGCCAACTCCGAAACCCGCCTGACAGAGGTGATAGGCACTAAAAAGGCAACCTTAAGTAAGAATAGACAGAGCAGCCTCATGCACAGGCTCAAACGGAGGGCCCTGAAGGGCAGACAAAACCAAATTCAAATCCCGGACTGGCAACAGAGGCTTACGGGGGGACTCACATGAGCAACCCCCTGGAAGAAGGTCTTGACAAGAGGATGTTGAGCGAAAGACCTCTGGAAGAAAACAGCCAAGGCAGATACGTGACCCTTGAGAGTGCTGAGCTGAAGTCCCAGATCCAAACCATGTTGAGGGAAATCCAGGATCCTAGGGATGGAAAATACACGACAGGGAAGGACCTTAGACTCACACCAGTCAATGTAGGCCCGCCAAATCCTATAGTAAATGGAGGAGAAGGACTTCTTCCTAGCCCTGATCAAGGTATTGACTACAGAGACAGAAAGCCCTTCTTCCATCAAGATGAAGGTTTCAGCAGCCAGGCCATTTGTAAATTGGGATGGCAAAGCTGTCCCTGAGTGAGAAGGTCCGGGACCATGGGCAGAGCGTACTGATCTACTGCTAGCTGTACGATGTCTGCGAACCACACCTGTCTTGGCCAGCGGGGGGCCACCAGAATTGCTGGCACCCTTTCTTGAACCAACTTGCGCAGAACCCTGCCCAGCAGGGGGAATGGAGGAAACAGATACAGGAGACGGAACCCCTGCCAGGATAGAGTCAGCGCATCTACAGCCACGGCCAGTTGATCCTGGGACAGAGAGACAAAGACTGGGAGCTTGTGGTTGTGGCGAGATACAAACAGATCCACGTCCGGCACCCCCCAACGGAGACACAGGGATTGGAAGACCTCGCTGCTGAGAGACCATTCCCCCAGGCGAGAGGTCCCCCTGCTCAGAGAGTCATGCCTCCAGATTCTCCACCCCCGGAATGTACACAGCTGAAATGCAAGGGACATTGTCCTCCGCCCAAGAGAGAATCATGGACACTTCCCTGAGGACACTCTTGCTCCGAGTCCCTCCCTGATGATTGATGTAGGCAACCGCCGCCTGGTTGTCTGAGCGTACTTGGACCGGCCGGCCCTGAAGGTGAGGAGTCAAATGGGCCAGAACCAACCTGACCGCCCTTAGTTCCAGGATGTTGATAGGAGCATGGGCCTCCTGAGGGCCCCACAGCCCCTGGAATTGTAGGCTTTTCCAGAAGCCTCCCCAACCTGTCAGACTGGCATCCGTGGTGACTGTCTCCCAACAGGGGGCCAGGAAGGATCTGCCCCCCAACAGGTTCCTCGAGTCCAGCCACCACAAGAGGGACCGCCGGACCAGAGAAGACAGAACAAAAGCCTGATCCAGAGACAGGGGACTCTTGTCCCAGACTGATAGGAGATAGAGTTGAAGAGGTCTCATGTGAAACTGCGCATAGGGAACCGCCTCGAAGCAGGACACCATCTGCCCCACTAGCTGCATCCCCTGCCGGATGGAGGGGTGAGGGCATGACAGAAGGGAGTGAAGTAGAGCTTGCAGAGAGTCCACCTTCTGCTGAGGAAGAAAGATCCTGGCCTGAACAGTATCCAGATTCATGCCCAGGAAGGAAGTCACCAGAGATGGGGATAGGGAAGATTTGGGGTGATTGATTACCCAGCCGAACGACTCCAGAATGGTCACCACCCGCTGGGTATCCCGTTCTGCCTGATGGAGAGACCGACAAGTGATGATAAGGTCGTCCAAATATGGAAGAATGTGAATGCCCTGAGCTCTGAGGAGAGCCATAACACCTGCCAGCACCTTGGTGAAGACTCTGGGAGCTGAGGTGAGACCGAAGGACAGAGCTACAAATTGGTAAAGCTGGTCTTCCAGCGTGAACCTGAGACATTTCTGATGCTCTGGGAAGACTGGAACATGAAGGTACGCGTCCTTGATGTCTATGGAGGTCATGAAGTCCCCCGGGCGCAACAAGCCGACAGCTGAGCGCAGGGTCTCCATGCGAAAGTGCCTGGTTCTGACAAATTTGTTGAGAAGTTTTAAGTCCAGGATGGGCCTGATTGAGCCATCCCTTTTGGGCACTGTGAACAGATTGGAATAATAGCTCTGACCTCTCTCCCAAAGAGGGACCTGACAGATGACCACCCTGTCCAGAAGGTTTTGCACAGCCAGAAACAGACCCTGAGCTGCCAGGGGATTTTGAGGGATCCGGGACCTGAGGAATCTTGGGGGCGGCCAGGCAGTGAACTCTTTTTTGTAGCCGAAGGACACCACCTCCAGAATCCACCGATCTGAGACCTGTTGTCTCCAGACATGAGCGAAGAGCCTCAGCCATCCCCCCACCCGGATGGGTGAGGAAGCCCCTTCATGGCTGAACGGGCTTGGTGGCAGACTTGGGCTTAGAGCCCCAGGAGGCTCCTGGGCGGGCACGTCCTGTGCCTCTGCTCCAGAAGTCACCCCTGTGCCCCGCAAAGGATACCCCTCTCCCAGACCTGGATCCGCGGAAGGAGGGGGTAAAGGCGCCTGAACCCCAAAAGGGCCGCAGCTGTTTCTTACGCTGGGGCAACTTACCTCCCTTAGCAAACAGGTCCAAGTGATCACCAAATAGGCGCAGCCCCTTAAAGGGGAGCCCCGTGAGAGCCTTCTTAGCAGCGTTGTCAGCCAAACAGAGTGGCGTATAGCAACCACCAAGGCTGAGGTTCTGCTACACATCCCAATGGTGTCATCTAGAGCAGAAAGGATATAAGCAATAAAAACCTCACAATGTGACAAGGCCCTGAATTCGGCACTAGTAGCAACATCAGGGGCACTTTCCAGCAGACCCTTGAGGAGAGTCCTGATAGCCACAGCAGTAATAGCAGAAGCACAGACAGGGCGCAATGCAGATCCCACACAGGCAAAGGCATGGGAAGCCAACTGGTCAATGCGCCTATCCTCACTATCCTTCAGGGTAGTGGAATTAGGGGAATGCACCATAGAAGTGTTGGACAACCCCAAGACTGGCGCATCCACTTCCGGGGGGGGGGGGGGTTGACCAACATTTAACCACTTTGGTGGGAAAGGGATACCTTTTATCCCAGCCCTTAGGGATTCCCGGAAGCCGGCTGGGACGTTCCCACTCTTTGAGAACAAGATTATTGAAATGGGCCTGTTTTGAAAATTCCAAACGTGGCTTAGCAGTATTAAACAATTCCCCCTGCTGTTTGGGAGCAGCAGCAGGAAGGGAAATAGAGAGCACTTCAAAAATCTGAGTCAAAAGTCTATTGGTGTCATCAGCATCCCAGGGATCAGAGCCAGGGTCAGCACCACTGTAATGCTGATCATCAGACAGCTCTGAATCCAAGAACAATTCCCCCTCTTCAAGGAGGGTATAGTCAGTCATGTCCAGAAAATCCTCAGTTTCCATAGGGAAAACAGACGCACCAGGCGCCACATGCCGCCTCTTAGCTTAGCCTTACGGCCTGCAGAGCTAGCAATCAACCTCTCAATGTTAGCCAGCCTAGAAGACTCCCCACTAGTGTTCAGCTCCCTGGGAGTCAAATTCAGGCGAGGGGGAGTAGGTGAAGACATAGTGGGCGCAGGCCCAGTCACCGATAGCCCATAATGCTGCGCAAGCGCCTGCTGGGCGCAGGGTACACAGACCCGCACATCATCACTTACAGGGGATGCCCCACACGCCACACACAGCCGGGCTTGTCCCGAGGGGACCCTGAGCACAATATCTTGTGAAGCCTCCATATGGTGATTATAGTGGGCCAATTGGCCAATAGGAATTACGCTGTAAAAGCAACCCGGGATGCCCCAAAGGTTCGCCAGGGAAGTGGGAGGATTTTACTAATCATGCCTCTAATAAAGTTTTAGCAACTAATAGAGGGGGGTAGGACCGGGAGAAACATCTATACAGTTTTTCCCGCCTGAAAGACACAAAAGATGACACCCCATAAGCATACAGAATAAACACTTGACAAATACATAAGCCCGCAGGGGCACTCACGGACCACGGTGGAGAGTCACAGGTCACGCCGGGGGAAGAGCCCAAAATGCCGCTGGGTACCTCAAGGGGCGGGCCGCAGGGAGAACGACGCGGAGCGCGCTGCCCGATAAGCTCCGCCCCCAAGAAAGCGTGAAGGCCTAACGTGTGACTGGCCAGCCAATAGGGGCGCAGCAGCGCCTGCAGTGACATTACCGCTGACCCCGGAAACGCCGTAAGGCGCGCGCGTCAGATTTAAAACAGTAAACTGAGAGAGTAAAAGCCCGGGTGCGGAGCCCAGAATAGTGACAGCAAAAAAGGCACAAATACACACTATACTAAACACACACACACATACTCCCCCCCCCCCCCCCAATGAGCGGGACAGCGAGAGGAGGGGGGGGTGCGGCGACCAGCTAGCAGAGGCCCACCGAGGACCGGGGAGGGGCGGAAGGGGCATCCCAAATCAGGCTCACCATAAGCCTGCACCGCCTACCCTTTGGTGGGGGATTGCGGTTGGAGCAAGGCTCCTAAAACACCTGTAAAAGGTGCAGCCTACCATCACCCGACCAGCGCAGCCAAAGCTGGGAGGAATAAATGAAGAAATGGAACGGATGGGAATAGTTCTACAGGGCCACGGGCTGATAAGCCCTGCTCACCTGCGAACAGAGAAGCCATCATTCTTGTCCTTCGCAGTCGACTGCAGAGAAGAAACTGGGGAATTTGTGGGAGGTCCCGGGTATATATGGGACCGGGAGGGGCCTCTTTTTGCCATCTCTGCAGTCCAGGTAATTCCCATCTGTTATGAATCATTATCTGAAGCAGGACGTGCTGCATACTTAGAATATAAGAAACAGTCAATGCCAGCAGGTGAGTAATGTACTACAATCACCCACTCACAGAATCATAGTCTGCCAACTACATATCCTACAAAGCTGGCAGTGCTTTTTTAAATTTAGCTTTCCATCAATCAAGGCAGCAATAACAGGCAGCTAGCAGCCTGGGGGTGCTATACTCAACCACCTAATATCCTGCAGAAAGCAAGGCAAGCACAAGCACCAAGACAAAAATGTCAAACACAGCATGGCCTGAGCCTGCTGCACTTCCTGTACCAGCCGTAGTACATAAAGTATGCATACCTCCCAAGTGTCCCTGATTGGGAGGGGCTGTCCCCCTGTCCCTTGTTGTTCTCATTTGTCCCTCTTTGAGGTGTAACACGCAGATCTGCATCAGTAAATGATTAGTTTTAAATGTTACAACCTACCTTCTATCCATCCCTCAAGAGGGAACAAATGTCCCTCTTTCCCACCCTGAGAAGTTGGTAGGTATGGGTATGTGATGTTTTCTGACCCACTTTATTACAAGTGAGCACCATGAACCATTTATTCTCTGCAATAGGAACCATGGATGGTCAAATAATGTTTACAACCCAAATGGCTGGGAACATCACTGGGCAGAATAATAAAAATCGAGGAAAGTAATGTTTAACAGTGAACTGGCTCCCCGACTACTCCCCCCAAAACAAATCAATCTGACATCAGGGAATGCTTTCCAGTTTGGTCTAAAGGGTGCGTTGTCTGTGACTCAACCATCAATGGGTGGTAAAAACATGCAATTTTTAGTGTATTCTCAATATAACATGCAATTTTTAAAGCATGTATAAAGCCTTCCTGGTCTGCACAAGGCCCACATTAAAGCAGAAGAAAACCCATCAGCCACCGACCTCGAATCTAAAAGATTCCAGGGCTAGCCGCTGACTTTGGCATGCCCCGCTGTGTGAAACCCCCAGGGCGCCCATAAACACCATTCCCCGGTCCAACTGCGTATGTGCAGGCTCTCATTCAATGAGAGACGCCCACTGAACTGACGTAATGCGGCAAGCGACTATCATTATCAATGGAGTGCATGCTCCTGCCCCAGCCATTCACATAGGCTGGGACGGGAACACGTGCCCATTATAGTCAATGAGAGCCGTATGCAAAAAGATGTAAACATAGCAAACAGCTCTCATTGGCTGAGCGTCCGCACATGTGCCGTTGGACTGAGGAGAGGTGAGTTTAATTGGGCGCACTGGGGGGGGGGGGGGGGGGGTTCACACAGCGAGGCATCTCCAACTGGGATTCCAATGGGAAACTGGACAAAGGGGCATCCGGATTCAGGAATCAGGCCCTGAAATCTTTTAGTTTTTGTTTAGTTTTAGGCAAAGGGTGACCCTGGCAAAATTTAGAACTCTCTTCAGTCTAGTCCAGCAGACAAACTGGGGTTGCAGTTTAGCCTATTAGAGACTACTGGATGTACACTGACGCATAAAAGGGTAACAATGTTTTGAACTTTTGACTTTCAGGCTCCACATCTCAGCATCCACTACAGTTTAAAACGTGAGACTACCATCATTTTCTCATACATGATTTGGACTTGCAACTTTTTAGCATATGATTATTTGTGCAGATTCTTGTCATCTAACTGCATCATTACTGTTTTCCTCCTGTTAGCGGAACAATCTTTTTCTTCTTGTATATTATAAATTACAACCTGTTAACATATTTACACATAATAGCTCTGTGTGATTAGATTGGTTTCAAAGCTTTAGGTCAATGGCTCTAATCAAGAAGCAGCCATGAAGATTTCCGAAGAAAAGAGCAGCATCATCAAGCTCATCAACGGTGGTATCTCAGGAAAACATTGCTACACTTTTATATGCCTGATAGATTCCAGGGTGGGTTTTGGTCCACTTTTAGTTCAATATCTTTTTATTAAAGTTTACATCATATAACAAGACAGTACAGAGCAATAGTACAGAAGAACAAGAGACATGCCATTTCCAATGTCCATGGGCACACATATATTAACGATGTACCGGAATCAATAGACACCCCCCATCCCCCTCCCCCATTCCACCTCCGCAGATGGGGCACCGAACTGCACAACCAATCAACACACTCTTCAGAACTACAATTGTAGAATTAATGCCCCCGTCCCCTCAGTTTCCTCCATATCCGGCCTGCCAGCCAGGTGCAGCTTTCTCACCAAGACCCGGGATCTAGGACCAGGGAAGAACGGAGCGATTGACGCGCAACAGAGCCCCACAAGGGTGCTCCTCCGGGGAAGATAGACGGCCACACGGGGCAGAAGGAAGGGGCCCGAGGAGCCCGGAAGACATGGGACATCAAAGACATGTGAAGAAGGAAGAAGAGGGAAAAAGGGGGAGGGAAGGGGAGTGGGGAGAGATTAGAGGATAGAATTACGAGAGTAGCGAGTGGGGTTGGGGGTAAAATGGATTTTGGTCCACTTTTAGACGAGCATACAACTCATATGCAAGTGGACAACTTTCATTCAGATGCAGATTTGTCGGCTAATTGATCATTAGAGCAAGTATTTGTAAGATCATTTGTGTTGTGCCCTCCATGTTCCAACAAATTCTCATTGATCGCATTGGGCATTTCCATGGATCAATTATTGGCCGATTGTGTTCCCTTTAGCGATTTCTCAGAAGCAAATTGTTCAGTGGAAAGGGCCCATAGGACTACATTCTCTTAAGCATCATATTGCTACATTTTGAATTCCAGATGCCTGCTGCACTTCTCATGAGGGTTTACCTGAACCCTTGTTTCAACTCTTGCACCTTAAAGTGCACCTATACTCAGAGGGAAGTTTATGTGGTTACCTTCAATCTCAAGCCCAGCGGCCCAAAAGCATGTGTTTATTTTTTTTTTAACTAAAGCTACTAAATCTAGCCCAATATTCACAACACAAACTGGATGTGTTGAATATGGCTGCCATTCACCACAATACTACTTCCTGTTAGTCTTTTTTTATCAATATTGGGCAAAGGCTTTAGTAAAAAAAAGAAACCCAAGCTGTTTTGTTGCACTGCGCTGGGGGAGGAAGGTGACTTTCTTTCTGAGTATAGGTGCACTTTAACTTTTTCCTGACACAAGACGTACTATTACTTCATGTTCAAATGGAGCTTCCCGCAATGTGTTAATTCCTGTGGAGCAACTAAAGGGTTAACACATCCACTGTATACCAACACACACTTTCTATAGATATTTTGGCTCAGCTAGACAGGTACAGTAAGCAAGGCCTCAGCTTCATCTCTGCTCCTCATAAGCAAAGGGGCAAGCCAGGCATAACCTCTATCTAACAATGCTGAAAACAAATGATCCCACTTTAATCTGCCAGCTACAGCTAGTGTGTCCTCCTCCTCCACATGGAAAGGGGGGTATTTGTGTGCCTCACTTTGACACTACACAGGCACACTGTATGCCATTGAGGTTTTGTCAACAGAGTGATGAATACATTGTATACAGAACAATGCTCGCTAGTGTGCTGTTGTACTGGGGAATGAATTGTAGTGTGTTGCAAAACATAATTATACATGGGAGCTCAAAATGTATACGTTTTATATACAAAATATATCATCTCGACCTTCGCTCCACAAATGCATGTTGCAAATATGTGGTGCAAATGTAATCCCTCCCAAAAGGAGATAACAATTATCTTTAATATCTCTTCATTTTGGTCTGTTGAAGCAGGCCTAATTGTATCCATTCCATCCGTTCGTTCTTTTAACCATGATTTGGATATTTAAAGCAGACCAAAATTGGCTGTGGAGTCTCTGAGACTTCAGAGCCAGCTGATTCTCTTTCTCCGGGGCATCCCAAATTGGGATGCCATGCTGTGTGGAACCCCACCCAGTTTTCTTACTTGTCCAATGCACCCACAGCGCATGCACAACCGACAGTGGCATCCCTACATCCTATTCTGGCTGCGTGCTATGCTCCACTCTTGTGTGCGGCTGGGATTCATCTTCTCCAGCTATAAGATGTGTGGCCATAGAAGGTGATTGGAGAAGAGTCATGGCCGTGCCGTTAGCTGGTTGGACAGGTAAGCAAACCACAAAGCAAATGGCGGAGTTTCACACAGTGGGCATCCCAAACCGGGGTACCCCTGGGGGATGGACCAAAACCCAGGATAGTGAAAATCCCTGGTTTTGGTCTACTTTAAATAACACACACAAAGAGTTGATTCAGCACCATGAGTATTTTTTTTTCACTCACGTGTTTTTCAGAGAAAATGCTATATTTTACCATTGGTGTAACACAGCACCATATTTAGCAGTGCAATTTATTTTCATTTGCACAGCCAAATATGGTGCAGAGTGAGGGAAAAATGCTAAGAAAAAGTGTTTTCTCTCAAGAAATCATAAGTAAAAGAAATATGATGCTGAATCAACCCTAATAAGTCTGATTTTCTGCCAGATGCAGGGTTTTATATGCTCAGCTTCTGCACAGAAAAGTATTATGGGTGATGTACTGAAGAGAAAGTCAACTGACTGCC
Source organism: Gastrophryne carolinensis (assembly GCA_027917425.1). NCBI lineage: Eukaryota > Metazoa > Chordata > Amphibia > Anura > Microhylidae > Gastrophryne > Gastrophryne carolinensis. Next base: position 201,097,737 of record CM051237.1, read on the forward strand.
AGAAGTTAATGTACATTTTCAGTCAAAAAAAAAAAAAAAAAAGCTAGGGGCTGTAATGCTTACCTGAAAGGCTTCAGCCTCGCTGCAGGACACCTTGCGTCACGCCACTCTCTTCCAGTCTCCCTCCGCTCCGACGTAAAGGGTGTCATGGAGCCATGGGAGTGGATGACCCAGGGGGTAGAGGGAACAGGGTTCAGTGGCAGGCACACAGCAGAGCCACCATGCAAGGCTCAGCAGGGTCCTGATCCTCGGGTCTCAGACTCAGTCGGACGAGCCCCGGCACGCTTACCTGGACCCATGTACTCTCCCCTCACTCTACACGAGACCACGATAGCAACTTAGAAACCGACTTCAGGCATCTAACAGGGGTCCCCAGGAATGCTGCAGCTGGTGAGGGGCTGGGAGACAGACTGAGTTGCAGCCCCCGTTCCTGATCAGCACTGTGCTCAAAACAAAAAAAATACAATTCTGTGATTACTCACCTGTAGAATTGGTATTATATGTATACAGCACGTCCTGTTCCAGAATATTCCTTACTCCTGGGTAATACATCCACAAGATGCACCATACAGAGGTACCGTAACTGAGAATAATGATAACAAGGATGGGATGGAACAGGACGTGCTGTATACATATAATACCAATTCTACAGGTGAGTAATCACAGAATTGTATTATTCTAAGTATATAGCACGTCCTGTTCCAGAATATTCCTTACCCTTTCCTTCCCTGGGACATCCAATAGCAGTGTCCGTAAGGTAGGGTGGGATCCCCAAAAAGTAACAACGGGCAGTTTAAACCACTGTCGCCTGCAGAACTTTGCAACCAAAAGCAGCATCAGCTGAGGCCCTAACATCAACCTTGTAAAACTTAGAAAAAGTATGAACAAAAGACCAAGTAGCGGCCTTGTAAACTTGTTCAACAGAAGCTTGGTGCTGAAAAGCACAAGAGGCACCAACAGCCCGAGTAGAATGAGCAGTAAGGCGGAAGGGAGGCTCCTTCCCCTTAGCAAAATAGGCCTGTACCACAGCCTGATGAATCCACTTGCTGATAGTGGACTTAGCTTGAGCCTTCTTAGGTCCAGACGGGAGCACAAAAAGAGCATCAGTCTTCCTGAAGGATTCAGTGGCCACCAAATAGAACTGTTTCCTGACCACTGAGTCCTGACCACATCGAGAGAGTGTAAAATCCGCTCCTTAGGGTTACTAGGATTAGGGCACAGAGAAGGCAAAACAATGTCCTGATTGAGATGAAAGGCAGATACAACCTTAGGTAGAAAATCTGGCTTAAAGCGAAACACCACCTTGTCCTGGTGTCTCTCAAAGTAAGGGGGCCTGATGGAAAGCGCCGCCATCTCAGAAACACACCTAACAGAAGTGATAGCCACCAAAAAGACAACCTTAAGAGTCAAAATGGACAAAGGGGCCTCACGCAAAGGCTCAAAGGGAGACCCCTGCAAGGCAGATAAGACCAAGTTCAAATCCCAGACTGGTAACATAGGCTTACGTGGAGGATGCACGTGAGTAAACCCCTGGAAGAAGGTCTTGACCAGACGATGGTAAGCAAAGGATCTTTGGAAGAAAATAGCCAAAGCAGAAACATGACCTTTGAGGGTACTAAGTTGAAGACCCAAATCCAAACCATGTTGCAGGAATTCCAGAATCCTAGGGATAGAAAACACCCGACAGGGAAGCGACTTAGACTCACACCAGTCAATGTAAGCATGCCATACCCTATAGTAAATGGATGATGAAGACTGCTTCCTAGCCCGAATCATAGTATGAACTACAGAGGCAGGCAGCCACTTTTCCATCAAGATGGAGGTTTCAGTAACCAGGCCGTTAAGGCCAGCGTTTGTAAATTGGGATGGGGTAGCTGCCCCTGAGTGAGCAGGTCTGGATCCTTGGGCAGAGCATACTGATCTACTGCCAACTGCACGACATCTGCGAACCACACCCTTCTTGGCCAACAGGGGGCCACCAGAATGGTTGGCACCTTTTCCTGGGCAATCTTGCGCAACACCCTGCCCAGCAGAGGAAAAAGAGGGAACACATAGAGAAGCTGAAAGCTCTTCCAAGACATTGCTAGTGCATCCATGGCCAATGCCAGAGGGTCCTGGGACAGAGAGACAAAGACTGGAAGCTTGTGATTGTGACGGGGCGCAAACAGATCCACATCTGGCTGACCCCAGCGGTGGCACAGGGAGCGAAACACCCTGCTGCTGAGTGACCATTCTCCCAGACGAGAAGTCCCCCTGCTGAGGAAGTCTGCCTCCAGATTCTCCACCCCCGGGATGTACACAGCTGAGATGCAGGGAACATTCTCCTCCGCCCAAGACAAAATCATGGACACTTCCTTGAGGGCCATCTTGCTCTGGGTCCCTCCCTGATGATGGATGTAGGCAATCGCCGTCTGGTTGTCCGAGCGGACCTGAACCGCCCGGCCCCGAATGTGTGGAGTCAATTGGGCGAGAACGAACAGTATTGCCCTCAATTCCAGAATGTTGATAGGGGTGTGGGCCTCCTGAGGGCCCCACTGACCCTGGAATTTCAGGGATTTCCAGAAGCTCCCCCAACCTGTTAGATTGGCATCTGTGGTGACTGTCTCCCAGCACGGGGCCAGAAAGGATCTGCCCACCAACAGGTTTCTTGAGTCCAGCCACCACGAGAGAGACCGTCTGGCCAGAGGTGACAGAACCAACACCTGATCCACAGACCGAGGGTCCCGATCCCATACTGACAAGAGGTGAAGTTGAGGAGGTCTCATATGAAACTGAGCGTATGGAACCGCCTCGAAGCAAGACACCATCAGGCCCACCAGCTGCATCCCCTGCCGGATGGAGGGATGAGGGCAAGACATAAGGAGCCGGGCTTGGGCCTGAAGACTCTCCACCTTCTGCTGAGGGAGAAAAATCTTGACCTGAGATGTATCCAGAGTCATGCCCAGAAAGGACCTCACCATTGACGGTGACAGAAAAGACTTGGGGTGGTTGATCACCCAGCCGAAGGACTCCAGTGTGGACACCACCAGCTGGGTATCCCTCTCGGCCTGCTGGAGGGACTGAGACGTGATGAGAATGTTGTCCAAGTAAGGAAGGATGCGAATGCCCTGAGATCTCAGCAGAGCCATTACGCCCGCCAGCACCTTGGTGAATACCCTGGGAGCCGAGGTGATACCGAAGGCCAAGGCCACAAATTGGTAGTGCTGATCCTCCAGAGCGAACCTGAGGAATCTCTGATGACCTGAAAAGATTGGTACATGAAGGTAAGCGTCCTTGATGTCTACAGAGGTCATGAAGTCGCCCGGGCATAGTGAATTGACAGCTGAGCGCAGAGTCTCCATGCGAAAGTGTTTGAATCCGACAAATTTGTTGAGGCACTTTAAATCCAGGATAGGTCTGATGGACCCGTCTTTTTTGGGAACAGTGAAAAGATTGGAATAGTAGCCTCTGCCCCTTTCCCTCAAAGGCACCTGGCAGATGACCCCCGACTCCAGAAGGTTTTGGACAGCAAGGCACAGACCCTGAGCTGACAGGGGGTTTTGAGCCATCCGGGATTTGATGAATCTTGGGGGGGGGGGGGGGCAGGTTGCAAACTCTATCTTGTAACCAGAGGACATTACCTCCTGAATCCACCGGTCTTAGACGTGAAGCCTCCAGACGTGAGCAAAGAGCCGGAGCCTTCCCCCCACCCGGGTTGGGTGAGGGCGCCCCTTCATGCCTGAGGGGACTTGGGTGAGGATTTTGGCTTGGGACCCCAGGAGAGGTCAGGACGGCCACGTCCTCTGCCCCTTCCCCAGTGATCTCCGCGAGCCCCAGTAAAGGAGACTCCTCGGCGAGTTCTGGAACCACGGAAGGATGGGAGAAAGGCACCCATCCCCCGAAAGGACCGTGACGGCCTCCTACATTGAGGTAACCTACCACCCCTGGCAAACAAATCCAAACGTTCACCAAAAAGGCGCAGGCCCTTGAAAGGGAAACCAGTGAGAGCCTTCTTAGCAGCATTATCAGCTACCCACTGACGTAGCCAGACAGAGTGGCGTATAGCCATCAACAGGGCAGAAGTCCTACCACACATTCTAATGGCAACATTCATAGTAGAAAGAATATATGCAATAAATTCTTCACAAAGCAGGAGAGATCTATACTCTTTTTTACCTGCATCCTCAGATACCCCGTCCAAGAGACACTTAATCACTCCTTTAATGGCAATAGCCGTGATAGCAGAGGCACAGACCGGGCGCAGCGGTGTCCCCACACAGGCAAAGGCGTGACAGGCCAATTGGTCCAAGCTCCGGTCCTCCCCATCCCGCAGGGTAGTAGTATCAGGAGAATGCATGACAGATGTATTGGACAACCCGAGAACGGGCGCATCCACCGCGGGAGGACATGACCAACGCTTAACAACATCACAGGAAACAGCAGGAAAGGGATACCTTTTGTCCCAACTCTTAGGAACCCCTGGCAGCTTGCTAGGCCGTTCCCATTCCTTGAGCACTAGATTATTAAAGTAAGACTGCTCAGGGAACTCCCAGCGTGGCTTAACCGTATGAAAAAGCTCACTGCTGGGGGAGAAATACAAAGCACTTCAAAAATATGACTCAGCAATCTGTCAGTGTCATCAGGGCACCACGGGTCTTCCCCAAAGGGAGTACCAGTACCACCTTAAGTCTTAGGTTGTTCCTCAGAGGATTCAGAATCAGAAAATAATTCCCCCTCCTCAAGAGGGTAGGGGCCTGAGAGTGAGAAAGGGCCATCATCTTCTACAGGGAAGAGGGAAACCGCGGGTGATAAATGCCGCTTCTTAGCAGAAGCCTTACGCGGGGCAGACCCAGCAAGATGTTTTTCAATGCTGGCCACCCGTGCAGCTAAATCAGGTTGAGACTCCCCGCTAGTATTCCCCTCGGTGGGGGCCAGATGTAAGCGTGGGGGGGTAGGCGAAGCCAGAGGGGGCGCAGCACCAGGCCCAGTAACAGGCAACCCAGACTGTAGCGCAAGCACTCGCAGGGCACAGGGTACACACACCCTGACATCATCACTTATAGGGGACACCTCACACACAACACATAGCCGGGCTTGTCCCGAAGGAACCCCAATAGCCTTAACAAAAAAGGGGGAGGACCGGGAGAAACCACAATGAGGTCTACCCGCCTGAAAGACATAAGAATACATTCCCATAAGAATATAACAATAAAATATATATAAACAAAAGATAGATAATAAAGCCACCCCGCAGGGGCACTCACGGACCACGGTAGGAAACAGCAGACACGCAGCACAGGGAAGGTAAAAATGGCGTCCGCATATACCTCGAGGGGCGGGCCGCAGAGAAGTGATGCAGGAAACGTCATCCGCAGAGCCTGCCCCCCGAAGAGCGCGAAACGCGCCCACGTGATCCCGCCGTCCAATGACGGCACGGCAGCCCCTGAGGTAATGTCGCCGCCGTCCGCGGAGCGCTGTACAAGTAAAACACATTAAACACAAGTAAAGTAGGCAATTCAGGCTGCTTGGCATACCGCACACACACCCCCCCCTGAGATCTCCCCAGGGAGAGCGAGGCAAGAGAGCAGCAAACACATAACGCCCAAAGTGAAATAAAAGGGAGAGGAGGGGGCAGACACCTAAGGGGGATAGGGATTAAGGGGGAACCCCAGAAGCAGGAGGGGGCATCCCACAAGGCTCACCACAGGCCTATATCGCCTACCCATGTCAAAGCAGGGACTGCGGTCGGAGCAGCGCTCCTCAAGCACCTGATCCGGTGCTGTCCTACCTTCACCCGAACTAGTCAGCCGAGGCTGGGAGGCAGTGGGTCCTGAACGGGTGGAAATAGTCCTGCAGAGCCGCAGGCTGGTAAGCCCCACTCGCCTGCGTATATAGAGAGCCATCTTCTATCTTCGCAGTCCAGACTGCAGATGAAAACTGGGGAATTTGTGGGAGGTCCCTGACTTATATAGGGCCGAGAGGAGCCACAAGACGTTTTCTGCAGTCCAGCGCCATCTTGTGGATGTATTACCCAGGAGTAAGAAATATTCTGGAACAGGACGTGCTGTATACTTAGAATAATCCAGATATCTTTACAGTCCCTTGCAACGGCAAGAAAAGAACTGAAGAGATCATGCCACAACCTGCCTTATATAGGCTGGGAGGAGCTATTTTTTTTTCTATCTTGCAGTCCCTGCCTACGGCTGAGATTATCCCATGAGTTGCTACTGGCGGTGCCCTGGAATGGAAGAGATGAGAAACTGGCTATTTCAAAGCATTGTGGTAAGGTGCAAGGTGCCGTCATTGACGGTAGGTATGTGGCACCAAGGTACCTGGCCTTGGTGCAGTAAAGCTGTATAGTTTCTCCAGCATCAGCTGCTAATGGCAGTCTGCTGCTGAAAGGTTAGTATAGCCAAAAGGCAAACCCGGGACGGCTTTACTGGGATGGATAGAGCATGGTGGGACTCCATCCCCCTACCCAGGTCCGGGTTTTGCGGGCCGCATAAATAGCCTGGGGAGTCAGCTGTGCACTGGCTGTGTCTAGAGCTCACTTGTGGAGTGAGGCTCTGTGTGCCTGGCTGGAAGCTCTTATGCAGGCTATTTCATGTGGACCTGAGGTGGATTCGGCTGCAAGTGTGCAAGCTTGGACAAAAACTAAGAAAGGCCGTTGCCTGTTTGATGCAATACTGTGGCATTTTTCCTGAAAAGGTAGTGTAACCTAAAAAGGATATTTTATGTTATGGACTTTATGTGTGAATAAACACGGACTTTGCTTTGAACTTTTCGCCTCTATACTGCTGACAACCTGCTGTCTACCAGAGCTGATCCTCACATTTGGTGTCAGATGCGGGCAAAGCAGTGAGGCCGTTGCTAGGAGCAACTGACGGAAAAGTTTTTTGTGCATGTCCTACATTAAGCCTGCCAGGCTGCTACCTGAGACAGCAGACAAAATGGAGGTTGTCATGAAAGCGCTCATGGAGGCGAATCTGCAGCAGCGCGAGGCCAACAAGCAGCAGCAGGAGACCAACCAGCTGATATTGCAACATATGATGTCGCTGCAAGAGCGCCCAAAAGTGTCCCTGATGCCCGGAAAGCTGTCCACTTGGCGCTTACAAAGATGACCCCTTCAGATGATGTCGAGACCTACCTGGCGGTGTTTGAAAAGGTGGCTGCAAGGGAGAAGTTGCCTCGTGACCAATGGGCTGACGTCATCGCTCCATTTCTGGCATCTGGACTCCAGCAGGTGTTGTTTGATCTTCCAGACGACCAAGCCGCTGACTACCCGACTCTGAAGGGTGAGATACTGGCCAGACTGGGGGTGAATGTGTGGGTTCGGGCTCAGCGTGTGCATCAGTGGAGCTATCAGTCAGCAGATCCCGCCAGAACCCAGTACTATAAACTGCTGCACCTACTGCAAAAATGGCTGCAGCCAGATTTATTAAGCCCCTCTGCCATGTTGGACCGCTTGCTGGCGGACATGTTCTGGAGGGCTTTACCGCACCCTCTCCAGCACTGGGTTGGCCAGGTATCCCCCGGCAACGCTCTTGAGATGGTGGACCTAGTGGAGCGATATGAGGCTACCAGGAACTTGCAAGGGGGCTCTACGGGGAAGGATTCGGGGAAACCCCGGATGTCCCCGCCCCAGCCCAGGCGAGTGGTGTCCCCTAAACCCCCTCAGGACCTACCCCCCAAAGTCCCTGCCCCAGTGTTGTGTTGGGGGTGTAAGGAGCAGGAACATATTAGAGCCAACTGTCCCCACCAGGGGGAGCCCATGGACGTGGACTTTGGTTACCGCCCTTCCATGCCAGGAGGCTGTGTGCTGCCGGTGTCCCTGAGCTTGTGGGGCAAAGCCACCTCTGTCAGGTGAAAGTGGGGGATACCCTGGCTGTGTCCCTTTTGGACTCGGGAAGTATGGTTACCCTGGTGAGACCCGCCATGGTACTGCCCGATGAGTACATGGGGCGGAAAACCGGGGTCTTGTGCATACACGGGGACTCAAGAGACTATGCCACAGCACAAGTGACTCTAACCACCGTGTCCGACAGCTGGAACCACGAGGTCGCCGTTAAACTTCCGTATGAACGCATTATTGGGAGAGACTTTCCGGGGTTCATGTCACTATGGACCAAGCTGGGAGTTCCGGAAACCTGCGAGGTGGGTGTGTCCCCAATAGACTGGCCGTACTCAGGGGTGACCCCAGAACCTTGGGAGCCGGAGTCAGAAGGCACAACGGTAGGGGTGACCGCCACTGAGGTGGAAGAGGGGGAGTCAACCCCACTGAGTGGTATGGTTGGAGATGTGGAAGATCTGTCAACAGGTCCAGAGTTGGCCGATCTCCATGTCTCCACGGGTAATTTTGGTACAGCACAACACCAGGACCCGACTCTATCTCGTGCCTGGGAGAATGTACTTGAGGTGGAAGGTGAGCCACAACAGCCAGGGGCGAAGTTACAGTTTCCTCGCTTTGTGGTTCACCAGGATATGCTGTACCGAGTAAACAAAGTAAGTGAAGAGGTTGTGGAACAATTGGTGGTACCCAATCCTTCTGGGGGGACACCTAGGACCAAATTTTACAACTATTCTACTGGCCCAGTGTGTACAAGGAGGTGGAGAGATATTGTGAGTCCTGCCCAACATGTCAGATGACCAGCCCCCAGCCTCATTACCGTGGTCCCCTAGTTCCTCTCCCAGTTATAGAGGTGCCCTTTGAGCAGATTGCCATGGATCTGGTGGGTCCAGTGCCAAAATCCGCTAGAGGGCATCAACATATTCAGGTAATCTTGGACTATGCCATGCGGTACCCCGAGGCCATACCCCTGCGACACACCTCAGCCAAGCTCATTGCTAAGGAGCTTATGGAAATGTTTTCCCGGGTAGGCCTGCCTAAAGAGGTCCTGACCGATCAAGATACCCCGTTTATGTCTAAGGTGATGAAAGAGCTCTGTAAGTTGTTGCAGGTGAAACAATTTCGGACATCCATTTACCACCCGCAAACAGACGGCCTGGTAGAAAGGTTTAACCAAACTTTAAAAACCATGTTAAAATGGGTAGTCGCCAAGGATGGGAAGAATTGGGACTTGCTTCTGCCCTATCTGATGTTTGCAGTGCGAGAGGTGCCCCAAGCCTCTACGGGGTTCTCACCCTTCGAGCTCTTATACGGTCGGCATCCACGGGGCCTGTTGGATATAGCCAAGGAGGCTTGGGAATAGCAACCCACCCCCCACAAAAGTGTGGTAGAGTATGTTACTCAATTACAGGAACGGATAGAGACCATGTTGCCGCTGGTGAGGGAACATATGGAGGCAGCACAGCGGGCCCAAAGTAGGGTTTATAACCGGCAAGCCAGGGTACGGAACTTTAAGCCAGGTGACAGGGTTGTGGTTCTGGTACCCACAGTAAATTTCTGGCTAGGTGGCAGGGTCCCTACGAGGTGATTGGGAAAGTTGGGGAAGTGACTTACAAGGTACATCAGCCCAGGCGGAGAAAGCCAGAGCAGGTGTACCATGTAAACCTGCTGAAGCTGTGGAAAGTCCTGACCAGGTATGTTAGGGGTGGAGCTTCCCGTCCCTCAGTCTGTTGTTAGAGAAGCGGTTGTTGAGGTGAAAGCTGGCGACCAGCTTTCCTCTAAACAGACCCAGGAAGCCAGAGAGTTTATTAGCAGAAACACTGATGTGTTTTCAGAACTCCCTGGGCGCACTTCCGTCATCCAACATGACGTTGTCACAGAACCTCAGGCTAAGATCCGGTTAAAGCCCTACCGAGTACCCGAGTCCCGGCGACAAGCTATTGCTGAAGAAGTACAAGAAATGCTCAGGTTAGATGTGATTGAAGAGTCAAAGAGTGAGTGGGCCAGCCCAATAGTCTTGATTCCCAAGCCCGATGGTACGTTGTGGTTCTGTAATGATTTCCGCAAACTTAACGAAGTATCTACGTTTGATGCCTAACCTATGCCCCGAGTAGACGAGCTTATTGAAAAGCTAGGCCAAGCCCGGTATTTTTCTGTTTTGGACCTCACAAAAGGGTACTGGCAGGTACCCTTGACTGAGGCTGCCAAGGAGAAAACAGCCTTTATCACACCTGAGGGACTGTTCCAGTATAAGGTATTACCCTTTGGTTTACATGGCGCTCCCGCTACGTTCCAACGGTTAATGGACATTGTCCTCAGGCCACATCGTCGGTCTGCTTCAGCCTATCTGGACGATATCATCATCCATAGTACGGATTGGGAAAGTCACCTGCCCAAAGTCCAAGCCGTAGTGGATTCCCTCAGGAAGGCTGGTTTGACGGCAAACCCAAAAAAGTGTGCCTTGGGCTTAGAAGAAACTAGATACCTGGGCTATGTGATTGGGCGAGGAATGGTCAAACCCCAGGTTAACAAAATAGAAGCCATCCGTAGCTGGCCACGTCCTACCTCTACCCACCAAGTGAAGTCATTTCTGGGGTTGGTGGGGTATTACATGAGGTTCATTCCTAACTTTGCCACCGTAGCGGCACCATTGACAGACCTGTTAAAGGGACGCAAGTCTGTCATGGTGAACAGGTCGAAAAAGCGTTCTCCGCTTTGAAGTCTGCCCTGTGTGGGTCTCCGGTGTTGGTGACGCCCGACTTCAAAAAGGAGTTCATAGTGCAGACCGATGCCTCCGAAGTAGGTCTCGGTGCTGTACTATCTCAGGAAGTCAACGGGGAGGAGCACCCCATTGTCTACGTGACACCCGCAGAGACCCGGTATAGTGTAGTGGAGAGAGAGTGTTTGGCCATTAAGTGGGCCCTTGAGTCTCTTCGCTACTACTGACTAGGGAGAAGGTTCCGTTTGATTACGGACCATTCTCCCCTCAAGCGGATGTGCCAGGCTAAGGACAGGAATGCCAGGGTCACCCGGTGGTTCCTGTCCTTACAAAATTTACAGCAGAGCACAGAGCGGGACGGATGTTGGGTAATGCGGATGCCCTGTCCCGGGCACATTGTTTGGCATGTGTCCACCCCCCCAGGGTTGAACAAAGGGGGGGGTATGTGGTAAGGTGCAAGGTGCCGTCATTGACGGTAGGTATGTGGCACCAAGGTACCTGGCCTTGGTGCAGTAAAGCTGTATAGTTTCTCCAGCATCAGCTGCTAATGGCAGTCTGCTGCTGAAAGGTTAGTATAGCTGAAAGGCTAACCCGGGACGGCTTTACTGGGATGGAGTAGAGCAGGGTGCGACTCCATCCCCCTACCCAGGTCCGGGTTTTGCAGCCGCATAAATAGCCTGGGGAGTCAGCTGTGCACTGGCTGTGTCTAGAGCTCACTTGTGGAGTGAGGCTCTGTGTGCCTGGCTGGAAGCTCTTATGCAGGCTATTTCATGTGGACCCAAGGTGGATTCGGCTGCAAGTGTGCAAGCTTGGACAAAAACTAAGAAAGGCCGTTGCCTGTTTGATACAATACTGTGGCATTTTTCCTGAAAAGGTGATGTAACCTAAAAATACAATTCTGTGAAAAACACACCTGTAGAACTGGTATTATAAGTATACAGTACGTCCTGCTCCAGATAGATTACTTACACTTGGGTTATCCTCCGCCATATGGCGCTGCACTGCAGAGACATGTAAAACAGGCTCTTCCCGGCCCCTCAAATACCCGGGGACCTCCCACAAATCCCCAGCATTGAAAAGCAGTGAACGAGAAGCCGGGAGAATTTAACCACCCAAACTGGTAACTATAACAATGATAACAATCACCATACAGGGGATCCAGAATAATGCAAAACCAAGGGTGGGGTGGAGCAGGACGTACTGTATACTTATAATACCAATTCTACAGGTGAGTATTTCACAGAATTGTATTATTCTTAGTATACAGTACGTCCTGCTCCAGATAGATTACTTACACTTGGAACATCCAATAGCAGTGTCCATAAAGAAGGGTCCCCAACAAAAAAGGTAACAGCAGACAGTTTAAACCACTGCCGCCTGCAAAACCTTGCGGCCAAAAACAGCATCAGCTGAGGCCCTAACATCAACCTTGTAAAACTTTGAAAAGGTATGAACAGAAGACCAAGTAGCGGCCTTGCAAACTTGTTCAACAGAAGCCTGGTGCTGGAAGGCCCAGGAAGCACCAATAGCACGAGTAGAATGAGCAGTAAGGCGAAAGGGAGGACTCTTCCCCTTAGCAGAATAGGCCTGAATCACAGCCTGACGAATCCATTTGCTAATAGTAGACTTGGCAGGAGCCAAACCCTTCCTGGGCCCAGAAGGGACCACAAAAAGGGCATCAGTTTTCCTGAAAGACGCAGTGACTACCAGGTAATACTTCAGACACCTGACCACATCCAAGGAATGCAAAACCCTTTCCTTAGCGTTGCTAGGATTAGGGCACAATGAAGGAAGAACAATATCTTGATTCAAATGAAAAGCAGACACCACCTTAGGCAGAAAGTCTGGCTTAAAGCGGAACACCACCTTGTCCTGGTGTCTCTCATAGTATGGGGGCTGAATAGACAGAGCCGCCAACTCAGAAACACGCCTGACCGAAGTAATGGCCACCAGAAAGACAACCTTGAGGGTAAGCACAGCCAGAGCAGCATCCTGTATAGGTTCAAAGGGAGCACCCTGCAAGGCAGACAAAACCAAGTTCAAATCCCAAACAGGGACCATAGGTTTACGTGGGGGATGCACATGAGTAACCCCCTGGAAGAAGGTCTTAACCAAAGAATGCTGAGCAAAAGACTTCTGAAAGAAAACAGACAGGGCAGAAACCTGACCCTTCAGAGTACTGAGTTGGAGTCCCGACTCCAACCCATGCTGTAAGAACTCCAGAACCCTGGGAACTGAAAACACCTGACAGGGAAGAGACCTAGACTCACACCAGTCAATGTAGGTACGCCATACCCTGTAATAGATGGCAGAAGAAGTTTTCTTCCTAGCCTTCACCATGGTATCAACCACCGAGGCGGACAAGCCTTTCTCCATCAAGATGGAGGCAGCCAGGCCGTCAAAGAGTTTGTAAATTGGGATGGCGTAAGGGGCCCTGAGTGAGCAGATCTGGCACCCCTGGCAGAACGTACTGGTCTACTGCCATCTGCACCATGTCTGTGAACCACACTCTTCTTGGCCACCAGAATCGCCGGCACCCCTTCCAGAGCAATCTTGCGCAGAACCCTGCCCAGCAGGGGGAATGGAGGAAAGACATACAGGAGCCAAAATTCCTGCCATGACATGGACAGAGCATCCGTGGTCAAGGCCAGAGGATCCTGAGACAGGGAGACAAAGGCCGGGAGCTTGTGATTGGGACGCAAACAGATCCACATCTGGTAGACCCCAACAGTGACAGAGGGACTGGAATACCCTGTTGCAGAGGGACCACTCTCCCTGACGAGAGGTCCCCCTGCTCAGAGAGTCTGCCAGTAGATTCTCTGCCCCCGGGATGTACACAGCCGAAATCCATTAAACATTGGCCTCCGCCCATGTCAGAATCCGCAACACCTCCTGGAGGGCCCCCCTGTTCCGGGTCCCTCCCTGATGGTTGATGTAGGCAACCGCCGTCCTGTTGTCTGAGCGCACCTGCAAAGACAGACCCCGCAGGTGGTCGGTCAACTGATCCAGAACCAATCTGATCGCCCGTAGTTCCAAAATGTTGATAGGCCCCCACCTCACCTGGAACCGTAGGGACTTCCAGAATCCCCCCCATCCTGACAGACTGGCATCCGTGGTGACCGTCTCCCAGGAGGGGGCCAGAAAGGACCTGTCCCCCAGCAAGTTCCTGGAGTCCAGCCACCACGAAAGGGACCGCCTGACTAAGGGGGGGAGCACACAGACCCCGTCCAAAGACGTTGGGTCCTTGTCCCAAACTGACAGAAGGTGAAGATGTAAAGGCCTCAAATGGAACTGAGCAAAAGGCACCGCCTCAAAGCACGCCACCATCAGGCCCACCAACTGCATTCCCTGCCTGAGGGATGGATGGAGACACGACAGCAGGAACCTCACCTGCGCAGTTAGAGCTTCCCCCTTCTTTTGAGGAAGGAATATCCTTGACTGAACCGTATTCAGAATCATTCCCAGGAACGGAGTCACCGAGGAAGGGGACAGAGAAGACTTGGGGTGATTCCAGGGTGGACACCACCAGCTGAGTGTCCAACTCTGCCTGCTGTAGAGACCGAGAGGTGATGAGTATGTCGTCCAGGTAGGGCAGCACGCGGATGCCCCTTGACCTCATGAGAGACATCACCCCCGCCAGCACCTTGGTGAGCACTCTGGGAGCTGAAGTGAGGCCAAATGGCAAGGCCACAAATTGGTAATGTTGATCTTCCAACGCGAATCTGAGGAATCTTTGGTGTCCTGAAAACACAGGGATGTGAAGGTAAGCGTCCACAGACGTCATGAAATCCCCTGGGCGCCTGTTCTTGACAAATTTGTTGAGGATCGCGGCGTATAGCTACCACCAAGGCAGAAGTTCTCGCACACATCATAATGGCATCATCCAAGGCAGATAGGATAAATTTTACAAACACATCACAGTTAGAGAGTGCATTAAACACATCAGGTAGCAAATCATCAGGAGCACCGTCAAGTACACTTCTGATCAGGGACCTGAGCGCCACAGATGTAATGGCCGAGGCGCAAACCGGGCAAAGCGCCGCCCCCACAAATCCAAAGGCCAATTGGTCAATGCGCCGGTCCTAGGCATCCCGCAGAGTGGTAGAGTCAGGGGAGTGCATAACAGAGGTGTTAGACAGCCCTAGAATAGGAGCATCCACCTCGGGAGGGGATGACCAGCACTTGACCATATCAGCAGGAAAGGGATACTTTCTGTCCCAACTCTTAGGTATACCGGGAAGTCTACTGGGACATTCCCACTCCTTAAGCACGCGATTATTGAAATGGGTTTGCTCAGGAAATTCCAAACAAGCCTTAGCAGTATGAAAAAGCTCACCCCTTTGCCTAGGAGCCGCAACAGGGGGAGAGATGGACAGAACCTCAAAAATCTGAACCAGCAGTCTGTCAGTATCATCTGGGGCCCAGGAGTCAGAGCCAGAATCGTCATACCCCTGGGTCTCTCAACAGATGATCCTGAATCATAGAACAGCTCCCCTTCGTCCGAGGGGGTAAAGCCACATAGATGCAAAAACTCATCAGACTCCATAGGGAAAAGAGTGGCATCAGGGGTTAAGTGACGCTTTTTAGCAGTGGCCTTACGCGCTAAAGTATTAGCAATCAATTTTTCAACACTGGCCAGTCTAGCAGACACATCAGGCTGAAAATCCCCGCTTGTATGCAATTCAATGGGGGTGAGACTCAAGCTTGGGGGAGTAGGTGAAGTGAGACGAGATGCAGGCCCAGCCACAGGAGGGGCGGATTGCAACGTTCGCACCTGCTGTGCTCAAGGAACACAGACCCGTGCATTGTCACCGCTAATAGGTGAGACCCCACAAGCTACACACAGCCGGGCTTGTCCCATTATCCTGAGATGCCTCCATATGGTGATTATTAGGCACAATATGCCAGTAGGGATTGACGCTATAAAGCAACCCTGGATGCCCCAATGACCCGCTAGGGAAGTAGGAGTAATTATACAAGGCCCGACTATCAATTACACCGGGCCGGGAGAAGCCAATGGATTCACCCATCTGAAAGACACAATGAGAAGAAGGGGTGTCAGAACCAAACACAGTAAAAAATGAGTACAAAGCCGCCCGCGAGGGCACTTGCGGACCGCGGTAAGTAGAACCGTCACACACGCGCGCGCGACCTGACAAAATGGCGCCGAAAGTACCTCGAAGGGCGGGCCAGAGTGAGCCGTGACGCAGAGCGTGCCAAGCCAGGCCCCGCCCCCCCCGAAGAGCGCGAAGCCCACAGACAACAGCCAATGAGAACGCAGAAGCATCTGAGGTAACACCGCCGCCTGGCGCGGAACATCCAAATGAAGGAAAAGACGTGCGCGGCGGCTGACACCACATATACTAGTCAAAAACAGACAAAACGCCGTATGCACGAATCACTATACATGCTCACCCACACCCCCCCTTCTTCCCCCCCCCCCCGAAGGCTACAGGGAGAATGAGGGAGGATGGCAGCCCTCTGTACAGGACCCACCGCTACACAGGGCATGGGGCAATAATGCGGGAGGGGCATCCCATAAAGGCTCACCATCAGCCTATACTGCCTACCCTTTGTTGGGGGATTGCGTGGAGCAGCGCTCCTTAAGCACACATGGTGCTGCCTACCTTCACCCGACCAGCGCAGCCCAGGCTGGGAGGCACATCACAAGAGGAACGAGTGGGAATAGTCCAACAGGGCCACAGGCTAATAGCCCCGCTCACCTGCGAGAGAGTGATAATTTCATGTCTTCGCAGTAAGCACCCAGAGAAATCTGGGGATTTGTGGGAGGTCCCCGGGTATTTGAGGCCGGGAGGAGCCTGTTTTACATGTCTCTGCAGTGCAGCGCCATCTGGCGGAGGATAACCCAAGTGTAAGTAATCTATCTGGAGCAGGACGTACTGTATACTAAGAATAAGGATATTTTATGTTAGGGACTTTATGTGTGAATAAACACGGACTTTACTTTGAACTTTTCGCCTCTGAGCCTCTATACTGCTGACATCCTGCTGTCTACCAGAGCTGATCCTCACAGCATCTTAAAATCAAATCTCAGATTATATAATACTTCAGGAGAAGGAAAGAAGTCAACAATGCAACACAGCAAGTAAACTACCGTAAATGAAAAAGATACAGACCCAACAACCTTAGAAGAAAAATATTTCACATTGAGAACACAAAAATCTTTTCTTTTTCAATCAATTGTGGAGGCCTAGCTTATACTAGGGGTGTCCTAAAGCCGTCCTCATGGAACCAATAACAAAATAAGCTGCAGCAAGGAACAGATTCAGTTGGACCAATGGCATAGACCAGTTTGATTAGGCTGTCCTTCTTGAGAATCCCACATGGAATCCCAACAATCAATAACTGGGGTCACTGCCCTCCCAGCCAGCAGATGTCTAGCTGCACCTTCAGCTGACGGTACTGTCTTCAGGAGGTTGGATGCAAAGAACTTGCCCAGAGATATAAACTAGAGCTTGATTATTTTAGCCCCCACCTGTCTAAATGTGGGTGCACATACACCCTAGTCCTGATGACCCAACATGCTACCAATGTCCTGCAAAGACATATAAGCACTTTTCAACAAGGCGTTGAAAAGATTCTGCTTCTTGTAAAGGATTTGACAGATAAAAGAATGGTCTTCTTCAGTTGTTGATGTCAGTGGATGACTTTTCTAGACTCTGACTAATGGCCCATTTACACAAACTATTGACTGTCTGTTGAGCGATCGTACAAGCAGACGACTTGCTTTCAAGCAATCATAATTAATATTGTAATGAAGAACGTATGCAAGTCGACCGACGAGCGAACTCTCATTGATCGCAGTAGGCATTCCCATGGATTGCATGCATCTTATGGCTGTGCGCGTGCTTCCGCCCTAGCCGGTGGGATGAGGTTCCCCTGTTACATAGTGTCCTTTTCTCAGGAAAATGCATTTAACCACTGAATAGCTAGGGCACAGCCCCAGCTTGAAACAAATGGCTCCTGGAGACTACCTAATGGCTACCTAGAAACAGTAGGGCTAAGATTGTTAGACCAAAAATGACATACATAGAATTTCTTTTCTAATCAATTTCTGGAATCTAGGGGGTCCAAAATCAAGGTACATTTGCTAAATTCTCCTATACTTTTGGGACAGTAGGTAAAGCCAGGGGGGTACATAGCACTGTTGGGGCCCCATCACGTGCCCCCATTACCCCCATGTCGGACACGCACTGGCATGTCAGCAAGCAAGTCGTGCACGCACGATGGATAGGGAGCAGCAGCAGCATGGCTGGGTAAAAATGTTGGCGCAATCATTCAAGAGGCTCAGCTGTGTAAGTATGAGCCATGTAGTACATACTACAGAGGTGGTGGAGGCAGCTTGTGCCAGACCCTCTTGTTCCACAGGCCAGGGGCAATTGCCTGCACTGCCTCTATGGTATGTACGCTCCTGGGTATAGCTATTAATGTGAATATATGAACAGTAATGCTTATTTGATAAGCGGTTAACTTTGTTCCTCTTACAGATGCCGGAATTCCCCCTCCCGTTCAGAATTCTATTGTATGCCTAACATCTGCATCCGTCAGAAACTGCACGGCACAAGGCATCATGGGAGTCTGGCCCGTGCATATAACAAAATCCATCCCCATGGCTTGGCAAGTGCTGAAATTTGGAGAGATGATTTTCCCACGTTTTCAGGGGAAACGGTCTCTTGTCAGTACGGCAGTTGGACTGCAAACATGAAACATGAAGGGGGATTCCAAGCTCCCATGACAATTTGTGGGAGATCACTTAGATTCATATGCTGACATAACATTTTCCAATAGAACTTTCAAGCTGAGCAGAAACTTCCACAAAAATGTAGTGTATGTGCCTAACAGTATTTCTGCCAAGTTATTCCATTTAAAGCGCTGTTTACACTGACGTTGTAAACAGAAAACTAATTAAATGTAATATATAATAATAATAACAAAAATAGCCCAAAAACACTGGAACTATAGTTATCATTTAGTATCTCTAGATAAGCTGAACCCCAGTAAGGCAATAGGAGCTTTTGCTATTCCTGGGGAAAATGGAACCTGTCTGATCACATCTATTGCTGATCCAAAGTGGCAAGTCTTGCTCAAAACAGAACCATTGTAGTGGGAAAGTAGTAGCACAGTGGATAGCTTTAGTAATACTGATTTAATAAATGTAGGTTAATACTAAAAGACTGGTACCTGTGCCTAGCGGTGCAGTCACCTACTGGCCCCCATTCCCTGAGCTCTGGTTCACAACTAGAGCACCATACAGGTTCCCTGTGTAACAGCACTGTGGTTGTCTGGCTGAGTGGACACACTCCCCTCCTCCAGGTCAAAACAGAGGGTGCTCCACTGCCTGCACAAGAGATACATTTGTACTCCACAGCTCTTAATATCGTCTATATATTGGCAGAGCCAGAATAAAGGAAGGGAAAACCAGGACTCCCCTCCCTGGGGCCTCCAGCTCTTGGTGGTATCCACCACTGGTTAACAAGTATAGCGATAACCCTTATCGCCAGAGGGCTTCACCGCCCGAGACGTCCTTTTCCCAATCGTAAGAGGTGCTGCTGGAATTCCAGAGTCGTCCGTGAGGAAACAGGAACAGCCCTTACAAGGGCTAGTGAATTGTAATATAGCGTTTCCCCCAATAAGAGACAGAACTTCAGTATTGAGGGTGAAGGTGAAGTGTTTTTATTAGTGCCACTCTAGGCCTTATATACACAAGTCTCCATGCAATGACAACCACACTGACCAATAGCAGCAGGGCACACAATCCCTCAACTCTGCCGGTGACGCAATCAGTAGAACAATAGCAGGCTGTAATACAATCAATCAGGACAATGCCATTGTCTGTGACGTAATCAATCAACACAATGCCAGTCTTGTAATACAATCCAAACTACAATGACATTGCCTGTAACAGTATCAAAATACAATGACATTGTCTGGAACCTAATTAAGAAAAGGCCAGTGAATGACCCGGTGGGCAATGGAATAGTGATGACACCCAAAAGACAGAGCCTCTGTCACAACAAGCCATTGATCTACAGTTACTTTCGGAGGGCCTTCACCACACTGAATCGAGTCCTGTATACTGAGTACACTAGATATGGTGATAGGGGCTTTTAAAGGAGCACTAGCATGAAAAAACTGGCCAATGATAAAAATCCAAATAAATATGGCGGGAGGAGTGGTCACTTATACACCTGAAATTAAGAAATATACAGCCAGGCTTGTTTCTTTCTTTTAATGAAAGATGAATCGAGGTGACCGGTTCTGTCATCCCTGATACCCTACACCTGGATTTTATTTCTACCAGGAGAGAATAAACCACAAGCTTGGTGGGAGTTTTATTCAGTTTGGGTGTATAAGTGACTCTCATTAGTGTTTATGATTTTGCGATATACCTCCTTTAATGCTTGTTCCTTCCCCAAGTATTCAAACCTTTGGCCAGTTTCTCTCCCCCTGAAATAGTCCTCAGCATTTTAGCTAGGGGCTGCCCTAGCCACTGTTGTTGGCACTACCGATAGTCTTCCAAATTTTTTATAGGCATTTCCAAATGCCTCAGTCGTGAAAGCCAGGGATTCATGGACAGACAAGAATAGCTGTGTTGGCTGCAACTTCATTACTACTGTCCCATTTTAGGGTTATCTGGATTTTCCAATAATCTATCTATAATTGTCCCTTTTCGCAGAAGGAGCCTTAAAATGGCCCAATCACCAGGATTTAGACTATCCTGGTAACCGATCCCTGCCCAGGGGGCATCCTTCTGTGAACCCCCCCCCCCCAGATTGCCCAGTTTCGCTCACTTTTTCCTGTTCCCATGGCACAGATGCAGGTACTAATGTGCCGCATAAAGCCACTGATTTGAACTGCGCTCCGGCATAGGCCCTCTGGTGGCAACATCCCTGGCTCCCCTGTGGATTGTGCGCCCCACCATTCAGAGAAGCATAGCTGCAGAGAAACCGGGGATGCCATTATGTGACCGGTTGGTTGTAACTGAATTAATTAGCATATGGCTACCATTCACCATAATACTACTTCATGTTTTTTCCTGATGTTTGCAAAGGCTGAGGCAAAGACAGGGCTGGGGATGGAAGGTGACCACATAAACTTCCTTTGTGAGTATAGGATCACTTTAATCCACATGTTTACCAGTCAAAGACTAGAACAGCATTTTTTAAGTTTGGTCTTTTGAACCAGGTTTAGTGTCTGCTACACAATCCCCACATGTTACTCCTTTCAGGATTTCCATTAATCACAAAACTGCAGTAGCAAAGACAACTGTCAAAACATGTATGTAAAAAAAGCATGTATGTTTGTTTTAACCTTCCTTCCGCCCAAAAAATACCATTTTGTGAGTACTCACCTTTAAAACGGGTATTATGAGTGTGCCATACACTCCACTTCGATCTTCATGACATGTGGGTAATCTCCAGTAGAGGGCGAACTTCTGCAGAGATGAATATGCAAAAAAGAAAGCCCCTCCCGGTCCATATATACCTGGGACCTCCCACCAATTCCCCAGTGTAAAAAAGCAGTAAGGAGACCAGGAAGAACCAATTATAACCTTAACAATCCAAACCAATGGTACACCATATAAAAGCCCCAGAATACCTGAAAAAAAGGGTGGGGCGAAGTGGAGTGTATGGCACACTGATTATACCCGTTTTAGGTGAGTACTCACAAAACGGTATTATTCTAAGTGTGCCATACACTCCACTTCGATCTTCATGACATCTGGGACATCCAATAGCAGTGTCCATCATGGGTGGGAACCAGAAACAGTAAAGAATGTACCAACTCAAACTACTGCAGCTTGCAGAACCTTGCGGCCAAAAACAGCATCCGCTGAAGCCTGCACATCAACCTTGTAAAACTTGAAAAAAGCATGAACGGAAGACCAAGTAGCAGCCTTACAAACTTGTTCAACAAAAGCCTGGTGCTGAAAAGCCCAGGATGCACCAACAGCACGAGTAGAGTGCGCAGTGACCCTAAAATGGGGAGTCCTCCCCTTAGCAGAATAGGCCCCAACAATGGCCTGATGAATCCATTTGCTAATCGTAGACTTAGCAGGCGCCAAACAATTCCTGGGCCCGCAGGGCACCACGAAAAAAGCGTCCGTCTTGCGGAAGGAAGAAGTCACCAAATAGTACTTCTCACAGCGAACAACATCCAAATTGTGCAGAACCCTCTCCTTGTCATTGTTAGGCTTAGGACACAAGGAAGGGAGAACAATATCCTGATTGAGGTGAAAAGCAGACACCACCTTAGGAAGAAAATCCGGCTTAAAACGAAAAACCACCTTATCCTGGTGTCTCTCAAAGTAAGGGGCCTGAATCGACAGAGCCGCCAACTCAGAGACATGCCAAACAGAGGTAATAGCCACCAAGAAAGCAACCTTCTGAGTGAGAACCGAAAGAGCAATATCTTGTAGCGGCTCAAAAGGAGGACCCTGCAGAGCCGAAAGAGCCAAATTCAAATCCCAAACAAGAACCACATCCTTCCGAGGGGGCTGCACATGCGCGACCCCTTGGAAAAAGGTCTTAACCAGCGGGTGTAAGGCAAAAGACCTCTGGAAGAAAACCGACAGAGCAGAAACCTGTCCTTTCAAAGTACTAAGCTGGAACCCAAGATCCAGATTATGCGGAAGAAACTCCAAAATCCTGGGTATCGAAAACACCCTGCAAGGCAAGGCCCTAGCCTCACACCAATCAATATAGGACCTCCAAGTCCTATAGTAAATGCCAGAAGAGGACCGCTTCCTAGCCCTAATCAAGGTCTGAACAACAGCCTCAGACCTTTATTTTGAAAGAGGAAGGTTTCTGCAGCCAAGCCGTCAAAGCCAGCGTTTGTAAATTGGGGTAAAGTAGTTGACCCTGAGATAGCAGATCCGGAAACAAGGGAAGCCGGTACTGATCTACGGCCAGCCTTA
This sequence comes from Gastrophryne carolinensis, assembly GCA_027917425.1. Taxonomy (NCBI): domain Eukaryota; kingdom Metazoa; phylum Chordata; class Amphibia; order Anura; family Microhylidae; genus Gastrophryne; species Gastrophryne carolinensis. The sequence goes on from CM051237.1 coordinate 201,120,219, forward strand.
CAATGTCTGCGTACCAAACCCTTCTTGGCCACCTTGGAGCCACCAGAATCGCTGGTGCCCCTTCTAGAACCAGTTTGCGAACTACCTTGCCCAGCATGGAGACGGGCGGAAACAGGTACAGAAACCCCAGATCCTTCCAAGCAAGGGACAAGGCATCCACTGCCAGAGACAGAGGATCCTGAGAAAGAGACACAAAGGCCGGAAGTTTGTGATTGTGCCTCGAGGCAAAGAGATCCACCTCCGGAGTCCCCCACTTGCGGCAAAGATCCAGAAAAACCTCGGGGTTAAGAGACCACTCTCCTTGGCGAGAGGATCCCCTGCTCAGGGAATCCGCCTCCGTGTTCTCCACTCCCGGAATGTATACTGCCGAAATGCAAGGAACATTGCTCTCCGCCCAGTGTAGGATCAGAGAGACTTCCCTGAGGGCACTCCTGCTGCGAGTCCCTCCTTGGAGATTGATGTAAGCTACCGCCTTTCGGTTGTCTGAACGAACGTGAACCGGTAGACCCTGTAAATGTGAGGTCAGCCGAGCCAGAACCAGTCGGATGGCTCTGAGCTCCAAGACATTGATGGGGGTGTGAGCCTCCTGAGGACCCCACACCCCGCTGAACTGATGACTTTTCCAATAACCTCCCCAGCCCGACAGGCTGGCATCCATGGTAACCGTCTCCCAACAAGGGACCAGAAAGGATCTGCCCTTCAACAGGTTGCTCGATTCCAGCCACCACCAAAGGGACTGCCGAACCCTGGGAGACATCCTGAAAGGTTGATCCAATGACTGCGGACACCTGTCCCAATGCGTCAATAGGTGAAGTTGAAGAGATCTCATGCGAAACTGTGCAAACCGTACCGCCTCGAAGGAGGATACCATCAAGCCCACAGTTTCATCCCCTGTCGAATAGAGGGGCAAGGATTGGCCAGAAGAAGGCGGATCAGACCCTGAATCCCCTGCACCTTGGTCTGGGGCAGAAACACTCTGGCCAGAATGGTATCCAGATTCATGCCCAGAAATTAAATCACACAAGACGGAGAGAGAGAAGACTTGGGGCGGTTGATCACCCACCTGAACCTCTCCAGGGTCGACACCACCTGGTGGGTGTCCAGCTCCACCTGACGGAGGGAAGAAGCTGAGATCAACAGGTCGTCCAGATAAGGCACAATGCGAATGCCCTGAGCTCTGAGCAGAGCCATTATTCCCGCCAAGACCTTGGTGAAGCCCCTCGGCGCCGAGGTCAGTCCGAAGGGAAGAGCTACAAACTGAAAATGTTGATCCTCCACCGCAAACCGGAGGAATCTCTGATGTGCCTGAAAAATCGGAACATGCAGATATGCATACTTGATGTCTATGGATGTCATAAAATCCCCTTGGCGAAGGGAATTGATAGCCGAGCGCAGAGTCTCCATGCGGAACTTTTTGGCTCTGATAAACCTGTTGAGAACCTTGAGATCTAGAATGGGTCTCACCGAACCCTCCTTTTTGGGAACCGTGAAAAGGTTGGAGTAGTAACCCCTGCCTCTCTCCGACGGAGGCACCGGGCATATAACACCCATGTCCAGAAAGTTTTTCACTGCTAACAGGAGCCCCTGTGCAGCCTGAGGGTCCGAGGGCACCCGAGACCTTAAGAATCTTGGGGACGGCCAGTACTCGAACTCCAGTTTGTACCCGGAGGAGACCACTTCCAAGATCCAATTGTCTGTGACCTCCCGTGCCCAGACCTGGAAGAAGAGCCGCAGCCGTCCCCCCACCCTGTCAGGTGAGGGCGCCCCTTCATTGCTGAGCCGGTTTAACGGCAGGCTTGGGCTTGGAACCCCAGGCAGCCACGGGACATGCCCGGCCTCTGCCCCTGTTCCAGGACGAGCCCCTAACACCCGAGAAGGCCAAACCCCTAGCCGCTCTGGCCCCTCGAAAGGAAGGAGTGAACGAGCCAGCCCCCCGAAAGGGGCGGCGCTGTTTCTTCCGCTGAGGTAACTTACCTCCCTTAGCAACAACATCCAATTTATCTCCAAACAGCCGCGCACCCAAGAAGGGAAGAGCTGTGAGCGACTTCTTGGCCCCAACATCCGCCGTCCACTGGCGGAGCCAGACCAATCTGCGCGTAGCCACCAGTAAGGCTGAAGTCCTACTACACACGACAATAGAATCTTCCATAGCAGCCATGACAAAATCCATGAACAATTCGCATCTCTTAAAGTGGACCAACACCCAGGATTTTGACTATCCTGGGTCTTGGTCCACTTCGGTGGGGCACCCCCGATCGGGGTGCCCCGCTGTGTGAAACCCCCCCGAACCCCCCGAACAACTCACCTCTCCCCGCTCCCAGCGCCGACGTACAAGGTAAGAACTTGAACGTCTAAGCGGCGGCGGCCGCCGCCTCCCTCGCGTCACTTTGAACGCGCGCGCCCCCGCGCCGGCCATTCGCAGACGGCCGGCGCGGAGGCGCGCACGCCTACAGGGGCGCGAGGGAGGCGGCGGCGGCCGGCCGCCGCCGAAGATAAGGTAGGTGAGTTGGGGTGTTTGGGGGGGGTTTCACCCCGCGGGACATCCCGATCTCGGATGTCCCGCGGGGTGGGGGGTGATCGGCCCGGGAATCTTATAGATTCCCGGGCCGATCACCCGTGGGTGTTGGTCCACTTTAAGGATAGCGAACTCAGCGCAGGCTGGATCCAACTGAGCGTTATTCAGCCAGTCCCTGATAAGAGACCTGGTAGCAAGCGACACCAGGGCAGATGCACAAACAGGCCACAGGGCAGAGCCCACGCTGGCAAATGCGTGGCACGCCATCTGATCAAGGCGCTTATCCTCGCCATCCTTAAGGGAAGTGGCGTCAGGGGTGTTCAGCACAGAAGAGTTGGCCAAACCTAAAACTGGCGCGTCGACCTCGGGAGGAGAAGACCAACGTTTAACCGCCTCCACCGGGAAAGGATACTTCTTATCCCATCCCTGAGGACCCCAAAAAATTCCCCCTTCTTGAGAGGGGGCGCCTCAGGCGGTTCAATATCCAACACCTCCAATAAATGTGACAAAACAGTGGCTGAATATACGGCATCCCCCAGCGCCTGCCCGACATCGGCATCCCCAGACTGAACATAGTCAGCCTCTGTTTCCTGATACAATTCCCCCTCCTCTAACGGGGAATAATCTGACAAATCAACTGAATCGTCGTCAACATCCCACAAGGGCTGGACCGACGACAAATGTCTCTTCTTAGCCTGGCCCTTCTTGCCCACCGTGCTAGCAATAATTTTCTCGATGCTGGCCAACCTAGCCCAAACATCAGAGTGCGACTCCCCGCTGGCACCAATGTCACTTGGGGTACGGATAAGGCGGGGAGGGGAAGGCGATGAAGCGGGAGGAGCCGACCCAGAAGGCTGGGTACCAGACTGCCGCGTTATGGCCTTTTGTGCGCATAGTATACAGATCAGCACATTCTCCCCCGTAAGGGATACCCCACACCACACACATGGCCCGGATTGTCCCAGAGGGATCCCAAGCCCAGTATCCTGCGGAGCCTCCACATGGTGATTTTTTGGGTAGTCGCAATGACCGGAGGGATTTACGCTGGTAACCAACCCGGGATTGTCCCAGAAGGAGCCCAAGCCCAGTATCCTGCGGAGCCTCCATATGGTGATTTTTTGGGTAGTCGCAATGACCGGAGGGATTTACGCTGGTAAGCAACCCGGGATGCCCCTTTGAGTCCCTGGTGGGAGGATTTATTAGGTGCCCAAAATTACTGCTAGGGACCCTAGGACCGGGAGAACCCCCCTTTTTTTTGTGTGGTCACAGGGAGTTCTCCTGTAAAACAAGCAGACAAGAGCATAAGCACATGCACACACCTTATGTATATATATACACATATATATAAATATAATTATGCAACATATATATATGGGCCCACAAAATACATAACTGAGGCAACAGGAGACCTGAGCGATCCCCCAACAACGAGGGCACATAATGACAAATGAAAAGAAAGAAAGGGGCCCCGGAGGGCACTCACTTGCAGGCAGAAGATGGCTGCCACCTCTATCATCACCAGAACCAAAACAAGAGAGGAAAAGAAAAGAAGGGCGGGTCAGCGCGGATCGCGCGCCGCGCCAGCCCAGCCCCCCCTCCCTCACACAGCAGCCAGGAGGCTGGGCACCTCAGAAGAACCGGCGCCAAGCAGAAAAAAGGCCTGAGGGGAAGAAGTTCCCCTCAGGAAACACAGACTCGGATAGAGGCCAGCCAAGTGAACATCAAGCAGCACATACACACATCCACGCACACACACACACACATTCATATGAATAAGGCTAAAGTGATAAGAGCGTGAAGAGAGATTGACCCCCCTCCCCCTGGAGGGATAGCGGAGGGAGCCGGAAGGGGGGAGATCCCGCACCATACGGTGCCAAGGGAAAGAATGGACAGGGCATCCCAAACCGGGATCACCAACCCGGAAAACCGCCTACCCCATAATGAGGTCTCACGGGGGAGCATGGCTCCATATCACACCTAAAAGAGGTGTAGCCTACCTTCACCAGGACCTGCAGCCAAGGCTGGGAGGCTCGTATAGTACTTAGGAAACAAAGGTCTGGCAGAAATAGGTATAAAATGGGGCCGGGCGCGAGCCCGGCTTACCTGCAAGGAATAGAAGTCTTCATCTGGGGAATTGGTGGGAGGTCCCAGGTATATATGGACCGGGAGGGGCTTTCTTTTTTGCATATTCATCTCTGCAGAAGTTCGCCCTCTACTGGAGATTACCCACATGTCATGAAGTGGAGTGTATGGCACACTTAGAATATTGCACTAATCATTTTAATACAACAGAAAAAACTGGGACAGCCAATGTGTTCTGCAATTGCTTGCTCCAGATGGGATGTCATTCATTGAATGTAAACAAGCTACATACTGTACTATTCAGATCTGGCCATCGTCCGTGCCATGGCGTTAAAGCACCTACCTCCTGCCACCTTATCCCATGTGAGAAAAATGTAAAATGGGCATTTTCAAAATCTCTAACTATATGTAAATATCTTATGTGTTCTAAACATAGCATATTTCTTCCTTTTCTAGGTAGTGGCTGGGCATGGTGTGTTACAGCGCAGCTTTATGATTCATAAGCATGCTCCACTGTGGTAAGAGACAGCTGTGGGACCACTGTGGCTTGTCATGCTCGCACATGCTGAGAGCCCCAAAGGACAGTGTGACTATTAGACCACTTTCATTGCGTGGGCCTGGAGGAGTGGAAATGAAAGTAGAACAAACTTTGGAACCCTGCTATGGAATTCCTCCCAACTGTCCCTGATTTAGGTTCATGTCCCCGTGTCCCTTGATGTTGTTCACTGTCCTTTTTTGAGGTTTAATATGCAGATCTGCATCACCTATTGAAAGTGTTTATATTGTTGTAACTGTTACACCCTATCTCCTATACAACATTCAGTGAGGGGACATGGCTTCATTTAAGATTTGTCTTTCCCAGACTGAAAAGTTTGAAGGTATGGCTATGCAATCTATCACAGTTGCAGGAACTGGAGCAGAGGCACATGTAACAGGCATCAGGTGAACTGCTTGCTGCATTATAATTGGGTTTACAGACCATTTAATGCAGTTGGTCAGACAGGGAAGCATGCCGACTTACCTGACTGCCTAGCATTGCCTGGGCTTATATTCTGCAGTTTAAAGTGGATATTCAATCAAAGATGACAGAGGGTCCTCCTCAAAAAGTAAAAATAAGCCCACATGACCATGTCCCACATCATCAGCATGTACACCTGGTGAAATGTATTGAAGTGTGGAATACAAGTCCAGTGCTGAAGTGTGCACCAGAAACAGAATTGCACAGGGCAAGTCTGATGCTTTTGTGTACCACACTGTGTTCAGTTGTTTCCTGTTCCATTAAGGGTGTTTTTCACCATAATACATAAGAAAAAAGAAGGAAAAAGAACATTACATGAGTTTATATGTTTATAAAAGAGCTTATATGTTTGTTATAAAGTTATATTCTACATAAAAGGTGTGGGACTGCATTGTTAGGGGCTGGGGGGGGGATCCAGATTGCTGGAGCCCCCTTTTTGTGCAGAGACCCCCGCAATGCTTACCTGCACCTCGATTTTGGGGCTAAATGCAGCCCTGTGATTGGCCCCTGCTGGCCTTGTGGGCCAGAATGGCTCTCTTTCCCGGACAGTGGTCCAGGCTGGCTCGCATGAACGCCAGCGGGTGCACATTGTGCTGAGTGATTAAGATTCAGCAAAGGATTGACACAAGGTTGCGGACGTCTATATACGGAGGGGGGCGGTTTCCAGCAACCTAGATGCCTCCTAAGCCTGTCACAATACGGCCCCACAACAATTATGTAGAAGATGGGTGTGGGACCACTTTAAAAAGTTTCAGTTCGGGCAGTAGAGAGTAAAGATCCACCGACTGTATAATGTAATATTTACTGAAGTTTTACATTAAAAAGCAAACTAAATTGTTGTTACATTGCTGAGGTGAAAGTATGAGTTACACAACTTGCTCTAAGCTAATAAATTTTTTTTAACTCACACATTATTTTTAAATAAAGCAAGAAACAGTCGTAATTTTTGTGAGATATTTTAAAGTGTTTGGCAAGTCAAAAGTAGCCCTTTCCTCTGTGTCTCCTTAGTGAGGAAAATAATTTCCTCGATCTTTAGTGGACCAAGAACGGAAACAACCCCTGTCCAGACATCCTGATTGTCTCTCAGCAGCTCTGAAACCCTGCCCTCCTCTCACACTCATCACAGTGTGCTCACATCACATCGCTTTTGCCAAATCCACAGTTTCTCTTTATTTGTTCTATAAATCTCCAATGCTCTAATACTTTTACAAATAACTACAAGGAACTACAGGGTCTTTTTGAAAACAGATTGAAGTTTAGGACAGTGCAACATGTAGCCAGAGACAATGGGACAACAATCAGGCTTGCCTTTAGTATAACTTTAAGGCAAGTTTATTGAATGGAGGCATGTGTCACTAAAAAACTTTGGTACATCCAACTATTTTTGAGGGGGCAGAGAGAATAGAAACATTACATGTTTGTATGTAGGAAATAATCAGCATCATTTAATAAAAAGCCCAAACCCTTAAAGCGGACCTTCACTCTAAATAAGAGTCTATCTTATATGTTTCCCACACCCTGTACATACAGATTGCTCACATTAAAAATCATCCCACCTGCATCTACTGCATGTTATGAGCCTTTAAACATCCAAGATGGCGGCTTATGGAAGCTGCCATTTTTGCAGGCAGCCTGCAAACAGGAAGTGCCTGCAAACAGGAAGTGACTGTGCTGCTCTGCATTCTGGGACTGCTGACCTTTCCCTGACCCCAGCTCTGCTCTGTCTGAGCAAAGCACAGCTATAACCCGCCCCCCTGTACCTTATCCCACTCTCCTCTCCTCAGTAAGTGTGATGCTTCCGAGTCAAGATGGCGGCGCCCGTATCCTAAATTCCCGAACAGAGTTGCAGCCCAGTGGGGGAAAGAATAATAAGTTAGTGACTAAACATGTAAAATATATTAATTTTAGATGCTGAGGAATTGTTTTTTAAGAGTTTGGGCTTTTCATTAAATCATGGTGAAGGTCCGGTTTAAAAAACTATTTCCCAACATCTAAAATTAATATATTTAACGTTTTTACTCATTTACTTTTTATTCTCTCCCTCACTGGCCAGCAGCCCTGTTCATCACTCTAGGATACGGGAGCCGCCATCTTGGCTCAGTAGTATCACCTACTGAGGAGAGAAGAGGCGTCAAAAGTGCAGGGAGCGGAGATATAACTGTGCGTTGCACAGACAGAGCATAGCTGGGTTCAGGAAAAGGTCAGCAATCCCAGAATGCAGAGTGAGACAGTCAGAAGACACTTCCTGTTTGCAGGCTGCCTGCACCTCCATGGGCTGTCATCTTGGGTGTTTAAAGTCTCAGAAAATGCAATAAATGCAGGTAGGATGATTTTTAATGTGGGCAATCTGTATGTACAGCATGGGGGAAACATATAAGATTGGCTCTTATTTAGAGTGAAGGTCTGCTTTAAGCATTATATTGGCACTTTTTATGTTCCTTTTCTATTTTCTACTTCTTTTCTCCGTTCATCTTGAAAGGGCGGTGATGTATAATTATCAGCAAATAAACATTCCACTCAAGAGACTGGGCCATTTAGTTTGGCCCTTCAGTGGTACTGTATCAGGGGTTTCCTACCATAGCAGGCCATACTGTATATCTGAAGCTGATATTTCAATGGAGGGGTGTAACTTGATGGGGTGTGATCACTCCAGGGCTCAGGAGGTCGGGGGGGGGGGGGCATCATTGTTGCTCCACCATTTTATTTATCATATTTGTGCTTATTTGGCACCATTTCAAGAAAGGAAGCATCATGTGTCTTGCTGTGTCAGTCTTTAGTTGTCTAGCTGCATCCAACTGAGTTGAAATGAGAAAAAGTTTTCCTGTATGAGCCGTGAAAAGGGCCCAATTTAATGTTCGCAACAGGGCCCTGTCACATTTAGTTGCGCCACTGTTTATATGCTTTAACCATTGTTTGACTATTCTATCGTCATGAGTATGATCCATTTTTTTCCTGTAAAATCAGCGATAAATAGATTTCACAAAATAAAAATAAATAATTTCTTCCAGAGTATATTACCATCACCTGGGACGGCCTTGCAGTATCAGCTGCATCCTATGATAAATAACAGACCATGAAAAATATGTTGTTAAAGTCGTTTGGTGGAAGGAAATGCTAAATGCTAGTGTGGTCACACTTACACAAGTGGGAAAGTATGATTTCCACATCAGACATGCTTTTATACAATAGAGCACTGTGTCGATGCGCAGTTTTCAGAATGGCCACCAGGTAGCACCATAACCTAAAAAATTAAAAAGCAGCCCGTAACATCTTTCTCGATCCTTTCACTTTCTTTGAATATGCATCTGATGCAGCAGCCCCAAGCCTGATTATCAATGGAAACTGTTCTATAGGATCACCGGCCACTATTCAGCTGTTTCCAGTGTCTTGTCAGTCATTGGATTGTTCCGATTTTTGGGAATATTTTATAGAGATAGATATAATGGGTCTTCTTTCTGTTTCTACTTGTTAGTTGATAGATAAAGATATAGGAGGCAGCGACAGAAGCCATTAGTCTCTAAAACACACCACTTAAGGTGACATGCTGCTGTCGCCTCCAGGCAGAGGTGCTCTGTACTGCAAGCATGCGTCCCCTGGGCTGTGTTATCGGTGCTAATGATCTTTACAGTTGCTCAGCTGTACAGTTGTATCAGACTTTACATGTATGTGGCCATGTTGACAAGAAATACATGAAGCAGATAAAAAAAGATATAGAAACTGCTTTGATAATGTTCACAGGAGTTGTCTGCTAGATAACTGCATGAGGTTGAATTGAACTGTGACGCTTGTTAAAGTGTTATTTTGGTCAATTTTAACAATCACCCCCACACCAGTTAAATATTCCTAGAAAGAACAGTGTATAGAGCATACCACGCTCAAAATCTTATTAAAACAACAAATTTAAACACATTCCATATGAATTTAAAAATAGCTCCACGTGTAGACTTATAACTCACCAACAAGTCACAAACAAACAATACAAAAAAAAAAAAAAAGAGTTAAGGTGGTTTTAAGTCCTCTTTAAAGTCCAGATCAAGGATCAAAGAATGGATGCCAATTTAAGTCCTCCTTAAGGTTCCATCAATTATTCCTTGTATCCACCGTGAAAATATCAATCCAATGTACTCAATGTGCTCCCACCACCAATCAAATGCTCTTACCAGAGGGTATTTAGTTGTACGCATGTATGGAGGGTCTCAAAATATATTCCCCAAACTGGATCAAATGCTGTTTACGAATTCCAGTGAATAGCTCAGCCGCTCAAATGATCTCAACAAATAGGGCATGCAAAGCAAAGAACAGATCCATAGTGCAATATTGCTTAAAAACCATATCAAGTTTAATATTGCGCCAATAAAACACTCACATGTAAACAAATAAAAATTGCATCGCCAAAAGGCTGATAGCCAACTCACGCTGCTCGAATCCCCCTTGGTTTTCAGAAGAGGGAGGATAATAAATAGTGTCCCGCCGGCTCCCAACGCGTTTCGACGCCTCCCGCGACTTTGACAAGGTGAGCCGGCGCGGCGATGACACTTCCTATTTATCTCCGAAAAAGTGGGCGGGCCAATGCGTCAGATCCTTCCCTGCCCAATCTGAAGCCGCTCCACTCGACCATATAAACAGGCATCGCTAGCGGCTCCCGCGGACATCACTGGCCGTACTTCCTCGTACAACACAATGATATTCCTAGAAAGACTGAAAACAGGCAGAATAACTTACCTGAACCATGCTGCCACCACAAGAGCCTTGGCAGTCAGTGGGGTTCACCTTATCAGCAGAGAAAGGGGTGCGCCTGCCACAGGCTAGGGAAAAATACAATTCTGTGATTACTCACCTGTAGAATTGATTTTACTGTGTACAGCACGGCCTGTTTCATTTCAATCATTACTTCTGGGTATTCCGCCACAAGGTGGCACAGTTGACTGCAGAAGACTTGTGGCTCCTCCCGGCCCTATAAAAAGCCAGGAATCACCTAGAGACCCCCAGTGTTGAAAAGCAGTTATGCAAGAAGCCGGGAGATAAACCATGATAAAAAATACACAGCCTCACAAAAAATAACTTTTGAACAAATCACCATAAAGAGGCAACCAAGGGCAACGATAACAAGGGAGGGATGAAACAGGCCGTGCTGTACACAGTAAAATCAATTCTACAGGTGAGTAAACACAGAATTGTATTTTTCCAAGTGTACAGCACGGCCTGTTTCATTTCAGTCATTACTTCTGGGACATCCAATAGCAGTGTCCTTAAAGTAGGGTGGGATCCCCAATGAGTAACGACAGGCAGTTCAAGCCACTACCTCCTGAAGCACCTTGCGGCCAAGAACAGCATCAGCTGAGACATAACATCAACCTTGTAAAACTTAGAAAAAGTATGAACAGAAGACCACGTAGCGGCCTTACAAACTTGTTCAACAGAAGCCTGGTGCTGAAAAGGCACCAATAGCCTTAGTAGAGTGAGCAGTAACGCAGAAGGGAGGTTCCTTCCCTTTGGCAGAATAAGCTCGCACCACCGCCTGTCTAATCCACTTGCTGATAGTGGATTTGGCTGGAGGCAAACCCTTCCTAGGTCCAGAAGGAAGAACAAAAAGAGAGTCAGACTTCCTAAAGGGCTCAGTAGCAACCAGATAATACTTGAGCACCCTGACTACATCCAGAGAATGAAAGTTCCATTCCTTGTAATTAGCAGGGGCAGGACAATAGGAAGGCAAGACAATGTCCTCACACCAAGCAATATAAGCATGCCAGACCCTGTAGTAAATAGTGGACGAAGATTTCTTCCGAGCCTGAATCAAAGTATCAACAACGGAGGCCGGCAAACCCTTGCCCATCAAGATGGAGGTTTCAGCAGCCAAGCCGTTAAAGCCAGCGTTTGTAAATTGGGATGACGTAGTTGTACCTGCTTGAGAAGCTCTGGATCGTTGGCCAGGACGAACCGATCTACTGCCATCTGTACGATGTCCGCGAACCTGGGCTATCTTGCGCAGCACCCGACCCAGCAGAGGAAAGGGAGGAAATACATAGAGGAGCCGAAACCCTGTCCAGGGAATTGCTAACGCGTCTGTGGTGAAGGCCAGAAGGTCCTGTGACAGGGAGAAAAATCTTGGAAGCTTGTGATTGTGACAGGATGCAAACAGGTCCACGTCCGGCTGACCCCAGCGGTGACACAAGGCGTGAAAAATCTTGTTGCTGAGGGACCATTCTCCCAGGCGAGATGTCCCCCTGCTCAGGGAGTCCGCCTCCTGGTTCTCCAACCCCGGGATGTACACCGCCGAAATGCAGGGAACAGTCTCCTCCGCCCAAGACAAGATCAGGGACACTTCCTTGAATCTTTCTCCGAGTCCCTCCCTGATGTTTGATGTAGGCAACCGCCGTCTGATTGTCCGAGCGGACCTGTACAGCCCGACCCCGAAGGTGGGGGGTCAACTGGGAGAGGACCAACCTGATCGCCCACAGCTCTAGGATATTGATGGGTGCGTGGGCCCTGGGGACCCCACCGACCCTGGAACTTCAGAGACTGCCAAACTCCCCCCCAACCGGTCAGACTGGCATCCGTGGTGACAATCTCCCAGCGCGGAGGCAGAAAGGACCTGCCCACTAAAAGATTCCTCAAGTCCAGCCACCAGGAGAGTGATTGTCTGACCGGAGGGGGCAGAGCAAACTCCTGATCCAGGGACTCCTGATTCCGATCCCAAACCGACAAGAGATGTAACTGAAGAGGTCTCATGTGAAACTGAGCAAAGGGAACCGCCTCGAAGCAGGACACCATGAGGCCCACCAACTGCATCCCCTGCCGAATGGAGGGGTGAGGGCATGAAAGCAGGGCCCGAGCCTGCATCTAAATGCCCTCCACCTTCTGCTGAGGGAGAAATACCTTTATCTGAGAAGTATCCAGCGTCATGCCCAGGAAGGACCTCGCCAAAGACGGAGATAGTGAAGATTGGGATAATTGATCACCCAGCCGAAGGAATCGAGAGAGGACGTCACCACCTGAGTATCCCTCTCGCCTGATGAAGAGACTGAGAGAAAAACGCACACTGCCACCCGACCGCCACCTCACAGCCCGGTATCTGAAGCTGGGTGTCACACAGGCTTTTGGTTGGTCTGATGCATACAATGGTGTGTGAGGCTTGGCTGAGGCTCTAATAGAGAAAAATGGCCGTATATGTCTGATCTTGTTTACCACATAAGCTCATCTACAGAGAGAAAGAGTGACACCCAGCATCAGATATTATAGGGCTGCAGAAGTGAAGAGATGGTAAAAGGTATGCCGGGGAACCTTGTGCCCGTTTTCCCTGATATGAAGTAAGAGGGGTAAGTCCAATAAATGTGAACAATAGGAAAAAATACAGCGCTCAAAAGTTACAATACTAGAACTCCTAGAAGATAGGTGAAAGTCTTAAATAATCTTTCTTATAAGTAAGCTCCAAGTGCTGAACTTCTCAAACCAAATGTCCACAGCCAAACAGTATAGAAAAAGCACAGAGCTCCATATAGGAAGGAAGGTTTACTTCATCCAAAAAAGCGTGATCCCAAGATGCATGCACCTTCCAACAATAGATGCACTGGTGTGGCCTTCACCAAACACACTGCTCCTTACCAGATTCCGACAGACAATGTGTATATAACCCAGTTAGAATAGGTTCAGATGAATAATCAATTTGCCAGGATTCATGCAAAAGCTGGCGCCCTCAGATACAGAGTGTGCTGCCCACTGTTTGGTTCAAATCCGTTCTCCAAAAAGACATAAAGGGCAAACAAACAGCAAAGAAAAAAACATCTAGCGTAATATTGTAAAAACAATTAGAATCTTTACTCAAGTTCAAAAATGCACTCACAAATATATAATAAAAGAGCGAGTTAGAATTGTAGGCAGCTCTCACCAACCCCACGTTCTGATTGTCCGATCATGAAGTCCTCTGGGAAATCGCCAGGGCTGCTGCTGGCGGAAGCTCGGCTACTCAAGACTCTATAGTACATGGCACCCCCTGCCGCCAGCCCTAATGCCTCTCCTAGCTCACTGTTAGGCCAAAACCAATCTGTGGGTCTCCAGACCACGTGAATCCCCCCCCCCCTGCTGGCTTGCCAATGACCCACCTCCCTCTTTGATGCCTGTCTTGGCATGCAGCATCCTGGCTTCTACATGTCTTACCCACCTATCAGACTTTCAGATGGAGTGGGGATGCATGGGAAAAAAATCCTGTCTTTTACTCTCAGAAGGTACTGTCTGCAGTGTCTCCACCACATCACAGTGCAGAGCATCTATAGTAGGCAAGGTCCACAAACTTGATGAGACCCAGCATTTCACTAGGCAAAAGTCATGACTATACCATATAATCTCTCAGCTAATCCACGTGGGGATATCTGCTCAACACATAAATGAAGGCGACATCATATAGATTGATATCATTCTGCTCTCTAAATCAAAAACTGTGATAAAAGGCACCAAACCCTTCATCAACCTCCAGTTTGATATGGGCAGTAGTGCGCACCGCATTCTGCACCGCCATACATAACAAGTGCAAACAGCAGTGGCAGTGCATATTTAATCCAGCATTGTACTCGCCAATTTAAAGTACTCTTTGCAAAGTCTAATCTCACTGTAAATTTGATTATTATGTATTAATTGTATGTTTATATCTTATTAGAAGTTTGTCTAGTAGAGCAGTCCTGTTTAACTCAACAAGAGGCACGTCTTATGTATCTTTGATGCTTTTTTTGATGCTTAAAGAGGACCAATACCCACGGCCCATTGGCCCTGAAATCTATAATATTCCAGGGCCGCTGGATTTCCTCCCCCTGGCATCCAGAATCGGGATGCCCATTTGTAAACCCGCCAGATCGGCTGGAAACTCACCTTCTTTCCCGGTTCAACAGTGCACGTGCAAGCTGCAGCCGCATCTCCGCTACGCGGGCACGCCCCCTGTTAGAGGGTAGCGGGGGATGCAGACACCAGTGTGCTCGGATCTGGATGCAGGGGCTCAAGCGGATCCGAGCGCGCTGATTGGACGAGCAGCCACGCATGCGTCATAGGATTGGGAAGAAGTCAGTTTGTTTTGGTGACCTGGCGGGTTTCACACAGCGGGGGTGGGGCGGGGGGTCAGGGGTTCAAGGACCAAAACCCATGATATTCAAAATCACTTTAAAGGAGCTCTATTGTGACATTTTCTAATCCATATAAACGTGATAGATAGTAAAAGGAGAGATAACTTTATACCCTATAACAAAAAAACTAATTTAAGCTTGTTTTCCTTTTCTGGAAGAAAGAAAACCCAGGAATAACAGATTTCTGAACAAACAATTATAAATTTACAGGGGAGAATGGCCCAGCTCTGCCTGCCCTTGAACCATACTGTGGGAAACCATAGTAATAACTGCTTTGCTATTTTCTCAAAGCATTGCATAAAGGCCAAATTATCTACACACATCCAAAGAATTGCAACAGCAATAAGCCATTATTTATGCACATGTGGTTCAGGGGACAGGCCATTAGATTTGAGCAGTCCATCCCCATAAAAGCAGAACAGTACAGTACCTGTCACCCCTGACACCTCTTCCCTCCAGTAAAAGAAAAATTAAAGCTTGTCTGGAGTTTTTCGATGAGGTATATATATAACCCCTTTCTTTTGTTATCTATAATATTTCACAGTGGCTGAGGACCTGACTATGGGTAAGAGTCTAAAAGCAACTAAAAATTAAGGAGGATGAAAGGGCAGAAACCTGCTGCTCCTGCATGAACTGGCAATCTGAAGGGAGTAGGCAGAATAATACATTTCCTGGGGGAGTTGGGTCCTTAATAGTCCTCTGTTGCTGAGATTTTATCCTTCTCTCATACAAGTCCTGGATGACAGAAAGCGGATGACAGGACTACAGAAGTAGCCCAGGCTACACTATGCAGAGGGGACCGGTCCCTGCTGGAAGCATCCCCATATCAACCCCATATCAAGCCACAAAGGAGGAACTTAGGGCAGACCCAATAAGAAAGCCAGCAACTTTTTTTTCGTAACACAAATTTCTGTAGATGCCTCAAGAACATTGATTTATTTGTTGGGCCTTCTTCAACACTCCCGTTGTGCTTTTCTTTCATATTAAACAGATGCTTTTCTGCCATTTTAAAGTGGACCAAAACCCACGTCGATCGATTTCCCCCCCAGGGCATCCAAAATTGGGAAACCCCCCAAGTTGCCCCATTCACTTAGCTTGTTTCCTGATCCAACAGGGCATGCGCGTGCCGTTATCGCATCCCCGCTATTCCTCTAGCAGGACCCGGAAGAGGTAAGTTGCTTTAGGCGATCTGGGGGGGTTTCACGCAGTGGGTGCACTCGGGGGGGGGGGGGGGGGGGATAGTCAAAATCCTGGGTTTTGGTCCACTTTTCAGTCTTTTGAGATGTCTTTTGTGCATCTGAACATTTTGGGAGAGTTCCTCCTGAAGTCCAGCCCAATCTCTACCAGCTTTAAAGAATTTAGTACCAAGTTGTTACTCTTATATCATAGGCTTGTCCTCTGTACCTCACCTTGATAATTTCTTTGTCGCTGAAGCCCCATGACAGTAGTGCATAAATCAACATCACCTATAGTAACTAGCATGGGTACAATATCATTTAAAACACTGTACCGAAGAAATACAAAATATAAGCACATCACAGCATCACACAGACAAAAGAAAATTATAGAGAGAGACCATGAAAAAGGAGGAGAAAAGATTGAGAGGGGGACAAACAGGGGAGAAAAAATAACTTAAATAATAAGGGAAAAGAAGAAGAAGAAATAAAAAAGAAGGTAGAGAAAGATCTCAAACTTTCCCATTGTGTCCGTGATAGAGGCCTACAAATTCTCGAATACCATCGGTGTGTTAATGCTTTTCTACATATTTATATGAACATTGACAATGTTAAAAGTTACATTTATTTAGACAGTCTTTTTTATCAAGCTATGACTTGTTATTTAAAAATGCTGTAGAGAATATATATATTAGAGAGAGAGAGAGAACTGCACCTACCTGTTAAATACAGTAATGACAGAATGTGAGCCACCAGAGACTTGTGCTTTGTGCACCCGTGGGACACTCCTTATTCAGAGAGGAATTAGGGAGCAAGTCATTATCCAAGTACAATAATAGGACAAAAGTACTTGAGCGTGCAAGCAATGAGAAAGGACACATTCTACTGGGATTTTCTTCTTACATTCAGACTTGTTAGAGAAATATGAATCAAAGTCATCCATAAATTATCATCATCATTATTAACATCATCCTTAGTCTGGAGGAGACGGCAACAGCAGCACTCTAGGAAGGCCATTGAGCTCTGCCAGAGGGATTTGAAAACCTTCCTAGGCCATCTGGAAGCATAATCTATCTTTCCTTTGATAGATCTGTAACAATTCCTAAAGGTTTCTTATACTAGGCATTTTTATATCATGCTTTCTGGACTATGTATTGTGCGCAAGGGCATACAAAGGCTTAACACGGCCCCATAGCAAAAGTTATAGTGCCCCCCCAGATGCTGAAGACTGATGTAGGGGCCCAGGTTCACTGAAGTGGAGCCCAGTGTGTTGATTTCTTGGGGTGCTGCTGTCGGAGCCACTCTGCAGGGAGTGCTTGGGGTCAGGGTTGTATAGAATGTATTTAAAATGCCAGCTCCGTATTTGCCCCCAGCACCCCATACAGAGTGTCAGGGACTAAACAATGGGTTAGCATTTTAGTTCCATCCTGTGCAACCTACGGCCCTGACCTCCAGTGCTCCCTGCAGATAGTGTGTTGGAATTGCATACTGAGGTGCCACCCCGGAACGGAAAAAGGCCACACATTGTTCCCACAGGTGCTGCAAGGTGGGGGCGGGGGTGGAAGTACAGTAGCTTGTACTGAGTCCGCTTCTGCCATAGGCTTAGTAGCAGCTGCCTCCCCTGCCTCTATGGTATGTGTGCTACTGATTGTGCAGCACCTATACCTTTCCATATTACGCAATATAATTATAGGCCTAAAACTTTGGAGGCATTTTCAAAGCTTGATCTAGGGTGGCCACTTGCAGGGGGTGCTATGGATTGTGCTGTCACTGCTATAGTAAAAAAAAACAACAAACCCTTGTTGGTACATTAATGCCCTCTCATGAGCTGAGCACCCGCCTGTCTCCCATCCACAGAAAGATGCAGTGTGTGTGTGTAGGGGGGGTTCAAGGGTTTAAGTCTGCAGCCGGAAGCCTCTCTCAGTTGGTAACAGGACCCGATTTCCCTGCCTCCAGGTTTTGGGCACTGCATTGACTACCTTACACCCTCCCCCTCCTCCACACACTATTTGCATGTAACCCCTTACACCCTTACCCCCACCCCTTCCCACGCACACTGTTTGTATTTAACTAGTTGCACCCTCTCCCTCCTCCACATCCACTATCTGCATATAACCCTTTGCACCCCCCCCCCACACACATTTAAACCTCTTGTGCCCACTCTCCCCCACAAGTGGGGTGCAGGCAAAGTAAAGTGCCTAGGGCAGCCTGGACACCAAATATGACCATATGACCCGGCCAAAAGGCAGTCGATATGCAGGTCTTGTCGACTTGGGAACATGACGTTAAAAAAACTGCATTGGTATATATGTTGCAATAGTTAGAAATAACTTTTTGAGCCTTTAAAGAGACTGTAGTTTCACCATTGATAATGTGGGCCATAAAAAATATATGAGTGAATAAGCCATCAATATGATTCATTTTCCTTTATTAATAGAATTACAAATGATAATACATCAATTTAGCAGCTCTCAGTGGATAATTATTTAATGAAGATCTATATATCAGATTTTAAAGAGGGACAAAAAGGGGGGAGGGATGGTCTCAAAGGTGGGATGTGCCTCCAGTAGCAATAGTACTTACCACTACTTTCCTCTGGCTATTAGAAGTCATAATAGCAAATGACTAGACATGTTTTTTCTTTCTCTTTTTGCTTTAGGATTGCTGTCATAATAAGTTATTACTCCTATACCTTGTAGATAGTCTCCCATCTCTAGCTCTCTTGAGAAATACAATTCCTTGTGTATATGTAAATGTATACTTGGTGAAAAATAAAAAAAATGATTGACTGAATATCAACAGTATTCAATTAAACTAGACCTTCAGCATAATTTAACCCAAACCCTTACAAAACAATCCCCTCAGCATCTAAAATTAATATATTTTAAGTTTTTAGTCACTTACTCATTATTCTTTCCCCCACTGGGCTGCAACTCTGTTCAGGACTCTACGATATGGGCGCCGCCATCTTCACTCAGAAGCATTACATACTGAGGAGAGCGGAAAAAAGTTAAGGGGGGTGGGGATACAGCTGAGCTTTGCACAGACAGAGCAGAGCTGGGGTCAGGGAAAGGGCATCAATCCCAGAGTGACACAGTCAGAAGACACTTCCTGTTTGCAGGCTGCCTGATGCTCCATAAGCCGCCATCTTGAATGTTTAACCCTATTTTAACGTAGTTTCTACGTGGTTGCTTCTCCTACCGTTAAGTGCCAAGCGCGTAGAGACTACGTGCTTGGCATTTCCCCTTGCTAGTGTAAAAATAGAAAAAAAAAAAAAAACCTACCTCCGGTATGGATGCGAAGCCGGGGGTCTCCTCTTCCTCCGGGGGGCATCCGTTCCCCCCCTCGGGGTCTCTTGTCTTCAGGAAGGGGCCCGTAACCGTCCGCCCCCCCCCCCGTTTCTGCCACTGACACTTGCTGCTCTAAAATAAAAAAAGAAAAAATGACATTCACTCACCTCCTCGCCCGATCCCTCTGTCCGGCTCTTCTCTTCACCAGGGGGGGTTCCGATCCCACCCCTGGGCTCCGCAGGCTTCAGGTGAGGACCCTCTTCCGGGTGCTCACCACCTCTTCTGACGGCGCTGGCCGCCGCCCCTAGCCCCGCCTTTTGTGGGAGGAGCGGGTTGACGTCATCCCGCTCCTCGTATTCTCTCACGCTCACCCGGCTCTGACAGATGCCGGTAGTAGCGGTGCAGAGCAGTTGAGAGGCGAGAAGGCTCCGATCTTCTGCCCCTCACCCACCCTGCTCTGATCACTAGCGGCATCTGTCACTGACAGCTGTCATCGGCGCGGGACAGCAGCGAGGGACACAGGATCGGAGGTGAGTCGAGTAAAGAAAAATGTATAAATATTTTTTTCTATCTGTGTTTGTGAGTTTATTTTTACATTTAACCCCTTGTGAACTGGTAAGGGGTCCATGAGACCCCTATACCAGTTCACAAGGCTGGGGGCTCGCAAGTCACCTGACTTGCCATTAACCCTGGCACCCCCAATTACCTGCCTCCCCAAAGCCCAGGGGGGGCAGAAGAGCCCGTGGCCATAGGCTGTGCCGGCTTACAGCCTGCAGGGCCAGGGGCCCTGTTCCTACAAGCCTTGCATAGCTGGTCCCGGGCTAGTTACTTCAGGTAGGGGGACTCCATGTCATTTTTGGGGGGATTTTTAATCCTTAAAATTCCAAATAAAATACCCCCCCCCCCCCGGGAGGGGGGACTCTATGTCCTTTTATTTTAAATTAACCCCTTATGTTCTGTCACCCAGCAGCTATAAAAGGCTTCCAGCAGGCGAGCGGAAGCCAGTGATTGGCAAGAGACACAGTGCAAGGTGGATGGGAGGTAAGTATTAAAAAAAACTAATAAAAAATATTTTTTTATGTGTGTGTTTTTTTACATTTAGGCCCTTGTGAACAGGTAAGGGGTCCATGAGACCCCTATACCAGTTCACAAGGCTAGGGGCTGGCAAGTCACCTGCAGCTAGCGGGTGACTTGCCATTAACCCCCGCCACCCCCAATTACCTGCCTCCCCAAAGCCCAGGGGGGCAGAAGAGCCTGTGGCCATAGGCTATGCTGGTTTGTAACCTGCAGGGCCAGGGGCCACTAAAGCTGGCCCCTGTGCCCTGTTCCTACAAGCCCTGCATAGCTGGTCCCGGGCTGGTTATTCTGGGTAGGGGGGACCCCATGTCATTTTTTTTGCATTTTTAAGGGTTTTTAACCCTTAAAATTCCCCCCAATTTTTTTTCTTGATTTAACCCTTTATAGTGTTGATGGTAGTTGTAATTTATTTGTAAATGTTATAAAGTACTCGTTTCAGTTTGGGGGGGTCTCCTGGGCAGGAACGGGGGGCTACTGATACATATGTGGTACCGTTCTAATCGGTAGAAATTAGGTTTTTTACATGCAATATGGTTTTCTTTAATAAAATAAATTTTTTATTTAAAATATTTTTTTTATTTTTTTTAACTTAATAATATTGTAAAAAACAGAATAAAAATTACAAACAAGACATTTCATGTTAAAGCCTAAACTCTGCGGCAAAAAATATATATAATTTCCTGGAAATTCATGCAAAAATGGCGCAAAATGGGGAAAAATTACCTGTCAACAGAGGGTGACAAAATCTAAAGTAGCTATGCATGTTGGGTATTGTTCTGTTCGAGGGACCTTGTGCTTTCAGATTTTAGCATGTTTTGTCTTGTTTCCATATTGATATTTTAGGAAAAGGTGTTTTTTTATTTTGCTTTTTTATACATTTTTTAGGGAAACCCTGCGCAACCAAAGAATTCTTTGAGGGATTACTTCCAGAAAGATGAGCCCACTACAACAAGCTGGGTACGCTTAGAAAGCTTAATGTGTGTAAATTCAGAGAATGGTTTGTGGGGGATATTCCAAATGTAAAGGGGTGTTTTGGTAGAAAAATCACAAGGTGTGCACTTTGTCTGCAGAGCTGAAATTTTCAAGTAAAATTACCGTTACGCACATGCTTTACTTTGGGGTGCTTGGCAACTCTTCCCCTGACAGTAGCTATGCATGTTGGGTATTGTTCTGTTCAGGGGATGTTGGTTTTTAAGAATTAACTTGTTTTTTCTTGTTTGTATATAGGTTTTTTAGGAAAATGTGTCTTCGATTCTGCTTTTTTATCCTTTTGTTAAGAAAACTCTTTGCAACCAAAGAATACATTCAGGGATTACTTCCAGAAAACTGTGGCTACATCAACAAGCCTGGTACGCCTAGAAAGCTTGAGGGTATTTCAAATGTAAAGGGTTGTTTTTATTGAAAAACTACAAAGTGCGCATAGCCATAGCATAGTTGTATTTTATCTGAAAATCCCCTAAAGCGGAGGAGTCTCTTGGGCAGGAAAGGGTGTCTACCAACACATATGTGGTACCGCTGTAACCGGGAGAAATTGGAATTTCACGCACAATAAGATTTTATTGACGAACTTACATTATTACAAATTTTTTTGCACATATTATACCCAAAAATATTGAGAATACACCTAAAAAATGACAAACAAGACATTTCATGTTAAAGCCCAGACTATGCTGAAAAAGAACAATATATAATTTTCCAGGGAAATCCCTTCAAAAATCACATTTGAACATGTGTAGCACAAAATAATGATAAATGGTCTGGCAACAAAGGGTGCCAAAAACTCCAGGTAGACCGGCACTTAAAGGGTTAAAGGCTCATAACATGCATTAGATGCAGGTAGGATGATTTTTAATGTGAGCAATCTGTATGTACAGGGTGTGGGAAATGTGGAGGCTGATTCACTACTAACACCACATATTGCCAGATGAGCGCCTGTATATTGGCGCTTAGAGCGACCGCTAGTAGACGCTGTAAGCAGGTATTGGGCGCTGTAGTAACCTGACTGGCATTGATGAATATGATGTGTGTTAGGCGCACTAACAACAGTACAGGCGCTGCAGCGAGCGAGAGGCAGCGCCAGTTCAATGTGTCCGGCACTCGGCGCTCCACCAAAATTAACAAAAAACTACACACACACAAAGCATCGGCGCTCTAAAGCTGGACGCTGTAGCATAGAGTGCCAGGCGCTGTATGATCAAAGTCTGTCTTAGAACACATATACACCAGTAACAAAGTGAAAACACATGGAATGACATTGTTTTAACACTGGGACAATAACACTTTAGTGCCAGACCAGTAAATACAATTCTGCATAAAAATATAAAAAGCCCCAAAAATGTATAAAAGGGTTTGTTTACAGCCAGGAGAGGTCACACAATGATTTGAGCAAATTTTAAATTGCCAAACACGCCATTTATACACAACTAATGAAGCCCAATTGAAATGTATGAGAGAGCGCTACAGAGCGACCGGTGCTACAAGGCACTCCTGAACGTAGAGCGCTGGCGCTATACGCTGAGCCGCCTGTAATAATACATCGGCGGCTACATGGCTCTGTTAGAGGAGCTCACCAGATTCGCTTTCTTAAATGTGATTTTGCGTACAACGCCCGGCATTCACCAGACGCTGCCTGGCGCTATCAAGCACTTCCTGGCACTATCCCTTCTCAAATAACCCCCATATAAGATATGCTCTTATTCAGGGTGAAAGTCAGCTTTAAGCCTCTAAAAAGGTTGCTGTGTCTTAAAGACCGCCTAGTTCCCTAATAAAAAAAAGAATTAATTTACTATTTACGTATGTCTTACATATACATACTATGCAAAAGTACATCAAAAGGCAACATGTTGCATTGCCTTAAGCTACAGGCTCTTTCCAGGTTGCCATATATGTAATACTAATGCTGCACTGCCTCGTGTTTCTTGCACCGTTTCCTTATTATGCAAAAAGTGTGCCCCTGATGTCTGCAACTTGTGCCCTGCGTGTGCTGTGCATTCATCTGTGTGTGCCCTTTGCCTTCCGCCCATCTTACACTGCGAGCTGGGACTGCCTCACATGAAATGGAGGAAGCAGCATGCCGTATGAAGCATCACAGGAGGAATGTGCTTCTCTTCCACATCACGCCACTAAGTGTCAGCCTTTCAACAGAACATGACAGTGTACAAAACAAACTTGCTTTCTATCCGACATACTCAGCAAATATTGGCAACTGTAAGGAGGCCTGCCAGAGCTGATACCAGAGTTGCTGACACTCCTAAATCCAGGCCAGGGACAAAATTCACTAGGTACCAATGTTTAGGATTAAACTGCTGCTGTTATAAAATGACCTTTTTTTAAGGATTTAGCTCAGTGCTGCATAACACACAAGTTTTGCAGCCCCCAGTCATCCCTGAAATGGTCATACAGTGAAAACACAGTGAACATTTCTGTAGATCAGCGGTTCTCAACCTGTGGGTCGGGACCCCGGCAGGGGTTGAACAACCAAAACACAGGGGTCGCCAAAAGCCATTGGAAAATACATATTTCCGGTGGCTTTAACCGCTAAGTCGTGCTACCATCTGCAGCAGCGCTATTCAGCTGGAACGCACGGCGTTATGGATGTGTGTTCCAAACTGAATGCCTGCGCGCATGCGCAGACGTGATTGCATCATCTGTCCGGGGCCTAAGGGGCGGGGGAAGCGGGGTGAACGCTCCACAGTCCATAGCAGCGCATTACGTGTGTCCGGCGCTTGCCGACATCATCAGTGGACGGACGCAGCAAGCGCCGGAGGACAGAAGCCTGGGAGCGAAGAGGCGGAGAGGCAAGAGACAGCCTGCTGGTGTAAAAAAGGTTAATAATGTAAAAACATTACACACATCATACACACAATACTGTGTAAGTGTAAGGTGCTTTGTGTGTAATCATTACACAGTACACAAAGCAGCTTACACTTACACAAAGCACACATTTACACAGTGTGAACTACATCGGTCTTATACTATAAGAGACCACTGTTCCCCAATGTATAATTATCTCCCATATCTCCCACTATTTTCCCATATTCTGAATGAGGAAACTGCTGAAATCAGCGGTTTCCGGCATTGCATCCGCCTCCTATTGATTTTATTGTGAGTGCGGCAGATTTTGTGGAAGAGAGCTCCTGAGAATCTCGAGTTACCACACAATCCGTCGCAGCCTCCTATTAATTTCAATAAGACGCGGAGAAATGACAGTTTCCGACACATGCTATGCTATGGTGAAATGTTTTTTTATTGGAACTAGTAATAAATATTTCTCAACATATAATTAAATATTGTTTTTGTGATTAATCACTATGTTTAAATTATGTTTGATTTGTAGCAATGAGAATACATAACGCATATCAGGTATTTACATTCCAAACCATAACTGTAGCAAAATTACAGTTTTGAAGTAGCCACCAACATTATTTTTTGGTTTGGGGTCACCGCAACATGAGGAACTGTATTGCGGGGTCACGGCATTAGAAAGGTTGAGAACCACTGCTGTAGATCCACACTAGTAAAATACTATTTAGCTGCCCTGCTTCATGTAATTGAATAGAAGATTTAGGAGCGGGGAGCTGATTAGTAATTAAAAGAAGGTGTGTGTTAGAGGGGGCTGCCATGGTGCAAGGTAAAGGGTAACGGGTAGGTATTGGGGTAGAGGATACGTGGAGGCTGATTTAATACTAGCGCATTGCCAAGTGAGAGTGTGTATAGCGGCGACCACTAGTAGACGCTGTAAGCGAGTGTCTGCCGCTATAACCTAGCGTAGAGGCCCGACAAGTGACATTGAACTATCCCATCCAGCAGTGATAAATGTGATGTCTAGTGGGCGCTGTAGAAGCACTCTCCCTGATTAACTGCAGAGCCAATCACGAACACTAGGTGTGTTCCAAGATTATAGCGCCCAAGACTACACCACATCTAACAATAGGACAATGCTCCAGCGAACCATAGGTAGCGCCAGTTAAGTGCATTTGGCACTCGGCGCTGAAGCTTGTATTCAGCAAAAAACTACACATAAGCAGCGCTGGCGCTCTAGCATAGAGCACCAGACGCTGTGTGAAAAAGACAATTCTGTGAGTACCTGTAGAATTGCTTTTACTATGCATGGCATGGCCTGCTTCAGAAGTCCTTACTTATGGGATATTCCGCCACAAGGTGGCGCAGTGCACTGCTGAAGAGTTGTGGCTCCTCCCAGTACCATATAAAAACAGGATCACCAATAGACCAATCCAGCGTTGACAAGCAATTATTCAAGAACCCGGGAGAAAATAAAGGTAAAAAAGGTAACTAAACCCCAACTAACTTGGAACAATCACCATAAAGAGGCAACCAAGAAAAACGATAACAATGGTGGGGTGAAGCAGGCCGTGCCATGCATAGTAAAAGCAATTCTACAGGTGAGTACTCACAGAATTGTCTTTTTCCTATTGCATGGCATGGCCTGCTTCAGAAGTCCTTACTTATGGGACGTCCAACAGCAGTGTCCATAAGGTAGGGTGGGATCCCCAAAAAATAACAACAGGCAGTTCAAACCACTACCACCTGAAGTACCTTGCGGCCAAAAGCTGCATCAGCTGAGGCCTTAACATCAACCTTGAAAAACTTGGAAAAAGTATGAACAGAAGACCAAGTTGCGGCCTTACAAACTTGTTCAACAGAAGCTTGGTGCTGAAAAGCTCAAGAAGCACCGATAGCAGGAGTGGAATGAGCAGTAACCCTAAAAGGAGGAACCTTCCCCCTAGCAGAATAGGCCTGCTCCATCGCCTGACGGATCCACTTGCTGATAGTGGATTTAGCCGGAGACAAACCCTTCCTAGGTCCAGCAGGAAGAACAAAGAGAGCTTCAGATTTCCTAAAAGACTCAGTAGCAACCAAATAAAACTTCAGAGCCCTGACAACATCCAGAGAATGAAGGGTCCGCTCCTTGGAATTAGCAAGGTTAGGACACAAAGAAGGCAAAACAATGTGCTGATTGAGATGAAAAGCAGACACAACCTTAGCAAGAAATCCGGCTTAAGCAGAAACACCACCTTATCCTGATGCCGCTCAAAATAAGGAGGTTTGATGGAAAGCGCCGCCAGCTCAGAAACTCGCCTGACCGAAGTAATGGACACCAAGAAGGCCACCTTAAGAGTCAGAATGGGCAAAGCAGCCCCACGGATAGGCTCAAAGGGAGGACCCTGCAGAGCAGACAACACCAGATTCAGGTCCCAAACCGGTAGCATATGCTTACGTGGCGGACGCACATGAGTAACTCCCTGGAAAAAAGTCTTAACCAACCGGTGATTGGCAAAGGATCTTTGGAAAAAAATTGCCAGAGCTGACACCTGTTCCTTGAGGGTACTAAGTTGAAGGCCCGAATCCAAACCATGTTGCAAAAATTCCAGAATCCTGGGGACAGAAAACACCCGACAAGGAAGAGACTTGGACTCACACCAGGCAATGTAAGCATGCCAGACCCTGTAGTAGATAAAGGACGAGGACTTCTCTCTAGCCCTAATTATGGTATCAACAACAGAAGCCGGCAAACCCTTATCCATCAAGATGGAGGTTTCAGCAGCCAAGCCGTTAAAGCCACCGTAAATTGGGATGGCACAGTTGTCCCTGAGTGAGCAGATCTGGATCTTTGGGCAAGACATACTGATCTACTGCCAACTGCACAACGTCTGCGAACCACACCCTCCCTGGTCAACAGGGGGCCACTAGAATGGCTGGCACCCCTTCCTGGGCTATCTTGCGCAGCACCCTGCCCAGCAGAGGAAAGGGAGGGAACACATAGAGAAGCCGAAACTCCATCCAAGGCATTGCTAGCGCATCCGTGGCAAAGGCCAGAGGGTTCTGTGACAGGGAGACAAACCTGGGAAGCTTGTGATTGTGACAGGACGCAAACAGGTCCACATCCGGATGACCCCAGCGGTGACACAGGGAGTGAAATACCTTGTTGCTGAGGGACCATTCCCCCAGCCGAGATTACCTGCTCAGGGAGTCTGCCTCCTGGTTCTCCACCCCCGGAATGTAAACAGCCGAGATGCAAGGGACATTCTCTTCCGCCCAAGACAGTATCAGGGACACTTCCTTGAGGGCTCCCTTGCTCCGAGTCCCTCCCTGATGATTGATGTAGGCAACCGCCGTCTGTTTGTCCGAGCAAATCTGAACAGCCCGACCCTGAAGGTGTGGTCAGCTGAGAAAGAACCAACCTGATCGCCCTCAGTTCCAGGACATTGATGGGAGCATGGGCCTCCTGGGGGCCCCACCGACCCTGGAACTTCAGAGACTTCTAAACCCCCCCAACCGGTCAGACTGGCATCTATGGTGACAATGTCCTAGCACGGGGGCAGAAAGGTCCTGCCCACTAGAAGGTTCCCTGAGTCCAGCCACCACGAGAGGGACTGTCTGGCCAGGGGGGACAGCACAAATTCCTGATCCAGGGACATAGGGTCCCGATCCCAAACTGATAACAGGTGCAACTGAAGAGGTCTCATGTGAAACTGAGCAAAAGGGACCGCCTCAAAGCAGGACACCATCAGACCCACTAACTGCATCCCTTGCCGAATGGAGGGATGGGGACACAAGACCAGATTTCGTGCCTGCTTCTGAAGGCCCTCCCCTTTCTGCTGACGCAGGAATACCTTGACCTGAGAGGTATCCAGAGTCATGCCCAGAAAGGACCTCACCAAAGACGAAGACAGTGAAGACTTGGGAGAGTTGATCACCCGGCGAAGGACTCGAGAGTGGAGGCCACCACCAGAGTATCCTTCTCGGCCTGATGAAGAGACTCCTCCTACTGCCTCCTACGCTGAGGCAGCCTACCATCCTTGGCTAGAACATCCAGACGCTCACCAAAGAGCCGCAGCCCCGTAAAGGGGAGCCTAGTGAGAGCCTTCTTAGCAGCAGCATCAGCCGCCCACTGACACAGCCAAACAGAGCGGCGCATAGCCACCAAGAGGGCAGAGGCCCTACCACTCAGCCGTAACACATCCTCCATTGCAGTAAGGACAAAGGCAACAAAATCAAAGCAAAAGGACCCTATAATCCTCCCCCCTGCTACTAGCTGTAGCGCCATTAAGGAGACGCTTGAGCTGTTTCTTAAGGGCAATAGCTGTAATGGCAGCGGCGCAGACTGGACGCAGCCCAGCCCCCACAAATGTAAAAGCATGACAGACCAGCTGATCCATGCGCCGGCTCTTGCTGTCCCGCAGTGTAGTAGTGTCAGGGGAAGGCATGACCAAGGTGTTGGACAGCCCTAGAACGGGAGCGTCCACCTCAGGGGGACACGACCATCGCTTGACCAGGTCGTCATGAAAAGGGTACCTCTTATCCAACCCTTTGGGCACCGTGGGCAATCTACTAGGACGTTCCCACTCCTTGAGCACCATATTAGTGAAATGGCTCTGCTCAGGGAACTCCAGGCGCTGTTTATCAGGACGAAAGAGCTCACCCTGCTTCCTCTTAGCCACCTCAGGGGGAACAATGTGCAGAATTTCAAAAATGTGAGCCAACAGGTTATCAGTGTCCTCAGGGAACCATGAGTCCTCTCCAGACGCAGACCCAGGGTCACTGTCATAACCCTCCTGCTGGTCCCCAGAGGAGTCAGAATCCTAAAAAAGTTCCCCCTCCTCTAGGGGGTAACGGACACCAAAAGCATCAATTTCCTCATCCTCCTCAGGAAAGGGGGAGTGTGTGGGAGCCAGGTGCCGCTTCTTGCCAGAGGCCTTTCGTGGAACAGGCCTGGCAAGCTGCCTTTCAACACTGGCCACACGCAATGCCAGATCAGACTGTGACCCCCCGCTAGTATCCCCCTCAGTGGGGACTAAATGCAGGCGCGGAGGGGTAGGTGACGCCGAGGGGGGCGCGGAGCTGGGAAGCGAAGTGGGTAGCCCAGCCTGGGCCGCTACGATACCCTGGGCGCACGGCACACACACCAGGGCACTGTTACTCAGAGGGGATGCCCCGCACATGGCACACAGCCGGGATTGCCCGAAGGACCCCTGAGCACGCTATCCCCAGAAGCCTCCATATGGTGATTAAGACTGGCCCAATAGGCCAGCACAGGGTAAGGGCTAATAAAAAGCCACCCGGGATGCCCCCAGAGACCAGTAAGGGGAGATGAGGGAGGGTGAGGGGCAGGACCGGGAGAAACCACAACCCACAGTTGTCCCACTTGAAAGACACAAGTAAAAACACATAAGCATCCCGCAGCACATACTTCCAAAGAAACCAAAAAAACCCAGAAGGGGACTCACGGACCAAGCAGGCCGAAATCACCAAGCCGCCAGACCACAGGAGGAAGCGACCCAGGCAGAGATCACCGCCACAGCACCGGGAAGAAGAGGAGCCCCAGACGCGCAGCAGAAACAAAATGGCGCCGGCAGAGGAACCTTGAGGGGCGGGCCGCGGGAGGACGACGCGATACGCTTCATCTTCCGGCCCCGCCCCCCCAAAGAGCGCAAAAATGGCCCTCACGTGACTGCGCCGTCGTCATCACACAGAAAAAAAAAAGCCTCACAGTTATAGCGCCGCCCGCCGCGGAGCGTAGTACAAAGCGGCGATGGCGGTAGCGAAAACAGTTTAAAAACAGCTAAAAAAAAAAAAACACTCGCTGCTACCACCTGGCCCCCCTCCAAACACCCGTCGGGGAGGGGGGGGGGGGAGGAAAGTGAGCAGGCAGCGGCAAGAGCCCAGGCCAGGGATGGGGGGGGACCCCAAACACCAGGAAACAAGTCACATAGTCCCCAAAACACTCACCCCCTCAGAAGCTAGGACAGGAACTCCGCATCCCTAGTAGGCTCCCCATGAAGCCTATGGCCGGCTACCCTTTGTGGTACAGGGTCCGCGGCCAGGAGCAGCGCTCCTAGAGCACTTGACCCTAGTGCTCCTTTACCCTCACCCGATCTGGCAGCCAAGGCTGGGAGGCACAGAGGGTCCGGAAACAGGTGGAGATAGACCTGCAGGGCCGCAGGCTTGGTTGCCCCGCTCACCTGCGCAATATAAGAGCCATCTTAAATCTTCGCAGAAACACTGCAGAGAAACACTGGATTGGTCTATTGGTGATCCTGTTTTTATATGGTACCGGGAGGAGCCACAACTCTTCTGCAGTGCACTGCGCAACCTTGTTGCGGAATATCCCATAAGTAAGGACTTCTGAAGCAGGCCGTGCCATGCAATAGGAAAAAGTCTGTTTCTCAATACATATCCACCAGCACCAGAGCGGAAACATATCGAATTACGTTGTTTTAACACTGACAATGACACTGCAATGTCAGACCTGCACATACAATTCTGCATAAATAAATAAAAAAACAATAAAAGTGTTGTTTGCTGGGCAGGAGAGGACACACAATGATTTGAGCAAAAAAAAAAAAAAAATTAAGTTTAGCATAGCAAAACGCTATTTAAACACAACCAAATGAAACACCATTGAAATGTATGGCAGAGCGCTGCTAAGTGAAAGGTACTACATGCCGCTCTTGAACCCAGTGCGCCGGCGCTATACACTGAGCTGCTGCTAGTAATACATGTGACGCTACATGGCGCTGTTAGAGGCACTCAAAAGATTTGCTTTCTTAAATGTGGTTTTCACATACAACGCCCAGCGTTCACCCGACGCTACGTGCCACTAGCATTTCTTAGCCCCCTAAATATAATGTGCAGTCCTCAGGAGGGCGTCTGTGTCTGTTAGGTTGATCACTACTAAGCAGAAGAGACAAACATTTTGGGACATAGGGAGGGTCATGTTAATTATTTAACACTAGTTAACACAAAAAAGTGAAAAAAAAAATTGTCCTACCTTTTCCCCCAAGAATCACCTGTACTTGCGATGAGGACTTTTTACAGGTGAGGTACATCTTATATCCAATAAGGTAAGAATATTTTTTTTGAAGCTTGGAAATAACAGAATCCTATGGGCTATGCTAAAGAATTCATATTTTTTTTCTACATAGCCCATAGGGTTCTGTTGAATCCAAACTTAAAAGTAAATCCTTACCTCATAGGAAAATGATGTACCTCATCTGGGAAAAATAGGTAAAAAAAACATTTCTTTTGCTTTTTTGTGTCTAAACGCTAAAAAGCTTGTGAAAATGTAGGTACATATGCCCAAACTTCTATGCACAGTGCCCATGCGCTAACTTCTGGGCAAAGTGCACATAAGCCAACTGAGCACACAGGGAGACTGGATTTCTGCTTTAATATTTAACAGTTATGATCCTTTCTTACCATTCTAAGGGAGGATCAGAGATAAATTGTTGCAGAAGAGAGAGACAAATTTGGTAATATCATGTTTGGTCTTGGATCCTCAAAGGCAAACATGTCACATCCTAAGGTACTGATCATAATTTTTTGTGAGCACACACTCTCGCTCAGAGAGGGACAAAAAGGCCACAAAAAGTTAAAAATAACCTTCACCTGACCTCACCCTCCATCAATCCGACTGGGTCTTCACTTCACTGGGGGGCATCCGATCCCCCCCGGGTTCTCCGGCTTCAGAAGAGGGCCTGAAAGAGCCACAGCTTCTACTGTCACTACTGAGATCTAGAAAAAAAATGACATTTACTCACCTGTGGCCATGACCTCCCCTCTTCCCCAGGGGGCTTCCGACCCCGCCCAAAGATGCTCAGTAGGGCCGGGTAATCGGCGGGGAGTGGGTTGGAGGAGCCAGGGGTTGTGATCCCCTGTCTCCCCAGCCCCCAGTCGACCGATCACCCGGCATCTGTCATTGGATCAGGGGGGAACAGCAAAGGATCAGAGGTGAGTAAAGAAAAAAATAAATAAATGTAATTTTCTATTATGTGTGGTGTGTTATTTTTACATTTAACCCTTAGTGAACTACTAAGGGATCCTTGAGACCCCCCCATACCAGTTCACAAAGCTCGGGGGCTGTGCCTGCGTCCTGTTCTACAAGCCCCCATAGCTAGTCCCCATGCTGGTTATGCCAGTTAGGGGGAACCCCACACCATTTTTGTGGTGGATTATTAAGGGTTTTTAACCCTTAAAAGTATCCCAAAATGGGGTCTCCCCCAGGAAGGGGGACCCTATGTAATGTTTTTAATTTAACCCTTTATATTGCAGTGTAGTGTATAGTATTTGTATTTTAGTTGTAAATGTTATAAAGTACTCAGTTTGGGGGTCTGCTGAGCAGGAACGGGGGGGCTACCGATACATATGTGCAACCTTTGTAATCGGGAGAAATGGGGGTTTCACATGAAATATGGCTTTCTTAAATAAAATCAATGTTTAATTTAAAATAAACAAGACAATTCTGCTTTTTTTATAATTTTTTTAGGGAAACCCTAGGGCTTCCACAAAGATGAAGCCACTACAACAAGCTGGGTACGCCTAGAAAGCTTAACGTATGTACTTTCAGGGAATATATGGGGGGCATTTCAAATGTAAAGGGTAATTTTGGTAAGGTGTGCAGAGCTGAACATTTCAAGGGAAATTACCCTTACGCGCAAGCTTTACTTTGGGGTGTTTGGCAACTATTTCCTTGACAGTACTTACGTATGTTGGGTATTGTTCTGTTCTGGGGACCTTGCTTTTTCAGATTTAACTTTAACTTCTTGTTTGCATATTGTTTTTTTTTTTAAAGAAAAATGTGACTTTGAGTCTGTTTTTTATCCTTTTTCTAGGGAAACCCTGTGCAACCAATTCATTGAGGTATTACTTCCCATGTCAACCAGCCTGGTACACCTAGAAATCTTGAGGTGTGTACTTCCAGAGAATATGCTTTTTTTTAAAAACATATATTATTTATTACAAAAAACACTACAAATTGTTTTTTTATTGCGTATATTCACCCAAATATATTGAGAATACACAAAAAAATGACAAACAAGACATTTCACGTTAAAGCCCAGACTCTGCTGTAAAAAATATATATAACTTTTCTGGGAAATCCCTTCAAAAATCACAGCATGTGTTGCCAAAATAGTGAAAAATGATCTGGCATCAGAGGGTGACAAAAGCTCCAGGTAGGCCGAGTTAAAGGCATCTACACATTTAGTTAAGTGTATTATAAGGACAGCAAAAAAAGAAAAAGTATCTGCAATCTTTGAAGTTATGCAATTATGCCTTTATCTAATTAGGAGCCAGTTCAACCCAAGTCAGTTTTAACTTCGCATTCTGCATTTTTGAGAACCAGCTTCAGGATGAGACTATAGATATAGGATAGGAATATAGATAGAATGATAGATGAAGACCCATCTAGTGTTTATTGAACATTTTTGCAGATAATATGGTCAGGTTTCCCCAAAGGATATATTAAATATTTAATGAACCATAGGAAATGGCTATGTTAATTGTTGGCAGGGCCTGTCTTGATTCATATTTGTGATTTAAATATAATAATAATGCAAAGCATAAATATTAAAAAGTAATATGTCCAACATTTCAAAGCAAAAAATGAGTAAACATATAACAGGATCATCCCCCACTTCAGCTTCTTCGTCTTTCTTTCTTATCCTGCTGACATGGTAACTATTGTAAACAGACGAGAAAAGAAAAGTACACCCATAGGAACGCTTATGTAGGCCTGATAATATCCACCTTGAATTACGCCCATATTACGTGTCACCTGATATGTCACAGGAAAGCGAAGGCTATTTTGCTCACACAACAAGCTGTCACACAGCAAGCTGTTTATGTGCTTATAGGAAAATAAAAAAAAACAATGCTTCGCTTCTTCAAACAAGATCCTGCAGCATCTTAAATGTAATAAAAGAAAGGGCATACTACTTGCTTATACACAAGATTTAGCTGAACCCAATATTTCATAATTCAATACTTGCAAGGGAGTAAATTCTGTTGCTGGTATCAAGCATGGGAACAAAAGCCCAAGAGGGCCAATTCAAATGGGGGTAAGGCTTCACCTTGGCAACCTATTCGCCTATTTATCTATTCTCTGCAAGGCTGTATCTAATGGGGGAATGGGAAACACTGCAGCAACCGTTGCAGGTAGTGTTGAAGCCTACATACAGTATGTGTCTTCCATCTCCCTGTTAACTACTTACTTACTACATTGCACGCCACACACGCATGATTTATCAGAGTTGGGTGATAGAAACGCTAAGCCAAATGCCCAAGTTGGGGTGTGTCAGGACCTGAAAAAACAGATCCTTACCCTTGCAAGAGTAAGGATTTAACACCAAGTGTTGTATTATTTATCTGTTTGGTGATAGTAGACAAGGATGCTACCAAACTCTGGGTAATAGATGATGGATAAAAGAGACAGAAGAACAATCAACCTTATTTTTGTGAAATAAGTAGGTTCACTTGGAAAGCCAGTGCCACCATTTTTCCCGAAGGGACAGTACATTTTTGTACCGTGTTAGCCATTGATGTAAGCAGGAAAGTTTGAGGTAATACCATTTATTGGCTAACTCAATAGATTGAAGATGCAAGCTTTCAAAGCAATTCAAGCTTCTTCAGGCATATTACAGATCTGTAATTTAGACACACATTTATATAGAAAACTACAAAGGAGTCACAATTGTTTTTCTACTGACACACATAAAAAATGGCCACTATGGATGTGGAATCACTGTATACCAACATCCCAAATGATGAAGGTGTTGTAGCTTGTGCATGGTACCTGCAGGAACACGACCTACCTGCAGATGAGATCACCAAAATAATACATTTCATCCTGACCAGCAACTACTTCTGTTTTGTCCAAGACCTATACTTGCAGTATATGGGTGTGTTGACGGGCTCAAGATTTGCACCACAATACACAAATTTATTTATGGCCAAACTGGAAGAGTGCCACTAAACCAATGGCCTATTTTCACTACATAAATGACATCCCAATCATCTGGAAGACTTCCTTGATTTCCACATGGACTTTAACTACTTCCATCCCACAATACGTTTAAAACTCACCCTGTCATCAACAGAAATCAATTTCCTTGACACCACCATATGTGTTAAGGGAAAGGACTTACAAACATCTGTCTACCTGAAACCCACAGACTGACCCACATACCTTAACCATAACAGCTTCCACCCAAAGCACATCAAGAGTTCCATCGTATTCCATCCATCGCTGGCACATGAACACAGCAGGGTGACTGGACATCCCTCTACTGGCAGTAGAGGCAATTATACAAATGGTCTTTAGACCATACTTTTCAATTACTATTGTGTTATTAAAAGCATCTGTTGTCCTTGCCCTGTAATGTTTATTTTACAGATTTTGACAGAACAGGGACACAAACACCTATTGGTCCAGATGGCACTCATGAATCTTCTGTAAAATACACATTTTCTCTGCTAAACAGAAAGCGAGGCTAGATCTCCTCAGTGAGTGTCACAGAAAGCTAATTGGACACCAAAGTGCTAGAATAAAACAAATGGCTGGGGTAGATCCCTCTCCCGGTCCCATGTGACCAACAGCAGCCAGTGGAGTTCACAGGGTGGGCATGCAGCTCCAAGCACGTAGCATGCATGCCCACCCGGGTTACCCTGTTGGTCGCCAGCCGTTATGTGTACAAGCAGTTGCATCTGTTGCAGAATAAGGAAAGGAAAGAAGAGTTGGTTGTAGGCTGCCAAGCAGGATCACAGTTTCTGCATAAACATAAAAGGGAATTTTTTAATGCAAATGTTAGTGTAGTGACGGAAGAGGTGAACTATTTCACACTGCTTTAAAGCTTTGACATAAGACATCTGTAGGGTGAGGTTTGAATGTAACTGATAGAAGGGCACAAAAAAACGAATCTTGACAGGTCTTTAATTGCAGTTCTACAATATAGCAGCAGAGGGTAGCAATACACAGCAGAAATGGGTATACTTGAAAAGTTTCTTTTTTTCCAACTACACAACTGTCATTTACGTCATTAAAAGCAAATACTAAGGAATTTGTGGTCCCTTAAAATAAAATTAGTAATCACGTTTACTTGATTTTTTTCAGTTTCAAGCAAAACTGTTTTTTGCCGTTTAATTACATTTCTTACAACAGCTCATTTGATAAGGTAGCAGTGAGAGGGTTAATTATACATAAATATTTTACTATTGCCTACAAGTTTCCTTTAGACAAATATACTCCCCTTTGCCCCACATAGCTGATCCCTTGGGGTCTGGATTCTTAGCACAGAAAATTCAGCCAAGGAATCCATATGTGCACCTGTTCGTACAGAGTGCAAAGTTATGGAGCTGAATGCTTCATTTACTGTGAAATCAGTAGGGACAGACTACAAATACTCTCTGGTCTTCAAGTTGAGCTACCTGTTGTATAGGCTAGGCTAATACATCTTAGATAACACTTTATATTGGCCATTATCTGTCTTTCTAGATTTCAGTAACCTTATAGAAAAAAGCATAGGGAACCAAACTGTTGATTATTACATGTATTAACTATGATCTAATTAGTAGTGAGGAAAATGCTATATGCAGAAATGCCACCTGGAGGGGGCACAGCAATATTAAAAAAAAAATCTTTTTGCTGGTGCTTTAATGCCCCTCCTGAGGATCCCCCTTAGTCATAGTAGGATACAGGCAGTGTGTGTTTGAAGGGGCAAGAGGGTGCAAGGTGTTAAACTCAGTCCACAACTGTAGCATCTCCCATAAGAACTATATGTTTGCCTGCCACACTGCATTTAATCCCTTGAACCCTACCTCCGCTTTTCCCACACTGTCTGCATTTAACCCCTTCTGCCCTCTCTTACCCTACCTACACACACAGTCTGCAATTAACCTTTTGTGCCCATTACATCTGCTTCTAACCCCCTACTCTCTACAAACACCGTCTGCAATTAAGCTCACACTATTTTTGAGTGCTGGGTACACATGCCCTGCATATGAGGGGCAACCAAGGGAGTGGGTTTTTTTGGGGGGAGAACTCAAACTGGCTCAACAGGGGGTGCAAGGACTAAAAGTTCCCAGGGCAGCCTGCCCGTGGGCACTTGACAGACAGGCTGCGACGAGTGATGGGTGCTGTTTACACAAGGCAATACCTCCAATACAGTAAGTGAGGGGCATCCCTCCAATACAGCCAGTGAGGGGCATCCCTCATTACAGCCAGTGAGGGGCATCCCTCATTACAGCCAGAGAGGGGCATCCCTCCATTACAACCAGTGAGGGGCATCCCTCCAATACAGCCAGTAAGGGGCATCCCTCATTACAGCCAGTGAGGGGCATCCCTCATTACAGCCAGAGAGGGGCATCCCTCCATTACAACCAGTGAGGGGCATCCCTCCAATACAGCCAGTAAGGGGCATCCCTCATTACAGCCAGTGGGGGGCATCCCTCCATTACAACCAGTGAGGGGCATCCCTCCATTACAACCAGTGAGGGGCATCCCTCCAATACAGCCAGTAAGGAGCATCCCTCATTACAGCCAGTGGGGGGCATCCCTCATTACAGCCAGTGGGGGGCATCCCTCAATACAGCCAGTGAGGGGCATCCCTCCAATACAGCCAGTAAGGGGCATCCCTCATTACAGCCAGTGGGGGGCATCCCTCATTACAGCCAGTGGGGGGCATCCCTCAATACAGCCAGTGAGAGGCATCACTCATTACAGCCAGTTAGGGGTAACAGACACTGCAGCACTCCTCACTTGTCCTTGCTCCACTCCAACTTCTAGCTACTCGGCTTCTTAAAGTGGCACCACTATACTTAACATCAGGAGTCCTTAAAGCGACATAAACACCTCCAAGCACCCCAGAACCCGACACTGGGGCCCAAATCGGGATTGTCCTGTGAAAATCGGGACATTATACAACATTTGTCTTTGATTATGGCCCCAGGACACATGGGATCTCAGAAAGGATACGCCCGCTCCTCTTCGTGGGATGTTGGATTTCACCCCCTGGAGAGGCTTTACATTTTAATGAATAACCATTCTAGCTCTTTAATGTATAACATTGCATTGTTAAACATGCGTTGCAAGGACATCATGACAGATACACATAGATATTATTATATATTATATATAGTGTCCTGGGGCATAGTGCATATAGGGAGGTGTATCTATTCATGTTATTTTTAGTACATATTCCAACCTGTCAGCATAACCTGTCAGCTTGACACAATGATCACACAGTTTAATTGTGCCTTTCTCCTAACCAGAATGGACCTACTAAAATTATTTTATCACTTTTAACAGATGTTTGTGTGTCCACTTGCATTTATAACATTAAATTACACGATTGTGTAAGGGGAGCATTTATAACATTAAATTACACATTATTACATATTCACAATCCTGTTGCCAGGAAAATAAGTTTGATGTCCTGCTGTGTGAAACCTCTGGATTGCAATTGGGGGTTAAGTCGGGATGCTCCAGGAGTACTTGATTGGTCCTGGAATCTTTCAGACTTCATGGCAGACCTAATTGGTGGTTGTCCTTATTTATGTTGTACCTTACCCCAAATTTGTGCACACCCACCTGCCAGTAGACTGAATGGATGAATGGAAGTGTGAACACGCCAGGGGGATTGTCCCCCCCCCCCCTGCAGACATCACAGGGGGAACATACTGATGCTGGGACAGGTTGAGCTAACTTTTTTTTTTTTTTTTTTTTTTAACTACCAGGAGTGGTAAAGAGAAACTCAGTTTCTTCTTAAAAACACTTTTCTCCTTAACCTTATTTAAGCCTTTCATTTAAAGCATGGATACCCAACCATGCGACCCGGCACTGCTCTCACTTGTGGCCCCCAGCATCCCTAAGTAGTTAGCAAGCAGAGCTTTCCTTGCCGTGCAAGCAGCTGACCACTATAGAGCATTGTGTCAATTATTTCCGAAGCAGAAAGTGGGTCACCGATAAACGTTTCTGTAGATGTGGGTAACACAGATGCGCTACTGGTTTATCGCTGACTGTGTCTGGAGATGCCCAA
Source organism: Gastrophryne carolinensis (assembly GCA_027917425.1). Taxonomy (NCBI): domain Eukaryota; kingdom Metazoa; phylum Chordata; class Amphibia; order Anura; family Microhylidae; genus Gastrophryne; species Gastrophryne carolinensis. The sequence continues at coordinate 201,159,316 of CM051237.1, forward strand.
GTAGACTCTGCCCACCGCTTTCCTTCTTACCTGTGTTCATTTTACCTCTGCCTACCTCTACTTGCCTCTTTTCGTCTTGTCCCATCTTACCTCCGCTCCCCTCACCTCTACCTATCTCTATCAACCTGTCTCACCTCTGCTTATCCCGTCTATGCCCTCTTCTCTTCCTATCTCCCCTTTAACCACCTCCCCTCTGTCCATTGCTTCTCTTACCATCTCACTCCTACCCACCTCTTCTTGACTCACCTCTGGCTACCTCTGCAAAACTCACCTCTTTTCACTTACCATCTGCTGAACTGACCTTTCCCTTCTTCATGTTTGTCCACTCCTTTTCACCTCTACCTACCTCTGGTAACCTTACCTTTTCCACTTCATTTCATCCCACCTCTTCCTGTCACCTCTGCAAATGCATAAAGACATTCGCAGCTTACATTTTTTGCAGCCCCTTTGAAGTCGAACAATACGACAATGTGGCCCCTAGACCAAAAAAGGTTGTGCACCCCTGATTTAAAGGTTTTAGTCATGTCTCCATTTTACCTTCTTTCCTCCAGGTTGTACAATTTAAGTTCCTGCAGTCTTACCTGCTACATTTTAAGTTTAACCCTTGTAACATAAAATTTACGGAGCTGCCTCTCCTACTGTTAACTGGCAGCTACATAAATTTTAGGTACCTGGCTCTCCCAAAAAGAAAAAAACTCACACTCACCTGACCCCTCGATCAATCCTGCAAGGTCTCCTCTTCACCCGGGGCCCTCCAATACCCCCCACGGGCTCTTCCGGCTTCAGGAGAGGGCCCCCCCTGCTTCAGCCGCTACTAGCATTTACTGTAAAAAAAAAAAAAAAAGCCCCCCCGGGCATCTTCCACAACGAGGAGAGGGCCCCGGCCTCTTGTGGGCGGGATGGATCACCCCGCTTCCGGCGCTGAGCTGTTAGATGCTGAGGGTGATCACTGGAGTGCAGTTGGAGGGGTAAGGGGCTGTGATCCCCTGCCTCCCTAGCCCCCCTCCAGTGATCACCCCCGGCAGCTGTCATCGGATCACCGGGGGGGGGGGGGGGAGCATAGGATCAGAGGTAATTTTTTTTTCTGTGTCTGTGTCCAAGGCTTAAGGGCTGGTGGCTGGAGGGTGACTTGCCATTAACCCCAAGCCCCCCATTATCTGCCTCTCCGAAGCCCAGGGGGGCAGAAGAGCCCGGGGCCAATATTGCACAGGGAAACCCATTCCAATAAGACTTTAAAGTGCAGACAATAACAGTATATGATATAAATGCAAGTGCCAGCAGAGAGAAAATAAATGGTTAAATCTCACGTCATAAGATAACACCCAGGGCAACAGTCAGGCCAACCTCAATGAAAAATGTCTGCGCACGCAGCCCCCATGCTGCTTCAAGGACAAGGGTGTTATCTTATGACGTGAGATTTAACCATTTATTTTCTCTCTGCTGGCACTTGCATTTATATCATATACTGTTATTGTCTGCACTTTAAAGTCTTATTGGAATGGGTTTCCCTGTGCAATATTAGGTAGTGTTTTAGGTTTATGTGTTTTTCATGCATTTGCACTTTATATATTGATATTTTTGTTTATATTGGATTATTGTATATACACTTTTTTTGCACATATTTTTGCCATATATATTATTAATATTTTTGTAGTATTGGTTTTATGAAATTGCACATATATTTACATGTGGTTAGGATTTTTTGTGCCGGCACAAAAAGGATGGGTTATTACTATTCTAGGATAATTAATATTATTCACCCATAGGACAGTTATTAAAGAGGCCCTTAGGGGCCATACACATTGATATAGATACATTTGGCCATACTGGTTGTTTTTAAATTTGTCTTGTGGTGTATGTGTTTTAATTTTTTTTTTTTTTTGTACTAATAAAATCATTAATATATACTGTTGATTGTAGTGGTGCTTCCTTTGGGAGATTGGTGTGTTCTTTGCACGCCCACTCCAAATTATTGTGGAGTGCTTTCAGATTTAGTTTGTTTACTTGTTTGCATAATTGTATTTTAGGAAAATGTGTTTTTATTCTGCTTTTTTATAGTTTCTTTAGGGGAATCTTGTGCAACCAAAGAGTTTGTCAAGGGATTACTTCTAGAAAAATGAGCCCACTACAACAAGATGGGTACACCTAGAAAGCTTAACGTGTACTTTCACGGAATATATGTGGGAGGGTATTCCAAAGGGTTGTTTTGGTTGAAAAATTGCAAGGTGTGCACTTTTCAAGTAAAATTACAGTTACACACATGCTTTACTTTTGCAGATATTTCACCCCAAATTATTGAGAATACACTAAAAAATGACAAACAAGACATTTAACGTTAAAGCCCTTTAATGTTAAAAGCCCTTCAAAAATCAGTTGAACATGTGTAGCACAAAATATTCAACAAATGGTCTGGCAAAAAAGGGCGACAAAAACTCTAGGTAGGCTGGCAGTTAAAGGGTTCAATCAAATGAGTCTAGTTCGGTTGCTATGAATCCTAGGAGGCATCCCAATTTGGGTTGCCCCACAGCTAGCAATTCAACACCCAAAAAGCACACTCATCTAGAAACTTCTTTAGTCAAATGTAGCACATTATGTGCATACAGATGTGTCATTCCCCTTTTACTACCACTATCTGTGTTAGGATCTCCTCCCTGTGGCACCTTGGAATAGAAAATGACTGGCTGGGTAAGTCCTCTCTTCTTTCTACTTTAACATCTGCTTCTGTACCTCCTACTACTTTCTTCTTATTACACTTATGGCATGTGCATTCTAATAGGTGAATTACCAAAAGGGGGTGTCACGATAAACTTACCTTCCCGGTCCGGTGGTGTTCTTGGTCGCCGTGCCTGGGTCCTTGTCGCCCAGCAGCCACATCAGCTGCCAGTGCTGACTTGGGCGACGCCGAGTACGTCCTCCGCTCGTGTCCGCATCCCCGCCTGGAGGTTAGATTAGAGGGCCAACTGGAGGTTAGGGCCAATGAGGCCTAACTATACTATGGGTGAATGAATTGGCCAATCAGCCCATAGTTTTTATCTGGGCCAATGAGCCCTAGTGTTCCTCTGACCAATCCCATCTATTTCCCTTCTTTAAAGGTTTTCCCAGCTCACTCTCTCACTCCCGGAAGTGATAGCGTGCTGCTGGGTGTTATAGTGCCTGTGATTTTCTGATCATTTCCATTGCCGACCTTGTTTTGCCTTACCACTCAGTGACTGCTGCCTGGACCGACACCTCCCTGAACCCTGACCACCCATCTTTTTCCTTGTGCTGTGTACCCGTTGACCTCCCGGCTTAACAACTTCATCCCATCTCTTGTTTCTCCCTTGGTGCTGCGTATTGTGAGGATTGATTACCTCTGTATGGCCCCGGCTTACCCAACGTCACCCAGTCTTGCCTTTGGTACATCCGCCTTCACCCATGTAAGTTCACAACCTTTGTGAACTAAGTCCAGGGGGCAACCGTGTTCGGTGAGGCGTATAAAGTGTCCCGGCAAACAGGGGCTTGGCTATAGGTGAAGCTAGCACCGGAGATCAGGGGTTGCGGACCCACCTAGAAGGTGGGTGTCCCACAGGGCTTGACAGGGGCTATTGACCACTATGCTTTCATTTAACCCCTCAACTCAAGAAGTAGGTGCCTGTGCCTGCCCCCCCCCCTCGCGATGGTAGGACAACCTGTCCACTGAGATACCGGTAGCATGCCTGTACTGTAGACCTACACTATCGACAACTCAGCAGGGGCGGCCTACCGGCATTTTGTCAGACGGGCACTGTCCTCTCAGGGGGTGCGGTCGGAGCCCAACCCTAAGCCCAGGTCCTACCAAACCACCCACCCTACCACCTGCCTGTCCACCTACCTGCCTCACTTTCCCAGCCACCTACCCATCTATCCACCCAACAACCTCTCCACTCATTTGCCCACCTACTCATCCATCCATCCGCACACCTACCTGGCTGCCCACCCACCTACCAACATTCATCCAACCTGCCCTTCCGTTCATCCAACAGTCTGCCTATCCACCTACCTGCCCTTCCACCTATCAAGACCGCTTCTTCAATTTTTATGTAAGAACTCCTTATTTTTCTTATTAGTCTCTATCCTATGTGGGGGCCCGCTCTGGTAGACGGCAGGATGTTTGCAGTATAGAGGCACAGAGGAGAACGTGATAACTTAAAGTCCGTGATTATTCACACAAAATCCATAAACAAAATGTCTTTTTGGGTTACATCGCCTTTTCAGGAAAATACAGCAGAAACGAACCAGACAGGCCAGCCTGCACAGGAGTTTTCAGCCAGGCCCACAGAGTCTCACTTCACATGTCAGCTCCAGACACCCCCCCCCCCCCCCCACAGCTGACTCCCCAGGCTATTTATGCGGCCTGTGAAACCCGGACCTGGGTAGGGGATGGAGCCCCACCCTGCTCTACTCCATCCCAGTAAAACCGTCCCGGATTAGCCTTTTGGCTATACTAAAACTTCAGCACCAGACTGCCATTAGCAACTGATGCTGGGAAACAAACTACACGGCTTTACTGCACCAAGGCCAGGTACCTTGGTGCCACATACCTTCCGTCAATGACGGCACCTTGCACCTTACCACATACCCCCCCTTTGTTCAACCCTGAGAGGGTGGACACATGACAAACAATGTGCCTGGGATAGGGCATCCGCATTACCCAACATCCGTCCCGCTCTGTGCTCTACCGAGAATTTGAAATTTTGCAAGGTCAGGAACCACCGGGTGACCCTGGCATTCCTGTCCTTAGCCTGGCACATCCATTTGAGGGGAGAATGGTCCGTAATCAAACGAAACCTTCTCCTCAACAAGTAGTAGCGAAGAGACTCAAGGGCCCACTTAACGGCCAGGCACTCTCTCTCCACTATACTATACCGGGTCTCTGCGGTTGTCAGCTTGCGACAACTTCCTGAGACAGTACTGCACCGAGACCTACCTTGGAGGCATCGGTCTGCACTATAAACTCCCTCCTAAAGTCGGGTGTCACTAACACCGGAGACCCACACAGGGTAGACTTCAAAGTGGAGAACGCTTTTTCGGCCTGTTCATTCCATCTCACCATGACAGACTTGCGTCCCTTTAACAGGTCTGTCAAAGGTGCTGCTACGGTGGCAAAATTGGGAATGAACCTCATGTAATACCCTACTAGCCCCAGAAATGACTTTACTTGGCGGGTAGTGTTAGGACGTGGCCAGCTACGGATGGCTTCTATTTTGTTAACCTGGGGCTTGACCACTCCTCGCCCAACTACATAGCCCATGTATTTAGTCTCTTCCAAGCCTAAGGCACACTTTTTGGGGTTTGCCGTCAAACCAGCCCTCCTGAGGGAATCTACTACGGCTTGGACGTTGGGCAGGTGACTTTCCCAATCCGTACTATGGATGATGATATCGTCCACATATGCCGAAGCATACCGACAATGTGGCCGGAGGACAATATCCATTAACCTTTGGAGCGTAGCGGGAGCGTCATGTAAACCAAAGGGTAATACCTTGTACTGGAACAGTCCCTCTGGTGTGATAAAGGCTGTTTTCTCTTTGGCAACCTCAGTCAAGGGTACCTGCCAGTACCCTTTTGTGAGGTCCAAAACAGAAAAATACCGGGCTTGGCCTAGCTTCTCAATAAGCTCATCTACTCAGGGCATAGGGTAGGCATCAAACTTGGAAACTTCGTTAAGTTTGCGGAAATCAATACAGAACCGCAACGTACCATCGGGCTTGGGAATCAAGACTATTGGGCTGGCCCACTCATTCTTTGACTCTTCAATCACATCTAACCTGAGCATCTGCTGCACTTCTTCCGCAATAGCTTGTCGCCGGGACTCAGGTACTCGGTAAGGCTTCAACCGGATCTTGACCTGCGGTTCTGTGACAACGTCATGTTGGATGACAGAAGTGTGCCCAGGGAGTTCTGAAAACACATCCGTGTTTCTGCTGACAAACTCCCTGGCTTCCTGGGCCTGTCTGGAGGACAGGTTGTCGCCAGCTCTCACCTCAACTACTGCTTCTCTAACAGCAGACTGAGGGACGGGAAGCTCCACCCCTAACATACCTGGTCGGGGACTGTCACCCACAGGGGTCTCTCTGTCTTTCCACAGCTTCAGCAGGTTTACATGGTACACCTGCTCTGGCTTTCTCCGCCTGGGCTGATGTTACTTGTAAGTCACTTCCCCAACTTTTCCAACCACCTCATATTGACTTCCACCTAGTCAAAAATTTACTGTCCACTGTGGGCACCAGAACCAAAACCCTGTCACCTGGGTTAAAGTTCCGTACCTTAGCCTGCCGGTTATAAACCCTACTTTGGGCCCGCTGTGCTGCCTCCATATGATCCCTCACCAGCGGCAACGCGGCCTCTATCCATTTCTGTAACTGAGTAACATACTCTACCACCATATAAGAGCTTGAAGGGCGAGAAACCAGTAGAGGCCTGGGGCACCTCTCGCACTGCGAACATCAGATAGGGCAGAAGCAAGCCCCAATTCTTTTTTTTTAAAAAGGGGGGCTTTTGTTCGGGGGTCCACTTTAGTCCTCTCCGTCTGTCCAACCTAATACGTGGGCTCTCGCGGTGGGGGCCAGTGGATCCTCGTGACAAGAGGGGCCTCTAAGTCACTCACTGGAGATTATCCTTGTATTAGGGTTTGTATTTATTTGGGTATAAGAATTATTAAATAAGACATATAATATACAACTTGTATTAGCAGTCATACATATTTCATGGGTACTTTAAGTTTTTTACACAGTCTCTGAGGTTGATGATCCTTTTGTACATTTTGTACTCTTTTCTAGATCCGTTTGCTTATAATCCCTCCAGTTTGTAGCAATTTGGGTTTTAGGTCCACAGTTTGTAGCAAGTTGTGGCTGTTTAAGTATTTTTTAGTAGAGGTTGGTACTCCAACACAGACGCGTTTCGCCGTAGCTTCTTCAGTGTGTGGGTCCATTCATTCTGATTGTAATATATTATTTGAGGGCAAAATTAATGTCGGATCTCAGTAATATCAGCAATCATAGTCAAAGTACAATATATTAATTGGTAACAGTGTACATTTTAGTTACTTACATAGCATACATGTGTCTGTAGTCACCTGAGCGTCTGAGGTTTGGTTGCAGCGGTTCTTCCCAGTTTTAGTGTGGGGATTCATGTAGGTTTGTCGCCTTTAAACATTGGTGCCAAATTTTGGAAATAAAGGTAAATTGAAATCAGTGGATAGGTATTAGTGAGGCTATCTAGTGCCACCCTCTAGCCAGTTAATGTAACAATACCGTTCTGGCCATTTGGGGGGGTATGTGAAAGACAGAGTCTTTATGAATCTAATGGTTTAGCCGCTTACCTCTGTATGGGGATGTTGGTGTGTGGCCAAGTAACCGGCACCCTCAAAATTCTGAGGGTGGTCCTGCAGGATCACAGCGTGTGGTGGCTATTTTTAGCTGGTGTCCTCACTGTATACGTGGCTCTTCTCCGAGCGGTACTGTGTGGAGAGGTGGAAGCATGTGTAGCGATTATGTCTATAAGTCAGTCCTGCAGTGTGCCCGGGGCAGCCGAGTGCAGGGTGGGTGGGGTTACATGCACCCGCGTGTCCTGCTCGGTCCCTGATAGGTGGTTGGTATCAGGGGCGGAAGTGCGTATATCGCGCTTCCTCCCGGAGCGGCCCCGTCCGGTTACTGGCTCCGTGTTCACATTAGAGTGAACTGTCGGCGGCGGCCATGTTTAGGGTTAAAGTGTGTACCTGGGTTGATGTCCCAATTCTTCCCATCCTTGGCGACCACCCGTTTTAACATGGTTTTTAAAGTTTGGTTAAACCTTTCTACCAGGCCGTCCGTTTGCGGGTGGTAAACGGTCGTCCGCAATTGTTTCACCTGCAATAACTTACAGAGCTCCTTCATTACCTTGGACATAAAAGGGGTACCTTGATCGGTTAGGAACTTTTTAGGTATACCCATTAGGGAAAACATTTCTATAAGCTCCTTAGCAATACGTTTGGCTGAGGTGTGTCATAGGGGCACTGCCTTGGGATACTGCGTGGCATAGTCCAAGATTACCAGAATATGTTGGTGCCCTCTAGCGGATTTTGGCACTGGACCCACCATATCCATAGCAATCCGCTCAAAGGGCACCTCAATAACTGGGAGAGGAGGGGACTACGGTAATGAGGCTGGTTATCTGACATGTTGGGCAGGACTCACAATATCTCTCCACCTCCTTGTACACACTGGGCCAGTAGAATCGTTGAAGAATTCGGTTCTGGGTTTTCTGCTGGCCTAGGTGTCCCCCTAGAACATGTTGGTGGGCCAAATCCAACACAAGCTTGCGATAAGGATTGGGTACCACCAACTGTTCCACAACCTCTTCATGTACCTTGTTTACCCGGTACAGCATACCTTGGTGAACCACAAAGCGAGGAAACCTTAACTCAGCCCCTGGCTGTTGTGGTTCACCTTCTACCTCAAGTACATTCTCCCAGGCCCGAGATAGGGTCGGGTCCTGGTGTTGTGCTGTACCAAAACTACCCATGGAGACATGGAGATCTGCCAACTCTGGACCTGTTGACAAATCTTCCACATCTCCTACCATAACACTCAGTGGGGTTGACTCCCCCCCCTCCACTGTAGTGGCAGTTACCCCTACCGTTGTCCCTTCTGACTCCGGTTCCCAAGGTTCCGGGGTCACCCCTGAGTAGGGCCAGTCTATTGGGGACACATCCGCCTTGCGGGTTTCCGGAACTCCCAGCTTGGTCCATAGTGACATGAACCCCGGAAAGTCTCTCCCAATAATAAGTTCGTATGGGAGTTTAGCGGCGATGGCGACTCCGTGGATCCAGCTGCCGGACACGGTGATTAGAGTCACTTGTGCTGTGGCATAATCTCTCAAGTCCCCATGTATGCACAAGACCCCGGTTTTCCGCCCCGTGTATTCATCGGGCAGTGCCATGGCAGGTCTCACCAGGGTAACCATACTCCCTGAGTCCAGAAGGGCCACAGCCAGGGTATCCCCCACCTTCACCTGACAGAGGTGATTTTGCCCCACAACCTCAGGGACACCGGTGGCACACAGTCTCCTGGCATACATTGAGGGGCGGTAACCAAAGTTCACGTCCATGGGCTCCCCCTGGTGGGGACAATTGGCTCTGATATGTCCCGGCTCCTTACACCCCCAACACAACACCGGGGCAGGGACTTTGGGGGGTAGGTCCTGAGGGGGTTTAGGGGACACCACTCACTTGGGCTGGGGAGGGGACCTCCGGGGTTTCCCTGAATCCATCCCCGTAGAACCCCCTTGCAAGTTCCTGGTGGCCTCATATCGCTCTACTTAATCCACCATCTCTAGAGCGTTGCCGGGGGATACCTGGCCAACCCAGTGCTGGAGAGGGTGTGGTAACACCCTACAGAACATGTCTGCCAGCAAGCGGTCCAACATGGCAGTGGGGCTTAATATCTCTGGTTGCAGCCATTTGCAGCAAGTGCAGCAGTTTATAGTATTGGGGTCTGGCGGGCTCTGCCGACTGATAGCTCCACTGATGCACCCGCTGAGCCCGAACCCACACATTCACCCCTAGTCTGGCCAGTATCTCACCCTTCAGAGTCGGGTAATCAGCGGCTTGGTCGTCTGGAAGATCAAACAACACCTGCTGGGGTCCAGATGCCAGAAAGGGAGCGATGACGTCAGCCCACTGGTCACGAGGCAACTTCTCCCTTGCAGCCACCTTTTCAAACACCGCCAGGTAGGTCTCGACATCATCCGAAGGGGTCATCTTCATAATCGCTATGTGGACGGCTTTCCGGGCGTCGGGGACACTTTTGGGTGCTCCTGCAGCTTGCAACGCCATCACATGTTGTAACAGAAGCTGGTTGGTCTCCTGCTGCTGCTTGTTGGCCTCGCGCTGCTGCAGATTACGACAGCCTCTATTTTGTCTGCGGTCACAGGTAACAGCTTGGCAGGCTTAATGTAGGACATCCAAAAAAAAAACGTTTTCGTCGGTTGCTCCTAGCAACGGCATCACTGTTTTGCCCGCATCTTCCACCAAATGTAGTAGCCCGCTCTGGTAGGCGACAGGATGTTTGCTGTATAGAGGCGAACATGATAACTTAAAGTCCGTGTTTATTCACACATAATCCATAAACAGATCGTCTTTTTGGGTTACATCACCTTTTCAGGAAAATACAGCAGAAACGAACCAGACAAGCCAGCCTGAACAGGAGTTTTCAGCCAGGCTCACAGAGTCTCACTTCACATGTCAGCTCCAGACCCCCCCCCTCCCCCCCCCCCCAGCTGACTCCCCAGGCTATTTATGCGGCCTGTAAAATCCGGACCTGGGTAGGGGATGAAGCCCCACCCTGCTCTACTCCATCCCAGTAAAACCGTCCCGGGGTAGACTTTTGGCTATACTAAAACTTCAGCACCAGACTGTCATTAGCAACTGATGCTGGGAAACAAACTACACGGCTTTACTGTACCAAGGCCAGGTACCTTGGTGCCACATACCTTCCGTCAATGACGGCACCTTGCACCTTACCACACCTACTAAAATGGTTGAAAACACAGATCTTTGTATCTTTTATTTAGATTACAAATGTATAAATATATAAAATGACCCACAGGTAATTAAGATGACTTTTATTTTATATCTCTCTATATCTATTTGTTTTATATCTCCACGGTAAATCTCTTTTCAGGTTCCTGCAGCAAAGCCTTACTGCTGTTGTTGCGTCTGTTAAACATCTGTTACCTACCTGTTTTTTCTTTGGATTAAATATGATCTTCTTCTCAGGTTACACAAAGATGAAAAACCTGATGAAGCAAGGAGGAAAACATAAAATGCTGTGACTTAGTATATCATTTTCCTATCTTCAGTATCTATGGCAGTACTATGGCAATACACAAATAAATTGTCACATATCTACAAATATGGCAGTATTATGCATACATTTATTGAGATGTGTATGTATGTGTATGTATATATAGTACTTCTTTCATAGAAAACTCCCACACGCAGTGCCACAGGCCAACCCTTTCTTAAACCGGACCTTCACCCTGAATAAGAGCATATCTTGTATGTTTCCCACACCCTGTACATACAGATTGCTCACATTAAAAAACATCCTACCTGCATCTACTGCGTGTTATGAGCCTTTAAACCTACAAGATGGTGGCACCTGGAGTGTCAGGCTGCCTGCAGACAGGAAGTGTCTTCTGACAGTAGCGCTCTGCATTCTGGGATTGCTGTCCTTTTCCTGACCCAAGCTCTACTCTGTCTATACAAAGCACTGAGGCAAGTTGGCGCTGTCCATATCCTAGAGTCCTAAACAGAGTTGCAGCCCAGCGGAGGTAAGAATAAAAAGTAAGCGACTAAAAACCTAAAATATTTAAATTTTATATGCTGGGGAATAGTTTTTTTAAGAGTTTAGGCTTTTAATGAAATGATGCTGAAGGTATGGTTTAAGCTAGCTGACCTGTGTTACTCACTGATTTGCTAAATGCAATAAAGAGTTGGAATTTTATAACCGCTGTGATATATGACATTTCTGTGATTTGGACCAGAACATGAAGTGGAAAACCTAGACCATTCTAAACAGAAAACATGGTGGAAACCATGACAATGCTATGTCCTGATTAAACTGAATAAATTTGGCCTGGCAAGCAATGTTTGTAGGAGGCATCCCAATTTGTTATGACCCATGGTGTTAACATAAAGAGATATGTAATAGATCAAAGCAATCCATCCCCATCCAGGAGCAATTAGATTAGCAACTCTGAAGGTGGAATCTCTAGTTTGGGCCTTTCTTGTTTCAATCGAATACGAACATGATAACCCCTCTCTTGTGGCAGACGTCCACAGAGAAGGAGTCTGGTCCAGGGCCCTCTCCCTCAAGGTGAACTGTTATCTGGTCAGAAAGTCACCTTAAACCTCTTACATTCCAGAATATGGATATCACAGATATAACAGAGACACGCATGATCCTTCCTCCTGATGAAAATCACTGCATTGGCACCATATTTACTATATCCTATTGATGACCACCACCATCTTGGTGCCTGACATCTGTCTTGTTGCCCCTGGTTTAAAATCCTTATCCAGACATGTGCTAATTCCCCCCTCCCCCTTTACTGCACCATGGGAACAGAGTAAAATGAGCCTGTTCAAAACATCTAAAAATCTCACATTATACGTAAAAAGCTTTTGAGTGTTTTAGGTAAAGCTGCCGACTTTGCTTCTGTCTCAGTGTGGCTGAGCTGGGAAGGGCATGTCATGAAGCATCTTTGAGTCATGTGGGACCTCTGTGGTCAGGGACAGTTGAGAGTGGCTGTTAGACCACTTTTTGTGTGGTCCTGGAGAAATTAAACTGAGAAAAATACAGTTTTGAGAGTACTCACATGTAAAACGGATATTATGAGTGTGACATACACTCCGCTTCCAGTCATGACATCTGGGTAATCTTCAGTAGAGGACGAACTTCTGCAGAGATGAATGCAAAAAAAGGAGCTCCTCCCGGTCCATAAATACCTGGGACCTCCCACCAATTCCCCAGTGTAAGATAGCAGTAAGGGGACCAGGAAGAGCCAATTATAACAAAACTAACAAAATAAACAATGGTTCACCATATAAAAAATCCGGAATACCAAAAGGGTGGGGTGAAGCGGAGTGTATGTCACACTCATAATATCCGTTTTACAGGTGAGTACTCACAAAACGGTATTATTCCAAGTGTGACATACACTCCGCTTCCACAGTCATGACATCTGGGACATCCAATAGCAGTGCCCGTCATGGGTGGGAACCCAAAACAGTAAAAGAATGCACCAACTTAAACCACTGCAGCTTGCAGAACCTTGCGGCCAGAAACAGCATCCGCTGAAGCCCGCACATCAACCTTGTAAAACTTGGAAAAAGTATGAATGGAGGACCAAGTAGCAGCCTTACAAACTTGGTCAACAGAAGGCTGGTGCTGAAAAGCCCAGGACGCACCAACAGCACGAGTAGAACGTGCAGTGACCTTAAAAGGGGGAGTCCTCCCCTTAGCAGAATAGGCCCCAACAATGGCCTGATGAATCCATTTGCTAATGTTAGACTTAGCGGGCGCCAAACCTTTCCTGGGCCCACAGGGCACCACGAAAAAGGCGTCCGTCTTAACACAGCGAACAACATCCAAATTGTGCAAGACCCTCTCCTTGTCATTGCTAGGCTTAGGGCACAAGGAAGGGAGAACAATATCCTGATTGAGATGGAAGGCAGATACCACCTTAGGAAGGAAATCTGGCTTAAAGTGGACCAACACCCAGGATTTTGACTATCCTGGGTTTTGGTCCACTTCGGCGGGGCACCCCGATCGGGGGTGCCCCGCTGTGTGAAACCCCCCAGAAACCCCAAAAAACTCACCTCTCAACGCTCCCACGTGAACGCCGCAGCCAATCCCCGCCAACGTCCAGGCGGGGATCAGGAACGTCCAAGCCGCTTCCACCGCCGCCGCCTCCCGCGCGTCACTCTCGGCGCGCGCGCGCGCGCCCCCGCCGGCCAGACGTGCGCGCGGGAGGCGGCGGCGGATCAGGTAAGAGGTTTTTGGGGTTTCTGGGGGGTTTCACCCCGCGGGACATCCCGATCTCGGATGTCCCGCGGGGTGGGAGGTGATCGGCCCGGGAATCTTATAGATTTCCGGGCCGATCACCCCTGGGTGTTGGTCCTCTTTAAAGCGAAAGACCACCTTGTCCTGGTGTCTTTCAAAGTAAGGGGCCTGAATTGACAGAGCCGCCAACTCAGAGACATGCCGAACAGAGGTAATAGCCACCAAGAAGGCAACCTTTTGAGTGAAAACAGAAAGAGCAATATCCTGTAACGGCTCAAAAGGAGGACCCTGGAGAGCCGAAAGAACCAAGTTCAAATCCCAAACAGGAACCATAGCCTTCCGAGGGGGCCGAACATGAGTAACCCCCTGGAAAAAAAGTCATAACCAGCGGGTGTAATGCAAACGATCTTTGGAAGAAAACAGACAGAGCCAAGACCTGCCCTTTCAAGGTACTAAGCTGGAACCCAAGAGCCAGACCGTGCTGAAGAAACTCCAAAACCCTAGGAATCGAAAACACCCTGCAAGGCAAAGCCCTAGCCTCACACCAGTCAATATAGGACCGCCAAGTCCTATAGTAAATGCCAGAAGAGGACCGCTTCCTAGCTCTAAGCAAGGTCTGAACAACAGCCTCAGACAAAACTTCCTCCTTCAGAATGAAGGTTTCAGCAGCCAAGCCGTCAAAGCCAGCGTTTGTAAATTGGGGTAAAGAAGTTGACCCTGAGAAATCAGATCCGGAAACATGGGAAGCCGGTACTGATCTACCGCCAACCTTACAACGTCTGCGTACCAAACCCTTCTTGGCCACCTTGGAGCCACCAGAATTGCTGGTGCCCCTTCCAGAACCAGTTTGCGAACCACCTTGCCCACCATGGAGAAGGGAGGAAACAGGTACAGAAACCCCAGATACTTCCAGGCAAGGGATAAGGCATCCACTGCCAGAGCTAGAGGATACTGAGATAGAGACACAAAGGCCGGGAGTTTGTGATTGTGCCGTGAGGCAAAGAGATCCACCTCCGGGGTCCCCCACTTGTGACAAAGGGACCGAAAAACCCCGGGGTTGAGAGACCACTCCCCTTGGCGAGAGGACCCCCTGCTCAGGGAATCCGCCTCCATGTTTTCCACTCCCGGAATGTAGACTGCCGAAATGCAAGGAACATTGCTCTCCGCCCAGTGCAGGATCAGAGAGACCTCCCTGAGGACACTCCTGCTGCGAGTCCCTCCTTGGTGATTGATGTAGGCTACCGCCGTCCGATTGTCTGATCGAGCCTGAACCGGTAGACCCTATAAGTGTGACGTCAGCCGTGACAGGACAAGCTGGATGGCTCTGAGCTCTAAGACATTGATGGGGTTGTGAGCCTCCTGTGGACCCCACACCCCGCTGAACTGATGACTTTTCCAGAAACCTCCCCAGCCCGACAGGCTGGTATCCGTGGTAACCGTCTCCCAGCGAGGAACCAGAAAGGATCTGCCCCTCAACAGGTTGTTCGACACCAGCCACCACCAAAGGGACTGCCGAACCCTGGGAGACATCCTGAACAGTTGATCCAAGGACTGCGGACACCTGTCCCAATGCGTCAATAGGTGAAGTTGGAGAGATCTCATGTGAAACTGAGCAAATGGGATTGCCTCGAAGGATGCCACCATCAATCCCACCAGTTTCATCCCCAGTCGGATAGAAGGGCAAGGAATGGCCAGAAGAAGGCGGATCAGATCATGAATCCCCTGCACCTTGGACTGAGGCAGAAACACTCTGGCCAGAATGGTATCCAGATTCATGCCCAGAAATGAAATCTCCCTTGATGGGGAGAGAGAGGACTTGGGGCAGTTGATCACCCACCCGAACCTCTCCAGGGTCGACAGCACCTGGTCTGTGTCCAGCTCCGCCTGCCGGAGGGAAGAAGCTGAGATTAGCAGGTCGTCCAGGTAAGGCACAATGCGAATGCCCTGAGCTCTGAGCAGTGCTATTATGCCCGCCAGAACCTTGGTGAAGACCCTCGGCGCAGAGGTCAAAAGCTAAGGAAGTGGCTCACAGGAACTTACAACCCGACGAATCCGCAGCAGCTGCAGTAGCAACAGCAGAACGTCCAATATGGCCACCGGCAGAGCTAGAGAAGTGGAGAGGTGAGGGAGAAGGGGGGCGGGCCAGAGCAGAACATGCGCTCGCCAGGCCACGCCCCCTCACAGCTAACCCAGCAACGCGGATCCCAGCCAGTCGCTGGGTCGCCGCAAGGCGCCAAAAGGAGGGGGAGGGGCGACCGCGCCGAGGGCCCGGCCCCGCCCCCTCCCCAGACCACAGCCTGAGGGGGAGAAACATAAAAAAATAAATGACAACTGTGGGAAGAAGCGCCCCCCCCCCCCCCGGAGGTTAAGGAAGGGACCCAGAGGGGGAAGGATTCCTAAACCAGGGTCTGGTCAGAGGAAAGGGCAAGGGACAGGGCATCCCAAACCGGGATCACCAACCCGGAAATCCGCCTACCCCTTGTAATGGGGTCTCACGGGGGGCCAAAAGCTCCTTCAACACCAATTAGGTGCTGCCTACCCTCACCAGGACCTGCAGCCAAGGCTGGGAGGCTCACATAGGGTTAACTTAGAAAAGATCCTGGCAGCAATAGGGACAAAAATGGCCGGGCGCGAGCCCGGATTACCTGCAAGTAAGAGAAGTCTTCATCTTCTGTCTTGCTCGCCTTCCTGCAGAGAAGGAACTGGGGAATTGATGGGAGGTCCCAGGTATTTATGGACCGGGAGGAGCTCCTTTTTTTTGCATTCATCTCTGCAGAAGTTCGCCCTCTACTGGAGATTACCCAGATGTCATGACTGTGGAAGCGGAGTGTATGTCACACTTGGAATAGGGAATATTTTGAAATATGGCTTCTGCAATAGCTTCTACCCGGCTCTGCAGGAAATGCAGGCGAGGCACATGTGAAATGCATCCGATGAGCTGCTTGCCCAGACTGTCTCTTTAAGAGCAGCCAATAAGCTTAGGTCCCCTATCACTAAAGTGTAGACTCCCTTTTCCCAGGCTGACCAGCCCTGTATAGGCAAATGGGTAGCATATATAGCTATGCATGCATTGCAACTACTGAAAAGGCAGTTAGTCATCTGTTTGGCTGTACATGACAGTATATAGATTTACAATGCTAGATGCTAAATTACATAATCTACAAACTTACAGTCACTGGCGCAATAAAGTGTGGTTAAAGGTTTTTTATCTGAACCAATTGTTACACTAGATTCTATTTACATCAAACTACCGGACACATCTTTTTATTTCAAGTGGAAGCCAGGGAAAATATAAAAAATTGTTATGTATTTTAGAACTGTAAAATGTGTCTTTACTGTATAAGAAACATTTCTAAATATTCTGCAAAGGGTTAGTACCATTTAGATCTTCATTAACAATACTCACTGTCGCAGCTTCATTATCACAAGCTCTCACTCGACCCTGTTGGACAACAGCCATTCCTGTCTGCACATCCCTCTCAGGGTTAGCTGAGGAATGACATAACAGTATAGCTGTACGCAGGATTACCTCTGACGTCTGTGTTCTATATACATCCAAAGCCATGCCCAGCTGGCAATCGCAGTGTCAGAGCTGCTGGGAAGTGTAGTCTTTTGTTCTTATGAAGCTGAAAGTCCTTCCTGCTTCCAAGCTTTCAAATGTACAGCAGTTCCAAAACATTATTAAGGGGGGAACTTCAGGGTTGTTTTTTTTATTTTTTACACCATGGAGTGAGGACTGTGGGGATTTTTTGTGCTTGGCCTTAACTTTTGCTTTAACCCTTTAAGCGCCAATCTACGTAGCCCCTTTTCCAACTGTTAATCACCATACACATAATTGCCATTTTCCCTAGTTTACAGCCAAAAAAAAAAGAAAAAAAAAGCCAGAATCCAGCACCGGGGGTCTCCTGAACTTCCTGGGGAACCCGATTCTAAGTCCAGGGTCCTCAGTGGGGCAGAGAAAACTGATAAGATACCAATACTGATTGTGATGCTGGGAGTGAGCGGCGGAAACCAACACTGATCACTAGAAATCAGGAACGGGGGAAAGGAAACAGTACTCCGGCCCGTCCCTGGCTTCCAACAACAACTTCCGGGCTGGTTTTGCTGGAGAGGGGGAACCCTACTCTGGTTTTGTTTGTAATTGTTAGGGGTTTAATCCTTAAAACTATTTTAAAAAATGCATCCCCCACCCAGAGAGGGTGGACTCGATGCAGTTGTTAAATTGTAATTAGATGTATTTTACTTGAAAATCTCATAAAGTGCTTTTTTCAGTTTGGGGGCATCTCCTGGACAAGAGCGTGTGTCTACCTTTACATATACGGTACCGTTGTAAAAAAACAGGCTAATGTAACCCTTTGCCTGAAATGTTCTTGTCAAGGCAGTAACATAAAATTGTGTTATATCAAATATGTTAGCATACCTATTTGCTCTTGTATCAGCTTATTTAACTCTGGGAATATTATCTTTAAACTATGCCATCAGGAGTTGACTAGTACTGTCATCAAGAGAAGTACTAGTCACCCTCACCCACCCTTTAATAAACACTGTGCTAACCGAATAGTGCTACCTGAGTTTCCTCTTCCCTCCAGGGAAGGGAGTTGCCAGAAGGATGGGGAGGTAACAAGGAAGACATCTTTTCTAACATACAGTATGAGCAGTGCATGGCAGCCTGGTCCCAAATATTGTGGAATTATGGGACAGATAAGTATTTAGAATGCATTAAAGTGGACCAAAACCCAGGATTTTGGGGTCTGGGTTTTGGTCTTTGCCCCCGATCGGGGATGTCCCACTGTGTGAAACCCCCCCGGGTCGCCCGATATCACTCACCCTTCCTCGGTCCGATGGCACATGCACAGCCTCTCATCCAGTTGGCACACTCGGATCCGCTCCCGGCCCCTTCATCCAACAGCTCGCCTAAGGCGAGCATGCTGGCGGCCGCATTCCCTGCTATCCTTTAGCAGGGAGCATGCCCACGCTGGCCATTCACAAATGCCTCAGACTCCAGGGTGGGTTTTGGTCCACTTTAAAGGATAATTGTAGACAAATATTATTCCTTAGCTCCCTCTTTCCTTTTAAGCTCTTTAAACATTTCATTCTGTGATAATTAGTAAATATCGGTTCCCTCCATTTGCTTAGATGTTTCTAATATTAGGTAATACTCCGCCTAGTGGCAAAAGTCAGCTCTGCCAGTAGTGCATCCACCAGAATGCATTTGTACTCATTTTTCGATCCCACTCCATTGTTGGAATCAAGGATGAGATTTTGTCCATATAGGGGGGGTTCAAGCTGGCCACCCAGTAATCAGCACTGGTGACTATGCAGGCAACTCTGCGGTCTTTGCGTAGGAACTGGAGCATGTAGTTGCTCATGTGAGCCAGGCTGTCCTGAGTTAAGGAGAAGCTGTCATCGCCCGTGAGCTGTGCTGGGTGCCACCCTGCTGTGAGAGAAAGTAGTCCTCCTCAGATTCCTTCAAAACTGTCCTCTGGCTGGACATTAGCTTACCCGTCTGCTATCGGCCCAGCAACCCACCTTGCGAGCCACATTTGCACTGCCCTGACAGCAGGGAAAAATACCATTTTGTGATTACTCACCTGTAAAATGGGTATTATAAGTATGTCACACACCCCGCTTCCAATATTCATGACATGTGGGTTATGTCCAGTAGAGGGCAAACTTCTGCAGAGATGACAGTAAAAAAGAAACCCCTCCCGGTCCATAAACACCTGGGACCTCCAACACATTCCCCAGTATAGGACAGTAGTAAGGGAACCAGGAAAAGCCAAATATAAACAATCATAACACTAAAAGGTTCACCATATAAAGTATTCAAAATACCAATAAGGGCGGGATGAAGTGGGGTGTGTGACATACTTATAATACCCATTTTACAGGTGAGGAATCATAAAATGGTATTATTTCAAGTATGTCACACACCCCGCTTCCAATATTCATGACATGTGGGACATCCAATAGCAGTGTCCATCATGGGTGGGGATCCCAATACGGCAAAAAATGCACACATTTTAAACCACTGCAGCTTGCAGAACCTTGCGGCCAAAAACAGCATCCACTGAGGCCCGCACATCAACCTTATAAAACTTGGAAAAAGTATGAACGGAAGACCAAGTAGCAGCCTTACAAACTTGTTCAACAGAAGCCTGGTGCTGAAGGGCCCAAGAAGCCCCAACAGCACGAGTAGAATGAGCAGTGATCTGAAAAGGGGGAACCTTCCCCTTGGCAGTATAGGCCCCAACAATGGCCTGGCGTATCCATTTACTAATGGTAGACTTGGAGGGCGCCAAACCTTTCCTGGGCCCGGAGGGCACCACGAACAAGGCGTCCGTCTTACGAAAAGGAGAAGTAGCCACCAAATAGTACTTCACACAACGAACCATATCCAAAGAATGCAAAACCCTCTCCTTGTCATTGCTAGGCTTAGGACACAAGGAAGGGAGAACTACATCCTGATTGAGATGGAAGGCAGAAACCACCTTAGGAAGGAAATCTGGCTTAAAGCGAAAAACCACCTTGTCCTGGTGTCTCTCAAAGTAAGGGGCCTGAATGGACAGAGCCGCCAACTCAGAGACACGCCGAACAGAGGTAATAGCCACCAAAAAGGCAACCTTTTGAGTGAGCACAGAAAGTGCAACCTCCTGCACTGGCTCAAAAGGAGGCCCCTGGAGGGCCGACAGAACCAAATTCAAATCCCAAACGGGCAGCAAAGGCTTTCTAGGGGGCTGCACATGAGTGACCCCCTGGAAAAAGGTCTTAACCAGAGAATGCAGAGCAAAAGACCATTGAAAGAAGACCGCCAGGGCAGAGACCTGCCCTTTCAAGGTACTAAGCTGGAACCCCAGGTCCAGACCGTGTTGAAGAAACTCCAAGATCCTAGGAATCGAAAACACCGTGCAAGGCAAAGCCCTAGCCCCACACCAGTCAATATAGGACCGCCAAGTCCTGTAGTATATGTTAGAGGAAGATTTCTTCCTAGCCCTAACAAGAGTCTGAATCACAGCCTCAGACAAACCTTCCTCCCTTAAGATGGAGGTTTCAGCAGCCACGCCGTCAAAGACAGCGTTTGTAAATTGGGTAACGTAGTGGACCTTGAGAGATCAGATCCGGAAACAGGGGCAGCCTGTACTGATCTACCGCCAGCCTTACGACGTCTGCGAACCAAACCTTTCTTGGCCACCTTGGGGCCACCAGAATTGCTGGCGCACCCTCTAGAGCCAGCTTGCGCACCACCGTGCCTGCCATGGAGAAGGGGGGAAACAGGTACAGGAACCCCAGATCCCTCCAGGCAAGAGACATGGCGTCCACTGCCAGGGCCAGAGGATCCTGAGACAGAGACACAAACTTTGGGAGCTTGTGATTGTGACGTGAGGCAAAGAGATCCACCTCCGGAAACCCCCACTTGTGACAGAGGGACCGGAATACCCTGTGGTTGAGAGACCATTCCCCTCGGCGAGAGGATCCCCTGCCCAGGGAGTCCGCCTCCGTGTTTTCCACTCCCGGAATGTACACTGCTGAGATGCATGGAACATTGCTCTCCGCCCATGCAAGAATCAGAGAAACTTCCCTGAGGGCACTCCTGCTGCGAGTCCCTCCTTGGTGATTGATGTAAGCTACCGCAGTTTGATTGTCTGATCGAACCTGAACCGGTAAGCCCCGTAGGTGATGCGTCAAGCATGACAGAACCAACCGAATAGCTCTCAGCTCCAAGACACTGATGGGGGTGTGAGCCTCCTGAGGACCCCACAGCCCCTTGAACTGATGTGTCTTCCAAAAACCTCCCCAGCCCGACAGCCTGGCATCCGTGGTAACCGTCTCCCAACAAGGGGTCAGAAAAGATCTGCCCCTCATCAGATTGCTTGGTTTCAGCCACCACTGAAGGGACTGCCGAACCCGGGGAGACATCAGGAATGACTGATCCAATGACTGCGGCCATCTGTCCCAGGCCAACAATAGATGGAGCTGGAGCGACTTCATGTAGAACTGAGCAAAGGGAACTGCCTCGAAGGAAGCCACCATCAATCCCACCAGTCTCATCCCTAGCCGGATAGAAAGACAAGGTTTGGACAGGAGAAGACGTATCAGATCCTGAACCATCTGCACCTTGGACAGAGGTAGGAACACCCTGGTCTGAATGGTATCCAGATTCATCCCCAGAAACGAGATCTCCCTTGAGGGGGAGAGAGAAGACTTGGTATGGTTGATCACCCAGCCGAACCTCTCCAACGTCGCCACCACCGACCTGGTGTCCAGCTCCGCCTGACTGAGAGAGGATGCCGTAATGAGGTGGTCGTCCAAATACGGCACAATGCGAATGCCCTGGGCTCTGAGAAGGGCCATTATGCCCGCCAGCACCTTGGTGAACACCCGTGGTGCCGAAGTCAACCCGAAAGGGAGGGCCACAAACTGAAAATGCTGATCTCCCACCACAATCCTGAGAAATCTCTGGTGTGCTGGGAAGATCGGCACATGGAGATAAGCATCCTTGATGTCTATGGACATCATGAAGTCCCCCTGATGAAGAGAATTGATGGCTGAGCTGAGTCTCCATGCGGAACTTCTTGGTTCTGATGAACCTGTTGAGAAGCTTCAGATCCAGAATGGGCACCGTGAAAAGGTTGGAATAGTAGCCCCGGCCTCTCTCTGAGAAAGGCACTGGGCAGATGACTTCCATGTCCAGAAGATTTTGCACTGCCAACAGGAGCCCCTGCGCAGCCCGGGGGTCCGAGGGAACCCGAGATCTGATGAATCTGGGAGGAGGCCGGAACCCGAACTCCGGTTTGTACCCGGAAGAGACCACTTCCAAGATCCATTTGTCTGTGACCTCCCGGCCTAGACCTGGATGAAGTACCGTAGCCGTCCCCCCACCCCTCAATGCTGAGCTGGCTTGGCAGCGGGCTTGGGCTTGGAACCCCAGGCAGGTCCTGGATGGGCACGTCCTCTGCCTCTGCCCCAGGAGTCACCTCTGAAGGCAGAGTAGGAAGGCTCCTCTGCCTGCTCTGGCACCGCGAAAGGAAGGATTAAAGGAGCTTGCCCCCCCGAAAGGAGCGACGCTGTCTCTTACGTTGTGGTAGCTTTCCTCCTTTCGCTACCGAATCCAATTTATCTCCAAAAAGCCTCATACCCAAGAAGGGTAGCCCTGTAAGTGACTTCTTAGCCGCAATGTCAGCCGCCCACTGGCGCAACCAGACTGATCGGCGTATCGCCACAAGCACGCTGAGGTTCTGCTACACATGCATATAGTGTCATCCAAGGCTGATAAGACAAAGGTCATGAACAATTCACACCGCGAAAGTGCTGCAAATTCATCACTGGCCGGGTTAAGCTGGGAACCACTCAACAGGCCCCTAATCACAGACCTGGTAGCCACAGCCATGAGCGCTGAAGCACAAACAGGCCGCAAAGCCGAACCAACGCTGGCAAAGGCATGACATGTCATTTGATCAATACGCCGGTCCTCACCATCCTTTAGCGTGGTGGCGTCTGGAGAGTGCACAACCGATGTGTTGGACAATCCCAGAACGGGCGCATCGACTTCGGGAGGGAACGACCAGAGCTTCACTGCGTCCACCGGAAAGGGAGAGATTGTCAAAATGCTTCTGATTTGGGAACTCCAAACAAGGCTTAGAGGTCCACAAAAATTCCCCCTTCTGCGGAGGGGACTCCGCCGGAGGAGAAATAGCCAGCACCTCAAACAAATGGGCAGAATCCTGGGGGTATCCACGGTATCCCCATGCTTCTGCCCAGCATCAGCATCCAAAAACTGCTGATCCTCAGAGCCATCAGACTCATCAAACAATTCCCCCTCCCCAAGTGGGGAATAATCAGACCAGTCAAGGATATCACAATCATCAAAATCCAGAACCGGCGTGGCCGGTGATAAATGTCTCTTCTTAGCTGGGGCCTTTCTGGCCGCAGAGCTAGAAATCAGTCTCTCGATGTTGGCCAATCTAGCACATACATCAGATTGCGACTCCCCACTAATGACAGTGTCACTTGGGGTACGGATAAGGTGGGGTGGAGTAGGTGATGAGGCCGGTGCCGCGGACCCAGGTGGCTGGGACCCCGACTGCCGCGTTATGGCCTGCTGAGCACATGGTATGCAAATCAGTACATTATCTCCCGTAAGGGACACCCCACAACCCACACACTGCCGGGATTGCCCCGAAGGGAGCCCGAGCCCGGTATCCTGGGGAGCCTCCATATGGTGATTTTTATGGTAGTCGCAATGACCGAAGGGAATTACGCTAGAGAGCTACCCGGGATGCCCCTTAAGTCCGTTAGTGGGAGGATTTGTAATGCCCCAATATAGCCAAGGGACCCTAGGACCGGGAGAACCCCCTTTTTTAAAGAAGCAAAGGAGTCCTCCTGAAAGACATAACAATAAAGGGGACCCCATAAGCAGGTAATACTCCAAACAGAAGCAATAATACATAATATATTATCCATAACATATACATTATCATGTAATAGGCAACCATACACATCAGCAAACTAAGTATGTGCAGTAAGCACAATGATGGTTAATGGCCGCCACAGCGCTATATAAAATCGTGCCTAAGCATTTAGTGACCAACACAGCACAACAGCCCATAGGGCACTCACAGTACACAAAATGGCGCCTCTCCTAGTCAGAGGTGGAGACTGAAAAGGGAGAAGGGCGGGCCAGTGCGGATCGCACGCCGCGCCTGGCCCCGCCCCCCTCCCCAGCCAGCAAAGGAGGGGAAGAAGCTCTCCCCACCGCGTACGGAGCCAGCCAGAACGGCCAGCTCCCAGCGCTGCCGCAGCCTAACAGTGAAAAACACCACACACACACACTCATAGTATAAAGGATAAAAACCTCAATGGAGAAGGCACAGGCCCCCCCTGTTGCGGGGAAAAAAGGGAGTAATGTAAGAGGGGGATCCCCAACTAGGGAAGTAGAACAGGGGAAAACGGACAGGGCATCCCAAACCAGGGTCACCAACCTGGTAGCCGCCTACCCCTTGTAATGGGGTCTCACGGAGGAGCGTGGCTCCTATCAATACACCTGCTAAGGTGAACCCTACCCTCACCCGGACCTACAGCCAAGGCTGGGAGGCATTAGGGGACTAAACATAACTAGGTCCGGGCAGAAATAGGAACAAAGACGGCCGGGTGTGAACCCGGTTTACCTGCAAGGAGGAGACAGCCATCTTCTGACTTGCTAGCCGACTGCAGAGAAGAATACTGGGGAATGTGTGGGAGGTCCCAGGTGTTTATGGACCAGGAGGGGCTTCTTTTTTACTGTCATCTCTGCAGAAGTTCGCCCTCTACTGGACATAACCCACATGTCATGAATATTGGAAGCGGGGTGTGTGACATACTTGGAATATGTCTTCCTCCTCAGTCATGGCCTAAAGCATTTTTTTACAGGATGGGGATGGTAGTGCTGACCATATAGGTGGCGTATTGGAAGGACTGCAGTGCCATGTAGATGTCCCTCATAGAGGCCCAGTCACTGGTCATGAAGTGCAGTTGGTCTGCACTTCGAGGAGCTGGAACTCCACCATAACCTACTGCTGCTCACACCCTTTCCATCATGTACAACATGAAATTCCAACTGGTGGGCAAGTCACACATGAGGCGGTGGGTGGGAAGGCCGAAATTCCTCCACATTGCAGACAGGCGAGCAGCTGCAGGGTGGAGCAGCTCCGGCATCCCTGGATAATAAGCCAGGAAGCTCTTCACCACCAAGTTGAGCACATGTGACAGGCACAGATCCTGGGCGGTGTGGGGTTTTTCGCCCGGACAGATGAGTTTTAGCACCACATGCTGCCGTTTCCCCATGGAAGTACTTCAATGTTGGTGCAGAGGCTGCACTGACTGCCTGAGGAGGAAGCAGAGTAGGAGGAGGAGGCTGTAGGAGGTACAGACTGATGTCCCGCAATCCTGGTTGGTGGAAGCATCTGAGCCACAGTGCTTCCCCCCTCAGTGCCAGTCGCCACTACATTCACTCAGTGGGCAGTAGAGAGATATAACGTCCCTGCCCATAATTGTCCATGTGTCCGTGGTGAGGTGGACACTGGAACTAATGGCATTGCCCAGTGCACATTTTTGTTTTTTTCATAAGCTTTTGTTGCATGACAGGGGTAGCCTGGCGAGGAAAGTAATGGCGGCTGGTAACAGTATATTTTGGGACAGCCACTGCCATGAGATCTTTAAAACTGTCCATTTCCCCCAGGCAGAATGGGATCATTTCAAAAGCCAGCAACTTCAAATGCTCACATTAATGGGCCAGGGCTCGTGGGTGAGATGGGCACAACTTCCTCTTTCTTTCCAAAGTTTTCTGGGTGGAAAGCTGGGATGATGTGGACCGGCTTGGTGGTAGTTCTGCTGCTGCACATTCTCCCTTTGGGGGAGACAGATGGCCTTGTTGTTGGGGAGGTGGAGGCTGAGACAGAGGGAGACTCAGCTGTTTGCAGGTTTTTCTGGTAGTTCTTTCACTGCAGCTCATGTTTTGCTACAGGCGCCTGGTCATGCACAAGGTGCAGAGATGATTAGTTTCCCCTCGCTTCAGCTGTTGGCACAGCTTGCAAATTACCTCTGTCTGTAGTATAAGGGTGCACCCCCCTCCCCACCCCCCAGTTATATGGCTAGGTGGTATAAGGGGAAACTCTCATCCATCTTTGCAACTAGTTGTGGTATAAGGGGGCACACACATCCCAGTTATTACGGTTAGGTGTGGTACAAAGGGGCACATTCATCCCAGTAGTTACAGCTAGTTGTGGTATAAGGGACACTCTCACCCATCTATACAGCAAGTTGTGGTATAAGTGGACACTCTCACCCCAGTCTTTACAGCAAGTTGTGGTAGAAGGGGGCACACTCATCCCAATCTTTACAACTAGTTGTTGTATAAGGGGGCACTCTCACTCCAGTCTTTACAGCAAGTTGTGGTTTAAGGGGGCACTCTCACTCCAGTCTTGACAGCCAGTTGTGAAATGAGGACATACACTCACCCCGGTCTTTACAGCAAGTTGTGGTATAAGGTGACAATCTCACCCCAGGCTTTATAGCAAGCTGTGGTAAAACCCCAGTCTTTACAGCAAGTTGTGGTATAAGGGGACACTGTCAACCCAATGTTTACAGCTAGGAGTGGTATAAGGGGGCCCCAGTTGTGACAATCCAGGTGGTATTAGTGCAGCAGTAGTGAGTCCAACCCTACTCTAGCCCTCAGTCAAGCCGCTATCCCTGACTAAATATTGCCCTGAAAATTGCATTTCTTTTAACCAAACAGGCCTATTTGTCCCTCAGCAGCAGCCAGCAACCTGTCCCTATCTATTGCAGAGTGCACAGCAACGTTGTGCGGAGTGACGCTGACCCTGCCTTTTATATGGCAGGGTCCTATGTCCTGCTGGGTCAATGGTGGGAGGGGGAAGAAAGGCTGATTGACTACACAGCAACTTCTACCAGGTCCGGCACATGGCTCTGGGCGCACAAACCCACAGTTATGTACGGACCTAAACAGGTTGGATCCGCTCATCCCTAGTGACAACCAATCACCACTGTGGAGTAATAAATTGGTGTATATTCAAGGCCGGCAGCCCTACTAACACCTGATCTAAATAAGAATTTGAATATTTTGTTTGTACAAAATTAAAGCAAAAACAAAAATACCATTTTGTGATTACTCACCTGTAAAATGGATATTATAAGTATGTCTCACACCCTGCTTCGGAAGTAGTCATTACACTTGGGTTATGTCCAGTAGAGGGCGAACTTCTGCAGAGATGACTAGAAAAAAGAAGCCCCTCCCGGCCCATAAACACCCGGGACCTCCCACACATTCCCCAGTATAGGAAAGCAGTAAGGGGACCAGGAAGAGCAAATAAAATCTATGAGAAAAAAGAATCACCAACAGAGGATCCAAGATACAACTCAGGGTGGGGCGAAGCAGGGTGTGAGACATACTTATAATATCCATTTTACAGGTGAGTAATCACAAAATGGTATTATTCTAAGTATGTCTCACACCCTGCTTCGGAAGTAGTCATTACACTTGGGACATCAAATAGCAGTGTCCAAAAAGGGTGGGGATCCCAACAGGCAAAAATGCACAAATCAAACCACTGCAGCTTGTAGAACTTTGCGGGCAAAAAACAGCTGAAAAAGCTCGGGAAGCCCCAACAGTACGAGTGGAACGAGCAGTGATCGGAAAAAGGGAAAACCCTCCGCTTGGCAGAATAGGCCCCAACAATGGCCAGACGTATGCATATACTAATGGCAGACTCAACGGCGCCAAACCCTTCTTGGCCCCGGAGGGCACCACAAACAAGGCGTCCGTCCTACAGAAAAGAGAAACAGCCACCAAATAGTACTTCACACAACGCACAACATCCAAAGAGTGCAGGGCCCCTGATTGAAATGGAAGGCAGAAAACCAGCTCAGGTAGAAAGACTGGCTTAAAGCGAAAGACCACCTTGTCCTGGTGTCTTTCAAAGCAAGAGGCCTGAATAGACAGGGCCGCCAACACGAACAAATCAAACAGAGGTAATAGCCACCAAAAGGGCAACCTTTTGTGTGAGAAAAGAAAGTGCAACATCCTGCACCAGCTCAAAAGGAGGCCCCTAGAGGGCCGACAAAACCAAACTCAAGTTCCAAGCAGTCAACAAGGACTTGCGAGGGGGCCGCACATGAGTGACCCCCTGGAAAAAATCTTAACCAAAGGATGAAAAGCAAGGCAAGGCCCTAGCCTCACACCAAACAGTATAGGACCGCCAGGTCCTGTAGCAGATGTTTAGAGGAAAACCTCTTCCTAGCTCTAACAAGCGTCTGGATCACAGCATAAGACAAACCTTCCTCTGTTAAGATGGAGGTCTCAGCAGCCACGCCTTCAAAGCCAGCGTTTGTAACTTGGGGTAACATAGCTGACCTTGAGCGACCAGATCTGGAAACAGGGCAACCTGTACTGATTGACCACCAGCCGCACGATGGCTGCGAACCACACCTGTCTTGGCCACCTTGGGGCCACCAGTATAGCTGGCACCCCTCGTGAACCAGCCTGCGCAACCACCCTGCCTACCATGGAGAAGGGGGGAAACAGATACAGGAGACCCAGATCTCACAAGGCCAGAGACATGGCATCCACTGCCAGAGCCAGAGGATCCTGGAACAGAGACACAAACACAAAGAGCCTGTGGTTGTGACGGGAGACAAAGAGATCCACTTCCAGAATCCCCCACCTGCAACAGATGGATAGAAATACCTTGTTACTGAAGAACCATTCCCCTCAGCGAGAGACCCCCCCCCGCTCAGAGAGTCCGCTTCCAAGTTCTCCACTCCTGGAATGCACACCACCGAGATGCATGGCACATTGCTCTCAGCCCATGCAAGAATCAAAGATACTTACCGGAGGGCACTCCTGCTGCGAGCCCCTGCTGGGTGATTGATGTAAGCAACCGCAGTCCGATTGTTTGATTGAACCTGAACCGATAATCCCTGGAGATGATGCGCCAGGTGCGACAACACCAACCGGACCGCCCTCAGCTCCAGAAGGTTGATGGGGATGTGGGCCTCCTAAGGACTCCACAGACCCTGGAACGGGTGTTCCTACCAGAACCCCCCGCCCCCCTCAGCCTGGCAGGCTGGCATCTGTGGTGGCTGAGTCCCAACAGGGCGCCAGAAAGGATCTGCCCCCCCCCCAGAGGGATCTTCGGGCCAGCCACCACTGGGGGGGACCGTCGGACCAGAGGAGACAGCACAAACGACTGAATCAAGGCCAGAGGACAATAAAAGAAGGAGTTGAAGAGGTCTCATGTTAAAATGATCAAAAGGAACTGCCTCAAAACAAGCAACCATCAATCCCACAAGTCTCATCACTAGTCTAATGAACGGACGAGGGTTGAACAAGAAAAAGACCAGCCGAAACTTCCAATATTGTCACCACCGTCCTGGTGTCCAGCCCCGCCTGGCTGGGAGAGGATGCCGTGATGAGAAGGGCGTCCAGATAAGGCACAATGCAAATACCCAGGGCTCTGAGAAAGCCATTACCCCTGCTAACACCATGGTTAATACCCTAGGCACCGAGGTCAGCCCGAAGGGGAGATCCACAAACTGGTAGAGTTGGTCACCGGCCGCGAATCTGAGAAACCATCGGTGTCCCGGGAAGACCGGCACATGAAGGTAAGCATCCTTGATGTCTATTGAAGCCATAAAAACCACTGGACGAAGGGAGTTGACAGAAAAGTCCTCATGCGAAAGTTCTTGGCTCTGATGAACCGGATTAGAATCTTCAGGTCCAAAAAGGGTCTCATGGAGCCATCCTATTTGGGCACAGTAAAGAGGTTGGAGTAGTAACCCCGACCTCTCTCTCTACGAGGGGGGGAACCGGACAAACGACCCCCAAATCCCGAAGGTTATGCACCGCCTGCGCGGCTCGGGGATCCGCGGCAACCTCCCGGATCCAGACCTAGGCGAAGAGCAGCAGCCGTCCCCCCACCCGAGAGGGTGAGAGCGCCCCCTCATTGCTGAGTGGGCTGGGCAGGAGTCTGGGGTTTCAGAACCCCCGGCGGTCCCGGTTCGGGCGCGTCCTCTGCCTCTACCCCCCCCGAGACTCCTCTGAACACGGGGTAAGAGATTCCCCTACTCGCTCGAGAGCCACGAAAGGAGGGATTGAAAGAGCCCATACCCCGAAAGAGCCGGCGCTGCATTTTGCGCTGAGGCAACCTACCTCTTTTCACCACTGAGTCAAATTTATCACCACACAGGCGCATACCCAGGAAGGTAGCCCTGGGAGCGCCCACTTCGCAGCAATATCAGCCGCCCATTGGCGCAACCACACAGAAAGACGAATAGCCACAAGCAATGCTGAGGTCCTGCTACACATCCGGAGCACGGCATCCAAGGCAGATAAGACAAATGCAAAAAAACATCTCTTAATGCGTAAACGCTGTAAATTCCTCACTGGAAGAATTCAGTAGAACAAAGGGGGGTGGGAGCAGCTCAATCACTATTTATACAAAATTATCAACATTATTATTCAGGGCCTGGGAACTAATTTACCGCCCAGTTTAACCCTCTCATCAACTAAATATCAAGCAACAAACATGTCTAGCTATGTGGAAAGACAGAGATTTGGTTGCATATATCTGCAGATACATGTGGAAGCCACACTGCCCCGGCAAGGCACTCTGTGTTTAGTGTGGTCCCTACTCTTAATTCTGAGTCCCCAAAGTTGGGACATGCAATGCAGACAAATATCTGAGAGCTACTCACCTGGGAAGCAGCCAGCCTCCCTTTAGAACACTTCACAGGGAGAAATCCATATTAGCTGAATTCCTCCCTGTTTGTGCTCATGGCAATTCAAATGAACAAAGGGGGGTGGGAGCAGCTCAATCACTATTTATACAAAATTATCAACATTATTATTCAGGGCCTGGGAACTAATTTACCGCCCAGTTTAACCCTCTCATCAACTAAATATCAAGCAACAAACATGTCTAGCTATGTGGAAAGACAGAGATTTGGTTGCATATATCTGCAGATACATGTGGAAGCCACACTGCCCCGGCAAGGCACTCTGTGTTTAGTGTGGTCCCTACTCTTAATTCTGAGTCCCCAAAGTTGGGACATGCAATGCAGACAAATATCTGAGAGCTACTCAGGTAGGTTGCGCTGAGGCAACCTACCTCTTTTCACCACTGAGTCAAATTTATCACCACACAGGCGCATACCCAGGAAGGTAGCCCTGGGAGCGCCCACTTCGCAGCAATATCAGCCGCCCATTGGCGCAACCACACAGAAAGACGAATAGCCACAAGCAATGCTGAGGTCCTGCTACACATCCGGAGCACGGCATCCAAGGCAGATAAGACAAATGCAAAAAAACATCTCTTAATGCGTAAACGCTGTAAATTCCTCACTGGAAGAATTCAGTAGGGTACCATCCAGCATACCCCTGACTAAGGCTCCAGTAGCCACGGCCATGAGAGCAGAGGCACAAACCGGGCGTAAAGCTGAACCCACGCAGGCAAAGGCATTACTAAGCCATTTGGTCGAGACGCCAGTCCTCACTATCCATAAAGGTAGTGGAATCTGGGGGGAGCACAACCGATGTATCGGACAATCCCAGAACCGAAGCGTCGACCTCTGGGGTGACCATCAACGCCTTAACGGCATCCACAGGAAAGGGATACATCATATCCCACCCCAGAAGGGTACAGGAAACCGTCTGGGCTTTCCCCATTCTTTAAGGATCAGATTGGTAAAATATTTTTGATCCGAGAACAACAAAAGAGACTTGGTGGTCCCAAAACAAAAAGTTCCCCCCTTTGCAGAAGGGCCACCGCAAGGGAGAAATAGCAAGCACTTCAAAAATATATGTTAGGAGTCTGGGAACAACAACAGTATCCCCACGCTCCTTACCAGCATCAGCATCCAGTGGCTGCTGAACATCACAGCCATCAGAAACTGAAAACAATTCCCCTTCTTCAAGCGGGGAATAATCAGACCCATACAAGGAGTCATACTCGTCATAAGTAAAAGCCGGCGCAGCGGGCGCCAAATGCCGTATCTTAGCTGGGGCCTTCCTGGCCGCAGAGCTAGCAATCATTTTCTCAATGTTGACCCGTCTGGCACTGACATCAGATTGCGACTCCCCACTCATGACGTCACTTGGGGTCAAAGCCAGGAGTGGGGGTGTAGGTGATGAGATGCACATGGTACACAAATAAGCACATTGTCCCCCGCAAGGGATACCCCACAAACCACACACTGCCGGGGTTGCCCCGAAGGGAGCCCAAGCCTGGTATCCTGGAAAGCCTCCATAAGGTGATTTTTTATAGTAGTCGCAATGACCTATGGGAATTACGCTATGAAGCTACCCGGGATGCCCCTTTAATGTCCGTTAGTGGGAGGATTTATTAAAGACAGAGATTCAAATCCAAGACTCTCTGTACAATCAGCTAAATGACTTCTAATCACAGAAAACCAAGTGCTTAGGGACTTAAATAACAATATACCTCCATGAGCTAGGACCCCTACAGGGTTAATGTAGCATCCCACAGCGCTTGAGACGACCGAGCAAAGGAGCAAGGTAGGAAGACATAAAAACCAGGCCCCACAGGGCACTCACAGAATCCAGAGGAGAATATGGTGTCCCACTAGACACAGCCTCAGGAAGAAGGGAAGACCAGCACGGATCGTGCACCGCGCGTGGCCCCGCCCCCTCCCGACCTGGGACCAGAGCCAGCGAGGGCCGAAGGCCGCAAAAGAGCACCAGAGGAGGGGGGCGGGCCGCAACCAGCGCGCCGAGCGTCCGGCCCCGCCCCCTCCCCTGACTGAAAGGAAGAGAAGGCCGCGCTCCCAGCCATGCTGCGGAGCCGGTCACAGGAGACCGACCCGCCGCCGCCGTGAACAGCGGACGTGCGGGCCAGAAAAAGAAAGCACCAGTGCGCACACACTACACTCACACACACACGCTGGCAGAGCCAGCAAGTGAAGCACACTCACACACGAGTCACCGAGACAATCATATAAGGCCAGCGCCCCCCCTGATATCCTGTGGGAGTAACGGAAGGGGGACCCCAAAGCTACCCAAGTTATGTAGCGATGGTATCAAAACGGACAGGGCATCCCACACCAGGATCACCAAACCTGATAGCCGCCTACCCTCTAGTATAGGGTCTCACGGAGGAGCCTGGCTCCTGTACAGTACACCACTAAGGTGTATCCTACCCTCACCCAGACCAACAGCCAAAGCTGGGAGGCTTAGGGACTTAACTAACAAGGTCCGGGCAGGAATAGGGAAATAAACAGGCCGGGTGTGAACCCGGCTTACCTGTAAGGAAGGAGACACAGCCATCTTCTGACTTGCTCGCCGTCTTGCAGAGACTATTACTGGGGAATGTGTGGGAGGTCCCGGGTGTTTATGGGCCGGGAGGGGCTTCTTTTTTCTAGTCATCTCTGCAGAAGTTCGCCCTCTACTGGACATAACCCAAGTGTAATGACTACTTCCGAAGCAGGGTGTGAGAATAGTAAACGTTATGCGTTGTATTGTATTGGACACGTGTTGAGAGCAGGATGACATGTCGCCGACAACAAAGCCTGCTGGACCACTATGGGGGAAATGACTCTGCAGAAGCAGATATCCCATTGGAGGCTGCTGAATTGAATGATATTCCTGGCCGCAGAGTTACAGGTTCTTCTTTTAGATGTCATTATTATCAACCAGTATTCTATATGTCCAGTACAGGTCTTCAACACACAGAAAAATAAAAGCACTTCTGTATAAAGCTTCTAGACAAGCCCCCACCAGTTGTGCTATTCAAAGTGATTTGCAAGACATGTTAACATATTTGTCTTTCCTACTGCTGTAGCTCTCTATTATTTGACAGGCAGCTGCAACACTATATATAAGACCACCTACATGCAAATGTAAAAAGTGTGTGTGCATCAAAGAGATTCTGTTAGGAGCTGTCATCCCTCACTCCCACAGCCACTGTAGTTAGAAGTCAGAATTATCTGAGTAAACATTCCAGTCAGCTGCCTCTAGATGGCGATGTTCATAGACAAAAGTCGACACACGTTTCACAAATCAATCTTTCCACTTACAAAAATAAGCTATTACAAAGACAATTCTTCTTGCTTCTTGGTACGTCAGGGCATATATAGTAACCATAGTACTGGCAGCACATTCATTTTTGGGATAATAGTTTTAATTTTTTTTTGCTGGCGATCCCTAGTTTAGAGTTTGATTTAAAGTTCATTCAACATATTATCTGGCTAAAGGTGCTGACTTTTCTGCTCATTTTGTTTATGGACATTGCTTAAAGTCATTGTCCTGGCAGGCATATAAATTAATCATTTCCTAAGGTTGCTAGATTGTACATTTTTGAAAATGATCACCCAAAAGCTGAGGAAATATACTATTTATGTCATCTACATCTTGTAAATCTCCTGGCCATTGGGCATGGTCCCTTTTTGTGGAGCAGAGCATGGTATATTGTTACACATAGGGGCTACTTTTATCCTGTGTTTTTGTGTGCTCTGATGCCAGGATAATAGGGAAAGCAGCAGGCTGTGATCATGCAACTGCCCATTTATAAGATATTAGCAGTGCTCGTTCATCCTGAGGTCACGCTGGGAGTGAGAGAGGGGCATAGAGAGGAGGGGAGCTAAACAAACATGAATGGGCAGTCCATCATCCAGGGTGAGGTATATAGCGGGAGGAAGATGGACAAGAGGATGGAGAGGAAGGAATACAAAATGATGCCCAGAGAGGATGAGCAATCACCTGACAGCGAAAACAAATACTGCATCCAGTGTCCCAACCAAAGCTGTGGGAAAAGATTTAACCTTTGGCTGGACAATGGCTTTAACCCTTTAAGAGTCAAGCACGTAGGCCCCACGGGTTCGCTTTTCCTACCATTAAGTGGCAAGCATGTAGGCCCTACAGGTTTGCTTCTTTGACCATCAAGTGCCAATCCTGTAGGACCTACGGGCCTGGCTTTCTCTCCACTACTGTAAATAACAAAAAAAAAAAAAAAAAAAAAAAAACTCACCTGACCCCTTGTTCGATCAACCGGGGGGCATCCCATCCCCCCAGGGGCACTTCTGGTGAGAGGTCAGAATATGCACACACTACAGCCGCCACCGCTAACTGTGAACAAAAAATAAAATAATTTATACTCACATGGACTTCGATTCCCCCGGGCTCTTCCACAGTGAGGAGAGGCCCAAGATGGGCCCTCTCCCCTACTTCCACAGTCACTGCCACGTGGCATCATCCCTCTTTTAAACACATTGGGTTGCCCCTAGATAAGGTTTTGCCAGTTCTTAAAGAGGGGGCTGCATAGCAGGAGGGAAAAATACAATTCTGTGATTACTCACCTGTAGAATTGGTATTATGAGTATACAGTACGTCCTGCTCCAAATCTAATACTTACAGTTGGGATATACTCCGCCAGATGGCGCTGGACTGCAGAGACATCGAAAATAGGCTCCTCTCAGCCCCTCAAATACCCAGGGACCTCCCACAAATCCCCAGCATTGAAAAGCAGTTAATGAGAAGCCGGGAGAATTAAACAATCCAAACTATCAACTATAACAATGATAACAATCACCATACAGGGGATCCAAGAAAATGCAAACCAAGGGTGGGTTGGAGAAGGACGTACTGTATACTCTTAATACCAATTCTACAGGTGAGTAATCATAGAATTGTATTATTCTTAGTATACAGTACGTCCTGCTCCAAATCTAATACTTACACTTGGGACATCCAATAGCAGTGTCCATAAAGTAGGGTGGGATCCCCAAGAAAAATCAGCAGCAGGCAGTTTAAACCACTGCCGCCTGCAGAACCTTTCGGCCCAAAACAGCATCAGCTGAGGCCCTAACATCAACCTTGTAAAACTTTGAAAAGGTATGAACAGAAGACCAAGTAGCAGCCTTGCAAACTTGATCAACAGAAGCCTGGTGCTGAAAGCTCAAGAGGCACTAATAGCACGAGTGGAATGAGCAGTAAGGCGGAAGGGAGGATTCTTCCCCTTAGCAGAGTAGGCCTGAATCACAGCCTGACGAATCCACTTGCCGATAGTAGACTTGGCAGGAGCCAAACCCTTCCTAGGACCAGAAGGGACCACAAAAAGAGCATCAGTTTTCCTGAATGGTGCAGTAGCCACCAGATAGTACTTCAGACACCTAACCCACTCTCTCCTTAGCATTGCTAGGATTAGGGCACAAAAAAGGAAGAACAATATCCTGATTCAAATGAAAAGCAAATACTACCTTAGGCAGAAAATCAGGTTTGAAACAAAACACCACCTTGTCCTGGTGCCTGTCATAGCAGGGGGGCGGAATGGACAGCGCAGCCAACTCAGACACACGCCTGACAGAAGTGATAGCCACCACAAACACAACCTTGAGCGTAAGAATGGCCAAGGCAGCATCTTGCACAGGTTCAAAGGGAGCACCCTGCAATGCTGACAAAACAAAGTTCAAATCCCAAACAGGCACCATAGGTTTACGTGGGGGACGCACATGAGTGACCCCCTGGAAAAAAGTCCTGATCAGAGGGTGCTGAGTAAAGGACTTCTGGAAAAAAATAGCCAGGGCAGAAACCTGACCCTTCAGAGTACTGAGTTGGAGCCCCATCTCCAACCCATGCTGCAGGAACTCCAGAATCCTGGGAATAGAGAACACACGACAGGGAAGAGACTTAGACTCACACCAGTCAATGTAGGCACGCCAAACCCTGAAATAAATGGAAGGGTTATAGGAAGACTTCTTCCTAGCTTTAATCAAAGTATCCACAACTGAGGAAGACAGCCCCTTCTCCATCAAGATGGAGGTTTCAGCAGCCAAGCCGTCAAAGCCAGAGTTTGTAAATTGGGATGGCGTAGTGAGCCCTGAGTGAGCAGATCTGGCACCAAGGGCAGAGCGTAGTGATCTACTGCCAGCTGTACCACGTCTGTGAACCACACTCTTCTTGGCCACCTGGGGGCCACCAGAATTGCTGGCACCCCTTCCAGACCAGTCTTGCGCAGAACCCTGCCCAGCAGGGGAATTGGGGGGGAAGACATACAGGAACTGAAAGTCCTTCCATGACATTGCTAGCGCATCCGAGGTCAGGGCCAGAGGATCCCTGGACAGAGAGACAAACGCTGGAAGCTTGTGATTGTGGCGGGACGCAAACAGATCCACATCTGGTTGGCCCCAACGGTGACACAGAGATTGAAACACCCTGCTGCATAGGGACCATTCTCCCTGGCGAGAGGTCCCCCTGCTCAGAGAGTCTGCCAGGTGATTTTCCACCCCCGGGATGTACACAGCTGAAATGCAGGGGACATTGGCGTCCGCCCAAGTCAGGATCAGAGACGCTTCCTGGAGGGCCCCCTTGCTCCGGGTCCCTCCCTGATGATTGATGTAGGCAACTGCCGTCTGGTTGTCCGAGCGCACCTGAACAGGCAGGCCCCGAAGATGAGTAATCAAGCGAGCCAGAACTAACCTGATCGCCCGCAGCTCCAAGACATTGATAGATGTGTGGGCTTCCTGAGGGCCCCACCTCCCCTGGAACTGCAGGGACTTCCAGAAACCCCCCCAACCTGACAGACTGGCATCCGTGGTGACCGTCTCCCAGGAAGGGGCAAGAAAGGATCTGCCCCCCAATAGGTTCCTTGAGTCCATCCACCACAAGAGGGACCTCCTGACCAGGGGGGAGAGCACACAGACCCTGTCCAGGGACGCTGGGTCCTTGTCCCATACAGACAATAGGTGAAGTTGCAGAGTCCTCAAGTGGAACTGAGCATAAGGGACAGCTTCGAAGCACGCCACCATCAGGCCCACCAGCTGCATCCCCTGCCTGATGGAGGGATGGGGACAAGCTAGGAGGGACTGAGCCTGTGCAATCAGACTGTCCACCTTCTGTTGAGGAAGGAAGATCCTTGCCTGAACTGTATCCAGATTCATTCCTAGGAGTGGAGTTACCAAGGGGACAGTGAGGACTTGGGGTGGTTGATCACCCATCCAAATGACTTCAGAGTGGACACCACCAGCTGAGTATCCAACTCTGCCTGATGTAGAGACTGGGAAGTGATGAGGATGTCGTCCAGATAGGGAAGCACGCGGACGCCCTGACATCTGAGCAGAGACATCACGCCAGCCAGCACCTTGGTGAACACCCTGGGAGCTGAAGGGCAAGGCCACAAATTGGTAGTGTTGATCCATCAGAGCGAACCTGAGGAACCTTTGATGACCTGGGAACACAGGAATCTGAAGGTAAGCATCTTTGATGTCCACAGAAGTTATGAAATCCCCTTGGCGCAGGGAACTGATGGCAGAGCGCAGAGTCTCCATGCGAAAGCGCCTGCCCCTGACAAACTTGTTGAGAATCTTTAAGTCCAGGATGGGCCTGAAAGAACCATCCTTTTTGGGTACTGTG
Organism: Gastrophryne carolinensis; assembly: GCA_027917425.1. Taxonomy (NCBI): domain Eukaryota; kingdom Metazoa; phylum Chordata; class Amphibia; order Anura; family Microhylidae; genus Gastrophryne; species Gastrophryne carolinensis. The sequence continues at coordinate 201,197,794 of CM051237.1, forward strand.
AATAGGTTGGAATAAAAGCCCTTGCCTATTTCTCTTAAAGGGACCTGGCAGATGACCCCCAGCTCCAGGAAGCCTTGCACTGCTTGCACTATCTGCTGAGCTGACACAGGGTCCTGAGGAATCCGGGATCTGATGAATCTTGAAGGGGGATCGGCAGCAAACTCCAACTTGTAACCGGAGGACACTACCTCCTGAATCCACCGGTCTGAGACATGAAGCCTCCAGACGTGAGCGAAGTGCTGCAGCTGTCCCCCCACCCGGATGGGTGAGGGCGCCCCATCATGCGTGAGGGGGCTTGGGAGAGGATTTAGCTTTGGGACCCCAGGAGGACCCACGACGTTCACGTCCTCTGCCTCTACCCCAGAAATCTCCCCGGGCCCCAGGGAAAGAAACCCCCCTTCCCTGTCTTGCACCAAGGTAAGGAGAGGGTAAGGAACCCTGACCCCGAAAGGGCAGAGGTTGCCGCCTGCGCTGGGGTAACCTGCCTCCCTTAGCAAAAAGGTCCAGGCGGTCTCCAAACAGACGCAGTCCTTTAAAGGGAAACCCAGTGAGGGCCTTCTTGGCAGCGTTGTCAGCAGCCCAATGGCACAGCCAAACCGAGCGGCGTATAGCCACCACGAGGGCAGAAGTTCTAGCACACATTCTGATGGTGTCATCCAATGCTGAGAGTACAACATTTACAAAAACATCACAACTGGAGAGTGCATTAAACACCTCACAAGGCAAATCATCACGGGCACTATCAAGCATATTTCTGATAAGGGTTCTAGTGGCCACAGTAGTAATGGCAGAGGCACAGACCGGGCGCAGCGCCGTCCCCGCACATGCAAAGGCGTGGGATGCCAGCTGATCGGTCTTCGGCATCCCGCAGGGTAGTAGAATCAGGGGAATGCATGACCGAGGTGTTAGATAGCCCTAGGATCGGGGCATCCACCTCGGGGGGGGGGGGGGGGGATGACCAACATTTAACCACCTCAGCAGGAAAGGGATACTTCCTATCCCAACTCTTTGGAACCCCGGGAAGTTTACTGGGGCGCTCCCATTCCTTGAGCACAAGGTTATGGAAATGTGCCTGCTGGAAATTCCAAACATGATTTTGCTGTATGGAAAAGCTTCCCTCTTGCCTGGGAGCCTCAACAGGGAGAGAGATAGACAGAACCTCAAAAATCTGGGTCAATAATCTGTCATCCGGAGCCCAGGGGTCAGAGCCAGAATCATCATGACCCCTTGGTCTCTCATCAGATGAGCCTGAATCAGAAAATAGCTCCCCTTCATCAGACGGGCTATAGCCACACATATTCCAAAACTCCTCAGTTCACATAGGGAAAACAGTAACATTAGGCGTCAAGTGCCGCATCTTAGCAGGGGCCTTACGCGCTAAGGACTTCGCAATAATCTGTTCAACAGTAGTCAGTCTAGAAGACACATCAGGCTGAGAATCCCCACTAGTATGCAACTCAGCAGGAGTGAGATTTAAGCTTGGGGGAGTAGGTGAAGGGACCCCGGTAACATTATCATGGGATGCCTCCATATGGTGATTATAGCGGCGCTATACGCCGATTGGGAATAACGCTATATAGCAACCCTGGATGCCCCAATAACCCGCTAGGGAAGTGGGAGTATAATTTTTACAAGGACTACAAGTAATATACTAAAACAGGGCTGGGAGAAGCCAAGAACATCGTAACAAAAGTAAAGGAGATACGGCCGCCCGTGAGGGCACTTACGGACCACGGTAGGTAGGAGTCCGTCGCGCATAGGCCAACCAAGCAGAAAAGATGGCGTCGGTATACATCGAGGGGCGGGCCAGTAAAAGTGATGACGCGGAACGGCCAAAGACGGGCCCCGCCCCCCCCGAAGAGCGCGAAGCCAGAAAGGCCAACAGCCAATGATGGCGCACCAGCGCCTGAGGTAATGCCGCCGCCAAGCGCGGAACCAAGCCAGCGCGCAGCGGTGGTAAATTTAAAAAGCAGTAAAGACAAGTCAGCCGACACAAGAATAAAGGCATGTGAAAAGAGAAAGCACAGACTGAATAACATACATATCTATACACATACACCCCCCCCCCTTTTCCCCGAAGACTACATGGAGGTTGAGGGAGGGGGGCGGCCACTTAAATAGGGCCCACCGATAGGCAGGTGCAAGGGGCAATAGTGCGAGAGGGGCATCCCATAGAGGCTCACCATAAGCCTGAACCGCCTACCCTTTGGTGGGGGATTGCGGTGGAGCAGCGCTCCTAAGCACCAACGGTGGTGCTGCCTACCTTCACCCGACCAGCGCAGCCAAGGCTGGGAGGCATATTACTAGTCGAACGGGTGGGAATAGTCCTACAGGGCCGCAGGTTAATAACCCCGCTCACCTGCGAGTATAGAGCCAATTTCTCGTCCCTCGCAGCCAGTTTGCAGAGAAATTCTGGGGATTTGTGGGAGGTCCCTGGGTATTTGAGGGGCCGGGAGGAGCCTATTTTCGATGTCTCTGCAGTCCAGCGCCATCTGGCGGAGTATATACCAACTGTAAGAATAAGGTATCTACTGTATCTTTCAAGTTCAACTGTTACAGTTTAAGCCAAGCAATTCAGCATCACAGCAATGCAACAGAGCTGATCTAATTTGCTTTATTAGCAAGATAAATCCTTCCTCACTTTTAATATTGATTGTTGCCCTCTTCTGCACCCTAAGGGCAATTTTAAATATATTGGTGGCCAAACTAAGCAAGGACTTATAACCTGCTAAGATAAATAGATACTAGGATAGCTGCTCCTGAATCAATCACTTGGCTGCGGGGCGATAATGACTGGCAACCTTAAGGGCTCAGTTTATTCACATATTTACCATTGATTGCTGAAATTATTCATTGGTGCAGAGGGATTGCATATCTTCCACAATTTAGAAAAATGGCAAGTACTGTACATTACTGTTTATCCGGTCTAAAGTTCCTTGTGCAGTGATGGCCAGTCTTGCAACATAAATTGAACAGTGAACATCTGGTGGGCGTTTGTTACTATCCGCATACAAGCAAACTAAGAACTTCTAAGCTTAAATGCGGATATTTTTACACACTACTGCCTCAAACAGTTCATCTCTTCTGCTAGAGGGGAGAGATGCTGGCGCGGGATTACTGTAATGAAATATAAACAGGTATAAATGTGGCGGAACACTTGTATGAATTGCTGTCATTTTGCTCCCTCATAAGTGTGAATGGGCCAGAGATTAGGATATGGAGAGGCAGCGTCTGATGGAAAGAAATAAAAACAGATGCAGCATATATTTATATATGCTTAGTGCAAGCCTCGCTAGAAGCATTTATACGCTCATGCATGGTGTCTGGACTTGGAAGTGAGCTAAGAAAGAACATGACACATGAGTCGATAGCAAAAAGGAATCCTAGGCATATTTTTTAGCAAGAGAGATGAGAAGGATCCTGGAAGACAATGACTACATAAATATTTAGCTTGATACATTACATGGGATTGAGAGAATAATATTCTTCTGTACAACAATGAGAACATCAAATAAATATCAGGGTAAATGTATTTATAAGCAGTGACTGCACAACACAGTTTTAAACTTACCTGTGGTCACTTTTATATATAATATACTTTTATTATAACTGTGCACCAATACAAAGGGCCACAGAATTTTAAAACAGGTCTTTGGGCCTGATTTATCAAGCACTTCTGCCAGACAATGCCATTTCAGTGACTTACAGAAGTGCAAAATATGATTTATATATTTTTGTAGCATTGTGCTGCACCACTAATGTTTTTGTTAATTTGTTTCTTGCAGTGCAGCAACATGTGCAAGTGTGGAAAAAAAAAATAAAAATCATATTTTGCACCAATGTGGCACTGTCTGGCAGAGGTGCTTGATAAATCAGGCCCTTTGTAACATTAAATCAGGATAAATCAGGCTAAATGTAACATTTTTTTCAACCCTTCAAATCTTTAGTTAGAAGATATAGTTGGCACACAATGGCCTTGATTCAATAAAGGTAGAAAAAAATTATCATGGTAGTAAAAGATTCAATTCATGAGAAAAAAGCCAGCTAAGAAAACAATGAAAGTAAATGGCACTTTTTTACTCCTAAGAAAAGTAGAGAACTGTTTACTCCTTTCTACACTGTAGTAAAAGCTGCCATTGTCTTTCATTGTCTTTTTATCTAGTGATTCAGAAACAGTGACATTCTCAGGCTTTTTACTCATGAATTGAATTTTTTACTACCATGAGAATTTTTTTCTACCTTTATTGAATCAAGGCCATTGGCTTTCACTAAGAGTTGAAAAAAATTCTCATGGTAGTAAAAAAATTTAATTCATGAGAAAAAAGCCTTGTACTATTGAATCGAGGCCAATGTCTGTTTCTCAACCCATCTACTCCTCCGACTCTCATCTTCAGGACTTTACATGTGTCACATCTCTTGAATGCCACTTTCCAATACTATTTGCATCTCTTCAATCCTGTCATCTGGCTTAACCAACTCGCTTAAAAGCAAGGGTGCTTAACGTTTTGAAGATGGAAGGCCACTTAGTGATTTGGTAATCAGTGCCCGGCCACACTAAATTGAAATAGTTCAGAATTTCAGGTTTTAAATAATCATAATATCGATATTGGACCCTCATATCACCCCTCCCTATCATCCCAAACACATTAAGATCATAAATGTATAGTCACCCTTGCATGTCCATCACACCCCCACACAAACCCCCTGCAGACAAACACATATACATACCATTTCAAACCCCCCTCCACCCTCACATACACAATAAAATAGATTTTTTACCATCTTATGTCCTTCTACCACACCACCCTGTTACCACTTCCATATGTAACATTCCCCACATGCTGGTTGTCTTGTTTCTCAGAATATATGGGTCTCATATTAATGCATGGCATACTGGCTATTTTGGCGAGAGTCAGCATAGGAAAAGCGCAGTGGCCATAACCCCAGTCTGCGAACGTGGCAAAGGAGCATCCATCCTTGCAGATTACAAACATCCATGCATACTGGTTGTCTTCCCTGGAGTGGATGGGATCTTCCAGCAAAACAAGGCAACATATAACCTGGGTAATGTATGGAAGAGCTTGACCAAGACTTCTAAGCACTACCCTGACACCCTATTTACCCAGGCTTGAACCCAACTGAGCTTCTTTGGGGCCATGTTTGCTCTATGGATCATCTGTCATTCACCCTCCAGCAGTTCTGCGATGCACTGCAGTCTGCATGGCTCCAGCTACAACCTTAAAACAAAACCGAACAGAACCAGCCCTATTTAAATGGGCTGGGGTGGGACCATGCCCACTGCAGGGGATGCGGCCACTTGCACTCCCAATTGCTGAACATGACATATGCACAGAAATTGGCTCCAATTGGACAAGAGCTCATGCATGCACCGTAGGACCAGGGAAATGTGAGTTTTCTGGGCACACGGCGGGGCATCCCAAATAGCGTAGAACAAAACCCGGGATAGTAAAAATCATGGGTTTCGTTCCACTTTAATGAGTCATCTACCAGCCTGCCTAGCTGCTGCCTGCACTGCACACAGAGGTTACTCTCTATTTTGCTGGTGGTCATGATAATGTGACTCATCTGTGTAAGTTAAACACCTTAGGCTGACTACATACCCTTCCCCAACCGTCACAAAAATCTGCAAAGTTAGGGAGGTAATTAGTAAGAAAAGCATGCTACTCTTTGTTTATATCTGTGATGGATAAAATATCTGCTGACTATGGCAGGATAGCCTATTCCAGGTTCTATTTGCCATGTTCACTTTGTGCAGTCTTAAAAAGAAATCCTGGAATTTTGCATTTTGAGTATTATCCTCACCCTCAAAACCCATCTATTTAGACAAGCTTAACATCTGGCCTTACCAAACCACCTTGCAGTCTTGTCACCCTGCAGAGAACTTGCTACCGTGCTTAGTAAATGCTCTTTGTGACCCAACCTCTCTTCTTCACCTTCTTCCATTAGATTGTAAGCTCAGGGCAGTGAGTATTGTGAGTATATACAGTATTGACTCGTAATACTGTATGTTTTATATGCATTCATTGTCATATTTCTTATATACCACTTGTGCCCTGTGTATTGAAGGACTATGTTACTTGTCTCACCCTTCTCCTTGGAATAAGATGGCTCTTCATGAATAAACAATAATAATAATAATCATCATAGACAGAAAGTGGTCTGCACAGCACAGCCTTTATTTGAGGACTAATCCTTTAAAGTGGCCCCGCACCTATTTTCTACAGAATGGGTGTGGGGCCACATCTTGACATTCTTGCTGGTGCACCCACTGCACACAACCTTACCTGACCCTTGATTCCCTGGGTGGAATGTGGCCCAGCGACAGATGTCCTAGACTGGTGGCCGGCATGTGGGCGCATTTCACGCTGAGAAACGAGGTTCAGGTATTGATTGTGGGGGTACCATGTGTGTGTGTGTGGGGCTCCAGCAGTCACAATGTGGCCTCACACCTATTCTGTATAAAATGGGCAAGGGAACGCTTTAAAGCGGACCTTCACCCTGAATAAGAGCATATCTTCTGTTTCCCACACCCTGTACATACAGATTGCTCACTTTAAAAATCATCCTACCTGCATCCACTGCATGTTATGAGCCTTTAAACATCCAACATGACGGCTCATGGAGCATCAGGCAGCCTGCAAACAGGAAGTGTCTTCTGACTGTCGCTCTGCATTCTGGGATTGCTGTCCTTTCCCTGACCCCAGCTTTGCTCTGCCTGTACAAAGCACAGCTATAAACCCTGCCCCCTGCACTTTATCCCCTTTCCTCTCCTCAGTATGTGTGATGCTTCTGAGTCAAGATGGCGGCGCCCGTATCCTAAACTCCTGAACAGAGTTGCAGCCAATGAGAGAAAGAATAATAAGTAGATGCTGGGGAATAGTTTAAGGGTTTGGGCTTTTTATTAAATTATGTTGAAGGTCCGGTTTAACTCTACAATTTAGTACCAGTTGCACTTTTAACCCTTTCGCTGCCAGCCTACCTGCAGCATTTGCCACTCCCTGTTGCCAGACTGAGTTTGACTGTTTCGCGCTACACATGTTCAACTGTCATTTTTGAAAGGATTTCCAGGGATTTCCCAGGAAAATTATATATTGTTTTTTTCAACAGAGTCTGGGCTTTAACATGAAATGTCTTGTTTGTATTTTTTAGGTGTATTCTCAACATTTTTGGGTGAAATGTGTGAAAAAAATTAAAAAAAATATATTTTTTTACAATTTGTCGAGTTTTTTGTAATAAAAAATGTAAGTTTGTCAATAAAATCTTATTGCGTGAGAAACCCCAATTTCTCCCGGTTACAGCGATACCACATATGTATAGGTAGACACCCTTTCCTGCCCAGAAGCCTTTTATAGCTGCTGGATGACAAATGGTTAATTCAAAAAAAAAAATGACATAGGGTCCCCCTTCCCGGGGAGGGAGACCCCATTTTTTTTTGGATTTTTAAGGGTTAAAAACCCTTAAAAATCCAAAAAAAAAAATGACGTGGGGTCCCCCTTACCCAAAGTAACCAGCCCGGGACCAGCTATGGGGGCTTGTAGGCACAGAGTGGGGGGGCCAGCTTTGGTGGCCCCCCCACCCTGCAGCCTACGAGCCCACATAGCCTATGTGGGCCCGGGCTCTTCTGCCCCCCCCTGGCCTTTGGGGAGGCAGGTAATGGGGGTGCGGGGGTTAATGGCAAGCCACCCGCTAGGGCAGGTGACTTGCCACCCCCCCAGCCTTGTGAACTGGTATAAGGGGTCTCATGGACCCCTTACCAGCTCACAAAGGGTTAATGTGAAAAAAAAACACCACACAATAATAAAAAGTATTTTATTAGAAAAAAAAAAAATTTTTTTTTACTGTACTTACCTTCGATTGCAAGCTCTTGTCCCTCGCCGCTCAGCTGACAGATGCCGGTGATCGGCATCCAGAGAAGGAGAAGGCAGGAGATCAGAGGATCTCCTGTCACCTCCTTCCAGGGCACCGATCACCGGCATCTGAGAAGCTGAGAAAGCTGAAGCCGGTGATCGGGACCGGGATGACGTCATAAGCCCCGCCCCCAAGGGGGCGGGGCTTAGAGGCAAGATGGCGGCCGCCATCTTGAAGAAGAGAGGAGAGAGCCTCCCAGGCTCTCTCCTGAAGAACGGTAAGTCCTGGGGGGGGATCGGAGGCCCCCCAGGTGAAGAGGAGGGACAGCGGGAGCCAGCGCACACACAGGTAAGTGAATGTCATTTTTATTTTTTTTTTTTTTTTACAGTTAGCAGCTGCTGCTGCAGAAGCGGGGGGGGGGCGGCCTATTCCGGGGGCTCTCCTGGAGCCATCCGACCCCCCACGGGGGATCGGATGGCACCAAATTAAAGAGGAGACCCGGCCGGATCCAACAAGGGGTCAGGTGAGTATTTTTGATTTTTATTTTTTAAACTAGAAGCGAGGAAAGTCAAGCACGTAACACCTACGGGCTTGGCACTTAAGGCCCAGCCAAGCCAGCACGTAGGTGTTACGTGCTTGGCACCAAAAGGGTTAAGAGACAGTAATGCTAACTTCTGCTTGCATTTCGTATCACACTTCTGGAAAATGGAGCCTTGTTTATTGTAAAAATACAATTTTGTGAAACTCACCTGTAGAATTTCTTTGGATACATCCAGTCCGGGTCGTCCCAAGTGAAGACATGTGTGGTGTTCGCCCCTAGGGGGCGCCTGACTGCAAGATCAAAGATGTAGCTCCTCCCGGCCCCCTATAAAGGCAGGTGTCCCTCTATCATTCTTCAGTGGTTAAAAAGCAGTAGACAAAAAAGAGGACAGGCCGGGAGGCCCAAGAAACCATGTTACCTCACATAGCTTCAGCTTGTACTCTCTCTGCACCAGATTTATGAAAACAATGTCCAATGAATGAAAAATGGTGATCACCATAACAGGAAACAGGAAACAATGAACACAAGGGCGGGGTGGGACGACCTGGACTGGATGTATCCAAAAACAATTCTACAGGTGAGTTTCACTGAATTGTATTTTTCCCTACATCCAGTCCAGGTCGTCCCAAGTGATGACATGTCAACATCCAAAAGCAGTGTCCACTAGGGCGGGATCCCCAGTGTGAAGCAGCATGTAGTTCTTTTCACTGCCGCCTGAAGCACCTTTCGGCCAAAAACAGCATCAGCTGAGGCCCTGACATCCACCTTGTAAAACTTTGTAAAAGTATGAACTGAAGACCAAGTAGCGGCCTTAAAAACTTGTTCAACCGATGCCTGGTGCTGAAACGCCCAAGAGGCACCAATAGCTCTGGTTGAGTGAGCTGTGAATCGAAAAGGGGGTTCCTTCCCCTTGGCAGAATATGCTTGCACCACCGCCTGTCTGATCCACTTACTGAGAGTGGACTTAGTTGGTGGCAAATAGAGATGAGCGAACTTTTGAAAAATTCGATTCGACTGATTCGCCGAATTTTCCGACAAAAATCGTTTCGACCCGAATAAATTCGCGACGAATCGCTATTAAAAACGGCTATTTCTGAGCCTCCTACAGCCTCAATAGGGTTGTAAACCATTCAGCCTTGCTGTAACACGCACAGGATGCGTGCTGGGTTAGTTAAATAATACTTTGAAGAAATATCACATGCAGATCAGAGGCATCGCTAATAGAATCGCAGAGCGGCACAATTGCAGAGAGTTGAAGTGGCATCACTATGAGGGGCAGAAGGAGCCCAAATATACACTGGAGTTGGCCTCAGGAGCCCAAAAATTGGATGAATCACACCCTGGAGTTGGCAGGAGTTGGCAGCAGCAGCAGCAGGAGCCCAAATATACACTGGAGTTGGCTTCAGGAGCCCAAAAATTGGATGAATCACACCCTGGAGTTGGCAGGAGTTGGCAGCAGCAGCAGCAGGAGCCCAAATATACACTGGAGTTGGCTTCAGGAGCCCAAAAATTGGATGAATCACACCCTGGAGTTGGCAGGAGTTGACAGCAGCAGCAGCAGGAGCCCAAATATACACTGGAGTTGGCTTCAGGAGCCCAAAAATTGGATGAATCACACCCTGGAGATGGCAGGAGTTGACAGTAGCAGCAGCAGGAGCCCAAATATACACTGGAGTTGGCCTCAGGAGCCCAAAAATTGGATGAATCACACCCTGGAGTTGGCAGAAGTTGGCAGCAGCAGCAGCAGGAGCCCAAATATACACTGGAGTTGGCTTCAGGAGCCCAAAAATTGGATGAATCACACCCTGGAGTTGGCAGGAGTTGACAGTAGCAGCAGCAGGAGCCCAAATATACACTGGAGTTGGCTTCAGGAGCCCAAAAATTGGATGAATCACACCCTGGAGTTGGCAGGAGTTGACAGTAGCAGCAGCAGGAGCCCAAATATACACTGGAGTTGGCCTCAGGAGCCCAAAAATTGGATGAATCACACCCTGGAGTTGGCAGGAGTTGACAGTAGCAGCAGCAGGAGCCCAAATATACACTGGAGTTGGCCTCAGGAGCCCAAAAATTGGATGAATCACACCCTGGAGTTGGCAGGAGTTGACAGTAGCAGCAGCAGGAGCCCAAATATACACTGGAGTTGGCCTCAGGAGCCCAAAAATTGGATGAATCACACCCTGGAGTTGGCAGAAGTTGGCAGCAGCAGCAGCAGGAGCCCAAATATACACTGGAGTTGGCTTCAGGAGCCCAAAAATTGGATGAATCACACCCTGGAGTTGGCAGGAGTTGACAGTAGCAGCAGCAGGAGCCCAAATATACACTGGAGTTGGCCTCAGGAGCCCAAAAATTGGATGAATCACACCCTGGAGTTGGCAGGAGTTGACAGTAGCAGCAGCAGGAGCCCAAATATACACTGGAGTTGGCCTCAGGAGCCCAAAAATTGGATGAATCACACCCTGGAGTTGGCAGGAGTTGGCAGCAGCAGCAGCAGGAGCCCAAATATACACTGGAGTTGGCTTCAGGAGCCCAAAAATTGGATGAATCACACCCTGGAGTTGGCAGAAGTTGGCAGCAGCAGGAGCCCAAATATACACTGGAGTTGGCTTCAGGAGCCCAAAAATTGGATGAATCACACCCTGGAGTTGGCAGGAGTTGACAGTAGCAGCAGCAGGAGCCCAAATATACACTGGAGTTGGCCTCAGGAGCCCAAAAATTGGATGAATCACACCCTGGAGTTGGCAGGAGTTGACAGTAGCAGCAGCAGGAGCCCAAATATACACTGGAGTTGGCCTCAGGAGCCCAAAAATTGGATGAATCACACCCTGGAGTTGGCAGGAGTTGGCAGCAGCAGCAGCAGGAGCCCAAATATACACTGGAGTTGGCTTCAGGAGCCCAAAAATTGGATGAATCACACCCTGGAGTTGGCAGAAGTTGACAGTAGCAGCAGCAGGAGCCCAAATATACACTGGAGTTGGCCTCAGGAGCCCAAAAATTGGATGAATCACACCCTGGAGTTGGCAGAAGTTGGCAGCAGCAGCAGCAGGAGCCCAAATATACACTGGAGTTGGCTTCAGGAGCCCAAAAATTGGATGAATCACACCCTGGAGTTGGCAGGAGTTGACAGTAGCAGCAGCAGGAGCCCAAATATACACTGGAGTTGGCCTCAGGAGCCCAAAAATTGGATGAATCACACCCTGGAGTTGGCAGGAGTTGACAGTAGCAGCAGCAGGAGCCCAAATATACACTGGAGTTGGCCTCAGGAGCCCAAAAATTGGATGAATCACACCCTGGAGTTGGCAGAAGTTGGCAGCAGCAGCAGCAGGAGCCCAAATATACACTGGAGTTGGCTTCAGGAGCCCAAAAATTGGATGAATCACACCCTGGAGTTGGCAGGAGTTGACAGTAGCAGCAGCAGGAGCCCAAATATACACTGGAGTTGGCCTCAGGAGCCCAAAAATTGGATGAATCACACCCTGGAGTTGGCAGGAGTTGACAGTAGCAGCAGCAGGAGCCCAAATATACACTGGAGTTGGCCTCAGGAGCCCAAAAATTGGATGAATCACACCCTGGAGTTGGCAGGAGTTGGCAGCAGCAGCAGCAGGAGCCCAAATATACACTGGAGTTGGCTTCAGGAGCCCAAAAATTGGATGAATCACACCCTGGAGTTGGCAGAAGTTGGCAGCAGCAGCAGCAGGAGCCCAAATATACACTGGAGTTGGCTTCAGGAGCCCAAAAATTGGATGAATCACACCCTGGAGTTGGCAGGAGTTGGCAGCAGCAGCAGCAGGAGCCCAAATATACACTGGAGTTGGCTTCAGGAGCCCAAAAATTGGATGAATCACACCCTGGAGTTGGCAGGAGTTGACAGCAGCAGCAGCAGGAGCCCAAATATACACTGGAGTTGGCTTCAGGAGCCCAAAAATTGGATGAATCACACCCTGGAGTTGGCAGGAGTTGACAGTAGCAGCAGCAGGAGCCCAAATATACACTGGAGTTGGCTTCAGGAGCCCAAAAATTGGATGAATCACACCCTGGAGTTGGCAGAAGTTGGCAGCAGCAGCAGCAGGAGCCCAAATATACACTGGAGTTGGCTTCAGGAGCCCAAAAATTGGATGAATCACACCCTGGAGTTGGCAGGAGTTGACAGTAGCAGCAGCAGGAGCCCAAATATACACTGGAGTTGGCCTCAGGAGCCCAAAAATTGGATGAATCACACCCTGGAGTTGGCAGGAGTTGACAGTAGCAGCAGCAGGAGCCCAAATATACACTGGAGTTGGCTTCAGGAGCCCAAAAATTGGATGAATCACACCCTGGAGTTGGCAGAAGTTGACAGTAGCAGCAGCAGGAGCCCAAATATACACTGGAGTTGGCCTCAGGAGCCCAAAAATTGGATGAATCACACCCTGGAGTTGGCAGAAGTTGGCAGCAGCAGCAGCAGGAGCCCAAATATACACTGGAGTTGGCTTCAGGAGCCCAAAAATTGGATGAATCACACCCTGGAGTTGGCAGAAGTTGGCAGCAGCAGCAGCAGGAGCCCAAATATACACTGGAGTTGGCTTCAGGAGCCCAAAAATTGGATGAATCACACCCTGGAGTTGGCAGGAGTTGGCAGCAGCAGCAGCAGGAGCCCAAATATACACTGGAGTTGGCCTCAGGAGCCCAAAAATTGGATGAATCACACCCTGGAGTTGGCAGGAGTTGACAGTAGCAGCAGCAGGAGCCCAAAAAATGGCCTAAAGACATAAATATGTTTTGCACCATTTGGAAAGTGTAAAACGTGGCACCATGCTGAATCTAGTCGCATGCATCAGGCATTGGTGGGTGGAAATCCTGGCTGATCCATCCCTGATTCATTTTGACAAAGGTGAGTCTCTCCACATTTTTAGTTGACAGACGAGTTCTCCTCGCCGTAACTATGGCCCCCGCCGCACTAAACACCCGCTCAGATGGCACGCTACTTGCCGGGCAGGACAGCTTTTCCAGGGCAAACTCTGCTAGTTGCGGCCACAAATCAAGTTTGGCTGCCCAGAAGTCCAGCGGATCCTCAAGGTGTGTTGGCATGGTCATGTCAAAGTATGACATGACCTGCTGGTTCAGGTCCTGCTCCAGGTCTTCCTGCTGCTCATGAGTAGCCTCACTATGCGGGTGTAGAAAGCTACTCATTAGCGACTGAAGACTGAGGCTGCTGCTGCTGATGGAGCTTCTGCTGCTGCTGCTGCCAACCCCCCCAGCGGCCATGGCAGTGGAAGGTGAGCGCAGAGGTCCCCTCGAGTCAGACCTGCGAGAGTATGGACCATGGCGCAGATAGGCATCGGCCAACTGCCTACGTAGAATGTCTTTGTAGTAGTTGAGTTTGTCCTCCCTCTCGGTGGGTTTAAAAAATGCCCCCATTTTGTGCCGGAAGCGAGGGTCCAATAAGGTGGACAGCCAGAAGTCATCCCGCCGACAGATGGAAACAATTCTGGGGTCACTACGCAAGCATGTGAGCATGCTTCGTGCCATTTGCGCAAGTGACTCGGATGGACTACCTGTCTCCATCTCCACTGCATACTGCCACGGTGTGCCCGGGTCCTCTGTCTCTCCTTCCTCAAAAACCTCTAGCTCCTCTGGCTGCTCCTGCTCCTCCTCTCCTGTCCGCTGACTAGATAAACCAGCCATTTCGCCAAGCCTAAACTGTGTTTCGCTGGGCAACTCCTCCTCCTCCTCTTCCTCCTCCTCCTCCTCCAGTTCAGCTCCAAGGGGGTTCATGTGGCCGTAAGATGTAAACGCCATGTCTCCAGTGCCCTGACCAGCCATGGTTTCCAACATGTGCTGTAGTACATGAAGCAGTGGAATCACGTCGTTCATCCCGTAATCCTGCCGACTGACAAATAAAGTGGCTTCCTCAAAGGGCCTGAGCAAACGGCAGGTGTCACGTATGAGCTGCCACTGGTTGACATTGAAGTTACACAGGGGAGTCCCCCTATCTGCTTGGATCATCAGGAAATCCGTGATGGCTTTTCTCTGTTCATATAATCGGTCCAACATGTGAAGGGTGGAATTCCAACGGGTGGAAACATCGCAAATCAGACTATGTTGGGGGATACCATTCTGACGCTGTAGCTCAAGAAGGGTGTGTTTGGCGGTGTAGGAGTGGCTGAAGTGCATGCAAAGTTTCCGTGAAGTTGTTAGGATGTCCTGCAGATGGGGGGAACACTTCAGAAACCGCTTGACAACCAGATTGAAGACGTGAGCCATGCAGGGGGCATGGGTCAGGCTTCCTTGGCGCAGCCAGACAAAATGTTCTTCCCATTGTCGGTAACCATGATTCCCATTTTAAGTTTTCTCGGAGTAAGCCATGTTTGGATTTCCTGATGAATACATTTAAGCAGTTCCTCCCCTGTGTGACTCCGTTCGCCAAGACAAACCATGTGAAGCACTGCGTGACACCTCCGTGCCCTGCACACATGGTAGACTGGAGGGGCACTGAGACTTGAGCCTACAGTGGAGGGTGAGGAGATGGCGGAGGATGAGGAGGCCGAGTCGCACGGTGTCACAGGCCCAATGGGCAGAGAGCGCGGAGGCCGAAGCGGCGTGACCTGTCCAAGTTGCTGCTGCAAAGGGACCACATTCACCCAGTGGGCCGTAAACGACATGTACTGCCCCTGACCGTAGTTACAGCTCCAGATGTCGGCGCTGCCATGTATTTTGCTACACACCGACAGGCTCAAGGACTGGCCCACCTTCTGTTCAACAAAAGTGTGCAGCGCTGGTACTGCCTTCTTGGCAAAGAAATGACGGCTTGGGACTCTCCACCTCGGCTCGGCACAAGCCATCAGTTCTCTGAAAGGTGCAGATTCCACCACCTGAAAAGGGAGCGACTGCAGCACCAGCAACTTGGACAGGAGCACATTCAGCTTCTGCGCCGTAGGATGAGTGGGCGCATACTGCTGTCTCTTGGACATGGCTTCGCTGATGGATTGCTGGCGGGATGCATGACTTGGAGGAGGAGGAGGAGGAGCAGGAGCGACAGAGGATGGGTGTGACGCACAGCTGCCTTCGGCTGAGGTGCTGGAGCCTTGGCTGGCAGAAATTGGGAGCTCACTTGGTGAGGAAGCAGACTGGACCACCCCTTGGGAGCCTCGGTTCTCCCAGGTCGTTTTATGGTGACGCATCATATGTTGACGCAGGGCCGTGGTGCCAACATTTGGACCCTGGCCACGCTTCACCTTTTGCCTACATATCTTGCATGTGGCCATGTTACCCTCCTGCGGATGCCTCAGGAAAAACTGCCACACTGCCGAGTAGCTACTTTTCCCACCCCCTGGCCTCACTGATTCACTGCTGCTGTTGCCAACTCCAGGAACCCCTGCTCCACTACCTCCCGATAAGGTAGACTGCCGCACAGCAGGTGCTCTACCCCGGCCCCGGCCCCGGCCGGCTCCAGCCTTTGGAATTGTGCCCCCATGCTGACTGCTACCACCTTGCTGCCTCAGCTGCTGACTCCGGGGCAACCTGCGCCCCTCTTCTCCTGATGATGACGATGAAGCCCCTTCATCACCCGGCTCCCAAGTGCGATCGGCTTCATCGTCATCATCATCATCATCACCGGGTTGTGGCTGTACGTCACTGATGTTCGTGGATTCGTCAACAGTGTCTGGCGCAGGAGCTGGAACGCTCGCAGCACCCACGACACTGTCCACATCACTATTTGTCTGCCTAGCTAAAGAAGCCACCTCCATTTCTTGGCTGGGCAGTAGCTGCTGACTGTCCTCCTGTATCTGATCGTCCTCCTCACTAAAGAGTGGAGCTGAACCCAAAGCATAGGATACGTCGCTGGGGGAGGGAACGGCGTAGGACAGAGGCAATGGGAGGACAGGGACTGCTCTCGGGGCATGCCAACTCAGGGTTGTGTCAGAGGAACCTACCGACCCTAGACTGGGGGTCTCAGATGTAAGTTGTGATGATGTTGTTGATGAGCGCGTCAGCCAATCTACCACGGCAGATGCGTTACTGGTGGAGACCCGACCGCTAGCAGATACTGGCAGATTAGGTCTCTCAGCGTGACTCCTGCTGCTACTGGCCCCCAGTCTGATGCGAGCTCTGCCTGCGGAATCTTGGCCTCTGCCACTCCTCTTTTCACTTCCAGGCACTTGTCTGCCCGACATAGTCTAACTGGCGTGGTAGTAGGTGATATTTTAAGAACCCCCAGGCAGCAGTGGGTCTATATAAAACAGAATATAATGCACACCAAAAGTGAGCAGTAACACTCAGCCTCCAACAGGCCTGCTTAGTGTAAATAAGAGAGCTGCTTAGTGTAAATAAAGAGGGGTATGCTATGTTACAGAATGGGATGCCTCAACAGAAGTGCACCTGGCAGGCAGCAGTAAGCCTATGCCCAGCAAAAGTGTCTTATAATATAAATATAATAAGAGCAAATGCTTATATGGTCTTAAACAGAGGCTGCTTTAGTCACAGAATGGGATGCCCCGGGCAGGAATCGAGCTGGCAGGGTCCAGTAGTGCTTTGGCCAGCAAAAGTGTCTTTATCAGGCCTAATTTCAAATATGATAAGAGCAAATGCTTATATGGTCTTAAACAGAGGCTGCTTTAGTCACAGAATGGGATGCCCCGGGCAGGAATCGAGCTGGCAGGGTCCAGTAGTGCTTTGGCCAGCAAAAGTGTCTTTATCAGGCTAATTTCAAATATGATAAGAGCAAATGCTTATATGGTCTTAAACAGAGGCTGCTGTAGTCACAGAATGGGATGCCCCGGGCAGGAATCGAGCTGGCAGGGTCCAGTAGTGCTTTGGCCAGCAAAAGTGTCTTTATCAGGCTAATTTCAAATATGATAAGAGCAAATGCTTATATGGTCTTAAACAGAGGCTGCTTTAGTCACAGAATGGGATGCCCCGGGCAGGAATCGAGCTGGCAGGGTCCAGTAGTGCTTTGGCCAGCAAAAGTGTCTTTATCAGGCCTAATTTCAAATATGATAAGAGCAAATGCTTATATGGTCTTAAACAGAGGCTGCTTTAGTCACAGAATGGGATGCCCCGGGCAGGAATCGAGCTGGCAGGGTCCAGTAGTGCTTTGGCCAGCAAAAGTGTCTTTATCAGGCCTAATTTCAAATATGATAAGAGCAAATGCTTATATGGTCTTAAACAGAGGCTGCTTTAGTCACAGAATGGGATGCCCCGGGCAGGAATCGAGCTGGCAGGGTCCAGTAGTGCTTTGGCCAGCAAAAGTGTCTTTATCAGGCTAATTTCAAATATGATAAGAGCAAATGCTTATATGGTCTTAAACAGAGGCTGCTGTAGTCACAGAATGGGATGCCCCGGGCAGGAATCGAGCTGGCAGGGTCCAGTAGTGCTTTGGCCAGCAAAAGTGTCTTTATCAGGCCTAATTTCAAATATGATAAGAGCAAATGCTTATATGGTCTTAAACAGAGGCTGCTTTAGTCACAGAATGGGATGCCCCGGGCAGGAATCGAGCTGGCAGGGTCCAGTAGTGCTTTGGCCAGCAAAAGTGTCTTTATCAGGCTAATTTCAAATATGATAAGAGCAAATGCTTATATGGTCTTAAACAGAGGCTGCTGTAGTCACAGAATGGGATGCCCCGGGCAGGAATCGAGCTGGCAGGGTCCAGTAGTGCTTTGGCCAGCAAAAGTGTCTTTATCAGGCTAATTTCAAATATGATAAGAGCAAATGCTTATATGGTCTTAAACAGAGGCTGCTTTAGTCACAGAATGGGATGCCCCGGGCAGGAATCGAGCTGGCAGGGTCCAGTAGTGCTTTGGCCAGCAAAAGTGTCTTTATCAGGCTAATTTCAAATATGATAAGAGCAAATGCTTATATGGTCTTAAACAGAGGCTGCTGTAGTCACAGAATGGGATGCCCCGGGCAGGAATCGAGCTGGCAGGGTCCAGTAGTGCTTTGGCCAGCAAAAGTGTCTTTATCAGGCTAATTTCAAATATGATAAGAGCAAATGCTTATATGGTCTTAAACAGAGGCTGCTGTAGTCACAGAATGGGATGCCCCGGGCAGGAATCGAGCTGGCAGGGTCCAGTAGTGCTTTGGCCAGCAAAAGTGTCTTTATCAGGCTAATTTCAAATATGATAAGAGCAAATGCTTATATGGTCTTAAACAGAGGCTGCTGTAGTCACAGAATGGGATGCCCCGGGCAGGAATCGAGCTGGCAGGGTCCAGTAGTGCTTTGGCCAGCAAAAGTGTCTTTATCAGGCTAATTTCAAATATGATAAGAGCAAATGCTTATATGGTCTTAAACAGAGGCTGCTTTAGTCACAGAATGGGATGCCCCGGGCAGGAATCGAGCTGGCAGGGTCCAGTAGTGCTTTGGCCAGCAAAAGTGTCTTTATCAGGCCTAATTTCAAATATGATAAGAGCAAATGCTTATATGGTCTTAAACAGAGGCTGCTTTAGTCACAGAATGGGATGCCCCGGGCAGGAATCGAGCTGGCAGGGTCCAGTAGTGCTTTGGCCAGCAAAAGTGTCTTTATCAGGCTAATTTCAAATATGATAAGAGCAAATGCTTATATGGTCTTAAACAGAGGCTGCTGTAGTCACAGAATGGGATGCCCCGGGCAGGAATCGAGCTGGCAGGGTCCAGTAGTGCTTTGGCCAGCAAAAGTGTCTTTATCAGGCTAATTTCAAATATGATAAGAGCAAATGCTTATATGGTCTTAAACAGAGGCTGCTTTAGTCACAGAATGGGATGCCCCGGGCAGGAATCGAGCTGGCAGGGTCCAGTAGTGCTTTGGCCAGCAAAAGTGTCTTTATCAGGCCTAATTTCAAATATGATAAGAGCAAATGCTTATATGGTCTTAAACAGAGGCTGCTTTAGTCACAGAATGGGATGCCCCGGGCAGGAATCGAGCTGGCAGGGTCCAGTAGTGCTTTGGCCAGCAAAAGTGTCTTTATCAGGCTAATTTCAAATATGATAAGAGCAAATGCTTATATGGTCTTAAACAGAGGCTGCTGTAGTCACAGAATGGGATGCCCCGGGCAGGAATCGAGCTGGCAGGGTCCAGTAGTGCTTTGGCCAGCAAAAGTGTCTTTATCAGGCTAATTTCAAATATGATAAGAGCAAATGCTTATATGGTCTTAAACAGAGGCTGCTTTAGTCACAGAATGGGATGCCCCGGGCAGGAATCGAGCTGGCAGGGTCCAGTAGTGCTTTGGCCAGCAAAAGTGTCTTTATCAGGCCTAATTTCAAATATGATAAGAGCAAATGCTTATATGGTCTTAAACAGAGGCTGCTTTAGTCACAGAATGGGATGCCCCGGGCAGGAATCGAGCTGGCAGGGTCCAGTAGTGCTTTGGCCAGCAAAAGTGTCTTTATCAGGCTAATTTCAAATATGATAAGAGCAAATGCTTATATGGTCTTAAACAGAGGCTGCTGTAGTCACAGAATGGGATGCCCCGGGCAGGAATCGAGCTGGCAGGGTCCAGTAGTGCTTTGGCCAGCAAAAGTGTCTTTATCAGGCCTAATTTCAAATATGATAAGAGCAAATGCTTATATGGTCTTAAACAGAGGCTGCTTTAGTCACAGAATGGGATGCCCCGGGCAGGAATCGAGCTGGCAGGGTCCAGTAGTGCTTTGGCCAGCAAAAGTGTCTTTATCAGGCCTAATTTCAAATATGATAAGAGCAAATGCTTATATGGTCTTAAACAGAGGCTGCTTTAGTCACAGAATGGGATGCCCCGGGCAGGAATCGAGCTGGCAGGGTCCAGTAGTGCTTTGGCCAGCAAAAGTGTCTTTATCAGGCTAATTTCAAATATGATAAGAGCAAATGCTTATATGGTCTTAAACAGAGGCTGCTGTAGTCACAGAATGGGATGCCCCGGGCAGGAATCGAGCTGGCAGGGTCCAGTAGTGCTTTGGCCAGCAAAAGTGTCTTTATCAGGCTAATTTCAAATATGATAAGAGCAAATGCTTATATGGTCTTAAACAGAGGCTGCTTTAGTCACAGAATGGGATGCCCCGGGCAGGAATCGAGCTGGCAGGGTCCAGTAGTGCTTTGGCCAGCAAAAGTGTCTTTATCAGGCCTAATTTCAAATATGATAAGAGCAAATGCTTATATGGTCTTAAACAGAGGCTGCTTTAGTCACAGAATGGGATGCCCCGGGCAGGAATCGAGCTGGCAGGGTCCAGTAGTGCTTTGGCCAGCAAAAGTGTCTTTATCAGGCTAATTTCAAATATGATAAGAGCAAATGCTTATATGGTCTTAAACAGAGGCTGCTGTAGTCACAGAATGGGATGCCCCGGGCAGGAATCGAGCTGGCAGGGTCCAGTAGTGCTTTGGCCAGCAAAAGTGTCTTTATCAGGCCTAATTTCAAATATGATAAGAGCAAATGCTTATATGGTCTTAAACAGAGGCTGCTTTAGTCACAGAATGGGATGCCCCGGGCAGGAATCGAGCTGGCAGGGTCCAGTAGTGCTTTGGCCAGCAAAAGTGTCTTTATCAGGCCTAATTTCAAATATGATAAGAGCAAATGCTTATATGGTCTTAAACAGAGGCTGCTTTAGTCACAGAATGGGATGCCCCGGGCAGGAATCGAGCTGGCAGGGTCCAGTAGTGCTTTGGCCAGCAAAAGTGTCTTTATCAGGCTAATTTCAAATATGATAAGAGCAAATGCTTATATGGTCTTAAACAGAGGCTGCTGTAGTCACAGAATGGGATGCCCCGGGCAGGAATCGAGCTGGCAGGGTCCAGTAGTGCTTTGGCCAGCAAAAGTGTCTTTATCAGGCTAATTTCAAATATGATAAGAGCAAATGCTTATATGGTCTTAAACAGAGGCTGCTTTAGTCACAGAATGGGATGCCCCGGGCAGGAATCGAGCTGGCAGGGTCCAGTAGTGCTTTGGCCAGCAAAAGTGTCTTTATCAGGCTAATTTCAAATATGATAAGAGCAAATGCTTATATGGTCTTAAACAGAGGCTGCTGTAGTCACAGAATGGGATGCCCCGGGCAGGAATCGAGCTGGCAGGGTCCAGTAGTGCTTTGGCCAGCAAAAGTGTCTTTATCAGGCTAATTTCAAATATGATAAGAGCAAATGCTTATATGGTCTTAAACAGAGGCTGCTGTAGTCACAGAATGGGATGCCCCGGGCAGGAATCGAGCTGGCAGGGTCCAGTAGTGCTTTGGCCAGCAAAAGTGTCTTTATCAGGCTAATTTCAAATATGATAAGAGCAAATGCTTATATGGTCTTAAACAGAGGCTGCTTTAGTCACAGAATGGGATGCCCCGGGCAGGAATCGAGCTGGCAGGGTCCAGTAGTGCTTTGGCCAGCAAAAGTGTCTTTATCAGGCCTAATTTCAAATATGATAAGAGCAAATGCTTATATGGTCTTAAACAGAGGCTGCTTTAGTCACAGAATGGGATGCCCCGGGCAGGAATCGAGCTGGCAGGGTCCAGTAGTGCTTTGGCCAGCAAAAGTGTCTTTATCAGGCTAATTTCAAATATGATAAGAGCAAATGCTTATATGGTCTTAAACAGAGGCTGCTGTAGTCACAGAATGGGATGCCCCGGGCAGGAATCGAGCTGGCAGGGTCCAGTAGTGCTTTGGCCAGCAAAAGTGTCTTTATCAGGCTAATTTCAAATATGATAAGAGCAAATGCTTATATGGTCTTAAACAGAGGCTGCTTTAGTCACAGAATGGGATGCCCCGGGCAGGAATCGAGCTGGCAGGGTCCAGTAGTGCTTTGGCCAGCAAAAGTGTCTTTATCAGGCCTAATTTCAAATATGATAAGAGCAAATGCTTATATGGTCTTAAACAGAGGCTGCTGTAGTCACAGAATGGGATGCCCCGGGCAGGAATCGAGCTGGCAGGGTCCAGTAGTGCTTTGGCCAGCAAAAGTGTCTTTATCAGGCTAATTTCAAATATGATAAGAGCAAATGCTTATATGGTCTTAAACAGAGGCTGCTTTAGTCACAGAATGGGATGCCCCGGGCAGGAATCGAGCTGGCAGGGTCCAGTAGTGCTTTGGCCAGCAAAAGTGTCTTTATCAGGCTAATTTCAAATATGATAAGAGCAAATGCTTATATGGTCTTAAACAGAGGCTGCTGTAGTCACAGAATGGGATGCCCCGGGCAGGAATCGAGCTGGCAGGGTCCAGTAGTGCTTTGGCCAGCAAAAGTGTCTTTATCAGGCCTAATTTCAAATATGATAAGAGCAAATGCTTATATGGTCTTAAACAGAGGCTGCTTTAGTCACAGAATGGGATGCCCCGGGCAGGAATCGAGCTGGCAGGGTCCAGTAGTGCTTTGGCCAGCAAAAGTGTCTTTATCAGGCTAATTTCAAATATGATAAGAGCAAATGCTTATATGGTCTTAAACAGAGGCTGCTGTAGTCACAGAATGGGATGCCCCGGGCAGGAATCGAGCTGGCAGGGTCCAGTAGTGCTTTGGCCAGCAAAAGTGTCTTTATCAGGCTAATTTCAAATATGATAAGAGCAAATGCTTATATGGTCTTAAACAGAGGCTGCTTTAGTCACAGAATGGGATGCCCCGGGCAGGAATCGAGCTGGCAGGGTCCAGTAGTGCTTTGGCCAGCAAAAGTGTCTTTATCAGGCCTAATTTCAAATATGATAAGAGCAAATGCTTATATGGTCTTAAACAGAGGCTGCTTTAGTCACAGAATGGGATGCCCCGGGCAGGAATCGAGCTGGCAGGGTCCAGTAGTGCTTTGGCCAGCAAAAGTGTCTTTATCAGGCTAATTTCAAATATGATAAGAGCAAATGCTTATATGGTCTTAAACAGAGGCTGCTGTAGTCACAGAATGGGATGCCCCGGGCAGGAATCGAGCTGGCAGGGTCCAGTAGTGCTTTGGCCAGCAAAAGTGTCTTTATCAGGCCTAATTTCAAATATGATAAGAGCAAATGCTTATATGGTCTTAAACAGAGGCTGCTTTAGTCACAGAATGGGATGCCCCGGGCAGGAATCGAGCTGGCAGGGTCCAGTAGTGCTTTGGCCAGCAAAAGTGTCTTTATCAGGCCTAATTTCAAATATGATAAGAGCAAATGCTTATATGGTCTTAAACAGAGGCTGCTGTAGTCACAGAATGGGATGCCCCGGGCAGGAATCGAGCTGGCAGGGTCCAGTAGTGCTTTGGCCAGCAAAAGTGTCTTTATCAGGCTAATTTCAAATATGATAAGAGCAAATGCTTATATGGTCTTAAACAGAGGCTGCTTTAGTCACAGAATGGGATGCCCCGGGCAGGAATCGAGCTGGCAGGGTCCAGTAGTGCTTTGGCCAGCAAAAGTGTCTTTATCAGGCTAATTTCAAATATGATAAGAGCAAATGCTTATATGGTCTTAAACAGAGGCTGCTGTAGTCACAGAATGGGATGCCCCGGGCAGGAATCGAGCTGGCAGGGTCCAGTAGTGCTTTGGCCAGCAAAAGTGTCTTTATCAGGCCTAATTTCAAATATGATAAGAGCAAATGCTTATATGGTCTTAAACAGAGGCTGCTTTAGTCACAGAATGGGATGCCCCGGGCAGGAATCGAGCTGGCAGGGTCCAGTAGTGCTTTGGCCAGCAAAAGTGTCTTTATCAGGCTAATTTCAAATATGATAAGAGCAAATGCTTATATGGTCTTAAACAGAGGCTGCTGTAGTCACAGAATGGGATGCCCCGGGCAGGAATCGAGCTGGCAGGGTCCAGTAGTGCTTTGGCCAGCAAAAGTGTCTTTATCAGGCTAATTTCAAATATGATAAGAGCAAATGCTTATATGGTCTTAAACAGAGGCTGCTTTAGTCACAGAATGGGATGCCCCGGGCAGGAATCGAGCTGGCAGGGTCCAGTAGTGCTTTGGCCAGCAAAAGTGTCTTTATCAGGCCTAATTTCAAATATGATAAGAGCAAATGCTTATATGGTCTTAAACAGAGGCTGCTTTAGTCACAGAATGGGATGCCCCGGGCAGGAATCGAGCTGGCAGGGTCCAGTAGTGCTTTGGCCAGCAAAAGTGTCTTTATCAGGCTAATTTCAAATATGATAAGAGCAAATGCTTATATGGTCTTAAACAGAGGCTGCTGTAGTCACAGAATGGGATGCCCCGGGCAGGAATCGAGCTGGCAGGGTCCAGTAGTGCTTTGGCCAGCAAAAGTGTCTTTATCAGGCCTAATTTCAAATATGATAAGAGCAAATGCTTATATGGTCTTAAACAGAGGCTGCTTTAGTCACAGAATGGGATGCCTCACAGCAGACTTAAGATCAGTTCAGTATATATGCACAGTTAGTTACTATAAGCAGCCTGAAAACGCTAACAAAGGCTGGATGAAAAAAAAAAAATCTCCCTGTCAGCCAGCTCCGTTTTTCCTACCTTTCCCTGGCTTTCTGTCTGTCTCCTGTCTGTCTCCTGCCTGTCTCCTGCCTGTCTCCAGCCTGTCCCTGTCTGTCCCTGTCTCCAGCCTGTCTAACTGCCTCAGCTACACAGCGTTCTGTCTGTCTGTCACGAATGCAATAGAGAAATGAGGAAAAGCAAGATGGCCGCCGTTAAATACCGCTGTGTGACGTCACCGGGCTTGCTGGCTGCTGATAGGCTGCATGTGACTGCCCCAGCTTGCACTGGCGCGGGATACATGTCCAGACATGTCCCGTCCGCCATCTTAGAATGCCTGTAATGTAAATGAATGGATGTTAAAGGAAAACTTCGAGTGATCGAATCGCGGGGAAATTCGGATTCGATCCGAATCGAATTTTTCCTGAAATTCGGATCGAATCCGGGTTCGTCCGGATCGATTCGCTCATCCCTAGTGGCAAACCTTTCCTAGAACCTTCTGTTAGGACAAAAAGCAAATCCGATTTCCTGAAGGATTCAGTCGCGGCCAGGTAATACTTTATGGCCCTGACCACATCCAAGGCATGGAGGGTCTTTTCTTTGGAATTAGACGGTGCTGGACACAAGGAAGGTAAGACGACTTCCTCATTAAGGTGAAAGGGAGAAACGACCTTAGGCAAAAAATCAGGTTTAAAGCGAAAAACCACCTTATCCCTATGCCGCTCAAAATAGGGAGGTTTCATACAAAGCGTGGCCAGCTCTGATACACGACGCACCAAGGTGATTGCTACCAAAAAGACCACTTTGAGAGTCAAAATAGATAATGCAGCATCGCACAATGGCTCGAAGGGAGGACCCTGAAGAGCAACAACTAAATTCAAGTCCCATACTAGTAGTACTGACTTACGCAGTGGCTGGACATGGGTGACTCCCTGGAAAAAATACAATTCTGTGAGATACTCACCTGTAGAATTGGTATTATAAGTATACAGTACGTCCTGCTTCAGATAGCTTACACTTGGGTTATCCTCCGCCAGATGGCGCTGCACTGCAGAGACATGCAAAACAGGCTCCTCCCGGCCCCTCAAATACCCAGGGACCTCCCACAAATCCCCAGCATTGAAAAGCAGTGAAAAAGAAGCCGGGAGAATTTAACAACCAAAAACTGGTAACTATAACAATGATAACAATCACCATACAGGGGATCCAGAATAATGCAACAACCAGGGTGGGGTGGAGCAGGACGTACTGTATACTTATAATATCAATTCCACAGGTCAGTATCTCACAGAATTGTATTATTCTTAGTATACAGTACGTCCTGCTCCAGATAGATTACTTACACTTGGGACATCCAATAGCAGTGTCCATAAGGTAGGGTGGGATCCCCCAATAAAAAGGTAACAGCAGACAGTTGAAACCACTGCCGCCTGCAAAACCTTGTGGCCAATAAAACAGCAACAGCTGAGGCCTAAACATCAACCTTGTAAAACTTGAAAAGGTATGAACAAAAGACCAAGTAGCGGTCTTGCACACTGGTGCAATAGAAGCCTGGCGCTGCAAGGCCCAAGGGGGCACCAATAGCACGAGAATCAAGAGCAATAAAGCGAAGGGAGTATTCTTCCCCTCAGCAGCACAGGCCTGAATCACGGCCTGACGAATCCACATGCTGATAGTAGACTTGGCAGAAGCCAAAAACCCTTCCTAGGACCACCAGCAGAGCATCAGTGTTCTAGAAAGGTGTAGTAGCCACCAGATAGTACATCAGACACCTAACCACATCCAAAGAGTGCAAAACTCTCTCCTTAACATTGCTAGGGTTAGGGCACAAAGAAGGAAGAACAATATCCTGATTCAAATGAAAGGCAGATACTACCTTTAGACAGCAATTCTGGATTGAACGAAACAACACCTTGTCCTGGTGCCTCTCAAAGTAGGGGGGGCTGAATGGACAGCACCGCCAACTCAGACACACGCCTGACAAAAGTGATAGCTACCGGAAACACGACCTGGAGTGTAAGAATAGCAAAGGCAGCAACCTGCACAGGTTCAAAGGGAGCACCCTGCAAGGCAGGCAAGACCAATTCCAAATCCCAAAAACAGGGACCATAGGTTGTCGTGGGGAACGCACATGAGCAACCCCCTAAAAGCAATCTTAATCAAGGAATGCTGAACAAAAAACTTCTGAAAGAAGACAGACAGGGTAAAAACCTGACCCTTCAAGGTACTGAGTTAGAGACCGACTCCAACCCATGCAGTAAAACTCCAGATCCCTGGGAACTGAGAACACCAAGACTCAACCAGTCAAAGTAGGTACGCCATACCATATAACAGATGGGAGAAGAAGTCATCTTCCTAGCCTTCACCATGGACTCAACCAACAAGGTAGACAAACCCTTCTCCATCAAGATGGAGGTTTCAGCAGTCAGGCAGTCAAGGCCCGAGTATGTAATTGGGATGGCGTAAGTGGTCCTAAGTGAGCAGAACTGGCACTCCAGGCAGAAGGCACTGATCTACTGCCATCTGCACCACATCAGCGAACCACGCTCTTCTTGGCCACCTGAGGCCACCAGAACCACTGGCACCCCTTCCAGAGCAATCTTACGCAGAACCCTGCCTAGCAGGGGGAATGTAGAAAGACATACAGAAACTGAATGTCCTGCCATGACATTACTAAGGCCTCCATGGCCACAGCCAGAGGATCCTGGGACAGGGAGACAAAGGCCAGGAGCTTGTGATTGTGACGGAACGCAAATAGGTACACATCAGGTTGGCTTCAACGGTGGTATCGAGATTGGAACACCCTGTTGCAGAGGGACCCCCCCGGAATGTATACCGCTGAAATGCAAGGAACATTGGCCTCCACCCAGATCAGAATCAGGGACACTTCCTGGAGGATCCTCTTGCTCCGGGTCCCTCCCTGATGATTGATGTAGGCAACTGCCATCAGAGTGACCATGCACCCCTGAGCAGGCAGGCCCTGAAATGAGTAGTCAAACGAATCAGGACTAACCTGATCGCCCACAGCTTCAAGGCATTGATAGGTGAATGGGCCTCCTAAGGGCCCCACCTCCCCTGGAACCGCAGGGACCTCCAGAAGAACCCCCCCAACTTGATAGACCGGCATCCATGGTGACCGTCTCCCAGGAAGGAGCAAGAAGGTTCCGCCCCCAACAGGTTCCTTGAGTCCATCCACTACAAGAGGGAACTCCTCACCAGGGGGGAAGGCACCCAGACCCTGTCCAGGGATGCTGGGTCCTCATCCCATACAGACAATAGGAGAAGCTGCAGAAGCCCCAAGGGGGACTGAGCACAAGGGGCCCATGCTGAGGAAGAATGTCACCATCAGGCCCATCAGCTGCATCCCCTGCCTTGGTGAAGGAACGGGGACAGCTAGGAGAAACTGAACTTGTGCAGCTGTCCACCTTCTGCTAAGGAAGGAACATCCTTGCCTGGACAGTGTCCAGATTCATTCCTAGGAATGAAATTACCAAAGAAGGGGACAGCGAGAACCTGGTGGTGGCTGATCACCCATCCAGATGACTCCAGGGTGGACACCACCAGCTGACCAATTATGTCCGATGTAGAGGCTGGGAATCGATGAGGACGTCCAGGTAGTGCAGCCCGCGGACGCCCCTTGGCCTCATCAGAGACATCACCCCCGCCAGCGCCTTGGTGAGCACTCTGGGAGCTGAAGAGAGGCCAGATGTCAAGGCCACAAATTGGCAGTGTTGATCCTCCAACGTGGATCTAAGGATTCTTGGTGTCCTGAAAACACAAGGATGTCAAAGTAAGCAACTTTAATATCCCCAAACGGCCTGAAGCCCACGGTTTGCAAGGAGCAAATGGCCGAGCGCAGAGTTTCCATGAGGAAGGCGCCTGTACTTGACAAATTGCAGAAGATCTGTGCAACCAGAATGGGCCAGACTGACCCATCTTTGTTGGGAACATTGATAAGGTTGGAGTAGGGTCCCTTGCCTCTGTCCGTTAAGGGAAATCTGCAATGACCCCCATACGCAGCAGACCTTGCACGGCCTGCGCCAGCATCTGAACAGAAGCAGGGACCAGGAGTACCCGGGACCCGGTAATCATGGGGGGGAGCGCACAGCAAACACCATCTTGTAGCCGGAGGACACTACCTCCTAAAACCACCGGTCTGAGGCGTGGTGCCTCCAGACTTAAGCAAGGTGCCGCAGCCGTCCCCTCAACCAGGCGGGTGAGGGCGCCCCATCACGCTTGAGGGGACTTGGTAGAGGATTTGAGCATAGCCCCCCCAGAGGAGCAGAGGTGTTGTCTTCTGCTCCTAGGACACGACGGACGCCCCTGGTTCCTGTTTAACACCATGGTGGGGGGTGGAATGGGGGCCCTGGCACCGAAGGGCCCGAGACAGCCGCCTACGCTGGGGTAACTTAGCTCTCCTGCCAAACAGGTCTAGGCGGGCCCCGAACAGACGCAGCCCTTTAAAGGGGAGCCCGGTAAGGGTCTTTTTCGCAGCATTGTCAGCACCCCACTGTCGCAGCGACGTATAGCCACCACAAGGGCAGAAGTTCTTGCACACATTCTAATAGTGTCATCCAATGCTAACAGGATAAATTTTACAAACACATCACAATTGGAGAGTGCATTAAACACATCCCAAGGGAGATCCTCAGGGGCATGATCAAACATTTTCCTGATGAGGGTTCTAGTGGCCACAGCAGTAATGGCAGAGGCACAGACCGGGCGAAGCGCCGTCCCCGCACATGCAAAGGCGTGGGAGGCCAGCAGGTCAATGCGCCGGCCCTCAGCATCCCGAAGGGTAGTATAGTCGGGGGGGATGCAAGAAAGGGGTGTTAGATGGCCCTATGAACGGGACATCCACCTCAGGAGGGAACGACCAACATTTAACCACGTCAGGGGGAAAAGGGTACTTACTATCCCAGTCTCCTGGAATCCCTGGAAGTTTACTGGGGCACTCCCATTCCTTGAGCACAAGGGTATGGAAATGTGCCTGCTCTAGAAATTCCCAGTTTGGTGATGCTGTATGGAAACGCTCCCCTCTTTGTCTGGGAGCCTCACCAGGGGGAGAGATAGACAGAACCTCAAAGATCTTGATCAATAATCTGTCAGTGTCATCCTGAATCCAGGGGTCAGGATCAGAGTCTTCATGAGCCTCAGGTCTCTCTGAGTCCGAAAAGAGCTCTCCTTCATCAGAAGGGGTATAGCCACACAGAGTCATAAACTCCTCAGTTCCCCTAGGGAAAACAGTAACATTAGGCATCAAGAGCCGCTTCTTACCCGGGCCCTTACGCGCTAAAGACCTTGCAAAAATCTGTTCAGCCTTAGGCAGTCTAGACGCCAATTCAGGCTGAGAGTCCCCACTTGTGTGCGACTCTGCAGGAGTGAGATTTAAGCCAGGGGGATTAGGTGAAGTGAGGCGAGGTACAGCCACTGGCAGGCCTGATTGCAAAGCCAGCGCTTGCTCAGCACAAGGTACACAGACCCGCGTCTTGTCAGCATCAGCATGGGGTTGTCCACACGCTATACACCGCCGGTCATGTCCCAGAAGGACCCCGGTCACATTATCCTTACATGCCTCAATATGGTGATAATTAGGCACAATATGCCAGTAGGGATTGACGCTATAAAGCAACCCTGGATGCCCCAATGACCCGCTAGGGAGTGGGAGTAAATTTACAAGGCCCGCTACTCAATCACACCGGGCCGGGAGAAGCCAATGGATTCACCCTCTGAAAGACACAATGAGAAGGGTGTCAGCACCGAAACACACTACAGTGAATTATAAAGCCACCCGTGAAGGCACTTACGGACCACGGTAAGTAAGAACGTCACACCCAAAAACGTGCGACCAGACAATATGGCGCAGAGAACCTCGAAGGGCGGGCCAGCGCGAGCCGTGACACGAGGCGTGCCCTGCCAGGCCCCGCCTCCCCGAAAAGCGCAAAGTCCACAGACAAGCAGCCAATGAGGACGCAGAAGCGTCTGAGGTGACGCCGTCGCCCGGCGCGGAACATCCAAATGAAGGAAAAGGCGCGTGCGGCGGCGGCGGCCTTAACAGTGTAAAAGACAAGTCAGCGTGGCGGTTGACGCTACATATACCAGTCCAAGCAGACATTACAAAGAGGGCATAAGCGTGTAATCACAGTACCTGGACATCCACACGCAAACACACACACACCCCCCTTCTCTTCCTCCCGAGGTCTACTGGGGGAATGAGGGAGGATGGCGGCCCTTTGCACAGGGCCCACCGCTACCGGGGCATGGGACAATAATGCAGGAGGGGCATCCCATAAAGCTCACCATCAGCCTATACCGCCTACCCTTTGGTGGGGGACTGCGGTGGAGCAACGCTCCTTAAGCACACATGGTGCTGCCTACCTTCACCCGACCAGCGCAGCCCAGGCTGGGAGGCACATCACATCAAGGACGGGTGGGAATAGTCCAACAGGGCCGCAGGCTTTAATAGCCCCGCTCACCTGCGACAGAGTGATAATTTCATGTCTTCGCAGTCAGCACTGCAGAGAAATCTGGGGATTTGTGGGAGGTCCCCGGGTATTTGAGGGGCCGGGAGGAGCCTGTTTTGCATGTCTCTGCAGTGCAGCGCCATCTGGCGGAGGATAACCCAAGTGTAAGTAATCTATCTGGAGCCGGACGTACTGTATACTAAGAATATACCGTTTTGTGATTACTCACCTTTAAAACGGATATTATAAGTGTGACAATAGTCTTGACAGTTGGGTTATTCTCCAGTAGAGGGCGAACTTCTGCAGAGATGAATGCAAAAAAAGAAGCCCCTCCCGGTCCATAACTACCTGGGACCTCCCACCAATTCCCCAGTGTAAGATAGCAGTAAAGGGACCAGGAAGAACCAAATATAACAATACTAACAAAAAACCAATGGTTCACCATATAAAGGATCCAGAATACCAAACAGGGTGGGTGAAGCAGAGTGTATGTCACACTTATAATATCCGTTTTAAAGGTGAGTAATCACAAAACGGTATTATTCCAAGTGTGACATACACTCCGCTGCAATAAGTCTTGACAGTGGGACATCCAATAGCAGTGTCCGTCAAGGGTGGGAACCATAAACAGTAAAGAATGCACCAACTCAAACCACTGCAGCTTGCAGAACCTTGCGGCCAAAAACAGCATCCGCTGAAGCTCGCACATCAACCTTGTAAAACTTGTAAAAAGTATGAACAGAAGACCAAGTAGCAGCCTTACAAACTAGTTCAACAGAAGCCTGGTGCTGAAAAGCCCAGGATGCACCCACAGCACGAGTAGAGTGCGCAGTGACCCTAAAAGGGGGAGTCCTCCCCTTAGCAGAATAGGCCCCAACAATGGCCTGACGAATCCATTTGCTAATCGTAGACTTAGCAGGTGCCAAACCTTTCCTGGCCACGCAGGGCACCACGAAAAAGCGTCCGTCTTGCGGAAGGAAGAAGTAGTCACCAAATAGTACTTCACACAGCGAACAACGTCCAAATTGTTCAGAACCCTCTCCTTGTCATTGTTAGGCTTAGGACACAAGGAAGGGAGAGCAATATCCTGATTGAGGTGGAAAGCAGACACCACCTTAGGAAGGAAATCCGGTTTAAAACGAAAAACCACCTTATCCTGGTGTCTCTCAAAGTAAGGGGCCTGAATCGACAGAGCCGCCAACTCAGAGACACGCCGAACCGAGGTAATCGCCACCAAGAAGGCAACCTTCTGAGTGAGAACCGAAAGAGCAATATCATGTAGCGGCTCAAAAGGAGGACCCTGCAGAGCCGAAAGAACCAAATTCAAATCCCAAACAGGAACTACAGCTTTTCGAGGGGGCCGCACATGCGCCACCCCTTGGAAGAAAGCCTTAACCAGCGGGTGTAAAGCAAAAGACCTCTGGAAGAAAACAGACAGAGCAGAAACCTGTCCTTTCAAAGTACTAAGCTGGAACCCCAGTTCCAGATTATGCTGAATAAACTCCAAAATCCTGGGTACACAAAAAACCCTGCAAGGCAAGGCCCTAGCCTCACACCCATCAATATAGGACCTCCAAGTCCTATAGTAAATGCCAGAATAGGACCGCTTCCTAGCCCTAATCAGGGTCTGAACGACCGCCTCAGACAAACCTTCCTCTTTCAAGATGAAGGTTTCAGCAGCCAGGCCGTCAAAGCCAGCGTTTCTAAATTGGGGTAAAGTAGATGACCCTGGGATAGCAGGTCCGGTATCAAGGGAAGCCGGCACTGGTATACGCCCATCCTTACGACGTCTGCGTACCAAACCCTTCTTGGCCACCTTGGAGCCACCAGAATCGCTAGTTCGCGAACTACCCTGCCCAGCATGGAGACAGGTGGAAACAGGTACAGAAAACGTCCTTCCACGCCAGAGACAAGGCATCCACTGCCAAGGCCAGGGGATCCTGAGAAAGAGACACAAATGCCGGAAGCTTGTGATTGTGCCTCGAGGCAAAGAGATCCACCTCCGGAGTCCCCCACTTGCGGCAAAGATCCAGAAAGACCTCGGGGTTGAGAGACCACTCTCCGTAGCGAGAGGACCCCCTTCTCAGGGAATCTGCCTCCGTATTCTCCACCCCCGGAATGTAGACTGCAGAAAGGCAAGGAACATTGCTCTCGGCCCATCGCAGGATCAGAGAGACTTCCCTGAGGGCACTCCTGCTGCGAGTCCCTCCTTGGTGATTTATGTAGGCCACTGCCGTTCGGTTGTCTGAACGCACCTGAACCGGAAGACCCCGTAACTGTGGGGGTTAACCGAGCCAGAACCAGATGAATGGCTCGGAGCTCCAATACATTGATGGGGGTGTGAGCCTCCTGGGGACCCCACACCCCGCTGAACCGACAGGCTGGCATCCGTGGTAACCGTCTCCCAACAAGGGACCAGAAAGGATCTGCCCTTCACCAGATTGCTCGAGTCCAGCCACCACCGAAATGACTGCAGAACCCTGGGAGACATCCTGAAAGGTTGATCCAAAGACTGTGGGCTCCTGTCCCAATACGTCAATAGGAGAAGTTAAAGAGATCTCATGTGAAATTGTGCAAACGGCATTGACTCGAAGGAGGACACCATCAGGCCCACCAGTTTCATCCCCTGTCGGATAGAGGGACAAGGGCTGGCCAGAAGAAGGCGGATCAGGTCCTGAATCTCCTGCACCTTGGTCTGGGGCAGAAACACTCTGGCCCGACTGGTATCCAGATTCATGCCCAGAAATGAAATCACTCGAGACGGGGAGAGAGAAGACTTGGTGCGGTTGATCACCCACCCGAATCTTTCCAGGGTCGACACCACCTGGAGGGTGTCCAGTTCTGCCTGCTGAAGGGAAGAAGCAGAAATCAACAGATCGTCCAGATAAGGCACAATGCGAATGCCCTGAGATCTGAGCAGAGCCATTACGCCCGCCAAAACCTTGGTGAAGACCCTCGGTGCCGAGGTCAGACCAAAGGGAAGAGCTACGAATTGATAATGTTGATCCCCCACCGCAAACCGGAGGAATCTCTGATGTGCCTGAAAAATTGGAACATGCAGATACGCATCCTTGATGTCTATGGATGTCATAAAATCCCCTTGGCGAAGGGAATTGATAGCCGAGCGCAGAGTCTCCATGCAGAACTTTTTGGCTCTGATAAACCTGTTGAGAACCTTAAGATCTAGAATGGGTCTCACCGAACCCTCCTTTTTGGGAACCGTGAAAAGGTTGGAGTAGTAACCCTTGCCTCTTTCCAACGGAGGCACCGGGCATATAACCCCCATTTCCAGAAGGCTTTTCACTGCCAACAGGAGCCCCTGCGCAGCCTGAGGGTCCAAGGGCACCCGAGACCTTAAGAATCTTGGGGGCGGCCAGTACTCGAACTCCAGCTTGTACCCGGAGGAGACCACTTCCAAGATCCAATTGTCTGTGACCTCCCGGGCCCAGACCCGGAAGAAGAGCCGCAGCTGTCCCCCCCACCCTTACGGGTGAGGGCGCCCCTTCATTGCTGAGCCGGTTTAACGGCAGGCTTGGGCTTGGAACCCCAGGCAGCCGCGGGACGTGCCCGACCTCTGCCTCTGTTCCAGGACGAGCCCCTGACCCCCGGAGAAGGCCAGACCCCTAGACGCTCTGGCCCCTCGAAAGGAAGGAGTGAACGAGCTCGCCCCCCGAAAGGGACGGCGCTGCTTCCTCCGCTGAGGTAACTTACCGCCTTTAGCAACAGCATCCAATTTATCTTCAAACAGCCGCGCCCCCAAGAAGGGGAGAGCTGTGAGTGACTTCTTGGCTCCAACGTCCGCTGTCCACTGACGGAGCCAGACCAGTCTGCGCATGGCCACCAGCAATGCTGACGTCCTACTACACACGACAATGGAGTCTTCCATCGCAGCCATGACAAAATCCATGAACACCTCGCACTTCTTAAGTACAGCGAACTCAGCGCTAGCTGGATCCAGCTGAGCGTTATTCAGCCAGGCCCTGATAAGAGACCTGGTAGCAAGCGACACCATGGCAGATGCACTAACCGGTCGCAGGGCCAAGCCCACGTTGGCAAATGCGTGGCACGCCATCTGATCCAGGCGCTTGTCCTCGCCATCCTTAAGGGAAGAGGCGTCAGGGGTGTTCAGTACAGAAGAGTTGGTCAAACCTAACACAGGCACGTCGACCTCGGGAGGAGAAGACCAGCGCTTGACCGCCTCCACCAGAAAGGGATACTTCTTATCCCATCCCTGAGGCACACCAGGGAGCCGACAGGGCCTCTCCCATTCCCTAAGTATCAGCGCATCAAAATGACCCTGGGTAGGGAACTCCAGACGGGGCTTGTGGGCCCCAAAAATTCCCCCTTCTTAAGAGGGGGCGCGTCAGGTGGATCAATATCCAACACCTCCAATAAATGTGACAAAACAGTGGCTGTATCAACGGCATCCCCCAGCGCCTGCCCCGGCATTGGAATTCCCAGGCTGACCATAGTCAGCCTCTGAATCCTGATACAATTCCCCCTCCTCAAGCGGGGAATAATCGGACAATTCAGCGGATTCATCGTCAGTGTCCCACAAGGGCTGGGCCGACGACAACTGTCTCTTTTTAGCCTGGGGCTTCTTGCCCACCGTGCTAGCAATCATTTTCTCTATGCTGGCCAACCTAGCCCAAACATGAGAAAGCGACTCCCCACTAGAACCAATGTCACTTGGGGTACGGATCAGGTGGGGAGGGGAAGGCAATGAAGCGGGAGGAGCCGACCCCGAAGGCTGGGTACCAGACTGCCGCGTTATGGCCTTTTGTGCGCATGGTATACAGATCAGCACATTCTCCCCCGTAAGGGATACCCCACACATGGCCCGGATTGTCACGAAGGGATCCCGGGCCTGGTATCCTGCAGAGCCTCCATATGGTGAATTTTTGTGGTCAGTCGCAAGACCGTAGGGAATTACGCATAAGCAACCCGGGATGCCCCTTAAAAGTCCCGGTGGGAGGATTTTAGGGATGGACAATATTTATATCTAGGGACCCCAGGACCGGGAGAGACCCCTTAAAATGCACTTATACGGGGACACCTGTAACACACAAAAATACCATTTTGTGAATACTCACCTGTAAAATGGGTATTATAAGTATGTCACACACCCCGCTTCAAGACATTCATTACACTTGGGTATACTGACCTGTAGATGGCGATGATAACAAAAAAAGGTAAGACTCTCCCGGCCCATAAATACCTGGGACCTCCCACTCATTCCCCAGTATAAAGATAGCAGTAAGATCAAGGGACCAGGAAAGCCAATTAAAACTAACAAAGGTTCACCATATAAAGGATCCAGAATACAAAAGGGCAGGGTGAAGCGGGGTGTGTGACATATTTATAATACCCATTTTACAGGTGAGTATTCACAAAATGGTATTATTCTAAGTATGTCACACACCGCGCTTCAAGACATTCATTACACTTGGGACATCCACTAGCAGTGTCCATAAAGGGCGGGGATCCAAAAAACAAGGCACAAACAAAGTGGACCAACACCCAGGGGTGATCGGCCCGGAAATCTATAAGATTCCCGGGCCGATCACCCCCCACCCCGCGGGACATCCGAGATCGGGATGTCCCGCGGGGTGAAACCCCCCAGAAACCCCCAAAACGCCTTACCTGATCCGCCGCCGCTTCCGCCGCCGCCGCCTCCCGCGCACCCCTCCAGACGTGCGCGCGCCCGCGCCGGCCCTCTGTGAATGGCCGGCGGGGGCGCGCGCGCGCCGAGAGTGACGCGCGGGAGGCGGCGGCGGCGGAAGCGGCCTGGACGTTCCTGATCCCCGCCTGGACGTTGGCGGGGATTGGCTGCGGCGCTCACGTGGGAGCGTTGAGAGGTGAGTTTTTTGGGGTTTCTGGGGGGTTTCACACAGCGGGGCACCCCCGATCGGGGTGCCCCGCCGAAGTGGACCAAAACCCAGGATAGTCAAAATCCTGGGTGTTGGTCCACTTTAAACTACTGCAGCTTGCAGAACTTTGCGGCCAAAAACAGCATCCGCTGAGGCCCGAACATCAACCTTGTAAAACTTGGAAAAAGTGGGAACCGAAGACCAAGTAGCAGCCTTACAAACCTGCTCAACAGAAGCCTGGTGCTGGAAGGCCAGGACGCCCCAACAGCACGAGTAGAATGAGCAGCAAAACGAAAAGGGGGAATCTTCCGCTTAGCAGAATAGGCCCCAACAATGGCCTGGCGAATCCATTTACTAATGGAAGACTTGGCGGGAGCCAAACCTTTCCTAGGCCCAGAGGGCACCACAAAAAGGGTGTCAGTCCTATGAAAAGGAGAAGTAGCCACCAAATAGTACTTCACACAGCGAACCACATCCAAAGAATGCAAAACCCTCTCCTGGTCATTGCTGGGCTTAGGACACAAGGATGGAAGAACAATATCCTGATTCGAAAAACAGAGACCACCTTAGGAAGGAAATCTGGCTTGAAGCGGAAAACAACCTTGTCCTGATGCCTCTCAAAATAAGGAGCCTTAATAGACAAGGCTGCCAACTCCGAAACACGTCGAACAGAAGTGATGGCAACCAGAAAAACAACCTTCTGAGTATGCGTAGAAAGTGCAATATCCTGCAAAGGTTCAAAAGGAGGACCCTGCAAGGCAGACAAAACCAAATTCAAATCCCAAACTGAGAGCAAAGGCTTCCTAGGAGGCCGCACATGCGTAACCCCCTGGAAAAAGGTCTTAACCAGAGGATGAAGAGCAAAAGACTGTTGAAAGAAAACCGCCAGGGCAGAAACCTTGGTCCAGACCATGTTGCAGAAATTCCAAAACCCTAGGGATAGAAAACGCCCTGCAAGGCAAGCCCTGACCTCACACCAATCAATATAAGACATCCAAGTCCTATAATAGATGGCAGAGGAAGACTGCTTCCTAGCCCTAACCAGAGTCTGAATGACAGCATCAGAAAGACCTTCCTCCCTCAAGATGGAGGTTTCAGCAACCACGCCGTCAAAGCCAGCGTTGGTAAACTGGGGTAGAGCAGTGACCCCTGAGTGAGCAGATCCGGCAGAAGGGGCAGGTCTAACTGATCCTCCGCCAACCTTACCACGTCTGCGAACCAAACCTGTCTTGGCCACCTTGGAGCCACCAGGATTGCCGACGCGCCCTCTAGGGCCTCTCTGCCCACCATGGGAAACGGAGGGAACAGGTACAGAAACCCCAGATCCCTCCAGTTCAGAGACATGGCATCCGCTGTCAGAGCCAGAGGATCCCGTGAGAGAGACACAAATGCCGGAAGCTTGTGATTGTGACGAGAGGCAAAGAGGTCCACCTCCGGAGTCCCCCACCGGTGGCAAAGCGACCGAAACGAGATGGAGCTGGAGCGTCCTTGTGTGAAACTGGGCAAAGGGAACCGCCTCGAACGACGCCACCATCAATCCCACAATTCGCATCCCTAGCCGGATGGACGGGCAGGGAATGGATAGAAGACCCTGAGTCAATTCCTGAATCAGAAGAACCTTGGCTCGGGGGATAAACAACCTCGCCTGACAAGTATCCAGAGACATTCCCAGGAACTCCACCACCCTGGAGGGAGTGAGGCAGGACTTGGGATAGTTGATCACCCAACCGAAACTCTCCAGAGTGGACACCACATTCCTGGTATCCAGCTGCGCCTGACTGAGGGAAGACGCCATGATGAGAAGATCGTCCAGATAGGGCACGATGCGGATACCCCTGACTCTGAGGATGGCCATCACTCCTGCCAACACCTTGGTAAAAACCCTTGGAGCCGAGGTAAGGCCAAACGGAAGAGCCACAAACTGAAAATGCCGATTGTCCACGACAAACCTGAGGAACCTCTGGTGTGCCAGAAATATTGGAATATGCAGGTAAGCATCCTTGATGTCTATGGAAGTCCCCCTGACGAAATTAATGGATGGCTGAGCACAGAGTTTCCATACGGAACTTCCGGGGACGGACGAACCTATTGAGCAACTTCAGATCCAGAATGGGACGAACGGAACCGTCCTTCTTGGGCACCATAAACAAATTGGAATAGAAGCCCAGGCCCCGGTCTGAGAGGGGCACCGGACAGATGACAGCCATGTCCACGAGACTTGCTACTGCCGCCCGAAGCCCCTGGGCGGCCAGAGGATCTGACGGCACCCGAGATCTGAAGAATCTGGGGGCCGGAACTCGAACTCCAGCTTGTAACCGGAAGACACCACTTCCTGAATCCACCTGTCCGAGACCTCTTGGACCCAGACCTGGGAGAAGAGTTGCAACCGTCCCCCCACCCGCAAGGGTGAGGGTGCCCCCTCATTGCTGAGCCGGCTTGGCAGCGGCTCTAGGCTTGAAGCCCAAACTGTGTCCTGGACGGGCCCGACCCCTGCCCCTAGGCCAGGAATCACCTCTGGACGAAGGGAAGGCCAAACCCCTGCCAACTCTAGCCCCACGAAAGGACTGAGAGAAGTAAGCCGCCCCCCGAAAGGGGCGACGCTGCTTCTTACGCTGAGGTAACTTACCTCCCTTTGCCACCGAATCCAATATTCCTCCAAAGAGCCACAACCCCACAAAGGGAAGGGCCGTGAGCGACTTTTTGGACACAAAATCAGCCGCCCACTAGCGTAACCAAACCGACCGGCGGATAGCCACAAGCAGAGCCGCAGCTCTGCTAGACATCACCAAAGTGTCGTCCAGGGCGGACAGCACAAAGGATAAAAATAACTCACAGCGCTTAAGGTCGGCAAACTCCTCACTAGCCGGGTCAAGCCCGGAAGAGGTCAACAATCCCCTAACAACCGACCTGGCAGCAACCAGTACAAGTGCAGAAGCACAAACCGGCTGCAAGGCCGATCCAACACTGGCAAAACCATGACAAGCCATCTGGTCAATGCGTTTATCCTCACCATCCTTGAGAGTAGTACACTCCGGAGAATGGAGGACTGAGGAGCTGAACAACCCCAAAACAGGAGCATCCACCTCGGGGGGGGGGGGGGGGGGGGGGGATGACCAGTGCTTCACCGCGTCCGCCGGAAAGGGATATTTCTTGTCCCAACCCGGTGGAACACCCGGAAGCCGAGTCAGCCTCTCCCATTCCTTGAGAATGATACCATCAAAATGCTTTTGATAAGGAAATTCCAAGCGCGGCTTAGTTACTTCAAAGAACTCCCCCTTCAGTGGAGGAGCCGCCTCGGGGTGAGAAATAGCCAGGACCTCAAACATATGAGCCAGGACCCTAGCGGTATCCAAAGAATCCCCCTGGCCCTGCTCGGTATCAGCGCCCACAAACTGCTGATCATCAGAGTCATCAGACTCCTCATACAACTCCCCTTCCTCACGCGGAGAACAATCAGACCAATCCAGGGAATCAAAATCCTCCCTATCAAAGGCCTGCGCAGCCGTATACAAATGTTTTCTCTTTGCCGTGGCCTTTTTAGCAACGGCACTGGAAAACAATTTTTCAAGATTGGCCAATCTGGCACACACCTCAGATTGCGACTCCCCGCCAATGACCACATCACGTGGGGTACGTGTCAAGCGAGGGGGAGGCGGAGAGGAGACTGGCGGAGCAGAACCGGACGCCTGAGATCCGGTCTGCCGCGTAATAGACCGCTGCGCACAGGGTACACAAAGAAATACATCATCCCCCAAAAGGGATACCCCACACCCCAAACACAGCCTGGATTGCCCGGAGGGAGGCACAAGCCCAGTATTCGGGAATGCCTCAATACGGTGATTTTTAAAAAGATATATATTACATATGTGTACAATGCTCCTAGGGAATTACGCAGTAATGCAACCCGGGATGCCCCTTTAAGTCCCGAGTGGGAGGAATTTTAAGCCGCTAAATTTAACCGGGGACCTTAGGACCGGGAGAATCCCCCTTTAATAGTGTCAATGGTCCACCTGGAACACACAAACACACACTCAGACTATGCTGGCAATGTCCATAAGGAGTTAATGATAGAAAATCTGATGGCCACAGGCCACTCACCAAACCTTCGCCCCACCTGATTACCGCACGCAGGTAAGAGGAACCGTGGGGACACGAGGAGAGCAGAGGAGGAAAGAGGGAGGGAGGGCGGGCAGCCGCGGTTCGCGCGTCGCGCCTGGCCCCGCCCCTCCCCCGTATCTCCCGGCCAGAAGCCGGGACCTAACACACAGCGCCCGCAGCACGGGGGGCGGGCCGTAGGCGCGCGCGCCAGCGCTGGGCCCGCCCCCCCCCGCCCCGAGGAGGAGAAGCACCTCATGGGCGCCCACAGACGCCATTTACCACACGCCGGAGGCTGGCGGCGCGGGGACCGCCGGCGCCGTGGCCTGCCAGCACCAGTCTAAATAACACACTCAGTTAAGCACCAAACACACACCATAATAAAGAATGAATCCCTAAGGGACCTGCCCCCCCCCCCCCCCTGTAAGGGTATCCGGGAGAGGGGGAATCCATGCCAGGGTAGGGCCAAGGGACGGGGCATCCCAAACCGGGATCACCAACCCGGATAGCCGCCTACCCCTTGTTATGGGGTCTCACGGCTCCTAAGCACCAGGGGTGCCAACTACCTTTGCCCGGACGAGCAGCCTAGGCTGGGAGGCAAGTAACTTAAGAGAAGGGATCCGGGCAGAAATAGAAGAATAAAAAGTGGCCGGGAGTCATCCCGGCTACCTGCAAGGAGGAGACATCATCTTCTGACTTGCTCGCCTCTGCAGAGATGAAGACTGGGGAATGAGAGGGAGGTCCAAGGTATTTATGGGCCGGGAGGGTCTTACCTTTTTTTGTTATCATCTCTGCAAGATCGCCATCTACAGGTCAGTATACCCAAGTGTAATGAATGTCTTGAAGCGGGGTGTGTGACATACTTAGAATATAGGTCACATAAGAGCAGAGCATAGTAAGGGATGCCCTAGCCTAGATATTACAGTCACACAGCCGAAATATTCATATACAGGTATCCGACTACGTATATATATAATTATCACATCTATATCGCCAAGCAGCCATACAGAGCAATTAAAAGGCATATAGGCACAAACACAATTATACATATATATATATATATATATACATACACACATATATACCGAACTATGAATATATCATTTATACACATGTGCCCCCGATGTATGTAGCCCACGGGCACAATAACGCCCGGCGACATGTACCCGAGGTCAGACCGAAGGGAAGGCAAGGAGAGCATAAGCACAGGTATCTGGCTAAAGGAGCCTGTATAGGGCACTCACGCAGAAGATGGCGTCCATACGAGGAGAGGGTGAAGGGGGCGGGCCAGCGTGGAGAGCGCCAGCACATGGCCCCGCCCCCCTCCGACACGGGATTCCCTCCCAAGCCGCGCTTCCAGCCGATAGGGCTGGAGCCGGCCAACGACGCCAAGGGGGGCGGGCCGACGCGCTCCCCCGACGCGGGAGAGCGCCAGGCCCCGCCCCCCCTCACTGAGGAAGGTAGAAGGTCGCGCTCCCCGGCCAATATGGCCGCGGAGCCGACCATAAGAGAACCGGCCCGCCGCTGCAAGAGAGCGTGCGTGCGGGCCAAACGTTAACATACACACACACGCAT
Source organism: Gastrophryne carolinensis (assembly GCA_027917425.1). Lineage (NCBI taxonomy): Eukaryota > Metazoa > Chordata > Amphibia > Anura > Microhylidae > Gastrophryne > Gastrophryne carolinensis. The sequence goes on from CM051237.1 coordinate 201,240,481, forward strand.
AAACATGAATAAAACAGTGAACAAACACACACACTAAAAATAAAGGTCAGGGAGTCAGCCCCCCCCCGGAGGAGAGTAAGGGACCCGGAAGGGGGAGTGGGAACCCTGCCATTATAAGGCCATAGGCATGTAGGGATGGGGCATCCCACACCAGGATCACCAAAAACCTGGATAACCGCCTACCCCGTGGTGGGGTCTCACGGTGGAGCAGCGCTCCTACTGCACCCAAAGGGTGCTCCTACCTTTGCCAAGGACCCGCAGCCGAAGCTGGGAGGCTCAATACAGGGACAATTTAGGAGGGACCTGGCAGCAATAGGGACAAAAATGGCCGGGCGCGAGCCTGGCTTACCTGCAAGTAAGAGAAGCTTCATCTTCTGTCTTGCTCGCTCCCTGCAGAGAAGACAACTGGGGAATTGGTGGGAGGTCCCAGGTAGTTATCGACCTGGAGGGGCTTCTTTTTTGCATTCATCTCTGCAGAAGTTCGCCCTTTACTGGAGAATAACACAATTGTCAAGACTTATTGAAGCGGAGTGTATGTCACACTTGGAATAAAGTCTTGATCAACCTATGGTTGGCAATGGATCTCTGGAAAAAGATGGCTAAGGCCGAGACCTGACCCTTTAGGGTGCTCAGCTGGAGACCCAAATCTAAGCCGTGTTGCAAAAACTCCAGAATCCTAGAAATAGAAAATATGCGGCAAGCGAGACTCTGGGACTCGCACCAAGCAATATAAGCGTGCCAAACTCTGTAGTATATCATGGAAGAAGACTTCTTCCGTGCCTGAATCATGGTATGCACAACCGTGGCTGACAGCCCCTTTTCCGTCAGGACTGAGGTTTCAATAGCCAGGCCGTCAAAGCCAGCGTCCGTAAATTGGGGTGCCGCAGCGACCCCTGTGTGAGAAGCCCTGGGTCATCGGGCAAGATGTAGCGATCTACTGACATCTGAACTATGTCCGCAAACCAACTCCTTCTCGGTCAGCGAGGAGCCATCAGGATGGCTGGTACCCCTTCCTGGGCTATCTTGCGCAGCACTCTGCCCAGGAGTGGGAACGGAGGGAAGGCATAAAGAAACTTGAACTCCGTCCAAGGAATCGCCAGAGCGTCTGTGGCAATGGCCAGAGGATCTCTTGAGAGACGAACCTTGGAAGCTTGTGATTGTGTCTGGACGCAAACAGGTCCACGTCTGGCTGACCCCAGTGGAGACACAGAGAGTGAAAGGTCTTGCTGCTGCTCAGGGAGTCTGCCTCCAGGTTTTCTACCCCGGGAATGTAGACCGCCGATATGCAGTGAACATTCTCCTCTGCCCAAGACAGAATCTGGGTCACCTCCTTGAGGGCTCTCTTGCTCCGAGTCCTGCCCTGGTGATTGATGTAACAACCCCTTAAGTGGGAAGTCAAGCGAAGATGCACCAACCGGATAGCTCTCAGCTCCAAAAGAGATTTATGGGCAAGCGGTTCTCCTGCGGACCCCACTGACCCTGGATCTTCTGAGTCTGCCAAACGCCTCCCCAGCCTGTCAGGCTGGCATCCGTGGTAACCATCTCCCAATGGGGAGTCAGAAAGGACTTGCCCACCAGCAGGTTCCGGGAGTCCAACCAGCACAAGAGGGACTGCCTGGCCAGGGGGGCAGCGAAAATTCTTCTTCCAGAGATTCCTGCATCCGATTCCAGCTGGTCAGCAGGTTCAATTGTAAAGGTCTCATGTGAAATTAGGCGAAGGGCACTGCCTCGAAACATGACACCATTAGGCCCACCAATCTCATCCCCAGACGTATTGACGGCCACTGACAAGACAGCAAGGCCTGCACTTGGGTCTGGAGACCCAAAACCTTCTGCTGTGGCAGAAAAGCCTTGGCCTGAGCGGTGTATATCGTCATTCCCAGGAAAGATCTTACTGTTGAGGGAGTGGTAAATTACTTTGGGTAATTGATTACCCAGCCGAAGGCCTCCAGGGTTGACAACAACGCCCGAGTATCGCTCTCGGCCTGCTGAAGGGACTGGGCCGCAATCAGCAAGTCGTCCAGATAGAGCAGCACACGAATGCCCGGATTCCTCAGGATAGCCATGATGCCCGCCAGCACCTTGGTGAAGACATGGGGGGCTGAGGATATCCCGAATGGAAGTGCCACAAACTGATAATGCTAATCCTCCAGAGCAAACCTCAGGAACTTCTGATGCCCCTGGAAAATCAGGATGTGCAGATAAGCATCCCGTGGTCATGAAGTCGCTGGGCCGAAGCGATCTCACCGCCGGCCGTAAAGTTTCCACGCGGAAATGTCTGACTCTTACAAACCTGTTGAGACCCTTCAGGTCCAGGATTGGTCTTAACGTTCCATCCTTCTTGGGAACCGTGAACAGATTGGAGTAAAATCTCTGACCCTGTTCCTGCCGAGGTACAGGGCAAATCACACCTAACCGCAGGAGGTGTTGCACAGCCACTCTCAAGGCCTGGGCCTTTAGCGGGTTTCGGGATATTCGAGAACGGAGAAACTTTGTGGGTGGCCTGGCTGCCAGCTCTATCTTGTAACCGGAGGACACTACCTCCTGAATCCACAGATCCGAGACGTGCTGCTTCCAGATCTGAGCAAACAGCAGAAGCAGTCCCCCCACCCGGATGGGTGAGGGTGCCCCCTCATGCCTGAGCGAACTTGGCAGGGGGCTTGGATTTAGCTCCCCAGGAGGGATTGGGTGCGGCCACCTGGAAATGAAGAGCCTCTTCCTCCTCGAAAGGAACGATAGGCAGAGGGATTCCGAAAGGACCGAGCAGGCTTCCGTCTCTGAGGGAGTCTACCATCCTTGACTAAAAGGTCCAGACGCTCCCCAAATAGCCTGAGGGATACTCGTAAGCGACTTCTTGGCAGCCGCATCAGCCAACCATTGCCGCAGCCAGAGCGAGCGGCGGAGAGCAACAAGCAAGGCCGAAATCCTGGCACCGAGCCGGACCACATCGTCCATGGCAGTAGTAACAAAACCAATAAAATCCAAGCAGGCTTTGAGTTCCTTATACTCCTCCGCCCGCTTGCGAGCCTTAGCTCTATCTACAAGGTGTCTCGCCGTCTTTCTGATGGCTAAAGACACAATCACTGAGGCGCACACAGGGCGAAAAATAGCACCAGCAAAGGTGAACGCATGGCAGACCAGCTGATCCATGCGCTTGTCAGCCGAGTCACGTAGGGAAGCAGGTGACGGCATAACAGTAGTGTTGGACAACCCCGACACGGGGGGATCCACTTCGGGAGGGCGAGACCATAGCCGAACCAGCTCATCAGGGAAGGGGTACCGCCTGACCAGGCCTTTAGGAACCGACGGCAACTTGTTAGGCCTCTCCCATTCTTTAAAAATTATGTTAGAAAAATGGGCCTGTTCTGGGAAGACCCGCCCTTGCCTTTCGGGCCAAAACAAATCTCCCTGCTTCCTCTTAGCCGCTCTGGGAGGGACAATGTGTAGTGTCTCAAACACTGAAGTAAGCAATTTCTCTGTATCATCCGGGAGCCACGCATCCTTGTCCGAGGAGGAACCAGAAATACTGTCATCTCCAGCAGAATAATCCACCGTGGAGCATGAATCCTCTGGCAACTCACCTTCCTCCACAGAGCCCAGACTATCAAAAAAGGTCGTCATCATCCGAGTAAACGGGCTCGAGGTGCCGTTTCTTACTCATGGCTTTCTTAGGAGCCGTCCGCGAGATCTGTCTCTCGAGATTGGCCAGCCTATGCGCCAAGTCAGCATGAGATCCCCTGCTGGCTCCCCCCTGCTGGGGGCTGAGTGCAGCAGCGGAGGGTCCGGAGAGGCCGCCGGCAGCGCAGGGCTAGGGGCAGGGCCGCCCGCCCGTTCATGGTCCAAAATAATGCTCCTGGCGCAAGTGGTACAAACAGTGCTGAATCCGCCCAGAGGATTCCTACTGCACAAGGGGCAGAGCCTTTCCTGCCCAAATGGGGCCCCCAGCTCACTACCCAAAATCAATAAGGTTACAAGACACTAATGGCCCAAACCTATAAGGCGATCTCTCTTAATAAAGAGGGGGACTGGGAAGAACCACAACCTATACATGAGAGGGGGAGAAGGGACCATGCTCAGAATAGGCACAATGCAAACGGTCATAAATACAGCCAGAAAAAAACAGGGACTCACAACACCGCCAGAGGGACAGCGCGGCCTCCAAGCACCAGCGTGATCCCCCAGCGGCAGCAGCAGCAGGACAGAGCCCGGGTCCGTAGCGTCCAGGCAGGCCCCAGCAGCAGCAGCGTGCAGGCCAGAGTCTAGAAAGATCTTCGAGGGGAGTGCGGCACCGTCATGACGTCACGACATTGGTGCACGCCGGCGCCAAGCTCCGCCCCCCGGCGGTGCGCGTGAAGAAGGCGCCCGTCCCCTTCCAGCGCTGCCAAGGCTGCGAAAATGGCTGCGGTGGCGCCCGAGGGCCACCGCGCCTGTAGTGTCGAGTCTCTCACAGACAGCGCCACACCGGCGGCGATGCGGTGACTCCGCAGCCCAAACGATGAGGGAGGTGAGTAAGAAGGCAGAGTGCTCCTCAGGATGGCCATGCTGAGCCAGCGAGGAGCCAAGTGATAAAAACACCAATGAAAAGTCAAAACACACAGTACAACCAAATACCAATAAAGCTTGAGGGCAGGGAGGGATACAATCAGCAACAAGTATATAGTGGTTCCCCCTCAGGCTCACCATAAGCCTGTGGCCGGCTACCCTTTAGTATAGGGTCTGCGGCCCAGAGCCAAGCTCTGCTGAACGCCAACAGGCCCCGGCGTTCACCCTGCCGTCACAATCCCGTAGCAGCCAGAGGCTGGGAGGCAGGAATGGGTCAGGAGGGATCCGTGAAATAGGGCCCGCAGTGGCCGATGGGCTAGGTGGCCCCGCTCTGCTGCCAATATCTGAGAAAGTGCCAACGATCTTCTGCAGCCAAGACTGCAAGATAAACAACTAGAGAATGATAAAGGGACACCTGCCTTTATAGGGGGCCGGGAGGAGCTACATCTTTGATCTTACAGTCAGGCGCCCCCTAGGGGCGAACACCCCACATGTAATCACTTGGGACTACCTGGACTGGATGTAGGGAAAAGAAAACTTGCTTTGTGACATAATAGCTTAGCCAGCTCAGTGTTTCCTAAATCAGACCACTCCTTTAATTTCATGATAAAAGCAGTTAGACTGGCTGAGCAGACCTACAGTAAATGACGCTGAAGAGCTCTGAAAGCTCAAAACGAAATGTCAGCAACGAAACCACACCTATCTAAAGCCCAACTCCACTATCTTGGATACATTGTGAATACAATAGAGTCTATGTACCAGTCAATTTGATGAGACTTCCTCAAGGAGATTTTACCTCTGAATGAAATCCCATGCATGCCCCAGGAACAAGAGGAAATGATTTTTGACTCCTTAAGCAGTTTCTGGGAAAATGTACACTGCCCAGGTTGGAATGTAAGCGTTCATTTGGTATATGTGAAGGAAGCTGCTTGGATACCTAGGTAAACACAGGATGGCTCAAGAAACATGTGGTATTCATTGGCCAAACGACATATTAGACATGAAGTCGGCTCCAGTGCTGTAGGTAGAATTTAAGATGCTGGCCCTTGAAGGTGTTGCAAGTAATGCTACAGGTGAAGACACTCGCAACTACTGTGTTTCTCTGAAAATAAGACAGGTATTTTTTGCTCCAAATGGGTGCTAGTGCTTATTGTCAGGGGATAGTCGCTCACAGCTGGCAAGATGGTGGCAGCAGTACAGCAGCTCCAGTACAGTGCGTGCACAGAGCTGGCTGACAGCAGACTGGAGTAGAGCCAGCAAGATCAGACATTTCACTCCCGACAGACACGCTTAGCTGTATGACTTGATGTGTTCTCACCCTCCTTTACAGCCGCTCCTTTCCCTATGCGGAAGCCCGGCAGCTGGACTATGAATTGTAACTAGGGCTTATTTTCGAGGAAGGGCTTATATTTCATGCTTTAGCAAATAATGTTGAAAAATTCTTTTCAGGAAAACGGTAGCTAACAGGAAGCAGGATGGATCCTATATGCGACCCAATCTTATGAGATTTAGGTTTAGGATCCCAGGAGGAGCTGTTGCAGGTGCTGAGATACAAGTGTTGCTGCTACTATGTAGAAATAACCACACAGAGAAATGTTGTGTGAGAGCTTGGGAAGTGGAGCAATTCTGTGAGTACTCACCTGTAGAATTGTTTTTGTTCTTGCATGGCACGGTCCGCTTCGGTATTCATAACAGTTGGGATATTCCGCCACAAGGTGGAGCAGTGGTACTGCAGAAAGCTGTGGCATCTCCCGGCTCCCTATAAAAATGGGATTAACCATAGAATTCCCCAGCGGAGACAAGCAGTGAGACAAGAAGCCGGGAGAGAATAAAGTAAAAAATGTGAAAAAGGTAAAAAACCCCTATTAACTTGGAACAATCACCATAAAGAGGCAACCAGGAATAACGATAACAAGGGTGGGGCGAAGCGGGCCGTTCCATGCAAGTCAAAAACAATTCTACAGGTGAGTACTCACAGAATTGATTTTTTCTTTATTGCATGGTACGGCCCGCTTCGGTATTCATAACAGTTAGGACATCCAAAAGCAGTGTCCAAAGTAGGGTGGGATCCCCAAAGAGTAATGGCCAGTGGTTCAAGTCACTACAGCCTGAAGCACCTTGCGGCCAAAAGTAGCATCTGCTGAGGCCTTAACATCAACCTTGTAAAACTTTGAAAAAGTATGAACAGAAGACCAAGTAGCGGCCTTGCAAACTTGTTCAACAGAAGCTTGGTGCTGAAAAGCCCAATAGGCACCAATAGCACGAGTGGAATGAGCAGTAATCCTAAAGGGAGGTTCCTTTCCCTTAGCAGAATTGGCTTGAACCACCGCCTGACGGATCCACTTGCTGATAGTGGATTTAGCCAGAGGCAAACCCTTTCTAGGTCCAGAAGTGAGAACAAAAAGAGCATCAGACTTCCTGAAAGTCTCAGTAGCGACCAAATAAAACTTCAGAGCCCTGACCACATCCAGAGAATGCAGAGTCCGTTCCTTGGAATTAGCAGGATTAGGACACAATGAAGGCAAGACAATGTCCTGATTGAGATGAAAGGCAGACACAACCTTTGGCAAGAAATCCGGCTTAAGCTGGAACACCGCCTTATCCTGATGTCTCTCAAAATAAGGAGGTTTGATAGAAAACGCTGCTAGCTCAGAAACTCGCCTTACAGAAGTGATAGCCACCAGAAAAGCTACCTTAAGAGTCAAAATAGACAAGGCAGCCTCACGGATAGGCTCAAAGGGAGGCCTTTGCAGAGCAGACAACACCAGATTCAAATCCCAGACTGGTAGTAAAGGCTTACGGGGTGGACGCATATGAGAAACACCCTGGAAAAAGGTTTTAACCAACCGGTAATTGGCAAAAGATCTTTGGAAAAAAATTACCAGAGCTGAAACATGGCCTTTTAGGGTACTAAGTTGAAGGTCCAGATCCAAACCATGTTGTAAGAATTCCAGGATCCTGGGAATAGAAAACACCCGACAGGGAAGAGACTCACACCAGGCAATGTAAGCATGCCAGACCCTGTAATAGATAAAGGACGAGGACTTTTTCCTAGCCCAAATCAAGGTATCAACAACAGAGGCAGGCAACCCCTTTTCCATCAATATGGAGGTTTCAGCAGCCAAGCCGTTAAAGCCAGAGTTTGTAAATTGGGATGGCGTAGCAGCCCCTGAGTGAGAAGATCTGGATCCTTGGGCAAGACGTGCTGGTCTACTGCCAACTGCACGACGTCTGCGAACCAAACTCTTCTTGGCCAGCAAGGGGCCACCAGGATGGCTGGTACCCGCTCCTGGGCTATCTTGCGCATGACCCTGCCCAGGAGAGGAAACGGAGGGAACACATAGAGAAGCTGAAACTCCGTCCAAGGTATTGCCAGGGAATCCGTGGCGAAGGTCAGAGGATCCTGAGACAGAGAGACAAATCTGGGAAGTTTGTGAATGTGACGGGACGCAAACAGGTCCACATCCAGCTGACCCCAGCGGTGACAGAGGGAGAGAAACCCCCAGTTGTTGAGAGATCACTCCCCCAGACGAGACGTCCCCCTGCTCAGGGAGTCCACCACCTGGTTCTCCACCCCTGGGATGTAGACCGCTGAGATGCAGGGAACATGCTGTTCCGCCCCAAGACAGAATCAGGGACACTTCCTTGAAGGCTCGCTTGCTCCGAGTCCCTCCCTGATGATTGAGGTAGGCCACCGCCGTCTGGTTGCCTGAGCGGATCTAAATAGCCCGACCCCAAAGGTGAGTGGATAGGCGAGAAAGAACCAAACCGGATCGCTCTCAGTTCCAGGACGTTGATGAAAGCATGGGCCTCTTGTGGGCCACACCGACCCTGGAACCTCAGGGACTTCCCAGCCGGTCAGACTGGCATCTGTGGTGACCGTTTCCCAGCACGGGGGCAGGAAGAAGGTTCCTTGAGTCCAGCCACCACGACAGAGACTGTCTGGCCAGGGGAGACAGAACAAATTCCTGATCCAGGGACACAGGGTCCCGATCCCAAACTGACAAGAGGTGCAACTGAAGAGGTCTCGTGAAACTGAGCAAAGAGGACTGCCTCGAAGCAGGACACCATCAGGCCCACCAACTGCATCCCCTGACGGATGGGGGGATGAGGACACGACAGCAGAGCCTGAGCCTGCAGCTGAAGACCCTCCACCTTCTGCTGAGGAAGGAACACCTTGACCTGAGAGGTATCCAGAGTCATGCCCAGAAAGGACCTCACCAAGGATGGAGACAGAGAAGACTTGGGATAGTTGATCACCCAGCCGAAAGACTCTAGAGTGGATGTCACCATTTGAGTGTCCTGCTCGGCCTGAGGAAAAGACTCGGCCACAATCAGGATGTCCTCCAGGTAAGGAATGATGCGGATGCCCTGGTTCCTTAGCAGAGCCATCACTCCCGCCAGCACCTTGGTGAACACCCGAGGTGCCGAGGTGATACCGAAGGGTAGAGCCACAAACTGGTAATGCTGATCCTGCAGCTCGAACCTTAGAAATCTCTGATGACCTGGGAAGATAGGCACATGAAGATAAGCATCCTTGATGTCCACAGTGGTCATGAAGTCGCCCGGGCGAAGGGTACTGACAGCAGAGCGCAGCGTCTCCATGCGAAAATGCTTGAATCTGACAAATTTGTTGAGGCCCTTCAGATCCAGAATGGGCCTCAGAGAGCCGTCCTTTTTGGGAACCGTCAAAAGATTGGAATAGTACCCCTGACCCCTTTCTTGATAAGGCACCAAAAAAATGACTCCGGACTCTAACAGGCAATGAACCGCCAGAAGCAACTCTTGAGCGGACAGGGGGTTTAAAGACATCCGGGATCTGATGAATCTTGGGGGGGGGGGGGGGGGGGAGCCAGGCTGCAAACTCTATCTTGTAACCGGAGGACACTACCTCCTGAATCCACCATTCTGAAACATGAAGCCTCCAGGCGTGAGCAAAGAGCCGAAGCCGTCCCCCACCCGGATGGGTGAGGGTGCCCCTTCATGCCTGAGGGGGCTTGGGAGAGGGTTTGGGCTTAGGATGGGTCTGCCACAGCCCCAAGAATCTCTGCGACCACTGGAGAGGAGGGAGCCACGGCCCCCTCTGGGAATGCGAAAGGAAGGGAGGGGGGCAGAGAACCCCCGAAAGGGCCGAGACCTTCCATCCTTGGCTAGAACATCAAGAGGCTCCCCAAATAGCCACAACCCTACGAAGGGGAGGCCAGTGAGAGCTTCCTTAGCCGCAGTGTCAGCTGCCCACTGGCGCAACCAGACAGAACGGCGCATAGCCACCAAGAGCCCAGAGGCCCTACCACACAGCCGCACAGCATCATCCATAGCAGTAAGGATAAAGGCCACAAAATCAGAGCAAAAGTAAGAGTCCTATATTCCTCCCCCACACTACCAGCTGTTGCGCCATCAATGAGACGCTTGAGCAGCTTCTTAAGGGCAATAGCAGTAATGGCGGCAGTACATACCGGGCGCAAGCCAGCCCCCACACAGGTAAAAGCATGGCAGGCCAATTGATCCATGCCCCGGTCCTCACCGTCCCTCAGAGTGGTAGTGTCAGGGTAAGGCATGACCGAAGTATTGGACAAGCCTAGCACAGGAGCGTCCACTTCAGGGGGAAATGACCACCTCTTAACAAGATCAGCAGGAAAGGGATACCTTTTATCCAAACCCTTGGGCACAGCAGGCATCTTGTTAGGACATTCCCATTCTTTAAGCACCAAGGTGGTAAAATGTTCCTGCTCAGGGAACTCTAGACGCTGTTTACCAGGGCAAAAAAATACAATTCTGTGAGTACTCACCTGTAGAATTGTTTTTGTAGTATACAGCACGTCCTGTTTCACAAATTCCTTACGTCTGGGTTATCCGCCACAAGGTGGCGCAGTGGGCTGCAGAAAAGACTTGTGGCATCTCCTGGCCCTATAAAAAGCCAGGAACCTCCCACAAATTCCCAGTATTACAAAGCAGTTAGACAAGAAGCCGGAAGAACAATAACGAAGAAATCCCAAAAGGAGCATTTGAACAAATCACCATACAGAGGAAACCAAGAATAATGAAAACAAGGGATGAAACATGACGTGCTGTATACTACAAAAACAATTCTACAGGTGAGTACTCACAAAATTGTATTTTTCTAAGTATACAGCACGTACTGTTTCACTAATTCCTTACGTCTGGGACAACCAAGGGTGGGATCCCAAAAGCAACGGCGAGCAGTTCAAACCATTGCCGCCTGAAGAACCTTGTGGCCAAAAGCAGCATCAGCTGAGGCCCTAACATCAACCTTGTAAAACTTGGAAAAAGCATGAGCAGAAGATCAAGTTGCGGCCTTACAAACTTGTTCAACAGAAGCTTGGTGCTGAAAAGCCCAAGAGGCACCAATAGCACGAGTAGAATGAGCAGTAAGGCGGAAGGGAGGCTCCTTCCCCTTAGCAGAATAGGCTTGCACCACTGCCTGACGGATACACTTGCTGATAGTGGATTTAGCCAGAGGCAAACCCTTCCTAGGTCCAGAAGGAAGAACAAAAAGACCATCAGTCTTCCTGAAGGATTCAGTAGCTACCGAATAAAACTTCAGAACCCTGACCACATCCAAGGAATGCAGCCATCTTGACTCGGAAGCATCACACTTACTGAGGAGAAGAGAGTGGGATAAAGTACAGGGGGGCGGGTTATAGCTGTGCTTTGTTCAGGCAGAGCAGAGCTGGGGTCAGGAAAAGGTCAGCAGTCCCAGAATGCAAGACACTTCCTGCCATCTTGGATGTTTAACATGCAGTAGATGCAGGTAGGATGATTTTTAATGTGGGCAATCTGTATGTGCAGGGTTTGGGAAACATATAAGATAGACTCTTATTCAGAGTGAAGGACCACTTTAAGATTATTAGGATTAGGGCACAAAGAAGGCAAAACAATGTCCTGATGGAGATGAAAAGCAGACACAACCTTAGGCAGGAAATCTGGCTTAAACCGAAACACCACCTTGTTCTGGTGTCGCTCAAAATAAGGAGGTTTGATGGAAAGCGCCACCAACTCAGAAACACGCCTGACAGAAGTGATAGCCACCAAAAAGACTACCTTAAGAGTCAGAATGGGCAAAGCGGCCTCACGAAGAGGCTCAAAGGGACGATCCTGCAGAGCAGATAATACCAGATTCAGATCCCAAACTGGTAACATAGGCTTACGTGGCGGACGCACGTGAGAAAACCCTTGGAAAAAGGTCTTAACCAAACGGTGATTGGCAAAAAATTGCCAGAGCTGAAACATGACCTTTGAGGGTACTAAGTTGAAGGCCCAAATCCAAACCATGTTGCAAGAATTCCAGAATTCTGGCAATAGAAAACACCCGACAGGGAAGAGATCTGGACTCACACCAGGCAATGTAAGCATGCCAGACCCTGTAGTAGATAAAGGACGAGGACTTCTTCCTAGCCCTAATCATGGTATCAACAACAGAGGCAGGCAACCCCTTTTCCATCAAGATGGAGGTTTCAGCAGCCAAGCCGTCAAAGCCAGCATTTGTAAATTGGGATGGCACAGCTGCCCGAGTGAGCAGGTCTGGATCCTTGGGCAGGACGTATTGATCTACTGCCAACTGCACGATGTCTGGGAACCACACCCTTCTTGGCTAACAGGGGGCTACCAGAATGGTTGGCACCCCTTCCTGGGCTATCTTGCGCAGCAGGCTCTCCACCTTCTGCTGAGGCAGGAAAACCTTGACCTGAGATGTATCCAGAGTCATGACCTCACCAAGGACGGAGACAGTGAAGACATGGGATGGTTGATCACCCAGCCGAAGGATTCGAGTGTGGAGACCACCATCTGGGTATCCAGCTCAGCTTGATGGAAGGACTGAGACACAATCAGAATGTCGTCCAGATAAGGAAGGATGCGTAGGCCCTGAGATCTCAACAGAGCCATCACCCCCACCAGCACCTTGGTGAAAACCCGAGGAGCCGAGGTAAGACCGAACAGTAAGGCTGCAAATTGGTAGTGCTGATCCTCCAGAGCGAACCTGAGAAATCTCTGATGACCTGGAAAGATTGGAACATGAAGGTAAGCATCTTTGATGTCCACAGAAGTCATGAAGTCTCCCGGGCGCAGGGTACTGACCGCCGAGTGCAGAGTCTCCATGCGAAAATGCTTGAACCTGACAAATTTGTTGAGGCGCTTCAAATCCAGGATGGGCTCAGGGACCCATCCTTTTTGGGAACCGTGAACAGATTGGAGTAGAATCCTCTGCCCCTTTCCCAGAAAGGCACCAGGCAGATGACACCCAATTCCAAAAGGCCTTGGACCGCAAGCCCTGAGCTAACAGGGGGTTTTGAGCCACCCGGGATCTGATGAATCTTGGGGGCAGCCAGGCTGTACCTGGGAGGACACCACCTCCTGAATCCACTGGTCTGAGACTCGCAGTCCCTAGAGCCGCAACCGTCCCCCTACCCGGATGGGTGAGGACGTCCACGGCCTCTACCCCGGCCCCAAGGGTCTCTACGTGTCCCCGCAAATGGTGCACCCCTGCCAGTCCTGGGAGCATGGAAGGAGGGGAGGGAAGAACCAGCCCCCCGAAAGGGCCACGGCTGCCTCCTGCGTTGAGGCATCCTACCATCCTTGGCAAACAGATCCAGGCGCTCACCAAAGAGCCGTAGCCCCGTAAAGGGGAATCCAGTGAGAGCCTTCTTAGCAGCATTATCAGCCGCCCACTGACGCAGCCAAACAGAACGGCGTATAGCCACCCAAAGGGCAGAAGTCTTACCACACATCCTGACCGCATCATCCATAGCAGAAAGAATGCAACAAATTTATAGCAAAGCAGGAGGGATCTATACTCCTCCCCCCTATTGGCATCCGAGGCATTATCCAGAAGGCCCTTGAGCAACCCTTTAATAGCAAGAGCGCACACAGGGCGCAGCACAGTTCCCACACAAGCAAAAGCCTGCCAGGCCAGCTGATCCACACGCCGGTCCTCACCACCCCTCAGAGTAGAAGTGTCAGGGGAATGCATGACCGAGGTATTGGACAACCCAAGCACAGGAGCATCCACCTCGGGGGGACACGACCAGCGCTTAACCACAGCAGCAAGGAAGGGATACCTTCTGTCCCAACTCTTGGGCACCGTGGGCAATCTGCTAGGACGTTCCCACTCCTTGAGCACCAGATTATTAAAGTGGTTCTGCTGAGTGAACTCCAAGGGTTGTTGAACAGTGTGAAAAAGCTCACCCTGCTGCTTTTTAGCCACCACAGGAGGGGTAATACATAGTACTTCAAAAATGTGAGCCAACAGCCTATCAGTATCCTCGGGAGACCATGGATCTTCTCCAAAAGGAGACCCAGTACCGCCATAAACCTCCTGCTGTTCCCCAGAGGAATCAGAATCAGAGAAAACTTCCCCCTCCTCTAGGGGGTAATGGCCAGGAAAAGAATAATGTCCCTCATCCTCCTCAGGAAAAAGGGAAACAGCGGGATTTAAATGCCGCTTCTTGCCAGAAGCCTTACGGGTGGCAGGCCCAGAAATATGCCTTTCCAGGCTGGCCATCCGCATAGCCAAATCATAATGTGATTTTCCGCTAGCATGCCCCTCACTAGGGGTCAAATTCAGGAGCGGGGGGGTAGGTGATGTAGAAGGGGGCGCAGAGCTGGGCAGCGTAGCAGGCAACCCAGACTGCAGCGCAAGTACCTTCTGGGCGCAGGGCACACATACCCTGACACCATCACTCACAGAGGATACCCCACACACGGCACACAGCTGGGCTTGTCCCGAAGGAACCCAGGGCATGTTATCCCCGGAAGCCTCCATATGGTGATTATTATAGGCGCCAACAGCCAGTATAGGGTCACGGCTAACCAGAGCCACCCGGGATGCCCCCCCCTAGGGATGCCCAGAAGCCCACTAGGGAAGGTGGGAGATGAAAAGGGCAGGGCCGGGAGAAACCACAGTCACGGTTGTCCCGCCTGAAAGACACAATAAGGACATAAAAATCCCGCAGCGCAGCAATATATATATACATTAAAAACAACCCCACAGGGGACTCACGGACCAAGAGGATAAGATGCACAGACCGCACCACAGGGAAAGCACGACGCAGCTCCAGAAGAAACGAGGGTCCCAGAGCGTAGTGAACACAAAATGGCGCCGGAGAGGTCCTTGAGGGGCGGGCCGCAGTGGTATGACGCGGAGCACGTCATCCGTAGGTCCCGCCCCCCCAAAGAGTGCGAAATCGCGGTCACATGACACACCAGCGCCATGACAGAACTGAAGAAAAGACACCTCAGATATAGCGCCGCCTGCCGCGGAGCATCGTACAAGGCGGCGCGGCGGTGAAAACACAGTCAAAAACACAGAGAAACACAGTAAAAACACACCAGCAGTCCCCCAGGGCACCCCCGCCAGCCACCCGTCCCCCCCCTCTCCCCGAGCGAAAGGGAGAAGCGAGGGGGCAACAGGGCAACGGCAAGGGCCCAACCAGGAAAGATGAAGGGGGGGGGTTGGTGGACCCCTTACCCAAAGGGGGGGAACGGAGAGGTTCCCAGCATCCCACAACAGGCTCTCCAAAGGCCTGAACCGGCTACCTTTGTGGTACAGGGTTTTGCGGTCTGGAGCAGCGCTCCTCAAGCACCCACCCTGGTGCTGTCCTACCTTCACCCGAACCATCAGTCGAGGCTGGGAGGCAGTGGGTCCAGAATTGGTGGAAATAGTCCTGCAGGGCCGCAGGCTGGTAAGCCCCGCTCACCTGCGCAGTATAGAGAGCCATCTTCTATCTTCGCAGTCCTGACTGCAGAAGGATACTGGGAATTTGTGGGAGGTTCCTGGCTTTTTATAGGGCCGGGAGATGCCACAAGTCTTTTCTGCAGTCCACTGCGCCACCTTGTGGCGGATAACCCAGACGTAAGGAATTAGTGAAACAGGACGTGCTGTATACTTGGAAGAAGCTCCCCCTGCTTTCTCTAAGCTACCTCACCCAAAGGGGGGGAACGGCGAGGTTCCCAGCATCCCACAACAGGCTCTCCAAAGGCCTGAACCGGCTACCTTTGTGGTACAGGGTTTTGCGGTCTGGAGCAGCGCTCCTCAAGCACCCACCCTGGTGCTGTCCTACCTTCACCCGAACCGTCAGTCGAGGCTGGGAGGCAGTGGGTCCAGAATTGGTGGAAATAGTCCTGCAGGGCCGCAGGCTGGTAAGCCCGGCTCACCTGCGCAGTATAGAGAGACATCTTCTATCTTCGCAGTCCTGACTGCAGAAGGATATTGGGAATTTGTGGGAGGTTCCTGGCTTTTTATAGGGCCGGGAGATGCCACAAGTCTTTTCTGCAGTCCACTGCGCCACCTTGTGGCGGATAACCCAGACGTAAGGAATTAGTGAAACAGGACGTGCTGTATACTTGGAAAAAGCTCCCCCTGCTTTCTCTAAGCTACCTCACCCAAAGGGGGGGAACGGCGAGGTTCCCAGCATCCCACAACAGGCTCTCCAAAGGCCTGAACTGGCTACCTTTGTGGTACAGGGTTTTGCGGTCTGGAGCAGCGCTCCTCAAGCACCCACCCTGGTGCTGTCCTACCTTCACCCGAACCGTCAGTCGAGGCTGGGAGGCAGTGGGTCCAGAATGGGTGGAAATAGTCCTGCAGGGCCGCAGGCTGGTAAGCCCGGCTCACCTGCGCAGTATAGAGAGCCATCTTCTATCTTCGCAGTCCTGACTGCAGAAGGATACTGGGAATTTGTGGGAGGTTCCTGGCTTTTTATAGGGCCGGGAGATGCCACAAGTCTTTTCTGCAGTCCACTGCGCCACCTTGTGGCGGATAACCCAGACGTAAGGAATTAGTGAAACAGGACATGCTGTATACTTGGAAAAAGCTCCCCCTGCTTTCTCTAAGCTACCTCAGGGGCAGCAATGTACAAAATTTCAAAAATATGTGAGAGCAGATTATCAGTGTCCTCAGGGTACCATGATTCCTCTCCGGATGCAGACCCAGGGTCACTATCGCAACCCTCCTGCTAGTTCTCAGAGGAGTCAGAAACCCCCATCTCAAGGGGGTGACAGCCACCAAGATCATCAATCCCCACATACATCTCAGTAAGGGAGCGGGCCTGGGGTCCAGGTGTCTCTTCTTGACAGAGGCCTTCCTAGGAACAGTCCTGGCAAGCTTCTTTTCAATGTTAGCCACCTACAGAGCCAAATCAGAATGTGACTCCCTGTCCCCTCACTGGGACCCAATTGCAGGAGCGGGGGAGTAGGTGAAGCCGAGTGAGGCGCAGAGCTGGGAAACGAAGCAGGCAAACCAGCTTGAAGCGCAAGGACACTTTCAGCGCACTGCACGCACACCGTGACACTGTTACTCACAGGGGATACCCCACACATGGAACAAGCACGCTATCCCCAGAAGCCTCCATATGGTGATTAACAGGCCAGCAGTGGGTACAGGCTTATAACAGAAGCCACCCTGGATGCCCTCCCACGGGATGCCCCCAGAAGTCAATAAAGGGGAAATGAGGGGGAGGAAGGAGTGGAGCCGGGAGAAACCACAATCCAATGGTATCCCGCATGAAAGACATAAGTAAAAACACACATGAGCATCCCGCAGCAAATACACCCCAATTCAATAAAAAAACCCAAGGGGGACTCAAGGGCAAAGACACCACGGGCAGAGACCGCTGGATAAGGCGACCCACCGGAGGAAGCAGCACTGCAGCCAGGAAGGGAAAAATACAATTCTGTGAAGTACTCACCTGTAGAATTGGTATTATACGTATACAGTACGTCCTGCTCCAGATATAATACTTACACTTGGGTTATCCTCCGCCAGAGGGCGCTGTGCACTGCAGACATGCAAAAACAGGCTCCTCCCGGCCCTTCATATACCCAGGGACCTCCCACAAATCCCCAGCATTGAAAAGCAGTGAACCAGAAGCTGGGAGAATCCAACCACCAAAAACAACTGGTAATGATAACCATAACAACAATCACCATACAGGGGATCCAGAATAATGCAAAAACCAGGGTGGGGTGGAGCAGGACGTACTGTATACGTATAATACCAATTCTACAGGTGAGTACTTCACAGAATTGTATTATTCTAAGTATACAGTACGTCCTGCTCCAGATATAATACTTACACTTGGGACATCCAATAGCAGTGTCCATAAAGTAGGGTGGGATCCCCAACAAAAAAGGCAACAGCACGCAGCTTAAACTACTGCCGCCTGCAAAACCTTGCGCCCAAACACAGCATCAGCTGAGGCCCGAACATCAACCTTGTAAAACTTTGAAAAGGTATGAACAGAAGACCAAGTAGCGGCCTTGCAAACTTGTTCAACAGAAGCCTGGTGCTGGAAGGCCCAGGAGGCCCCAATAGCACGAGTAGAATGAGCAGTAAGACGGAAAGGAGGACTCTTCCCCTTAGCAGAATAGGCCTGAATCACAGCCTGACTGCTGATTTGCTGATAGTAGACTTGGCAGGAGCCAAACCCTTCCTAGGCCCAGAAGGCACAACAAAGAGAGCATCAGTCTTCCTGAAAGCCGCAGTGACAACCAGGTAATACTTCAAGCACCTGACCACATCCAAGGAATGCAGAACCCTTTCCTTGTCGTTGCTAGGATTGGGACACAATGAAGGAAGAACAATGTCCTGATTCAAATGAAAGGCAGACACAACCTTAGGCAGAAAATCCGTCTTGAAGCGGAACACCACCTTGTCCTGGTGCCTCTCATAGTACGGAGGCTGAATGGATAGAGCAGCCAGCTCAGACACACGCCTAACCGAAGTTATGGCCACCAAAAAGACAACCTTGAGGGTGAGAACAGCCAGGGCAGTATCGTGAATAGGCTCAAAGGGAGCACCCTGCAAGGCAGATAAAACCAAGTTTAAATCCCAAACGGGGACCACCGGTTTACGAGGGGGACGTGCATGAGTGACCCCCTGAAAGAAGGTCTTAACCAAATGATGTTGAGCAAAGGACTTCTGAAAGAAGACGGACAGGGCAGAAACCTGACCCTTCAGAGTACTGAGTTTTAGACCTAACTCCAAACCATGCTGTAAGAACTCCAGAACCCTAGGGATAGAGAACTCCCTACAGGTAAGAGACCCAGACTCACACCAGTCAATGTAGGTATGCCATACTCTTATAATAGATAGCAGCAGAAGTTTTCTTCCTAGCCTGCACCATAGTACCTACCACAGAGGCAGACAAACCCTTCTACATCAAGATGGAGGTTTCAGCAGCCAAGCCGTCAAAGCCAGCGTTTGTAAATTGGGATGGCGTAGGGAGCCCTGAGTTAGCAGATCTGGCACCCCTGGCAGATCGTACTGGTCTACTGCCATTTGAACCACGTCTGCGAACCACACTCTTCTTGGCCACCTGGGGGCCACTAGAATCACAGGCACCCCCTCCAGAGCAATCTTGCGAAGAACCCTGCTCAGAAGGGGGAATGGTGGAAATACATACAGGAGCCGAAACTCCTTCCATGACATGGACAGGGCATCCGTGGCCAAGGCCAGAGGATCCTGAGACAGGGACACAAAGGCCGGGAGCTTGTGGTTGTGACGGGACGCAAACAGGTCCACATCCGGTAGACCCCAACGGTGACACAGGGACTGGAATACCCTGTTGCAGAGGGACCACTCTCCCTGACGGGACGTCCCCCTGCTCAGAGCATCTGCAAGCAGATTCTCCGCCCCCGGAATGTAAACAGCCGAAATGCATTGTACATTGGCCTCCGCCCATGTCAGAATCTGAGACACCTCCCGGAGGGCACCTGTGCTCCGGGTCCCTCCCTGATGGTTGATGTAGGCAACCGCCGTCCTGTTGTCTGAGCGTACCTGGACCGACAGACCCCTCAGGTGTTGGGTCAACCACTCCAGTACCAACCGGACTGCCCGCAATTCCAGAATGTTGATGGGTAAATGGGCCTCCTGAGGACCCCACGTCCCCTGGAAGCGTAGGGACTTCCAGAATCCCCCCCAACCTGACAGACTGGCATCCGTTGTGACCGTCTCCCAGGAAGGGGCCAGAAAAGGCCTGCCCCCTATCAAGTTCCCGAGGTCCAGTCACCACGCAAGGGACCGTCTGACTGAGGGGGGAAGCACACAGACCCCGTCCAAGGACGCTGGGTTCTTGTCCCATACTGACAGAAGGTGAAGCTGCAGAGGTCTCAAATGGAACTGAGCAAAGGGCATCGCCTCGAAGCTCGCCACCATCAGGCCCACCAGCTGCATTCTCTGCCTGATGGAGGGCTGTGGGCACGAGAGCAGGGACCTGGCCTGCGCAGTCAGAGCTTCCACCTTCTGTTGAGGAAGGAATATCCGTGACTGAACCGTATCCAGAATCATTCCCAGGAACGGAGTCACCGAGGATGGGGACAGAGAGGACTTGGGGTAATTGAGGCGAAGGCGAAGGACTCCAGGGTGGACACTACCAGCTGAGTGTCCAACTCTGCCTGCCGCAGAGACCGAGAGGTGATGAGTATGTCGTCCAGGTAGGGCAGTACGCGTATGCCCCTTAGCCTTATCAGGGACATCACCCCTGCCAGCACCTTGGTGAACACCCTGGGAGCCTACGTGAGGCCGAATGGCAAGGCCACAAATTGGTAATGCTGATCTTTCAGTGCAAATCTGAGAAACCTTTGGTGTCCTGGAAACACCGGGACGTGAAGGTAAGCGTCCTTGATGTCTACGGACGTCATGAAGTCCCCTGGGCGCAGGGAGCCAATGGCTGAGCGCAGAGTTTCCAATGCGAAAGTGCTTGTTCTTGACAAATTTGTTGAGGATTTTTAAATCCAGAATGGGCCTGACTGACCCATCCTTCTTGGGTACTGTGAAAAGGTTGGAGTAGAACCCCAGGCCCCTGTCTTCTAAGGGGACCTTGCAAATGACCCCTAGATTCAGGAGACCCTGCACGGCCATCAACAAGACCTGAGCTGAGGCAGGGTCTTGAGGGATCTGGGACCCAATGAATCTGGTGGGGGGCCGTACAGCAAATTCTATCTTGTAGCTGGAGGACAATACCTCATGAATCCACCGGTCCGAGACATGGCGCCTCCAGACATGCTCTAAGTGCTGCAGACGTCCCCCCACCCTGACGGTCGAGGGCGTCCCCTCATGCCTGAGGGGTCTTGGGAGGGGCTTTGGACTTGGGCCCCCAGGAGGAACCGGGACGGCGTCCTCTATTCCTGTGCCAGGAATCTGCGCGGGACCCAGCGAAGGACACCCCTTTTCCCTGTTTAGCCCCACGGTAGGGGATTGAAAGGGTGCCCTGGCCTCGGAAGGGCCGAATCTGCCGCCTGCGCTGGGGTAACTTGCCTCCTTTGGCGAAGAGGTCTAGACGGTCCCCAAACAGGCGCAGCCCCTTAAATGGAAGCCCAGTAAGGGCTTTCTTAGCGGCATTGTCAGCAGCCCACTGTCGCAACCAAACCGCGTGGCGTATAGCTATCGCCAGGGCAGAAGATCTGGCACACATCCTTATAGCATCGTCCGATGCAGACAGGATAAAGTTTACAAACACATCACAGTTAGACAGTGTATTGACAGTATCAGGTGGCAACTCATCCGTGCCATCGAGTGCATTCCTGACCATGGCCCTGAGCGCTACCGCCATGATGGCTAAGGCGCAAACCGGGCATAGGGTCGCTCCCCCAAATGCAAAGGCATGGCATGCCAATTGATCAATACGCCGGTCCTCAGAGTCCCGTAGCGTAGTAGTGTCAGGGGAGTGCATAATGGAGGTGTTGGACAACCCTAGAATAGGAGCATCGACCTCGGGGGGCGATGACCAGCACTTAACCAAGTCAGCCGGGAAGGGATACTTCCTATCCACACTCTTAGGGATCCCAGGCAGTCTGCTGGGATGTTCCCATTCTTTAAGCACGAGGCTATTGAAATGGGTTTGCTCGGGAAATTCCAGACGAGCCTTAGCAGTATGAAAAAGCTCACCCCTTTGTCTGGGAGCCGCAACAGGGGGGGAGATGGACAAAACTTCAAATATCTGAACCAGCAGTCTGTCAATATCATCCGAGGTCCAGTGCTCGGAACCAGACTCGTCATGACCCCTTGACTCTTCGTCAAATGACCCCGGGTCAGAGAACAGCTCCCCTTCGTCCGAGGGGGGGTGGCCGTAAGGATGCAACAAGTCATCGGATTCCAAAGGGAAAAGAGCAGAATCAGGGGTTAAATGTCGCCTCTTAGGGGTGGCCTTACGCGCTAATGAGCTAGCAAGCAATCTTTCAACACTGACCAGTCTAGTAGCCACATCAGGATGAGAATCCCCGCTTGTATGCAATTCAATGGGGGTTAGACTCAGGCTTGGGGGAGTAGGTGAAGTGAGGCAAGGTGCAGGCCCAGCCACCAGAGGGGCGGGAAGAACCGATAACGCCTGCTGTGCACAAGGAACACAGACCCGTGCATTGTCACCGCTGCTAGGTAAGACCCCACAAGCTACACACAGCAGGGCTTGTCCCGAAGGAACCCCGTTCACAATATCCTGGGAAGCCTCCATATGGTGATTTTATCGGCACAATAGGCCAGTAGGGATTGACGCTGTAAGCTACCCTGGATGCCCCAATAACCCGCGGGGAAGTGGGAGTAATTTAATAGTCTCAACCGGGGGATACGCCAGGCCGGGAGAAGCCACCGGAATTCACGGTCTGAAAGACATAAGGGGAACAGGAATGTCAGAGCCATGCGCCAGGATGTGATAAAGGTAATATAAAATCGCCGCGAGGGCACTTACAGACAGAGGGGGAGGACAGTCTTCACCACGCGCACGCGCGAGCAAGGATGGCGCCAAACGAACCTCGAAGGGCGGGCCAGAGCCCCCCCCCCCCCCCGGAGAGCGCGAAGGTCCAAAATAGCGTAGCCAATAGAGAAAACAGGGCAGTGGCGCGAGAAGGAATTGATCGAGTTGATCACCGTAGCAAGGCCACTACAGGCTAAGGAGGAGACGCCGCAGCATCAGCAAAGCCACCGTCGCCCGTGCAGTACAACCATAGAGGAAGGGCGCGGCGGCGAGCAATACAAGTAAAAAGCAAAAAGTACACAGCGCGGCTCTGACGCCCATTCCAGTCAAACGCGAAACTAAGGCCATAAGCGTGTAATAGGGTACACTGAGGCCGCCATACTCACAAACCCCTCCCCCCCTTTCTTTCCCCCCGGGCTAGGGGGGGGAACGAGGGAGGATGGCAGCCCTTTACACAGGGTCCATCGCTGCACGGGGCGTGGGGCAATGATGCGGGAGGGGCATCCCCTAGAGGCTCACCATCAGCCTAAACCGCCTACCCTTTGGTGGGGGACTGCGGTGGAGCATGGCTCCATTAAGCACGCATGGTGCTGCCTACCTTCACCTGACCAGCGCAGCCCAGGCTGGGAGGCACATCACAAATAGGACGGGTGGGAGTAGTCCAACAGGGCCGCAGGCTGTAATAGCCCCGCTCACATGCGAGAGAGTGATAATTTATGTCTTCGCAGTCAGCACTGCAGAGAAATCTGGGGATTTGTGGGAGGTCCCTGGGTATATGAAGGGCCGGGAGGAGCCTGTTTTTGCATGTCTGCAGTGCACAGCGCCCTCTGGCGGAGGATAACCCAAGTGTAAGTATTATATCTGGAGCAGGACGTACTGTATACTTAGAATAATACCATTTTATGATTACTCACCTGTAAAATGGGTATTATAAGTATGTCACACAACCCGCTTCCAATATTCATGACATGTGGGTTATGGCCAGTAGAGGGCAAACTTCTGCAGAGATGACAGGAAAAAAAAGGAAGCCCCTCCCAGTCCATAAATACCTGGGACCTCCCACACATTACCCAGTATAGGAAAGCAGTAAGGGGACCAGGAAGAGCCAATTATAAAAATCTTAATCATAAAAGGTTCACCATATAAAGGATCCAGAATACAAAAAAGGGCAGGATGAAGCAGGGTGTGTGACATACTTATAATACCCATTTTACAGGTGAGTAATCACAAAATGGTATTATTCCAAGTATTTCACACACCCCGCTTCCAATATTCATTACATGTGGGACATCAATCAGCAGTGTCCATAATGGGTGGGGATCCCAATACGGCAAAAATGCACAAAATTAAACCACTGCAGCTTGCAGAACCTTGCGGCCAAAAACAGCATCCGCTGGGGCCCGCACATCAACCTTATAAAACTTGGAAAATTATGAACGGAAGACCAAGTAGCGGCCTTACAAACTTGTTCAACAGAAACTTGGTGCTGAAAAGCCCAAGAAGCCCCAACAACACGAGTAGAATGAGCAGTGATCTGAAAAGGAGAAACCCTCCCCTTGGCAGTATAGGCCCCAACAATGGCCTGGCGTATCCATTTACCAATGGTAGACTTAACAGGCGCCAAACGTTTCCTGGGCCCGGAAGGCACCACGAACAAGGCGTCCATCTTACGAAAAAGAGTTGTAGCCACCAAATAGTACTTCACACAACGAACCACATCCAAAGAGTGCAAAACCCTCTCCTTGTCATTGCTAGGCTTAGGACACACGGAAGGGAGAACTACATCCTGATTGAAATGGAAGGCAGAAACCACCTTAGAAAGGAAATCTGGCTTAAAGCGAAAAACCAACTTGTCCTGGTGTCTCTCAAAGTAAGGGGCCTGAATGGACAGAGCCGCCAACTCAGAGACACGCCGAACAGAGGTAACAGCCACCAAAAAGACAACCTCTTAAATGAGCATAGAAAATGCAACATCCTGCACCACCTCAAAAGGAGGCCCCTGGAGGGCCGACAGAACCAAATTCAAATCCCAAAAGGTCAACAAAGGCTTTCAAGGGGGCCGCACATGAGTGACCCCCTGGAAAAAAAAGTTTTAACCAGAGGATGCCGAACAAAAGACCTTTGAAAGAAGACCGCCAGGGCAGAGACCTGCCCTTTCAAGGCACTAAGCTGGAACGGCAAAAAATTGAACACGGGAGTCCTTGGACTACCTCCCCCGTTCTAGAAAATGCTTGGAAGGGGCTCACCAAGTATCAACCATGCCATTACATATAATCATACATATCCAGGTGTGTCAAAAATACAAAATACACTTTATTATACTTTGGTACATATTAATTAAAAGCACATTAGTTCATGTAGTAATAAAAACAGTACATGATTTCCACAAAAATTACAGTTATTTATGATATAAAAATAGTTTTATCTTTCTTCTTCTCACTGGGTAGACTAGTTTCGCCAGGATGGCTTCTTCAGTACCCATTAAGGTTGGTAAACATTGCTACACATAACATAAAGGTAAAGCAATTTCATATATTATCATTAATATTATTAGATTTAATTTATCATAATAATTAGATATTGTGATATTACCTGCGTCCAAATGGACAAATGTTCACTATATGACTGCACTTGTTAGGATCAAAAACGATGTTGCCAGCATCGATGAGCGCCTCGATGAATGGGAGATATTGAGATTCCCATATAAGTGATCATACACACTGGGAAAAAGAATGTATATAACAAAGCAATGTATAAGTGATTCAATAATAAATTACTCAGGACAGTAACAATTTATTGTAGCTAGTCACGTAGTTCCAGACCGTGTTGAGGAAACTCCAAAATCCTAAGAATCGAAAACACCCGCAAGGCAAGGCCCTAGCCTCACACCAGTCAATATAGGACCTCCAAGTCCTGTAGTAGATGTTAGAGGAAGATATCTTCCTAGCTCTAACAAGAGTCTGAATCACAGCATCAGACAAACCTTCCTCCCTTAAGATGGAGGTATCAGCAGCCACACCGTCAAAGCCAGCGTTTGTAAATAGGGGTAACGTAGTTGACCTTGAGTGATCAGATCCGGAAACAGGGGCAGCCTGTACTGTTCTACCGCCAGCCTTACGACGTCTGCGAACCAAACCTGTCCTGGCCACCTCGGGGCCACCTGGATTGCTGGCGCACCCTCTAGAGCCAGCTTGCGCACCACCTTGCCTACCAAGGAGAAGGGGGAGAAACAGGTACAGTAACCCCAGATCCCTCCAGGCAAGAGACATGGCATCCACTGCCAGGGCCAGAGGATCCTTAAACAGAGACACAAAAGCAGGAAGCTGGTGATTGTGACGTGAGGCAAAGAGATCCACCTCCGGAATCCCCCACTTGTAACAAAGAGACCGAATACCTTGTAGTTGAGAGACCATTCCCCTCAACGAGAGGATCCCCTGCTCAGGGAGTCCGCCTCCATGATTTCCACTCCCGGAATGTAAACAGCTGAGATGCATGGGACATTGCTCTCTACCCAAGCAAGAATCAGAGAAACCTCTCTGAGGGCACTCCTGCTGCGAGTCCCTCCTTGGTGATTGATGTAAGCGACCGCAGTTCGATTGACTGATCGAACCTGAACCGGTAAGCCCCGAAGGTTGTGCGTCAGGCATGACAGAACCAACCTCTGTGGTAACCGTCTCCCAACAAGGGGTCAGAAAAGATCTGCCCCTCAACAGATTGCTTGGTTCCAGCCACCACTGAAGGGACTGCCGAACCTGGGGAGACCTCAGGAATGACTGATCAAATGACAGCGGACATCTGTCCCAGGCCAACAATAGATAGAGTTGGAGCGACCTCATGTGGAACTGAGCAAAGGGAACTGCCTCGAAGGAAGCCACCATCAATCCCACCAGTCTCATCCCTAGCCGGATAGAAGGGCGAGAGTTGGACAGGAGAAGACGTATCAGATCCTGAACCATCTGCACCGTGGACTGTTATTAGAGCAGACTAGGATGGTTGATCACCCAGCCGAACCTCTCCAGCGTCGCCACCACCGTCCTGGTGTCTATTTCCACCAGACAGAGAGGATGCCGTAATGAGGAGGCCGTCCAGATACGGCACAATGCGAATGCCCTGGGCTCTGAGAAGGGCCATTATGCCCGCCAGCATCCTTGGTGAACACCCTTGGTGCTGAGGTCAGCCCGAACAGTAGGGTCACAAACCGAAAATGCTGATCTCCCACCACGAACCTGAGAATCTCTGGTGTGCTAGGAAGATTGGTATAAGAAGTTAAGCATCCTCGATGTCTATGTACGTCATGAAATCCCCCTGGCGAAGGGAATTGATGGCTGAGCGCAGAGTCTCCATGCGGAACTTCTTGGTTCTGATGAACCTGTTCAGAAGCTTCAAATCCAGAATGGGTCTTATGGATCCATCCTTTTTGGGAACCATGAATAGGATGGAATAATAGCCCCGGCCTCACTCTGAGAAACCGGGCATATGACTTCCATGTCCATAAAAATACCATTTTGTGATTACTCACCTGTAAAATGGGTATTATAAGTATGTCTCACACCCTGCTTCGGAAATATTAATTACACTTGGGTTATGTCAAGTAGAGGGCGAACTTCTGCAGAGATGACTAGAAAAAAGAAGCCCCTCCCGGTCCATAAATACCTTAGACCTCCCACACATTCCCCAGTATAAGAAAGCAGTAAGGGGACCAGGAAGAGCAAATAAAATCTATGAGAAAAAAGTATCACCATATAGAGGATCCAAGATACAACTCAGGGTGGGACGAAGCAGGGTGTGAGACATATTTATAATACCCATATTACAGGTGAGTAATCACAAAATGGTATTATTCCAAGTATGTCTCACACCCTGCTTCGGAAATATTAATTACACGTGGGACATCCAACAGCAGTGTCCAGAAAGGGTGGAGATCCCAAAAGGCAAAAGTGCACAAATTTAACCACTGCAGCTTGCAGAACTTTGCGGCCAAAAACAGCATCCACTGAGGCCCGCACATCAACCTTATAAAACTTGGAAAAGGTATGAACAGAAGACCAAGTAGCAGCTGTACAAACTTGTTCAACAGAAGCCTGGTGCTGAAAAGCCAAGGAAGCCCCAACAGCACGAGTAGAATGAGCAGTGATCTGAAAAGAGGGATCCCTAACCTTGGCCGTATAGGCCCCAACAATGGCCAGACATATCCATTTACTAATGGTAGACTTGACGGGCGCCAAACCCTTCTTGGGCCCAGAGGGCACCACAAACAAGGCGTCCGTCCCACAGAAAGGAGAAGTAGCCACCAAATAGCACTTCACACAACGAACAACATCCAAAGAGTGCAGGACCCTCTCCTTGTCATTGCTAGGCTTAGGACACAAGGAAGGGAGAACCACATCCTGATTGAGATGGAAGGCAGAGACCACTTTAGGTAGGAAATCTGGCTTAAAACGGAAGACCACCTTGTCCTGATGTCTTTCAAAGCAAGGGGCCTGAATAGACAGAGCCGCCAACTAAGAAACACATCGAACAGAGGTAATAGCCACCAAAAAGGCAACCTTTTGCGTTAGAATGGAAAGTGCAACATCCTGCATCGGCTGAAAAGGAGGCCCCTGGAGAGCCAACAAAGTCCCAAACAGGCAACAAAGGCTTTCGAGGGGGCCGCACATGACTGACCCCCTGGAAAAAAGTCTTAACCAAAGGGTGGAGAGCAAAAGACCTTTGAAAGAAAACCGCCAGGTACCCTTTCGAGGTACTAAGCTGAAAACCCAGGTCCAAACCGTGTTGAAGAAACTCCAAAATCCTGCGAATCGAAAACACCCTACAAGGCAAGGCCCTAGCCTCGCACCAATCAATATAGGACCGCCAAGTCCTGTAGTAGATGTTAGAGGAAGACTTCTTCCTAGCCCTAACAAGTGTCTGGATCACGGCATCAGACAAACTTTCATCTTTTAGAATGGAGGTTTCAGCAGCCACGCCGTCAAAGCCAGCGTTTGTAAATTGGGGTAACAAAGCTGACCCTGAGTGACCAGATCCGGAAACAGGGGCAACCTGTACTGATTGACCGCCAGCCGCACGACGTCTGCGAACCACACCTGTCTTGGCCTCCTTGGAGCCACCAGAATTGCTGGCACATCCTCTTGAACCAGCTTGCGCACCACCGTGCCTACCATGGAGAAGGGAGGAAACAGGTACAGGAGACCCAGATCCCTCCAGGCCAGGGGACATGGCATCCACTGCCAGAGCCAGAGGATTCTGAGACAGAGACAAAAAAGCAGGGAGCTTGTGGTTGTGACGGGAGGCAAAGATATCCACCTCCGGGAACCCCCACTTGTGACAAAATGGATAGAAATACCTTGTTGTTGACCATTCCCCTCGAAGAGAGGACCCCCTGCTGAGGGAGTCCGCTTCCATGTTCTCCACACCTGGAATGTACACAGCCAAGATGCATGGAACATTGCTCTCGACCCATGCAAGAATCAGAGAAACTTCCCTGAGGGCACTGCTGCTGCGAGTCCCTCCTTGGTGATTGATGTAAGCGACCGCCGTCCGATTGTCTGATCGAACCTGACCCGGTAAGCCGGAGGTGATGTGTCAAGTGCAACAGCACCAAACGGATAGCCCTCAGCTCCAAGACGTTGATGGGGGTGTGAGCCTCTTGAGGACCCCACAGCCCCTGGAACGGATGTTCCTTCCAGAAACCCCCCCCAGCCCGACAGGCTGGCATCCGTGGTGACCTTCTCCCAACAAGGGGCCAGAAAAGATCTGCCCCTCAGAAGATTCCTCGGGTCCAGCCACCACTGAGGAGACTGCCGAACCAGGGGAGACATCACAAATGACTGATCCAAAGACAGAGGGCAACCGTCCCAAGCCACTAACAGATGAAGTTGTAGAGGCCTCATGTGAAACTGAGCAAAGGGAACCGCCTCGAAGGAGGCCACCATCAACGCCACCAGCCTCATCCCTTGCCGGACGGACAGGCGAGGGTTGGACAGAAGAAGACGTATCAGATCTTGAACCATCTGCACCTTCGACTGAGGCAGGAACACTCTGGTCTGAATGGTATCCAGATTCATGCCCAGAAAGGAAACCTCCCTTGACGGGGAGAGAGAAGACTTGGGGATACGGCACAATGCGAATGCCCTGGGCCCTGAGAAAAGCCATTTTACCCGCCAACACCTTGGTGAACACCCTTGGTGCCGAGGGCAGCCTGAACGGGTGAGCCACAAACTGATAGTGCTGATCTCCCACCACAAACCTGAGAAACCGCTGATGACCTGGGAAGATCGGCACATGAAGGTAAGCGTCCTTGATGTCTATGGACGTCATAAAGTCCCCTGGATGAAGAGAATTGATGGCCGAGCGCAGAGACTCCATGAGAAATTTCTTGGTCCTGATGAACCTGTTGAGAATCTTTAAATCCTGAATGGGTCTTATGGAACCATCCTTTTTGGGCACTGTAAAAAGGTTGGATAATAGCCCCGGCGTCTCCCTGAGAAGGGCACCGGGAAAATGACTTCCAACTCCAGAAGATTTTGTACTGCCAACAACAGCCCCTGCGTGGCCCGGGGGTCCGAAAGAACCCAAGACCTGAGGAATCTGGGAGGAGGCCGGAACTCGAACTCCAGCTTGTACCCGGAAGAGACCACTTCCAGGATCCATTTGTCTGTGACCTCCCGGGTCCAGACCTGGGCGAAGTGCCGTAGCCGTCCCCCCACCCGCGAGGGTGAGGGCACCCCCTCATTGCTGAGAAAGCTTGGCAGCAGCCTTGGGCTTGGCACCCCAGGCAGTTCCGGGGCGGGTACGTCCTCTGCCCCTACCCCAGAAGTCACCTCTGAACGCAGAGTAAGCAACTCCCCTGCTTGCTTGAGAGCCACGAAAGGAAGGATTACAGGAGCCTGCACCCCGAAAGGAGCGGCGTTGCATTTTGCGTTGTGGCAGCTTTCCTCCTTTCACCACCGAGTCCAATTAATCTCCAAACAGGCGCATACCCAAGAGGGGGAGCCCTGTGAGCGCCTTCTTAGCCGCCATATCAGCCGCCCACAAGCAAAGCCGAGGTTCTACTACACATGCATATTGTATCGTCCAAAGCTGATAAGACAAAGGTCATGAACAAATCACACCTCGTAAGCGCTGCAACTCATCACTAGCAGGGTTAAGATGGGGACCATTCAACAGGCCCCTAATTACAGATCTGGTAGCCACGGCCGTGAGAGCTGAAGCACAAACGGGGCGCAGGGCCGAACCCACACTGGCAATGGCGTGTGATGCCATTTGATCAAGACGACGGTCCTCACAATCCTTCAGCGTGGTGGAGTCTGGTGAATGCACTACCGATGTGTTGGACAACCCTAGAATCGGAGCGTCGACTTCTGGGGGCGACGACCAGCGCTTCACCGTGTCCACCGGAAAGGGATACTTCCTATCCCACCCCTGAGAGACCCCGGGAAGCTGGCTGGGCTTTTCCCATTCCTTAAGAATCAATTTGTCAAAATGCTTCTGATCAGGAAACTCAAGGCGAGCTTTAGTGTCCCCCAAAATATTCCCCCTTCTGCGGAGGGGCCTCCTCAGGAGGGGAAATAGCAAGAACCTCAAGAATATGGGCCAGAAGTCTGGGGGTATCCACAGTATCCCCTCGCTCCTGCCCCGCATCAGCATAAAAGAACTGCTGATCATCAGAGCCTTCAGAAAACAATTCCCCTTCTTCAAGCGGGGAATAATCAGACCAAGTAAACGAGTCATAATCATCATAATCAAAAGCCGGCGCAGCCGGCACCAAATGCCGTCTCTTAGCTGGGGCCTTCCTGGCCGCAGAGCTAGCAATCATCTTCTCAATGTTGGCCAATCTAGCACATACATCAGATTGCGACTCCCCACTGATGACAACGTCACTTGGGGTCAAAGCCAGGCATGGGGGTGTAGGCAATGAGGCCAGCGGCGCTGATCCAGACGCCAGGGGCCCGGATTGCCGCGCAATGGCCTGCTGTGCACATGGTACGCAAATAAGCACATTATCCCCCGCAAGGGATACCCCACAAACCACACACTGCCGGGGTTGCCCCAAAGGGATCCCGAGCCCGGTATCCTGGGAAGCCTCCATAAGGTGATTTTTTATGGTAGTCGCAATGACCAGTGGGAATTACTCTAATAAGCTACCCGGGATGCCCCTTAATGTCCGTTAGTGGGAGGATTTGTGAATGACAAGGAATAGACCCCAATTTGAGCGGGGGACCTAAGGACCAGGAAAACCCCTTTTTATCTAAGGTAAGGTATTCCCCCTGAAAGACACAATATAAGGTACCATAAGAATCACACCAAGCGCTATATACATATATAAGCATTCATTCCTGATAAATATATAACATATGTATATTGTCAACACATATAGCACAAAAACACATTAAAATACAATTCTGAGCTGGGCTCGAACCTTAGACTCTCTGTACCATATCTAAATGCTCTACCTACTGAACCATTCAGCCTGCTCCTTCCATGAGCTGAGAGACCCTAACAGGTTAACAGCAGTGTACAAATAAAACGAACAGGCCCCGCAGGGCACTCACAGAGAACCGGAGGAAATGGCGTCCATCAAGCAGCAGCGAGAAGAAGGAGGGCGGGCCAGCGCAGATCGCGCGCCGTGCGTGGCCCCGCCCCCTCCCAACCATGGCCAGAGATGACACAGCCATTGGCTGAGGGCCGCAAAGGGCACCAGAGGAGGGGGGCGGCCGCAACCAGCGCGCCAAGCGCCCGCCCAGCCCCCTCTCCTGACTGAAACGTGAAGAGAAGGAATGGCCGCGCTCCCAGCCATGCTGCGGAGCCGGCCCGTTCTTTATGGAGCCAGCCCGCCGCCGCTGAGAGCAACAGCCGTGCGGACCTGGCAAAATGAAACTAAGTGCGCACAATCATTCCCAAACACACACTCACTCACACACACGCTGGCCCGCGTAAGAACCACAATAGGTCGCAAAATGGAGGTACAGGTCCCCCCCCCCCTATAATCCAAGACGGGGAGTAACGGAGGGGGGGTCCCAAACTACCTAATGTAGCGCAGGGAAAATAAAACGGACAGGGCATCCCATACCAGGATCACGAACTTGGTGGCCGCCTACCCTTTGGAGAGGGTCTCACGGAGGAGCAGAGCTCCTATACAGTACACCTCTAAGGTGTAACCTACCCTCACCCGGACTCACAGCCAAGGCTGGGAGGCATAGGGACTAAGAACTAAAGTCCAGGCAGAAATAGGGACAAGTGGCCGGGTGTAAACCTGGCTTACCTGCAAGGGAAAGATAGACAGCCATCTTCTTGACTTGCTTCGCCGTCTGCAGAGACTTATCTGGGAATGTGTGGGAGGTCCCAGGTATTTATGGACCGGGAGGGGATTCTTTTTTCTAGTCATCTCTGCAGAAGTTCGCCCTCTACTGGACATAACCCACGTGTAATTAATATTTCCAAAGCAGGGTGTGAGACATACTTGGAATATTCCTTACAGCCAACAGGACCCCCTGCGCAGCTCGGGGGTCCGAGGGCACCAGAGACCTTAGAATCTGGGAGGAGGCCGGTACTCGAACTCCAGTTTGTACCCGGAAGAAACCACTTCCAAGATCCATTTGTCTGTGACCTCCCGGGCCCAGACCTGGAAGAAGTGCCTCAGCCCTCCCCCCCACCCGCAAGGGTGAGGGCGCCCCCTCATTGTTGAGCTGGCTTGGCAGCGAGTTTGGGTTTGGAACCCCAGTTAGGGCCTGGACATGCGCGTCTTCTGCCTCTGTTCCAGGAATCACCCCTGAAGTTAGAGTAGGCAAAAACATCTGCCCGCTCTGGCACCGCGAAAGGAAGGAGGCATGGACCCAGACGCCTGGGACCCCGACTGCCGCGTTATGGCCTGCAAATCAGTACATTCACCCCCGTAAGGGATACCCCACAACCCACACGCTGCCGGGATTGTCCCAAAGGGAGCCCGAGGCTGGTATCCTGGGGAGCCTCCATATGGTGATTTTAAGGTAGTCGCAAGGACCAGAGGGAATTACGCTGCTTAAGCTACCCGGGATGCCCCTTTAAGCCCCTAGTGGGAGGATTTGTATGGTACCCCAATTTAACACCAAGGAACCCTAGAACCGGGAGAACCCCCTTTTATTACAATTGATAGGGAGTCCTCCAGAAACATACAATGTGAAGGGACCCATCAGGAGACACAATCATGCACACAAAATAACACACTGATAAATCACATATATAAAAATATATATACAATATATTAAGGCCTGGGCAAGCAGCCCCAAAACGTTAAAAAGGGGTACCCGCAGTGCAATAATGACAGGTACAGAGGGAGCCCCGACAGGGCACTCACAGACAGCAATGGCGTCCGGCCAGCAGCCCAAGTCCTGAGAGAGTGAGAGAGAGAGGAGAAGGGCGGGCCAGCGCGGATCGCGGAGCAAATGGCTGGGCTCCTCGATGGCGCCAGAGACAGAGGGGGGTGGGCCGCGCCGAGCGCCCCCCCCCCCTTAGAGCACCTGAGGGGAAGCAGCTCCCCCACAAACGATGGCCACCACATGCGGCCAGCGCGCATGTCGTGAGTGAAGTCAAAGACTCAAAAACACGTCCACACACACAACAATAAAATAACAGATTATGGGAACAGGCAGCCCCCCCCCCCCAGAAGAGGGGCGCAGGGAGACCCGGAGGGGGGGAATCCTGCACTAAGGAAGTGGTGGGAATAAGGTAGGGACAGGGAGGAGACACAGCCATCTTCTGACTTGCTCGCCATCTGCAGAGACGAAAAGTGGGTAATGTGTGGGAGGTCCCAGGTATTTATGGACCGGGAGGGGCTTCCTTTTTTTTCCTGTCATCTCTGCAGAAGTTCGCCCTCTACTGGCCATAACCCACATGGCATGAATATTGGAAGCGGGGTGTGTGACATACTTGGAATAATCCAGATCCGCAGCTTGTCCAAAATGGCGCTGGCAGAGGTACCTCGAGGGGCGGGCCGCAGGGGGAACGTCGCGATACGCGTCATCACCCGGCCCCGCCCCCGAAGAGTGTGAGAAACGGTGCTCACGTGTCCCGGACGGCGCCATGACAAAGCAAAATCACCTCAGGTTATAGCGCCCACAGCCGCGGAATGCATTACAAAGTGGCGCGGCAGCTAAAAACACCACAAAATACACAAAAAACGACAAAACACCATAGATATCACCACTCGCCACTACCACCACCCCCTCCCCCCCAACAAAGTCAGGGGGGGGGAAGAGAGAGAGACGAGAAGGCAGCGGCGAGCAGCCATGGCCAGGGAGGGGGGAAAAAAGGAAAATAAGGGGACACAGTCCCCAAACTACTTACCCCCTCAGAAGCCAAGACAGAAACTCCGCATCTCTATTAGGCTCACCATAAAGCCTATGGCCGGCTCCCCTTTGTGTTACAGGGTCTGCGGCTTGGAGCAGCGCTCCAGGAGCACTTGACCCTAGTGCTCTTCTACCCTCACCCGATCTGTCAGCCAAGGCTGGGAGGCAGTGAGGGTCCAGAAACGGATGGAAATAGACATGCAGGGCCGCAGGCTTGGTTGCCCCGCTCACCTGCGCAAGAGAGAGAGAGCCATCTTCTAACTTCGCAGTATCACTGCAGAGGAAACACTGGGGAACTCTATGGTTAATCCCGTTTTTATAGGGAGCCGGGAGATGCCACAGCTTTCTGCAGTACCACTGCGCCACCTTGTGGCGGAATAACCCAACTGTTATGAATACCGAAGCGGGCCGTGCCATGTAATAAAGAATAACTCTACACGTGGTCCTGTTTTGTGTTTGGGTCAAAGAAACATCGTTGACACATGTTTCGGAAAGGTCTAGTCTATTATGTTGCTAATTGAGCAATTTAGGCACACAGGCATCCAAACTTGGGATTCCATGTTGCTTGATGAGGGCTAAGAAGTCTAAAAAAAGTAACTTATAACTTATGTGCTGGTCATGCACCACTATTGCCTTTGGCCTACCTGACTGGCATCCCAAATCATAATGCCTCAGCAGGCTGGTTGTTTAGGACAGCAGTTCTCAAGCTTTTCATGCCAAGTACCCCTAGCGATAAGCAGTTGCAACGAAGTTCCGCAAAAAAGGGGGGGGGGGGGGGGAACGATAACTAATGTTACCGAAATAAGTAGGTTACTGGACTTGAAGCAATAAGGAATAATGTTTTGCAGGTTGGGAAACAGTGGCTTAGGGCACCCAAACTCAAGTTTGACTTAAAGAGGAACATCGGAGGCAATGTAGTTTAAATGGCTCCAGGGCCATCCAAGTTCCACTCCGCTGTGTAAACCCCCCCAGAAACCCTGTTTAACTCACCTTGTCCCTGAGCCCTTGTGGAATCCTTGTGCTGCGGCTGCACCCCAGCTCACCTCTAGTTGTGCGTGCACCCGGCCTTTCTGAATGGGCGGCGTGGGCAATCGACGGCTATGAGGTGAGCGGCGATGCGGCCGACGTCACACTCTGCTCCCTTCGGTGCTGCTCGGCTGCTTAGTCGTCCAGGTGGCACCAAAGGAAGCCCGAGTGAGCGCGCCGACTGATTGAGTGTACCGTTTAGCCAATCAGCGCACTTGTTTTTGTCCCCAAGTCAGCATCGAGGAAACAAGGTGAATAGGGTGACCTGGGGGATACACACAGCAGGGCATCACAATTTTGGATGCTCCCACTGAGAGAAACAACACCCTTAAAAGTGAAAATCAGGTGTGTTGTTACTCTTTAAGGTCTGCTTTAAAACCTGTATATGTCTGCTCTATACTGCTCCTTCCTGTTTATCCAATTAACCTGCTGCACATGGTTTAATGTTTTAAGATCTGAGGATGAGAGAACAGACATAACTGTCCCTGCCCTGGATGAGGAAAAGGAGCATATTGAGTGAAAATAACAACTTTAAGTCCCTATTTGGTTTAAGAAAAAAGCCCATATTTACCATGACTTCCCCAAAGCAGCTTCTTCTGGTTACTTTGGCAGAATGGTCTTAATGCACCCTGCTTCCTCGTACAGAGGGAGTAAGCCGTATATGTGTATGGTATAGCCCTCAATTGCCAAACCTAGAGAAAGCTGCTGTGGGGCGAGATGAGCTAAATAACGAGCAGGGATTCCCAATCCTTTTTTTTTTTTATCAGGTACCACTAGGGTGGAACTTGTGGGTTGCCACTAGTGTTGGGCGAACCGAAACCACAAGGTTCGAGTTCATACTCACTTTTGCGAGTTCGGGTTCCCAAAACAGAGCACAGACTTCAGCCAGGAGTCCATGTTCGAGTAAGGCATTCGTCCCGAACACAGAAAAGCTGGTTGATGGGCTGCTGACCCCTGAGTGAGGACAGTGCTGGCACCAGGGCTGTATTTAGGATTCGGGCTGCCCTAGGCACCCTGAGGTCATGCACCCCCTACTGTTAAAGAGGGCTCTCGGGGGAACCCAATTTGGGATGGCCACCTGTGTGAATCACCGTGAAAACTCACACCTCCAGCGATCCAATGGCACCTGTACAGGCTCCCCTTTAATCAGCAGCCTTTGCTGCTCTGACTTCAGTGTGGCAAGGAAAGCTGAATGGCGCACTGTCCACTCCCCTTCAGCTTTAGGTACCTGAGCCAGCCATTGAGAAATGCCTGTTGCGGGTACGTGCATCAGCTGCTTAGGGAATCAGCTGGCCCTGGAATCTTTTAAGCTCTAAGACCGGCCGAAACAGGCTTTTCTCCTCTTAAAGTGGACCAAAACCAACCCTGGAGTCTATGAGACTCCTGGACAAGCATACTCGCTACACCAGGGGCATCCAGATTCAGGATGCCCCCCTGTGTAAAACCCCTGAGGTCGCCCAGTAAGCTAACCTTCCAATGGCGCATGCACGAGTGGTGCCTCTCTCTGCTATCCCTTTAGCAGGACGCATGCCCCTGCCAGTCATTTGTAAATGGCCGGTGTGGGCACACTCCCTGTTAGAGGGTAGTGGACTGCTTTTCAGGACTTCTTAGACGAGTGGGCGGGAGCGGATCTGAGCGTTCTGAATGGACAGGAGGCCGTAGGACAGGAGACAGGTGAGTTAGTTCAGGCAACCTGAGGGGTTTCACACAGTGGGGCATCCCTGATTGGGTCAGGGGCAGACTGACAATAGGTGTGAATGGAGAGGTGGGTATTAGGGGCAGGCTGAAGATAGGTGCAGATGGAGCGATCGGTTGGTGACAGTGGCCGTCTGAGGATAGGTGTGGATGGAGGGATGGGTGTCAGTGGCCGCTTGAGGAGAGGTGTCAATGGAGGGATGGGTGTCAGTGGCCGTCTGAGGATAGGTGTGGATGGAGGGATGGGTGTCAGTGGCCGTTTGAGGACAGGTGTCAATGGAGGGATGGGTGTCAGTGGCCGCCTGAGGACAGGTGTCAATGGAGGGATGGGTGTCAGTGGCCGCCTGAGGACAGGTGTCAATGGAGGGATGGGTGTCAGTGGCCGCCTGAGGACAGGTGTGGATGGAGGGATGGGTGTCAGTGGCCGCCTGAGGATAGGTGTGGATGGAGGGATGGGTGTCAGTGGCCGCCTGAGGATAGGTGTGGATGGAGGGATGGGTGTCAGTGGCAACTTGAGGATGGGTGTCAATGGAGGGATAGCTGTCAGTGGCAACTTGAGGATGGGTGTCAATGGAGGGATAGCTGTCAGTGGCCGCCTGAGGATAGGTGTGGATGGAGGGATGGGTGTCAGTGGCCGCCTGAGGATAGGTGCTGATATAGGAATGGGTGTCAGGGGCAGGCTGGGGATAGGTGCAGATAGAGAGATGGATGTTAGGGGCAGGTTGAGGATCTACACATCCGGGACTATTATAACAGAACTGCTTGTGCCCGGATCACCTACTTTCACAGTGCAGCATGGGCATGGACAGTTCATCACATAACTTTAAAAGAAAGTGTGGTGCTGCCCCCCCACCCCAGTCTCCGACTTTACAGTACCCTGCCCACTCACCCATTACATTCACTTGTCTCTGGGAGCACCCATGCATGCATTTTATCCAGCGCTGGGAGTATCATGATGCCAGGGGGCGGAGCCGGTGACACACTCCCTCTCCAAAATAATCATCTATTTTAATCTTATTTTAGTATAAAAAAAATCTTACCTTATCCTGCGGGGCCTCTCAGGTCTCTGCAGCAGCACCTAGTCACGCATCTGTGACTCAGCAGGTGGGCGGAGCCCGGCGGCCCGCTCTCATGTCCTGCGCCGGCACTTCTCCTTACCAGTGGCGGGGGCGGGGCAGGTCGGGGCAGGGCCGCCAGTCAAGGAGGAACACTGACAGAGCGGTCGACACAGGGGGAGGTGGGGCGGGATGTGCGGGTGCCGGAACCTCCGAACGAGCGGCGCAAATAGATTTTATTGCCCCCGCGGGCAAGCGCTGCTGACGGGCATATGCGCGGGAGCCCTGCGGCCATACAGAATTTTTTTTTATTGTTGCAGCAGACACGGATGGCCACCCCCCTGCCACGCAGGCGCCCTAGGCACAGGCCTAGGTCTGCCTTGCGGGAGATACGGCCCTGGCTGGCACTAGTAGTGTCCTGACTGATGGGAGCAGGGCATCTTTCTGTGGCCTCGGCCGTGGACAATTTGAAAGGAACTCCTCCACCAACAGGAATGGGATTGCGGGGCTCAAATAAGTTACAGGATCGCTTCTTGCTGCACACTCTGCACCCCCCTCACATTTTTTTTCCTTTTCATCCCAATTCAGGCTCTAGGGGCCCCTTGTCGAATTGCAGTCCCTATTTATTTAAGTGGGAACCGGGTTCAGTTCGGCCGAACTCTAACTTTGGGGGGTTCGCCCAACAACAGTTGTCACCTAAAACGGTTTTATAATGCACAAAAATGCATGACAGATTTGCAGATATCTGCATAAATAGTTTGAGCGCTGTTTTGGGCAGTTACTATTGTTGATTTTTAAAATGTCAACGTATTCCATGGTTTGGTGCTTATTAAGTTGTGACTTGTTGGTTGCACACTTAAACCGGACCTTCAGCATAATTTCATGAAAAGCCTAAACCCTAAAAAAACTATTCCCAGCATCTAAAATAAATAGATTGTATGATTTTAGTCACTTACTATTCTTTCTCCCACTGAGCTGCAACGCTGTTCAGGACTCTAGCATACGGGCGCCGCCATCTTGCCTCAGAAGCATCACATACTAAGGAGAGGAGAGGAGAGGGGGCAAAAAAGCAGGGGGGTGGGTTATTGCTGTGCTTTGCACAGACAGAGCAGAACCGGGGTCAGGAAAACAACAGCAATCCCACAATGCAGAGCGACACTTCCTGGTTGCAGGCAGCCTGACACTCCATAGGCTGCCATCTTGGATGTTTAAAGGCTCATAACATGCAGTAGATGCAGGTAGGATGATTTTTAATGTGGGCAATCTGTATGTACAAGGTGGGGGAAACATATAACATAGACTCTTATTCAGGGTTAAGGTCCGGTTTAATATTGACATTTATGTTCTTGCTGTATCAAAATGCAGTATCTGACTTTCTAATAATACAATGCAATAAGAGTGATGCAGATATTCAAATTAGACCCCTGAATCATTCCATCAGAACCCCATTAATATAGTATATAAAAGACCAGCAGCGCTGGAAACCTTTCCTCATCTATGTGGAATTGGGTGTATATTCCATTCAGATCACACTGACTCATAACACAATAGAATAATGGACTGTATTATGAAATCTACTAGGGCAATCTATGTTTAGAACTGCTAGGCTAAATTTGTAGCTAGAAAAAACACACATTTGGCTATTGATGTGTCCTGTGCAGGGATTAGGCAATCCAGTGTGCAGCTATCAATCAAAAGAAGGCGGAGGTGTAAAATATTGCAGAAGAGCCAGTCTGCCCTCATCCAGGCAATATTAGAAATGACACGGATGGCTTTAAATCATGGGACTACACATTCTACGCATGTCTCATGTCTCCAGACAGATAAAGACTCAAGATACAATTCTCTGCTTGTGGATGAGAGACAATAATACACACACACGCTCTGGCAGCAGTAATCGGCTGTTCTTATAATAATGTTGAGTATTGTCCCAGTGGAATTAGAAGTGAAATGATTACTTAGATTACTTAACCTAGGTGCTGCATTATTTTACTTGCTAAACACATAAATACAATATTCATGTTAGCCTGCACTAATTCTGTAAAATACAAAATAGACACTTTATTCTGGGTATAGTTATGAAAAGTTATTCTGCAGGAAGCCAAATAAACCCGGCAATGTGGGGTTCTTGTTTGCTTACTTTATAAAGGAAGAAACATCCTTTCCTATCCCCTGATTCCTTCAGCATTTATATTCTCCTATTTATTATAGCTGTATGTAAAAATGTATATTATGTCCTTTTTAAATGTTTTTTTTTATAGGAAACTGTTCTTTTATGAAAATATTCCACAGCAAGCTAGGCGAAACTGTGGAAAATAACCTATTCCAGTTGGAGATTCAAAAAGTTTCTGTCTCAATCACCAGTAGGGACCAGGTTCTTCAGAGGTGACCGTAAACTAAATCATGTTACTCAGGACTTACTATAAGCACCTTATATATTATATAAAGTGACCCCTCTCCCCCCCCATTCAGCTCTTTTGATGCACCATATTTGCCATTTGCCAATCCTGTGGCCCAGTCCCCATGATTATGGAATCTTTAACTATCAAAACCCATTGCTTGCTTTTTTAGGGTGCTGAGCTTATCTAGTATTTCCTTATGCTAGCAGATATGTGTGCTATGGAAGCAGTTTGTATCTGCAATCTGTTGGTGGCAGTGTACACCAAATCTACAAGGAGAAAGAAGTGTGCCCTGTACACACAAAACACGGCTTCTCTGCATGTGTAAGTTTGAGTAAGCTCCTTCACCTCAGCAGTGGCCATAGCAGTAGCGTTCTGTATGTACACTACTCCCATCTCTCTTCTTGGTGTACAGTTGTTAGAGACACTGATATATAACCACTGTAATTCCAAGAACTGAAGTTAACCTTAAATTACTGGGAGTACCATTTATCTACCTGCGGTGGAAATTA
Organism: Gastrophryne carolinensis; assembly: GCA_027917425.1. Lineage (NCBI taxonomy): Eukaryota > Metazoa > Chordata > Amphibia > Anura > Microhylidae > Gastrophryne > Gastrophryne carolinensis. The sequence goes on from CM051237.1 coordinate 201,281,735, forward strand.
CGGAATAGAGGTATTCTGTAATTTGCCAATATCCACTATCACAGCAGTTTTTTCCCAGTCCCTTAAACCGGACCTTCACCCTGAATAAGAGCCTATCTAATGTTCCCACACCCTGTACATACAGATTGCCCACATTAAAAATCTTCCTACCTGCATATACTGCATTTTCTGAGACTTTAAACATCCAAGATGGTGGGCCATGGAGTGTCAGGCTGCCTGCAAACAGGAAGTGTCTTCTGACTGTGCTGCTCTGCATTCTGGGATTGCTGACCTTTTCCCCGACCCCAGCTCTACTTTGTCTGTGCAAATCGCAGCTATAACCCCACCCCCGCACTTTTGAATCCTCTACTCTGCTCAGTATGTGATGCTACTGAGCCAAGATTGCGGCGCCCGTATCCTAGAGTGCTGAACAGAGTTGCAGGCCAGTGGGGGAAATAATAAAAAGTATGTGAGTAAAACGTTAGATATATTAATTTTAGATGCTGGGGAATAGTTTTTTTAAGGATTTGGGCTTTTCATTAAATGATGCTGAAGGTCCACTTTAACCCTTTAACCGCCAGCCTACCTTGAGATTTTGTCACCCTTTGTTGCCAGACCATTTTGCACTATTTTGCGCTCCCCTTGTTCAACTGTGATTTTTGAAGGGATTTCCAGGGATTTCCCAGGAAAGTGATATATTGTTTTTTTCAGCAGAGTCTGGGCTTTAACATGAAATGTCTTGTTTGTCATTTTTTAGGTGTGTTCTCAATATTTTTGGATGAAATATGTGCAAAAAAACCCCCAAAAACAATTTTTTACAATTTGTAGTGCTTTTTTGTAATAAAAAATGTTAAGTTTGTCAATAAAATCTTATTGCGCGTGAAACCCCAATTTCTCCCGGTTACAGCGATACCACATATGTATTGGTAGACACCCTTTCCTGCCCAGGAGACTACCCCAAACTGAAACAACGCTTTAGGAGATTTTCGGATAAAATACAACTATGCTACGTGCTAAGCGCACCTTGCAGATTTTCCAGAAAAACAACCCTTTACATTTGAAATACCCCCAACAAACTATAGATTCTCTGGAAGTACACACCTCAGGCTTTCTAGGCGTACCAGGCTTGTTGACATGGGTGCAGTTTTCTCGAAGTAATCCCTCAATATATTCTTTGGTTGCACAGGGTTTCCCTAAAAAAAGTATAAAAAAGCAGAATCAAAGCCACATTTTCCTAAAAAAAAACTATATGCAAACAAGAAAAAAAACTGAAAATCTGAAAAACCAACATGCCCCGAACAAAACAATACCCAGCATGCATAGCTACTGTCAAGGGAAGAGTTGTCAAACACACCAAAGTAAAGCATGTGCGTAATGGTAATTTTACTTCAAAATTTCAGCTCTGCAGACAAAGTGCGCACCTTGTGCTTTTTCTACCAAAACAACCCTTTACATTTGGAATATCCCCCATAAACCATATATTCCCTGAAAGTACACATTTTAAGCTTTCTAAGCGTACCCAGCTTGTTGTCGTGGGCTCATCTTTCTGGAAGTAATCCCTTGAAGAATTCTTAGGTTGCACAGGGTTTCACAAAAAAAATGTATAAAAAAGCAGAATAAAAAACACCTTTTCCTAAAATATCAATATGCAAATAAGAAAAAACAAGCTAAATCTGAAAGCGCAAGGTCCCCCAAGCAGAACAATACCCAACATGCATAGGTACTATTAACCCTTTTAATTGCCAGCCTACTTGAACTTTTGTCACCCTCAGTTGGTCATTTTCCCCCATTTTGCGGCATGTTTAACCGTGATTTTTGTCGGAATTTCTTGGAAAATATATATATATTTTTGCAGCAGAATTTAGGCTTTAACATTAAATGTCTTGTTTGTAATTTTTCTACTGTTTTTTTAAATATTTTTGCGTTAAGAAAAACAAAAAAATAAATAAAATAATATTTTTAAAACAATTGTCTCCTTTATTTTAAATAAAGCATTTTTTAGTAATAAAAACCATATTGCATGTGATAGCCCCATTTCTCCCGATTACAACGGTACCACATATGTATCGATAGCCCCCCCATTCTTGCCCAGGAGACCCCCCAAACTGAAAAGAGCATTTTATAACATTTACAAATAAAATACTACTATCCACACTATAAACATAAGGGGTTAATTTAAAATGACATAGGGACCTCTTTTTAATTTTAATTCTTTAAAATTTTAATTTTTTCTATTTAATCCCAGGGGGTGGGGGGACCCCATTTTTTGGGGGGAATTTTAAGGGTTAGGGTTAGCCTAACCCTAACCCGTAAAGTGGACCAACACCCAGGATTTTCACTATCCTGGGTTTTGATCCACTTCCGCGGGGGTGCCCTGCTGCGTAAAACCCCCGAGAAAGGTATAAAAAACTCACCTCAGCCCGCTCCTACGGCGCATGCGCGAGTGCTCGTCCAATCAGAGCGCTCAGAGCCGCTGTGGTATGCACGGACAAGGGGCGGACAACCACAGCGGCTCTGAGCACGCTGGCAGCCGCATCTCGCGCTTCCCTCTAACAGGGAGCGCGCCCGCGTCGGCCATTCACAAACGACCGGCGCGTGTGCGCGCCCTGATAGAGAGAAGCGCGAGATGCACCGTTGGAACGGGGATAAGGTAAGGCGAATGGGGCGTCCTGGGGGATTTCACACAGCGGGGCATCCCGATTTCGGATGCCCCGCGGGGAGGGATCTGATCCGGGCCGATCAGCCTGGGTGTTGGTTCACTTATAAAAAAAAAAAAAAAAAAAGTAGGGGGGGGGGACCCCATTTTTGGGGGGAATTTTAAGGGTTAGGCTAACCCTAACCCTTAAAATTAAAAAAAAAATGACGTAAGGTCCCCCCTCCCGGGGGGGGGGGGGGGGGGGGACCTCATTTTTTTTTTTTTATTTTGGCCACCAATGAAAGCCAATGAAATCAACAACGTTAACAAGGATAACAATCACCATACAGAGGATCCAAGATAATGCAAACAGGGTGGGGTGGAACAGGACGTGCTGCATACATATAATACCAATTCTACAAGGTGAGTAATCACAGAATTGTATTATTCTAAGTATGCAGCACGTCCTGCTCCAGATAATGATTCATAACAGATGGGACCTCCAATAGCTGTCCGTAACTTAGGGTGGGATCCCAAAAGCAACAACACGCAGTTCAAATCACTGCCGCCTGCAGAACTTTGCGGCCAAAAACAGCATCCGCTGAGGCCCGAACATCAACCTTGTAAAACTTGGAAAAGGTATGAACAGAAGACCAAGTAACAGCCTTACAAACTTGTTCAACAGAAGCCTGGTGCTGAAAGGCCCAGGAGGCCCCAACAGCACGGGTAGAATGAGCAGTAACACGGAAAGGAGGATCCCTAGCAGAATAGGCCCTAAAAATAGCCTGACGACTCCATTTGCTGATAGTAGACTTAGCAGGTGCCAGGCCCTTCTTGGGGCCTGAACGAACCACAAACAAGGCATCAGTCTTTCTAAAAGGTGCAGTAGCCACCAAGTAGTACTTCAAATTCCTGACCACATCCAGGGAATGTAAGGCCCTCTCCTTGGAATTACCAGGATTAGGCCACAAGGAAGGAAGCACAATGTCCTGATTGAGATGGAAGGCAGAGACCACCTTAGGCAAGAAATCAGGTTTAAATCTGAAAACCACTTTGTCCTGGTGTCTCTCAAAGTAGGGGGCTATAGAAAGGGCCGCCAACTCCGAAACACGCCTGACCGAGGTGATAGCTACCGAAAAGGCAACCTTAAGAGTAAGAAGAAACAGAGGAGCCTCATGCACAGGCTCAAATGGAGGGCCCTGAAGGGCAGACAAAACCAAATTCAAGTCCCAAACTGGCAACAGAGGCTTGCGAGGGGAACGCAAATGAGCAACCCCCTGGAAGAAGATCTTGACCAGAGGCTGTTGAGTGAAGGATCTCTGGAAGAAAACAGCCAAGGCAGAAACTTGACCCTTGAGCATGCTGAGCTGAAGTCCCAGATCCAAACCATGCTGAGGGAATTCCAGAATCCTAGGAATGGAAAACACCCGACATAGAAGGACCCTAGACTCACACCAGTCAATGTAGGCCGCCAGATCCTATAGTAGATGTTAGAAGAGGATTTCTTCCTAGCCCTGATTAGAGTGTTAACCACAGACTCAGAAAGCCCCTCATCCCTTAAGATTGAGGTTTCAGCAGCCAGGACGTCAAAGCCAACGTTTGTAAATTGGGATGGCATAGCCGCCCTTAAGTGAGAAGGTCCGGGACCAGGGGCAGAGCGTACTGATCTACCGCCAGCGGAATGATATCAGCGAACCACACCTGTCTTGGCCACCGGGGGGCCACCAGGATTGCTGGTACCCTTTCCTGAGCCAGCTTGCGCAGAACCCTGCCCAGCAGGGGAAATGGAGGAAAAAGATACAGGAGACGGAACCCCTGCCAGGATAGAGTCAGAGCATCCACCGCAAGGGCCAGGGGATCCTGGGACAGAGAGACAAAGACTAGGAGCTTGTGATTGTGCCAGGACGCAAACAGATCCACCTCCGGTACCCCCAACGGTGACATAAGGACAGGAAGACCTCGCTGCTGAGAGACCATTCCCCCAGGCGAGAGGTCCCCCTGCTCAGAGAGTCTGCCTCCAGATTCTCCACCCCCGGAATGTACACTGCCGATATGCAAGGAACATTGTCCTCCACCCAGGACAGAATCATGGACACCTCCTTGAGGGCACTCTTGCTCCAGGTCCCTCCCTGATGATTGATGTAGGCAACCGCCGTCTGGTTGTCTGAGCGAACTTGGACCGGCTGGCCCTGAAGGTGAGGAGTCAACTGGGCCAGTACCAACTGAACCGCCCTCAGTTCCAGGACATTCATGGGGGCATGGGCCTCCTGAGGGCCCCACAGCCCCTGGAATTGAAGGGCTCTCCAAAAGCCCCCCCCAACCCGACAGGCTGGCATCCGTGGTTACCGTCTCCCAACAGGGGGCCAGAAAAGATCTGCCCCCCATAACAGGTTCCTCGAGTCCAGCCACCACAAGAGGGACCGCCGGGCCAGAGGAGACAGAACAAAGGTCTGATCCAGAGACAGGGGACTCTTGTCCCAGACTGATAGGAGATGGAGTTGAAGAGGTCTCATGTGGAACTGAGAATAAGGAACTGCCTCGAAGCAGGACACCATTTGTCCCACAAGCTGCATCCCTTGCCAGATGGAAGGGCGAGGGCCAGACAGAAGGAAATGAACCAGAGCTTGAAGAGAATTCACCTTCTGCTGAGGAAGAAAAATCCTGGCATGAACAGTATCCAGATTCATGCCCAGGAATGAGGTCACCAGAGACGGAGACAGGGAGGATTTGGGGTGATTGATCACCCATCCGAATGTTTCCAGAGCAGTCACCACCTGCTGGGTATCCACTTCTGCCTGCTGGAAAGAATGAGAGGTGATGAGAAGGTCGTCCAGATAAGGAAGAATACGAATGCCCCGAGCTCTGAGTAGAGCCATAACACCTACCAGCACCTTGGTGAAGACTCTGGGGGCCGAGGTGAGACCGAAGGGCAGTGCTACAAATTGGTAGTGTTGGTCCTCCAATGCGAACCTGAGGAACCTCTGATGCCCTGGGAAGACTGGTACATGAAGGTAAGCATCCTTGATGTCTATGGAGGTCATGAAGTCCCCCGGGCACAAAGAGCTGATCGCGGAGCGCAGGGTCTCATGCGAAAGTGTCTGGTCCTGATGAACTTGTTGAGGAGTTTTAAGTCCAGGATGGGTCTGATGGAACCATCCCTTTTGGGTACTGTGAAGAGATTGGAATAAAAACCCCGACCTCTCTCCCCAGGAGGGACCTGACAGATGACCCCCATGTCCAATAGGTTTTGTACAGCCAGAAACACATAAACAGACCCTGAGCTGCCAGGGGTTCTGGAGGAATCCGAGACCTGAGGAATCTTGGAGGGGGCCAGGCAGCGAACTCTAGCTTGTAGCCGGAGGACACAACCTCCAGAATTCACCTGTCTGAGACCTGCTGTCTCCAGATAGGAGCGAAGAGCCGCACCCAGATGGGTGAGGGCGCCCCTTCATGGCTGAGGAGGCTTGGCGACAGATTTGGGCTTGGACCCCCAGGAAGATCCGGAGCGGGCACGACCTCTGCCCCTGCCCCAGAAGTCCACCCTATGACTTGCAAAGGAAATCCCTCTCCCAGGCCTGGATCCACGGTAGGAGGGGACAAAGGCACCCGAACCCCGAAAGGGCCGCAGCTGCTTCCTACGCTGAGGCAACTTACCCCCCTTGGCAAACAGGTCCAAGCGATCACCAAATAGGCGCAGCCCCTTAAAGGGGAGCCCCATGAGGGCCTTCTTAGCAGCGTTATCAGCTGCCCACTGACGCAGCCAAACAGAGCGGCGTATAGCAACCACCAAGGCAGAGGTTCTACTACACATCCTAATGGTGTCATCCAAGGCAGAAAGGACATATGCAATGAACATTTCACACTGTGACAAGGCCCTGAACTCGGCACTAGAAGTCTCATCAGGGGCACCTTCCAGAAGACCCTTGAGGAGAGTCCTAACAGCAACAGCAGTAATAGCAGAAGCACAGACAGGGCGTAAGGGAGACCCCACACAATCAAAGGCATGGGAGGCCAGCTGGTCAATGCGCCGGTCCTCCCTATCCTTGAGGGTAGTGGAATCAGGGGAATGGACCACAGATGTGTTGGACAACCCCAATACTGGAGCATCCACTTCTGGGGGGGTAGACCAACATTTAACCATATCAGTGGGAAAAGGGTACCTTTTATCCCAGCCTTTAGGGATTCCGGGAAGCCGGCCGGGACGCTCCCATTCTTTAAGAACAAGATTATTGAAATGGGCCTGTTCTGGAAATTCCAGACGTGGTTTAGCAGTACTGAAAAGTTCCCCCTGTAGCTTGGGAGCTGCAGCAGAAAGGGAGATCGAAAGCACATAAAAAATCTGAGTCTATTGGTGTCATCAGCATCCCAGTGATCAGAGCCATAGTCAGCACCACTGAAATGCTGATCATCAGATAACTCTGAATCCGAGAATAATTCACCCTCTTCAAGTGGGGTATAATCAGACAAATCAAGGAAATTCTCATTCTCCACAGGAAAGGCAGACGCACCCAGCGCCACATGCCTCCTTTTAGCCTGGGCCTTACGGGCCGCAGAGCTAGCAATCAGCAAAAGCAACCCGGGATGCCCCAAATGTCACCCCCAGGGAAGTGGGAGGATTTAAACAGTGTAGGCCTCTAATAAAGTTATTAAAACTAATAGAGGGGACAGGGCCGGAAGAAACCTCTTAATACAGTTATCCCGCCTGAAAGACATAATAGAGACACCCCATAAGCACACAGGAAAAAAACAAATGAATAAAAGTAAAGCCCGCAGGGGCACTCACGGACCGCGGTGGGGGAGCCAGCAATCACAACAGGGGAGGACCCAAATGGCGCTGGAGGAAACTCAAGGGGCGGGCCGCAGGAGGGTCCGACACGGAACGAGCCGACAGAGCAAGCCACGCCCCCTCCGAGAAGCGCAGGGATAGGCCAGGCGTAACAGCCAATGGGCGCGCAGGGATTATTGATGATGATGCCGCTGCTGACCGCGGCCGCCAGAAGGCGCGTGTGTCAGTGGCGGCAAATTCAAATGATAAAGTAAAGAGAGAGCGCGGAGCCCTGGGACCCCGAGCATTAAAAAGTGCAAAAAACACACACAAAAACACAATAAGTGCACATACACATCCCCTCCCCCCCCCCGAACGGGATAACGAGAGAGGGGGAGAGTGGATGTCAATAAATGACCTACCAGTGACCAGGGCAGGGAAGGGGAAGAGTGGACGAGGCATCCCAATTCAGGTTCACCATAACCTGCACCGCCTACCCTTTGGTGGGGGACTGGGGTCGGAGCCAAGCTCCGCAAAGGATAGCACCTGTAATAGGTGCTGCCTACCATCACCTGACCAGCGCAGCCAAAGCTGGGAGGCATAAGTAAAAGGTGGAACGGGTGGGAATAGTCCTACAGGGCTGCGGGCTGTTAAGCCCCGCTGACCTGCGATAAGAGAAGCCATCTTCTGACCTTCGCAGCCGACTGCAGAGAAGAAACTGGGGAATTTGTGGGAGGTCCCGGGTATTAACCCCCGGTCCCATTAGCTGCCTCCCCAAAGCCTGGGGGGGGGGGGGGCAAAAAAGCCTGGGGTTTGCGAGGACTATGTGGCTTTCAAGGCCAGGGGCCACCTAAGTCTACAAGCCCCCAAAGCTGGTGCCCAGGATGGTTATGCTTGGATATGGGGGGACCCCGCAATGTTTACAAAAAAGTAACCCTTGATAGTGCGGATAGTGGTTGTATTTTATTTGAAAATGTCATAAAACGCTCTTTTCAGTTTGGAGGGGTGTCTCCTGGGCAGGAACAGGTTTCTAAAGATACATATGTGGTACAGTTGTAACCAGGAGAATTGGGGCTTTCACATGCTGTATGGTTTTCCTGAAGAAAATAAATATTTAATTTAAAAATATTTATGATCCCAAAATATTAAGTAAGCACAGAAAAAATTACAAACAAGACATTTCATGTTAAAGCCCAAATGCAGATGAAAAAAAATATATATAATTTTCCTGGAAATTCCTGCAAAAATCAGTTAAACATAGCGCAGAATAGTGAAAAATGGCCTGGCAACATATGGCCTCACAGAATCTCAAGAAGGCTGGCACTGAAAGGGTTAAAAGTAGCTATGCATGTTGGGTATTGTTCTGTTCGGGGGACTTTGTAGTTTCAGATTTAGCTTGTTTTTTTCTTGTTTGCATACTGATATATTTTAGGAAAATTTGATTTTTATTCAGCTTTTTTATTAATTCTTTTAAAAGAAACAATGTGCAACCAGTGAATTCCTCAATGGTTTCATCCAGAAAACTGCACCCATGACCCAACCCTGGCACACCAAGAGATTTTGAGGGGTGAGCTTCCAGAGAATATATAGTTTGTGGAGGGGATTTTAAATGTAATGGGTTGTTTTTCCTGAAAAAGTTTTGTATTTTCTTTGAAAATCTCCTAAAGTGCTCTTTTCAGTTTGGGGAAGTTTCCTGGGCAGGAAAAGACGTCTACTGATACTTATGTGTGTAACTGTGAGGAATGGGGCTTTTACATGCATATTCTTTTCCTGAAAAAGGTATACATTCTAGTTTTAGAAAAAAAGCTACAAAATTAAAAAAATAACATTTTTACATTTTTTGCACATATTTCACCCCAAATTATTGTGAAAGCATTGAAAAAAAGGCATTTCATGTTAAGGCCCAAACACTGTTGAAAAAACAAAAACAATATATAATTTTTATTGGAAATCCCTGCATTTTACTTCAAAAAGCACAGTTAGACATGTATAGCGCAAAATGTTGAAAAATAGTCCAGTAACAGAGGGTGACAAAACCTCTAGGTAGGCTGGCAGTTAAGGGGTTAATGCAGTTAAAGCGGAACTTCACTCTGAATAAGAGCATATCTGGGATTGCTGTCCTTTCCCTGACCCCTGCTCTGCTCTGTCTGTGCAGAGCACAGCTATAACCCCACCCTCTGTACTTTATCCTGCTCTCCTCTCCTCAGTATGAGATGCTTCTGAGTCAAGATGGCAGCGCCCATATCCTAGAGTCCTGAACGGAGTTGCAGCCTGGTGGGGGAAAGAATAATAAGTGACTAAAAACTTAAAATATATTAATTTTAGATGCTGGGAAATAGTTTTTTAAGGGTTTGGGCTTTTCATTAAATCATGCTGAAGGTCCAGTTTAAGGGGTTAATCTTCTCCAGGTAGTCTTACTCATCATTGATGGAAATCAGGCCTACTATGACGTGCCATGTGCAAATTTGATAATAGTGTGAGGTGGCTATGCAGTCATAAGTGTACAATGAGTACAGCAATTGACTCAGTACACAGCTTTAGGGGGACTCCTATGCTGAGGGGATCTGATATGCTATTGCCTATTCTTACTACTTGAGGAGGCCTGCTAGAAAGTTTGATATTAGACATGAGTGAACTGTCTACTTAGGGAGCATGCACGCCGTATGGGAACTGTGCCTGTTAGAATCTCACAGCCATCCAGCAGCTGTTTCTGGTGGCTACCAGATGGCTGTCCATTCTAAGCGGCACAGTTCTCGTGTGACATGCATGCTCGCTAGGAAGACAGACGGAGGCAGTGTTAACACGAGCACACGAGCACCCACACCTCTCCTCTGGGTGGAAAAGTGAATTCAAAATAATATAAAGTAAACATGGTTCTACTTAGCACCTTTTAAAGGGGACCAAAAGCTGCTTTTGCAGGCAATCCAATGTTCTTACCTAACAGCCCAAGAACCACAGGTGCAATCTACTCTCTCTTTGGGCAAAGCGTGGAGAAACAATAGTCCTCCTTGGGGCTAAGTGAATTTGTATGCAAGGTTTATTGGACACAGGTCTGCTTAAAAGATCATTCTTAGAACCAAGAAGTGTTATAATCAATGTAAAGTAATGTGTTGCTGTATTTCCTCGTTGTTTTGGAAATCAGCCTCACATTCTGTTTAAGTACCAGAGACAGCAAGTCCATGGGTTTCAGTAGAACTGCAAGGCATCGATTACCACATTCAGTATTACTTCACGTTTGATCACCACAGACTGAAAGTGAGGCTACATTTTTACAACTTGGCAACAAAATAAAAAAAGATAAGACTAGTTGAAAAGTATTAAAGTAATAGGAAGTAGACACATTTAAGCTAAGCATACAGGGCTAAAGTGGACCGAGCGCAGGTTAGATATTGAGGGAAAGCTTGTTGCTGTGGGACTGGGGTTCCGTGGGATGGACTTAATGTCACCAGCAAACCCATGTAAGCATATGTACTTCCCAGTCATTCATTAGCTGGGGCTTTAGCATGGTAGGGACAAGACAGTAGGCATGGTGGATATGGTCACATTTAAAGTGGAACACAACCTGGGAATTTGACTTTCCTGGGATTTGTTACATGCCCCCGGGGTATCTCGAATCCAAAGGTGCATGTGCAGGCTCTCGTCCAATGGGAGCCGCTAGGTGTGACTACGGCATTCAGCAGGCAGCTCCCATTCAAATAAATAAAAACTCGCCATTCCCTGCTCCAACAGTGCATGCGTGGGCTCTCGTCCAACGAGAGCTGCCTGCTATGACTACATTTACAATAGAGAGCATGTGCTGCCGTATCCCCCACCCTGCACATGCTCCCACCCCAGTCTATCTGAATGGCTAAAGCAGGAGCGTGTGCACAACGTCGGGAATGTGGCAGGGAAAGGTGAGTTTTTATGGGTGCCCTGGGGGGGTTTCACACAGCAGGGCATCCCGGTTTGGACCGATCAGCTTGGTCCGGTCAGCTTGGTGAACGAAAGGCGAGTACCCGTTTTTTTTTATTTTTTATTGAGTGGTCCATTACTTTAAAGCATTGCAGGAGCACAATGTAGGCTGGGGGTAGAGTGGGGCCAGGAATAGGGGAAGGGGAAAAAAAACGGGATTAACCATAGAGTTCCCCAGCGTAGACAAGCAGTGAGACAAGAAGCCGGGAGAGAATAAAGTAAAAAATGTGAAAAACCCAATTAATTGGAACAATCACCATGAAGAGGCAACCAAGAATAACGATAACAAGGGTGGGGCGAAGCGGGCCGTGCCATGCAAGAACAAAAACAATTCTACAGGTGAGTACTCACAGAATTGCTTTTTTCTTTATTGCATGGCACGGCCCGCTTCGGTATTCATAACAGTTGGGACATCCAAAAGCAGTGTCCAAAGTAGGGTGGGATCCCCAAAGAGTAATAGCCAGTAGTTCAAGTCACTACCGCCTGAATCACCTTGCGGCCAAAAGCAGCATCCGCTGAGGCCTTAACATCAACCTTGTAAAACTTTGAAAAAGTATAAACAGTAGACCAAGTAGCGGCCTTGCAAACTTCTTCAACAGAAGCTTGGTGGAATGAGCAGTAATCCTAAAGGGAGGTTCCTTTCTCTTAGCAGAATAGGCTTGAACCACCACCTGACGGATCCACTTGCTGATAGTGGATTTAGCCGGAGGCAAACCCTTTCTAGGTCCAGAAGTGAGAACAAAAAGAGCATCAGACTTCCTGAAAGTCTCAGTAGCGACCAAATAAAACTTCAGAGCCCTGACCACATCCAGAGAATGCAGAGTCCGCTCTTTAAAATTAGCAGGATTAGGACACAATGAAGGCAAGACAATGTCCTGATTGAGATGAAAGGCAGACACAACCTTTGGCAAGAAATCCGGCTTAAGCCAGAAACCGCCATATCCTGATGTCTCTCAAAATAAGGAGGTTTGATAGAAAGCGCCGCTAGCTCAGAAACTCGCCTTACAGAAGTGATAGCCACCAGAAAGGCTACCTTAAGAGTCAAAATAGACAAGGCAGCCTCACGGATAGGCTCAAAGGGAGGCCCTTGCAGAGCAGACAACACCATATTCAAATACCAGACTAGTAGCAAAGGCTTACGGCGTGGACGCACATGAGAAACACCCTGGAAAAGGTTTTAACCAACCGGTAATTGGCAAAAGATCTTTGGAAAAAAATTGCCAGAGCTGAAACATGGCCTTTTAGAGTACTAAGTTGAAGGCCCAGATCCAAACCATGTTGTAAGAATTCCAGAATCGTGGGAATAGAAAACACCAGACAGGGAAGAGACTTGGACTCACACCATGCGTAAGCATGCCAGACCCTGTAATAGATAAAGGACAAGGACTTTTTCCTAGCCCGAATCATGGTATCAACAACAGAGGCAGGCAACCCCTTTTCCATCAATATTGAGGTTTCAGCAGCCAAGCCGTTAAAGCCAGAGTTTGTAAATTGGGATGGCGTAGCTGCCCCTGGGTGAGAAGATATGGATCCTTGGGCAAGACGTGCCGGTCTACTGCCAACTGCACGATGTCTGTGAACCAAACTCTTCTTGGCCAGCAAGGGGCCACCAGGATGGCTGGTACCCGCTGCTGGGCTATATTGTGCATGACCCTGCCCAAGAGAGGAAACGGAGGGAACACATAGAGAAGCTGAAACTCCGTCCAAGGTATTGCCAGGGCATCCGTGGCGAAGGCCAGAGGATCCTGAGACAGAGAGACAAATCTGGGAAGTTTGTGATTGTGACGGGAGGCAAACAGGTCCACATCCGGCTGACCCAGCGGTGACAGAGGGAGAGAAACCCCCGGTTGTTGAGAGACCACTTCCCCAGACAAGACGTCCCCCTGCTCAGGGAGTCCGCCACCTGGTTCTCCACCCCTGGGATGTAGACCACTGAGATGCAAGGAACATGCTGTTCTGCCCAAGACAGAATCAGGGACACTTCCTTGAAGGCTCGCTTGCTCCCTCCCTGATGATTGAGGTAAGCCACCGCCGTCTGGTTGTCTGAGCGGATCTGAACAGCCCGACCCCGAAGGTGAGTGGATAGGCGAGAAAGAACCAACCGGATCGCTCTCAGTTCCAGGACGTTGATGGAAGCATGGGCCTCTTGTGGGCCCCACCGACCCTGGGACCTCAAGGGCCTCCAGAAGCCTCCCCAGCTGGTCAGACTGGCATCCGCGGTGACCGTTTCCCAGCACGGGGGCAGGAAGAACCTGCCCCCCCAGAAGGTTCCTTGAGTCCAGCCACCACGAGAGAGACTGTCTGGCCAGGAGAGACAGAACAAATTCCTGATCCAGGGACACAGGGTCTCGATCCCAAACTGACAAGAGGTGCAACTGAAGAGGTCTCATGTGAAACTGAGCAAAGGGGACTGCCTCGAAGCAGGACACCATCAGGCCCACCAACTGCATCCCTTGACGGATGGAGGGATGAGGACACGACAGCAGAGCCCGAGCCTGCAGCTGAAGATCCTCCACCTTCTGCTGAGGAAGGAACACCTTGACCTGAGAGGTATCCAGAGTTATGCCCAGAAAGGACCTCACCAAGGACGGAGACAGAGAAGACTTGGGATAGTTGATCACTCAGCCGAAAGACCATTTGAGTGTCCCGCTCGGCCTGAGGAAAAGGCTCGGCCACAATCAGGATGTCATCTAGGCAAGGAATGATGCAGATGCCCTGGTTCCTTAGCAGAGCCTTCACTCCTGCCAGCACCTTGGTGAACACCCAAGGTGCCGAGGTGATACCGAAGGGTAGAGCCACAAAGGGTCGAGCCCAAAGGGTCGAGACTGCCTCCTACGCTGAGGCAGCCTTAAATCCTTGGCTAAAACATCAAGACGCTCCCCAAATAGCCGCAGCCCCACGAACTGGAGGGCAGTGAGAGCTTTCTTAGCCGCAGCGTCAGCTGCCCACTGGCGCAACCAGACAGAGCAGAGCATAGCCACCAAGAGCGCAGAGGCCCTACCACACAGCCGCACAGCATCATCCATAGCAGTAAGGATCAAGGGCACAAAATCAGAGCAAAGTAAGAGAGTCATATTCTTAGTATACAGTACGTCCTGCTCTAGATCAGAATCATTACACTTGGGTATTACTCTGCCAGATGGCGCTGGACCGCAGAGACCGCGAAATTGGCTCCTCCAGGCCCCTCAAATACCCAGGACCTCCCACAAATCCCCAGAATTTCTCTGCAGTCTGGACTGCGAAGGACAAGAAGATGGCTCTCTCTTCTCGCAGGTGAGCGGGGCTATTAGCCTGCGGCCCTGTAGGACTATTCCCACCCGTTCCATTTTTAATGTGCCTCCCAGCCTTGGCTGCGCTGGTCCGGGTGATGGTAGGCAGCACTGCAGGACACCATCAGGCCCACCAACTGCATCCCCTGACGGATGGAGGGATGAGGACACGACAGCAGAGCCCGAGCCTGCAGCTGAAGATCCTCCACCTTCTGCTGAGGAAGGAACACCTTGACCTGAGAGGTATCCAGAGTCATGCCCAGAAAGGACCTCACCAAGAACGGAGACAGAGAAGACTTGGGATAGTTGATCACTCAGCCGAAAGACTCTAGAGTGGATGTGACCATTTGAGTGTCCCGCTCGACCATTTGCTGTCAGGTGCTTAGGAGCGCTGCTCCACCGCAGGCCCCCACCAAAGGGTAGGCGTTATAGGCATATGGTGAGCCTCTATGGGATGCCCCTCCCACCCTATTGCCCCTCCCACCCTATTGCCCCTGTCTATCGGTGGGCCCTATGTTAAGTGGCCGCTGTCCTCCCTCGCTCTCTCTTGTAGCCCTGGGGGGGGGGGGGTGTATATGCCTTGGTGTATTCACTGTATTATGCTTTTCTGGTTGGTGTCAGTCTCCGTGCTGACTTGGTTGCGTTTTTGAATATGCCGCTGCGCGCGCTTCCACTGTGCTCCGCGGTTGGCGGCGGCATTACCTCAGGCGCTGGTGCGCTGTTTTTGGCTGCTTCGTGCTCGTCGGGGGGAGGGGCCCACGGTTGGCGCGTTCCACGTCACTGTCTCCCCGGCCCGCCCATCGAGGTATACCCGGCGCCATTTTGTCTCTGGATTCAGCTGCTGCGTGGCTGGCATCTACCTACCGCGGTCCGTGAGTGCCCTCGCGGGCTGCTTTATTACCCTATGTCATTATACATGTCACTTACCGGGTTCTCTTCGCTTATGTCTTTCAGACGGGCCGACCTCTATTGGTTTCTCCCGGCCCTACTCCCTCTATTTAGTCATTAAACTTGTGAGGCCTAGTGTGTAAATTACTCCCACTTCCCTAGCGGGCTATTGGGGCATCCCGGGTTGCTGTTATAGCGTGAATCCCTATCGGCCTATTTTGCCGCTATAATCACCATATGGAGGCGTCTCAGGATAATGTGCTCGGGGTTCCTTCGGGACAAGCCCGGCTGTGTGTAGCTTGTGGGGTGTCCCCTACTAGTGCTGACAATGTGCGGGTCTGTGTACTTTGTGCCCAGCAGGTGCTTGCGCTGCAGCCTGGTTTACCAGTAGCTGGGCCTGCGCCTCGTATGGCTTCACCTACTCCCCCAAGCTTAAATTTGACTCCCATTGAGTTGCATACCAGTGGGGATTCTTAGCCTGATGTGTCTTCCAGACTGGCCAGTGTTGAGAAGTTGCTTGCTAATACCCTAGCGCGTAAGGCCTCTGCTAAGAAGCGGCACTTGACGCCTGATGTCACTCTTTTCCCTATGGAGGCTGATGAGTTTTTGGAACTGTCTGGTTATACCGTCTGGTTATACCCCTTTGGAAGAAAGGGAGCTGTTCTTTGACTAGGAGTCATCTGATGAGAGGCCCAGGGGTCATGATGATTCTGGCTCTGACCCCTGGGCCCCAGAAGATACTGATAGGCTGTTGGCTCAGATTTTTGAGATACTGTCTATCTCTCCCCCGGCTGTGGCCCCCAGGCCGCAGGGGGAATTGTTTCATACTGCAAAGCCACGTTTAGAGTTTCCTGAGCAAGCCCATTTTAATAATCTCGTGCTCAAGGAATGGGAGCGTCCCAGCAGGCTTCCCGGAGTCCCTAAGAGTTGGGATAAGAGGTTTCCCTTTCCTGCTGATGTGGTAAAGTGTTGGCCATCCCCTCCGGAGGTGGATGCCCCGGTCCTAGGGTTGTCTAACACCTCTGTCATGCATTCCCCTGACTCTACTACGCTGCGGGATGGTGAGGACCGGCGTATTGATCAGCTGGCGTCCCATGCCTTTGCCTGTGTGGGGACGGCGCTGCGCCCAGGCTGTGCCTCTGCCATTACGGCTGTGGCTATTAAGACCCTGCTTAGGAGTGTCCTAGATGGTGCTCCTGATGATGTGTCTAGTGAGGAGTTTAATGCACTCTCTTGTTGTGAGGTTTTTGTGACTTATGTCCTTTCTGCCTTGGATGATACCATTAGGATGTGTGGCAGAGCCTCTGCCCTAATGGTGTCTATACGCCGCTCGGTTTGGCTGCGCCAGTGGGCTGCTGACAACGCTGCCAAGAAAGCTCTCACTGGTTTTCCCTTCAAGGGACTACGCCTGTTTAGGGACCGCCTGGACCTGTTTGCTAAGGGAGGCAGGTTACCCCAGCGCAGGCGGCAGTCTCGGCCCTTTCGGGGACAGGGCTCAATTTCTTCCCCCTACTGTGGTGCCAGACAGGGGAGGGGGGTCTCCCTTACCGGGGCCCGAGGAGATTTCTGGGGTAGGGGCAGAGGACGTGGACGCTCTGGATCCTCTTGGGGCTCCAAGCTTAAGTCTTCTACCAAGCCCCCTCAGGCATGAAGGGGCGCCCTCACCCATCCGGGTGGGGGGACGGCTTTAGCATTTTGCTCACGTCTGGAGGCTTCATGTCCGACCGGTGGATTCAGGAGGTAGTGTCCTCCGGTTACAAGATAGAGTTTGCTGCCTGGCCACCCCCAAGATTCATCAAATTCCCGGATCTCTCGGGACCCTATGTCAGCTCAGGCTCTAGTTCTGACGGTGCAAAGCCTTCTGGAGCTGGGGGTCATCTGTCAGGTCCCCTTACGAGTAAGGGGCAAGGGGTTCTATTCCAACCTTTTCACCGTGCCCAAAAGAGATGGGTCAGTCAGGCCCATCCTGGACTTGAAAATCCTCAACAAATTTGTCAGGTGCAGGCGCTTTCGCATGGAAACTTTGCGCTCTGCCATCTGTTCCCTGCGTCCAGGGGACTTCATGACCTCTGTGGACAAGGATGCTTACCTTCATATTCCTGTTTTTCCAGGTCATCAAAGGTTCCTCAATTTCGCTCTGGAGGATCAGCACTACCAGTTTGTGGCATTGCCCTTCGGTCTCACTTCGGCTCCCAGAGTGTTCACCAAGGTGCTGGCAGGGGTGATGTCTCTGCTCAGGTCTCAGGGCATTCGCGTGCTGCCCTAATTGGGACGACATTCTCATCACTTCTCAGTCCCTCCAACAGGCAGAGCTGGATACTCAGCTGGTAGTGTACACTCTGGAGTCATTTGGCTGGGTGATCAACCATCCCAAATCTTCCCTGTCTCCCTCCTTGGTGACACCCTTCCTGGGAATGAATCTGGATACAGTTCAGGCAAGGATTTTTCTTCCTCAGCAGAAGGTGGAAAGTCTGCTAGCGCAGGTTCAGTTCCTGCTATCTTGCCCTCATCCCTTCATCAGGCAGGGAATGCAGCTGGTGGGCCTGATGGTGTCGTGCTTCGAGGCGGTCCCTTATGCCCAGTTTCACATGAGGCCTCTGCAACTCCACCTCTTGTCAGTATGGGACAAGGATCCTGCGTCCCTGGACCAGGTCCTTGTGCTGTCCCCCCTAGTCAGGCGGTCCCTCTCGTGGTGGCTGGACTCCAGGAAACTGTTGGTGGGCAGATCCTTTCTGGCCCCCTGCTGGAAGACGGTCACCACGGATGCTAGTCTGACAGGTTGGAAGTCCCTGCAGTTCCAAGGGCGGTGGGGCCCTCAGGAGGCCCACACACCTATCAACATTCTGGAACTGAGGGCGATCAGGTTGGTTCTGGCTCACTTGACCCATCACCTTCGGGGCCGGCCTGTTCAGGTACGCTCGGACAACCAGATGGCGGTTGCCTACATCAATCATCAGGGAGGGACCCGGAGCAAGGGGGCCCTCAAGGAAGTGTCTCTGATCCTGGCCTGGGCGGAGGACAATGTTCCCTGCATTTCAGCTATGTACATTCCGGGGGTGGAGAATCTGCAGGCAAACTCTCTGAGCAGGGGGACCTCTCGCCTGGGAGAATGGTCCCTCTGCGACAGGGTGTTTCAATCTCTGTGTCACCGTTGGGGCCAACCAGATGTGGATCTATTTGCGTCCCGTCACAATCACAAGCTCCCGGCCTTTGTCTCCCTGTCCCAGGATCCTCTGGCCTTGGCCACGGATGCCCTAGCAATGTCATGGCAGGACTTTCAGCTCCTGTATGTCTTTCCTCCATTCCCCCTGTTGGGCAGGGTTCTGCGCAAGATAGCTCAGGAGGGGGTGCCAGCTATCCTGGTGGCCCCCAGGTGGCCAAGAAGAGTGTGGTTCGCAGATGTGGTGAAACTGGCAGTAGATCAGTACGTTCTGCCCAGGGTGCCAGACCTGCTCACTCAGGGTCACTTACGCCATCCCAATTTACAAACTCTGGCTTTGACAGCCTGGCTGCTGAAACCTCCATCTTGATGGAGAAAGGGCTGTCTGCCTCTGTTGTTGATACCATGATAAAGGCTTGAAAGAAGTCTTCTTCTTCCATTTACTATAGGGTTTGGTGTGCCTACATTGACTGGTGTGAGTCTAAGTCTCTCTGTCATATGTTCTCTATTCCCAGGATCCTGGAGTTCCTGCAGCATGGGTTGGAGTCGGGGCTCCAACTCAGTACTCTGAAGGGTCATGTCTCTGCCCTGGCTGTTTTCTTCCAGAGGTCCTTTGCCCAGCATTCTCTGATCAGGACTTTTTTCCAGGGGGTTACTCATGTGTGTCCCCCCCCGTAAGCCTATGTGGCCTGTTTGGGATTTGAACTTGGTCTTGTCTGCCTTGCAGGGTGCTCTCTTTGAACCTGTGCAGGAGGCTGCCCTGTCCATTCTTACTCTCAAGGTTGTCTTTTTGGTGGCTATCACCTCTGTTAGGCGTGTGTCTGAGTTGGCGGCGCTTTCCATCCAGCCCCCCTACTTTGAGAGACACCAGGACAAGGTGGTGTTTCGCTTCAAGACAGATTTTCTGCTTAAGGTCGTGTCTGCCTTTCATTTGAATTAGGACATTGTTCTTCCTTCCTTGTGCCCTAATCCTAGTAATGCTAAGGAGAGAGTCTTGCATTCCTTGGACGTGGTTAGGTGTCTGAAGTACTATCTGGTGGCTACTGCTCCATTCAGAAAAACTGATGCTCTTTTTGTGGTCCCTTCTGGTCCTAGGAAGGGTCTGGCTCCTGCTAAATCTACTATCAGCAAATGGATACGTTAGGCTGTGATTCAGGCCTACTCTGCTAAGGGGAAGAATCCTCCCTTCCGCCTTACTGCTCATTCTACTCGTGCTATTGGTGATTCTTGGGCTTTTCAGCACCAGGCTTCTGTTGAACAAGTTTGCAAGGCCGCTACTTGGTCTTCTGTTCATACCTTTTCAAAGTTTTACAAGGTTGATGTTAGGGCCTCAGCTGATGCTGCTTTTGGCCGCAAGGTTCTGCAGGCAGCAGTGGTCTGACCTGTCTGTTGTTACCTTTGGGGATCCCACCCTACTTTATGGACACTGCTATTGGATGTCCCAAGTGTAATGATTCTTATCTGGAGCAGGATGTACTATATACTAAGAATAATACAATTCTGTGATTACTCACCTGTAGAATTGTTATCATGAGTATACAGTACATCCTGCTCCACCCCACCCTTGGTTTTGCATTATCCTGGATCCCCTGTATGGTGATTGTTATCATTGTTATAGTTACCAGTTGGTTCTGTTTTCTTTCTCCCGGCTTCTCGTTAACTGCTTTTCAATGCTGGGGATTTGTGGGAGGTCCGGGGTATTTGAGGGGCCGGGAGGAGCCAATTTCGCTGTCTCTGCAGTCCAGCGCCATCTGGTGGAGTAATACCCAAGTGTAATGATTGTTATCTGGAGCAGGACATACTGTATACTCATAATAACAATTCTACAGGTGAGTAATCACAGAATTGTATTATTCCTCCCCCACACTACCAGCTGTTGCGCCATCAATGAGACGCTTGAGCAGCTTCTTAAGGGAAATAGTAATGGCGGCAGCACATACCGGGCGCAAGCCAGCCCCCACACAGGTAAAAGCATGGCAGGCCAATTGATCCATGCCCCGGTCCTCACCGTCCCTCAGAGTGGTAGTGTCAGGGGAAGGCATGACCGAAGTATTGGACAAACCTAGCACGGGAGCGTCCACTTCAGGGGGAAATGACCACCTCTTAACAAGATCAGCAGGAAAGGGATACCGTTTATCCAAACCCTTGGGAACAGCAGGCATCTTGTTAGGACGTTCCCATTCTTTAAGCACCAAGGTGGTAAAATGTTCCTGCTCAGGGAACTCTAGACGCTGTTTAGCAGGGCGAAAAGGCTCCCCCTGCTTTCACTTAGCTACCTCAGGGGCAGCAATGTGCAAAATTTCAAAAATATGTGACAGCAGATTATCAGTGTCCTCAGGGTACCATGATTCCTCTCCGGACGCAGACCCAGGGTCACTATCGAAACCCTCCTGCTGGTTCCCAGAGGAGTCAGAATCCTGGGAGAGCTCCCCCATCTCAAGGGGGTGACCAAGATCATCAATCCCCACATACATCTCAATAAGGGGAGCGGCCTGGGGTCCAGGTGTCTCTTCTTGCCAGAGGCCTTCCTAAGAACAGTCCTGGCAAGCTGCTTTTCAATGTTAGCCACCCGCAGAGCCAAATCAGAATGTGACTCCCTGCCAACATTCCCCTCACTGGGGCCCAATTGCAGGAGCGGGGGAGTAGGTGAAGCCGAGTGAGGCGCAGAGCTAGGAAGCGAAGCAGGCAAACCAGCTTGAAGCACAAGGACACTTTCAGCGCACGGCACGCACATCGTGACACTGTTACTCACACATGGAACACAGCCCTGCTTGCCCCGAAGGGCCCCCAAGCACGCTATCCCCAGAAGCCTCCATATGGTGATTAACACAGGCGCAATAGGCCAGTAGTGGGTACAAGCTTAAGACAGAAGCCACCCGGGATGCCCTCCCACGGAATGCCCCCAGAAGTCAATAAAGGGGGAATAAGGGGGAGGAAGGAGTGGAGCCGGGAGAAACCACAACCCAATGGTATCCCGCCTGAAAGACATAAGTAAAAACACACGAGCATCCTGCAGCAAATACACCCCAATTCAATAAAAAAAAAACCCCAAGGGGGACTCACGGACCAAAGACACCGCGGGGTCACACAGGCACAGACCGCTGGATAAGGCGACCCACCGGAGGAAGCAGCGCTGCAGCCAGGAAGGGAAAAATCCAGACGCGCAGCTTGTCCAAAATGGCGCCGGCAGAGGTACCTCGAGGGGCGGGCCGCGGGGGGAACAACGCGATATGCGTCATCAACTGCCCCCCCCCGAAAAGCGCGAAAAACGGCGGTCGCGTGACACGGCCGACGCCATGACAAAGCAAAATCACCTCAGGTTATAGCGCCCACAGCCGCGGAACGCAGTACAAAGCGGCGCGGCAGCTGAAAACACCACAAAATACACAAAAAACTTAAAAACACCATAGATATCACCACTCGCCGCTAGTAGTGCAGTCCTTTAGGCAGATGCCCTGTACTTCCTACAGCCAGTTTGCCACAGCCTTCTGCAATGCAGAGATATTTCCATACTTTTTCCAGACAGGACTGTCACAAGGGGGACCAGGAAACAACAGCTTATACCGCTGCAGTTGGTGCCTCCTGTTGGAGGAGTATGCACGGTGGTTCCCTATTCCTATATGGTTCCTAAAAGGCTTCAAGGTGCTGGCCAATGTGGCCTATGTAACCTGAAACTATACGATGCATGTTACTTGATTACATGTTAAGAGGGGGGCACAAAGGTAACCATAGGTCAGCCATATACTGACTGTGTGTCCCCATTAAATGTTAAAAGCCTGCACTTTGGAAATTGCTGCATGTTCTTGGCATGAATTCAAAATGGAAGTTTGTAATAGTCCTTATGTTATTTTACTTCAGTGTTTTCTCCTCTAGCAAAGAATGTATTCATCAAACAGACAAGGCATATTTTCTTTCCCCTGGTCAAAATAATTGCCAAAGGCCAAGGATTTCTCTATTCAGTGACATGTCCCTGCTGGCCTTATTCATGTTGTGTGTCTCTCTGCAGCAGGTTTAAGCAAGCCAACCTGTTACTTTTGCTAGATATATGACTTTTGCTAATTATTTCAGTAAAATGTTATGAAACAGATACTCCTGCTAGCTCAGGAGTTTCAATTATTTTTACCTATTTTAAATAATCTCACAGCTGAAACTTCCTCGCTTCATTTGAATTTAGTTAAGTGGGGGCATTCCAGTAAAAAAGGTTAGAGAGGAACTTCAGAGGCCCTGGTGTCTAAAAGATTCCAGGGCTATCCAAGTCCCACTCCCGAACTGGGATGCCCTGTTGTGTGAAACCCCTGCATCCCCCATTTCACTCACCTGCTCCCAGAACCTATGGCGCAGGCCTTTCTAAATGGAGGTGCGGGAACACTGAAATCAAGATGCGAGCAGGAATACAGCTGGCAGGGCGCACAGCTCTGCTCGGCTTCATACAGCTCAGTTCAGGCCCCGAGCGGCTAGGAGACCCGAATGAAGCAGAGCAAAACCAAGTGCACTGATTGGCTGAGCGGCCTGCTCAGTGCACTCAATTTTGGCCACATCTGCATCCATGGTGACAAGTTTCCTGCACGATCCATAGGCATGCACACAGCGTGGCATCCCAATTCAGGATGCCCCACCTGAGAGGAACATCACAAGGAAAAGTGATATTCCTGTATGTTGTGTCTCTTCAAATTAGCCTGTTTTCTGCTCTACCTGTTCTGGCTATCAGGGGCTGCATCTTTAATTCAGCCTCCAGGATCTATTGGATTATTTAAGAAGGGATAGCGCCAGGGTGTGCCTCGTAGCGGCAGGCAGCGCCTGGTGAACGCCGGGTGCTGTACGCAAAACCACATTTAAGAAAGCGAATCTGGTGAGCGCCTCTAACAGAGCCATGTAGCGTCACATGTATTAATCCAGGCGGCTCAGTGTATAGCGCCGGCGCTCTAGGCTCAGCAGCGCCATGTAGTACTTTCCCATACATTTCAATGGGGTTTCATTAGTTGTGAATAAATAGCGTGTTTGGCAATGTTGATTTTTTTTTTTTGCCAAAATCATTGTGTGACCTCTGGCCTGGCCTATAAACACTTTTATACATTTTTGGGATTTTTTATATTTTTATGCAGAATTGTATGTGCAAGTCTGTCACTAAAGTGTCATTGTCACAATGTTAAAATAATGTCATTCCATGTGTTTTCGCTTTGTTAGTGGTGTATATGGCCTTGATTCACTAAGAGTTGAAAAAAATTCTCATAGTAGTAAAAAATTCAATTCATGAGAGAAAAGCCTGAGAATGTCACTGTTACTGTATCACCAGATAGGAAAACAATGAAAGTCAATGGCACTTTTTTACTCCTCAAAAAAGTATTGAACTTTTTACCCCTTTTTAACCTGTAGTAAAAAGTGCCATTGACTTTCATTGTCTTTTTATCTGGTGATTCAGTAACAGTGACATTCTCAGGCTTTTTTTCATGAATTGAATTTTTTACTACCATGACAGTTGTTTTCAACTCTTTGTGAATCAAGGCCTATGCCTTCAAAATCAGACTTTGATCACACAGCGTCTGGCGCTCTATACTACAGCGCCCAGCTTTAGAGTGCCGACGCTGTTTGTGTCTAGTTTTTTGTTAAATATGATGTGGAGTGCCGAATGCCGGATGCACTGAGCAGGCGCTACCTCTCGCTCACTGCAGTGCTTATACTGCTGTTACAGCGCCCAACACTCATCACATTAATCAATGTCGGGCAGGCTACTACAGCAACCAAGACGCTCTGTTACAGCGCCTGTTACCCGCTTACAGCATCTACTAGCGGTCGCCCATAGTGCCGCTGTACAGACGCTTATCTGGTAATACCTGGTGCTAGTAGTGAATCAACCTCCAAGTCCCTTTTTCATGGCCTCCTCAGCAGCAGACAATGGGGTCGATTCAGAGCCAGGTGAGAATTCTTACTTATTTTTAGGAGAGAAAAGTGCCATTAAATTTTATTGACTACCTTGGGGCTGATTCAACACCAGGCGAAAATGTACACCCGTTTGTTGAATCAGTCCCAAGGTAGACAATGAAGATGAATGCCAGTTTTGTCGCCTAAAAAAAAGGAGCGAGAATTCTCACTTGGCTCTGAATCAACCCCAGTGGCTTACCCATGCATATTTCAATGTCCCTAAGAAGATAATTCAATTTGGTAACTGAGAAAAACAAGTCAGCAGAAGGGAGCAAAATCTATACGGTTTATCAGGGAATGCAAAGTGCTGGTGAATGAAGGATGCAACACCCCTGACAGCCAGCATGGGGCAAGCAAGAAGGCAGGCTAATTGGACCCTTAGACTGGAATATCTCTTTAATACACCTGCTAACACTGGGGAACTTCTCCCACATTTTCGCCATGTGGTGTGGATTTAAAATCTTGGGGCTCAAAAGACTAGGTGTGCCCCATCTGTGGGTAGAACACAGTTAGGCATAAAGGTTTATTTTAAGCAACTCTCGGCTCTGAAATTATAGAAACATAGTAGGTTGACGGCAGAAGAAGACTATATGGTCTATCTGGTCTGCCATTTAGTGTGTATGGTCCCTTTATCTTAGGATGTATGTATGCTTATCCCTTATTTTAACTGCATTTATTGAAGTTTGTTCTACGCATCTACCAGTCTCTGTGTAAAATGATATTTTCTACCATAGCTGTGCCCCTTTGTTCTATTAAGTTTCTTAAAAACACTTCCCCTCGAACCTTATTCCTTTCACATATTTTAAAGGTATCAATCTTGTGTCCTCCTTCCCTTCTTTCCTAAAGACTGTACAAATTAAGTTCTTTAAGAATCTCCTGATAAGTTTTACGTTTCAGTCCTTCCACCATTTTTGTTGGCCGCCTTTGTACCCGTTCCATTTGAATAATGTCTTGATCTATGCCTCTCTCATCTCACTGGAGATGCATCGAGCTATGCAGCCGAGAATCCTGTCCTAAAGATTGCTAGTCTCTCCAAACTGAAGAGGCCTTAAAGGAACTGAATGGAATCGAAACTAAAAACAATCTATCCCTACAGAGGGCCCCACCCAGCAATGCCGTGCACACCCAAACTCTATCTGCTTAGTGACAGATACTCACTACTGCATATCTTTTTTAAAACAAATCTTTGACGAACGTGACAGATTATTTCACTTTGGAACTAAAATTAGTAACCCACTTTTTTTCTTTGCCTTTTTGGGGTTGATTTAGCACCAGGTGAGAAACTACTTCTGCTACTTTGTAGGAGAAAAAAGATACCTTTCACCGGTTGCTAAATCAGCCCCAAGAATGAAAGTGAATTGCAGTTTTCTCACCTAGTACTGAATGCCTTTTAGGATTATAGGCCAAAACCCTGAAGCCTGGAGCCCAGTGTCTGTAGGAGTTGGTTGAAAGTTCTCCTGATCTAGGATGTTCTAGGGCAGGGCAGGCATCAGCACTGGTAATACCCGGGGAGGTGCTAGGGCCCCTGCACCTTGGGACCTCATTACCTCTACCCTGGGCAGCCCCTATGCCCCTAGGCCAAAACCCTGAAGCCTGGAGCCCAGTGTCTGTAGGAGTTGGTTGAAAGTTCTCCTGATCTAGGATGTTCTAGGGCAGGGCAGGCATCAGCACTGGTAATACCCGGGGAGGTGCTAGGGCCCCTGCACCTTGGGACCTCATTACCTCTACCCTGGGCAGCCCCTATGCCCCTAGGCCAAAACCCTGAAGCCTGGAGCCCAGTGTCTGTAGGAGTTGGTTGAAAGTTCTCCTGATCTAGGATGTTCTAGGGCAGGGCAGGCATCAGCACTGGTAATACCCGGGGAGGTGCTAGGGCCCCTGCACCTTGGGACCTCATTACCTCTACCCTGGGCAGCCCCTAGGCCAAAACCCTGAAGCCTGGAGCCCAGTGTCTGTAGGAGTTGGTTGAAAGTTCTCCTGATCTAGGATGTTCTAGGGCAGGGCAGACATCAGCACTGGTAATACCCGGGGAGGTGCTAGGGCCCCTGCACCTTGGGACCTCATTACCTCTACCCTGGGCAGCCCCTATGCCCCTAGGCCAAAACCCTGAAGCCTGGAGCCCAGTGTCTGTAGGAGTTGGTTGAAAGTTCTCCTGATCTAGGATGTTCTAGGGCAGGGCAGGCATCAGCACTGGTAATACCCGGGGAGGTGCTAGGGCCCCTGCACCTTGGGACCTCATTACCTCTACCCTGGGCAGCCCCTATGCAGATGCAGGGCAGTGTAATAATGTAAGGCTAAGGACTGCCACCAGGGGAAGAGTGGCCATTGGGAAAGCCTGTCAGTCCTTCTATTAATGTCTTCTTTCTGCCATTTCTTTTCTTTCTTTCTGCATTCCTTGAAATAGTCAGTCTTTCTATTGTTTCTTTCCTTCTAGTCTTTTTCTCTTTCTTTACATATATTATAAGTTTTTTCATCTGTTTATTCTGCCATTCCTTTTCTTTTTTCATCTTTCTTTCTATTATTTTTATCTGCCATTCCATCTATTCTGTCACCCCTTCTTTTTTTTCTTTCAGACCTTATATTTTTTCTCTTTCCATGCATCCTATCTTTTTCTCCCCCATTCTTTAGTGCCCTTTGACGCTTTTTTATGTCATACCTTTTATTATTTCTTTGTTTCTGTCATTAATTCTATGCTTTTGTTCTTTCTTTGTTTCTTTCCATTTATTTAATTTAATTATTTCTATCTTTCCATCTATTCCTTCCTTATGCCATTCCTTTCACTCTATTTTTCCTGCTTTTTTTGTCATTCCTTCTATTCTTTCGTTCTTTATTTCTCTGTCATTCTTGTTATTCCTTATTCCGTCTATACCTTGCCATTCCTCCTATTATTTTTTGGCAGTATTCACCATACATGCAACATTATCACCATGTATAGGGTATCATACCACACCCCAAGGGGCCCATTGAGACTATTGCTCAAGCGCCTGCATAAACCTGGAGCCGGCCCCAATAGGGGTGATGCTGCAATGATGAGCATGCTCTTCCCAAATCAGGATGCCTAATGGTGGTGGAAGTCCCAAAAAGGGGTTTGATTCTATATAATCTTACCTTTTATGAGCAAATGAAAGTCTGGCCATTAAACCGGACCTTCAGCATCATTTAATGAAACTTTTTATTCTTTCCCCCACTCGGCTGCAACTCTGTTCAGGACTTTAGGATACAGGCGCTGCATTCTTGCCTCAGATGCATCACATATTGAGGAGAGGAGATGGAGGCAAAAGTTATAGCTGTGCTTTGCACAGACAGAGCAGAGCTGGGGTCAGGAAAAGGACAGCAATCCCAGAATGCAGAGTGGCACAGTGAGAAGACACTTCCTGTCTGCAGGCAGCCTGAGACTCCATGTACCATCTTGGATGTTTAAAAGCTCAGAAAATGCAGTAGATGTAGGTAGGATGATTATTAATGTGAGCAATCTGTATGTACGGGGTGGGGAAAACATAAAAGATACACTCTTATTCAGGGTGAAGGTCCAGTTTAACACTGTTAGAGGCTTTCCTGCATCTTCCTCCAAGTATTCTGACATCTGCACTTGCTAAAGGACCCTAATATAGCTTTAGATTTCCTTGCCACAACATACTTGTGCCATCATAAAAACGGCAGGTGTAAGCAAAGCCAGTGAGTAGGCAATGGTATTTTTCACCGTTTTTTGGGCCACTGAAAAACATTAGCAATGTAACTTTATAATACACTGTGTTTTTCGTTGTTTCAAACGACAGGTTGCACATGATGTTAAACTATAAACAGCATTACAGTTTTCAACTCTAAGAAGAGCCATGAAATATGAATAAACAGCTATAACTTTCAACTTACACTGTATCAAGGTGAATATTTTTCTCTTTGATGTGGACCAAGATTCAAGATTTCGCATATCAGTGGTTTTGGTCCCTGTCCCTGGGATGCCCTGTTGTGTGAAACCTCATGGTTCACCAGGTCTGCTTCTCTATTTAGCACCCCCACAACACATGCGCAGACGCTCCTCCAATCAGAGATCTATATCGGGCAAGTGAGTGTAAACAGAGATCAGCACAGAGTGTTGCTGCTCCCCTCCGGCCCAATCAGCCAGAGGGATGCCATTATGACTTGTTCATTCATCAAGGGCTTGTCAGTATGGCGAGTTTTGTCCATCAAACTAGAGGGTTTCACACAGCAGGGCATTTCCCTGACAGAGGGAGAGCGCCGGCTCTAGATTCTTATAGGCTGGGCCGGTAATGGCCCACTTTAAAGTAGACCAAAACCCATCACAGACAGCCCTGGAATTTATAAGACTTTAGGGCCGTCCAATTCCCTCTCCACAAGGCATCCAGATTCGGGCATTTGTGAATGACCGATGCAGACAGGCACCTTTCTAGAGGCTAGCATGGATGCGGCAACCTGGAGGGGTTCACACAGAGGGACATCCACTAAAACTCAAGATAGTCAAAATCCCGGGTTTTGGTCCACTGTAATGGCTATGAACACATTGCTGGCATTGTGTCTGGCTTACATTATTGCGCACAGGCATAGCTCCCAACTTTTGAAAGAGGGATTTTTTTTTTGCAATTGAACCACGTCCCCAGTCATGCTTTTATAGGGAAACATTACCTAATAATAGAATACTAATAAAAGGCAAGCCCGCAACCAGGGGCGGACTGGGGTTAAAAAACATCCCAGGACATTTTGTGGCACACTAGCCCTGCTGTACTGTTCCTGGCCCAGTATAGTATCTTAATGCATATCATAAATATACATATACCGTATTCTTCGTCCCATAAGATGTACCCAGGGTTTAGAGGACAAAAATAAAAAAAAATCTGAAATGGTGTGCTAAAATGCCCCTTCCAATCATCCTATTACCCTCCCCCCAATTAAAGGCAGAAAGCGGCATCCCTCATTACAGCCAGAGAAATTGTTTCTTCCTAATGCTGGCCTATTTATTACGGTTGCTCCATATCTGGCAAATCTCACCGTTTTTTTGGTCTCTATACCGAGTTGTTCTCTTACATTTTTTCTTTTTATATTGTAATATTTATATCAATCTTTATAGTAATCTTCCAGGATGAGCCAAAAACTAGATTGTTGTTTCACCTCCTGAAACACACTAGAACAGATTAAAAGCCCCATAATTCCAGCCTGCTTCTGTTTCAGAACAGCCCACCTCAAAGAGTGAGAAATATAGGTTGTCCTAGAAGATTCTTGGAAAGAGACTATAAAAACAGTATATACACAATAGAGCTAATGTTAGGTGTGACATAGCCCAAGGGAAGGTAAGACAAACAGCAAAACAGCTACAGGCTTCATTGAGCTGAATTCAATATCTTTAAAGTGGACCAACACCCAGGATTTTGACTATCCTGGGTTTTGGTCCACTTCGGTGGGGCACCCCGATCGGGGGTGCCCCGCTGTGTGAAACCCCCCAGAACGCCCGGAAACACTCACCTCACCACGTTCCTACGCGGGCGCTCGTGCAATCAGAGCGCTCAGCGCAGCTGTGGTATGCACGTACAAGCAGCGTCCAACCACAGCGGCTCTGAGCGCTGGAGGCCGCGTCTCTCGCTTCCCTCTAACAGGGAGCGCGCCCGCGCCGGCCATTCACAAACGGGGGGTGCGCGCCCTGCTAGAGGGAAGCGCAAGACGTGGACCGCTTCCTGGGGGGTTTCACCCCGCGGGACATCCCGATTTCAGATGCCCCGCGGGGAGGGATCTGATCGGCCGGGAATCTTATAGATTCCCGGCCCGATCCCCCCTGGGTGTTGGTCCACTTTAAAACCGAAGGAGAATCATGTGTCTGTGTTTTTACGAGACACCACAAATATCAGTGAGATCCTTTCAGAAAAATGAGGCAAAACAAGAGACTGTCACATGAACAAAATGCACAGGTTGGCCTGTTCTTGTGAATGCAAGGAAGATCCTCCTAGCCATATTAAAGTGGACCAACACCCAGGATTTTGACTATCCTGGGTCTTGGTCCACTTCGGTGGGGCACCCCCGATCGGGGTGCCCCGCTGTGTGAAACCCCCCCGAACCCCCTGAAAAACTCACCTCTCCCCGCGCCGACGGACAAGCCGCGGACAAGCGGCTCCTCCGCCGTCGCCACCCGCGCGTCACTCTTGACACGCGCGTGCCCGCGCCGGCCATTCACAGACGGCCGGCGCGCGCACGTCTAGAGGGGCGCGAGGGAGGGAAGGTAAGGAGTTTGGGGTGTTTGGGGGGGTTTCACCCCGCGGGACATCCCGATCTCGGATGTCCCGCGGGGAGGGAGGTGATCGGCCCGGGAATCTTATAGATTCCCGGGCCGATCACCCGTGGGTGTTGGTCCACTTTAAGGGTGACTGAAACAACCACAGAAGTGTGGCATTGATCAAGATATGTAGTGTGGAATTGTGTAGGGAGTTGCTGCTAACATTTAAATGATCAGGCCCGGCACCAGTATGCACTGGTAATATGTAGATTTGCATGTACGTAATTGTATTTTTCTTTTCAAACGTATCCAGGGTTTTACACTAAACATTAAGGCTGCTTTCTAAGATGTGTAAATAATTATGCATATTTATCTCTGACAAAAACACCATGACAATCACCATGATCTCCATATAGATTCTTGGGCTGTATTTAGGGGAGAGGCAAATCTGAAAATGCTGTCCTAAAAAAACAAAAAAAACTTCCCTTATATCCAAAGATGTTAGAAACCCTGAGCATTTGTTATTATTTGTTTGGAAGACATTTTTTTTATGAGAGCTATTTTGCATAGAAACTGCCCTGGCTAAATAGTAAAAGTCCTCATTTGAAACATGTCCTTGCTAGGCGACTTGGAAAAATTGAGACCTGAAAGACTGCCATTGCCCCCTAAATCCCCTAAGTTCTGTGGAATCTTGGTGACATGGTACCGCCTCATACTTGCCTGAGAACAAGACAAATGGCTATTACTAGGTGCAGACATATGCTCTGGGTGCCAAGTCTCTCCTCTCCAGAAAGGGCAAGGCCACCGTTAGTGGTGCTGGCCATACACCGAGCCCCTCATCCCCCCTATTTTGGGTTCAGCCATGGGTAGTGGGCACTGGCCGTGCCTAAGGAAGTGGACCATCATGGCAACACAATGATACGGGACAGCAGCAGCACCATAGGATGGGGTGATGAGTGGACACATTTTTTTCCTTCCTGTACAGAGAGCTTTTTAAACTTGAAACCACCCTGACTAGATAAAACCTTGTCCCTGCTGGGGGGCCCAATGCCCATGATCTCTTATAGCTTTTAAAGAAAGCATCCTACATGCTTCCAGTTGTTTTCGGAGTATATGGTCCAGCCACAGGAGATTCTGTGTGGGATAACAGTCATGGCTGTAAATGTAAAAAGTATTGCAGTAACACATGTTTATTACCTTTGTGTGTATGGAACTAAACCAAAAAAGGGAGGAAAAAAGCAAATTGGACATAATGTCACACCAAACCCTTAAAATATGTACAAAGACAATACATATGGTTACATGAGTTTGAATTTGTAAAGGAGTGTTTTCAACTGCAGTGCTTGAAACTCCTCAATGTCTGAACCTTGCATGCACTTCACGTGCTACTGTATTGAAATGCAAAGCTTAGCAAATCAATTGCACTAGCTGCATATGAACACAGCATTGCTCCTTGTGATCCCCCAACAAAGAGTTTTATCATTTAGATCCTGCCCATTTCCACTTTGCATTTAAACAACAGTAGGCCTTTCTCAGAATCAACCTAAATGGATGTAATATATATATATATATATATATATATATATATATATATATATACCAATGCTATCATTGGATGTGTTGATTGCTTGTTTCAGCCTGTTACAGATGACGATTTATTGACAATCCTGAAAGTATTGAGAGAAATTAGCTGCCCTTCTGTGGTATGATACATAGCAGGCAGCCAATTTCCCTCAATATTGGCCGAAATATAAGGTTAATGCTGGGCTCCTCGTCGAATACACAAGTTATCTTGACCAACTGAGCAAACAGAATAACCAGTTAAACGAAAAATTCATCGGGGTGGGCGTGGTTTTAATTGGCCAGTGCCCAAAAATGAGACTGCATGATTAAAGTGGACCAAAACCCAAGATTTTAACTATCCCGGGTCTTGGTCCTTGCCCCGGGGCACTCACATGCGGGATGCCCACTGTGTGAAACTCCCCAGGTCACCCAATCCAACTCTGCTTACCATGGTCCTATGGCACATGCATTTCCCCCCGTCCGCTATACTGTGCTGACAAGAGCTTGTCTAAAAAGTAGAGTCTGGGATGCGACCACTGCTCGCGCATGCGCCATTGGACCGGGGGAGAAAGTGAATGTACTGGGCGACCTGGGGCTTTCACTCAGCAGGGCATCCCGATTCTGGATGCCCTGGGGGGGGGGATCTAGTGGCCCTGGAAACTTATAGATTCCAGGACCAATGGCAGCAAGTTTTGCTCCACTTTAAGGTTCTTCCTCCTAAAATGCGTTGCTGCCGGGTTGGTTAACTGGGACACATGAAATTGCTCTTGATGACCCCAGTTAATGTGAAATTAGAATTATGTTTTGTATTTTATTTCTTTACTTTATCTCTGTTTTTATTTGTAGATAATGGTGCTGGACCTCCTTTTTTTTTCTTTTGAACTTATTTTATAGGCTGGCAGGAACCTTGACGCACGCTGGTTACTTTTTCTTTTTGAGGTTTACCCTGGACAGCTGCATATATATTTTATCTCCTTGCGACAGTAACCAAAAATGTTCCAGCTCATTAAAGGGAATGTCCACTTTGATAGAATGTTTGAAAACCCCAATTAGCTTACCGGTAATCGCATTTCCAATAGTCCTCCAGGACGGCTAAGTCAAGTAGCTCCTCCCACCCAATAGGAAACACAAAATGGTTAAATACCCCACCCCTTCCTCCTGGTCCTCTGTTTTAGCCAAGGAAACCCAGAAGAAATGTGTCTAAACCAGAATACCAAAAATACTTGGGCGGGATGTAGGACACCCTCCTGGAGGGCTACCAGAAACGCCCAAGTTGCTGCTATGCAAATCTCTCCAGAGAGACTCCTGACCAATACGCCCAGGAAGCAGAAACTGCCCTGGTAGAATGTGCCCCAGGGATTTTGGGGCCTGTCCTCAGAGCCTTCGTAAGATAACTGAATGGCTTCCACCTAGCGATGGAGGCTTGCAGACCGTTATTCTTCCCTGCAAATGAAAGCAACAAATGGTAGTCCATCTCCATTCTGAGGTGTGATCCAAGCGTGTCAACAGAATGATTCTGGCATCCAGCAGATGCATCCCCTGTTGGACCTTAAACCGGACCTTCAGCGTGATTTAATGAAAAGCCCAAATCCTTAAAAAAACTATTCCCCAGCATCTAAAGTTAATATATTCTAAGTTTTTAATCACTTACTTATTAGTCTTTCCCCCACCGGGCTGCAACTCTGTTCAGGACTCTAGGACACGGGCGCCGCCATCTTGACTCAGAAGCACCATGCATACTGAGGAGAGGAAAGAGGGATAAAGTTCTGGGGGTGGGGTTATAGCTGTGCTTTGAACAGACAGAGCAGAGCTGGGGTCAGGGAAAGGACAGCAATCCCAGAATGCAGAGCGACACAGTTAGAAGACACTTCCTGTTTGCAGGCTGACTGATGCTTAAGCCGCCATCTTGGATGTTTAAAGGCTCATAACATGCAGTAGATGCAGGTAGGATCGTTTTTAATGTGAGCAATCTGTATGTACAGGGTGTGGGAAACATATAAGATAAACTCTTATTCAGGGTGAAGGTCTGCTTTAACTGGTCCTCTGGTCTGAGACCTTGCACTAATCCTTCTGGCCGAAGTAATGGCTAATATAAAAGCCACTACGAGAGTCAGAAACGTAATTAATGTCTCTTTCATGGGCTCAATAAGTGGCAGTGTAAGACTGTTCTGGTTGATGGAAAGGTCCCAGAGATGGAAGGCCTTAGGATTCACTGGTCTTCCTCTGGGTAGAGAAACAAAAACCTACCAATCAGATCCTCCTGTTTAAGCCTATAGTTTAAGAATTTCGATAGTGCTGCCACTTGAACCTTTAACTGGTGGTTAGGCCAATTTCCTCCCCCTCCAAAACTGACACCAGGCCTGAACGAATCAGGTTATGGACTACACAAAATGGAGAATTTTTTTTTTACCATGGATCTTATGGGTAACAATCTTCCTGTTCTGGAGAAGGGTTTTAATGACCCAACTGAAAAGTTCTTAACTCCTTAGCATCAGGATCTATGCTGTCAAATATAGGCTTTAAAGCTGAGGGTGGAAAAATGGTCCCTGATGTAGCAGATCTTGGGTCGGAGGAAGTGCTCCGGTGAAGGGGGGGGGGGAGTCGGAATTTGGAATTTTTTCTTGTGGTGTGGGGATCCACCTCGGGGGAGCCCCAGAGGTCTACTAGTTGCATGAAGACACTCTGGCTTAGCTCCCACTCTGCCTGTCTAAGCTGAACTCGACTGAGGTCTGCCAGAACATTTAGTTCCCCCTTGATGCGGATTGCTCTCAAGGAGGATACTGATGTTTCCATCTTGGTACAGATTGTCTCAGGGATAGATATTAACTCAATTGATCTTGTGCCATCCCCCCTACGGCTGAGATAAGCCACGACTGTGGCATTGTCTGAGACTATAAGAACATCCCGATTCCTTATTATGTGCTTTAAATGGTTTAGGGCTAAGTGAACTGCCTTTAGCTCCCATAAGTTCAAAGTTTTGGGTGATCGTGTTGAACCAGGTTCCCTGAACCTGACAGTGAAGGGTATGGGCCCCGCCAACACTGTGCACTTGCGTCCGTCGTGAAACGGATTGACCAATACATGATGCAGGGGTCTTCACATGATGCCAGGGTCTTCCTTTGGATACATTTTCCTGATCCGACCACCAATAGAGGGACTGACCTGGTCTGGAAGTTTAAACAGAGAATCCAAAAGGTATTGGATCTCTGTTCCAGGTGCACAAAAAGAAGGTCTGGAGGGCTCTTGAATTTAGTTGGGCGCAAATGACAGCTGGGAAGGAAGACTTAAGCCCAAAAGAACCAGAATCTGCCTTAGGGAGATGTTCCTGAATGTAAGAGGACAGGGAGACAATCCTTTCGATCTTGGTTTGTGGAAGGAAGGTTCTCTCTAGGGAGCTGTCGATCTGATACCCTAGGTAAATGCAAGAAGGGAGGGGTAGCAACCGCCTTGGGGCCTATATGCTTGCACACACATAGGAATTCTTCCTCTGCATTCAACACATCTGTGCAGTGCACATGCCCGGTGGGCTTCCCTAATTACGGCGCCTTTGCCCACCTTGCTTATCAGATTTTTGCTCACGTGGCTTTGTGTACAGAGAAATCACAATGTGTCTATGCTGTTTCAGTGTTCAGCATTCTAACTGTATTCAATTCTGTTAAAAAAAAAGGCAGGACCAGCAGCCTTGCCCAGTTGAAAAAAATACAATTCTGTGATTACTCACCTGTAGAATTGTTATTATGAGTATACAGTACGTTCTGCTCCAGATAAGAATTATTACTCTTGGGTATTACTCCGCCAGATGGTGCTGGACTGCAGAGACAGCGAAATTGGCTCCTCCCGGCCCCTCAAATACCCAGGGACCTCCCACAAATCCCCAGCATTGAAAAACAGTTAACAAGAAGCCGGGAGAATAATTACAGAACCAAATAATAACTAAAAAACCAAGATAACAATCACCAGACAGGGGATCCAAGGATAATGCAAGCCAAGGGTGGGGTGGAGCAGGACGTACTGTATACTCAAAATAACAATTCTACAGGTGAGTAATCACAGAATTGTATTATTCTTAGTATACAGTACGTCCTGCTCCAGATAAGAATCATAACACTTGGGACATCCAATAGCATTGTCCATAAAGTAGGGTGGAATCCCCTAAGGCAACAACAGACAGATCAGACCACTGCCACCTGCAGAACCTTGCGGCCAAAAGCAGCACCAACTGAGGCCATCAACCTTGTAAAACTTTGAAAAGGTATGAACAGAAGACCAAGTAGCGGCAAACTTGTTTAATAGAAGCCTGGTGCTGAAAAGCCCAAGAGGCACCAACAGCACGAGTGGAGGCAGAGTAGGCCTGAATCATGGCCTGACGGATCCATTTGCTGATAGTAGATTTAGCAGGAGCCAAACCCTTCCTGGGACCAGAAGGGACCACAAAAAGAGCATCAGTCTTTCTGAAAGGTGCAGTAGCCACCAGATAGTACTTCAGACACCTACCCACATCCAAGGAATGCAAAACCCTCTGCTTAGAGTTAGGATTAGGGCACAAGGAAGGAAGAACGATGTCCTGATTCAGATAATTCAGGCAGACATGACCTTAGGCAGAAAATCTGTCTTGAAGCGAAAAACCACCTTGTCCTGGTGTCTCTCAAAGTAGGGGGGCTGGATGGACAGCGCCGCCAACTCAGAAACACGCCTAACAGAAGTGATAGCCACCAAAAAGACAACCTTGAAAGTAAAAATGGCCAAGGCAGCCTCCTGCACAGGTTCAAAGGGAGTACCCTGCAAGGCAGACAAGACCAAGTTCAAATCCCAAACAGGCAACATAGGCTTACGGGGGGGACGCACATGAGTAACCCCCTGGAAAAAAGTCCTGATCAGAGAATTCTGGGCAAAGGACCTCTGGAAGAAAACAGCCAGGGCAGAGACATGGCCCTTCAGAGTACTGAGTTGAAGTCCCAGCTCCAACCCATGCTGTAGGAACTCCAGGATCCTGGGAATAGAGAACACGCGACAGGGGAGATACCGAGACTCACACCAGTCAATGTGGGCACGCCAAACCCTATAGTAAATGGAAGAAGAAGACTTCTTCCTAGCCTTTATTATGGTATCAACAACAGATGCAGACACCCCTTTTCCATCAAGATGGAGGTTTCAGCAGCCAGGCCGTCAAAGCCAGAGTTTGTAAATTGGGATGGCGTAAACGACCCTGAGTGAGGAGGTCGGGAACCCTGGGCAGAGCGTACTGATCTACTGCCAGCTGCACCACGTCTGTGAACCACACTCTTCTTGGCCACCTGGGGGCCACCAGGATTGCTGGCATCCCCTCCTGAGCTATCTTGCGCAGAACCCTGCCCAACAGGGGGAATGGGGGAAAGACATACAGGAGCTGAAAGTCCTGCCATGACATTGCTAGAGCATCTGTGGCCAAGGCAGAGGATCCTGGGACAGGGAGACAAAGCCGGGAGCTTGTGATTGTGATGAAACGCAAACAGATCCACATTTGGTTGGCCCCAACGGTGACACAGAGATTGAAACACCCCGTCGCAGAGGGACCATTCTCCCAGGCGAGAGGTCCCCCTGCTCAGAGAGTCTGCCTGCAGATTCTCCACCCCTGGGATGTACACAGCTGATATGCAGGGAACATTGTCCTCCGCCCAGGCCAGGATCAGGACACTTCCTTGAGGGCCCCCTTGCTCCGGGTCCCTCCCTGATGATTGATGTAGGCAACTGCCGTCTGGCTGTCCGAGCGCACCTGAACAGGCAGGCCCTGAAGATGAGTAGTCAAGCGAGCCAGAACTAACCTGATCGCCCTCAGTTCCAGAATGTTGATAGGTGTGTGGGCCTCCTGAGGGCCCCACCGCCCTTGGAACTGCAGGGACTTCCAGAAGCCCCCCAACCTGTCAGACTGGCATCCGTGGTGACCGTCTCCCAGCAGGGGGCCAGAAAGGATCTGCCCACCAACAGGTTCCTGGAGTCCAGCCACCACGAGAGGAACCGCCTGACTAGGGGGGACAGAACAAGGACCTGGTCCAGGGACACAGGATCCTTGTCCCATACTGACAGGAGGTGGAGTTGCAGAGGCCTCATGTGAAACTGAGCATAAGGGACCGCCTTGAAGCACAACACCATCAGGCCCACCAGCTGCATTCCCTGCCTGATGGAGGGATGAGGGCAAGATAGCAGGAACTGAACCTGCGCAATCAGACTGTCCACCTTCTGCTGAGGAAGAAAAATCCTTGCCTGAACTGTATCCAGATTCATTCCCAGGAAGGGTGTCACCAAGGAGGGAGACAGGGAAGACTTGGGATGGTTGATCACCCAGCCAAATGACTCCAGAGTGGACACTACTAGCCGAGTATCCAGCTCCGCCTGTTGGAGGGACTGAGAAGTCATGAGAACGTCGTCCAAATAGGGCAGCCCGCGAATGCCCTGAGCAGAGACATCACTCCTGCCAGCACCTTGGTGAACACTCTGGGAGCTGAAGAAAGATCGAAGGGCAATGCCACAAATTGGTAGTGCTGATCCTCCAGAGCGAACCTGAGGAATCTCTGATGACCTGGAAAAACAGGAATATTAAGGTAAGCATCCTTGATGTCCACAGAGGTCATGAAGTCCCCTGGACGCAGGGAACTGATGGCAGAGCGCAAAGTTTCCATGCAAAAGCGCCTGCACCTGACAAATTTGTTGAGGATCTTCAAGTCCAGGATGGGCCTGACTGACCCATCTCTTTTGGGCACGGTGAAAAGGTTGGAATAGAAGCCCTTGCCCCTTACTCGTAAGGGGACCTGACAGATGACCCCCAGCTCCAGAAGGCTTTGCACTGCCAGAATTAGAGCCCGAGCTCCTGAGAGATCCGGGATCTGATGAATCTTGGGGGCGGCCAGGCAGCAAACTCTATCTTGTAACCAGAGGACACTACCTCCTGAATCCTCCATACCTGAGGGTGCTTGGGAGAAGACTTAGGCTTGGAGCCCCAGGATGAGCCAGGGCGTCCACGTCCTCTGCCCCTATCCCAGAAATCTCCTCGGGCCCCAGTAAAGGAGACCCCCCTCCCCTGTCTGGATCCACGGTAGGGGGAAGAAAAGGAGCCCGGGCCCCGAAAGGGCCGAGACTGCCTCCTGCACTGGGGTAACCTGCGTCCCTTAGCAAACAGGTCCAGGCGGTCCCCAAACAGGCGTAGTCCTTTGAAGGGAAAACTAGTGAGGGCCTTCTTGGCTGCGTTGTCAGCTGCCCACTGGCGCAGCCAAACCGAGCGGCGTATCGCCACCGCTAGGGCAGAAGCCCTGCCACACATCCTAATGGTATCGTCCAAGGCAGAGAGGACATAAGTCACAAAAACCTCACAACCAGAAAGAGCATTAACCCTTCTATTGCCAGCCACGTAAATTTTACGTGGCTGCCTCTCCAACCGTTAAACGCCAGCCACGTAAAATTTACGTGCCTGACTTTCCCCATAAATAAAATAAAAAGTATAAAAAAATATCACTTACCTGACCCCTTGTTTGATTCATCCGGGTCTCCTCTTCAGCCAGAGGGGCTCCGATCGGCGATTGGGGGTCCTCCGGCTGCAGGGGAGGGCCCGGAATAGGGTGCCCCCCCCCGTTTCAGCAGCCGCCGGCATTTGCCTGCAAAAAAAAAAAAAAAAAAAAAAATGACATTTACTCACCTCCGCTCCCGCCGCCTCTCCTCTTCATGGGGGGGGGGCTCCGATCACCCCCCCCCCCGGGTCTTCCGTCTTCTGGAGGAGGGCATAACAGCCCTCCTCCCTTTACCTCCTTCGATGGCGGCCGCCATCTTGGATTCTGGCCCCGCCCCTCCGGGGGCGGGGCCGATGACGTCACCGCCGGGTGTCATCGGGGCACCCGGCAGTTCAGCCTTCAGATGCCGGTGACGGCTGGACAGAGGAGGAGGGAGGTAGGCGATCCTCCGATCGCCTGCCTCCCCCCTCCTCTGCCCAGCCGTCACTGACAGCAGATCGCCGCGGGACACAGGAAATGAAGATCGGAGGTGAGTAAAGTAAAAAAAGTTTTTTTTTTTTAATAAAGTGTTTAAAAAAAAAAGTGTCTTGTCTTTTTTTTTACTTTAACCCTTTGTGAACTGGTAAGGGGTCCATGTGACCCCTTATACCAGTTCACAGGGCTCGGGGGTCTGGCAAGTCACCTGCGCTAGCGGGTGGCTTGCCATTAACCCCTGGCCCCCCAAATTACCTGCCTCCCCAAAGCCCAGGGGGGGGCAGAAGAGCCGTGGCCCTAGGCTATGGCTGCTTGTAGC
This sequence comes from Gastrophryne carolinensis, assembly GCA_027917425.1. Lineage (NCBI taxonomy): Eukaryota > Metazoa > Chordata > Amphibia > Anura > Microhylidae > Gastrophryne > Gastrophryne carolinensis. Next base: position 201,322,349 of record CM051237.1, read on the forward strand.
CGCAGGGCCAGGGGCCACTAAAGCTGGCCCCTGCGCCCTGTTCTACAAGCCCCCATAGCTGGTCACAGGCTGGTTACGCTGGGTAGGGGGGACCTCACGCCATTTTTTTTTTTGGATTTTTAAGGGTTTTAACCCTTAAAAATCCAAAAAAAAAATGGGATCCCCCTCCCTTCGAGGGGGGACCCTATGTCATTTTTTTTTTTAAATTAACCCTTTCTTACCTGTAACCCAGTAGGTATAAAAGGCTTCCAGCAGCAGCAGGAGAGCAGAAGCCTAAGTGATCAGCGTGGGACACATGGATGGATCGGAGGTAAGTATTAAAAAAAAATATTAAAAAACATTTATTTTTTTTTAATAAAAATATTTTTAAATAAGTGTGTCTGTGTGTTTTTTTTACTTTTAACCCTTTGTGAACTGGTAAGGGGTCCATGTGACCCCTTATACCAGTTCACAGGGCTCGGGGGTCTGGCAAGTCACCTGCGCTAGCGGGTGGCTTGCCATTAACCCAGAGACCCCCCATTACCTGCCTCCCAAAAAAACCTTAAAATTCCCCCAAGAAATGGTGGACCCCCCCCCCCCCCCCCCGTGAAGGGGGACCCCACACCAATTTTTTTTTATTTAACCCTTTATTATGTGGATAGTAGTTGTATTTTATTTGTAAATGTTATAAAGTGCTCTTTTCAGTTTATGGGATCACCTGGACAGGAACGGGGGGCTACCGATGCATATGTGGTATCATTGTAATCTGGAGAAATGGGGCTTTCACATGCAATATGGTTTTCTTTAATAAACTAAATGTTTTTGTTTAAAATAAAGGAGACAATTTAAAAAATATATATTTTTTTATTTTTTAATTTTTTAATTTTTTAAAAAATATTTTAAAAAGTAGAAAAAATACAAACAAGACATTTCATGTTAAAGCCTAAACTCTGCCACAAAAAGAAAATATGCCATTTTCTTGGAAATTCCTGCAAAAATCACAGTTAAACATCACGCAAAATGGTGAAAAATATCCTGTCAGGAGAGGGTGACAAAATCTCAAGTAGACTGGCAGTCAAAAGGTTACAGGTACCTATGCATGTTGGATATTGTTCTGCTCGGGGGACCTTGCGCTTTCAGATTTAGCTTGTTTTTTCTTATTTGCATATTGATATTTTAAGAAAAGGTGTTTTTTATTCTGCTTTTTTATACATTTTTTTGTAAAACCCTGTGCAACCTAAGAATTCTTCGAGATATTACTTCCAGAAAGATGAGCCCACTACAACAAGCTGGGTACGCTTAGAAAGCTTAACATGTGTACTTTCAGGGAATATATGGTTTATGGGGGATATTCCAAATGTAAAGGGTTGTTTTGGTAGAAAAAGCACAAGGTGCGCACTTTGTCTGCAGAGCTAAAAATCTGAAGTAAAACTACCGCTATGCGCATGCTTTACTTTGGGGTGTTTTGCAACTCTTTCCTTGACAGAACCTATGCATGTTGGGTATCGTTCTGTTCGGGGGATGTTGCTTTTTCAGATTTTCTGTTTTTTTCTGGTTTGCATATAGGTTTTTTTTAGGAAAATGTGGTTTTGATTCTGCTTTTTTATTCATTTTTAGGGAAACCACATTATCCTGAAACGCCTCCATATGGCGATTATAGCGGCACAATAGGCCGACAGGGATTCACACTATAACAGCAACCCGGGATGCTGCAATAACCCGCTAGGGAAGTGGGAGTAATTAGCACACTAGGCCTCACAAAGTTTAGTAACTAAACGAGGGGTAGGGCCGGGAGAAACCAATGGAGTTCGACCCGCCTGAAAGACATAAGCAAAGAGGACCCCATAAGCGACATGCATAATGACATAGGGTAAATAAAACCACCCGCAAGGGCACTCACGGACCGCGGTAGGTAGATGGCAGCCACGCAGCAGACGGAATCCAGATAAAAAATGGCGCCAAGCATCCCTTGAGGGGCGGGCCGCGGAGAAGGTGACGCGGAACGCGCCATCCGCAGGCCCCGCCCCCCCCAAAGAGCGCGAAGCAGCACATGTGAGAAGCAGCCAATGAAGGTACATCAGCTCCTGAGGTAATGCCGCCGCCGACCGCGGAACGCAGTGGAAGAGCGCGCGGCGGCATATTCAAACCACAAGCAGCGCAACCAAGCCAGTGCGGAGACTGAACAAGTCAACAAGCAAACCATCCAAGTGAAGCACCAAAGCATAACACCCCCCCCCCCCCCCGAGAGCTACAGCTTAACGTAGGGCCCACCGATAGACAGGGGCAGGGGGCAATAGTGCGGGAGGGGCATCCCATAGAGGCTCATCATATGCCTATACCGCCTACCCTTTGGTGGGGGATTGCGGTGGAGCAGCATTTCTAAGCACCTGACAGCGGTGCTGCCTACCATCACCCGGACCAGCGCAGCCAAGGCTGGGAGGCACAGTAATAATGGAACAGGTGGGAATAGTCCTACAGGGCCGCAGGTTAAAAGCCCCGCTTACCTGCGAGAAGAGAGAGAGCTATCTTCTTTTCCTTCGCAGTCCAGACTGCAGAGAAATTCTGGGGGATTTGTGGGAGGTCCCGGGTATTTGAGGGGCCGGGAGGAGCCAATTTCGAGGTCTCTGCAGTCCAGCGCCATCTGGCGGAGTAATACCCAAGTGTAATGATTCTTATCTGGAGCAGGACATACTGTATACTAAGAATATTCCCTAAAACTGACTGCATGCATGATATGGATTCATTGTCAGCACTTACATTTGCTCCTGCATCCACTCAAAGCTGAAACGCCACCTCACAGATCTTCTCCTGTTCGTGGCCCTCTTGAAGTACCCAGAAGACTTTCTCAGCATCCCAGCTATATTGCTGCCTGGATTTAACCAACATAACAGCAACAATTCCTCATTGCAGGCCATGAGCAGGTCCATAAGACACCTTTGGGAGGGGGGGCGACCGTGGTAGAAATTGAACTGATGCAGCCCTGTTGGTAAAAAAAAAAATACGTTAACTTCATATCTTACCTTTGCTGCACACCAAGTCAAAGTCATTTTTCACATAGACAAGGCTTTTGTTTAAACTATTTTAGCTGCCAGTACAGTTACAGGTTATAGAGAAACAATGAAGAGCTGAAGCTCCAGCACTTTACCATACAGGGGAAACAGATCTTTTTTTAAATGCCTAGGTGGTGTGTAATGCAAGTACAGTTCAAAGCCACTTTCACAGCAGTTGCAGAAGGCCTTTAAAAATATCAGGTACTGATGTAGTGCTGGCCCTCGTTTGGGCTACAACAGGTTTAAAATCAATCTATGGGCTAGGTCACAATTTGTGTCAGATAGCTGCAATAGCTGTTTGCGTAGAGGATTTGAGATCCCAGCGCTGAAGCATTCCATCGATGAAGGTCAAATGAATCAATGACAGAGCTACAGTCTACTCTTTTGTTGCATGCAACGCTTTAAAGCAGACCCAACGTCAAATAAAACTTTAGATCAGTTTAACCCATCCTGATTTAGGATGCCCCTCATTTTTAAAATAAGTAGGATGCCTGGGAGATTGGGCTTCCATATTCCATTGATGTAGGAATGCTGTGGCTAACAGCTTTCCATGTGACCACCAATGATCAGGTTCCCGTATGGCGTGTGTGCATATCCAGTAAACCCAAAAGGCCTTCTCAGTCACATAGTTTAGAAGGGGACAGTGATTAAACTTATACGTATAAATATGGAAGCTGGATCTCAGGCTTCCTACTTAAAGTGGTCCTTCGCTCTGAATAAGAGTCTATCTTATAGGTTTCCCACACCCTGTACATACAGATTGCTCACATTAAAAATCATCCTACCTGCATGTTATAAGCCTTTAAACATCCAAGATGGCGGCTTATGAAACATCAGGCAGCCTGCAAACAGGAAGTGCCTTCTAACTGAGTTGCTCTGCATTCTGGGACTGTTGACCTTTTCCTGACCCCAGCTCTGCTCTGTCTGAGCAAAGCACAGCTAAAACCCGCCCCACTGTACTTTATCCCACTCTCCTCTCCTCAGTAAGTGTGATGCTTCTGAGTCAAGATGGCGGCGCCCATATCCTAAAGTCCTTAACAGAGTTGCAGCCCAGTGGGGGAAAGAATAATAAGTAACTAAAAACTTAAGATATATTAATTTTAGATGCTGGGGAATCGTTTTTTAAGGGTTTGGGCTTTTCAATAAATCATGGTGAAGGTACGGTTTAATTTTCAGGACAGTCGGGACCTGCTTCCGGTTAGAGACATGGAGTGTTTTATTGATTGACTTTCAAGTCAAGTCCTAGTTTGGCCAGCCCTGGCGTTTAAAAGACTCCAGGTCAGGCCGATAGCCTCTCTCTGCAAAATCGGATCCTGTGATTGGCTGCCAGCAGGCATGGGGTCAAGAGTGGACCAAACATGATGCAACAGGAGCCAGGTTTTGCCAAGGGAGCTAGGATGCATGGTATGCATGGTGCATTTTATAAAATGGTTGTGAGATCACTTAACCCCCCCCCCCACCACACACACACACACACACACACACACACACACACACACACATATACACACACACATATACACATCAGTTAATGAGGAACAATCACTGGAATGTTCATTTCCTGCAGGGAATCACCATCAAAACTCACCTCTCCTGTGATCCCAAGGCACATGCATGGATCTCCAATCAGCAGTTCATGCTCCATTCAGCTTTACTAAGCCGCTGACATCAGAACAGCTTGGTGCTCTCCCATAAACATAAATGCCTGGCACAAATCTGTTGATATCAGCCAGGGTTGGTATCAGCCCTGGAAGCCAGGGTACAGCTGCAGCCTACGCATGTGCTATGAGATGCAGACTGCAGAGAAATGGGGGTGTGGCCAGTAAGAGTGTCTACGTCACCTTGAATATTTAGCTCAACCTATCAGTGATTTCAGATTTGCCGAGTGGCTAGCAGGGGAAGACAAGCCCAACTGACAAAAAACTGTACTATGCTTCCAGGTACTGAGGGGTGGGTGTCCCAACTGAGGGGAGAGAGGGTTAGAAAGCTCCAAGACAGTGCCAGGGTGACCACCCCATCGAGCCCCGCCCCCCCGACATAGAGCGGAGGATTTGTGCATTGTATTCTAGGCCGACGCAAAGAGATCTATCTGGGGAACACCCCACCTCTAGACTATTTGGCAATCCATTCTGACTGTGACATTTTTGTTCTGCTCAGGTCCTGTTAGGGATTGCAACTGGTGTTGTAGGGGGGAGAAGGAAGGCATACGCCAGATCCTGAAGAGCTGCGGATCTGGTTCCCCCCTGTCAATTTACATATGCTACTGTCGTGTTATTGTCTAATCGCACCTGAACATCCCTTTCGGTCAGATGACAGAAATGGAAGAGGGCCTGTACTACTGCTTTTAGCTCCCTGAAATTTGAGGATCTTGCCTGAACATCTTTTTACCAGTGCCCCTAAACATGTAAGGCATCTAGGTGGGCACCCCAACCCCAGGCACTGGCGTCTGTTGTAATAATGACTGGGCGGGTCTGTCTCCAAGTCCTGCCTTCTTGCAAGATTCATGGGTTCATCCACCAGAGCATGCTGTTTTTTGATAGACTCAGGAATGATTACTTGGTAGTCCTAGAACTCTGGATCGTGATCCCAGGTCTGCGGCAGGAAAGACTGGAGGGGTCTGGAGTGCAGCTGTGCCCACGTCATGGCTGGGAATGCCAAAGTCATGAGGCCCAGTACCCTCATGATATCCTGCAGAGAAACAGATTGCTGCTGCATTAGCCAGCCAAACTGGGCAACCAACCTTTGTTACTTGTCTGGCGGGTAAAAAGATTTTCTGTTCTGCACCAAGGAACCTGAATTTCCTGGAAGGGACTAGATTTTGTATTTACTATCCAACCTAACCGATGCAGTAGCTCTAGTGTCACAAAAAAAAAAAATTGAAATCCCCTGGCTCCTCAGAACACGCATGGCTTCTGCCAGTACCTTTGTGAATATCCTGAGAGCTGAGGAGATTCCAAACAGCAAGGCCCAGTATTGAAAGTGCAGGACTTCCAAATCTAGGTGGATGTGGATTGCAAACCTTAGAAACCTGCAGTGAGCCTGAAAGATGGGTATGTGTAAATAGGCATCTTGAAGGTCGATATTCCCCTAAAAGATTCCAGGCCGGCTGCTGGATTTTCACCGGGGCATCCCAAATCAGGATACCCTACTGGGTGAAAAGCCGCCATTTCGCCCACAAAAACTCTTCCCACCCTCCCAGCGCAAGTGTGGGTCCAATGAGCTGTGGCTACGTCAGTCGGCAGGCAGCTCTAATTGCTTTGAATGGGGAGCATGGGCTCTGGCATCCCCGGCACCATGTGCATGCACCCACCCCAGCCTATCTGATTGTGCCCTCCCTATTCAAGTCAACAAGTGCCACCTGAATGACATAGTCACAGCAGGCAACTCACTGGATGAGAGCCCCGCGCATGCGCTGTTGGAGCATGGGAAGGTGAGGTTTTTATGGGCTTCTGTGGGTTTTCACACAGTGGGGCATGGAACAAAACCCGCAAAAGTCACATTTCTGGTTTTGCTCAACTTTCCAAAGGAAAAGAGGAATCACCCTTTTACTATAGTAAAACTGGCATGCTATGCCCTTTGGCAAAATTGCATTTTTAAATTAAAACAATTCCCCTTTCAACACAGTAATCTTTTTCATAATGCTAAATGCCGAAAATACTGGATTATGGATGGTTGCCCCACTTGCAGATACCTTTGGTTATCAAGCTTCTCTTGGGGCCATTGTCCTCACATCAGACCCACCCATTCACCCTATCCCCGGGAGCACAGTTACTGTATGAGCAAGTTTCCTTCCTCCTCTGTGCAAATTGCATTGAGGAGCGAGACAGGCCAGAGATTGCTTGCTGGCGGTGATGGTGACAGACCAGCAGTTGCTCAATGAACCACTACAGAGGGTGTGATATACGAGCTGTGTGTACTATATAGTCCTGAGATGCATATAAATACAATGGGCAGGATAAAGAGTCGGTCCAGGTTCCCTGCATCAGTCAGTGTCTGAAGCACGCCCACTCCATTTGTGCTGCAGACACGTTGACATGGATGGGTTCAATTTTGGGACCTGGTAAGTCTGAATAGGAATGAAAAGCTGAAGGGAACACAAGGTATGATTTTTGTTTTCAATTTTCTTTGACTGGACAAACATTTTAAAAGGAAAGACCAGTCAATGGGTTAAATCATCCGGCTTTCTGCTCACATCATGCTTGTTGCCAGGGGGCCGTTTCATTCATTCAGAAACACTTCACATTTCCTGATAAACCTCAGTGAACTTGTTTCCTCCTGCTGGCCTTGTCATGTAGCATCCCCTTGGCACGTGTCCCAAATTGTGATGCCGCAAACTACAGTGCTTAGCAGTCCTCTTTTTTGACTGTTAGTCTGCTTTAAATGATTCAAGTATCAATAACTTCAATTTCCTTAATATCTGGTGATTCTGTGACATTCTCAAGCTTTTTTTCTAATAAAGTGAATTTTTTTACTACCATGAGAATTTTTTCGAGGCCAAGGTCTGCTTAAGCCCTCTCCTATTGGGTATCCAGATTTGGTATTGCCCTCTGAAACTGGTCTTCAAAATCACCCCCCCTCTCAGGATTCTATGATGTGGAAAACGCACCCTGCACATCCACTTGTCTGCCGATAACCAATTGGGTTTGTTGGGCATGCCCAACTGGCAATTCAGATTGCCCCGTCATGTGGGGCAGGAGGAAGGTGTGGTAGCATGAATCTGGTGAGTAGTTTAGCTCTTCCTAGCAATCAAGTGGAGGAACAGGGGTCATTGAAAGGGTTAAAATCAATAACGACTAAAGGCCCCTTTTTGCAGATCTCCTCACAGATGCCTAGGTGAAGTAATTAGTGCAGCAGCAGAGCTATAGAGCTGCTGCATGGTGGGCCACTAAACCTGAGATGTTGCTGGCTCTCCAAGAGAGAGTTGAGGAACACTGCATCTAGTGATGCAGGCACCTGCGGAGGTTGCAAAAGAGGGGAGCGGCCAATGGGAGGCACCCAACCTTCCATTCAGAACTCCTTTGTGGGGATTATTATGCATGGTGATAAGTGGAGGTGATCATGTGCCTATGCACCATGGATTGATCCCAGGGGTATCCCAAATTGGGATACCCCTATAATATGGACCAAAACCCAGATGAGCAGAAAACCTGGGTTTTGGTCAACATTTAAAGTGGATCAAAACCCAGGATTTTGGGCATCCTAATTTGGGATGGTCTGCTGTTTGAAACTCCCCAGATTGCCCAGGAAAAATTACTTTTCTTGTGGTCCAACTGGGCATGTGCAGCCAATCACCATGCTCGGCTCTATTTGGCCAAGGTCTGGCTAAGGACCGAATGAAGCCAAGCATGCCGACAGTCGCATCCTCGCTAGCTGGAGGGGGGATGTGCCCTGCGCTGCACTCACATATGCCTGATGTGGGCACGTGTCTGGCTAAAGGTATAGCATAGTGCAGTCATGGCCCGCACATGCGCTGCTGTGTCAGGGATCTGGTAGGGTTTAATGGGGATTCGGGGGTGGTCACAAAGCGGAGCTTTCCAAATCGGGAAGCCCTAGAGAGGGAAATTTATAAGACTCCAGGGCTGCCCAATATGGGTTTTGGTCCACTTTGAGGAATTGTAAAGCTAAAATCTCTTCACCCCCGCTGCACCTCCTTTCGTGAATGGAGCCACTAGTGCCCTTACATGCTCCCGCGACCACTTACATCAGTCACACGCCCCTCTTGATTGCAGTAGCTGGGTGTGCACAGTCGCTGTGACTGGTGTAGGGCCACAACTGACAGCGAACGTTAGCCATATTTTTGTGGGTTTTTTTCATGGTGCAGAGCTGATCTAGTATTTTTAATTGTTATGCAGTGTGTTTTACGGAAAACACCTGCACTACCTGCAATCTGTTGCTATTGGTAACAGCAAGATTTACATAAATGTGTCAGTGGGGTGGGATGGTGTGGTGAAAAGACACAAGTAAAAAAAAAAAAAAATCACTCTAAGGCAGTTTGTGGAGTGGGTATACTTGAGTGTGGAAAATCTTTGTTATCCTATTCAAAATAAGTGTTTTATGGAAGCTATTGGCAACTGTACTACAAGAGAGAAGTGACTCTGTACAACCTTTTGAAGGACATGCTACTTGGAAACGGCTCACGGACCACAATGAATAATTTCAGAATTAAAATTTTTCATTTCCGAAGAAAAAAAAAAAACACTACATAAGCTCAGCACCTTGAGAACATAATTTTTGGCACAAAAAATAATATATATATATATATATATACTTCCAAAAATGCCATCTAAAGTGGACTTTCCCTTTAAAGTGGACCAAAACCCAGGATTTTGACTATCCTGGGTTTTGTTCCTTTCCCTCAGGGCTCTGTGAAACCTCCAGATCGCCCGAAGACACTCACCTCTTCCTGGTCCTACAGCACATGCGCGGCCGCTCGTCCCCACTGACGTCACGCGGCTCCGAGCGCATCCCCCGCTTCCCTCTAACAGGGAGCGTGCCCGCGCTGGCCACTCACAAATGGCTGGTGTGGGCACACACCCTACTGAAGGGATAGGGGGATGCACCCCGCGCATGCGCAGTTGGAGTGGGTATAAAGGTGATTGAACGGGGTAACCTGGGGGGGTTTCACGGTTTTGGACGCTCTGGGGAAAGGAGTCGATCAACGTGGGAATCTTATGGATTCTCAGGCCGATCGGGGTGGGTTTTGAGACTTTTTAAAGGGCTGAGTCAGCACTGTTAGATTTTTTTTCCTCACTGTGTAAAAACTATTCTCATATGGTTTTTTCCCTTCAGCACTATATTTAGCTGGGTATTTTTTAAACATACATATGGTGCTGAATTGCACACAGGAATAAAGTTACCATTAAAAAAAAATTATCTCACAAAAATTAATTATTCTCATGGTGCTGAATCAACCCTATAGTTCTACTCGTCTCGGAAGCATCACACTTACTGAGGAGAGTGGGATAAAGTACAGGGGGCGGGTTATATCTGTGCGTTGCTCAGACAGAGCAGAGCTGGGGTCAGCAATAGAATGCAGAGCAGCACAGTCCTGTTTGCAGGCTGCCTGATGTTCCATGAGCCGCCATCTTGGATGTTTAAAGGCTCATAACATACAGTAGATGCAGGTAGGATGATTCTTAATGTGAGCAATCCGTATGTACCGGGTGTGGGAAAAAAAAGAAGATAGACTCTTTTTCAGAGTGAAGGTCCAGTTTAAGGAAGGGGGTATACTATGTAGGCAGTTTTTTTTTTTGTTTTACTTCACAGCTTTAAAAGCATAAACACAACAAAGTAGGGGTGACATTAGCCAGTAAACAAAAACCTTGGGTAGGTGAATCGTTTACCTGAGCTTCTGGTCAGCCTAAAAAAATAAAAAGGCACAAATGACGACAGGCAAGGACAGCGGGAGATGAGTGGAGCGCAGGGACAGTTCTTTCTAATGAGGGACAGTCAGTACCATAGAAGCCATTAGATATGTTGCTGAGGGCGGCATTGTTCCCGCCAATACCCACACAGAGGCATTGGGTCAGTGTAGGCGCTGAGGCACACACCTGCGTCAAAGAAACCCCGCGAGTCGCGCTCGTTTATTATGAAGCCAGTACTGCTGTTGCTATAAATAATGACTCCACTGTACTCTCCTCCACACTCCGGGTTTTGCGCGCATCCCGCATAAGACATGACATGATGGGCACTCCATCCAGCCAATGACAACAAGCAAAGCGTCAGTTTTGTGTTCGCTCTAACGCGAGCACCAATCAGCTACGCGTGGGATGTGCCATCCTGCTAAAGCTGTCCGGAGAACCAATGACAGTGCAAAGCTCTATGGCGTCAGTTCTTCGGGGGAACCGAGGCACCATGTTGCTTGTGGCACAAACGTCGTAACTTTCAGCCTGTTTTCGTCGAAGTTTTTCCATGTAGCGGGACGCTTTTCTTCTCTTTGCTGGGGCATCGTCCTCCCCTCAGCCCCTCGGGTGGGGAATGGGTAACCCACGCTGTTTGTATGCAATCTTGAGGGAGATTTTCGACGAAATGTGTCGCCAAAGCTTACGGGGCGCCATTTTTGGCGTGGCACGTCCTGTTTGCTTTGGTAAAACGCCAACACTTGCCGTTCTGGAGATTTAAATAACACCAGAATGTCCTGAAATGTAGTTTTTCGCTACGTGGAAACAGCACAATAATGGATTAATAGAGATAACGTGTATATCTATGGCGTGAGGGGTGAAAGGCGACGGAACGCTAGTTACATGATGGGAGAGACGACCGTCCTGACTTCACATAGAATATAGGTCGCCACACGATAGGAACGACCCCCTGAAAGATTTAACCCACAGCGTGCTGCTATAAACTTATAGGAACGGGTGCAATATTAACTCTGTAAAATTGCCAAGGAAAGGGTTAAACCTCCCGGTCATATGTATTCTGTATGAACCACAGCAGCTTACAATAGAAAGTATACGGCAGGCAGCGCGTGCTTGCTTTGCTACTTGCAGTTGCCTGTTTGGCCGCTAGTAGGAGCTGTGTGAGCGCGCGGATGGGGGGGAGGGGAACTCTTTAGCGCAGAGCACTGTAACCCTTAGCAACAGGATTCGTGCGGACAGGTTGCTTATCTAGCCCAACACCTCTAGCGCCCTTGGTACATTCGCCTATGTTGGCCGAATTTTTGTATATACGGCCGGGCTGCCTATTCTTCCTTGCAGCAATGAAACACGGCTACCAGCTGCTTCCCATATAATGTGAGTCGCCATAAGCGACGGCTAGAAGAGCGCCGCGCGGCTCACAGCCTGGTTGCACGGGGCGCCCCTAGCGGTGGAGCGCGAAAACTGCAGGCTGTGGTGGGGGTAGCCTGGGGAGATGACGCGCTCACACAAAGGGCGGGCTCAACTGGAATGGAAAATTTCCACTCACCTTTTCCTTACAGGAAAGGGTTAAACGGGACAAAAAAAAAATGTTTCCCTCGCAAAGCGATCCTCGTGTAGCAAGGCTGCGCGCGTCACCAGCTTAGTGAATTGAGCGGCGCGCGCAGAACAATAGCCGCGGCACTCGTGAGGAGAAGGGGCGCCGTCCTGCCGGCGGCAGTGCCCTTGCTTATCGCCACCTCACGTATACATTGCCAAGCTAGAAGCGCGCCAATTCGGGCGAAGGCAAAATGAGGAAGCTGGGCTTCTCCGCACACATGCCCAATAATGCCAGGGCAGCCTTTAGAATAAAGCTGACAAAATGGCGCCCTTTATCGTAACTAATGCGCGAAAGGGTTCAGCGCCATACACTGGCGAGGTTACATTGAGGGTTCTTTTGTTACTATACCAAATGGCTATTCCGCAAGTTTTGTTTATTCCCCTTGTAATTTTTTTTTCTTATGGGTAAATATGCGAATGGGGGCGGGGCAAATAAATGCCCCCGGGGCATTTCACAACGTAAATGGGGGCTGTTCCTATTCTAAGCTTTGCACACGCCACTCATCCTCCTCCTTTGCTCCCCCTCCCTTCCGAGGAAAGGAAAAAAATGCTCATTTGCATGAGCCTGCCAAACTAAGAGAGGATAATGCCGAAGCCAGAGCGCCTGCGCGGCACAGCGACAGAGAACCGCAGCGGCCTCTAAGGTAGCTGCAGCTTCGAGCGTCAAGGAAAACAAGCCACCCTCCCCCATTGTTTTAGCTCGGGCCAATCAGAGCGTAGAGATGATGCCCCCTCCTTTGTCAGGAGATAGTATCCAATTAGGAGGCAGGGAGCCGGCCTGACGCCCCGCCCCTTAATCTATAATAAAGGCAGTGGCGCCGCGTGAGTTCTTCACTGGCCGTCACTATAAAAAATAAAAAAGCCATCTTTGTATTGTTTGGGCGCCAGGCTCCCCTCACCGCAAGTCCCCGGAACCCGCCGCTCTTCTTTTCTTTACACGTAGAGACTATATTATTCCCACCATCAGCACCATGTCCGACACAGCAGTAGACGCCTGCGTGGAGAAGACAGCCAAGGTAAGCGCGATCGTTGTGATTGTGGTGCGCTGCCCTCGCCGCTTTGTTATATATACAGTGTGAGTGAGGGCACCTGACCCCGCCGGCACCTTGTTGCTCTCTGCCCCATCCCAGGCTGCCACACACTGTATGGATGAGAGGATGAAGGGAGCTGTGTGTGTGTGTGCTCGCTGCTCCCCGGGTACCAGATGAGCGCCATCCGCGATGTGCCTGCAAGTATCTTGCCTGATAGTCGGCGGTGCCCCCGCACCAAGTGGGCGGGCAGGGAACCCCCGCGATGAGCCGCTACCTGGCCGGCAATGGCTGTGCCGCCATGTAAGGTGACTGATATGTCAGATCGCTAGCCGTCACCCTCCCTCGCCATTGTCTTCAGCGAGACATCGGTTAGCCCGCCTAACTGATCAGGAGGCGCCGCGGAGCGGGAGCTGCTGGCTGCCGATCGTGGTGTTCTGTGCGAGCTGGCAGCACAGACAGTGTTGCTGGTAGAGGCGTGTGCCAGTGCTGATAAATGTGTCCCGTGTATGTATTAAGTGCGGCGATGCCCTCACCTGGGCACCTATAGCCCAGAATCTGTGGGTAGCCGATTGATGGGCTTTTGCGGTGACAGAGGCGGCGTGCTGCGATCCCCGGAGGAGATGATGCTGTCTATGGGCGCTTATGTGTCACCCCCCCTAGTGATGAGCCGTCTATCCCGGGGGTGGAGGAAGCGAAGGGTTATTCGGGGGACTGATAAGTTGCGGGGGTTCTGCCACTTGTTTGTGCTGTGCACCGATCGTCCACTGGCTGCGGTCCCCGGGGAAGCTCCCGAGGGGAGGGGGTGCTGGTAACCGGATTAAGGCTGAGGCAGAGCCTTTAATTAGGAGGTGGGGGGGAGGGTTAATGACTAACTCCGCTGATGGCACCCGGTCTACCTGACGGGCTACTCGCACCCGGGCGGGTGGGCTGCGTTTGCCCTTTAACCCGTCAGGTGTCAGTGGGTGACGGGTCGGCGCTCCCGGCACAGCTGCCATAGCACGCCAGCCCCGATATTCTCTTGGCATCGCTAATCACCCCCCTCCCCTCTCTATAGCGAGCGCGTCATAACCACAACGAGCGCTCAGCAGCCTACCGGGACTTGTAGTCTCCCCGCCCTCCCGCGCCGGGCGTGTCTTCGCTGGGGACTTGGTGAAGCCTACTGTGGCTGCTCTACAAATCCCGTGAGCCTGTGCTCTGCAAGAGGGCAGGCGCGTGCCGCAGCCAGCCAATCGGCGGCTCCGGAAGGCCGTATAAGGTCGTGGGAGGGCTCGCAGGTTGGGAGCGGGCCAATGGCCGCTCGTTATGATCGGCTCTGTATTTGAAATAGAGCTTGCAGCATGGTCGTGGAGGAGGCCGGGCTACACACAAAGCCCGGTGGCTGCGTATTGCTGGGCGGGGCCTGCACTCTGTACACAAGGCCAGCATCTGGCTCATACAGAGATTGATGCTTGTGCTGAAAGTCTCCAGTGCTCAGCACTAGCTAGTAATCTGAAGTGTTTCCCGGCACCATTAGGGCGTTCTATTTGGTATGTGTGCTGGATTAGGCTTCTGTGTGGGCTTCAGCTAGACAGTTAGCTTCATGGTCCCAGTCCTCTGCAAGGCCTATCCACCCGTCATTGAGCACCATGGCAATTTGTGGTTAGTATTCACGGCTGATTTGTTTTGTGAAAAGAAACCCTATACCAAGTTACACTTCTGCATAGGGTGAAAATGCAGGCATTGGGTGTGGGGTAAGGCTTTAGAAATGCCTTCAAGTGGCTTTAGATGTGTTCTTGACATAGTAGATCCACACACCTCTCATTAACCTATGGCATGTTCTTCAGAACACTAGTTGGCATTAGCTGCAGATATTGATATGGCTTTATTTAGCAATCCTATTCTGCATGGCAGCAGCCAGCCTAGAACAACCCCCAAACAGAATCTAAACTGCTATTTTTGTATTTAGTCCCCATACTTGGCCTTTAGGGCAATACCAGATATTAAGGTGCAGGTTTTGTAATGTTTACATGTTTAGATGTTGTTTTAAATGACTTTTATTTATTTATTTTTTTAAGGACTTGAAAACAAAGGAAGTCTTAGAAGAAACAGAAAATGGAAAAGAGAAACCAGCAAATGGCAATGTAGTAAGTGTTTTGCTCATTATAAAGATTTTTGACATGCAACATTTCAAAACAGAGGTGTTTTTTATAAAGCAAGCTCCCCTTTAGCCTGTGTACTTTAACATTTTGTAAAGGGCACCTTTATGAAGTCCTTCACCTTCTCTGAGCAGCTGGCACCTTGCAAACTGCCTGCCATTTAACCTGTATAATATGAACCTTAGATAGATGAGGCACGCCTACTTCTGTATCTAATGCAGATGTTTTTGCACTGCCATAGTCTTGTAACAAGTAGTGGCCACAGAGCCCAAACTATTGATGGTGAAATATAAATACTTATGCACACACTAAAGGAACTTTTGTATTTATCAGCTATGTAACCTGTGGCTTATAAAGCAAGAGGACAATAATTTGATATTTTGCAAACTATTCATTAAACACATCAGTCTTAATGGGGGTTCATACACTACACTGTCAGGATGTTGGGTAAACATTTGGAATGTGCATAACACGTCTGTTCAAAAATGGGTTCAAATGATTAGCTTACAAAATTCCTGTTTAAAGGAGATGTCCACTTATGTGGACTTTGCCCAAGACTCCAGGGCTGAGGGGGGTACCAAGAGTGCATAGATCTGCCTACTTTATCACCTTTCTTGCGATGCCAATCGGTCTTCCACAGCCCTGGGTTGTGAAGGCTGTATCTGTGCTCCTATGTCAGGTGGGCGTGGCCTATGTACAGCTTTTTTTCCCATAATAAACAGTGGGCACCACCTCCAGATCCCAGGATCATATCCATTGTTTTCAATAGTGCTTGCCGTCCACAGGCCATGCCTACCCACCAACTAGAAGCACAGCTCCCGGCTTCACAGTCCCCGGGCTGTGGGAGACCAATCTTAGACAATCCACTTACCTCATAAATGCTGTGTCAAAGCACCTGGATCTTGGTCCACAGAAGTGGGTCAGTTGGGCTCTAAAAATGTTTTGGGAAGGGTTACATTGCTTATAGGAATATATAGTCTTCTATTTATACCTGTTGGCTTCATTAGGTTCTCTGTAGGTAATCTGTAGCCTATGTTCTATCCTCTTCTTGAAATGTCTGGAGGTGCCACTGGTTCATGGTAGGGTTAGTTGTGAACAATTTATTTAATGTATCTTTTTATAGGGGGTTTGTAAACCAAGGTAGCTATGTCACTGATGTAAGGTGACTGGGAGGCCATACACCAAAATTGGAATAAACCATTTTACTTGTTTTTCAGGAGAATGAGGAGAATGGTGAAGATGGGAATGACAATGAGGAGGAAGAAGAAGTTGATGAGGAAGATGAGGAGGATGAAGGCGAAGGTAATTATCCCAACACATGCAATTTTCTCTTCTAGCATTAAAGCTATCCAGAAAAGTTTTATGTTGAGCTATTGGCTAGTGCATGTATACTACTTTTGGTAAACATGACTTTCCCTGACTTTTTTTTTTTTTTATAGGAGACGACGATGAGGATGACGAAGAAACAGATGGACCCACTGGGAAAAGAGCAGCAGATGATGATGATGTGAGTGTTAAGGGATAAAGCTACTAGATATGACCTGGCTATTAGCATGTACTGCAGCTGAGTGCACATTTATTACAGCATTTCTAATCTTGCTTGTCAAGGGCTGTTAAGTCTGTAAGAGCTTTACAGTGATTATTTAGGGGGTTCTGTTTACCTCTTTCTTGACCTAAAGTAGTAAACTTTTTCTTGCCTTTTAGGATGAAGATGACGTTGATGTAAAGAAGCAGAAAAGGGATGATGACGACTAGAGAGGATATTCCCTGTCTCAAAATAAATTCTATATATTATACTTCTCCACCACCTCCCCACCCTTGTCACGCGCAGAACATGGTCACTTAAAGTGATACATCCGTCCCACCCTTCATGCAGGCTCCTAAGGTCCCCTTCTCCGTCCACACGAGTGGTAATGTCTGTAAGACATACCTGTGTGTCCCCATGGTGCATTTTATTTGATAGAGCAGCCCCTGGCTCTCTGTTTGAGAGGGTCAACCCCTTCACTGCCACTGTGGGCTGCAGTTACTTGCTGTCCTCTCCGGTCCTAGGAATAGAATAAATAAAAGGGGGCTTGAGATCAACAGCGAGAATGTTTTCCCTTTATATACATCTATTTAATGGGAAACTAAAACGCCCTTGGATGGGGGTCCCATGTTTGTATTTTTTATTTACATTTTATATTTTTGTACATATTGGTATAAGCTGTCCTTTTTTTCTGTACCCGGAGATCCAGCTGACAGGGTGTGGGGGCTTTTAAATTACACTTGTAATTTTATTTCATTTTTGGTAATTTTTCCTGTAGGTTCTGACAATTTAAATCCTGATGTATGTATGTTCTTCTCTGGGCAGGGTGGTTCGGAAGGGTGGAGCAAGGCAGGGCTGTCTTCTCCAAGGGGAACAAATGGAGAAATCTTTACAAAAAAAGTTAAAAAGTTGTTACAAAAAAACTAAATAAATAAGACAAAATTCCCATATAAGAAAGATATTCTGATCATTCCAGTAACTTTTTACATTTTTTTTGTTTTTGAACATATTTTTAGCTGTTCTTTAGATGGGTTTGGATGAGTAATATGGCCAAAGATTTTTTTTTTTTTTTTGTTTTGTCTGAAGTTGCTGTTTACTTTGTCATTTCTTGGCCTGGCTGGATGTGTGCGGCAGTATTGTCAATAAAACTGCGATATTCTAAGTATGTCACACACCCCACTTCAGATACTTATTATTATTACACTTGGGTAACTCACCGCTAGGTGGCGCACTTGCAGAGATCTCCAAAAGCTTCAGCAAGCCCCTCCCGGTCTATATATACCTGGTACCTCTACCAATTCCCCAGTGTTGGTCTCTGCAAGATGGCGACAAGACAGAAGAGAGAAGTCTCCTGCTTGCAGGTAGCCGGGGTCTCACCCCGGCCCCCCCCCCAATGGTCTATTTCTGCCCGGCTCTGTTTTGTGTTTATCCCTTTATTCTATGGCAGCCTCCCAGCTCAGGCTGGAGGCCGGGCACAGGTAGATGGCACTCTAGGTGCCTAGGAGATTAGCTCCTCCGCTCGACCCTATATTATGGGGCATAGCGGTGCTCCGGTTGGTGATCCGGACATGGGATGCCCCAGCCCTTATATCCCCAGTAGTTTGCCCTTAGTGCCCTGTCTTTTATTCATGTCTGTGTGTGTGAGTGGCAGGGATGAGTGGTCTGGCGTTTGCTGTTTTTTGGTGCTTGGTGCTCGGGGGGCTCTTTGAGCCCCGTGTTTTTCACTTAGGGGGCTGTGCGGGCGGCGGGCTCGCCGGCCCGTTTTGTAGGTAGGGGCGTGCGCCATGTCTGGGCGCCTGTCGTGGCCCAGGGTCCCCTGCTCGCTCTGTGGGCGGGGACGGCAGGCGCGCTGCGCCGCCGGTCCGTAGGCCGCGGTCGCGCTCGCCGGTCTTTTATGGCGGGCGGATCGGGGCGGCACGTGCGCTGCTAAGTCCGCCTTGGAGGTTTCCGTGGGCGCCATTCATGTGGCGCCCGCTGCTCGCTCATGCCTCAGAGGTGGGCGGGACCGCGGCTCCCGCGGCCTGCGCCGTGACAAGCGGAGCGAGAGGGGGCGGGGCTTTTGCGGCTCCCGCGTTTCTGTTGGGCCCGCCCCGAGTCTCGCTCCTTCTCTCCCTGGCTGGCCGCCATTTCGTGACGTCTGTTAGTGCGGCAGGATCCAGGTAGGTTTTTTGTGGTTTCCTTCTGTGTTTGCCTATAGGGGATAGTGGGGCAGGGATCGCTGGCTATTGGGCCTTATTGCGGGCTCTGTTCTCCCTCCCCCTCCATTTCCCCCCCCCCCCCCCCCCCCCCCCCCCCCTCCGTCCGGGGGTGTTGGGTGGTTTATGTGGCCAGGTTTTGTGTATGCCTGTGTTGGTGATAGAAGCAGGTGGGGTATTTTTGCAGCCATTATTTTATGCTTATATGCTCTTGGCCCCTGGCCTCCCTGTTTTTCTGCTAAGTCTGGCCCTCCCTGGCTTCCCAGTATTTTGGCTATGTTTTGTGTTTGCTGCCATGTTGTGCTGGTTTTTGACTGTTGTCTTTGTCTTTGTCTTTCAGATTCCGGGATTCCATCCTGTGGGGCTCTCCCGGTCTCATATACCTGGCTAGTTTGGGTTCGGCCTTATAGTCCCTTTGGGTGGCTGGCAAAAAAAAAAAAAAAAAAAAAAAAAAAAAAAAAAAAAAAAAAAGGGAATTTTTCCCTGATCTGGGCAGTATAGATTGTATATATTTATATATACTTAGATTGTGTCATTGGGGGCATCCCGGGTTGCTTACTGCATAAATCCCTGGGTTCCGCGAATACCATAAATTCACCATATGGAGGCTGCCAAGGATACCGGAACTGATCCTTCGGGACAATCCAGGCTGTGCGGGGGTTGTGGGACTCCGCTCCCGGGGGATGATGTCATTATATGTATACCATGTGCAAAGCGGAACATTGAGCGTCAATCCAGCACTCCGGTGCCTGGGACTTCTTCGTCCGCGCCATCTCCTTCTCCGCCTCGCCTGTTCCGGACCCCGGGTGACGTTGTCACGGGTGGGGATTCGCAATCTGAGGTGTGCGCCCGTCTGGCCAGCCTCGAGAAGCGGTTTTCAGATATGTCCGCTCTGAAGGTTACCGCGAAGCGTAAACACCTATCTCCGCTTCAGCCGGACTCTGATGAGGAGGTTGTTGAGGATTTGGATTGGGTGGATCGCCCCCTTGAGGAGGGGGAGCTTGAGGAAGAATCGGATGTCTCCGTGGGTCAGCAGGTGTTGGGTACTGAGGGGGACCATATTGATGGTCCCGTTCCTGACACGCCTTCTATTCTAGCCCAGATGTTTGAGGTTCTGGATTTGGACCCTCCTGAGGCGGCTCCTCGGCCTAGGGGTCAGCTCTTTGGGGGGGTCAAGCAGCGTTTGGAGTTTCCCAGTCAACAGCATTTTGAGGATGTTGTCCTTAAGCAATGGGAGCAGCCTACACGGCTTGTTGGTGTTCCGCCCAGCTGGGATAGGAAATATCCTTTTCCGGCGGACTTGCTAAAGCGATGGTCGGTCCCTCCCGAGGTGGATGCCCCGGTTTTGGGACTGTCTAATACGGCGACTGTTCATCTTCCTGACACTACTTATCTTAAGGATGGCGAAGATCGCCGGATTGATCAGTTGGCCCGCCATGGTTTTGTTTGTGCGGGCTCGGTCTTGAGGCCTGTTTGTGCTTCGGCTCTTTTGACTTTGGCAGTGAGGTCTTTGGTCAGGGATTTGTGTGTGGACCTTGATCCCTCTGGTGATGAGTTTCTTGCGCTCAAGCGTTGTGACTCTTTTTTGTCATTTGTTCTGGCCGCCCAGGATGATGCCATGTTGATGTGTGGCAGAGCTTCTGCTCTATTGGTGGCTATTCGTCGCTCTGTGTGGTTGCGACAGTGGACAGCTGACCTTAATTCTAAAAGATCTCTCACGGCCCTTCCTTTCTTGGGGTCGAGGCTTTTTGGTGAAAAGCTGGATTCTGTTGCCAAGGGAGGCAGGTTGCCTCAGCGCAAGAGGTTTCGCCGTTCCTTTCGGGGGGCGGTCTCCCTCAATCCGTCCTTTAGGGGAGCCAAAGCCGGCAGAGGTGCGGGCGTCTCGGTTTCCAGGGGCACGGGTTGGAACAGGGGTAGAGGCCGTGGCCGCCCCGTTCACGCTTGGGGTGCCAAGCCTAAGTCAGTTGCCAAGCCCGCTCAGCAATGAGGGGGCGCCCTCACCCGCACGGGTGGGGGGACGGTTACGATGCTTCTCCCGGGTGTGGGACCTGGAGGTATCGGACAGGTGGATCCGGGAGGTAGTGTCGACCGGTTACAAGCTGGAGTTCGAGTCCCGCCCTCCTCCAAGGTTTCTCAGGTCTCGGGTGCCTCTAGATCCTGTGGCCGCGCAGGGGCTCCTGGCGGCAGTAAGGAATCTTCTGATGTTGGCAGTCATCTGCCCGGTTCCTCCTTCGGAGGTGGGAAGAGGTTATTACTCCAATCTCTTCACTGTCCCCAAGAAGGACGGGTCCTTCCGTCCGATCTTGGATTTGAAGTGTCTCAACAGGTTTATTCGTCCCCGGAAGTTTCGCATGGAGACCTTGCGGTCGGCGATCGGCTCGCTTCGGCAGGGGGACTTCATGACGTCCATAGACATCAAGGACGCGTATCTTCACATTCCTATCTTTCCGCCACATCAGCGGTTTCTTCGCTTTGTGGTGGAGGATCGTCATTTTCAGTTTGTGGCTCTCCCATTCGGCCTCACCTCGGCCCCGAGAGTGTTCACGAAGGTGCTGGCAGGGGTGATGGCCCTGCTCAGAGCTCAGGGGATTCGTATTGTTCCTTACCTGGACGACCTTCTCATCATGGCTCCTTCCTTCAGCCAAGCGGAAGGGGATACCAGCACGGTGGTGTCCATGCTGGAGAGGTTCGGCTGGGTGATCAATTACCCCAAGTCCTCTCTGGTTCCGGCCAGGGTGGTGACTTTTCTGGGGATGTCCTTGGACTCTTGTCAGCACAAAGTGTTTCTTCCTCAGGACAAGGTTCTTCTGATTCAGGAATTGGCTCAGCGTCTTCTTTCCATTCCTCGCCCGTCCATTCGGCTAGGGATGAGACTGGTGGGGTTGATGGTGGCCTCGTTCGAGGCGGTTCCCTTCGCACAGTTTCACACGAGGACGCTGCAGCTTCATCTTTTGGCGTCTTGGGACAGGCGCCCGCGGTCGTTGGATCGGTCCTTCCAGATTTCCCCTCGGGTTCGGCGGTCTCTTCGGTGGTGGTTGTTTCCGGACAATCTTCTGAAGGGCAGGTCGTTTCTGACTCCGCGGTGGGAGACTGTCACCACGGATGCCAGCTTGTCAGGATGGGGAGGTTTCTGGAAGGATCTTCAGTTTCAGGGGCTGTGGGACCCTCAGGAGGCTCACTTGCCCATCAATGTTCTGGAATTGCGAGCCATCAGGTTGGTTCTGTCTCGCTTGACGCATCGGTTACAGGGCCTGCCTGTTCAGGTTCGATCGGACAATCAGACGGCTGTTGCTTACATCAATCACCAAGGAGGGACTCGCAGTCTGGGTGCCCTCAGGGAAGTGTCTCTGATTCTGGTCTGGGCAGAGACGTATGTTCCTTGCATTTCGGCGGTGTACATTCCAGGAGTGGAGAACACGGAGGCGGACTTCTTGAGCCGGTGCTCGTCCCGCCGGGGGGAATGGTCTCTCCATCCCCATGTGTTTCGGTCCTTGTGTCTTCGGTGGGGAACGCCGGAGGTGGATCTGTTTGCCTCTCGTCACAATCACAAGCTTCCGACATTCGTGTCACTGTCTCGGGACCCTCTGGCACTGGCGACGGATGCCATGTCATTGAGCTGGAAGGATCTGGGGTTCCTGTATCTGTTCCCTCCGATTCCCATGCTAGGCAGGGTGCTGCGAAAGCTAGTTCAGGAAGGAGTTCCCGCCATTCTCGTGGCTCCAAGGTGGCCAAGGCGGGTGTGGTTCGCAGACATCGTTCGTCTGGCAGTGGATCAGTTCGATCTGCCTCTTCGGCCAGATCTGCTCACTCAGGGACAACTGTGTTACCCCAGTTTACCAACGCTGGCTTTAACGGCTTGGCTGCTGAAACCTCCATCTTGAAGGAGGAGGGTCTTTCCGACTCGGTCATTCGGACTCTTGTTAGTGCTAGGAAGAGGTCTTCCTCTTCCATCTATTATAGGGTCTGGAGATCTTATGTTGATTGGTGTGAGACTAGATCTTTGCCATGCCGGGTTTTTTCTATTTCTCGGATTTTGGATTTTCTTCAATCTGGGTTGGATTCTGGTCTTCAGCTGAGTACCTTGAAGGGGCAGGTGTCTGCCTTGTCAATTTTTTTCCAGAAGTCTTTTGCTAGCCATTCCTTGGTCAAGACTTTTTTCCAGGGGGTTTCGCATCTGAGGCCTCCTAGGAAGCCATTGCTCCCTGTTTGGGATTTGAATTTGGTGCTTTCTGCGTTACAGGCTCCTCCTTTTGAGCCTTTGCAGGGTATTGCTTTATCCACTCTGACTCAGAAGGTTGTCTTTTTGGTGGCCATCACTTCGGTTCGGCGTGTTTCGGAGTTGGCAGCCTTGTCGATTCAGGCTCCTTATTTTGAGAAACATCAGGACAAAGTGGTCTTTCGTTTCAAGTCAGATTTTCTTCCTAAGGTGGTGTCTGCTTTTCATCTTAATCAGGACATTGTTCTTCCTTCCTTGTGCCCTAGGCCTAGGAATGATAAGGAGAGTGCGTTGCACTGCTTGGATGTGGTGCGATGTGTTAGGTACTATTTGCGTGTCACGTCTTCTTTTCGTAGGACTGATGCTTTGTTTGTAGTGCCTTGTGGTCCTAGGAAGGGTTTGGCTCCGGCCAAGTCTTCCATTAGTAAGTGGATTCGCCAGGCGATTATTGCTGCCTATTTTGCCAAGGGGAAGGACCCCCCTTTTCGTGTTACTGCACATTCTACTCGTGCGATCGGTGCGTCCTGGGCTTTTCAGCACCAGGCTTCAGTTGAACTAGTTTGTAAGGCTGCTACCTGGTCTTCAGTTCACACCTTTTCCAAGTTTTACAAGGTTGATGTTCGGGCCTCGGCGGATGCTGTTTTTGGCCGTAAGGTTCTGCAGGCTGCAGTGGTTTGAGTTTTATCTGCGTTATTGCCTGGTTTGGATACCCACCCTCTTTTGGACACTGCTGTTGGATGTCCCAAGTGTAATAATAATAAGTATCTGAAGTGGGGTGTGTGACATACTTAGAATAATACCATTTTGTGATTACTCACCTGTAAAATGGGTATTATAAGTATGTCACACACCCCACTTCACCCGCCCTTTTTTGGTATCCTGGTTCTTTATATGGTGAAGTTTTGTTATTTACGGTTGAGGGTTAAATTTGTTTAGTTCTGGTACCTTGTCTTACTGCTTTTTGAACACTGGGGAATTGGTAGAGGTACCAGGTATATATAGACCGGGAGGGGCTTGCTGAAGCTTTTGGAGATCTCTGCAAGTGCGCCACCTAGCGGTGAGTTACCCAAGTGTAATAATAATAAGTATCTGAAGTGGGGTGTGTGACATACTTATAATACCCATTTTACAGGTGAGTAATCACAAAATGGTATTTTTAATTTGGAGGCTTTTTTTTTTTTTTTTCTTCTAACAATGTAGTGTTTCAGTTTTGTGTTCATTCAGTTTGGGAGTCGGGTTATAATAGTCTCAAATTATACACGGTCAGTAGTACAGGAGTTTCTTGTATGTAGAGAAGGAAAAAGTAAAGATGTAGTCATTCTTCCTTAACTCATGAAACAATGCTACATAATAATTTGATAGTGGTTGCTGAAAAGGGGCAAAAAAGCCTACACACTTATCTTTTCTCCACCACAGCAGTTTAATCCTAGGTGCCCAAACTATTTGCTGAATGTACTGCCACTGCACATTGGCAGCCAGATCATCATGCCCCAATACTTGTTCTGTGATGGCCATCAGATTGTGACCCCATGTGACTGGTGGTGCAGCCACTGTGGCTAGTTGGGCTTATTCACACCCTGTGAACACAATGACAGGATGCTGTGCGGGCCACATTTATACATGGTTGTGAAAAGTATGGATTTTAAAAGAGGGATGTGCAGAGATCGGCTAAATGTAGTTGGTTGCTGGTGGGAAAATGGGATGCAGATGCTGCATGCCCTGGAAAACAGAAGGGTGAGTTTCCAAGCTTACCTTGGCTCTTTAATGGGAGAAGACCAAGATGCTTTAGACGGTAGTCTGTTTTAAAGTGAACAAAACTTAACACCCCCGATTCTCAAGATGCACTTAGATGGGATTCACACAGGGCTTGCAAATCAAGGGCTTGGCAGCACGGAAACTAGAGGTTGTGGCCAACCTTGCCATGCACACCTTGGTATCTGCTGGGCGCTACGCACACACAACTTGTAACATCAGATCTAGGCCACCCATGTGCAGTGGAATTATACAGGGACACATCCCACATTTTAGACTCCATGGCTGGGCACTATGGGTTTTGGTCCTCTTTAATGATCAGTAACACATGCAAACAAAGCCTCTAAACCAGGGGTGATTCATCAAGGGCTACATCAGTATTGTGGTTGCCCCCAAATGGCCTGTTAATAACAAACACAAAATAGAAGCATGGCCATTTAAATGTATAGTTACAGAAATATTTTGCAAGGAGAGTTGTAGAATTTTCCTCAGGACCACAATAGAATTATTTTGCCCAGGACAGATGTAGACAGTTTGCCCAGGGCACCCACCCCACTTGGCAATAGCTTGCAGCGGTTTTTGCTCCCTCTTAATGTGGCAGTGAGTTGTATAGGTTAGATGGGCTCCCCTTGTGTGGTGAGAGCTGGCTGCACAGAGACTTAGAACAGTTGCAGACATTACTTTCATCACCCCCAGAATGTTGAAAAGGCACCAAACACGGTCAGAAGCCTTGGGGGTGACTGAGCTGGCTAGATGGGGTGCCACACCTGTCAGAGGGCCACATAAAAAGGGCAGAGAGTTTGACACATGCTCTCAACCATTCTGTTCTGGGTTCTTTGGATGGAAAAAAGTGATACTGCAGGCAGTAAATAGCAGAGATGTTGGAACTGTCGGGTTCAGCCAATGACATTCGTTTTCATCCTGTCCCCTAATCAACTCTGCCTCAACCTCCAGATTCATCAAATTGCTGATTATTATGCAGCATCACAGACCTAAGTGGCATGCCCACTTTTTATGAAAAGAAAAATCCTAAGGAGAAAGTGTAAACCCTAATATCTCAGCCATTTCTTCAATGTAAAAACTGAAAGCAGTTTAGGACCGTGCCAAATGTAACCTAACACAATGGTGTGACAATTAGCTTTGCCTGCAGTTGCACTTTAAGTTGGGAGGTATGTGTGCCAGCTATTGAAGTAAAAGTGCATTACTTATGACCTGAGGATGTAAGATTCCCTATACCCCCTTTTTTCTTGAGTGTCTGTCCCTCAAAGCAAGCTGGCAGCTCAAAGTGGAGAAAAGGCCACCAGCGGCAGGCCTGGAATCTAAAAGATTTCAGGGCTGGCCGCTGGCTTTTCTCAGATCTCCTTTCCACACCCCAATGGTACATGCGCAGGCTCATGGGTTGCAGGGCTTGCAGAGTTCTGAATCGGGTGCAGTGGTGCTTTGTAATAATAAAGGGTAGTCCCTGTATTTTTTATTTTTGGCCAACCTTGTTTTGGGGTTAGGTTAATGGTTGTAAATGACTAGCCCCAGAGGAAAAATTTCTGCTATGCATTTTTGACTCAATAGTGAATGTAAAGGGCTGGTGCATTTTTAAAGTCCTCTCCTGGAGCTGAGATGGAGTGAGGGTTACATTAAAAAAAAAAAAAAAAAACCCTTGCCTCTATGCGCAGCCCTGCTTGCCCATTCACTTGAATAGGCAAGCAGGAACAGGCTCTAGGAGTCTGGAATCTCTTGATGATTGGTACTGGATTTTGCTTGAGGTAAAGGATTTTTTTCCTGTATAACCCCCTCTGCCCTCAAATACTGAAATAAAATCAGTGCTCATAAACACGTTTCAGTGCAATGTAATGTTTCCATCACCTGATATTAAACAACGTCCCAGATTCTTTTAGGGATATAGCTCATTTTTATACAGGTCAATTTGGCTCAACTTTAATGCCTCGCTTCTGAAGGCACCAAATCTCATTAGGATTGTAGCAGATAAATAACAGATAGCAACATTTCTCCACCACTTAAATCTCTTGATTTAATAAACAACCATTTTCCAGTGATTTATAAGTTAAAACCATTCTCCATTTTGCTATTCATACATAAAAAAGGTAAGAGGAAAATAGCAATAGCGTAACACTGTTTTACACTCAATATTAAAAAAAAGCGGCCACTGCACCTTTAAAATGCCGCTTACCAGAAGGAAATAAAACAAAGCGTTACACACTGCAGATAATGAGCAATAGGCTGAGCGTCACCTTCCACCTTTTGCTTGTAAACTCACTCCGATACCGCACAAATTCACTGATATCCGTTACCTCAGCTGCGGGTCTTGGCAATGCTCATCGGAGATTGGGGTCATGATCAATAAGCTTGGCCCTGCCTCAGTGCCAGTGGCAGGAGGGATTTTAAAATGGCCATCTGGCTGGACTGGCCCCTTAATTTGCCCCTTCCTCCCTCCCCATTCATCGGTTGATCATTTACCACAATAAAATAAAATGTGATTATGGTTTAAGTTTATCTGGGGAGAAGGTATTCTTGCCTATTAAACAGGAAGTGTAGAATTAAAGCAGACCCCCTCCTGGTTTGCTCCCAGAGGATTGTTGAAGTGAAAAAGGAGCTCCTGAGCTAAACTTGGTATTAAAATATGCTAGATAGCGAGAAAATATTTTATGTTTAATGTTTAAAGGGAGGAACAACACAAATCTTAACTGGTTACTCGAGCCATACTAACATTAACCACTGTAATATCTCATATCTGGCCAAAGCATTGCATGATAGCTAAAACCATCTACACACATAAAAACTACAATACAATAGCATTAAACCGTTATTCCAGCACAGGGTCATTCAGCTGACAGACTGGTGAAGGGCCTTTGAAAGCAAATGAAGATATATCCTGTATCACGGGGTGGCTATGTCTGGCTGTTTACTCCTACACAACCTGCATAAAATACAATTCTGTGAGATACTCACCTGTAGAATTGGTATTATACACATACAGCACATCCTGCTCCATCTATAATACTTACACATGGGTTATCCTCCGCCAGATGGCGCTGTGCACTGCAGACATGCAAAAACAGGCTCCTCCCAGCCCTTTATATACCCAGAGACCTCCCACAAATCCCCAGTATTGAAAAGCCGTGAGAAAGAAGCCGGGAGAACCAACCACCAACTGGTAACAATAGTAATGATAACAATCACCATACAGGGGATCCAGAAATGTAAACCAGGGTGGGGTGGAGCAGGACGTGCTGTATGCGTATAATACCAATTCTACACGTGAGTATCTCACAGAATTGTATTATTCTAAGCATACAGCACGTCCTGCTCTATCTATAATACTTATACATGGGACATCCAATAGCAGTGTCCATAAAGTAGGGTGGGATCCCCAAAAACAAGGCACAGCGGACAGTAAAGGCACCTGTAAAACTTTGCAACAGGCATGACATGAGCAGAGGCTCTAACGTCAATCTCATAACAAGACCTTTAGAAGGTATGAACAGAGACAAGCAACTGTCTAGTAACTTAATCAACAGAAAAAACCTGGTGCTGAAGGGCCAATGGTACACAAGCACCAATATAACGGAATAAAATGAAAAAGGGGGGGATCCTTCCCCCTTAAAGGAATAGGCCAGTGTAACGACCCAACCAGCCCACAGGCAATAGAAGCCTCGTGGAAAACCTGTAACTCCCCCTAAGGGGAATGAGAACTGGTCACCCGACCGAAGGCGGGAATACTGACCCCTTCACTAGCACGAAGCCAAAGGCTTTACTCAGGGCCAGGAGGCATCCAAGAAGGATTAATCCAAGGACGCAGTGGCGCTGGAAACAGGCGATATCAGGCGCATACATAAGGAGGCGCCCGCAGACTCCAAGGGCATCAGTCCCCCTAAGGGACAAGAAACCCTCAGGGGAAAAACTGCAACAGCTGTTGAGGGAATGTAGACCCTCATATTAGCATTATTAAGAATAAGGTCCGTAGTTAGACTAAACAGACTAAAACAATGATCATAAAACACCACTTGGACAGGAGGTCCGGCGTAAGAAGGAATACGGTACCCCCACGGCATGGGGTGCATATAGATATATATATATATATATCTATATATATATATATATATATATATATATATACATCGAGCCAAGGCTAAGTAATCAGATCCACCTTCTCAGGCACACGTCTGACTGAGGCAGGAGCCCCCAGAGAAGCGACTTGGACTACAAGCAGCTCAGACAGCATCCAGCAGACGTCCCCAGGGAAAAAAACGCAGGGCAAACAAAATGAAAATTGATCCCAACAGGGACCATGGAACTACTTGGGAGATGCACCTAAGCAATTCCCAAGAGAACTCCTCACAAGGAAGACAGAACCAGACTCCTACAGGAAGACAGCCAGGACAGAACCTGAACCTTCCGAGTACCTAGATGGGGAGCCAACCCCAACCTATGCTGTAATGACTCTAGAACCCTGGGAACCGAGAACGTCCAGCAGGGAAGAGACCAAGACTCATGCCAATCAATATGGGTATACCATAAACCCCAATAGACAGAGGAAGAGGAGGCCAAGGAAGCTTGCTCCTAGCCCCCCCATATACCAGAAGATAAGCCCGTCTCCAAGGGGTGAATGAATCAGCTGTCAAGCCCCAGACTAGAGTCTGTATATTGGGACGACAAAAGAAGGGGCCTGACAAGGGCAGAACCGCACTCCTGAGAGAGCGAACAGGTCAGCAGACCTCAGCAGAAGCATCTGCGAACCACAGTTCACAAGGCCACCCAGGCCATCAATGTCACAGGTCTCTTTATCAGCACAACCGTGCGCAGAACCCCACAAGTAGGGTGAACGAAGAGAAGGCATATAAAATAGAAAGTCTATGCATAATTTTACTAAGCACCCATGACCAGAGTCAGAATATTCTGGGACAGTAAAAACAAGGGCGGAGCCCCTGTGGTATAAGCGAGACCCAACAGAGCCACCTTGGTTGGCTCGCAGAGCGACACCAGGATAGCATAACCTGACGCTGAAAGGCATCCATTGGAGCGAATACCGCTGAGAAGCAGGGGACGTAGACCCCCGCCCAAATCAGGATCAGGAACCCTCCAGAGGGAGCATCCTGCTTCAAGCTCCAGACCAATAATAAAACAGGCCAATGTCTTCCAACAGGCCAAGAGTCCCCAAATAGACAGGTCCTAAAAGAGGAGAAGTCCAGCCGTACAGAGTCAACGGAAGGCTGACCGTTTCAACAAAACCAGTAGGTAAGATGGACCCTCTAGGGGACCCTACCTAGGAACCACGGGGGGTTGTGGAAGAAATTTCCCCCCCCCGTCAACCTGCGAGACTTGGTACCCAAGGTGACCATTCACAGGAAGATGCAAGTAAGGAAGGGGGTGCCCCCTGACAGGGCCCTTGAATATGATCAGCTCAAGAGGAACTACCTTACCAAGGGGGAATGAGCACAGACCAAGCCCCAGGGGTGCTGGAACCCCATGTAGGATCAAGAGCCTACTGTGCCAAAGAGCCCAAGGGCTCGGTATATAAGGGACATCATCTGATACGCCACCAATGGGCCCACCAGCTGCAATCCTGCCTGGTGAAAGTAAGATGTCAGCAAAGGGGGACAGAGACCCCGTAACCAGGAGTCCACTTGTTGCCAAGGAAGAAGGCTCAAGCTTGAACCTAATCCAAGGAATGGAGATAGCGGATAAGGGACCATGAGGGATTGAGGTGACTGAGCACCCATCCAGTAACTCCCAGGGGACACCGCCGGCCGTCCAATCCACTCGGCCTGACGTAGAGACTGGGGAGTACGGAAAGACGACCCAGTAGATCCTAATGCAGACTCCCCCCCCCCCCCCCAGGCATGTCCGAGACATCACCTCCATTCGCGCCATGGCGAGTAGCCTGGGAACGAAAGAGAGGCCACAAATAATGCCTCAATCCGCAGGGTTGGTCCTGCAACACCGTCTAGTAACGGTCATGGTGTCCAGCAGACACAAGGGGAACTAAGAAGATCTAGTACTCCACAGGAGGCCGGAAGCCCCCCTTGCACAGGGTGCCTGTGTCCCAAGACAGAGATGTCATATAGGGACTACCTGTGAGGGTAGAATTGCCAGGCCTACCATAGGCCAGCGTGGCCCAGACTGCCTCATACTGTTGAGGGAAGGAGGAAGGTTAATATAGAGGCCAAAGCCCCATACCGTTAAGGGCAACCTGTAAGTAAGCCCAAACTCTGTAGGCCCAGTACGGCCTACACCAATACCTGAGTGAAAACCAGGGGCTAGAAGCACCCTGACAACCACTGAGAGGGACCGCCCAGCAAAACTATCCTGTGTCCAGGAGAACAACCTCCTGGAAACACCCGAAGGAGAAGGTACATTCCTAGATGGTGGACAGCTGTTCCACACCGAACAGTTGGAAGCACACCTCAGGTTCGCGTTTGACACTAACGTAGGGAGGTGGAGGGGTGACCCTGCCCCGGGGAGGCCGGAGCGGCCTTCTGCGCAAGGGTGCTTTACCCTTTTTACCAAAAAGGTCCAAACGGGCCCCAAATAATCACCGTCCTCTGAAGGGAAGGCAAGTGAGAGCCTTTTTCGTAGCATCGTCAGCACCCCACTGTCGCAGCCAGACCAGGCGGCGAATAGCTACCACAAGGGCAGAGGTTCTAGCACACATCTTAATGGTGTCGTCCAGTGCTGAGAGGATAAACTTCATAAACGCACATAATTCAACCCTGGAAATGATGCTGCCGTCTAGGCAGTTGTTAATGAAAAGACAAACGGCTCGCAACTGTATAGCAAGGAGCGCGACACTGACACCCAATAAAAATAAAAACCAAAGGCCTTAACGTGTTACTTCACACTTGGACTGCCACACATACCCCCCCCCCCCCGCCTTCTTTTCCCCCGAGTTACGGGAGGAAGCGAGGGAGAAGTGGACCAGCGTCCATGGACTAAATCTGTGAGGGGCACGGGCAAGAATGCGGGAGGGGCATCCACTAGAGGCTCACCATCAGCCTAACCGCCTACCCTATGGTGGGGAATTGCGGTGGAGCGTGGCTCCGTTCAGCACACAAGGTGCTGCCTACCTTCACCCGACCAACGCAGCCCAGGCTGGGAGGCACATTCTTCCGAAGAGGACGGGTGGAAATAGTCCCGCAGGGCCTCGGCTGCAAAGCCCCGCTCGCCTGCGAGAGCGTGATACTTCATGTCTTCGTAGTTCAGCACTGCAGAGAAATCTGGGGATTTGTGGGAGGTCCCTGGGTATATGAAGGGCCGGGAGGAGCCTGTTTTTGCATGTCTGCAATGCACAGCGCCCTCTGGCGGAGGATAACCCATGTGTAAGTATTATAGATGGAGCAGGACGTGCTGTATGCTTAGAATAGAGTGCTGCGAGACTCCACTCCTGGCTTCTCTAGCACCTGTACACTTCGCGGGACTCAAGAACCTCACTGGCCATGACCACCCTGGGCACCTTACCTCTTCCCCATCCCCTCCCTTCCCTCCCCTTTTCCCAAAACCCCCGTGTTTCTGTCTTTAAAAATTAAGAAATGAAGTTTTTAGGTTTTAATGTTGTTAATTTGCTCTTCCATTGTGTACCTGTATTCAGTCACTGTCTACCTCTCATTTTTTCACTGGCAATCTGTAGATGATGAATACCAGTCCAGGTAACATAATACCACCAGTAAGGCCGTGACATGTATCGTCACCTTCTTCCTCATAATGTAGCACTACTAGATTAAGAATATAGGAATTGTTTTTAGGTTAATCTCTTTCACTTTGTATCTAGACTCTGTTTATCTGGAACTGTCTTGATGGTGGTCACCTTTACATATCATTAGGTACCACTATGTTGACATATTTTGTACTTAACCTGAAAAAAACTTCAATAAAATTTTGGTAAAAGAATAGAGTGCTGCTGGCAATGACCTGCACACTGAATAGAGCTGCTCACAAAGAACAGACCAGGAGGAATCGGCTGCATAAGATAATTCCCCTTCATTAGGAGTGAAGCCATAGGTTTATACAGGAGTTTGTGTTTGCTCTTTAAATCATTACTTTAAACGATAATGCAGCTATTCTAAGCATACAGCACGTCCTGCTCCAGATGTAGTAATAACATGTGGGTAATCCTCCGCCTCCGGCGCCGTGCACTGCAGACATGTAGAAAACAAGCTCCTCCCGGCCCTACATATACCGAAGGACCTCCCACAAATCCCCAGATTTCTCTGCAGTGCTGGAACTGCGAAGACATGATGTATCACACTCTTGCAGGCGAGCGGGGCTTACAGCCCGAGGCCCTGCGGAACTATTTCCACCCGTCCTTTTGTGAAGAATATGCCTCCCAGCCTGGGCTGCGTTGGTCGGGTGAAGGTAGGCAGCACCTAGTGTGCTTACGGAGCTAGACTCCACTGCAATCCCCCACCATAGGGTAGGCGGTCAAGGCTAATGGTGAGCCTTCAGTGGATGCCCCTCCCACATCATGGCCCCACGCCCCATGTAGCGGTGAACCCCGTGTGTTGGCCGCAGCGCCTTTAATGTACTTTGGCTTGGCGCGTACGGCGGCTCTGTTTCGCGATGCTATGGCGTTTATTACTGTCTCCTTTTTCTGTCTTGTTCCGCGCTTAGAGCTTCGCGCTCTCCGGGGGGGGCGTGGTCTGGTTTGGCGCGTTCCGCGTCATCTGAGCTCTGGCCCGCCCTTCGAGGTTCGCTTGGCGCCATTTTGTCGGTCTTCCCGCGAGCGCGTGGTCACGATCCTCCCCTTCCTTGGTTACTGTAAGTGCCCTCACGGGCGTTTTTGGTTATTGGTCTTCCTGTAGCGCATGGCTCTGACACCCTCTCTTCTCCTTATGTCTTTCAGACGCCAAGATTCCAGTGGCTTCTCCCGGCCTGATATATATATCTTAGCGGGTTTATATCTAAATTCTCCCACATTCCTAGCGGGTCTTGGGGCATCCAGGGTTGCTTATAGCATAAATCCCTACTGGCATATTACTTAGATTAATCACCATATGGAGGCATCTCAGAACTATGTGTCCGGGGTCCCGAGGGGACAAGACCGGCTGTGTACCGTGTGTGGACAACCCCACGCTGATGCTGACAGAGCACAGGTCTGCGGACCGTGTGCTGAACAAGTGCTGGCCCTGCAATCAGGTTTACCAGTAGCTGCATCTCGCTTCAATACTCCTGTCTCCCAGTGCTTAGATCTCACTCCAGATGAGTCGCACTCGAGCGGGGATAACCTAGCAGGTGGTGCCGCGCAGGTTACCCACGGCGGAGCAGGTGATGTCTGGTTTGGCAGAGCGCTTGGGTGCTGGAAAGAAACGGTCCCTGACGCCCCCTGGTTCTAGGTGTCCCACTGAAACTGAGGAGTCTGCTGCTATGTAGGACCTTGATCCTTCTGATGAAGGTGAACTGTTCTCAGGTTCCAGTTCCTCAGATAAGATGTCTTGGAGCCGTGAAAGTTCTGGCCCTGGTTCTTGGGGCCTGTGTGACACCGATGAGTTACTTATAAAGATCTTTGAAGCACTGTCCATCTCTCCTCCGGGAGAGTCTCCCAAGCCCAAGAGGGAGAGTTTCCACACGGCGATGCCGCGCCTGGAATTTCTGGAACAGGATAATTTGCAGACTCTTATATCTAAGGAATGGGAATCACCTTGTAAACTTACAGGGGTTCTGGGGGTCTGGGACTGGAAGTACCCTTTTCCCCCCGATTTGGTTGATCGATGCTCAGTACCTCCCGAGGTGGATGCACCTATTATTGGGGTTGCTAACCCTCCCTTCATGGCAGCTTCCACTCATCGTACCCTTCGGGATGCTGAGGAACGGCACATTGACAGATTGGCTTCCCACGCCTTTTCGTGTGCAGGGACGGCTCTGCGCCCGGTCTGCGCTGCGGCCGTCACCGCAGTGGCCGCCAGGACCCTTCTTAGGAAGATACTTGACCAACAGCCGGAGGCTCTCCCTTGGGAGGTCTTTAATGCACTGATTGTGATGTTTTTGTGAGGTTTATTCTCTCAGCGATGGATGACACTATTAAAATGTGTGCCAGAACCTCAGTTCTTGTGGTGGCTATTCGCCGCCTGCTTTGGCTGCGACAGTGGGGGGCTGACAATGATACTAAAAAGGCTCTTACTGGTCTTCCTTTTAGAGGACGACGCTTATTCGGGGCCCGGTTGGACCTTTTTGGAAGAAAGGGTAAGGCACCCTCGCGCAGAAGGCCGTCCCGGCCGCCTAGGGGCAGGGATACCCCTCCCTACGTTAGTGTCAAGCGAGAACCTGAAGTGTGCTTCCAACTTTTTGGAGTGGAGGCCCGCCTCAGGGGGGGCAGACAACGCCCTGGGACCTCCGGCAGGGCGAAGTCCAAATCTGCCAAAGCCACGCAAGCATGAAGGGACGCCCTCGCCCTGTTGGGCGAGGGGGCTGCCGCAGCACTCAGCTCCTATCGCAGGGCGCCATGCTCCGTTAAGGCTGTTACGGGAGATAGTCCACCTGGATGCAGAATGGAGTTTGCTGGTCGGTCCCTTTCTGAGGTTGTCAGGGTTCTTCTAGTCCCTGCTTTCCCTTCGGGAGTTGAGGCAGGCCGAGTCCGGCGTGCAGGATCTGGGCTCTCTTACAGGTTGGCCCTTGACTTGTGATTGTATCCACATACCTTTTCCCTCTGGGATGAAGCAGTCTGACCCGGCCGGGCATTCTGGACCTAGCATTTACCTTTTCACAGGCAGCTCCTACATGGTATTTACCTGTTGGGCCACAGGAGCTCTTGTCCAGTGGACCTCATGATGCCTGTGAGGATCTATATTCCTTCTTAGTCCCTTGTGCCTTCAGGACACCCAGGCTATTTCCAGACAGTATTGCAGGACCAACTCTGCGGATTGGGGTCTTGTCTTGGGTCCCTCTCCTGTTCCCAGACGGCTCACCAAGGCGAGTATGGGAGTGTTGTCTTGCACGTGCCCCTGTGACGTCCGCGCTAGGTTCTACTTGATTGTCATTTTTTTCCAATTTTGCATCAGGCCGTGTTGGCTATTGACTTGGGGCTCCTTGGGAGTCCTTTGGATTGGTGCTCAGGCACATCTCTTACTTAGTGTACCCCGGTTCGGTATCCCCCTACGGGGTGGCTTTTAGATGGGTTCATGTTTAAACCTTCCCTTCGGCTATTTGTGGCCTTAGTGTGGTAGGGGCCTTGCCCTCCTGTTTGTCACGCTACCTTCACCTTGCAGCTGGTGGGCCTGTTGGTGGCGGTCCAGATGCTGTCCTTTATTCTCAGATGCCCTTGGGGCCTGCGACACCTTAGGTTACTTATCCTGGACGGGGTTCCAACACCCCTGGAACTAGGTCAGTACGCTCCCCCTTGTTACGGGGGTTCCCTTTTGGAGTTTGTAAATTCAAGGAAGGTGTCAGGGGCCATCCCTTCCTTTTTGCCTTTCCCTGTAAATGGTCACCATGGGGACCAAGTCTGGCAGGTTGTCTAGGGGGTTTTTATTTCCCCCCCTTAAGGGGTTCCGTTTTCATACTGTTTTTCGGTTATCACATTGAGCCTTTAAGGGGCTCTAAATTGCTGGACTACTCCTCTTCAGGACTTGTCTTTTTGGGGACTCTCGGTCAGTCTGACGACAGTGGCCTTTCCTTTTTTATCTGTGAAGGTCTCGGAACAGGTTGACACTTCAGGATGGGTCTGGTTCTGCTCTAAGTGGGGGTTTACATTCCTTACTCTTCATTGGTATTGGCTTGTTGGCTGTCCTACTGTGCTAGGAGGGTCTATTCTAGTGTCTCACTGAGCCCCTACTGGTGCGGCCCTGTGGGGCCCCGTTGCTATTACAGGAACTCTGCCCTGGGTTATTGTCCTGGGTTATTGTCCCAAACCTCGCTAGCCTGGTCATGGGGGCCTAGTATTGCTTTCTGTCAGGACATTATACTCTATAGGTCTTAACCCTTTTCCCCCTGCTAGGTGGGGTTCTGCACAAACTTTGCTGTAGCAAGGGCGAACCGTTACGCTGGGGGCCCTAGGTGGCCCAGAGGGGTGTGGTTCGCTGATTCTGCTGAAGACAGTCGTACTGTATGCCCTCTTGCGAGGGCTGTTCTGCCTATTCAGGCTCCTTACTACGTCGCCCCTATCTACAGGCCTTTTTAGGCGATTGGACGGTTTGCTCTTCACCCCATTGGAGACGGTTATCTCGGGGTGTCTTTTCTCTTTTAGAGGACTAGGCCTAGCTCCCTCCTCTTCTTCTTCTCCCTTCTCTGCCGGCTATGTTGGGAGATGTCGTTCTAGTTGCCTTGCTGGGACTGGCTCTCTCTCCTGCGGGATGTTGCCTGATCCCTGGGTCCTAGAGTTATTACAGCACGGGTTGAGTTGGCTCCCCAACTCAGTTCTCTGAGGGTTGTCAGGGCTCGCCCTGTTCACCTACTGTAGAAGTCTAGTTC
Source organism: Gastrophryne carolinensis (assembly GCA_027917425.1). Classification (NCBI taxonomy): domain Eukaryota; kingdom Metazoa; phylum Chordata; class Amphibia; order Anura; family Microhylidae; genus Gastrophryne; species Gastrophryne carolinensis. The sequence continues at coordinate 201,359,597 of CM051237.1, forward strand.
AATCTTCTGTGTGGAGCATTCCTCTTGGGTTGCTCAGGTGCATTCCCCAGGGACCTCCTAAGCTCCCTTTTGGGGGGGTTACTTATCCTGATGCCCTGCTAAGGGTTCCTTGGGTCTTATTCAGGTTCTTGTCTGAACTGTTCCTTCTCTCACATCCCTCTTCTGGGGCGGTTGCTTCTTTAAGAAGAGTGCCATAGGGGATGGCTCTGTTAGCAGTCCTAGTCATTATTTATATACATATATGTTTATATATCTGTACACCATTAGGTGAGGGTGTTTCGCCTTACACCGAATTTGGATCCAAGCAGAGTTTTTATTCTCCTTTATTCCAGAGCCTCCGGCCTCTAGGCTAGTGTCTTGCTTACTCTGAGCTTAAGGGATCTGTATCCCTCTACAGGCGTTGGAGATTCCTGGACTGTTCCCTGTCCCTGGTTGGGATTATCCCCCTTGGGGCTTATAGGCGTCTCCATCCTTATGTAACAGGATTTGATTGCTTCCATGGGTGTAGGAGTCCTTTGGATTGGTCTTGCTCGGTTGGTTTGTCCCTCTGGGCCTAAAATAGACGTTTCGGCTCTTGCTGAGCCTTGTCAGCGTTGTTTTTCAGTATTCCCACCGTTCTCACCTGAGACCAGGGTTCATATTCCCCGATGGGGAGGGTTCTAAGGTTGCCATGGCTACCCTTTCTTTGCAGTAGCATGGTTAGGCGTTATTCTGGCCTACTCGTTTAGGGGAGATTCATTCTTCTCTCTTGGTTTTTGTTCTCTTCTACTTGTGCTTGGCTCGGGCCTTTCAGCACTTGGTTCTGTTGAGCAAGCTGACTAGTTTGCTGCTTGTGCTTCACTCAGCCTTGTAAGGTTCATAAGTTTGAGTTAGAGCATTTGCTCACGTTGCTCCTGGTAGCAAGGTTGCGGGTGACAGCGCTATTACTGTTGGCTGTGCCTTTTTCATGGGGATCCCACCCTACTTGATGTACACTGCTATTGGATGTCCCACATGTTATTACTACATCTGGAGCAGGACGTGCTGTATGCTTAGAATAATACAAATCTGTGAAGTACTCACCTGTAGAATTGGTATTATACGCATACAGCACGTCCTGCTCCACCCCACCCTGGTTTCACTTTGTTCTGGATCCCCTGTTTGGTGATTGTTATCATTATTGTTATTGCCAGTTTTGGGTGGTTGGTTTCTCCTGGCTTCTCTTTCTCACTGCTTTTCAATGCTGGGGATTTGTGAGAGGTCCTTCGGTATATGTAGGGCCGGGAGGAGCTTGTTTTCTACATGTCTGCAGTGCATGGCGCCGGAGGCGGAGGATTACCCACATGTTATTACTACATCTGGAGCAGGACGTGCTGTATGCGTATAATACCAATTCTACAGGTGAGTACTTCACAGAATTGTATTTTTTTTTTTGTTGTTGAAGTTGCTACTCAATATCTTTTCACATGTCCGATAGAAGCATGGCAGTTAGAAAAACACACTCCTCAGAAACTGAGCAAGTGCATCTATATTTCAAATTTTTGAAAACCATAAAACCAGGCAAGCCTTATGGCTAGCAAATTAGAAACCACTTTAAAATTCTGTTTAAATCCTTACCTAGGGGGAATCCCAAATCAGGATGCCCTGAAAGCTGAAATTCCTCCCAGCTCGCCATATATTCACCTTGTTCCTGGGATCCTAAGGAAGGGCTCTTACTACAATTTTTTTTTAGAATAGCATATAATTTAGATGGTGCATCTAAAAGCAGGCGCAAGTCCTCTACGTCACCAACTGGGCATCGGTGATCTGCACTGTGAAGGATCGTACCTTGTGGCCCTGTCCTATGTAACTGCTACGATGGGATCAAGCGGTACAGTCTGCGCTTTTTATTGTGTACAGTCCAGTCCACAGTCCACACAGACTTAGGGCAGCACGGGGACTGGGAAAATGTGGTCCATGTAGTTGCTGGACATGCAATGCGCTCTCACAACCCTGACAGGCTGCTGGGCTCTTATTTTTAGTATACAGTACGTCCTGCTCCAGATAGATTACTTACACTTGGGTTATCCTCCGCCAGATGCTGCTGCACTGCAGAAACATGTAAAACAGGCTCCTCCCGGCCCCTCAAATACCCGGGGACCTCCCACAAATCCCCAGATTTCTCTGCAGTGCTTACTGCGAAGACATGAAATTATCACTCTCTCGCAGGTGAGCGGGGCTATTAGCCTGCGGCCCTGTTGGACTATTCCCACCCGTCCTTCGTGTGATGTGCCTCCCAGCCTGGGCTGCGCTGGTCGGGTGAAGGTAGGCGGCACCATGCGTGCTTATGGAGCGCTGCTCCACCACAGTCCCCCACCAAAGGGTAGGCGGTATAGGCTGATGGTGAGCCTTTATGGGATGCCCCTCCTGCATTATTGTCCCATGCCCTGGTAGCGGTGGGCCCTGTACAAAGGGCCGCCATCCTCCCTCATTCTCCCTGTAGCCTTCGGGGGGAAAGAAAGGGGGGGTGTGTGGGTGTCAGTGTATCGTGATTACGTGCATATGGTCTTTTGTAATGTCTTTTGGACTAGTATATGTGGTGTCAGCCGCCGCGCTGACTTGTCTTTTTACTCTTGCAAATGCCACCGCCACGCACGCCTTTTCCTTCACTTGGATGTTCCGCGCCAGGCGGCGGAGTTACCTCAGACGCTTCTGTGTCCTCATTGGCTGCTTGTCACGGCTCCCTCTGGCCCGCCCTTCGAGGTACTCGGCGCCATGTTGTCAGGTCGAGCGCGCATGTGACGTTCTTACTTACCGTGGTCCGTAAGTGCCCTCGCGGGCGGCTTTATACTCATTGTAGTGTGTTCGGTTCTGACACCCTTTCTTCTCATTGTGTCTTTCAGATGGGTGAATCCATTGGCTTCTCCCGCCCCGGTGTAATTGATAGTCGGGCCTTGTAAAATTACTACCACTTCCCTAGCGGGTCATTGGGGCATCCAGGGTTGCTTATAGCGTCAATCCCTACTGGCATATTGTGCCTAATAATCACCATATGGAGGCATCTCAGGATAATGTGACCGGGGTCCCTTTGGGACAAGACCGGCTGTGTATGGCGTGTGGACAACCTCATGCTGAAGCTGACAAGGCATGGGTCTGCGTACCCTGTGCTGAGCAAGCGCTGGCTTTGCAATCTGGCCTGCCAGTGGCTGCACCTCGTTTCACTTCACCTACTCCCCCAAGCTTAAATCTCACTCCTGCTCAGTCGCATACAAGTGGGGATTCTCAGCCTGATGTGTCTTCTAGACTGCCTACGGCTGAACAGATTATTGCGAGGTCTTTAGCGCGTAAGGGCCCTGGTAAGAAGCGGTACTTGACGCCTTATGTTACTGTTTTCCCTATGGGATCTCAGGAGTTTATGAATCTGTGTGGCTATACCCCTTCTGATGAAGGAGAGCTCTTTTCTGACTCAGGCTCATCTGATGAGAGACCAAGGGGTCATGACGATTCTGGCTCTGACCCCTGGGCCCCGGATGACACTGACAGATTATTGACCCAGATCTTTGAGGTTCTGTCTATCTCCCTGGTGAGGCTCCCAGGCAAAAAGGGGAGCGTTTCCATACAGCAACATCACGTTTGGAATTTCTAGAGCAGGCACATTTCCATACCCTTGTGCTCAAGGAATGGGAGTGCCCCAGTAAACTTCCCGGGGTTCCAAGGGATTGGGATAGGAAGTATCCTTTTCCCCCTGAGGTGGTTAAATGTTGGTCATCCCCCCCCGAGGTGGATGTCCCGATCATAGGGCTATCTAACACCCCTGTCATGCATCCCCCTGATTCTACTACCCTGCGGGATGCTGAGGACTGGCGCATTGACCTGCTGGCCTCCCACGCCTTTGCATGTGCGGGAACGGCGCTGCCCCCGGTCTGTGCCTCTGCCATTACTGCTGTGGCCACTCGAACCCTCATCAGAAAAATGCTTGATAGTGCCCCTGATGATCTCCCTTGTGAGGTGTTTAATGCACTCTCCAGTTGTGATGTGTTTGTAAATTTTGTCCTATTAGCATTGGATGACACCATCAGAATGTGTGCAAGAACTTCTGCCCTCGTGGTGGCTATACGTCGCTTGGTCTGGCTGCGACAGTGGGGTGCTGACAATGCTGCGAAGAAGGCCCTTACTGGGCTTCCTTTTAAGGGGCTACGCCTGTTTGGGGCCCGTCTAGACCTGTTTGGTAAGAGAGGTAAGTTACCACAGCGCAGGCGGCTGTCTCTGCCCCTTCGGGGCCAGGGCCCCCCTTCTACCCCCTACCATGGTGTTAAACAGGAACCAGGGGTGTCCTTCGCGGGGGCTCACACAGATTCCTGTCCCAGGAGCAGTAGACAACACCCTGGCTCCTCCGGGGGGGCTAAGCCCAAATCCTCTCCCAAGTCCCCCTCAAGCATGATGGGGCACCCTCGCCCGTCAGGGTGAGGGGACGGCTGCGGCACCTTGCTCAAGTCTGGAGGCATCACGCCTCAGACCGGTGGATTCAGGAGGTAGTGTCCTCCGGCTACAAGATAGAGTTTGCTGTGCGGCCTCCCCCAAGATTATCAGGTCCCGGGTACTCCTGCCTCTGCTCAGGTGTTGGCGCAGGCCGTGCAAGGCCTGCTGGGTCTGGGGGTCATTTGCAGATTTCCCTTAACAGACAGAGGCAAGGGACCAACCTTTTCACAGTTCCCAAAAAGGATGGGTCAGTCAGGCCAATTGTAGATTTACAGATCTTCAGCAAATTGTCAAGTACAGGCGTTTTCCGCATGCAAACTCTGCGCTCGGCATCAGCTCCTTGTGCCCCGGGTGCTTCATGCCGTCTGTGAATATCAAAAATGCTTACTTTCACATCCCTGTGTTTTCAGGACACCAAGGTTCCTCAGATTCGCGTTGGAAGATCAACACTGCCAATTTGTGGCCTTGCCATCTGGCCTCTCTTCAGCTCCCAGAGTGCTCACCAAGGTGCTGGTGGGGGTGATGTCTCTGACAAGGGGCGTCTGCGTGCTGCCCTACCTGGACGTCCTCATCACTTCCCAGTCTCTACATCAGGCTAAGTTGGATACTCAGCTGGTGGTGTCCATTCTGGAGTCATTTGGATGGGTGATCAACCACCCCAAGTCCTCACTGTCCCCTTCCTTGGTAACTCCATTCCTAGGAATGAATCTGGATACAGTTCAGGCAAGGATCTTCATTCCTCAGCAGAAGGTGGACAGTCTGATTGCACAGGCTCAGTCCCTCCTAGCTTTCCCCGTCCCTCCACCAGGCAGGGGATGCAGCTGGTGGGCCTGATGGTGGCATGCTTCGAAGCGGTCCCTTATGCTCAGTCCCACTTGGGGCTTCTGCAACTTCTCCTATTGTCTCTATGGGACAAGGACCCAGCATCCCTGGACAGGGTCTGTGTGCTTTCCCCCCTGGTAAGGAGGTCCCTCTTGTAGTGGATGGACTCAAGGAACCTTTTGGGGGGCAGATCCTTTCTTGCCCCCTTCCTGGGAGACGGTCACCACGGATGCCAGTCTATCAGGTTTTGGGGGGGGGGGGGGTTTCTGGAAGTCCCTGCAGTTCCAGGGGAGGTGGGGCCCTTAGGAGGCCGATACACCTATCAATGTCTTGAAATTGGGAGCGATCAGGTTAGTTCTGGCTCGCTTGACTACTCATCCTCAGGACCTGCCTGTTCAGGGGCGCTCGGTCAATCTGACGGCAGTTGCCTACATCAATCATCAGGGAGGGACCCGGAGCAAGAGGGTCTCTGATCCTGACCTGGGTGGAGGCCAATGTTCCCTGCATATCAGCGGTATGCATTCTGGGGGGTCCCTCTGCAACAGGGTGTTCCAATCTCTGTGTCACCGTTGGGGCCAACCAGATGTGGATCTGTTTGCGTCCCGTCACAATCACAAGCTCCCGGCCTTTGTCTCCCTGTCCCAGGATCCTCTGGCCGTGACCACGGATGCTTTAGTAATGTCATGGCAGGACATTCAGTTTCTGTATGTCTTTCCTCCATTCCCCCTGCTAGGCAGGGTCCTGCGCAAGATTGCTCTGGAAGGGGTGCCAGTGATTCTGGTGGCCCCCAGGTTGCCAAGAAGAGTGTGGTTCGCAGACGTGGTGCAGATGGCAGTACATTCTGCCAGGGGTGCCAGATCTGCTCACTCAGGGCCCCTTTCGTCATCCCAATTACAAACTCTGGCTTTGACGGACTGGCTGCTGAAACCTCCATGTTGATGGAGAAAGGCTTGTCTGCCTTGGTGGTTGATACCATGGTGAAGGCTAGGAAGAAGACTTCTTCTTCCATCTATTATAGGGTATGGCGTACCTACATTGACTGGTGTGAGTCTAGGTCTCTTCCCTGTCGGGTGTTCTCAGTTCCCAGGGTTCTGGAGTTTTTTTTTTTACTGCATGGGTTGGAGTCGGGTCTCTAACTCAGTACTTTGAAGGGTCAGGTTTCTGCCCTGTCTGTCTTCTTTCAGAAGTCTTTTGTTCAGCATTCCTTGGTTCAGACTGCTTTCAGGGGGTTGCTCATGTGCGTTCTTCATGAAAACCTATGGTCCCTGTTTGGGATTTGAACTTGGTCTTGCCTGCCTTGCAGGGTGCTCCCTTTGAATCTATTCAGGATGCTGCTCTGGCTGTACTTACCCTCAAGGTTGTCTTCTGGTGGCTATTACTTCGGTCAGGCATGTGTCTGAGCTGGCAGCTCTGTTTATCCAGCCCCCATGCTTTGAGAGACACCAGAATAAGGTGGTGTTCCGCTCTAAGCCAGATTCTCTGCCTAGGTGGTGTCTGCCCTTCCTTTGAATCAAGATATTGTTCTTCCTTCCTTGTGCCCTAATCCTAGTAATGCTAAGGAAAGGGTTTTGCATTCCTTGGATGTGGTCAGGTGTCTGAAGTATTACCTAGTAGTAACTGCATCCTTCAGGAAAACTGATGCTCTTTTTGTGGTCCCTTCTGGTCCTAGGAAGGGTTTGGCTCCTGACAAGTCTACTATCAGCAAATGGATCCGTCAGGCTGTGATTCAGGCCTATTCTGCTAAGGGGAAGAGTCCTCCCTTCCGCCTTATTGCTCATTCTACTCGTGCTATTGGTGCCTCTTGGGCCTTCCAGCACCAAGCTTCTGTTCCTACCTTTTCAAGGTTTTACAAGGTTGATGTTCAGGCCTCAGCTGATGCTGTTTTTGGCCGCAAGGTTTTGCAGGCAGCAGTGGTTTAAACTGTCTGCTGTTACCTTTTTTATTGGGGATCCCATCCTACTTTATGGACACTGTTATTGGATGTCCCAAGTGTAAGTAATCTATCTGGAGCAGGACGTACTGTATACTAAGAATTATACAATTCTGTGAAATACTCACCTGTAGAATTGGTATTATAAGTATACTGTACGTCCTGCTCCATCCCACCCTGGTTTTTGCATTATTCAGGATCCCCTGTATGGTGATTGTTGTTAATTATAGTTACCAGTTTTTTTGGGTGGTTAAATTCTCCCGGCTTCTTGTTCACTGCTTTTCAATGCTGGGGATTTGTGGGAGGTCCCCGGGTATTTGAGGGGCCGGGAGGAGCCTGTTTTACATGTCTCTGCAGTGCAGCGCCATCTGGGGGAGGATAATCCATGTGTAAGTAATCTATCTGGAGGAGGACGTACTGTATACTTATAATACCAATTCTACAGGTGAGTTTCACAGAATTGTATTTTTACTAACACCAGTTAAAAGAGCCCTGTCAGCTCTGCAGGGTATATATATATATATATATATATATATATATATATATATATATATATATAAAATGGTCAGATACAAGCAAATATAGGTGGTAGTTGCAATCAGAATTTAGGTGCTAAAGTGATTGTCAGTTACCATTAGATGTTAGTCATTGGTTCAAAGCTACCACTGGGAGGCGTGTGGGTTTCCCAGTTCCTGGCTTCTTCCAACACAGTATGCGATGAAACTTGGCCAGAGTGCCTTCTGTCTTGCTTGAACATTTTAACCCCTGGTTGGTCACTCTCCTTCCCAGCCCCAGGGTGAATCTAGATCTTCTCCCCCTGGAGCTGCTAGGTTAAACTTCCAAACTTATGGATCATAACTTTTCAGCGGTGGATCATAGATGGGTTGTTCTGGTGTCACTGGATCCAGCCAGGTTCTGGTTACCCTTTGAGACTCTTTAAGTCCCACGAGGATGATTGTTCTGGCCCCTAAAATGTGAAAATGCAACCATTTAATGGCTAGGATGCATACTAACTTCATAACACAGCTGCTTTCAGGTCAGTAGCTTGCGTGTGCTACTGGTGGAGGGGTTGTTCATGCCAGATGGCTTGGTGCCCCAGGTAGCTGCATAAATTGTGAAATGTATTAGTGTGGTTGAGCTGAGGCCTCTTGCTGTGGCTGTCCCTGAGTTGCATGAGGCAAACAGTAGTTATGAAATGATATTTCTTGTCACAGGGATGTTTCCACACAAAAGTACCCCTGGAGTCTGAAAACCTCTCCTCACTTCTGTGACTTCAGCACCAGATTTGTAACAGAGCAGTAGTTAGATAAAGCTAGCAGCCAGCTCTTACCAGCCTAATTGTTGAGGGGTAAAAGCTTTTTGGCAAGACCTTCTACTGGATTGTGTAAGAAGATAGCACAGCTATGTAACGTATTTTTTTTTTCAAGGGGCTAAGGTGATTGTTTTATTTTTCTCACAAAAACCTACAACCCTTGGTTTTTCAGTTATGGGTAACGTTCCTAAAGAGTTTCTCAGTGTGATCTACATGGTGTTATTCTTTAAAGGATATTTGATTGAGCAACATGTAATTAAAATACATTAAGGTAGATACCTTGAAATAGAAGTTGAGTTAAAGAGGCTGGGCACAAAAAACGAATAAACCCTATATTCAATTATTGTTTCCCAAAGCTCTTCCATCCTTTTCTGGTGTGGTAATATTTACCGATTGCCTAGATTGAGTACCCAGCCATCCAGCACTGGTTGCCAATCAGAGTGAACGGCCGCCTCCTACAAGAAGGATGTCCACTTTTCCATACGCCCACTTCATTTATTGCAGTTGTCGAGAATGGATTGGAGGGAGGGAGGTTGGCCTTCTTGGAGAAGGTGACCATTCCCTCATCAATGGAAACTGGCGAAGAACAGAGAGTTATTCAGCCTCAATAATCAGTATGTTTTACCTCACTGGAACAGGACGGAAGAGCTGCAGGGGATAAAATGTGACCGTAGATTTTCTTTTTGTTCGTACCTTTAAATGTTAACATCTGCAATAAACTAATAAGTAACTGTGGTTTTAATGCATGATAAATATTTATGGCAGCAATAATAATGTTACATCAAAGTATATAATTGTATACATTTCTACAAATCATTGTATATATTTCTAGGAAGTGGACAAAAAGGGAATTTGGGTGCTCCAAGATTGATTACCCTAATCAAATAAATCAGTTAATTTATATATTTAAAAAAAAAATAGCTTGCACACAGTGAGGGCAGCAGAGCAGTGATCATTCTCCTAAAATACGCCTCCTGGAACAAAAGATCACCAATGTGAAAGCTGACAACTCGTCGATTTTTGCCTAAAACAAGTTTCATTCATTTCATATGATTCTTCATATCAATAAAAGCCAGAGACACTTACTTTTATTCTTCACTTAACATAAAGCCAGCACCCATCATCATCATCCCTGATACGTCAATGGTCAAGGATGGGCTGGCACTACCAGGACTGCTCCACTGGCAAGGAATTTTCAATTCTCTCTAGTGTTTAAATTATTGAAGTTTTATCACTTTCACAAACCCCTTTGGCGGTTACAGAATGTCATCTACATCAGAAATGATGACATAACCCAGGCCCTGGATGCCAAAATCTAGCAGACGTATAAGTAGAAAAAAATGCCTAGTCTAAGGTCAATGGGGTATCTTTTCTGTCCAGGCAAAAACAACCAATATTCTTCTGGAAAAATTATTCAGATCAAGTGTTTTCTGTATCCAGCTGTGAGTTTTCTACTTCTCTCACCTTCCAGTGAGTGCTACACTTTTTTGCTCCAATTCTCGAAGACGTAAAGGCTGTTTGCTTTCATTTGCAGCACAGGTGCCTGCCGCAGGGAGAGCACAATCAAATTGACAGACTGGGCAAACAGTTAAAGCAGAAATTGCCGCCAGTGTTCCTCAAAGTCTATTGGAGGTTAACTAGCTAACTTAAATTCACAGAAGACTGCTGCATAACAAATTCTTCTGTAGATTTGAAACCTAATGCAAAATTCTGCTTTGTACTTTATGATTAGCTTTCATAATTGTTGGAACCTGCTGTGCCACTTCCCCTCGCTATTATTCAATTCTGTTTTCAAATATATCAGCATTAGCCTGATGTGGGGGGTAGAGATCAATGATGGTGGAGATCAAAGTTGGGGGGCCTAAGAATTTGAAATCTGATTATAGAATCTTCCAGAGCAATTCCAACCCAGTACCCCCCTAGTGATAAACCCCAATCAAGCTCCCTCATGAATGGGATCACTTATAAATGTTACCAAAATAAGTAGGCCACGGGCCTTGTAACAGTATTAGCAAAAGCAAAAAGAAACAATGTATTACAGTAAAAATAACACACCAAACCCATGAGACCCCCCATGTTGGTTTCCCCCTGATCCTTATCACGTACCACTTCAACATGTGATGTATACCCCCTGGGGTACGTGGACTGCAGGTTGAGAAATGGTGTCTCGGATATAACAATCTTCTATCTTCATTTATAGGAGATCCATTGGATGCCCCTTGTAATCTAAGTCTTAAGGTCCCTTGTCTATAATAGTATGTTTACTTTGGTGGTTGGTTCTGGGGTAGATATAAGAGTATTTAGAAGTCATTCCAAGGTGCACTTGCCAGAAATCTCTTGTAGAAGTGTCAAAGATTAATCAAAAGTCCAAGGTGTAATAAAAAAAAAAAAAATCAATGGTTGGCAGCAAGGACCTAAAACAAAGCTGCATACGATAAACCAATATAAGGCTGCATCGAGAGCAGCTATCCGGTTATATGAGCACCCCTGTGGCCAGCACTTTTTAAATAGTGTCATCATGTAATCATTGTAAAGGTCAGATAGATAAAAGCTAAATTCAGGTATGGAATTGTCATAATGACAATCATTCAAATTAAAACAAATGTTTGTGCATGTCACTGAAAAAACTGTGCAGCATAGAGGCAGACTGGGACCACAGCCTTACTTATACCAGACCAACAGCCCTGCACATTTGGAAAAAAAACTGCATGCATGATACTGAATCATTTTCAGCACTTACATTTGCTCCTGCACCTACTCAAAGCTGAAATAGCGCCTCACCAACTTTCTGTCGCGTCCTGCCCCTCCTTATAACATTTTTAAAGGATAACTGCACTGGCAAAACTAAGAACGGAGAAGGAGACACACCAATGGTGCGTCAGAGAGGAAAGAGCAAAAAGAGAAAGAGGGAGGGGGGAGGGGAGGACACCGACAAAACGGCGGGTAAGGGACTCCCCCCGCAGCCACCCCCCCGATCACTACTGGAGAAATTTAAGGTATTCCGCAGATAACGTAAACTGATCCCAAGAACGCCAAGTCTCCCAGTGTTTCCCAAGGTCATCCCTGAGAGAGGCCGTGAGCTCCTCCATCCTGCAGATATCTCCAACCCGTGATAGCCACATAGCCCTAGTGGGAGGCACCGAGAACTTCCAGCAAGTGGGGATGCAGGTTTTGGCAGCAAGTAGAAGAGGGGCCAAGAGGGATTTCCCCCTAACCCGCAGGGAAGTGGGTGCTAGATTCAAGGGGTAACTTGCAGGGTCAACCCCCAAATCAATATCTGTGAGGTGCTCAACGATCACCATGTCTTTTATTTTGTCCTTGATCAAGCTGAGCCCTGCTACTGGCCTAGCCCATTAACCCCCATAATTATGTCTATAATCTAAACCAATGTCCTATTCCCTTATGAGGTGTTTATGTATGGTTTATGTTTCACAACAATCCGTTTTGGGGTACTGTAAATTGTGTTTATCTGCATTGTGTGACACAGCCTGAAAGGTATTCTCTCCCTTTGCTATGAAGCTCCTAAAAAGATCTGATGCAACCAATTACCTTCAGCAGTCACATACATAATGAAATGAAGTATACCTGTGTGCAATCTAAGTGTCACATGGCCTGTCAGTACAGTATATACACACCTTTTCTGAAAGGCTCCAGAACACCATAAAGCAAGGGGCAGCACTAACCAAACAACACCATGAAGACCAAGGAGATCCCCAAACACGTCAGGGACAAAGTTGTTGAGAAGTAGAAGCCGGGGAATACAAAGGCTCTAAAAGGCATGTGGGAGACTCCCTAAATATATGGAGGAAGGTGCTCTGGTCAATTGAGAACAAAAATTAACTTTTCAGCCACAGAGAAAAATGCTACGTCTGGAACAAAACCAAACCATCTCATCACACCAAGAACACCATCCCCATAGTGAAACATGGTAGGGGCAGCATCATGCTGTGGTGATTTTTTTTAGCGGCAAGGTTTGGGAAACTTGTCCAAGTCAGTGAGAAGAGGAATGCATACCCCCCAACCGTCACGGATTGGGCGGGACCGACCCGGATCGCATTGCGATTCCCGTGTCCCGCCTGGTTACCCTCTTACCGCGGGACAATCGGGGCTTATAAGGCATCGAGCCTTCATGCCCACCACGGCCCTGCATCCTCCAACCCGCACCCACAACCCCCTTCCCTTCTCCGTGCAGGAAGACATCTTCGCTAGTTAGCGAATCGGCTGCAGCTCTCCAGTGTGTGTGGGCGTGACTGCTGGAATTCAACGGGGAGCCGAGTGGGAGTGGCCACCACTGGGATTGGTGTGTGTGTGTGTGATTCACACTGTCCCTGCTCTCTGTATGATGAATGGAAGGCAGCAGACACCAGCTAAACTGAGCAGCTGGGATCAGGTTAGCCCATGTTAGCCCAAAGCTCAGAGCTAACTTTACTGGCAGACGGGAAGAGGAACATCCATCCCTTGAGTCTATAAGACTCTTGGGGGTGGTCTACCTCTTTATGATGCATCCCCAATATGGATGCCCTGCTGTGTGAAACTCCCTGCATTGGCCAGTCCACTCATCTAACAGCCTATTTGGGTGAGCATGCACTTTGGGAACAGAGAAAAGGTTAGTTTACAGGTATTCCCTAGGGATACACACAGCGGGGTATCCCTAATCGCAATGTCTCACCAGAAATGAACAAAACCCAAGATAGTGACAATATTGGGTTTTGTTCCTCTTTAAAGTGGAATAAAACCCAGGATTTTCACTTTTCTGGGTTTTGTTTCTTACACCCGGGGCATCCTGATTTGGGATGCCTCACCTTGTGAAACCCCCCATATTGCCCAATACAAACTCAACTTTTCCTGGTTATATGGTGAATGTGCGGGCTCTCTGTTTGCTAAACGGCTCTGTTCACAGCAATCGGGAGCAATGGCAGCCGCATCCCCAGCAGTGGGAGCGCATACAGCCTGACAGCCCAGGGATGCTGGGGATGCAGCTGATGATATTCACATTGCCGGCAGAGCCAGGAAGGAGTGAGTTTTGAATCTGTTAGATTCCAGGCCCAGCCCAGGTGAGTTTTGTTCCACTTCAATGTGGATGTCCAGTCATAGGGTAACCCCCCTCGCCCTGCCACCCTCCCCTGGTGCTGTAGATAGGTAAGGTGTCGATGGGTGTGAAATTCAGTGTGTTTAGGGGTGTGGTATGGGCGTGGCTAGGGGCATGTCTTAATTAGTGGCGCTCGTGCCCGTGTGTCCCTCTTTCCCATCTTTACAAGTTGGGAGGTATGGGAATGTGCTAAAAACAGGGTCAATGATTTGAGACTAGGATGGAGGTTCACCTTCCAACAGGACAATAGGGTTGATTCAGAGAGACAAAAAAACACTTTCGTTTTGTGTCGATCTGTTTTTTTTTCGTAATTTTCCCGCTCGCGTATGAGTGTACGAGTGATTCTAAGCATGCATCGCAAGCCTTCTGTTAAGTCTTCGTCCGTTCGTGTGCCAACGAAAATGTCATTTTCCAGCTTTCGATTTCCATTTATGTTACTCATGTTACAACGTAGGCTTTTGTTTTTGCCCTTTTTCCATCGTCTCCTCCCACGAATCCTTTACGTTTCCCGTTAGATTCTGATTTCCTTTTACAATAAATAATCGTCCAGACGAAAATCCTTACGACCTTACGCCGGCGCACTACAAACTTAACTCATTAATGTGCTCGCCTACATATTTGGTACACTCACTTCTGCTACAATGCTTAGCTAAATCACTTTGCGGTCTCATTCTTCTTGCATTTCCCACCCCTAAAACTTACCTAAATCACTTCGCAGTCAGTATATTCTTGCATTTCCCACCCCTAAAACGTAGCAAAATCACTTTGTGGTCAGTATATTCTTGCATTTCCCACCCCTAAAACTTACCTAAATCACTTCGCGGTCAGTATATTCTCGCATTTCCCACCACAAAAACTTACCTAAATCACCTTGCGGTCTCATTCATCTTGCATTTCCCACCCCTAAAACGTACCCAAATCACTTTGCGGTCAGTATATTCTTGCATTTCCCACCCCTAAAACTTACCTAAATCACTTCGCGGTCAGTATATTCTTGCATTTCCCACCCCTAAAACTTACCTAAATCACTTCGCGGTCAGTATATTCTTGCATTTCCCACCCCTAAAACTTACCTAAATCACTTCGCGGTCAGCATATTCTTGCATTTTTCACCTCTAAAACTTAACTAAATCACTTCGCGGTCTCATTCTTCTTGCATTTCCCACCCCTAAAACTTAACCAAATCACTTCGGGGTCAGTATATTCTTGCATTTCCCACCCCTAAAACTTACCTAAATCACTTCGCGGTCAGTATATTCTTGCATTTCCCACCCCTAAAACTTACCTAAATCACTTCGCGGCCAATATATTCTTGCATTTCCCACCCCTAAAACTTACCTAAATTACTTTGTGGTCCTGCGAATCTTCATCTATAAATATTTCTTGCCCCATTTGTTTTGTGGTAACCAACCCTTAATGAATGTATATAGAAAAGGAAATGACACAGAAACAGTTTTTTTTTTTTTTTTTAATCAGAAATGCCACTTTGTGTTGGCCTTTTTTTTTGTTAAATATTTTGTATAAATATTTAACAACTTTTTTATTATTTTGAATAAAATGTAACATTTATAAATGTTTAAAATGTTTTAAAAATGTAAAAAATTTAAAAACTATATACATAGCAATGGCAGGACCCAGAACATTATTCTTCTTCATCTGTGGTCCCCAACGAGTTGCGCAGCTCCTGCATCTCGGCCACCAACGCAAGGACCCTGGCACCCATTTGTGCCACTCTGGCACGTGTGGTCCCTGTATAAAAAAGAAAAATACATTATTTGTTGGCAAATACATGTTTATCAGCTGTGGATGGAATGTTTATTAGGTTGCAAGCTAACTCATGAGGCCATAAGAGGGCATATGTCATTATGCTAAGGAATTAATCAAAGGAAGAGGGCATATGTCATTATGAAAATCCACCGAAATGCCACAGAAAAAAGCCATCGCTAGAACACCTGAAGCGAGTTTTTAAGAGGCCAAAGGCCCTCTCCACAACGGCCTGGGTTTTGCGGTGTGCCCAATTGTAGGCATCCTGGGCCGCATTCTGTGCCTGAAGGACGGGCGTCATCAGCCAGGGAAGAAGCGAATAGCTGGAATCCCCTGAAAGAATAATAAAAGACTTACATAAATTACACATTCAAAACAAAAATTTATGGACAAGCGGTCGTTCACCCTGACTAAGAGCCTATCTTATATTTTAGCCACACCCTGTACATACAGATTGCTCACCTAAAAAAACAGCCTAACACTATCTACTGCATGTTCTGAGCCTTTAAAGTGGACCAACACCCACCGGTGATCGGCCCGGGAATCTATAAGATCCGTCGGCGCAAGGAGAGGTGAGTTCGGGGGGTTCGGGGGGGTTTCACACAGCGGGGCACCCCGATCGGGGGTGCCCCACCGAAGTGGACCAAGACCCAGGATAGTCAAAATCCTGGGTGTTGGTCCACTTTAAACATCAAAGATGGCGGCTGAGGGCAAATCAGGCAGGCTGCAAACAGGAATTGGCTTAGGACTGTGCTTCTCAGCATTCTGGGATGTCTTACCTTTTCAGGACCCCAGATCTGCTTTGTCTAAGGAAAGCACAGCTCTAACCCGACCCCTGCACTTTATCCTGCTCTCCTCTACTCAGTAAGTGTCATGCATTTGAGCAAAGATGGCGCCGACCCTATCATAAAGTCAAGAACAGAATTGCAGCCGAGTGTGGGAAAGAATAATAAGTAAGTTACTAGAAACTAGAAATATATTATTTTTAAATGCTGGGAAAACAGTTTTTAAGGGTTTGTGTTTTGCTAAAGATCATGGTTAAGGTCCGGTTTAACATGTCATCAAGGGGTAAAAACAGCCATAGGTTCAGACATGGGTCATCAACTATATTCATAGGCATACATTGAAAAGTGAATGACGTTATTTGCGGAAACTTACCAAGGAGCCATCCACCTAAGAATTCTCCAGACTCAAACCGACGGAATAATCCAGATCTTCGCAAGATGTACGCATCATGGGATGAGCCTGGAAACCCGGCGAGGACACTAAGGAACCGCATGTCCGGGGCCACCACTGTTTGGACATTCAGTGAGTGGCCCATTTTGCGGTTCCTGGGAAAAAAGAAAAAAAAAATATTAGCAAGGCAAGGTAAATTACTCAAACAATAACTCCTAACACCCTCCAAAAACATGTTGGCCAATACAAATAACACTAACTAAGTATATAAGTAGTTTTTAGAAAAAAAAGGATATGTATGTTGGATCAAATAAAGATTAACATTCGAACGACTAATTAAAGTCCACATGAAAATGTTTGGCTAAGGCCGACATTAAAAACATTGCTGAAGCTATACACGGTCAAATGGATCACAGGGACAATTTCCAAGGAGGGATTAAGATATACACTGTAAGCTGTTTCACGGGGACAATTTACAAGGAGGGATTAAGCTATACACTGTAAGCTGTTTTGCAGGGACGATTTACAAGGAGGGATTAAGATATACACTGTAAGCTGTTTCACAGGGACAATTTACAAGGAGGGATTAAGATATACACTGTAAGCTGTTTCACAGGGACAATTTACAAGGAGGGATTAAGATATACACTGTAAGCTGTTTCACAGGGACAATTTACAAGGAGGGATTAATAGATAGTTACAATACAGTTTGTCTAAACTATATAACAAAATGACCGATTGAACTTACCTATAGATGTACTCGTCGGCTGCAGGAGGGACCAATGCAATGTGGGTGCAATCAATCGCACTCATGACGTTGGGCATGTCGGCGATATTATAAAAAGCCAATTTAAGCGCTTTCCAGGCCACCATGTCGTCCGGAAATAAAATATATTTCTGACTAATGGTAGCCATGCCATCCAAAAACTTGGATAGCGCACGGCTCAGCATAGGCTGGGAGATCCCCACGGAGAGGGCACCCAGCTTCTGGAATGAGCCGTTCGCCAAAAATTGCAGGCAGCTAAGCATCTTGGTCATACCTGAAATTGCTTGCCCCTTCCTCGTGGTGCGGGCTAACCATGGCCGCAGCTCACTATACAGTTTATGGAGGGAAGCGTGATTAAGTCTGGTCAGCTCGAACAACTCAACGTCATGCATGCGATCGATATGCATGCGTCGCCGGTGCAATCTGGCCTCGGCCCTGCTGACACATGCAATGGCCTGTAGCTGAAGGCGCTCATATTCCTCCACAAAGCCGCAAAACATGGTCAAAGCAAGCAAGCCGACTGCAAAATGGTCCCGTAAGTGGATCGCAAATGAAACGGTTTTAGAGGGCGGTGGTCCCTCGGCAATCAGCTCTCTGAATGAGACGGAAGCCCATACCAATAACGTAAGTTATCTGAACGAACGCAAAATATCAGATTTTGATGGGAAAATGATCCGAACTAACGCAAATGATCCGATTTAGATTTGTTCATCGAAAGCGCATATACGCATTAGCGGGAACGAACGTACGAATAGAAAATGGAACAGAAAAACCCCAAAAAATGACAAACACACACAAAAATATACACAGACAGCTACGAAAGTCCAGACGAATGTTTCTCTGAATCGAGGCTAATGACCCAAAGCAAACTGCTAAAGCAACACTTGAGTGGTTTAAGGGAGAACTTGTAAATTTATTGCAATGGCCTAGTCAAAGATGAAACTGATAATCTGGGGTCAAACATGAAGATTGCTCTTCAACAACAGAAACCATCTAACTTGAAGAAGTTGGAGCTGGTGTGTCTTGGGGTCCCCAACCCTGTCCTCAAGGGCCAACAACAGGCCAGGTTTTGCAGATCTCCACATAGATGCACAGGTTGAAGATACACAAAATATGAACTATTGGTGAGCTATTGGGCACCAGTGTCTTAGGGAATGGCCACACAAGATGTGTGAGATGAGTACTGCGGATGGTCGGGTTGAGGAGAGCCCCTAGCCAGGTAGCCATGTGGGCTACAGGGTGCAGGCGGCACTGGAGCATTGGAAAGCGCTACAGCAAACAAGAGTTAATTACCCCCTTGTGCCTGTGTCTGTCCTGGAAGTTTACAATTGGTGGAGGCATGCAGTGGGCATGTTGTTAGGAGCAACCTCAGGTGAAAATGGCTAATGACTGGTGGCAACAATTGTAGGAGGACTGGCAGCATATTAAATGTAATAAGTGATGTGTTGTGGGCTACAGGGTGCAGGCAGCAATGGAGCATTGGAAAACGCTACAACAAGCCATGTGGGCTACAGCGTGCAGGAGGCACCAGGAGCAAGGCCAGCTAGAGGATGCTTTTAAACTGGGTGAGATGGACATCAGGACTGAATCGCCCTTATATGTACTGTGAGTAGGCCTGTGTGGCCAAATGAAATTGGAACTGTGAAAACAGTTTGCTGTAAAGAGCTGATGTTGCTGCTGTAAAGTTTGCTGAAGAATGCTTGCTTAAGTTGGATTTGTGGTTGTCAAAATAAACTATTTTGAGTTAATTACCCCCTTGTATGCCTGTGTCTGTTCCCCAAGGTATGCAGTGGTCATGTTGCTAGGAGCAACCTCAGGTGAAAATGGCTAATGACTGGTGGCAACAATTGACTGGCAGCGTAATAAATGTAATAAGTGCCAGCCAGTTAAAGTGACCGCTGAAAGAAATGTGTTGTGTGAAAGTTTTATGGGTCCCCATTAGCAGTGTGGCTTAAAGGGAAAGCATTTCAAAAATGTTATGGCCGAGTCTGGACAAAGTGTGCAGCTAGGACCTTGAAACCGGAGGTACCAAACGTAGATAAATGGTGCGGACGCCACTGTGATTAGGAGAAACAAGAGGAGCAGATGTGGCCCGATGCACCAAGCGTGGATACATGTTGGGGATGCCACTGTGAGTATGTACATGTGGAGCTGAAGGAGCCAGATAATTTTGTGTGTAAATCAGCAGAAGTGTCCAACCTGAAAGCCATGTGTGTTCCTGTGCTATGCAGCTCAGGCATTAAAACCCAGAGAGTTGGATCACAGAGGGTTAAACCTTGCTCTGCATACCAAATCTTTGGCCAGGGGAGACCAGGAGTTTTATGCTGGACTGATGGCGATATGGTTAGATGTTCCTGATGAATGTTGCTTAACAAAGACTCAACCAGCAGTGGTTGCAAATGCTGAAGTGGCAAAGCCAGTCAGATTGCAACACATGGTAAGCGACCCTATTGCCAGATACAATGTTCAGCTGAGAAAGTCTCCCTACGCAATGGGTCCCAATGCAGTTGTAGCTTTGTCCTTTGGTGATAAAGGGGTTACAGAGATGATTAGTTAACTGAGGGAGGCTGAGTACAGTGCATTCAGCATGGTGTGTGATGTCTAAAATGAACTCCAGGTGCAGTACTGAAGTTCTGAATGTAAAGCCTGCACAAGGCAAAATAGAAAGTGATAAAGCTCTGTGTGTATCAAAATGTAAGGAGGAAATGCATTATGAATGGTATATTGAGTCTGTATTACCCGAGACAATGGGTTGTTGTGTTGAGAGACCACTGAAATTGTGTATTTCTGACAACGCCTGTGATGTTGAAAGTGGCAAAACTTAGTTGGCAAAACCCAAATGACTGATGGTGGAACATATTCACTTGCTGCTGATTCTTCACCAGTAATAGGAGTTGCTGAACTAAACCAAACTGTGCAAATGATAAGAAAACTCCATTCCATGGCAGGTGGTTGTTCAGAGCTGGGTATAGCTGACTTATGCCAGGCAATGAAGCAAGTAGGAGAAGATGGGTTATACAGTACTATTCTGGCATCTGTTAGCCTGGAGGGTGCACAAATGTTTGTTGCCTTATTACAAAAGTTTAATGTAGAACTAAATGCAAATGTTGATGAAAATGTCTTTGATGTCACTGAAGCTGTAAAGCAGTTCAATATTTGCTCAATATGAGCATAATGCATACCTTCCAATTTTTCAGGGTGGGAAAGAGGGACAATTGTTAAATGAAGCCACCCCCTCAGTGATTGATGGATAAGAGATGGGGTGTAACAGTTACAACAATTTAAACATTTTAAATTGGCAAAGGAATTTTATTGGTGCAGATCTGCATATTAAACCTCAAAGAAGAACAAAGAAGGACAGGGGGATATGGACTCAAAAAAGGGACAGTTACTCCAAATCATGGACAGTTTGGGAGATATGAAAAGGTGAAACATGTTGCTACACAATGCAGATGGTGGTCTGGAAAGTATTGTAGGGGCTCAAATTGCAAACCCCACTTTGTTTCCCATTACCAGTCAGACAGCTGCGGTAGATAATCTAAAAGCAGCCATGCTAAGTGAGTGTCATGTTTGGGGCCCAGGTGATGGCTCTGGGGCCTAGATAAACATGGGTGTTACAGAGCAGTGTCCAAGGAAACGCTCTGTGACCCTGAGAGTGAATTAGGACAAGAGATGGGCAGATGGACTTGGGAAAATAGATTAGTTGCTATAGGCAACAACATTAAGCCTGGGGAGAATCTCCTTACTAAAAGTGAGACAACACAGGTTGAGGTTACTGGGCTGCCGAGGGAGGTTGCTAAGCCAGAGGACGCCTTCTTAAAGAGACAGGCACAACTTGATGAGCCTTCTGATCGTGGGGAGCGTAATAATCTTGGATACTCTACAAAGGTTTTGAAGGGTTCTGAAAGCCCTGCGCATAAGGGAAATGTAAAAATGCTGGAAGAATTCATCAGACCCAAAACCTTAACTCTTATTAAGATAGAGGCAGACTGGGAGTCTGAGAAAGTAACCATAAGGTGCCCATTGGATAATAAGACAGCTATAAAGGAAGAGATGACAAAGGGGTGTGATACAGTGGAGTCAAGTGTTACAGTACCTGCAACCAGTATAGGGAAAGATTTACCACAATGTAAAGGTAAAACAAATTTGGACTGTGGCACCACTACAATAATCTATTAGTGGTCAATAATAAAATGGTGATGCTTCCCCCTAGACTCAATGCACAGTAGATCAAACAATCACCAACTGAAAAGAGTCTATAAATGGGACACTGACACCATATAGCTCATATAATATGAATAGATTTTGTTTGCCACAAAATTAATTAAAAAACACAAGACACCACAAAACACCCAAACTGGACCATGTTGGTACAGGTAATAATTAATAATATGCTGGCGGATTAGGATCTCATAAGCATAAATTAACAAATGAGCCTCCCCACAATCACTAGGAAAATCACACGTAATACCAATGAATAATAAAAGCAGTGCAAATCAATCTCAAAAATAACACCAATGAATCATAAAAATATCAAAAGAATAGTGCAGGTCAATCTACTAATAATACATGCATTTAAATACTAGTAAAGTGCCAATATACAGTGCATCTCAATCTGATTAATATGCGCATTAAAGTGCCAATGTGCAATGACCCCAAATGACTCCTCAAACCTTTAAGGATCAACATTAAACAGGTCCAGGTGGGTGAGCCCGCTGCCCCATGCGCTCCGCTGTGCGCCTACAACTTCTCTAGGGGTGAGAATCACTTACTTTGTCCCTCCTTTTTTAAGCCCCGCAGCCCGCCGATTGATTTGCACTGCTTTAAATTGGTATTATGTGTCATTTTCCTAGTGATTGTGAGGAGTCTGATTTGTTCATTTATGCTTATGAGATCCTAATCCACCAGCATATTATTATTAATTATCACCTGTACCAACGTGGTCCAGTTGGGTGTTATGTCTTGTGGTGCCTTGTGTTTTTTAATTAATTTTGTGATAAATAAAATCTATTCATATAATAGCTATATGGTGTCAGTGCCCATTTCTAGATGTAAGGGTACCTGTTATGATCTGTACTTGTTTAAAGATGTTGTGAAGCCTACAGATAAAGTGCTAAGGGGTAGTATATCTGATTGTACTCTTCCGCTGAGCAACATCCAAGTGACCGGTGGCATTGAGGATTGATTGTTGGTGAATCTCAGCCAGAGATGGGTGTCTCAGAGTTACAGAGAACAAGCAGAGTTTGAATGGGAAGGTAAACCTAATTGAAGGTGTTAATGAAACAGGGATTAGCTCTGATCAAGCAGTAGAGACGAATCACACTTTGCTTGCAGGTATAGTGGAATGAACACTCAATGTTTGTTCGCCCTGGTGTTACACTCTTGGACTGTCAGAGTGAAACTGGGCCACAGATGGGCTGAGCAACTGACGGTAACTTGGTTGTTGCTGTAGGAAACGGGGTCACACCATGTGCAAAAGTGTTGTCGGGTAATAATGAGAATGACAATGTGTTGGTTGCCGAGGGCAACAGGTATTCCCAGACTAAGAGAGCCGTGGTGCTAACAAACAGTGTTATGGAAATTGAGGTAATTGAGTGTAATGCAGCACTCTTAGGAGACATCCAGATGACAAAGGGCAGTGCAGATTCACTAAGCCTAAGGATCTTCAGTCCATTTAATCTCAGGTTTGTGTAAAAAGCCTCTGCTTTGACCCCAAACATTTCATGATCTCCCCAGAACATGTGAAAAGAAAAACAAGTGTGTTATCCATTGGGTTTGAACAGAAGTGGGGGGGGGGGGGGGATATGTAGAGATGTGACTGATGAAAAGGTTAACAAATGGTTAAACTCACTGAACCAGGCCACAGAGCGAAATAACAAGTTGAACTTTGTGGATGTCAAAATAAATCATTTTGAGTTAATTGCCCCCCTTGTATGCCCCGTGTCTGTGCCCAAGAAGATCCCGGAAGCTTACAATATATGTAGTAGCTGACAGATGCACTGTGAATATATTATTTCCAAGATTCGAGATTTGACAAAAATAAGCTTTACATGCTACAGAGCTGCCATTGAAATGCAATATAATACACTGACATGATAATCCTGACCTGGGTGGGTTGGACTGAATCCTCTATGACCACATACTGTGAGCAGACCCAGCCATCAATCAGCTTATAATGGACCTGGAGGTGTTATAAGCCAAGAGCAAGCAAACCCCCAGGCTCTGAAGAAAATAAAGGCACAATACAAGCATATTCCTTCCTCCCCCCAAAAATAATCAGAATAAAACTGGATCCTCGGCCTAGCCACCATATATTGGTAGTAGTTGTGTGGGAGTAGATAACTCTCTGAACACTTGAAATGCAGAGTGTGAATCCCTTCCATTAGAATAATTATGCAAAAGGCCAGACCTCTCAAAAATATACAGAGTGTGAGCAGATCCCTTCCCCAGACTCAAAATTGAATATGCAGAGTGTAGGTGAAACCCACTCTTCCATACCCAAACTTTAATATGCAGCAGGCAAACTCATCATTCATCCTTAAATTTTGATATGCAGAAAGTGAGTGGATCCTCTCCCCCTAGGCTCAAAATGTAATATGCAGAGTGCTCAAATCCAAAATATGAGATGAATGGAATCCCACTAAAAGTGGTAAAACACCACTTCCCCACATGACAGACAAACCAGCTGGCAAAGCATTTTTTTTTTTTTTTACCAGAAATTGCCCCTTCTGCTGCATTTTGATTTACTACTTGAATTCAAGGCCTTCCTTTCGTGGCCAGCTTGAACAGGTGAGTGACTCCAACTATTGCTATTAATTAGGGGGGAATGAACATTGGTGAAGGATGTGGTGGATCCATAATCCTTTGTATTACAACTTTCTTCCCCCATGGCTAGCCTGTCAAACCTACAGTAAGCTGCAAGTTGTAAGCTTTAGGAGAATATCAGAGTGGGTCTCTTGAGACAAGGATTTGCTTAAGAAGGTTCCTGAACGTTTTTCTTGTAGGTCTTTTTGTTGCCTTACTTTCAGCAAGAGTTTTTACTTTCAATAGATTTTAATTATGTTTTTTGAAAAGTGCAGGTACAAAGTTATGCCACCCCAGAAAGAGAAATCAATTATGCATTCAATACAATGAACATTTAGAACATAAACACATGTATTCCTGTGTATTCATAATTTTAAGTATGCTGACTGAATCAACAATACCTAAAAGACAATGTTTTCAGCCATTCAACAAACCAGAAATTGAAACTGAGAAAGCTACCCGGTCCCCACATCCCCATCCAAGAGTGGGGATGGGAGACCAGCAACCACCCAGCCCCCAACCCAGGCTTCCCACAAATGACTTGCAATAGAAATTTCAATAAGGATCATGGCATAAACCAATCTTTGAGGGATATAATACCTCAGAAAGAAAAGGGTAAAAAAAGAGAGAGAGTTAGAAGGACCAGGGGGTTCCAGGGTTAAAGAGTTAGAGAAGAAATGATAGGGGGGTCCATTGTTCTAAATGGAAAGGTTGGAGTAATTTGCCCATGGCAACCATATGGGGATACATTTTATCATCTGGTCTTTGGAGATGGCCGAGAGCTTCTCGATAACAAGAATCAAGTTGAGTTCTCTCCACGCCATCCCAATATCAATATTCGGTTGTTTCCAAGCGCATGCTATCGCTAATTTGGCTGGCATGAAAAGAAATCTAATCAGGGAGGCCGTATGTTTGGAAAAGTGGATTAATTAGTTCAAGCAGGTCTATGACCTCATTTCAGAATCGGCTACTATAGGACAAGACCACCAGACAGGGCACACATCTCCAGGTTCCCACAGTTCCTGAAGCATTGCCCCGACTATCCAGGGAATGCCCTGGCAATTCTGATGGGTACCAGATACCAGTGCATAAACATCTTATAGCAGGTCCCTATTATAGCCATATTCTAGAAGCCCCTGGTAGAGCCCCTAGCCAAACTCCCCCCACCTCTCAGTATCCATAGTGAAATTGAGATCCCTGTCCCAGGCTAGCATATAAGGGAGTTTGCCAGGAATTTCACAGGGGGATTCATATATTAGCGAGAATTTATTATTGAATCAAATTGGTGCGGGATTAGAAGAGAAGCTAATTTTCTATAATACTGCCTAGCCAGTACACTTAGACCTGGGGCTGAAAAGCTCTTAATCTGTTCGATAGCTTTACACTTCTCCTCCTCAAGAGAAATCTCAGGTTCCATAACCATTCCTTCTGTAATGCAGATATGTGTTTTATTGAAAGGCTTTAGACTGATCAAGAACCGAGGAGTTTGCATATAGTTTGGAATAAAATATGTTAAACTCCTTACAGACCCTCTCAGGATTTTGTGAAAAGGACCCGTCTGATAGCCTCATTTTGGGGAAAGTAAAGGATTTGGTTCTAGTGGACAACTTGCTAAAAGCATGCCTGGCTTGTCCAGAGAGTAGAATTTATGTCTGGACCATACAAGGTCCTTTTCTGCCCCAGTGGTGAGCAAGAGATTGATTTCTGTCCTCAATCTCGAGTCTTAATGCTTTAGTTGGAGTCTTTTTATGTTGTGCTGCGAGGGAGTCTAATAGAGCCAATTTCTCCTGCATAAGTTTCTTTGACTTAATCTTGAGTCTTCTAGTTATTAGGATAATTTTACCCGTAATGAAGGCCTTATGAGCCACCCAGTTATTTAAAGGGGACATGTCCTGGGATTTGTTTTCAAAATACCAAAAGAGCCTCAGTAATCTCTTCCCACACTACCTGATTAGAAAGTAATGGTTCATTAAGTCTCCGTCTGTAGGAGTCAGGTTTCTTCCATAAGTGTCTAACTGTACTAGCAACCACAGCATGGTGTGACCAGGGGGCCTTAATAATCTTGCAGGAAGTGACATTGGGGATGGTATGGGAGTGCACAAATATATGGTCATTCCTGTAATAGGACTGGTGGGCCTGGGAGAAAAAAGTGTAATCTCTCTGCAGTTCCCTCCCTTTTTTCCCTTCATAAGTCTATTAGATCTAAAGAATGGAGGGTCCTGGCCAGTGTGCCCCTAGAGGCAGAGGGCTGCCTCAATCTTGGGGAACCCGGAGATGGCTTCTAGCTTCTACTCAGCCATCAAGTTTGCAATTTCCAACATGCGCATATATCTTTATTTTGGGGACGTGGAAAAGGTCCTCCATACGCCCGTGACCTGACACTCGACCATCAAACATTTAAGCTTTGATATTACATATTTAGTTTTGAGAACCAATTGTCAGACACTGCAGGCAACACTGTAGGCAACTATTTGCCTAGGAATCTGCTTTAGGACTGCACCTTGGGGTGGGAGGTTGAATCTGGCCCTAGGGGGGAGATAATCAAGCGGGACCCTTAATTTAAGTCCTGACATTTGCCTTTTAGAATCTTGTACAGCAATGAGCAATAAGTGCTGTCAGCATATCAACTTGAAGGCCCCTGTGAGACTACAGTGGAACTAATGTAATATGATTTAATACAGTATTAATAATAGGGGTTTATGTGAGGATGCTGAGGGGTTTAACAGCTAACAATGAGGTGCAACAAAATTGAATGGCAGTGCCCCCCCACACCTCCACATGTGCTTTAAAGTGCCAATGCTGAGCCACTCCTGTGTCCTCCTAGTCACATCACTAACTACTCTGCTTTTCTCTCCAGTCTGCAACAAGTAGGTACAGAACTCGGGTAAATTCCCAATGGGGGTTGCCGATTCTACTGTAACATCCTGGGATCACCCATACCCAATGCACATCACTAACTACTCTGCTTTTCTCTCCAGTCTGCAACAAGTAGGTACAGAACTCCGGTAAATTCCCAGTGGGGGTTGCCGATTCTACTTTAACATCCTGGGATCACCCATACCCAATGCACATCACTAACTACTCTGCTTTTCTCTCCAGTCTGCAACAAGTATGTACAGAACTAGGGTAAATTCCCAATGGGGGTTGCCGATTCTACTTTAACATCCAGTATGTCTACTGGGAGGCCATCAGAAAACACTGCTGCAGCCTGACTCTACCAAGCAATGCTTCCACCTTCCACAATTTCCGGCACTGCCACATTACAGCATCTCTGCTCACATGCCACAAAACAGCCGAACATGACCCCCTACCTAGGACCTAGGACATCAACATGCCTTCATCTGAAGGCATCCTCTGCCTGTCCCAGTTCATGAACCTAGATATAAACCTAAATTATAAGTCTTTACACTAAAAAGAGAGATTACAGTGTCAGTCTAGGCAGCTGTATCAGATGTTATTTTGAAAAGATGATAGCCATACCTTTGTGAAATAGACAATGCCAAATAAATCTATATGTGAAAAATATTTGGCCTTCGCCTTTTGATTTGGTTTACTTCATTGTAAGTGAAAACCAGAACCCTTTTTTAATTTTTTTCCTGCCACACAAATCAAGTGCCCCAACAAAGAGATAGCCAGGGTAGTAATAAAAATGGTAGGGGCAGACTGTATGGATCACACACTTTCCGGTGTCTGTCTTCCATGTGTCTTTTTACTTTATTTAAGGGATAAAACAATTAAACATCAGACTGGAAGACAGATGCACTAATATATAATTGTAAATATCTTCCCACATGCTAACTGTATAAAGCACCAAGTCTTATCAGTTTCCAGATGAATGCTGTAATGCAATACTTAATCTGGGCACATCTGTGCCAAATGACACCTTGCTGAGTACAAAGCAAAGTGAATAGCTGAGTCCCAAACAATAGACAACTGTTATTTAAAGCCTAACTCTGGAAAATATTTTCTTCTCAGGGTCAGGTAAATGTATATATTGTTTTCTATTACGTAAATCAGAAAGCAAAAAGCCATATTTTACTACTATAATTTTCACCTTTATCCCCAACTCAAAGTCTGAGGCTTTCTCCCACTTCAGACATTTTAAAAATGTTCATGCAGCCCTGAAACAGGCTCCATTAGGATTAATACTAGGGCTTAATGTAGACCTCAGGTCACCCCACTCACTAAGGTCTACTTGATGCTCCATTGAATTTTAAAAGCTGTTCCACATTCCTGGCTTGTTACTAACTGTGACCAATAGGGTTCATCATCGACGCATGCATGCAGAGCGCAGCCCCTGGAAAACTCTTATTGCCATCCAGCGGGCATGTGGGACTTGCTTGTGGCATAGAAGCACTGACTAGGTAATCATTATGCTTGATGTTTGTGATTTCTATGAAGCTCTCAGCTCCACATCAATTAGACTGGAGGTCTGGACCAAAACCCACCCTGGAGTCTATGAGACTCCAGGGAAGGCATACTCTCTCCTCCTGAGGGATCCAGATTCAGGATGCCCTGCTGGTTCAAACCCCCCAGGTCGCCCAAAAGATCACCTTTGTTCTCGGTCCAACGGCACATACGCGAGCAGTGGCCCTTTAGCAGAGTGCCTGCCTGCGACAGGCATTTGTGAATGGTCACTGGCATGCTCTCTGTTAAAGGGTAGCGGGGGATGTGGCCAACACACTCTGATTTGCAAGCATTAGACACGCTCCTGGGCGAAGGGGCTGGAACGGATCCAAACGTGCTGATTGGACAAGAGGGCTGTGCATACACCTTAGGACCGGGGAAGGGTAAGTGAGATCAGGCGACCTTGGGGATTTCACACAGCGGGGCAACCCCAATTCTGGGTTTTCGTCCACTTTAAGTGGACAGTCATCCTTGTTCCCAATGCCAGAGGGATGGACAACACAGCAGCCCTGAGGACAGCTGCATGGTGTAGGTCCACTTAAAGTCAACTAAATCAGTATTTAAAAAAATCTTGAGGTAACACATCTTAAATGTCCTGCTAAAGTCAGAGTTAGAAACATGTAGCATCATCGTAAGTTTGATAGAACTTCCTATGTTCTTGATCCTGAACATTTTACATGTTAATTTACATAAATAATGTTTCTATTAAAAAATTGAAATGTTGTATCTATGATGGCTATTTCCTATGTCCATGAGAACCTTCACACTTTCGGCTTAATTTATTTCTTATTGTGTAGCGCCACCTGGTGTACATCTGACTCTTTAGTTTGTAATAATAAGCTCTAATACGCTTGATCAGAGGTTCCCAACCAGTGGTACTAATATCACTGGTGATAGTGGACAAGACTGCAGACTGACTGACCTGTAGCCCAACCTGACCTGCTGCTACGTATACTTCACCTTCAAGTAAAAACTGCTCCAAGAGTAGATGAAAAAATGATGTGCATTTATTGTATTTTCCACAGTTTAGGTGGCTGACAACCCACCTTTACCACCCAGGTGGTTCTTGATACATTTGGAAAATGGAAAGTGGTAGTTAATTAAAAAGGTTTGAGGACCCCTGAGCTAAATAATAACACCGTCTTTTAAATAGTAAAATATATTAGAATACTTATTCACAAGTCGATAAAAGCAGATCTAAATTAGAAAATTACATTAGGTCATTTATACCAAATACCCCAAAATTACTATGAAGTCCCTCCTGCACATCATCCTTTCCACCAGTAATTATTCGGGTTTGCCAGGCAGGTGTGTGAAAATGTTCACATGCCCCGGTGAACCCATTTGGCTGCCATTGGTCATATGGGGCATTAAAATAGCATAGACCTAGAGAGCAATCTAGCTAGATTTCTGATATCATAAATTAGGATGTCTCGGGGTAATGGTTAACAGTAATTTAAGGTCCTTTTTGACTTACAGTCTGTTTTGGCATTGTTTATTAATAATAATTCCTTACACACTGCCCCGTTATATACTGTATGTTGGTTTAAGACAATGCGGTACAAAACATTATAAATATATAGTTACATATGTAAGACGAAATAGAACACATCAATCCCTTTAAAAGCCCTGTATATGTTGGCCCATGGGGAGGCAAAAACTAAACTTAAAAAGACAATAATATTTAATCAAGGAATATAATTTATCCTGGCTCCTCTGATTAGGGGAACTTTTTTAAAAATTTGGTTCGGACAGTTCACTGAACTTTATCACAAAGTTTGTTTCTAACTGAACCACTAACAAAATTACAGCTAAATCAATACCAGCATTTTGGGGGCATTTTTTTCAAACCGAAAGTGACCTGCGATGGGAGGTTATGGGGCTTGGACACTCGGGATGTTTAGCAGCCCTTCATTCCTTTCCCCACACTGCCAATCGGAGTGTACCGGGGAACCGCGGTAACCAAACGGTGCACCACAGGAACCGGCCAGGGCAGCCCCTGAATCACCCCCATGGGCTATGGACTACCCTGGGTCTCTAACTCCACTCGAGTTCATCCCCAGCGAGGTATCTACCTCTTCCTAGGGTTTTTTTTTACATAGGGCCACCTGTTAGGGTTTAATAGGGGCATCCACCACCTGCCCCTCCAGTTGTCAAAGGGGGCCTTGACCAGTTGTCCTTTTAACTGTGTAAGGACATTTGCCCCAAGTCTTTGGAAAGGTGGCCATCCGGGAACAAATGCACACTGCAGCCCCAGCAGCCACAGTCTCTCTCCGTGTCTAAAGGCATGTGAAAGTGGGTAACAGGGGCATCAGCAGTCTCTCTGAGTGCCCAAAGGCATGTGAAAGCAAGTGGAGAGTGGGTAACAGCAGCAACAATCTCTCTGAGAGCATAAGGCTATTTAAAGCCTGTGCAGAGTGGGTAACAGCAGCAGACTTTCTGAGTGCCTAAGGCTTGTGAAAGCAAGTGGAGGGTGGGTAACAGCAGTAGCAGTCTCTTTGCAAGCCTAAGGTTTGTGAAAGCCTTGTGTAAGGCTTTTGCATGGTGGGTAACAACAACAATTTCTTAACATTATTACTCCAGCAAAAAGAACTTTGTTGGATATACTGCATAGACACCCAGGCCCCCATGGGGCTTTATGAGGACATTGCGTTCAAGGACATCACGGTTTATGTGAAAGTTATATGGGACAACCATATGTTTTTCACTTATTTTCAGGTATTAATGCAGTATTGGTTTGGAGGGTTTATGAATTTGTTTCACCAGGTTGGTTTATTCACATTAGTGGTGTTGGTCGGTGGAGTGGCAAAGGGTGTATCTATGAATTGGCAAGCAAAAAGCCTCACTGGTGGCTGCATTGGAGAAGAGTGTGGGATGCTGGACATGTGTAGAAGTCAGTGTAACAATTTAAGAACAGATACAAGTCGGACATCCAGGAGTACGTATACATTGGATATCCAGAAGTACTTATACAATGGATTGGGTCCTGGCATGGATCCCTATCAATTATATTTTGGTTTTGGTAACATATGGACACATTTTTTTATTGCACATTGGGTATCAATTTATTTATTATTTATTTATTTATTTATTTACAATTTATTGTTGTTGTAGTTATTTTGTTGCATATCCTTAGGTTTATAATACTTGTCGTAGGGTGGGCTTTAGTGAGGAGGTACATATTATAGGGGGTCACATATAAATGTTGAGTTGCTATATATTTTTTCTGTAGGGGGGTCACTATAGACTATCAGGCATTTGGTTTAGGGCTCTAGTCTTGAAATATGGACATCCCAATGGAGTTATGCCCTTCACCTTCACGTACCCTCAATATGGGATATATCCAACTTTAAGATTGGGTGTATCCCCGCTTATCTAATAGGTTTACCTACCAGCAGCCTATTAGTTTTAGTAAGATTAGTACAGTATAACTTGCTTCCCGGGAGCTGTATTAAGCTTAACATAGGAGTCCCCCTTTACAATAACACTGGACGTAACATAGCAGAATGTTTGTTTTGCTCTGGTGAAAAAAATGTGTCTAGATGTAGTTAAGGATGTTATAAATTTGTAGTTATTCTGTGGTGAAGGAGTAGTGGCTATGAATAGATGCTGTTTATTTATGTTTTCCTTTTATACTTACCTTTTGTCCAGTGTTAGTAGATTGCCAAGTGGTGGTGGTTCTCCCTGGATGTTGGTGTGACTTTAAAGGGCCTCCGTGCCTGCAGGGGGAGGCACCCTGGCCTGCCTTTGCTCCCGGTGTTTCCATCTTCCAGTCAGATGCCTGGTGGCTTGCTGACGCACTTTCGGCTGGGGTGCATGCGGCTAGATTCTGCTCAGGGCCGCATGCGGCGTGGCGGGCGAGAGAGGCAGGCGAGTTTAAAAGTCAGCAGTGCTAACATACATGTCACCACCCTGAGGAAGTAACAGTATCTGCTGTTACAGAATGCGTGGGGCACTGAGGAGGGGCAGGTGGTGGACCACAGAGATTGGTGATATTACTATTTTATTGCTAACCTTTACTTTGATTCCTCTCCTCTGGTCCTCTTATACTGTTTAATACATTAGATGGCTTTTAGGTTGCATTAGCACTAGCACTTTTTTAGTTTTATCTGACTGCTTATTTAGATATAGTACTAGCACTTTTGACGGTATTTACACGTGTTTTTTTATTATGAGGTTTATATTCGGTTCTTATTAGAGAGGAGTCAGGAGGGGTTTAAAAGGGTTTACTACTGATTTCTACTGGATAACTGTGGGTTCATGTCTGTGCTGCCCACCCCCTACTGTGTGTGTTTTTTTTATACACATATTTTGTCTCTGTCGTTGTCGTTGTCAATATATTCATGTTATTGGATTGCTGTGAATATTCAGTTATATTCAGTGGTACGTTTTTGTTATTGGCCATGTGAGTGTGCCTAGGCCACCCTCCCATAAATTGCTGTTTCCCTTTGTTGTTTTGGGCCAATCTACAGTGCGGTGGGTCCAGGAGTATTTTTTTTATCTCTGCAGGTATCATTCCCACTACTGACTGCACGGCACACTGTTTCCCTGGCTCCACCAGAATTTGCCCCTCCCTGACTCTCAGAAGGAGTACTTTGAGACCTAGCAGTATCCTCAGAATCAATGCTGCTCTTTTCATCGTCGCTAAACAGCGGTTCAGAATTGGTATACAATCTAAAATTAGCTCTCGGGGTAGGAGAGAGGGAGTTTCAGGACTGGACAAGGCCCAAAGGAACGTGGCTTCCCTTGCTATGGAATGGTGGTGTCTGAGGAACAACCCAATGTCTGGCTATGCGATTGGCCTGTGTAAACCAGTCCAAGGCGGCTGGATGATAAACGGAGCTCCACCCTGTTGCCACGACTGCTGCTGGCAACACCACCAGCCCTTCTGGCGCTGCTTCTCTCCCTTGGGCTAGTAGTTCTGCCACTGCCACTCCCAGTAGACATATGAAGAATGGCCAATGGTGTACCAATCCATAAGAAGAGGAGTAGAGGAGAAGTTAGTAACTATAGGACAGTTAGCTTAAAGTGGAGCAAAAGCTGGGATTTTTACTATCCTGGGTTTTTGTCCACTGCATCACTTGGCTCACATTCAGTTGTGGCGGACATGGCACGCACAGCTGAAAAGGGGAGCGAGCAATGCTGGTGCCGGTCGCACATGCGCCGTGGGCTCAAGGAAAAGCTAAGAATATTGGCCGACTTTGGGGATGTCACAGAGCAGGATGTCCCCACAGGAGGGAGTGGGCCTGCCCGGAGTCTCATAGACACCAGGGTGGGTTTTGATCCACTTTAACATCTATAATGAAAAAACTCCCTGTTAGACCCAAAACAGCACGGCTTTACTGAGGGCAGATCATGTAAGACCAATCTTATTGATTTCTTATTGACCAATCTTATTGATTTCTTCACTAAAGTGATGGATGAAGGTGGTGCTGTGGAAATCGCCTATCTGGATTTTAGCAAAGACACTGTACCACATAAAGAACTCATAGATCTCATTGAGGTCAGGACTTGATCCCTGGATAGTTCGGTGGATTTTCAGCTAGATATCAGAATTCTAGTTTTTAATCAGAGTGTTGCTGTTAATGGTCTGCAATCTGAAGAAAAGCGAGTTACAAGAGGTGTACCACAAGGCACTGTCCTGGGCTCCATTATCTCTAATATGTTTGTAAGTGACATAGGAGAAGGCTTAGTAGGAACAGTTTGCCTGTTTGCTGATGATACAAAGGTGAGTAATAGGGTGGATATTCCTGGAGTTGTCTGCAACATGGAAAATGATTTCACTTTACCGGATAAATGGTCAAAACAGTGGAAACTGAAGTTAAATGTCTCTAAATTCCCTGCTCTGAGTACCATATGGGCTGAACTGTGTTAGCCAGGACTTTGGAGGAGAGAGATTTAGAGATACTGATTAATGAAAGCTGCAAGATGAGTGGACAGTGTAGCCAGGCAACAGGAAAAGCAAGCAAGATGCTTGGCTGCATAGCTCGAGGCATCACCAGTAGGAAGAGGGAGGTTGTGATGCCGCTGTATAGAGCCTTGGTGAGGCTAGAGCTAGAATACTGTGTGCAGTTCTGGGACCTTACCTGCAAAAAAGTCATTATTCAAATAGAACGGGTCCAAAGGCGAGCAACAAAATTGGCAGTAAGACTTAAAATTTATCTTAGGAGATAAGTACCTTTGACTTGGGAGAGACTTAAAGAATTTAATTTGTACAGTCTGTAGGAGTCTGTAAAGAATGGAGAGAGGGGACATGATTGAGAACTTTAAATATGTGAAAGGAATTAATAAGGTTCATGAGGGAAGTGTTTTTAGGAGAAAAGTTAATGAAAGAACAAGGGGGCGCAACCTGAAGCTAGTCGGAGGGAAGAGGAGCAAGGAGAGTACATACACACATAAGGGCAGACTAGATGGACCATATGGTCTCCTTCTACCGTCAACTTTCTTTGTTTCTATGTTTCTCTGTTCCGAGCCCTTACAGTTTGGCATTGCACATGCCTTTTAACAAACTAGGGGGACATAATGGGGTTTGTCTACATTTTTTTTTTTTATGAACAACAACTTTCCACACCAGAGACCAGGAGAGGTAGGTAGATAAGCAAGTGGGTGTGCCCAGTTCAATGCCCTGACCCTCAGTATAAAGTAGTGGCCATGTGGATTAACTCTTGAAACTATACAGGTCTTCTATTAACAAGAAATTGCCACACCAGAGACTGAGAGAGGTAGGTAGATACGCAGTTAGATAGGTGAGTGTGTCCAGTTCAATACCCTGACCTCTGTGTAATGTAGTGGCCCTGTGGGTTAAATTTTAAAACATTAAAGGTCTTCTATGAACGACAACTTGCCACACCAGAGACTGTAATAGATAGGCAGTTAAATAGGTAAGTGAGTGTGCCAAGTTCAATACCCTGACCTCAGTATAAGGTAGTGGCCCTGTGGGTTAACTTTTAACACTTTAAAGGTCTTCTATGGGATACTCAGGACGTACTCTCTGAAAAGAAAGCACACAGCTGAGATATCTCCGAGTGTCCCCCTTCAGAGTAGCGCAGAGTCTGAGACTGGTGACCTGTGGAAATAAAGATTGGTTTACTCCCTACTCTAACTATTTCTGTTCCTAGCAATCAAATTACAGCTTTCCCTTTTTCTTACTAAGCCCCTGCAGATCAGCCTGTCAGAAACCAGGAAGCAGCAATGAGTTTGTGTGGGAGGGATCCTCGTAGTTATACCAGCAGCATGGTGTGACATCAAAGGGGGTGGCTTGTGGGGGCTAAAAGCGGATTGTCTGGCTGCATTGCATCATTGGTGACCCCCTGCTCCTTCTGCTTCCTGTGCCTTGCTCCTGGGTCACTTCCTGATGCCCTGATGACTTGCTGGCATCCAAACTCAGCCTATGAAACCGGGAGTACATTTGAATGACTGCTACAACTGAACTTTCCCGGAAGTTAGCTCTGAACTCCAGTTCTAATTGTATGTTTTGCTCATCTCTGATAAAAAGATACAGTGGCATAACTAAACATCACAGGACCCTGGAGCGAATATTAAATGAGGAATATACAAGTAAACCCTTTTCTGTCTTTGAACTCAGTCAGATGCAGCTAGTCAACTAAAGACTGAAACATTAGATATAAATGGTGATTACTCTTAATCAGGGCCCCCAAACATTCTGGTCTTGAGAGCCACATCCAACACTGAGAAATGGCACAATGCCACATTGAAACCAAAGAGTTTTGCGACACTAATGACTACTTGCAGTCATTATGCATATATAGTGGGGTCTCCCCTCAGATAAATAAGCACACTGTGTATGGATCCACCTGGTCCCCATGAGTGATATTTTTTAGCCCTCCTGAGTCAAAACTTTGTAGGACCAACCTTTAGCTTCAAAATTTCTACCAGCAAAGTTGGGGTTTGGCGAGTTCGGACGAACTTTGAATAAATGTTTGGGTTCAATGGGGACCTGACCTTTGGGGGGCGGCTTTAGCGGGGGGTGCTGTGACTTATCTCTGCCTGCAATCCTCTACCGTCAGAGGTGGCAGCATCAGCCTTTGTATACGACCCCAGTGGGGGCTACAAAAAGATGGCCGCTGGCTCCCATGGCTCAAAGGATGGGAGCTTACTGTTTGGAGGTCCAGACAGGCTAGAGGTCGGCACCGGGTGTTCAGAGATAGCAGCGGTACAGAGGGATGAGGCAGCTCGAGGTCAGGGTACAAGGCAGAGGTCGGCAACCTGGATCAGACGGAGAGTGGTCGATTCAGGCAGGGGTCGACAACGGAAATCAGACAAAGAATGGTCGGTTCAGGCAGTGGTCAGCAACGGAGGTCAGACAAAGAATGGTCGGTTCAGGAAGTGGTCGGCAACGGGAATCAGACAGAGAATGGTCGGTTCAGGCAGGGGTCGGCAACGAAGATCAATCACAGAATAACACAAGCCAAAGCTAGGTTCAAGGCGCTATCACAGGCACTGAACATTGTAACAATGATGCTTATATAGGGTAAAACCAGGATGGGAAAACAGGAAGGTGTGCGTGATTGGTGCGATTACAATTCACTGGCTGGTTCAGCAGGGCGAATAGCCCACAAGTCTCCCTCGGGCTCATTAGCCCACACATGAAAGGGGCGTACAGCCCTCACAGTGTCTTGGGCTCATTGGCCCTCTAACTGCAGGGGGCGTTCCTGCCCCTGCTGGGCTCAGAGGCCCTAAAACTGAAATGGGCGTTCCCCTTCACGCTGAGCCCGAGGAGGGCGGCGCGGCCGGCACCCGATCGAGGAGACGGCGGGGACACCGCTGGAACGCGGCACAGGTAAGCTGATTGTGACACCTAGTGCCCGTAACTGCAATAAACACAAGTTTGTGACTGTAACATTTACAAATGTGGAAAAGTTCAATGGGTATGAATACTTGATTATTTGCTGTACAGAATAATTTTAAATAATCCTACAAAGCCTATAGTTGTGAGCAAGGAGTGTCATAGGAGAGTGCACTTGGTGTAGCATAGTGGTGTGCTTATCGTGTTATACTTATAAAAAAAGGATGGCTCCCTTTCCTCCTGGGGCTACTAACCTGGCATACCAGGTAGAGGGGCTGGTAACCCACAAGTTAGAGGCCCCAAAGTCCCCTTTTTATTCTGCCGGTATATCAACTGGGGTTAATTAGGTTAGTTTAGTGTCCCTGTGGACCAGGGTAACCCACAACCCCTTGGTCAACCCCTTGAGGTCTTCCGCCTTCTGGAGAGGGCCTAACAGCCCTCCTCCCTCCGGAGCTCCTATGGCTGCCACTTTCAGGGCGGGGCCGATGAAGTCACCACCGAGTGTCGTCGAGGCACCCGGCGGTTCTGCTGTCAGATGCCAGTGACGGCTGGGCAGAGGAGGAGAGAGGTAAGCGATCCTCCGATCGCTTGCCTCCTCTGCCCAGCCATCACCGGCATCAAATCGCCACGGGAAACAGGAGATGAAGATTGGAGGTGAGTTATTAAAAAAAAAAAAATGTTTTCTTTAAGTTATTTGTAAAGTTTGTCTCTGTGTGTTTTTTTTACTGTTAACCCTTTGTGAACTGGTAAGGGGTCCATGAGACCCCTAGACCAGTTCACAAGGCTTGGGGGCTGGCAAGTCACCTGCAGCTAGCGGGTGACTTGCCATTAACCCCTGAGCCCCCCCATTACCTGCGTCCCCAAAGCCCAAGGGGGGGCAGAAGAGCTGTGGCCCTAGGCTATGCCATCTTGTAGCCTGCAGGGCCAGGGGCCACCAAAGCTGTTCTACAAGGGTTCTAACCCTTAAAATTCCCCCCAAAAATGGGGTCCCCCTCCCCGGGAGGGGGGACCCTGTGTCATTTTTTTTTTAAATTAACCCAATATTACCTGTAACCCAGTAGGTATAAAAGGCTTCCAGCAGCAGCAGGAGAGCAGAAGCCAAAGTGATTAGCGTGGGACACAGTGCTCTGGGATGCATGGGAGGTAAGTATTAAAAAAAACATAATAAAATATTTTTTCTCTGTTTCAGGGTGTTTTTTACATTTAACCCTTTGTTAACTGGTAAGGGATCTATGAGACCCCTATACCAGTTCACAAGGCCCTGGGTCTGGCAAATCACCTGCGACTAGTGGGTGACTTGCCATTAACCCTCAAGCCCCCCCTATTACCTGCTTCCCCAAAGTCCAAGGGGGGGGCAGAAGAGCCGTGGCCCTAGGCTATGCCATCTTGTAGCCTGCAGGGCCAGGGGCCACCAAAGCTGGTCCCTGCACCCTGTTCTACAAGCCCCCATAGTTGGTCACAGGCTGGTTAAGCTGCGTAGGGGGGACCTCACGCCATATTTTCTTTGGATTTTTAGGGTTTTTAGAAATGGTGTCCCCCCCGTGAAGGAGGACCCCACACCAATTTTTTTATATTTAACCCTTTATTATGTGGATAGTAGTTGTATTTTATTTGTAAATGTTATAAAGTGCTCTTTTTAGTTTAGGGAATGGGGGGCTACCGATACATATGTGGTATCATTGTAATCGGGAGAAATGGGGCTTTCACATGCAATATGGTTTTCTTTCATAAAATAAATGTTTTAGTTAAAATAAAGGAGACAATTTAAAATAAAAAATATATATATATATATATATATATATATATATATATATATATATATATATTTACTTATTTACTTAAAAATATATAAAAAAACTGTAGAAAAAATACAAACAAGACATTTCATATGCCATTTTCTTGGAAATTCCTGCAAAAATCACAGTTAAACATCACGCAAAATGGTGAAAAATATCCTGTCAGCAGAGGGTGACAAAATCTCAAGTAGGCTGGCAGTTAAAAGGTAACAGGTACCTATGCATGTTGGGTATTGTTCTGCTCGGGGGACCTTGCACTTTCAGATTTGTTTTTTCTTATTTGCATATTGACATTTTAGGAAAAGGTGTTTTTTATTCTGCTTTTTTATACATTTTTTGTGAAACCCTGTGCAACCTAAGAATTCTTCAAGATATTACTTCCAGAAAGATGAGCCCACTACAACAAGCTGGATACCCTTAGAAAGCTTAATGTGTACTTTCACGGAAACAATCCCCTTATTCCAAAGGGTTGTTTTGGTAGAAAAAGCACAAGGTGCTCATTTTGTCTGCAGAGCTGAAATTTTGAAGTAAAATTACTGTTACGCACATGCTTTACTTTGGGGTGTTTGGCAACTCTTTCCTTGACAGGACCTATGCATGTTGGGTATTGTTCTGTTTGTGGGACCTTGATTTTTCCGATTTTCAGTTTATTTCTTGTTTCCATATAGTTTTTTTTTTAGAAAAATTTGGTTTTGATTCTGCATTTTTTAGGGAAACCCTGTGCAACCAAAGAATACATTGAGAGATTACTTCCAGAAAACTGCTCCCATGTCAACAAGCCTGGTACACATAGAAAGCTTGAGGTGTGTACTTCCAGAAAATATATAGTTTGTTGGGGGTATTTCAAATGTAAAGGGTTGTTTTTCTGGAAAAACTGCAAGGTGCGCATATTGCATAGCATAGTTTTATCTGAAAATCTCCTAAAGCATTGTTTCAGTTTGGGGGAGTCTTCTGGGCAGGAAAGGGTGTCTACCAATACATATGTGGTACCGCTGTAACCGGGAGAAATTGGGGTTTCACACGCAATAAGATTTTATTTACAAACTTACATTTTTCATTACAAAAAAAACACTACAAATTGTAAAAAATAGTTTTTAAAAAAATTTTTTGCACGTATTTCACCCAAAAATATTGAGAATACACTTAGAAAATGGCAAACAAGACATTTCATGTTAAAGCCCAGGCTCTGCTTAAAAAAACAATATCACTTTCCTGGGAAATCCCTGGAAATCCCTTCAAAAATCACAGTTGAACATGGGGAGCGCAAAATAGTGCAAAATGGTCTGGCAACAGGGTGACAAAATCTCAAGGTAGGCCGGCGGTTAAAGGGTTAATTGCCTTTTTATCCCTTTTTTACATTGCTTTTACCCATAGAAGGGATCATTTAGCGTCTATTTAGTACTTGAACTTAAAATGAGGAAGAAATAGAGGTGAGTTGGTGCCACCAAGTGACAGAGATCTGAATAACATAACATTTATATGCTAACAAAAACTTGTGTTGAAAGAGGACCAAAGATTCGCCTGGGGTCCATTTTACTGGGGCATCCTGATTTGGGCTCTCCTCCATTCTGAATAGATTGCCAGGTGATGTCAGCCAATCACAATAGATTGTGTCAGCTGGCAGTCTAATCAAAATGAATGGAGTGTCGGGTGCCTCTGGCCGTGTGCTCCTCTCTAGCTGTGTTTGCCTGCACAGGCCGTTTAAAGGGGTGCAGAGGATACAGCCATGACCTGCGCTGTGGGATCGCTAGGTATACCAGAGTAACTAGGTGGTTTCACACAAAGGGGCAACCTAAGCTGCCGCGGAGACAAGTAATTGCCCAAAACCAAGGATCTGCCCTACTTTACAGGCACACCCTAACTTGGAATTCCCATGTGTGAAACGCCCAGGACAGTCAGTTCTCTTACCTCGCATTACGTTCCCATGTCGCATTCTTGTCCAGTCATAATAGATTGTGGTGTATAATAATGCCCAGATCTTGATTCTGAATGAATGGATTGCCACGGTGCCCTCCGTCGGCCACTCCCCTCTGGCTGCACAAACCCTCTGTCAGTCATTCAGACATGCTGCAGGGGTGGAGGAGTGCAGGTTTCTTACCTTGCTCCCATGGTACATGTGCAGGCTCTCATCTATTCAGCATTGATTGAGGTGCATATTTATACCCCGCAATCCAAGCTGTATGGTACAATTGCCAGGTGCCTTACGCTGACCGCTACCATCAGGCTGTTCCCAAAGCCAGTTAAGTCGGGTATCACTGCGCTCTAAGGCCCTTATTTAACAAGGGATATCGCCAGGTAGCGAATGGTGAGCGAACGGTAATGACGGTCACCGCCACGAGAACGCAGGCTCCCCAATCACACATTTATCAAGCCGATCCTGCTTAGCGACTGACAGAGCGCCAGATAGCGACTCATTCATCATTATTCCAGCCTCACCCCACAGCGCCAGCGAGCGACCTTGAACAGCGACAGGTATGACCTCTCGCTACCTGGCGCTCTCCAATGCATTTCAATGGAGCAATCTTTAAAGTGGACCAACACCCAGGATTTTGACTATCCTGGGTCTTGGTCCACTTCGGTGGGGCACCCCTGATCGGGGTGCCCCGCTGTGTGAAACCCCCCCAAACACCCGGAAAACTCACCTCTCCCCGCTCCCAGCGCCGACGGACAAGCGATTTGACAGCCGCTTGTCTGTGGCTCCTCCGCCGCAGCCTCCCGCGCGTCAAGAGGGCCGGCGCGGGGGCGCGCACGCCTAGAGGGGC
Source organism: Gastrophryne carolinensis (assembly GCA_027917425.1). Classification (NCBI taxonomy): domain Eukaryota; kingdom Metazoa; phylum Chordata; class Amphibia; order Anura; family Microhylidae; genus Gastrophryne; species Gastrophryne carolinensis. The sequence continues at coordinate 201,401,468 of CM051237.1, forward strand.
GCGAGGGAGGCGGAGGCGGCCGGCGCAGAAACTAAGGTAAGGGGGTTTGGGGGTTTTGGGGCCGATCACCTCCCTCCCCGCGGGACATCCGAGATCGGGATGTCCCGCGGGGAGGGAGGTGATCGGCCCGAGGGTGATGGTCCACTTTAAATATTCTTAATTAATTGCTATTAATGTTTTTTTTTTTTTTTTTTTTTAAATGTCAAAAATTCTGTGACCACTTGTGCAATGTTAGATATTTTTTTTAAGGTAAAAAAAAAAAAAAATATATTTGTGCAGAATTGATATTACAGGTCTGATATTAATGTATTCATATTACAAAATCTTTTGAAAAACATGTTTTTTTTTTCACAAAAAATATGGTTGTTTGGGGGTTAAAAAACTACTTTTAACCCATCGCCGCCAGCGCTCTGGGGTTTAAACAAGCATTTCACAGCGCAAGAATTTTTTGAGCGTGATTTGTTAATGAATATGCTGGGAGCCGTTCGCTATGGCCATTCGCTGTCATGCGCTCCCATACAGCGCGGAACCTGTCAAACAGCGACTCCTAACCCCGTATTCAACATTACCGCACACCGACTGAGTCGCTGTCAACAACCGAACAACGGCCAAGCACAGCGAATGCTAGCGGGCGCTGTGAAAATAACGCTACTGGCGCTCATCTGTTGCTACCTGGTGCTATTAATGAATCGGCCTCTAAATATCCATGTGCAGGAAACAAGTTATAGCCAACACTCCAGGTATTCAAAGATTTTGTTTATATCCATATCATATGTAATACAACAAAGTTTCAGGGTTGTACAGAACCACTTATTCTGGGCAATCCATAACAAACAAACCATTGTGTTGGGTGGAGTGTGCACGACAGAAGAGGAATGTCGGGCATGGAATCCTGAAATAAGAATACTGGCAGCCCTGGGGGACTGGCACAGCAGGCTATCCCGAACAGGATGCTCCAGAGGGGGGTTTCATTCCGGGTTTTGTTTTCAATTAAATAGGGAAGAAACCCAAACCATGGAGCATTATGTCCCTGAACAGCCTTGCAGGCATAAAGCAGGGAATATAGTGGCTGCTTACATGCCCATTGCTACTAAATGTTTTGAAAATTTTGCAGCAACAGGCTAGGAGTTCTTCTCCACCTCTCAGAATTCATATACATCCCTGCCATTTTATTAAAATGACATTATAGGCAAAATATTAGATTTGCGTAACGCAAGTAAAGCATCTGCGTAACGATAATTTTACTTCAAAATTTCTTCTCTCCTCTTGATGCATGCAAGGAACTGCATCTTTCATGTATGCTTCAGCCTGCTTTATATTTTTTGATAAGTCCTAATAAACATTAATCTTTCTGTTGGGCCTCCTGAGCAGCAGAACTTAACTCCATAGCAATCTAGGGGATTTCACACAGCAGGGGGAGAAGAAACAAAACCTGGGATAGCTGATCTGAACCTCAATACTTGTTACATTGTTGCCGGAATTCTGTTTTGTGTTCACGTTTTTTATTTGTGTTTGCGCCTGTTTGTTATAACATCCCTGTTTCAAGGGATGCTTTTGTGGCCAAGGCGCAGCAGGCAGGGCATTTTGCAGCCTTCCCCCCCCCCCCTCTCTCTCGTACCAGAGAAATGTCAAAGGGGCCTTAGAGGTGCCATTATTGGATATATTTTGTGGTAACGCTGAATCTGCCTGTGAACACAGAAATGCAGAAATGCATAAAAGAGGGCTAAAACAGGCAGGAAGCCAGGAGCAGATCTGGTTTACCCATGTTCTATCAGGGCTAACCTGTGTGAGATGCGGAGACTATACCTTGTGATTAGGTATTTTTTGTGGTGTAGGTAATTTACAGGTTGAAGCCCAATAGCGGTGCAGATAGCGGTGTGAGATCTTCATCATCCTTTTCTTTGGACATGCTCTGAACACATATTTGACTGCGGATCAGCAACGCCATTTTCTCCACTAACGGCCATAGTGGGATAGTGGGAGGATCAGAGGTGGATTGTTTCTCTGCTGCTACTGTTTTGCTTTGATTTTATTTGGGACATGTGAGTGCAATACTTTGTTATTAAAGGAATCATTTTAATATAATACAGAATTGCACTAGATTTTATCATGCTCTCTTGCATGTGTGTGTCTTAAAACCACAATATCACAATCACAATACCGGTTATTTGATTGGGCCATTGGAACATGATGATTCGAGGAGTGATTTTTATGTGAATGCTATATCTGCGCTAACAGCTGGTAAGCAGACAACTGAAGGTGGTGGGTACTGGTGGCTCTTTGGTCCAAATAGCATGATCCTTAGGGGGCATCCAGATTTGGGACGTCCCTCTGTGATGTGACACGACCCTTCACCACAAAGGGGCCCAAGGGCCCACATAAACCTGGAGCCGGTCCTGGGCACAGTGCATAAGTCATTCAGCAGCTCACCTAAACAGGGCTGCGCTCTCCATGCCTGTAAGAACACAACTGCTTCCGAAAGAGGAAACAAGGCAAAGAGTAGTGGCACACCCCCTGAATTCTTTTGCCATAGACCACCAACAATAGGGCTAAGCTGGTGGTCTAAAGCTCCGCATCATCAGACTGTGGACACTGGGAGACAGGAAGAACAGCCAGAGTGATGAGAATGCCTGTGTTACAGACCCCGGTCATTATGCTGATTATTATCCGGCATCACACAGCCAAGGGCCACGCCCACTTGCTCCAGAAGAGACATTATAAGGTGAAAATGTAAACCTTGATATCTCGGCCATTTCTTCTTCAATTTAAAAATGGGAATCGGTTTAGGAGAGTGCCAAGTGTAGCCCCACACAATGGTCTAATGATTGCCTTTGCCCTTTGTATCCCTTTTAACATTTATTGTGGGCAAGCTGTTTAAAGGTTTTCTAAGAGATGTTTTCCTGGAGTGTCTCAGTGAAAGTAATTCCTTATCAGCTTGGATTTACGAGGAATCGCTTCTGCCAGACAAACCCACACTGGATGTCATGTATCTTGATAGGTATAAAAGATGAGAAAGACTCGGGGAAAATGTGTGTATATGGCTTAATAATCAACAGGAAACAGAGAGTGTACATACTTAGGTTGCATCACTGTTACTAGTGGAGTACCACAGGGTTCAGTGCTGGGCCCAGTTATTTTTAAGGCTCCGTTCTGTTTACACCTCTGCAGTTTCTCTGCGTTGCTGCGCTACATTGCAACCCAGTTACAATGCAGAGAAAACACTACATCATTTTAGGTGGATTAGTTCACATATCTGTGCTGCAGTGTAACAAAAAAGTGCTAAAGACACCTTTTTCAGCGCAACAGTGCAGGTCAATAGAAGTCTGTGGCAACACAAGCGCAATGCATGTATAACGCAGTGTACCTGTGTTGCACTTCTGTTTCGTTTGTGTTGTCATAGAATTTACCATTTACTCATTGTGAAAAATATTTTTCTTTTCAAAAATGCAACACAAACGCATTTCCAATGCTTCAAAAGTGTAGGATTTGTTTTGATACAATGCACCTTTGGCATACTGAAAAAAAACCCGCTCTTAACGCAGCAGAGAGGTGTGAACAGAGCAGATTTGGGATGCTCCACTGTGTGAAACCCCCCTGTTCACCCTTAAAAACGTTGCTCCAATAGTGCATGCTTATGTGCAGGCTCACATCCAATGAAAGATGCCTGCGCTGTCATTTGGCCGACGGCTTTCGTGTTGCTTTCAATGGGGAGCTCCAGTCCCAGACATTCAAATCAATGAGCTGCCTGCTGAATAATGTTGGCACAGCAAGACGGCTCTCATTGTGCTGTTGGACCGAGGAAAGAAGTTTTTATGCGTGAACTGGGGAGTTTCACACAGTGGACCACTCAGTGGTCTCCAGTAACCCTTTAGCTACTGGAACTCAAGATTGTTTTCCTCAAATCTGAAAAGGTTGAATTAGTGCAGAAGGGGTTAATACTCTTATATCTGCCTAAGCTGATCAGATGATTAGCAAGCTAGAGTCAGGAAGTCTCTGATCTGTAAACACATCGTTGCTAGGGAGAACCATTTTCTTTTATAACACAGAGTTGTAAACAAATAGAAAACAAAAAAATAATAGAGAAGCGTAGCACATTGATTACATCATATTGACACACATTAATGAAGACTTTTAAAGATGCCAACGAAGGTGGAATTACCCTTAAAGCTGTCAAGGCAATCAGGATCATGGGGTGCATGAAGAGGGCCAAAGTTGCCCATGACCAGGGCTTCATTTTACCCCTCTAGAAGTCACCCGTCAGACCCCATATGGAGTACTGTGTACAGTTCTTGGGCACCTGTGCAAAAGAAAGACATATCAGAGCGGCAACTAAATTCATAAATGGAATAGGCGTTGGGGGGGGGGGGGGGCTAGAGCACCCTGAATGAGTGTCAAATGTATATTTAGTTTGGAAAAGAGATGGCTGAGGGGTGATCAAATAACTATGTATCAAAAAGATAATATAATAAAATATAATATACAAAAATCTGTCTCAATTGGCAATCTATTGTGAATGAATGGAGTGTTGCGTGCCTCCTGCCGTGTGTGTCTATCTAGCTGTGTTTGACTGCGCTGGCCATTTAAACTGGTGCCAATGTTTACTGGGGGAACCATACTATTTATACTACGTTACTATTATTGCAAGAGATGTGTATTTAAAATGGGTCAAAACCCACGCTCCAGGCACTGGAATCTAGAAGATTCCAGGTCTGGCCACTAGCCTTCCCCCGGGGCATCCTATAGCAGGTTGTTTGGCTGTGTGAAACCCCTGGGGTCACTAGTAAACACGCCTTTACTGGCCCACTCCTGTGACAATGCATCCCTGGCGCTTTCCGTCGCCCGATCTGAATGGCTCGATGCGGGGGCGCATGCATGCAGCACTGCTCATTTAGACTAGTGCCAATGTATACTGGGGAACCATACTAGATACTATGTTACTGTTATCACAATACACTGGGTATGCAGGGGATGCAGATGTGAACAGTGAGAGCCGTCTGCCAATTGACGTAGTCACAGCAGACAGCTCTCATTGGAGGAGAGCCCACGTATGCGCCATTGGAGCCTGGGAAGGTGTGGTTTCTCTGGCTTCCTGGTGGAGTTTTACACAGCGGGGAACCCCGATTCAGTTGCCCCGGGAAAAAGCCAGCGCCCAGCTCGGGAATCATTTAGATTCCAGGCCAGCAGCTGCTGGGTTTTGTTCTTCTGTAACTACTGTGTATCAGAATTATACCCATTTGTCCTTTGACATTAGCGAATGTTCACTGTATTTTTTGTAACATCGTTTAGTTATATTACCTCTTGCAACATTTGGTTGCTGTAGCTCGGTATTCTGCTGCCACCTACTGGATCTAGTTGTGAATGCAATCTGCTGTCTCGGGATGGAGGATGTTGCTACATTTAAAGGGATATTCCAAGCAAAGGGTTAAATTATCCTGCTTTCTGCTTTCCCTATGCTGCCGACCTTCCTTCTTATCTAGTGCTCTGTCCATCCACTGGCTACCAATATATCAAGGAAATCAAGGATTCTGGGACTTGTTGTCAGTAGTTACTCAGGGCCAAGAAAATTGCTCCCACTTTAGGATCACAGACACACAGGAATATAAGAAATATAAGAAACTTGGAAACAGCATGCTAATAACTAAATCACAGATATGGGGGCACAATCCTAACACAAATGTTTATTTTGCATTCCAGAAGTGGAAAGCAATAACGCAGAACACCAAAAACCTGACAGACAGGCAGTTTTCTTTTACGTAAGGAAGGGTGTGTGTGGAGGAAGACCAGTAGAACAAAAGGTAATTTAACTTGACCGCACATTACTCGAACAGATGCCAGTGGGGTAAAGTTTGTATATTTTTTATTGCTTGGAAAAAAACTCCCCAAAACTCATTTGCCCCATCTGCATATATAATACTAAATCATTATCAGCTCTTACATTTACTCCCATCCACTCGAAGCTGAAACGCCACTCCACCAATTTTCTTCTGTTCATGGCCATCTTGGAGCACCCGGGATGTTTCTTCCTTTCCCAGAATTCCAGCTGTGCTGCTGCTTGGACTTAACCTATGTATCCGACAATACAAAATGGCAGGAGACCCAGTGGCTCTTTCTTTTTGCAATCCACTGGCAAATCCATATGACACCACAGAGGAGGGGAAATTATTAGGGATGAGCGAACTTTTGAAAAATTTGATTCGGCTGATTCGCCGAATTTTCCGACAAAATTTGTTTTTCGGTCCGAATTAAATTATTAATATAAATATATATTTATATAAAATATTAATATAAATATTAAAAACAGCTATTTCTGAGCTTCCTAGAGCCTCAATAGGGTTGTAAACCATTCTGCCTTGCTGTAACACGCATAGGATGGGTGCTGGGTTAGTGAAAAAATACTGTAAATAATTATGACTTGCAGATCAGAGGCATCGCTATTAGAATGGCAGAGCAGCACAATTGCAGAGAGTTGAGGTGGCATCACTATGAGGGGCCCCTATATTGCCTGAAAAACACACCCTGGCAGCAGCAGGAGCCCAAATATTAGCTGAATGACACCCTGGAGTTGCAAGCAGCAGGAGCCCAAACATAGCTTGAAAGAGACACTGGAGTTGGCAGCAGGAGCCCAAAAATTGACTGAATGACACCCTGGAGTTGCAAGCAGCAGCAGCAGCCCAAACATAGCTTGAAAGACACTGGAGTTGGCAGCAGGAGCCCAAAAATTGGCTGAATGACACCCTGGAGTTGCAAGCAGCAGCAGCAGGAGCCCAAACATAGCTTGAAAGAGACACTGGAGTTGGCAGCAGGAGCCCAAAACTTGTCTGAATGACACCCTGGAGTTGCAAGCAGCAGCAGCAGCAGCAGCAGAAGCAGCAGCAGCAGCAGAAGCCCAAACCTAGCTTGAAAGACACACTGGAGTTGGCAGCAGGAGCCCAAAAATTGGCTGAATGACACCCTGGAGTTGCAAGCAGCAGCAGCAGGAGCCCAAACATAGCTTGAAAGAGACACTGGAGTTGGCAGCAGGAGCCCAAAAATTGGCTGAATGCCACCCTGGAGTTGCAAGCAGCAGCAGCAGCAGCAGCAGAAGCAGCAGCCCAAACATAGCTTGAAAGAGACACTGGAGTTGGCAGCAGGAGCCCAAAAATTGTCTGAATGACACCCGGGAGTTGCAAGCAGCAGCAGCAGCAGCAGCAGGAGCCCAAACATAGCTTGAAAGAGACACTGGAGTTGGCAGCAGGAGCCCAAAACTTGTCTGAATGACACCCTGGAGTTGCAAGCAGCAGCAGTCCAAACCTAGCTTGAAAGACCCACTGGAGTTAGCAGCAGGAGCCCAAAAATTGTCTGAATGACACCCTGGAGTTGCAAGCAGCAGCAGCAGCAGGGGCCCAAACATAGCTTGAAAGAGACACTGGAGTTGGCAGCAGGAGCCCAATAATTGGCTGAATGACACCCTGGAGTTGCAAGCAGCAGGAGCCCAAACATTGGCTGAAAGAGACACTGGAGTTGGCAGAAGGAGCCCTAATAATTGGCTGAATGACTCCCTGCAGTTGCAAGCAGCAGCAGCAGAAAGCAGCAGCCCAAACATAGCTTGAAAGAGACACTGGAGTTGGCAGCAGGAGCCCAAAAATTGTCTGAATGACACCCGGAAGTTGCAAGCAGCAGCAGCAGCAGCTGGAGCCCAAACATAGCTTGAAAGAGACACTGGAGTTGGCAGCAGGAGCCCAAAAATTGGCTGAATGACACCCTGGAGTTGCAAGCAGCAGCAGCAGGAGCCCAAACATAGTTTGAAAGAGACACTGGAGTTGGCAGCAGGAGCCCAAAAATTGGCTGAATGACACCCTGGAGTTGCAAGCAGCAGCAGCAGAAGCAGCAGCAGCCCAAACCTAGCTTGAAAGACTCATTGAAGTTGGCAGCAGGAGCCCAAAAATTGGCTGAATGACACCCTGGATTTGCAAGCAGCAGCAGCAGGAGCCCAAACATTGGCTGAAAGAGACACTGGAGTTGGCAGCAGGAGCCCAAACATTGGCTGAATGACACCCTGGAGTTGCAAGCAGCAGCAGCAGGAGCCCAAACATTGGCTGAAAGAGACACTGGAGTTGGCAGCAGGAGCCCAAAAATTGGCTGAATGACACCCTGGAGTTGCAAGCAGCAGCAGCAGGAGCCCAAACATAGCTTGAAAGAGACACTGGAGTTGGCAGCTGGAGCCCAAAAATCGGCTGAATGACACCCTGGATTTGCAAGCAGCAGCAGGAGCCCAAACATAGCTTGAAAGAGACACTGGAGTTGGCAGCAGGAGCCCAAAAATTGGCTGAATGACACCCGGGAGTTGCAAGCAGCAGCAGCAGGAGCCCAAACATAGCTTGAAAGAGACACTGGAGTTGGCAGCAGGAGCCCAAATATTGGCTGAATGACACCCTGGAGTTGCAAGCAGCAGCAACAGCAGAAGCAGCAGCAGCAGCCCAAACATAGCTTGAAAGAGACACTGGAGTTGGCAGCAGGAGCCCAAAAATTAGCTGAATGACACCCTGGAGTTGCAAGCAGCAGCAGCAGGAGCCCAAACATTGGCTGAAAGAGACACTGGAGCTGCAAGCAGCAGCAGCAGCCTAAACCTAGCTTGAAAGACACATTGGAGTTAGCAGCAGGAGCCCAAAAATTGGCTGAATGACACCCTGGAGTTGCAAGCAGCAGCAGCAGGAGCCTAAACATTGGCTGAAAGAGACACTGGAGTTGGCAGCAGGAGCCCAAAAATTGGCTGAATGACACCCTGGAGTTGCAAGCAGCAGCAGCAGGAGCCCAAACATAGCTTGAAAGAGACACTGGAGTTGGCAGCAGGAGCTCAACAATTGTCTGAATGACACCCTGGATTTGCAAGCAGCAGCAGCAACAGCCCAAACCTAGCTTGAAAGACACACTGGAGTTGGCAGCAGGAGCCCAAAAATTGGCTGAATGACACCCGGGAGTTGCAAGCAGCAGCAGGAGCCCAAAAATAGCTTGAAAGAGACACTGGAGTTTCCAGAAGGAGCCCAAAAATTGGCTGAATGACACCCTGGAGTTGCAAGCAGCAGCAGGAGCCCAAACATAGCTTGAAAGAGACACTGGAGTTGGCAGCAGGAGACCAAAAATTGGCTGAATGACACCCTGGAGTTGCAAGCAGCAGCAGCAGCAGCAGAAGCAGCAGCCCAAACATAGCTTGAAAGAGACACTGGAGTTGGCAGCAGGAGCCCAAAAAATGGCTGAATGACACCCTGGAGTTGCAAGCAGCAGCAGCAGGAGCCCAAACATTGGTTGAAAGAGACACTGGAGTTGCAAGCAGCAACAGCAGCCCAAACCTAGCTTGAAAGACACACTGGAGTTGGCAGCAGGAGCCCAAAAATTGGCTGAATGACACCCTGGAGTTGCAAGCAGCAGCATCAGGAGCCCAAACATAGCTTGAAAGAGACACTGGAGTTGGCAGCTGGAGCCCAAAAATTGGCTGAATGACACCCTGGATTTGCAAGCAGCAGCAGCAGCCCAAACATAGCTTGAAAGAGACACTGGAGTTGGCAGCAGGAGCCCAAAAATTGGCTGAATGACACCCTGGATTTGCAAGCAGCAGCAGCAGGAGCCCAAACATAGCTTGAAAGAGACACTGGAGTTGGCAGCAGGAGCCCAAATATTGGCTGAATGACACCCTGGAGTTGCAAGCAGCAGCAGCAGAAGCAGCAGCAGCAGCCCAAACATAGCTTGAAAGAGACACTGGAGTTGGCAGCAGGAGCCCAAAAATTGGCTGAATGACACCCTGGAGTTGCAAGCAGCAGCAGCAGGAGCCCCAACATTGGCTGAAAGAGACACTGGAGCTGCAAGCAGCAGCCCAAACCTAGCTTGAAAGACACACTGGAGTTGGCAGCAGGAGCCCAAAAATTGGCTGAATGACACCCTGGAGTTGCAAGCAGCAGGAGCACAAACATAGCTTGAAAGAGCCCAGCAGGATCCCAAAAATTGGCCTAAAAACATAAATATGTTTTGCACCATTTGGAAAGTATAAAACGTGGCACCATGCTGAATCTAGTCGCATGCATCAGCCATTGGTGGGTGGAAATCCTGGCTGATCCATCCCTGATTCATTTTCAGGGTGAGTCTCTCCACATTTTTAGTTGACAGACGAGTTCTCCTCGCCGTAACTATGGCTCCCGCCGCACTAAACACCCGCTCAGATGGCACGCTACTTGCCGGGCAGGACAGCTTTTCCAGGGCAAACTCAGCTAGCTGCGGCCACAAGTCAAGTTTGGCTACCCAGAAGTCCAGCAGATCCTCATGGTGTGTTGGCATGGTCATGTCAAGGTATGACATGACCTGCTGGTTCAGGTCCTGCTCCAGGTCTTCCTGCTGCTCATGAGTAGACTCACTATGCGGGTGTAGAAAGCTACTCATTAGCGACTGAAGACTGAGGCTGCTGCTGATAGAGCTGCTGCTCCTGCCAACCCCCCCAGCAGCCATGGCAGTGGAAGGTGAGCGCAGAGGTCCCCCTGAGTCAGACCTGCGAGAGTATGGACCATGGCGCAGATAGGCATCGGCCAACTGACTACGTAGAATGTCTTTGTAGTAGGTCAGTTTGTCCTCCCTCTCGGCGGGTTTAAAAAATGCCCCCATTTTGTGCTGGAACCGAGGGTCCAATAAGGTGGAGAGTCAGAAGTCATCCCGCTGACAAATGGAAACAATTCTGGGGTCACTACGCAAGCACGTGACCATGCTTCCTGCCATTTGCGCAAGTGACTCGGAGGGACTACCTGTCTCCATCTCCACTGCATACTGCCACGGTGTGTCTGGGTCCTCTGTCTCGCCATCCTCACAACCCTCTAGCTCCTCTGGCTGCTCTTGCTCCTCCTCTCCTGTCCGCTGACTAGATAAACCAGCCATTTCACCAAGCCACTCCTCCTGGCTCTTCCTCCTCCTCCTCCAGTTCAGCTCCAATGGGGTTCATGTGGCCGTAAGATGTAGACGCCATGCCCTGACCAGCCATGGTTTCCAACATGTGCTGTAGTACATGAAGCAGTGGAATCACGTCGTTCATCCCGTAATCCTGGCTCACAAATAAAGTGGCTTCCTCAAAGGGCCTGAGCAAACAGCAGGTGTCACGTATGAGCTGCCACTGGCTGACATTGAAGTTACACAGGGGAGTCCCCCTATCCGCTTGGATCATCAAGAAATCCGTGATGGCTTTTATCTGTTCGTATAGTCTGTCCAACATATGCAGGGTGGAATTCCAACGGGTGGAAACATCGTAAATCAGACTATGTTGGGGGCTACCGTTCTGACGCTGTAGCTCAATGTTTTAAGAAATGCTTGTGTGTAACAGATAGGGTTAAATATACCACTGCCAAGATGGGATGCACAGTGGCCAGGAATATTTACAGCACAAAAAAAGCAATTTTTCAAAACTGATCTGGCAAATGAAGTGAAGTGAAAATAAAAAAAAAGTTTCCCTGTCACTTTCTCTGCTGTCCCTGCCTGGATCGTTCCCGATTTTTCCCTATCTTTCCCTGACTCTCCCTGGCACTGTGTGGGTCTCTGTGGGTCTCCCTGACTCTCCCTGCCTGTCTGTTAGTCTCTCCCTGTCTGCAGCAACCTCCGTTCTGTCTGCAATGCAAGGCTGAAATGCGCACAAGCAAGATGGCCGCCTTTTATATAGCACTGTGACGTCACCGAGCTTCCTGGCTGCTGATAGGCTGCATGTGACCTTCCCATGATAACTTGCCCCAGGGGACATGTCCATCCACCATTTTACAATGGCTGTAATTGAAATAAATGGAGTTTAAAGGAAAACTTCGATTGATCGAATTGCGGGGAAATTCGGATTTGTTCCGAAACAAATTTTTCCTTAAATTTCGGAACGAATTCGGGTTCGTCCGAATCGATTCGCTCATCCCTAGAAATTATGTTTTATGTGCAGCAATGTGAATAGGAGGGGGGATGCCACACTGCCTGTAATGAGGAATGGGAGGGCTGAGAGTGCCACACTGCTCTGCCACCATAGTCCTACCTGTCATTCATAACCACCTAATTTTCCATTTTTATACTGTGAGGATATATTAGCAGCACATACCTTGTGGTAGGCTCCAGGCCAATTGTCTGCCCTTTTAATTTCTTTCAGTCATATACACCTATGACGCGAAAGACTCTCTCTCTTAGTAGCCAAAGAACACAATAAACACACAAGAGCATACAAATAGTATCCACACTGATGCTCAAGTCTCTCTCATGCAGGTTGGCAGATTAATTAGAGCAGGACAAATCTCATTAAAGGTTTTGTCTTTTAATGTAAAAATAGTATGCGCTAAACAATACATTTAAGCAAAATGACATTATAAAAAAATAATTTGCTAAACCTTTTTGAAATTCTGATTGTAAAGAGAAAAAACTATACATACTTAATTGATATCACTTTGGGATAGAATGTTGTTCTTCAATATATCAGCACTCGATTTACCGAATCTTTAGCATGACCCCCAATGTAGCATTTGGCAAATAAAGTTTATTTTTGGGTGTGAACTGAATCTTACATCCAAGTGAGCTTTCTGGCTTTGACACACCAAAAGTCACAAATTGGAAAAAAAATTCTAATACGCTAATAATAATTGTTTGAGAGTTTGGAAACAACAGAACCATATGGGGTGTGAAGAAAAAAAAAATTCTTTAGCATCCACTATAGGGTGCTGTGGTTTTTAAACTTCCAAACAATTATTCTTATCTCATTGGAAAAATGATGGACCTCACCTGTAAAATTTCCCCATCACATGTGCAGGTGATTTTTTAAGGAAAAATTAGAACTTTTTTATTGCAATTTTTTCAAGTCAAAAAGCTCAATCAGATGTTAGTTCAGTTCACATTCAAAAGTTAACCAAAAAGTAAACTTGATTTACCAAATCTTTAGCATGACCCCCAGTGATCCCATAAACAGAATGTTCAACTATAAAGACTTTTTATTATTGTGTAGTATAATGTTTTATGCCACCATGAATTTGCTTATGTTATATGTGCAGGGATTAATATAGCCTATGACAGAGATACTTTGACCACCTCCATTACCACCTTCCCACTTCCATTGTGATGGAATAGGAATAATCCAGGTTGTGACAGACTCTCTGCCCCTTTGGACTTTACACAGGTTCATTACTTTCATTTTCTTAAGCATGTCACAGACTGCCATTGTGTTGATTGATTACGTTATTCATTGTTCTGATTGATTGTGTTACAGACTGCTATTGTGTTGATTGATTACGTCACAGACAATGGCATTGTTCTGATTGATTGTATTACAGACTGCTATTGTTATACTGATTGTGTTACCGGCAGAGTTGAGGGATGGTGTGCCCTGCTCCCATTGGTCTGTGTATTTGTCATGCAGTCCTCCATCAGGTCCATGGGGGAGGTCCCCTTGCATGGAGGCTTGCATATAAGGCCCAGTGTGGCACTAATAAAGTTAACTTCACCTTCACCCTCAATACTGAGTTCTGTCTCTTATTGGGGGAAACGCTATATTACAATTCACTAGCCCTTGTAAGGGCTGTTCCTGTTTCCTCACGGACGACTCTGGGACTCCTGCAGCACCTCTCACCATTGGGAAAAGGACGTCTCTGGCGGGGAAGCCCTCCGGCGATAAGGGTGGTCGCTACAATTGGTGGCAAGCGGTCGGATGGTCCTTTCTACCCAGAGAGAGTGCTACCCTGATGGAGAGTCAGTATGACAAGTTGAAAAGGCTGACCCTGAAGGATCTACTCGAGAGCCGGGGAAGGTCAGCTAGCAACCGCCCACGTCAGGAACTGATAGCCGAGCTGATCGAAATGGATCGTGCAGCAGTGAGGACCGAAACCAATATAGAGATCGATGAAGACGCTGCTCTCGTTCAAGCAGTTCGGAACAGATTGTCGGTCTATGGCCCGAATCCATCACAGGAAATGATCGACCGAGTCTTTGCCGCAGCGGAAGCAGAGGCCAGTAAGCGAAGGGAAGATCGGCGACTTTCAACCCAGCAGCCTCTCAGCCTCAGTTACACTGGGGGGAGAAAGATTCCATTTGCAGCATTTAAGTCCTTCCAGGAAAGTGACGACGAGATTGACGGATTTTTGGCCGATTTTGAACGGCAGTGCGCTTTACACCGGGTACCCACGGAGGAATGGGTCACCATATTATCAGGGAAACTATCTGGGAAAGCTTCCGATGCTTTCCGGGCCATCCATGATGCGGACTTACCACACTACCATCTGGTAAAGGAGGCTTTGTTAGCCCGGTACGCTGTCACCCCGGAAGCCTACAGGCGACGATTTCGGGAATCCCAAAAGAAGGGAGGGGATTCTTACACGGAGTGGGCATGTCGCCTCCATCGTACAGCATCACACTGGGTCACTGGATGCAAAGCCAGGACCGCTGAGGATGTACTACAGTTGTTTTTAATAGAACATTTTCTCAATGCCCTTCAACCAGAGCTAAGAGAGTGGGTACGTGACCGGAGGCCTCTAACGCTACCTGAGGCTGCTCGTCTAGCCGACGAGTACACCGGTGCGCGCCGGACAGAACAGTCCGCTCCAAAACCACAACCTCCCATCAAGTTTCAAGCACCTGTGGCTTCAGCGCCAACTCGTGACTCTGGGCCACATAGGCCGGCGCAGCAACCGAACCTCTCCACAGTTCAGTGCCATCGTTGCAAACAATGGGGACATTATCGCAGTGATTGCGCCCTAGAGCCTCCCCGAAACACGTGGAGGCAAAAACAACCTTCCACCTCCCGTACTCCTGTGGCACACTGTTTGGAAGCTGAGAGCAGTTCCGAAGAGTATCTGGGGGTACTGTATGAAGCTGATCCCGTACAAGCGGCCATCCAAGACAACCGACAGCACCATCGCCAGGAGGTACGAGTCAATGGATGCACTGCGCAAGGATTACGCGACACCGGAGCCACACTTACCTTGCTCCAACCTCATTTGGTCAAGAACAAAGACCGCACCGGACACACCGTTGCAGTAAGGGTGGCGGGAGGAGCTGTGTTTCGACTCCCCACCGCCCGAGTACATCTTGACTGGGGCGCTGGATCCGGCAGGGTACATGTGGGACTTATGGACAACTTACCAGCAGAAGTACTATTGGGAAATGATCTAGGACCAATGACTTCTGCCTACGCTACCTCTGTGCCAGCCAGCATCAACCCTGTTACAACCCAGGCTCCAGCCCGAGCTGCCGACTCCAGCCCACTGGTCGGGGAGACCCAGGGGTTTCGTCTGCATCACGTCATGTCTGTTACAAGAAGCCAAGAAGAGGATCAGCCATCAGGTTACGTCCTTCCAGAAGGGAAACGTATGCCAAACACTATTTTTGTTGGGGGCATTGACCGTCGGATTGATCAGCCTGAAATTAAGGATTTGTTTTCAAAGTATGGCGCTGTAAAGAAGGTCAAAATTATTAGGGATGCCTCTGGCGTTTCTAAGGGTTATGGTTTTGTCTCCTTTTACGATGATGTAGATGTGCAGAAGATTGTGGATTCTCGATCAGCTTCCATGGAAAGAGATTGAAACTTGGACCAGCTATAAGAAAGCAAAGCACCTGTGCACACATCCAACCAAGGACTTTGGTGCTGAACTCACCAACGCCACAATATCCCAGTGTTTGGACCTGGCCCTGCAGCCATATAATTTTACAATCCAATACAGGCCCGGTAGACAAAACGGTAATGCAGATGGATTATCCCGGCAAACAGAACTCTGCCCATAACAAGAGTCCGGACAGCCCCACGTTAACCCGAACAGGGTCAATCCGGGTCTGCCGGGTGTTCCACAAAAAGGGGGCATTGTGACAGACTCTCTGCCCCTTTGGACTTTACACAGGTTCATTACTTTCATTTTCTTAAGCATGTCACAGACTGCCATTGTGTTGATTGATTACGTTATTCATTGTTCTGATTGATTGTGTTACAGACTGCCATTGTGTTGATTGATTACGTCACAGACAATGGCATTGTTCTGATTGATTGTATTACAGACGGCTATTGTTATACTGATTGTGTTACCGGCAGAGTTGAGGGATGGTGTGCCCTGCTCCCATTGGTCTGTGTATTTGTCATGCAGTCCTCCATCAGGTCCATGGGGGAGGTCCCCTTGCATGGAGGCTTGCATATAAGGCCCAGTGTGGCACTAATAAAGTTAACTTCACCTTCGCCCTCAATACTGAGTTCTGTCTCTTATTGGGGGAAACGCTATATTACAATTCACTAGCCCTTGTAAGGGCTGTTCCTGTTTCCTCACGGACGACTCTGGGACTCCTGCAGCACCTCTCACCATTGGGAAAAGGACGTCTCTGGCGGGGAAGCCCTCCGGCGATAAGGGTGGTCGCTACACAGGTCAACAAAAATGGGAAAAGAAAGCATAGCATAAATCCATGGGCTTTTTCACACCAATGTGCTGTGTTTTGGCAGAGGCTGCATGTACACAAGGCAGCCCTTAAAAGTCTTTGGGCCACACTGGTAAAGTGTATATTTTGTGCTTTACCAGTACTGTGTTGCCTTGCTGTTTGGTACTGAACTCTACCTTCACTGACATCTCCTGTTCTCCAGAGCCTTTGCTGCTACTATTTGTCACCTCTTGGTCCTTGGCATCTGTGTTGAATCACTGCTGATGAGAAAGTGAGCCCTGAAGCTACTGCTGCCTGTGGCACCATGGAATTTCTGCTGCCCCCCCTGTCTAGGCCCCTGTGGGGCCACCTGGCACCCTTGAAACAAATGTCGCTACAGGCAGCTTCTGGAACAGCCAGATGGCCTGTCACCCACCATCTCTAAAGGTGACTTCTGGAATTGCATCTATCATAGCTGGAGCCACCCCTGGATGGCATTTAAAGTAGCCTAAAAGCCACTGCTGCTAGCTGGATAAACGCCCTCCCCTGGTTTGGGATGCAGCATGGTATGAAACCCCCCTGGTTGGCCAGAAGTGCATGCAAAGCAGTCTTCCATCTGATGCTTACATCCCCCACCAGCATATCTGAATAACTGGTGGTGGGTGAGCAGAGTGGAGGGGACCACCAGCGGGAGGTACCTGGCAATCTGCTTATTCAAATCGGGGGTGCCCCGCTGCATGAAACCCCCCAGAACGCCCGGAAAAACTCACCTCACCACGCTCCTATGGCGCATGCGCGGGCCTCGTCCAATCAGCGCACTCAGAGCCGCTGTGGTATGCACGGACAAGGGACGGACAACCACAGCGACTCCGAGCACGCTGGCGGCCGCATCTCGCACTTCCCTCTAACAGGGAGCGCACCCTCGCCGGCCATTCAGAAATGGTCGGCACGGGTGCACGCCCTGCTAGAGAGAAGTGCAAGATGCGGCTGTGGCCCGTGCATGCGCCGTTGGAACGGGGATAAGGTAAGGTGAATGGGGCGTCCTGGGGGGTTTCACACAGCGGGGCATCCCGATTTCGGATGCCCCGCGGGGAGGGATCTGATTGGCCCGGGAATCTATAAGATTCCCGGGCCGATCAGCCTGGGTGTTGGTCCACCTTAAGTATGGACTAAGCACACATTTGTGAGGCAGCCTTCGGGGTAAATACTTCAAAAAGAACATAAATAACTTTATAAAGTTTTGTCAACAAGCCAGTAGCAGGCTACTAGATAGAAGGTATATGTATTCATATCCTTCTGGTAATTAGGCCAACCAGTCAGCAAGCTAGGGCCACCCATGGGTGTTTGCGGCAGCACCACCTGCAGATGAAAAATTGGCACTGCAGCTTGTTGTCATGGGGGTGACAACAAGGGAGATGAGAGAGGAAGGCAGGGTTTCAGAGCTGCAGAGAGAGGCAGCCAATCAGGACGCCCGGGCAGGGAGTGGGGGGTGTTTCCATTCTTGGTCCACCAAAGGTTGTTGATGAACCAGATCAGCAGGGTGCGGACTGAAAGCTGAATGAGTGAGTGAAAGTGAAATTACTTTACACAGCTTGGCAGGGCCCGATTATGGGAAGGGTGCAAGGTGCACGCAGTGGGGGACACCCACATGCCAGGGCAAGCCTTTTGTTGTATTTGAAAACCTGCAGCCAAAGCCACCATAGGGCTGGGTGGAGAGTCTGGAGCAGCAAAGCTGCCGTCAGAAATGCTAAAGTGATGGGTGCAGATCTGTCAAATGGGCGGCCGCTAACTGCACATAAGCCACCAAGCACAGCCACTGGCAGCTCAATGCAGGTTTTCTGCTGGACTACACTACCCCCCCCCAGAATAGCAAAGCAGCACGCACCTGCACAAGGGTGGCACAAGGGACTTGACCTGATGTTCCAGTAACCTGATGTCCCAATCAGTTACTTGGCTGGACTATTATTTTAAAAGAAAAAATACTGTATCTGGGGCCTCCTCCAAATTTTGTGCCCAGAGGCCTCCACCACACTTAATCCGGCCCTGCAATTTGGTATCATCCACAAATATTGATATTTGGCTATTTAATCCATTCATAATATCATTAATACATATATATAAGGCTCTGCTCACACCTCTGTGCTATCTCTGCAACGCTGTGCTGCGTTGCATTAATCAGCAACCCCTTGGCTTAAATGAAGCTTATTATTAAATTGCCACTAAGATTCATTTAAAGTGGACCAAAGTCTACTGAACTTGCAAAGTACATTTGGCCAAAATATTGCCAAACACAACAGTAGCAATGAATGGAGGAGGCGAAGCTTTACAGCTAAACCAGGCGCCATTTTCTGGGATTAGAGAGAAGCATTAGAGAAGGTACTCTTCGGGGGGGTGGGCTTACCCCAGGAGACTGGGAAGGTAAATGCAATTGCAGCTTTGAATGCCCTGTAAGGTTCTATTTCAAACCATGTGATCCAAATGCCTTGTATTCTGTAAAAAGTGACATGTGAAACATATATAAAAAATAGGCCTAAATCACGTGTCTGAGGCTTGAAAGAGGTGAGCAACACTAACACCTGAGTTTCTGTGCCAGTGACACTCTGGTCATAGTAACTAAGGTTTTTCCATTCGGTGAACATATGGTTGGTCATCTCAGTCATAGGCCCTTATTTAACAAGGGATAGCGACAGGTAGCGCCTGGTGAGCGACCGGTAATGACGGGCACCGCCACGAGAACGCCGGCTCCCCACCACAATCACACATTTATGAAGCCGATCCTGCTTAGCGACTGACAGAGCGCCAGATAGCGAATTATTCATCATTATTCCAGCCTCAGCCCACAGCGCCAGCGTCCGACCTTGAACAGCGACAGGTATGACCTCTCGCTACCTGGCGCTCTCCAATGCATTTCAATGGAACAATCTTTAAATATTCATAATTAATTCATATTAATGTTTTTTTTTTTTTTTTTTAAATGTGAAAAATTCTGTGACCACTTCTGCCATGTTAGATTTTTTTTTAAGGTAAAAAAAAACTTTGTGCAGAATTGATATTACAGGTCTGATATTAATGTATTAATATTACAAAATGTTATTAAAACTTTTTTTTTTTTGGTTTCCAAAAATATGGTTGTTTGGAGGTTAAAAAACTACTTTTTAACCCATCGCCGCCAGCGCTCTGGGGTTTAAGCATGCATATCACAGCGCGAGAATTTTTTGAGCGTGATTTGTTAATGAACATGGTGGGAGCCAGTCGCTATGGCCAGTCGTTATCATGCACTCCCATACAGCGCGGAACCTGTCAAATAGCGACTCCTCACCCAATATTCAACATTACGGCAAACCGACTGAGTCGCTGTCAACAACCGAACAACAGCCAAGCACAGCGACTACTAGCGGGCGCTGTGAAAATACCGCTACAGTCGCTCAAATGTCGCTACCTGCCGCTATTAATAAATCGGCCTCCCAGTATCAGAACAAATTACATGGAGTTGAACTTATTACTGCAGTTAGCCTCATTAAAAACACACTATTTAAATCCAGTTTGACAAAACTGTTGTATGTCTTTGAACATTTCTAAGCGTTAGTATTGACATAGTACTGTTTTTGTACCAGAAGATGGCAGGGCAGTGACACTTATTACAGGACTTTCCTGTATCGCTATCACCATCTAGTGGTGAAGAACATTAACACATTAAAGCTTGCTGCATTGTGTACCAACACCAGTATGAAATACACAATTTTTTTTTCTTTGCACCTGCACCTGCATTGCTGTATTCATTAGAGGTTTAATATATACATATATATTTCAGATTTTATAAAACTTAATAGCATCAAATTGCTGTAAGTCAGATCCAAGAAACATACGGTTATTTACATGAGCTAGGAGAGACATGCCTAAGGCTATCTGTGCTATACAGAGAGCAGAAATTAACAGCTAATCTATTTCCAATACGTTCCATGGTTTAGAAGTGCATACTGTACATAATATGATTACATGTGCATTAACAGCAGGTGCGTGTTGACTATGGGCACATCCTAATATACGTCTTTGAATTAAGATATGCCAGTCCACACTAAGTGCTTGAAAGTGTTCTAATTTAGCTAATCAACTTCTGCCTTTAATCTGTCTGCAAAATCAGCAGTACATATGCTGTAGTGCTACTCAAGGTCCTCTTTCAAAATAGTAACAGCCATCAGTTTAACCGTCTACTATTTCAAATAGCTAGCAAAATGCAGTACAGTACAAATAATGACAGTGTTCTAAAGCAGTGGTCCCCAACCTTTTTTTCACCGTGGACCGGTTCAGGATTTGGTAATTTTACCACGGCCCGGTGGGGCACTGGGGGGGCTGGCTGGGGGCGGGGCAGGGGATGTGGCTGGGGGCGGTGCGGCGGCATTGATTGTTAATATTGTTTTGAGATGGAATGGGACAGAGCTGGGAATAGAGAAATGGGATGGGGCAGAGCTGGGAATAGAGAGATGGGATGGGACAGAGCTGGGAAAAGAGAGATGGGATGGGACAGAGCTGGGAATAGAGAGATGGGATGGGACAGAGCTGGGAGAAGAGAGATGGGATGGGACAGAGCTGGGAGAAGAGATGGGATGGGACAGAGCTGGGAATAGAGAGATGGGATGGGACAGAGCTGGGAAAAGAGAGATGGGATGGGACAGAGCTGGGAATAGAGAGATGGGATGGGACAGAGCTGGGAATAGAGAGATGGGATGGGACAGAGCTGGGAATAGAGAGATGGGATGGGACAGAGCTGGGAATAGAGAGATGGGATGGGACAGAGCTGGGAAAAGAGAGATGGGATGGGACAGAGCTGGGAATAGAGAGATGGGATGGGACAGAGCTGGGAAAAGAGATGGGATGGGACAGAGCTGGGAATAGAGAGATGGGATGGGACAGAGCTGGGAGAAGAGATGGGATGGGACAGAGCTGGGAATAGAAAGATGAGATGGGAGCGAGGAAAGGTGAGTTTTTACAGGTGCCCTGGAGAAGGGGGGTTCACACATCGGGGACATCCCGAATCAGGATGCCTCAAGGAAAAGCCTGTGACCAGCCCTGGAATCTTTTAGATTCCAGGCCAGCCACTGGTGGGTTCTACTTTAAAGGTATTCCTGAGCATCCCAAACCCCTGCAATCTTCCCCCAAATTAACTAAACATTCAGTTTTCGCCTCCCCCCAATCATTCACGTGCTCTTTCTTCATGCTCACCCGCCCCACCCCTAACTTTCCGCTCGCCCGCGCGCTCTCATTCCTCCTGCCTGCCCGCCCCGTCCGCTGTCTTTGATCCCTCCTGTCCTGCCCACTGCCTTTCCTCCCTCCTGCCCGCTGTCATTCCTCCCTCCCACCCCGCCCGCTTTCTTTACAAGCTGTCATTCCCTCAGTCCCACCCGCTGTCATTACCTCCCGCCCGCTGTCTTTCCTCCCACCTGCCTGCCCTTCCCCGCTTTCTTTCATTCTGCCCGACTTCCCGCCTGGCCTCAGGGTCCGGAAACCTAGCGGCCGCGGTCCGCAAACCCCTGCTATATACGGTCACCCACCTGTAGAGCCGCACAGTGACCGCGTCCTCCTCCTCCTGCACCCGATGGTAGCGAACCTCCGAGCGGGTAGCCTCAGGGCCCGGTACCATTTGAGCCAGGGACTGGTAGCGGTCCGCGGCCCGGGGGTTGGGCACCGCTGTTCTAAAGAATCAATGTAGCAATCAAAAGAAGAAAAACCCATCCTGTCAGCCACGAAAGCTGGGGAAGTGTAGGGATGATTTTGCTTTACATACAGCATCATTCTTTATCTTGACATCCGGGCACCAGAGGAAAACATAAAAGAGGAAGAGGCGATGGCCAGTGGCGACAAAAAAGGTCAAATCTGTCTCACCTAGCCTCATCGGCCAAGAGAGGATAAACTTGGTGGGGGGCGTGGTTGGGAATAATCCCAATCCCCAAATCCACCATCTCTGGTACCTCCAGTTTGACTGACATAATATGCTTTAGCAAATCTTTAGAATTACAGGCATGTCCTAAAAACAGATACATGCCACATAGATAATCAATTGGATCCTTGTTACAAGAGTTGTGGCTTTCCACAGAGCAGCTAAATAAAACCACTACACCATTACTGGACACAATGGCCTTGATTCACAAAGAAAAAAGCCTGAGAATGTCACCGTTAGTGAATCACCAGATAAGAAGACAATGAAAGTCAATGGCACTTTTTTACTCCTGGAAAAAGTATTGAACTTTTTACCCCTTTTTACCTGTAGTAAAAAGTGACATTGACTGTCATTGTCTTCCTATCTGGTGAAATTCTCAGGCTTTTTTCTCATGAATTGAATTTTTACTACCATGAGAGTTTTTTTCAACCCTTTGTGAATCAAGGCAATTGTATGAGAAAACCCTTTGACAAGGTGATCCCTGTACTTTTTTTTTAATTTTCAGAATGCTGTAGAAAAGGCTTATCAGCAATGCAAGATTCTTTCTGATGCAAATATAGATCTGGGCATCTTCAGAAGAATGAACCAGAAATGGATTTGCTTAGAGTTTCATTCACATTTTCCATGCAATGCTGAACAGTTTCATTACTCCTCCCACTGCCACTATCACATACACCACCATGATACATAACTAAGAAAACTGTCATATTCACATGAGATTGGTTATTTGGTCTACGTAAGGTATCTAATCCAGTAATCTGAACTCGAGAGTTTGCTTGTTTTGATGCTGTGGTATAGTTTGTAATTGGTAACTAATCCGATAGCTAATGTGGGGGATTATGGCTAGGACTGTCCACACCACCTCATTACTATGTAATTAATTAATTCATACTCTAAACTGTCTGTCCAAGGTTTATTCTCTCATGGCAGGAATAAAATCCAGGGGTGACAGTTTTAGTGTATCAGGGTGAAAGAACAAACTTCCGGCAGAGGTAGTTGAAAAATCGTCAGTCACTGAATTTAAACATGCCTGGGATAAGCACACATCTATCCTAAGATAAAGAGAACATACAGTATACACATAAGGGCAGACTAGATGGACCGTATGGTCTCCTTCTGCTGTCAACCTTCTATGTTTCTATGTATTATTATTATTACAGGCCTGATGCTTGCATACATGCAAACCTAAGACACTAAGTATATTTACCAAATCTTTGTAGCCAGAGGATCTCCCTGACTGAATATAAATTATAAATATAAATGAAACTACATTTATTAGTAGAGGCTCATTCAATGTGGACTTTGGGTCTGTACTGTGAGTCATTGACTTCATACTCCCTGGCAACTTTTTGACAAAAGCCACTAATAAATGCAACAGTACAATGCAATAAATCTCTAAAATAGGGGCACCAAACGCCCTTCTGAAGGATCAGGAATAGGTCTTGTTTTGTGGATCTCCACATAGCTGGCTCTATAACTTTGTCTGAGCACTAATTACCTCAGTTTTGTAACTGTGTGGAGATCTGCAAAACATAACCCTGTTGCTGGCTCTTCTGGAGGGAGTTTGACACTTATGCTCTAAAATGTAGTGTAGTGGTACTAGTGTACAGATAAAAAAACTGTTGTTGGACTGGGGAAGGTTGCCCTTAGAGAGAATAGGCCCACTTAAAAAAGCAGCACTGCTGAAAAGCTCAAAATAAATGGGCACAGGTTAATGCTCTTCATTTGTGTCCTACCACCACCAAGACTTTTGGAACTGGTCAAACTATAGCTGTTTATGCTCCAGGTCAGTGGAGGATATCGAAGAGCTGTTAGTTCAAACAGAATGTGGAGCATGAACTAATCAATCAGCTAGTTCAAACTTAATTAAAGAGGCTAATGACCCACAAAACGGCTCTGAATTTCCCAGTTCTTTACTGATGATTTCAAATAAGATTAGAAAGGCACAGTCTTTTACTAATGGAGATGTAATGAAGACTTATGTTTTGAATTTCCTCCTTGTGGCAAAATATATAGAAAAGCACAGCAATATCATTAAAATAGGATTTTTGTTTGGCGGTGTAAGAAACTGTAATACTTCACCCACAGGTTAAATAGGCAACTTTATTGTTATGTTTTACTTCAGTCTGGTATATGTCTCTCTTCTATTCCTGTACAATGCAAGTTGTTTGAATATTCTGGCCCTGCTTCACCCAAATCTGAATACTCTGCAAGTTTTCTAGATGTATGTTTCGGTTTCTGGAAAAAAAACTAAAGCCAAATTCTCCTAAACTGAAAGGGAAGATCGACAATAGTCAAGGGAAGTATTTTTCTTTTACTTCAAACTACACATTTCAAACTGGAGCAGGAACCACAGTACTATGCAGTATATAAGATGTTTTACTGTAGCTATGGGGTATTTTTTTATATTTACTTTTACTCAACATTTAACTTGGCTAGATGGGTGTTTGACATTACCTAAAGGTAAATTTACATAAATTAGGACCAGGTAGGTTTGTGGTCAATTCAAAGAAATATATTTTTAGTAAATATAAAATATACTTTAAAACACGTGTTTATATCAGTTCCATTAATACATTCTATGCTTTATTGTTCTATTTTATTTAATATATAACTTCAATCATTTTCTTAATATATATATACAGGACAGAAGCAGACTGGGGCAAAAATCAGCCTGGGATATTACCAGTCCCTGGCTAAGCCCCTCTCTCAATTGTGCTTTCTAGTCAGTAAAAGAGTGCACTCCAGGCAGCGGCCCAGCTGTCCCCAAGGCATTGCGTCCCACCAGGCCAGTCTAACCTGATACAAGGGGTGTTCAATAACTTGTCTACCCTGGTATGTTCTGTCAGAGCTGAGCTTGTCTGTGCCAGAAAAGACATGTTTGGACATGCACACAGTAGTAGTTCAGACTGATGAAAGCACTAGAAGTACAGTACAGTGTGGGTCGACAATGTAAGAGAATTGGAGCTCCATTCTGTAATTAAATTCTTTACAACGGAAGAGAAGAAGCCTAAAGAAATCCATAAAAAGTTGATTGCTGTATATGGTGATGATGCACCTTCCTATTACCAAGTGAAGTTTTGGGCCAGGCAGTGCAAATGAAGATGATATTGAAATCAAATGATTATTTATTTTTTGTAACCTATAGAAATGTATCTGTGGGAAATTATTTCCTGATGATAATGCAGTCACAGAGGCAGTAACAGGGTTCCTGCAGCAGTTACAAGCTTCCTTCTATTCTGAGGGCATCCAATCACTGGAGTGGAATAAGTACTCTAAAGTCACCGGGATTACACAGAAAAGTACAGAGTTCAATGTTCTTAGGAAATTTTGATTTCATTTCCAGGTAGATAACTTTTTGAACTCCTCTCATATTTTAAATTGATTGCGATCTCAATTGTCAGGTGGGCGTGGCCTCAGCCAAGAATAGACAACAACAAAGAATATATGCAAAGATAAAGAAATCTATGCAAATATAGAAAGAAAGAAAGAAAGAGAAAGAAAGAAAGAAGAGAATAAAGACAGAAAGAAAGAACAAACTCATATAATGAATGTTAGAGAGAAAAAGAATGAATGACAGAAAAAAATAAAGAATTAAAGCAATGACAGAAAATAGAAAGCAATAATTTATAGAGATGGAGTTGCAGAAAAAAAGAAGAGAAGGAAAGAAAGAATAAAAGCAAGACAAGGAATGGCAGATTGAACAGATAAAAGAAGAATAGTTGGAAAGAAAGTAAGAGACAGTATTGTAGAAATAAAATAAAAGAATAGAAGGAAAGAAACCGAGACTAGAAGGACAGACAGAAATAATATAGAAGGAAAGAAAATAGAAAGAAACGGAATGGCAGAAAGAACAGATGAAAGAAAGAATAGAAGGAAAGAAAAACAAAGAATAGAAGGTCTGACAGAATAACTCTCCCAATGGACAATATGTCCCAGGCTGACAGTCCTTAGGCTGCCCAGGGTGGAGCGAATGAGGTGGGCCTTCCCAAGGTGCAAGGCCCTTGGCAGTGCTGTGCCTACCCTGAGTGGCTCTGTGGGGTATACGTCCACTTTAAAGTTATACAGTTCGGGTTGTAAGTCAGGATATGCCTTTTGACAAAAGCCATTAATAAATACAATAGAACTAGGGATGAGCGAATCGATCCGGACGAACCCGGATTCGATCCGAATTTCAGGAAAAATTCGATTCGGATCGAATCCGAATTTCCCCGCGATTCGGTCACTCGAAGTTTTCCTTTAACATCCATTCATTTACATTTACAGGCATTCTAAGATGGCGGACGGGACATGTCTGGACATCTATCCCGCGCCAGTGCAAGCTGGGGCAGTCACATGCAGCCTATCAGCAGCCAGCAAGCCCGGTGACGTCACACAGCGGTATTTAACGGCGGCCATCTTGCTTTTCCTCATTTCTCTATTGCATTCGTGACAGACAGAACGCTGTGTAGCTGAGGCAGTTAGACAGGCTGGAGACAGGGACAGACAGGGACAGGCTGGAGACAGGCAGGAGACAGGCAGGAGACAGACAGGAGACAGACAGGAGACAGACAGAAAGCCAGGAAAAACGGAGCTGGCTGACAGGGAGATTTTTTTTTTTTCATCCAGCCTTTGTTAGCGTTTTCAGGCTGCTTATAGTAACTAACTGTGCATATATACTGAACTGATCTTAAGTCTGCTGTGAGGCATCCCATTCTGTGAGTAAAGCAGCCTCTGTTTAAGACCATATAAGCATTTGCTCTTATCATATTTGAAATTAGCCTGATAAAGACACTTTTGCTGGGCAAAGCACTACTGGACCCTGCCAGGTCCATTCCTGCCCAGGGCATCCCATTCTGTGACTAAAGCAGCCTCTGTTTAAGACCATATAAGCATTTGCTCTTATCATATTTGAAATTAGCCTGATAAAGACACTTTTGCTGGGCAAAGCACTACTGGACCCTGCCAGGTCCATTCCTGCCCAGGGCATCCCATTCTGTGACTAAAGCAGCCTCTGTTTAAGACCATATAAGCATTTGCTCTTATCATATTTGAAATTAGCCTGATAAAGACACTTTTGCTGGGCAAAGCACTACTGTACCCTGCCAGGTCCATTCCTGCCCAGGGCATCCCATTCTGTGACTAAAGCAGCCTCTGTTTAAGACCATATAAGCATTTGCTCTTATCATATTTGAAATTAGCCTGATAAAGACACTTTTGCTGGGCAAAGCACTACTGTACCCTGCCAGGTCCATTCCTGCCCAGGGCATCCCATTCTGTGACTACAGCAGCCTCTGTTTAAGACCATATAAGCATTTGCTCTTATCATATTTGAAATTAGCCTGATAAAGACACTTTTGCTGGGCAAAGCACTACTGTACCCTGCCAGGTCCATTCCTGCCCAGGGCATCCCATTCTGTGACTAAAGCAGCCTCTGTTTAAGACCATATAAGCATTTGCTCTTATCATATTTGAAATTAGCCTGATAAAGACACTTTTGCTGGGCAAAGCACTACTGTACCCTGCCAGGCCCATTCCTGCCCAGGGCATCCCATTCTGTGACTACAGCAGCCTCTGTTTAAGACCATATAAGCATTTGCTCTTATCATATTTGAAATTAGCCTGATAAAGACACTTTTGCTGGGCAAAGCACTACTGTACCCTGCCAGGTCCATTCCTGCCCAGGGCATCCCATTCTGTGACTACAGCAGCCTCTGTTTAAGACCATATAAGCATTTGCTCTTATCATATTTGAAATTAGGCCTGATAAAGACACTTTTGCTGGGCAAAGCACTACTGGACCCTGCCAGGTGCACTCCTATTTGGGGCATCCCATTCTGTGACTACAGCAGCCTCTGTTTAAGACCATATAAGCATTTGCTCTTATCATATTTGAAATTAGCCTGATAAAGACACTTTTGCTGGGCAAAGCACTACTGGACCCTGCCAGGTCCATTCCTGCCCAGGGCATCCCATTCTGTGACTAAAGCAGCCTCTGTTTAAGACCATATAAGCATTTGCTCTTATCATATTTGAAATTAGCCTGATAAAGACACTTTTGCTGGGCAAAGCACTACTGGACCCTGCCAGGTCCATTCCTGCCCAGGGCATCCCATTCTGTGACTAAAGCAGCCTCTGTTTAAGACCATATAAGCATTTGCTCTTATCATATTTGAAATTAGCCTGATAAAGACACTTTTGCTGGGCAAAGCACTACTGTACCCTGCCAGGTCCATTCCTGCCCAGGGCATCCCATTCTGTGACTAAAGCAGCCTCTGTTTAAGACCATATAAGCATTTGCTCTTATCATATTTGAAATTAGCCTGATAAAGACACTTTTGCTGGGCAAAGCACTACTGTACCCTGCCAGGCCCATTCCTGCCCAGGGCATCCCATTCTGTGACTACAGCAGCCTCTGTTTAAGACCATATAAGCATTTGCTCTTATCATATTTGAAATTAGCCTGATAAAGACACTTTTGCTGGGCAAAGCACTACTGTACCCTGCCAGGTCCATTCCTGCCCAGGGCATCCCATTCTGTGACTACAGCAGCCTCTGTTTAAGACCATATAAGCATTTGCTCTTATCATATTTGAAATTAGGCCTGATAAAGACACTTTTGCTGGGCAAAGCACTACTGGACCCTGCCAGGTGCACTCCTATTTGGGGCATCCCATTCTGTGACTAAAGCAGCCTCTGTTTAAGACCATATAAGCATTTGCTCTTATCATATTTGAAATTAGCCTGATAAAGACACTTTTGCTGGGCAAAGCACTACTGTACCCTGCCAGGTCCATTCCTGCCCAGGGCATCCCATTCTGTGACTAAAGCAGCCTCTGTTTAAGACCATATAAGCATTTGCTCTTATCATATTTGAAATTAGCCTGATAAAGACACTTTTGCTGGGCAAAGCACTACTGGACCCTGCCAGGTCCATTCCTGCCCAGGGCATCCCATTCTGTGACTAAAGCAGCCTCTGTTTAAGACCATATAAGCATTTGCTCTTTTCATATTTGAAATTAGGCCTGATAAAGACACTTTTGCTGGGCAAAGCACTACTGTACCCTGCCAGGTCCATTCCTGCCCAGGGCATCCCATTCTGTGACTAAAGCAGCCTCTGTTTAAGACCATATAAGCATTTGCTCTTATCATATTTGAAATTAGCCTGATAAAGACACTTTTGCTGGGCAAAGCACTACTGTACCCTGCCAGGTCCATTCCTGCCCAGGGCATCCCATTCTGTGACTAAAGCAGCCTCTGTTTAAGACCATATAAGCATTTGCTCTTTTCATATTTGAAATTAGGCCTGATAAAGACACTTTTGCTGGGCAAAGCACTACTGTACCCTGCCAGGTCCATTCCTGCCCAGGGCATCCCATTCTGTGACTAAAGCAGCCTCTGTTTAAGACCATATAAGCATTTGCTCTTATCATATTTGAAATTAGCCTGATAAAGACACTTTTGCTGGGCAAAGCACTACTGGACCCTGCCAGGTCCATTCCTGCCCAGGGCATCCCATTCTGTGACTAAAGCAGCCTCTGTTTAAGACCATATAAGCATTTGCTCTTATCATATTTGAAATTAGCCTGATAAAGACACTTTTGCTGGGCAAAGCACTACTGTACCCTGCCAGGTCCATTCCTGCCCAGGGCATCCCATTCTGTGACTAAAGCAGCCTCTGTTTAAGACCATATAAGCATTTGCTCTTATCATATTTGAAATTAGCCTGATAAAGACACTTTTGCTGGGCAAAGCACTACTGGACCCTGCCAGGTCCATTCCTGCCCAGGGCATCCCATTCTGTGACTAAAGCAGCCTCTGTTTAAGACCATATAAGCATTTGCTCTTATCATATTTGAAATTAGCCTGATAAAGACACTTTTGCTGGGCAAAGCACTACTGGACCCTGCCAGGTCCATTCCTGCCCAGGGCATCCCATTCTGTGACTACAGCAGCCTCTGTTTAAGACCATATAAGCATTTGCTCTTATCATATTTGAAATTAGCCTGATAAAGACACTTTTGCTGGGCAAAGCACTACTGGACCCTGCCAGGTCCATTCCTGCCCAGGGCATCCCATTCTGTGACTAAAGCAGCCTCTGTTTAAGACCATATAAGCATTTGCTCTTATCATATTTGAAATTAGCCTGATAAAGACACTTTTGCTGGGCAAAGCACTACTGGACCCTGCCAGGTCCATTCCTGCCCAGGGCATCCCATTCTGTGACTAAAGCAGCCTCTGTTTAAGACCATATAAGCATTTGCTCTTATCATATTTGAAATTAGCCTGATAAAGACACTTTTGCTGGGCAAAGCACTACTGTACCCTGCCAGGCCCATTCCTGCCCAGGGCATCCCATTCTGTGACTACAGCAGCCTCTGTTTAAGACCATATAAGCATTTGCTCTTATCATATTTGAAATTAGCCTGATAAAGACACTTTTGCTGGGCAAAGCACTACTGGACCCTGCCAGGTCCATTCCTGCCCAGGGCATCCCATTCTGTGACTAAAGCAGCCTCTGTTTAAGACCATATAAGCATTTGCTCTTATCATATTTGAAATTAGCCTGATAAAGACACTTTTGCTGGGCAAAGCACTACTGGACCCTGCCAGGTCCATTCCTGCCCAGGGCATCCCATTCTGTGACTAAAGCAGCCTCTGTTTAAGACCATATAAGCATTTGCTCTTATCATATTTGAAATTAGCCTGATAAAGACACTTTTGCTGGGCAAAGCACTACTGTACCCTGCCAGGCCCATTCCTGCCCAGGGCATCCCATTCTGTGACTACAGCAGCCTCTGTTTAAGACCATATAAGCATTTGCTCTTATCATATTTGAAATTAGCCTGATAAAGACACTTTTGCTGGGCAAAGCACTACTGTACCCTGCCAGGTCCATTCCTGCCCAGGGCATCCCATTCTGTGACTAAAGCAGCCTCTGTTTAAGACCATATAAGCATTTGCTCTTTTCATATTTGAAATTAGGCCTGATAAAGACACTTTTGCTGGGCAAAGCACTACTGTACCCTGCCAGGTCCATTCCTGCCCAGGGCATCCCATTCTGTGACTAAAGCAGCCTCTGTTTAAGACCATATAAGCATTTGCTCTTATCATATTTGAAATTAGCCTGATAAAGACACTTTTGCTGGGCAAAGCACTACTGTACCCTGCCAGGCCCATTCCTGCCCAGGGCATCCCATTCTGTGACTACAGCAGCCTCTGTTTAAGACCATATAAGCATTTGCTCTTATCATATTTGAAATTAGCCTGATAAAGACACTTTTGCTGGGCAAAGCACTACTGTACCCTGCCAGGTCCATTCCTGCCCAGGGCATCCCATTCTGTGACTACAGCAGCCTCTGTTTAAGACCATATAAGCATTTGCTCTTATCATATTTGAAATTAGCCTGATAAAGACACTTTTGCTGGGCAAAGCACTACTGTACCCTGCCAGGTCCATTCCTGCCCAGGGCATCCCATTCTGTGACTACAGCAGCCTCTGTTTAAGACCATATAAGCATTTGCTCTTATCATATTTGAAATTAGCCTGATAAAGACACTTTTGCTGGGCAAAGCACTACTGTACCCTGCCAGGTCCATTCCTGCCCAGGGCATCCCATTCTGTGACTAAAGCAGCCTCTGTTTAAGACCATATAAGCATTTGCTCTTATCATATTTGAAATTAGCCTGATAAAGACACTTTTGCTGGGCAAAGCACTACTGGACCCTGCCAGGTCCATTCCTGCCCAGGGCATCCCATTCTGTGACTACAGCAGCCTCTGTTTAAGACCATATAAGCATTTGCTCTTATTATATTTATATTATAAGACACTTTTGCTGGGCATAGGCTTACTGCTGCCTGCCAGGTGCACTTCTGTTGAGGCATCCCATTCTGTAACATAGCATACCCCTCTTTATTTACACTAAGCAGCTCTCTTATTTACACTAAGCAGGCCTGTTGGAGGCTGAGTGTTACTGCTCACTTTTGGTGTGCATTATATTCTGTTTCATATAGACCCACCGCTGCCCGGGGTTTTTTTAAATATCACCTACTACCACGCCAGTTAGACTATGTCGGGCAGACAAGTGCCTGGAAGTGAAAAGAGGAGTGGCAGAGGCCAAGATTCCGCAGGCAGAGCTCGCATCAGACTGGGGGCCAGTAGCAGCAGGAGTCACGCTGAGAGACCTAATCTGCCAGTATCTGCTAGCGGTCGGGTCTCCACCAGTAACGCATCTGCCGTGGTAGATTGGCTGACGCGCTCATCAACAACATCATCACAACTTACATCTGAGACCCCCAGTCTAGGGTCGGTAGGTTCCTCTGACACAACCCTGAGTTGGCATGCCCCGAGAGCAGTCCCTGTCCTCCCATTGCCTCTGTCCTACGCCGTTCCCTCCCCCAGCGACGTATCCTATGCTTTGGGTTCAGCTCCACTCTTTAGTGAGGAGGACGATCAGATACAGGAGGACAGTCAGCAGCTACTGCCCAGCCAAGAAATGGAGGTGGCTTCTTTAGCTAGGCAGACAAATAGTGATGTGGACAGTGTCGTGGGTGCTGCGAGCGTTCCAGCTCCTGCGCCAGACACTGTTGACGAATCCACGAACATCAGTGACGTACAGCCACAACTCGGTGATGATGATGATGATGACGATGAAGCCGATCGCACTTGGGAGCCGGGTGATGAAGGGGCTTCATCGTCATCATCAGGAGAAGAGGGGCGCAGGTTGCCCCGGAGTCAGCAGCTGAGGCAGCAAGGTGGTAGCAGTCAGCATGGGGGCACAATTCCAAAGACTGGAGCCGGCCGGGGCCGGGGTAGAGCACCTGCTGTGCGGCAGTCTACCTTATCGGGAGGTAGTGGAGCAGGGGTTCCTGGAGTTGGCAACAGCAGCAGTGAATCAGTGAGGCCAGGGGGTGGGAAAAGTAGCTACTCGGCAGTGTGGCAGTTTTTCCTGAGGCATCCGCAGGAGGGTAACATGGCCACATGCAAGATATGTAGGCAAAAGGTGAAGCGTGGCCAGGGTCCAAATGTTGGCACCACGGCCCTGCGTCAACATATGATGCGTCACCATAAAACGACCTGGGAGAACCGAGGCTCCCAAGGGGTGGTCCAGTCTGCTTCCTCACCAAGTGAGCTCCCAATTTCTGCCAGCCAAGGCTCCAGCACCTCAGCCGAAGGCAGCTGTGCGTCATACCCATCCTCTGTCGCTCCTGCTCCTCCTCCTCCTCCTCCAAGTCATGCATCCCGCCAGCAATCCATCAGCGAAGCCATGTCCAAGAGACAGCAGTATGCGCCCACTCATCCTACGGCGCAGAAGCTGAATGTGCTCCTGTCCAAGTTGCTGGTGCTGCAGTCGCTCCCTTTTCAGGTGGTGGAATCTGCACCTTTCAGAGAACTGATGGCTTGTGCCGAGCCGAGGTGGAGAGTCCCAAGCCGTCATTTCTTTGCCAAGAAGGCAGTACCAGCGCTGCACACTTTTGTTGAACAGAAGGTGCCAGTCCTTGAGCCTGTCGGTGTGTAGCAAAATACATGGCAGCGCCGACATCTGGAGCTGTAACTACGGTCAGGGGCAGTACATGTCGTTTACGGCCCACTGGGTGAATGTGGTCCCTTTGCAGCAGCAACTTGGACAGGTCACGCCGCTTCGGCCTCCGCGCTCTCTGCCCATTGGGCCTGTGACACCGTGCGACTCGGCCTCCTCATCCTCCGCCATCTCCTCACCCTCCACTGTAGGCTCAAGTCTCAGTGCCCCTCCAGTCTACCATGTGTGCAGGGCACGGAGGTGTCACGCAGTGCTTCACATGGTTTGTCTTGGCGAACGGAGTCACACAGGGGAGGAACTGCTTAAATGTATTCATCAGGAAATCCAAACATGGCTTACTCCGAGAAAACTTAAAATGGGAATCATGGTTACCGACAATGGGAAGAACATTTTGTCTGCGCTGCGCCAAGGAAGCCTGACCCATGCCCCCTGCATGGCTCACGTCTTCAATCTGGTTGTCAAGCGGTTTCTGAAGTGTTCCCCCCATCTGCAAGACATCCTAACAACTTCAAGGAAACTTTGCATGCACTTCAGCCACTCCTACACCGCCAAACACACCCTTCTTGAGCTACAGCGTCAGAATGGTATCCCCCAACATAGTCTGATTTGCGATGTTTCCACCCGTTGGAATTCCACCCTTCACATGTTGGACCGATTATATGAACAGAGAAAAGCCATCACGGATTTCCTGATGATCCAAGCAGATAGGGGGACTCCCCTGTGTAACTTCAATGTCAACCAGTGGCAGCTCATACGTGACACCTGCCGTTTGCTCAGGCCCTTTGAGGATGCCACTTTATTTGTCAGTCGGCAGGATTACGGCAGGATTACGGGATGAACGACGTGATTCCACTGCTTCATGTACTACAGCACATGTTGGAAACCATGGCTGGTCAGGGCACTGGAGACATGGCGTTTACATCTTACGGCCACATGAACCCCGCTGGAGCTGAACTGGAGGAGGAGGAAGAGGAGGAGGAGGAGTTGCCCAGCGAAACACAGTTTAGGCTTGGCGAAATGGCTGGTTTATCTAGTCAGCGGACAGGAGAGGAGGAGCAGGAGCAGCCAGAGGAGCTAGAGGTTTTTGAGGAAGGAGAGACAGAGGACCCGGGCACACCGTGGCAGTATGCAGTGGAGATGGAGACAGGTAGTCCATCCGAGTCACTTGCGCAAATGGCACGAAGCATGCTCACGTGCTTGCGTAGTGACCCCAGAATTGTTTCCATCTGTCGGCGGGATGACTTCTGGCTGTCCACCTTATTGGACCCTCGCTTCCGGCACAAAATGGGGGCATTTTTTAAACCCACCGAGAGGGAGGACAAACTCAACTACTACAAAGACATTCTACGTAGGCAGTTGGCCGATGCCTATCTGCGCCATGGTCCATACTCTCGCAGGTCTGACTCGAGGGGACCTCTGCGCTCACCTTCCACTGCCATGGCCGCTGGGGTTGGCAGCAGCAGCAGCAGAAGCTCCATCAGCAGCAGCAGCCTCAGTCTTCAGTCGCTAATGAGTAGCTTTCTACACCCGCATAGTGAGGCTACTCATGAGCAGCAGGAAGACCTGGAGCAGGACCTGAACCAGCAGGTCATGTCATACTTTGACATGACCATGCCAACACACCTTGAGGATCCGCTGGACTTCTGGGCAGCCAAACTTGATTTGTGGCCGCAACTAGCAGAGTTTGCCCTGGAAAAGCTGTCCTGCCCGGCAAGTAGCGTGCCATCTGAGCGGGTGTTTAGTGCGGCGGGGGCCATAGTTACGGCGAGGAGAACTCGTCTGTCAACTAAAAATGTGGAGAGACTCACCTTTGTCAAAATGAATCAGGGATGGATCAGCCAGGATTTCCACCCACCAATGCCTGATGCATGCGACTAGATTCAGCATGGTGCCACGTTTTACACTTTCCAAATGGTGCAAAACATATTTATGTCTTTAGGCCATTTTTTGGGCTCCTGCTGCTGCTACTGTCAACTCCTGCCAACTCCAGGGTGTGATTCATCCAATTTTTGGGCTCCTGAGGCCAACTCCAGTGTATATTTGGGCTCCTGCTGCTGCTGCTGCTGCCAACTTCTGCCAACTCCAGGGTGTGATTCATCCAATTTTTGGGCTCCTGAAGCCAACTCCAGTGTATATTTGGGCTCCTGCTGCTGCTGCTGTCAACTCCTGCCAACTCCAGGGTGTGATTCATCCAATTTTTGGGCTCCTGAGGCCAACTCCAGTGTATATTTGGGCTCCTGCTGCTGCTACTGTCAACTCCTGCCAACTCCAGGGTGTGATTCATCCAATTTTTGGGCTCCTGAAGCCAACTCCAGTGTATATTTGGGCTCCTGCTGCTGCTGCTGTCAACTCCTGCCAACTCCAGGGTGTGATTCATCCAATTTTTGGGCTCCTGAGGCCAACTCCAGTGTATATTTGGGCTCCTGCTGCTGCTGCTGCCAACTTCTGCCAACTCCAGGGTGTGATTCATCCAATTTTTGGGCTACTGAAGCCAACTCCAGTGTATATTTGGGCTCCTGCTGCTGCTACTGTCAACTCCTGCCAACTCCAGGGTGTGATTCATCCAATTTTTGGGCTCCTGAGGCCAACTCCAGTGTATATTTGGGCTCCTGCTGCTGCTGCTGCCAACTTCTGCCAACTCCAGGGTGTGATTCATCCAATTTTTGGGCTACTGAAGCCAACTCCAGTGTATATTTGGGCTCCTGCTGCTGCTGCTGCCAACTTCTGCCAACTCCAGGGTGTGATTCATCCAATTTTTGGGCTCCTGAGGCCAACTCCAGTGTATATTTGGGCTCCTGCTGCTGCTGCTGCCAACTTCTGCCAACTCCAGGGTGTGATTCATCCAATTTTTGGGCTACTGAAGCCAACTCCAGTGTACAGTATATTTGGGCTCCTGCTGCTGCTGCTGCCAACTTCTGCCAACTCCAGGGTGTGATTCATCCAATTTTTGGGCTCCTGAAGCCAACTCCAGTGTATATTTGGGCTCCTGCTGCTGCTGCTGCCAACTTCTGCCAACTCCAGGGTGTGATTCATCCAATTTTTGGGCTACTGAAGCCAACTCCAGTGTATATTTGGGCTCCTGCTGCTGCTGCTGCTGCCAACTTCTGCCAACTCCAGGGTGTGATTCATCCAATTTTTGGGCTCCTGAGGCCAACTCCAGTGTATATTTGGGCTCCTGCTGCTGCTACTGTCAACTCCTGCCAACTCCAGGGTGTGATTCATCCAATTTTTGGGCTCCTGAAGCCAACTCCAGTGTATATTTGGGCTCCTGCTGCTGCTGCTGCTGCCAACTTCTGCCAACTCCAGGGTGTGATTCATCCAATTTTTGGGCTCCTGAGGCCAACTCCAGTGTATATTTGGGCTCCTGCTGCTGCTGCTGCCAACTTCTGCCAACTCCAGGGTGTGATTCATCCAATTTTTGGGCTACTGAAGCCAACTCCAGTGTATATTTGGGCTCCTGCTGCTGCTGCTGTCAACTCCTGCCAACTCCAGGGTGTGATTCATCCAATTTTTGGGCTCCTGAGGCCAACTCCAGTGTATATTTGGGCTCCTGCTGCTGCTACTGTCAACTCCTGCCAACTCCAGGGTGTGATTCATCCAATTTTTGGGCTCCTGAAGCCAACTCCAGTGTATATTTGGGCTCCTGCTGCTGCTGCTGCCAACTTCTGCCAACTCCAGGGTGTGATTCATCCAATTTTTGGGCTACTGAAGCCAACTCCAGTGTATATTTGGGCTCCTGCTGCTGCTGCTGTCAACTCCTGCCAACTCCAGGGTGTGATTCATCCAATTTTTGGGCTCCTGAGGCCAACTCCAGTGTATATTTGGGCTCCTGCTGCTGCTACTGTCAACTCCTGCCAACTCCAGGGTGTGATTCATCCAATTTTGGGGCTCCTGAAGCCAACTCCAGTGTATATTTGGGCTCCTGCTGCTGCTGCTGTCAACTCCTGCCAACTCCAGGGTGTGATTCATCCAATTTTTGGGCTCCTGAGGCCAACTCCAGTGTATATTTGGGCTCCTGCTGCTGCTACTGTCAACTCCTGCCAACTCCAGGGTGTGATTCATCCAATTTTTGGGCTCCTGAAGCCAACTCCAGTGTATATTTGGGCTCCTGCTGCTGCTGCTGTCAACTCCTGCCAACTCCAGGGTGTGATTCATCCAATTTTTGGGCTCCTGAGGCCAACTCCAGTGTATATTTGGGCTCCTGCTGCTGCTGCTGCCAACTTCTGCCAACTCCAGGGTGTGATTCATCCAATTTTTGGGCTACTGAAGCCAACTCCAGTGTATATTTGGGCTCCTGCTGCTGCTACTGTCAACTCCTGCCAACTCCAGGGTGTGATTCATCCAATTTTTGGGCTCCTGAGGCCAACTCCAGTGTATATTTGGGCTCCTGCTGCTGCTGCTGCCAACTTCTGCCAACTCCAGGGTGTGATTCATCCAATTTTTGGGCTACTGAAGCCAACTCCAGTGTATATTTGGGCTCCTGCTGCTGCTGCTGCCAACTTCTGCCAACTCCAGGGTGTGATTCATCCAATTTTTGGGCTCCTGAGGCCAACTCCAGTGTATATTTGGGCTCCTGCTGCTGCTGCTGCCAACTTCTGCCAACTCCAGGGTGTGATTCATCCAATTTTTGGGCTACTGAAGCCAACTCCAGTGTATATTTGGGCTCCTGCTGCTGCTGCTGCCAACTTCTGCCAACTCCAGGGTGTGATTCATCCAATTTTTGGGCTCCTGAAGCCAACTCCAGTGTATATTTGGGCTCCTGCTGCTGCTGCTGCCAACTTCTGCCAACTCCAGGGTGTGATTCATCCAATTTTTGGGCTACTGAAGCCAACTCCAGTGTATATTTGGGCTCCTGCTGCTGCTGCTGCTGCCAACTTCTGCCAACTCCAGGGTGTGATTCATCCAATTTTTGGGCTCCTGAGGCCAACTCCAGTGTATATTTGGGCTCCTGCTGCTGCTACTGTCAACTCCTGCCAACTCCAGGGTGTGATTCATCCAATTTTTGGGCTCCTGAAGCCAACTCCAGTGTATATTTGGGCTCCTGCTGCTGCTGCCAACTTCTGCCAACTCCAGGGTGTGATTCATCCAATTTTTGGGCTCCTGAGGCCAACTCCAGTGTATATTTGGGCTCCTGCTGCTGCTGCTGCCAACTTCTGCCAACTCCAGGGTGTGATTCATCCAATTTTTGGGCTACTGAAGCCAACTCCAGTGTATATTTGGGCTCCTGCTGCTGCTGCTGTCAACTCCTGCCAACTCCAGGGTGTGATTCATCCAATTTTTGGGCTCCTGAGGCCAACTCCAGTGTATATTTGGGCTCCTGCTGCTGCTACTGTCAACTCCTTCCAACTCCAGGGTGTGATTCATCCAATTTTTGGGCTCCTGAAGCCAACTCCAGTGTATATTTGGGCTCCTGCTGCTGCTGCTGCCAACTTCTGCCAACTCCAGGGTGTGATTCATCCAATTTTTGGGCTACTGAAGCCAACTCCAGTGTATATTTGGGCTCCTGCTGCTGCTGCTGTCAACTCCTGCCAACTCCAGGGTGTGATTCATCCAATTTTTGGGCTCCTGAGGCCAACTCCAGTGTATATTTGGGCTCCTGCTGCTGCTACTGTCAACTCCTGCCAACTCCAGGGTGTGATTCATCCAATTTTTGGGCTCCTGAAGCCAACTCCAGTGTATATTTGGGCTCCTGCTGCTGCTGCTGTCAACTCCTGCCAACTCCAGGGTGTGATTCATCCAATTTTTGGGCTCCTGAGGCCAACTCCAGTGTATATTTGGGCTCCTGCTGCTGCTGCTGTCAACTCCTGCCAACTCCAGGGTGTGATTCATCCAATTTTTG
Organism: Gastrophryne carolinensis; assembly: GCA_027917425.1. Lineage (NCBI taxonomy): Eukaryota > Metazoa > Chordata > Amphibia > Anura > Microhylidae > Gastrophryne > Gastrophryne carolinensis. The sequence goes on from CM051237.1 coordinate 201,441,115, forward strand.
GGCTCCTGAGGCCAACTCCAGTGTATATTTGGGCTCCTGCTGCTGCTACTGTCAACTCCTGCCAACTCCAGGGTGTGATTCATCCAATTTTTGGGCTCCTGAAGCCAACTCCAGTGTATATTTGGGCTCCTGCTGCTGCTGCTGTCAACTCCTGCCAACTCCAGGGTGTGATTCATCCAATTTTTGGGCTCCTGAGGCCAACTCCAGTGTATATTTGGGCTCCTGCTGCTGCTGCTGTCAACTCCTGCCAACTCCAGGGTGTGATTCATCCAATTTTTGGGCTCCTGAGGCCAACTCCAGTGTATATTTGGGCTCCTGCTGCTGCTACTGTCAACTCCTGCCAACTCCAGGGTGTGATTCATCCAATTTTTGGGCTCCTGAAGCCAACTCCAGTGTATATTTGGGCTCCTGCTGCTGCTACTGTCAACTCCTGCCCACTCCAGGGTGTGATTCATCCAATTTTTGGGCTCCTGAGGCCAACTCCAGTGTATATTTGGGCTCCTGCTGCTGCTGCTGCCAACTTCTGCCAACTCCAGGGTGTGATTCATCCAATTTTTGGGCTCCTGAAGCCAACTCCAGTGTATATTTGGGCTCCTGCTGCTGCTGCTGCCAACTTCTGCCAACTCCAGGGTGTGATTCATCCAATTTTTGGGCTCCTGAAGCCAACTCCAGTGTATATTTGGGCTCCTGCTGCTGCTACTGTCAACTCCTGCCAACTCCAGGGTGTGATTCATCCAATTTTTGGGCTCCTGAGGCCAACTCCAGTGTATATTTGGGCTCCTTCTGCCCCTCATAGTGATGCCACTTCAACTCTCTGCAATTGTGCCGCTCTGCGATTCTATTAGCGATGCCTCTGATCTGCATGTGATATTTCTTCAAAGTATTATTTAACTAACCCAGCACGCATCCTGTGCGTGTTACAGCAAGGCAGAATGGTTTACAACCCTATTGAGGCTCTAGGAGGCTCAGAAATAGCCGTTTTTAATAGCGATTCGTCGCGAATTTATTCGGGTCGAAACGATTTTTGTCGGAAAATTCGGCGAATCAGTCGAATCGAATTTTTCAAAAGTTCGCTCATCTCTAAATAGAACAATACAATAAACCCCTAAAACATTTAAGTGAAAAATTGATGGTCTGTTCCCAGTTTAAAAAGAGCTCTATCCCAATTATTGGTCAAATAATACAAACCTGAATAAAGAGCTAGATAGCAAGAAGAAGGGTTACTTTTGTATCATAAACCAAAAAAAGGTGACAGGTTAATAAATGTACCAAAGAAAGTGGAAGTGTAGCTTACAGAGAGATGTGTAAAAAATGAAACAGAAGGAGGCAAAACTTATTGTAAAAGGGTCTAAAGGACAAAGGAGGGAGAACTAGGCAAATCCATTTTTTTAATATATTAATTACAGAAAGAATAAAAACACTGGTGTTTTAGAAACTAGAAACTAGAAATAGGGGAGGATAGATAGTATGCTGTTTATTTATGTGCCCCACAATTTAAATTGCTGGTTTAGTGTTGCAGACCAGCAGCAAGATAACAAAGGCTCAGATGTCAGAGCCATATTTACTACTAGGTCCCTTTCCCCCTGCATCGTGCTGGAGTACAAATCCAGCATTACACAAGCGAGGAGAGAGCTGTGTCCATTGAAGGAAATGAGCTCTTTTGAATTTCTGTGCTGCGTTTGGCCCTCAGCTCGCCCGCAATACAGACCATAAAAATCTGTGGACAGTGCAGGTGAAGCAGATGTATTACACATTACCAGCGCTGTGTTGTGGTTCAGTGAAGAAGGCATATATACTCACTGCCTTCTGGTCCACCACCACCAGTGCTCACTGCGCTCACCTGCCTCCACCATGTCGCCAAGGCTCTTCCATCCTGCAACGCTGCTACCGGGATGCTGATGCCCGAGTCCTTCTGCAACTGGGTACTTCAGCCCCACATTGGGTATTCAGTGTGTCACACCGGGTCCTTCTCAATCTGCATCGGGGAGGCCGATTCATTAATAGCGCCAGGTAGCGACAGATGAGCTACAGTAGCGTGATTTTCACAGCGCCAGCTAGTATTCGCTGTGCTTGGCCGGGGTTTGCTTGTTGACAGCGACTCAGTCGGTGTGCGGTAATGTTGAATACGGGCTTAGGGGTCGCTGTTTCACAGGTTAAGCGTTGTATGGGTGCGCCTGACAACGAATGGCCAGAGCGAACGGCTTGCTGCAGATTCATTAACAAATCACGCTCCGAATTTTTTCGCGCTGTGAATTCCTTGTTTAAACCCCAGAGCGCTGGCGGCGATGGATTTAAAATTGTTTTTAACCCCCAAACAACCATAATTTTTGATTGTAAAATTATACAAGTTTTTATAAACATTTTGTAATATGAATACATTAATATCAGACCTGTAATATCAATTCTGCACAAAATCATTTTTTTTTTTTTTTACCTTAAAAAAAAATCCTAACATTGCAGAGGTGGTCACAGAATTTTTGACATTAAAAAAAAAAAAAAAAAAAAACATTAATAGCAAGTAATTATGAATAATTAAAGATTGCTCCATTGAAATGCATTGAACATCGCCAGGGAGCGACAGGTCATACCTGGCGCTGTGATGGGATTAGCAGCGGCGCTGTTCGTTGCAGTCGGCTACATGATGAATCCCGCGGTAGCTGTCGCTCTTGCCGGCGCTAGCCTCATTTAGCTTGATAAATGCGTCATTGTGGCCGACGCCGGGCGTACTTGAGTCGGTAGCCGCCGTTAGCTGGCGGGACCTGGCGCTCGTCAGACACTACCTGGCGCTATCGCTTGATGAATAAGGGCACAAGTCTATCTGCTAAAGAAAAATGTACAGAAGTGTACTGCACTGTGCTGCACCACTGTATTTCTACCGCAATGTGGGGGTAACGCAAAATGTAAAAGGAACAAAACAAGATAAGAATAATAATAAAACTACTGTGTTCAATGTGTGATAAGTATAATTAGTCCTGTTTTATGTATTTATACAAAAATGTGAAAAAAATGAAATGCACATAATTTATGCTTCTGTCATGTTCCAAAAGGCAAAAAAACTGGTAAAATAACAAGAACAAGTGAGTTAATGAGTGCTGCAATTAAAAATAAAAATTAAAAAAAATTATGTAAAATGATCGTGCAGCCTGGTGTGGTATATTGTATTATGAACTCCTAAGTCTCCCAAACTTTTGGGTATAAAATATATCTCTAAAAGGTTGTTGTAAGGGCTAGGGGGCTGCTGTGAGAGGGGTGGGGTGCAAAGACCCCTTTAGGCAGCTGTGAGTGGGGTGGTTTTCTTTTATTATGTGTCCTTTTTTTTAAGTTTAAAAAATATTTTAAAAAAATATTCTAGGGCACTAACAAGCCCGGCACACCAAGCATAGGAGCTTGTAAGCCCAGAACCAAGGAGCCCAGCGGTCATGATCCCCTTTGCCCTTTGGCACCAGTCTGAGCTGACGGGAACGGGGCTCTTTCGCAAGTAAAATGTATAAAAGTGTACTGCGCCGCACCACTGTATTTCTACCACAATGTGGTGGTAACGCAAAGTGTAAAAGGAGCAAAACGAGATTACTACTGTTTTATGTATTTGTACAAAAAATAAAAAAAAAATGAGATGCACGTAATTTATGCATAGGAGCTTGTAAGCCCAGAGCCAAGGGGCCCAGCAGCTGTGATCCCCTATGCCCCTTTGCACCAGCCTTTGCCGATGGGAACCCCCATGGCCTATGGGTGCGGGTAATACGGCGGAGGTACCAGCAAGTCACCCACTGGCATGTCAGGCCTGTGGCTTACAGCTCACATACCATGTGACCCCTAGCTAGTTCACCTAAAATGAATAGAAAAAAACACACACAGCACATATTTGTTATTCTAAATTACACTTATACTTACCTCTGCCTACTTTATCCCTACTTTAGTCCTCTTCGTCCTTCACGGTATGCAGTGTCCCCCGCTGGCTCCAGGGATGCCGACAGGACCGGTCAAATCTCGCTGGAAATAGAATCACTAGTGAAGGGGGAACCCTGTAACATGATCTTATGAGACAACAGCCATAGCGGTTCAGTAGAGTACTCAGGGGCTCCCCTGGTAGTGTTATAGTCCAAGCCATAAAGGAATCACCTCAGGGCTCCAAAGAAAACCACTAACTGGGGTGATTTTACTGTTTTTGCCCACTGTGATTTTTCCTGATCTTTTCCTTCCCTCTGGATATTCTGGAAACAGAAAATAGAAAATGCACAGTTCTTTTCGTGACAACTACATTAAAATGTTCAATACTATGGGGTCACATAAGAAAATTGCCTTTTTGTCACCTTGAACAAGTTCGCTGTGTAAACAACTCAACTGACCTCATTCAGGACCGGCTCCAGGCTTATGTGGGCCTTTGAAGTGCGACACATCACGTCACATCATGTCATCCTTTAGTCTTCACTGCCTTCCCCAATGCCACCAATTGGCCTCAGGTCCTCACTGCCTCCTTTGTTGCTAATGATTGTTCTCTGATTCCTGTGGCCTTCTCCCTTCAGCACTTGATTACTTTTTTGCTGCTGAAAGGTCCACCACTGCTGTAGATCATCTTAGTCCATACCACCTTCTAAAGGCCCTCTGCCCCTGGCTACCGCCTCCATTACTGTTGAATGTCCTCTGGTCCTGAAGCCAGCTTAGAGCAACTCTGTACATGGTGGTTACCAGAGACTCATTCCATTGACCAGTCTGAGCCTTAGTGGGCCACCAAGCATGCCAGAGGTCATTGTGCCTGTCCAGGTATGCCCAGTGCTGGCACTGGCCCTGACCTTAATAGACAATGTTCAGGTTCAGGGCTGTACTCCAGGACATAGACTGGGAGCATCTGTTGAGGACTAAGGAAACTTTCATGTACCTTGCTAGAGACCAGGCTGATGCAGATACAGACATCTGCCAGCAATACTGCCTGCAACCTACCCATAGCGTGGAGACTGGGGTGGGCTGGAGTGTCACATGTGAGGATGATGCAGAATCAGGATCACCAGGCAGGAACTGCTGAAAATCTGGAAGGCAATTGGGAGCCAAAGCTTACTGTAAATGAGGGGAGCCAGCGGGGAGTAACTGGTAGAGTGCTGCACCACGCACTGGTTTCAGCGTGGGGAGTCTGCTGACAGATCTGGTATTCGCCAGTGCCTTCTGCAAAGAGGGGCAGAATATGCTGCAGAAAAGTCGGGTCCCGCTACTGTTGCCAGTGGAATTGAGCCCAAATTTGGGGAAAGTACAGTCTGGGTTTTGGGTGAAGCTGATGTAGGTAGACCAGAGAGTCCTGAGCCAGGGAAAGCCGTAATCCAGTGCCGGATTCAGAAAGCCAAAAAAGGGATCATCCAAGCAGAGAATCAAGAGCTAGAGAGAGATCGATGTCCAAAGCCAGGGGAGTCAGAGCCAGAGTGGGGTCGTAATCCAAGAGCCAGTGGGACAGAGTCGGAGTGGGTTGTAATCTAAAGCAAGCTGAAAATCAAACCAGAAAGACTCACAGGAACAAGCGCCACACCATAAAGATCTGCAGGCAACTTTCTAGTGCTGCAGACTCCTTTTAACCCTTTAAGTGCCAGCCTACCTAGATTTTTTGTCACATTCTGTTGCCAGACTACTTTTTACGTTTTTGCGCTACACATGTTCAACCTTGATTTTTGAAGGGATTTCCAGGGATTTTACAGAAAAATTATATTTTGTTTTTTTTCAGCAGAGTCTGGGCTTCAACATAAAATGTCTTGTTTGGCCTTTTTTAGTGTATTCTCAATTCTTTTGGGTGAAATATGTGCAAAAAAATTAAAAAAGCGTACCGGTCACCTACATGGCCACACATGCCCCGGACACACACACCCCAACAGAGACACCCGAAGCGTGTGAATGAGCGCGTGTACACTCACAGGGATGAGTGCACACCTGCCAGCGCTCGTGAGTAAAACCAGGTCTTCTATCGTGACAGGTGCCAAACGGGAGTGCTTCAAATCAATTGTGAGTACTAACATTACAAAATGTATCCCTATGAGAAACAAGTATAAGCTGCTCAAATTAAAGCCCTCGTGGCTGACACCAGGCAAATGGGAAATAAAGAGCAAGAAAAGGTCATTTGCAAATTATAAGGCTTGAGCTCTCAGCTGTAACTCTTGAAAAGTTGGCAAAAGAGCAAAATAAAAAAGATGTGGCCAAAGAAAGCAAAATCAACACTAAACATTTCTTTAAATATATAAATAAAAAAAAAAAAAACTAAATCAGAACATGTAGGTGCCCTAATTAATGATAATGTGGAAATGGTCACTGGGGATGAAGAGAAGGCAGAGCTGTTAAATTGATTCTTTAGCTCTGTGTACACAAGAGAGGAGCAAGGAGCCAACACCAGAGATGCCACTGATAGCAACAGCCCAAGTATAATACTCAACAAACTAAACATGGATATCATCCAAGTGTAAATAATTTAAATGTGAATAAGACTGCAGGACCAGCTGGACTTCACCCAAGAGTTCTTAAAGAACTCAGCTCAGTTATCTCATCACCCCTGTTCTTGATCTTTAAAAACTCACTAACAACTGGTATAGTGCCAAGAGATTAGAGCAATGCAAATTTTTAAAAATGGCTCTAGGTATTCTCTGGGCAATTTCAGACCTGTAAGTTTAACATCTATTGTGGGAAAATTGCTTGAGGGGCTATTAAGGGACTACATAAACTAATATGTAACTATGCATAATATAATAAGTGACAAGAATCGGCAAGACTAACCTGATTGGCTTCTATGAAGAGGTGAGTAGAAGCTGGGACAGAGGGACAGCTGAGGTCTTCAGGATTAGAAAACACAGTTTGTAACTGGACTAAAAACTGGCTGAAGCATCGTGTGCAGAGAGTTGTGGTTAATGAGACCTACTCTGAATGTTTACCATTTTAAGTGGTGTACCCCAGGGTTCAGTGCTGGGCTCACTATTATTCACCATGTTTATAAATGATGTAGATGATGGAATTAAAAGCACTGTCTCTATTTTTGCAGATGACACAAAGATATGTAGCACAGTGCAGTCTATTGAAGATGTTCACTAGCTTGAAGCTGACTTGGACACTTTGAGTGTCTGGGCATCCACTTGGCAAATAAAGTTCAATATGAAGAAATGTAAAGTCATGCACTTGTGGTTTAGTAAACAACATATGTCCTCAGGGGAGTAAAAGTGGGAGAATCACTTGTTGAGAAGAATCTGGGAGTTCTGGTAGATCACAGGCTAAATAACAGCATGCAATGCCAAGCAGCTGCTTACAAGGCCACCAAGATATTATCATGCATTAAAAGAGGCATGGAATCATGGGATAGGGATGTAATTTTGCCTCTTTACAAGGCACTGGTGCGCCCTCACCTGGAATATGTAGTCCAGTTTCAGCCACCAAACTAATAAGAGGAATGAAGAATCCTAGTTATGAGGAAAGATAATGGGAATTTAATCTGTTTAGTCTTGAGAGGATTCATCTAAGGGGGGACATGATTAACTTAGAAATATATAAATGCCAATACAAAGGAACAGGGAAATGCTATTCAGGTAAAATCCTCTCCAAAGACAAGGGGACACTCCCTTCGACTGAAAAAATAGATTCAATCTCTGGAGGCAACAATAATTTTTTACCATAAGAACTATAAATCTGTGGAATAGCCTCCCACAGAAGCTTGTTACATCATCAACAGCTGACAGCTTCAAAAAAGGATTAGATTTTTTTTGTTGAGGAAAATAACATTAACAGTTTCTATTAGCTGTTATCAGTAAAAAAAAAATAGTAATAATTAACTATCCCCAACCATTACCTGTGGTTAAATTTGATGGACATATGTCTTTTTTCAACCGTATTAACTATGATACTATGAATGTGAAGTTCCCTAACGTTTGGCATTTCATATTTAACAGAAAACGTGATGACATATTGATACCTGTTTTATTTTTGTATACAGCTGCACAAACCTGAAGTTGCAATATTGAAAGATAATGGAAAGGATGTAAGAGAATAGCAATGAGGTAATTTTTCACTGAACACAATCATTACTTGGTCTATTAATAAGCATACACGTCAGGTTTTCGAATTTCCAATTGCGTTTCATAAAATTAATGGTTAACGTGATAACAACAACAGGAAGAAGGCCAGTTTTTAGTTTACAGGTGGGAAGGGTGTTGTGTATATTAGCTCTTTATAAAGTAGGTGTTACAATTGTTTTTGCGTCATTATATGCTATATCATTGCCATCAATAAGTTGCAAAGGCTGTAAGTGCCATAATATTTAGAACAATGTCATTATTGGTGTTGATGTCATCAAGATCAATATTCCAATGTAATATGAAATGTCATACTGTCACTGCCAACAAATGCTAATGCTGTTTATTCCTTTATTCATTTTTAGCTATTGAGGATTTCCATTTCGTTCCCATAACAATTAGCCAATGCCTTTTTTCCAAATAAAACCTAGCAAAGGAATAAAGGTCACCTGGGTAATTTAACCTTGCGTAGTCTGCAAATTTAAAGGGACAGGCCAGACCTTCCCTAATACCTGCTTTTTCTTCCTCTATTGCTTTTCCATTCTATTGTGGGTTTTTACCAGATTTTTGATCTGGTGCATGTTAGCAAAACTCGCAATACACCATGTTGTACATACCCCCAACCACCATAATTCACAGTGACACAACTCTGGCGATTTGGTAAGCTCTAGAATGCTGAAAGAGCACTGATGATCTGTTAGGGACAAAAGGTGAGTATAGCATTTCTTTTATAACTTGGACAATCACTCCAAGCTCCATGAAGCCACATATCCTGATAACAGCATATGATTTGCAAGATGTATGAGCTAGTGCATTGTAGTGAAGCCTGAAAACACCTGCTGAGGACTTTAACCGTCTCATGTAATGCCTTCATGGTTGAAGCATAGGTGTCTCCAGTAATTGTCTTGTGTGGCATGAATTTTGGTAATAAAACACTATATATCCCCAGAAAACTGCATCCATTACCTTTCCAGACTGCTGCCGCTAGATTTTCTTTGGAGTTGGTGCCTCCTTTGCGTCACCAATTGTTTGGTCTCAGGATCATGGTGGTGGACCCATGTTTCATCACCGTAACAATTTGAGAATAGAAGTACCTGGACTTTCTGTAGGTATGTCTAAATTATTTTTTTACATGTTTTTGGTCAGGCATCAACATTCGTGGCGCCCACCGGGAACTGACCTCATGTCATCAAAACATCATAAATGATACTGAAATGCCTAATTCATGAGCTATAACACCCAACAATCATAATAATCATGGGATCTATTTTACATCACATTTCCCCTGAAGATTATTCAACAGGTTGCCCTGAAATATGGGTCAACTTCAACTGATTGCTCATCCTATTTAAACCAATTGGTCCAAAACCTTTCTTGGTAGTAGAAAGGTGCATCATCACCATATACAGCAATCATACACCAATCATGTTTTCTTGTGTGCCTAATGTGCTAGCTATAGAGGGATATCATTAATCAAATTATTTTTCCTAATGGTGATATTGAGCTCCTATAGATTTTTGTTATGTAGATCACTACAAAATAGGCAGATTTTTAATTGCTAGAGAAGAAAAGCAGAAACATCTATGCAAAGTAGAAGACAGACTGGGGCTAGTTGTCAGCCCTGGATTTTATTTGGCCCCCGACCAGCCAACAATATCCCTGATTGGCTCCTCCATAGCTTAGGCTGTAACATTACAGAGACAGAACAGTGTCTAGGTGGGAAGTCTTAAATTGATGGTCCTGATGGTAATTGATGGTAAAAAAACTCTAAATAACTCTTGTGGTTCATGGAAGCAGCCATGGCGGGATTATCTGCAGTTGATGCCCCATTGTCTTCTATCCCTCCTTCTTCTCTTAATAAAATTCAGTGGGGCGGTAGCCTCAGTAATCCCATCATGGCTGCCCTCATGAACCACAAGAGTTATTTAAACTAGACTGTCCCTTTAATATTGTAGGAGTAGATAATGTGGCTGAACCCCACAGACATAATTCTGAGGTTAAAGAATTGCAGGCGCTTGGTTGAGGGGGGGGGGGGCAGTATTTTAGGGTATGGGGGGTTAGGGAGACAGGGAGTGGAGAGGTGTTAGAATCAGTGGGGTACCAACAAGAGAGAGTCAATTCTAGCACAGGCTGTGCATCAATTCCAGTTTGCTGGGTACTACATCCCATCCCCAGAAAGCAGCATGGCCCACCAGGAATTCTCCCTGTGCTCCCTTTGGCCAGTCCAGCCCTGTGGGTAATAAATATGCGGTGCTGGGTACTGTGTTCAGACGTCTTCTTTCCTGTATTAACTATTCAGTGGAGAACTGCGCACACTAAATGTGATAAGATTTAGCATTAATCAAAAAATGAAGTGTTTATTATGTTACACTATACTGATTATTTTGTGTTGTGTTTTCAGGTCTGGACATAGAAAATAAATGATTAACTTTGTGAAGCATTAATATGGCTACTATTTTATCCGCTTGACATGTTTGGCTCATTAGCATGAGTAACTGCAAGAATAATACTCAGAGGAATACACAACATGCTATTTAGAAAGGGCTGATACAGTATCCCCGGTTAGAGGGGAATTTACAATCTATCTGTGTTTTACACCATTAGATGGAAATTATTGTTGACTCACATACACATCACAGGACAAAAGTGAAAATAATGAAATAGAAATTTAAATTGCTCATCCAAACCTTGTGTATTGTAGTATATTTGTGTATATGATCTCCAGTCAACTAGATACCTGTTAGGGCGAGCGCTGCACGCCCGTCTAGCAGCACTTCACTTACCTCCATGGCTGCATCCAGCCGTCATCCATTTTGCAGCACTTCCCTCATGGCTGTTCCCAGCTGTCTCCCTTCCCCCCATGCTTCCTTCTCGCATGCTCAGGTGTGCGCACGTCTCCGTCCACTAGAGGGCGAGCGCACTGGATTCCTGAGATTTAAAGGGCCTGTACAGCACTGATTGGTGCTTGGTCATCCAAGCCTGCATCCACTTCTCCTATTTAAAGAGGCACTTCCTTCCTTCAGTGCCGGATCTTGGTCTCTCCATGCTTGTTGAAAGACATTCTTGGTTTGCTCACCCGTGTACCGACCTCTGCCTGTCCCCGACTCTGAACCTTTGCTGCCTGCCCCGACCTCTGCCTGTACTTACTACGCCTTTTGCCTGCCACTTGTGTACCTCGCTGAACCTCGGCTGACTGTGGGACTGGGCCGCTGTTGGGGGGTAGCGACCTGGGGGTCACTTGCCGCACAAGACCAACCTGCCTTGCGGTGGGCTCTGGTGAATACCGGTGGCCCCTTAGACTCCGCTCCCCTGACACGGTACCTGCCATCGTTCCCACAGTTAAAGCGGATCCACACCCGAGTCCGCTCCACCCGGTCCGTGACAATACCCCACAGTTTGAGCCCCCTCCAGTTTATCCACAAACTCTTTACCTTTCTGCTGTCTTCTTGTCATGCTCGAGGGCCGTGGCGACATCCCCAGCTTCCCTGTAGTTGTGCAAGCTCCCCTGCCCAGCCATTCAGATAGGCCAGGGTCAGGGAAGCATACACTCTGTAGGGAAAGGGGGATGCAGCTGCCCCTGTACCCTATGCTGATGCTCAGTCCAAAATAACAGCTTTATGTCGTGCATTTGTTACTGACCCTTTGGGTACCTTCCAATTACTTTCTGAATATGTCTCTACCGGTAAAGATCCGTAGTGAGCCAAAATGAGACATGCTGCACTTTATGTGTTCTACTTTACTACATCTCTACTTCCACAGCATTACTGTATATAGTGAACTGTCTAAATGGCATAGTAGCACACTACCTTGGCCAGGGCCGGGGCAGAAAATCCAGATACAGTATTTTTTTCCTTTAAAGTAATAGTCCAGTGCAAACCTCAGTCTGTGCCAATCTCTGAATCCTGCTGCCCTAGTCCCTGAACCTCTTCTTCTCCACCTATGGTGCTCTCTCTATGGGGGTGGGAGGAACAAGCTACCAGCGGAGTCCACATTCCTGGCCCCCTGCACATCCAGTGCCACAGGCCAGAAATAGCTTTGCCCAAGTGGGCCCCACTACTGCCTATCCTAAGCAGAAGCAACTTTCTATTTGTACTACAAGTCTAATGCCTGATGAAGACATGCCACCACTGGTATATTTGCCTTGGCCTTCTGATGACCACAATCAACAAGCAGGGGAGGTTCCCTTGACAAAGCAAATGTTGGAGCCTCCGGGGCACACACCCTTTGGGCCCTGCCTATAATCTGTCCCTATCCTTAGCAATAATAATGCAAGTACAGCACTGGCTGTCGAGCAGTGGAGTAGGTGCAATCCAGAGCTGATTTTTGGACCCAGGGCCTTATTTATGAAGGGATAGCGTTAGGTAGTGCCTGTACAGCGGCAGGTAGCGTCAGGTAGCGTCAGGTAGCGACAGGTGAACACCGGAGATGGCACGCAATTACACATTTATGAAGTATAATCTGGCGAGAGACTAGAACAACGCCATGTAGCTTCCGATTCATCATTATCCCAGCCTCAGACTACACGCCGGCGTTCAGCCTTGCAGAGCGCCACGTATTACCTGTCGCTACCTGGCGCTCTCCCATACATTTCTATGGACGATCCTTAAATCCCTTTCCTGATCCCAATATTTTTTTTCCTAAAAAAACACAAATCTTCTGACTTGCATTCTGGGCAAGAAAATGACATTTCTGATTAATATTTTTATGCAGATTTGTCCTTACATGTCTGGTATTAAAGTGTTCATGTTACAATGTAATAACAATGTAATTCCATATGTTTTCGCTTTGTTACTAGTGGATACATGTTCAAAATCAGACTTTAATCACACAGCCTCTGGCGCTGTGGGCTACAGCGACCCGATTTTGAGCGCCGGAACTGTTTGAGGCTGTTTTTTGTTGTGTTGTGAGTCAGTCGCACTGAGCTGACGCTACCATTCGCTCCAATACAACGTAGTACTGCAAATCACATAACGTATTCAACAATGCCGGCCAGCAACTGAGGCGCTCTGAAACAACAAACCATGACCAAGCACAGCGACTACTAGCAGTCGCTCTGAAATCTGCTCTACAGACACTCATCTGTTGCTACCTGCCGCTATTAATGAATCAGCCTGCCTATCTGTCCATGCTATTACATGGGAACACGGGGAGGCTGATTCATCATTAGCGGCAGGTAGCGACAGATGAGCGTCTGTAGCAGGCATTTTCAGAGCGCCCGCTAGTAGTCGCAGTGCTCGGCTGTGAGTCGCTACTTTATAGCGACTCAGTCGCTGTTCAGTAATGTGGAATACATTGTGAGGAGTTGCTATTTGACCAGTACAGCGTTGTATGGGAGCGCATGTTAGCGACTGCTCATAGCGACCGACTCACACCATATTCAGCAAAGAAACAGCCTCACAAATCTCTGGCGCTGAAAAATATTTGTTTGAAGCCCAGAGTGCAGGAGGTGGTGTGTTTAAAGTCTGTTTTCAAGCATCTATCAACTAGTAACAAAGCGAAAACATATGGAATTACATTGTAACGACATTGTAACATGAACACTTTAATGGCAGACCTGTAATGTCATTTCTGAGGAAATATTTAAAAAATGAAAAAATTATGAAAAACACACACTCGCTAAACAGATGCTTGATAAATATGTAATTGCGTGCCGTTTCTGGCGTTCACCAGTCGCTACCTGTCGATACCTCTCATTAACCAGTCGCTACCTGTCATTAACCAGCCACTACCTGACGCTATCCCTTCTTAAATAAGGGCCTTTGTCTTAAAAGGTAGAAAAAGAATGGCATGCTATTGTGGGGGGTGGTGTATAAAGAATCTTACATTCTCTATCATGCAGAGAATGTTGGACAAAATCGGAATTTCACAATAACTAGGATCTGTTAATTAACTTAACTGAAATAAAAAAAAAAGAAATGACAAAAAGCTAATAATTCCCAGCATTACACCACAATGGACACTTCCTTTTATTCACTGTAAAAAAAAAAATAGTGACTAAAGGGAAAGAAGGTCTTGATTTTGGCAAAAAATGTATCAACAAATAGCATTCTTTGTTAGACTATTACTGTTAGCAAATAATAATGGTTGCAATTCCCATTTTGGCCTGCAGAAGGTGGTGTAAAAGACACCTGCCGACTACGCAGGAAAACAATATGTGATCTCTGATGTAAATACAAATTCTGCTCTATAATTATCCCATTTTTATTTGGCTTTTAATGTCTACCAACTGGAGATGTAAAGTGGGTCTCCACTTATCTGCTACTTTTATTTTGTTTTCAACATAATGTGATATCGCCTCAGCAGAGGTGATGGCAGACAGAAAAGGTTTGTCCTATCATTTACAGAGTCACGTTATTAAACAAACTGTTCTCTCTATAATTTCATCCCATAAATGTCAACGTGAATGTTCTCTTAAAAATCACATTACCCGCATTAGTATTCACAACAGTCACTATCGTCATCATCATACAATGTAAGTCCGTGCCCTTTTAAGAACGTCTTTCATGCATGTGATATGGTATTAAGCGGCTAACAAAGCATGCTTCCAACCACTTTTTACATTTTAGTACATAGCAACCACTATTTGGTTGATCTGGAGATATCGACCCCATGCTTTATTTGCCCCCCAAGGCAGTTTATGTCACCTTTTCTCTGCACACAGTGGATGTGGCTGCACACGCCACTTTCCCTGCCATCAGCAGAGAATCAGAATATAGGTACCGATGAAAGGAGGTGTGTTGATTCGATGGCACTATTAAAGATCCAGACCCTAATTGATGTAGGATTAATAGTCTGTTCTTGTCTATGTTGTGTCACAAACAGAGGTCCTAGAGTGAGCATGTACATGTATCTTGTATTCAGAATGTTCATTGTGAACTTTGTAACACTACATTTGTGTAGTCTATGAATCGTATGTTCTACCCTGTCTGTAATCACTACTTTGTACAGTGCTACTGAAGATGATCTTTATAATACCTCCCAAGTGTCCCTGATTTGGAGTGACTGTCCCTCTTTTGAGCCCATGTCCCCTTGTCCCTTGTTGTTCCTCTCTGTCCCTCTTTGAGGTTTAACATGCAGATTATCATCAATAAATAATTAATTTGCCAATTTAAAGTGTTTATATTGTTTTAACTGTTATAACATATGTCCTATTCAACCCCTAAAGTGGACCAATACCCAGGATTTTCACTATCCTGGGTTCTGGTCCACTTCCGCGGGGCACCTCGATCTGCATGAAACCCCCCAGATCGCCCTAAAAAACTTGCCTCACCCCGCTCCTACGCGAGCGCTCGTCCAATCAAAGCGAACAGAGCCGCTGTGGTATGTACGGACAAGCCACTGACAACCACAGCGGCTCTGAGCACGCTGGAGGCCGCATCTCGTGCTTCCCTCTAACAGGGAGCGCGCCTGCACCGGCCATTCACAAACGGACAGCGCGGGTGTGCGCCCTGCTAGAGAGAAGCGCGAGATGCGGCCGCGGCTTGCGCTTGCGCCATTGGAACGGGGATAAGGTAAGGTTTCTGGGTGTCCTGCGGGGTTTCACACAGCAGGGCATCCCGATTTCGGATGCCCCGCACGGAGGGATCTGATCGGCCCGGGAATCTTCCCGGGCTGATCCCCCCTGGGTGTTGGTCCACTTTAATGGGGGTGTGTGGCCTAATTTAACAAATGTCCCTCTTTCCCACCCTGAAAAGTTGGTAGGTATGTCTTATTTTATGCCTTTGTGATCTGAAGTTAAATAACTCAAATTCCATTTGTTCATAGGGACTAAGGGGGTTATTTTAGAAGGTATAGCGGCAGGCAGCGTCTGGTGAATGCTGGGCGCTTTACGCAAAACCACATTTATTAAAGTGAATCTGGTGAGTGACTCTAACAGCGCCATGTAGCATCACATGTATTATTACAGGCAGTCAGCATATAGCACCTGCGCTCTGGAAGCTAGTATTACCTTTCACACAGTGTCGCTCTCCCATACATTTCAATGGGGGTTCATTTGCTTGTGTTTAAACAGCGTGTTTGACAATTTTTTAAAACTTTTTGCTCAAATCATTGTGCCAGGCGGACCCAGAGATCTGTGTACTCTCTCCAGCTCAATTGGAGTGTCCATATCTCTCTCAAGGAGGGAGTTGAAAATCGCGGAGGTGATGCGTTTCAGGAAGGGGGACGTGGACTTCGATGGAGCCAAAATACAAATTTTGCAGGACCTCTCCCGAAGGACGCTGTTGATGCGTCGAGCTTTGAAACCGCTGCTGGATGTAATAATACGCAGCGTGGCGTCCTATAGATGGGGCTTCCCCTTCCATTTAATCGTCTGGAGGGCACGCGATACCTACCTGCTCAGATCTCATGGGGACTTGGCGGGTCTGTTTGCCTTCCTTCAGGCTGAGCCAATTGAGGTCCCGGACTGGCTGGCGGCACGGTTGACGATCCCCCCCTTCGCCCGGGCAGAGGCAATCGGAGAGGCCCCAGAGGAGCTGGAAGCCAACGTCGAGCAAGAAGACAGGCCAGGCCCTACGATACAGAGTCCTGAGGTCTCCGGATGCCGTGGGGCTCGAGCCTGTAGCCGTCCCCCGCGAGGGCGTTCCGGTCGCCCCGGGAGATTCCCCGTTGGACCTCCTCTACCCCGGAGAATGCGGCTTACCATCACTCCGTGGCTATGATGTGGCCGAGACGGGACACACGTTTCTATAGTTGTGGACACCTGCCGCCCTACCCTAGGCGTTCCCCATGGGGGACCGGTTTTGTTTTTGAAGGTTTTGACATTAGCTAAATTGAATTGAGAGTTTATATGCTGTTATGTGACTCCTGCTGAATGGATGGGTCTGCTGCCCTCCTTTATAGAATGGTTGAGTGCCGGGCACTCCCACACGAACGCGGGCCCTGGTGTGGGGGAGGGTGGCTGTGGTTGCACTTGCACTCAATAATAGGCACTGACCAGGTGGGTTTCATGCCTCTCCGAGAGGCCAGAGATAACACCACCAAGGTGCTGAACCTGATCCACCTGGCGCAGAGGCAGAATGCGCCGCCCTTTTGCTCTCTACCGACGCCGAGAAAGCTTTCGACAGGGTAAACTGGCAGTTCATGAGATCGGTACTCGGCCATGTTGGCCTAGGCCCGAACATGTTAAGTTGGATCGAGAGCCTGTACAGTTCCCCCTCGGCGTCGGTGAGAGTAAACGGCTGCCTGTCGGGACCCTTTGTGATCTCGAATGGGACCAGGCAAGGGTGCCCCCTCTCGCCACTGATCTTTGTTCTGACGCTTGAGCCTTTTCTCTGTCGGGTGCGGGGGAATCCAGACGTTAAGGGAGTAGCGAACGCCTCTGGACACTACGCTTACACCGACGACTTAATTTTCTGTCTGTCTTGCCCTGAGGTTACACTGCCTAACCTTATGAAGGAGCTCAGAGATTACGGAGGCCTTTCGGCTATAAAATCAACTTCCAGGAGTCTGAAGCCCTGAATATTAGCATCCCCCCACACAGATTTGAGAAAATTAAGAACTCCTTTCCATTCCGATGGGCAGATGTTAGCATGAAGTACCTGGGGACAAACATCAGTGGGGACCTCCAAAAAACGTATGCCCTTAACTTCCCCCCGCTACTAAAAAAATTTGAGCTGGAGGTGGCTAGGTGGAATAAAGGGAAGCTATCTTGGTTCGGACGATGTAGCGCGGTCAAAATGACCCTCCTGCCACACCTGCTCTACTTGCTCCAGGCTTTGCCGGTATTCATCCCACGTAACTTTCTGCAGAAGGTTCGGGCGGTCTTTACCAAATTTATCTGGGCTGGGAAGAGGCCGAGATTGAGGAGAGAGGTCCTGTCCAGAGTGAAGGAGCAGGGTGGTGTTGGTGTCCCGGACTCCCTGCTCTACCACTCAGCCGTGCATCTTTGTAGGGTGGTTGACTGGTGCGCCCATGGCCAGAATAAGCAGTGGGTGGGACTGGAACAGAGCTTTGTTGTGGCTTCACTTAAGGGAGCTCCTTGGTTGGCAAAGGAGGAGGAAAAACTGGGGAGATAACACCCAACCATAGGTCCCACGCTCGGGGTGTGTGATGTGATGTTCCAACGTGGGGAGATCTCCCCCTCTCCCTCCCCCATGTATCCGCTCCTGGGTAACCCGCGCTTCTCCCCGAGGTGCAGGGGCCGCCAGGCCCGGGCATGGCTGGAGGCGGGGGTTTTCAGGGTGGGCCACTTTGCTGCTGGAGAGAGGTGGACAGATCTGGATGAGCTTGCTCGGAGGGGCAGACTGCCCGGGTGGTCCCACTGGCAACGCATGCAACTGAGGCACTTCCTTGCCTCCTTGCGGGAGCATGGGGAGAGCAGCCGAGCGCTCACGGTCTTCGAGGAGATGTGTCAAAGCAAAGACGTGGAGAGACACGTCCTCTCGAGGCTGTATAGACTCCTAGTGGCCCCGCCGGACGCAGAAGCCCCGCCTTTTCTGAGTAAATGGGAAAGAGACCTAAACCTAACATGGTCATCTGAGCAGCGCCGGAGGATATACACACTGGCACACAAGACCTCAATATGTACCCGTTGTGACGATTGCACGGGTTGATCAGACCTATTGATCGTTCATCTGATCAGACCGGCCAATCGTACCCCACGTATGTCACTGCAATTCTTCAATTGGCAACACACGTGGTTATAAACTGCTGCCACCAGAGCACAATCAGTGCTCAACTCTATAATATAATACAGGCCACACACAATACAATCAGATCGAACGTATCGATCGACCCACAACCACTTCCAGGTGGGGGTGATCGAGCGTCCTAGGCAAGTAAGGTAGCCAGGCTCTTCAGACTAGCGTGGGCCTTTTATATCTCTAATCAAAAGCATAAGTGAACCTCTGCTGTATTTTTAGAATTTATTTAAACAAACAGAAAACACAAAACAACAAGAAACACGATGCAAGGTGCTAACAGCAGAATTAACTATAAGACACGGTAAATAAGATAAATAGCAATGCAAAATAAAAGAAGGTGGAAAAGATACTTAAAAGTCCGTCTGGGCTGCGTTCTGTTTGATCAAATCAATTGTCCTCACACGCTTTCTGGTCCTCTTTTGCTTGGATGTTAAAAGCAGCGTGTGTCACTCTTGATGGTCAGATCGAGTGTGTCCTGTCCCCATTCTACAGCTCACCTTATTCCCTCTAACCAGGGGTCAGCTTACGACCCCTCCCATGGATAGAACAATTGGTGTCACCCACTGCCCGACATGACATTCCATGGAAGGGGGCAGGATATGGACCTTGTCTGATCCTGATAAGACTCTGTTTATGCTTTGCAGTTTATGAGGGGAGAAAGTAATTCAAGGTGACCCTGTGTGCATACGGGGGGGGGGGGGGGGGTTTATGGCACTCAGAGGGGAAGTTCTGCAGAGCAGAAAGGTCTGGCCAAGGCATACATATACACACACACATATATATATATATATATATATATATATATATATATATACTCATACACACATTGAGAAATTAAATACACCTAGGTTTTCTGTGACACCTTCCCCCCTATGATGCGAGGTGGGGACAGTGACCCACAGTCACTTTCCCCAAAGCGCACACTTAAGAGGAAAGGCGAGGTTCCCAGTTGCTCTCATTCCTAGTGCCACCGGGATCCACAGCAGTGGGTCCAGGCGGGCAGGGGCCTGCAGGGGGAGTCTTTCCAAGTACTGGGGTTTCTAGGCCTAATGTTGGCATCTGGGGGGCTGTGCTCGAGGCAGGAACGTACACACCATCCCCAGGGAAGAAGCACAGGGGCCCAGGGGCATGACTCTGGTTTGCCATGGAATTATTGGGCAACACCGGTATTAGGCTGTGCACGTTCCCAGGGAATCCATCTTTCCCAGAGCCTGGCGCAGGCATTGGAAGAGGGACTCCTGTGATAGGGACACCAGCAGCCATGTTTCCCATGTGTTGGCTAGTAAAATGAGGGGGCCCATATGTGGTCGGAATGACCCTCATGTTAGACCAAGGCGTGGTTTGTCCCATCTCCCCTGATCCTTCTTGCCTCTCGCTCAGCTTTGGTAGGGGTTGCCCTGGATCTGCGTCACGTGGCAGATCCCAGGATCCAGGGATTGTTCCCTTCGCCACAGCCCCAGCTTTGGGACGATTCAGGAAGTCTGCGGTTAGACGTAGACCCTCCCGATTCGGCCCAAATGCTTGGTCACCTTGCTTTCCCGGGGAGCTGGAAGCTAGGCTTCCGAACTGCCTCCCAGGGTTGTCCGTCTGCAGCGCTGGCTGCAAGGTGGCACTACAAGTCCCAGCCCACTGTCCCGGGGCGACCAGGAGCAGGGGTTGAGGCATGCTAAGAGCGGAGTCAGTGGGCTCAGGGCAGGCCAATCCGCCATCGGTGTTGGGGCTCTGCCTGACAACCCTAGACTCCGGCTCTGCAACCTTTGCAGCGCTGAAGAGGACAGTCAATGTGGGAGTGATCCCTCCAGTATGATCAAGTGTTCGATTATCCCTCTCTATGTGATGGCTCTCCAGACTAATTCCAGCCTGAACAGCCTGTTCCAGGGCGGCTCCACACTTTCCAGCCACCCTATAAACACTCTCCTGAGGGCCAACCAGCACTGACACAGCTGGGGCCTCAGAACTACTCTGCACAATTCGATTACAGTTATGCTTAGGGGGTTCTACAGGCCTACCACCTACCCCTTTTCCATCCCCCTCTCTGGGAGATCTGGGTGTCCCAAACCCGGCTTCCACCCTCGGCCCACCCGCAAGGTACCCTGATGCCACACCTGCACCTTTGCTTAGTACCCTTACGTGCCCCAAAGGTTCGGTTGGTAACCCCAATGCACCTGCTGAGGGCTCAAAGTAAGAGACCAACCGACCCAGGTCCCTGCCCAACAGCACATCTGTGGGAAACTCATCAGAGAGCCCCACTACTCTCATCCCTCTGCCCATTCCCCAATCCATATACACCTCAGCAAGGGGCACATGTGAACGGAGCCCTCCTACTCCGGTGAGGGTGAGGAATCTTCCAGGGATTATATTCTCTGGGCCCACCAGTTCAGGGTGAACCAACGTGACCTCAGCTCCTGTGTCACGAAATCCTGAGACCAGACGGTTGCCGACGACAACGGGCTGCACGTTTTCATCATCGCTCCGGACACTCTGACGGACAAACAGCACAGAGGTGCTCATCGGGCCAGCTGCAGCAGTCACTTTTCTCTCCGGACAGTTGGGTCGGAGGTGCCCGACCTTCCCACAATTATAACAAGCGCGACGTTCAGCAGGTGCCCAGTTTGCACCAGAGGCTTCCCGGAAGGGTTTCTGGGATATCTGACTGGCAGATGGTGACTGGCAGGCGGGTGATGGTCTTTCTTCCTTCCAGTTACTAGGGGACGCATGACGGCCATCAGACACCCGGGTGTGTACATAGCTGTCAGCCAGTTCTGCTGCTTCTCGGGCGGAAGTAGGTTTGCGCTCCAACACAAACTGTCTGAGATCAGGGGGGCAAACGTGCATGAATTGGTCTTGCACCATCAAGTCCTCCAGGGTATCATAACTGTTCTTTTTGAGGCCATGGACCCACTGCCGGAAGGTGGTACGCAGTCGGGCCAACAGGTCTAGGTAACTGTCCGCGGGTCCCTTTTGTAGTGATCGGAACCGCCGGCGGTAGACCTCTGGGGTGAGTTGATACTTTTCAACAATGGAGTCTCTTATTGCCTCATAGTCCCCATCTTTCTCAGGAGGCAGCTCAATGAATGCCTCCAAAGCCTTGCCCTTCAGCCCTGGGGTTAGGTACAATGCCCACTGAGACCGGGGCAAATGATGCTGGCGGCAGATCTTCTCAAAGGACTGCAAGTACACATCCACGTCGCAGTTTGTGTCCATAACTGGGAACTTTGGGGCAGAACCCACAGTTACAAATGAAGAGTCCACTGAAGGCAAGCGAGGGTCAGGGGTGGTTAGTTGGATCTTGGCCATTTCCAGCTCATGACGGCGGGCAGCTTCCCGCTCTGCCTGGGCAGCCTCCCGCTCTGCCTGACGCTGGGCAGCCTCCCGCTCTGCCTGACGCTGGGCAGCCTCCCGCTCTGCCTGACGCTGGGCAGCCTCCCGCTCTGCCTGGCGCTGTGCAGCCTCCCGCTCTGCCTGGCGCTCCAGGAACTGTAAATAGGCCTGCGGTTCGGTGGCACTTAGCTGGGTCAGGACCGATTCCAGCTGGGGGTCCCTGCCAGTAGCAGAGAGGCTGGAGCTGGGAAACCCAATGGGAGCAGGCACTTCATCCACCACCTCAGGCTGGGATGGATCAGCTGCACTGGAACATTCAAGTATATCTGTTGCAAGCTGCGTTGGTGCCTCCAGATCGGCTTCATAGAGCGATTGCACAAGCTGTGTTTTGGTTCGATCATGAATCGGCAACTGTCTGCGCTGGCATTCATTGATCAGATCGTCTTTGCTCATTCGCTTGTATTGCGCCAGCCCAGACATTTCAGCAAAAACAAAACAAAGGAGGGGCAAACAATTGCTATCTGCTTATTTACCGTCACAACTATGCACCAATAAAATAACTGATTAATTTAAATAAAGTCCTTCAATACAGCATTACTTAACACAACACTTATGCTCTAAATTGAAAGAAATAAAAAAGGTGATCCCACAAGCTGCCAACCAATTTGTGACGATTGCACGGGTTGATCAGACCTATTGATCGTTCATCTGATCAGACCGGCCAATCGTACCCCACGTATGTCACTGCAATTCTTCAATTGGCAACACACGTGGTTATAAACTGCTGCCACCAGAGCACAATCAGTGCTCAACTCTATAATATAATACAGGCCACACACAATACAATCAGATCGAACGTATCGATCGACCCACAACCACTTCCAGGTGGGGGTGATCGAGCGTCCTAGGCAAGTAAGGTAGCCAGGCTCTTCAGACTAGCGTGGGCCTTTTATATCTCTAATCAAAAGCATAAGTGAACCTCTGCTGTATTTTTAGAATTTATTTAAACAAACAGAAAACACAAAACAACAAGAAACACGATGCAAGGTGCTAACAGCAGAATTAACTATAAGACACGGTAAATAAGATAAATAGCAATGCAAAATAAAAGAAGGTGGAAAAGATACTTAAAAGTCCGTCTGGGCTGCGTTCTGTTTGATCAAATCAATTGTCCTCACACGCTTTCTGGTCCTCTTTTGCTTGGATGTTAAAAGCAGCGTGTGTCACTCTTGATGGTCAGATCGAGTGTGTCCTGTCCCCATTCTACAGCTCACGTTATTCCCTCTAACCAGGGGTCAGCTTACGACCCCTCCCATGGATAGAACAATTGGTGTCACCCACTGCCCGACATGACATTCCATGGAAGGGGGCAGGATATGGACCTTGTCTGATCCTGATAAGACTCTGTTTATGCTTTGCAGTTTATGAGGGGAGAAAGTAATTCAAGGTGACCCTGTGTGCATACGGGGGGGGGGGGTTTATGGCACTCAGGGGGGAAGTTCTGCAGAGCAGAAAGGTCTGGCCAAGGCATACATATACACACACACACACATATATATATATATATATATATATATATATATATACTCATACACACATTGAGAAATTAAATACACCTAGGTTTTCTGTGACACCCGTCTCCAGGAATGTGGGTACAAAATACTGGCCAGATGGTATAGAGTCCCTACAGACCTACATAGATGGTTCCCGGACGAAATTGCTGGAGATGTGGTGGGGAGCGAGGCGACCTGCTGCACATCTTCTGGTCCTGCCCCAAATTGCAAGAATACTGGAGCATGGTCAGACGGGTTGCAGGGCAGATTTCTGGAACGATGGTCCCGGAGGACCCTGCTTTCTGTCTCCTCCACGTTTCAGAGATCCCCTTGAAACGTTATCAAAACTCCTTGACGTGTCGCCTGTTGAATGCAGCTAAGGCCTGCATCCCGCAGGTATGGAAGAGTAAGGAACCCCCATCCATAAGCGGATGGTGCCGGCAGGTGAACGACACCATGAGACTTGAGGACCTCATGTCCACACGAGACGACACCTATGAAAGGTTTGCGGAGACATGGTATGGCTGGATGGCCTTCATGGAATCTCCTGCAGGAAAAGAATTACTTGATCCACACTAGGGTCCCCCTCCCCCCCCCCCTGCTCAGGCTTTCCCCCCCCCTGCACCTGCCCCTCATTCCCCCTTCCTTACCCCCCCCCCCCCGCGGTGTTTTCTGTTCAATTCCACTTCCGCTTGAAGCTATCCCAATAAGGTTTACTGCTAACACAGCGACGGCAGCTGATTGACGTGAATTAAAGTCTGACTTTACGTGAACAGCCCTGCGGGGTAATTGGCTGTATACAATGATCTTTATTGACTCGCATTGATTGTATGTTTTTATCTGACGCTGTGTTCTTCATCTGTTGCACTCTGGAAGTGTAAAACTGTTTTTTCTTTGGTTTGTAGAAAAATCTTGAATAAGTAAAGAATAAAAAAAAAAAAAAAAAAGTATTAATGTCACAATGTTACAACAATGTCATTCCATGTGTTTTCGTAAATTTGTTCAAAAACAGACTTTAATCACACAGCGTCTGGCGCTCTGTGCTATAGCGACCAGGTTTAGAGCGCCGACGCTGTGTGTGTGTCCTTTTTTGATAAATATGGTGTGGAGCGCTGAGAGTCAGTCGCACTGAGCTGGCGCTACCTTTCGCTCGCTACAGCACTGTACTGGTGTTAGAGCGGCCAACATACATCACATTCATCAATGCCGGCCAGGTTACAACAGCGAATGAGATGCTCTGTTACAGCGCCTGATACCTGCTTACAGTGCCTACTAGTGGTCGCTATAAGTGCTGCTATACAGACGCTCATCTGCCGATACCTGGCGTTAGTAGTGAATCAGCCTCGAAGTATAAGCATACTTTCCAGGCTGATGAGTCTGCAGTAAACTAAAGTCCCATAAAAATCTATCAGCCTCACTCCCCACGCTAAAGTGTGATATATATTCCTTATTAGCCAAGCAGCTCTCAATAATCTTCATCTACATGCTGCAAGTGTAATCTCTTTGCATCTACAGTCTGTCCCGTTAGCCAGTAAATGGTATTATTTTAACCTCTGCTTTCCACTATACAGAACTGTAATGCTTTCTGGCTGCTGAGGCATTGCTTTGACCCCAAAAGAACTGTCAGGCCCTTGTATGTCTCCACACAGAGGCCCAGAAAGTTCTTTTATTTTTCATGAGGCAGAATGCTTTATGCAACAAGCCATTTCAGACTGAACACCGGCATGTTTTAATGTCATTCATAGTGATTACTGAGGTCTACATCAGTAAAAGGTAACGCAATACCCACAGAGCAGACCATTTCTCTCAAATATCTCCCTTTATCAGAAACTACTAAAGCTTTACATATACATGTCTGTTATACAAGCAAAACTGCATTTTTAGTTGACTGGTCTTTTAAACAAACCATCATTTACATGTAAAATGTAAGAAAGTAAAAACTGCTAAGATTACCTATCTACCTACTATATATTATTTGGCATGTTACATCGACACGTCAAGGGTAACTGGGTAAAATTCAGTATCAACTTAATATTGGTGCAACAAAACTTTTTGTTGTGTCTTTGGGAGTCCGCTTGTGGGACTTATTGTTTGGAAGCACATATGTTATTTCTAGTATTTTATTGGGTTTCATGTGCAAAAACCCAACTTTTCGGGCATAAAAAAGGTACAATTATATAAACCCATATAAATATGCTGGATGGCAGGAGGAGGGGTCACTTATACATGCAGAATCAAGAAATATCCAGTCAGGTTTGTTTTTCCTTCTTTTAATGAAAGGAAGGGGAATCAGGAGTGTTGCGTTCTGCTCCCCCGATACACTCAGAAACCTGTCACTCTCTATTTTATTCCTGTCAGGAGAAGACACCACAATCTTGGCGGGAGTTTGATTCAGTTTGGGTGTATAAGTGACCCCTCCTCTCATTTGCGAACGTATTTATATAAATTCTTATTATTGCGCAATTTTGTGATAGAGCTCTTTTAATATTATTTTATACTACAGACAGGGGCGGGCTGGCCATAGGGCAAACTGGGCAAAATCCCAGTAGGCCGACACTAGCAAAGGCCGCGAACGACAGATTCGGGAGGGTGGACGGCATCTGTCGTTTGCGGCCTCTCGCTGTTGTTCCTCCTCTGCCGCTCTCACGCACAAACACACACACACTTACCGGCACTTCCTGGTTGTTGCACGGTGGGCGTATATGGGCGGCGTCCATTGTATTCATTGGATGCCGGCCATATGGGGCCCGCCCATCGACTAGCGCACAACAACCAGGAAGTGCTGGTAAGCATGATTGTATGTGTATATGTTTGGGCGGTGCAGTGGGAACAATAGTGAAGGGCAGACCGGCCCTCCACCCACCGGGAATCAGGGTAAATGTGAGCGTATGTATGTGTGTGTGTACATCTGGGGGTGGGGGGTAACAGCAGCGGTGGGCAGGCAGGCATGAATCGGTTACCCTGCCCATCTGCTGCCTTAATATTGTCCAGCGTAGGAGGGTGGGAGTGAAATGAGGGGTGTTCCCACTGGCTGTTCGGAGGGATGCCCCCACTGGCTGTGCTTGTGGATGCCCCCAATGGCTGTACTGAGGATTGCCCCTAACTGGCTGTTCTGAGGTATGCACCCACTGGCTGTACTGAGGGATGCCCCCAATGGCTGTACTGAGGGATGCCCCTAACTGGCTGTTCTGAGGTATGCACCCGCTGGCTGTACTGAGGGATGCCCCCAATGGCTGTACTGAGGGATGCCCCTAACTGGCTGTTCTGAGGTATGCACCCGCTGGCTGTACTGAGGGATGCCCCCAATGGCTGTACTGAGGGATGCCCCTAACTGGCTGTTCTGAGGTATGCCCCCAATGGCTGTACTGAGGGATGCCCCTAACTGGCTGTACTGAGGGATCCGAAAGTCTTAAAGGAGCCACAGCACTCAAGCCTGTTAGCTTGCAGACCAACCTACTATCTGTCTCTAAACTTGGTTAGAAACTGAGGGCTCCGTCACACACATCTGCAGAAGTATGCTTATGCTGCACCACCAGCCCCAAGGTGCCTCTGTGGGGTCTGCAAGCTAACAGGGTTGAGAGCTGTGGCTCCTTTAAGACTTTTGTATCCTAATTGCCCTGCTAACGTGCACCTCCCAGGTTAGTTATAAAATGGTCTGAGCGGCTGCCACCCCTTCTTTGTTTCTTTTGAATTTGTGCAAGCACATGGTGTGTGGGGCCTAGGCTGTATTGCAAGGTCTTCGACCCTTCCACCCCATGGCTTTCACTTGAGGTTTAGGGCAACCTCAGGTAAGCCTGCTCCCAATTTATCTATTGCATTGTATGTCCCAAATGGGCTCTCAGAGATTAGAGTTGGGACTGCACCCCACAGAGGCACCTTGGTGTTGGTGGTGCAGCTTAAGCATACTTCTGCAGATGTGTGTGACCGAGTCCTCGACCTAGACCTGTTTCTAACCAGATTTAGAGACAGATTGTAGGTTGGTCTGCAAGCTAACAGGGTTAAGTGCTGTGGCTCCTTTAAGACTTTTGTATCCTAATTGCCCTGCTAATGTGCACCTCTCAGGTTAGTTATAAAATGGTCTGAGCGTCTGCCACCCCTCCTTTGTACTGAGGGAAACGCCCACTGGCTGTACTGAAGGATGCCCCCACTGGCTATACTGAGGGATGCTCTCACTGGCTGTACTGAGGGGTGCCCCCACTGGCTGTAAGCTGTACTGAGGGATTCCCCCACTCGCTGTAAGCTGTATTGAGGGATGCTTCCACTGGCTGTTCTGCGGGATGCCCCCACTGGCTATAAACTGTACTGAGGGATGCACCCACTTGCTGTTCTGAGGGATGCCCCCACTGGCTTTAAGCTGTACTGAGGGATGCCCCCACTGACTGTAAGCTGTATTGAGGGATGCCCCCATTGGTTGCAATGAGGGATGCCCCCACTGGCTGTTCCTGAGGGATGCCCCGACTGACTGTACTGAGGGATGCCCCCCCACTGGCTCTAATGAGGGATGCTCCCACTGTCTGTACTAAGGGATGCTCCCACTGGCTGTACTGAGGGATGCCCCCACTGGCTGTACTGAGGGATGCCCCCACTGGCTGTTCTGAGGGATACTCCCACTGACTGTTCTTAGGGATGCCCCCACTGGCTGAAATGAGGGATACTCCCACTGACTGTTCTTAGGGATGCCCCCACTGGCTGAAATGAGGGATGCCCCCACTGGTTGTTCTGAGGGATGCTCCCACTGGCTGTACTGAGGGATGACCCCACTGGCTGTTCTGAGGGATGCTCCCACTGACTGTTCTTAGGGATGCCCCCACTGGCTGAAATGAGGGATGCCCCCACTGACTGTTCTGAGGGATGCTCCCACTGACTGTTCTTAGGGATGCCCCCACTGACTGTTCTTAGGGATGCCCCCACTGGCTGTACTGAGGGATGCCCCCACTGGCTGTACTGAGGGATGCCCCCACTGGCTGTAATGAGGGATGCCCCCACTGGCTATAATGAGGGATGCTACTTAATGGTTGTAATGAGGGATGGTGCTCACTGTCTGTAATGGAGTGATTCTGTGCGTCTGTAATGGGGGAATTTTATCACACCATTTGGTTCAGAATATTCACTTTCTTATTTTTGTCCTGTAAAACCTGGGTGCGTGCTGTGGAACGAAAAATAAGGTGTATATATAATGTGACGTTAAGATACTATATTGGGTCAGGAACAGTACAGCAGGGCCAGTTTGCCCCAAAAAGTCCTGGGCCTTTTTTTTAACCCCAGCCCGCCCCTGACTACAGGCAACATGTTCATATACTCACCTCCCCTGAGCAATAAACACACCCAGAGGTCAAGCAAACACAGTCACAGCCTCACAGACCTTAAGATTGCAGTTGCTGAGGATTTTTCTAGGACCAGTAAACTGAGCATGTGGAAGGTGAACCAATAAACTGAGTGCGTGGTGCCCCCCTGATCACGGTTCCCTGTGCGATGGCACACCTTGCAAACCTCAAAGGCTGGCCCTGCCCCTGGCCAAGCAGTGAATAGGCAATGCATATAGCTTGCCCTACATGCATATAACATTTTATACAGTGGTAAATACCAGTAGCAAAGTTCAGTTGAAATGTAAAAATGTAATCCATGTATTTACTACAAACCCCCAAGGGGACCATACAGATGTTACACACTGTGGGAAAGCACAAACTACAGGAAACATGAAGCACTTAAAAGTATCCTGTATTACGTGTTATGCTTTTCTAAATGAGAAAAGCATGAGAAAAAAAATACACAGTATTATTCCATTATTTTATTTTATCTGCATTTTTTTGTATTTGAATATTCACTTGAGTAAGTGTAAATGGTGCACTTTAGATAGATAAATATTTCTGTATATTCTATATACTAAGTATATATATATATATATATATATATATATATATATATATATGTAAATGGCATTCCAGGGCAACCCTGCCACTGACCCTGTGCCCAGTAACCTTTGCCCAGCCCGACGTGAGCGCTTCCCCACTCCCACTGACTCCTTGATGGACTGGGACAGGGATGCTACAAAAATTTGAGGATCCACCACCACTGGAACCCATCCTGCAGGAATAGTGGGGACACCACCCGGTCCATTCCCCTTTTCAGATGGTGCTATTCTTTAGCAGCCTACAGTGTGCATGTGCTGTGGGATGCCTGCCAGAAAGACTCCTTTTTAGAGAGCAGCCCCGCTTGAAGACCCTGAGCCCTCCTGGTGACTTTGGTTACCAAGAAGGAGGAAAACATTGGTACAAGATGCGTGGTGTTGGGGGTAAGGTTTTTATGGTCCTGTTCATGTTCTCTTAAGAAAAAAAAACACTCAAAAACCTCAAATATAAAAGGCCATCTGTGGCTTTGTTTTTATAGGATAATTCCACTTTCGATGGATTTTTTTTAAGTTTCCATTATTGTGTGACAAAATGATGTCTTCAATGTAAATTTTCTATTTGTTTTAAACTATGTGTTATAAAAGAAAACAATTTTCCATAGCAACAATGTGTTTACCTTAGCTAAGTACACGAAAGTGGTGATTTCAAGGATATATCATGGATTTCCTCACTTCAGCTAGCTAATCATCTGATTGGCTAAGGTGTGGGTACAGATTTAACCTATTCTGATGAAATTCAACTTCTTCAGTTGAAGTGAAAAGATCACAGTCTTGTGTACTAGTAGCAAAATGGTTAATGTCCGGGTTCTCAGCTGGGTAGGTCATTAGGCTGCTTAGACTTAGCCAAAGCTGCTAAAGAGTTCACCTGGTACATTGGAAGAATTGTGGGACTTGTAGTCCATGTTTTTTACTCAAGGTCATGAAAACCACTCCCACTGTAGCAAAACAGAGCTCCAGGAATATGAGAATCATGGAAATGGCTTGCTGATGAGTAATTCACTGGTCTGGGAGCACAATCCTAACCCAAATGTGTATTTTACATTCCAATTCCTTCAAACAGCTTGCCCACCACAGATGTTAAACTTACCTGTAGTTCCCAGGTTCCCCCCTAGATCCCTTTTTGAATATTGGCACCACATTTGCTAAGCGCCAATCCCTTGGAACAGCCCCTGTAATTATAGAATCTACAAACATTAGAAATAACGGCTTGTCTATTACTGTACATAACTCCCTTAAAACACGAGGATGTATGTCATCTGGTCCCGGGGATTTATCGATTTCTATCTGCTTGAGACAGATCTACGCTTCTTCCTTGTTAGACCAGTGACATTTAATGGAGGGTTTCGGTTATTCCCCTACATTTCACTCGGTATGTCACATTCTTTTGTGAATATAGAAGCAAAGAATATGTTTAGAAAATTAGCTTTCTCCTCATTCCCCTCTATAGGGGTCCCCTCCTTGCTTTTCAGGGGGCCCACACCCTCAGGTTTATATATTTTACTGTTTATGTAGCTAAAGTATAATTTGGGGTTAGTTTTATTCTCTTTCGCGATCAGTCTTTCTCTCTCCAGCTTTGCTGCCCTTATCTGTTGTTTACATAGTTTATTTTCTTCTTTATAGTTTTTTAACGCTTCCACTGTCCCTTCCTGCTTTAAACGTTTAAATGCCTTTGCCTTAAACTTTTTGTTTAGCCACATTGATTTACTTGTGCTTTAACGATTTTATTCCTGTAAGGTATTTATCCATCACAATTAAAATTAGGGATTTCTTTGAAAGTATTCCATTTCCATATTCCATTTACTGTCCATGCCTTTGTTTTCCCAGTCAATGCCATCTCTAATCTGGCCAAACTTTGCCTTTTTGAAGTTCTGTATTTTTGTGGCTCCTTGATAAGGCACCCTAGTGACTGCTAAGTGGAAATTAATGATATTATCATCACTGTTTCCAAGGTGTCCCCCAACTTGTACCTTTGTTACTTTGTCTGGTATATTGATTAGTATTAGGTCCAATATGGCTTTCCTCCTTGTTGGGGCTCGAACTTTTTGGGCCATCTTTTGTTTTAGTTAAAAAACTATAACTTTTATGAGATCCACAGGTTTCAGCATCCCAGTCTATATCTGGGTAATTCAAGTCCCTCATAATAACTACTTCATTTAAATCTCATTGATTCTCCTCTTTTTCAGACAGGGTTGATTCAGAGCCCCTTTTTCAACATTTTTTGTGTGCCAATATCTGTTCTCGTCCATTTTCACCCTATCTTATTCAGCGGAGCCTTTTTTTCTGAAAGAACTTTTGTGTGAAATGTTTTCATTTTTTGCGTGATTTTTCATTTGGTAGCAAAACCTCCAAAGAAATGGCGAGAAAGGGGCTCTGAATCAACCCTATAGTCAGGTTGAGGATGACAAATGTTACATTGGAAAGCAGTGCTCCAGTAATGCTGCTGCTGGTACACTGATCTGGGATGGAATCAGATGTGAAGCCTGCAGCTTATATCAGCAGATGCAGCCACTGCTGAAGAGACGGCAGATGATTTAGATAAATATTTTATGTGGAAAAGGCAAGTTAACAAAATGTTAATTCGCAAAAGATCCCTAAAGTGGCTGTCCAGGCAAGCAAGAAGCGATGCTGATATCCAGACAAAAGTCAAGATTCAATCTTCTATTCAGCCAAAATGTTTTCCTGAATAAAATATGGGATGGGGATTTCTTTTTGCTGCCTATGAAGGCAAGTATCTAAAGACAGAAGGTTAACTTAACAGAAAATCCAGGCTGGAAGGTGGTGAACAGCATGGAATATGGGGCTAATTGGCCAACAGGGGCATAACTTGATAGGGGTGCAACTGCCCCGTGGTCAGAAGGTCAGGGGGCCACATAATTGATGCTCCTCCACTTTATTTATGAGATTTGTGCCCACTTGGCAACATTTAGAGAAAAAAGTTTACTGGATGACCTGGAAAGGGCCCCATTTAATGTTTGCACCAGGGCGCCGTCACATGTAGTTACTCCACTATTGGCAAGTAATAACCATAGCTTTTGTGTTAACTGAACTTATTGCTTGGTATGTGAATACCAGGAGTGATATCCCAAATTTGGTCACAGACAGCAAAAATGATGTTAATTCTAGTCAGTGTAAGCAAATAAATGAATTGTGGTTCCATGGGATCTGGACCTGTCATGCAGGGTGGTACATAGCCCATAGCAGGACCCCCACCACATCAGCAGCACATTCCACCCCACCCCCTGGACATTGAGAGGCGGGTCCACTACCCCACCCCCAGGCACACTCAGCGGCTGGTTTACCACACACAGGCCGCGCGGTGCCAGGCCAGTCGAGTCATAGGCGCATGCTGGAAAATGAGACCGGGCCCTGAGTCCTGCAGTGCTGGCAGCGGGGAGGAGGCATCATGGAGGCGGCATGGCTAGGTAAGTATGTGAAGGTTACCAGGTGCATACCACAGAGGCGGTGCAGGCAGCATGCCCCAGGCCCCCTTGTTCCACGGGCCCGGGACACATGCCTGCATGGCCAAATTCAAGTGTCCAAACTCCATGTGCTTAGGTGCCTTAGTGAACTGAGAAGAGCACTGGCAACCCATAAAAGAGCAACCATATATATATCCACAATTCTATTTGAATCCTGGTGCACCCCCTCCATTGCAATGAATGGAGTGGACATGTTTCAGACAATATGACTGATGCAGAAAGTGGCCATTTTTCCCCCATGTGACCGGTAAATTGACCATTATTTAACTGGAGTGGAACAGCTGCAGGGAACAAAAGGTGAGTATGCTGTTTGTAGACTGTAGATAGTATGTAGATAGAATGTAGAGATTTTGACTAGTGTATTAGAAGGTGGAAAAAAGGACTTAACCTGTCTGAATTCTCTTCTTACTGTCTGTAAGGGAGATCTAGTGTCACTTTCTGCATGGGCAGAATAAATGGTGGTGGCCTCCTGTAAATATTGGATTCCTGTGTCAGGCACCCCCCTGAAATTCCTGATGATGCTTGTGGCTTTTCTGTAGGGTAGACCTCCAGTTTGATTATAGCATACAGTACCATATGTACTATACAGCACATCCCCGAAATGTGATCAAACACAGTAAAAAGGGCTGTTACTGTTACTTTAAAGAGGAGCAATGTACCTCTACACAAGCAGGTCCTATTAGCCCCCAACTGTCATATAGAATATCTTTTGGATGTTGGCGTCTTCCAGTTCGCCAACTTCCTGCTGTATTTTCCTTGTGTCTTAGCCGTCTGTGACAGACGCAGGGGAGCTAAGCCCTTTCGGGGTCTTTGCTGTGCTGCCCCCCCTAAGAAATCTTGCAACTTTTGCATGTGTCCCCCAGAGATGAGCAGCGCAAACAATACACTGTGCAGGTGCGAGATCTTGGGGACAATGCAATGCATCCTGAGCAGGGCCGGATGAAGTGTGGTGAAGGCCCCTGGGCACAAAATCTGGTGGAGGCCCCAGATACAGTTTTTTTTTTCCTTTAAAATAATATTCCAGCCAAGTAACTGATTGGTGGTTTTCTGGAACCCGAGTTCCTGGCAGATTAACACCTTGCTTCATGCAATAGTGATTTTCTGGCAAGGCTGCACTGTTGATAAGGCAGTTAAGCACCCCTGTTCAGCATCATCAACTGTCCATTTATGGCCATCCTAAGAAATAAAGATGTGACAATTTGGAAAGATCAAAGGCTTGCATAAATAGTCTCGCAGTATCTGAATGTTCTAGCAATTCAGAGGCTTAACCCTAGCTTCTTATTTTTATTGTTTGTTAGGGTTTAATGTTGTTCTTAGATTTTGAAGTACTATTGCTGTGTTTTAGTCCTGCATGTCACATGGGGGGGGGGGGGGGGAATCTTTCATCCAACCACTTTATTTTCTTTTAGTGTAAATGCAATACTGCAATATAACTGGATTACATTATAAAAATGACAGCCCAAATCCTTCAGATAATTACAAGCTATTTATCAAATGACTTCAATTTCCTCAGGATGCCAAAAAGAGACTTTTACAGTTTATGATCCATGTATAGTGAAGTAAGATATGAATAACGGGAGGGGTGAGTTGGATCTGGACTGACAAACTCTTATTTAACCCCGTGTTATCCAGATTGGTGGCGATCAAAGGCTTATTTGGCAGGTGAAGGCAGTTTTCAGTGATTTGTGTGTTTCTTACTTGCCTAAATCTCGGTTCAATTCCAATCATAAATCTTCTTGCAGCACGTGCCGGCTCTCCTAGTGGAGAAAAGCTCTAAAAGTGAACTTTTGGCTCAGAAAGACACAAACAGAAATGTCAAAGGCAAGTTTGGAAATTGGGATTTGTATAAAATGGACGATGTCTGAATGGTATGCAGCGACAGATTCATCTGTCAAGAGTCCCAAAGACATTAAAACACAAAGTTCCAGTAACACACAGTGTAGCTAAATATAAACCACTTGGTCACCATGATGAAGAAATAATATTAATTACAGTGGAAAATTTATATTCTCTAGCAGATTCTCTTACTGCGTCAACTTTAAAACTGGTTCCCAACCACACTACTGCTAAAATGAAGTTCAAGATCAGACACCACTACTCATGTTACCTATGAAAGGTGGCGAGTGATGAAACGCACCTGTTTGCTGGCGTAACATGAAGTGGCGGAGCAGCTGCTTCTAGTGATGGAAACTGGCCCCAGCAAGCTGTGATTGGCCACCTCGGTCATGTGGTGGTGGCCAATTTGATCTTGCCGGTAGGGGCTGAGGAGATAGGTAAGATTTCTACTGTTTAACGCTGTTAATGTTCTGGGGGGGCACTGGCAATTGAGCAATTGAGATGCCTTTCTGCACTCGAACAACACAACAAAATGAGCGTTGTTCCATTCTAAATGTTAAAGTGATGGGGTAAAATACAGTGCACATTTCCATTACAGTATAGAATATCAGAATGTAAATGTCTAATGCAATATGAGAAATGTTCCATAGCATCCATTTTTTAGCATTTAAAAATCTAGGCCTGGTGTTATTGTACCCCCCCCCCCCCCCCCCCGCCAAAATATCAAAACCTTGCTCCTGGGGAAAAAAAACAATCAAAGCTTTAGAAAAACAACCTTGTTAGAGTTTCTATCAGGTATAAAATATAGAAAGTGCAAACTGCAGTTAAGCCTTTCAATTTTAGTTCTGCGATGTAACATTTTACGCGGTGCGAGCACACGGGAACCGCTTTCTTTACCGTCTTTCCAATCCAGCATTTGTCTTATTTATTACTCTCCGTCTTCAATTGCCAGTGACATTTCTATTTCCTCCTAAAATATAATACAAGGCTAATATAAGCATTTACAACAAGTGACTATTAGAATGGTGCACACATTTCACCAAAAAGTCAAAAATAGGAAGGTAGAGGGAAGAGGAGTCTTGTGAATTTATGGGGCAGTTCAATTGTGCTGGGTTCTCTTATTGGTTAAGCTTGTTATTAGGTGTTCTCACATGAGATATACACATGAATGCCCACAATTGGTTTAAAAATGTTAAGTCATGGACTATACTTACCCCGGTTGTCTGAGAAAACTTGGAGATGTATTGGCTCATGACAACAGCCAGAATAGCTGCTAAAGCCTTTTTCATATTAATTCAAATGAATATGGATGATATATATCATTTCATTAGAGCTTAGTGCCCTATCACTTGCTATCACACCATCACCTGTTCAGTAGGTTTCCATTTCTAACTTAGTTCATAGTCAAGCAACAAAGAAATCTGAATGATATTGCTTTTCTTTTGATTGCCATTCTCTATACATTGCTAGCTGGTTTTATTTATGTACCAAGCTTTGGAAATAAGGCAACGGTTACTGTGAAATATCGAGCTATTTTTAAACCAGCTTCACTTCCCAAGAAATATAAATGGCTGTCATCTGTCTTTAGGAAAGAGAAGAATCTATAAAGGAAACTGGTACTCTTGGAACAACAGATGTAGATTCACTCCTGGCTAAAAATAAAGTATTCTAATGCAATTATGCAATTATTTCTGAAAAAAATGTAACAATACATTGAAGGCAAAAAGTAAAAAAACATATACTATTACCCCTTTTTTCACTCACAAACGTACCATCCTAGTCTGGTTGACTATATCTACTATGTCGCAGCTCACTGGCTACCACCAAGATATAAACTACCACCCTGCTCCATCAGCCACAGTGATTGGTCATGGCCTGGCACATTCCGCCTATTGCAGTTATGACTGATGTGGGGGGTGGCCGTACGACATAATGGTCTTCACTGAATGGTAGAATGGCCTGCATGCTGGGGGACTTGATCTATGAACCTGAGTATTTTCATTTAACTAGATTAGAGTGAAAAGGCTATATTTTTTGTTTACATTTTTTTCCTGGACAGGCACTTTAATCTCAGGATCG
This sequence comes from Gastrophryne carolinensis, assembly GCA_027917425.1. Classification (NCBI taxonomy): domain Eukaryota; kingdom Metazoa; phylum Chordata; class Amphibia; order Anura; family Microhylidae; genus Gastrophryne; species Gastrophryne carolinensis. Next base: position 201,477,958 of record CM051237.1, read on the forward strand.
ATCCCCCCCCCCCCAGGGCCTGACTCACTCCTGTTCCTCTGCTGTCAGCTCCACAGCTTCTGTGTGTGCTCCTGCTTCCAGTCATGGTGGGTCAAGCTCCCTCACTGATTGAAAGACGTCTCACAGGAACATCCACTACTGATATGCTTATTTTTCATACACTGTCAAATATATATAAAAGGCACATAAACATACAAGAAATGTATACTTCCTGCAAACAGGAAGTGCTGCTGGGCTTCCTGTTACTGTGCATTGTCAGTTGAATCCAGGCAGCAGCATGGATAAGATGCTTGGAGAAGAAGCTCCAAAATGGCCGCTACCTTTCTTTTCCAACTGTGCCAGGCTGTTGGTCCAGTTTAACTGCCTTCTAAGCAAACCTATTTGAAAGAGTAAATTTAGTCAAATATCTGCACACATTCATGGAAGACAATGTAAACCATGTACAACGAGGCATCTTATTGTTTGTCCCACAGGCTCATTCATGGTACAGGCAGTTAGTCAAGCATCTCTAGCCGGTAAAGGAGTAGTATAACAATCTTCATCACCCAAAGTCATTTTACCTTTTTACCTTCCAGAAAACAAAATTGTGGAGGCACATAAGGTGTTTAAAGCCTAATTTTCAGCCTAAAATAAAAAAAACACTATACTCGCCATGTGTCCCACGCAAACTGTCACCAATAGGCTGGCACTGCAGATCTTACCTAATAGCTGGACCCACAGCCCGCGCTGCACACCCAACTGCATGTCTTTTCCTGTGTCCTCCGACACAGAGAAACCCCCTCCTTCGTCACTGTGAGCTGCCACACCCTATCCATTCACTGCAATGGAAAGGGGCGTGTGAAGACCTAACATGTCCCTTCACATTGCAGTGAATGGATGGGGCGTGCCAGCTTACAGTGACAAGGCTGTGGGGTGTCTCCATGTTGGAGAGACAGGAAGAGACATGCAGTCGGGTGTGCAGTGCTGGCTGTGGATCTAACTGTTGGCAGAGGATAGGCCTCAGATTCTTCTAACAAAATGGCTGAAGCTAACAAAATGGCTACCAGATATAATTCCATACCAGATTCACATAATAGAAATATATATGTAATATATATTATTTGCTTGCAAGTTTCATTTGGAAATGTAATTGCAGAAATGTATGCTAGCGAAACTTAACTGTCAAACCGCAATAACAGCCGCAATAACAGCCAGATGGGGCAACTTCTGTAAATGCTAAGTGCTGACCTTTTTCTTTGTGGAAACCGTCAGTTTGCACCTTTTTGTGTTTCATCATATATGTCAAAGTGCATACTGTGTCTGTGGTTTTTTGCTATATAAGTCCTCCCTAAAGCGGAAGTAAATTAGAATTTGTACTGGGTCTGTTGTATGTCGTTTATTATCGAGCCCAGTCGCAAGTTCTCTAAGATCTTAAGTCACATATTAGAATTATTTCAATTATCAGACAGCGTGCCTTCAAAAGGGGATCCAGAGTGATCGCCCTAAGTAAAGACTCATCCTTTCAGTGGTGGAGTTTAATGCGGGCAACACACCTTGAAGGGGGTAAGTAATTTTATTTACTAAACCCCGAGGGAAGGTTAAAAGTGTTGGCCCTTTAGTTGCCTCTCGCAATTAGGCGAGTTGTACAGGGACACGGGTTGTCGCCTGAGATATAGAAAAGCGCGCTATAGAAATTCATAGGACGTGTCTGCACTTGGATATTTCTAATGTGTGATTAGTCTGTCTTGTGTTGGTGTTCATAGAGTTATAAGTTTATCTGTTTGTATTGTCGGACAGTCCTGAAGGTGAGCAGGACTCAGGCAATTGACTTTAGAAGTATAAGATATATTTTTTTGTTGTCATCATCTGTCAGGCTGAAAGCAAGATCCCCCATGTTGGTGAAGATTGTATTCACTATGTAGAGAGATTAACGGGAGGGGCTTATTATACCTTACCGTTTGTGGAGAATATGGCAGGTTGGACGGAGGCTATGGGTAGCCCCCATCCCTTCCCTAGAACAGGAGGTAGTGACCCCTATTATATGGAAATGATAATGGGAATGTGCCTTGGAGATAAAAAGGCGTGGCCCTATTATCCAGGGGATCCTAATTGGGATAAGTCTTATATGAGAGAGTGTGGGATAAAATGGTTAGAAATAGCGCCAGGGTGGTATAGGAGAAATGGATTAATGAGTCTCAGGAAAAAAGTTAGTAAAAAGGAATTAGAGAACAGACATAAAAGTGAGAAGTTGAATTATGAAATTAGAAATCATTCCAACCCCGACATTAAACCTAGCGCTCCACCCCCGCCATATGATACGAAGGAGCTCAGACCTAAACAGGTAAAAAAGTAAAAAACTGTAACTACCACTCAATATCCCTCCCTAATGCCATTCCAAGGAAATTATTTGAGTACCACGGCAGCCGTGATAACAATGGCAGCAGTGGAACAAACTAAATACAGTAGGAAACAAAAAGAGGAGAGTCTAGATGTGGAAGAAATAAAGAGAAAAAGGAAAAAAAAGAGAAAGAAAAAAAAAAGAAAATGTCACAAAATATCCTTCCTCCGAATGAGAACCAGTGGTCACATGCTGATGAACAGCAACCAGAAAAGACGCTAGGAGAGGAAGAGGATAAGTAACATGAAGGGGAATTAGACACAGAATCTTTCCCAGTTACTGATAAGAAAACTAAGCCAGCTAAGCAAACACGCCTGTGTTAGGACAAACAAATCATACTTAGCGTTAACATAGGGGAGTCCCCGAAACAGACCAGGAACCAGTCTAAACGAACACTGGATAATACACTTAAAAAACCAGCAGGAGACATAGATTCCATAGAGACCCCCGGAGTAACAGCAGCAGCAGCGCCCACTGCATCAACAAGCTCCATGACCATGGTCAGTACATACAATCCTTTCATAACAGCAGGAGACATTCTGGTTATCATCCCTCCTGATATGAAAGAATTAGATCACATGGCCAAACACTGTCCACACCCCTCCAAATCTTCCAAAGGTACAATTGCTTACCTTCGGAGGGCAATTAAAGGAAAAATTATATGCCCGAAGACATTAAGATGGTTTTAGAGATGGTAGTGGGGGAGAATAGTCCACTTAGCTGGGTTGGGATACCACACATGGAAAAGAACACACCCGCACATACAAGGCCAGGTGAAATACACCTGTACCAAGAAGGGAATGAAGCTGACATGTGGGAGGCATTAGAAGAATACTCAAACCAAGTGTTTAAGCCCAGAGCTGACATGGCACCCTCTCTTGCATGTAAGCAGAAAAAAGGTGAAACATTGACTGAGTTTTGGAAGAGATTTCTACAGGTTTGGCGATTAGAAAGTCAGATGGGAGATGGCCCAGGGATACCCGCCCTGTGCATCAGTACATTTATCTCCAACTGCCTACCAAGTTTAGGTTTACAAATTAAGAAGCAAATAGATGGATGGACTGAGATGCCAATAGAAGAGTTTGGTAGAAGGTTAATAAGTAAAGATGCAGCAGGATGCTTTGAAGTAATAAGACCGTCAGTGACACACGCAGCACAGCTCAACATACCAGAGCCAGTTCCATATCCCTTTGGGGACCCGTGGGGACAGCAGCAATACTGGGAAGAGAAACGCAGGTCAGCCCGTGCAGCCCCTAGGGGTAGAGGGCGAGGCAGGGGAAATAGAGGAAATCTCAAACCGCAATGGGGAGACAGACAGGGACCCCCCAAACAGCAGGCCAGGAATGCTGGCTGTTTTAATTGTGGTGCAATGGATCATTGGAGAGCCGATTGCCCATACCCTGATACACACAAGCAGGTTTCAAACAGACCTCCGCAGGCTGCTCCCGCCAATGTACAACACAATACCCCTCGCCTCAATGTTGACTGCCAAAATGTAGGACCCCAATGAAGGTGCCCAGGGGCAAATCCCACCTTCCCAGTAGTCTCACAGCATTTCTCCCAACAACCCTGCATTGATTCGATGATTAGTAAAAAGAAGTTAACATTTTAGTGGATTCTGGAGCTACATGTAGCGTATTGGGGAGATATGCATACACGGGACCAAGGGAAGATGCCGGCCCCTCCATGGGTATTAATGGGATATTAACACAAACATTTGAAACACCACCGCTCACGGTGACGGACCTCCATCAGAGCCCCCCGATCAACCATGTCTTAAAAATCAGGACCAGCTGTCCTGTTAACCTGTTAGGCAGAGACTTAGTGGCGAAAATGGCTATTTCTTTTTTGGGATCCCAGTGCATCCCGAGACACGCCCGCTCTATGCATTCCAATACCGCGGAGAATCCCTAATTTTTACCCAGTTAGCGAGCCGATTTTGAATTCGCCTGTTTTTTTTCATTGTTTTAAGAGAAGTGCTAAAAGCATATAAACCGAACTGTAACTCGATTGTTCTGACCTACTGTGATTGGCCAGTCAATCAATAACCGCAGCCCGAGAGGATGGAATCCTCCTATTGAAATGTCTCTGATGAAATGTTATAAAGATTTCTGTTAAGAAATTACAATGGTGTCAGCAGCGTGTTGAGTATCTGGGATTCGTGTTGTCACAGGGAAAAAGAGTTAAATCCCAAACGTGTAGCGGCAATCGTGGAATTGGGGCCTCCACAGAATAAAAAAAAACATGCTAAGCTTTCTTGGAATGATTAGCTGTTGCCGTTATTATGACAAGATACTGAGAGTTACCAAACACGTGCTGATCAACCTGACACCATAGAATGGTCTGATGAAATGTTACATGCTTTTAAAAAGTTGAAGGAGGCACTGACAAATTCTCCAGGGCTCGGTTTACCAAGCTATGTGAAGGTGTTACACCTGTATGTCCGTGACTTTTGTAAGGGATACAGCTCGGTTTTAGCTCAAAGCCATGGGGTTAAATTAGGACCCGTGGCATACTTCTCTAAGCTTCTCCCGGTTCAAGTTCAAGAAATGCCAGGTTGTTTACGAGCGTTGGCATCTTGTGCAATGGCAGTTGCACAGGCCATTTCGGTCACGCTGGGACACCACACGATACTGCATGCAGGGCATAATGTAAAACATTTAATGAACAATTTACATACCCAACATATGACAGCGCAGCGATTTAGCGGATATGAAGTAATCCTTTTGTCAAATCCCCATCTAGAGATCAAATATGCCCCAAATACCGAAGGACCTGCCCCGATATTAAATGCATTATTAGGTTAAAAAAAGTGAGGCTGACAAAATTCCTCCGCGACAGCCCAAAAGGGACATTGCCAGAGGAAATGCTTTTAGAGAAGCAGCTAGACAGAAAACTCTGACAGGAAGCCATCTGGGTCTTAATGCTCACACTGCATTAACCCTTACTATGCTAACGCTAGATGCCATTAATTTTACAATAGGATGTCTGCAGGAGCAGACATCTGTTTCTGAAGTGGGGGATTGGGCACAGCAGGGGCACAGAAATCAATGGCTGGGATTTGGTGCATCGAGGGTAAACCATGCATACCCATACATAGTGCCCCCTTATTTATTTCTCAAGCACACGGCATAGGACACAAAAGTGCACAACACACTTACATGGCGGTGAAACAAAGTTTTTTCATTTTACAATGTGAGAAACAAGTGAAAGCTTATGTAGAGAAATGCATAACATGCCAGATGAATAACCCCAACATTTCACATAAGCCACAGCATGATCACCTAGTTTACCCCACAGAACCCTGTACTGATTGGAACATTGACCATACACACATTACAGTTACACCAGGAGGTTAGCCTGAAGTTTTACTAGTAATGGTAGACATGTTTTCAAAATGGCCAGAATGCTTTCCAGTCAAGAAAGAAAATGCTAAGACCGTAGTGAAAATTTTGACACAAGAAATAATACCGCGCTTTGGATGCTTTTCGCGCATACGCAGCGATAACGGCACAGCCTTTAAAGCCAAAATATGTCAAGATTTAGTAGAACATTTAAACATTGAATGCCAGTTTCACATCCCATACCATCCTCAAAGTTCAGGGATAGTGGAGCGCATGAATAGAACAATAAAAGATAAACTTAGAAAAGCTACTGAAGGAACTTTTAAAACTGGAAACACAAGCTACCCGCAGTTTTAGCTGAAATAAGGATGACACCTAATAAAGTAACTAAGCTTTCTCCTTATGAAATATTAATGGGTAGACCATTTCCTTTGCCATGGAACAGGACCATTAGAGAGACTAGCGAAGAAGGGAAGTGCAGGCAGGAGGAATACACCAGGGCTCTGGTGGAGAAGCTCACTGCTAGTGAAACACTTGTCTGTCAGAAGTTTCCTTCTCTTTTACAGGACTCGTTTCATGACATAAAGATTGGAGACACGGTGTTAGTGAAAAAGCACGGTAATCAACCGAAGATCGAGTTCCCATTCGAGAAGCCGACGAAGGTGATAGCAGTCGCTCGGACGGCCGTGCTTGTGGAATGAAATCAGAATTGGATTCACGCCACGCGGGTGAAAAGAGTCCCTACACTTCAGATACTGGACGAGGATGAAGTACTGCAAGTTAAAGGATCGGTCGCCCCACCAAGGGGGCCACAGCCAGACATCCCCCCAAGGGGACAAGAAGAAGCTGGTTGCAGACCCCCAGCTAGGAACAATGGGTCCGAAGAAAGGCCAGCACTGATTTGCCTGCTGGTTCTATGGCTCCAATCATTTCTGCACTGCAATGATTCTGTTTTTTCTGATAGTGTCAGTAATATGGGTTGTGTGTAGCTGTGTTTATGATCGCCCCGCCATAGGTCCACTTCAGCAGGTATGTGAACCTTTGGGTTTGAGACCAAGTGCCCTTATACCCCCCTCCCCGCATCCGCAGGCTGAAACTCACATGCCCCCTGTTGTAAAGAAAAGGGCTACGGGAGATAAACTCATCTCCAAATATGTGAGTAAAAACACCAAAGGTGAAGTAACATTCTGGTTCAATACCTCAGAGCCCAGCATGATTTACACTTTTGATCTGTGCGATGTATATCCTTGTGCCTCCTAAATGATGCTAATTGGTCCAGTTAGTTTAAAGATTTATTTTCCAGCTGGAAAGGTTTTCTCACACAGTTCTGTATTATTGTTATGCTGGTGATCATTGCTATTGTTACATTTAAGATCATTATGTGTGTCATTGCTATAAAAACTAATAAGCAACAGGGAGCTTACGCTGTTTACTTGGCAGAGAATGAAGCTCACTCTGATTATATAGTTCGCAGGGTAGAATCTGAGACATATGATGATGCCATGGTTGGTGAGTCTGAGAACTTGTAATAAGTTCTGAGACTCAAAGAAGGGTTTGTTGGCAGAGGATAGGCCTCAGATTCTTCTAACAAAATGGCTGAAGCTAACAAAATGGCTACCAGATATAATTCCATACCAGATTCACATAATAGAAATATATATGTAATATATATTATTTGCTTGCAAGTTTCATTTGGAAATGTAATTGCAGAAATGTATGCTAGCGAAACTTAACTGTCAAACCGCAATAACAGCCGCAATAACAGCCAGATGGGGCAACTTCTGTAAATGCTAAGTGCTGACCTTTTTCTTTGTGGAAACCGTCAGTTTGCACCTTTTTGTGTTTCATCATATATGTCAAAGTGCATACTGTGTCTGTGGTTTTTTGCTATATAAGTCCTCCCTAAAGCGGAAGTAAATTAGAATTTGTACTGGGTCTGTTGTATGTCGTTTATTATCGAGCCCAGTCGCAAGTTCTCTAAGATCTTAAGTCACATATTAGAATTATTTCAATTATCAGACAGCGTGCCTTCAAAAGGGGATCCAGAGTGATCGCCCTAAGTAAAGACTCATCCTTTCACTAACTATCAGGTAAGATCTACACGTTGCACTATTGCTGATAGTCTGCCTGGGACACATGGTGAGTATAGTGTTTTTTTATTTTAGGCTGAAAATTGTTTTTTAGATGGATCAACAGTCAAAAATGACTTAAACTGGACCAACACGGTAAACAGTGCTCATATGCAGCCCTCCCCCAAGCAATTCTGATTGCATGCACAGAAAAATTCATTTACCTGCTGTGGTAAATTTAAAAAACAAAATGGCGGCTCATGCATCTGCAAGTGCTGCTGGGTTTCCTGTTACTGTGCATTGTCAGTTATGTCCATTGAATCCAAACAGCAACATGGCTGAGATGCTGGGAGAGAAAGCTCCAAAATGGACGCTACCACAAGAGAATCGGTGAGGCTAAGGAGGTTATTCATCAAGGGATGGCGCCAGGTAGTGCCTCGTAGCGGCAGGCTGCGTCTGGTAAGCGGTGGATGTTGTACGCAATACCACATTTATGAAAGCGCATCTGGTGAGCGACTCTAACAGCACCATGTAGCGCACGATTCATCATTACAGGCGGCTCAGCGTATAGCGCCAGCGCTCTAGCTTACAGAGCGCCAGGTATTACCTGACGCTACCTGTCGCTCTCCCATACATTTCAATGGACGTTACTTTTCTTCTGTTTAAACAGGGTTTTTTGTTTTTTATTTATTTATTTTCTCTCAAATAATTGTGTCGCCTCTCCTGGCCTGATCCAAAGCACCTACGCTTTGTGAGTTGAATATGGTATGAGACGCTGAGAGTCGGTCGCACTTAGCTGGCGCTACCTTTCGCACGCTGCAGCGCTGTACTGATGTTAGAAGGCCCAACATACATCTCATTCATCAATACCGGCCAGGTTACTACAGCGCATGAGAGCTCTGTTACAGTGCCCGATAGCCAGTCACAGCGTCTACTAGCGGTCGCTCTAAGCACTCTAGACTGCAGATATTTCACCAGTGGTTAATATGCATGTAATATTCTATGAAGGGTCTTTCTATTGGGAATTTCACTCTCAGAGTTGGGCTTTAAAGGGATTTTTCAGGCAAAAGGTTAAAAAAATAAGCAGCATCTTACATGGCCAAGTGTTTCTCCAGTTCTGTGCTTCCTTTCAGCTCGGCGTCCAGAATGAGGAAATATACTTCTTTATCTACCTCCAGCCCCACTCTGCCAATGTACTGCTCGGGGAGCTAATCCAGACCACTCCCCTCTTTACTGATGGCTTGAATGGCACTTTTAGGGCAGCTATTCAAGCCCAGCTAACTCCTCCCTCCTTCCTCCCCACTCAGCCTCCTCCTGACAAGCCCTCTCACTCCCAGCACCGCTCACTATTATGCTGATTATTATGCAGCATTACAGCTCCAATGGCCACGCCCACTTGCTTCAGAAGAGAAATCATGGGGTGAAACTGTAAACTTTGATATCTTGCCCATTTCTTCTTCAATTTTAAAATCGGAAAAACATTTAGCACATTGAATAAAGGGGGCTGGAAGTAGCTCAATCACTATTATTTATACAAAATTATTATTATTATTCAGGGCCTGGGAACTAATTTACCACCCAGTTTAACCCTCTCATCATCTAAATATCAAGCAACAAACATGTCTAGCTATGTAGAAAGACAGAGATTTGGTTGCATATATCTGCAGATACATGTGGAAGCCACACCGCCCGACAAGGCACTCTGGGTTTAGTGTAGTCCCTACTCTTAATTTTGAGTCCCCAACATTGGGACATGCAATGCAGACAAATATTTGACAGCTCCTCACCTGGGAAGCTGCCAGCCTCCCTTTAGAACACTTCACAGGGAGAGATCCATATTGACTGAATTCCTCCCTGCTTGTGCTCATGGCAATTCAAATGAATAAAGGGGAGTGGGAGCAGCTCAATCACTATTATTTATACAAAATTATTATTATTCAGGGCCTGGGAACTAATTTACCGCCCACCCCCTTTGCTCAGTTTGAATTGCCATGAACACACACAGGGAGGGATTCAGCCACTATGGATCTCTCCCTGTGGAGTGTTCTAAAGGGAGGCTGGCAGCTTCCCAGGTGAGTAGCTCTGGCTGCATTGCATGTCCCAACTTTGGGGACTCAAAAATAAGAGTAGGGACCACACTAAACACAGAGTGCCTTGTCGGGCGGTGTGGCTTCCACATGTATCTGCAGATATGTGCAACCAAATCTCTATCTTTCCACATAGCTAGACATGTTTGGTGCTTAATACTTGGATGATGAGAGGGTTAAACTGGGCGGTAAATTGGTTTCCAGGCCCTGAATAATAATGATGATAATTTTGTATAAATAATAGTGATAGAGCTACTCCCACCCCCTTTGCTCTTCATTTAGGACATTGCCAAACGTAGCCCGACACAATGGTCTAACAATTGGCTATGCCTGAAATATCACTTCAACATTAGCAAGGAAGCATATATCTTTTTTTAGCCACGTGTGAAATATTTTGCTTTTCAAGTAGTAAATCTATTTATGGGTAGTACAGATACTGTTAAAATCAGGTTGCCTACAGTTGTAGAGAGAGCACCGTGAGAACCAGCGTGAAGGAGCATGTGAAGTTGTATGTTAAGGTCATTTTTCCACTGTGGAATGTTTAACCAACATTTGAACTCAGCATATCCATATATATATATATATATATATATATATATATATATACATATATGTATTTCTAGATCATTTTGCCCTTTTAAGTGCTGGTGCTAAGCTTGAACAGTTGTCAGTGTTTCCCTGCTTTATCGGTTATCCATCAAACCGTGTGGGCCCAATGGGAATTTGACCATTCACTAAGTCCTCAAAATCGCTAAGTGCAGGGACAGTGGTGCAAGCATCTTAATGGCAACTGGGATGTTACTTCAGGGATGTTCAGAATTGCAATTCTGATTGTGATTGGTAGACATTGCCACTTGCAAATGAGTAGGAGCTGCTTTTTTTTCCCATACTTAATTTTTATTAGGATTTCAAAACAATAGACAACAAGTATACAGACAGTAGCCATTGTAAGCACATTGTTACAGAGGTGGTATGTATAGCATACAAATTGTACAGATTATACAAAAGCCCCATCCCGTGCAAACAGATCAGAGGAGATACATAAAACATGTACCAAATCGCAGACAGCCAACCAGTGTCCATCGTTCCTAATAACCCCAGATAGGAGGAGGGACTCTGCTTGTCCAGAAACCATTAACCCTAAACACCTATTTCTCCAAGCTTGCCCTCTCCCTCCGGACCACCCCACCAATCCATCCTCTGCATTCTAAATCTGAGGTATATACCCGGATCTCCTCGTCAGAAGGGGCTGATTCACCTCGCCTAGAGACCTTCCTTTAGGAGAAAATCCAGACCGTGGACATGGCGTCAGAACCACACCTCCGCATACCAAACAATAGACACACTAAAGACCCACAACACACAAGACAAACCAATAGACCTACAAGGAGCACACTAAGACAGGGCAAACACACAAACTAGGTAAAACATGAGGATAGGGAGTATCCAAGGAAGATAGAGAGAAAAGTAGAAGAGGGAAAAAACTGGACCTAAGAGGGGAGGACAGAGGATACGAGAGCAAAGAAAGAGAGGATAAGAAAAAGAAGAGAAATAGAAACAAGAGACGAGAGAGAGACCAGAAACAAGAAAAAGAAAAGAAGTAGGAGAAAAGGGAGAAGAGAAAGGAAAGGGGAGAGAGGAGGGGGGACCCCACAACCAAGAGCCTAGGAGACCACTGGAGGGGGGGGGGACAGAGCCCTCCAACTACCCTCCAGACCACTCCAGCGACTGGAACCCCCTCATCTCCCCCAAGGAGGCCGGATTCCCGTAGGAGCAGGCTCCCGAGGGAAGTCAAACCCAAGCTTTTTTATATACCTCCGTATCTTTGAAGAGTGACCAAGTCGTCCAGATCTTCCTATATGCGTCTAACCTGTCTTGTCTAGCGTAGCAAATTTCTTCCATACATTCTACATGGTTAAGCTGACAAAACCAATCTCTCACTGTAGGCGATCTCTGGGACCTCCAATTCCTGGGGATCAGCACCCTAGCTGCATTTAAAAGGTGTCTAGCCAGGGGGGCACCACCCGCAATCCCCTTGCCATCTGGAGACCACCCCAATAGAACCGTCTCTGCGTTCCAATCTAACTGCTCTCCCATTATCTGAGTAGAAATCTCTCTCACCTTCTTCCAGAAGTCACCCAAGGCCTGACAAGACCACCAAATGTGAAGCATCGAGGCTCCAGACTGCCCACACCTCCAGCAGGTATCTGGGACCGAGGGAAAGAAAGAGTGCAGCAGTTCCGGAGTCCGATACCATCGTGTGATCAGCTTATAGTTTGTTTCCTGCATCGAGCTGCTTATCAGACCCTTGTGGGCATTTTTATAAACGTCTGTGACTCGGGGCCCATGCCCAAGCATGCCTTTTCAAACTCCGTAGGTTCATTTTTCACTCCTACTTTAATGTCGTTCGTCAAGAGGAAGTGCCGCAACTGAAGGTAAGAAAGGATAGAGATCTCTCTCTCCAAAGTTATCTGCAGTTTCTGTTTATCTATGAAAGTCCCCCTATCCAACAAATGATACACCCGCAGGGGACTAGGACCCTTGCAGTCTCCCAAAAATGATGGATCTTTCCCAGGTGGGAAGGCCGGATTGCGCCTAATCGGTGTCAGATAGCCGGAATGGGAGGCGAACGCCTTTGGTCCTCTACGAAGAAGACCTAAAATTTCCAAGGAGGCCCCCACAAATGGGTGAGTTGTTATAGCCGCCGGAATGTCACAGCACTTCAAATTGCATAAAACATCTAGCCTCCCTCCCTCCACTATCTCCCCTTCTATGCGTACCCAATCCTTCTGTGAGCTGTTAATGTGCCACAACTCTTCCGATATGAACTGCCCGATAGTATGTCCGCATACAAGGCAATCCCGAACCTCCCCGTTCCTTAGTGAGTAATAAAATACGCCTCCTGATTCTAGGTGGTTTACCCGCCCAAACAAACCTCAGGAAAGTTTTTGTCATTATAGCAAAAAAAGAGTTGGGGATTTTAATGGGGATGCATTGTAGAAGGTACAGCAGCCTTGGCAAAACATTCATCTTAATTACAGCTATGCGTCCAAACCAGGACAGCCGCAATCTATTCCAGCCCTCCAGCTCCTTTTTAATCTTAGTTCCCAGGGGGGCAAAATTAAGTTGAAATAAATCAGGGGGAGAGACCCCTAGATATCTTAAACATTTCTTCTCCCAAATGAAGGGAAAAACAGTTTGTAGCTCATTCACCTCCCTTTCCGGCATCGATATATTCATGGCACAAGACTTGCTAAAATGAATCCTCAGATTTGAGAGGCGGCCGAAGATCTCAAATTCTTTCAGCAAATTCGGCACTGAGATTCTTGGAGAGCTCAGGAAGAAAAGCATGTCATCAGCATAAGCCGCTACCTTTCTCTCCTTTGTCCCAATCACCACCCCTTTTATATCAGCATTAAGATGCACTCTTCTCAAAAACGGCTCCAATGAAAGAGCAAATATTAACGGGGACAATGGGCAACCCTGCCGAATACCATTGCGTATGTGGAAGACCGGGGACGTGCAAGCATTAACCCTCACCCTGGCAACAGGATCTGAGTAGAGCGACAGGATCCTATTTCGCATATCTATGCCCAAACCTATATGTTCCAAGACTTTTCTTATCCACCGCCACTCAACCCAATCAAATGCCTTCTCGGCGTCAGTAGAGAGCATGATCGCTTTGACTTTCCTAGCTCTAGCCCACCATTGCACATTGAGAGCTTTGATGACATTGTCACGGGCCTCCCGACTCGGAATAAACCCCACCTGATCTTGCGTAACAAGATTCGGTAAGAAGGAAGCTATCCTGCTAGCCATTGCTTTCGCAAAGAGTTTCACATCTACATTCAAAAGGGATATAGGGCGGTAGCTCCTGCAATCCGTCGGATCTTTCCCCTCCTTTGGAATCACAACAATCTGTGCCTCCAAGGACATGTTGGGCAATTTGCCAGAGGAAGAGGTGGACTCGAACGCCCTTTTCATCATAGGGAGCAACAGGTCCGAAAACGTTTTGTAATGTTGTGTGGGGAAACCATCCGGGCCCGGGGCCCTCCCCGATTTAGTAGATTTCAAGGCCTTTTGCAGCTCATCGACCGAGATCAGGGCCTCCAACTCCTCCTCAGATAATGATTCCAGCAAGTACCGCACCATACAACCTTCCTGATCCCCTCCTGATGGCAGACCCTGAAGATTATATAAGTCAGAGTAAAATTTACAAAAAGCATCAGCAATGGCTTCATTCTTTTGCTGTAGGATCCCATCCCTCCCTCTAATACCCTCAATTCTAGTACGAGCGATCTTGGGTCTCAGCGCACGTGCCAATAACCGGCCGGATTTATTCCCTTGCTCATAAAACAACCCCATGCGCCTGACGAGCCACTTGCTATTTTCTCTAGACATCAGGTCCCTTAGCTCCAACTGCTTCCCTTCCAGTTCCCTAAGACATTTGTCCTGAAGCGACTGTTTGTGCGCAGATTCAAGGTCTGCCACCTGTCTCACTAGATCATTAAGCTTCTGAAGCCTTTCCTTCTTAAGCCTCGTCCCCTCTTGTATCAGCAGACCTCTCATTGTGCATTTCTGGGCTTCCCAAATTACCACTGGATCCATCCCATCTATAACATTTTCCCTAACATACATGGCCAAACTTTCCTTAAGCTTCATCACTACCCTGGAATCTTTCAACAAACTTTCATTAAGTCTCCCATGCCATTACATCCGTTCTACATATGGGAGAGTTAATGATAGCACAACAGGTGCATGATCGGAGAAGGTAATATTCCCAATCTGTGCCTGTTCCACTCTCCCCAGATCCCTCTGCGAAAGGAAAATGTAATCGATTCTGGAATACTTAGCATGAATGGGTGAATAATAAGTATAGTCCCGTCCTGTTGGGTTCATCAAACGCCAAGTGTCCACCAACTCAAGATCTTGCATAGATCTCTTGATTTGTTTCAACGCCTTGTAAGAAATGGCCGTCTTAGCGTCAGACATGTCCACCAGGGGATTCAGTGCACAATTCAGATCACCACCCAACAGTAGCATGCCTTCTCTGAAACCCTCCAGTTTAGCAAATACATCGGAGCAAAACTTGTGTTGATCTTTGTTTGGGGCATATACATTTGCCAGGGTGATAGCCATACCATTTGGAAGGACCCCTTTCACAAACACAAACCTACCCTCCTTATCTCGCTCAGTAGCCGAGACCCGCAGCTCCACATCTTTGTCAATCAAAATGGAAACCCCCTTCGCTTTATTGTTGGGAGAATGGGCCGAGAAGCAGGTCGTATATCTCCTGTTGCCCAAGTATGGGGCTTTGTTTTTCTGGAAGTGAGTTTCCTGAATCAATGCGATATGAGCATTGAACTGTTTCAACTCCTGAAACAGAGCATGCCGTTTAGCAGGAGTGTTTAAACCTTTAGCATTTATAGAAAGAATATTGATACACAGGGGACCCATACTGACTATGGAGACCGATCAAGATCACCTCAATAAACCCCCCTTAGGTAAGGATACAACCCTATACTATAACGTGTAGGACCCCTCTCCTCGCCCCCAGAAGCAAAGAGAGAAAATGAGAAGACACCAGAAACCAATAGAAACCACACAGGGAAGGACAAGAAAGGGACCAGCAACAAACAAACCAGACACACACACAACACACAGAGAACACACACCGAAAGAGGGCAGGAGGAACTGGGAGAACAACAATTTCCCCCACACAGGTTGCGGAAACTATTGGGACAACTTCCCAGAGAGGAGCAACCCCTCTACAGCTATCCCCCACGACCCAAGAGGAGCACCTCCAAGATCAGGGTGAGAGAGGCCAAAGAAAAAACAGGCCCGCTCGAGTTCCACCCCGGACTACACACCCTTTTTGGGGAACGTGGAAGGCCAAGGGAACCCCCTCCCAGAATACAAGCTCCAAACGCTCGTACTCCTACAGCCCAACCCGCAAACCCAGTGAGGCCCCCATCCACTCACCCATTACCAGGCCACAAATTTCTCAAACCCGGGAGATTAGCATGGAAAAAGGAGCAGACCTTCCTCAGTAATTCCAAACTCCTCTCCCCCCCCCCCAGACCCCCATTCTAGTCACTCATTATCACCCAGAGCTCCCTGAACCCACTCCGCCCACCAGCTCATCTTTCCTCTAGCAGCATACAGCAAGCAGTGTCAGCAAGGCAGCAGAGTCGCCCCAGAGTCAGGGACATCAAAGCTCTGATCACACGGCCTCCAAGTCCGTCGCTCCGATTGCAGGGGAACCGCCTCCCAACGACACCGCCGCACACCGAGAGAGGAGCGCAGGCAACTGCCTGTACCACCGACTGATACCCCTCCAAATCTTCGTAGACTCTATTGCGTCATCCCTCCCGACCCAAACCCTCCTCTCCTTGCCAGTCGCGGGAAGGCGACACGCCAGATCAGGGCCCAGCATCCGAGCACATAGAATATCTGCCCAATAAGTGACAGGGGGATTTTGACTACCTAATTCCTGACGTAACGCCCCTCCGCGATCAGCACACAGCACAGTGCAAGGTTTCACTCCCTCTCGTCGCCCCCATCAGCCCTCTCCTGCCGGCCCAAAGCCATCTCCAGTTATATCCCTTATAAATGAGTGAGCTGAACCCCTTCCGGGCATAGTTGAGCAAAACAAAGACAACATGTGGGAAACAGTGACATACATTTCAACCCCAAGCCTTGAAAAAAACAACCCTTGTGAGGCCAGAATGTTTCAAGTAGGCGAACACCCACAAATCCCAATTATAAAGCTGAAGGACCCCCCACAGCCCAAACTCATCCCCAAAAGGACTTAACAGAGAGCATAACAACCGCGGGAAGATTGCAAGAACAACCCCACCTAACCGCCCATACCGATCTCCCCGCTCTCTTCCTCAGCCTCCCCCAGCGGCACCTAAAACAGTTATATTAGATAGGTAGAATGCACCGAGGGGAGCCAGTGAAGAGATCCAGACAAGATACAGGTGGGTGACCTATAATACTAAACAATCAACAGGCCTAAAGCTATAAAAACTGGGCCAAACCCTAAATCCTAATAAGGGAGCATTAGAAAATATCTTAGCTCTATAGGCCATGACGGCCGCAGCAAACAGCAACTCAGCTCCTGGATCTGGAACGGCTCCCTGCTCTGTTAGCAGTCCGCGGGGAGTAATCCGGTAGGTCCTCTGGCATCCGGAGCGTGGCAGCCTTGCCATTGCTCGAGGCAGACAGGGCAAAAGGGAATCGCCACCTGTAGGTAATGCCCCTTTCCCTGAGCAGCGCTGTAAGAGGCCTCATAGCCCTTCGGTTTTGCAGCGTGATGCTCGACAGATCTTGAAAGAGCTGAATCTCGCAGTTATTAAATAAAATGTTGCCCCGACCTCTAGCCTTCGCAAGGATCTCTTCTTTCAGAGGGAAACTCTGTAAGCAGCAGATAATGTCTCTGGGAGTAGAGTCCCCAACACTGCGGGGTCTGAGAGCCCTGTGCGCTCTGACAAATTCGATCTGCGTGCCTGGCGGCCTCTCCAGGATGGAATTGAAGATGGAGGACAAAGCCTCCTGTGTTTGATCCGGGGCCACCTCCTCGGGAACCCCCCGCACCCTGATATTACACCTCCAGTTCCGATTTTCAAGGTCTTCCAGATGTCGGTGGAAATCCATTAGGTGTCTATTGTGCGCACGCACCACATCTCGAACCTCAGTCAATCTGGTCGACGTGCTAGCCTCTTCCCTCTCAACTTTGTCGACTCTTTGAGAAAGTTGTTGCAGGTCACCTCGCAGATCCGCAATGGCTGCAGTGATCGATGCTTTGATCTCTCCCGCAAAGCTAGCCAGCTCACTACGAGTGGGGAGTTGACTGAGCTGCGCCGATAACGCGCACTCCTCTCCATCGGAGGCGGACGCGTCTTCCCGCTCCGGTGAACTGCATACAGAGCGTGCGTCCGCCATGTTGGAGGCACGAGGGTCCTCTTTCCTCTGGCTCTGGAACAGCTCCGGAAGCCTCTTTCCAGCCGACTTTGGGGTCTGAGAGGATCTGGGGGTCTTAGTGGATGCCCCTGGTTTGTTTAGGCGACCCATAATCGGGGCAACACGCAAATACTAAAGCTTCTTAGGGGACCTCGCCAGGAGCTCACAGATCAAGCAGCCATCTCGTTCCCCGGCAGGAGCTGCTTTTATTTCTGTGCTAGACTCTCCCTGGGGCACCAGTGGTACACTTTAAAATGGACCTTCACCCTAAATAAGAGCATACCTTTTTTCCCTCACCCTGTATGTACAGATTGTCCATATTAAAAATAATCCTACATACATCTACTGCATTTTCTGAGTTTTTAAACATCCAAGATGCCGGCACATGAAGTTTCAGGCTGCCTGCAGACAGGAAGTGTCTCTGACTGTGCCGCTCTGCATTCTGGGATTGCTGTCCTTTTCTGGATCCCGACTCTGTCTGAGCAAAGTACAGCTATACCCCCTGCACTTTTGCCCCCTCTCCTCTTCTCAGTATGTGATTCTTCTGAGGCGCCGCAACGGTATCGTAGAGTCCTAAACAGAGTTGCAGCCCAGCGGGGGAAAGAATAATAAGTAAGTGACAAAAAACATAAGATATATTAATTTTAGATGCTGGGGAATCATTTTTAAGGGTTTGTGCTTTTCATTAAATGGTACTGAAGGTCCGGTTTAACATGGGCTGGAGTAGGAAAGGAAATAAGGAAATGTAAAAGGTGGAGAACAGACCCAGGAAATGTCTGGCAAACTGCATTCAGTGAATGATGTGGCAGTTGCCTATTGATGAACATGATAGTTTTTGGGTAGCACTTTTGGGTAATGAGGCATCTACCACTATATTGTGTATTTATGGGGAAAGAAAAGACTAATAAATAACCTGAGTGTGTTCTGTTCATCTTCAGTGTGTTACACTGCACAAGTTCTCAAAGTAGATAAAGCGAACCAAATAATTAATAAATAACCTGGTCTAATAGTTTTGACACCTTTTATTTGAGTTAAAGGGAACCAATAGCATATGTTTGTGAGTGGTGAAAGTACGTTTGATTTTACTCCCTAGTATGACATGCTTGTGTAGCGGCAGGTAGCTTGCCATCCTACTTTACAAACATTAATAGAGTTTCTTGGGACTGCCTAATAGTTCACTAGCAGTGTAAAAGTAAAGAGAAATACAACTCACCACCTTTCGATAATTGAATGAAAAAAATAATCTTCTTGCTTGATCCCGGAGTCCACTTAGCATCCAAGTGTCTATTAAGCTTGGCTGGAGTCTTTTTGACTTAACTGAAGTGGGTCCTTGCCAGTAAAAGCTTGTCTTGAAGAGCACAGGTCCTGCCTCTGTTTACTGTCATTGCGCGCTCAAACATTACTATGTACTAGGTCATCAGGGTAATCCACCAGAAGTTATTCATTAAGAATATAAATATCCCTCCCTATGCCAGTGTCTGGCACTGTCTGGTTGCCAAAGTTAAGAAAAGTGGGACATGCATTCTTTGACAAACTATTGTGGAGCAGCAGCATCAGGGATCAGCGGTGTTGGACCAGGAGGTGGCAGTGAGTAATAAACTATATAATCTTTATTTATATAGCACCAGCATATTCTGCAGTGCTTTGCAATCAGAGGGTTCATGTACACAATAATTGGTAAGCCATTGAAACAAAAGGATTGACGGTCCTGCTTGCAGGTCTACAAACTAAGAGGAGATGGGAGTGGATGGTGTTTGATGATGGATCAGGTTCAGGGAGATGAAGTTGAAGATGAGTTAAAGATGGAGAGTTAGATTAGTGGATGTGGTAGGCTACCCTAAAATGATGTGTTTTTATAAAGGGTCTAAAACTGTTGATGTTGTGAGTGTATCTACTTGTGGGTGGTAAAGCGCAGGAAATGCACAATACACATACTTTACCTTGTGGTGCAAACACTGCATACTACAATTTTCTAAATGCAAACACAAGACTCAAAGACCTGGTGAAAGTCCTTTCAACAGGCATCCTGATTTGCATGAAACCCCTGAGAACACCTGCATTTTTCCTCGATCCCTGGTCCCATGGCATATGCACAGGCCTCTGGTGGCATCCCTGGGACCCCTTCATTTGATGCCCAACACTGCCAGCATATCTGAATGGCTGGCTGGGTGCTGGGGCTCTTGCCCCGAGTAGTGGGCTGCCCTAGCCATGGTACCTGATGAGCAGTTTGACATTGATATGCACAACAATCTCGCCCCTAGCGGTGGGCTGCCCTAGCCATGGCACCTGATGAGCAGTTTGGCATTGATATGCACAACAATCTCGCCCCTAGCGGTGGGCTGCCCTAGCCATGGCACCTGATGAGCAGTTTGGCATTGATATGCACAACAATCTCGCCCCTAGCGGTAGGCTGCCCTAGCCATGGCACCTGATGAGCAGTTTGGCATTGATATGTACAACAATCTTGCCCCTAGCGGTGGGCTGCCCTAGCCATGGCACCTGATGAGCAGTTTGGCATTGATATGCACAACAATCTCGCCCCTAGCGGTGGGCTGCCCTAGCCATGGCACCTGATGAGCAGTTTGGCATTGATATGCACAACAATCTCGCCCCTAGCGGTGGGCTGCCCTAGCCATGGCACCTGATGAGCAGTTTGGCATTGATATGCACAACAATCTCGCCCCTAGCGGTGGGCTGCCCTAGCCATGGCACCTGATGAGCAGTTTGGCATTGATATGCACAACAATCTCGCCCCTAGCGGTGGGCTGCCCTAGCCATGGCACCTGATGAGCAGTTTGGCATTGATATGCACAACAATCTCGCCCCTAGCGGTGGGCTGCCCTAGCCATGGCACCTGATGAGCAGTTTGCCATTGATATGCACAACAATCTTGGCCCTAGCGGTGGGCTGCCCTAGCCATGGCAGCTGATGAGCAGTTTGGCATTGATATGCACAACAATCTTGCCCCTAGCGGTGGGCTGCCCTAGCCATGGCACCTGATGAGCAGTTTGGCATTGATATGCACAACAATCTTGCCCCTAGGGGTGGGCTGCCCTAGCCATGGCACCTGATGAGCAGTTTGGGGTTAGTTGCCTTGCACTTTAAGTCATGCCCCATCCAGGAATCGAACCTGCAACTGGTTACAAGATCGTTTCCCTGACCACCAAGCCAGGACTACCCAACATATTTTATTTGACTATAGATCCACTTTCAGCCTCTAGTAAGCTGCCTTTAAGTGTATCTGTTGTGCTGTGTATCTAGGTCATTGTTCAAAGTAAATTATCTGTAATGCCAGTAGCCATTCCAATGACTTGATAAACTAGCAGGTGTACTTTTAAAAATCAGAAGTAGCATGTTGGAATTGACTCGGTAGACTAGAAATGGAGCAATTAGTGTACAGGCCATCCAGCTTTAACAAAAGCCCTTAGCTCCCCCTGCAGCGTCCTCCCTAGGCTTCTGTCCTCTGGCAGTCTGGTGACACTTTTACAGAACTGCACTTGTAAAACCCCCCATACAGCATTATGCCCACGCTGATCGCTCTGGTGCACTGATTGCTCCTCTTGGTTCTCTCTCAGGCGGATTCCAATCTTTCTGGGGTGTTATAGGAGAACGAATAAATAATACCACCCTTAAGATGGGAAATAATGGATTTACTTTATTACTACTTATATTACTTATTATCAAGCACCTAGCACAATAAAATGTGCATTCTCTAACTAATTTGCCTTTTCTTTCATTCATTCTTGTTTCATCACAATCCGGATTTGCTTCTGACCTGACTGCTGTACTGTTGCGTGCTTCATGCATATGCATCTCCTCAGTATGGTGAGGGCACTGAGCTGAAAGCTTTTAAACAGCTGACTGCTTCCAGACAGAGGATGACCCTCCATGGTCACGCTAACAAATATGAGCTGATGTATAGAATAAGTAACCCACAATGTACTGATAGCAGGATAGTCAGGTGCTGCTCATACTTATAGGGAATATCATTATATTCTAAATACTGATGGTGGTTTCTCCATTTAATCAAAATAATACCTCTGTCTAAAGGGTGCAGCCACATTACGCCATATTTATGAGTTTTTTTTCTTTCTTAAATTTTTCAAATCTGTTTTTAAATTGATAGACAAGGGAGGTGACCCACATTACTAGGGCCATACAATGCTCCATCATCCAACATTTCACTACTGGATCTTATGAAATCATCTAACAGTTGTGCTAACGGATGAACAGCCTTGGCCGCAGACAAAGACAAGGCATTTACTACCAGGGACTAGACTCAAGTATAGGGCCCAAAGGGTCCAGCTGTGAATTGGAGGTCTCTGGTCAGGTGGTCCCAATGGCCACCCTGACCTGAGACCTGCAGGCTGCCACACTATTGGTGCTGGTTTTGATGATCAATGAGGGTGACTGCTCCCCTCCAGGCCGATGGCTGGGCCCCTAGTTGAACTTCACTTGCATATGCAGTATGGACACAAGAGCCCATTTCTCAAGGCCAAGCCATCAGGTTACAGAGGGGTGGTGAGACTCTGTAGAGCTTATATTGGGTCTGGGCACACCCATAACTTATAATGCAATGGCTGGGTCTCTAGTCTGATTTTCTGTTTCCTTTATGGCCTGAATAATAAGCTATGCCTGGCTGCCTTTGGGACAAATGTCTAGGTCAAACTAGGGCCAACACATATAGGTTATACAGGGGTCCAGCCTCTATACAGCCTATGTTGTGTCTGAGCCCCCCTTAACATATAATGTGAGGGCTGGGCCCCTAGTCTTTTTTGTTTCATATATGATCTGAATTTTGAGGTAAGCTTAGTTGTCTTGAGCCAGAAGCTCAGTTTAAACTATGGACCAAGCCATCACGCACTATGAGGAGGGCCCAGACATTGGTGTTGCCCTTTTTACTGCCTCTTGTTACTCTGACCCTGTTTACCTTCTTACACCTCTTACATTTGGTCATTTTTCCCACTATGTTTCTTATGCCCGCCCCCTCCCCATGTGTAGCCTGACCATCTCCCTCCTCAGCTACTTTCTGGGTGAGTTAAGAGCAGACATCCTAACTCCCCCTCCTCTCTCCTCCCGGCTAGTGGTAGGAGCAGCTGCTGCACCCCCCTCAGCTCTTCTCCCAGCAGGAACCGGAAGCAGGCTCTGCAACCCCCCGCCTCGATCCCTCTTCCCGCCTGGTGCTGGGAGCTGCCACCGCCTCCACATCTCTCCTCCTGCCCGGGAGCAGGCGTGGCAACTCCCTCCTCTGTCCCTTCTTCCGGCCTGTCCTGGGGGTAGCCACCACACCCCCTGCCTCTCTACAGCCGGGTGCAGGTGCCGCAACCCTCAGGGCCAGTTTTAGACAAGTGTGGCTCTAGGCAAAATTGTAATTGGGGCCCCAAGTTCTAAAATATTATAACAACTCTATGCACTGTGCCTATAATCCTGTCCCACATGCCCAGATCCTATACAGCTTCTCTATGTGCACAGTGCCTGCCATCTAAAAGACTCTCCTCCCCTGCAGGGCATCCCAATTTGCCTCAACGTGTGAGACCCCCCATGAATCACTGCAATTCTTACCAGACCGGCATTCGCATGATACACGTACAGCTGGTTTAGCTGCTGAGACAGGTGATTGGAGGAGAGCCGCTTAGGTAAGAATTGTGGTGATTTCCAGGGGTTTCACACAGTGGGGCATCCCAAATTGGGATGACCCAACAATGAGAAACAAAAGCCAGGATAGTGAAGATAATTATCAATTAAATGTATTACTTAAATGTATAAATTTAATGTATAAATTGAACAAAATATTCTAGCTAAATAACCACCCCCCAGTATGGTGACTGAATAAGGAGAATGACTAGATAATGCTTTGGGGGTGCCCTGCTCTTACCTTCTGCCCAGGTGTTTTTCCTCGCCTCAATTCTCTTCCCATACACCACTGTATAACATGGGCTACAGCAATGGCTCCAGTAAGATGGCCGGCCCCATGAGTGAGGACACTCAACTGTCAGCAGCCAGCCTGCTTTGCCATCTGCAGGCACAACATAAAATAGGGGAGAGGCACATGGGACAGCCATCAGTTAAGCTTCTTGCTGCCCTATTATTGCCATTGGGGTTATATGGCTTGATGCAGAGCCTCCCCGTTCAGCTCCCCCGTGCGTTTTCCCGTTGGTTTTGGGCTTTGATCGGGTCAGGAAAGGGTGCTACGTTGATTTTAGTGTGCGCTTATGCGCTCAGGTGTGCGCTCAGCCGCCTTTACGATTGTCGGCTTGCACGAGGCTGTTTCCCGGGAAAACGGACGCCTCGTTCATTGGTCCGTTTTTTTCAGTGATGCAGAGCCTTGATTTCCGATTGAAATCACCCTAATGAAACGGGGCCGCCGAGCCTTCACTTACGGCAAGTCAGAGCAGCCGTATTTGCACTCGGGCAATAATATGCAGTCCTCTGTTGGAGCACATCAGCGGCGCCATCTCCGCGGTCTTGTCCTGCTGAGTATGGCAGAAACCAGGCTGCACCTATTTGAGCTCACCCGCCTTACTGGGTATGTGTATGAAACTTGTATTGGTTGCCCACCCTGTCTTTTTTTTTTTTTTTTCCCTTAACACACTATTTGGTAATTTTTGTGTTAGTATATTTTTTGCCTAATTTTTTAACTTTAAATTAAATGGGTTAAGTGATCGAACCCTATTGCGTCATGTTCTTGCCCTCTTATGTAAGTAGTATTCCCCAGACTTTTTTAATGAGTGTACAGGTTGGATGTGCATGTATGCTCATTACAAATGTCCTTTACTCCAACCCTACCCCGCTCACCTATTTGTCCCTCTTTTCTATTGTTGCAATGCACACATTTTTTATTTTTTTTTTTGTTTTTTGGGGGGGGGAGACTCTGGCTATCCTTTGCTCCCCTGGCTGCTGACCCCAATCCTGCACCCATCTTCACAGGCAGAGGAGCCCTACAATACTGCCCCCAGGAGGACTCGCTCTGTGGTGGAGCAAGCCTTTGGTCTCTTGAAGATGAGGTTCCGTTGTCTTGATCAGACTGGGGGGGCACTACAATATAAGCCTGCAAAGGTCATTAAACTAATCATGGCTTGTTCCGCTTTAAGAGAGGGAGTCTGCCATTTCTGAGTAAAGTCTCAGTAAAAAGGGTTTCACACAGTGGGGCATCCCGATCTGGGATTTCCAGGGGGAAGACCAGTGGCCGCTCTGGGTTTTGTTCTGCTTTATGTGAGGGAACCTGTGTTACTTTAATAATAATGTAAAGGAGGTGGGTTATTCCATCCTAACCTGATTTGGTCATGATGTTTTAAAGCAGGCCAAAACCCATGTAACCCAGCCCTTTGGAGTGTGAAGAAATCCAGGGTTGGGTTACAGGCATCATGTCTCTGGGGCATTCCAATTTGGGATGTCCTGCACGTCACTGCGGGGGAACGTCAGAGCTATACCAGGAGCTATGCCATCTTTACACAGTAGCAGGACGACATCATCATGGATGTGAGTATGCGAGCGTGCGTTTATGTGCGCGCACACATTCCTTATAATAAAAAAAAACAAAGTGCAAGAATAGTCTGAAACAACTTAGTTTGTCACGTTACATACCAGCCCACCTTAGTTTAACACATGTCCGCAGCTACAAACTAGGCTACATGCAGATAGAAGAACTGGGGCAATGTGAGGCAGCAAGAGGTTAATAAAGTGACTTTAGTTAGGCCAGGAAACTTGTTAATGTATTTTGTGGATTAATGGTGGGTCCTTGTATCTTTTTTTAACAGATGATGCTGCGGAATCGTTTTTTAAGAGTTTGGGCTTTTCATTAAATCACGCTGAAGGTCCGGTTTAAAAAGTGCCCCCAAAAAAACACGCCCAACCAAACCATAAAAACAATGCTAAACTAATGTTGTTTATCATTCACAGATACTAGAAAACCACAGGCACAAGACCCCGAGGCCTAATGTTTTTTATTTTGCATTAAAATTTTAATTGTTTTTTAGTTTTGGCAAAAAAAAAAAAATAATATGAAAAATCCAAATCCAAATAAAAAATAAAAACAATGTTTGAATTAAAAACAAATAAAAAGATTTGGTGTGTTGTCTTTCCTGCAAATGTACAATCACACAACATCATCACACATTTACATGACACAAAAGGTTTAGATATGGGACAATAAATCAAAAACAATCAGAAAGAATTAAGGTATGCATTAATGGCAAGGAAAAAGGAACACAAAGGAGATTAAGGTATGCATTAATGGCAAGGAAAAAGGAACACAAAGGAGATTAAGGTATGCATTAATGGCAAGGAAAAAGGAACACAAAGGAGATTAAGGTATGCATTAATGGCAAGGAAAAAGGAACACCAAAAATTTAACAGAAATATATATATATATGTGTCAAATTTGTGGCCATATGCATATTCCAATGTGCGCTTGCGTGTAGCCAGATTGGCAACTGAAGAGCCATGGAGATGTAAGTATACTTGCTAAAACCACCAAAATGGAAGGTCAAATACGACGGAAACCAAGCAGGTACGTTCAAAAAGGCAGGAAAAATCAGGGAAAAACGGGCCGCCCGTGTGAACGTGAACGGGAGCCCCGATCAAATTGAAGGCACCCGAGAGAGCAAAAAAAGCTTTCCGAGTAAAGTGAAATTGACGGATCAGTTAGGGAGCCATTCCGACGGAGGCTCTGCATCACATTTGAGCCACGATTGAAACGGGAGACCCGGACAATCGGAAGGTTTTAAGGGCAGTTCAGAGGAGGCTCTGCATCAGGCCCATAGTCCCTTTATATAGGGGCAGATATTGTAGCAGAGGTTGCTTTGCCACACACCTCACAGTCATGATGCACTAAGGAAAAAAATCACGAAAAAAAGTGTTTTCCTCTTTAAAGAGTGAGAAAAAACCTCACAGTGCTGAATTAACCCTCAGTGTGTGTGCGTAATGTGGAAGTGGTAGCTGTGGATAAGCAAAAGCACCAGTAGAAAAAAAATATTTTTGCTTCTACTGCATGGAAAATATCTTAAACTGGTATACAGTGGGTATAGTTTTTTTTGTGAAAAGATTTTCAGCAAATGTATGTAACAATACAATAATAGTAATAAAACAGTAGGCTAGTAACAGTAGACAAGAACTGTAGGCTAAGCAGTATACAGTAAACATATAATCTAAGGAGTCCATCGCTTTCCAGTGCCTTGGTACCAGACATGTGCATATAGCAGTTCTAGATGAGACTGGAGTTGTTGGTGGGTAGCACAATGTTCAGCTTCAGCATCTGGTCTAGTAAAGAGGTTTTATGTTTGTAGAGGTTGAACAGCATATTCTAGTTCGGACAGGAAGTGAGTTTTTCCATCGAGTGAATATACCATCTAAAATAAGTTGAAGAATAATTTGTAGCGTCATTTTCAAACATAGATCCTCATAGAGCCGAGTCTTGGTTCTAGACTTTGTGAGTTTTTATTGCTTCCCTTAGGATATGTAAATGTTGTGACCATATAAATCCATATAAATCTGAACTATGTAATGGCCAAGCCCCTGGGCCTCATCCACTACTACGTAGTACATAGCTAAAGAAAGCTTGTGCCTTGACGGCTTGATTTTGTTAGGGATCCTCTGGTACCTGTAAACTCTGTGCTGGAAGTTCAAACAGCCTATAATTCATTTCTGTTTTCACATAAACTGTGATTCTTGACAGCTTGTCTTTCCAGACTAAAATGGCAGAGAAATAGATCGTTACCTCTGGCTGTGGAAACAGTGACAGTGAAACGTTATCAGCAAAGAGTGACCACAAACAATCTACAGACATAGCAAAAGCTAAAATAAAAAGCCTTTCTTTGTAATGGTTAGATTAAAAGATACCATAGACATGCAATGCTCTGTTCACTATGAAGAACACCAACTACAGAAAGAGGGTTGCTTGTATATAATTCAATGTAATGAGCAAAAGAAGGGTTCCTGTTTTTTACCTAACTTTTTTTGGCTTTTATTTTTTTTTATTCTTTATTTAGTTTTCAAATACAGAATGAAAAAGTATCAGGGATACAAAAGGTTTAGATTAGGTACAAAGATAATGTACAAGCAACATGTAACGGTGGTACTGGCCCGCTATATACATGTTTACCCCCATGTTCTTATAATCGTGGTCTTTCTTAGAGACTATTCATCTCTGGGATGTCCTATAGGGTCCAGGAAACATCAACGGTATCCTTATATTGTCTCCTGCCCCCACCAGGTGCTTTGGCTTCTATTCACTTTTCTTTGCTAAAAAGACAATGACTTTCTAAACATCAGTTTGCTGTTTGACCAGACATCTCAGTGATTTCTTTTTCTTCAGGTTGAATTTGTTGGTTCCGACCTAGTGTCTTAATAAATTGGGGGTCAATTTGGGATAGGGCTAGGCCATTAAGAGAGAGTGAGTGTATAGAGGATAAAAAAAAAAAATAGGGGGGGAAGGGGATAGGTATAGGCAGGTGGTGGAGAGGGGGGGAAGGGAGGTCCCCATGCTTCCTTGTCCCAAAACGCGCGGGTGCATACGTCCGGACGATGTCATTGGTCAAATGACCTACTGGCATCCACCCCAGGTGCCGCATCGGGTCTCAGGAGGGCGAGGGCCCGGGACATTTGCCACGGCGTCCAGAGTAGCCAGGTTTTTTCCTCATTATCCTGAGCTGCGGCTGTCAGCTCCTCCATTTCCCTTATCTTGTCTACCTCTCGGACCCAGTCATTTTCTGTCGGTGTATATTTGGCCTGGGGATCAGCATTTTGGCTGCGTTTATTAGATGCCGACTGTTTGTATGCTGCCACGCTGCTAGTGGTATGGTGTAGCAGCATGAGGGCCGGGCAGAGCGGGACTCTGGAGCCCATGATCTCAGTCATAGTTCCTGTTATCTTCCTCCAGAAGGTTGTGATTTTAGGACAAGACCACAAGATGTGTATTAGCGAGCCCTCTTCTATTTTACATCTCCAACACATAGGTAAGGAGCTCGGGAAGATAGAGGCCAATCGCTTTGGAGTATAATACCACCTGGATAGGTATTTATAGTTCGTTTCCTGTAATTGTGCCGAGATCAATGATTTGTGGGTGGGAGTGAGAACATTTTCTCCCACTCGGCCACCATGAACACTCTACCTAATTCTCTCTCCCATTCTCTGCAAAAGGCAGGTGTCGTCTCCTGTTCTGCATCTAGAAGCTGATATATTTGGGATATCACCCTCTGCGGTGGGTCTTTTTGCGTGACCAAGGTCTCAAATTGGGTAAGATCGCGTTCCAACAAGTTTTTCGGGCCCACTCTCTGCAGAAAATGTTGAAAAAGTAGCAGTTGCCAGGGACTTCCTCATTTCCACTACCAGGGTGAAGATGAGGGGGGATAGTGGGCATCCTTGCCTGGTCCCGTTTGAAATCTGAAAAGGTTGAGAGAGGTGACCGTTAACTTTTACTCTGGCCTGTGGTTCAGAATATAATCCCAGGATAAACCTCAGCGCCCTCCCTTGGTGCATTATCTGTTTCAGCACTTCAAACGTGTAGTTCCAATCTACTCGGTTGAACGCTCTTTCAGCATCCGTGGATAGTAACATCACCGGGGAGTTATCTATCCTTGACCGGTGTATAAGGTTTAGGGTCCTGATCGTGTTGTCCCTGGTTTTTTTGCCAGGGATGAACCTGCATTGGTCCTTCTCAACCAAGTTCGGCAGGTAGACTGCTATCCGAGTTGCAAGTATTTTGGTGAATAACTTAAGATCTAAGTTTAATAGCGAGATAGGGCGGTAGCTTTTGCAGCTCAGCGGATCCTTCCCCGCTTTATGGATGACTGTGATATGGGACTCCAATGCCTCCGCTGGGAATGCCCTGATAGTATCCTCCCCTCCAGTGTCATTGAGAGCCCGGAGAGGATGTTTACTCAGGATACTTTCAAATTTCTTATAGTATGCAATGGTTAGCCCGTCAGGCCCTGTCGATCTACCATTCAGACTTTATTGCTTGGTGTAATTCAGCTCCCGAGATTGGGTCTCCCAACTTGGCTATTTCATCAACCCCCTAGTCTCGGCATGCCTGAGGCCACAATATATTGCCGTATCTTGGACAGGTCCCTTTGGGGATTTCTCTCACCCCTGCAGGCACAAATTATATAGTCCACGGTAGTATTCGATGTCCGTTGTTTTGTGCAATTTCTGCTGTTTTTCATCAGAAACTTTATTGCCTCGATAAAGTTGATGGATTGCTGCTTCCTCAGAGCTCTGGCCAACAGCATACCACTCTTGTTTCCCCATTCATAATAGAATCGCCTGCATCTCTTTATGGCAAACGCTGCCTTTCCTAGTTGTAGGGTGTTTAGTTTCTCCCTGCATGTTGTCAGATCCTTTTGAGACTCTCGTGCCTGGGTTTCTTTGTGTTTCCTTTCTAATTCCTGGATTTGTGAGAGCAACTGGTCCCTTTGTGTGGTGTGTGCTTTTTTCAGTCTAGTTGTGTGCTGGATGAGAACCCCTCTCATCACAGCCTTGTGCGCCTGCCAAACTGGTGTTACTTCCTCCGAACAGTTCAGCTCAAAGTACTCGGTTAGAGCCGATTGTGCGGCTTGTATGGTTACAGGGTCTTTTAATAGACTCCTATTCAATCTCCATGTCCAGGCCTTCCTTCCCTCCTCTCTAGTGATCAGAGACACCCACACTGGACTATGATCTGATAGGGACGCCACCTCTATAGCAGAGCCAGCCACCTTAGGTAGTAGGCTGTGTAAAAACAACAAGTAGTCTAACCTTCCATACGTCGAATGCACTGGCGAGAAGTGGGAGCAATCTCTGCCTTTCGGATTGTGGATCCTCCAGGGGTCACATAGTTGTAGTTTATGTAAGGCCTGTTTTACCTTCTGTAGTCCTCCATATGGGATGGAGGACTTACCGGTGGACGAGTCGATAAGTGGATCCAGGGTAATATTTAGGTTTCCTCCCAAGAGACAATTTGGTGAGGAAATGCAGGAGAAAGTCCACCTGTCTGCTGTTTGGGGCGTACACAGATGCCAGTGTATACATTTCTCCAAATAGCATGCCTTTCACTATTATATATCTGCCCTCTCCGCCAGGAGCTAACAAACCGCAGAGGAAAATATCTAGGAGATACCCTAGGGCAGGCATTTCCCTTAAAATGTGTTTCTTGTAAGAAAACAATTTTGGCCCTCAGTCTTCTCAGTTCTGATACCATAGCCGTTCTCTTTTCAGGTACGTTGAGGCCCCTACAGTTCAGGGACACCATCCTTATGTCCATCCCCGACAGGTGGTCTCCCAGCGCCTCCATCTCGCCCCCCCCCCCCCCCAGACCCAGGCAGCGGAGCCCCGGGGGAAAATATATATGCAGTCAGTGGTCACCCACTATGCGCGGGTTGATTGGGTGTGGCAGGAAGCAGAAGACAGGGAAAAAAGAAGGGGGGGTAGCGGGTCAGAAAGTGTTAACTATCTAACTTTTTAGATAGGAACAAAACTCCGGAGAGGACCCAAGGAAAAAATTTGGTTGGTTAAGGTCAAAATATCGACCGCCCTAATGTAGGGAGGTCTAGCCTAGTGTCCTCTAGGGGAGTCTCCGGTAACTTCTCCCAGAGGAGTACTAGGGTCACTCGGGGAAAGTGGATGGCAAGTGAAGAGGAGCCAGAACTAACAAACCAATTACAGATATAACTATCTAACTATATTTACCAAACTAGGCATCCCCTTCCACCCCCATAACACATCAACAGTTGAGCAGCATCATTAAATACGATAACCTGTTTAAGTATCTATGTTACCTTACATTGTCAAGTGGTTATCAGTTCTCCTGTCTCTCCCCGCTCGGTGATCATCTTCTCTAACAGGTCCCACCTCCCCCCATATGCCTTGTGTCATGTGATCCCCCCACCTCCGTCAAATCCCATATTGCCCACAGGGGCCCGGGTCCGTCCCTCCAGGGGGAGGGCCTCAGATGTCACCATGAGCGGCACCTCAGACAGGGGGGGCCCACCAGTCCCAGGGGCACGCCCGGGCGGACATATCTCGGCGGTGCAGGACATAATAAACAGGCAGCACCATCCCGGAGGCCGACCATCCCGCCCACAGGGCCACCCCCGCCGTACGGGCCCACCCCCCATTCAGGAAATATCCCCAAATGGGTACGATTTCCGTGTCGGCAGGCAATCCCCCAGCCCCGGAGGACCCCCCCCCCCGGGACCACAGGAGTGTCCACCCATCAAGGCCAAGCAGCCGCCGGCACCCACGGCACCACAGCACGCAGTGGGGCATCCACCGCAGCTTGCGCAAGGGCTACCTAGTCGACATCTAATCGCCCCCTAATGAGGGGTAGCCCTCGGCTCCGCAAAGCGTCATTAATCTGAGCGCTTAAGAGGCCCGTCAGCAGCATTGCTCCCATCCGATTGACCATGAGGGCTAACCATCCAGGACCCATCTCGTCCATCATATCCCATAATGTAGTCAGGGAACATGGAGAAATTGTATCTGGGGAATGACGGTGGCCACGATAGTTGTAAAGGTAGCACGGCATTGGTTCGTTCTTTTGTAGAAGGCCGTCCACCGCCCCACCCCAACCAGGCATCACCTCCGATCAAGGGGCAGAGATGGTGACCAAACCGGCTCACAACCCCCCAGTGGGCCACTCAGATCCCCGGAGGGACCGAAAGCGGCTCTGCCCGAGAATGGGCGCCACAGCTCTCTGTCAAGCCCAGTGGGCAGGGCAGCGGGAGCATACACGGTCACAGCTATATTTCAAATCAGATCCATAACTATAATGTCAGGAGGAGGAGAGACCCTTGAGATGCCCATTCCCAATCGGAAGTTAATTTTGTGTGTAAACTCCCACTAATATCTCCCTCTACCCGCTTCGCCCGGGCCAGATCTATCTCAAGTCAAGAAACAATCCACGTCTCGGGCAGCAACACAACCAGTAGGCCCAACACGATGTGCTTGTCTGGGTGCACGTTGGGGAGCATGCCGCTCCCCATCAGGGAGCAACCCAGTTCCCGCCATGGGCAGCTGAAATCAGATCTGCCCAGTGTTCCGTGTATCCACCCGAGCCAGATGCCCGGATCCCCCCAGGCAAAATGTGCAAAGCAGTAGAGTCACATATGGTTATAACGGTAACTTTAGTTTAAGTTGAAATCCTAACTCAAGGGAAAAAAGAAACAGGAAATATAATTAATCAAACCGTAATCCTAAGCGTCTCATATGTCCTTGTATTACTTGGGCCGACCGTCTTCTCGTTCACCGTTGATGGGGTTGGGACCTCTTCCGCGATCTGGGCCAGGCCGCCGTGCTGGTCTGCGCCTCTCCCTTTCCTGTCTCCTAGGGCGTTGCGGGAGCGGAGCCAGCCCTCCGTCAGGTTCTATGGCTAGCCAATTCGGGAAGACGATTGGAGCCGTACCTAGGAACTCGAATAGACCCTCCAGTTGCTCCTGCGTCTTCAGGGCGTATGTTCTTCGATCCTTTCATATCAGTAGCTGGAAGGGGTGCCCCCATCTGTAAGTCGCCCCCTGTCACTGTATTGGGTCAAGTAAGGACTTCAGCATTCGCCGCATTTGGAGGGTTCTGCGAGATAAGTCCGGCAGCAGGGTGACATGAGCCCAGTTGAGGTTGCTGGGGCCTCTGCTCCATGCCGCTCTCATTAGAGCCTCTTTAATTTGAAAAAAGTGTATTCTGCAGATAAGATCCCTCAGCCTGTTGGGATCATGACTCACAGGTCCTAGGGCTCGATGAATCTGGTCGATCTCGATCCGCTCCCCCGGTGGGTGCTCTAACAATTTGTTGAACAGTCCACATGTTATTGCTTTTAGCTCAGCTGGACTCACCGAATCGGGGATGCCTCTCAATCGTATATTGTTTCGACGGTTCCTGTTTTCCAGATCGTCTTGTTGTACTTGAAAGTTGGAGAGCATCCTGCATGTGGCTTCTTGTTCGCGTTCTAATGCTTCCACTCTAGCTTGAATTGTCGTCTGCGCAGCCGCATTAGTTTCTACTCTGTTGGATAGATCTGCCATAGAGTTCTGTATGGATGTTATCTCTCTACGGAAGATGTCCTCCATTCTAGATATGTAAGATTTGAAGTCTGATCTTGACGGCACTGTTTTGAGAGCATCAGTGATATTACACTTTACTAAATCTGCTATAGCTGAGATCAGAGCACGAGGCAGAGGGGTTTCAAGGGTATCCGCATCAGCGTGAGCGAACGATCGCACTTCTAGCGTGGGGTGTATCATCTCCCCAGGGTGTGTGAAGGTCATGGGGCTGTGGGGTCCCGGCACGTGGGCCCCCTCCCCCACCCCGCTAGCGTGTCTTCCGAACATCTGGCCACCTGGGTGCTGTAGTGCCTCATAAGGTATTCCATCTCCTTGGTCCATGGGGCTGAGGGGTTAAGGTGGGGACATGGACCCGTGCTCCCACTCCACTGGGGTGCCACCAGGATATCTAGCCCTCTGGTTCTCCGGGAACAGGCTGCTTCCTTCTCTCCCCAGTGAAATGTAACTTGAGGAGTGTGTTACAATGATCTGCCCCTTTAAGAGTTTCACTCCCTCAGGTGAGCTTTCATTGATTTGTACATCCAGCGCCCCTTTCTCCAGATCCACTCGTCTTCCCCCTTCAGCATCACTGTGAATCAGGGCTTCTATGATCACCTCTCTGCCCCTGACATGCGCCCCCTTCTCTCCCCCTCCAGGGTGACTCACCGCTCCTCCAGCTAGTGTCGAGCGGGTATGCGGCCCCTCCGCTGTCACTGGGCCGGCTTTGTGATCCAGCCCCGACCTCCGCTGCTCAGCTCCGTCAGGCGCCGGGTCCCAGCTGTGCGGTCGCAGGTGTGTCTTTTCGGCTCGGTAAGGTCGGCGCCATCTTGCCTCTGGTCATGCCGCACTGTTTAAAAGGGCTTAAACAGGGAGCCTCGTTTCCCAGCTTCCTACTCCTCCATTAGCAGGCCACGCCCTCTAGTTGAACTTTTTAAAATACTGCACTGACTATGACAGAGCACATTGACACTTTATTATCTTTTAGAAACTACTATTATCCAAGCCATTGAAAATACATTTTCTCTCTCCTGGCTTTTGTTCCTTGTCTAGGGGGCATCTTTATTTTGGATTCCCCGCTGTGTGAATGTCCAGGGAATGCCAGTTTTGTTTATCTCAGTGCATGTGCGGGCCAATCAGTGTTATATGCCACGTTTATTAAGAATGATAAATGGAAGGATAACAGCAAGCATCTCCGAGGCTACTTTCACCTGGATGTGGGTATGCATGCCAGTCATTAGGACAGGCCTGTCACAGGAGTACACAGCAGCCAATGGGATGTCTGCGCATGCATCTTTGAATGATCGGAAAAGTACGTTGTATGGCAAATCATTGGTTTCATATTTTCGAAACATCCCAGAAGCATCTTCAGAATGAATCAACAAGAGGCAGTCTACCGACCTCAGAGTTTTATAGACTCACGGTAGGTGGTTGCTTGTCTTTATCCCTTTAAATGCCAGTTTACTTAGAGATTTTGTCACCTTATGTTACCAGGCAATTTTTGCAGGAATTTCCAAGGATTTGCCAGACTCTGGTTATTAAAGGTTAAACCCCTAAAAAATGGCTTTCTAACCCTTGACAGGGGGTGCTCTTCAGCACCCCCCTGGCCTTTGATGATGCCGGTAATGGGGCAGAATTTTGGCAAGTCACCTCCTTATCAGCCGGACCCACTTTCCTTTTGAACTGGTATAGGTGTCCCAATGACCCTTTACAAGTTCACAAAGGGTTAAGTGTAACACACACACACACACTTAAAAATTCGTTTATTCGTCTTCTTATTTTTCTTTTACTACAAACCTCCTTCCATCGTTGGGTGTGGTCCCACCGTCAATCTTCAACCTGAAGTGAACATCAGGGACCTGGAGCCAGGCAGAGGATCACTGTCCTCTGCCCCACTCCCGGCTTTCTCCGCTCACTCTGTTATTCTCGGCTTACTCCTGACACAGGGAGGGGCTTTTTATACTGGCAGAGCAAGCTGACTTCAGCTCCTGCTCCAGTATCAAAGGCTCCTCCCTACGGCAAGGAGGGAGCTGTCAGAATCTGTCCCAAGACCCTGGCCCAATGATCCGAGGTCCGCTGGAAAAGTTGCACAGCTCACCCAATAACTTAACAATAATGATTTGGCAAGCACAGAAGAAACCATGTAATTGCTCCAATGTAATCCAGAATGGAAAATTGTGTAATGAGTGCAAACTCGAAAGTGCAGAGTGCATCATAAAGTGTGCGAAAAGACGTGACATGTTTCCAGGATAGAGGCCCCCTTAATTTGTATGTACTGACGCTTAAATGTTGGAGAAGCAGCAATGTAGATTCTATGTTGCTGGTGTTTAAAAGGTCAAAACAAAACTCCAGTCATTTAAACTTGTGGCTGGTAGAGGACTTAATGCCCATGATCTGTTACAATAGTTAACCTGGGCAATGCACATTAGCAAGAGAAATAAACATCAACCCATCTTAACCCTTTACCTTTCAACCTACCTAGAGATTTTGTCACCCTCTGTTTCAAAGCTATTTGCCAACATTTTGCACTATATATGTTTAACAGTGATTTTTGCAGGAATTTCTAGGCATCTACAGGAAAATTATATATTGTTTTTTCGTCTGTGATTAATGTATTGTCTTTAATGTAATGTCTTGCTTGTCATTTCAGTGCTTTCTCAATATTTTGGGGTGAAATGTGGAACAGGGCTTACTTCTTTCTTCTTGGTGTACATGGTCAATAGCAACAGATTGCAGATTGTGAAAATTGCTTCCATAAAACACACATTTACTAACAGCCCTCCTTTAGACATCATTTTGGCACAAAAAATATACACTCTCAAAAATTACACGGAAAATAGATTTACCCTTTAAGTGTTTTCATTTAGATGATGCAAAAGTGGGAAGTGAAAAGAGGAGCCCGCACCACTGCAGCTTTAAAGAGCAAGTGTTGTATTTGTAGTAATTACAGTATGCAATTTTCAAACAGCTTGATTCACATCACTTTATTTGAATTAAACTGCTGTGTCCAACATTTGTTTTTAGGACTGTAGACAGGGACATAACTGCAATCCCACAGGCCTCAGAGAAAACTTTGGACTGGGGCCCCCACCGGACACCGCGCCTTCTGTACTTCTGATGCCCACAATAAATGCTGCCCAGTGGGAGCCCTCCAATCCCCCCTACACTGATATTGCAAGGCCACTGTGTAGCCATGCTGTCTCCCAAGACGAAAAAATGAATATGCAGAACATAGGAAAACACCTACACACCTCTGGTACAATAGTTAAATAACACTTTCCATGGGATAGTATCTTATAAAGGCAGGAGTGTCTGACAATAAGGGATTTTACCTACAGTGGACCTGTCACTGCCCTGGCACGCCCTGGAGTCTAAAATTAGATTCCCTCGAAAGCGTTAACGAAACAGTGGAAAAGTGAGTTGTGTGGGCAATCTGGGGGTTTCACACAGCAAGGCAAATCAAATAGGGATAGTGAAAATCCTTTAAAGTGGACCAAAACCCACACCGATTGGCATGGGAATCTATAAGATTCCCGGGCTGATCAATTCCCCCCCCCCCCAGGGCATCCAAACTTGGGATTGGGGGTGCCCAGGGGGAAAGGACCAGAACCCAGGATAGTAAAAATCCTGGGTTTTGGTCCACTTTAAGACATATGTAACAGAAATAAATATACATTACATGTACAAAATCCACTTGGAAGGCTGTCAAGCAGACTGGTTTGAACAAATTACATGCTGATTCAGTTTGAGCGTCCAGATTTAATCAAATGTATAGTGCGAAGTTCACAATAGGATTGATTCATGGCTGTGCGCCAAAAACCTCAAAACCGAGTGCAAGTGTTTCCGCATGTGAAAAGTTGCGTGTTGGAGCGATTTATGGCAGTGTGTGCAGGAATGGTGCACATGTGCTTTGCACAAAATGGCATGTGCAAAGTGTGAGCGCAAGCTGTCTCCGGGCGGCCAGCCAATGAGCCCAGAGTTTGTTCTGAGCAGAACGCCCTTTACAGTTTAAATGGGGACAATCAGCCCAAAAGTGCACCAATCAGACCCCCCCCCCTTGTCCAATCCCCTTAGGTTCAGCCCTATAAAGGTTTTCTCCCCTCAGTCTATCGCTGCCCACGATAGCATTTAGCTGGGTGTGCTCTTGATCCTGAGAATTCCTGCTTAATCTCGTTGCTGACCTCATTTGTTTGACCATTCTGTGATTACCGCCTGGACCGACTCTTGCTTGTACCCTGACCATGTTCCTGCCTTATCCCTTGTGCCCCGTACCCGTGACCTCCCGGATTGATCTTTGGCTTGACCTCTACTCCTCTATTGTCTCTCCCTTGGTGCTGTGATAGTTAAGGACAGACTTCCCGTGTATGTTCCCCGCTTACCCGACATTGCCCAGTCTGGCCTTTGGTTCACCCGCCTTCACCCCCTGTAAGCTCACATCCTTTGTGCTACTAAGTCATGGGGGCAACCGTGTCCGGCGAGGCATGTAAAGTGTCCCGGCAAATGGGGGCTTGACTAAAGGTAAAGCTAGCAGCGGAGATTGGGGGTTGTGGGCCTACCTTGAAGGCAGGGCTTCCACGGCGCCTGACATGCATTTTGATGGCTAAGCCATTCACTGGTTCCCATCGATCCCATGTTTCTCCCCGTCGTTATGGTTTATTGGCAGTGTCGAATTTATCTCTGCAGCTTCTGTGTTTGAGACAAATCTCTATTCTCCAATATGTAGTGAATTCCCCGTGGCAGCTGGGTTCTCCTTGTTTTTATGTGTAGTGTTTTATTTGTTGATATCTTCATTCCTGTTGACCTACAGTGTTGTGTTTCCCAATGTTAATTAAAACATTTGTGGCCAAATGTCCACCTCTTTGGGGTTTTTTTAGCTTGAAACAATATT
The DNA here is from genome assembly GCA_027917425.1 of Gastrophryne carolinensis. Classification (NCBI taxonomy): domain Eukaryota; kingdom Metazoa; phylum Chordata; class Amphibia; order Anura; family Microhylidae; genus Gastrophryne; species Gastrophryne carolinensis. The sequence continues at coordinate 201,516,692 of CM051237.1, forward strand.
ATATTTGTCAACTTTTCCAATTTACGCTATTTTCCAAATTTAAAAAAATATATTTCAAAATATTGAAAACTTGCAGATGACACTTTCATTCATAATAAATATGTCAGCTAGTACTTACATGTGTTTAATGAATGAAATATGCATGCCAGTTCATGAAGTCAGTATTTTCCTGCTGCATTGTTGTTGGAGAAAAATGGCACATGGCACATTTGCATATACATTTCACCCCTTAAAACAAGCCTTGAATTGCACAAAAATGTACTATTGGGAGGGTGTGAAATCTTACTCCGTGTACATATTTATGCCAAAAAATTGACGAAAAAAAAATCGTGAATCAAGAGGAAGGGGGAAAATGTGAGTAAACAATTTTTGCAGAACAAAAGTGTGAGCAAATACATTGGTGCACGGCCATAAATCGACCCTAAAAATGTAAAATATTATAAAAAAGACTATATACATTTATTTAAAACTGTACCATCTGACCCCATCATGGTCAAAAAGCGGCCTATATATTGGGATACTGCAAAGTCCCAAGGGCAGACTGTCTATCCACATACAATATCTATATCACTTACTATGCCCGATCAGGGAATGATAATTAGATAAATGTGCTAAGATCTACTTTTTCAATGGAGCCACATGCTCTCCTAATTCCAGGATCCAGCACTGTTCAAATAAGGCCACATTTTCTCTGGGACATTCCAATTCGGGATTCTCCACTGTGTGAAACCCCATGGATCGCCATAAGAACTCATCTATCTGGCAGTGATGTATATGCTGTGCCATGTAATACATGGCACATAGCTCTGTTTGGAGTTCCAGCATAGAGAAAGAGGAGAAGCTGAGGCCTTGGTCTCCCTGTGGTCTGTGGTACATTCCCACTCGCAGCCTATTTAAATGGCCGAGCTCCAAAGAGCACCTCAGCCCCAAAATCCCGGGGATGTGGGACCAGTCTGCACATGTGCATGGGATCACCCATAATATAAGTATAGTGGCGATTCCATGGGGGTTCACAAAAGGGCAAGATGTAAGCCAAATCTGCAATTACGAATCTTAAAGACTTGGGGCTTTAAAGCGGACCTTCACTTAAAAATGACTAAAGGTCCACTAACCACCTTAGCGGAAGCATCCCATTCAGGCATGATGCACTGTATTGTCTCTCAGGGTGAGCTGTGAGCTGTGAGCTGTGTGGTCATTCAAGGTGCCAGCTCAGTGCTTTGTGCTGCCCAATCCCACTAGAAATCCCATGTCCACCACGGGGTCGATTCAGATCCAGAAGAGAATTTTCACAGCTTTTTTAGGATATTGGCTGGGAACACAAATTACATGGGCATCATATAACAGCTTAGAGCCTTATATTAGCCTTTTCATTTTTGAGTCAAAGTCTAAATCTTATCTTACAAATATTGCATGGTACAACAGGGAGGGGGCTAATGCACTGTCACTGGAAATAGAAGGCATTTGCAGTGTGATACAACACATTTATCCAGCAGCATAGCTTGTTTTCGAGCACTAGCAGTAAATGTTTGGGCTCTATCAGGTCTTTATAAAGGAAGAGCAGGGTGACCTGGGTGTCCTGGATCAAGATTAATGAAATGGGCTTCTGGAGAATGTCAACAAGCATCAGAGACTATCAACAACAATGAAAGGTTGAGCAATAATACAAAAATGATTTACACATCTTGATGTATATATGTATTAGGGGTCCATGAAAAATGCATCAGTCTGTCACCTCAGCTTGAATATTTGGTAACTGTCCATTGGATCTATTTATTAGCATGAGATGAGATATGTATTTTCAGAATCAACTATTATGAGTCAGATAATAGTTTTATCTGTCAAGCTTGGTAGGTCATCTGCAAAGGTGACTGAGCATGACACCTATTTCAGCTTAGTGCTTTGTGTATTACAGCATTCCAAACCATCCTGAACAAAAACGTCTTAAACCGTGGAACTCAATCATTTGGAGAGAATAAATACAGTATTTGAAGAACTCAGAAACAGGAACAACAATTCCTACTAAAACCGCACTACAATATATTACTATAAATATTAATATATTATTATATTTAACCACATTTAAATTTGTGCTCAAATTTGTCAAATAACTGCAAGGAGTATATAACCTTAGTAACATCGGTTCAGCAATTAACAATCAATTATAGAAAAGTCTATAACATCATAGGAGGGGTCATTTATACACCCGAACTGGATAAAACTCCCTCCAAGCTTGTGGTTTTCTTCTCCTGGTAGAAATAAAAGGGGGGGGGGGGGGGGGCAGAGCCTGTCATCCTGAATGTCCTCTTACTTCCATTAAAATAAAAGAAACAAGGCTGGCTGGATATTTCTTGATGCCAAGTGTATAAGTGACCTCTCCTCCTGCCATCCAGCATACTTATACAGTTTTTTATCATTGGTCCATTTTTGTCGTGATAGTACTCCTTTAATAACAAATAAATCTGACCACAATGTTTTTATTTAACTGATACCCTCAGAAAAAAATAGCATCAATTAAGTCAGTGAAACATATATTTAGGGTTGTAACTACAGGGGGTACAGTGGTAGCAATTGCATTGGTGCCCATGGGGGCAGGGGACCAGCATACTTGATCCTCCACCTTGTTTAGCAAATTTTTGCTCACAGGCAGGGGCGAACAGGCCACAGGGCATACCAGAACAGTACCCAGAGTACCTGGCGGCCCGCCGCAGCTCCCGTTCCCCCGGCCCATAGCATTAAATTAGCGTGCAGTTGGCCGTTGCAGGAGAGGTGGCGGCCTTTCTATGACATCTGGACGGTGCACAGCTCTGCTGGAACTCTCATGCTGCTGCTTTGTTGTCGCCCGAACATCATAAACTGCTGTACAGAGCGCCAGATGGCGGGCGGGCAGCCCCGGCTCATCAGCGGTCCTTGGCTCCCAGTGGCAGCGATGACGGCATCCCCGGGCTTCCAGCGGCAGTGGCATCCCCGGCTCCAAAAGGTGGCATCCCTGGGCTTCCAGCAGTGGCACCTCCGGCTTCCAGAGACGTCAGCATATCAGAATGCCCCCGGAGTCAGGGAACAAAACCCAGGATAGTCAAATTCAAAGAAGAAAAAACGCTACCGGATCCTCGGGCCAGCTTCGCTCCTCCTGAGCCTGTACGGGGGCTGCAGGAAAAGACACAAAGCGACATCCCCCGGGTTCACATTCGCTTCCGCCACCTTTTCATTTGAATGGGCGAACGGGAGCGTGCATGGAGCTGGTGGATGCGACCATGTGCTTTTGTCCAAGATGGCAGCAACCAGGATCTGGTGCACCTGAGGAGTGGTGCCAGCCCAAGAGTCAGTTTTTTTTCTTTGTAACCCCTCCATCCTGCCTCAGCTTGAGTTGTTTATTAATACATATAAAAGATACAGATGGGGCGTGGTTAAGATGGCCGCCTAGACGGATGTGTCTGCTAGGGGCTCCTTGGAAGTATCCTGATTTATTGCCTTCTGGGCTTTTTGGGCACGCTTGGACACTTTGGCTTCGCTTACCTGGGCTGGGGGATCGAGCCTGCAGCTGAGGAGGTTTGTGGTGGTGCGGCGGTGGAGGCGACTCCTGAGTGTCATCGGCGGCCTGCGAGACCCGAGGCTGCGGCAGGCTGGTGGCGGGGTGCACGACCCTAGCGTGTGAGGGGCGGTCGGAGGCGGTGGGCAAGGCATCGGCCCCTGAAGACCCGGCTGCGGAGAGAGCGGGAGGAGGTGCCCGGAGACTGGGAGAGGCGTCCCCGCAGTGCTGTTGGTGGCGGTGCGGTCCGGGAGGCGGTTGGCCGGTGGAGAGGGCCGGCGGCCCCATCGTGTACTAAAGAGCGACGGTGGAGGAGGGGGATCTGCCCCTGTGTGATCCGGGCAGCAGCGGCAGTTGTAGGAGACCCCCCCCCCCCGGAGCGCAAGTGTCTCCCCGCAGAGGACCGCAGCAAGGAGCGGTTTGGCGGGAAATCGGAGGAGCGGCCGGCGCCATCTTTTAAACGGTGAGGAGAGCTGCGGTTAAGGGGAACATAGGATAGCAGACTGTGTGGGGGAGGCCTGTAATCTGTTGGATTGATCCTGCTGCTGAGCCCTTTCAAAGTGGATGAGTGCTGCCAGAGGGGAGAGTGGGACTCCCTAACAGAGCCTGGAGGCTCCTTACCCCTATATTGGAGCAGCTGGGGTGGGTCCCTGGGGCTCCCCCGTTGGGACGGAGCGGCGGCCGGTCCTCTGAGCCCCATACCAACACGGGGCCGGGTTTCTGGGGCCCTGGGTGGCGGCTGGGCTCCCTGCAACTTCAATTTCAACAACATAATCGCCCAGCGGCTGGGAGGCAGCGATAAGTACACCTGGACCCCATATCTGTGCAACACCTGCAATCCCTGCCCCCCCTCTTTTGAGCAGCAGCCGGAGACTCCTTGAATCCTACATCTGTGTTTCGTGAACCCAGCTATACAGTATTTGCGGGCTCCCTGAACCCTATATCTCTGCCGCGCCTGCATACTCCTTGAACCTTATATCTGTGCAGTATAGCAAGCCACACACCCTATATCTGGGGACAACAGCAAGCCCCTTGAACCCTATACCTGCACCGTGCATGCGAGCTCCTTGAATTCTATATCTGTGCCCGGAAACAAGCTCCCTGAACCTATACCTGTGCAACATCAGCGGTCTTCCTGAACCCCGCATTTGCGCTGCAAAACAAGCTCCCTAAGCCCTGTACGCCTTCTCTCATGCATGTCAGGCAATAGAAAGCGTAAATCTACGGCGGTCAGTTGCAGCACGCAAACAATGGAAACCCCTGGCGGAGTCGGGCAGGAGCCCTCTAATCCGGACACAATGGCAATTATGGCTGCCATCGCCTCCTGTCAGAATGCCCTTACAACTAAATTTGACACCCTCCAGGAACAATTTAATTATTTCCGTCACGATCTAGATAAAGTACGGGACCGCACGGGGGAGAATGAGAGGAGAATTGGGGAGACGGAGGATCGCTTGTCTGTGCAGGCGGGGGAGCTGGCGACCTTACGGAGGCAGGTGACTGTCCTACTGGGAAGGGCTGAGGACTCTGAAAACAGGAATAGGAGGAATAATGTCAGAATCCTGGGACTACCCAAAAAATCGGAGGGCGCCTCCCCAGGGGAGTTTGTCGAAAACCTTATAAGAGATAATCTAGCACCCAGAAACCTGACCAATTTTTTTACAATAGAGAGAGCACACAGAATCCCGCTGAGACCCCCCCCCTGCCAAGACCATTAATATTCAAAGTCCTCCATTACAAGGACAGGGACGCCATACTGGCTGCGGCCAGGATGAAGGGAACGGTGTCTTATGAAAACGCTCGGCTGTCTTTCTACCCAGATTTCACATCGGAGGTCCAGAAATTGAGGCGCTCATTCAACGGGGTTAGAGAGAGGCTCAGGAGGAAGAAGATCAAATACGCCATGCTGTTCCCGGCGCGTCTGCGTGTTCAAGATGGAGAGTCTACCAAGTTTTTTACCTCCGCCGAGGAGGCTAACATGTGGCTGGACTCTCTGCCGGGGGCCTGATGAACTGGGCTCTGGGCTGGGAGTGCAGATTGGCCATCGCTTTGACCATTCCTTTTTCTCTTCCTTGCTCGGCCTGCGCCGGTGGCATTCGGCTGGGGCCGCCTCCACTGCTCTTTCGGAGACCCCACCGCTGGGTGTTCTGGCGGGGCCCAGGGGGGTGATTTGTTATGCATTCTGTTTAAGTTACTGAGTTTCTGTTCTATGTGTTGCCCAGATAGCTAATGCATCCTGATAGCAATTGTTACAGGGGAGCCTTGGCTCCGGATTCCCAGGGCGTGACGGGCGTTGTTTTGCCTCTGGATGGCTCTGGGAACCCGTGGTGGATAGTCCGCTGACCTGTATATGATTGGCAAGCCCATCTTGCAGACCCCTAGGCAGTGGGCCTGCGCACCCCAATTGAACATAGTTATAACTAGTGTTGTGTTACTTAGTTGGGGGATATGATGCTCGCCAAGATTGGGGTGTGGTGGAGCGGGGTAGGGGGAGGGCTGGGGAGGGGTTTACTGTTTAAATGTTGTACTATCTGTTCTGTGAGTAGTTGTCTGTGTGTTGGCATAATTGTGATGTATGACTGCTGGACTCGAGTAATAGGAAGGTCTCTGGGAGGGACGGTGAACTGCAGGGAAGCAGCCTCTTTAAGCGGTAATAATGGGTGAGTGTAAATTTCTCTCCTGGAATGTCCGGGGGCTTAATGATAAGATTAAGAGGGCTACTGTCCTCCAGTGTGTTAAGAAGCACAAACCAAATGTAGTTATTCTCCAAGAGACCCATTTGGTGGGTCAGAGGGTGCTGGCGTTGAAGAGGCCATGGATCCGGAGCTCCTTTCATGCCCCATTCTCAGCCTACTCAAGAGGTGTATCAGTGTTGATTTCCAAGGGTACCCCATTTGTGTTGTTCTCAGTACACATTGACCGAGAGGGTTGTTATGTTATCCTTCATGCCAAACTAATGGATACTGATATGATAATAGTCTGAGTATATGTTCCCCCACCGTTTTCTGCTAGGATTCTAGATAGAATAATGGAGAAAGTACTTTCCTACCCCCCAGCCCCGATACTGCTATTAGGGGACTTTAATATGGTTTTGGATTCGGCGCTGGACAGGATGGGTAAGAATCCAGGTCCCAAGACCCAATTGGCAAATTGGGCAGAGACGCTGGGGCTGCAGGAGCTTTGGAGGTGGAAGCACCCCACCGACAGGGCATACTCTTGTCACTCGGTTACGCACAAGTCCCTGTCCAGAATTGACCTTGCTTTCTCCTCGCCTGAGCTTCTGACCAGAGTGGCGACCTGTAGTTATCTCCCGAGGGGGGTCTCGGACCACTCACCCTTACTGATGACAGCTGGACTGTCACTGAGGCAAGAGAACTGGGTGGGATGGACCCTAAACCCTCTATGGTTGGAATCCCCTGACATTAAGAGTAGTCTGAAATCCTCAACTGAGGCGTTCTGGGAATGTAATACGGTGGAGACGTCGGTGGAAGTAAGATGGGATGCCTTTAAAGCTGTTACCAGAGGGGCGGCCATCAGCGCTATCGCTGCAGCTAGGAGGAAGAAGGGGAGGGAAGTGGCAGATCTTGAAAGCAAACTTGCGCGTGCAGAGGAGAAGTTTAGTACAACTTCAGACGGCAGGGACCATTCAACACTGTTGGCATTAAAGAGGGAATATAATCTGCTTTTGACTGAATCGGCTAGGAAATTACTGCTATATAAACAGGCAACAATCTTTGATAAAAGGGATAAGAACGGTAAGACCCTGGCCTACCTAGCGAGAGCTGAAACCCAATCCAACCACATCGCTGAAATCCTAGAAAATGGGACTAGGGTAACGGGGTGGAAGGAGATAGCCCAGAGGTTCCTGGAGTACTACTCGGCTTTGTATTCCTCGAGAGCGAGATATGGGGCGACTGATTTGGGTAATTATCTGGATCAGATTGTTTTCCCCAGGCTGACTAAGGAAGATCAAGAGGCTTTGAGATCCCCTATCACCATGGATGAGGTCTCTAGCGCAATTAGAATGCTCTCTAGCAGGAAGGCGCCGGGACCGGATGGGATGCCGGCCGAGTGGTATAAACAGGACCTCGAACAAGTGACTCCAAAGTTATGGGAGGTGCTGAAACAAGCGCTGGAAAATGAGTGCCTACCGGCCTCTTTTCATGAGGCACATGTGGTCCTCACTTATAAGGAAGGGAGACCCCCTGACTCCTGCGCGTCTTATCGTCCCATATCCCTGTTGAATCAAGATGCCAAAATTGTAGCCAAAATCCTGGCCATTAGGCTAAACAAAGTCATTCTACATTTGATCGGACCAGATCAGTCAGGGTTTATGCCAGGACGTACTACGTGTGTGAATCTTCGCAGACTGATGTCCAATCTCCAAATTGTACATGATAATCATGGGAAACGGGTGGTTATCTCATTAGATAATGAGAAAGCCTTTGATTCAGTAGAATGGGAATATCTTTGGGCAGTTTTAGAAAGATTTGGGCTTCCTGCTAGTTTTATTACATACATCAAATTGTTATATGAACGGCCAACAGCCCGGATACGGGTCAATGGGTGTTACTCTAATTCATTTGCGTTGCATAGGGGGACAAGACAGGGGTGCCCACTATCGCCGCTGCTTTTTGCCTTAGCTATTGAACCCCTGGCGATCATTGTTAGGAACTCCCCAAGTATCTCTGGATGGAAGTTAGGAGCAGTGGAGGAAAAGATATCTCTCTATGCAGACGACACACTGCTGTACCTGGCGGATGGCCATAAGTGTCTAGATGCAGCTCTGGACACTATTGGAGTGTTTGGGAGTTTCTCAGGGCTGAGGATTAATTGGGACAAATCCAGTCTAATGTTAGTGGATGAGCTTGTTTCCCCGGACATTTCCCCAAGGTCTCAATTAAAAATAGTCCAACAATTTAAATACTTGGGGATCATGATTAGTAGGCAACCAAGCGAGTTCATATCTCTGAATATCTCCCCGGTCATGTCAAAGTTAAAGCAGCGGGTCACTCAGTGGGCGAACCTGCCACTGTCAGTCATGGGCAGAATTAATATATATAAAATGATATTCCTTCCAAAATTTCTGTACATATATCAGGCCTCGCCAGTGCTGTTACCCGTCTCCCACTTCAAGACGTTGGTGTCAGGAACCGCTTACCTGATCCCCGTTCCAGCGACGTCTCCAGGCGGCCAGCTGCAGCTGTCACTATGCGGCGGCCGCGCCGAGCGGCGTTGGCTCGAGCAGCGTCGGCTCGAGCGGCGCCCAGCTCAGCCACGCCCCCCGCTTCCTCCTGCCCTCCGGCGGCGCTGTGCGGCGCGCACCCGCCGGAGGATCAATTAAAGAGTTAATGAATCCTAGGGGATTGAGGGCTTCGCCCTCTTCTGCTCTGCAGCCAATTACCCTTGGAATCCTATGTGCTCCAATCAGTACACTGCTTCCCTCAGACCTGTTCCTATAAAGGCAATTCCCTCTCAGTTGTGAATTGCCTGTGATAGCGCTCAGAACCCTGTGTTACCTACTCCTGTGAAGTCTAGCCTGTTGCCGATTTGATTGTACGACCATTCTCGATCCTGAATCCTTGTTGCCGACCTCTGCCTGAATTGACGCCTCTCGATCCTGAATCTTTGTTGCCGACCTTTGCCTGAACTGACGCTTCTAGATCCTGATCCCCAGTTGCTGACCTCTGCCTGAACCCCGACTACGTCTTGCCTGACCCCTGGTGCCGCTACGATCTCTGCCTTCCCGTTATCGACCTATTGCCTGTCTCTGGACTTCCGTCACTCACGCTCTTGCTATTGGTTCTCCAGTCCTCCCACATATAAGCTTACATCCTTTGAGCCATTAAGTCCTGGGGGCAACCGATCCCGGGTAGGCGTATCTTGCGTCCCGGCAAGCGGGGGCTCCTACAGGTGAAGCTGGCTGTGGAGATTGGGGGTTGTGAGCTTATTAAGAGGGCTGGAGTTACCCCGAGCGTGACATTATCACAGGCCCAAAAATGGATGACCTGGTACAGCAGGTGCAAGCTATGGCCACAGCGATCAACCAACTCACTCAAAGAGTGGCCACTCAGGAATCTCGTCAAGTGCCAACTTCCGCTGTACCACCTCATTTCTCCGAACCTAAGATTCCACTGCCTGAGAAATTTTTGGGAGAACGAGCAAAATTTTCCAATTTCAAGAATGCCTGCGAACTATATTTTAAGTTAAGACCTATCTCCTCTGGCACAGAGGTCCAACGAGTAGGCCTAGTCATTTCCTTGCTTCAAGGAGACCCACAGTCCTGGGCCTTTAGTTTACCGTCCCATGACATTGCTCTACAATCAGTGACTGCCTTCTTCAATGCTATGGGCGTTTTATATGCCGATCCAGATATACAGTCTACCGCAGAGAATAGGCTTCGGGCCTTAAAACAAGGACGGAATTCGGCTGAAGACTACTGTGCTGAATTCCGCCGCTGGGCTATCGAAGCTAGGTGGAACGATCCAGCTTTGTGTAGTCAGTTCAGGGTGGGACTGTCGGATAGCATCAAGGATGCCTTAGTCAATTTTCCCCCGCCAGCGGACCTAGATCAATTAATGCAGGTCTCCATTAAAATAGACCGACGTCTTAGAGAAAGGGCCAGGGAGAGAGTCGGGGCTCCCACGTCCTTTAGACCAGTCCAGAGTCATAGATCCCCGGTTCCCCGTGGAGAAAATACCTCATCATCCTCCCAGGAAGAACCTATGCAATTAGGGAGAACCCGCTTATCCCAAGAGGAGAAACAGCGTAGGCTATCCGAGGGGTTATGCCTGTATTGCGGGAATTCTGGTCATTTTGCAGGGTCCTGTCCCAACAAGGGGAAACCGGCGGAAAACTTCCGCACCCAGACCAGGTAGAGAGTACTGATCTGGGTGAGTCAGTTTGTAACTCTCGCCAGAATAAGATGCTTGTACCTATTGATTTGTTTTGGGGGTCCTCTAAGCAGACAGTTTCCGCCTTCATAGACAGTGGTGCGGCTGGAAACTTTTTGGACAGGAGCATGATCTCCACCTTAGGGATCCCTGTAGTTCCTCTTGAAAGATCCCTACAAGTTTTAGCTATCAATGGAAAGGCAATCCAGGGAGGTCCTATAAATACCAAGACCCCACCTCTCAGACTAATTGTCGGCTCTTCTCACTCTGAATTCTTAGAATTCTTTATTTTTGATTGTCCGGAAACTCCGGTGGTTTTGGGATACCCCTGGTTGCAACTCCATAACCCGGTGTTAGATTGGCGGGCTGGGGAGTTGGTCAAGTGGAGTGACCACTGTAAAGGTCACTGTTTTAATACAGGCCTCAGAAGCGTTCAAGTCTTACCGCAGGAATTACCTCAGCCATACGCTGATTGGATCGATGTATTCTCTGAACGCTCTGCTGATACTCTTCCTCCACATCGGTCCTATGACTGCCCCATTGACTTGCTGCCTGGCATAATTCCCCCGAGGGGAAAGATTTATAACCTTACCCTGCCCGAGGAGCAAGCAATGAGGGAGTATATTACCGAAAATCTTAGGAAAGGATTTATCCGTCCCTCTACCTCGCCTGCTGGGGCCGGGTTCTTTTTTGTAGAGAAAAAAGATGGTGGCTTGAGACCGTGCATAGATTATCGAGCCTTGAATAAGATCACTGTAAAAAACCAATACCCCTTACCCTTGATTGGGGATCTGTTCAATCAAGTCACAGGAGCTCGAATTTTCTCCAAATTGGATTTGAGAGGGGCTTACAATCTGATTCGCATCCGACAGGGGGACGAGTGGAAAACTGCATTTAATGTGAAGGATGGGCACTATGAGTACCTGGTCATGCCCTTCGGTCTTTGTAATGCGCCAGCCGTTTTCCAAGATTTTGTTAATGATATATTCAGGGAATATCTCAGTAGATTTGTAGTCATCTACTTGGATGATATTCTCATTTTTTCTAATTCTTTACCGGAGCACAGACACCATGTTAAGTTGGTGCTACAAAAATTAAGAGAGAACAACTTATTTGCTAAACTGTCTAAGTGTGTGTTTGAAGTCACTACAGTTCCCTTCCTAGGGTATGTTATTACCAACCAGGGTTTGGAGATGGACGCGGGGAAGGTTTCAGCAGTTCAGGATTGGGTCCAACCCAAAACTTTAAAGGAATTGCAACGTTTTCTAGGTTTTGCTAATTTTTATCGGCGTTTCATAAAAGGCTTTTCCCATGTTGTTGCACCCCTTACCAACCTTACCCGCAAGGGGGCTTTTACTGCTAACTGGTCCCCCTCTGCCTGTGAGGCCTTTCTAACCTTGAAACGGGCCTTTACTTCGGCACCTGTCTTAGTGCATCCAGATATTCATAAAGCTTTTATTATTGAAGTGGATGCTTCTGAGCTGGGAGTGGGTGCAGTTTTGTCACAATATTCTGGTAACCCTGAGCGTCTTCATCCATGCGCTTATTTTTCGCGTAAATTCAGCACCGCGGAACAAAATTATGATGTTGGCAATAGGGAACTATTAGCTATTAAACTGGCATTTGATGAATGGCGACACTGGTTGGAGGGTTCATTACATCCTATAACTGTGTATACTGATCATAAAAATCTCGAATACATAGGTTCTGCCAAGAGGCTGAACTCTCGTCAGGCACGTTGGGCATTATTCTTCTCGCGTTTCAATTTTATTATTACTTTCAAGCCGGGTGTAAAAAATACTAAAGCTGATGCTCTATCTCGCATGTTCGGTGAATGTAAGGATCGGGGTGATTCTGGTGAACCAATTTTACCCACAGGTTGTGTGGTGGGGGCGTTACTTCCTGATCTCTCCAATACCTTGGCGCCGTTTCAAGATGAATCTCCTAGTGATGTACCCTTGGGGTGCCAGTTTGTTCCGCCGCATCTGCGTTCGGATGTAATTCGCGAATTTCACGATGCCAAAACTGCTGGTCATTTGGGTAACCGTAAGACGTTTATGCTTGCCCGTCGTCATGTATGGTGGCCTACCATGAGACGCGATATCACTGCCTTTATCGACGCTTGTGCTATTTGTGCTCGAAGTAAAGGAGTTCACAAGGCTCCTAGTGGCAGTTTGGTTCCTCTTGAAATTCCTGCTGAGCCATGGACCCATATTTCTATGGATTTTATTGTAGATTTGCCTCTCTCACATGGTAATACTGTCATTTGGGTGGTCGTAGATCGTTTCAGTAAGATGGCACATTTCGTTCCTTTGGCCAAACTTCCTTCTGCACCTGAGCTTTCGCGGCTGTTTACTTCGCATATTTTTCGTATTCATGGTATTCCGTCCAATATAGTCTCTGATCGGGGTGTTCAATTTACTTCCCGTTTTTGGAAACACTTCTGTTCGCGGTTGGGAATACAGATTTCTCTTTCTTCTGCCTACCATCCCCAGACTAATGGGCAGACAGAAAGAACTAATCAAACTTTGGAACAATACTTAAGGTGTTATGTTTCTGATGCCCAAGAACAATGGGCGGAATTTATTGATTTCGCCGAGTTTGCTTACAATAACGCGCCTAGTGAGAGTACCAAGGTATCTCCTTTTTATTGTAACTTAGGGAAAAATCCTAGAGCTTCTTCCCTTTCAGGGTCACCTTCCAATCTGCCGGCGTTGGAGGAGTGGCTTCAAGAACGGAAGAATATCTGGACACACGTTCAGGAGATTCTTAAGACCACTGGTTTGAGGTATAAGAAATTTGCCGACCGCCGCAGATCACAGGAACCTACTCTTCGCGTAGGCGATCTAGTTTGGGTCTCCACTAAAAATATTGCGCTCCGTCAGCCATCTAGCAAATTAGGTCCAAAATTTATTGGTCCTTTTCCAATCGTCAAGAAGTTGAATAATGTGTCTTTTAAAGTTCAACTCCCGCCAACTATGAAAATACCTAATTCCTTTCATGTTTCACTGTTAAAACCGGCGAAGAATGCTCCTCTTGCTGGTCCTGCACCAATTCTTCTTAATAATGAGCCCGAGTATGAAGTGAATAAGATCTTGGATTCACGTAAAGTGCGTAATTCAGTATTTGGTGGATTGGGTTGGCTATGGTCCGGAGGAAAGATGCTGGGTGGCAGCGAGGAATGTTCATGCCAAGGCTCTTGTAAGAAGGTTCCATCGTGACAATCCAGGGAAACCGGGTGAGGGTCCGGAGGCCCCTCGTGAAGGGGGGGGTAGTGTCAGGAACCGCTTACCTGATCCCCGTTCCAGCGACGTCTCCAGGCGGCCAGCTGCAGCTGTCACTATGCGGCGGCCGCGCCGAGCGGCGTCGGCTCGAGCAGCGTCGGCTCGAGCGGCGCCCAGCTCAGCCACGCCCCCCGCTTCCTCCTCCAGCAGACGTGCTCGCGCGCGGCCGCGAGCACGTGTCTGTTATGCCCTCCGGCGGTGCTGTGCGGCGCGCACCCGCCGGAGGATCAATTAAAGGGTTAATGAATCCTAGGGGATTGAGGGCTTCGCCCTCTTCTGCTCTGCAGCCAATTACCCTTGGAATCCTATGTGCTCCAATCAGTACACTGCTTCCCTCAGACCTGTTCCTATAAAGGCAATTCCCTCTCAGTTGTGAATTGCCTGTGATAGCGCTCAGAACCCTGTGTTACCTACTCCTGTGAAGTCTAGCCTGTTGCCGATTTGATTGTACGACCATTCTCGATCCTGAATCCTTGTTGCTGACCTCTGCCTGAACCCCGACTACGTCTTGCCTGACCCCTGGTGCCGCTACGATCTCTGCCTTCCCGTTATCGACCTATTGCCTGTCTCTGGACTTCCGTCACTCACGCTCTTGCTATTGGTTCTCCAGTCCTCCCACATATAAGCTTACATCCTTTGAGCCATTAAGTCCTGGGGGCAACCGATCCCGGGTAGGCGTATCTTGCGTCCCGGCAAGCGGGGGCTCCTACAGGTGAAGCTGGCTGTGGAGATTGGGGGTTGTGAGCTTATTAAGAGGGCTGGAGTTACCCCGAGCGTGACAGTTGGATTCAATTCTGTTTGGCTTTATCTGGGGGCAGTCTCCACCTAGGCTTAACAGACGAATAATGAAAGCGCAGGTGACGGAGGGGGGGCTAGCGGTCCCGCACATGCAACTGTATTTCTATTCTACGCAGCTTCTGTTTGCGCACTGGTGGCTCTGTCAACCGCAAAACAACCCGGTGGTGGATCTGGAGGTGGCGGTGCTGGGCTCCCCTGCGAGACTATCCCTCTTGGCATATAGGGGGGTTCGGGGGGTCCGGGAGGCAACCGGTTGTATGAGGGCAGTGTGTAATATATGGGAAAGGGTGGCCAAGTTGTACAGGGACCCGGACGAGGCCCAGTATTGGTCCCCGTTTGCTCCCCTCTGGAACAACCCTAAGCTCCCTGAGCTGGTCTCTATGCAGGATCCGCAGTTCTGGGATGGAAAGGGCCTCCAGGCGTTGGGCCAGGTGTACAGGGATGGAGTGCTTATGTCGTTCGACCAGATTAAGGAGATCTTTCGAATTTCCCATCGGGACTTCTTCCGCTACCTGCAACTCAGGCATGCTCTGCAGACCCAATTCCGCAGGGACAGCCCGAATTTTTCAGTGTCCCAAGTGGAGAGTGTGGTGAGAGGGCCGGACTTGGGGAAACCTGTCTCCACAGTATACAAATGCCTGGTTGCCGGGCTGGAGTCCCCCAGGGGGAAGATTGAAAGCAAGTGGCAAATTCTAGACCAAACCTTAGACCGGGATGACTGGGAAGAAATCCTAGATAACCTACACTCATCGGTCATAGAGCCAGAGACAGATTTATCCAGACCAAGTGGATACATCATGCCTACCTCACGCCAATACGTCTACATAGAATGGGATTACTGGCTAGTGATTTATGTCCCAGGTGTGAGAGGGAGGCTGGTACATGGGAACATGTGACCTGGTCCTGTGAGGTTCTGGCGAGATATTGGGGAGAGGTGATGGATTTGATTGGTGGGGTGGTGGGCACCCGGATCACCGGCTCGATCTCTTTATGTCTCCTGGGGGTGGTCGAAACACTGTCGGTGACGAGGGCGTTGAAATCACTATTCAGGCTGCTGCTCTTTTATGCCAGGAAATGTGTTCTGCTTAATTGGAAGCATCCGGCCAAACCATCCGTACAGGCATGGAGGACTCTAGTTAACCAGAAACTCACTATGTACAAGCTGACATACACGGCCAGGGGGGTGCCTGATAAGTTTGAAAAGGTGTGGGGTCCCTGGCTGCAGAGTCAGGACACCGCTTCAGAGGACGATTAAAGGAAGGAATGGGCTCACTTAAGGGGGCGAGGCTGCCCACTTGCGGTGGGTTGAGTCATTGAGCGGGTCAAAGTGGAACTGGGGAGACGGGAGAAGCATCCTGGGAGATGTGGCTCTCCGACTTGTTATTCCATCCCAATGAATAGTTAACTAGTCATCCGAGTCCAGAGGGTATGCGTGTTGGGTGAATGGTTGTCGTGTCTAAATGTTCATTGAATCTGTGCTACTGAAGTGGGTGCCTCGGCACCTCAAAAGTGATATGTAATCTGTTCTGATGTTTTGTTGTTTGTTGAACTGCAAATAAAAAGAAACTTAAAAAAAAAAAAAAAAGATACAGATACAGGATTTGAATGACAGGGTAGAATAGGGCAATATTGGTTCCCAGCTCTTTTTCTAATCCCTAGGAGGCCTTCCAGTTTGGGATGCCCCACTGTCAACCCCCCGGGCTTTTGGGTCTGTTTACCTTCTCCACAATCACATTGCATATGTGCAGGCTCTGCTCCAAACCATGTTCTATGCCATGTGTATTAATGAATGGTATAGAATGCAGAACGGAGAGTGGCCAGCATACCTTCCTCTAGTCCCCTCAATCTGTGTATACCCGCATGTGCGTGCAGCAGCTTGAGGGATTCAGGGAGTACCATTGTGGCCAGCGCATGTGCCGCAGGATTGTGGAAAAGGTAAGAGTCTTGAGAGGGGAGTTCTAAAAAGTTTGGGTTTGCCTGTGGAAAAAGAGACAACCGGCCAGTGGTTGAAGCATCCTGGGAGATGTGGCTCTCCGACTTGTTATTCCATCCCAATGAATAGTTAACTAGTCATCCGAGTCCAGAGGGTATGCGTGTTGGGTGAATGGTTGTCGTGTCTAAATGTTCATTGAATCTGTGCTACTGAAGTGGGTGCCTCGGCACCTCAAAAGTGATATGTAATCTGTTCTGATGTTTTGTTGTTTGTTGAACTGCAAATAAAAAGAAACTTAAAAAAAAAAAAAAAAAAGATACAGATACAGGATTTGAATGACAGGGTAGAATAGGGCAATATTGGTTCCCAGCTCTTTTTCTAATCCCTAGGAGGCCTTCCAGTTTGGGATGCCCCACTGTCAACCCCCCAGGCTTTTGGGTCTGTTTACCTTCTCCACAATCACATTGCATATGTGCAGGCTCTGCTCCAAACCATGTTCTATGCCATGTGTATTAATGAATGGTATAGAATGCAGAACGGAGAGTGGCCAGCATACCTTCCTCTAGTCCCCTCAATCTGTGTATACCCGCATGTGCGTGCAGCAGCTTGAGGGATTCAGGGAGTACCATTGTGGCCAGCGCATGTACCGCAGGATTGTGGAAAAGGTAAGAGTCTTGAGAGGGGAGTTCTAAAAAGTTTGGGTTTGCCTGTGGAAAAAGAGACAACTGGCCAGTGGTTGCTCCTTTTTAAGTTAATACACCTTTACAGGTGCATTGAGGCTGTATTGAGTTTGTGTTGCCTTTTAATTATTGTGCAAAAAAATGTATTTTTTTTTCAAAAACACAATGCAAACACTATAAAAGCCCAGCACATATTTTGCTACAACACCTCACAAATTTCCTGCTCTTAGTGCAATGAAACCACAGTGTATAACTTAAAAAGAATAAAGGACTGATGGAATGCATGAGAACATTTTAAACTGGGGTTATTTAGGTTAAAAAAAAAAATAAAGTTACACTACAATTTTTTTTCTTCATGGTCTTTTATTTGTACAAAAAGCCAGACCGTGATTGCGCACACAGTAAATTAAAAAAGCATTCCGGTTGAGCTTCTGAATATGTACAATGAGCCATTCTGTTCATTTCCAAACTCCTAGTTTATATGGTAAGTGCATTTTAGCTTTTAAAATGCAGTTGATTGAAAGATTGAGGAAGAACGGCAGTCCTGATTACATATCCAGAGGGAGTGCAGTCCCTGTCACCAGTCATTTTCTGCTGTTTCTCCAGCAGCATATTCACTGGATACATCATTACTGTTTGTAAATCATAATCCACATGTCTAGCCTGTGTACAGATTAGATTCAAAAGAAGCAAAAATGACACTCTTGTCTTAAATAAATATGTACAACTAAACCAAATGCCAGGCACATGCTTCAGTACTGAGAGGCAAAAAGATGTCATGTATAAAAAGAGGAATCTATATATGCTGAAAGGAATTAGGATTATCCCTCATACCAATAGAACCATGCTTGGGTAACATATAAGTGCGGGGGGGGGGGGGGGGGGGGGGTGACGGTGTGACCAGAAGGTAACAGGCACCAGAGTCCCATACAATCTTCAATGTACCTTTGCTATTTTACATTCCTCCCTCTCTCTAAGCCTTAAAGGGCCACTCCAGCCCCTTCCTGCAAAAAAAATGTAACCCCCAGCCTGCCACCTCCAAATACCGATCCTGATAATGTAATAAAAGAAAAAAAAAGACACCTAACCCCGGCCAGCCCCTGGGAGCGGCGCTCCCCTAACATAAAGTGCTCCTTTAAGCTCACAGCACCCCCCTGTGCCTGGTAAGTCTATCTATATCTCACCGTCTCTGCTTTTATCCCCTTAACTTATCCTTGCATGAGTTTATTTCAATTGTCAAATCGCTCTCCACTTTTACATGCACCCACAAAACATACTCACAGTCCTCTCCTCCCCATTTCTCAGCTCCTACTTGCCACTGGCGAACTTTTACCTGGCCTGGAAGGAAGCCGGGGATGCGGCCAGCCTGCTATTACTCCGCTCTTATTCTACTCAACCTATCCTCTGCTTTTGACATTGTTGACGATGCTTTGTTTCGTAATATGTTTTCTTCTCTTCGAATTCAAGGCTCTCCTTCGAACTCTGACTGATCATTTAGTGTATCTATTCTTACTCAAACACAACTTCCTCTCCTCAACTTCTGTCTGTCGGTGTGTCAAAAGGCTCTGTCCTAGGACCCCTACTTTTTTCAGATGACACTAAGATATACCTATTTCATCTCTAATCCAGCAATACCAACCCAAATGCAAACTCCACTCTGCCTCTGTCATTCTTCTGCCCTCTTCCTTGATAACATTCTAGCACCCCCTGCCTTCAAGTTTTCCTCAGTGACCCTCCACTTCTCTGGAATGCACTCCCCCGCACAATCTGTCACTCTCCACACTTTAAGCCTTTAAAAGTACCCTCAAAGCTCACCTTAGACAAGCATATATAGCATGGTTTAAGCAACTCCTATAACCTTTACAGGGCACATGGCAGCTCTACCACTTGTGATCCCTCCACTTTTGTCTCCACCACCTATCCTTGACTGTAGGCTAACAAGGGTAGGGCCCTTTTTCTTATTGTCTCCTGTTCTCACAGTATTTGGTCTTTGTAGCTTCTAGTTTGTATTGGCCCCTGTACAGTAAGTTTTATTGTGTCTACTGCAGTGAGGGGGTTTCAGCCCACATTATAAATCTGTATGCCTGTGTAAAGGGGCTGCTGCAGCATGGGGGGTGGGCACCAAAGCCCTAGGTTAAGATGCAACCTGTGGGAGATTTTCTGTCTGGTGTTCCCTCCCAAACATACAAAGACAATGAGACATTTGGAAGGATAGTAGAAGCAGTATGACAGGACAGTGGAAAGGAAGGACACGGGAATGTGGTAGAGGGAATCTGGAACAAGAGGGGACATAAGAACAGGTGGGAAAAAGGGAAATAATAAGGGGAGGTGAAGGAGTGAGGCAGAGGAATGTTAACAATAAAGAGAAGCTGAATACAGAGTGAAATGGGGGAGATTTGTAAACACGAATGAGAATGCAATAATGTAAAAAAGAGAAAAATAATGAAAAGTAGAAGGAGGCAGATGAATTGTGGAATGGAAAAGAAGGGAATGCAAAGTAAAGGCCTGACTTTGGAAAAAGGGATGTGGCAAAGAGAGTGAGATAAGGAGAGCAGGGAAAAAAGTAAGAAGGAAACAGGCAAATATAACGGCACAGCAGCTAGGGGGAGATCAATTGGAGAAAAAATTGGGAAAATAAATGCCAGAGAAAATGAGACAGAATGAGGGAACATAAATAAGGAGGAAGGGGAGGAACCATGCAAAAATTCTGGACCAAAGAGCAAAATGGTCGGAACATGGAATACAGACAGAAATTGAGAAGAATTTGGAACTATCCCAAATAGCTGGTAAATGTTTGAATACATATTCTATATGATCTCAGTGCAATTGTTGGGGGGTAGGCACACCTTCTGAGTCAGCTGAGCGCTATACCTTTAGGGGCGTCTGAGTGGTGGCTCCAGATGTTGTTTGTGGTGGAGCTTTGTTGCATAGGTTGCAAACTCCAAAGATGGGAGATGCATCACTAGCTATGAAACAAGAAGGCATAAGGCAGGACCTAGTACCCCTTTCACAAAGTGAACGGAGCTGAAAAATACATTCATATTGTCAACAGGGGATGGCTCTTCGTCTACAAACTGTAAAATGAGACTCTAGGCTGGTGTGCTGGCCATCCCCTTTTCATTACCTGTAGTTTGACAACCGTACACCAAGATCTGCAAGAAGAGAGAAGTGAGCTCTGTATACACAGATCTCTGCTGCTGGGCATATTTAAGTGTGGGTGATGTCTCTCATCTCAGCAGTGGCTACAAAAGCAGTGTTCTGTGTGTACAGGACTCACTTCTCTCTTCTTGTAGATCTTGGTGTACAGACTTGGTGTACGGTTGCCAATAGCAGGCAGTGAAGTTTGTTTCCATAATACGCATTTGCTAACATAATAAACAATAATATAGCTAGATCAGCTCAGCACTTTGAGGACATCATTTTGGCATAAAAAGTATACACTTTCAAAAATGCAATTGAACGTGGACTTTCCCTATAACGCTTTAAGTAACATATTAGGACGATAGAGGTGGTGCTAGAGATGTGTCATCAGCTGGATATCATCACATTTGCATTCTTCTACACACACACAGACACCAGACATCTTAAACTGTCTAGCTTTTTTTTGAGCATCAGTTTGTGTTTGAGTATATTTAACGCAAGTTAAATGCCCAGTTGAATCAATTTGTTTAAATAATTTGAAAAGCTTTTATGAACAGTTGGCAGCATGGCTCAGTGGCTCTCAAACATATCCCACAGACATAACAGCAGTGGATAGTTGTACATACCCAAGAACAATGGCCAGATTAATTATCAGCCCAGCTGGCTGGATGAATTTTCCTATATCAGCTTTATGACTGAGGAGCTGTTTAAAGCACTGTCAGCTTTTCTTTTAGGGGTCTCTGCATAAGCTTGGGGCAGACTGATCATGCAGTGAAAAGACAAAACATAGGCAAACTTCTATTAGTTACGCAGGATGTTCCCCTATAATAAAAAAGCAGAACAGTTTTCCTCATTGTTGATTAATACCTAATACCTAATTAATACCTATTAATACCTAAGGAAAATAGTGAGTAAAAAGCAGTCCTGCCAGTGTATCCTAAACCCAGAAGTCCAACTATCACCACAGTAGCATATTGAATAGGGGTGTTTTGGCTATAGGGAGAGGAAAATTCTTGCTTACGGTTTGGCTGAGCTGCTATTTCTAACAATGCCACCCAATCCCTGCCTCCCTAGTCTCACCCCAGCCTATATAAGCCCTATATCTGGTCCACTGTATTTTAAAGAAAGCTCCTCAAATGTTCTTCACCAGTGCTATAGCCATAGCCTTGGAAGACATGTGTTAATCCATCAGGAACCACAGTGTGTGTGTGTGTGTGTGTGTGTGTGTGTGTGTGTTGGGGGGGGGGGGGGGATCAGTTGGGCATTGGAATGTCAGATGCTGGTAAAATCCCAGGCTGTTTTTTTGGCCCCAGTCTTAAACTGCCATCCAAGGGCCACCCCCCACCCTGGGAACAGCCTAAATTTATGGCCCCTATGTTATTCAAGAATGGCACTCGTACCAAACTGCACCCACATATACCATCCTGAGTACCACTTACACTGTACAGGTATCGGCCTCTAACATTCCACAGCCTAAATATATAGTTTGTAGGCTCCATGATACTGACACTTAAACCGAACCAACAGGCTTGCACTGTTGAAAATACCTCCCCAACTCACTTGACCCATTTGCAGGCATGATGGATCATTGTCAGCACTTACATTTATTCCTGCACCCACTCAAAGCTAAAACACATCTCCCTGATTTTTTCCTATTTGCGGCCAAGAGGGAGAGGGGAGGCTTCCTTTGTCAGCATCCAGCTGTGCTGCTGTCTGGACTTAACCGACATAACCCACAATGCACAGTGGCAGGAAACCCAGCCATTGAGGGCGGAAAATAAACCACGGCAGGAGTTACAAAAAGGTAAATTATTTTATATGTGCCACAATCTGAATTGTCTTGGGGAAGGATGCATGTGAGCACTGTTTTTTTGGATAGGTGTTGGTCCAGTTTAAAGAGCAGGCCTATTCTGAAATTCCGAGATGGCCCATATATTGTGAAGTCTGCAAGCAAACATAACCGAGTGGACATTGTGCTACATCTTGGCACAAATGACTTATCCCAAAAAGATTTGTTTGTTGTACAGAGGGACTTCCAAAATTTTAGTCAGGAACTTTGCAAAATAACAGGTTCCATCACCTTTTCTGAAGTTTTGCCAGTATGTAATCAGGGAAAAAAGGCTCTCAACATCGCCAAGTTCAATTTGTGGTTACGTCAGTGGTGTGAAGACAAAGGCTTTGGATGTATTAGTCATGATGTTAGAAGGTAGTCGAACAATGAGTTGTTTAAGAGGGATGGCTTGCATCCTTCACAGAAAGGCACAGAAGAACTTGGAGTGGAACTCAGAGCATTTTTTGATTTAAACTAGAGGAAGGGGACAGAGATGTAACTTGTAAGGGTGATTTCTGTCCCCTACCATTTAGGATGAAGCAGGACATTGAAGCAGGAAGCCCAGTCAGTGGTAGGGTAGAGGTGGAAAAGATCAAGGACACACTAAAATACAATACCAACAACATCCACATGATGTGTACCAATGCTCACAGCTTGGGCAACAAACTCTGTGAATTAATGGCTATCATATCCAGAGATGAATTAGATCTTGTTGCAATAACAGAGACTTGGTTCAAGGATCACAATGACTGGGAGATAGCCATAACCGGTTACACATTGTACAGAAAAGACAGATTGGATAGAAAGGGCGGTGGAGTAGCCATTTATGTCAAGACTACACTTCAATCAACAATAATTCAGCATACACATAATGAACTAGAAACTCTCTGGGTTACCATGCAGACTAAGGAGGGAGCTGTGGTCAGAATTGGTGTGATATATAGGCCCCCTGGACAATCTGAGGATCTAGATAACCTGTTAATAGATGAAATCTGTGGAATGGCAGAGAAGGGGGACATTGTCATTACAGGTGACTTCAACATGCCTGATGTGGACTGGAATATCCCAAGTGCATCGACATGCAAGAGCAGGACTATATTAGAGGCACTTAATGGAGTGTCTCTAAAACAACTTGTGACATTGCCAACTAGAGGAGATAACATTCTGGACTTAGTTCTGACCAATGGGGATCTGGTGTCCGAGGTCAGGGTTGAAGAAAATCTGGGTTCCAGTGACCATCAATGCTTATGGTTCAGAATAAAAACAGACATTGTGCAATCACACACCAGAACCAAAGTGCTAGACTTTAGGAAGACAAACTTCAAGGAAATGGCGGAGTATGTAGAAAGAAAATTAGGTGAGTGGAACAGAGTAGCAGAAGTGAGTGCCCAGTGGTCACTATTAAAAATGGCCATCTTAAAGGCAACTAAGCAATATGTGAAACAAACTAGCAAGAATAAAAGGAAAAAGAAACCATTATGGTTTACTAGGGAAGTCAGCACTATCATAAAAAATAAGAAGTCTGCCTATAAGAAGTATAAAGTAAGTGGAAGTGTAGCTGACAGAGAGGCATATAAAATTAAACAGAGGGAAGCAAAACTGATTATAAGGACTGCTAAAAGGCAAAAGGAGGAAGAAATGGTCAAATCTATGAAGAGGGGAGATAAAACCTTTTTCCGATATATTGGTGACAGAAAAACAATGCAGTCTCAAAAATTAGAAATAGGGAAAATAATTATATTGACGGAGATAAGGCTGTGGCTTACCATCTGAATAACTACTTTTGTTCGGTATTTTCAGATAGTAGCAGGCATATAAGATTCCCGATCGGGGGTGCCCCGCTGTGTGAAACCCCCCAGAAAGCCCCGAAATCCGCCGTTCGCGCATCCCTCTAGCAGGGTGCGCACCCGCGCCGGCCGTTTGTGAATGGCCTGCGCGGGCGCACTCCCTGTAAGAGTGACGCGCGGGAGGCGGCGGCGGGCGTGCTCGCTTGTCCGTCGACGGACCTCGCTTGTCCGTCAGTGGGGATTGGCTGCAGCGGTCACGTGGGAGCAGGGACAGGTGAGTTTTTGGGGCTTTCTGGGGGGTTTCACACAGCGGGGCACCCCCGATCGGGGTGCCCCACGAAGTAAACCAAAACCCAGGATAGTCAAAATACTGGGTGTTGGTCCACTTTAAGGCTTCAGAAAGTGGCTGGGCCCCATAATATAAACATGAAAAATGTAAAAAATTATGAGTGGTGGGTTAACTTATATTACACTAATGACCATTATGTTGTTTGGGTTCTATTTACAATAGACTGAGCCAATTGTGTTATGCCTCTACTCCAGTAAATTAAGTTTACTGGCCAGTAAATAAGGCAAATAAGGAGCACTATCGAGAAAATGCTCCAATAATAAAAATTCATATAAATATGCTGGATGGTGGGAGGTCAGGTCACTTATACACCCTGCATCAAGAAATATCCAGCCAGGTTTGTTTTTTATTTTTATTAATGGAAGAAGTTCTGTCACCCCTAATACACTAAACCTGTCACCCATGGATTTTATTCTTACCAGGAGAAGAAAACCACAAGCTTGGCGGGAGTTTTATTCAGTGGCTAAAGAGAGGAGGGGTCACTTATACACCTAATGCGTTTATTTGGATTTTTAATCATACACAATTTTGCGATAGTGCTCCTTTAAAGACTAAAAGGCAAACCTCATACTCAGGGCTAAAGCTAGCATCTCTGCTGCCTGAGGCGAACTATAGGAATGCCCCCACCCATGATTAGGCCATGGCGTCAGGTTGTCAACCCAATGGTATGGACTAATCATGGGGGGCCTTCTTATAGGACTTCCTATAGCCACCAATGATTGGATATATTAAAAACAATGACAACAAGCAGTGCAGCCTGCTGAAGCTGCCAATAAAGTAGCAAAAAAAAAAAAACAGGTCAAGTAATTGCCGCCACCTCTAAATATTTCTGCCTGGGATGGCCTGCCCCCATTACAGGTGTAGTCCTTCCCATAAACAAGGACTCAAGAAGCCAGTATGGATCCTGGCAAGCCTAACTGCATAAAGTCAGACTCTGGGTCTGCTGGCCCCCAAACCAGTATTCTCAGTACCGGTATTCTATGTATGGGGCTTTGTTGTTCATCCATAATTTTAAATTATAAAGCCCCAGCCAGTGTTCAAACCTGCTAAACTGCAAGAGAAAAGGGAGTTGAGCTGCACAGACTGCCGGTTGGTTTTGTGCCTCTAAATGGGAGTCCTTAGAAGGCAAGAAAATCCTGTAACTTAAGGCAAAATCCTTTTAAGCTTGTGTAAATAAATCTAATCTAATAAATCCTCACAATTCCTGAAAAAATACAGTAACACAGCTGTAATTTCTTGTAAAAAACAGCAAGGCTTAGATCACTTGAAAACAGTACAATGAACAGTAAATAATGTTTTAATTAAGCTAAGTGCATTGGGTGTGTTTTGTCAAGTTTGAAGAGCAATGCTGTACACATGTCAGTAATAGCAATCTGGAGAAACTAACGCTTGCCTGGTACTGAAACTGAATTAGAAGATAGCGACACAAATCCGTCATCTGCACATATTATTATCAATTTTAAATCATGTCTGTTCAGCTCTATGCTGATCCTTCCAGCACAGGAGCCCCAGAGCATGGAGCTCAGGAGGATCACAAGGTATCTTACCTCGCTCCATGCTCTTGCGTTCTTCGGACTAAGATAAAACTTCCTCTTCCTTTCATGGTCTACCTTGGGGCTGATTCAGCAACCAGATGTAAATTTTCACCTGGTGCTGAATCAGCTCATATTCATATAATTATGGACCTCAATAGGGATGCCCCACTGTGTAAAACCACCTAGATCGCCCAGTACAACTCACCTCCTCCCGGTTCAACGGCGCATGCGCGGGCTCTCGTCAAATTAGAGCCATTTGCAGTGTACATGTAATTTGGCAAATGGCTCATATATTCTTCGAGGGGGAGCAAAAGTGACCACATACACAGTGTTGCACTCGTTCCCACTCCAGCCTATCTGAATGACTAGGGCAGGAGTGTGCGCACACCCTGAGGTTTCAGGGGAAGCAGCTGCTCTCACTTCCCATTTTAAACAATCAGAGCCATTTGCCGAACTACATAGGCACGACAGCAAATGGCTCTGACTGAGAGTCCGTGAATGCGCTGTTGGACTGGGGTAGTGTAAGTAAATATCGGCAACCTGTGGGGTTTCACACAGCGGGGCATCCAATTTCAGGATGCCATGGGGGGGATGGCCAGTGGTTGGCCCTGGAATCTTTACATTCAGTTCCACTTATCGCAAAATAGTGAAAAGTGGCCTGGGTGACAAAATCTCAATTAGGCTGCCAGTTAAAAGCAGTTATGCATGTTGGGTATTGTTCTGTTCTGTTGTTCTGTTCAGGGGAACTTGCACTTTCAGATTTAGCTTGTTTTTCTTGTTGTTTGCATATTAATATTTTAGGAAAATGTGTTTTTATTCAGTTTTTTTTATATTTATTTTAGAGAAACCCTGGGCAATCGGTGAATTCCTTGAAGGTTTGCATTCAGAAATTGTGCCCACGACAACCAGCCTGGTACACCTAGAAAGTTTGAGATGTGTACTTTTAGAAAATATATCATTTGTAGGGGATATTCCAAATGTAAAGGGTTGAAAAGATCAAGGTGCGCATAGCATTTGTATTTCATTTGAAAATCTCCTAAAACACTGTTTCATTTTGGGGGGTCTCCTGAGCAGAAAAAGGGTGTCTACCAATACATATGTGGTACCGCTGTAACCGGTAATAATGAGACTTTTACATGCAACATGATTTTCTTGAATAATGTATACATTTCATTTTAAATTAGCTACAAAATGTAAAAACTAGCATTTAAAAAAAACTTCCACATATTTCACCCAAAAATATTGAGAAAGCACTGAAAAAAATATAAACAAGACATTTCATGTTAAAGTGCAAACTCTGCTGACAAAAAAAAACAATATATACATTTCCAGGGAAATCCCTGTACATTTCTGCAAAAATCACAGTTAAACAAATATAGCGCAAAATGGCGAAACATGGTCTGATAACAGAGGGGGAAAAAATCTCTAGGTAGGCTGGCAGTGAAAGGGTTAAAGTGAATGAAGTGGGCATGGCTACTCATAGTGACTGATATAAGAAAGGCAGCCATCGTTCCCTTATGCTCACAGGTTAGTGGTTGACCACCATAGATGTCCCAGGACTTGATTTCGGCAGTGTGTATTTTTGCAAACCTGAGTAGAACACAAGGGCCTTGATTCACAAAGAATTGAAAAAAAACTCTCATAGTAGTAAAAAATTCAATTAATGAGAAAAAAGCCTGAGAATGTCACTGTTACTGAATCACCAGATAGGAAGACAATAAAAGTCAATGGCACTTTTTACTACAGGTAAAAAGTTAAATACCTTTTTCAGAAGTAAAAAGTGCCTTTGACTTTCACTGTCTTTTTATCTGGATATTCACTAACAGTGAAATTCTCATTGACATTTTCTAATGAATTGAATTGTTTACTACCATGAGAGTTTTTTTCAACTCTTTGTGAATCAAGGCCTAGGTCTGACTGTTGTTTTTTTTCTACCTGAACAGTTTCAATTTTTTATTCAAAGCCTCAGTAATAATAAACATGACTCTGTGTTCAATTCAATATATTTTTTTAATACAATTAGGAATAGGAATACAATTTAGGGGTAACAGGTTTGGAGTGTAGCATTTCACTTTTATGAGAGTGATCTGCTCCATTCCAATGCCTGCTCCTGTGCCAGCCTGTGGCCTTAACCACTTTAGTGTCTGCCCAGAGCAATGCATGATGGGTAAAAGCACCTACACACATCAGAGTAAGTAAAGTAAAGTAGAGTAAGAGCAGTAAGATGTTACTGGCTGGCTCAGGGGACACAGTAGGGCTGATTCAGCAGTTTTATTTTAGAGAGAACACCTTTTCTTTTTATTTTTTTCCTGTGCAATTCAACATCATATCTAGCTGTTCAAAACTGTAAGTAAAAAGGATACTTGCGGTGTTGAATCAACCCTAGTGTGTTTTTTGGCTCGTGGAAAGCACCTACGGCAGCCAAATGACCTCAATTGCACAGGAACACCCACAAATGCCTGGAGGACATTTTGCTAAATAAAAAGACATGGAAACAAGTCTACAGTGGCTTAGGTCACTAAACAAGATACCAAGCTGCAAAGGCATTGGCATGCAGCACCCTCTTTTATAATATACAAACACAATGGTATGGTGACAAAATATTGTTCTAATTGCACACCAAAAACACTGATCTTGATCAGTGCCACACCCACCAATCTGCCATACTGCACATACATACTCCTCTACACACACACACACACACACACACACCTGCCACCCCCCACACACACACACCTGCCACCCCCACACACACACACCTGCCACCCCCCACACACACACACACCTGCCACCCCCCACACACACACACCTGCCACCCCCCACACACACACACACCTGCCACCCCCCACACACACACACCTGCCACCCCCCCACACACACACCTGCCACCCCCCCACACACACACCTACCACCCCCCCACACACACACCTGCCACCCCCCACACACACACCTGCCACCCCCCCCACACACACCTGCCACCCCCCACACACACACCTGCCACCCCCCCACACACACACCTACCACCCCCCCACACACACCTGCCACCCCCCCACACACACACCTGCCACCCCCCCACACACACACACCTGCCACCCCCCCACACACACACCTGCCACCCCCCCACACACACACCTGCCACCCCCCCCACACACACCTGCCACCCCCCCACACACACCTGCCACCCCCCACACACACACACCTGCCACCCCCCCACACACACACACACACACACCTGCCACCCCCCCCACACACACACCTGCCACCCCCCACACACACACACCTGCCACCCCCCCCCACACACACACACACCTGCCACACACACACACACACACACACACACACACACACACCTGCCACCCCCACACACATTCCCCCTTCCCAATTTGTTTAATCATTTAGTCATTGGTGGCTCAGCTACCATGGCTCCTCCCCTACAGCAGTGCCGCCACACACACACACCTGCCACCCCCCCACACACACCTGCCACCCCCCCACACACACACACCTACCACCCCCCCACACACACACCTGCCACCCCCCCACACACACACCTGCCACCCCCCCCACACACACACACCTGCCACCCCCCCACACACACCTGCCACCCCCCACACACACACACCTGCCACCCCCACACACACACACACACCTGCCACCCCCCCACACACACACACCTGCCACCCCCCCCACACACACACACCTGCCACCCCCCCACACACACACACACACACACCTGCCACACACACACACACACACACACACACACACACACACACACACACACACACACACCTGCCACCCCCACACACATTCCCCCTTCCCAATTTGTTTAATCATTTAGTCATTGGTGGCTCAGCTACCATGGCTCCTCCCCTACAGCAGTGCCGCTGTGTCTTCTGTTAGTGAAATACAGATGGGTCCAGTGTTTTTTCCTCAAGAGATTGGGGCTAGACATGGTCACTCAATGTCTAAATTATTATTGGCTAAATTATTCTAGCTATCAGTGTGGTTGCCAATCCCCAATGACGCATTCGAATTGTTCCAGGATCATGCAACTGGCAGGTCCGGAGATTATTTTTTACATTTCTTTTATGCCATTACTGGAAGTAGGCTCAGAATAAATTCTGCCTGGATTTGAACTTTTAGGGCAGGACTTGAATAAATCTTAAAAAGTACATAAATTCAGATGAATGCACAGCTTGTATAGTGCAATATTTGATCACTCTTTTATCCGTGGAAAAGGGATTCACTTGTCGGAAGAATATTTGTGCAATAAAAATAGCATCAGTCAGTTTAAAAAACATGCAGTTCCACACCCTAATTATCACAAGCTATACCCTCGATTCAAAGAGCAAAAGTTAATTGATTTCGTATCGAGAATCGTAAGTTTGGGTGGGTGTCATTTTTTCCTGTTTTTTTGGCCATTTCCGACTCGCACGAGCCTACGTACGAATGCGTATATGCTCTTACGATCAGCGGCAGTTCGTTCGTAAATTTTAGGATCAAAACGTAAAACTTAGGCTCAAATCCTAAAACTTACGATCAAAACGTAAAACTTAGGATAATTGGATGTGTTTAGGTGTGATTCAGAAAAACCTCTGAACGCGTTTTAAAAGAAAGCCACAGCCGACACCTTTTAGCAGCCGGATTGCTGTTCGTGAACAGGTTTTTTGGCTATGTGGAGGAGTCTGCGCGTCTTGTGCTCCAATGAACTGCATGTATCAGCATGGCCGAGGGCATTAATTGTATGGCAATGCATGCCTGATTTAATACATTTCATGTATGCCTTATAAAAGCATTTTAATGTGGACCTTAATTAGTCCTTTGCATGTAAACCTTTATTTTGCAATATATTTGCGTTAATTATTTTGCGTTGTTATTTATTTTAAAATTGATGTACTAGAATAATATTTTTAGATAGCATTTATTGGTGTAGTTGTTTACCTTTGCTTTGTTTAATTATTTAAGCACATCTTTGGTCAGATGCATCACACTTACTGAGGAGAGGAGAGCGGGATAAAGTGCAGGATGTGGGTTACTGCTGTATTTTGCCCCCAGAGCTGGGGGCACGGACAGTCACAAGGCCCTTTCTGTTTGCAGGCTGCCCGATAATACCTGAGCCGCCATCTTGGCTGTTTCTAGACTCATAACATGCAGAAGTTGCTGGGTGTTTTTTAATATTTGAGAGCAATCTGTATGTAGAGGGTGTGGGTAACCACACACAAAAAATTTAAGTTGTACCATTTGAAGCCAAAATATTAAAATTAAATCAACAAGTAAAAAATGCAAGTTAACTAAAAATTAAACAAAGTAAGATTTTATTATGCAAATGCATTCATTAATGGTTGGTTTCTACAAAATGAATGAAATAAAGAAAAATAAGACCAAATATTTAGAATGCACTTTAATGAGCTAAGTTTGTAGTGCGCAGCCGCAAGATCAGAAGGATTTACGTCCAGACAAAAAAGGAAAAAGGGCAAAACCAATGTTGCAACCTGAGAAATGAAACGGAAAATTCAGGATGGAAACTGACATAGGTCTGATTCCCGAACTGCCATACGAACGGACCTAAATTTTAGGATAGAAACGTATTTGCTTATAGAATCACTCGCAAGTTCATACGAACGCACGAGCGGACGTGAAAAATAGGATGATCGTGAGCCAAATCCAAGCTGTTACATGTTTCTTTGAATCAACCCATATGTCTTACTTACAGTGGTCACATCATTTGCTTTAAATGGGCCAGGTTTCTGCCAGCATATTCTTCATTGTCACCGATGATTGTGTCCTTGTTCCCAAAATCATTTTGACTAATAAATGACTTTAATTATATGAACGTTTTTTTGAAATAATTGCATATAACATGCCAAAATTAGCAAAGAAAATGTCCACTGAAAGAATTCATTAGTCATCAAGGACACCCATGAAATAGGTACATTAAACTGATGTGCCAAATATAACTGAATATATTCTGAAAGTAAGCTAGAAGGAGACCGATCATGAAATGTGTGCTCTAGGGATACTTCACATACTTTATACGTCCTGATCTTATTGTTTTGGGGATAGAAGCGTGCCTCCTATAGTACTACACTACTAGAAGACACATGGTATGGCTGTCTACCACAATGCATTTTTTATGGGAAAAGGGAGCTTTAGCTTTAAAGTGGACCAAAACCTGTGCTTTCAACCATCCCAGGTTTCGGTCCACTTTCCTGGTGCATCCCAATTTAGAATGCCCATCTGCGTGACCCCCCCTCCCGTATCCCCCTAAAATGTACCTTTCTGTTGCATATTAATGCACAGCATACAGCACTGTTTGTAACAGAACTCTGGCATAGTGAAGCATTAGTGGATGTATTCCCAGCTTCTCAGCTTCCTTTCCTTATCTATTTGAATGGCTAGGGGTGGGAGTATGTCTCAGCTACAGGCTGCAAACACGCTGTGGGATCAAGGGGAAGTTGAGTATTTGATATTGCAGGGAAGGCTCACACAGCGAGGCATCCCGAATTGGGATCTTGATCCACTGTCTTTTAGACTCCAGGCTCAGACCAATTGGTGGTTGTTCCTCTTTACAGGGAAAGTTCACTTTCTATGAGCAATTTTGAAAGTGTAATTTTCACCTGCACATAAGACGTACCTAGGATTTGGAGGAGGAAAATAAGATAAAAAAATATTCTAAACCAAATTCTGTGCTAAAACACCCCATTACAGGCAGTGTGGCACTTTCCCCCTTCCATTCCCATAGGCAGTGTGACATCCTCCTTCCCATTCCCCATAGACAGTGTGGCATTCCCCCATCCCTTTATTCAGTGTGGCATTCCCCCCTCCCGTTCTCCATAGGCAGTGTGGCATCCCCTCTCCCATTCCCATAGGCAGTGTGGCATTCTCCCCCATCCCATTCCCATAGGCAGTGTGGCATCCTCTCCTCCCATTCCCCATAGGCAGTGTGGCATTCCCCCTGCCCCCACCCCATTCCCATAGGCAGTGTGGCATTCCCTCATCCCATTCTCATAAGCAGTGTGGCATCCTCTCCTCCCATTCACATAGGCAGTGTGGCATTCCCGCATCCCATTCCCATAGGCAGTGTGGCATTCCCCCCTCCCATTCCCATAGGCAGTGTGGCATTCCCTCATCCCATTCTCATAAGCAGTGTGGAATTCCCCCATCCCATTCCCATAGGCAGTGTGGAATTCCCCTATCCCATTCCCATAGGCAGTGTGGCATTCCCTCATCCCATTCTCATAAGCAGTGTGGCATCCTCTCCTCCCATTCTCATAGGCAGTGTGGCATTCCCCCATCCCATTCCCATAGGCAGTGTGGTATTCCCTCATCCCATTCTCATAGGCAGTGTGGCATTCCCCCATCCCATTCCCATAGGCAGTGTGGTATTCCCTCATCCCATTCTCATAGGCAGTGTGGCATTCCCCCACCCCATTCCCATAGGCAGTGTGGCATTCCCCGATCCCATTTCCATAGGCAGTGTGACATTCCCCCTCCCATTCCCATAGGCAGTGTGGCATTCCCTCATCCCATTCTCATAGGCAGTGTGGCATTCCCCCATCCCATTCCCATAGGCAGTGTGGCATTCCCTCATCCCATTCTCATAGGCAGTGTGGCATTCCCCCATCCCATTCTCATAGGCAGTGTGGCATTCCCCCCTCCCATTCCCCATAGGCAGTGTGGCATTCCCCCCATCCAATTCCCATAGGCAGTGTGGCATCCCCCCATCCCATTCCCCATAGGCGGTGTGGCATCCTCTCCTCCCATTCCCCATAGGCAGTGTGGCATTCCCCCCAATCCCATTCCCATAGGCAGTGTGGCATTCCCCCCTCTCCCATTCCCATAGGCAGTGTGGCATTCCCCCATCCCATTCCCATAGGCAGCGTGGCATTCCCCCATCCCATTCCCATAGGCAGTGTGGCATTCCTCCATCCCATTTCCATATGCAGTGTGGCATTCCCCCCTCCCATTCCCATAGGCAGTGTGGCATTCCCCCCTTTCCATTCCCCATATGCAGTGTGGCATCCTCTCCTCCCATTCCCCATAGGCAGTGGGACATTCCCCCATCCCATTCCCATAGGCAGCGTGGCATTCCCCCCATCCCATTCCCCATAGGCAGTGTGGCATTCCCCCCTTTCCATTCCCCATAGGCAGTGTGGCTTCCCCCCATCCCATTCCAATAGGCAGTGTGGCATTCCCCCCATCCCATTCCCCATAGGCAGTGTGGCATTCCCCCATCCCATTCCCATAGGCAGTGTGGCATTCCCCCCATCCCATTCCCCATAGGCAGTGTGGCATCCTCTCCTCCCATTCCCCTTAGGCAGTGTGGCATTCCCCTTCTCCCATTCCCATAGGCAGTGTGGTATTTCTCCATCCCATTTCCCATAGGCAGTGTGGCATTCCCTCATCCCATTCTCATAGGCACTGTGGCATTCCACGATCCCATTCCTATAGGCAGTGTGGCATTCCCCGATCCCATTCCCATAGGCAGTGTGGCATTCCCCAAATCCCATTCCCCACAGGCAGTGTGGCATCCTCTCCTCCCATTACCCATAGGCAGTGTGGCATTCCCCCCATCCCATTCCCCATAGGCAGTGTGGCATCCTCTCCTCCCATTCCTCTTAGGCAGTGTGGCATTCCCCCCTCTCCCATTCCCATAGGCAGTGTGGCATCCCCTCTCCCATTCCCATAGGCAGTGTGGCATTCCCCCATCCCATTCCCATAGGCAGTGTGGCATTCCCCCCATCCCATTCCCCATAGGCAGTGTGACATCCTCTCCTCCCATTCCCCATAGGCAGTGTGGCATTCCCCCCATCCCATTCCCATAGGCAGTGTGGCATTCCCCCCTCTCCCATTCCCATAGGCAGTGTGGCATTCCTCCATCCCATTTCCATAGGCAGTGTGGCATTCCCCCATCCCATTCTCATAGGCTGTGTGTCATTCCCCTCATCCCATTCCCATAGGCAGTGTGGCATTCCCCCCATCCCATTCCCATAGGCAGTGTGGCATTCCCCCATCCCATTCCCCATAGGCAGTGTGGCATCCTCTCCTCCCATTCCCCATAGGCAGTGTGACATTCCCCCATCCCATTCCCATAGGCAGTGTGGCATTCCCCCATCCCATTCCCATAGGCAGTGTGGCATTCCCCCCTCTCCCATTCCCCATAGGCAGTGTGGCATCCTCTCCTCCCATTCCCCATAGGCAGTGTGACATTCCCCCATACCATTCCCCATAGGCAGTGTGGCATTCTCCCCTTCCCATTCCCATAGGCAGTGTGGCATTCCCCCCTCCCATTCCCCATAAGCAGTGTGGCATTCCCCCCTCCAATTCCCCATAAGCAGTGTGGCATTCCCCCATCCCATTCCCATAGGCAGTGTGGCATTCTCTCATCCCATTCTCATAGGCAGTGTGGCATTCCCCGATCCCATTCCCATAGGCAGTATGGCACTCCCCGATCCCATTCCCATAGGCAGTGTGGCATTCCCTTATCCCATTCTCATAGGCAGTGTGGCATTCCCCGATCCCATTCCCATAGGCAGTGTGGCATTCTCCGATCCCATTCCCGTAGGCAGTGTGGCATTCCCTTATCCCATTCCCCATAGGCAGTGGGACATTCCCCCATCCCATTCCCATAGGCAGTGTGGCATTCCCCCCATCCCATTCCCCATAGGCAGTGTGGCATTCCCCCCTTTTCATTCCCCATAGGCAGTGTGGCTTCCCCCCATCCCATTCCCATAGGCAGTGTGGCATTCCCCCCTCCCATTCCCCATAAGCAGTGTGGCATTCCCCCATCCCATTCCCATAGACAGTGTGGCATTCCCCCATCCCATTCCCATAGGCAGTGTGCATTTCCCCCTCCCATTCCCATAGACAGTGTGGCATTCCCTCATCCCATTCTCATAGGCAGTGTGGCATTCCACGATCCCATTCCCATAGGCAGTGTGGCATCCTCTCCTCCCATTCCCCATAGGCAGTGTGGCATTCCCCCCATCCCATTCCCCATAGGCAGTGTGGCATTCCCCCCTTTCCATTCCCCATAGGCAGTGTGGCTTCCCCCCATCCCATTCCCATAGGCAGTGTGGCATTCCCCCCTCCCATTCCCCATAAGCAGTGTGGCGTTCCCCCATCCCATTCCCATAGACAGTGTGGCATTCCCCCATCCCATTCCCATAGGCAGTGTGGCATTCCCTCATCCCATTCTCATAGGCTGTGTGGCATTCCCCCCCATCCCATTCCCCATAGGCAGTGTGGCATTCCACGATCCCATTCCCATAGGCAGTGTGGCATCCTCTCCTCCCATTCCCCATAAGCAGTGTGGCATTCCCCCCATCCCATTCCCCATAGGCAGTGTGGCATCCTCTCCTCCCATTCCCCTTAGGCACTGTGGAATTCCCCCCTCTCCCATTCCCATAGGCAGTGTGGCATTCCTCCATCCCATTTCCCATAGGCAGTGTGGCATTCCCTCATCCCATTCTCATAGGCAGTGTGGCATTTCCCCATCCCATTCCCATAGGCAGTGTGGCATTCCCCCCAATCCCATTCCCATAGGCAGTGTGGCATCCCCCCTCTCCCATTCCCATAGGCAGTGTGGCATCCCCTCTCCCATTCCCATAGGCAGTGTGGCATTCCCCCATCCCATTCCCATAGGCAGTGTGGCATTCCCCCCCATCCCATTCCCCATAGGCAGTGTGGCATTCCCCCCTCTCCCATTCCCATAGGCAGTGTGGCATTCCTCCATCCGATTTCCATAGGCAGTGTGGCATTCCCCCATCCCATTCTCATAGGCTGTGTGGCATTCCCCTCATCCCATTCCCATGGGCAGTGTGGCATTCTCCCCATCCCATTCCAATAGGCAGTGTGGCATTCCCCCATCCTATTCCCCATAGGCAGTGTGGCATCCGCTCCTCCCATTCCCCATAGGCAATGTGACATTCCCCCATCCCATTCCCATAGGCAGTGTGGCATTCCCCCCATACCATTCCCCATAGGCAGTGTGGCATTCTCCCCTTCCCATTCCCATAGGCAGTGTGGCATTCCCCCCTCCCATTCCCCATAAGCAGTGTGGCATTCCCCCCTCCCATTCCCCATAAGCAGTGTGTCATTCCCCCATCCCATTCCCATAGGCAGTGTGGCATTCCCTCATCCCATTCTCATAGGCAGTGTGGCATTCCCCGATCCCATTCCCATAGGCAGTGTGGCATTCCTCGATCCCATTCCCATAGGCAGTGTGGCATTCCCCCCCATCCCATTCCCCATAGGCAGTGTGGCATCCTCTCCTCCCATTCCCCATAGGCAGTGTGGCATTCCCCCCATCCCATTCCCCATAGGCAGTGTGGCATCCTCTCCTCCCATTCCCCATAGGCAGTGTGGCATTCCCCCCTCTCCCATTCCCATTGGCAGTGTGGCATTCCTCCATCCCATTTCCCATAGGCAATGTGGCATTCCCTCATCCCATTCTCATAGGCAGTGTGGCATTCCCCCATCCCATTCCCATAGGCAGTGTGGCATTCCCCCCAATCCCATTCCCATAGGCAGTGTGGCATTCCCCCCTCTCCCATTCCCATAGGCAGTGTGGCATCCCCTTTCCCATTCCCATAGGTAGTGTGGCATTCCCCCCCTCCCATTCCCCATAAGCAGTGTGGCATTCCCCCATCCCATTCCCATAGGCAGTGTGGCATTCCCTCATCCCATTCTCATAGGCAGTGTGGCATTCCCCGATCCCATTCCCATAGGCAGTGTGGCATTCCCCGATCCCATTCCCATAGGCAGTGTGGCATTCCCTTATCCCATTCTCATAGGCAGTGTGGCATTCCCCGATCCCATTCCCATAGGCAGTGTGGCATTCTCCGATCCCATTCCCATAGGCAGTGTGGCATTCCCTTATCCCATTCCCCATAGGCAGTGGGACATTCCCCCATCCCTTTCCCATAGGCAGTGTGGCATTCCCCCCATCCCATTCCCCATAGGCAGTGTGGCATTCCCCCCTTTCCATTCCCCATAGGCAGTGTGGCATCCCCCCATCCCATTCCCATAGGCAGTGTGGCATTCCCCCTCCCATTCTCCATAAGCAGTATGGCATTCCCCCATCCCATTCCCATAGGCAGTGTGGAATTCCCTCATCCCATTCTCATAGGCAGTGTGGCATTCCCCCATCCCATTCCCATAGGCAGTGTGGAATTCCCTCATCCCATTCTCATAGGCAGTGTGGCATTCCCCCATCCCATTCCCATAGGCAGTGTGGCATTCCCTCATCCCATTCTCATAGGCAGTGTGGCATTCCCTCATCCCATTCTCATAGGCAGTGTGGCATTCCACGATCCCATCCCCATAGGCAGTGTGGCATTCCCCCCCATCCCATTCCCCATAGGCAGTGTGGCATCCTCTCCTCCCATTCCCCATAGGCAGTGTGGCATTCCCCCCATCCCATTCCCCATAGGCAGTGTGGCATCCTCTCCTCCCATTCCCCTTAGGCAGTGTGGCATTCCCCTTCTCCCATTCCCATAGGCAGTGTGGCATTCCCCCATCCCATTCCCCATAGGCAGTGTGGCATCCTCTCCCATTCCCCATAGGCAGTGTGACATTCCCCCATCCCATTCCCATAGGCAGTGTGGCATTCCCCCCCATACCATTCCCCATAGGCAGTGTGGCATTCTCCCCTTCCCATTCCCATAGGCAGTGTGGCATTCCCCCCTCCCATTCCCCATAAGCAGTGTGGCATTCCCCCCTCACATTCCCCATAAGTAGTGTGGCATTCCCCCCTCCCATTCCCCATAAGCAGTGTGGCATTCCCCCATCCCATTCCCATAGGCAGTGTGGCATCCTCTCCTCCCATTCCCATAGGCAGTGTGGCATTCCCCGATCCCATTCCCATAGGCAGTGTGGCATTCCCTTATCCCATTCTCATAGGCAGTGTGGCATTCCCCGATCCCATTCCCATAGGCAGTGTGGCATTCCCCGATCCCATTCCCATAGGCAGTGTGGCATCCTCTCCTCCCATTCCCCATAGGCAGTGTGGCATTCCCCAATCCCATTCCCATAGGCAGTGTGGCATTCCCCGATCCCATTCCCATAGGCATTGTGGCATTCCCTCCATCCCCTTATTCAGTGTGGCATTCCCCCCAAGCCACCAGAAAAAAAAGGTATGCTTACATGAATTTTGCTCTGGCTTCTGGCACCACCACTGCCTCTTGGGTCGGTGCGCGCTGAGCGAGGGCGCTGTCTATCCCCGGGATGTTAGCAAATGTGTGTTATATGGAAGCAGTTTTCACTACCTGCAAAATGTTGCTATTACGCCAAGAAAAGAGAAAGGAGCCATGGATACGCAGAATACTGCTTCTATGGCCACTGCTGATGTTCGGGAGTTGTTGTAGATCTTGGTGTATGGTGTATGGTTGCCAATAACAGATTTCAAGTAGTAAGAACTGATTCCATAAAATACACATATTTTAGCATAAGAAAAAAAATACTATATCAGCACAGCACATTGAGGACATCATTTTTGCACACAAAGTACACGCAATATACACATTCAAAAATTATTTTGAAAGTTAAATGTCTATGGAATGAAGTTCCAAGATTTTCAATTTCCCCTGTGTCTTGTCCACTAAGGATACAGGATGCAGCTTCTATCACAGAAGCAGACTGTTTGCTTAAAGCAGGTAAAAATATTGTGTATCCCTTAGCACAGATATAGCTGAGGAACTTTGTGCTAGTAAACGGGCATTTAAGCTCATTGATTCATTTTAATCTCTACCACCACTTTGTTGAATGATCTGGTATTTTAATACCTGGAAATAAACCATACATTTTCCTTATTCTCATGAGGTATTTTTATAGAGTTCTGTTGCATCGACAGCCACCTTAGAAAAAATGCAGTTTCTATTTACAGCAGTGAAACAGGTCAAAGCCCATTCATGTAAATCACATAGCCTGTCAGAACAGGATCTTGAAACTAGAGAGAACACATTTTGCTATGAGAGAATGACAAAGATCAGATTTAATTCAATTCACAAAACCTGAATTAGGAATCTTACTACAGGACCAGTAAGAATGTTTGTTATAATCTCGGTGTCATAGTACCGTACTTGCATAGCCACCATTTTCCACACTGTTTCAGTCAGTACAGCTGCAGGAAGCATTGTTCCCTGCCGCAGTCTCAGCTGGAGGTAGCTTTACAGTTTTTACCAGTCAAACTTTAAAATCATTTGCCCGGCAACTTACCTGATGCAGTATCAGTCCCATTATGTCTCTTTGCTCTGGTCACAGAAAGGAAGGGGAATTTCATCTTCCTCTGCCTCCAGCACCTCTCCGGATCCAGACCACAAATACAGTCCTGAGGCTAGAGTCAAGTTGACACACAGTCTCCTAGCTAAAAAGCTAAAAAAGAGTTCTCCAAACTGCCTGTCAATATCCCAGCTCGATCTTGTATGACTTCTATTATAGAGGACACAAGAAACTTTTTTTAATAAGAGTACTTTTTAATTAATCTTGTAATATAACTTTGTTTTTAAAAAGGAATAAAAAAAATGAGAACATCACCACGTGTGACTTTAACACTGCCTCCAGGAACAGCACAGCACTGACTGTATTGTTGGTGCGCAGTACTGTTACAGCCCTGCCATGCCAAGGTTGGGTTGGTTACTTGTCTCTTCCTGTTGCCTGCTGCTGACCTTTCTGACAAGGTCAGGGCCTCTGTCCCCATTACTGACCATTGCCATGTCTGACCACATCTGAGCCACTGTTCCTGCTGACAATGCCGCATATATGGGCTGCTGTCCCTTTTGTCTACCATGTCTGAGCTGCAGTTCCTGTTGTTGGTCAGTTCCATGTCTTGTCATGCAAAATTTGCAACATTTTTTTTCTCTTAAAGTGACTTTCTTACTAGCATGAGAATTATATTCTTTGTATACAGTACGTCCTGGTCCAGATATTATACTTACACTTGGGTTATCCTCCGCCAGATGGCGCTGCACTGCAGAGACATGGAAAAACAGGCTCCTCCCGGCCCTTCAAATACCCAGGGACCTCCCACAAATCCCCAGATTTCTCTGCAGTGCTGACTGCGAAGACATGATGTGTCACTCTCTCGCAGGTGAGCGGGGCTACCAAAGCCTGCGGCCCCTAATCCCCCCTTTATTACAACCCCTGCTTATAGTACCCTTCGGTACGGCCGGCCGTGGGCAAGCGCTGCTAGTTCCGGGAGCTCGCAGCTGACAATGAGAGTGCGTCGTGACGGTGTGGTGAGGCCCCGCCCTAGCTAGCAGCGCTTGCCCACGGCCGGGGCGGCGCAGCGTTTTTGAAATATTACCTGGAGGTGAAATACAAGGCAACGCTCCTTATTTTGGTTAGTAAGGCGCTGAGTCTGGATGTTGATTTTGGCGTTTGAACAAGTTTTTATCTGGTAAGCGCAATAAATTGTTTTTAAAGTTGCAATCCCCAAACGGTGTTACGCTATGTGCGTTTTTATTCCCTTTGCCTCTGCATTATAAATCCTTTGGCATAAGCCAATTACGGAGCTTTTGATTCAAGGAGGAAAGTGGTCTGCAAGATTCCCCTGTGATCTTTATGCTAATTAGCAAGAAGTTTTCTGGTACGTGCATTTAAATACCTGGTGGCTGGGACACAACTAATGCCTGAAAGCACTGTGGTGAAGACACAGGCGGAGGAGTGTTAATTACATAGACTGTTATTGCTGTTCTCCCGCGGAGTCATACTATATTTTATATATGGTTTTATTTGTGTGTATATACAATAATAAATAACAATAAGAGAACCACCCAGTGAATATACTAATTAATATTTTTAAGGTTTTTTGAAAAAATATGCTGTATCAAGAAGAAATTTATGTGTTAACTGTAATCAGTAGTCTAAACTAATTACACATTAATGCCTATTAATTCAGAAAATACATATAAAGTGAAAAACTTCTATAAACCAAAAAAACCTACTGCAGACATGAATAAAACCAGTGCCGTCTGCAAGATACTGAGATGTGTCTAAATAACCTGCGAGGCTGAGAAGCCTCATTGATACATTTGTGACAGTAGTAAAAGTAATCAAGCTCGCTGAGCAGAGCCCAGCGCCTAAGTACCAAACCCTTGTTCAAGTGTTTACAAAGTACAGTGCAATTCAAAATGAACAAAGCAATCAACAACAATAATGAATAAATACCGCCCAAACATGAAATGTGCTCAGGAGACCCAGCTACCCCGCGCGCTCCGCCGTCGCTCTCACGGCTTCTGATAGGGGTGCTTGTTACAGCTGTGAAGAGCTCCTTTGTACTGTCGGAGCGCGGGCCGCCCGACGCGCCCCTCCCCTTCCTCATCCAGGAGTCAGGTGGGATGCATCATCCCCACAGCCCCCGGATGGTCACGCCCCGCACGATGACCCGGCCGCCGTCATCGGTGCAAGCAGGAGGCGCGATCAGCCAGGGGGGCAGGGAGGACGGGGGGGGGGGGTGACAGCGCGTGCAGTGGGCCCTGCTGCCAAGAGCACAAACGGAGCCGAAACACATAAAATTTATAACATATATAACCTATAACCTATGTATGCCCAATCTATATGATCACTGATATAATCCAATACCAATATTGCACAAGTTAATTAATTGATTATATAATATCTACAATCATGAAAGCCAACATAGATTCTATATTGCGGCGGTCAATGGCAGCCTACTCATGTTTATATTTGGCCCATATGTGGGACCTACAATCTGGCGCTTTAGTATGATCTTCACTGTGGATCCTGTTGTATAACGGTTCATATCCCTTCTTGATTCTGTGCCTATAAGCCATGCTTAATATTAGGTCTTATGAAGGCATGGTTGTTATTGTCCTTCACTTTAGTGCCAGACCTAAGATCCGGTGTAAAAGCCAGTATCCCGCATATAATCCCCAAATCGTATCCAATCGATCGGCCGTCTCTGGTGGAGCGAATCTAAAGTGGCCCAGGCGGTCCCTCTTCTCTCGATGGACTTCAAGTAAGGGGCAGTCCAAGTCCTCCATCTGCTCCAGGCAACATCTCATGGAGCCATGAATCCATCCCACATGGAGGTCAGACGATCTTCTTGGCCGGACCAATCAGGAATTATGCCACCCTCGGCCTATGCAACTACGGGTCTAAAGCCTTGTCTCCACCCTGCAGAGCTGTCACACTGGTGGGTCCCACCTACTGTGTTCTTCATACGGCCATCGCATCCACTATAACGTCTTCTGCACCTAAGGCAGACAGAGGAGCATGTGTTAAACCACAGTCAAAATGTGAAAGTGATAAACAATATTAACCAATATTAGCATATAAAATTATATGTGCATACATAAAAAACACATGTCTTCTCAGCAATTAGGTGGGCAATCTGGTCACATGGGCTCAGTCCCTCATTGCTGTCCCGGTCTCTTAACACCAGGCAGGGATGCAACTGGTGGGCCCGTTGGTAACTTGTTCGGAAGAGGTCCCTTATGCTCAGTTCCCCTTGAGCCCTTCTGCGACTTCTATTGGTAACACAGGACAGGGATCCAGCACCCCTGGAGCAGGGTCTGTGGGCTTTCCCACCTGTAAGACGGTTTTCTCTTGGAAGTGGATGAACTCAAGGGACCTGTCTGGGGGCAGTTCCTTCTTGCCCCTTCCTGGAAAACAGGTTGAAGGGGGAGGTTTCCTTCTGAAACCCCCTGCGATTCTGGTGGTGGTGGGGCCCTTAGAAGGTCCTTACGCCTATTGAATTTCTAAACAGTGAGCGTTTTTCAGTTGGCTCTATCTCGCTTGACCACTTCCCTTCTGGGCCTGCCAGTTTGGGGGTGCTCGGT
The DNA here is from genome assembly GCA_027917425.1 of Gastrophryne carolinensis. Taxonomy (NCBI): domain Eukaryota; kingdom Metazoa; phylum Chordata; class Amphibia; order Anura; family Microhylidae; genus Gastrophryne; species Gastrophryne carolinensis. The sequence goes on from CM051237.1 coordinate 201,560,253, forward strand.
CTGTCTGACGACAGTGTCCTACATTAATCATTGGAAGGGGCCTGGAGCTGGCGGACCTTCCAGGGAGTGTCTATGTTCCTTTTCTGGGTGGAGGCAATGCTCCCTGCATGTTAGTGATATTATTTCCGGCGGAGCCCCTCTGCGACAGGATGTGCTAATCCCCGTGTCGCTATGGAGTCCAACCAGTCGTGGATCTGTTGGGTTCCGTCACTTTCACAGGCTATCAGCCTTTTTTTTCCCTGTCCCAGGATCCTATGTCAGTGGTCCGGATGCCTTTAGTACCGTCTTGACAGGACGTTCGTTTCTGTATGTCCTTCTCCATTCCCTCCGCTAGGCAGGGTTCTGCATAAGATTGCTCTGGTAAGGGGACCAGTGATTCTGGTGGCCCCCAGGTGCCCTAGTAGAGTGTGGTTTGCAGACATGGTACTGAGGTCAGTAGTTTTCTGTACCTTGCCAGGAGTGCCATTTGATCACTCAGGGCCCCCTTTACGTCACTCCAATCCACGGTCCCTGGCCTAGTCGGCCTGACTGCTGAAACATACATCTTGATGGAGACAGGTTTATCTGTCTCTGTGTTTGTGACTATGGGAAGGCTAGGAGTAAGCCTCTTCCTCGTCTTCTATTTGTTGTAGGGTATGACATACCCACATTGATTGGGGTGAGTCTAGCTCTCTTACCTGTTGGGCGTTCTCGGTTCCCAGGGTTCTAGTGTGGTTTCAGCATGAAATGGAGTTGGTTCCCCAACTCAGTACTCTGATGGGTCAGGTTCTGCCCTGTCCACCTTGCCTTAGCAGTCTCTGGTTCAGTCTTCCTTGGTTAAGACTTCCTTCAGGGGGTGCTCATGTGCGTCCTCCATGTAATCCTATGGTCCCTGTTGGGATTGAAATTGAATTCATTCTTTCTGCTTGCAGGATTTTGTCCCTTGGTCCTATTCAGGATGCTGTCTGGCTGTCCTTACCCTCAAGGTTGTCCTTCTGGTGACTGTTACCTTGGTCAGGCGTGTGTTAGCGGGCGGCTCTGTCTACCTAGCCCCCATTCCTTGAGATACACCAGGATAAGGTGGAGTTCTGCCTGAAGCCGGACTCTCTGCATCTGGAGGTGTCTTATGTTCCTTGATTCGAGATATTGTTATCCACGGCTGTGCCCTTTTTCCTAGCAACGTTGAGGAAAGGGTTCTGCATTCCTTATACAGGTGTTGGCAGTTTTTCCTTAGGAGTCACTGTGTCCTTTAGGGGAACTGAGGTTCCTTGGGGCTTGTGGTCATTACATCCTGAATGTGCTTGATCTCGTCTGCTCTCAGGAGTTGGGCGACTTTGGTCCTGGTTATTACCTTAATGGATGTTACTCCTGGTACTTGTTCGGCCTTTGGCTTCTGCCAAGTCTATTGTAGCGATTGGATTCGTCAGGCTGTTACTCAGGCCTATTCCAGCAGGGGGAAGAATCTCCCTTGTCGCCTTGTTTCCTTTTTCTACGTGTGCTTGATGCCTCTTGGGCCTTTCAGCACCAGGCTTTTATTGAACTGGTTGGCTAGGCCACTACCATTGGCCTTCTGCTCATACCTTTTGCAAGGTTTCTTTACAATGTTGATGTTAGGGCCTCAGCTCATGCTGTCTTGGCCGTATGGTTCTGCAGGTGACAGTGGTTTTAAACTGTCTGCTGTTGTCGTTTTTTGTTGGGGATCCCACCCTACTTTATGGACACTGCTTTTGGATGTCCCAAGTGTAAGTATTATATCTGGAGCAGGACGTACTGTATACTAAGAATAATACAATTCTGTGAAATACTCACCTGTAGAATTGATATTATTTGTATACAGTACGTCCTGCTCCACCCCACCCTGGTTTTTGCATTATTCTGGATCCCCTGTATGGTGATTGTTATCATTGTTATCATTACCAGTTGTTCTGGGTGGTTTAATTCTCCCGGCTTCTTGTTCACTGCTTTTCAATGCTGGGGATTTGCGGGAGGTCACTGGGTATTTGAAGGGTCGGGAGGAGCCTGTTTTGCATGTCTCTGCAGTGCAGCGCCATCTGGCGGAGGATAACCCAAGTGTAAGTATTATATCTGGAGCAGGACGTACTGTATACAAATAATATCAATTCTACAGGTGAGTATTTCACAGAATTGTATTTTTCAACTCTTATTGAATCGAGGCCATGGTTTTTTAACAGAAAAAGATTTTTGTTGCAGAGAGGCACACAGAAAATGTAATAAAGGCTGAGCTTCCAGTGGAGAAACATGATTAATGCCCTGCGTGTGTTTTATGAGAAAAAACAGCAGCAACCTATTTTTTACATATGAGGGTGCAGAGGGAGGAAACAACGTGAGATGGAAAGTAAAAATACTGCATATTTTTCTATGCTAAGGCTAACATTTTAGTAGGTAAGGGGGAAGACACAAAGGTCAAAGAATGCAGAGAAATGTTTTCAAATGTTATTGCTCCAAATGAGATGGAAAGGACAGACACCATTTGGCACAAAAATGTGAAGCACGACAATCTGGCATTATCCCTCAGGCACAAAAACTACAATATTCAAGCTCAAGTAACCTTAAATATTATCTACTAAAAAATCTAAAAAATGTAGCATATGAAAAAAACAATATGGTCATTTAGATGCTGACTGCAAAATGTAGCATAGTATTAAGACCTTGCTACATTAATATAAAGCCATATGCCAGACACAAAAGAGGAGCTGCTGAAAAGAAAAGTGGCTGTGAAGGATTTGCTTTTTACATTTTTCCAGAGAGTTTGGAGAGGCACTAAGTGCTTTTTTTCACTCAGCACACAATAGAATGACTGATGTGGTGCAAATCTTTTTGTGTTTGGACTTTCCATCTTATTAAACACCTCAACAAATATTTACCTGTAATATGCCTCCGATTTTGTAGGGATTAGTCCATTAATTAAGTTACTAATTGGTGAAAATTGTGTGAAAGCAGGTGGTAAGTAGATATCAGCCTCGATTCAGAGAGACACAAAAAACTTCAGTTTTAGTTCCGATCTGTGAAATGTTTCCGTTCTCGTATGAGCGTACGAGCGATTCAATGCATGCATTGAAAACCTTCTGTAAAGTTTCCGTCCCCTGGTACGGCAGATTACGAATTACGCGGATGTTATTTTCCATCCAGACTTTTCCGTTTCATTTCCACATGTTACAACGTAGGCTTTCGTTTTTGCCCTTTTCCCATCGTATCTTCCAACGAATCCTTTACGTTTCCCGATAGATTGTGTTTCCATTTTACAAAAAATAATCGTCCAGACGGAATCCTTACGATCTTGCGCCTGAGCACTGCAAACTGAACTCATTAAAGTGCTCGCATACATATTTGCCACCCTCACTTCTACTACAATGTTTAGCTAAATCACTTAGCACTGTCCTCCATCTTCCCTTTTGGCCCCTTAAAGCTCACCCAAACCACTTAGCACTATCCTCCATCTTCCCTTTTGGAACCTTAAAGCTCACCCAAACCACTTCTCGGTCATGTGAATATTCATCTTTAAATATTTATGGGCCCATTAGTTTTGTGTTAATGTATTTTGTAAATTAAATGACAATGTAACATTTTTTTGGGATGCCATCATAAAAATACCATTTTGTGAAATACTCACCTGTAAAATGGGTATTATAAGTATGTCACACACCCCGCTTCAGATAACCATAACACGTGGGTAATACCAACCTGAAGAGGCGTTCCTGCAGAGATGATAGTAAAAAGAAAGCCCCTCCCTGATCCATAAATACCTGGGACCTCCCACTCATTACCCAGTATACAGAAGCAGTAAGATAGGGACCAGGAAGAGGCAAATATAAAAACAACAAAATTCACAATATAAAGGATCCCAAATACAAAAAAGGGCGGGTGAAGCGGGGTGTGTGACATACTTATAATACCCATTTTACAGGTGAGTATTTCACAAAATGGTATTATTCTAAGTATGTCACACACCCCGCTTCAGATAACCATAACACGTGGGACATCCAACAGCAGTGTCCATAAAAGGGCGGGGATCCAAAACAAGGCAACAATGCACAACTTAAACCACAACAGCTTGCAGAACTGCACGGCCAAAAGCAGCGTCCGCTGAGGCCCGAACATCAACCTTGTAAAACTTGGAAAAAGTGTGAACAGAAGACCAAGTAGCGGCCTTACAAACTTGCTCAACAGTGGCCTGGTGCTGAAAAGTCCAGGACGCTCCAACCGCACGAGTAGAATGAGCAGTAACACGAAAAGGGGGACTCCTCCCCTTGGCAGAATAGGCCCCAAAGATGGCCTGACGAATCCATTTACTAATGGAAGATTTGGCAGGAGCCAAACCCTTCCTAGGCCCGCAGGGCACCACAAAAAAGGCATCAGTCTTACGAAAGGAAGACGTAACCACCAGATAATATTTCACAGCGCGAACCACATCCAAGGAGTGTAGCGCCCTCTCCTTGTCGCTACCCGGATTGGGACATAGAGAGGGCAGAACAATATCTTGATTCAGATGGAAAGCCGAAACCACCTTAGGAAGAAAATCAGGCTTAAACCGAAAGACAACCTTGTCCTAATGCCTTTCGAAGTACGGAGCTTTAATGGATAAAGCTGCCAACTCAGAAACACGCCTAACTGAAGTGATAGCCACCAAAAAGGCCACCTTTTGAGTAAGTGAAGGCAAAGGCGCTTCATTCAAGGGCTCAAACGGAGGGCCCTGAAGAGCAGAAAGTACCAAGTTCAAATCCCAAACTGGAACAAAAGGCTTCCTAGGAGGCCGTACGTGCATAACTCCTTGGAAAAAGGTCTTGACTAAGGGATGAAGTGCAAAGGACCTTTGAAAGAACACTGCTAGAGCAGAAACCTGCCCCTTCAAGGTACTGATCTGGAGCCCCAGCTCCAAACCATGCTGAAGAAACTTCAAAATTCTAGGGATGGAGAACTCCCGGCAAGAGAAGGACCTACCTTCACACCAATCAAAATAGGACCTCCAGGCCCTATAATAAACAGTAGAGGAAGACCGCTTCCTGGCACTGATAAGAGTCTGGATCACCGCATCAGAAAGGCCCTCCTCCTTCAAGATTGCGGTTTCAGCAGCCAAGCCGTCAAAGCCAGCGATTGTAAATTTGGATGACATAGCCGACCCTGTGTTAACAGGTCCGGCCTCAGAGGCAGGGCGAACTGATCTTTTGCCAGCCTTACCAGATCTGCGAACCAAACGCGCCTTGGCCACCTTGGAGCCACCAGGATCGCTGACACTCCTTCCAACGCCAGTTTGCGCACCACCCTGGCTAGCATCGGGAACGGAGGGAACAGATAAAGCAGTCCCAGATCCCTCCAGTCCAGAGACATGGCATCCACCGCCAGAGCCAGAGGGTCCTGTGAGAGAGACACAAAGACTGGAAGCTTGTGATTGTGACGAGAGGCAAAGAGATCCACTGCCGGGAACCCCCACCTGAGACAGATCGAGTGAAACACCTTGGGACTGAGAGACCACTCCCCCTGACGAGAGGAGGCCCTGCTCAACAAGTCCGCCTCCGTGTTCTCCACTCCCGGAATGTAGACTGCTGAGATGCACGGGACGTTGGTCTCTGCCCACTCCAGAATCAAAGACACTTCCCTGAGGGCACTCCTGCTGCGAGTCCCTCCCTGGTGATTGATATAAGCAACCGCCGTCCTGTTGTCCGACCGGACTTGAACTGGCAATCCTCTCAACTGACAAGTCAAGCGGAGCAGAACCAGCCTGATGGCTCTCAACTCCAGAATATTGATGGGCTCGTGAGCCTCCTGCGGACTCCACAGACCCTGAAACTGACAGTCCTTCCAATCCCCCCCCCAGCCAGAGAGACTGGCATCCGTGGTCACCGTTTCCCAACGGGGGGCCAGGAAGGATCTGCCCTTCGACAGATTGACCGACCCCAACCACCATAGTAAGGAACGACGAACTCGGGGAGTCAACCGGAATGATTTGTCCAGAGATAACTGCGACCTGTCCCAAACCTTCAGCAGAAGAAGCTGAAGCGTCCTCGTATGGAACTGTGCAAAAGGGACCGCCTCGAATGAGGCCACCATTAACCCCACCAGCCTCATCCCCAGCCGGATGGACGGATGAGGGGCCAACAAGAGAAGCTGAACCAGCTCTTGAATCAAAAGAATCTTGTCCTGGGGCAGGAACACCCTGGCCTGCGAGGTGTCCAGAGACATCCCCAGAAACAGCGCAATTCTGGATGGACGAAGAGAAGACTTGGGGCGGTTGATCACCCAACCGAACCTCTCCAGAGTGGACACCACCACTCCCGTGTCCAACTCCGCCTGGTTGAACGAAGAGGCCATGATCAGTAAATCGTCCAGATAGGGCACAATTCGAATGCCCCACACTCTGAGCAGAGCCATAGCCCCCGCCAGCACCTTGGTGAAGACCCGGGGGCCGAGGTGAGACCGAAGGGCAGAGCCACAAACTGAAAATGCCGATTCCCCACCACAAACCTGAGAAACCTCTGGTGTGCTGGAAAAATCGGGACATGCAGATACGCGTCCTTGATGTCTATGGACGTCAGAAAATCTCCCTGACGAAGAGAATGAATGGCCGAGCGCAGCGTTTCCATGCGGAATTTGCGTGGCCGAATAAATTTGTTGAGAAACTTCAGATCCAAGATAGGACGGACTGACCCGTCCTTCTTGGGGACCGTGAACAGATTGGAATAGAAGCCCCGGCCCTGCTCCGCGGGGGGCACTGGGCAAATGACCGCCATGTCCAAAAGATTCTTTACTGCCACCAGGAGCCCCTGCAACGCCAGAGGCTCCGAAGGCATCCGAGACCTGAAGAACCTGGAGGGGGGGCGGAACTCGAACTCTAGCTTGTAACCGGAAGACACCACTTCCCGTATCCATCTGTCCGAGACTTCTTGATCCCAGACTTGGGAGAAGTGTCTCAGCCGTCCCCCCACCCGCAAGGGTGAGGGCGCCCCCTCATTGCTGTGCCGGCTTAATAGCCGGCTTGGGCTTAGAACCCCAATGGTATCCGGAACGGGCACGACCTCTGCCCCTGTTCCCGGAATCTCCTCTGGAAGATTGGAACGCAGATCCTCTGCCAGATCTGGCCCCACGAAAGGAAGTAGTAAAGGTAGGCGCCCCCCGAAAGGGACGGCGCTGCTTCTTACGTTGAGGCAATCTGCCACCTTTAGTGACGGGCACGACCTCTGCCCCTGTTCCCGGAATCTCCTCTGGAAGATTGGAACGCAGATCCTCTGCCAGATCTGGCCCCACGAAAGGAAGTAGTAAAGGTAGGCGCCCCCCGAAAGGGACGGCGCTGCTTCTTACGTTGAGGCAATCTGCCACCTTTAGTGACGGAATCCAATGTTTCACCAAAGAGCCTCAATCCGACAAAGGGTAAAGCCGTCAGAGACTTTTTTGACATAAAGTCTGCCGCCCACTGGCGCAGCCAGACCGACCGCCGAATAGTCACCAACAAGGCCGAGGTCCTACTACACATCATTAAGGTGTCATCCAAGGCGGTTAAAACAAAGGACAAAAACAACTCACACCGTTTGAGACTAATGAATTCAGAACTACCGGGGCGAAGCCCAGAAGATGTCAACAAGTCCCTGACCACAGACCTGGCAGCCAACACCATAAGCTCAGAAGCGCACACAGGCCGTATGGCTGACCCAACGCTAATAAAGCCATGACAAGCCATCTGGTCAATGCGTTTATCCTCCCCGTCTTTAAGGGTGGAGCAATCAGGTCTATTTAAAACCGAGGAATTAGACAACCCCAGAACCGGGGCATCGACCTCGGGAGGGGAAGCCCAGCGCTTAACCACCTCCGCAGGGAAAGGGTATTTCTTGTCCCATCCCTGAGGAATACCAGGGAGCCTAGCGGGCCTGTCCCATTCCTTATCAATGATCTTATGAAAATGCCGTTGTGAAGGAAACTCCAAGCGTGGCCTGGATTCCTCAAACAACTCACCCTCCTGCTGAGACTCCGCCTCGGGAGGGGAAATCTTCAGAACCTCCAACATCAGCGCCAGCGCGTGAGGAGAATCCGAGGATCTCCCTAACTCACTAAGCTCCTCATCAGCGCCCGCGGACTGTTCATCATCCGACACCTCTGAGCCCTCAGAAACCTCACCTTCTTCTAGCCCAGAATAATCAGACCAATCCAAATTATTAAACTCGTCCAGGTCATCAGCCGGCAAGGCCGGGGACAAATGCTTCCTCTTGGCCGGGGCCTTACGGGCGGCCGAACTGGAAACAATTTTCTCAAGGTTGGCCAATCTGGCGCACATCTCAGCTTGCAGGTCCCTGCCCATGACCACGTCGCACGGAGCGCGTGTCAGGGCGGGAGGCTGAGAAGACTCGGCCGGCGGTGCTGACCCAGACGCCTGGGCTCCCGACTGCCGTGCAATAGTTTGCTGTGCACAAGAAATACAAAGTAATACATCATCCCCTGTAATGGATGCGCCACACAACATGCACTTTTTGGGATGCCCCGAGGGGGCCCCTGCCCCAGTATCCGGGGATGCCTCCATAAGGTGAACTTTATTAGTCGCAATGACCCAGGGAATTACGCTAATAAACAACCCGGGATGCCCCTTTAATGTCCCGAGTGGGAGGATTTAAGACTAAGTGGACCCAGGGATCTAGGACCGGGAGAAACCCCCTAAACACTAATGAAGATCCTCAGTAATGGCCTTCGCCTGAAAAACAGAAGAAAATCCCCATAAATTTCAAGCAAGAACCCACAAAGGAGAGTAAAAGACAAACAGAGGCCCAATGGGCCACTCACATATCCAAAGGACCGGAGCAATGGAGTCCGCAGCACAAGATGAGGCCAGGACGACAGGGGGCGTGGTCAGCGCGAATCCGCGCGAATGGACGTCACCACCCCCATCGCCCAATAGCTGCCGTCCGCACCGCCACAGCGCTGCAGCAGCGCAACACAGAACAGAGGGGAGGGCGGAGCTGAGGCGACGCGCCGAAAGCCCGGCCCCGCCCCCCCCCTCCGACGAGGAGGAGATGGCTCCCTCGCCATCATAGTACAGAGACTCCTACAACAAATTAAGATTCAAGTTCAACAATCCTAATATAATTCACAAAGGACATAAGTCTAAAAAAATATAGCAATTATATGGATGTGTGGGAAAATAAATGTTTACATGCTAAGGACTAATTAAGGTCAGCATTAAAATGCTTCTATAAGGCATACATGAAATGTATTGATTTAGGTATGCATTGCTATACAATTTATGGCCTCGGCCATGCTGATACATGCAATGCCTTGGTGCTAAAGGCGCGCAGACTCCTCCACATAAGCCTCGATTCAGAGACACATTCGTCCGGACTTCCGTAGCTGTCTGTGAAAGTTTTGGTGGGTGTTAGTCTTTTTTTTGCTTTTTTTCGTCCATTTTCTACTCGCAGGAACGTTCGGGAAAATGTGTATATGCTCTTTCGATGAACGGAAGCAAATCGGAACATTTCCAAACAAAATCGGAAATTTTCCGTGCGCTCAGATAACTTCCGTTGTTGGGATGGTTTCTGTCTGATTCAGGGAGCTGATTGCCGACGGATCACCACCCTATAAATCCGTTTCATTTCCGATCCACTTACGAGACCTTTGAGGGCTCGGATTGCTATTGTTGAACATGTTTTGTGGCTATGTGGAGGAGTCTGTGCGCCTTTAGCACCAAGGCATTGCATGTATCAGCATGTCCGAGGCCATAAATTGTATAGCAATGCATACCTGAATCAATACATTTCATGTATGCCTTATAGATGCATTTTAATGCTGACCTAAATTAGTCCTTAGCATGTAAACATTTATTTTCCCACACATCCATATAATTGCTATATTTTTTAGACTTATGTCCTTTGGGAATTATATTAGGATTGTTGAACTTGAATCTTAATTTGTTGTAGGAGTTATTGTTTTAGTTGGTTACCTTTGCTTTGTGTAATTATTTTATATTTGGTTGCAGGAACCGCAAGATGTGCCACTCGCCCTTGCTCCTGATGCCCGTTCTTTGCCTGCAGAATGTGGGCCAGGGGTTCTCTACTCGGGCGCTATGCAAAACCCGGGCCGTGGTGGCAAGGGTCCTCTGGCTTTTGAAGTCCAGATTTAGGTGTTTGGACCATACAGGGGGGGGGGGGCACTGCAGTATGACCCCAACAAGGTTATACCAATATTTTAATTTACGTTTTTTAACAGGGACCACACGTGCCAAAGTGGCACAACTGAGTGTCAGGGTCCTTCAGTTGGTGGGCGAGATGCAGGAGCTGCGCAACCCATTGGGGACCACAGATGAGGAATAATGTTCTGTGGCCTGCCATTGCTATGTATTTTGTTTTTTATAGTTGTAAAAATTTTACATTTTCACAATTTTTAAAAATTTTATATTTTATGATGGTATAAAAAAAAAAAAGGTTACATTGTCATTTCATTTACAAAATGCATTAACGCAAAACTAATGGGCCCAGAAATATTTAAATATGAATATTCAGTGATTTGGGTAAGTTTTCGGGGGCTAAATGGAAGAAGAACCTAACCGAGAAGTGGTTTGGGTGAGCTTTAAGGGTCCTAAAGGGAAGATGGAGGATAGTGCTAAGTGGTTTGGGTGAGCTTTAAGGGTCCAAAAGGGAAGATGGAGGATAGTGCTAAGTGGTTTGGGTGAGCTTTAAGGGTCCAAAAGGGAAGATGGAGGAGAGTGCTAAGTGATTTAGCTAAACATTGTAGTAGAAGTGAGGGTGGCAAATATGTAGGCAAGCACTTTGATGGGAAAAGGGCAAAAACGAAAGCCTACGTTGTAACATGTGAAAATGAAACGGAAAAGTCTGGATGGAAAATGACATCCTCGTAATTCGTAATCTGCCGTACGAATGGACGGAAACTTTACAGAAGGTTTTTAATGCATGCATTGAATCGCTCGAACGCTCATACGAGAACGGAAACATTTCACAAAAAAAACAGATCGGCACTAAAACGGAAGTTTTTTTGTGTCTCTCTGAATCGAGGCTATAGCCACAAAACATGTTCAACAATAGCAATCCGAGCCCTCAAAGGTTTCGTAAGTGGATCGGAAATGAAACGGATTTATAGGGTGGTGATCCATCGGAAATCAGCTCTCTGAATCAGACGGAAGCTCTCTGAATCAACGGAAGTTTTCTGAAGGAACGGAAAATTTCCGATTTTGTTTGGAAAATGATCCGAACTAACGGAAATGTTCCGATTTGCTTCCGATCATCGGAAGCGCATTCCCGAACCTTCGTGCGAGTAGAAAATGGACGAAAAAAAGCAAAAAAATGACAAACACCCACCAAAACTTTCACAGACAGCTACGGAAGTCCGGACGAATGTGTCTCTGAATCGAGGCTATCATCTCTGTATTGCTGTTAAAAACAAGCTGTTTAAATTTGGGCTGGGAATGAATTCTCTGGCCAGCGCTATCAACAGTCCACCCCAGGTGTTATGCATAGACTTGTACTGCATTTTGGTTTTGTTGTAGTTTGGAATGTTATAGTAAAATGGTTATAGAGTTAAACATTTTAACACAGATGAAATGCTGTGCACAGAGCATGAGAAAGAACCACGTCTGTCACATCTGATGGACAGATCAATGTCACCCAAAAAAGTTGTTTAGTAAATTTGCTGTTTAGTAAGTTTGGGGTTAGTTTTACTCTCTTTGGTGATCAGTCTTATTTTCTGCAGCTCAGAAGTATACTATCCTGGATAAGGTGCATTGATTCCCATGATGATTTGGAGCCCCGGTTCTCTGAGTCCAGGAGGACTAGAAACCCACTGGAGGTGTCAATTAAAAGAGGAGTTATACAAGGGCATGTGGAATCCGATCAGCGGGAACTGCAAAGTCCCAGTACTGTTGCCAGAGCCAAAGTCTAAAAATCTGTGAATAATGCTTGTTCTGCAGCTGAAGATCTAAGCTTCATTTACTGTAAGTTTTGGCTTCTTTGCCTCCCTGGTCCTGGAGAACGGAAGTGGACCTCACTGGGTAAGGTGCATCAATTCCAAGGGTGACCCACTTTGGAGCCCTGTTCTCCAGACTTAGGGGTTTAGCAACTAACTGGATGTGCCAAGGACAGAGCAGAGAGGTGGTGAGGACTGGAGCCGGCAGAGATGAGTGATGGACAGTGCCAAGGAAAGCACACAACAGGATTCTCTAGCCCAGATCAGCAGTGATGTCAGTCATTTCCCTATCCCCCTATCTACATAATGACCCACCCACCAATTTACCCACCTACCCACTCACCTTTCTACCTATCTACCTGCCTGCTGACCAACCCACCTACCTATCCAACTACCTACTGACCCACCCACCTACCTACGTACTTACCCATTCGCATCCCTACCCAGGACCTGGAGCGGTAGCCGGCAGCCCTGGTGCAAAGACAGAATCGTCAGACCCTGGAGCTGAGGTGGAAATTGCCCATCCACCTACCTTCTCACTTGCCATCTCCCTACCTGCCTTCCACTAACCTCACTAGCTGCTCTCCCACCTACCTACTGACCTATGTATCCACATATATACCCACCCACCTGCCTACCTATCCTAAACTCCTATCTAATAGGAATCCCTGTCTATTCCTATCTACAGTCCCACATACTCCTCTACCTGACTACCCCCTACCTGTCCATCTGAGTACCTACCTATCTATCTGGCTATCTAACTACCTGCCTTCTCACCCACCTACCTGACTACCCCCACCTACCTATCTACCCATTTTCTATCTACCCACTTAAATGCCCACTTACCTACCTACCCACTGGCCTGTATGCCAACATAACCTACCTACCTAGGAGATACGGGGAGGTTGTCTTTTTTGGGTAGGTGAGGCCCACACACACTCCGCACACAGTACAGATGTACAGCACTGGGTTGAGTGGTATTAAATAGAAGCAAAGCCTATCCATTCATAGTAGAAATTGGCCTGTGTTTTGTTTCTTAGTGGTGTTGGTTACTGACCTGTGTAATGTGCATTGGTCTAATAGCGTGCAGTATTGTGATCATTAGAGTGATTGAAGCAAGGAGCAAAGATTGGTTTTGCAGTTTAACAGAGGAGGAGCATAGTTTATCCACTCAGTGTGTAATGTGGGGGGGTAACCTGTTTCAACATACATGCAAAGCCCCGGCATGCCCCCTCTATCGCAGTGAATGGAGTGGGTGTGACAGCATCACTGTGACAGATGACTGGGGAGAGGCCTGTTTATCACAGAGACTACCTGAAGATGATACGGCAAGGATGGCACATGGGTCTGCATCTGACATTCTGTTTAGTGTGCAAGCAAAGGCAAGCACAGAGAGTGCACAGAGTGGCATCCCCCACTGTACAAGCACCTGCCCACCCATGTAAGGATGGGGCTATAAAGACTCTGGACTTTAATGGAAAAATACTGCATCAGGGTGATGACACCAATGCCTTTTTGTCTATAGTGGCTTAACATGATTTGAGACAACCCCCCCCCCCCCCCCCCCGAGGGTTTATCAAAGGAGCCATAAATGAAGCCCACCCCTTTCAATTCTCAAAAATAAATAGAAACATTTTGGCTGGAGTTAAACTCCCTAAAATCCTCTTGATGAGAAAAAAAAAAAACATTTGCATTGAATCAAAGGATTAGAGGTAAGATTGGAAGCTGAACCAGACATCATTAGTATTTATAAAAGTTAAACATGAAAGACAAAATTGTTAAGTCCGAATTTGTGCAATCATTTTCAGACTTATTCTCATTAAAATCTTTTTGGCAAGCTCCCTGGTTTGTTGCACTATTTCTTTTTTTCTTAAATTAAATTATGGAAGCTGCCGCAACATACAGACACTATTAATGCTAAGTGCCGGCGATTCTGCAGTGGGACGGTTCAAACTGTATTAAAATGCTAGGCACTGACACCAGCATTTCTTCAAGCCAGTCTAGGAAGTTTTATTAGGTTATATTGATATTGTTAGGGGCCCAGCTATAAACAGCACAATTTATTTTATCTTCTGTATAGAAAATGAGACCTTTACCCACGTGTCCAGCCGAAACTGTGTATCAGCGTTTATTGCGATTCAGGCAGATGTAAACTGCTGAGTTATACTTTGGGTTTCAAAGCTTTTTAATCAGAAAAAGGTAAGATACTAAAACAGCAGGCAGAAGCAAAGTTTAATAAATAGTCCAGTCCTAGAGCAGGTAGCATGCAGTTGTATTTTGAGCCATAGCAGGAGTTAGGAGCCAGGGAATAAATCAGATAGCAAGCAGACCACATGCAGAGCTGGAGCTACAGCAAGTAAATCAAACTGTGAGCTGTCCCTATCAGGATGTATAGCCAAAGTCACATGACTATGAGTCAAGACATGATTCCCACGCTTCATAGTCTTAACTCCCCTCTCCCTGGGCACTGAGGCAGGATAGGGTGTTAAAGAATCAACCTCAATATGGTTTGCATGGCTATTGCTGTAACAATTTTGCTTAAAGTTATACGAAAGAAAAGTCTGATTGTTGTCCCATTGTCTTGGGCTACTTGTTGTACTGTCCCAAACTTCAATCGTTTACAAAAAAAAAACCTTTAGTTAATTAGTAAAGTTATTAGTAAAAGTATTAGAGCATTGGAGAAGCAGAAAAAATGTGTGGCAACAGTGATGTAAGCACACTTTGTGCTTTACATATATCAGTGCATTGTTGTTCCTATAGTTATTCCTGCCAGCACATAGTGTGACCAGAGAGGAGGGGGGACGGCAGGGTTTCACAGCTGCAGAGAGACGCAGACAAACAGGACATCTGGGGAGGGAGTAGCGGTGTTTCCATTCTTGGTCCACTGAAGGAACAGGTCAGCGAGGTGGAGAGTGAAAGCTGAATGAGGATGTTATTTCCTCACTAAGTAGACCGATATAGCAGGAAGGAGAGCAGTAAAACTACAAATATTTATTTTTGATTGTCAGTCAATTTAATGACTGTCAGGTTAACGCATATCATGTGATCACACTAACAACAACACCTACGATCATACAGCATGCTTTTCTAAATCCCCATCTATTCCACCAGCCTAGCGGACTACAAAGCCCAACGAGGCCATGGACACGGACAGATTCTTGGTTAAGGTAAAAAGATAGCTCAAGCTAAATATATATTATAATGTGGAAGGCACACTAGGCAGTTATACAGCATTTGATATGGTGGAAATAGTACAAATACCGGTTTAGTATCTGTGGGATACAGATTACAGGTAAGCGAATTACAAGCATAGAAATGATGTAAAGTCTGATTACCTTGATGCGTTCACATGAAATGTTACATACGTCCATCAACACACATGTCCATCAAGTTCAACCAAGGGTGTTGGGGTAGGGGAAGTTATTTTTTGCTTTATTTTATAGGTGGAAGTTATTTATTTTATTTTTTGTTTTTTTTTACTAATAACCACTAATAGTAACTGTTAATTTTATTTTCTTCTAAGTAAGCATCTAATCCTTTTTTGAAGCTGTCAGCTTCAAATGATGCAGTTGATGCTGTAACAAACTCCTGTGGGAGGCTATTCCATAGATTTATAGTTCTTATGGTAAAAAACTAAATTTTTTTCCAGTCGAAAGCAGTGCCCCCTTGTCATTAGAGAGGATTTTACCTGAAATTGTGTTCCCCCCATATATATTGTATGGGCCATTTATATATTTATATAAGTTAATCATGTCCCCCCTCAGTTGTCTCCTCTCAAGACTAAACAAATGTTGGCAAGACGGCTTTGGGGGCATAAAGCAGCATGCTCGAATTCTGGAATTACGCCTGTCTAGATGACTCCCGGGAAGAAGAACCACTTGCCCTAGATTGTGTTAAGGTATGTAACCCCCAGCTGGACACTCCCAACACCCTTCTGGGTGGAGGATCCAGCTCCACCTCTACTGGGAGCTAGCTTACAACCTACAAACAATTTTTTGGGCATAATTCCTAAAACAAAGCAGACTGCAGCCCAATCCTGTTGTCAAACTAATGGGCTATTCATGCTGCATCTTTCGGGTCCAAGAACTGGGGGAGTATACTATCAAAAAATGAGATCTCCATTTTAGCAGATTCTGTGCCCTGCACTGCCATGAAAGAACTATGCCTGGGTGCAGTGTTTTGGCTGAATTCCGATTCTGTATCTGGTTTGGTGCATGGACACACAGCAGCCTAGTTATGGTCTGTTTTGTGTTGGTGCCGGCTGTCTGAAGGTCTGGTGTTTGAAAAGAGGGAGCCCTCTGCATAGGATCGCCTCTGCCTTAGACTCAATGGCTCCTTCCTAGGCCAGAAGTGAGAAAGCGCCGTCCCTTTAAGGAGGACAGCCCACATGACTGGCCTGCGTTCCGTCCGGAGGCAGACCATCCATCTGGAAGTGGTCACTGGGGGGAGTGACCTCAGGGGGGAGGGGGAGTATATAGGGGGACGTCCGTCCCCTTCTCCTTCCTCAGGACTGACGCTCGTCCATCCATCGAGGCTGGGTAGGAGTTCCCCCCCCCTGCCTCGCTCTCCCTCCCCTCTCTACCTAATCGCATCCTCGCGCCCCGATCTCATCCCTCCCCCACCCCACTCTCACCTCCTGTTTCTGTCTCTTCTCCCCGCTGTCTCGATGTCTGTGGTGGGGGGGGCGGCAGCGTCACCCCCCCCTCTCTCAGGGTCTTCAGCGCTGCCCCTCGCGCCTCTGCTCGGGCCGCAGTGAGCTGCTCCTCCCCGCCGTCTCAGTCGGCGGGGAGAGGCGGTGACGTCACCCCCTGCTGGCCAGTTTCTGCAGTGCAGCCTGTGCTGCCACATCTCCCCGCCGTCTCGCCGGGCGGGGAGCTTCGGCGGCACTGCACCAATTCCCCCGTCGGCTCCCAACACCCCCCCCCTCCCCGCGTACAAGCCTGTGGAGGGGGGCATTTCCCCCCCCACCCACAAACATTGCTCCGACTGAGCAGCAACTGGGGGCGCGTGCCACGCCTCCAGCTCCATTAGTGGGCCCTCCAGCGTCTCCTTTGACGCATGGAGGGCCCCTTCAAGCAGCACATCAGGGCCCCACCTGTGTGGGCACCTACATCGCCCCCCCTTTTTTCTCAGTGCACCCCCCCCCCCAGTGCGGGTCCTCTCCACTGCCCACAGGGCCCCACAGCTCTTCTCCCCCTTCCCACCTCCCCCCCCACGACCCTGGGGCATGCCGTTGACATGGCGCCCCCCCCAGCATGGCATCCCCCCCTCTTCGCGCCACCACCGCCGCCCCCCCCTTCCTCTCCTCCCCCCATCGCAGCAGGGCGCTTGCGCTGCTGTTGTGCGCACGTACGGCCAGGGTCTCGGTTTCTCGGCCAGTACCAGCTACTCGACCCCTTTTTTACACAGCAGGCGGTGTTCGACCAGGACAATGCTCGGAGGGGAGTTGCGGTCGGAGCACCTGGATGGAGCGTCGGGGATGCCCCCGACCAGGCGGGCGGTCGTGTGGTGGCATCAGGAGGCGTTGGTCCGGCATCATCTTCCAGGGTCACAGCGATGGCTCCAGGGTCAGCGGCAGCGTCAGGATGTCCAGCGGGAAGCGGGTCACTGGGCCAGTCGGGCACGGTGGCCCAGGGAGTCGATCAGGCGGACCAGGCGGTGTTGTCGTTCGGCATGGTGAGCCACATTTGATTGCAGATGTTATTTTATGTTGCAAGCTGGGGGTGGGGTTTCCGTGGGTGATGGAGCAGTCTGGGTCGCAAGTTTTATGGCAGGGGTAACGGATTTGTTGATTAGTAGGAGTCAGAAGTGAGCGAGGGGGCCGCGGGGCCAGGTGCAGGCAAGGCCCGGCATTGTTGTCGGCGCCTGGGGCTGGTGTTACGGCGGTCAGTTCTGGGGGGTCATGGCACCAAGTGGGGGCTGAGGGAGCAGGACGTAGGGAGGGAGGTAATGTCGGGGCCCCAGGGTCAGAGGTGGGGCGACAGGCCAGCACCAATCTCGGACCGGGCAAAAGGGCCACACCTACGTGTTTTTTGAGGATCTGTTGGGGGGGCATCTTAAGCAGGAGTCACGGGAGTACGTGGACGTCTACACGTTGCTGCCCCTAGAACGTTTCGGGGTTGAGAGTTGGGAAAAGGGTAAGGAGTATCAGAAGGAGGAGGACAAGGACAGAAGGCGCTTTTGGGTGATCCCACTAACTTTTAGGAATTGGCTGCAGGCGTTCTCTGTACTGGCGAGTGTGATGGGGGAAAAGAATCCGGAGCACTGTTCACTATTTCGCTACACCATCTGGGAGGTCCACCTCGTGGATGGTGGCTTGGCCTGGTTACGGTTTGATGAACAATTCCGGCAACGCATGGCAATAAGCGAGGGCTTAGGCTGGGATCACTGGGTCATTGGGCGCTTGTTGAGGGTTAGGTATGCGAGGGGGGGTGTACCCGGGGGGCGAGTGCTTTATCCCCCCTTCCGGCTGGTGCCACTTCAGTGTGGGTCGGGGGTGGAGGAAAAGTTGGGGAGCCACTTAGTGAGGTTATGCTTTAAGCAGGGACCGGGGGGTTCCGCAGAGGTGCAGATGGCCTGCGAAAAGGGGTAACGCTAGTGAGAGGGGCAGAGATGCGCCCCTGGGTGAATAAGTATCCCGGTTGTTGGCAGGGAGTTTTGGAGCTGGGTTTCGGGATCCCATGTACGGCTCCTCGGGGGGCACGCTCTTTAAAGAACCTGAAGTCGGCGGAGTCGACGGAAGTATTAAGGGAAAAGTCGGGGGCGGGGTGTCCGTGGGGCGGATGGCGGGCCCGTTTAGTGCCCCCCCCCCCCCGCTGGAAGGTCTGGTGGTGTCCCTGTTGAGTGTGGTGCCCAAGACGGAGCAGGGCAAATTTCGCCTAATATACGACTTGTCTTTCCCCAGGGGAGTGTGGGTGAATGGTGGTATACACAAGGAACTGTCATTGGTGTCTTGCATGACGTTTGCCTTCGCTATGGCCTGGTGAGGTAGGCGGGCCCCTGGGCATTGATGGCCATGACGGACATGGAGTCTGCAATTCGGCTGCTACCGGTGCTTCAGAATAGTTGGAACCTCTTGGGGATGTTTTGTTTGAGGGAGGGGATGATGTTGTTTAATTTCGGGTGCATATCTGAGGCCTTTAGTCGTTCCTGGAGTGGGTGGTGAAGGAGATAGCTGGCGTGGGGCCCATCACCCATTAGTTGGACGATTCCATGAGAAGAGGGAGGGGCCGGGGACAGTTATGAAACTTTAGGGATTGAGAGGGACACGGTAGAGAAGGTCTGCAGGTTGCCGAGGGACAATGTTAAGGATGTGGTTGAAGGTTTGGTAGGGGCCCTGGGGTTATATTTATAGATATATATATCAAAAAAAAAAAAAAAAAGGGGCTACGCTGCAGCAGCTTTAGTCAGTTCTCTGGAAGGTGAACTTTGCGTGTTGGGTCTTGCCTATGGGGCGGATGTTCACGAGGAGGTTATCGTTGGCAACAGTAGGTGTCAGGGAGCCGCGTCGCTTCATCAGGCTGACGGCGGCCATGAAGGAGGACATCAGGATGTGGGTCACTTTCTGGAGTTTTTTAACGGGCTGGAGTATTGGTTAGAGCGGATGAGGAAGAACGATGAGATCCAGTGGTTCATGGATGTGGCAGGTTCGGGTGGTTTTGGGGGATTATTTTGGGGGTCGATGGTGTGTGGGCCCCTGGCCAAGGCGGTGGCTAAAATCTGCGCTTATAAGGATATTGGCCTTTCTTGACCTGTTTCCACAGGTGGGGGTGTTGACACTGTGGGGAGAGGTGCTGAGGAACAAGGCGGGTGTTTTCGGTCGGATAACATGTCAGTCGTTTCGGCAGTCTCACAGACTTCGCCATTGCCCCCCGTTCGTCATGCTGCTTAGGCAGCTGGTATTGGGTTGTTTGCAGTATAATGTTTGGTGCAGAGCGGCGCATGTGCCTGGAGTTGAAATCGGGATAGCTGATGCTCTTTCTCGTTTACGGGGGGGGCGTTTCAGGCAACTGGCATCTGAGGTGATGGAGATCGGTGAGTTGTGCCCAGGCTGGCTGTTGGGGATCATGTGAGATGCCTTTTGGTTTAATTCAAGGGTTGGTCGCCCCATCCACGTGGGGGTCTTATGTGAAATCATGGCAGCAGTGGTGGGCCTTGGCGGTGGAATTCAGGGTGCCGGCCACGGAAGGTGATAGACAGGGCTTGCTGATTGGTATGTGAGTGAGCTGTTAGCGGGAGGTGAGACCCCGGCCTCGGTTGACTAGAAGATGTCAGCCATGGCTGTTTTGTCTCTTCTAGAGGGTTGGTTAGATGTTACTAAATCATTTTGGGTGCGGCAGGCATTGTAAGGTTGGAGGAAGGAGCACAGGTTGGCAGATAGCAGGCAGCCAGTCTCGGGGGTTTGTTCGTCAACTTTTGATGTGCAGTTGTTTAAGGTGGCGTTCTTGTTGGCAGTCTATGGAGACTTGTCTTGTTGGCGGTGTTCGACCAGGACAATGCTCGGAGGGGAGTTGCGGTCGGAGCACCTGGATGGAGCGTCGGGGATGCCCCCGACCAGGCGGGCGGTCGTGTGGTGGCATCAGGAGGCGTTGGTCCGGCATCATCTTCCAGGGTCACAGCGACGGCTCCAGGGTCGGCGGCAGCGTCAGGATGTCCAGCGGGAAGCGGGTCACTGGGCCAGTCGGGCACGGTGGCCCAGGGAGTCGATCAGGCGGACCAGGCGGTGTTGTCGTTCGGCATGGTGAGCCACATTTGATTGCAGATGTTATTTTATGTTGCAAGCTGGGGGTGGGGTTTCCGTGGGTGATGGAGCAGTCTGGGTCGCAAGTTTTATGGCAGGGGTAACGGATTTGTTGATTAGTAGGAGTCAGAAGTGAACGAGGGGGCCGCGGGGCCAGGTGCAGGCAAGGCCCGGCATTGTTGTCGGCGCCTGGGGCTGGTGTTACGGCGGTCAGTTCTGGGGGGTCATGGCACCAAGTGGGGGCTGAGGGAGCAGGACGTAGGGAGGGAGGTAATGTCGAGGCCCCAGGGTCAGAGGTGGGGCGACAGGCCAGCACCAATCTCGGACCGGGCAAAAGGGTCACACCTACGTGTTTTTTGAGGATCTGTTGGGGGGGCATCTTAAGCAGAAGTCACGGGAGTACGTGGACGTCTTCACGTTGCTGCCGCTAGAACGTTTCGGGGTTGAGAGTTGGGAAAAGGGTAAGGAGTATCAGAAGGAGGAGGACAAGGACAGAAGGCGCTTTTGGGTGATCCCACTAACTTTTAGGAATTGGCTGCAGGCGTTCTCTGTACTGGCGAGTGTGATGGGGGAAAAGAATCCGGAGCACTGTTCACTATTTCGCTACACCATCTGGGAGGTCCACCTCGTGGATGGTGGCTTGGCCTGGTTACGGTTTGATGAACAATTCCGGCAACGCATGGCAATAAGCGAGGGCTTAGGCTGGGATCACTGGGTCATTGGGCGCTTGTTGAGGGTTAGGTATGCGAGGGGGGGTGTACCCGGGGGGCGAGTGCTTTATCCCCCCTTCCGGCTGGTGCCACTTCAGTGTGGGTCGGGGGTGGCGGAAAAGTTGGGGAGCCACTTAGTGAGGTTATGCTTTAAGCAGGGACCGGGGGGTTCCGCAGAGGTGCAGATGGCCTGCGAAAAGGGGTAACGCTAGTGAGAGGGGCAGAGATGCGCCCCTGGGTGAATAAGTATCCCAATCGGGGGGGGCACGGTTGTTGGCAGGGAGTTTTGGAGCTGGGTTTCGGGATCCCATGTACGGCTCCTCGGGGGGGCACGCTCTTTAAAGAACCTGAAGTCGGCGGAGTCGACGGAAGTATTAAGGGAAAAGTCGGGGGCGGGGTGTCCGTGGGGCGGATGGCGGGCCCGTTTAGTGCCCCCCCCCCACCCCGCTGGAAGGTCTGGTGGTGTCCCTGTTGAGTGTGGTGCCCAAGACGGAGCAGGGCAAATTTCGCCTAATATACGACTTGTCTTTCCCCAGGGGAGTGTGGGTGAATGGTGGTATACACAAGGAACTGTCATTGGTGTCTTGCATGACGTTTGCCTTCGCTATGGCCTGGTGAGGTAGGCGGGCCCCTGGGCATTGATGGCCATGACGGACATGGAGTCTGCAATTCGGCTGCTACCGGTGCTTCCGAATAGTTGGAACCTCTTGGGGATGTTTTGTTTGAGGGAGGGGATGATGTTGTTTAAATTCGGGTGCATATTTGAGGCCTTTAGTCGTTCCTGGAGTGGGTGGTGAAGGAGATAGCTGGCGTGGGGCCCATCACCCATTAGTTGGACGATTCCATGAGAAGAGGGAGGGGCCGGGGACAGTTATGAAACTTTAGGGATTGAGAGGGACACGGTAGAGAAGGTCTGCAGGTTGCCGAGGGACAATGTTAAGGATGTAGTTGAAGGTTTGGTAGGGGCCCTGGGGTTATATTTATAGATATATATATCTAAAAAAAAAAAAAAAAAGGGGTTACGCTGCAGCAGCTTTAGTCAGTTCTCTGGAAGCTGAACTTTGCGTGTTGGGTCTTGCCTATGGGGCGGATGTTCACGAGGAGGTTATCGTTGGCAACAGTAGGTGTCAGGGAGCCGCGTCGCTTCATCAGGCTGACGGCGGCCATGAAGGAGGACATCAGGATGTGGGTCACTTTCTGGAGTTTTTTAACGGGCTGGAGTATTGGTTAGAGCCGATGAGATCCAGTGGTTCATGGATGTGGCAGGTTCGGGTGGTTTTGGGGGATTATTTTGGGGGTCGATGGTGTGTGGGCCCCTGGCCAAGGCGGTGGCTAAAATCTGCGCTTATAAGGAAATTGGCCTTTCTTGACCTGTTTCCACAGGTGGGGGTGTTGACACTGTGGGGAGAGGTGCTGAGGAACAAGGCGGGTGTTTTCGGTCGGATAACATGTCAGTCGTTTCGGCAGTCTCACAGACTTCGCCATTGCCCCCCGTTCGTCATGCTGCTTAGGCAGCTGGTATTGGGTTGTTTGCAGTATAATGTTTGGTGCAGAGCGGCGCATGTGCCTGGAGTTGAAATCGGGATAGCTGATGCTCTTTCTCGTTTACGGGGGGGGGCGTTTCAGGCAACTGGCATCTGAGGTGATGGAGATCGGCGAGTTGTGCCCAGGCTGGCTGTTGGGGATCATGTGAGATGCCTTTTTGGTTTAATTCAAGGGTTGGTCGCCCCATCCACGTGGGGGTCTTATGTGAAATCATAGCAGCAGTGGTGGGCCTTGGCGGTGGAATTCAGGGTGCCGGCCACGGAAGGTGATAGACAGGGCTTGCTGATTGGTATGTGAGTGAGCTGTTAGCGGGAGGTGAGACCCCGGCCTCGGTTGACTAGAAGATGTCAGCCATGGCTGTTTTGTCTCTTCTAGAGGGTTGGTTAGATGTTACTAAATCATTTTGGGTTCGGCAGGCATTGTAAGGTTGGAGGAAGGAGCACAGGTTGGCAGATAGCAGGCAGCCAGTCTCGGGGGTTGTTCGTCAACTTTTGATGTGCAGTTGTTTAAGGTGGCGTTCTTGTTGGCAGTCTATGGAGCCATTTGGGTGGGGGAGTCGTTGACCCCCAATAAACGGGTATCAGGGGGAATGTGGCAGAGGATGTGGTTGTGTCTGAGGGGTGGGTTTCTCTACGCATTCGGAGGTTTAAAGCTGGTCGAAGTGGTTGTGGGTAAATATCTTTCTGGGAGGGTTGCGGCTGCTCGGGAGTTTATGGGGTTCAGGCTGAATGGGTGTGGTCTGCTGTTGAGGCAGGGGCTCTCTGAGGAGATAATAAAGAGGTTGGGGAGGTGGGAGTCGGCAATATGATCGGCGGTATGATCGGCGGATAGAGTTGAGCGGTCATGGGTGATCGCGATGATCGGTTTTTCACATCGATCAACATCCCACCCTCCTCCCCCTCCCTCTTCCTTTGCTTTTGTTTAAAGATTGGCGTGCTCGGTCATGATCGGCGGTCATTCTTTTATATTTTGCTATATTTTGTCATTGAGAAGGTGCAGGTCGGATCTGGGAATGCTGGAGGAGCGGGCACGATTGAGCTGGGTTGGTATGAGAGGGCTGCAGTGGTGAACTGCGGGAGCACACCTTGGAATGGGCATCGAGGTTGGGTCCACCGGGAGTTTTGGCATTACAAGTGGGTGTGCCGATGAGGCATTTAATCAAGTCCATAACCCAGGACTTGGGGTGTTTCCGGGGGTGGTTATGGTGGGGTCAAAAATGGTCACCCGGCATGTGTGGCGGTGCGCTAGAATCTTGTTGGCTATAGAGAAGGTTGGGTTGAAGGTCAACATGGCGTTAGCGTGGTTCATAAGGTTGAAGGGGTGGTTGACGGTGCGCCATGTCGATGTTGGTGGAGATTTGGGGCTTTTATCGGTCGCATGTGGTGCACTACAGGGGGTCAATCTGTTCACATGTCATTGAAGGAGCGGATCAACATGGCGGTGGAGTGGTGGCGGGCCAGGCAGCGCTAAGGTGTCAGAGCTGCCTGGCTGTGGTGGGTCTCCTCTCGGGTTTCGGGTCTGAGGTAGCATTTCCATGGGTAGGGTATGTGGCTGTTTATGTGGAAACCGGCCAGGACGAGTTGGTTAAAGAATTTCGGATGGTTGGGGTTCTGGTAGGGAAGGGGATGTTTTGGCCACTGGTGGTTAGCCCGATTAAGCTCCCTGGCCTAGGAGGTTTTGCGGCCGAGTTTATGTTGGCTTCCGCTTGGTGGGGGTCGGGATGGTAATTTTGTTCCCTCCCCTTCCCTTCATTGTTGGTATCCTAGGCTTCTCAGACCCGGAACAATAGGGGGGACTCTTTTCTGCTTGTACAATTTTGTTTATATATGTTGGGCTGTGGCCGATTAAATTAAATGTAATCTTTCCAACCACATGGTGGTCTGGACTTGTTATTTTGGTGGGGTGAGTTGTATGACGCAGGGCATATGGAACGCTAGCCCAGTCATGAAATGCACAAGGTTGGTCTTTTAAAGCTTCCCCCCCCCCCCCCCCCCCACAGTGAGCCAGGCTGGCACATATCCTGATAGAAGGGCTTGCTGCAAGGATCCACACTTGGGCTGACGGCTGTTAAAACACAGGTCTTTTGATGAAAAGGGCCAGGCTTAAGAAATCAAAAAATGAAATATTATATTGGCCCTCTCTCTGACAGGCCCAATCTCTGACAATGAAAAAGAAGACCTATGTTGCTCATTTGGTCAAGCTTTGATATATATTGTACAGCAAACAAAAAGACCGTACCTTCTACCTGCATCCAGAACTTTTCTTTGATGAGGGATGGGAGTGTACACAGAGCAGGGGGTGCTGCTCAGCCATGAAATGAGAGACCAGCTTATAAATAAATATATATTTATGAGGACAAGTTAAGTGTCAGGAATAGCTTACCTGCACCCCGTTCCAGCGCTGTCCTCGAGCACGGCCGTCCTCCCTCCTCGTCCTCGCCTCTCTGTTTCTCGTGCTCACGCGTGCGCGCGAGCACGTTCCTCATATGCCCTCCGGCGGCGCTGCTCTCAGCGTGTCCGCCGGAGGTAACGGTTATTGAGCCTGCGGGCTCAGCCAGGGGAGGAACTCCTCCCTCCCTCCTATAGTGGGCCAATGAGCCCTAGTGTTGTCTTTGGGCCAATGAGCCTAGCTAGGGACAGACCAGGCCAATTCTGGCCTGGATCTTAAAGTGTACCAATCACTAACACCTTCCCTCTCTGTCTGTCCCTATAAAGGCAATTCCCTCTCAGTTGTGAATTGCCTGTGATAGCGCCTTGTACCTTGCTTAGTCTTGTGAAATACTTTGATCTGATCTCTGTTGCCGACCCCTGCCTGAACCGACTATTCTCGATCTGATCTCCGTTGCCGACCCCTGCCTGAACTGACTATTCTCGATCTGATCTCCGTTGCCGACCTCTGCTTTGTACCGTGACCTCGAGCTGCCTCTTCCCTCTGTACCGCCGCGATCTCTGACTTCCCCGTGTCAACTTCTGGCCTGTCTTTGGACTTCCGCTACACTCGCTCTTAGACATTGGTTCTTCAGACCTCTAACCAGTAAGCTCTCATCCTTTGAGCCATTGAAGTCCTGGGGGCAACCGATCCCGGGCAGGCGTGTTTTGCGTCCCGGCAAGCGGGGGCTCCTACAGGTGAAGCTGACTGCGGAGATTGGGGGTTGAGGGCTTACCTAGAGGGCTGGAGTTACCAGAGCGTGACATTAAGTATCTGTGCCTCTTCTTGGGCTTCCAGCTGTGCAGAAGAACCCCCCCCCCCCATTCTTCATCTGCCCCAACAAATCATTGGTGGAGTTAAAGCGGATGTCTTCAGATATCAAATGAAATATGCAGAGTGCCAGCCTTCCACTCTAAAATTAACTCCAAAAAAGATGAATGCTCCACAGTGTAAATCCCTAGAGAACTCCGCCTTGCAGCATACTCAACCATTTCCATGATTCCAAGGAGGTCAAATGTGGCATCAAGCCACAGGGTGCTCTGTAGTTACCACACTGTTACTCCTGTTCCAAGGCTGACAGGGTATCCTTGTCACACCCTAAGGGCAAATCTAACCAACCAGGCTTTTAGAAGGATTCAGAGGCAGCCAACAGTGAGGGGCTGGATGTCTAGTCAATCATTTAGTGGCACCTGCTAGCCAATAGCACACAGGTTAAAAATCTCAGTCAGCGAATCGGTGGGGAGAAGAAAGAAATTCCTGTCTTGCAGGATGATTTCATAGTTTGACAGGGTGACAGGGGTAAAACTGCGTGACTCCCTAAAAAAACTGGATGACTTTACATCTGTGTGTATATATATTAGCACCTCTGGATCTTTCTGGGCACATACACAGGCATACAGAGGGGGTAATTAATTCAGAACATTTTTCAGTCACAAAGTCCAACTTAAAAAGGCTCTCTTCAGCATACATATGGGAAACAGGGCCTTACAACAGACTGTTGTCACAGAGTCCCTTTTTCCTAGGGCCACACAGGCCTACCCACAGAGCACATACGCATTCTTTTAGGCGCTTCTGCCCTGTCAACTGTCCCCCTTGTTTGGACAGCAAGCCCCCCTAGCCAACCCCGCTCCTGGTGCCACCTGCCCCATGTAGCCCACGTCCGCTCCTGGTGCCACCTGCCCCATGTAGCCCACATGGCTGCTGAACAGTGAGCGCTTCTCAGCTCCAGTGCTGCCTGAACCCGGTCAGCCCACGCGGCTTTCTGCAGCACTCTCCAACCCTTAGCTGCCACATGCACCTCAGCAAATCCAGCAGCCCCCAGCTATGGCTCACCAGCCTCTTTAAAGGCCCTCTGGCCCAGAGCACTGGATTGGAGAAAGTGGCCAGCAGGACCCGTCTAGCTTTTCAAGCTGGCCAGACTCCAGGGCCATATAGTGCTTTTCCAGCTGCCACTTAAAGAGCCAGTAACTGGAGAAACACTCATCCCTGGAGTCCATTTCCACTCCAACCCAGTTCTCCATCCAGAAATGCCCCAATAAAGCATTTTTCTACCTTGTGGCAGACACCCTGACTCTCTCTCTCTCTCTCTCTCTCTCTCTCTCTCTCTCTCTCTCTCTCTCTATATATATATATATGTGTGTGTTTTTTATATCCACAATCATCAGGTAAGTAAAACTGTGATGTGAGGTAAATGACTATTGATGCAGTAAGCTGTGAGTGGTAGTTTCATTTTAGAGTAGTAGTTTAGAGTCAGTGTTCTGAACAGGTGAGTATTACACAGCAGGGCCTAGAGGTAGCAGTATACATTTACTTTTGTCTTTGCTTGGACAGCACTTTTTGTCTGGCCCCACCACACAGCAGCCGCATGGCACTGCAAAATGGCGCCGGATGGCACACATAACGTAAAATGTATTTAAAGTGACACTGCAATCAGAAATTAAAAGGCTACATGCTTAGTACAGATGGCGGAGTTGCGATGCTGTCTTTACCATGCATTCCTCTTTGGGCCATATAAAGAGGTAGTTCTCTCAGTTGCTCTAATCTTAAAGAGAGACAGAACGTGAGCAGTGAAAGTCACTTATTGCACTTTCATAAACAGAAAAAAATGAGAAAACACATGAGTACTAATAGCTGCATTTATGCATCGATTTAAAAACATTTAGATCCATGCATACATATGAAGCATCAGATATACATGATTTCACATCCAATCTTCCATTCTGTAGCTCCTAGAGGGGTAGCTACTTTCAGCACAAGCAGCCTGTCTCAGCTGCTACAATGCAGTACTGTTTACCATTTGCACTATATATGTTTAAATGTCATTAAGGAATTAAGGATTGCAAGATTTTTCAAAAAGAACTGATATTGTTTTTTTCAGTTTGGGCCTTAACATGAAACGTCTTGTTTATAATTTTCCCAGTGCTTTCACAATTTTTTTTTTGGGGGGGCATGCTATTTTTAAGGGGGCATGCTATTTTAAATGTTGTGGTGTCCCCCTCTACAATAAATGTGGCACCAGCTATGTGGGCTGGTAGACCAGGGTGCAGAGGCAGAGTGGCTGAACCAATGCCTAAAAGGCTACCAGCCCACATAGCGAAACATGAGCACTGGGCACCTCTGCACCCTCCTGGGTAATGGCAAGTCACACTCTTGCCGTAGGTGACTTGTCAGCTCCTCCTTTTGCTCCGAATTTGCATATGGTTCTCAAGGACCCTTTAACAATTCACGAAGGGTTAAATGTAAAACACACACACACACACACACACATACACACACACAAACACACACACACACACACACACACACACACACACACACACACACTTTCCTTTATTCTTTTTTTTTTACTACTTGCTACTGTCCCACACCGTCAGATCCCACTCATTGTAAGTGATCGTTGGAAGCCAGGAGCAGGGCAGAGAGTTGGGGTCCCTTGCCCCGCTTCTGTCTTCCTACATTCCCTATGGTCATTCATTTCTGCTGCAAGATGGGGCCTATTATACTTCCGGAGTGAGTTGATGTCATCTCACTCGATGGTATAAAAGGCCCCTCCCTGTGGAAGGGCGTGAGATATCAAAATCCTAGATCTCTGCCTTGTTGAAGACCCCAGCCTGGGGATCAGAAGCCCCCGGGGGAAGAGGAGACCCTTGGCACTGGATCCTTGATGGAGGTGAGCTTTTTTGGGGCACTTAACAGGGACAATTTAAAGCACATAGGGTTAACCTCTTTGTGTTTGGGGCACTAGGGGGATCCACTAATATAGGGCATGACTTTTATGAGGCATGGGGAATGACATGCACACTAAGTTGTCACGTTTAATGCTTTTGAGTAATTTAATTTAGGTTCTTTCCTAGAATCAGAATCAGTTTATGTACTGCCAAGTATATATAACATACACAGAAAGAATTTCTTTTATATGGCTTCTATAAATTATTGATGTTGAACCTGGCTCCAGATCATGTCTCGTTGCTGAATGTGGCTCTCAGGGTAAGAAACGTTGGGGTTCCCCTGAACGCTTTATGCTTGGCAAAGCTGATTGGTTTGCCTGTGGTCACACACAGAGAGGGCATGCAGGGAGAAAAGGCAGAGATGCCACTCCTGTTAATAATTTTATTGCTTCACTGGAACCAGAAAGAGGTTATAATATCAAATCTCTCTTAAAGTCTCCAGTTAAGTGTCCAATCCTTGCTTCTACCTGCAGTGGTTAGCAATTGCGGGGGGCTAAAAAACTAACTCGCCTGGTCTCTGCAGACAGCGTGTTCCTCTGGCATTCCCAGCAGCAACTGCATAAACTCAGGCCCTTATTTAACAAGGGATAGCGGCAGGTAGCGAATGGTGAGCGAACGGTAATGACGCTCACCGCCACGAGAACGCCGGCTCCCCTCCGCAATCACACATTTATCAAGCCGATCCTGCTTAGCGACTGACAGAGCGCCAGATAACGAATCATTCATCATTATTCCAGCCTCACCCCACAGCGCCAGCGAGCAACCTTGAACAGCGACAGGTATGACCTCTCGCTACCTGGCGCTCTCCAATGCATTTCAATGGAGCAATCTTTAAATATTCATAATTAATTGCTATTAATTTTTTTTTTTTTTTTTTTTAAATGTCAAAAATTCTGTGACCACTTCTGCAATGTTAGATTTTTTTTTTTAAGGTAAAAAAAAAAAAATTGTGCAGAATTGATATTACAGGTCTGATATTAATGTATTCATATTACAAAATGTTTTGAAAAACATGTTTTTTTTTTTTTCTAAAAATATGGTTGTTTGGGGGTTAAAAAACTACTTTTAACCCATCGGCGCGAGCGCTCTGGGGTTTATACAAGCATTTCACAGCGCGAAAATTTTTGGAGCGTGATTTGTTAATGAATATGCTGGGAGCCGTTCGCTATGGCCGTTCGCTGTCATGCGCTCCCATACAGCGCGGAACCTGTCAAACAGCGACTCCTAACCCCGTATTCAACATTACCGCACACCGACTGAGTCGCTGTCAACAGCCGAACAACGCCCAAGCACAGCGAATACTAGCGGGCGCTGTGAAAATAACGCTAATGTCGCTCATCTGTCGCTACCTGGCGCTATTAATGAATCGGCCTCCCCGTATCACCTATTGAGTGTGCAAGCTCACGTCGCTCGCGACCAGAACCAGACACCAGAAACACCAGGGGGACGTGCTGATGTTGGGACAGGGTAAGGTAATCCTTTCAGTCTCACTATAATGCCTTAAAAAAAATTAAAAATTATACAAAATCTGGTAGCCTACAGATTAGATGATTCCTATCCTAATGACATAAATTACTGATTATTATTATTACTGATTATTACTATTTAATATATTGTTACCTTTATATAAACAACAACAAGCTATATTACTTTTATATTACTTTAAAATGCCACATGACTGGTACTTATGAAGCCTGTTCTATTTTTCCTCCAAACTATATAATATAAAATGCTGCTTGAACTGTAAAAAAAAAAGCAAGGATAAAAAAACAATAGACTGGCCTCCTCTTCAGCAAGGATCCCTGGGGTCATGCTAATTCTTCGATTAAATTGGTTTGGGTGCACATTTGGGTGTGAACTGCATTTTTTTCGGGGAAAGTTAAAAAGCTCACTGATGCACCCAGAGAGCACTTGCTTAATCAAATATTTAGCATGACCCCCATTGCAGCCTTTCAATAAATCTAGGGTGTCACTTAACGCAGAACAAAGCCCACCTGGCCTGGCCCAGGAATCTAAAATCCAATCCGAGCCGCCCACTGAGGGAGCCTATTCAGATAGGCTTGGGCATGAGCGCAGGGCAGCAGGGGATGTGGCCGCTATAGCTCCCCATTCACACTAATCAAAGCTGCTTGACGAATTACGTCACTTTAGTGGGCAGCTCTGATTGGACAAGAGCCCGGGCAGGCGTCTTTTGACCCGGAGGAGGTGAGTCTGCACATGCCGTTCTGGGGGGTTTCACACAGCGAGGTATTCCAAATCAGGATAACCCGGGGGTGCAGATCAAAACTGGGGAAAGTAAAATCCGGGTTTTGTTCCGCTTTAAGTCTTTGCTCTTCCCAATTTGTAGTAAATGATTGTAGATGAGTTATACGTGGTAGAGTAGGTGCATTTCTGAGTAAAAAAAATAGTTATTATCTTCTCTCTCCAAAATGTTCAAATACAAGTAGTACAGGTGAAAAAGGTAACATCTCTTTATTGCATTGTGGATGAAGGTGGAGAAATAAATTGCCTTATAAATCTTATATTGCGCTTCATGCAGAGTACCGGAAAGTGAATGC
The DNA here is from genome assembly GCA_027917425.1 of Gastrophryne carolinensis. NCBI lineage: Eukaryota > Metazoa > Chordata > Amphibia > Anura > Microhylidae > Gastrophryne > Gastrophryne carolinensis. Next base: position 201,591,850 of record CM051237.1, read on the forward strand.
AGTTCTACAAATGATAAGGTATTTTCTGTAAAACAGTTTAAATACAATGCTGGTAAAGCATACACATGTGTCTTTAAAGTGGAACAAAACCCAGGATTTTGACTATCCCAGGTTTTGTTACATGCCCTGAATAGGGATACCCCACTGTGTGTAACCCCCCAGATTGCACTTTAAAACTCACCTCTTCCTGGTCCTATGGGACTTGCACAGGCGCTTGGCCGATCAGAGGCATTTGCCATGCATATTAAATGTTCAGCAAATGGCTCTGTGTACGCACCTGCCCCCATTCAAGTGAAAGGGCAGATAGGAATGTGCACAGAACAGGGGACACCTATCTGTCAGCCTCGTCAAACTGCTGTATTCCATGCAACTTAGAAGTTTTTTTGAGGTGGGGAAGAGTGTGGGCTACGTTAAAATGGACCAAAACCCAGGGTTTTCTCTATCTTGGGTTTTGGTCCTTGCCCCGGGGCCCCCCAGTCAGGTATGCCCCCCCACTGTCGCCCAATCTAACTCACCTTTCCCTGGTCCTACAGCACATGCACAGCCGCTCGTTCAATCAGCGCACTTGGATCCGCTCCTGCCCCTTTTCTAAGAGCTTGTCTAAGGGGAACGCGTTGGTGGCCATATCCCTTGCTCTAACAGGGAGCGTGCCCACCACACGTCACACATGCCTGGCGCAGGCATGCACCCTGCTAAAGGGATAGCGAGGATGCGGCTGCTGCTCGCACATGCACTGTTGGACCGGGAAAAAGGTGAATTTCTGGGCGACCTGGAGGGTTTCACACAGCGGGGCATTCTGACTCTGGAGAGTCCGGGGGGAGGGAACCTAGGGAATCTTATTGATTCTGTGGATGCTGGGGTGTGAGTTTTGGTCCACTTTAAGGCTGGACTTTGACATTTTTAAATCAGACTTTGATCTGTAGGTCCACTTTAAAGGACCCCTACTGTATATAGTCCTGATGGGAGCACCTCTGCCAGCATCCGTAGGTGCTGCATGCCTGCAGCTGGATGGCTGATGGATTTGTATTGGAGGAGCACAGCATGTAGGATCTTGAATTGCTAACATTAGCAGAATGAGAGCGTGTTCTGTAAAGCCAGATTTAGTAACAGAAAGGGCAGCAGTGGGGGTATGGGATTAACAAGTAGCAGAAAAAGCCTGTGCCACAGAACCCTGACTTGGAAAGCTACTGTATGTTTACAGTGATCCTCTCGTATACTCTCCCTGGGACAGAGCTACCTTTTGCCACGATGCCAGTGCAAGTGTATCTGCAGTGCTTCACGTCCCCCCACTTTTCACCTCATGGTGGCTTTGAGTACCACCAGAATGATGATTATCACCAGAGAGATGCTTGAGTACCTCCAGAGAGATGTTTGACTACTCCCGGAGAGATGCTTGAGTACCCCCGGAGAGATGCTTGAGTACCACCAGAGGGATGTTTGAGTACCTCCGGAGAGATGTTTGAGAACCTCTTGAGATGCTTGAGTAACACCAGAAAGATGATTGAGTACCTCTGGAGAGATGCTTGAGTACCACCAGAGGGATGTTTGAGTACCTCCAGAGAGATGCTTGAGAACCTCTTGAGATGCTTGAGTAACACCAGAAAGATGATTGAGTACCTCCGGAGAGATGCTTGTGTGCCACCAGAGAGATGCTTGAGTACCATCAGAGAGATGCTTGAGTACCCCCGAGAGATGCTTGATTAACACCAAAGAGATGCTTGATGAACTCCAGAGAGATGCTTGATCAACAACGGAGAGATGCCTGAGTAACACCAGAGAGATGCTTGAATACCACCAGAGAGATGCTTGAGTACCACTAAAGAGATACTTGAGTACTTCCAGGGAGGTGCTTGACCAACATCAGAGAGGTGCTTAAGTTCCACCAGAAAGATGCTTGAGTACCAATGCTTGGGAAACATTGCTATATAGTGGATCATAATAATCAAACAACTTCAATAGGTAAATTCAATGGTTTGCCACAATTGAGAGAGTGTTACAAACAGCCAAGAGCACAGAAGAAAATGGCTCCTTAGAGTGAGAAGGGGGTTAAAGCTGGTTAGCATCTCAGGCTGGCGGGATACCAGAGACGGGGCTGTATTTAAAGCAAGGCAACCCTAGGCACGTGCCTAGGGTGCCTATCTGTCAGGGGGGTGCATTGCTGTGTCTTTTTTTTATGTAATTTTTCTAGCGGTGATCCAGTGAGCGCTACAGTCCGGCACCGTGGGCTCCCCCTCTCACTTCCGCTCTTGGTGTGAGTGGTGTACAGTTTCCAATAACCCTTTAGCCCTGACCCCTCCCCTGGCACTGAGGCAGGACAGGGGGTTACAAACAAAAACACCTTACCCTGCCCAGAATCCAGTGCTTTTACCCCTGTGCTTCTGGCCATAGGTGCAGCCATTTTGGCAAGGCTGCACAGAGCGGCAATACCCCCACCTGCCTATTTGCTTGAACATACATAGTTTCTTCATCAGCCCCAAGAAAAAGCTGTATCCTGTGTCTGGAAACTTTTATACTCCAAACCTGGGTTACATTGGTCTTTCTCGTTGGTTTTTAAGATCCCGATGGGGGGGGGGGGAGCATGACCTAAAGGTGCCTAGGGCAGCATGAATCCTAAATACGAGAGACAGATATTTAATAAATCTACACCCACCCTGGACGGTCAGTCTCAGGCATTTTCTGGTCTGAGGAGCCGCAGGAATTTGAGGAAGGGACCTCACATTCCTGCTGCTCCTCAGACCAGGTTCACAGGAATGCTAATCTAACCCAAACCACCGCCTCACACCATCAGAAAGCCTGGCATTAGCGACATACCTGTACTCACCTTTTTCTACCGAAACATCACCTGAAAGGGACAGGAAACAGAAAAACCCATGCATCGGGTGCACGTCCTCCAATAGGAGACATGCTTCATTGTACAGCTGTTTCCTGTCCTCCATCATACAGAGCTGCATGCCTGATTTTATTTTCCTAAAAAGGGATGTCTGAAATGCGGTTTCCCTGGAGGAACTGGTAAAAGACACCCACATTTCTGACTAGAGGTCTGCAGTGTGAGAGGTAATTTCCTGTCACCACAAGTGACACAAGGAAGAGTTATTTCTTTAGTTGGATGGTGAATAGTTAGTACCCAAGAGTAAGCCTGGACAATTCCCTGTCCTAGCGGTATTCTGATATGGATTGCCACATAGAATCTGGGATCCTGCAGTGCATGCATGGTGCTTGCCTGGCATGTGCACAGGGAGGAGGGAGCAGGGACGCCGTGGGGTGAGTGGCTAAGCAGAGTGCGGCTAAACTTTGCTGCGCACCGAGTGGGAAAGTTGTGGAACATGCCAAACAGCAAACCTGAAAGCTATGGCGGACTGGGCCAAAAATCAGCCCTGGATTTTACCAGCCCCTGGCTGTCCCAAGACATGTCTGCTGAAGCCCCCCTAACCATGATGCTGGGGCTATAGCATTGGGGCTGTGGTTCCTTGGCTCGTGGGTAAAGTGGGGCTGGGTACAGGGGGCTGAGAGGGAGACTAAGGGATCAGGGGATAAAATGTGGGTGTTAAAAGCAGCTGCCGAACTGGCCCCGAAGCAGTGTGGCCCACCGGGAATTGTCTTGGGTCGCCCTATGGCCAGCCCACCCCTGTCTGAAAGGCCAAAACCTGCTTGTTACAAATAAGTTACTGCTGGAGGGCGTGAAAGGAAGTTGGACATTAAATTGTAATCTCTATGTAATGTAACATGATATAATATCATCTATACTAATGATACTGAATTGTTGATCTTTAATCACCCCCCCCCCCCCCCAAAACCACATCTTTGCAGGCAATTGTAGGGAAAGAGCACAGGCAGGAAATGGGGAGATTTGCCCCCACCATCCGTTAGTTACTATGCAAAGTTAGTCTGAACAGATTTGTTGATGAACGTCCTCGTCTCCCTCCATTAAGACACGTCCTGGGTAATTCCCTTCCTTAATAATCCCACGCATATGAATTTACATTTTTCTGCCTTGGGCTCCAGGAAACATTTTTGCTCCACTTAAAATCAATAAGATATTTCTGCAAAAGACTTAACATTGTACATCATGTCGTGGCAGTTGTGTTTGGAAAGCTTCAAGCTATTTACAAGATTTTAAAAAAGAACAAAACATCTCAAAGAGATCTGTGTGCTGGAAGAAGAATGAGGGGGGGGGGGGTATGAAAAAGGTAAAGCAGCCACTTTCTAAGTGACAGAGAAGCAGCTGATGCCTGGCTCTCAGGATGCTTAACCAAGAGAATGGCTGCGGAGCTGCCGCCTGCTGCTAATTGATCAGGGCTGTCCCGGCGGCTCAGCACCGCCCTCTGCTGGAGCTTTTATAAAAGGTGTCAGCGCTGAGCGATGCTCACTCTCAGCTGTGTGGACGATGTGGATACACTCAACTCTACTGCTTCCAAACTGGCTGAGCATGGAAACATTACTATGAAAGGATTACTGCAATGACACAGGGACAGGTGAGTGATCTAAACCTCAGCCTCACTAACTATCCTACAGCTGGCAAAGTTGCTTGAATTTATTTAGAGTGTTCTCAATTTTATTAGTGCCATATACTGGCTATAACTCAGTCAAGTCCTTTAATCATATTTAGAGTTTCTACATTAAATATCATTCCCCTGCAAGATTATAAATCGTAAATTGATTTTTTCTATTACAGAAAATGCTAACTGCAGTATATAGTATATGTATGTGCATAATTTGTAGGTGTATCTCCAGCTTTGTATAGATTGTACCATGCATTACATTACAGGTAAATAGGCTAAGCAGAAACTTTGTAGCATGCAATTAATATATATGGCTTATACCAAAAAATATAAATACATAAATATATAATGTATATATACTGTACATTTTACTCTGACTACTTTGTACATAGCTATGGATGAAGATGATTCTCTATGTAGTAATAAATAAATATATGTAGGGATAGAGTGCACAGTGCTGGCAACCTTGTTGATTTTTAAATCATTTAAACCCTAACTATCCCAGTGAAATAGAAGTTACGGTATCTCTAAATGATCCATCAATGTCCCTCCCTAAGCAGGGGCAACTCCAAACACCGTGCAGAGTGTGGGGTCCTGGCACCCTGGCAAACCTAAATGCTACTTCTTTATCAAAAGGGCAAAACACTTCCAAAATGGTTAGGGGGTTAAAGGACTTTTGGGGGTTGATATTCATTAACACATATCATAAATATCAAAAATCCCAAATATATGTTATATATCATGTTATACTGGTGATTTCACGTATATAACACCATATGTCAAAACCACTGTTTTGCTGCAGCTACTTTGCCTTGCAGTCAGTAAAAGGTTATTTTAATAGATTTGCTCTTAGGAGAGCTGTTCATGCCCAAGAAGAATTGTCTTGTCTAAGCAACAGATTGTTGCTGTGCTGGTATGAGCCACGTGAATACACATAAATATATGGATTGCACTTTTTAAAAGGTAAACTTCTTTGTAGGATATGCAGCACTTCCGTAGTAATTGAAGTTTGCAATGGGAAAGAGTCATTCATTTATGAGACGCTGGTGCCTATTGTACCTGTATCAGCATGGGGTGGGGATACATATTTATTCAGTAGTACTTGGAAAACCAATAATTGTAAACCTGCGCATTAGAAAATGCAGACTGCTATTAGCAAAAGAGCACATTTAGCTAAGAAAAAGGTAGCCCCTGGGTGCCATATACCATAAAGTGTACCAAATCCCAGGATGCCCCGTCCTACAGCGCATGTGCAGCCTTCTGTCAAATCAGCATGCTCGACTGCACTGATGCAAGCTCATCTAGGTTTGTCTAAGGAGCGAAGTCTAGCCAAGCTGTGCCAAGGGCAGCCGAGCTCGCTGGCAGCCACATCCCCGCTACCCTCTAACAAATGCCTGACATGGGCCTGCTAAAGGAATAGTAGGCATGTGGCCGTTGGTCACAAATGCATCGTTGGACCGGGGGAGAAGGTGAGTATACTGGACAACCTGGGGGGTTTTACACAGCAGGCATCTCAATTCTGCATGCCCTGGGGGGGAGGAATGTAGTGGACCTGAAATCTTTTAGATGCCAGAGCCAATGGCCAAGGATTTTGCCCCACTTTAACGGAGGTGTATCATGAAATTGGGTCATTTTTTCGAGATAGTCCTCCTTTAATCTGCATTATTCACAGGGGAGATAAGACACAATCTTCTAGATTTTTTTTTTGCTTGCTATGCAACAGTCCAGGACATATCCATCCCCTAATGACCATAACCTGCAAAATGAACCATGGCAGTGTGGTCTCTGTGATATCATTAGACACCTGCTGGGAATTACACCAAATCCTTTAGTTTACTGGAGCTTTAACCGTGACTATTCAGTTCTCCCATGGTTGCCCACCTAAGTACTTACTGTACCTTATAGAACCAATGTACACTTGGACATGGACAAATGTCTCGGCTCAGAAGTATCCAACATTTTTCTCAATTGACTTCTAACCTGCCTCATCAATTTAAATACATTCACACTACTAAAACTTAAGATATTCTGTGTGTTTCATCTCTTTTCTACATATGTGTCTGTATGTCAATAGCAATCTTAGCACCCTGACATCTTTCTCTTCAACTATAATTATTTGTCTATTGCTTACACAAGTAGGGCTATCTATGTCCAGATTCCAACAATGCATTTTGGGGAAAAAAAGAAAGTATGTGTTCTAGATTGATGTAGCATAATCTATAGGAAGGGGTCACCAATTGCACCCCACTTTTCTATGTGGGGTATTCAATGTGATATTTATATAGTAGATAGCACTAAAGTGCATTAATGTATGTTATGTACGTTCCTAGTTCTTGAAGTAGAAGTCATTAGCCTCTACATATTACTATGTCTGCCCAAAACAACCAGTTTATTTAGTAAGGTAAAGGCACAACAAAGGAACCATTGAAGAAAATTCTCTTTTTACTAATATGACTGTGGTAAACCAAAGTGTCGTTGATGTTGCTTTCCTATGTTATAGTGCTTGATTGAATATACCCGTTAAACACATGCAAGTCTTTAATTTGTCAAACTTGAAAAATATTCCATGTTTTTTACAGTATCAATGCTTTCCCCCCGATAGCAAAAAAAAAAATAAGTATAGACGAAAATGAATGTTTCTTCAGACAGTAAAGTTCAGCATGGCAGTGGATACATTTTAGCTTGTATGGAGTTACTGTCATTCTTTCCACTCATTAGGTTTTGAAATAAGGGGACAAAAAAGGTTCTTTATTCCTGTCATACACAGCCTGATTGAGAAGGTGAGAGAGGGTTTGCTTAGATCATGGAAATAATGTCATCTCGTATTTGTGTTTACACCTGCCATGGGGGAGATTGCCTAATTTTTTTTTTTTTACTTATTTATTTCTTTTTTTTTTTAACGTCTACCCATTTCAGTTAAAATAGGTTTTTTTAAATTAGCCTTGCCTTTAGAGCAGAGGAAAACCAGTACATATAGTATTTGATTTACAAGCTTGAGATGCAGGTTACGGGAAATGTACATATGCAGTGACCTGTAAATGTAATATAATAAACAAATGACACGGTCACTTTCCAAATGTATTTAATTTGAATTTCTATTTAGGCTAGTAATTTGGCAATAACGATAGTACACGCACAGTGCTTTAGGAGGTGAGACTCTAGTCTTTAATTTGCTTAAGAGATGTCCTTAGAGATTGGCTCATGAGTCACCATGTCACACAATTTTGGAATAAAATAAAAAAGCAAACTGCTAAATACAATATTTCTACATCAGCTGCAATATCAACAGCGCATTAACACCATGTCCCTTGACAGCAGCGAATAGGAATGCGTGGAAGGCTCTCAAACCAGGATCCATGTAGACATTGCAAAAGAAAGGCAAAAAGATTGTAGAGAGTAATCCTACACTTCTAGTTTATGGGACACTAATCTGTTTTGTATGTCTGTTTTCAGCATTCCAATAGGCTGATGGTGGGATAGTGTGTTAAGTAACCTTAATCTTGCTTTACAGTTTCCATGCCCTGAGATGAGAAGTGATCTTTAGTGCCCCATAGCTCTCTAACTCCTAATATTCAAAGCTCAGCCTGGAAGGGATATAAATCCTTTTAATCTTTCCTATCTACAGTGTTCTATCTTTTGTACATACCGCAGCTTTCCTCTATTCAGCAATATGTAAACATCGCAACATTTTATGCTTCTCGGTGTACACAGACCAGACGGCTCTGAAATGTGGTGAGAGCTTGTCCTACTCCTTACAGTACATTTGCTAAGTACACAGTTTCTCTTCCTCTGCAATGCACAGTCTCCTCTACTTTACATCCAGCTTTTACCTGCCTATCTCTCTGCTTAAGAGGCTTGATCTGTTTTCATGTCAAAGAATACATGGCAACTATCTTGAAGTGGGAGAGACCAACATTGTTGGTGGACCTCCAAGCAACATTGACTGAAGGCTAGCTTACTTGCCTACTCCCAGGGTATCTGGATTTGGGCTGCTCCTAGAAGAAAAGAATTCAATGTGTCTGCGCTCCCCATGCACCATGCAAAGTTGAGGAGTTTGTTTATCAGCTGAGGCTATAGCTCTGCAGGGGCGGGTCATAGATAAGGCCACTCTTAAAGCAAGGGCACCAAAGCATTAGTGTTGTAGGTGCTGATACCATAACGGGGGTGGCCCCAACAGCCATGATCCTGAGGCTCTAGCATTGCAAGAGCAGAACATGGGCTGGGGCATTTAGCTTTTGGGTTCCAGTGCGGCAAGGGTAAGAAAGAAACTTGAAAGGAGAAAATGATTAAGTCAGTTTGAAAACAGGATCTGGTTTAGGCCCTAGCTTAGTCAGTCTCAAAAACAACGCAGCAACAATTCTACCAGCGCTCCATATGTCCACCCCTGCCCCTAGGAGACAATCATATACAACTAAAACAAGTTTTCAGACTTAAAAGCCATATTGTCCCTGTGTAGAAGATAATCAGGAGCCTTATTTACTTAAATTCCAACAGTTTGTCCTTTTTAATGCTACTCCATTAGTCATAGTAGGCTCAATGTCCTACAATGTATTGGTTTCTCGGTGCAATGTGTGGAGCAGAGTGGCTTAATGTGGAGTAGGGCAGCTAACTAGTAGAAATAATACAGCCTCTACATAGAGTGCCCCAGTGTGAGCCAGTGTGCTCCAATACAGCTGATCCATATTTATTGGATGTTTTTGAAATGGCTCAGACTGGCGCACTCAAAACATGCACTTCTGATGAAAAATGTTGTTTTTAATAACTGATGTAAAGCAATAAACAAGCACAACATGCAGAATAATCCACCCATTATATCCTATTGAGGAAGCAAGCTTCGTGCCAAAAAACAGGCTCACTGATAAAGCTGCACTGCTGTTTCACACTACTTCGCTGATGGGAAAGTTTTGATAAATGCAGTTTGTATGCGCAAACGGGGAGTGTAGGAGAAGTGACTTCTGAGGCTCAGGATTTTGAAGGTTGTGTGGCGAAGGTGGGGGGTGGATCTCGAAGCAGACTCCCCCCAACACGGGCAGCAGAAGTTTTGCTGATTTGGGATGCCGCTCACACTGCCTGTATTTGGGATGCCGCTCACACTGCCTGTAATGTGGGGTATGTAATGGGGGATTCTGCACAGTGTCTGTAATGGGGAGATTGGGAGGAGGTATTTTAGCACACCATTTGGTTCAGAACATTGTTTTCTTACTTTTCTCCTCCAAATCCTTGGTGCGTCTCATGGGCAGGTGCATTTTATGGTGTGAAAAATATGGTAAATGTTATTGTTAAATAGTCCTAAAGTCTGGGATAATCCACCAACTCCTTACTAGATTGGTACTAGCCATCTACTACCACCTTAATAATTAATCAATTAATTAATCAATAATTAATCAATTTCCAAAAATTAAAAAAAAAAAAAAAAATTTTTAACCAGAAAAATAGATATCATGTTTACATAAGTTACTTTAAAACCATACAGTGATACAATTTCCAAAAAAGGTGTGTCTTATTTAGTGGATGTTTCAAAATCTTGTCGGACTCCTCAAATAGGTTTTGTGTAAGCTTCCTCAGGGAGGAATAAGTTCAGCTAGATTTTCCTATACATTTTCATCTACTTTTGGAAGTCAGCTTCAATGAAATCTATTTTGCATTGTGATCCTTTATATATGTGTTCTTAATTGACATTCAGTAGGGGAGCGGGCTCTGCTCTTCAATCCTCAGATTTTTGTTATTAAATTAGCCTCTGAATGAGGTCTTCAATCAGCCCGTATCCAGTCCTCTGATATTCACGGGGAGGCCGATTCATTAATAGCGCCAGGTAGCGACAGATGAGCGCCAGTAGCGTGATTTTCACAGCGCCAGCTAGTATTCGCTGTGCTTGGCCGGGGTTTGCTTGTTGACAGCGACTCAGTCGGTGTGCGGTAATGTTGAATACGGGGTTAGGGGTCGCTGTTTCACAGGTTCCGCGTTGTATGGGTGCGCCTGACAGCGAATGGCCAGAGCGAACGGCTTGCTGCAGATTCATTAAAAAATCACGCTCAAAAATTTCTCACGCTGTGAATTCCTTGTTTAAACCCCAGAGCGCTGGCGGCGATGTGTGTAAAGTAGTTTTTAACCCCCAAACAACCTTTTTTTTTATATGTAAAAATTATACAAGTTTTTCTAAACATTTTGTAATATGAATACATTAATATCAGACCTGTAATATCAATTCTGCACATTTTTTTTTTTTACTTTAAAAAAGAAAACCTAACATTGCAGAAGTGGTCACAGAATTTTTGACATTAAAAAAAAAAAAAAAAAAAAACAGTAATAGCAATTAATTATGATTATTTAAAGATTGCTCCATTGAAATGCATTGGACCACGCCAGTGATGGGATTAGCAGCGGCGCTGTTCGTTGCAGTCGGCTACATGATGAATCCCGCACTAGTTGACGCTCTTGCCGGCGCTAGCCTCATTTAGCGTGATAAATGCGTCATTGTGACCGCCGCTGGGCGTACTTGATTCGGTAGCCGCCGATAGCTGGCGGTACCTGGCGCTCGTCAGACACTACCTGGCGCTAGCCCTTGATAAATAAGGCCGAAAGTCATCTCCCTCCTCCCCTTCCTCTTACTGTGCCATTCATTTTTTTTTTTTTTAAGTTCTTATTTGCATTTAACCAGACAGAAAAGACAAATTCCATTGCAATATGGTGCCGCAGGCACCCATTATCAAAATGGCAGTCAAACAACACTGACACCATTCACACAGCTTTCACACCAGACGCGTGTCTTGACAGATACATGTGAGTCTCGATTAGAGACCCAGGGAAGTGATGGCTGCTGGCTATACATTTGGGCGCACATATCTCCCGCAGTTTTAATTCTAGTTCTCCCCCCCCCCCCCCCTCCATACTGACTAGTTTCCAACTCTCACGCATATCCAACTATATCAGAGATCATAGTTATACTGCCTCAATAGAGGTATTCCTCCCCACCCTAGCTCAGTCGTCTTCTGACGCTGACTCCTGAGACTGAACCCCCCCCCCTCTCAGCATATGTCAGCTTATACATGGCGAGTTTCTGATTGACTAATCTCTTCCCTGCTTGTACTGACGGTTTCGCCGGGTGTCTCCAATTTAACAGTATGCATTTCCGGGCGTAGAAAAGCAGCAGCCAAAGCAGTGATTTCAGTGCTCTGAGCTCTGATAGCGGCTCGACCACACCAAGAAGGCATAGCAAGACCGATCCCCTGATCCGAATTCCAATTACTTTACTAATTAAATCCATCACACCCTTCCAGAAGCCCCTAAGAATATCACATGACCAGATTACATGTATCCAAGTGCCACATCCCCTCTCACACCTAGGCCTCGTGTCACTGTCCAACAAACCCATTCTGTGCAGACGGACCAGGGTGATATACGCCTGATAGATCCACTTGGTCTGAATCAGCCTGTCTCTCGCCTCGACCACCGACGAGTGTAAATTTTCCAGTATCTTCTCCCAATCATCCTGGTCTAGGTTTTGGTCTAAGGCCTGCCATTTTGCTTCTATTTTGCTCCTGGGGGACTCCAGTTCGCCTAGCAGGCATTTGTATAATGTGGATACTGATTTCTCAAGGTCCGTTTCTCTGACCACATATTCCACCCTTGACACCATGACCCTCGGGTCTTCCCTATGGAACTGCACACGCAGGGCGTGCCTGATTCGCAAGTAGCGGAAGAAGTTCCTGTGGGAAAGGCTGAACTTCTCTCTGATTTGCTCGAAAGACATGAGTACCCCATTCTGATATAACTGCCCTACCCGATGGATGCCTTTCCTAGTCCAGAACTGTGGGTCCTGAATGGTCCCAAGCTCCGGTAGTCTAGGGTTGCCCCAGAGGGGGATAAAGGGAGACCAATTTCGGCCCTCAGCAGGGTTTATTCCTAGTTTGGCCACTCTTTCCCAGACATTGCAAACCTTCCATATACACGTGGTCGCCTCCCGTACCCCTCTCGTACCTCCATAGACCAAGGTGGACAGTCGCCCAGGGGAACCTAGCACCGCTGCCTCCAGACACACCACTGGGTTGTCCTTTGGCTGGCATATCCACCAATGGGCAAAGAAAAGTTGGGTGGCATAAAAGCACATTTGCATAAACGGCACCACAAGCCCCCCCTGTGTCTATTTGCGCTTTCATTATTTGTCTGTTCAACCGTGGTGGGGACTGCCCCCCATATAAAGTTAAATATGGTTGTCTCTAGTACCCTGAAATGGGAGGCTGGAAGCAGCACCGGTGAGGCCTGATATATGTACAGAAATTTTGGAAGGAAGATTATCTTGTATATGTTGATCCTGCCCATGGCCGATAGCGGGAGACCAGCCCACTGAGTGACTCTTTGCTTCAATTTTGATATGACTGGAGAAATGTTGAGGGGAATAAATTCACTTGGTTGCGTGGTGATCATGATTCCTAGATACTTAAACTGTCGGACCACCCTCAGCTGGGATCTCGAGGATATGTCCGTAGGGTCATGCTCATCTACAGGCATTAAACTTGACTTATCCCAATTAATTTTCAGGCTCGAATCTCCCAAATGCCCCAATGGTGTCTAGTGCTGTTGCCAGTGACTCCTGACTATCCGCCAGATATAGTAGGGTATCGTCTGCATAAAGGGAGATCTTTTCCTCCACCTCCCCCTCTCCCATCTTCCACCCAGTGATAGTTGGAAAGTTTCTAACGATAATCGCCAACTGTTCAATGGCCAGAGCGAACAGTGATGGCGAGAGTGGGCATCCCTGCCTGGTCCCTCTGCCTAGTACAAAAGAATCAGAGTAGCATCCGTTGACCCACACTCTGGCAGTTGGACGCTCATATAAAAGTTTGATATATTTTATGAAGTTTTCAGGGAGCCCGAATCTAGCCAGCACCGCCCCTAGATAGGCACACTCAGTTGAATCAAAAGCTTTCTCATTATCAAGCGATGCTACTGCCTGACTCCCACAGTTATCATGCACAATCTGAAGGTTTGACATTAATCTGCGCAGGTTTATTCCTGTGGTACGCCCCGGCATAAACCCAGATTGGTCCGGCCCAATCAGTTGCAGTATGACCCTGTTTAACCTAATGGCCAATATTTTGGCCAATATTTTTGCGTCTTGATTAAGTAGGGAGATGGGTCTATATGATGCACAGGCATCAGGGGGCCTCCCCTCTTTGTAATTAAGAACCACGTGCGCTTCCTGGAATGAGGCCGGGAGGCTTTCACTTTCAAGCGCCAGTTTCAGTACCTCCCAGAGTCTAGGGGCTATTTGCTCCAGCTCCTGTTTGTACCACTCGGCCGGCATCCCGTCAGGACCAGGTGCTTTCCGTCCAGAGAGAGCCCTTATTGCATTTGTGACCTCCTCCACAGTGATGGGTAATTCAAGGGTCTCCTGAGCCTCTGTGGCAACACAGGGAAGTCAATTTGGTCTAAATACTGTAGTTCTCTAATTCCTCTACCCTATAGATGGATTTTGAGTATAAGACCGAGTAGTACTCCAGGAACCACTGCACAATTTTCCCACCTTCTGTTACTGCTTCTCCCGACTCTGATAACAATACTATTGGATTTGGCCTCAGCTCTCGCTAAGTAGGCCAGGATCTTGCCGATCTTGCCTTTTTTGTCCCCTTTCTCAAAGATTGTTGCCTGTTTGTATAGCAGTAGCTTCCTAGCGGAGTCAGACAGCAGCAAAATATATTCCCGTTTTAGAGTCGTCAGCGTCCCTACCATCGGCCGAGGCGACAAATTTCTCTTCCGCTGCAGCTAGTTTATTTTCCAGATCAGCCCTTTCTTTTCCTGCCTTGCATGACTGCTTTGAAAGCGTCCCATCTTACCCTGACGGAGGTTTCATCTGCGTTGCACTCCCAAAAGGTCTCAGCAGAGGCCAACAGGTTATCTTTAACTTCAGGGGTCTCCAACCACAAAGGGTTTAGGGTCCAACCCACCCGACTTCCTCTTTCTTGTGATAACCCGACCACTGTTAATAAGGGCGAGTGATCCGAGATGCCTCTCGGAAGATAACTACAAGTCACTACATTAACTAGAAGATCAGGTGATGAAAACGCGAGGTCAATCCTGGACAGGGATCTATGAGTTGCCAAGTGGCAGGAGTAGGCTCTATCATTGGGGTGTTTCCACCTCCAGAGCTCCTGCAAGCCTAGTGCCTCGGCCCAGGATGCCAGCTGCGTCCTTGGGCCAGGATTCCTGTCCAGTCGATCCACCACCACATCCAGTACCATGTTAAAGTCCCCCATCAGCAGTACCGGGGCAGGAGGGTAATTTACCACTTTCTCCATAATTCGGTGTAAGACTTGAATACAGAAAGGCGGAGGAATATATACACCCACAATGATTATGTCAGTGTCCATGAGCTTGGCATGAAGGATCACATAGCAACCCTCCCGGTCCGTCTGCACAGAATACAACACAAACGGGGTTCCCTTGGAGATCAGCACGGAGACCCCCCTGTAGTAGGCAGAGAAGAGCGCATGGAAGGAGCTCTGAACCCAAGGTTTCTTAAGCGCCAGACCTCTCTGCCCCACCAAGTGAGTCTCCTGGAGGATCACTACGTTTGGTCTATATCTTTTAATGAACTGAAGGACAGTGGCCCGCTTGATCTTATCATTTAACCCCCGGACATTCCAGGAAAGGAGTTTACATTCACCCATTGTCGTCGCACCAGGTTCAGATCATAAGGCCGGGGCTGTCGCTCCCCCAAGTACACCATCACTCCCTCCCATGCTTCCCTCGCTTTCAGGGTCCTGTTACCAGACAACACACACGCTCCAACACAAAGACAACTTAAACAGATAAAGTAGATAACACTATACACTAAACAATAATCACAAGTCCCATTTCCCCCCACCCTGCTCCACCACCCCCTCAACTTTGGCGAGCATCATACCCTCCCAACAAAGCAAAACAACAAGGTGTAACTAGTTGCAACTGGGGTGCATGAACCTGTCGTCTATGGGGCCTGCAACATAGGATCACCAATAAACTGTACAGGCCGCCTAGCTGCCTTAGGTTCCCAAGGTGGCATGAAGGCTTTTAGGAAAAAGCGGATAAGGAGGCAATAAGAACAAAAAGAGGGGGGGGGGGGAAAGGGCAGGGAAACAACCAGGACAGACAAAGAGGACGGATTGCGAGGGGGAAGGGTTGGGCAGGGGGGGTTGGGAGGGGCCAACATGCCATGGGAATCCGGAGCCAGCGCCTCTGTAGCATACAAACCAGGACACATTGGTAACTTGGGCAGCAAATCAGAGCTCATCAGCTTCCATTAACTTTAGAACCAACAAACAGAACTAGCCTCCGTTTTGACAGCATCAAACAAAGAGCCCAGCAGCAGCGCTACCAGGAACACGGCGGGGCCGAGCGCCCCCCATCAGGCGGCCGGCAATTGCACTAAACGCAGGTACATTTGGATTTCAGCTTTCTCCTACCTTCCTTCTCCCAGTCTGTTAGGCCCCAGGCAGAGAGTCCAGCCACGCATTGGCTTCCTCAGCAGATGTAAAGAATTTGGTGGCTTCTCCATCCTGCACACGCAAGCGCGCCGGGAACATCATGGAGTATTTGATTTTCCTTTTCCCAAGCCGCTCCCTTACACCATTGATGGATCACCGCATCTTTTGTACCTCCGAGGTGAAGTCCGGGAAAAACGATAACCGCGCGTTGTCAAAGGTCACCGCCCCCTTCACTCTCGCGGCAGCCAGGATAGCGTCTCTGTCCTTGTAGTGGAGGACTTTAAATATAAAGGGTCTTGGAGGGGTCCCTGGAGGGAGGGGTCTCATGGGGATCCTGTGTGCTCTTTCCACCGTGAAGAATCTGGTTAGGTTCACCGGGGCCAGGGTCTCTCTTATGAGGCTCTTGACAAACTGCTTGGGGGAGGCTCCCTCTGCTTTCTCGGGCAGACCCAGTATTCTTACATTGCTCCTCCGGTTCCTATTTTCGGCATCTTCGGCCCTCCCCATCAGAGTGGTCACCTGCCTCCTCAAAGTTGCAAGTTCTCCCGTCTGAGTGGCCATACGGTCCTCCGCTTCTCCAATCCTCCCCTCCGCCTCCCCTGTACGGTCTCGGATTTTATCCAGGTCGTGGCGGACGTAATTGAATTGTTCTTGTAGGGTGTCAAATGTAGGGTGTCAAATTTAGCCGTAAGTAACCAAAAAAGAGGGATAAGCACTGACCAAATTGATGAAACAATATAATGTTATAATGAAGTGTGGGGTGCCACACTTATCTGTCAGCAGCCCTGGTGAAGTGGAAATCTAACTCCACGCAATGGGTCGTCTGGCCGTTCCTCTGGGGGACCCAATGGCTCCTATGATGATGTAAAGGTGATGTAATTTTTTGATTTCATATTGTTCATATAGATTGGTTATATCTGACCAGCAGCTGCCTGCTACAACAGCAGGTGATTATTCAACACATTATACTTTTATATAAATTTACATGGTTTAGTTCACTAGTATTGTATATAGCACACTGACACTTTATATTCTAATGCTTACTATACACAATGCACTTTTATTGATATTTTTTCTGCGCACAGCCAGCATTTTTGGGGCTGACTGCTCACATATGTAAGACTTCCTTTGTCTGCTGGTCTTTAATTAATTGTTTAACAAATTGATTCATTGATATAATAATATGAACAATTGATACAGTTTGAGAGCCTGTTTGTTAGGGATCCCCTGGCGAGATGTGTAGATGTTTTTAAATTTTGTCTTGTGGTTTGTGCCTTTTTGTGAGCTTTAATAAATTTGATACAAGTTTTACATTTTGTTGTGGAGAGTGCAGATCTCTTACTCTTTGTGTCTCTTGTGGGGAACTCCCAGATCCCCCAAAACTCTTTACAAATTTAGCCGTAAGGGCGCTCTGGCACGAGACAATGGCCGCCAATATAGCTGCAGTGTCCGGGTTAGAGGGCTCCTGCCTGACCCCGTGCGGTCTACATCAATAGCGTACTACAAGTGACCACAACCCATTTACGCTTCTTATTACACCTCCATAGGTGAGGGCCCGGCAATAGGCCTTGGACCGGCTCCTTGTCTGGATAAGCTTGGTGCTGCTATCAAATGCACAGATTCCTTGCTGTAGGGGGACTTCAGCCCAGAGCAGTGGGGGCGAGGAGAAAAAGCAAGACCCCACAGGGGGGTATCCCAAATGGAGATCACAGGGAACCCGCTGACAGGGGCACCAGCAATGAGATATAGGCAGAGGGGTCAGCGTCCGGCACACTACAGCTGCAGATTTTCCCAAATATAGGACGCTACTGGGCCTCCCTATTGGCCTTGATCCAGTGCTGGTGTATAGAGGGGCTTAACTTGTGTGGGAGCTGCGATGCTGCTAGTGCAGTAAAAGATATGAGGGTTAACCCTGTGAGGTGAGCACTATCACCCCTCTTCACTTTTCCACCTCATCCTCAGCCCTTCCATCTTAGCCCCCGGTCAGGCTATTTGCGGGGATCTAGCAATGGCTTTACAGTAGGCTGCCCTCATTTAAGATTACAGGGCCCTCCACTTCACCCCTCACATGGGATCCAAGATGGTGTCCGGTCGCAGTCCTTCGCTGGCTCCCGATCGATGTAGCTCTCTTCAGCGGGGAGGCGCCACCAGCAACTCGGGCACCTCTCCCCACTTCACCGCCGCAGCCCAGGGCAAAACGCAGCTGTGGACCGAGCGCCGCCGCCTCTCCCTCGCTCCCCGCCGCAGCACGTGCTGAAGGGGGAGTCCTGTGGCTGTCCTCAGGCACCCGACCGGTGCGGATTTCTCTTCCGCGGGCATGTGCCGTCTGCACGTGAGGCACCTCTCCTCACTCCACTGCCGCAGCCCAGTGCAGAGCCGAGCCGCCACCGTCCTCCGCTCACCGAGCGCCGCCGCCGCCTTCCCTCAGCTCCTCACCGCAGCAAGTGTACGGGGAGAGCCTCCGCCGCAGATGATTCTTCAGGCTCGATCCCTCAGTCAGGGAGAGCCATGGAGGGAACAGGCTGCCCCAGTCCCGCCAAAAAACAGGTATTTTATCAGGATGTAAGTGCAGAGCCCCAGTCAAACACGTCCTCTCAGGTCGCCATCTTGGCCACGCCTCCCACTGTGCCATTCTTAATAATATTAGGAAGTGTTGTTTGTTGCACTCAGGGGCAACATCCCTTTGAATGGCTCACACAGTAAGCACTCCAAGAAATGCAGCGCTATGCTGGGTGCAGAGTAGGGATCTATCAGCAGATGTTTCAGCACAGGATATAGACTGATATCTAGGATTTTTTTTATAGAGACAGACAGATTCACAAACTAAAGTGACACGTACCTAATTACTATATTTACTATACTGTCATTCATCTTTTATTTAAAGAAATATTGTCATAAAAAGATGCAGTGCTGCAAAGAGAACAACCCTAAACTCAAGTGGTAAGCAGTATCATAATTACTATGGCCTTGATTCCGTAAGCGTTAAAAAAATTCTCGCGGTAGTAAAAAAATTCTCTTTATGAGAAAAAAGCATGAGAATTTCACTTTTTCTGAACCACTATCTAGAAAGACAAGGAAAGTCTAAACGGAGTAAAAAGTTCACAGCTTAAAAAAATGCCTTTGCCTTTCATTGTCTTCCTCATGCTTTTTTCTCTTTTACTACCATGAGAATTTTTTTTTAACTGTTACTGAATCAAGGTCAATATGTTAAATAATGCACCAACCAATATGCATATATATGACGTGCCCAGTCCCTCATTAGTTTAAATCTAGATAGTGAGGCTGCACTACTCCATATTATGTTGCTGATTTACTAACCGATTTGTCATTATTCGTGCGCATTCATGGATTTCGCTGCAGTTCGGCAGCTTAGGCCAAACCATTTTCCAGCCCAGCAAAATGCAGAGAAACCCAGCAAAACACCAGCAAATATTGAAGTTCTTCGTTACAAATATAGCTCTGCCAGAATTATGCTATGTCGCAGCACACACAGTGAACTAAATAGAGAGCAAAAATCTCTGAATGTCGTAAATCAGGCCCTATAATATATATCAACTCCAAACTCAATATTTGACAATTAGTAGCTAATTGTCCTTGTCTGTATTATATGTTGGCCTCTTCAATAAATCCAGTATATTTATAAAATGAAGTATTAGAGCCTCACTAGGTCTATGCTTTTATTGCGCTATCCAGATTTTATAAAGAACTTTCATCATTCAGCAATACAAAATGTAAATGTGACACAACTACTTTTCCACTTTTGCATGTTTTTACTAAAAAAAGCAAAAAGCACAATGTGTTCTGGGCTTTATGATGGTGCAAATGCATCTAGTCAGCTAAATAATTGAATTTCATTGGATTGTTCAATTATGATTTACAAAAGAGAACTAAGAGGACTATCAATATTTGTTTCAAAAATAATCTGGCAGGATGGATAAAGCAGAGAGACTAGGTTTTCAGATGAGAGGTAAACAGTTTACATATTACGATCCCTGCATTGTTCTCAACGCGTCTGACAGTCAAACCAGTCATCACCATGCACACAGGGGACATGGAAAAGGCAATGACCATTGTGGTTGTGTAAAAATAGCAATAGCATAATGTTTGAATTCAGCTTACAGAGGCCCATTTGGGATTGAAGACGGGAGGAGGTTATACTTTCAGCAGGGAAAGTTATAACTAGAGATGAGCGAACTTTTGAAAAATTCGATTCGACTGATTCGCCGAATTTTCAGACAAAAATCGGTTCGACCTGAATTTATTCGCGATGAATTGCTATTAAAAACGGCTATTTCTGAGCCTCCTAGAGCCTCAATAGGGTTGTAAACCATTCTGCCTTGCTGTAACACTCATAGGACGCATGCTGGGTTAGTGAAATAATACTGTAAATAATTATCAAATTCAGATCGGAGGCATCGCTAATAGAATCGCAAAGCGGCACAATTGCAGAGAGTTGAGGTGGCATCACTATGAGGGGCCCCTATAGTGTCTGAAAAACACACCCTGGAGCTGGCAGCAGCAGGAGCCCAAAAATTAACTGAATCACACCCTGGAGTTGCAAGCAGCAGCTGCAGGAGCCCAAACATTGCTTTAAAGAGACACTGGAGTTGGCTGCAGGAGCCCAAAAAATTAATGAATCACACCCTGGAGTTGCAAGCAGCAGGAGCACAAACATAGCTTGAAAGAGACATTGGAGTTGGCAGCAGGAGCCCAAAAATTGGATGAATCACACCCTGGAGTTGCAAGCAGCAGCAGCACAAACATTGCTTTAAAGAGACACTGGAGTTGGCTGCAGGAGCCCAAAAAGTGGATGAATCACACCCTGGAGTTGCAAGCAGCAGCAGCCCAAACATAGCTTGAAAGAGACACTGGAGTTGGCAGCAGGAGCCCAAGAATTGGCTGAATCACACCCTGGAGTTGCAAGCAGCAGCCCAAACATAGCTTGAAAGAGACACTGGAGTTAGCAGCAGGAGCCAAAAAATTGGATGAATCACACCCTGGAGTTGCAAGCAGCAGCAGCAGCAGGAGCCCAAACATTGCTTGAAAGAGACACTGGAGTTGGCAGCAGCAGGAACCCAGAAATTGGCTGGAAGGCACCCTGAAGTTGGCAGCAGCATAAGCAGGAGCCCAAACATTCCTTGAAAGACACCCTGGAGTTGGCAGCAGCAGGAGGCCAAAAATTGTCTGGAAGGCACACCCTGAAGTTGGCATCAACAGGAGCCCAAAAATTAGTCTAAAGACATATAAATATGTTTTGCACCATTTGGAAAGTGTAAAATGTGGCACCATGCTGAATCTAGTCACATGCATCAGCCATTGGTGGGTGGAAATCCTGGCTGATCCATCCCTGATTCATTTTGACAAAGGTGAGTCTCTCCACATTTTTAGTTGATAGATGAGTTCTCCTCGCCGTAACTATGGCCCCCGCCGCACTAAACACCCGCTCAGATGGCACGCTACTGGCCGGGCAGGACAGCTTTTTCCAGGGCAAACTCTGCTAGTTGCGGCCACAAGCCAAGTTTGGCTGCCCAGAAGTCCAGCGGATCCTCAAGGTGTGTTGGCATGGTCATGTCAAGGTATGACATGACCTGCTGGTTGAGGTCCTGCTCCAGGTCTTCCTGCTGCTCATGAGTAGCCTCACTATGCGGGTGTAGAAAGCTACTCATTAGCGACTGAAGACTGAGGCTGCTGCTGATGGAGCTGCTGCTCCTGCCAACCCCCCCCAGCAGCCATGGCAGTGGAAGGTGAGCGCAGAGCACCCCCCGAGTCAGACCTGCGATAGTATGGACCATGGCGCAGATAGACATCGGCCAACTGACTACGCAGAATGTCTTTGTAGTAGTTCAGTTTGTCCTCCCTCTCGGCGGGTTTAAAAAATGCCCCCATTTTGTGCCGGAAGCGAGGGTCCAATAAGGTGGACAGCCAGAAGTCATCCCGCCGACAAATGGAAACAATTCTGGGGTCACTACGCAAGCACGTGAGCATGCTTCCTGCCATTTGCACAAGTGACTCGGAGGGACTACCTGTCTCCATCTCCACTGCATACTGCCACGGTGTGTCCTGGTCCTCTGTCTCGCCTTCCTCCAAAACCCTCTAGCTCCTCTGGCTGCTCCTCCTCTCCTGTCCGCTGACTAGATAATCCAGCCATTTCGCCAAGCCTAAACTGTGTTTCACTGGGCAACTCCTCCTCCTCTTCCTCCTCCAGTTCAGCTCCAATGGGGTTCATGTGGCCGTAAGATGTAGACACCATGTCTCCAGTGCCCTGACCACCCATGGTTTCCAACATGTGCTGTAGTACATGAAGCAGTGGAATCACGTCATTCATCCCGTAATCCTGCCGACTGACAAAGTGGCTTCCTCAAAGGGCCTGAGCAAACGGCAGGTGTCGCGTATGAGCAGCCACTGGTTGACATTGAAGTTACACAGGGGAGTCCCCCTATCCGCTTGGATCATCAGGAAATCCGTTATGGCTTTTCTCTGTTCATATAATCGGTCCAACATGTGAAGGGTGGAATTCCAACGGGTGGAAACATCGCAAACCAGACTATGTTGGGGGCTACCGTTCTGGCGCTGTAGCTCAAGAAGGGTGTGTTTGACGGTGGCTGAAGTGCATGCAAAGTTTCCTTGAAGTTGTTAGGATGTCTTGCAGATGGGGGGGAAGACTTCAGAAACCACTTGACAACCAGATTGAAGATGTGAGCCATGCAGGGGGCATGGGTCAGGCTTCCTTGGCGCAGCGCTGACAAAATGTTCTTCCCATTGTTGGTAACCATAATTCCCATTTTAAGTTTTCTTGGAGTAAGTCATGTTTGGATTTCCTGATGAATAAATGTAAGCAGTTCCTCCCCTGTGTGACTCCGTTCGCCAAGACAAACCATGTGAAGCACAGCGTGACACCTCCATGCCCTGCACCACATGGTAGACTGGAGGGGTACTGAGACTTGAGCCTACAGTGGAGGGTGAGGAGATGGCGGAGGATGAGGAGGCCGAGTCGCACGGTGTCACAGGCCCAATGGGCAGGGAGCAAGGAGGCCGAATCGGCGTGACCTGTCCAAGTTGCTGCTGCTGCTGCAAAGGGACCACATTCACCCAGTGGGCCGTAAACGACATGTACTGTCCCTAACCGTAGTTACAGCTCCAGACGTCGGCGCTGCCATGCACTTTGCTACACACGGACAGGCTCAAGAACTGGCCCACCTTCTGTTCAACAAAAGTGTGCAGCGCTGGTACTGCCTTCTTGGCAAAGAAATGACGGCTTGGGACTCTCCACCTCGGCTCGGCACAAGCCATCAGTTCTCTGATGCAGGGTCCACCACCTGCAGAGTCCACCACCTGAAAAGGGAGCGACTGCAGCACCAGCAACTTGGACAGGAGCACATTCAGCTTCTGCGCCGTAGGATGAGTGGGCGCATACTGCTGTCTCTTGGACATGGCTTCGCTGATGGATTGCTGGCGGGATGCATGACTTGGAGGAGGAGCAGGAGCGACAGAGGATGGGTATGACGCACAGCTGCCTTCGGCTGAGGTGCTGGAGCCTTGGCTGGCAGAAATTGGGAGCGGCGTGCCACTTGGTGAGGAAGCAGGCTGGACCACCTCTTCGGAGCCTCGGTTCTCCCAGCTCGCTTTATGGTGATGCATCATATGTTGACGCAGGGCCGTGGTGCCAACATTTGGGCCCTGGCCACGCTTCACCTTCTGCCTACATATCTTGCATGTGGCCATGTTACCCTCCTGCGGATGCTTCAGAAAAACTGCCACACTGCCGAGTAGCTACTTTTCCCACCAACAGGCCGCACTGATTCACTGCTACTGTCGCCAACTCCAGGAACCCCTGCTCCACTACCTCCCGATAAGGTAGCCTGCCGCGCAGCAGGTGCTCGGCCCCGGCCCCGTTTGGCTCCAGGCTTTACAATTGCGCCCCCATGCTGACTGCCAAGCATGCTGCTAACACCTTGCTGCCTCAGCTGCTGACTCCGGGGCAACCTGCACCCCTCTTCTCCTGATGATGACGATGAAGCCCCTTCATCACCCGGCTCCTAAGTGCGATCGGCTTCATCATCATCATCATCATCTTCATCATCATCACAGCGTTGTGGCTGCACGTCACTGATGTTCTCGGTTTCCTCAACAGTGTCTGGCGCAGGAGCTGGAACGCTCGCAACACCCACGACACTGTCCACATCACTATTTGCCTGCCTAGCTAAAGAAGCCACCTCCATTTCTTGGCTGGGCAGTAGCTGCTGACTGTCCTCTATCTGATCGTCCTCACTAAAGAGTGGAGCTGAACCCAAAGCATAGGATACGTCGCTGGGGGAGGGAACGGCGTAGGACAGAGGCAATGGGAGGACAGGGACTGCTCTCGGGGCATGCCAACTCAGGGTTGTGTCAGAGGAACCTACTGACCCTAGACTGGGGGTCTCAGATGTAACTTGTGATGTGGATGAGCGCGTTAACCAATCTACCACGGCAGATGCGTTACTGGTGGAGACACGACCGCTAGCAAATACTGGCAGTTCAGGTCTCTCACCGTGACTCTTGCTGCCACTCGCTCCTAGTCTGCTGCGACCTCTGCCTGCTGAATCTTGGCCTCTGCCACTCCTCTTTGAACATCCTGGCACTTGTCTGCCTGACATTTTTATGTATTTGAAATGCGCAATAGGTATGATAAAAAATGTGTTTACTTTAAAAAGAAGCTAAATAAAGTGAGGGACTGCTTCTCTGCACCATATACTATACTATACGATACCCTGTGGCCTAGTGTTTTGGCAGCAGACCAAAAACCAATTCAAAATGCAATACTTTGATTCAGCTGAGGAAGGATCAACAAGCGTATTTAGTATAACAGATAGGCTGCTAAGTGCAGGTTTGGGATACCCAGGTGGGCTGGTGTTTTTTTGGTTAAAGGCAGACCAAAAAATATTTAAACTAATCCAGTTATATATTATGATAAATGCTTGTGTGTAACAGGGTTAAATAAGCCACTGCATAGATGGCATGCACAGTGGCAAGGCAGATTTACAGCACAAAGAACTGAAATTGAATTGAAAACTAATCTGGCTATTGAAGAAAAAAACATTTTCACTGTCACTTCTAAGCTGTCCTTTGCTGGATGGTTCCGTTTTTTTCCGATCTTTCCCTGGCTCTGTCTACCTCTCTGTCTGCCTCCCTGACTCTCCCTACCTATCTCTAACTCTCTGTCCCTGTCTCTAACTAGCTGTGCTCTGGCCGCAATGCAAGGCTGAAATGCGCACAAGCAAGATGGCCGCTGCTTTATTTAGCACGGTGACGTCACCGGGCTTCCTGGCTGCTGATGGGCTGCATGTGACTTACCCATGATACCTTGCCCCAGGGGGTATGTCTGGACATGTTCATCCACCATTTTAGAATGCCTGTAATTGAAATAAATGGAGTTTAAAGGAAAACTTCGATCGAATCGCGGGGAAATTCGGATTCGTTCAGAATCGAATTTTCCATGAAATTCTGAACGAATCCGGGTTCGTCCGGATCGATTCGCTCATCCCTAGTTATAACCAATTTTAAATTCTGTTTGCAGAGTGTTATCCTGGGACTCCTGAGGAATCACAGAAACCTAATCATATTCAGTAATCACTATTGTCCCATTGATATTACATTTTCTGGTAAATTAACTTTTCTGGGAACCAGACAATAAAACGTTTCCAAAACTGGATCATAGTATATATTTTACACGTCCAGTATCTGCCAGTTTCCTCCAGCCTAAAGTGGATCAATAGTCAAGGCTACACACGGGAGGTTTGGGGGATGCATACTCCCAGGTGTAGTAAAACCAAACAAATCAATAGGACCGGCACTCCAGTTAGTGGTGAAAAATGCTTTATTTTCATGCAAATATTCCAATGCATTCCAATATCAACCAACGTTTCGGGGGTCAGAAGCCCCCTTTGTCAAGGCTCTATAAACAAGCTAAAATCAAGCTCTTTCCACCTGAGCTAGCATAATTTACTAACATGACATGGAAACCCAACAGAGTTTTTTGAATGGCTCCCAAAGTGGACTTATCTTAGCCAAGGCCGGCAGTGGAAATTCCAGTGCCAGATTTTAGGGCCAGATGAGTAAGTGCAAAGTTCCAATTTGGGATGCCCCGCTGTGTGAACCCCACTCAAGCACACAATCACTTACCTTATTGACAGTCCCACGCCACAACTGCATCCCTGACATCCCTGTAGCTGAGGCACACTCCTGCACCCAGCCCTTTAGACAGTCTTGGGGCAGTAGCGCTGCAAACTGCAGGGAAACCAAGCATATAGCCACTCCCACTCTCTATGCTGGTGCTCTGTTCAAAACAACTCTATGCTTTGCATTAGTATGAACATCATAAAGCGCTTATTGGATGAGTCTGCACATGCACCAAAGAAATGGCGGAAAGGTGAGTTTTGTGGGCGATCTAAGGGGTTTCAGACTGCGGGGCATCCCAAATCAGGATGTCCCAGGTAAATGGACCATCAGGCAAGTGAAAATCTTAGTGATAGGTCCACTTTAATTTTAAATTCTGAAATGATTAACATGATATCATCAAAAGGTGGGCTAAGCCTAAAAAAATAAAATTTGTGAAGGTATCTCAAAATATGTATTTCTATTGCTTTCATTTAATATGAACACCTCAAGATCACTAACCTGTCCTCTTACATCCCAAATGATGTGTCTGCTGTTGTCCTGTAGTAGTAAGCTGGCATTCCAACTATAGTCTTTCAGTTTTGCTTTCACATTAGAAACAGTGGCGGTGACCACAGAAAACAATTTAGCTTAAAACATTGGAAATTGGTGGCCATCATAAATTAGGCCTCAGATGATTAGCTTGACCTCTTCTGTTCTGCTCTGCTTGGCATAGAGCGAAATGTTTTAATATTCTAGTTCTGCAGGCAACCAAATCGAAATACCATTCAAGTATTTTGGGAAAAATGTAGGTTGTGGGGTCTTTTGTTTCAGCCTACAGTAAACTAGTTAAGGATTTTTCCATTTTTTTCCAGTTACATTAGTTGGCTTAAGGAGGGCAACTGCTATTTTAGAATATATAACTGGCATTAAAGGATCATTTTTCTTCTTACAAATAGAGATGGACAAAATTCTCCCAACAAAACTGAAGCTCAAACTAAACCAAATCCACCAACCTGAACAGCGACCCCAGTTATAACCCTTCCCTGCTCTGTTCAAAGCTAGAATAAATGTTTTGGCTGGAGCTGGGTTTAGAACCAACACACTTGGTTGGATAATTGATGTTGGAAAGCTCTCCGATCAATAATGAGTTCCTTAGAAAATAATAGATATCTATTAAATATAAATAGGCGATACACCTAACTTTTTTGCAACAGAATCTAACTTTAGCTTCATTGCAGATCGTAGGACATCAGTAGTCAAGCCTTTGGTGACAGCTTTGTAGCAGGTGCCAGAAGAAGCAGAACAGCCATTTCATCCATATCTAAAAGTGGCGACACAGATCAATTGCACGGGAAATTCTAAGAAGCAAGCAAGATTATCAGGCATGAAATCTCATTTCCACACTCGCACTTTAAAGCTTGTTGTGATGATGCGCCATAGCAGAATATCATGATATAAAAAGTCAGTACACAACCTGCTACCTCCACTTGCAACATTAATATAAAACACTGCAGCATTTGCTTGCCACATTCTATTCTGCAGGCCAGGACGATGGAGTTTATTAACTCTCACATGTTCCAATGTAAGCTGTTAGGAAGCAATAGCTATTGACAGGAAATGCCTGGTATACACAGTATCTCACATGCACATACAAAGTGAAGTCACAGTTTCAGAATAAATTTCATTTGATCCTCGGATGTTCCAAGTATATTGATTCAACATTTTGATTTTACATTAGCTGAGCAATCCTATAATTCTTACAGTTAATCTAAGATTAACCCAGTGATTAGGGAATCTACAAGTGCATTTCAAAAAATACCTGGTTTAATAACCACAGTATCACGGTGCTTGATTGGCCAGCAAACTCACCTGACCTTAACCCCATAGAAAATCTATGGGGTTTTGTCAAGAGGAACATGATAGACACCAGACCCAACAATGCAGATGAGCTGAAGGCTGCTATCAAAGCAACCTGGGCTTCCATAACGCCTCTGCAGTGCCACAGGCTGATCGTCTCTCTATACCACGCCGCATTGATGCAGTCATTCATGCAAAAGGAGCCCCAGCCAAGTATTGAGTGAATTTACTGTAGTTTTTTTTTCATTTGGCCAACACTTCTGTGTTAAATAATTTTTTACAGTTGGTCTTATATAATATTCTAAATTTTCTGGGATAATGAGTTTGGGGTTTTCCTTGGCTGTAAGCCATAACCATCAACATTAACATAAAAAACCACTTGAAAATGTTCACTCTGTTTGTATTGACTCATTATAATATAATACAATATATGAGTTTCAGTTTTTCAACTGAATTACTACAAGTATACACACTTTTTTGATGATATTCTAATTATTTGCAATGCACATGTGTGTGGCCCAATAGGAAGTCACATGTTTTCCCATTCTTTAATATATACCCATTTGTAACAAAAGTTAGGGGGGGGGGGTTCCAAGAAAAATGGAAATCTATATTAACCTTTTACTGTGAAAGAAATGTAAAATGATTCCAGTGCTAAAGTAGTTGTCACCACTGTATATTCTAATCAGTACATATATTCTGATATTTGCTCTCTCGACAGGCTTGCCTTTCAGCATCTTCTACATTGAAACATGCCTGTCAGCAACTACACAAGTTTTGAGCAGCATCACAAAGATATTCCACGTAGCCTTGATAAACCTGATGGCTACAATCAAACTGATATATACCACAGTACAATACTTTGTGCTATAAACCAGACTGACTGTAATTTGACAGTGGAGGAATTGCTCTTCAAGTACCTGGGACCCCGCAGGTCAAACTACTTCACCCCAATATGCGTGATCTACCTTCTCATCTTTGCAGTCGGAGCTGTAGGAAATACTTTAACTTGCATTGTGATTATCAAACACAAGATCATGAGGACTCCTACAAATTATTACCTTTTCAGTCTGGCCATCTCAGATTTGTTGATTTTGCTTTTGGGAATGCCTCTTGAACTGTATGAACTATGGAGTAATTATCCATTCCTTTTTGGAAAAACTGGGTGTTCCTTTAAGATTCTGTTATTTGAGATGGTTTGCTTCGCCTCCATCCTGAATGTGACAGCTCTCAGCGTTGAAAGGTACATTGCAGTGGTTCACCCTCTGCGGGCCAAGTATGTTGTGACCAGAAACCATGCAAAAAAAGTCATCATTTCTGTGTGGGTATTATCGATCCTGTGCTCTATACCAAACACCAGCCTTAATGGCATTGACCATCTGAATATAAGTGGCTATGGAATAGTACCTGGTTCTGCAATATGTACCTTGGTCCATCCTAGGTGGATTTATAACCTTGTTATTCAGATCACCACTATATTTTTCTTTTTCCTACCGATGAGTACCATTAGTGTCCTCTATCTGCTCATTGGTCTTCAGCTCAAGAGGGAGAAGATGCTTCAAGTATTAGAAGCTAAATCTGGTGGAGATGGAGACAGTTACCAAAATGTTAGGCTACAGCAGGAGAAAAGCCGAAGGAGGCAGGTGACGAAAATGTTATGTAAGTTGTTACTTTTTGTTTCCTAATGTTGAAGTGGAACAAAACCCACGTGGTCCGACCATGGAATATATATAATATACCCCAGGGCCAGCCCTGGCTTTTCACCCCGATTCGAGATGCTCCACTGTGGGAAACCCTACCCTGGGCGCAAGTAGTCACTCACCTTGGTGGTCCAATGGCGCATGTGTGGGCTCTGGTCTGAGAGCATTTTGGCAATTTGCTCTCATTGTTTTCAGTGGGGAGCACAAGCCAGTGCATCCCCTGCACCCTCAGGCTGTGAACTTGCTCCCGCATATCAGATTGGCTGGGGCGGGAGCGTGCACATGCAGCCGGGATGTGGGGGATGCGGCAGCTTGCGCTCCTCACTGAAGTCAATGAGAGCCTATTGCCAAATGTTGCAGCAAATGTCTCTCATTGGACAAGAGCCTGCATCTAATACTAAACTGAAGCGCGGAGTTGGGCTTTAAGCTAATCTTCCTCTTCTTATAGAAGAAACCAAATGTATGATTTCTTACATGATAAGATCTGTGATAGTACAGATCAGCAGATAATAATGATGAATGATGTATGGGCTAGAGAGACGGTTTCTTTACATATTTTTGTACTTTTAACTGATTTCCAGAAACTTCCAAAATACTATATTTTTAAATATAAAACATACAGTGACTACTGGAGTTTGTTCCTTAAATTCCTGTTTAATAATTACATATAGACGGTAGTTCAAATATATCAGGTTTTTCAAAGATGACACACACAATGCTAAGCTGGCCCTGGAAAAGCGCTCTCATCCCAAATGTACTAATTTACACAGCAAGGCTCAGAACTTAGAACAGAGTAGTAAATTTGGAATTCCTTCAGTGTGTGAGCGTGTCGAGGCAAAAATAGCTTAGTGAATAATACTCTATAATAATCCGAGCTGTATTCTATGCTGGGCTGTGCAGACCTACTGTATGCTAGAATGGAGCAGGCCGCATATTTAGTAAATCAGGATTAAATTGGAAGTCTCTCCAACTGGGGAGCTCACTTTTTAGTAAGTAAGTTACATTTGAGTTAATGTAAGGAACAGTAACTTATTATTGCTACACTTGATTTTATGGCTAAGGAATTATTAAAACATGCAAAGGACTAAATTTCAGTTTATTTGAAGCTGATTTTGTTTAAAGTGGATTTTGACTATCTTGGGACCTGGTCCTTGCCCCCCATGGGGGGTGCCCTGCTGTGTGAAACCCCCAAGGTTGCTTGAACAAACTCACTTCTTCCTGGTCCTATGAAGCATGTGCAGCACCTCGTCCAGGAGCTCATCTAATGCCAGCGTATCTGAGTGAGCTGGCGGCCGCATCCCCACTGCCCTCTAACAGGGAGCGTGCCCACATTGGCCATTCACAAATGCTGTGCACGTGCCCTGCTAAAGGCATAGGGGGGATGCGTCCACTGCTCGCACATGCACCGTTGGATTGGGAACGAAGGTGAGTTTTCGGGTGACCTGGGTCGTTCCACACAGCTGGGCACCCCGATCGGGGAAGCGATTATGCCTGCCCTGTCTCTCATAGACTCCAGGGTGGGTTTTGGTCCTTTTTAACATATAATTGGTATTGCTTTATTTTGATATTTCTAAGCAATAATATAGGATTTGAGGCAACAAATCAACTACATATATTACTGCATATATGAACAAAGAGGGATCGAAAACTGAACACTAGAAACATTTGGTCCAGGTATTGAAAGTGGAGTGTGGAAGTACAGATGACATTGCACACAAAGTAAAGGAAATAACCTAAAGGCATTATACACTGCTTGTTGTGAATAAGGATGTGCTGCATCTATGTGCATATGAACTGGTAGAGGAAATTCAGGACAGAGCAGAATATCAGCAGAACTCTGTCCAACAATATTGGACAGAGCAGAACAAAATTAGCCCGATTCTATGGCTCGTACCCTTTATGCTTGGCTGGGCCAAACAGTAGTATTTAAGTCCATGACGGTGTAACAAGATCAGAGATTTTAGTTGTTAGTGGATGTTTTGGAGTAAAGCAATTATTGTTGCTTATAATCTACCTTCTCAAATTCAGTAAAGCAAAACGGCATGCTGCATGATGCTTAGTGATCTGCAAATTCTGGCTGCCATCCTCAAGGTGTTCTATGTGGCCACGTCTCATATTCCATTTTAATCATCTGGCGACAGAAACCTGGAAGTGCAAGACACCACATGCAGCATCGCCAGGCCCTCGGGAGCATGATATATGCCATGAAAGTAGTTGTAAGTACACAGGGGAGCCTTGTGCTGCATCAGCACTACTAGTCTGCTGGTCTGTTGGGAGAGTCTACCTGGGGACTTCTGCTGCTGCTAAGTTGAGCATCTCATTAACAAATTAGCATTAGACACTGAGACAGACTGGCAGTGCTCGTGTTTTTATTCTCACAACATGCGTATTTGGTATGGAGTGCATATTATTTCTACTACAATACTGAAATTCATTTTTAATAAGGTGGACACACAGAATGCCCTTTTCTAGTTTAGAAAGTGATCCCCAATGGTGTGTATGCAGTGGAGCATGGCAAAACACACAAGATTTTGCTAACATCAAAAAGTCAACTGTTGATGAAAAATGTATGAAACATGTACTTGTTATGTATCTGGGAAATCAAGAAGGATGGTCATCACTATATATACTGTATAAGGATTCCAGAAAACGTAACGTCCGTAGGCGTGAACATGATTATATTGAATATTTGTTGTGGCTTTTATCTAGGTGCTTTTTCATTGTAGACAGTCTCCGCATTTGACTGATCCTATTTGGATGTGTGTACTCAGCCATACTCCCGTGGCTCTGAGGCTCCAGACCCTGGATACATTTATGCCACTTGATCCAGTAAAGAAATGGACCTCAAAGTTTTAGCTAGAGGGATGTGACAGCAATGAGTGAAATAAGTTCTCACAGGATCGGACGAATTGTGGTAGAGACCCTTGGCTACCTACACCCTGCCACCGCTAAATTAAAGTCTAATTGATTTGATGTCCTGAACCTCACAGCCAATCATGGTGCTGGATTCCTGGTTGGGGGACAAGAGAAAGGTGACATTTACTGGTGTTCTGGGCCCCCCCCCCCAGTCATTTAGCCTGCTTTTAGTCCAGGGGAGGCCCCATAGGTAATTGTAGGTCAATTACTGCCCTTGTAAAAACGTGGTAAAACGTTTAGTGGAGGCTCTCCTTAAGAAAATCTAGGTAAATCGCTGTCCTTGTTAAGAAGTCGTGAAGACCCCAATGCAGGAACCCTTGTTTAACTGAGCCCTGAGTACCAACTTCAGTTGATATATCAAGTGACTGCTTTCTACTGAGTAGCAGCAAGATAATCCAGACAAACGTCACATTACTCATTCCTTATCCCTCTTCCCACAATGGTCAGCCTTCTCCTTTTCCCCCACAATGGTCAGCAGTACAGCACAGCAAACACACACACGTACATCAGTCATACACAGCAAATACGCACACACACAGCAAACACACACACCATACACAGCAAACACACACACCATACACAGCAAACACACACACCATACACAGCAAACACACACACCATACACAGCAAACACACACACACACACCATACACAGCAAACACACACACACACCATACACAGCAAACACACACACACACACCATACACAGCAAACACACACACACACCATACACAGCAAACACACACACACACCATACACAGCAAACACACACACACACCATACACAGCAAAAACACACACACACCATACACAGCAAACACACACACACACCATACACAGCAAACACACACACACACCATACACAGCAAACACACACACACACCATACACAGCAAACACACACACACACACCATACACAGCAAACACACACACACACACCATACACAGCAAACACACACACCATACACAGCAAACACACACACACCATACACAGCAAACACACACACCATACACATCATACACAGCAAACACACACACACACACACACACACACACACCATACACAGCAAACACACACACACACACCATACACAGCAAACACACACACACACACCATACACAGCAAACACACACACACCATACACAGCAAACACACACACCATACACATCATACACAGCAAACACACACACACACACACACACACACCATACACAGCAAACACACACACACACACCATACACAGCAAACACACACACACACACCATACACAGCAAACACACACACACACCATACACAGCAAACACACACACACGCACCATACACAGCAAACACACACACACACACCATACACAGCAAACACACACACACACACCATACACAGCAAACACACACACACACCATACACAGCAAACACACACACACACCATACACAGCAAACACACACACACCATACACAGCAAACACACACACACCATACACAGCAAACACACACACCATACACATCATACACAGCAAACACATACACACACCATACACAGCAAACAAACACACACACACACACACCATACACAGCAAACACACACACACACACACACACACACACCATACACAGCAAACACACACACACACCATACACAGCAAACACACATCGATCTTACAAACAAACACACTTACACCAAGCAGCCTTACCAGCATACCAACGCTGTTCCTGCCTGCAGTGAGGAAGTAGCAGGGGGCAGGGAACTAAAAAGCTGTCTTTGTGTTCCTAGGGGGGCACTGAAAGACAGTGCACACAGCTATCAGCACTCCTCTGGAAGCAAACATCTGGACAAGAAGTAATTCCAGTGCAGTAATAGTGCGCTGTGCTGCTAAGCTCAGTCCTGGGCAAGGGGGCCGGAAAACTGGCGCATGCGGACTGGGTACGGACCAGGGTCCGCCAGTTAAATACCCCTGGTCCACCACATAAAATATTAGTAAAAACATTTAAGTTTGAGACTGTAAAGTCTTAAATTGTGGAAAAGTTTAAGAGGCATGAATACTTTTTCAAGGCACTGAAACTGTTTTTTTTTCTATTTCTGCCCAGACAAACACTTCAAGTAACGAGCCAATGTCCAATATATGATCAGTCAAAGATTTAAAGCACAGAATGTTTTTTGTTTATTATCTAGCTCTTTGCTGTCTTCACACTTTGAGGAGAAGGACATTGCTTACATAGCTATCTACAAATCTAAGAAAACATCTATAAAAACTGGGACAGAGCATGAAATAAATGAAACAAATTCCCAATCACCACAACGGCATAGCTTCATGCCTTTCTACTTCCCCCCCATCAGCACTTGTATACTGCTCACTCTTCTGACAGCCTCCTGATTAGACCCTGCCATCTTTTCCATTTGATCTGCTCCAAACTGCCCCACCACTCTTTAAAGAAGAACAGACATTTAATCCGTCTTATGCCATAATAGAGGAATTCCAATCTTTTTCAGCTTCCCAAAGCTACCACTCCCTCCCCATGTGCGAAGCATAATTTGAGCATTTTAAATATTTAAACAACGTACCTGAGCTCCAAAATCCTTCCTTTATAAACGGGGGGTGGAGCTCTGCATGGCAGCCGTGGCCTTGAGTGACAGTTGGACCATGAGTGACAGACCAGTGCAGTCACACTGCTGCAGGGGACTGGGGGACTGACCTTGGATGTCAGGGCCATATGAGACACCTACATCCTACTGTTTTCCCCTTCCATTCACAATTACAATCCTGCCCCTGCTGCTTTAGCCACTTATGATTGACTCTAGCCACTGTGACACCGCACAGTTCTTCTGTGATCCATGACATAATGTAGCTTTTCCTTTCCTCTAGCCGGCATGGTTCCTCCCCTGGGGCTTGCCTTTCAATACATGCATGTCCCCAGCAGAGGAGATATCAAGTGAGAGGGGTGGGCACAGGCATCAGCTGATAGTATGCTCATTTATTCTACAATGGAAATGGATGGCAGTTTTCTCTCCTAAAAAGTAGTAGATGTTCTCACCTGGTGCTAAATCGGCCGTGAATTGCCTTCCTCTTCTTCTTTAGTGCCTTGTTTATAGTGAGTGATTTCTGTCCGCAATTATCCCAATGACTAAAACACTCTACTATGTATTTAGTACAGCTCAAAAGAATAGTTTTCTTTTTGAATAACCACATTCTGACATCTGCTCACATACACGAAAGACTATGCCAGAGACCAACAGAGCTAAGAATGCCCCTCCACATGAGACTGGCTTCTACTAAACTCTATTGACCTCTAGCACCAGGAAATGCAGAGATCAGTTTCTGACCCTAGCATTAGCAATAGTACCAGGGATAGTGTGCAGAATTACCTGTAGATTATCAGTACTATCAGTACAGTAAAAGAGTTTTTGAAGGCTCAAGGATGATTGTTTTTTACACTTCCACAAAACTGCAGATGGCTTTTGACATTTAGTCGCAAAGATTAGAGTTGAAAATGTTTGAAAAACAACCACAAAAGTATTGTTTTAGTTAATTGGTGTTGCTAAGGACAGTGTATCACTAATATCTCTATTTTAAACATAGGTACATTCTGTATATTAACCTTGGATTATACCAACGCTTGTGTGATTATCTTCCCTTTTGTCCAGCCACACTTTATTTTTAAACAAATTAATTTTAAAGACAATGTCCAAAATTGCTGTAAAGAGCAGTTGAAGAAAGAAACCATATAGCTACTTTTCACATGATCAAAGGCTGGGTTTTTTTCAAAAATCCTCTCATACCAAAAAGGAGTGTAAATATCATGTCCCATGATTTGTTTTTTTATATTCAATGTTATCCTGCTAGTCAATTTTTCTGCTGTTAATGGGTAGACTGCATAGGCTCTGAGTTTGTTTCTGCCTTTGTAGTCAGCATTTATGGCTTAGCTCTACCCTTCATCTCCCTAGGGAGACCAGGACAATGCCCGGTGGGCCACACAGCTTTGGGGCCAGTTGGGCTGCTGCTGCTTTTTTATACACCACTGGCCAAGGAACCCAGTCCCTAATGCTATAGCCCTGGCATTATGGTTGGGGGCCTCAGCAGGCATGTCTCGGGCCTGCCATGAGCTTGTAAAATCCAGGGCTGATTTTTATCCCCAGTCTGCCACTGCCTGGAGGTAGTCATTACCTGTTAACACACGGCCAGATTAAGAACACATTCTATATATGGGCAAGATCTCCATTGGGAGTAATACATGTAGGGACATTTCAATGTGTCATTTTGAGTAAAGATATCTGATTAGACTATTCTGGAGATTGTCAATTCAGTTATACATCAGGCAAATATGCATGCTGCTTTATTGAATCTGTGCTTGCTACCAGGACATAGCCAACACAGAAAAGTCAAATAAACACACAATCTCAGGGCTGCATGCTCCTGTAATTATTGGCCATGACAATGGCTGGCAAACCATCAGCAAGCCTCACTGGTCAATGGAAGTCACATGACAAGGGCTTGTGGCAAGTGACCTCTGCAGGAGCATGGAAGGCAGAGCTTTCTATCAATATATCGTACTAATCTGGGGTTTTATTGTGGTTAGGCATATCTATCTGGGTCCAGCAACCATGATAATACTGTGTCTATATGTGGGCGTGAATCACCTTCAAACTGGACCAAAACCCTCAAATAACCTTACCCTTATGTTGCCCCTTACATACTCACCTCGTTGGCGATCCTGGGTGGGGGGTTTACACATCAGGGCATCCCAGATCGTGATTCCCCTGGGGATAGGGAATCAGCCAGCTCTGGAGTCTTTTGAACTTCAGGCAGCCAATAAGGATTTTGGTCAAATGTAAAGGTCATATACACCCATTAAACCCTTATATAAACGTTCCCCCCATATTGCCCCATTTGCAGGGGTCATCCCTGTGTTTGGGATTCCCTTGTGTCTGAAACCCCCTGGGAACACTTATATACTCACCTCCATCCAAGATCCAGCACCAGCTGTCTCCTAGAGGACCTCCAATTTCTGGTCAAGGGTTTTCAGCGGGGCAGAAAACACCAATTCTCTGCCTGGCATGCTCACCCTCCTGCCTTATACATTCTCTCTGATGAAATGGTTTTATCATCCTGAAATGCACATCAGACACTTTGTTGCAAAAATGGCTGTAGCCAGCGTGTTAGCTACATCTTGTCCTGACTACTACACCTTAACCCTTTATAGTAAGAAACCCCAATTAAAAATACTAAGTGAGCTGGTAGCCTTCAGGGCCCGGGGTCGGCCACTCTATGCCCTGGTCTACCAGTCCCCATAGCTTGTGCCCAGGCTGATTTTGCTGGTGAGGGGTACCTATTTTCTTTTTAATTCTTAAGGGTTTACCCCTTAAAAAAGCGTGGGGTCCCCCCCCCCATATAAACATTAGTCCCATGTTGTCCCATTTTCAGGGTCATCCCTATGTGGGATGCCCTTGTTGGATCCCCCTGCTGGCGATCCGGGGGGGGGGGGGATCAACACTAATATAAACTCTTCATAGGCTAGCATTTGTTTTCCCAGAGCAAAATGTATTGATGTAATGGAATTTCAACAAGTGAAAATTGCATTTAAACAAAATGAAAAACAAATGTGTTCTGCCTGGATTCATCTGACATAACTGACAATGTACAGTAACATTAACCCCAGCAGCACTTCCTGTTTTCAGGTGACCTGCAAATGCATGAGCCACCATTTTGTTTCTAAAATTTACTACGGCAGGCGTTAAAGAAAGGTAAATTCATTTTTATGTGCAGCAATCTATATTACCCTGAGGAGGGATGCATATAAGCACTGTTTGTTGTGTTGGTCTGGTTGTATTCATTTTTGTCTGTTGGTCCGCTTTAAGTCATTGCAACCATTGATATGTTTCCAGTTGTCAGATTATCTTTCTGTAAAATTGCCTCTGTTGTTGTATAACAAATTTACTACTAGCTTGAAAGCATCCCCAGACACATGTCGCACAAGAAACGATGCACATGATGGGCACAGAGCCTGAGAGCTGTCAACATTCTAGTGTAAAGAACCATGTCCTGTTATTATGGCTGTGCATAAAATGAAGGTAATTAAGTAAGGTTCCATCCCTGGAATGTCTGGAGGAAGCTTGGATAGACAGAGCTACGGAAAATGATTATCTCTTTAAAGCCAGTTGTCTTCTGAACTTCTGTCACCATCTGCCTTGTTATTGTGTTCCTTCAAACAACATTTACATATTTTTAATTAGCTACGCACTCTTAATAATACACCTGAGTCCTTTCCAAGGATATTATCCATTATTTATCTTTATCAGGATAGAAAACAAATAAGAGAATAGTAGGGTAGAATAAGATCTAAATCACTGGCTTCAGAATATGATGTACTTTATCTTGTCAATTTTCCCCTGTTTTCGTCATATACCATATTCTAGAGAGCTAGCTGGTTCCATGTATGTAGTGGATCTGTGCAAGCACAAACAGTTTATAAATTATTTGTATTTTATTAAAGGGTATTTAAGAATAAACCTGTTAGCCAAGTCTCCTAGTACTGTGTGCCTTGGTGCTTAATCAATCCTTTAGGATGGGCTAAGCAATGGCATATATTTCTTTTACTAATAGGTAGAGATGAGCGAACTTTTGAAAAATTCGATTCGACTGATTCGCCGAATTTTCCGACAAAAATCGTTTCGACCCGAATAAATTCGCGACGAATCGCTATTAAAAACAGCTATTTCTGAGCCTCCTAGAGCCTCAATAGGGTTGTAAACCATTCTGCCTTGCTGTAACACGCACAGGATGCGTGCTGGGTTAGTTAAATAATACTTTGAAGAAATATCACATGCAGATCAGAGGCATCGCTAATAGAATCGCAGAGCGGCACAATTGCAGAGAGTTGAAGTGGCATCACTATGAGGGGCAGAAGGAGCCCAAACATTGCTTTAAAGAGACACTGGAGTTGGCAGCAGCAGGAGCCCAAAAATTGGATGAATCACACCCTGGAGTTGGCAGGAGTTGACAGCAGCAGCAGCAGCAGGAGCCCAAATATTACTTTAAAGAGACCCTGGGGTTGGCCTCAGGAGCCCAAAAATTGGATGAATCACACCCTGGAGTTGGCAGCAGCAGCAGCAGGAGCCCAAATATACACTGGAGTTGGCTTCAGGAGCCCAAAAATTGGATGAATCACACCCTGGAGTTGGCAGAAGTTGGCAGCAGCAGCAGCAGGAGCCCAAATATACACTGGAGTTGGCTTCAGGAGCCCAAAAATTGGATGAATCACACCATGGAGTTGGCAGCAGCAGCAGCAGGAGCCCAAATATACACTGGAGTTGGCTTCAGGAGCCCAAAAATTGGATGAATCACACCCTGGAGTTGGCAGGAGTTGACAGTAGCAGCAGCAGGAGCCCAAATATACACTGGAGTTGGCTTCAGGAGCCCAAAAATTGGATGAATCACACCCTGGAGTTGGCAGCAGCAGCAGCAGGAGCCCAAATATACACTGGAGTTGGCTTCAGGAGCCCAAAAATTGGATGAATCACACCCTGGAGTTGGCAGAAGTTGGCAGCAGCAGCAGCAGGAGCCCAAAAATTGGATGAATCACACCCTGGAGTTGGCAGAAGTTGGCAGCAGCAGCAGCAGGAGCCCAAATATACACTGGAGTTGGCCTCAGGAGCCCAAAAATTGGATGAATCACACCCTGGAGTTGGCAGAAGTTGGCAGCAGCAGCAGCAGGAGCCCAAATATACACTGGAGTTGGCTTCAGGAGCCCAAAAATTGGATGAATCACACCCTGGAGTTGGCAGGAGTTGACAGTAGCAGCAGCAGGAGCCCAAATATACACTGGAGTTGGCTTCAGGAGCCCAAAAATTGGATGAATCACACCCTGGAGTTGGCAGGAGTTGACAGCAGCAGCAGCAGCAGGAGCCCAAATATTACATTAAAGAGACCCTGGGGTTGGCCTCA
Organism: Gastrophryne carolinensis; assembly: GCA_027917425.1. NCBI lineage: Eukaryota > Metazoa > Chordata > Amphibia > Anura > Microhylidae > Gastrophryne > Gastrophryne carolinensis. The sequence continues at coordinate 201,632,353 of CM051237.1, forward strand.
GGAGCCCAAAAATTGGATGAATCACACCCTGGAGTTGGCAGCAGCAGCAGCAGGAGCCCAAATATACACTGGAGTTGGCTTCAGGAGCCCAAAAATTGGATGAATCACACCCTGGAGTTGGCAGAAGTTGGCAGCAGCAGCAGCCCAAATATACACTGGAGTTGGCTTCAGGAGCCCAAAAATTGGATGAATCACACCCTGGAGTTGGCAGGAGTTGACAGTAGCAGCAGCAGGAGCCCAAATATTACATTAAAGAGACCCTGGGGTTGGCCTCAGGAGCCCAAAAATTGGATGAATCACACCCTGGAGTTGGCAGCAGCAGCAGCAGGAGCCCAAATATACACTGGAGTTGGCTTCAGGAGCCCAAAAATTGGATGAATCACACCCTGGAGTTGGCAGCAGCAGCAGCAGGAGCCCAACAATTGGATGAATCACACCCTGGAGTTGGCAGAAGTTGGCAGCAGCAGCAGCAGGAGCCCAAATATACACTGGAGTTGGCCTCAGGAGCCCAAAAATTGGATGAATCACACCCTGGAGTTGGCAGAAGTTGGCAGCAGCAGCAGCAGGAGCCCAAATATACACTGGAGTTGGCTTCAGGAGCCCAAAAATTGGATGAATCACACCCTGGAGTTGGCAGGAGTTGACAGTAGCAGCAGCAGGAGCCCAAAGATACACTGGAGTTGGCTTCAGGAGCCCAAAAATTGGATGAATCACACCCTGGAGTTGGCAGGAGTTGACAGCAGCAGCAGCAGCAGCAGGAGCCCAAATATTACATTAAAGAGACCCTGGGGTTGGCCTCAGGAGCCCAAAAATTGGATGAATCACACCCTGGAGTTGGCAGCAGCAGCAGCAGGAGCCCAAATATACACTGGAGTTGGCTTCAGGAGCCCAAAAATTGGATGAATCACACCCTGGTGTTGGCAGAAGTTGGCAGCAGCAGCAGCCCAAATATACACTGGAGTTGGCTTCAGGAGCCCAAAAATTGGATGAATCACACCCTGGAGTTGGCAGGAGTTGACAGTAGCAACAGCAGGAGCCCAAATATTACATTAAAGAGACCCTGGGGTTGGCCTCAGGAGCCCAAAAATTGGATGAATCACACCCTGGAGTTGGCAGCAGCAGCAGCAGGAGCCCAAATATACACTGGAGTTGGCTTCAGGAGCCCAAAAATTGGATGAATCACACCCTGGAGTTGGCAGAAGTTGGCAGCAGCAGCAGCAGGAGCCCAAATATACACTGGAGTTGGCTTCAGGAGCCCAAAAATTGGATGAATCACACCCTGGAGTTGGCAGGAGTTGACAGTAGCAGCAGCAGGAGCCCAAATATACACTGGAGTTGGCTTCAGGAGCCCAAAAATTGGATGAATCACACCCTGGAGTTGGCAGGAGTTGACAGCAGCAGCAGGAGCCCAAATATACACTGGAGTTGGCTTCAGGAGCCCAAAAATTGGATGAATCACACCCTGGAGTTGGCAGCAGCAGCAGCAGGAGCCCAAATATACACTGGAGTTGGCTTCAGGAGCCCAAAAATTGGATGAATCACACCCTGGAGTTGGCAGAAGTTGGCAGCAGCAGCAGCAGGAGCCCAAATATACACTGGAGTTGGCTTCAGGAGCCCAAAAATTGGATGAATCACACCCTGGAGTTGGCAGAAGTTGGCAGCAGTAGCAGCAGGAGCCCAAATATACACTGGAGTTGGCCTCAGGAGCCCAAAAATTGGATGAATCACACCCTGGAGTTGGCAGAAGTTGGCAGCAGCAGCAGCAGGAGCCCAAATATACACTGGAGTTGGCTTCAGGAGCCCAAAAATTGGATGAATCACACCCTGGAGTTGGCAGGAGTTGACAGTAGCAGCAGCAGGAGCCCAAATATACACTGGAGTTGGCTTCAGGAGCCCAAAAATTGGATGAATCACACCCTGGAGTTGGCAGCAGCAGCAGGAGCCCAAACACTACTTTAAAGAGACCCTGGGGTTGGCTTCAGGAGCCCAAAAATTGGATGAATCACACCCTGGAGTTGGCAGGAGTTGACAGCAGCAGCAGCAGGAGCCCAAATATTACTTTAAAGAGACCCTGGGGTTGGCTTCAGGAGCCCAACAATTGGATGATTCACACCCTGGAGTTGGCAGCAGCAGCAGGAGCCCAAACACTACTTTAAAGAGACCCTGGGGTTGGCTTCAGGAGCCCAAAAATTGGATGAATCACACCCTGGAGTTGGCAGAAGTTGGCAGCAGCAGCAGCAGGAGCCCAAACATTACTTTAAAGAGACCCTGGGGTTGGCTTCAGGAGCCCAACAATTGGATGAATCACACCCTGGAGTTGGCAGGAGTTGACAGCAGCAGCAGCAGGAGCCCAAATATTACTTTAAAGAGACCCTGGGGTTGGCTTCAGGAGCCCAACAATTGGATGAATCACACCCTGGAGTTGGCAGGAGTTGACAGCAGCAGCAGCAGGAGCCCAAATATTACTTTAAAGAGACCCTGGGGTTGGCTTCAGGAGCCCAAAAATTGGATGAATCACACCCTGTGGAGAGTCATGTGGAGAAAAAGTAGCTTAGTTAGTAATATCTACATAAAATTATGAATAAACAAATGCAAAAGTATTGCCAAAGTGAAGTTTTGTTTGAGGGTGTGTTTCCACCTTTTAATTAAATCAGAAACAAGAAGGTATCATTGCCTCTGACTAATTAGCCCTCAAAAATTCTTGGAATTTTTAATCTGGAATCATGTCTGATCCGTCTTATCCGAAGAATATTAATAAAAAGTAAGAGTAACGTAAAGGATTTTTTATCAATACTTACTTGTGGTCCGATGCGGAGGAATGTCTGTAACTGGAGAGCAGCGCCTTAAATCTGGTTTGCACGATCCATCTTTCTTTAGTGTAGGTCTGGCCCCGTCATCAATCTACTGGAATACATCAGGCATTGTTGGGAGGAAAGCTTGGATGATCCATGCGCCATTCATTTCCACGCAGGGCAGTCTCTGGAAAAAAAAAAAACTATGTATAAACCAGGGTCTTTTTCATATAAATACAAATGGTTATTTTTGCTTTTAAACCATATGTTCCACAGCTTTACCAGTCATTGTGTCAGCCAATGAAGCAACTTTGTCTGGAAGTGCTGCAAAAGCAGTCCACTGCATCACAAGTGGCATCTGACACCCCCAGTCAACTGTCTGTTGTCTGTCTGTTATGCTTTGGGTTCAGCTCCACTATCCATTGATGAAGATCTGATAATCATAAAATTCAGCAGCTACTGCCCAGCCAAGAAGTGGAGGAGACACTCGCCTCTTCTTCCACTAGCCGGCAATTAGTGATGAGGAGAGTGTCGTGGGAGGAGGTGTTGCAAGCCGAGGTAGTGGAAGAGGGTCCCTGGAGTCTGCGGTGGTGGCGGCAGCAGCAGCAGTGAATTATTGGGGACTGTTGATAGGAAAAAATCAGCTACTCAGCGATGTGTCAGTTTTTCATGTTGCATCCACAATCCTGTGGAGAAAAAGTAGGTTAGTTAGTATATATACATAAAATTATGAATAGACAAATGCAATAGTATTGCCAAAGTGAAGTTTTGTTTGAGGGTGTGTTTCCACCTTGTAATTAAATCAGAAACAACTAGCTATCATTTGCCTCTGAATAATTAGCCCTCAAAAATTCTTGGAATTTTTAATCTTGATGTCTGAGGGATTTCTCCTCTCAGACAGCGTCACCATAAGTCCAGCCTGCTGCATTACACTTGGAAGAACATCTTGTTTGCGCTGCGACAAGGAAGCCAGAGTCATGCGTCCTGACATGGCACACGTGTTCAGTCTAGTTCTGAAGTCTTGCCTCCATCTGAAAGAACAACAGGAAAGAAAGTTAGCATGCACTTCTGGCACTCCTACACCACCAAGCACAACCTTATTGAGCCTCAGCGTCACAACGGTGTACCCCACCATAGTCTGATTTGCGATGTTTCCACCCGTTGGAATTCCACCCTCCATATGCAGGATCCACTATAGCAGTGGTCACCAACCCTGTCCTCAAGGCCCACCAACAGGCCAGGTTTTGCAGATCTCCACAAAGATGCACAGGTCGAGTAATTAGTGCAGCTGCAGAGCAATAGAGCTGGCTATTTGGAGATCCAAAAAACATGACATGTTGGTGGGCCTTGAGGACAGGGTTGAGGACCACTGCACTATAGGAACAGAGAAAAGCCATCACGGATTTCTGGATGATCCAAACGGATAGGGGGACACCCCTGTGTAAATTCAATGTAAACCATTGGCAGCTCATACGTGACACCGACCGTTTGCTCAGGCCCTTTGAGGAAGCTACGTTATTAGTCAGTTGCCAGGACTATGAGATGAACGATGAGATTCCACTGCTTCATGTACTACAACACATGTTGGAAACCATGGCTGGTCAGGGCACTGGAGACATGGCACATACATTTCACAGCCACATGAAGCCTGTGGGGGCTGAAGTGGAGGAGGAGGAGGGGGTGGGGCACAGCAAACCACAGTTTAGGTTTCACAAAATGACCATTTTATCTAGTCATCTGACAGGAGAGGAGGAGCAGGAGCAGCCACAGGAGCTAGAGGGGTGTGAGGAAGGCGAGACAGAGGACCCAGACACACCGTGGCAGTTTACAGTGGAGATGGAGACAGGTAGTCCCTCCGAGTCACTTGCACAAATGACACGATGCATGCTCACATGCTTGCGTACTAGTGAGCGCAGAATTGTCTCCATTTGTCAGCGGGAAGACTTCTGGCTCTCCAACTTATTGGACCCTCGCTTCCGGCACAAAATGGGGGCATTTTTTACGCCCACTGAGAGGGAGGACAAACTGACCTACTACAGAGACATCCCACGTAGTCAGTTGGGCGATGTCTATCTGCGCCATGGCCCATACTCCCGCAGGTCTGACTCGGGGGGACCTCTGCGATCACCTTCCACTGCCATGGCTGCTGGGGGGGTGGAAGGAGCAGCAGCAGCAGCTCCATCAGCAGCAGCCTCAGTCTTCAGTCGCTAGTGAGTAGCTTTCTACACCCGCATAGTGAGTCTACTCATGAGCAGCAGGAAGACCTGGAGCTGGACCTCAAACAGCAGGTCATGTCATACCTTGACATGACCATGCCAACACACCTTCAGGATCCACTGGATTTGCTGGGAAGCCAAACTTGACTTGTGCCCGCAACTAGCAGAGTTTGCCCTGGAAAAGCTGTACTGGCCGGACAGTAGGTGATTTAGATGGCAACTGGGCTGCTCTATATAACGAAGCAAAATGGCAAATTTACCTCACTATATAAGCTATTGCCCCTCAGATTTACACAGGGGCTGCTCTATATTATGCTGCAAAATGGCAAATTTACCTCACAATATAAGCTATTGCAGCTCTATATAAATAAAAATAAATAAATAAAAAAAGGGCCTGTAGAAGCTTATTTAGTATAACAGATAGGGTGACATGTGCTGGTTTGGGATGCCCATATGGGCTAGTGTTTTGGCAGCAGTACAAAAACCAATGCAAAATGCAATAGCTTAATAAAGCTGATGCTGATCAACGCTTATTTAGTATAACAGATGGGGTGCAACATGCAGGTTTGGGATGCCCTGCGGCCTGGTGTATTTAAAGCAGACCAAAACCAATTCAAAATGCAATAACTTAATAAAGCTGAGGCTGTAGATGCTTATTTAGTATAACAGGTAGGGTGCAAGGTGCAGCTTTGGGGTGCCCTGTGGCCTGGTTAAATGAAAGCAGTCAAAAAGGAAGTGCAAACTGAAGTAGCTTAATGAAGCTGATGCTGATCAACGCTTATGTTGTATACCAGATAGGGTGCAAGGTGCAGCTTTGGGGTGCCCTGCGGCCTGGTTTATTAAAAGCAGTCAAAAACAAGTGCAAACTGAAGTAGCTTAATAAAGCAGCTGATGCTGATCAACGCTTATGTTGTATAACAGATAGGTTTAAAATAGCATGTGCCTTGGGATGCCCGTGTGGCCTGTTATATTTCAAGCTGAACAAAAAGTAACAATAATCCAAGTATGAGACATAATTTTGACCTTCTTTACAGCGCCATACTTTGAAAAAAAAAAATTAATTTCATGCTGATCAATCCAAAGGTCAATGCCCCTAACAAAAATAGTGTTCGGCATAAGTTTTCCTTCTGGAAGGACGTAACCTTTAGTTTACATGGTTGGGGTAGGTTATCTTACAAATTGGGATACCCCAGGCAGCAGTGTCATTGAAAGAGACAGATTGTAATGCAGGCCATACGCAAGCAGAGAAACTCAGGCTGCAACAGGCCTATTTAGTTTACATGGTTGGGGTAGGTTATCTTACAAATTGGGATACCCCACTGTATATGAAACCGAATATAAATGCACACCCAAAAGTGGACAATCAGCCTCCAAGAGGCCTGCTTAGTTTAAATAAGAGAGCTGCTTAGTATGGTAGGTAGGTTATGTTATGTTACAGAATGGGATGCCCCAAGCAGACTTGAGATCAGTATACATGCACACAGCAGCAGTGTGTAAGCAGGCTCATACAGGCCAAATTTCTTTAAATAACTGTGCAGCTTACAGTAAATGCAGAGGCTAATGGTATGTTACAGAATGCGATGCCCCAAGCAGACTTGAGATCAGTATATATGCACACAGCAGCAGTGTGTTAGCAGGCTCATACAGGCCAAATTTCTTTAAATAACTGTGCAGCTTACAGTAAATGCAGAGGCTAATGGTATGTTACAGAATGGGATGCCCCAAGCAGACTTGAGATCAGTATATATGCACACAGCAGCAGTGTGTTAGCAGGCTCATACAGGCCAAATTTCTTTAAATAACTGTGCAGCTTACAGTAAATGCAGAGGCTAATGGTATGTTACAGAATGGGATGCCCCAAGCAGACTTGAGATCAGTATATATGCACACAGCAGCAGTGTGTTAGCAGGCTCATACAGGCCAAATTTCTTTAAATAACTGTGCAGCTTACAGTAAATGCAGAGGCTAATGGTATGTTACAGAATGGGATGCCCCAAAAACCAGAGAGCACCTGGCAGGCAGCAGTAAGACTATGCACATCAAAAGTGTCTTTATCATGCCTAATTTCAATTATAATAAGTGCAAATGGTTATATGGTCTTAAACAGAGGCTGCTGTAGTCACAAAATGGGATGCCCCAAAAAAGATCCAGTAGTGCTATGCCCAGCAAAAGTGTCTTTATCAGGCTAATTTCAAATATAATAAGAGCAAATGGTTATATGGTCTTAAACAGAGGCTGCTTTAGTCACAGAATGGGATGCCCCCAAAAAAGATCCAGTAGTACTATGCCCAGCAAAAGTGTCTTTATCAGGCTAATTTCAAATATAATAAGAGCAAATGCTTATATGGTCTTAAACAGAGGCTGCTTTAGTCACAGAATGGGATGCCCTGGCAGGGACAAGTAGTGCTATGCCCAGCAAAAGTGCCTTTATCAGGCCTAATTTCAAATATAATAAGAGCAAATGGTTATATGGTCTTAAACAGAGGCTGCTTTAGTCACAGAATGGGATGCCCCCAAAAAAGATCCAGTAGTACTATGCCCAGCAAAAGTGTCTTTATCAGGCTAATTTCAAATATAATAAGAGCAAATGCTTATATGGTCTTAAACAGAGGCTGCTTTAGTCACAGAATGGGATGCCCTGGCAGGGACAAGTAGTGCTATGCCCAGCAAAAGTGTCTTTATCAGGCTAATTTCAAATATAATAAGAGCAAATGCTTATATGGTCTTAAACAGAGGCTGCTGTAGTCACAGAATGGGATGCCCCCAAAAAGATCCAGTAGTACTATGCCCAGCAAAAGTGTCTTTATCAGGCTAATTTCAAATATAATAAGAGCAAATGCTTATATGGTCTTAAACAGAGGCTGCTTTAGTCACAGAATAGGATGCCCTGGCAGGGACAAGTAGTGCTATGCCCAGCAAAAGTGTCTTTATCAGGCCTAATTTCAAATATAATAAGAGCAAATGCTTATATGGTCTTAAACAGAGGCTGCTTTAGTCACAGAATGGGATGCCCCCAAAAAAGATCCAGTAGTACTATGCCCAGCAAAAGTGTCTTTATCAGGCTAATTTCAAATATAATAAGAGCAAATGCTTATATGGTCTTAAACAGAGGCTGCTTTTGTCACAGAATGGGATGCCCTGGCAGGGACAAGTAGTGCTATGCCCAGCAAAAGTGTCTTTATCAGGCTAATTTCAAATATAATAAGAGCAAATGCTTATATGGTCTTAAACAGAGGCTGCTGTAGTCACAGAATGGGATGCCCCCAAAAAGATCCAGTAGTACTATGCCCAGCAAAAGTGTCTTTATCAGGCTAATTTCAAATATAATAAGAGCAAATGCTTATATGGTCTTAAACAGAGGCTGCTTTAGTCACAGAATAGGATGCCCTGGCAGGGACAAGTAGTGCTATGCCCAGCAAAAGTGTCTTTATCAGGCCTAATTTCAAATATAATAAGAGCAAATGCTTATATGGTCTTAAACAGAGGCTGCTTTAGTCACAGAATGGGATGCCCCCAAAAAAGATCCAGTAGTACTATGCCCAGCAAAAGTGTCTTTATCAGGCCTAATTTCAAATATAATAAGAGCAAATGGTTATATGGTCTTAAACAGAGGCTGCTTTAGTCACAGAATGGGATGCCCCCAAAAAAGATCCAGTAGTACTATGCCCAGCAAAAGTGTCTTTATCAGGCTAATTTCAAATATAATAAGAGCAAATGCTTATATGGTCTTAAACAGAGGCTGCTTTAGTCACAGAATGGGATGCCCTGGCAGGGACAAGTAGTGCTATGCCCAGCAAAAGTGTCTTTATCAGGCCTAATTTCAAATATAATAAGAGCAAATGCTTATATGGTCTTAAACAGAGGCTGCTTTAGTCACAGAATGGGATGCCCCCAAAAAAGATCCAGTAGTACTATGCCCAGCAAAAGTGTCTTTATCAGGCTAATTTCAAATATAATAAGAGCAAATGCTTATATGGTCTTAAACAGAGGCTGCTTTAGTCACAGAATGGGATGCCCTGGCAGGGACAAGTAGTGCTATGCCCAGCAAAAGTGTCTTTATCAGGCTAATTTCAAATATAATAAGAGCAAATGCTTATATGGTCTTAAACAGAGGCTGCTTTAGTCACAGAATGGGATGCCCTGGCAGGGACAAGTAGTGCTATGCCCAGCAAAAGTGTCTTTATCAGGCCTAATTTCAAATATAATAAGAGCAAATGCTTATATGGTCTTAAACAGAGGCTGCTTTAGTCACAGAATGGGATGCCCTGGCAGGGACAAGTAGTGCTATGCCCAGCAAAAGTGTCTTTATCAGGCTAATTTCAAATATAATAAGAGCAAATGCTTATATGGTCTTAAACAGAGGCTGCTTTAGTCACAGAATGGGATGCCCTGGCAGGGACAAGTAGTGCTATGCCCAGCAAAAGTGTCTTTATCAGGCCTAATTTCAAATATAATAAGAGCAAATGCTTATATGGTCTTAAACAGAGGCTGCTGTAGTCACAGAATGGGATGCCCCCAAAAAGATCCAGTAGTACTATGCCCAGCAAAAGTGTCTTTATCAGGCCTAATTTCAAATATAATAAGAGCAAATGCTTATATGGTCTTAAACAGAGGCTGCTTTAGTCACAGAATGGGATGCCCCCAAAAAAGATCCAGTAGTACTATGCCCAGCAAAAGTGTCTTTATCAGGCTAATTTCAAATATGATAAGAGCAAATGCTTATATGGTCTTAAACAGAGGCTGCTTTAGTCACAGAATGGGATGCCCCAAAAAAAGATCCAGTAGTACTATGCCCAGCAAAAGTGTCTTTATCAGGCTAATTTCAAATATAATAAGAGCAAATGCTTATATGGTCTTAAACAGAGGCTGCTTTAGTCACAGAATGGGATGCCCTGGCAGGGACAAGTAGTGCTATGCCCAGCAAAAGTGTCTTTATCAGGCCTAATTTCAAATATAATAAGAGCAAATGCTTATATGGTCTTAAACAGAGGCTGCTGTAGTCACAGAATGGGATGCCCCCAAAAAGATCCAGTAGTACTATGCCCAGCAAAAGTGTCTTTATCAGGCCTAATTTCAAATATAATAAGAGCAAATGCTTATATGGTCTTAAACAGAGGCTGCTGTAGTCACAGAATGGGATGCCCTGGCAGGGACAAGTAGTGCTATGCCCAGCAAAAGTGTCTTTATCAGGCTAATTTCAAATATAATAAGAGCAAATGCTTATATGGTCTTAAACAGAGGCTGCTGTAGTCACAGAATGGGATGCCCCCAAAAAGATCCAGTAGTACTATGCCCAGCAAAAGTGTCTTTATCAGGCCTAATTTCAAATATAATAAGAGCAAATGCTTATATGGTCTTAAACAGAGGCTGCTTTAGTCACAGAATGGGATGCCCCCAAAAAAGATCCAGTAGTACTATGCCCAGCAAAAGTGTCTTTATCAGGCTAATTTCAAATATGATAAGAGCAAATGCTTATATGGTCTTAAACAGAGGCTGCTTTAGTCACAGAATGGGATGCCCCCAAAAAAGATCCAGTAGTACTATGCCCAGCAAAAGTGTCTTTATCAGGCTAATTTCAAATATAATAAGAGCAAATGCTTATATGGTCTTAAACAGAGGCTGCTTTAGTCACAGAATGGGATGCCCTGGCAGGGACAAGTAGTGCTATGCCCAGCAAAAGTGTCTTTATCAGGCCTAATTTCAAATATAATAAGAGCAAATGCTTATATGGTCTTAAACAGAGGCTGCTGTAGTCACAGAATGGGATGCCCCCAAAAAGATCCAGTAGTACTATGCCCAGCAAAAGTGTCTTTATCAGGCCTAATTTCAAATATAATAAGAGCAAATGCTTATATGGTCTTAAACAGAGGCTGCTTTAGTCACAGAATGGGATGCCCCCAAAAAAGATCCAGTAGTACTATGCCCAGCAAAAGTGTCTTTATCAGGCTAATTTCAAATATGATAAGAGCAAATGCTTATATGGTCTTAAACAGAGGCTGCTTTAGTCACAGAATGGGATGCCCTGGCAGGGACAAGTAGTGCTATGCCCAGCAAAAGTGTCTTTATCAGGCTAATTTCAAATATAATAAGAGCAAATGCTTATATGGTCTTAAACAGAGGCTGCTTTAGTCACAGAATGGGATGCCCTGGCAGGGACAAGTAGTGCTATGCCCAGCAAAAGTGTCTTTATCAGGCCTAATTTCAAATATAATAAGAGCAAATGCTTATATGGTCTTAAACAGAGGCTGCTTTAGTCACAGAATGGGATGCCCTGGCAGGGACAAGTAGTGCTATGCCCAGCAAAAGTGTCTTTATCAGGCTAATTTCAAATATAATAAGAGCAAATGCTTATATGGTCTTAAACAGAGGCTGCTTTAGTCACAGAATGGGATGCCCCCAAAAAAGATCCAGTAGTACTATGCCCAGCAAAAGTGTCTTTATCAGGCTAATTTCAAATATAATAAGAGCAAATGCTTATATGGTCTTAAACAGAGGCTGCTTTAGTCACAGAATGGGATGCTCTGGCAGGGACAAGTAGTGCTATGCCCAGCAAAAGTGTCTTTATCAGGCCTAATTTCAAATATAATAAGAGCAAATGCTTATATGGTCTTAAACAGAGGCTGCTTTAGTCACAGAATGGGATGCCCTAGCAGGGACAAGTAGTGCTATGCCCAGCAAAAGTGTCTTTATCAGGCCTAATTTCAAATATAATAAGAGCAAATGCTTATATGGTCTTAAACAGAGGCTGCTTTAGTCACAGAATGGGATGCCTCACAGCAGACTTAAGATCAGTTCAGTATATATGCACAGTTAGTTAGTATAAGCAGCCTGAAAACGCTAACAAAGCCTGGCTGTCAGGCTGGATGAAAAAAAAAAAAAAAACTGACAGCCTCCGATTTTCCATTCCTTTCCCTGTTTTCCGCTGACTTTCTGTCTGTCTCCTGCCTGTCTCCAGCCTGTCCCTGTCTGTCCCTGCCTGTCTAACTGTCTAACTGTCTCTCCCTCAGCTACACAGCGTTCTGTCTCTCACGAATGCAATAGAGAAATGAGGCTGGAAAGCAAGATGGCCGGCCTTAAATACAGCTGTGACGTCACCGGGCTTGCTGGCTGCTGATAGGCTGCATGTGACTGTCCCAGCATACACTGCCCCAGCTTACATGTCTGGACATGTCCCGTCCGCCATCTTAGAATGCCTGTAATGTAAATGAATGGATGTTAAAGGAAAACTGCGAGCGATCGAATCGCGGGGAAATTCGGATTCGATCCGAATCGAATTTTTCCTGAAATTCGGATCGAATCCGGGTTCGTCCGGATCGATTCGCTCATCCCTACTAATAGGTTAATTTGAAAGGCCATCATTGGCTTAATTTAAATTGCCCCCACCCCTTGAACTTGAAATACCTATCTAATTCCTGTCTATGATGCCCTATTAAAACAATAGTACTATCAGGGAGAAGATGCAGCTGTCAAAGAGGTGGACCCTCTGGGTTCAGGTAAGTTTCTTCAGTAGAAAGGGTAGTTTGGTAAATTTGTTACAGACAACCTTTAAAATGCTCCCCAATAGTATCACATGCCCTGCTGTGTGAAAATCTGCCTGGTTCTGCCGTTATTCTCCAAACGATGTTCTCATGGCAAGGCTCTCCAGCATCCCATGAGCCCCTCCTAGCGCTAAGCGCTTCCATGCCAGGCACATCTAATTGGGGGGGCAGTGGCCATTGGGAGGCGCAGGGCAATGAATGATGATTGGTAGAGACTTGCACATGCACTGTGGGATTACTGTTTCTGGGTAACTAATAGCTAAAGAGTGGTTCTCACACACAGCAGCATCCTAAATCATCATCTAAATCAAGCCAAAGTTGCTGCAACTGTAAGCACTAAAGTTGTGTTTTTACTGCTGTTTTTGTAACTGGGATAATAACTAGCAACATTGGAGATCTACTTCAGTGCACAATTTGTCATATGTATACACTTCAGGATCAACAGTTCCAGGGAAAACCGCTGTGTTAAATGTGAGCATATTGCAACCTTGGAAGCACAGGCTAGAGATCTGCACATCTGGAACACTGATTGACAATATGGAAAAGGGCATTCTGCTCACTGAGCAGGGATTAAGTGGGGTAGATACAGAGGGTGGAGTAATGGGTCAGGGGAAGCAGATAAGTAGCTGGGTAAATGTAGATAGAGGGAGTAGAAAGGGGGCACAGAAAAGGAAGGCCATAACTGTGTCTGTGAACCTTAGCAAAATTGCCAAGTTGGGTAATGATGCAAGAGTGTCAGTTTCAGAAATGGCAGCCCTGCTCTTCCTAACAGCCAGGAGGACAGCCCAGCTAGTGAGTGGGAAGTTGGGACTGCAGGTGGTAATAGGGGATTCTATTATCAGGTAGACTGATAGAATAATTTGTCACCAAGACTGCCTCAACTGAATGGTTTGCTGTCTCCCAGGTGCCAGGGTTCGGCATGTGGTGGAAAAGGTGGATAAATTACTGGGAGGGGCTGGGGATGACCCAGCTGTCGTGGTCCATGTGGGGACAGAATTAATGGGAGATGGAGGATCCTTAAAGGAGCACTATCGCGAAATTGTGTAATGTTAAAAATACATAAAAACACATTGGTTTATGAGAGGATTATACACCAGAACTGAATAAAACTCCCGCCAAGCTTGTGGTTTATTCTCACATGGTAGGAACAAAATCCCGGGGTGACGGGTTTAGTCTATGAGGGGTGACAGAGCCTGTCACCCCAGCTGTCCTTTTCCTTCCATAAAAATAAAAGAAACAAGCCTGGCTGGATATTTCTTGATGTCGGGTGTATAAGTGACCTGTCCTCCCACCATCCTGCATATTTATATGGATTTTTATCAATGGTCCATTTTTTCGCGAACATGCTCCTTTAAGAATACATTTAAGGAGTTAGGCACTAAGTTGAAGAGGACCTCCAAGGTTGTATTCTCTGGAATACTGTCTGTGCCATGCGCTACACATGACCGACAGTGGAAGCTTAGAGAGTTAAACACATGGATGAAGTCCTGTGCAAGGCAGAAGGATTTGGGTTCTAGAGCACTGGGCTGACTTATCATTGGGTACAAACTGTATTCTACAGATAAGTTGCACTTGAATGGAAGTGGGGCTGCTGTGCTGAGGATACTAAAAAGGGTGGAAGGGCAAGAGAGAAATCAAAGAGGAAGGGGACTGCATATGATGGTTGGTGAAGAATTAGAAGGGGGCAACTGCTATAATGGATAAGGAGATCCATGTGTTGCAAACCAGCAGTAAAAAATTAGGTGGATGCATTGCTGCAGAAGCTAATACTAAAGCTCAATGTGTCAAACTAGAGAGGAGCTTAAAGTGTATGATCACAAATGCCAGGAGTCTTGCAAGTAAAATGGGGGAGCCTGAGGCTCTGGTATTGGTTATTGATGTGGCTGAGATATGGCTGGATTCCACATGACTGGACTGTATATTCAAGGTTTTGTTCTCTTTCGGAAAGGCAAAGCAAATAGGAAAGGGGGCAGAGTGTGTCTCTATATAAAGCAAGAATTCCAAGCATATAGAGGGGATACTAGCAGAAGATTGTGAGGATGTAGAATCATTGTGGGTAGAAGTGTGGGGTGATGTAAACAATGTTAAAATACAAATTGGAGTAATCTATAGACCCCCAAACATAACTGGGGAAATAGAGTGTCAGCTGCATAAACAGAGCGGGCATCACAGGCTGGTACAGTGGTGGTGATGGGGGACTTCAACTACCCAGGTATTGACTGGAGACATGGCTCTGCTTCTTCTACTACAAGGGGGAAAGCATTCCTCAGCTTGCTACCAGATAACTATATAAATCAATTCGTGGAGGCATCTACTAGGGGTGATGCTCTTTTGGATCTGGTAATATCAAATAATGATGACCTGATAGGAAAAGTAATAGTTGTATTTAACATGTGAGAAAGATTTTCTGCCTGGGAGGGTAAAAACACAGCATTTTAGGAAGGCCAATTTCCCCAGGCTCACAGCTGCACTCCAGGACATAGACTGGGAGCATCTGTTGAGGAATAAGGATACAAATGGGAGTGCTATAAATCAATTTGAGTACTAACTTTGCAACATTTATTCCTATGGGTAACAAATATAAGTGGCTAAAATTAAATCCCTCATGGCTGACATCTATAAAGAACAAGAAAAGGATACGGCTGAGCTCTCAGCTGTAACCCTTGAAAGCATGTAAGAAAGAAATAAGTGTGGCAAAAGCACAAAATGAAAGAGATTTGACCAAAGAAAGCAAAACAAACCCTAAAATATATAAATTCAAAGAAAACTAAATCAGAACATGTAGGTGCCCTAATTAATGATAATGGGGAAATGGTCTCTGGGAATGAAGAAAAGGCTGAGCTGTTAAATGAATTGTTTAGCTCTGTGTACACAAGAGAGGAGCAATGAGCCAACACAGGAGATGCCACTGATAGCAACAGCCCAAGTATAATACTCCAAGCTAAACATGGATATCATCCAAGTGTAAATAATTTAAATGTGAATAAGACTGTAGGGCAAGATGGACTTCACCCAAGAGTTCTTAAAGAACTCAGCTCAGTTATCTCATCACCCCTGTTCTTGATCTTTAAAGACTCGCTAACGACTGGTATAGTGCCAAGAGATTGGTGCAAGGCAAATGTGGTGCCCATTTTTAAAAAGGGCTCTAGGTCTTCTCCGGGTAATTACAGACCTGTAAGTTTAACATCTATTGTGGGAAAATTGCTTGAGGGGCTATTAAGGAACTATATACACGAATATGTAACTATCCATAAAATTATAAGTGACACGGTTTTACTAAGGGCAGAAACTGCCAGACTAACCTGATTGGCTCCTATGAGGAGGTAAGTAGAAGCCGGGACAGAGGGGCAGCTGTAGATATAGTTTTTCTGGATTTTGCAAAAGCATTTGACACTGTCCCCCTTAGACGCTTATTGGGGAAATTGAGGTCTTCAGGATTAGAAAATACAGTTTGCAACTGGATTGAAAACTGGCTGAAGTATCGTGTGCAAAGAGTTGTGGATAATGATACCTACTCTGAATGGTTACCGGTTGTAAGCGGTGTACCCCAGGGTTCAGTGCTGGGCCCACTATTATTCAACTCGAAGATGGAATTAAATGCATTGTCTCTATTATTGCAGATGACACAAAGATATGTAGAACAGTGCAGTCTATTGAAGATGTTCACAAGCTTCAAGCTGACTTGGAGTGTCTGGGCATCCACTTGGCAAATCATTTCAATGTGGAGAAATGTAAAGTTATGCACTTTGGGTCTAATAACCTGAAGGCCACATATGTTCTCGGGGGAGTAAAAATGGGGGGAAACACTTGTTGAGAAGGAACTGGGGGTACTGGTAGACCACAGGCTAAATAACAGCATGCAAGGTCAAGCAGCTGCTTCCAAGGCCACCAATATATTATGCATTAAAAGAGGCATAGAATCACGGGACAGGGATGTAATTTTGCCTCTTTACAAGGCACTGGTGCGCCCTCACCTTATATATATATCGTCCAGTTCTGGGCACCCGTCAATAGAAAGGAAGCTCTGAGTATGACTATGGAAAGGGGGCAGAGGAGAGCCCCCAAACTAGTAATAGGAATGAAGGATCTTAGTTATGAGGAAAGATTTTGAGAATTAAACCTGTTTAGCCTTTAGAGGAGACGACTGAGGGGGGAACAATCATTTTTTACCACAATAACTATAAATCTGTCAAATAGCCTCCCACAGTAGCTTGCTATGGCATTAACCACTGACAGCTTCAAAAAAGGATAAGGTGCATATTTAGAAGCAAATAATATTATTAGTTACTATTTGCTGTTATCAGTAAAAAAACAAAAAAATAACTTCCCTTACCCCAACACACTTGGTTGGACTTGATGGACATATGTCTTTTTCAACCATATTTACTATCTAACTATGTTGCTTTAAGGTGAAGTGATCAGCAACACCATTATTCACTTAGTTCATACCTACTCCAGCAACACAACAGGAGAAAAAGAGGATAAACAAACAAAAGTGGATTTTGTAATGACTTATTAACAAAAGACATATTGCCTTATATTTTGGGTGCCACTTTGTGCAGATAATCACAGAAAAACACAGTATTTTTCCCTATTATCATTAACCCTGTTTTTGTCTTTTTTGGTTTGTGTGTCAGGCCTTGATTCACTGTTTAAATAAATTCTTATGGTAGTAAAAATGTAACTAGCTATGAGAAAAAAACATGAGAACAGGACAGGAAGACAATGAAAGGCAATTGCACCTTTTTACTACTAAGAAAAGTAGTTAGCCTTTTTACTCTGTAGTAAATCGTTCCACTGACCTTCATTGTCTTCCCATCTGGCAAACTCTAACAGTGACATTCTCAGGCTTTTTTCTCATAACGTGAATTTTTTATTACCATGAGAATTTTTTTTCAACTCTTAGTGGATTAATGCCCTTGTGTGTGTGTATTGAGTATAGGATTGCATTTTTGGTAAGAGGTTGAAACAATCATTTCATATTTTTTGTTTGTGTTTTATGGAAGCAGTTTTTGGCAACTGCAAACCAAGATCTACAAGAAGCGAACTCTGCACACACATAACACTGCTGCTATGGCCACTGGTGAGGAAGGGAGCTCACTCAACCTTACACATGCCCAGCAGCAGTGTTCTGCATGTACAAGACTCACATCTCTCTTCGCGTATATCTTGTGTACAGTTGCCAATAACAACAGATTGTAGCCCATGATAACTGCTTCCATAAAACACACATTTGTTAACATAATAAAAAAAATACTAGATCAGCTCAGCCCCTTGAGGACATAATTTTGGCCCACAAAAATATATTCTTTCAAAAATTCCATTAAAAGTGGATTTCTCTTTGAGAGAGGAGCAACCACTGACCTGGAGTATATAGTCTTTGGGACTCTATAGACTATATAGATTCCATTTGGGATGCCCTGATGATAAAAATGTGCTTACTTACCTTGGCAACATTTGAACTTCTCCTCGATTTAGCTTGAGCTTCTCCTCGATTTGTGCTGGTCATTAATATGCACGGCCTAGAAACTGGTTGGAGCGTGGTAATGTCACGGATCTCTCAAAGGAGAAATCCACTAATAAAGAGTGACCAGTAATTTGAGTACTGCAAGGCTGAGAGACTAGGATTATGCAGCAAACTGTGTTTATTGTGAGAAACAAGCCAACATTCACACTCAGATTGCTATACATACACAATGTGCAGTGAGGAAAAACATACATGCATGAAGTCCAGTCCAAGGTAAGTCCAAAAAGGGGAAAAAGCAAACAGGAGGGAAAGCAATGGCTGACAAGGAAGTCCTGGGTTCAGGGTTCAGAGTTCAGGTTTCAGGAATCAGGTTTAAAGGCTCTGGGTACAGAGTTCAGGTTCCAAAAGACAGAGTAAAATGCTGAGCACTGACTGCATAGCAGCCTCAGCATATAAAGGCCAGCAGGTAATTAGCACAGGTACTGGCTGATCTCCAGGAGCTCTGCGGGACAGCGCCACCTGGTGGTCAAGCTGCATACTTCAGATTGGGATGAAAGTTACAGTCTACCCGACATCTTCAGATTTTATCATGAGCAAAACTGATTTTCAGTGAAATTCAGGCAAAATCCACACTATTTTTTTCTATATAACCCCAGTAATTGATCTCTAGAATGTGGGAATCCACCGCCTGAGTGTTTCTTGACTCTTGGATTATGTTTTTATGGTGAAGAAGGGGGAGTTTATTTCTGCACAATCAGAGAGTAGAGCAAATAGGAATTGGGGGTCCATGGTACAAAAGCCCTGTTTGTAAGGGCTTATGAAAAAATATTAAATGTAAAAATAACACAGTTCAATGATTTATCACTGTGGAGCATAGCTTTCAATTTATTTGTTAATATCTTAAAAGGCTAGGAGGAAAGGTACACTATCAATAATTGTTAAAATGTGAGAAAAATGATAGGGACACTCATTGAAGCATGTTATTAAAATCAATACTTCTTGCTGGGGTCATGCATTGATGGCAAGTATTATGCTGACAAACAAAACATGATAATGCTGAACAAATAGGAAACTTCAGAGTGGTGGCATTTCCCTGTAAAAACACACCAGGGAATAGAAAAAAAACTGGTATATGTGAAAAGTGATGTAGAAAGGTGTTGTTGAGAAGTGGTGTTATTCCAGGATAATTGACTGAATGAAGATGGGTACAAGTCTTAATAAAACATTTTCTAGAGACAGGTTGGAGCAGCTATATGTCTTGAATCGCTCCCAGAAGATTTTGAGAAAATTGAAAAATGACAGAAATCACTTTCTGCAGGGCATGTGCACTGTGTTTTTCTGGGTTTCCATGGGGGTGATTTATTATGATTTGCAGAGGTGGTCCAGGTTTTTGAAAACTTGTTCACACTTTTTTCCATGGAAGTAAATTATTAGGATTTAGAGATGCATTTCACATTTTTAAAGAGCATGTTTAATCACCTAATGGATATGTTTGTGCTTACTGTAGTACTAACAGCCCCTCCAACCTAATGCATAAAAAAGTGGCTTTGTCTTATACAGGATCCTGTAGTCTCTACAAATGTTGTTAAATACCCCAGGTGCAGGGGATATTTTTAAGGATTAAAGAAGACCCCTTAAATGCTTTGCTTAAAGTAGCCTCGCACGGTGCCCCCCCTGCTGCCAGCCAACATGGGAACCTGCTCATAAGTGACTGGCAGCAGGGACCCACTGTAAGGTTGGGGGAAAGTTGCTGCTCTTGGCTTGGGAACATCGAGTCTGAAAGACAGTGGTCCACAGGACATATAGTCGGTGGGATGGCGGGTAAATGCAATATTTTTATGATTTATTAACTATTGTGTTTTAACATCATTTAGTAAAGAAACATTGTTTTACATTTTTTCTCTTGCACTTTAAAATGTTCAGCAGGATGTATTTTATGATATGATTTTTATATTCATAAGCAGAGGTAAAAAAAAGTATTGACTCCTTGCTCGATTTGCCAAAGAAATCTTCTCTGCTGCAATAAGCAGGTCTCCTGGTCATTAAAGTGAACAGATAAAAACGCCACAGACTAATAGTGAGTGTACAGTTTCTTTTGCTTGGTGGACCCTTGTGGGCAATCATGTTTGAAGTCAAAGTGGTTTATTAACATTTAAGGAAAGGTCGGTATTTCAGCAGTGTAGGGAGATATAATAATTACCAGATTTGTCTTATGCAGACTTTCAGTATTACATCTACTATATTTAGAAACATCAAAGCATCACAAGATTATATTATATTTTCCCCAAAGAGCAGAGCCCTGGTCAGCCATGAAAATGGGAAAAGTCAATGCAGGAAAGCAAGCACATTTCCAATCTGATTGCTCTCTACAGAAAGTGATGTTAATGGGTATTGTGTAGGATAGCCCTCTTTTCTGGTGTTTGGAAGCACCTGCAGCCGACAAATCCCCCCTCATTGCATGTAACACACCCATAAATGTATCCGGAATCTTGTGCTATGAAAAGCTAAACCATATCTACAGTGGTCCTGGTAACTTGCCCTTCCTACAAAAAATCTGAAATACTTCTAATTGCATCTCTTTTAAAACAATACTAATGTTGTTTGATTTTTAGAGAGTAGCCCAGTAACACTATTTTCTTTAAGTACATGATTTCAAGAAACTGACTCTGCCTCCAATCAATCATTAATAACTTTAAGCCGCTTTAAGACAATATTAGGGCTGTATATTTTTTAAGCAAATGACCCAGGAAAAACAAACTTCTATTTATTTAATTACTTGCCTGGTCTCTTTTAATAAATGTTTGTGTTACATATTTTCAGAATTCTGTGGATCCAGATTTGGGCAATTATGGACAAAAATAATTTAAATATCAACTCATAAAGATAGAGGTTTACAACCAATTGTGTGTAAATATTCAGTTCTCTCTGTGCAATGTTGTGTGCACAGAGTTAGCCTCAGACTAGCCCACCAGTGGACACATAGGTGCTTTGACATAGTATTTAGTAAAATGTCACCTGCCCCAGGGTTCCTTCTTACTTCACTGCCATAGGAGGTACATTTCTCTGTGTAAGTCTCTTAGTGGGCTACTGTGCTCACATTTCCACTTCCACAATGTTTGGCTCTGTTGATTACATTTCCCCACTATCTGGAAATGCCTACTGCTATAGGGGCTTACACCTTATTGGCAAAGCCCATTAGTTACCAGTGTATAAGATAGACAATGAGTGCGTGGCAGAAGTGCAGGGATTTCCATGCTTTACTTGTGCTGGCAGAGATTGTAGAGGGTGCAATGTTCACAATAATTTACTGTCTGTCTTGTCTTCTCTCATTTAGGAAACTCGTCTGGAAAAATCCCCTCTCATACCAATAGACCCTACTAGGTTTAATGGGAAAACTTTCCCCTTAGGTCTAAAGCAGGGCGTGCTGCTGCTTCTTGGCCCACATTGGAAGTGGGTGCAAGCATGAACAGGTGAATGTTATTCAATGGGTAGAGGGGGGCGCATCCACTTTGGATTCACAGTGGATCTATATCCTACCTGAAATAAACTTTCCGGGAATAATGTAGGTTTATTTTCAGTCTCCACAGAAGTTCAGATGTGGATAAATTGTTTTGGCACCCTGACAACTATGTTGTGTGATGATCCCTCCAGCAGAATACAGTGACCAGCTCTTTCCTCATGCTTGGTTTTCTGGTTGGGCATGAGAGCTATTTATCTGGCTAGAAAGCTCAATATCTGTTCATAGTGCTGGGGGTGACTGCAGCAAAGTGACTGGAACTTTTAAACAATAGACATGGGGAGGGGAAAACGGAAGCATGGTAAAGAATATTCTTATCACTATGGCAGACTGGCTATCTATGTGGAATCTGACGTTCTTGGGTTGGCCCCAAGAATAATTTTCTCTGGCCCAAGATGCTCCAGTCTGATACTCTAACAGACTTATAATAACTGAGGAGACTGGAGTTTTTCCAGAACTCCCAGGAAGGCTCGGAATCTCTAGAGCTACAAGCTTAACAGTATAAAGCAGCCAAAATGGCCTGGGACTCCTAATGTTTCCGAGTCTAAAGAGAGAGATGCAATCCTGCAGTTTCCACAATTTGATTAAAGAGCTCATAGTTCTAAATTTACATATGACTAGACCCAGTACATACTGTAGCATACATCTGTTGATATCGATTTGTTTTTTGGACAGTGGCTTGGCATTCAAGCGAAAGATATGCTGATGAGCTGGCACTATCTAAATTTTGCATGAGTTCACTGTGGGAACAGATGGTTTCTGGTTGCTTGAAGGAGTCTTATAATTCCAGTGCCCAAAAAAGCAGCAGCTTCAAACCTTAAAGACTATTGCCCCATGGCACTTACTTTAGTTATGGGGGTCTTTAAGAGGCTTGTATCCTACCCAAAGGCTATAACGAAGGTGCACCTTGGCCCTCTACAGTTCTCTAACAGGAAAAAACATGTCTGCAGATGATGCTCATGGCCTTAAAATTCACCCTGGAACATCTTGACCGCTCTAACTCCTATGTCAGGGTATTATTCGTAGACTAGCTCTGCGTTTGACACAATTTACCTTGACATGTTCTGTGAGAAGCAAAGACAGCTGTCTGTCCCTCTTAACACCTGTGAGTGGATTAGAAGCTTCCTAAAGGGCAGAACACATAGGGTAAAACTAGGAAAGCTCTTGCCCAGCAGTAGGATTATCAACATTGAAGCACCTCAGGGCTGTATCTTTTCACCTTTGTTATTCTCCTTGTATGTAAATGACTGTACATCTCTAGATTAAAAACCTGGAGTTAATCAGAGTTAAAATATAAAGTTTGATGATGATACCACCGCTGTCAGCCCTGATGATGAGACAGGGGCCTATTAGGGCATCTGCCTATACACATAAGGGTCCAACAGACAAAATTAATGGCCACTAAAATTCCCCATTACCTGAAATGGGGCACAGATGTGTACTGTCAAGAAGGCTTACCCCCCCCCCCCCCAGTCCCCAAATCAGGGGGACCCTCAGGCACAATACTCTCTACTTCCTTTCCATCCGCTTCCATGCTGCACGTTCCTCCCCCGCAGCATCGGCACAGTGTGGTGGAGTGGCCTCAGTGCTCCCCTTGAGATCCTAACTTTTTCAAATGTTACCTTTAGGTAGAAAAAAACAAAATAGGAAGGCCTAGGAGTCTAGGATAAAAGTTGGGATAAGGAACAAAATATAGTAAGATTTTGATTTACTGAGCTCAGGGAGGTGTCCTGATTGCAGGTGTTCCTGCACTGTAAAGCCTAGTAAAAGGCCAAATCTTACTTGTCAGATCCCTCCCCCAGGCAAATTCGAGCACGTAACCACCTTGGCCAGACGCGGGGCGCTATTTAACCAGGGAAGCTATTTGACAGGTAAGATTTTTTGTATTTACTGGGCTTGTAGGCAGAGGTGGCAGCAGCAGCATGGGTGATGGCACAAGCAATCAGGATGCCCCCACATGGGAATGGTTTTGTTTTGTTTTAATCGGCTGGCTCTGAAGTCTAAATGGCAGTACAGGTCCACAGAGACCTGCACTGCCTTGCAGGGTGCTGTCCTGGTTCAAGTAAGACTGTATGTACCAACTGTTGTATGCATATGATTAGATTAGAAGGTGTATTTATGTAGCTGATAAACCTCTCCACCCACATCAATGTTCAGTCAGTTAGAAGCCAGGTGTGTGGATAAGAAGATCTGACTCTTGACTTATTTGGCAGCATTATAGCTCCAGGACAGTAGCTCAATAAAGTTCAGCTAAGTGAAAATTAACTAAAAAAATTGAAAAGCTAGACAGAAACAGGAGAGTTTGCACCTACATGCATCCCCCCCCCACCTCCCTGTACATCAGTCATACTCTTTTATTCCCAGTACTTGTCAGCTGAACTGCTCTTTTGCTCTTGAATAAAGTGCATATTTTCATCCAGATCTTGCCTGGGAAAGGTGTATCCCACCCTATATTACTAGAGTAAGTTGGGCCCTGGCCACCCGAGAAGCCATTTTCCCACTAGCACACTCCACTTATATAACCAGCAACACATTTTTTTGGTACGTTTAAAGCGGATGGAATCCCTTATTTGGGTTCCCAGCTCAATGTGTGGGGGGCGAGCAGCCAGACGCTACTTTTGCCACCGCTGAAGCCACGCCCCTGCAATTTTTATAGAGCCTATTGGCCATGATTTTGACTAACCCAGGTTTTGTTCCTTACCCCCGGCATCCCGATTTCGATGCCTTGATGTGTAAACCCCTCACTTCTTCCTTGTCCTACTGCACATGCGTGGGCTCTCGTCCAGTCAGAGACGCTTGCCATGCATAAGTATTGTTTACAGCAATCAGGAGAAAGAAGAGTTGCAACCCCAGCATCGGGTGCATGCCCAGCTTATCTGAATGGCTGAGGGTGGGAGCGCACTCACAGCCCAAAGATGCTGGGATACAGTGTTTCCATCAGTGAGAAGGACAGGAAGCAGGTGAGTTTTGTGGCACAGGGTAACTACGTCACTATGGCAAACCCTCTAATTACTATCTAGTCAGTAAATGTGGTCGGTACTGTTATCCTCACCATGATTTTTCATATGGCACGTGTACACTATTGTAACTAATAAATGATGACCAAAATGTTGGCTGTATGGCTAGAAGCACAGGCGATGTAGCAAGTCCATCTAGCATATGATGACAGATTGAGTTAAAGGAATTACAGGCCATTAGACATGTATATGATGTACTGATGATTGCTTTTCTGATGAAGGAGCAAAATGAATGTTGGGAAACCTGAGCATAACAATGTTAACAGGTCTCTGACTCCTGCGCTATGTATTATTATTATTTGGATGCATTATTACAGCATCCTATATTGACTGATGCTTTCAGGCGAAATTCACATATGGCATGTGCACTTACTTTTCTAATGACTTCAAGGCAAATCTATTTTATAATGAAAGGACCAGCGTTTCACTCACTAATTTCAAACAGAACTTGACTAATGGAAGCATCAATACGTCAATGGGTTTTCTTTCTTTTTCAAACTTTTACTGCTAAATGACCGCTGAATAAGACATTTATCCTTCTTAAGCCTGCTGTGCCTTTTGTTTCAACTATTCAATCCATAGAACAGTTTATTAAGTTTATTAAGATATAGTATGGATACTCCCTGTGATATTCTTGCCGTCCCTCACTTGTAATCAATGCAGCATTCACATTTTCTGATGTATTTAAATGCTTTAACTCATCATGCAATGCTTTGGGCATATATTCAAGTGATTAATGCTGCTGTTTCCCACAATCTGGCACACATTACAGCAGTTGGAATAGGGAAGTACTCCCCTGCAAAAAGAATGCTTTAGAACTTGTTACCATTGTTTTTCTCTCCTGGTAAAAGAAACCAACAAGCTTGGATGTATTTGTTTTAAAGCAGAGTGTATGGGCAACTCTTACTACCCAGCAAACCTATGCAGATTTTTCTTATTAGACAATTTTTGAGAAGTAGTACAAAATATATATATTGGATGATGTGGCCAGGCTTGGACTGACCCACAGGAGAACATGAAAATCCTCCAGTGGGCCCCTGTACTTTGCTAGTTTACCTGCTGCTAACAGCCCCTTTGCTGTGTCTGCGGAGCTTTAGAGAACAACATGATAAGCCATTTCTTAGATTCAGCCTTATATACAGCCCTCAGTGTTTTATATCTGTTGCAAAGATGGATCATAATGATTACGATATCTATTTTTCTACAATAGGAGCAGCAGGTAAGGTTGGATGTGCGCCCCAAAAATCAGTTCTGATGGTGGGCCCAAGACACCCCAGTCTAATGCAGGAGGTGCCCATTGCTATTAAATGTACTTTCCATTTGAGCAGGTGAAGTGAACTCACCATGATTTAGTGAAATACCCCTGTAGTGGTTTAAGTCCTAAGTGTATTACAGTTTCCAAACAATGGCCTTGCTTTCATAACAATACTGTATCCAAACAATGGCCTTGCTTTCATAATAATACTGTATCTCTAGTTCTTATCTTTATAAGCTTTAATGGAAATTTTGTGAGGAAAACAATGACATAAGAGTACTGTATTTTTCATTCTATAAGACACACCTGCACATAGGCCCCACCTAGGGGTCAGAGGAGGAAAAAAAGAAAAAAATATTGTGTGCTAAAATACCCCCCCAATCACCCCATAACAGGCAGCATGCAGAATTCCCTCCCAATCACTCCATTACAGACAGTGTGCAGACCCCCCCCCCCCCCCAAATCACCCTATTAAAAATAGTGTGCAGATTCCCCTAATATCACCCTATTACAGTGTGCAGAATTGCTCCCTATTGCAGACCGTATGGATCCACCTCCCCAATCACCCTATTTTAGTGTGCAGAACTCCCCTAATCAATTACAGACAGTGTAGATGGAAGCATCTTCCAGGTCTCTTCATTTGTCCTTTAAGGTTTCTTAATAGGAAAGGAATTAAGTGGGCATATAGTCCCCCAAACTATAGCCAAAAACAGATTGCTCCTGATTAATGCAAAAAAATGTCTTATAATAATGAATACACTATCATCAGCTCTAACATACACAAAAAGGTTTAAGTGGACCTTCAGCATCATTTAATGAAAAGCCCAAACCCTTAAAAACTAAAATTAATATATTTAACGTTTTTAGTCACTTTTTATTCTTTCCCTCATTGGGCCTGCAATTCTGTTCCGCACTCTAGGATACAGGCGCCACCATCTTGGCTCAGTAGCATCACCTACTGAGGAGAGGGGTCAAAAGTGCAGGGGGTGGGCTTATAGCTGTGCTTTGCACAGACAGAGCAGAGCTGGGGTCAGGAAAAGGTCAGCAATCCCACAATGCAGAGCGGCACAGTCAGAAGACTCTTCCTGTTGGCAGGCAGCCTGCACCTCCATGGGCCGCCATCTTGGATGTTTAAAGTCTCAGAAAATGCAATAGATGCAGGTAGGATGATTTTTAAATGTGGGCAATTGGTATGTACAGGGTGGGGGAAATATATAAGATAGACTCTTATTTAGGGTGAAGGTCCGGTTTAAAATCATTTAGGGATTGCACCCAAGCACATTTAAAAAAAAAAAAAAAAAAAAAAAAAAAACAATTAATAACAATTAATTATGAATTAATTATGGGGAGCCGGCGTTCTCGTGGCGGTGAGCGTCATTACCGGTCGCTCACCAGTCGCTACCTGTCGATATTCCTTCATAAATAAGGGCCTAAGTTGAAAAGTTTTATGAATATATATGTAAGGATGCTTTGTCACCCAGGTCATACTATGTACATATAGATCCAAATAGACTGGAGGTCCACTTACCATAGCAGCACAGGGGCATCCTGATTTAGATACTGTACTGCACTACTTACCTCTTCTTCAATATTTCAGTCCCCACTCCACCGCCATCAGCCTGTCTGTTGGCTACTGGAGGTCTCAGATCATAGAGGAGGTAAGTAGCAGATGCACATTATTAGGCTTACCAGGGGAACAGTGCACAGTGGAGAATTGGGTTGAATTGGGATGGCACCTTATTGACATAGTTAGTGATCTGTCAGTCAAAAATAGTCCAAGCCAATAGACTCACTGTGTTTCTTTTCTAGTAATCTGTTTGGCTTTCTCAATTTAGAACAAGTTGTACAAAAATATTTCATAATCTCATTGTGGAAGTAAAACGTACACATTTGCAAGATTGAAACTATAACATTTTAAAACTGACAAGGGATAAGTGTTTATTCATCATTGTATGTGGTAGTCAGATTATACCCCCACCTCCAGTAAAACTTGGTTTCTCTGTTTTAATTTTTGTTTTTGTTCAGAACCTGGCATTCATCAAATAGGTGTCTTTTTAAATGTGCATATATAGCATTAGTCATATAAATATATATATATATATAGACATATATATATTCCTGATTGGAAGACCTGTGCTGGACCATACACTGGTGTAACTGCTGTTTAATTTCTTCACTATATGTGACAGGGGCCTGGTGTGAACATTAAAGGGGGCACTTTAATGGCTCATACAGTACACTTTTTCCTGTCTTTTAATTCAGTCGGATGCTGATAGAAAACTGAAAGACTGAAACAATAGAGAGAAATGGTGCTTTCTTTCTCTAAATGATGCCAAGTTAGCACAAATATAATAAATAAGGTAAAGGAGCAACAATGATGGGGCCCCTGTGATGTTGCACCCTCTGCATCGGCTCAAGTTACACCCCTGATGCTATACTTTTTGGGTTTTACCTTCTGATGTTTTTGGTGATTCAACTGGTCTCTTCCTGTTTTATTTACTAAAAAAATGCCGACATAGTATGAATACTTCTTTCACTTGTCAAAGTTCTACTGTCCCTGGTAATCGTTCCCTTTCTTTTCACTTCTCTCTACCAGTCTGGATACCCTTAAATTTTAAGTATAACTGGATGATCTCCGTGTTTGAGTTTGTTCACCTTGGTATGGTTCCTCTCTGCTCAGTGGTGGTGCCTATCAGAGCAATGCCTTGTGGCAGGCGAGCAGTGCCATTGCCCTGGACACAAAGGCCATTGTGTATTTGGGGGACGCCATTTTATTCTGCAAATGGGTGAGTTAGAAGTGCTGGCCATATTTCAGGCCCCATTATGGGCTCAGTTATGGGGAGGGGACACTGCCTACTGCTAAGTAAAAGACACAGCATGGCACATATGATTATGCAACATCAGTAACACCATGGGATGGATGAAACGGGGGAACGTTTTTTTTTACTCTTGCACTGAGAGCTATTTCCCCTAGAAACTGCACAGGGCAAGATGCTTTCATACAGTGGCCTTGATTCAATAAAGGTAGAAAAAAATTCTCATGGTAGTAAAAGATTGAATTAATGAGAAAAAAGCCTGAGAATTTCAGAATTGTTGTTGAATCACTAGAAAAAAAGACAATGAAAGTCAATGGCACTTTTTTACTCTTGAGAAAAGTAAAGAAATATTTACTCCTTTCTACACTGTAGTAAAAGCTGCCATTGACTTTCATTGTCTTTTTATCTAGTGATTCAGTAACAGTGACATTCTCAGGCTTTTTTCTCATGAATTGAATTTTTTACTACCATGAGAATTGTTTTCTACCTTTATTGAATCGAGGCCAGTGTCTGTAACAAAAGCTTTGGCTTTTTATATAGAATGCAGCATATTGATAAGGATGATGTGGCCCAGCAGCATGTCCAGGTGATGTTTGTGTCGAGCAGCATGGGACTCTGGCCTGTCTCACACTGACAGCTTATGGCTCCTCTCGCCTTTGAGCTGTAGGTGTATTTTGCTTGAATTTGTCCTTATTAGGAATTTTGCTGTGTGCCTCCGAATTAGATTTATCATTCCAGCAGGACTCTCGGAGTAAATTCTGGACTAATTCTGGATACCTAGGGTAATATTAACCCTTCCTTCCTGTGCAGCGGTGTATTGATGCTTTTAGCGGAATGAGAGCCAGTTCTTTAAATGCAGAAGGTGCTGCAGGATTAAGATGTCGCTTTTCACAGGGGAGCCAGGCCATTTCTGCAGACAAAGTGCCTTTTTATGTATATACGGCTTACTTGTCCAACCCACTGAAATAAAGGCATTACTTGTCTTCCATCAGTTCTTGCTTTACTAAACATTATACTCTACAAAGAAATGATTGTAGCGTGCTGTGTAGAAAAACAATAATGAGCACATCATTATCCTGTGTAAAAAAGCAGTACAAGCATACAGAATGGATCTGTGCTACTTTGTAAAAGAATTAAAATAGGAATTCACAGTAGTGTTAACTGATTACAGCGTGTAATGTTTGTGACGTCTTCTATTTAGAACTACAAATGAAACTATTGTAATTTACAGTGTTTATACTGGAGACAGTACATTAGCTTGTAAAACGGCGCAAGTCCCCATTCACATAAATATCATTAGCAGGCATATGAGCTTCATTTATACAGATGTAAGCGTGGCAGTCAGTCTTACAGCGCTGTTAGGGGTTCTGGGCCAGTCCAAGCCACAAATTACTGTCAATACTGCTGGATTATTGTTTTATTATTATTGTTTATTTATAAAGCACCATTATTGTCCATGGCCCTGTACAAAGTAGGAGCATACCAAGCCACACAGTATTGTTAGTGCTAATGGATGAGACCTGTTAGTGCTGCTGGACCAGACTGAGCCACATAATACTGTCAATGCTGCTGGATCAGCCTCAGATACAGATTATTAATAATGATGCTGGACAAGACCCAGATACAGTTACCTGTCAATGCTGCTGGATCAGACAGAGACGCACACTACTGTTATTGCTCCTGTCCACTCCCACCATTCACCCCCATTGCAATCCATATTTTTCTTTTGCCTAGGGTTTCCTCTGGTCAAGCAGGCCCTAGGGATTGCCCAGTTTGCCACCCCCTAACTCTGGTCCTGTTAGTGCTGCTGGATCAGACCCAGCCACACAGTACTGTTAGTGCTGCAGGACCACTCCTAACCACAGATTACTATTAGTGCTGCTGCTGAACCAGTCCTAGCCACAGATTACGGTTAGTGCTGCTGAACCAGTCCTAGCCACAGATTACTATTAGTGCTGCTGAACCAGTCCTAGCCACAGATTACTATTAGTGCTGCTGAACCAGTCCTAGACACAGATTACTATTATTGCTGCTGCTGAACCAGTCCTAGCCACAGATTACGGTTAGTGCTGCTGAACCAGTCCTAGCCACAGATTACTATTAGTGCTGCTGCTGAACCAGTCCTAGCCACAGATTACTGTTAGTGCTGCTGAACCAGTCCTAGCCACAGATTACTAGTAGTGCTGCTGAACCAGTCCTAGACACAGATTACTATTATTGCTGCTGCTGAACCAGTCCTAGCCACAGATTACTATTAGTGCTGCTGAACCAGTCCTAGCCACAGATTACTATTAGTGCTGCTGAACCAGTCCTAGATACAGATTACTATTATTGCTGCTGCTGAACCAGTCCTAGCCACAGATTACTGTTAGTGCTGCTGAACCAGTCCTAGCCACAGATTACTATTAGTGCTGCTGAACCAGTCCTAGACACAGATTACTATTATTGCTGCTGCTGAACCAGTCCTAGCCACAGATTACTATTAGTGCTGCTGAACCAGTCCTAGACACAGATTACTATTATTGCTGCTGCTGAACCAGTCCTAGCCACAGATTACTATTAGTGCTGCTGAACCAGTCCTAGCCACAGATTACTATTAGTGCTGCTGAACCAGTCCTAGATACAGATTACTATTATTGCTGCTGCTGAACCAGTCCTAGCCACAGATTACTGTTAGTGCTGCTGAACCAGTCCTAGCCACAGATTACTATTAGTGCTGCTGAACCAGTCCTAGACACAGATTACTATTATTGCTGCTGCTGAACCAGTCCTAGCCACAGATTACTATTAGTGCTGCTGAACCAGTCCTAGCCACAGATTACTATTAGTGCTGCTGAACCAGTCCTAGACACAGATTACTATTATTGCTGCTGCTGAACCAGTCCTAGCCACAGATTACTGTTAGTGCTGCTGAACCAGTCCTAGCCACAGATTACTTTTATTGCTGCTGCTGAACCAGTCCTAGCCACAGATTATGGTTAGTGCTGCTGAACCAGTCCTAGCCACAGATTACGGTTAGTGCTGCTGGACCAGAGCCAACCACGGGGGTGAGGGGCATTCCAAGGCTGGGGGGGTGTTTGGTTGAGGCCCCCTTTGATGGCTAGGGGAGAAAGGATTTACTGAGGGTCTCCATCACCTAATAGGGGGGCCCTATGTAATAAAACCCCGGGATGACGTAGCTTGTGGTGTCCTCCAGTGAGCACTCTTCTTTCTCTGGACTAAACTTGAGTGAAGGTGGAGACCCAGAGTCATCCATAGACTGATTTTGATGAGGAATACTAAAGAAAATATTTAGGTAGTGGATTAAAAAAATATATATCTCCATGTGAAATAAACATCATATTTGTTAAAAAAAATTCTCTCCTATTAAAGTCAAACATGGAGAAAATATTGCATTGTTTGTGGATGTATTGAGACTTGCTAAACCTACAAAATAGTTAAGCTTTTTATCTAATCTTTTCCCTCACAGTTATCCTTGTGGTGGTTTTTGGAATCTGCTGGGCACCATTCCACACTGAACGACTGATGTGGAGCATCATTGATGACTGGACAGAAGAAATGCATCAAATTTTCAGCTTTGTCCATGTTTTCTCTGGAGTATTCTTCTACATTAGTTCGGCTGTTAACCCAATCCTGTACAACTTACTCTCTACGCGTTTCCGTGAGATGTTCAAAGAAGTCATGTGCCATGGAAGAAAGAAGAGACTGGGATCTCGAAGGTCCTCTCCCAGTGTAACACGTGTCACCACAAGGAGCACAGTCTGTGAACATGTCCCAGGCAATGGACTTCTTTTCTCAGATGTGGATGAATTTGAAGTGTTTGAAGATTGTGAAAATGTGGCCAAAAATGAATCATCATTTTCCTGATTTTCTTCATAATTCTGAGCCCCCTATCTGGATGGGGAATCCGAAAGAACCAAATACTGAGGTTGAAAAAGTCCTATTTCAGAACTATTGATTTGTACATTTGATGACTAGAATAAATACAATTCACGCTCCACTGTCCACTGAGAAACATAGGATCCTTACATTTGGCCATACATGTTCTATATATTATGGGTTGATCCAGCATGGGTTAAAAAAAAAAAAAAAAACTTGGTTTCATGCGAGAGCATTCTTGCACAAGAGAATTCTAGGTTTCTTGCACGATTCAAGGGTCACATGCAAGACAATCTCACATCATAAAATCATGTGAGAAAGCTGTGAGAGAATTCTCTTTTCCCTGAGAGTTTTTTTCTACTTGCATGACAGTTCATCAGCAAAAGTCAAACGATTGACAATTAATGAGTTAAGGTTTTTTTTATTCAAGGAAGCCATGCCGCGTACGTCGGCATTTTTTTTTTATGAAAATGAAATGCAGGCATAGGGATTGGTAGCCCATGGCTCCTGGTCCTGCTGGTTTACAAGCCTCTAAGCCCTTTGGAGTCTGTTGCTCTTCCACTGAGCCCATACAGTCTGGCACCAGGCTATTCCACACCCCAGTGACCCAAGAGGGATGTGTATCATCGGGCAGGAGTATCAACATGTCACCCGCAGATTACATGGCAGCCCCCCACCCTATGAACTGGTAGGAATCCCCTGGACCCTTACCGGTTTACCCAAAGTAGTAGTAAAAAAATACAATTAATGTTCTAAATTTCACTACCTTTGGGTCCAAGTCTTTGCCATTCTGTCCTACTCGGCACCAGCAGATATTCTACTGGGACTCTGATCCCTGGCTTATCAGCCACTTTACTTTGGGAGGGGGTTACATATATTTTTCATTTTTTAAATTTTAAAACAAAAAAAAATAAAGCAAAGCACCCTTGAATAAGCATGCCAGTTGGTGAAGCCGACACTTCTCTCCGGCTCTGAGCAGTTTAATCGTAAGCAAAATGTTCATGTGAGAAATCCCTGCATTTACGCATATTTTCCTGCATTTTGCATAAATCTCGCTTGTGAGCAAAATCTCACAAAAAGAAAACTGGCACAAGGAAAGGGTCTGCTGAATCAGGAGAGAGGAAAAATAGAGGTTTGTTTTCCTGAAATCCTGCATTCTTGCACGGTGCTGAATCGCCCCTATAGAGAGAGAGCAGGGAGGCTTTATTACTACTTTTTACTTATGAATTTTGAACTGCTCTCCGGGGAACCTGCTCTTTCTCACTGTAAAATGTCAGCAGAGGTAGCAGGGGCCTGCATTCCAGATCTCTAAGCCAGACATAATGTGTGCTCTGCAGGTTCTCACACAGCCAATATTTCTAGAATGGCCACTGCCAATGAAATCAGTTACTATCCCATATACAGTATATATGATATGTATGAGTATAAATGTAAACATTTTACTACCATTTTACAAACTAAAAGCCATTGCAATTCTATTGCTTTATTATCAGCTTCTATTTAAAGTGGACTATCCTGGGTTTTGGTCCACTTCGGTGGGGCACCCCGATCGGGGGTGCCCCGCTGTCTGAAACCCCCCCTGAAAGCCCAGAAACACTCACCTCACCACGCTCCCACGTGACCGCTCCAGCCAATCACAGTTCTCAGAGCCGCTGTGGTATGCGCGTCCAAGGCCGCTTGGACACGCATAGCAGCTCAGCGGCTCTGATCGCTGGAGGCCGCGTCTCGTGCTTCCCTCTAACAGGGAGCGCGCCTGCGCCGGCCATTCACAAACGGCCGGCGCGGGTGCGCGCCCTGCTATAGGGAAGCACGAGACGCGGCCGCGGCTCCATGCGCTGATGGAACGGGGCTGAGATAAGGTTTGTGGGCCTCCTGGGGGGTTCCTCCCCGCGGGACATCCTGATTTCGGATGCCCCGCTGGGAGGGATCTGATCGGTCTGGTAATCTTATAGATTCCCGGGCCGATCCCCCCTGGGTTTCAAGCCACTTTAAATAAGGAGGTTTATAGTGCAGGGTACAGAGAGACAGCAGCCAGCTATCCACATTCAACTGTAGGCAAATGTGTAATACTAAGAAAACTTACCTTAGGTCCAACATTGCTGAGTTCTCCTTGTCACCTATTGAAAAACGTTTAGATTGTGAGGGGCATACTTTTCTTTAATGGAGTTGGGCTGCTCTTCTGTAACCAAGAAGAGCTAGCGGCACTCAAATAAAAAGAACAATGTATGCTATACTGAAGGGAAAAGAAAAATATACACAAAATGTCACATAATGTACACATAAAAGTGCAAGTGGTTTGTGCTGAATCTCAGTGGAAGCCAGAAGGCAAAAGACAATGACCAAAGTTAGTACATATACTGTACCAATGTAATGCAGCAAAGAGGGGACCCCAAAGCACACTCTCCACCTTTGGTGGAAACACCACAATAGAAGAGTGAGGGGCTGCACTTACCTGGCCCAATTTTTAAAGATGATGGGATTGCCAGCTTGTCCCCTTTTTGGCACCCAAACCACCCACTGCCAAAGATGAAACACAAGTAGTGATGAATCTGGAGTGTGCCATGGTCCCTCCCCCAGACCCACATGCAGTGAAGTACACAAAGCTGGAAATCCGTGTTTGACGAGGCAGGCCAAAGAAAGATCCCGGGCGTGGGCATGGCTGACTCCTCTGTGGTGCCAAAACCACCCACTGCCAAAGGCAGAACCAAGGTAGTGATGAATCTGGAGTGCGCCATGGTCCTGTTCCCAACTTCATATACAGTGCAGAACACAGAGCTGGAATGCAGTATTGGAGGAGGCAGCTCAAAGGGAGATGCCAGGTGTGGGCAAGGCTCATGAGATCCTCCTTCCCACACTAACTTTGTGGCCACAAGTGCCACTGGGGGAGGGTGTGTGGGATAATGAATGGTCACACATACTTTTAAAGTGCATGTGTGAAAGCTGATATATGTTGATACAAAGAATAATTTACAGTACTGGAATTACAAGAACATCAGATAACAATCAAATAAGTGTACTGACATCCAACACAAATACAAATTTCTTAAAAATTCACAGAATTCCCAAAAATGTTGCTTTGTCCGAACCTAATTTTAACAAATTGCTCCAAAATAAAATAACGCAACAAACCCACCTTCTCCCTCACTGTCCTTCTGTGCGGGTGTCCCCTGCCACTCAGAAAACAGACCCTTTGCCCTGCCAGCTCGCTTACCAGTGATCCCCGCCACAAGGATTTGTGCTGAAACAATTTTTACCTGAAATTCAGGTTGAATTCTGTTTTGTCCGAATTGCTTCCAATTATAATAGGCCAAACAATTAAAAAATGAAAAATCCTTTTAAGAGATGGTACTCAGAACAAAAAAAAACAGTCCCATTTTAAATTCCCAACAATGGGGAAAAACTGACCGCATTGCTGAGCCCATGGGGGTTTGCATGTTCAAGTTATGTGTCCAAAACAGCTCGCCCTGTAGCAATCTTCTCTTGAGGTCACACCCCTGAGCCTCCAGACTCACCTCTTCCAAGGTCAGTACACAAAGAGTGTTTAACTTGCCTCCATGTGTGCCCAACAAATGTGCCTCCACTGATGGCTTCCCTTTGTCTTTGCATTTCCTGTGGCTGTGGAAGATTTTGTGGCTGTAATTTTGGGAGTAACCCCTAGACTTGTAGAAAGGGTTGTATAGCTTAATAGAAACCCCCAGTATTTATGAATTTTATGTAAGACCCCCATTGCCTAATATGGTGAGTGATGTACCTTACCACAGGATCTCAAATACAAAAAATGTATTTTTTGTCTAAGGATCTCAAATATGTGACTTAGGCCTTTGTACACTTTTGGTCTGTTGGTATGCATTGGAAATCAGCAGTTTTGGGTAGCCCCTTTTGCTAAATATTTCGGTTAGATCTCTTGCTTTCCGGATAAAGTCTTGTTAGGTGGTGCAGCACCTATGGATATATAATAATTGGCCTATTATAATACTATTCTTCAGATTGGTATTATGGAAACTGCTATAATGTAGCAGGCTATTGTCAACCTTTTTGTGAAATGGTGTGGATATAATGGTCCCCTTCTCCTACAGTTGAAATTTCAGATCCATAAAATTAACCTAAGAATTGGAAACAGTTGAGGTAAAAAAAATGTAATTTAATTTCTTCAAGAATTGGGTGAGAATTGAGGAAGAGCCCCACTACAAAATTAGAATGTTGTCAATGTAATGATACCAGCTCAGAATGTGAGGCTGGAATCATTACATGGCGACACCAAAAACGACTTCCCGTTCCCACCATCCTAGCAAACTAACGATGGTGCAGCAGACCATGTTCCGATTGCAGAACCTTTAACTTGTCTGTAATACATTCCATCAAAAAAGAAAAGTTAAATTAGTTAAAACAAGCTCTAACAATTCCAGAATGAATTGAATGGTGCAGTGTTTGTCGATGGATTCAATTCTTAGGAAATACCAAGCCACATATAATGTATGATCATGTGTTATATTGGTATAAAACGATTTTACATCACATGTGGCCAGTGTCATATGCTCAGTCAAATATACTTTTTTAAGAGGGTGTCACAAGTGTAAGAGTCCAAACTAATGAAGTGACCCTACTACTCGTCATTAATGTATGTACAGGCTGCCAATCCTTACCACAATTGGCCTACACAGAGGGTTTTATGGATTTTTGTGGAACTTACGGAGTAGGCAAAAGGTGGGTACTACAGGATAGACTATGGTATGATATTTAAATAATTTAAAATTGATGATGCCTATGCAGCCATCGTTTTCCAATAGCCCATCACACTCAGATTTATACAGAGCTTTAGGGTTACCAGATAATCTCACATAATTCTCTGGGTTATTAAGATGTTTGATGGCCTTATACACTGTGATGGAGCAGGAGAAGATAGAGAGGATATGAACTAGGAAAGTATGCAGTTCCTTACAATTAAAACCTTTTTTCAACCTGTGATGGAGGAAACATAACTAATAGAGCAAAGATAAATATTATTCATTTTTTGTATATTGCCCACAGATGCATTTTATATAGTTTCTATACATCTATACATGCATTCTATACGTTCTTGCGCAGGATTTTTAACAGAAGACCAGGCTACTCAGAATTGAGATATAATAAAAGACACAAAAAACATGCTAGATGGTAAAAAGTTCCCACCATTTTACTGAAAGGAAAATGAAACAAGGGTGACAGTTTATGAATAAACCATTCTAATTTTAGTGGAGAAAACTGCTGAATGCTCTGCCTGTTTTATGAGCCAAATTGTGATGGAATAACCTCTTATTACCCCAGAAATACTGCTGATGTTTGCAGATGCTTTTGCAATCCTACAATGCTTGGTTGCAGAGTTGACAAAGCCTGTCTGTAGGCAAGATAATAGTGTAGCCAGGACACAGACAGGCAGCATGTCTTATTGAAGGTCTGTTGGTGTAGGGTGTGTTGTTGATGATGACTCGGACAGCTAACGTCATACAGTATGTGTCCTACTGGATCCTATAAGATAAGGAGGTGTGCTGACAGGGGAGTGAGGGGTCGTGTTACGTTTCGGAGAGGAGGAGAGCCAGGACTGTGTAGGTTTGCTATAACTCCCACTTTAATTTACATTTACTGATAATGGAAAATAATCCAGGTGCTGACCAATACACTAATGTGCTCATCACATATCACACAGCCCCCATATAAACATTGAAGTTTGATTTAATCTGTTCAGAAAAATGTTGCATAGCTTTACTAGGTAGAGCTCCATTCATTAGTACAATAGTTAAGGCATCCTAAACATCTTAGCTAAAACCTTAAACCATTAAAACTGTACATATCATTGGTAGACTTTGAAACAGATTTTGGATAGACTTCATTGCAAATATATTTATAATGCTGGTTCAAGCACAAATAGTTTCTGCTTATATATGTGTTTGAATGCAGCAAGCTGCAAAGACCAGGGCCTTGAACTACAAAACAGTTTTGAAACAAATCTGCAGGAACAATCATAAATAAAGCAAGGTTTTTAATGCCTGTAATTCTAAAAATGTATATGGTTGGTGGGTTTTTCTACCTAGAAAGAATCTTACTTATATTTAGAAACAGATGATGATGTTCTAAAGTTGAGATGCATAACCTTCCTAATGACACATCTGTAACTAACCTTGATATGTATATAAGCTCCAAGCATTCTCGAACAACTCTCGACTTACACTTTGCGACTTACACTTTGCAAAAACAGTTATATGGCTTTGTATAATGGGGGTCAGAATATTTCTGCAAACTTGTGAGTCATGTCTCCTATTGGATGAGGTGGGCCTGTTGTTGTGTGCTGTATGTGCAGCTGTTTCCTGTCTGATAGATCTCCATTAGGAAACGGTGAGTAGCTCTCTAATGCGGGGCTCCCACACACCATGGGTGGGTAAGTTAGATAATTAGATAAGCTTTATAGCCCCTGTGGACCAGCACTCTTCCTGGCACAGAGTTGTAATGGGGGTTTAGGCCTAATTTAAGAAGCTGTTTAACGCACACATGAGTTACTTGTCAACCTATTTGCTCTGTAGTCTGTTTTGGAAAGGGTACATGCAGGTTTTAGAGCATTAATGTAGAACAAAAGCCTTGCTACTTCAATCAGGGACCCATATTTGCAAGCCCCTGCTGTGCTACAGTGTAAAGTGAGTCAGAAATCAGGTTACAATTCTCAATCCCTTCCGTGTTCCAGCCAGGTAGTAAATGCAATATTCGGTGCCATTGTATGTGTGCCCTTCGAGCTCAGCAAACATAATTGGCATGCCTGTGGTCTGCTTTTTTCACCCTGCTGATACAAAGAAGGGATTACTATGTGATCCCTCTCTTTACTTTAACACCATGGGGCATCCTAAAATGGCACATCCCCTCGGCAGGATCTTAGTCTGGTCTAAAGTCTTGAAATGATGGGTATCCTGTAGAAACATACATGGCATATGCAGGTTTTTAATGCATCTGCTACATTATAAAGCCTGTCAGTCTGAATAGGACTAGCGGAAAGTCAAGATAAAAAATGTTATTGTGATATGGTTATCATATGTCATTTTTTTATTGCTGTCAGGGATCCTGACGGAGCAATTTCTTTCTGTATCTAGTGCCACAAGGCTTAAAATAACAGTCCGGTTATCAGCTTCTTAGTGACAGCTAGTTTTGTCAAGTAGACTTATCAGTATTAGGAGTGTGTAGGATAACTGTCAGCAAGGCATTTCATAAACACCTATGTACGGAGTTAAGTGTGGTGGAGGGCACAAAATCTGGTGGAGGCTCCAGTTACAGTATTTTCTCCATTAAAATAATAGTTCAGCCAAGTAACTGATTCGTCGTCTGGCACCCGCCCACTTACTGGAGTGTTAGATCGAGTCCCTTGTGCCACCCTTCTGCGGGTGCTTGCTGCTCGTGAAATGCTTCTTTGCCATTCTGGGGGAAAGGGGGTGTAATCGCACAGCTGGTCCAGCAGATAACAGTTCCCTGCATTGAGTTGCCAGCGGTTGTGCTTGGTGGCTTATGTGCAGTGAGCTGCCGCTGGTTGACAGCTCTGCACCTACCCATCACTGTAGCGTTGCTGACAGCGGCTTTGCTGCTCTAGACTCTCCATTGTGCTCCGTGGTGGCATTGGCAGATTGACTGGAGGTTTGCAAAAACAAAAAAAGGCTGAAAAGCCTCCTGGACCAGACCATAACCCAAAGGTTGGTGGAGGCCCCACTTGCAGGGCAAGTGGTGAAGGCCCCAGGACGCCCGTACCTTGTGCCCTCCTCATAATTCGGCCCTGCCTATGTATATATTACCAGATGTTTAAAGATCATCTGTAATTACATCTTTTCTATTTTCTGGTCATCTAAAGGAACCATTTTTTTACATGGAAATCAAAGAAGGCTTGTCAAATATTGTAGATCATATGAGCAACTGTGTCAATGTTACAGCAAGGTATGCTTTAAAACCATCTTCTTTTCATTCAATTATTGAAGATACTTTTATAAAAACAACACACCAATGTTATCTATAGCCAAATATCATTAGATGTAAAATATGATGTGTTTTATCATGGTACTAGTACAACGCATATATGTTCTAAGACTGAAGATCATAACTTAAATAGTATTGAATGTATGTATGTATTTCTGTAAGATGTATGTATATAGTGTTCACACATATATGAAGTCATGTTGACACATTTTGTATATATAACTCATGTTGAAAAATAAAAATAGATTATGTGAACAGTGACATTTCTAAAAACCTCCTAAACTTTTATCCTCAGTGGCAGAATGCTGCTAACTAGTGAATTAAGCTGAACTGCAACCCGTGCCCCAGCTGTGATGTTTGGCCTTTAACAAGAAATGTCTTGTTATCTTTTGCAGTGCTTACACAACATTTTTGGGTGAAATATGTGAAAAAAAGATACTATTATTTGCACTTTGTAGATTTTTTTACATAAAAAATTCATTTTGTTCAAGAAAATTGCACATAACCGGTATTGGTAGACACCCTCTCCTGCCCAGGAAACACCCCAAACTGAAATAGCTCATTAGATTCAAATAAAATACAATTACTATGCGAACCTTAAATTTTGTCAAGAAAAACAACCTCTTTACATTTAACCCCCCCCCCCCCACTATATATTCACTCAAGTACACACATCATGCTTTCTAGGTATACCAGGCTTGTTGTTATGGCCACAGTTTTCTGGACACAAACCCTCAAGGAATTCACTGGTTGCAGAGGGCTTCCATAAAAAATAAAAAAAAGCAATATTCAAACCAAAAAAGCAAGCTATATCTGAAAGCGCAAGGTTCCCTGAGCAAGCAAATAACCAATATGCATAGGTTCTTTTAGGCTATGTTCACACCTGTCCGGTTGTGTTTGCATTTCTACATTTCGCAGATCTGCAAAAAAAAA
This sequence comes from Gastrophryne carolinensis, assembly GCA_027917425.1. Taxonomy (NCBI): domain Eukaryota; kingdom Metazoa; phylum Chordata; class Amphibia; order Anura; family Microhylidae; genus Gastrophryne; species Gastrophryne carolinensis. The sequence goes on from CM051237.1 coordinate 201,673,763, forward strand.
GTAATGTATCCTCTATGGCCCATTTCACACCTCTCTAATTTGATGCAGTGCAGTTGGAACATAGCCAAAATGGTCCTGCTTGCTGCGTTCCAAACGGGGTGCATATGCTGATGTATTATGTGTCTATTCTATAGAACTGCAAACTGCAAAAAGAACGCAGTTGGCAAACGCAGTTCAACTGCAAAATGCAAAACGCACCTGTTCTGCAACTGCATCTGTAACTGCATAGTGTGAACGTAGCCTTAACTCTTCTAACTGTCAGCCTACTCGAGATTTTGTCACCCTCTTTGACAGGCAATTTTCACTATGTTGCAGGAAGTTCCAGAGATTTCCATGAAAATTATATATTATTTTTTACAGCAGAGTTTGGGCTTTAACAAGAAATGTCTTGTAATCTTTTCAGTGCTCTCCTAATATTTTAGGGTAAAAAAAATAATTATATATAAATACATTACAGGTCTGGCATTAAAGTGTTTATGTTACAATGTTGTTACAATGTAATTTCATATGTTTTCGCTTTGTTACTAGTTGATAGATGCTTGAAAACACACTTTAAACACACCGCCTCCTACGCTCTGGGCTTCAAAAAGTATTTTTCAGCGCCAGAGATTTGTGAGGCTGTTTTTTTTGCTGAATATGGTGTGAGTTGGTCGCTATGAGCAGTCGCTACCATGCGCTCCCATACAGCGCTGTACTGGTCAAATAGCGACTCCTCACAATGTATTCAACATAACTGAACAGCGACTGAGTCGCTATAAAGTAGCGACTCACGGTCGAGCACTGCGACTACTAGCGGGCGCTCTGAAAATGCCTGCTACAAACACTCATCTGTCGCTACCTGCCGCTAATGATGAATCAGCCTCATAAACTCAATACAATCACAAACTTTACTAAAAAACATTTATACACAAACCCGGCCACAGCAAGGAACCCCAATTCCCAAAATTCATACCATATATCCACAATCAGATAATTGCCAATAAATGCCCTGTGCCTAATCTAAAGTGCTGGTGCAGAAAGTGCAATATTGCGGACCAAAAGTGCTATAAATGCTTAATGTGCAAAGAAATGTTCGCTTGTACCAAATGAACATAACAAAACTATCTTGGACAAAAAAAACCCTACAGTGAAAAATCACCCCTGCTGGACCGGATGCAAGATCTCACCACCATAAAAATAATAAAAAATGTATTTATTTAAAGAAAATCACATTGCAGGTGAAAACTCCATTCCTCATGATTACAACAGTACCACATATGTATTAGTAGCCCCCCCCCCCCGCACTAGATGGGGTGAATGACCACAAGATGCTAGGAGGCCCAGTTAGGTGGCTGTGCAGAACCATCTGCCAGGGGCCGGGGGAGGATATGCAAGTTACTGGGAAAGGGGAGATGTGAGATTTTGGAGGCTCAGTCAGACTGCTGTGTGGGCCAAGAGGAGATGTGAGGTGCAGGGCCCGGGCGCCAGACTCTCCGGACACAGGTAGCACAATAAGATGACATAGGTTTTTACGTGACAGCCCATGTTGTCTTGCTGTGGATGCTATGGTCAGAGAGACGTACAGGAGCTGTATAGACTAACTGTATATGTATTTCTCAAAAAACATCTACACCAACCTGCTCCTGCCCTGTAATGCAATCCATGCAAAACCAATCTATTGGTGTCATCAAGACTTTCAACACCATGGATATTCTTGTGGCCCCAGTGACTTTCAGACCATCCAAAATGTAACGGATTGTATCTTTAAATATTAATACAGTGCGACATGTACAATTATTCAGGGAAGCTACAAGGCATTAGGTCCATTAAGCTTTCTGATTTGAAAGTGTTCCCTCTTGTGGGGAGAGATGGTCTGAATTTGTTTGATACATCAGCCAATCAGGTTCAAACTTTTGAAATAATACTCTATTGGTGGTTTAGCAAGGACAGCTAAGGGGGTTATTTAAGAAGGGATAGCGCCATGTAGTGCCTCGTAGCGTCAGGCAGCATTTGGTGAAAGCTGGGCAGCGTATGCAAAACCACATTTAAAAAAGCAAATTTGGTGAGCATCTCTATTCTCTAACAGCGCCATGTAGCGTCTAATGTATTAATCCAGGCGGCTCAGCGTATAGCTCCCACGCTCTAGGCTCAGGAGTGCCATGTAGTACCTGTCGCTTAGTATCGCTCTCCCATACCTTTCAAGGGGCTTCATTAGTTGTGTATAAACTTGAAAAAGATTTTTTGTCCCGCACTGCTAAATTAAGTATACTAATCTATGTAAATGCTGGTGCTGGCTGATAAAGGGACATCTAAATGTACACAAACAGAAAAGGTGGTGGAGCTGCCAGCACAGCCCCAAAAGCCTTTATCAAAGTGAGCCACACTCAGTAGTTTAAAAATTGATATACCATGCCTTTATTGAAAACATATACGTATACAAGACTGACAAAAGTTTAAAAAACATTTAAAAAGGTGTTGGAAAAGGGAGGGCTTAATTTTATGGCTCTAATACAACAAATACAAATATCATGATGAATGCAGTCAATTAAAGTGAAAGTAAAGACACACTTGCTTGCACAAATTCAAAAGAAACAAAGGGGGAGTGGCAGCCGCTCAGACCATTTTATAACTAACCTGGGAGATGCATGTTAGCAGGGCTTTTATCACTTTGATAAAAGTTGTGTATAAACAGCGTGTTTGCCGATTTTTTGGGCTCAAATCATAGTGTGACCTCTCCTGGCTGCAAACAAACACTTTTAGAAACTTTTTTGACTTTTAATATTTTTATTCAGAATTGTATTTACAGGTCTGGCACTAAAGTGTTCAAACAATGTTTTCGCGTTGTTACAGGTGTATATGTGTTCTAAAACTTAAATCACACAGCGTCTGCCGCTCTATGCTACAGCGCCCAGCTTTAGAGTGCCGACGTTGTGTGTGTAGTGTTTTGTTAAATATGGTGTGGAGCGCCGAGTGCTGGACACACTGAGCTGGCGCTACCTCTCGCTCACTGCAGCGCTATGCTGTTGTTACAGCACCCAAAACACATCACATTCATCGATGCTGGCCAGGTTACTAGAGCGACTGAGACGCTCTGTTACAGTGCCCGATACCCGCTTACAGCATCTACTAGCTCTATGGTCGCTCTAAGCGTGGCTATACAGAACCTCATCTGGCAATACCTGCCATTAGTAGTGAATCAGCCTCTATCTTTGCAAGTTCCGCATAAGTCTGTGTTCGGATTTGGCATTCAGCCAGGGTCAGACTGGCCACTGTCTCGCCGACAGAGCTGCTTTTTTCTCTGGCCTGCCAGGTGCGGAGGACAAGAAGCAGTCGCTGCCTGGAGCCCCACGTGACCCCCCTGCATGTGGGGAGCCAGAGCCTGTTTTGGGTGCAAGAAGGGAACATGGCGTCTGACACTGGCTGCCTCAGGCTGCTGCCGGGTCGTGGTTATGTTTGCACTTGCCTTATGTGCAACATCCCCTTCTGTACTGGCTGGGGTCTGTGGCAGGGCCCGGAATCTTGCCCTCTGCTGGTCTGTTCTCTTGGTGCTTCTAGTCAGTCTTGCTATGCAAGGCCGACTATGGCCCTTATTTATGAAGGAATAGCAACAGGTAGCGACTGGTGAGCGACCGGTAATGACGGGCCCCGCCACGAGAACGCCGGCTCCCCACCACAATCACACATTTATCAAGCCAATCCTGCTTAGCGACTGAGATAGCGCCAGATAGCCACTCATTCATCATTATTCCAGCCTCAGCCCACAGCGCCAGCGTCCGACCTTGAACAGCGACAGGTATCACCTCTCGCTACCTGGCGCTCTCCAATGCATTTCAATGGAACAATCTTTAAATATTCATAATTAATTGTTATTAATTTTTTTTTTTTTTTTTTTTTTTAAATGTGAAAAATTCTGTGACCACTTCTGCCATTTTAGATAATTGTTTTAAGGTAAGAAAAATTAAAAAAAAAAAATTGTACAGAATTGATATTACAGGTCTGATATTAATGTATTCATATTACTAAATTATTTAAAAAACTTGTTTTTTTTGGTTTCCAAAAATATGGTGGTTTGGGGGTTAAAAAACTACTTTTAACCCATCGCCGCCAGCGCTCTGGGGTTTAAACATGCATTTCACAGCGTGAGAATTTTTTGAGCGTGATTTTTTAATGAACATGGTGGGAGCCGGTCGCTATGGCCAGTCGCTATCATGCGCTCCCATACAGCGCGGAACCTGTCAAATAGCGACTCCTCACCCAATATTCAACATTACGGCAAACCGACTGAGTCACTATCAACTACCGAACAAGTAAATGACTAAAAACTTAAAAGATATTAATTTTAGATTCTGTGGAATAGCTTTTTAAGGGTTTGGGCTTTTCATTAACCCTCCTAGTGCCAGCTACATGAGTCTCACATAGCTGACTTTAGAGCCCCATAAAAAAAAAAGTGACAAAGATACAGACTTACCTGACCCCTCGTTTGAAAGTGCCAGCAATTCTCTTCAAGTATCACCTGTTCAATTTCTGCCTCCGGGCCTCTGATGTCTTCTTTTCACCAGGGGGGGCTCCGAATCCCCCCCCCTGGACTTACCACGTTTCGGGTGAGGACCCAGCAAGGGGCCCTCACCATCCTCTTCGGCCGGTGCTGGCCCCGCCCCTAGCCCACTTGGGGGAGGAGCGGGATGATGTCATCCCGCTCCTTGTATACCGACACCCGGCAGTCACTTGTCAGTAGCGAACAGTAGGCAGGGAGGCTCTGATCTCCCTGCCTCCCACCCGTCCTGCTCCGATCACTACCGGCAACTGTCATCTGCAGCGGCGCGGGACACTGGATGGGAAGTAAGTATAAGTGAAAAAAAGAATAATAAAATATTTTTTGTCTGGTGTCTTTTTTACTTTTAACTATTTGTGAACCCCTTATACCAGTTCACAAGGCTCTGGGGCTGGCAATCACCTGCGGCTAACAGGTGACTTACCAAAACCCCCAGCCCCCCATTACCTGCCTCCCCAACGGCCGGGGGGGGGCAGAAGGGCCCGGGCCACTTAGTGGCTATGTGGGCTAGTAGCCTACAGGGCCAGGGGCCACCAACGCTGGCCCCTGCGCCCTGTTCTACAAGCCCCCATAGCTGGTCCGGGTCGGTAATGCTGGGTAAGGGGGACCCTACGCCATTTTTTTTGGGAATTTTAAGGGTTTTTAACCCTTAAAATTCCCCAAAAAATTAGGTCCCCCCTCCCGGGAGGGGGGACCCTGTGTCATTTTTTTTTTACATTAACCCCTTACAACTATGCAATCATATTGCATAGTTGTATCCTACCTGAAATCTCCTAAACTGCTGTTTCAGTTTGGGGGAGTTTCCTGGGCAGGAAAGGGTGTCTACCAATACATATGTGGTACCGTTGTAACCGGGAGAAATTGGGATTACACACGCAATAATATTTTATTAACAAACTTACATTTTTTATTACAAAAGAATACTACAAATTGTAAAAAATAGATTTTTTAATTTTTTTTGCACATATTTCACCCAAAAGTATTGAGAATACACTAAAAAAGGCCAGACAAGACATTTCATGTTGAAGCCCAAACTCTGCTGAAAAAAAACAATATATAATTTTCCTGGAAAATCCCTGGAAATCCCTTCAAAAATTAAGGTTGAACATGTGTAGCGCAAAAATGTGAAAAGTAGTCCGGCAACAGAGTGTAACAAAACATCTAGGTAGGCTGGCACTTAAAGGGTTAAACCACGCTGAAGGTCCAGTTTAAGACAAGTAAAAGTGAAAAAGGAAAAATGTAAAAATTCGGACAAACCTTTTTTGTTAGATACTAATTGCATTGAATAATGCCAAAACAAAAAATATTACCAAAAAATATAAAAAATAAACTCTCAGGCAGTTTCAATGTTAAATTGAATGCTCACTGAAAACTGAAAAAATACAAAAAATAAAAAGTCGGGCTATTCTTTGGCCCTTATTCATCAAGCGATAGCGCCAGGTAGTGTCTGACGAGCGCCAGGTAGCGGCAGCTAACAGCGACTACCGACTCAAGTACGCCCGGCGGCGGTCACAATGGCGCATTTATCAAGCAAAATGAGGCTAGCGCCGGCGAGAGCGGCGGCTAGCGCGGCATTCATCATGAAGCCGCCTGGACCGAACAGCGCCGCTGCAAATTCCCTCACAGCGCCAGGTATGAGCTGTCGCTCCCTGGCGATGTCCAATGCATTTCAATGGAGCAATCTATAATTATGCATAATTAATTGGTATTTTTTTTTTTTTTTTTTTTTAATGTCAAAAAATCGGAGAACACTTCTGCAATGTTAGGATTTATTTTTAAGTCAAAAAAAAAATTAAAAAAAATATGTGCAGAATTGAACTAACAGGTCTGAGATTAATGTATTCATATTACAAAATGATTCTAAAAACATGTATAATGTTACATTCAAAAAATATGGTTGTTTAGGGGTTAAAAACTAGTTAATACACATCGCCGCCAGCGCTCTGGGGTTTAAACAAGGAATGGACAGCGACAGCACATTCGGAGCGTGATTTGTTGATGAATATGAAGCTAGCCGTTCGCTCTGGCCATTCGTTGTCAGGCGCTCACATACAACGCTGGACCTGTGAAACAGCGACCCCCCAGCCCGTATTCAACATTACCGCACACCGACTGAGTCGCTGTCATCAAGCTAATGCCGGCCAAGCACAGCGAATACTGGCTGGCGCTGAAAAAATCACGCTACAGTCGCTCATCTGTCGCTACCTGGCGCTATTAATGAATCGGCCTCATAGTTAGATAAAAATTGATATCCAACAAAAAAATGCCCAAGAAATTACCAAAAGATATAAAAAATAAACTTGCAGGCAGTTTTAATGATAAGAATACCTATTATAATTAATATAGATTTTTTTTATTTATGCATTTCTTCATTTTTTGTTTTCTGCTATTATCTTGAGTACTTTCCCTACCTCATTTTGTGCAGAGCAATTGGCCTTGCCCCTCCCCCGTTTTACAGCCTGCTAGCTCCTATTTTACAGCCATTTTTGGGGTCCCATTGACTTCAGGGGTTCAGGGACTCGAACCGAACTTTTGCAGCATTTCCAGGCAAACTTGTCGAACTTCAGCGGGTTCACCTATTCCTACTCATCACTAATAGCGAGTAATTACAAACCCGGTGAGATGATGCACAGGCATAATCTACAATAACGCAGTCTAGTGCGATATTTACCAAGCAGGCGCACACTGCACACTGCTAAGTTTTGTAGAAATACATTTACTATTTCACCTGTGGGTTTAGACACACAGCTGTGTTGAGCACCTATGATCTGAAAACAGATAAAATAGCAAACAGAAAAAATAACACCAAATATACCCGAATATACCTGTCTTATCAGTCACAAACAAAAAAGGATTGTATTTTCAACTATTAAAACATTTGTGTTAAACTACCTTTGTGTGTTATGTGAGCAATGTGCAGTGAACAACGTGGAGGCTTATTCATTACTAACGCCAGGTATCAGCATATGAGTGTCTGTATCGCGGTGCTTGGAGTGACCGCTAGTAGACGCTTTAAGCGGGTATCAGTAACAGAGAGCCTCGGTCGCTCTAGTAACCTGGCCGCAGGGAGCGAAAGGTAGCGCCAGCTCAGTGCGACTAACTCTCAGCACTCCACACCATACTTATCAAAAAAGGACACACAAAGAGCGTCAGCGCTATAGCACAGAGCACCAGACGCTGTGTGATTAAAGTCTGTTTTTAAACACATATCCAGCAGTAACAAAGCGAAAACACATGAAATTACATTGTTGTATCATTGTGACATTAACACTTTAGTGCCAGACCTGTAAATACAATTCTGCATAAAAATATAAAAAGTTTTCAAAAATGACTTTTTCTAGGCCAGGAAAAGTCACACAATTATTTGAGAGAAAAAAAAGATAAAAAAAAAACCCTGTTTAAACAGAAGAAAAGGAACGTCCATTGAAATCTATGGGAGAACAACAGGTAGCGGCAGGTAATACCTGGCGTTCCAAGAGCTAGCGCCGGTGCTATACGCTGAGCCACATGTAATGATGAATCGTAGGCTACATGGTGCTGTTAGAGTCGCTCACCAGATTTGCTTTCATAAATGTGGTGTTGCGTACAGCGCCCAGCATTCACCAGACTCTGCCTGCCGCTACGAGGCACTATCTGGCGCTATCCCTTGATGAATAACCCCCATAGCAGGGTAGGGAAGTACCTGTACAGCTAAATGCAGCCCAGTGTATACAGCTTGTGCTACCCCTGGTAAGCCAAGCTTTTTTTGCACTGGTGTTTTACATTGTGACGTATGTGTTTTTTTACTTGCTGGAGCACTAGAAGGCCTGCTTTCTTAAATCTGATGAAGGGTGACACACAGGGAATAAAACATACTGTTTAGCTAATCTGCAGTCTCCTATATCAAATCCCAAATGCTTAAGGTTTTCATTCATTCAAAACCAAACGATTTAGAGAGCAAGTGATTCTTTATGACACAGGCTGAAGAATAAGGTATTTCCAGCAAAATAGATTATCAGGCCCCAATGACATTTGGAGTCTGAATTATAAAGTGCACCATTCTGTACCATGACATTAATGTCTGCCTTGACGCATTCTGTTTCCTTTTTTTTCACGCTGTTATCTTTCTCAAGTGTTTAGTGAATGGTGCTGGAAGTCAAAGCGTCTTTTCTTTCTAGCTATAGGGCAGCCTGTGTCAGCCTGTCTGTGTACTTATTGGGATCAATTCAGAGCCTGGTGAGAAAACCAACTTCTTTTTTTAGGAGATAAATCATTTATTGTCTACATTGGGGCTGATTCAAAGCCAGGTGAAATTTTACACCAGGGGGTCATGCTAAATATTTGGTGAAGCCAGTGTGACTTCTGGTTTGCATTGAGGTGTGAATTGCAACCTGCATCCTGGTGAGCTATTTAGTAATGACACACTAAAAAGTGCAAAAGTAAATGTTTAAATTTTCCCCCAAAAAATCACCTGTGGCGGCACATTTTTACTATTTATTTATATTATGTACATTTTCCAATGATGCACGGATATATTTTTAAAGTTTGGAAATAACAGCACCATATGGGCTATGCTAAAGATTTCACCATTTTTTCGGCTTGGCCCATGGAGTGTTGTGGTTTCCCTAAAAACAAATATCCTTACCTCATTGGAAGAATGTAAATCTGTAAAAATGCACAGGTACAGGGTACAGAAAAGGTATAAAAAACATTTTAAAAGTGTCTAAATGCTTAATAGCTCACCGAGATGCAGGTTGCAATCCACACCACGTCACACTGGCTTCACCAAATATTTAGCATGACCCCCCAATGAAAGTCAATGTTAGTTTTATGTAATTTCTATGTGTGTGTTCTAAAAAAGAAGCGAGTTCCCTCATTAGGCTCTGATCCAACCCCATTCTCCCTTAAGCTAGAGTTAACAGTGCCAATGTGTGCTACTCTGTCCTGCCAACTTCTTGACGCTACGTGCCATATTTACTCATTTTAAAAAACAGCAGAGGTTGGAAGTGGATCCTATAAGCGATGACTGACGTAATATCATTAAGGTTGTCTGAAACTACTTTTGTGATGTGTCAAACTTTGTAGTGCATTTGATACCATAAGTGATGAGAGTAGATAAACGCATTGGAGTAAAAATCTGGAGGATAAATTGATGATTTGTAGAGATGAGCGAACTTTTGAAAAATTCGATTCGGCTGATTCGCCGAATTTTCTGACAAAATTCGTTTCGGTCCGAATTTATTCGCGACGAATCGCTATTAAAAACGGCTATTTCTGAGCCTCCTAGAGCCTCAATAGGGTTGTAAACCATTCTGCCTTGCTGTAACACGCATAGGATGCGTGCTGGGTTAGTTAAATAATACTGTAAATAAATATCACATGCAGATCAGAGGCATCGCTAATAGGATCGCAGAGCGGCACAATTGCAGAGAGTTGAAGTGGCATCACTATGAGGGGCAGGAGCCCAAACATTGCTTTAAAGAGACACTGGAGTTGGCTGCAGGAGGCCAAAAATTGGATCAATCCCACCCTGGAGTTGCAAGCAGCAGCAGGAGCACAAACATTGCTTTAAAGAGACACTGGAGTTGGCTGCAGGAGGCCAAAAATTGGATGAATCACACCCTGGAGTTGCAAGCAGCAGCAGGAGCACAAACATTGCTTTAAAGAGACACTGGAGTTGGCTGCAGGAGCCCAAAAATTGGATGAATCACACCCTGGAGTTGCAAGCAGCAGCAGCAGGAGCCCAAACATAGCTTGAAAGAGACACTGGAGTTGGCTGCAGGAGCCCAAAGATTGGATGAATCACACCCTGGAGTTGCAAGCAGCAGCAGCAGCAGCCCAAACATTGGCTGAAAGAAACACTGGAGTTGGCAGCAGGAGCCCAAAATTGGATGAATCACACCCTGGAGTTGCAAGCAGCAGCAGGAGCCCAAACATAGCTTGAAAGAGACACTGGAGTTGGCAGCAGGAGCCCAAAAATTGGATGAATCACACCCTGGAGTGGCAAGCAGCAGCAGCAGCAGGAACCTAGAAATTGGCTGGAAGGCACCCTGAAGTTGGCAGCAGCAGGAGCACATACATTAGCTGGAAGACACACCCTGGAGTTGGCAGCAGCATAAGCAGGAGCCCAAACATTGCTTGAAAGACACCCTGGAGTTGGCAGCAGCAGGAGGCCAAAAATTGGATGAATCACACCCTGGAGTAGCAAGCAGCAGCAGGAGCCCAAACATTACTTTAAAGAGACACTGGAGTTGGCAGCAGGAGCCCAAAAATTGGATGAATCACACCCTGGAGTTGCAAGCAGCAACAGGAGCCCCAACATTACTTTAAAGAGACACTGGTGTTGGCTTCAGGAGCCCAAAAATTGGATGAATCACACCCTGGAGTTGCAAGCAGCAGCAGCAGCCCAAGCATTACTTTAAAGAGACACTGGAGTTGGCAGCAGGAGCCCAAAAATTGGATGAATCACACCCTGGAGTTGGCAGCAGCAGCAGCAGGAGCCTAAACATTACTTTAAAGAGACACTGGAGTTGGCAGCAGGAGCCCAAAAATTGGATGAATCACACCCTGGAGTTGCAAGCAGCAGCAGCAGCCCAAACATTACTTTAAAGAGACACTGGAGTTGGCAGCAGGAGCCCAAAAATTGGATGAATCACACCCTGGGGTTGCAAGCAGCAGCAGGAGCCCGAACATTACTTTAAAGAGACACTGGGGTTGGCTTCAGGAGCCCAAAAATTGGATGAATCACACCCTGGAGTTGCAAGCAGCAGCAGCCCAAACATTACTTTAAAGAGACACTGGAGTTGGCAGCAGGAGCCCAAAAATTGGATGAATCACACCCTGGAGTTGGCAGCAGCAGGAGCCCAAACATTACTTTAAAGAGACCCTGGAGTTGGCAGCAGGAGCCCAATAATTGACTGACACACCCTGGAGTTGGCAGCAGCAGCAGCAGGAACCTAGAAATTGGCTGGAAGGCACCCTGAAGTTGGCAGCAGCAGGAGCACATACATTAGCTGGAAGGCACACCCTGGAGTTGGCAGCAGCATAAGCAGGAGCCCAAACATTGCTTGAAAGACACCCTGGAGTTGGCAGCAGCAGCAGGAGGCCAAAAATTGGCTGAGAGAGACACTGGAGTTGGCAGCAGGAGCCCAAAAATTGGATGAATCACACCCTGGAGTTGCAAGCAGCAGCAGGAGCCCGAACATTACTTTAAAGAGACACTGGAGTTGGCAGCAGGAGCCCAAAAATTGGATGAATCACACCCTGGAGTTGCAAGCAGCAGCAGGAGCCCGAACATTACTTTAAAGAGACACTGGGGTTGGCTTCAGGAGCCCAAAAATTGGATGACTCACACACTGGAGTTGCAAGCAGCAGCAGCAGTAGCCCAAACATTACTTTAAAGAGACACTGGAGTTGGCAGCAGCAGCAGCAGGAACCTAGAAATTGGCTGGAAGGCACCCTGAAGTTGGCAGCAGCAGGAGCACATACATTAGCTGGAAGGCACACCCTGGAGTTGGCAGCAGCATAAGCAGGAGCCCAAACATTGCTTGAAAGACACCCTGGAGTTGGCAGCAGCAGCAGCGGCAGCAGCAGGAGGCCAAAAATTGGCTGAGAGAGACACTGGAGTTGGCAGCAGGAGCCCAAAAATTGGATGAATCACACCCTGGAGTTGCAAGCAGCAGCAGCAGCCCAAACGTTACTTTAAAGAGACACTGGAGTTGGCAGCAGGAGCCCAAAAATTGGATGAATCACACCCTGGAGTTGCAAGCAGCAGCAGGAGCCCGAACATTACTTTAAAGAGACACTGGGGTTGGCTTCAGGAGCCCAAAAATTGGATGAATCACACCCTGGAGTTGCAAGCAGCAGTAGCCCAAACATTACTTTAAAGAGACACTGAAGTTGGCAGCAGGAGCCCAAAAATTGGATGAATCACACCCTGGAGTTGCAAGCAGCAGCAGCAGGAACCTAGAAATTGGCTGGAAGGCACCCTGAAGTTGGCAGCAGCAGGAGCACATACATTAGCTGGAAGGCACACCCTGGAGTTGGCAGCAGCATAAGCAGGAGCCCAAACATTGCTTGAAAGACACCCTGGAGTTGGCAGCAGCAGCAGCAGCAGGCGGCCAACAATTTGCTGAGAGAGACACTGGAGTTGGCAGCAGGAGCCCAAAAATTGGATGAATCACTCCCTGGAGTTGCAAGCAGCAGGAGCCCGATCATTACTTTAAAGAGACACTGGAGTTGGCTTCAGGAGCCAAAAAATTGGATGAATCACACCCTGGAGTTGCAAGCAGCAGCAGCAGGAGGCCAAACATTGGCTGAAAGGCACACCCTGAAGTTGGCATCAGCAGGAGGCCAAAAATTGGTTGGAAGGCACACCCTGAAGTTGGCATCAGCAGGAGCCCAAAAATTGGCCTAAAGACATAAATATGTTTTGCACCATTTGGAAAGTGTAAAACGTGGCACCATGCTGAATCTAGTCGCATGCATCAGGCATTGGTGGGTGGAAATCCTGGCTGATCCATCCCTGATTCATTTTGACAAAGGTGAGTCTCTCCACATTTTTAGTTGGCAGACGAGTTCTCCTCGCCGTAACTATGGCCCCCGCCGTACTAAACACCCGCTCAGATGGCACACTACTTGCCGGGCAGGACAGCTTTTCCAGGGCAAACTCTGCTAGTCGCGGCCACAAATCAAGTTTGGCTGCCCAGAAGTCCAGCGGATCCTCAAGGTGTGTTGGCATGGTCATGTCAAAGTATGACATGACCTGCTAGTTCAGGTCCTGCTCCAGGTCTTCCTGCCTCACTATGCGGGTGTAGAAAGCTACTCATTAGCGACTGGAGGCTGCTGCTGATGGAGCTGCTGCTGCTCCTGCCAACCCCCCCAGCAGCCATGGCAGTGGAAGGTGAGCGCAGAGGTCCCCTCGAGTCAGACCTGCGAGAGTATGGACCATGGCGCAGATAGGCATCGGCCAACTGCCTACGTAGAATGTCTTTGTAGTAGTTCAGTTTGTCCTCCCTCTCGGTGGATTTAAAAAATGCCCGCATTTTGTGCCGGAAGCGAGGGTCCAATAAGGTGGACAGCCAGAAGTCATCCCGCCGACAAATGGAAACAATTCTGGGGTCACTACGCAAGCACGTGAGCATGCTTCGTGCCATTTGCGCAAGTGACTCGGATGGACTACCTGTCTCCATCTCCACTGCATACTGCCACGGTGTGTCCGGGTCCTCTGTCTCGCCTTCCTCAAAACCCTCTAGCTCCTCTGGCTGCTCCTGCTCCTCCTCTCCTGTCCGCTGACTAGATAAACCAGCCATTTCGCCAAGCCTAAACTGTGTTTCGCTGGGCAACTCCTCCTCCTCTTCCTCCTCCAGTTCAGCTCCAACGGGGTTCATGTGGCCGTAAGATGTAGACGCCATGTCTCCAGTGCCCTGACCAGCCATGGTTTCCAACATGTGCTGTAGTACATGAAGCAGTGGAATCACGTCGTTCATCCCGTAATCCTGCCGACTGACAAATAAAGTGGCTTCCTCAAAGGGCCTGAGCAAACGGCAGGTGTCACGTATGAGCTGCCACTGGTTGACATTGAAGTTACACAGGGGAGTCCCCCTATCCGCTTGGATCATCAGGAAATCCGTGATGGCTTTTCTCTGTTCATATAATCGGTCCAACATGTGAAGGGTGGAATTCCAACGGGTGGAAACATCGCAAATCAGACTATGTTGGGGGATACTGTTCTGACGCTGTAGCTCAAGAAGGGTGTGTTTGGCGGTGTATGAGTGGCTGAAGTGCATGCAAAGTTTCCTTGAAGTTGTTAGGATGTCTTGCAGATGGGGGGAACACTTCAGAAACCGCTTGACAACCAGATTGAAGACGTGAGCCATGCAGGGGGCATGGGTCAGGCTTCCTTGGCGCAGCGCAGACAAAATGTTCTTCCCATTGTCGGTAACCATGATTCCCATTTTAAGTTTTCTTGGAGTAAGCCATGTTTGGATTTCCTGATGAATAAATTTAAGCAGTTCCTCCCCTGTGTGACTCCTTTCGTCAAGACAAACCATGTGAAGCACTGCGTGACACCTCCGTGCCCTGAACACATGGTAGACTGGAGGGGCACTGTGACTTGAGCCTACAGTGGAGGGTGAGGAGATGGCGGAGGATGAGGAGGCGAGTCGCACAGTGTCACAGGCCCAACGGGCAGGGAGCACGGAGGCCGAAGCGGAGTGACCTGTCCAAGTTGCTGCTGCTGCAAAGGGACCACATTCACCCAGTGGGCCGTAAATGACATGTACTGTCCCTGACCGTAGTTACAGCTCCAGACGTCGGCGCTGCCATGCACCTTCTGTTCAACAAAAGTGTGCAGCGCTGGTACTGCCTTCTTGGCAAAGAAATGACGGCTTGGGACTCTCCACCTCAGCTCGGCACAAGCCATCAGTTCTCTGAAAGGTGCAGAGTCCACCACCGGAAAAGGGAGCAACTGCAGCACCAGCAACTTGGACAGGAGCACATTCAGCTTCTGCGCCGTAGGATGAGTGGGCGCATACTGCTGTCTCTTGGACATGGCTTCGCTGATGGATTGCTGGCGGGATGCATGACTTGGAGGAGGAGGAGCAGGAGTGACAGAGGATGGGTATGACGCACAGCTGCCTTCGGCTGAGGTGCTGGAGCCTTGGCTGGCAGAAATTGGGAGCGGCGTGCCACTTGGTGAGGAAGCAGACTGGACCACCCCTTGGGAGCCTCGGTTCTCCCAGGTCGCTTTATGGTGACGCATCATATGTTGACGCAGGGCCGTGGTGCCAACATTTGGGCCCTGGCCACGCTTCACCTTCTGCCTACATATCTTGCATGTGGCCATGTTACCCTCCTGCAGATGCTTCAGGAAAAACTGCCACACTGCCGAGTAGCTACTTTTCCCACCAACAGGCCTCACTGATTCGCTGCTATTGTCGCCAACTCCAGGAACCCCTGCCCCACTACCTCCCGATAAGGTAGCCTGCCGCGCAGCAGGTGCTCTATCCCAGCCCCGGCCCCGTTTGGCTCCAGGCTTTACAATTGTGCCCCCATGCTGACTGCCAACCATGCTGCTAACACCTTGCTGCCTGAGCTGCTGACTCCGGGGCAACCTGCGCCCCTCTTCTCCTGATGATGACGATGAAGCCCCTTCATCACCCGGCTCCCAAGTGCGATCGGCTTCATCATCATCATCATTATTACCGAGTTGTGGCTGTACGTCACTGATGTTCGTGGATTCGTCAACAGTGTCTGGCGCAGGAGCTGGAACGCTCGCAACACCCACGACACTGTCCACATCACTATTTGTCTGCCTAGCTAAAGAAGCCACCTCCATTTCTTGGCTGGGCAGTAGCTGCTGACTGTCCTCTATCTGATCGTCCTCCTCACTAAAGAGTGGAGCTGAACCCAAAGCATAGGATACGTCGCTGGGGGAGGGAACGGCATAGGACAGAGGCAACGGGACTGCTCTCGGGGCATGCCAACTCAGGGTTGTGTCAGAGGAACCTACCGACCCTAGACTGGGGGTCTGAGACGTAACTTGTGATGATGTTGATGAGCGCGTTAACCAATCTACCACGGCAGATGCGTTACTGGTGGAGACACGACCGCTAGCAGATACTGGCAGATCAGGTCTCTCACCGTGACTCCTGCTGCCACTCGCCCCTAGTCTGCTGCGACCTCTGCCTGCTGAATCTTGGCCTCTGCCACTCCTCTTTGAACATCCTGGCACTTGTCTGCCTGACATTTTTATGTATTTGCTTATTTAGTATAAACAGATAGGGTTCAAGGTGCAGCTTTGGGGTGCCCTGCGGCCTGGTTTATTAAAAGCAGTCAAAAACAAGTGCAAACTGAAGTAGCTTAATAAAGCATCTGATGCTGATCAACGCTCATGTTGTATAACAGATAGGGTTCAAGGTGCAGCTTTGGGGTGCCCTGCGGCCTGGTTTATTAAAAGCAGTCAAAAACAAGTGCAAACTGAAGTAGCTTAATAAAGCAGCTGATGCTGATCAACGCTTATGTTGTATAACAGATAGGGTGCAAGGTGCAGCTTTGGGGTGCCCTGCGGCCTGGTTTATTAAAAGCAGTCAAAAACAAGTGCAAACTGAAGTAGCTTAATAAAGCAGCTGATGCTGATCAACGCTTATTTTATATAACAGATAGGGTGCAAGGTGCAGCTTTGGGGTGCCCTGCGGCCTGGTTTATTAAAAGCAGTCAAAAACAAGTGCAAAATGAAGTAGCTTAATAAAGCAGCTGATGCTGATCAACGCTTATGTTGTATAACAGATAGGGTGCAAAGTGCAGCTTTGGGGTGCCCTGCGGCCTGGTTTATTAACAGCAGTCAAAAACAAGTGCAAACTGAAGTAGCCTAATAAAGCAGCTGATGCTGATCAACGCTTATGTTATATAACAGATAGGGTTAAAATAGCATGTGCCTTGGGAAAAAATCCTTAATTTCATGCCGATCAATCCAAAGGTCAATGCCCCCAACAAAAATAGTGTTCGGCATAAGTTTTCCTTCTGGAAGGACGTAACCTTTAGTTTAATGGTTGTGGTAGGTTATATTACAAATTGGGATACCCCAGGCAGCAGTGTCATTGAAAGAGACATATTGTAATGCAGACCATACGCAAGCAGAGAAACTCAGGCTGCAACAGGCCTCTTTAGTTTACATGGTTGGGGTAGGTTATCTTACAAATTGGGATACCCCACTGTATATGAAACCGAATATAATGCACACCCAAAAGTGGACAATCAGCCTCCAAGAGGCCTGCTTAGTTTAAATAAGAGAGCTGCTTAGTGTAAATAAGAGAGGTAGGTTATGTTATGTTACAGAATAGGATACCCCCAAGCAGGCTTTAGAACAGTATATATGCACAGCAACAGTGGATAAGCAGGCTCCAACAGGCCAAATTACTTTAAATAAGTGTGCAGCTTAGTGAAGATCAAGAGGGGTATGGTATGTTATAGAGTGGGATACCCCCAAGCAGGCTTTAGAACAGTATATATGCACAGCAACAGTGGATAAGCAGGCTCCAACAGGCCAAATTACTTTAAATAAGTGTGCAGCTTAGTGAAGATCAAGAGGGGTATGGTATGTTACAGAATGGGATGCCCCCACAGCAGACCTGAGATCAGTATATATGCACAGTAAAAGTGTCTAAGCAGGCTCCAACAGGCCAAATTACTTTAAATAAGTGTGCAGCTTAGTGAAGATCAAGAGGGGTATGGTATGTTACAGAATGGGATGCCCCCACAGCAGACCTGAGATCAGTATATATGCACAGCAACAGTGGATAAGCAGGCTCCAACAGGCCAAATTACTTTAAATAAGTGTGCAGCTTAGTGAAGATCAAGAGGGGTATGGTATGTTACAGAATGGGATGCCCCCACAGCAGACCTGAGATCAGTATATATATGCACAGTAAAAGTGTCTAAGCAGGCTCCAACAGGCCAAATTACTTTAAATAAGTGTGCAGCTTAGTGAAGATCAAGAAGGGTATGGTATGTTACAGAATGGGATGCCCCCACAGCAGACCTGAGATCAGTATATATGCACAGCAACAGTGAATTAGCAGGCTCCAACAGGCCAAATTACTTTAAATAAGTGTGCAGCTTAGTGAAGATCAAGAGGGGTATGGTATGTTACAGAATGGGATGCCCCCACAGCAGACCTGAGATCAGTATATATGCACAGCAACAGTGGATAAGCAGGCTCCAACAGGCCAAATTACTTTAAATAAGTGTGCAGCTTAGTGAAGATCAAGAGGGGTATGGTATGTTACAGAATGGGATGCCCCCACAGCAGACCTGAGATCAGTATATATGCACAGTAAAAGTGTCTAAGCAGGCTCCAACAGGCCAAATTACTTTAAATAAGTGTGCAGCTTAGTGAAGTTCAAGAGGGGTATGGTATGTTACAGAATGGGATGCCCCCACAGCAGACTTGAGATCAGTATATATGCACAGCAAAAGTGTCTAGCAGGCTGCAACAGGCCAAGTTACTTTAAATAAGTGTGCAGCTTAGAGGAAATACAGAGGCTAATGAGATCTTACAAAATGGTAATGTTCCCACAGCAGACTTGAGATCAGTTCAGTATATATGCACATCAAAAGTGTATAAGCAGCCTGAAACAGCTAACAAAGCCAGTCAGCCAGCCAGTAACACTCAGGCTGGATGAAAAAAAAAAAATCTCCCTGTCACTGCCTCCGGTTTTTCCTAACTTTCCCTGCTTCTCGCTGACTTCCTGCCTGTCTCCTGCCTGTCTACTGGCTGTCCCTGGCTCTCTAACTGTCTCTCCCTGAATACAGCAGTGTCCTGTCTCTCATGAATGCAATAGAGAAATGAACAAAAGCAAGATGTCCGCCGCCTTATATAGCGCTGTGACGTCACCGAGCTTGCTGGCTGCTGATAGGCTGCATGTGACTGCCCCAGCATGCACTGGAGCAGGGTAGATGTCTGGACATGTCCCGTCCGCCATCTTAGAATGCCTGTAATGTAAATGAATGGATGATCGAAGCACTGTGAAATTCGGATTCGATCCGAATCTAATTTTTCATGAAATTCGGATCGAATCCGGGTTCGTCCGGATCGATTCGCTCATCCCTAATGATTTGTAAAAGAATAAGTCGCGTTTTTGACACATTACACAAATTATTTCATTTTTCAGCAATCTTTAACACTGTACCTGCTAAAGGGACTGTATACCCAACAGCAATAACAAGGCAGCAAGAAGCTCTCCTGATGCCTGCCCCATGTGCCTCTCATCTATTTCCTGCACCACAGGATATAAGCAGTAGCAGGTCTCCAAAATGTGCCCTCCTTTCAATTCCATTCCTCCGGGACTACACAAAAAAGTGGTCTAACAGCCATCCTGACCCCTGGTGCTCTTAGCATGAGCGAGTACAGCCAGCCACAGTGGTCCCGCATGCTCAAGGCTCAAAGCTGAGCCATGTCCTTTCCATCTCAACTATGACCCAGAAATTGAGGCAAAGAAATCAGCATTGTTTATAATACATAATGTATTTACATGTTATTGGAGATTTTGAGATGCTTTGAAATGGGTTATTTGACACTGTTCCCAAGGGGGATAAGGGAGAGAAAGTTAGTGTGTGTCTGGACAGGGATATTCATTTAGAATAGTTTCATAATTAAAGATTCTAAAAAATCGTATTCTCCTTCTACGCCTGAACTAGATTAGGCTGTCAAAAATGATAATACTTAGCTTCACAGGTAAAGGAGCAATTTCATCTGGAATGTGGACTCTTTTCTATGACATCACTGTGAATTTTCATCAAAAGCAACTGACAATATCCGAGCAGACATCATCCATTACTTTGTCCCTTTGTCCCCATGCTAATCAGTCACTGGTAATAACAGTCTAACATCGTTCAAAATCATGGAAACCCAGACTAATGTTTCGAAACAGTGATCTCTTGTGCATGTCCGTTGAATCAGGAGTATTATTTCACTGTTAGCCAAAGATTTTATGATTACCACTGCAAGGGAAGTAATTACCACAAAAGACTTCTTTGAATAATAATTAATACACCCTGAGGAAATGATATTTTTTACAAGTCATTGGAAAATATGCTGCATAATTCGTACCTATAAATTATCCTTAAATATGCCTAGTTTTCCATGTTCAACATGTGCCATTTAAACTTAAATGGCTTTACAGCAGTAAAACTCAAAACTGTGAGCAGTCAAAACAAGATGCCTGTCACTTCAGCCCACAACGTCTCTGATGTGACTAATAGTTTGGCCCACTTACTGGTCATTTGAGGTCACTCCAGCCAATATAAAGGCCAGAGTTGGTGAAACTAATTAACAGTGAAATGAGGAAAGCAGAGGTGTCAATAGATGCAAGCGCGCCTCAGTGCGGACATCTAATAGGGGTCCTGGTGTATTTTATAACAACCCATTTTCTGTCAAATTCAGCTCCTAGGATGCAACTAAGAGGCTTATTTATTGTATTTTTCTGCAGGAGCTAGAAGAGCATCTCTTGGGAGATTCTCTCAGTGGCAGTACTGTAGATCCGTCTGGAGACAGGCAGTGCTCTGCGTTTGCTCGCTCCCATCTGGCCGATGAGTGCTAGCGCAGGGCTGTTAAAGAGGAACATTCTAGGTCATGGGGAGTTAATAAAAACTTACCAGACCTGCCTTGCCCACCCCCTGCCCCTCCAGTTGTCAAAAAGTTTAAAGCTCACTGGGATGTACCAAATAATTAGCACGACCCCACTGAGTGTGTAATGTATTTACATTTGACACCTGATAATGCTTAATTGAACAACTCACCTATCATTCTAGATTTAGGCAGTAAAAAGACTAGCCATGCAGTGCTTCTGAACCATTGCAGGCTTTTGAAAAACTGTGTTTTTTACGATTTTTTGAAAGGATTGTTATTGTGAAAAAATGGTCCAATAATAAAAATCAAAATAATAATGCTAGACAGCACAAAGTTAGGTTACTTATAATACTTGCACAAAAAATCCATGTAAACCTGTTTCTTTCTTTTAATAAACATACTTTTATAGAGAAGAGTTGCTTGACCTAAATGGCCTTTGCTGGAATAACAACTTATTGTTCTTGCAAATGTGTGAGGATGATTTTACCCATCATGCAATGCTTTTGGAAGATATTTAGAATGGTTAGTGCTGCTGCTCCACACAGGTTGGCTCAAGATACAGGCATTGGAATTAAGCAGGTCAACCTTGTTAAAATGGAATGGAATGCTAAAGTAAACTGTCACCCCCTGGATTTTATTCCTACCTGGAAATAGAAAAACACAAGCTTGGTGGGATGTTTTTCAATTGGCGGGTATAAGTAGCTCCTTCTCTCATCATCTAGCATTTTTAAATAGATGATACAACTCCTTTAGTGGACTCCCTCTTCCTAGAGCTGCCAGACTGGTAAACCAATCATATAGGCTACTATTCCCAGTACTAGTGTATATGTCCTTTAGCACTAGTCTGCCAGGGTGGCACCAAAAGCTTAGTGTGCACCTGGCAAATGCTAAGTTATCAGGACCAACTGCAGTGCTAGTTAACCGAACGGGATGCATGTAACTGGGTGGGTGCATTAGCAACCAACCTGTCCCCCAAGGGTGGGCAGTTGATGTGCCACTCCCTGCATGCTAACTTTAAAGCGAGTGGTCCCATGCCCATTTTCTATATAATGGGTTTGGGCCTGCATTGTGACAATATTACATACACTCGTGGACTTTTACCTTCTCTTTTTTTCCCATGACTGCCTGTCTTGGGGTTACTCCCCCCTGTGCATAGACCCTTGTTACCCCCCCCCCCCTGTGCATAGACCCTTGTTACCTGAATCTCGATCCTTGGGCAATTTGCTTTCTCTTTCCCAGCCACCATCTGGATTCTCCCAAGACCCACCTAGAAAATGGGTGCAAGCCCCTTTAAAGGGCTAAATCAAGGACTAGATTACTAGAATGGGTTAAACCTTGTCGCCTGTGTCTTAGGCCCTTATTTATGATGGAATAGCGACAGGTAGCGACTGGTGAGCGGCCGGTAATGACGGGCCCAACCACAAGAACGCCGGCTCCCCACCACAATCACACATTTATCAAGCCAATCCTGCTTAGCGACTGAGATAGCGCCAGATAGCCACTCATTCATCATTATTCCAGCCTCAGCCCACAGCGCCAGCGTCCGACCTTGAACAGCGACAGGTATGACCTCTCGCTACCTGGCGCTCTCCAATGCATTTCAATGGAACAATCTTTAAATATTAATAATTAATTGTTATTAATGTGTTTTTTTTTTTAAATGTGAAAAATTCTGTGACCACTTCTGCCATTTTAGGTAATTTTTTTAAGGTAAAAAAAATTAAAAAAAAATTGTACAGAATTGATATTACAGGTCTGATATTAATGTATTCATATTACTAAATTATTTTAAAAACCTGTCTTTTTTTGGTTTCCAAAAATATGGTTGTTTGGGGGTTAAAAAACTACTTTTAACCCATCGCCGCCAGCGCTCTGGGGTTTAAACAAGCATTTTACAGCGCAAGAATTTTTTGAGCGTGATTTTTTAATGAATATGGTGGGAGACGGTCGCTAGGGCCAGTCGCTATCAGGCACTCCCATACAGCGCGGAACCTGTCAAATAGCGACTCCTCACCCAATATTCAACATTACTGCACACCGACTGAGTCGCTGTCAACAACCGAACAGCGGCCAAGCACAGCGACTGCTAGCGGGCGCTCTGAAAATGCCGCTATAGTCGCTCAACTGTCGCTACCTGCCGCTGTTAATGAATCGGCCTCCCCGCCACAGATGATTAGCAAGCTAGAGTAAGGACGTCTAACGCACCGGTTGATGTACATTACTAGGGTAAACACATAGTTGCTAGGAAAAACATTTTTCTTTTATAACACAGTTGCAAATAAATAAATAACAGATAAACTTAGCACACTGAAGACATATTTTTGGCAAAAAAAAAAGCCATCAGAAGTGGAATTACCCTTTAACATGTCATTAAACTGAAATGCTACTACAACGTTCTAGTTCACTAAGCAATTCTATTTCATTCATTAAATAGTAAGACATCTCCAGCAGTGGATGATTTAATTAACCTCTGATTAAAGAAGTGACTACATTCAAAACTATTCTTAGCATAATAGAGTAGAATAAAGAATTATTAATGTGTCACGTTCCCGACAGCACAGCTACAGAAAACCATTGACAACAGGGCCAGCTAGTTTAACTGCAATTTGGAATAAAATCAAGTAATTAACAAGAGATGTAGGTTTACCCAAGTGCCTCCCTTTTCTGTGCTGTGGAAGGCCTGCTAATTATTGAATGTTACCTTTTACTGATCCTTCCCACTGGAGGATAATCAACTCACCCCATCACTCTAGGATTTGTCTACAGATACAGAACCTCACTTATATATTTTCCTATACTATTCTCTAGCACTATCCATATTACCTACACAGCTAGCAGTACTCACCATTCCCTAAATCTATATTCACACTGGAGAACTATAGCAATTTACTATCTTTTCTCATCTATCTTATTATTACAATTATGTATCTTTATTTGATATTATATTGCCTTCTATGTACTATACTCTTCTACAGGTTTTATACTGTATGAGCCCCTCTGATGAAGCCTTTAGGTGAAACACATAAGGGCAAAGATCAAAGTGTTCCACGGTTAAATGAACACTTTACAAGTAACCATTTTTTGTGACACAGTTTGTTTGATGTCACTAACCTATGTCTAATATTATGTCACTGGTACTTACTTATCTTGAGATGAAAGAAACATTTAATAAGTCCAGTTTTGTTTCAAACACTACCTAGTGTTTTTTCTTTAACTATCAAATCAAGTCCAGTTAGCTCCAGGCTCTTATTTTTAGAATGATCTTGATTTCTGTGGAAGATCTGGCCATGGGGACCACTGACAGGTTCCTATGTGTGAGCAGATTAAAAAACAACAGTTGATTACAAATCAATATTAAATACTGCCCTTTCATACTGGCCACACATTCTACAATCTGATCATAGAATATCTGTAAACATTTGCAGTAGATCATATCATGAGATTGTAGAATGTGTGGTCAGTATGGGACACTGGCCTGGTTCCTGTGTCTACTGGATCAACTTTGGCTCTGATTTTCTGGCTTTGGATATCAACCGCACTCTGGCTTTGGATATTGACCCAGGTCTGGTTCTGACTCTCTGGCTTTGGAAATCAACCCCGCCCTGGCGCCGACCTTCTGGTTTTCAATATCGACCCCGCTCTGGCTCAAAATCCCCATCTTGATTCCACATCATCATCACACTTCACACTACCCTCTGCTAAATTTCCCCAGCATTCACTCTCTGGGGAGGCAGCAGGCGGTATTGCTGGGATCTGTCTGTATCTACCTCGGTCGAGTCTCCATACAAGTACACAACAGGATCACAGTCTTGTTTCCCAGTAGCTAAAGGGTTACAGGCAGTGTTCTGACCTTGAGAGGTCATTACTCCTACGTGATTTTGACAAAGCTGCTGATAAGCTTGCCTTTTGCAATGGAAGGATTCTGGGACTTGGAATCAGAAATTTACCAAGGGCTTTACTAGACCAGGAAAGTCACTCCCACTTTAACATCACAGACACACAGGAATATAAGGAATATGAGAAACCTGGCGTGTTGATGAGTAAATCACAGGTCTGGAGGCACAATCCTAACCCAATCCTAACCCATTTTACATTCCAGAAGAGGAAAACAATAAGGCAGAACACCAAAAACTGACAAAGGGAGCAGACCTCACTGCTGCTATTGATAACTATAGATTTAGGGCCTTATTCATGATTTGCGCCATTTAGCTTGTTTCTGGTGGCTATAGCGTCAGTTTTGGAGTGTCAGCATTTTGCCATTTATGGCACTGCACTGCGGACTACAATGGTACTAGAAACCCCAGAGCCAAATGCTTAACTTATTTGCTTTGATTGTTGCACTAGTGTCACGGACCGGGTGGAGCGGACTCGGGTGTGGATCGGCTTTAACTGTGGGACCGATGGCGGGTACCGTGTCAGGGGAGCGGAGTCTAAGGGGCCACCGGTATTCACCAGAGCCCACCGCAAGGCAGGTTGGTCTTGTGCGGCAAATGACCCCCAGGTCGCTACCCCCCCAACAGCGGCCCAGTCCCACAGTCAGCCGAGGTTCAGCGGGGTACACAAGTGGCAGGTAAAAGGCGTAGTAAGTACAGGCAGAGATCAGGGCTGGCAGCACAGGTTCGCGGTAAAGGTGAGTAGCCGAGGTCGGGGCAGGCAGCAAAGGTTCAGAGTCGGGGACAGGCAGAGGTCGGTACACGGGTGAGCAATCCAAGAATGTCTGACTTTCAACAAGCATGGAGAGACCAAGATCCGGCACTGAAGGAAGGAAGTGCCTCTTTAAATAGGAGAAGTGGATGCAGGATTGGATGACCAAGCTCCAATCAGTGCTGTACAGGCCCTTTAAATCTCAGGAATCTAGTGCGCTCGCCCTCTAGTGGATGGAGACGTGCGCGCACCCGAGCATGTGCGAAGGAAGCATTGGGGGAAGGGAGACAGCTAGGAACAGCCATGAGGGAAGTGCTGCAAAATGGATGACGGCTGGATGCAGCCATGGAGGTAAGTGAAGTGCTGCTAGATGGGCGTGCAGCGCTCGCCCTAACAACTAGGTATTACCCGGCCCGTGTCAGCACCTGTTGGACCCGACTGACGATTATCCCAGCGTCGGTGAGTGCCACTTTGTACTGCCATCCTTTTGGCCTACAGCACCAGTTATGACCTACAGCGCCAGTGGTTGCTTCAACCAGAACACCAGGCGCAGTGACTTTCTACACTAGTGTTGAATAAGATGTCAGCTGGTAGCCACAACAGCGCTGCTGTTTTTTTCTAACTTAAAAGTGCCACTGAGGCATAAATAAGGCTAGAGGCTAAAATGGAGTCACAAAAAAAACAAAAAATAACATAATGTTAATGCTTGTGCCCTATTAAAAACTAAAAAAAAATGTAAAATATAAGGTGCACTAGCACACTGCAAGGCCTGAATCAGCCCCATAAGATGTAACATCTGCATAAGCCAAAAAGGTAGCCTTCAATCAGGAAAAAAATGATACAAATAGGAGCGAGTTTGGGGGTTATTGGATCCATTAATACATTTGAAAGCTAAAATGATCCGTGTAACTACATAGGAAATACACATATACATACACCTGTATATATATATATATATATATATATATATATATATATATATGTATGTAGCATAATATTCAATCATTTTTTATCGTTTGTGTCGTTTGGTGAGGAAACTGCAAGCTTCGTTATTAGAGCAGCATGTCCAGAACCAATGTATAGTAGAGCATTTTACTTTGTTTAAATAAAATGATGACATCAGGAAAATGATCAACAATAGAAAACTGCATGTACATACAGGTATGCAGAAACCCTTAACCTCCCTGGCGTTATGATTATGTCTGGAATTTTGTACCAAAAGCGTTACTATTTTTTTGAATGGAAATTTGGTGTTATGTATTGTAGGCCTGCAATTCTTAGTAATTACTTACTTAAACCTGACCATAGAAGACTCTAGTAGACCTCTCAGATGTGATAAAGTTCGAAACATAAAATCATGAATTATAATCTAATAAATAATATAATTTTATTCAATAATGAAATAAATAATGAAATTTGTCAAACAAAGAAAATTCAGTAAACATCCTGGGTGTGGTAAATTTTGAAACATGGGACTGCACATAGACCGACGTCACAATCAGGGCAATGGAACCTGGTTTCCTTTCTGATTTTTTTTCCATTGCCATCTCGCTTTGAGCAGCAAACTACGCACATCCTTGTAGGTGCTGCCTTTTTTGCGGTTGGCGGGATGTAATCCATAAAGTGACGACCAGTCAGGCGTTCTGGGTTGACAACGTCAACAGCACGACGTCCAGATCTGTTCACGCCCACTGATGGCGTTTGGTAGTTCACAAAAATCCGCTCCGCCACCTTCCAGATAAAGTCAGAATGAACAAGAGGCTTGTCACTCTTTCCTCTGTGCAGTATATAGGCATTCCAGAGGCATTGTTCCAGGAGATGCCTGAAGATTTTTTTGTAATATTTTTTTTGTTGTTTCCGCATAGCCGGATAAAATGTCATCGCCTGATCGGCTCTATCGACTCCTCCCATGGTGTTGTTGTAGTCAATCACAAGTTGTGGCTTCATGACATCTTTCCCACCTCTTGTGTGGACCATAACAGTGGAGGTGTTATGCACTGTACTCATTAGGCACACGTCTTTTTTGTCACGCCAACGCATTGCCATCATCTTTCCTTTCTGCCAGGAAACCATTTCTCCTGTTTTCAGTTTTTTCTTGGCAAACATAGATGGCAGGTCACGGCGGTTGGGCCTAACGGTTCCATATCCATCAGTCTTGTGTTTTATCAGAAACTCGTACAGCTCAGGCGATGTGTAAAAGTTGTCCGTTGTCACACAATACCCCTGATTCAGCAATGGCTCAAGCAGTGTGAGGACTGATGACGTTGCCATCCCATAGCCGCTGTACCTGGGGTTGAATTGTGTTCCTTTACCGGTGTATATGACAGAATTCCATATATAGCCAGTGGCAGACTCGCAGAGCATATAGGATTTTATTCCAAACCGTGCTCTCTTGGATGCGATGTATTGAATCCAGCTGAGGCGTCCCTTGTAAGCCATCAGACTTTCATCAATGCTGATGTCTCTATCTGGCACATAGGACTGCTGGAAATTTTTTAGGATCATTTGATATACTTCCCAGATCTTCTTGAGTTTTGGCGCTGGATGTGTGGCTTCGTCAAATTCCTCATTGTTGGTGAAGTGCAAATTCTTCATTATGAGGGAAAATCGGCACTCGGACATGATGGTGCCAAAAAATGGGGTTGCCAGCAATTTATTGGTAGTCCAGTACCATTTCTGCAGGGGTTTCCCCACCACCCCAGTAAGAAGAATTAGCCCCAGGAACTTCCAGATGTCCTCTTTAGTCACCGGTTCCCATTTTCTGTTCCTGGAAAACTTGCAACGGAGAGTTGCGGATTGCTGCTCGTTGTAGCGATTTGTCTCCGTGACAATCTTTTCAATGACGTCATCTGTTAGAAATAATTTTAGGTATGCCAAAGGATCATTGTGCTCAACGTCTACCTTCATCCCAGGTGATCCAGTAAAAGGAAATCTTGGCGGCGGTACCTCATCCATACCGCAATCAATTGGGCACCAAGTGCGCACATCACTGAGGTCGGGTGCAGAATCGTCGCTGTCGCTTCTCGTCAGATGACGAATCTTGCCATGAATCGCTATCGCTCATTTCTGCAAGGGGCTCTGTGTCGCTGCCGCTGTCACTTATTTGATCCAAAACCGCTTTGGAACTGCAAAAGTGACGCTTTGATGCCATGATAATTTTTTTTTTTTTTTTTTTATGGGCACAAAAAGGGCAGGCAGGGCAGTGTAGGATGATCAAATTGCAAATACAATGTCAAATCTGAGGTGATACAGTGTAATCTGACAGGTTTTCATTGTATCTCTTTGTGTGTGTGTTTTACTGTGTTTATAAACTTTTGAAATTGCCGCCCAGTTCCGCCCCCATGAGCCTCTGCGGCTCACAGTGACGTAACCAGGAAGTCAGAGGGACGCATACGCCGGGGCTCTCACTGGCGATCACAGCGGGGACATCGCTGGATCGCAAGGAGAAGGTAAGGAGATTTCTGCTGCTCTGCCTAATCTACCCCGAGCGTGACTCGGGGTTACCGCTACTTGCAGTGAAAATTAACCCCGAGTCACGCTCGGGAAAACCGCCAGGGAGGTTAAGGGGCACCATAGGCAGAAGACAGAAAATAAATGAAAGTTGAAATGCTGGATGGGCTGGATAAGATCTTAAAGCGGACCTTCACCCTTATATGTTTCCCCCACCCTGTACATACAGATTGCTCACATTAAAAATCATCCTACCTGCATCTACTGCATGTTATGAGCCTTTAAACATCCAAGATGGCAGCTCACTGAGAATCAGGCAGCCTGCAAACAGGAAGTGTCTTCTGACTGTGTCGCTCTGCATTCTGGGATTGCTGACCTTTTCCTGACCCCAGCTCTGCTCTGTCTGTGCAAAGCACAGCTATAACCCCACCCCCCTGTACTTTATCCCCCTCTCCTCAGTATGTGATGCTTCTGAGGCAAGATGGTGGTGCCCGTATTCTAGAGTCCTGAACAGAGTTGCAGCCCGGTGGGGGAAAGAATAATGAGTAACTAAAAACTTAAAGTATATTAATTTTAGATGCTGGGGAATGGCTTTTTAAGGGTTTGGGCTTTTGATTAAATCATGCTGAAGGTCCAGTTTAAAATGTCCAACATACAGTATCTGAATAGTAGGTGCGCTTATGTGTCAATATGTCTGAGGACTGGGACAGCCTTTTGCAATACTATTGTGCTATGACTTTTTATCATCAAAATAGCATTTTCTAGGCTGGTCCAGTGTGTTTAAAACTCCCCCTCAACCACAAAATTTCAAATACGTGCACCCTTAGATAACATTGATATTTCTAAGTAAATATAAACGCTTGGTTTGGGTACTCACCGCCGCGGCCCAGGGGTTCTTAAACTTGCCCAGGGCCTTGTGCTCTGTGTGTGGCCTCTCCATTTAAACTTTTAAAATGAGAACTATTAGAATCCTTTTTTTTTGTTATTTATATATGGAAGCTTGATCCAGAATCAGTCTTTAACAAATAAAACACAAAGCCTAGAAAATGCAATTTTCAGGATACCAAGCCATAGCACAATAGCGTTGCAAAAGGCTATCCTAGTCCTCAGACATATTGACACATAAGCGCGCCTACTATTCAGATTCTGTACGTTGGACATTTTAATATCTTATCCAGTCTATCCAGCATTTAAACTTTTAGTTACTGTGAAATATGAGATTGGCCGCTCAGGTAGGCCGCAGCTCCACACTCCACACTATCGTCTGCCCTTCCATTTCACCTGCTAGTCACCTCACTCACCAGAACCTTGATCTGTCACAAACATTCTCATTTAAAGGACATGTTTACTTAGGCCCTTATTTAACAAGGAATAGCGACAGGTAGCGACTGGTGAGCGGCCGGTAATGACGGGCTCCGCCACGAGAACGCCGGCTCCCCACCACAATCACACATTTATCAAGCCAATCCTGCTTAGCGACTGAGATAGCGCCAGATAGCGACTCATTCATCATTATTCCAGCCTCAGCCCACAGCGCCAGCGTCCGACCTTGAACAGCGACAGGTATGACCTCTCGCTACCTGGCGCTCTCCAATGCATTTCAATGGAACAATCTTTAAATATTCATAATTAATTGTTATTGTTTTGTTTTTTTTATGTGAAAAATTCTGTGACCACGTCACTTCACTCTGTGGAGTTTCAGCCTGTGTGAGAGCAGCTTGAC
Source organism: Gastrophryne carolinensis (assembly GCA_027917425.1). Taxonomy (NCBI): domain Eukaryota; kingdom Metazoa; phylum Chordata; class Amphibia; order Anura; family Microhylidae; genus Gastrophryne; species Gastrophryne carolinensis. The sequence continues at coordinate 201,704,219 of CM051237.1, forward strand.
ATAAGTGCAGCAGGACAGAAGTGTGTAGTTTTAAAAAATGCAGTAGTTTGAAAACAGCAGGGGTTGTACACAAGAAATAGTGGTGAGTACAGCATTTACTTTTTAGCCTTACCTATTCTTATTATCTAGAATGTCTGATTTGGTGCAGTGTAACTCTTGCCTGGCCGTTGTGTTTCGTAGTACTCTGTGGAACTTGCGATGCTGTCCAATTTGTATGCAAATGAAGGAGTTGTATGACAAGATTTCAAAATTACAGTCTTTAGTTTCTACTCTTCAGTCTGAAGTTATGAAGCTATCCCAGCCAGTAAAGCAGCTTGGTATACAGCCACCACTCCCACAAAGACTTCACAAGAGAGGGGCACAGTGGAAGACTGTTGGCTCTGGAAGATTGCGCAATGTAGAACAAAAACATCAACATTTTGGACTAAGCCAATATAACCCATTTGCTGTTCTTTCTGAGCTTGATGTGGATGAATCTGCTAATGCTCAGTCTGGGCAGGATTTGGTAAGATCAAAGGAAGTGGACTTAAGTAAGGGACCATATAAAATGAGTACAAAAGGGCAGCAAGGAACAGTTACCAAGCCAACCAATAGGAAAAGGCATATTCTGGTTGGTGACTCAACAATTAGAGGTGTGGACAGAATAGAGATGAGCTAAAGGAAGTGAAGTGTCTCCCAGGTGCCACGGTTAATAGGGATAAGAAACCTATTCTAAATATTGTGAAGTCTGCAAGCAAACATAACCGAGTGGACATTGTGCTACATCTCGGCACAAATGACTTATCCCAAAAAGATTTGTTTGTTGTACAGAGGGACTTCCAAAATTTTAGTCAGGAACTTTGCAAAATAACAGGTTCCATCACCTTTTCTGAAGTTTTGCCAGTATGTAATCAGGGAAAAAAGGCTCTCAACATCGCCAAGTTCAATTTGTGGTTACGTCAGTGGTGTGAAGACAAAGGCTTTGGATGTATTAGTCATGATGTTAGAAGGTGGTCGAACAATGAGTTGTTTAAGAGGGATGGCTTGCATCCTTCACAGAAAGGCACAGAAGAACGTGGAGTGGAACTCAGAGCATTTTTTGATTTAAACTAGAGGAAGGGGACAGAGATGTAACTTGTAAGGATGATTTCTGTCCCCTACCATTTAGGATGAAGCAGGACATTGAAGCAGGAAGCCCAGTCAGTGGTAGGCTAGAGGTGGAAAACATCAAGGACACACTAAAATACAATACCAACAACATCCACATGATGTGTACCAATGCTCGCAGCTTGGGCAACAAGCTCTGTGAATTAATGGCTATCATATCCGGAGATGAATTGGATCTTGTTGCAATAACAGAGACTTGGTTCAAGGATCACAATGACTGGGAGATAGCCATACCCGGTTACACATTGTACAGAAAAGACAGATTGGATAGAAAGGGCGGTGGAGTAGCCATTTATATCAAGACTACCCTTCAATCAACAATAATTCAGCATACACATAATGAACTAGAAACTCTCTGGGTTACCATGCAGACTAAGGAGGGAGCTGTGGTCAGAATCGGTGTGATATATAGGCCCCCTGGACAATCTGAGGATCTAGATAACCTGTTAATAGATGAAATCAGTGGAATGGCAGAGAAGGGGGGACATTGTAATTACAGGTGACTTCAACATGCCTGATGTGGACTGGAATATCCCAAGTGCATCGACATGCAAGAGCAGGAATATATTAGAGGCACCTAATGGAGTGTCTCTAAAACAACTTGTGACATTGCCAACTAGAGGAGATAACATTCTGGACTTAGTTCTGACCGATGGGGATCTGGTGTCCGAGGTCAGGGTTGAAGAAAATCTGGGTTCCAGTGACCATCAATGCTTATGGTTCAGAATAAAAACAAACATTGTGCAATCACACACCAGAACCAAATTGCTAGACTTTAGGAAGACAAACTTCAAGGAAATGGCGGAGTATGTAGAAAGAAAATTAGGTGAGTGGAACAGAGTAGCAGAAGTGAGTGCCCAGTGGTCACTATTAAAAATGGCCATCTTAAAGGCAACTAAGCAATATGTGAAACAAACTAGCAAGAATAAAAGGAAGAAGAAACCATTATGGTTTACTAGGGAAGTCAGCACTATCATAAAAAATAAGAAGTCTGCCTATAAGAAGTATAAAGTAAGTGGAAGTGTAGCTGACAGAGAGGCGTATAAAATTAAACAGAGGGAAGCAAAACTGATTATAAGGACTGCTAAAGGGCAAAAGGAGGAAGAAATGGCCAAATCTATGAAGAGGGGAGATAAAACCTTTTTCCGATATATTGGTGACAGAAAGAAGAAAAACAATGCAGTCTCAAAAATTAGAAATAGGGAAAATAAATATAATGACGGAGATAAGGCTGTGGCTGACCATCTGAATAGCTACTTTTGTTCAGTATTTTCAGATAGTAGCAGGCATGGCCATAGCACAGCATCCAGCTGGGAGGGCACAGCTCCAGAGTTTCTGGAGGCTGATGTCCTATCCGAGCTGGCACATCTAAAGGTAAGTAAGGCGATGGGTCCAGATGGAATCCACCCCAGAGTTCTAAGGGAACTTAGGTTTGTGATTTACTTAACCATTCCCTTTCAACTGGTGAGGTTCCAGATGATTGGAGAATGGCCAATGTCGTACCAATCCATAAAAAGGGGAGTAGAGAAGAAGCCAGTAATTACAGGCCAGTTAGTTTAACATCTATAGTGGTCAAATTAATGGAAACACTCTTAAAAAAACATATAATTTCCCATCTAAAAATTAATGACCTATTGGACCCAAAACAGCACGGCTTTACTGAGGGCAGATCATGTCAGACCAATCTTATTGATTTCTTTGACAATGTCACTAAAGTGTTAGATGAAGGTGGTGCTGTGGATATCGCCTATCTGGATTTTAGCAAAGCCTTTGACACTGTACCACATAAGGAGCTCATAGATAAGTTATTGAAGGTAGGACTCAATCCCTGGATAGTTCAGTGGATTTCCAGTTGGCTGAGGGATCGGTATCAGAGCGTTGTTGTAAATGGTGTGCAATCTGAACAAAGGCGAGTTACAAGTGGTGTGCCGCAAGGCTCTGTCCTGGGCCCCATTCTTTTTAATATATTTGTAAGTGACATAGGAGAAGGCTTGGTAGGAAAAGTTTGTCTGTTTGCTGATGATACAAAGGTTAGTAATAGGGTGGATATTCCTGGAGGTGTCTGCAACATGGAAAATGATTTAGCTTTACTGGATAGATGGTCAAAACTGTGGAAACTAGAGTTTAATGTCTCTAAATGTAAAATCATGCACTTGGGTAGAAGGAATCCCTGCTCTGAGTACCGTATGGACAGTACTGTGTTAGCCAGGACCTCGGAGGAGAGAGATTTAGGGGTACTGATTACTGATAGCTGCAAGATGAGTGGACAGTGTAGCCAGGCAGTGGGAAAAGCAAGCAGGATGCTCGGCTGCATAGCTCGAGGCATCACCAGTAGGAAGAGGGAGGTAGTGATGCCGCTGTATAGAGCCCTGGTGAGGCCACAGCTAGAATACTGTGTGCAGTTCTGGAGACCTTACCTGCAAAAAGACATTATTCAAATAGAACGTGTCCAAAGGCGGGCAACGAAAATGGTGGAAGGACTTAAACTTAAAACTTATCAGGAAAGACTTAAAGAACTTAATTTGTACAGTCTGGAGGAAAGAAGGGAGAGAGGGGACATGATTGAGACCTTTAAATATGTGCAAGGATTGAATAAGGTTCAGGAGGGAAGTGTTTTTAAGAAGAAGCTTAATGATAGAACAAGGGAGCACAACCTGAAGCTAGTCAGGGGGAAGATCAGGAGCAATGTTATAAAATATTATTTTACAGAAAGAGTAGTAGATGCTTGGAACAAACTTCCAGCAGAGGTAGTTGAAAAATCAACAGTCACTGACAGGGGCGGGCTGGCCATAGGGCATACCGGGCAAAATCCCGGTAGGCCGGTGCCAGCGAAGGCCAGTGGAAAAGATGCTGGAGGGTTTGGGGTGGCCGGCCTGCCGCTGCCGCCGCTCGCACACACACATACGCGCTTACCAGCACTTGCTGGGTGTTGCGCTCTGGACGGTGAGTGTCAATGGCCGGCGTCCATTGTTTTCATTGGACGCCGGCCACATGGGGCACGCCCACCGACCAACGCGCAACACCCAGGAAGTGCCGGTAAGTGCGCGTGTGTGTGTGTGTGTGTGTGTGTCTGTGAGAGAGCGGCGTCAGGGGGCCAGGCTGACCCTCTGGTGGTGCAGTCCCCGGGCTGCTGGTGCTGTGCTGTCAGTGGCAGGGCTGAATGCCTGGCAGGGGGGAGAAGCCGGATACACAGCGGAACTCGCAGGTGGGTGATGTGAGGGGGACGCAGGGGGTATGACGAGGGGGGCAGCTTGGGCCGGGGGTTCCCTCCATGCTGCCCTCATGTCATCTGTAAACCACTGCAGCACCCTTACTTGTCTGACCCACACAGATGCTGCAGTACTACAAGTCCCAGCATGCCTTGTTTATCCTCTGTAAAGGCAAGGCATACTGGGAATTGTAGTTCTACAGCATCTGGGTGATCCCTACTTTACAGTCTGTCTGTGGAATCTTTGTGGTGGCCATCTTGCACAGACAGGACAAGCAAAGGCTCCAACATTTAAAGCGGAACCCCAGCCAGAGCTGATCAGTTTGAATTAGGTCCACTTAGATGTGGGCAGGGTTACAACCCTTTATCTGTCTTTGACTCCTCTGGGGAGATCTAGGGGCTCATGTACTATCATGATCACCCTATGGGGTGAGCTTGTCATCCTGGTTGGGCAGTATTCTCTAAAGGTTGCCCCTCTACACACAATAAAGTATGCACCTGACTGGTTGTTGAGGTGGAGAGGTTTTCCAGGGTGAGGTGCATTAATAAAAATAACAGGCCCTATGGGGTGCCCATTAAAGTATAAAAAAGTTCTCTAGGGTGGAGTAAGAGCCCTCTCCACAGGGTCATCCCAAAACAGGATTGCCGCAAATCCCAACTTATTCCCTGACACCCATGATACATGTCCGGCATCCATAGCACCCCTTAATCTTATACGTGCACCCACACCACCCTCTCAGCCAGAGGTAACGCCCAGCAGAAGGTGCCCGGCGATCTGGTAGATTGCCAGACATTAAAAGACACAGCAATGTATTATGATTAGGGGAGAGCACCCTCACATCTCGTGGGAGCGATGAAAGATTTGTGGTGATCCAATGTGGTTTCACACAGACGAGTCCAATTTCAGAGCTCACTATTAGGAATTTAGCAGGACATGCTCCCACTGGCTGTACTGAGGGATGCCCCCACTGACTATAGTGAGGGATGCCCCTATGTGGCTGTTTTGAGGGATGTCCCTATGTGGCTGTACTGAGGGATGCCCCTATGTGGCTGTACTGAGGGATGCCCCTATGTGGCTGTACTGAGGGATGCCCCTAAATAACTAATGTAGGGATGCCACTCAATGGCTTTAATGAGGGATGCCCCTCACTGCCCGTAATGGAAGATGCGGCATTGTGCCTCTGTGGGATGCCCCTCACTCGCTTTAATGACGGATACCGATCACTGTCTATAATGGGGGATTCAGTGCACTGTCTGTAATGGGGGGATTTTAGTACCATTTGGTTCATAATATTTTCTTTCTTATTTTTGTCCTTATAGCCCTGTGTGCGTCTTATGAAACAAAAATAGGGTGTATATATAGTGACATTAAGATACTATTACTGGGCCAAGAACAGTGCAGCAGGGCCGGTGTGGCCCAAAAAGTCCCGGGCCGTTTTTTAGCCTCAGTCCGCCCCTGGTCACTGAATTTAAACATGCCTGGGATAAGCACACATCTATCCTAAGATAAAGAGAACATACAGTATACACATAAGGGCAGACTAGATGAACCGTATGTTCTCCTTCTGCCGTCAACCTTCTATGTTTCTGTTTCATTTTAGATAATTTTATTAAGGTAAAAAAAAAAATTGTACAGAATTGATATTACAGGTCTGATATTAATGTATTCATATTACAAAAACTTGTTTTTTTTGGTTTCCAAAAATATGGTTGTTTGGGGGTTAAAAAACTACTTTTAACCCATCGCCGCCAGCGCTCTGGGGTTTAAAAATGCATTTCACAGCGCGAGAATTTTTTGAGCGTGATTTGTTAATGAATATGGTGGGAGCCAAAAAACTCTCTAAAATGGCTGGAGAGAGTACATGTTTCTATGCCTGTGCACTGCCACTAACAATAGGCGGCGTCCCACTAACCACTATAAAGGTTCACTACTACCACACATCATGACACTCGGTTACTTGTAGGACTGGCACAAATAGCTAAGACTTGATAAGCTGAACACACATCATTTTATTATGCCAAATTCAGCACACACATGGGACACAAATCACAGGTATAAAATCAACATATAGTGCAAACTAAAATCACGGGGGCCCACCGTGCACACACACGACAGCCACGCACACTATACATGCACCCCACTAGCAGCGCTGCTTCATACCGCCTACACTCCTGCATGACACATTGCCCTAACTATATACATGGGACAATGGCGTGCATCCTCGCTTGACGTGGCGCCACTTATCACAAAGCGACTACCGTGGAAAGACCAGATGACATGACCGCAGGTTAGTCCATTAAGAGCCTGGTAGAGGGAGGCCCCACTAGCAGCAAGCACACTGTAAAGCGGTACTCTTGGTACCATCTAGTTGTGCAATGTTCAGACCAAAATGGCGCTGCTCATATGCTGGAGCACAGCTATAAATAGCAATCAATGGCAGACAGTTCTCAGGTAGGCAGGTACTTAGCTGCGGATATGGTGTCTCCAACCGTGACTGCCGACAGATGTCCGTGTTGCGCAACACTCTAAACACGAGGGAGCTGTAAGCTGAAGCCGGGCTAGGAGCGGGGTGACATGTGCGTGGATTGGCCGGCCGTCCGCCGACGCGCGTTTCGCTCCGCCCACCGGAGCTTCGTCAGGGTGGTGGGCGGCCTTTTGCATCCCCAATATATATACATAGTCCCTCCCTCTCTCTTTCAGCGGCCAATCCACAGTAAGCTTCCTTTAACGACGTGGACAGCGTCAGTGTATTACTCCGGCCTACAGGGGGCGTGGTTTAACGGGACTTTCACCTCTTAACACCAATCTTGTGTCACCACAGGTCTCCCCTGGCAACGCTGGCAGCGTCTCGCAGCGGATGGTGGGAGCCGGTCGCTATGGCCAGTCGTTATCATGCGCTCCCATACAGCGCGGAACCTGTCAAATAGCGACTCCTCACCCTATATTCAACATTACGGCAAACCTACTGAGTCGCTATCAACTACCGAACAACGGCCAAGCACAGCGACTACTAGCGGGCGCTCTGAAAATGCCGCTACAGTCGCTCAACTGTCGCTACCTGCCGCTGTTAATGAATCGGCCTCTATGTTAAAAGAAAATGATCCTAGAAGATGGTCAATAAAAAGGCTGTCTGCATTTTCACTGAAAAGAGACAGGTATTTTACTTACTGGCAATAAGGGCCATTTCCCATTGCGGTGGAAAGGCACAATCGCAGCACAGCGAGTACACTTTTGTTTGCTGCATTATTCCTTAGGTGCAGCGCAGAGGCATCCCTATATGCCTCACTGTACCACACTGTTTCCTGCCCCCTGGATTAGGCTAAAAGCTTCAGCAATGTGGATAAGAGCAAGATGAGCTCCATCCACACTTCCCTGCAGCAGTCACAATCATAGAGAGGAAGTACGGGTTGCGAGTGCATAATGCTGAGGTGAAATGCAGAAAAGGTAACACTTTTAGCCCATTCTCAGCCTTTTATCAACTATTAGACTGTGAGGACATCCCAAATCATGGCATTAAGGTGGTTCTAAAGTTTTATTTGAAAATCTTTATTACTGGTGATACCAAACTGCCTGTTCTAAATCTTGGGGCTGGAGGGGGGGCTCATAGCTACTATTACATGTAACAGAGTGATCATGAAATATAAGATGTGCGCACAATATTCCATAAAAGGTGATTGTATCATCACATTGGAGGCCTTATTAATGGCATGGGAATAAAATGTACCATAAACTGAGGAAATAATCAGGCAGCTTTACGCAGCATGGAAGAGCAATATTTATTTTATAGCACTTTCTGTTAGGGACTGTAAATAATTGGTTATTTCTTCACAATTATTCCTGGCATATGTTCCAAATTAGCCGAGTCTGAGACTTGAAGAAAATATGAAAGCCTTCGTCGCCAGCTATAATAAAAGCTAATGATCATTCTGGCACCTAGTTACCTCACCACTGACGGTCTCAGCTGTCCCCAGCTTCCCGCTACTTGTCTGAATACCTTCATGCCACTGATTGAGGCAAGTCGCACATCTCCCCATGTTTCAGTCTGCTTTTCCTTCTGCACGGTGTATAATTATATCTTCTCTCTGCAGACTTTATAATACTTAATCAAGCCTTGTCATTTCCCCGTTTATGTTACTTTGTTCAAAGACCCTTTAAAATGCACCTGTGACTAAGGTAGTTATTTGCTTGCCACAGCTCTCCACGTCATGTAGAAGAGCTTGTTGTCACCCTGTGTTGTGAGTTTGCGATCTTTGTTGACCAGTGTTTACCAGCATTGGCTGAGCACTCCACCTAAGCCTGAACCTAAGCCTGAAACAAAGGCCTTGATTCAGTAAAAGTTAAAAAAATGGGATGCTCTTTTGTTTTAGTGTTAATTTGCGTTCGCCATTGCGCCACTTTGCTCCTGAAATTTTCCTATAGCGTCCTTTTTGCACACCAAACTGATTTATGGTATGTTTAGAAGGCAGCCACATGCGCAAATGTGGCAATTTGAAGAGTGAATTTCCTCCAGCAAATAAGTGGAGGAAACTGCCGATTTCAATGAGCAACAGGCTTATTTCATTCCAAAAACACATGCCGGCATCATCCTGCATGTTTATGAACAATGAAAGTGTCAGCTGCTAGTTCTTTTTAGGGATTGAGCCCTTTTTTGGGGGTTTGACTTCCTACAAAAAAATGATAAAAAGTTTACAAAAAACACCAAAATGAAGGTCCAAACAACAAAAATGTGGATATTGGGCCCCAAAATTTAGAAAAAAAAAACAATTAAAAATGATTTAGTTAAATTATTAAGCATAAATATTCAAAACAAACAGAGAGGGTTAAAGAGTACATCTTGGACAAAACATTGGGCAAAGAAACGTTAAGGGTTAACACCTTTCCCTCCAAAAAAAAAAAAAAGCACAGGTTCTCCAGAGATTACCCAATATGACGAATAGATTGTCACAGAAAACTCAGAATCTGGAGAGATCAAATGGCTATGGAGAAACTGTAAAGGAAAGAGGAGAAACATGGGGGACCATCAGGAGCAGTTAAGTGCTTAGCCAGCCAAATGCTCATGGGGCAGGGCCATTTGCGCTTCAAACCTGCAGATTTGGTGCAGTTCGCACGGGCGCCCGGGGTGCACACACAGCCATGAATGATGCTTGTAGGCTTGGTATGGGTGTGGTTAAGTGTGTGGCTTAGTTGCGGGTCACATGCTTAATAATTGGCCAATAAAAGATGTTGGTGATTAAAGGAGCAGTATCGCGAAATTTGTATTAAAAAGATAAATAATTAAATAGCCACACAATAGCTTATAACGTGTATAAATAATCTGGCGATAGAAAAAGGAAAACATATCTGCCTCTCTTTTAAATTGTATAATTACAATGGCTCAGTCCATTTGCTGAATAGGGGAATCTGCTGGGTTGTATTTAGTGAGCTGCTTCATTTAGCCCACTGGTCTCCTAGCAACACTTTTCCTCAGAGGCTGACACTGTAATCAGTGGTAACGGCTGTGTGTGTGTGAGGTGCTGCTTTTGTTATGAGACCAGGTGACTCAAATGTGTAAAATCTATACAAAATAAACTAAACTGACTGAAAATAACTGAAATTCTTCTTTGAATAACTGTGCAGGAAAATCTAAAGTTATTAAAGTGGAACAAAACCCTGAGTGGCCGACCCTGAAGTCTATAAGACCCGGTCATTGACCTTGCCCCTTGGGCATTCTAAATCAGGATGCCACTGTGTGAAATGGCCCCTGGATAACCACAGATCCCCCCATTTTTCTGGCGTGCTCACACAGATAGTCATTTAGACAGGCCGGGCGGCCAGGAAGGTTACTGCTCAGGCTCCCCATCTACGTGGAAACAGAGGTGATTGGATGAGAGCCCGCGCATGCGCTGTGGGACAGGGAAAGGTACGTTTTCACAGGCGAACTTGGAGATTTCACATATCAGGGCATCCCAAGTCGGGATGCCCCTAGGGGCACAAAACAAAACCCCAGTGAAAATCCTGGGTTGGGCTTTGCTCAAAACACACAAAGCTGAAAGAAAGATCATATGGAAAAATGAAAAATAAGAATATGAAAGAGAAAATGGTAAACTGAAAGATTCTGCAGCAGAGCCAACATGAAGGGAAAACTGTTAAAATCAGCTAAATGACTTCTAGAGCTTTTCTCTCTGTTTTAGATATATAAGTTCTGGCCAGGCAATGTTGCAATGTTGTTATCTTATGCTGGATGGCTGCCAGCACTGAACAGCTGATACTTTGATACATTGTTTCACCCCTCTCCTCAGCATGGAACAGGCCAGAGTGTCGGGTCCCGACCCTCAGAAGACATAAACATGAGCTATTAGTCTCCAGCTGCTCAACACACACATCATTTTTTTCTACATTTGTAATTCTTACTCCAACACTTACCTACATTTAAAGTACCATTTAAATATAAGTCACCAAGAAAAATTCGCGATACTGCTCCTTTAAGCCAATGCTCAGAAGTCCATGCATTCCACTCTCAGAGCAGTTATAAACCACCCAGACATCCAGCATTGTGCATTTAGTGGGACATGTCAGCAAAGTGGGACTTTTAGGTGTTTCCAGAGTTTTCGGAGGAACAGTGGGACTGTCCCACCGAAAACGGGAAATCTGGTCAGTGTAACTATTCATTAAAGTGGATGTCCAGTCTATTTTATCCCCCTGGTGACCAGGATGGGGGTTACAACCAAAAAAACTCCTTACTTTACTCAGAATGCAGCGCTATCACTGGCACACAAGCGTCAGCCGCACAGCAAATGCACAGGGTGGCATACCTGCTCTGTGCACACTACAAGCTGCCCATTTAAGTGAATAAGTGGGCGGGGCTACAGACAGGGTAGGGGGTGCCAATGTTTGCAATGGTTTAGTGCAGAACTTGAAGCGCAGGGGGAACATCACTGGATAGTGGGCAAGGTAAGGATTTTTTTGTGGTAACCCCCGTCCAATCTCAGCCTCAGCAGAAGAAGGCAGAGCGAGGGAGGAGGGTTATGAGGAGACTGGACTTCCACTGTGGAGAACTCTTTACATAAGGTGACAAGCTCTTCCAAATGAGGGAGGGAGCTCCCCACATTGTAGTTAATTACCCCAGGGCAGTTTCTAGGCAAAATAGCTTTCAGTGCTCCCCCCCCCCAACGTATGTTGATGCTGCTGTCCCAAATGTGCCATAGCGTGCCTCTTTCATGGCAGCAGTTCCTCCTTCTCAAGACAAGTACAGTATGGGAGAATCAAAGCATTGACATATGTCCGGCACCACAAAAAGTGGTCCTGACAAATCTGTGAACTTAGAAAACTTGGATAAAAGTATTCCATACAAAATGGCCTTGCTACCCAGGGCGATCACTCTGCTCACCTTCCCCTAAACAGCCCTGCATTACCACTCCAGATCAAAACTTCTGAAACACCATCATATGCAGAACCTCCTAAAGAGCAAAAGGGTACTCACCTCTTGTCCCCTGCAGCTGATTGCAGCTGATCGGCTAAGTGCTGGTTTTTGGGGGTTCAGTGGCCCTTAAAGTTTTAAAATTAACAAAAAGCCAATGTATTCTGCAGGAATCTCTGGGGGTAAAGTTTCCCTTAATAGCAACTGGTAATGGTCAAAATTAGGTACTTTTCCTCCCCCATTCTGTGCTTCTTTGCCTAGACTAGACTACATACAGCCAGTGTGATTCACTACTGGACTCGAGTCATGATGTGAACATGAGGATTCAAGATTCAGTTTATTATTGTAGCTGCCAATGAACCAGTATGTAGGTGCCAATGACCCAGGAATGAGGAAGGGTGAGTAAAATGCCAATATTCTGCCATTTCTTCTGATTTTAAAACAGACAGGCAAAAAAAAAATATGTGCAGAATTGATCTAACAGGTCTGAGATTAATGTATTCATATAACAAAATGATTCTAAAAACATGTATAATGTTACATTCAAAAAATATGGTTGTTTAGGGGTTAAAAACTAGTTAATACAGATCGCCGCCAGCGCTCTGGGGTTTAAACAAGGAATGGACAGCGACAGCACATTCGGAGCGTGATTTTTTGATGAATATGAAGCTAGCCGTTCGCTCTGGCCATTCGTTGTCAGGCGCTCACATACAACGCTGGACCTGTGAAACAGCGACCCCCCAGCCCGTATTCAACATTACCGCACACCGACTGAGTCGCTGTCATCAAGCTAATGCCGGCCAAGCACAGCGAATACTGGCTGGCGCTGAAAAAATCACGCTACAGTCGCTCATCTGTCGCTACCTGGCGCTATTGATGAATCGGCCTCCCCGTTTGGAGCCCAGCCTGCAGGCGAGATGGGGCAAAGCCCCCCCCCCCCCCCACACTGTCAGTGCCCACACTCATAGCAAACAATTGAACTGAGCAAAGAGAGATAGAGAGACAAGTGCGCTGCCCACAACCTATTGCAGCAAGCAGCAGACACACTACTAGCACTGACAAGCTCGCACAGGCACAGCAGTGGGGACCACTAAATTGATGAGTGCACTGCTTACTGCATCTTCTCAGTGGTGCAGTGGCACACAAAGTGGCAGCCAATCATAATATGGGCAATTTTTATATAAACGGGTCTCTGGGCTTCTTTGGTTTGCTGAAATCAAAGCCCACCCCTGCTATCTGGAATTCATCTTTAATTCCAATTGGCTTCAGCTTTAATCCCTGAAAACAATATACTATTTTTTACAGCAAAGGAAGCCACTGACAGCATAGTACCAAAATATGTTTTGCAGAAGCAACAGAATTGTTATGAAAATCACTTTCACTATAACCTTTTTAGTGGCATATACCAACGGCGTATCTGTTCAGCAGAACTTCAGTCGGCAGGGGTTCCTGTCTCCATGCCAGCAGCAGTTCAGCCTAAATGCTAGCATGTTAAACAAAATGCTCCTGCTGTCTATAAAAGAAGAATTTTCACTGTAGCTGAAAGGATGAAGAATAGAAGCAACCCATGGCTGAGAAGTAAAACAAAAGTAATAGAAGTATTTTTTTAGAGTTTTCAAATGAGTAAACATCTTGAGGCTAAATTAAGACTACCGCCACGTATTGCCATGTGAGCATATGTAGCAGCGCTTAGAGCGTCCGCAAGTGGTCGCTGCAAACGGGTGTCTGGCACTGTGACCTAGCTTAGCGGGCGGACAATTGGTGCTGTAGTATCCTGTCCAGCATTGATAAATGTGATGTGTGGTGGGCGCTGTAGAAGCGCTCTCCCTGATTCACTGCAGAGCCAATGGAGAACACTAGGTGGTGTCCGGAGGTCAAAGCACCCAGGACTACGCTACATCTAACAATAGGACAACACTGCAGTGAACGATAGCGCCAGATAAGTGCATCCAGCACTGAAGCCCATATTTAAGGAAAAACTACACACAACCAGCGTCGGCGCTCTAAAACTGGGTGCTCTAGCATTGAGCGCCAGAAGCTATGTGATAAAAGTCTGTTTTTAAACACATAAACACCAGCACCAGAGCGAAAACACATGGAATAACATTGCTTTAAAGTGGACCAACTCCCACCGCTGATCGGCCCCGATCGGGGTGCCCCGCGGAAGTGGACCAACACCCAGGATAGTGAAAATCCTGGGTGTTGGCCCACTTTAACACTGTGACGATGACACTGCAGACCTGCACATACAATTCTGCATAGAAAAAAACAGTAAAAGCAGGAGAGGCCACAAAATCATCTGAACCAAAAATTTAGGAAAACGCTATCTATACACAACCAAATAAAACACCACTGAAATATATGGGAGAGCGCTACGGAGCGACAAGTGCTACATAGCGCTGCTGAGCATACAGCCCCGACGCTTTACACTAAGCCGCCACTAGAAATAAATTTTACACTACATGACGCTATTTGATGAGCTCACCAGATTGACTTTCCTATATATGGTTTTCGCACAGCACCCAGCGTTCACCCGACGCTACGTGGCACTACCTGGTGTTAGCGTTTCTTAAATAACCCCCATAATCCACAACTACAAGACATTTGTTCCCACTGAGGGTACACACTCTTACAAGCTGATTCATTACTAGTGCCAGGTAACGGTAGATGAGCGTCTGTACAGTGGCGCTAAGAGCGACCTCTAGTCGATATTACAGAGCGCCTCAGTCGCTGTAGTAACATGGCCGGCATTGATGAAATAACAGCAGTACAGAGCTATATGGGAGCGAACGGTATCGACTGGTCAGTGTGAGCGACTCAAACCGTATTCATCAAAAAAACAGCCTCACACAGCGCCGGCGCTCAAAATTGGGTCGCTGTAGCCCAGAGCACCAGAAGCTGTGTGATGAAAGTCTGTTTTTGAACACATATCCACTAGTAACAAAGCAAAAACATTTGGAATTACATTGTTTACATTGTTTTTACATGTCATTCTTGTGACATTAACACCTTAATACCAGACCTGTAATGACAATTCTGCATAAATATAAAAAAATCTAAAAAGTTTTTAAAAATGACATTTAATAGGCCAGGGGAGGTCACACAATGATTTGAGTAAAAAAATAAATAAAAAGAAAACCCTGTTTAAAGTAAAGTAAAGTATTGCCCATTGAAATGTATGGGAGATCGACTGGTAGGCAGAGCGCCGGCGGTATACGCTGAGCCATCTGTGATGATGAATCGGTCACTACATGGCGCTGTTAGAGACGCTCACCAGAATCGCTTTTATAAATGTGGTATTGCGTACAGCGCCCGGCTTTCACCGTTTGCTACCTGTCGCTACGAGGCACTACCTGCCACTATCCCTTGATGAATAAACCCCTTAGTAAAACTTTTGTTGCATTTACAAAAAAGTTGCTGTTAAAGAAAATCTGTGTTAACTAAAAAAAGGAAAATTAAGCATGCTTACCTTTCCTCTCAGGCAGCTGCTGGTCTGCTCTCTTCTGCACGAAGAAGTGTTCCAACCCTATTCCACCGCCATGACTCCCGCCTTTACCCTAGCTTATAGCAGACAGTGGCCTGAATCGTACTCCCTGCCTGCATCACAGTAACACCCCACAAGCTTCCTGGTGTGAAAGTAGCCTAAATCCAATCACATAACTGGATTCTGCTGGACAGCCTGGTAGAAAAAGAAGAAAAGGGAGACAACATCAGCTTGCAGTGCAGGATAACACACAGTATCTGAAGGTGTATGGTGAGTAATAATATATATATTTTTAATGATCTACATAAGAAATTTTAAATCAGAATATAAACTATTTTCATAGAGCCAGTAGTATGACATCATTATGCCCAAAGAGAGAGTATTGGCTTACAGACACTTTCTCCAGCACACCCACCTGCGGCATTATAATAGCAGCAGACGGAAAGAAGGTGTTTTACAAGTCTTACATTTTTGATTGTCTGGTGAGTAAAATAATAATAGTGGGATCAGAAAATCCCCTTCATAAAACATACTACCGTTACACCTATACACCAGGTTGAGAGCTGGCTCTAGGTTTGTGGGGGGCCTTGGGCAGGAGAGTCTGTTGCATGCCATTTTCTCCAATGTTGCTGATTATCCCCTGTTGCTGAGGCCAGCTATGAGCAGGTCTACACACAACACCTGACATTCGGTGGTGTAGGTCTACTGTAAAATAATACCATGGCAAAGTGTGAGCCTGAGTGGGCCCCTGAAAATGCTGGCGCCGGCCCTGCCAGGGTTACCTTGGGATCCTGGATATCTGTGTGAGACAGCTGAACCATAGAAAAGTTGTATCACACAGGAACCCAGTTACTCACAGTTTTGTAGACTCCTGGTGTCCTGGAGTGATCCACACAATACTTGGTTGAAGCTGAAGCAGGTTCTCTTTATAGAGCATTTCGAACAATACACGTCAGACAATACAATCCAATATCCACATCCACAACTCTACATCTGGTCACGGCTTGACTTATCCCAGGCTAGGTTACCAACCCTGAGCTGATGTCTCACTAGAGCTTATATGCCCTCTGTTTCCTGCCATTGTTGCTAGTTGTCTCCCTCCAGTTATTTACCTACCGATCAAATGGGGCATCCCACATATAATGTATCATTAGGCTTTCCTGTTGACAGCCATCTATAATTCTGTTCTTATTCTATATCTTATCCTGCGCTACCATCTTGGGGCCTATTCCATTTTCACCATTTCTGCCGCTAGCCCTGCCTCTAGTCCTGCGGATGACATCACCCCGTGCGGTCATCCTGCGCTGGTTATGCTGGGAAGGGGGGACCCCACACCATTTTTTTTTTAAGACTTTTTAACCCTCAAAAAATACCCCCAAAATCTTTAAAATTAACCCTTTATTTTGCATCATTTAGCAGGTAAAAAAGGCTTCCAGCAGCAGCAGGAGAGCAGAAGCCAGAATGATCGGCATGGGACTCAGTGCTCGGGGTGGATGGGCAGTAAGAAGAAAAAGAAAGAAAATATTTTTTCTGTGTGTGTGTGTGCGTGTGTGTGTGTGTGTTTTACGTTTAACCCTTTGTGAACTGTTAAGGGGCCCATGAGACCCCTATACCAGTTCACAAGGCTGCTGCTAGCGGGTGACTTGCTATTAACCCCCAGTTCCCCATTACCTGCCCCCCAAGGCAGAAGGCAGGGCAGGCAAGGCAGGGAGGCAGAATTGCCCGGGGGACATAAAGGCTACACTGACTTTCAACCCTTTATAGGGTGAATAGTAGTTGTATTTTATTTGTAAATGTTATAAAGTGCTCTTTTCAATTTGGGGAGTCTCCTGAGCAGGAACGGGGGCTACTGATACATAGGTGGTACCGTTGTATTCTGGAGAAATGGATCTTTCACATGCAATATGGTTTTCTTATGTAAAATAAATGTTTTATTTAAAATAAAGACAATTTTTAAAAAAGTATATATTTATTAAAAAAAAAACACTGGGAAAATTACAAACAAGACATTTCATGTTAAAGCCAAAACTCTGATCATTGTCAGGAACTCCCCAGGCATCTCCGGGTGGAAGCTGGGAGCAGTAGAAGAGAAGATATCTCTTTATGCAGATGACACATTGCTGTACCTGGCGGATGGCCATGGGTCCCTAGACGCAGCTCTGGACGCTATTGGGGTGTTTGGGGGGTTCTCGGGGCTGAGGATTAACTGGGACAAATCTAGTCTAATGTTAGTGGATGAGCTTGACTCCCCCGACATCTCCTCGAGGTCCCAATTAAAAATAGTCCAACAATTTAAATACTTGGGGATTCTGATTAGTAGGCAACCAAGTGAGTTCATGTCTCTGAATATCTCCCCTGTTGTGTCTAAGTTAAGGCAGCGAGCCGCTCAGTGGGCGAACCTGCCGCTGTCAGTTATGGGCAGAATTAACATATATAAAATGATATTCCTTCCCAAATTTCTGTATATATATCAGGCCTCGCCAGTGCTGTTGCCTGTCTCCCACTTTAAGACATTGGATTCAATTCTGTTTGGCTTTATCTGGGGGCAGTCTCCACCTAGGCTCAACAGACAAATAATGAAGGCACAGGTGGTGGAGGGGGGACTGGCGGTCCCGCACATGCAACTGTACTTCTACTCTACGCAGCTCCTGTTTGTGCACTGGTGGCTTTGTCAGCCGCATAATAACCCGGTGGTAAGTTTGGAGGTGGAAGTGTTGGGTTCCCCTGGGAGACTATCCCTTTTGGTGTATAGGGGGGTTCGGGGGGTCCGGGAGGCAACCGGTTGTATGAGGGCAGTGTGTAACATATGGGAAAGGGTGACCAAGTTGAACAGGAATCCAGACGAGGCCCAGTATTGGTCCCCCCATGTTCCTCTCTGGAACAACCCCAAGCTCCCTGAGTTAGTTTCAATGCAGGACCCGCAGTTCTGGGACGGAAGGGGTCTTCAGACGCTGGGTCAGGTATACAGCGATGGTGTGCTTATGTCATTTGATCAAATTAGGGAGACATTTCGAATTTCCCATCGGGACTTCTTCCGCTACCTGCAACTCAGGCACGCTCTGCAGACTCAATTCCGCAGGGACAGCCCGAATTTCTCAGTGTCCCGAGTGGAGAGTGTGGTGAGAGAGTCGGACTTGGGGAAACCTGTCTCTACACTGTACAGGTGCTTGGTGGCTGGACTGGAGTCCCCCAGGGGGAAAGTTGAAAGCAGGTGGCAAACTTTAGACCAAACCCTCGGCCGGGATGACTGGGAAGAAATCCTAGATAACCACCACTCATCGGTCATAGAAGCCAGAGATAGATTTATCCAGACCAAGTGGTTGCATCAAGCCTACATCACGCCGGTACGTTTACATAGAATGGGACTGCTGGAAAGTGACTTATGCCCTAGGTGTGAGAGGGAGGCTGGTACATGGGAACATGTGACCTGGTCCTGTGAGGTTCTGGCGAGATACTGGGGTGAGGTGATGGACCTGATCGGTGGGGTGGTGGGCATCCGGATTGCTGGCTCGATTTCCCTGTGCCTCCTGGGGGTGGTCGAAACACTGTCGGTGTCGTGCCCGTTGAAATCACTATTTAGGTTGCTGCTCTTTTACGCTAGGAAATGTGTTCTGCTTAACTGGAAGCACCCGGCCAAACCATCAGTACAGGCGTGGAGGGCTTTAGTTAACCAGAAACTCGCTATGTACAAGCTGACATACACGGCCAGGGGGGTGCCTGATAAGTTTGAAAAGGTGTGGGGTCCCTGGCTGCAGAGCCAGGACACCGCTTCATAGGACGATTAAAGGAGGGGAAGGCTTACTTAAGGGACGAGGCTGCCCTCTTATGGTAGGGTGAGTCATTGAGCGAGCTAAGTGGAACTGGGGAGACGGGAGAGGCCTCCTGGGAGACGGCTCTCCGATTGGTTCTTCCATCCCGGTGCATGGTCAACTAGAACTCGAATCCAGATGTATGTGTGTAGGATGTATGGTTGTCGTGTCTAAATATTTGCTGATTCTGTACTACTGAACTGGGTGCCTCCGGCGCCTCAATGTGATATGTAATGTGTAAGTGTAACTTGTTGGGTGTTATGCCGTTTGTTGAACTGCAAATAAAAAGAAACTTTAAAAAAAAAAAAAGCCAAAACTCTGCCAAAAAAGAATCTTGTTAACTAGAGATGAGCGAGTAGTATTCGACCGAGTCGGTATTCGATCGAATACTACGCTATTCGTCATACTCGATTTCGATCGAGTACAGCGGCGATGGCGCACTTACAATTCGTTTCCCCTCCCACCTTCCCTGGCGCGTTTTTTACACCAATCACCATGCAGGGGGGGTGGGACAGGTCCTGGGAGGACGCTGGCATCGCAAGAACTGGGTCTAGACGCATTGGCTGGAAAAACCATGTGACCTCGAATCTACAAAACTCAGCACTTCCTCTTCGTCAGCATTAGCAGCTTGAACTTAGTGAGGGATAGACGCTAAGAGCAGGGAAAGACAGGCTGTAGCTGTATGTAGGCAGGCATGGCCCCAGAAGCTCAGAATATCGCATTTACCACCATATATACCAGCTACCAGAAGACAAGAGAGTCATTGAGAGCCCTTATTAGGGCTACTATGCTGAACGGTATGTAGCTCATTCTAGCTATATACACACTGCACACAACGGCTGCTTTAGTGAGGGGTAGCTGCTGCTGGAATAGGGACAGAAAGACTTCAGTGGTGTATTAGCACCTATATACAAAACTATATTTGGCACTACTGTTTTGTGTCCTCTGTGCCAACAAAACCCTGTTATATACCCGGTGCGTATAGGCACCATTTCACCTTCTGGCAGTATATGGCTGTATAGCCAGGTGTTCTCCTAAAAAATATATATATATTTGGCACTACTGTTTTGTGTCCTCTGTGCCAACAAAACCCTGTTATATACCCGGTGCGTATAGGCACCATTTCACCTTCTGGCAGTATACGGCTGTATAGCCAGGTGTTCTCCTAAAAAATATATATATATTTGGCACTACTGTTTTGTGTCCTCTGTGCCAACAAAACCCTGTTATATACCCGGTGCGTATAGGCACCATTTCACCTTCTGGCAGTATACGGCTGTATAGCCAGGTGTTCTCCTAAAAAATATATATATATTTGGCACTACTGTTTTGTGTCCTCTGTGCCAACAAAACCCTGTTATATACCCGGTGCGTATAGGCACCATTTCACCTTCTGGCAGTATACGGCTGTATAGCCAGGTGTTCTCCTAAAAAAAACCTTCTATATTTGGCACTACTGTTTTGTGTCCTCTGTGCCAACAAAACACTGTTATATTGTGTTTGGAGTGTATTGTTGAGAGGCTGTGATAGTGGCGTAATAGTGCGACTTGGGCGCGTTATATGCACCCAGACATGCTTCCCCTGCTGTCCCAGTTGCATTCCAGCAGTGTTGGCATCATTTTTTGATGTTTCAGGGTGGACTTGGTGACCTCCAAGTGGTCAAATTGAGATTTCCAAGTGGCGAGCATTTTTTTCCCATAGACTATAATGGGATTCGATAATCGGTTGAGTAGTCGAGTAACGCGGTCTATTCGAATCGAAATTCGAAATTTCGAATATTTCACTACTCGCTCATCTCTATTGTTAACCATAGAACAAAATTATATAAGGTGACAAAATCTCAAGTAGGCTGGCAGTTAAAAGGGTTAAAAGTAGCTATGCATGTTGGGTATTGCTCTGTTTGGGGGACCTTGTCCTTTAGGATTTAGCTTGTTTTTTTTTCTTGTTTGCATATTTATATTTTAGGAAAATGTGTTTTTTATTCTGCTTTTTTTTCTTTTTTAGGAAAACCCTGCGCAACCAAAGAATTCATTGAGGGATTACTTCCAGAAAACTGCACCCACGTCAACAAGCCTTGTACACCTTGAAAGCTTGAGGTGTGTACTTACATATTGATATTTTAGGAAAATGTGTTTTTTATTCTGCTTTTTTTTCTTTTTTAGGAAAACCCTGTGCAACTAAAGAATTCATTGAGGGATTACTTCCAGAAAACTGCACCCACGTCAACAAGCCTGGTACACCTTGAAAGCTTGAGGTGTGTACTTACATATTGATATTTTAGGAAAATGTGTTTTTTATTCTGCTTTTTTTTCTTTTTTAGGAAAACCCTGTGCAACTAAAGAATTAATTGAGGGATTACTTCCAGAAAACTGCACCCACGTCAACAAGCCTGGTACACCTTGAAAGCTTGAGGTGTGTACTTACAGAGAATATATAATTTGTGGGGTATTTCAAATGTAGAGGGTTGTTGAAAAACTGCAAGGTGCGCATAATTGTATTTTATCTGAAAATCTTCAGTTTGGGGGAGTCTCCTGGGCAGGAAAGGGTGTCTGCCAATACATATATGGTATTGCTGTAGCTGGGTCTTTTACACACAATATTATTTTATTGAAAAACTTAGAGTTGAACATGTATAGGGCAAAATAGTGAAAAATGGTCTGGCAACAGAGGATGACAAAATCTCTAGGTAGGCTTATATAGGGGTTATAAAGCATACACATACACTTACTGGCCTGTGTATACCAAGGAAGCTGTTATGGTGAATGTATAGGTTTTGCTGCAATATGAAGGAAATTAAGACTAATTTCAATCTGTAATTATAATGTCTGGTTAGGGGTTATTACTATAAGCTAGTAACTGTCTGTTGTATTAATCCTTTATTATTACTGTTATACTGACGCCCCTTTGGTAGGATTACTTGGATCATATCTATTATTGTGATAGCATTTGCTTGCACATGAAATATGTGATGTATTCTTGGTATGGCATGTAGCATGTTGTGGTACTATTTGGGTACTTTTTTCTTTTTTTCTTTAATAAAATAAATAAAACATTTATATTTTTTAATGTATGCTGTTTATAGTGAGTTTGGGGGAGTGTTTGCAAATGTGTCACCATAGCTACATGGTGGCAGCAGCAGTAAAATGTATTTACTCCTCGATTTGCCTACGTTTGGCTGAACCAAGGTTAACATCTCCTCTGTCCCCTTTAATTTTTTTTCTCTTTCCAGTACGTATGCTTTCCTCAATATCATTTCACCCACTGCCCTACAATGTCCCCACTACTGCCCATATAATATTCATGTATAATAGAAACATGAATATTGGATGCTCTGCCTATCTGACAAGTTTCAGCTTTAGAGACCCTCTGTTTTTATAGTTTTACCCCTTGGCGGCTCCTGTCCGTTAAAACAACATTAATAAAACATGCAACCAGGAACATGCATATTAAATATTGCATTTGTTACTAATAGATAACATACATTACACATTACACTGTTCTGTCGCTCTATCTAATCAACAACATGACTATAGTCCTCTGGAACAACCCTGCAATGATTTTAGAGCCTCTGTGGATGTTACAGATAGGAGGCAGATTGGAAATCTTTTCTTTCTTCTTCTATTTATGGTTTCATTCTACAAAAACATGTTCCTGGTCTATGTAGAGCATATTTATATTGGAAATTGGATCTCCGCTGCAAGAGTTCAGGCTAAAATGATTAGTGTCCTGTGTGTGCTGTTAATGCATTAAAAGTTTTATAGCTTCAATAACTCAATGCCAACTAAATGTAGCAAAAAGAAAACCTGTCACAGAACTGACATAACTTATTTTACACATGCTATATGTCTGGCTAAACAGTTGCCCTACCTACAGAATTTCATAGGGGGACATTAGCAGGAAATCCAAGGTTAAGGTAATACCATTTATTGGCTAACTCAGTAAGAAACATGGTATTACCTTAACCTTGGATTTCCTGCTTACATCGATGGCTAACACTGTACAACAACTTACTGACACATAGGGAGACACTAACTAGGGAAAATACATATCGTCAATACAGGGCTGTTTCTAGGGGAGGACGAGCAGGGCTGTTTTTGCAGATGGGCCAGGGTCACTGTTAGTGGTATTGACCATAAGACAGGTTCCTCGTTCCACCACACTTGGCTCAATCATGGAGAGGGGGCACTGCCTTCTGCTATGGTAAAGGCACAGCATGCCAGCTACTTGAATGGTTCAGCAGCAGCACAATTGGATGGGTGAGGAGGGGGCAGAACTTTTTCCTTTCCATGCAATTTGGCTAGAAAATGCCTTGGATGAGCATAGACTTAAAGTAGAACAAAGCTCATATAATTGTCATTTCCCTAGGGGCATCCTGATTTAGGCTACACTGCAGTATGAAACTCTTTGGTTTCCCTCATATCTCAATTGACAGCTGCAGAAAAGCTTTGCCGTACTCTGAAGCACACCGCAGCATCCCTTCTCCCCTGTCAAAAGATATTCAAGTCTGCCAAGCATGGAAAGTGTGCAGAGTGTGGATGCTGCCAGAGGTCCATACATGCACTCAAGGATCAAGAAGATAAGGGGAAATCAGGGGTTTTCACATCATAAAACACCACAATCAGGATGTCCCTAAGTCAGGGAATCAGTAAACAAATAAAAAATAAATAAATAACCTAGACCCCTTGGTTGAACTTGATGGACATTTGTCAACCGTACTATGTAACTTAGCCTTAGACTTTAGGGCCAGACAAAACAGGGTTTGGTCTTCTTAAAAGTTCTGGTCCAGCTACAAAAATATAAAAGCTATACTCAACCCCCCCCCCCCCCCCCTCCAGCTCTTCCCTACAGCTCCAATACTGTAAAACATTCCTGTTATGGTACATAGTCTTCTGCATCAGAGCTACCAGCTGTTTATTTCCTATGTTTAATTAATGTGTATTGACTTACATTGAGTTAATCAGTTCCATTGTAGATGCTGTCATCTAGTGACGGTTTACCAAATTACAGCCTTGTTCCAGATCACTCAGTGTGTCTATTCAATCCATGTATCTATTATCAGGTTCTGTCTTATCAGCTTTAGCTACAATCAACACCTCTGGTCTGATTTCCCATTGTCCCTTGTGTTGTAAGCCTGCTCTTCTTCTCACCAGCAGCCATCTTAGCTGCAGAAGTAGACCATAGCCTCGATTCAAAGACACATTCGTCCGGACTTCCGTAGCTGTGAAAGTTTGGGTGGGTGTTTGTCTTTTTTTTGCTTTTTTTCGTTCATTTTTCATTCGTACGAACGTTCGGGAATGCTCTCGAAGCAAATCGGAACATTTCCGCTAGTTCGGAAATTTTCCGTTCGTTCAGATAACTTCCGTTGTTGGGATGGGTTTCCGTCTGATTCAGAGAGCTGATTTCCGACGGACCACCACCCTATAAATCCGTTTAATTTCCGATCCACTTACGGGACCTTTGAGGGCTCGGATTGCTATTGTTGAACATGTTTTGCGGCTATGTGGAGGAGTCTGCGCGCCTTTAGCACCAAGGCATTGCATGTATCAGCATGGCCGAGGCCATAAATTGTATAGCAATGCATACCTGAATCAATACATTTCATGTATGCCTTATAGATGCATTTTAATGTTGACCTAAATTAGTCCTTAGCATGTAAACATTTTTTTCCCACACATCCATATAATTGCTATATTTTTTTAGACTTATATCCTTTGTGAATTATATTTGGATTGTTGAACTTGAATCTAAATTTGTTGTAGGAGTTATTGTTTTAGTTGGTTACCTTTGCTTTGTGTAATTATTCTATATTTATATGCCCGTTCTTTGCCTGCAGAATGCGGGCCAGGGGTTCTCTAATCGGGCACTATGCAAAACCCGGGCCGTGGTGGCGAGGGCCCTCTGGCTTTTGAAGTCCATATCTAGGTGTTTGGACCATACGGGGGGGGGGGGGGACACTGCAGTATGACCCCAACAAGGTTATACCAATATTTTAATTTACGTTTTGACCACACGTGCCAGAGTGGCACAACTGAGTGTCAGGGTCCTTCAGTTGGTGGGCGAGATGCAGGAGCTGCGCAACTCGTTGGGGACCACAGATGAAGAATAATGTTATGTGGCCTGCCATTGCTATGTATTTTGTTTTTTATAGTTGTTAAAATTTGAAATTTTCAAAATTTTTTAAAATTTTATATTTTATGATGAAATAAAAAAAAATGTTACATTGTCATTTCATTTACAAAATACATTAACACAAAACTAATGGGCCCAGAAATATTTAAAGATGAATA
The DNA here is from genome assembly GCA_027917425.1 of Gastrophryne carolinensis. Classification (NCBI taxonomy): domain Eukaryota; kingdom Metazoa; phylum Chordata; class Amphibia; order Anura; family Microhylidae; genus Gastrophryne; species Gastrophryne carolinensis. The sequence continues at coordinate 201,729,550 of CM051237.1, forward strand.
TTCACGTGACCGAGAAGTGATTTGGGTAAGTTTTAGGGGGCTAAAATGGAAGAAGAACCTAACCAAGAAGTGGTTTGGGTGAGCTTTAAGGGTCCAAAAGGGAAGATGGAGGATAGTGCTAAGTGATTTAGCTAAACATTGTAGTAGAAGTGAGGGTGGCAAATATGTAGGCGAGCACTTTAATGAGTTAAGTTTGTAGTGCGCAGGCGCAAGATCGTAAGGATTTCCGTCTGTACGATTATTTTTTGAAAAAGGGAAACAGAAACTAACGGGAAACGTAAAGGATTCGTGGGAGGATACGATGGGAAAAGGGCAAAAACGAAAGCCTACGTTGTAACGTGAAAATGAAACGTAAAAGTCTGGATGGAAAATGACATCCTCATATTCGTAATCTGCTGTACGAACGTACGGAAACTTTACAGAAGGTTTTCAATGCATGCACAGAATCGCTCGTGCACTCATACGAGAACGGAAACATTTCACAAAAAAAACAGATCGGCACTAAAACTGAAGTTTTTTGTTGTCTCTCTGAATAGAGCCTCATGTGTCCTCAGGCTATTTATGGCTAACATCCTATCTGCCCTCACACAAAGCAACTAGTAAGTCCAGTCCCTTCTTTATAACGTTTCCCACTGGTTAAAGTGTATTTGTTGCTGCTTCAGACTTGTCTATAACCTTTGACCAAGAGTTTGAATACATAAATGTCACCTTGTCTTATGGTAGGTCACATAATTGCACATCTTGGAAGGCAAGCAAACTGACAGCTATGATATTTACTTTACTATAGCATGGCCAAGATTTAGAGGTTGCTTTATCTAATGAGGAATTACTGATCATCATTGCCCCCTGGTCATTGGCTAGAGCTTCAGTATAGAAGCTTAGTGCAGTCCTGGAAAATGGATAATTACAACCTCAATGAGGCAATTTGAATTCTTGAAGGAGGTCAGAAATGACAGCCCCCCCCCCCCCCATTTTGCACATGACCTGTTCCCTTTAAATAACATATGACATATAATGGATGTTTTTGTTCATGCCTTCAGTTCCTTTTTTTACAATCAAAACAGGATGCAAAGGGTAGGTGTGGTTTTTCTTCAGCATCTTCCTAGTGCAATCATATCTTAATTTAATTCTGCAAATGCCATAAAGGTCGCCTAGAATATAATGAATTGGTTTATTGTATAATTCCACTTCATCTTCCAGAGAGATCTGACATTTTAACCAGCGGAATTATTTATAAAGAGACTTTCATTATACTGAATTTCTTTCTAGCGGCAAAATGATATAATAATACATAAGTGCTGAACCCCCCTACCCTCAGCCACAGGTAGAGACTAACAATGATTGCCATGCCTCAGTGTTGGGATAAATAAGATACTAAAAGCTTTCACTGCTATCAGGGTTAAAGTAAACATGCTAGCTTAAAAAAAATAGCTTAATGGAATTTAAACACTGGTGATGGGGAGGGTATTTTAACCCTATGTAATCCTATTGTGATATTGTGTCATATTATGATTCACTCAAATTTTTAACATTTACAAAAATATATAGTTTTAATGAAAAATCACCTTTTCCACATGCAGCTCAACAGCTTGCATTCCATTCAGATTTCTCTTGCTGCTTTATGCTCAGAACGTCAGGAAAAGTAGAAAACTGTAGCCCGCATCCAAGCTTACTTATAGCTATGGGGCATGCCGGAATTACCGGTGAGGAAAGTGTACCAGGCAATCCACGGGAGACACATATTGAGGCATCCCATTTTGGGGCTGGCACTAGGGTCTTATAGACTTTAGGGAGGTGATTGCTCTTCTTTAAAGAGCTACTCCACCACCTTCCTACAACAAAAAAATAACCCCCACCCTGCCCTGACCAAATAGCGATTAAGCTCATGACACTCACCTTAATGCCCAAATCCAGCCCCTGAAGTCATCGGTGCCGCAGCTACCATCTTCCCAGAAGTTTCAGTTGGTCGCTGAGAACAGACGCTCTCTGCATCGTGCATGCACCTGCCCGCCCATTTACATGAAGCTGCGGCAACGCCATCTTGGGGGGACTGGATTCTGGGTGAAGGTGAGTGTCTTTTTTTCATTTATTAAATAAGCTTACTCGTTGTTTGTGGGGGTTATTTTTATTTTGCAGGAAGGGGCTGGAGTGGGCCACTTTAAGAGCACAAGTTTATGCACTTTACTTTGTAAACACCATAAAGCTCACAAATTCAATCACCCCAAAATCAAGTCTTTATTCTCTCCGCAAACATTGTGGCTGCTGATTATAAATAAAAAGGTAGTTCTCAGGGGGTAAGTCATATGCTTACCTTGCTGTCTTGCCACACTTTAGTGACTGCTCAATAGAACTGGTTTTATATTAATAGCATAACAGTTAGAATACCCACTATAACACACACAATCACAAAAACAACCACCCATATTGCCCCTTAATACCCCCACTTACTCATCATCACATGTTCATTGCACACCCACAGACCCTGCAAACCCATACAAATCCCTTTACTGCAAGCCCCCCTCTACCCCATTGCACAATCCTGACTTATATTATTGTCACACAAACTTCATGAAAGAGATTATTTTGTCCTTCCACCTTATTACTACATTCATATGTGACATTCCCCATATGCTACTAAGAGGCCGATTCATTAATAGCGCCAGGTAGCGACAGATGAGCGCCAGTAGTGTGATTTTCACAGCGCCCGCTAGTATTCGCTGTGCTTGGCCGTTGTTCGCTTGTTGACAGCGACTCAGTCGGTGTGCGGTAATGTTGAATACGGGGTTAGGAGTCGCTGTTTCACAGGTTCCGCGCTGTATGGGTGCGCCTGACAGCGAATGGCCAAAGCAAACGGCTCCCAGCATATTCATTAAAAAATCACGCTCAAAAAATTATCGCGCTGTGAAATGGTTGTTTAAACCCCAGAGCGCTGGCGGCGATGGCTTAAAAGTAGTTTTTAACCCCCAAACAACCATATTTTTTGAATATAAAATTAAACAAGTTTTTCTAAACATTTTGTAATATGAATACATTAATATCAGACCTGTAATATCAATTCTGCACAAATTTTTTTTTTTTAACAACATTGCCGAAGTGGTCACAGAATTTTTGACATTTAAAAAAATTTTAAAAAACATTAATATCAATGAATTATGAATATTTAAAGATTGCTCCATTGAAATGCATTGGAGAGCGCCAGGTAGCGAGAGGTCATACCTGGCACTGTGATGGGATTAGCAGCGGCGCTGTTCGTTGCAGTCCGCTACATGATGAATCCCGCGCTAGCTGACGCTCTCGCCGGCGCTAGCCTCATTTAGCGTGATAAATGCGTGTTTGTGTCCGCCACCTGGCGTTCTGGAGTCGGTAGCCGCCGATAGCTGGCGCTACCTGGCGCTAGTGAGACACTACCTGGCGCTATCCCTTGATAAATTAGGCCGTAATACACTTAGATCTCATGACCCCCCCCCCCCCCCCCTCGCAATCCTGTCTAAATGATTTTTTATTGTAAAGGAGTAAAAGTTACATTTCACTAATTTATTAAAATTGAAGGAAAATAAAATTCATCTCAGTCTGACATCTAACTCTTATCTCCAGTCACCAAACACTCAGCTCACACTAATGCTAAGCATACAATTCATTTAGAAAAAAAATGTACCCAGAGATTTCACCTAGGGGCAACAGTGGTGTTTTACAAGGGATTTCCTCTTTTATTGTCTCTTTCTATCCAATTGTTCTCCATAGGATGCTCTATATATATAAGATTTTGGACTCTAGATGGGTGCATAATTTCTACTAATTCCAGTATTTAATCTATTAGAAGGGCTTTGGTCCTGAGTCCTGTTGGGTAGCAGCCAGAGATATGCATGCAGATGTGTTGATCAGAGAGTTGCATCGTGACAACCCAGATAAACCTGGTAAGGGTCCTGAGGCCCCTCAAGGGGGGTAGCATCACACTGTCTCATTCACCTGGTCCTCCATCCAGCAGTGCACTGGGCCGACCCTCGCCCCCGGCCGATGTGTCAGCTTCAGGTGTCGGGTCGAACGGCGCCGCAATCTGCCTCCTCCTTCTGCATGCTTGGAATCAGTCAGCGTGCACATGGAATGTTTATGCCCTCCGGAGGCATTACAAGCAGCGCAGCCACCAGAGGCTTACTCAAACGGGCCAATGAGCCCCAACCTTGTTTATGGCACAAGCCCTTAATCCAGTATGGGCAAATCTGGCTAGTATTATTACCTGACCAATTGCCCCAAGTTGTTTCCAGCCTATCGCTGCACACCATCCTCTATTAAAGTGCCCCAGCCCCTGTCAGCGGTGCCCGTGATAGCTGTGCTTTGGGTTGCTTGTCGAGAGGTGAAGATAGCGGCAGAGATCGGGCCTGCTAACTGGTGAGCCTGACAAACAGTATCCAGGTAAATTCAGAAATATCAAGAACTGCTGAATCTTTGCATGTGGGGGGTAGCATATTGTGAACCTCCTTTACAAAGCATGTTTGGCTTGACTGTGGCTTTAATCTGGCTATTTTCATTTTTATAGGAAGTGCTAAAATAATCTACCCACAAGAGGTAAAGGGAGTTGGAAAATCATGAAAGATTTGACAGAAGGGCCATGCCAAGATATCTTGGCAGCCAGTCAAGAGTGTGAAAACTATTTCATTATGCTTAGACAAACCAAGAAATGAGTACTGATAATATTAATACTGCTGGTGTTTGTTACAACCAAATAGGTACAACAGACCTAACATTAAAGACAAACCTGCTAAGCTTCATATTAAACCTTGTCCTCCCTGAACACTAAACAGATAACAAACATCACAGGCATTATAGACACAGAAAAACAATTTGCACAGAATATTGGGATTGAGGAATCATTCAAGGTAATTAAACCGGACCTTCAGTGTGATTTAATGAAAAGCCCAAACTCTTAAAAAACGGTTCCCCAGCATCTAAAATTAATATATTTTACGTTTTTAGTCACTAACTTTTTATTCTTTCCCCCACTGGGCTGCAACTCTGTTCAGGAATTTAGGATACGGGCGCCGCCATCTTGACTCAGAAGCATCACACTTACTGAGGAGAGGAGAGTGGGATAAGGTACAGGGGGGCGGGTTATAGCTGTGCTTTGCTCAGACAGAGCAGAGCTGGGGTCAGGTAACGGTCAGCAGTCCCAGAATGCAGAGCAGCACAGTCAGGAGGCACTTCCTGTTTGCAGGCTGCCTGTTGTTCCATAAGCCGCCATCTTGAATGTTTAAAGGCTTATAACATACAGTAGATGCAGGTAGGATGATTTTTAATGTGGACAATCTGTATGTACAGGGTGTGGGAAACATATAAGATAGACTTTTAATCAGAGTGAAGGTCCACTTTAACCTGATGAAACACTGATTGTGAAAAAAGAAAAAGAATAGAAATACTAAAATCTAACTCCAAAACCGTAGGTAAGTGAGTAGAGGCCTTTTTCACTTAAACACCAAATTTTTAGTAAGCTGCTAACTAGAAACAGTAATCGATCTAATCCCACTGCAGTCATTAAGGGCCTACTAAGCGTGACCAAATTGCACCATGCTACTGTTATTTGTGCCATATCGATCATCTTTGATATTGAGTGGTTTTATCGGTCAAAATATAGCTTAGAATACATAAGGTATTCACATATAATTAGAGATTTTAAGATGCTTCCGAAGGGGGATAAGGGGGGAGAAAGTTAGTTTGAGTCTGGACAGTCCTATAAGATTTGAATATAATCATAATATAATTATATGAGCATTTTAAAGATTGTAAGATGTGTCCATCACAATTCTGAGCAGGCATTGTAGAGTAGAAGAATTGTCTGAAAACCCTGTAAAACAGGATTGCTGTTAAGTGTGAAAAGTCATGCATGATTATCGCCACTGTGTAATAGGGGATCTGAAAAGATAACCAGAAATATTTGCAAGTAAAAACTAACAAAGATATATATATATATATATATATATATATATATATATATATATATATTAAATTTGGACTTGCTGATTGCCCTGACCCTGGGCCCCACAGAATCGGTTGCTAAGGCAGCAATTAGGCCACTGTTTTAGAATAGCTAACTGCTATTTTTAATTACCGCTTACTGGGGTGTTTCTGGCTACTGTCCCCAGACAAGCTCTCTTTGCGCCCCTACAACTGCACTTATTTATAGCCTTTTAAACTGTACATATATACACACAAGGTTCTCCTGAACATACATGAAGCAAGGCAAATGAGGATCAGCTGCTACACTCATACTCTATGGCCCTTATTTAACAAAGGATAGCGCCAGGTAGCGAATGGTGAGCGAACGGTAATGACGGTCACCGCCACGAGAACGCCGCTCCCCTCCGCAATCACACATTTATCAAGCCGATCCTGCTTAGCGACTGAGAGAGCGCCAGATAGCGAATCATTCATCATTATTCCAGCCTCACCCCACAGCGCCAGCGAGCGACCTTGAACAGCGACAGGTATGACCTCTCGCTACCTGGCGCTCTCCAATGCATTTCAATGGAGCAATCTTTAAATTTTAATTTTATTTTAATTATTATTTTATTATTTTAATTAATTGCTATTAATGTTTTTTTTTTTTTTTAAATGTCAAAAATTCTGTGACCACTTCTGCAATGTTAGATATTTTTTTAAGGTAAAAAAAAAAAATTTGTGCAGAATTGATATTACAGGTCTGATATTAATGTATTCATATTACAAAATGTTTTGAAAAACTTGTTGTTTTTTTTTCCAAAAATATGGTTGGGGGTTAAAAAACTACTTTTAACCCATCGCCGCCAGCGCTCTGGGGTTTAAACAAGCATTTCACAGCGCGAGAATTCTTTGAGCGTGATTTGTTAATGAATATGCTGGGAGTCGTTCGCTATGGCCATTCGCTGTCATGCGCTCCCATACAGCGCGGAACCTGTCAAACAGCGACTCCTAACCCCGTATTCAACATTACCGCACACCGACTGAGTCGCTGTCAACAACCGAACAACTGCCAAGCACAGCGAATACTAGCGGGCGCTGTGAAAATACCGCTGCTGTCGCTCATCTGTCGCTACCTGGCGCTATTAATGAATCAGCCTCCCCGAAGGCACAATAAATGGGTGACTTATGGCCCTACTGTAAGTTAAAGCCATCTTTCCGGTTCCAAGAAATCCAGATGCAGAAATAAACTTTCCTGTTTAGAGGATGTTCCAATGCACGTCTTGGAGCTCCTAGAGACAGTATTTAGATCTTTTTTCTTTTCAAATGACCCTGACAACATTGTGCAAAGAAATAACAATACAATTTCTTTATATGCATATTCTAATTACATCTGAACAAATGCAGAATTATCCATAAATGCATTAAAGTGGACCAAAACTTTCTTTTTGCCACTCACCTGTGTTTTAGTCTGCCTTACTGTGCTATTCTGAATTAGTATGCGCATATGTGTGAAACCCCAGGAAAAGCCGAGTATTTGCTTTTATCATGGGCACCAGTCTATATTGCTTTTGCTTTTCAACAAAAAACACGTTTTAAAGCTTGCTGTAGTGCTATTAACTAACTTTGAGCACGGGGCATTCCATTTTAGGCAATCTGACAGTGTTTGCATTTGCTTTTATCACGGGCACCAGTCTATTTTGCTTCTGCTTTTCTACAAAAAACACATTTTAAAGCTTGCTGTAGTGCATTTAACTAACTTTGAGCACAGGGCATCCCATTTCAGGCAATCTGACAGTGTGTTTGCATTAGATTATTATCACGGGAACCAGTCTATATTGCTTTAGATTTTCTACAAAAACCAAGTTTTAAAGTTTGCTGTAGTGCATTTAACTAAGTTTGAGCATAGGGCATCCCATTTCAGGCAATCTGACAGTGTTTGCATTTGCTTTTATCACGGGCACCAGTCTATATTGCTTTTAATTTTCTACAAAAACCAAGTTTTAAAGCTTGCTGTAGTGCATTTAACTAAGTTTGAGCATGGGGCATCCCATTTCAGGCAATCTGACAGTGTTTGCATTTGCTTCTATCACGGTCACCAGTCTATATTGCTTTTGCTTTTCTATCAAAAACACGTTTTAAAGCTTGCTGTAGTGCTATTAACTTTGAGCACAGGGCCTCCCATTTCAGACAATCTGACAGTGTGTTTGCATTAGCTTTTATCATGGCACCAGTCTATATTGCTTTTGCTTTTCTATCAAAAACACGTTTTAAAGCTTGCTGTAGTGCTATTAACTAACTTTGAGCACGGGGCATCCCATTTCAGGCAATCTGACAGTGTTTGCATTTGGTTTTAGCACGGGTACCAGTCTATATTGCTTTTCTACAAAAAACACGTTTTAAAACTTTCTGTAGTGCTATTAACTAACTTTGAGCACGTGGCATCGCATTTCAGACAATCTGACAATGTGTTTGCATTAGCTTTTATCATGGACACCAGTCTATATTGCTTTTGCTTTCCTACAAAAACCACATTTTAAAGCTTGCTGTAGTGCATTTAACTAATTTTGGGGCATCCCATTTCAGGCAATCTGACAGTGTGTTTGCATTAGCTTTTATTCCCAGGCCTTGCGAGCCTAGTTAGTGTTACAGATCACACCCACCTGCCTATTTTGCTTTTGCTTTTCTACAAAAACCACGTTCTAAAGCTTTCTGTAGTGCATTTAACTCACTTTGACCAGGGGCATACTATTTCAGGCAATCTGACAGTGTGTTTGCATTTGGTTTTATTCCCAGGCCTTGCAACAAGCCTAGTTTGTGTTAAAGATCACAGCCACCTACCTATTTTGCTCTAGTTTTTCTACATACCTGCTGCTGTTCCAAAAATACTGTTTTAAGTGTAGTGTTTTCCTCTCCTAAACGCAGTAAATATGTCAGGCAGAGAAGTGCCAGGATGTACACAGAGGAGTGGCAGAGGCCTAGATTCATCAGGCAGAGGTCGCAGCAGACTAGGGGCGGTGGCAGCAGGAGTCTCGGTGAGAGGCCTGATCTACCGGTATCAGCAAGCGTCCGTGTCTCGACCAGCAACGCATCTGACATCATCGATTGGTTTACGCGGTCATTCAATTCATCACAAGTGAAATCTGACACCCCAACAGTATGCGCCAACACATCCTATGGCGCAGAAGCTAAATGTGCTTCTGTACAAGTTGCTGGTGCTGCAGTCCCTCCCTTTTGGTGGTGGACCCTGCACCTTTCAGAGAACTGATGGCTTGTGCTGAGCCGAGGTGGAGAGTCCCAAGCCGCCCTGCACAATTTTGTTGAACAGAAGGTTGGCCAGTCCTTGGTGTGCACCAAAGTGCACGGCAGTGCCGACGTCTGGAGCTGTAACTATGGTCAGGACTCAGGGCCAATACTTGTCCTTTACGGCCCACTGGGTGAATGTGGTTCCTGCACAGCCACAACAGCAACTTGGACAGGTCACGCAGCTTTGGCTTCCACGCTCCCAGGCCATTGTGCCTGTGACAGTGTGCGACTCCTCATACTCTGCCGTCTCCACAGCCTCCTCTGTACGGTCAAGTCTCTGTGCCCCTCCAGTCTACCAAGTGTACAGGGCACAGCGGTGTCATGCTGTTCTTCACATGGTTTGCCTTGGCAAACGGAGTCACACAGGGGAGGAGCTAATCAAGAAATCAAATCCACTCCACAAAAACTGCGAATGGGAACCATGGTGACTGACGACGGGAAAAACATCTTGTCCGCGCTGCGACAAGGAAGCCTGAGCCATGCGCCCTTTGAGGAAGCCACTTTATTAGTCATTTGCCAGGATTACGTGATGAACGACGTGATTCCGCTACTTCATGTACAACAACACATGTTGGAAACTATGGCTGGTGAGGGCACACACATGGCGCCTTCATCTCATGGCCACATGAACCCTGTGGGGGCTGAACTGGAGGAGGAGGAGGGGGGAGGAGCACAGTGAAGCACAGTTTAGGTTTGGCTAAATGGGTGGTTTATCTAGTCATCTGACAGGTGAGGAGGAGCAGGAGCAGCCAAAGGAGCTAGAGGGTTGTGAGAAAGGCGAGACAGAGGACCCAGACACAACGTGGCAGTATGCAGGGAAGATGGAGACAGGTAGTCCCTCCGAGTCACTTGCACAAATGGCACGATGCATGCTCATGTGCTTGCGTAGTGACCACCAAATTGTCTCCATTCGGCAGCGGGATGACTTCTGGCTTTCCACCTTATTGGACCCTCGCTACCGGCTACAAACTGACCTACTACAGAGACATTCTACATAGTCAGTTGGCTGATGCCTATCTGCGCCATCGTCCATCCTATCACAGGTCTGACTTGGTGCTCATCTTTCACTGCCATGGCTGCTGGGGAGGTCTGGGGTGGAAGGAGCAGTACCAGCTCCATCAGCAGCAGCCTGAGTCTACAGTTGCTAATGAGTAGCTTTCTTCACCCGCATAGTGAGGCAACTCATGAGCATCAGGTAGACCTGGGGCAGGACCTGAACCAGCAATCGTGGCATACCTTGACATGACCATGCCAACACAGCTTTCCGCTGGACTTCTGGGCAGCCAAACTTGATTTGTGGCCGCAACTAGCAGAGTTTGCCATGAGAAAGCTGTCCTGCCCAGCCAGTAGTGTGCCATCTGAGCGGGTGTTTAGTGCGGTGGGGGCCATAGTAACACCAAGGAGAACTCATCTGTCCACGAAAAATGTGGAGAGACTCACCTTTGTGAAGATGAATCAGGCATGGATCAGCCAGGATTTCCACCCACCAATAGCTGATGCATGCGAGTAGATTGATCATGGTGCCACACCAACACTTCACAAATAGTGCAAAACAGATTTACGTCGCTGCTCGACAGTTACAGACATTCCTCCGCATCAGACCACAAGTTATTATTAAGGAAATGCATTACCTAAAACTTTTTATATGTTCTCCTCATGCTGCTGCCAACTCCAGGGTGTTTCTTTCAGGCAATATATGGGCTCCTCATGCTGCTGCCAGCTCCAGGGTGTGTCTTTCAGGCAATATATGGGCTCCCCATGCTGCTTCCAACTCCAGGGTGTGTCTTTCAGCCAATATATGGGCTCCCCGTGCTGCTGCCAACTCCAGTGTGTCTTTCAGGTAATATATGGGCTCCCCATGCTGCTGCTACCTCAAGGCTTTGTAATTGTGCCTCTCTGTGACAGCGATTTTTAATAGCAGTGCCTCTGATCTGCATGTCATACTTCTTTACAGGATTATTTCACTAACCCAGCACATATCATATGCGTGTTACAGAAAGGCAAAATGTTCTACAACCCTATTGAGGCTCTAGGTAGGCCAGAAATAGCCATTTTTAATAGCGTTTCGCAGCAAATAAATTAGACCGAAAAGTTTTTAAAGAAAATTTGGTGAATTGGCCGAAGTGAATTTTTCTAAAAAGTTCTAGCCTAAAAGTATTGATTACTATTAACAATATTAATACTTTGTCTGCTAAATTATTGCAAATGTTAAACCTCCGTAAAATGAATTAGGGGTAGCACTAGATTTTTTCATAATAACTAATAATTTGCAGTACATTAAAAAGTTTCATCAAAAACAAGAAATATATTCTCAGTGAAACATACATACTTTTTTTTTTATGGAATTACTGCAACACTACAGACTGGCGTTTGCTACAGAGAAACACAAGGGCCACACCGTGTCCCAGTTACTTACAAGAGCCTTGCTGATGGCACTTGAGCTTGCACTTGTACAAAAGAGATAATTAAATGATGGAAGAGATTTCTTTGTAGATAAGGATGTCATTTTATTTATACTAGAGAAGAACACACCTCTTGTGCTAAGCTATTCAGTTCAGAGTGTAAGTGGATCTAGTGTGCTTGGTGCTGGTAGGCGGGGGTAGTGTGCTTTTCCTGATTTTTCTCCAGCATTAAGAACCTATTCATGCATTTGTGTTTTTTGTACCAAAAACTATACCAAACTGACAAATCCCAGCAATCCCGATCGGGGGTTCCCCTCTGTGTGAAACCCCCCAGAAAGCCCCAAAATCTCACCTGACCCCGCTCCCACGTGACTCGCTCCACCAATCACCGCCGACGGACAAGCGAGGTCCGTCAACGGACAAGGTGAGAGCGCCCGCCACCACCTCTCGTGCATCCCTCTTACAGGGAGCGCGCCCGCGCCGGCCATTCACAAACTGCCGGCACGTGTGCGCGCCCTGCTAGAGGGATGTGCGAGAGGTGGCGGCGGCTCGTGCATGCGCTGTTGGAACAAGGAACAGGTAGGATTTGCGGGCGTCCTGGGGGGTTTCACACAGCGGTGGGTGTTGGTCCACTTTAAGTACATATTTTACTTTGATTCATGTACCATTCTAACAATTAGGCTTTATTTTATTATCTATTTTTCTAAAGAAACAAAGGAGGGGTGGCAGCCGCTCAGACCATTTTATAACTAACCTGGGAGGTGCACATGAGCAGGGAAATTAGGATACAAAAGTCTTAAAGGAGCCACAGCACTCAACCCTGTTAGCTTGCAGACTCTAAATCCGGTTAAAAACAGAGGACTCGGTCACACACATCTGCAGAAGTATGCTGAAGCTGCACCACCAAGCGCCAAGGTGCCTCTGTGGGGTGCAGTCCTAACTCTAATCTCTGAGAGCCCCATTTGGGACATACAATGCAATAGATAAATTGGGAGCAGGCTTACCTGCGGTTGCCCTAAAACCTCGAGTGCAGCCCATGGGGTGGAAGGGTCGAAGACCTCGCAGTATAGCCTAGACTCCACACCCCATGAGCTTTCACAAATTCAAAAGAAACAAAGGAGGGGTGGCAGCCGTTCAGACCATTTTATAACTAACCTTGGAGGTGCATGTTAGCAGAGCAATTAGGATACAAAAGTCTTAAAGGAGCCACAGCACTCAACCCTGTTAGCTTGCAGACCAAGTGTGGGGTCTAGGCTGTACTGCGAGGTCTTTGACCCTTCCACCCCATGGGCTGCACTCAAGGTTTTAGGGCAACCTCAGGTAAGTCTGCTCCCAATTTATTTGTTGCATTGTATGTCCCAAATGGGGCTCTCAGAGATTAGAGTTAGGACTGCACTCCACAGAGGCACCTTGGCGCTTGGTGGTGCAGTTTAAGCATACTTCTGCAGATGTGTGTGACCGAGATCTCTGTTTTTAACCAGATTTAGAGACATATTTTAGGTTGGTCTGCAAGCTAACAGGGTTGAGTGCTGTGGCTCCTTTAAGACTTTTTAATATTTTTTTCTACCATGATATAAACATTGACCCACACACAGAATTTACCCCCCACAGCTGCTCCTGGCAGGTTTATTGCAAAGAAACCTCCATGTTCCTGAACTCTAGGGTCGCCACAAGCATACCCATGGAATCCTTTGTCCCAAGACCAATGTTTCCTGTTGGTCGTGGCCCATGCATGTGCCTTGCTCCCCCCCCCTCCATTGCAATGAACAGTGATTTGAGGGACAGAAATACCATGGGAGGACACCGGGAGCCCCAGCAGGACCTGCTGTGGGGGAAAAAAGGTAAGTGCTAGGACCCGGGGACAGCAGGTGGTGGCAGTGCCGGCATCCTCCTCCAGTCCAGCAGTGCTGCAGCCAACGTTTGGGACCCCAGGAGTTGGCTGCACCACAGGATAAAAACTAGGACAGGGAGTGGATGGGGGACCAGCGGCGATAATTTGGGAAGTGGCAGTAAGTATGGTCCTTTCACTGCAATGGACCACAAGTGCAATAAATGTGCTTTACCTGTGGCCATAGACAGGGGCGCATTTGCGATTACTCAGCAAACCACAACTGACTGATATGAAAGGGCCCAATTATTTTAATGTGCCGTGTTTTCTGTCAGAGATTGCCAGATCATTTTTCAATAGGACTACAGTAACGCTCTCACCTATGGTATACTTACTACTTCTGCTCTGCCTGCTGTCTTACTCTGTTCACGTCCTTTCATTCACGCCTTTAGGACTTCTCACTTGTGTCACTACTCCTCTGGAACTCGCTCCCCCTCTACAATACTTTTGAAAGATGACTAATGGTAAAGAATCAAGCACATGTAAATCCTCACTCCTGCTGAACCTTATTATTGATGTGTAACCTTTGCATTTCTGCTGCATCTCATTTGTAATACTCTGTATATTACTTGTTCTACCCAGTTTGTAACTATTTCCTTGTACAATGTCACAGATATTGACTATGCTGTTAGATTAATAACCAATATGATAAATGATATGCATGGCTTTTTCATGTAAATGCAAATGTTATACCTTACAGAATTATTGCTTTATAGAGGAAGAATATGTGTACAATCTGTAGGATTAGGCGCATCCCAATTTAATCTAGGCCATTGTTTCAAAACCTTGCCACACATATCATTGTTATTAAAATCAATCTTTTTTTTTATTGAAGGATATTAAAATAGTTAAAAAGTGTACTTGTATATATACACAACCAACAGGTATATTGCATTAGTTACTTGCTATGCCACACAAATTGCATATATTCATCAACATATTTCCATATGTATATTGTATATGAACTGTTGTTTAGATACAGGCAGACATGATTCACCCTATTGTGCTTTCTCAATGCCCTATTAAAGGAAATAACACTAACAATTTTGTCAATTAGGGGTTTATTTAAGAAACGCTAGTATCACTTAGTGCCAGATGAGCATGAGGTGAATGTCAGGTTCCAGTGCAAAAGGTCCAGTTATCAAAAATCCATAGCGCCTCTGCCAGGTAGTTTCCTATCTATCATCAGTGCCGCCGAGAATATGAGTTCTCTACAGTGCCAGATAAGACCAGACACTTATCCGGACGGTGTGGCCTTATTCCACGTTTCAAAAGGCTGGGCTTGTTATAATTATAATTTTTTGGGCTGCTTTTATTTCTTTTTTTTGGGGGGGGGGGGGGCTGGTGCCTGTGCCACAGGATCCCTGGGCTGTTTGAAATTGTTTTTGTATGCATTTTTTACACTTTTGGGTTGAGCTGAAAACTTGCGTTTTGGGCCATACAGCCCCCAAAATAAAAAAATGGAGATTGCAACAGGCGCTGTATGCCTGTAATCCCCTTTTGACAGCGCCTGTGTGGGTAATGTGTGTTTTTATAATATATTTGGTTAGTTTCCTGCGCTCCCAGTTGACGCTATGGATCGCTAATGCATCGCTTTGAAAAGCCGTGCACTGCGACAAGTGCATAGCCAGGAGCGAGTGAATGCAGAGCGCTGGCTGTCTCCAGCCGGCTCCACAGTGCAGGAGCAATACACACCTGATATTGTTATGTACAAATCTTGAGCACCTCTACTGCTATTCCCAGAAGTAGGTTGTAAGCTGTCACCATTAGGTTATTTGTGTATCCTTTATACCTAAAAGGATGAATAAAAATGTTCTCATCATTTGTTAATTTTCGTCTGATAATATTTATCTGGTAACAATATATGAAAAAAGTAATAATGGAAAGATTTCATTCTTAGACCTGGAAATTATGATTAGTAGGGAGGCCAAAATCAGTATCAAATTATATCGGAAGGACACATCAGCCAATACAACACTCCATCCCTGCATCCGGTCCATCTTCTTTGTAGTATTTGCACATTAAACGCAACTGCTCCACAGGAGAACATTTTGAAGAAGAAGCAAAATGCATAAGATCAAGGTTATCCCAATGGGATTATAGCACCAAAATCTTAAAAAATGTTTACAGAAAAGCCTTGAATAGGGACAGGCAGATTTTACTGCTTAAACCGAGGGGAAAAAAACAACGAAAAGGCACAGCACTTATAATGACATGTACCGAAACGCAAAATTTACGATGAAGCATTGGGCATAGGTCATGAAACTTGGTCCCATTATTAGCCATTACCGAATGGATATGATATATAGCAGCAACATAATGCATATGCACAAATGTAAACCATGAGTAAGAATGTGAGCTGTCCATGGAATAATGGCTTTATGATATGACTAACATAACACACAAACATTATGGCCACACTAAAAGGTGAACTTTATTAAAGTGGACCAAAACCCAGGATTTGGACTATACTGGCTTTTGGTCCTTGTCCCCCGATTGGGATGCCCTGCTGTGTGAAACCCCCCAGGTTGCCCAAACTAACTCACCTTTCCCCGGGCCTCTTGTCCGATCAGCGCACTCCAATCCACTCCCAGCCCTTCGTCTAAGAGCTTGTCTAAGGCGAGCAGAGCTAAATGTGCTGGCAGCCACATCCCCCACTATCCTCAAACAGTGAGCGTGCCCACACCAGCCACCCACACTCATGGCTGACAGAACCTATAATAGGCATCCACATAACATAGGATGCCAGCTAACGGTGTAATCACAGACAAGTTGTGCATATATGGAACTGTCCAAGGCTATCAGATACTATCAAAAACGGTGGCTTAACCATAAGCAATCAAGTTTACAACTCATAATTAATGCAGCTAATTTGTTTTTTAAGACAACTATATTAACATATGTTTTTATAAGTAATGCTATAATGAATTGCCAGTATGCCTGTTTTATGTGTTAATGGTGGTAATTAAGTTTATAACATATAATTAATGCAGCTATTTAGTTTTTACTAGTTTAAGATAATCATATCAATGTATGATATTCATAAGTAATGCCATATGAATTGCCAGTATACATGCCTTATATGCTAAATAATGTGAAAACAACATAAGTAAATTTTATATAGAACAGTCTGCAGGCAAGCGTTGACATTTATGTCCGTACATGGTATATGCACACATGCCCAGAAACTTTAGCTAGCCCAAGTAATAGGCAAGGATGACAGGAACAGTCAAACCTGGACTGACGCGAATAATAATGACGCGGTAATAACCGGAAGTGCCGCAGACATGCATCGAGGCTTGGAGCACATATAATTGCGCCAATGTGGCATAGAGGGTCCATCCGGGCTTACAGCCATCTGCCAACAACAACCACTTGCCTGCAACCCTGACAGGGTGGCCAGCATCAACCAGCGGTGGCCGAACTGGGGCTTTTCAGCCCCAGCAGGATAGTGGGCAATATATTAATAACCTAATATGACAGCTTGTGATTTCATTTCTTCTTTAATAGGGCAGTGATAAACATGTTTGCCCATATCTGTGCAGCAGAGGAGTTCATATAGCATATACATATGAAAATATGTTGGACATGAATGTTGATGAATATTTGCAATTTGTGTGGCATAGCAAGTAACTGATGCAATATACCTAACAATTATATATATATGCAATTCTATTTCAATATAATTTAATAAAAAAGATTGATTTTAATAACAATATGTGTGGCAAGGTTTTGATTGTATACTATATATGAGCCTGTATCAATACCACCCGTTTGTAATTGTAAGTGGTTGAGACCAGGCCCGGCGTTAGCACCCGGCAAACTCAGTTAGCTGCCGAGGGCCCCCACCCCAGATGGGGCCCACTAGCAGATGGCACAAATCTGTAGGAAAAAAAAACTTTTACTTACCTGCAGCCGCGATGCCTTGCATTTCGCCCTCTTCTCACTACGGAGGAGCCCGGGGGGGGCGATCGGAGGCCTGCCGGTGAAGAGGACACCCAACGGGGCCTCCTATCCCCCTCCTTGGGCTCTTCCGTGGTGAGGAGATGGAGTAATACCTCCTCTCCAGCGCTTCCGCAATCGCCCGTCCGCTAGCCCCGCCTTTTGTGGGCGGGATCGGATGGCGTATTCTATGACGTCATCTCGCACCCAAGAGGTACAGTAGTGTCGGGCGAGCGGAGGTGAGAGGATCAGTGACGGCTGCCGGGTGATCGGTGGAGTGGGGACAAGGGATCACAGCCCCTCGCTCCACCGATCACCCTGCAGCTGTCATGGGAGCATCATGGGAGCGGATCACCAGGGGACAGCAGAGGATCGGAGGTGAGTAAAGAAAAAAAAATGTCATTGTTTTTTTTTCTGTTTCAGTGTGCCTTTTTTTTTTTACTGTTAACCCTTTGTGAACTGGTAAGGGATCAATTAGATCCATATACCAGTTCACAAGGCTTAGGGGCTGGCAAGTCCCCTGTGGCTAGCGGGTGACTTGCCATTAACCCCCAGCACCCTCAATTACCTGCCTCCCCAAAGGCCAGGGGGGGCAGAAGAGCCCGGGTCCGGGCTGGTTATGCTGGGTAGGGGGGACCCCATGTTATTGCTGAGCGCAGGGTGTTTCCAGATGGCTTGGCAGTGTGGGCACTGAGAGCGTCTGGCCAGAGACGCTTATCTTGTGCCCACAAAAAGAAATAATAAATCAGGCTCCCAGTCACCACAAGTTAATGTGTCTCAAACAGCCCCTAAGCACACTTGCCAGCCCCTAAGCCTTGTGAACTAGTATAGGGGTCTCCTGGAAAAAAAGGTTGAATGTAAAAAAAAAAAAAAAACAGAAAACATTATTTGTTTTTTTTAATACTTGCCTCCCATCCATCTCGCACTCTGTACCTCGCCAATCACTTTGGCTCCTGCACTCCTGCTGCTGGGAGCCTTTTACATCTTCTGGCTGACAGAACATAAGTGGTTAATTTAAAAAAATGACACATGGACCCCCCCCCCGGCCTTTGGGGAGGCAGGTAATTGAGGGGGCGGGGGTTAATGGCAAGTCACCCGCTAGCCACAGGTGACTTGCCAGCCCTTAAGCCTTGTGAACTGGTATAGGGATCGTATTGGTTGGTTCAAGTGCTCCTGGCCGGCGGTGGCTTGTATTAGCCTATGCACTAGCGACCCACAGCACCGACTTGGAGCGACACAAATCATCTAAAGTTATCAATGAAAGTACACAGCACCCAGTTGGGTGCTGTAAAAAGGAGATTCCAGGCATACATCGCCTGTTGCAATCCCCATTTTTTATTTTGGGGGATTGGTAGCACTATTTCATTTTAAAATAACAGAGAATTTCATTGCATTGGGGACACTTGAATGACATGACACAGGTTTTGCATGGCCCAAATCATGGCACATGTACCAGCCCAAAAAAATAATAGGCAAAGAAATTATAATAAACCCAGTCCATTGAAATGTATGGGATACGGCCACACAGTGCAAGTTGAACGCCTGGCCTCTGGTACTGTAGGGAACGCAGCGCCGGCACTTATCCCATCACCGGCGTTGATGATAGATGGGACACTACCTGGCACTATCAGAGGTGCTATGGACCTGATAATGACACCGTTTGCACTGGGACTTGACATTCACCTGATGTTCATCTGGCACTTTGGGGCACTAGCGCTTCTTAAATAAACCTCTGGGTTAGCACTAACAGAAATTTGGAATCTTATGTGGCCTTTTCATATTTCCTAGAAACTGTCTTGCATAAATGCTAGTTACCTATTTAAAGGATTTTTTTGTGTCCCGAGCTACTGATTAAGTGGTAGCGCCTATGCCAATAAATATGAATACCAACCACTTAAAAAGCAATGTAATAAATAAACACTATGTGTTCCCAATAAAATATAGTTTAATATTTTTTAGTTTTTATAATTTTTTTTAATTTACAGAAACATTACACATTAGCATATACTACAGATCTCTTCAAGTGCCATTGCGTGGCCTCAATTACTTACAAGGGACTTGATGAGGGCACTTAAACTTCGTCTGTACAAAGAAGAAAATAATTGATTGATTGAAAAGAGTTCTTAAGATATGGATTTCATTGTATTTATTATTCTAGAAGAACACCACTAATCAGTGTTTCTGGGGCAGTTTGCCTGAAGCACATCTTGCATTAAAATCAATAGTGGTACATATTAATAAGCACTGGATCTATTTATTTATTTTTGTTAAACTAAACTAATTACGTGAAATATTACAAGTACTAATAACAATGGCAAAGCCACATTTTATATGTGGAATCCAGCTTTAGAGCCATGATGATTGGTAAAATATTCTAAAGGGAACCTGTACTAAAAAATACCATTTTGCGAATACTCACCTTTAAAATGGGTATTATAAGTATGTCACACACCCCGCTTCAAGAAATTCATAACGTGTAGGTAATACTGACCTGTAGAGGGCGATATGCAGAGATGCCAGGAAAAAAGAGAGCCCCTCCCTTCCATAAATACCTGAGACCTCCCACTCATTACCCAGTATAAGAACAGCAGTAAGGTAAGGGACCAGGAAGAGCCCAACACAAAGCATAACAACGCAAAGTTAACCATATAAAGGATCCAGAATACAAAAGGGCAGGGTGAAGCGGGGTGTGTGACATACTTATAATACCCATTTTACAGGTGAGTATTCACAAAATGGTATTATTCTAAGTATGTCACACACCCCGCTTCAAGAAATTCACAACGTGTGGGACATCCAACAGCAGTGTCCATAAAGGGCGGGGATCCAAAACAAGGCAACAAGGCACAACTTAAACCACTGCAGCTTGCAGAACTTTGTGGCCAAACACAGCATCCGCTGAGGCCCGCACATCAATCTTGTAAAACTTGGAAAAAGTGTGAACAGAAGACCAAGTAGCAGCCTTACAAACTTGCTCAACAGAGGCCTGGTGCTGAAAAGCCCAGGACGCCCCAACCGCACGAGTAGAATGAGCAGTAACACGAAAAGGGGGTACCTACCCTTTGGCAGAATAGGCCCCAACTATGGTCTGACGGATCCATTTACTAATGGAAGACTTGGCAGGCGCCAAGCCTTTTCGGGGCCCGGAGGGCACCACAAAAAAGGCATCCATCTTACGAAAGGAAGACGTTACCTCCAAATAATACTTCACAACACGAACCACATCCAAAGAATGCAGGGCCCTCTCCTTCTCATTGCTGGGATTAGGACACAGAGAGGGCAGAACAATGTCTTGGTTTAGGTGAAAGGCAGAAACAACCTTAGGAAGGAAATCGGACTTGAAATGAAAAACCACCTTGTCCTGATGCCCCTCAAAGTACGGGGCTTGAATGGACAAAGCCGGCAACTCAGATACACGCCTAACCGAAGTGATGGCTACCAAAAAGGCCACCTTCTGCGTAAGTGAAGACAAGGCAATATCATTCAAGGGCTCAAAAGGAGAATCCTGAAGAGCAGAAAGAACCAAATTCAAATCCCAAACAGGGAGCAAAGGTTTTCTAGGAGGCCGCACGTGCGTGACTCCCTGGAAAAAAGTCTTAACCAAAGGATGTAGGGCAAATGACCTTTGAAAGAACACCGCCAGGGCAGAAACCTGCCCCTTCTGAGTACTAAGCTGGAGCCCCAGGTCCAGACCATGTTGAAGAAACTCCAGGATTCTGGAGATGGAAAATTCCCTACAAGGCAACGCCCTGATCTCACATCAATCAATATAAGACCTCCAAGTCCTATAGTAGATATTAGAGGAAGACCGCTTCCTAGCACTAAGGAGAGTTCGAATCACAGCATCGGAAAGACCTTCCTCCTTCAAGATGGAGGTTTCAGCAGCCACGCCGTCAAAGCCAGCGTTGGTAAATTGGGATAACGTAGTTGACCCTGGGTGAGCAGATCCGGCAGCAGGGGCAGAACGAACTGATCCTCTGCTAACCTTACCACATCTGCGAACCAAACCTGTCTTGGCCACCTTGGAGCCACCAGAATTGCTTATGCACCCTCCAGGGCCAGCATGCGCACCACTCTGGCCACCAAGGGAAACGAAGGGAACAGATACAGAAACCCCAGATCCCTCCAGTTCAGAGACATGGCATCCACTGCCAGAGCCAGTGGATCCCGTGAGAGAGACACAAATGTCGGAAGTTTGTGATTGTGACGAGAGGCAAAGAGGTCCACCACCGGGGACCCCCACCTGAGACAAATCAAGCGAAACACTTTGGGGCTGAGAGACCATTCCCCCCGGCGAGCTGAGAACCTGCTCAGAGAGTCCGCCTCCGTGTTCTCCGCTCCCGGAATGTAAACTGCTGAAATGCACGGGACGTGGGTCTCCGCCCAGGTCAGAATCAAAGACACTTCCTTGAGGGCACTCCTGCTGCGAGTCCCTCCCTGGTGATTAATGTATGCGACCGCCCTCCGATTGTCCGACCGGACTTGAACCGGCAATCCTTGCAACTGATGAGTCAAGCGAAACAGAACCATCCTGATGGCCCTCAATTCCAGAACATTGATGGACTCGTGAGCCTCCTGAGGCCCCCACAGTCCCTGAAACTGATGATCCTTCCAGAACCCCCCCCCATCCTGATAGACTGGCATCCATGGTGACCGTCTCCCAACAAGGGGCCAGAAAGGATCTGCCCCTCGACAGATTGATTGGATCCAGCCACCACTGAAGGGAGCACCGAACTCGGGGGGTCATCAGGAAGGACTGATCCAACGACAGTGGCGACCCGTCCCAGGCCACCAACAGATGGAGCTGGAGTGTCCTTGTGTGGAACTGAGCAAAGGGAACCGCTTCGAAGGAGGCTACCATCAATCCCACCAGCCTCATCCCCAGTCTGATGGCAGGACGAGGGATAGACAGGAGGAGTCGAACCAACTCCTGAATCAAGAGAACCTTGGACTGAGGAAGAAACACCCTGGCCTGGGAAGTATCCAGGGACATTCCCAGAAAAGACACTAACCTGGACGGAGAAAGGGAGGACTTGGGGTAGTTGATCACCCACCCGAATCTCTCCAGAGTGGACACCACAGTTCTGGTGTCCAATACCGTTTGGCTGAAGGAAGATGCCATAATGAGAAGGTCGTCCAGATAAGGGACAATGCGAATACCCTGGGCTCTGAGGAGAGCCATCACCCCGGCCATACATTAAAACATTATTAAGAATTAATGATTACAAAATTTGGACCTAACACCGAATAAGGGGCCCTGCTCCTACCCTCCGCTATCCCGCTAGAGAGAGGGGCATTACCCAAAGGGGGGGGACCACCCAAAGTTTAAGGCCAAGGGACGGGGCATCCCAAACCGGGGTCACCGTCCCGGATGACCGCCTACCCTCTTATATAGGGTCTCACGGGAGAGCATTTGCTCTTAAGCACCAAGGGTGCTTTTCTACCCTCACCCGGACCGTCAGCCTAGGTTGGGAGGCATGAGGTAACAGAAAAAAATGATCCAGGCGGAAATAGATAACTAAAGGGCCGGGAGTCATCCCGGCTACCTGAAATCCCCCTGTGCAAGGAGGAGACCACATCTTCTGACTTGCTCGCCGACTGCAGAGATGAAGACTGGGCAATGAGTGGGAGGTCCCAGGTATTTATGAACCGGGAGGGGCTCTCTTTTTTCCTGGCATCTCTGCATATCGCCCTCTACAGGTCAGTATTACCCACACGTTATGAATTTCTTGAAGCGGGGTGTGTGACATACTTAGAATATAGAAGCAGAATGAGAATCAAATGTAATTTACCAGGTACATAAAGGACACACATAGGAATCTGTTGTGGCAGAGAGGCTAAATTCAGTGGGCAGGGGAATAAACAGTTAACAATGTAACATATCCAGAAGCATAGAAAAGAGCAGAAACAAAATTGAGAATCAGAGGAAGAGCCTTCCTAGTCCCAGGAGCCACTGGCATCCAAGTGAGGAGAAATAATGAGAAAGATGACTGCAGTTGATATTAGAGTAGAGATCATATAAGCCACAGCCACAGCAGTGACAGTGTAAGATACAGATACTGACCAACAGATCTGTAAGTGGACCTTAATTGGACACCAGTACATAGAAATCTACTAAAAAGATCTAGGCCCTTATTTATGAAGGAATAGCGACGGGTAGCGACTGGTGAGCGACCGGTAATGACGGGCACCGCCACGAGAACGCGGCTCCCCACCACAATCACACATTTATCAAGCCGATCCTGCTTAGCGACTGAGATAGCGCCAGATAGCCACTCATTCATCATTATTCCAGCCTCAGCCCACAGCGCCAGCGTCCGACCTTGAACAGCGACAGGTATGACCTCTCGCTACCTGGCGCTCTCCAATGCATTTCAATGGAACAATCTTTAAATATTCATAATTAATTGTTATGAATTGTTTTTTTTTTTTTTTGTTTTTTTTTAAATGTGAAAAATTCTGTGACTACTTCTGCCATGTTAGTTATTTTTTTTAAGGTAAAAAAAAAAAAAAAAAAATTAAAGAATTGATATTACAGGTCTGATATTATTGTATTCATATTACTAAATTCTTTCAATTTTTTTTTTTTTTTTGGTTTCCAAAAATATGGTGGTTTGGGGGTTAAAAAACTACTTTTAACACATCGCCGCCAGCGCTCTGGGGTTTAAACATGCATTTCACAGCGCGAGAATTTTTTGAGCGTGATTTTTTGATGAATGTGGTGGGAGCCGGTCGCTCTGACCAGTTGCTATCATGCGCACCCATACATCGCGGAACCTGTCAAATAGCGACTCGTCACCCCGTATTCAACATTACTGCACACCGACTCAGTCGCTATCAACAACCGAACAATGGCCAAGCACAGCGACTACTAGCGGGCGCTGTGAAAATACTGCTACAGTCGCTCAACTGTCGCTACCTGCCGCTATTAATGAATCGTCCTCCTAGTACGAGACTACAGTCCTTGCAGAGATATTGAAGTGGGCCAGATGCTGTTAGGAACCTGATGTTGTGTATCACCTGTACTGCCAAAGATGAACTGAAATTAATTTGACTATGGACCTGCAACTTCTTCTTACCTAAAGAAAGTTTGTGCTCAAGGATGACTGGCGAGAGACATTCCTATACCACACATTCCCAACAAGACTTTAGGGGTCCAAAGATACCCTCTCCCTAAACCCACCTTCTTGCTGGGTCGTATGGGTAACACATATACAGTATAGCACCTTAGCATTGCTTTCAATGGCTCAGTTCTCATCTTTGATTTATGGCAAAGTGTGTTTTGAAAGACATTTACAAGCAGTGTTTTTGGGGTAGTTAGCCCATTAAACCATATCTATTTGTTTCCCTTTTGTTAAAATGCACTAGTTACTGTAAATGGAGTAAATACAAAGTCTAAAGACAATGTCAAAGCTAAGTTTACATGTTATATTAAAACACCTGTGAAGGTAGAATCTGGCTTTAGAGCCAAGATGATTTGTAGAATATCTTAAAAAGAAACTGTACTAAAAAGTGACTTCTTCAAGGTGCTTGCTGTCCTACTAACCTAATCTTTGCTCCAGCCCTAATCATAAAGGGGATTATCCAAATGATTTTGAAAGCCTCTGGAAATTTTGTGGAGCAGTGGTTCACCTGCAAGAGCTTCACTCATTCAGCACAAAGTAAACTGCAAATACAAATAGTGAAGTGTCCCTATACGGAATTCAAACAAACATGTGTTTCAGTTTAAATGCAAACCAAATCATATGAAAAACTCCATTAGATCTTGGGCACACAACCGATAAAGAAGATCAAAACCCACTGAACTTGTAAAATACATTTGGCCAAAACCCCTGCCGATATTCCCTTCTTAGGGTATAGCGCTAGAAATAGATATTTGTCCTGGATTTTTTGCTGTCCCTCAGTATAAAATGCAGACAATCATTGCCATTGACACACAACAGTGGCGGAGTGGAGGAGACAGAACTTTACAGATAAAAGAGGCGCCATTATCTGGGATTAGAGTGAAGCAGGAGCAGTGAAAATTGGCAAAAAGTACTCCTCATGGCCAAGAGCTACAACCTACAAACCAGTTTACAGATCAGGTGGGGTAGGTTCTCAAGAAAGGAGCTGATTTTGCTTTGAAACTAGAAGTAGTAAGTAAAAAAAAACTTATGCTAATGATGTCAGAAAATTGAAATTGGGCTACAGTAAAGTACAATTTAGAGATCATGTAAGTAATCTTTAGATCAAAATTCAGAATGAATAATTCTTCATATATGGGCAGTTAAACACAGACCCAAAGCAGGTGTGGTAAGGTGCAAGGTGCCGTCATTGACAGTAGGTATGTGGCACCAAGGTACCTGGCCTTGGTGCAGTAAAGCTGTATAGTTTCTCCAGCATCAGCTGCTAATGGCAGTCTGCTGCTGAAAGGTTAGTATAGCCGAAAGGCTAACCCGGGACGGCTTTACTGGGATGGAGTAGAGCAGGGTGGGACTCCATCCCCTACCCAGGTCCGGGTTTTGCGATCCGCATAAATAGCCTGGGGAGTCAGCTGTGCACTGCCTGTGTCTAGAGCTCACTTGTGGAGTGAGACTCTGTGTGCCTGGCTTATACAGGCTATTTCATGTGGACCCGAGGCGGATTCGGCTACAAGTGTGCAAGCTTGGACAAAAACTAAAAAGGGCCGTTTCCTGTCTGATGCAATTCTGTGGCATTTTTCCTGAAAAGGTGATGTAACCCAAAAAGGATATTTTGTGTTATGGACTTTTTGTGTGAATAAACACGGACTTTAAGTTGAACTTTTTGCCTCTGAGCCTCTATACTGCTAACATCCTGCTGTCTACCAGAGCTGATCCTCACACAGGATAAGGCAGCACAGCCAACTAGAGTTATACAAAAGTATTAAAAATAATCTTTGTTGTTACATATATATATAGACTTATAACACAAATTAAAAGCACGTAAAAACAATGCCGGCTGACATGACCAGCCCGATGACCGCAGACTGTAGACTGGGGAATGCCCCCACCCCCAGCATATCTGAATGGCTGAGCATGGGCACCAGATACTACAGGGAAGGCAAAGATACTGCTGCCGGAGAAGACAGCATCGAGCGAGCCACCTGTAAACCCACGTTTACCCACTGCTCCCTTGACACTGTATTTGCTAGCAGCCACCTACCCGGGGGATTTCATACAGCAGTGCATCCTGATTTCTGATGCCCTGAGGGCAGTCTAACATCCAGTCATGGAGTCTTTCAGACTCCTGGACTGGCCTCACTGGCATTTGAGACACTTTAATGTGCAGGGGGCACCAGCAATCAGAATGCCCCTCCTGCCCTAGGAACAGCACCATTTTTTCCGGGATGTTCTTACTACTTTGACTGTTAAAGCTTTTAAGACTTTTACCTTGCTAAAATTTCAATATAGTAATATCTATAAGGACCACATGCCAAGATTGTACATTTCCCATCATTTCTGGCTCAGTCAGAGCATTTCCACAGGTGGTTAAACGAATGCAAAAAGGTATTTGTGATCATAGCACATTTCCTCTTTGCAACACAATAATCCTTAACTACATCTAGAAATGAGTAATCTATTATATCTTCAGATGAAGTCTTAAGTGCCTACGGGCGAAATCAATTCTGAAATAGAGCAGGCTATTTCAGGAGTCTGTTGAAGTTTGAGAACTAATTCGTCCTCATTTAGTTTTTGTCTAGTTAGTAATAACACTGTAAAAATGCTAATGTGTTTTGCCTGAGTCGCTTATTGGAGGCTTAAAAAGCAAATACATAAAGGGGATTATCCAAATGATTTTGAAAGCCTCTGAAAATTTTGTGGAGGAGCGGTTCACCTGCAAGAGCTTCACTCAGCACAAAGTTAACTGCAAATACAAATTGTGAACTGCCCCTATACGGAATTCAAACAAACTTGTGTTTCAGTTTTAATGCAAACCAAATCATATGAAAAACTCGTAAAATAAACTTGTAAAATACATTTGGCCAAAACCCCTGCCGATATTCTCTTCTTAGGGTATAGCTCTAGAAATGGATATTTGTCCTGGAACACTGATTTTCTGCTGTCCCTCAGTATAAAATGCAGGCGATCATTGCCAGGCAAAGAAAGATATCAGGCGTAAACACAACTGCTTCCTCACCCCCCCTCCAAACACACACACGCAATCATTGACCCCTGTATTAAGGAGATACTTCTCAGCAAACAACCATGCATCTCTTCAAATAGGATATGTGTGGCACTTAATGCAGGGTTGACCTGTAGGAGGAGTAGGTGGGGCCCTACCCGGCACAGAGTTGCCAGGTAGGGTTTAGTCCACTTTCAAGAATCCCTCCCGTAGAATAAGAATGGATGATTGCCTTAAATTGGTAACTCCCCAAAATGAAATCCCTATAATTATTAATAAATTTCATCAATCAGATATTTTCTGCTCTGAACCGTATGTTTATGTGCTTCTCTCTTGTGCATCTTTGTAGTATATGCCAGTATGTTGTGTTCCAATACAAATCTGTATTTCAAAAAGCTTTTTTTTGTTTAAGAGGAAGTCCAATCATTTTGTAACTCTTCGCCAACCCCTCTCTCCACAGTGCTTAGCCCAATTTGGCAATAACATAAAAAGCCACTCTGCATGAAAGCTGAAGCTTGAGTGTCAGGTCAGTCACCCAATCCGGTGCATCAATGTGATTGGTCACTCATATCCTACAGTCACACAAGTCTACATGCAGATCCCCCGCAGCAATCAGGGGGGATTTCGGCGATTGTTTTATTATTTTAACATCCAAAATGGTCTTAGCACAGGGGGAGGGAAGGGTTGAGGGTGGGTTATAAAAAGTTTGGGCATCACAATACTATACTGTGATGGCTTGTTATAGGCAGAGGTTACTTGTCTCAATGCATTATGCCAGCTGGAGAGCTTGGTGGAAGAGCAATAATTCTACAGTTGAATTGCAGAACTCAGCATAGGCCTCTTATCTCCAGTAATTAGGTGATTAATTTATTAATACAGACAGAATTTTTTTTTAATATTAATACAGTGTATTTGTTATGTTGGAGCATTAAGATTTCTTGTGTGCTTTTTCAGTCAAAAAACAAAAAAGTGTGAGAGGCAGCAGACCTCTGGCTGTTGTAGCTGGCTGAGGCCTCCCTGCACACATCAAGCTATCAGAGCTCTCAGATTCCCGATGTGTAGCATCCCCCTCGCCTTAGTCCCGCCCCTCCCCTGTGTAGCTCGTCCCTCTCCCCTGTGTGTAGCATGCCCCTTTCCCCGGCTCCATTCACAGCCAGTAAGCGGCCCCGTCTGATCTGTTCTGGGAGTGAAACAGCGGCACCCCCTTCTTCCTCAGTGGCGCCACTTCATCCTCTGCTCCTGGGCAATGCTGGGAGCAAAGTAGTGGCATCCCCTTCACCCTCTGCTCCCGGGAGCGAAGCAGCGGCCCTGCCAGAGACCGAGCCCCATCAGTAGGTGGGATGAGAGGAGGCTTTACTTAGCTCCACTGCCTGCTGCCTGCCCCCACTGGAGGTGCTGGGGTTACTCTCAGCTGCCCAGTCCCACTGAGTACCTACCCATCTTCCAAGCCAACCAACTTACCCCCCCATCAAGTCACCTTCTTATCCTACCCACCAAGACACCCACCAAGACTACCAGGCCACCTACTTACCCTACCGACCAAGCCACCTACTTATCCAGTGCGTGCATGCGTGCACCGGATAAGTAGGTGGCTTGGTTTGAGACTGCGCCCATGTGCGTTTGGGAGTGCGCACATACACTTTGGGAGTGTGTGCACGTGCATTTGGGACTTTGGGAGTGCCCGAATGCACCCTTGAGAGTGTGCGCATGCACTCTATATATGGTAATAATCGCTTTTCCTGGGCTCCTTCCAACCAATAACACACATCTCTGTACATATCTAAATAATTGCCATTGGTAGAAGAGGCAGGGAGAGGGGCATAGATGTATTTAAAGTGGACCAACACCCAGGATTTTGACTATCCTGGGTCTTGGTCCACTTCGGTGGGGCACCCCCGATCGGGGTGCCCCGCTGTGTGAAACCCCCCCTAACCCCCCGAAAAACTCACCTCTCCCCGCTCCCAGCGCCGACGTACAAGGGGAGAACTGGAACGTCCAAGCGGCGGCGGCCGCCGCCGCCTCCCTCGCGTCACTTTTGACGCGCGCGCCCCCGTGCCGGCCATTCGCAGACGGCCGGCGCGGAGGCGCGCACGACTACAGGGGCGCGAGGGAGGCGGCGGCGGCCGGCCGCCGCCGAAGATAAGGTAGGTGAGTTGGGGTGTTTGGGGGGGGTTTCACCCCGCGGGACATCCCGATCTCGGATGTCCCGCGGGGTGGGGGGTGATCGGCCCGGGAATCTTATAGATTCCCGGGCCGATCACCCGTGGGTGTTGGTCCACTTTAACCATTTCAGCTGTTTTACTGATGCACTTACACACCATCAATACTACTTAGGCACCTTGCTACTTTTCATCCTTTCACTACAGTTCAACTTTTCCCTATTCAGTGTTGCCTCTCATGTTACACATTAGCAATCAATACGCAATCATAGTATAACATAGGGTAAATAATGTTTCAGATCTATTAATAAAAGTAAAACTGTGATGAGATTGGGCAGTCTAGATAACTGCTATGGGGCAGGAATAGGGCCTTGTCATTATTACGTTTTTTTTGGCAAACATTGTTGATTTAATTAGTCTGCAAGTACGATGGAGTTACTCGTAGATTTTAATAGCATCATTCGCTTAATAACAACAAATCAGTGCAGCAGCACCACCACTAACTAATGGCAGCCCCTGCAAATCCAGGGAGAAACGGGGCTAGACAAGGGCATACATACCATAGAGGCAGGGGAGGCAGCTGCCACCAGGCCCATAGCAGAAGGGAGCCCTGTGCAAGCTGCCTCCTCTGCCTTGCAGCACAAGACCCTTTGCTGGGCCTGTGGCAGACTGGTGCTACCCAGGCCTGCTGGGCTTGAGCAGTTCAAAGAACAGATCTGGTGATGGCGGGGCCCAGTTGGCACCAGCAGGAACTGGTAACTACATTAAGCCCCAGAGCACCAGGGGCCATACATGTTGGCTCCACAGGGCGGAACAAAGATGCCAGCAGTTTGTTTCACACAGAGATCTGAAAAAGGAGCACTGGGAAACAAGTTGCTGGCACCTGGGGCTCCTATCAAACACTAATACAAGGTAATATCTTGATATATTTCAATTTTGATTATCTATCTTAACACTACCAGTTTTGTTATACGTCCCTGTGAAACCTATGTATGCTCCTGGTTCCAAATGTCCCACTTCCACTGTAGAATCAGCTGCCCAGCTGGTTAGTTTAAACTGACCCATTGCCCCTTCAAAAACTCCAGGGACACCTACATTTTCCACTTTGTTGACATTGGAGATTGGATGTCTGGGTGGTTTGCAACTGCTCTGACTCTTTGGCTAGTGGTGGATTGCATTGATTGGCTGGGTATTGGCTCATTTAACAACATCTTTTATGGGCCGAAGATCCCTGGAGCATGTGACTGGGGGGCAGGACTAAACCTACTTCCTCCAATAAGTAGCATAGAATGCTGTGAATATTTGTTTCAAAACAGCCTGCAAATAAACCACACCCCTAACCCCACCACACACGATCCACAAACAAGCTGTTACATTTCGGGGCACCCCAAAATGGTCAGTTTAGGTTAGTCATTTTTATTTGCCCCCCAGTAGAGGCTTTAGTATCAGGAAATAGATGGGATGGATCAGTTTCACTAGTGTAGGTATGCTTTATCAGTTCTGTGGATGTGCCTGGCAGGTTTAAAGATAACCACATTTCTTCATGTAAGCATACATATTTTAAGTCATTGGTGGCCAGCAGACTATGATGATATTCTTATTCTATTTCTTATTCAAGGGCAAGCAGCAGAGTGTGGCCAACATATTTATATAGCTGAAATCATTGAAGCCGAGCAGGTTATTGCAAATATACTCTATATTATACACTGGCCAGATATTATTAGCGGAGAGCACATCATTGCACATATTTCTTTAGCATAAATCAATGTCAGGCAGCAGGCTTCTCCACATATATTTATATACTACAAATCATTGCAGACTTGCACACTATTGCAGGCATATTTATAGACTTTGAGGCTTCACAATTTGCATTGTATTGCTTATCTTTTGTGTTGTCCTTTTTCATTTAGAACTGTAGGTTTATAGGTTTGGTCTATGATGCAATGTGGGAGCAGTGTTGGGTTTTGGTCTTCATTAATGTGCATCTATTTGTCATTTGCCTATACTGAATAATAGTAAATTGATCTATTCTAAATTAAACAAAATAACATTTAAAAGCCCATACTTAAAGTCCCAAATGCACATATATTATATAGTGGACTTACCTTCTTCACATTGCAGCCAAAGCTCTGAAACTGTCATCACTGAATCATAGTAGTTAAAGCAGACCAACAGTCAAAAATGACTTAAACCAGACCAACAAAACAAACAGTGCTCATATACATCCCTCCCCAGGGCAATTTTGATTGATGCACATAAAAAAATAATTTTCCTTGTTTTAACTCCTGTTGTGCTAAATTTTAAAAACAAAACAGTGATTCATGGATCTACAGGCCACCTGCAAACAGGAAGTGCTGCTGGGCTTCCTGTTACTGTGCATTGTAAGTTATGTCAGTTGGGAGAGGAAGCTCCAAAATGGCCGCTACCTTTCATTTCCAACTGTGCCAGGCTGTTGGTCCAGTTTAATTAAAATAAAAAGATCACTCGTTATCAGGGGCAAATATGGAGGGGTCATAATGAAGGAGCAAAACTGCAGTAACAGGGACGCTGGTATTATCATCGGTACATACTTTAGGTGAAAGCAGAATGGACATTTTTCTTTTTTGTAATTTAATATGATTGATTGTGTTTAAAGGAAAACTCCCTTTTTGGTGTTCTGCCTTATAGTTTTCCTCTTTTGGAATGTAATCTAAACATTTGTGTTAGGATTGTGCCCCCACACCTGTGAGTTACTTATTATCAGCATGTTGTTTCCATGATTCTCATATTTCTGGGACTCACAGTGGTTTTGCCACAGTGGGAGTGGTTTTCCTGGCCTTGAGCAAAAACAATGGACTACAAGTCCCACAATTCTTCCAGTGTAACACGTGAACTCTTTAGCAGCTTTGGCTAAGTCAATGCAACCTAATGAGCTTTCCAGCTGAGAACCCTGCCATTAACCATTTTGCTACTGGAACACAAGACTGTGATCCTTCCAAACTGAAAAGGTTGAATTTTAGCAGAATGGGTAAAACATGTCACCCATGCCTTAGCCAACCAGATGTTTAGCAAGCTAGAGTGAGAAATTCTATGATAGCTACTCAAAATCACCACTTTGGTGTACATAGCTAAGGTAAACACATTGTTGAACTGTTTTCTTTTATAACACAGAGTTGCAAACAAATAGTAAACAAATAAATTAATAGATAAGCTCAGTACATAATTTTGATACCCAATAATAGAAACTTTAAAAAATGCCATCAAAATTGGAATTATCCTTTAATGTTGGCTACATCTACCCTCATAGTCTGCACCATATTTAGCATTATTGTTTTGCTCTGATGCAGTTGAACTGAAAATTTTCGATTTATTGAACGGGCAATTAATCAAATCCCAGCACCATTCAAGTCTATGGAAAATCCTGATTAAAATTTATCTACCCACTAATACATTTTGGACACCGAAAAAATCTTTTCTCACATCTCTTTGTGAGAAAACAATGTTTATTATGATTCAGCACCATATTCAGCACCATATTTATCTGTACAATATTGAAAGAAAAGGTTTTCTCAAAAAAAGTGGCAAAAAAAATTCTCCCTGAGCTGAATAAACCCATTAGGGAGTGAGCCATGTTCAGTCATATAGAGTGTTTAGCCCTTTAATATTGTCACCCAATATTGCCAGACCATTTTCATTACTTTGTGCTATACATGTTTAACTGTGATTTTTGAAGGAATGTCCAGGAATTTCCCAGGTTTGGGCTTTAACATGAACTGTCTTGTTTGTCATTTTTTCAGTGCTTTCTCTACATTTTTGGCTGAAATATATGGAAAAAAAAAAAAAAAAACGCAATTGTTTACATTTTGTACCTTTTTTAAATAGAAAATGTAAGTTTTTGAAGAAAATCATATTGTGTTTAAAAGTGTCATTCCTCCTGGTTACAATGGTATCAAATATGTTGCCAGTTAAAATAGCACTTTAGCAGATTTCCAAAGATAAAAATTCAACTCCTATGCATACCTCGCAGTTTTTAAAAAAAATCTATTTAAATCCATGCATCCGTTAATAATACCCCCCAAAATACAGTATATTCTCTGGAAGTACACACCTCAAGCTTTCTAGGCATACCAGGCTTGATGTTGTTTTTCGGGATGCAAACACTCCAAAAATGCACTGGTTGTACAGAGTTTCCCTAAAAAAATGAATAAAAAAGTAGAATAAAAATCCAATTTTCCTAAAATATCAATATTCAAACAAAAAAATCATTTTCACCATTTTGCTCTATGTTGGTTTTTTTGCAGAGTTTAGGCTTTAACATGAAATGTCTTCTTTTTTTCAGTGTAAATATTTTTGGTTACCAAATGTAAAAGAAATAAAAAGTTATATTTTTTAAACTTCGTGCTTATTTAATTTTTTCAAGAAATTCAAAAGGGGGTAAAAGCCCCATTCCCCCCAGTTAGAATTGTACCACTACATCATTCAGCAAAGGGCTCTGATTGAAATCAATTTGGGGAGTGCACACTGCCGCATCCTCTGCATCTCTGGCGTTGTGTGCACGCTCTCCATTGTAAACAATCAGAGCCATGTACCGAAATCCCTCTGTATGTTCTTCGTCTCCAGTGGCATAAATATTCCACGGGGTAGAACTTTCCTCCCCGGTGGTGATACACCAAGGAGAGAGGAGGAGGGACACAAATGCTGGCAGGGAAGCTGTAATAGCCACTCCCCCACATCAGAACATCACAGGCTGCTGGACCAGGAGAAAGCCCCTAATCTGACAGTATTATAATTAGATTATAATCTATTTGTCACACTCCATAATTGATTAGCTTTTCTCTTATTAAAAGGATACAAATTAATTGATCCCGCCCCCTCAGACCCTGCTCATATATATTGGGTTTTCTACCCACTGTGGGAGGCAGCATGACTAAGGGGCGACCCACCAAACGCGTCACGGACAAGGAATTAACTTTACTCCCCACATATGAAGATGGAATTAGGACATTCTTTTATGATGATCGATGTTAAAAGCAACGTTTTAATTTATCTTATCACTGGCCAGATTTTTTGGGGCCGGCCCCATCATAGGACAGGTGGACGCAATGAGTTTTTTTTTTTATTTACATTTTGTTTTACATATTGTGAACTGTTAGGGGTTCAAGGAATCCCTATACCAGTTCACAGGGTAGTGATGGCTGGTTACCCGTGGTGACTGGCTGAAAAGTAGCATGCCAGATAACTTGAAGGCATCCTGATATTGACAGCATCCGGTATGGGACGTACTTCAGCCCGGATTTAAATCCCATCACTAATAATGACCTATTTTACTATGATTGTACCCACCAGCTCAATTTGTTTTAGTTGTGCTGTCCATCTGCCCACACATTGTGGACATCTAAAAAACCAACAGTAAATTGAGTCTTAAATCCAAGGCTTGTTTATTTCATAGGTGTAATCTGTGTTATACCAAGAAGAACGATTGAGAACAAAATCAAACTCAATTTGAATAATTATAATAAGCCAACTTTTTTGGTACAACAATATTGATTTTATCTGCAGAGAAAGTAATGAATCATCTAGTTCCATTTAATACTACAAGTAAAACATTTCTAAGCTTGTAGATGGACAGTAAACAAACATGACTGATTCTTGCCATAGATGTAAAACATTCATGCCAAAAAAAATCAGCGGATCATAAAACAAAGCGATATGACAGATAACTGGCAAAAAAAGACGAGTAACTGAGATTTCAGGAGTAAACTGCAGGGAGATTAGTGTGGCTGACTCTCGCTTGGGTCACACTGGGTCACTATTAAAAACAAGTGTCACATTATACATAAACATATTAGAAATTCTGCAGCTCAACAGGCAAAACATGATTAATGTCTGATGTAAAAAGCGAAATATTTGAGCTTGAAATGTAAAAATGTGCTTTGTGAACCATATGTGTGTTCAGGGTATTAGTCTCCCTCTGGCTAAAAATTGGGACCATTGAAGTTACCAGCTTTGCTGGTACACTACTGAAGCCAGGGTCACATTAAAGGTATAATGAAACGGCACTCCGTCTCCAAGATCTTCACCACGTGCTAACTATGGAAATGGTTGGGGCCATTGCAAATTTCTGCTGTGTTTTTTATAAACTCATTTTAGGGGAGCAAGGGAGCAGTGTGGCACATGGAGAAGCAGTGGCACCTCTACCTCAGTTAGAATTGATCAGAAGTCTGGAGGCATTTTGCAGGCATAACCTTAACTCATGATTCTTAGATTTTTCGCACTTGCTTTGTCTGGATGGAGTTCATATGTTTCTGAGTGTGTCCAGGCAATCTCTTTAATCTGGCCCTGACTGCAGCAACTGACCTTCCTGACCCTGGCTTAGTCAGCCAGTCCAGTGTTGGGTGGCTCACCAAGTGGTTTTTGAATCCTTCTGGAGAGGCAATGTGTCGAGAGGCAGTGGAGGTTTTACATAATGGGAATAATAGTTTTCTCTTATTTAAAAATACAAATCCCATGCACATATGAAGAAGCAGGTATACATGTGAGGTGCAAAGTATTTTTAATGGGGTAGACATTCATATTTTAGAAGCACAGGCCTCTACAGTCCCATGTGGCCACATGGCTGAAGACGTGGTACAGGGAAACAGATACAAGGGAAATACAATAAGCAGGACTAGTAATGACAGATACAAACAGTGAACTACTGTAAGTAACAGCTGTAAACTGGAACCAAAAATGGAGCAAGAAGGCCGAAACACACCATTAAATCAAGAAGGCTATAGCCCAACAAGCAATCCTGAAAGGTCAAGGCCCAAAACAAGACTGGAGGCTGGAAATTGTGTAGTAAACAGCACAACAAACCAACACAATTGGGTTGATTCAAAGAAACATGTAACAGCTTGGATTTGGCTCACGATCATCCTATTTTTCACGTCCGCTCGTGCGTTCGTATGAACTTGCGAGTGATTCTATAAGCAAATACGTTTCTATCCTAAAAGATACGTCCGTTCGTATGGCAGTTCGGGAATCAGACCTATGTCAGTTTCCATCCTGAATTTTCCGTTTCATTTCTCAGGTTGCAACATTGGTTTTGCCCTTTTTCCTTTTTTGTCTGGACGTAAATCCTTCTGATCTTGCGGCTCCGCACTACAAACTTACCTCATTAAAGTGCATTCTAAATATTTGGTCTTTTAATTTTCTTTATTTCATTCATTTTGTAGTAACCAACCATTAATGAATGCATTTGCATAAGTAAATCTTACTTTGTTTAATTTTTAGTTAACTTGCATTTTTTACTTGTGGATTTAATTTTAATATTTATGCTTCAAATGGTACAACTTTTAATTTTTAGTGTGGTTACCCACACCCTCTACATACAGATTGCTCACAAATATTAAAAAACACCCAGCAACTTCTGCATGTTATGAGCCTAGAAACAGCCAAGATGGCGGCTCAGGTATTATCGGGCAGCCTGCAAACAGAAAGGGCCTTGTGACTGTGTTGCTCTGGATTCTTTGATTTCTGACCTTTCCATGCCCCCAGCTCTGCTGTGTCTTTACAAAATACAGCAGTAACCCACATCCTGCACTTTATCCCGCTCTCCTCTCCTCAGTAAGTGTGATGCATCTGACCAAAGATGTGCTTAAATAATTAAACAAAGCAAAGGTAAACAACTACACCAATAAATGCAATCTAAAAATATTATTCTAGTACATCAATTTTAAAATAAATAACAAAGGACATAAGTTTCTTTAATTAACGCAAATATATTGCAAAATAAAGGTTTACATGCAAAGGACTAATTAAGGTCCACATTAAAATGCTTTTATAAGGCATACATGAATCAGGTATGCATTGCCATACAATTTATGGCCTCGGCCATGCTGATACATGCAGTTCATTGGAGCTCAAGACGCGCAGACTCCTCCACATAGCCAAAAAACCTGTTCACGAACAGCAATCCGGCTGCTAAAAGGTGTCGGCTGTGGCTTTCTTTTAAAACGCGTTTAGAGGTTTCTCTGAATCACACCTAAACACATCCAATTAACCTAAGTTTTACGTTTTGATCGTAAGTTTTAGGATTTGATCCTAAGTTTTACGTTTTGATCCTAAAATTTAGGAACGAACTTCCGCTGATCGTAAGAGCATATACGCATTCGTACGTAGGCTCGTGCGAGTCGGAAATGGCCAAAAAAACAGGAAAAAATGACTAACACCCACCCAAACTTACGATTCTCGATACGAAATCAATTAACTTTTGCTCTTTGAATCGAGGGGAATGAATCTTCTTATGACACACATTTAAACAGCAAGAATGTGGGGTTAGACATGTGCTTATAAAAAGATTTCAACAGATTAAACACAGACACGCCGCCAAGTGGCGCAACGGAGGACATCAGACAAAAAAGACAAACAAAGCATTTTTTAACACCAATCCTTACACCAATATTTATACTGGAGGGCGATCCAAACTGCATAATACATTTACAATGATTTAATCACTGAGAATAAAAACCAACAGCAATTAATTTAGCTTTAATAGAAGAGGCAGAGAGATGAAGCTTTTTTTTAACAGTCAGTTTCCAATTAAAAGCTTCACAACATTTTAAAGCAGACCTCTTTTGTCTGTCCAAAATTTGCTTCTCTTGGTCTTCGTAGAAATGATGTAAGTAGACAGCACTTATCAAAATTCCACGGTGAGAGAGCTTATATATTTGTATATTTAAAAATTAGTTTTAAATAACTAACCTGGATAAAAGATTGTTAGTTTTTGTTTTAGGCTTTTGATTATAACCCAGCTTATCTTAAAAAGAAAACTGCTGTGAATACACACAGTAATTATAATATAGATAAGTACGAATTTTTAATGTTACTGACTTATGAAGTACTAGTGGTACATATACGTCTACAAGAAAAACATGTGGGTAGTATAATGATCAATGAAGGTCTTGGTTAAAGGAAACAGCTAACTACAGGAACATACTGAATGTCAGAGCGCTAACAAGATCACACAGATAAAATCTGCAGTCCTAATGATGGCTAGAATTAATCTTCATTCGTCTTCATAATGACACCTATGGAGCTGCGCCCACCCCCACAAAACAGGCAAGTTGGGACTGTCAGTGGCCTTTCTGTGTGGGAAGAAATGTAACAAATTACGAGGGCTGACGTGCCATATAGAATGCTCTCAGCTCCCACGCTATGCCACAGGGTCATTTTACAAGAACAGAATAATCTAGAGACAGGATCTTGCTAATTAATGTCTAATGCAAGTGGCTTAGCCAATGTCAGAAATCTGTACAGGTTGTTTACCTTTAACAATGAAAAAATATGAGCATGAACAATTTTACATTTCCATTTTTTAAGAAATATTGGAGGTGTGATATATTTGCAGAGTACAAATTACAAAGCATCACATTAAGAAAAGCGTGAACAAAATTAAACTGATGTACTTATATAATGCATTAAAGTATATAACCAGGTTTGAAGCACCTTGTAGTAATGACTTGACTAATTAAACAATTGTTTAATCAACATAAGAAAATTCCATCAATAACGGTGCTCTCACAAGTAATAAGAGATGCACTACATCAAAGAGACACCCTCACAACTTATAAAGGTCTATGGACACACTACAGCCCTGCATGCGCATGTTTACAAATGCAGCTGCCACATTATACTAAAAGATAATAAAAGGCCAGTAACACATTATACCCCAGCATGGCATGACAGGTTATTGAAGGCCAATGATACCTTATACAATATCAAGTCGCTGCTCTTACGAATTTTAAAAAGCTACTGACACTTCATACAAGAGTGCTTGAGTTAAGAAAGGTGGTTGACACATTTTACCTGTTGCCCTTACACGTCTTAGAAAGCTATACCTTATACAAGAGCTCTGCCCTGGCAAATTGTAGAGCTACTGACAAACTATACAAGAGCCCAACCCAAATAAATTATGAAGGACTTTTTGAGTGTTGTCTTGGGCCATGGTTGCATGCAACCTAAATTTCACCAAAAACATAGATGGTTCATTTTCAAAATCGTGCTGTGGATACCCCTGCAATCACTAGAAGGAGTAATTTTGCAATTGTGAAATTCACTTGCATATGAGGTAGATTGAGAAGACTAAATTTGCCCTTAGGCTCACTTATTTCAACACTACATTTTGCTTCTGCCATAAGAAAGCTGCCACCACCTGGGAAGTATACTTAGGAAATGCAACACAGTCTGGCACACAAAATGAATGTGTGAAGTTTACTTAAAGAGATTGGCAAGTCAAGAATTGAAAAATAAATAGTAGCAGCTTACCTAACATTGAGTCCATCCACTGCTCTCTTTCCTACTATGTTGGTCTACTTAGTGAGGAAATCACTTTCTTACTCAGCCTTCATTCTCCAGCCCACTGACCTGGTCCTTCAGTCAACCTTCAGTCGACCGAGAACGGAAACACCCCCCTTGCTCCCTCACCAGACGTCCTGATTGGCTGCCTCCTCTCTGGTCACAGTATGTGCTGGCAGCAATAACTAGGCACAACAATGCATTTATTTTTGTACTATGTTAAATGTAAAGCACAAAGTGTGCTTACATCACACCGTTGTTGCCACACACCTCTCCTCATTTTTTTCTCTGCATCTCCAATGCTCTAATACTTTTACAAATAACTTAGGAGCTATGGGGTCTTTTTGATAGCAGATTGAAGGTTGGGAGAAATGTGCAGCCCGAGACATTGGGACAACAATCAGGCTTGCCTTTAGTATAACTTCATATGTGCTCCCCTGCCAATGCCAGTTTAGACTCCATACCAGTCATACAATATACACTATGTTCTAATTTCTTTGAAATCTTGCATTGCAGTGTTTAGGTGCCTGATGAAGTGGGGTATGCGCCCACAAAACGCGTGGCTCCTGGTGCAGTAGGCGGTGGGGAGACTTACCATCTGGCATACTTGTGATATTTTGGTCTGATTTATTGTGATTTATTTGGGATTTAAATGTTTGAATTGATATTGTGATTTATATTGGTGGAGAAGTTTGTGGGTATTTATTACTTATATTATGGGATATTTATTTGTTTGATAATCATGCTGGTTTTGATTATATATTGTGTATTGATCCATTGATTGGCTGCACTTGCACTTTATAGATATTTTGTTTAGGATCTAGATTATTGGCAGGATTTGCAAGTTGTTGTTTGCATTGTTAGATCACTTTATTTACTGATTATATATATATATTTAGGTGTTGATTGATATCAAG
Source organism: Gastrophryne carolinensis (assembly GCA_027917425.1). Taxonomy (NCBI): domain Eukaryota; kingdom Metazoa; phylum Chordata; class Amphibia; order Anura; family Microhylidae; genus Gastrophryne; species Gastrophryne carolinensis. The sequence goes on from CM051237.1 coordinate 201,770,528, forward strand.
TGTAATAACACTCTCCCCACCTCCTACACACCTTCATGTTGGTCTGTCTTGTATGTTATTGTCTTTTTATGTGTTTTTTAAGGGATTTTAATATGTGTAGTGATCATGTGTAGTGATTAAATTTGTGACATGCAATAAAATCTTTTGTGATACATTTTTGAGTTGAGTGTGCCTCCCCATATGATCTTGCAGTGTTAAGGTGTCAAATAATGAAGGCTAACATCATCTTTTCCCCAGAGACATAAATGAGTTAATTTGTTGGCAGATATCAGTTCTGACTTTGACATGGAAAATGTTACATTTGTTGATTTTAGTAAAAAGAAATATAAAGGCCTTGCAGTTCATTTTCCAATATCCCCCTTTTTCTTTTAGCCTGGGTGGATCCCTTTTTAAGAAGTCCCTATCAAGAGTAAAAAGTCATTGCAAGGCACCAAAAGGAAAAGTGTAACACAACTGTCATGAAACTGTGCAGACAACTAAGGTTTAATGCAGGTGGGCCAAAAGTGAAAGGCCATTGTTTAACCCCCCCCCCCCCCCATTTAGTCTTTTTTCCTGGAACTGAGGCAGGACAGGGGGGTTAAAACAAAAGAAAACTCCTTACATGGTCTAGGATAATGTGTTGCACATGTGGTGGTTGCACACAGGGTGCACAGAGCTGCATCCAACCCTTTGTGTACACTCTAACTTAGCCATTTAGCTAAATGGGTTTGGGCTGGGCAGCACACAGAATGCAAGATGCCGTTCTGTTCAGCCACTACAGGATGGCTGCACCCAACACTGGAATTGCTTGGAGAGAAACTCTTTTTAGCAGGCTAATAAACTGAATTTCCATTTTAATAAATGCCTAGGAAAAGCTGAAGGGGCAATAGTATAAAATAAAGATGTCTCATTTTCATTTGAAACATCCTGAGCTTCTTCTTTTTATATAGTCTGTAGCTTGGCTGTTTCTAGGGGAAGGTGATGAGGAAGATCACCCAAGACCAATGGGGGAGCCTTTATCCCAGCCTTCTAGTTTTCTTATCATTTAGAGCCACTGTGACATGCAATAAAATCTTTTGTGATACATTTTTGAGTTGAGAGTGCCTCCCCATATGATCTTGCAGTGTTAAGGTGTCAAATAATGAAGGCTAACATCATCTTTTCCCCAGAGACATAAATGAGTTAATTTGTTGGCAGATCACCCAAGGAAGATCACCCAAGACCAATGGGGGAGCCTTTATCCCAGCCTTCTAGTTTTCTTATCATTTAGAGCCACTGTGCAGGCCATACAACTCCATATAATCCCTCCATAATGGGGTGGGGGTGCACAGCATAGCACATACAGTAACAGTATAGGACAGCAGCAGCACCATAGGATAAGTCAGGAAGGAGCAGATTATTTTCTTCCCGTATTGAGCACTATTTTGCCTAGAAATTGCTGTGGTGAATAGTGACTGAGGCCCTTATTTATGAAGGAATAGCGACAGGTAGCGACTGGTGAGCGGCCGGTAATGACGGGCACCGCCACGAGAACGCCGGCTCCCCACCACAATCACACATTTATCAATCCTGCTTAGCGACTGAGATAGCGCCAGATAGCGACTCATTTACCATTATTCCAGCCTCAGCCCACAGCGCCAGCGTCCGACCTTGAACAGCGACAGGTATGACCTCTCGCTACCTGGCGCTCTCCAATGCATTTCAATGGAACAATCTTTAAATATTCATAATTAATTGTTATTGTTTTTTTTTTGTTTTTTTTAAATGTGAAAAATTCTGTGACCACTTCTGCCATTTTAGATAATTTTTTTAAGGTAAAAAAAAAAATTGTACAGAATTGATATTACAGGTCTGAAATTAATGTATTCTCATATTACCAAATTATTTTAAAAACTTGTTTTTTTTTGGTTTCCAAAAATATGGTTGTTTGGGGGTTAAAAAACTACTTTTAACCCATCACCGCCAGCGCTCTGGGGTTTAAACATGCATTTCACAGCGCGATAATTTTTTGAGTGTGATTTTTTAATGAATATGGTGGAAGCCGGTCGCTAGGGCCAGTCGCTATCATGCGCTCCCATACAGTGCGGAACCTGTCAAATAGCGACTCCTCACCCAATATTCAACATTACGGCAAACCGACTGAGTCGCTATCAACTACCGAACAACGGCCAAGTACAGCGACTACTAGCGGGTGCTCTGAAAATGCCGCTACAGTCACTCAACTGTCGCTACCTGCCGCTATTAATGAATCGGCCTCTGAGATGATCAGTGGGCTGCCACCTTCTAGTTTGAACTTCCTAAGGAGTTCTCTTGACAGAACACATTTAGATCCTACTTTTGTTACTCTTGGTTTTGTCCCATGCTTAACAAATAAAGAATGTGACGTTAACTGAAAAGAACATTTTACACTTCTTCAGACACAAAATCATATTTTTCACTACACTAATTTGCAATAAAATGGCACTGTCTGACAGAAGTGCTTGATAAATCAGGCCCAAAATGATATGGGGTGAATACCTGATCTATGCTGCAGCTCTAATTACAATTTATTTGCAAACCAAGTCAGACTAATGATACTACAGGCACTAATTTAAATATGTCCCTTTCACTAACTACCAGTTTGCAGCAATTAAAATGCTATAACTCTATGCAAAGCTTGAAATATGCCTCCATGCTGGACTGCTTCATTACATATTATACACCCCTTGGTAACGTGAGTCACTTTGAGAAAGGAATAAACAAGCAAGCTTTAATGCTGTTATTCAGAGGTGTTAGGTGCTCTATAACCTGTTCTTTAAACCGGACCTTCAGAGTGATTTAATGAAAAGCCCAAACTCTTAAAAAACGGTTCCCCAGCATCTAAAATTATTATATTTTACGTTTTTAGTCACTAACTTATTATTCTTTCCCCCACTGGGCTGCAACTCTGTTCAGGAATTTAGGATACGGGCGCCACCATCTTGACTCAGAGGCATCACACTTACTGAGGAGAGGAGAGTGGGATAAAGTATAGGGGGCGGGTTATAGCTGTGCTTTGCTCAGACAGAGCAGATCTGGGGTCAGGTAAAGGTCAGCAGTTCCAGAATGCAGAGCAGAACAGTCAGGAGGCACTTCCTGTTTGCAGGCTGCCTGATAAGATGGCCGCCATCTTGGATGTTTAAAGGCTCATAACATGCAGTAGATGCAGGTAGGATGATTTTTAATGTGGACAATCTGTATGTACAGGGTTTGGGAAACATATAAGATAGACTCTTATTCAGAGTGAAGGTCCGCTTTAAGCTACCACTTTCAGAAATATTTTTAGCTTTCAGTAAGAAAACAAGAACACACTTTCCAAACCCTGAACTCGCAAAAATTATACTTTTGGAGTTCCTCATACATTTTACTAATATAACTGTTATTCTCCCATTACTATTTAAATCTTGCTATTAAGATTGGGGAAACAAGGCTGTATTTAGTGTTCATTCTACCTTTGGTGCCCTTTAATCATGACATCCCTTCATACTAAAGCCCACCTATTCTTTACCACACCCTTTTAGGATTACAGTTAGAAGAGACACCATGAACCAAAGCTTGGGGCAAAACTGAAATAAGAAATTCTTCCAATTTTTATTGAAAAGACTAGTTTGATTAGTTTTTTAATAGTTTGATTCCGGTGATTCAACACATTTTCCCAAGAAATTCAGTTTGCCCAATTTGAACTTTTAACAAACTCGCTTATAAAACAATACAAAAATTAGCTATTAAGCTTACCACATTCCCTGTTCCAGAACTGGGCGAGGTCCCCCTCCTCCAGCCGGTTGGGGTGTCTTTAGCGGGACAGAGGGACATCCTCTTGAGCTGACATCAACACACCCTGCAGCGGGGAGCGAAATGTCAGAAACCGAAGAAAAAAGAACATCATTTTTACTTGTGTGTGCATTTTTTTACATTTAACCATTTGAGTCATAAAGACCCCTATACTAGTTCACAGGGCAGGAGGGGCTGGCAAGTCACCTGCCAACAAGAGCAGTAACTTACCAAACCCGCCCACCCCATGGGGTTTCAGAAGAGGTTGGTTTTGGGCTGTGATCGGGTCATTAAAGGGTGCTCCGTTGCTTTTTGTGTGCGCGTATGCGTTCAGGTGTTCCTGCGCGCGCCTTTACGTGTGTCGGCTCGCAAGAGGCAGAACTCAGTGAAAACGGACTGGCCGTTGATTTGGCCGTTTTCCCAACTGATTCAAAGCCTTGTTTCCAATTGAAATCAGCCCAATAAAACGAGGGTGTGGGCGCTCAACTTACGGCCAGTGTTAGCAGCCGTATCTGTGTTCTGTGATGCATTCTGCTGTGCGCGAGCATCAAAGACGCCGGCTACGCGGCCTGGTCCGTTTGAGCATGGCAGAAACCCGGCTGCACTGCACCCGTCTAGACATCGATGGCATGCATGACCTTGAGCTATTCGAGCTCACCCGCCTTAACCGTGTTTCTCTCCAGAACTTGTATAGTCAGCTGCGGCCATGGTTAGCCCGCACCACAAGGAAGGGGCATGCAATTGCAGGTATGAACAAATTGGTTGGCTGCCTGCAGTTTTTGGCAAATGGCTCGTTCCAGAGACTGGGTGAAACTGATGATGTTTTTCATTCACAGATCAAAGACAAGGGCACAAATGAAGAAAAACAAGAGCCTCCTGGGTGGATGACGCCAATGTTTTTTAAACAAAAAAGTTTTTAAAATTTTGCCAACAAACATTTAAGTAAAAAAAAAAAAAAAAAAAAAAAGGTGTGGTGTGTTCTCTTTCCAGGCACTGTACGTTCTCACAACATAACCATACAGTTACATGTCCCAAAAGGTAAGTATATGGGACAAGGAATAGGAAGAAGAAAAAGAAGGAGAACAGATTAAGGTAAGCATTAAACACAGGGAGGAGGAGGAGGAAGAAGAAGACGAATATTATTTGAAGGTAAGTTTTGGTGTGGGTAAAAGTGTCAGTTTGATGTATGAGCAAAGCTTGAGGGAGGACTAGGGATGTGCGCTTGCGTGGACCCAGATTGACAACAGGAAAACCATGGAAATGTAAGTATACATGGAAAAACAGTCGGAATCGGGGTGAAAACGGAAACAGATGGCATGAAGCTACGTTTGAAAACGTAAGAAAAAGGAGCAAAAAACGCATCGTCCGTGGGAACGGCAACGGAATCCACGACCACACGGAAAGTACCCGAGAGGGGAAAAAACATTTCCCGATTGAAGACACATAAACGGAACAGTAACGGAGCTCTTCCAGTGGCGGCTCTGAATCACATTTGGACCTCGAGACAAACAGAAGGAAAATCGGCCATAGGAAAAACGGAACAAAATAAGGTCAGATCGGGGGAGGCTCTGCATCAGGCCATATGTGAGGCCACTTGGCCTCTGGGCCTGGGTTTACCACACCCTTTTAGCCCAGGCTAGTATTGCTTGAAACTATGTAGTGTTTTTTAAATGTTTAAGCCCCATTGGAATCCCACGTCCTTTTTTTAGAATGTTAAGGGTTAAACCCTCAATGTAGGGTCCCGGCTATTAAAATCAAACAAGTCCAGGCACCAGCTATGGAGGCTGGCAGACCAGGATGTGGAGACCAAGCGACCGCCCCACATGCTACCTGCCTGCTTAGCCCTCTCGCACCGTGGGCTCTTTTGCACCCTCCCGGGCTTTGGGGATACAGGTGGCATGAATCTCAGAAGATTCAGATTTGTGCCAAATTGATTTCTTATTGAAATTCGGATAGAACTCTGGTTCTATTCATTCGGTTTGCCCATCTCTAGTTGTCATGTTTGACATTGGATTACATTGCAACTTTTCAGTAGGGAAGATGCCAAAAAAGTAGGGGGGGGGCTGCTCTGCACATTTTGACATAAAGAATTCTGCCTCCAACTATTAAGAAAACCTCTAAATTTGTCATCAGACCTTTCTTGTGTAGGGCAAGTATCCTAATGTTATGTGACTGCTTAGATAATTAAATATTAGTAATATTAATCAAATGCACAAAGAACTCATCTGGGTGCTGGTGAAGATTCACATTCATTTAGATCTGAATTGAGAAAGCCACTCCAATGATTAACGAAATGTCCTAAGAAAAATAAAATAGCAAGCTCAACTGCCTTGATTTATTCATACATATATAATCCTCTGTATTCCTCTCTCCTACTCTGCAATATGAGTTATAAAGCAAAGTAAGGGCCTTATTTATGATGTGCACCTTTTAGCATCATTTCTGTGGCTATAGCTTAAGAGCGCTGACATTTCCATCTAATCTGTGGCTGTGCTGTGGACTGCATTGACGCTAGCAATTGCTGCACCGAATGCTGACCAATTAGCTGTGATTGTTGCTCTTAGGAATTGGCCGGCCTATGTCCGTGCCTGTTGGATCCTCTGGCCGATTATCCCAGAGCCAGTGAGCGCCACTTTGTACTGATGTTTTTCCGGCGCTCCACAGCATCTTTATGCTTTTTCCCCCTTCAAATCTTTGTTGATTTATTTTTCCCACTCTAGAGTCTGAGATTCCAGGGCAAGCATACTCGCTCCCCCGGGTCACCCCAGTCTGGGGTACCCCGCTGTGTGAAACCCCCCAGGTCGCCTGAAAACTCACCTTCGTTCCCGGTCCAACAGTGCATGCACAAGCAGCGGCCACATCCCCGCTATCCCTTTAGTAAGGCGAGTGCCCGAGGCAGGCATTTGTGAGTGACCAGCGCGGGCACGCTCCCTGTTAAAGGGTAGCGGGGGATGCGGCCGCTAGCGCACTCGGTTCTGCTCGTATTAGACAAGCTCCTGAATGAAGGGGCTTGAGCGGATCCAAGTGTGCTGATTGGATGAGAGGGCTGCACATGCGCCGTAGGACCGGGGATGGGTAAGTGAATTCAGCGACCTGGGGAGTTTCACACAGTGGGGTACCCCCGAAAGTGATGCCTGGGGGGGCAAAGACCAAAATTCTGAATAGTGAAAATCCTGGATTTTGGTCCACTTTAAATTAGGCTCTAAGACATACTTGGTCATCAGGATTACGGTTATGACCATAAAATAAATATACTACTACTAATTGCATATAAAAGCATTAATACTACAACTAAGAACTTTATACAGATATAAACTTAGCAGCACAATTAGTAGTGGTTAATGGTGTCTACACTAAGCAGTGTATAATGGTCAATGATGAGGCCTGTAATGTTACTTTGCTTTATTAGTCGTCAGGCCTTTCCTGTGTAGGACAGGATTTGAGTTGAAACACATTATTATGTATTATTTGTGAGGCAGGATCGCTCTCACTCTTTCTCGGTGGTGTTAGTAGTAAATCACAGTGCACAAGCGGTGTTATCATTAAATGAAAAGGGAAAAACCATATAACTACCGAACAAGCCATTTCAATCCTTTTCAATCTGCAGCAACTAAAATGTAGAAATCTTTAAAAAAGATCTACCTGCCACTTTCCTGTAACATTGGATAAATACCGGTATGTTTAAGCTGCAGACAAGAAGTACAAAGAATACCTCTATTTCTCTTTTACACTCAATCTTCCCAAAAACATGAAGCGTCCTCTGTGCTGCATTTTGATGAACTGCTCAGAAAACGCTGGTCAGGTTGCACACTGTTATGGGCACCATGGTCGCAGGGAAGGCGAACCTGCAGTGGCTGAATTTCCAGCTGACACGTAATAGTTCACTGTAGGCTGAACACATAACACAGCAAGTAACAAACAAAAACAATTATACCTGGTATAATGTTGCCTAAGACCTGAAAATACATGTGGAGGCTGATTCACTACTAACGCCAGGTATTGCCAGATCACCGTCTGTATAGCGGTGCTTAGAACGACCGCCAGTAGACGCTGTAAGAGGGTATCGGGCGCTGTAACCTAACGTTGCGGTCACTGTAGTAACCTGGTCGGCATTGATGAACATGCTGTGTGTTGGGCGCTGTAACAACAGCACAACGCTGCAGCGAGCGAGATGTAGTGCCAGCTCAGTGTGTCCAGCACTCGGCGCCCCACACCATATTTAACAAAACACTAGACACACACAGCATCGGCGCTCTAAATCTGGTCGCTATAGCATAGAGTTTTTTCTGTTTTTGAACACATATCCACCAGTAACAAAGCGAAAAACACAAGAAATGACATTGTTTTAACACTGGGACAATAACACTTTAGTACCAGACCTGCAATGACAATTCTGCATAAAAATATAAAAAGTCCAAAAATGTATAAAAGTGTTTGTTTGCAGCCAGGAGAGGTTACACAATGATTTGAGCAAAAAAAAATAATTTTTAATCACCAAACAAGTCAATGAAAGCCCATTGAAATGTATGGGAGAGCAACACTGAGCGAAAGGTACTACGTGGCACTCTTGAACCTAGAGCGCCGGCGCAGTACGCTGAGCTGCCCGGCGTTCACCAGACGCTACCTACATACGAAACACTACCTGGTGCTAGCCGTTCTTAAATAATCCCCAAAGCTGACATACAGAAGGTGAAAAAGGACTTGTTGGAGGTCTAGTTAGGCCCTTATTCATGAAGGGATAGCGTCAGGTAGTGCCTTGTAAATGACAGGTAGCGGCAGGTGAACGCCGGACACGGCACGCAATTACACATTTATCAAGCAGAATCTGTTGAGCGACTGGGATAACGCCATGTAGCGTCCGATTCATCATTATCACAGCCTCAGCGCACAACGCCGCCGTTCAGCCTTGCAGAGCGCCAGGTATGACCTCTCGCTACCTGTCGCTCTCCTATACATTTCAATGGACGTTCTTTAACTTCTCTTTAAACAGGGTTTTTGTTTGATTTTTTTTTTTTGATTCTCAAATAATGTTGGGATCTCTCCTGGCCTTGAAAAAGCCATTTTTTCATTTTTTTTTTGAAATTTTATAAATTTATGAGGAATTGATATTACAGGTCTGGCATTAATGTTTTCATGTTACAATGTTATTACAATGTAATTCTATATGTTTTCACTTTGTTACTGGTTAAAAACAGCCTTTAATACCACAGCCTCCGACGCTCTGGGCTTCAGCAAGGCATTTTTTAGCGCCAGAGGTGTGTGAGGTGTGAAATGCCTGCTACAGACGCTCATCTGTCGCTACCTGCCGCTAATAATGAATCAGCCTGCCCGTCTTTTTTGGCCAGGGTACCTGTTTTGGCTGTGGTTGTTACTGTGCTGTTCATTTCTTTCTAAATCTGTTTAAAGAGGAACAAAACTCTCGGCGACTGGCCCTGGTGGCTGCATCTCCAGAATATCTGGGCTGAGGTGCGCTCACTCGTCCAGCCAATCAGATAGGCTAGGGGCAGGAGCGTGCCTAGATCTAAAGGGAAGTCTATTGCCGAGTTCTGTGTCTAAGCAGAGCTGTATTTCCGATCATTAATATACACCACACAGCATACAGCGCATATTGGATGAGAGCCTGCACATGTGCTGTAGGACCGGGGAAGGAAAGTTTTTACTGCAGATCTGGAGGTTGCCACGTAGCGGGGCATCCCAGATCAGGGTGCCCCTAGGACAAGGACCTAACCCCAGATAGTAAAAATTCTGTGTTTTGTTCTGCTTTAAGGGGGTCCTGCTAATTATTAGCTGAAATTGGAATTGGCCGGTGAAAATTGCAACTTGCATCTCAGCATGCTTTTTTTACTCTAACACAAAAAAGTGCAAACAATTACCTTTATTTTCAGTTTTTTCTGCATACCCCATAGGGTGCTGTTATTTTGCAATTCCTAAAAAAATATTCTTAATTCATTGGAAAAATTGTACAATGAGCAATGTGCAATGCACGCCACAAGGCACAACTGAAGTGCACCTTGCTTCACCAGATTCCTGAGCCCTATAGTCAGTACACAGGGAGGCCAATTCATTAATAGCGGCAGGTAGCGACAGTTGAGCGACTGTAGCGGCATTTTCAGAGCGCCCGCTAGTAGTCGCTGTACTTGGCCGTTGTTCGGTAGTTGATAGCGACTCAGTCGGTTTGCCGTAATGTTGAATATTGGGTGAGGAGTCGCTATTTGACAGGTTCCGCACTGTATGGGAGCGCATGATAGCGCTGTAAAATGCATGTTTAAACCCCAGAGCGCTGGCGGCGATGGAAACCAAAAAAAAAAAGTATTTTAAATAATTTAGTAATATGAATACATTAATATCAGACCTGTAATATCAATTCTGTACAATTTTTTTTTATTATTATAAAGAAAAAAACATTAATAACAATTAATTATGAATATTTAAAGATTGTTCCATTGAAATGCATTGGAGAGCGCCAGGTAGCGAGAGGTCATACCTGTCGCTGTTCAAGGTCGGACGCTGGCGCTGTGGGCTGAGGCTGGAATAATGATGAATGAGTGGCTATCTGGCGCTATCTCAGTCGCTAAGCAGGATTGGCTTGATAAATGTGTGATTGTGGTGGGGAGCCGGCGTTCTCGTGGCGGAGCCCGTCATTACCGGCCGCTCACCAGTCGCTACCTGTCGCTATTCCTTCATAAATAAGGGCCTGAGAGTGTATGGCCTTGAATTGCCTTGTGTCACTTTAAGATGTGAGCTTCAGAGGATCTAGTTATCTGGTAAAACCAAAGGTTAAACTACTTACCCTATGTACTATATGGAATGTTAAAATAATATAGATGTAAATAAATATAGCTAATCACTCTGCGCTTTGATTGTGGGGTTATTCTGATGGCCCCACAATGACAAGTAAATCACATTAGTAGCCCATAGTAGCCTATAGGTGTTCCTTGACAGCAGTTGTTTGTGATTCCATTCCATTGAATTAGAATTGCAATTGCTAATCGCTGTACTAATGTAATCCCAGTTTCGATAGCGATATCGCTATCACGGCTTATTGTGCCTGTAGGAACCCAGCCTAAAGGAGGCTGCTGAAATTTCACTTTTGCTGGTTAGGAGAAAGGATTGAATTTATTTATAGTGATAGTACCCTAATGTTGCCAATTCTGTTTCAGCATACATATACCATTTATTTAAAGTATCCAGCACCAGAAATGATTTTGATTAAATATCACCAGCAAGTTCAAAAAATGACATTTAATGCTGCTTTACAGGCCAAGCCTAAGTGTGCGGCAAGCTGGAATATCTGCCTGTACATAAAAACGCTTCTCTTCAGTGGTGGCAATTTCTCTTCATTTCAAGTGCTGTCAATTTCTGAAGGATGCACTTATGAAACTCAAAACTGTGTCCTCATATTCCAGTAACCTGGTGCTAAAATTAAAGCTCTAATTGACAAGTTACAAAAAGCCACTTGTGAAAATAGACATTAATGCCTCACCTTCAGGGACATTCTGGAAACAGGGATCAATATTAGCCTTTTGCATCACAGCTAAACCCTCAAGTGGCTCAGTTAGATAATTGCTTACAAAATATGGGCATGTCCAGTTGCCCACCGTGGAGGAGACACTAAAACATTAAGGGGTCTCTGGGTCCTGGTCTAAACCAATGACACATCAATAACCTTCCTAATTCATAGCTGCTATTTATGCTTTTCATTATTTCTATTGAGGCTATATCATGTTTGCATGAAAGGTTTAGTTTTCTAAAAAAAAAAAACATGAAAGTAAAGACTTTGCCTGTTATGCTGATGGCTATAGTACCAGGTTGGAGAGCGAGCATTTTTGTCTTTTCTGGCACTGTGCTGTAGACTACATTGGCGCTTGCCATCGCTGTGCCGGATGCTAACTAATTAGCTTTGATTGTTGCATTAGGTATTGGCCGGCCTATGTCAGCACCTGTTGGACCTGGCTGCCAATAATCCCAGCATCAGTGAGCGCCACTTTGTACCGCCATTTTTCAAGGCTCTGTTAGCCAAGCTGGACTGACACTGCCTGATTGGTCAATGACCACATAAAACCTACCTCCTTCCAGCATGCATTGCCTGTTATAGCAGTAGCTAGGGTGTGTGCTGCCATGGCGTCCTAATACCTAATACGTGCCTTTACCTAATACATGCCTTTGTCCATTTGAAGTTTTCAACCTCGGCTTGACCTCCTTTGACCTTCGCTTTTGTCTCAGTCCCTTTGTACTTAGGGCTTTATTCATGAAGGGGTAGCAACAGGTAGTGCCTTGTAAGCGGCAGGTTGCGGCATGTGAACGCCGTCCACAGCATGCAAGAGCACATTTATGAAGCCGAATCTGGTAAGCGCCTCTAACAGCATCACGTAGCGACCAATTCATCATCACAGACGGCTCAGCGGATCTTGGCGGCACTCTGGCTTTCAGAACGCCTGGTACTACCTGTCGCTCTCCTATACATTTCAATGGGCAATCATTTTTTTATCTGTAAACATGTTTTTTTTTTATAATATAATCCTTGTGTTAGGTATTCTGGCCTATTATTTGCCTATTAATTATTGTTATTACTGGTCTGACATTCAATTGTTAATGGCACAATGTTTTTAAATTGTCATTCTATATGTTTTTCGCTTGTTTACTAGTGTTTAAATATCAGAATACATACTTTAAACACACAGCGTCTGGCGCTATGGCCTCCAGTGACACAATTTAGAGTGCCGGCTTTCTGTCAGTGTAAATTTTTATTGAATATGGTGTGAGTTGCTTTTGTTTCCATGGAACAGTCACTGTCGTTTGCATCATGCAGCGCTCCACCGTTGTTAAATATGGTATAGACGTGTGTCGCTATAGCGCAGAACATTGCCCTGCGTACACTGTTTTAATGTAGCATTTTATAGCTTAATATTGGGCGTTTCATTGCGTTGTTAGCTTGCGAGGGGGGTCTAAGGTTTTTCTTTTGGTTTTGTTTTATGCACTTCCGGTTTTCCACCTCTGAGAATCCAACCATGAGACCAAGAAGGTATGATGTACTGTGTTGTGGCATTATTGATTATTGTTTGTTTTTCATACATTTTTAAATATTTAATGCTTTATTGTTTTTACAGCCCTAATCATATTTTAGGAGTGTAGTTTTTTTTTTTGGTAAAAAGTAATGTGATATTATTTTTTAAATTAATTTCTTAATTAACATTTCTATTATTTTTTTACATTTTTTAAAAAATTTTTGGGACATTTTTATTAGCTTTTATTTTAAGCAATATCCATAGACATTCCAATAGTTAAATATTGGAACATATAAGCAATTTTTAGTCCATATATATTGTGGCTTTCCCAAAATATTTTTGCCAGGTTAATTATTTTAAAGTTATAATAAAAACTGTACAAAATATTTTGCCTTTTTCTTATGAGAATGTTAATAAATTTTTTTTTTCGCATTTTTGCATTCAGGAGTATGACTATGCCCTTAGTGCCAAGAGCACTATAATCTGCTTATGTCTAACCAATTTTTTTATGTTTTTGTTTTCTCTCCACAGATAAGCGTGCTCCCCTGGGTAAACACAGGAAGGGTCTCCTCCCCCGCAGACGTGTGGTGGGTTTGGATGAGTCTGCGGGGGAGTGTTTCTCTCGCATATCCCATATTGAGGACCTAGGGGAGGAAGGTGATGACGCCCCAGTGGAGAGTGCTGCTGGGGTGAGGGCAGTATGGAGCCTCAGCTCCTCACAATTGGACTCAGCTGAGTCCCAAACCCCCTGTGGCCACTCTCAAGTGGGGAGTCCCAGTGGGGAGGAGGCAAGGGACTCCACCACACTCCCTGAAGGATCAGGGAGTGAGAGGGAGGAGGGTGGCCCATCAGGTTTGGGATCTGCTGGGCCCATTGTGAGGAGTGGAGGCTCCACGCCTCCACCTCATAGCCCTCCCTGGTATACAAGCAGCAGCTCATCCCCTGGTGAGTGGACTTCTTAGTTTGGCTTATTATTTCCATTGGTACCTAGTTGTTATTATAATTTTCCCTTCTTTGTATACATGTTTTTCAGGGCATCATAGAGCCGGCACCTCCTCCACCTATGCTGCAGATGAGGCACTCGGGCATAGTCATGGTTAGAGTTCCTTTAGTTTGTTTATTGATGTATATACAAATATTTATTTACGTATATAGCATTTTTTAGTGAAAAAAACCTGATATGGTTGTGAAGTGGCCATGTGGCCTATTTCACAGTAGGCGCTCTGCTGGTGTACACCTACTTAAAAATATAATGTGCCTTGAGCATGTGTTAGCCTAAGTAGTTTTGTTTTAGCTAACACCAAGTGTATACCCACAAGTATTTAAATGTTATCATTCTAACAAACACATGTTGAGGCCTATTTTCAACATCAAAAGCAAAGTTCTTATGATTGTTTCTTTTGGGTTTTTGCTCCTAACAGATGTTTCCACACAGATGGACCCTGTTCTAATTCTCCCCACCCCAGCTCCGGAACCCTCCAGCACCATGGGCCCAAGCCACAGCTGCGATGGTGAGTACGGTAATTTCTTATTCTTACATTGAAAACACGCATGTCTGTGTCCATGACCATGTACACATGTTAGTGACAGTCTACTGTTTACTATCAGACATGGAGACCCTCTTTTTGCAATCATCATTCATAATTGCATGTAAGCATGCTAGTTTGGTGGCCCTGCTAATGTTACTTGACCCTACATGATAAAGGCAGCAGTTGATTATGTAGTGGGTTTTTAATCCTGCTACTATTATAACTCCCCATTCACTAATTAATAGATACAATCATTCATTTAATTTGATAGGTGAAAGATTTTAGATCATATTGGCTCAGGAATAATTGAACAAGACATGAAGTACATTCTTCCGCTGGTCAGGTAGGCCTTATTTGGTTAGTTTAGGTAGTTTCTGATGTGAGACTAGGGTGAATAATATAGAATGGTGGGCCAGGTGTGATTATTTTGGCATCTATTATTTATCCAAACTTGCCTGTTGTTTAAGGGTTAAAATAGTGTGAATGAATATTATTTACAATTAATATTTTTTACACTTTCACTTTTTATATAATGTATATTTCGAGCTGTCGAACTTAATTTTGTATTTTCTTTCCAACAGATTGCCCACAGGAGCATCGCAGACCGTGGCAGTATGTCCGAAGGAAAATGCTGCTGGGGAGGAAGAATCAGCCACAGGGTGGGGGGATTAGGGTTGCCGCTGTGCGGCCAATTTACTTTTGGCCCATGTTGGGCCTTCTTCATTTTCTAGTTTTGAAAATACATTTGTGTGTTTTAATTTACATAAATTAGGACTCACTCAACACACACACACACACACACACACACACACACACAAAAACATAAAAAAAAAAAAAAATAATAATTATTTAAACTTATATTGCCAATGTGATCACTGGCAATATAACATTAAAACAAATTTTAGCTTTAGAGCAGCATAGAAACGCCCAGACACCATTAGATTTGGGTGAGCGACTGTATAATGCCTTTATAGCAACTGACAACCATCACATTCATCAATGGCGGCCATGTTACTATAGCGACTTAGGCGCTCTGTAATAGCGATTCACGGACGATCAGAGCGACCACTAGCACAGTACAGACGTGCATCTACTGTTACTGGGCGCTAGTAATGAATCAGCCTGACCATTTGATCTGACCATCCAGCTTGTACTTCAGCACAACCAGGACCATTCACTCATATCATCCTTGGATACTGCACAGCTTTTTGACCTCCCGGCTCTCAACCCTTGCTTGGCTTCCAAATTTGTCCTTACTTCAGTAACTAGCTCCTTGCTGGCTTAGTCACCCAATACCCACAACTCTGTACCCAAGTGCCTTGAGGGTTAACCTACCTTCACTTTGTTTTGTTTGTCAGTTTGCATCCTCTGTACTTATTGGGTCCAAGGGGTGGTGGGGCATATGCAGCGTGCCTGGAGAGCCAGGGCTTGTCCTTGGGCAGGGGCAGATGTAAAGTTTTGGGGTTGTGAAACTTGCCTTTAGAAAACTTGCCTGAAGAATTTCACCTTCAACCCTTGTTTTCATCTCTGTCCTTCGGGACCCGTTTCACACTGAAAACTATGCATCTCTCTATCCTCCCAGCTCTCAACCCTTGGCTTTTACATTCATCTTTTCTTCAGTCATTATTAGGTCCTGTTGGCAGCCATGTCCGGTAGGATGTCTCCAGCATCCTGGTGAGTGTTTTTCTATGGACGGAGCTGCAGTGGAGATTGGAGGCTGTGACCTGTCCAAACAGGCATTATAATAAGTATATTTGTTATACCCTGCCGTGTGCAGTATCATAGAAACTGAATGAATAATGATAACAATAATAATATTAGGACGTCATTGCTCAAAATATGTGCACAGGACTATTAAAACGTTGTGTCTATTGTAACCAACATTATTTTCTTGTTTCCTGTAAGAGCACAGTGCAGAACAATTATTCATTTCCTTACAACTTTTATATTTCCCCCTGGCAGTAAAGATAAAAATAAAGTAAAGAGGCATAGGACTGAAGATAGGCAGAGGGCATTCTTACCTTATTTTAAACATAACTGTCCCCTGTTTCTTATCATTTATATAGCAAATAAGTACATGTATATGTATGAATATACAAAGTGAGTATAACAGATGCAACGGTGTTGTCTATGAAAATGGAGATGGTGGTTACATAATTAGCAAAATGGGGTAAGCACAGTGATTATAATGAAGGGCTGCCGCAGTTTTTTACATATGAATCTCTGATAATCACAGCCTTTGTCTTCTAGCTGTGCCTTTCATTTATAGGTTTCTGAGAAGACACTGCATTGCTAGATTATGCATATGGCCTTGAGACTTATGGCAGCCAAATAAAATTGTGCAGATGGCAAAAGCTTGAGAATGTCAGTTGTGTATGGAATATAATGACATTTTTAATAGCAGCTTCATTTGTATTTATCTAAGTTTGCTCCAGTGACTACTATGCTGTTAAAATTATTTTCAGAATGACAAAACGACTCTCATTTATTGCCAGTTCAATGTTAGTACCAAATATGTTGCCAGTGGACAGACATTGGAATAAATTGTTATACTAATATAAAAATGTTTAAAACAATGTCATTATCAGGAAATTTACATTATTGTCCATTTTGTTTAAGAGAAGAAAAATAAAGAGCACTGACCTGTTCCCATCTGTCCTACTCCCATAAAGCACTCACTGCTATTGGAGGTTATTATAGCCTTTATAGTCCCAGCTTGCCCGGTACACTGCCATTCAGTCACATTAAACTGTTTCATTGAGAAGGAGAAAGGGGCTTGGAAGTGGAAGTGGTTTCACCAACAATCCATCCTTGTGCTAAACAAAACCAATCCAGCAGCAAAGTCAGGCGAAACAATTTTCCAGGCATACAGGTTGTTTTTGAGCACCGGCATTTATTTCTACTTTGGCACTGCTATTTGTACAGAATGGCGCTGCAAGTGACAACGCCCCCACACCGTCCGATGTTAAATAATCAGCTTGGATTGGTGCATTAGGAAGTGGCCGGCCTGTGTCTGTTGGACGCTTACTCCGATAAAAACAGTGCCAGTGAGCGCCACTCTGTATTGCCAACTTTTTAGACACTGTAAAATGTATTTATTAATTTTTGGCACCCTGAAAAGATTGGCGTTACATGATATCATTGCTATGGGCAAAGGGGACAACCTTTAAAGGGGTGTGTAGGCTGCATTCTAGTTACTGGTCCAAATTCTAGTCTTCTAGTCCAAATTACACATTGATATGCAAAAGAAGCCGTGAAAAACGATTTTACAAGAAAAAAATAAAATGACATTTGGCGACATTTAGGTCCAACGTTTACATTATTGGCAAGTCACAATGCAAGCTCTTTACAAATAAATGTGTTTAATATTATTTATAAGCATAAAAAACTTTAATACAGTTCTGACCATTGTGCTCTATGGGATCTTAGTCTACAATATCACTATAAACAAGAGCATCGATAACCGTGAACTATATAGTTAGAAATTAGACACAGGCTGGCAGACTCATCCGTGCTGCCTGTTTATTGTTTTTTAAATGGCACACTGAGTACCTCTGAGGCTAAAATATTGGTGCTGAGTGGTATTAACAGGCGTTAATGGTTGATATATCAGGCTCCCCATTTTATGCATATATGGCCATTGTATGCTGGTGCAACCAACCTGTGCAGTAAGACAAACAGAAGCAGTGGGAGCAGAGAACGAGTGCCCTGTCAGTTCTCTCAGGTTCAAGGGGGTACAAATGACCCCTCCTCTGCACTGCCCGCTCCATTTTAATGATTGGAGTAGGTGTGTTGCGGGTTGCAAACTAATCAGAACCATCAGAAGGAGACCGAATGGGGTGCTCGTTATATACTCTTGGTAAATTTAATAACAGTGGGTCAGACTTTGGACAAAAGGTGAGTATTTTTTTTTACTTAGACAATCCCTTCAACTAAAAGGGGATCAGGTTTAATTTTTGGTAATACACATTGGGCCATTAACAATCTCACCTTTACCAGAATATTGTGAGCAAGGCTAACAGTGGCTAAATTGGTTTGGAAATGGCAAATTATTTTATTTTTTCCTGCAAAGTAAGTGTCAGAGTGGAAACCTAGAGGCTGATTCATCATTAGCGGCAGGTGGCAACAGATGAGCGTCTGTAGCAGGCATTTTCAGAGCGCCCGCTAGTAGTCGCAGTGCTCGGCCGTGAGTCGCTACTTTATAGCGACTCAGTCGCTGTTCAGTAATGTTGAATAAATTGTGAGGAGTCGCTATTTGACCAGTACAGCGCTGTATGGGAGCGCATGTTAGCGACTGCTCATAGCGACCGACTCAAACCATATTCAGCAAAAAAACAGCCTCACAAATCTCTGGCGCTGAAAAATATTTGTTTGAAGCCCGGAGCGCAGGAGGCGGTGTGTTTAAAGTCTGTTTTCAAGCATCTATCAACTAGTAACAAAGCGAAAAACATATGGAATTACATTGTAACAACATTGTAACATGAACACTTTAATGCCAGACGTGTAATGTCATTTCTTAGGAAATATATAAAAAATAAAAAAATTATGGTCACAGAATTATTTGTGATTTTTTTGAAAAAAAAAAACAAAAAACGTTTAAAGAGAAGAAAAGGATCGTCCATTGAAATGTATGGGAGAGCATAAGTTTATAGGGACTCTAATCTCCAAAGAGCAGGCAGGATTTATTCCCCACCGTCAGGTGGGGGACAATATCCGCAAGGCCATTAATCTAATTTATCATGCCAGGAGGGAAGGCAGTAGGGCCATGTTACTAACATTGGATGTCCGCAAAGCATTCGATACTGTGGCATGGGACTACTTACACTTTATATTAAAGAAGTGGGGTATGGGTTCTTCCTTTACGACATGGATTGCCTCGTTGTATTCCAATCCGGGAGCATATATCAAATACTCGGGTTATTCCTCTAATAGGTTTACCCTTGGCAGAGGCACGAGACAAGGTTGCCCCCTTTCCCCTATACTATTCGCTCTCGCCATCGAGCCCCTCTCCAAATTGCTGCAGAACAATATTAACATTAAGGGGATAGAGATAGGAGGGTATGACCATAAAATTTCCCTATTTGCAGATGACATTTTAATGTTGGTGTCTGACCCTATAACGTCCCTTCCGAACCTTCTCCACACGTTAGGTGAATTTTCCAGAATATCTGGACTACAAATTAATGCTTCAAAATCGCAAGCGCTCAACATGTCTCTTCCCGAGGATACACTGGCCATGCTTAAATCTTCCTTTAGCTTCTCCTGGCAAAATCACCACATCAAATATCTAGGGGTCCGCCTTACGGCCAATTATGATACCCTTTTTGCCGCCAATTATCCTGCCATGGCCAAGGACCTTCGCGATCTTCTGGCCATATGGACCAGATTGAATTTGTCATGGCTGGGAAGGATAACGGCGATCAAAATGACCTGGCTCCCTAAACTGCTTTATTTTTTTCGGGTTCTCCCAATCTCAATCCCGGCTTCCTTTATTAGGGGTCTCCAGGCATCTTTGAACTCCTTTACTTGGGGGAAGCAGAAATCGCGGGTCAATCGGGGGACACTATATAAATCAAAGCATCAGGGGGGCCTTGGGGTTCCCAATTTAAAACGATATTACTCTGCTTGCCAGATCGCCCAGTTGTCTGCTCTCCATGCTGGTATGGATAGACCACTCTGGGTGGACATCGAGCAGACCAGCTGCTTCCCGATAGACATAGCGAACTTGTTGTGGCTATCATCATCGACCCACAAGAATATTGACAACCCCGTCTTAAATCACTCCCTCAAAATATGGAAAATTAATAGAGTGAAAGCTAACCTTGCCTCCCCTCGGACCCCCCTGCTCTCTATATTTGGTAACCCTGAATTTCTCCCAGCCTTTCAAGAGCCGTCAGCTTTCTCCTGGTGGAGGTCACACAACATAACGAAAGTTAAGGATTTTTTATCGCATAGGGGTATGATAACCTTTTCTGACCTCCAATCGCTTAGAGAGATCTCGAGTAAAGAGTTTCTACGCTTTCTGCAAATTACTCACTATATCGGGACTAAAAAAACTTTGGGGTCAGAACCAAAATCCTCCTCGCCCTTTGAAGTTATATGCGAGAAGCAGCCTCTCGGCAAAGGGACGGTATCAACGTTGTATCAGGTTTTAGGTGAGATAGATGGGAAATCCCCCCCGTCCTACACCACTAGATGGACTGAGGACCTTGGTATAAATCTTTCGGATGCGGACTGGAAGGTAATATGGAGGAACTCATTCACCAAATTTCTCCACACAGGCGCCCAGGAGACTAATACCAAGGTTCTTCTTCGCTGGTACTTGGTTCCAGAGAGGATTCATAAGTTTTGTCCTACGTATTCTGCAGAATGCTTTAGAAACTGTCGTGAGCAAGGAACCTATATTCACGTCTGGTGGGAGTGTAGGATGGTGAAACAATTTTGGGCTAAGGTATTTTATCTCATATTTAAGGCGACAGGCTTGCGTTTGACCCCCACGCCCCAATCAGCTCTCCTAAATCTAAGACCTTCCGACTGCTCCAAAACTCAGTTTGAGCTAGTAAGACATATTCTAACAGCTGCTAAAATGATTATCGCGCGGTCATGGAAGAGTAAGACCATTACCAGCGGTAGCCTCATACCTCGTATCAACGAGGTAATGCTATTTGAAAAAATGGCTGCCTCACTACAGGGGGACCTCACTCCCTTCCTAGCTACCTGGGAAGGCTGGATTACCCACTTCCAGCCCAAAAACTTTGACCGTCACCTTTTGTGCCTTAGCTCCCACCTTCCGTAACCTATAGAATCAATTCGACTTGCTAGTAGTTTGGACACCCACCCCGTTTCTTCTTTTCCCCTCTACCCATTCCCCAACTATTTCCTTTATCTCTGAACGTTGTTTTGTATTCGAATATTTAGCCGTTGTTGTTTCCAAACTGTGTTGAAGGCTCTGTATATAATTATGTATGGTCTCTATTATTTCTGAAAATGGTTTCGACTGGATGCGGTTCTTATAAATTGAAATATAAGCGGTTTTTGGTTGTAACATATGCTTATCTTCAATAAAAATATTGTCGAAAAAAAAAAAAAAATGAAATGTATGGGAGAGCATCAGGTAGCGAGAGGTCATACCTGGCGCTGTGCAAGGCTGAACGCTGGCGCTGTTCGCTGAGGCTGTGAAAATGATGAATCAGACGCTACATGTCGCTATCCCAGTCGCTAAACAGATTCTGCTCGATAAATGTGAAATTGCGTGCCGTGTCTGGCGTTGACCAGTCGCTATATGTCGCTACCTCTCATTAACCAGGCGCTACCTGACGCTATCCCTTCTTAAATAAGGGCCCTAATAAACAAAAATTCAGATCCATATACTACCCACTTTGCATTGTTAAGAATAAAAAATGTTGGTATCTCTTCTTTTAATGCTGTTGTGTTATTTGGACCTAAACTTCAAGACTGTTTTTAATTCCATGGCACCTTAAATACCAAGAAAATCTCTGTCTCACATGATTGGGAAATAGGGATTCTGGGTGCCCGGCAAGAGCAGCAGCATTGAAGCACTGACACCAAATAGCATTAGAGATAAGCTAGTATAGCTTTACAGAGCTTGATTTCTAGCCCAACTGTAACTTCAATGCAGGTTCACATTAGGGCAATGAAATCCAATGAACATGGTCATGTTTATGAATGACTTCCCATAGATCTGTCAGGTCCCATGTAAACAAGAATACCTTTCATATTTCTATTTATTAAAAATTCCTTCTTTTACAAATAGAAATGGTTCCTTGGGTATAATGCGGTATCATGTTTATATAATCAAATATTCATTACACTGTCAGTATGCATCCTCAAGAGTAAGTAATAATAGATTAATAGACAGTTACTACTTAAATAAATATGCAGTGTAGATATGCTTACTTATTTAATGACATTGAATATATTTAATATGTACTTCAATATTTTATTCATTGTACATTAGCTGAGACATGCTGTAACTCCCAATCTACGCCACTGGCTTTACCTATAGACAAGCCCCTATTTTCTGAAACGCACGCAGGACACGGTTACCCCCAGGACTTAACAGCTCAAATGTTATTGACTGAGGGCTGGAGCTGCAGGTGAGTGAGCTTATACTGGGGTGCACGGGAGGTCAGGTGAAGCAAGGTCAGTCCAACGGGCATCAAACAGCAGGATAAGCCTAGACTAGGTAAGAGGGCAGGTCGAAGGTCAACACTGAAGAAGGATCGAGGTACCGAAGGGAACAGGCAGAGACAAGGTCAGGAAATCTGAGGTCAACAGCGGAGGTTCAGAGGCAAAGTCAAACGTCAAATCTGGGTCAAACACAAGTAAACCTAACACCCAAAGCACAGGCTATCATGGACACTAATGACAGGGGCTGGGGTGCATTAATAGGAGAAGTTGTGCAGGGATTCACTTATAGGGAATGAGCTCAATGGACCAAAGTATCCCCTGGGCTTATTAACTCACTAACCGGAGGACTAGGGCACCCAAACAACGTCCCCAGGACTTATGGCCAATTCAAACAAGCCTGTACTGCCTGTAGCGTCGCCAGAGGACATTAGGGTTTTGTGTACATGTGCATACTGGGGATGGGGGAGGAGGAGGAAAGGGTTTTCACTAGAGATGAGCGAAATTTGAAAAATTCGATTCCACTGATTCTACAAATTTTCCGACAAAAATTGTTTCGACCTGAATTTATTCGCGATGAATCGCTATTAAAAACGGCTATTTCTGAGCCTTCCTAGAGCCTCAATAGGGTTGTAAACCATTCTGCCTTGCTGTAACACGCATAGGATGCGTGCTGGGTTAGTGAAATAATACTGTAAATAATTAGGACATGCAGATCAGAGGCATCGCTAAAAGAATCGCAGAGCGGCACAATTGCAGAGAGTTGAAGTGGCATCACTATGAGGGGCCCCTATAGTGCCTGAAAAACACACCCTGGAGCTGGCAGCAGTAGGAGCCCAAAAAATAGCTGAATCACACCCTGGAGTTGCAAGCAGCAGCAGCTGCAGGAGCCCAAACATTGCTTTAAAGAGACACTGGAGTTGGCTGCAGGAGCCCAAAAATTGGATGAATCACATCCTGGAGTTGCAGGCAGGAGCAGCAGCAACAGGAGCCCAAACATTGCTTTAAAGAGACACATTGGAGTTGGCTGCAGGAGCCCAAAAATTGGATGAATCACACCCTGGAGTTGCAAGCAGCAGCAGCAGGAGCAGCAGCAGCAGTAGGAGCCCAAACATTGCTTTAAAGAGACACTGGAGTTGGCTGCAGGAGCCCAAAAATTGAATGAATCACACCCTAGAGTTGCAAGCAGCAGGAGCAGCAGGAGCCCAAACATTGCTTTAAAGAGACACTGGAGATGGCTGCAGGAGCCCAAAAAATGGATGAATCACACCCTGGAGTTGCAAGCAGCAGAAGCAGGAGCAGCAGCTGCAGGAGCAGGAGCCCAAACATTGCTTTAAAGAGACACTGGATTTGACTGCAGGAGCCCAAAAATTGTATGACTCACACCCTGGAGTTGCAAGCAGCAGCAGCAGGAGCAGCAGCAGCAGGAGCAGGAGCCCAAACATTACTTTAAAGAGACACTGGAGTTGGCTGCAGGAGCCCAAAAATTGGATGAATCACACCCTGGAGTTGCAAGCAGCAGCAGCAGCAGGAGCCCAAACATTACTTTAAAGAGACACTGGAGTTGGCTGCAGGAGCCCAAAAATTGGATGAATCATACCCTGGAGTTGCAAGCAGCAGCAGCAGCAGCAGGAGCAGGAGCCCAAACATTGCTTTAAAGAGACACTGGAGTTGGCTGCAGGAGCCCAAAAATTGGATGAATCATACCTTGGAGTTGCAAGCAGCAGCAGTAGGAGCAGCAGCAGCAGCAGGAGGAGCTCAAACATTGCTTTAAAGAGACACTGTAGTTTGCCGCAGGAGCACAAAAATTGTATGAATCACACCCTGGAGTTGCAAGCAGCAGCAGCAGGAGCAGCAGCAGCAGGAGCAGGAGCCCAAACATTGCTTTAAAGAGACACTGGAGTTGGCTGCAGGAGCCCAAAAATTGGATGATTCACACCCTGGAGTTGCAAGCAGCAGCAGCAGGAGCCCAAACATTGCTTTAAAGAGACACTGGAGTTGGCTGCAGGAGCCCAAAAATTGGATGAATCACACCCTGGAGTTGCAAGCATGCAGCAGCAGGAGCAGCAGCAGCAGGAGCCCAAACATTGCTTTAAAGAGACACTAGATTTGGCTGCAGGAGCCCAAAAATTGGATGAATCACACCCTGGAGTTGCAAGCAGCAGCAGGAGCAGCAGCAGCAGGAGCAGGAGCCCAAACATTACTTTAAAGAGACACTGGAGTTTGCTGCAGGAGCCCAAAAATTGGATGAATCACACCCTGGAGTTGCAAGCAGCAGGAGCCCAAACATTGCTTTAAAGAGACACTGGAGTTGGCTGCAGGAGCCCAAAAATTGGATGAATCACACCCTGGAGTTGCAAGCAGCAGCAGGAACCCAGACATTGCTTTAAAGAGACACTGGAGTTGGCTGCAGGAGCCCAAAAATTGGATGAATCACACCCTGGAATTGCAAGCAGCAGCAGCAGCAGGAACCCAGACATTGCTTTAAAGAGACACTGGAGTTGGCTGCAGGAGCCCAAAAATTGGATGAATCACACCTTGGAGTTGCAAGCAGCAGCAGCAGGAGCAGGAGCCCAAACATTGCTTTAAAGAGACACTGGAGTTGGCTGCAGGAGCCCAAAAATTGGATGAATCACACCCTGGAGTTGCAAGCAGCAGCAGCAGCAGCAGGAGCAGCAGCAGTAGGAGCAGGAGCCCAAACATTACTTTAAAGAGACACTGGATTTGGCTGCAGGAGCCCAAAAATTGGATGAATCACACCCTGGTGTTGCAACCAGCAGGAGCACAAACATTGCTTGAAAGACACCCTGGAGTTGGCAGCAGCAGGAGCCCAAAAATTGACTGACACACCCTGGAGTTGGCAGCAGCAGCAGGAACCCAGAAATTGGCTGGAAGGCACCCTGAAGTTGGCAGCAGCAGGAGCACAAACATGAGCTGGAAGTCACACCCTGGAGTTGGCAGCAGCATAAGCAGGAGCCCAAACATTGCTTGAAAGACACCCTGGAGTTGGCAGCAGCAGCAGCAGGAGGCTAAAAAATGGCTGAAAGGCACACCCTGAAGTTGGCATCAGCAGGAGGCCAAAAATTGGTCTAAAGACATAAATATGTTTTGCACCATTTGGAAAGTGTAAAACGTGGCACCATGCTGAATCTAGTCTCATGCATCAGCCATTGGTGGGTGGAAATCCTGGCTGATCCATCCCTGATTTTTATTTTTAGTTGACAGACGAGTTCTCCTCGCCGTAACTATGGCCCCCGCCGCACTAAACACCCGCTCAGATAGCACGCTACTTGCCGGGCAGGACAGCTTTTCCAGGGCAATCTCTGCTAGTTGCGGCCACAAGCCAAGTTTGACTGCCCAGAAGTCCAACGGATCCTCAAGGTGTGTTGGCATGGTCATGTCAAGGTATGACATGACCTGCTGGTTGGGGTCCTGCTCCAGGTCTTCCTGCTGCTCATGAGTAGCCTCACTAAGCGGGTGTAGAAAGCTACTCATTAGCGAAGACTGAGGCTGCTGCTGATGGAGCTGCTGCTGCTGCTCCTGCCAACCCCCCCAGCAGCCATGGCAGTGGAAGGTGAGCGCAGAGGTCCCCCCGAGTCAGACCTGCGAGAGTATGGACCATGGCGCAGATAGGCATCAGCCAACTGACTACGCAGAATGTCTTTGTAGTAGTTCAGTTTGTCCTCCCTCTCGGCGGGTTTAAAAAATGCCCCCATTTTGTGCCGGAAGCGAGGGTCCAATAAGGTGGACAGCCAGAAGTCATCCCGCCGACAAATGGAAACAATTCTGGGGTCACTACGCAAGCACGTGAGCATGCTTCCTGCCATTTGTGCAAGTGACTCGGAGGGTCTACCTGTCTCCATCTCCGCTGCATACTGCCATGGTGTGTCTGGGTCCTCTGTCTCGCCTTCCTCAAAAACCTCTAGCTCCTCTGGCTGCTCCTGCTCCTCCTCTCCTGTCCGCTGACTAGATAAACCAGCCATTTCGCCAAGCCTAAACTGTGCTTCACTGGGCCACTCCTCCTCCTCTTCCTCCTCCTCCTCCAGTTCAGCTCCAATGGGGTTCATGTGGCCGTAAGATGTAGACGCCATGTCTCCAGTGCCCTGACCAGCCATGGTTTCCAACATGTGCTGTAGTACATGAAGCAGTGGAATCACATCGTTCATCCCGTAATCCTGCCGACTGACAAATAAAGTGGCTTCCTGAAAGGGCCTGAGCAAACGGCAGGTGTCACGTATGAGCTGCCACTGGTTGACATTGAAGTTACACAGGGGAGTCCCCCTATCCGCTTGGATCATCAGGAAATCCGTGATGGATTTTCTCTGTTCATATAATCGGTCCAACATGTGAAGGGTGAAATTCCAACGGGTGGAAACATCGCAAATCGGACTATGTTGGGGGCTACCGTTTTGACGCTGTAGCTCAAGAAGGGTGTGTTTGGCGGTGTATGAGTGGCTGAAGTGCATGCAAAGTTTCCTTGAAGTTGTTAGGATGTCTTGCAGATGGGGGGAACACTTCAGAAACCGCTTGACAACCAGATTGAAGACGTGAGCCATGCAGGAGGCATGGGTCAGGCTTCCTTGGCGCAGCGCAAACAAAATGTTCTTCCCATTGTCGGTAACCATGATTCCCATTTTAAGTTTTCTTGGAGTAAGTCATGTTTGGATTTCCTGATGAATAAATTTAAGCAGTTCCTCCCCTGTGTGACTCCGTTCGCCAAGACAAACCATGTGAAGCCCAGCGTGACACCTCCGTGCCCTGCACACATGGTAGACTGGAGAGGCACTGAGACTTGAGCCTACAGTGGAGGGTGAGGAGATGGCGGAGGATGAGGAGGCCGAGTCGCACGGTGTCTCAAGTCCCAACGGGCAGGGAGCGCGGAGGCCGAAGCGGCGTGACCTGTCCAAGTTGCTGCTGCTGCTGCAAAGGGACCACATTCACCCAGTGGGCCGTAAACGACATGTACTGTCCCTGACCGTAGTCACAGCTCCAGACGTCGGCGCTGCCATGCACTTTGCTACACACCGACAGGCTCAAGGACTTGCCCACCATCTGTTCAACAAAAGTGTGCAGCGCTGGTACTGCTTCTTGGCAAAGAAATGACGGCTTGGGACTCTCCACCTCAGCTCGGCACAAGCCATCAGTTCTCTGAAAGGTGCAGAGTCCACCACCTGAAAAGGGAGCGACTGCAGCACCAGCAACTTGGACAGGAGCACATTCAGCTTCTGCGCCGTAGGATGAGTGGGCGCATACTGCTGCCTCTTGGACATGGCTTCGCTGATGGATTGCTGGTGGGATGCATGACTTGGAGGAGCAGGAGCGACAGAGGATGGGTATGATGCACAGCTGCCTTCGGCTGAGGTGCTGGAGCCTTGGCTGGCAGAAATTGGGAGTGGCGTGCCACTTGGTGAGGAAGCAGGCTGGACCACCTCTTCAGAGCCTCAGTTCTCCCAGGCCGCTTTATGGTGACGCATCATATGTTGATGCAGGGTCGTGGTGCCAACATTTGGGCCCTGGCCACGCTTCACCTTCTGCCTACATATCTTGCATGTGGCCATGTTACCCTCCTGCGGATGCTTCAGGAAAAACTGCCACACTGCCGAGTAGCTACTTTTCCCACCAACAGGCCTCACTGATTCACTGCTACTGTCGCCAACTCCAGGAACCCCTGCTCCACTACCTCCCGATAAGGTAGCCTGCCGCGCAGCAGGTGCTCTACCCCGGCCCTGGCCCCGTTTGGCTCCAGGCTTTACAATTGTGCCCCCATGCTGACTGCCAACCATGCTGCTAACACCTTGCTGCCTCAGCTGCTGACTCCGGGGCAACCTGCGCCCCTCTTCTCCTGATGATGACGATGAAGCCCCTTCATCACCCGGCTCCCAAGTGGGATCGGCTTCATCATCATCATCATCATCACCGAGTTGTGGCTGCACGTCAACAGTGTCTGGCGCAGGAGCTGGAATGCTCGCAACACCCACGACACTGTCCACATCACTATTTGTCTGCCTAGCTAAAGAAGCCACCTCCATTTCTTGGCTGGGCAGTAGCTGCTGACTGTCCTCTATCTGATCGTCCTCCTCACTAAAGAGTGGAGCTGAACCCAAAGCACAGGATACGTCGCTGGGGGAGGGAACGGCGTAGGACAGAGGCAATGGGAGGACAGGGACTGCTCTCGGGGCATGCCAACTCAGGGTTGTCTCAGAGGAACCTACCGACCCTAGACTGGGGGTCTCAGATGTAACTTGTGATGATGTTGATGAGCGCGTTAACTAATCTACCATGGCAGATGCGTTACTGGTGGAGACACGACCGCTAGCAGATACTGGCAGATCAGGTCTCTCACCGTGACTTCTGCTGCCTCTCGCTCCTAATCTGCTGCGACCTCTGCCTGCTGAATCTTGGCCTCTGCCACTCCTCTTTGAACATCCTTGCACTTGTCTGCCTGATATTTTTATGTATTTGAAATGCGTAATAGGTACGATAAAAAATGTGTTAACTTTAAAAAGATGAAGCTAAGATAAATAAAGTGAGGAACTGCTTCTCTGCACCAGATACTATGAAAATTGGCAATATGAGATACCCTGCGGCCTAGTGTTTTGACAGCAGACCAAAAACCAATTCAAAATGCAATAGTTTGATTAAGCTGAGGAAGGATGAACAAGCGTATTTAGTATAACAGATAGGGTGCCATGTGGTGGTTTGGGATACCCTGCGGCCTGGTGTATTGACAGCAGGACAAAAACCAATGCAAAATGCAATAGCTTAATAACGCTGATGCTGAACAACGCTTATTTAGTATAACAGATAGGGTGCAACGTGCAGGTTTGGGATAGCCTGCAGCCCGGTGTATTCAAAGCAGACCAAAACCAATTCAAAATGCAATAACTTAATAAAGCTGAGGCTGCAGACGCTTATTTAGTCTAACAGATAGGGTGCCACGTGGTGGTTTGGGATACTCTACGACCTGGTGTATTGACAGCAGGACAAAACCCTATGCCAAATGCAATAGCTTAATAAAGCTGATGCTGAACAACACTTATTTAGTATAACAGATAGGGTGCAACGTGCAGGTTTGGGATACCCTGCAGCCTGGTGTATTGACAGCAGGACAAAAACCAATGAAAAGTGCAATAGCTTAATAAAGCTGATGCTGAACAACGCTTATTTAGTATAACAGATAGGGTGCAACATGGTGGTTTGGGATACCCTGCGGCCTGGTGTATTGACAGCAGGACAAAAAACTATTCAAAATGCAATAACTTAATAAAGCTGAGGCTGTAGACGCTTATTTAGTATAACAGATAGGGTGCCACGTGGTGGTTTGGGATACCCTGCGGCCTGGTGTATTGACAGCAGGACAAAAACCAATTCAAAATGCAATAGCTTAATAAAGCTGATGCTGAACAACGCTTATTTAGTATAACAGGGTGCAACGTGGTGGTTTGGGATACCCTGCGGCCTGGTGTATTGACAGCAGGACAAAAACCAATTCAAAATGCAATAACTTAATAAAGCTGAGGCTGTAGACGCTTATTTAGTATAACAGATAGGGTGCCACATGGTGGTTTGGGATACCCTGCGGCCTGGTGTATTGACAGCAGGACAAAAACCAATGCAAAATGCAATAGCTTAATAAAGCTGATGCTGAACAACGCTTATTTAGTATAACAGATAGGGTGCAACGTGGTGGTTTGGGATACCCTGCGGCCTGGTGTATTTAAAGCAGACCAAAACCAATTCAAAATGCAATAACGTAATAAAGCTGAGGCTGTAGACGCTTATTTAGTCTAACAGATAGGGTGCCACGTGGTGGTGTGGGATACTCTGCGGCCTGGTGTATTGACAGCAGGACAAAAACCTATGCAAAATGCAATAGCTTAATAAAGCTGATGCTGAACAACGCTTATTTAGTATAACAGATAGGGTGCCACGTGGTGGTTTGGGATACCCTGCGACCTGGTGTATTGACAGCAGGACAAAAACCAATGCAAAATGCAATAGCTTAATAAAGCTGATGCTGAGCAACGCTTATTTAGTATAACAGATAGGGTGCAAAGTGCAGGTTTGGGATACCCTGCAGCCTGGTGTATTTAAAGCAGACCAAAACCAATTCAAAATGCAATAACTTAATAAAGCTGAGGCTGTAGACGCTTATTTAGTCTAACAGATAGGGTGCCATGTGGTGGTTTGGGATACTCTGCGGCCTGGTGTATTGACAGCAGGACAAAGACCTATGCAAAATGCAATAGCTTAATAAAGCTGATGCTGAACAACGCTTATTTAGTATAACAGATAGGGTGTCATGTGGTGGTTTGGGATACCCTGCCGCCTGGTGTATTGACTAGAGATGAGCGAACTTTTGAAAAATTCGATTCGACTGATTCGCCGAATTTTCCGACAAAAATCGTTTCGACCCGAATAAATTCGCGACGAATCGCTATTAAAAACGGCTATTTCTGAGCCTCCTAGAGCCTCAATAGGGTTGTAAACCATTCAGCCTTGCTGTAACACGCACAGGATGCGTGCTGGGTTAGTTAAATAATACTTTGAAGAAATATCACATGCAGATCAGAGGCATCGCTAATAGAATCGCAGAGCGGCACAATTGCAGAGAGTTGAAGTGGCATCACTATGAGGGGCAGAAGGAGCCCAAATATACACTGGAGTTGGCCTCAGGAGCCCAAAAATTGGATGAATCACACCCTGGAGTTGGCAGAAGTTGGCAGCAGCAGCAGCAGGAGCCCAAATATACACTGGAGTTGGCTTCAGGAGCCCAAACATTGGATGAATCACACCCTGGAGTTGGCAGAAGTTGGCAGCAGCAGCAGCAGGAGCCCAAATATACACTGGAGTTGGCTTCAGGAGCCCAAAAATTGGATGAATCACACCCTGGAGTTGGCAGAAGTTGGCAGCAGCAGCAGCAGGAGCCCAAATATACACTGGAGTTGGCTTCAGGAGCCCAAAAATTGGATTAATCCCACCCTGGAGTTGGCAGAAGTTGGCAGCAGCAGCAGCAGGAGCCCAAATATACACTGGAGTTGGCCTCAAGAGCCCAAAAATTGGATGAATCACACCCTGGAGTTGGCAGAAGTTGGCAGCAGCAGCAGCAGGAGCCCAAATATACACTGGAGTTGGCCTCAGGAGCCCAAAAATTGGATGAATCACACCCTGGAGTTGGCAGAAGTTGGCAGCAGCAGCAGCAGCAGGAGCCCAAATATACACTGGAGTTGGCTTCAGGAGCCCAAAAATTGGATGAATCACACCCTGGAGTTGGCAGAAGTTGGCAGCAGCAGCAGCAGGAGCCCAAATATACACTGGAGTTGGCCTCAGGAGCCCAAAAATTGGATGAATCACACCCTGGAGTTGGCAGAAGTTGGCAGCAGCAGCAGCAGGAGCCCAAATATACACTGGAGTTGGCTTCAGGAGCCCAAAAATTGGATGAATCACACCCTGGAGTTGGCAGAAGTTGGCAGCAGCAGCAGCAGGAGCCCAAATATACACTGGAGTTGGCCTCAGGAGCCCAAAAATTGGATGAATCACACCCTGGAGTTGGCAGCAGCAGCAGGAGCCCAAACATTACTTTAAAGAGACCCTGGGGTTGGCTTCAGGAGCCCAAAAATTGGATGAATCACACCCTGGAGTTGGCAGAAGTTGGCAGCAGCAGCAGCAGGAGCCCAAATATACACTGGAGTTGGCTTCAGGAGCCCAAAAATTGGATGAATCACACCCTGGAGTTGGCAGGAGTTGACAGTAGCAGCAGCAGGAGCCCAAATATACACTGGAGTTGGCTTCAGGAGCCCAAAAATTGGATGAATCACACCCTGGAGTTGGCAGGAGTTGACAGCAGCAGCAGCAGGAGCCCAAATATACACTGGAGTTGGCTTCAGGAGCCCAAAAATTGGATGAATCACACCCTGGAGTTGGCAGGAGTTGACAGTAGCAGCAGCAGGAGCCCAAATATACACTGGAGTTGGCCTCAGGAGCCCAAAAATTGGATGAATCACACCCTGGAGTTGGCAGGAGTTGACAGCAGCAGCAGCAGGAGCCCAAATATACACTGGAGTTGGCTTCAGGAGCCCAAAAATTGGATGAATCACACCCTGGAGTTGGCAGAAGTTGGCAGCAGCAGCAGCAGGAGCCCAAATATACACTGGAGTTGGCCTCAGGAGCCGAAAAATTGGATGAATCACACCCTGGAGTTGGCAGCAGCAGCAGGAGCCCAAACATTACTTTAAAGAGACCCTGGGGTTGGCTTCAGGAGCCCAAAAATTGGATGAATCACACCCTGGAGTTGGCATGAGTTGACAGCAGCAGCAGGATGAATCACACCCTGGAGTTGGCAGAAGTTGGCAGCAGCAGCAGCAGGAGCCCAAATATACACTGGAGTTGGCTTCAGGAGCCCAAAAATTGGATGAATCACACCCTGGAGTTGGCAGAAGTTGGCAGCAGCAGGAGCCCAAATATACACTGGAGTTGGCCTCAGGAGCCCAAAAATTGGATGAATCACACCCTGGAGTTGGCAGAAGTTGGCAGCAGCAGCAGCAGGAGCCCAAATATACACTGGAGTTGGCTTCAGGAGCCCAAAAATTGGATGAATCACACCCTGGAGTTGGCAGAAGTTGGCAGCAGCAGCAGCAGGAGCCCAAATATACACTGGAGTTGGCCTCAGGAGCCCAAAAATTGGATGAATCACACCCTGGAGTTGGCAGCAGCAGCAGGAGCCCAAACATTACTTTAAAGAGACCCTGGGGTTGGCTTCAGGAGCCCAAAAATTGGATGAATCACACCCTGGAGTTGGCAGAAGTTGGCAGCAGCAGCAGCAGGAGCCCAAATATACACTGGAGTTGGCTTCAGGAGCCCAAAAATTGGATGAATCACACCCTGGAGTTGGCAGGAGTTGACAGTAGCAGCAGCAGGAGCCCAAATATACACTGGAGTTGGCTTCAGGAGCCCAAAAATTGGATGAATCACACCCTGGAGTTGGCAGGAGTTGACAGCAGCAGCAGCAGGAGCCCAAATATACACTGGAGTTGGCTTCAGGAGCCCAAAAATTGGATGAATCACACCCTGGAGTTGGCAGGAGTTGACAGTAGCAGCAGCAGGAGCCCAAATATACACTGGAGTTGGCCTCAGGAGCCCAAAAATTGGATGAATCACACCCTGGAGTTGGCAGGAGTTGACAGCAGCAGCAGCAGGAGCCCAAATATACACTGGAGTTGGCTTCAGGAGCCCAAAAATTGGATGAATCACACCCTGGAGTTGGCAGAAGTTGGCAGCAGCAGCAGCAGGAGCCCAAATATACACTGGAGTTGGCCTCAGGAGCCCAAAAATTGGATGAATCACACCCTGGAGTTGGCAGCAGCAGGAGCCCAAACATTACTTTAAAGAGACCCTGGGGTTGGCTTCAGGAGCCCAAAAATTGGATGAATCACACCCTGGAGTTGGCAGAAGTTGGCAGCAGCAGCAGCAGGAGCCCAAATATACACTGGAGTTGGCTTCAGGAGCCCAAAAATTGGATGAATCACACCCTGGAGTTGGCAGGAGTTGACAGTAGCAGCAGCAGGAGCCCAAATATACACTGGAGTTGGCTTCAGGAGCCCAAAAATTGGATGAATCACACCCTGGAGTTGGCAGGAGTTGACAGTAGCAGCAGCAGGAGCCCAAATATACACTGGAGTTGGCTTCAGGAGCCCAAAAATTGGATGAATCACACCCTGGAGTTGGCAGGAGTTGGCAGTAGCAGCAGCAGGAGCCCAAATATACACTGGAGTTGGCTTCAGGAGCCCAAAAATTGGATGAATCACACCCTGGAGTTGGCAGAAGTTGGCAGCAGCAGCAGCAGGAGCCCAAATATACACTGGATTTGGCCTCAGGAGCCCAAAAATTGGATGAATCACACCCTGGAGTTGGCAGCAGCAGCAGGAGCCCAAACATTACTTTAAAGAGACCCTGGGGTTGGCTTCAGGAGCCCAAAAATTGGATGAATCACACCCTGGAGTTGGCAGAAGTTGGCAGCAGCAGCAGCAGGAGCCCAAATATACACTGGAGTTGGCCTCAGGAGCCCAAAAATTGGATGAATCACACCCTGGAGTTGGCAGGAGTTGACAGTAGCAGCAGCAGGAGCCCAAATATACACTGGAGTTGGCTTCAGGAGCCCAAAAATTGGATGAATCACACCCTGGAGTTGGCAGGAGTTGACAGTAGCAGCAGCAGGAGCCCAAATATACACTGGAGTTGGCTTCAGGAGCCCAAAAGTTGGATGAATCACACCCTGGAGTTGGCAGGAGTTGACAGTAGCAGCAGCAGGAGCCCAAATATACACTGGAGTTGGCTTCAGGAGCCCAAAAATTGGATGAATCACACCCTGGAGTTGGCAGGAGTTGACAGCAGCAGCAGCAGGAGCCCAAATATACACTGGAGTTGGCCTCAGGAGCCCAAAAATTGGATGAATCACACCCTGGAGTTGGCAGGAGTTGACAGCAGCAGCAACAGGAGCCCAAATATACACTGGAGTTGGCTTCAGGAGCCCAAAAATTGGATGAATCACACCCTGGAGTTGGCAGAAGTTGGCAGCAGCAGCAGCAGGAGCCCAAATATACACTGGAGTTGGCCTCAGGAGCCAAAAAATTGGATGAATCACACCCTGGAGTTGGCAGCAGCAGCAGGAGCCCAAACATTACTTTAAAGAGACCCTGGGGTTGGCTTCAGGAGCCCAAAAATTGGATGAATCACACCCTGGAGTTGGCAGGAGTTGACAGCAGCAGCAGCAGGAGCCCAAATATACACTGGAGTTGGCCTCAGGAGCCCAAAAATTGGATGAATCACACCCTGGAGTTGGCAGAAGTTGGCAGCAGCAGCAGCAGGAGCCCAAATATACACTGGAGTTGGCCTCAGGAGCCCAAAAATTGGATGAATCACACCCTGGAGTTGGCAGCAGCAGCAGGAGCCCAAACATTACTTTAAAGAGACCCTGGGGTTGGCTTCAGGAGCCCAAAAATTGGATGAATCACACCCTGGAGTTGGCAGAAGTTGGCAGCAGCAGCAGCAGGAGCCCAAATATACACTGGAGTTGGCTTCAGGAGCCCAAAAATTGGATGAATCACACCCTGGAGTTGGCAGGAGTTGACAGTAGCAGCAGCAGGAGCCCAAATATACACTGGAGTTGGCTTCAGGAGCCCAAAAATTGGATGAATCACACCCTGGAGTTGGCAGGAGTTGACAGCAGCAGCAGCAGGAGCCCAAATATACACTGGAGTTGGCTTCAGGAGCCCAAAAATTGGATGAATCACACCCTGGAGTTGGCAGGAGTTGACAGTAGCAGCAGCAGGAGCCCAAATATACACTGGAGTTGGCCTCAGGAGCCCAAAAATTGGATGAATCACACCCTGGAGTTGGCAGGAGTTGACAGCAGCAGCAGCAGGAGCCCAAATATACACTGGAGTTGGCTTCAGGAGCCCAAAAATTGGATGAATCACACCCTGGAGTTGGCAGAAGTTGGCAGCAGCAGCAGCAGGAGCCCAAATATACACTGGAGTTGGCCTCAGGAGCCCAAAAATTGGATGAATCACACCCTGGAGTTGGCAGCAGCAGGAGCCCAAACATTACTTTAAAGAGACCCTGGGGTTGGCTTCAGGAGCCCAAAAATTGGATGAATCACACCCTGGAGTTGGCAGAAGTTGGCAGCAGCAGCAGCAGGAGCCCAAATATACACTGGAGTTGGCTTCAGGAGCCCAAAAATTGGATGAATCACACCCTGGAGTTGGCAGGAGTTGACAGTAGCAGCAGCAGGAGCCCAAATATACACTGGAGTTGGCTTCAGGAGCCCAAAAATTGGATGAATCACACCCTGGAGTTGGCAGGAGTTGACAGTAGCAGCAGCAGGAGCCCAAATATACACTGGAGTTGGCTTCAGGAGCCCAAAAATTGGATGAATCACACCCTGGAGTTGGCAGGAGTTGGCAGTAGCAGCAGCAGGAGCCCAAATATACACTGGAGTTGGCTTCAGGAGCCCAAAAATTGGATGAATCACACCCTGGAGTTGGCAGAAGTTGGCAGCAGCAGCAGCAGGAGCCCAAATATACACTGGAGTTGGCCTCAGGAGCCCAAAAATTGGATGAATCACACCCTGGAGTTGGCAGCAGCAGCAGGAGCCCAAACATTACTTTAAAGAGACCCTGGGGTTGGCTTCAGGAGCCCAAAAATTGGATGAATCACACCCTGGAGTTGGCAGAAGTTGGCAGCAGCAGCAGCAGGAGCCCAAATATACACTGGAGTTGGCCTCAGGAGCCCAAAAATTGGATGAATCACACCCTGGAGTTGGCAGGAGTTGACAGTAGCAGCAGCAGGAGCCCAAATATACACTGGAGTTGGCTTCAGGAGCCCAAAAATTGGATGAATCACACCCTGGAGTTGGCAGGAGTTGACAGTAGCAGCAGCAGGAGCCCAAATATACACTGGAGTTGGCTTCAGGAGCCCAAAAGTTGGATGAATCACACCCTGGAGTTGGCAGGAGTTGACAGTAGCAGCAGCAGGAGCCCAAATATACACTGGAGTTGGCTTCAGGAGCCCAAAAATTGGATGAATCACACCCTGGAGTTGGCAGGAGTTGACAGCAGCAGCAGCAGCAGGAGCCCAAATATACACTGGAGTTGGCCTCAGGAGCCCAAAAATTGGATGAATCACACCCTGGAGTTGGCAGGAGTTGACAGTAGCAGCAGCAGGAGCCCAAATATACACTGGAGTTGGCTTCAGGAGCCCAAAAATTGGATGAATCACACCCTGGAGTTGGCAGAAGTTGGCAGCAGCAGCAGCAGGAGCCCAAATATACACTGGAGTTGGCTTCAGGAGCCCAAAAATTGGATGAATCACACCCTGGAGTTGGCAGAAGTTGGCAGCAGCAGCAGCAGGAGCCCAAATATACACTGGAGTTGGCCTCAGGAGCCCAAAAATTGGATGAATCACACCCTGGAGTTGGCAGCAGCAGCAGGAGCCCAAACATTACTTTAAAGAGACCCTGGGGTTGGCTTCAGGAGCCCAAAAATTGGATGAATCACACCCTGGAGTTGGCAGAAGTTGGCAGCAGCAGCAGCAGGAGCCCAAATATACACTGGAGTTGGCTTCAGGAGCCCAAAAATTGGATGAATCACACCCTGGAGTTGGCAGGAGTTGACAGTAGCAGCAGCAGGAGCCCAAATATACACTGGAGTTGGCCTCAGGAGCCCAAAAATTGGATGAATCACACCCTGGAGTTGGCAGGAGTTGACAGCAGCAGCAGCAGGAGCCCAAATATACACTGGAGTTGGCTTCAGGAGCCCAAAAATTGGATGAATCACACCCTGGAGTTGGCAGAAGTTGGCAGCAGCAGCAGCAGGAGCCCAAATATACACTGGAGTTGGCCTCAGGAGCCAAAAAATTGGATGAATCACACCCTGGAGTTGGCAGCAGCAGCAGGAGCCCAAACATTACTTTAAAGAGACCCTGGGGTTGGCTTCAGGAGCCCAAAAATTGGATGAATCACACCCTGGAGTTGGCAGGAGTTGACAGCAGCAGCAGCAGGAGCCCAAATATACACTGGAGTTGGCCTCAGGAGCCCAAAAATTGGATGAATCACACCCTGGAGTTGGCAGAAGTTGGCAGCAGCAGCAGCAGGAGCCCAAATATACACTGGAGTTGGCTTCAGGAGCCCAAAAATTGGATGAATCACACCCTGGAGTTGGCAGGAGTTGACAGTAGCAGCAGCAGGAGCCCAAAAAATGGCCTAAAGACATAAATATGTTTTGCACCATTTGGAAAGTGTAAAACGTGGCACCATGCTGAATCTAGTCGCATGCATCAGGCATTGGTGGGTGGAAATCCTGGCTGATCCATCCCTGATTCATTTTGACAAAGGTGAGTCTCTCCACATTTTTAGTTGACAGACGAGTTCTCCTCGCCGTAACTATGGCCCCCGCCGCACTAAACACCCGCTTAGATGGCACGCTACTTGCCGGGCAGGACAGCTTTTCCAGGGCAAACTCTGCTAGTTGCGGCCACAAATCAAGTTTGGCTGCCCAGAAGTCCAGCGGATCCTCAAGGTGTGTTGGCATGGTCATGTCAAAGTATGACATGACCTGCTGGTTCAGGTCCTGCTCCAGGTCTTCCTGCTGCTCATGAGTAGCCTCACTATGCGGGTGTAGAAAGCTACTCATTAGCGACTGAAGACTGAGGCTGCTACTGCTGATGGAGCTTCTGCTGCTGCTGCTGCCAACCCCCCCAGCGGCCATGGCAGTGGAAGGTGAGCGCAGAGGTCCCCTCGAGTCAGACCTGCGAGAGTATGGACCATGGCGCAGATAGGCATCGGCCAACTGCCTACGTAGAATGTCTTTGTAGTAGTTGAGTTTGTCCTCCCTCTCGGTGGGTTTAAAAAATGCCCCCATTTTGTGCCGGAAGCGAGGGTCCAATAAGGTGGACAGCCAGAAGTCATCCCGCCGACAGATGGAAACAATTCTGGGGTCACTACGCAAGCATGTGAGCATGCTTCGTGCCATTTGCGCAAGTGACTCGGATGGACTACCTGTCTCCATCTCCACTGCATACTGCCACGGTGTGCCCGGGTCCTCTGTCTCTCCTTCCTCAAAAACCTCTAGCTCCTCTGGCTGCTCCTGCTCCTCCTCTCCTGTCCGCTGACTAGATAAACCAGCCATTTCGCCAAGCCTAAACTGTGTTTCGCTGGGCAACTCCTCCTCCTCCTCTTCCTCCTCCTCCTCCTCCAGTTCAGCTCCAACGGGGTTCATGTGGCCGTAAGATGTAAACGCCATGTCTCCAGTGCCCTGACCAGCCATGGTTTCCAACATGTGCTGTAGTACATGAAGCAGTGGAATCACGTCGTTCATCCCGTAATCCTGCCGACTGACAAATAAAGTGGCTTCCTCAAAGGGCCTGAGCAAACGGCAGGTGTCACGTATGAGCTGCCACTGGTTGACATTGAAGTTACACAGGGGAGTCCCCCTATCTGCTTGGATCATCAGGAAATCCGTGATGGCTTTTCTCTGTTCATATAATCGGTCCAACATGTGAAGGGTGGAATTCCAACGGGTGGAAACATCGCAAATCTGACTATGTTGGGGGATACCATTCTGACGCTGTAGCTCAAGAAGGGTGTGTTTGGCGGTGTAGGAGTGGCTGAAGTGCATGCAAAGTTTCCGTGAAGTTGTTAGGATGTCCTGCAGATGGGGGGAACACTTCAGAAACCGCTTGACAACCAGATTGAAG
Organism: Gastrophryne carolinensis; assembly: GCA_027917425.1. Taxonomy (NCBI): domain Eukaryota; kingdom Metazoa; phylum Chordata; class Amphibia; order Anura; family Microhylidae; genus Gastrophryne; species Gastrophryne carolinensis. The sequence goes on from CM051237.1 coordinate 201,810,228, forward strand.
ACGTGAGCCATGCAGGGGGCATGGGTCAGGCTTCCTTGGCGCAGCGCAGACAAAATGTTCTTCCCATTGTCGGTAACCATGATTCCCATTTTAAGTTTTCTCGGAGTAAGCCATGTTTGGATTTCCTGATGAATACATTTAAGCAGTTCCTCCCCTGTGTGACTCCGTTCGCCAAGACAAACCATGTGAAGGACTGCGTGACACCTCCGTGCCCTGCACACATGGTAGACTGGAGGGGCACTGAGACTTGAGCCTACAGTGGAGGGTGAGGAGATGGCGGAGGATGAGGAGGCCGAGTCGCACGGTGTCACAGGCCCAATGGGCAGAGAGCGCGGAGGCCGAAGCGGCGTGACCTGTCCAAGTTGCTGCTGCAAAGGGACCACATTCACCCAGTGGGCCGTAAACGACATGTACTGCCCCTGACCGTAGTTACAGCTCCAGATGTCGGCGCTGCCATGTATTTTGCTACACACCGACAGGCTCAAGGACTGGCCCACCTTCTGTTCAACAAAAGTGTGCAGCGCTGGTACTGCCTTCTTGGCAAAGAAATGACGGCTTGGGACTCTCCACCTCGGCTCGGCACAAGCCATCAGTTCTCTGAAAGGTGCAGATTCCACCACCTGAAAAGGGAGCGACTGCAGCACCAGCAACTTGGACAGGAGCACATTCAGCTTCTGCGCCGTAGGATGAGTGGGCGCATACTGCTGTCTCTTGGACATGGCTTCGCTGATGGATTGATGGCGGGATGCATGACTTGGAGGAGGAGGAGCAGGAGCGACAGAGGATGGGTATGACGCACAGCTGCCTTCGGCTGAGGTGCTGGAGCCTTGGCTGGCAGAAATTGGGAGCTCACTTGGTGAGGAAGCAGACTGGACCACCCCTTGGGAGCCTCGGTTCTCCCAGGTCGTTTTATGGTGACGCATCATATGTTGACGCAGGGCCGTGGTGCCAACATTTGGACCCTGGCCACGCTTCACCTTTTGCCTACATATCTTGCATGTGGCCATGTTACCCTCCTGCGGATGCCTCAGGAAAAACTGCCACACTGCCGAGTAGCTACTTTTCCCACCCCCTGGCCTCACTGATTCACTGCTGCTGTTGCCAACTCCAGGAACCCCTGCTCCACTACCTCCCGATAAGGTAGACTGCCGCACAGCAGGTGCTCTACCCCGGCCCCGGCCGGCTCCAGCCTTTGGAATTGTGCCCCCATGCTGACTGCTACCACCTTGCTGCCTCAGCTGCTGACTCCGGGGCAACCTGCGCCCCTCTTCTCCTGATGATGACGATGAAGCCCCTTCATCACCCGGCTCCCAAGTGCGATCGGCTTCATCGTCATCATCATCATCACCGAGTTGTGGCTGTACGTCACTGATGTTCGTGGATTCGTCAACAGTGTCTGGCGCAGGAGCTGGAACGCTCGCAGCACCCACGACACTGTCCACATCACTATCTGTCTGCCTAGCTAGAGAAGCCACCTCCATTTCTTGGCTGGGCAGTAGCTGCTGACTGTCCTCTATCTGATGGTCCTCCTCACTAAAGAGTGGAGCTGAACCCAAAGCATAGGATACGTCGCTGGGGGAGGGAACGGCGTAGGACAGAGGCAATGGGAGGACAGGGACTGCTCTCGGGGCATGCCAACTCAGGGTTGTGTCAGAGGAACCTACCGACCCTAGACTGGGGGTCTCAGACGTAAGTTGTGATGATGTTGTTGATGAGCGCGTCAACCAATCTACCACGGCAGATGCGTTACTGGTGGAGACCCGACCGCTAGCAGATACTGGCAGATTAGGTCTCTCAGCGTGACTCCTGCTGCTACTGGCCCCCAGTCTGATGCGAGCTCTGCCTGCGGAATCTTGGCCTCTGCCACTCCTCTTTTCACTTCCAGGCACTTGTCTGCCCGACATAGTCTAACTGGCGTGGGAGTAGGTGATATTTTAAGATCCCCCGGGCAGCGGTGGGTCTATATGAAACAGAATATAATGCACACCAAAAGTGAGCAGTAACACTCAGCCTCCAACAGGCCTGCTTAGTGTAAATAAGAGAGCTGCTTAGTGTAAATAAAGAGGGGTATGCTATGTTACAGAATGGGATGCCTCAACAGAAGTGCACCTGGCAGGCAGCAGTAAGCCTATGCCCAGCAAAAGTGTCTTATAATATAAATATAATAAGAGCAAATGCTTATATGGTCTTAAACAGAGGCACCTTTAGTCACAGAATGGGATGCCCCCAAAAAAGATCCAGTAGTACTATGCCCAGCAAAAGTGTCTTTATCAGGCTAATTTCAAATATGATAAGAGCAAATGCTTATATGGTCTTAAACAGAGGCTGCTTTAGTCACAGAATGGGATGCCCTGGCAGGGACAAGTAGTGCTATGCCCAGCAAAAGTGTCTTTATCAGGCTAATTTCAAATATGATAAGAGCAAATGCTTATACGGTCTTAAACAGAGGCTGCTGTAGTCACAGAATGGGATGCCCCAACAGAAGTGGACCTGGCAGGGTCCAGTAGTGCTATGCCCAGCAAAAGTGTCTTTATCAGGCCTAATTTCAAATATGATAAGAGCAAATGCTTATATGGTCTTAAACAGAGGCTGCTTTAGTCACAGAATGGGATGCCCCAACAGGAATGGACCTGGCAGGGTCCAGTAGTGCTTTGCCCAGCAAAAGTGTCTTTATCAGGCCTAATTTCAAATATGATAAGAGCAAATGGTTATATGGTCTTAAACAGAGGCTGCTTTAGTCACAGAATGGGATGCCCCAACAGAAGTGGACCTGGCAGGGTCCAGTAGTGCTATGCCCAGCAAAAGTGTCTTTATCAGGCCTAATTTCAAATATGATAAGAGCAAATGGTTATATGGTCTTAAACAGAGGCTGCTTTAGTCACAGAATGGGATGCCCCCCAAAAAAGATCCAGTAGTACTATGCCCAGCAAAAGTGTCTTTATCAGGCCTAATTTCAAATATGATAAGTGAAAATGGTTATACGGTCTTAAACAGAGGCTGCTGTAGTCACAGAATGGGATGCCCCAACAGAAGTGGACCTGGCAGGGTCCAGTAGTGCTATGCCCAGCAAAAGTGTCTTTATCAGGCCTAATTTCAAATATGATAAGAGCAAATGGTTATATGGTCTTAAACAGAGGCTGCTTTAGTCACAGAATGGGATGCCCCAACAGGAATGGACCTGGCAGGGTCCAGTAGTGCTTTGCCCAGCAAAAGTGTCTTTATCAGGCCTAATTTCAAATATGATAAGTGAAAATGGTTATACGGTCTTAAACAGAGGCTGCTGTAGTCACAGAATGGGATGCCCCAACAGAAGTGGACCTGGCAGGGTCCAGTAGTGCTATGCCCAGCAAAAGTGTCTTTATCAGGCCTAATTTCAAATATGATAAGAGCAAATGGTTATATGGTCTTAAACAGAGGCTGCTTTAGTCACAGAATGGGATGCCCCAACAGGAATGGACCTGGCAGGGTCCAGTAGTGCTTTGCCCAGCAAAAGTGTCTTTATCAGGCCTAATTTCAAATATGATAAGTGAAAATGGTTATACGGTCTTAAACAGAGGCTGCTGTAGTCACAGAATGGGATGCCCCAACAGAAGTGGACCTGGCAGGGTCCAGTAGTGCTATGCCCAGCAAAAGTGTCTTTATCAGGCCTAATTTCAAATATGATAAGAGCAAATGGTTATATGGTCTTAAACAGAGGCTGCTTTAGTCACAGAATGGGATGCCCCAACAGAAGTGGACCTGGCAGGGTCCAGTAGTGCTATGCCCAGCAAAAGTGTCTTTATCAGGCCTAATTTCAAATATGATAAGAGCAAATGGTTATATGGTCTTAAACAGAGGCTGCTTTAGTCACAGAATGGGATGCCCCAACAGGAATGGACCTGGCAGGGTCCAGTAGTGCTTTGCCCAGCAAAAGTGTCTTTATCAGGCCTAATTTCAAATATGATAAGTGAAAATGGTTATATGGTCTTAAACAGAGGCTGCTTTAGTCACAGAATGGGATGCCCCCCAAAAAAGATGCAGTAGTACTATGCCCAGCAAAAGTGTCTTTATCAGGCTAATTTCAAATATGATAAGAGCAAATGCTTATATGGTCTTAAACAGAGGCTGCTTTAGTCACAGAATGGGATGCCCCCCAAAAAAGATCCAGTAGTACTATGCCCAGCAAAAGTGTCTTTATCAGGCTAATTTCAAATATGATAAGAGCAAATGCTTATATGGTCTTAAACAGAGGCTGCTTTAGTCACAGAATGGGATGCCCCCCAAAAAAGATGCAGTAGTACTATGCCCAGCAAAAGTGTCTTTATCAGGCTAATTTCAAATATGATAAGAGCAAATGCTTATATGGTCTTAAACAGAGGCTGCTTTAGTCACAGAATGGGATGCCCCCCAAAAAAGATGCAGTAGTACTATGCCCAGCAAAAGTGTCTTTATCAGGCTAATTTCAAATATGATAAGAGCAAATGCTTATATGGTCTTAAACAGAGGCTGCTTTAGTCACAGAATGGGATGCCCCCCAAAAAAGATCCAGTAGTACTATGCCCAGCAAAAGTGTCTTTATCAGGCTAATTTCAAATATGATAAGAGCAAATGCTTATATGGTCTTAAACAGAGGCTGCTTTAGTCACAGAATGGGATGCCCCCCAAAAAAGATGCAGTAGTACTATGCCCAGCAAAAGTGTCTTTATCAGGCTAATTTCAAATATGATAGGAGCAAATGCTTATATGGTCTTAAACAGAGGCTGCTTTAGTCACAGAATGGGATGCCCCCCAAAAAAGATGCAGTAGTACTATGCCCAGCAAAAGTGTCTTTATCAGGCTAATTTCAAATATGATAAGAGCAAATGCTTATATGGTCTTAAACAGAGGCTGCTTTAGTCACAGAATGGGATGCCCCCCAAAAAAGATGCAGTAGTACTATGCCCAGCAAAAGTGTCTTTATCAGGCTAATTTCAAATATGATAAGAGCAAATGCTTATATGGTCTTAAACAGAGGCTGCTTTAGTCACAGAATGGGATGCCCCCCAAAAAAGATGCAGTAGTACTATGCCCAGCAAAAGTGTCTTTATCAGGCTAATTTCAAATATGATAAGAGCAAATGCTTATATGGTCTTAAACAGAGGCTGCTTTAGTCACAGAATGGGATGCCCCCCAAAAAAGATGCAGTAGTACTATGCCCAGCAAAAGTGTCTTTATCAGGCTAATTTCAAATATGATAAGAGCAAATGCTTATATGGTCTTAAACAGAGGCTGCTTTAGTCACAGAATGGGATGCCCCCCAAAAAAGATGCAGTAGTACTATGCCCAGCAAAAGTGTCTTTATCAGGCTAATTTCAAATATGATAAGAGCAAATGCTTATATGGTCTTAAACAGAGGCTGCTTTAGTCACAGAATGGGATGCCCCCCAAAAAAGATCCAGTAGTACTATGCCCAGCAAAAGTGTCTTTATCAGGCTAATTTCAAATATGATAAGAGCAAATGCTTATATGGTCTTAAACAGAGGCTGCTTTAGTCACAGAATGGGATGCCCCCCAAAAAAGATCCAGTAGTACTATGCCCAGCAAAAGTGTCTTTATCAGGCTAATTTCAAATATGATAAGAGCAAATGCTTATATGGTCTTAAACAGAGGCTGCTTTAGTCACAGAATGGGATGCCCCCCAAAAAAGATGCAGTAGTACTATGCCCAGCAAAAGTGTCTTTATCAGGCTAATTTCAAATATGATAAGAGCAAATGCTTATATGGTCTTAAACAGAGGCTGCTTTAGTCACAGAATGGGATGCCCCCCAAAAAAGATGCAGTAGTACTATGCCCAGCAAAAGTGTCTTTATCAGGCTAATTTCAAATATGATAAGAGCAAATGCTTATATGGTCTTAAACAGAGGCTGCTTTAGTCACAGAATGGGATGCCCCCCAAAAAAGATGCAGTAGTACTATGCCCAGCAAAAGTGTCTTTATCAGGCTAATTTCAAATATGATAAGAGCAAATGCTTATATGGTCTTAAACAGAGGCTGCTTTAGTCACAGAATGGGATGCCCCCCAAAAAAGATGCAGTAGTACTATGCCCAGCAAAAGTGTCTTTATCAGGCTAATTTCAAATATGATAAGAGCAAATGCTTATATGGTCTTAAACAGAGGCTGCTTTAGTCACAGAATGGGATGCCCCCCAAAAAAGATGCAGTAGTACTATGCCCAGCAAAAGTGTCTTTATCAGGCTAATTTCAAATATGATAAGAGCAAATGCTTATATGGTCTTAAACAGAGGCTGCTTTAGTCACAGAATGGGATGCCCCCCAAAAAAGATGCAGTAGTACTATGCCCAGCAAAAGTGTCTTTATCAGGCTAATTTCAAATATGATAAGAGCAAATGCTTATATGGTCTTAAACAGAGGCTGCTTTAGTCACAGAATGGGATGCCCCCCAAAAAAGATGCAGTAGTACTATGCCCAGCAAAAGTGTCTTTATCAGGCTAATTTCAAATATGATAAGAGCAAATGCTTATATGGTCTTAAACAGAGGCTGCTTTAGTCACAGAATGGGATGCCCCCCAAAAAAGATGCAGTAGTACTATGCCCAGCAAAAGTGTCTTTATCAGGCTAATTTCAAATATGATAAGAGCAAATGCTTATATGGTCTTAAACAGAGGCTGCTTTAGTCACAGAAGGGGATGCCCCCCAAAAAAGATGCAGTAGTACTATGCCCAGCAAAAGTGTCTTTATCAGGCTAATTTCAAATATGATAAGAGCAAATGCTTATATGGTCTTAAACAGAGGCTGCTTTAGTCACAGAATGGGATGCCCCCCAAAAAAGATGCAGTAGTACTATGCCCAGCAAAAGTGTATTTATCAGGCTAATTTCAAATATGATAAGAGCAAATGCTTATATGGTCTTAAACAGAGGCTGCTTTAGTCACAGAATGGGATGCCCCCCAAAAAAGATGCAGTAGTACTATGCCCAGCAAAAGTGTCTTTATCAGGCTAATTTCAAATATGATAAGAGCAAATGCTTATATGGTCTTAAACAGAGGCTGCTTTAGTCACAGAATGGGATGCCCCCCAAAAAAGATGCAGTAGTACTTTGCCCAGCAAAAGTGTCTTTATCAGGCTAATTTCAAATATGATAAGAGCAAATGCTTATATGGTCTTAAACAGAGGCTGCTTTAGTCACAGAATGGGATGCCCCCCAAAAAAGATGCAGTAGTACTATGCCCAGCAAAAGTGTCTTTATCAGGCTAATTTCAAATATGATAAGAGCAAATGCTTATATGGTCTTAAACAGAGGCTGCTTTAGTCACAGAATGGGATGCCCCCCAAAAAAGATCCAGTAGTACTATGCCCAGCAAAAGTGTCTTTATCAGGCTAATTTCAAATATGATAAGAGCAAATGCTTATATGGTCTTAAACAGAGGCTGCTGTAGTCACAGAATGGGATGCCCCCCAAAAAAGATGCAGTAGTACTATGCCCAGCAAAAGTGTCTTTATCAGGCTAATTTCAAATATGATAAGAGCAAATGCTTATATGGTCTTAAACAGAGGCTGCTTTAGTCACAGAATGGGATGCCCCCCAAAAAAGATGCAGTAGTACTATGCCCAGCAAAAGTGTCTTTATCAGGCTAATTTCAAATATGATAAGAGCAAATGCTTATATGGTCTTAAACAGAGGCTGCTTTAGTCACAGAATGGGATGCCCCCCAAAAAAGATCCAGTAGTACTATGCCCAGCAAAAGTGTCTTTATCAGGCTAATTTCAAATATCATAAGAGCAAATGCTTATATGGTCTTAAACAGAGGCTGCTTTAGTCACAGAATGGGATGCCCCCCAAAAAAGATGCAGTAGTACTATGCCCAGCAAAAGTGTCTTTATCAGGCTAATTTCAAATATGATAAGAGCAAATGCTTATATGGTCTTAAACAGAGGCTGCTTTAGTCACAGAATGGGATGCCCCCCAAAAAAGATCCAGTAGTACTATGCCCAGCAAAAGTGTCTTTATCAGGCTAATTTCAAATATGATAAGAGCAAATGCTTATATGGTCTTAAACAGAGGCTGCTTTAGTCACAGAATGGGATGCCCCCCAAAAAAGATCCAGTAGTACTATGCCCAGCAAAAGTGTCTTTATCAGGCTAATTTCAAATATGATAAGAGCAAATGCTTATATGGTCTTAAACAGAGGCTGCTTTAGTCACAGAATGGGATGCCCCCCAAAAAAGATGCAGTAGTACTATGCCCAGCAAAAGTGTCTTTATCAGGCTAATTTCAAATATGATAAGAGCAAATGCTTATATGGTCTTAAACAGAGGCTGCTTTAGTCACAGAATGGGATGCCCCCCAAAAAAGATGCAGTAGTACTATGCCCAGCAAAAGTGTCTTTATCAGGCTAATTTCAAATATGATAAGAGCAAATGCTTATATGGTCTTAAACAGAGGCTGCTTTAGTCACAGAATGGGATGCCCCCCAAAAAAGATGCAGTAGTACTATGCCCAGCAAAAGTGTCTTTATCAGGCTAATTTCAAATATGATAAGAGCAAATGCTTATATGGTCTTAAACAGAGGCTGCTTTAGTCACAGAATGGGATGCCCCCCAAAAAAGATGCAGTAGTACTATGCCCAGCAAAAGTGTCTTTATCAGGCTAATTTCAAATATGATAAGAGCAAATGCTTATATGGTCTTAAACAGAGGCTGCTTTAGTCACAGAATGGGATGCCCCCCAAAAAAGATGCAGTAGTACTATGCCCAGCAAAAGTGTCTTTATCAGGCTAATTTCAAATATGATAAGAGCAAATGCTTATATGGTCTTAAACAGAGGCTGCTTTAGTCACAGAATGGGATGCCCCCCAAAAAAGATGCAGTAGTACTATGCCCAGCAAAAGTGTCTTTATCAGGCTAATTTCAAATATGATAAGAGCAAATGCTTATATGGTCTTAAACAGAGGCTGCTTTAGTCACAGAATGGGATGCCCCCCAAAAAAGATGCAGTAGTACTATGCCCAGCAAAAGTGTCTTTATCAGGCTAATTTCAAATATGATAAGAGCAAATGCTTATATGGTCTTAAACAGAGGCTGCTTTAGTCACAGAATGGGATGCCCCCCAAAAAAGATGCAGTAGTACTATGCCCAGCAAAAGTGTCTTTATCAGGCTAATTTCAAATATGATAAGAGCAAATGCTTATATGGTCTTAAACAGAGGCTGCTTTAGTCACAGAAGGGGATGCCCCCCAAAAAAGATGCAGTAGTACTATGCCCAGCAAAAGTGTCTTTATCAGGCTAATTTCAAATATGATAAGAGCAAATGCTTATATGGTCTTAAACAGAGGCTGCTTTAGTCACAGAATGGGATGCCCCCCAAAAAAGATGCAGTAGTACTATGCCCAGCAAAAGTGTATTTATCAGGCTAATTTCAAATATGATAAGAGCAAATGCTTATATGGTCTTAAACAGAGGCTGCTTTAGTCACAGAATGGGATGCCCCCCAAAAAAGATGCAGTAGTACTATGCCCAGCAAAAGTGTCTTTATCAGGCTAATTTCAAATATGATAAGAGCAAATGCTTATATGGTCTTAAACAGAGGCTGCTTTAGTCACAGAATGGGATGCCCCCCAAAAAAGATGCAGTAGTACTTTGCCCAGCAAAAGTGTCTTTATCAGGCTAATTTCAAATATGATAAGAGCAAATGCTTATATGGTCTTAAACAGAGGCTGCTTTAGTCACAGAATGGGATGCCCCCCAAAAAAGATGCAGTAGTACTATGCCCAGCAAAAGTGTCTTTATCAGGCTAATTTCAAATATGATAAGAGCAAATGCTTATATGGTCTTAAACAGAGGCTGCTTTAGTCACAGAATGGGATGCCCCCCAAAAAAGATCCAGTAGTACTATGCCCAGCAAAAGTGTCTTTATCAGGCTAATTTCAAATATGATAAGAGCAAATGCTTATATGGTCTTAAACAGAGGCTGCTGTAGTCACAGAATGGGATGCCCCCCAAAAAAGATGCAGTAGTACTATGCCCAGCAAAAGTGTCTTTATCAGGCTAATTTCAAATATGATAAGAGCAAATGCTTATATGGTCTTAAACAGAGGCTGCTTTAGTCACAGAATGGGATGCCCCCCAAAAAAGATGCAGTAGTACTATGCCCAGCAAAAGTGTCTTTATCAGGCTAATTTCAAATATGATAAGAGCAAATGCTTATATGGTCTTAAACAGAGGCTGCTTTAGTCACAGAATGGGATGCCCCCCAAAAAAGATCCAGTAGTACTATGCCCAGCAAAAGTGTCTTTATCAGGCTAATTTCAAATATGATAAGAGCAAATGCTTATATGGTCTTAAACAGAGGCTGCTTTAGTCACAGAATGGGATGCCTCACAGCAGACTTAAGATCAGTTCAGTATATATGCACAGTTAGTTAGTATAAGCAGCCTGAAAACGCTAACAAAGCCTGGCTGTCAGGCTGGATGAAAAAAAAAAAAAAACTGACAGCCTCCGATTTTCCATTCCTTTCCCTGTTTTCCGCTGACTTTCTGTCTGTCTCCTGTCTGTCTCCTGCCTGTCTCCAGCCTGTCCCTGTCTGTCCCTGCCTGTCTAACTGTCTGTCTCTCCCTCAGCTACACAGCGTTCTGTCTCTCACGAATGCAATAGAGAAATGAGGCTGGAAAGCAAGATGGCCGGCCTTAAATACAGCTGTGACGTCACCGGGCTTGCTGGCTGCTGATAGGCTGCATGTGACTGTCCCAGCATACACTGCCCCAGCTTACATGTCTGGACATGTCCCGTCCGCCATCTTAGAATGCCTGTAATGTAAATGAATGGATGTTAAAGGAAAACTTCGAGCGATCGAATCGCGGGGAAATTCGGATTCGATCCGAATCGAATTTTTCCTGAAATTCGGATCGAATCCGGGTTCGTCCGGATCGATTCGCTCATCCCTAGTATTGACAGCAGGACAAAAACCAATTCAAAATGCAATAACTTAATAAAGCTGAGGCTGTAGATGCTTATTTAGTATAACAGACAGGGTGCCACGTGGTTGTTTGGGATACCCTGTGGCCTGGTGTATTGACAGCAGGACAAAAACCAATGCAAAATGCAATAGCTTTATAACGCTGATGCTGAACAACGCTTATTTAGTATAATAGGGTGCAACGTGCAGGTTTGGGATACCCTGCAGCCTGGTGTATTTAAAGCAGACCAAAACCAATTCAAAATGCAATAACTTAATAAAGCTGAGGCTGTAGACACTTATTTAGTCTAACAGATAGGGTGCCACGTGGTGGTTTGGGATACTCTGCGGCCTGGTGTATTGACAGCAGGACAAAGACCTATGCAAAATGCAATAGCTTAATAAAGCTGATGCTGAACAACGCTTATTTAGTATAACAGATAGGGTGCCACGTGATGGTTTGGGATACCCTGCGGCCTGGTGTATTGACAGCAGGACAAAAAACATTTCAAAATGCAATAGCTTAATAAAGCTGATGCTGAACAACGCTTATTTAGTATAACAGATAGGGTGCCACATGGTGGTTTGGGATACCCTGCGGCCTGGTGTATTGACAGCAGGACAAAAACCTATGCAAAATGCAATAACTTAATAAAGCTGATGCTGAACAACGCTTTTTTAGTATAACAGATAGGGTTACATAAGGCACTGCATAGATGGCATGCACAGTGGCAAGGCAGATTACGGTTTTCAGCACAAAGAAATCAAATTGAATTGAAAACTGATCAGGCAAATCACCCTGTCACTGTTACTTTTATGCTGTCCCTGGATTGTTCCGGTTTTCCACTATCTTTCCCTGGCTCTGTCTGCCTCTCTAAATCTCTAAATCTCCCTACCTATCTGTAAATCTCCCTACATATCTGTAACTCACGCTACCTATCCCTAACTGTCTGTCCCTGTCTGCAGTAACCACCGCTGTCTCACGAATGCAAGTCTGAAATGCGCACAAGCAAGATGGCCGCCGCTTTATATTGCACGGTGACATAGTAACATAGTAACATAGTATGTAAGGCTGAATAAAGACTTTAGTCCATTCAGTTCAGCCTGTTTAACTCCTTCCAGTGGTCTAGTAGCCATAGCCGGAAATGTTGTTACATGCCAGGAAGGCATCAAGGCCACTTTTGAACATATTTAATCCCCTCGATTCAAAGAGCAAAAGTTAATTGATTTCGTATCGAGAATCGTAAGTTTGGGTGGGTGTTAGTCATTTTTTCCTGTTTTTTTGGCCATTTTCGACTCGCACGAGCCTACGTACGAATGCGTATATGCTCTTACGATCAGCGGAAGTCCGTTCCTAAATTTTTGGATCAAAACGTAAAACTTAGGATCAAAACGTAAAACTTAGGATCAAATCCTAAAACTTACGATCAAAACGTAAAACTTAGGTTAATTGGATGTGTTTAGGTGTGATTCAGAGAAACCTCTAAACGCGTTTTAAAAGAAAGCCACAGCCGACACCTTTTAGCAGCCGGATTGCTGTTCGTGAACAGGTTTTTTGGCTAAGTGGAGGAGTCTGCGCGTCTTGTGCTCCAATGAACTGCATGTATCAGCATGGCCGAGGCCATAAATTGTATGGCAATGCATACCTGATTCATGTATGCCTTATAAAAGCATTTTAATGTGGACCTTAATTAGTCCTTTGCATGTAAACCTTTATTTGGCAATATATTTGCATTAATTAAAGAAACTTATGTCCTTTGTTATTTATTTTAAAATTGAGGTACTAGAATAATATTTTTAGATTGCATTTATTGGTGTAGTTGTTTACCTTTGCTTTATTTAATTATTTAAGCACATCTTTGGTCAGATGCATCACACTTACTGAGGAGAGGAGAGCGGGATAAAGTGCAGGATGTGGGTTACTGCTGTATTTTGCACAGACACAGCAGAGCTGGGGGCATGGAAAGGTCAGAAATCAAAGAATCCAGAGCAACACAGTCACAAGGCCCTTTCTGTTTGCAGGCTGCCCGATAATACCTGAGCCGCCATCTTGGCTGTTTCTAGGCTCATAACATGCAGAAGTTGCTGGGTGTTTTTTAAGATTTGTGAGCAATCTGTATGTAGAGGGTGTGGGTAACCACACTAAAAATTTAAAGTTGTACCATTTGAAGCCAAAATATTAAAATTAAATCCACAAGTAAAAAATGCAAGTTAACTAAAAATTAAACAAAGTAAGATTTACTTATGCAAATGCATTCATTAATGGTTGGTTACTACAAAATGAATGAAATAAAGAAAAATAAAAGACCAAATATTTAGAATGCACTTTAATGAGGTAAGTTTGTAGTGCGGAGCCGCAAGATCAGAAGGATTTACGTCCAGACAAAAAAGGAAAAAGGGCAAAACCAATGTTGCAACCTGAGAAATGAAACGGAAAATTCAGGATGGAAACTGACATAGGTCTGATTCCCGAACTGCCATACGAACGGACGTATATTTTAGGATAGAAACGTATTTGCTTATTGAATCACTCGCAAGTTCATACGAACGCACGAGCGGACGTGAAAAATAGGATGATCGTGAGCCAAATCCAAGCTGTTACATGTTTCTTTGAATCAACCCAAATGTATCCCTCATTACTACCTCCTCTGGCAGCGAGTTCCATAGTCTCACTGCTCTTACAGAGAAGAATCCCCTCCTATGTCGGTGGAGAAAGCACCTTTCCTCTAACCTTAGTGGATGCCCCCGGGTTATGGTTACACTCTGGGGTATAAATAGATTGTGGGACAGATCCTTGTATTGACCCCGAATATATTTATACATAGTTATTAGATCACCCCTCAATCGTCTTTTTTTCTAGACTAAATAAGCCTAACTTGGACAATCTTTCAGGGTACTCTAGCCCCCGCACTCCTTTTATTAACTTTGTTGCCCTTCTTTGAACGCGCTCCAGTTCTGATATGTCCTTTTTAAGCACAGGTGCCCAGAACTGTACACAGTATTCCATATGGGGTCTGACCAGTGACTTGTACAGGGGTAAAATGATGTTCTGGTCATGAGCACCTATGCTCCTCCATACACCCCATGATCCTATTTGCTTTGGCAGCAGCTGCCTGGCATTGATTACTACAGTTGAGCTTATTGTCAACTAAAACCCCTAGGTCCTTTTCCATTGTTGTTTTACCAAGTGTTTCTTTATTTAGTGTGTAATCATGACACAGATTTTTCCTTCCCATGTGCATAACCGTACATTTATCTGTGTTAAACTTCATTTGCCATTTAACATGCTTCCAATTTATCTAAATCTGTTTGTAGTTGCCTGTTGTCCTCCTTTGTTTTAATTACTTTACTCAGCTTAGTATCATCTGCAAAGATTGAGACTTTACTGTTTAATCCATACCCAATGTCATTTATATATATATTGAAGAGAATTGGTCCCAGAACTGACCCTTGTGGTACTCCACTAGTAACAGTGACCCAATCTGAGTGTGTACCATTGATAACCACCCTCTGCTTCCGATCATTAAGCCAATTTCCCACCCATCTGCACACGTTTTCCCCCAGTACAAGCATTCTCATCTTTTGTACCAGCCTTTTATGTGGCACAGTATCAAATGCTTTAGAAAAGTCAAGATATATGATATCCAATGACTCCCCCTGATCCAATCTTGAACTTACCTCCTCATAAAAGCTGATCAGGTTTGTCTGGCAGGAGCGATTCCTCATAAATCCATGCTGATATGGAGTAATAAGGTCATTTTCCCCAAGGTTCTCCAGGATAGTATCCCTTAAGAAACCTTCAAACAGCTTGCCCACCACAGATGTTAAGCTTACCGGTCTGTAGTTCTGTAGACGTCACCGGGCTTCCTGGCTGCTGATAGGCTGCATGTGACCTTCCCATGATAACTTGGACAATCTTTCCGGGTACTCTAGCCCCCGCACTCCTTTTATTAACTTTGTTGCCCTTCTTTGAACTCGCTCCAGTTCTGATATGTCCCTTTTAAGCACAGGTGCCCAGAACTGTACACAGTATTCCATATGGGGTCTGACCAGTGACTTGTACAGGGGTAAAATGATGTTCTGGTCATGAGCACCTATGCCCCTCCTGATACACCCCATGATCCTATTTGCCTTGGCAGCAGCTGCCTGGCATTGATTACTACAGTTGAGCTTATTGTCAACTAAAACCCCTAGGTCCTTTTCCATTGTTGTTTTACCAAGTGTTTCTTTATTTAGTATGTAATCATGACACAGATTTCTCCTTCCCATGTGCATAACCGTATATTTATCTGTGTTAAACTTCATTTGCCATTTAACTGCCCATGCTTCCAATTTATCTAAATCTGTTTGTAGTTGCCTGTTGTCCTCCTTTGTTTTAATTACTTTACTCAGCTTAGTATCATCTGCAAAGATTGAGACTTTACTGTTTAATCCATACCCAATGTCATTTATATATATATTGAAGAGAATTGGTCCCAGAACTGACCCTTGTGGTACTCCACTAGTAACAGTGACCCAATCTGAGTGTGTACCATTGATAACCACCCTCTGCTTCCGATCATTAAGCCAATTTCCCACCCATCTGCACACGTTTTCCCCCAGTCCAAGCATTCTCATCTTTTGTACCAGCCTTTTATGTGGCACAGTATCAAATGCTTTAGAAAAGTCAAGATATATGATATCCAATGACTCCCCCTGATCCAATCTTGAACTTACCTCCTCATAAAAGCTGATCAGGTTTGTCTGGCAGGAGCGATTCCTCATAAATCCATGCTGATATGGAGTAATAAGGTCATTTTCCCCAAGGTTCTCCAGGATAGTATCCCTTAAGAAACCTTCAAACAGCTTGCCCACCACAGATGTTAAGCTTACCGGTCTGTAGTTCTGTAGACGTCACCGGGCTTCCTGGCTGCTGATAGGCTGCATGTGACCTTCCCATGATAACTTGCCCCAGGGGATATGTCCAGACATGTCCATCCACCATTTTACAATGCCTGTAATTGAAGTAAATAGAGTTTAAAGGAAAACTTCGATCGAATCGAATCATGGGGAAATTCGGTTTCGTTCAGAATCTAATATTTCCAGAAATTCGGAACAAATTCGGGGTTCGTCGGGATCGATTCGCTCATCCCTAGTTTCTCACAATGGAACATTCTGACCAGAGCACATGTATGAACACCCCTGGCTGCCACCCAACAACCAATGTTTCCTCTACTCCTGCTGTGCGGAGTAGCGAGGGAGCTGGGCAAGGTCCCAAGGTGGGCAATCGGAAACTTAAGATAAAAACACTGGTATATCTACTAATAATAGTTAATTTACAAACTAGAGTTGTACTTTGAAATTTTGTACAATAAGCCACGTCCCCTGGTCAATGCCATGCCACACCCCATACCTCGCCAAATTTCCCACCCATCGACACCATTTCACACTCAACATTTTTCAATGATATTGAATGTGCTAGCACTGGCATCCAGTTCAAAAGAATTGCATTGGTATGCACGGCATACGGTACTGATTGTATGAGAGCCCACACGTGCGCAGTGGGAACAGCTGAAAGGTTGTGTGGGAAATCTGGGGGGTCTCACACAGCGGGGCATCCCAAATAAAGATGTCCCAGGGACAAGAACCTATCTCCAGGATATATTAAAAATTCCTGGTGATACCACTCCAGCTGCCTTAACTTATTACTTATAAATGAGAGCTTGCAGAGAAAAAAACACAGAATAAACCTGACCCAAATAAGTCACAGAATATGCTGTATCCACAGAAAGGGACCAATTTGAACAATTCACTAATCAAACTACCTTCTTTTTACCTTTTGTTGAGTTAAGAGTCAAAACCTTCAAAGTCTGGCTGTTCGGCACAGAACAGAGCCCACAATTATTAGGCATAGTACGTTCGGATCTACCCGTACCTCACAATTACTTATCAGAACCCCAAACAAGACTGGCTGGCAGCAGCCAATCAGTGCTATTCAGCTTCTCACATTGATTAGCCAGTGGGGATTCCCCTGCTTAAACCCCCACACATACAGCTAACCTCCCACCTACACACAACACACTATTACCCCCATTACCCCCCCCCCCCAAACACCTTTCTATCTACGCACAACACTATTAACCCCGCACATTGTTAAAGCAAATCAAAACCAGTTTTGGACATCCCTTAAGTCTAAAGGACTTCAGGCACAGCTAATTCATCTTCCGATTTGGGATGCCCCACTGTGTGAAACCCCCTGGGATAGCCATAAAGCATACCTTTCCATTAATCCCACAGTGCACACGCAGATAGAGATGTTATCTCCCTGGCTAAATAGACAATGGGGGCATGCATAATGGGAAGCAGCGAGCAGTGCATTCATTCAGAATAGATTGTCAGGTGACGCAGTATGCTTGCTGAAAGCCTGCACATGCACCATGGGAGCAAGATAAGATTTTCAGTGTTCACTGGGGTTTCTCACACATAGGGCATCCCCAATTAGGTTTACTAGCTTTAAAGCAACATAAAATGTTTACCCCCTGCCAGCTCCCCACCCGAGCGAGTACCTTAGGTAATTCAGCCAGCTTGGAGGTGGCCCGGCATAACAAAAAAAAATTAAATTGCTGGTTTGCTGATCTCATAAATGCTGGATGACCTGACCCAGTCCGCTGGCTGCATCCCTGGTTTCCCTCTAGAATTTGGAGCACTCCCACCCCCAGCCTATCAGAATGGCTGGGTGCAAGAGCGCACTAGAGCTAAAGGGAAGCCAGGGATGTGACTGTTGGTGATGACAGCATTGTGGGAGGTAAACGTGACTTTACCAGGAACCCATGGGTTTCACACAGCAGGGCATCCCAATTTTGAATGCCCCAGAGGTAGGCTAGCGGCCAGGGTGTTTCAGAAATCCAGGGTTTCCCCTACCCTGTGTTTTGGCCCTAGCCAGGGCCGTATTTGCCCCAAGGCAGACGTAAGCACGCCTAGGGCAGAGCTACAGTTTGGGGTGGGCTCAGGGGAGAATCCAGCATCATTGTAATAGTAAAAAAAAAAAAAAAGAAAAAAAACTTGCCTGCAGTGAGCCGCTCCTTTCACAGAAGACAGGCGGCTGCGAGGAGGGGGGTTGCAGGGCGAGGAGTGGGGTGGCCCCCCTCAGCCCCGCCCCACTCCTCGCCTTGCCCCTCCCTCGCAGCCGCCTGTCTACTATGACAGGAGCGGCTCAACTGACAGCAAGTGTGCCCTGCCTCACCTCATGCTGCCCCGCTCGCTCGCAGCCCCCGCCCCACCCCTCCTGGTCATGCTCCACCCGCTCGCAGCCCCGACCCCCACCTCACCCTGCCCCCCCTTGCTCACATCCCCTTCCCAACCCACTTTGCACTGCCCCCTCCCGCTCGCAGCCATTCAGACACACCTCGCATCCCCCGCCTCACCCCACCTCGCCCTGCCCCCTGCTCTCAGCCGCCGCCTGTCTTCTATGACAGGAGCGGCGTACCAGCGAGTGCAGGAGTTCGGGGGGCGTGGCCTTGACAGGTGGCGCCTGATCAGCCCACGAACCTTTCCATACTCCAGCAGCACATGCGCAGACTCACGTTCAATGAGAGCCATCTGCCATGACTTTGTTATTTTAGCACTTATTGCGAATGGGGAGCATGCGCTGCATCCAAATTCCTGGATTTTGTTCCGCTTTAAAAGCTGGTAAACGTGATTGAGGATTCTCCTGTGTGTGAAACCTCAGGTAATGCCAAAAATCTTACCTCTCTCCCATGGCACATGTGCAGGTTACAGTAATTCAGAATATTTTGCATTGCCTGACAAACTATTCTGAATTAATGGCGTTCCAGGGACCTCCCGCTCTGCGTGCCCGCACTGGCCATTCAGCCAGGGAGATGCCACCTCTGGCTGCACATGCACTATGGGATTGATGGAAAGGTAAGAGTCAGGGCTACCCCTGGAGGTTTTACACAGTGGGGCATCCTGAGATGCAGTCGGCTGGCCCTGGAGTCCTTTAGACTTTAGGGCTGTCCAAAACTGTTTTTTATTTGCTTTACAATGCTTGTGGTTAATGTTATATAGTGTGGGGGGTGAAGTGGAACAAAACCCAGCTGGGCCAGCCCTGGAATCTAAACAAGCCACTGGCCTTCTCCTGGGCATCCCTAACTGGGATACCCCACTGTGTGAAAACCCCCGTAATCATTTGCCTTTTCTGGATGCAGCACATGTGTGGACTCTCGTTCAATGAGAGCAGTTTGCTGAGATGATGTCATATGCCTAATGGCTCTCATTGTTTTCAAAGAGATGGGCTGGGCTTGCCCTACCCTTTGAAGTCACTGAGAGCCATTTGCTGAATGGCTGCTCTCATTCGACCATGTGCCGTTGGACCTGGTAGGTGAGTGAATACTGCCACCCTGGGAGGTTTCACACAGCGGGGCATCCTAATTTGAGATGCACCCAGGAAATGGAACAAAACGGAGAAAGTCAAATTCTCAGGTTTTGTTCCACTTTAAGTGTATGCGTGGAAGGTTAAAACCTGGGTTTTGGCACCCCTTTACTGGTACATGCGTCACCTGGCTATCTATTATGAATGGCTGCTCCCCTCCTGATGTGTGGGCCTGTTCTGGCCATTAAGCCAGAGGAATGCCATCATGGGCCGCATATGCGCTGTGGTATGAATGGAAAGTGGGGCATCAGCCTTGGGGAGAGGAAATTGGCTGGTGCTGGGGGCTTTTAGACTACAAGGCTGAACAAAACTGGTTATTGTCTGGTTTAACAGGTGTGAGGGTTAGGTGTGGGGTTATAGTGTGCGTGTAGTAGAGGGTAATAGAGTGGGGGTATAATAACGATAATTGTGTGTGCTTGTGGGCTAACTGATGTGTGGGGCTAATGGTGTGAGGGATTGATGGAGTGTTTACCCTTTGCTGATTCCTCTCCCCGATTGCAGGCCCATTTCTTACCTTATCCTTGCTCCCCTAGTAAAATGGAACCAAGATTGGCTGCTAGCCACCACGTTGACTCTGGACCCAATGATTGCCGATCTACAGAGCCTCGGATTTATTGAGGGAGTGAGCATCAGGTAAGAACAATTGGGCTTGCAACACTGTGAGCAAATATGATCAGTATCTATTTTTTAATAAAATTGTTTTTGGATGGCTGTAAATGATGAATGTGGGGCGGGGGGTTAAAGTGTATGTCTTGCCTCCTGGATACAGACCCCTGACAAATCACCAGGAATTTGATTATATTGGTGATTGGTACTTGTCCCTGAGGCATCCCGATTTGAGATGCCCCGCTGTGTAAACCCCCCTGATTGCCCACTCAATTCACCTTTCCGACGTTGGTTTGGGGGGGGGGGACACAAATAGTGCCTAGGGCAGCATGAACCCTAAATACGGCCCTGGCCCTAGCCCTGAGGGCATACAGATTTGGGTGAAACGTCCGGTGCATGCACAAGTTCTCATCCAATCAGCACATATTAATGCACGGCATAAAGTGCCATTTGTATGAGAGCCCTGGCAAAGGGGAGTGGGAGCAGGCACATCCCAGTTACCCTGTGAATGGTGGAGACTCTAGAAAGCCCAATTAAATGACCGAGTTGGGATGCCCAAAGGCCATTAAATTTGGCCTCTCTAGAGTCTTTCAAACTCCAGGGCCAGTGGTTAGTACACAGTGTTAAGCCCCCCAACCCCCGTGCAGCCATCACTCTCTCTCGCTTGTCAGCCAGCCATAGTGCATGTGCAGAGGCGCCCCCCCTCCAAACTCCAACACGTAGTAGCGCTGCTCCTCATCCTCGGAGGCAGTAGACCAGCAGGGGGAATGGGGGCGGGGCTGGTGGGGACCACATCGTCGCGCCGCTCAGCCAATGCTGTGGCAGCAGCTACAGATGGGAATCAGAAGCAGACTGAGCCACCAATGTTAAAAAAAAAGAAATGACAGATGCGCGGTGTGCATGTCCCGTACCATGGAACCCATTTTTAGCACATGTACTTTGAGCTTAACTTCCACGCACTTCAGAAACCAAGTTTGGATAGTCTTCATGCATGTGTTTTTTCACAAGCAAGTGCACTGGAAATTAGACAATCCTAACAAACAGGTTTTGTATGTCATGTTTTCCTGCATGCCTGTGGTCTGGCAGGTCATCCCCAGTGACCTGCATACTCCCATCCCAGCACATCTGAATGGCTGTGGTGGCAGTGAGTAGGGATGAGCGAATCGATCCGGACGAACCCGGATTCGATCCGAATTTCAGGAAAAATTCGATTCGGATCGAATCCGAATTTCCCCGCGATTCGATCACTCGAAGTTTTCCTTTAACATCCATTCATTTACATTTACAGGCATTCTAAGATGGCGGACGGGACATGTCTGGACATGTATCCCGCGCCAGTGCAAGCTGGGGCAGTCACATGCAGCCTATCAGCAGCCAGCAAGCCCGGTGACGTCACACAGCGGTATTTAACGGCGGCCATCTTGCTTTTCCTCATTTCTCTATTGCATTCGTGACAGACAGACAGAACGCTGTGTAGCTGAGGCAGTTAGACAGGCTGGAGACAGGGACAGACAGGGACAGGCAGGAGACAGGCAGGAGACAGACAGGAGACAGACAGAAAGCCAGGGAAAGGTAGGAAAAACGGAGCTGGCTGACAGGGAGATTTTTTTTTTTTCATCCAGCCTTTGTTAGCGTTTTCAGGCTGCTTATAGTAACTAACTGTGCATATATACTGAACTGATCTTAAGTCTGCTGTGAGGCATCCCATTCTGTGACTAAAGCAGCCTCTGTTTAAGACCATATAAGCATTTGCTCTTATCATATTTGAAATTAGGCCTGATAAAGACACTTTTGCTGGCCAAAGCACTACTGGACCCTGCCAGGTCCATTCCTGCCCAGGGCATCCCATTCTGTGACTACAGCAGCCTCTGTTTAAGACCATATAAGCATTTGCTCTTATCATATTTGAAATTAGCCTGATAAAGACACTTTTGCTGGCCAAAGCACTACTGGACCCTGCCAGGTCCATTCCTGCCCAGGGCATCCCATTCTGTGACTAAAGCAGCCTCTGTTTAAGACCATATAAGCATTTGCTCTTATCATATTTGAAATTAGGCCTGATAAAGACACTTTTGCTGGCCAAAGCACTACTGGACCCTGCCAGGTCCATTCCTGCCCGGGGCATCCCATTCTGTGACTACAGCAGCCTCTGTTTAAGACCATATAAGCATTTGCTCTTATCATATTTGAAATTAGCCTGATAAAGACACTTTTGCTGGCCAAAGCACTACTGGACCCTGCCAGGTCCATTCCTGCCCAGGGCATCCCATTCTGTGACTAAAGCAGCCTCTGTTTAAGACCATATAAGCATTTGCTCTTATCATATTTGAAATTAGCCTGATAAAGACACTTTTGCTGGCCAAAGCACCACTGGACCCTGCCAGGTCCATTCCTGCCCAGGGCATCCCATTCTGTGACTAAAGCAGCCTCTGTTTAAGACCATATAAGCATTTGCTCTTATCATATTTGAAATTAGGCCTGATAAAGACACTTTTGCTGGCCAAAGCACTACTGGACCCTGCCAGGTCCATTCCTGCCCAGGGCATCCCATTCTGTGACTACAGCAGCCTCTGTTTAAGACCATATAAGCATTTACTCTTATCATATTTGAAATTAGGCCTGATAAAGACACTTTTGCTGGCCAAAGCACTACTGGACCCTGCCAGGTCCATTCCTGCCCGGGGCATCCCATTCTGTGACTACAGCAGCCTCTGTTTAAGACCATATAAGCATTTGCTCTTATCATATTTGAAATTAGGCCTGATAAAGACACTTTTGCTGGCCAAAGCACTACTGGACCCTGCCAGGTCCATTCCTGCCCAGGGCATCCCATTCTGTGACTACAGCAGCCTCTGTTTAAGACCATATAAGCATTTGCTCTTATCATATTTGAAATTAGGCCTGATAAAGACACTTTTGCTGGCCAAAGCACTACTGGACCCTGCCAGGTCGATTCCTGTTGGGGCATCCCATTCTGTGACTAAAGCAGCCTCTGTTTAAGACCATATAAGCATTTGCTCTTATCATATTTGAAATTAGGCCTGATAAAGACACTTTTGCTGGCCAAAGCACTACTGGACCCTGCCAGGTCGATTCCTGTTGGGGCATCCCATTCTGTGACTACAGCAGCCTCTGTTTAAGACCATATAAGCATTTGCTCTTATCATATTTGAAATTAGCCTGATAAAGACACTTTTGCTGGCCAAAGCACTACTGGACCCTGCCAGGTCCATTCCTGCCCAGGGCATCCCATTCTGTGACTAAAGCAGCCTCTGTTTAAGACCATATAAGCATTTGCTCTTATCATATTTGAAATTAGGCCTGATAAAGACACTTTTGCTGGCCAAAGCACTACTGGACCCTGCCAGGTCCATTCCTGCCCGGGGCATCCCATTCTGTGACTACAGCAGCCTCTGTTTAAGACCATATAAGCATTTGCTCTTATCATATTTGAAATTAGGCCTGATAAAGACACTTTTGCTGGCCAAAGCACTACTGGATCCTGCCAGGTCGATTCCTGTTGGGGCATCCCATTCTGTGACTAAAGCAGCCTCTGTTTAAGACCATATAAGCATTTGCTCTTATCATATTTGAAATTAGCCTGATAAAGACACTTTTGCTGGCCAAAGCACTACTGGACCCTGCCAGGTCCATTCCTGCCCAGGGCATCCCATTCTGTGACTAAAGCAGCCTCTGTTTAAGACCATATAAGCATTTGCTCTTATCATATTTGAAATTAGGCCTGATAAAGACACTTTTGCTGGCCAAAGCACTACTGGACCCTGCCAGGTCCATTCCTGCCCAGGGCATCCCATTCTGTGACTACAGCAGCCTCTGTTTAAGACCATATAAGCATTTGCTCTTATCATATTTGAAATTAGGCCTGATAAAGACACTTTTGCTGGCCAAAGCACTACTGGACCCTGCCAGGTCGATTCCTGTTGGGGCATCCCATTCTGTGACTAAAGCAGCCTCTGTTTAAGACCATATAAGCATTTGCTCTTATCATATTTGAAATTAGGCCTGATAAAGACACTTTTGCTGGCCAAAGCACTACTGGACCCTGCCAGGTCGATTCCTGTTGGGGCATCCCATTCTGTGACTACAGCAGCCTCTGTTTAAGACCATATAAGCATTTGCTCTTATCATATTTGAAATTAGCCTGATAAAGACACTTTTGCTGGCCAAAGCACTACTGGACCCTGCCAGGTCCATTCCTGCCCAGGGCATCCCATTCTGTGACTAAAGCAGCCTCTGTTTAAGACCATATAAGCATTTGCTCTTATCATATTTGAAATTAGGCCTGATAAAGACACTTTTGCTGGCCAAAGCACTACTGGACCCTGCCAGGTCCATTCCTGCCCGGGGCATCCCATTCTGTGACTACAGCAGCCTCTGTTTAAGACCATATAAGCATTTGCTCTTATCATATTTGAAATTAGGCCTGATAAAGACACTTTTGCTGGCCAAAGCACTACTGGACCCTGCCAGGTCGATTCCTGTTGGGGCATCCCATTCTGTGACTACAGCAGCCTCTGTTTAAGACCATATAAGCATTTGCTCTTATCATATTTGAAATTAGCCTGATAAAGACACTTTTGCTGGCCAAAGCACTACTGGACCCTGCCAGGTCCATTCCTGCCCAGGGCATCCCATTCTGTGACTACAGCAGCCTCTGTTTAAGACCATATAAGCATTTGCTCTTATCATATTTGAAATTAGCCTGATAAAGACACTTTTGCTGGCCAAAGCACTACTGGACCCTGCCAGGTCCATTCCTGCCCAGGGCATCCCATTCTGTGACTAAAGCAGCCTCTGTTTAAGACCATATAAGCATTTGCTCTTATCATATTTGAAATTAGGCCTGATAAAGACACTTTTGCTGGCCAAAGCACTACTGGACCCTGCCAGGTCCATTCCTGCCCGGGGCATCCCATTCTGTGACTACAGCAGCCTCTGTTTAAGACCATATAAGCATTTGCTCTTATCATATTTGAAATTAGCCTGATAAAGACACTTTTGCTGGCCAAAGCACTACTGGACCCTGCCAGGTCCATTCCTGCCCAGGGCATCCCATTCTGTGACTAAAGCAGCCTCTGTTTAAGACCATATAAGCATTTGCTCTTATCATATTTGAAATTAGGCCTGATAAAGACACTTTTGCTGGCCAAAGCACTACTGGACCCTGCCAGGTCCATTCCTGCCCAGGGCATCCCATTCTGTGACTACAGCAGCCTCTGTTTAAGACCATATAAGCATTTGCTCTTATCATATTTGAAATTAGGCCTGATAAAGACACTTTTGCTGGCCAAAGCACTACTGGACCCTGCCAGGTCGATTCCTGTTGGGGCATCCCATTCTGTGACTAAAGCAGCCTCTGTTTAAGACCATATAAGCATTTGCTCTTATCATATTTGAAATTAGGCCTGATAAAGACACTTTTGCTGGCCAAAGCACTACTGGACCCTGCCAGGTCGATTCCTGTTGGGGCATCCCATTCTGTGACTACAGCAGCCTCTGTTTAAGACCATATAAGCATTTGCTCTTATCATATTTGAAATTAGCCTGATAAAGACACTTTTGCTGGCCAAAGCACTACTGGACCCTGCCAGGTCCATTCCTGCCCAGGGCATCCCATTCTGTGACTAAAGCAGCCTCTGTTTAAGACCATATAAGCATTTGCTCTTATCATATTTGAAATTAGGCCTGATAAAGACACTTTTGCTGGCCAAAGCACTACTGGACCCTGCCAGGTCCATTCCTGCCCGGGGCATCCCATTCTGTGACTACAGCAGCCTCTGTTTAAGACCATATAAGCATTTGCTCTTATCATATTTGAAATTAGGCCTGATAAAGACACTTTTGCTGGCCAAAGCACTACTGGACCCTGCCAGGTCGATTCCTGTTGGGGCATCCCATTCTGTGACTAAAGCAGCCTCTGTTTAAGACCATATAAGCATTTGCTCTTATCATATTTGAAATTAGGCCTGATAAAGACACTTTTGCTGGCCAAAGCACTACTGGACCCTGCCAGGTCCATTCCTGCCCAGGGCATCCCATTCTGTGACTACAGCAGCCTCTGTTTAAGACCATATAAGCATTTGCTCTTATCATATTTGAAATTAGGCCTGATAAAGACACTTTTGCTGGCCAAAGCACTACTGGACCCTGCCAGGTCCATTCCTGCCCGGGGCATCCCATTCTGTGACTACAGCAGCCTCTGTTTAAGACCATATAAGCATTTGCTCTTATCATATTTGAAATTAGGCCTGATAAAGACACTTTTGCTGGCCAAAGCACTACTGGACCCTGCCAGGTCGATTCCTGTTGGGGCATCCCATTCTGTGACTAAAGCAGCCTCTGTTTAAGACCATATAAGCATTTGCTCTTATCATATTTGAAATTAGGCCTGATAAAGACACTTTTGCTGGCCAAAGCACTACTGGACCCTGCCAGGTCGATTCCTGCCCGGGGCATCCCATTCTGTGACTACAGCAGCCTCTGTTTAAGACCATATAAGCATTTGCTCTTATCATATTTGAAATTAGCCTGATAAAGACACTTTTGCTGGCCAAAGCACTACTGGACCCTGCCAGGTCCATTCCTGCCCAGGGCATCCCATTCTGTGACTAAAGCAGCCTCTGTTTAAGACCATATAAGCATTTGCTCTTATTATATTTATATTATAAGACACTTTTGCTGGGCATAGGCTTACTGCTGCCTGCCAGGTGCACTTCTGTTGAGGCATCCCATTCTGTAACATAGCATACCCCTCTTTATTTACACTAAGCAGCTCTCTTATTTACACTAAGCAGGCCTGTTGGAGGCTGAGTGTTACTGCTCACTTTTGGTGTGCATTATATTCTGTTTCATATAGACCCACCGCTGCCCGGGGTTTTTTTTAATATCACCTACTACCACGCCAGTTAGACTATGTCGGGCAGACAAGTGCCTGGAAGTGAAAAGAGGAGTGGCAGAGGCCAAGATTCCGCAGGCAGAGCTCGCATCAGACTGGGGGCCAGTAGCAGCAGGAGTCACGCTGAGAGACCTAATCTGCCAGTATCTGCTAGCGGTCGGGTCTCCACCAGTAACGCATCTGCCGTGGTAGATTGGTTGACGCGCTCATCAACAACATCATCACAACTTACGTCTGAGACCCCCAGTCTAGGGTCGGTAGGTTCCTCTGACACAACCCTGAGTTGGCATGCCCCGAGAGCAGTCCCTGTCCTCCCATTGCCTCTGGCCTACGCCGTTCCCTCCCCCAGCGACGTATCCTATGCTTTGGGTTCAGCTCCACTCTTTAGTGAGGAGGACCATCAGATAGAGGACAGTCAGCAGCTACTGCCCAGCCAAGAAATGGAGGTGGCTTCTTTAGCTAGGCAGACAAATAGTGATGTGGACAGTGTCGTGGGTGCTGCGAGCGTTCCAGCTCCTGCGCCAGACACTGTTGACGAATCCACGAACATCAGTGACGTACAGCCACAACTCGGTGATGATGATGATGATGACGATGAAGCCGATCGCACTTGGGAGCCGGGTGATGAAGGGGCTTCATCGTCATCATCAGGAGAAGAGGGGTGCAGGTTGCCCCGGAGTCAGCAGCTGAGGCAGCAAGGTGGTAGCAGTCAGCATGGGGGCACAATTCCAAAGGCTGGAGCCGGCCGGGGCCGGGGCCGGGGTAGAGCACCTGCTGTGCGGCAGTCTACCTTATCGGGAGGTAGTGGAGCAGGGGTTCCTGGAGTTGGCAACAGCAGCAGTGAATCAGTGAGGCCAGGGGGTGGGAAAAGTAGCTACTCGGCAGTGTGGCAGTTTTTCCTGAGGCATCCGCAGGAGGGTAACATGGCCACATGCAAGATATGTAGGCAAAAGGTGAAGCGTGGCCAGGGTCCAAATGTTGGCACCACGGCCCTGCGTCAACATATGATGCGTCACCATAAAACGACCTGGGAGAACCGAGGCTCCCAAGGGGTGGTCCAGTCTGCTTCCTCACCAAGTGAGCTCCCAATTTCTGCCAGCCAAGGCTCCAGCACCTCAGCCGAAGGCAGCTGTGCGTCATACCCATCCTCTGTCGCTCCTGCTCCTCCTCCTCCAAGTCATGCATCCCGCCAGCAATCCATCAGCGAAGCCATGTCCAAGAGACAGCAGTATGCGCCCACTCATCCTACGGCGCAGAAGCTGAATGTGCTCCTGTCCAAGTTGCTGGTGCTGCAGTCGCTCCCTTTTCAGGTGGTGGAATCTGCACCTTTCAGAGAACTGATGGCTTGTGCCGAGCCGAGGTGGAGAGTCCCAAGCCGTCATTTCTTTGCCAAGAAGGCAGTACCAGCGCTGCACACTTTTGTTGAACAGAAGGTGGGCCAGTCCTTGAGCCTGTCGGTGTGTAGCAAAATACATGGCAGCGCCGACATCTGGAGCTGTAACTACGGTCAGGGGCAGTACATGTCGTTTACGGCCCACTGGGTGAATGTGGTCCCTTTGCAGCAGCAACTTGGACAGGTCACGCCGCTTCGGCCTCCGCGCTCTCTGCCCATTGGGCCTGTGACACCGTGCGACTCGGCCTCCTCATCCTCCGCCATCTCCTCACCCTCCACTGTAGGCTCAAGTCTCAGTGCCCCTCCAGTCTACCATGTGTGCAGGGCACGGAGGTGTCACGCAGTGCTTCACATGGTTTGTCTTGGCGAACGGAGTCACACAGGGGAGGAACTGCTTAAATGTATTCATCAGGAAATCCAAACATGGCTTACTCCGAGAAAACTTAAAATGGGAATCATGGTTACCGACAATGGGAAGAACATTTTGTCTGCGCTGCGCCAAGGAAGCCTGACCCATGCCCCCTGCATGGCTCACGTCTTCAATCTGGTTGTCAAGCGGTTTCTGAAGTGTTCCCCCCATCTGCAGGACATCCTAACAACTTCACGGAAACTTTGCATGCACTTCAGCCACTCCTACACCGCCAAACACACCCTTCTTGAGCTACAGCGTCAGAATGGTATCCCCCAACATAGTCTGATTTGCGATGTTTCCACCCGTTGGAATTCCACCCTTCACATGTTGGACCGATTATATGAACAGAGAAAAGCCATCACGGATTTCCTGATGATCCAAGCAGATAGGGGGACTCCCCTGTGTAACTTCAATGTCAACCAGTGGCAGCTCATACGTGACACCTGCCGTTTGCTCAGGCCCTTTGAGGAAGCCACTTTATTTGTCAGTCGGCAGGATTACGGGATGAACGACGTGATTCCACTGCTTCATGTACTACAGCACATGTTGGAAACCATGGCTGGTCAGGGCACTGGAGACATGGCGTTTACATCTTACGGCCACATGAACCCCGTTGGAGCTGAACTGGAGGAGGAGGAGGAGGAAGAGGAGGAGGAGGAGTTGCCCAGCGAAACACAGTTTAGGCTTGGCGAAATGGCTGGTTTATCTAGTCAGCGGACAGGAGAGGAGGAGCAGGAGCAGCCAGAGGAGCTAGAGGTTTTTGAGGAAGGAGAGACAGAGGACCCGGGCACACCGTGGCAGTATGCAGTGGAGATGGAGACAGGTAGTCCATCCGAGTCACTTGCGCAAATGGCACGAAGCATGCTCACATGCTTGCGTAGTGACCCCAGAATTGTTTCCATCTGTCGGCGGGATGACTTCTGGCTGTCCACCTTATTGGACCCTCGCTTCCGGCACAAAATGGGGGCATTTTTTAAACCCACCGAGAGGGAGGACAAACTCAACTACTACAAAGACATTCTACGTAGGCAGTTGGCCGATGCCTATCTGCGCCATGGTCCATACTCTCGCAGGTCTGACTCGAGGGGACCTCTGCGCTCACCTTCCACTGCCATGCCCGCTGGGGGGGTTGGCAGCAGCAGCAGCAGAAGCTCCATCAGCAGCAGCAGCCTCAGTCTTCAGTCGCTAATGAGTAGCTTTCTACACCCGCATAGTGAGGCTACTCATGAGCAGCAGGAAGACCTGGAGCAGGACCTGAACCAGCAGGTCATGTCATACTTTGACATGACCATGCCAACACACCTTGAGGATCCGCTGGACTTCTGGGCAGCCAAACTTGATTTGTGGCCGCAACTAGCAGAGTTTGCCCTGGAAAAGCTGTCCTGCCCGGCAAGTAGCGTGCCATCTGAGCGGGTGTTTAGTGCGGCGGGGGCCATAGTTACGGCGAGGAGAACTCGTCTGTCAACTAAAAATGTGGAGAGACTCACCTTTGTCAAAATGAAACAGGGATGGATCAGCCAGGATTTCCACCCACCAATGCCTGATGCATGCGACTAGATTCAGCATGGTGCCACGTTTTACACTTTCCAAATGGTGCAAAACATATTTATGTCTTTAGGCCATTTTTTGGGCTCCTGCTGCTGCTGCTGCCAACTCCTGCCAACTCCAGGGTGTGATTCATCCAATTTTTGGGCTCCTGAGGCCAACTCCAGTGTATATTTGGGCTCCTGCTGCTGCTACTGTCAACTCCTGCCAACTCCAGGGTGTGATTCATCCAATTTTTGGGCTCCTGAGGCCAACTCCAGTGTATATTTGGGCTCCTGCTGCTGCCAACTTCTGCCAACTCCAGGGTGTGATTCATCCAATTTTTGGGCTCCTGAGGCCAACTCCAGTGTATATTTGGGCTCCTGCTGCTGCTGCTGCCAACTTCTGCCAACTCCAGGGTGTGATTCATCCAATTTTTGGGCTCCTGAGGCCAACTCCAGTGTATATTTGGGCTCCTGCTGCTGCTACTGTCAACTCCTGCCAACTCCAGGGTGTGATTCATCCAATTTTTGGGCTCCTGAGGCCAACTCCAGTGTATATTTGGGCTCCTGCTGCTGCTGCTGCCAACTTCTGCCAACTCCAGGGTGTGATTCATCCAATTTTTGGGCTCCTGAGGCCAACTCCAGTGTATATTTGGGCTCCTGCTGCTGCTGCTGCCAACTTCTGCCAACTCCAGGGTGTGATTCATCCAATTTTTGGGCTCCTGAAGCCAACTCCAGTGTATATTTGGGCTCCTGCTGCTGCTGGTGTCAACTCCTGCCAACTCCAGGGTGTGATTCATCCAATTTTTGGGCTCCTGAAGCCAAATCCAGTGTATATTTGGGCTCCTGCTGCTGCTACTGTCAACTCCTGCCAACTCCAGGGTGTGATTCATCCAATTTTTGGGCTCCTGAGGCCAACTCCAGTGTATATTTGGGCTCCTGCTGCTGCTGCTGCCAACTTCTGCCAACTCCAGGGTGTGATTCATCCAATTTTTGGGCTCCTGAAGCCAACTCCAGTGTATATTTGGGCTCCTGCTGCTGCTGGTGTCAACTCCTGCCAACTCCAGGGTGTGATTCATCCAATTTTTGGGCTCCTGAAGCCAACTCCAGTGTATATTTGGGCTCCTGCTGCTGCTGCTGCCAACTTCTGCCAACTCCAGGGTGTGATTCATCCAATTTTTGGGCTCCTGAGGCCAACTCCAGTGTATATTTGGGCTCCTGCTGCTGCTGCTGCCAACTTCTGCCAACTCCAGGGTGTGATTCATCCAATTTTTGGGCTCCTGAAGCCAACTCCAGTGTATATTTGGGCTCCTGCTGCTGCTGGTGTCAACTCCTGCCAACTCCAGGGTGTGATTCATCCAATTTTTGGGCTCCTGAAGCCAACTCCAGTGTATATTTGGGCTCCTGCTGCTGCTACTGTCAACTCCTGCCAACTCCAGGGTGTGATTCATCCAATTTTTGGGCTCCTGAGGCCAACTCCAGTGTATATTTGGGCTCCTGCTGCTGCTACTGTCAACTCCTGCCAACTCCAGGGTGTGATTCATCCAATTTTTGGGCTCCTGAGGCCAACTCCAGTGTATATTTGGGCTCCTGCTGCTGCTGCTGCCAACTTCTGCCAACTCCAGGGTGTGATTCATCCAATTTTTGGGCTCCTGAGGCCAACTCCAGTGTATATTTGGGCTCCTGCTGCTGCTGCTGCCAACTTCTGCCAACTCCAGGGTGTGATTCATCCAATTTTTGGGCTCCTGAAGCCAACTCCAGTGTATATTTGGGCTCCTGCTGCTGCTGGTGTCAACTCCTGCCAACTCCAGGGTGTGATTCATCCAATTTTTGGGCTCCTGAAGCCAAATCCAGTGTATATTTGGGCTCCTGCTGCTGCTACTGTCAACTCCTGCCAACTCCAGGGTGTGATTCATCCAATTTTTGGGCTCCTGAGGCCAACTCCAGTGTATATTTGGGCTCCTGCTGCTGCTGCTGCCAACTTCTGCCAACTCCAGGGTGTGATTCATCCAATTTTTGGGCTCCTGAGGCCAACTCCAGTGTATATTTGGGCTCCTGCTGCTGCTACTGTCAACTCCTGCCAACTCCAGGGTGTGATTCATCCAATTTTTGGGCTCCTGAGGCCAACTCCAGTGTATATTTGGGCTCCTGCTGCTGCTGCTGCCAACTTCTGCCAACTCCAGGGTGTGATTCATCCAATTTTTGGGCTCCTGAGGCCAACTCCAGTGTATATTTGGGCTCCTGCTGCTGCTGCTGCCAACTTCTGCCAACTCCAGGGTGTGATTCATCCAATTTTTGGGCTCCTGAGGCCAACTCCAGTGTATATTTGGGCTCCTGCTGCTGCTACTGTCAACTCCTGCCAACTCCAGGGTGTGATTCATCCAATTTTTGGGCTCCTGAGGCCAACTCCAGTGTATATTTGGGCTCCTGCTGCTGCTGCTGCCAACTTCTGCCAACTCCAGGGTGTGATTCATCCAATTTTTGGGCTCCTGAGGCCAACTCCAGTGTATATTTGGGCTCCTGCTGCTGCTACTGTCAACTCCTGCCAACTCCAGGGTGTGATTCATCCAATTTTTGGGCTCCTGAGGCCAACTCCAGTGTATATTTGGGCTCCTGCTGCTGCTGCTGCCAACTCCTGCCAACTCCAGGGTGTGATTCATCCAATTTTTGGGCTCCTGAGGCCAACTCCAGTGTATATTTGGGCTCCTGCTGCTGCTGCTGCCAACTTCTGCCAACTCCAGGGTGTGATTCATCCAATTTTTGGGCTCCTGAAGCCAACTCCAGTGTATATTTGGGCTCCTGCTGCTGCTGGTGTCAACTCCTGCCAACTCCAGGGTGTGATTCATCCAATTTTTGGGCTCCTGAAGCCAACTCCAGTGTATATTTGGGCTCCTGCTGCTGCTGCTGCCAACTTCTGCCAACTCCAGGGTGTGATTCATCCAATTTTTGGGCTCCTGAGGCCAACTCCAGTGTATATTTGGGCTCCTGCTGCTGCTGCTGCCAACTTCTGCCAACTCCAGGGTGTGATTCATCCAATTTTTGGGCTCCTGAAGCCAACTCCAGTGTATATTTGGGCTCCTGCTGCTGCTGGTGTCAACTCCTGCCAACTCCAGGGTGTGATTCATCCAATTTTTGGGCTCCTGAAGCCAACTCCAGTGTATATTTGGGCTCCTGCTGCTGCTACTGTCAACTCCTGCCAACTCCAGGGTGTGATTCATCCAATTTTTGGGCTCCTGAGGCCAACTCCAGTGTATATTTGGGCTCCTGCTGCTGCTACTGTCAACTCCTGCCAACTCCAGGGTGTGATTCATCCAATTTTTGGGCTCCTGAGGCCAACTCCAGTGTATATTTGGGCTCCTGCTGCTGCTGCTGCCAACTTCTGCCAACTCCAGGGTGTGATTCATCCAATTTTTGGGCTCCTGAGGCCAACTCCAGTGTATATTTGGGCTCCTGCTGCTGCTGCTGCTGCCAACTTCTGCCAACTCCAGGGTGTGATTCATCCAATTTTTGGGCTCCTGAAGCCAACTCCAGTGTATATTTGGGCTCCTGCTGCTGCTGGTGTCAACTCCTGCCAACTCCAGGGTGTGATTCATCCAATTTTTGGGCTCCTGAAGCCAAATCCAGTGTATATTTGGGCTCCTGCTGCTGCTACTGTCAACTCCTGCCAACTCCAGGGTGTGATTCATCCAATTTTTGGGCTCCTGAGGCCAACTCCAGTGTATATTTGGGCTCCTGCTGCTGCTGCTGCCAACTTCTGCCAACTCCAGGGTGTGATTCATCCAATTTTTGGGCTCCTGAGGCCAACTCCAGTGTATATTTGGGCTCCTGCTGCTGCTACTGTCAACTCCTGCCAACTCCAGGGTGTGATTCATCCAATTTTTGGGCTCCTGAGGCCAACTCCAGTGTATATTTGGGCTCCTGCTGCTGCTGCTGCCAACTTCTGCCAACTCCAGGGTGTGATTCATCCAATTTTTGGGCTCCTGAGGCCAACTCCAGTGTATATTTGGGCTCCTGCTGCTGCTGCTGCCAACTTCTGCCAACTCCAGGGTGTGATTCATCCAATTTTTGGGCTCCTGAGGCCAACTCCAGTGTATATTTGGGCTCCTGCTGCTGCTACTGTCAACTCCTGCCAACTCCAGGGTGTGATTCATCCAATTTTTGGGCTCCTGAGGCCAACTCCAGTGTATATTTGGGCTCCTGCTGCTGCTGCTGCTGCTGCCAACTTCTGCCAACTCCAGGGTGTGATTCATCCAATTTTTGGGCTCCTGAGGCCAACTCCAGTGTATATTTGGGCTCCTGCTGCTGCTACTGTCAACTCCTGCCAACTCCAGGGTGTGATTCATCCAATTTTTGGGCTCCTGAGGCCAACTCCAGTGTATATTTGGGCTCCTGCTGCTGCTGCTGCCAACTTCTGCCAACTCCAGGGTGTGATTCATCCAATTTTTGGGCTCCTGAGGCCAACTCCAGTGTATAGTTGGGCTCCTGCTGCTGCTGCTGCCAACTTCTGCCAACTCCAGGGTGTGATTCATCCAATTTTTGGGCTCCTGAGGCCAACTCCAGTGTATATTTGGGCTCCTGCTGCTGCTGGTGTCAACTCCTGCCAACTCCAGGGTGTGATTCATCCAATTTTTGGGCTCCTGAAGCCAACTCCAGTGTATATTTGGGCTCCTGCTGCTGCTGCTGCCAACTTCTGCCAACTCCAGGGTGTGATTCATCCAATTTTTGGGCTCCTGAGGCCAACTCCAGTGTATATTTGGGCTCCTGCTGCTGCTGCTGCCAACTTCTGCCAACTCCAGGGTGTGATTCATCCAATTTTTGGGCTCCTGAAGCCAACTCCAGTGTATATTTGGGCTCCTGCTGCTGCTGGTGTCAACTCCTGCCAACTCCAGGGTGTGATTCATCCAATTTTTGGGCTCCTGAAGCCAACTCCAGTGTATATTTGGGCTCCTGCTGCTGCTACTGTCAACTCCTGCCAACTCCAGGGTGTGATTCATCCAATTTTTGGGCTCCTGAGGCCAACTCCAGTGTATATTTGGGCTCCTGCTGCTGCTACTGTCAACTCCTGCCAACTCCAGGGTGTGATTCATCCAATTTTTGGGCTCCTGAGGCCAACTCCAGTGTATATTTGGGCTCCTGCTGCTGCTGCTGCCAACTTCTGCCAACTCCAGGGTGTGATTCATCCAATTTTTGGGCTCCTGAGGCCAACTCCAGTGTATATTTGGGCTCCTGCTGCTGCTGCTGCCAACTTCTGCCAACTCCAGGGTGTGATTCATCCAATTTTTGGGCTCCTGAAGCCAACTCCAGTGTATATTTGGGCTCCTGCTGCTGCTGGTGTCAACTCCTGCCAACTCCAGGGTGTGATTCATCCAATTTTTGGGCTCCTGAAGCCAAATCCAGTGTATATTTGGGCTCCTGCTGCTGCTACTGTCAACTCCTGCCAACTCCAGGGTGTGATTCATCCAATTTTTGGGCTCCTGAGGCCAACTCCAGTGTATATTTGGGCTCCTGCTGCTGCTGCCAACTTCTGCCAACTCCAGGGTGTGATTCATCCAATTTTTGGGCTCCTGAGGCCAACTCCAGTGTATATTTGGGCTCCTGCTGCTGCTACTGTCAACTCCTGCCAACTCCAGGGTGTGATTCATCCAATTTTTGGGCTCCTGAGGCCAACTCCAGTGTATATTTGGGCTCCTGCTGCTGCTGCTGCCAACTTCTGCCAACTCCAGGGTGTGATTCATCCAATTTTTGGGCTCCTGAGGCCAACTCCAGTGTATATTTGGGCTCCTGCTGCTGCTGCTGCCAACTTCTGCCAACTCCAGGGTGTGATTCATCCAATTTTTGGGCTCCTGAGGCCAACTCCAGTGTATATTTGGGCTCCTGCTGCTGCTACTGTCAAGTCCTGCCAACTCCAGGGTGTGATTCATCCAATTTTTGGGCTCCTGAGGCCAACTCCAGTGTATATTTGGGCTCCTGCTGCTGCTGCTGCCAACTTCTGCCAACTCCAGGGTGTGATTCATCCAATTTTTGGGCTCCTGAGGCCAACTCCAGTGTATATTTGGGCTCCTGCTGCTGCTGCTGCCAACTTCTGCCAACTCCAGGGTGTGATTCATCCAATTTTTGGGCTCCTGAGGCCAACTCCAGTGTATATTTGGGCTCCTGCTGCTGCTGCTGCCAACTTCTGCCAACTCCAGGGTGTGATTCATCCAATTTTTGGGCTCCTGAAGCCAACTCCAGTGTATATTTGGGCTCCTGCTGCTGCTGCTGTCAACTCCTGCCAACTCCAGGGTGTGATTCATCCAATTTTTGGGCTCCTGAAGCCAACTCCAGTGTATATTTGGGCTCCTGCTGCTGCTGCTGCTGCCAACTTCTGCCAACTCCAGGGTGTGATTCATCCAATTTTTGGGCTCCTGAGGCCAACTCCAGTGTATATTTGGGCTCCTGCTGCTGCTGCTGCCAACTTCTGCCAACTCCAGGGTGTGATTCATCCAATTTTTGGGCTCCTGAGGCCAACTCCAGTGTATATTTGGGCTCCTGCTGCTGCTGCTGCCAACTTCTGCCAACTCCAGGGTGTGATTCATCCAATTTTTGGGCTCCTGAAGCCAACTCCAGTGTATATTTGGGCTCCTGCTGCTGCTGGTGTCAACTCCTGCCAACTCCAGGGTGTGATTCATCCAATTTTTGGGCTCCTGAAGCCAACTCCAGTGTATATTTGGGCTCCTGCTGCTGCTGCTGCCAACTTCTGCCAACTCCAGGGTGTGATTCATCCAATTTTTGGGCTCCTGAGGCCAACTCCAGTGTATATTTGGGCTCCTGCTGCTGCTACTGTCAACTCCTGCCAACTCCAGGGTGTGATTCATCCAATTTTTGGGCTCCTGAGGCCAACTCCAGTGTATATTTGGGCTCCTGCTGCTGCTGCTGCCAACTTCTGCCAACTCCAGGGTGTGATTCATCCAATTTTTGGGCTCCTGAGGCCAACTCCAGTGTATATTTGGGCTACTGCTGCTGCTGCTGCCAACTTCTGCCAACTCCAGGGTGTGATTCATCCAATTTTTGGGCTCCTGAAGCCAACTCCAGTGTATATTTGGGCTCCTGCTGCTGCTGGTGTCAACTCCTGCCAACTCCAGGGTGTGATTCATCCAATTTTTGGGCTCCTGAAGCCAACTCCAGTGTATATTTGGGCTCCTGCTGCTGCTGCTGCCAACTTCTGCCAACTCCAGGGTGTGATTCATCCAATTTTTGGGCTCCTGAGGCCAACTCCAGTGTATATTTGGGCTCCTTCTGCCCCTCATAGTGATGCCACTTCAACTCTCTGCAATTGTGCCGCTCTGCGATTCTATTAGCGATGCCTCTGATCTGCATGTGATATTTCTTCAAAGTATTATTTAACTAACCCAGCACGCATCCTGTGCGTGTTACAGCAAGGCTGAATGGTTTACAACCCTATTGAGGCTGTAGGAGGCTCAGAAATAGCCGTTTTTAATAGCGATTAGTCGCGAATTTATTCGGGTCGAAACGATTTTTGTCGGAAAATTCGGCGAATCAGTCGAATCGAATTTTTCAAAAGTTCGCTCATCTCTAGCAGTGAGCACAAAACCTGGGGATGCGCCCAGTCTAGCTCCACATTGTAAACAGAGAGGTTTGCTGAAAGGCTCTGATTGGACAAGAGCTAATGCATGTGGGGTAAGGTGAGTGAGTACCAGCACTGTGATGGCTTTCGCACAGCAGAGCATTCTGATTCAGGATGCGTCAGGGGAAGGTGGACGGCCGGCTCTGGAATGTTTAAGTGGTTTTGTTCCGCTTTAAGCATCAAGCATTGTAACCCTATTCTGATGATTTATTCCTTATTCTTTGTATGACCAAAAAGACACCAGAGGCATGTCATTGGCCAATGAACCTCATATTTTCTAACAGTCCCACATTTTTTTTCCAACAACACCCGAAATATTTTTTTACAGTAAATCCACTGTATTTTTTCTGATGACTAATAACAAAATAATATATTCACAGTAAGTGCACAGTGATAGGAAATAATTAACTAAGCAATGAGAATTTGTTTTAATTTGCTCCCAACCCAGTTTTCAATAGAATAGAATTTAGATCCTACTCATGGCTCAGGCCCTTATTTCAGAAGGGATAGCGTCAGGTAGTGGCTGGTTAATGAGAGGTAGCGACAGGTAGCGAATGGTGAACGCCGGACACGGCACGGAATTACACATTTATCAAGCAGAATCTGTTTAGCGCCTGGAATAACGCCATGTAGCGTCTGATTCATTTTCACAGCCTCAGCACAGCGCTGGGTATGACCTCTCGCTACCTGTCGCTCTCCCATACATTTCAATGGACTAACCTTTTCTTCCCTTTAAACGAGGTATTTGTTTTTTTTTTTTTTTCTTTCCAAAAAATCACAATTAATTCTGTGACCTCTTCTGGCAATGAAAAAGCAATTTTTTCACAATTTTTTCATTTTTTATATATTTCTTCAGAAATGACATTACAGGTCTGCCATTAAAGTGTTCATGTTACAATGTTGTTACAATGTAATTCCATATGTTTTCGCTTTGTTACTAGTGGATAGATGCTGGAAAACAGACTTTAAACACACCTGCACTCTGGGCTTCAGAGAAGCATTTTTTAGCGCCGGAGATTTGTGAGGCTGTTTTTTTGCTGAATATGGCGTGAGTCAGTTGCTATGAGCAGTCGCTAACATGCGCTCCCATACAGCGCAGTACTGGTCAAATAGCAACTCCTCACAATGTATTTAACATTACTGCACAGCGACTCAATCGCTATGAACTAGCGACCCACGGCTGAGCACTGTGACTACTAGCGGGAGCTCTGAAAATGCCTGCTACAGACGCTCATCTGTCGCTACCTGGCGTTAGTGATGAATCAGCCTGTCCGTTGTTTTCCATGGGAAAAGGGTTCCTTGCAATCATCATTTAGGCTAAGCGAATTAATAAGTTAAACGAATAAGTAATAATAATAATTTATGCATGGTTTTTCGTTTAGTACCAAGACCTCCTAAAAAACAGCAACAAAGGGGCTCTGAATCAACCCTATTGTTCACCCCCAAAAAAATCACACTGCATAATCCAACTACTACCTTCACACTTGTTCAAGGGGGTCATGCTAATTATTTGAGGATGTAAGTTGGGTGCACATTTAGGTGTGAATTACATCCTGCATCTCTGTGAATTCAAAACGATTTGCTCCTATTGCTCCTAATGTTCTCCCCCAAAAAATCACTTGTACATGTGATGAAGCATTTTTACAGGTGAGATATATCATTAACCAATGATTTATTCAAGAAAAGCTAATGCCAAATAGTGCCAGATAAGCATCAGGTGAATGTCAGGTCCCAGTGCCAAAGGTGTAGTTATCAAGCTAAAAATCCAGTGCCTCTGACAGTGCCAGGTAGTGTCCCATCTATCATCAGTTCCAGTGATGGGATGATTGCCATTGCTGAGTTCCCTATAGTGCCAGATAAGACCAGACGCTCACCCTGCCCTGTGTGACCTTATCCCATACATTTGAATTATTTTAGCATTTTTTTAAATATTTTTTGGGGGGACTGGTGAATGTGATTTGATTTATGGATTTATGGATTTTTCTAAAGGGCTGCAAACCTGTGATTAGGGCCGTGAAAAAGCTGTGTCATGTATTTCATATGTCCCCATTGCCTTTTCCGTTTTTTTTTTTTTTTTAAATATGCTGTCCTGACCCTAAAAATTAAAAAATAGGGATTTTCACAGACGCTGTCGCCCTGTTATCCCCCTTCCACAGTGCCCGTGTGGACGCTGTGTTCTTTAATGTTAAATATGCTGTAATTTTAGCACTCCCTGGGGTCGCTAGAGCATTGCCTAATACAAGACCAGCACTGCACCCAGCCTCCGGATGGAAGTGAGTGCAAGTTGACCGCTGGCTGTCTCCAACAGCTTCAGCAGTGCGGGCACTGATAGCATCTCAGCGCTCATCTAGCGCCCGCATGAAAATATGATAAATTATGCCCATGAGGATCATTTTTGGAAAAACCCCTGGATTGGCCATTTACGCACCTCAATTCACAAGTATGGGCTCTTGTCCAATCCGAAAAGATTGTGGTGCATATGAATGTACAACAACCTGTTCTGAATAGGAAGGGGTTCTGGACACCTCCTGCTGGCCACTCCTTTCTGCTGTGTGCAGGCACCGCTAGCCATTCATATATGCTGGTGGCGAGTGCACAAGTAAGCTAGAGGAGTCCCTGGGATGCTACTGTAGGGCCACACATGCACCTTGGTTACAATAATGTGAATATACTGGAGACCCCCGGGGGGTTCACACAGCGGGCCGAAATCAAGATTCCCTGGGCACAAGCTATAACCCTAGACTCTCCATTTTAGGAAGTCATGTACTTTTCTAATTTTTAAGCAATCTCACAGATATCAATTGCATATAACATATGTCCTAGGAAAATATTTTTTAATAATTTAGAGAATAGAACTTTGTTTGCTTTTTTTTCATAATGGAAAAATGCCTCCTGTTTTATATTTCGGATTATAACCCACGCTTTAATGAACAAGCAGGTGATAAATGCGAGCCAGAGACATATTGGCTCCAAGGTGCCCATCATGCTATTCTGTTTCAGAGATAAGTGAACATTATTGTTTGTAAGTATCTCTTCTAAATACAAATTTATCTGTGCTAAATATTTATGGATTTGTTTGCTTGGAAGATTTTTATTGCTATGTTACAGGTGTTACTGCTGCCTTGGGCCCACCATGATAAGCAACATCGATGATAAACGTTTAATGCATGTCCGATGAGTTTGTAGGAATCCATATTCTACAAACTATGTTTGATCCGCAGAAAAAGACCGCTACCTTACACCATCTGGTGAGAGATGGCTATTCGCCCAGACAGTTTTGTGAGCTTGATGTTATCATAAATTCAGCAGAAATCCATGTTTGCTGTCTTTACTGCAGCTTTTAGTGAACTTGGCAGTGCTGCTCCGGATATGTCCTTTTAATCCTAAAACAAAAACTCTGTCTGAAATGACTGTAATGAGCTCATGGTCCGATTTAAAGCAGCCCTAAAGTCTCATTTAAATCCATTCCTCCCACCCCCTTCAGAAAATCCTGATTTGGGAACCTTTGGAAGCTGCCGCACAGGGGATCAACAGTGACTTGTTAGTCACACATTCACTGAAACAGAAGCTGCCCCACTCTCTGTAATACAGTAGATTTAGGAAAGATTAAAACAAGCAGACAATGATTATTAATTGTTTATTTCACTACCGGTAAATATTTTTCCTGTTTATGTTCACCTATGTGCCAGTCAGCCACCTCCATCTGATTTATTCCATGATCCACTTTGCAAGGTTTTAATAGGGGTTGTCCTGTCCCTGATGCACTTGCCCCTCTGGTCTATATGGAGCTAAATAGTCAGATACAGTAAATGCTGCCCTACCTATCAACAGACTAAGACTGCATTGAAGTCAGTCATATTTTCAAAAATAGGTGTTGTTCCTAGCATGGGGGTGGGGTTTGCTAGTGCTCCCCTACAAATTAAAGCAGACCAACAGTCAAAAATGACTTAAACCAGACCAACACAACAAACAGTGCTCATATGCATCCCTCCCCTGGGCAATTTAGATTTCTGCACATAAAAATGTACCTTTTTCTAACTCCTGCTGTAGTAAATTTGAGAAAAAAAATGGCAGCATTTGCAGGCCACCTGCAAACAGGAAGTGCAGCTGGGCTTCCTGTTACTGTCCATTGTCAGTTATGTTAGCTGAATCCAGGCAGTAGCATGGCTGAGATGCTGGGAGAAGAAGCTCCAAAATGGCAGCTATCTTTCTTTTCCAACTGTGTCAGACTGTTGGTCTAGTTTAACCGTTTAACCCTTTAAGTGCCAGCCTACCTGGAGCATTCTTCATTCTCTGTTGCCAGACCCCTTTGCACTATTTTGCGCTCCACATGTTCAACTGTGATTTTTGAAGGGATTTCCATGGATTTCCAAGGGAAGTTATATATTCTTTTTTTCAGCAGAATCTGGGCTTTAACATGAAATGTCTTTGTCATTTTTTAGGTGTATTCTCAATATTTTGGGGTGAAATATGTGCAAAAAAATAAAAACAAATCAATTTTTTTACAATTTGTAGTGTTTTTTTGTAATAAAAGAAAATAATTTTGTCAATAAAATCTTATTGCGTGTGAAACCCCAATTTCTCCCGGTTACAGCGGTACCACATGTGTATTGGTAGACATCCTTTCCTGCCCAGGAGACTCCCCCAAACTGAAACAGCGCTTTAGGAGATTTCCAGATAAAATACAAATATGCTAAGCACTAGGCGCACCTTGCAGTTTTTCAAGACAAAAAACCCTTTACACTTGAAATACCCCCCACAAACTATATATTCCCTGTAAGTATACACCTCAGGCTTTCCAGGCGTACCAGGCTTGTTAACATGGGTGCAGTTTTCTGGAAGTAATTCCTCAATTAATTCTTTGGTAGCACAGAGTTTCACTAAAAAAGAATAAAAAAGCAGAATCGAACTCATATTTTCCTAAAAAAAAAATATGCAAACAAGAAAAAACGAGCCCAATCTGAAAAAGCAACATCCCCCGAACAGAACAATACCCAACATGCAAAGCTACTGTCAAGGAAAGAGTTGTCAAACACCCCAAAGTAAAGCATGTGCGTAAGGGTAATTTTACTTAAAAATTTCAGCTCTGCAGACAAAGTGCGCACCTTGTAATTTTTCTACCAAAACAACCCTTTACATTTGGAATACCCCCACAAACCATATATTCCCTGAAAGAACATGTGTTAAGCTTTCTAAGCGTATCCAGCTTGTTGTAGTGGGCTCATCATTTTAGAAGTAATCCCTTGAAGAATTCTTAGGTTGCACTAGGTTTCTCTCAAAAAATTATAAAAAAACTGAATAAAAAACAAATTTTCTTATAAAATCAATATGCAAACAAGAAAAAACAAGCTAAATCTGAAATTGCCCATCTACTTGAAATTTTTTCACCCTCTGTTGACAGGTAATTTTTCACCATTTTGCACCATGTTTAACCGTGATTTTTAGAGGAATTTCCAGAAAAATTATAGATATATTTTTTGCGGCAGAGTTTAGGCTTTAACATGAAATGTCTTGTTTGTAATTTTTCTACTGTCTTTTTAAATATTTTTGCGTAAAACAAAAATTATTTTTTAGAAAATTGTCTCCTTTATTTTAAATAAAACATTTACTTTCTTAGAGAAACCATATTGCATGTGAAAGCCCCATTTCTTCCGATTACAACGGTACCACATATGTATTGTTAGCCCCAGGAGACCCCCCAAACTGAAAAGAGCACTTTATAACATTTACAAATAAAATACAACTACTATCCACACTATAAACATAAGGGGTTAATTAAAAAAAATGACATAGGGGCCTCATCCCAGGGGGGGGATCAAATTTTTTGGGGAATTTTAAGGGTTAAAAACCCTTAAAAAAACAACAAAAAATTGACACGGGGTCCCCCCTACCCAGCATAACCAGCCCGGGACCAGCTATGCAGGGCTTGTAGAACAGGGTGCAGGAGCCAGCTTTGGTGGCCCCCCACCCTGCCGGCTACAAGCCCACATAGCCTCTGTGAGGCCCGGGCTCTTCTGCCCCCCCCCCCCGGGCTTTGGGGAGGCAGGTAATTGGGGGTGCCGGGGGTTAATGGCAAGTCACCCGCTAGCCGCAGGTGACTTGCCAGCCCCCAGCCTTGTGAACTGGTATAGGGGTCTCATGGACCCCTTACCAGTTCACAAGGGGTTAAGTGTAAAAAAAAACAGACACAGGGAGAAAAAATATTTTATTTAATTTTTTTTTTTTTTATACTTACCTCCCATCCATCCTCAGCCACTGTGTCCCATGCTGATCAATCTGGCTTCTGCTCTCTTGCTGCTGCTGGAAACCTTTTAAAGCTGC
This sequence comes from Gastrophryne carolinensis, assembly GCA_027917425.1. NCBI lineage: Eukaryota > Metazoa > Chordata > Amphibia > Anura > Microhylidae > Gastrophryne > Gastrophryne carolinensis. Next base: position 201,854,366 of record CM051237.1, read on the forward strand.
TGGGCGACAGAGAATAAGGGGGGGGTCTCCCCTTCCAGGGGGGGACCCCATTTTTTGGGGGAATTTTAATTTTAAAAACCCTTAAAAATCCCAAAAAAAATGAAATGGGGTCCCCCTTACCCAGCATTACTAGCCCGGGACCAGCTATGGGGGCTTGTAGGAACAGAGTGGAGGGGCCAGCTTTTGTGGCCCCCCACCCTGCAGCCTACAAGCCCACATACCCTGTGTGGGCCCGGGCTCTTCTGCCCCCCCCCGGCTTTGGGGAGGCAGGCAATTGGGGGTGCGGGGGTTAATGGCAAGTCACCCGCTAGCTGCAGGTGACTTGCCAGCCCCAAGCCTTGTGAACTGGTATAGGGGTCTCATGTTCTCATGTTACCAGTTCACAAAGGGTTAACAGTAAAAATAAAAACACAGAGACATAAGAAAAAAAATGACATTTATTTCTTTTTTTTTTTTACTTTACTTACCTCCGATCCTCCTCTGTCCCCCGGCGATCTGTGATTCCTGATGACAGCTGCGGGTGCTGGGTGGAGGGGGGCTGGGGGATCACAGCACTCTCCCCCTCCCCACCTATCTCCTCCCAGCACCCGACAAGACTGACAGTCTCGGGTGCGGGTCTTATGAAGCCGGCTGCCAGGTGACATCATAGTGATGTCACCCGGCCCCACCCCCAAGGGGCGGGGCTAGCAGACGCGATCGAGAAAGTGAAGGGGAGGGTGATTTCTCACCCTCTCCTCACCTCGGAAGAGCCTGGGGGGCGATCAGAGGCCCCCCCGGTGAAGAGGAGACCCAGCGGGAGGCAGCGCAACCGAGGCGGGGGGGCTATTCTGGGGCTTCTCCTGGAGCCATCCGAGCCCCCACGGGGGATCGGATGGCACCAAATTAAAGAGGAGACCCGGGAGGGGTTGGGTGAGTATTTTTTTACTTTATTTTTTTTACTAGCAGCGGGGAAAGTCAAGCACGTAACACCTACGGGCTTGGCACTTAAGGCCCGGACATGCCAGCCCATAGGTGTTACGTGCTTGCCACTTAAAGGGTTAAGTGTCAGACTACCTTGCAAGATTTTGTCACCATCTATTGCCAGATCATTTTTCAATATTTTGCACTATACATGTTCAACTGTGTTTTTATAGGGATTTCCCAGGAAAATTCCATATTGCTTGTCTGAGTCTTGGATTTAACATAAAATGTCTTGTTTGACATTTTTGTTGTGTATTCTCAATATTTGTGGGTGAAAACAAAAAACACAAAAAATCTATTTTTTACAATTTGTAGTAGTAGTAGTAGTGTAGATTTTGTAATAAAACCATAGTGTGTGTAAAAGTCCCATTTCTCCCAGTTACAGCAGTACCACATATGCATTGGCAGACACTCTTTCCTGCCCAGAAGACTACCCCTAACTGAAACTGAAGCTTTAGGAGGCTTTCAGATAAAATATAACAGCTATGCGCACATTGCAGTTTTTCAAGAAAAACGACCCTTTATGTTACCAATACCCCCCACAAACTATATATTCCCTGGAAGCACACGCCTCAGGCTTTCTAGGCATACCAGGCTTGTTGATGTGGGCATAGTTTTCTGGAAGCAATCTCTCAATTAATTAATTGGTTGCACAACTGCAAAGGCAAGGTCCCCCTAACAGAACAATACCCAACATGCAAAGCTACCTTCATAGTTAGGGTTGCCAAACATGTAAAGTATGCGTGTAAGGGTAATTTTACTTGAAGAATTCAGCTCGGCAGACAAAGTGTGCTACTTGCACTTTTTCAACCAAAACGACCCTTTACGTTTGATATACCCCCCACAAACCATATATTCTTTGTAGGAGTATCCGGCTTGTTGTAGTGGGCTCATCTTTCTGGAAGTAATTCCTCAAAGAATTCTTTGGTTGCACAGGGTTTTTCCTAAAAAAAAATTATTAAAAAGCAAAATAGAAAACACATTTTCCTAAAATATCAAAATGCAAATAAAAAAAAACAAGCTAAATCTGAAAGCACAAGGTCTCCCAAACAAAACAATACCCAACATGCATAGCTACATTTAACTCTTTTAACCTCCAGCCTACTTGAGATGTGGTCTGGACTGGTATAGGGTCCCGGAAGGGTGGTACTCAATTTTTATTGAGTTTTAAGGGTTAAAAACCCTTAAAAATCAGAAATTAAATAACAGTTGTACAATATCAATATTGTAATAAAACTAGTAAAAAGTAAGTAAGAAAATATAATTAATGGTCCAGCTGTGTGACTGCAGTGTGTAATTTGGTGTAGCTGACTGAGGGAGTTATCTAAGAAGGGATAGCGCCAGGTAGTGCCTCATAGCGGCAGGTACAGGTTACACTGAGCTGGTGCTACCTCTCTCTCCCTGCAGCGCTGTACTGGTGTTAGAGACGCCCAAAATACATCACATTCATCAATGTGGGCCAGGTTACTACAGCGACTGAGGCGCTCTGTTACACCTCCCGATACCCGCTTACAGTGTCTACTAGCGGTCGCTCTAAGCGCCGCTATACAGACGCTCATCTGCCGATACCTGGCGTTAGTAAAGAATCAGCCTCCACGAGTGTAACTGCCTCCAGCATTAGTCATGTGGCTGAAGATAGCCAGCAATACAAGCAAAAATGTATCATTTTACCAGCTATACTTTAACAAGAAGATGTAGTAGGGTTCAGCTATTGAGAACATGGATCTATTTCTTCCAAAATACTTTGGGCAGAGAACTTTGACTCAGAGGAGGGGTATTGCAAAATTGTGTAATATTAAAAATCCATATAAACACGTCAGCTAATGCGAGGAGTCACTTTTTAAAGAGGGGGGGGGGTATAGACCCAAACTTAATAAAATTCCTGCTAAATGTGTGGTTTTCTTCTCCTGGTAGGAATAAAATGTAGGGGTGACAGCTTTGAGTGCATTAGGGGTGACAGATTTCTCTTCCTTCCTTTAAAAGAAAGAAACAAGCCCGGTTAAATATTTTTTGCTACCGGGTGACCTTGGTGTGTTGGTTCCAAGTGACCACCCCTCCCAGCATCCAGCATATTTATAGATATACCCCCCACCCCCACCACTCTTGCCAAACTGCAGCACGGCTGGTCGGACACATGCTGCCCACTGCTGAACCCACAGCAGCCCCGAGCCCACTGCCACACGCTGCCCACTGCTTCACTCATAGCAGCCTTAAGCCTTGACCTACCTGCCTACTGACCCAACTACCTACCTGCCCACCTACCTACCTGCGTACCCACCTACTGGCCCACCTACCTATTTGCACATCTACCTACCTACTTACCCAGCTAACTACTTGCCCACTGACTTAGCTACCTACCTGCCTACCTAACTATCTATTCGCCTACCTACCTACCCACCTATCTATCCACTTACCTATCTACCCACTGATCTGGGGGTGCATGCATGTGCATGTGGGAGTGTGCACATGTGTGTGTGGGAGTGCACTCTTGCGTATCTGGGTGTGCTTGCATGTGCATCCGTGGTGTGTATATGTGTGTCTAGGGTGTGCCATGTTTGTCTAGGAGTGTGTGCATGCAAGCCTGGGGGTGCATGCATTTGCACCTGTAAGTGCATGCATAGGTGTAATGGAGTGCACACATGTGCATCTGGGGGTGCATGCATGCATGTCTGGAGGTGCGTGCATGCGCATCTGGGGGAAGCACATGTGCTTCCGGGGTGTGTGCACTTGAGTGTCTGGGAGTGCTCACATCTTGTGCATGTGCACATGTGTGCCTGGGCGTGCGCCCATGCATTCCTGGGGGTGCACGCATGCACTCCTGGTAGTGTTTCCATGTGTGCATGGGAGTGCGCTCCGGCCCCCGCACGGCACTGTTTGCAAGCTTCTGATATGGTGATGTAAGATGTTCACACGTTTATTGATCTGTTTGTCTTTTGTCCACTCGGCTGTCCTCATAGATGGGTTACTATTATTGCACTCTTGAGCACTTTACTGCATTGTTTGCACAGTTGATGTTACTTAGATGCACTTTATATATTGAATTGAATTAGTGATGAATTAGGAAGGAATAGGAATGTGTTTTGTAATTAATATTAATTGTTATTAGTATTATTGTATAGGGATTAGCTTGCTTACAGTGCCCCCTGGTGGTTACTAGAGTCTTGTGTGTTTTTTAATGTTTTTTTTTAAATTGTGTATATATATATGTATTCTGCTATAATAAACTAGTCAAGTATTTTTAAGGATAACGTTTGGGTGGTGCCTTTTGTGTCCTGGCTTTTTTGGGGGGGTTGTGGGGCCAGTGCGGTCATAGTGTTCTTAGTTATTATAGCTGTCCCTTCATAGAAATATAAATTTAGTGACCTCTATCCTTACATTCTGGGACATTGAAACTTGCGGAGAAATTCTCACATCTGAAGGCAGAACTGGAGGCTTACAAAGCTGAAACTCCTTCCAACTTTATACACAAGCTGTACCTGCACTACCCCCAGTGGTAACAGACAGTGCACACGCAAGCCCCAGGTGGAACAAAGAAGAAACATACAGAACAAACTTCAACCTTAAGTAACATCTTAATCATGTCAAAAAAAGATACCCTAGTCGGTCTCAACAAATCGCGTGGGAGCGATATTCTGGAATGCAAGTAGAGAGAAAGAAGCCACTAAATTTAGTTTTTTCTCTTATTCCATTCTGGAATACTCATATACAGCAGTCCCGGAGTGGGAATCAACCAAAACATTTAACTGAAATCATAGCAGCGTCACTAAGCAGAGAACAACAGTCTAGACTCCTGTAGAGGCTTCTACCTCCACCTGCAATGCCTTACTCCTGTTCATGGCATCAGCTGATGCCTTCAGGTCCACCTTTTAAAACTTGAAAAGGAGTGCACTGAGGATGAGGTGGCCACCTTGCACACCTGACCCCTGATGTAGAAAAGCCTAGGATGAACCAAACACAACAGTTAGAATGGTGTGACACGAGGATCTCTATCCTTGTAGGTGTACACCTTTGTAACTACTTGTCTAATCCACCAGTGGACCAGCTGCAAAAACCTTTTATGGGCCCTCTAGGACCATGGACAAAGCTTCAGTTTTGCAAAAAGCCACAGTGGCAGCCAGATAGTACTTCAGGGCCCTTGCCATGGCCAAAACATGAAGGAGTCTCTCCTTGTTTAGACCGGCTTTGGACACGGATGGAAGTACAATCACGTCACTGAGATGAAAGACAGACACCACAACAAAAAAACATCTTTGAAATGAAAAACCTCCTTATCCTTGTGAAACACTATATAAGGTGACTCGAGAGCTACCAAAAAAAGCACCCTCAACATCAGCAGTCACAAGGTTGGTGTTTTTGTGTGTAATTTGGTCTCCTAACCATTAGAAGAGGGCTGTCCCTTAAAATATGCAGTGTGTTGACCACCAGAGCAAGGGGTATCTTGACCTGGCCATAGATTTTTGTATCTTCTGATTGTGCCAGGATCCAAAATGTCCACATCTGGCATTCCCCAATGGTTGCACAAATCTTAAAAGACCTCCTGATATTGAGAGCATTCTACCTGGTCCACTGTCTCCCTACTCAGGAAGTCTACCTGTATTTGGCCACCTTGGGAATATGGATGGCAGAGATTAAAGGAACATGGAGGTCGTTGTCTGTGTGGTGTCCAGGATCATTCCCACAAAACACCATACCCTCTCCAGCACTATCTGGGATTTGGAATTATTCAGGAACCATCCCAACATCTACTCTGATCATCCAGACAGAGAGTGATTTAGATTCCTGGTGCTACAGCATTGCTGTGATCACCGCCAAGACCATTGTAAATGCCCCCTGGGGCTGACAAGATACCGAAGGGCAGTATTAAAAACTGGAAGTGCTGTGAGCTCCTACGAACTTAATTTGTGCCCACCATTACAGCTCTAAGACTGGAGTCCCCCCTTTTCCAGGGAGTATCTGGTGCTCAGTGCTGCAGTCCCAAAAATAAATAGGCTGCTGTCTGGAACGCGCCTGTCTGGCCTTTGACAGAATAATCTCATGACTGGTCTTAACCAACATTATTAGCCTTGGTAAACCAACTTCAGGCATCAGCAATGGGTCTGTCTGGGAATAGCTATTTAAGGGGTTGGAATTCATAAGGGTTGGGGCCCTTGCTCCCTACTAAAAATCCCCCTAGAAGATATAGATAAAAAAAGGGGAATGTGAAATAAGAAAGAACTAAGATAACAATGCTTTGCAGCAGAGCTGCAGTCCTTCCTGATCGCATTGGAAGAGAACTCAGGTAAGATGGGAGCAGCCTAAGTATATACAGTCCCGTCTTCCACTGTGATTAACCAAGAAGTATTGGTGTCCCAGAATAGAATAAGATAGAAAAAAAGACTTTGTTTATAGTGCTGCCCCCTAGCCTAATGCTAGATATTAATAAATTATTAGAATAAAGCCTTGTTTCTCACCCTGCGACCTTGAGACTGAACAATGGCCAGTAAAGGCTGAGAAAGGGTACATAGTAACAAATAATAATATATATTATATTGTTATCTAATGCTTGGTTTTCTCTGCACAGAATGGCTTAAAATTACCTTGAGTCGTTATAAACATTAATGTCTCTCTATGACTAAAATGTTCCCTTTATATTCCTTTTTTTATCCTTAGAACACAGTTAAAAAGATCGTTTTGTATCACAATGAATGAAATAAAATTCCCACTGGGCAATTAAACAGTAAAGCTGAGCAAATTGTTCTCCTTTCATTTTAGAAATTAAAGTGAGGACTGCAATTTAGCATTTTATTTTGCTGCGGATTTATCATGCAAGGAAAGACATGCTAAACATTTAGTTTCATTGCTAAAATTAACCATTTAAAAAAAGTGATGGTACAAAGCTGGCTTCTGAAGCACCTGAGGTACAAGCCTAAAAGAATTACAGCTTAGTGCCAACGCAAACCTATGAAGAACTGTCTACACTTGCTTCAAAGTATAGAGTGAAAGAGCAGAACATAAACAAAAAAGGGAAGCTTAGCATTTATGTATGCGCACTGATACTTGTTCGCTGACAGTGATGACAATTACTTGTAGAGGTTAGTCTCCTTGCCGTTAGCAATGCCAGAGCTTGTATTTAAGTTCCTATTATTTTAATATAGATAATTTCAAACTTTTTATTTTCACCAGAAATTGCAAGAAGAAAATGAAAGCAAACCTTAACTTCAAAGCTGTCAAACTAACAGCTGTAAAAGTAGAAGACACCGCAAGGTCTTCTTTGTATAGCAGCATGCAGTTACTGCTCTGTACAAGTCTGCTAAGCAGTCTAAGATCCAGCATAACAGTGGTGAGGATTGAGTGATGAGTGATCAAGCCATTAGATTAAAGGTCTGACATCCTTAGAATTAAGAGTTTAAAGGTCTAGGCAATGACTAGGCAATGACAATAAAAAGACAGCAAGTTGCCCCATGTGCCTCTCTTTCATTATCTGCAGTGTCAGTTAGAAACTGCAGCAGGGCTCCAACTTTTCCCCTCCTTTGAATTTGATTGCGCCATAACTATACAAAAAAGTTGTCCTATTTACTCTGTCCTATGGTGCTCTCATTGTTAGGGAGCATGGGAAGTGACAGTAGTCTCACAGCTTTCCCTGGCCACAGCAGAGCATAATCATGACTCATAAAGCTCCTCCTTGACACAAATGACTTCCGAGTTCACGGCTAAGAAAACGTCTTTCTTAAGAATTTATAAGCTATTTACAGAGACTTTGACATGCTTTGAAATGGCTCATTTTATACTGTTTCCATGGGGAATAAGGTGCGAGGAGGTTAGTGTGTGTCTAGACAGGAGCTTTAAATCAGAACAGATGTTTAAGGGTTAAGTCTGCTTACAAATATTGGACAAACAGTATTGCTAGATATGCTCTGTGCAAATAATTTCAACGAAAATGAGCATATACTGCTGGGAAGCCCTAGAGAAAAAACTGTAATGTGATATTGCTGATCTGCTGTTAAAAGTGCATCAAAACCCAGAGTAGAAAGATGATTTTGCACTGACCTTAGTGCCAGCGTTTACTGGGAGACTCATCCTGTTGCTGGTCAGGCAAGGGTGTACATAGCCATGATGGTGCCCCATAGCAGGGCCCCCACAATAGGGCCCCATCATCAGCTGACCCGCTCCCCCCCCCCCCCCCCGCAAACACTCACCTGCCCAGTCCAATGGAGACAGCCGCTGGCGAAGATGCAGATAAAATGCAGTTGAAGATGCTGGACCTGCACGTGCAGCATTGGCAAAGACACGGCGTACGTGGCGCCACCGGAAGAGCCGGACCCACGTGCGATGCCAGCAGAGAAGCAGGGCCAGTGCACAGCAGTGGCAGAGAAGCAAGGCAGGAAGGAGGGGCAAAGCTAGGTAACTAATTAAGGGCAGGTACATACCGCAAGGGTGATGGAGAGGTAGCGTGTCCTGTTCCACGGCGGGCCCAGGCGCACGTGCCTGCACTTCCTCTATGGTATGTACGCCCCTGTCTACAGGTCTGTAGCACTGACTACTTAATGCTTATGCGGAGGATGGTGACTAAACTGTATTATAAAGAAAGCTCCTATGTCTCTAATCCTTTATAGGGTAAGAAGCTATCACAAACTGCATATCATAAGCAAGCACACACCCACATCGTACTTAACTAAGTTAAGCTTAGGTTTTTTTCATTTAAGTATAGGTCTACTTTAGTCCCCTGGCCTTACAAATATGCCTGAACTATTGGACATTCAGACAACTGAAAACCATTGGAGCCTGGGAAGAATGATCATAAAAGCAGGAACACCATTAAACTGAGATTTTTTTTTTACTGTAACCTGCAGCAGAGTAGCGGCCTAGTAATTTTCTATGCTGATCAGAGCGCCCATGCACAAATTTATTTATTTTTAGTGGTGCCAACAATTCTTTTCTATATAGATAGTAATTTATTAAAGTGGGCCTAAAGCTAAGCCTGATTTGGATAGTAAAAAAATACCTGGCTGCAGCTTGTTGTTCAATCCCATAATGGCCTTGGTTTCTGTGCCGCTAGAGATCTCGTGTCTCATAACCTAATAATAAAAGAAGAATAAAGAAGAAAAAAAGAAGAATAAAAGAAGCCCATCTTCTGCAGTTGTTTGATGACAAAACCACCACAATCTTCAGCAGCTCAGTGTACACAGAAGTCAAGACTAGTGTGCACCGTGCACACTAGGGGGTTTTCCATGGACCTTATGGATGATTTAGGTTGTGTGTATCTAGAGTCCTAGAATGGTTGACATTCCGCCGATAAAAATAACCCTAAAGAGTGTAAACCCAAAACTAACAAAAAAGGGTACTCAACTTTCATTCCACGCAGCAGCTCCCAGCTTGTCCATTGGTCTGAAACCTTTTGTTTCTGAATTCCATGGTGAAAGCACGCCCCTGGACCCATTACAGTGTCGCAGTAGTAGTAGTAGTCGCAGTGCCTGGCACAACCGCTCCTTTGCAGTGAATAGAGAGGTGTGTGCACATTCGGTGTCACTGACATGAGGGGCACTGGGGGTGCTTGTAAACTCCAGGAGACTAAGAGGCTTATTCATTATACATCATTCGCCTAAGACGCTCAGCAGCGCCCGCGCCCCACAGCATCGGCTTCAAGGTGCATGGCTTATATTAGCCTATGCACTAGCGGCACCTAGCGCCATCTGAGAGCGCCACAAGCTGACAAAATTTATGAAAAAAATACCATGCACTCCAAGAGGCGCTCAAAAAAGGGAATTCAGGCACACAGATGCTGTTGGATTCCCAATTGTAAGAAACTTACCTGTGCACTCGCGCACCCCCACAGTCGGGCAGTTACGTTCCAAGGAGGCGCTGCACTGCAAGTGGCAGGTGGTGCAGCCTCCTCCACATTTGACAGGGATCAGGGGCCAGGACTGTCCAGCCCCTGGGAAACGTGTAGCCCGGTTTATAGTTGCACCAATCACCACACCTCTCTGGTTGCCATTGGTTGGCACCCAGAGTTCTCTGGTTGCCATTGGTTTGCCACCCCATAATTAGGCAACTAGCTCTCTCCTCAGTGCCCAGTATAGTTTCTAGATTTAATCTTGGCTTATCTGATACTGACTCGGCTTGATCAACCTTCCCAGTTTGCTGCCTGAACAGACCTTTTGCTTGCCTGACCTTGAACCTGCCTGCCCCGTTTGGATACCTCGCTACCTCTGACCTCCTGGCTTGACCCTTTGGCTACTCCTGACTACGCTCCTGCCTCATCCCTGTGTATTGACGCATCCTCAGAATGACAACCCGTGTACTTCCTCGGCTTTGGATACCCTTGTGGTTCATCTGCCTTCACCGTAAGCTGACATCCTTTATGCCTTTTAAGACATGGGGCAACCATATCCGGCGAGGCGTTTCAAGCGTCCCAGCAAACGGGAACTTGACTATAGGCTGAAGCGGCGGCAGAGATTGGGCTTGTCAGCTTACAGAAGGCTTGTGTCCCGCTGGGCCTTACACCAGTGTTTTTTTTTAGGGTTTTGTTTTTTTTTATAAATTAAATATTGGAATTGCATTAGTGACATAGCTTTCTCACGGCCCAAATCAGTGCTAAAGTGCATATAAAAATAATCCCAACCAGTCCTGTGGATTTTTTACTTGATGCATACACCTTTTTGACTAGGCGACACTCACACTGGCCTGGCACTCATCTGGCACTACGTGGCCTTAGGCTTTTGTTACAGGACGCTGCCCCTAATTCATACATACATTCATACATTCAAATAATGGTCCCACATCCTGACAATAAACACCTATTCACACCTAGTCTGTACTTGTAAAAGGACACTCAAAGTAGAGTGTGGTAGTCCTACCATGTCTATGGTAAACAGAACAATAGATACCTATCACACCTAGCTGTACTTGAAAGGGCCTCCTTGAATTCCTAATCAGGACTCCAGACAGCCAATATACATTGGACACTTCTGCATTGGCTGTTGTTTCTGGGAAGTATTGTAACTCTTGTAATATGTCACTCATAACTATATTAATGAGAGATTCTCATTCAGAACTATTAGACCTTTCATTTGATATCAAACATGGCGTACATATATTGTCCAGGGTCTGACAATCCACATAGTGTTGGACCCTGGATGGTATACATTTGGTGTTTGGGATCATTTAACTAAGAAATTTATGGGGATCATGAATTTCTTGGTTACAAGTTGATAACATGCATATTGTAGGAGTTATAGCCTTTGTGAGATATACATCTAATTCGTAGGAGTCCTGATGGGGGCCGAGCTTGGCAGACACTCCCACGAGGCGGGGAATGCTGGCCACTCCCTCTATTGTTCATACATTAGTAAGCTTTGTGCTGGGGGCCCGGCAGTCGATGGATGGCGGAGGGATGAAGGATGGACCTGAATGCCCATGAAACATAAGTATCTCTATGTATCTGTGTATCTCTGCTTTGTCTCTCTCTATCTCTATATATCCATTATAGCATATATTGTACCGTAACTTACTGTAACTTTATCATTCATTCCACTTTAACATATATCTTAATGTAACATCTGCCTGTAATATAAGGTCTGGGAACTTTAGGAACTTATTGGGTTAGTAAGGTTAATTACTGTGCTACTAATTAAACCCGTTTTATATATACATCTTACTGTGTGTGTAGTGGATAATTTCTCACACAATAGTTTGTAGGTGCAAGGTATTTAAGGTATTAATATATTTCTTTCTTAGGACAGGTCACTGGTTGTGTGGGGAGAGCCTTAGCGACCATTGTTTGTATCAGATTGGTGGCCGCTGGGCTGATATGATTGTTAGTATTTGCAACATTTATAGCATTGATCTCTAATAGAGATATTGGAGATTAATGTGAAGCAGATATTAATATAAAATCATATATCTCCTTTTTCACTGGCGAGGATATTGGAGACTACAATGTAAATACAAATATTTAATATATCATATCTCATATATTCTCCCTTTTTCACTGGCGAGCCAGACAGCTTTCTTAAATAATCCCCCAAATCTAGGAAAACTGGGGGTGGGGGAGGGGTTCTGAGCACTAGACTTAGAGAGTTTTAGAGAAGTATCTTTTTTTTTCTCTTGGGTTTACAGACTTATTGTCAATTTGTAATATAACTACCAACCAATGTAATCATTTGGAAAAAATGTTATGGTTTTGGTTGGGCCCCCATTAATTTACCCCAAATTGGCTATAAATGGTAGTGGGTCAACATACCTAATATCTCCCCACTTTAAATATCCAGTAATGCAAAACCAAACTTACATTATTGTATGCAGGATTTAATATTTAAAGTGGATGTAGGAAAATGAGTTAAGCCTCCCATCCCTTTGGTAAAACAACTCCTATAAATAATACCCTCTGTAGGGATAGAAGCTGATTAGAAACTATCCACAGTTAGATTAATTGAAAATCATTTGCGGAGAACTTTGTGGTGAATAACATGTTTTTTCAAGAGCCTTTTGTACGCAGTGTCCTATTTTGCCTGCAGCAACTTGTATTAGCGACTGTATAGTGCATAACAAATGTAACATGAAAAGAGCAATGCCCTTCCTCTTGCTTTGTGCAATCCTTGAATAGATGTTTAACCAAAACAACTGTTGATTAAATTATTGGATGAATACACAGAGATAGAATTTAATAAAATATAATAGAAAGATAAATGGTATTCATAAATGACCATGCTTTAATAGAGATGGAAATTTTGATAAAGGTTTTTACCAGCACCAGCAACAGGTGAACCAGTGTTAATGCACGTAATTTATTATAGACCATTAAGGGCTACTTTACATATTGTGACAGAGAAGCTGCTAAAATTGCTCAAAAATGTTCAGGCAGTTATGAGTCTAACAGCCCCCTATTGGAAGCCGTTCGGCTAAAAGTTTCTAGCTATTCAAGTTTTTGTAAAACCACCATTAAATTCTATAGGGGAAAAATTGTCCAAACTATTTGGTTGATTCCTCCCTTTTATTATTGTGTTTTTAAGTGTCTCCCACCTGTGGCTACCAGCCTTGTGCATTTAGCTTCCTGTCTACAGACTTCAAGTCCCCCAAATAAGAGCCACGTGCAACAACAAAAAAAGAAGACTGAACACTTCCCCTCTTTATAAACAAAAACAAGGCTTCCTTGTGTAAGGCATTTTATTGGGTTCATTTTGTATAATTGAATCTACCAATAAATTAAAGCGGTTAAGATCCTATCTTATATGTTTCCCACACCCTTTACATACAGATTGCTCACATTAAAAATCATCCTACCTGCATCTACTGCATTTTATGAGCCTTTAAACATCCAAGATGGCAGCTCATGGAACATCAGGCAGCCTGCAAACAGGAAGTGCCTTCTGACTGTGCCGCTCTGCATTCTGGGACTGCTGACCTTTTCCTGACCCCAGCTCTGCTCTGCCTGAGAAAAAGCACAGTTATAACCCTCCACCCTGTACTTTATCCAGCTCTCCTCTCCTCAGTAAGTGTGATGCTTCTGAGTCAAGATGGCGGCACCCGTATCCTAAAGTCCTTAACAGAGTTGCAGCCCAGTGGGAGAAAGAATAATAAGTGACTAAAAACTTAACATATATTTATTTTAGATGCTGGGGAACCATTGTTTTAAGGGTTTGGGCTTTTCAATAAATCATGGTGAAGGTCCGGTTTAATTGGATGTATATTCTTTTGATGAAACGTGAATGGTAGGCAGTAAACTCTACTGGGTCATATTCTGGAATGGTTTTTATTTGTGAGAAGGAAAATATTTTGTCATTCATTTGTAGTTTTATTGCATCCCGCTGAGAAAATCTATTTACATTGGCTGTTGAATTAAAAATTCAACCTGTAGTGTGTATTTCCCAGGATCTCCCAAAAGCAGCAAGCAAAGGTGAGTGGAATGACCTAGATTCATATAGATTCTAGGCTGGTGGTTGCTCATCTTTAATGCCCCACTGTGTATATTCCCCAAGATTGCCCTTTGGATTGCCTATCAGGAATACCAGGCTTCAAGCCTGCGGACACCCAGATTCTTGGCTTAAGGCAAACAGATCGCTCAAGTTAAATATAAGTTTTAATGCTATAAGCACACTAGGCAGTGATAACAAACATTTCGCTATGATGGAATATGAAATGATACAAATGCTGCTCTGAGAAGGTTACAGGATAGAGTGAGTTACACAGAGAGACAATGGTCAGTTACCTTAATATGCAGTTGCAGAGTAGTGGTAATGGAGAGCTCCCACAAGAGGTAAGTGAAGAGCTTACAGATGATTTGGACACCTCCAGCACGCTGCAGCGAGACCCCTCCAGAGAAGTGTTCTCATCCCCTTGGCCTACTTTTAAGCACAGTCTCTCCCCTCCACCTCCTCCCAGACACAGAACCTGAATCATTTCTTTGAAGCACACCTTTCCAGCGAAGAAGCAAGCAGGCTCCTCTGTGTCTCAGTAAGGTGTTGGGAAAGCAGCAAGGAGAGCAGCAGGGGGGGCTTTGATCCTCAAACTGCCTTTCCTGAGTGTTAGAACCTCAAGCCCATATATGGACTTCCTTTTCCTGTTGGCCTTGTAATGGCAGGTATTTGCTAGGAACAGAGAATCTTAAAGGGCAATAAAATGCAATGTAATATTTGCCCTATTCCTCACACCTCCCCCTCTAAGAGGGCGCTAAGGGGCAGCACTTCCTGGTGCTGGCCCGTGCGCCCATGTGCCCACTATCCCTGTCTGGAGAACTCTGCAGCAGCACCACAGCAATAGCGCTGTCTCGTGCTGAGGATTTTGGGCAAGGTCCAGTTGCTGTGGGACCTGGAGGGGGGGTTTCCGCTCCCGGCCTTGCACTCCTGCCCCAGAAGGGAGGCTCGAACCATACATGGATAGTTTTGGGGGTCCCCTCCAGGGTTTATGTGCCAGCATGCGGTCCACTCCCGGAAGGGGTATAGGGTGGCCCATAGCTGGGACCGCGGGTCCACAGTTGGCCGATGGCAACCCATCCCTTTCTGCTTTACCCGAGCCAGGGGCCCCCGGTGCATGTCGCCAACACAGTTTAAGGAGGTAGCCCTGCCTAACCTTCAGCTCCATGAACTGGATCCCCTGGATGGAGAGTCTACCCTGGGGGGATCTTTCTTGGGAAGGATCTCCCACAGGACGGTACCCACCCTGTCAGCCCAGGTGGGTGACAGGGCCATTGAACGTGGGCCCTGGGTGGCATAGTCCACCACCATTGGTACGAACCTCTTTCTTTGCGGCAGAGTTTCCGGTGGGCTGCTGGGACTTGGCCCTGCCACCCCCACCCTCTGACAGGTATGGTACAAATAACAGTGGGCAGCCAGGTCAGGCCCCACTTGCTTCTTGGTGATCCCTAGGTGCCCAGTCATCCGGGTTTTAAAAGGCATAGCACTTCTTGGCCCTGGAAAGATAGGGAACCACCGACTGCCGATCCTCAGGCCACTCTCCTGGTGACCCTGGATTGACCATCATTGGGTACAGCCTCACTTGTCTCCAGACCACCTACCTGGGGTCTGGGCCCAAGTGGAGCTGCACCTCCTGTTTGGGGAGAACTCTCTGGGGGTCATCAGTGTCTGATGCTACCCCACATCTCTGCCTAGACATGGTCGGAATTGTGGAGACCCCCATGTCTTCAGTCAGTTTCCCGGGACCCATCTCTGGTCTTCCGCCTGTCTCAGCAGCCTCTTGGGAGGAAGGGAAGGAGCTGTCAGTCCCCTGAGGGGACCCTGGGCCTCTGTTGTGCTTGTCAGCGGTCTCAACTGCTGCCGTCCCAGATAGGACCTGCTCATCCACTACTTCCATCCAAGTTGCCGGTTCAGGCAGAACACCCTGGTCCCTTAATACCCCAGGTGTAATGAAACCCTGCAGTGGGGACTTACCTAGGGGTCCCATCTCTCCATGTACAGCCCTCACCCCACCTGCAGGTTCCACCGCCACTACTTTTTGGCCTGGACTGGTCTCCTCGGATTGAGGTGCCAGGAACCCCGGACGTGGGGTGGTTGGAATAGAAGAGACCATCCCATCCCCTGTCCATTTCCCAGGACCTCCCTCCTGACCCCCGTCGGCCCTGGCAGCCACTTGGTTTGGAGAAAGGGAGCCATTGGACCCCCGCGGGGCCCCTGGCTACCAGCGCTCCCACTATGCATGATAGTGGCCAGAGGCACTGTGGCATCATATAATGCCTGTCCCCCTTCCATTCCCATGAAAGCCGCCAGTCCAGACAGACCAGCCTGACCCTCTGACAACCCAGTGGGGGAGAAACCCAGCGATGTGGACTTACCTAGGGGTCCCACGTCTCCTGGAATAGCCCTCACCTCAGTCGCAGTTCCCTCCCCAGCTGCTGGGTACCCCTCCTTCCTCCAGGAGGAAGAAGCACACATTATACTACCTACCCCCACATTCCCTGTAGCAGGCAGGTTACACACATAACTCATATTAATTGCACACCTTGGAGTATACATGTTATTACATTCTGGGGGACCAGACCTCGGGGGTTCAGTGGCCACAGACTGAGACACTAGCCACCCCAAGTCTGTCCCTAGCAAAACACTGGCAGGGATATTTGACGACATAGCCACCTCCCACACACCCCGCCCGGCCCCCCAGTCCAAATAAACCTTGGTAATGGGCAGTGCCGAAGCACCTCCCTCAATTCCGGAGACTGAGACAGTCTTTCCGGTAATGTCCGGTAGGGACACCATCTCAGGGCGCACAAGAGTCGTCTCCGCGCCTGTGTCCCTAAGTCCCACGGCCACAGCTTGGCCCACAGTGAGGAGTTGCAAGTTTTCCCGGGACCTCCCAGCACCCCTACCCACATACAGCACTGCGGAGGAGTTCTGGGACGGGCCCTGCTGGTGCTGAGGACATGTGGCCTTGAAGTGTCCAGGTTGGTTGCAGTGGTGACAGAGGGACGTACGGGAAGGGGCCTTGGGCTGATGGCCAGGGACAACAGATGCCGGTGGCGGCTTACCCCCTTTCCAGCTGGCAGGTTTCCAGGCCTCAGGTGCTCTGTTGTGTTGGTATTCATCCGCAAGTGCTGCAGTTACTAAGGCCCCCTTCGGCTTCCGGTCATGCAGAAACTGCTGCAGATCCTCAGGGCAATTCCAGAGAAACTGTTCTGTGGCAATCAGCTCCTTCAGCTGCTGGATGGTGCTCATTTTTTAAGCCGGTGGTCCACTGCTCGACTGCTCCCTGTAGCACCTTCATGTGGTCAGCCCAGCTGTCGGTGGGGCCCCATCGCAAACTCCGCAGTTTCTTGCGATAAAATTCCGGAGTAAGGTTATATTGACGGATCAGAGCTTGCTTGACCCCCTCGTAGCTCAGGGTGGTCTCGCTGGGTAGGTGCCCAAAGATTTCCAGGGCTTTACCCCGAAGTCGAGGGGTTAAGTACCTGACCCACTGATCCTCCAGTACATGGTATTGATAACAAACAGTTTCAAAAGCCAGCAGAAAGTGCCCAGATCTGTACCTTTGTCCAAGACTGCGAAATCCTCCGCACACAACTTTGGGGCCTGGTTCTCAGGGGCCCGCTACCAGCTGTGCTGGGTTGCGGGTGCTGAAGCTTTAGCTGCAGTACTTGGAGCTGGTGTGCACGTTCCGCTTGCTCACAGCGTTCTGCAGCCTCAATCTGCTCACGTTCACGACGTTCCTCGCGTTCCGCTTGACGCTCGGCAGCCTCAATCAGGACCTCATAGGTGGCGCGGTCTCCAGCCCGGAGACTTGCCAGAGCAGCATGCCGGAGAGCGTCTGAGCCTGCTTGGCTGAGGGGGCACGGCCCTCCGGGATGCTGAGGGTCGGTGACTGGCTTCTGGGAGAGCCCTGGCTGGGCCCCTCCACACCTAGTGCAACATCGGCAGCCACATCCCTGCTTCTGGCCCTGGTGCCAATTGCCATGCCTGCAGCTGCTGGTCACTGACAGATATTGCACACTGTTGTAATCACACAACCTACTGTAACCACTCTCAGAATTTGCCTAGTGTTAAGCCGATCTTAAGATCCCAGCAACAGAAAAGCCACTGCTGGTAATCTTTAGTGTATGAGAGTATGGGGCCCACACTCACTTACACTATTTGCCTTATCCCACTGCGCTGCCACCAATTTGTCAGGGAACCACGGGTCACGTGATCCAACTATAAACCAGGGACCTCCAGACACACGGACCGCGTTCCCAAGAAACCCTTGTCCGAGTCCTCCTATCAAGAACACCAGGCTTGAAGCCTGCGGACACACAGATTCTTGGTTTAACCCTTTAAACGCCAGCTACGTAAAATTCACGTAGCTGCCTCTCCTGTCATTAAACGCCAGCTACGTAAATTTTACGTACCTGGCTTTTCACCCCTGCTAACTGGCCAAAAAAAATAACAAGACACTCACCTGACCCCTCGTTTGATTCGGCCGGGTCTCCCCTTTAAGATGGTGTGCTCCGATCGTCCGTGGGACCTCCTCCGGCTGCAGGGGAGGGCCCGGAATAGGGTGCCCCCCGTTTTAGCTG
Source organism: Gastrophryne carolinensis (assembly GCA_027917425.1). NCBI lineage: Eukaryota > Metazoa > Chordata > Amphibia > Anura > Microhylidae > Gastrophryne > Gastrophryne carolinensis. The sequence goes on from CM051237.1 coordinate 201,872,799, forward strand.
CCACTGGCTTTCCTGTAAAAAAATAAAAAAAATAAAAATGACATTTACCTACCTGCATGTGCGCTGGCTCCCGTCGACCCTCCTCTTCACCTGGGGGGCCTCCGATCCCCCCCCAGGGCTTGCCGATCTTCAGGAGAGAGCCCGGGAGGCTCTCTCCTCTCTTCTGCTCGATGGCGGCCGCCATCTTGCCGCTAAGCCCCGCCCCCTTGGGGGCGGGGCTATGACGTCATCCCGTTCCGTCTCCCGTCAAGCCCCGCCCCTTTTGGGGGCGGAGCTATGACGTCATCCCGGTCCCGATCACTGGCTTCAGCTGTTTCAGCTGTCAGATGCCGGTGATCGGCGACCTGGAAGGAGGTGGCAGGAGATCCTCTGATCTCCTGCTCCCCCTTCTCTGGATGCCGATCACTGGCATCTGTCATCAGAGCGGCGAGGGACAAGAGCTTGCAATCGGAGGTAAGTACAGTAAAAAAATTTTTTTTTTTTTAATAAAATCATTTTGGGTGTGTGTTTTTTTTTTTTACAGCTAACCCTTTGTGAGCTGGTAAGGGGTCTGTCAGACCCCTGTACCAGCTCACAAGGCTCTGGGTCTGGCAAGTCACCTGCGGGCTAGCGGGTGACTTGCCATGAACCCCCAGCCCCCCATTACCTGCCTCCCCAAAGGCCAGGGGGGGGCAGAAGGGCCCGGGCCACTATGGCTATGGGGGCCTGTTCTACAAGCCCCCATAGCTGGCCCGGGTCGGTAACGCTGGGTAGGGGGGACCCTACGTAATTTTTTTTTTGGGATTTTTAAGGGTTTTTAACCCTTAAAATTCCAAAAAAAAAAGGGGTCCCCCACCCTGGGAGGGGGGACCCTATGTAAATTTTTTTTTTAATTAACCCCTTATGTCCTGTCACCCAGCTGGTAATAAATGCTTCCAGCATTTTGTGGTGTGGTGTGTTTTTTTTTTTACATTTTAAGTGGACCAACACCCAGGATTTTGACTTTCCTGGGTATTGGTCCTTTCCCCTGGGGCATCCCGATTGGGGATGCCCCGCTGCGTGAAACCCCCCCGATCACCCACAATAACTCACCTTACCCGGGTCCTACGGCGCATGCGCGGCCGCTAGTCCAATCAGCGCGCTCAGAGCGGCTGAGTTATGGACGTCTAAGAGACATCTAAGCTCAGCCGCTCTGAGCGCGCTGGCGGCCGCATTCCCCACTTCCCTCTAACAGGGAGCGTGCCTGCGGCGGCCATTCATAAATAGTCAGCCTGGGCACGCGTCCTGCTAGAGGGATAGCGGGGATACGGCCCGCGCATGCGCCGTAGGACTGGATTCAAGTAAGTGGTAGCAGGTGTTCCGGGGGGTTTCACACAGGGGGGCATCCCGATTTTGGATGCTCCAGGGGGAGGGAATAGAACGGTCCAGGAATCTTATAGATTCCGGGGCCGGTCAGCCCTGGGTGTTGGTCCACTTTAACCCATTGTGAACTTGTAAGGAGTCCATGAGACCCCTGTACCAGTTCACAAGGCTCGAGGGCTGTCAAGTGACCTGCGGCTAGCGGGTGACTTGCCATTAACCCCGGCCCCCCTATTACCTGCCTCCCCGAAGCCCAGGGGGGGAAGAAGGGCCCGGGCTGATTTAGGCGGTGCTGGCTTGTACTTGGCAGGGCGGGGGGCCACCAAAGCTGGCCCCTGCGCCCTGTTCTACAATCCCTGCATAGCTGATCCCTGGGCTACTTATGCTGGATAGGGGGGACCCCATGTCATTTTTATGGAAATTATTAAGGGTTTTTTAACCCTTAAAATAAAAAAAATGGGGGTTACCTCCCCCCCAGGAAAGGGAACCCCACACCAATTTTTTTTCTTGATTTAACCCTTTATAGTGTGGATTGTAGTTGTATTTTATTTTTACATGTTATAAAATGTTTTTTCAGTTTGGGGGGGTCTTCTGAACAGTAACAGGGGGCTACCGATACATATGTGGTACCGTTGTAATCGGAAGAAATGGGGCTTTCACATGCAATATGGTTTTCTTTAATAAAACAAATGTTTTATTTGAAATAAAGGAGATAATTTTCTAAAAAAAAATTTTTTGTTTTGTTTAATTTACTCAAAAATATTAAAAAAAAACAGTAAAAACATTACAAACAAGACATTTCATGTTAAAGCCTAAACTCTGCCGCAGAAAAAAAATATATGATTTTCCTGGAAATTCCTGCAAAAATCACAGTTAAGCATAGCGCAAAATGGTGAAAAATGACCTGTCAAGAGAGGGTGACAAAGCCTAAAGTAGGCTGGCAGTTAAAAGGGTTAGTAGTACCTATGCATGTTGGGTATCGTTCTGCTCGGGGGATTTTGCGCTTTCAGATTTAGCTTGTTTTTTTTTGTTTGCATATTGATATTTTAGGAAAACTCATTTTTTATTCTGCTTTATTATACATTTTTTTAAGGAAACCCTGTGCGACCAACAAATTCTTTGAGGGATTACTTCCAGAAAGATGGGCCCACTACAACATGCTGGGTATGCTTAGAAAGCTTATCATGTGTACTTTCAGAAAATATATGGTTTGTGGCGGGTATTCCAAATGTAAAGGGTTGTTTTGGTAGTAAAAGCGCAAGGTGCCAATTTGTCTGCAGAGCTGAAATTTTCAAGCAAAATTACCGTCTCCCCAAGCTTTACTTTGGGGTGTTTGGCAACTCTTCCACTGACAGTAGCTATGCATGTTGGGTATCGTTCTGTTCGGGGGATGTTGCTTTTTTAGATTAACCTGTTTTTTCTTGTTTGCTTATAGTTTTCTTTAGAAAAATGTGGCTTTGATTCTGCTTTTTTATCCTTTTTTAAGGAAGTTCTGTGTAACCAAAGAATACATTGAGGGAGAACTTCCAGAAAACTGTGGCAACATCAACAAGCCTGGTATGCCTAAAAAGCTTGAGGTGTGTACTTCCAGAGAATATATAGTGTGTGGGGGGTATTTCAAATGTAAAGGGTTGTTTTTATTGAAAAACTGCAAGGTGCACATAGTGCTTAGCATAGCTGTATTTGATCTGAAAATCCCCTAAAGCACTGTTTCAGTTTGGGGGAGTCTCCTGGGCAGGAAAGGGCATCTACCAATACATATGTGGTGCCGTTGTAACCGGGAGAAATTGGGATTTCACACGCAATAAGATTTTATTGACAAACTTACATTTTTTATTACAAAAAACACTACAAATTGTAAAAAATAGATTTTTTTTTATTTTTTGGCACATATCTCACCCCAAAATATTAAGAATACACTTAAAAAATGACAAACAAGACATTTCATGTTAAAGCCCAGACTCTGCTGAAAAAAACAATATACAATTTTTCTGGGAAATCCCTGGAAATCCCTTCAAAAATCACAGTTGAACATGCATAGTGCAAAATAGTGAAAAATGGTCTGGCAACAAAGCGTAACAAAAACTCCAGGTAGGCTGGCACTTAAAGGGTTAAGGCAAACAGATCGCTCAAGTTAATAGGTTTTAATAGGTTTTAATGCTATAAGCACACTAGGCAGTGATAACAAACATTTGGCTATGATGAAATATGAGATGATACAAATGCTGTTCTGAGAAGGTTACAGGATAGAGTGAGTTACACAGGTAATTGAAGAGCTTACAGATGATTTCGGACACCTCCAGCGCGCTGCCGCGAGACCCCTCCAGAGAATGACAATGTTCTCATCCCCTTGGCCTACTTTTAAGCAGGTGTCTACCCTCCACCCCTCCCAGACGCAAATCCTGAATCATTCCTTTGAAGCACCATGCTATCACACCTTTCCAGCAAAGAAGCAAGCAGGCTCCTCTGTGTCTCAGTAAGGTATTGGGAAAGCAGCAGGAGAGCAGCAGGGGGGGCTTTGATCCTCAAACTGCCTTTCCTGAGTGTTAGAACCCCCTGCCCATATATGGACTTCCTTTTCCTGCTGGCCTTGTAATGGCAGGCATTTGCTAGGAACAGAGAATCTTAAAGGGCGATGCCGGGCATCAGCGATAAAATGCAATGTAATGTTTGCCATATTCCTCACACCCCCGTCCCGAACCTGTCACAGTGCCTTACCTGCACCCGTTAGTTAAAAAACGGGTGTGGGGCTGCTTTAAGCACGCTAGTGTAATGATGCAAAATATTAAGCTGTTTCTGCAAATGGATTTTGAGTGGTTAACAATACAGAAACCTAAGCTGTTAAAATGATGTAATATATGGCGATACAATAATGTAACCTAACATTTGCGAAGCCAGGCCTCAATTTGTGTTTTGTATTTACCTATTAATTAATAAGTAGGATGAACAAACCGCGAATGCAGAATGAGTGTACTCTTGACCTGTGTATAGAATGTTTCCAGCACATTTGTGTACAGAGGAGAAAAGGGAGCAGAGTTACGATTAATAATTTCCATTCTCACTTAGTGACAATGTATCTGTAAGTGGCACTTTATCAATGTCGATGAAAGCAGTGATCTATGCAAACAGGAAAATCAGGTTTACTTAGTAAATATCCAGAACTTTATTCAATTATTTATGCTACATTTCTTATTAAGAGCAAAAACTTGATGGCCAACCCTGGAGTCTAAAAGACCTAAGGCACTAAGGAACAGAGTGGTTGTTAGACCTGTTTTTGGTGATGTCTTGGAGGAATGCAATAAATAGGAGGGGCAAACTTTGGAGCGCAGCTCTGGCTTCTATCTAACACTGCAGGAAATGCAGGTAAGGTACATGGGACAGGGGATGCTTGCTGCCTTATTATTGACGTTGACGTACAGTGCCGTTAAGCAAGTTTGCTGGTTCTGAAGAAAACCCCTATAAATCAGAGTACAGAAATGCAAAGATGAGGCACACATATAGGGTAACAAACCCACATTCAAGAAGACTCAGGATTCAGGAACTCAAAGGTTTTATTTGTGTGCTGATCAGTCCCTGACACACAAACAAAGCTGTGACTTGTGTTAAGGAAATGACAGGCACCAAATTGAAATGTGGAGGCTGATTCATTACTAACGCCAGGTATCGGCAGATGAGTTTCTGTATAGCAGCTCTTAGAGCGACTGCTAGTAGACGCTGTAAACATGTATCGGGTGCTGTAACATAGCACCTCAGTCGCTGTAGTAACCTGGCCCACATTGATGAATGCGATGTATGTTGGGCGCTCCAACAGTACAGCGCTGCAGGGAGCGAAAGGTAGCGCCAGCTCAGTGTGACCAGCACTCGGCGCTCCACATCATACTTATCAAAAATGCACACACAGCGTCGGTGCTCTAAATCTGGCCGCTATAGCACAGAGCGCCAGGTGTTTGATCAAAGTCTGTTTTTGAACATATATACACCTGTTACAAAACACATGGAATTACATTGTTTTAACACTGTGACATTAACACTTTAGTGCCAGACCTGTAATGACAATTCTGTATAAAAAAAATAAAAAGTCAAAAAAGTTTCTAAAAGTGTTTATTTCCAGGAGAGGTCACACAATGATTTGAGCAAAAAAAAAAAGAAAAAATTTAAACACAAGCAAATGAACGGCCATTGAAATGTATGGGAGAGCGACATCGAGCGAAAGGTAATACCTGGCGCTCTGGAAGCTAGAGCATTGGCGCTATACACTGAGCCACCTATAATAATACATCGGATGTTACATGGCGCTGTTATAGTTGCTCACCAGATTCGCTTTCATAAATGTGGTTTTGCGTACAGCGCCCGGCATTCACCAGACGCTGCCTGCCGCTACGAGGCACTACCAGGCGCTATCCCCTCTTGAATAACCCCCCTAGAATGAATCCGCACTTGTGATTTGTGTGTCTGACACATCATTGTATTTAAAGGCTATGGGAGCAGACACATGCTGCCCCCTCCCCGTCCGGCTACTGGCTGGCTACCCAGGGGAAGGCCAGCGCCATTGGGTTTTGTTTCACCTTAATAAAAGTTGTCCTTTAAAATGGACCAAAACCAAGATTTTGGTCCTTCACCCTGGGGCACCCTGCTGCTGTCTCACCTTCTCCTGGGGGGAGGTGTTAGTGGACCATCATAAGTCTGGAGGTCCACTTTAAAAAACATATGGCCTGATGCAGAGCCTCCTCGTTCAGCTATCCCGTGCATTTTCCCGTTGGCTTTGTGCTGTGATCGGGTCAGGAAAGGGTGCTACGTTGCTTTTTGTGTGCGTGTATGCGCTCAGGTGTTTGTTCAGGCGCCTTTCCGATTGACGGCTTGCAACGGGCCGTTGATTGTTCCGTTTTTTAATTGATTCAGACCCTTGATTTCCGATTGAAACATTCCCAATTTAATGAGGGTGTCGACGCTTCACTTACGAGCAGTCTTAGCAGCCGTATTTGATCTTTGTGACTTGGAAATGCATTCTGCTGTGCGTGAGCATCAAAGGCGTCAGCTACGCGGCCTGGTTCTTTTGAGCATGGCAGGTCCAAAAAACATTAAGGAAAAAACTTGGCAAAAAATTTACCCTAAAAATGGACCAAAAAAAAAAAAACCCCTAGATAAGCACAACATACTTACAAGGCAAAACTGATAATGTTTTTCATTCACAGATCAAAGAAAAGGGCAACAATGAGCACCAAGAAGAGCCTCCTGCCTGTGCTGTTCTTTAAAATGTTTTTTTTTTTTTTAAATATATATTTGCTTATGGCACACCTAAAACGTCTACTATGACGGGTGCAATCAAGACAGGGGTTTCCATCCACTCACCCCTTCACCAATATCCTAAACCAATAAGTCAAGAATGCACACCACAATATTCAATTGCAAAAAAAGAGTGTATTAAAAGGTTCCATACACTGCATATAAGAGATATCAATGCATATATGATGTACACAATTGGCTGATCCTTTGCAATATTGCCCTTATTCATCAAGCGATAGCGCCAGGTAGTGTCTGACGAGCGCCAGGTAGCGGCAGCTAACGGCGACTACCGACTCAAGTACGCCCGCGGCGGTCACAATGACGCATTTATCAAGCAAAATGAGGCTAGCGCCGGCGAGAGCGACGGCTAGCGCGGCATTCATCATGAAGCCGCCTGGACCGAACAGCGCCGCTGCAAATTCCCTCACAGCGCCAGGTATGAGCTGTCGCTCCCTGGCGATGTCCAATGCATTTCAATGGAGCAATCTATAATAATTCATGATTAATTGGTAATTTTTTTTTTTTTTGATTTTTTTAATGTCAAAAATTCGGAGACCATTTCTGCAATGTTAGGATTTATTTTTAAGTCAAAAAAAAAAAAAAAAAAAATATGTGCAGAATTGATCTAACAGGTCTGAGATTAATGTATTCATATAACGGGATGATTCTAAAAACATGTATAATGTTACATTCTAAAAATATGGTTGTTTAGGGGTTAAAAACTAGTTAATACAGATCGCCGCCAGCGCTCTGGGGTTTAAACAAGGAATGGACAGCGACAGCACATTCGGAGCGTGATTTTTTGATGAATATGAAGCTAGCCGTTCGCTCTGGCCATTCGTTGTCAGGCGCTCACATACAACGCTGGACCTGTGAAACAGCGACTCCCCAGCCCGTATTCAACATTACCGCACACCGACTGAGTCGCTGTCATCAAGCTAATGCCGGCCAAGCACAGCGAATACTGGCTGGCGCTGAAAAAATCACGCTACAGTCGCTCATCTGTCGCTACCTGGCGCTATTGATGAATCGGCCTCCCCGTTTTCACATGACTTGTCATAGTGAGTGCATATGAATCTTGTTTGTTGAAGCATGTTTTTTCCTGATTTGCTGTGAACAGCACTAGTGTGTTTTTTGCATAAATAACAGTCATCCACAGGAGTATATTGGTGTTAAGCCCTGTATAGAATTGTTGGGTATCATTTTACCCTATACATAGTTTCTTCTTTTTTTTGCCTAAAATAGTTGACAGAGTTCATTACATGCTTTTTCTAGTCTTAAAGGGGCACCACTCTCCTGAGGATTAAAGTCATTTGTATATACCCAATGCACCCTTTTTCTATGTGATTTGCATTGATATCTCTTATATGTAGTGTATGGAACCTTTTAATACACTCTTTTTTTGCAATTGAATATTGTGGTGTGCATTCTTGACTTATTGGTTTAAAAAAAAAAAAATAACAATTTTTTTAAAAATTCTTTGACAATTCCTTTTAAAAAGTTAAGTAAAAAAAACAAACAAAAAATTGTGGAGTGTTCTCTTTCCTGCCACTGTACGTTCTCACAACATAACCATACAGTTACATGTCCCAAAAGGTAAGTATATGGGACAAGGAATAGGAGGAAGAAGAAGGAGAAGAAGAAGGGGAAGAGATTAAGGTAAGCATTAAACACAGGGAGGAAGAGGAAGAAGAAGAAGAAAGATAGTAGTTTAAGGTAAGTTTTGGTGTTGGTAAAAGTGTCAGTTTGATGTATGAGGGAAGCTTGAGGGAGGACTAGGGATGTGCGCTTGCGTGGACCCAGATTGTCAGATTGTCCACAGGAAATCCATGGAAATGTAAGTATACATGGAAAAACAATCGGAATCGGGGTGAAAACGGAAACAGATGGCAAGAAGGTACGTTTGGAAACGCATTACAAAGGAGCCAAAAACGCATCGTCCGTGTGAACGGCAACGGAACCCACGACCACACGGAAAGCACCCGAGAGGGGAAAAAACACTTCCCGAATGAAGACACATAAACGGATCAGTAACGGAGCTCTCCCGATGGCAGCTCTGAATCACATTTGAACCCCAAGACAAACGGAAGGAAAACGGGCCATAGGAAAAACGGAACAAAATAAGGTCAGATTGGGGGAGGCTCTGCATCAGGCCAATAATCCTATTTGGATATACTTTTGTTTAGATATAGTTGAAAAGTTAACCCTTACTGCTTGAGGATCTAATATAGCTTCCCCAGCCTGTTCTAAATATCATAGCAATATGTGTGTGAAATTCTAATCCTCCTGTTGATGATATGTTGTGTAGTCACCAACACAGAGATCAATGTGTATGAAATAAGATATAATTTAGTATCATTATAGGCAAAGATTTGGAAGGCTGTATTGTGTTACGGAAAAAAAAGTGCTGCAAGCCAAGATACTTTATACTCACAAAAGGAAATGGCAATTACCCCGGCGTAATTGTACTTTCCCGAAGTGCCTTATTTCACTTGTAACATGTTGAAAAATCCGCGTAATAAACTACAACTGGAAAAGTGTTTATATAAGAGAGGCTGCCAGATCATTTCTGCAGGTTTCCTGGAGGTCACATTTACTCCATAGCCAGCTATGATTTTTATTAACCATTCACAGCAACTGGATGCATCTAATAGATACTGGATGAAGTACAGAGATGATGTACCAAGTGAAATAATCATCTAATTAGCTAATTTACCAAACCAATCAATAAATGCTGAATATGTATCGCTTGTTTTGAGTCACTGTGCTTTGCTCATTGCTTTTTTTCCTGCCGAAATAACCCTGACCTTAAGATGCATGAATAATAATAAGCCCTGTGGCTGAAAACACATAGGCCACACACCTTATGATCCGGTTGAATAACTTAAGAAGCTGTATCACAAAATTGTTTAAAGAAATTGCCGCCAAGCTTGTGGTCTTCTTCCCCTGGTAGAAATAATATCCAGGGGGGACAGATTTTGAGCGTACCATTCCACTTTAACAGGGGGGCTCATTGTATTTCAATGAGCATGAGCCAGCCTGTGGGGTTCAGCAACATTTTGGGGGTTATTTAAGAAACTCTAATGCCACGTAGTACCATGTAGCGTCAGGTGAACGCCAGGTGCAGTATTAAAAACCATGTATGTGAAAGTAAATCTGGTTAGTGCTCTAATAGCATCATGTAGCGGTGGCTCAGTGTAAAGCGCAGTAGCTATCTCCCATACATTTCAATGGTGTTTTTTGCTTGTGTATAAATAGCGTTTTAATTAGTTATTTTTCTCAATTTTAGGATCAAATTATTGTGTGACCTCTCCTGCCCATCAACCAAACACGTTATATTTTGTTTTTTTTTTCATGCAGAATTGTATGTGCAGTTCTACCATTGCAATGTCATTGTTACAGTGTTAAACAATGTGATTCCATATATTTTTGCTCTGGTGCTGGTGTATATGTGTTGAGAAACAAACTTTGGTCAGATAGCATCCGGCACTCAACGCTCGAAGCGCCTGATGATGGGTTTGTGTTTGATTTTCTTAAATATGGGCTTCAGCACCAATCTTTGGACGCATTAACTGCCGCTATCTATAATTGGCTGCAGAGTTGTCCCTTTTGTTATATGTGGCGTTGCTCTGGCCGGCTTTCCCTCAGAGCACTACATATATATTGAATTTCAATGGGGAGGGGGGACCCCAAGCCATTTTTTTTAACTTAAGGGTTTAACCCTTGATAGAGCGCATTTTAGTTGTATTTTATTTGAAAATCTCACAAAGCTCTATTTTCAGTTTGGGGTGTCTCCTGGGCAGGAAAGGGTGTCTACCAATACATATGTGGTACCCTTGTAATTGGAGGGAGGAATAGTGCTTTTACACACAATATGATTTTCTTGAATTACTTGAATAACACTACAAAATGTAAAATATTGATTTTCTATTTTTTTTTCACAAATTTCAACTAAAAATATTGGGAAAGCACTGAAAACAATTATAAACAAGACATTTCATGATAAAGCCGAAATATATTATTTTCCTGAAAACTCCTGCAATAAACTACAGTTAAAAATATATAGCACAAAATGCTAAAAAAGTGGACCTGTCACATGTTGTGCAGGTCCTAGAGTCGAATGGACTCCATGGGCAGTCGATCATCTACCCTTGGGGCATCCCAATTTTGAATGAGCCGCTGTGTGTAACCACACTAATCACAGTAATAATTCACCTTTCTGGCATATTTGTGGGTAAAGTCTGCCCCCCCCCATACCTGTACTCAGCCATTCAGATAGGATGGGTATGGAGCACACTGTAGACTGCAGGAGACTGGGGATACAACCACCCCACTTTCGCTATGCTGTGCTCTGTCTGTAAATGGAACGGTATGCCATACATTAATATGCGAGGCATATAGTGCTAATTGGACAGGATTTCACACATGTACCATGGGACTGCAGGGAAGGGGACTTTTGATGGTGATCAGCAGGGATTCACACAGTGGGACATCCCAAATCCCAAGCCCCAGGAACAAGGACCTATCACCAGGAAAGTATCAATCCTGGTCCACTTTAATGCAACCATATGAAAAACAATGTCATCAATGTAACTAATGTATTGATGTAAAGTAATCAACGGATGACCCTCATATTAAATTGCTTTTGATTGCAATGTGTGTGGGCAGCGTAAGATGATGTACACCTATTTTGGGCATTACCTGCCCTGTTTTTGGATATTCTTTTTTTTTGGAGTTTTTTGGAGTTCTGTTATTGACAAAAAAACACATACAAAAGAGAAATAATTTTCTCAAGCTGTGGAATTGCTTCAATACCCAATGGGAATGCCTCCAGGTTTGCCCAGCACATTTTTTAATCATCTTTAATAGATGTATGGGAGGAAGGAGAGGTGTCGGTTGCAGCCATATATATATATATATATATATATATATATATATATACAGTATAGCCAAAGAAGCATGGCAAGACAACTTATTTTTGAACTGCTGCAACCATTGGTGTACTGAAGCTAGGAATTAAACAGTAATTATGGAGGATAATTCGGACTGTTATCTTTGCACTACACGTTAAGATGTAATGTTTTTCCATTTTATGTGCGTAGCCAGGTTACTATACTATGAACTGAAATGTAAGACATGTTTTGCTGATAATCAATGGTGCCTCTCCGTCATGCAGACGCATACATATAATGGATGGATAATAAAACTAATTATTTTACATCAGATAAACAAAGAAGTGAAGTGACATCTGAGAAAGGGCCCTCAAAAAAACACATAGCTTCTTATTTCCTTCCTAAATAAAATCCACATCTCTAATGGCAGGCATAAAAATAAATACCCAATGTTCTTTTTGTAATTGCTGATTTATTATTTCTGAAGCTTGTGTCATTTCTAAACTTTTCAGATTTTGATAATGACACAGAGGTATTTTTATGTAGCTGTGCCTCAAGGATAGTTGAACTGTGATCTGTGAAGAGCATATTAAATACATCTTCAAGCACATAACCGACACACAATACACCGTTTATGCCTCCCGGTACATCATTATCTCAGGTTCTTACTGGATAAGATCACTAAAGAGCCATTGACTATTCCAGTCACAATGGCAATTGTTTAACATGTGTCTGTCTAGTACTTAATTGAAGTAAAATACAAACCCATGCATGGTAGTTAAGTATGTCATTCTTATAACATCCTGAAAAGGGTAACATTTTTTTAAAACCTCCAATGTACCAATTCAGGATAAAAAATGCTCAGTTTAGAAATTGGAAGTGACAACATGTGGGGACCAAGCATTAGACTGTGGCCCAAGGGGATGCAGGGAAAGATGTGCTACACACAGCTCCCAACAGGTTGCACGCAGCCAAGTCTCACACTTCCAACAACCCCTCAAAAAGCCCAAAAGTAGGTTTTAATACTCACCCTTCCAGGATCCTCATGAGGGTTGATTCAGGACCATGAGTCCTTTTTTACTTACACTTTCTTGAGAGTAAACCTTTTCTTTTGCTTTTTTTCCCACATAAGTGCAATTCGGCACCATATTTAGCTGTGCAATGTTTTAAACAAATAGCACATCTAAATATGGTACTGAATTGCACTGAAAAAAATCTAAAGAAAGGGTGTTTACTCTCAAAAATGTGAGTAAAGAAATTACTTATGGTGAAGAATCAACCCTACGGTAGCAACAGTAGCTCTCTCTTCTGGTGACCCTGAACCTTAATGTCTGTCAGTGGGGAGTGACAGCTTTTCAATCTTTTTAGGGGTCCATAAGGACCAAAACATTAACAAGTAAGGATCCAATGGGAAAGGGTATTCAGCAGACTTAAAAGATTTATTTTTACTTTATATCTACTTAACAGTATGTTGGGTATTAATTGGTGTGATAGGCAAATCAGGAGTCAGCTACACAATAATTTGTGGTAGGCATCTAAATGGTCATTGGTGCAACAGTAGACCTGCAGGAATCCTATAGAAATGGGGGGTTGGTGGGGAGGTTTTTCAGTTGTGGAGAGTCCCAGCTACAGTTCCTGACATCCCACTCAGAACTAGCTGCACAGGTCTTATATATACAGGAGCTGCAATTATTGTCAATCTTATTAAAGCATGACACGGCCTCATTCCCTGTCCATATACCTGCTTCAAGGAAAAACAACATAAGGGCACACAACAACAGGTCATTCTCAGCTATGCCAGGAAAAAGCCCAGTTTATGATACAACAAATAACGGCATGTAGCCTTCAAATAATCACTTGCGCAGGGGTGTATTTTGAGTGCCGGCACCATGTGGCCAGCACCACCACATTACATTAGGTGCTCAGTGTCATTCTGTCATGGACTTTAATTGTCTTTATTCTTAGTATACAGTACGTCCTGCTCCAGATAAGATTCATAACACTTGGGTATTACTCTGCCAGATGGCGCTGGACTGCAGAGACCGCAAAATTGGCTCCTCCCGGCCCCTCAAATACCCGGGACCTCCCACAAATCCCCAGATTTTCTCTGCAGTCTGGACTGCGAAGGACAAGAAGATGGCTCTCTCTTCTCGCAGGTGAGCGGGGCAATTAGCCTGCGGCCCTGTAGGACAATTCCCACCCGTTCCATTATTAATGTGCCTCCCAGCCTTGGATGCGCTGGTCCAGGTGATGGTAGGCAGCACCGCTGTTAGGTGCTTAGGAGCGCTGCTCCATCGCAATCCCCCACCAAAGGGTAGGCGGTATAGGCATATGGTGAGCCTCTATGGGATGCCCCTCCCGCCCTATTGCCCCTTGCCCCTGTCTATCAGTGGGCCCTATGTTAAGTGGCCGCTGTCCTCCCTCGCTCTCCCTTGTAGCTCTTGGGGGGGGTGTATGTGTGTATGTGAATTTGCCTTGGTGCTTCACTGTAATTGGTTTGTCTGGTTGGTGTCAGTCGCCGCGCTGACTTGGTTGCGCTGGTTGCTTTTTTAAATATGCCGCCGCCGGCACGCGCGCTTCCACTGTGCTCCGCGCTTGGCGGAGGCGTTACATCAGGTGCTGGTGCGCCGTTATTGGCTGCTTGTCACGTGTGCGGCTTTGCGCTCTTCGGGGGGGGGCTGCGGTTGGCGCGTTCTGCGTCACTGTCTCTGCGGCCCGCCCCTCAAGGTATACCCGCCGCCATTTTCTCTGGATCAGGCTGCTGCGTGACTGGCGTCTACCTACCGTGGTCCGTGAGTGCCCTCGCGGGCGGCTTTATTTACCCTATGTCATTATGCATGTCACTTACGGGGTTCTCTTCGCTTATGTCTTTCAGACGGGCCGACCTCTATTGGTTTCTCCCGGCCCTACTCCCTCTATTTAGATCTTAAAACTTGTGAGGCCTAGTGTGTAAATTACTCCCACTTCCCTAGCAGGCTATTGGGGCATCCCGGGTTGCTTTTTATAGCGTGAATCCCTATCGGCCTATTGTGCTGCTATAATCACCATATGGAGGCGTCTCAGGATACTGTGCATGGGGTTCCTTCGGGACAAGCCCGGCTGTGTGTAGCTTGTGGGGTGTCCCCTATTGGTGATGACAATGTGTGGGTCTGTATACCTTGTGCCCAGTAGGTGCTTGTGCTGCAGCCTGGTTTACCAGTGCCTGGGCCTGCGCCTCGTATGGCTTCACCTACTCCCCCAAGCTTAAATTTGACTCCCATTGAGTTGCATACCAGTGGGGATTCTCATCCTGATGTGTCTTCCAGACTGGCTAATGTTGAGAAGTTGCTGGCTAATACCTTGGCGCGTAAGGCCTCTGCTAAAAAGCGGCACTTAATGCCTGATGTCACTCTTTTCCCTATGGAAGCTGATGAGTTTTTGGAACTGTCTGGCTATACCCCGTTGGAAGAAGGGGAGTTATTCTCTGACTCGGAGTCATCTGATGAGAGGCCCAGGGGTCATGATGATTCTGGCTCTGACCCCTGGGCCCCAGATGATACTGATAGGCTGTTGGCTCAGATTTTTGAGGTACTGTCTATCTCTCATTGTTGTTTCATACTGCTAAGCCACGTTTAGAATATCCTGAGCAAGCCCATTTTAATAATCTTGTGCTCAGGAAATGGGAGTGTCCCAGCAGGCTTCCCGGTGTACCTAAGAGTTGGGATAAGAGGTATCCCTTTCCTGCTGATGTGGTGAAGCGTTGGTCATCCCCTCCTGAAGTGGATGCCCCGGTCCTAGGGTTATCTAACACCTCTGTCATGCATTCCCCTGACTCTACTACGCTGCGGGATGGTGAGGACCGGCGCATTGATCAGCTGGCGTCCCATGCCTTTGCATGTGTGGGGACAGCGCTGCGCCCGGTCTGTGCCTCTGTCATTACGGCTGTGGCTATTAGGACCCTGCTTAGAAGTATCCTAGATGGTGCTCCTGATGATGTGTCTAGTGAGGAGTTTAATGCACTCTCTCGTTGTGAGGTTTTTGGGACTTATGTCCTCTCTGCCTTGGATGATACCATTAGGATGTGTGGCAGAACCTCTGCCCTTGTGGTGGCTATACGCCGCTCGGTTTGGCTGCGCCAGTGGGCTGCTGACAATGCTGCCAAGAAAGCTCTTGCTGGTTTTCTCTTCAAAGGACTACGCCTGTTTGGGGACCGCCTGGACCTGTTTGCTAAGGGAGGCAGGGTACCCCAATGCAGGCGGCAGTCTCGGCCCTTTCAGGATCAGGGCTCCTTTTCTTCCCCCTACCGTGGTACCAGACAGAGGAGGGGGGTCTCCCTTACCAGGGCCTGAGGAGATTTCTGGGGAAGGTGCAGAGGACGTGGCCGCCCTGGCTCCTCCTGGGGCTCCAAGCTTAAGTCTTCTCCAAGCCCCCTCAGGCATGAAGGGGCGCCCTCACCCATCTGGGTGGGGGGGCGGCTTCAGCACTTTGCTCACGTCTGGAGGCTTCATGTCTGAGACCGGTGGATTCAGGGGGTAGTGTCCTCCGGGTACAAGATAGAGTTTGCTGCCTGCCCCCCCCAAGATTCATCAGATCCCCGATCTCTCAGGACCCTGTGTCAGCTCAGGCTCTAGTTCTGGTGGTGCAAAGCCTTCTGGAGCTGGGGGTCATCTGTCAGGTCCCCTTACGAGAAAGGGACAAGGGCTTCTATTCCAACCTTTTTACCGTGCCCAAAAGAGATGGGTCAGTCAGGTCCCTCCTGGACTTGAAGATCCTCAACAAATTTGGCAGGTGCAGGCGCTTTCGCATGGAAACTCTGCGCTCTGCCATCAGTTCCCTGCGTCCAGGGGACTTCATGACGTCTGTGGACATCAAAGATGCTTACCTTCATATTCCTGTGTTTCCTGGTCATCAAAGGTTCCTTAGCTTCGCTCTGGAGGATCAGCACTACCAATTTGTGGCATTGCCCTTCGGTCTCACTTCAGCTCTCAGAGTGTTCACCAAGGTGCTGGCAGGAGTGATGTCTCTGCTCAGGTCTCAGGGCATCCACGTGCTGCCCTACTTGGACGACATTCTCATCACTTCCCAGTCCCTACAACAGGCAGAGTTGGATACTCAGCTGGTAGTGTCCACTCTGGAGTCATTTGGCTGGGTGATCAACCATCCCAAGTCTTCCCTGTCTTCCTCCTTGGTGACTCCCTTCCTGGGAATGAATCTGGATACAGTTCAGGCAAGGATTTTTCTTCCTCAGCAGAAGGTGGACAGTCTGCTTGCGAAGGTTCAGTTCCTGCTATCTTGCCCTCATCCCTCCATCAGGCAGGGAATGCAGCTGGTGGGCCTGATGGTGTCGTGCTTCGAGGCGGTCCCTTATGCCCAGTTCCACATGAGGCCTCTGCAACTCCACCTCTTGTCAATATGGGACAAGGATCCTGCGTCCCTGGACTAGGTCCTTGTGCTTTCCCCCCTAGTAAGGCGGTCCCTCTCGTGGTGGCTGGACTCCAGGAACCTGTTGGTGGGCAGATCTTTTCTGGCTCCCTGCTGGGAGACGGTCACCACGGATGCCAGTCTGACGGGTTGGGGGGGTTTCTGGAAGTCCCTGCAGTTCCAAGGGCGGTGGGGCCCTCAGGAAGCCCACACACCTATCAACATTCTGGAACTGCGGGCATTCAGGTTGGTTCTGACTCATTTGACTCATCCCCTTCGGGGCCTGCCTGTTCAGGTACACTCGGACAACCAGACGGCGGTTGCCTATATCAATCATCAGGGAGGGACCCTGAGCAAGAGGGCCCTCCAGGAAGTGTCTCTGATCCTGGCCTGGGCGGAGGACAATGTTCCCTGCATATCAGCTGTGTACATTCCGGGGCTGGAGAATCTGCAGGCAGACTCTCTGAACAGGGGGACCTCTCGCCTGGGAGAATGGTTCCTCTGCAACAGGGTGTTTCAATCTCTGTGTCACCGTTGGGGCCAACCAGATGTGGATCTGTTTGTGTCCCATCACAATCACAAGCTCCTGGCCTTTGTCTCCCTGTCCCAGGATCCTCTGGCCTTGGCCACGGATGCTCTAGCAATGTCATGGCAGGACATTCAGCTCCTGTATTTCTTTCCTCCATTCCCCCTGTTGGGCAGGGTTCTGTGCAAGATAGCTCAGGAGGGGGTGCCAGCAATACTGGTGGCCCCCAGGTGGCCAAGAAGAGTGTGGTTCACAGACGTGGTGCAGCTGTGGTTCGCAGTACGCTCTGCCCAGGGTGCCAGACCTGCTCACTCAGGGTCACTTACGCCATCCCAATTTACAAACTCTGGCTTTGACGGCCTGGCTGCTGAAACCTCCATCTTGATGGAGAAGGGGCTGTCTGCCTCTGTTGTTGATACCATGATAAAGGCTAGGAAGAAGTCTTCTTCTTCCATTTACTATAGGGTTTGGCGTGCCTACATTGACTGGTGTGAGTCTAAGTCTCTTCCTTGTCGTGTGTTCTCTATTCCCAGGATCCTGGATTTCCTGCAGCATGGATTGGACCTGGGGCTCCAACTCAGTACTCTGAAGGGTTATGTCTCTGCCCTGGCTGTTTTCTTCCAGAGGTCCTTTGCCCAGCATTCTGTGATCAGGACTATTTTCCAGGGGGTTACTCATGTGCGTCCCCCACGTAAGCCTTTGTTGCCTGTTTGGGATTTGAACTTGGTCTTGTTTGCCTTGCAGGGTGTTCCCTTTGAAAAAATAGCTCTTCTAACCAACCTTTTTTTGTCAGAGTTCTGGGGGCAGCTGATTCCACAGCCGAAAATTATTGTGTGGCATCCTCAGCACCATTCAGCATGTGATCACCCTGCTGTCAGGTTAGTGGCAGTGTGTGTACAGCTGGAGGGCATATGAATACAACCTAACACATACCTCCCAGCTGTCCCGATTTTCCAGGGATTGTCCCGATTTTTCCACAAAATCCCGCGGTCCCGGACCGTTAGCAAATGTCCCGGGATGCCCTGCGCTGTGGCGGTGTGCCCAGGGCCGCAACGACCCCGGCGTCTTCTGTTCCTGGCTTGCGGGTGAGCGTGCAGGGGGCGGCGCGCGGGGAGCTGGGTTGGGGATGAAAAAAACTTACGCAGGCTGCCATGCAGGGGTGAAGGCAGCCGACATTGCTGGAGGATCGGAGCTGGAGGGCGTAACGGGGTGTGTGGCCGGGGCGTGGCATGGGTGTGGCCGTGGGTGTGGTCAGGGGCGTGGCTTGTTCCGCTTTCACATTTTCAGAAGTTGGGAGGTATGCCTAACACACTAGGGACCCAGGAGTGAGGTAAGTTAGCTGCCCAAAAACTGTTTTTTTAAACTAGCGAGGCATCCCAATTAGACATGCCAACCAGAAAGGTTATCGAAGGTTGGTACCCTTTAATACATCTTTTCATATTTACTCTCTTTCTCTGTAGTTATTTTGTGTGAATATGTGTGTTTGGGTGCCATCTTGAAGTTTTACACAGGGCACCTCTTAACCTGGGTAAAACAAAGGAGGGGAAATGAAAGAAAAAGAGCTGGCAGAAGAAATGCAATGACAGGAGAAATGGGGTAAACAGAGAATTAGGGTTAGATATTTAATGTAAAAGTGTACCTGAGTGGACCCTCTTAGCTGTCTGCAGCGAGTAGGGAATATACTGAGCAGTCATCTGTTGATGCAGGGTTCCTTCTGCATCCAGTCAATAAGAGAGCCTTGCCCCCTCATGACTCCTAGCTATGGCTCAGCATAATCCACTTCCTGGTCCCCATAGTGAGGCCAGGAGGAGTAGATAGCAGCAAAATGACAGGGCTGTGGCACATATATATAATATATATATATATATATATATATATATTTTTTTTTATATATACCTATATGTACAGTGCTGCGATTGCAAAGTGCTAGCGATTTAAATCACTAGCACACATGCGATTGCATTAGAACAGTGATCAACAAGCTCTAATGCTTGCGATTACTGTTGCAAAATAGCTAAATGCAGGACTTTTAGGATGCAATTAAAATCGCCAATCGCAGATATGAAATGGCCTGGGCTAGGGCCAGACACAGTATAGCAGGGCCTGTGTGACCAGAAAATTCCTGGGCCGTTTTTTGTCCCCAGTCCACCCCTGGTCATCTGTTTGCATCTTGGTAGGAGTGTAATGCAGCACACATGCAGAGGAAAATGGCATGAAAGTGTGACTTACCATCATAATGTTCTCCTGCTGCTCATGGGTAAACACGGTGGGTGCCATGTTAGACCTCTGGATGTCGTCTGTATGATGCACCCCTGCTCCGAGGCGCTTGCATCCATATGCACATGTAGCCTATAGGTTGCTTGCACTTTTGAGGGGCTGTTAAATAAACCAACTAGTTTCCAAGACAATTACCCACTCAAATAGGTACAGCCACAGCTGGACTCCCTGGATTGGCTACCACCAAGACAACATCGAGGCCGGGCCCACCCACCAGCCAGCCACAAAAAGAGCAGAGTCTAGACAGTGATGAGGTAAATGTGTGAGCTTAAAATGGCCCAAAACCAATGGCAATCTTATAGATTTCTGGGCCGACCGGTTTCCTCCCCCAATGGGATGCCCCATTGTATGACCCCCCAGGTCGCCCATACACTTACCTTCTTTTCCGGTCCAAGAGCACATGCACGAGCCATGGCCTCATCCCCGCTATCCCTCTAGCAGGGCACAGGGCCCGCGCCAGGCATTTGTGAATGGCCGGCGTGGGCATGCTCCCTGTTAGAAGGTAGCAGGCCGTCAGAGCACTCAGAGCTGCTTGAGTTAGATGAAGGCTTAGACGCGCTGACATGAACGGATCAGAGCGCGCTAATTGGAAGGGTGGTTGAGCATTCACCGTAGGACCGGGAAAAGGTGAGTTTGTTTCAGCAACCTGCAGGGTTTCACACAGGGGAACATCCCTGATCGGGGTGCCCCAGGGGCAAGGACCAAAACCCAGGTGTAGCGATAACCCTTATCGCCGGAGGGCTTCGCCGCCCGAGACGTCCTTTTCCCAATTGTAAGAGGTGCTGCTGGAATTCCAGAGTCGTCCGTGAGGAAACAGGAACAGCCCTTACAAGGGCTAGTGAACTGTAATATAGCGTTTCCCCCAATAAGAGACAGAACTCAGTATTGAGGGTGAAGGTGAAGTAGACTTTATTAGTGCCACTCTAGGCCTTATATACACAAGTCTCCATTGCAACTTGTGACATTGCCAACTAGAGGAGATAACATTCTGGACTTAGTTCTGACCAATGGGGATCTGGTGTCCGAGGTCAGGGTTGAAGAAAATCTGGGTTCCAGTGACCATCAATGCTTATGGTTCAGAATAAAACAGACATTGTGCAATCACACACCAGAACCAAAGTGCTAGACTTTAGGAAGACAAACTTCAAGGAAATGGCGGAGTATGTAGAAAGAAAATTAGGTGAGTGGAACAGAGTAGCAGAAGTAAGTGCCCAGTGGTCACTATTAAAAATGGCCATCTTAAAGGCAACTAAGCAATATGTGAAACAAACTAGCAAGAATAAAAGGAAGAAGAAACCATTATGGTTTACTA
The DNA here is from genome assembly GCA_027917425.1 of Gastrophryne carolinensis. NCBI lineage: Eukaryota > Metazoa > Chordata > Amphibia > Anura > Microhylidae > Gastrophryne > Gastrophryne carolinensis. The sequence continues at coordinate 201,893,827 of CM051237.1, forward strand.
GGGAAGTCAGCACTATCATAAAAGATAAGAAGTCTGCCTATAAGGAGTATAAAGTAAGTGGAAGTGTAGCTGACAGAGAGGCATATAAAATTAAACAGAGGGAAGCAAAACTAATTATAAGGACTGCTAAAGGGCAAAAGGAGGAAGAAATGGCCAAATCTATGAAGAGAGGAGATAAAACCTTTTTTCGATATATTGGTGACAGAAAGAAGAAAAACAATGCAGTCTCAAAAATTAGAAATAGGGAAAATAAATATATTGACGGAGATAAGGCTGTGGCTGACCATCTGAATAGCTACTTTTGTTCGGTATTTTCAGATAGTAGCAGGCATTGCCATAGCACAGCATCCAGCTGGGAGGGCACAGCTCCGGAGTTTCTGGAGGCTGATGTCTTAGCCGAGCTGGCACAGCTAAAGGTAAGTAAGGCGATGGGTCCAGATGGAATCCACCCCAGAGTTCTAAGGGAACTTAGGTTTGTGATTGCAGCCCCTCTGACTGATTTACTTAACCATTCCCTTTCAACTGGTGAGGTTCCAGATGATTGGAGAATGGCCAATGTCGTACCAATCCATAAAAAGGGGAGTAGAGAAGAAGCCAGTGATTACAGGCCAGTTAGTTTAACATCTATAGTGGTCAAATTAATGGAAACACTCTTAAAAAAACAGATAATTTCCCATCTAAAAATTAATGACCTATTGGACCCAAAACAGCACGGCTTTACTGAGGGCAGATCATGTCAGACCAATCTTATTGATTTCTTTGACAATGTCACTAAAGTGTTAGATGAAGGTGGTGCTGTGGATATTGCCTATCTGGATTTTAGCAAAGCCTTTGACACTGTACCACATAAGGAGCTCATAGATAAGTTATTGAAGGTAGGACTCAATCCCTGGATAGTTCAGTGGATTTCCAGTTGGCTGAGGGATCGGTATGTGAGTGTTGTTGTAAATGGCGTGCAATCTGAACAAAGGCGAGTTACAAGTGGTGTGCCGCAGGGCTCTGTCCTGGGCCCCATTCTTTTTAATATATTTGTAAGTGACATAGGAGAAGGCTTGGTAGGAAAAGTTTGTCTGTTTGCTGATGATACAAAGGTTAGTAATAGGGTGGATATTCCGGGAGGTGTCTGCAACATGGAAAATGATTTAGCTTTACTGGATAGATGGTCAAAACTGTGGAAACTAGAATTTAATGTCTCTAAATGTAAAATCATGCACTTGGGTAGAAGGAATCCCTGCTCTGAGTACCGTATGGGCAGCACTGTGTTAGCCAGGACCTTGGAGGAGAGAGATTTAGGGGTACTGATTACTGATAGCTGCAAGATGAGTGGACAGTGTAGCCAGGCAGTGGGAAAAGCAAGCAGGATGCTCGGCTGCATAGCTCGAGGCATCACCAGTAGGAAGAGGGAGGTTGTGATGCCGTTGTATAGAGCCCTGGTGAGGCCACAGCTAGAATACTGTGTGCAGTTCTGGAGACCTTACCTGCAAAAAGACATTATTCAAATAGAACGTGTCCAAAGGCGGGCAACGAAAATGGTGGAAGGACTTAAACTTAAAACTTATCAGGAAAGACTTAATTTGTACAGTCTGGAGGAAAGAAGGGAGAGGGGGGACATGATTGAGACCTTTAAATATGTGAAGGGATTGAATAAGGTTCAGGAGGGAATTGTTTTTAAGAAGAAACTTACTGATAGAACAAGGGGGCACAACCTGAAGCTAGTCGGGGGGAAGATCAGGAGCAATGTTAGAAAATATTATTTTACAGAAAGAGTAGTAGATGCTTGGAACAAACTTCCAGCAGAGGTAGTTGAGAAATCAACAGTCACTGAATTTAAACATGCCTGGGATAAGCACACATCTATCCTAAGATAAAGAGTACATACAGTATACACATAAGGGCAGACTAGATGGACCATATGGTCTCCTTCTGCCGTCAACCTTCTATGTTTCTATGTTAACTCTGCCGGTGACGCAATCAGCAATACAATAGACGTCTGTAATACACTCAATCCGAACAATGGCATTGTCTGTGACGTAATCAATCAATACAATGGCAGTCAGAACAATGAATAACGTAATCAATCAATACAATGGCAGTCAGAACAATGAATAACGTAATCAATCAATACAATGGCAGTCTGTAACATGCTTAAGAAAAGGAAAGTAATGAACCTGTGTAAAGTCCAAAGGGGCAGAGAGTCTGTCACAATGCCCCCTTTTTGTGGAACACCCGGCAGACCCGGATTGACCCTGTTTGGGTTAACGTGGGGCTGTCTGGACTCTTGTTAGGGGCAGAGTTCTGTTTGCCGGGATAATCCATCTGCATTACCATTTTGTCTACCGGGCCTGTATACACACACACACACACACATACAGTTGTACTCACAGGGTGCTGGTCTTGTCTTTTCCCCCCAATAAGAGACAGAACTCAGTATTGAGGGTGAAGATGATACACACACACACACACACACACACACACACACACACACACACACACACACACATACAGTTGTACTCACAGGGTGCTGGTCTTGTACACACACACAGTTGTACTCACAGGGTGCTGGTCTTGTACACACACATGTACTCACAGGGTGCTGGTCTTGTCTTTTCCCCCCAATAAGAGACAGAACTCAGTATTGAGGGTGAAGATGATACACACACACATACATACAGTTGTACTCACAGGGTGCTGGTCTTGTACACACACACAGTTGTACTCACAGGGTGCTGAACTTGTACACACATACAGTTGTACTCACAGGGTGCTGGTCTTGTACACACACACAGTTGTACTCACAGGGTGCTGGTCTTGTACACACACATGTACTCACAGGGTGCTGGTCTTGTACACACACATGTACTCACAGGGTGCTGGTCTTGTACACACACATGTACTCACAGGGTGCTGTTCTTGTACATACACATGTACTCACAGGGTGCTGGTCTTGTACACACATACAGTTGTACTCACAGGGTGCTGGTCTTGTACACACACATGTACTCACAGGGTGCTGGTCTTGTACACACACTCTCTTAGCTCTGGTTGCAAGGCATTGAGAAAATGTTCTAGTAAAAACAACTGTAGGCTTCCGGGGTGACAGCGTTCCGGGCTAACAAAGCCTCCTTTACCAGATGGTAGTGTGGTAAGTCCGCATCAGGGATGGCCCGAAAAGCATCGGAAGCTTTCCCAGATAGTTTCCCTGATAATATGGTGACCCATTCCTCCGTGGGTACCCGATGTAAAGCGCACTGCCGTTCAAAATCGGCCAAAAATCCATCACTCATCGTCACTTTCCTGGAAGGACTTAAATGCTGCAAATGGAATCTTTTTCCCCCCAGTGTAACTGAGGCTCGGAGACACAGGGGTGCTGAGAGGCTGCTGGGTTGCGAGTCGCCGATCTTCCCTTCGCTTACTGGCCTCTGCCTCCGCTGCGGCGAAGACTTGGTCGATCAGTTCTTGTAATGGATTCGGCCATAGACCGACAATCTGTTCCGAACCGCTTGAACGAGAGCAGCGTCTTCATCAGTCTCTATATTGGTTTCGGTCCTCAATGCTGCACGATCCATTTCGATCAGCTCGGCTATCAGTTCCCGACGTGGGCGGTTGCTAGCTGACCTTCCCCGGCTCTCGAGTAGATCCTTCAGGGTCAGCCTTTTCAACTTGTCATACTGACTCTTCATCAGGGTAGCACTCTCTCTGGGTAGAAAGGACCATCCGACCGCTTGCCACCAATTGTAGCGATAACCCTTATCGCCGGAGGGCTTCACCGCCCGGGACGTCCTTTTCCCAATCGTAAGAGGTGCTGCTGGAATTCCAGAGTCGTCCGTGAAGAAACAGGAACAGCCCTTACAAGGGCTAGTGAACTGTAATATAGCGTTTCCCCCAATAAGAGACAGAACTCAGTATTGAGGGTGAAGGTGAAGTAGACTTTATTAGTGCCACTCTAGGCCTTATATACACAAGTCTCCATTGCATGATACACACACCGACCAATAGCAGCAGGGCACACAATCCCTCAACTCTGCCGGTGACGCAATCAGCAATACAATAGACGTCTGTAATACACTCAATCCGAACAATGCCATTGTCTGTGACGTAATCAATCAATACAATGGCAGTCAGAACAATGAATAACGTAATCAATCAATACAATGGCAGTCAGAACAATGAATAACGTAATCAATCAATACAATGGCAGTCTGTAACATGCTTAAGAAAAGGAAAGTAATGAACCTGTGTAAAGTCCAAAGGGGCAGAGAGTCTGTCACACCAGGATAGTCAAAATCCTGGGTTTTGTTACACTTTAATAGGCAAAAAGCAAGGTGCAGGGTGGAGGAGGAGGGTGAACCCAGGGTAAAGTTTGGGGCCCTGGATGTTGTGTGGTAACATTGGGGAAAACTAACACTAATGTTGACTTTTCTCCTTTCTTAATGAGCAAAAGGAAGGGTGCTCTGAACATCAGGATGAGACCCCCATTATTATCTGGACACCTCCACCAGCTGCTGATACCACGGACACTGACCATCACCACTCCCCCCTGCATATCCAGCTTCATTCTGCCAGTAGCAGCCCAGCCAGCTCCATAGAGTGCCCAGGAGGAAGACTGGAGCCAGGCGTCACCTGTCTTTGGTAGCGTGGTGCCAAATCATGGAGGAAAACAACATCATTTTTCGGCGAAATGCCAATAGTTATTTTAAATTTGTGTGACAGAATGCCAGTTTGATCCATGAAGACCTGTGGAGCAGCAGCACCACCACCATCAGATGGAGATGCTGGTTGGGGCTCTGGTGGAGGCCAACCAGGTTGCCCTTCAAAGGCTGGAGAGGCTTGAGACACAGCAAGCTGCAAACATCCAAAGCCAGGCTACATCCCCCTAACCTGCCATGCTGGACTTTGGGTGGTTCCAAAGCTTTAGTTATGTCGGACTGTCACATTTTTATTAATTTTCTGTTGACCTGCATCCACAGCTGTGCCATAACCCAACAACTAACAATTAACTTGTAATTAGAGAATAAATACCAAAAGCCAGAAGTTTGTTTGTATGTTATTTAATCACACCCAGACAAGGCAAGGGATATAATAATTCACAAATGACATAAGTGGAGAAAAAAAATAACATTCAAGAAAAAGAAGAGTCCACCAAATGCTGGGGAATGCTTTGGCCCACATGGCTCTGGGTTCCAGCATACAGATGTCCAGGAATCTCTGGAGCAGAAGCAGGGATTGTCTCCTCCAAATATGCTGCCACCCTCTTGCTCAAGGCAGAATTATGCAGCATAATGCATGCCATGATAATTTGCACAACCTTCTCTGGTTTGTATTCAAGGGCACCCCCCTGTGTGGTCCAGACAGTGAAATCTGGCCTTCAACAGCTCCAAGGCATGCTTAACTACAGCCCGTGTGTGGCGGTGAGCCCCATTTTAAGACTCCTGGGCAGATGTCTGGGCCTTAAGAAGGGCACCAGGAGCCAGTGTGGCAAGGCATAACCTGAATCACCTAACAGATAAATGAAAATGGAAATGAAATTAACAGGCAACACAACATCAATATAGCCAAGACCAAATAGTAAGTATTACAAAAGAGTAGGGCCAAACAAGCAAAAGGTAAGGTAGGATGCTTGGACTAAGCATTTGTAACTGCAACAGCGAGAAGAGGATATTCAAAGAGGGGCATGAGCACAGTCAAAGTGATGGAGAGCAGGGAGAGCAATTGGCTTATACAGGAAACTTGAACCAATTACAAAAAGGGGGCACATATCAAAAGAAAAACACATTGCAAATGCAACATAAACAATAAATAGGTAGATCTACGCCAGCAATAAACAGACTTACTCACCAGCCAACCGCCAGTCAGCTCGCCACTCTCAAAATGGTGTATAAGCTGGAACTCCTCAGGATAAATGTATTGTGGGAGGAGCCAAGGAAGCAAACCAAAACACAGAAAAAACAAAGATCTGGTCCCACGACACATTGGATGTTAAGAGAGTGGCCTATCTTGCTGTTCCTGAAAAGAAGACACAAATAAAAAAGGGTCACTAGACCGGCAACAACAAATGAACAGCAAAAAAAAAAGTAAAACAAGGGACAAATGGGACACAGAAAAGGTGTTTGGGGGGAGGGCAAGCTAAGCTAGCCTCAAGAAAGGAGAGTGGCCTACAAGGAGGAGCTATGTGGACCAAAACAGACTGAGACACAGGAAAGTGGTTTGGGGAGAGGGAAAACTAGGCTAGCCTCAAGAGAAGAGAGTGGGCAAGAAAGAGGAGCAATGTGGACCTAAACAGCATGAGACAAATACTCCTGAGTAGCTGGGGAACCAGGACCACATGTGGACAATCAATGGCACCCATGAGACTTGACATATTCGCAATGTTGAAAAGAACCCAACCTCAACCTCCAGGTTGCTATGCTGTCAGAGAAAGAGATGTGATTCTCCTGCAGGACAGCCATGCCATCGAGAAATTTAGTCAGTGTGTGGCTCAGCGAAGGTTGTGACATGCCAACTGACAGTGCCCCTAGCCTCTGGAAAGAACCATTCGCTAAAAATTTTAAGGCAGCCAAGCAATTTGCCCCCTACATGCCCTTTTCTTGTGGTGTGCGCCAACCACGAGTAAAGCTTCTTAAGAGAAAGGAAGTTCAGTTGGCTTAATTCGAACATCTGCTGATCTGTCTAGATTGATATCTAGGTGACTGTGGATATGCCTAGCTCTGGAAGGTACATGGTTAACAGCCCACTCTGCTACAGATGCTCGTACTATTCATAGAAAAGTTGGCTTATGTTTGAACCCAAAACCTACGATTTTTATAGGTCTGAAAACCCACAAATCGGGGCTCTGAATCCTGCACAAGCACAGGCTAAACTCAAGAATGGGTACCTGGGGGAGAAATGGTTAATCATTGCAGAAATAACTGGGTGGAATCATCCACTGATGCTTGCGACACCTGCTGCTGTGGGGACTGCTGTTTTTCTGATAAAGGTGGACAATAGAAACATAGAAGGTTGACGGCAGAAGGAGACCATACGGTCCATCCAGTCTGCCCTTATGTGTATACTGTATGTACTCTTTATCTTAGGATAGATGTGTGCTTATCCCAGGCATGTTTAAATTCAGTGACTGTTGATTTTTCAACTACCTTTGCTGGAAGTTTGTTCCAAGCATCTACTACTCTTTCTGTAAAATAATATTTTCTAACATTGCTCCTGATCTTCCCCCCGACTAGCTTCAGGTTGTGCCCCCTTGTTCTATCATTAAGCTTCTTCTTAAAAACACTTCCCTCCTGAACCTTATTCAACCCTTTCACATATTTAAAAGTCTCAGTCATGTCCCCCCTCTCCCTTCTTTCCTCCAGACTGTACAAATTAAGTTCTTTAAGTCTCTCCTGATAAGTTTTAAGTTTAAGTCCTTCCACCATTTTCGTTGCCCGCCTTTGGACACGTTCTATTTGAATAATGTCTTTTTGCAGGTAAGGTCTCCAGAACTGCGCACAGTATTCTAGCTGTGGCCTTACCAGGGCTCTATACAGCAGCATCACAACCTCCCTCTTCCTACTGGTGATGCCTTGAGCTATGCAGCCAAGCATCCTGCTTGCTTTTCCCACTGCCTGGCTACACTGTCCACTCATCTTGCAGACAATGGAGTATGCAAAGTAAAGTCAAATGGCAATGTGTAAGCCCTTGGAAAAACTAATGCAACAGCACAAAACAAGCATTCTAGATATGCCAACACAATACACCCCAAGCACTAAAGAACTGTTTGCAGACAAAAATAGGCCAAGTCTTTGACAATGTCCAGAAAGCAGAAAAATGCATATGGGCAGTACAGGTTACATTACTCATATACAGGCAATCTCCTCCATACTCCGTCACTGGAATGTCAGATTGGAGGCCTAGAAACACAGGGGTAAAGCAGAATAAATGACATGACAGAGTGTAAGAACTTTAACCAGCATGGCAAATCCAAAGACCCTTGTGTAAATCGGTCACAGGTGTACAGGACAGGAGTGAGCTGGGTAAGCTTGGCTGGAGGATGGCAAGCCTAATGCTGTGTAACATGGCTCACTAGGGCCTAGAAACACAGGGAACAAACAACTAAAAATTAATGGAAAACAGAGTAAACCAGAACCTGCATGTGGGCTCCACCTTCCAAGCAATCATGGTAACATCTGCACAAGAGTGCACTTACAGACAGGGTGCAGTGGGCTGCATAATGAGCTGGCTGCGGGTGAGGTGTGGGGCAGAATGTAGCCTAGAAACACAAGCAAAAAGAACAAAAGCAAACATGAGAAACTGGAAACAGCAGCATGCATGGCCTAAGGCAACAGAAACAGACACCTATGCACAATCAGCTCAACAGGGCACTTACAGACAGACAATAGAGCCAGACTTATGTCACTGTACCAACGAATCCACCACAGAAATGGTCCAATCACTGGCCACAGCAGGGCCATACAAGGCATAGTGCAGCTTTGTGCCTCATTGGATATACTGGTGAGGGGTACATTTCAGGCTACTGCGGCTCTATTAAGCGGAATTAGCCAGCCTACCATGTGACGCATCTTTCATGAGGTCATCCTGGCCATATGTGACCTCCTACCCACCTACATAAAATTTCTGGACGATGTGGAAAAGTTGCAACACATCAAACTGGCCATTTACCGCATGACAGGGATCCTCAATGTGCTCTGGTGCATTGATGGCACCCATATTCCCCCCCCCCCCCTTAAGCACAAGAACTGCACTTCCATAACCATAAAAGTTTCCTCTCTAAATGTTATGGTTGTGTGCAATCACAAGATGCGGCTACTTACAGGGGTGTCAGAATTCCTGGGCTCATTCTATGATTCCCATGTGTGGCAACAATTGGCCATGGCCAGGAAATTCAAGAATCAAGAAATGCCCCAGGGTTGGCTACTAGGTAAGTAAGGGTGCAATTGGGCAAGCCAAACAGCACTTGAGTGGCTTGACAAGGGGGGGAGAAACAGAGAACCAAATTATAAAAGCCAGGTTGGGTCTGCATTTGTTGTGTAAACAACAATAACCTGTGTGTTTGTATTTAGCTGATACGGGATATGGTCAAAAGACCTGGCTGATGACCCCAGTGAGCAACCCACATAGGACAACAGATGTGCACTACAACACAGCTCAATGGAAGACCAGAGCATTGTTGAAAGAACCATCGGCCTGCCGAAAGCACGCTTCCTATATTTGGCCCACCCAGGAGGGAAGATACTATAAAGCCCAGATATGGTGCAAAGATCATCCTGGCATGCTGTGTGCTAAAAAATCTCTGCATACTACATCGCATGGAAGAACCAGAGGAAATGCAATAGGTGCCCGAAGATCCAGACATGTCCACAGACAGTGCCGAAGACACACAGACTGGCTTCATTTTTTGGGGGTAAGTGACACAAACTGGGATTATAATCATGCCCTATGAACAGCAGGGAGATCTTGGGACCCAGTTAAAGCAAAGCTAAAAAGTGGCACAAAAGATAAAGAAAATGCGGCCACCCAGGAAACACTAGCAGCCCAACAGACAGTTAGCATGCATAGCCATAGACAGTGAAAGTGAGGGACAAATAAACACTTTACACAAACTAACTGTTTTTTTTATTCTCCTTTTTAGGCACCGTAAACAAGACAATGCAGAGACACAGTCCAAAACAATTGGGTCGATTCAAAGAAACATGTTACTGCTTTGATTTTGTTGCCGAACATCCTATTTTTCCCGAACGCTCGTGCACTCGTATGAACTTGCGAGTGATTCTATAAGCTAATCCGTTTCTATCCTAAAATGTCCGTCCGTTCGTATGGCAGTTAGTGAATCAGACCTATGTCAGTTTCCTTCCTGAATTTTCTGTTTCACTTCTCAGGTTGCAAAACTGGTTTTGGTTTTGCCCTTTTTCCTTTTTTGTCCGGACGTAAATCCTTCTGATCTTGCGCCTGCGCACTACAAACTTACCTCATTAAAGTGCATTCTAAATATTTGGGTTTTTTTTTCTTTATTTCATTCATTTTGTAGTAACCAACCATTAATGAATGTATTTGCATAAGTAAATCTTACTTTGTTTAATTTTTAGTTAACTTGCATTTTTTACTTGTGGATTTAATTTTAAAATTTTAGCTTCAAATGGTACAACTTTTAATTTTTTGTGGGGTTACCCACACCCTCTACATACAGATTGCTCCCAAAAATTAAAAAACACCCAGCAACTTCTGCATGTTATGAGCCTAGAAACAGCCAAGATGGCGGGTCAGGTAATATCGGGCAGCCTGCAAACAGAAAGGGCCTTGTGACTGTGTTGCTCTGCATTCTTTGATTTCTGACCTTTCCATGCCCCCAGCTCTGCTGTGTCTGTGCAAAATACAGCAGTAACCCACATCCTGCACTTTATCCCGCTCTCCTCTCCTCAGTAAGTGTGATGCATCTGACCAAAGATGAGCTAAAATAATTAAACAAAGCAAAGGTAAACAACTACACCAATAAATTCAAATTAAAAATATGATTCTAGTACATCAATTCAAAAATAAATAACAAAGGACATAAGTTTATTTAAATAACGCAAATATATGGATGTGTTGCAAAATAAAGGTTTACATGCTAAGGACTAATTAAGGTCCACATTAAAATGCTTTTATAAGGCATACATGAATCAGGTATGCATTGCCATACAATTTATGGCCTCGGCCATGCTGATACATGCAGTTCATTGGAGCTCAAGACGCGCAGACTCCTCCACATAGCCAAAAAACCTGTTCAAGAACAGCAATCCGACTGCTAAAAGGTGTCGGAAGTGGCTTTCTTTTAAAATGGATTTAGAGGTTGGAAAACTGCTCTCTTAATTACACGTAAACACATCCGATTATCCTAAGTTTTAGGTTTTGATCCTACAATTTAGGTTTTGATCCTACAATTTAGGTTTTGATCCTACAATTTAGGAACGAACTTCCGATGATCGTAAGAGCATATACGAAATCGGACGAAGGCTCGTGTGAGTCGGAAATGGCCAAAAAAACAGGAAAAAATGACTAACACCCACCCAAACTTCCGATTCCAGATCCGAAATCAATTAACTTTTGCATTTTGAATCGAGGGGATTGTCTGTAAACAAGAAGTACATTTTTTTATGCTTTTTAATTCTGTTTTGCTGTTGATTCTGTTTTCATTTTTAAATTTGCATTTGTGATCTTGTTGTTGGTCTGTGGTGTATTTTCATTTTTTTGCCTAAATAACACTGCCGTGGCATGTCAAAAAACGACAAAGGCACAATGGAAAAACCCGGCACAGTGGAAAACAGAGATCTAGGTTCATGATCACCCAACGCTCATTTCTTTTATTAAAAGAACAAAGGTACAGAGCCAATTTGGCTGCAGGGATAAAATAAGCAACTAAATTTAAATTTAACTTGAATAGTGCAAAAAAATGGAATGTATATGTAAACCATTTTATACCCCATACAGTAGGTTAACCATACGTCTGCTCCACATACACAGCAGGTGAGCAGACTGTCTGTGCTTCACTAATTGATCAATCAGGGTCATCAGCTGGGGTTATGGCCACTTTAACATATGACAACAATTTATTTGAGGCAAACTTTATTATTTTTTGGAGACATGTTTATATTAAGATGTCTTTTATATTTTAATGACCTGTTGCTTGAATAGCGACAGTGATTTGTGTAAACTGCATATTGTTATTTCTTCACTGTGTAAAATGGCTTAGGGGCAACTTTTCCCTTTGATTTTCTCAATCAATGCAAACGAGGTGTCACCATAGCTTTTTGAAATGTGTTTACTTGGTCATTTCTGCAACTGTGGAAAACAGGTATCCTGTTCACAATCAATAAAACAGCATGTCACCGGAGCTGTTTAAAATGTGTTTACTTACACACTTCTGCTATTATAGTGATAAGCAGAACATTGACTAATGACACACTTTCTAAAGTTATTCTTTACAAAGGGCTATCTTGCTTTGATCATTATGTATGCAAGTAAACCTGTGTGTGGACTAGGATGATTTTGTAGGATTTCTGCTCATGTGCCCCCTGTATAAATAAATCTTGGTTGCCGTCGCACTCCTACCCGTATGTTCAAAGGGGGTGCACGGTTAGCGGTGATGCCGCAGATCAAAGTAAGCAAAGAAACCAGCACTCCAGAATAGTAGTACAGGTAGGGTGCAGATGCACATATCCTACACACATAACAGCTACACAGCTATGTCTACCTTTTGACTAATGTCGTACGCTTACTCTTTATGGCAGTCACTCTCTCCGATACCTACCCGGCCTCCCCCTACACCATCTGCCGCCATGAGACGGCACCAGCCCCTGTTGGGACATTGTTAGCCCCAACGGAGGTTAGTCCAACCCCTCCCAGGCCACTTAGCGACGGGAGGGTCCGTTCCGTGTGTAGGATATGTGCATCTGCACCGTACCTGTAACGGTCCCGCCTGCCTCCATTATGGAGGTCAGCGTCCTGGCTGGTTGTTTTGCAATCGGCCACGCTTAATGCGGCATTCCCTGGTGCCACAGCTGAACATTCGCACAGCTGTGGCACAGGTCTGGTTATAGGGGACCCCTGGGCTACTAGGTCCTTCTCTTCCTTCCATGGTAGTTTAGTCGGCTTTAGATGTGTTTTGTTAGAATGTTTTGTTTCCCAAAGCATACAGCAAAGTACAATTTTCATATTGCTTTTTCTGCTGCTTTACATGTTGTGCTTTGTTCCCATACAGTGTGCCTCCCCCGCTGTCAAACGCCGTTATCTGGTGGATATTCAGCCCCTAACAGAGCAATGACAGCTCTGACAGAGAGCGGCGCCGATCCCAGCCAATCACAGCGGGGTAAGGGCGGACATCACCACAGCAGGGCATCACTGCCCTGCCTGTGATGTCATATCCACCCCCCTCCGATTGGAGGAGAGCTGACAGGCCGGTTGCTATGCAACCGTCCCTGCTCAGGACGGCGTTCGCCACCGCTGCAACCGACAGCCTGCGCTGCAGCTGGACGGACTGACAGGGGTGAGTGTCATCATTTATATACTCTGATTTTATCACTTTATCATGTATTTTGTATATACTGCATACCTGCATTTGTATATCTTCTGTCAGCGCAACATGCTGTGACGTCATTATGACATCAGGCGGGATTTTCTCAGCTTTCTATTGGCTACTAATGCTTTTTTATGGTTCCTTTGCTGTGTACCACTTGTTGTTAGTTTTCCCTGATGAAGGGGGCCTGCTGCAACCCTTAAAACTTTGGATTGATTGCTCCTCATTTGTATTATGTGCATTACGCATGAATACACTTCTATTGGATTTCTACTACTATTCTGGAGTGCTGGTTTCTTTGCTTACCCTGTATAAATAAAGGAGAATATTCAAGTTTTTGAATGTGACTTTGGGCCTTAATCATGATTTGCGCCATTTTGGCATCATTTTTGTGGCTATAGCGCAAACCCCGGAGCACCTGCATTTCCATCTTATTTGGATCTGTGCCGTGTATGAAGTTGGCGCTAGCAGTTGCTGCGCCAAATGCTATTAATTAGCTTTGATTGTTGCATTTAGGTATTAGTACAAAGTGGTGCTCACTGGAGCTGGTGTAATCGGCCAGTGGGTCCAACAGACGCTGGCATAGGCCGGACAATACCTAAGTGTAACAGTCAAAGCTAATTAGTTAATTAGTTAGCGTTCAGCGTAGCAACTGCAATTTAACATTGAAACTACCCGCGGGTTTAATTTTTTAATTTTTGGGGTAGTTTTTGGCATTTTGGCCCCTGGCCATGGTGAACTGGTATAGGGGTCCCCTGGACCCCTTTCCAGTTCCCCTCAAGTGAAAAAGAAATAAGAGAAATAACTTATACTCACCAAACCCAATTTCCATCCTCTGTCCCCCAAGAAGTGCTGTCTTCTGTGGTACTGGTGGGTCTTCTTTATCCCATCCCCTCTTTCTTCTTGGGGGCTCTTTGGGCCCTACTTTCATCCCCGCTACCCAGCGAGGGACTGAAGTGAGGGCCGGGGAAGCAGGCTTTTATACTTGGAGGCGTGGTCTCTGGAATGTCCCTGATGTCATTGCTGATGTCACAGAAGGAGAGGGGCTTAGAGAGGATTTTACTGTGCCACTCCCTATAGGCCACTCCCCTTTTGTGACATCATAAGTGACATTGGGGAGATTCTAAAGAGGCCCCATTTCTTAGTATAAAAGCCCCTCCCCGGAAGCTCATCATGGAGTCCCTGGCCAGGAGCCTGGATGAACAGAGGGGAACCTGTGTTTCCCACCTTTGTAAATGCTGCTGGAGCATCTAGCTTCTCCTTGAGGCCCATCAACGCAGATGCACAGGTGAAGTAATTGGTGCTCAGTCAGGGCTATGCAGTCAGCTATGTGGAGATCCACAAAACATGAGCTGTTGTGGGCCTCAAGAAGTGGGTTGGGGAACACTGGACAATCATGAAAAAATGTCCCAATGCTAAAAATCCATATAAATATGCTGTATAGTGGGAGAAGGGATCAATTATATACCCAGCATCAAGAAATATCCAGCCAGGCTTGTTTCTTGCTTCTAATGTAAAGAAGAGGAAGTTAGAGGAGGCAGGTTCTGTCACCCCCAATACACTTCGGTCACCCCTGGATTTGATTTCTACCAGGAGAAGAAACCACAAGCTTGTCAGGAGTTTTATTCAATTTGGGTGTATAAGTGACTTCTCCTTTCATTAGCCAACGTGTTTATATGGATTTTTAATATTACACAATTTCTCAATACACCTACTTTAAGAAATCCACCTAGTGGCAAACCGGGGGGGGGGGGGGGATCTGGCTGGCCAGTGTTGGGGAGTGGCAACAGCAGAGACCTAGATGAACCCAGATGATGCTGGAAAGGCAGTGGCACTGAACCAAAGCACACATATGGCTTGATGCAGAGCCTCCCCGTTCAGCTCCCCCGTGCGTTTCCCCGTTGGTTTTGGGCTTTGATCGGGTCAGGAAAGGGTGCTACATTGATTTTAGTGTGCGTTTATGCGCTCAGGTGTGCGCTCAGCCGCCTTTCCGATTGTCGGCTCGCACGAGGCTGTTTCCCGGGAAAACGGACGCCTCGTTCATTGGTCCTTTTTTTCAGTGATGCAGAGCCTTGATTTCCTATTGAAAACACCCTAATAAAACGGGGCCGCCGAGCCTTCACTTACGGCAAGTCAGAGCAGCCGTATTTGCACTCGGGCAATAATATGCAGTCCTCTGTTGGAGCACATCAGCGGCGCCAGCTCCGCGGTCTTGTCCTGCTGAGTATGGCAGAAACCAGGCTGCACCGCACGCCTTTGGACATCGATGGCATGAGTATTTGATATTTTTTATGGTTTTTTTTTGGGTATCCTTTTTACAGGGTCTCCATCATTTTTATTTTATTGTTTGTGTGCAGGCATTTGAAGATGGGACATAGGATAAATGTGCAGGCATTGGCTGGCCCTGATTTGGTTTTTGGGAGTCGTTTTTCTGGCTTTCCCTGCCTAGGAATTCCTGCCTACATGAGTGATTCAAATCTGCCGATCTATTTGGTGGCTGGCTACTGGGTATGTGTCTGAAACTTGTATTGGTTGCCCACCCTCTCTGACTGTGTTTGTTCCCGTAACACACTATTTGGTAACTTTTGGCGTAGTATATTTGGAGCCCAATTATTGATCTACAAATTAAATGGGTTAAGTGATTGTACCCTATTGCGTCATGTTCTTGCCCTCTTATGTAAGTAGTATTCCCCAGACTTTTTTTAATGAGAGTACAGGTTGGATGTGCATGTAGTCTCATTACAAATGTCCTTTCCTCCCACCCTACCCCGCTCACCTATTTGTCCCTCTTTTCTATTGTTGCAATGCACACCTTTTTTTATTTTTTTTTGTTTTTTGGTTTTAGGGCAGGAGACTCTGCCTATCCTTTGGTCCCCTGGATGAAGACCCCCATCCTGCACCGATCGTCACATGCAGAGGAGTGCTACAATACTGCCCCCAGGAGGACTCGCTCTGTGTTGGAGCCAGGCTTTGTTCTCTTGAAGATGAGGTTCCGTTGTCTTGATGTGACTGGGGGGGGGGGGCACTACAATAGACGCCTGCAACGGTCCTAAACCTAATCATGGCTTGTGGGCTACTCCACCACCTTTAGTTTCAGCCCTCCCCACCCCTCCTTTTTCTTGCACCCAAAGTGGCACCGCGCAAACCATACGTGCACAACTAGTGTTTAGTGTTTTTTCAGAGACCACAATTTTTTTGTATTTTTTTTTTTTTTTTTCAAACAAATTTTGTTTTGTCATTTGTTTTTTTGGTCCCAAAAGAAAAATTACACGTGGGCAGAGAAAATGTATTCCCCACAAATTAGTGGTATGTTGGGTTGCATGGTGACGAGGAATGATGTTGTGCCTGCAAATTGGCTGCAATGTGGGCCAGGCTTTGATTAATCTCAGCCATATGGCTGGTTAGGGCAGAGATATTGCTGTTTAATACCTCTACTTGGGCGTTGAGGTTTGTGAGTTGGGTGCACACAGTCTCATTGAATTGCTGTGTTGTCGCAGCAAAGGCAATATTTTCCTGCCTCCATGTTTCCTCCAAAATTTGAAGTTGCCTTCTTTGGGAAATATGGCGTCTAGACTGGGTAGGAGCAGTGGGACGGGTGGTTGGTTCTGGTTCCGAAGGTGGTTGTGGATGTGGTGGCTGTGCCGGGGTTGCCTGCGTTGCTGCCACTGGTGCAGTAGTGGTTAGTGACATATGTGGGGTGTCCTCCTCCAAATCTCGTATATGGTCGATGATGGGTGGGCTTCCTGTGGTCTGTTAAGAAATATAGCATCCTTTTAGTTTATTTCTGTCCACACAAGCTCGCAAATATCAATGTTAAAAGTACACATCAAGGCCCATTGACTTACCTCATCGCAATCCACAATTTGGGTTTGTGGTGTAGAAGCCTGGTGTGCCCTTGGCCTCGGTGCTAACGCAGGGGTTTGGGGGCCTGGTGTGTCCTGTTGACTTGGTCTTTAGTATGTAGATAGGAAGATTAGGTAAATGGCCAAGTACAGTGTGTTGTGTAGCATAACACTGCCTTCTTGAACTTTTTGTACTAGGTCATGGCAAAATCAGACTCACCTTGGGACCTTACATTCCGGTCTGTGTCTTGTGCCTCTGCCAGTCCCTGGATGCTGGCCGGGTGTATGAATGTATATACATGTTCCTCGGCGGGCGTAAGGATAATTTTAGTGGGTAAGCCACCCCCTGTCTGTTGGCTGGGGAAGATTAAATCACACCTAATAAGTGTTACATCCTTTTAACAATGTTAAAAAAATGCATTTTACTTTTTCCTTTACTTCTGCTCCACCCCCTGTCTGTTGGCTGGGGAAGATTAACACCTAATAAGTGTTACATGCTTTTAACAATGTGACTAAAAATTGTCCATTACCTCTGCTGACGGGGCATGTCCATTTTTTTTTTTTGCTGTAGTATTTCAGGTCCCCAAATTTCCTTTTTATTTGCTGAATATCTCTCCGGACTGATCCCACACTATTGACCTGCCTGCAAATATTAGTCCAGATTTCCATATTAAATATATGGAGTGCTGGTTTCTTTGCTTACCCTGTATAAATAAAGGAGAATATTCAAGTTTTTGAATGTGACTTTGGGCCTTAATCATGATTTGCGCCATTTTGGCATCATTTTTGTGGCTATAGCGCAAACCCCGGAGCACCTGCATTTCCATCTTATTTGGATCTGTGCCGTGTATGAAGTTGGCGCTAGCAGTTGCTGCGCCAAATGCTATTAATTAGCTTTGATTGTTGCATTTAGGTATTAGTACAAAGTGGTGCTCACTGGAGCTGGTGTAATCGGCCAGTGGGTCCAACAGACGCTGGCATAGGCCGGACAATACCTAAGTGTAACAGTCAAAGCTAATTAGTTAATTAGTTAGCGTTCAGCGTAGCAACTGCAATTTAACATTGAAACTACCCGCGGGTTTAATTTTTTAATTTTTGGGGTAGTTTTTGGCATTTTGGCCCCTGGCCATGGTGAACTGGTATAGGGGTCCCCTGGACCCCTTTCCAGTTCCCCTCAAGTGAAAAAGAAATAAGAGAAATAACTTATACTCACCAAACCCAATTTCCATCCTCTGTCCCCCAAGAAGTGCTGTCTTCTGTGGTACTGGTGGGTCTTCTTTATCCCATCCCCTCTTTCTTCTTGGGGGCTCTTTGGGCCCTACTTTCATCCCCGCTACCCAGCGAGGGACTGAAGTGAGGGCCGGGGAAGCAGGCTTTTATACTTGGAGGCGTGGTCTCTGGAATGTCCCTGATGTCATTGCTGATGTCACAGAAGGAGAGGGGCTTAGAGAGGATTTTACTGTGCCACTCCCTATAGGCCACTCCCCTTTTGTGACATCATAAGTGACATTGGGGAGATTCTAAAGAGGCCCCATTTCTTAGTATAAAAGCCCCTCCCCGGAAGCTCATCATGGAGTCCCTGGCCAGGAGCCTGGATGAACAGAGGGGAACCTGTGTTTCCCACCTTTGTAAATGCTGCTGGAGCATCTAGCTTCTCCTTGAGGCCCATCAACGCAGATGCACAGGTGAAGTAATTGGTGCTCAGTCAGGGCTATGCAGTCAGCTATGTGGAGATCCACAAAACATGAGCTGTTGTGGGCCTCAAGAAGTGGGTTGGGGAACACTGGACAATCATGAAAAAATGTCCCAATGCTAAAAATCCATATAAATATGCTGTATAGTGGGAGAAGGGATCAATTATATACCCAGCATCAAGAAATATCCAGCCAGGCTTGTTTCTTGCTTCTAATGTAAAGAAGAGGAAGTTAGAGGAGGCAGGTTCTGTCACCCCCAATACACTTCGGTCACCCCTGGATTTGATTTCTACCAGGAGAAGAAACCACAAGCTTGTCAGGAGTTTTATTCAATTTGGGTGTATAAGTGACTTCTCCTTTCATTAGCCAACGTGTTTATATGGATTTTTAATATTACACAATTTCTCAATACACCTACTTTAAGAAATCCACCTAGTGGCAAACCGGGGTGGGGGGGGGGATCTGGCTGGCCAGTGTTGGGGAGTGGCAACAGCAGAGACCTAGATGAACCCAGATGATGCTGGAAAGGCAGTGGCACTGAACCAAAGCACACATATGGCTTGATGCAGAGCCTCCCCGTTCAGCTCCCCCGTGCGTTTCCCCGTTGGTTTTGGGCTTTGATCGGGTCAGGAAAGGGTGCTACGTTGATTTTAGTGTGCGTTTATGCGCTCAGGTGTGCGCTCAGCCGCCTTTCCGATTGTCGGCTCGCACGAGGCTGTTTCCCGGGAAAACGGACGCCTCGTTCATTGGTCCGTTTTTTTCAGTGATGCAGAGCCTTGATTTCCTATTGAAAACACCCTAATAAAACGGGGCCGCTGAGCCTTCACTTACGGCAAGTCAGAGCAGCCGTATTTGCACTCGGGCAATAATATGCAGTCCTCTGTTGGAGCACATCAGCGGCGCCAGCTCCGCGGTCTTGTCCTGCTGAGTATGGCAGAAACCAGGCTGCACCGCACGCCTTTGGACATCGATGGCATGAGTATTTGATATTTTTTATGGTTTTTTTTTGGGTATCCTTTTTACAGGGTCTCCATCATTTTTATTTTATTGTTTGTGTGCAGGCATTTGAAGATGGGACATAGGATAAATGTGCAGGCATTGGCTGGCCCTGATTTGGTTTTTGGGAGTCGTTTTTCTGGCTTTCCCTGCCTAGGAATTCCTGCCTACATGAGTGATTCAAATCTGCCGATCTATTTGGTGGCTGGCTACTGGGTATGTGTCTGAAACTTGTATTGGTTGCCCACCCTCTCTGACTGTGTTTGTTCCCGTAACACACTATTTGGTAACTTTTGGCGTAGTATATTTGGAGCCCAATTATTGATCTACAAATTAAATGGGTTAAGTGATTGTACCCTATTGCGTCATGTTCTTGCCCTCTTATGTAAGTAGTATTCCCCAGACTTTTTTTAATGAGAGTACAGGTTGGATGTGCATGTAGTCTCATTACAAATGTCCTTTCCTCCCACCCTACCCCGCTCACCTATTTGTCCCTCTTTTCTATTGTTGCAATGCACACCTTTTTTTATTTTTTTTTGTTTTTTGGTTTTAGGGCAGGAGACTCTGCCTATCCTTTGGTCCCCTGGATGAAGACCCCCATCCTGCACCGATCTTCACAGGCAGAGGAGCGCTACAATACTGCCCCCAGGAGGACTCGCTCTGTGTTGGAGCCAGGCTTTGTTCTCTTGAAGATGAGGTTCCGTTGTCTTGATGTGACTGGGGGGGGGGGCACTACAATAGACGCCTGCAACGGTCCTAAACCTAATCATGGCTTGTGGGCTACTCCACCACCTTTAGTTTCAGCCCTCCCCACCCCTCCTTTTTCTTGCACCCAAAGTGGCACCGCGCAAACCATACGTGCACAACTAGTGTTTAGTGTTTTTTCAGAGACCACAATTTTTTTGTATTTTTTTTTTTTTTTTTCAAACAAATTTTGTTTTGTCATTTTTTTTTTGGTCCCAAAAGAAAAATTACACGTGGGCAGAGAAAATGTATTCCCCACAAATTAGTGGTATGTTGGGTTGCATGGTGACGAGGAATGATGTTGTGCCTGCAAATTGGCTGCAATGTGGGCCAGGCTTTGATTAATCTCAGCCATATGGCTGGTTAGGGCAGAGATATTGCTGTTTAATACCTCTACTTGGGCGTTGAGGTTTGTGAGTTGGGTGCACACAGTCTCATTGAATTGCTGTGTTGTCGCAGCAAAGGCAATATTTTCCTGCCTCCATGTTTCCTCCAAAATTTGAAGTTGCCTTCTTTGGGAAATATGGCGTCTAGACTGGGTAGGAGCAGTGGGACGGGTGGTTGGTTCTGGTTCCGAAGGTGGTTGTGGATGTGGTGGCTGTGCCGGGGTTGCCTGCGTTGCTGCCACTGGTGCAGTAGTGGTTAGTGACATATGTGGGGTGTCCTCCTCCAAATCTCGTATATGGTCGATGATGGGTGGGCTTCCTGTGGTCTGTTAAGAAATATAGCATCCTTTTAGTTTATTTCTGTCCACACAAGCTCGCAAATATCAATGTTAAAAGTACACATCAAGGCCCATTGACTTACCTCATCGCAATCCACAATTTGGGTTTGTGGTGTAGAAGCCTGGTGTGCCCTTGGCCTCGGTGCTAACGCAGGGGTTTGGGGGCCTGGTGTGTCCTGTTGACTTGGTCTTTAGTATGTAGATAGGAAGATTAGGTAAATGGCCAAGTACAGTGTGTTGTGTAGCATAACACTGCCTTCTTGAACTTTTTGTACTAGGTCATGGCAAAATCAGACTCACCTTGGGACCTTACATTCCGGTCTGTGTCTTGTGCCTCTGCCAGTCCCTGGATGCTGGCCGGGTGTATGAATGTATATACATGTTCCTCGGCGGGCGTAAGGATAATTTTAGTGGGTAAGCCACCCCCTGTCTGTTGGCTGGGGAAGATTAAATCACACCTAATAAGTGTTACATCCTTTTAACAATGTTAAAAAAAATGCATTTTACTTTTTCCTTTACTTCTGCTCCACCCCCTGTCTGTTGGCTGGGGAAGATTAACACCTAATAAGTGTTACATGCTTTTAACAATGTGACTAAAAATTGTCCATTACCTCTGCTGACGGGGCATGTCCATTTTTTTTTTTTGCTGTAGTATTTCAGGTCCCCAAATTTCCTTTTTATTTGCTGAATATCTCTCCGGACTGATCCCACACTATTGACCTGCCTGCAAATATTAGTCCAGATTTCCATCTTAGCCTGCTTTGTGGTTGTTTTGGAGGTGCGGCCAAATAGGGCATCATAATGTTCGCAAACTGCATTTGCCACCGCCATGCTTTGCGCATCGCAAAATCGGGCAGTTAGTGAGCCACGCCGTAGTTGTCTGCCACATGGGTGTGTGGTCTCCCCTGCCTCTGAGGAAATTGATGGTTGGGTATCTGGGGAGTCGTGTGTGCTTCTTTGGCTTATGGGGGAGGGGGATGTTGTGTGTGTGCTTCTCTGGCTTAATGTCTGGGTTCCTGTTGAGCTATCAGATGTGGAGCTGCATGTGGAATCTGAGGTACTGGAATTGGGGGAACCAGAGGGTGGAGGTGGAGGGGTGGGTGACCTGGGTGGGGTGGTGGGTTTTGCAATGCGCTTACCCTTGCTTATGTGTTTGGATTTGTGGGTATGCTTGGTGTGTGGAGGTGGAGGATGCTGCATGGTCTGACTAGATGGGGCACCCTTGTGTGTGCGTGGTTTTTTTGCAGGTGGTGGTGAATGGGTTAATGCACCCTTGGTCCTGCGTTTTTTGGAATGTGCCTGTTTGTGTGGAGTATCCACCGTTTTAGTGGGGGCATGTTCGGCATGTGTCTGGTGCCTGCTCTTCTGTCTTGTGGAGGATGAGGCATGTGTGCGGCTGCTATGTGCCTCGGCCCTTGGTTGGCTCTTTTTGCTCCCTTTAGGTCTGCCCATATTGATATGGTATCCAACATAGAGCTGAGTGCCTTGTGCTTTAAATATGTTTTCCGTGTGGCCGTGCTCAACAGCGGGTGCGCGCCCGCAATCTTTACCTCGGAGCAGGACGACATCATCATGGATGTGAGTATGCGCGCGTGCGTTTATGTGCGCGCGCACATTCCTTGTAATAAAAAAAAAAATAAACACCAGAATAGTCTGAAACAACTTCGTTTTTCACGTTCCATACAAGCCCACCTTAGTTTAACACATGTACGCAGCTCAAAACTAGGCTACATGCAGATAGAAGAACTAGGGCAATGTGAGGCAGCAAGAGGTTCAAAAAGTGACTTTAGTTAGGCCAGCAAACTTGTTAATGCTTTTTGTGTACATGAGACAACAACAGTCTCTAATATCAGTGTCTTTGTCATGCAAACAGATTCACAGCAGCAACCAAGGGAGCAAGAATGGAGCCTCCGCCCCTGACGCAATATGCGCCTAAAACATGGTAAGTGGCGTTTTTGGGGACCAAAGTAAATGAACCAACAATTCCATTGGCCACAAAATGTAAAAACCAAAAAAAAAAAACAAAGACTTTGTCTAAAAAGCCCTTAAAGCGGACCTTCACTCAGAATAAGTCTATCTTATATGTTTCCCACACCCTGTACATAAAGTTTGCCCACCTTCAAAATCATCCTACCTGCACCTAGTGCATGTTATGAGGCTTTCAACATCCAAGATGGCGGATTATGGAAGCCGCCATCTTATCAGGCAGCCTGCAAACAGGAAGTGCCTTCTAACTGTGCTGCTCTGCATTCTGGGATTGCTGACCTTTTCAAGAGGTCTCTGCTCTGTGTGAGCAAAGCACAGCTATAACCCACCCCCTGTACCTTATCCCACTCTCCTCTCCTCAGTAAGTGTGATGCTTCTGAGTCAAGATGGCGGCGGCCGTATACTAAATTCCTGAACTGAGTTGCAGCCAAGGGGTGGAAAGAATAATTATTGATTGACTAAAAAATTACTATCTATTATTTTGAGATGCTGCGGAATCTTTGGTTAAGAGTTTGGGCTTTTCAGTAAATAACGCAGAAGGTCCGGTTTAAAAAGGGCCCCAAAAAAGCCACGCACAACCAAACCAAATAAACAATGCTAAACTAATGTTGTTTTTCATTCACAGATACAAGAAAATCACAGGCACAAGACACAGAGGCCTAAAGAATTTTAATTTGGCTTAAAATGAAAATAGTTTATTTGTTAAAACATTTAGATTCAATTATTTGTAAAAAACTTTGTGTAAAAAATGCAATTTCAAACGCTGGAATAAAATAAAAAAAAAAAAAAAAAAAGAAAGTTGTGTTTCCTGCAAATGTACAATCACACAACATCATCACACATTTCCATGACACAAAAAGTTTAGATATGGTACAATAAATCCAAAACAATCAGAAAGAATTAAGGTATGCATTAATGGCAAGGAAAAAGGAACACAAAGGAGATTAAGGTATGCATTAATGGCAAGGAAAAAGGAAGAACCCAAATTTATTGTTCCCAAAAAAATATGTGTCAAATTGGCAGTGGTTGCCATATGTATATTCCAATGGAGTTTGAGGGATGTGCGCTTGCGTGTAGCCAGATTGGCAACTGAAGAGCCATGGAGATGTAAGTATACTTGCTAAAACCACCAAAATGGAAGGTCAAATACGACGGAAACCAAGCAGGTACGTTCAAAATGCAAGGAAAAATCAGGGGAAAACGGGCCGCCCGTGTGAACGTGAACGGGAGCCCCGATCAAATTGAAGGCACCCGAGAGAGCAAAAAAAGCTTTCCGAGTAAAGTGAAATTGACGGATCAGTTAGGGAGCCATTCCGACCGAGGCTCTGCATCACATTTGAGCCACGATTCAAACGGGAGCCCCGGACAATCGGAAGGTTTTAAGGGCAGTTCAGAGGAGGCTCTGCATCAGGCCCATAAAGTCCAACAAACACATGCTAAGCCTAGATTTCCTACACTGCTCTGAACATCACCATTTTCCTGTTCACATCTAGAAGCAGAACATTGTAGCTTTGCTTCCTGTCAGGAGCCGCTGTGCAGGGAGCATGAGAATTATAACTGGTTTGGCTCCGAGTCACTGCAGACATCTGCAGACCTTAGGGCCGCTTTAAGTGCCCAATAGAACCTAGCTAGTACATGTTTTACCACCCAACATTGTCAGAAAGTAAATAGATATTGCTTCATAAAATTAAAAAAAAAAAGCATTGTCATGTTTTCCAGTTTAGATGATAAATTCAAGATACAAAAGGGTTGGTATATTGTTGTGTAGATCATTAATGTCTATTATATTGCGTACAGTCTTTAGTTTGTGTAACACTATAGGGTGTGAAGATTCAGCTCTGTAGCAGTGTCCAGCATGAGGTTTTCAGTAGCGCTGAGCTCTATTGTGTTCTGGTGCAGTTCTCCTGATAGTTTGCAATATTCTGGCTCTGCATAACCCAAATCCAAATCCTGTTAAAGGCTGTGAGTGGGGGGTCAGGGTATTCTTTTGGCTTTCTGGAAAGCAACTAAAGCAGCCAAATGACCCAAACTGCATGATGGGAAAGCCAAAAAATCAGGGATACATTGTTCTTTTCTACACAAACACATCAGTGATCCCATAAGTCAAATAAAGTATTTTTGAAATAAGAAAAACAATCTATTTAACCCGTTGTAAAGCTAGAAGGGAACCTTTAGGGACAGTCCAGTATAAATAATTCTTATGGTTCATGGGGAGCAGCCATGATGGGATTACTGTGGCATGCCTCACCATTGTCTTCTATTTAGATATATGAGACAAAGCACACCCCCCTCCTCTCAATAGAAGACACTGGTGCGGCATAGCCTAGACTAGTAACTTTCACCTTATTTAACCATCAAAGGCTTCTATTCTTTGTTGAAACTATTCTAATACTTCATGATTCAATGTAACAGTTACTGATGTATTTGTATATTTGGCTTTATAAGAAAGAAAAGGGACAGTCTAAAATCATCTTATTCTGGTAAAGGCCCTCTTGATATGATTGACGAAGCCCTGCATGTAAACAGAGCTGTTTGCAGTGCATTACATATGAATGGCAACTGGCTCTGATTAGGTGGGAGCCCACACATGCGACGTAGGGCTGGGGAAAGGTGAGTTTGTATAGCCATTTTACACAGGGGAGCATCCCAATTCAGGATTCCCTGAGGGCACGGAACAGAACACGTGCATTAAGCTGTCATTTCCTTTGCTTCAATTTCTGGGTTGTGGTTCAGCTGAGAAGGGTGCGTCATGGTGCTGCTTTATGAGACATGAGACAGAGCAAGTTTTGCTGTGGTCAGAGCCTTGTGATAAGAGATACAAAGGACGCAATGACTGTTAGACCACTCTTTTGCATGGTCCTGGAGGAATAAAACAGATGCAAGGCAGACTATGGAGACCTGAAATTTACGTTTGACCTGAATCTGAAGCCCAGCACCAGTTTTCTTCAGTCAGAGACAATCATCTTCCTCCATCATGGTGTGCACATCTTATGCACACGTTTTACACTGCCTGGCCAAAAAAAAAAGGTTACATACACCTTATTTTGTTGAACCACCTTTAGCTTTCATTACAGTATGCATTCACTGTGGCATTATTTCCACAAGCTTTTACAATATCGCAAATGTATTTCTTCCTAGAGTTGTATTAATTGTTTCCCAAGAACTTGTTGTATTGATGATGGGAGATTTGGACCACTGCTCAAAGTCTTCTCCAGCTCAAAGTTTCTCAATGGGGTTTAGGTCTGGACTCTGTGGTGGCCAATCCATGTGTGAAGATGAGGTCTCGTGCTCCCAGAGACACTCTTTCGCTGTCAGAGCCCAATGAATCCTAGCATTGTCATCTTTGGAATATGTCCGTGTCATCAGGAAGAAGAAGAAATACATTGATGGAATAACCTGGTTGTTCAGTACATTCAGGGAGTCCAACATGACAATCTCACATTCCCTCAAACGATGATTAAAACGTAGCATTTAATTCATTAAACTAAAGTACAGAGTGCATCAAAAAGAAACATCAAAGGTTCTAAATGTGACACATTTTGGGGGTGGTGATCCCGCTTAGTCATGTTTATAAAGCTGACTGGTCTATATGCCCTATAAATGAAAATTAAAGAAATCCCATATGGGACATATGTGACCCAGAAGAGGCACAGCCATTGTCAGACTGGTGTGAGAGTGTGGCTTTCACACCCCGTAACAAACGCATTCCCCACAGAGGTAAACTAGTGCTTGGAGGCATAAAAAACAATCCATATAAATAATGGTGTAACTACCCCCTCTCACTGTTCTGTGCAGTTTGTACATCATATCAGTGACGGGCCGCGCTTGCAATATGATTGATAATGACATTGCCCAAAATAGATTGAAATAAATGCTTCTGGAGCAAATCCATTGACTACCACAGGCACTATTACTGTTCTCTAAATAAAAGGACTCCTGGAAATGAAAAGAGTGCCAACACGGAGGGCACATAACATGCTGAACCTAGACCTGATCAACTGCAGCAACCCTTAATCATAGCACTGCTCCAAAAGGCTTGTACAGTAGGCACTCCTCCTGCACCCATCATTCTGGAACAATGTACTGTATAGCTACGTTCATCAAAATACAATTCTGTGATTACTCACCTTGTAGAATTGGTATTCTAAGTATGCAGCAAGTCCTGCTCCAGATAATGATTCATAACAGCTGAGATTTCCTCCACTAGAGGGCGCTTTACTGCAGAGATGGCAAAAAAGAGGCCCCTCCCGGTCCATATATACCCGGGACCTCCCACTAATTCCCCAGTATAGAAAAGCAGTAAGGAAAACCAGGAGAAGCCAATCGAAAATGTAACAACGTTAACAAGGATAACAATCACCATATAGAGGATCCAAGAATAAAGCAATCAGAGGGGGATGGAGCAGGACCGGCTGCATACTTATAATACCAATTCTACAAGGTGAGTAATAACAGAATTGTATTATTCTAAGTATGCAGCACGTCTTGCTCCAGATAATGATTCATAACAGCTGGGACATCCAATAGCAGTGTCCGTAACTAGGGTGGGATCCCAGAAGCAACAACGTGCAGTTCAAACCACTGCCGACTGCAGAACCTTGCGGCCAAAAATAGCATCCGCTGAGGCCTTAACATCAACCTTGTAAAACTTAGAAAAAGTATGAACAGAAGACCAAGTAGCAGCCTTACTAACTTGTTCAACAGGAGCCTGGTGCTGGAAGGCCAGGAGGCATCAACAGCACGTGTAGAATGAGCAGTAACACGGAAAGGAGGATCCTTTCCCTTGGCAGAATAGGCCCTAAACACAGCCTGATGAATCCATTTGCTTATGGTAGACATAGCCGGAGCCAAACCCTTCTTGGGACCCGAGGGGACCACAAACAAAGCATCCGTCTTTCTAAAAGGCGCAGTATCCACCAAATAGAACTTCAAAACCCTGACCACATCCAAGGAATGCAAGGCTCTCTCCCTAGAATTACCAGGATTAGGGCACAAAGAAGGGAGCACAATGTCCTGATTGATATGGAAGGCAGAGACAACCTTGGGCAAGAAATCTGATTTAAAGCGGAAAACCACCTTGTCCTGGTGTCTCTCAAAGTAGGGGGCCTGAATAGACAGTGCCGCCAACTCCGAAACACGCCTGACAGAGGTGATAGCCACCAAAAAGGCAACCTTCAGAGTAAGGATAGAAAGAGCAGCCTGCTGTACAGGCTCAAACGGAGGACCTTAAAGGGCAGACGAAAACACCTGACAAGGAAGGGCCCTAGACTCACACCAGTCAATGTAGAGGAATGGTAGAGGAAGATTTCTTCCTATCCCTGATAAGAGTATTAACAACAGAATCAGACATTCCTTCTTCCCTTAGGATGAAGGTTTCAGCAGCCAGGCCGTCAAAGCCAGCTTTTGTAAATTGGGATAACATAGTTGCCCTTGAGTGAGAAGGCCCAGAACCAAGGGCAGAGCGTACTGATCTGCTGCCAGCTGCACAACGTCTGCGAACCACACCTGTCTTGGCCACCTGGGGGCCACCAGAATAGCTGGCACCCTCTCTTGCACCAGCTTGAGCAGAACCCTGCTCAGAAGTGGAAACGGAGGAAAGAGGTACAGGAGTCCGAACCCCTGCCAGGGCAGAGTCAGAGCATCCACCGCAAGGGCCAGGGGATCCTGGGACAAAGAGACAAATGCTGGGAGCTTGTGATTGTGGCGAGAAGCGAACAGATCCCCATCCGGCACCCCCCAACGGTGACATAACGATAGGAAGACCTCGCTGCTGAGGGACCATTCCCCCAGGCAAGAGGCCCCCCTGCTCAGGGAGTTTGCCTCCAGATTCTCCACTCCCGGGATGTAAACTGCCGAGATGCACGGAACATTGTTCTCGGCCCCGGACAGAATCATGGACACCTCCTTGAGGGCACTCTTGCTCCGAGTCCCTCCCTGATGATTGATGTAGGCGACCGCTGTCTGGTTGTCGGAGCGAACCTGGACTGGCAGGCCCTGAAGGTGAGGAGTCAACTGTGCCAGTACCAACCGAACCGCCCTCAGCTCCAGGACGTTGATGGGAGCATGGGCCTCCTGAGGACCCCACAGCCCCTGAAATTGAAGGGATCTCCAGTAGCCCCCCAACCTGACAGACTGGCATCCGTAGTGACCGTCTCCCAACACGGTGCCAGAAATGATCTGCCCCCCCAGTAGGTTCCTCAAGTCCAGCCACCACCGGAGGGACCGCCGAGCCAGACGAGAGAGAGCAAAGGCCTGATCCAGAAACAGGGGACTCTTGTCCCAGACTGACAGAAGATGGAGCTGAAGGTGTCTCATGTGAAACTAAGCATAAGGGACTGCCTCGAAGCAGGCCACCATCTGTCCCACCAATTGCATCCCTAGCCAGATGGAGGGACGAGGGCAGGACAGAATGACATGAACCAGAGCCTGAAGAGAGTCCACCTTCTGCTGAGGAAGAAAAAACCTGGCCTGAATAGTATCCAGAGTCATGCCCAGGAAGGGGGTCACCCGAGACGGGGAGAGGGAGGACTTGGGATAATTGATCACCCATCCGAACGTTTTCAGAGCAGTCCCCACCTGCTGGGTATCCAATTCTGCCTGCTGGAGAGAATGAGACGTGATGAGAAGGTCGTCCAAATAAGAAAGGATGTGAATGCCCCGAGCTCCGAGAAGGGCCATCACACCCGCGAGCAACTTGGTGAAGACTCTGGGGGCCGAGGTGAGACCGAAGGGCAGTGCCACAAATTGGTAGTGCTGGTCCTCCAAGGCGAACCTGAGGAACCGCTGATGCCCTGGGAAGACTGGCACATGGAAGTAAGCATCCTTGATGTCTATGGAGGTCATGAAGTCCCCGGAGTGCAAAGAGCTGATCGCGGAGTGCAGGGTCTCCATGCAAAAGCGTCTGGTTCTGATGAACTTGTTGAGAAGCTTTAAGTCCAGGATGGGTCTGATGGAACCATCCTTTTTGGGTACTGTGAAGAGATTGGAATAATAACCCTGACCTCTCTCCCCTGGTGGAACCTGACAGAGGACCCCCATGTTCAATAGGCTTTGCACTGCCAGAAATAGACCCCGAGCTGATAGGGGCTCTAGAGGAATCCGAGACCAGAGGAATCTTAGAGGTGGCCAGGCAGTGAACTCTAGCTTGTAGCCAGAGGATACAACCTCCAGAATCCACCTGTCTGAGACCTGTTGTCCCCAGACATGAGCGAAGAGCCGCAGCCGTCCCCCCACCCGTAAGGGTGAGGGCGCCCCTTCATGGCTGAGTGGGCTTGGTGACAGATTTAGGCTTGGAGCACCAGGAGGATCTGGGACGGCACGACCTCTGCCCCTTCCCCAGAAATCTCCCCTGTGCCCCACAAGGGATACCCCTCTCCCCGACCTAGACCCCCGAAAGGAGGGAGTAAAGGACCCCGAAAGGGCCGCAGTTGTCTTTTGCGTTGGGGCAACTTACCTCCCAAAAAGGTCCAAACGGTCACCAAAAAGGTGCAGCCCCTTAAAGGGGAGCCCTGTGAGAGCCTTCTTAGCAGCATTGTCAGCTGCCCACTGACAAAGCCAAACCAAGCGGCGTATAGCAACAACCAAAGCAGAGGTCCTGCTACACATCCTAATGGTGTCATCTAAGGCAGAAAGAGTATAAGCAATAAACATCTCACATTGTGATAAAGCTCTGAATTCGGCACTAGAATAATCATCAGGGGAAACTTCCAGAAGGCCCTTGACCAGAGTCCTAATAGCCACAGCAGTAATAGCAGAAGCACAGACAGGGCACAAGGCAGATCCCACACAGGCAAAGGCATGGGAAGCCAGCTGGTCAATACGCCGGTCCTCACTATCCTTCAAGGTAGTGGAATCAGGGGAATGCACCACAGACGCGTTGGACAACCCCAAAACAGGGGCATCCGCTTCTGGGGGAGTTGACCAACAATTAACCACATCCGAGGGAAAAGGATACCTTTTATCCCATCCCTTAGGAATACCAGGGAGCCGGCTAGGCCGCTCCCATTCCTTGAGAACCAGATTATTGAAATGTGCCTGTTCTGGAAATTCCAAACGTGGCTTTGCAGTACCGAACGATTCCCCCTGCTGCTTGGGAGCTGCAGCAGGAAGGGAAATGGAAAGTACTTCAAAGACTTGAGTCAAAAGTCTATGGGTGTCATCAGCATTCCAATGCTCTGAGCCGGCATCAGCGCCAGGGAAATGCTGATCATCAGAAAGTTCTGAATCCGAAAATAATTCCCCTTCCTCAAGAGGGGTATAGTCAGATAAATCAAGGAAATCTTCAGTCTCCATAGGGAAGGCTGACGCAGCAGGCGCCACATGCTGGCTTTTAGCTGGGGCCTTACGGGCCGCAGAGCTAGCAATCAATCTCTCAATGTTGGCCAGCCTGGAAGACACATAAGGCTGAGACTCCCCACTAGTATTGAGTTCGCTGGGAGTCATAATCAAGCAGGGAGGAGTGGGTGAGGACATGGTGGATGCAGTCCCAGAGACAGACAGCCCAGAATGCCACGCAAACGCCTGTTGGGCGCAGGGTACACAGACCCGCACATCATCGCTCACAGGGGATGCCCCCTACACCACACACAGCCGGGCTTGTTCCAATGGGTCCCCAAGTGCAATATCCTGTGAAGCCTCCGTATGGTGATTTTCAGTGGCACAACTGGCCAATGGGAATTACGCTATGCAGCTACCCGGGATGCCCCAAATGTCCGCTAGTATAGTGGGAGGACTAGGCCTCTAATAAAGTTACACAGAACTAAAAGAGGAGACAGGACCAGGAGAAACCTCTAATAAGTAGTCCTCCCGCCTGTAAGACATAATAATATACACTAATGAGCAAAGAGAAGCAATAAGTGGATAAAAAATCACCAGCTCGCAGGGGCACTCACAGACCGTGGGGGATGCAGCGATCGCCAGTCATGGACCCAAAATGGCGCAGGAGGATCCTGAGGGGGCGGGGAGAATGAGTAAAAATGCGCGGAACGCGCCAACCGCTAGGCCACGCCCCCTCCAGGCAGCGCGGGAACAGGCTGAAGGATCAGGCTCCCCGCAGCCAATCACCGTGAAGAGAGACCCCTGGTGACGCCACCACTGACCGCGGATGCAGCGGAGTCAGCAGCGGCAAGTTTAAACTAAAAGTGACATTAGTAAAATGGTGCCTACAAAGGAGAGCAACCCTGAGCTGGCCCAGAGAACCAGCGCAGAGTTCAAGCACACAGCGTACAAGTGTAAAACACATACCACACGCTCGCCCCCCCCTAAATACCGGGATAGCAGGAGAAGGGGGAGATGGACGTCCAAGGAGACCAAAGCCTACGGGGAAGGGCACAAAGTGGACGGGGCATCCCAATTCAGGTACACCATAAGAAATCTGGACCACCTACCCTTTGGTTTGGGATTGCGGTAGGAGCAAGCTCCTGACAAAAACACCTATAAAGAGGTGTTGCCTACCATCACCCGACCACGCAGCCAAGGCTGGGAGGCATATAATAACAATAGGTGGAACGGGTGGAAATAGTCCTACAGGGTCATGGGCTGTGAAGCCCTGCTCACCTGCGAGAAGAGAAGCCATCAGGGAATTAGTGGGAGGTCCCGGGTATATATGGACCGGGAGGGGCCTCTTTTTTGCCATCTCTGCAGTAAAGCGCCCTCTAGTGGAGGTAATCCCAGCTGTTATGAATCTGGAGCAGGACGTGCTGCATACTTAGAATAACCACATGACCTTCTTCTGTTACTCCAGAGTCCAATCTTTATGCTTCCTAGAAAATAGAAGCCATTTTTTTTTTATAGGGGTGGACTTTTCATTTGTGCTCTTGAACAGCACAGGGCTATGCAAAGCCACTATAACATGTCCAGTGGTTAAGGACCCCAGATGTCTCCTAAAAGGTTTAGCTGATCCTGTAGAAGATTTTTTTACAAGTCTGCAAAAATTGCAGAATGATTGTTTGTTGTTCCAGGCCACCTCTGTAGGCATAAACCTTACTTGATCTTGATGCAGCTAAAGCAGTGCGTTAGTTCAGGGAAACCTTAATGTACTTCTATAAGAACTTGGTTGGGTAAAAAGTGCCTTCTGAATGGATACATATATTATACATAATATTAGTCTTTAACTTATTAAAGATTATAGTAACCTAGAATAAGTCAGCTATGGCTTTATGCATCTCTGAGCTCTTTAGGGCCCCCAGGACTAATCTACAGAGAAGGAAGAATGTTTTGTGAATGTATGTTCTACTGTTAAAACTAGACAGTCCTACATACTGATATAGTTGCTTATCAGCAAAGTCTTGTCGGCACACACAGTTTTTACAACACAGTTGTAGAAAGATAAATAGTAGTTCCTAAAGGTGTCAGCAATGCTTTTATATTTGAATGGTTTACAACATTTCTCTCGTATAATCAGGGGGCATAAGTCTTGGCCTGTTGTTTCCTCAGAAGTTTTGCCAATGTTCTGATGCACTTATATTCTTTGTACAACCCCTGGCAAAAATTATGGAATCACCAGTCTCTGAGGATGTTCCTTCAGTTGTTGAATTTTGTTGAAAAAAAGCAGATCACAGACATGACAAAAAACTAAAGGCATTTCAAATGGCAACTTTCTGGCTTTAAGATATACTAAAAGAAAAATAATTGTGGTAGCCAGTAACAGTTACATTTTTAGAACAAGCACAGGAAATAAATTATGGAATCACCCTGCAAATTTTCATTACAAACAATAACACCTGCATCAGATTAAATCTGCTCGTTAATGTTCAGGTAAAAAGGAGTGATCACACCTTGGAGAGCTGCTGCAACAAGAGGACTGACATGAATCATGGCTCCAACACCAGAGATGTCACTTGAGGATTATCAAACTCCTTAAAGAGGGTAAATCACCACGCAGTGTTGCACAAGATGTTGGTTGTTCACAGTCAACTGTGTCTAAAACCTGGACCAAGTACAAACAACATGAGTTTTATGTGCTTCCTCACTTCGAAACCTAATTCGGGACAAGACATTAGTGGAAGAATATTATTCTAAAGCCCCTAAAAGGCTTTCATTAAAACACCCCTAACACGGGTAATACCTTTTGAAAAGAAAATTAAAGTTAGAAGAGAATGTCATATATTTCTTTACCATTGTTTTTTAAAACAGGCATTCCTGAATCCACCAGAAGCAAAACAGGATACCTAACAGTAGATTCCCGCAGGGAAGTACTGTAGTGAATATAAAATATCCTATATGAATGAAGTTGAATGGTATGGGTAATTGCAGGTGAAACATTCCTGTGTGTTAAATGCACAATGGGGATGATTCAGAGACAAGAGAAAACTGCCAATGACTTTTATTGTCTACCTGGTGTAAATTTTCACCTGGCTCTTAACCAGCCCCAAGATAGACAATGAAAGTCAATAGCAGTTTTTTTCTCCTAAACTAAGAGTGAGAATTCTCAACTGGCTCTGAATCAAAAATGTTCCTATAAAAGGGGAGACTAATGATAACTTGTAAAGTGAAGGTTGGCTATAAGAGAGAGGGTCATTTATGAAAAGTGCCATTTTGCATCACTTCTCTAGCACACGCAAGTGTCTTGGAGCATCCGCTTCTTTTTATATTTTGGCGCTGCTATTTTTCCAGAATGGCACTGCAAGTCCAAATGTATGATACGAACCAAACTAAGCAGAAAAACCAAGCTTTCATAGACAAGGTCAGCAGATTTCACACTACATTTTCACACACACACTGATGAAGCATTGCGTGTAAACCTACACTTCGTTTGATCAACCACCCAATTTAATATAAACCTATGCCAGTTATTTATTATAGTGTCTGGTTAAACACATATGACAAGATCCCCTTTGCGACATCTATTTTTGACACCAAGGCCTATACATCTACACATTTGTAGGTGGTGATGCAGATCATCAAGGAAAATCTAATTTAGACAGGGGTTACTGTCTGCTTATGTTTTACACAGACAATTTTGTTTTATTTTACATGACATGACATCAATAATAATTAACACAATTGCAGTGGATAAAGGAGCATGGCCACACCCCTGTGACTGATGGAGGATGGGCGCATTCCCAACATGGAAGGGCCAGTGTATGAAGTTCTGAAACAGCGGATGCGGTATGCGATCCAGAGATGGGGGGATTTGCTGATTGCTGAAGTAGGATTAATTAGCATCAGGGTGTCCGTCCGAGTAGGAATGATTAGCTGCTGGGGTTAAATTTGAATACCCTTTTCTTTTTTTTTTTTTGGTCAATCCAAATCTACTCTATTAAAAAAAACTTCCTAGGACCAATCGTTTAGCCATGTCCCCTGAACCTGGGGGTTAGGATCGAGGTTGTGCTGCTTTTATTAAGCTTGTTTTTGCAAGCTCAGAACTCAAATATCTAAAATCAAGATAAGATGTTCTCAGCACTACCTTGGTTGTGACATAGTTATAAATTAGCTTGACATGATCTGCCCCCTATAAAGCCACGCTGCACTTGTTCCAGTAATGTACACCTGTTAAAAGATAAGTATTCATTTTTCCTAAGGTGATTCCATTATGTAACAACTAAGGTATGTTAAAAAATGTCAGAAAGTTTCCAGTTTTTACTTGCCTGCGTTTGTATGAATCATAGTAGCTGGTAGAACAGCTCTTACCTTACTTTTGCTTCTCTTTAGCAGGGAATTAGCCCTCCAGCTACCTGTGTCAGATGTCTGCCTTTTCAGAACAATGTTTCAAACTAAAATATTGTTTGCGATTTTGCGATTTGTGCTTCTCTTTTCAGATAAGATGAAAGCTATTGTAGTGTTCTTTTGTATATATGTACAGCTAAAGTTTTTGGATGGCAGAGGCACTAACTGTTATATATGACAATGTGTTTTGATCAGTGTCTTGTATTCTCGCTCGGCATTATACAGTGTCACTCCTGCTATAGAAGGCTCTTGCGTTACAGGTTATCCACAATAAAGTCTGATTTTCAAATTGTTATTATGTTCATTCTGTCATTCCCGGTCAATCTTTCATTCTTTCATAAATAAAAATGCAGTCTTGTAACTAGGTTTAAACATAAATGTGTTTTCGAAAGACATTACATTTTTTTGTAGAATTCTTGTTTTTTAAGTGAAAAATGACCATGTCAATGCTGAATATGTCGCTGTTAATATACTATAAATCATATACTTTCATGTTGTGTAATTAAAGAACAAATGTAACAACAAAATCAACTTCAATGAAAAAAATACCACTGACAAAAAATAGCTTGCCTTGTCAGCTGTATATCCCAAGCCTTTCTTCCAATACATATATTGTATTCATGGACATTTAACAGTGAGAGGTAAGAATACAGTTCTGATTTTAAAAAATACACTTTTTTTGTTTTAGTTGATATTTTATATTTCTTATAAATTATGTTTAGGCAGAGTTACTAAAAAACGCACACTAGACACATACTGGTATTTATCATTTGGTCAATGGGGTAAGTGTAACTTGTACAGAGTTCTAAATGGTTTCAGCTAGCCCCCTGTAAAATCCTAATTACATGCTGTCATGACAACCACAATAAAAAACAACGGTAACTAAGGCCCTTATTTATGAAGGAATAGCGACAGGTAGTGACTGGTGAGCGGCCGGTAATGACGGGCCCCACCACAATCACACATTTATCAAGCCAATCCTGTTTAGCAACTGAGATAGCGCCATATAGCCACTCATTCATCATTATTCCAGCCTCAGCGCCAGCGTCCGACCTTGAACAGCGACAGGTATGACCTCTCGCTACCTGGCACGCTCCAATGCATTTCAATGGAACAATCTTAATTGTTATTAATGTTTTTTTTTTGTTTTTTTTTTAATTGTGAAAAATTCTGTGACCACTTCTGGCATTTTAGATATTTTTTTTAAGGGAAAAAAATTAAAAAAAAAAAAGTACAGAATTGATATTACAGGTCTGATATTAATGTATTCATATTACTAAATTATTAAAAACATTTTTTTTTTGGTTTCCAAAAATATGGTGGTTTGGGGGTTAAAAAACTACTTTTAACACTTCGCCTCCAGCACTCTGGGGTTTAAACATGCATTTCACAGCGCTTGAATTTTTTGAGCGTGATTTTTTGATGAATATGGCGGAAGCCGGTCGCTCTGACCAGTCACTATCATGCGCACCCATACATCGCGGAACCTGTCAAATAGCGACTCGTAACCCTGTATTGAACATTTAGCCACACCGACTGAGTCGCTGTCAACAACCGAACAACGGCCAAGCACAGCGACTACTAGCGGGCGCTGTGAAAATACCGCTACAGTCGCTCAACTGTCGCTACATGTCACTATTAATAAATCAGCCTCTAAGATAAGCATTTAACATATATGTTAACCAAGCATTTTTTTATTTTCAAATCATGATAAAATATATTTTTCAGTATAACATTCAAAACATTGTATAAAGAACAATATCCCCTAGGATGTAATATCGCATTCATATTGCAATTAATTTTGCATTCAAAGTCCTTTTAAACTCATAGAAGTAGATGCTACCTGAGACCCCCCCCTTAAATATTTATAAAGCCAATTTCTCAGTGGAGGATGCTATCAACCACTTAACTACACCTAGATTATTTTAATCAATATGTCAGCGTGTTGTTCATTGACTTCATTGAGTTTTGCGATCAACACTATAGATCCTGACAGACTCATGTTGTGGTAGATGCCAGTCCAACTGAGCAATTGAGTGTTTGGGGACATTTTTGTAATATCAGACACATGCTATCCCCTCTCTTATGCTATACAACTGAATGTGTACCCACTGTCACCTTCCACCCCTCTCCCTAAATTAGCACATTATTGTTTAGGTAGCAAGACAGGTAGGTGGGACTCTACCTTGGCCGCCACAACAGGTAGCGACAGGTAATACCTGGCGTTCTGGAAGCTAGGTGCTATGCGCTGAGCCGCCTGTAGTAATGCATGTGACGCTACATGACGCTGTTAGAGGCGCTCACCACATTCGCTTAAATGTGGTTTCTCATACAACGCCCAGCGTTCACTAGAAGCTGTCTGCCACTACGAGGCACTACCTGCCGCTATCCCTTGATGTATAAACCCCAATGTGTGTATTGTTCTAATGCCTGAAAATGTAATTGCTCTGACAAGGTCACATATTTTCTTTATGGATCCTGTTTCTTCTTCTTTTCCTACTTTGTCTGCCTTCATGGTTGCCTTTTTAGTCTCTTTTTCTAGATGCCCCTGCTTTCAATTCAGCTATTATTTTCTAGTCTTTAGGTCTGCCATCTTTTGCTTAAGGGAAGTTTGCATCTTATTGGCCTCTGATTTGGTATGGCTTTAATAAACTGCTCCCCAGGATTTGAACATCTTGAATGGTAAAATCAGACATGCAAGGTGAAATATCTTACAGTTACACAATAAGATATAGAGCCTGATTTATCAACAAAGACCCCCTGTTAATACCACTCGGGCAATATTTAGCTGCTGCGCCATTCAGTGGCAGATTTAACAAAAGAAACAAAAGAACCAGCGCCGATGTTTCTGGCAGCCTGCGTCTAATTTATCACTAGCGCCATATAGCTTGTTGTGACTGGGCACTCTGGTTGAAGCTGCGACAGTAGTGGCACTCTAAGTTAAGATCCCATAGACCACAATGGGGAGAATTGTACTGAAGTGTTTTATGCTTATAATTAATATTACACACATTTATTTGTACAGCACTTGTATTGTAACTTGTCAATAATGTAAACGCAGGAGCAGGAGTAAACGCAGGAGCTAGGTGTCACCATTTTATTTTTATCTTGTAAAGGCATTTTTCTACGCAAATTTTTGTTACCAATCTGTAATTTGAAAACTGCTTTCCCCCTAATGTCTCCAGCAGTGATATCCTGAAACTATAATAATGAAACGCCTGTTATACTCAGAAAAGCTAAAAATGATAAATACTCTGCAACTAAAAAAATGGAGGTACAGAGTGGTGCTCACTAGCGCTGTTATAATTGCTATTTAGGTCCAACAGGCACCGGCACAGGCTAGTGCACCAAAGCGTTGAGCGTTATAACCAATTGTATTTAAATTGCTGCCACTGTGTATATATATATATATATATATATATATATATATATATATATATTATTATTATTGTTATTATTATTGTTTATTTATATAGCGCCATCATCTTCTGTAGCGCTTTACAAAGTAATATAAATATATATATATATATATATAATGTGTATAGTATGTGTAATATGAGACCTATAAAATCAGCATTAGGCTTGGGTAAATATGACAAAAGCAAAACAAGATGCATAGATAAAAGCACTAAAAAATAGTTATTAGAGGAAATTGTCTTTGAAGCATAAATTAAATTAAGGCTTTACAACTCATGAAGTGTTTGGTTACCTAGGAAACAGTAACAAAAATAAATCTGCATTGTAAAGGTCCAATATAAGAATCCTCAGCGAATGGAGTAAACACGGAAAAAGTGCATAGGTTCTGTTTTTCGTATTAGGTCCATATTCTATTGATTAATTGTACTCATATGCTATGTAGTAATAAAGTATTTTTAATTTTTGTGCGGTGTGGGAAAAACAAAGTATATACAGTTCAGGTTTTATCACACAAGCCGAAAACTGTTATACAGTAGCCAAATGGTTTTTAAACTCGGACAACAAAATTATAATAACATTATATATATATATAATTACGGTACATTTTCTCTTGAATATTTGATGCCTGGCAGCTCAGCAACCAGACTACCCTCTTTTTTTTTTTTTGGATCCAATGCTAACAGGACACTCCCCAGCTGACTACCTCTACTTCCAGTAAAAAGGGAGTAGGCTTCTGCATTGTTTGGAAGCAAAGGTACACCACATGTGCATCCACCACTGAGATGATTATCAGCAGTGGATGGTCACAAGTGTGCAAGGAGCTAGTTCGGAGAGTGCTGGTGGCAATGCATCTAAAAACAGAAGAACAGCGGTGAGTCAGGCTGAAGGAGATTACAATTGTAGGAGGAAGTAAACTTATTTCCTGGGTTCACAAATAGAGTTCTGCTACCACAGTGGAAAATCACAATATCCTGGAAGAGGTTTAAAGTCCTCTGTTGCACCTGTTGTCAATATTATCACAGAATTAAAGCTATAGCCCAGAACTATACACCAATCATGAAAACAACAGCCAACTGTGATCCTGAAGGACTCTAGGAAATAGCAAAAAAGGTTCTCCCCTGTTGCCCCCAGGAAGCCACCGGAGAGGATGAGCAAGACAAAGTCCATTATTCTCCTAGTCTACAGTAGATGATTGCTTAATACTTGACTCTTTGCCTGCTCAATACAATACTTATTCTTAGTATGTCACACACCCCGCTTCAAGAATCCTTAACATGTGGGTAATATCGTCCTGAAGAGGCGTTCCTGCAGAGATGATAGCAAAAGAAAGCCCCTCCCTGATCCATAAATACCTGGGACCTCCCACTCATTACCCAGTTTTCCATCTCTGCAAGACGGCGAGCAAGTCAGAAGATGATGGCTCCTCCTTGCACAGGGGGATTTAAGGTAGCCGGGATGATTCCCGGCCCTTTATTTAATTTCCGTTTTGGACCAAATTATCCCTATATATATATATGCCTCCCAGCCGTGGCTGCGGGTCCGGGCGAAGGTTTTTGTTAGCACCTTTGGTGCTTAGGAGCATAGCTCCACCGTGAGACCCTATTAAAGAGGGTAGGCGGTTAAGCTGGGTTGGTGATCCCGGCTTGGGATGCCCTGTCCCTTAGTTTAATTTTGGCAATGACCCTCCCGGGATCCCTTTCCATGGTGGGGATAAGTGGTTGTTGGGTCCCCTCTTTATTTTTCTCAATCCAGAGGCTGTCTGTTCTCACTGTTTTATGTGGTCTGTATCTTTAAATGTCATTTCAGCGCTGCAGCGCTTCTGAGGGTTTCTGTGTGAATTGTGACATTTTTTCTTCTCTCAGTATGGTGAGGTGATTTACCTCACGCTTTACATGGTATGCAGCGGGGGGGGGGCGGGGCCGGACTTTCGGCGCAGCCCGGGGTCCGTTCCTCTTTGTATTCGAATGTGCCCTCCTCTTTATTTTTCCTGACCTGGGTTGTGTGTGTGTGGGGGTTCCAAGCGCCCCGGCCGCATAGTTACTGCGGCGAGGGACGGTGTAAATGGCGCCTTTTTTTCTGAGGTAATTTTACCTCACGACTCTCCTCTTGGGGGCGGGGCCGGTACTGTTGTGTCATGCGGCCCGCCCCCATCTATCTCCTAGCGCCGCTGAGGAGCTGATGCGCTGCTTGGGAAGGGTGGGGGGCGTGGTCTGACGCCTCGCGCGCCCCGCGCTGGCCACGCCCCCTGTCTCCTCATCTCTCTTCTCGGCCTGACAGGAATCTCTTCATGGTCTTCTCCATTGCGAGCCCTGAGGTTTTGTGAGTGGCCATTGGTCCCCTACTCATTTTATTTTACTGTCTGCGTGTGTGCATGTCTTTTGTATCTGTCTCCTTATCAGTACCTTCTGTGTCTTTCAGGAGGAGGTTGTCAGGAGGATCTGTGGTAGCATTAGAGGGTTTTCTCCCGGTCCTAATCCCTGGGTTCCATCTTGTTATTAAATCCTCCCACTCGGGACATTAAAGGGGCATCCCGGGTTGCTTACTAGCGTAATTCCCTGGGTCTTGGCGACCACCTAAAAATCACCTAATGGAGGCATCCCCAGATACTGGGACTGGGACCCCTTCGGGGCATCCCAAAAAATGTATTTTGTGCGGTGTGTCCATTACTGGGGACGATGTT
This sequence comes from Gastrophryne carolinensis, assembly GCA_027917425.1. Classification (NCBI taxonomy): domain Eukaryota; kingdom Metazoa; phylum Chordata; class Amphibia; order Anura; family Microhylidae; genus Gastrophryne; species Gastrophryne carolinensis. The sequence goes on from CM051237.1 coordinate 201,935,618, forward strand.
TTACTGTGTATTCCATGTGCACGGCAAACTATTGCACGGCAGTCCGAACCCCGTACGTCGGGGTCAGTACGGCCGGTCGCCTCATCTCTTCCTCCCACCTTGACTCGTACCACGTGTGACGTAGTCATGGGCAGGGATCTACAATCTGAGATGTGCGCCAGATTGGCTAACCTTGAGAAAATGGTTTCCGGTTCGGTCGCCCGTAAGGCTCCGACTAAGAGAAAGCATTTGTCACTGGTTCCGTTGGAGGATGACCTTGATGATGTTGATAATCTAGATTGGTCTGATTATTCCCCGCTAGAGGAAGGGGAGGTTTATGAGGCGTCAGATGCTTCGGACGATGAGCTGTCCTTTGCTGCTGAGGCCGAGTCTGCTGAGCTGAGGAAATCTGTGGATACTCCGCACGCTCTGGCTCTTATGTTGGAGGTCTTAAATATTTCTCCTCCTGAGGAAGTGTCACAGCAGAAGGACGAGTTGTTTGAGGAATCCAGGCCGCGCTTGGAGTTCCCTACACAACGGCATTTTGACAAGATCATTGATAAGGAATGGGACAGGCCGGCTCGGCTCCCTGGTATCCCTCAAGGGTGGGATAGAAAATATCCCTTCCCTTCGGAGGTAGTTAAGCGCTGGGCTTCCCCCCCCGAGGTCGATGCACCGGTTTTGGGGTTGTCCAATTCCTCGGTTTTAAATAGGCCCGATTGTTCCACCCTCAAAGATGGTGAGGATAAACGCATTGACCAGATGGCTTGCCATGGTTTCACTAGCGTCGGGTCAGCCATGCGGCCTGTGTGTGCTTCTGAACTTATGGTCTTGGCTGCCAGGTCTGTGGTCAGGGACCTTTTGACTTCTTCCGGGCTTCGGCCGGGGAGTAATGAATTCATTAGCCTAAAACGGTGTGAGTTGTTTTTGTCCTTTGTGCTTACAGCCTTAGACGATACCTTGATGATGTGCGGAAGGACGTCGGCCCTACTGGTGTCTATCCGGTGGTCGGTGTGGCTGCGCCAGTGGGCGGCTGATTTTATGTCCAAAAAGTCGCTGACGGCTTTACCTTTTGTCGGTCTTCGGCTCTTTGGTGAGACGTTGGACTCTGTTACCAAGGGTGGTAAGTTACCTCAGCGCAAGAAGCAACGTCGTCCCTTTCGGGGGGCGCCTGCTTTTACCCCCTCCTTTCGTGGGGCCAGAGCTGGCAGGGGTTCCGCCTCCCCTTCTCCCAGAGGAGATTCTGGGGGAAGGGGCAGGGGACGTGGCCGCTCTGGATACAGCTGGGGCTCTAAGCCCAAACCGGCGGCTAAGCCGGCCCAACAATGAGGGGGCGCCCTCACCCATGCGGGTGGGGGGACGGCTGCGGCACTTCTCCCAGCTCTGGGAGCAGGAGGTCTCGGACAGGTGGATACGGGAAGTGGTGTCTTCCGGCTACAAGCTAGAGTTCGAGCTCCGCCCCCCCTCCAGGTTTCTCAGGTCTCGGATGCCTTCGGAGCCTCTGGCAGCGCAGGGGCTCCTGTTGGCAGTAGAGAATCTTCTGAAATTGGCCGTCATTTGCCCAGTGCCCCCCTCGGAACGGGGGGAGGGGTTTTATTCCAATCTGTTCACGGTGCCCAAGAAGGACGGATCGGTCCGACCCATCTTGGATCTGAAGTTTCTCAACAGGTTCATCAGGCCGCGGAAGTTCCGGATGGAAACGCTGCGCTCGGCTATCCACTCCCTTCGCCAGGGAGACTTTCTCACGCCCATAGACATCCAGGACGCTTACCTGCATGTGCCAATTTTTCCGGCGCACCAGAGGTTTCTCAGGTTCGTGGTGGAGGATCGGCATTTTCAGTTTGTGGCTCTGCCTTTCGGTCTCACCTCGGCTCCTCGGGTCTTCACCAAGGTGCTAGCAGGGGTGATGGCTCTGCTCAGAGTTCAGGGTATCCGTGTTGTGCCCTATTTGGACGATCTCATGATCATGGCCTCCTCATTCAGTCAAGCGGAGTCGGACACCGGATTGGTGGTGTCCACGTTGGAGAGGTTCGGTTGGGTGATCAACTACCCCAAGTCGACTCTGTCTCCGTCCAGAGTTCTGACCTTTCTGGGGATGTCTCTGGACACCTCGCAGGCCAAGGTCTTTCTGCCCCAGGCCAAGGTTCTTCTGATACAGATTCTATGAAGGAAAAGACCGCACTCTGTATCAAAAATAAGGTAAACTAGTGTGCAACACTAGAGGTTGGCCGAAAAGGAAATTCCCTCCGGGGACCAATTTACAGACAGATAGGGATCCCACAAACCCCAAAATTCCCAACCTCATACATTTAGTGGCACTACTACAAAAAATCTATGAAAAAGTACAAAAGTTTATTGATTACATATTCAAAAACACAGGTACAGACCAAATAAAAACAATTTAAAAGACATATAACATATATAGAAAGGGGCGAGACTATACTAACAATGGCTGGACCAGGGAACAACAGCAATAGTAATAGTAATGGTACTAGTAGTAATAGTATCAGATGTAACAATAGGATGCTGCACAATATTGTCTGAAAACTAACCACAATAATAAAGTGCCGGTATGTGCAAATAAATAATAAAAATTATAACCATATGCTTGTAGGCTACAGTAAGACAGAAGGACCAGCCTGTGAGGAGAAAATAGAGACCAAAAGAAACACTTACTGAATGCTCATAGGGAAGCAGCAACCAGACCCCCAGCCAGCGACAGTCTCAGCCCCACCGTCACAGCCGACGCGTTCCGTGGCGTTACACGCGTCACTTCATCAGGACATGTCCTTCTGTCTTACTGTAGCCTACAATTAGGCAGATTTATTTATAGGTTGAGGATTTTCTTGGCACTAAGGCACATAGCACCTTATATATGTTGTTTGGTAGTGTTTATGATTATTTTACTTGTGTATGGTTTGGATTACACTAGCTTTGTTGGGGGTGTTACACTAGTGTATGATTTATTTATTTAAGGATCTATTTATTTATCCACTTAGTTATTAGTGGCATTTAGGGTTATGGATTTAAGCATATGGTTATAATTTTTATTATTTATTTGCACATACCGGCACTTTATTATTGTGGTTAGTTTTCAGACAATATTGTGCAGCATCCTATTGTTACATCTGATACTATTACTACTAGTACCATTACTATTACTATTGCTGTTGTTCCCTGGTCCAGCCATTGTTAGTATAGTCTCGCCCCTTTCTATATATGTTATATGTCTTTTAAATTGTTTTTATTTGGTCTGTACCTGTGTTTTTGAATATGTAATCAATAAACTTTTGTACTTTTTCATAGATTTTTTGTAGTAGTGCCACTAAATGTATGAGGTTGGGAATTTTGGGGTTTGTGGGATCCCTATCTGTCTGTAAATTCTTCTGATACAGGAGTTAGTTCGGCTTCTCTTGTCGGCCCCTCATCCGACCATTCGACTGGGGATGAGGCTGGTGGGGCTCATGGTGGCCTCGTTCGAGGCAGTTCCCTTTGCGCAGTTTCACACAAGGACGCTTCAGCTTCATCTGTTGAGGGTTTGGGACAAGTCTCCACAATCGTTGGATCAATCCTTCCTGATGACCCCCCGAGTTCGTCAGTCCCTGCGATGGTGGTTGCAATCTGTCAATCTGTCGAAGGGCAGGTCTTTTCTGGCTCCGTGTTGGGAAACGGTCACCACGGATGCCAGTCTGTCAGGTTGGGGGGGTGTTTGGAAGGACCTCCAGTTCCAGGGTCTGTGGGGCCCGCAGGAAGCTCACGAACCCATCAATATTCTGGAGTTGAGAGCCATCAGACTGGTTCTGTTTCACTTGACTCAGCAGTTGAGAGGCCTGCCGGTGCAGGTCCGGTCGGACAACAGGACGGCGGTGGCCTATATCAATCACCAAGGAGGGACTCGCAGCAGGAGTGCCCTCAGGGAAGTGTCCTTGATTTTGGACTGGGCAGAGACCCACGTATCGTGTATCTCAGCAGTCTACATTCCGGGGGTGGAGAACACGGAAGCGGACTTGCTGAGCAGGGCCTCCTCTCGTCAGGGGGAGTGGTCTCTCAGTCCCAAGGTGTTTCGTTCAATATGTCTCAGGTGGGGGGTCCCAGCGGTGGACCTCTTTGCCTCTCGTCACAATCACAAGCTCCCAGCTTTTGTGTCTCTCTCGCAGGACCCTCTGGCTCTGGCAGTGGATGCCATGTCTCTGAACTGGAGGGATCTGGGGTTCCTTTACCTGTTTCCCCCGTTCCCAATGCTAGCCAGAGTGGTGCGCAAACTGGCCTTGGAAGGCGCGTCAGCAATTCTAGTGGCCCCAAGGTGGCCAAGGCGAGTTTGGTTCGCAGATCTTGTAAGGCTGGCAGAGGATCAGTTTGTCCTGCCTCTGCTGCCGGACCTGCTCACCCAGGGTCAGCTGCGCTATCCCAATTTACCATCGCTGGCTTTGACGGCATGGCTGCTGAATCCGCCATCTTGAAGGAAGAAGGTCTTTCTGACGCGGTGATTCAGACTCTTATCTGTGCCAGAAAGCGCTCCTCCTCTTCTATTTACTACAGGACTTGGAGAGCCTATATTGATTGGTGTGAAAGTAGGTCTCTCTCTTGTCGAGAGTTCTCCATACCTAGAATTTTGGAGTTTCTTCAACATGGTCTAGATCTGGGGCTCCAGCTTAGTACATTGAAAGGGCAGGTTTCTGCCCTGGCGGTGTTCTTCCAAAGGTCATTTGCACTTCATCCTTTAGTCAAGACTTTTTTCCAGGGGGTTACGCATGTTCGGCCTCCTAGGAAGCCTTTTGTTCCAGTTTGGGATTTGAACCTGGTTCTGTCTGCTCTCCAGGGCCCTCCGTTTGAGCCCTTGAAGGAGGTAGATTTGTCTTCTCTTACGCAAAAGGTGGCCTTTTTGGTGGCGATCACTTCGGTTAGGCGTGTTTCTGAGTTGGCAGCTTTATCCATTACAGCTCCATACTTTGAGAAACATCAGGACAAGGTTGTCTTTCGTTTCAAGCAGGATTTTCTTCCTAAAGTGGTCTCGGAGTTTCATCTGAATCAGGACATTGTTTTGCCTTCTCTATGCCCAAATCCCCGTGACGATAGGGAAGGGGCTTTGCATTCTTTGGATGTAGTTCGTGTTGTGGAACATTATCTGGAGGTTACGTCTTCCTTTCGTAGGACTGATGCTTTCTTTGTGGTGCCCTGCGGGCCGAGGAAAGGTTTGGCTCCTGCCAAGTCTTCCATTAGTAAATGGATTCGTCAGGCCATCCTTGGGGCATATTCCGCCAAGGGGAAGAGTCCCCCTTTTCGTGTTACTGCTCATTCTACTCGTGCGGTTGGGGCGTCCTGGGCCTTCCAGCACCAGGCCTCTGTTGAGCAAGTTTGTAAGGCCGCTACTTGGTCTTCTGTTCACACTTTTTCCAAGTTTTACAAAGTTGATGTTCGGGCGTCAGCGGATGCTGTTTTTGGCCGCAAAGTTCTGCAAGCTGTTGTGGTTTAAGTTTTATATTGTTGCCTAGTTTTGGATCCCCGCCCTTGTTATGGACACTGCTGTTGGATGTCCCACATGTTAAGGATTCTTGAAGCGGGGTGTGTGACATACTAAGAATAATACCATTTTGTGAATACTCACCTTGTAAAATGGTTATTATGAGTATGTCACACACCCCGCTTCAACCCGCCCTTTTGTATTCAGGATCCTCTTTATGGCGAACTTTGCGTGGTTGTTGTTTACTTTTGCCTCTTCCTGGTCCCTTACTTACTGCTTCTGTATACTGGGTAATGAGTGGGAGGTCCCAGGTATTTATGGATCAGGGAGGGGCTTTCTTTTGCTATCATCTCTGCAGGAACGCCTCTTCAGGACGATATTACCCACATGTTAAGGATTCTTGAAGCGGGGTGTGTGACATACTCATAATAACCATTTTACAAGGTGAGTATTCACAAAATGGTATTTTTATATAATGTGTGTGTGAAGAAATGAAAAAACGGATGGAGACTTGCCTGTTCCCCATCTCATGTTGTCCAGATTGGTGCTCCAAAGAGGAAGAAGGGGGTGGGGGAACGCACCTTCCATGGTTTTTCACGCAGCACTTATAGCCCCTGAGGGCTGTAGGAGGACTGCAGGGGCAAGTTATTAAATAATTGACAGCCCCAAACCAGTCTAAAAGACTCTAGGGCAGAGTTAAAAGCTTTTCCTAGAAGAAAAACTTTGGGATGCCCTGTGGTGTGAAACCAACCTGGTTCATGTATTCACCTTGTTCCAGTATCCCACACTGTATGCATGTCTTTGTAATTGCATCCCCTTCTGGAAACTGGAGACCTAAACCTAATCCCAAATAAGCTGCTAGAATTTAAATATATAATTAGACAACAAATGACAAGCCCTTAACTCCAATATTAAGTACATGATGCCACCCCACTGCAGTATTGAAGAAACACATTTACCTGCACCTTACACAGAGGAGGGACTGCTATGTCTGCAGGTGGTTTCTCTATTTTGCCCAAGGGGAAAAAGTAGTGGCTATTTAGTTCTGCCCTGCAGAAGCTACAATCCTGGTCCCTGGTGCTCTTGGTACAGTTAATAGTGCCCGTGGGACAGGGGCAGTACAGTGCACTGTTACTGCATGCACCTCCCAAGGCCCTGCCAACATAGGTGCCACTGAAGGCAGGCCTTGCTGTAGCTGTAGGAGGTGGTCAGCAATGGCAACGTTAGCAAGGCTCATGGCAGGGTTGCCATCCGGGCCGCTTATCAGAAGCACAAGCCCCCTACCACAGAAAGCCTCTCTGCTCAGCACACCAGTCTTGGCTCTCCTATCCTAATGACGAATCAATCTACAGCAGAGGAGCAGAAAGTGTTTGTTTCTTAAAAGCCCACAGATAAGCCATGACCCTAAACTACACCCACACTTTTGGGGCTCCAACAAATAGCCAATTTTTGTAAGGGTAATAGGCGGAATATCTAGGGACCATCAGGTTCAAGCAGATATACTCACTCAACTTTCTCTGTAGGGAAGTCTGAAATAAAGCATTATCCTATTTAAATTGAAATGTTCAGATTCTAGACTCAAATATGATTAATATGTGATGTGCGCAAATTATGCTAATACTACACAAAAGTGTGAACTGTGTGTTCAAGTAAATACTTTTATACATACTCAATTTATCAAGGAAGTCCATGATTTGAGAAGGAAACTGCATGTGGATGCAAGTAGCGTGCTCTTTTGAACCCCAAATCAAATACTCCACCAATAGTGACAAGGCTTTGAGATGGGTTTTGTGGTTGATGCTGGATATCTGATCCTTTCTATTCAGCCACACTCAGCCACTGAACTATGTGTCCTCTGATATGAATAGCATTCATTTTTAAAAGTTCCTCTCCTCTTCACTTAAAAACATCCTCTCCTCTACTGCCATCAAGTATGCACTTAACGCAATGGTATATCTACAGATAATGGATTGCTGTATTTTTATCCATAGATGTCTCCACATTTCATCTAGGTTCTATTCCCTGGCTTCTAACTTTCACTTGAAATTTGCAAATTGAACTTTCTAGCCTGTCTCAGCAATCCTCCGCTTTTAAGACCAATAGCAGGATATTCAAGTAATATATGTATTTTGCGGCAGATGCCTTATTTCTGTCATAACACTACACTTTAAATAAATCCCACCAATAGACATATTTTACTTTTGAAATCCAAGAACAGATCCCTCAACAGAATGTATTTGCTTAAAGTGAACCTGTATATGCACATCCTGATTTAAATAGAGGGTAAGTCTGTTCCTGCTGAACAGGCTTCTTCTAGGCACTCAAAGACTTTTCCCTGGTTTACCTAATCCAATGCTGTACCCTCAAGCTACTGCGCACACTGCTGGCTGAAGATTCTTCCTCAATACAGACCACACGGGGTAGTGTATACAATGGCTTCCAGTGCCTCAATAAATAAGAGAACATGTGAGGTGGTGAAAACTTCAGCAGGAGGTGCCTAGGTAAAATGAATGGATATTAGTCTACATTAAAGGAGCAATATCATGAAATTATGTAATACTAAAAATCCACATAAACAATTTGGCTAATGAGTGGAGGTGTCATTTATGCACCCAAACAGAATAAAAATCCAGCCACGCTTGTTGTTTATTCTCTCATGGTAGAAATAAAATACAGGGATGAAAGGTTTAGTGTATCAGAGGTGACAGAACCTGTCATCCCTGTTGTCCTCTTCCTTCCATTAAAATAAAAAAAGCAAGCCTGGCTGGATATTTGCCCGCATCCAGCATTGTTTATATGGATTTTTATCATTGGCCATTTTTCGCAATAGTGCTCCTTTAAGTTATTTTAGCCCCAGAATTAGTGCCTTTTTATATCTCAGTGTCACAGCAGCTGTTGGTATTAAGACACTGCATCACTGTAAGATCTGGGGTTCCACCTTGTTGGCCCATTCCCCAGTCTACTAGCAGGTTAGTTCACAGTCTGGGGCCGTTAGCCAGCACCTGGGTTTAAGGATTTATTAGCTGGCCAGCCCTCAGCCCAAATACGTGTACATGAACCGTTATTCTGAGCTGCTGTTTAGAGGCTTCCTTATGAATCTTGCTTCTCTGAACTCTGTATGGACTTTGGCAAAAAAGACTTTAATGGACACTCCCTACTCACCAAAGCATTCACCTTGGACCCATTGCTGTGATTATCAGTCCTGGATTCTGAACTTGGCTAAACCCCCGCACCCCTGATAAACTTCTGTATTCCATTCCATCCTGTCCTTATTCATTAAAACAGATAGCTCACAGTGTGGGTTGGTCTTAGTTTCTCAGTATTTCAGTTTCCATTTTGCCAGCCTGGGGACCACAATCTGGGAATCCCTTGACAATCACATGGTAGAACATGAAGTTAATAGGATCCATGGCCGGAACACTGGAAAAATAGGTCTCTCTATAGGAGCAGTCATCTCTCCCTGCACTTCATCACCTTATCTACTGCTGTTGCACCAACCCAAGGATAGGCATGTAAAAAATACATCTATTCTGGGGTTGTGAATGTGTGGTTTTTCCAATAGTTGCGCTTTGAAACCCAGCTCTACATATTTTTTTAGAACATTAAGACACAAGCTAATAATCTTTTTTTGTCTTTAACCCTATTTTAGAGATCACCTGGTGCAATCGCAACTGAAAAGTGGTAACCAGCACAAATAATGCAGGTCTGCGGTTGCTGAACTTCCTGTCTTTCCTGAAGCCAGGTAATGCATATTACCTCAAGACAATTTAATGACCCAATTGGGAATCCTTAATTATGAAGCGTCAGCACCATACAGCTCTACTTTTTTGGCTTCAGCGGAGTGGAGCTGTAGGTCAAGATCCTATAGAGCACAATGGGCAGAACTGGAAGGGGTTTATACTTATATTTATTATTACCCACATTTTTGTATAGAACTTGCATTGTGACTTGTCAGTAATGGAAAAGCAGGCCCTAGATGCCACCAAATGTCATTTTTTTTATATTAAAATCGTTTTTCATGGATTCTTCTTCTTACCACTGTGCAATTTGGACAAAAATAACTAAAACTCGACCTAAATGCACTGTAAAGTTTGTCCCCTTTGTCCCCAGAAGTGATATCCTGTAACTGTAATGATGAAACACTTACCAGTGACCAAAAAATACAGCGCCAATCTTTTCACTGTGGAAAAAAATTCATAGATACGATGTGCAGCGTGCCGAAATGACAAAGGCCTGCCATTGTAGTCCAAAGAGCAGCGCCAGAAAAAACAAAGATGCTGGCACTTCAAAACTCAAAACCTAAGCTTCAAGTCTCCGTTCTCTCATTCAGACCTCATATTCACTTGTAGAATTTGAGTATTATTTTGACTGTTGTTAGGAAACCATTCTGCTGCGTTGGGTAAGCTTTAACAAATTCTATTGATAACAATGTAACTAACACAGTGTTCAGAGCAGGTATTCAATAACCAAGTATTTTTCTAAAAAACATGAGTTACCCATCTATGTCCTTCAAATCCTGCTGTCAACTTATGCTAAGGAAGAACTGTTGTGCAGAAGATCAATGGATGAAAGGGAAATGATACCTACACAGAAACAGCCTCTGCTCTTCTTCTAGCCTTCTGTCCTCCACTCTGGTGACATCCTATCACTTCCACCAAGGACAACTACAGAGAATATTTCTTCTTTCCTTTTTCCTGTATAGCCTACACTATGCCTTTAATTATATGTTCAGGCATCTTTTACATAATGGTAATAAAAATAATAAATCAAAAATATCTTACAAAATAAAGATTCTAATATGTAACACTTGAAGCAGATTAGAAACCTTAGGTCGTTTAGGATTTATTTATCTAGATTTATATATCAAATACTTTAAATATGAAGGAGATAAAGGAGGACAACTAAGGGCATGGGTCAAAAAAAGGGATAAGTAATGTTCAGAGAATGTATTACCATAATAATGTCTTTAGACTGGGCAGTTTTATGTTTTGGCATTGTGCAAGTTAGGTCCCTTTAATTTTCCCTGTAACATGAACGTATACTTTCCTTGCTTTCCTTGGCTTTTCTATGCTCTGGATTACAATTTGATAAACCTCTGGTATCTTTGCCTGACTCTGTTGCCTGTAATTTCATAACTGTATTCTTTTAATCTGGTCAGATCGAGAAACATTTATCAAACTGTCTGCATCTCTTCTTAAAAGGTATTGTAATGATTACCATGCTACCATCAGCAGAGGGCTGAATCATACTGGTTGAAGCAGATTTTTTATTTTAAACTCTGTTAATATTTTGCACTACTGACATCTCATTTTAAATTAAACCTGACTTCAGCCCAAACTTTTGTAATTTTGGATAAAGAGCTAAATGTTTGTTTGAAGTATGTGACCCCACTGGGAAAACCTAGTCTCACTTTATTTTTGTTAGGAGATCCATTTAACAGAAAAGCAATGGATGGTGTTAGGACAGAATGAATGCAACAGAAAATATGGAGTTCCCATTCATGTGACACCGAAGTAATCCCCACATTGGCATTACTTGGAGTTTTCAAGTTAGACTTTGAAAATGTAGTGGCTATACTGTAGGAGTGTAATCCTTTGCTGTGGGGTACCTAAATATTTTCATAGGGCAAGTTTAAAATATATACTATAGTCTATAACGGGAAGAAGACTAAGGGCCTAATTTATAATGCGCATTTGTTTGCAGCAGTTTTTTTGCTGTAGCGCCAGTTTCAGAGCTTCGGCATTCCCATCTAATCTTCCCCCTAAATAAGAACATACCTTGTATGGTTACTCCACCCTGTACATACAAATTTGCCACATTAAAATATACAATTCTGTGATTACTCACCTGTAGAATTGGTATATACGTATACAGCACGTCCTGTTCCAGAAGATATTCCTTACTCTTGGGTAATACATCCAGTAGATGGCGCTGGACTGCAGAGACAGAAAAGTGGCTCCTCCCGGCCCCATATATACCAGGGACCTCCCACAAATTCCCCAGTATTGAAAAGCAGTTAAATGAAACCGGGACTATAACCATCATAAAAATTTGAACATAAAAACAATCACCATAAAGAGGTAACTAAAAATAATGATAAATTCTACAGGTGAGTAATCACAGAATTGTATTATTCCAAGTATACAGCACGTCCTGTTCCAGAAGACATTCCTTACTCTTGGGACATCCAATAGCAGTGTCCGTAAGGTAGGGTGGGATCCCCAAAAGTAACAGCAGACAGTTTAATCCACTGCCGCCTTCAGAACTTTGAGACCAAAAGCAGCATCAGCTGAGGCCTTAACATCAACCTTGTAAAACTTAGAAAAAGTATGAACAGAAGACCAAGTGGCGGCCTTGCAAACTTGTTCAACAGAAGTTTGGTGCTGAAAAGCCCAAGAGGCACCATTAGCACAAGTAGAATGAGCAGTAAGGCGGAAGGGAGGCTCCTTCCCCTTAGCAGAATAGGCTTGTATCACAGCCTGACAGATCCACTTGCTGATAGTGGACTTAGCTGGAACCAGACCCTTCTTAGGTCCGGAAGGGAGCACAAAAAGAGCATCATTCTTCCTGAAGGGTTCAGTACCCACCAAATAGAACTTCAGAGTCCTAACCACATCCAAAGAGTGTAAAACCCTCTCCTTAGAGTTACAAGGATTAGGACACAGAGAAGGCAAAACAATGTCCTGATTGAGATGAAAGGCAGAAACAACCTTAGGCAGAAAATCTGTCTTAAAACGAAACACCACCTTTGTCCAAAATAAGGAGGTTTGATGGAAAGCGCCGCCAACTCAGAAACACGCCTAACAGAAGTGATAGCCACCAAAAAGACTACCTTAAGCGTAAGAATGGACAAAGGGGCCCCCTGCAAGGGCTCGAAGGGAGACCCCTGCAGGGCAGATAAGACCAAGTTCAAGTCCCAGACTGGTAACATAGGCTTAGGTGGGGGACGCATGTGAGTAACCCCCTGGAAGAAGGTCTTCACCAGGGGATGCTGAGCAAAGGATCCTTGGAAAAAAATGCCCAAGGCAGAAACATGACCTTTCAGAGTACTGAGCTGAAGACCCAGATCCAAACCATGTTGCAGAAACTCCAGAATCCTAGGAATAGAAAACACACGACAGGGAAGCGAGTTAGACTCACACCAGTCAATGTAAGTATGCCAAACCCTATAGTAGATGGAAGAAGAGGACCTTTTCCTAGCCCTGATCATGGTATTAACAACCGAGGCAGGCAGCCCCTTTTCCACCAAGATGGAGGTTTCAGGAGCCAGGCCGTCAAAGCCAGCGTTTGTAAATTGGGGTGGCGAAGGTGCCCCTGAGTGAGCAGATCTGGAACCCGGGGCAGGGCGTACTGATCTACTGTCAACTGCACAATGTCTGTGAACCACACTCTTCTTGGCCAACAGGGGGCCACCAGTATGGCTGGCACCCTTTCCTGAGCTATTTTGCGCAGCACCCTGCCCAGCAGGGGAAAAGGGGGAAACACATACAGGAGCTGAAAACTCATCCAAGACATTGCCAAGGCATCCATGGCCAAGGCCAGAGGATCCTGGGACAGAGAGACAAAGATTGGAAGCTTGTGATTGTGACGGGACGCAAACAGATCCACGTCCGGCTGACCCCAGCGGTGGCACAGGGAGCGAAACACCCTGCTGCTGAGGGACCAGTCTCCCAGACAAGAGGTCCCCCTGCTCAGGGAGTCTGACTCATGATTCTCCACCCCCGGAATGTACACAGCTGAGATGCAGGGAACATTCTCCTCCACCCAGGACAGTATCAGGGACACTTCCTTGGGGGCCCTCTTGCTCCGGGTCCCTCCCTGATGACTGATGTAGGCAACCGCCATCCGGTTGTCCGAGCGGACCTGAACAGCCCGACCCCGCAGGTGTGGGGTTAAGTAGGCGAGAACCAACCTGATCGCCCTCAACTCCAGAATGTTGATAGGGGTATGGGCCTCCTGAGGTCCCCACTGACCCTGGAATTTCAGGGATTTCCAAAAGCCCCCCAACCTGTCAGACTGGCATCCGTGGTGACAGTCTCCCAACAAGGGTCCAGAAAGGATCTGCCCCCCAGCAGGTTCCTTGAGTCCAGCCACCACAATAGAGACCGCCTGGCCAGAGGGGACAGAACAAATACCTGATCCAAGGACACGGGGTCCCGATCCCATACTGACAAGAGGTGAAGCTGAAGAGGCCTCATGTGAAACTGAGCATATGGAACCGCCTCAAAGCAGGACACCATCAGGCCCACCAGCTGCATTCCCTACCTGATGGACGGATGAGGACAAGACAGAAGGGTCTGTGCTTGCTCTTAAAGACTCTCCACCTTCTGCTGAGGAAGAAAGATCTTGACCTGAGATGAATCCAGAATCATGCCCAGAAAGGATTTCACCATGGAAGGAGACAGGGAAGATTTGGGATGGTTGATCACCCAGCCGAATGACTCCAGTGTGGACACCACCCGCTGAGTATCCAGCTCTGCCTGTTGGAAGGACTGAGAAGCGATAATCATGTCGTCCAAGTAGGGAAGAATGCGAATGCCCTGAGATCTCAGCAGAGCCATCACTCCTGCCAGCACCTTGGTGAATACCCTGGGAGCCGAGGTGAGACCGAAGGGCAAGGCCACAAATTGGTAGTGCTGATCCTCCAGAGCGAACCTGAGGATTCTCTGATGACCTGGAAAAATAGGTATGTGAAGGTAAGCATCCTTGATGTCTACAGAGGTCGTGAAGTCCCCTGGGCGTAGGTAATTAACAGCGGAGCGCATAGTCTCCATGCAAAAGTGTCTGAATCTGACTAATTTGTTGAGGCGCTTTAAATCCAGGATGGGTCTGATGGACCCATCCTTTTTGGGAACAATGAAAAGATTGGAATAATAGCCTTTGCCCCTTTCCCTCAAGGGCACCCGGCCGATGACTCCCAATTACAGAAGGCCTTGGACAGCAAGGGACAGACCCTGAGCTGACAGGGGGTTTTGAGCTAACCGGGATTTGATGAATCTTGGGGGCGGCCAGGCTGCAAACTCTATCTTGTAACCGGAGGACACTACCTCCTGAATCCACCGGTCTGAGACATGACGCCTCCAGACATGAGCCAAGAGCCGAAGCCGTCCCCCCACCCAGATGGGTTAGGGCGCGCCTTCATGTCTGAGGGGGCTTGGGGGAGGACTTAGGCTTGGGACCCCGGGAGGGGCCCGGGCAGCCACGTCCTCTGCCCCTGCCCCAAAAATCTCTGCGGGCTCCAGCAAAGGAAGCTCCCCATCCAATTCTAGAGCCACGGAAGGAAGGAAGAAAGGCACCTGAACCCCGAAAGGACCGGGGCTGCCTTCTACGCTGAGGTAACTTGCCTCCATTAGCAAACAAGTCCAGAAGTTCACCAAAGAGGCGCAGCCCCTTAAAGGGAAAACCAGTGAGAGCCTTCTTAGCAGCGTTGTCAGCTGCCCACTGGCGCAGCAAGACCGAGCGGCGTAGCGCGGTGCCCACACAGGCAAAGGCATGGCAAGCCAGTTGATCTATGCGCCTGTCCTCCCCATCCCTCAGAGTAGTAGAGTCAGGGGAATGCATGACAGATGTGTTGGACAACCCCAGAACTGGTGCATCCACCTCGGGAGGACATGCCCATCGTTTAACCATCTCAGCAGGAAAGGGATACCTCTTATCCCAACTCTTTGGCACCCCGGGAAGCCGGCTAGGCCGTTCCCACTCTTTGAGCACCAGATTATTAAAATGAGTTTGTTCAGGAAACTCCAAGCGTGGTTTAACAGTATGAAACAGCTTCCCCTGCTGCCGCGGAGCCACGACAGGAGGAGAGATACAGAGTACTTCAAAAATGTGAGCTAAAAGACTGTCAGTATCATCTGAAGCCCAGGGGTCAGACCCAGAATCGGCACCATAAACCTTAGGCTGATCCTCAGATGATTCTGAATCAGAAAATAATTCCCCCTTTTCCAGGGGGGTATAACCGGTAACGTCAAAAAATTCCTCAGCCTCCATAGGAAAGAGGGAAACACCAGGTGAAAAATGCTGCTTCTTAGCAGAAGCCTTACGCGGGCCAGAGCCAGCAATATGTCTCTCAATACTGGCCACCCGTGCAGCCAAATCAGGTTGAGACTCCCCACTGGTATGCACCTCACTAGGAGTCACATGTAAGCGTGGGGGGGTAGGCGAAGCCAGAGGGAGAGCAGGCCCAGCCACCGGTAACCCGGACTGCAGCGCAAGCGTCTGCTGGGCACAGCAGCGTTTATTCAGTTGTTAAATTTGACCTTGAGTGCTGCTGAGGCCAAAAAAGTGGTGCTGTATGGCACTGGCTCCCCAATCAGCAGGACTGCTCAGAAATCTTGAGCCATCAATGCTTATTAAGGAATGATAAGCCCCCTTTAAAAGGTAATTCCACTTTTGATGGCATTTTTTTAAGTTTCTATTATTGTGTGGCAAAATTATGTCTTCAATATGCTAAGCTTATCTGTTATTTTTTAATTTTCTATATGTGGGCAATCCTGTGTTATAAAAGAAAACAGTTTTCCATAGAAACAATGTGTTTAGCTTAGCTAAGTAGACCAAAGTGTTTTCGAGTCAATGTTATAGACTTCCTCACTCTAACTTGCTAATCATATGATTGGCTAAGGCATGCGTGACGAGTTTAACCCATTCTTCTGAAATTCCACTTTGTAAGTTTGAAAGGATCACAATCTTGTGTTCTGGTAGCAAAATGGTTAATGGCCGGGTTCTCAGTCATTAGGCTGCTTAGACTTAGCCAAAGCTGCTAAAGAGTTCACCTGTTATATTGGAAGAATTGTGGGGCTTGTAGTTATTGTTTTTACTCAGTGCCATAAAAAAAACTACTCCCACTGTAGCAAAACGGAGCCCCAGAAATATGAGAATCATGGAAACAACATGCTGATAAGTAAATCACAGGTCTGGGGGCAAAATCCTAACACAAATGTTTATTTTACATTCCAAAAGAGGAAATCAATAAGGCAGAACACGAAAAATACAATTCTGTGATTACTAACCTGTAGAATTGATATGAGTGTACATCCCGTCCCGTTCCAGAAGATATCCTTACTCATGGGTTAATCATCTTCAGATGTCACGTGACTGCAGAGCAGAAAAAGTGGCCCCTCCCGGCCTATATATACCAAGGCACCTCCCACAGAACCCCAATATTTAAATAGCAGTTAACAGAAGCCGGGAGAAAATAACCAACAATCACCATAAAGAGGTAACAAGAACAACAAGGGAGGGGCCAAACGGGATGGGATGTACACTCATAATATCAATTCTACAGGTGAGTAATCACAGAATTGTATTATTCTTAGTGTACATCCCGTCCCGTTCCGAAAGATATCCTTACTCATGGGACATCCAATAGCAGTGTCCGTAAGGTAGGGTGGGATCCCCAAAAGCAACAGCAAGCAGTCTAAACCACTGCCGCCTGCAGAACCTCCGCTGATGCTGCTTGCGGCCAAAAGGAGGCCTTAACATCAACCTTGTAAAACTTGTGAACAGAAGACCAAGTTGCGGCCTTGCAAACTTGTTCAACAGAAACTTGGTGCTGAAAAGCCCAAGAGGCACCAATAGCACAAGTAGAATGAGCAGTAAGACGGAAAGGAGGTTTCTTTCCCTTAGCAGAATAGGCCTGAATCGCGGCCTGACGGATCCATTTGCTGATAGTGGCTTTAGCAGGAGCCTGGCCCTTCTTAGGACCACACGGAACCAAAAAGAAAGCATCAATCTTCCTGAAGGGTTCAGTAGCTACCAAATAGAACTTCACAGCCCTAACAACATCGAGAGAGTGTAACACCCTTTCTTTGGGGTTACCAGGGTTAAGGCACAAAGAAGGCAACACAATGTCCTGATTGAGATAAAAAGCGGACACAACCTTAGACAGAAAGTCAGTTTTAAAGCGAAACACCACCTTGTCCTGGTGCCTTTCAAAATAAGGAGGCTTGATGGAAAGCGCCGCCAATTCAGAAACAAGCCTGACTGAGGTAATAGCCACCAAAAAGGCTACCTTGACAGTGAGAGTGGATAAATCCGCCTCCTGCAAGGGCTCAAAGGGAGACCCTTGCATGGCAGACAAAACCAAGTTCAAATCCCAAACAGGTAACATGGGCTTGCGTGGAGGACGCAAATGAGTAACACCTTGAAAGAAGGTCTTAACCAGATGATGCTGAGCAAAAGACCTTTGGAAAAAAAAACAGCAAGAGCAGAGACATGGCCCTTCAGAGGACTAAGCTGAAAACCCATATTCAAGCCATTTTGTAAAAACTCCAATATCCTGGGAATTGAGAACACCCAACATGGAAGTGACCTAGACTCACACCAGTCAATGTAAGCACGCCAAATCCTGTAGTAAATGGTAGAGGAAGACTTTTTCCTAGCTCTGATCATAGTATTAACCACAGAGGCCAGCAACCCCTTGTCCATTAAGATGGAGGTTTCAGCAGCCAGGCCGTCAAAGCCAGCGTTTGTAAATTGGGGTGGCGGAGCCGCCCCTGAGTGAGCAGGTCCGGTACCATGGGCAGGACGACCTGATCTACTGCCAACTGTACGATTTCTGCAAACCAAATTATTCTTGGCCAACACGGGGCCATCAGAATGGCTGGCACACCCTCCTGGGCTATTTTGCACAGCACCTTGCCCAGCAGAGGAAACGGGGGAAAAACATAAAGGAGCTGAAAGCTTTTCCAAGACATTGCCAGAGCATTCACTGACAGGGCCAGGGGATCCTGTGACAGGGATACAAAGACTGGAAGCTTGTGATTGTGATGTGACGCAAAGAGATCCACATCCGGCTGGCCCCAACGGAGACACAGAGAGTGAAACACCCTGATGCTGAGGGACCGTTCTCCCATGCGAGAGGCCCCCCTGCTCAGAAAGTCTGCTTCCAGATTCTCCACTCCCGGAATGTACACTGATGAGATGCAGGGAACATTGTCCTCTGCCCAGGACAGAATCAGGGATACTTCCTTGAGAGCCCTCTTGCTCCTGGTTCCTCCCTGATGATTGATGTAAGCAACCGCTGTCTTGTTGTCTGAGCGGATCTGAACCACCAGACCCCGAAGGTGCATGGTCAGCTGGTAAAGCACTAATCTTACTGCTCTCAGTTCCAGCACGTTGATTGGGGCATGGGCCTTCTGAGGACCCCACTGCCCCCGGAATTTCAGGGACCTCCAAAAACCTCCCCAACCTGTCAGGCTTGCATCCGTGGTGACCACCTCCCAGCAGGGAGTCAAAAAAGATCTGCCCACTAGCAGATTCCTTGGGTCCAGCCACCATGACAGAGACCGCCTGACCAGAGGGGACAGAACAAATACCTGATCCAGGGACCCTGGATCCCGATCCCATACCGACAAGAGATGAACCTGGAGAGGCCTCATGTGAAACTGAGCGTATGGAACAGCCTCAAAGCTGGACACCATCAGACCCACCAGCTGCATAGCCTGTCTTATGGAACGATGAGGGCTAGACAGAAGGAGCTGTGTTTGTGCCTGAAGACCCTCTATCTTCAGCTGAGGGAGAAAAACCTTAACCTGATAGGTATCCAGAGGCATGCCCAGAAAAAGCTTTACCCTGGAAGGAGATAGGGAAGACTTTTCCAGAGTGGATACCACCATCTGAACATCCAACTCTGCTTGTTGCAAAGTCTGAGAACTACAAGAATGTCGTCCAGATAAGGAAGAATGCGAATGCCCTGAGATCTCAGCAGAGCCATTACTCCCGCCAACACCTTGGTGAACACCCTGGGAGCAGAAGTAAGACCGAATGGCAGAGCCACAAACTGGTTATGCTGATCTTCCACTGCGAACCTGAGAAATTTTTGATGGCCTGCAAAAATTGGCACATGAAGGTAAGCATCCTTGATGTCTATAGAGGCCAAGAAGTCCCCTGGGCGAAGAGAATTTATGGCAGAATGCAGAGTCTCCATGCGAAAGTGCCTGAATCTGACAAATTTGTTGAGGAGCTTTAAATCCAGGATAGGCCTGACTGATCCTTCCTTTTTTGGAACAGTGAAAAGATTGGAATAGTAGCCCAAGCCCCTTTCCCGCAGAGGGACCGGGAAAATGACCCCCAATTCCAGTAGATTCTGAACAGCCAAGCACAGACACTGAGCTGACAGGGGGTCCTGAGCCATCCTTGATTTTGTGAATCTTGGGGGTGGCCAGGCTGCAAACTCTATCTTGTAACCAGAGGAGACTACCTCCTGAATCCACCGGTCTGAGACAAGACGTCTCTAAAGTATATATATTGATGGAGTTGGATTTGAACCTGCACCGTCAGGGAATAAAGCTCTATAAACTTATGCTCTAACCGCTGGGCCGTGCAGCCGGCTTGAGGCAGTTTGCCTTCCTTGGCAAACAGATCCAGAGGTTCTCCAAAAAGGTGTAGTCCTTTAAATGGGGCCCCAGTAAGAGCCTTTTTAGCAGCAATATCAGCCATCCATTGGCGCAGCCAAACAGAACGGCGTATAGCAACCAGCAGAGCAGAGGTTCTGCCACACATTCTAATGGCATCCTCTAGGGCAGCAAGAACATATGAAGTAAATTCCTCACAATACATAAGCCAGTTAAATACATCTCTGCCCAAAGCCGCAGAACCACCCTCTAAGGCACTTCTAATCAATCTTCTAATCGCCACAGTTGTAATAGCAGATGCACACACAGGACGCAGCACGGTCCCTGCACAGAAAAAAACATGGGTGGCCAGCTGATCAATGCACTGGTCTTCCACATCTTTTAAGGTGGTAGTATCAGGCGAGTGCACCACAGAGGTATGAGATAGTCCAAGTATTGGTGCCTCCACCTCCGGTGGGGAACACCATAACTTAGCTGTATTCAGAGGAAAGGGATACCTCTTGTCCCAGCTTTTAGGTACACCTGGAAGTCTACTAGGCTTTTCCCATTCCTGTAAAACGAGACTGTTGAAATGTGCCTGTGCAGGGAACTCCCACCGCGGTTTAGCACCATAAAATAATTCTCCCTGTTGCTGCGGGGGGGGGGGCAACAGGGGGAGATATTTCAAGCACTTCAAATAAATGGGCAAGTAGCCTGTCAGTATCAGCTGCATCCCAAGGCTTGGACCCGGTCCTTGGATCATCAAAAGACCTATTCAGATCCTCAGATTTAGACTCAGAGAATAATTCCCCCTTAGGGGAAAAACCAACAATGTCTTCCAGCGCTTCAGAAGCCAATGGACAAACATATGTATTATCAATCAAATGCCTTGTCTTGCCAATAGCCTTGCGCGGCTCATAACCGCCCATCCGCCTCTCCAGATCAGCCAATCTAGTAGCAAAATTAGACTGGACATCCCCAGTAGCATGCGCCACAACTGGAGCCAAATGCAAGAGAGAGGGAGTAGGCAAGGCCTCAGGGGAAGCGGCCCCAAGCAGGGGCATCCCAGAAAACAGCGCAACCGTCTGCTGGGCGCAAGAGAGACAGACCTTGAAGTCGCCAGGTACAGGGGAAATCCCACAATCAGTACAGAACCGGCCATTGTCTTGAGAAGCCTCCATATGGTGATTATTGTGGCTCACAAAGGCCAAATGGGAATAATGCCGAAGCAAACCCGGGATGCCCCCAATGCACCGCAAGGGAAGTGGGAGGATTTTAATATATGAGACAAATTCCCTTATCAATGTAAAGGCCGGGAGAAACCACTATTCTATAGGCCTAAAATACAAAGAGAGGATCCCGTAAGCACAAGATATATCAAAGTAAAAAATAAAATAAAATAGAAATAGCCCGCGAGGGCACTTACAGACCGCACACGAGCATCAGCCGCGCCGCACCGCGAGACAAGATGGCGCCCGGACATATACCTCGAGCCCCGCCTCCCTCCAAAGAGCTCGAAAAGGACGCGCCCACGTGACCTAAACAGCCAATGGCTGCGCCAAGGAGCCTGAGGTAAATGTCGCTGCCCTATACAAAGCGGTGTACAACAGCGTGGTATTAGAGAAAAAGAAAACAGTGCAACCAATTCAAACTGGGATCACTGCAAAATGCGCTCCGCAGGAGCCAGAGCATAAAAAACAAAAGGTGCCACACAATACATGATAAACATCTAACAAGGAACCCCCCCCCCCTCCCCTAAGGGACTCAGAGGAACTAGGGGAGGCCGCGGTCACAAGGGAACCACTATTTAGGGATAGGGGGTGACAGGCACACAAAATGCGGGCAGGGCATCCTATAAGGCTCACCAGGGCCTGAACCGTCTACCCTTTGGTGGGGGAGTTGAGGCGGAGCATAGCTCCTTAGCACCTAAATATGGTGCTGTCTACCATCACCCGAACGCTACAGCCAAGGCTGGGAGGCAGTATAGTAAAAACAGAACGGGTGGGAATAGCTGAACAGGTCCATAGGGCCAAAGACCCCGCTCACCTGCCTGAAAAAGAGAGCGAGCCACTTTCTTGTCCTGGCAGTCCGAGACTGCAGAGAAAAACTGGGGTTCTGTGGGAGGTGCCTCGGTATATATAGGCCGGGAGGGGCCACTTTTTCTGCTCTGCAGTCACGTGACATCTGAAGATGATTAACCCATGAGTAAGGATATCTTTCGGAACGGGACGGGATGTACACAAAGAGGGAGTTTTCTTTTAACACCTGTCCTTGCATTGTGTTGGAGTAGGAATACTCCCTACACATCTGTATGTGTGTGAAACTATCCCTAGAACGTCTATAACAAAACATGTTATATAAAACAGGTAAATCTGAAAAGCGACACATACACATTTCATATATACCACTATCTTCCAGCAGGTGAAATGGTGGCAAAAGGCTACATTAATAAAAATAATATAACAGCCACAGTGACGTAGGATGGATATTTTAAATTCAACTCCAACTCCAGGCATAAATTATGTGGTTTAAGAAACTCTAGTGCCAGATGAACGTCAGGTCCCAGTGAAAATGGTGTATTTATCAAGTCAAAAATCCAGAGCCCCTCAGGTAATGTCTCATCTATCAACAGCACGGGTGATGGCATAAGCACCTGTGCAGAGTGCCAGATAAGTCCAGGCGCTCACCCTGAACTGTGTGGCCTTATCCAATATATTTAAATGGGCTTGAATAGTTACAATTATTTAGGCATTTTATAATTTTTTTTTAATTATTATCAACTCACTAACGCATAGGCTTATAAAAGCCGTGCACTGAGAACACTGCCTGGCTGGGAGTGCTACAGCTGATAGTGCCAGAAGCCTGAAGCCGGCGTTGCAGTGTGGGCACTGCTGAGCGTCTCGGGGGAGGCACTCAAGTGCCGCCCGCACCTTTTATAATAACTTAGCATCCCCATGTAACCCCAAACCAGACCACAAATGTATATATGTTTTAGCATACTGCCCACTCTAGTGTCTCTATACACTGTATAGCAAGGAATTACTTCCCACTCCACAGCCAGGCTACAAGTGCAATCACATTGATCGCCCCTGTATTTTTCATAAGGGCCGTCTTCTTCTTCTGACTAACAGCAGAAATTAGGCTTAGAAGCTTTGTTTAAAAAAAATAAAACATCTGTGAGCATCAGCATTTTTGAAAAATACAACTCTGTGAAGTACTCACCTGTAGAGTTGGTATTATATGCAGACAGCACGTCCTGCTCCAGACATAGTCCTTACATGTGGGTATACCTCCGCCTTCAGCGCCGTGCACTGCAGAACATGAAGAAAACAAGCTCCTCCCAGCCCCACATATACCGGAGGACCTCCCACAAATCCCCAGCATTGAAAAGCAGTGAGAAAGAGAGGCCAGGAGAAACAACCACCCAAAACTGGTCATCATATCAAGTATAACAATCGCCAAACAGAGGATCCAGAACAAAGTGAAACCAGGGTGGGGTGGAGCAGGACGTGCTGTCTGCATATAATACCAACTCTACAGGTGAGTACTTCACAGAGTTGTATTATTCTAAGCAGACAGCACGTCCTGCTCCAGACATAGTCCTTACATGTGGGACATCCAATAGCAGTGTCCGTAAGAAGGGTGGGATCCCCAACAGAAGGCAACAGCAAGCCGTTTAAACAACTACGGCCTGCAGAACCTTGCGGCCAAACGCAGCGTCAGCTGAGGCCTTAACATCAACCTTGTAAAACTTTGTAAAGGTATGAACAGAAGACCAAGTAGCGGCCTTGCAAACTTGCTCCACAGAGGCCTGATGCTGAAAAGCCCAAGAAGCCCCAACAGCTCTAGTAGAATGAGCAGTAAGACGAAAGGGGGGAGTCTTCCCCTTAGTAGTATAGGCTTGAACCACAGCCTGATGAATCCATTTACTGATGGTAGACTTGGCGGGAGACAAACCTTTCCTAGGCCCGTGAGGCACAACGAAGAGAGCATCCGTCTTCCTAAATGCCTGAGTGGTAACCAGGTAAGACTTAACACACCTAACCACATCCAGGGAATGTAAAACCCTCTCCTTAGGGTTACTAGGATTAGGGCACAAGGAAGGGAGAACAATATCTTGATTCAAATGAAATGCAGACACGACCTTAGGCAGAAAGTCTGGCTTGAAATGAAACACCACCTTATCCCGGTGTCTCTCAAAGTAGGGAGGCTGAATAGACAAGGCAGCCAACTCAGACACACGTCTAACCGAGTTAATGGCTACCAGAAAAACCACCTTGAGCGTGAGAACAGCAAGAGCTGCTTCATGAATAGGCTCAAAAGGAGGACCCTGTAGGGCCGACAAAACCAAATTCAGGTCCCACACAGGAACTATAGGTTTCCGGGGAGGGCGCACATGAGTGACCCCCTGAAAGAAAGTCTTGATAAGAGAGTGCTGGGCAAAGGTCTTCTGAAAGAAGATAGACAGGGCCGAAACCTGGCCCTTCAAGGTACTAAGCTTCAGACCCAAGTCTAGACCACGTTGTAAAAACTCCAGCACCCTGGAGACTAAGAATTCCCGGCAGGGAAGAGACCTGGATTCGCACCAGTCAATGTAGGCACGCCATAGCCTATAATATATGGCCGAAGAGGTCTTCTTCCTGGCTTGGACCATGGTAGCCACTACAGAAGCGGACAAACCTTTTTCCTTTAAAATGGTGGTCTCAATAGCCAAGCCGTCAAAGCCAGAGTTAGTAAATTGGGATGGCGTAGAGACCCCTGAGTTAGGAGGTCTGGAATCCTTGGTAGATTGTACTGATCTACTGCCATTTGAACCACGTCTGCGAACCACACTCTTCTTGGCCACCTTGGGGCCACCAGAATAGTGGGTACCCCTTCCAGAGCGATCTTGCGTAGCACTCTGCCCAGAAGGGGAAGTGGTGGAAACGCATACAGGAGCCGAAACTCCTTCCAAGACATTGCCAGAGCATCCGTGGCCAGAGCCAGAGGATCCTGAGACAGAGATACAAAGCTCGGTAGCTTGTGATTGTGACGGGACGCAAACAGATCCACGTCCGGGACGCCCCAACGGCGACACAGGGATTGAAATACCGAGTTGGAGAGGGACCACTCCCCCTGACGGGACAACCCCCTGCTCAGGGCATCTGCTAGCAGATTTTCCGTCCCTGGAATGTAAACAGCCGAGATGCATTGAACATTGGTCTCTGCCCATGTTAGAATCAGAGACACCTCCTGGAGAGCACCCTTGCTCCGGGTTCCTCCCTGATGATTGATGTAGGCCACCGCCGTCCTGTTGTCTGAGCGTACCTGAATCGCCAGACCCTTCAGGTGCTGTGTCAATTGTTCCAGCACCAACCTGACCGCCCTGAGTTCCAGGACATTGATGGGTAGATGGGCCTCCTGAGGACCCCACCTCCCCTGGAAACGCAGGTACTTCCAGAACCCCCCCCCCCAGCCCGAGAGACTGGCATCCGTTGTGACCGCCTCCCAGGAGGGAGCCAGGAAGGATCTGCCCCTCGTCAAGTTCCCGTGGTCCAGCCATCACGCCAGGGATTGTCTGACCGAGGGGGGAAGCACCCAGATCTCGTCCAAGGACGCTGGGTCCTTGTTCCAAACTGACAGAAGGTGAAGCTGCAAAGTTCTCAAATGGAAATGGGCAAATGGCACCGCCTCGAAGCTTGCCACCATCGAGCCCACCAACTGCATTCCCTGCCTGATAGAGGGATGAGGGTTCGAGAGCAGGGACCTCACCTGCTTTGTCAGAGCTTCCACCTTCTGTGGAGGAAGGAATATCCTTGACTGAACTGAATCCAGAATCATCCCCAGAAACGGTGTCACTGAGGAAGGGGACAGAGAGGACTTTGGGTAATTGATCACTCAGCTGAAGGACTCCAGGGTGGACACTACCAACTGCGTGTCCAGCTCTGCCTGCTGTAGCGACTGGGATGAGATAAGAATATCGTCCAGGTAGGGCAACACTCGTATGCCCTTTAGTCTCAACAGAGACATTACTCCTGCCAGCACCTTGGTGAATACCCGGGGGGCTGACGTAAGTCCGAATGGCAGAGCCACAAACTGGTAATGCTGATCGAGCAGCGCAAATCTGAGGAACCTTTGATGCCCCGGGAACACCGGAACGTGCAGGTAAGCGTCCTTGATGTCCACAGATGTCATGAAGTCCCCTGGGCGCAGCGAGGCAATGGCCGAGCGCAGAGTTTCCATACGAAAATGCCTGTTTCTGACAAATTTGTTTAAGATTTTTAAGTCCAGAATGGGTCTGACTGACCCGTCCTTATTGGGCACCGTGAACAGGTTGGAATAAAACCCCACGCCCCTGTCTTTTAACCCTTTAAACGCCAGCTACGTAAAATTCACGTAGCTGCCTCTCCTGTCATTAAACGCCAGCTACGTAAATTTTACGTACCTGGCTTTCCCCCCTGCTAACTGGCCCAAAAAAAAAAAAAGACACTCACCTGACCCCTCGTTTGATTCGGCCGGGTCTCCCCTTTAAGATGGTGTGATCCGATCGTCCGTGGGACCTCCTCCGGCTGCAGGGGAGGGCCCGGAATAGGGTGCCCCCCCGTTTTAGCTGCCACTGGCTTTCCTGTAAAAAAAAAAAAAAATAAAAATGACATTTACCTACCTGCATGTGCGCTGGCTCCCGTCGACCCTCCTCTTCACCTGGGGGGCCTCCGATCCCCCCCCCCAGGGCTTGCCGATCTTCAGGAGAGAGCCCGGGAGGCTCTCTCCTCTCTTCTTCTCGATGGCGGCCGCCATCTTGCCGCTAAGCCCCGCCCCCTTGGGCTATGACGTCATCCCGTTCCGTCTCCCGTCAAGCCCCGCCCCTTTTGGGGCGGGGCTATGACGTCATCCCGGTCCCGATCACTGGCTTCAGCTGTTTCAGCTGTCAGATGCCGGTGATCGGCGCACTGGAAGGAGGTGGCAGGAGATCCTCTGATCTCCTGCCCCCCCTTCCCTGGATGCCGATCACCGGCATCTGTCATCAGAGCGGCGAGGGACAAGAGCTTGCAATCGGAGGTAAGTACAGTAAAAAATTGTTTGTTTTTTTTTTAATAAAATCATTTTGTGCGTGTGTTTTTTTTTTTTTTTTTACAGTTAACCCTTTGTGAGCTGGTAAGGGGTCTATCAGACCCCTGTACCAGCTCACAAGGCTCTGGGTCTGGCAAGTCACCTGCGGGCTAGCGGGTGACTTGCCATTAACCCCCAGCCCCCCATTACCTGCCTCCCCAAAGGCCAGGGGGGGCAGAAGGGCCCGGGCCACTATGGCTATGTGGGCCTGTTCTACAAGCCCCCATAGCTGGCCCGGGTCGGTAACGCTGGGTAAGGGGGAACCCTACGTCTTTTTTTTTGGATTTTTAAGGGTTTTTAACCCTTAAAATTCCAAAAAAAAAAGGGGTCCCCCACCCTGGGAGGGGGAACCCTATGTCAATTTTTTTTTAATTAACCCTTTATGTCCTGTCACCCAGCTGGTAATAAATGCTTCCAGCATTTTGTGGTGTGGTGTGTTTTTTTTTTTTTACATTTTAAGTGGACCAACACCCAGGATTTTGACTTTCCTGGGTATTGGTCCTTTCCCCTGGGGCATCCCGATTGGGGATGCCCCGCTGCGTGAAACCCCCCCGATCACCCACAATAACTCACCTTACCCGGGTCCTACGGCGCATGCGCGGCCGCTCGTCCAATCAGCGCGCTCAGAGCGGCTGAGTTATGGACGTCTAAGAGACATCAAAGCTCAGCCGCTCTGAGCGCGCTGGCGGCCGCATCCCCCACTTCCCTCTAACAGGGAGCGTGCCCGCGGCGGCCATTCATAAATAGTCGGCCTGGGCACGCGTCCTGCTAGAGGGATAGCGGGGATGCGGCCCGCGCATGCGCCGTAGGACCGGATTCAAGTAAGTGGTAGCAGGTGTTCCGGGGGGTTTCACACAGGGGGGCATCCCGATTTTGGATGCCCCAGGGGGAGGGAATAGAACGGTTCAGGAATCTTATAGATTCCGGGGCCGATCAGCCCTGGGTGTTGGTCCACTTTAACCCATTGTGAACTTGTAAGGAGTCCATGAGACCCCTGTACCAGTTCACAAGGCTCAAGGGCTGTCAAGTGACCTGCGGCTAGCGGGTGACTTGCCATTAACCCCGGCCCCCCTATTACCTGCCTCCCCGAAGCCCAGGGGGGGCAGAAGGGCCCGGGCTGATTTAGGCGGTGCTGGCTTGTACTTGGCAGGGCGGGGGGACACCAAAGCTGGCCCCTGCGCCCTGTTCTACAATCCCTGCATAGCTGATCCCTGGGCTACTTATGCTGGATAGGGGGGACCCCATGTCATTTTTATGGGAATTATTAAGGGTTTTTAACCCTTAAAATAAAAAAAAATGGGGGTTACCTCCCCCCCCAGGAAGGGGAACCCCACACCGATTTTTTTTCTTGATTTAACCCTTTATAGTGTGGATTGTAGTTGTATTTTATTTTTACATGTTATAAAATGTTTTTTCAGTTTGGGGGGTCTTCTGAACAGTAACAGGGGGCTACCGATACATATGTGGTACCGTTGTAATCGGAAGAAATGGGGCTTTCACATGCAATATGGTTTTCTTTAATAAAACAAATGTTTTATTTGAAATAAAGGAGATAATTTTCTAAAAAAAAAAAATTTATTTTGTTTTGTTTAATTTACTCAAAAATATTTAAAAAAAACAGTAAAAAAAATTACAAACAAGACATTTCATGTTAAAGCCTAAACTCTGCTGCAAAAAAAAAAAATATGATTTTCCTGGAAATTCCTGCAAAAATCACAGTTAAGCATAGCGCAAAATGGTGAAAAATGACCTGTCAAGAGAGGGTGACAAAGCCTAAAGTAGGCTGGCAGTTAAAAGGGTTAGTAGTACCTATGCATGTTGGGTATCGTTCTGCTCGGGGGATTTTGCGCTTTCAGATTTAGCTTGTTTTTTTTTGTTTGCATATTGATATTTTAGGAAAACTCATTTTTTATTCTGCTTTATTATACATTTTTTAAGGAAACCCTGTGCGACCAACGAATTCTTTGAGGGATTACTTCCAGAAAGATGGGCCCACTACAACATGCTGGGTATGCTTAGAAAGCTTATCATGTGTACTTTCAGAAAATATATGGTTTGTGGCAGGTATTCCAAATGTAAAGGGTTGTTTTGGTAGAAAAAGCGCAAGGTGCCACTTTGTCTGCAGAGCTGAAATTTTCAAGCAAAATTACCGTCTCCCCAAGCTTTACTTTGGGGTGTTTGGCAACTCTTCCCTTGACAGTAGCTATGCATGTTGGGTATCGTTCTGTTCGGGGGATGTTGCTTTTTTAGATTAACCTGTTTTTTCTTGTTTGCTTATAGTTTTCTTTAGAAAAATGTGGCTTTGATTCTGCTTTTTTATCCTTTTTTTAGGGAAGTTCTGTGTAACCAAAGAATACATTGAGGGAGAACATCCAGAAAACTGTGGCAACATCAACAAGCCTGGTATGCCTAAAAAGCTTGAGGTGTGTACTTCCAGAGAATATATAGTTTGTGGGGGGTATTTCAAATGTAAAGGGCTGTTTTTATTGAAAAACTGCAAGGTGCACATAGTGCTTAGCATAGCTGTATTTGATCTGAAAATCCCCTAAAGCGCTGTTTCAGTTTGGGGGAGTCTCCTGGGCAGGAAAGGGCATCTACCAATACATATGTGGTGCCGTTGTAACCGGGAGAAATTGGGATTTCACATGCAATAAGATTTTATTGACAAACTTACATTTTTTATTACAAAAAACACTACAAATTGTAAAAAATAGATTTTTTTTTATTTTTTTGCACATATCTCACCCCAAAATATTAAGAATACACTTAAAAAATGACAAACAAGACATTTCATGTTAAAGCCCAGACTCTGCTGAAAAAAACAATATACAATTTTTCTGGGAAATCCCTGGAAATCCCTTCAAAAATCACAGTTGAACATGCATAGTGCAAAATAGTGAAAAATGGTCTGGCAACAAAGCGTAACAAAAACTCCAGGTAGGCTGGCACTTAAAGGGTTAAGGGGACCTTGCAAATGACCCCGAGGTCTAGAAGGTCCTGCACCGCTAGCGTCAAGACTTGAGCTGAGGCAGGATCCTGTGGGATACGGGACCCGACGAACCTGGTAGGGGGCAGTACAGCAAACTCTATCTTGTAACAGGAGGACACTACCTCCTGAATCCACCGGTCTGGGACGAGGCACCTCCAGACATGCTGAAAATGCTGTAGACGTCCCCCCACCCTGACGGGCGAGGGCGCCCCTTCATGCCTGGGGGGTCTTGGGAGGGGCTTTGGCCCCCAGGAAGAGCTGGGACGGCGACCTCTGTTCTTGTTCCAGGAATCTGTGCGAGCTCCGGCGAAGGACACCCCTCTTCCCTGTTTAGCCCCACGGTAGGGGGTCGAGTGGGAGCTTGGGCCACGAAAGGACAGAGTCTGACGCTTGCGCTGAGGCAGCTTGCCCCCTTTAGCAAAGATATCTAACCTTTCTCCAAACAGGCGCAGCCCTTTGAAAGGAAGCCCCGTAAGGGCCTTCTTTGCGACATTGTCAGCTGCCCACTGGCGTAACCAGACCGCTCGGCGTATGGCTACCACCAGAGCAGAGGCTCTAGCACTCAGCTTGATAGCATCGTCCGATGCAGACAGTATATAATTGATAAAAGTCTCACATGTAACCAAAGCATTGGCGGCATCGGATGGCAAGTCATCCGCCCCTTCAAGAGCAGTCTTAACCACAGTCCTGAGCGCCACCGCCGTGATGGCTAAGGCGCAAACCGGGCGGAGCGAGGCTCCCCCAAATGCAAAGGCCTGACATGCCAATTGATCAACCCGCCGATCCTCCAGATCCCGCAGCGTAGTAGTGTCAGGGGAGTGCATAATCGAGGTATTGGACAGACCCAGGATCGGGGCATCGACTTCGGGCGGCGAAGTCCAACACTTGATCAGGGCAGCAGGGAATGGATACTTCTTATCCACAGTCTTAGGAACCCCCTGGAGTTTGCTGGGATGTTCCCACTCCTTTAAGACTAGACTATTAAAATGAGTTTGTTCAGGGAATTCCAACCGCACCTTAGCGGTATGGAACAGGTCACCTCTTTGCCGAGGAGCCGCAGGCGGGGGAGAGAGGGATAACACGTCAAAGATCTGGGCCAGCAATCTATCAACGTCATCCTGGGACCAAAGGTCAGAACCAGATTCATCCTGACTCCTGGACTCATCGTCGTAGGACCCTGAGTCAGAAAACAGTTCCCCGTCCTCTGAGGGGGAGTGTGCGTAGGACAAATGTAAATCATCCGAGTCTACGGGAAGAATAGTGGCTTCAGGATTCAGGTGGCGCCTTTTAGCGGTAGCCTTGCGCGCCAAGGAGCCAGCGACTAAACTTTCCACGCTAGCCAGTCTGGCGGCAAAGTCAGCATGGGAGTCCCCGCTAGGATTGGGGGTTAGACTCAGGCTTGGGGGGGTAGGAGAAACAAGGCGAGGCGCAGGCCCAGCCTCTGAAGAGGTGGGTAGGCCAGCTAGCGCCTGCTGGGCACAAGGGATGCAGACCCGTGCATTGTCACCACTGCTAGGTAGGACCCCACAAGCTACACACAGACGGGCTTGTCCCGAAGGAACCCCGTTCACGATATCCTGAGATGCCTCCATATGGTGATTATTATATTTAATATGCCAGTAGGGATTGACGCTGTTAAGCAACCCTGGATGCCCCAAACACCTGCTGGGAAGTGGGAGTGATTTGATTAAAAGGTTCTGGGCCGGACTGTACAACGGGCCGGGAGAAGCCACCGAAGTCCGCGGTCTGAAAGACACAAGGAGAAAAGGGACGTCAGAGCCAAGCGCGAAGAAGTCAAGTTAGGAAAGGGATCACCCATGAGGGCACTTACAGAACAGCGAGGGGAGGACCGTCTTCACCATGCGCATGTGAGAAGGAAATGGCGCCAAGCGAACCACGAAGGGCGGACCAGAGCGGGCGATGACGCGAAGCGCGCCAAACCGCACCACGCCCCCCCCGGAGAGCGCGAAGCTCGAAGGCGCGCAGCCAATCAGAAGCGACAGATATAGTCAGAGAGACATCACTCATAGAATCTGACAGGGTGAGAACGGTGATAGGTATGCAAGCGCTAGAGAATAGAACTGAAGTATGCGGCGAGTAATACATGAAGGCGCAGTAGGAAGGCAAAAGGCTGAGAGAGAAGCGCAGCTCTGACTCCAAGGGCCAAAAGAGACAATGGTTGACTAGTGTGATTAGGGCAAGGATTAGCCGTCGTACACACGACCCCCCGCCTCTTTTTTCCCCCACTAACGGGGAAATCTAGGGAGGAAGGTGATCCAGAATACTGGATTCACTGCTACACCGGGCGAGGGGCATCCAATAGAAGGCTCACCATGCGCCTTAACCGCCTACCCTGTGGAAGGGGATTGTGGTGGAGTCTAGCTCCGTAAGCACACTAGGTGCTGCCTACCTTCACCCGACCCGCGCAGCCCAGGCTGGGAGGCATTAATTCACAATGAGGACGGGGGGAAATAGTCCCGCAGGGCCTCGGGCTGTCAAGCCCCGCTCGCCTGCGAGAGCGTGATACTTCATGCACTGCAGAGAAAACTGGGGATTTGTGGGAGGTCCTCCGGTATATGTGGGGCTGGGAGGAGCTTGTTTTCTTCATGTTCTGCAGTGCATGGCGCTGAAGGCGGAGGTATACCCACATGTAAGGACTATGTCTGGAGCAGGACGTGCTGTCTGCTTAGAATATACCGTTGGTTATATTAACTGTACAGTTACTAATTATGCTGCAAAGGAAGTGACTGAAAACAAGAGGATATTGGTTCTATTGAGCTTTATGAATAAAAGGCCACTACAACAAAAGGAAGGTTTTGCTATCACAGATCGAGCTAATGACTTTCAAAATGAATTGTCATTTCCTGTAATCTTATTGTGCAAGACCACAAGAAATTGTTGGATTTGCAGCATAGAATTAAATGCCATATGATTTAATGTAGTGTGACCAGGGTTATGTCGCTGAAACAAATTAAAGACAGTAATGAACTTGGCCCCAGCACACAATACCTCACTATCCACCCTACGTTTCTCAGTGATCAATGATTCCATTAAGGGCTTTAAAATGTTTTTATTGAAATAAGAGATGATTTCTGAACTTGAGGGAACATAATTCCTTTTTTAATTAAGTATCTTGAAGGGGGGAAATATTTTATTTGAAGGGCATCTGTAGGCTAACGTGGAAATCAAACGAAACTTACCTTAGCTCTAATGTAACTAACCCTCCTTATCCATAGTCAGTGTATGGGGGGTTGTGTTATTATTCATTAACGTTGGCCATGCTCCTCCCCCCACCTCTATTCCCATCACTTTCTGCTAAAAGCAGAATCATGGCTAAAATACAGATGTCAGGAGTACAGTTATAGAGCATTCTATAAGCCACACACACTGCAGTGTGAAGGCTGGCTGTATCCTCCTTTAAAAGGGAACTTCATTTAGCTAAATTGCACCAATCATATAATTTCATAGATAGATCACATTCACTGTGTTCTCTTCTGTAAGCAGTTTTCAGTGTTTAAAAGTAAGGAATTTAAAATGCTTTAAAGTCTGGCTGGCTGTCAATGTTGCCTGCTCACTCTTCTTTTTAGAAAAGAAGAAGCCTTTACAGAGATAGATTTTGGCTTGCAACTTATTTGGCAGTATCACCTTAAACTCTGCATGTAGATGTCACCTGCCTGAGCTATCTTCAGCCTGGAACCAACAATAGATGCAGATCAGACAGGTTCAAAATTTGGTGACAAGCCATGACATATCATGAATGTGGGGGACAAGGTTAGAAAGCTGCTGCTAAAGACTGACAGATATGGAAGCAGCACCTATAAAATAAGATGTTTATCCAGATGGCATGGCATGTATCATGCCACAGAATATATCATATAAGTAGGGGCATTTTATTTTTTCAAAAAGTAAATGTATTAACATTTATAAGCAGGAAATCCAAGGTGAAAGAAAAAACATTTATCTCAACCTTGGATTTCCTGCTTACATTCATGGCTAATATGGTACAACAACTTACAATTAACATTTATGAAATACTTAAAGGGGAACAAACCCCAAGAGTTTCACTATATTGGGTTTTGTTCTAACTGTCTGGCATTCCAATTTGGGAAGCCCCAAAAATAGGAAGACCATCTATAAAACCCCCACTGGGGTGGTTGTTCATCTTTAATATTAAAATATACGCTGCCTGGCGAAAAAAGGTCACCACCTGGATTTAACTAAGCAGATAGGTAAGAGCCTCACATTTGATAGTTACTGCATGGGTGATTATGTTTCAGCTGGCAACAGATTATTTAGCCCAAACTGATGCAGTGAGTGGCTTCCTCATGCTTTGGTCATGGAAAAGATGCTAATCAGTTTCAGAAGGGTTGAATTACTGGCATGCATCAAGCAGAGAAAAGGTCTATGGAAATTGCTGAAACTATTTAAATCAGGTTAAGAACTGTCCATTAATAAAAATTGGAAGGAAGGATGTTTCCCACATCCTATATGAGCAAGGACTGTAAATGTTTGGGGAAATAGAAATCAGGCATATATTTAATAGTGAAAGTAAGAGCATTTCCACACACAATGCAGAGGGATCTCAATGGATTGGGAGCGAGCACCTGTGAACCAGTAAAGAGGAAGTCAAAGCATATATTAACCATGCTAACAACCCTCGTCTCCTGTTGTGCTAAGCCTGAACTGTTACGTCCCCAGTCCTCCCTCCACAGCCACACTTACAGCCCCCCCATCGACACATAGGGACCTTCACCCTCCCTTCCACAGCCACACTTACACCCCCCCAGCCAAACCTATGGTTACACTTAAAGCTACAATTTCAGACCCCCCACCCCCATCTACAGCCCCCAGCTACATATATAACCCCCTCAGCCACACTTGCAATGCCCCAGGCTACACTTACATGCCACCCCTGCCACACTTACAAACCCCCTGCCACACTTAGGGCCCCCCATGGATGCAGCCCTGCTTGGATTGGCCACCACAGTCCAGACCTATACCCGGTTGAGAATATTTTGGGATGTGCTGAAGAATAATTTGCACAGTGGTCCAAATACCTCATCAAGAATACAAGATCTTGGGGAAAAATGAATGCAACTCTGGACAGAAATAAATGTTGTGAGGCAGTCCAACAAAATATTACCGCGTGTGACCTTCTTTTGTCCAGGCAGTGTATGTTCTTGATGATGATTCGGGATGAGTGAATCGATCCTGACGAACCCGAATTCGTTCCGAATTTCAGGAAAAATTTGATTCTGAACGAATCAGAATTTCCCCGCGATTCAATCGATCGAAGTTTTCCTTTAAACTCCATTTATTTCAATTACAGGCATTCTAAAATGGTAGAAGCACATGTCCGGACATGTTCCCTGGGGCAAGGTATCATGGGAAAGTCACATGCAGCCTATCAGCAGCCAGGAAGCCCGGTGACGTCACCGTGCTATATAAACAGCGGCCATCTTCCTTGTGCGCAGTTCAGCGTTCTATTGCGGCCAGAGCACAGGTTGTTACACACAGGGACAGAGTTAGATAGAGGTAGGGAGAGTCAGAAAGACCGACAGAGAGGCAGAAAGAGAGGTAGACAGAGCCAGGGAAAGATAGTGAAAGATAGGGAAAAACCGGAATGATCCAGGCAGGGACAGCCTTGAAGTGACAGGGAAATTTTTTTTTTATTTTCATTTGCCAGATCAGTTTTCAATTCAATTTCAGTTCTTTGTGCTGTAAACCTGCCTTGCCACTGTGCATCTCATCTATGGATTGGCATATTTAACCCTATCTGTTACAAACAAGCATTTCTCATAACTGGATTAGTTTTAATTTAGTTTTAATCTTTTTTTGTCTGCTTTAAATACACCAGCACACATGGGCATCCCAAACCAGCACGTCACCCTATCTGTTATACTAAATAAGCGTTGTTCAGCCTCATTTTAATTAAGCTATTGCATTTTGAATTGGTTTTTGTCTGGTTTAAATACACCAGCCCACATGGGCATCCCAAACCAGCACATGTCACCCTATCTGTTATACTAAATAAGCCTTGTTCAGCCTCATTTTAATTAAGCTATTGCATTTTGAATTGGTTTTTGTCTGGTTTAAATACACCAACCCACATGGGCATCCCAAACCAGCACATGTCACCCTATCTGTTATACTAAATAAGCGTTGTTCATCCTCAGCTTAATCAAGCTATTGCATTTTGAATTGTTTTTTGTCCTGCTGTCAAAAAAACACCAGGCCGCAGGGTATCCCAAACCTGCACGTAGCACCCTGTTATACTCAATACGCTTGTTCATCCTCAGCTTAATCAAGCTATTGCATTTTGAATTGGTTCGTGTCCTGCTGTCAAAAAAACACCAGGCCGCAGGGTATCCCAAACCTGCACGTAGCACCCTGTTATACTAAATACGCTTGTTCATCCTCAGCTTAATCAAGCTATCGCATTTTGAATTGGTTTTTGGTCTGCTGCCAAAACACTAGGCCGCAGGGTATCCCAAACCTGCACGTAGCACACTATCTGTTATACTAAATACGCTTGTTCATCCTCAGTTTAATCAAGCTATTGCATTTTGAATTGTTTTTTGTCCTGCTGCTAAAACACTAGGCCGCAAGGTATCCCAAACCTGCACGTAGCACCCTGTTATACTCAATACACTTGTTCATCCTCAGCTTAATCATGCTATTGCATTTGAATTGGTTTTTGTCCTGCTGCCAAAACACTAGGCCGCAGGGTATCCCAAACCTGCACGTAGCACCCTGTTATACTAAATACGCTTGTTCATCCTCAGTTTAATCAAGCTATTGCATTTTGAATTGTTTTTTGTCCTGCTGCTAAAACACTAGGCCGCAGGGTATCCCAAACCTGCACGTAGCACCCTATCTGTTATACTAAATACGCTTGTTCATCCTCAGCTTAATCAAGCTATTGCATTTTGAATTGGTTTTTGTCCTGCTGCTAAAACACTAGGCCGCAAGGTATCCCAAACCTGCACGTAGCACCCTATCTGTTATTCTCAATACGCTTGTTCATCCCCAGCTTAATCAAGCTATTGCATTTTGAATTGGTTTGTGTCATGCTGTCAAAAAAACACCAGGCCGCATTTTAAAGTAAACACATTTTTTAACGTACCTATTGCGCATTTCAAATACATAAAAATGTCAGGCAGACAAGTGCCAGGATGTTCAAAGAGGAGTGGCAGAGGCCAAGATTCAGCAGGCAGAGGTCGCAGCAGACTAGGGGCGAGTGGCAGCAAGAGTCACGGTGAGAGACCTGATCTGCCTGTATCTACTAGCGGTCGTGTATCCACCAGTAACGCATCTGCCATGGTAGATTGGTTAACGCGGTCATCCACATCACCACAAGTTACATCTGAGACCCCCAGTCTAGGGTCGGTAGGTTCCTCTGACACAAACCTGAGTTGGCATGCCCCGAGAGCAGTCCATGTCCTCCCATTGCCTCTGTCCTACGCCGTTCCCTCCCCCAGCGACGTATCCTATGCTTTGGGTTCAGCTCCACTCTTTAGTGAGGAGGACGATCAGATAAAGGACAGTCAGCAGCTACTGCCCAGCCAAGAGGTGGCTTCTTTAGCTAGGCAGGCAACACCCACGACGTGGAGAGTGTCGTGGGTGTTGCGAGCGTTCCAGCTCCTGCGCCAGACACTGTTGAGGAAACCGAGAACATCAGTGACGTGCAGCCACAACTCGGTGATGATGATGATGATGAAGCCGATCGCACTTAGGAGCCGGGTGCAGAAGGGGCTTCTTCTTCATCATCAGGAGAAGAGGGGCGCAGGTTGCCCCGGAGTCAGCAGCTGAGGCAGCAAGGTGTTAGTATAATGGTTGGCAGTCAGCATGGGGGCACAATTGTAAAGCCTGGAGCCAAACGGGGCCGGGGTAGAGCACCTGCTGCACGGCAGGCTACCTTATCGGGAGGTAGTGGAGCAGGGGTTCCTGGAGTTGGCAACAGTAGCAGTGAATCAGTGCGGCCTGTTGGTGGGAAAAGTAGCTACTCAGCAGTGTGGCAGTTTTTCCTCAAGCATCCGCAGGAGGGTAACATGGCCACATGCAAGATATGTAGGCAGAAGGTGAAGCATGGCCAGGGCCCAAATGTTGGCACCACGGCCCTGCGTCAACATATGATGCATCACCATAAAGCGGCATGGGAGAACCGAGGCTCCGAAGAGGTGGTCCAGCCTGCTTCCTCACCAAGTGCCACGCCGCTCCCGATTTCTGCCAGCCAAGGCTCCAGCACCTCAGCCGAAGGCAGCTGTGCGTCATACCCATCCTCTGTCACTCCTGATGCTCCTGCTCCTCCTCCTCCAAGTCATGCATCCCGCCAGCAATCCATCAGCGAAGCCATGTCGGCCTCCGTGCTCCCTGCCTGTTGGGCCTGTGACATCGTGCGACTCGGCCTCCTCATCCTCTGCCATCTCCTCACCCTCCACTGTAGGCTCAAGTCTCAGTGCCCCTCCAGTCTACCATGTGTGCAGGGCATGGAGGTGTCACGCAGTGCTTCACATGGTTTGTCTTGGCGAACGTAGTCACACAGGGGAGGAACTGCTTAAATGTATTCATCACGAAATCCAAACATGGCTTACTCCAAGAAAACTTAAAATGGGAATCATGGTTACTGACAATGGGAAGAACATTTTGTCTGCGCTGCGCCAAGGAAGCCTGACCCATGCGCCCTGCATGGCTCACGTCTTCATTCTGGTTGTCAAGCGGTTTCTGAAGTGTTCCCCCGATCTGCAAGACATTCTAACAACTTCAAGGAAACTTTGCATGCCCTTCAGTGTCTCTTTTAAGCTATGTTTGGGCTCCTGCTGCTGCTGCTTGCAACTCCAGGGTGTGATTCATCCAATTTTTGGCCTCCTGCAGCCAACTCCAGTGTTTCTTTCAAGCTATTTTTGGGCTCCTGCTGCTTGCAACTCCAGGGTGTGATTCATCCAATGTTTGGCCTCCTGTAGCCAACTCCAGTGTCTCTTTCACGCAATGCTTGGGCTCCTGCTGCTGCTGCTTGCAACTCCAGGGTGTGATTCATCCAATTTTTGGCCTCCTGCAGCCAACTCCATTGTCTCTTTCAAGCAATGTTTGGGCTCCTGCTGCTGCTGCTTGCAACTCCAGGGTGTGATTCATCCAATTTTTGGCCTCCTGCAGCCAACTCCAGTGTCTCTTCAAAGCAATGTTTGGGCTCCTTCAGCTGCTGCTGCTGCTGCT
This sequence comes from Gastrophryne carolinensis, assembly GCA_027917425.1. Classification (NCBI taxonomy): domain Eukaryota; kingdom Metazoa; phylum Chordata; class Amphibia; order Anura; family Microhylidae; genus Gastrophryne; species Gastrophryne carolinensis. The sequence continues at coordinate 201,974,682 of CM051237.1, forward strand.
TGCAACTCCAGGGTGTGATTCATCCAATTTTTGGCCTCCTGCAGCCAACTCCAGTATCTCTTTCACGCAATGCTTGGGCTCCTGCTGCTGCTGCTTGCAACTCCAGGGTGTGATTCATCCAATTTTTGGCCTCCTGCTGCCAACTCCAGTGTCTGTTTAAAGTAATGTTTGGGCTCCTGCTGCTGCTTGCAACTCCAGGGTGTGATTCATCCAATTTTTGTGCTTCGAGTATGGAGCTGTGTGAAAAGGTCCTTTAAAAAATAAAGGGGTGAAACAAAAAAAATATAGTCACATTTTTATCAGTAAATGTCAATAGGGTTAAAAAAAGAGCTCAAGAAATATTTAATTATGCTGCTTTAAAGCGGTCCTTCACTCTGAATAAGACCCTATCTTATATGTTTGCCACACCCTGTACATACAGATTGCTCACATTAAAAATCATCCCACCTGCATCTACTGCATGTTATGAGCCTTTAAACATCCAAGATGGTGGCTCATGGAACATCAGGCATCCTGCAAACAGGAAGTGCCTTCTGACTGTGCTGCTCTGCATTCTGGGATTGATTACCTTTTCCTGATCCCAGCTCTGCTCTGTCTTAGCAAAGCACAGCTATAACCCACCCCCCTATACTTTATCCCACTCTCCTCTCCTCAGTAAGTGTGATGCTTCTGAGTCAAGATTGTGGCGCCCGTATCCTAAAGTCCTGAACAGAGTTGCAGCCCAGTGGGTGAAAGAATAATAAGTAAGTGACTTAAAACGAATTTTAGATGCTGGGGAATCGTGGACCAACACCCACAAAAACAACTTTGCTTTAAACAAACAAACATAAAAAGACACGTTTTGATGATCCTGGCAGCCCTCTGTCCCTCGCAGTGTCTGCTTTCTAGAATCACCTTCGCCGGAAGTCCCGCCCTCCAGCGCTTGTCCATGTCCTTTGACTGGTATGCACGTCTAAACAGTGCAGATTCCAGTCTCCAGGGATCGCGTGATTTCAGTTTCAGGAGTGATGTCATCATGGTGGGCGTGGCCTGTCTTGCAGTCACTCCCTCCGCCTTTCAGCCTTTCCTCGCGCGCTCCTGTAAAGATAAAAAAAAAGCGCGCATGCGCAGTAGCGCCGCTTAGGTAAAGTGAAGCTCCGCTTGCATCGGGAGCGGGAGGCACTTCACTTTAACGCGGCGCTACAGCGCATGCGCGAGATTTACAAGAGGAAGAGGTCAAATGATCTCTTAGATGGCGGTATGAAACAGAAAAAGACACGACGCCGTGCAGGATCATCAAAGGTAAGTTTTTTTTTTATCATTTTGGTTAACGGGTCCTGGGGCATGGCATGGATTATTACTCGAAGGAAAAAAAAAAACGTCAGGGTGTTGGTCCACTTTAAGGGTTTGGGCTTTTCAATAAATCATGGTGAAGGTCCGGTTTAAATGATCAGTAATTGTCTTCCTGCTTCCTCCCATTTCCAGGGCTGATCATTTTCCAGTGGTGTAACTAAATGTGACCAGGCCCTGGTGCAAACATTGAATTGGGCTTTGTCAGGGCTCCTACTTCAACCACTTTCCTGTCACTACACAAAAAACTCCCCACTCCAAGCACAACTCACAACAAAAAAAATAGTTTTAATCTTAGTAGACAAACCTATTACACATATATTGTTAAAAACATACATTCCAGCACAACAAGTGACAATAAACAATATTAGGGCATGCTAAAACTAATCACACTAGTAAAAAGTTATTTAATCTCAAAGTGTAAATGCAAGGTCCAAATGCAAAGTGCAAACTCAATAGGGTCGATCCATGAATGAATTTGCACACATTTTTTGCAGCACTCAGGCTTCTGTCTGATTTATGATCTTCAAAATGGGATGTGTATTTGATTTTGCACCAGTTTGCACACTAGCGCTTGCCAATGCACAAATTTGCACCTGAAATTTTCCACTACCACCATTTTGACACACAAAACTGTTTCTGGCGCCTGATTTATGATTTATAGGGCAGAAAAGTGTGAGCAAATGTGACGATCTTTGAAGAGTGAATTTCCTCCAGCAAATAGGTGGAGGAAACTGCCAATTCCAATAAGTAACAGGCTTATTTCATTCCAAAAACACATGCCAGCAGCGTCCTGCATGTTTCTGAACAATGAAAGTGTCAGCCGCAAGTTCGTTTTAGGGATTAAACTCTTTTTGTTTCTTGTAAAAAAAAAAGCTAAAAAGTTTTCAAAATCAATATCAAAATCAACAATATATTGAGCCCCAAAGTTTAGCAAAAAAAAAAATATAGCTAAATTATTAAGAATTAAAATGCGAACCAAACAGTGGAGGAGGGGTTAAAGAGAACATCTGGGTCAAAAAATTGAACCAAAAAATGTTAAGGGTTAACTGGAATCAGAATAACCCCCCAAAAAATGGAGAACACAGGTTGTCCAGAGAATACACTCCAAAATGGGGGAAACACAGCAGCTGGAGAGATCAAATGGCTATGAAGAAACAGTAGGGGAGAAGGAAAGGGGAGAAACATGGGGGACCGCCATTGGGAGCAGGTAAGCGCTTAGCTGGCCAAATGGAAGAAATTGACAACATGAGCCAATTTGCACTTCTCCCGCACACTTACTATTTGGTGTGCTTAACACGTGCACTTGGCATGCATACCCAACCATGACTCATGTGCCTAAGCATGCGGAATCGTTTGCAATTCCACGCGTTCTGTTCCCTGGAAGAGAATGGGCCTATACTCTCCATGGCAGCAATGTGCCAAGGACAGCCCTTGTCCACAGGGTCTCTAAACTAACCTAATCCACCCTCTCTTGCCATCAGTGTACCCTACAATATAGAGATATTCCTCTTATCCTTGTGGAGCTCCATCATGGGGGACAGTTGGGTGGCAGTCGAGCAACTTCCATTAAGAAAAATGCTTTATTGCAGTGCACAGCAGCAATCAAGGTTTCCCAAGGATTCTCAAATCAGGAAGCCCCCAGGGTGATTATTAAAAAAGGACCTACAATTATAATTGAAGGTACACTTTAAAGCATGCTGATGACAAAATCTGACCTACTGAAAAGCAGTGCAGTCATAAAATTACTACCTATGTTTTCGTTTATTTGAGGGCCTCACTCCCATGGCAAACTGTCAGATAGTAAATCAAACTGCTTTATAACTGCTGTGTGAGACACAGACAGCAGCTAAATAGGCAGGGAGTGCCTCAATATGGTCCTAGTAAGTTGTCGCAGGTATTTGGAGCCATGCTGACTGCAGTCCATACCACAGCTGCAGGGGAAATAGGGAAAGATCCATAGAGTAAATATCACAATCGAGCTGGTCCCACAGATGCTTAGAGGCCGATTCATCAATAGCGCCAGGTAGCGACAGATGAGCGACTGTAGCGTGATTTTTTCAGCGCCAGCCAGTATTCGCTGTGCTTGGCCGGCGTTAGCTTGATGACAGCGACTCAGTCGGTGTGCGGTAATGTTGAATACTGGCTGGGGGGTCGCTGTTTCACAGGTCCAGCGTTGTATGTGAGCGCCTGACAACGAATGGCCAGAGCGAACGGCTAGCTTCATATTCATCAAAAAATCACGCTCCGAATGTGCTGTCGCTGTCCATTCCTTGTTTAAACCCCAGAGCGCTGGCGGCGATCTGTATTAACTAGTTTTTAACCCCTAAACAACCATATTTTTTGAATGTAACATTATACATGTTTTTAGAATCATTTTGTTATATGAATACATTAATCTCAGACCTGTTTGATCAATTCTGCACATATTTTTTTTTTTTTTTTTTTTGACTTAAAAATAAATCCTAACATTGCAGAAGTGTTCTCCGATTTTTTGACATTAAAAAAATTTAAAAAAAAATTAATACCAATTAATCATGAATTATTATAGATTGCTCCATTGAAATGCATTGGACATCGCCAGGGAGCGACAGCTCATACCTGGCGCTGTGAGGGAATTTGCAGCGGCGCTGTTCGGTCCAGGCGGCTTCATGATGAATGCCGCGCTAGCCGTCGCTCTCGCCGGCGCTAGCCTCATTTTGCTTGATAAATGCGTCATTGTGACCGCCGCGGGCGTACTTGAGTCAGTAGTCGCCGTTAGCTGCCGCTACCTGGCGCTCGTCAGACACTACCTGGCGCTATCGCTTGATGAATAAGGGCATTAATCAAGTATTAGGTAATGCTGAGGAATTAGGAGGCCAGCAAAATACTTGATAGTCTTGGCCATGCACTTCCAATGTTGGACATGCCTTGCCATGTGACATGGTCACCTTGTCTTGCTGGAAAATCCCATCCCCCCCCCCTCTCCAGGGAAGACAGTCAGCATGTTTGGATGTGTGATCTGTAAGGAAAATTCATACCTAAATCAGAGGGGTTTGCACATGGATCTTTGGCTCAGAGAATGTCTTTCCTCAGACCCTAATGCTGCCACCACCAGCCTGTGTTTTTCCAGAAATGGGTGTAGGGTATTTGTTCTCTGAAGTTTTGCACCTGTTCGATGAACCAGAATGCAGTGGCGGACTGGGACCAAAAATCAGCCCCCGCATTTGTCCAGGTCTCCCCATGGCCAGTGTGCCCCTGCAAGAATGTGACTCATCAGAGGCAACCCCTTGCCAATTCCATTGCTGCAAATGCGGGTGTAATTCATTAGCAGATAATCTGGAACTAAGTTTCCCCTGTTACAGTAATATTTGTGCTGCCATCTTAGACTTAAAGTGGACCAACACCCAGGATTTTGACTATCCTGGGTCTTGGTCCACTTCGGTGCCCCGCTGTGTGAAACCCCCCCGAACCCCCCGAACTCACCTCTCCCCGCGCCGACAGACAAGCCGCGGACAAGCGGCTCCTCCGCCGCCGCCTCCCGCGCGTCCCTCTTGACGCGCGCGTGCCCGCGCCGGCCATTCACAGACGGCCGGCGCGGGCACGTCTAGAGGGGCGCGAGGGAGGCGGCGGCGGCTGGCCGCCGCCGAAACTAAGGTAAGGAGTTTGGGGTGTTTGGGGGGGTTTCACCCCGCGGGACATCCCGATCTCGGATGTCCCGCGGGGAGGTGATCTTATAGATTCCCGGGCCGATCACCGGTGGGTGTTGGTCCACTTTAATACTAACCAATGTACCAGAGAAATAACACATGTACAGGTTGGGGGAAACCTTGGAAACAGTGATCATAATATTAATTTCTACTTAACTGTCGCTATGATTCCTTATCAAGGAGCCACAAAAAGGAGGACTTCAGGAAGGCAAAATTTGACCAGCTCAGAGATGTCTTAAACCTCAATGACTGGGAAAATGTCCTCAAAAACAAAAGCACAGACACCAAATGGGATACTTCTAAATACATTCTTAATACGCAATGCAATAGATATATACCTCACAGATATAAAAAGGGTAGAAACAAGAGTGAACCTATGTGGCTAAACAAAGGGGTTAAGGGAGAATGAATACCAAAAACAGGGCATTTAAACATTTAGAGGAGAAAGGCACTGTGGAAGTGTTAGAAAATTATAAAGAAATAAACAATGTAAACAACAGATAAGAGCAGCAAAGCTGGAGACGGAAAGACGGATTGCCAAAGAGAGTAAAACAAACCCCAAAATGTTCTACATCTATGTAAACAGTAAAGGATACAAACCTGAAAGTGTGCCCCCCCCTGTAAAGCAAGGAGGGGGCAACTGCAGAAAAAAACTCTTCTTTGCTTCCATATTCACAGAAGAACAAAATATGTCATGCCATGTGAAATGCGGAGAGATAACGCAAACTCCTCATTAAAGAAAAAAGTTTGGCACCACCTTAAACAAATTAAAATAGACAATCCCCAGGACCAGATGACATTCATCCCCATGTGTTAAGGAAATTGTATACAGTAATAGACAAGCCACTATTTTTAATATTTAAACATTCCATAATGTTGGGCACTGTTCCACAGGATTGGAACGTAGCAAATGTGGTGCCAGTATTCAAAAAGGGGTCTAAAAGGGAACCTGGGAACTACAGGCCGATAAGTTCTGTGGTGGCCAAGCTTTTTGAAGGCTTTCTAAGAGATGACATCATGAAGTATCTCTGTGAAGGTGCTTATTACTCCTTATCAGGATATTATATATCTTTTTTAAAGCATTTGATACTGTGCTTACCAGACTGGTACTAAAGACTGGTACTAAAGATGAGAATGCTTTGACTGGGGAAATGTGTGTGTACATGGGTAAGTAATTTGCTTAATAGGTCACCATTACTAGCGGAGTACCACAGGGGTCAGTGCTGGGCCCAATTTAATATACATATATTAATGATATAGGTAAGGTAGGGTAGGTAATGTGTAGGTTTAACGGTGAAATCTCAATATTTGCAGATGATACTAAGCTGAGGATAGTTATTAACGGAAAAGAGGCTAACATGCAGCTACAAACTGATTTAGATAAATTAAAGGTTTGGACAGAAAAATGGCAAATGAAGTTTAATACAAGTTATGCACATGGGCAGGAGAAATTGGTGCCATAATAACACACAAAATAAGGAAACGCTGGGTAAAACAACAATGAAGACCTAGGGGTTTTAGTAAATAATAAACTAAACCGTAGTGAACAATGTCAGGCAGCAGTTGTTAAGGCAAACAAGATCATGGGGTGCATCAAGAGGAGCACATGTGCCCATGACCAGAGCATCATTTTACCCCTGTATAAGGCACTGGTTAGACCCCATATAAAATATTGTATACAGTTCTGGGCACCCTTGCATAAGAAAGACATATCAGAACTTCAGCGCGTTGAAAGGCGAGCCACTAAATTAATAAATGGAATGATGGAACTAGAGTACCCTGAAAGATTGTCAAAGTTGGGTTTATTTTGTTTGGAAAAGAGACACCTAAGGTGCGACCTACTAACTTTACTGTAAGAGCTGTGAGGCTATGGAACTCTCTGCCCGATTAAGCAGTCATGAAGAATACACTAAAAGAGTTCAAAAGTGGCTTGGATGTATTCCTTGAATGTAATAACATTACCAGCTATGGCTACTAGACCACTACTAAACAGGCTGAACTGGATGGACTAAAGTGTTTTTTTCAGCCATACATACTATGTTACTATTCTGTAAATTTGTTTAAAGCTTCCATTGATTTGATTGACATTGTATGTATTATCTCCATACAATGCTATTGTAGATGTCTCCATCTAGTGACACTTGTCTTGTCTAGTGGCACTTGTCATGTATGACTCTTTCCTTCTGAGCATGTGCAGTTTACTCATTTGCCATTCAGACCACCATACTCCCATCATCTTTAGAGGTCTATACTACAGCCCTTCTCTGTCTTAGCAGCCATTTTCCTCAGAGCTTTAGATCCATGTGGTCACCCTGGAGCATTGGCTGTCATCCACATGTTTAACCCTCTCATAGTACAGCTGGTTTACTATACTCGTACTGGCTGCTATGTGGACCTATTTTGCTGTGCTAAAAGATAGCAGGTATATTTCAGCCCCCCCCCCCCCCCCCCGCCCTTGCAATCTGCCATGCAGCCTGCATTTTAGCACTTGTTAAAGCTTGTTCTGTTATATAACTAGGATCACCGACTGTATGCTGTCCATTGATTATGATTTTGATTACCATAGTGTACCCTGTACTGAACTTTATTTCTTTTGTTCCCATAGTTTTCACTTCACTTACCTATATTTCACCACATCCGCAGATGGGAAATTCAGAAAATCTGCAGATTCAGTATTAATGCCACCCTGTTCCCAAATGCCAATAATAATCCCTTTTTGGAACTAAATGTACCATTTTACCCAGCACAGCAAGAAGGCTATGGGTGCAGAAAGCATATTACAAACTTTCTATAGCCAACAAGCCAGCTTTTGGCACATGACATCTATCATGAGCTACAAGCTGCCACTGTCAGAACTAGGAAATGGTCATAATAATGTTACTCTACTGTGTAAATGATGATATAGGAACTGCAGTCTGTAACTGTCACCCTGAGCCTGTCTGAGGACTTTTACAAGCATGTTATTAAGTGTATGCTTCATAATGGCACTAGCAATATATCGGTATGTCCTTTGCAAATATTTTATATTTTAATTCAGATTAAAATTGAAGCTTACCTTCAGTTATTTTTTATTTGACACTGTATAATGGTGTCCCTCTATGTTCACATTTTTAGGAACCCCTGCCAAAAACAGTTATGAAATGAGGCCTGTGGCACACCAGCTGCTGCTCTTTAATTGGTAATATGTCTCAGTTCTGGAGTTTGTATTAACTATGTATCTATTTAAATTCAGTTGTATTTAATAAAACAGTGTTGCTTATTACTAAGAGGACCTATGTTTACTTTGGATTATTAAATGTTACATAGAAAATAGCTATGGCAATGCACCTTGCCCTGCTTTGTACATTCAGTGTATTTTACTTTTTGCTTTTGGAAAGCAAAACATTTTATCCGACTGATCTTGTCTGTCAAGAATTGATTAAAATAATCTTTAAGAGACCTTCCAGGCAGATAGAACAAAACCAATGTCCTGAATCGTACAGGTCCATTCCCCGTGCACCGGCAGAATAGAAGGCAAGTGGGTGCCCTCATCAGTCACAGGGCGGGCCGGGTGTCTGTGTGTGCAGGCGCTGCGGAGAAGGTGGCAGATACAGCTGCTTCTGCCACTTCTTCTCCGCGGCACCAGCACACACAGAGTGAACACCTGGCTCGGTACAGCAGTGGGCATTGCCGATGCTTGAGCGTCGAACACACACACCGCTGTATGAAGCCGGGTGTCTGTGTGTGCTGGCGCCGCGGAGAAGAAGCAGCGGGGACTGCGTAAGCGGTGGAGGCAGGTGTATCTGCCGCTTGTGCTGTCCCCGCCACTTCTTCTCCATGGCGCCAGCACACACAGACACCTGGCTTCATATAGTGGTGGGCAACGCTCGAACATCGGCCGCGCCCACCACTGTTCTGAGCAGTGTCTGTGTGTGCAGTCGGCGGCTGACAGCAGGAAGGATGGAAAGGTGAGTTTCCATTCCATAATGCATGCAATATAGCCAAATTCCAGAAACAATGCCAAAGATGTCATCAAGTCCATATATAACACAGTCCATGTGAGCTCCAACGCTTCGGGGGTATATGGTTCCCCTTCATCAGCGAGAACTGTCAAACCGTGCTATATGTGAAAGCCCAAAATATAATGAGTAGGGTTAGAGATTCAAAAATTCCCGCCTGACGTCAGTGGGTTAGTAAATACATAAAAAATGCGAACCCATAATGAGGTATAGACTGAGATTGTAAATAGGCAAAGGCCATTTGAAAATGAAAATAAAATAAATCAATATACTTACCTACATCCACTGAGGCTCCGTAGTGAAACTGGAGCCCCTCCACCGCCAGCTACGCTCGGTGGGTGGCGTGTTCCCCGAGAGACACAGAGAGGGAGAATGACAGCCGGGCGCTGTAGCCTACAGGCTGAAGGCTATGGGCAGGTGCGTCTTTTAGTGTGAAAAATACGGTACATTTGTGCAAACATGTGATTATATTATTAAATTGCGATTAGTAATATTAAATTATATAATATAATATATGTGTTCTGGAGGTAAACACTGCTTATAATCTATAAAGAATAAAATCTTCAGTCAATACATCTACAAATAAATGTCTGTACGTGGTAACAGGACAGGAAATTGTGACACTACCAAAGGGACCATAATAAAATTACATCTGCATATATTATGTTTCAGTTACAAAAACACTCTGGTTCTGATTTAATGGTTCACCTGTGACAAATACTTTAGTAGCATGCATGCAGATAAAGCCTTTCCTTCATGTTCACAAACAAATTAAATGGGCGCCAGATGCTTTTAATAATGTAATAGGTTAGAGACACCACAGAGCATTGATGCCATACACTTCACATGAAGCTGTGGCAGCGCAACAAGTGTACTCTTACTCTAAAAATGATTGCAGATGTATCCAATTATAAATGATCACAGACATAGACGACTAAGAGTTTTGCTAAACTTTTCGAGCAGGGGCCTCATTTGCCAAAACCCCAGAATTATCTGGCTTTAATACTGGTAAACATAAATATGCATTACAAACAAAAAACTCTAAAATAATAATAATTCAGTAAGCCCTTTGCAGCAACTGTGCTAACCTGAGTATCCCTGTCATTAAAGGGACAGTCCAGGCAATGATAAGAATTAAGCTGCAGGGAGCTCACCTGACACCTGTCCCATGTGCTGCTCCTCTATTCTCTGTAGTACGCTGTAAATGCTGCAGCTGGTCTCATTTCCCTTCCATTTTCCATGATCACACTCCATATGTGCACAGCTGCTCCTGTCCCTCAGTGCGCAAGTGCGACCACTGTGGCTTGCCGGTCTTGCTCAAGCTGGCACTACTGAGGAACAGGGATGGCTGTGTAATCACATTTGGAGGTGGTCATGGAAGAATGGAATAAAAAGGCACAGCAAACGCTGGAGCCCTACTACAGAATCTGTACTGTGCAGCAGGAAATGGAGGAGAGAAAAAATACCATTTTGTGAGTACTCACCTGTAAAATGAGCATTATGAGTATGTCACACACCCTGCTTCCAAATATTCATGACACTTGGGAAACCGGCCTGTAGAGGGCGATCTTGCAGAGATGACATGAAAAAAAAAGGAGCCCCTCCCGGTCCATAAGTACCCGGGACCTCCCACCATTCCCCAGTATAAGATAGCAGTGAGGAACCAGGAGGAGCCAATTATATTGTATAATCAAAAAGAGAAAAATAAGATTCACCATACAAAGGATCCCAGAACAAAAAGGGCGGGGGAACCGGGGTGTGTGACATACTCGTAATACCCATTTTACAGGTGAGTACTCACAAAATGGTATTATTCCTAGTATGTCACACACCCCGCTTCCAAATATTCATGACTCTTGGGAGATCCAATAGCTGTGTCTATAAAGGGTGGGGATCCCACCAAGGAAATAATGCATAACTACTGCAGCTTGCAGAATTTTGCGGCCAAAAGCAGCATCCGCTGAGGCCCGCACATCAACCTTGTAAAACTTAGAAAAAGTATGCACAGAAGACCAAGTTGCAGCCTTGCAAACTTGTTCAACAGAAGCCTGGTGCGGAAAAGCCCAAGAAGCCCCAACAGCACAAGTAGAATGAGCAGTGACCCGAAAAGGGGGAACTTTCCCCTTAGCAGAATAGGCCCCAATAATGGTCTGACGTATCCATTTACTAATGGAGGACTTGGCAGGTGCCAAACCCCTCCTAGGCCCGGAGGGCACCACAAAAAAGGCATCCGTCTTAAGGAAGGCCGAAGTAGTCACCAAATAATATTTAACGCAACAAACTACATCCAAAGAATGTAAAACCCTTTCCCTGTCATTACTAGGCTTAGGACACAAGGAAGGAAGAACAATGTCCTGGTTTAGATGAAAGGCCGAAACCACTTTAGGAAGGAAATCCGGTTTAAAACGGAAAACCACCTTGTCCTGATGCCTCTCAAAATAAGGGGCCTGAATGGACAAGGCCGCCAACTCTGAAACCCGGCGGACAGAGGTAATAGCCACCAAAAAGGCAATCTTCTGAGTAAGAATAGGAAGAGGAATATCCTGCAACGGCTCAAAAGGAGGAGCCTGCATAGCAGAAAAAGTTTAGGAAAAAGAAGTTTAGGTCCCACACTGGAAGCAAAGGCTTTCTAGGAGGCTGCACATGCGTGACCCCCTGGAAAAAGGTCTTGACCAAAGGATGAAGAGCAAATGACCTTTGAAAGAAAATAGCCAAGGCAGAGACCTGCCCTTTCAAAGTATTAATCTGGAACCCCATATCCAGACCACGTTGCAGAAACTCCAAAATTCTAGGAATTGAAAAAACCCTGCAAGACAAGGCCCTAGTCTCACACCAATCAATATAGGACCTCCAAGTCCAGTAGTAGATGACAGAGGAAGACTTCTTCCTAGCTCTAACAAAAGTCTGAATCACCGCATCAGAAAGACCCTCTGCTTTTAAGATGGAGATTTCAGCAGCCACGCCGTCAAAGCCAGCGTTTGTAAACTGGGGTAACGAAGTTGACCCTGGGTGATGAGATCTGGAAGAAGAAGCAGATGGAACTGATCCACTGCCAGCCTTACGACGTCTGCAAACCAGACGTCTTGGCCACCTTGGAGCCACCAGAATTGCTGGCGCCCCTACCAGTGCTAACTTGCGCACCACCTTGCCTATCATGGAGAAGGGGGGAAATAGGTACAGGAACCCCAGATCCTCCCAGGTCAGAGACATGGCATCCACTGCTACTGCCAGAGGATCCTGAGATAGAGACACAAAAGCCAGAAGCTTGTGGTTGTGATGAGAAGCAAAAAGATCCAACTCCGGAGTCCCCCACTTGCGACAAAGGAACCGAAAAATCCTGGGATTGAGAGACCATTCTCCCCGGCGAGAGCATCCTCTGCTCAAGGAGTCCACCTCCATGTTCTCTACTCCCGGAATGTAGACTGCCGAGATGAAAGGAACATTGATCTCTGCCCAATGAAGGATCAAAGAGACCTCCCGGAGGGCACCCCAACTGCGAGTCCCTCCCTGGTGATTGATGTTTGCGACCGCTGTTCGGTTGTCTGACCGGATCTGAACCGGCAGTCCCTGTAAAAGATGAGTTAATTGAAATAGAACCAAACGAATGGCCCGTAGCTCCAATATATTGATTGGAGAGTGAGCCTCCTGAGGCCCTCACAATCCCTGGAACTGATGTTCCCTCCAGAAGCCCCCCCAGCCCATCAGGCTGGCATCCGTGGTGACCAATTCCCAACAAGGAGTCAGAAATGACCTGCCCTTCTTGAGATTGCTCGATAATAGCCACCACTGAAGGGACTGCAGGACGTGGGGAGACAACAGACAAACATGATCCAATGATAGCGGACACTTGTCCCACTTCGCTAGGAGGTGGAGCTGAAGCGTCCTCATGTGAAACTGGGCAAAAGGGACTGCCTTGAAAGCGGCAACCATCAATCCTACCATCCCCAGCCGGATAGACTGATGAGGGTTGGATAGAAAAAGACGAATCAAATCTTGAATCAGAAGAATCTTGGACTGAGGAAGAAACTTCCTGGCCTGAAGGGTATCCAGAATCAAGCCCAAAAACGGAATCTCCCTGGACGGGGAGAGAGAGGATTTTGAATGGTTGATCACCCAACCGAACCTCTCTAGCGTAGACACCACCGTCCTGGTGTCTAATTCCGCTTGACTGAGGGAAGAGGCAGTGATGAGAAGATCGTCCAGAAATGGAACAATGCGAATGCCCTGGACTCTGAGTACAGCCATCACTCCTGCCAGCATCTTGGTAAACACTCTTGGAGCCGAAGTAAGGCCAAAAGGAAGGGTCACAAACTGAAAATGCTGGTCTTCTACTGTGAACCTGAGAAATCTTTGGTGAGCCGGGAAAATCAGAATGTGCAGATAAGCATCTTTGATGTCTATGGATGTCATGAAGTCCCCCTGACGGAGAGCATCGACTGTTGAGCGAAATGATTCCATGCGGAACCTTCTGAAGCGGATATAACAATTGAGACGCTTTAGATCTAGAATAGGCTGAGCAGAGCCATCCTTCTTGGGCACCGTAAATAGGTTGGAATAAAATCCCGAGCCCCTTTCCGCTCGAGGCACTGGGCAGATGACAGCCATGCTTAACATATTCGCCACTGCCACCCGGAGCCCCTGAGCGACCACCGGATCCGAGGGCATCCGGGACCTGAAAAATCTGGGAGGAGGCCGGAACTCGAATTCCAGCTTGTAACCGGAAGACACTACTTCCAGAATCCAATTGTCTGATACCTCTTGGACCCAGACCTGGAAGAAGAACCGCAGCCGTCCCCCCACCCGCAAGGGTGAGGGCGTCTCCTCATTGCTGGGCTGGCTTGGAAGCAGATTTAGGCTTGGACCCCCAGCTCTGACTAGGACGGCCAGGTCCCTTTCCTCTATTCCATGCAATCCCCCTGGGGACTGAAAAGGTCGACCTCCTACCAGTTCTGGACCCACGAAAGGAAGGGTTAAAGGCCGTCCCCCGGACGGAACAACGTTGTCTCTTACGCTGAGGTAATTTCCCTCCTTTTGTGACCGAATCCAACCAAAGAGGCGCAATCCCACAAAAGGAAGCGCTGTAAGCGATTTCTTGGCCACAATATCAGCCTCCCACTGATGTAACCATACCAACCGCCGAATAGCCACCAACAAGGTGGAAGTTCTACTGCACATGACCATAGTATCATCTAATGCAGAAAGCACAAAAGATGCAAACAACTCGCACCGCTTGAGAGCGGCCAACTCATCAGAAGCCGGATAAAACCCTGTGGTCCCTAAGGTCCCTAATAACAGACCTAACAGCCACCGCCATAAGTGCCGAAGCACCAACAGGCCGCAAGGCCGAGCCCACACTAGCAAAAATGTGGCACGCCATTTGATCAATACGCTTGTCCTCTCCATCCTTAAGAGGAGTGGAATCAGGAGAATGTAAAACAGAAGAATTGGATAAACTGAGCACAGGGGCGTCCATTTTTTAGGAGGGGACGACCAGCGCTTAACTGCGTCCACTGGAAAGGGATATTTTTTTATCCCAGCTCAGAGGAACACCAGGAAGCCGAGCAGGCTTCTTCCATTCTTTAAGAATAATATCCTCAAAATGTTTCTGGTTAGGAAATTCTAAACGAGGCTTGGAGGCTCCAAAGATCTCCCCTTTTTGAGGAAGAACTGGTTCTGGGGGAGAGATTGACAAAACCTCAAATAAGTGAGCAAGAACCTTTGGGGTGTCCAAAACATCCCCCCTCACCTTGCTCAACATCAGTACCCACAAATTGCTGATCATCAGAAATGTCAGACTCCTCAAACAATTCCCCTTCCTCAAGTGGAGAATAGTCAGACCAGTCAAGCAACTCGTAATTATCAAACTCACTCGCCGGAACAGCAGGAGTCAAATGTTTTCTTTTAGCTGAGGCCTTCCTGCCCACAGTGCTAGAAATATATTTTTTAATGTGAGCCAATCTGGCACAAACATCAGCATGCGAGTCTCCACCTGTGACAACATCACTAGGGGTGCGGATAAGACACGGCGGGGTAGGAAAAGAGGCAGGGCCCGCAGACCCTGAAGCTTGGGCCCCTGTCTGCTGTGTTATAGTCAACTGAGCATAAGGAATGCAAAGAAACGCATTATCCCCTATAAGGGATGCCCCACACCCCAAACACTGCCGGGTCTGTCCCGAGGGAACTGTAAGCCCAGTATCCTGAGATGCCTCCATATGGTGTTCTGCAAAATATACTTAGTTATTTATAGTCGCAAAGCTTAGGTGGGATTTACGCAATTAGCTACCCGGGATGCTCCTTAAAATCCCAGGTGGGAGGATTTAATCAATCAAGTATTAATAATAATAACCCCCCCCTAAAAGATAAGGGCCAAAGGACCGGGAGAAACCCCTTTTATAAAGGAATTCCACCTGGAAATGAGGAAAACATAATTAAAATATGCACCACGACTTTAATGAACATGACAGCAAAGCTAGTACTGATAATATCCCACAGCCAAAGCCAAAGGGTACTCACGTTACCATGCGAAACTGAAGCCCAGCGCGCACAGAGGAAGCGAAATTGAATCGCAAGAGGAAACGGAAATGATCCGTGTTAGTACTGACGCCAACTGGCCAGGCCCCCCTCCGCACGCAACCTGAGCGGAGCTAGGAAAACAAGGGGGGCGGGTCTGACACAGCACGCAAGCGTGCTCTGCATCCCACTAGAGGATTGTGACGACAAAGCGGGCCAGACCCTGACGCCGCGCGTCAGGCCCCGCCTACTTCCGGATCCACCACGCTGCCCGAAAATAAATGAGGGAAAACAAATTCCCTCCTCACACAAAAGCAGACTTCACAAAAGGTATGCACTAAAGCGCTGTCTGTTCACTTCCTATAACATTTCTCCTCTATCTTTTTCAAAAGATGCATAGACTCACCTCTAACATAATCCCCTTTTCCCAACGTAACCCCCCCTCTTCTCACCCCAAAAAGGGCCCAGGGGAACTAAAGGGGAGAAGTATAGGGAAAAGAGCACCAAACCAGCAAGGTATAAGGAAAATAAAAAGGGACGGGGCATCCCATGCCGGGGAACACCAACCCGGATACCGCCTTCCCTTTATTTAGGGTCTCACGGGGGAGTAAACTCCCATACACGCTCTAAGGCACATCTACCATTGCCCGAGCCCGCAGCCAAGGCTGGGAGGCATATAATAGCATAACAAACAAAAAAGTGGTTCAGGCAGAAATAGACAAAAAGGCCGGGAGTTACCCCGACTACCTGTAAGGAGGAGAGAGTCATCTTCTGACTTGCTTCGCCGATCTGCAGAGACGAATTACTGGGGAATGGTGGGAGGTCCCGGGTACTTATGGACCGGGAGGGGCTCCTTTTTTTTCATGTAATCTCTGCAAGATCGCCCTCTACAGGCCGGTTTCCCAAGCGTCATGAATATTTGGAAGCGGGCTGTGTGACATACTAGGAATATTAAACAGGCTTCCGGCAAGCTCCCTGCTGCCTTATTAGTATGATTGCCAGGGCTGTCGCTTTAACTCCTCCGTATCCATAAAGGTCAGTCTTTCTTGATAACCTTTTGCCCACATTTTCCCCCATGGTAAAACCATGTCCCAAAAGAAGAGAGTATGTTAACTGAAAAACATATAAGGACTTAGCAGGAAAATCAGTGGTGGTAACTTCACTGTAACTGAAGCAATAGTGCCCCAAAGAGATTGTGTCCCAATACAAGACAAATTAACAATAGTGTACTCACCATTTGTCACGTGCAGCTGATTGGTCCTAGTATGGCAATCGGCAACTCATCCAAAGCATACCGCGCCTGAACTCCATTCACCTGCAATTCCATGTCGGGCTCACATCCCTCCATCAGTCACAGGAGTGCTACCATACCGCCTCCCCTGCAATGAAGGGAGAGAGCGTGGCAGTGCTCCTGTGACTGATGGTGGGAGAGTGAGCTTGCCACACTGTTCAGTGCCGGGGGAAAGCAGGATGCAAAAGGTAAAGCAATTCTGTGAGTTCTCACCTGTAGAATTGTTTTTGTTCTTGCATGGCACGGCCTGCTTCGGTATTCATAACAGGTGGGTTATTCCGCCACAAGGTGGCGCAGTGGCACTGCAGAAAGCTGTGGCATCTACCGGCCCCCTATAAAAATGGGATTAACCATAGAGTTCCCAGCGTAGACAAGCAGTGAGACAAGAAGCCGGGAGAGAATAAAGGTAAAAAATGTAAAAAAGGTAAAAAACCCCAATTAACTTGGAACAATCACCATAAAGAGGCAACCAAAAATAACGATAACAAGGGTGGGTCGAAGCAGGCCGTGCCATGCAAGAACAAAAACAATTCTACAGGTGAGTACTCACAGAATTGCTTTTTTCTTTATTGCATGGCACGGCCTGCTTCGGTATTCATAACACTTGGGACATCCAAAAGCAGTGTCCAAAAGTAGGGTGGGATCGCCAATGAGTAACAGCCGGCATTTCAAGTCACTACCGCCTGAAGCACCTTGCGGCCAAAAACGGCATCAGCAGAGGCCTTAACATCAACCTTGTAAAACTTGGAAAAAGTATGAACAGAAGACCAAGTAGCGGCCTTGCAAACTTGTTCAACAGAAGCTTGGTGCTGAAAAGCCCAAGAAGCACCAATAGCACGAGTGGAATGAGCAGTAATTCTAAAGGGACGTTCCTTCCCCTTAGCAGAATAGGCTTGAACCACCGCCTGACGGATCCACTTGCTGATAGTGGATTTAGCCTGAGGCAAACCCTTCCTAGGTCCAGAAGTGAGAACAGAAAGAGCATCAGATTTCCTGAAAGGCTCAGTAGCGACCAAATAAAACTTCAGAGCCCTGGCCACGTCCAGAGAATGCAGTGTCCGCTCCTTGGAATTAGCAGGATTAGGACACAATGAAGGCAAGACAATGTCCCCATTGAGATGAAAGGCAGATACCAACTTAGGCAAGAAATCTGGCTTAAGCCGAAACACCACCTTATCCTGATGCCTCTCAAAATAAGGAGGTTTGATGGAAAGCGCAGCCAGCTCTGAAACTCGCCTTACAGAAGTGATAGCCACCAAAAAGGCTACCTTAAAGTGGACCAACACCCATGGGTGATCGGCCCGGGAATCTTATAGATCACCCCCCACCCCGCGGGACATCCGAGATCGGGATGTCCCGCGGGGTGAAACCCCCCCCAAACACCCCAACTCGCCGCCTCCCTCGCGCCCCTGTAGGCGTGCGCGCCTCCGCACCGGCCGTCTGCGAATGGCCGGCGCGGGGGCGCGCGCATTCAAAGTGACGCGAGGGAGGCGGCGGCGGCCGCCGCCGCTTAAAGGTTCAAGATCTAACCTTGTACGTCGGCGCTGGGAGCGGGGAGAGGTGAGTTGTTCGGGGGGTTCGGGGGGGTTTCACACAGCGGGGCACCCCGATCGGGGGTGCCCCACCGAAGTGGACCAAGACCCAGGATAGTCAAAATCCTGGGTGTTGGTCCACTTTAAGAGTCAGAATGGGCAAAGCAGCCCCACGGATAGGCTCAAAGGGAGGACCCTGCAGAGCAGACAACACCAGATTCAAGTCCCAGACTGGTAGCATAGGCTTACGAGGAGGACGCACATGAGTAACACCCTGGAAAATAGTTTTTACCAACCTGTGGTTGGCAAAGTATCTTTGAAAAAAAATTGCCAGAGCTGAAACATGGCCTTTGAGGGTACTTAGTTGAAGGCCAGAGTCCAAACCATGTTGCAAAAATTCCAGAATCCTGTGAATGGAAAAAAAACCGACAGGGAAGAGACTTGGACTCACACCAGGCAATGAAAGCATGCCAGACCCTGTAATAGATAAAGGACGAGGACTTCCTCCTAGCCCGAATCATGGTATCCACAACAGTGGCAGGCAACCCCTTCTCTGGCAAGATGTAGGTTTCAGCAGCCAAGCTGTTAAAGCCAGCGTTTGTAAACTGGGATGGCGTAGCTGTCCCTGAGTGAGAAGATCTGAATCCCTGGGCAAGATGTACTGGTCTACTGCCAACTGCACGACATCTGCAAACCACACCCTTCTTGGCCAACAGGGGGCCACCAGGATGGCTGACACCCTCTCCTGTGCAATCTTGCGCATGACCCTGCCCAGTAGAGGGAACGGAGGGAACACATAGGGAAGCCAAAACTCCGTCCAAGGCATTGCCAGTGCATCCGTGGCGAAGGCCAGAGGATCCTGTGACAGGGAGACAAACCTGGAAAGTTTGTGATTGTGACGGGACGCAAACAGGTCCACATCCAGCTGACCCCAGCGGTGACACAGGGAGAGAAACACCTGGTAGTTGAGGGACCATTCCCCCAGACGAGACGTCCCCCTGCTGAGGGAGTCTGCCACCTGGTTCTCCACCACCGGAATCTATACCGCTGAGATGCAGGATACATTCTGTTCCGCCCAAGACAGTATCAGAGACACTTCTTTGTAGGCTCGCTTGCTCACTGAGTCCCTCCCTGATGGTTGATGTAGGCAACCGCCATCTGGTTGTCTGAGCGGATCTGAACAGCCCGACCCCGAGGTGTGTGGTCAGGTGGGACAGAACCAACCTGATCGCCCTCAGTTCCAGGACATTGATGGGAGCAACCCTGGAACTGTAGGGACTCCCAAAAGCCCCCCCAGCCCGTCAGACTGGCATCCGTGGTCACAGTCTCCCAGCACGGGGGCAGGAATGTCCTGCCCACCAGAAGATTCCTTGAGTCCAGCCATCACGAAAGGGACTGCCTGGCCAGAGGAGACAGAGCAAATTCCTGATCCCAAACTGACAAGAGGTGCAACTGAAGAGGTCTCATGTGAAACTGAGCAAAGGGGACCGCCTCGAAGCAGGACACCATCAGGCCCACTAACTGCATCCACAGACGGATGGAGGGATGAGGACACAAGAGCAAAGCTCATGCCTGCTTCTGAAGGCCCTCCACCTTCTGCTGAGGAAGGAACACCTTGACCTTAGAGGAATCCAGTGTCATGCCCAGAAAGGACCTCACCAAGGACGGGGACAGTGAAGACTTGGGAAAATTGATCACCCAGCCGAAGGACTCCAGAGTGGAGATCACTACCTAGGTGTCCTGTTCGGGCTGATGAAAGGACTGAGCCACAATGAGGATGTCGTCCAGGTAGGGAAGGATGCGAATGCCCCGGGTTCGCAGCAGAGCCATCTCTCCCGCCAGCACTTTGGTGAACACCTGAGGCGCCGAGGTGGTACTGAATGGTAAGGCCACAAACTGGTAATGCTGATCCTCCAGCACGAACCTCAGAAATCTCTGATGACCTGGGAAGATAGGCACATGAAGATAAGCATCCTTGATGTCCACGGTGGTCATGAAGTCGTCTGGGCGAAGGGTACCGACAGCAGAGCGTAGCGTCTCCATGCTAAAATGTTTGAATCTGACAAACTTGTTGAGACCCTTCAAGTCCAGGATGGGCCTCAGAGAGCCGTCCTTTTTGGGGACCGTGAAGAGATTGGAATAGTACCCCTGACCCTGTTCTTGATGGGGCACCGGACAAATGACCCCTGACTCCAGCAGGCATTGAACCGCCGAAAGTAACCCTTGAGCTGACAGGGGGTTTAAAGACATCCGGAATCTGATGAATCTTGGGGGTGGCAAGGCTGCAAACTCTATCTTGTAACCGGAGGAAACCACCTCCTGAATCCACCGGCCTGAAACGTGGAGCCTCCAGACGTGAGCAAAGAGCCGAAGCTGTCCCCCCACCCGGATGGGTGAGGGCACCCCCTCATGCCTGGGAGGCCTTGGAAGGAGGTTTGGGCTTGGAACCCCAGGAGAGACCGGGACGTCCACGGGATCTGCCACGGCCCCAAGAATCTCTGCGGCTACTTGAGAAGAGGGAGCCACAACCTCCTCTGGCAGAGCGAAGGGAGGGGAGGGAGACGGAGGCTCCCCCGAAAAGGCCGGGGCTGCCTCCTACGCTGAAGCAGCCTGCCGTCCTTGGCCAAAACATCAAGACACTCACCAAAGAGCCGCAGCCCCGCAAAGGAAAGCCCAGTGAGAGCCTTCTTAGCAGCAGCATCAGCTGCCCACTGACATAACCAAACAGAGCGGCGCATAGCCACCAAAAGTGCAGAGGCCCTAACGCCCAGCCTCACAGCATCACCCATGGCACTAAGGATAAATACAAGAAAATCAGAGAAAGCAAGAGGGCCCTATAATTCTCCCTCCTCCTACCAGCCATAGCGGAGATGCTTGAGCAGTTTCTTAAGGGCAATAGCAGTAATGGCAGCAGCCCAGGCTGCCCAGGCCAGTCCAGCCCCCACACAAGTAAAAGCATGGCAGGCCAGCTGATCCATACGCCGGACCTCGCTGTCCTTCAGAGTGGTAGTGTCAGGGGAAGGCATGACCGAAGTATTAGACAGGCCTAGCACGGGAGCGTCCACCTCAGGGGGACAAGACCAACGCTTTACTAGACCAGCAAGAAAGGGATACCTCTTATCCAATCCCTTGGGCACAGCGGGCAGCCTGTTAGGGCGTTCCCACTCCCTAAGCACCATAGAAGTGAAATGGCCCTGCTCAGGGAACTCCAGAAGCTGTTTACCAGGACGAAAAAGCTCACCCTGCTTTCTTTTAGCCACCTCAGGGAGAGCAATGTGCAAGATTTCAAAAATTTGTGACAGCAGATTGACAGTGTCCTCAGGGTACCATGATTCCCCCCCGGACGCAGACCCAGGGTCACTAATGCAACCCTCCTGCTGGTCCCCAGAGTCCTGAAACAGTTCCCCTTCCTCTAGGGAATAAAGTCCACCAGTGGCATCAAATTCCTCATACTCCTCAGTGGAGCGGGAGGGTGTGGAAGTCAGGTGCCGCTTCTTGCCAGAAGCCTTCCTAGGAATAGGCCCGGCAAGCTGCTTCTCAATGTTGGCCACACGAAGTGCCAGATCAGACTGTGACCCCCTGCTAGCATCCCCCTCACTGGGAGCTAATTGCAGCAGTGGGGGGGTAGGTGATGCTGAAGGGGGCGCAAAGCTGGGAAGCGATGCAGGCAAACCAAGCTGGAGCGCAAGGACACTTTGAGCGCACGCCACGCACACCCTGACACTGTCACTTACAGGGGATACCCCACACATGGCACACAGCCGGGATTGCCCTGAAGGACCCCCAAGCACGCTATCCCCAGAAGCCTCCATATGGTGATTAACACAGGCGCAATAGGCCAGCGCTGGGTAAAGGCTAATACAAAAGCCACCCAGATGCCCCCAGACCAGCAAAGGGTGGGGAGGGATGAGGGGGAGGAAGGAGTAGAGCCGGGAGAAACCACAACCCACTGGTATCCCGCCTGAAAGACATAAGTAAAAACGACACATGAGCATCCCGCAGCACATGCCCCATGAGACCAATTAAAAAAAACCCCAAGGACCAAGGACACCACAGGGTCACCAAGACACAGACCGCAGGATGAAGCGACACACCGGAGGAAACAGTGCTGCAGCCCGGAAGGGAGAAATCCAGACGCGCAGCTAATCCAAAATGGCGCAAGCAGAGGTACCTCGAGGGGCGGGCCGCAGGGGGATGACACGATACGCGTCATCCCCCGGCCCCCCCTTCCGCTGAAGAGCGTGAAAACGGCGCCCACGTGACCCCGCCGGCATGACATGTGTTTCTTGCAATGCTGCAACATGCACCAGTATAAAAAGAAAATTCTAAATGATATTTTACACCACTCCAATTTCTACCAATGTGGTATATTCTGGCAGATAGATCTTAATACATCAAGCCCTAAGACCCTGTAAGTCCATTTTAGGTTATCTGCCCCACAAAAGCTCCATGATAAAATGTCAGCACATTACCAAATTAAAAGTAAAGGGCATGCTGTTAGGTTGAGAGATTAGAGTTCTTTTTTTGAATGGAAACAATTGAAGTGAAATTTTCATTTAATGGAGCTTTCACAAATACTACATTTTCTGAGTAAATAGACAGCAGGCCGAAATAGACAGCTAAAGTTACAAAAGAAAGGTTATCCTTTGCTGTGCTTTCAGAAGTTTTTAGATCACATGTATCAAACTTAAACCGGACCTTCAGTATGATTTATTGAAAAAACCCAAACCCTTAATAACGATTCCCCAGCATCTAAAGTTAATATATTTTAGGTTTTTAGCCATTTACTTATTATTCTTTCCCCCACTGGGCTGCAACTCTGTTCAGGACTACGGGCGCCGCCATCTTGACTCAGAAGCATCACATTTACCGAGGAGGAGAGGAGAGTGGGATAAAGTACAGGGGGTGGGTTATAGCTGTGCTTTGCTCAGACAGAGCAGAGCTGGGATCACTAAAAGGTCAGCAATCTCAGAATGCAGAGCAGCACAGTCAGAAGGCACTTCCTGTTTGCAGGCTGCCTGATGTTCCATGAGCTGCCATCTTGTTTAAAGTCTGATAACATGCAGTATATGCAGGTAGGATGATTTTTAATGTGAGCAATCTGTATGTACAGGGGGTGGGAAACATATTAGGTAGACTCTTATTCAGGGTGAAGGACCGCTTTTAGGCCCAGGGGCTGGGTGTGGCCTGCCAAGCCTTTTTATGAGGCCCTCTGACAGGTGGCAGACACTGGTGGCTGGGTGCTACCCATTAATTTGGCCCAGTCACTCGCATCTGTGTGAGGTGCTGCCGAGTGGTGCATTGCTATGCTGCACTCCACTGTGGAGAAAATGACCACCTCTAATCCCAGGTGTAGTGCTTATAAAAGCATCTGGTATGTGCCTATTTAACATATTGTGGGCAACTGCTCTGTGTCTCTGTGCAACCAGCTCTCACCACATAAGGGGGGCCTTAACCCATCCAAACTAACCAACACAAAAGAGGGTACTATATCTGCTGCAGGGGTTCTTGCAAGTTATTGTCAGGAAGGGTGGGAAAATGATTTTAGTGTTGACCTGGGGAAATGATCTGCATCTGCATCTATCCTGGGCAAAATAATCCTGCATCTGTCCAGGACAAAATAATCCTACATCTGTCCTGGGCAAATTAATTCACTATCTGCATCTGTCCTTGGCAAAATAATTCAGCATCTGCATACCCTGGGCTATCCTGGGCAAAATATTTCACAACCTGTTTGCATCAGCACTGGGCAAAATAATTCGGGTATCTGTAACGATACATTTGAATGGTCGTGTTTGCATTTTGATGTTTGGTCTGTTGAAAGCAGAATGCTGATGTGGCCCTCGGTGAAAATGAGTTTGACACCCCTGTTTTAGAAAAGAGAGGTCCATACTAGCAACAGTGGAGGGCAGGTTCTGGGGATTTATTTATAGGCAGTAAGGCTACTTTCCTACTGTTTAACACATGTGCTCTAGGCAGACATCTCAATTGACTTGTTTTCCTGAACCTAAAGTGTTAAAATTTAGATGTGTTAAAAAAGTTATTTGTGTTATTTGGAAAAAAATTTCAGTATATGTTCTGTTCAGAGCTAAAAGCTGCAAAAACTAAAAAAAAAACAATAAATTAATTTAATCAGCATGAACAGGTGTTACAGACAAGAGTAATCTTAACACATATTTCTATGCCAACGTCAGGTCTCACACTGGGGTGTAGAACGCACGAAAGCCGACCAGTACATGTGGGTAGAGAGGATCTCTTATCTCACCTGCCATTTAGTTGAGTGCTACAGATGAGGTTGTTTATCTAAGAGGCAGGCGTCATTTTAGAGGTAATGAAATCTAAACATGCACATATATATGCTTGTAACAGAGAGCTTAGTGAAGCATGCAGTAGACACCACAGTTATGACAACCTGGCAACATAAACCCGCTGTGACTTTTCTTGAACATGTGAGACAGTATAGACACCAACAAGTGTTTGCTGATAGTACAGGGCTACATACATAATGGCAACAGTCCCACCACTACCCAACTGATTTAGGTTAGTTACAATTATGACTACAACACAACAGTGCACAACAGCAACTCTGTGAAAAAAGAAAATTGCACCTTGCTGCTTTCAGACATACAGCTGTTATGGAATGCATTGGCAGAGCTGTTTCTGCAATAGACTGCTTGTTACCACTTGACCCATTCTAAAACCCTGAAACGTCTGTAACAGAAGAGCACATAAGCCTCTAAAAAGATGGCTGCTTAGCATATTGTTATGTAAACCTCATGGTCTTCCTCCACCCCCTGCCAGCGCTGCTTACTTCCATGCTGGCTGTCATTAGAACCTTTATAGTTGGAACAGAGAGATAGAGATCGAATGTGGATCTGTATCTGTAGGTCATAACCAACCTGTACCTCAGAGTACCATCAGTGAATGTACCATCATAAGAATGTGCACAATGTTGTAAATGCATAAAGAGAATCCCCTCTTGGCCAGCCCTGGAGTCTAAATGTCTTTGTAATGCCACGCTGTGTGAGATCCCCACAACAACAAAACGCGTCAGGTGGTGGCATCAGTGGCAACCCTTGGGATTTTCAGGTTAGCTCGCAGACGGAAACATCTATCTACCTCCCTTCCTTTTCCATAGCAACTGTTTTGGTTCTGGATTATGGTGAGAGACATTTGGAGCTATCTGTATATTTTTTTACACGCTGGCATTTAACCCATGCTTGTGAGTGCATTTAGCTATTTTTGTAGTAAACGCTATTGCACTAGGCGCTTTTGCATGTAATTATCGCTGAGAACTTCTAGTAGTAATTATTTAATACTGGAAGGTCAGTTTGGATACCTATAAGTAGTGTTTTGAATATCATTTGGAACTAATGGCATCATTGTCCAGAATCCCTTTCAACAACTTGAATTTTGGAGAATTATATATGCCTTATCTCTAGATGTGTCTGATAAGAATTTATTAGCTCAGTGGAGGGCACAATTATTTGAAGTGCATGCACTACTGCATGGGATAATGTCTAGAGTTTGAAGCCAATCTTTGAAAAGTTACACTTGCTCTGTGCATTTTGATAGACATTTATACTTGATTTGGACTATAAGTTCAGCACGTTGCGCAAGGTATTTTAATATTAATATTCTTAAGACTGATTTTTAATTAGATTGATTTAGTGCAGTATAAATTATCTTCTTTATTTTAGATCCCGCCGGATCACTTAGTATACTCACCAGCAGTCTCACAGTGGCATCCTCTGCTTCCCTCCAGCTAACCAACACACCCATGCCAGGCATTTCTGGATGGTTAGTGCAGGTGTGCACAGCTGAAGGGTAGCAGCCAATGGCTTCTGCTCCAGTCATCTATACTAAACCATTATTAAAGCGGCTTAGAAAAGATGAATAAAGTGCAAGACGCTGACTGAAGGACAGCTCACACATGTACAATGGGATCACCAGCAAAGTCAGAATTACTGGTGTTCCATAGGGTGTTACACAGCAAGGCACCAAGACACCTTGTTGAAGAAGAACAACATAGTAAAAAATACAATTCTGTGAAATACTCACCTGTAGAATTGGTATTATACGCATACAGCACGTCCTGCTCCATCTATAACACTTACACATGGGTAATACTCCGCCAGAGGGCGCTGTTCACTGCAGACATGCAAAAACAGGCCCCTCCCAGCCCTTCATATACCCAGGGACCTCCCACACATCCCCAGTATTGAAAAGCAGTGAGAAAAGCCTTGGGAGAAACCAACCACCAACTGGTAACAATAGTAATGATAACAATCACCATACAGGGGATCCAGAAAAATGTAAAACCAGGGTGGGGTGGAGCAGGACGTGCTGTATGCGTATAATACCAATTCTACAGGTGAGTATTTCACAGAATTGTATTATTCTAAGTATACAGCACGTCCTGCTCCATCTATAATACTTACACATGGGACATCCAATAGCAGTGTCCATAAAGTAGGGTGGGATCCCCAAAGAAAGAGGCACAGCAGACAGTAAAGGCGCTGTCACCTGCAAAACTTTGCAACCAGGTATGACATGAGCAGAGGCTCTAACGTCAATCTCATAACAAGACCTTTGAAAGGTATGAACAGAGACAAGCAACAGTCTAGTAACTTATTCAACAGAAAAAAACAGGTGCTGAAGGGCCAATGGTACCCAAACACCAATATAACGGAATAAAATGAAAAAGGGGAGATTCTTCCCCCTTAAAGGAATAGGCCAGTGTAACGGCCCAACCAGCCCACAGGCAACAGAAGCCTCTTGGAAAACTTAGAACTTAAAATTAAAACTTAGAACTCTCCCAAGGGGAATGAGAACTGGTCACCCGTCAAAAGGCGGGAATACTGACCCCTTCATTAGCAAGAAGCCGAAAGCTTTACTCAGGAACAGAAGGCATCCAAGTAAGATCAATCCAAAGGGCGCAGTGGCCCTGAAAGCAAGCGATATCCGGGGCATACATAAGGAGGTGCCCGCAGACCCCAAGGGCATCAGTCCCCCTAAGGGACAAGAAACCATCAGGAAAAATTGCAACACCTGTTGAGGGAATGTGGACCCTTAACATTAGCATTATTAAGAATAAGGTCCGTAGTTAGACTAAAAGGACTTAAACAATGATCATAAAACACCACTTGGGCAAAGAGGTCCGGCATAAGACGGAATACCACCCCGGCATGGTGTGTATATATATATATATATATATATATATATATATATATATATAGCGAGCCAAGGCTAAGTAATCAGATCCACCTTCTCAGGCACACGTCTGACTGAGGCAGGAGCCTCCAGAGAAGCGACTTGGACTACAAAGCAGCTCAGACAGCATCCAGCATAAGTCCCAAGGGAAAATCCGCAGGGCAAACAGAATGAAAAATGGATCCCAACAGGAACCACAGAAACTACTTGGGAGATGCCCATGAGCAAACCCCAAGAGAATTCCTCACAAGGAAGACAGAACCAGACTCCTACAGGAAGACAGCCAGGACAGAACCTGTGTAAAGACTCTAGAACCCTGGGAACCAAGAGCGTCCAACAGGTAAGAGACCAAAACTCATGCCAATCAGTATGGGTACACCATGAACCACAAAAGACAGAGGAAGAGGAAGCCAAGGAAGCTTGCTCCTAGCCCCCCATATACCAAGTCACCCAGAAGATAAGCCCGTCTCCAAGGGGTGAATGAATCAGCTGTCAAGCCCCAGACAAGAGTCTGTAGAGTGAGACGACAAAAGAAGGGGCCTGACAAGGGCAGAACCGCACTCCTGAGAGAGCGTACAGGTCAGCAGACCTCAGCAGAAGCATCTGCGAACCCCAGTTCACAAGGCCACCCAGGCCATCAATCTCACGGGTCTCTCTATCAGCACAACTGTGCGCAGAACCCCACATAGTAGGGTGAACGAAGAGAAGGCATATAAAATAGAAAGCCTATGCATAATATTACTAAGCCCCCATGACCAGAGTCAGAATATTCTGGGACAGTAAAAACAAGGTCGGAGCCCCTGTGGTATAAGCGAGACCCAACAGAGCCACCCTAGTTGGCTCTCAGAGCACCACCGGGATAGCATAACCTGCCACTGAAAGGCATCTATTGGAGCGAATACCGCTGAGGAGCAGGGGGCGTAGACCCCCGCCCAGATCGGGATCAGGAACCCTCCAGAGGGATCATCCTGCTTCAAGCTCCAGACCAATAATAAAACAGACCGTTGTCTTCCAACAGACCAAGAGTCCCCAAATAGACAGGTCCAGCCGTATAGAGTCAACGGAAGGCTCACTGTTGCAACAACCAGTAGGTAAGATGGACCCTCTAAGAGACCCTACCTAGGAACCACGGGGGGCTTGGGAAGAAAGTCCCCCCCCCCGCCTACCTGCGAGACTTGGTACCCAAGGTGACCATTCACAGGAAGATGCAAGCAAAGAAGGGGGTGCCCCCTGACAGGGCCCTTGAATATGATCAGCTCAAGAGGAACCACCTTACCAAGGGGGAATGAGCACAGACCAAGCCCCAGGGGTGCTGGAACCCCATGTAGGATCAATAACCTACTGTGCCGAAGAGCCAAGGGCTCGGTATATAGGGGACATCATCTTATACGCCACCAACGGGCCCACCAGCTGCAATCCTGCCTGGTGAAAGTAAGATGTCAGCAAAGGGGGGCAGAGCCCCCGTAACCAGGAGTCCAATTGTTGCCAAGGAAGAAGGCTCAAGCCTGAACCGAACCCAAGGAATGGAGATAGCAGATAAGGGACCAAGAGGGATTGATGTGACTGAGCACCCATCCAGTAGCTCCCGAGGGACACTGCCGGCCGACCAATCCACTCGGCCTGACGTAGAGACTGGGGAGTAAGGAAAGACGACCCGGTAGGTCCTAATGCGGACGCCCCCCCCCAGGCATGTCCGAGACATCACCCCCATTTGCGCCATGGCGAGCAGCCTGGGAGCGAAAGAGAGGCCACCAACAATGCCTCAAGCCGCAGGGTTGGTCCTGCCACACCGCCTAGTAACGGTGTTGGTGTCCAGCAGACACAGGGGGAACTAAGAAGATCTAGAACTCCACAGGAGGTCGGAAGCCCCCCCTTGCACAGGGCGCCTGTGTCCCAAGACAGAGATGTCATATAGGGACTACCTGTGAGAGTAGAATTGACAGGCCTACCATAGGCCAGCGTGGCCCAGACTGCCTCATACTGTTGAGGGAAGGAGGAAGGTTACTATAGAGGCCATAGCCCCATACTGTTAAGGGCAACCTGTAAGTAAGCCCAAACTCTGTAGGCCCAGTACGGCCTGCACCAATTCCTGAGGGAAAAACAGGGGCTAGAAGCACCCTGACAACCACTGAGAAGGACCGCCCAGCAAAAGCTATCCTGTGTCCAGGGGAACTACCTCCTGGAACCACCAGAAGGAGAAGGTACATTCCTAGATGGGAGACAGCTGCCGCAGCAGTACCCTCGCCCACATGGGTGAGGGCGTCCCTTCATGCTTGGGAGGTCTTGGCAGATTTGGACTTAGTCCTGCCAGAGGGCCCAGGGTGTTGCCTGCCCACCCCATGGTGGAAATCCACACCGAACAGTTGGAAGCACACCTCAGGTTCGCGTTTGACACTAACGTAGGGAGGTGGAGGGGTGGCCCTGCCCCGGGGAGGCCGGAGCGGCCTTCTGCGCAGGGGTGCCTTACCCTTTTTCCCAAAAAGGTCCAAACCGGCCCCAAATAGTCGCCGTCCTCTGAAGGGAAGGCCAGTGAGAGCCTTTTTCGTAGCATCATCAGCACCCCACTGTCGCAGCCAGACCAGGCGGCGAATAGCTACCACAAGGGCAGAGGTTCTAGCACACACCTTAATGGTATCATCCAGCGCTGAGAGGATGAACTTCACAAACACATCACAGTCTGATAGCGCATTAAACACCCCCCAGGGGAGGTCCTCAGGCCGGTGGTCAAGTACTTTTCTAACAAGAGTCCTGGCAGCCACCGCAGTGATGGCCGCGGCACAGACCAGGCGCAGAGCCGTCCCTGCACACGAAAAGGCGTGGGAAGCCAGTCTGTCAATGCGCCGGTCCTCAGCATCCCGAAGGGTACGGTAATAAGGAGCCGTCATGAAGGGGGGGTTAGTAACCCCTATAATCGGTGCATCCACCACAAGAGGTGCTGACCAAAAATTAACCACATCAGGAGGGAAAGGGTACTTCCAATTCCAGACCCCTGGGACCCCTTTAAGTTTACAAGGTGATTCCCATTCTTGGGATATAAGATTCTGGAAATGATCCTGTTCCAGGAATTCCAAGCGCGGCGGCGCTGTGTGGAAACTCTCCTTCTTAGGCTTGGGAGCCTCTCCAGGAGGGGAGATTGACAAAACCTCAAAGATCTTAATAAGAATTTCATCTGTGTCACATAGGCCCCAAGAACAGGGCCCAGAATCATCACAGCTCCCGGGCATCTCATCCGAGGAGCCCGAATCTGAGAATAGCTCACCTTCCTCAGAAGGATCAAGGTCCTGCATATCAGCAGAGTCATCGGTATCGTTAGGAACCGGAGAGCCAGGAGGCATCAGGGACCGCTTCTTTCCAGGGCCCATACGCATCGGCAATCCCGACAGCACCTGCTCCGCCGTAGGCAGCACGCGCGGCACGGCTTGCAGGTCATCCCCGCTCGAGTGAGACTCATCAGGAGTGAGGTTTAGGTCCGGGGAGACGGGTGTATTGAAGGGAGGTGCCGCCACTGGCAAACCTGATTGCAGAGTCAGTGCCTGTTCAGCACACGGTCCGCAGACCCGTGCTCTGTCAGCATCAGCATGGGGCTGACCACACCCCGCACACAGCCGGTCATGTCCCAGAGGGACCCCGGGTACATAATTCTGAGATGCCTCCATATGGTGATTATCTGAGCAGTATGTCCGCAGGGATTTACGCAATAGGCAACCCTGGATGTCCCAAGACCCGCTAGGAAGTGGGAGAATTTGTTATGTGGACCCGCTGTAATATATGAGAGGCCGGGAGAAGCCACCGAAGTCCTGGTGTCTGAAACACATAATGGGACAAGAGGGATGGTGTCAGTGCCATGCGCAGCCGAATAAACACATAGAACAATGCCGCCCCGCAGGGCACTTACATGACCAAGGGAGGAGGCGGACCGTACCACGCGCGCGCGCGCGCAAAGATTGACAAAATGGCGCCAAGCGAACCTCGAGGGGCGGGCCAGGCCAGGCTGTGACGCGGAGCACGTCATGCCGAGTCCCTGCCTCCCCCAAAGAGCGCGAAGCTCTAACCAACAGAGATAAGGAGGACAGTAATGGATAGAAAGCGCATGCATAAAGATGCTGTCACGCTGGAAATTATGCTGCCGTCTGGGCAGTTGTTAATGAAAGAACAAACGGCTCGCAACTGTATAGCAGGAGCGCGACACTGACACCCGATTATAATAAAAACTAAAGGCCTTAACATGAAATATTGCACTAGGACTGCCACACATACTCCCCCCCCTTTCCTTTCCCCCCGAGTTACGGGAGGAAGCGAGGGAGAAGCGGACCAGCGTCCAGTGGACTAAATATGTGAGGGGCACGGGCAACAATGCGGGAGGGGCATCCACTAGAGGCTCACCATCGGCCTAACCGCCTACCCTATGGTGGGGGATTGCGATGGAGCGTGGCTCCGTTCAGCACACAAGGTGCTGCCTACCTTCACCCGACCAACACAGCCCAGGCTGGGAGGCATATTCTTCCAAAGAGGACGGGTAGAAATAGTCCCACAGGGCCTCGGGCTGTAAAGCCCTGCTCGCCTGCGAGAGCGTGATATCTTCATGTCTTCGCAGTTCAACACTGCAGAGAAATCTGGGGATTTGTGGGAGGTCCCTGGGTATATGAAGGGCTGGGAGGGGCCTGTTTTTGCATGTCTGCAGTGAACAGCGCCCTCTGGCGGAGTATTACCCATGTGTAAGTATTATAGATGGAGCAGGACGTGCTGTATGCTTAGAATATCCTGATCTCAGTCTAGACAGAAGGTGCAATGTACCCCAGCCCTCACACCTGCAACTCAGTTCATTAGAATGTAAACTGAAACCTTAAAGTGGACCAAAACCCAGCTGGATCGGCTAGAGGGATAGCATGGTGCGGCCGCGGCCCACGCATGTGTCGTTGGCCCGGGATTAAGGTAAGTGTAGCGGGCGACCTGGGGGGGTTTCACACAGCGGGGCATCTCGCTTTTGGATGCCCCGGGGGGAGGGAATGGATCTCTGGGCGGTTTCACGTAGCGGGGGCTATTCAGGTGAGCAAGCCATTCTGAGGGCAGGAGCGCTCCTCAGATTAGAGGGAAGCTGGGGTTATGGCAGTGGGCCTGTTGATGTCAGTCATCATATTTTAGATCAGCCAATTGGTGATCTTATTTCTGCCGGCTGGGCATGGCTTCGGCGGCAAAAAGAGAGTTTTTTCTAAGCTTTGCTGTTGTCAAGCTAGCAGCATTGCCAGAAGTACTTGGGTGGGGGGACTAGTGGAGGACAAGGGACACTTTAACCCTTTAAATGCAGTCATGTAGATTCTACATGCTTGCATTTCCTACCGTTAATGTGCGTATGTTCTTAGCATTTTCCCCCGTTAGCGCAAAAGAAAAGCCAAAAACGCTCACCTCCATCCTGGATCCAGCGCAGGGGGTCTCCTCTTACCCCAACAGAGGACCAGAAAGAGTACACTTGGGCTTGTAATGAAAATGTAAAGGCTGCTGAATAAAAGATGCAGCTCCTCACAGCCAGCATGGCGAGCACAGAAAGCAGGCTAAATTAACTTTTTGCCTGGAATATCTCTTTAAGGAAAACTCAGACTAGACATACTAAATGCAATGACAAAGCAGTGCCTACCCATTGCTATATTGCTAAAAGCAGAGGATATATATGTATGTACACACACACACACACACCCATTAGCAGCCATCTTGCATCAGTTTCCTCATTTAAGAATGACATCGTTGGTGACATTCGTTACCGTTGTTTAAATACATTCTTATCTACAGGAAGTACTGCTTCTCTGTATGGTCGCTTTTGAAAATCTACATAGAAGAGATGGGTCAAAATACAGTCTTGGAAAGAATTCATATTTACATTGTAAACAGCAAAGATTAGATCCACATATTATTTCTGCCAAAGTACACTACAACATAAGATGTCTAATAACCATGCATACTGAAGATCACTTTGATCTCCTATGAACTGGACCAGTCTAACCTGTTTCAGCTGCAACAGCTTTTCTTTTAGCCCAGACTGCAAATAGACAAACATAACTCCAGTTATAATGTATTTAATAAAACACTTATCCCATTGTATGTATTTCACTGCAAAATTTTTGTTCCGCTATTAGCTTTTATCAACATAAAAATTAGAAGTATTTAACAAAATATCTTAGGTTATGCACTATGTAAGTATAACTTATTGTGGCAATAGGTAGATGTGCAGTTAACAAAAGAACACTGCTGCCCTCTTCAGGATTAATAGTCAAACAGCAAGATTATTGGAAGTCACTAATAGCTCTTTAGCTGTAAAATGTTGTATTGCGATATCAGTAATACTGTCTTCTAAAGTAAACAGGTTGGAGTGGTAGGTTTAACAGTTAGATCATCTGATGAAAATTATGCTATGTTCATGCATGGCTGGGGGTGTTCGTCAGGCTTTCAAACAAACTGCCCAGTGCATTTTTCCAGGGCCAAACAATTAAAGCGGAACTACAGTCAAAAATGATTATAGTTCTGCAGTAATACTTAGCAGCAGATCAGTGTGATCCAGGCAGCCCCGCTGTGTATCGCTGACATTAAAATAAGAAACCGGGTTCGGGGATACTCACCACTTCCAGGCCTCTTCTCAGAATTGCAGCCAGTGATAGGCTGCTCACGGTCATGTGGGAGCACCACCACGGACAGCCAATCAGTGCTATAATCGGGCTTGCCTTTAGTATAACTTTAATATCTCAAAATCTCCCATGGACCATGTCCCATCTCCATTTTGAGTAAAAAGTATTAATGACAATATACATTTTTCAATTACTGAGGAAATAAAATTACTAAATAATATGATATATCTGTCTGTTACAAATTTAATTCTATTTAACTAGTTCTTCTTGTCCAACAGAACTAGCTAACCCCTGCTGTCTTGATCCTTCATGGTTCCACTGGCTGCAACTGACCCAGTTTAACGCTGTGCTCTCCAGATGGCTTCAGTGTGTTCACTTTCTTCCAGTCACAAGGGATCCTGCTTGTAGGGGCCCTACTAGAGTCAGGCCAACACTTATATGATGATCAGTGATGGCCTCGATTTGAGCATGCTGAAGCTGGCCTGGGAGTGCATTGTCAGCTGCAGCTGGTGGCACCACGATGGGTCTAGGCAGGAATTTTTTCCCACAGATTAACTTTAAAGGAAAAGTCCTTTTGCATGGACTTTTCCTTAGACCTCAGATTAGAGGTACCTTGACACTTTATTTCAGTCATTAGTAAGGTAATACTATTAAAGTAGTTCCAAATTCTTTAGCTTCAGCCTTAAGCTTTCTGAATTAGGAAACTTCCCAACTTTCCTATATTACCTTAATAGTGGCTGGCAGCAAAGTACAAAAAATTCTGTGAGTACTCACCTGTAGAATTGTTTTTGTTCTTGCATGGCACGGCCCGATTCGGTATTCATAACAGTTGGGTTATTCCGCCACAAGGTGGCGCAGTGGTACTGCAGAAAGCTGTGGCATCTCCCGGCCCCCTATAAAAGGGGGATCAACCATAGAGTTCCCAGCGTAGACAAGTAGTGAGACAAGAAGCCAGGAGAGAATAAAAGCAAAAAATGTAAAAACGGTACAAAAAACCCAATTAACTTGGAACAATCACCATAAAGAGGCAACCAAGAATAACGATAACAAGGGTGGGTCGAAGCAGGCCGTGCCATGCAAAAACAAAAACAATTCTACAGGTGAGTACTCACAGAATTGCTTTTTTCTTTATTGCATGGCACGGCCTGCTTCGGTATTCATTACAGTTGGGACATCCAAAAGCAGTGTCCAAAAGTAGGGTGGGATCCCCAATAAGCAACAGCCGGCAGTTCAAGTCACTACCGCCTGAAGCACCTTGCGGCCAAAAGCAGCATCCGCTGAGGCCTTAACATCAACCTTGTAAAACTTGGAAAAAGTATGAACAGAAGACCAAGTAGCGGACTTGCAAACTTGTTCAACAGAAGCTTGGTGCTGAAAAGCCCAAGAGGCACCAATAGCACAAGTGGAATGAGCAGTAATTCTAAAGGGAGGTTCCTTCCCCTTAGCAGAATAGACTTGAACCATCGTCTGACGGATCCACTTGCTGATAGTGGATTTAGCCGGAGGCAAACCCCTCCTAGGTCCAGAAGTGAGAACAGAAAGAGCATCAGATTTCCTGAAAGGCTCAGTAGCGACCAAATAAAACTTCAGAGCCCTGACCACATCCAGAGAATGCAGTGTCCGCTCCTTGGAATTAGCAGGATCAGGACACAATGAAGGCAAGACAATGCCCTGATTGAGATGAAAGGCAGGGACCATCTTAGGCCAGAAATCTGGCTTAAGCCAAAACACCACCTTATTCTGATCAAAAAACCTCTCAAAATAAGGAGGTTTGATGGAAAGCGCCGCCAGCTCAGAAACTCACCTTACAGAAGTGATAGCCACCAAAAAGGCTACCTTAAGAGTCAGAATGGGCAAAGCAGCCCCACGGATAGGCTCAAAGGGAGGACCCTGCAGAGCAGACAACACCAGATTCAAGTCCTAGACTGGTAGTATAGGCTTACGAGGTGGACGCACATGGGTAACACCCTGGAAAAAAAGTTTTAACCAACCGGTGGTTGGCAAAGGATCTTTGGAAAAAAATTGCCAGAGCTGAAACATGGCCTTTGAGGGTACTTAGTTGAAGGCCAGAATCCAAACCATGTTGCAAAAATTCCAGAATCCTGGGAATGGAAAAAAAACGACAGGGAAGAGACTGGGACTCACACCAGGCAATGTAAGCATGCCAGACCCTGTAATAGATAAAGGACGAGGACTTCTTCCAAGCCCGAATCATGGTATCCACAACAGAGGCAGGCAACCCCTTCTCTGTCAAGATGTAGGTTTCAGCAGCCAAGCCGTTAAAGCCAGCGTTTGTAAATTGGGATGGCGTAGCTGTCCCTGAGTGAGAAGATCTGGATCCCTGGGCAAGACGTACTGGTCTACTGCCAACTGCAAGACGTCTGCGAACCACACCCTTCTTGGCCAACAGGGGGCCACCAGGATGGCTGACACCCCCTCCTGGGCAATCTTGCACAAGACCTTGGCCAGTAGAGGGAACGGAGGGAACACATGGGAAGCCGAAACTCCGTCCAAGGCATTGCCAGTGCATCCATGGCGAAGGCCAGAGGATCCTGTGACAGGGAGACAAACCTGGGATGTTTGTAATTGTGACGGGACGCAAACAGGTCCACATCTGGCTGATCCCAGCGGTGACACAGGGAGAGAAACACCTGGTAGTTGAGGGACCATTCCCCCAGACGAGACGTCCCCCTGCTCAGGGAGTCCGCCACCTGGTTCTCCACCCCCGGAATGTATACCGCTGAGATGCAGGGGACATTCTGTTCCCCCCAAGACAGTATCAGACACACTTCCTTTAAAGCTTGCTTGCTCCGAGTCCCTCCCTGATGGTTGATGTAGACAACCGCCTTCTGGTTGTCTGAGCGGATCTGAACAGCCCGACCCCGAAGGTGTGTGATCAGGTGGGACAGAACCAACCTGATCGCCCTCAGTTCCAGGACATTGATGGGAGCATGGGCCTCCTGGGGGCCCCAAGACCCTGGAACTGTAGGGACTTCCAAAAGCCCCCCCAGCATGTCAGACTGGCATCTGTGGTGACAGTCTCCCAGCACGGGGGCAGGAAGGTCCTGCCCACCAGAAGATTCCTTGAGTCCAGCCACCATGAAAGGGACTGCGTGGCCAAGAGAGACAGAGCAAATTCCTGATCCAGGGACACAGAGTCCCGATCCCAAACTGACAAGAGGTGTAACTGAAGGGTCTCATGTGAAACCGAGCAAAGGGGACCGCCTTGAAGCAGGACACCATCAGGCCCAACAACTGCATCCTCAGACAAATTGAGGGATGAGGACAGAAGAGCAGAGCCCGTGCCTGCTTCTGAAGGCCCTCCACAATCTGCTGAGGAAGGAACACCTTGACCTGAGAAGTATCCAGAGTCATGCCCAGAAAGGACCTCACCAAGGACGGGGACAGTGAAGACTTGGGAAAATTGATCACCCAGCTGAAGGATTCCAGAGTGGAGATCACCACCTGGGTGTCCTGTTCGGCCTGATGAAAGGACTGAGCCACAATGAGGATGTCGTCCAGGTAGGGAAGGATGCGAATGCCCCGGGATCGCAGCAGAGCCATCACTCCCGCCAGCACCTTGGTGAACACCCGAGGCGATACCGAATGGTAAGGCCACAAACTGGTAATGCTGATCCTCCAGCACGAACCTCAGAAATCTCTGATGACCTGGGAAGATAGGTACATGAAGATAAGCATCCATGATGTCCACAGTGGTCATGAAGTCGCCCGGGCAAAGGGTACCTACAGCAGAGCGTAGCGTCTCCATGCGAAAATGTTTGAATCTGACAAACTTGTTGAGACCCTTCAAGTCCAGGATGGGCCTCAGAGAGCCGTCCTTTTTGGGGACCGTGAAGAGATTGGAATAGTACCCCTGACCCTTTTCTTGAAGGGGCACCGGACAAATGACTCCTGACTCCAGCAGGCATTGAACCGCCGAAAGTAACCCTTGAGCTGACAGGGGGTTTAAAGACATCCGGGATCTGATGAATCTTGGGGGCGGCCAAACTCTATCTTGTAACCGGAGGACACCACCTCCTGAATCCACTGGTCTGAAACGTGGAGCCTCCAGACGTGAGCCGGATGGGTGAGGGCGCTCCCTCATGCCTGGGGGGCCTTGGGAGGAGGTTTGGGCTTGGAACCCCAGGAGAGACCGGGACTTCCACGGGATCTGCCACGTCCCCAAGACTCTCTGCGGCTACCTGAGAAGAGGGAGCCACGACCTCCTCTGGAAGAACGAAAGGAGAGAAGGGAGATGGAGGACACCCGAAAAGGTCGGGGCTGCCTCCTACGCTGAGGCAGCCTGCCATCCTTGGCCAAAACATCAAGACGCTCACCAAAGAGCCCAGTGAGAGCCTTCTTAGCAGCAGCATCAGCTCCCCACTGACGTAACCAAACAGAGCAGCGCATAGCCACCAAAACTGCAGAGGCCCTACCGCCCAGCCTCACAGCATCATCCATGGCAGTAAGGATAAATGCAACAAAATCAGAGCAAAGCAAGAGGGCCCTATAATCCTCTCTCCTTCTACCAGCCATAGTGCGATCACATAGACGCTTGAGCAGTTTCTTAAGGGCAATAGCAGTAATGGCAGCAGCACAGGCCGGGCACAGTCCAGCCCCCACACAAGTAAAAGCATGGCAGGCCAGCTGATCCATGCGCCGGTCCTCGCTGTCCTTCAGAGTGGTAGTGTCAGGAGAAGGCATGACCGAAGTATTAGACAGGCCTAGAACGGGAGCGTCCACCTCAGGGGGACAGAACCAGCAGGAAAAGGATACCTCTTATCCAATCCCTTGGGCACAGCGGCCATTCTATTAGGACGTTCCCACTCCCTAAGCACCATAGAAGTAAAATGGCCCTGCTCAGGGAACTCCAGAAGCTGTTTACCAGGACGAAAATGCTCACCCTGCTTTCTCTTAGCCACCTCAGAGGGAGCAATGTGCAAGATATCAAAAATTTGTGACAGCAGATTATCAGTGTCCTCAGGGTACCATGATTCCTCCCCGGAAGCAGACCCAGGGTCACTAATGCAACCCTCCTGCTGGTCCCCAGAGGAGTCAGAGCCCTGGAACAGTTCCCCTTCCTCTAGGGAATAAAGTCCCCCAGTGGCATCAAACTCCTCATACTCCTCAGTGGAGCGTGAGGGAGTGGAAGTCAGGTGCCGCTTCTTGCCCGAGGCCATCCTAGGAATAGGCCCGGCAAGCTGCTTCTCAATGTTGGCCACACAAAGTGCCAGGTCAGACTGTGACCCCCTGCTAGCATCCCCCTCACTGGGAGCTAATTGCAGCAGTGGGGGGGGGTAGGTCATGCCGAAGGGGGCACAGAACTGGGAAGCGATGCAGGCAAACCAAGCTGGAGCGCAAGGACACTTTGAGCGCTCGGCAGGCACACCGTGTCATCATTGCTGACAGGGGATACCCTGCACATGGAATACAGCCGGGATTGCCCCGAAGGACCCCCGAGCATGCTATCCCCAGAAGCCTCCATATGGTGATTAACACAGGCGCAATAGGCCAGCGCTGGGTAAAGGCTAATACAAAAGCCACCCGGGATGCCCTCCCACGGGATGCCCCCAGATAAGCAAAAATGGGTGGGGGATGAGGGGGAGGAAGGAGTAGAGCCGGGAGAAACCACAACCCACTGGTATCCCGCCTGAAAGACATAAGTAAAAATGACACATGAGCAACCCATAGCACATGCCCAACGAGACCAATAAGAAAAAAACCCCCAAGGGGGACTCATGCCATGACAAAGCAAAAACGCCACAGGTTATAGCGCCCACAGCCTCGGAGCGCATTACAAAGCGGCACGGCGGGCTAAAAACACCAAAAAACACACTGTAAATGCAAAAAAAACACAACAACAAATACCACTCGTCGCTACCACCCGCCCCTCCCCCCCGAACAAAGTCAGAGGGGGGAGAGAGAGAGAGAGAGACGAGAAGGCAGCGGCGAGTATCCAGGCCAGGAGGGGGGGGCGGGACCCCTGAGGAAAAGAAGGGGACACAGTCCCCAAAACACTCACCCCCTCAAAAGCCAGGACAGGAACTCCGCATCCCTAGTAGGCTCACCATAAAGCCTATGGCCGGCTACCCTTTGTGGAACAGGGACTGCGGCTTGGAGCAGCACTCCAGGAGCACTTGACCCTAGTGCTCTTCTACCCTCACCCGATCTGTCAGCCAAGGCTGGGAGGCAGTGAGGGTCAAAAAACGGGTGGAAATAGACTTGCAGGGCCGCAGGCTTGGTTGCCCCGCTCACCTGCGCAAGAGAGAAAGCCATCTTCTAACTTCGCAGTTTCACTGCAGAGGAAACACTGGGAACTCTATGGTTGATCCCCTTTTATAGGGGGCCGGGAGATGCCACAGCTTTCTGCAGTACCACTGCGCCACCTTGTGGCGGAATAACCCAACTGTTATGAATACCAAAGCAGGCTGTGCCATGCAATAAAGAAAACTAATTTAAGCATTATAAAAAGGTCATCTATGTAAGTGAGTGCTCTAATTCTGTTCTTCACAGCTAAATATTGTTTTCTAGTTTAAATAGTTAAAATAAAAATAAGAATGGTGTGGGATCTCCTCTCTCGATGGGGGGGGGGCATGCTTTTATTTGTAATTTTTACATTTAGGTTGTGCCTAAATGTTTGCCCACGCAGCTAGGATAACCACTGTAGCCATCTAGGCAAAACTAACTTGTATCGCTACATAGTACATTTTAGAAGAATATGTGCAGACAGACAAGTGCCCGCCGCAAAAAAACAAAGACAAGAAAAGAGCAGAAGGCTCTGGAAAGTGGGCTGTATCTGAAATAGTTGACTTGTGACCAGTACTAATGCTGTACTAAAGGCCCATTAAACCCTTGCATAGCTCTGAGACCATCAAGACTGATGAGTCCCAACAAGAAAACTGTAATACTCCAATAGTATTTGAGTGCCCTGTTATATGACTGTAGGGACAACCATGTTAGATAAAAAGGACCACTTTGATCTTCTGGAACAGGCAATGAAGCGGTTCCCAAAAACAATACTCTTAACTCCAAAACTTTGCATATGGAGATGCTTGCCACATATCGCTACACTGGTTTAGGAGTCTGGGCCATGTAGGACCAAGGAAACAAGGGTTGATCCCAAGAAGGCACAGGAGACCTAAATAGCATTTGAACGTGAGCCATGCTGAATCCTGAAACCTCAGTTAGATTTAGTTAAGACAGTTCAACTCAACTACACAATTGGGTGTACATTTCTCAGTGAGCTTTTTAACTTTAGCACACATAAAAGCGTATATTTTTGTGTGTTAAAATTAAAAAGCTTACAGGCTGGAATTCACACCCAAATGCACACCCAGAGCTGAACTTGCTTTGCTAAATCTTTAGCATGACCCTCACAGTCTTTTACGGAATTTTCAAGGCTAAGACTTGTCCCTTTACTGTGCTTCAGGTCAGGGTGGAGCTCAAATGCTGTTGCAGACCATCTAACATATTAGGGTTGATTCTGCACCTGTCACAATTTTCTGAGAACCGTGCACACTCCATGGTGTATGCGGATAATTTTTTCTTTGCCGCACAATTTAGGGACACATGCAACATGCAACAATTAAACATGTGAATGAGGCATGTGCCATGAACAAAATTCTATCTTCATAAACCATTTTACAACTCACACGACAATTTACTGAATCACAGTATGTAGTGAAATTTACTAAACTAGTTCACAGGGTCAAGTGCCACCATGTCAACAGCCGGCATTGGTGGTTGAGATGGCAGTGCCGTCTACTTACCCACACCCCCATTTAGAACACCAGGGGTAGGGTCAGTTGCGGCAATTGAGGCACTTTTTAAATAATTTGCAAGTGAGGTCTGGCTCAAAGAGGAAAAATGGAGCACCACAAACAATATGTTCTGCATCTTTTACCTGTGCGCAAATGTCTTGGCAACCGGTGCTGAATCAACCCTATTATAGGAGGTCTTTGTACTAGGGGGGGCATTGTTGTAAGACCAACACCCTTACAAAGACCAGTGCTCATATGCATCCTTCCCCTGGGCAATTCAGAGTGCTGCACATAAAAATTAATTTACCTTTTTGTAACTCATGCCATAGTTGATTTTAAACCCAATGTGGCATCCTAAGAACCTGCAGGAAGCCTGCAAAGAGGAAGTGCTGCTGGATTTCTTGCCCGTGTGCATTGTGTGTTATCTCAGATAAATCCAGGCAGCAGCACAGCTGAAAAGAGAGAGAGAGAGACTGGGGGAGGCTGACAGAGAGAGAGAGAGAGAGAGAGAGACTGGGAAAGGAGAGGCTCACAGAGAGAGAATGG
The DNA here is from genome assembly GCA_027917425.1 of Gastrophryne carolinensis. Lineage (NCBI taxonomy): Eukaryota > Metazoa > Chordata > Amphibia > Anura > Microhylidae > Gastrophryne > Gastrophryne carolinensis. The sequence goes on from CM051237.1 coordinate 202,017,164, forward strand.
GGAGAGGCTCACAGAGAGAGAGATAGACTGGGGAGAGGAGAAGCTCACAGAGACATCCTGGGGAAGGAGAGGCTCACAGAGAGAGAGACTGGGGGAGGCTCACAAAGAGAGAGAGAGAGAGAAAAACTGGGGAGAGGAGAGGCCCAGAGAGAGCCTATGGAAGGAGAGGCTCACAGGAAGAGAGAGAGAGACTGGGGAAGGAGAGGCTCACAGAAAGAGAGAGAGACTTGGGAAGGAGAGGCTCACAGGGAGAGAGAGAGACTGGGAAAGAGTGAGGCTCACAGGGAGAAAGAGAGATTGGGAAGGAGAGGCTCACAGGGAGAGATATGAAGGAACGGTTCAGACAAGAACCTGAATAAGAACCAAGGGAACCCTTAGCAGGGCATCGGGATAAGAAATCCCCCCAAAGGGAAAAATAGGAATTCCCCAAAGAATGCAACCGAGCAGACCCTGAAGAAGCTCAACACAAGAGATTGGATCAGGCTTTGCAGTAGGTGAACAGGGCAAGCCCTGAACCTTCCACAGAACTTAGTTGGTAGCCAATACCAACATTGCTGATAGGACCCTAAACCCCAGGAACAGAGATCGTCCAACAAGGGAAAAGAGCTTAGACCCAGCAGGCCAGTATGGGTACACAACATACCCTGACATAGCGTGGCAGAAGGAAGAAAAACGAAGAAAAGGAAGTAAGTCCTAACTCTCCAAGGAACAAGACACCCCGAGATCTGTCATCTCCAACAGGGTAAGCACAAAAACCTGCCGAACGCCAAGGTATAGCCTAAGATAAGAAACCTGACCATGTAAAATGGAGCTCGTGAGGGACACCCAGGCCTACTGTTCTCAGCAGAACATCCGCGGACCACACCCCACTGGGCCATCCAGGTCTACAGCATAGCGGTGCTGCTCGCCATAGGAGAACTTGCGCAAACCCCCACCCAGTAGGGCATAGGGGATAAGACATTTCAATATAATGTCTAACCAGAACCACTGAACCCAACTAGGGCAGACCAATCTGGGCCAATAATAAGGGTAGAACACTGCGATCGAGACGGGGTCCAACAGGACCGTACCAGTATGGACTCAATGGGCAATAGAGAACCTCCAGCAGAGGAGGGATATTACAAGAAAAGGGCAAGGAATATTAATTCCCCCATAGACGGAATCAGAGCTCCCCTGGAATAGAGCTAGACCCAGGAATTCCACAGGGAACAAGGAACATGCCACTGTCCTACAATGGACCAAGGGTCCCCAATTGGACAGGTACTGAAAGGGAGTAGTCCAGCAAACTAGAACCCACCGAAGCTCATTGTGACAAAAAGAACCCATAGGCAACTGTATCCCTACCTAGGAACCACCGGGGGTTTCAGAAGACAAGCCCCTTTTTGTCAACCTGCCAGATTTGGTACCATGGTAACCAACAACAGGGAGAAACAGAAAGGTAGGGAAGATCCCTAACGGTTTCCTCGAGTAACCAGCGGAAGAATAACTGCCTCCACCAGAAGGAAGGTAAACAGACCTAGATCCAGGGTGCTGAACCCTCATCCAGGACTAATAGCTAAAATGCCTCAGAGCCCAAAGGCACAGAGAAAAAAAAAACAAAAAAGGGTGTCAACAGACCAGCCGCAAACGCCACACCAGGTGCAATTCTGCCTGGAGATAAAAACGATACAGGACGGAGGACCAGAGACCTCGTTTCCGGAAATTCCCTTATAGTCAAGAGAAAAGGCACTAGCCGAAACCCAATCCAGATACAACCTGGACCTGGAGGATGGAACAGAGTAGTGCTTGAGTCAACTAAGGTCCATCCAAACGACTCCCTCTTGTAAGTAAAAGGGAGGACCTGATGGGTCCCCTGGTAGCTGCCCTCTGGTGTCGTGCGAGACATCACACCCATCCAGAGCCTAGCGGGCACATGAACGCAACAGGGGACCCAGCCAATGCCACAACGGTGGCGATGACCGCCAATACCCAGCAGTAGTGGGATCAGTATCCCGAAGTTACCTTGGGGTCAGAATAAACATCTCAGCACGCCACGGGTGGCCAGAGGACCCCTAGTGTGTAGGGCGCCAACGGCCCATTCAGAAGCGCCAAGCCTGGATGCCTATGTATACAGATGCTAAACCCCCCAAGGGGTTGGAAGATAGATTCCCTCATCCTCAAGGGAAGGGAAGAGCAACTGGCGCAGAGGCCCCAGTGTCTATATGATAATGGCGTTCTGGCAAAGAAGCCATACCTGACAGGCCCAGGAAGCCTGCCCCCCATACCTGTTTTCCAAATAGGTCCAGACGGGCCCCAAACAGGCGATGCCCTCTAAAGGGGAGCCCCGTCAGGGTCCTTTTAGCGACATCGTCTGCCCCCCACTGCCGCAGCCAGAGCAGGCGACGTATAGCTACCACTTGGGCAGAAGTCCTCGCACACATTTTGATGGTGTCATCCAGAGCTAAAAGGATAAATTTAACAAAAATATTACAGCTGGAGAGTGTGTAAAATACCTCCCAGGGTAAATCTTCAGGTTGATGCTCCAGCATCTTTCTTATGAGAGCCTTAGCGGCCACTGCTGTGATGGCCGCGGCACAGACAGGGCGTAGCGCCGTACCTGCACAGGCAAAGGAGTGGGAAGCGAGCCTATCAATGCGCCGATCCTCGGCGTCCCGCAAGGAGTAAGCCGGAGCTGTAAGGAAGAGGGGTTAGGAACCCCAATAATCGGTGCGTCTACCACTGGGGACGAAGACCAAATATCAACCATCTCTGGGGGAAAAGGGTATTTCCAAACCCAATTCTCTGGGGGCCTTTGAAGTGCAGTGGGGCATTCCCACTCTTTAAGTACAAGAGAATGGAAGTGAGCCTGCTCGAGAAATTCCAAGCGCGCAGGTGCAGTATGGAAGCGCCCCCCTCTCGGCCTGGAGACCGCACCGGGAGGCGAAATGGACAGGGCATTAAAGATCCTGAGTAACATACCACCAATATCAAGCTGGTCCCAGTCATCTTGACCAGCATCATCCTGACACCTCGGCCTCTCGTCCGAGGAACCTAGGTCAGAGAACAGGTCCCCATCTTCCGACGTGGCGCTAGCACGTGTAGAGAAGGACTCCTCAGAGCCCATAGCACAGGCCGAAGCCGCGGGAGTCCAAGGCCGTTGTCTATCAGGACCCACCCAGCCGGACAACCCTTCAACAATCTGGACAAGCGTGGGCCATCTAGGAGAGGTGTCTATTTGCAATTCCCCACTTGTACAACAGGAGTGAGATTTAGGGAAGAGGAAAGGGGAGAGAAGGAGCGAGGTGCAACCACAGCCGCTCGCAATTCCAGCGTCTGTTCAGAACATGACGCGCAGACCCGTGTCCCGTCAGCCCCAGCATGGGGGAGACCACACGCTACACAAAGCCGGTCCTGTCCCAGAGGGACCCCGGTAACACAATCGTGAGATGCCTCCATATAGTGATTGTTTAAACACAATATGTCAATAGGGATTTATGCAAAAGGCAACCCTGGATGCCCCAACAACCCGCTGATTAATGTGGGAGATTTTAGGAAGGCCCGCTAATATCCTTATACGTATAAGTATAAATATGTTTATGTATATATAATATATATATGAATATTAGGCCAGGAGGCGCCACCGGGAACTCAGCGTCTGAAAGACATAATGGGAAAGAGATGTCAGGGCCATGCGCAGCTGGACAGACAAAAAACAGAGGGATTCGCCCGTGAGGGCACTTACAGCTCAAGTGGAGGAGGAGGAGAAGACCGTCACCACGCGCGAGCGCGAAGCTTAACAAAAATGGCGCCCAGCGAACCTCGAAGGGCGGGCTAAATGCTCTGCCATGACGCGGAGCGTGCCGAACTAAGGCCCCGCCCACTCTAAAGAGCGCAAAGCTCTGAGGTAAAAATAAAGGCAAGGACACAAGCCTAAGGTTCAATAGAACGGTTACAGATAAGTACGGGCACCGCAGCATCAAGACTATGCGGCAAGCAATGTAAAAACACACGGCGGCAGCCGAAATAAGGAGCTAGCAGCGCGGCTCTGACATCTCTGAGTTAATAAAAGGCAGAATAAAGGCCACGATCGTGACACACCGGTACACTGGGACCGCCACCCACATATTCCCCCCTTTCTTTTCCCCCTAAGTAGTTGGGGAAATGAGGGAGAATGGCGACCCGTTAATAGGGTCCAGCACTACGCGGGGTACGGGGCAATAATGCGAGAGGGGCATCCACTAGAGGGTCACCATCGGCCTAAACCGCCTACCCTATGGTGGGGGATTGCGGTGGAGCATGGCGCCGTTAAGCACACACGGTGCTGCCTACCTTCACCCGACCAACGCAGCCCAGGCTGGGAGGCATATTCTGATCACAAAAGGGACGGGTGGAAATAGTCCCGCAGGGCCTCGGGCTGTAAGCCCCGCTCGCCTGCGAGAGCGTGATACTTCATGTCTTCGCAGTTCGAGCACTGCAGAGAAATCTGGGGATTTGTGGGAGGTCCTCCGGTATATGTAGGGCCGGGAGGAGCTTGTTTTCTTCATGTTCTGCAGTGCACGGCGCTGAAGGCGGAGGATTACCCACACGTTATGACTATGTCTGGAGCAGGACGTGCTGTATGCTTAGAATATAGGCAATTCAGCATCGCACAAAGGCTCAAAGGGAGGAACCCCTGGAGAGCACAAAGTACCAAATTCGAGTCCCACACCGGTAATACAGGCTTACGCGGTGGACGTACATGGGTGACTCCCTGGAAAAAGGTCTTGATCAATCTATGATTGGCAAAGGATCTCTGGAAAAAAATGACCAAGGCCGAGACCTGGCCCTTGAGGGTGCTCAATTGGAGACCCAAGTCTAAACCGTGTTGTAAAAACTCCAAGATCCTAGAGATAGAGAATGTGCGACAAGGGAGACTCTTGGATTCACACCAAGCAAAGTAGGCATGCCAAACTCTGTAGTATATCATGGAAGAAGACTTCTTCTGTGCCTGAATTATGGTATGCACAACCGTGGCTGACAGCCCCTTTTACGTCAGGATTGAGGTTTCAATAGCCAGGCCGTCAAAGCCAGCATCTGTAAATTGGGGTGCTGCAGCGACCCCTGTGTGAGAAGCCCTGGGTCGTGGGGCATGATGTAGCAATCCACTGACATCTGTCCGCAAGCCAATTCCTTCTCGGCCAGCGAGGAGCCACCAGGATGGTTGGTACCCCTTCCTGGGCAGCACTTGGCTCAGGAGTGGAAACGGAGGGAATGCAAAGAGGAGCCTGAACTCCGTCCAAGGAATTGCCAGAGCGTCTGTGGCAAAGGCCAGAGGATCTCTTGACAGAGAGACGAACCTTGGAAGCTTGTGATTGTGTCTCGACACAAACAGGTCCACGTCCGGCTGACCCCAGCGGAGACACAGAGCGTGAAAGATCTTGTTGCTGAGAGACCATTCCCCCAGACTTGAGGCACCCCTGCTCAGGGATTCTGCCTCCTGGTTTTCTACCCTGGGGATGTAAACCACCGAGATGCAGGGAACATTCTCCTCTGCCCAAGTCAGAATCTGGGTCACTTCCTTGATGGCCACCCTGGTGATTGATGTAGGCGACCGCCGTCTGATTGTCCGAGCGAACCTGGATCTAACGGCCCCTTAAATGGGGAGTCAAGCAAAGAAGCACCAACCGGATCGCTCTCAGCTCCAGGAGATTTATGGGCAAGTGGTTCTCCTGCGGACCCCACTGACTCTGAATCTTCTGCGTCTGCCAAACGCCTCCCCAGCCTGTCAGACTGGCATCCGTGGTAATCTATCTCCCACTGGGGAGTTAGAAAGGACTTGCCCACCAACAGGTTTCTGGAGTCCAGCCACCACAAGAGGGACTGTCTGGCCAGGGGGGACAGAGAAAATTCCTGTTCCAACGACTCCTGCATCCGGTCCCAGCCGGTCAACAGGTTCAACTGAAGAAGTCTCATGTGGAAATGGGTGAAGGGCACTGCCTCCAAGCATGACACCATTAGGCCCACCAGCTTCATCCCCAGACGGATGGCCGCTGACAAGACAGCAAGGCCTGTACCTGCGTCTGGAGGCCCACCACCTTCTGCTGTGGCAGGAATACCTTGACCTGAGAGGTGTCTAACGTTATGCCCAGAAAGGACCTCACCATCAAGGGAGAGATAGAAGACTTGGGGCAGTTGACTACCCATCCGAAATCCTCGAGAGTGGATAACACTCGCTCTCGGCCTGCTGAAGGGACTGCACTGCAATCAGCAAATCGTCCAGATAAGGCAGCACACGAATGTCCTGATTCCTCAGAATAGCCAAACCCAGGGGGCTGAGGATATCCCGAATGGCAGTGCCACAAACTGGTAGTGCTGATCCTCCAGAGCAAACCTCAGGAACCTCTGATGCCCCAGGAATATCGGGATGTGCAGATAAGCATGTCCACCGTGGTCATGAAGTCGCCGGGCCGAAGCAAACTCACCGCGGACCGTAAGGTTTCCATGCAGTAATGTCTGACTCTGACAAACCTGTTGAGACCCTTCAGGTAAAGGATAGGCCTCAATGTTCCGTCCTTCTTGGGAACCGTGAACAGATTGGAGTAGAAGCCTTGACCCTGTTCCTGACAAGGTACAGGACAAATCACACCTAACCGCAGGAGGTGTTGCACGGCCATTCTCAGGCCCTGTGCCTTCAATGGGTTCCGGGATATCCGAGACTGAAGAAATCTTGAGGGCGGCCTGACTGCCAGCTCAATTTTGTAACCGGAGGACACCACCTCCTGAATCCACCGATCCGAGACGCGCTGTCTCCAGATTTGAGTAAATAGCAGGGCGCCTCCTCATGCCTAAGGGGCCTTGACAGGGGGCTTGGACTTGGATCCCTAAGCGGGATTGGGTCAATTGGAATCTCTGCGGACACCTGAAAATGTAGAGCCTCTTCCTCCTCGAAAGGAGCGATAGGCAGATGAACTCCGAAAGGGCCGCGCAGGCTTCTGTCGCTGAGGGAGTCTACCATCCTTGACCAGGAGGTCCAGACGCTCCCCGAACAACCTATACCCCACGAAGGGGATACTAGTGAGCGACTTCTTGGCCGCGGCATCAGCCGACCATTGCCGCAACCAGTGCGAGCGACAAGCAGGGCCGAAACCCTGGCACCGAGCCGGACACCATCATCCATGCCAGAAACAACAAAGGCAATAAAATCCACACAAGCCTTGAGGTCTTTATACTCCACTGCCCGCTTGCAAGACTTCACGATATCCACAAGACGTCTCCACCTTCTTTTTGATGGTTAAAGTGGACCAACACCCAGGATTTTGACTATCCTGGGTCTTGGTCCACTTCGGTGGGGCACCCCCGATCGGGGTGCCCCGCTGTGTGAAACCCCCCCGAACTCACCTCTGTCAGCGGCGACAGACAAGCCGCGGACAAGCGGCTCCTCCGCCGCCGCCTCCCGCGCGTCCCTGTTGACGCGCGCGTGCCCGCGCCGGCCATTCACAGACGGCCGGCGCGGGCGCGCGCACGACTAGAGGGGCGCGAGGGAGGCGGCGGCGGCCGGCCGCCGCCGAAACTAAGGTTAGGAGTTTGGGGGGGTTTCACCCCGCGGGACATCCCGATCTCGGATGTCCCGCGGGGAGGGAGGTGATCGGCCCGGGAATCTTATAGATTCCCGGGCCGATCACGGGTGGGTGTTGGTCCACTTTAAGGAGAAAATAGCCACGGCACACACAGGGCGAAACCAAGCCCCAGCAAAGGTGAAGGCATGACAGACCAGCTGATCCATGCGATTGTCAGCTGGATCACGTAAGGAAGTGGTATCGGGCGAAGGCATCACCGTAGTGTTGGACAATCCCGACACAGGGGAATCCACCTCGGGGGGATGGGACCATAACCGGACCAGCTCCTCAGGAAAGGGATACCGCCTGTCCAGGCCCTTAGGCACCGACGTTGGCTTGTTAGGCCTATCCCATTCCTTGAAAATCATATTAGAAAAATGGGCCTGCTCAGGAAAGACTCGCCTCTGTCTCTCAGGCTGAAACAAATCACCTTGCTTCCTCTTAGCCGCTCTTGGAGGGACAATGTGCAACGTCTCAAAAAATGAAACAAGCAACTTCTCCGTATCATCAGGGAGCCACATATCCTCATCCGAGGAACCAGACCCGCTGTCACCAGCGGGATAATCCACTGTGGAAATGGAGTCCTCCTGCAACTCGCCTTCCTCCACGGAGCCCAGAACTCCAAAAAAATCATCATCATCATTATCCGAGTAAACGGGGTCGATGTGCCGCTTCTTACTCGTGGCCTTCTTAGGAGCCAAGCTATATCGTATGCCGCCGCACACCAATCGAGCGTAGGAGAGGGGGTGCACGGTTAGCGGTGACACCGCAAATCCAGAAATCGAGAGAAAACCAGCACTCCAGTAGTAAGCACAAATAGAACTATATTAGTGAGTTTCAATCCAATCCAACGTTTCGGGGGTTACAGCAGGCCCCCTTCATCAGGGTCAAAAGTGAAAAAGCAAAGCAAGAGGAGAATAAAGAGGACCTGAATAGAAGTAAAGTAGATTCAGAGATGAGCAACAGTAGGGAAAAACGACAGAAACAAGAGGATAAAGAGGGACTAAATAGCAGTGAGGAAGTGAGGCAGCAGATAAGACAGATAGTTATCTCAATTCTAAGAAGCTGTGAAAGCCAAATGAAGTATTCAGTCCGCGTGGAGTCACAGTATCCATTTTGTGAATCCAGAATGTCTCTTTCTGTAAAAGAAGTTGTTTGCGATCACCACCGCGTTGAGGTTTGGGGATTTGGTCAATTACCATTCCCCTAAGTTCATGGACCTGATGTTTCTTGAGTAGAAAGTGTACCGCCACAGGTTTACCTGATTAAGTGGTTTCGTTACGCTCAGCTTTTTCTTTCAGAACCTTGATGTCGCTCCTATGTTTTTGGAAACGACGTTTAAAGGGGCCCAATGTCTTACCGACATATACCAGCCCGCAGGGACACTTCAGAATATATATGCAAAAATCGGTGTTACAATTAACCCTTTAAATGCCAGCCACGTAAAATTTATGTGGTTGCCTCTCCGTCACTTAAGTGCCAGCCATGTAAATTTCACGTGCCTGGCATTTACCCCTAACAGTTAAAAAATAGAAAAAAAAACCCACTTACCTCCGGTATCCCCGTGAAGCCTGGGGTCCCCTCTTCCTGCGGGGGGCATCCGATCGCCCCCCCATCGTCCTCCGTCTTCAGGAGGGGGCCCGAAACCAGCCGCCCCCCCCCGTTTCCAGCGCTGACATCGCCGCTGTAAAAAACAAAACAAAAACAAACTCATTTACACACCTCCGCGCCCGAGCCTTCTATCGGGTCTCCTCTTCACCAGGGGGGGGGTCCGATCCCCCCCCCTGGGCTGCGCAGTCTTCAGGTGAGGACCCTCTTCTGGGTCCTCACCTCTTGTAATGGCGGCGATGGCCGCCGCCGCTTAGCCCCGCCCATTGTGGGAGGAGCGGGATGACGTCATCCCGCTCCTCCTATACCCCCTCCGAGCTCCGGCATCTGTCAGATGCCGGTGGTGATCGGAGCAGGGCGGGTGTCAGGTGAGGAGGCTCCGATCGGAGCCCCCTCACCTGTCACCCGCCCTGCGCCGATCACCACCGGCATCTGTCAGTGAGATGATCGGCGAGGGACGTTGGATCGGAGGTGAGTACAGTGTAAAATAAAATAATAAAGATTTTTTTTCTTATGTTTCTGTGTCATTTTTTACTTTTAACCCCTTGTGAACTGGTAAGGGGTCCATGACCCCTATATCAGTTCACAAGGCTGGGGGGATGGCAAGCCACCTGCGCTAGCGGGTGGCTTGCCATTAACCCCCGGCACCCCCATTACCTGCCTCCCCAAAGGCCAGGGGGGGGCAGAAGAGCCCGGGCCCACATAGGCTATGTGGGCTCTTAGGCTGCAGGGTGGGGGGGCCACAAAAGCTGGCCCCCCACTCTGTGCCTACAAGCCCTGCATAGCTTGTCCCGGGCTGGTTACTTTGGGTAAGGGGGACCCCACGTCAATTTTTTTTATTTTTTTTTTATTTTTAAGGGTTTTTAACCCTTAAAAATCAAAAAAAATGGGGTCCCCCTCCCCTGGGAGGGGGGACCCTATGTCATTTTTTTTTTATTAACCCTTTGTGTTCTGTCATCCAGCAGCTATAAAAGGCTTCCAGCAGGTGAGCAGAAGCCAGTGATCGCCGAGGGACAGAGTGCTCCAGGATGGATGGGAGGTAAGTGTAAAAAAAAATAAAAATTAATAAAATATTTTTTTCTCAGTGTGTGTCTGTGTCATTATTTACTTTTAACCCCTTGTGAACTGGTAAGGGGTCCATGACCCCTATACCAGTTCACAAGGCTGGGGGGATGGCAAGTCACCTGCGCTAGCGGGTGGCTTGCCATTAACCCCCGGCACCCCCATTACCTGCCTTCCCAAAGGCCGGGGGGGGGCAGAAGAGCCCGGGCCCACATAGGCTATGTGGGCTCGTAGGCTGCAGGGTGGGGGGGCCACAAAAGCTGGCCCCCCCACTCTGTGCCTACAAGCCCCCATAGCTGGTCCCAGGCTGGTTACTTTGGGTAAGGGGGACCCCACGTCAATTTTTTTTTTGATTTTTAAGGGTTTTTAACCCTTAAAAATAAAAAAAAATGGGGTCTCCCTCCCCTGGGAGGGGGGACCCTATGTCATTTTTTTTCTCGATTTAACCCTTTGTAATGTGGATATTTGTATTTTATTTGTGAATGTTATAAAATACTTGTTTCAGTTAGAGGGGTCTCCTGGGCAGGAACAGGGGGGCTACCGATAAATATGTGGTACCGTTCTAATCGGTAGAAATGGGGCTTTCACGTGCAATATGATTTTCCTTAATAAAATACATTTTTTATTTAAAATAAAGGAGTCAATTTTCAAAAAAAAAATTTTATTTATTTATTTTTTTTTTTTACTTAATAATATTGTAAAAAAAAAAAAAAAAAACATTACAAACAAGACATTTCATGTTAAAGCCTAAACTCTGCTGCAAAAAAATATATATATAATTTTCCTGAAAGTTCCAGCAAAAATGGCGCAAAACATGACGCAAAATGGGGAAAAATGGCCTGTCAACAGAGGGTGACAAAATCTCAAGTAGGCTGGCAATTAAAAGGGTTAATAGTACCTATGCATGTTGGGTATTGTTCTGTTCGGGGGACCTTGCGCTTTCAGACTTAGCTTGTTTTTTCTGGTTTGCATATTTATATTTTAGGAAAAGGTGTTTTTTATTCAGCTTTTTTATAAATTTTTTAGGGAAACCCTGCGCAAACAAAGAATTCTTTGAGGTAATAATTCCAGAAAGATGAGCCCACTAGAACAAGCTGGGTACCCTTAGAAAGCTTAACGTGTATACTTTCAGGGAATATATGGTTTATGGGGGATATTCCAAATGTCAAGGGTTGTTTTGGTTGAAAAATCGCAAGGTGCGCACTTTGTCTGCAGAGCTGAAATTTTCAAGTAAAATTACCGTTACGCACATGCTTTACTTTGGGGTGTTTGGCAACTCTTCCCTTGACAGTAGCTATGCTTGTTGGGTATTGTTCTGTTCGGGGGATGTTGCGTTTTCAGATTAAACTTGTTTTTTCTTGTTTGTATATAGTTTTTTTAGGAAAATGTGGCTTTGATTCTGCTTTTTTATCCTTTTCTTAGGGAAACTCTTTGCAACCAAAGAATCCATTGAGGGATTACTTCCAGAAAACTATGGCCACATCAACAAGCCTGGTACGCCTAGAAAGCCTGAGGTGTGTACTTCCAGAGAATATATAGTTTGTTGGGGGTATTTCAAATGTAAAGGGTTGTTTTTCTGGAAAAACTGCAAGGTGCGCATATTGCGTAGCATAGTTGTATTTTATCTGAAAATCCCCTAAAGCGCTTCAGTTTGGGGGAGTCTCCTGGGCAGTAAAGGGTGTCTACCAATACATATGTGGTACCGCTGTAACCGGGAGAAATTGGGATTTCACACGCAATAAGATTTCATTTTTTTTTTTTTTTTGCACATATTTCACCCAAAAATATTGAGAATACACCTAAAATCCCAGGAAATCCCTTCAAAAATCACATTTGAACATGGGGAGCGCAAAATAGTGCAAAATGGTCTGGCTACAGAGTGTGACAAAAACTCCAGGTAGGCTGGCACTTAAAGGGTTAAAGTAGTCCCGAATCTTAAAGCGGTAGCCCGTATGTGGGTGTGTGAAGGATTCTCCTGTAATCAGGGAGTTACAGATGTTACAGTTGAAACATCTGTAACAGCCTCGTTTGGTAGACAGTGGCCGCGGTGCACTTCTGTATTTCTCTATGGGGTCAGCCCGTACCAACAGGTCTCTCAGGTTCCAACTTCTTTGATATACCCTGAGAGGTGGCTTCTTCAGGGCTGGTGACAGACTCGGGTCAGCCATGAGTATATTATGGTGTCTGCGACAGATTTTTTCAATCTTAGGTGAGACCACATTGAAGGTCTGGGTAAATGGTACACAGTCCATCTTAGACCTCTTGGTGGGTTTCTCTTTAAAGATATCTTTAGCTTTCTGTAAGGCCATATCTATGACCGATACGGGATACCCCCTTACGTGAAATTTGTCGTACATCATTTGTAATTGTACCATCCGGACTTCTTCATCTGAATTAATTCTGAGAACCCTCAAAAACTGAGAGATGGGAAGGTTGTCAAGAAGGTGCTTGGGATGTGCACTCTCATACCTCAATAGGGTATTCCTGTCAGTCGGTTTACTGAACAAACTAGTGGAAATGGGACCATAATCTGTCCTTGTTAATGCCACATCCAAAAAGGTGACACGCTCGGCCGAGATCTCCGGGTTAAATTGTATGGAGGGAAAAATCGAATTGATAACAGTGATAAACTGTAGCAATGACGGATGGTCTCCTTTCCAAAATACCATCACGTCATCTATATAGCGCCCCCAGAACACAACGTGATTCAGAAACAATTCGGAGGGATATATTGCATTTTCTTCCAAGAATCCTACAAAGAGGTTGGCGAAAGATGGCGCCACCGCACTGCCCATGGCCACGCCCCTTATTTGATGGTAAAAGGTATTCTCGAACTTAAAAAAATTGCCATTAAGCACCAATTCAAGCCCATTCAAGATATATTCAGTCGGAATACCCACCGGATCCCGTTGCAAGAAAAAACGGGTAGCTGTGATACCATCGATGTTGGGTATGTTAGTATATAAGGATGTGATGTCCATCGTGACCATATATGTAATATCTTGTGTAGGAACATCCTGTAATTTCAGAAGGAAGTCACCCGTGTCCTTTAAATAAGAGGGTAACTGCCTCACATATGGTTGCAGTAGTGTGTCAAGCCATTGTGCCAGAGGTTGTGTTGCAGAATTAGTTCCCGCCACGATGGGACGGTACTTCAGGGGATCAAACCCTTTATGGATTTTGGGTAATCCATAGATGACTGGAATGATGGGGTGTTCCATTATCAAGAACTTTGCAGTATCATTTGATATCCAGCCATTCGCTAGTCCCATATCAGCATATGATCGGACCTTAGCTTGTATCTGATGCATTGGGTTAAACGATAACGGTTGATAACTCTCATCATCCTTAAGTAGATCCTCAAATGCCTCTTTTATAATCACAGTAGTTCAATACTACGATGGCACCACCCTTGTCGGCCGGTTTGATTATAATTTGTGGGTCCGACTTTAGGCCTTCAAGTGCAGCAATCTCGCCAGGGGTCAGGTTACTATATACACGTTTACGCGTATACACGTCTGTCTCTCGAGGCTGGCCACCCGGTATGCCAAATCAACATGGGACCCCCTGCTGGCTTCCCCCTCACTGGGGGCTGAGTGCAGCAGCGGGGGTTCTGGAGAGGCCGCAGGCAATAAAGGGCTAGGGGCAGATACGCCCGCCCGACCATGCTCCAAAATGACGCTCCTGGCGGTACAAACAGTGCTGAATCCACCCAGAGGGCTTGCACTGCACAAGGGGCAGAGCTTCACCTGCCCAGATGGGGCCCCTAGCTCACTATCCCAAGAAGCCTCCATTATGGTGATTAGAAAAAAAATTTGTATGCAGGTTACAAGGCACTAATGGCACGAACCGAATTAGCCCTCCAATATAGTCCCTCTTTTAGTGATCCCTCTTAATAAAAGGGAAAGGGGGCAGGGGGCCAGGAGGAACCACAACCCACAATCTATGAATGGGCCCACCTGAAAGACACAAGCAAGAAGGCCATAAGTATCCCACAGCACATGCGCATTAGAGATAACACAATCGATAGTAATAGGGACTCACGACACCAACAGCGTAGAAACACCAGAGGGGGTCCCAGGCAGTGTGGCAGGAGAAATCAGCAACAAAATGTCGCAGAGCCAGCAGCTCGGCGCGTTCCTTCAGGGGCGGGCCGCACAGCAGTGATGCGAAAAGTGTCATAGTGCGCCCCCCCCCGTAGGCGCGAAGAGGAGCGCCTGCCTCCTGCCTCCTCCACAGAGCCCAAGATGGAGGCCTTCTCAAAAAGCCCCCACATAGCATGCCACCGGGCAGCCCACAGCGGGGCCCCCGTGTACAACCGTGCGGTGCGTGCACACGGCCGCACCCACTCTGGTATCCAGAGAAGCCGCATTCTCAGAAGAAAACCGCCAAGCGGCATCTGACCCCCCCCCCCACAGCGTAACAGCCCAAGATGGAGGGGAGCAGGAAGGAGACAACCCGAGGGAGCGAGTGAGGTACGTAACACATGCACAATGTAAAACACAGTGACCAAATACCACACACACACAGCAATAAAGCTTGTGGGGCAAGAGGGAATTAAGGCCAGTGGGCAGTAAGTGGTCCCCCCCCCCCCTATAGGCTCGACATCAGCCTATGGCCGGCTACCCTTTAGTCAGGGTCTGCGGCCCAGAGCCTAGCTCTACCGAAACGCCTGACCCCCGGTGTTCTCCCCACAGTCCCGACAGCCGTGGCTGGGAGGCAATAGTGGGTCGATGGGATCAGTGGTAATAGGGTCCGCAGCGGCCGACGGGCTAGAAGGCCCCGCTCAGCTGCAATATCCAGGAGAGAATATCCAACTATCTTCAGCAGCCAGACTGCAAGATGAACACTGGGAAATCATAGTGAGACACCTGCTTTTATAGGGGGCCGGGAGGAGCGACAGCTTTTGATCTTGCAGTCGAGCGCCCCCCTGGGGGCGGAATACCCACATGTCATCACTTTGGGACGACCTGGACTGCATATAGGGAAAAGAGACTGGGGAAGGAGAGGCTCACAGAGAGAGATTGAGACTAGGGGGCTCACAGAGAGAGAGAGGTTGGGGAAGGAGAGGCTCACAGAGAAAGAGACTGAGAGAAGAGGCCCAAAGAGAAAGTCTGGGGAAGGAGAGGCTCACAGAGAGAGAGAGAAACTGGGAAGCAGTGGCTCACAGAGAGAGACCTCCCCCCACTTTCCTCCATTCCGCCCTCCCTCGTGCAGCAAGCATATACTGTATCACTCCGCTCCCAGCACCCGAATATGAAGAAATAGACCCCGAAGTGGGCCCTTTTTTTGCTTCAGACAGGGCCCCGCTACACTCCAAATCTGCCTGGCTGACTTCCCCACAGCTGTCTTCCGTTATAATAGGCCAGTAAGCCTCCTTCCTGGGGCACTGGTAACTAGGTTAGTGCTGGTGCCCAGCGGAGGATCCTCTGATTCTCCAGTCTGCGCATGCGCCGTATAGTATATATTTTTTTTATTTAATGGCCACTGGTAATTGAGGATAACCACAGTTACATTTACTAGTAAAAGAATACCAGCACCTCCAGCCCAGTGGGCAGTAAATAAAAAAAATACCAGCTAGGTGGCAACCCTTGCGCTGTAGGACTGGGGAAAGGTGAGTTTTTATGGGCAATCTGGAGGGGTTTCACACACTGGGGTGGCAGGGAAAAAAAAAAGGGATTAGTTGACAAAAGTGAGCTAGAAAATGGGCCTTTAATGGTGGTTATGCCAATTATTTGGTAAAGCTAACTTGACTTTGGGTGTGAATTTCAATCTGAATCTCAGCATGCCTTTTAAATTTAACACACCTGCAATGGGGCAATTTTTCTACTTTTCTATGTTAAAGTTAAAAAGCTCACCAAAATGAACAAAAGTCAGACTTGCTTCAAGGGCTGATTCAGCACAATGCTCACATATATTCTCACATACTTTCTGACTCAGAATGTTGGGATTGTACTCTCAACCGATTAAGGACATGCAAGGTGTAACGTGTCTTTTTTGGGGGGGCTAAAAAAAAGCATGCCTCCTACTGCCTCTCTGAGCTAATCAGCCCAGGCACAGGCTCAATATACAAATGGTCACCTCGTGGCTCTGCCAATTAACCAGCCCCCATGTACAAGTCTGGTGCCTCCTGGAACCCCTGGAACAACACCGGACCCATAAAGATGGGTAACAGGCTCTCACGCCTCGAGAGAGAGTTTGGGTAATAGGCATGCTGCCCACCCTACCCTGTTAACGAGTATAGGGGTAACATTACCAGTTCACAAACATATTTATTTAATTTTTATGATTATTCAAAATAAAACAGTTCTCACCAACCTGCACCAATTTTATTCCTTCTGTCCCCCAGTCTTTCTGATAAGGTCCAGCAGCTGAGGTCTCCAATCCCAGCGGCAGTGTCTAAATGCAGAGGCCCCGGGCATCTCTTGATTAATAATGGCAGCTGCCATTGCGTAAAGTTACAGTACAGAGGTGGGGCCTCTGTGGAATCCTCCCATTTGACTATACACATAAATGAAGGGCAGGGACATGGAGGGAGATTTCCTGGGTTGAACCCCCCCCCCCCCCCCCCAAGGATGTAAGAGTCACGAGGTCCCTATGCTGGGCTATGTTCCAAACAGCGCTGATTGGACAAGATACTCTGCATGTGCTGCCAGACCGCCCAGAGGGTACGTTCGGCTGATCCAGGGTGTTTCACAGTAAGGAGAACTAGGAAGGGCAAATAACCAGTAACAACTTAACAAGGATAACAATCACCATACAGAGGATCCAAAATAAAGCAATCAGGGTGGGGTGGAGCAGGACGTGCTGCATACTTATAATACTAATTCTACAAGGTGAGTAATCACAGAATTGTATTATTTTAAGTATGCAACACGTCCTGCTCCGGATAATGATTCATAACAGATGGGACATCCAATAGCAGTGTCCGTACATAGGGTGGGATCCCCAAAGGTAACAACGCGCAGTTCAAACCACTGCCGCATGCAGAACTTTGTGGCCAAAAACAGCATCAGCTGAGGCCCGAACATCAACCTTGTAAAACTTGAAAAAGGTATGAACAGAAGACCAAGTAGCAGCCTTACAAACTTGTTCAACAGAAGCCTGGTGCTGAAAGGCCCAGGAAAGAAGTCACCAGAGATGGGGATAGGGAAGATTTGGGGTGATTGATCACCCAGCCGAACAACTCCAGAATGGTCACCACCCACTGGGTATCTCGTTCTGCCTGATGGAGAGACCGACAAGTGATGAGAAGGTCGTCCAAATATGGAAGAATGCGAATGCCCTGAGCTCTGAGGAGAGCCATAACACCTGCCAGCACGTTGGTGAAGACTCTGGGAGCCGGAAGGGCAGAGCTAAAAATTGGTAATGCTGGTCTTCCAGCGCGAACCTGAGAAAATTCTGATGCCCTGGGAAGACTGGAACATGAAGGTAAGCGTCCTTGACGTCTATGGAGGTCATGATGTCCCCCGGGCGCAACGAGCCGACAGCTGAGCGCAGGGTCTCCATGCGAAAGTGCCTGGTTCTGACAAATTTGTTGAGAAGTTTTAAGTCCAGGATGGGCCTGATTGAGCCATCCCTTTTGGGCACTATGAAAAGATTGGAATAATAGCCCTGACCTCTTTCCCAAAGAGGGACCTGACAGATGACCCCCATGTCTAGAAGGTTTTGCGCAGCCAGAAACAGACCCTGAGCTGCCAGAGGATTTTGAGGGATCCGGGGGGCGGCCAGGCAGCGGACTCTATCTTTTAGCCGGAGGACACCACCTCCAGAATCCACCGGTCTGAGACCTGTTGTCCCCAGACATGAGTGAAGAGCCTCAGCCGTCCCCCCACCCGGATGGGTGAGGGCGCCCCTTCATGGCTGAACGGGCTTGGTGGCAGACTTGGGCTTAGAGCCCCAGGAGACTTCTGGGCGGACACGTCCTCTGCCTCTGCTCCAGAAGTCACCCCTGTACCCCGCAAAGGATACCCCTCTCCCGGACCTGGATCCGCGGAAGGAGGGGTTAAAGGCGCCTGAACCCCGAAAGGGCCGCGGCTGTTTCTTACGCTGGGGCAACTTACCTCCCTTAGCAAACAGGTCCAAGCGATCACCAAATAGGCGCAGCCCCTTAAAGGGGAGCCCCATGAAAGCCTTCTTAGCAGTGTTGTCAGCTGCCCACTGGCGCAGCCAGAGCGGCGTATAGCAACCACCAAGGCTGAGGTTCTACTACACATCCTAATGGTGTCATCTAGAGCAAAAAGGATATAAGCAATAAAAATCTCACAATGTGAGAGGCCCTGAATTCGGCACTAGAAGCATCATCAGGGGCACTTTCCAGCAGACCCTTGAGGAGAGTCCTGATAGCCACAGCAGTAATAGCAGAAGCACAGACAGGGCGCAATGCAGATCCCACACAGGCAAAGGCATGGGAAGCCAACTGGTCAATGCGCCTGTCCTCACTATCCTTCAGGGCAGTGGAATCAGGGGAATGCAACACAGAAGTGTTGGACAACCCCAAGACTGGAGCATCCACTTTCGGGGGGGTTGACCAACATTTAACCACTTCGGTGGGAAAGGGATACCTTTTATCCCAGCCCTTAGGGATTCCGGGAAGCCGGCTGGGACGTTCCCACTCTTTGAGAACAAGATTATTGATGGGCCTGTTCTGGAAATTCTAAACGTGGCTTAGCAGTATTAAACAATTCCCCCTGCTGTTTGGGAGCAGCAGCAGGAAGGGAAATAGAGAGCACTTCAAAAATCTGAGTCAAAAGTCTATTGGTGTCATCAGCATCCCAGGGATCAGAGCCAGGGTCAGCACCACTGTAATGCTGATCATCAGACAGCTCTGAATCCGAGAACAAGTCCCCCTCTTCAAGGGGGGTATAGTCAGTCATGTCCAGAAAATCCTCAGTTTCCATAGGGAAAACAGACGCACCAGGCGCCACATGCAGCCTCTTACGGCCCGCAGAGCTAGCAATCACCCTCTCAATGTTAGCCAGCCTAGAAGACACATCAGGTTGAGACTCCCCACTAGTGTTCAGCTCACTGGGAGTCAAATTCAGGCGAGGGGGAGTAGGTAAAGACTTAGTGGGCGCAGGCCCAGTCACCAATAGCCCAGAATGCAGCGCAAGCGCCTGCTGGGCGCAGGGTCCACAGATCCGCACATCATCACGTACAGGGGATGCCCCACACGCCACACACAGCCGGGCTTGTCCCGAGGGGACCCCGTGCACAATATCTTGTGAAGCCTCCATATGGTGATTATAGTGGGCCAATTGGTCAATAGGAATTACGCTGTAAAAGCAACCCGGGATGCCCCAAAGGTCCGCCAGGGAAGTGGGAGGATTTTACTTCAGGCCTCTAATAAAGTTTTAGCAACTAATAGAGGGGGGTAGGACCAAGAGAAACCTCTATACCATTTTCCCCGCCTGAAAGACACAAAAGATGACACCCCATAAGCATACAGAATAAACACTTGACAAATACATAAGCCTGCAGGGGCACTCACGGACCGCGGTGGAGAGTCACAGGTCACGCCGGAGGAAGAGCCCAAAATGGCGCTGGGTTTCACAAGGGGCGGGCCGCAGGAAGAACGACGCGGAGAGTGCTGCCCGATAAGCTCCGCCCCCAAGAAAGCGCGAAGGCCTAACGCGTGACTGGCCAGCCAATAGGGGCGCAGCAGCGCCTGCAGTGACGTCACCGCTGACGGTGGAAATGCCGAAAGGCGCACACGTCAGCGGCGGCAGATTTAAAACAGTAAACTGACAGAGTAAAAGCCTGGGCGCGGAGCCCAGAATAGTGACAGCAAAAAAGGCACAAATACACACTATACTAAACACACACACACATTCCCCCCCGCCCCCCGAACGAGCGGGACAGCGAGAGGAGGGGGGGTGACCAGCTAGCAGAGGCCCACCGAGGACTGGGGAGGGGGCAAGGGCCGGAAGGGGCATCCCAAATCAGGCTCACCATAAGCCTGCACCGCCTACCCTTTGGTGGGGGATTGCCGTTGGAGCAAGGCTCCTAAAACACCTGTAAAAGGTGCAGCCTACCATCACCCGACCAGCGCAGCCAAAGCTGGAAGGCATAAATGAAGAAATGGAACGGGTGGGAATAGTTCTACAGGGCCACGGGCTGATAAGCCCTGCTCAACTGCGAACAGAGAAGCCATCATTCTTGTCCTTTGCAGCCGACTGCAGAGAAGAAACTGGGGAATTTGTAGGATGCCCCGGGTATATATGGGACCGGGAGGGGCCTCTTTTTGCCATCTCTGCAGTCCAGCGCCCTCTGGCGGAGGTAATCCCATCTGTTATGAATCATTATCTGGAGCAGGAAATGCTGCATACTTAGAATAAACTGAGAGCAGAGGTTACTCACCAAGCTTGTTATTTACCTGGGGAACAACAACCAGATAAGACAGTAAGGAAAGGAAGGACATGTGAAAAAATTCACAAAAAAAGTGAAAAGCAAGAAAAAAAGAGACCAAAAGGTATCCTCATTTGACTTACAGGTCTAGCAAGTTCCCAAATCAGGTGATGTATACTTATCTAGCCATGTATCCTAATTTTTTGGATTTGCAACCATTTTTACCAGTTGTTCCACACATGGCAGTATTTGCCATAGGCAAACATAGGCCTGGGTCTCTAGGGGCAGCATCCTTGCCAGCCTAGTAGTCATCCCTGCTGTCATTTGGGCAAGACCAGGGAGAGACACAAGGCTCTTTGTATCAGGTTTCACTGACATGCTCACTGTGAGGATTAAATCAAAGTGAACCCCCCTCCTCTCCTGTCTACCCAGGACTATTGTCTTGCTAATCTGCATGACTACGGAAACCTTTTCATGCACTTCTAAGTTCCTCCCCACCTTATCATTCCCTGTGTCTCCCAGCAAGTGCAGTGCGGGGGGGGGGGGGGGTGGAACTTGGACATTTCTTCACTGTAAAAGTGAACCAACACCCAGGATTTTGACTATCCTGGGTCTTGGTCCACTTCAGGGGGGCACCCCAATTGGGGGTGCCCCGCTGTGTGAAACCCCCCAGAAAGCCCCAAAAACTCACCTCACCACACTCCCACGTGAGTGCGCCGTCCAATCCCCGCCGACGGACAAGACAGCGCGTCTGCCGCCGCCTCCCGCACGTCACTCTTACAGGGCGCGCGCCCGCGCCGGCCGTTTGTGAATGGCATTCCCCGGATTCCACTACCTTGAAGGATAGTGAGGACCGGCGTATTGATCAACTAGCTTCCCACGCTTTTGCCTGTGTGAGTTCGGCCTTGCGCCCGGTGTGTGCTTCCGCTATTACGGCTGTGGCTATTAGGACCTTGATCAGGGGCCTTCTGGACGGCTCCCATGAGGGTCCTTCTAGTGCTGAATTTAGAGCCTTGTCACAATGTGAGATGTTCATCGCCTATGTTCTCTCTGCCTTAGATGACACCATTCGGATGTGTAGCAGGAACTCGGCCGTGGTGGTCTCTATCCACCGCTCGGTCTGGTTGCACCAGTGAGCAGCTGACAATGCTGCCAAGAAGGCTCTCACGGGGCTTCAGGATTGCGCCTGTTTGGTGATCGTTTGGACCTTTTTGCTAAGGGAGGTATATTACCCCAATGCAAGAAGCAGACTAGACCCTTTTGGGGCTCGGGCTCCTTCACTCCCTCCTTTCGTGGACCTAGGTCAGGCAGGGGGGTATCCTTTGCGGGACACAAAGGTGAGATTTCTAGGGCAAGGGCAGAGGCCGTGCCCGACCCGGATCCTCCTGGGGTGCCAAACCCAAATCCACTGCCAAGCCCACTCAGCAATGAGAGGGCGCCCTCACCCTTGCAGGTGGGGGGATGGCTGCGGCTCTTCGCTCCGGTCTGGGCTCAACAAGTCTCAGACAAATGGATTCTGGAGGTTGTCTCTTCCGGATACAAGCTGGAGTTCGCGGACCGGCCTCCTCCCAACTTCCTCAGGTCACGGGTTCCTACGGACCCTCGGGCAGCTCAGGGCCTGTTGGTGGTTCAAAACCTTCGGGCCATGGAGGTCGTTTGTCAGGTTCCCCCGGGAGAGAGAGGTCTGTGTTACTATTCCAATCTTTTTACAGTGCCCAAAAAGGATGGTTCCGTCAGACCCATCCTGGACCTAAAGCTTCTCAACAAATTCATCAGAACCAAACGTTTTTGCATGGAGACGCTGCGCTCCGCTATCAGCTCCCTGCGCCCGGGGGACTTTATGACTTCAATAGACATCAAGGATGCTTACCTTCATGTGCCGGTCTTCCCAGGGCACCAGCGGTTCCTCAGGTTTGCGGTAGGAGAACAACTGTAAGGCTCTTACCGTCTCGCCGTCCCCGGTCCCGCGGTGCGTCTTCGGGCAGCTCGCTGCCGCCTCCTGTCCGGCGGTCCCCTCGCGTTGCTGCCCCCCGGCGCCGCTGTGGGGTCCAGTGGTGGCTGCGCTGCGGCCCGGTCAGTGGGGCTGGGCGGTCCCGCCAGTCTGTCTGCCGGCGCGGATCTTCTTCCTCCCAGCGGGCGCGCGTTCTCTTTATGTATCCCGGCGGCGCTTCTCCCAGCGCATTCGCCGGAGGCAAATTTGAAGTGTCCTATCGCCATCATCCTGGTGGGAGTCGAGCCCAGGGACTGGATGGCCTGTCTGGCCTGGGCGGTTCAGTTCCTGGGACCGCTCCCGTTTTATATGTTTCACCAATCATTCCATTTCCCTCCTTGGGTCCTCCTTCCTATTGGCCAGTACTTCCTTTATATCCTTGCTGCTCCATTTTCCCAGTGCCCGTTATAGCCTCTGGTTTGTTGGGTGCGCTTCTAGATTGTCCTTAGTTGTTTATACCCGGCTTGTTATCTCCGACCATCCTTGCTTGCTGCCTGCCCTGACCTTTTGCCTGCCTGACTTCGATTTTGCCTGACCCTTCTGATACCTCGCTCCGTGACCTCCTGGATTGACCTCGGCTTGTTTTGAATCCTTTTTGTTACCTCCGCTGGATACCTCGCTCTGTGACCTCCTGGTTTGCCCTCGGCTAGTTTTTGGACATTCTCCCCCAAGCATCCTCCTTTGGGACTCCCTGCCGTTCATCAGTCTCCGGCTTAAGCTGGTAATCTTTGCGCCCATTAAGTCCTGGGGGTAACCGAGTCTGGAGAGGCATAATCCGCATCTCCTGCGAACGGGGACTTGTCTAAAGGCAGAAGAGGCGGTGGAGATTGGGGATTATCAGCTTAAGAGAGAAAGGTGTCCGGCGCAGCCTGACAGTATAACGGGCCATAAAAAATGGACCAGCAGGTGCAGGCCTTAACAGCGGCTGTGGAGCACCTGGCTCATCGTGTAGCGGCCCGCTCCAGTCCAGCTCCTATCATCACCAGCCCTCAAGGGGCTCCGGCCGCATCACCGGTGGAACCCAAAATTCCACTCCCAGACAAATTTTATGGTGACAGAGCTAAGTTTGCCAATTTTCGGGACTCATGTAAACTCTACTTCCAACTTCGTCCTGTTTCTTCAGGGTCACAGGAGCAGCGAGTGGGTCTGATCATCTCCCTCCTCCAAGGTGATTCACAATCCTGGGCCTTCAGTCTGTCGTCCCAAGATCCTGCTCGTCTCTCAGTAGATAACTTCTTTTCCGCTATGGCGGTTCTGTATGATGACCCTGACAGAGGGGCTACGGCAGATGCTAAACTTCGTACCCTACGTCAAGGACGGAGGCCGGCCGAGGAATATTGTTCAGAATTCCGGCGGTGGGCAGTGGATTTGCGTTGGAACAATCCAGCACTGTGCGGCCAGTTTCGGCTAGGACTGGCCGATTCCATTAAGGATACCTTGGTGAATTATCCAGTTCCCCAGACATTAGATGAGACTATGCACCTTGCCATCCGCATTGATCGACGTCTACGGGAGAGACGCTTAGAGAAAGGGTCACATCCCGATTCAAGTTTGAAAGCCGAGGCCCCAGTTATGCTTTCTTCTGAGGAACCTATGCAGCTGGGAGCTACTAGGCTCACTGAAGTCGAGAGACGTCGGCGCTTGTCGGAGGGTCTGTGCCTGTATTGTGGGGGAACTGGTCACATGGTCAGAATCTGCCCTAAGAAGCCGTCGGGAAACTTCAGAGCCTAGGGGGTATCGAGGGGACCCACCTAGGCTGTAAGGTATCTCCTCATGTATCGTCTCCAGTTATAATTCCGGTTCAGATTAAAATTGGTTTAAAATGTTTGAATCTAGAAGCTCTCTTAGATTGTGGAGCAGCAGGGAATTTCCTCGACTCTGATTTAGCTCAGAGCTTAGGAATTTCGTTCCAGTCCCTGCCTGCACCTATTCGAGTCTCTGCCATTGATTGCACACCAATTGCAGGGGGACTCGTTCAGTATAAAACTTTACCAGTATCATTTAGAGTGGGAGCCGGCCATTCTGAAATTATCAGTTTCCTTGTCCTTAGCATGCCTAACACCCCCTTAGTTCTTGGATTGCCTTGGCTGCAGAAACACAATCCCCAAATTGATTGGGTGTCTGGGCAAATTGTTAAGTGGGGTTGAGAAGATCCAGATTTAAGAAACATAGTTCTGAAAGACTATGGTTTATTTTCTGTATGTTAGAGTAACGCTTTAACGTTGGACTTTTCTGTAATTGCTTTTTGCAAGGCTTCTCCTTATCCCTTATTCCTTATCTAAGGAATGTGCTGCTTCGCATAGGGGCCTCTGGGAACTGAGAAAACTATAAAATACTCCCTGAACTCAACCTTGTACATAGTAATAAATATTCTGTTCTCATTATTTTTAATTTAGGTAATTGTCTGTTCTGCGCATGCTCTAACTATGAAAGTTTTCAATAAAACAGGGGTCAGAAGCTCCCCCTGCTCAGTGTGTTTCTCTGAGGTTTTGCTACACACCTTGTCGCGTGTATTGATTTCTCTTAGAATATAGTAATTGGGAATCGGACAACAGAAGCCAGACCAAGTCCGCTTAGTGACTTGAACGTAACATTACGTGGCGCTCCGAACAGAGACTCTCTATTTTGTCGCAAGAGGTATCGCACCCGCCGAACGGAACATCAACTGATGCCACCTCGGAACAGCAGACTTCAAAACCTGGCCAGGTAAGAGACAGCTTTTATGTACTCTTATACTCTGCTCTTCCCCTGTGAGGCATCAGCGGGTCCGTTCTAAGGTGAGATAGGCATAGCCAGCCTCTGCGAAAGAGGGTCATTTTAAGAATCCTAAGGCGCTTCTGTTGTCTGCATTTGTTTTGTCTGTTTGTATTTGTCTTGTCTGTCTGTTCCCTTAAGAATTTGTTATTTTTGAGAGTGTGATAAAAAACTTTATGAGCCTGGCATTTAGTTAAAAACTTTGGAAGGTCATTAGACGCCCCATCCCACTGGCGAGGGTAAAACCGCTATAACCCAGTGACGGTGAACGCAAGTGGTGACCAGAAGAAGTTTTAGATAAAAATTTTACCCTGTATGGTTCCACAACTCATTTAGGCGTGAGCCAGTTTGTCAAGTTGACCGGATTTGACGGCGCCTTTACGGTGCATGCCAGCCGATCTTGACTACGTTGAGTTATAAGAACCACAGTTCCCAGGCTTAGTTAGAAGACCAGGACTAGTCGATAGGTGATTTCAGAAAATTAAAGCCAATATTACTGGGATGGGAATAAGATACAATTAGTGTATCTAGGACTGTCACTTACCCATATGATAGGTGATGTGTTGTTTGTGGTGATTTCAGAAAATTAAAGCCAATATTACTGGGATGGGAATAAGATACAATTAGTGTATCTAGGACTGTCACTTACCCATATGATAGGTGATGTGTTGTTTGTGATCCTAATTGTTTGTCTTGGATTATGTGTTGCTATTTGGTTAGCGTGTAGGATCACTAGACATTACCAGGAGAGACCCACAGAGAGGTACTCCAGTTCCTAGTTCCTTAGGAGGAAGCCAAAGAAGGCTAGCCCACAGAGAGGTTAGACCCCAATACGGTACCTGAGGCAGGTTGCTAGGAAGGTGGGAAAAGAACAGTCCAAAGAGATACCCCAGGAAGAGAAGTGGCAGACATTAGAAGAAATCACCAGGGAAAGGTGTGGCTTAGATGCCGCTAGGAATTTGAAAAAGATTTGGAAGGAATTTAAGCTAGTTCATAAATGACAATTAGATTTAGGGAAATGGGAACAGATAGCTAAAGGGGAACATGGAATTATTTTTGACAAAGGATGGGATCATCAAGTGGAATGTGCTCTGAAACTTTCAAGTTTAGCAGAAAAGGAAGGCTGGACGTACAGTCCACATAGGAAACAATGGAATACTACACCATTGCTTCATCCCCAAGTAGACCCCATACCTGATGTTCCAACAAACCCAGTACCGCCACCCCCATATGAAAAGACAGTAAAAGAAAGAAACTAGTAAGTTGTATCCTAGACTCCCCATTGGCCAGTAACAGTACGTATGGTCCATATCCAGGACCAGATGATGGCGATAGCGGCTTATGGCAATGCTATTGTGGAATGATAAATAAGGGTTGGGACAGAATGTGTACTCAGTGTAAAGTAAGGGAGCAAGATAAAGTAGTAAATGAAGAAGGAACATGGAAATGTAAAGTTTGTGGTTGTAGGGGGATGGGTTTAGAACAAGAAGAATGTAATGTTTGTGGAGCAGATCAGCAAGGAGGGGATCCAGATGAGAGAATAAATGGTGTTAGCACAAGAAAGAAAAAAGTAAATTTAGTTACTGAAAAAACATGGACTTGCCATCACTGTATGACTTATGGTTTACCAGAAAATGTCACACATTGTCCAAGATGCAAAACTTATATGCTTGCAGGACCCCCTCCTAGAAGCAACACATATAAATTAGTTGCGCCTGTGTTTACCCATACCAGGCAGAGTCCAGATGCTCAAAATGCAGGACAGTTTGTCAATTTATTAACCAAGAAACCCCTTATTATAAGCCATGGACTCCAGCTGAATGTATGGTTTTGTTGCAGAATGCACCTGATCCCCGTACTAGCCCTTCTAGGTTTGGCAGGTATGTAGTACAAATGATGGAGTCACATAATGCCACCTGGTTGGATGGAGAAGATCTTTGTAGGATGAAAATGTCCCCTACTATGTTTCATCAATTTACTGATTATATGAGAGCACATGTACCACAGAATGTTAGACTTGGGGACAGTAGAACTGATTTTTTATTTTGAACAAACATATATTGATGAAGGCTTAGATGTTGGAAATATTGGAGTTCAAAGGTTGTTTGTTAGAGCCTATATTGATGGTTTAAAACCAACCATTAAGGAAAAGTTAAAGGCTTCTACCCCAGATTGGAGAACTAACCATACTATGGCACAATTGTTAGCAAAAGCACAGGGTATTGAAATGGATATGCATGACAAGCCCAAGGTGCGTATGGTTGCCCAGGTTAACACTGATGTTAGACCTAAATCTCAAGGTAATTTTCAGAGTAAAATTTTAAAATGTTACTACTGTGACAAACCTGGTCACATTAAGAGGAATTGTAGAAAGTTTGCTGCCGATCAAGGAACAGCCCCCAATAAGTCAGCATCTAAAAGTAAAGAACAAGACTGACTATCGGCAGTAACATTCACAGTACCAGCCAAAACACCCATAATACCGATTGAAATTGATGGCAAAACAGTTGAATTTTTGATTGCTATAGGAGCGACTAAATCTGTCATTAGTAATAAAGTTTTAAGTAAGAAACAGCAGTCAGAAGCCCAAACTATAGCTTCAGGTTTCGATGGTCTGCCTAAAGTTATGCCCATATCTAAACCACTAGAGGGCAGACTTGGTCCACACATGTTTATCTCTAAATTTTTAGTTTGTGAGTCAGCTCCTTACAACTTATTGGGTGTGGATAATTTAACAAAGTTACAAGCAAAAATTGATTTTCAAGAAGATGGTCAAGTTGTTCTAACTTTGCCTGACCATCCTGATGATTTAGAATATTGTATGCAAATACAAGCTCCTGAAGATTTTGAACTCACTAATGTACTTACAGAGAATGATCAAGACTTACTAAGAACTGTACCTGACCATTTATGGTCTAAGTCAGGGTCTGATATAGGACTTCTCCCTGTCTCACCAGTAGAGGTCCATATCAAACCAGGATCTACCTTACCACAGCTTAAGCAGTACCCTTTGAGTGCTGCACAAGAACAAGCTATAGGAGAACAAATTGACGAGCTTTTGGCCAAGGGTGCTTTGATTCAGATGCAATCAGGGGCTAATACTCCTTTGTATCCAGTCAGGAAAAAGGTTTTGGAACCAGGACAGCCTGTGAAATACAGGATGGTACAAGATCTTAGAGCCATTAATAACATTTTGGCTCCAATGACACCAGTGGTTCCAAACCCTCATACATTGCTTTCTCAAATACAGAGTACAGGCATGTATTTTTCTTGCGTGGATCTAACGGGAGCTTTCTTTTCGGTTCCTTTAGCACCTGAATGTTACCACCTCTTCGCTTTTCAGTCTTGGCAGGATGGAAACCACCAATAGATTGTGTGCTTCTCCAATATGTAGACGATTTGCTTCTTTGCTGCCCAGACAAAACCACATGTGAGGAGGGTACTTTGTCTCTTCTTACATTTCTGGCTGAGAATGGCTGCAAGGCTAGCAAAGAAAAGCTACAATTCTGCCAAACACAAGTTATCTTTCTAGGTCACTGCATTTCACAAGGCACTAGACACCTTACTAAAGACAGAGTGGAAATAGTCAGGAACATGTCACCTCCTAAGACACATAAACAATTAAGAGCCTTTCTAGGACTCATTTCTTATTGTAGACAGTGGATTATGCATGCCAGTTCACTTATGCAACCACTGTATGATTGTGTCAAAGTTACACCTTTTAGTCTGACCCCTGAAGCGCAGGATGCTTTTGAACAACTTAAACTTGCAGTCACACAAGCACCAGCTTTAGGTCTTCCTGATTATTCCAAGCCATTTACACTCATGGCTACTGAAATACAAGGACATGCTACTGGAGTTTTAATGCAGGCACATGGCACAAAACAAAGACCTATTGCTTATTATTCGGCTCGCTTAGACCCCGTAGCGAGAGGTTCCCCCTCTTGTGTTAAAGCTGTAGCAGCAGTTTCTCTATTGGTAGACAAAGCTTCTGAAATTGTACTTGATAATGAATTAGCTGTGTCTACCAATCACGACATTCATGGGATATTATCACAGGTAAATCCCAAACACCTGTCAATGGCTAGACAGCTTAGGCTGCAGTGTACCCTTTTACTACCCCCAACAATTAGGTTTCAAAGATGTACTTCTCTGAATCTGGCGACTTTGTTACCAATTTCTTCAGATTCTGAAGGGGGGAATAATAGTGAAGATTTTGAGAATTTTTTTAGAATTTGAACATACTGAAGACACACATGACTGCATTGAACTTATGAAGCAAGAAACAATGGGTTTACCACATGTGCATGATACACCTGAGACCCAGAATTTGAATTTTTTGTAGATGGCAGCAGATATTCTGATGAAAAAGGACAGTTTCATACAGGTTATGCAATAGTAACTGAACATGAAGTGGTAGAAGCTGAGCCATTACCACCTCATATGTCTGCTCAGGAAGCAGAACTTACAGCCCTCTCTAGGGCATTAATGCTGCTAAAAGACACTACAGGCACGATCTGGACAGACTCCGCCTATTCTTGGGGTATTGCCCACGATTACGCCCACCTGTGGAAAGCAAGGGGATTCTTAACAGCTGCAGGAACCCCCATTAGACATGCTGATTTAGTTAAAGAAATTCTGACCAACCTGAACAATGTCAAAAAGGTGGCTATAGTAAAAGTAGCAGCCCACACAAAACAAACAACCAAAGAGGCTAAAGGTAATGAAAAAGCTGACTTAGCAGCTAAACAAGCAGCTTTGAAGAAGATAGAGAGTGTAAGTGTAAATCTTACCCAGGAATCGGCGGTAAGTATGGAACTAATGAAAAATCTTCAAGACAAGGTAATGCCTGAGGAAAAGGAAAAATGGCTCAGAGCAGGAGCCCAACAAAATGATGGATTATGGGTCAAAGGAAGCCGATTGTGCTTGCCTAGCTTCCTATACCCAGAACAGGCACAGGTATCACACCTGCCTACACATCAGAGTGCAAACTCTATGGTAAGGAGTACCAATCAGACTTGGTATGCTCCAGGCTTTAGTAGCATGGCACGACAATACTGTGCAGCATGCTCTATCAGTTTGACGGAGAACCCAGGACAGGTTGTTAAGACACCGGTAAGACATCAACCTAGGTCTCTCTATCCATTTCAAAGGCTTCAAATTGATTACATCCAACTCCCTAAGAGTGGACCCTTTGAGTATGTACTTGTGTGTATTGACTTGTTTTCGGGATGGCCAGAAGCTTACCCAGTAAAATCAGCAATAGCTAAAACCACGGCTAAGAAATTAATCACAGAATTAATACCACGTTTTGGTCTCTTGTGACCGTGGCTCGCACTTTACAGGTGAAATAATGCAAAATGTGATGCAAATGCTAGGTGTCCAACAGTCCTTCCATACACCCTATCACCCACAGAGTTCGGGGAGTGTGGAGAGAATGAATGGAACTATTAAACTGAAGTTACAGAAAACTATGAAGGAGTTAGGTAAACCATGGATAGATTGTTTACCAATTGTGTTATTTTCAATAAGATGCACCCCTACAAAGAAAACAGGGTTGTCACCTTATGAAATTTTGTTTGGAAGTGCTCCCAGAACTGGGCTGTACTTTCCACAACATCTTGCCCTAAAATGTGATGAATTGACTGATTATGTGATACAGTTGCAGAAACATCTCACTAAACTGCACAAAAGTGTTTTTGATTCTCTTCCAGACCCCGACCAGATAACAGGAACTCATAATCTCCAACCAGGAGACTTTGTCTATGTAAAGAAACATTCTAGAAAATCTTTGGAATCAAGGTTTGAAGGACCCTTTCAAGTTCTTTTGACAACGCCTACTTCAGTGAAACTTGAAGGAAAATCCAGTTGGATACACGCAAGTCATTGTAAAAAGGTTACAGGTCCAGAGGGAAAATTAAATATTTCCTCTTAACAATGATAATGGCTTTCTGCCTCAATATTTCATCCCCTGCACCTATAAGAAATAGAAGGGAGATAGGCACTCATCATCAAAAGTTACTTTTGCTAAAGTATAAATACTCTTTTGCTAGACAAACTGGTTTTGACAAATGCTGCATATGTAGTAAGTTACATCCTTCGTCTTCCCGGGTACCCCTCGTAGCCATCCCTATTCAATTACAGTATGAGAGAGTCAATAGTTCTGCTAATGAGATAAATTACCATTTAACGGGAAGAGCATATAGACCAGATTGGTGCTTCTTATTAGGAAATAAAAACCACACCCATATAGGAGCATCTACTTGTAAAGAGAGTTTGTTAAATAACTTGAAATGACAGAGGACTACGAGTGCTGTACTTGGATACATAATACCTCATTAGAGATACCTGATTATTATGAAGTAATAAAAGGTCATAGAGAAGAAGTTCAAAAGATACAGAGTAAAATCAGGACATTTGCAAAAGACTGGTCTCCTTTTGGAGATTGGGGAAACTGGAGTGGTCCACTACAATGGATCAAGAATATCTTGATTAATATTTTGGCATTGTGTCTTCTGGGTATAATGATTTATGTTCTAGTAAAACTAGCTCTTTGCCTTGTAGCCAAGATCAAGACACCTAAAGTAACACATAAACGTATCTTGATTGCAGATAATGCGCTTTCTAAATGAGTAACTATGTTTCTTTCCTTTAGAATTGACATATCATCTGTCAAAATTCGAGACTCTTCTTTGGAAGGATGCTGTTCAAGTACTTGGGGGATGGAACCAGTTGGAGAAGACCTGTGTTCCCCTAGGCAACTCGCCGGCCTGGGATAGTACCTGAGTGACTGAACTGGCTATAAACCTTCCGAAGTGGACACAGTCAAAGGAAAGACAGATGTAGATGTCAAAGGGGGGAAATGAGAAGATCCAGATTTAAGAAACATAGTTCTGAAAGACTATGGTTTATTTTCTGTATGTTAGAGTAACGCTTTAACGTTGGACTTTTCTGTAATTGCTTTTTGCAAGGCTTCTCCTTATCCCTTATTCCTTATCTAAGGAATGTGCTGCTTCGCATAGGGGCCTCTGGGAACTGAGAAAACTATAAAATACTCCCTGAACTCAACCTTGTACATAGTAATAAATATTCTGTTCTCATTATTTTTAATTTAGGTAATTGTCTGTTCTGCGCATGCTCTAACTATGAAAGTTTTCAATAAAACAGGGGTCAGAAGCTCCCCCTGCTCAGTGTGTTTCTCTGAGGTTTTGCTACACACCTTGTCGCGTGTATTGATTTCTCTTAGAATATAGTAATTGGGAATCGGACAACAGAAGCCAGACCAAGTCCGCTTAGTGACTTGAACGTAACAGGGTCACCAATGCTTTCATGCCTGTCTGGAACTTCCAGTTCGAGTCACTCAATTATCCCTGGAGAATGTTCCCACTCCATACCTTGATTTCTCTGACGTCTTTTCTGAAAAGGCGGCAGATAAACTTCCCCCCCATAGGCCTTGGGATTGTCCCATTGAGCTCCTTCCGGGTACCATGCCTCCGAGGGGGAGAATTTTTAATTTAACTCGAGCCGAAAACCTTGCCATGCGGGAGTATATTGCAGAAAACCTAAAGAAGGGGTTTATCCGGGCATCCTCTTCCCCGGCAGGAGCAGGGTTTTTCTTTGTCGAAAAGAAAGATGGGGGGCTCCGTCCATGTATCGACTATCGGGGTTTAAACAAGATCACAATCAAAAACAAGTATCCTCTGCCACTTATTGAGGGCTATTTACACAGGTGGTTGGGGCTCAAGTTTTTTCCAAACTAGTTCTCCGTGGCGCTTATAATCTCATCAGAATTAGGCAGGGGGATGAATGGAAAACGGCCTTCAATACCCTTGAAGGACATTATGAATATTTAGTAATGCCGTTTGGCCTGTGTAATGCCCCCGCAGTCTTTCAGGATTTTGTGAATGAGATATTTAGAGAATACTTAGGTCGTTTTGTAGTAGTTTATTTGGATGACATTCTGATTTTTTCTTCATCACTTTCAGAACATCGCAAAAATGTTCGTATGGTCTTACAAAAACTCAGAGAAAATTGTTTATTTGCCAAGTTAAAAAAATGTCAATTTGAAGTTTCAGAAGTTCCTTTTTTGGGTTACATCATATCTAATACTGGTCTTTCCATGGATCAATCCAAAGTTAAAGCAGTATTAGAATGGGAACAGCCCAAAGATCTGAAAGGTTTACAAAGGTTTTTGGGGTTCGCCAATTTTTATAGAAGGTTCATTAGAAATTTTTCCTCACTGGTAGCTCCCCTGACTAATCTCACTTAAAAAGGGGGGGGTACCCTGCTGTATGGCCGGAACAGTCTGTTCATGCTTTTGAAAAATTTAAAGAAGTCTTTAGTTCTGCCCCTGTGCTGGTGCATCCGGACTGCCAGTTACCATTTATTGTAGAAGTGGATGCCTCTGAGCTTGGTGTGGGAGCGGTACTGTCTCAATATAGTGGGTCCCCTGAGCGCCTTCATCCCTGTGCCTTCTTCTCTAAAAAGTTCACTACTCCAGAAAGAAATTATGACATTGGTAACCGGGAGTTGTTGGCAATCAAATTGGCCTTTTAGGAATGGAGACACTGGTTGGAGGGGGCTCAGTACCCTGTTACAGTCTTTACTGATCATAAAAATTTAGAGTATATCCAATCTGCTAAAAGGTTAACTCCTAGACAGGCTCGCTGGTCTTTGTTCTTCTCTCGGTTTAACTTTTCCATAACCTACAAACCAGGGTCCAAAAATGTTAAGGCTGATGCCTTATCCCGGAGTTTTTCTTTTTCTAATTTACCGGAAAGGGAGAATGTACCCATTTTGCCCCACTCTATGGTGGTAGCCGCCATCCAACCACAACTCCCTGATTTAACTCAATTTCAGCCTGAAGCTCCGCCTGAAAAGCCTAATTTTGCCCAGTTCGTGCCCTCCTCTTATCGTGCTGCTTTTCTATCCCATTTTCATGACACTAAGACGGCAGGTCATCCTGGGGTCAAAAAGACCATCTCTTTGCTGTTTCGCCAAGTCTGGTGGCCATCCTTTAGAAAAGATGCACGAGAATATGTCCAAGCCTGTAAAGTGTGCGCTCGGAGTAAGTCATTAAGACACTCTCCCGAGGGTTCCCTACTACCATTGCCCATTTCCTCCCGCCCCTGGACCCATTTGGCCATGGATTTTATAATGGATCTTCCACCCTCCCAGGGATGTACGGTCATTTGGGTGGTGGTGGATCGCTTTAGCAAGATGGCTCACTTCATTCCTTTAAAGAAGCTTCCCACAGCTCAGACCTTAGCTCAACTCTTTGTCACACACATATTTAAAATCCATGGCATTCCAGAAGTGTCTGATAGGGGGGTCCAGTTTGTTTCCCGGTTTTGGAGGGCTTTCTGTGCCAAGTTGGGCTTCACCGTCTCCCTTTCTTCTGCATTTCACCCTCAGTCCAATGGGCAAACCGAAAGAACGAACCAGTCTTTGGAGCAATATTTACGTTGTTTCATTTCTGATACTCAAACAGATTGGGTGTTGTTCCTTCCGTTTGCTGAATTCGCACTGAATAATGGCTCGCATTCTTCCACTAGAATTTCTCCCTTTCATTGTGTTTATGGTAAAGATTTGAGATTTTCAGCCTTGTTGGACCGACCCTCTAGAGTTCCTTCCCTGGATGAATGGATGTCCCGATGGCCGGGGTTATGGAATAAGATTCAGCAACATTTGTCTAAGGCTGTTCTTCAACAAAAAAATTTTGCTGATCGTAGACGATCTTGTAATTCTGATTATTGTGTGGGGGAGTTGGTTTGGCTTTCAACTAAGAATTTGGCCTTACGCCAACCCTCTGCTAAGTTGGGTCCGAGATTTATTGGTCCCTTTCCCGTACTGCAGAAAATCAATCGGGTTACCTATCGTTTAGATCTCCCCTCCTCTATGAAGATTTGCAACTCCTTTCATGTTTCCCTTTTGAAACCTGCCAGAAACTATGAACCTAATAATCCTCCGAATCCTATTTTGGTTGAAGGGCAACAGGAGTTTGAGGTTGCTCGGGTTCTGGATTCTCGCTTTTTTCGAAACTCCCTTCAGTATTTGATTGATTGGAAGGGTTACGGCCCTGAGGAAAGATCTTGGGTTCCGGCCAGGGAGGTTCATGCGCAGAATTTAGTGAAGAAATTTCATAGGGAGAATCCTCAGAAGCCCAGGTTGGAGGGTCCAGTGGCCCCTCCTCCGGGGGGGGTAATGTAAGGCTCTTACCGTCTCGCCGTCCCCGGTCCCGCGGTGCGTCTTCGGACAGCTCCCTGCCGCCTCCTGTCTGGCGGTCCCCTCGCGTTGCTGCCCCCCGGCGCTGCTGTGGGGTCCAGGGTTCGGCGGCGGCGGGGTTTGGTGGTGGCCGCGCTGCGGGCCGGTCAGTGGGGCTGGGCGGTCCCGCCAGTCTGTCTGCCAGTGCGGCTCTTCCTCCTCCCGGCGGGCGCGCGCCCAGCCAGCAACGTGTTCGCGCGCGAGCACGTTCTCTTTATGTCTCCCAGCGGCGCTTCCAGCGCATTCGCCGGAGGCAAATTTGAAGTGTCCTATCGCCATCATCCTGGTGGGAGTCGAGCCCAGGGACTGGATGGCCTGTCTGGCCTGGGCGGTTCAGTTCCTGGGACCGCTCCCGTTTTATATGTTTCACCAATCATTCCATTTCCCTCCTTGGGTCCTCCTTCCTATTGGCCAGTACTTCCTTTATATCCTTGCTGCTCCATTTTCCCAGTGCCCGTTATAGCCTCTGGTTTGTTGGGTGCGCTTCTAGATTGTCCTTAGTTGTTTATACCCGGCTTGTTATCTCCGACCATCCTTGCTTGCTGCCTGCCCTGACCTTTTGCCTGCCTGACTTCGATTTTGCCTGACCCTTCTGATACCTCGCTCCGTGACCTCCTGGATTGACCTCGGCTTGTTTTGACTCCTCTTTGTTACCTCCGCTGGATACCTCGCTCTGTGACCTCCTGGTTTGCCCTCGGCTAGTTTTTGGACATTCTCCCCCAAGCATCCTCCTTTGGGACTCCTGCCGTTCATCAGTCTCCGGCTTAAGCTGGTAATCTTTGCGCCCATTAAGTCCTGGGGGTAACCGAGTCTGGAGAGGCATAATCCGCGTCTCCTGCGAGCGGGGACTTGTCTAAAGGCAGAAGAGGCGGTGGAGATTGGGGATTATCAGCTTAACACTACCAATTCCCCTTCGGGCTCACCTCTGCCCCAGGGTGTTCACCAGGCGTGAAGGCGCAGGCGTGATGGCCCTTCTCAGAGCCCGGGGCATTTGCATTCTTCCTCATCTGGACGACTTCCCATTATGTCTCCTTCACGCCAACAGGCGGAGCTGGACACCCGGACGGTGGTGGCGACACTGGAGAGGTTCGGGTGGGTGGTCAATTACCCCAAGTCCTCACTCTCTCCGTCACGGGTGACTGCTTTCCTGAGTATGACTCTGGATACCATTCAGGCCAGGATTTTCCTCCCTCAGCAGAAGGTGGACTCTCTTCAAGCGCTGATTCATGTATTGCTGTCCAACCCTCATCCATCCATCCGGCAAGGCATGCAACTGGTGGGACAGATGGTGGCCTGCTTCGAGGCAGTTCCCTATGCTCAATTTCACATGAGGCCTCTTCAGCTCCATCTTCTTTCAGCCTGGGACAAGTGTCCTCTGTCTCTGGATCAGGCTTTTGCTCTGTCCCCTCTGGTCCGGCGGTCCCTCCTTTGGTGGCTGGACTCGAAGAATCTTTAGGGGGGCAGATCTTTCCTGACACCGTGCTGGGAGACGGTCACTACCGATGCCAGTCTTTCAGGTTGGGGGGGCTACTGGAGATCCCACCAATTCCAGGGGCTGTGGGGCCCTCAGGAGGCACACGCCCCCATCAATGTTCTGGAGCTGTGGGGGCGGTTCGGTTGGTGCTGGCGCAGCTGACGTCTCACCTCCAGGACCTGCCGGTTCAGGTTCGCTCCGACAACAGGACTGCGGTCGCTTACATCAATCATCAAGGAGGGACTCGGAGCAAGAGTGCCCTCCGGGAGGTGTCGTTGATTCTCTCTTGGGCCGAGGACAACGTCCCGTGCATCTCGGCGGTTTACATTCTGGGAGCGGAAAACCTGGAAGCGGATTCCCTGAGCAAGGGGGGCCTCTCGCCATGGAGAATGGTCCCTCAACAGCAGGGTTTTCACAAGCTTCCAGCTTTTGTCTCACAGTCCCAGGATCCTCTGGCTCTGGCGGTGGATGCCATGTCTCTGTCTTGGCAGGGGTTTGGTCTCCTGTACCTCTTCCCTCTCTTTCCCCTTCTGGGCAGGGTCCTACGCAAGCTGATTCAAGGAGTGCCAGCTGTTCCAGGTGGCCAAGACAGGTGTGGTTTGCAGACGTCGTGCAGATGGCGGTCGATCAGTACCCTCTGCCCCTGGTTCCGGATCTGCTCAGCTAGGAAGAAATCCTCTTCTACCATCTACTACAGGACCTGGCGGACCTACATTGACTGGTGTGAGGCTAGGGCCTTCCCTTGTCGGGTGTTCTCCATCCCTCGGATTCTGGAGTTCCTTCAACATGGTCTGGATATGGGTTTTCAGCTCAGCACTCAGCACAGCAGAAGGGGCATGTTTCCATCTTAGCAGTTTTATTTCAGAGGTCTTTCGCTCTTCATCCTTTGGTCAAGACTTTCTTCCAGGGGGTCACTCATGTGCGCAATCCCCGCAAACCCTTGTTACTGGTTTGGGATTTGAATTTGGTATTGTCTGCCCTTCAGGGTCCTCCATTTGAGCCTGTGCATGAGGCTGCACTGTCTATTCTCACCTGGAAAGTTGCCTTTTTGGTGGCTATCACCTCTGTCCAGCGTGTTTCTGAGTTGGCGGCTCTGTCCATTCAGGCCCCCTACTTTTGAGAGACACCAGGAGGTGGTTTTCCGCTTTAAACCAGACTTCTTGCCTAAGGTTGTCTCTGCATTTCACCTCAATCAGGACATTGTGCTTCCTTTCTTATGCCCTAATCCCGGTAATGACAAGGAGAGGGCCTTGCATTCTCTGGACGTTGTCAGAAACTTGAAATACTACCTGGTGGCTACAGCGCCTTTCAGGAAGATGGACGCCTTGTTTGTGGTACCCTCTGGTCCAAAGAAGGGTTTGGCGCCGGTTAAGTCTACCATTAGTAAATGGATTTGCTAAAGGGAGGGATCCCCCTTTCCGAATTACTGCTCATTCTACCCATGCAGTTGGGGCCTCTTGGGCTTTCCAGCACCAGGCTTCTGTTGAACAGGTTTGTAAGGCTGCTACTTGGTCCTCTGTTCATACCTTTTCCAAGTTTTACAAGGTTGATGTTCGGGCCTCAGCGGATGCTGTTTTTGGCCGCAAAGTTCTGCAGGCTGCAGTGGTTTGGACTGCGCATTGTTGCTCTTTTTGGGATCCTCACCCGTTGCTGGACACTGCTACTGGATGTCCCAGACGTAATGATTATTACTGGAGCAGGGCGTGATGCATACTTGGAATAATACCATTCTGTGAATACTCACCTTGTAAAATGGATATTATAAGTATGCATCACGCCCTGCTCCATCGCACCCTGAATTTTTATTCTTGGATCCTCTATATGGTGAAGTTTTCCTTGTTAAATATTGTTAATCTTGTTATTGGCTTCTCCTGGTTCCCTTACTGCTTAATTATACTGGGGAAT
The DNA here is from genome assembly GCA_027917425.1 of Gastrophryne carolinensis. Lineage (NCBI taxonomy): Eukaryota > Metazoa > Chordata > Amphibia > Anura > Microhylidae > Gastrophryne > Gastrophryne carolinensis. The sequence goes on from CM051237.1 coordinate 202,056,141, forward strand.
GAGTGGGAGGTCCCGGGTATATATGGACCAGGAGGGACCTCTTTTTTTGTCATCTCTGCAGTAAAGCGCCCTCTTGTGGACTATATCCCAGACATAATGATTATTACTGGAGCAGGGCGTGATGCATACTTATAATATCCATTCTACAATGTGAGTATTCACATGGCTGCTCCCATGCAGTTATGCAGCATAGAATCTGTATGCTATTCCATAACATCTGCATGGAGTAAAGCCCTCTCTAATAGTTTATGTCACTAATTGGGGCTTTAGGGGTGCAATTTACTAAGCTTGCTTTTTGTGACTTTTGGTCTTCCAGTCGTGATCTTTATGCTGGCAACATCCCACACAACTTGAATGTACAAAGTCCATACAGAACAGTGTGACATGAGAGTCTACTGATTACAGTATGAATAGCTTGTATGGATGGGGCTTTCATACTACAAGGTTTGGAAAAGAGGTTATACAGCTCATACAATCAGAGGTGTGTGGCCAGCATGGGACTGTAGGACAGAGGGCTGCAGATCAGCCTGTCTACTCTGTCACACTGCCTGATCAGCACTAGCAGCAGCAGTGGGATTTCAGCTGAATAGAATTTTGACTTAAAGTGGACCAACTCCCAGGGGTGATCGGCCCGGGAATCTATAATCTCGGATGTCCCGCGGGGTGAAACCCCCCCAAAACACCTTACCTTATCTCCAGCGAGGCCGAGGGTACTGATCCGGCCGCATGGGATCCAGATTGCCGCGCAATCACTTGCTGGGCACAGGGTACACAAACCCGCACATCATCGCCCACAAGGGATGCCCCGCACACCACACATAGCCGGGCTTGCCCCGAAGGGACCCCGAGCACAGTATCCTGGGAAGCCTCCATATGGTGAATTAGTAGTCGCAATGACCAGTGGGAATTACGCTGTGCAGCTACCCGGGATGCCCCTTAAATGTCCGCTAGTGGGAGGATTGACACTTAAGCCCCCAATATAAGAATTTTAACCTAGGGCCCAGGACCGGGAGAAACCTCTAAGTAGGTTGTTCCAGCCTGAAAGACACAAGCACAAACAAATTCCCCATCAGAATGCAAGAATATCTTGCAATATCTTGAACATTATAAAGCTATGGAATAAGAAAATACAATTCTGTGAAATACTCACCTGTAGAATTGATATTATACGCATACAGTAGGTCCTGCTCCATATATAATAATTACACGTGGGTAATCCTCCGCCAGATGGCGCTGTTCACTGCAGACATGCAAAAACAGGCTCCTCCCGGCCCTTCATATACCCAGGGACCTCCCACAAATCCCCAGCATTGAAAAGCAGTAAGAAAAAGAAGGCGGGAGAAACCAACCACCAAAACTGGTAATAATAACAATGATAACAATCACCATACAGGGGATCCAGAACAAGGTGAAACCAGGGTGGGGTGGAGCAGGACGTACTGTATGCGTATAATATCAATTCTACAGGTGAGTATTTCACAGAATTGTATTATTCTAAGCATACAGTACGTCCTGCTCCATATATAATAATTACACGTGGGACATCCAATAGCAGTGTCCATAAAGTAGGGTGGGATCCCCAACAACAAAGGCAACGGCACGTAGCTCAGACTACAACCGCCTGAAAAAACTTACGGCCAAAAGCAGCATCAGCTGAGGCCCGAACCTCAACCTTGTAAAACTTTGAAAAGGTGTGAACGGAAGACCAAGTAGCGGCCTTGCAAACTTGTTCAACAGAGGCCTGTTGCTGAAAAGCCCAAGAGGCACCAATAGCACGAGTGGAATGAGCCATAAGACAGAAAGGGGGAGTCCTCCCTTTAGTAGAATAGTCCTGAATCACAGCCTGACGAATCCATTTACTGATGGTAGACTTGGCGGGAGCCAAACCTTTCCTAGGCCCGGAAGGCACAACGAAGAGAGCATCAGTTTTCCTGAAGGCCTTAGTGACAACCAGGTAATACTTCAAGCACCTGACTACGTCCAAGGAATGCAGAACCCGCTCCTTGTTGTTGCTAGGATTGGGACACAGAGAAGGAAGAACAATATCCTGGTTCAAATGAAAACCGACACAACTTTAGGCAGAAAATCCGGTTTGAAGCGGAACACCACCTTGTCCTGGTGTCGCTCATAGTATGGAGGCTGAATAGATAGAGCGGCCAGCTCAGACACACGCCTAACCGAAGTAATAGCCACCAAGAAAACGACCTTGAGAGTGAGAACAGCCAGAGCAGCATCTTGAATAGGCTCAAAGGGAGCACCCTGCAAGGCAGACAAAACCAAGTTTAAATCCCAGACAGGGACCATAGGTTTTTCGAGGGGGACACACGTGAGTGACCCCCTGAAAGAAGGTCTTAATCAGGTGATGTTGAGCAAAGGTCTTCTGAAAGAAGATAGACGGGGCAGAAACCTGACCCTTCAGAGTACTAAGTTTGAGACCTAAGTCCAGACCATGCTGTAAAAACTCCAGAACCCTAGGGACGGAGAATTCCCGGTAGGGAAGAGACCTGGACTCACACCAGTCAATGTAGGAACGCCATACTCTATAATAGATAGCAGAAGAAGTCTTCTTCCTGGCCTGCACCATAGTAGCCACCACAGAGGCAGACAAACCCTTCTCCATCAAGATGGAGGATTCAGCAGTCAGGCCGTCAAAGCCAGAGTTTGTAAATTGGGATGGCGTAAGGACCCTTGAGTTAGCAGATCTGGTACCCTTGGCAGATCGTACTGATCTACCGCCATTTGAACCACGTCTGCGAACCACACTCTTCTTGGCCACCTGGGGGCCACTAGAATCACAGGTACCCCTTCCAGAGCAATCTTGCGCAGAACCCTGCCCAGAAGGGGGAACGGTGGAAACACATACAGGAGTCGAAACTCCGTCCAAGACATGGACAGGGCATCCGTGGCCATGGCCAGAGGATCCTGAGACAGGGAGACAAAGGCCGGGAGCTTGTGATTGTGACGGGAAGCAAACAGATCCACATCCGGTAGTCCCCCAACGGTGACACAGGGACTGGAATACCTTGTTGCAGAGGGACCACTCCCCCTGACGGGACATCCCCATGCTCAGGGCGTCCGCCAGCAGGTTCTCCGCCCCTGAAATGTAGACAGCCAAAATCCATTGGACATTGGCCTCCGCCCATGTCAGAAACTGAGACACCTCTTGGAGAGCACCCTTGCTCCGGGTCCCTCCCTGATGGTTGATGTAGGCAACCGCCGTTCTGTTGTCTGAGCGTACCTGGACCGACAGACCCCTCAGGTGTTGGGTCAATCGCTCCAGTACCAACCTGACTGCCCGTAATTCCAGAATGTTGATGGGTAAATGGGCCTCCTGAGGACCCCACGTCCCCTGGAAGTGCAGGGACTTCCAGAATCTCCCCCAACCTGACTGGCATCCGTTGTGACCGTCTCCCAGGAGGGGGTCAGAAAAGACCTGCCCCCTATCAAGTTCCTGTGGTCCAGCCACCACGTAAGGGACTGTCTGACCGAGGGGGGAAGCACACAGACCCCGTCCAAGGACGCTGGGTTCTTGTCCCACACTGACTGCAGAGGTCTCAAATGGAACTGGGCAAAGGGCACCGCCTCGAAGCTCGCCACCATCAGGCCCACCAACTGCATTCCCTGCCGGATGGAGAACTGTGGGCTCGAAAGCAGGAACCTCGCCTGTGCTGTCAGAGCTTCCACCTTCTGTTGAGGAAGGAATATCCTTGACTGAACCGTATCCAGAATCATTCCCAGGAACGGAGTCACCGAGGAGGGGGACAGGGAGGACTTGGGGTAATTGATCACCCAGCCGAAGGACTCCAGGGTGGACACTACCAGCCAAGTGTCCAACTCTGCCTGCCGCAGAGACCGAGAGGTGATGAGAATATCGTCCAGGTAGGGCAGCACGCGTATGCCCCTTAGCCTTATCAGGGACATCACCCCTGCCAGCACCTTGGTGAAGACCCTGGGAGCCAACGTGAGGCCGAATGGCAGGGCCACAAATTGGTAATGCTGATCTTTTAGTGCAAATCTGAGAAACCTTTGGTGTCCTGGAAACACCGGGACGTGAAGGTAAGCATCCTTGATGTCTACTGACGTCATGAAGTCCCCTAGGCGCAGTGAGCCAATGGCCGAGCGCAGAGTTTCCATGCAAAAGTGCCTGTTCTTGTTGAGGATTTTTAAATCCAGAATGGGCCTGACTGACCCATCCTTTTTGGGTACTGTGAAAAGGTTGGAGTAGAACCCCATACCCCTGTCTCCAAGGGGGACCTTGCAAATGACCCCTAGATCCAGGAGACCCTGTACGGCCAGCAACAAGACCTGAGCTGAGGCAGGGTCTTGTTGAATCTGGTGAGGGGTCGTACAGCAAATTCTATCTTGTAGCCGGAGGACACTACCTCCTGAATCCACCGGTCTGAGACGTGGCGCCGCCAGACGTGCTCGAAGTGCTGTAGACGTCCCCCCATCCTGACGGGTGATGGCGCCCCCCCATGCCTGAGGGGCTTTGGGCTTGGGCACCCAGGAGGAACCGGGACGGCGTCCTCTGTTCCTGTGCCAGGAATCTGTTCGGCCCCACGGTAGGGGGTTGATAGGGAGCCTTGGCCACGAAAGGGCCGAGTCTGCCTCCTGCGCTGGGGTAACTTGCCTCCCTTGGCAAAGAGGTCTTGGCAAATCGATCCCCAAAACAAGCGCAGCCCCTTAAATGGAAGCCCCGTGAGGGCTTTCTTGGCAGCATTGTCTGCGGCCCACTGGCGCAACCAGACCGCGCGGCGTATAGCAACCACCAGGGCAGATGACCTGGCACACATCTTAATAGCATCGTCCGATGCGGACAGGATAAAGTTCACAAACGCATCACAGCTGGACAGAGCATTGACAGTATCAGGAGGCAACTCATCTGTGCCATCGAGAGCACTCCTAACCACGGCCCTGAGCGCTACTGCCGTAATGGCTAAGGCGCAAACTGGGCGCAGAGTCGCTCCCCCAAATGCAAAGGCATGACATGCCAGTTGGTCAACACGCCGGTCCTCAGAGTCCCATAGCGTAGTAGTGTCAGGAGAGTGCATAATAGAGGTGTTGGACAACCCTAGAATAGGAGCATCGACCTCAAGTGGTGATGACCAGCACTTAACCAAGTCAGCAGGAAAGGGATATTTCCTATCCACGCTCTTAGGGACCCCATGAAGTCTGCTGGGATGTTCCCATTCTTTAAGCATGAGGCTATTGAAATGGGTCTGCTCGGGAAATTCCAAGCGAGCTTTCATCGTCATATGACCCCGAGTCAGAGAACAGTTCCCCTTCGTCCGAGGGGGTATGGGCATAGGAATGCAACAAATCATCAGGTTCAAGTGCCGCCTCTTGGCGGTGGCTTTACGTGCTAAGGAATTAGCAAGCAAGTTTTCAATGCTAGCCAGCCTAGTGGCCAAATCAGGATGAGAATCCCCACTGGTATTGGGGGTTAGACTCAGGCTTGGGGGAGTAGGTGAAGTGAGGCGGGGTGCAGGCCCAGCCTCAGAGGAGACGGGAAGCACTGATAACGCCTGCTGTGCACAAGAAACACAGACCCGTGCATTGTCACCGCTGCTAGGTAGGACCCCACAAGCTACACACAGCCGGGCTTGTCCCGAAGGAACCCCGTTCACAATATCCTGAGATGCCTCCATATGGTGATTTAATCGGCACAATATGCCAGTAGGGATTGATGCTGTAAGCTACCCTGGATGCCCCAATAACCCGCGGGGAAGTGGGAGTAATTTTTATGGTCACGACCGGGAGAAGCCACCGAAATCCGCGGTCTGAAAGACATAAAGGGGGAACAAGGATGTCAGAGCCATGCGCAATGGGAGATAGAAACTAAAGAAGAGTAGCCCATGAGGGCACTTACAGACGGAGAGGAAAGGACGATCTTCACCACGCGCACGTGAGAAGGAAATGGTGCCAAGCGAACCTCGGAGGGAGGGCCTGAGCCGACCGCGACGCGGAACGCGCCAAGCCGGAACCACGCCCCTCCCCAGCGAGCGTGAAGCTCAGAAGGCGTCTAGCCAATCAGTGACATTAAAGTCATAGCGCCTGATGTAAATGGCGCTCGGAGCCTATACAGGCACGTGAGGTCTGAACTCGGGATCTCCTGTGGCTCCCCGTCGGGGAAATTAACCCCGGTCTCCCGCGTGACAGGCGGGGATACTGTACTGGACAGGCGCTATAACCAACTAAGCCAGTGCAACCTAAGAAGAGCCACTAAGGCTCTTCTTAGGAGAAGGGAAGGAAGAAAAAAAGACGCCGAGGCGTCCGCAAAGCCACCGACGTACATGCGGTGCGAGCAGAAACAGAAACTAAAGGCGCTGCGGTTAACAGTAAGATAAGAGCGCGGCTCTGATCCCCGTTCCCAGTAAAGCACAGCCAAGCCATAATCGTGTAAGGATACACTGAGGCCTCCATACACACAACCCCTCCCCCCCCCCTTTCTTTTCCCCCTGGCTAAGGGGGGAACGAGGGAGGAAGGCGACCCGTTACATAGGGTCCACCGCTACATGGGGCGTGGGGCAATGATGCGGGAGGGGCATCCCCTGAAGGCTCACCATCAGCCTTGACCACCTACCCTATGGTGGGGGATTGCGGTGGAGCGTGGCTCCGTAAGCACACATGGTGCTGCCTACCTTCACCCGACCAGCACAGCCCAGGCTGGGAGGCATATCACACAGAGGAGGGGTGGAAATAGTCCCACAGGGCCGCAGGCTGTAATAGCCCCGCTCACCTGCGAGAGAGTGATACTTCATGTCTTCGCAGTCAGCACTGCAGAGAAATCTGGGGATTTGTGGGAGGTCCCTAGGTATATGAAGGGCCGGGAGGAGCTTGTTTTTGCATGTCTGCAGTGAACAGCGCCATCTGGTGGAGGATTACCCACGTGTAATTATTATATTTGGAGCAGGACGTACTGTATGCTTAGAATAAGCCCGTTGGGGGCACTCAAAGCACCACAGGCAAACACGATCCATGCAGGGAAGATGGCACCGTCATCCTGAGGGGGCGGGCCAGATGCGGAGCGCGCCAGGCCCCGCCCCCCCCCAGAAACGCGGGGACTGAACAGGGAGGCCAGGCAGACAAACACCCGGCCCCTAGCAACTGATGACGTCACCGGCCCGCCGCCGCAGCCAAGCGCGCGCGGGCAGACTCAGATAAATGACATGCTGGAAGAATGGAGGGGGAAGGAGCGCTTAGCAGGAGCCAGCGCTGTGAAGCGATCACACAAATAACACACACAGTGAATCACACAGTGGCAAAACTCTAACAAGCACACCGACACCGCCCCGCCCCCGACTAACCGGACAAGGGGAATAAGCCCAGCAATACATTTGGTTGCATGTAGTAGGGGCTAAAGCGGACGGGGCATCCCATGTCAGGCTCACCAACCTGTGCCGCCTACCCTTTGGTGGGGGATTTGCGGTGGAGCAATGCTCCAGTCAAAAGGACCTCTAATAGGTGCTGCCTACCATCACCTGGACCTTGCAGCCAAAACTGGGAAGCAGATAAAAGTGGCACAGGTGGGAATAGGACATAGGTCCGGGGGCTGTGCAGCCCGGCTTGCCTGCAAGGAGAGAGAGAGCCATCATCTTGACCTTCGCCGCCCACTGCAGAGACTAAACTGGGGAATGAGTGGGAGGTCCCGGGTATATATGGACCGGGAGGGGCCTCTTTTTTTCCCATCTCTGCAGTAAAGCGCCCTCTTGTGGACTATATCCCAGATGTAATGATTATTACTGGAGCAGGGCGTGATGCATACTTGGAATAACCCGGTTCCACAATCAAAATTGACTGACATATCAGTGCAATCCTCCCTTATTTCTACTAGTAGTAGAAAGCCATCAGCTGTGATGATTCATTGCTCAGCTGCATAGCAGAAAGAATTGTAACATTTTAGAAGATACATATGTTTATACTGACTGAATGATTCTGCAGTGAACAGTGATAAAGAAAAATTGGTGCAGCTTTCCTCTGACACACACAATCCCTCTAGTAGATGGTTATTCAGTGTGTGTGCGTGTGTGTGTTTATATAACATTACACACAAGCTGCCCGTGCGTCTGAGGCATTTATCTCTCAGTTTGGTGTGGGCTGCTACTGGCACAGCTCTCCCCTCATGCTTATGTGTGTGACAAGATGGCCTCTCCCATGCAGTTCTGCAGCAAAGAATCGGCCTGTTATTCCAGAAGATATACAATGATTTAAGCCCTATCAAATAGTTTTTGCAGGGTTTAGGGCACATATGTCAAACTCGCGGCCCTCCAAGCCTTTTTATGTGACCCTCTGACAGCTGCCAGATGGCCAGAGGCCCCTTCTAAATACTGGCAGCACATATTTGCATCTTTGTGTGGCACTGCCAAGTGATGCGCAGGTACACTGTACTCCACTGTGGGGCACAGTACTGCCTCTAATCCTGCCCTCAGACCCGGTGCCTAAAAGGCGTCTGCAGTGTAACTTTGTATCGTTCTGCTGGAGAAGAGAGTAGTGTTTACAACTGTTCTGTGTGTCTGTGCAACTAGCTCTCACCACACAAGGGGGGTGTGCCTAACCCAACTAACTTACTGAGGGTGCTACAACTCAAAATAATTCAGCATCTGCTTCTGTGCTGGGCAAAATCATTTTGCACCTTTTTTCACTTTTGGTCTGCTTTAAAGGAGCAGTATCGCGAAATTTGCATTAAAAAAGATAAATAATTAAATAGCCACACAATAGCTTCTAACATGTGTATAAATAATGTGGCGATAGAAAAAGGAAAAAATATATGCCTTTCTTTTAAATTGTATAATGACAATGGCTCAGTCCATATGCTGAATAGGGGGATCTGCTGGGTTGTATTTAGTGAGCTGCTTCATTTAGCCCACTGGTCTCCTAGCAACACTTTACCTCAGAGGCTGACACTGTAATCAGTGGTAAAGGTTGTGTGTGTGTGAGGTGCTGCTTTTGTTATGAGACCAGGTGACTCAAATGTGTAAAATCTATACAAACGAACTTGGGGATTTCACATATCAGGGCATCCCAAGTCGGGATGCCCCTAGGGGCACAAAACAAAGCTCCAGATAGTGAAAATCCTGGGTTGGGCTTTGCTCAAAACACACAAAGCTGAAAGAAAGATCATATGGAAAAATGTGTTGAGAAAAGAGAGAGAAAATGGTAAACTGAAAGATTCTGCAGCAGAGCCAACATGAAGGGAAAACTGTCAAAATAAAGAATATTTAGAGCAAAAAAACTGGATGTAAACCCAAAAATCCAATTCTGAAATAAAATAACCCCCCCCCCAAAAAAAAAATACAATTCTGTGAAATACTCACCTGTAGAATTGGTATTATACGTATACAGTACGTCCTGCTCCAGATATAATACTTACAATTGGGTAATCCTCCGCCAGAGAGACAGTTGAAAGCACTGTCACCTGCAACACCTCACTACCAAGAGCGACACAAGCAAAAGCTCTAACGTCAACATTAAAACAACCCTTGAGAGGGTACGAACAAGAAAAACAAGTAGCGTTCAAGCAACCTGTTCACAAGACTTGGAGCCGAAAGGCCCAAAGATACCAAGGCACTAGTGCAATCAGAATATAATGAGAAGAACTCTTCCCCATAAGGAAAAGGCTTGAGTGGAAGCCTAACAGGATCCAAAACTAAAGGTAGCCCAGGAAGAAGCCAAGCTTTCCCCAGGACCAGAAGGGATATCTTATCCAAGAAAGGCTAGGCCCAAGGCCGCCTAACCCCTATAGGCAGACGAGATCAGGCACATCCAGATGTAGGTGCCCACATCCCCAAGGAGCAACAGTCCCCTAAGGGACAATAGACAAACCGGGAAGAAAATTCCCGTACCTATTGAGGGAATAGGTTCCCTCGCCTCAGCATTACAAGGAACGAATCCCAAGAAGGTTAATGTCTTAATACCTGAGCCTAAGACACCAGCTTAGGCCGAAGAACCGACGTAAGGCAGAACACCACCTCATCTCGGTGGATATACAGTAAGGAAAACGAGGGCTAGCTAGACAGAGCCACTCACTCAGGCGCACAGCCGACTGAGGTCACAGCCCCATAAGGGCAACCTTAAGGATAAGAACAGCCAGACAGCAACCAGAGTAGAGCCAAAAGGGAACACCCCAACAAGGCAAAACTAATAGAAATCAATCCCAACAAGGACCCTAGAATTACAAGGGGATGTCACTGAGCAATCCCTGAAGGAAAAGTCAACCCAGGCAGGGGACTGAGTAAAGACTTCTGCAGAAGACGGACAGGGCAGAGCCTGAACCACCAGGGCACTGAGTAGGAGAGCCAACTCCAACCCATGCTGTAATAACTTAAAAACCCTGGAAACAGAGCTTGCCCACAGGGGAGAGCCAAAAACTCAACCCAATCAATATGGGTAAACAATACTCCACAATAGACAGAAGGAGAGGCAAAAGAATCCAAAACCCTGTCTTCCAAAAGTCACCGACACTCAAAAAGTACACCCACTTCCATCAAGGTGGATGAATCAACCATCAGGCCATCCAGGCCAGAGTCTGAAGATAGGGGTGAAATAGAGACGGGGGGGCCCGAGTGAACAGGCCAACACTCCTGACAGGACGTACAGGTCCACTGTCCACAGAACCACATCTGCAACCACACTCCACCAGGCCACCCAAGGGCCGTCAGTAGCACAGGTTCCCCCTTCCAGAGAAACCTGCACCGAACCCTGTCAAGCAGGGTGAAGGAAGGTAAGACATATGGAACAGAATGTTCAGCATGAAGTTATGAAGCCTCGAGACCAAGGTCAGAACAATCTGAGACAGGGAAACAAGGGCCTAGGACCCAAAATAGGGACGGGCCCAGAAAAGATCCACACTAGACGGATCATATGGAGACCCAAAAACAAGCACATCCTATCGCAGAAGGACCTCCAAGGAGTGAATATCCTAGATATGCAGGGAAAGCTGTCCTACACCGGATCAGGATCTTAGATACCCTCCAGGGGGATCATCCTGCTTCCTAGCCCACACAGATAATACAGGCCACTGTCGTCAGACAGACCAAGGGGCCCCCAAATAGCCTGATCCCGAAAGGGAGGAGTCCAGCGATATAGAGCCAACCGGAAGGCCTGCTGCTTCAAATTAGACAGGTGGATGAGCCCCTAAAGGTCCCACCTCCCCCTGAACCACAGGGGGGTTTAGTAGAAAAAAGTCCCCCCTTCCTTCGACCTGATAGATTTGATATCCAAATGCAGGAAGACGCAATGGAAGGGGGCACCCCCTGACTGGTACCCCTAGTACAACAGTCTCAGGGGAAACCACCGTGCCAAGGTGGAAGGGTACACAGACCCATCTCCAGGGAGGCTGGAACCCAGTCCAGCATTTACAATAAGAGTAGCAGAAGAGCCCAAGGGCTCTGAGCACAAGGGACAACCTTGAAACAGCCACCAACAGGCCCACCAGCTACAATCCTGCCTGGTGAATAGACGGAAACAGCAAGAGAAACCGAGCCCATGCAACCAGATTGTCCAAGTATAGGCAAGGTTCCTGTCTGAACCGAACCAGGTCCAACCCTAGGAACTGAGATACCCCTAGGGGAAAAGGAGGAATTGAGGTGATTGAGCACCCATCCAAAAACTCCCAAAGGACACCACCAACCGAGTAACAACTCGGTCTGACGCAGGAATTGGGAAGCAAAGAGGGACGGCCCGGCAGTTCCTCGCGCGGACACCCCCTAGGTCTCAGTAGAGATATCACCCCACGTCATTGCCTAGGCAATCACTCCGGGAGCAGAACCAAGGCCAGATAATGAGGACAGCAAGTGACATAAGTGAGCAGGAGAGGACAGCAGCAGGGGGTGGAGTGGTTAGGTGAGCGGTAGAGGACTGCAGCAGGGGGTGGAGAGGTTAGGTAAGCGGTAGAGGACAGAGGCAGGGAGTGGATGGGTTAAGTGAGCAGGAGAGGACAGCGGCAGAGGGTGGAGGGGTTAGGTAAGCGGTAGAGGACAGAGGCAGGGAGTGGATGGGTTAAGTGAGCAGGAGAGGACAGCGGCAGCGGGTGGAGGGGTTAGGTGAGTGGTAGAGGACAGCAGCAGGGGTGGAGAGGTTAGGTGAGCAGTAGAGGACAGCGTCAGGGAGTGGATAGGGTAGGTGGAAGGGAGAGGACTTTGATGTCAAAATCGTTTGTACTTTTATCCATTTTATTACCAGGACACTAAGGGAAGTTGACACGTTTTTTTTTTTTTTTTTTTTAATTTAACTTTCCATGGAGGTGGTCCACTTTCAAGCAAAGGCAATTGTTACCATATTGCATTGGTCTATGTTTGGCTCTGTCTTAAACTGTTTTCCGTTTTTAAATTAAATTGAAATGGCCAAGTTTTTGAGGTTTACAGTTTCACATTATAATTTCTTACCTCACAAAAATGGGGGTGGCCCTTGGAGCTGTGATGTTGCATAACAATCAGCAATCAGTCTGTAAGAGCCTGAGATCCTAACTCCGACACCCTGGCTGTGCTACCTCCCTCTCTAACTTTTGCTAGGCGACATTATACCCTTGCACCAACACTCCAACAAGTGTGCCCCCACACTCCAAAACACATGCACACACTCCCTGCACTCCCAAACACATGCGCACACCTCTGAACTCACAAGCACTTGCGCACACCTCTGGACTCACAAGCACTTGTGCACACCCCTGCACTCACAAGCACATGAACAAACCCTTTGTACTCCCAAACACATGCGCGCACCCGTTGCACTCCCAGACACATGCGCGCACCCTTTGAACTCCCAGACACATGCATGCACTCCAACATTCCCAAACACATGCGTGCACTCCAGCACTCCCAAACACATGCGTGCACCCCTTGCACTCCCAAACTAAATGTATTTTATTATGTACCCCTCGTGCCCTGCATCAGAGCAAGGGAAGGATGGCAGTGGGGCTTTTAAAATGGGAATCAAGTGGCTCTGGAATCTTATAGTTTCCCAGGCTGATCTTCGTGGGTTTTAGTCCACTTTTACTGTCTCATGTGACATGTGTTCCTCTGTATTGCCAGCTTATAATGCCTGCTATTCTAGTACCATGGGACAAACAAACTGCACCTCTCACAGAATATAAGCCGGCAGAAGAGAAAACCATAAGCAATTAAGGCTGTCCTTTGCATTAAGCCAGTAATTTATGGGAGAGAGGTGCATGGATAAAGGCAGGGGACCATCCAGAGTGCACTGCTGGTAAACAGCTAGGTTTGTCTGCCAGGGGGTGTTTACCTCTTTCAGGTATTTGCGGGAGGATCTGCTGCTGCTTTTAGGTCTGGTGAGGGGAGGGGTCAGCTCACCTTCTGCATATATCATTTTGAGTCTAGGGGAGGGGGATCTGCTTTCTTTTAGTGGTTTTGGGCCTCTTTAATAACCTACAGATGGCTTTCTTCACATATTTCTTATATATAGACTGACTTACTTTAATGTTTTCTTACTATTTTATAGCGATAATAAGGACTACATTGCATTAAAATTGTGTACCATATTAATGAACCTGCAGCAGATATAGCTCAAGATGGTGAAACATTTCTTAAACTCTTTAGGGTATAAAACCACAAGTAAAAACATGTAAGCCATTGACTGTTTTTAAATAAAACAGTTTGTTACGCACCATGCGTATGGGCCTTTTTTAGCACTACAGAAATGTCAAATTTGTTAGGACTGCAATTTAAAGGCCTGACCGCTTCGAAAGGTAGTGGCTTGCTTTAGTACAGTAATCAGTGCCGTTGCTGATGTTGCACAGATCCTCTGGGGGTGAAAACAACTGTGTAGAAAAAGAGAGATATTTTTAGAGCTCGACTAGTAACAGCAGCTGTTATTTTACTCAACCTGTCACTTCGAGGCTCTACGACGACTGTAGACAAGGCTGCATTATACTGAGTATCTTAATATTCATATAGTCTTATATTAGCCTTTCTACAGTCAAAAAAGTTATTATTCGACTTGAACTATTAGAATTTTAGACCGCAGTTAATGTATTCATTATGTTTCTTTAGGGTTCTAAGTAGGATTTTAAAATGCTGGATGAAAGTTACATTTACTGGCAACAAATAGGCTCATATTTGTAAAAAATCTGGACAAGAGATAACTAAATTATTATTTTTCTTACCCGTGAAACCCTATTTACCCTCCGGGTGAGACCATATATTTACTGCGCATTTAACTTCCAACAATATATGGTTTTAGCTTTCAAGCATTTGTTCTATCTATAAAGCAGTGAACAGGGACATAACTATAGAGGGTTCTGGGGGTGCAACCACAATCCACCTTATTTATCATATTCGTTCTCACTTGGCATAATTTAACCCTTCTAGTGCCAGCTACGTGACTCTCACGTAGCTGCCTCTCCAACCGTTAAGTGCCAGCTACGTGAGAGTCACGTAGCTGACTTTAGAGCCCCATAAAAAAAAAAGTAAAAAAGATCATTTGAAGGTGCCAGCGATTCTGTACAAGAATCAAGTAGTAGATTTTCGCCCCAGGCTTCTGATCTTCAGGAGGGGGCCCGGAAAAGGCCCCCCGCCGGCGCCGACATCTGAAAACAAAAAAAAGGAAATGTAATTTACTCACCTCGCAGCGCGATGGCTCTCCCCGGGTCTTCTCTTCATCAGGGGGGGCTCCGATCCCCCCCCCCTGGGCTTTCCACGCTTCGGGTGAGGGCCCAGAAACAGGCACTCACCATCCTCTTCGGCCGGCGCTGGCCCCGCCCCTAGCCACACCCACTTGATGTCATCCCGCTCCTCGGGTTACCTTCACCCGGGCTCCGTTCTGTCAGTTGTCGGTAGCGATCGGAGCAGGGAGGGTGGCAGGCAGGGAGGCTCTGATCTCCCTGCCTCCCTGCTCTGATCACTATCGACAACTGTCATCTGCAGCGGCGTGAACTGGTAAGGGGTCCATGAGACCCCTTATACCAGTTCACAAAGCTCTGGGTATGGCAGGTCACCTGCGGCAAGCGGGTGACTTGCCATAACCCCCAGCCCCCCATTACCTGTCTCCCCAACGGTCAGGGGGGGGGGCAGAAGGGCCTGGGCCACGTGGCTATGTGGGCTAGTAGCCTGCAGGGCCAGGGGCCACCAACGCTGGCCCCTGTGCCCTGTTCTACAAGCCCCCATAGCTGGTCCGGGTCGGTAATGCTGGGTAAGGGGGACCCTACGTCAATTTTTGGGGGGATTTTAAGGGTTTTTAACCCTTAAAATTCCCCCCAAAAAATGAGGTCCCCCTCCCTGGGAGGGGGGACCCTACGTCATTTTTTTTTTTAAGTTAACCCCTTACAACTATGCAATCATATTGCATAGTTGTATTCTATCTGAAATCTCCTATACTGCTGTTTCAGTTTGGGGAGTTTCCTGGGCAGGAAATGGTGTCTACCAATACATATGTGGTACCGTTGTAACCGGGAGAAATAGGGCTTTCACACGCAATAATATTTTATTAACAAACTTACATTTTTTATTAGAAAAAAACACTACAAATTGTAAAAAATAGGTTTTTTTTATTTTTTTGCACATATTTCACCCAAAAGTATTGAGAATACACAATAAAAGGCCAAACAACACATTTCATGTTGAAGCCCAGACTCTGCTGAAAAAAACAATATATAATTTTCCTGGAAAATCCCTGGAAATCCCTTCAAAAATCCAGGTTGAACACGTGTAGCGCAAAAACGTGAAAAGTAGTCCGGCAACAGAGTGTGACAAAAAATCTTGGTAGGCTGGCACTCAAAGGGTTAAAGGAAGGAAGCACCATGTTTTTCAGTTGCCTAGCTGCATCCAATTGAGCAAAAATACCATTTTGTGATTACTCACCTGTAAAATGGGTATTATAAGTATGTCACACACCCCGCTTCCAATATTCATGACATGTGGGTAATGACCTGTAGAGGGCGAACTTCTGCAGAGATGACAGGAAAAAAAGGAAGCCCCTCCCGGTCCATAAATACCTGGGACCTCCCACACATTCCCCAGTATAGGACAGCAGTAAGGGGACCAGGAAGAGCCAATTATAACAAACTTAACAATAAAAGGTTCATCCTATAAAGGATCCAGATTACAAAAAGGGCGGGATGAAGCGGGGTGTGTGACATACTTATAATACCCATTTTACAGGTGAGTAATCACAAAATGATATTATTCCAAGTATGTCACACACCCCGCTTCCAATATTCATGACATGTGGGACATCCAATAGCAGTGTTCATCATGGGTGGGGATCCCAATACGGCAAAAAAATGCACACATTTGAAACCACTGCAGCTGCAGAACCTTGCAGCCAAAAAAAGTAACCGCTGAGGCCCGCACATCAACCTTATAAAACTTGGAAAAAGTATGAACGGAAGACCAAGTAGCAGCCTTACAAACTTGTTCAACAGAAGCCTGGTGCTGAAAGGCCCAAGAAGCCCCAACAGCACGAGTAGAATGAGCAGTGATCTGAAAAGGGGGAACCTTCCCCTTGGCAGCATAGGCCCCAACAATGGCCTGGCGTATCCATTTACTAATGGTAGACTTGGCGGGCGCCAAACCTTTCTTGGGCCCAGAGGGCACCACGAACAAGGTGTCCGTCTTACGAAAAGGAGAAGTAGCCACCAAATAGTACTTCACACAACGAACCACATCCAAAGAATGCAAAACCCTCTCCTTGTCATTGCTAGGCTTAGGACACAAGGAAGGGAGAACTACATCCTGATTGAGGTGGAAGGCAGAAACCACCTTAGGAAGGAAATCTGGCTTAAAGCGAAAAACCACCTTGTCCTGGTGTCTCTCAAAGTAAGGGGCCTGAATGGACAGATCCGCCAACTCAGAGACACGCCGAACAGAGGTGATAGCCACCAAAAAGGCAACCTTTTGAGTGAGCATATAAAGTGCAACATCCTGCACCGGATCAAAAGGAGGCCCTTGGAGGGCTGACAGAACCAAATTCAAATCCCAAACGGGCACCAAAGGCTTTCTAGGGGGCCGCACATGAGTGACCCCCTGGAAAAAGGTCTTAACCAGAGGATGCAGAGCAAAGGACCTTTGAAAGAAGACCGCTAGGACAGAGACCAGACCTTTCAAGGTACTAAGCTGGAACCCCAGGTCCAGACCGTGTTGAAGAAACTCCAAGATCCTAGGAATCGAAAACACCCTGCAAGGCAAAGCCCTAACCTCACACCAGTCAATATAGTACCTACAAGTCCTGTAGTATATGTTAGAGGAAGATCTCTTCCTAGCTCTAACAAGAGTCTGAATCACCTCAGCCTCAGACAAACCTTCCTCCCTTAAGATGGAGGTTTCAGCAGCCACACCGTCAAAACCAGCGTTTGTAAATTGGGGTAAAGTAGAGGACCTTGAGAGATCAGATCTGTAAACAGGTGCATCCTGTACTGATCTACTGCCAGCCTTATGACGTCTGCGAACCAAACCTGTCTTGGTCACCTTGGGGCCACCAGAATTGCTGGTGCACCCTCTAGAGCCAGCTTGCGCACCACCGTGCCTACCAGGGAGAAGGGGGGAAACAGGTAAAGGAACCCCAGATCCTTCCAGGCAAGAGACATGGCGTCCACTGCCAGGGCCAGAGGATCCTGAGACAGACACACAAACCTCGGGAGCTTGTGATTGTGATGTGAGGCAAAGAGATCCACCTCCGGAAACCCCCACTTGTGACAGAGGGACCTGAATACCCTGTGGTTGAGAGACCATTCCCCTCGGCGAGAGGATCCCCTGCTCAGGGAGTCCGCCTCCGTGTTTTCTACTCCCGGAATGTACACTGCTGAGATGCATGGAACATTGCTCTCCGCCCACGCAAGAATCAGAGAAACTTCCCTGAGGGCACTCCTGCTGCGAGTCCCTCCTTGGTGATTGATGTAAGCTACCGCAGTTCGATTGTCTGGTCGAACCTGAACCGGTAAGCTCCGTAGGTGATGTGTTAAGCATGACAGAACCAACCGAATAGCTCTCAGCTCCAAGACATTGATGGGGGTGTGAGCCTCCTGAGGACCCCACAGCCCCTTGAACTGATGTGTCTTCCAAAAACCTCCCCAACCCGACAGGCTGGCATCCGTGGTAACCGTCTCCCAACAAGGGGTCAGAAAGGATCTGCCCCTCATCAGATTGCTTGGTTCCAGCCACCACTGAAGGGACTGCCGAACCCGGGGAGACATCCGGAATGACTGATCCAATGACTGCGGACATCTGTCCCAGGCCAACAATAGATCCACCATCAAGCCCACCAGTCCTAGCCAGATAGAAGTAAATAAACCAAAAAAATAGATACGCACAGCCTAACAATGTGAGTAATGAAGGTGCTTATACACCACGCTGCGCTGACGTATGGCCGCCGCCGCTTCCGCCCCCACACGCGCACCCCGCCCAGCCAGTCAAAGGCCGGCCATAAGGGTGAGTGTGCGGCCTGGCGCCGACGAGGGCGCGCGTCCGTCGACTTGCACTTTCCGGCAGAGCTGCGCTGTGTGTTGCGGGCGCCGCCCGCAGCCCACCGGGTGACCACCCTTACGGCCGGCCTTTGACTGGCTGGGCGGGGTGCGCGTGTGGGGGCGGAAGCGGCGGCCGCCGTACGCCAGCGCAGCGTGGTGTATAAGATGGGGGGAAAGGAACAATGAAAACAGCCATCTCGCCCTGGTGAAGTGGATCTTCCACGCAACGCGTCGGAAGGCTGATTAGATGGGGGACCCCTGGCTCCAGATGACTTGTTAACACGGTGATGTAATACCTTCCTTCCATTATATATGTATTATCATGTATTCCAGGCCAGTGTATTCTGTTCTGCTTTAGAGCAGGCATTCATATACAGTGCTTTCACATGTTTCTTAGTATAATTGCTATTTGCACAGTATTTAATTAATTTTTTATTTATTTTTTCTTTTGAAGTATTGTTTTTCTATCTTTGTTAAAACGTCTATTTGTATGTTCACCAGTTGCAGGTAAATGTAACAACATTTACCTACTTGCTATTAACACTGGCATAAAGGATAATGATGTATTTACGCTATATTATTTATCTATATCACTAGGAAGGAAACCTTACCCTAGATTATATATATTTAAAGCCTCTGTGCGGGAAACCCCCATTCTTTGTCATTGTGTTTATGGATTTTAAATTGTTGATTGTCTTGTGTTTGTGTGTTCATCTTTTTATGAGTCTCTTTATTACAAATAAAATTATATTGATTTTAGCATATAGTCTTTTTGAATAATTTGTTTTGTTGAGTGCGGACCATCTGAGGGCCTGTGGGAGGATCTCCAGAACTCCCCCCTAGCCAGATAGAAGGACGAGGTTTGGACAGGAGAAGACGTATCAGATCCTGAACCATCTGCACCTTGGACTGAGGTAGGAACACCCTGGTCCGAATGGTATCCAGATTCATGCCCAGAAACAAGATCTCCCTTGAGGGGGAGAGAGAAGACTTGGGATGGTTGATCACCCAGCCGAACCTCTCCAGCGTCGCCACCACCAACCTGGTGTCCAGCTCCGCCTGACAGAGAGGATGCCGTAATGAGGAGGTCGTCCAAATACGGCACAATGCGAATGCCCTGGGCTCTGAGAAGGGCCATAATGCCTGCCAGCACCTTGGTGAACACCCTTGGTGCCGAAGTCAAACCGAAAGGGAGGGCCACAAACTGAAAGTGCTGATCTCCCACCACAAACCTGAGAAATCTCTGGTGTGCCGGGAAGATTGGTACATGAAGGTAAGCATCCTTGATGTCTATGGACGTCATGAAATCCCCCTGACGAAGGGAATTGATGGCTGAGCGCAGTCTCCATGCGGAACTTCCTGGTTCTGATGAACCTGTTGAGAAGCTTCAAATCCAGAATGGGTCTTATGGATCCATCCTTTTTGGGAACCGTGAAGAGGTTGGAATAATAGCCCCGGCCTCTCTCTGAGAAAGGCACCGGGCATATGACATCCATGACCAGAAGATTCTTTACAGCCAACAGGAGCCCCTGCGCAGCCCGGGGATCCGAAGGCACCCGAGACCTTAGGAATCTGGGAGGGGGCCGGGACTCGAAATCCAGTTTGTACCCGGAAGAGACCACTTCCAAGATCCATTTGTCTGTGACCTCCTGGGCCCAGACCTGGAAGAAGTGCCTCAGCCGTCCCCCCACCCGCAAGGGTGAGGGCGTTCCCTCATTGCTGAGCTGTCTTGGCAGCAGGCTTGGGTTTGGAACCCCAGTTAAGGCCTGGACGTGCGCGTCCTCTGCCTCTGTTCCAGGAATTACCTCTGAAATTAGAGTAGGCAAAGCCTCTGCCTGCTCTGGCACCGCGAAAAGAAGGATTGAAGGAGCCTGCCCCCCGAAAGGGGCGACGCTGCTTCTTACGCTGAGGTAACTTTCCACCTTTCGCCACTGTATCTAATTTATCTCCGAACAGCCGCGGACCCAAGTAGGGCAGTGCTGTAAGTGATTTGTTAGCCGCGATGTCAGCCGCCCACTGGCGCAACCAGACCGACCGGCGAATAGCCACCAGCAATGCCAAGGTTCTACTGCACATACATATTGTGTCGTCCAAAGCGGACAAAAATACAATTCTGTGAAATACTCACCTGTAGAATTGATATTATTTGTATACAGTACGTCCTGCTCCAGATATAATACTTACACTTAGGTTATCCTCCGCCAGATGGCGCTGCACTGCAGAGACATGGAAAAACAGGCTCCTCCCGGCCCTTCAAATACCCAGGGACCTCCCACAAATCTCCAGCATTGAAAAGCAGTGAACAAGAAGCCGGGAGAATTAAACCACCCAGAACAACTGGTAATGATAACAATGATAACAATCACCATACAGGGGATCCAGAATAATGCAAAAACAGGGTGGGGTGGAGCAGGACGTACTGTATACAAATAATATCAATTCTACAGGTGAGCATTTCACAGAATTGTATTATTCTTAGTATACAGTACGTCCTGCTCCAGATATATTACTTACACTTGAGACATCCAATAGCAGTGTCCGTAAGTAGGGTGGGATCCCCCAACAAAAGGTGACAGCAGGCAGTTTAAACCACTGCCACCTGCAAAACCTTGCGGCCAAAAACAGCATCAGCTGAGGCCCTAACATCAACCTTGTAAAACTTTGAAAAGGTATGAACAGAAGACCAAGTAGTGGCCTTGCAAACTTGTTCAACAGAAGCCTGGTGCTGGAAGGCCCAAGAGGCACCAATAGCACGTGTAGAATGAGCAGTAAGGCGGAAGGGAGGATTCTTCCCCTTAGCAGAGTAGGCCTGAATCACAGCCTGACAAATCCATTTGCTAATATTAGACTTGGCAGGAGCCAAACCCTTCCTAGGACCAGAAGGGACCACAAAAAGAGCATCAGTCTTCCTAAAAGCCGCAGTGACTACCAGGTAATACTTCAGACACCTGACCGCATCCAATGAATGCAAAACCCTTTCTTTAGCGTTGCTAGGGTTATGACACAATGAAGGAAGAACAATATCCTGATTCAGATGAAAGGCAGACACTACCTTGTCCTGGTGTCTCTCGTAGTAGGGGGGCTGAATAGACAGAGCCGCCAGCTCAGACACATGCCTGACCGAAGTAATAGCCACCAGAAAAACAACTTTGAGGGTAAGTACAGCCAGAGCAGCATCCTGAATAGGCTCAAAGGGAGCACCATGTAAGGCAGACAAAACCAGATTCAAGTCCCAAACAGGAACCGTAGGCTTACGTGGGGGACGCACATGAGTGACCCCCTGAAAGAAGGTCTTAACCAAGGGATGCTGAGCAAAAGACTTCTGAAAGAAGACAGACAGGGCAGAAACCTGACCCTTCAGAGTACTGAGTTTTAAACCCAACTCCAATCCATGTTGTAGAGACTCCAGAATTATAGGGATTAAGAATTCCCTGCAGGGGAGAGACCTAGACTCACACCAGTCAATGTAGGAACGCTATACCCTATAATAGATGGCAGAGGTTTTATTCCTAGCCTGTACCATGGTATCCATCACTGAGGCAGACAAGCCTCTCTCCATCAAGATCGAGGTTTCAGCAGCCAGGCAGTCAAATCCAGAGTTTGTAAATTGGGATGGCGTAAGGAGCCCTGAGTGAGTAGATCTGGCTCCTCTGGCAGGACGTACTGGTCTACTGCCATTTGGACCACGTCTGCGAACCACACTCTTCTTGGCCACCTAGGGGCCACCAGAATCACTGGCACCCTTTCCAGGGCAATCTTGCGCAGAACCCTGCCCAGCAGGGGGAACGGGGGAAAGGCATACAGGAGCCTAAATTTCTTCCATGACAGTGACAGAGCGTCCGTGGCCAAGGCCAGAGGATCCTGAGACAGGGAGACAAAGGCCGGGAGCTTGTGATTGTGACGGGATGCAAACAGATCCACATCCGGTAGGCCCCATCGGTAACACAGGGACTGGAATACCCTGTTGCAGAGGGACCACTCCCCCTGACGGGAAGTCCCCCTGCTCGGAGAGTCTGCTAGAAGATTCTCTACTCTCGGGATATAAACAGCCAAGATGCATTGAACATTGTCCTCCGCCCATGTCAGAATTCGCGACACTTCCTGGAGGGCACCCTTGCTCCGGGTCCCTCCCTGATGGTTGATGTAGGCAACTGCTTTCCTGTTGTCTGAGCGCACCTGCACAGACAGTCCCTGCAGGTGATCGGTCAACTGCTCCAAAACCAACCTGACCGCCCGTAGTTCCAGAATGTTGATGGGTAAATGGGCCTCCTGAGGGCCCCACCTCCCCTGGAACCTCAGGGACTTCCAGAATCCCCCCCAACCTGACAGACTGGCATCCGTGGTGACCGTCTCCCAGGAGGGGGCTAGAAAGGACCTGCCCTTTAGCAAGTTCTTGTGGTCTAGCCACCACGAGAGGGACCTTATGACCAATGGGGGAAGCACACAAACCCCGTCCAAGGACGCGGGGTCCTTGTCCCATACTGATAGGAGGTGAAGCTGCAGAGGCCTCAAATGGAACTGAGCAAAGGGCACCGCCTCGAAGCTCGCCACCATCAGGCCAACCAGCTGCATTTCTTGTCTGAGGGAGAGCTGGGGGCACGAGAGCAGGGACCTTACCTGCACAGTCAGAGCTTCCACCTTCTGTTGGGGAAGGAATATTCGTGACTGAACCGTATCCAGAATCATCCCCAGGAATGGGGTCACCGGCGAAGGGGACAGGGAGGACTTGGGATGATTGATCACCCAGCCGAAGGATTCCAAGGTGGACACCACCAGCTGAGTGTCCAGCTCCGCCTGCTGTAGAGGCCATGAGGCGATGAGGATGTCGTCCAGGTAGGGCAGCACTCGAATGCCCCCTGACCTTATCAAGGACATCACCCCAGCCAATACCTTGGTGAACACTCTGGGAGCTGAAGTGAGGCCAAACGGTAGAGCCACAAATTGGTAGTGTTGATCTTTTAACTCGAATCTGAGAAACCTTTGATGTCCTGGGAATACAGGGATGTGAAGATAAGCATCTTTGATGTCCACAGACGTCATAAAGTCCCCTGGGCGCAGAGAGCCAACGGCCGAGCGCAGGGTTTCCATGCGAAAGCGCTTGTTCTTGACAAATTTGTTGAGGATCTTTAAATCCAGAATGGGCCTGACTGACCCATCTCTTTTGGGTACTGTGAAAAGGTTGGAGTAGAACCCTTCTCCCAGTTCTCTCAAGGGAACCTTGCAAATAACTCCCAGATCCAGAAGCCCTTGTACTGCCTGCATCAGGACCTGAGCTGATACCGGGTCCTGGGGGATCCGGGACCTGATGAATCTTGAGGGGGGCCGCACAGCAAACTCTATCTTGTAGCCGGAGGTAACTACCTCCTGAATCCACTGGTCTGAGACTTGGCGCCTCCAGACGTGCGCGAAGTCCTGTAGCCGTCCCCCCACCCTGGCGGGCGAGGGCGCCCCATCATGCCTGAGGGGTCTTGGGAGGGGCTTTGGGTTTGGTCCCCCAGGAGGAGCCAGGGCGTCGCCCCCTGCTCCTATGCCAGGAGTCTGAGCGAGCCCCCGCGAAGGACACCCCTTTTCCCTGCTTAGCGTCTCTGTAGGGGGCTGAAAGGGGGCCCTGGCTGCGAAAGAGCCGAGGCTGCCGCCTGCGCCTTATCTCCTTTAGCAAAGAGGTCTAGGCAGTCCCCAAACAGGACAATACTAAGGCCATAACGTGTACTGAATACACTAAGACCACCACGCACACCCCCCCCTTTCCCCCCCCGAGCTACAGGGGGGAAGAGGGAGGATGGCGACCCTTTGAACAGGGTCCACCACTACACGGGGTATGGGGCAATAATGCGGGAGGGGCATCCACAAGAGGCTCACCATCAGCCTAAACCGCCTACCCTTTGGTGGGGGACTGCGGAGGAGCATGGCTCCATAAGCACAAGTAGTGCTGCCTACCTTCACCCGACCAGCGCAGCCCAGGCTGGGAGGCACATCATGAAGAGGACGGGTGGGAGTAGTCCAACAGGGCCGCAGGCTTTAATAGCCCCGCTCACCTGCGAGAGAGTGACACATCATGTCTTCGCAGTCAGCACTGCAGAGAAATCTGGGGATTTGTGGGAGGTCCCTGGGTATATGAAGGGCCGGGAGGAGCCATCTGGTGGAGGATAACCCAAGTGTAAGTATTATATCTGGAGCAGGACGTACAGTATACTAAGAATACAAAAAACATGAATAATTCACACCTCTTAAGGGCTGCGAATTCATCACTGGCAGGGTCCAGCTGGGAAAAACTCAACAGGTCCCTAACAACAGACCTGGTAGCCACAGCCATGAGCGCAGAAGCACAAACAGGCCGCAAGGCTGAACCCACACTAGCAAAGGCATGGCAAGCCATTTGATGAGTGCGCTCGTCCTCACCATCCTTGAGAGTGGTGGCCTCCGGAGAATGTACAACCGAAGTGTTGGACAGTCCCAGGACAGGCGCATACACCTCGGGAGGGGACGGCCAGGACTTCACCGCGTCCACCGAAAATGGATACTTCCTATCCCATCCCATCCCTGAGGAACACCGGGAAGCCGGCTAGGTCTCTCCCATTCCTTAAGAATAATACTTTCAAAATGCTTCTGATTTGGGAATTCCAAGCGAGGCTTAGAGGTCCCAAAAAATTCCCCCTTCTGCGGAGGGGACTCCTCCGGAGGAGAAATAGCCAGAACCTCAAACAAGTGGGCCAGGACCTTGGGTGTATTCACGACATCCCCCTGCCCATATTCAGCATTAGCACCAACAAACTGCGGATTTTCAGATCCATCAGAATCCTCAAACAATTCCCATTCCTCAAGTGGGGAATAATCAGACCAGTCAAGGATATCACAATCATCAAAATCCAGAACCGGTGAGGCCGGTGATAAATGTCTCTTCTTAGCTGGGGCCTTTCTGGCCGCAGAGCTAGAAATCAGTCTCTCGATGTTGGCCAATCTAGCACATACATCAGATTGCGACTCTCCAATAATGACAGCGTCACTTGGGGTACGGATCAGGCGGGGTGGAGTAGGTGATGAGGCCGGCGGCGCGGACCCAGACGCCGCGTTATGGCCTGCTGAGCACATGGTATGCAAATTGGTACATTATCCCCCGTAAGGGATACCCCACAACCCACACACTGCCGGGATGGCCCCGAAGGGAGCCCGAGCCCGGTATCCTGGGGAGCCTCCATATGGTGATTTTATGGTAGTCGCAATGACCAGAGGGAATTACGCTGTGTAAGCAACCCGGTATGCCCCTTTAAGTCCCGAGTGGGAGGATTTGAGTGATACCCCAATTTTAACACCAAGGGACCCTAGGACCGGGAGAACCCCCCCTTTTAAACACTTGCTAGGGAGTCCACCTGAAAGACACAATTGAAAAGGGGGCCCATAAAATGCAGTCATCACACACAGAGATATTTATGTGTATATATATATATATATATATATATATACATAAATATCTGAGCAAAATATAAAAAGGCCTGGGAAGCTGTCCCAAGCGCTATAATGGTCAAGGCACAGCGCACAAAGAAAACTTATGGAACAAATAAAGAAATAGCCCACAGGGCACTCAGGGAGAGCTGCAATGCGTCCAGCCAGCAGCACAACCACAGGGAGAGAGAGAGAGAGAGGAAGGGCCGGGCCAGTGCAGATCTCGTGCGGCACCCGGCCCCGCCCCCCTCCCTCAGAACAAGAAGACATGGCTCCCAGCCAGTGACTGGGCACAGCGACGGCGCCAAAGAGCAGGGGGGGCGGGCCGCGGCGAGCGCGCCAAGCGCTCGGCCCCGCCCCCCCACTCCCAGTACCTGAGGGGAAGAAGATCCCCCACCATGAAAAAAAACAACACATGCGGCCAGCGTACATCTGCCTTCCAGTTTAAACACAAGTAAAAACGCACACACCCACGCAGAAAGCACATCCTAACACCAGGAAAAAATGATGGGTAGAGACAGCGCCCCCCCCCCCCCCCGAGAGGGGCACAGGGAGACCCGGAAGGGGGGAAGTCCGCACTATATAAGTGGAAGGACAAGCCAGGGAAGGGACATCCCAAACCAGGATCGCCAACCCGGATACCGCCTACCCCCTAGTATGGGGTCTCACGGGGGAGCATGGCTCCCTGTATACACCACAAAGGTGCTGCCTACCATTGCCCGGACCCACAGCCAAGGCTGGGAGGCATAATAAGGGTTTAAATAACAAAGTCCGGGCAGCAATAGAAACAAATTGGCCGGGGGTAACCCGGCTACCTGGAAGGAGGAGACACAGCCATCTTCTGCTTGCTCGCCGTCTGCAGAGACAAAAACTGGGGAATGTGTGGGAGGTCCCAGGCATTTATGGACCGGGAGGGGCTTCCTTTTTTTCCTGTCATCTCTGCAGAAGTTCGCCCTCTACAGGTCATTACCCACGTTATGAATATTGGAAGCGGGGTGTGTGACATACTTGGAATAATACAAGGCCCCACTTAATATTCACACCAGGGCCCCATCACGCTAAGTTGCACCATTGTCAGTGAATGTTACATTTGCTACAATGAAATCAATTTTTATTGGTATTACCATCTCATTTGCCATGCATTAACCTTCCCTAACACCTTTATTTAAGGTCCTCAGCATGCATTTTGCAGCATTTACCTGCAGGTTCCCAGCATCCTCTACATGTAGTGCTGTGGCTGGGCATGGGGGGAAGCAGTATAAAGTACAGTATGAAAGATGAAAAGCTCATTGCATGACCATAACTGAATGATGGTGGCTCACCAACCACTTCTTAAAGTGGACAAAAACCCAGGATAGTTTGACTATTTGGGGTTTTGGTCCTTTCCCTGGGGGCACCCCGGACTGTGTTAAACCCCCCCAGATCAGCGCAACAACTTACTTTTTTCCGGTCCCATGGTGTGTCTAAGAGCAGCGGCTCTGACAGCCGCATCCTTCGCCTCCCTCTAACAGGGGGCGTGCCCACACCAGCCATTCACAAATGACTGGCGCGGGCACACGCATGCTAAAGGGGAGCAGAGGAATAAAAAAATACCATTCTGTGAATACTCACCTGTAGAATGGATATTATAAGTATGCATCACACCCTGCTCCAGAATGATTCATTACGTCTGGGTTATAGTCCACAAGAGGGCGCTTTACTGCAGAGATGGCAAAAAAGAGGCCCCTCCCGGTCCACATATACCCGGGACCTCCCACTCATTCCCCAGTATAAGGAAGCAGTAAGGAACCATGAGTAGCCAAAACCAAAAAACAACATTAACAAGGAAAAATTCACCATATAGAGGATCCAAGAATAAAACTCAGGGCGGGATGAAGCAGGGTGTGATGCATACTTATAATATCCATTCTACAGGTGAGTATTCACAGAATGGTATTATTCCAAGTATGCATCACACCCTGCTCCAGAATGATTCATTACGTCTGGGACATCCAGTAGCAGTGTCCAACAACGGGTGGGGATCCCAAAAAAAGGCAACAATGCGCAGTTCAAACCACTGCAGCTTGCAGTACTTTGCAGCCAAAAACAGCATCCGCTGAGGCCCGAACATCAACCTTGTAAAACTTGGAAAAAGTATGAACAGAAGACCAAGTAGCAGCCTTACAAACTTGTTCAACAGAGGCCTGGTGCTGAAAAGCCCAAGTGATCCGGAAAGGGGGATCCTTCCCCTTGACAGAATAGGCCCTAACAATGGCCTGACGAATCCATTTGCTAATAGTAGACTTGACGGGCGCCAAACCCTTCTTAGGACCAGAGGGCACAACAAACAAGGCGTCCGTCTTCCTGAAAGGCGCAGTAGCCACCAGGTAGTATTTCAAGTTTCTGACGACATCCAGAGAGTGCAGGGCCCTCTCCTTGTCGTTACTAGGATTAGGACATAAGGAAGGAAGCACAATGTCCTGATTGAGATGAAAGGCAGAGACAACCTTAGGCAAAAAGTCTGGCTTAAAACGAGAAACCACCTTGTCCCAGTGTCTCTCAAAGTAGGGGGCCTGAATGGACAGAGCCGCCAACTCAGAAACACGTCGGACAGAAGTGATAGCCACCAGAAAGGCAACAACCTTCCAGGTGAGAATAGACAGTGCAGCCTCATGCACAGGCTCAAACGGAGGACCCTGAAGGGCCGACAACACCAAATTCAAATCCCAAACATGTAACATGGGTTTGCGGGGAGGTCGCACATGAGCGATCCCCTGGAAGAAAGTCTTGACCAAAGGATGAAGAGCGAAAGACCTCTGAAAGAAAACCGCCAAGGCGGAAACATGCCCTTTCAGAATGCTGAGCTGAAAACCCATATCCAGACCATGTTGGAGGAACTCCAGAATCCGAGGGATAGAAAACACCCGACAAGGGAAGGCCCTAGCCTCACACCAGTCAATGTAGGTCCGCCAGGTCCTGTAGTAGATATTAGAGGAAGATTTCTTCCTAGCCTTAACCAAAGTCTGAACAACCACCTCAGACAGACCCTTTTCTTTTAGGTTGGAGGTTTCAGCAGCCACGCCGTCAAAGCCAGCGTTTGTAAATTGGGGTAACAGAGACGTCCTTGAGTGAGAAGATCCGGAACCAGAGGCAGAGGGTACTGATCGACCGCCAACTGCACGACGAACCACACCTGTCTTGGCCACCCGGGGGCCACCAGAACAGCTGGCACTCCTTCGTGAATCAGCTTGCGCAAGACCTTGCCCAGAAGGGGAAACGGAGGGAAGAGGTACAGGAGATCAAACCCCCGCCAGGACAGAGACATGGCATCCACTGCCAGAGCCAGAGGATCCTGGGACAGTGAGACAAATGCTGGGAGCTTGTGATTGTGGCGAGAGGCAAACAGATCCACATCCGGCAGCCCCCACCTGAGACAGAGGGACTTTGTTGCTAAGGGACAATTCCCCCAGGCGAGAGGCCCCCCTGCTCAGTGAGTCCGCTTCCAAGTTCTCCACCCCCGGAATGTAAACTGCCGAAATGCACGGAACATTGCTATCGGGCCAAGACAGAAGCAAAGACACCTCCCGGAGGGCACTCTTGCTCCGAGTCCCTCCCTGATGATTGATGTAAGCAACCGCAGTCCTGTTGTTAGAGCGAACCTGAACCGGCAGGCCCTGAAGGTGAGGCGTCAGCTGCGCCAGCACCAACCGAACCGCCCTCAGCTCCAGAACATTGATGGGGGCGTGTGCCTCCTGAGGGCCCCACAGCCCCTGAAACTGATGGGCTCTCCAGTAGCCCCCCCAGCCTGACAGACTGGCATCCGTCGTGAACGTCTCCCAGCGGGGCGTGAGAAATAATCTGCCCCCCAAAAGATTCTTCGGGTCCAGCCACCACAGAAGGAACCACCGTACCAGAGGAGACAGAACAAAGGGCTGAGACAGAGGACACTTGTCCCAGGCCGACAGGAGATGGAGCTGAAGAGGCCTCATGTGAAATTGAGCAAAGGGCACTGCCTCGAAGCAGGCCACCATCTGTCCCACCAGTCTCATCCCTTGCTGGATGGATGGATGAGGATTGGACAGTAAGAGATGAATGAATGAATCAGCGCTTGAAGAGCGCCCACCTTCTGCTGAGGTAAGAAAATCCTGGCCTGAATGGTATCCAGCGTCATGCCCAGGAAAGAAGTCACTTGTGACGGAGAGAGTGAGGACTTGGGGTAATTGATTACCCACCCGAACCTCTCCAGTGTCGCCACCACCGTCCGGGTGTCCAACTCCGCCTGATGGAGTGAAGGAGACGTAATGAGAAGGTCGTCCAGATAAGGAAGAATGCGAATGCCCTGTGCTCTGAGAAGTGCCATCACACCCGCCAGTAAATTGGTAAACACCCTGGGTGCAGAGATGAGCCTGAAGGGTAGAGCCACAAATTGGTGATGTTCCCCTACCGCAAACCTGAGGAACCGCTGGTGTCCTGGAAAGACCGGCACATGAAGGAAAGCGTCTTTGATGTCTATGGAGGTCATAAAGTCCCCCGGGCACAGGGAGCTGACAGCGGAGCGCAGTGTCTCCATGCGAAACCATCTGGGTCTGATGAACCGGTTGAGAATCTTCAAGTCCAGAATGGGTCTGATGGAACCATCCTTTTTGGGCACTGTAAAGAGATTGGAATAGTAACACTGACCTCTCTCTCTGGGGGGGAAACTGACGAACGACCCCTATGGCCCGAAGGTTTTGCACCGCCAACAACAGTCCCTGCGCCGCCCGAGGGTCCGTAGGAACCCGAGATCTGAGAAATCTGTGAGGAGGCCAGTCCGCGAACTCCAGCTTGTACCCGAAGGAGACAACCTCCAGGATCCATTTGTCTGAAACCTGTTTGGCCCAGACCCGAGCGAAGAGCCGCAGTCGTCCCCCCACCCGCAAGGGTGAGGGCGCCCCCTCATTGCTGAGCAGGCTTGGCAGTGGATTTGGGTTTGGCACCCCAGGAGGATCTGGGTCGGGCACGGCCCCTGCCCTTGCCCCAGAAATCTCCCCTTTGTCCAGCAAAGAATACCCCCTTGCCTGTCCTAGGCACACGAAAGGAGGGAGCGAAAGAGCCTGAACCCCGAAAAGGTCGCGGCTGCTTTTTGCGTTGGGGCAACTTACCTCCCTTAGCAAAAAGGTCCAAACGATCCCCGAACAGGCGCAAACCCTGAAAGGGAAGCCCCGTGAGCGCCTTTTTAGCAGCATGGTCAGCCGCCCAATGGCGCAACCAGACCGAACGGCGGATAGAGACTACCAATGCCGAGGTCCTGCTACACATTTGAATGATGTCATCTAAGGCAGATAAGAGTGATGAAGAACTCACATTGCGACAGGGCTCCCAAAGCACTAGAAAGATCCTCATGGGAGCCATCCAGAATGCCCCTGATCAAGGTCCTAATAGCCACGGCTGTGATAGCAGAAGCACACACCAGGCGCGATGGGAGACCAGTTGGTCAATACGTCGGTCCTCACTATCCTTCAAGGTAGTGGAATCAGGAGAATGCACGACGGACGTATTGGACAACCCCAGGACGGGGGCATCCACCTCGGGGGGAGTTGACCAACGTTTGACCGTGTCAGCGGGAAAGGGATACCTCCTATCCCACCCCTTAGGGATACCAGGAAGCCTGCTAGGCTTCTCCCATTCCTTAAGAATCAGCTTGTTAAAATACGTCTGATCTGGGAATTCCAACCGTGGCTTAACGGTACCAAACAATTCCCCCTGCTGCTTAGGCGCCGCCGCAGGGGGGAAAATGGCAAGTACCTCAAATATTTGGGTAAGCAGCCTATGGGTGTCGTCCGCAGCCCCACGCTCTGTACCGGCATTTGCGCCAAGGTACTGCTGATCATCAGAGAAATCGGAGTCCGAGAATAATTCCCCCTCCTTAAGCGGGGTATAGTCAGACAAATCAAGAAAATCATCATAATCAGAGGCAAAGGCTGGCGCAGCCGGCACAATGTGTCGTCTTTTAGCTGGAGCCTTCCTAGCTGCAGAACTAGCAATCATTCTCTCAATGTTGGCCAGTCTAGCGCAAACATCGGATTGCGACTCCCCGCTAGTGTTAATGTCACTAGGGGTCATAACCAGGCGCGGAGGTGTGGGGGATGAGACCAGCGGAGCTGACCCAGCCGCACGGGGCCCAGATTGCCACGCAATTGCCTGCTGCGCACATGGTACACAAATCTGCACATTATCGCTCGCAAGGGATGCCCTGCACACCACACACAGCCGGGATTGCCCCGAGGAGACCCCGAGCACAGTATCCTGGGGAGCCGGCTACCCGGGATACCCCCTTAAATGTCAGTTAGTGAAAGATCCCCCTTAATTTTTTTAGGATGGGCCACAGGACCGCGAGAAACCTCTAATTAGCGTTGTCCCCCTCACATGAGTAAAAAACCCCAGCGTGCATACCCATAATAATAAATATATATATATATATATATATATATATATATATATATATATATACTCATACACTGCCCGCAGAGTCCCAATCACCTAGCAGACAAACATGAAATACTAAAGGGAAGCCCGCATGGGCACTCACGGAACCGGCAGGGATTGCAAAATGGCGTCCGGACGGAGAGCAGGACGGGGGGGGGGGGGGGGACAAGCTAACAGGCCGCGCTCCCCAGCCAATAGGGAGCTGGGAGCCGGGAGCCGGCCGTGACGTCACCGGCCCGCCGCAGAGCGCGTGCCGATCAAACAGAGGGAGCCGATAGAAGAGAGGAGGAGAGCATGCTGGCAGCTGCCAGCGCGTATCAGTCACAAAACACTCACACACATACACAAGTAAAAACATACATATAAATACAATAGCCGACTGAAACCCCCCCCCCCTCCACTAACCGGGAACAGGGAGGCAGAGGGAAGGCCCATGGTTACATTTGGGTCTATGTAATGAGGGCAGTAAAAATGGACAGGGCATCCCATATTAGGATCACCAACCTGAAAACCGCCTACCCTTTGGTGAGGAAATTGCGGTGGAGTCTAGCTCCATTTTGAAAAACACCTCTAATAGGTGCCACCTACCCTCTCCCAGACCATGCAGCCGTAGCTGGGAGGCATTTTAAAATGGCCCGGGTGTGCTACTCGGCTTACCTGTAAGGAGAGAGAGCCATCATCTTGACTGTCGACGCCGACTGCAGAGACTAAACTGGGGAATGAGTAGGAGGTCCCAGGTATATGTGGACCGGGAGGGGCCTCTTTTTTGCCATCTCTGCAGTAAAGCGCCCTCTTGTGGACTATAACCCAGACGTAATGAATCACTCTGGAGCAGGGTGTGATGCATACTTGGAATAAATTGATTTCATTGTGGCAAAAATAACATCCACTGACAGTGGTGCAACTTAGTGTGATGGGGCCCTGGTGTGAATGGCTGCGGCGATCTGGGGGGGTTTCACTCAGCGGAGCACCCCCGATCGGGGTGCCCACGGGGAAAGGACCAAAACCCAGGATAGTTAAAATCCTGGGTTTTGGTCCACTTTGAGGACCTTTACTCACTCAACTTTGTGGTCAGCATTAGTAATCCACAAAGAGCTACCTCTTCCACTATTACTTAATGATGATATATTAAGCTTTAGAAACATAGAAGGTTGACGGCAGAAGGAGACCATACGGTCCATCTTGTCTGCCCTTATGTGTATACTGTATGTACTCTTTATCTTAGGATAGATGTGTGCTTATCCCAGGCATGTTTAAATTCAGTGACTGTTGATTTTTCAACTACCTCTGCTGGAAGTTTGTTCCAAGCATCTACTACTCTTTCTGTAAAATAATATTTTCTAACATTGCTCCTGATCTTCCCCCGACTAGCTTCAGGTTGTGCCCCCTTGTTCTATCATTAAGCTTCTTCTTAAAAACACTTCCCTCCTGAACCTTATTCAATCCTTTCACATATTTAAAGGTCTCAATCATGTCCCCTCTCTCCCTTCTTTCCTCCAGACTGTACAAATTAAGTTCTTTAAACCGGACCTTCAGTGTGATTTAATGAAAAGCCCAAACTCTTAAAAAACGGTTCCCCAGCATCTAAAATTAATATATTTTACGTCACTAACTTATTATTCTTTCCCAACTAGGCTGCAACTCTGTTCAGGAATTTAGGATACGGGCGCCGCCATCTTGACTCAGAAGCATCACACTTACTGAGGAGAGTGGGATAAGGTACAGGGGGGCGGGTTATAGCTGTGCTTTGCTCAGACAGAGCAGAGCTGGGGTCAGGTAAAGGTCAGCAGTCCCAGAATGCAGAGCAGCACAGTCAGGAGGCACTTCCTGTTTGCAGGCTGCCTGATAAGATGGCGGCTTCCATAAGCCGCCATCTTGGATGATTAAAGGCTCATAACATGCAGTAGATGCAGGTAGGATGATTTTTAATGTGAGCAATCTGTATGTACAGGGTGTGGGAAACATATAAGATAGACTCTTATTCAGAGTGAAGGACCGCTTTAAGTCTCTCCTGATTTTAAGTTTAAGTTCTTCCACCATTTTCGTTGCCCGCCTTTGGACACGTTCTATTTGAATAATGTCTTTTTGCAGGTAAGGTCTCCAGAACTGCACACAGTATTCTAGCTGTGGCCTTACCAGGGCTCTATATAGCGGCATCACAACCTCCCTCTTCCTACTGGCGATGCCTCGAGCTATGCAGCCGAGCATCCTGCTTGCTTTTCCCACTGCCTGGCTACACTGTCCACTCATCTTGCAGCTATCAGTAATCAGTACCCTTAAATCTCTCTCCTCCGAGGTCCTGGCTAACACAGTGCTGCCCATACGGTACTCAGAGCAGGGATTCCTTCTACCCAAGTGCATGATTTTACATTTAGAGACATTAAACTCTAGTTTCCACAGTTTTGACCATCTATCCAGTAAAGCTAAATCATTTTCCATGTTGCAGACACCTCCAGGAATATCCACCCTATTACTAACCTTTGTATCATCAGCAAACAGACAAACTTTTCCTACCAAGCCTTCTCCTATGTCACTTACAAATATATTAAAAAGAATGGGGCCCAGGACAGAGCCTTGCGGCACACCACTTGTAACTCGCCTTTGTTCAGATTGCACACCATTTACAACAACGCTCTGATACCGATCCCTCAGCCAACTGGAAATCCACTTAACTATCCAAGGATTGAGTCCTACCTTCAATAACTTATCTATGAGCTCCTTATGTGGTACAGTGTCAAAGGCTTTGCTAAAATCCAGATAGGCGATATCCACAGCACCACCTTCTTCTAACACTTTAGTGACATTGTCAAAGAAATCAATAAGATTGGTCTGACATGATCTGCCCTCAGTAAAGCCGTGCTGTTTTGGGTCCAATAGGTCATTAATTTTTAGATGGGAAATTATCTGTTTTTTTAAGAGTGTTTCCATTAATTTGACCACTATAGATGTTAAACTAACTGGCCTGTAATCACTGGCTTCTTCTCTACTCCCCTTTTTATGGATTGGTACAACATTGGCCATTCTCCAATCATCTGGAACCTCACCAGTTGAAAGGGAATGGTTAAGTAAATCAGTCAGAGGGGCTGCAATCACAAACCTAAGTTCCCTTAGAACTCTGGGGTGGATTCCATCTGGACCCATCGCCTTACTTACCTTTAGATGTGCCAGCTCGGATAGGACATCAGCCTCCAGAAACTCCAGAGCTGTGCCCTCCCAGCTGGATGCTGTGCAATGGCCATGCCTGCTACTATCCGAAAATACCGAACAAAAGTAGCTATTCAGATGGTCAGCGACAGCCTTATCTCCGTCAATATCTTTATTTTCCCTATTTCTAATTTTTGAGACTGCATTGTTTTTCTTCTGTCACCAATATATCAGAAAAAGGTTTTATCTCCCCTCTTCATAGATTTGGCCATTTCTTCCTCCTTTTGCCCTTTAGCAGCCCTTATAATCAGTTTTGCTTCCCTCTGTTTAATTTTATACGCCTCTCTGTCAGCTACACTTCCACTTACTTTATACTTCTTATAGGCAGACTTCTTATCTTTTATGATAGTGCTGACTTCCCTAGTAAACCATAATGGTTTCTTTTTCCTTTTATTCTTGCTAGTTTGTTTCACATTTTTGCTTAGTTGCCTTTAAGATGGCCATTTTTAATAGTGACCACCGGGCACTCACTTCTGCTACTCTGTTCCACTCACCTAATTTTCTTTCTACATACTCCGCCATTTCCTTGAAGTTTGTCTTCCTAAAGTCTAGCAGTTTGTTTCTGGTGTGTGATTGCACAATGTCTGTTTTTATTCTGAACCATAAGCATTGATGGTCACTGGAACCCAGATTTTCTTCAACCCTGACCTCGGACACCAGATCCCCATTGGTCAGAACTAAGTCCAGAATGTTATCTCCTCTAGTTGGCAATGTCACAAGTTGTTTTAGAGACACTCCATTAAGTGCCTCTAATATAGTCCTGCTCTTGCATGTCGATGCACTTGGGATATTCCAGTCCACATCAGGCATGTTGAAGTCACCTGTAATTACAATGTCCCCCTTCTCTGCCATTCCACTGATTTCATCTATTAACAGGTTATCTAGATCCTCAGATTGTCCAGGGGGCCTATATATCACACCAATTCTGACCACAGCTCCCTCCTTAGTCTTCATGGTAACCCAGAGAGTTTCTAGTTCATTATGTGTATGCTGAATTATTGTTGATTGAAGTGTAGTCTTGACATAAATGGCTACTCCACCGCCCTTTCTATCCAATCTGTCTTTTCTGTACAATGTGTAACCGGGTATGGCTATCTCCCAGTCATTGTGATCCTTGAACCAAGTCTCTGTTATTGCAACAAGATCCAATTCATCTCTGGATATGATAGCCATTAATTCACAGAGCTTGTTGCCCAAGCTGCGAGCGTTGTGGATGTTGTTGGTATTGTATTTTAGTGTGTCCTTGATCTTTTCCACCTCTACCCTACCACTGACAGGGTTTCCTGCTTCAATGTCCTGCTTCATCCTAAATGGTAGGGGACAGAAATCACCCTTACAAGTTACATCTCTGTCCCCTTCCTCTAGTGTTAACATTTCTTAAATAAGGCCCTAAGTCTATTGTCACACATTGGATCTGGTTCAGTACTGGCCTGAAAAACATACATGGGATCACCTGTATTTTTCACTTGCAATTCTGTAAAGCACCCTGGATTTTTTACATGTGAAGTGTTTTTTCTTACAGTGGCATGCCTGTTCCGAGTTTTGGTTAAATCAGCCCTTTATTTTTCTTTTACTGTTTAAATGCACATAGTCATATGGGGGTCCTACCTCAAGTATAAATGCTCGCTGGACCAGAAAGAAGCCCAAACCAGCTGAGGAAAAACTGCACGTCTGATGACAGAAAAAAAGGCATGGAGGGGTGAGTACTGTTAAAGGGAGTATCCAGGTAAAGGGTTATTCTGCAGGCAGCAAAATAAAAAACGCTGGCACTCACCCTCTATATTATTGAACAGAGCAGGTGCAGCCAGGCACCCTGACTGGCGCAAGGGGATGGTAAGTGGCTCTGTGTCACAGAATGGTGAGGACAAGATCACTGATGGAGGTTTTGAACCACCAGCATCTGGCAAATCAGCTGGGTAGGACTGTAGGTGAGTGCCAATTGTTTATTATGATTGCCCAGACGGGGAATTCTATCATATGCCACATGTCTGATGTATATAAGCTTTTTAGATTGTCGATACATTTTTGTATGTAAAAATACAATTCTGTGAATACTCACCTATAGAATTGTTATTATACGCATACAGCACGTCCTTCTCCAGGGATAATTCCTTACGTTTGGGTGATACATCCACAAGATGGCGCTGGACTGCAGAGAAAGCAAAAAAGTGGCTCCTCTCGG
This sequence comes from Gastrophryne carolinensis, assembly GCA_027917425.1. Lineage (NCBI taxonomy): Eukaryota > Metazoa > Chordata > Amphibia > Anura > Microhylidae > Gastrophryne > Gastrophryne carolinensis. Next base: position 202,093,823 of record CM051237.1, read on the forward strand.
CCCCTTATATTCCAGGGACCTCCCACAAATTCCCCAGTATTGACAAGCAGTTAGCAAGAAGCCGGGAGAATAACAACCATAATCAAACAATTTAACCATGATAACAACCACCATACAGAGGCACTAAGAATAATGAAAACAAGGGGCGGGGTGGAGCAGGACGTGCTGTATACGTATAATACCGATTCTACAGGTGAGTAATCACAGAATTGTATTATTCTAAGTATACAGCACATCCTGCTCCAGAGATAATTCCTTACGCTTGGGACATCCAACAACCCAAAAGCAACAACATGCAGATTAAACCACTGCCGCCTGCAGAGCCTTGCGGCCAAAAGCAGCATCAGCTGAGGCCCTAACATCAACCTTGTAAAACTTAGAAAAAGTATGAACAGAAGACCAAGTAGCAGCCTTGCAAACTTGTTCAACAGAAGCCTGGTGCTGAAAGGCCCAAGAGGCACCAATAGCACAAGTGGAATGAGCAGTAAGGCGGAAGGGAGGATCCTTCCCTTTAGCAGAATAGGCCTGAATCACAGCCTGACGGATCCACTTGCTGATGGTAGACTTAGCTGGAGCCAGACCCTTCTTAGGACCAGAAGGGACCACAAAAAGAGCATCAGTCTTCCTGAAGGGTTCAGTAGCCACCAAATAGAACTTCAGGTTCCTGACCACATCCAAGGAATGTAGAGCCCTCTCCTTAGGGTTACTAGGATTAGGGCACAGAGAAGGCAGAACAATGTCCTGATTGAGATGAAAAGCAGACACAACTTTAGGCAGAAAATCTGGTTTAAAGCGAAACACCACCTTGTCCTGGTGTCTCTCAAAGTAAGGGGGCTTGTTGGAAAGCGCCACCAACTCAAAAACACGCCTAACAGAAGTGATAGCCACCAAAAAGACTACCTTAAGCGTAAGAATGGACAAAGCAGCCTCATGCACAGGCTCAAAAGGAGACCCCTGCAAGGTAGATAGGACCAAGTTCAAGTCCCAGACTGGTAACATAGGCTTACGTGGGGGGCGCACATGGGTAACCCCCTGGAAAAAAGTCTTGACCAGATGATGCCGAGCAAAAGATCTCTGAGAGAAAACAGCCAAGGCAGAAACATGACCTTTCACAGTGCTGAGTTGAAGCCCCAGATCCAAACCATGTTGGAGAAATTCCAGAATCCTAGGAATAGAAAACACACGACAGGGAAGAGATTTAGCCTCACACCAGTCAATGTAGGTACAACAAACCCTATAGTAGATAGAAGAAGAGGACTTTTTCCTAGCCCTGATCATGGTGTTAACAACAGAGGCAGGCAGCCCCTTTTCCATTAAGATGGAGGTTTCAGCAGCCAGGCCGTTAAAGCCAGCATTTGTAAATTGGGGTAGCGTAGCCGCCCCTGAGTGAGCAGGTCTGGATCCTTGGGCAGGGCGCACTGATCTACCGCCAGCTACACAATGTCTGCGAACCACACTCTTCTTGGCCAACGGGGGCCACCAGGATTGCTGGCACCCCTTCCTGAGCTATCTTTCGCAGAACCCTGCCCAACAGGGGAAATGGGGGAAAGACATACAGTAGCCGTAAGCCATGCCAGGACATTGTAAGAGCATCCATGGCTAACCAGAGGGTCCTGGAACAGAGACACAAAGACTGGAAGCTTGTGATTGTGACGGGAAGCAAACAGATCCACATCTGGCTGACCCCCAACGGTGACACAGAGATCGAAACATCCTGTTGCTGAGGGGAGGGACCATTCCCCCAGGCGAGAAGTCCCCCTGCTCAGAGAGTCTGCCTCCAGATTCTCCACCCCCGGAATGTACACAGCTGAGATGCAGGGAACATTGTCCTCTGCCCAGGACAGGATCAGAGACACTTCCTTGAGGGCCCCCTTGCTCCGGGTCCCTCCTTGATGATTGATGTAGGCAACCGTCTGGTTGTCCGAGCATACCTGAACAGCCCGACCCCGAAGGTGCGGGGTCAAGCAGGCTAGAACCAACCTGATCGCCCTCAGTTCCAGAATGTTGATAGGGGTGTGGGCCTCCTGAGGGCCCCACTGCCCCTGGAAAGTTAGGGATCTCCAGAAGCCCCCCAACCTGTGAGACTGGCATCCGTGGTGACTGTTTTTCCAGCAAGGGGCCAGAAAAGGAACCTGTTGGTGGGCAGCTCCTGAGTCCAGCCACCACGAGAGGGACTGCCTGGCTAGGGGGGACAGAACCAAAACCTGATCCAGGGACACAGGGTCACTGTCCCATACAGACAAGAGGTGGAGTTGAAGAGGCCTCATGTGAAACTGAGCATAAGGAACCGCCTCGAAGCAGGACACCATCAGGCCCACCAGCTGCATTCCCTGCCTGATGGAAGGATGAGGGCAGGACAGAAGGAGCTGAGCTTGCTCTTGCAGACTGTCACTACCCGCTGAGTATCCAGCTCTGCCTGTTGGAAGGACGGAGAAGTGATAAGAATGTCGTCCAAATAGGGAAGAATGCGAATGCCCTGAGCTCTCAGCAGAGCCATAATGCCTGCCAGCACCTTGGTGAATACCCTGGGAGCCGAAATGAGACCGAAGGGCAATGCCACGAACTGGTAATGCTGATCCTCCAGAGCGAACCTGAGGAATCTCTGATGACCTGGAAAGACTGGAATATGGAGGTAAGCATCCTTGATGTCCACAGAGGTCATGAAGTCCCCTGGGCGTAGTGAACTTACAGCTGAGCGCAGAGTCTCCATGCGAAAACGCCTGGATCTGACAAACTTGTTGAGAAGCTTTAAAGTGGACCAACACCCACCGCAGATCGGCCCGGATCAGCTCCCTGCCTGCGGGGCACCCCGATCGGGGGTGCCCCGCTGTGTGAAACCCCCCAGGACGCACGCAAATCCTACCTGTTCCTCGTTCCAACGGCGCATGCGAGGGCCGCCGCCGCCTCTCGTGCATCCCTCTAGCAGGGCGCACACCTGCGCCGGCCGTTTGTGAATGGTGGCGGTGATTGGTGGAGCGAGTCACGTGGGAGCAGGGTCAGGTAAGTTTTGGTGGCTTTCTGGGGGGTTTCACACAGCGGGGTGATCGGGGTGCCCCGCGGAAGTGGACCAACACCCAGGATAGTGAAAATCAAAAGAGATGGGTCTGTCAGGATAGGTCTGACAGACCCATCTCTTTTGGGAACGGTAAAAAGGTTGGAATAATAGCCCTTGCCCCTTTCCCTTAAGGGCACTTGGCAGATGACCCCCAGCTCCAGTAGATTCTGCACAGCAAGCAACAGGCCCTGAGCTGACAGGGGGTCTTGAGGCATCCGGGATCTGATGAATCCTGGGGGCGGCCAGGCTGCCAACTCTATCTTGTAACCGGAGGACACTACCTCCTGAATCCACCGGTCTGAGACATGATGCCTCCAGACGTGAGCAAAGAGCCAAAGCCGTCCCCCCACCCGGATGGGTGAGGGCGCCCCTTCATGCCTGAGGGGGCTTGGGGGAAGACTTAGACTTGGAACCCCAGGAGGGGCCAGGGCGGCCACGCCCTCTGCCCCTGCCCCAGAAATCTCCCCGGGCCCCTGCAAATGAAGCTCCTCTTCCCATTCTGGATCCACAGTAGGAGGGAAGAAAGGAACCTGAACCCCGAAAGCGCCGAGACTGTCTCTTGCGCTGGGGTAACCTGCCTCTCTTAGGAAACAAGTCCAGGCGATCCCCAAATAGACGCAGTCCTTTAAAGGGAAACCCAGTGAGAGCCTTCTTTGCAGCGTTGTCAGTTGCCCACTGGCGCAGCCAAACCGTGCGGCGTATAGCCACCGCCAAGGCAGAAGCCCTGCCACATATTCTAATGGTATCATCCAAGGCAGAGAGGACATATGCAACAAATTCCTCACAATGCAGAAGGGCTCTATACTCTTCACTAGCAGAATCATCAGGAGCCCCATCTAAAATACTTTTGAGCAGAGTCCTAATAGCCACAGCTGTAATGGCAGAGGCACAAACCGGACGCAGCACAGACCCCACACAGGCAAAGGCATGGGAAGCCAGCTGATCAATGCGCCGGTCCTCACCATCCTTCAGGGTAGTAGAGTCAGGGGAATGCATGACAGAAGTGTTGGACAACCCCAGAATTGGTGCATCCACTTCGGGAGGGGACGACCAACGCTTAACCAATTCAGCAGGAAAGGGATACCTCCTCTCCCAACACCCCCGGGAGCCTGCTAGGTCGCTCCCACTCTTTGAGCACGAGATTATTAAAGTGAGTTTGCTCAGGAAACTCCAAACTTGGCTTAGCAGTGTGAAACAACTCCCCCTGCTGCCGAGGAGCCGTGGCAGCAGGAGAGATAGAAAGTACTTCAAAAATGTGAGCCAAAAGCCTGTCAGTATCATCTGGAGCCCATGGGTCAGAGCCAGAATCAGCATAACCCTTAGGCTGCTCATCAGATGATTCTGAATCAGAAAACAATTCCCCCTCTTCCAGGGGGGGTATAGCTGGCCAGATCAAAAAAATCCTCAGCCTCCATAGAAAAAAGGTTAACGCCAGGCGCCAGATGCCGCCTCTTAGCAGAGGCCTTACATGCCGTAGAGCCAGCAATCAGCTTCTCAATGCTAGCCACCCTGGTAGACAAATCAGGCTGAGACTCCCCACTGGTATGCACCTCACTGGGAGTCAAATGTAAACACGGGGGTGGTAGACGAAGCCCCACGGGGCGCAGGCCCAGCAACAGGTAACCCAGATAGCAGCGCAAGCGCCTGCTGGGCACAGGGTACACAAATCCGCACATTGTCATCACTTGTAGGGGACACCCCACACACAGCCGGCTTGTCCCGAAGGAACCCCAAGCACATTATCCTGAGAAGCCTCCATGTGGTGATTATTGCGGCCCGCCGGCCAATAGGGATTTACGCTATAAGGCCACCCGGGATGCCCCAATAGCCCGCTAGGGAAGTGGGAGGTAAAGGCAGAATAGGCCTCTAATAGCAAACTAAATAGAGGGGATAGGCCGGTAGAAACCACAATTAAGTTTCACCTGCCTGCAAGACATAAACAGAAAAGTCCCGTAAGCGGTATGCATACATAAGATATAAAAAATAAGCCAGCCCGCAGGGGCACTTACGGACCGCGGTAGGTAGATGTCAGCCACGCAGCACGAGGAGAGCAAAATGGCGCCCGCAGATACCTCGAGGAGACAGTGATGCAGAACGCGCCATACCCAAGGCCCGCCCCCCCCGAAGAGCGCAAAGGCACCCACGTGACCATGCCAGCCAATGATGGCGCAGCAGCGCCTGAGGTAAAGTCGCCGCCGACCGCGGAACGCCGTACAAGCGCGCGTGGTGGCGGCGGCATTTTTTAAAAAGAGCAACCAGTGCAACCAACACAGGCGGCAACACAAAGCCAAAGCATACCACAGAATACAATCCCAAGGAGTGAAGAATACACATACACCCCCCCCCCCAAGAAATACCAGGGAGAGCGAGGGAGGGCAGGAGCCCACCGATGGACAGGGGGCGAGGGACAATAGCGCGGGAGGGGCATCCCATAAGGCTCACCATGGGCCTATACCGCCTACCCTTTGGTGGGGGATTGTGGTCGGAGCAGCGCTCCTTAAGCACCTGACAGCATGCCACACAGCATATGGGAATGGGGGAGGGGGATGCCACACAGCATATGGGAATGGGGGGGCACACCACACTGCCTATATGGGGAATGGGGGGAGGGGGATGCTGCACTGCATATGAAAATGGGGGGGCACACCACAGTGCCTATATGGGGAATAGGAGGGGGCTGCAGAAAGGTGGTAAGCAAGGCGGTGGAAAGGAAAGCGTGAGGAGTTGTGAAAGCAGGGGAAAGGCACCTGGAGCAACAAATGTTCACTTTCCTTGTCTGTCGAAGAAAAGGGCTCATATTCTCAGGGGCATTGCAGCAAATACTTATTCAACAGTGGTGCAAAGGCAACAACTGACAGTAGTAGCCAAACAGCATATGGGAATGGGATAGGGGAATGCCACACAGCATATGGGAATGGGATAGGGGAATGCCACACAGCGTATGGGAATGGGATAGGGGAATGCCACACAGCATATGGGAATGGGATAGGGGAATGCCACACAGCGTATGGGAATGGGATAGGGGAATGCCACACAGCATATGGGAATGGGATAGGGGAATGCCACACAGCGTATGGGAATGGGATAGGGGAATGCCACACAGCGTATGGGAATGAGGGAAGGGGAATGCCACACAGCATATGGGAATGGGATAGGGGAATGCCACACAGCGTATGGGATAGGGGAATGCCACACAGCGTATGGGAATGAGGGAAGGGGAATGCCACACAGCATATGGGAATGGGATAGGGGGAATGCCACACAGCATATGGGAATGAGGGAAGGGGAGTGCCACACAGCATATGGGAATGGGATAGGGGGAATGCCACACAGCATATGGGAATGGGATAGGGGGAATGCCACACAGCATATGGGAATGGGATAGGGGGAATGCCACACAGCATATGGGAATGGGATAGGGGGAATGCCACACAGCATATGGGAATGGGATAGGGGAATGCCACACAGCGTATGGGAATGGGATAGGGGAATGCCACACAGCATATGGGAATGGGATAGGGGAATGCCACACAGCGTATGGGAATGAGGGAAGGGGAATGCCACACAGCATATGGGAATGGGATAGGGGAATGCCACACAGCATATGGGAATGGGATAGGGGAATGCCACACAGCATATGGGAATGGGATAGGGGAATGCCACACAGCGTATGGGAATGGGATAGTGGAATGCCACACAGCGGATGGGAATGCCACACAGCATATGGGAATGGGATAGGGGAATGCCACACAGCGTATGGGAATGGGATAGGGGAATGACACACAGCATATGGCAATAAGGGAAGAGGAATACCACAAAGCATATGAGAATGGGATAGGGGGAATGCCACACAGCATATGGGAATGGGGGATGCCACACTGCATATGGGAATGGGGGGGCACACCACACGGCCTATATGGGGAATGGGGATGCCACACTGCATATGGGAAATGGGGGGGGGGGGGCACACCACACTGCCTATATGGGGAATGGGAGGGGGGGGATGCCACACTGCCTATAATAATGGAGGGGCACACTGCCTATATGGGGAATCGGAGGGGGAATGCCCCACTGTTTATAGGGAATGGGAGGGGGGAATGCCACACTGCTTATATGGGGAATGGGAGGGGGGGATGCCACACTGCCTATATGGGGAATGCCACACTGCTTATAAGGGGAATGGGAGGGGGGATGCCACACTGCCTATGATAATGGGGGGGCACAATGCCTATATGGGGAATGGGAAGGGGGGAATGCCACACTGCCTATATGGGGAATGGGGGGATGCCACACTGCTTATATGGGGAATGGGAGGAGAGGAATGTCACACTGACTAAATGGGGAATGGGAGGGGGAATGCGCTATGTGATGACAGTGGGACCAATACCCGTTATTGAAAAAACTGGTGTTGGTCCAGTATAAAGAGGGACACCGGGGGAGGTTAGCTAAATCTGTGCTGTCAAATAGCAATAGCTAAGCCGGGGGGGAGGACGGAGGATTGGGCCTGAAGCTGCGAGATTCAAAAGGTAAACAGGGGCAGATGGGGGGGGGGGGTGTTGGCGGGGAGGGCGAATCGGCCATGTACAAGTTAAAGTGGACCATCACCCTCCTGTGATCGGCCCGGGAATCTATAAGATTCCCGGGCCAATCACCTCCCTCCCCGCGGGACATCCGAGATCGGGATGTCCCATGGGGTGAAACCCCCCCAAACACCCCAAATCCCTTTGCCTTGTCTTCGGCGGCGGCCAGCCGGCCGCCGCCTCCCTCGCGCCCCTCTAGACGTGCGCGCGCCCGCCGTCTGTGAATGGCCGGCGCGCGGGAGGCGGCGGAGGAGCCGCTTGTCCGCTCCTGTCAAATCGCTTGTCCGTCCGCGCTGGGAGAGGTGAGTTTTTCGGGTGATCGGGGGGGTTTCACACAGCGGGGCACCCTGATCGGGGGTGCCCCACCGAAGTGGACCAAGACCCAGGATAGTCAAAATCCTGGGTGTTGGTCCACTTTAAGTACAATGTTCCTCGGTAACATTTTTTTTGTAAATGGGGTGGGGTCCCCCCTTCCCAGCTTCAGTGGCTCCCAGTCCACATAACCTTCACATGCGCGTCCTCTCCTCCAATCAGCACTGGCAGGCACAACCCACTAGGGAGCGTGCCTGCGCCAGCCACTCACAACTACCTGGCACAGGCACACACCTTGCTAAAGGTATAGCAGGTGGCAGCCACTGCTCTCGCATGCGCCACTGAATTGGGGGAGAAGGTGAGTTTACTGATTCACTGGGTATCTGGATGCCCCAGGGGGAGGAAATCAGGCAGCCCTGGAATCTATAAGATCAATCATGGGTTTTGGTCCACTTTAAGGGACTGAGAACTCAAATCAGGATGCCTCAGGGAGGATGGGCTATAACCTAGGATAGTGAAAATCGTGGACCACTGTAAAAATTTAGCTCCCCATTTTTGTCCCCTTGCCCTAGTCTCTTCACCTCAGGCTTGGCACCAGGGCAAATACTTTTCCTCACTATTGGAAAGCGAGATTTATTAAACTCACGGTTATTCCTCATCCTGCCTCTAAAGCACAGCACAATAGATTAGTTTGGCTTCCTTTAAGGGGAAAACAAACAGCCTTTTCAGGCAGTCTTTAAATCGCACATGGATTCTTATATAGGGCTGCTCTAGATCTCTAGTAAGGGGGATGGGAGCATAATCTAGCCATTGCGCCTGTTAGAATGGGGTCAGGGTGCACCTCATTATCACCCCCCTGTGCCCCAGGGGCACATTTGTGAGTTAAGTACATCAAATCAGGATTCACGAAGGTGATTTCTATGTGCTGCTAACGCAAAACAGGTCCATATATACAGCCCCCGTTACTTTGAAGCAGATAGCAGCCGGTTCACACATGCACTGGGCGCCAGCACACAAAACCGTAGAACTAAACGCGACCCAACTATCAATGCCCAGACCCGAAGCACCGGGGACCTTTTGCAACCCACGTGGGAATAACACTCCACGCCGCCATCTTGCCCACTCGGGTAACCACATGGTAAAATCGCCCCAAAATGGCTTCTAACTTAATCCTGGCGTGAGCGCTGATAGGCTAATGTAAACCTCGCCACGCTACTGGCGAGAACTGTGCGTTCCGGAGGTAAAATCCATTATCCCATTGGCTGTCGGATTGAACATGCGCAGAACACAATTGAGAGGCTGGGTGGGGATCTTGCTGGAAGCGTCTGCGGATTGGCTAGTGTATCACACGTGACACTCGAGCTTATTAGCGCCTTCCGTGGAGCTCGGTTACCAGTCGGTTCCCTGCCACAGGCCAGTTCCTTCCTCAAGAAACTTTGCACAAGCACGTGACCTTTCCATCCAGAGGCCGCCGACATGGTTAAACTAGCCAAGGTAATGATTTATCACAGGACTGCGCTGCTTTGTGGTCAATTGTTTAGGGGTTTTCTTTGATATTGGTTTATTTTACGTGCTATGTGTTGTGTTTAATTGTTACGATCATTGTGCTTGTTGTGCCATTGTCCGTGAAATGTGCTTGTGTGGTTTCTGAGAAGTAGGGGGTAAATAGGCGCGCGATGCCTGCGGCCTGCACAAGCGCCACAGTGTACGAGGAGATGCGCGCGCTTTACGGCCGCTGACGTCACCCGTGCTTCGCTGTGCGGGAATTGGGTGCCTCCGCTATGGCGTCCGGCGCTCATGCCTCAACTGGTGGAGGTGTGTTTTGCTTACCGGCGCCATTTTGTTTGTAACTGAGCTTGGTTTTCTCGCGATTGACTTCCGCTCACCACATGCCTTGTATACCCGCGTGGCGGCAGCACGTGCCCTCCCCGCCTTACGCGTGGGCCGCTCCACGTGGTCGCCTGGCCCAGGGGGCTTAGGTTATACGCACACAATCGTTATGAAACAGCAGACCGTGTACCAGATGTTAATGTTATACAGCAAACCTGGTTGACCTTATTTTTTTTCTAATGTTATAAATCATCATGTTTGGGATAAATAGGAACTCCAGATATATCCTAAATATGCTCATGACCACTCTACCTGTTGCCCTTCCAAGTGGTTACTTACCTAATTACCAGTTAAATGGCCAGGAGATAATCCAACTTGCAGAATTTCCTTTAAAATTTGGACAAGCGCTTTGCCAGATTGTGCTTGCAAGGATGGCAAAGCAGAACAAAATCTGTGAATTTGTCCTTCCTTGGTTTCTTCTGAAAATCATTTGCTGTGTTTACACCTCTTGGCAGGGTCGAATTTCGCACTGGTACCGTGGTCCAATTTTGGGCTTCTCTTTAACTAGTTGGGTGCCCCAAAGTGTCCTTGTCTAAGGTCCCAGGTGGGAAACCCAATTTAATGGTCCTGCTGTGATGGCTATCTTGAAGGAACGTGCAGAGCAGACAGATGGACTGCTGCTTTTTACTAATATGGGTCTGAGGTTGATGTGGGCTTGAAGTGGATCTGTTTGTGCCAACTTTAGGTTCTTCTGATTTTGCTCATGAACCATAATGGTGAGGGTATTCTGACTTTTTTTTTTACCTGATGGTTACAGGGAGCCAAAACACCACAAGGTAAACCCAAGAAAGCACCACCACCAAAAGAAGTGGAGGACAGTGAGGAAGATGAAGACATGGAGGAAGACAGCGAGGAGGAGGTATTGTCACCCTAATTGTTTTGTAACTTAATAAACTGTCATTTCCATTTGGCAGTTGGAAATCTTGGTATGTAGTCTAGCATATTTGTGTGTTTTTAAAGTGATCTTGTACCCAGAAAGGAAGTTTGTTTTCACCTCCTATCCCAGCGAGCCAAAGCAGCCACACTCACTGGAATTTCCAGCAATGAAGCATTCAGTTACGGTACACACAGCTCAGCATTGAGGAGCACTGAATTGCGAACTACCATTGATATGCGGCTTCCTGTTAGTGTTTTTATGAATATTGGTTAAAGGCAGTGTAAAAAAAACATGTTTTGGGGCACTGGAGTGGTGATAAACTTCCCTTCTGGATATAGTTGCTCTTAAAGGACAAATTCCAGAGTTTTTTTTTTTTTCCCTGAGTTAAAGTGGAGCTAAACCCAGGATTTTGACTTTCCTGGCTTTTGGTCCTTTTTGGGGTGTGAAACCCCTCAGATTCTCCTCTTCCTGGTCCTACGGCGAATGGGCGGCCGCTCATCCAATCGGCATGCTCCGGGCCACTGATGGCGTCTTAAGGCCAGCGGCTCAGAGTAAGCTGGCGGCTGCTTCCCTTGGACAGGGAACGTGCCTGCTCCGGCCATTCACACAAATAGCGGGGGTGCAGCCTACGAATGCGCCGTTGGAGCGGGAACAAAGGTGAGTAAACAAGGCGACCTGGGGGTTCACAGCGCAGAGTCCCGATTTTTAGATGCCCTGTGGGGAGGGACTCGATCAGCCCAGGAATCTTATATTTTGGTTTTGGTCCACTTAAACTAGTTAGTTGGAACCTGTTGTACTGCAGTAGCTAAACCACATTGATTGATTTATTTAGCGCCATGTAAAAAAATGTCCTAAAGGGTTTGAGGGAAATATTTGTTATAGAACAGGATTTCCCGAACGTTTCATCAATTACCACTTTGTTGTGGGTTGTCGGCGCTTTTGGAGCAATTGTGGGCTTGGGTAAAGTTTGTATGGCTTCAGATCAATTCAGGGGTTAGATCTTTCTGTGACTTGACGACACCCCTGACAGAATGACTAGTTCCACTAGTGGGAATCCCTGGTATAGAGCAAAGAATTGATGCAGCCAGTGCAGAGGCTGCACCTGGGTGGATTGTGGGTGTAGCAGGATGGCAGTGCTGGAGGGCAATCTTTTTAGGAGCTGGCAATTGGGTGAAGCGTGTAGGTCCTTGATAAGCCTGCAAACTGACGCATGGTTAGAAATGTCCTTTGCTTTTTAACTCTTAAGCTGGAATTTAACTTTCGTTCCAATATATAGTGAACCAAAAATGTTACATTCTTGCACAATCCTAATCAATGGGGGACAACCTGACTTTGTATGCCCAAGAGTGTACGTATGTTCACACTGAGCGCTATAGCGACCACCTGCCATTTTCCAGACCGTAACATTTGGGCACAGTAGGTTCTGCTGAGGAAGAGTTTAGGTAAAGAATGCAGCAGATGGTGCTGCTGATTAAGTGTATTTATAAATTGAGTATACTTAAACTGGACCTTCAGCATCATTTAATGAAAAGCCCAAACCCTTATATAAATTTTTGATGCTGGGGAATAGTTTATTTTAAGATTTTAATAGCTTATTTTTTCCCCCTGCTGGTCTTCCAACTCGGTTTAGGACTCTAGGGTACGGGCGCCGCCATCTTGCCTCAGAAGCATTACATATTGAGGGGAGGCAGGAGATTTAAAGCGCAGGGGGTGGGATTATTGCTGTGCCTTGCACAGAGTAGAGCTGGGGCTAGGAAAAGGACAGCAATACCAGAATGCAGAGCAGCATAGTCACAAGACACTTCCTGTCTGCAGGCAGCCTGAGACTCCATGGGCCGCCATCTTGAAAGTTAAAATAAAATGCACTAGGTGCAGGTAGGATGATTTTAAATGTGGGCAATCTTTATGTACAGAGTGGGGGGGAAACCTACAAGATATGCTCTTGTTCAGGGTGAAGGTCCGCATTTAACAAGTTAATGTGATTCATGTTAAATAGATGGAAATCCCTGTGAAGAAAACGCCTGCTAAAAAGGCATCCACTCCTGCAAAAGCAACTCCAGGAAAGAAAGCTGCTACTCCAGCTAAGCCTGTGGCAACACCAGGGAAGAAAGCTGCAACACCTGGAAAGAAAGTTGCAACACCAGCTGCCAAGAATGGAAAACAAGCAAAGAAGCAGGAGAGTAGTGATGAGGAGGACGATGAGGACGATGAGGATGATGATGATGATGATGATGATGAAGAAGATGAGGAAGAGTCCGGTACGCCTAAATGACAACTGATTGTCTGTTTTAAATGTCAAACCTTAAGCTAATCCTAATATGCAAATCTTCTTTGCCTACACAGAAGAAGAAACCAAGCCCGTTAACAAGAAACCTGCTGCCAAAAAACCTGTAGCTAAAAAAGAAGAATCTGATGAAGAGGATGACGATGAGGAAGATGACGGTAAGTCTTTTTTTTTTTTTTTTTTTTTTTTTTATGCTACTGCCTAAATGCTTTTTAGCACAGAGGATGAATAATTTGGGACTTAATACTGATCCCTGATGATCTTTATTTGCTGATGTGCCTCGGTATGCCAATTTTTAAGTTGACAATTGTACAAAATGATCTAGAAAATTAAAAAGCATCTACTTTTCAGATTCAGAAGATGAGGCAGCTGTACCACCTGTTAAGGCAAAAAATGCTGCTCCTGCCAAAAAGGTAGACTCTGAGGAAGAGGAGGAGGATGATGATGACGACGATGAGGACGATGATGATGATGATGACGAGGAGGAAGAAGAAAGTATGTTTATGTGCAGTATATTTTTTATTTTTATAGTAATCTATAATATATAACACATGATTTTTTTTGTTCAGAGGTTTCAAAAGACTCTGCAAAACGTAAGAAAGAAATGCCGAAAAATAAAGCTGCCCCTGAGTCAAAGAAGCAGAAGACAGAAACTGCAAATGAAGGTACTGATTGCTTTTAAAATATGCGGGGGGGGGGGGGGCATCCTAATTCTGTCTGTAATATAAAGTGGGCATGTGTCGCCTGCAGTTGTCCATGGGCCAGAGTATAGTTTGTTATACAAATATAATTTTCAATCTTTGTCTCCTATAAACTTTTAGGTTGTTCGGTGTTTGTCGCAAACCTAAATCCTGATAAGGATTTTGATGAACTTAAAGATGCACTAAGGGAGTTTTTTAGCAAAAACAGCTTGTCTGTTCAGGATGTACGTCTTGGAGCCTCCAAGTAAGTTTTTATTTTTTATTTTTTTTTTTTTTTTCCTCCCTTTTGTACAACTTCTTCTAACATGTTTTCTTTGTACCCCAGGCGATTTGGCTATGTGGATTTTTCTACGGCTGAGGAGGTTGAAGAGGCGCTTAAGTTAAATGGAAAGAAAGTTCTAGGTCATGAGTTGAAAGTGGAAAAGGCCAACTCTGTTGCTGACAAAAACAAAAATGCAGAAAATAAAAAAGGTACAGAAATATCTGGATAACTGCCTCCTGGCAGTTTCAGTGCGGACTTCTCCCCTGGCTTTGGTCAGTCCCACATTGGGTTTGAAATGGTGTGAAGCGCTCGTGTGTGGTCTTCCAAAGCATCCTCTACTGTCAATTAATGGGCAGTAAAGCCAACAGCGCTTTAATATCTTTTCTTTGGGCTGGCAGTTAGTGATCCTATACACAGAAAGCAACCTTGTTGCCTTCTATCCCCAGCCCACTGCCCCGAAAAGCCTTTTTTTAAAATAAAGCCTATGCCCAATATTTAAAACATGAACCGGATGCAGTCAGTCATTGCTCCCTGGCTGTGCAGCCCCTTCCCTTGGTGTCTCCAGTGGTAATGCAATTAGTTACAGCTCTGTATTACTTCAGTTAATAGGCGATAAATCTAAAAGCAATTCAACATAACTGCCATGCAACATCCTACTGCTTCAGATTAGTGTTTTTATGAATATCGTGCAGAGACATCGGTAAAAAAAACATCTGACAACCCTTTCCTTTCTGGGTATAGGATCACTTGAAGTTAAGTGTTTAGTCCGGACAGGAGATTTGCAAAGAGGGGGGCTGATGTGGGTGAATGTGTCATCTTATTATTTATTTATTTTTTTTGTCAGAACGTGATTCACGGACTTTGTTTGTTAAGAACCTCCCATATAGCACAACTTCTGAAGATTTGCAGGAAATATTTGATAATGCCAAAGAAATTCGTATTCCAACTTCGAAAGATGGTTCTACAAAAGGGTAAGCTTATTTATATACTCATCAGCGACAGGCTCTTCGCCTGTGTCAGGAATCCAATCTAGCTTGCTACTATGTCCAGTCGCTTCTAATCGTGATCCATGATATTTGAGTTCACTTGGCTCTAATTTACCATATCCTATTTCCCATCTGATCAAACGATCCTCCCTCATTTCTGTAGCCTTTGATTGTATTCAATCATGTACCGCAACCTTTATCACATCTTCACATTTCATCTTTTTATCTTTTTTTTTTTTTCCCTCAGTAGGCACCTTCCTTTCACTCTTCAAAATGCAGTTTTAACCCTGCAAAATACCCTCCCTCAGAATTTTCATATAGAACTGACAAGCTAACTCTATACTAGATCTCCTCCAATCTGGGTTTTGTTGTAATCTCTTCACTGAAACTGCCCAACCTCCAAATCTTGAGGCCACGACTAGTCACATCCTTGACCTATTTGATCGGATGCTTGATTTTAGCCACTCCATTACTTGTCTCCTAGTAATTCAAGATCTTGCCCTCTTATGCCTCCCTTAACTCTTTAAAGTGCACTTAGTTGATCACACTGCAGCAGTCTCCTACTCACATTTATCTGTCAAGGTACCACAAGCATTTGCCCTGAGATCCCCAGTTAACTTGCTATTATGCTTAGTACATGTGACCTAACCTCTTGTCTCCACTCCTATAGATTGTAATCTCACAAAGGCATTTCTCATTCCTTCTATACCGATTTGTGCTTTGTAATATCGTTCACTTGTCCTCAGCTCATTTCTGCTTTGTACTGCGACCCATGGCACTCTACTAATAAACAAGAATTCTGCCAAGACAAGTGTTTAAGCCTTGTGCTTTTTCCTTTTTTTGAAAAATAAAAAAAAATTGCCTGAAACTTGTATGCTTTTAGGATTGCATACGTGGAATTCGAAACTGAAGCGGAGGCTGAAAAAGCTATGGGAGAGAAGCAAGGTGCAGAGGTTGAAGGACGCTCCATCTTCATTGATTACACCGGTGCAAAAAGTCAAAACTCTGGCGGGAAGCGGGGTGGACCTACAGGTATTTTAATGCTGTCTTCGTAAGTCCAAATTGCATTTAATAGCCATTTGCCTTTAATCCTCCAAATGTATCAGGCTGGAGATGATGACATTTGACTCTGAGTACCTCTGATGAAATAACCTTTTTAGATAGTCAAGTTCTGATCTAGCTTTGCATTAATAACTTGAAAAATTTAAAGGGCTTGACCTAAGGCAACATGTCAGAAGCTCCATTTTAGGGTTATGGTTTGAGCTTTTTTGTTATGCGGACTATATTTGTGCTTAATACTTTTCCTGACAGCATGTTAAAGTGGATCCGAAGTAAAAAAAAAAAGGTTGTAAATTGCTCCCCTAAAGTCCTAACCCCCTATTCTGGAACTACAGGCTAATTCTTTGCTGCAGAACAGAGGGGAGAGCTGTTTCAGCAGCACACACCAAGGAAATGCCTCGGAAACATGGGCAGCTTGTGTATTGTATATAAACACATTATTGTGAGAAGGGAAATCTGCAATGTTTCTTTATCACTGTGGACCATTCAGGCAGTGTATCTTCTAAAATGATACATTTCTTGCAGCAAAGCAATGGGTCATCACAGCTGATGGCTTTCTATTAGAAATAAAGGAGGGTTGCACCGATGAGGCAATTTTTGACTGTGGGGATGGATTTTATATAAGATGACTGCTGTTCTAGAATAGCAGATTATATACTGCATAGAGTTAAGCTCTCTCAAATAGTTTGATTACCAGAGTGGGATGCAATTTACTGAACTAGTGTCTTTTTTACTTATGGTCTGCTTTAAAGGTTAAGGTATAAAAGGAAAGCATTTTTCACTTTTCAATGTCTCTGTATTGGGTTTGCCATATGTTTTAGATTCAGTCATTGTTTCCCTATTGCCTTAAACATGTAAAATTTTCTTTTTCTAGCGGAGTCAAAGGTGCTTGTTGTCAACAATTTGTCCTACAGCGCTACAGATGACAGTCTGCAAGAGGTTTTCGAAAAGGCCACTTCAGTTAGAATCCCACAAAATAACCAGGGTAGACCAAAAGGGTATGTAAAAAAAGTTGTTTCAAGCACAAATTTCTATTTACAAGCATAAATTCTTATCTTAATAAAATCTTAATATATATTGCTATTGTAGGTTTGCATTTGTAGAGTTCTCTTCTTTAGAAGATGCTAAAGAGGCGTTGGAGTCCTGTAATAACACAGAGATTGAAGGAAGAACAATAAGAATTGAATACAGCCAGAGTGGAGGCCCCCAAGGTAAGTCCCGATTGCCATTTGCAGTGTGTTGAGGTTTCCTGTTGGAAGGGATTTCATCATCTGAGGGTTCTTGATGAAGAAAAGGTTTCAATAGCTAGTAAAGTACTGATCCTGCTGAATGTGTATTGTTAATAAAGTTCAATGTTTTACTCTTCATGGTTTTAAATGACTTATTCCTAGGTTCAAGCCAGTCAAAAACTCTATTTGTTAGAGGACTTTCTGAAGACACAACTGAGGAAACATTAAAAGAAGCATTTGATGGCTCTGTAAATGCTAGAATTGTAACAGATCGAGACACAGGAGCCTCAAAGGGGTAGGTGGTAAAGTTTGGAATTTTAGTTTAACAAGTGTGCCTTCTCACTGAGCTCTATCCTGCCTGCATTGGTGGCTGTAGATGGATTCGCTTGAGAAGGATAGAAAATGCATGGTTGGCCTAATAACCCTTATCGGGTTGGGTTCTGTGCTACAAGGTTCCAAAAGTGGTGATCCACCTCTAATAGCTCTTGCACTTTCATAACTTGCTTTTAGGATCTATTTAGTGGCTGTCTTTATAGTACATGTTGGCTTATATGCATTCTCTCATCAGATTTGGTTTTGTGGACTTCTCCACTGCTGACGATGCTAAAGCTGCCAAGGAAGCAATGGAAGATGGTGAGATAGATGGACAAAAAGTCACACTGGACTTTGCAAAACCTAAAGGTGATGGCCATCGTGGTGGTCGAGGAGGTTTTGGTGGAAGAGGAGGCGGACGGGGAGGATTTGGTGGTAGAGGTGGCGGCCGAGGTGGTTTTGGTGGAAGAGGAGGCGGTCGCGGAGGCTTTGGACGAGGAGGTCGAGGTGGCTTTGGAGGTAAAGAGTTGTGAATGTTGAGGCTGGATGCTTATTTCCTCGAAATGGTAGATTAAAAGTATTGAACCAAAATGTTCATCTTTTAGGTAGAGGAGGCGGAGGATTCCGAGGTGGAAACAGAGGACAAGGAAAGAAAACCAAATTTGATGACTGAACATTTTGATTCCATTTTCATCAATTGAAGCCATCTTAACTGAAAGGACTCCCAAGCGCTATGGGGCAGTTTTTTCCCCTAAGTATAAGTCTAGCTGTGGCAGAGCCTTCTGTGTGGACATTCCAAGGTGGAGATATACCTTTTTTGTTCCCAAGAACACCTGGACACTCATTTCATGGAAGATGTGTGACTGTATGACTGTCTTTAAAAGACTTTTTTTTTTAAAAGAGAAGTGTGTGAGAAGAACCCCTGTCCCAAACTTGTCTACTTGTTTTACTCACTGTACAATTGTTTTTCCAACAAATCTTGTAATTTTGCTGTAAATGCAGAATGTTAATGGTTTGTGCTTTAGCAGCTGTCTTCAGATTAAATGACCTCATCTGGTTACAAGTTTACGTACTTTAAAAATTGCACTTTTTCTGTGATGCTGTCAAAGTAAGCAAAGCAGACTAGATTTGGGTTTCACACCTAAGGGCATGCCAAATTGGGATTACTTAACAAGACCTAGCAAATAAGTCTGGTCTTAGCTGTGATTTTATGAATTTGGTGAATTTTTTTGATTTATCAGTTGAGGGTGTGTATTGTGCCACCAGCTGTGGATTTTAGTATATATTGGACCATTTTTGCTTTTAGTATTCTTGAAAACTGTAGCCATGAGTACCAACTTATGCTGTCAGTAAATGGGTGCATTCCTGCCCTGACATTTGTTAAACTGTTAAAGCAGTGTTACCAAACCATTTCCCCAACAGCCATCTGCAGCTCATGTTTTGCAGATGCTCAATTACATTTTCTTGCTTATGTCTTTCAGACGGGCTAGCAGTGTTGTGGTTTCTCCCTGTCTCTTCTCTGTAGGGAATCCCGGGTGGGCCTTTCGTTAGTCCTTATACCGTGTTGGCCTATTCCTTTTTTGATCGCCATATGGAGGCTTCTGGGGATAGTGAGCTTGGGGGCGCTTCTTGGCAGGCTCGGCTGTCTCATGTGTGGGGCATCCCCTTTGAGTGGGGGCGGTGCAGTTCGTGTCTCGTGCGCCCAAGTGTCATCATGGAACACGTTGGGCTGAGCGCCTCTTCCCAGCCTTGTCCTCCCTGCAGCATCATCTACTCCCCCACGCCTGCATTTAGCTCCTAGCGAGGGGGAAGCCAGCAGGGGTCTCACTCGGACCTGGCGCTGCACGTGGCCAGCAATGAGCGGCAACTGGCCCGGCAAGGCCTCTAGCAAAAAGGCACCTGAATACAGACTTTTCCCTCTTTGCCGATGAGGATGAGATGTATGATGCCTATGGCGGCCTGGACTTGGAGGAGGGGTAGTTCCGCAATTAGGATTCCTCTGGGGATCGCCATGGTGAGTGTGATAGTGATCTAGGGTCTTCCTCAGACGAGGATACTTGGCTCCCGGATGATACCGATAGGCTCTTGTCGGCCGTTTTTCATACCTTACACATTGCCCCCCCTAAGGCGGCAAAGAAGCAGGGTGAGCTCTTCTGCCCCATTTGGAGTTCCCGGGGCAGGGTCCTTTTTCCAATATGGTCCTCGAGGAGTGGGAATGCCCCAACAAGTTACCTTCGGTGCCCAAGGGGTTGGATAGAAGGTATCCCTTCTCAGCCGACTTGGTTTGCTGCTGGTCGTGCCCCCCCCCCTCCTGGTGGACGCTCCAGTCCTGGGGCTGTCCAACATTTCGGTCATGCCATCTCCCGACACCACAACCTTGCGCGATAACACCGGCGTATGGATCAGCTTGCTTGTAATGCTTTCACCTTTGTAGGGGCTGGCTTGCGTCCGGTCTGAGCCATGGCTATTGTGGCCATTGCTATGAAAAAAGTCAGGCACCTTGCTGAGGCCGCCCGGTCTTGCAAGAGAGCGGAGGATTACAAGGACCTTTTTGCTTTGTTCTGACTTTATTGCCTTTGTGCTATCTGCCATGGATGACGCCGTCCGGCTTGGCGGTAGGGCCTCGGCCCTGTTGGTCGCTATGCGTCGGTCCGTCTGGTTGCGGCTGACACTGCCACTAAGAAGTCTCACTGGGCTTCCCTTCGCTGGACTCCGTCTTTTCGGAGAGCGGCTTGATGTTCTGGCCAAGGACGGTAGGTGCCCCCAGCGTAGGAAGCAGGCTTGGCCCTTTCGGGGATCCTCTTCCTTTCGTCTTTCCCAGGGAGGCGGTGGATCCTCCTTTTCTCAGGCAGATATCGCGGTCTCTCCAGGGGAACCAAGCCCAAGGGAGGAGGCGCCCTTACCTATCCGGGTGGGGGGCGGCTTCGGCTTATTCTAAGTATGTCTCACACCCCGCTTCAAACATTATTACACTTGGGTTACTCCACCAGCAAGTGGCGACGTTGCAGAGAAGTCTTGAAAAACGAGCCCCTCCTGATAATACCTGGGACCTCCCACTCATTTCCCAGTGTTCTTCTCTGCAAGATGGCGACAAGACAGAAGAATGAAGTCTTCTGCTTGCAGGTAGCCGGGGTAACACCCCGCGCCCCCCCCCTTCTGGTCTATTTCTGCCCGGCCTTATGTTTATTGCCCCTTGATTAAATATGTAGCCTCCCAGCTTAGGCTGTCGGCCGGGCAAGGGTAGATGACACCTAAGGTGCCTAGGAGCTTAGCTCCTCCGCTAGACCCCATATTATGGGGCAATGCAGTTATCCTGTTTTTGGTGATCCGGATTTGGGATGCCCCCGCCCTTTGTCCCTATCAGGCTTGCCCTTGCCCCGCTTGGTCCCTTCTCCCTGTGCTAGTTGGGTGGTGTTGTCTGTGTGCCTGGGTATGCTTTGCTACTTTTGCTGTGTGAGTGTTTTACTTCATGATGGCTGGTGTGGGGCGGGGCCGGGCGGTGTGTGTGTTGCCGCCGGCCCGTCCGCTGGCCAGCTTGTTTTGGGGGCTCCATTGAGCTCCCCGGACTGGTAGGATCGGTCTCCGGAGGGCAGGGGGGGGGCGGGTCCAGGCAGCGCGGGTGCCGCCGGTCTGCCCTTGTTTTATGTCAGTGCGGGCGCCATGTCCTGGAGCCCGCTGCACAGTCGGTTCTCCGGGGGCGGCGTGTAGGGTGCTGCCGGCCCGCCTGCCTTTGTCACTATGTGGGCGCTATGTTAGGCGCCCGCTGTCTTCTCCGGCTCTCAGGAGGAGGGGAGCGGAGTCGCGTCTGGCGCGGCCCGCGCTGTCTGATTGGAGGGGCGGGGCCGGGGCGTCTGCCGCGCTCTGCTGGGCTCGCCCTTCTCCCTCTGCCTCCTCGTGCGTGTGGCTGGCTGCCATTTCGGCTGCGGTTTTTAAGGTAGGCCGGGGGTTTTTTGGTTTTAAGGTGGTTCTTGGCTGGGGGCGCCTGGGAAAGTTTCGGGACAGATTCCTTTGTGGGTTGTGTCCTGGTTCTTGTCGGCCTGGCATGGTGTAGCATTATTTGCTGGGCCCATATGCTGGTGCATCCCTATCCTTCCACATTTATATATCTATATATAATATATATATATATATATATATATATATATATATATATATATATATATATATATATATATATATATTCCTATATATTTACATAGCTATGTGCATTGTATGTATACTGTTCCCTGTGTGGGTTCATGTCTGACTTATGGTATTGTATATGACGTGCTGATATTAGTGCTTGGAGTGACTGTTGTCTTTTCTGTTTCAGATCCTGGGATCCCACGCTGCAGGGCTCTCCCGGTCTTAGCTACCTGGCTAGTGGGGTTATCCATTTCAATTTTATCCCTATATTGGTTATTTTGCAAATTCTCCCACCTTAGGGCCATTAAAAAAAAAAATTTAAGGGGCATCCCGGGCCGCTTATTGCGTAAAATCCCTGGGTCATTGCGAAGACCATAAATTCACCATATGGAGGCTACCAAGGATACCGGAAACGGCCCTTCAGGGCAGTCCAGGCTGTTCAGGGGTTGTGGGGCTCCGCTCCCAGGGGATGATGTTACTATATGCATTCCATGTGCACAGCGGAACATTGAGCGCCAGTCTGGCACCCCAGTGTCTGGCTCTTCACCGCCCGTGCCGTCCCCGTCTCCTCCCCGCCTGTTCCGGACCCCGTGTGACGTTGTCATGGGTGGGGATTCGCAATCCGAGGTATGCGCCAGATTGGCTAGCCTCGAAGATGTTTTCCGCTGTGGTTGCTCAGAAGGCTCCGGTTAAGCGGAAACACTTGTCCCCGCCTCCGCCGGACTCAGATGTTGAGGCATTGGATTGGTCAGATTGCCCCCTGGTTGAAGAAGGGGAGCTGATTGAGGATTTGGACGATCCTGAGGTCCAGCAGCTGTTTGGTGCTGAGGGTGACCAGGCCATGGGGACTGTTTCGGACACCCCTTCCATATTGGCTCAAATGTTTGAGGATTTGGATCCTCCTGAGTTGGTTCCTCCGCCAAAGGGGCGAGTTGTTTGAGGTGACCAAGCTGTGCTTGGAGTTTCCCATTCAACGACATTTCGAGAATGGGAGCAACCTACGCGTCTTGTTGGTGTTCCGCCTAGTTGGGATAGGAAGTATCCTTTTCTGGCGGACTTGGTGAAGTGCTGGTCTGCCCCTCCCGAGGTTGAGGCTCCGGTTTTGGGGCTATCCAATATGGCGGTATTGCTTTCTCCTGACACGACGACTATTGCCGGATTGACCAGCTGGCCCGCCATGGTTTTGTCTGTGCGGGTTCGGTTTTGAGACCTGTTGTGCTTCGGCACTTTTGTTGTTGGCGGTTAGGTCCATTGTCAGGGATTTATGTGCGGATCTTGATCCTACTTGTGATGAATTTCTTGCCCTCAAGCGTTGCGAGTCCGCTTCGTTTGTCCTGGCCTCTCAGGATGATGCCATGTTGATGTGTGGCAGGGCTATGGCTCTGTTGGTAGCTATCCGGCGGTCGGTGTGGTTGCGGCAATGGACTGCTGGTTTTAATTCCAAAAGGTCGCCTATGGCTCTTCCCTTTTTGAGTTTGCGCCCGTTTGAGAAATTAATTCGGTTGCAAGGGAGGTAAGTACCTCCAGCGCAAGAAAAATTTGTCGTTTCTTTTCGGGGGGCGACCTCTTTCAATCCATCCTTTCGGGGAGCCAGAGCTGGCAGAGGCGCGGGCTTCTCGGCCCCCAGGGGTGCTAGCTGGAACAGGGGTAGAAGCCGTCCCGTTCACGCCTGGGGTGCCAAATCCAAACCAGCTACAAAGCCCACTCAGCAATGAGGGGGCGCCCTCACCCTTGCGGGTGGGGGGGACGGTTGCGACTCTTCGAGACCGCCTGGTCCCATACCCGGGAGGACAGGTGGATCTGGGAGGTGGTGTCGGCCGGTTTACAAGCTGGAGTTCGAGTCCCGACCTCCTCCTAAGATTTTTCAGGTCTCGTGTGCCCTCAGATCCCTTGGCCGCACAGGGGCTCCTGGCGGCGGTGAGGAATCTTCTGGAGATGGCAGTCATCTGCCCGGTCCCTCCTTCGGAGGTGGGCCGCAGGTATTATTCCAGTCTCTTCACAGTGCCCAAGTTGGACGGGTTGGTTCGTCCCATCCTGGATCTGAAGTTCCTCAATGTGTTCTTCCCCGGAGGTTTCGCATGGAACCTCTGCGTTCTGCCATCAATTCTCTGCGGCAGGGGGATTTCATGACGTTCATAGACATCAAGGATGCCTATTTTCATATTCATATATACCGGCTCACCAAAGGTTTCTTCGCTTCGTGGTGGAAGATCGGCATCTTCAATTTGTTGCTCTTCCGTACGGCCTTACCTCGGCTTCAAGAGTGTTCACCAAGGTGTCGGCGGGCGTGATAGCCCTTCTCAGAGCTCAGGGGGTTCGCATTGTGCCCTGTCTGGACGATCTTCTCATCATGGCTTCTTCCTTCAGTCAAGCGGAGGTGGACACCAGTGGTATCCACTCTGGAGAGGTTCGGCTGGGTGATCAACTACCCCAAGTCCTCTCTCATTCTGGCCAGGGTGGTGCCCTTTTTGGGGATGACCTTGGATTATTGCCAACACAGAGTTGTTTGGCCTCGGGCCAAAGTTCTCTTGGTTCAGGAATTGGCGCAGCTTCTTCTTTCCAATCCTTGCCCGTCCATCCGGCTAGGGATGAGACTGGTGGGGTTGATGGTAGCTTCCTTTGAGGCAGTTCCCTTTGTTCACTTTCACACGAGGACGCTTCAGTTTCATCTGTCAGCGTCTTGGGACCGCGGTCGTTGGATCGGTCTTTCCGGATGTCCTCCCGGGTTCGGCAGTCTCTCCTGTGGTGGATGGTCTCGGACATTCTCTTGAGGGGCAGGTCCTTTGTTGCCTCTTTGGGAAACTGTCACCACGGACGCCAGTTTGTCGGGATGGGGAGTTTTCTGGAAGGACTTTCGGGGGAGGTGGGGTCCTCTGGAGGCCCACTTGCCCATCAACATTCTGGAGTTGAGAGCCATCAGGTTGGTTCTGTCTCACTTGGCACAGCATTTACAGGGCTTGCTGGTTCAGGTTTGGTTGGACGATCGGTTGACTGTTGCTTACATCAATCGCCTGGGAGGGACTCGCAGTCTGGGTGCCCTCAGAGCTGTCTCTGATTCTAGCCTGGGCGGAGACTCGTGTCTCTTGCATCTCAGCAGTGTACATTCCAGGACTGATACTCGGATGCGGCCTTCCTGAGCAGGTGCTCTTTCCGCCGGGGGGGGAATGGTCTCTCCATCCTCAGGTTTTTCGGTCGCTTTGTCTCGGGTGGGGGACGCTGGAGGTGGATCTGTTTGCTTCTCGTCACAATTACAAGCTTCTGACATTCGTGTCGCTCTCTCAGGATCCTCTGGTTCTGGCGGCGGATGCCATGTCCCCGAGCTGGGGGGTCCTGGGTTTCCTTTCTCTGTTTCCTCCGATCCCCATGCTAGTCAAGGTGTTGCGAAAGCTGGCCCTGGACGGGGTTCCCGCCATTCTCATGGCTCCAAGGTGGCCAAGGAGGGTGTGGTTCGCAGACATCGTTCGCCTGGCGGTGGATCAGTACGATCTGCTTCTTCAGCTGGATCTTATCACACAGGGTCAACTGCGTTGCCCCAATTTACCAATGCTGGCTGTGACGGCCTGGCTGCTGAAACCTCCATCTTAGGGGGAGGAAGGTTTTTCGGATCTGTTATTCAGACTTTTATTAGTGCCGTGAACAGGTCCTCTTCCATCTATTATAGGACTTGGAGATCTTATATTGTTTGGAGTGAGGCTTGATCTTTGCCCTGTCGGGTCTTTTCTGTTTTCAGGATTTTGGCATTTCCTCAATCGGTGCTGGACTCTGGTCTTCAGCTGAGTATCTTAAAGGGGCAGGTTGCTGCCTTGTCTGTCTTTTTTTTTTTTTTTTAAAGTCCTTTGTTTCCTCCTTTGGTCAAGACTTTCTTCCAGGGGGTCTCGCATTGCGGCCTCCTAGGAAGCCTTTGCTCCCTGTTTGGGATTTGAATTTGGTTATCTCTGCTCTTCAGGCTCCTCCTTTGAGCCTTTGCAGGTTATTGCTCTTTCTACTCTGACTCAGAAGGTTGCCTTTTTGGTGGCCATCACTTCGGTTCGGCGCGTTTCCCAGTTGGCAGCCTTGTCGGTACAGGCTCCTCACTTTGAGAGACATCAGGACAAAGTGGTTTTCCGCTTCAAACCGGACTTTTTTTCCTTAGGTGGTCTCTGCTTTTCATCTTAACCAGGACATTGTTCTTCCTTCCTTGTGTCCTAAGCCTAGGAATGACAAGGAGAGGGTTTGCACTGTTTGGATGTGGTACGCTGTGTGAAGTACTGTTTGTTTACTACATCTCCTTTTTCGTAAGACTGATGTCTTTTTCGTGGTGCCCTGTTGGGCCTAGGAAGGGTTTGGCTCCCGCTGAGTCTTCCATTAGCAAATGGATTCGTCAGGCTGTTGTTGGGGCCTATTCTACCAAGGGGAAGGTTTCCCCTTTTCGTTTCACTGCTCTTTCTACTCGTGCTGTTGGGGCGTCTTGGGCTTTTCAGCATCAGGCTTCTGTTGAACAAGTTTGTAAGGCTGCTACTTGGTCTTCTGTTCACACTTTTTCCAAGTTTTTACAAGGTTGACGTGCGGGCTTCAGCGGATGCTGTTTGGCCGCAAGGTTCTGTAAGCTGCTGTGTTTTGAGTTTTGCATTATGGCCTTGTTGGATACCCGCCCTTTGTGGACCTGCTTTTGGATGTCCCAAGTGTAATAATTGTTTGAAGCGGGGTGTGTGACATACTTAGAATAATACCATTTTGTGAATACTCACCTGTAAAATGGATATTCTAAGTATGTCACACACCCCGCTTCACCCACCCTTTTTGGTATCCTGGATTCTTTATAGGGTGAAGCTTCATTTACAGTTTGAGGGTTGCCAATGGTTTTTTTCCTGGTACCTTGTCTTTACTGCTGTTTGAATACTGCAGTGCTTCATTTTCAGTACAGGGCTTTGCCCTTTGTGCAGACCCTGAGAACAGAAGATTCCAAAGATCCTGGCAGTAGCCAGAAGTGAGCTGAGAGGCATATCCTGAAAGTGAAGTTTTTTTTCCCCCTATATCCAGTCCAGGTTGTCCCAGTGATGACATGTGGGTATTCTGCCCCCAGGGGGTGCTTGACTGCAGGATCAAAAGATGTAGCTCCTCCCAGCCCCCTATAAAGGCAGGTGTCCCTCTCATTCTCCAGTTGTTCATCTTGCAGTCTTGGCTGCAGAAGATCGTTGGATACTCTCTGACAATAGCAGCAGAGCGGGACCTCCTAGCCCGTCGACTGCTGCAGGCCCTATTTCCGCTGATCCCTTCTGACCCATTCTTGCCTCCCAGCCGCTGGCTCCTACGGGATCGTGATGGTAGGATGTACGCCGGGGTCATTTGGCGTTCGGCAGAGCTTGGCTCTGGGCTGCAGACCCTATACTAAAGGGCATGAGGGTGACGATGGGTGGGCGTGTCTTTTATTCTAAGTATGTCACACACCCTGCTTCAGAATAGTCATTACACTTGGGTTATACTGACCTGTAGAGGGCGATCTTGCCGAGATGTCATGAAAAAAAAGGGAGCCCCGCCCGATCCATAAATACTTGGGACCTCCCACTCATTCCCCAGTCTTTCATCTCTGCAGACGGCAAGCAAGTCAGAAGATGGATGTCTCCTCCTTGCAGGTAGCCGGGATAACTCCCGGCCCCCCTCTTTTGGTCTATTTCTGCCTGGACCTACTGTTATCCCCCTTTTTAATAAAGAGCCTCCCAGCCTAGGCTGCGGGTCCGGGCAAAGGTAGACGGCACCTTAAAGTGGACCAACACCCACGGGTGATCGGCCCGGGAATCTATAAGATTCCCGGGCCGATCACCTCCCTCCCCGCGGGACATCCGAGATCGGGATGTCCCGCGGGGTGAA
The DNA here is from genome assembly GCA_027917425.1 of Gastrophryne carolinensis. Taxonomy (NCBI): domain Eukaryota; kingdom Metazoa; phylum Chordata; class Amphibia; order Anura; family Microhylidae; genus Gastrophryne; species Gastrophryne carolinensis. The sequence goes on from CM051237.1 coordinate 202,121,342, forward strand.
ACCCCCCCCCCCCCCCCCCCCCCCTTACCTTAGTTTCGGCGGCCGCCGCCTCCCTCGCTCCCCTCTAGGCGTGCGCGCCCCCGCGCCGGACGTCTGTGAATGGCCGGCGCGGGGGCGCGCGCGTCAAGAGGGACGCGTGGGAGGCGGCGGCGGCGGAGGAGCCACGGACAAGCGGCTGTCAAATTGCTTGTCCGTCGGCGCGGGGAGAGGTGAGTTTTTAGGGTGATCGGGGGGGTTTCACACAGCGGGGCACCCCGATCGGGGGTGCCCCACCGAAGTGGACCAAGACCAGGATAGTCAAAATCCTGGGTGTTGGTCCACCGTAAGACCCCATACTAAGGGGGTAGGCGGTATTCCGGGTTGGTGATCCCGGTTGGGATGCCCTGTCCTTGCCCTTACTCCTTTGTGGGTTAATTCCCCCTTCCCCGGTCACCCATTGTTCCCTACAGCTGGGGGGGGGGGGCACTTATTCCTTTTTAGTTTATTTTTTCCTTAGAGTGCATGCTTGTGTGCAACTTATTGTATGTATGTTGTACGCGAGATTGATACATTCCCTTGGCCGGGCCAGCGGTTTGCGGCGCCGCCGGCCGTTACTGACAGCCTTCGGGGGAGCTTCTTCCCTGGCGGGGCGGGGTGCGATCCTGCAGCCCTCCCTCCCCCCGTGCTGCTGGTGGCGCTGCGGAGCCTGGTCATTGGCCGGGAGCCGCCTTGTGTAAGGGGAGAGTGGGGGGGTGGGCGCGGTGCGCGCCGGCCCGCCCTTCATCATGCTGCCAAGTCCCTTTGCCTCGTGCAGGATGCCATTACCGTAAGCGCCCAGTGGGCTCCATTCTTTCATTGCCTGTGATGCTGCTTGTTAGCGCGAGATTGATATATATATTTCTATTTATATGTATGTGTGCTTTGGCCCTTCTGTTATGTGCACAGCATTTGTGTGATATTTGTGTGACAGTTCCTCTATTCTAAGCAGACAGCACGTCCTGCTCCAGACATAGTCCTTACATGTGGGTATACCTCCGCCTTCAGCGCCGTGCACTGCAGTAAGAAAACAAGCTCCTCCCGGCCCTACATATACCGAGGGACCTCCCACAAATCCCCAGATTTCTCTGCACTGCTGAACTGCGAAGACCTGAAGTATCACGCTCTCGCAGGCGAGCGGGGCTTTACAGCCCGAGGCCCTGCAGGACTATTTCCACCCGTCCTCTCGATGAAAGAATATGCCTCCCAGCCTGGGCTGCGCGGGTCGGGTTAAGGTAGGCAGCACCTCGTGTGCTTAACGGAACCATGCTCCACCGCAATCTCCCTCCATAGGGTAGGCGGTTTAGGCTGATGGTGAGCCTCTAGTGGATGCCCCTCCCGCATTATTGCCCCGTACCCCGGGTAATTCTGGACCCTGTGTAAGGGTCGCCATCCTCCCTCATTCCCCAACTAGTTAGTGGGAAAAGAAAGGGGGGGGTATGTGTGTGGTGGTCCCTGTGTACCAGTATTTCACGCTTATGGCCTTATTTCTGCCCTTCATTAACATTGAAATGTCAGAGCCGCGCTGCTTGCTCCTTATTTGGTTTTCGGCTACCGCCGTATGTCTTATGCACAGTTTGTGGCGTTGTCTAGATGTTGTGGCGCCTTTTCCTTACTAGTCGTAACGGTTTTTCTACAAATCCTTAAGCGTGTGATTGTATCCTTGTTTTGCCGTTACCTCAGAGCTTCGCGCTCTCTGGAGTGAGCGGGGACTTGAATTGGCGCGCTCCGTATCACGGCCGAGCATCGAGCCCGCCCTTCGAGGTTCGCTGGGCGCCATTTTGCTGATCTTTGCGCGCGGTGGCGGTTTCCCTCTTCCCTTGGTCTGTAAGTGCCCTTGCGGGTGACTCCTTTTTATATGTTTTCCAGCTGCGCATGGCTCTGACACCCATTCTTCTCCTTATGTCTTTCAGACGCGAAGATTCCGGTGGCATCCCCCGGCCTGATATTTATCTTAAACGGGCTCACTTTTTATATTCTCCCACATTCCTAGCGGGTCTTGGGGCATCCGGGGTCGCTTATAGCATAAATCCCTGCTAGCATATTGCTTTGATAATCACCATATGGAGGCATCTCAGAATTATGTGTCCGGGGTCTCGCGGGGACAAGACTGGCTGTGTACTGCGTGTGGACCACCCCACGCTGACGCTGACAGAGCACGGGTCTGCGGACCGTGTGCTGAACAAGCACTGGCCCTGCAATCAGGTTTACCAGTGGCTGCATCTTGCTTCAATACACCTGTCTCCCTGGGTTTAAATCTCACTCCTGATGAGTCGCACTTGAGCGGGGATGACCAGCAGGTGGTGCCGCGCAGGCTACCTACGGCTGAGCAGGTGATGCCTGGTTGGCGGAGCGCTTGGGCGCTGGAAAGAAGCGGTCCCTGACGCTTCCTGGTTCTATGTTTTCCAAGCAAACTGAAGAGTCTGCTGCTATGCAGGTCCTCGATCCTTCGGATGAAGGTGGACTGTTCTCAGGTTCCGGTTCCTCAGACGAGATACCTTGGACCCGTGATAATTCTGGCCCTGGGGCCGGTGTGACCCTGATAAATTACTTATAAAGATCTTTGGAGTACTGTCCATCTCTCCTCTGGGAGAGTCTCCCAAGCCCAAGAGGGAGAGTTTCCACACGGCGACGCCGCGCTTGGAATTTCTGGTGCAGGATCATTCCAGGCTCTTATATCTAAGGATTGGGAATCACCTTGTGAACTTACAGGAGTTCCGGGGGTCTGGGATTGGAGGTACCCTTTTCCCCCTGATGTGGTTGGCTGCTAGTCAGCCCCTCCCGAGGTGGATGCACCTATTATTGGGGTTGCTAACCCTCCCTTCATGACAGCCTCTACTCATCGTACCCTTCGGGATGCTGAGGACCGGCGCATTGACAGTCTGGCTTCCCACGCCTTTTCATGTGCAGGGATGGCTCTGCGCCCGGTCTGTGCCACGGCCGTCACTGCGGTGACCGCCAGGACCCTTCTTAGGAAGATACTTGACCACCAACCGGAGGATCTCCCTTGGGAGGTCTTTAAGGCACTGTCTGATTGTGATGTTTCTGTGAGTTTATTCTCTCAGCAATGGATGACACACTAAAGTTAAAATGTGCACTAGAACCTCGGTTCGTGTGTTGGCTATTCGCCGCCTGCTTGGCTGCGACAGTAGAGGGCGGACAATGATACTAAAAAAAATGCTCTTACTCGCCTTCCCTTTAGAGACGACGCCTATTGGGGCCCGGTTGGACCTTTTGGAAAAAAGGAGTAAGGCACCCTCGAGCAGAAGGCCGTCTCGGCCTCCCAGGGGCAGGGACACCCCTCCCCTCCCCTTCCCTACGTTAGTGTCAAGCGCGAACTAGAAGTGTGCTTCCAATTTTTTTTTTTTGGAATGGAGACCCGCCCTGGGTCCTCCGGCTGTGCGAAGTCCAAATCTGCCGAAACCGCACAAGCGTGAAAGGACGCCCTCGCCTTGTTGGGCGACTGGACTGCCGCAGCAGTGGGCTCCTATCGCAGGGCGCCATGCTTCCTTCAGGCTGTTACAGGAGGTAGTCCCCCCGGATGCAGAATGGAGTCTGCTGGGCGGTCCCTTTTCTAAGGTTATCAGGGTTCTTCTAGTCCCTGTTTTCCCTTCGGGAGTTGAGGCAGGCCGAGTTTGGCGTGTAGGGTCTGGGCTCTTACAGGTTGGCCCTTGACCTGTGATTACATCCACTTTACCCATCCCCTCCGGGATGAAGCAGTCTGACCCAGGTTGGCATTCTGGGGTTTAGCATTTATACCTTCACAGGCAGTTTCTACATGGTATCTACCTGTTGGGCCGCAGGCGCTCTAGTCCAGTAGACCTCTTGATGCATGTGAGGACACCTAGGCCACTTCCAGCCAGTGTTGAAGGTCCAACTCTGCGCATTGGGGTATTGTTTTGGTTCCTCTCCTGCTCCCAGATGACTCACCAAGGTGAGTATGGGAGTGGTGTCTTGGACGGGCCCGTGTGGCGTCCGCGCTAGGTTCTACGTTATTGTCCTTCTTTGCTTCCTATTTTTGCATCAGGCCGTGTTGGCTATTGACTTGTGGCTCCTTTGGGAGTCCTATGGATTGGTGCTCAGGCACATCACTTACTTAGTGTTCCCCGGTTCGGTATCCCCCTGCGGGGTGGCATTTAGTTGGTTCATGTTAGAACTTTCCTTCTGCTAAATGTGGACTTGTTATGGAAAGGGCCTTGCCCTCTTTGATGTCACACTTCCTTTACCTTGCAGCTGGTGGGCCTGTTGGTGGCGGCCCAGATGCTGTCCCTTATTCTCAGGAGCCCTTGGGCCCTGCGACACCTTAAGTTACTTATCCTGGACAGGGTTCCAGCACCCCTGGAACTAGGTCAGTACGCTCCCCCTCGTTACGGGGGTTCCTTTTGAGGTTATAAATTCAAGGAAGATGTCTGGGACCTTTCCTTCCTTCTCTCTTCTACCTGTAGATGGTCATCATGGGTACCAAGTCTTGCAGGTGGACTGGGGGTCTTATTTCTCCTGAAATCCCCCGTGGTTCCTAAAAGGATCCATCTTCATACGTTTTTTTGGTTGACACATTGAGCCTTTGGTGGGCTCTAATTTGCTGGACTACTCCTCTTCAGGACTTGTCCTTTTTGGGGGACTCTCGATCAGTCTGAGGACAGTGGCTTGTCCCTTTTTATCTGTGAAGGTCTCGGAACAGGTTGACCCTTCAAGAAGGTTCCGGTTCGGTTCTAAGTGTAGGTTTACATCCCTTGCACTTCATTGGTATTAGCTTGGCTGGCTGCCCTAACGGGGCAGGAGGTTCTATTCTAGTATCTCACTGAGTCCCTACTGGTGTGGCCCTGTGGGGCCCCTTTGCTATTACAGGGACTCTGTCCTGGGTTATTGTCCCAAGACTCTCTGGCCTTGGTCATGAGGGCCTAGTATTGCATCTGTCAGGACATTATATTCTATATGACTTAACTTCTTTCACCCTGCCAGGCGGGGTTCTGCATACGATTGCAGTAGAAAGGGAGAACCCTGGGTGGCCCAGGGGGGCGTGGTTCGCAGATTTTCTTCTGAAGACAGTCGTACTGTATGCCCTCTCAAGAGGGCTTTTCTGCCTATTCAGGCTCCCTACTATGTCGCCCTTACCTACAGGCCTTTTAGGCGATTGGTCGGTTGGCTTTTCACCCTATTGGAGATGGGTATCTCTGGGTGTCTTTTCTCTATTGGAGGGCTAGGCCTAGCTCCCTCCTCTTCTTCTCCCTTTTCTGCCGGCTATGTTGGAGTATGCTCTTCTAGTCTGCTTTGCTTGGACTAGCTCTCTTTCCTGCGGGATGTTCCCTATCCCTGGGTCCTAGAATTATTATAGCATGGTTGAAGTTGGCTCCCCAACTCAGTGCTCTGAAGGTTTCAGGGCTCGCCCTGTTCACCTTCTGCAGAAGTCTAGTTCAATCTTCTGTGTTGCGCATTCCTCAGGGGTTGCTCAGGTGCATTCCCCAGGGAATTCTATGCTACCTTTTTGGGGGGTTACTTATCCGGATGCCCTGCTAAGGGTTCCCTTGGGTCTTATTCAGGTTCTTGGCTGAACTGTTCCTTCCCTCATGTCGCTCTTCTGGGGCGATTGCTTCAGTCAGAAATGTGCCATAAAGGATGGCTCTGTTAGCGGTCCTAGTCATTATATATATATATATATATATATATGTTATATATCTGTACACCATGAGGTGAGGGTGTTCCGCCTTACGCCGAATTGGGTCCAGGCGGTGTTCTTATTCTCCTTTAGTCCAGACCCTACGGTCTCTAGGCTATTGTCTGGCTTACTCTGAGCGAAAGGGATCTGTATCCCTCATTGTTAACACGGGTGTAGGTGCCCTTTGGCTTGGTCCTGCTCGGTCGCCTTGTTCCTCTGAGCCTAAAGTAAATGTCTCGGCTCTTGCTGAGCCCTGTTAGCGCTGTTTTTCAGTATTCCTGCTGGTCTCGCCTGAGACCTGGGTTCATATTCTCAGATGGGGAGATCTTTAAGTTGCCATGGCTGCCCCTTTTTTGCCAGTTGCATGGTTAGGCTGTTACTCTGGCCTACTCGTTAGGGGAAGATCATTCTTCTCTCTTGGTTTTTGCTCTCTTACTACCTGTGCTTGGCTTGGGCCTTTCAGCACTAGGTTCTGTTGAGCAAGCTGGCTAGTCTGCTGCTTGTGTTCAGTTCTGCCTTTACAAGAATTTAAAGGCTGTGGTTAGAGCATTGCTCTCGTTGCTCTTGGTAGCATGGTTAAGGTGACATCACTTTTATGGTTGTCTGTGCCTTTTTTCTCGGGGATCCCACCCTACTTATGGACACTGCTATTGGATGTCCCACATGTAAGGACTATGTCTGGAGCAGGACGTGCTGTCTGCTTAGAATAATACAACTCTGTGAAGTACTCACCTGTAGAGTTGGTATTATATGCAGACAGCACGTCCTGCTCCACCCCACCCTGATTCACCTTGTTCTGGATCCCCTGTGTGGTGATTATTATCTTGGATATTATTGCCAGTCTTTGGGTGGTTGTTTTCCTCCTGGCTTCTTCTTTCACTGCTTGTCAATGCTGGGGATTTGTGGGAGGTCACTCGGTATATGTAGGGCCGGGAGGAGCTTGTTTTCTTCATGATACTGCAGTGCACGGCGCTGAAGGCGGAGGTATACCCACATGTAAGGACTATGTCTGGAGCAGGACGTGCTTTCTGCATATATTACCAACTCTACAGGTGAGTACTTCACAGAGTTGTATTTTTTGTATTCCAGGCGGACCCTTGTTGGATCTTAAAGGGTCCTCTCGGTCCTAGGGTCCCTGGTTTAGTTTAAGAACTCCCTATAAATCCTCCCACTCGGGACACAGAAAGGGAAAAGGCCAGGTCGCTTTATTGCGTAATTCCCTTGGGTATTGCGACTACCGATAAAATCACCATATGGAGGCTTCCCAGGATACCGGGCTCGGGCTCCCCTCGGGGCAACCCCGGCAATGTTTGGGGTGTGGGGTATCCCTTACAGGGGATGATGTATTCCTTTGCATACCATGTGCACAGCAGACTATTACGCGGCAGTCCGGATCCCATGTGTCTGGTCCTGCGCCGCCGGTCCCTTCACCTACCCCCTCCCCGCCTGATCCATACCCCATGTGATGGTGTCATGGGTGGGGAGTCGCAATCTGAGGTGTGTACCAGATTGGCCAATCTTGAAAAATTATTTTCTAGCGCTGTTGCCAGAAAGGCACCCGGCTAAGAGAAAGCACTTGTCCCCAGCCACGCCGGCTTCTGATTTTGAGGAGTTTGATTCACTGGACTGGTCTGATTACCCCCCGCTAGAGGAAGGGGAGCTATTTGAGGAATCGGATGGTTCTGACGATCAGCAGTTTGTTGGCACCGATGCCGAGCGGGGTCAGGGGGATTCTTTGGATACCCCTATGGTCCTGGCTCATATGTTTGAGGTTCTGGCAATATTCTAAGTATACAGTACGTCCTGCTCCAGATATAATACTTACAATTGGGTTATCCTCCGCCAGAGGGCGCTGTGCACTGCAGACATGCAAAAACAGGCTCCTCCCGGCCCTACATATACCCAGGGACCTCCCACAAATCCCCAGATTTCTCTGCAGTGCTGACTGCGAAGACATGAAGTATCACTCTCTCGCAGGTGAGCGGGGCTATAACAGCCTGCGGCCCTGTTGGACTATTCCCACCCGTCCTCCTTGTGATGTGCCTCCCAGCCTGGGCTACGCCGGTCGGGTGAAAGTAGGCAGCACTATGTGTGCTTAACGGAGCTATGCTCCACCGCAGTCCCCCACCAAAGGGTAGGCGGTTTAGGCTGATGGTGAGCCTCATAGTGGATGTTCCTCCCGCATTATTGTCCCATGCCCCTTGTAGCGGTGGACCCTGTATAAAGGGTCGCCAGAGGTGTCCTTCCAGCTTTTTGGTATAGATCCCTGCCCCAGGAGTGGCAGACAACGCCCTGGACCCTCCGGCAGGACTAAGTCCAAACCTTTTACCAAAACCCCCCAGGCATGATGGGGCGCCCTCGCCCGCTTGGACGAGGGGATGGCCGCAGCACCTTGCCCCTATCAGGAGGCGTCCTGCCTCGCTCTGATGGAGTCAGGAGGAAGTTTCCTCTGGATGCAGGATAGTGTCTGCTGGGCGGCCCCTTCCCGAGATATTCAGGATGCTTCTGGTCCCTGCCTCTCTTCTGGTGTTGACGCAGGCCACGCGCGGTCTGCAAGGTCTGGGGTCACCTGCTGGTTGCCCTTAACAGACAGAGGCAGGGGCCTCTACACTAACCTTTCCACATCCCTCCAAAAGGATGAGACACTCTGCCCATTATGGCCTTCCATAGGTGAGGCAATTTACATTCACAGGCGTTTTTACTGCATGGTTTCTCTGAGTTGGGCCGCCAGTGCCCTGTGTCCAGGGATCTCTTGCCGTCTGTGGGGATCTAAGACGCTTATTTCATTGCCGTTGGGCCTTCCAGGCACCTAGGATCTTACAGGTTAGTGTTGGTGCTCCAACATTGCTGATTGTGGCCTTGTTATCTGGCTTCTCTTCTGCTCCCAGAGTGATCGCCTAGGCAATGTCAGGGGTGATATCTCTACTGAGACCAAGGGGGCGTCTGCGCGAGAAACTGCCTGGTCGTCCCTATTTGCTTCCCAATCTCTACGTCAGGCCGAGTTTGTTACTCGGCTGGTGGTGCCCTTTGGGAGTCTTTTGGATGGGTGCTCAATCACCTCAATTCCTCATTGTCCCCTTATTTGGTATCTCCATTCCTAGGGTTGAACTTGGATTCGGTTCATACGGGGACCTGCTTCCTTGACTATTAATGGACTCGGTCCCTCTTGCTGTTCCCATCTCTTCGCCAGGCTGGATTGCAGCTGGCGGGACTGTGGTGGCTGTTCAAAGGTTGTCCCCTATGCTCAGAGCCCTTGGGTCTCCTTTGCTACTCATATTGTAAATGCTGGACTGGGTTCCAGCTTCCCTGGAGCTGGGTCTGAGTACCCTTCCACCTTGGTACGGTGGTTACCCTTGAGACTGTGGTACTAGGGGTACCAATCAGGGGGTGCCCCCTTCCTTGCGTCTTCCTGCGGTTGGATACCAAATCTATCAGGTCGATGGAGGGGGGACTTTTTTCTCCTAAATTCTCCTGTGATTCCGGGGGAGGTGGGGCCTTTAGGGGCCCTTCCACCTGTCTAATTGGAAGCGGTAAGCCTTCAGGTTAGCTCTATATCGCTGGACTTCTCCCCTGCGGGATCGGTCTATTTGGGGCCCCTTTGCATGTCTGACAACAGTGGCCTGTATTAAATATCTGTGTGGACTCGGAAGCAGGATGATCCCCCAGGAAGGTATCTGATCCTGATCTGGGTGGGGGACAGCATTCCCTGCATATCTGCGATATTCGCTCTGGTGGATGTCCTTCTGCGACAGGATGTGCTAATTCTTGTGTCTCCATGTGATCCGTCTAGTGTGGATCTTTCTGGGCCCGTCACCTTCATGGGTCCTGGGCCCTTGTTTCCCTGTCAGATTGTTCTGTCCTTGGTCATGAGGTTTCGTGACTTTATGCTGGACATTCTGTTTCTATATGTTTTATCCTCATTCACCCTGCTGGAAACAGGGTTCTGTGCAAGTTTGCTCTGGAAGGGGGAACCAGTGATACTGGCGGCCCTTGGGTGGCCTAGTGGAGTGTGGTTGCAGATGTTATGTGGACAGCGGACCTGTATGTCCTGTCAGGAGTGCTGGCCTGCTCACTCAGGCCCCCCTTTTCTATTTCACCCCTATTTACAGACTCTGGTCTGGAGGGTCTGTCGGTTGGTTCATCCACCTTGATGGAAGCGGGTGTACCTTCTGGGTGTCCGTGACTTCTGGAAGCCTAAGAGTTGTCTTCCTCTGCCTCTTCTTCCGTCTATTGTGGGGTATTGTTTACCCATATTGATTGGGTTGAGTTTTTGGTCTCCCCGGTGGGCGAGCTCTGTTCCCAGGGTTATATAGTTATTACAGCATGGGTTGGAGTTGGCTCTCCTACTCGGTGCCCTGGTGATTCAGGCTCTGCCCTGTCCGTCTTCTGCAGAAGTCTTACTCAATTCCTTGCCTGGGTTGACTTCTTTCAGGGATTGCTCAGTGACATCCCCCACGTAGTTCTAGGGTCCCTGTTGGGATTGATTCTATTCGGTTTGCCTGGTGGGGTGTTCCCCTTTGGCTCTGTCCGGATGCTGTCTGACTGTTCTTATCCATAAGGTTGCCCTTCTGGGGCTGTTACCTCAGTCGGCTGTGCGTCTGAGCGGGCGGCTCTGTTTAGCTAGCCCTCGTTTTCTTTACTGTATCTTCACCGAGATGAGGTGGTGTTCCGCCTTACGCCGGTTATTCTGCCTAAGATGGTGTCTTAGGCTCCGGTATTAAGACATTATCCTTCTTCTGGGATTTATTCCTTGTAATGCTGAGGCACGGGAATCTATTTTCCCTCAATAGGTGCTGGAATTTTTTTCCTGGATTGTCTCCTGTCCCTTAGGGGACTGATGTTCCTCGGGGTTGTGGGTACTTACATCTGGATGTGCCTGATTTCGTCTGCCTCTAGGGGTTAGGCAGCCTTGGGCCTGGCCTTTACCTGTATAAGATGTACCTTCTGGTCCTGGGGAAGGCTTGGCTTCTTCCTGGGCTATTTTTAGTTTTGCTCTTGTTAGGCCTTTACTCAAGCCTATTCCTTAAGGGGAAGAGTTCTTCTCACTCTATTCTGATTATGCTGGTGCCTTGGTATCTTTGGGCCTTTCAGCACCAGGTCTTGTTGAACAGGTTTGCTTGAACGCTACTTGTTTTCTTGTTTGTACACTTTCAAGGGTTGTTTTCTTGTTTGTACACTTTCAAGGGTTGTTTTAATGTTGAAGTTAGAGCCTTTGCTCGTGTCGCTCTTGGTAGCGAGGTATTGCAGGTGACAGTGCTTTCAACTGTCTGCTGTTGCCTTTTTTGTTGGGGATCCCACCCTGTTCTATGGACACTGCTATTGGATGTCCCAATTGTAAGTATTATATCTGGAGCAGGATGTACTGTATACTTAGAATAATACAATTCTGTGAAATACTCACCTGTAGAATTGGTATTATATGTATACAGTACGTCCTGCTCCACCCCACCCTGGTTTTTGCATTATTCTGGATCCCCTGTATGGTGATTGTTGTTGTTATCATTACCAGTTGTTTTTGGTGGTTGAATTCTCCCGGCTTCTGGTTCACTGCTTTTCAATGCTGGGGATTTGTGGGAGGTCCCTGGGTATATGTAGGGCCGGGAGGAGCCTGTTTTTGCATGTCTGCAGTGCACAGCGCCCTCTGGCGGAGGATAACCCAATTGTAAGTATTATATCTGGAGCAGGACATACTGTATACGTATAATACCAATTCTACAGGTGAGTATTTCACAGAATTGTATTTTCTCCTCCTGAAGTGGCTCTTCCGCAGAAGGGGGAGTGTTTTGAGGAGGCTAAGCCGCGCTTGGAATTCCCTAATCAAAAGCATTTCGATGGCATTATTCTGAAGGAATGGGAGAGGCCTATTCGGCTTCCAGGTGTTCCTCCGGGTTGGGATAAGAAATATCCCTTCCCGTGGATGCGGTGAAGCGCTAGTCGTCCCCTCCCGAGGTGGACGCCCCTGTTTTGGGGTTGTCTAGCACCTCTGTTTTGCATTCTCCTGACTGTTCTACTCTCAAGGATGGTGAGGACAAACGCATTGACCAGATGACTTGTCACGGTTTTGCCAGTGTCGGGTCGGCTTTGCGGCCGGTTTGTGCTTCGGCGCTCGCTTTTAATAGTGGTTTCTAGATCGGTTGTTAGGGGCCTGTTGTCTACTTCCAGGCTTGACCCGGCTAGTGATGAGTTCACCGCCCTTAAGCGGTGCGAATTGTTTTTGTCATTTGTGCTAGCCGCCCTGGATGACACCATGGTGATGTGTAGTAGAACTTCAGCCTTGCTGGTGGCTATTTGGTGGTCGGTTTGGTTGCGCCAGTGGGCGGCTGATTTTGTGTCCAAAAAGTCGCTTACGGCTCTCTCCTTTCTGGGCTTGTGGCTCTTTGGAGAAAAATTGGATTCGGTCGCAAAAGAAGGTAGGTTACCTCAGCGAAAGAAGCAACGTCGTCCCTTTCGGGGGGGGCGGCGGCTTCCTTTACCCCTTCCTTTCGTGGGGCCAGAGCTGGATGGGGATTGGCTGTCTTCTGCTCCAGAGGTGATTCCTGGAACAGGACACAGCTGGGGCTCTAAGCCCAAAGCCGCTGCCAAGCCGGTTCAGCAATGAGGGGGCGCCCTCACCCTTGCGGGTGGGGGGGACTGCTGCGACACTTCTCCCAGGTCTGGGACCAGGAGGTCTCGGACAGATGGATTCGGGAAGTGGTGTCTTCCGGCTACAAGCTGGAGTTCGAGATCCGGCCTCCTCCCAAATTCTTCAGGTCTCGGGTGCCCTTGGATCCTCTGGACGCGCAGGGGCTCCGGGCGGCAGTAAAAGATCTCATGGACATGGCTGTCATCTGGCCGGCGCCTTCCTCGGACCGGGGCCTGGGATACTATTCCAATCTGTTCACGGAGCCCAAGAAGGATGGCTCCGTTCGTCCCATCCTGGATCTGAAGTTTCTCAACAGGTTTATCCGTCCCAGGAAGTTCCGCATGGAAACTCTGCGTTCAGCCATAAATTTGCTTCGTCAGGAGGACTTCATGACGTCCATAGACATCAAGGATGCTTATCTGCATGTTCCAATCTTCCCGGCACATCAGAGATTTCTCAGGTTTGTGGTGGAAGATTGGCATTTTCAGTTTGTGGCTCTTCCGTTTGGCCTTACCTCGGCTCCAAGGGTTTTCACCAAGGTGCTGGCGGGGGTGATGGCCCTCCTCAGAGCCCAGGGTATCCGCATCGTGCCTTATCTGGACGATCTTCTCATTATGGCATCCTCTCTCAGCCAGGCGGAGCTAGATACCAGGACTGTGGTATCCACTCTGGAGAGATTCGGCTGGGTGATCAACTATCCCAAGTCCTTCCTCTCTCTGTCCAGGGTGGTGTCGTTTCTGGGAATGTCTCTGGATACTTCTCAGTCCAGGGTGTTCCTTCCCCGGCCCAAGGTTCTTTTGATTCAGGAATTGACTCAGCTTCTTCTGTCCATCCCTCGTCCGTCCATCCAGCTGGGGATGAGACTGGTGGGATTGATGGTGGCTTCTTTCGAGGCGGTTCCCTTTGCTCAGTTTCACACAAGGACGCTCCAGCTCCATCTCTTGGCGGCCTGGTACAGGTCCCCGCTGTCATTGGATCAGTCTTTTCTGATGTCCCCTGGGGTTCGGCATTCCCTTCGGTGGTGGCTGGAACCAAGCAATCTGATGAGGGGCAGATCCTTTCTGACCCCTTGTTGGGAGACGGTCACCACGGATGCCAGCCTGTCAGGTTGGGGGGGGGGGGGTTTGGAAGGATCTTCAGTTTCAGGGCCTGTGGGGGCCTCAGAAGGCTCACGATCGCATCAATGTTCTGGAGCTGAGAGCCATCAGGTTGGTTCTGGTTCACTTGACTCATCAGTTACAGGGTTTGCCGGTTCAAGTTCGGTCGGACGGCGGTCGCCTACATCAATCACCAGGGAGGGACTCGCAGCAGGCGTGCCCTCAGGGAAGTGTCCTTGATCCTGGCTTGGGCAGAGAGCAATGTCCCATGCATCTCGGCGGTGTACATTCCGGGAGTGGAGAACACGGAGGCGGACACCCTGAGCAGGTACTCATCTCGCCGGGGGGAATGGTCTCTCAGCCCCAAGGTGTTTCGGTCACTTTGCCACCGGTGGGGGACTCCAGAGGTGGACCTCTTTGCCTCTCGTCACAATCACAAGCTTCCGGCATTTGTGTCTCTCTCGCGGGATCCGCTGGCTCTTGCAGTGGATGCCATGTCTCTGAACTGGAGGGATCTGGGGTTTCTGTACCTGTTCCCTCCGTTCCCCATGGTGGGCAAGGTGGTGCGCAAGCTGGCCCTAGAGGGTGTGTCAGCAATCTTAGTGGCTCCAAGATGGCCAAGACAGGTTTGGTTCGCAAACGTGGTGCGGTTGGCAGGGGATCAGTTCGATCTGCCCCTTCTGCCGGATCTGCTCACTCAGGGTCAACTACTCTACCCCAATTTACCAACGATGGCTTTGACGGCGTGGCTGCTGAAACCTCCATCTTGAAGGAGGAAGGTCTTTCTGATGCTGTCATTCAGACTCTGGTTAGTGCTAGAAAGAGGTTTTCCTCTGCCATCTACTATAGGATTTGGAGATCTTATATTGATTGGTGTGAGGTCCGGGCCTTGCGTTGCAGGGTGTTTTCTATCCCTAGGGTTTTGGAATTTCTGCAACATGGTCTGGACTTTGGGTTTGCAGCTTAGTACGTTGAAAGGGCATGTTTCTGCCCTGGCGGTTTTCTTTCAAAGGTCTTTTGCTCTTCATCCTCTAGTTAAGACCTTTTTCCAGGGGGTTACGCATGTGCGGCCTCCTAGGAAGCCTTTGCTCCCAGTTTGGGATTTGAATTTGGTTCTTTCTGCTTTTCAGGGTCCTCCTTTTGAGCCTTTGCAGGATATTGCTCTTTCTACGCTTACTCAGAAGGTTGCGTTTTTGGTTGCCATCACTTCTGTTCGGCGGGTATCGGAGTTGGCGGCTTTGTCCATTAAGGCCCCGTACTTTGAGAGGCATCAGGACAAGGTTGTTTTCCGCTTCAAGCCAGATTTCCTTCCTAAGGTGGTTTCTGCCTTTCATCTTAATCAGGACATTGTTCTACCCTCCTTGTGTCCTAAGCCCAGCAATGACAAGGAGAGGGTCTTGCATTCTCTGGATGTGGTTTGCTGTGTGAAGTACTATTTGGTGGCTACTTCTTCTTTTCGTAAGACTGACGCCCTTTTCGTGGTGCCCTCCGGGCCTAGGAAAGGTTTGGCTCCCGCCAAGTCTTCCATTAGTAAATGGATTCGCCAGACCATTGTTGGGGCCTATTCTGGCAAGGGGAAGATTCCCCCTTTTCGTGTTACTGCTCATTCTACTCGTGCTGTTGGGGCGTCCTGGGCTTTCCAGCATTAGGCCTCTGTTGAGCAAGTTTGTAAGGCTGCTACTTGGTCTTCGATTCACACTTTTTCCAAGTTTTACAAGGTTGATGTGCGGGCCTCAGCGGATGCTGTTTTTGGCCGCAAAGTTCTGCAAGCTGCAGTGGTTTAAGTTTGTGCATTATTGCCTTGTTTTGGATCCCCGCTCTTTATGGACACTGCTATTGGATGTCCCAAGTGTAATGACTATTCTGAAGCGGGGTGTGTGACATACTTAGAATAATACCATTTTGTGATTACTCACCTGTAAAATGGGTATTATAAGTACACCCCGCTTCACCCTGCCCTTTGGTATTCTGGATCCTTTCTATGGTGAACCTTTATTCTAAGTATGTCACACACCCCGCTTCAAGACATTCATTACATGTGGGTATACTGACCTGTAGATCTTGCAGAGATGATATCAAAAAAATGTAAGACCCTCCCGGCCCATAAATACCTGGGACCTCCCACTCATTACCCAGTCTTCCATCTCTGCAGTGGCGAGCAAGTCAGAAGATGATGTCTCCTCCTTGCAGGTAGCCGGGATGACTCCCGGCCTTCTTTTCTCCTATTTCTGCCCGGATCCCCTTATTTTAATTACTTGCCTCC
Organism: Gastrophryne carolinensis; assembly: GCA_027917425.1. NCBI lineage: Eukaryota > Metazoa > Chordata > Amphibia > Anura > Microhylidae > Gastrophryne > Gastrophryne carolinensis. The sequence goes on from CM051237.1 coordinate 202,136,995, forward strand.
CAGCCTAGGCTGCTGGTCCGGGCAAAGGTAGTTGGCACCCCTGGTGCTTAGGAGCCGTGTGACCCCATAACAAGGGGTAGGCGGCTATCCGTGTTGGTGATCCCGGTTTGGGATGCCCCGTCCCTTGCCCCTACCCTCGCATGGATTCCCCCTCTCCTGGGGGGGGGGGGCGGGTCCACTATGGATTCCTCTTTATAGTGTATGTGTGTGTGTGTTTTCCACTGTTTGCCTGGCGCCGGCGGTCCTGCGGCGCCGGCCTCCGGCGTGCTGCATGGCGGCGGTGGAGCGCCCATGATGGATTCGTCTCCTCTGGGCGGGGGGGGCGTGGCTGGGCGCTCGCGTGCACGCATACGGCCCGCCCCCGTGCTACGGGCGCGTTTTCTCATGTTCCGGCCGGGGGCGGGGCCGGCCTGCCTTCCCTCCTCCTGCGTCCTCCACTTGCGGTACCGTAGGTCGGGTGAGTGGCCTGATGGCCATCTGTTTCATCTGTTATTCACTAGTTATGCATCCTAGCATGGTCTGATCGTGTGCTTGTGTTTCTTTGTGTTCCAGGTGGACCATTGCTCATATTAAAGGGGGGTTCTCCCGGTCCAGGGTCCCTGGTTAAAATTTAGCTGACTTAAAATCCTCCCACTCGGGACTTAAAGGGGCATCCCGGGTTGCATTATTGCGTAATTCCCTCGGAGCATTGTACACATATTTATATAAATATATTATTAAAAAATCACCATATGGAGGCTTCCCCGGATACTGGGCTTGTGTCCCCCTCAGGGCAATCCAGGCTGTGTTTGGGGTGTGGGGTATCCCTTTTGGGGGATGATGTATTTCTATGTGTACCCTGTGGGCAGCGGTCTATTACGCGGCAGAACGGATCTCAAACGTCTGGTTCTGCTCCGCCAGTCTCCTCCCCGTCTCCCCCTCGCTTGACACGTGCTTGTGATGTGGTCATTAGCGGGGAGTCGCAGTCTGAGGTGTGTGCCAGATTGGCCAATCTTGAAAGATAGTTTTCCAGTGCCATCGCAAAAAAGGCCACGGCAAAGAGAGGTTTGTATACGGCTGCGATTTTGACTCCCTGGATTGGTCTGATTGTTCCCCGCGTGAGGAAGGGGAGCTGTATGAGGAGTCTGATGACTCCGATGATCAGCTGTTTGTGGGCGCTGATACCGAGCAGGGCCAGGGGGATTCCTCGGATACCCCTAGGGTCCTGGTTCATATGTTTGAGGTCCTGGCTATTTCTCCCCCCGAGGCGGCTCCTCTGCTGAAGGGGGAGTTCTTTGAAGTGACCAAGCCACTCTTGGAATTTCCTTATCAAAAGCATTTTGATGGTATCATTCGCAAGGAATGGGAGAGGCCGACGCGGCTTCCGGGTGTCCCACCGGGTTGGGACAAGAAATATCCCTTTCCGGCGGACACAGTGAAGCACTGGTCGTCTCCCCCCGAGGTGGATGCTCCTGTTTTGGGGTTCTCCAGTTCCTCAGTCCTCCATTCTCCGGAGTGCACTACCCTCAAGGATGGTGAGGATAAACGCATTGACCAGATGGCTTGTCATGGTTTTGCTAGTGTTGGATCGGCCTTGCGGCCGGTTTGTGCTTCTGCGCTTGTATTGGTAGCTGCCAGGTCGGTTGTTAGAGGATTGTTGACCTCTTCCGGGCTTGACCCGGCTAGTGGGGAATTTGCCGACCTTAAGCGCTGTGAGTTATTTTTGTCCTTCGTGCTGTCCGCCCTGGATGACACATTGGTGATGTGTAGCAGAGCTGCGGCCCTGCTTGTGGCTATCCGCCGGTCGGTTTGGTTACGCCAGTGGGCGGCTGATTATGTGTCCAAAAAGTCGCTCACGGCCCTTCCCTTTGTGGGATTGCGGCTCTTTGGAGAAAAATTGGATTCGGTGGCAATAGGAGGTAAGTTACCTCAGCGTAAGAAGCAGCGTCGCCCCTTTCGGGGGTGGCTTCCTTCTCTCAGTCCTTTCGTGGGGCTAGATTTGGAAGGGGTTCGGCCTTCCCTTTGTCCAGAGGTGATTCCTGGCCTAGGGGCAGGGGTCGGGCCCGTCCAGGACACAGTTGGGGCTCCAAGCCTAGAGCCGCTGCCAAGCCGGCTCAGCAGTGAGGGGGCGCCCTCACCCTTGCGGGTGGGGGGATGGTTGCAACTCTTCTCCCAGGTCTGGGTCCAAGAGATCTTGGACAGGTGGATTCAGGAAGTGGTGTCTTCCGGTTACAAGCTGGAGTTTGAGTTCCGGCCCCCTCCCAGATTCTTCAGATCTCGGGTGCCGTCAGATCCTCTGGCTGCCCAGGGGCTTCGGCGGCGGTAGCAAGTCTCGTGGACATGGCTGTCATCTGTCTCGGTGCCCCTTTCAGACCGGGGCCTGGGCTTCTATTCCAATTTGTTCACGGTGCCCAAGAAGGACGGTTCCGTTCGTCCCATTCTGGATCTGAAGTTGCTCAACAGGTTCGTCTGTCCCCGGAAGTTCCGTATGGAAACTCTGCGCTCAGCCATCCATTCACTTCGTCAGGGGGACTTCATGACGTCCATAGACATCAAGGATGCTTACCTGCATATTCCAATATTTCCAGCACACCAGAGATTCCTCAGGTTTGTCATGGACAATCGACATTTTCAGTTTGTGGCTCTTCCGTTTGGCCTTACCTCGGCTCCAAGGGTTTTTACCAAGGTGTTGGCAGGAGTGATGGCCATCCTCAGAGCCAGGGGTATCCGCATCGTGCCCTATCTGGACGATCTTCTCATCATGGCGTCTTCTCCTGTTCCTGGATACCAGGACAGTGGTGTCCACTCTGGAGAGTTTCGGTTGGGTGATCAACTATCCCAAGTCCTGTCTCATTCCCTCCAGGGTGGTGGAGTTCCTGGGAATGTCTCTGGATACTTCTCAGGCCAGGGTGTTTCTTCCCCAAACCAAGGTTCTTCTGATTCAGGAATTGACTGAACGTCTTCTATCCATTCCCCACCCGTCCATCCGGCTAGGGATGCGACTCGTGGGATCGATGGTGGCGTCGTTTGAGGCGGTTCCCTTTGCCCAGTTTCACACAAGGACGCTCCAGCTACATCTCTTGGCGGCCTAAAATGGGTCCCCACTGTGATTGGATCAGTCCTTTCTGATGTCCCCCCGGGTGCGGCGTTCCCTTCGGTGGTGGCTAAAACCAAGCAATCTGACGAAGGGCAGATCCTTTCTGACCCCTCGTTGGGAGACGGTCACCATGGATGCCAGCCTGTCAGGTTGGGGGGGATTTTGGAAGGATCTTCAGTTTCAGGGACTGTGGGGACCTCTGGAGGCTCACGATCCCATCAATGTTCTGGAGTTGAGAGCCATCAGACTGGTTCTGGCTCACTTGACTCATCAGTTGCGGGGCCTACCGGTTCAAGTTCGGTTGGACAATCGGACGGCGGTCACCTACATCAATCACCAGGGAGGGACTCGCAGCAGGAGTGCCCTCAGGGAAGTGTCCTTGATCCTTGCTTGGGCAGAGAGCAATGTCCCATGCATCTCGGCGGTGTACATTCCGGGAGTGGAGAACACGGAGGCGGACTCCCTGAGCAGGGGGTCATCTCGCCGGGGGGAATGGTCGCTCAGCCCCAAGGTGTTTCGGTCGCTTTGCCACCGGTGGGGGGCTCCGGAGGTGGACCTCTTTGCCTCTCGTCACAATCACAAGCTTCCGGCACTTGTGTCTCTCTCGCGGGATCCACTGGCTCTGGCAGCGGATGCCATGTCTCTGAACTGAAGGGATCTGGGGTTTCTGTACCTGTTCCCTCCGTTTCCCATGGTGGGCAGAGTGGTGCGCAAGCTGGACCTAGAGGGCGCGTCAGCAAACCTGGTGGCTTCAAGGTGGACAAGACAGGTTTGGTTCGCAGACGTGGTAAGGTTGGCGGAGGATCAGTTAGACCTGCCCCTTCTGCCGGATCTGCTCACTCAGGGGCCACTGCTCTACCCCAATTTACCAACTCTGGCTTTGACGGCGTGGTTGCTGAAACCTCCATCTTGAGGGAGGAAGGTCTTTCTGATGCTGTCATTCAGACTCTGGTTAGGGCTAGGAAGCAGTCTTCCTCTGCCATCTATTATAGAACTTGGAGGTCTTATATTGATTGGTGTGAGGCCAGGGCCTTGCCTTGCAGGGCGGTTTCTATCCCTAGGGTCTTGGAATTTCTGCAACATGGTCTGGACCAAGGTTTGCAGCTTAGTACGCTGAAGGGGCAGGTTTCTGCCCTGCCGGTTTTCTTTCAAAAGTCTTTTGCTCTTCATCCTCTGGTTAAGACCTTTTTCCAGGGGGTTACGCATGTGCAGCCTCCTAGGAAGCCTTTGCTCCCAGTTTGGGATTTGAATTTGGTTTTGTGTGCCTTGCAGGGTCCTCCTTTTGAACCTTTGCAGGATATTGCACTTTCTACGCTTACTCAGAAGGTTGTTTTTCTGGTTGCCATCACTTCTGTTCGGCGTGTTTCGGAGTTGGCAGCCTTGTCTATTAAGGCTCCTTACTTTGAGAGGCATCAGGACAAGGTTGTTTTCCGCTTCAAGCCAGATTTCCTTCCTAAGGTGGTCTCTGCTTTTCATTTGAATCAGGACATTGTTCTACCCTTCTTGTGTCCTAAGCCCAGCAATGACAAGGAGAGGGTTTTGCATTCTTTGGATGTGGTTCGCTGTGTGAAGTACTATTTGGTGGCTACTTCTCCTTTTCGTGGGACTGACGCCCTTTTGTGGTGCCCTCCTGGCCTAGGAAGGGTTTGGCTCCTGCCAAGTTTTCCATTAGTAAATGGATTCGCCAGGCCATTGTTGGGGCCTATTCTGCCAAGGGGAAGGTTCCCCCTTTTCGTGTTACTGCTCATTCTACTCGTGCTGTTGGGGCATCCTGGGCCTTCCAGCACCAGGCTTCTGTTGAGCAGGTTTGTAAGGCTGCTACTTGGTCTTCGGTTCACACTTTTTCCAAGTTTTACTAGGTTAATGTTCGGGCCTCAGCGGATGCTGTTTTTGGTCGCAAAGTTCTGCAGGCTGCAGTGGTTTAAGTTTGTGCCTTGTTGCCTTGTTTTTTGGATCCCCGCCCTTTATGGACACTGCTATTGGATGTCCCACATGTAATGAATGTCTTGAAGCGGGGTGTGTGACATACTTAGAATAATCCCATATTCTAAGCAGACAGCACGTCCTGCTCCAGACATAGTCCTTACATGTGGGTATTCCCCCGCCTTCAGCGCCGTGCACTGCAGAACATGAAGAAAACAAGCTCCTCCCGGCCCTACATATACCTGAGGACCTCCCACAAATCCCCAGTTTTCTCTGCAGTGCTGGAACTGCGAAGACATGAAGTATCACGCTCTCGCAGGCGAGCGGGGCTTGACAGCCCGAGGCCCTGCGGAACTAGTTCCACCCGTCCTCGTGAATTAATGCCTCCCAGCCTGGGCTGCGCGGGTCAGGTGAAGGTAGGCAGCACCTAGTGTGCTTACGGAGCTAGACTTCACCGCAATTCCCTTCCACAGGGTAGGCGGTTAAGGCGTATGGTGAGCCTTCTATCGGATGCCCCTCCCGCACTAGTGCCCCTCGCCCGGTGTAGTGGTGAACCCAGTATTCTGGATCACCTTCCTCCCTAGTTTTCCCCGTTAGTGGGGGAAAAAAGAGGGGGGGGGGGGTCGTGTGTACGACGGCTAATCCTAGCTCTAATCACACTAGTCCACCATTGTCTTTTTGGTCCTTGGAGTCAGAGCTGCGCTTCACTCTTTTACTTTCCTACTGCGCCTTCATGTATTACTCCAAACAAAGAAATGGGGGAACCCACCCTCCCCCCAAAAAAGATGCCGGGTAACTATTGAGCAGCACCACTCAAAAATGTAAAAAGGATATAAAGAGTTTATTAATCTAAATGGTTACATAAAAGGACATACTAACATGAATACAGATAAACCACAAACATGACATAAATATATAAAAACACCAGGGGGCGCCGGGGGTCTGTAAGAATCATCATACTACCCAAAAATCCAATTCTAATCACAATACCTAAAATCTAATCACCTGAATCAATGTGTGCAAATCTGCAATCAAATGTGCAACAAATTTTGTTTTGTCATTTGTTTTTTTGGGACCAAAAGAAAAATAACACGTGGGGTCAGAAAATGTATTCCCCACAAATTAGTGGTATGTTGGGTTGCATGGTGACGAGGAATGATGTTGTGCCTGCAAATTGGCTGCAATGTGGGCCAGGCTTTGATTAATCTCACCCATATGGCTGGTTAGGGCAGAGATATTTCTGTTTAATACCTCTAATTGGGCGTTGAGGTTTGTGAGTTGGGTGCACACAGTCTCATTGAATTGCTGTGTTGTCGCAGAAAAGGCTATATTTTCCTGCCTCCATGTTTCCTCCAAAATTTGAAGTTGCCTTCTTTGGGAAATATGGCGTCTAGACTGGGTTGGAGCAGTGGGACGGGTGGTTGGTACTGGTTCCGAAGGTGGTTGTGGATGTGGTGGCTGTGCCGGGGTTGACTGCGTTGCTGCCACTGGTTCAGTAGTGGTTAGTGACATATGTGGGGTGTCCTCCTCCAAATCTCGTATATGGTCGATGATGGGTGGGCTTCCTGTGGTCTGTAAAGAAATATAGCTTCCTTTTAGTTTATTTCTGTCCACAAAAGCTCTCAAATATCAATGTTAAAAGTACACACCAAGGACCATTGACTTACCTCATCGCAATCCACAATTTGGGTTTGTGGTGTAGAAGCCTGGTGTGCCCTTGGCCTCGGTGCTAACGCAGGGGTTTGGGGGCCTGTTGACTTGGTCCTTAGAATGTAGATTGGAAGATTAGCTAAATGGCCAAGTACAGTGTGTTGTGTAGCATAACACTGCCTTCTTGAACTTTTTGTAATAGGTCATGGCAAAATCAGACTCACCTTGGGACCTTACATTCCGGTCTGTGTCTTGTGCCTCTGCCAGGCCCTGGATGCTGGCCGGGTGTATGTATGTATATACATGTTCCTTGGCGGGAGTAAGGATTATTTTAGTGGGTAAGCCACCCCCTGTCTGTTGGCTGGGGAAGATTAAATTACACCTAATAAGTGTTACATACTTTTAACCATGCGACTACAAATGCATTTAATTTGCCCTTTACCTCTGCTACACCCCCTGTCTGTTGGCTGGGGAAGATTAAATTACACCTAATAAGTGTTACATCCTTTTAACCATGCGACTAAAAATGCATTTAATTTGCCCTTTACCTCTGCTGACGGCGCATGTCCATTTTTTTTTTACTGTAGTATTTCAGGTCCCCAAATTTCCTTTTGATTTGTTGAATATCTCGCCTGACAGATCCCACACTATTTACTTGGCGGCAAATATTCGTCCAGATCTCCAGCTTAGCCTGCTTAGTGGTGGATTTGGAGGTCCTGCCAAATAGGGCATCATAATGCTCACAAACTGCATTTGCCACAGCCATGCTTTGAGCATCGCAAAAACGTGCAGTTAGGGAGCCACGGCGTAGTTGTCGGCCACATGGGTGTGTGGTGTCCCCTGCATCTGTGGAAATTGATGGTTGGCTATCTGGTGAGTCGTGTGTGGTTCTGGGGCTTATGGGGGAGGGTGATGTGGTGTGTGTGCTGCTATGGCTTAATGTCTGGGTTCCTGTTGAGCTATCAGATGTGGAGCTGCATGTGGAATGTGAGGTACTGGAATTGGGAGAACCAGAGGGTTTCAGGTGGAGGGGTGGGTGACCTTGGTGGGGTGGTGGGTTTGGCAATACGCTTTCCCTTGCTGATGTGTTTTGTTTTGTGGGTATGTTTTGTGTGTTGAGGCTGAGGATGCTGCAGGGTCTTACTCGACTTTGCACCCTTGTGTGTTCGTGCTTTTTTGGCAGGTGGTGGTGAATGGGTGAATGTCTCCTTGGTCCTGCGTTTTTTGAATGTGCCTGTGTGTGTGGAGTATCCAGCGTTTTAGTTGGGGCATGTTCTGCCTGTGTCTGGTGCCTGCTCTTCTGTCTTTGGGAGGATGAGGCATGTGTGCGGCTGCTATGTGCCTCGGGCCTTGGTTGGCTCTTTTTGCTCCCTTTAGGTCTGCCCATAATGATATGGTATCCAACACAGAGCTGAGTGCCTTGTGCTTTAAATATGTTTCCCGTGTGGGCGTGGTCAACAGCGGGTGCGCGCCTGCGCGCACGCACGCACGTCACCGCGGGGGAACGTCAGAGCTATACCTTGCAAACCAAGAAAAGATGTCGCCCTCCATCTTTACCCGGGAGCAGGACGACATCATCATGGATGTGAGTATGCGAGCGTGCGTTTATGTGCGCGCACACATTCCTTCTAATAAAAAAAAAAAAAGGCCGCAAGAATAGTCTGAAACAACTTATTTTGTGACGTGAAATACAAGCCCACCTTAGTTTAACACATGTCCGCAGCTACAAACTAGCCTACATGCAGATAGCAGAACTAGGGCAATGTGAGGCAGCAAGAGGTTAATAAAGTGACTTTAGTTAGGCGAAGAAACTTGTTAATGTATTTTGTGTATTAATGGTGGGTCCTTGTATCTATTTTTGACAGATGATGCTGAGGAATCGCTACGACTTCCTGCCGTCAGATTATGAGAAGCGCACGTTGGTGGTGGCGGTGGTGGACGCGATAGAACGACGATCCAAAACCACCTATACCTTCACCCAGATTGCCCAACACTGGTCTGATTTGAAGCGAAGGCATAAGCCCCGGGTGAGGCGGTACTTCGACAAACATTTCCCATGTAAGTGTTGAAAATGTAAATGCACCTATAACCCTGGCATCGCGTGGGCGTGGTTTAATGATTGTGTTTGTATTTCAGCACATGAATGGAATATGCGGTTCCGCCCCACCCGGACCAGGACACGCAGCCCAGTGTTGGGCGAAACATGTGAAGGTGTAGGTGGTCCAATGCCAGTGTCAACGGCCACCCCCTCCTCTGTAAGTGAGTATGAGGAGCCTCTTGACCTCAGCATGCAGGGGAGGGGGGAATCTGACGGCAGGGAGTCGAGCCTAAATGAGCCTCAACCTGACTCCGGTAAGGGAAATATAGTTAGATATGTGGTAATACATGCATTAAATACATATACTCATGTGCACTATTGTTAGTTGTAGATTCAGACGTCGCAGGGACATCCCAAGGGATGAGCGAGGAAGGGGGCGACGAGGAAGAGGTGGCTGGGGAAGGTGAGTAGATTGATACCTAGAAGCCTAAGTTAATATGATATTCATGATACAACAACAGTCTCTAATATCAGTGTGTTTGTCATCCAAACAGATTCACAGCAGCAACCCAGGGAGGAAGAAAGGAGACACCCCCGACGCAATGTGCGCCCAAAGCATTGTAAGTGTTTTTTTTTTAATGCAAAGTAAAAGAACTAACAATTCCATTGGCAAAAATATCCAAAATAAAAACAAAAAATTAATACCAAAACATTTGAACAAAAGGCCTTAAAGCGGACCTTCACTCTGAATAAGAGACTATCTTATATGTTTCCCACACCCTGTACATACAGATTGCACACATTAAAATTCATCCTACCTGCACCTAGTGCATGTTATGAGCCTTTAAACATCCAAGATGGCGGATTATGGAAGCCACCATCTTATCAGGCAGCCTGCAAACAGGAAGTGCCTTCTAACTGTGCTGCTCTGCATTCTGGGATTGCTGACCTTTTCCAGAGCACAGCTCTGCTCTGTCTGAGCAAAGCACAGCTATAACCCACCCCCTGTACCTTATCCCACTCTCCTCTCCTCCGTGTGATGCTTCTGAGTAAAGATGGAGGCGTCCGTTTCCTAAAGTCGTGAACAGAGATGCAGCCCAGTGGGGGAAAGAAGAATAAGTTAGTGACTAAAAAGTAGAAAAATAATAATTTCAGATGCTGCAGACTCGTTTTTGAAGAGTTTTGCCTTTTCATTAAATCACGCTGAAGGTCCGGTTTAAAAAGAGCCACAAAAAAACCACGCCCAACCAAACCTTAAAAACAATGGTTAACTAATGTTGTATTCTAAGTATGTCACACACCCCGCTTCAAGATATTCATAACCTGTGGGTATACTGACCTGAAGAGGGCGATCTGCAGAGATGATTGGAGGAAAGAAAGCCCCTCCCGGTCCATAAATACCTGGGACCTCCCACTCATTACCCAGGTTTTCATCTCTGCAGACGGCGAGCAAGTCAGAAGATGATGTCTCCTCCTTGCACAGGGGGATTTCAGGTAGCCGGGTTTATTCCCGGCCCGCTTTTTCTCTCTATTTCCACCCGGATTTTTTTTGTTAGACCCATACACATGCCTCCCAGTCTAGGCTGTATCCCGGGTGAGGGTAGAATGGCACTTTCAGTGCTCTGGAGCCATGCTCCACCGCGAGACCCTGTACCAGAGGGTAGGCGGTTATCCGGGCTGGTGACCCCGGTTTGGGATGCCCTGTCCCTTGGCCACTTGACCCTAGCGGGTGTTCCCCTCTCCTGATGCCCTTCTCCTGGGGGGGTGGGGATAGGAAGTCGGGGCCCCCATTTTTACCTCAGAGTTAGGCTTTATGTTTTACATTGTGTATTTGATTTACTTTAGCAGCGGCACCAGGCCTGAGGAGAATTTTTCTCCACAGAAGTTGTGGTTGGGGGTGGGGCCGGCCGTTAGTGTCGGCTCGCCCCCCTGTCTTTGCTGCCCTTGGTGTGGTGGTCACCGCAATGGCCGCGGCGCGGGTACTTTATTTGGCGTTTTTTTACGCTGGTGAGGGGTGCTCTCCCCTCACACGCTGGCCACAGGGGGTGGGGCCGGGCGTTGGCGCGTCGCCGCGTCGCCGCAGCCCGCTCCCATTATTGTGCTATGGTCTTTACTGCTACCGGCGCCGCGGTTGCCGCTATGGCTGCGGCGCCGGTGTATGTGTGCGCTACGTGCGCTTGTGAGGAGTGATTCCCCTCACACATTTGGGTATAGGGGGCGGGGCCGGGCTGTTGAGCGGGACGCCACGGCCCGCCTCTGTAAGGCAGGCGCCACTGCGGAGTTTGCTATCCGCTCTGTAAGGGGGCGGAGCTACGCATATCGCGCGCTCCGCGCTGGTCACGCCCCCCTGTTCCACCTCAGAGCTGCGTGTGGTGTGGACGCCATTTCTTTCACCTGGAAGGCACAGTGAGTGGTCCTATGGGCCCCCTCTGCTATATGCTGATATTCCCTTTTTTCTTTGTGTCTTTCAGGTAGACCACTTTAGGTTTTAGGGGTCTTCTCCCCGTCCTTAGGTCCCTGGGTTAAAGCTTCTATTTTTAAAATTCTCCCACTTGGGACAATTATATGGGCATCCCGGGTTGCTTATTAGCGTAATTCCCTCGGTCATAGCGACTATATATAAGTTCACCGCATGGAGGCATCCCCAGATACCGGACTCCCCTTGGGGCAATCCCGGAAGTGCATGGGCTGTGGGGTATCCCTAACAGGGGATGATGTATTTTTATGTATACCATGTGCACAGCAGACTATTACACGGCAGTCCGAACCCCAGGCTTCTGGGTCAGCACCGCCGACTTCATTCCCTCCCCCTCCCATTTTGACCCGTGCCCCGTGTGATGTTGTCATGGGGGGGCAGTCGCAATCTGATGTGTGCGCCAGATTGGCCAGTATTGAAAAATGTATTTCCTCTACGGTAGCCAAGAAGGTACCGGCTAAGAGAAAGCATTTGTCAACGGTTTCTCATTATGAATATGATGATACGGATGGTCTGGATTGGTTAGATTATTCCCCTCCAGAGGAAGGGGAGGTATTTGAGGATTCGGATAATTCCGAGGATCAACAAATTGTTGGCGCTGATTCTGATCGGGGGTCAGGAGGTTCCTCGGACACCCCTAATGTTTTGACTCAGATGTTTGAGGTTTTGGCTATCTCGCCTCCGGCGGAGGCCCCTCAACAACAAGGGGAGTTTTATGAGGAATCCAGACCGCGCTTAGTATTTCTTAATCAAAAACATTTTGATACTATTATTTCCAAGGAATGGGAGAGGCCAGCTCGGCTTCCAGGCATTCCTCAGAGTTGGGATAGAAGGTATCCTTTCCTCGTGGACACGGTTAAGCGCTGGGCTTCCCCTCCCGAAGTAGACGCCCCAATTTTGGGGTTATCCAACTCTGCCGTTTTGAATAACCCTGATTGTTCCTCTCTCAAGGATGGTGAGGATAAACGCATAGACCAGATGGCTTGTCATGGTTTTGCCAGTATTGGGGCAGCTATACGGCCAGTTTGTGCCTCATCACTGTTGGTGGTGGCTACTAGAAAGGTGGTCAGGGATTTGCTATCCTCGTCCAGCTTGGATCCGGACAGTGATGAATTTCTTGGACTGAAACGTTGTGAGGTTTTTCTGTCCTTCATTTTAACTGCTCTGGATGATTCATTGATGATGAACAGCAGGGCCTCTGCTTTAATGGTGACCATTAGGCGTTCAATTTGGTTGCGCCAGTGGGCGGCCGATTTTGGGTCTAAGAAGTCTCTGACGTCTCTTCCCTTTGTTGGTCTAAGGCTTTTTGGAGAAAAATTGGACTCAGTAGCTAAAGGTGGAAAATTACCTCAACGTAGGAAGCAACGTCGCCCCTTTCGAGGGGCGGCTTCCTTTACCCCTTCCTTTCGGGGAGCTAGAGCGGGAAGAGGTTTTGCCTTCCCTTCTACAAGAGGAGACTCCTGGAATAGGGGCAGAGGTCGTGCCCGTTTAGGATACAGTTGGGGTTCTAAACCCAAGCCCGCGGCCAAGCCCGCTCAACAATGAGGGGGCGCCCTCACCCGTGCGGGTGGGGGGACGGCTGCGACACTTCTCCCAAGTCTGGATTCGGGAGGTCTCGGACAGATGGATCGGGGAAGTGGTGTCTTCCGGTTACATGCTGGAGTTCGAGTCCCGCCCCCCCCCCGCGTTTCCTCAGGTCTCGGGTGTCCCCGGACACACAGGCTGCACTGCAGCTCCGGGCGGCGGTATCGAATCTTCTAGAAATGGCGGTCATTTGCCCAGTGCCCCCATTAGAACGGGGTCGGGGTTTTTACTCAAATCTATCCACTCTCTTCGTCAGGGGGACTTCATGACGTCCATAGACATCCAGGACGCTTACCTCCATGTTCCCATTTTTCCCGCGCACCAGAGGTTCCTAAGGTTCGCACTGGAGGATCGGCACTTTCAATTTGTAGCTCTTCCCTTCGGTCTCACCACAGCTCCAAGGGTTTTCACCAAGGTGCTTGCTGGGGTGATGGCTCTTCTCAGAGCTCAAGGAATTCGCATAGTGCCATATCTGGACGATCTCCTCATCTTGGCATTGTCATTCAGCCAAGCGGAATTGGACACCAGGACGGTTTTATCCACTCTGGAGAGATTCGGCTGGGTGATCAACTACCCCAAGTCCTCCCTCTACCCGTCCAGGTTAATATCCTTTCTGGGGATGTCTCTGGATACAGATCAGGCCAGAGTGTTCCTTCCTCAGTCCAAGGTCCTTCTGATTCAGGAGTTGGTTCGGTCACTCATGTCCATTCCTCGACCGTCCATCCGGCTAGGGATGAGACTGGTGGGTTTGATGGTGGCCTCCTTCGAGGCAGTCCCCTTTGCTCAGTTTCACACAAGGACACTACAGCTCCATCTGTTGTCAGTCTGGAACAGGTCTCCTCAGTCGCTGGATCAATTCTTTCAGATGTCCCCCCGGGTTCGCCACTCGCTTCGGTGGTGGCTGAACTCAACCAACCTGCTGAGGGGCAGATCCTTTCGGACTCCCCAGTGGGAGATAGTCACCACGGATGCCAGCATCTCGGGATGGGGGGGCTTCTGGAAGGATCTGCAATTTCAGGGTTTGTGGGGTCCCCTGGAAGCCCACGAGCATATCAATGTTCTGGAATTGAGGGCCATCAGGATGGTTCTTTGTCATTTGACTCATCAACTGCGAGGCTTACCGGTCCAGGTCCGGTCGGACAATCGGACGGCGGTGGCCTACATCAATCACCAGGGAGGCACCCGCAGCAGGAATGCCCTCAAGGAAGTGTCTCTGATTCTGGACTGGGCGGAGAGCCATGTCCCGTGCATCTCGGCAGTTTACATCCCGGGAGTGGAGAACACGGAGGCGGACTCTCTGAGCAGGCTGTCAGCCCGCAAAGGGGCGTGGTCTCTCAATCCCAAGGTCTTTCACTCAATTTGTCGCATGTGGGGGTCACCGGCGGTGGACCTCTTTGCCTCCCGTCACAATCACAAACTTCCGGCATTTGTGTCTCTGGCAAAGGATCCTCTGGCCCTTGCAACGGATGGCATGTCTCTGAACTGGAGGGATCTGGGGTTTCTGTACCTGTTCCCTCCGTTTCCCATGGTGGCCAGAGTAGTGCGCAAGCTTGCTCTGGAGAGAGCTCCAGCAATCCTGGTGGCTCCAAGGTGGCCAAGACAGGTCTGGTTCGCAGACGTGGTAAGGTTGGCAGAAGATCAGTTCGTTCTGCCCCTGCTGCCAGATCTACTCACACAGGGTCATCTTCGTTACCCCAATTTACCAATGCTGGCTTTGACGGCGTGGCTGCTGAAACCTCCATCTTGAAGGAGGAAGGTCTTTCGGATGCTGTGATTCGGACTCTTATTAGTGCTAGGAAAAGGTCCTCATCGTCTGTGTACTATAGGACTTGGAGGTCTTATATTGATTGGTGTGAAACTAGGGCCTTCCCTTAGGGCTCCAACTCAGTACTCTGAAGGGACAGGTGTCTGCCCTGACGGTGTTCTTCCAAAAGTCTTGCGCTTCATCCTTTGGTTAAGACTTTTTTCCAGGGGGTTACGCATGTGCGGCCTCCTAGGAAGCCTATGATTCCAGTTTGGGATTTGAACTTGGTTCTTTCTGCACTTCAGGGTCCCCCCTTTGAGCCTTTGCATGATATCCCTTTGTCTTCCCTTACGCAGAAGGTGGCCTTTTTGGTAGCTATTACTTCCGTTAGACGTGTTTCTGAGTTGGCGGTTCTGTCTATTCAAGCTCCGTATTTTGAAAGACATCAGGACAAAGTGGTTTTCCGTTTTAAGACGGACATCCTTCCTAAGGTGGTTTCGTCCTTTCATTTAAATCAGGATATTGTTCTGCCCTCTCTGTGTCCTAATCCCAGAAATGACAAGGAGAGGGCCCTGCATTCTTTGGATGTGGTTCGTGTTGTGAAGTATTATTTGGTGGTTACGTCTGCCTTTCGCAAGACTGATGCATTTTTCGTGGTGCCATTTGGGCCCAAGAAGGGTCTAGCACCCACAAAGTCTACCATCAGCAGGTGGATTCGTCAGGCCATTGTTGGGGCCTATTCTGCTAAGGGGAGAAATCCTCCCTTTCTTGTTACAGCTCATTCTACTCGTGCGGTTGGGGCTTCCTGGGCTTTTCAGCACCAGGCCTCTGTTGAGCAAGTTTGCAAGGCCGCTACCTGGTCTTCTGTTCACACTTTTTCAAAGTTTTACAAGGTTGATGTTCGGGCCTCAGCGGATGCTGTTTTTGGCCGCAAAGTTCTGCAGGCTGCAGTAGTTTAAGTTGTGCTTTATGCCTTGTTTTGGATCCCCACCCTTTATGGACACTTCTATTGGATGTCCCACAGGTTATGAATATCTTGAAGCGGGGTGTGTGACATACTTAGATAATACCATTTTGTGAATACTCACCTTGTAAAATGGGTATTATAAGTATGTCACACACCCCGCTTCAACCCGCCCTTTTGTATTCTGGATCCTTCATTTTGTGAACTTTGCGTTGTTATGACTAATATTTGGCTCTTCCTGGTCCCTTACCTTACTGCTTTCTTTATACTGGGTAATGAGTGGGAGGTCCCAGGTATTTATGGATCGGGAGGGGCTTTCTTTCCTCCAATCATCTCTGCAGATCGCCCTCTTCAGGTCAGTATACCCACAGGTTATGAATATCTTGAAGCGGGGTGTGTGACATACTTATAATACCCATTTTACAAGGTGAGTATTCACAAAATGGTATTTTTGCATTCACAGATAAAAGAAAACGACATGATCAAGACCCCGAGGCCTAATTTTATGGATTACAGAGGAGAATGTTCAAATTTTTTTATTTTTTTTAAAACAAAAATTTTAATCTGACAAACCAAACAAACAAAAAATGTTACACAACGTTTTAATAAAAAAAAAACAAAAAAGATTTGGTGTGTTGTCTTTCCTGCAAATGTACAATCACACAACATCATAACACATTTACATGACACAAAAGGTTTAGATAAAGGCCAATAAATCTGAAAAACTATCAAACTATTACGGTAAGCATTAATGGCAAGGAAGAAGGAACACCAAGGAGATTAAGGTATGCATTAATGGCAACGGACAAGGAACACCAAGGAGATTAAGGTATGCATTAATGGCAACGGAAAAGGAACACCAAGGAGATTAAGGTATGCATTAATGGCAACGGACAAGGTACACCCAAAAATAAATGTGACAATATATATATGTGTCAAATTGGCAGTTGTTGCCATATGTATATTCCAATGGAGGTTTAGGGATGTGCGCTTGCGTGTAGCCAGATTGGCAACTGAAGAGCCATGGAGATGTAAGTATACTTGAAAAAAACACCAAAATGGAAGGTCAAATACGACGGAAACCAAGCAGGTACGTTCAAAAACCAAGGAAAAAGCAGGGAAAAACGGGCCGCCCGTGTGAACGGGAACGGAAGCCCCGATCAAATTGAAGGCACCCGAGAGAGCAAAAAACACTTCCCGAGTGAAGACAAATTGACGGATCAGTTAGGGAGCCATTCCGACAGAGGCTCTGCATCACATTTGAGCCACGATTCAAACGGGAGCCCCGGACAATCGGAAGGTTTTAAGGTCAGACCGGGGGAGGCTCTGCATCAGGCCAATGGTGGTTTTTCGCTTTAAAACTGATTTTTTGCCTAAGGTCGTTTCTCCCTTTCACCTTAATGAGGAAGTTGTCTTTCCTTCCATGTGTCCGGCACAATCTAATTCTAAGGAAAGGACCCTCCATGCCTTGGATGTGGTCAGAGCCATTAAGTATTACCTGGTTGCGACTGAGTCTTTCAGGAAATTGGATTTTCCCTATATCCAGTCCAGGTCGTCCCAGTGATGACATGTGGGTATTCCGCCCCTAGGGGGGCGCTCGACTGCAAGATTAAGAGATGTAGCTCCTCCCGGCCCCCTATAAAGGCAGGTGTCCCTCTATGATCCTCCCAGTGTTCATCTTGCAGTTTTGGCTGCAGAAGATCGTTGGATGCTCTCTCGGATATTGCCAGCAGAGCGGGGCCTCCTAGCCCGTCGGCCGCTGCGGGCCCTATTTCCACTGATCCCGTCTGACCCACTTCTGCCTCCCAGCCGCTGGCTGCTACGGGATCGTGACGGTAGGGTGAACGCCGGGGGTCGGGCGTTCGGCAGAGCTATGCTCGGGGCCGAAGAGCCTGTCCTAAAGGGTTGCCGGACACATGCTTATGGTGAGCCTGCGGGGGGGGGGGGCACTAGTTAGGGCTCTAGGAATGCCTGTATGTACCATCACTGCCCACAAGCTTTATGGTGTATTTGACACTTGTGTTTATCTGTTTTCTCACTTTGGCTCCTCGCTGGCTTAGCTGGGCCTTGGAGCTTGACATCTTACCTCCCTCGTCGGGACCTCGCGGGCCTGCGCTAACTTCTCCCCCCCATCTTGACTCAATCACAGACGCTGTCTGTGACGGGGGGTGAAGACGCTGTGTGTGGAGGCTACGGTTCCAAGATCGGAGCTCTTCCCCCGCTGCGGGAGTCGCGCTGCACGGGTCGTGGCCGAGGCCATGCTTTTAATGGCCGCTCTTGTCCATACTGAGGTTGATGGTGGGCGGGCACGTGTTTTCACGCCGCCGGAGGGGGGCAGAGCCGTGCGCTGATGCATTCTGCGTCATCTCGGCGCGGCCCGCCCCTCGAACGCGCTGGAAGCTCGGCGTGTGTGTGCTGCGGGGCCTGCTCTCTTGACTGTGCTCTCTGCTGCTGCGGCCAGGTATCCCATCATCGGAGGTCTTCTACGGCTCCAAGGATTGTCCCTTGTCGATGTTGTGAGTCCCTCTTTTGAATGATCTGTTTCTATTATGCCAAATTGTCTTTTGCTGAGTCTGATGGGCCTCTATTCTATGTATACAGTACGTCCTGCTCCAGATATAATACTTACACTTGGGTTATCCTCTGCCAGAGGGCGCTGTGCACTGCAGACATGCAAAAACAGGCTCCTCCTGGCCCTTCATATACCCAGGGACCTCCCACAAATCCCCAGATTTTTCTGCAGTGCTGACTGCGAAGACATGAAGTATCACTCTCTCGCAGGTGAGCGGGGCTATTACAGCCTGCGGCCCTGTTGGACTATTCCCACCCGTCCTCCTTGTGATGTGCCTCCCAGCCTGGGCTGCGCTGGTCGGGTGAAGGTAGGCAGCACCATGCTTGCTTAATGGAGCCATGCTCCACCGCAGTCCCCCACCAAAGGGTAGGCGGTTTAGGCAGATGGTGAGCCTCATAGTGGATGTCCCTCCTGCATTATTGCCCCATGCCCCGTATAGAGGTGGACCCTGTTTAAAGGGTCGCCATCCTCCCTCGCTTTCCCCCGTATTCGGGGGAAAAGAAGGGGGGGGGGTGTGTGTGGCGGTCTCAGTGTACTCTATTGTCACGATTATGGCCGTACTTTCACCCCTGACCGGCATCTAGGTGTCAGAGCCGCGCTGCTTGCTCCTTCTATTCTGGCCGCCGCCGTTTGTTTTTGACTTTCTCAATTTACTATGCAATCGTGTACAGCACGTCCTGCTTTATTATCCTGCAACTTGGGCAGGAAACTAATTTTTGTACAGGCCTACGGGCGTCGGAATGGTGCCGGCGTCTTTGGACTTTACGAGTATCCACTAGCAGATGCCTTTACTGGCATACTATATGCTTGGCTTGTCAAGCCTTAACGGCTGCTTCAGAGCTTCGCGCTCTTTGGGGGAGGCGGGGACCTGCGCGCCACGCCCAGATCAGACCCGCCCTCCGAGGATCGGTCGGCGCCATTTTGTGGATCTTCGCGTGCGCGTGTTGGCGGTCCTTCTCCTCCCCTGGTCAGTAAGTGCCCTTGCTGGCGATTTCATCTTTATTAATTCTTCTGCTGCGCATGGCCCTGACACCTCTTGTTCCCCTTCTGGCTTTCAGACGTCAAAGACTCCGGTGGCTTCCCCCGGCCTAACATAACTCGTAGTGGGCTTACAAAACATTCTCCCACATTCCTAGCGACCTTTGGGACATCCAGGGTTGCCTATTGCATAAATCCCTACCGACTTATATTGCATTGATAATCACCATATGGAGGCATCTTGAAATTTTGTGCCCGGGGTCCCTCTGGGACAAGACCGGCGGTGTATAACGTGTGGCTACCCCCACTTTGGTGCTGACAGCGCACCGATCTGTGCACCTTGTACCGAGGGATTACTGGTCCGGCAACCAGGATCGCCAGGGGCTGTTCCTCGCCCTAACACTCCTATTCCCCCAGGCTTAAATCTCGCTTCTGCTGAGTCGCTTACGAGTGGGGAGTTACAGCCGGCTGCGTCTTCCAGACTGCCTACGGCTGACCAGACTATTACAGGGTCGACAAAACGTTCGGGTCCTGATAAGAAGCGGTCCTCGACACCCCCAGTTTCTGCCTCTGCTAAGGGATCGCAGGAGTTCACTGCTCCGTGTGCCTGCACCACTTCTGATGAAGGAGGGTTGTTCTCTGACTCGGGCTCATCCGATGAGGAGCCGAGGAGTCATGATGATTCTAACCAAAAAGACTGGAACCAGTTTGATACCGTTGGATTGTTGATTAGGATCTTTAAGACCCTGTCTATCTCCCTCCCTAACGCGGCTCCCCAGCCGAGAGGGGAGCGTTTCCATACAGTGACACCGCACTTGGAATTCCTAGAGCAGGCTCACTTCCATGCTCTCGTACTCGAGGAATGGGTACACCCCGGTAAACTTCCAGGGGCCCCAGGGGACTGGGATTGGAAATACCCTTTTCCCCCTGAGATGGTTGATTGTTGGTCATCACCCCCTGTGGTAGACGCACCGATCATTGGGGTTCCTAACCCCCCCTTTATTGCAGCTCCTGCTTACATTACCCTTCGGGACGCTGAGAACCGGCGCATGGATAAGCTGGCTTCACACGCCTTTTCCTGTGCAGGAACGGCACTGCGCCTGGTCTGTGCCGCGGCCATCACTGCAGTGGCCGCCAAAACCCTCATCGGACAGATGCTTGAGCATCATGTTAACGATCTCTCCTGGGAGGTGTTTAATGCACTCTCCAGTTGTGATGTATTTGTAAGATTTATCCTTTTAGCTATGGATGACACCATTAGAATGTGTGCGAGGACTTCCGCCCTTGTGGTGGCTATGCGTCGCTTGGTCTGGCTGCGAGAGTGGGGTGCTGACTATGCTGCTAAAAGGACTCTTACCAGGTTCCCCTTTAAAGGGCATCGCCTGTTTGGGGCCCGTCTGGACCTGTTTGGAAAGAAGGGCAAGTCACCCCGGTGCAGGCGCCCATCTCGGCCCCCTCGGGACAGGGACACCCCTCCCCCTCCATACCATAGCGTTAAACAAGAACCGGGGGTGTCCTCCCGGAGTCTTAGTACAGACCCCTGCCCCACGAGCAACAGACAACACTCTGGGCCCTCCGGCGGGGTTAAACCTAAATCTTCCACCAAATCCCCTCAAGCATGATGGGGCGCCCTCGCCCGCCTGGGTGAGGGGATGACTGCAGCACCTTGCTCCTATCAGGAGGCATTTTGTCTCTTTCTGGTGGATACAGGAGGTAGTTTCCTCCGGATACAGGATAAAGTTTGCTGCGCGGCCTCTCCCATGATTGTCAGGGTACTCCTGGTCCCTGCCTCTGTTCGGGTGCTGGTGCAGGCCATACACGGCCTGCGGGGTTGGAGGTCACTTGCCGTTTGCCCTTATCAGGCAGAGGCAGGTGCCGTTACACCAACCCCTTCACATTCTCCCAAAAGGATGAGTCTGTCTGCCCTTCTGATTTCACAGGTTGTTGGCAATTCTACTATTCAGGCAGAAAAATCTGGGATGGGCCACTAGCGCCTTGCGCCTAGTGGGTCCTTGCCTTCTGGGGAGATCAAGGATGCGTATGCTCACTTCCCCGTGTCTTCTAGACACCTAGGCTCTTCTGGTTTGTGTTGGATGTCCAACACTGCTAACCCGTGGCCTTGTTATCCGGCCTCTCTTCTGCCCCCACAGTGCTCACCAGGGTACTAATGGAAGCTATGTCTCTGATGAGACCAAGGGGAGTCCACGTGAGGCCTGCCAGGTGGTCCTTCTCGCTTCCCAATCTCTATGTCAGGTCGAGTTAGCTACTCGGCTGGTGGCGTCCCTTGGGAGTCATTTGGATGGGTGTTTCTTCACCTCAAGTCCTCCTTGTCCTCTTGATTGGTATCTCCATTCCTAGGGATGAATCTAGACTTGATTCAGGCGAGAATCTTCCTCCCTCTACAATAAGGTGGACAATCTGGTTGCATGGGTTCAGTCCCTACTTGCTGTTCCAGTCCCTTCACCAGGCAGGAATGCAGCTGGTGGGCCCGTTTGGTGACTTGCTTAGTTGAAGTTCCTTATATTCCTCTACCAGGGTTTTTTTTCTGCAACTGCTATTCTTAATACTGGACTGGGACCCAGCATCCCTGGAGCGGGATCATGTGTTCCCTTCCCCTTGGTTAGGAGTTCCTCTTTTGAGTGGATTTACTCTAGGAACCTGTCTGGGGACAGTTCCTTTCTTGCCCCTTCCACAGACGATCACCGTGGATGCCAACCTATCAGGTGATGGGGAGGTTTTTCTTCTGTAACCCCATGCGGGTGTGGGGAAGGTGGGGCCTTTTAGGAGGTCCTTGTACCTCTTAGTATTGAAACGGTGAGTTTTCAGGCTGACGTTATCTCGCCTGTCTTCTCCTCTTCCAGGCCTGCCTGTTGGGCGGTGCTGGGTCTGTCTGACGACTGTGGCCTACCTTAATCATCTGTGTGGGACCTAGTGCAGGAGGGTTCCCCAGGAAGGTATATGTTCCTGTTCTGGGTGGAGGATAATGTTGCCTGCTTATCATTGGTATCCAAAGCTCCTGTGGAGGTTCCTCTGTGACAGGATGTGCTAATTCTTGGATCACTATGAAGTTCAACCAGTATGGATTGTTTGGTGCACCGTCACCTTTTCAAGCTCTTGCCACTCGTTTCCCTGTCCCTGGCCCCTATGGCCGTGGTCATGAGGATTTAGTATTTTTATGACGGGACAATCTGGCCTGTATGCCTTGTCTCCCTTCCCTCTGCTAGGCGGTTTTCTGTGCAGAATCGCTCGGGTCGGGGGACCATTGATACTGGTGGCCCCTGGGTGGCCTAGTGGATTGTGGATTCGCAGACGTGATACCTTAGGGTAGTAGTTCTATATCTTCTGCTAGGGGTGTCGCCCTGTTTCGCTCAGGGCCTCCGTTACGTCACTCCAATTCCACAGTCTCTGGCCTAGCCGGCCTGACTGCTGGTTCTTCCGTCCTTATGGAGACGGGATTCTCTCCTCTGTGTTCGTGGCTAATGGAAGTCTAAGAGCAGCGCTCTTCTTCCTCTTCCATTCTTATGAGGTATGGCTTACCCATATGGATTGGTGTTAGTCTAGGTCTCTTCCCTGTTGGGCATTCTCTGTCACCAGGGCTCTAGAGTTTATTACGGCATGGCTTGGAGTTGGCTCCCCAACTCGGTACTCGGAAGGGTCAGGTTCTACCCTGTCCGCCTTCTGGCAGAAGTCTTTTGCTTATTTCCCTCGGCTAAGCTTTCTTTCGGGGGTTGCTCACTTCACACTCCACTTAATTCTACGGTCCCTGTTGGGATTTGAATTTTTTATTCTATTGGCCTTGTGGGACATTCCTTTTGGACCGATTCAGGAGTCTGTCTGGCTGTCTTTTACCTTCATCGTTGTTCCTTGGGTCTGCTGGCTCAGTCAGACGTGTGTCTGAGCGGGTGTCTCTGTTTCGCTAGCCCTCGTTCTTTGTTATGCACCAGAATAAGGTGGTGCTCCGCCTTACACCGGACCTTCTACCTCTGGTGGTGGCTTAGGCTCATGTATTTAAGACATCACCTTTCTTTTGTGCCTTATTTCTAGTAACTGAGGCAAGGGGATTATTTTCCCTCATCAGGTGCTGGAATCTTTTTCCTGGATTGTTTCTGGTCCCTCTGGGGGACTGATGCCCCTTGGGGTTTGTGGGCACTTACCTCTGTATGTGCCTGATCTTGTCTGCTTCCAGGGGTTACGCGGCCCTTGGCCTAGCCTTTACTTGGATGGTTTTCCCTTCTGATCTTAGGGAAGATTGGCTTCTTCCTGGAATAATTGTTAGCGTTTGATCTTGTCAGGCTGTTACTCAGGCCTATTCCTTTGAGGTGCTGATCTTCTCTCGCCTTATTCTGATTCTACTGGTGAGTAGGTATCCTTTGGCCTTTCGCCACTAGGTTTTGTTGTACAAGTTTGCTAAACAGCTACCTTGGTTTTTGGTTCATACCCTTTCAAGGGTTTTTATGCTTTGATGCTGGAGTCTTTGCTCCTGTCGCTTTCGGTGGCAAGGTTGCAGGTGACAGTGTCTCTACTGCATGCTGTGCCTTTTTGTTGGGGATCCCACCCTACTTTATGGACACTGCTATTGGATGTCCCAAGTGTAAGTATTATATCTGGAGCAGGACGTACTGTATACTTAGAATAATACAATTCTGTGAAGTACTCACCTGTAGAATTGGTATTATACGTATACAGTACGTCATGCTCCACCCCACCCTGGTTTTTGCATTATTCTGGATCCCCTGTATGGTGATTGTTGTTATTGTTATCATTACCAGTTGTTTTTGGTGGTTGGATTCTCCCGGCTTCTGGTTCACTGCTTTTCAATGCTGGGGATTTGCGGGAGGTCCCTAGGTATATGAAGGGCCGGGAGGAGCCTGTTTTTGCATGTCTGCAGTGCACAGTGCCCTCTGGCGGGGGATAACCCAAGTGTAAGTATTATATCTGAAGCAGGACGTACTGTATACGTATAATACCAATTCTACAGGTGAGTACTTCACAGAATTGTATTTTCCCCTCTCTTGTATAGGTCTTGGGCTTTGTGGTTGAGGGTTGTGGTCCCTCCAGTTCCCCCTTTTTTTTATTAAGAGGGATCACTATAGGTTGGGCCGTTAGTGTCTTGTAACCTTTGACTGACCATTTTTAATCACCATAATGGAGGCATCAGGAGACAGTGAGCTGGGGGCCCCATCTGGGCAGGAAAAGCTCTGCCCCTTGTGCAGTAGGAATTCTCTGGGCGGATTTGTACCACTTGCGCGAGAGGCGTATTTGGACCATGATCGGGTGGGCGTCCCTGCCCCTAGCCCTTCACTACCTGTGGCCTCTCCGAACCCTCCGCTGCTGCACTTAGCCCCCAGTGGGGGAGCCAGCAAGAGGGTCCCATGCTGGTTTGGTGCATAGGCTGGCCAATCTCGAGAGACAAATCTCGCGGACGGCTCCAAGGAAGGCCACGAGTAAAAAACGGCACATCGAGCCCGTTCCACTGCTGGCGATGACAGTATGTCTGGTTCCTCCTCGGACGAGGAGGCGTGGCTCCCTGATGATACGGAGAAGTTGCTTACCTCAGTATTTGAGACACTACACATTGTTCCTCCCAGAGCAGCTAAGAGAAAGCAGGGTGATTAGTTTCGGTCCGAAAGACAACGGTGGGTCTTTCCGGAGCAGGCCCATTTTTCTGATATGTTATTCAAGGAATGGGAAAGGCCTAACAAGTTACCGTTGGTGCCTAAGGGCCTGGATAGGCGGTATCCCTTCCCTGAGGAGCGAGGTGGATTCCCCTGTGTCGGGGTTGTCCAACACTACTGTTATGCCATCACCTGATACCGCTTCCTTACGTGACCCGGCTGGCAGGCGCATGGATCAGCTGGTCTGCCATGCGTTCACCTTTGCTGGTGCCCTTTTTCGCTCCCTGTGTGTGCCGCGGCGATTGTCTCTCTAGCCATCAGAAAGAAGGTGAGACATCTTGTGTATAGAGCTAAGGCTCGCAAGCGGGCGGAGGAGTATAAAGAACTTAAGGCCTGCTTGGAATTCATTGGTTTTGTTGCTTCTGCCATGGACGATGGGGTTCGGCTTGGTGCCAGGATTTCGGCCCTGCTTGTTGCCCTCCGTCGCTCGCTCTGGCTGCAGCAATGGTCGGCTGATGCCGCGGCCAAGAATTCGCTTACGAGTATCCCCTTTATGGGGCACAGGCTGTTTGGGGAGCGCCTGGACCTTTTGGTCAAGGATAGTAGACTCCCTCAGAGACGGAAGCCTGCTCGGTCCCTTCGGAATCCCTCTGCCTATCATTCCTTTCGAGGAGGAAGAGGCTCTTCATTTTCAGGTGGCCGCAGAGATACCTGGGGTAGAGGTAGGTTCCGCGGCCGACCCAATCCCTCCTGGGGAGCCAAATCCAAGCCCCCTGCCAAGTCCCCTCAGGCATGAGGGGTGCCCTCACCCATCCGGGTGGGGGGACGGCTTCTGCTGTTTGCTCAGGTCTGGAGGCGGCACCTCTCGGATCGGTGAATTCAGGAGGTAATGTCCTCCGGTTACAAGATAGAGCTGGCAGTCAGGCCGACCACACGGTTTCTCCGGTCTCGGATATCCCAAAACCCATTGAAGGCACAGGGCTTGAGAATGGCTGTGCAACACCTCCTGCGGTTAGGTATGATTTGCCCTGTACCTCGTCAGGAACAGGGTCAAGGTTTTTACTTCAACCTGTTCACAGTTCCCAAGAAGGACAGAACGTTAAGACCTATCCTGGACCTGAAGGGTCTCAACAGGTTTGTAAGAGTCAGACATTTCCGTATGGAAACCTTACAGTCTGCGGTGAGCTTGCTTCGGCCCGACGACTTCATGACCACGGTGGACATCAGGGATGCTTATCTGCACATCCCGATCTTCCTGGGGCATCAGAAGTTCCTGAGGTTTGCTCTGGAGGACCAGCATTACCAGTTTGTGGCTCTTCCATTCGGGATTTCCTCAGCGCCCCGCGTCTTCACCAAGGTGTTGGTGGGCATCATGGCCATCCTGAGGAACCAGGGCATTCGTGTGCTGCCTTATCTGGACGACTTGTTGATTGCGGCCCAGTCTCTTCAGCAGGCCGAGAACGATACTCGTACGGTGAACCCTAGAGGGCTTCGGCTGGGTAGTCAATTACCCAAAGTCTTTTATCACTCCCTCAACAGTGAGATCCTTCCTGGGAATGACGATCGACACCGATCAGGTCAAGGTCTTTCTACCACAGCAGAAGGCTTTGGGTCTCCAGACGCAGGTGCAGGCCTTGCTGTCTTGTCAATGGCCGTCGATCCGGCTGGGGATGAGATTGGTGGGCCTAATGGTGTCATGCTTCGAGGCAGTGCCCTTCGTCCAATTTCACGAGACCTCTTCAATTGAACCTATTGACCGTCTGGGACCGGATGCAGGAGTCTCTGGAACAGGAATTTTCTCTGTCCCCCCTGGCCAGGCAGTCCCACTTGTGGTGGTTGGACTCCAGAATGGGAGATAGTTACCATGGATGCCAGTCTGACCGGCTGGGGAGGTGTTTGGCAGACGCAGAAGTTCCAGGGTCAGTGGCGTCCGCATGAGAACCGCTTACCCATAAATCTCTGATATCTGGAGCTGATAGCGATCCGGTTGGTGCTTCTTCACTTGACTTCCCACTTAAGGGGTCGTGCAATCCAGGTTCGCTCGGACAATCAAACGGCTGTCGCCTACATCAATCACCAGGGCGGGACGCGGAGCAAGAGAGCCCTCAAGGAAGTGACCCAGATTCTGACTTGGGCAGAGGAGAATGTTCCCTGCATCTCGGCAGTCTACATTCCCAGGGCAGAAAACCAGGAGGCAGACTCCCTGAGCAGGAGCGCCTTGCGCCTGGGGGAATGGTCTCTCAGCAGCAAGACCTTTCACGCTCTGGGGTCAGCCGGACGTGGACCTGTTCATCACAAGCTTCCAAGGTTCGTCTCCCTCTCAAGAGATCCTCCGGCCATTGCCAAAGACGCTCTGGCGATTCCCTGGACGGAAGTTCCTTTATGCATTCCCTCAGTTTCCACTTCTGGAATGCTGCGCAAGATAGCCCAGGAAGGGGTACGAACCATCCTGGTGGCTCCTCGCTGGGCGAGAAGGAGTTGGTTTGCGGACATAGTTCAGATGCCAGTAGATCGCTACATCATGCCCAACGACCCAGGGCTTCTCACACAGGGTTTGCTGCGGCACCCCAATTTATGGATGCTGGCTTTGACGGCCTGGCTATTGAAACCTCAATCCTGTTGGACAAGGGGCTATCGCCCTCGGTTTTGCAGACAATGATTCAGGCACGGAAGAAGTCTTCTCCCATGATATACTACAGAGTTTGGCACACTTATATTGCTTGGTATAACAAACAAGCAATTGGGGTCCCCACACACCCCCAAATCCTGCCAAAGACCTACAAAAAGTGGCACTACCCTCAGAAGTACAAATAAAATACTATTTTATTGAAAATACATGTGACTACCAAAAGCAACAAATTACAATACATTTATACTCAATAGACACCGGGGGGCGCCAGAGATCCATCATAACAATTCATAGTAATACAAGTCAATAAATATCCAAGTGCTAGGAATGATGGTGGCCCATAATAATTTGATAAACTACCACAAAAAGTACTAAATCTAAACTCATAAAAGTATATTATAAACAATAATACACAATGTGCAAATATAATAATGTGCAAAGAGTGCAAAAAGCAATCATATATGCAAATAATAAAGTGCCTGTGCTATGACTATATTTATTTGATAAAGATATAAGGACCAACCAAGGTAGATGAAAAGACAGAACAAAAGATACACAAAAATACCGACCAACTGGGCCTCCCCCCGTCAATGTATCCTTATATTGCTTGGTGCGAGGCCAAGAGCCTCCTTTGCCCCACATTTTCTATTTCTAGGATTCTGGAGTTTTTGCAACATGGCTTAGACTTGGGTCTTCAGCTGAGCACCCTCAAGGGTCAGGTCTCGTCTTTAGCCATTTTATTTTCAAGAGAACCATTGCCAACCATAGGCTGATCAAGATTTTTTTCAGGGAGTCACTAATGTCCGGCCATCGCGTAAGTCAGTATTACCGGTGTGGGACTTGAATTTAGTGCTATCTGCTCTTCAGGGTCCTCCCTTCGAACCATTGTGCGATGCTGCATTGCCTATCTTGACTCTCAAAGTGGTCTTTTTGGTAACGATCACCTCGGTGCGTCACGTATCAGAGCTGGCCGCGCTTTGTATGAAGCCTCCCTATTTTGAGCGGCATAAGGATAAGGTGGTTTTTCGCTTTAAACCTGATTTTTGCCTAAGGTCGTTTCTCCCTTTCACCTTAATGAGGAGGTTGTCTTGCCTTCCTTGTGTCCGGCACTGACTACTTCTAAGGAAAGGACCCTCCATGCCTTAGATGTGGTCAGAGCCATTAAGTATTACCTGGTTGCGACTGAGTCCTTCAGGAAGTCGGATTTTCTCTTTGTCCTAACAGAGGCTCTAGGAAAGGTTTGCCACCAGCCAAGTCCAATCTCAGTAGGTGGATCAGGCAGGCGGTGGTGCAAGCATTTTCTGCCAAGGGGAAGGAACCCCATTTTTGGATCACAGCTCATTCTACCAGAGCTATTGGTGCCTCTTGGGCTTTTCAACACCAGGCATCGGTTGAACAAGTTTAGGTTTGTAAGGCTGCCACTTGGTCTTCAGTTCATACTTTTACAAAGTTTTACAAGGTTGATGTTAGGGCCTCAGCTGACGCTGTTTTATAGGGGGCTGGGAGGAGCTACATCTTTTGATCTTGCAGTCGAGTGCCCCCTGGGGGCGGAATACCCACATGTCATCCCTGGGACGACCTGGACTGGATATACTCAAAAAATTTGACAGGTGAGTTTCACAGAATTGTATTTTTCTCTTTGTCCTAACAGAGGCTCTAGGAAAGGTTTGCCACCAGCCAAGTCTACTCTCAGTAGGTGGATCAGGCAGGTGGTGGTGCAAGCATATTCTGCCAAAGGGAAGGAACCCCCTTTTCGGATCACAGCTCATTCTACCAGAGCTATTGGTGCCTCTTGGGCTTTTCAGCACCAGGCATCGGTTGAACAAGTTTGTAAGGCCGCCACTTGGTCTTCAGTTCATACTTTTACAAAGTTTTACTAGGTGGATGTTAGGGCCTCAGCTGACGCTGTTTTTGGCCGAAAGGTGCTTCAGGCGGTAGTGACATGAACTACATGCTGTTCCGCACTGGGGATCCCGCCCAAATGGACACTGCTTTTGGATGTCCCACATGTCATCACTGGGACGACCTGGACTGGATATAGGGAAAAATAAAATTCTGTGAAACTCACCTGCAGAATTGCTTTTAATTATATCCAGTCCAGGTCGTCCCACCTTTTGTTCATTATCTTCATTTGCCTGCTATGGTGATTACCATTTTTTATTCATTGGACTTCATTGGACTTTGTATTTTTAAGTCTTGTTAGAGAGAGTACAAGCTGAAGCTATGTGAAGTAACATGGTTTCTTGGCCTCCTGGCCTGTCCTCTTTTTTGTTTACTGGTTTTTAACCACTAGAGAATGATAGAGGGACACCTGCCTTTATAGGGGGCCAGGAGGAGCTACATCTTTTGATCTTGCAGTCGAGCGCCCCCTGGGGATGGAATACCCACATGTCATCACTGGGACGACGTTGATTGGATATAATCAAAAGCAATTCTACAGGCAGAATTGTATTTTTATTTCTCTCCACCCCCCCCCCCCACATGCTTTAATGAGAGCCCCTACTTAACCTGCCTTCTGCACTGGAACGAGGAGCTTTACTATTGCGTCGGATTCCAGGGCCGACTGAGTCCCTCTCTACAGGACATCCAGAACTGGTATGCGCTTCTGTGTGAAATCCTGCCAATTGGCCGGAATGCTAACCTGTCCGAACCCATGATACAGGCAGCATAACTAACATCCTCTCTCAGCTGTGCGCAGTGTGTGCGGCTGGGACTCATTCAGCTTCTCCAGCTGCACATTAATATCTGCGGCTGGAAAAGATGATTGAGCGGCTGCGCATGCGCCATTGCACTGAGGAGAGGTGCATTTACTGGGTGAACGGCAGGGAATCCAAAACCGGGGTGATCCAAAGGGTGACTGTGAGATATGGCCTGTTGGTAGCTCTTGAGGATAGGGTTGGGGAAACACTGCCAGACAGAATTTTAATAAGACCGGACCCTCTACCAAAAGTCCTGTCTGGTTTCATAAATCTTCAGGTGATTACTTGAAATAGAGAATTTACAAGGCCAAGAGGGACTACACCTTCTGGATGCAAGAAAGATAATCCTCACTTTAAATAACAAAAGGAATGGTCAGATCACATGTTCGTCACCTTTGCAAGCAGGAATAAAGGCCAACAAGCACCCACTTTGGCAATGTGGGTTAGAGATACGATCTATTTGACGTAGAGGAACTGCAACTTTCCAGAGCCGAAAGAGCCCACTCAGCCAGGTCAGCAGCCTCATCTTGGACTTATAAGGCAGGAGTACCTTTCTGACCAGATTTGCAAGGCAGCAACCAGGAAGAATCCACATGTTTCCTCGACGTGATAGATTGGACATTCAGAACGCAAAGCAGTGAACGTTTAGGGAACAGGTTCTGCATTAACCCACCCTAAGGTATGACGCTTCATGTTTTCTTGCTCATAGTCATGCTTCCCTTGAACGCCTGGGGAAACCCCAGTTAGACTTAGTGGTTATGGTATAGTCCTCAAGGACGGTGTCCTGCTACCTGCCCTAGCATTTATAATGGTAAGAAGTATAACCTGTAGTGATGGGAACTATCCCTTTACTATCTTTATAAAAATACTGGTGGGAGGATTGCTGCGGCATGCCGTCAATGAGGACTAATGGAAATACTGGTCCGTCAAACTGGGTTTTTTCATTGCGTTCTGTACCAAATGTTTAAAGTGATAGAACATAAAAAGCAATCATTAGTCCATTGTGAAGAGCTACGGTTGGCAATAGCGTAAACTTTTGGAATCAAAGGAATGGCAGTTATTATGGTTTACAGTTTAACCTTATGATTCAGTCACCAAAGTTCACAGCTTTCTTCCCCAGGCTGCTCGAGGGAGATCCTGGGTGCAGCAAGATGGGGGCTTGGTAAGGTGAGTAGGTTATAAATAATCAATCATGCAGTAGTTTGCCTTTGTTGTTGCCTTCTATCCCCAGCCCAGTGCCCCAAAACAGCCTGTTATTTTAACATAAACAGGATGCAGCCTGCTTTTGAATGGTTGGCAATATTGCTCCCTGGTGCTTTCCAGCGATGAAGTATTCCGTTACACACAGCTCAGCATTGGGGGTCAGCCTTAAAATGTATAACTGCCATTGTAAGGCAATTTACCTTGGAGCTGAATAAATTTTTGAATTAACAAATTGCATGCCATTCGGCATCATACTGCTTTCTGTTAGTGTTTTTATTAATATTCGCCAATGGATTTAGTGGAAAAGAAACTTGTGTGTTTTGGGCCAATGGGTTGGCGATAGAAGGTGATGACGTAGACATTCTATCTGGGTTTAGGTACACTTAAAGAATTCCAAATGTTCAGAGACCAGCTGAGAGAAGGCAATACTAACATCACTGAGAAGTAGAAGACTGGCAAGAAGCCACTACATATCCTTTAGAATCACTTTAACTGGAGCAACAGCCTTGTAATTGAAAAAGAACGCACGTGCCCCATTTTCATGCGTGATAGTGAATCACTGTCAGCACTTACATTTGCTCCTGCATTCACTTGAAGCTGAAACTATTTTTCCCTGGTTGTGGGTATCTTAAATCACATCAGAGACTTCCTTTCCCAGCCAAGCTGCTTCCTGGATTTAGAAGACATAACCCACAATGCACAGCGACAGGAAACCCAGGCGCACTTCCTTTTTGCAGTCTACCTACAGCTCCTGATAATGCCATTTTGGGGGTAAAATTTACCACGAAACATAGAAACATAGAAGGTTGACGGCAGAAGGAGACCATATGGTCCATCTAGTCTGCCATTATGTGTATACTGTATGTACTCTTTATCTTAGGATAGATGTGTGCTTATCCCAGGCATGTTTAAATTCAGTGACTGTTGATTTTTCAACTACCTCTGCTGGAAGTTTGTTCCAAGCATCTACTACTCTTTCTGTGAAATAATATTTTCTAACATTGCTCCTGATCTTCCCCCAGACTAGCTTCAGGTTGTGCCCCCTTGTTCTATCATTAAGCTTCTTCTTAAAAACACTTCCCTCCTGAACCTTATTCAATCCTTTCACATATTTAAAGGTCTCAATCATGTCCCCCCTCTCCCTTCTTTCCTCCAGACTGTACAAATTAAGTTCTTTAAGTCTCTCCTGATAAGTTTTAAGTTTAAGTCCTTCCACCATTTTCGTTACCCGCCTTTGGACACGTTCTATTTGAATAATGTCTTTTTGCAGGTAAGGTCTCCAGAACTGCACACAGTATTCTAGCTGTGGCCTTACCAGGGCTCTATACAGCGGCATCACAACCTCCCTCTTCCTACTGGTGATGCCTCGAGCTATGCCGAGCATCCTGCTTGCTTTTCCCACTGCCTGGCTACACTGTGCACTCATCTTGCAGCTATCAGTAATCGGTACCCCTAAATCTCTCTCCTCTGAGATCCTGGCTAACACAGTGCTGCCCATACGGTACTCAGAGCAGGGATTCCTTCTACCCAAGTGCATGATTTTACATTTAGAGACATTAAACTCTAGTTTCCACAGTTTTGACCATCTATCCAGTAAAGCTAAATCATTTTCCATGTTGCAGACACCTCCTGGAATATCCACCCTATTACTAACCTTTGTATCATCAGCAAACAGACAAACTTTTCCTACCAAGCCTTCTCCTATGTCACTTACAAATATATTAAAAAGAATGGGGCCCAGGACAGAGCCTTGCGGCACACCACTTGTAACTCGCCTTTGTTCAGATTGCACACCATTTACAACAACGCTCTGATACCGATCCCTCAGCCAACTGGAAATCCACTGAACTATCCAGGGATTGAGTTCTACCTTCAATAACTTATCTATGAGCTCCTTATGTGGTACAGTGTCAAAGGCTTTGCTAAAATCCAGATAGGCGATATCCACAGCACCACCTTCTTCTAACACTTTAGTGACATTGTCAAAGAAATCAATAAGATTGGTCTGACATGATCTGCCCTCAGTAAAGCCGTGCTGTTTTGGGTCCAATAGGTCATTAATTTTTAGATGGGAAATTATCTGTTTTTTTAAGAGTG
Source organism: Gastrophryne carolinensis (assembly GCA_027917425.1). Lineage (NCBI taxonomy): Eukaryota > Metazoa > Chordata > Amphibia > Anura > Microhylidae > Gastrophryne > Gastrophryne carolinensis. The sequence continues at coordinate 202,170,243 of CM051237.1, forward strand.
TTTCCATTAATTTGACCACTATAGATGTTAAACTAACTGGCCTGTAATTACTGGCTTCTCTACTCCCCTTTTTATGGATTGGTACGACACTGGCCATTCCCCAATCATCTGGAACCTCACCAGTTGAAAGGGAATGGTTAAGTAAATCAGTCAGAGGGGCTGCAATCACAAACCTAAGTTCCCTTAGAACTCTGGGGTGGATTCCATCTGGACCCATCGCCTTACTTACCTTTAGATGTGCCAGCTCGGATAGGACATCAGCCTCCAGAAACTCCGGAGCTGTGCCCTCCCAGCGGGATGCTGTGCTATGGCCATGTAAATTAATTTTTCTGTGCAGCAGTCTGAATTGCCCTGGGAAGTAATGCATGAGCACATTTTTTTTGTTATTGTTGACTCTGCCAAATTAAAACACAACTAGGGAAATTGTATGTTTTGGTCTGGTTTAAGAGTGGATGTCTAGTTTTATGCAAAGCCTCTTTCACACCTAAGCTATTGCGCTTGCTGTTTCTTGGTTATGTGGAAACTGGATTTCCGCTTTAAATAAAAGCAACCACCTTAAAGTGGACCAACAGTAAAAAAATAAATCTAAAAAGAGGTTAATCTAATCCCCCTTTGACACTCTCTTTTCCCTGTACATTAAAACATTTTCAGAAATGCAAAGCAACTCTTACCATGTATTGAAGTTTTTTGATAGGCGTCGCCATCTTATTGGTTCCAGGACTGCCTTGGGGTCGCAGCACATCAGCCTCAAGAGCGGGGGCAAGTGCTCCACTATTGTACCGGCTTCTAAAATAAGGGTGTGTGTGTTGGTGTTTTGGTAACAGCAGACATATGGGGGGAGGGGGGGGGGGGGGTTTGCAGCCCTGAGCATGCAGAACTGGCTCAGTGTGTGTAGGGAAGCCCCGAACCCTCCCGTCACCGGCTCCCTCGACCAGAGGCATGCTCTCCATTCAGCTTTGCAGCAATTAGACGGCAGCCTGTGTATGTGTAAAGGAAAGGTGCATTTACAATCGATTTAAGGGGATACACACAGCGGGGCATCCTGAATTGGGGTGCTCCATACAAGCGGAATAAGGAGTGAAAATCACAGGTTTTGTTCCTCTATAAAAGCAGAACAAATAAAGGGAGCACGGAGCAAGGTTTTGTTCCTCTATAAAAGTGGAACAAAATACAGGGAGCACGGAGCAAACTGGGGATAGTCTAAATCTTGGGTTTTGTTCCGCTCTAGAGGGGACCAACACCCTCCACGCCGTAAGTGTTGGTTGCCTCCGCTAAATGACAGTCTGGGGGAGGCAATCCAGAATGCTGGAGCCCCCCCCACATAACCCCCCAGAATGACCATAAATCTCACCTTTCCCTCGGCCCAGTGACCAGAATCCAGCACCGCATTTGGCCATCAGCACTCACGTAGGCAGTGACGCTCCGGGCACCAAATGTCTTGCCTACGTTAACACCGGGTGGGCAATTGCGTTGCTGGACCGAGGGAAAAGTGAGATTCACTGGCGTTCTGGGGGGTTATGTGCGTGGTGAGGCTCCAGCATTCTGGATGGCGGTGTATGTACGGCTGCTGTGAGGAATGGAGGGTGTAAATGTGACTGCAGGGGGATAATGAGGGGTGTATATGGCTATGGAGGGAATTGTGAGGTGTATGTGTGGCTGAGGGGGGGGGGGCAGCTGATGTGACCTGCTAGGACCGGTTCTGGGGAAGGATAGGGGAATAAGCAGAGTAGGGGGGGGAGGGTGAGGGTATAATGGGATGGGTGTAAGTGTAGCTACTGGGGGGATCAGGGGGTGTATGTGTGGTTGGTGGAGGAACCAGGGGGTATGAGTGACTGTTTGGGAGGGGTTAATGGTGTAAGTGTGGTTTCTGGGGGGATCGGAGGATGTAAGCGTAGCTGTGGTTGCGGGGGGGGAGGGATTTAAGTGTGGCTGCTGGGGGGGATCAGGGGGTGTAAGTGTGCTTGCTGGGGGGATCGGAGGATGTAAGCGTAGCTGTGGTTGCGGGGGGGGGGATTTAAGTGTGGCTGCTGGGGGGGATCAGGGGGTGTAAGTGTGGCTGCTGGGGGGGGATCAGGGGGTGTAAGTGTGGCTGCTGGGGGGGGGAGCAGATAAGGGGATGTAAATGTGGTTGCTGGGGGGGTGGAGGGGGGTCAAAGTTGGCTACTGTAAGTGCGGTGGCCGGGGCGTGGGTCGGTCAATGTAAGTGTGGTTGCTGAGGGAGCAGTGATAGCAGAGAATAGTGATGGTAGTGAGGACCTGCAAAAGAGACCGGCAGACCCATCAGCAAAGGTGGCAGAAAGTGCCAATCTGAAAGACTCTTAGGAGTTTTAATTCAGGCTAAGAGTGCTGTATAATGGGTACAGGAAATAGATCTACACTTTCCTGCCCCCAATGGACAGATCTCCACTGGGAAACTGGGTTAATATATTCTAAGTATACAGCACGTCCTGTTCCAGAATATTCCTTACACATGGGTAATACATCCACAAGATGGCGCTGGACTGCAGAAAACGTCTTGTGGCTCCTCCTGGCCCTATATAAGTCAGGGACCTCCCACAAATTCCCCAGTTTTCATCTGCAGTCTGGACTGCGAAGATAGAAGATGGCTCTTTATATACGCAGGCGAACTGGGCTTACCAGCCTGCGGCCCTGCAGGACTATTTCCACCCATTCAGGACCCACTGCCTCCCAGCCTTGGCTGACTGGTTCGGGTGAAGGTAGGATAGCACCGGGTCAGGTGCTTGAGGAGCGCTGCTCCGACCGCAGTCCCTGCTTTGACATGGGTAGGCGGTATAGGCCTGTGGTGAGCCTTGTGGGATGCCCCCTCCCGCTTCCGGGGTTCCCCCTTAATCCCTATCCCCCTTAGGTGTCTGCCCCCTCCTCTCCTTTTTATTTCACTTTGGGCGTTATGTGACTGCTGCTCTCTTGCCTTGCTCTCCCTGGGGAGATCTCAGGGAGGGGGGGGGGGGTTGTGTGTGTGCGGTATGTCAAGCGGCCTGAGTTGCTTACTTTACTTGTGCTTAATGTGTTTTACTGTTAGCCACGCACTTGTACAGCGCTCCGCGGATGGCGGAGACATTACCTCAGGTGCTGCCGTGCCGTCATTGGACGGTGGGATCACGTGGGCGCGTTTCGCGCTCTTGGGGGGGCGCTCTCTGCGGATGACGTTTTCCGCATCACTTCTCTCCTAGGGTCCCAAGCCAAAATCCTCACCCAAGCCCCCTCAGGCATGAAGGGGCGCCCTCACCCATCCAGGTGGGGGGACGGATCCAACTCTTTGCTCACGTCTGGAGGCTTCACATCTCAGACTGGTGGATTCAGGAGGTAGTGTCCTCCAGTTACAAGATAGAGTTTGCAGCCTGCCCCCCCCCCTCCCAAGATTCATCAAATCCCGGATGGCTCAAAACCACGTCAGCTCAGGGTCTGTGCCTTGCTGTCTAAAACCTTCTGGAGTTGGGGGTCATCTGCCAGGTGCCTTTGAGGGAAAGGGGCAGAGGCTACTATTCCAATCTTTTCACTGTTCCCAAAAAAGACAGGTCCATCTGACCTATCCTGGATTTAAAGTGCCTCAACAAATTTGTCAGATTCAAACACTTTCACATGGAGACTCTGCGCTCACCTGTCAATTCACTACGCCCGGGGCGACTTCATGACCTCTGTAGACATCAAGGACGCTTACCTTCATGTACCAATCTTTCCAGGTCATCAGAGATTATTCAGATTCGCTCTGGAGGATCAGCACTACCAATTTGTGGCCTTGCCCTTCGGTATCACCTCGCTCCCAGGGTATTCACCAAGGTGCTGGTGGGCGTAATGGCTCAGCTGAGATCTCAGGGCATTCGCATCCTTCCTTACTTGGATGACATTCTCATCACGTCTCAGTCCCTCCAGCAGGCCGAGAGGGATACCCAGCTGGTGGTGTCCACACTGGAGTCCTTCGGCTGGGTGATCAACCACCCCAAGTCTTTCCTGTCACCGTCAATGGTGAGGTCCTTTCTGGGCATGACTCTGGATACATCTCAGGTCAAGATTTTTCTCCCTCAGCAGAAGGTGGAGAGTCTTCCGGCCCAAGCCAGGCTCCTTATGTCTTGCCCTCATCCCTCCATCTGGCAGGGAATGCAGCTGGTGGGTCTGATGGTGTCTTGCTTTGAGGAGGTTCCATACGTGTCAGTATGGGATCGGGACCCTCGTCCCTGGATCAGGTGTTGGTTCTGTCACCTCTGGCCAGACGGTCTCTCTGGTGGTGGCTGGACTCAAGAAACCTGTTGGTGGGCAGATCCTTTCTGGTCTTGTGCTGGGAGACAGTCACCACAGATGCCAGTCTGACAGGTTGGGGGGCTTCTGGAAATCCCTGAAATTCCAGGGTCAGTGGGGCCCTCAGGAGCCCACACCCTTATCAACATTCTGGAATCGAGGGCAATAAGGTTGGCTCTCGCCCAATTGACACCACACCTTCGGGGTCGGGTGGCTCAGGTCCGCTCAGACAACCTGACGGCGATTGCCTACATCAGTCATCAGGGAGGGACCCAGAGCAAGAGGGCCCTCAAGGAAGTGTCCCTGATACTGTCTTGGGTGGAGGAGAATGTTCCCTGCATCTCTTTAAAGGCAAGCACTTTAATGAGTTAAGTTTGTAGTGCGCAGGCGCACCTCAGCTGCATCTCAGCTGTGTACATCCCGGGGGTGGAGAATCTGGAGGCAGACTCCCTCAGCAGGGGGACTTCTCGTCTGGGAGAATGGTCCCTCAGCAGCAAGGTGTTTCACTCGCTGTGCCATCGCTGGGGTCAGCCAGATGTGGATCTGTTTGCGTCCCGTCACAATCACAAGCTTTCAGTCTTTAGCCTCGATTCAGAGAGACACAAAAAAACTTCAGTTTTCGTGCCGATCTGTTTTTTTTTTTGTGAAATGTTTCCGTTCTCGTATGAGCGTACGAGCGATTCTATGCATGCATTGAAAACCTTCTGTAAAGTTTCCGTCCGTTCGTACGGCAGATTACGAATTACGAGGATGTCATTTTCCATCCAGACTTTTCCGTTTCATTTCCACATGTTACAACGTAGGCTTTCGATTTTGCCCTTTTCCCATCGTATCCTCCAACGAATCCTTTACGTTTCCCGATAGATTCTGTTTCCATTTTACAAAAAATAATCGTCCAGACGGAATCCTTACGATCTTGCGCCTGCGCACTACAAACTTAACTCATTAAAGTGCTTGCCTACATATTTGCCGCCCTCACTTCTACTACAATGTTTAGCTAAATCACTTAGCACTATCCTCCATCTTCCCTTTTGGAACCTTAAAGCTCACCCAAACCACTTCTCGGTCATGTGAATATTCATCTTTAAATATTTCTGGGCCCATTAGTTTTGTGTTAATGTATTTTGTAAATGAAATGACACTGTAACATTTTTTTTGGGATGCCATCATAAAATATAAAATGTATCAACATTTTGTAAATTTTACATTTTTACAACTATAAAAAACAAAATGCATAGCAATGGCAGGCCACAGAACATTATTCTTCATCTGTGGTCCCCAACGAGTTGCGCAGCTCCTGCATCTCGCCCACCAACTGAAGGACCCTGACACTCAGTTGTGCCACTCTGGCACGTGTGGTCCCTGTTAAAAAACGTAAATTAAAATATTGGTATAACCTTGTTGGGGTCATACTGCAGTGCCCCCCCCCCCCCCCCCGTATGGTCCAAACACCTAAATCTGGACTTCTAAAGCCAGAGGGCCCTCACCACCACGGCCCGGGTTTTGCATAGTGCCCGATTACAGAACCCCTGGCCCGCATTCTGCAGGCAAAGAACGGGCATCAGGAGCAAGGGCGAGTGGCACATCTTGCAGTTCCTGCAACCAAATATAAAATAATTACACAAAGCAAAGGTAACCAACTAAAACAATAACTCCTACAACACATTAAGATTCAAGTTCAACAATCCAAATATAATTCACAAAGGACATAAGTCTAAAAAAATATAGCAATTATATGGATTTGTGGAAAAATAAATGTTTACATGCTAAGGACTAATTTAGGTCAGCATTAAAATGCATCTATAAGGCATACATGAAATGTATTGATTCAGGTATGCATTGCTATACAATTTATGGCCTCGGCCATGCTGATACATGCAATGCCTTGGTGCTAAAGGCGTGCAGACTCCTCCACATAGCCGCAAAACATGTTCAACAATAGCAATCCGAGCCCTCAAAGGTCCCCTAAGTGGATCGGAAATTAAACTGATTTTTTAGGGTGGTTATCCGTCGGAAATCAGCTCTCTGAATCAGACAGAAATCATCCCAACAACGGAAGTTATCTGTACGAACGGAAAATTTCCGATTTTGTTTGGAAATGTTCCAATTTGCTTCCGTTCATCGAAAGAGCATATACACATTTTCCCGAACGTTCGTGGGAGTAGAAAATGGACAAAAAAACACCCACCAAAACTTTCACATACAGCTACAGAAGTCCGGACGAATGTGTCTCTGAATCGAGGCTCTTGTCTCTCTGTCCCAGGATCCTCTGGCATTGGCCATGGATGCACTAGCAATGTCTTGGAAGAGCTTTCAGCTTCTCTATGCGTTCCCTCCTTTTCCTCTGCTGGGCAAGGTGTTGCGCAAGATTGCCCAGGAAAAGGTGCCAACCATTCTGGTGGCCCCCTGTTGGCCGAGAAGGGTGTGGTTCGCAGACGTCGTGCAGTTGGCAGTATATCGGTATGCTCTGCCCAAGGATCCAGACCTGCTCACGCAGGGGCAGCTACGCCATACCAATTTTGCAAATGCTGGCTTTAACGGCCTGGCTGCTGAAACCTCCATCTTGATGGAAAAGGGGCTGCCTTCTCTGTTGTTAATACCATGATTCGAGCTAGGAAGAAGTCCTCGTCATCCATTTACTATAGGGTATGGCATGCTTACATTGACTGGTGTGAGTCTAAGTCGCTTCCCTGTCGGGTGTTTTCTATCCCTAGGATTCTGGAATTCCTGCAACATGGTTTGGAGCTGGGTCTTCAACTTAGTACCCTCAAAGGTCATGTTTCTGCTTTGGCTATTTTCTTCCAAAGATCCTTTGCTCACCATCGTGGTAAAGACCTTCTTCCAGGGGGTTACTCACGTGCGTCCTCCACGTAAGCCTATGTTACCAGTCTGGGATTTGAACTTGGTCTTATCTGCCTTGCAGGGGGTCTCCCTTTGAGTCTTTGCGTGAGGCCCCTTTGTCCATTTTGACTTTTAAGGTAGTCTTTTTGGTGGCTATCACGTCTGTTAGGCGTGTTTCTGAGTTGGCGGCGCTTTCCATCAAGCCCCCTTATTTTGCGAGACACCAGGACAAGGTAGTGTTTCGCTTTAAGCCAGATTTTCTACCTAAAGTTGTATCTGCCTTTCATCTCAATCAGGACATTGTTTTGCCTTCTCTGTGCCCTAATCCTAGTAACCCTAAGGAGCGGGTTTTACACTCTCTAGATGTGGTCAGGACTCTGAAGTTCTATTTGGTGGCCACTGAATCCTTCAGGAAGACTGATGCTCTTTTTGTGCTCCCGTCTGGACCTAAGAAGGGTCTGGTGCCAGCTAAGTCCACTATCAGCAAGTGGATCCGTCAGGCTGTGGTACAGGCCTATTCTACTAAGGGGAAGGAGCCTCCCTTCCGCATTACTGCTCACTCTACTTGTGCTATTGGTGCCTCTTGGGCTTTTCAGCACCAAGCTTCTGTTGAACAAGTTTGCAAGGCCGCTACTTGGTCTTCTGTTCATACTTTTTTAAAGTTTTACAAGGTTGATGTTAGGCCCTCAGCTGATGCTGCTTTTGGCCGCAAGGTTCTGCAGGCAGCAGTGGTTTAATCTGTCTGCTGTTTCTTTTGGGGATCCCACCCTACCTTACAGACACTGCTATTGGATGTCCCATGTGTAAGGAATATTCTGGAACAGGACGTGCTGTATACTTAGAATAATACAATTCTGTGATTACTCACCTGTAGAATTGGTATTATATGTATACAGCACGTCCTGTTCCATCCCGCCCTTGTTATCATTATTCTTAGTTACCTCTGTATGGTAATTGTGTTCATTTTTGAATTCTTGTTACTATTGTTCTCCCGGCTTCTTGTTAACTGCTTGTCAATACTGGGGAATTTGTGGGAGGTCCCTGACTTATATAGGGCCGGGAGGAGCCACAAGACGTTTTCTGCAGTCCAGCGCCATCTTGTGGATGTATTACCCATGTGTAAGGAATATTCTGGACCAGGACGTGTTGTATACATATAATACCAATTCTACAGGTGAGTAATCACAGAATTTCTCTTATTCAGGGCTCATTGATGGTGGGGGTTATATTAGGTTATCTTAGTGTTTCTGTGGACCAGGACCGGAGTTGCCCTTAGACCCTCGAGCCAGTGGGTTGAGTCTTGGGTTCTGGACAGTAGTATGTGTGCCCGCCTCCAAGGTGGGGACAGCGGAGCCTCAAACTCCTCCGTCTGCTTCTCCAGTGAACTCCTCCATCTGCTTCTCCAGTGAGCAATTCCAGCCACGTTGTTGTTGCTGCTCTGCTGGCACCTACCTCTCTGCAGCCGCAGCTGCAGATAAAAACCTATGTTACAATTGCGGTAATTATGTTTTAGTACTGTACAATGTGATGTGGAAAAATGTCAATTTTCTTGTGAAAAACAATTCTCTGGAAACTAACAAAACCCTTACCAGCCAACAACCAACTAGAAACTCTTATACATTATACACATCACACTGCAAACCAAACAATAATGAATACACACTGGAATAATAAACTATATACAATTATACAAGGCTTCGCAACAAGGAGAGAGTGCATGGGTACCTGAATGAGGAAAGGAAAATGGAAACCGTAGGATCACTTGATGGCCTGGATAGTAAGATGGCAAAAGGGAAAGAAACTGGAGGCCTTGGATGATGGCTGGAGCAGGAAATAGCAGGATAAGCCAGAGGACTAGAATGACAACAGGAACAGGCTGGATATGAATCATACAGGAGATAGAACGGCAGGACTGGAAGCAATAGAGGAAAATCTAATACCGGAGCACCACTTCTTCTCTGCAGAGACTATATAAGGATCACTAATTGTTTTCATCTGCAGCCAATAACCCCGGAGGTAGGAGCCAGCAGAGCCACCACCCCCATGCGGGTGTTGGTCCCCTCCGCTATAAGACAGGCTGGGGGTGCTTTCAGAATGCAGCAACCCCCCCCGCCCGATCCTCCGGATGTGATTGGCTGCTGGCACTGAGGTGGACGGGGCTTTCTGGCCGCTGGAATATCACTACCCACATGAGCTCCAGCGGCCAATTGTGGCGCTGTATTCCCGGTGGATAATCAATGCTAAGGTTAGAATTACGGTTGTTCTGGGGGGGGGGGGGTTCCAGCTGTTCTAGAGCGGTGGAGACTTAAACCAAATATAAAGGGCAGACAGTGCCACCAACAGAGGGGCAAGGGGTAATGCAGCCATGAACCCAGCCTCTTACTTTGATTCTGCAGCTGTTTCCTGGATGCCAGATTTGCCGGCTATCAATGCATCCCTCTGATAAACCAGGACTCTCCCTGGCCAATGGGTCATTGCTAAAAGGAGGCCCAGTGATGACCAGGACAGTCCCTCTCCTAACGATGTCGAACAACCAGCAAAAGGAGTGACTGCGTTTTTATGTACTTTCAACGCCACAATTCCCAGTCATTCTTTGTATCTGGCTACAGCATCACAACTATAGTGACTGAGGGTTTAGAGCCATTTGATTGTGGTCATCCTATCGCAGGGCCAATTGCCTTCTGTCCTTGCCATCTGTTGCAAGAAGATCTGGAGAAGACTCCCTTGTCCTGTCAGGACTATGCCAACATCTTTGATTAAAAAAGGGGTCAAAAGTTTTGCCCCTATGACTCCAATAGATCTGCTTCCTCAGGCCGGCTTTTTGTATTTTCAGGTTTATCTGCTCCTCTGCCCGGGGTTGGCGACCTTATAGGAATATATTGACAGCAACCTTGCCAAGGGGTTTACTTAACACGCATCTTCTCCAGCCGATGCGGGGATCTTTTTATGTGTAGAAGTAGAAAGCACTCTTCATCCCTGCGTTGATTCATGGGACCTAAATAAAAGCACATTCAGCACCAGGTACGGTCACTACGGATACCTATGCATAGCTTTCCCCCTCCCCAAATTAGATGATCTCTGCAAACAGCGTGTGAGTTCATGAGTACCCAAAATTATTGGAGAGTCCTCCCGTTCTGGTCACTCTGTAGGGCAGTGTCTTCTGGACGCCATTTAGGGCTGCCATGGACTGAGAGACACAGAAATGTTTTACCCTGGAGGTAAAAAAACGTAATCAGCTACAATGATACGGTCTGAAGATCAAGAACAATATAGAATACTTCAGAATAACTCACTGACAAAATAATTACTTGTGTACTGTCTTTTCTATTTTTTTTTGTTATAGCATTATTTTGTACTGTATTTCCTGCTTAACACAGCAAAAAACATCCCTTGTATGTAGGCTCATATATACTTGGCGAAATAAGCTTGAATTTGAGCTGGGGTATTCAGTCTGTGCAACGTCTGTGACCTTTCAGCACGTGGTAAAATATATATTCCCGGGATCTCCTAGATATATTTGTTGTGGTCTACCTGGAAGACATCTTGAATCTTCCACCATGAGGAACATGGGACATGTCCAGAAAGTCCTCTCCCAGTTGCAGGATCACTATCTTTATCTATTCTTTGTCTGATTCCTTGGCTTCTTCATTTCTGAGAAAGGCAACACCATGGATTCTGAGATGGCTGCTTCTGTTCTTGATTCACATAGCCCCACTTCCCATTATGAGGTTCAGCATTTTATTGGCCTTTCCAACTTCAACAGGGGCTTTTCTTGGATATTATGACCACTAACCTCAAAAAGATATAGCAATGTTTTGCCTGGACCAAGGAAGCTTAGATTGCTTTTGGCTCACTTAATCACCAGCTCATCTCAGCTCCCATCCTGGCACATCCTGATCCAGCTCTGCCCATTGTTCTGGAAGCTTATGCTTTAGCAATTGCAGTGGAAGCAATTTTGCCCCCAAGTTTTGGAGGGAAAGAAGCACTCCCCTCTCCTTTGTTACCTTTTTTTTCCAAGAAACGGAACTTCTCTCAATTAAAATGTTACCGAAGGAATGAAAATATATCTTGGAAGGTGCCAAGCATCCATTCCTCATCCTGACTGACCACCACAACCTAGAGTATCTTCTACCTGTCCACAGCAGACTTGTTAGTCACTGTTTTTATGGTTTATTTCCCATGTCCCCTTTAGACCTGAGAGTAAGAACAGCAAACCCAATGCTCATATATCTCATATCCACCTGGAGAATCTGGCTTTTGTGTCAGCGGTATCTTTTGTTCATAGAATCGAATCAGATTTACAAGGGAGTCAACAGCCTTGCTGGCTTTAAGAGAACGATTTTAGGCGGTTTCTAAAGTCTTAGCCCAGAACCACAGTCACCCTTTTGCAGGTAACTTCTGAGGAACAGAAAACATTTGAATTGATCCAGTGACACTTCTGGTGGCCAGCTCTTAAGCATGATTTTTCTCCTGTATGTCCACAGCTGTGGATTCTGTGCATGGAATTAGTCCTCCCGTTCCCATCCAACCAGTCTCCCACTGGAATAGCATATTGATGGTTTCAATCACCACCTTCTGATGGCCCCAGCATCATCTTTGTTATTTCTGACTGGTTCACAAAGATGGCCCACTTTATCCCTTTGATGGCACTTCTATCTGCTTCTCAGTTGGCCGCCATCTTCACTCAGGAGTTCATATGCAAGCCCATTTCCACCCGCTTCCTACCCTCCTGCCTCCCAGCCACGGCTGTCGGATCGGGTGACGGTAGGGGAGCACCTGGGTCGGGTGCTCGGTGAGCGTTGCTCCAGGCCGCAGACCCTATACACCAAAGGATAGCCGGCCATAGGCTTTTTATGGTGAGCCTGCTGAGGGATGGAAGAACCCCACTGCTGACTGTTTAGTGTAGGGGGTGAGTTGTGTTTACTTAGGGATTGTTATGTGCTTTGCCAGTCCTTTCCCTTTCCTCTTACGCCTCCCTCTCTCCCCTCTGGTCCCTCTGAGCCGGTGCGGTTCCTGCTGCTGCCTGCCCTTTCCTCTGCTCCCCCTCTCCCCAGCGTGGCGTTGTCGGGGGGGGGTGGCGGCGGGTGACGGCGTGCGCCCGTTGCTGCTCCTCACCACGGGTGGGCTGTGCTCCGCGACAGGAGGCACTGTTATTCTGTGGAGGGTGAGTGTCCCTGTCATGGCGCTGGGCACCTTGGCACGTGGTGCGGGCGGTTTTCGCGCTCTTCGTGGGGGCTGCTCCGCGGGATGGCGCGTATCACGTCATCCTCCCGCGGCCCGCCCCTCGAGGTGCTCTGCTGCGGCGCCATCCTTCTGGCACGCTGCGTTGGGGGAGAAGTGAGCTCCTGCAGACCCCTTACGCGTGGTGTGCTAAGGCGGTTGACACCTGCCCTCCCCAGGCTCTCTGCGAATCCTTAGCCTGTGCTGCTTGTGCGTGCTGTGCTTGCCTGCGCTCTTGGTCCGTGAGTCCTTCCATGGGGGTACTTTGTCGGGGCATGTGCTGCGGGATACTCCTGGTGTTTTTATGATTATGTCTTACAGGCCCTTTGGGGCAGGCTTGGCTGTATGTTATGTGCAGGGACATCCCCTTTGAGTGGTGGCGGCGCGGTTTGTGTTCCGTGCGCCCAAAGCATTATTGCAGATCAGGCTGGAATGAGTGCTTCTCTTTCCAGTTCTGCGCTCCCCACGGCGTCCCCTACTCCCCCGTGCCTACATTTAGCCCCCAGTGAGGGGGAAGCTAGCAGGGGGTCGCAGTCTGATCTGGCACTGCAAAGCCAGCATTGAGCAGCAGTTGGCCCGACCGGCAGCGGGCAAGACCTCTAGCAAGAAGCGACACCTTGACGCTGCGTTGTCCCTATTTGCCGAGGAGGATGAGGACCTTGATGTGTATGGCGGCCGTGACTCCCCGGAGGAGGGGGAGCTTTTCCGTGACTCGGACTCCTCTGGGGATCGTTAGGACGGTTACGATAGTGACCTAGGGTCCTACTCTGATGAAGATAACTGGCTCCCGGATGATACCAATTGCCTCTTGTCAGTGGTTTTCGATACATTACACATCGCCTCCCCCTAAGGCGGCTGTCACGATACTGGTGAATACTGCTGGAGTCCAAGGGCAGAGACTAGGCCAAAGCGCAGAAGGTCAAAGTCCAAACAGGGAAGCAGATCAAAGCGGAGTCAAAGTCCAATCCGGGTCAGCAACAGGGAAGCAGATCAAAGCAGAGTCAAAGTCCAATCCGGCTCAGCAACAGGGAAGCAGATCAAAGCGGAATCAAAGTCCAATCCGAGTCAGCAACAGGGAAGCAGATCAATGCAGAGTCAAAGTCCAATCCGGGTCAGCAGCAGGGAAGCAGATCAATGCAGAGTCAAAGTCCAATCCGGGTCAGCAGGTAGCAAGGATTTGCAGGGTAAACCGCAAGAGGAGGAACAAACCGGAGAGTAAGTTCCAGGCTAGAGAACTGCACAAGCAGGAAGTCAAACACAATACTCAAGCACTGAGCAACAGGCCTGAGAGGTTTATATATATGACAGGAAGTAAGATGGCACCCAGCTGAGACACAATCCGCCATCTTAACTAAGGGAAAACTTAAGGGAAACAGTCCAACTAGACAGACGTAACAAGGCTATTCCTGACAGCGGCGAAGAGGAAGCAGGGCGAGCTCTTCCGCCCTGGCAAGCAACGCTTGGAGTTCCCGGAACAGGGCCATTTCTCAAATATGGTTCTGAAGGAGTGGGAACGTCCTAATAGGTTAATCTCGGTGCCCAAGGGGTTGGATAGAAGGTATCCTTTTTCGGCAGATTTGGTTAAGCGTTGGTCGTGTCCTCCTGAGGTGTAGCTCCCCCGACACTACCACGCTGCGTGATAGCGCGGACCGGCGTATGGATCAGTTGGCTTGTCATGCCTTTACCTTTGTGGAGGCCGGTTTGCGCCCGGTCTGCGCCGCGGCCATTGTGGCTATCGCCATTAAAAAGAAGGTCAGACGTCTTGCTGAGGCAGCCCGGTCTGGTAATAATAGGGAGTATTATAAGGACTTCTTGATTTGCTCTGATTTTATTGCGTTTGTGTTGGCTGCCATGGACGATGCCGTCCGGCTTGGCGGTAGTGCCTCGGCCCTGTTGGTGGCTATGCGTTGGTCAGTTTGGTTGCGTCAGTGGGCTGCTGATGCTGCCGCTAAGAAGGCTCTCACTGGGCTTCCTTTCACGGGTCTCTGTCTTTTTGGTGAGCGTCTGAATGTTCTGGCCAAGGATGGTAGGCTCCCCCAGCGTAGAAAGCAGGCTCGACCCTTTTGGGGCTCCTCCTCCTTTCGTCCTTCCCGGGGAGGTCGTGGCCCCCCTTTCTCAGGTAGTCGCAGAGACTCTTGGGGCCGAGGCAGATCCCGCGGTTACCCCGGTCTCTCCTGGGGGACCAAGCCCAAACCTTCTCCCAAGGCCCCTCAGGCATGAAGAGGCGCCCTCACCCAGCCGGGTGGGGTGACGGCTTCGGCTTTATGCTCACGTCTGGAGGCTTCGCGTCTTAGACCGGTGGATTCAGGAGGTGGTGTCCTCCGGTTACAAGATAGTGTTTGCAGCCTGACCGCACCCAAGATTCCTCCGATCCCGGATGTCCCAAAACCCTGTGTCGGCTCAGGGACTGCGTCTGGCCGTCCAACGTCTTCTGGCGTCAGGAGTCATTTGTCAGGTACCTCTTCGGGAACAGGGTCGGGGGTACTACTCCAACCTGTTCACGGTGCCCAAGAAGGACGGCTCCCTGACGCCCATCCTGGACTTAAAGGGTCTCAACAAGTTTCTCAGGTTTAAGCACTTTCGTATGGAGACATTACGCTCGGCCGTAAGTTCTCCGGCCGGGTGACTTCATGACCACGGTGGACATCAAGGATGCCTATCTTCATGTGCCAATCTTCCCAGGTCACCAGAGGTTCCTGAGGTCCGCTCTGGGGGATCAACACTACCAGTTTGTGGCTTTGCTGTTCGGTATCACCTCGGCTCCTCGGGTTTTCACCAAGGTGCTAGCTGGTGTCATGGTTGTCCTGAGCAATCAGGGCATTCGCATCCTTCCTTACCTGGACGACATTCTGATTGCTGCTCAGTCTCTTCATCAGTCCGAGAGGGATACTCAGGTGGTGACGTCCACTCTCGAGTCCTTCGACTGGGTGATCAACTATCCCAAGTCTTCACTATCTCCGTCTTTGGCGAGGTCCTTCCTGGGCATGACGCTGGATACTTCTCAGGTCAAGGTATTCCTCCCTCAGCAGAAGGTGGGGGAATTCAGATGCAGGTGCGGGCTCTTCTGTCGTGTCCTCACCCCTCTATTCGGCAGGGGATGCAGTTGGTGGGCCTAATGGTGTCTTGCTTTGAGGCGGTTCCCTTGCTCAGTTCCACATGAGACCTCTTCAGTTGCATCTCTTGTCGGTTTGGGATCGGAATCAGGAGTCCCTGGATCAGGAGTTTGCTCTGTCCCCTCCGGTCAGGCAGTCTCTCTCCTGGTGGCTGGACTCGAGGAATCTTCTAGTGGGCAGGTCCTTTCTGCCTCCGCGCTGAGAGATTGTCGCCACGTATGCCAGTCTGACCGGCTGGGGAGGAGTTTGTCAGTCTCCGAAGTTCCAGGGTCAGTGGGGTCCTCAGGAGGCCCACGCGCCCATCAATATCCTAGAGCTGCGGGCGATCAGGTTGGTTCTCTCCCAGTTGACCCCCCACCTTCGGGGTCATGCTGTACAGGTCCGCTCGGACAATCAGACGGCGGTTGCCTACATCAATCATCAGGGAGGGACTCGGAGCAAGCGAGCCCTCAAGGAAGTGTCTCTGATCTTGTCTTGGGCGGAAGAAACTGTTCCCTGCATCTCGGCAGTTTACATCCCAGGGGTGGAGAATCAGGAGGCAGACTCCCTGAGCCGGAAGCCTGGGGGAATGGTTCCTCAGCATCAAGATCTTTCACGACCTGTGTCACCGCTGGGGTCAGCCGGACGTGGACCTGTTTGTATCACGTCACAATCACAAGCTTCCAAGATTTGTCTCCCTGTCAAAGGACCCTCTGGCCTTCGCCACGGACGCGCTTGCAATTCCTTGGATGGAGTTTAGGCTCCTCTATGTATTTCCTCCCTTTCCTCTGCTGGGTCGGGTGCTGCGCAAGGAGGGGGTACCAGCCATTCTGGTGGCCCCCCGCTGGCCGAGGAGGGTATGTTTCGTGGACGTCTTACATATGGCAGTAGATCGGTTCGTCCTGCCCGACGATCCAGAGCTTCTCACGCAGGGACAGCTGCGCCATCCCAATTTACAAACGCTGGCTTTAACAGCTTGGCTGCTGAAACCTCTATCTTGATGGGCAAGGGTTTGTCGGCCTCTGTTGTCGATACCTTGATTCAGGCTCAGAAGAAATCCTCGTATTTTATCTACTACAGGGTCTGGCATGCTTACATTGCTTGGTGCGAGTCCAACTCTCTTTTTTGTTGGGAATTTTCCATTCCCAGGATTCTGGAGTTTTTACAGCATGGTCTGGATTCGGGCCTTCAACTTAGTACTCTCAAGGGACAGGTTTCGGCTCTGGCAATTTTTTTCCAAAGATTCTTTGCCAATCACAGGCTTGTTAAGACCTTCTTCCAGGGAGTTACTCATGTGCGTCCGCCGCGTAAGCCTCTGATACCGGTTTGGGACTTAAACTTGGTGTTGTCTGCTCTACAGGGTCCTCCTTTTGAGCCCTTGTGCAGTGCTGCGTTGTCCATAATGACTGGCTTTCCATTAAACCTCCTTATTTTGAGCGGCATCAGGATAAGGTGGTGTTCCATCTTAACCCGAAATTTTTGCCCAAGGTTGTATCTGCCTTTCATCTCAATGAGGACATTGTCTTACCTTCCTATTGTCCTGCCCCTGCTAATTCCAAGGAACGGAACCTTCATTCTCTTGATGTGGTCAGGGCGTTCAAGTATTATTTGGTCACCACTGACCCCTTTCGGAAGTCTGATTCTCTTTTTGTTCTTCCTACCGGACCTAGGAAGGGCTTGCCTCCAGCCAAATCTACTATCAGCAAGTGGATTAGACAGGCGGTGGTGCGAGCTTATTCTGCTAAAAGGGAAGGAACCTCCCTTCCATGTTACTGCTCACTCTACTAGGGCTATTGGTTCCTCTTGGGCCTTTCAGCACCAGGCTTCTGTTGAACAAGTTTGTAAGGCCACTACGTGGTCTTCTGTTCATACTTTTTCTAAGTTTTACAAGTTGATGTTAGGGCCTCAGCTGATGCTGTTTTTGGCCGCAAGGTGCTTCAGGAGGTAGTGGTCTGAACTGCCTGCCATTACTCATTGGGGATCCCACACTACTTTAAGGACACTGCTGTTGGATGTCCCAGAAGTAATGATTTAAATGAAACAGGCCATGCTGTACACTTGGAATAATATAATTCTGTGATTACTCACCTGTAGAATTGATTTTACCGTGTACAGCACGACCTGTTTCATCCCTCCCTTGTTATCGTTGCCCTTGGTTGCCTCTTTATGGTGATTGGTTTAAAAGTTAGCCTTTTTGAGGCTGTGTTTTCTTTTATCATGGTTTATCTCCTGGCTTCTTGCATAACTGCTTTTCAACACTGGTGGTCTATGGGTGATTCCTGGCTATTTATAGGGCCGGGAGGAGCCACAAGTCTTCTGCAGTCAACTGCCCCACCTTGTGGCGGAATACCCAGTAGTAATGATTGAAATGAAACAGGCCGTGCTGTACACAGTAAAATCAATTCTACAGGTGAGTAATCACAGAATTGTAATTTTGTCCCTCTGTTGCCAGACCATTTTGCGCTATACATGTTTAACTTGTAACTTTTGAAGGGATTTTCCATGAAAATTTCCGTTTTTTTCAGTCTGGGCTTCAACATGAAATCTAAAGGTCTTGTTGGTAATTTTTTAGTGTATTCTCAATATTTTTGGGTAAGATATGTGCAATGAAATGTAAAAAAAAAAAGGAAAAAAATGTAAACGTATGTTTTAAAAAAAAAAATCATATTGCATGTAAAAGTCCAATTTTCCCCAGTTGCAGTAGTACTTTATATGTATTGGTATTCACCCTTTCCTGCCCAGCAGATTCCCCCAAACTGAAACAGCACTTTAAGAGATTCTCAGATAAAATACAACTGCTATGCCCTCCTTGCAGTTTTTCAATAAAAACAACCCCTTACATTTGAAATCCCTCCAAAAAAACTATATATTCTCTGGAAGTACACACCTCAAGCTTTCTAAGCGTACCAGGCTTGTTCAAAGAAATTGAATTCCATCAGTTCACCCCTCAACCCGTTAAGGAACGAACGTGCGCGGAGGTTAGTCTGATCTTCTAAGGAGCAGCAAGCCAATACAGGAAGTTCCAGCACTGTTCAAACAGGTACGTAGTAAACGCCGAAATGCGTCACTTGGCTCGTGGGGAAGCCTTAACGATTATTGTCCCGTCTGGCATGCAATTTTATGGAGGCCCCTGACCCTGAAGGCTATAAGCCCATATAGCCCATAAGGGTCAAGAAGGATAAGGATTGAATAGGGACCATTTGTTTTAGCAACAGATCATTAGTGACTTGTTCAGGCTTGTGCAGAAATAAGAGAATTATGCCCTTCAGACTTTTTATTGTAATCGCTCTCTTGTGGTAGTTATCAGTACTAAGGCCCCTACACAAAGGCTCTTGAAATACCTAAAAAAACACATTTGTTTTAGAAAAAGGTTAAAAAACACTAATGACGTTAGACATTTAAAGCAAATGTACAGATGTTGCATCATATGAATACCGTCTAACCTAGTGGCTCTTACTCTAATTCTAAACTGAGTTATGAGCTGGGTTGCATGCGAGGCAGCTAGAACCCCAAGAAAGCAAAAGGCCTTCCCTGGATAATGTTATCTGCATTTTCAACATCATTAACAGACCCCATGTACTCACTGACTACGCTCCCTAATGGGGAGGAAGCTTGTCTTAGTAATCAGCGATTTTTCATACCGACCAAGGGTGCACAGATTTGGATCTCCCCGCTGGACGGTTGCACCCTCTTCACTGTGGATGTACCCTGCCACCGTCATCACCATTATTCATGTTCTAGGACCAGCTGGACCCTGCAGACTGCCCCTGAGGAAAGGTCCTACCGCTGGACTAGAAATGTTGGGCACTATTCCTTTTCTGCCTGTCACGCTGTAACGTATTATTGCTTCAGATCATTGTGGACAATCGCTTTGCTGTAGAATTCTATGATGTGACAATAGCTCTGTGTATTATCATATGTGGATATGTAACGGCTGTATTTTGCTGCCACCAGGTGGCCTTATTTGTTAACTGCTTATTACGCCTCCAACGATAGAAACTGGCTGATTAGAGCTATCGCTACCATTCTATGCTGTTTAATACTAGCACTTCATTAGTGATTTGCTGTGGGCTTGTGCCCACTGTACAGCCAATTACTGCTCCATAGTAGCTGTATATGCATAACCTTTGTATTGTCCATGAACTTTTTTTGAATACACTATAGGGTTGAATCAGAGAGACATTAAAAGAATTTCGTTTTAGTGTTGATCTGTTATTTTTTTAATTTTTTCCCGCTTGCGTATGAGTGTACGAGTGATTCTAAGCATGCATCGCAAGCCTTCTGTAAAGTGTTCGTCCGTTCGTATGCTAACGAGAATGTCATTTTTCAGCTTTCGTTTTTAGTTTAGGTTACTCATGAAACAACGTAGGCTTCCGTTTGTTCCCTTTTTCCAACGTCGCCTCAAACGAATGATTTACGTCTCCCGTTAGATTCTGAATTCCTTTTTCTATAGTTAACATCCAGACGGAAATCTTTACGACTTTACGCCTGCACACAAAAAAATTAACTCATTAATGTGCTCGTCTCCATATTTTGATCACTCACTTCTGCTACAATGCTTACCTCAATTACGTTGCGGTCTGGATATTCTTTCTTTTGCGCCCTTAATGCTTACCTCAATCACATCGCGGTCTGGATAATCTTCATGTTGCGCACCTAATGCTTACCTAAATCACATCGCGGTCTGGATAATCTTCATGTTGCGCACCTAATGCTTACCTAAATCACATCGCGGTTTCATTCTTCATGTTGTGCACCTAATGCTTACCTCAATCACATCGTGGTCTGGAAAATCTTCATGTTGCGCACCTAATGCTTACCTAAATCACATCGTGGTCTGGATAATCTTCATGTTGCACACCTAATGCTTACCTAAATCACATTGTGGTTTCATTCTTCATGTTGCGCACCTAATGCTTACCTCAATCACATCGCGGTCTGGAATATCTTCATGTTGCGCACCTAATGCTTACCTCAATCACATCGGGGTTTCATTCTTCTTCATGTTGCGCACCTAATGCCTACCTTAATCACATCACGGTCTGGAATATCTTCATGTTGCGCACCTAATGCTTCCCTAAATCACATCGCGGTCTGGATAATCTTCATGTTGCGCACCTAATGCTTACCTCAATCACATCGGGGTTTCATTCTTCTTCATGTTGCGCACCTAATGCCTACCTCAATCACATCACGGTCTGGAATAT
The DNA here is from genome assembly GCA_027917425.1 of Gastrophryne carolinensis. Classification (NCBI taxonomy): domain Eukaryota; kingdom Metazoa; phylum Chordata; class Amphibia; order Anura; family Microhylidae; genus Gastrophryne; species Gastrophryne carolinensis. The sequence continues at coordinate 202,190,857 of CM051237.1, forward strand.
CTTCATGTTGCGCACCTAATGCTTCCCTAAATCACATCGCGGTCTGGATAATCTTCATGTTGCGCACCTAATGCTTACCTCAATCACATTGCGGTTTCATTCTTCTTCATGTTGCGCACCTAATGCTTACCTCAATCACATCGCGCTCTGGAATATCTTCATGTTGCGCACCTAATGCTTACCTCAATCACATCGCAGTCTGGAATATCTTCATGTTGCGCACCTAATGCTTACCTCAATCACATCATGGTCTGGATATTCTTCATTTTTTTATTTTGTGTTCTTCCTACATTTTACTGTAACCAACCCTTAATGAATCTTTTTTTTACAGAAAATGACACAGAAACAAGTTTTAGTTTTGGTGTTTTTTAATACCAACTGGCAATTTGGTTTGCCTTTTTTTTTTTAAACTGTTGGACATTTTTAGCCAGAACAAATGTTTTTGTTTGTTTTAGGTAAAAAAATTTAAAACTTAAAACATATTTACATTTTTAAAAAACAAGTTAAAACAAGAAAATGATATACAAAGCAATGGCAGGCCCCGGATAATTAGTCTTCATCTGTGGTCCCCAACGAATCGCGTAGCTCCTGCATCTCGCCCACCAACCAAAACACTGTGGCACTGATTTGTGCCAATCTCGCATGTGCGGTGTCTGTAAAAAAAAGAAATTAAAATTATTGTTCAGCAAATACATGTTTAACAGCTGTGGATGGAATGATTATTAGTTTGCAAGCTAACTCATGAGGCCATATGTCATTATGCTAAGGCATTTCTTAAAGGAAGAGGCCATATGTCATTATGCTAAGGAATGTCTTAAAAGAAGAGGCCATATGTCAATTATACTAAGGAATGTCTTAAAGGAAGAGGCCATATGCCATTATGCTAAGGACATTGACATATGTATTTAGGTTTATTGGTGATGATGTTAATTTACACATACTCAAAATATTTACATTACAACTTACTTCGGTGGTTGGCGACCTCCTACGGTCTGGGGCCTGCCACTGCTGGGAATGTGAGGCTGTCGAGAAATTTAAAATACACTCACTCACTTCTAATGTCTGATTCAACAGTAACCAAATGGCACTTAGAATGTGTGTATGACATCACCCACCTTATCCATGTTTCTCCTGGGCATGATTTGCTGCAGTCTCTGCTCCAGATCGTTCACCCGCTACATATTCATCTATAAAAAGGGATTAAGGGAATTTTCAGCTTTGGTTTCAATAGCATGTATGTGTGTGTGGGGTTACATTAAGAGTCACATACCAGAGGCTAATGGCTCAGTTGTTTGGTATGACTCCCTGCCCATGCGGTGACGCCCCTCATCTGTAGAAAGGTCCAGGGGCTGGTCTGACGCAGCTACAGAGGAGGGGTAGGAACTTGGCCCTGGAGATCCACCACCTTCACTTGGTGGTGCAGATTCATGCCGCACTGGCCGGACTGCGTGCCCCTGGGTGGGTCTGATGCGATAGTCCATTCCCGACACTATAAAAGAAAAGCATTTATAAATAAAGGCCTACCTTCTGTATTATTTACATCTAGCATGCAATCGGTATGTACTTACTTCGGAAATGGTTAGCAAAAAATTGCCTCACCCGGGGAATGTGCAGTCGCTTGAGGTCCGACCAGTGCTGCATGATCTGTGTATGGGTGAAGGTGGTGTCCGTTTCCTGCTGGATCTGGGCCACGATCTCCAGGGCCAGATTCCTCTTCTCAAACGCGTTGGGCAGGTAGTCGTACCTGTGCTGAAGCATAGTCTAAAAAACAACAAATAAAAAATAGTTCTTAGATCAAACAGTGATTCATTCACAATGAGATCAGTTGACAAAATGACATTCCCAAACACACTTTTAAAAACAACTGTTTCTTCCTGCGCTTCCTTAAAGTGGACCAACACCCAGGATTTTGGGTCTTGGTCCACTTCGGTGGGGCACCCCCGATCGGGGTGCCCCGCTGTGTGAACCCCCCGATCACCCGAAAAACTCACCTCTCCCAGCGCCGACGGACAAGAGATTTGACAGGCGCGGACAAGCGGCTCCCCCGCTGCCGCCTCCCGCGCGTCACTCTTGACGCGCGCGCCCGTGCCGGCCATTCACAGACATGCACGTATAGAGGGGCGCGAGGGAGACAAAGTAAGGGGATTTGGGGGGGTTTCACCCCGCGGGACATCCGAGATCGGGAGGTGATCAGCCCGGGAATCTTATAGATTCCCGGGCCGATCACCGGAGGGTGATGGTCCACTTTAAGGCCTCTGCATGCATTTAGATGTCAAATCAACGTCCTTACAATACACTTACGAGCATAATGAGCTCTTGTTGATGGCGGGGGAAGATCGTGGGCGCCATCTTTCTTCTTGTCCGCAGCAGATAGGTAATGCCCCAGCGGTTTCCGGGTTCCGCACGGCCGGACGCGTACGTGTCATACCCAGTCAATAGTATTTAAAGGGTAATGAACACACAGCTCATTCTCTTTGTGATTGTCATCATGGCACCCAAAAAAGCTAGAGCAAAGCAACCAGCAGCCAAGGAGGCCAAGACCAAAAGGCCAGAGCGGCATGAGGACACTTCATCCTCCCGCCCAAGCACTCGGTCACACAAAAAATCTACTACAAAGTTGCCTGAAACACGTAGCAAAAGTGGCCACCACAAGGTTACATTGGCCACAACTCCAGGCCCAGCAAAAACATCAAGCACCCGCAAGGAAGGATCCTCCAAGAAGATGGCTCCCTGCGCACCCACATCCAAACAGCAAGGTACCACAATAGCCTCGATTCAAAGACACATTCGTCCGGACTTCCGTAGCTGTCTGTGAAAGTTTTAGTGGGTGTTTTTTTTTTGCTTTTTTTCGTTCATTTTTCATTCGTACGAACGTTCGGGAATGCGCTTTCGATGAACGGAAGCAATTTCGGAACATTTCCGTTAGTTCAGACCATTTTCCAAACCAAGTCTGAAATTTTTCGTTCGTTCAGATAACTTACGTTATTGCTATGGGCTTGCGTCTAATTCAGAGAGCTGATTGCCGACGGACAACCACCCTATAAATCTGTTTCCTTTGCGATCCTCTTACGGGACCATTTTGACCTCGAGACTAGCAGCTATGGACGAGTCTAGTGCATTTGAGGAGCATGAGGGTCTGCAGCTCCTGGGCATTGAAATTGTCCGGAGGGCTGAGACCAGATTGCACCGGCGGCGACGCATGCATATCGATGGCATGCATGACGTTGAGCTGTTCGAGCTGACCAGACTTAATCGCGCTTCCCTCCATAAATTGTATAGTGAACTGCGGCCATGGTTAGCCCGCACCACAAGGAAGGGGCAAGCAATTTCAGGTATGACCAAGATGCTTGGCTGCCTGCAATTTTTGGCGAACGGCTCGTTCCAGAGGCTGGGTGCCCTCTCCATGGGGTTCTCCCAGCCTACGCTGAGCCACGCCCTATCCAAGTTTTTGGAAGGCATGGCTACCATTACTTGCAAATATATTTGTTATCCTGACGACATGGTAGCCAGAAACGTGATTAAGCTGGCATTTTATAACATCGCCGACATGCCCAACGTCATGGGTGCAATTGACTGCACCCATGTTGCCCTTGTCCCTCCAGCAGTCGACGAGTATATCTACAGGCAGGTTCAATCAGTCCTTTTTTTCACTTGTGTTTTAAGGTCCATCCAAAATACCCTCATTTGCAAATATCCCTTCTTTGAATTAGTCCCTCCTTGTAATTAATCCCTCCTTGTAAGTTCTCCATCATTGCAAAGACTTCCCTTATATTTTGGCTTTCCTCCATGTCATTTATCCCTCCTTGTAATTAATCCCTCCTTGTATTTGTACCTACTTGTAAATTTTCCATCCGTGGAAGCAATACCTCCATGGAATTATTTACTACTTTAAACTATTACCTCCTTGTAATTATTCCCTCCTTGTAATTTATCCCTCCTTGGAATTTTGGCACCATTTTTAGGTATCCCTCCTTTTAAGTATTCCCTCCTTTTAAAATTTCCCTGTGGAACCATGGACCGTATTTAGTTGCATAGAAATGTCACATGTGTTCACCAAGGAAAACTTTTAATGTGTACCTGAAATAGACCCGGGAAAGTTAATCTTTAATTTATAAAACATATATTGTTTTTGCCCAACCCAAAATACTTATGTACTTGTTTATTGCTAATTTAATTTGCCCACAGCATTTGCTTAGGGTGTGATGAGTTAATGTTCCCCTAGTTTGCGTCCCCTTAAAAATGTTTTTTTTTGTTTTTTTGGATCCCAGGAACCGCAAAATGGGCCACTCAATGAATGTCCAAACAGTGGTGGCCCCGGACATGCGGTTCCTTAGTCTGCTCGCCGGGTTCCCAGGCTCATCCCATGATGCCTACATTCTTCGCAGATCTGGATTGTACGGTCGGTTTGAGTCTGGGGAATTTTCAGGTGGATGGCTCCTTGGTAAGTTTCTGCCAATAACGTCCTTTTTTTGGATATGTATGGCTATGATTTTAGTTTGGGTTCCATGTATGAAACTATGCCTTTTTTAACACCTTGTTTACCTGTGAAACACGACCTTAGCCATTAGATTTTTCAACCAACCAAGCCTTGCCAAATGTTAGTCCTGCATTAGCAAACTGCAGAAATGGAATTTAGATTAAAGTAAGAATGAGTCTCCCACACACTCTGCTTAAATTATGTCCTTGAATTTATCCTAGGGTCTGCGCCATCTTTGAGTCGATGCATTAAACTTACTGAGTAGAGGAGAGCGGGATAAAGTGCAAGGGCGGGTTACAGCTGTTTTTTCTCCTCACACCAAGCAGCTACCGGGTCCAGAAAATTTTAGACATCCAAGAATGCTGAGCAGCACACTCCGAAACCCATACCCGTTAGCAGTATGGCTGATTGGCACTCACCCGCCATCTTGGATGTTTAATTTTTTCAAACATCTTTTTTTAATTTTTTTAAAGGGCCTGTACACTATGTATGCTCATGCTGTGTAGCAAATGTGACCTAGGCTCTTAGTAATGTTGTTGGGCCGTTTAGGGGCTTCAATTTATTTCTGAATGTGTAATTTATGTTATTCTAAGTATGTCACACACCCCGCTTCAAGATATTCATTACCTGTGGGTAGTATGGTCCTGTAGAGGGCTTCTGCAGAGATGATTGGAGGAAAGAAAGCCCCTCCCAGTCCATAGGTTCCTGGGACCTCCCACTCATTACCCAGTCTTCATCTCTGCAGACGGCGAGCAAGCAGCAGATGATATCTCCTCCTTGCACAGGGGGACTTTAAGGTAGCCGGGTCTACTCCCGGCCTATATATATTTTTATTTCCATTCGGACTCTTTATTCCCTTTATTAATATATAGCTATTTAAATGCCTCCCAGTCTTGACTGCTGTCCGAGCGAGGGTATAACAGCACCTCAGGTGCTCAGGAGCTATGCTCCACCGCGAGACCCTATAAAGAGGGTAGGCGGTTATACCGGGTTGGTGACTCCGGTTTGGGATGCCCTGTCCAAGAGTTTAATTTTCCCCTTAAATGGCCTATTCCCCTTTTTTAGTTGTGTGGAGGCCTCTTATTCAGCTTCTGGTGTTTTTCTATGGGGGCGCCTGGAAAATAGATTTATTTGAAATGTTTGTTTAAAATGTTTACTTTTCTGGTATGAATAGTTATAATGTAAACTTGTTGCAATCTTTTTTGCTGACAGACACCTGGTGCTGGATTTTTACCTCAGAGCTGAGGGGAGGATTTCTCCCCTCACGCTCTTCAGTGAGGGGGATTTTTACCTCAGAGCTGTGGGGAGGATTTCTCCCCTCACACTCTTCAGTGAGGGGGCGGGGCGGGGCCTTCGGTATGAGGCCGCAGCCCACGCCCTTTAGGAGTTTGGAGCTGGTAGCGTGACCGAGCGGGGAGCAGCTCCGCTTGTTATGCGGGCTGCTACCGGCTCTATTATGCGCCTGGGGCCGCGGCTGCCCCTCACGTCTGGCAGACTACTTTTCTGGTATGAATAGTTATAATGTAAACTTGTTGCAATCTTTTTTGCTGACAGACACCTGGTGCTGGACTTTTACCTCAGAGCTGAGGGGAGGATTTCTCCCCTCACGCTCTTCAGTGAGGGGGATTTTTACCTCAGAGCTGAGGGGAGGATTTCTCCCCTCACGCTCTTCAGTGAGGGGGCGGGGCCGGGCCTTCGGTATGAGGCCGCAGCCCGCGTCCTTTAGGAGTTTGGAGCTGTTGGGCGGAGCCTTGCAGCGCGCGATCCGCGCTGGCCACGCCCCCCTGCTGCGTCTCCCGCTCTGATCTGTGTTACCTCAGGCAGAGGACACAGTGTATTGGCGCCCAAAGACTCAGTGAGTGGCCCTGCGGCCGTTGCTTATCTGTACATATTTGCATATATATATGTATATATATAGGTATAATAGATATAGGTTTATATAGGGAGAACCTCTTACTGTCTTTTTCTATGTTTTTCAGGCTGAACTGCCAGGAATTTTTTAGGTTTCTCCTGGTCCTAGAGTACCTGGGTACTTTTGCTATTTATTACAAAACCTCCCACTTGGACAATATAAGGGCATCCCGGGTTGCTTAATAGCGTAATTCCCTCACTCATAGCGACTATTCAAGTTCACCTTATGGAGGCATCCCAAGATTCCGGGCTCCCCTCGGGACAATCCCGGAAGTGTATGGGTTGTGGGGTATCCCTAACAGGGGATGATTTTTTCCTATGTATATCATGTGCACAGCAGACTATTATAGCAAACCAATACAAATTGGGGATCTAAGCATGGGCACTCACACTGATGATATATAAGAAATAATATGAAAAATTTATTGAAGGTGCTATATACACAATAATAAAAAACATATACACAACATATGAAGACAAGACAAGGTTAAAAAAGAAAGTGGGTAGGTCCCCGGGAACCGCTCACAATCAAGCCGGTGTACAAATAAATTATAATCAAAACCAATATTATATATCAAAAATTATACATATCTACACCTATATATGAACATTGCATGGACTACTGGCGCCCTCTAGTGGCCAATGAATAAACCAGCAAGGGAATATAATATAAGTTAAAGATCAAATAAATAAACTATAAACAGCAACCTAATTAATACAGTGCAACTAGATTGTATACAATGAACAAAAGTGCTAAGTGCATGAATATTTGAAACCCATATGAACTATGATGCTGAGCCAAAATGAGAAAAAACACCATCTCATACAGCTCAGACATGTGTCAAAGTCAAAGTGTCAAGTCAAAGTGCCATGTGCAAATAAATATGTCCCAATACCCACCTAGGTGAGCTAATAAAAATTGAATGCAAACCCTAATTAATCAAAACGATAAATGATATAACGGATACCTATTTACATTATCAAAGCATTATAATTTCCCATGCTGGGCATACACAAGACGGATGATCCACTCCCCAAATGAAAAACACAGGTGCTGCTCAAAATAATATCAGGCTAGTCTATAGCTGGCATAGGGTCATTGTTGCAGCTGAATAAGACACAATGGGGGGGAAAAAGATATAAAGGCAGCGCTCAGACCATGCTTTGGAGTAAGTCAATTAAGCATAAACAAGAGTAATACTACCGACAGCAGATTCCCGGGACCTCCGGCTGCCCCACGCGTTCCGCCGTGCGCCCACGGCTTCTGATTGGGGTAATGGTGCCTGTGTTATTGTCAGCTTTTAAGCCTGGCCGGACCCCGCACACGTGTTCCACCAATTGCGTCCAGGTGTACGTGGGCGCATGTGACGTCTGCCCTCCCGCCCGCAAGCCACGCCCCCCCGATGACCCGGCCGCCATCATCTGGTGCTGAAACAGCAAGGGGGCGTTTCACAGCAGACTATTACACGGCAGTCCGGTCCCCAGGCATCTGGGTCAGCGCAGCCGGCTTCATCCTCTCCCCCTCCCACTTTGACCCGTGCCCCGTGTGAGATTGCCACGGGGGGGCAGTCGCAATCTGATGTGTGTGCCAGGTTGGCCAGTATTGAAAAATTCATTTCCTCCACGGTTGCCAAGAAAGCACCGGCTAAGAGGAAGCATTTATCACCGGTTAATCATTTTGAATATGATGATGACGAGGACGGCCTGGATTGGTCCGATTATTCCCCTCTAGAAGAAGGGGAATTATTTGAGGATTCAGATATTTCTGATGATCGGCAATTTGTTGGTGCTGATTCCGATCGGAGCTCAGGGATTTCCTTGGATACTCCTAATGTTCTGACTCAGATGTTTGAGGTGTTTGCTATCTCGCCTCCGGCGGAGGTTCCTCAACAGCAAGGGGAGTTTTATGACGAATCCAAGCCGCGGTTGGAATTCCCTAATCAAAAGCATTCTGATAATATTATTTCTAAGGAATGGGAAAGTCCTGCCCGGCTCCCAGGCATTCCCCTAAGTTGGGATAAAAGGTATCCTTTTCCAGTGGATACGGTTAAGCGCTGGGCGTCTCCCCCCGAGGTGGACGCCCCTATTTTGGGGTTATCCAACTCAGCTGTATTGAACAACCCTGATTGTTCCTCTCTTAAGGATGGTGAGGATAAACGCATTGACCAGATGGCTTGTCATGGTTTTGCCAGTATTGGGGCAGCAATAAGGCCTGTTTGTGCCTCATCGCTGTTGGCGGTGGCTACTAGAAAGGTGGTCAGGCACTTGTTATCCTCCTCCGGTTTGAATCCGGACAGTGAGGAATTTCGTGAACTAAAACAATGTGAGGTGTTTTTGTCCTTCATGGTGGCCGCTTTGGATGATTCCTTGATGATGAGTAGTAGAGCCTCTGCTCTAATGGTTACTATCAGGCGTTCAATTTGGTTACGCCAGTGGGCGGCTGACTTTGGGTCAAAAAAGTCACTAACAGCTCTTCCTTCGTTGGGTTACGGCTCTTTGGAGACAAGCTGGATGCCGTGGCCAAGGGGGGCAAACTACCTCAACGCAAGAAGCAACGTTGCCCTTTTCGAGGAGCGGCTTCCTTCACTCCTTCCTTTCGGGGATCTAGAGCAGGAAGAGGTTTCGCCTTCCCTTCTACAAGGGGAAATTCCTGGAATAGGGGCAGAGGACGTGCCCGTTCAGGATACAATTGGGGCTCAAAACCCAAACCCGTGGCCAAGCCCGCTCAACAATGAGAGGGCGCCCTCACCCGTGCGGGTGGGGGGACGGCTACAGCACTTCTCCCGGGTCTGGAACCGAGAGGTCTCGGACAGGTGGACCCGGGAAGTGGTGTCTTCCGGCTACAAGCTGGAGTTCGAGTCCTACCCTCCCCCGCGTTTCCTCAGGTCTCGGGTGTCCCCGGAGGCACTGGCTGTGCAGTAGCTCCGGGCGGCAGTATCGAGTCTTCTGGAAATGGCAGTCATTTGCCCAGTTCCCTCATTAGACCGGGGTCGGGGTTTTTACTCAAATCTGTTCACGGTCCCCAAAAAGGATGGCTCCGTCCGGCCCATACTGGACCTAAAGATTCTCAACAAGTTCGTCAGACTGCGAAGGTTTCGCATGGAAACGTTGCGCTCGGCTATTCATTCTCTTCGTCAGGGGGACTTCATGACGTCCATAGACATTCAGGACGCTTACCTCCATGTTCCCATTTTTCCCGCAAACCAGAGGTTTCTGAGGTTCGCGGTGGAGGATCGGCACTTTCAGTTTGTAGCTCTTCCCTTCGGTCTCACCACAGCTCCAAGAGTTTTCACCAAGGTGCTTGCTGGGGTGATGGCTGTCCTCAGAGCGCAGGGGATTCGCATTGTGCCATATCTGGACGATCTCCTCATCATGGCACCGTCATTCAGCCAGGCAGAATTGGACACCAGGACAGTAATATCCACTCTGGAGAGGTTCGGCCGGGTGATCAACTACCCCAAGTCCTACACCCGTCCAGGACAGTATCCTTTCTGGGAATGTCTCTGGATACAGATCTGGCCAGAGTTTTCCTTCCTCAGTCCAAGGTTCTTCTGATTCAGGAGTTGGTTCGGTCGCTCATGTCCATGCCTCGACCGTCCATCCGTCTAGGGATGAGACTGGTGGGTTTGATGGTGGCCTCATTCGAGGCGGTTTCCTTTGCTCAGTTTCACACAAGGACACTACAGCTTCATCTGTTATCGGTCTGGAACAGGTCTCCTCAGTCGCTGGATCATCTTTTTCAGATGTCTCCCCGGGTTCGCCGCTCGCTTCGATGGTGGCTGAACTCAACCAACCTACTGAGGGGCAGATCCTTTCGGACTCCTCAGTGGGGGATAGTCACCACGGATGGGGGGGCTTCTGGAACTGCAAGTTCAGGGTTTGTGGAGTCCCCTGGAAGCTCACGAGTCTATCAATGTTCTGGAATTGAGGGCCATCAGGTTGGTTCTTTGTCATTTGACTCATCAACTGTGAGACTTGCCGGTCCAGGTCAGGTCGGACAATCGGACGGCGGTGGCCTACATCAATCACCAGGGAGGAACCCGCAGCAGGAATGCCCTCAAGGAAGTGTCTCTGATCCTGGACTGGGCAGAGAGACATGTCCCGTGTATCTCAGCAGTTTACATCCCAGGTGTGGAGAACACGGAGGCGGACTCTCTGAGCAGGATGTCAGCCCGCAAGGGGGAATGGTCTCTCAATCCCAGGGTCTTTCACTCAATTTGTCTCAGGTGGGGGTCACCTGTGGTGGACCTCTTTGCCTCCCGTCACAATCACAAACTTCCGGCTTTTGTGTCTCTGGCGAAGGACCCACTGGCTCTCGCGACGGACGCCATGTCCCTGAACTGGAGGGATCTGGGGTTTCTGTACCTGTTCCCTCCGTTTCCCATGGTGGCCAGAGTAGTGCGCAAGCTTGCTCTGGAGAGAGCAACAGCAATTCTGGTAGCTCCAAGGTGGCCAAGACAGGTCTGGTTCGCAGACGTGGTAAGGTTGGCAGAAGATCAGTTCGTTCTGCCCCTGCTGCCAGATCTGCTCACACAGGGTCATCTTCTTTACCCCAATTTACCAACGCTGGCTTTGACGGCGTGGCTGCTGAAACCTCCATCTTGAAGGAGGAAGGTCTTTCTGACACTGTTATTCAGACTCTCATTCATGCTAGAAAGAAGTCTTCTTCATCCGTGTACTATAGGACTTGGAGGTCTTATATTGATTGGTGTGAGTCTAGGGCCTTCCCTTGTAGGGAATTCTCTGTTTCTAGAATTTTGGAGTTCTTGCAACATGGTCTGGACTTAGGGCTCCAACTCAGTACTCTGAAGGGGCAGGTGTCTGCCCTGGCGGTATTTTTCCAAAAGTCTTTTGCACTACATCCTTTGGTTAAGACCTTTTTCCAGGGGGTTACGCATGTGCGGCCTCCTAGGAAGCCTTTGATTCCGGTTTGGGATTTGAATTTGGTTCTTTCTGCGCTACAGGGTCCGCCCTTTGAGCCCTTGCATGATATTCCTTTGTATTCCCTTACACAGAAGGTGGCATTTTTGGTAGCTATCACTTCAGTTAGACGTGTTTCTGAGTTGGCGGCTCTGTCTATTCAAGCTCCATATTTTGAAAGACATCAGGATAAAGTGGTTTTCCGTTTTAAGACGGACTTTCTTCCTAAGGTGGTTTCGTCCTTTCATTTAAATCAGGATATTGTTCTGCCCTCTCTCTGTCCTAACCCCAGCAATGACAAGGAGAGGGTCCTGCATTCTTTGGATGTGGTTCGTGTTGTGAAGTATTATTTGGTGGTAACGTCTGCCTTTCGCAAGACTGATGCATTCTTCGTGGTGCCTTTTGGGCCCAAGAAGGGTCTAGCACCCACAAAGTCTACCATCAGCAGATGGATCCGTCAGTCCATTGTAGGGGCCTATTCTGCTAAGGGGAGAGATCCTCCCTTTCGTGTTATAGCTCATTCTACTCGTGCGGTTGGGGCCTCCTGGGCTTTTCAGCACCAGGCCTCTGTTGAGCAAGTTTGCAAGGCCGCTACCTGGTCTTCTGTTCACACTTTTTCAAAGTTTTACAAGGTTGATGTTCGGGCCTCAGCGGATGCTGTTTTTGGCCGCAAAGTTCTGCAGGCTGCAGTAGTTTAAGTTGTGCTTTATACCTTGTTTTTGGATCCCCACCCTTTATGGACACTGCTATTGGATGTCCCACAGGTAATGAATATCTTGAAGCGGGGTGTGTGACATACTTAGAATAATACCATTTTGTGAATACTCACCTTGTAAAATGGGTATTATAAGTATGTCACACACCCCGCTTCAACCCGCCCTTTGGATTCTGCATCCTTCGTATGGTGAACTTTGCGTTGTTATGACTGATATTTGGCTCTTCCTGGTCCTTTACCTTACTGCTTTCTTTATACTGGGTAATGAGTGGGAGGTCCCAGGTACTTATGGACTGGGAGGGGCTTTCTTTCCTCCAATCATCTCTGCAGAAGCCCTCTACAGGACCATACTACCCACAGGTAATGTATATCTTGAAGTGGGGTGTGTGACATACTTATAATACCCATTTTACAAGGTGAGTATTCACAAAATGGTATTTTTCATCATACATTTTGCCAGGTGATTCCGGCTATCCACTTCTTCCGTGGCTGTTGACGCCCGTCCTCCGGCCCCAGAATGCAGCAGAGGAGGCATATAATAGGGCGCACAGGAAGACCAGGGCCATGGTGGAGAGGGCGTTTGTCCTGTTGAAGGCCCGCTTCCGATGCTTGGACCATACCGGGGGAGCACTTCAGTATGACCCCAAAAAGGTCATAGATATTATAATGGCATGTGCTGTGTTGCATAATTTTGCTATATTGCAGTGTGTCCCCCGGTATGTGGATGTGCCCCCCTCTCCACCCACCGATTACCCAGACGAGGACTATTGTGGCCCACCGAGTGCGTCTGCGGTCAAATTTAATTGCGACACATTTTTCATAATTTGTGTTTCCTTTGTTTGTTTGGTGCCTTTTTTCTTGGATACTTCTTAATTTGGCCCTTTGTGTTTGTATCTTTGTTACTTTTACAAACAGTAAAGAAATATTTTAAACCAACCTCACACATGTGACACATGTGTCATTTGGGTTTTTCAGCATGTTACAAATGTGTTACTGCCTACTTTAACTCAGCTTTATTCAGGCAAAACTAAAAAGCAGGTTAATTACAATTTTATGTAGTTTATTTCTGAAGCAAACATTGCATTTGCTGGTCACTCCCATAAAAAAAAAAAATGTTCAGCCAAATCAAGCCACATAGCAATTGCCCAGAGGAAGGAGTTTTAAAGTAAGCCACTCCTGTGCAAAGTTAAGGACAAATTAAAATGTTACAGACATAGGTTTGTAACAAGCACTGCCATGTCCACATTGTGCATCCAACAAATAGGCCCACAGACACACCCTCTCCTGCTTGGCCACATTTGCCACAGGCACAGGTGTAAAGCAGCCAAACCTATGCCACATCTACACCACATCTACACCTGTTATTCAGTGTGACACCCAAACAAGAACCCCCAGTCCCAATCCAAGTCCAGTTCAATCTCAGCCAGGGGTCAAGGTAGTAGTTTGCCAGCCCAGAATGTCCCACAATCATGCCTACAAACAGGAGGAGCCAGAAACAATGGCTCCTCAGGCACTACAAGCAGCGCAAAAGCTTGAGTGGCAGGTTCATTGAGGCTTCCCCTCCGGCATTGGCTAGTGGGCTACCTCAGCACTCTAATGAGCTACATGGGCGCAAATACAAAGCATACAAGCAAAGCCATACCAAAAGGGTATATTGGTAGGGCTCACCAGACAGCTCAATACAGTGGGGATGTAGATCAAAGATGTGGAGCAGATACAGGCCAAATAGGCCTTAAAATGGGGGATGCTCATAAAACCCAGGTTGGGGCCCTTAGAGGTGGGCCCTCACCTGGGCCTGTATGACATTCAGAATCTGCAACTGTTCCAACATGTTTCTATTGGAAGTTCGAAATTCAGTCATCATGGCACTGAGATTGGCAGTTAAGGTGGCCATGTGGCTGTTGCTATTTCGAACTTCCTCAAGCATGCCACTGTAATAATTGGATAAAGTGGCCATGTGGCTGTTGTTGGACCTAAATTCAGTCACCATGGCGTTTAATGTGTTGTTTAAGGTTTCTAATTGGCCATGAAGATGTTCCTGGTTTCTTTGATTTTGGAGGCGAAATAGTCGCCTCTTATGGTGCCATGCTGACTCCATCATCTGCGCGCCCCTCCCCTGGGCAAGTGGGCAACATAGTCGACTAGGCTCCACATCTTTGACCTCTTCCCCCGCTGCATTGACCTGTCTGCAGAGCTGCTCAAAAATCTCCGCTTTCCGCTGCTTGCTTGTAGCTTTGGATCTGCACCCATATAGCTCATCATAATACAAGGTGAGGCCACTAGCCAATGCCAGAGTTTGGGCCTCACCAAACCTGCCACTCAAGTGGCCTCGGCGCAATGTGCGCCCTGTTGCTTGACGTTCTGGCTCATCAGTGGTTGCCTGCAAATGGGGGGACATTTTGGGCTGGCTGTGTTGGGGAGAAATGTAGGACAGGTGGCTGGCTTCGGATTGGACTGGACTTGGATATGGACTTGGAGTTCTTGCCTGGGTGGCCACGGAACTAGCAGGCGTAGCTGTGGCATATTCTGCCTGCATTTCCACCTGTGCCTGCGCCAAATGTGGCCGAGGAAGAGAGGGTGTTGTGGTGGAAGTTGTGCTTGGGGCCCGGTGCCTCTTAGGGCCCTTCCAATACCCATGGCCCTTGGAGGTAGACGGGCGGTCCCGTGGTGACCCAGAGGTTGAGCTTCGGGCCCTGTGCCTTGGCCTCTTGTCTGGTGATTTGGACACCTGTGCGGGTGGGGAGGGCGACCTGGGACTTTGGGCCCTGTGCCTTGGCCTCTTGCCTGGTGATTTGGACACCCATGCGGGTGGGGAGGGCGACCTGGGACTTCGGGCCCTGTGCCTTGGCCTCTTGTCTGGTGATTTGGACACCCGTGCGGGTGGGGAGGGCGACCTGGGACTTCGGGCCCTGTGCCTTGGCCTCTTGTCTGGTGATTTGGACACCCGTGCGGGTGGGGAGGGCGACCTGGGACTTGGCATGAGCCTTGTGGCCCCGTGCGGGTGGTGTTGATGGGGAGGTAGAATTGGTGGGGCTTCTTTCCCGTTGTCTCCTTTGGCTTTTCTGGCCATGGTAGCCATGTGGTTGGGGTGATGGTGACCTTGGTGGGCTGGGGCTTTCTGGCCTGTGCCTTGGGTTTTCCAGCGGCCTCCTTTTTTGTCCTAGTTGGGCTGGGTGCCTTTGGCTGGCCACTGCGTGTTGTGCGCAATTTCTTTTGGATCATCTGGGACCGAGTCTTGGGCCCCTCAGCAGGCTCCTACCGTTTGGCTGGCTGTTTGGTGGTGGCCTCCTTTGCAGCTTTTGGAGCAGCTTTTTTCGGTGCCATTGCACATGGACTCTGAAAGAGAATGAGCTGTGTGTCCAGGACCCTTTAAATAAGATTGCCGGGGGTCTCACGCTATGCGTACGGACGTGCGTACGGCCGTTCGTACGGACATGCGGAACCCGGAAACCACAGGGGCATTACTTATCTGCTGCAGACAAGAGGCAAGATGGCGCCCACAATCTTCACCCGCCAACAAGAAGAGATCATCATGCTTGTAAGTGTCTTTTAATGACTTTTATTTGCCATCTAAATGCATGCCTAGCCCTTAAGGAAGCACCGGAAGAAACGGGTTGTTTACAAAGTGTATAAAACTCTGTTTAAAACCAACGTGACGGCCCACACGTGCGAGGCCAGCTACAAGGATTGGATTAGGCTAGAAATGTGTCTGTTAATATCATTTAGTCAAATGCTCGATTGATGACAGATATTTGTATGCATTTTGAACTAAATCCTATGTTTATTTTGTGTTTTGTAGACCATGCTGGAGCGCAGGTACGACTACCTGCCCAACTCTTTTGAGAAGCGCACCGTCGCCCTGGAGATAGTTTCCAGAATCCACCATCAGACGGACACCACCTTCACCCACACTCAGATCATGCAGCATTGGCCGGACCTGAAATGGCTGCACATGCCCCGGGTGCGGCTGTTTTTCGAACTCCATTTCCCTAGTAAGTACATAGCGATTGCATGCTAGATGTAACTGATGCAGAAGGTAGGCATGGATTTATAATTGTATTTCTTTTGTAGTGCTGGAAGTGGATTACCGAATCTGCCGCACCCGGAGGCGCACAGGCCGACCAGTACTGCATGAATCTGCAGCTGGGAGTGAAGGTGGTGGATCTCCAGTGCGACGGTCCTACCCCTCCTCTGTTGGTTCCTCAGAGGGGCGGCACGGCGTGGGCAGGGAGTCATACCCAGCGACGCATGCGGGAGCCTCTGGTATGTGACTCTTCATGTAACCACACACACATATACATGCAATTTCCACCCAAGCTGATTCCCTTAATCTGTTTTTGTAGATGCTTCTGGAGCGGGTGAAGATATGGAGGTTGCAGCAGATCTCGCCCAGGAGGCACAGGGAGAAGGTGAGTGATGTGACACACACATTGAAATTGACATTTGATTACTGTTGACTAAGACATTATAAGTGACCCTATTTGCCATGTCTCGACAGCCTCTACTTCACAACAGTGGCAGGGCCCAGGACGCAGGGTTGTCCCCAACGAGGCATCCGTCGGCCACCAACCAAGTAAGTTGTAATGTAATTCTTTGCAGTATGTGTTAATTGACATGATCACCCAGATACATCAAGCCATAGTCAATGGCATTAGCAGAATGACATGTGCCCACTTCCTTAGATTAATTACTTAGCAGAATGACATGTGCCCACTTCCTTAGATTAATTACTTAGCAGAATGACATGTGTCCTCTTCCTTAGATTAATTACTTAGCATAATGACATGTGCCCTCTTCCTTAGATTAATTACTTAGCAGAATGACATGTGCCCTCTTCCTTGGATTAATTACTTAGCAGAATGACATGTGCCCTCTTCCTTAGATTAATTACTTAGCAGAATGACATGTGCCCTCTTCCTTAGATTAATTACTTAGCAGAATGACATGTGCCCTCTTCCTTAGATTAATTACTTAGCAGAATGACATGTGCCCTCTTCCTTAGATTAATTACTTAGCAGAATGACATGTGCCCTCTTCCTTAGATTAATTAGCAGAATGACATATGTCATCCTGATTTAATTTGCAAACTAACAAACATTCCTTCCACAGGTGAGAAACCTGTATTTGTCTCAAACTAATGTATTTTTTCTAATTTGATCCAGGGACCACACGTGCAAGAGTGGAAGCAATGAATCAAAGGGTCCTTGAGTTGGTGGCCGATATGCAGCAGCTGGTTGACTCGTTGGGGACAACAGAAGAAGACTAGTGTCCTGGGTCCTGTCACTGTGTTGTATATATGTTTTTAAGTTACTGTTTTAAAGTTTTTAACAAATTTTAATGTTTTTAAAAAATTTTACACAAATGTCACATTGTTTTGTAAATTATTTGACAAAAAAAGCCAAACAAAAATGGCGTTCTGCTATAAAAAAAAAAAAGATAATAAAAGTTTCAGTGTAATTTTTTGGAACAAATACATTAACAACAAACGAAGGCTACAATACATATTTAGAGATGAAGATTCAGATGACCACGAAGTGATTTGGGTAAGTTTTAGGGGCCTAAAATGAAAGAAGAACCTAACCGCTAAGTGGTTTGGGTAAGTTTTAAGGGCCTAAAATGGAAAAAGAACATAACCGCGAAGTGATTTGGGTAAGTTTTAGGGTGCGGTAAATGAAGAAGAACCTAACCGCGAAGTGATTTGGGTAAGTTTTAGGGCCTAAAATGGAAGAAGAACCTAACCGCGAAGTGATTTGGGTGCGGTAAATGAAGAAAAACATAACCACGAAGTGATTTGGGTACGTTTTAGGGTGCGGTAAATGAAGAAAAACATAACCGCGAAGTGGTTTGGGTAAGTTTTAGGGTGCAGAAAATGAAGAAGAACCTAACCCCGAAGTGATTTGGGTAAGTTTTAGGGGCCTAAAATGGAAGAAGAACCTAACCGCGAAGTGGTTTGGGTAAGTTTTAGGGTGTGGTAAATGAAGAAAAACATAACCGCGAAGTGATTTGGGTAAGTTTTAGGGTGCGGTAAATGAAGAAAAACATAACTGCTAAGTGATTTGGGTAAGTTTTAGGGTGCGGTAAATGAAGAAAAACATTACCGCGAAGTGGTTTGGGTAAGTTTTAGGGTACGGAAAATGAAGAAGAACCTAACCGCGAAGTGATTTGGGTACGTTTTAGGGGCCTAAAATGGAAGAAGAACCTAACCGCGAAGGGGTTTGGGTAAGTTTTAGGGGCCTAAAATGGAAGAAGAACCTAACCGCTAAGTGATTTCGGTAAGTTTTAAGGGTTCAAAAGGGAAGCTGAAGGATAGTGCTAAGTGGTTAGGGTGAGCTTTAAGGGTTCAAAAGGGAAGCTGCAGGATAGCGCTAAGTGATTTGGGTAAGTTTTAAGGGTTCAAAAGGGAAGCTGCAGGATAGTGCTAAGTGGTTAGGGTGAGCTTTAAGCGTTCAAAAGGGAAGCTGCAGGATAGTGCTAAGTGGTTAGGGTGAGCTTTAAGGGTTCCAAAGGGAAGCTGCAGGATAGCGCTAAGTGATTTGGGTACGTTTTAAGGGTTCAAAAGGGAAGCTGCAGGATAGTGCTAAGTGGTTAGGGTGAGCTTTAAGGGTTCAAAAGGGAAGCTGTAGGATAGCGCTAAGTGGTTAGGGTGAGCTTTAAGGGTTCATAAGGGAAGCTGCAGGATAGTGCTAAGTGGTTAGGGTGAGCTTTAAGGGTTCAAAAGGGAAGCTGCAGGATAGCGCTAAGTGATTTGGGTAAGTTTTAAGGGTTCAAAAGGGAAGCTGCAGGATAGTGCTAAGTGGTTAGGGTGAGCTTTAAGCGTTCAAAAGGGAAGCTGCAGGATAGTGCTAAGTGGTTAGGGTGAGCTTTAAGGGTTCCAAAGGGAAGCTGCAGGATAGCGCTAAGTGATTTGGGTAAGTTTTAAGGGTTCAAAAGGGAAGCTGCAGGATAGTGCTAAGTGGTTAGGGTGAGCTTTAAGGGTTCAAAAGGGAAGCTGCAGGATAGTGCTAAGTGGTTAGGGTGAGCTTTAAGGGTTCAAAAAGGAAGCTGCAGGATAGCGCTAAGTGATTTGGGTAAGTTCTAAGGGTTCAAAATTGAAGCTGCAGGATAGTGCTAAGTGATTTGGGTAAGTTTTAAGGGTTCAAAAGGGAAGCTGCAGGATAGCGCTAAGTGATTTGGGTAAGTTTTAAGGGTTCAAAAGGGAAGCTGCAGGATAGCGCTAAGTGATTTGGGTAAGTTTTAAGGGTTCAAAAGGGAAGCTGCAGGATAGCGCTAAGTGATTTGGGTAAGTTCTAAGGGTTCAAAATTGAAGCTGCAGGATAGTGCTAAGTGATTTGGGTACGTTTTAAGGGTTCAAAAGGGAAGCTGCAGGATAGCGCTAAGTGATTTGGGTAAGTTCTAAGGGTTCAAAAGGGAAGCTGCAGGATAGTGCTAAGTGATTTGGGTAAGTTTTAAGGGTTCAAAAGGGAAGCTGCAGGATAGCGCTAAGTGATTTGGGTAAGTTCTAAGGGTTCAAAAGGGAAGCTGCAGGATAGCGCTAAGTGATTTGGGTAAGTTTTAAGGGTTCAAAAGGGAAGCTGCAGGATAGTGCTAAGTGGTTAGGGTGAGCTTTAAGGGTTCAAAAGGGAAGCTGCAGGATAGCGCTAAGTGATTTGGGTAAGTTTTAAGGGTTCAAAAGGGAAGCTGCAGGATAGTGCTAAGTGGTTAGGGTGAGCTTTAAGCGTTCAAAAGGGAAGCTGCAGGATAGTGCTAAGTGGTTAGGGTGAGCTTTAAGGGTTCCAAAGGGAAGCTGCAGGATAGCGCTAAGTGATTTGGGTACGTTTTAAGGGTTCAAAAGGGAAGCTGCAGGATAGTGCTAAGTGGTTAGGGTGAGCTTTAAGGGTTCAAAAGGGAAGCTGTAGGATAGCGCTAAGTGGTTAGGGTGAGCTTTAACCCTTTCGCTGCCAGCCTACCTGCAGCATTTCCCACTCCCTGTTGCCAGACTGAGTTTGACTGTTTTGCGCTACACATGTTCAACTGTCATTTTCGAAGGGATTTCCAGGGATTTCCCAGGAAAATTATATATTGTTTTTTTCAACAGAGTCTGGGCTTTAACATGAAATGTCTTGTTTGTGTTTTTTAGGTGTATTCTCAACATTTTTGGGTGAAATGTGTGAAAAAAAATAAAAAAAATATATTTTTTTACAATTTGTAGAGTTTTTTTGTAATAAAAAATGTAAGTTTGTCAATAAAATCTTATTGCGTGAGAAACCCCAATTTCTCCCGCTTACAGCGATACCACATATGTATAGGTAGACACCCTTTCCTGCCCAGAAGCCTTTTATAGCTGCTGGATGACAAATGGTTAATTAAAAAAAAAAATGACATAGGGTCCCCCTTCCCGGGGAGGGGGACCCCATTTTTTTTTGGATTTTTAAGGGTTAAAAACCCTTAAAAATCCAAAAAAAAAAATGACGTGGGGTCCCCCTTACCCAAAGTAACCAGCCCGGGACCAGCTATGGGGGCTTGTAGGCACAGAGTGGGGGGGCCAGCTTTGGTGGCCCCCCCACCCTGCAGCCTACGAGCCCACATAGCCTATGTGGGCCCGGGCTCTTCTGCCCCCCCCCTGGCCTTTGGGGAGGCAGGTAATGGGGGTGCGGGGGTTAATGGCAATGCCACCCCCCCAGCCATGTGAACTGGTATAAGGGGTCTCATGGACCCCTTACCAGCTCACAAAGGGTTAACTGTAAAAAAAAAAACACCACACAATAAAAAAAAGTATTTTATTAAAAAAAAATAATTTTTTTTTACTGTACTTACCTTCGATTGCAAGCTCTTGTCCCTCGCCGCTCAGCTGACAGATGCCGGTGATCGGTACAGGAGAAGGAGGAGGCAGGAGATCAGAGGATCTCCTGCCACCTCCTTACCCTGTGCCGATCACCGGCATCTGAGAAGTTGAGAAGGGTGAAGCCAGATATCGGGGGCCGGGATGACGTCATAAGCCCCACCCCCAAGGGGGCGGGGCTTAGCGGCAAGATGGCGGCCGCCATCGAGGATCAAAGGGGAGAGAGCCTCTCAGGCTCTCTCCTGAAGATCGGTAAGTCCTGGGGGGGGATCGGAGGCCCCCCAGGTGAAGAGGAGGGACAGCGGGAGCCAGCGCACATGGAGGTAAGTGAATGTCATTTTTATTTTTTTTTTTTTTTTTACAGTTAGCAGCTGCTGCTGCAGAAGCGGGGGGGGGCGGCCTATTCCGGGGGCTCTCCTGGAGCCATCCGACCCCCCACGGGGGATCGGATGGCACCAAATTAAAGGGGAGACCCGGCCGGATCCAACAAGGGGTCAGGTGAGTATTTTTTATTTTTATTTTTTAAACTAGAAGCGATCAAAGTCAAGCACGTAACACCTACGGGCTTGGCACTTAAGGCCCAGCCAAGCCAGCACGTAGGTGTTACGTGCTTGGCAACAAAAGGGTTAAGGGTTCAAAAGGGAAGCTGCAGGATAGTGCTAAGTGGTTAGGGTGAGCTTTAAGGGTTCAAAAGGGAAGCTGCAGGATAGCGCTAAGTGATTTGGGTAAGTTTTAAGGGTTCAAAAGGGAAGCTGCAGGATAGTGCTAAGTGGTTAGGGTGAGCTTTAAGCGTTCAAAAGGGAAGCTGCAGGATAGTGCTAAGTGGTTAGGGTGAGCTTTAAGGGTTCCAAAGGGAAGCTGCAGGATAGCGCTAAGTGATTTGGGTAAGTTTTAGGGGTTCAAAAGGGAAGCTGCAGGATAGTGCTAAGTGGTTAGGGTGAGCTTTAAGGGTTCAAAAGGGAAGCTGCAGGATAGTGCTAAGTGGTTAGGGTGAGCTTTAAGGGTTCAAAAAGGAAGCTGCAGGATAGCGCTAAGTGATTTGGGTAAGTTCTAAGGGTTCAAAATTGAAGCTGCAGGATAGTGCTAAGTGATTTGGGTAAGTTTTAAGGGTTCAAAAGGGAAGCTGCAGGATAGCGCTAAGTGATTTGGGTAAGTTTTAAGGGTTCAAAAGGGAAGCTGCAGGATAGCGCTAAGTGATTTGGGTAAGTTTTAAGGGTTCAAAAGGGAAGCTGCAGGATAGCGCTAAGTGATTTGGGTAAGTTCTAAGGGTTCAAAATTGAAGCTGCAGGATAGTGCTAAGTGATTTGGGTAAGTTTTAAGGGTTCAAAAGGGAAGCTGCAGGATAGCGCTAAGTGATTTGGGTAAGTTCTAAGGGTTCAAAAGGGAAGCTGCAGGATAGTGCTAAGTGATTTGGGTAAGTTTTAAGGGTTCAAAAGGGAAGCTGCAGGATAGCGCTAAGTGATTTGGGTAAGTTCTAAGGGTTCAAAAGGGAAGCTGCAGGATAGTGCAAAGTGATTTGGGCAAGTTCTAAGGGTTCAAAAGGGAAGTTGCAGGATAGCGCTAAGTGATTTGGGTAAGTTTTAAGGGTTCAAAAGGGAAGCTGCAGGATAGCACTAAGTGATTTGGGTAAGTTTTAAGGGTTCAAAAGGGAAGCTGCAGGATAGTGCAAAGTGATTTGGGTAAGTTTTAAGGGTTCAAAAGGGAAGCTGCAGGATAGCGCTAAGTGATTTGGGTAAGTTTTAAGGGTTCAAAAGGGAAGCTGCAGGATAGCACTAAGTGATTTGGGTAAGTTTTAAGGGATCAAAAGGGAAGCTGTAGGATAGTGCTAAGTGGTTTAGCTAAACATTGTAGTAGAAGTGAGGGAGTCAAATATGTATGCGAGCACTTTAATGAGTTAAGTTTGTAGTGCGCAGGCGCAAGATCGTAAGGATTTCCGTCTGGGCGATTTTTTTTTGTAAAAGGGAAACAGAATTGGGAAACGTAAAGGATTCGTGTGAGGATACGATGGGAAAAGGGCAAAAACGAAAGGCTACGTTGTTACCTGAGAAAATTAATCAGAAAAGTCTCGATGGAAAATGACATACTCGTACTCTGGCATACGAACGGACGGAAACTTTACAGAAGGTTTACAATGCATGCTTGGAATCGCTCACACATTCATACGAGAGCGGGAACATTCGAAAATAATACGACATCGGCACTAAAACGGAAGGTTTTTTTTGTCTCTCTGAATCGAGCCTAATGTCCAAGGGGAAAAGTAAGCAGAGAGCCAGAAGCCCGAGCCCCCAAAGAACACCCTCTCCTGCTCCCTGCGCAACCACATCCCATGATAAATGGAGCACAAGTTCCAAGAGCCTAAAGAAGCAGAGGGCCCGAAGCCCGAGCACACCCTCTCCTGCTCTCCGCCCTACCAAATCCAAAGGAAAAGGGAGCACAAGTTCCAAGGGCCCAAAGAGGCAGAGGGCCCGAAGCCCGAGCCCCCCAAGGACACCCTCTCCTCCTCGGGACTATTTGCCACCAGCACAGGTGGAAACCAGCGACACATATGCAACATCCATGCTTGGAAGTTTGGTGGCCAGCCAGGCAAGGACCCCCAGTCCTAATGCCAGTCCATTCTTTTTCCAGCCATGTGACGGCCGATTCATCACCACACAGCCAGCCCACAATGTCTCCTGAATTGCCATCAAGCATAGATGAGCCAGAAGAACAACCATTAGGCCGAACATTGCGGCGAGGCCAGTTGAGCGGCCGGTTTGGGGAGGCACAAACCCTAGCATTGGCAAGGGGCCTCACACTTCATTATGATGAGCTATTTTGCTGCCATTCCAAAGCAACCAGCAAAATGTGAAAAAGCCAAATCTGGGAAGAGCTCACCAAACAGGGTAATGCAGCGGGGGACGAGAGGAAAGATGTGGAGCAGATACAGAGAAAAATATCTGACCTGAAGTATGCAGTACGGAAGAAGCAGAATAAACGGCGCAATCACAGGTACATCTTTTAGGTTTGCATTTTGCTGCTTGTTGTAGTGACCACAATGGCAAATATGTTTTAACCTCTATTTTTCATCTTCCAAACTGGCGGAGGCTTCCCCACCAAATTTCAATATACCAGAGCTGAAGAAATGGTCCTGGCTTTAATCCACCCTGTTGCATTAGAGGGCCTCTCTGGCAGACACGACACGGACATCCAGAACGTTTCTGCAGGGTAGTAATGTTTGTTTTAATGTGAACTATTGTAAACTTGTAAAATGAGGCTCACAGGCAGAACACAGGCCCCTAGGGAGTGCCTTTGAGGGGAGGGTAATGTTTTCGGCGGGTGTTTAATGTCTGGCCACTCTCCCAGGGTGCAGTAGTTAATGGTCCTTTAAAAGGTTTGCAGGCCATACATGACCTTGGACAGTATTTCTGGTCAATATTAACCAATTTATCTTACCAAAGCACTGCTTGTGATGTGAATATAGTCAATAATAGACAACACTTACTTCTTTGTGTTTCTACCACTGGTTGTAGGTGTGCTTTGGTCAGACAAACTTGAGCTGGGGTCAGGGAAAGGTCAACATTGCAAGGATGCACAGCAGCATACTCTGAAGCCAAATGCTATTTGCAAGCTGACTGTTGCCCCCTAAGGCGACATTTAGGCTCGGTAAAGCCTCCTAACATGCAGTACATGCATGTTTGTATTATTTAATGTGACCAATCTGTATGTACAGGGTGAGGCATACATATAAGATAGCCTCAGATTCATTGTAAAGGGCAACTTTGGCCGTTGGTGGAGTTGTCATTCCTGCTTGCCCATGTGTTTGCTAAAGCATATGTACTCATCCGGCTCATCAAGGGATGTTTGTGTGTTTACGTGCCTTTTACTTTTTAACACAGCCCAGCATCCAGCCTCTGGAAGTGTGGAAGCCTCCTCCAGTTTAAGCACGCCGTCTACTTCCCTGCTGCCTAGGACACAGGACCAGATATCTAGGGTAAGTGGACTTTGTTGAAAGTGGTGATGCATGTGAATGCACATGACTTATTTTTTTCATAAAGATATTTAGGGCCCAATCTGACACACTTTTTCACATGTCCCAACAGACTCCCACACTAATGGATGTCATTCAGGAGATGGAGGCGGATGCCAGCCGTATTGGACCTTCGCAAATTACCCCCCTGGAACCTAATCTGCCACTGCCCCAGCATCCTACTGCAACAAATCAGCAGAGTGAAGCTGGACGCATGCTGCCAGCCCATCGTGGGCAGCAGGCTGAGACTGAGCCTACAGTCCCCAGTGCTAGCTCTGCTGCAGAGGTTTTACCAAGCACATCTGGCACTGTTGCTCATCTAAGAACTCCATCATCTGCAGGCGCACAAACCCGGGGAAGTGGAAGATGCAGTCAACAACGTTGACTAGTTTCCCAGGGGACAAACAATAGGGTTGTCCCTGCACCATCCCGTATATTGCTAATAATAGATTGGTGTGCAATAAGATGGTGACCAAAAAACAAAGCGATTTGTAAACATACATGGTATGTGGCCCAGTACCACAAAAAAGGGCACCAATAGTCTGCACCACCAATCTAAATAATCACAGAATCAGGCATGTGTTATTAAATTCCAAATTCAATCATAAGTTTAGTTGAGACATTAAAAATAGAGCTCATACAAAAATCATTAAAAACCCTGAACCATCTCTCCATGGGCGACTACCAGGCCAGAAAAAGGTGTCATCGTGCAATATTGAAGGGCTAAATAGTGCTAATATACTCTCACATTTATAACTAAGACAACATTCAAATAACTAATACATTTCATAAAATCCATAAAGTGGCAAGTGCAACACAGCAAAAAATAACAGCAAAATATTATGTACGTGCTGACTAAAACCACTACCCTGAAAATACATATAGAAAAACTAGAAATCTATCACCATGTAAAGCCTGGCTGGATCTCCCATTGAATCCTGGTGCCCCTTTACCGACGCGCTCCGTGGAGTAGACCACTTTTCTAAGGTGCCAAGAAAAAGACCTTAGAAAGTTTCCCAGGGGAGGCGCGTGCCGATCATGGAGTCAGCATGGCGCCATGACAGCCGTTACTTTCGGCAGGTGACTCAAGGAACAACAGAGCAGCTTACTGCACAATTAGAGAACTTCAATACTACATTCACCACAATGCTGACTGATTTTAGGACGAGCAACAGCCAGATGGCTGAACAAATGGCCACCTTAAACAGATAGATGGCAGAACAAACGGCCACCTTAAATGCAAACTTCTCTACCATGCTAGATGAATTTCGAACTAGCAACAGACAGATGCTGGAGCAGTGGCAGATTATGAATGCCACACATGCTCAGGTGTTGGGCCACCTCAAAGGCACACCACAACCTTATTATGGGCAACATCAATATTAAGATCTATTTGACCTGGATCTGCTCCACATCTTTCCTCTACATCCCAACTCTATTTACCTGTGTGGTGAGCACAACCAAGATTGAGTTGTTTATGGCTTTGCTGGTTTGTTTTGGAATTCGGCCATATAGCTCATTAGAGTGCTCACATACCCCACTAGCCAATGGCTGAGCTTAAGCCTCTCTAAAGCGGCCGCTCAAGCTCCCACGCTGCAGGCTTGGGCCTAAGAAAATGATGGGTGGCTCATCCTGTTTGTTGGCAATATTGGGGGACATTCTTGGCTGGAAAAAAACATTTGCCCATGGAAAAGATTAGACTGGACTGGTATTAGGACTGGGGTCATTTGCTGGGTGGCCACCCAACTTACAGGCGTGGATGTGGCATAGGTATGGCTGGTTTCCACCTGTGCCGGTGGCAAATGTGGCCGAGCAGAAGAGGGTGTGTATGTGGCCCTATGTATTCCTGGCTGACTATTCCCCTGGAAATTGTTGCTCCCTATGGATCTTGATGTTGGTGGGCGGGGAAACTTGGGGCTGGAGTCATTTACTTTAGAACTCCTGGATGTGGCCAATTGCTAGGGGCCAGGAGTCTGGTCCAATTTATAGTTATGTATTAAAATGTATGTACATGGAGTCTGCGAGTGCCCTTCAAATAAAAATTGCCAAATACCCTGAAAATATATGGAATTTGACTTTAGCTGTTGTTGCCTAAGTTGATGCATTAATGTTTGTGTTTTGAGTTTAATGAAGGTTTGTAATGACAAACATGACCAAATAAACTGCATGACGCTCAAATCAGGTGTAAAATGTTTAGTAATTAAATCATTACTAAATAGTTAAAGTGAAAAAAAGGCCTTCACATAGGCAACAAATATGAGAAACACTCAAAAACATAAACAAACAAAAAAAAAGTTACGAAAAAAAAGAAATTACATGTGCACGCATAGATTGGCCAGAGGCACTAGGGGTGCCATCATAAATGTCATCTGCCTCCTGGCTGGGTGGAGAGGGGGGCAGAGCCAGATAACGGGGGACACGCTGCATCAGGGCAAAATTCTGCAGCACGCAGCATGCTATGATGATTTGTATGACCTTGTTGGGGTCATACTGCAGTGCCCTCCCTGTATGGTCCAAACATCTAAATCTGGACTTCAGCGGTCCAAAGGCCCTCTCCACTACGGCCCGGGTCTTCCGGTGGGCCCGATTATAGGACTCCTGGCCTGCATTCTGTGGGCGAAGAATGGGCGTCAGGAGCAGGGCATAAGTGGATATCCAGAATCCCCTGAAAGAATAACAAAATATGTACATAAAATACACATTCTATTTGTACATTATTGTTTAACATGTCATCAAGGGCTAAAAACAGCCATAGGTTAAGACATGGGTCATCAGCTATATTCATAACCATATAGTGAAAAGGGAATGATGGAATTTGAGCAAAGTTACCCAGGAGCCATCCACCAGAGAATTCTCCAGACTCAAACCGACAAAATAATCCTAAGCTCCGCAAGATATATGGAAAAAGTTACGTAAAAACCAAAAAACAAGCCCAACAGTAAAAAAAAATACACAGACACATGCGAAAGTCCATGCGTATCTGTCTCTGAATCAACCCTTATATCACTTGCAATATAAGCTTGGTTGTCTGTGTGCGATTTTCTCAGCCTCCTTGTTCTTCCCTGCAGACATCTCCCCGCTTACCAAATATAAAACAGTTATGCGAGCCACCACACAGAAGGGAAAAGTCTAATAAAAATATGGCAAGAGAGAATAGAGCACAACAACATTACTGCAGCTGTTGATTATATGTTTTCTCTGTCTCTGGAAAAAGCTGAAACAGAGAGTGAAACATGTTGAGAAAAAAGAAGATACAATCTTTTATTAAATCTATATTGTTGATTATTTTTATATTCTACATGTACTGACAAGCATAGGGTAAAGTTAAGGGGAACCATGGAGTTATCGGCTCTTTTTCCTAACAGATCGCCCAAAGAATCAGTTAATAGATGGAAACGGGCAACTTTCTTTTCTGTGTTTTTGGAAGGAGGAGGCAGAGCCTGTCACGACTCCTATATGTGTGTGGTGTGTGTAATTGGTCTGGTCTGCTGGGCTTTATAGTTGAACAGCAGCTCATGACCTTCAGATCTGCATGGTGTTTGTGGGTATGTGTGTCCAGGTAGTGTGGCCTTCTGTTAGTTGTGGTTCCAAAGCAAACAAGACCCTTAGATCTGTATGATGTGATATCAATACGTTGCCTTGATTTATTCCTAAAGGTATTTAAGGGGAGCTTAACAATTCCTTTATTATATGGACAGGCCTGAAGGAGAATCACACACTTTATATTCATGATGGCAAGTCTGCCACTATGGGACAGGTTTCCCTTTAGAAACATAATGTGCCCACTGTCACCTAGTCCCACTTTTCAATTGCCTGGACTCTAGAACCTTAACTTTAAAGCAGACCAAAACCCATTTACTCATTACTTTTGGCCAATCTAACATAATGACCTAAACATCCCTTGCAACTCACTTCTCTGTCATCATGGGCAGTGGCGGTGAAGTATGTTGGTGTAGAGGCCTTGAATTAGAGCACTGTTGGGCACAGAGATGCCATGGCGGGTTTAGGTTTGCCTTAAAGTGGACCAAAACCCAGGATAGTCAATTGTTTTGACTATCTTAGGTTTTGTTCCATTCTCCGGAGGGCACCCTGATCACTGTGTGAACCCCCCAGGACGCCGCAGCTAACTCACCTCTTCCTGGTCCTAAGGTGCATCTAAGAACAGCGTCTCTGACAGCTGCATCCTCCACCTCCTCTAACCGGGAGTTGCCAATGTCGGCCATTCACAAATGCCTGACGCGGGCACATGCCCCCGGGGAAAGGACCAAATCCCAGAATAATCAAAATCCAGTTCAGTTTAATGGCCTTTTTGATTCAAGCTGAAAGATCTGGAGGTAATCTCAACACTGATCTATGGAAAAGGTAACAACATCTTCACTATAAAAATTAATTATCAATATGACATGCCTGAAACCATGGTTAGACTATGAGAGGTCTGTCATGGCCCACTTTTCTCTGAGGGACTGGATGCCCCAACATACACTGCTGCAGCTCCAGCCTTATAACAGGTGTTTTAAGAAGCAGTGTGTGCCCAGACCCGCAACAAAGAGGAGACTGTACCAGGGGAGAGAGTCAGGCTTTGGAGTGTCGGTCTGCTTTGATGTAATCAAATTTCACCAGAGTTATATGTGTGAGTCAGGTCAGGATAAGGGTATAGGGCTGGTGTAAATACAGAGTGTTTACACAGTGGTGAGCATCCAATAAAAGTTCTAGCTTGAAGCTGAAGAAGGATGGTTAGGTCAGATCTATATACCCAAAAGCTTCTATAAATGTTGAATAGGACTGCCCAGACAAAAACAAAACAAGCGTGACTGTGCACCACTCTCTCCCAGAACATTAAAAATGCACGCACCTACCTCTTTATAGGCACCAAGTCTGGGGGCAGGACTAGAGGCAGTACAGCGCTCCACAGTGGAATGCAGTGTACTGTCACATCACTTGGCAGCACCTCAAACCAGAAAGATGTGCTACCAGTGTCAGCAGCCTTGGAGCATCCGGGCCGGACAGAAGGGCCACCACCACCATCTGTCCAAGGGTCACATAAAAAGTCTTGGAGTGCCTTGAGTTTGGCATATGTACTCTAGATGTTTCCAGAAATGCCAACCTGACCCATTCCTGCAGGGTGAGTTTTCTCCAGGCCTGCACTTAGCACTGGCCACGGTCCAGAACTCTCCTGGGCTCAGGCAATTTACTGGGTTAAATAGGAGTTTTAATTATCTGAGTCCAGGTATGTTGAGGTAAATGGTGATTGTGAAGTGCAGGACTGGAGAAAAATCAGCCTGCAGGAATGGGTCAGGTTGGCATTCCTGTGTTTCCGCTTTTACAAAAACAAAACTAGGTGACATCCTATCACAGAGTCTCAGTCACTTCATTTCCAACAATTCTAATGCCATGGTCATTTGGGCAATTAATAGCCATGCCCATGTTTGGCTCATGCAGCTGAGATAGAGAATAATAATACAAAGCAGAGGCTGTGCATTCTGTAAGTTAGCCACTAGATGCCAATCTTTCACAGTTTTGAAATGCTCAATAACAATTAAAATTAAAAAGTGCACCAAAACAAGGACATGAGTCAGGTAAATCTTAACCTGATTTTGGTTCCCCCACAGTGTGAAAATCTCTGGTTTGCCCATATACTCACTTTGAGCCTCGACCCCCTAGTGCAGGTGCAGGCCTCTGGCAGCATTTGTATAGCTGCCAGCAATACCATTCAAGGTGTTGGTTTGATGTATGCGGTGGATACCTTAAGGGGCACTGTAGTCTTTATTTGCCGAATAGGTCTACCAACCACAGCACACCTGTTTAGGCACTAGAATCAGTGATTGGAAACAGAGCCATTGCTGATGGTTGGCTTTCTCTTGATCATCCCCCCCCTCCGCATCAAGCATGGAGGCTGTGACTGGAAGCTTTAATGCTCTCAAGCTGGGTGTCAGAACTAGGTTGGATTAAGGTAGCAGAGGGAGGGGGCATGTAAGTCTTTAAATAAAAAAGAAATAGCTTAGAGAGTAGATTCAAATTGTAAGTAGCAAAGAAGGTCATAGTGTCATGTACACTAAATTCCTGTTTGGTTCTGAAGAGCACTGCACATGGAAAAATTCAAAAATGGCGCAGTGAATGGCAGCCAAGATGGGAGGCTGGTGAAGGACCCTAGGTGCCTGAGGTTGTGGTAAGAAGGCCTGAGGTAGTGGTGGCAGGGAGAAATCCTGGTGGCAGCTACCAAGTTAAGTTGGTGGGGAGGAGTAGAGCAAGAGTGCAGCTCAGAAAGGATGTGGCAGTGAAGAGGAGAATGCCCAAGCTGGTGTCGAGTAGAAGGCTTGAAGAGACATGAAGTAAACATTCGTAGCAGCTGTAGAGTAGTGGTGAGGAGAAAAGCCATGGTGGTGGCATGGCCAGAGATAAAGGCATGCTGTGCTATGGGGAGCGGCAGCTGCATATTTGAGCCATGCCCCGTGGAGCCTCCCTAACAATGTTGCTGTTGGTTGCAATCCTGTGTCTTCTTCCAGGTTACACCGGACTTCGCTGCTGCCCTCCAAATACCAGCTGGGTGCTCCTTTTCACTCCCCTTCCTTCCCTCAGCTTTCCCCAGCCCCTACCCTCCCACTCCATTTGCTGGTTGCTGTCTGCTTACCACCTCCACTCGACCCCCACAGTAGCCCCCCTCCCCCATTTTTTGGGTGCTTTCTTCCTGCAGCCACTTGGCACTTCTCAATGTCCCAGGCCACCCCACGCCCCCCCGGGGGACACAGGATCGGAGGGGAGTAAGTAAAAAAATAATAATAATAAAGATCATTTTTTTCTCTTTGTGTCTTTCTTTTTTTTTACATTTAACCCCTTGTGAACTGGTAAGGGGTCCATGAGACCCCTTATACCAGTTCACAAGGCTGGGGGATGGCAAGTCACCTGCGGCTAGCGGGTGACTTGCCATTAACCCCCAGCACCCCCATTACCCCATTACCTGCCTCGCCAAAGCCCGGGGGGGGCAGAAGAGCCCGTGGCCATGGGCTATGCGGGCTTGTAGCCTGCAGGGCCAGGGGCCACAAAAGCTGGCCCCTGCGCCCTGTTCCTACAAGCCCTGCATAGCTTGTCCCGGGCTGGTTACTTCGGGTAAGGGGGATCCCATGTCACTTTTTTGGGTTTTTAACCCTTAAAAATCACCCCCCCCCGGGAGGGGGGACTCTATGTAATTTTTTTTCTCGATTTACCCTTTGTAGTGTGGATGGTAGTTGTATTTTATTTTTTAATGTTATAAAGTACTTGTTTCAGTTTGGGGGGTCTCCTAGGCAGGAACGGGGGGCTACTGATAAATATGTGGTACCGTTCTAATCGGTAGAAATTAGGCTTTCTCATGCAATATGGTTTTCTTTAATAAAATACATTTTTTATTTAAAATAAAGGAGACAATTTTCTAAAAAAAAATGTATTTATTTTTTTACTTAATAATAATTTTGTAAAAAACAGAATTAAATTTACAAACAAGATATTTCATGTTAAAGCCTAAACTCTGCTGCAAAAAAATATATATAGTTTTCCTGAAAATTCCAGCAAAAATGGCGCAAAATGGGGAAAAATGACCTGTCAACAGACAAAACCTCAAGTAGGCTGGCAATTAAAAGGGTTAAAAGTAGCTATGCATGTTGGGTATTGATCTGTTCGGGGGACCTTGCGCTTTCAGACTTAGCTTGTTTTTTCTTGTTTGCATATTTATATTTTTAGGAAAAGGTGTTTTTCAGCTTTTTTATGCATTTTTTTAGGGAAACCCTGCACAACCAAAGAATTATTTGAGGGATTAATTCCAGAAAGATGAGCCCACTACAACAAGCTGGGTACGCTTAGTAAGCTTAACATGTGTACTTTCAGGGAATATATGGTTTATGGGGGATATTCCAAATGTAAAGGGTGTTTTGGTTGAAAAATCGCAAGGTGCGCACTTTGTCTGCAGAGCTGAAATTTTCAAGTAAAATTGCCGTTACGCACATGCTTTACTTTGGGGTGTTTGGCAACTCTTCCCTTGACAGTAGCTATGCATGTTGGGTATCGTTCTGTTTGGGGGACCTTGCTTTTTCAGATTAAACTTGTTTTTTCTTGTTTGTATATAGTTTTTTAGGAAAATGTGGCTTTGATTCTGCTTTTTTATGATTTTTTTTAGGGAAACTCTTTGCAACCAAAGATTACATTGAGGGATTACTTCCAGAAAACTGTGGCCACATCAACAAGCCTGGTACACCTAGAAAGCTTGAGGTGTGTACTTCCAGAGAATATATAGTTTGTTGGGGGTATTTCAAATGTAAAGGGTTGTTTTTTCTGGAAAAACTGCAAGGTGCGCATAGCACATATCATAGTTGTATTTTATCTGAAAATCCCCAAAAGCTCTGTTTCAGTTTGGGGGAGTCTCCTGGGCAGGAAAGGGTGTCTACCTATACATATGTGGTACTGCTGTAACTGGGAGAAATTGGGAAATAAGGCAATAAGATTTTTTTGATAAACTTATTACAAAAAAACACTACAAATTGTAAAAAGTAATTTTTTAAAAAAAAATTTTCACATATTTCACCCAAAAATATTGAGAATACACCTAAAAAATGACAAACAAGACATTTCATGTTAAAGTCCAAACTATGCTGAAAAAAACAATATATAATTTTTCTGGGAAATCCCTTCAAAAATCACATTTGAACATGGGGAGCACAAAATAGTGCAAAATGGTCTGGCAACAAAGGGTTACAAAAACTCCAGGCAGGCTGGCACTTAAAGGGTTAAGCACGTGATTGGGACTGTTTGTTGCCGTATCTCATGTTTTCCATCCGGGAGGTGCCCCAGGTGTCTACAGGGTTTTTGCCCTTTTGAACTAGTGTATGGTCGACATCCCCAGGGTTTGTTAGATATAGCCAAGGAAACCTGGGAGACTGAGGCCACTCCATACAAAAGCATAACTGAACATGTGGCCCAGATGCAGGACCGAATAGAAAAGGTAATGCCAATAGTCAAGGAGCATATACAAAGGGCTCAGGCGGCCCAGAGCAGAATATATAATAGATCTGCTAGGGTGAGGGCCTTTAATCCTGGGGACCTTGTCCTGGTGTTAGTGCCCACGGTTGAAAGTACATTTCTGGCAAAGTGGGGTGAACTACAAGGTTCATCAACCAGGTAGAAGGAAGCCCTACCAGATTTACCACATAAATCTGATCAAGCTGTGGAAGGATCGTGAAGCCTTAGTAGTCACTCCGGCTAGTGTTAAAGAGGGGGTGCAGACAGTTCCCCCAGTCAAAATAGGTGAGACCTTGTCAGGACACCAGAAGCAGGAGGTCAGGGGTTTTCTACAGGGAAATAAAGATAAGTTTTTTGACCTGCATTAAAACTGAGCCCTACATTAAGGTAAACCTTAAACCGTACAGGATACCTGAAGAACTTAAAGAGGCAATCTCGGAAGTAAATCGCATGTTAGAGTTAGGCGTCATTGAGTCTTCTAGTGGCAGGTCAAGTCCCAATGAGGTCTCAAAATGTAATTCTTATCCCATGCCTCGGGTAGATGAGTTGATTGAAAAGCTCGGGAGGGCAAGATACATCACAACTGTGGACCTCACATAGGGGTATTGGCAGATTCCATTGTCTGAGGACACCAAAGAAAAGACAGCATTTTCCACCCCAGAAGGCCTGTTTCAGTATGTTGTGATGCTGTTTGGGTTACATGGGGCCCCTGCTACCTTTCAGAGGCTGATGGACATGATCTTGAGACCACATCGGGATTATGCCACTGCTTGCCTGGATGATGTGGTCATTTTTGCGTCTGATTGGAAGGGTCACCTCTGCAAGGTACAGGCCGTCCTAGACTCCATCAGTAATGCTGGCTTAACCATAAACCCTGAGAAATGTGCAGTGGGTTTGGAGGAGGCAAAATACCTGGGTTACATTATTGGTAGAGGGCTGGTTAAATCCCAGATCAATAAGGTGGAGGCAATACAGAACTGGCCCAGACCACTTACAAAAAAACAGGTGAGAGCCTTCCTAGGTATAACCAGCTACTACCGTGGGTTTGTGCCCAATTTCACATCAATGGCTGCACCATTAACTGAATTAACAAAGGGTTGTAAGTCAGTAATGGTGGAATGGACTCAAGAGGCAGAAAAGGCTTTTCAAAGCCTAAAATCTGCCCTGTGTAAACAGCCCGTCCTGGTGTCCCCAGATCTCAGCAAACAGTTTTTGGTACAGACAGATGCGTCTGACTCAGGTTTGGGGGCAGTTCTATCACAAGAGTTGAGTGGGGAAGAACACCCAGTTGTACCTGAGCAGGAAACTGACCCCAGCAGAGAGAAATTACACTATAGTGGAAAGAGAGTGTCTCGCCATTAAGTGGGCCTTAGAAGCCCTAAAGTATTACCTGTTGGGTAGAGAGTTTGTGTTGATGACAGACCATGCTCCGCTGGCCTGGATGAAACAGAATAAGGAGAGAAATGCAAGAGTGACTAGATAGTCTCTCTCCTTACAAAATTTTAAGTTTAAAGTGGAAGTAACAGGGGAATGCGGATGCTTTGTCCAGAGTCTACTGTATGGTCGGTGAAAATTGTCATTGTCAAAATTGGGGGGGGGGATTTTGTTCCCTAATCCCAGGTCTCACACAGGTGATGAGGCTAATTGCGGGGAAGCCTAAATAAAAGGAGCCGATGAGGCTTTCAGTTTGCTGGTGAACAGCCTGGGAGGAGGAGCCCAGGCTGTACTTCTCACAGAGACTGACAGAACTGAATTCAGCCAAACTTGGACTTGTGGATTAACAGCGTGGGCTTGTATGCTCTGTAGGCGGACCTGTTACAACAAGGCTTTCAGCTTGTTGCATTATCCTACCCTGGACTTTACTAGAGCTGGTGAGGTAACCGCTTGCTGTACTGCAGTATTGGCTGCAACCTTTTCTGATGTTAAGAGTTGTTTGGCCGTTGAACATTTATTTTAAATAAATTACTTTGATTTGAAGAAGAACTGTCGTCCGTGTTACTGCCATTCGCCCAGACCCTGACAATGTTTTCACTTGTACAAAAACAGAACTAGGTGACTAGGGTCATTTGTGGTAAAGGTGACATCCTATCACATGGTCTCAGTCACTTCTGTCATGTCTGTTTGGGCAATAAATAGCCACATAAGTTTCACATTCCTTGTACATTTTTTTCACATATTTCAGATAGTATATACACAGGTATATGTTTCCATTCACATATTTTGTTCACATATTTTAAAAGATAAGGGGAGATAAGCAGTTAATAGTTCCTTATCTGGTCTTCCCCAAGTATTTTAGTTATCTGTTGAATACAGTTTGTAGCAAGAGTCTGATTACCAGTATGCAGCAAGCGTATCACCTTTAAAATATATACAGCAGAGTGTGCAGACGTTTCGCATTAACTGCTTCCTCAGTGCACTCTCTAATAAATGATACAATTATTAGTCATGTATTCAGTCAGACATATATTTGTTGTGAAAGGTACATCTCATGATAACACAAGGGGAGGGATAAATTGGTACCTCTGTATGAAGGAGCGCTTGCTTTTGCTTTAGTCAGGTTAAATCTTCTTTTAATTATCTATAGCAGATAAAAATGGATGTAAGTATAGTCCTAATTGGTAGTTAGGGCTAAAATATAAATTTAGTGTTTCACCTTGTTTAATAGTGATCACTGGTAGACGGCTGGCGCTATATATCTTTATATTTGCTGCAGAGTCAGGATATGCTGTAGAAAAGTCTCTGAGTTAGTGGCCAGCAAACAAGGGGAGAAATATAGGTAAAAGGGAGTAATGGTGATATTACTTACCTCTTGTCCAGAGTTTTGTTCCCATTCTATAGAACGGGTGGCGTCTGAGGTCCCGCTCCCGCCTGCATGCTGGATGGTGCGCCGCACTGCAAGGAAGTGGCCGTGCGCGTTTTAATCCGGCCGACAGGTATTTAAGGGGGGCGGGGCTTCGGCGTCTCGGGGGCCGCCCGTACGTGTCAGTAGCGTCTGACACGCATACCGTTGTCAAGACAACGGGTGCAGGAGTGACGCCTGGTAGCGCGTCACTTCCGGGCCGGGCGGCCCCTCTAGACTCTGGAAACAATGAGGGATTATAATGGCGCCATTTTGTTGTAGTTAGGCCCTTCCAGGCTCTAAAACTATGGAGGATAGTAGTGGTGCCATTTTGTTGTAGTCAGGCTATCGCCCTGTGAAAGGAAAAGAAGCGCTCCTTCTGTGTTTCATATTGGTACAGTTTATTGGGGAATTATACTTTGTGACATTAGTTATTCTTCTTATTTTTTAAATATAATTAATAATATGCTCAGAACTAGTATGTGTTAAGGATTCTTTATTTTGTGTGTGCTGTCAGCAACCGATGTATTAGTAGCGTTTGTGCTGGTGATTACCGGTATATATGGGGCCAAGGGGGGGCAAGACTTAAGGCTCATGTTAATGTATGTTTATTTATGGCTTATATGTCAGTATATTAGAGGGTATGTGTGTGTGTATGGGGGGAGAGAGAGAGAAATTCACTTTCTGGATATAGGGATTAGGCGGAGTTTATTTCAAAAAGGGGACATAGCTACAAGTTTCATTCAGCCCTGGGGAAATATGAGCTTTTAGTTTAGAAATCCACTTGGTTTCTAGTTGTAGGGTCTTTTTCCGGATGTCACCTCCTCTGGGGTGGCTATGTATTCTGTCTAGGACTTGGAAGGCAATGTCCATTGTGTTCCCTTTGTGGTAGTTAGTCCAATGTCTCCCTACTGGGGTCAGTAGGTTTTTGTTTTTTATGTCCCTGGTGTGCTCATAGATGCGTGTTCTCAGCTTTCTATTTGTTTTTCCTATGTAAAATTTTGGGCAATTGCATGTTAGAGTATAGATCACATCAGTGGTATTGCAGTTTGCATAGTGCCGTTGTTTTATGGTCTCTCCACTGTGCAATTCTATATTCGGTCCCGTTTTGATGTACTGGCAAGTCGAACATCCCTCACATCTATACGTGCCTACCACCTTACAGCATTTCTTTTTAACTTCTTTGGTGAAGTGGCTGTTGACTAGTTGGTCCTTGATCGATTTACCTTTCCTAAAGGTGATTCTTGGGGTGTCGGATACGAAAGCCCCAATTAGAGATGAGCGAACTTTTGAAAAATTCGATTCGACTGATTCGCCGAATTTTCCGACAAAAATCGTTTCGACCCGAATAAATTCGCGACGAATCGCTATTAAAAACGGCTATTTCTGAGCCTCCTACAGCCTCAATAGGGTTGTAAACCATTCAGCCTTGCTGTAACACGCACAGGATGCGTGCTGGGTTAGTTAAATAATACTTTTAAGAAATATCACATGCAGATCAGAGGCATCGCTAATAGAATCGCAGAGCGGCACAATTGCAGAGAGTTGAAGTGGCATCACTATGAGGGGCAGAAGGAGCCCAAATATACACTGGAGTTGGCTTCAGGAGCCCAAAAATTGGATGAATCACACCCTGGAGTTGGCAGAAGTTGGCAGCAGCAGCAGCAGGAGCCCAAATATACACTGGAGTTGGCTTCAGGAGCCCAAAAATTGGATGAATCACACCCTGGAGTTGGCAGAAGTTGGCAGCAGCAGCAGCAGGAGCCCAAATATACACTGGAGTTGGCTTCAGGAGCCCAAAAATTGGATGAATCACACCCTGGAGTTGGCAGGAGTTGACAGCAGCAGCAGCAGGAGCCCAAATATACACTGGAGTTGGCTTCAGGAGCCCAAAAATTGGATGAATCACACCCTGGAGTTGGCAGGAGTTGACAGCAGCAGCAGCAGGAGCCCAAATATACACTGGAGTTGGCTTCAGGAGCCCAAAAATTGGATGAATCACACCCTGGAGTTGGCAGGAGTTGACAGCAGCAGCAGCAGGAGCCCAAATATACACTGGAGTTGGCTTCAGGAGCCCAAAAATTGGATGAATCACACCCTGGAGTTGGCAGAAGTTGGCAGCAGCAGCAGCAGGAGCCCAAATATACACTGGAGTTGGCTTCAGGAGCCCAAAAATTGGATGAATCACACCCTGGAGTTGGCAGGAGTTGACAGCAGCAGCAGCAGGAGCCCAAATATACACTGGAGTTGGCTTCAGGAGCCCAAAAATTGGATGAATCACACCCTGGAGTTGGCAGAAGTTGGCAGCAGCAGCAGCAGGAGCCCAAATATACACTGGAGTTGGCTTCAGGAGCCCAAAAATTGGATGAATCACACCCTGGAGTTGGCAGGAGTTGACAGTAGCAGCAGCAGGAGCCCAAATATACACTGGAGTTGGCTTCAGGAGCCCAAAAATTGGATGAATCACACCCTGGAGTTGGCAGAAGTTGGCAGCAGCAGCAGCAGGAGCCCAAATATACACTGGAGTTGGCTTCAGGAGCCCAAAAATTGGATGAATCACACCCTGGAGTTGGCAGAAGTTGGCAGCAGCAGCAGCAGGAGCCCAAATATACACTGGAGTTGGCTTCAGGAGCCCAAAAATTGGATGAATCACACCCTGGAGTTGGCAGAAGTTGACAGCAGCAGCAGCAGGAGCCCAAATATACACTGGAGTTGGCTTCAGGAGCCCAAAAATTGGATGAATCACACCCTGGAGTTGGCAGAAGTTGGCAGCAGCAGCAGCAGGAGCCCAAATATACACTGGAGTTGGCTTCAGGAGCCCAAAAATTGGATGAATCACACCCTGGAGTTGGCAGAAGTTGGCAGCAGCAGCAGCAGGAGCCCAAATATACACTGGAGTTGGCTTCAGGAGCCCAAAAATTGGATGAATCACACCCTGGAGTTGGCAGAAGTTGGCAGCAGCAGCAGCAGGAGCCCAAATATACACTGGAGTTGGCTTCAGGAGCCCAAAAATTGGATGAATCACACCCTGGAGTTGGCAGAAGTTGGCAGCAGCAGCAGCAGGAGCCCAAATATACACTGGAGTTGGCTTCAGGAGCCCAAAAATTGGATGAATCACACCCTGGAGTTGGCAGGAGTTGACAGCAGCAGCAGCAGGAGCCCAAATATACACTGGAGTTGGCTTCAGGAGCCCAAAAATTGGATGAATCACACCCTGGAGTTGGCAGAAGTTGGCAGCAGCAGCAGCAGGAGCCCAAATATACACTGGAGTTGGCTTCAGGAGCCCAAAAATTGGATGAATCACACCCTGGAGTTGGCAGGAGTTGGCAGCAGCAGCAGCAGGAGCCCAAATATACACTGAAGTTGGCTTCAGGAGCCCAAAAATTGGATGAATCACACCCTGGAGTTGGCAGGAGTTGACAGCAGCAGCAGCAGGAGCCCAAATATACACTGGAGTTGGCTTCAGGAGCCCAAAAATTGGATGAATCACACCCTGGAGTTGGCAGGAGTTGACAGCAGCAGCAGCAGGAGCCCAAATATACACTGGAGTTGGCTTCAGGAGCCCAAAAATTGGATGAATCACACCCTGGAGTTGGCAGAAGTTGGCAGCAGCAGCAGCAGGAGCCCAAATATACACTGGAGTTGGCTTCAGGAGCCCAAAAATTGGATGAATCACACCCTGGAGTTGGCAGAAGTTGGCAGCAGCAGCAGCAGGAGCCCAAATATACACTGGAGTTGGCTTCAGGAGCCCAAAAATTGGATGAATCACACCCTGGAGTTGGCAGGAGTTGACAGCAGCAGCAGCAGGAGCCCAAATATACACTGGAGTTGGCTTCAGGAGCCCAAAAATTGGATGAATCACACCCTGGAGTTGGCAGAAGTTGGCAGCAGCAGCAGCAGGAGCCCAAATATACACTGGAGTTGGCTTCAGGAGCCCAAAAATTGGATGAATCACACCCTGGAGTTGGCAGAAGTTGGCAGCAGCAGCAGCAGGAGCCCAAATATACACTGGAGTTGGCTTCAGGAGCCCAAAAATTGGATGAATCACACCCTGGAGTTGGCAGAAGTTGGCAGCAGCAGCAGCAGGAGCCCAAATATACACTGGAGTTGGCTTCAGGAGCCCAAAAATTGGATGAATCACACCCTGGAGTTGGCAGAAGTTGGCAGCAGCAGCAGCAGGAGCCCAAATATACACTGGAGTTGGCTTCAGGAGCCCAAAAATTGGATGAATCACACCCTGGAGTTGGCAGGAGTTGACAGCAGCAGCAGCAGGAGCCCAAATATACACTGGAGTTGGCTTCAGGAGCCCAAAAATTGGATGAATCACACCCTGGAGTTGGCAGGAGTTGACAGCAGCAGCAGCAGGAGCCCAAATATACACTGGAGTTGGCTTCAGGAGCCCAAAAATTGGATGAATCACACCCTGGAGTTGGCAGGAGTTGACAGCAGCAGCAGCAGGAGCCCAAATATACACTGGAGTTGGCTTCAGGAGCCCAAAAATTGGATGAATCACACCCTGGAGTTGGCAGAAGTTGGCAGCAGCAGCAGCAGGAGCCCAAATATACACTGGAGTTGGCTTCAGGAGCCCAAAAATTGGATGAATCACACCCTGGAGTTGGCAGGAGTTGACAGCAGCAGCAGCAGGAGCCCAAATATACACTGGAGTTGGCTTCAGGAGCCCAAAAATTGGATGAATCACACCCTGGAGTTGGCAGAAGTTGGCAGCAGCAGCAGCAGGAGCCCAAATATACACTGGAGTTGGCTTCAGGAGCCCAAAAATTGGATGAATCACACCCTGGAGTTGGCAGGAGTTGACAGTAGCAGCAGCAGGAGCCCAAATATACACTGGAGTTGGCTTCAGGAGCCCAAAAATTGGATGAATCACACCCTGGAGTTGGCAGAAGTTGGCAGCAGCAGCAGCAGGAGCCCATATATACACTGGAGTTGGCTTCAGGAGCCCAAAAATTGGATGAATCACACCCTGGAGTTGGCAGGAGTTGACAGCAGCAGCAGCAGGAGCCCAAATATACACTGGAGTTGGCTTCAGGAGCCCAAAAATTGGATGAATCACACCCTGGAGTTGGCAGAAGTTGGCAGCAGCAGCAGCAGGAGCCCAAATATACACTGGAGTTGGCTTCAGGAGCCCAAAAATTGGATGAATCACACCCTGGAGTTGGCAGAAGTTGGCAGCAGCAGCAGCAGCAGGAGCCCAAATATACACTGGAGTTGGCTTCAGGAGCCCAAAAATTGGATGAATCACACCCTGGAGTTGGCAGAAGTTGGCAGCAGCAGCAGCAGGAGCCCAAATATACACTGGAGTTGGCTTCAGGAGCCCAAAAATTGGATGAATCACACCCTGGAGTTGGCAGAAGTTGGCAGCAGCAGCAGCAGGAGCCCAAATATACACTGGAGTTGGCTTCAGGAGCCCAAAAATTGGATGAATCACACCCTGGAGTTGGCAGGAGTTGACAGCAGCAGCAGCAGGAGCCCAAATATACACTGGAGTTGGCTTCAGGAGCCCAAAAATTGGATGAATCACACCCTGGAGTTGGCAGGAGTTGACAGCAGCAGCAGCAGGAGCCCAAATATACACTGGAGTTGGCTTCA
This sequence comes from Gastrophryne carolinensis, assembly GCA_027917425.1. Lineage (NCBI taxonomy): Eukaryota > Metazoa > Chordata > Amphibia > Anura > Microhylidae > Gastrophryne > Gastrophryne carolinensis. Next base: position 202,233,135 of record CM051237.1, read on the forward strand.
GGAGCCCAAAAATTGGATGAATCACACCCTGGAGTTGGCAGGAGTTGACAGCAGCAGCAGCAGGAGCCCAAATATACACTGGAGTTGGCTTCAGGAGCCCAAAAATTGGATGAATCACACCCTGGAGTTGGCAGAAGTTGGCAGCAGCAGCAGCAGGAGCCCAAATATACACTGGAGTTGGCTTCAGGAGCCCAAAAATTGGATGAATCACACCCTGGAGTTGGCAGGAGTTGACAGCAGCAGCAACAGGAGCCCAAATATACACTGGAGTTGGCTTCAGGAGCCCAAAAATTGGATGAATCACACCCTGGAGTTGGCAGAAGTTGGCAGCAGCAGCAGCAGGAGCCCAAATATACACTGGAGTTGGCTTCAGGAGCCCAAAAATTGGATGAATCACACCCTGGAGTTGGCAGGAGTTGACAGTAGCAGCAGCAGGAGCCCAAATATACACTGGAGTTGGCTTCAGGAGCCCAAAAATTGGATGAATCACACCCTGGAGTTGGCAGAAGTTGGCAGCAGCAGCAGCAGGAGCCCAAATATACACTGGAGTTGGCTTCAGGAGCCCAAAAATTGGATGAATCACACCCTGGAGTTGGCAGAAGTTGGCAGCAGCAGCAGCAGGAGCCCAAATATACACTGGAGTTGGCTTCAGGAGCCCAAAAATTGGATGAATCACACCCTGGAGTTGGCAGGAGTTGACAGCAGCAGCAGCAGGAGCCCAAATATACACTGGAGTTGGCTTCAGGAGCCCAAAAATTGGATGAATCACACCCTGGAGTTGGCAGAAGTTGGCAGCAGCAGCAGCAGGAGCCCAAATATACACTGGAGTTGGCTTCAGGAGCCCAAAAATTGGATGAATCACACCCTGGAGTTGGCAGAAGTTGGCAGCAGCAGCAGCAGGAGCCCAAATATACACTGGAGTTGGCTTCAGGAGCCCAAAAATTGGATGAATCACACCCTGGAGTTGGCAGAAGTTGGCAGCAGCAGCAGCAGGAGCCCAAATATACACTGGAGTTGGCTTCAGGAGCCCAAAAATTGGATGAATCACACCCTGGAGTTGGCAGAAGTTGGCAGCAGCAGCAGCAGGAGCCCAAATATACACTGGAGTTGGCTTCAGGAGCCCAAAAATTGGATGAATCACACCCTGGAGTTGGCAGGAGTTGACAGCAGCAGCAGCAGGAGCCCAAATATACACTGGAGTTGGCTTCAGGAGCCCAAAAATTGGATGAATCACACCCTGGAGTTGGCAGAAGTTGGCAGCAGCAGCAGCAGGAGCCCAAATATACACTGGAGTTGGCTTCAGGAGCCCAAAAATTGGATGAATCACACCCTGGAGTTGGCAGGAGTTGGCAGCAGCAGCAGCAGGAGCCCAAATATACACTGGAGTTGGCTTCAGGAGCCCAAAAATTGGATGAATCACACCCTGGAGTTGGCAGGAGTTGACAGCAGCAGCAGCAGGAGCCCAAATATACACTGGAGTTGGCTTCAGGAGCCCAAAAATTGGATGAATCACACCCTGGAGTTGGCAGAAGTTGGCAGCAGCAGCAGCAGGAGCCCAAATATACACTGGAGTTGGCTTCAGGAGCCCAAAAATTGGATGAATCACACCCTGGAGTTGGCAGAAGTTGGCAGCAGCAGCAGCAGGAGCCCAAATATACACTGGAGTTGGCTTCAGGAGCCCAAAAATTGGATGAATCACACCCTGGAGTTGGCAGGAGTTGACAGCAGCAGCAGCAGGAGCCCAAATATACACTGGAGTTGGCTTCAGGAGCCCAAAAATTGGATGAATCACACCCTGGAGTTGGCAGAAGTTGGCAGCAGCAGCAGCAGGAGCCCAAATATACACTGGAGTTGGCTTCAGGAGCCCAAAAATTGGATGAATCACACCCTGGAGTTGGCAGAAGTTGGCAGCAGCAGCAGCAGGAGCCCAAATATACACTGGAGTTGGCTTCAGGAGCCCAAAAATTGGATGAATCACACCCTGGAGTTGGCAGAAGTTGGCAGCAGCAGCAGCAGGAGCCCAAATATACACTGGAGTTGGCTTCAGGAGCCCAAAAATTGGATGAATCACACCCTGGAGTTGGCAGAAGTTGGCAGCAGCAGCAGCAGGAGCCCAAATATACACTGGAGTTGGCTTCAGGAGCCCAAAAATTGGATGAATCACACCCTGGAGTTGGCAGGAGTTGACAGCAGCAGCAGCAGGAGCCCAAATATACACTGGAGTTGGCTTCAGGAGCCCAAAAATTGGATGAATCACACCCTGGAGTTGGCAGAAGTTGGCAGCAGCAGCAGCAGGAGCCCAAATATACACTGGAGTTGGCTTCAGGAGCCCAAAAATTGGATGAATCACACCCTGGAGTTGGCAGGAGTTGGCAGCAGCAGCAGCAGGAGCCCAAATATACACTGGAGTTGGCTTCAGGAGCCCAAAAATTGGATGAATCACACCCTGGAGTTGGCAGGAGTTGACAGCAGCAGCAGCAGGAGCCCAAATATACACTGGAGTTGGCTTCAGGAGCCCAAAAATTGGATGAATCACACCCTGGAGTTGGCAGGAGTTGACAGCAGCAGCAGCAGGAGCCCAAATATACACTGGAGTTGGCTTCAGGAGCCCAAAAATTGGATGAATCACACCCTGGAGTTGGCAGAAGTTGGCAGCAGCAGCAGCAGGAGCCCAAATATACACTGGAGTTGGCTTCAGGAGCCCAAAAATTGGATGAATCACACCCTGGAGTTGGCAGGAGTTGACAGCAGCAGCAGCAGGAGCCCAAATATACACTGGAGTTGGCTTCAGGAGCCCAAAAATTGGATGAATCACACCCTGGAGTTGGCAGGAGTTGACAGCAGCAGCAGCAGGAGCCCAAATATACACTGGAGTTGGCTTCAGGAGCCCAAAAATTGGATGAATCACACCCTGGAGTTGGCAGAAGTTGGCAGCAGCAGCAGCAGGAGCCCAAATATACACTGGAGTTGGCTTCAGGAGCCCAAAAATTGGATGAATCACACCCTGGAGTTGGCAGGAGTTGACAGCAGCAGCAGCAGGAGCCCAAATATACACTGGAGTTGGCTTCAGGAGCCCAAAAATTGGATGAATCACACCCTGGAGTTGGCAGAAGTTGGCAGCAGCAGCAGCAGGAGCCCAAATATACACTGGAGTTGGCTTCAGGAGCCCAAAAATTGGATGAATCACACCCTGGAGTTGGCAGGAGTTGACAGTAGCAGCAGCAGGAGCCCAAAAAATGGCCTAAAGACATAAATATGTTTTGCACCATTTGGAAAGTGTAAAACGTGGCACCATGCTGAATCTAGTCGCATGCATCAGGCATTGGTGGGTGGAAATCCTGGCTGATCCATCCCTGATTCATTTTGACAAAGGTGAGTCTCTCCACATTTTTAGTTGACAGACGAGTTCTCCTCGCCGTAACTATGGCCCCCGCCGCACTAAACACCCGCTCAGATGGCACGCTACTTGCCGGGCAGGACAGCTTTTCCAGGGCAAACTCTGCTAGTTGCGGCCACAAATCAAGTTTGGCTGCCCAGAAGTCCAGCGGATCCTCAAGGTGTGTTGGCATGGTCATGTCAAAGTATGACATGACCTGCTGGTTCAGGTCCTGCTCCAGGTCTTCCTGCTGCTCATGAGTAGCCTCACTATGCGGCTGTAGAAAGCTACTCATTAGCGACTGAAGACTGAGGCTGCTGCTGCTGATGGAGCTTCTGCTGCTGCTGCTGCCAACCCCCCCAGCGGCCATGGCAGTGGAAGGTGAGCGCAGAGGTCCCCTCGAGTCAGACCTGCGAGAGTATGGACCATGGCGCAGATAGGCATCGGCCAACTGCCTACGTAGAATGTCTTTGTAGTAGTTGAGTTTGTCCTCCCTCTCGGTGGGTTTAAAAAATGCCCCCATTTTGTGCCGGAAGCGAGGGTCCAATAAGGTGGACAGCCAGAAGTCATCCCGCCGACAGATGGAAACAATTCTGGGGTCACTACGCAAGCATGTGAGCATGCTTCGTGTCATTTGCGCAAGTGACTCGGATGGACTACCTGTCTCCATCTCCACTGCATACTGCCACGGTGTGCCCGGGTCCTCTGTCTCTCCTTCCTCAAAAACCTCTAGCTCCTCTGGCTGCTCCTGCTCCTCCTCTCCTGTCCGCTGACTAGATAAACCAGCCATTTCGCCAAGCCTAAACTGTGTTTCGCTGGGCAACTCCTCCTCCTCCTCTTCCTCCTCCTCCTCCTCCAGTTCAGCTCCAAGGGGGTTCATGTGGCCGTAAGATGTAAACGCCATGTCTCCAGTGCCCTGACCAGCCATGGTTTCCAACATGTGCTGCAGTACATGAAGCAGTGGAATCACGTCGTTCATCCCGTAATCCTGCCGACTGACAAATAAAGTGGCTTCCTCAAAGGGCCTGAGCAAACGGCAGGTGTCACGTATGAGCTGCCACTGGTTGACATTGAAGTTACACAGGGGAGTCCCCCTATCTGCTTGGATCATCAGGAAATCCGTGATGGCTTTTCTCTGTTCATATAATCGGTCCAACATGTGAAGGGTGGAATTCCAACGGGTGGAAACATCGCAAATCAGACTATGTTGGGGGATACCATTCTGACGCTGTAGCTCAAGAAGGGTGTGTTTGGCAGTGTAGGAGTGGCTGAAGTGCATGCAAAGTTTCCGTGAAGTTGTTAGGATGTCCTGCAGATGGGGGGAACACTTCAGAAACCGCTTGACAACCAGATTGAAGACGTGAGCCATGCAGGGGGCATGGGTCAGGCTTCCTTGGCGCAGCGCAGACAAAATGTTCTTCCCATTGTCGGTAACCATGATTCCCATTTTAAGTTTTCTCGGAGTAAGCCATGTTTGGATTTCCTGATGAATACATTTAAGCAGTTCCTCCCCTGTGTGACTCCGTTCGCCAAGACAAACCATGTGAAGCACTGCGTGACACCTCCGTGCCCTGCACACATGGTAGACTGGAGGGGCACTGAGACTTGAGCCTACAGTGGAGGGTGAGGAGATGGCGGAGGATGAGGAGGCCGAGTCGCACGGTGTCACAGGCCCAATGGGCAGAGAGCGCGGAGGCCGAAGCGGCGTGACCTGTCCAAGTTGCTGCTGCAAAGGGACCACATTCACCCAGTGGGCCGTAAACGACATGTACTGCCCCTGACCGTAGTTACAGCTCCAGATGTCGGCGCTGCCATGTATTTTGCTACACACCGACAGGCTCAAGGACTGGCCCACCTTCTGTTCAACAAAAGTGTGCAGCGCTGGTACTGCCTTCTTGGCAAAGAAATGACGGCTTGGGACTCTCCACCTCGGCTCGGCACAAGCCATCAGTTCTCTGAAAGGTGCAGATTCCACCACCTGAAAAGGGAGCGACTGCAGCACCAGCAACTTGGACAGGAGCACATTCAGCTTCTGCGCCGTAGGATGAGTGGGCGCATACTGCTGTCTCTTGGACATGGCTTCGCTGATGGATTGCTGGCGGGATGCATGACTTGGAGGAGGAGGAGGAGGAGCAGGAGCGACAGAGGATGGGTATGACGCACAGCTGCCTTCGGCTGAGGTGCTGGAGCCTTGGCTGGCAGAAATTGGGAGCTCACTTGGTGAGGAAGCAGACTGGACCACCCCTTGGGAGCCTCGGTTCTCCCAGGTCGTTTTATGGTGACGCATCATATGTTGACGCAGGGCCGTGGTGCCAACATTTGGACCCTGGCCACGCTTCACCTTTTGCCTACATATCTTGCATGTGGCCATGTTACCCTCCTGCGGATGCCTCAGGAAAAACTGCCACACTGCCGAGTAGCTACTTTTCCCACCCCCTGGCCTCACTGATTCACTGCTGCTGTTGCCAACTCCAGGAACCCCTGCTCCACTACCTCCCGATAAGGTAGACTGCCGCACAGCAGGTGCTCTACCCCGGCCCCGGCCCCGGCCGGCTCCAGCCTTTGGAATTGTGCCCCCATGCTGACTGCTACCACCTTGCTGCCTCAGCTGCTGACTCCGGGGCAACCTGCACCCCTCTTCTCCTGATGATGACGATGAAGCCCCTTCATCACCCGGCTCCCAAGTGCGATCGGCTTCATCGTCATCATCATCATCATCACCGGGTTGTGGCTGTACGTCACTGATGTTCGTGGATTCGTCAACAGTGTCTGGCGCAGGAGCTGGAACGCTCGCAGCACCCACGACACTGTCCACATCACTATTTGTCTGCCTAGCTAAAGAAGCCACCTCCATTTCTTGGCTGGGCAGTAGCTGCTGACTGTCCTCTATCTGATGGTCCTCCTCACTAAAGAGTGGAGCTGAACCCAAAGCATAGGATACGTCGCTGGGGGAGGGAACGGCGTAGGCCAGAGGCAATGGGAGGACAGGGACTGCTCTCGGGGCATGCCAACTCAGGGTTGTGTCAGAGGAACCTACCGACCCTAGACTGGGGGTCTCAGACGTAAGTTGTGATGATGTTGTTGATGAGCGCGTCAACCAATCTACCACGGCAGATGCGTTACTGGTGGAGACCCGACCGCTAGCAGATACTGGCAGATTAGGTCTCTCAGCGTGACTCCTGCTGCTACTGGCCCCCAGTCTGATGCGAGCTCTGCCTGCGGAATCTTGGCCTCTGCCACTCCTCTTTTCACTTCCAGGCACTTGTCTGCCCGACATAGTCTAACTGGCGTGGTAGTAGGTGATATTTAAAAAAACCCCGGGCAGCGGTGGGTCTATATGAAACAGAATATAATGCACACCAAAAGTGAGCAGTAACACTCAGCCTCCAACAGGCCTGCTTAGTGTAAATAAGAGAGCTGCTTAGTGTAAATAAAGAGGGGTATGCTATGTTACAGAATGGGATGCCTCAACAGAAGTGCACCTGGCAGGCAGCAGTAAGCCTATGCCCAGCAAAAGTGTCTTATAATATAAATATAATAAGAGCAAATGGTTATATGGTCTTAAACAGAGGCTGCTTTAGTCACAGAATGGGATGCCCCGGGCAGGAATCGAGCTGGCAGGGTCCAGTAGTGCTTTGGCCAGCAAAAGTGTCTTTATCAGGCCTAATTTCAAATATGATAAGAGCAAATGCTTATATGGTCTTAAACAGAGGCTGCTTTAGTCACAGAATGGGATGCCCCGGGCAGGAATCGAGCTGCCAGGGTACAGTAGTGCTTTGGCCAGCAAAAGTGTCTTTATCAGGCCTAATTTCAAATATGATTAGAGCAAATGCTTATATGGTCTTAAACAGAGGCTGCTTTAGTCACAGAATGGGATGCCCCGGGCAGGAATCGAGCTGCCAGGGTACAGTAGTGCTTTGGCCAGCAAAAGTGTCTTTATCAGGCCTAATTTCAAATATGATTAGAGCAAATGCTTATATGGTCTTAAACAGAGGCTGCTTTAGTCACAGAATGGGATGCCCCGGGCAGGAATCGAGCTGCCAGGGTACAGTAGTGCTTTGGCCAGCAAAAGTGTCTTTATCAGGCCTAATTTCAAATATGATTAGAGCAAATGCTTATATGGTCTTAAACAGAGGCTGCTTTAGTCACAGAATGGGATGCCCCGGGCAGGAATCGAGCTGCCAGGGTACAGTAGTGCTTTGGCCAGCAAAAGTGTCTTTATCAGGCCTAATTTCAAATATGATTAGAGCAAATGCTTATATGGTCTTAAACAGAGGCTGCTTTAGTCACAGAATGGGATGCCCCGGGCAGGAATCGAGCTGCCAGGGTACAGTAGTGCTTTGGCCAGCAAAAGTGTCTTTATCAGGCCTAATTTCAAATATGATTAGAGCAAATGCTTATATGGTCTTAAACAGAGGCTGCTTTAGTCACAGAATGGGATGCCCCGGGCAGGAATCGAGCTGCCAGGGTACAGTAGTGCTTTGGCCAGCAAAAGTGTCTTTATCAGGCCTAATTTCAAATATGATTAGAGCAAATGCTTATATGGTCTTAAACAGAGGCTGCTTTAGTCACAGAATGGGATGCCCCGGGCAGGAATCGAGCTGCCAGGGTACAGTAGTGCTTTGGCCAGCAAAAGTGTCTTTATCAGGCCTAATTTCAAATATGATTAGAGCAAATGCTTATATGGTCTTAAACAGAGGCTGCTTTAGTCACAGAATGGGATGCCCCGGGCAGGAATCGAGCTGCCAGGGTACAGTAGTGCTTTGGCCAGCAAAAGTGTCTTTATCAGGCCTAATTTCAAATATGATTAGAGCAAATGCTTATATGGTCTTAAACAGAGGCTGCTTTAGTCACAGAATGGGATGCCCCGGGCAGGAATCGAGCTGCCAGGGTACAGTAGTGCTTTGGCCAGCAAAAGTGTCTTTATCAGGCCTAATTTCAAATATGATTAGAGCAAATGCTTATATGGTCTTAAACAGAGGCTGCTTTAGTCACAGAATGGGATGCCCCGGGCAGGAATCGAGCTGCCAGGGTACAGTAGTGCTTTGGCCAGCAAAAGTGTCTTTATCAGGCCTAATTTCAAATATGATTAGAGCAAATGCTTATATGGTCTTAAACAGAGGCTGCTTTAGTCACAGAATGGGATGCCCCGGGCAGGAATCGAGCTGCCAGGGTACAGTAGTGCTTTGGCCAGCAAAAGTGTCTTTATCAGGCCTAATTTCAAATATGATTAGAGCAAATGCTTATATGGTCTTAAACAGAGGCTGCTTTAGTCACAGAATGGGATGCCCCGGGCAGGAATCGAGCTGCCAGGGTACAGTAGTGCTTTGGCCAGCAAAAGTGTCTTTATCAGGCCTAATTTCAAATATGATTAGAGCAAATGCTTATATGGTCTTAAACAGAGGCTGCTTTAGTCACAGAATGGGATGCCCCGGGCAGGAATCGAGCTGCCAGGGTACAGTAGTGCTTTGGCCAGCAAAAGTGTCTTTATCAGGCCTAATTTCAAATATGATTAGAGCAAATGCTTATATGGTCTTAAACAGAGGCTGCTTTAGTCACAGAATGGGATGCCCCGGGCAGGAATCGAGCTGCCAGGGTACAGTAGTGCTTTGGCCAGCAAAAGTGTCTTTATCAGGCCTAATTTCAAATATGATTAGAGCAAATGCTTATATGGTCTTAAACAGAGGCTGCTTTAGTCACAGAATGGGATGCCCCGGGCAGGAATCGAGCTGCCAGGGTACAGTAGTGCTTTGGCCAGCAAAAGTGTCTTTATCAGGCCTAATTTCAAATATGATTAGAGCAAATGCTTATATGGTCTTAAACAGAGGCTGCTTTAGTCACAGAATGGGATGCCCCGGGCAGGAATCGAGCTGCCAGGGTACAGTAGTGCTTTGGCCAGCAAAAGTGTCTTTATCAGGCCTAATTTCAAATATGATTAGAGCAAATGCTTATATGGTCTTAAACAGAGGCTGCTTTAGTCACAGAATGGGATGCCCCGGGCAGGAATCGAGCTGCCAGGGTACAGTAGTGCTTTGGCCAGCAAAAGTGTCTTTATCAGGCCTAATTTCAAATATGATTAGAGCAAATGCTTATATGGTCTTAAACAGAGGCTGCTTTAGTCACAGAATGGGATGCCCCGGGCAGGAATCGAGCTGCCAGGGTACAGTAGTGCTTTGGCCAGCAAAAGTGTCTTTATCAGGCCTAATTTCAAATATGATTAGAGCAAATGCTTATATGGTCTTAAACAGAGGCTGCTTTAGTCACAGAATGGGATGCCCCGGGCAGGAATCGAGCTGCCAGGGTACAGTAGTGCTTTGGCCAGCAAAAGTGTCTTTATCAGGCCTAATTTCAAATATGATTAGAGCAAATGCTTATATGGTCTTAAACAGAGGCTGCTTTAGTCACAGAATGGGATGCCCCGGGCAGGAATCGAGCTGCCAGGGTACAGTAGTGCTTTGGCCAGCAAAAGTGTCTTTATCAGGCCTAATTTCAAATATGATTAGAGCAAATGCTTATATGGTCTTAAACAGAGGCTGCTTTAGTCACAGAATGGGATGCCCCGGGCAGGAATCGAGCTGCCAGGGTACAGTAGTGCTTTGGCCAGCAAAAGTGTCTTTATCAGGCCTAATTTCAAATATGATTAGAGCAAATGCTTATATGGTCTTAAACAGAGGCTGCTTTAGTCACAGAATGGGATGCCCCGGGCAGGAATCGAGCTGCCAGGGTACAGTAGTGCTTTGGCCAGCAAAAGTGTCTTTATCAGGCCTAATTTCAAATATGATTAGAGCAAATGCTTATATGGTCTTAAACAGAGGCTGCTTTAGTCACAGAATGGGATGCCCCGGGCAGGAATCGAGCTGCCAGGGTACAGTAGTGCTTTGGCCAGCAAAAGTGTCTTTATCAGGCCTAATTTCAAATATGATTAGAGCAAATGCTTATATGGTCTTAAACAGAGGCTGCTTTAGTCACAGAATGGGATGCCCCGGGCAGGAATCGAGCTGCCAGGGTACAGTAGTGCTTTGGCCAGCAAAAGTGTCTTTATCAGGCCTAATTTCAAATATGATTAGAGCAAATGCTTATATGGTCTTAAACAGAGGCTGCTTTAGTCACAGAATGGGATGCCCCGGGCAGGAATCGAGCTGCCAGGGTACAGTAGTGCTTTGGCCAGCAAAAGTGTCTTTATCAGGCCTAATTTCAAATATGATTAGAGCAAATGCTTATATGGTCTTAAACAGAGGCTGCTTTAGTCACAGAATGGGATGCCCCGGGCAGGAATCGAGCTGCCAGGGTACAGTAGTGCTTTGGCCAGCAAAAGTGTCTTTATCAGGCCTAATTTCAAATATGATTAGAGCAAATGCTTATATGGTCTTAAACAGAGGCTGCTTTAGTCACAGAATGGGATGCCCCGGGCAGGAATCGAGCTGCCAGGGTACAGTAGTGCTTTGGCCAGCAAAAGTGTCTTTATCAGGCCTAATTTCAAATATGATTAGAGCAAATGCTTATATGGTCTTAAACAGAGGCTGCTTTAGTCACAGAATGGGATGCCCCGGGCAGGAATCGAGCTGCCAGGGTACAGTAGTGCTTTGGCCAGCAAAAGTGTCTTTATCAGGCCTAATTTCAAATATGATTAGAGCAAATGCTTATATGGTCTTAAACAGAGGCTGCTTTAGTCACAGAATGGGATGCCCCGGGCAGGAATCGAGCTGCCAGGGTACAGTAGTGCTTTGGCCAGCAAAAGTGTCTTTATCAGGCCTAATTTCAAATATGATTAGAGCAAATGCTTATATGGTCTTAAACAGAGGCTGCTTTAGTCACAGAATGGGATGCCCCGGGCAGGAATCGAGCTGCCAGGGTACAGTAGTGCTTTGGCCAGCAAAAGTGTCTTTATCAGGCCTAATTTCAAATATGATTAGAGCAAATGCTTATATGGTCTTAAACAGAGGCTGCTTTAGTCACAGAATGGGATGCCCCGGGCAGGAATCGAGCTGCCAGGGTACAGTAGTGCTTTGGCCAGCAAAAGTGTCTTTATCAGGCCTAATTTCAAATATGATTAGAGCAAATGCTTATATGGTCTTAAACAGAGGCTGCTTTAGTCACAGAATGGGATGCCCCGGGCAGGAATCGAGCTGCCAGGGTACAGTAGTGCTTTGGCCAGCAAAAGTGTCTTTATCAGGCCTAATTTCAAATATGATTAGAGCAAATGCTTATATGGTCTTAAACAGAGGCTGCTTTAGTCACAGAATGGGATGCCCCGGGCAGGAATCGAGCTGCCAGGGTACAGTAGTGCTTTGGCCAGCAAAAGTGTCTTTATCAGGCCTAATTTCAAATATGATTAGAGCAAATGCTTATATGGTCTTAAACAGAGGCTGCTTTAGTCACAGAATGGGATGCCCCGGGCAGGAATCGAGCTGCCAGGGTACAGTAGTGCTTTGGCCAGCAAAAGTGTCTTTATCAGGCCTAATTTCAAATATGATTAGAGCAAATGCTTATATGGTCTTAAACAGAGGCTGCTTTAGTCACAGAATGGGATGCCCCGGGCAGGAATCGAGCTGCCAGGGTACAGCAGTGCTTTGGCCAGCAAAAGTGTCTTTATCAGGCCTAATTTCAAATATGATTAGAGCAAATGCTTATATGGTCTTAAACAGAGGCTGCTTTAGTCACAGAATGGGATGCCCCGGGCAGGAATCGAGCTGCCAGGGTACAGCAGTGCTTTGGCCAGCAAAAGTGTCTTTATCAGGCCTAATTTCAAATATGATTAGAGCAAATGCTTATATGGTCTTAAACAGAGGCTGCTTTAGTCACAGAATGGGATGCCCCGGGCAGGAATCGAGCTGCCAGGGTACAGTAGTGCTTTGGCCAGCAAAAGTGTCTTTATCAGGCCTAATTTCAAATATGATTAGAGCAAATGCTTATATGGTCTTAAACAGAGGCTGCTTTAGTCACAGAATGGGATGCCCCGGGCAGGAATCGAGCTGCCAGGGTACAGTAGTGCTTTGGCCAGCAAAAGTGTCTTTATCAGGCCTAATTTCAAATATGATTAGAGCAAATGCTTATATGGTCTTAAACAGAGGCTGCTTTAGTCACAGAATGGGATGCCCCGGGCAGGAATCGAGCTGCCAGGGTACAGTAGTGCTTTGGCCAGCAAAAGTGTCTTTATCAGGCCTAATTTCAAATATGATTAGAGCAAATGCTTATATGGTCTTAAACAGAGGCTGCTTTAGTCACAGAATGGGATGCCCCGGGCAGGAATCGAGCTGCCAGGGTACAGTAGTGCTTTGGCCAGCAAAAGTGTCTTTATCAGGCCTAATTTCAAATATGATTAGAGCAAATGCTTATATGGTCTTAAACAGAGGCTGCTTTAGTCACAGAATGGGATGCCCCGGGCAGGAATCGAGCTGCCAGGGTACAGTAGTGCTTTGGCCAGCAAAAGTGTCTTTATCAGGCCTAATTTCAAATATGATTAGAGCAAATGCTTATATGGTCTTAAACAGAGGCTGCTTTAGTCACAGAATGGGATGCCCCGGGCAGGAATCGAGCTGCCAGGGTACAGTAGTGCTTTGGCCAGCAAAAGTGTCTTTATCAGGCCTAATTTCAAATATGATTAGAGCAAATGCTTATATGGTCTTAAACAGAGGCTGCTTTAGTCACAGAATGGGATGCCCCGGGCAGGAATCGAGCTGCCAGGGTACAGTAGTGCTTTGGCCAGCAAAAGTGTCTTTATCAGGCCTAATTTCAAATATGATTAGAGCAAATGCTTATATGGTCTTAAACAGAGGCTGCTTTAGTCACAGAATGGGATGCCCCGGGCAGGAATCGAGCTGCCAGGGTACAGTAGTGCTTTGGCCAGCAAAAGTGTCTTTATCAGGCCTAATTTCAAATATGATTAGAGCAAATGCTTATATGGTCTTAAACAGAGGCTGCTTTAGTCACAGAATGGGATGCCCCGGGCAGGAATCGAGCTGCCAGGGTACAGTAGTGCTTTGGCCAGCAAAAGTGTCTTTATCAGGCCTAATTTCAAATATGATTAGAGCAAATGCTTATATGGTCTTAAACAGAGGCTGCTTTAGTCACAGAATGGGATGCCTCACAGCAGACTTAAGATCAGTTCAGTATATATGCACAGTTAGTTACTATAAGCAGCCTGAAAACGCTAACAAAGGCTGGATGAAAAAAAAAAAATCTCCCTGTCAGCCAGCTCCGTTTTTCCTACCTTTCCCTGGCTTTCTGTCTGTCTCCTGTCTGTCTCCTGCCTGTCTCCTGCCTGTCTCCAGCCTGTCCCTGTCTGTCCCTGTCTGTCCCTGTCTCCAGCCTGTCTCCAGCCTGTCTAACTGCCTCAGCTACACAGCGTTCTTTCTGTCTGTCACGAATGCAATAGAGAAATGAGGAAAAGCAAGATGGCCGCCGTTAAATACCGCTGTGTGACGTCACCGGGCTTGCTGGCTGCTGATAGGCTGCATGTGACTGCCCCAGCTTGCACTGGCGCGGGATACATGTCCAGACATGTCCCGCCCGCCATCTTAGAATGCCTGTAATGTAAATGAATGGATGTTAAAGGAAAACTTCGAGTGATCGAATCGCGGGGAAATTCGGATTCGATCCGAATCGAATTTTTCCTGAAATTCGGATCGAATCCGGGTTCGTCCGGATCGATTCGCTCATCCCTAGCCCCAATTTCTGGGTCCCTCCGTAGGATTTGCCAGTGATTCAGTAAGATGTTTCTAATTGTCTGATGTTGTGCGTTGTAGGTGAGTATGACTTTTGGATTTCAAATGCAAAGGGTTGTTTTTTTTAAACTGCAAGGTGGGCATAGTAGCATTTTATTTGAAAATCTCACAAAGTGCTGTTTCCGATTGGGTTGTCTCCTGGGCTGGAAAGGGTGTCTACCAATACTTATGTGGTACCATTGCAACAGGGAGGAATGGGGCTTTCACACGCAATATCATGTTCTTGAAAAACTCATGTTTTTAATTTTGTTCCCACATTCTTCACCCGTAAATGTTAAGAAGGCACCAAAAAAAACCAAGACATTTTATGTTACAGTGGCTGCCCCACTGTGTGAAACCTTACAGGGTGCCCAGTAAACTCACCTTTCCCCCAAGCACCTGGTGCATGCGTGGTCGGCGTCGGCATCAGTCGCCTCCCTTCTTGGCTATGTACACTGCAACTGAATCGCTGTGCGTGGTCGTGCACAGCTGAAGGGGGAAATGATGCCACGCGACACTCATACATGCAGCTAGGGATTCCATTCAGCTTTTCTAGCCACACATTAATATGTGGCCAGACACCATACCTCCAGGAATGCACTTCCGGTCCATGCCTCCCTGGGCAGTGTCACCTCCAAGGCTGGATAGCAATGCCTGCCAACCAAGACAGGAATTGACGCCGCACTGAGGCCGGAAGTCACTGAAAGCAGCCTATGGCAGCCATAGGAGTGGCAATTTCTTTCCAGGGGGGCGATGGGGACCCTCAAATTCCGGGTGATATCAGCGGATTGCTGGGTTGGGGGGTAAATTAAATACAAATAGAAAATGGTACCTGAGTCCTAAACTGCAGGTACCATTGGTGTGTATAATAGGATCCTTGATTTGATTGAAGTCCCCGTCTAAAACCAATGTTTCTTTCTGGATACTACGTTTGATTCAAGGCCATGAGCATTTTTTTTTTGTGAGAAAAAAGGTTTTTAGGATGACTTTTTTTTTCCTTAGTGTGATTCAGCACCATTTTTAGCTGTGTGAATTATTTTAAAATTTGCATGGCTAAAAACGGTGCTGAATTGCATTTTTCGAAATGCGCAAGAAAATAAATTCTCATGGTGCTGGATCAGCCCTATAATCTAGCTTATTTAGAGCCTGTGTCATTTTGGACAGTAAAAATTGGCCAGTGTACAGAGCTTGCCTTCTAGTTCCCTCACTAACAGAGGTTTACCTTGACCACCTTTATGCTCCTTTATGTTCCTCCAACTTTTATGATTTATTAGATTGCATATATTATTATCACTAGATAGATAAATTGTGCCACATTCTTGAAATATCCCTCTTGGTGTTTATTCTTTTAAAAAGATGTCTCCTGAAGAAATGTGGAAAAAAATTGAAGGGGCGGACTGACCATGTGGAGACCCGGGACAATGCCTGGTGAGCTGCACTCCTTTTGGGCTAGTTGGGCTGCTACTTTTAACACCCCTGTACCCAGCCCCATTGTACCCACAAGTCATGGAACCCCAGCCCCCAATGGTGTCTCAGGCTGGCCAGTGGATGGTAAGATCCAGGGCTGATTTTTGGCTCCACTCTGCTACTGAATGCCACCATCTATATGTTGATGTTTCAACTCTGGAATTATAGATCCCCTTTTATCTTCTGAATTCAACTACACTAACACTGTATAAGCATATTTTAAGTTCCCTATAATTAGTGCTGTGTCAACCCGGCTCTGAATTGACCCCAATGGGGGTCATTCAATGGTATCGACCCAACAGGGTTGATTTAGAACCAGGTGAAAAAGCTCACACCTGGTGTTGAATCAGCCCCGAGGCAGACAATGAAAGTAAATGGCAATTTTCTCTCCTAAATAACAAATGAGTTTTCTCACTTGGATCCGAAACAACCCCATTGTGTGTATTATTGCTGCATATCATCTAGGGCAGTATTCTTGCATATCATGTTGCTTACATGTATGAATAAAGCCATCACCTACTCAAGATTAGTTGAGAAAACCGCATTATGTCAGTGTTCAGAAGAGAAACTGAAAGGTGGCTAGAACACAAATCGGCCATACGATCAGGGGGGGCCCGCTGTGAAACCCCCAGGTAACCCAAACTCACCTCTTCCCGGTCCTATGATGCATGCCCGGCCGCTCGTCCAATCAGTGCGAATCCCCGTCCAGGAGCTCGTCTAATATGAGTAGATCTGCGCATGCTGATGGTCGCATCCCCACTACCCATGTCCGCGCCCATGTCGGCCATTCACAAATGCCTGCAATGGGCACGCACCCTGCTAGAGGGGTAGCAGGGATGAGGCCGCTGCTCATGCATGTGCTGTTGGACTGGGAAAGAAGGTTAGTTTATGGGCGATCTGGGGGGTTTCACATAGCAGGGCATCTCGATTCTGGATGCCCCGGGAGGAGGAAATCAATCAGCCCAGGAATCCGTGGCTTTTGGTACACTTTAAGGGGCTAGGGGAACTCTCCCCTAAAAGATCAGGGTGGCATGATATGTTTTGGCCCCAGGGCAGTTGCAAAGATGGTTTATATTGTGAAAATAACAGCTAATCATGATACATGGCATTATTTAATTAAATATACACAGGACCTCATCCCTCTCTTTAGCATCTTCATCCCCCTATAACTGAATCCTCATTAAGTTACTAATGGCACCATGGTCAGACCAGGTTATAGGCAAGAGGAGGTTTGGAAAACAGTGTATTACAGTGGGAAAAGAATTTGAAATAAATTTTGTGGTTTAATGTTTAATAGTTTTTAAAAGCCATAAAGTGCGCTAAACCCAGAGTAAGACATAAGTAGATAAAAAGGCCTCCTGTAACCTTATTTTAGTACATTTGTTTTTAGAAGCATTTTACAGGAAAATCTTTGTTTTTTTTAAATAAATATATATATATATATATATAGATATAAATATTAGTGCAGATGAGATGTATTAAGGAATCAGTCAGTCAGAATCCCCCTCCCTGTTTTCTTTGTCTTAAAATTCTAAATTGAAGGGACTTTCCTTACCTTTCAAAATGTTTGGTATAAACCATTCATTCCAAGACAAGAGGAGGGACCCATAGGAATGTATATGCATCCCAGTAGAGGTGTGACTGGTATGGCCATATACGACGCCTGTGGAGAAGCCACTACATGTTCAATCATTATTGCCCTTAGAATCATGGCACACATTTGCCTGTGCATAAGGTTGAGCAATACGACACACCACAGAAGCCTAGCACAGATGTAACTACAGATGTAGCAACGTTTAACAATAATAGTTATCCAATCAAAAGACAAGTTTTACAGGCACTGGTTCTCTTGGCACCCCCTTTTTGTATATTTATCTGATTCTGATCTTGATTACTTTGCATTTGGCTGTGCGTTTCCATTTTTCAATTTGTATATAATAATAGTTATCCAGGCACAAAAGTTTCTATCCAGGCATTAAAACGAAAAATTGTATACTTACTATAAGAAACACTTTTGGTATAAACTAGACTGGAGATTGCAAACCAGGTCCCCTCATCATGCCTCACAAATGTTTGTCTGAATAAATGGGCAGAACTCCCACAGACAAACTCAAATGGGTTGTAAAAAGCTGTATTGACTGTAAAGAGATAAGGGGAATCCATAACAATGCTTATAGATTTAATACAGAATGTCAGAAAGAAGAACTCCTGTAGATGTAAAGTGGAGGTTTTCCTGTTTCCTTATAGTGGATCTTCAACAATTGCCCAAGTAATGAAACATGATACATGGCATAAATGTAATTATGCATATTCCATTGCCTCTTTTTTAGCTCCATAAGACACACTTTTTTCCCAATTGTGGGGAGGTGTCTGTGCGTCTTATGGAGCAAGTGTGTATTGCCACTGCATGAGGATGGCACTGTAAACAGGTGACACAGCTGAACACAGCTGGAGGTTCTGACTTACCCCATGTGCAGGCAGCCAAAAGGTGGGAGAAGCGGTTTTAGGAGGATGAATCTGGAGGAAGCACAATGGTGACCTCAGGGAGATGGAAGAGGCGGGAGCAGCAGTCCACCTAATGTGCGCAGCCCCAGGAACGGCAGAGCAGTGGGTCAAAAGATCCACAAGGTAGCACCAGAAGATGCAAGCGATGGCCATCTGGGGGACACACTGGGCCATGGCCCGGGGACATACTTTTGGCAACGGCCTGGGGACACACGCGTCAGCAGCCCCAGAGAACACACACATTGGCGTCTGTGAGGTGGCCCAGAATATCCCTGCCCCAGGTAAATTATGCAACTACTGAGGATATCGAGACAGAGGCCTGGGGCATAAATGCAATACCCCCCATCTTTTAAAAAGTCCCCACTACTCTCCCCCTACTTTTATTTACCATGCCTGTTATTGTATTCTGGGAGGTGAATTTGCACACTGCCTGTTATTGTATTCTGGGAGGTGAATTTGCACACTGCCTGTTATGGGAATCTTTGGAGGGGTGTTTGCACACTGCCTGTTATGGGAATCTTTGGAGGGGTGTTTGCACACTGCCTGTTATGGGATTCTTGGGGGGGGGGGTCTGCACACTGACTGTAGAGACAGCTATATGGAGATCCACAAAATCTGACCTGTTGGTGGCCCTTGAGGAGGGGTTGGAACACGTTTCTAAGGCTGGCTTTACACCTAGGTGACGCACTGTGATATTGATTATCTTGCCTGTGTACCAACGATTTGCGGGCGTTTTTACCGCGATCGTGTTTTCGATCAATATTTCCTATTGAACAACCGCAAGCGCGAACGGGGAAGAGCACTACCTGCTGGGCTTTTGTGGGGTGATCCCAATTGCTCCACAATCGCCAAACGTGAGTATGCATGGGCACATAGGTAGCCATGGGCAGCTTTCTGATATATCTATCTAGCTACCACAGCCAAGCACTCAGGGGTGAAGGGGCCTAAAGGAAAGATGATAGAAAACATGAGGTTCCTCTCTCACAAAATTAATTTTGAGTTTCACCAGACCTAGAAATTGTAATAACTATTACTGTTGTATGTGATAAGCTGTCTTCCATTTTTAACTGTATTTAAACCGGACCTTCACCCTGAATAAGAGCCTATCCTGTATGTTTCCCCCACCCTGTACACACAGATTGCCCACATTAAAAATCATCCTACTTGTATCTACTGCATTTTCTGAGCTTTTAATCATCCAAGATGGCGGCCCATAGAGTTTCAGGCTGCCTGCAGACAGCAACACATGTATGCTAGAATCCTGAACCTAGTTGCAGCCTAGTGGGGGAAAGAATAATAAGTAAGGAGCTGATTCAACAACCTGATGTAAATCTTCACTTGGTGTTGAATCAGCCCCAAGGAAGACAATTTGGAGTGAGTTTACTGATGCAAAATTGAACGAGGGGGCAAGTACCAAAACCCAGGATAGTCAAAATTCTTGGTTTTGGTCCACTTTAAACCCACCCACCCCTCTCTCCCCTGTACTTACCCTGATTTGGGCTTGGTATGATCAGGGTGATGAGGTGAGTGACATTGTAATTTGAATCACTGAACTTCTATTGATTTTTGGGGGGTCTTTGGCTGCTAAACCTTTACTGGCATTATTCTATTTTCAGCTCTTTGTCCTACTGACACTACTCTTGTATTAATTTGTGTTTGGGCATATGGGCACCTCTTTGTGTATGACTCTCTGTGTCGTATACTGGTCTTCTAAACCTGCATCTGGATAACTCTGTGTTTGGGATTTGTCCTTCTGAACCGGTATCTTTCAATCTGCCAGCGTGTTTTTTTTATTGTTTTTGTAAACTGTTGTGTGACTCCACCATTCATTTACCCCACCATAGAATCAGACCTTCTGTCCTTGGAACAGTAGGCAGCAGCAGCTCTCGCCTGTTATCTGTGGGCCTTATTCATGAACGGATAGCGTCAGGTAGTGCCTGTACAGCGGCAGGCAGCGCCAGGTAGCAGCAGGTGAACGCCAGAGACGGCACGCAATTACACATTTATGAAGCCAAATCTAGTGAGCGACTAGAACAACACCATGTAGCGTACGATTCATCATTATCCCAGGCTCAGCGAACAGCACCGGCGTTCAGCCTTGCAGAGCGCCACGTCTTACCTGTCGTTACCTGGCACGCTCCCATGCATTTCAATGGACGATCCTTATATCCCTTTCCTGATCCCATTTTTTTTTCTTTACAAAAAAAAAAAACTTCTGACGTATCCTGGACAAGAAAATGACATTTTTGAAAACTTTTTGGATTAATAATATTTTAATGCAGAATTGTCCTTACATTTCTGGTATGAAAGTGTTCATGTTACAATGTATTAACAATGTAATTCCATATGTTTTCGCTTTGTTATTAGTGGATACATTCAAAAACAGACTTTAGGCCCTTATTTATGAAGGAATAGCGACAGGTAGCGTCTGGTGAGCGACCGGTAATGACGGGCACCGCCACGAGAACGCCGGCTCCCCACCACAATCACACATTTATCAAGCCAATCCTGCTTAGCGACTGAGATAGCGCCACATAGCCACTCATTCATCATTATTCCAGCCTCACCCCACAGCGCCAGCGTCCGACCTTGAACAGCGACAGGTATGATCTCTCGCTACCTGGCGCTCTCCAGTGCATTTCAATGGAACAATCTTTAAATATTCATAATTAATTGTTATTAATGTTTTTTTTTAAATGTGAAAAATTCTGTGACCACTTCTGCCATGTTAGGTTTAAACATGCATTTCACAGCGCGAGAATTTTTTGAGCGTGATTTTTTGATGAATGTGGTGGGAGCCGGTCGCTCTGACCAGTCGCTATCATGCGCACCCATACAGCGCGGAACCTGTCAAATAGCGACTCGTCACCCCGTATTCAACATTACTGCCCACCGACTGAGTCGCTATCAACAACCGAACAATGGCCAAGCACAGCGACTACTAGCGTGCGCTGTGAAAATACTGCTACAGTCGCTCAACTGTCGCTACCTGCCGCTATTAATGAATCGGCCTCGCCCATCACACAGCCTCTGGCGCTATGGGCTACAACTACATGATTTTGAGCGCCGGCGATGTTTGTGGCTGTTTTTTTTATGATTGTGCTGTGTCAGTCGCACTGAGCGGTCCCATACAGCGTAGTACTGCGACTCACATCATATTCATCAATGACAGCCAGCGACGGGGGCGCTCTGAAACAATGATCCATGGCCAAGCACAGCGACTACTAGCAGTCGCTCTGAAATCCGCACTACAGATGCTCATCTGTCGCTACCTGGCGTTAGTAATGAATCAGCCTGCCCATGTTCCTGCTATATGTTTATGGCCGGCCTTATTTCCATGTGAGGTGATTCCCAGCTTTTCCATGGAGCTCACATATTTCAGACTGTGCAGATACTTCTTTTAGGAGTCTTTACTAATTCTGATGTCAGCCCAGGTAGTATTCTAAAACAATTCTAAAGTGAAGTCCAGGATGGCTCAAGAAGATGGCAGTTGAAGACTTCAGTGCGTGCAGGCAAGTCCCTATTGGAGTCATTGGCTGGTCTACCTTTTTATGCAGATTTACTGGGAATGGAGTATCCTTTGTAAACAAAAAAATAAATCAGAAATATGAACTATTCATTATGAGGTCTATATACGTGCCTTTATTAGGGTATAACATTCAGTATTTTCTGTACTTCTGATCTACATCAACCAAACGGAATCTCATGGAACAAGTGGAAACCACTAAGTAAACCTCACTAGTTGCCACAGGCAGCCCTAAGAGCTCCCTTAGTACATATCATTTCTCACAAATAAGTATAAAGTTAGATTTCTGATTTTATCAAGGACATGTCACGTTGGATATAGGTTCTCAATTATACTACTTGGTAAACATTTAAAAAACATTTTTTGAAGTGCTTCTCTTGCTTGCTGTTAATCTAAAAAGTTATTTAAAAATATTTGTTTATTAATAATAAAGTCACATACTTATTTTTATGTGACTTTATTATTAATAAACAAATATTTTTAAATAAGCAGCGGTGCTGTATTGTGGTGGGTGGTTTAGGAAGGAGTGGGACCTTCCCCATGGTGTGTTTGAAGAGTTTGGGACACCCACATGTGCACACTGCATCTTTGTGAGTGATTAGATTTCCGGTGCAGTCTCATTCTGTGTTTTAGTAGTTAATCTAAAAGGTCACTCGGAAGCTTTCAATCATATTTGGATGCAGTGATTGGAGTTCTCTCTATCTACAGATTATTGTTGTTCTATGAGCAGTTAGATGTGCTATCTTTACTATACCCCCAGCCCTCTTTCCTCCCCTTATTCCTAACATCTCCTCATCATCCTCTTGTGTGGTTTTTATTTTATTTCTCAACTTAAAGTTGACCAAAACCCACCTTGGAGTCTATGAGACTCCAAGACAGGCTTCCTCCCTCCCGCGGGGGAATCCCAAACTGGGATGCCTAGCTTTATGAACTCCCCCCTCCCAAGTCGCCTGCATCTTACCTTTTACCTGAGCCCACGGCGCATGCGTGACCGGCGCCAACACAACTCGCCTCCCTTCTTGGCTGTGCGCGACCCCACCCGCTGAATGGCTGTGTGTGGCCACGCATAGCCGAAGGAAGTAAGTGATGCCGTGCGCCACTTGCAAGTGTGGCTAGGATTCACTTCAGCTGGTCTAGCCATACTGTAGGCTCGAGGAGAGGTTAGTGAGCTCGGGGAACAGCAAGGTTTCACACAGTGGGGCACCCAAACCGGGAGAGTGATTTGATCCTGTTTTTATAACTTTACAGTTATCAATTACCTAACAATTACATATCATAAATTCTGATACATTTTTCTAGAGTTTATAGAGGTGATTTTGCAGCTACCCTACCATTATTAGAACTTTTATGTTGATTATCCTAGACTGTACCATTTTGTATAAAAAATATTTATGAAATAAAGAATATAATAAAAAATGTTTTTATGAGGCAAACAAGTATAATTTGTATTGTACGAATAGCTTGAGTATGTTATATTATAATGTATCTAGATGGTTGTGCCCCAAGAGATCAGCTAGTTCAGTATGGTTGGGCTTTAAACCAGGAAAGTCTCTGAGACATTTTAAGCATATTTTCTTTAAAAGATGACATGCAAAAACAGCAATGTAATTTGTATATTTTCATTGCATGTTTTTGTGTCTCTGCATGTGAATAGGAGTACGTGGCAGTAACAACCACAATGGAATTTGCATGCAATCATGAATCACGGATGTTATTTTATACATTTCTGTCATTTCTAAACTGGATAACCCACTGTTACTTGTTGCTGTTACTTTTGGTTTGACTTCTGTTATGAATATTGTCCAGACTGGTGTGCGATACTCAGAAAGCAGTGTTTCCATGCACAGTCCATCTGTACCATATAGGAATTGGATGACTAGGTATTCCTAGGATGCGATCTGTCTAGAAATCTCCCCATGCGCTCTGCCGCCCAACTTTCTTCAGCAATTTCCTCCAAAACAACCTTCAGGTTTCTCCTAAATTACCTAAAAATCACAATGCGCTTAACAAAGGGGTCCCTCCACACTCTCCCATATATAACATTGTAAGCAGTACTTTTTTAGGTGACCATGCTGCTCTAGGCACTTCTAGAGCCTGTTTTTTTTGTGTAATCAAGCTTTATTGGTTTTCAATGAAAGTAACAAAGGAAATATGCATACAATTGTAAGCAAAAGGACAAAACAAACATATACAGAGGGATAATCGAGGAGGACAGCAGTACTTCAATAACCATACATATGTATTCATGCAGATAATTGGTGTCAATAGCATTCTTCCGTACCTTTAAGCATTCTAATTATGCCTATACACATAGAGACGCGATACTTTACTTTAAGGGAGGGGGAGTTTATTGACTGTCTTAAGGAGGACCATCAGATGCGCTTAAGTATGTGTAGGCCACAGTAGCGAGCCGGACAGATCTGATTAAGGTTGGACGAAATTTACGTCCTGACACATGCAGGCGGCCCATGTACTTGTGGGTACTAGGCCTTATACCTGGTTATGAAGAACAGGAAGTAGAGTGGGGGGAAGGATACTTATAGGGGGCGGGGTAGCGGACTGTTGCGCCTACTTGGGCCTCTGAATAACCTGCTGATCTGCCATATATCATACTTAACCAAGACTCCCCGGGTGAATCCCCCACAACCCGCCAGGCTAGAGCAGGGCCGACAAATGTGTGTCACGGTATATTATCCAGCTCCTCCATGCTACGGATCACTTCTAGTTCTTGCATAATGGATCTCATTGCTGTTATGTTATAAAATGTCTGGATTCCTTTTTTAATATCAGAGATTGGGCCAGGGACAAGTGAGAGCAGCGCCACCTGCGGTGTATTGTGTACCTTGGTCCCGGTGATGTCCTCATATATAGTGAAGACCCAGTCCCAAAGGGTTTTAATAACCGGGCAACTCCACCAGACATGGGTCATGTTGCCCACCTCCCTCTGGCATCTCCAACACCTATCTGATTGTAATGCTGTGAATTGGTGCATGTCCTCTGGGCATTTGTACCACTTGGCTAGAACCTTATAATTCCTCTCCTGGGCAGTGCTTGCCATCGACATGCCGTGGGTGCCCAGAAGTATTTTGGCGAGATCGTTATCGGAAATTTGGATACTCAGCTCCTTTTCCCATTTTTCTATATATTTAGGCGGAGATGAGTTGAGTGATCTATTCATAAGCGAGTAGATAGATATGACCCGGGTAGGGGGGGTGTCCTGGGTGATCAGGGATTCCAGTTCCGTAGGTGGGTTCCGGGAGATTTCCAACATATTGTTAGAGTTTATGAATGTACTCAACTGCCTGTGGAGGAGCCATGAAACGTGTCTTCCCTCCGCTTCCTCTCTCAAGTTTGCCAGTGAAGGAATTACCCCTGATTTTAGTATGTGCCCCATCGTGATGTTTTCAGAGGCTTTCCAAATAAGGAAGCTCTTGGCCCGTATTCCGGGCTCAAATGCTGGGTTGTCAAACAATGGGGTGAGAAGGCCCGGCCTGCGTATTAGCTTATGCTTACTTTGCACAGGATCCCAGGTCTTCAAGATATGTTTCACCAGGAAAGGCATGCACTCCTTTTGAGACCTGGTGAGAGGGCCGGCCCATGCCAGGGAGGTGGGGTTAAGTGGGGATATTGATTTCTCAAGCTGAACCCATAGTTTATCTTTCCCCCTATGGGACCAGTCAATCACCCGCTGAAGAATCGCGGCTGTGTGATAGCCCCTCAAGTCCGGGAGTCCTACCCCCCCTCCAGTCCTATTTTTTGTGAGAGTGGAAAGTTTAATTCTTGGTTTAGTGACCCCCCAGACAAATTTGGAAAATGCCAACCTCAGCTTGCGAAAAAACCCAATGGGGATTTTTATTGGGACTGTTTGGAATATATATAAAAGTTTGGGGAGCGTGTCCATTTTTAAGCTGTTGATCCTCCCAAACCAAGAGATCGGCTTCTTCGTATAGGAGCCAAGGTCTGATAGTACTTTAGTAAGAAGTGGTGCATAATTTACCTCATATAATTTAGTAAGGTCGGCTGGGATTTGCACACCTAAGTACTTAATAGCTTGAGGCCTCCATTTAAAGGGGAAGTTACTCTCCAATTGCTTAACTTCTTGCGCTGAAAGGGAAATATTTTTGACTTTGAATAGTTGACTTTGAAATTGCTCACTCGGCCAAACCGTTGGAACTCTTTCAGGACCGATGGGAAGGAAGTGTGCGCAGATGTTAGGTGTAATAATAAATCATCTGCGAATAAAGAAGTTTTGTATTGGCGATCCGCTATTTGTATCCCCCTAATGTCCGGGTTGTCCCGTATGGCTCTAGCCAAATGTTTCATTGTGAGAACATATAGAAGGGGGGATAGCGGGCACCCCTG
Source organism: Gastrophryne carolinensis (assembly GCA_027917425.1). Classification (NCBI taxonomy): domain Eukaryota; kingdom Metazoa; phylum Chordata; class Amphibia; order Anura; family Microhylidae; genus Gastrophryne; species Gastrophryne carolinensis. The sequence goes on from CM051237.1 coordinate 202,259,074, forward strand.
GCGCGTACCGTTACTTATGGGGAAAGGGGCAGAGAGAAGTCCATTAGCTCTGACTCTGGCTGATGGGGAAGTATACAGTGCGAGGCTTTTGGAGAGGAGGCCAGGTCTAACACCAACCTGCCGGAGAGAAGCTTTCATAAAATCCCAGTTGACTCTGTCAAATGCCTTCTCCGCATCACACGAGAGAAGGCATGCAGGTTCCCCGGTGGTAGTAGTGTGAGATATTAAGTCGAGAAGCTTATTGGTGTTGTCCCAGGCCTCCCTCCCTGGGACAAACCCCACCTGGTCCAACTGAATCAGAGCCAGGAGCAGCGGCTGCAACCTCTCGATAATCTTGGCATAGAGCTTAAGATTAATATTAAAGATATCAGTCTGTAATTCCCACATAGGGTGGCGTCTTTGCCTGGCTTGGGGGATGACCGCTATCGTTGCCTCGAGTGCCTGCTTGGGGAAAGGGCATTGCTCGCCTATGGCATTGAAGGTTTTTGTTAATAATGGAATCAAGCGAGGTCCGAAGAGTTTGTAGAATTTGGGCGAAAACCCGTCTGGGCCTGGACATTTACCCACTGGTGACTCCTTGATTGCCCTAGCCACCTCTTGCTCCATGAAAGGTCTTTCTAGGAGTTCCGCCTCTTCCGTAGGGATGGTGGGGTGAGGGGTGCTTCCTATGTAAACATCTATTTCCTCCGTGGATGCCTGGGTGCTTGCTGTAGAGTCAGGGGGCTATGGATATTATAGAGTGAGGCGTAGAAATCCTAAATGTGTCCGCTATGTCAGAAGAAGTCTGGGCAAGCACACCGTCCTGTTTTTGGAGGACCGAAATGTAAGTTGCCGTCGGACGTGGGTGGAGCATTCTAGCTAGCATATGTCCACATTTATTTGCCGACTCATAGAGGAGGGCGTTACACCTAGTGCCATAGCGCAAGTATGACTAGTTATATAGCTTTTGGAGCTTTTCCCTGGCATTCTGCAATTCCAGCAATTTGGTATTCGTAGGCTTATTCTTATGCTCCCTTTCAAGTGTTCCAAGTCGGTTATGAGTGAGGCCCATTCCCGCTTAAGCCTGGCCCCATGTCTAATAAGCTCCCCCCTAAGGACACACTTCAGGGCCTCCCATTGATAGGGTAGTGGGGTGGGATCATCTCTATGGTCCTTGAGAAAGTGTTCAATCGCCTTGTCAATTGCGGTGGAACAGACCGTGTCACCCAATAGGTCGTCGTTCAGTCGCCATGACCATCCCGGGGGGGAGGGGCCAGGGAGGTAAAGTGAAATAAAAACCGGGGCATGGTCAGACCATAGTATAGAGCCAATCCAGGCCCTGGGGCTCCAGTCCAGGGCGTGGTGACTAAGCAGCAGGTAGTCTATTCTGCTATACTAGTTGGTCGCGAGAGAATAGAACGTATAATCTCTCTTGGTGCCATTGAGAGTCCTCCAAGTGTCGATCAGATGGAGGCTTGTCAAGGACCTTTTCAGCTTGTTGGTCTTGCTAAGGGACATCCACACGCCACCCACAATAATTATCCCCTCCGCAAAGTCTTCTAACAGCTTCAGCGTCCTGGCACAGAAATTATCCTGGTCAGAGTTTGGAGCGTATATGTTGGCTAATGTATACAATTTACTGAACAACTTAACTTTGACAAAGACGAACCAGCCTGAGGGGTCCATCTTAGTTTCTACTATTTCATACGGGAGTAATTTGTGGAATGCCACCGATACCCCTTTGGTCTTAGAATCAGGGTTGGGACAATGGTGCCAGGCCGGGTAGTATCTACTACCAATTTTGGGGACATGGTCTGCCCTGAAGTGTGTCTCCTGAAGCATGACAATTTTAACCTTTTGTTTGTGGACATCATAAAGGACCTTAGACCTTTTTTCCGGTAGGTTGAATCCCTTCACATTGAAGGAACAGATAATCACCTCTGCCATTTTGAATGGGTCAGAACCGCTCCCCGCGGGGAAAGGTGGGGGGGAAGAAGGTTTTGGGTAGAGTATAACAGGGAGGTTTGGAAGGGGTTAGGTAAAATAGAAGGTTGAACTGTTCAAGTTACCGAAGATAACAACAAGGGGGGTTAAACTAAGTGTAACTAGTTACTCTCTTCGCTCTCCACACTGGAGGAGAAGGAAGACTGGCCTATATTGGGGGTTGAAAAGCCATAACCGCGGAGCGAGGGATGCGCTTTCTGTACATGTTAACATTGTACCCATTGGTGTTGGAGGGGGCACAACTCTGGGTACTGACACTAAGTTACCAGGGGCAGGGGCACCACATATCCATAATTAAGTGCTGCAACAGCTGTCACATAACAATTACCACAAACAGACAGGGTGGGTCAGGCGTCCCAACCAAGGCCCAGAGCGCCCCCCTGCAAATACGCCCTGCCCAAGACCGACCGGCCACGAGCCGTACCAGACAGCCCGCCCCCCCTCAGGCAAGTTGCCCACTGGGGCCGATGAGATCACCCCCAGGGCAGAGTGAGGCCCGACCGGGCAGCCCGGCAACCGCCTGCGCCGACAGGCCCCACCGACCGACCAACCCACAAACCCTACACCAGCAACTAACAGTGATCTTAACCTGGAATAGTCGATAAACACAGTGGAAACAAAAGTATTGACGTTAACCTATAACTTTAAACCCAGATTCCGTCGCCCCCCAGGACCCAGACCGGTGGGTGCCCGCCGACACCGCCTGGAGCATATGCTTCAAGAGTACTAGAGAGTAAAAGAGGTTCTAAATAATTCATGGAGCAAGGCCGGCGGGGGGGGGGCCGCCAGCCCGAGCGACCCACGTAGGCGGGAGAACCAAGTCCAAAACGAGGACATTTTTTATAAAACGAGGATAACACTTTTTATATGGACCAGTCTGCTTACACAAGCGATGGCGGATCAGAACAGGTTAGCTAGTCCTGCTGGATACGAATTCGGCGCCTCCCCCATCGATTTTCTGGTCTGCATGGGCGACCGCCACCCCGCACCGGGTTCACCGGCCTGCCCTCTCCCACGCCAAGGTTTGGGGACAACCAGTCCTCAATAGGGAAAGCCAGGAGGTCTAGAAAGCCAAAGAAATCCGGAAGCTGGGAGGGAGAGCGCAACATAAAAGAGTGCCCCTGTTTCGTCACCACTAGGTGGAATGGGTGGTCCCACCTGTAACTGGCACCCACCTCTTTGATCTTTTTGAGTAAGGGTTTAAGTGACCGTCTCATCTGAAGGGTCCTTCTAGCCAGGTCGGGCAAGAGTAAAATTGTGGCACCATGATACTTCAAAGGCCCCCTTTCCCATGCTTTTTGCATGATCTCTTCCTTGATTCTATAATAATGAATTCGGCAGACTATATCCCAAGGCCTAGCCGGCCCCGGTGAACGCTGGCCCGGCGCCCTATGTATCCTGTCAATCTCAATGTGTTCGTCGCTTTGCCGACCTAGAAGCTCATTGAAGAGGTGCCTAGCAATTTCATCCAATCTGTTGTTCTCAGGTGACTCCGGAAGCCCCCAAATACAGTTATTATTCCTCCTTCCCCTGTTTTCCATATCATCGAGGTGCAATAGCATTCTGGTGGTGTGTTGAGACGAGTCATCCTGTGCTCGCTGCAGTGCCACATTCGCCCTTTTGAGAGCCTCTAAATGCTGAATTGGGGATGTTCGGTCCTGTTCCAGGACCTGCACCCTATCGGTGACCTCCAACACGGACCTGGTTACTTCCTCCAGCTCCCTCCTGAACAAGGTCTCCATCCTATTGGTGTAGTTTTCGAAGTCCTTTCTTGAGGGTAAGAACTTCAGAAGAATATCCAGGTTATATTGCCCCGAGGGGATGCACTCGGGGCTTGCCTCGGTAGGGGGCGGCAATGGGCCAGGCCAATATTCGTATCCAGCCGGTCCCGCAGCAGGGGACTCCCGGACGGGTGGTGGGCTCAGTCCCGGACACAAGTGGGGGGCTTCATGTTGTGCCTTTTGCATTTGTACCCGACCCGCACCAGCCTCAACCACCCCGGCGTCGCAGCTCAGCAGGGAGCCAGATGGAGCTGCCCATGTCACATTCTGGTCTATTGTGGTTGTGGAAGTTGCACCAGAGGCTATTTCGCTCCCTTTTTTCCCCCAGGTGCGGTGGGGCTCGCGACGCCACCAGGGCGTGTACATTTTGTTAACAAAGGCGTTTTTTGCACCGAGCTGTCCGAGGGCGACCCGTTTCCCACTGGCGGTAAGGCTGAGGCTGCACCGGGGCACCCCTGCTTTGCCACGTGGGGGGGGGAGATCCTTGGGGCCATTCGGCCAGTTTCCATCCTTGACCGGTGGCCAAGGCTCATAGCCACTCTGTGGGCTGGGGGGGGAAGCTCATCTGGCATCCAGTTGCCCCCTCCTGGGGGCTAGACTGGGGCCAGCCAGTGGAGCTGCTGCAACATGGGCTAGCACTAAGAGAGAGTGGGCACCTGGTGGGGGGGGCTGCTTTGGGGAACAGGTGTTTTTACATTGCCGCTGATGGCAGGGTGTCAGGAGAACATCCTCCTCATCATTTGAGGACAGAGCCGGGTATGTGCTATTGCTGCCCTGTGATGCTGCCTCCCCCGTAGCAGCTCGCTGTACACTTGCGGGCTGCAGTACTTCCACGTACTGACAGCAGCGTCAGTTCTCGGCTGCCCGCTCCCCTCTCCGTCGCCTGGAGGTGGCGCGCACCGTCTCTCTGCCTCTTCAGCGGGGTGTGACAGGTCCGGCATCGGCTCGGGCATCAGCTCGCGTTGCTCCTCAGCCTGTCTCTTCACCGCCGCGGACGTCTCAGGCGGCTCCTTGTCCACATGAATGGAAGGGGACCCTCCAACCTCCGCTCCTGGTAAGATCGCCAGTGTCTCTTCTCCTACCACCTTCTCCCTGGTCTGGTCCTGATCGCTCCGAGTGCCCGCAGCTTCCACGCTCCTGCCTGGCGTGGATCTCTACACCTCGCCTCCATCATTGCGCGACATATTGCGGTCCGCCTGCTTTCGTCTTCCAGCCTCTTCTGGGTGGAAATATGAGGGGATTTTCGCAACCCTGGTGCTCCCAGGTGCTGACCTGCTCTTCCTCCCTCTGGACATGGATCAGAACGGGTCCAAATGCTTCCTCATAGCGTAACCACGCCCCCTAGAGCCTGTTTTTTATGTTATATCATGGCCTGCGAGCAGAAAGAAACCCTACACTCCTGGTTGCCTCTTCAGCTTGCACAGGAACCACCTACAGCCCCAACAAAAATATGCAGTGAATGTGCACCCAGCACTAAAAAATAAAATGCCTTTCAGTCTGCACAGATCCCCTTTAGTGTCCTCAAATAAAGGACCTTATTTATGAAGTGCACCATTTAGCACCTTTCTGCTGGCTATAGCGCCAGTTTTTTTCTTTTCTGGCACTGCTCTCTTGACTACAATGGCGCTAGAAGTCGCAGCTCTAGATGCTACTTTTCTTTGATTGTTGCACTGAGTATTGGCCGGCCTGTGTCAGCGCCTCTTGGATCCGACTGTTCATTATCCCAACACTAGTGAGTGCCACTTTGTACTGCCTTCTTTTCGCCAGTACAAAGGGGACAGTTCGAGTGTATAAATGACCCCTTCTCTCATTATCTGACGTGTTAATATGGATTTTTAATATTACACAATTTTGAGATAAAAACTGAAAACAGTTTAGGACGGAGGCAAATGTAACACGACACAATGGTGTAACAATTACCTTCGCCTGCAGTATCACTTTAAAATGAACGCTGAGTGCCGTTGAAGCAAACAAAGTGATGCAAAGATGGCGGATATGCACAGCGACAATACAGGAAGACTGGGTGCAGGCCCTGGGAAAATACTAACAAGACAAAAGAGCTAGAAGGGCTCTGAAGCTATCCTTCAAGACCCAGAACAATGGCCGCACTCACCGTAAATGTATTAAAAGTAATGCAAAAAAAGTGGCGCTGTGTGGTGCTGATGCTTCATAAATCAGGCTCCTATATGCTATAACAGTAACACCAGAGTTGCCTAATGGAAAATACGGCCCTGTTTGTAAGCACATACATTGTGACCAGTGATGTAAGCAGTTAGAAGAAGCAGAATAAAGCACAGGCTAATTTATAACCTTCCATCATTCTTTGGGATACATTCATGTAAAATTATACACCATAATATAAAAAAAACTATAACTATAACTGTAAACTATGTCAGATGCCCAAGACCTATGTTCTATGTGAGGCAGCAAAACTTGAATGGATTTTTACAGCAACACTCCAAGCTAACTAGTAGAGAGTGTAATTCTAAGGACAAGTGTATTAGTTTCCATGTCATGTCTTTGAATTAAAATAGCATGACTGCATGTAGTCCAAACAATTGGTGTATGCCCTGCAATTATCTGCAGAATACTGAAATTTATGCCAGGGATGCTCCAGTGAACACAGATAAGCCTCCTATTAACAGAGCAACTGAATGTGCAGCAAAGGGTGGGGTATGGATCACCAGTTTTAGGTCAGGGACAAATCTCTTCTGTACTGTAATGATTACTTAGCCCTCAAGTATTGCGTACAGAAGATGATTGGATCCTAGGGTAGAAACCCACCCAATGTGCATTTATATACAAAATAAGCTAGGCTGGATATATATATATATATATATATATATTCAGTTTACATAAATATGCTGATCAATTTCCATTGACCTTAAGCATAGATTAGATACGCTTTAAGTTAGAAGGTGAGAGGGCAATCACACCTACAACGTAAAAAAAAAAAAAACAACAGTTGCATGGAGCAATAGCCTGTATTACTGAATCCAATCTAGGATATTCTGTTAAATATTGCCAAAATGGACAAGCAATAGTCCAAAGTCTTAATAATATGTCTCCGAATATTGTGTTGGTGAACGGAAGCCTGGCTTAATAAGGTGACTAATACAAACTGTAAACAATATCATATTAATCTCCTGCCTTCCGCTCGGCCAAATGTAAACAATCCAACCTCTCCTGAATGGCTGGCCAAATGATCACGCAATGGATACACGCATAAGACTATAAGACTAGGTTCTTTTGACTTCTGGTAAATGCAAGAGACACTGAGACGCGTAGTAAATAAAGAGATATATTGTAGTAAAAGCAAAACAAAATGGCAAAAGACAATACAATTTACTTTACATGCAACCACAGATATATTAACCCCTAATGGGTGGATTTACAGCACCAATACCATGCTGACAGACAATTCACACAAGGAACTTACAATTAATTATGCAGAAAAGAAAAGAGCCACACAAGTTAAATGGACACCCCAATACAGCAATATTCCCTGATAGCACTAACCAGTGTTAGCTATGGCTCAGTTACCTGCCTCAGTGAATCGTCTCCCCCAGCGCTATTCCAGGGCCCTTCTCCTGTATAAGCAGTCTCCGGTCCAAGCCTCCTCCTTCCTTCTGCCTCCTTCCTTCTGCCTCCCCTCAATTATACTTCCCTGCCCTTTTGATCTCCAGTCCTGCTGTCCTCCCCCATTGGGCTTGACCCACCGGTTATGCAAAAGAGGGTGCATCCCGGAAATTCCCAGAAGCCGTTTGTATATTTTGTGGTGCCAGAGTCTATTCTCTGTCTAACCCTTTGATGTCCAGTCGTTTTGCTAAGAGGGTGCATCTGCTATTTCAGGTCTATATGTCTATTTACAACATATTTATGGTATGGTCACAGAATATTGATATTATCTAGTGCCCTCTCCGATGTCTTTTGTTCTATTTTCTGGTTTCAGAATGCAGATATTATCTAGCTTGGAGAACCTGCCGTTCTAATTAGCTTGCTCCTTATGTCATGCATGCTGTTTATATATTTTTTGTATAAATCAAATATAACATAAATCTATATGTATATGACCCATATATCACTGTATATTTACACAAACCACCTCCAGTGCTTACCCCAATCAGCTTCTTGCCAGACTCTCATGTGGCTCAGTGCATCAAAGGTCCAGCTCAATTCCTAAATCAATCTGGGCATATCATCCTCAAAATATATATTCCAAATTAGGCCAATATCACAGGTTTCTCTAAAGTGTCCTCAATGTTGACGCAAATGGAATATAATAAACAACGTGTAATCCCATGCAAACAGCTTTAATAATCTTGAAATACTACAACTGTTTCAAAAGTTCCAAGAAGTTCACACATGTAAAATCAAACAGTTCCTGTATATAGATCAAGGGCGCTACCTTAATTGTTCCACTCCTCCCACTTATTTAAATAAGGTGGTCAATGCAATAATCCCTGCTGGATATGTAGAGCCCATGCCACTAGGCCCCCATTTCTCTGTTTACCTGGGTCCAGTGTCCATTGTGTCGCCTACGTGTTTCTGTCCATTGAAATAAACACTAATTAATGTTGAGCAAACGTTTTTCAGTAACTCAGCTTTCTCTAGGCACTACACTATACGATATGTGTATATAATGTAAATTTGTTAATTGTGTTCATTTTTCTGCTTATTATTTTTAGGTATATGTACTATGGTTTCATGTTAGTTCATGTTAGTTTTAAAACCTGTGACATAATTTTTATATCTTAGAATCCAGTATAGAAAAGGTAACAGGCAAAAACGTTATTACTTATGTCAGTAACTTGTTAACCAAAAAAAATAAACACCAACCAAAAAAAAAAAGTCAAAAATGTCAATCTATGTACTATATATGGCTCTGGTAATCCAATGGCTGTGGATGATGGCATACATTCCTACTGCAACCAAATCCAGTGTGGCTGGTGCACTCTTACAAACAACCATGAAATGCGGGTGCCAGGGCCGCAGTGGCGCAGCTATGAATCCAAGCAAATCAATAGGACCAGCACTCCAATGATATGATTGAAAGGACTTGTATTTAAATTCTTACAAGTAATCCAAAACATCCAAGTAATAATAAGCAAAGTCCATAAGATGGCCAGTAACAGTCCGTATTACCAACGTTTCGGGGGACTGCCAACCAGTGCTATTAATGTCCCTGGTATATAAGGAGAATAACTGGTGCAATTCAAAAATTCCCGCCTGACGTCATAGTGACGTCAGTGGGGTAGCTGTAAACTGTATAACATGAGAAATATATAAAAAGCGAAAATATATGTGTAACACATTATAAAATAACAAATATGCTGCAGGTACAACTCACCTACATCCATCGGGGCTCCTGTTGCGGCGGGGTCCTGTCACCGCCCGCCGCTAGGAAGGCTATTTTCTTCCTTCCTTTTAGGCTATTGTCCCTCTTATGAACATGTCCCTCTTCTGCATGGTGCCCCTCTGTACCTCCACCCTCTCCCCCCCTTCCCTTTCATCCCCATTACCCTACACCTGGTCCTTTCCATTTTCCCTCCTCACGCTTTTGTCCCCCTCTTGGGCATGTCCCTCCTGGTCTTTGTCACCCTTTCCCCACTTACCCCAATCACTCACAACATACGCTTTACACTATTGTCCCTCTCTTGTACATGTCCCTCCTATACATGTCCCCCTTTTGCCCCTTTCCACATTATGTACTGACAATACACCTATTCTCCCTTCCTTCGCTCTCTCAATCCCACCTCATATCTGTCTTTCTTTCCACATCAGCCTTTGCCTCAATGTAAGTCCTCCTTTCCTATATCCCTCTTTTCAGTCTGTATCCCACTGTCTATTTCCCTCTCTTCTCAGTCCGCAGTCCCTCTGTTATAAATTGTTGGATCACATGTATTAATATGTTTAACAAACCACATCCAGGAGCCTCTCCTGGCTCTCACTGCCACGGACGCTGGCCGGTCCGTGTGCGCTCCCCGGAGTGCTGCAGCTCCCCACTCGAGGGCTGCGGCATCCGGGTGTGCGCTGCCTGTCACACGGACCGGTGACAGCGATGACGGCCGCGATCCAATAGGACCACGGCTGCCACCGCGTCATCGGTTACCAGGCAGACTTTACTGCCTGCCTGTCAGTGTCTGAGCTCTCTGACAGGCGGGGACTAGCAGCGGCGGGCGGTGACGGGACTCCGCCGCAACAGGAGCCCCGATGGATGTAGGTGAGTTGTACCTGCAGCATATTTGTTTTTTTATAATGTGTTACACATATATTTTCGCTTTTTATATATTTCTCATGTTATACAGTTTACAGCTACCCCACTGACGTCACTATGACGTCAGGCGGGAATTTTTGAATTGCACCAGTTATTCTCCTTATATACCAGGGACATTAATAGCACTGGTTGGCAGTCCCCCGAAACGTTGGTAATACGGACTGTTACTGGCCATCTTATGGACTTTGCTTATTATAACTTGGATGTTTTGGATTACTTGTATGAATTTAAATACAAGTCCTTTCAATCATATCATTGGAGTGCTGGTTCTATTGATTTGCTTGGATACATTCCTACTGCAGTATTTTGTCCAGCCTTGTAATAAAATTTAACTTTTAATAAATGTGATTATAGCCCGTATGTGGACATGCATGAAGCCAGAATATGGCAGAAAGGTGGCCCAGACGACACAGGTATGGCCAGGCACCCGTAACGCGTTTCGAGCCTCTTTGGCTCTTAGTCGTACATTCCTACTGAACCTTACGTCCTTTGCTGCTGTTGCTTCTGAGTCCCCTCTGCCCTCCTCTATACTCAAATACACCTATTCTTTATATTCTCTAAGGACCAGGAAAGTAGAGCAGACTAGCACATACCCACCCTAGTTCTACCTCATTAATCCTTTTTTTGGCACTTTCACATGCCCATGATAGTTTTGCTTAAAAGTGTTTTTCCTCATAGTCCGACAATTTAAAATGTACCAAATTTGGAGCATTGGTCCAGCAACCTGCATGTGACTAGACCATTCTCTAGGAGTCTGTCCAGTGTTTGGTGGACAAGACTCCACCCCAGCTCCATTCACTGTAACAGGGGTGATGTGCCAGACATTGCCTTGGAGGATGCATAAACAATTTTTGGGACCTGTTCCAAGGGAAGCTGCTGCGAAGAGAGAATGCAAGTAAAGTTTTTTTCTCTTATATGTCTGGACAGGGATTTTAACAGTATGTTGTAATTGTGGTTCTGTTTGCTGGTTTAGTAAAGAGGCAATTTAGAAGTCTCCCCTGTGTAATGGCACAATCCCAGTCACCCTTTTTCTTTGCTTTGATGGATTATCCATTGCTCATGAACTATACTGTAACCCTTAGATATATAGAGATCAGTGATTTTTGTGATATACCTTTTACACTAGAATTGCTGTTATGTAGAGTACACACATTTTTCACATTCTCCACATGCTTTTGGAGAAAATAAAGGAAAATAATGTGCCCTAAAATTAATAGGCACTCTCATATCTGTGTGTTGAGTAAACAGTGCACTCTGATAGCAGTACAAAGCATGGGCAATTGCATGCATTGCACATCACCAGTGCTATGCTGCATTGTGGTTTTTCCTCCCTGCACTTACTGCCACCTCTTGGTCTATCACGGTTGACACGCTGCCATCTTGCGATCCTGGCTGTGAGTCTCTGCAGACTTAGCCCAGCCTCCACTGACTTGCCAACACCTTGCGATCCTTGCTTTTGGTCTCTCATTACTTGCCACCATGGTCACATGCTCACACAACCTCCTCAACTACCGCCACCTGTTACTGTCCTCTGTTCCTACAGTCTAACCAACTTCTCTGTTGTCACTGCCTGCCTGCCTACAGCTATCTGGTCCATCACTCCAGCCCTGCTAAATCCAGATCCTCCCCACTAGCCTCAGTTGACTTACCGCTGCCTCCTGCCATCGCCTGCCAATGATATCGGCAAAGAAGGATCAGAATCTGAAGGGAGGCAAGTGAATGGAGACTGACAATTGTGGCTCAAAAAAGCTTGACAAAGAGTTTGATGGCCCATCAGCAGGGGCCTACCACAACTTTGATAAAGAACACTACACACAAGTCTACTATAGCGTGTTGCACAATGCGGTGGGCATTAAAGGCGCCATTTGCTTCTTGTCTGTATAAATATCAAGGGACCCACATTCTTTGTCATATCTGATTTGTAAGAATTGTTGCCTACCCTACTGTAAATTCTGTAAGATTTTTTAGTGATCTATACCAACGACAGTTCAGCCATTCTGTTGGTGTGGAATTTCTCTAGGTAAAGTGTCACCCCCGCAAATTAAACTGTTAATTTTGCTGAACAAATAATCACAACCAACTGCTAAGTCCTGCTTTGCACTGCCAGTATCTATTATTCCTTTACAATCCTACTCAATGTTTAATGTCTGCAAGATGAAGTTGTTTTAGGCGGAGGAAGTCGAGGCTACAAAATTTGTACATGCCTTTTTTGCCCAGTTTCCCTGTTTTCTCATTACATTTATATTTCACTGTTTTATTGTTCTGTCTATGCAAACCCAAAAGATGTTTTGGGCCAAAAGTCAAAACTTTCTTAGTCTGGCAGTCAACGGTGTACACAACCCCTTTGGAAAAGAACAGAGCCTATAACGAATAGGCAAAGTATGAGCACAATGACCTAGACTCCACAATTAATAATCAGAACCCCTAATGTGACTACTGGATTAGTCAGCTAATCAGTGCAGCTGCTGCGTAGTGATTGGCTGACTAGGCAGTCCGAGATCCTGGGCCAGCCGGCTAATGTTGGTCACGTTTTTTATTTTTAACAGCCAAGTGGGGCTCAGCATGAGGCAGGGGATGGGTGGCAGGTCTCCCAGACAAATACTTTATCTTTCCCATTCCATCGAAGCCTCTATTTAGAAAGTGGAGTACCAGCCAGTGGGTCACATAAAAAGGCTTGGAGGGCCACATCCGGCCCCTGGGCCTTGAGTTTGACACATGTGGTCTAGGTAATTTTTATGGTTTGTGCCTATAATGTCCGGGGGTTGTGATTTAGCCCGCTTTGTTTTTTTTCTTGCCCATATGTGTAACCTGAATGATATCTGAATTAATAGGTATATCCGTTAGATTCAACAATCGGGATTTCTTTGATAGATTTATATCTCCTTTTATTAGATTCTTTAGGAACCCTGCTGTTTCCTGCCAGATGACTCTAGTATATCTACAATCCCACCATAAATCTATCATAGTCACTGGGGCACCATTATACCACCAACAGTTAAATCTATGGTGATTCTTATTATAATCTGTAGTATGGTAAAACCTAGAAATATATTTAAGGCAGATCATTTTCAGAGAGTGTGTCTGAACCGCTTGCATAAAATAATAGTTGCATAAATTCATACTCAGGTCGGTGGCCATCGGGTTTGGTGCCTGTAACTAATGAAAAAATCCTATTGTATGGTCCTGCCAGAAATTCTGTGTTTTCAGTAATCGCAGCATATGTAGATAGGGAAACCGGTTCTTGTCTTTGGTTATCTTTAACAGAGTATCACACACTGCAGCAGCACTGGGATTTCCTATTAGTTTCCTTTCCATCGATTTTAAGTCCAATGCTATTATCTCCTTTGGGCTTTATGGCCCGTCTGTTTCCTTGTTGGTAATTAGCCACCAGTCCAAGCGTGCAGCAGTGCAATATTTGTTGGGTGACCCCATGTCACCAATACTAGTTGGTCTTGTTAGGATTTTATATTCATTCCGTGGTTTCTATTACTCTAAAAATCAGTTTATTCAAAGTATCTAAAACAACTGGACATACACAGGACCCCCAAAAACGTACCTTTTCTGGGACTGGTTGCATCAACGGCAGGTCCAGAACCAGTGTGACTGCCAGCGACCAGCTGCTATAGCCCTGCTGGGGACAGCAATCTGCCGCTGGTCATATGGGCCCAGAACCTGGATGAAGAGGTGAGTTCCGGGTTCCTGGTTTGGGGGTTTATGGGGGTGCATTATAAATCTGGATACCCCCTCCAGGCATAAGCAGAGGCACTGTTGCTTATTCAGAGTGATTACATGATGGGTGGGATTGCTTTAGCTCACTCATATTCATCAATTACACAATCCAACTAATTTCATGAACAAAAACAATGATCACATGATCCAATCTTTATAAAATGGGTGTTAGATCCCTTTAACCCCACATGCACATGCGTTAAACTGCCACACACATACACACCCATTAACCACCCAACACCCCCTTAAAAATACATACCCTTTTACCCCCTCACACACAGGTTAAAGAGGAACAATCACCAGGAATCCAGTCTTTTCTTTATCTTGGTATTATCCTGGTGATTTCTCCTTCCCAGCAAGCAATCCCGATTTGGAATGCAGCACTGTGTAAAATATACCAGATCACCATAAAAACTCACATCTTGGGTGATCCCATGGCGCATGTATGAACTTTCCTCCAATTAGTGGCTTGTTCTCCAATTATTTCACTAAGCTACTTTGACATCAGAATGGAAGCTGAATGTCATGTGAGCTGTTGCCCACTCCCCCATTTTCTCTGCCTGAGGTATGTACATCAGTCTGAGGGAAGGCAGGATGCGGCCTCTGCAAGTGCTGTAATGTCGCTGGTGAGGGGAGTAAACTAGGTGTAACCGGAAATATTACACAGTTGGGATGTCCCAAATCTGGATGCCCCAGAGACAGGGAATTGTCTGACCCTAGAGTCTTTTAGACTCCAGACCTGGCAAATGTTCCTGAATGTTCCTCTTTAACCCACCCATTGGCGGTGCAGTGCAGGCCATCATAACAAAAAAAAGGGGGAAGAGGAATGCACACCGACAAAGGTTTTTTTATAATGCAAAAAAAGTGTATTGGTACACCAAGATAATACATATACAAAATAGTGCTATACAACAGAGTGCAGGTAGATATACAGCAACATCGCTGCCTTGATAAAGGAGCCGTGCGCTCCGCAACGTCGGCTTGTTATTTAGCGATCACCATTCTTGCTAGCCTGGTATTGTTGTTATTCTATTGAATCATGTATATACTTTATGTATGATCTGACACGTCGTGATTTCTACACTACTTCTCTGTTTTACTATGTTTGAGGTTTCCCCTGGTATGACGATTTCTGTTTAAACTGACCAGTACCTTATGATTAGCTATCATAACCCTTGCTGGGTTATTGTTTCCCTTAACTATTCTTACATATTGATTGTTTACTTGGGCTGCGCGCTTCATCAGGAATGACCCCCATGCACCTCTTATGCCTCTATGGTAAAGATTGTTTTACCTTTCTCTAACTATCCTTGTAGATATAGTTAGTATTACTTGATTCTCGCTATTCTCCCTTTTTTTCTGAGATGCCATGCCATTACTGATGACAGATGCACTGCCTGACAGAGAAACCTCTCTATATATCCTTTTGTAGTGTCACATCATAGACTTTATTGTTGCTGTATATCTACCTGCACTCTGTTGTATAGCACTATTTTGTATATGTATTATCTTGGTGTACCAATACACTTTTTTTGCATTATAAAAAAACCTTTGTTGGTGTGCATTCCTCTTCCCCCCTTTTTTTTGGTATGATGTTCTAGATTGAGGTAGGGTGTGGTGGAGTACCTTGGATGGTTTGCACCCGTTTACTTGCTTTTTTATTAACTTGTGTATACCTATGGTGTGCTCCATACCCAAATATTTACTTAGGTGCAGTGCAGGCCACCAGGTTGCTATGCTATTTTTAGAAAGTACAGTAATTATTGGTGGCTAGTGCCCCCCTTAGCCCGAAACGAGACATTGCCATTGTCATAGAAAGGAGACAGGTGCTGGCCAGTTAGAAACGATAATGAACAATACTAATTTGAACAATTGCCATTATATTACTGGAGGTTATTATGTTATGTTTAGCACATTTCTGGAAAATGTACGTTTGTATTAGCATGCAATTTTCAGGCAAGCAAAAGAATTTATGAGATACCATAGCCAGCCACTCTGAGGGGTATTTCCGGGTTTTCAGCTTTTTCAGGAGTAGACAAAATTTGTACTGCCATGTTAATCTATATGATTTAAATAATGCTATTGCCTGTTTTGTTACTATTAAAGTTAAATTGTTTGGCAAAAGTTAAAAAAATAAATACCATGAAAGCTTAGCTTTCATTGAGTGGCTGGAGTGCTGTGATTCTTCCTCTGTCTGCCTCCTTAGTGAGTAAAATCACTTCATTATTTAGCTTTCAGTCCCCACCCTACTTACCTGGTCCATCAATCAACATTTAGTGGATCGAGAACGAAAATACCCCCACTCCCTGCCCACATGTCCCGATTAGCTGCTTCTCTCTGTAGCTCTGAAGACCCACCCTCCTCTCTCATTTCACACTCATCACAGTGTCCTTACATCACATCACTGTTGCCACACCCACTGTTTCTCTTCATTCTTTCTCAGCATCTCCAATGCTGGAGTTGTTTTGGGGCATTTTGCTTCAAATCTTCCACTTTCCCCACAAAAGTTCAGGTGCCACATCAGATGGCTTGTAACTTAAAGGGATATGCCAAGGAAAGGGTTAAATTAGCTGCTTTCTGCTTGCCCCATGCTGGCTCTCAGGGGTTGCATCTTTCATTCACAAGCACTTTGCATTCCCTGGTAAACCCCACTTTCTCAGTGGCAAAAATGAATTCACTTTGGAGGGGAATGTTACACTAAAGAATGCATGGATAAGGCATTCCTTGCTGCTGAATAATGCCCAGCAGAATGTAAGGAGTTCACTAGGTCTTATAAAGACATATAAAGCAGGCTGAATAAAAGATGTAGCCCCTCACATTGAAATATTTAATTTATCCCTTTGCCTGGAATGTTTCTTTAAAGTTTCTGTCCATACAATAACATAAAAAAGTCTATACTCACCTTTTCCCCCACAGTTCCTCTATGCAGAGCAGGCATATCCACACTTACCAAGGAGGGTGAACAATCAATTCCATCCTCCATCACTGGACAGATATGGTGGCATCCATCAATATGGCTTTAACACTCCTACTCAATTTATTGCAATGGAGGGGGCATGCTGAGGCCAGGTGTGTCCCCTCCATTGCAATGAATGGAGTAGGCTTGTGGGGTCGTAAACAAGGCTTCAAAGATGGCTGCATGTGAGGCTATCTGTGCTGAACATGGAATCCCTGGCTCGCCACCATTGGTAATGAAGATGTTGGCACAGCATGGAGGAGCTGCGGGGGAACATCCGACCTGCAGGTGAGTATAGACTTTTTCTTTGTTTCTGCCTGGAGCTGCCTGAGGCAAACTATATAAGACATTTAGCTCCACTCCGCAATAGAGCAATCTGGGGAGTGTGGGTCGGGCGGAGGCTGTTGAGCACACCAATGATTAACTTTAAAACGTGTACAGCGTGTCCCTCATTCCCATTGAAGCACTAATGAGCTGAAAATTATTCTGAAAATTATTATAAAAAAACAGATCCGGTGATTGCCGCACCCCCCCCCCCTCCCCTTTGTAGTGCCCCCGAGGCGGCTGCCTCAAAAGGCCTAATTATCAGTGCACCCTTGCGTTGGAGCAGCATGAAGACACTGAGTATAAGGGACAGGGGAGATTAGAGAACTCATTATCTATCACCCCTATCTATCACCCAGGTGCTGCTTATCACTGATTGTCATAAACAAGAGCCTTAGATTGAAAGAACATAAAATATATTTATGATCAATGTTTCTAAACTTCCTATGAAAGTGACGATATTAGGAAGAGACGTCTTTTTATGCTGGACAAAACTAGCTCTGACTCACAGCCCTGGCCAGAACACCCTTAGGACATACTATTACATCTTTTTACCCCTCATCCCTGTTACCTTAGTAGAAGCACTTCCTCTTTGGAAGTTGAAGAACTGCATCCTCTCTTCTGTAAAGGTTCTCTAGCTCTAGTTTTTAGCAATAGCAGGAGAAGCAGCTAGGCAAACATTTCATTACTGAATAATGTAAGGCACTTTGTGCTTCTACTGACTAATGGATTTACAGACAATACATTCATACATGTACAAATTGTTTCCACCACAGGGAGTATGTTGACAAACTGGGTGAGGCAGATGCACCTTGAGCAGGAGCAGTTGTGAGCAAGCTCATTCAAATAATAAAGCTTAGTAAATTGCTCCCCTATAGCCCCCCCCCCCCCCTATTTGAGAGGGCTTCACTCCATGCAGATGTTTTGGAATAAAAGGCCGATTCTTTGCTGCAGAACTGCATGGGAGTGGTCATCTTGTCACACACATAAGCATGAGGGGAGAGCTGTGCCAGCAGCAGCCCACACCAAACTGAGAGATATAAATGCCTAAGAAACAAAGGCAGCTTGTGTATTATGTTATATAAACACACACACACTGAATAACCAGCTGCTAGAGGGATTGTGTGTGTGAGGGGAAAGCTGCAACAATGTTTCTTTATCACTGTTCACTGCAGAATCTTGATTTACCTCACACCATTCAGTCAGTGTAAATATATGTATCTACTAAAATGTTACAATTCTTTCAGCTCTGCAGCAGAGCAACGAGATGAAGGTTAAAGAAAGTTGACAAAGTAGATGGAAAAAACTTTGAACTTCAGTCGCGCTGCAATGAATAAACGTTTCTTGATTCTCATAGAGGATTCTAACCACAAATATATATAATATTAGGGTGATCTCTAGGAGTCCTCTAAATTTCAATTATTGGCTGTATGGGCAGATTAATCTGTCTTAGCAGCCCTGATAGGATCAGGAACAAGAGAGAGTATCCTTTTATATTTATGATCAATATTGCATTCCTAGGTCTAGTGTAAGTTGCCAAAGATTAGAAAGAATGGGGCACTTACCGCCGTGGCCCGGGGGTTAAAAAACCTGACCTGGGCCCTTGAGAGTTAACCACTTCTGAAGATGGACCTGAAGCTTGTTATCGGGTCTCCAGTCTTTGAGAGAAGGGAGAAAATCTCCAGTACATCCACGTTTCTTGCTGTTTCCTGCTGTTTCTGTAGAACAACGCACATTTCGTCCTTTGACGTCCTCAGGTTATGCAATGAGATGTGTGGGGCTTTCTACTAAAAATAAAGGAGGATTGCACTGATATGTGATTGTGACTGAATTTTTACTGTGGGATTGGGTTTTTCATAAGCTAGACTCATGTATGTGGCAAGATGGCCACTCTCATGCAGTTCTGCAGCATATCTTCCTGCTATACCATAAACCCTCTCAAATAGTTTATGGCACTGATTGCCAGAGTGGGGCTTTAGGGCTGCAATTTACTGAACTTGCTTTTTTTGACTTTTGGACTGCTTTAAGATTTATGTGGACAAACTACCTGTTAGGGCGAGCGCTGCGGGCCCATCTCGCAGCACTTCCCTCACCTCCGTTGCTGCTCCCGCTGCCCGGGTTAAAAGCTTCGCGCCCATCTCGCAGCGCTCCCCAGTACCTCTCCTTACCCGCTCCTGCCGGCGGGCCCGCGGCTTCCGGCGTGGTGGCTGGCCATGCGCCAGCTGCTCCCAGCCGTCTTCCTCCTCCTCGTGCTGCTTCCTCGCATGGTTCGGTGCGCGCACGCCCCCGTCCACTAGAGGGCGCGCGCGCCGGATTCCTGAAATTTAAAGGGCCTGTACACCACTGATTGGTGCCTGGTCATCCAATCCTGCATCCACTTCCCCTATTTAAGGGGCATTTCCTTTTCCATCAGTGCTGGATCTTGGTCTTCCTTTGTATGCAGAAAGTCTGTTGTTTTCAGTATTGCTCACCCATGTACTGACCTTTGCCTGTCCCCGACTCTGAACCTGTGCTGCCAGCTCTGACCTCTGCCTTTTGCGTGCCTCCTTTGTACCACGCATTACCTCAGCTGACTTTGTGGCTGAGCCGCTGTTGGGGGGTAGCGACCTGGGGGTCACTCGCCGCTGCAAGACCAACCTGCTTTGCGGCGGGCTCTGGTGAATACCGGTGGCCACTTAGACTCTGCTCCCCTGACGCGATACTCGCTATCAGTAACACGGTCACAGCGGATCCACACCTGTGCCGCCACCCCCGGTCAGTGACACTACCCACAGACATGAATCTATTAGCAAACGTTATCACAGGAAAAACATTTCTCAAAGGCTTAGTACAGAAATTAAACATTAGTTTAAAATGAAAAAGGATGAAGCAGAGAGCATAAACTTTAAAAGCATTTGCCTGATACAGCGTCCCATAGTCCCATACTGTCTCTTACTGCTTTGGGAATTTCTTCTTCCACTGCCCCCAGTGCCTCCCCCTTGATCCTGACCACAACTACAACCCCGAGATTTGCATCAGGCTGACACCCCCTCTGTTAGTAATAGGCTAGAATCAGGCTCAGCTCACTCCAGTATAATGTGCACAGTGTGCTTGCATCCCTCAGCCCTGCCATTCACATCATAGAGGACAGCATAACATGAGACAAAACTTTGTATTAGAATTTCTCAGGCAATATAGCTTCACATATAGCTTCCAGGCGAATCTAAAAAAAGTCTGCTTGCCCCCCCCCATAAAATCCTATTGGGCACTGGAAAAAAACTGGGGCTTTTTTTTTTGGCCCCACAGGACCTACAGATCTGGCCCGCAGCACACTGCTTTAACTCCCCCCCCCCCCCCCAGAATTCTGTGCAGGCCGTGTACAGGGGTGGACTAGGGCCCTAAACAGGGATGGATGGGGCAGAGAGACTGGGCTGGATGGGGCTGAGCTGGGGAGCAGGGATGGGTGGGGCAGAATTGGGGTGGCATGGATGGATGGGGCAGAACTGGAGGGCATGGATAGATCGGACAGAATTGGGGAGGCATGGATGGATGGGGCAGGACTGGGGGAAAATGGATGTATGGGGCTGAGCTGAGGAGACATGAATGGATGGGGCAGAGCCGAGGGGACAGGAACAGATGGGGCAGAGCTGGGAGGACAGGAATGGATGGGGCTTAGCTGGGAGGACAGGAATGGATGGGGCAAAGATGGCCGGACAGGAATGGATGGGGCTTAGCTGGGGGGACAGGAATGGATGGGGCTTAGCTGGGAGGACAGGAATGGATGGGGCAAAGATGGCCGGACAGGAATGGATGGGGCTTAGCTGGGGGGACAGGAATGGATGGAGCAGGGATGGCAGGACAGGAATGGATGGGGCTTAGCTGGGGGGGGGACAGGAATGGATGGGGCAGAGATGGCAGGACAGGAATGGATGGGGCTTAGCTGGGGGGACAGGAATGGATGAGACAGAGTTGGGGGAACAGGAATGAATAGGGCTAAGCTTGGGGGAGGAGATGGTGGGATATGGATAGATGGGATTGAGGTAAAGGATTGAATGGGACAAAGAGACTGATAAAACAAAGTTTGTGTGCACCTTGTAATGCCAATTCCCGTGTAAGGGATCGCCGGACACCCCTCTTTCTTAAGTCAAGCAATCCCCAATCTCCACCGCCTCTTCTGCCTATAGACAAGCCCCTGCTCGCTTGCCCCCAGGTCTTACTGGCGCAAAGATTGCAGGCTTAAGGTGAAGAAGGATGAACAGCGGGGTATCCCAAACTGGTAGTTCGAGTGGGCAGGATCTGAAACGTAGAGTCCAGACAAGAATGGTTCAAGTCGAGCAGGGGTCAAAGCCGGGTGGTCACAGAGCACGGTATCCGAAGGGTTAGACAAAGAATGGTCAAGACAGGCCGGGGTCGAAAGCCGGGTGGTCACCAGAGCGCGGTATCAAAGGGACTAGACTAAGACGTGGTCAGACGGGCAGATGGTCGGTGCGGGCAGCGGACAGGAATGGTAAAAAACGGAGCCGGATCAGAAAACGCTAGACACAAATTCAAAGCACACCCAAGCTGGTAATGGCTATAACGGGCACTGATGGTTGGGGCAGGGACACTTTTAAAGGGGAACTGGCCAATGGGATGAGGGGAATGTCAGATTGTTGTGAACTAATGTGATTGGTGCAATACTTGATTATGCTCCTGATAGGAGCAGCTCCAGGGACTGGACCACCCTGGCCAGTCAGGCTGTCCAGTCCCTGGGTTCATCCCCACCCAGGTTAGGGACCTGACTGGTCCATTTGAATTTGCCCCCGGCGAATGCGCTGAGAGCAGTGCCGCCGGGGGGCATAGAAAGAAGGCAGGAGGCCGGGCGTGCTCCCCGAGAGGGAAGGGGACGATGCGCCGGCCGAAAAGGCGGAGGAGCCGCCAGCAAGAGCGGAGGGGGGCCCCGCGACGCCAGCCACCCCAGCCACCGCCGAGTCAGAGGAAGCGGCGGCGGCTGAAGCCACAGCAGACACGGCAGAGGCGGCCGCCCGGCGCGGACGCCGGAAGACCGGAGCCGGGCACCGCCGCACAGAGACGCCCCGGGACAGGTCGCCGGGACCAGGTAAGAACCTTACATCCCGCCTGTGCAGTACTTCATATTGCAATGCTAGGTTCCAGGGAGCCATGACACTGGCACTACATCATCGATCAAGGGTGCAGCTCTGAGCATGGCAATACAGAAGCAACTGAGTGCAGGGCTGTCAGGGCAGGGGTCCGGAAATCTGGCACTGATGTCCGCATTCGGACCCCGGTCCCCCAGTTGAGTCAACAGGAAGCATTTTAATTTAATTTATAGCAATCTATATTTACCCCTCCTCTGCCATAGTTCTGTTTCTACGGTGCTCAAGCTTCCCTCAAGAAATTAAAATGAAACTATAAAAGATAATTTTATATAATAATAATACAAATTTTTATATCAAAGTTACAGTAAGTTCTTTTTTCAGTTCAGGCTCCACTTCGATTATGCTACAGGTTGGGCACTGGCCCTGCAGGAGATGGATCCTATGTCCTTATTTGCCTCTATTCTGTAGTGACAAATACAGTAGCTCTTGTGGTTGCAGAGTTTGAGTGCTGGGTGCAGCGGAGTCATAATCCAGATAGACATATGCGGTATAACAGAAACCAGCTTTACTGGAACATGAATGCAGTAAGAGAATGCCACCTTAACTTGGTGGCTAACATAGACAGGAAAAAGAAGATGATAGAGCACAGTTGAATATACAAGAATACAACACATCAGGAAAATGCACACTTTTATATTTTGACCTTAAATGTTTGCCTACAATCTAATAAACACCTGTGTAATTCTATTATAATAGGTAGAAGCAATATAAATAGTTTGTACTATTTATGCTTCTTTTTTGTGTCCAAAAGTTGACACACAACAGTTTATTATAGCTTACCCCAAATCTGGGAGATGGCTACAATTTTAACAATCGGTTTTGCAGAAATATGGTCTAAGTGGTCCATGAGATGACTGAATGCCAGTGTTAGACAAAACAAACATATACCACAAGTTCGCTATGAGTTAATGTACAATATATGTACAATATGCATTGCATTTTTTTGTTATTTTAATGAATGGATGGCAAAAAACTTATAGAAAACTTTTCCACATTTTTGAAACAGACTGCACAATAAATCTGGTGTGAACTGGGTGGTACGCGGATGTGTGACTCAATCAGAATGCGACTTTGTGCAGTTTGGATCTGATGGAATCTATATACTTATGTGTTCCACTATATTTGTCATGCACTTAAGTGGTGTTGGTTCAAAAGAAAGCAGATTATTCACATAATAATATAATAATAGCTCTGTTTACTGGGGAATTAGCTGAAACCAGGTGTGGCCTTTGAAAAGAGGAAAGAAAATATACATGTGGCATGTGACACAATGGCAATTGAGAGATGCATCACATTTTGTCTGTGGATGGGATCCAAGGCTTTTAACATTCGTTAGTGCGGTACAATTTCCCAACAAGGACAAAGAAAGGAAAAAGGATCATTCATATTTACCTTTGGCGTGGATTTTCTTCCTAATTATTAAATAGAGTTCTTTTTTCTGTTAACTGATTACTATATTAATATTTATGAGGTAAATTCCATTTTAATGGCAAAATGTAAACACTGAAATTCTCCTTTCTTCCATTTTCTCAGGTTTCCAGAGATTTCCCAGGGTTCCAATAGCAGGCCACAGCCTTACTGGAGAGATGTGTATGTTATGCAAGTGTACTGTAACAAGTGTGGGCTGAGAGAGGTTTGGTGTTGAATGGGAGGAAAATGGTCTGTTCTTAGAGAAATACTCAAGGAGACTGCAGCCCCCAAAAGCACAGCAAGTGGCCAACTTTTGACTGAATCAGGATGGCCGCTGTGTGAAACGGGGAAAGCTAGTGGCCGGCCCCAGAGGAGGTTGAGAGAATTCCTAGAGGGCCACACTGCTTTGAGTCTGTAGGAACATTAAAGCAGAATTCCAGGTGAGAACAACCTCTCACCCTGCCACCCTCTCCTGATGCTGAGGCAGGACGGGGGTTACAAGGAAAAAAGCTCTTACCTCGACCATGGTCCAGCGCCGCGCCTCTTTTCTGTGCGTCCCGCATTGGGAGGTGGACACGTGCACGTAGCTGGGGGATGCCACTTTGTGTCTTTCTGTGTAGCAGCCGGACAGAAACGGGAGAGTAATGCTGGACCACAGGTGAGGTAAGGATTTTTTTTCATTGTAACCCCTCGTCCTGCCTCAGGACCAGGAGAGGGTGGCAGGGCGGGGGGGGGGGGGTTGTTTTTGACTTCTGCTTTAAGTTATCTGTTGTATTTCAGTGATATGCTTTATGTTCTAAGTACCACATTTTTCGCCCTATAAGACGCACTTATTAATCCCAAAAAATGGGGGGGGGGGGAATGTCCCTGCGTCTTATCGGACGAGTGTAAAAAGACTCTCACGTTACCAGCACTCCCGTGTTGCTGACTGGGCTGCCTGCCACACTGCGGGAGGCTAGAAGAAGATCCCTGTCCCCTGTCCCTTCCGCTGCTATCGCTGTCTCTTCCGGTCGGGGCACACGAGAGCACCCGGATCTGTGCAGCAGGTGGGTGTGATCTGCACCGCTGCCCTAACCTGGGTGTTCGTCCATGCTCTGGCAGGAAGAGGCAGCAGATGGAGGAGTGGAGGGCGCTGTCTCTGTCCCTGCTGTTGTCGCTGCCAGAAAAGACAGCGATAGCAGCGGCGGGGACAGGGACACAGCCCGCCGCTGCTTCTTACAGCCGGGAACACACAAGCAGCCAGCTCCATAGAAGAGTTGTTGATTGTTGACTTCTGCCTATATGGGGAACAGGGGGGGGGGCTGCCACACTGCTTATATGGGGAATGGGAGGGGGGATGCCACACTTCTTTTATGGTGAATGGGAGGGGCGATGCCACACTGCCTATATGGGGAATGGGAGGGGGGGGATGCCACACTGCCTATATGGGGAATGGGAGGGGGGGAATGCCACACTTTCTATATGGGGAATGGAAGGGGGGATGCCACACTGCCTATATGGGGAATGGGAGGGGGGAATGCCACACTGTCTATATGGGGAATGGGAGGGGGAATGCCACACTGCCTATATGGGGAATGGGAGGGGGGAATGCCACACTGCCTATATGGGGAATGGAGGGAGGGATGCCACACTGCCTATATGGGGAATGGGAGGGGGGAATGCCGCACTGTCTATATGGGGAATGGAAGGGGGGATGCCACACTGCCTATATGGGCAATAGGAGGGGGTGAATGCCACACTGCCTATATGGGGAATGGAAGGGGGAATGCCACACTGCCTATATGGGGAATAGGAGGGGGGGAATGCCACACTGCCTATATGGGAATAGGAGGGGGATACCACATTACTTATGGGGAATGGGAGAGGGAAATGCCACTCTGCCTATGGGAATGGGGGGGGTGCCACACTGCCTATATGGGAATAGGAGGGGGATGCCACACTGCCTATATGGGAATAGGAGGGGGAATGCAACACTGCTTATGGGGAATGGGAGGGGAATGCCACACTGTCTATATGGGGAATGGGGGGGATGCCACACTGCCTATATGGGGAATGGGAGGGGGGATGCCACACTGTCTATATGGGGAATGGGAGGGGCAATGCCCCACTGCCTATATGGGGAATGGAGGGAGGGATGCCACATTGCCTATATGGGGAATAGGAGGGGGGATGCCACACAGCCTATGGGAATTGGATGGGGGGAATGCCACACTGCCTATGGGAAGGGGCAATGACACACTGCCTATTGGGAATGGGAGGGGGGTGCCACCCTGCTTGTAATTGGAGAATTCTGCATCTTGCCTATTATTTGGTTCAGAATATTATTTTTCTTATTTTCCTACTCCAAATCCTAGGTGCGTCTTATAGGCAGGTGCATCTTATAGGGTGACAAATATGGTACTTTATAATAGTGAGAAAAAGTCCAATGTTACAATTTTACTACGGTACATTTGTTACTAATTATTGACCATTTTTGAAGGAGCCTGATAAAATAAGTCAGAACTTTGGCTTCCGACTATACCTAATTCCTAATTCTTAAAGTCATCAAGTAGTGGGGAGTGAGTTGCACACATTATTATTTTGACCTTAAATGTTTGCCTACAATCTAATAATCACCATGACACTGTGTAATTCTATTAAAATAGGTAGAAGCAATATAAATAGTTTGTACTATTTATGCTTCTTTTTTGTGTCCAAAAGATGACACACAACAGTTTATACATAGCTTACCCCAAATCTGGGAACTGGCTGCAATTTTATCGGTTTATCGGTTTTACAGAACTGGGGAGAACCTGCTGAAGACCATCCCGGTCACAGAGTAATACAAAGGAAGCACTACTCTCTGATATCATAAGTGATTCATTCTTTCCCTCATGAGAAATGTTTTACACACCTTTACTTAGCTAGCCGAGGTGTTTGGGAAATGTCATGTACCAAGAAACAGGCACCAGGGCCAGCTTGGCAAAGCAAACCCAATCCCAGAGAAAAATACAAACAGGTGTTCCCCAAATCTTGGGCAAAAGATCATTGGGGGTTATCCAAATAATTTTGGATATTTCTGGAAAGGCTGAGTTTGGAGAGGCAGCCAGTACTTACACACAAAATAAAGTAAAATACAAACTTTTTCTTCTATTTAAAAATCTTCTGCACATTAAATAAGGCAGTTCTTTAGGTGAGGTGCAAATTACTTTTAATGGGGTAGATTTTAGGACTTTGGAAATAACAGCAGCTCGTGACGAAACCAAACACATTTGGAAAGGCACATTTTTAACGTGTTGCTGTTGTTTTGTAACTAACTAGAATAGAATATATAGCCCAAAAAAATAAGTTGACCTCTCCTGTAGAATTGCCCCATCTCAGGGACATAGGATTTTGATTTTTAAATAGAACAAAATATTTTTTATTTCACTTTATTGTGTGCTAATTGAGGCAACCTCTCACTGCCTATGGGGTGAGTGCATGGTCAAGTTAATGGTCAATGTTAGGGCCATCAGGAAGCCTTTACTGCCCTCATCTTATTACTACAGCCTGACACAAAAAGTAACTTTTTATTGCTAGAACCTCTGGCATAGGGGTGAGGTGAGAATAGACAGGTTATGTTTTTAGCTTTAAACAGGCTTTATTTATTGGCAGTGCAACAATAACAAAAGACACTTGCTTTTATTAATATTCTTGGCTCCTAGGATTTATTTAAAATTGGCTCAGCAAATTGGCTTACTGCTTAAAGTGAACAAAAACCCAGGATTTGGCCTGGCGCATGCCCTGCTAAAGGTACAGCAGGGATTGGCGCCACTTGCGCAGGCACCAGGGAGAAGGTGAGTTTACTGGGCTTTTACACAGCAGGCCATCTGGATGCCCCAGGAGGAGCAAGTATTATTGAGTTTCTTATTTATTTTACTTTAAGCTTTTATTTTGTATGTGTACATCATGCATTGATCGCATATTTGATTTTATAATTACTAAAGAAATGAGGCATTAGTCATCTGAGACTGATCAGGAATCTAGAGGAGTTTGTAATAGAGGTAGGTGATATAGCCTTGTACTATTTGCCGTTTGTCGGCCTCTGAATAAACATTGATCCTACGGCCACAACCCTAAACATGTACTATGAGGTATTTGCTTAGGAGGGTGCAGTAGCATCACTGCAATATGTCATTCTTTTACACCTAATATTACTTGTCTTTCTTATTGACAGTTTTCAATAGCTGCCAATTCTTTTGTTGACAACACAATTGGTCCCTATTAAATGTTTTTGCAGTCATTGATGCTTACCTGTCCCAAACAGAGAAATAGCAAGTCATACAGACAAAAGGTAAAGCTGAAAAAGCTCAAAAAGTTGGTGTAGATCAGTGGTTCTCAACCTTTTTAGCCCCTAGCGACAAGCTGTTACAACCAAGTACCCCCAAAGAGGAGATCAATAACTAATGTAGCCAAAATATATAGGTCATAGGCCTTGAAGCACTTTTTGAAGCAAGAAGGTATACTATTTTACTGTTAAAATTATATACTAGACCTGTCATACCCTCCTTGTTGATGCACCCTAGAAGAAGGTGCCGGGACTAGATACAAAGAAGTCCCTGATCCCAGAGGTTACCCACCTGATAAACTGCTGAAAGCAAGGATCTCCTTTAGTATTTGTTATTCCCATGAAACCCAGGGGAGGTCTCAGGAACCCAAAGCAGGAGAAACAGGTAAAAAAATCTATTATTTAATTCAGACTTACTTTGGCTGAAAAACATATTCTAGGTCCCCTACATGGCCTTACAATGGCCACTAACATGGACTGTGGCAGAAGACAAACCTGGTGGGAATTCACCAGCATCACCCCACAGGTCACAGCCAGCCAAGGAGGAGCAGAGAGACATGGTCGCAGCTTAAGAGGTCAGGGTAGCTGGGCCAAGCAAGAGGCACTATTGCAGGAGATAGTCACATGATGTGCCGACTAGCCACCATTATCGAGCTGGCTGTTGCAGAGAGAACATTGCTGTTAGAGCAGGGACAGTTTAGGGACCGTTTAGAGCATTCTTATCCAGCATAGGAGAAAGGAAGGGACAAGAAAGGAAGTGGGCACAGTGGGATGCTGAGGAGAGGGGTGTGTGCTGTATGCACTGGGATCAACTGGTCATTGTAATCCACCCTGTAAAGTTTGAAAACTTCAGTTAGGGTTTTTTTTTTATTTTCTGGTTTAGCTGGCCCCTGTCACTGTGTTGGGGGTCTTGGGGTACACAATGCATCAGTGTTTAATACAGTTTAAAAAAAAATCTTTTTCACCTGTGTACAAACCGTCTCTCTCTAAGTTGGGGTCCACAGTGCCTCAGAGTTTAAAAAAAACAATCTTTTGAAAATCAATTTCCATCTGCCAAGGATGTTTTTGGGGGGTGCAGCTCTGTTTTAACTGTGCAGGCCCTGTCTCTCTCTAAGTTGGGGTACACGGTTTAACCCATTAACTGCCAGGCTACCTGGAGATTTTGTCACCCTTTGTTGCCAGACTATTTTTCCCCATTTTGCGCCACACATGTTCAACTGTGATTTTTGAATGGATTTCTTTCCCTTTCTTCCCTATATTATTTTTTTCATCAGAGTTTGGGCTTTAAAATGTCTTGTTTGTCATTTTTAAGTATATTCTCATTGTTTTGAGTGAAATATGTGCAAAAAAATATATTTTTTACAATTTGTACTTTTTTGTAATAAAAAGTTTCTCAATAAAGTAATCCCTCAATTAATTATTTGATTGTACAGGGTTCCCATAAAAAAAGAATGAAACGCAGAATCATTTTCTTAAAAAAAAACAATAGCCTCGATTCAAAGACACATTCGTCCGGACTTCCGTAGCTGTCTGTGAAAGTTTTGGTGGGTGTTTGTCATTTTTTTGCTTTTCTTCGTTAATTTTTCATTCGTACGAATGTTTGGGAATGCGCTTTCGATGAACGGAAGCAAATCGGAACATTTCCATTAGTTCGGATCATTTTCCAAACAAAATCTGATATTTTTCATTTGTTCAGATAACTTACGTTGTTGTTTGTTGGGATGGGCTTACATCTGATTCAGAGAGCTGATTTCCGACGGACCACCACCTTATAAATCCGTTTCATTTCCGATCCACTTACGGGACCTTTGAGGGCTCGGATTGCTATTGTTGAACATGTTTTGCGGCTATGTGGAGGAGTCTGCGCGCCTTTAGCACTAAGGCATTGCATGTATCAGCATGGCCGAGGCCATAAATTGTATAGCAATGCATACCTGAATCAATACATTTCATGTATGCCTTATAGAAGCATTTTAATGCTGACCTTAATTAGTCCTTAGCATGTAAACCTTTATTTTCCCACACATCCATATAATTGCTATATTTTTTTAGACTTATGTCCTTTGTGAATTATATTTGGATTGTTGAACTTGAATCTTAATTTGTTGTAGGAGTTATTGTTTTAGTCGGTTACCTTTGCTTTGTGTAATTATTTTATATTTGGTTGCAGGAACCGCAAGATGTGCCACTCACACAACATAAAAGCAGTGATTGGTCCAGCTATGCGATTCCTCAGTGTTCTTGCAGGGCATCCAGGGTCGTCCCATGATGCTTATATATTGCAGAGCTCCGGCTTATTTCCTCAGTTTGAGTCAGGAGAATTATCTGATGGATGGCTCCTGGGTAAGTTTGCTCACATTCCATCAATCCATTTTCACTGTATGGCAATGAATATAGTTGATGACTCATGTCTTAACCTATGGCTGTTTTCAGCCCTTGATGACATGTTAAACAATATTGTAGCTTAGAATGTGTATTTTATGTTAGTATGTTTAAATTCTTTCAGGGGATTCTGGATATCCACTCCTGCCCTTGCTCCTGATGCCCGTTCTTTGCCTGCAGAATGCGGGCCAGGTGTTCTCTAATCGGGCACTATGCAAAACCCGCGCCGTGGTGGTGAGGGCCCTCTGGCTTTTGAAGTCCAGATTTAGGTGTTTGGACCATACGGGGGGGGGGGGGGCACTGCAGTATGACCCCAACAAGGTTATACCAATATTTTAATTTACGTTTTTTTAACAGGGACCACACGTGCCAGAGTGGCACAACTGAGTGTCAGGGTCCTTCAGTTGGTGGGCGAGATGCAGGAGCTGCGCAACTCGTTGGGGACCACAGATGAAGAATAATGTTCTGTGGCCTGCCATTGCTATGTATTTTGTTTTTTATAGTTGTAAAAATTTGAAATTTTCAAAATTTTTATAAATGTTATATTTTATGATGGAATTAAAAAAAAAATGTTACAGTGTCATTTCATTTACAAAATACATTAGCACAAAACTAATGGGCCCAGAAATATTTAAAGATGAATATTCACATGACCGAGAAGTGGTTTGGGTGAGCTTTAAGGTTCCAAAAGGGAAGATGGAGGATAGTGCTAAGTGATTTAGCTAAACATTGTAGTAGAAGTGAGGGTGGCAAATATGTAGGCGAGCACTTTAATGAATTAAGTTTGTAGTGCGCAGGCGCAAGATCGTAAGGATTTCCGTCTGGACGAATATTTATTGAAAAAGGGAAACAGAATCGAACAGGAAACATAAAGGATTCATTGGAGGATACGATGGGAAAAGGGCAAAAATGAAAGCCTACGTTGTAACATGTGGAAATGAAACGGTCTGGATGGAAAATGACATCCCCGTATTCGTAATCTGCCGTACGAACGGACGGAAACTTTACAGAAGGTTTTCAATGCATGCATAGCATCGCTCGTACGCTCATACGAGAACGGAAACATTTCACAAAAAAACAGATCGGCACTAAAATGGAAGTTTTTTTTTGTCTCTCTGAATCAAGCCTAATATACAAACAAGAAAAGACAAGTTAACAAAGCAAGGTCCCCCGAACAGAACAATACCCAACATGCATAGCTGCTGTCAAAGGAAGAGTTGCCAAACACCCCAAAGTAAAGCATGTGCGTAGGGGTCATTTTACTTGAAAATTTCAGCTCTGGAGACAAAGTGCGCACCTTGTGCTTTTTCTACCAAAGCAACCCTTTATATTTGGAATACCCCAAACAAACTACATATTCCCTGAAAGTACACACCTTAAGCTTTCTAGACGTACCCAGGTGTTGTAGTGGGCTCATCTTTCTAAAAGTAATCTTTCCAAGAATTCTTTGGTTGCACAGGGTTTCCCTAAAAACACATTTTCCTAAAATATCAATATGCAAACAAAAAAAACAAGGTAAATCTGAAAGTGCAAGGTCCCCTGAGCAGAACAATACCCAACATGCATAGCTTCTTTTAACCCTTTTAACTGCTTGACTACTTGAGATTTTTTCACTTTCACTTTTCACATTTTGCGCTATGTTTAACTGTGATTTTTGCAGGCAGAGTTGGGGCTTTCACATCTTGTTTGTAATGTTTCCACTGTTTTTTTCAAATATTTTTGAGGGAAAAAGTAAAAAAAAAAAAATTGTCTTAACTGTGTTTATTTTGAATAAAACATTTATTTTATTAAAGAAAACCATATTGACTCCTAATTTCAACGGTACCACTTATGTATAGATAGACCCCTGTTCCTGCCCAGGAACCCCCCCCCCCCAAACTGAAAAGAGCACTTAAAAACATTTACAAATAAAGTACAACTACCAGCCATACTATAAAGGGTTAAATTAAGAAAAAAATTATGTGGGGTCCCCTTCCCTGGGGGGGGGGCCTTGAAAACCATTAAAAATCCCCCCGAAAGGTGGCATGGGGTCCCCCCTTCCCAGCATAACCAGCCCGGGGAACAACTATGCAGGGCTTGTAGAGCAGGGCACAGCGGCCACAAAAGGTCTTGCAGGCTACAAGCCTGAAAAGCCTCTGTGGCCACGAGCTCTTTTGCCCCCTCCCCCCGGGCTTTGGGGAACAGATAATGGGGGAGCTGGGGGTTAATGGCAAGTCATCCGCTAGCCGCAGGTGGGGGATGGGGCATCTTTCGGGCCCTCTCCTCATTGCAGAAGAACCACAGCTGAGTAAAGCCCTGAGGGGGATATCGGATGCCCCCTGGGTGAAGAGAATACCTGGCCGGATCGAACGAGGGGTCAGGTGAGTAGGAGGGAAAGTCAGACACTTAACTCTCAAATGCTTGGCACTCAATGACAGGAGAGGCAACCAAGTAAAAGTCACATGCTTGGCAATAGAAGAGTTAATACAGTTTGAAAAAACAATCTTTTTCACCTGGCAAGGAATTTTTTTTGGGGGGGGGGGCTCTGTTTTAAGTGTGCATGCACCATCTCTAAGTTGGGGTCCACGGTGCCTCAGCATTTAATACAGTTCTAAACAAAAGCAATCTTTTTTACTGGCCAAGTGATATTGTAGGGCATCTGTCTGTTTTAGCTGGGCTGTGCTGAGAAAGGAAGGGATGGCAAAGGACAGGTTAGAGGAAAAGACATCCCTGCAATTCCTTCTGCCACTAAGGATAAGGATGTTGGTGCCAATACCAACACTGTGATCAGCAGCTACTTGAGACAATCGAAATTCCCTGCTTCAGTTTCCATGAAGCCAATCCTGGGGATCATTTTTTGAGTGCTTGTCAGCTATTGCCAGTGCCAGGCCTATACAAGGCCTACACAACAACCAGAGGTCTCCTGGCTTTTGGCCTAGTATTTAAAATCTGTGCCTCTGCTAATGCTACCACCAGCCCTACACAACTATCACAGGTCTCATGTCCCTCTGCCTAGTCTTTCAGTACTGCTAATGCCACTACTACCACTAACATAACCTCTGCTGCCACCTTCTGCTACTACTAGGCCTACACAACCACAGGGATACACCGTGATGCACAAAATGGGTGCATTTATCAAGACTTGTAAAGAAAGCCATTGTTTGGTCCTGCTGCTACCCCTCTTTACAAATGGGATCATTTTTTGAGGGCTTGCCCGCTACTGCCAGCCCTACACAACCTACACATGTCTCCTATGCCTCTGCCTATCAAAGACAGTTGCGAGCTATTAAAATGCTAATCGGGTCACAGGTGATTTGTATGCTAACTAGCAGAAACTAATTCAAATGCTAATTAGTCCACTAACACATGTTGTATACAGCATTGGGTGACTTTAGAGTGGTATCAAAGACTTTTAGGGCCTTCAGCCATTGTCCTCCATGCATTTTAGACGAAAGTTCGTCCTGAACTAGTTCAGACCGAACCAAACTATTTAGGAAAAGTTTGTTCATCTTTAGTGACAACCATTGCAGACATCAGGAGTGACTATGGCATTACTCCATCAATGAAGCAACCAGATAAACTGCTGTAGTAATTGTGTGATGAATGGGTCATTCTTGATCCCAGCAGCACTGGGCCACTGAGCTAAAAATACAGGGTCAATTTTCAACTAGCGACAGGACTATTGCTGGGGCTCAAGTAAGTACTTTTCTTAATTAAAACTGTTTATCTGGGTTATCGTGGGAGGCATAGGAGGGTTTTTTTAAACTATAAGACTAAATTAGGAGGACTAGCTCTGACTCTTGTTAGCCAGCCAAAGCCCCCACATATCGGGTAAGGGTGCTACTTTGTTCAAAACCTGGTTGTGGTCAACCCTGTTGGCTAGAGGTCTAAGACTCCCTTTGCCGATGAAGCACCGACACACCTGTGAGAGGTTGGCTCCTTTTCTGAGCTCTCTTCTGGTGTTTCCATACCTTGCCCTCAGTAATAGACTATCAGGTAAAGTCTTCTGTTAGCTAGCTCAACAGCTTAACTCCATTGATTCATTGTTACAGTCTTACACTGGGATTGCAATCTTTTCCTATCCCAGAATGTCACCTTCCTGTGGTAGGAGGCCTGAGAGTGGCAAAAGAATTTTCGTTATTTAGGCAGCACTGATCTTCAAAAGGTTACCAGGCCCCTGCCACAAGAGAAGGTGTGTGGACATACAAAAGAGGTTCCTGCAGGAGGCATATTTGTTATTAGGGAGATCCTTTCAGGGTATGACACTGCAACTCCCATCCCCACCAAAAACACTTTCAGAACTTAGAAAAGACTCAAAGAAGAGCGAAGGATGTAACATGAATGAAGAGGTGATTATTTAGGAGCATACTATTGCCAGGCTACATGCTGGATTCTAAACCACATCTACTGTCCCACGCTGAGAGGTCATTGTCACGACATAACCTTTCACTGAAGACACAAGCTTTGGAGTGGTGTTCAATCTTCTGGGAGACTAAATACCCACACAGGGCCAGCCTTAGCTTATGTGGCACGGTGTGTGAGATTTATGTGTGGTATACACACACACACACACACACACACACACACACACACACACTGCATACCCTGTCTAGGAAAAAGAAAGATTTGGGCATCAAAAATAAAAAAAACAGAATTTTACCCAAAGTGAAGTGGACCTATCACTGCTGTGGTCATCCCAATTTGAGCCGCATCCCTGGCATCCATAAAGCTATGATGTACTTTCATACCCAGCCATTAAAATAGACTGGGCATGGCAGCACACTGCACATGGCAGGGAACCCAGGAATGGGTCTGTGCCCACTCCCTATGCCAGTGTTCTGTTCAAGACAATGCTTTATGCCATGCATTAGCATGTTCAACATAAAGCGCTAATGAACGAGAGCCCATGCATGCGCCATGGGAACAGCTGAAAGGTATGGGAATTCTGGGTTGTTTTACATGGTGGGGAATCTCAATTTAGGAAGGTGGACCTATAAACAGGATAGTGAAAATCCCGTTGATAGGCCCACTTTAAAAACACACACATATCCTGCAATTGCTTTGCAAAGGCAACTGGTTCCCTCTGGGTCTTTTACAGTACTCATAGGCAGAAAGCAAGCAGATCTCCCCTAAGCATCCACAAAAGAATGCGCACTGATGATTAACCAATGGCTTGGACGTGGGCCATGGGAACTGAATAAAGATGAGTTTATGAGTGGTCTAGGTGATGAACACAGAGGGGCATCCCAAATCAGGATGCCCCAGGCAGGAGGAGCAAAACCTGGGATAGGAAGAGTAACAGGTTTTGTTCCTCCTTAAGCCACCCACACACCCATTAACCCCCCACAAATACACATCAATTACACACACACTTTGCGCACTTTCCATTGGGCAGACTTGATGGGGCAGGAAATCACTGCCATGCTGGTGGCTTGGCTCAGATCAGCTTGCCCCCCCCCCCCCCCCCCGGTGCGGGCCGGGGGCTACTGCAAATGTTTTCTTTATGTTCCTGCCTTTATGTAAGTTACAGGGTGCCACACTGCTCCCATACCCTCCTGCCAGCTGGGCCAGATGCTCCTCTCCCCCCCCACAGTGAGATCACTGCCTGCCGCAGAACATTACCTTAATCATAGGTGGCTCAGGGCGTAGGGGAAATGATTAAGGAATGGAGTGGCGGGTGCCATCAGCAATCTCACTGTGGAGGGGCACCAGAAGAAAATGGGAGCAGCATAGGCACCATATGATTCATATAAAAGCAGGAACAATTAAAAAAGACTTGCAGCAATGCTCGTGGGCATCATCACACTGGCAGATGGGTGTGGAGTTGTTACCTAGCTGGGCAAAAATTATAAAATCAAAATCGGGAATTAGACAAAAGAGAAATTATTTAAAGGGACATTAGACTACAGGATATGCCGGGGAAGCCGCCAGCAGGCTGGCCACCTCAGCTGACATTCTTGAGATCAGCCAATGGGTGATTGTTTTTTGTGTTTTGTGCCACTTTAATCTTACTTGACAAAAAAATAACATGACCCCTACGTTTTTTTCACTTTTAAGTTGATTTGCAATTAAATAGTGTGATCTTTGTTTTTAATTGAAGTTGCAACACAAGGAAACTACGTATTAAATGCTCCTCCAACTTTTTATCAGATTGGAAGTCTCTTGGCATTAGTTAAAATACATTACTGTATGAGCCTTGACAGGGCCCCATCTAATGTGTGCACCTTTTTTACAACTACTCATCAAAAGTGGATTTTTCATGTGAATAAAAAATAGAAAATAAACAAAGACACATATTTTTCTATAGATTTACAAATATATATATATATATATATATATATATATATATATTCCTCTCCAGTGGGGCAACAGGGCCATAGCAATTGGTAGCTGGCAGCTAAATGGGTGGAGCACCGACCACCGGTGGATCCAGTCCAAGAAGACGTGAGTTTGTGGGGCCTAGGTTTTGGGGGTTGTGGGATGTCTTTCCAGATGCTCCCCCTCGGCTTATCTAAACATATAAAAAAAATAATGGGTTCATGCTGTCAGGTTGTTTTTTCTAAATGCATTCAATAGTTGGTGGCACAGCGGTATTAAGAAAGAAGCACAGTGGTGCCCTGATCCCCGCTAAACCAACAATTAAAGTGAACCAACAGTCAAAAATTACATAAACCAGACCAAGACACCAAACAGGGCTCATATGCATCCCTCCGCAGGACAATTTAGATTGTGGTACATAAAAATACAATTCTGTGAAATACTCACCTGTAGAATTGGTATTATAAGTATATAGTTATAAGTATCAGTACGTCCTGCTCCAGGTATAATACTTACACTTGGGTTATCCTCCGCCAGATGGCGCTGCACTGCAGAGACCTGTAAAACAGGCTCCTCCTGGCCCCTCAAATACCCGGGGACCTCCCACAAATCCCCAGCATTGAAAAGCAGTAAACAAGAAGCCGGGAGAATTCAACCACCAAAACTGTTAACCATAACAATGATAACAATCACCATACAGGGGATCCAGAATAATGCAAAAACCAGGGTGGGGTGGAGCAGGACGTACTGTATACTTATAATACCAATTCTACAGGTGAGTATTTCACAGAATTGTATTATTCTTAGTATACAGTACGTCCTGCTCCAGATATAGTACTTACACTTGGGACATCCAATAGCAGTGTCCATAAAGTAGGGTGGGATCCCCAACAAAAAAGGCAACAGCAGGCAGTTTAAACCACTGCCGCCTGCAAAACCTTGCGGCCAAACACAGCATCAGCTGAGGCCCTAACATCAACCTTGTAAAACTTCGAAAAGGTATGAACAGAAGACCAGGTAGCGGCCTTGCAAACTTGTTCAACAGAAGCCTGGTGCTGGAAGGCCCAAGAGGCTCCAATAGCATGAGTAGAATGAGCAGTAAGGGCGGAAGGGAGGTACCTTCCCCTTAGCAGAATAGGCCTGAATCACAGCCTGACAAATCCATTTGCTAATAGTAGACTTGGCAGGAGCCAAACCCTTCCTAGGCCCAGAAGGCACAACAAAAAGAGCATCAGTCAACACCTGACCACGTCCAAGGAATGCAGAACCCTTTCCTTATCGTTGCTAGGATTGGGACACAATGAAGGAAGAACAATATCCTGATTCAAATGAAAAGCAGACACCACTTTAGGCAGAAAGTCCGGTTTGAAACAGAACACCACCTTGTCCTGGTGTCTCTCATAGTACGGAGGCTGAATAGACAGAGCCGCCAGCTCAGACACACGCCTGACGGAAGTAATAGCCACCAGAAAGACAACCTTGAGGGTAAGAACAGCCAGAGCAGCATCATGAATAGGCTCAAAGGGAGCACCCTGCAAGGCAGACAAAACCAAGTTTAAATCCCAAACAGGGACCATAGGTTTACGTGGGGGACGCACACAGGTGACCCCCTGAAAGAAGGTCTTAACCAAGTGATGCTGAGCAAAAGACTTCTGAAAGAAGACGGACAGGGCAGAAACCTGTCCCTTCAGAGTACTGAGTTTTAGACCCAACTCCAAACCATGCTGTAAAAACTCCAGAAACCTAGGGAATGAAAACTCCCTACAAGGAAGAGACTTAGACTCACACCAATCAATGTAGAAATGCCATACCCTATAATAGATGGCAGAAGAAGTTTTCTTCCTAGCCTTCACCATGGTACCCACCACCGAGGCAGACAAACCTTTCTCCATCAAGATGGAGGTTTCAGCAGCCAGGCCGTCAAAGCCAGAGTTTGTAAATTGGGATGGCGTAAGGAGCCCTGAGTGAGCAGATCTGGCGCCCCTGGCAGGACGTACTGGTCTACTGCCATTTGTACCACGTCTGCGAACCACACTCTTCTTAGCCATCAGGGGGCCACCAGAATCACAGGCACCCCCTCCTGAGCTATCTTGCGCAGAACCCTGCCCAGCAGGGGGAATGGAGGAAAGACATACAGGAGCCGAAACTCCTTCCATGATATGGACAGAGCATCCGTGGCCAAGGCCAGGGGATCCTGAGACAGGGAGACAAAGGCCGGGAGCTTGTAATTGTGACGGGATGCGAACAGATCCACATCCGGTAGACCCCAACGGTGACACAGGGACTGGAATACCCTGTTGCAGAGGGACCACTCCCCCTGACGGGAAGTCCCCCTGCTCAGAGAGTCTGCCAGTAGATTCTCTGCCCCCGGGATATACATAGCCGAAATGCATTGGACATTGGCCTCCGCCCATGTCAGAATTCATGACACCTCCTGGAGGGCACCCCTGCTCCGGGTCCCTCCCTCATGGTTGATGTAGGCAACCGCCGTCCTGTTGTCTGAGTGTACCTGCACCGACAGACCCTTCAGGTGATGGGTCAACTGCTCCAGTACCAACCTGACTGCCCGCAGTTCCAGCATGTTGATGGGTAAGTGGGCCTCCTGAGGGCCCCACTTCCCCTGGAAGCGCAGGGATTTCCAGAATCCCCCCAACCCCAACAGACTGGCATCCGTTGTGACCGTCTCCCAGGAGGGGGCCAGAAAGGACCTGCCCCCTAGCAAGTTCCTGTGGTCCAGCCACCACGAAAGGGACTGTCTGACCACCGGGGGGAAGCACACAGACCCCGTCCAAGGACGTTGGTTTCTTGTCCCAAACTGACAGAAGGTGAAGCTGCAGAGGCCTCAAATGGAACTGAGCAAAGGGCACCGCCTCGAAGCACGCCACCATCAGACCCACCAGCTGCATTCCCTGCCTGAGGGAGGGCTGGGGACATGAGAGCAGGAACCTAACCTGCGCAGTCAGAGCTTCCACCTTCTGTTGAGGAAGGAATATCCTTGACTGAACCGTATCCAGAATCATTCCCAGAAACGGAGTCACCGAGGAGGGCGACATAGAGGACTTGGGGTAATTGATCACCCAGCCGAAGGACTCCAGGGTGGACACCACCAGCTGAGTGTCCAACTCTGCCTGCTGCAGAGACCGAGAGGTGATGAGTATATCGTCCAGGTAGGGTAGCACGCGTATGCCCCTTGACCTTATCAGGGACATCACCCCCGCCAGCACCTTGGTGAACACTCTGGGAGCCAAAGTGAGGCCAAATGGCAAGGCCACAAATTGGTAATGCTGATCTTTCAGCGCAAATCTGAGAAACCTTTGGTGTCCTGGAAACACCGGAATGTGCAGGTAAGCATCTTTGATGTCCACGGACATCATAAAGTCCCCTGGGCGCAGAGAGCCGATGGGAAAGCGGCTGTTCTTGACAAACTTGTTGAGGATCTTTAAATCCAGAATGGGCCTGACTGACCCATCCTTCTTGGGTACTGTGAAAAGGTTGGAATAGAACCCCTTGCCCCTTTCTCTTAAGGGGACCTTGCAAATGACCCCCATATCCAGGAGACCCTGCACGGCCAGCATCAAGACCTGAGCTGAAGCAGGATCCTGTGGGATCCGGGACCCAATGAATCTAGTGGGGGGCCGCACAGCAAACTCTATCTTGTAACCAGAGGACACTACCTCCTGAATCCACCGGTCTGAGATGTGGTGCCTCCAGACATGCTCGAAGTGCTGAAGCCGTCCCCCCACCCTGACGGGCGAGGGCGCCCCATCATGCCTGAGGGGTCTTGGTAAGGGCTTTGGGCTTGGACCCCCAGGAGAAACCAGGACGGCGTCCTCTGTTCCTATGCCAGGAATCTTCGCGGGTCCCAGCGAAGGACACCCCTTTTCCCTGCTTAGCCCCTCGGTAGGGGATTGAAAGGGGGCCCTGGCCCCGAAAGGGCCGAGACTGGCGCCTGCGCTGGGGTAACTTACCTCCTTTAGCAAAGAGGTCTAGACGGTCCCCAAACAGGCGTAGCCCCTTAAATGGAAGCCCGGTAAGGGCCTTCTTAGCAGCGTTGTCAGCAGCCCACTGTCGCAGCCACACCGCGCGGCGAATAGCTACCGCCAAGGCAGAAGATCTGGCACACATCCTAATGGCATCATCCGATGCAGACAGGATAATGTTTACAAACACATCACAGTTAGCGAGTGCATTAACCACATCAGGTGGTAAATCATCTGGACCTAGATTTAGTACATTTCTGACCATGGCCCTGAGCGCCACCGAAGTAATGGCCAAGGCGCAAACCGGGCGCAGCGCCGCCCCCACAAACGTAAAGGCATGGCATGCCAATTGGTCAATGCGCCTGTCCTCTGCATCCCGCAGCGTAGTAGAGTCGGGAGAGTGCATAATAGAGGTGTTAGACAGCCCTAGAATAGGAGCATCGACCTCGGGGGATGATGACCAGCACTTAACCATATCAGCAGGAAAAGGATATTTTCTGTCCAGGCTCTTAGGTATCCCGGGAAGTCTACTGGGATGTTCCCACTCTTTAAGCACGAGGTTATTGAAATGGGATTGCTCAGGGAATTCCAATCTAGCCTTAGCAGTATGAAAAAGCTCACCCCTTTGCCTTGGAGTCGCAACAGGGGGAGAGATAGACAAAACCTCAAAAATCTGAACCAGCAGTTTGTCGGTATCATCCGGGGTCCAGAGATCAGAGCCAGAATCTTCGTGGCCCCTGGGCCTCTCGTCAGCTGACCCTGAGTCAGAAAACAGCTCCCCTTTGAACGAGGGGGGATAGCCATATAGGTGCAACAACTCGTCAGACTCCGGAAAGAAAGGAGTAGCATCAGGGGTTAAGTGACGCTTTTTAGCAGTGGACTTCCGCGCTAAGGTATTAGCAATTAATTTTTCAACACTGGCCAGTCTAGCAGCCACATCAGGATGAGAATCCCCGCTTGTATTGGGCGTTAGACTCAAGCTTGGGGGATAGGTGAGGTGAGACGAGGTGCAGGCCCGGCCACCGGAGGAACGGGTAGTACCATTAGCGCCTGCTGCACACATGGAATACAGACCCGTGCATTGTCACCATTAATAGGTGTGACCCCACAAGCTACACACAGCCGGGCTTGTCCCAAAGGAACCCCGGTCACATTATCCTGGGATGCCTCCATATGGTGATTAATAGGCACAATAGGCCGGTAGGGATTGACGCTGTAAGCTACCCTGGATGCCCCAATGACCCGCAGGGAAGTGGGAGTAAGAATAATAGCCCCAACAGGCAATTACACCGGGCCGGGAGAAGCCACTGGATTCCCCGGTCTCAAAGACATAATGGGAATAAGAGGTGTCAAAACAATGCACAGTAAGCAATGTAAGTAAGAAATCGGCCGCAATGGCACTTACAGACCAACGGAAGAGAGAACTGTTACACACGAGCGTGTGCGACTACACATCAAAATGGCGCCAAGCAAACCTCGAAGGGCGGGCCAGATCAGACCGTGACGCAGAGCGCGCCAAGCCAGGTCCCCGCCCCCCCCCCCGAAGAGTGCGAAGCTCTAGGACAGCAGCCAATAATAACGCTGCAGCATCTGAAGTGCCGCCTGCCGGAAAAAAGGCGCGCGCACGCGGCGGCGGCAGTAATGCAAGTAATACAAATCAGCGCGACAGCTGAACATCTACAAGTAGAAGTCCAAGGGACATTACAAGGCCATATTATGTGAATCAGTGCACTGACACCAACACGCGCCCACAAAACCCCCCCCTTTCTTTCCCCCCGAGCTACAGGGGGAGACGAGGGAGGATGGCGGCCCTTTGTACAGGGCCCACCGCTACACAGGGCATGGGACAATAGGGCGGGAGGGGCATCCCATAGAGGCCCACCATCAGCCTATACCGCCTACCCTTTGGTGGGGGACTGCGGTGGAGCAGGGCTCCATAAGCACGCATGGTGCTGCCTACCTAGGCACATCACAACGAGGACGGGTGGAAATAGTCCGCAGGGCCGCAGGTTTTAATAGCCCCACTCACCTGCGAGAGAGTGATACTTCATGTCTTTGCAGTAAGCACTGCAGAGAAATCTGGGGATTTGTGGGAGGTCCCCAGGTATTTGAGGGGCCGGGAGGAGCCTGTTTTACATGTCTCTGCAGTGCAGCACCATCTGGCGGAGGATAACCCAAGTGTAAGTATTATACCTGGAGCAGGACATACTGTATACTAAGAATAGTTAATTTACCTTTTTCTCACTCCCGCTGGGGTCAATTTTTAAAACAAGATGGCGGTTCATGCATTTGCAGGCCACCTGCAAACAGGAAGTTCTGCTGGGCTTCCTGTGCATTGTCAGTTATGTCATTTGAATCCAGGCAGCAGCATGGCTGAGATGCTGGGAGAGGAAGCTCCAAAATGGCAGCTACCTTTCTTTTCCAGCTGTGCCAGGCTGTTGGTCCTAGTATAAAAAACAGATCCAGCAAATAATG
This sequence comes from Gastrophryne carolinensis, assembly GCA_027917425.1. Classification (NCBI taxonomy): domain Eukaryota; kingdom Metazoa; phylum Chordata; class Amphibia; order Anura; family Microhylidae; genus Gastrophryne; species Gastrophryne carolinensis. The sequence goes on from CM051237.1 coordinate 202,302,112, forward strand.
ACCCCCTATAGATTGTGCTGCTTGAGGCACCTGCCTCACCTCATTAGCAGTGCACCTCTGTATACTGTATATTAAATATTAAAATATTAATCTTTTTTCAGGGTGTGGCTTTGAAGCTATTGTACAATGTTAGATTAGGATCTAGGCCATTTTAACCATTGTATGTATTGTGTTTCCCTCTTTCATTTATTTGGGGACACAAGCCTTGCTTTACTATGCTTGGGAAATCCGAAAGCTGCCCAGCTCAAAAAAAGCTGTAAAAAAATGATTAGAGATCTGTGGAAGAGCCGAGAGCATATATCTCTGATGTCCTGAAAAATACAATTCTGTGAAATACTCACCTGTAGAATTGGTATTATAAGTATACAGTACGTCCTGCTCCAGATATAGTACTTACACTTGGGTTATCCTCCGCCAGATGGCGCTGCACTGCAGAGACCTGTAAAACAGGCTCCTCCCGGCCCGGGACCTCCCACAAATCCCCAGCATTGAAAAGCAGTAAACAAGAAGCCGGGAGAATTTAACCACCAAAAAACTGGTAATGATAACAATGATAACAATCACCATACAGGGGATCCAGAATAATGCAAAACCAGGGTGGGGTGGAGCAGGACGTACTGTATACTTATAATACCAATTCTACAGGTGAGTATTTCACAGAATTGTATTATTCTTAGTATACAGTACGTCTTGCTCCAGATATAGTACTTACACTTGGGACATCCAATAGCAGTGTCCATAAAGTAGGGTGGGATCCCCAACAAAAAAGGTAACAGCAGACAGTTTAACCACTGCCGCCTGCAAAACCTTTCGGCCAAAAACAGCATGAGCTGAGGCCCAAACATCAACCTTGTAAAACTTTGAAAAGGTATAAACAGAAGACCAAGTAGCGGCCTTGCAAACCTGTTCAACAGAAGCCTGGTGCTGGAAGGCCCAAGAGGCACCAATAGCACACATAGAATGAGTAGTAAGGCGAAAAGGAGGACCCTTCCCCTTAGCATAAATAGCCCGAATCACGGCCTGATTGCTAATAATAGACTTGGCAGTAGCCAAACCCTGCCTGGGCCCAGAAGGGACCACAAAAAAAGCATCAGTTTCCCTGAAGGACGCAGTGACCACCAGGTAATACTTCAAACACCTGACCACAACCAAGGGATGCAAAACCCTCTCCTTAGTATAGCTAGGAGTAGGGCACAAAGAAGGAAGAACAATATCTTGATTCAATGAAAGGCCGACCCTACTTCAGGTAGAAAACCTGGCTTAAAGCAGAACACCACCTTGTCCTGGTGTCTTCCCCAAGTATGGGGCTGAATAGAAAGAGCCACCAACTCAGACACACGCCTGACCGAAGTAATGGCTACCCGAGAGACAGCCTTGAGGGTAAGAACAGCCAGAGTAGATCCTGCATTGGTTCAAAGGAAGTACCCTGCAAGGCAGAAAACCCAAGTTCAAATCCCAAACAGGGACCACAGGTTTACGTGGGGAACGCACATGAGTGACCCCCTGGGAGAAAGGTCTTAATCCAAAAAAAAATGCTGAGCAAAAGACTTCTGAAAGAAAACAGACAGGGCAGAAACCTTACCCTTCAGAGCACTGAGTTGGAGTCCCAACTCCAACCCATGCTGTAAGAACTCCAGAACCCCGGGGACTTAAAACGCCCGACAGGGAAGAGACCTAGACTCACACCAGTCAAAGTAGGTACGCCGTACCCTGTGCCAGATGGAAGAAGAAGTTTTCTTCCTAGCCTTCACCCTGGTATCAACCACCGAGGTGGACAAGCCTTTGTCCATCAAGATGGAGGTTTCAGCAGCCAGGCCGACAAGCCAGAATTTATAAATTGGGATGGCGTAAGGGGCCCTGAGTGAGCAGATCTGGCACCCCTGGTAGAACGTGCTGGGCTACTGCCATCTGCACCACGTCTGTGAACACACCCTTCTTGGCCGCCTGGGGGCCACCAGAATTGCTGGCACCCCCTCCAGAGCAATCCTGCGCAGAACCCTGCACAACAGGGGGAATGGAGGAAGGGCATACAGGAACTAAATGACCTGCCATGACAGTGCTAAAGCATCCGTGGTCAAGGCCAGAGGATCCTGGGACAGGGAGACAAAGGCCGGGAGCTTGTGATTGTGAGGGGACGCCAACAGATCCACACCCAACGGTGTCACAGAGATTGGAACACCCTGTTGCAGAGGGACCATTCTCTCTGGTGAGAGGTCCCCCTGCTCAGAGGGTCTGCCAGCAGATTTTCCACCCCCGGAATGTACACCGCTGATATGCAGGGAACATTGGCCTCCACCCAGGTCAGAATCAGAGACACTTCCTGGAGGGGCCTCTTGCTCCGGGTCCCTCCCTGATGATTGATGTAGGCAACTGCCGTCTGGTTGTCCGAGCGCCAATGAACAGGCAGGCCCTGAAGATGAGTAGTCAAGCGAGCCAGAACTAACCTGATCGCTCGCAGCTCTAAGACATTGATAGATGTGTGGGCCTCCTGAGGGCCCCACCTCCCCTGGAACCGCAGGGACTTCTAGAAACCCCCCCCCCCCAACCTGATAGACTGGCATCCGTGGTGACCGTCTCATAGGAAGGGGTAAGAAAGGATCTGCCCCCCAACAGGTTCCTTGAGTCCATCCACCACAAGAGGGACCTCCTGACCAGGGGGGGGGGGGGGCACACAGACCCTGTCCAGGGATGCTGGGTCCTTGTCCCATACAGACAATAGGTGAAGTTGCAGAGGCCTCAAGTGGAACTGAGCATAAGGGACTGCTTCGAAGCACGCCACCATCAGGCCCACCAGCTGCATCCCCTGCCTGATGGAGGGATAGCGACAAGCTAGGAGGGACTGAGCCTGTGCAATCAGATTGTCCACCTTCTGCTGAGGAAGGAAGATCCTTGCCTGAACTGTATCCAGATTCATTACTAGGTAAGTAAGGCAATGGGTCCAGATGGAATCCACCCCAGAGTTCTAAGGGAACTTAGGTTTGTGATTGCAGCCCCTCTAACTGATTTACTTAACCATTCCCTTTCAACTGGTGAGGTTCCAGATGATTGGAGAATGGCCAATGTCGTACCAATCCATAAAAAGGGGAGTAGAGAAGAAGCCAGTAATTACAGGCCAGTTAGTTTAACATCTATAGTGGTCAAATTAATGGAAACACTCTTAAAAAAACAGATAATTTCCCATCTAAAAATTAATGACCTATTGGACCCAAAACAGCACGGCTTTACTGAGGGCAGATCATGTCAGACCAATCTTATTGATTTCTTTGACAATGTCACTAAAGTGTTAGATGAAGGTGGTGCTGTGGATATCGCCTATCTGGATTTTAGCAAAGCCTTTGACACTGTACCACATAAGGAGCTCATAGATAAGTTATTGAAGGTAGGACTCAATCCTTGGATAGTTCAGTGGATTTCCAGTTGGCTGAGGGATCGGTATCAGAGCGTTGTTGTAAATGGCGTGCAATCTGAACAAAGGCGAGTTACAAGTGGTGTGCCGCAGGGCTCTGTCCTGGGCCCCATTCTTTTTAATATATTTGTAAGTGACATAGGAGAAGGCTTGATAGGAAAAGTTTGTCTGTTTGCTGATGATACAAAGGTTAGTAATAGGGTGGATATTCCTGGAGGTATCTGCAACATGGAAAATGATTTAGCTTTACTGGATAGATGGTCAAAACTGTGGAAACTAGAGTTTAATGTCTCTAAATGTAAAATCATGCACTTGGGTAGAAGGAATCCCTGCTCTGAGTACCGTATGGGCAGTACTGTGTTAGCCAGGACCTCGGAGGAGAGAGATTTAGGGGTACTGATTACTGATAGCTGCAAGATGAGTGGACAGTGTAGCCAGGCAGTGGGAAAAGCAAGCAGGATGCTCGGCTGCATAGCTCGAGGCATCACCAGTAGGAAGAGGGAGGTTGTGATGCCGCTGTATAGAGCCCTGGTAAGGCCACAGCTAGAATACTGTGTGCAGTTCTGGAGACCTTACCTGCAAAAAGACATTATTCAAATAGAACGTGTCCAAAGGCGGGCAACGAAAATGGTGGAAGGACTTAAAATTAAAACTTATCAGGAGAGACTTAAAGAACTTAATTTGTACAGTCTGGAGGAAAGAAGGGAGAGGGGGGACATGATTGAGACCTTTAAATATGTGAAAGGATTGAATAAGGTTCAGGAGGGAAGTGTTTTTAAGAAGAAGCTTAATGATAGAACAAGGGGGCACAACCTGAAGCTAGTCGGGGGGAAGATCAGGAGCAATGTTAGAAAATATTATTTTACAGAAAGAGTAGTAGGTGCTTGGAACAAACTTCCAGCAAAGGTAGTTGAAACATCAACAGTCACTGAATTTAAACATGCCTGGGATAAGCACACATCTATCCTAAGATAAAGAGTACATACAGTATACACATAAGGGCAGACTAGATGGACCGTATGGTCTCCTTCTGCCGTCAACCTTCTATGTTTCTATCTATGAATGAAGTTACCAAGGAAGGGGACAGTGAGGACTTGGGGTGGTTGATCACCCATCCAAATGACTCCAGAATGGGCACCACCAGCTGAATATCCAACTCTGCCTGATGTAGAGACTGGGAAGTGAAGAGGATGTCGTCCAGATAGGGAAGCACGCTGACACCCTGACATCTGAGTAGAGACGGCATGGAACTGATGGCAAAGCGCCTGCCCTTAACAAAAATGTGTTAAAAATCTTTAAGTCCAGGATGAACCTGACAGAACCATCCTTTTTGGGTACTGTGAATAGGTTGGAATAAAAGCCCTTGCCTTTTTCACTTAAAGGCACCTGGCAGATGACCCCCAGCTCCAGGAGGCCTTGCACTGCTTGCACTAGCTCCTGAGCTGACACAGGGTCCTGAGGAATCCGGGACCTGATGAATCTTGGAGGGGGATCGGCAGCAAACTCCAACTTGTAACCGGAGGACACTACCTCCTGAATTCACCGGTCTGAGACATGAATCCTGCAGACCTGAACGAAGTGCTGCAGCTGTCCCCCCACCCGGATGGGTGAGGGCGCCCCAACATGCCTGAGGGGGCTTGGGAGAGGATTTAGCTTTTGGGGTCCCAGGAGGAGCCAGGACGTCCACGTCCTCTGCCTCTACCCCAGAAATCTCCCTGGGCCCCAGGGAAGGATACCCCCCCCCTTCCCTATCTTGCATCACGGTAAGGGGAGGAGAAGGAACCCTGACCCCTAAAGGGCAGAGGTTGCCGCCTGTGCTGGGGTAACCTGCCTCCCTTAGCAAGAAAGGTCCAGGTGGTCTCCAAACAGACGCAGTCCTTTAAAGGGAAAACCAGTGAGGGCCTTCTTGGCAGCATTGTCAGTGGCCCACTAGCGTAGCCAAACCGAGCGGCGCATAGCCACCACGAGGGCAGAAGTTCTGGCACACATTCTGATGGTGTCATCCAATGCTGACAGGACAAAATTTACAAAAACATCAACTAGAGAGTGCAATAAACACCTCACAAGGCAAATCATCAGGGGCACTATCAAGCATATTTCTGATAAGGGTTCTAGTGGCTACAGCAGTAATAGCAGAAGCACAGACCGGGCGCAGCGCCGTCCCTGCACATGTAAAGGCGTGGGAGGCCAGCTGGTCAATGCGCCGGTTCTCAGCATCCCGCAGGGTAGTAGAATCAGGGGAATGCATGATAGAGGTGTTAGATAGCCCTAGGATCGGGGCATCCACCTCGAGGGGGGGATGACCAACCTTTAACCACCTCAGCAGGAAAGGGATACTTCCAATCCCAAATCTTTGGAGCCCCGGGAAGTTTACTGGGGCGCTCCCATTCCTTGAGCACAAGGTTATGGAAATGTGCCTGCTCTGGAAATTCCAAAAATGATTTAGCTTGTATGGAAAAACCCCCCTTTTTTGCCTGGGAGCCTCAACAGGGAGAGAGATAGACAGAACCTCAAGGTCTGGGTCAATAATCTGTCAGTGTCATCCGGGGCCCAGGGGTCAGAGCCAGAATCATCATGACCCCTTGGTCTCTCATCAGATGAGCCTGAATCAGAAAGGAGCTCCCCTTCATCAGACGGGGTATAGCCACACAGATTCATAAACTCCTCAGTTCCCATAGGGAAAACAGTAACATTAGGCGTCAAGTGCCGCTTCTTACCAGGGCCCTTACGCTCTAAAGACCTCGCAATAATCTGTTCAACAGTAGCCAGTCTAGAAGACACATCAGGCTGAGAATCCCCACTAGTATGCAACTCAACGGGAGTGAGATTTAAGCTTGGGGGAGTAGGTGAAGTGAAACGAGGTGCAGCCACTGGCAGGCCAGATTGCAATGCAAGCACCTGCTCAGCACAGGGTACACAGACCCGTGCCTTGTCAGCGTCAGCACGAGGCTGCCCACATGCTACACACAGCCGGGCTTGTCCCAAAGGGACCCCGGTTCCTGGGATGCCTCCATATCAGGGGTGGGCAATTATTTTTTCCATGGGGCCACATGAGAAACTAAAAATATTGTGGAGGGCCGCTGAGCTATGGGCGTCTAAGCGACGTCTAAGCTCAGCGGCTCTGAGTGCGCTGGCGGCTGCATCTCGAGCTTCCCTCTAACAGGGAGCGCGCCCGCGCTGGCCATTCTCAAATGGCTGACACAGGCACGCGCCCTGCTAGAGGGATAGCGGGCATGCGGCCGCAGCTCGTGCATGCGCCATTGAACTGGGAAAGAAGGTGAGTTTATGGGCGACCTGGGGGTTTCACACAGCGGGGCATCCCGATTTTGGATGCCCCACGGGGAGGGGATCTATAAGATTCCCAGGCTGATAAAGCAGGGTTTTGGTCCACTTCAAACGTTCTGATGTGATAATTTCCCAGCCAATCAGAGAAGCCCTTGGCTTCTGGCAGTCTGGAAGGAGAGCTCATATCAGCTGGGGCAAAGTGTAAGAATGATGGACAGCAGGAAGGGGGCATGGTGAGAGCATGGTGGGCAGCAGGAAGGGGGCATGGTGAGAGCATGTGGACAGCAGGAAGGGGGCATGGTGAGAGCATGGTGGACAGCAGGAAGGGGGCATGGTGAGAGGATGGTGGACAGCAGGAAGGGGGCATGGTAAGAGCATGGAGGACAGCAGGAAGGGGGCATGGTGAGAGCATGGTGGACAGCAGGAAGGGGGCATGGTGAGAGCATGGTGGGCAGCAGGAAGGGGGCATGGTGAGAGCATGGTGGGCAGCAGGAAGAGGGCATGGTGAGAGCATGGTGGACAGCAGGAAGGGGGCACGCTGAGAGCATGGTGGACAGCAGGAAGGGGACATGGTGAGAGCATGGTGGACAGCAGGAAGGGGGCATGGTGAGAGCATGGTGGACAGCAGGAAGGGGGCATGGTGAGAGCATGGTGGACAGCAGGAAGGGGACATGGTGAGAGCATGTGGACAGCAGGAAGGGGGCATGGTGAGAGCATGGTGGACAGCAGGAAGGGGGCATGGTGAGAGCATGGTGGACAGCAGGAAGGGACATGGTGAGAGCATGGTGGACAGCAGGAAGGGGGCATGGTGAGAGCATGGTGGGCAGCAGGAAGGGGGCATGGTGAGAGCATGTGGACAGCAGGAAGGGGGCATGGTGAGAGCATGTGGACAGCAGGAAGGGGGCATGGTGATAGCATGGTGGGCAGCAGGAAGGGGACATGGTGAAAGCATGTGGACAGCAGGAAGGGGGCATGGTGAGAGCATGTGGACAGCAGGAAGGGGACATGGTGAGAGCATGGTGGGCAGCAGGAAGGGGGCATGGTGAGAGCATGTGGACAGCAGGAAGGGGGCATGGTGAGAGCATGTGGACAGCAGGAAGGGGGCATGGTGGGAGCATGTGGACAGCAGGAAGGGGACATGGTGAGAGCATGGTGGACAGCAGGAAGGGGACATGGTGAGAGCATGGTGGACAGCAGGAAGGGGACATGGTGAGAGCATGTGGACAGCAAGAAGGGGGCATGGTGAGAGCATGGTGGACAGCAAGAAGGGGGCATGTTGAGAGCATGTGGACAGCAGGAAGGGGGCATGGTGAGAGCATGGTGGACAGCAGGAAGGGGGCATGGTGAGAGCATGTGGACAGCAGGAAGGGGGCATGGTGGACAGCAGGAAGGGGACATGGTGAGAGCATGTGGACAGCAAGAAGGGGGCATGGTGAGAGCATGTGGACAGCAAGAAGGGGGCATGGCGAGAGCATGGTGGACAGCAGGAAGGGGACATGGTGAGAGCATGTGGACAGCAAGAAGGGGGCATGGTGAGAGCATGGTGGACAGCAGGAAGGGGACATGGTGAGAGCATGGTGGGCAGGTACATGGTGAAAAAGAGACAGCAGGCAGGAAGGGAAAACACAAGCAAACTACATAATCTTTCTGAGCAGACTTACTGATGTTCTGGAGCCCCTACTCTGTCCTTCCAAAGTCCCCAGGTCTCTATCACCTGCTCATCGGGTCTGGCTTCCTCAGAGGAAGGGAGAATGTGCCAGACCCGACGAGCCGAGCGGCCGATCAGCTGCTGCTTAACCTAAGCCTCTCACACTGTACACAGGCGATCACCTAAGTTAAGCAGCAGCCGATCGGCCACTCGGCTCGTCGAGTCTGGCATGTTTTCCCTTCCTCTGCGTCTCTTACTGGCCAGCTCAGCCCGGGCCGGTAAGAGCCTAGCAAAGGGCCGTATACGGCCCGCAGGCCGTACATTGCCCAGGTCTGCTCCATATGGTGATTATTAGGCACGATATGCCAGTAGGGATTTACGCTGTAAGCAACCCTGGATGCCCCAATGACCGGCTAGGGAAGTGAGAGTAATTATACAAGGCCCAACTATCAATTACACCGGGCCGGGAGAAGTCAATGGCTTCACCCGTCTGAAAGACACAGTGGGAAGAAGGGGTGTCAGAACCAAACACACTACAATGAGTATAAAACCGCCCGCGAGGGCACTTAAGGACCGCAGTAAGCATAACCGCCACATGCGCGCGCGCTGACAAAATGGCGCCGAGAGTACCTCGAAGGGCAAGCCAGAGCGGGCCGTGACGCAGGGCGCGCCAAGCCAGGCCCCGCCCCCCCGAAGCGTGCGAAGCCCACAGACAAGCAGCCAATGATAACGCAGAAGCGTCTGAGGTAATGCCGCAGCCCGGCGCGGAACATCCAAATGAAGGAAAAGACGCGCGCGGCGGCGGCGGCGGCATTTGCAATAGTAAAAAAGACAAGTCAGCGCGGCGGCAGACACCACATATACTAGTCAAAAGACATGACAAACGCCATATGCACGAATCACGCTACACGCTCACCCACACACCCCCCCCCCCCTTCTTTCCCTCCCGAAGGCTACAGGGAGAATGAGGGAGGATGGCGGCCCTCTGTACAGGACCCACCGCTACACGGGGCATGGGGCAATAATGCGGGAGGGGCATCCATAAAGGCTCACCATCAGCCTATACCGCCTACCCTTTGGTGGGGGACTGCGGTGGAGCAGCGCTCCATAAGCACGCATGGTGCTGCCTACCTTCACCCGACCAGCGCAGCCCAGGCTGGGAGGCACATCACACGAGGAACGAGTGGGAATAGTCCAACAGGGCCGCAGGCTTTAATAGCCCCGCTCACCTGTGAGAGAGTGATAATTTCATGTCTTCGCAGTAAGCACTGCAGAGAAATCTGGGGATTTGTGGGAGGTCCCGGGTATTTGAGGGGCCAGGAGGAGCCTGTTTTACATGTCTCTGCAGTGCAGCGCCATCTGGTGGAGGATAACCCAAGTGTAAGTACTATATCTGGAGCAGGACGAACTGTATACTAAGAATAAAGCACATATGGCAGGTTTCCTGTTCCAGGGATGCTAGAAGTTCTCCCAGTTCCAGCGATGCCAAGACCAAACAGAGAGATTCAAGCATGAAGTGACATATACAAACGTATACATGCAGTCTGTTAAGGTTCAGTATCGGAGTGAACCAGCCCTCTATAATCCTGAGCTCCTCTTCCAGTGCCAGAACTGGAAATGCCACTCTCCATGATATGAGCTGATTGATTGCCCCTTACACGGCTGGCCTTTGGGGTGTGAAAGTTATGCCCGTGCACAGGGCTCCATCCCAGTCTCTGTATAAGGGGGCACCAGGGCACACCAATTAGACACTTGTCCACAATTTCCTTTTCTCTTTGCACCTTGCCCACTTTCTCTCATCTTGCCTTTCCTGTCTCCATCTTCCTCTATTATATATATATATCATCCTTATCCATTCTTTTATTTATTTGTTTTAAATTCCCCATCTCACTCTAAATTCCACCTCCTCTTTTCCTTCTTTTCTTTACTTTTTCTGCATTTCCTTCTTCTCTTTTACACTTTCCTTCCATTTCTCCCTTTTTCAAACTCCCTGTCATCACTTACTTTCATCTCCCTCTCTTTTCACATTCTGTACATCTTCCTCCTTTTCCTATTTTTTAGATTCCCCGCTTTGTCTTCACTTTTTCTACGTTCCATTCTGTTATTCCCCACTCCCTCACTTTTGTCTTATTACCAAATATCCACCCTCTTTCTCTCTTTTCTTCATTCCCTTCTTTTATCTCTCCCTCTCTACCTTTCTCCTTAATTTTCTCTTTTCCTTGTCCTTATTCTTTGTGCCTCTCTCTGCAATTGCTACTTCTTTATCAAATTCTCCACAAATCTCTATTTGTCATCCTATATTTGGTGTTTCCTCTGACTTTCTTCTTTCATGGTCTCTTTATTTATCCATTTCTCTTATATGTTCTGTCTTCTGCATTCTTTCCATCTTCCCCTATTATCCAAATGTGAATGCATGTATGTGTCTGTTTGGTGGGAGCAATCCTGGCATCTTGCACAAGGTGTCATCCTAAGGTTTTTGAGTGGAGATCAGCCGAGGGTGGTTTAAAGAAGGAATGTTTGTAGCTAATAGGATCTGCCTTTGGGTAAGATCTTTGATAGCATTTCAGTGGCTGGTGCATCTCCTGCTGCCCATTATGGTGGAAAACTGCTCTCTATCTACTACCATGGAAGCGTACTGCTGGCTGGAGAACAAGCTATCTACACAAGAGCTGATTGCATTAAAACAGGACAGCCTAGCCTCAAAGGACTGTGGGATTGAGGATGCAGCTATTCTGAGTCCAAGCATGGTTGATGTGATAAAATGTTAAGGATCTGAAGTAGCAGTTGCACAATGTAATGATACTCTTTGCCTCAAACATAGCTGAACTGTAAAAAAAAGTTCTATGACAGATACTGGTGAAGGAGGCTGCACAATGGAACACTTTGAAATAGAAGGTTGACTCTGGTAATGGTCTGTCCTTTCATTTTCTATGTATTTTGAACCAAATGGTGGGCTAAAATATTCCTTCCAGAACCATTTGGTTTGGTTACCAAAGACATTGCCTTCAATTTTTTTAGCCAGTTAATTAAGATTTAATGTTTGAAAAAGGCTCTTCTTTATAGTTCTAGTACTGTAATGATACATAGAGTCCACCAGTGTATGCCACCTTTAACAGAGAAACAAGCAGGTGGCATTCCCCCCTCCCATTCCCCATAGGCAGTGTGGCATTCCCCCCTCCCATTCTCATAGGCAGTGTGGCATTCCCCCCTCCCATTCCCCATAGGCAGTGTGGCATTCCCCCCTCCCATTCCCATAGGCAGTGTGGCATCCTCCCACACATTCTCATAGGCAGTGTCACATTCCCCCCTTCCATTCCCATAGGCAGTGTCGCATCCCCCCCCTCCCATTCCCATAGGCAGTGTCGCATTCCCCCCTCCCATTCCCTATAGGCAGTGTGGCATTCCCCCCTCCCATTCCCATAGGCAGTGTCGCATCCCCCCCTCCCATTCCCATAGGCAGTGTGGCATTCCCCCCTCCCATTCCCCATAGGCAGTGTCGCATTCCCCCCCTCCCATTCCCCATAGGCAGTGTGGCATTCCCCCCTCCCATTCCCATAGGCAGTGTCGCATTCCCCCCTCCCATTCCCATAGGCAGTGTCACATTCCCCCCTCCCATTCCCATAGCCAGTGTCGCATTCCCCCCTCCCATTCCCATAGGCAGTGTGGAATTCCCCCCCTCCCATTCCCTATAGGCAGTGTGGCATTCCCCCCTCCCATTCCCATAGGCAGTGTGGCATTCCCCCCCCCATTCCCTATAGGCAGTGTGGCATTCCCCTCTCCCATTCCCAAAGGCAGTGTCGCATTCCCCCCTCCCATTACCCATAGGCAGTGTGGCATTCCCCCCTCCCATTCCCATAGGCAGTGTCGCATTTCCCCCTCCCATTCCCATAGGCAGTGTTGCATTCCCCCCTCCCATTCCCCATAGGCAGTGTGCATTTCCCCTCCCATTCCCATAGGCAGTTTGGCATCCCCCCACACATTCTCATAGGCAGTGTGGCATTCCCCCTCCCATTTCCATATGCAGTGTGGCATTCCCCCATCCCATTCCCCATAGGCAGTGTGGCACCCCCCTCCCATTTCCCCATAGACAGTGTGGCATCCCCTGCCTATTTCCCATAGGCAGTGTCACATTCCCCCCTCCCATTACCCATAGGCAGTGTGGCATTCCCCCCTCCCATTCCCATAGGCAGTGTCGCATTCCCCCTCCCATTCCCATAGGCAGTGTCGCATTCCCCCCTCCCATTCCCCATAGGCAGTGTGCATTTCCCCTCCCATTCCCATAGGCAGTGTGGCATCCCCCCTCCCATTCCCATATGCAGTGTGGCATTCCCCCCTCCCATTCCCATAGGCAGTGTCGCATTCCCCCTCCCATTCCCATAGGCAGTGTCGCATTCCCCCCTCCCATTCCCCATAGGCAGTGTGCATTTCCCCTCCCATTCCCATAGGCAGTGTGGCATCCCCCCTCCCATTCCCCATAGGCAGTGTGGCACCCCCCTTCCCATTTCCCCATAGACAGTGTGGCATCCCCTGCCTATTTCCCATAGGCAGTGTGGCATTTCCCCTCGCCCATAAGCAGTGTGGCATCCCCCCTCACATTACCATAGGCATTGTGGCATCCCCCCTCCCATAGGCAGTGTGGTATTCCCCCTTCCCATTCCCATAGGCAGTGTGGTATTCCCCCTTCCCATTCCCATAGGCAGTGTGGCATTCCCCATAGGCAGTGTGGCATTCCCCCCACCGATTCCCAAAGGCAGTGTGGCATCCCCTCCCATTTCCCATAGGCAAAAGAAGGAAAAAAAAAGTTAATTCACATATACATTGCTCCCACGTTGCTGACCGGGCCACGAGAGGCCAGAAGATGTGTGCTTGCCACTGGAGAGGAAGCAGTGGCAGAGGTGGGGACAGCGTGGATCATGAACAGCTGCGGACTGCGCGGATGGCGGGGACACTGCGCAGGGATCAGTTATCCTGCCATCCGCCTGCTGTTCCTCCATCTTCTGGAATGCCGTGGCTGTGGCGGCCCAGCCAGTAGTGCGGGAGAGATATATATGTGAGTTTACTTTTTTTTACATTCACCCGCACTTTTGGGAAAAAATAAGAGCATCCTATAGGGCAAAAAATACAGTACTGTTCCTAGGGACAATCTCACGGTGCATGGCCAGGCCACATTCCCGGCTTCCCTCCAGGTGATGCGCATAACCCAAGCTAGTTATTTCTAAAATGCTGAAATGGTTATGCGGGGGAGCAGCCGACGGCTCGTACTTCATTCAGCAATCCATTCACCATGGGAGAGGTGAGTTTTTACCGCAGGGGATTTCACAAGGTGGGGCAGTGGGACACTGAAAAACGACAAATACACAGAATTCTTGTGATTGTTCCTATTTTGCTACATAAAATTAAAGATTTCAGAATTTAGATGCAAGGTTTCAGCACATTCAATGATTATGAAAACTGCATATACTGTATAAATCTTTCAATGAATGATACAATTTGAATGCATTTATCTCAATTTCTATCGATTAAACCTTTCAATCATGTTAGTGTGAAAAAAGAGGAAATAAAAAAGAAATCATTCATCAATATTATAAGTTTACTTTTATAAATTATTAGCATTTTTTTATCTAAAACATCCCCAAATAATCAAAAAGTAAAGGTGGTCCCAACCCATAAAAAAATTGCAAAACATTTGAACATAAATATTATTAAACAACATGAAGTTTTCCAATGTTAAACATAAAAACTCGTACAGATCAGTTTCGTTTTTTCGTTCTAAAGCCTCACCCTGTCTGTTGACCATCATTCTAGACAGAACCCTTATAGATCACAGTTATCAGGATAGCTCCATGGCTTGGCTCCATGTGGAAAGATACTAGGTGAGGTTAAAGTGTAGATCTACGTGTGTATGAACAAATATGAGTTGTATAGTGTCTTTAGTCCCAGAATCCTTATAAAAGAATTAAAATTCAAAATCTAATTTCCTTATCAGATACAGCATATCTAAAAGACTACATTCTGAAAACAACTCGTGGTATTCAAAGATGATAACACAACTAAGGGGGTTATTTTAGAAAGGAATAGCGCCAGGTAGTGGCTCGTAGCGGCAGGCAGTGTCTGGTGAACGCTGGCGCTGTACACAAAACCACATTTATGAAAGCGAATCTGGTGAGCGACTCTAACAGCGCCATGTAGAGTACGATTCATCATTACAAGCAGCTCAGCGTATTGTGCCTGCGCTCTAGCTTCCAGAGCGCCAGGTATTATTACCTGTCGCTACCTATCGCTCTCCCATACATTTCAATGGATGTTCTTTTTCTCTCAAGTAATTGTGTCACCTCTCCTGGCCTAGAAAAAGTCATTTTTGAAAACTGTCTGTTTTTGTTTTTTTTATGCAGAATTGTATTTACAGGTCTGGCATTAAAGTATAAATGTCACACTGTTACAACAATGTAATTCCATGTGTTTTTGCTTTGTTACTGGTGGATATATGTTCAAAAACAGGCTTTAATCAAACAGCGTCTGCCGCTCTATGCTATAGCGACCAGATCCAGAGCGCCTATGCTCTGTGAGTCTGTTTTTTTGTTGAATATGGTGTGAGTCGCTGAGAGTCGCTGTACTGGTGTTAGAACGCCCAACATACATCTCATTCATCAATGCTGGCCAGGTTACTAGAGCGACTGAGGCGCTCTGTTACAGCACCCGATACACACACACAAGCGTCTACTAGTGGTTGCTCTAAGCACCGCTATACCGATGCTCATCTGCCGATACCTGGCGCTAGTAAAGAATCAGCCTCCACGTGGAAGACTAGTTAGAATCCTGTAAAAAGATATCGTTTTTATATCCCTGCTCCGAAATGTAACATACAGACTGACAGCAAGTTTGCTTAGACTCCTGAAGTATCAGGTGACAGTGACTAGCACCTTTATAGTTTAAGCTTACTATCCCTACACTGTCCTATATCTTTTAGAGACTTATTATTATTCATCTGCCCCTGCCTATTCCAGTTTTGCATTTTCCATATTCCATATGTTGTATTTATGTCTCCATTAAGTTGACATATTTATTTAAGAACAGTTTTCCTTTGCTGCGCCTCTCATACCCAGTACATGGTTCTGTAGCATTTATTAACAAAGGTAAGAAGTCTTACCAAATCGTATACATCGTACATACATATATTTATTCCCTAAACCTGCCAGGGAAAGTCTTAATAAAATTAAATAAGTCAAGTTTTTTCAATATCTTTGTCCACCAGTGGTCCATTTCCATACCCACTATAGAATGTTAATTTTGCGAGAACACGTTATATTGCTATGTACTAGTTCCCACATATGCAGCAGTTCATCGGGTAGCAGCCTGTGCACAACAAGCATACTTCGGAAAAAGCAGGGCTCTTTGTTCATCTTGCTGATTTTGTGACTTACAATCCCAAAGGTTTTGAATCCTTCATGCATTATAGGGTTGACGTTGATGACCTCCAGGCACATACCTAGAAACACATCGTCAATAGGATACAGATCCAAGGTCTCAGAAGCTTTAAACAATTTTGGCACTAAAGAACCTGCCATGACAAAGCCTCCCCCACCTGCATATGGAGGATAGAGATCTTTGCTATATAAAGATGAAGGGATGTAATATTTATTTTCTTTCCTACGGATGGGTCGAGATTTGGCCAGTAAATGTCCTACAAAGAGATCAGGTGTCTTGTTTCCATCCAGAAACTCTAGGATGTTGGTGGGGCTGACAAAAACATCATCATCTCCCTTAAGGATGTAGCTCACCCGATGGCAATAAATTGTCATCCACTTTAAGAAATGTACTTCCTTAAGTGTTAAGTTGAAAAAGGAATCAAGAAAATCCCACTGAAGAATATCTCCATATATTTGGTTCTCAAAGTCCAGAAGTTTTTGGTAATTGGCTCGTTCCTCCTCCTTCATAGCTGTCCCCAGGAGAAACAATGTTCTTATTTTCTTTCCATTAATCTCTTTCTCCTTTCCCCAGGTTTTACGAATAACCTCCCTTCGTTCATGCTGGGTGATTATAGACTTTACTACAATAAGGAGATCAATATCTTCACTACATTTTTGTGGGTTGTTTATAATCATTGGGAAGTAGCGACAATGTCTGTAAAGGAGGAACTGCTGAAAGTTAGGCTCCAATGTTTTAAACCAGTCTAGATTGGTGAGATTTAAATTAGCAGTGCAATTGATAGAGAAAATATCCCATTCAACAGGATATATATCAGAAGTAACATCAGCAGAAGATGTGGTCATGTCCTTATCTTTTTTGGATGCCCAAAAACCTCCAGACACAGGATAGGTGTCCCGTTTGGCAGCACTGAAAAATTCCTCCGCATCCTCAGGTTTTTGTGAGAAAAGACTACTGGGCGTTTTTCCTCCATTGAAGATTGTCAATGTAATTAACACACAAAAAGAGATGCACAAACTTTTGTAGACATTCTTTTTCCTGGAAATTAAGGCAGAACATATTTTGTTAAAGCATCATCCACATATTAGGTAAATGGTAATATTGATTTAAAATAAAAGGTATATTTCCATAAAATACATTTTGCAGGCTTAGAGTTGGCCTTGTTGAGCTGATACATTCTGTGGCTTCTAGTATTATTCAAAGATCCCAGTGATGGCATGCCATGGTGGGAGCCACTGGAGAGGGTTAAAATGGTGTATGTAGGATATATAACAGTACACTCTACCAGTCAAAAGTTTGGGCTATGAACACTATAAAGTAGGGCAAATAAAATTATGGTGAGGTATTTACCTGGCATGTTTTTTAGTTAACAGGTATGCCTTGCCAATTGTTCATTAGTAGAATTTCTCACCTTTATAATGTGTGTGGTGAGACCATCCATTGAGTTGTGCAAAGGTAGAATTGGTACAATCATCATATTTTCGCCCCATTAGGCGCACATGCACATAAGGCGCACCAAGGATTTGGAGGAGGAAAAAATATATATTCTGAACCAAATGGTGTGCTATAATACCCCCTAATCATCCCATTACAGACTGCACATTACAGGCAGTGTGCGGCATCCCACATTACAGGCAGTGAGTGGTATCTCACATTACAGACAATGAATGGCATCCCACATTAAATGCAGTGAGGGGCAGGCATCCCAATTAAAGGCAGTGTGAGGCATCCCAATTAAAGGCAGTGTGAGGCATCCCAATTAAAGGCAGTGTGAGGCATCCCAATTAAAGGCAGTGTGAGGCATCCCAAATACAAGCAGTGTGAGGCATCCCAATTACAGTTAGAATTACAATTTTGTTTTGCTAATGTAACCCAAATGTACTTTCTGTATATAGTGAGTAGTTTTAGGTAGACCCTACAAGAGGACTTGTTATGAATATGACAGGGGTTCATAGTGGCAAGACCTAAAACACTCTTATCTTGTGTTGATTATCCCAGGTCGAATGATTTCCCTCTTAAAGTTATCCTATACCCCAGCCCAGTGCCTAAAAATAACCCGGGTTTCTTTTTTGTCCAATAATTCAAACAACACGACCTGGAAGCAGTGCTTAATGATCGGGGTTGGTAGCATTAAAATTTAGAAGTAAATAGTGGATTCACCAATAAGGAGAGGTTAACATGATTCAGATCAACTCCACGATGCCTCTCATACACCCTGATCAGTACGTTTACATTACAGAGAAGCCTCTTTAGTTTCTAAGCAATTAAATAGAGCTTTGCAATGAAAGACTTCTTTCTACTAACTTAGCAATAAATTCTAGGTAACGAGAAGGGAACAGGATTTGAGAATCAAATGAGCTATGTTAGGATGGCCTGATTTAGGCACACATACAAACTGAAGGTAGTAAATATGTGACTAAATACTATATGATATATATATATATATTTCCACACTAGAATGATTCTTGACTATGAATTCACAGTAAATTTGCCCTGATAGCCAGAATTTTACAATGGTTTATCCAAGGATAACTGAATAATGCTGACAACAATTTTCTACATAATCCACTATATCTGTGCCAATAATAAGTCTATTAAACAGACAGGAAGAGCAGTGATACAATATATTGAGAAAAGGCCAGCTGGAAAATGACAAATTGAAGATACAATATATTGTATTTACTCAGCAATATAGAAGAACTGCCACATATCTAGCAAAACATTAAGTTAAAAACTTTCAATATGCATGAAATAAAATAATGTTAAAGCAGATCCAAGATGGCTGCGTCCAGTGCCGGAATCGCCAGTGATCAGTGTTGGATTCCAGGCTAGATAAGCTGTTTTTTTCTGTTTCAATATTTTTTATTGAATATTGTAAACATTTGGTATGCAATATCAATTAAATTACATCACTGTTTTGCAGTCCAAGATTTCAAACTCTAACTGTACATTTCTATGTTTTGGTGGAGTTACCCACCTCTGTTTGGTGGTGGTGGGGTACTGGACAGATCCTTCTTCTCTTTGAGACCTTCAAAGCACCCACACACACCATCCTCCTCTCATTAACTTGTTTGTTAAGATAGTGGTAGTTATACTAACCACTGACTGTGGGAGAACCTCCTCCCCAGTGTGGTCTTTTTTGAAGGGGGATCATTTTTTGGGGGGAGCAGTCAGTCTGTATAGGACTTTTAGTGATTTGTAGTTTAGGTACTTGACACTTTGCTGGCTGAAGGCACAGAACAGAGATGTAGCTTGTTAAAGTGGACATAATTAGGGAAAAGTAAGAATAGACGAAGAGTAGAAAAGTAATTAGAAGTGCAGAAGAGATATAAGGTAGAGGAAAAAGAAGGGACACCCACACACCACCCCCACTCGCCCACACTGTACCCCCTAGGGGTATAATGTTTGAGTGTTTAGGTTAGGATCATAGAAATCAATCCAGGGTCATGAGAATCATTCAGGAGACTGGTGATAAGCTGTTTTGTTGTAACCCATCAATCCCTACCCTGTCTCAGTGCCAGAAGAGGGAGGCAGGGCGGCGATACTTTGGAGACTGGACATTTACTACTTTAAGTCTGGGCTTTAAAGGTCCATGGCTGCCCTGAAACTGTATAGATAAGCACTAAATTCACAGTATAAGATTCCTATCTGCGCAAGAGTTGGTTTCTGCCGTCTGATAGAAAATTGTTGGCATCCTTAGTCTTCTGTTATGCAGCTAGGCTGCGCATTTCTGTGTGTTTGTGAGAAAAGAAAGCTAGGATTGCTCCAAATGCCTATACCTTTCCCTTCTAATCTTCCCCCAGCAATCCAAAAATCTTTGAAGGTTGATGGCATTTTAACATTAAAAGTAGTGTAGGTCAAGACCTCAGTAAGTTTTAGAGTGGAAATGTTATAAGTTTCTAAAGTGTCTGCCTTCTTATATCATCAATCAATCAAACATTACTACTGTTTTTGTCAAGTGGTAAAAGTCTAGCATCAGTGCACTGTATGGATTCAATGAATAATCATGCCTTATCACTTTGCAATATCCCAGAAAAATCACATATAAAAAGTATTGCTTAGGAGAAAGAATGACCTGAACTTGTTCTCCATGATTTAGACAAGGCATCGGATAAGGAGTTTTGATTAGATGATAGAGAATCCTGAGTTCCTCCTTTTTTAGCAAGATTGCTACTTGTAGCATGCTTTACGCATTTACCTATTAGTTTTTTGTTTTACAAATAGTCTTTTTTAGTACATTCCTCTAGGAAATGGACTAAAATATGAGGGGGTGTTGGTCCACTTTAGAGAGGAAAGAAAGTAAAGAAATCACCTTCCTTCCTCTAGCCACTGCTAATTCCTGTAGAATGGGTGCTTCGAGATGCGCCGCCACCCAGCAAGCCTGATACCAGGCAGGGACAACCGACACTCCATACTTCCCTTTTCCTCATTTGGCTGACAATCATATGACCACTGTTAACCATTCAGGTTCACTACGGGCAGGATGATTCAGTACTAACGCCAGGTAGCGACAGATGAGCGTCTGTAGCGAGGATTTCAGAGCGACTGCTAGTAGTAGCTGTGCTGCTATGGATCTTTGTTTCAGCGTGCCTTAGTCGCTGGCCGGCATTGATGAATATGTGTGAGTCGCAGTACTACGCTGTATGGGAGCGTACAGTAGTGCCAGCTCAGTGCGACTGACTCACAACACATTCATCAAAAAAACTGCCTCAAACAGCGCCGGCACTCAAAATCGGGTCATTGTAGCCCACGGCGCCAAAAGCTGTGTGTTTAAAGTCTGTTTATGAAAACATATGGAATTACATTGCTATAACATTGTAACATGAACACTTTAATACCAGACATGTAAGGACAATGCTGCATAAAAAATATAAAAAACTAAAAAGTTTTCAAAAAGGTCATTTTCTAGGCCAGGATATATGTCAGAAAGATTTGAGATTTTATAAAAAAAAATTTGGATCAGGACAGGGATTTAAGGATCGTCCTTAGAAATGTATGGGAGAGCGTCAGGTAGCGAGAGGTAAGACGTGACGCTCTGCAAGGCAGAACGCCGGAGCTGTTCGCTGAGCCTGGGATAATGATGAATCGTACACTACATGGCGTTGTTCCAATCGCTCACCAGATTCAGCTTCATAAATGTGTAATTGCGTCCCGTGTCTGGCGTTCACCTGTCGCTACCTGCCGCTTACAAGGCACTACCTGATGCTACAGCTTCATGAATAAATCTCTATTTCTCTGTGAGCTGTGGAAGGGAGCAGTCTGGGGGGGGGGGGGGGGGGGATGGTCAGTATTGGCTGTCAGTCTTTGGGTTTGAAGGGCAGGTGTGAACAGTAGGGCATCCCACTTCAGGATGTCCTCATGCTGTGGGGAGCAGAGAAAGACTTTTGTGTCTTTACTTCCTCTTGTGAAAAATAACTTCTGTTGGAGTGCTATTTCCCTTTGCAGCTCACCTCTCCCCCACAACAGCACTGGACTCTTTGTACTGGAACTGGGTCCAATCTCAAATGATTCTTCCAACAAGCTGGTGGCCGTAGAACAAAGTGTGGCGAGACATCTGCCTGGCGATGCCCCTCTCCTGTGCAGCCTTGCTTAACTGATAGCCGGAGGAGGGGGTCAGATCAGTCAGGAAAGGCAGAAATCGCTGTGCACGGAGTAAAAAAAAGAATAAAACTGGCAGTAGGGTGGCTGTGGGTGATCCTGCCTTTTTTTAAAAAATCTGGCTGAGCCACACATTGCAGCAAGTCCACCTAACCGCTGCCCCGACCTCCTCCCAACTTAATTCAGTAGCTCTGCACCTTTACGCTAGGACCCATTTGCACCTGTGATGGCGCCCCATAGTAGCTCATATTGGGGTCTGCCAGAGGATCCTTTGAATTTTCCTGTGGGCCAGTGCAAGTCTGCAGTGATCCCCTGACAACCCCCCAATTTCAAACACTGGGCATTGCAATCTCACACTGCATTTACAATACAACTACAGGTCTAAAAAAAGTTTTCTTTTCACTTGAAAAATATTGTATTGAATCAGTAAAACAGTAAAAAATTCCAACTACAATGAATTACAAAAGAAAGTTTCACTGCACTGACAAAAGGAAATGCCCCCAACTGTCTAGCATCACAGAAGCTTGGACATCTGCACTCATTTCCTATTTTCCTTCAGCACATTCCTGCTAAATTCCACACGTGTAGTAGAAGGGCCTGGATGCCGACTTACTGAAATCCAAGGGGTCTCATAGCTGACAGTGATGCTCAAAACATAGAGAATTAAGCAGCTGCTAACAGATTGGGCATCACTATGCAGCAATGGCATGCTTTATTTTATCTGTTTAAAGAGGAACCGGCTCTCCAAGCAAGTCATATAGGTGACTTGTTCCCCAAGTTAGTCAATAGGACAATGTATGTATCAGTCATCCTTCTATATGTTAGGTAACCTAACCAGCACATCCTGCTTAACCACTGAAAGCTTTATGGGATAGTCAGGGGCACCCACCACAGATACATAAATAAATACATAGCAGAACAGATACAGGAGGACTAGTGCCTCTGATTGGAGGGTTGCCAGCATGCATGGCTAACTACAGATGCAGCATTCCTTAATGCAAATTTTAGTCAAAACATAAAAAACTATACTCACCTTTTCTCCCCTGCAGACCATCGCTCCTAGTCCAGGGCTGCATCGCTTATCTGAAAGGCCCCTCACTGCACTGGCACCTCTCTCATCGGGATCTTCTTCCTGTTTCCTTCCGATGCCCCTGCCATCAATCATGGTGAGCTGCCATGCCCCCGCCATTGCAGTATATGGAGGGCGGCATGGTATTCACTGGAACAGGAATATCTTCAATGCTCACGTTCAGATAATTATATCTTTATATAAATTCAGAAATGCATATTTTTTTAGGCCAATATAGGCAAGCATATCTTCATTTATCCCAATTTACGCTAATACTTCTCTCCTTTTCACTATGGGGACATTCACAAAAGCCTGTGTACTATCAAATTAAATAGTCAGATCTTCTATCCCAAATGAAAAAAAAAAAACCTTTCATGGGTAATGGAAGCCAGGGCACTGCCAGTGTTGTATAGTCACACCAGTCACTGCAGAACAGAAGCCATGTAAATGTAGGTTTGATAGTAAACAATAAGGAAAATATCAAATGAGCCAGGAGAGGCGCGCCTAAAGCACATAATTACAGCCAACTGCAGAATGATGGCAGAACTGGCAGAGTGAAATCGGATAGTATCGATTGGCCTCAAACCAGTGATTGCAGCCTCGCTTAACACATTAAACGTACATGGACGTGGAATTATATTGAGTATATTGAATTAAAGAAGACCAACATTTAACAGTTACTTTAGGTCTCTTTACAATTGGCCCTGTGGCATGGAGTGCAGGAAACAACGCAAGAAACTGATGCACCAGTGAAGCATGTCTACTATTAAATGGGGAGTGGCTGCTGTATGAGTGTGCAGTGGTTTTCTGTCCTCTGTTGATATTGTGACGGAGTGGGCTGAGGTTAGTTTCGTGTCCTAGTGAAATAGAACTGGCAGGGAGGATTTAACAGAACCAGCCTGAGGTGGAAACATTGGCTTATTATCATTATCGTGTAGTTATAGCACACCATTATATTCTATGGTGCTGTACAAGGTAAAAATTACAAACTGGATAAAACAAATAATACACAGAATTTTGAGGGTCATGCTAATTATTTGGTGAAATCATTATTACTTCCGGTGTGCGTTTAGACACAAAAAAAAAACTAAACAAATGTTGGTTCTACCTTTTTTCCCACCAAAATGACCAGTACCTGTGATGGGCTATGCAGAAGAAATCTTTAAACTTATTTCCTCACATCACTGGAAAATAATGGACCTAAACTGTAAAAATGTGCCGTCACATGTACAGGTGATTTATTGGGGGAAAATGCTGAATCAGTAAAATGCACACCGGAGATCAAACTGAAAAATATTTAGCATGACCCCCATTATGGGTCACCTGTGCTAGAGATTCTGCAAATACAAGTTGATAATGAGGTACACTAGGAGTGAGGGCCCAGTTCTTGTGAGCTTAAAATGGAGGATAAGGGGGTTGATGCATAAGGTTGGGTCACAAGCAGTTTGTTCTAAGCATGGCGGCAAGTGCTCTGAACTGACAAGAACTGAAAAAAAGGAGCACTAAAAAAGCGAGAGACGAGGTGGATGAGAGGAGCAGCAGAGTTTAGTGAGGATATAATCAGGGCATGCAGTAGAATATTAGAAGTGTCAGGTGTGGGGAAGGGGCAAGATGTTTTATTCACTGTATCAGGACAAAAAGTTTGGGGCAGAATGTCTGGCCAATCAGTCCCATTCCTGGCCATAGAGAGAAAAAACAGACATTCCCCTGTGAGTACAGTATGCAATACTTGTATTTTACATTGCATTTTTAGATTTAAGGTGTGTGACATGGTTGTGTTCTCTTTTATGGAAGCATTTCTTGGTCTGGATATTGGTGAAGGTGATGCTTGGGGGACAGAACTTACCACCTCTTTCTGCTTCCAAGGAAGGCTATAATCCACTCTCTTCTCCAACAGGGGACCAGAAACTGCAACACATTTTACAAGATGAGGTGCTGTCATGGGTAGTGTGTTCCCTGGCCACCCTTCCTGCAGGGCTGAGGGGGCAGAATTTGGAGATTGCAGCAGACCCGAACCCTACCTAGACCAACCTTGCCAGAGAAGGGTTATCTTCAGCACTCCACCTTCTGCCAGTTAGCTGTACAATATATAGGCCCTTATTTATCAAGGGATAGCGCCAGGTAGTGTCTCACTAGCGCCAGGTATCGCCAGCTATCGACGGCTACCGATTCCAGAACGCCAGGCGGCGGACACAATCACGCATTTATCACGCTAAATGAGGCTAGCGCCGGCGAGAGCATCAGCTTGCGCGGGATTCAACATGTAGCGGACTGCAACGAACAGCGCCGCTGCTAATCCCATCACAGCGCCAGGTATGACCTCTCGCTACCTGGCGCTCTCCAATGCATTTCAATGGAGCAATCTTTAAATATTCATATTTAATTGTTATTAATGTTTTTTTTTTTTTTTTTTTTTAAATGTCAAAAATTCTGTGACCACTACGGCAATGTTAGATATTTTTTTTAAGGTCAAAAAAATAAAAAAATAAAAATTGTGCAGAATTGATATTATAGGTCTGATATTAATGTATTCATATTACAAAATGTTTAGAAAAACTTGTTTAATTTTTTAATCAAAAAATATGGATGTTTGGGGGTTAAAAACTATTTTTAAGCCATCGCCGCCAGCGCTCTGGGGTTTAAACAAGCTTTTCACAGCGCGAGATTTTTTTGAGCGTGATTTGTTAATGAATATGCTGGGAGCCGTTCGCTATGGCCATTCGCTGTCAGGCGCTCCCATACAGCGCGGAACCTGTCAAACAGCGACTCCTAACCCCGTATTCAACGTTACCGCACACCGACTGAGTCGCTGTCAACAACCGAACAACGGCCAAGCGCAGCGAATACTAGCGGGCGCTGTGAAAATCACGCTACTGGCGCTCATCTGTCGCTACCTGGCGCTATTACTGAATCGGCCTCCCCATATTCAGTTTTATTTTTGACCTGATCAAAACATGTGGCTTAACATAACTGAACTGTTTTGGCACATATAC
This sequence comes from Gastrophryne carolinensis, assembly GCA_027917425.1. Classification (NCBI taxonomy): domain Eukaryota; kingdom Metazoa; phylum Chordata; class Amphibia; order Anura; family Microhylidae; genus Gastrophryne; species Gastrophryne carolinensis. The sequence continues at coordinate 202,327,536 of CM051237.1, forward strand.
CATATATTACTTTTCTAAATCCACTACCTGGCCATAAATAGTGCAATCTTTGGTATGTGCTTATGGGTAAAAACAATGTATTCTTGGGATTCCAGCGACTAAGATTACAGGGAAATGGCATATTGTATCCACATAATCTGACTATTCCCATATATGTGAATGTATGTGAGCAGGCACACCTGTGTGAAGTCACAATGCATCATTATGAGCCAAATTCCCGGGATTAAATTACTCCTTAGCAAGGAATGTTATATTATCGCACAGGCATTACTCTTCACTTGCATAAGCTCATTTTCTATATTAGACCAATTTCTTCAATATTTATCTTTTTAACAGGGATTAGCAGATGCAAACAAAGTATAGACACTAGACCCCATTGTTAAGCTACTTAGGAATAAACAGAACAAAATGTATAGTCCTAAATGAGAATGTAACTCTGAACACTTTAGCTTAGCTAAAGCTGGTAAGGGTGAAAGTGGAGCCAAAGGGCCCGATTCATGAAAGCACTGCACCCAGCTCTATGCCAGTTGTTGCACATGGTGCAAACTTCATTTATCATAGTTTTTCACATCACAGCATATCGGTGCAAGTGTGAAACAGGCAAATAGTAATCTATTTTGCTGCACCTGCTTTTTGTGGTGCATAGATTGCTACTCCCATAGAATATAATGGGCAAATTATTCTATTTGTTATTTTACCAGTTTTTGTTTTTAGTTTTAAATCAAATTTCGCTAATGGCATTTGGGACATAAGAGGAGCACAGAAATGTAGTTTAAGGTGCTTTTCTAACTTCTCTGAAAATTATTTATTTTACATCTATTGCATTTAGACCATTGTTTTCCTGCTAGAATTTTTTGGTTGGTACAAATAAACAACTTTTTTTCATCAGTGTGAGTTTTGTGTGCATCAGTCTGAGCAAATCTGCGCCAGTTCAAAAACATCCAATAAATGTGGATGTACTGTATAGAAATAAACTCGCACAACATTGGCACATCTTAGGTAGATGCTGTCTCATTGTTATTAATTAGGCCACTTTATTTCATGCTGAGCCACTTTACGCCACACCGTGCTCCAAAAAAACGAGCACACTGTTTTTACTATAGCACAAGTAGTTGTGTGAGAAAAGGCACACTGTTGGAATATTAATAAATCAGGCCTCTAAAGTCTATAATCCTGAATTGGATGCAAAGTGAACTTTCCCATTTTGCTGGAAAACTTACCTTTATAGTGATCCCACTGCCCATGGCTAATCAGCCCAGATCAAAATATATACTAAATTAGGGACCCAACCATCACATTAATCACGGGGACCCAGAGTTTATGCAGACTATATTTTTTCTGGGTCCTCATAGGCTATAAATTGATAGTTGGGCCCCTAGTTCACAACCCCTACATCCACAAAAAAAGATAAGTAATTTATGTCTAGTACACTGTAAATTCCTGTATCCATCTCTGTGCGGCTCAATTTTCTTCCTTCTCAAAAAAGCCCATGTGCACAATAAGAGCCAGGAATCACTATGCATAGGGTAGGACAGGTGGATGGGAAGAGGCTCACCTCAGACGAGCACTGAAATGGGTGAAAGCTGCTACCTTGCTGTCAGAATCAGCCCAGGAAATAGGCGGTGGTGGTGGGTGGCAGTAAGTGCAACCATCAGTGTGGGCCCCATACTAGAGTCTTGCTGGTCATATTCAATTTAACTGATATGCAGATCAGGAGTCTGGACACTTTCTAATTCACTGTCACCATGCTTCTTACAGATAAGACCCTTAAAAGAGGTGTATCACAAATTTGTGTAACATTAAAAATCCATATAGACACGTTGGCTAATGAGAGGAGAGGTCACTTATACACCCAAACTTTTAAAACACCCACCAAGCTTGTGGGTTTCTACTCCTGGTAGGAATAAAATCCAGGGGTGACAGGTTTGAGTGTAGGCAGAACCTGTCCTCCCCTGGTTTCCTCTTCCTTTAAAGAAAGAAACAAGCCTGGCTGGATATTTCTTGATACTGGGTGTATAAGTGACCCCTCCTCCCGCCATCCAGCATATTTATATGGATTTTTATAATTGGGCCATTTTTTCAAAATAGTCCTCCTTTAAAAACGATTGTCTTTAAGTGAATAGCATGACAGAGAGGTTTCTAGTATGGGATGCCAAGGACAATGCCCAGTGTAGGGCTACAACTGGCAATGTTCTAAACTTTTTTCAATTTTAAAATAATACGCTTTTGTTGCTGAGACATAGTTTAACCCTTTAACCGCCAGCCTACCTGGAGTTTTTGTCACCCTTTGTTGCCAGACCATTTTGCACTATTTTGCGCTCCCCTTGTTCAACTGTGATTTTTGAAGGGATTTCCATGGATTTCCCAGGAAAATGATATATTGTTTTTTTCAGCAGAGTCTGGGCTTTAACATGAAATGTCTTGTTTGTCATTTTTCAAGTGTTTTTTTAATATTTTGGGGTGAAATATGTGCAAAAAAATTAAAAAAATCTATTTTTTACAATTTGTAGTTTTTTTTTTTGTAATAAAAAATGTAAGTTTGTCAATAAAATCTTATTGCGTGTGAAATCCCAGTTTCTCCCAGTTACAACGGTACCACATATGTATTGGTAGACACCCTTTCCTGCCCAGGAGACTCCCTCAAACTGAAACAGCACTTTAAGAGATTTTTAGATCAAATACAGCTATGCTAAGCGCTATGTGCACCTTGCAGTTTTTTTATAAAAACAACCCTTTACATTTGAAATACCCCCCACAAACGATATATTCTCTGGAAATACACACTTCAAGCTTTCTAGGCGTACCAGGCTTGTTGATGTTGCTACAGTTTTCTGGAAGTTCTCCCTCAATGTATTCTTTGGTTACACAGAGCTTCCCTAAAAAAGGATAAAAAAAACAGGATCAAAGCCACATTTTCCTAAAAAAAAATATATGCAAACAAGAAAAAACAAGTTAATCTGAAAAAGCAACATCCCCCGAACAGAACGATAACCAACATGCATAGGTACTGTCAAAAGAAGAGTTGCCAAACACTAAAAAGTAAAGCATATGCACAATGGTAATTTTGCTTGAAAATTTCAACTCTGCAGGCAAAGTGCACACCTTGCGCTTTTTCTGCCAAAAAAACCCTTTACATTTGGAATACCCCCCACAAACCATACATTCCTGAAAGTACACATGATAAGCTTTCTAAGCCTACCCAGCATGTTGTAGTGGGCCCATCTTTCTGAAAGTAATCCCTCAAAGAATTCTTTGGTCGCACAGGGTTTCCTTAAAGTGGACCAACACCCAGGATTTTGACTATCCTGGGTGTTGGTCCACTTAGGTGGGGCACCCCGATCGGGGGTGCCCCGCTGTGTGAAACCCCCCCGATCGCCGCAAAAACTCACCTCTCCCCGCTCCCACGTGACCTCGTCCGGCCAATGACAGCGCTCAGAGCCGCTCTGGTATGCGCGTCCAAAGCCGCTTGGACGCGCATACCAGAGCGCTGTCATTGTCTGCGTCTCTCGCTTCCCTCTAACAGGGAGCGCGCCTGCGCCGGCCATTCACAAAACGGCCGGCGCGGGAGCGCGCCCTGCTAGAGGGAAGCGAGAGACGCAGCCGCGTCTCGCGCATGCGCCGTTGGATCGCCGGTAAGGTAAGGATTGTGGGCCTCCTGGGGGGTTCCTCCCCGCGGGACATCCCGATTTCGGATGCCCCGCGGGGAGGGATCTGATCGGTCCGGGAATCTTATAGATTCCCGGGCCGATCCCCCCTGGGTGTTGGTCCACTTTAAAAAATGTATAATAAAGCAGAATCAAAAATGAGTTTTCCTAAAATATCAATATGCAAACAAAAAAAAACAAGCTAAATCTGAAAGCGCAAAATCCCCCGAACAGAACGATACCCAACATGCATAGTTACTACTAACCCTTTTAACTGCCAGCCTACTTGAGGTTTTGTCACCCTCTCTTGACAGGTCATTTTTCACCATTTTGCGCTATGCTTAACTGTGATTTTTGCAGGAATTTCCAGGAAAATGATATATTTTATTTTTGCGGCAGAGTTTAGGCTTTAACATGAAATGTCTTGTTTGTAATTTTTTTACTGTTTTTTTTAAATATTTTTAAGTAAATTTAACAAAACAAAATAAAAAAAATATTTTTTAGAAAATTGTCTCCTTTATTTCAAATAAAACCTTTTTTTTTTTTTAAAGAAAACCATATTGCATGTGAAAGCCCCATTTCTCCAGATTACAACGGTACCACATATGTATCAGTAGCCCCCCGATACTGTTCAGAAGACCCCCCCAAACTGAAAAAACACTTTATAACATGTAAAAATAAAATACAACTACAATCCACACTATAAAGGGTTAAATCAAGAAAAAAAATTGGCATGGGGTTCCCCTTCCAAGGGGGGGGGGGGGGTTATCCCCATTTTTTTTAATTTTAAGGGTTAAAAACCCCTTAAAAATTCCCATAAAAAATTACATGGGGTCCCCCCTACCCAGCACAACCAGCCCGGGGATCAGCTATGCAGGGCTTGTAGAACAGGGCGCAGGGGCCAGCTTTGGTGGCCCCCCACCCTGCCAGGTATAAGCCCGCACCTCCTAAATCTGCCCGGGCCCTTCTGCCCCCCCTGGGCTTCGGGGAGGCAGGTAATAGGGGGGCCGGGGTTAATGGCAAATCACCCGCTCGCCGCAGGTGACTTGACAGCCCCCCAGCCTTGTGAACTGGTATAGGGGTTTCATGGACTCCTTACAAGTTCACAATGGGTTAAAGTGGACCAACACCCAGGGATGATCGGCCCGGGAATCTATAAGATTCCCAGACCGTTCTATTTCCTCCCCCTGGGGCATCCAAAATCGGGATGCCCCTCTGTGTGAAACCCCCCGGAACACCCGCTACCACTTACTTGAATCCCGGTCCTACGGCGCATGCGTGGGCCGCAACCCCGCTATCCCTCTAGTAGGGCGCTTGCCCACGCCGGCTATTTACGCTCCCTGTTAGAGGGAAGTGGGGGATGCACCCGCTAGTGCGCTCAGAGCGGCTGAGCTTAGACGTCCATAACTCAGCCCCTCTGAGCGCGCTGATTGGACGAGCGGCCGCGCATGCGCCGTAGGACCCGGGTGAGGTGAGTTATTGTGGGTGATCGGAGGGGGTTTCACACAGCAGGGCATCCCCGATCGGGATGCCCGGGGAAAAGGACCAATACCCAGGATAGTCAAAATCCTGGGTGTTGGTCCTCTTAAAAAAAAAAAACACACACACCACAAAATGCTGGAAGCATTTATTACCAGCTGGGCGACAGGACATAAGGGGTTAATTTAAAAAAAATTGACATATGGTCCCCCCTCTCGGGGGGGGGGACTCCATTTTTTGGGGGAAATTTAAGGGTTAAAAACCCTTAAAGATCCCAAAAAAAAATTACGTAGGGTCCCCCCTACCCAGCGTTACTGACCCAGGCCAGCTATGGGGGCTTGTAGAACAGGGCGCAGGGGCCAGCGCTGGTGGCCCCTGGCCCTGCAGGCTACTAGCCCACATAGCCATAGTGGCCTGGGCCCTTCTGCCCCCCCCGGCCTTTGGGGAGGCAGGTAATGGGGGGCTGGGGGTTTTGGCAAGTCACCCGCTCGCCGCAGGTGACTTGCCATACCCAAAGCCATGTGAGCTGGTATAGGGGTCTTATAGACCCCTTACCAGCTCACAAAGGGTTAACTGAAAAAAACACACAGACAAAATGATTTTATTAAAAAATTGTCCCTCTTGTCCCTCGCCGCTCTGATGACAGATGCCGGCAATCGGCATCCAGAGAAGGGGGAGGCAGGAGATCAGAGGGCTGACGTCATTAGCCCCGCCCCCAAAAGCCTTCCAGGCTCTCTCCTGAAGATCGGAAAGACCTGGGGGGGATCGGAGGCCCCCCAGGTGAAGAGGAGGGTCGGCGAGAGCCAGCGCACACGGAGGTAAGTAAATGTAATTTATTTATTTTTTTTTACAGGAAAAGCCGAAATGGCGAAATGGGGGGGGGGGGCACCCTATTCCGGGCCCTCCCCTGCAGCCGATGAACGATCGGAGACCACCATCTTGAAGAGGAGACCCGGCTGAATCAAACGAGGGGTCAGGTAAGTGACTTTTTTAAAAACTTTTTTTACTATTAGTGGGGAAAGTCAGGTGCGTAAAATTTACGTGGCTGGCGGTTAACTGCAGGAGAGGCAGCCACGTAAATTTTACGTGGCTGGCGTTTAAAGGGTTAAACGTTTTGCCTCCGGTTTCACTTTCTCACGCCCAGAGGGAGTGTAGACGTGGCCATGATAAGCAGAGGGAATGTAATGCTGTGCTTGTGCACAAGTTGAGAGGGAGCTGGGACGGCGGACCTTGGTCACAGGAAACAAGTATTTTTATTTGTTGACCAACAAAGGAGAGCCCAAAGACAGCTAAACAACATTCAATTAGGAGGTAAGGAGGCTGTAGGTTGTATTAAGCCCTTGCACGTATAGTCTTATTAAATTGATGGCCGGAACCCCCCCATATCTTCTTTGCTCTAATCTCTGTTCTCTGCCTTGTCTATGTGCTCTTCAGACATTAACAATGATTGAAGTCCAAATTCCAAGTACATACCACCTGCTTTTCCACTTTAGGCAAGAAGTCGACCTGTTCTAAATGCTAAATTTAGAGCATCTTGTCTGCTAAGTTTTCTCACAACGAATACTTTCTGACAGTCCACTATACTGGACCTCAACTATAATGTGGCAGGCTTTAAAAAAAATAACAAAAAACAACCCCCCCCCCCCCCCCCCGACCACATAGAACCTACAGCAAATCTAGTGAGAAGCTGCTTTGGAATTGGGCAAACAGGAATGGGTCTTTTTTTTATTTAGCCTTAGCACTGGAGGAGGTGTGGGAGGATGTGGATAAGAAGCAACAGTTGTTTTTCCAAAAATCCCAACTGATGATGCCCCCTGCTGCAAGGCCGAGTCTGGGCTCCCCATTTATAAATATTACTACCAGTCCCCATTTTGCAGTTTTAACACTTCCTTCCCCACAAAAAAAGGCATGCTCACCCCTAGGAAAACATAATTGGCCAAGAAGTTTCCCTGGTTTTTTTTCTGGCTGTGCAGGGAGAATCAGAGAACATGTTCTTCCTCATAGACAGGGCACCTGGAACAGCCAGAGAAGAAAACAGCAACAGAACCCCAGGCCCAGGAAAGAATTCGGAATACATACAGTATTTTTTCGCCCTATAAGACACATCTGCCTATAAGACGCACCCTGGATTTGGAGGAGAAAAGTTAGAAAAAGATATTCTGAACCAAATGGTGTGCTAAAATACCCCCTCCAATCTCCCTTTTATATACAGAATTCCCCCAATCACACCATTACAGACCCCACATTATAGGCAGTGACCAGTATTACACATTAAAGGCAATGAGGGGCATCCCACATTACAGGCAGTGTGCTGTATCCCACATTACAGGCAGTAAGCAGTAACCCAAATACAGGCAGTGTGCTGGCATCCCCAATACAGGCAGTGTGCTGGCATCCCCAATACAGGCAGTGTGCAGCATCCCCAATACAGGCAGTGTGCTGGCATCCCCAATACAGGCAGTGTGCTGGCATCCCCAATACAGGCAGTGTGCTGGCATCCCCAATACAGGCAGTGTGCTGGCATCCCCAATACAGGCAGTGTGCAGCATCCCCAATACAGGCAGTGTGCTGGCATCCCCAATACAGACAGTGTGCTGGCATCCCCAATACAGGCAGTGTGCTGGCATCCCCAATACAGGCAGTGTGCTGGCATCCCCAATACAGACAGTGTGCTGGCATCCCCAATACAGACAGTGTGCTGGCATCCTCAATACAGACAGTGTGCTGGCATCCCCAATAAAGGCAGTGTGCTGGCATCCCCAATAAAGGCAGTGTGCTGGCATCCCCAATAAAGGCAGTGTGCTGGCATCCCCAATAAAGGCAGTGTGCTGGCATCCCCAATACAGGCAGTGTGCTGGCATCCCCAATACAGGCAGTGTGCGGGCATCCCCAATACAGACAGTGTGCTGGCATCCCCAATACAGGCAGTGTGCTGGCATCCCCAGTACAGGCAGTGTGCAGGCATCCTCAATACAGGCAGTGTGCAGGCATCCCCAATACAGGCAGTGTGCTGGCATCCCCAATACAGGCAGTGTGCGGGCATCCCCAATACAGACAGTGTGCTGGCATCCCCAATACAGGCAGTGTGCTGGCATCCCCAGTACAGGCAGTGTGCAGGCATCCTCAATACAGGCAGTGTGCTGGCATCCCCAATACAGGCAGTGTGCTGGCATCCCCAATACAGGCAGTGTGCAGCATCCCCAATACAGACAGTGTGCTGGCATCCCCAATACAGGCAGTGTGCTGGCATCCCCAATACAGGCAGTGTGCTGGCATCCCCAATACATGCAGTGTGCTGGCATCCCCAGTACAGGCAGTGTGCAGGCATCCTCAATACAGGCAGTGTGCTGGCATCCCCAATACAGGCAGTGTGCTGGCATCCCCAATACAGGCAGTGTGCAGCATCCCCAATACAGACAGTGTGCTGGCATCCCCAATACAGGCAATGTGCAGGCATCCCCAATACAGGCAGTGTGCTGGCATCCCCAATACAGGCAGTGTGCTGGCATCCCCAGAACAGGCAGTGTGCTGGCATCCCCAGTACAGGCAGTGTGCTGGCATCCTCAATACAGGCAGTGTGCTGGCATCCCCAATACAGGCAGTGTGCTGGCATCCCCAATACAGGCAGTGTGCTGGCATCCCCAATACAGGCAGTGTGCTGGCATCCTCAATACAGGCAGTGTGCTGGCATCCCCAATACAGGCAGTGTGCTGGCATCCCCAATACAGGCAGTGTGCTGGCATCCCCAATACAGGCAGTGTGCTGGCATCCCCAATACAGGCAGTGTGCTGGCATCCCCAATACAGGCAGTGTGCTGGCATCCCCAATACAGGCAGTGTGCTGGCATCCCCAATACAGGCAGTGTGCTGGCATCCCCAATAAAGGCAGTGTGCTGGCATCCCCAATAAAGGCAGTGTGCTGGCATCCCCAATAAAGGCAGTGTGCTGGCATCCCCAATACAGGCAGTGTGCTGGCATCCCCAATAAAGGCAGTGTGCAGCATCCCCAATACAGACAGTGTGCTGGCATCCCCAATAAAGGCAGTGTGCTGGCATCCCCAATACAGACAGTGTGCTGGCATCCCCAGTACAGGCAGTGTGCTGGCATCCCCAATACAGGCAGTGTGCTGGCATCCCCAATACAGGCAGTGTGCTGGCATCCCCAATACAGGCAGTGTGCAGGCATCCCCAATACAGGCAATGTGCAGGCATCCCCAATACAGGCAGTGTGCTGGCATCCCCAATACAGGCAGTGTGCAGCATCCCCAATACAGGCAGTGTGCTGGCATCCCCAATACAGGCAGTGTGCAGCATCCCCAATACAGACAGTGTGCTGGCATCCCCAATACAGGCAATGTGCTGGCATCCCCAATACAGGCAGTGTGCTGGCATCCCCAATACAGGCAGTGTGCTGGCATCCCCAATACAGGCAGTGTGCTGGCATCCCCAATACAGGCAGTGTGCTGGCATCCCCAGTACAGGCAGTGTGCTGGCATCCCCAGTACAGGCAGTGTGCTGGCATCCTCAATACAGGCAGTGTGCTGGCATCCCCAATACAGGCAGTGTGCTGGCATCCCCAATACAGGCAGTGTGCTGGCATCCCCAATACAGGCAGTGTGCTGGCATCCTCAATACAGGCAGTGTGCTGGCATCCCCAATACAGGCAGTGTGCTGGCATCCCCAATACAGGCAGTGTGCTGGCATCCCCAATACAGGCAGTGTGCTGGCATCCCCAATACAGGCAGTGTGCTGGCATCCTCAATACAGACAGTGTGCTGGCATCCCCAATACAGGCAGTGTGCTGGCATCCCCAATAAAGGCAGTGTGCTGGCATCCCCAATAAAGGCAGTGTGCTGGCATCCCCAATACAGGCAGTGTGCTGGCATCCCCAATAAAGGCAGTGTGCAGCATCCCCAATACAGACAGTGTGCTGGCATCCCCAATAAAGGCAGTGTGCTGGCATCCCCAATACAGACAGTGTGCGGGCATCCCCAATACAGGCAGTGTGCTGGCATCCCCAATACAGGCAGTGTGCTGGCATCCCCAATACAGGCAGTGTGCTGGCATCCCCAATACAGGCAGTGTGCGGGCATCCTCAATACAGACAGTGTGCTGGCATCCCCAATACAGACAGTGTGCTGGCATCCCCAATACAGGCAGTGTGCTGGCATCCCCAATACAGGCAGTGTGCTGGCATCCCCAATACAGGCAGTGTGCTGGCATCCCCAATACAGGCAGTGTGCAGGCATCCTCAATACAGGCAGTGTGCTGGCATCCCCAATACAGGCAGTGTGCTGGCATCCCCAATACAGACAGTGTGCTCGCATCCCCAATACAGGCAGTGTGCTGGCATCCCCAATACAGGCAGTGTGCTGGCATCCCCAATACAGGCAGTGTGCTGGCATCCCCAATACAGACAGTGTGCTGGCATCCCCAATACAGACAGTGTGCTGGCATCCCCAGTACAGGCAGTGTGCTGGCATCCCCAGTACAGGCAGTGTGCAGGCATCTCCAATACAGGCAGTGTGCAGGCATCCCCAATACAGGCAGTGTGCTGGCATCCCCAATACAGGCAGTGTGCTGGCATCCCCAATACAGGCAGTGTGCTGGCATCCCCAATACAGGCAGTGTGCTGGCATCCCCAGTACAGGCAGTGTGCAGGCATCTCCAATACAGACAGTGTGCTGGCATCCCCAATACAGGCAGTGTGCTGGCATCCCCAATACAGGCAGTGTGCAGGCATCCTCAATACAGGCAGTGTGCTGGCATCCCCAATACAGACAGTGTGCTGGCATCCCCAATACAGGCAGTGTGCGGGCATCCCCAATACAGGCAGTGTGCTGGCATCCCCAATACAGGCAGTGTGCTGGCATCCCCAATACAGGCAGTGTGCTGGCATCCCCAATACAGGCAGTGTGCGGGCATCCCCAGTACAGGCAGTGTGCAGGCATCCCCAATACAGGCAGTGTGCTGGCATCCCCAATACAGGCAGTGTGCGGGCATCCCCAATACAGGCAGTGTGCTGGCATCCCCAATACAGGCAGTGTGCTGGCATCCCCAATACAGGCAGTGTGCTGGCATCCCCAGTACAGGCAGTGTGCTGGCATCCCCAATACAGGCAGTGTGCTGGCATCCTCAATACAGACAGTGTGCTGGCATCCCCAATAAAGGCAGTGTGCTGGCATCCCCAATAAAGGCAGTGTGCTGGCATCCCCAATACAGGCAGTGTGCTGGCATCCCCAATAAAGGCAGTGTGCTGGCATCCCCAATAAAGGCAGTGTGCTGGCATCCCCAATAAAGGCAGTGTGCTGGCATCCCCAATACAGGCAGTGTGCGGGCATCCCCAATACAGGCAGTGTGCTGGCATCCCCAATAAAGGCAGTGTGCTGGCATCCCCAATACAGGCAGTGTGCTGGCATCCCCAGTACAGACAGTGTGCTGGCATCGCCAATACATGCAGTGTGCTGGCATCCTCAATACAGGCAGTGTGCTGGCATCCCCAATACAGGCAGTGTGCTGGCATCCCCAATACAGGCAGTGTGCTGGCATCCCCAATACAGGCAGTGTGCTGGCATCCCCAATACAGGCAGTGTGCTGGCATCCTCAATACAGGCAGTGTGCTGGCATCCCCAATACAGGCAGTGTGCTGGCATCCCCAATACAGGCAGTGTGCTGGCATCCTCAATACAGACAGTGTGCTGGCATCCCCAATAAAGGCAGTGTGCTGGCATCCCCAATAAAGGCAGTGTGCTGGCATCCCCAATAAAGGCAGTGTGCTGGCATCCCCAATACAGGCAGTGTGCTGGCATCCCCAGTACAGACAGTGTGCTGGCATCGCCAATACATGCAGTGTGCTGGCATCCCCAATACAGGCAGTGTGCTGGCATCCCCAATACAGGCAGTGTGCTGGCATCCCCAATACAGGCAGTGTGCTGGCATCCCCAATACAGGCAGTGTGCTGGCATCCCCAATACAGGCAGTGTGCTGGCATCCCCAATACAGGCAGTGTGCTGGCATCCCCAGTACAGACAGTGTGCTGGCATCGCCAATACATGCAGTGTGCTGGCATCCCCAATACAGGCAGTGTGCTGGCATCCCCAATACAGGCAGTGTGCTGGCATCCCCAATACAGGCAGTGTGCTGGCATCCCCAATACAGGCAGTGTGCTGGCATCCCCAATACAGGCAGTGTGCGGGCATCCCAAATACAGGCAGTGTGCTGGCATCGCCAATACAGACAGTGTGCTGGCATCGCCAATACATGCAGTGTGCTGGCATCCCCAATACAGGCAGTGTGCTGGCATCCCCAATACAGGCAGTGTGCTGGCATCCCCAATACAGGCAGTGTGCTGGCATCCCCAATACAGGCAGTGTGCTGGCATCCCCAATACAGGCAGTGTGCGGGCATCCCCAATACAGGCAGTGTGCTGGCATCCCCAATACAGGCAGTGTGCTGGCATCCCCAATACAGGCAGTGTGCTGGCATCCCCAATACAGGCAGTGTGCGGGCATCCCCAATACAGGCAGTGTGCTGGCATCCCCAATACAGGCAGTGTGCTGGCATCCCCAATACAGGCAGTGTGCTGGCATCCCCAATACAGGCAGTGTGCTGGCATCCCCAATACAGGCAGTGTGCTGGCATCCCCAATACAGGCAGTGTGCGGGCATCCCCAATACAGGCAGTGTGCTGGCATCGCCAATACATGCAGTGTGCTGGCATCCCCAATACAGGCAGTGTGCGGGCATCCCCAATACAGACAGTGTGCTGGCATCCCCAATACAGGCAGTGTGCTGGCATCCCCAATACAGGCAGTGTGCTGGCATCCCCAATACAGGCAGTGTGCGGGCATCCCCAATACAGACAGTGTGCTGGCATCGCCAATACATGCAGTGTGCAGGCATCCCCAATACAGGCAGTGTGCTGGCATCCCCAATACAGGCAGTGTGCTGGCATCCCCAATACAGGCAGTGTGCTGGCATCCCCAATACAGGCAGTGTGCGGGCATCCCCAATACAGGCAGTGTGCTGGCATCGCCAATACATGCAGTGTGCAGGCATCCCCAATACAGGCAGTGTGCTGGCATCCCCAATACAGGCAGTGTGCTGGCATCCCCAATACAGGCAGTGTGCTGGCATCCCCAATACAGGCAGTGTGCTGGCATCCCCAATACAGGCAGTGTGCGGGCATCCCCAATACAGGCAGTGTGCTGGCATCCCCAGTACAGGCAGTGTGCTGGCATCCCCAATACAGGCAGTGTGCTGGCATCGCCAATACAGACAGTGTGCTGGCATCGCCAATACATGCAGTGTGCTGGCATCCCCAATACAGGCAGTGTGCGGGCATCCCCAATACAGACAGTGTGCTGGCATCGCCAATACATGCAGTGTGCTGGCATCCCCAATAAAGGCAGTGTGCTGGCATCGCCAATACAGACAGTGTGCTGGCATCGCCAATACATGCAGTGTGCTGGCATCCCCAATACAGGCAGTGTGCTGGCATCCCCAATACAGGCAGTGTGCTGGCATCCCCAATACAGGCAGTGTGCTGGCATCCCCAATACAGACAGTGTGCTGGCATCGCCAATACATGCAGTGTGCTGGCATCCCCAATAAAGGCAGTGTGCTGGCATCCCCAATACAGGCAGTGTGCTGGCATCCCCAATACAGGCAGTGTGCTGGCATCCCCAATACAGGCAGTGTGCTGGCATCCCCAATACAGACAGTGTGCTGGCATCGCCAATACATGCAGTGTGCTGGCATCCCCAATAAAGGCAGTGTGCTGGCATCCCCAATACAGACAGTGTGCTGGCATCGCCAATACATGCAGTGTGCTGGCATCCCCAATAAAGGCAGTGTGCTGGCATCCCCAGTACAGGCAGTGTGCAGTATGCCCCGAAAAAAAAGCCAAAAACTTACTGTACATTCCCCAGCATTCCTGTTGCTGCCCGCCATGAGTTCAGAGCGGACCGATTACGTCCCAGGGGGCGTGGCCTGTGACTCCTGCCACTCCTTAGAGGTGGCTAAGGAAGTGGCGCCCAGCAGCTCCAAGCTCAGAGCGATCAGGTTCCGACTTCTGGGTGACGCTGGCAGGAGTCACAGCCCACGCCCCCTGGGCCGTAATCAGCCCGCTGTGAACTTGCCCGCCGCCTCTGTAGCCTCCGCTCCTGCAAGTTTAGAGGGAGCTTGCACTGATCTTGCAGGAGCGGAGGCTAAGGAAGCACCGCCCAGCAGCCCTAAGCTCAGAACGATCTGGTTCCAGCTTCTGGGTGGGCGTGGCATGTGACCCAGGGGCTATGGAGGAGGCAGGCAGCCGCGACTACAGAGGCGACGGCCAGCGGGGGAACCATAGAATGTAACCTTTTTTTTACTTTACTTTTTACTGTCCAGGGGGGCATGGCCTGTGACTCCTGCCGCTCCTTAGCAGTGGCTAAGGAAGCTGCGCCCAGCAGCCCCAAGCTCAGAGCGATCAGGTTCCGACTTCTGGGTGGGCGTAGCCTGTGAGGCAGGCGGCGGGCAGCCGGCGAACCATAGAATGTAAGTTTTTTTTTTTTTACTTTCGCCCAATAAGATGAACTGATATTTTCCCCCCACTTTTGGGGAAAAATAAGTGTGTCTTATATACGGTACATATTTGAACCAGAGGCAAAGGTTGCCAATATTCCTGTTGACTTTAGCTTTATCTCATTTACTCAACATAACTGAGGCTTGTAAACTCTTATCTTTGTGTAAATTTTGCAGCCTGGATACATTTGTGTCAGCTGAACTTCTGTACTTATCTGAGTCATACAAGGCATTCTTTTTAGGTGCAAGGAAGGAGAACGTTGGCCTTCAGTTCTCACTCACAGGCCCACTCATTACAGAAGAGCATGATCTTTTCCCTCATTGCTACTGAATAAGATTTCACAACTTGTACTGTGGCCTGTAAACTGGTATTTCAAGGAATTGGTGAGTTCTTTTAAGTGGGGCCCTGCTTGTAATTGTTGTATATTGTAATGTACAACAAAAGAAAGTATTTTCCCTATTGCAAAAAAAGTTACAAAAGTATTTTTCAAAGTTGCTCTGCTTGAATGGCAGCAGCTCGAAAAGGTGGCGGGGGGCCTGGTCACGTGACCATTAGTAGTGCTGTCATGATGCTGTAATGTCTAAGATTCTGGTCACACCTATCTGCTTTCTCTGCACAGTCCCAACACAATGAAATGCAGTACAAATGCATCAAAAGCACAGCACATATTTTATTACAACACATCTTAAACCCTTCACAAAATGCCTGTGTTAAAGTGGACCAACACCCAGGATTTTGACTATCCTGGGTTTTGGTCCACTTCGGCGGGGCACCCCGATCGGGGGTGTCCCGCTCTCTGAAACCCCCCAGAAACCCCAAAAAACTCACCTCTCCCCCCTCCCACGTGGCCGCGCTGTCCAATCCCCGCCGACGTCCAAGTGGGTGTCAGCGGCGTCCAGGACAGCGTGTCCGCCGCCGCCTCCCGCGCATCACGTCTAGAGATATTCACAGACGGCCGGCGCGGGCGCGCACACGTCTAGAGGGGCGCACGGGAGGCGGCGGCGGCAGAAGCGGCGGCGGATCAGGTAAGATCTATTTGGGGGTTTTCTGGGGGGTTTCACCCCGCGGGACATCCCGATCTCGGATGTCCCGTGGTGAGTGAGGTGATCGGCCCGGGAATCTTATAGATTCCCGGGCCGATCACCCCTGGGTGTTGGTCCACTTTAAGCACAATGGATAGGCCTACACAAATGTATATTATATTCATAGCATCAACAAGAAAGCCCAGGAATTAGATGTAAACGTACAGAGGGCACACCAATATGTCAGACCATTTGGTTAGTCTGGATAACATTAGTTTCTATACAATATACTTTATGGGTCAAAACAAGATCAGTCTCGTCCAATCAATTATGCTTTAGTAGAGCGTTTAAAATCTATTTCTCACTAGATACACTTGTGTCAGTAAGTTGTTGTACCATATTAGCAGGAAATCCAAAGTGAAAGTAATACCATTTATTGGCTAACTCAATAAGCAATTCAAGCTTCTTCAGGCATATTACAGATCTGTAAAAATGTTTTGAAAAACATGTTTTTTTTTTCTTCTAAAAATATGGTTGTTTGGGGGTTAAAAAAACTACTTTTAACCCATCGCCGCCAGCGCTCTGGGGTTTACACATGCATTTCACAGCGCGAGAATTTTAGGAGCGTGATTTGTTAATGAATATGCTGGGAGCCGTTCGCTATGGCCGTTCGCTGTCATGTGCTCCCATACAGCGCGGAACCTGTCAAACAGCGACTCATAACCCCGTATTCAACATTACCGCACACCAACTGAGTCGCTGTCAACAGCCGAACAACGGCCAAGCACAGCGAATACTAGCAGGCGCTGTGAAAATAACGCTACTGTCGCTCATCTGTCGCTACCTGGCGCTATTAATGAATCAGCCTGCCCGATTGGTGTGCCCCACTGTGTCAACCCTATTACGGGCAGGCCCGGCGTTGGCACCTAGCTTACCTGGACAGGTGCTGGAGCCCCTGCACCTTGGGAGGGCCCATCTCACATGGTGGTCAGGTGACACACGCTATCTATCTATTTATCTATATTTCTATTCTTTCCTCCCTTCTTACTAGCTATTTCTACTAGGATAGGGGAATAACACCTTAGGGGCCTTTTTTATGATGTGTGCCATTTTGCAGCTCCAGCATTTTAATCTTGTCTGGCGCTGCTCTGATGATTGTTGCAGTAAGGGGGTTATTTAAGAAAGGATAGCGTCAGGTAGCGCCTGGTTAATGAGAGGTAGCGACTGGTCAACGACGGACTCGGCACGCAATTCCACATTTATCAAGCAGAATCTGTTTAGCGACTGGGATAGCGGCATGTAGCGTCTGATTCATCATTTTCAAAGCCTCTGCGAACAGCGCCAGCGTTCAGCCTTGCACAGCGCCAGGTATGACCTCTCGCTACCTGTCGCTCTGCCATACATTTCAATAATTCACAAATAATTCTGTGACCTCTTCTGGCACTGAAAAAGGTTTTTTTTCACATTTTTTACATTTTTGAAATATTTCTTCAGAAATGACATTACAGGTCTGGCATTAAAGTGTTCATGTTACAATGTTGCTACAATGTAATTCCATATGTTTTCGCTTTGTTACTAGTTGATAGATGCTTGAAAACAGACTTTACATACACCGCCTCCAGCGCTCTGAGCTTCAAACAAGTATTTTTCAGCGCCAGAGATTTGTGAGGCTGTTTTTTGCTGAATATGGTGTGAGTCGGTCGCTATGAGCAGTCGCTAACATGCGCTCCCATACAGCGCTGTACTGGTCAAATAGCGACTCCTCACAATGTATTCAACATTACTGAACAGCGACCCACGGCTGAGCACAGCGACTACTAGCGGGCGCTCTGAAAATGCCTGCTACAGACGCTCATCTGTCGCTACCTGCCGCTAATGATGAATCAGCCTCTAAGTATTGGCCAGCCTGTGTCAGCGTCTGTTGGGCCCAACTGTTGATTATCCCAGCACCAGTAAGCGCCACCTTGTACGGCTGTGTTTTAGGCGTTGCACTGCGTATTTTTGAATCGTTTTCCTCCTTGAAAAGATTGGTGCTGTATTTTTCCGGTGCTTTTTTGTTTCTTAAATAAAATACTGAGTGCCGCTGAGGCAAAAAAGTGGCCCACATATATTTGGAGCCAGCCCTGGCTGTGGGTAAGTAAGATAAGAATCTCTTAGTCTGTGGGGTTGGGTTGTGGTACAGATTTGTTGGATGTGGGGTTGAAGTTGTACAGATAAACAGAGCTGTGTGTTGCTTTATTTGAATAACTAGGGTTGGAAACAGGTTGCTTCTCAGATCAGAGGCTTTTGTTCCCTGAATGGGAACTAACCACATAAACCTATTACAAACAAATAACCTGTACAAAAAGCATTTGATTGAACACAAGATACTTTAACTCTGGGAAAAGTGCCACAGTATCTACACTCATTTTTCTTTTTTTTATTTTATAGGATAATCACAACATTGCCATTAGTTATTAAACTTGCTAAAAATGTTTGCTTATCTTGACCAGCCTAACATTAACCTTTTTTTATAGAGAAATGAAAGTGAGGAAATAAGATACAACTGAATAAAGCCTGCCGTATAACGGCACACCTCTGCATCATGAGCAGCATGAGCAAACTGCTACTGTGCGCTGAGGGGAGACCTCTGCTCCAAGAACACATGTAGATGAATCATTTCTTTATACCAACACCGCACTGCAAAGCCAAACAGTCAGATGAATATATTCCTTATACCACAGCAGATCTGCAACTCCAAACATGAATATAAGCCTTATACCAGTGTGGATCTGGGGGCCTGAGACTGGTCTTCCCTCCCAAAATGAATGGATATACATATATACTATATATAATAGTATATAGTAATATCTACTATTACAATTTAAATAAACCATTTTTTCACCCCCCACCCGCCTTTCTGGGCCAGGTACCTCTGGCGATGCTGCTGGCTCGGCATGGCAATTTTCCACCTCCTAAGCCACGCCCTCTGACAATTTTAATATCACTGTTTGGCTGATCAGAAAATGACCATATCACGTTCTGCAGCCAGCTGGCTGCATCCCCAGCTTTCTAAATGAGCATGCGTGTCCCCATGCCCAGTCTATCTGAATGGCTTGGTGCAGGATTATGCGCAGCTATAGGGATGCCAGAGATGCAGCGGCCAGCGATCACAGCATTGCAGGAGCAGCCAGTAAAGGTGAGTTTCACACTTGCCGCTTTAGGATGTCTCCGGGGCAGGTTAACGGCCAGCCACAAAAATTCTTTTAGCATCCAGGGCCAGCCTCAAATTGTTATGATCCATTTTAAGTGTTAATACAAATGTATTGTCTGTCTTTAAAGAAGCACTATTGCGAAAAATAGTCCAATAATAAAAATCCATATAAATTTGCTGGATGGTGGGGGGAGGGGTCACTTATACACCTGGTATCAAGAAATAGCCAGCCAGGCTTGTTTTTTGTTTTAATGGAAGAAAAAGAAAATCATGGGTCACCCCTCATAGACTAAACCTGTCACCCCTGCATTTTATTCCTACCAGCAGAAGAAACCACAAGCTTGGCAGAAGTTTTATTCAGTTCCACTGTATAAGTGACCCCTCCTCCCATTAGCCAAAGTGTTTATTTGGGTTTTTATAACACACAATTTTGCGATAGTGCTCCTTTAAGAACATATATTCCATTAAAAAAAAGTTTAGAAATTAGGTAATACCATTAAAACCTCCCCAAAACATCACCAATCTGTTGCCCTCCTCCCTCCGGTTTTACCTTTGGGCACTATTTACTCACTTCACTGGGGGATCCATCCGCTGGATCCCATGGATTCCGGGTGACCATCCGCGCGCGGCCTCTAATCTCGCCCCTGTGCAGTGGCCATGAATGGGATGCATTGGAGCCACTCGAAATGCCGTAAGACTTCGCTGAGCAGCGCAGGACTTTGAAGAGGCCGGCTAAAGACGTGCTGTCAATTATAGATGTCTAAGCCGGCAGCGGGCAGATGATCGGCCCTGAAGCAGCCAGATGTCGGAGACATCCAAAAGGTAGGTAGGGCCGGATGGGAGGGGAATCGGCCCCTTTTTTTTTAGGTCTGATGTTCCTCTTTAAAGCATATTAAAACTATGTGGGCTGCATCACTGTGTGAAACCCCATGGATCTTACAAACATGTCACCTTTCGGGGGTTCTCATTGCATTTCCAGCACCCACCATTCAGATAGGCTGGGGAGCAGGCGTGTCACTCATATCAGAGAGAAGAGTCGGAAGCTGGAATGCGACCAGCTGGCTTTTCAATGCAGCCAGCACATTTGAGATCAGCCAGATGGCATGGCTAAGGCAATGAAAAATACAATTCTGTGAAATACTCACCTGTAGAATTGGTATTATTTGTATACAGTACGTCCTGCTCCAGATATAGAGGTTATCTCCGCCAGATGGCGCTGCACTGCGGAGACATGCAAAACAGGCTCCTCCCGGACCCTCAAATACCCGGGACTCCCACAAATCCCCAGCATTGAAAAGCAGTGAACAAGAAGCCGGGAGAATTTAACCACCAAAAACTGGTAACTATAACCATGATAACAATCACCATACAGGGGATCCAGAATAATGCAAAAACCAGGGTGGGGTGGAGCAGGACGTACTGTATACAAATAATACCAATTCTACAGTTGAGTATTTCACAGAATTGTATTATTCTTAGTATACAGTACGTCCTGCTCCAGATATAGTACTTACACTTGGGACATCCAATAGCAGTGTCCATAAAGTAGGGTGGGATCCCCAACAAAAAAGGCAACAGCAGGCAGTTTAAACCACTGCCACCTGCAAAACCTTGCGGCCAACACAGCATGAGCTGAGGCCCTAACATCAACCTTGTAAAACTTTGAATAGATATGAACAGAAGACCAAGTAGCGGCCTTGCAAACTTGTTCAACAGAAGCCTGGTGCTGAAAAGCCCAAGAGGCACCAAAAGCACGAGTAGAATAAGAAGTAAAGCGAAAGGGAAGAATCTTCCCCTTAGTGAAATAGGCCTGAGTAACAGCCTGACGAATCCATTCGCTAACAGTAGACTTGGCAGAAGCCAAAAGAGCCTTTCCTAGGACCAGAAGGAACCATCCCATCCAAGTAATGACCAGGCCCAAAGCCGCCTAGCCCCCCGAGATCGGGCACATTCAGGATGGAGTGGCCGTAGGCCCAAAGGAGCATCAGTTCTCCTAAAGGACCCAGTGACTACCAAGGAAAAACTTCCAACACCTGTTCAAGGAATGCTGAACCCTTTCCTCAGCGTTGCTAGGAATAAGGCACAGAAGGAAGAACAAAATCTTGAATCAAAGAACATAAGACACCACCTTAGGCAGAAAGTCCGGCTTAAAGCGGAACACCACCTTATCCTGGTGTATCTCAAAGAATGGGGGCTAGATAGACAGAGCCGCCAGCTCAGAAACACGTCTGACCGAAGTAACAGCCACCAGAAGGACAACCTTGAGGGTAGGAACAGTCAGACAGCATCCTGAATAGGTCCAAAGGGAACACCCCGCAAGGCAGACAGAATCAAATTCAAATCCCAAACAGGGACCATAGGATTACGTGGGGGGACGCACATTAGTAACCCCCTGAAAGAAAGTCCTAACCAAGGAAAACTGAGCAAAAGACTTCTAAAGGAAGGCGGACAGGGCAGAACCCGACCCTTCAGAGTACTGAGTTGGAGACCCAACTCCAACCCATGCTGTAATAACTCTAGAACCCTGGGAGCAGAGAACGCCCGACAGGGAAGAGACCTAGACTCACACCAATCAATATGGGTACGCCATACCCTATAATAGATGGAAGAAGAGGAAGAAGCTTGCTCCTAGTCTTCCCATAGTCTCAATCACCGAGACAGATAAGCCTGTCTCCATCAAGATGGATGTTTCAGCAGTCAGGCCGTCAAGGCCAGAGTCCGTAGATTGGGGTGACGTAAAGGGGGCCCTGAGTGAGCAGAACTGGCACTCCTGGCAGAACGTACAGATCCACTGCCCTCTGTACCATGTCTGCGAACCACACTCTACTTGGCCACCCGGGGGCCACCAGAATCACTGTTTCCCCTTTCCAGAGCAATCTTGCGCAGAACCCTGCCTAGCAGGGGGAATGGAGAAAAGACATACAGAACAGAATGTCCTGCTATGACGTTACTAAGGCATCATGACCACGGCCAGAGGAACCTGGGACAGGGAAACAAGGGCCAAGAGCTTGTGATAGTGATGGGAAACAAACATATCCACAACTGGTTGGACCCCATAGTGACAGAGATTAGCACATCCTGTCGCAGAGGGACCCCCACCGGAGTGAATACCCCTGATATGCAGGGAACATTGTCCTCCACCCAGATCAGGATCAGAGACACTTGCTGGAGGACCCTCCTGCTCCGGGTCCCTCCCTGAAGATTAATGTAGGCCACTGCTGTCAGACAGACAGAGCGCCCCCGAACAGGCAGGCCCTGAAGAGGAGTAGTCAAGCAAGTTAGAACCAACCTGAACGCTCACTGTTTCAAACATTGATAGGTGTATGGACCTCCTAAGGGCCCCCCCCCCCTCCCCTGGAACCGCAGGGAGTTTCAGAAGAAACCCCCCCCCCTTCAACCTGATAGATTGGCATCCATGGTGACCATCTCCAGGAAGGGGCAAGAAGGGAACTGCCCCCAGACAGGTTTCTTGAGTTCATCCACTCCAAGAGGGACCTCCTTACCAGGGGGGAAGGCACACAGACCCTGCTCCAGGGATGATGGATCCCTGTCCTGAGCTATCAATAGAAGTTGCAGAAGGGCCCAAGGGGGACTGAGCATAAGGGACCTCTTCGGAGCAAACCACCAACAGGCCCACCAGCTGCATCCCTGCCTGGTGGAGGGAGGGGGACAGCTATGAGGGACTGAGCCCATGCAACCAGATTGTCCACTTTATTGCTGAGGAAGGAAGATTCTCGCCTGAACCGTATCCAGATTCATTCCTAGGAATGGAGTTACCAATTAAGGGGACAATGAGGACTTGGGGTGATTGATCACCCATCCAAATGACTCCCAATGGACACCACCAGCCGAGTATCCAACTTAGCCTGACGTAGAGACTGGGAAGTGATAAGGACGTCCAGGTAGGTCATCGCGCGGACGCCCCTTGGTCTCATCAGAGACATCACCCCCGTCAGCACCTTGGTGAGCACTCTGGGAGCTGAAGAGAGGCCAGATAACAAGGCCACAAATTAGCAGTGTTGGACTTCCAACGCAAACCTGCAGAACCTCGGTGTCCAGAAGACACAGGGATGTGAAAATAAGCAACTTTGATCTACACAGACGGCAAGAAGCTCCCTGGGCGCAAGGCGCTGATGGCCCATCTCAGAGGTTCCATGCAGAAACTGCCTGTAATTGGGGAATTGCCGAAAATCTGTGAATCCAGAATGGGCCAGACTGACCCATCCTTTTGGGGAACTGTGGAAAGGTTGGTGTAGCAGCCCCTGCCTCTGCCTGTTAAGGGCAATCTGCAAGTGACCCCCAGACCCCGCAGGCCTTGCATGGCCTGCACCTGAACAGAGGCAGGGACCAGGAGTACCCGGGACCTGATAATCTTGGGGGAAGCCGCGCAGCAAACTCTATCTTGTATCTGGAGGACACTACTTCCTGAATCCACCAGTATGAGGCGTGATGCCTCCTGACAAGAGCAAGGTGCCGCAGCCGTCCCCTCACCCAGACGGGCGAGGGCGCCCCATCATGCTTGAGGGGGCTTGGTGGAAGATTTGGGCTTAGTCCCCCCGGAGGAGCCAGGGCGTTGTCTGCTGCTCCTGGGGCAGGAATCTGCGCAAGCCCCCGCGAAGGACACCCCTGGTTCTTGTTTAACACTATGGTAGGGGGTAGAAGGGGTGCCCTGGCCCTGAAGGGGCCAAGACAGCTGCCTGTGTAGGGGTAACTTACCCTTCTTACCAAACAGGTCTAGACGGGCTCCAAACAGGCGTAGCCCTTTAAAAGGAAGCCCGGGAAGAGCCTTCTTTGCAGCATCGTCAGCACCCCACTGTCGCAGCCAGACCAAGCGACGTATAGCCACAACAAGGGCAGAAGTTCTTGCACACATTCTAATGGTGTCATCCAGTGCTAATAGAATAAATTTTACAAACACATCACAACTGGAGAGTGCATTAAACACATCCCAAGGGAGATCATCAGGGGGACGATCAAGCATTTTTTTGATGAGGGTTCTAGCGGCCACGGCAGTAATGGCAGAGGCACAGACCGAGCGCAGAGCCGTCCCCGCACATGCAAAGGCGTGGGAGGCCAGCAGGTCAATGCGCCGGTCCTCAGCATCCCGAAGGACAGCATAAGCAGGGGCTGTAATAAAGGGGGGGTTAGGAAGCCCTATGATCGGGGCATCCACCTCGGGGGGGGGGGGGAAGACCAACATTTAACCACCTCAGGAGGAAAAGGATACTTCCTATCCCAATCCCCTGGGACCCCGGGAAGTTTACTGGGGCACTCCCATTCCTTGAGCACAAGGGTATGGAAATGTGCCTGCTCTAGAAATTCCAAACGTGCAGTTGCTGTATGGAAACGCTCTCCTCTTTGCCTGGGAGCCTCACCAGGGAGAGAGATAGACAGAACCTCAAAGATCTGGATCAATAACCTGTCAGTGTCATCCTGGGCCCAGGGTTCAGGGCTGAGACTTCATGACCCTTAGGTCTCCCATCAGATGAGCCTGAGTCAGAAAAGAGCTCTCCTTCATCAGAAGGGGTATAGCCACACAGATTCATAAACTCCTCAGATCCCATAGGGAAAACAGTAACATTAGGCGTCAAGTGCCGCTTCTTACCAGGGCCCTTACGCACTAAAGACCTCGCAATAATCTGTTCAGCCGTAGGCAGTCTATGAGACAAATCAGGCTGAGAATCCCCACTTGTGTGCGACTCAGCAGGAGTGAGATTTAAACCTGGGGAAGTAGGTGAAGTGAAACGAAGTGCAGCCACTGGCAGGCCAGAATGCAAGGCCAGCGCTTGCTCAGCACAGGGTACGCAGACCCGTGCCCTGTCAGCGTCAGCATGGTGTTGTCCACACGCCATGCACAGCCGGTGTTGTCCCAAGGGGACCCCGGTCACATTATCCTGAGATTCCTCCATATGGTGATTTTTATAGGCACAATATGCCAGTAGGGGTTGACGCTAATAAGCAACCCTGGATGCCCCAATGACCCGCTAGGGAAGTGGGAGAATTTTACAAGGCCCAACTATCAATTACACCGGGCCGGGAGAAGCCAACGGATTCAGCCATCTGAAAGACACAATGAGAAGAAAATGGTGTCAGAACCGAAACACTACAATGAGTATAAAGCCACCCGCGAGGGCACTTACGGACCACGGTAAGCAAGAACGTCACACGTGCGCACGCGGACAAAATGGCAGCGAGAACCTCGAAGGGCGGGCCAGAGCGCGCCATGACGCGGAGCGCGCCAGGCCAGGCCCCGCCCTCCCGATGAGCGCGAAGCCCAACCAGCAGCCATTGAGGACACAGAGGTGTCTGAGGTAACGCCGCCGCCCGGCGCGGAACATCCAATGAAGGAAAAAGCGTGCACGGTGGTGGCGGTTATACGTTAGTAAAAATACAAATCAGCGCGGCGGCTGACACCATATATACAAGTCCAAAGACATTACAAAGGCCATATGCATGTAATCACAATACACTGACACCAAACATACCCCCCCTTTCTTTCCCCCCGAGCTACGGGGGGGAACGAGGGAGGATGGCGGCCCTTTGTACAGGGCCCACCGCTACACGGGGCATGGGGCAATAATGCGGGAGGGGGATCCCATAGAGGCTCACCATCAGCCTATACCGCCTACCCTTTGGTGGGGGACTGCGGAGGAGCAACGCTCCATAAGCATGCATGGTGCTGCCTACCTTCACCCGACCAGCGCAGCCCAGGCTGGGAGGCACATCACAAAGAGGACGGGTGGGAATAGTCCAACAGGGCCGCAGGCTTTAATAGCCCCGCTCACCTGCGAGAGAGTGATACTTCATGTCTTCGCAGTCAGCACTGCAGAGAAATCTGGGGATTAGTGGGAGGTCCCCGGGTATTTGAGGGGCCGGGAGGAGCCTGTTCTGCATGTCTCTGCAGTGCAGCGCCATCTGGCGGAGGATAACCCAAGTGTAAGTACTATATCTGGAGCAGGACGTACTGTATAATAAGAATAAAGCATTTTTTTTAAATCAGTTTTAATGAAGACACAATGTAGGCTGTTACTCTACAGGCAGAGGATCTGACACAATCTGTTCTTAAAGTGCACTATTTTTTTGCCCCAACTGATCAGAGCCATAACCAGGGAAGGATAGCCAAGACTCCAGTATGGGGCCCATAGTCACAGCCATGATGGAGGAGCCCAGGCCTGGCTGGTCTGGTTGCGCTGAGGCCAACTATGCAGGAAACTGATGCATAGGCTGGAGGCCCAGTCACAATATAAGCTGGATAGAGTCTGGCCCATCCCCAAACCCTGAACCTATTGGAAGTGGCGTAGCTAGGTGCACGTGCCCCGGGTGCAGCGGGTCAGGGAGACACCAAAAGGGGGGCCTGAGCACAGTCGGGGGGTGCCATTTCTTTGCCCCAGGTGCCAGAAAGCCTAGCTAAACCTCTGCCTATAGGTGATGGCTAGTTCAAATTGGCTCCCAGCCATCACATATGGGTTATACATTATATACTATAATGTGATGGCTGGGTGAGGTCACTACAGCCTTCAGTCACAAGGCAGCTGACATTTAGCTTTATTAAGCTATGGAACAAAAGAGCCACAACCTGATAAGTGCAGTGGGTACGCCTATTCATGTGGCTTTTCATTAAATGATGTGGGAGAGGCAGCCATGTGACACCTACCTCTCCCATCCTGTTGCCCCTCAGGAAGACTATACTCACCTTTTCCCCACTAGTTTCTTGGAATTGCAAACACGCAGAGCTGGCAACTCCTACTGGAAGGGCTAAGTGTACTCCCATAACCCTGGTGGAAACAGGAGAGGGGATTGGGGATCTAAGTTAACCTCTATCCTCCCTGGAAAGAGAATGCAGGTCTGCTTTTTAGCCAAATTTCTTAATTGATGTTACAAAAATGCAGTAATGGCCCCTTTCCATGAACAGATTTATTGTCCATTTGTTGAGTGAGTGAATGATCATATGACTTGTATGCGATCAAATGATTTGTCAGATAAACATTAGTTATGGTGATCATAATTAAGATCATAATTAAAGCGGACCCTCACCCTGAATAAGAGTCTATCTTATATGTTTCCTCCACCCCCTACATACAGATTGCTTACATTAAAAACCATCCTACCTGCACCTATTGCGTTTTTTTAACCTTTTAACATCCAAGATGGCGGCTCATGGATTCTCAGGCTGCCTGCAGGCAGGAAGTGTCCTCTGACCGCTCTGCAGTCTGGGATTGCTGTCCTTTTCCTGACCCCAGCTCTGCTCTGTCTGTGCAAAGCACAGCTATAACCCACCCCCCTGTACTTTCCTACCCCTCTCCTCTCCTCACTATGTGATGCTTCTTCAAGCAAGAGTCCTGAACAGAGCTGCAGCAAAGTGGTGGAAAGAATAATAAGTAAGCGACTAAAAACTTCAAAACTATTAATTTTTGATGCTGGGGAATAGTTTTTTAAGGGTTTGGGCTTTTCATTAAATGATGCTGAAGGTCTGTTTTAAGAATGCATTTGTATAGTCCTGTTTGCAGTCGACTTTTTCGTCGGTTTCCACATGCCGACGGTAACGTGACAAACAAGAAATTTCAGCCAAAACGATAACAAAGGAATTCTTGTTGATCGTTGTGGCCATTTTCATGGATCAATTATCATCTAAAAGGTGTTCACTTTAGAGATTATTTGTTTGCAAATTGTTGGGCCGTTAGAATACAAACTGATCCAGACCAGAAAGATATATAAGTTCACTCAAAATGCCTTTAACCATTACGGGCAGGCTGATTCATCACTAACGCCAGGTAGCGACAGATGAGCGTCTGTAGCAGGCATTTTCAGAGCGCCCGCTAGTAGTCACTGTGCTCGGCCGTGGGTCGCTAGTTCTTAGCGACTCAGTCGCTGTGCTGCAATGATGAATACATTGTGAGGAGTCGCTATTTGACCAGTACAGCGCTGTATGGGATCGCGACTGGTCAGTGCGTCTGACTCACAACATATTCATTAAAAAAACATCCTCACAAAACTTCGGCTCTGAAAAAAGCTTCTCTGAAGCCCAGAGCGCCGGAGGCTGTGTGTTTAAAGTCTGTTTTTCAGCATGTATCCAACAGTAATAAAGCGAAAACATATGGAATTAAATTGTAATAACACTGTGACATGAACACTTTAATGCCAGACCTGTAATGTCATTTCTGCAGAAATATATAAAACATGAAACATTTTTGAAAATCCTGCATTTTCTATGCCATAAGAGGTCCCAACATTATTTCAGATTAAAAAAAACAAAAAAAACCCAGTTAAAAGAGAAGAAAAGGATCGTCCATTGAAATGTATGGGAGAGCGACAGGTAGCGAGAGGTAATACCTGGCGCTGTGCAAGGCTGAACGCCGGCGCTGTTCGCTGAGGCTGGGATAATGATGAATCATACGCTACATGGCGTTATCCCAGTCGATCAACAGATTCTGCTTGATAAATGCGTAATTGCGTACCGTGTCTGGCGTTCACCTGTCGCTACCTCTCATTACCAAGGCACTACCTGACGCTATCCCTTCATAAATATGGCCCTTGTCACTGTCCCCTAACTCCATAGCGAACACTAAAAAAGATGTACTGCGATATTTCTTAGCAGCCATGAGAGCCATTGTCCCAAGGCACTGGAAGAAAACAGACCCCCCACACTAGCAGAGTGTGGGGCAGGAGCTGGAGTCTATTCGCTAGTTGGAGAGCTTAATTACCAATGACACGGAATCCACCAATAGGTACTTCACAACGTGGGTGAGTTGGTTGGATTATCGGGACACACGCCTACCAGCCCTATTGCAAGCAAACCAGTAAACGTTGGTTATGAACCCAATCGTTTTTCAACCGACATATATCCAATTATCTTGGTCCACCAAATCTTTGTCAGTGCTGGTCTCACTGACCTGCATTATAAGACCCCAGACTCAACCGTTAACCAATATATAGTACTGGACCTCCGGGTCGATTACCGGACCTCACCCACCCTCGACCTTCCCATTACCCCCCCTTCCCATAAGTAGATTGTTCTTTCAACCCAACCCCCAGAAACAACCTGGTTACGCGTTAAGAGCCTTGCAAATTGTTTACATGTATCCTTATGAGTAGTAACGGCACGGCTCTGATAAAGTATCCGTAAAATAAACAGTTGTGTTGAATGGGCTGAGCATCATTGTAAACAAGTTATTCCTAATGTCATGATGTTGAGTTGTGAACTTTGTATACTGTTCCCTGACCCTTCCCCCCTCCCCTTCTTTTTGCCTTCTGTATCCCCATTCTCTCTCCCTCCCCCGTGTTGTATTTTACTTTTGAAAATCAATAAAATCGGATTATACTATAAATAAGGCCCTAATACTGACTGAAGTGAATTCTAGCTGATCAAAAATAAATGCTAAGTCTGTCCAAGAGATGCATGCAATGCTATTTTTTTAACTTCACCAAAACACACAGATGAAAACGGAACTATTGACTATAATAGAATAGAGTTGCTTGTGCATTTTTTCGTGTTTAGCATTTAAAAAGTACAAAGGTGTGTTGGGGGCTCAGATTTCACACCTTTTTAAAGCTTTACATACCCAAACACTCACACACACAATCCATTGAAGTTCTACATCATTTTCTATGCATTTTACATACTTTTTCTTATTGTCATGTCAAAGGTTTGCGCAGCCAAAAGACAAAAAACAAACACTACCTACCTCACTGCCCACAGTCTCAATGCCACAGAATCCTATGGGCTATGGGCTAAAGTATCTAGTGCACCTAGTTTATTTATGTAATGGGAAAATACAATTCTGTGATTACTCACCTGTAGAATTGGTATTATACGTATACAGCACGTCCTGTTCCAGAATATTCCTTACCCATGGGTAATACATCTACAAGATGGCACTGGACTGCAGAAAACAGCTTGTGGCCTCTCCCGGCCCTATATAAGTCAGGGACCTCCCACAAATTCCCCAGTATTGACAAGCAGTTAACAAGAGGCCGGGAGAACATTAACCAGAATTCAACAATGAACATATGAACAATCACCATACAGAGGTAACTAAGAATAATGATAACAAGGGTGGGGTGGAACAGGACATGCTGTATACGTATAATACCAATTCTACAGGTGAGTAATCACAGAATTGTATTATTCTAAGTATAGAGCACGTCCTGTTCCAGAATATTCCTTACCCATGGGACATCCAATAGCACTGTCCGTAAGGTAGGGTGGGATCCCCAAATAGTAACAGTGGGCAGTTTAAACTCAAAAAGCAGCATCAGCTGAGGCCCTAACATCAACCCTAAAACTTAGAAAACCTTGTAAAACCTAGAAAAGGTAAGAACAGAAGACCAAGTAGCGGCCTTGCAAACAGAAGCTTGGTGCTGAAAAGCCCAAGAGGCACCAATAGCACAAGTAGAATGAGCAGTAATGCGGAAGGGAGGCTCCTTCCCCTTAGTAGAATAGGCCTGTACCACAGCCTGGTGGATCCACTTGCTGATAGTGGACTTAGCTGGAGCCAGGCCCTTCTTAGGTCCAGACGGAAGCACAAATAGAGCATCAGGCTTCCTGAAAGATTCAGTAGCCACCAAATAGAACTTCAGAGTCCTGACCACATCCAGATAATGTAAAACCCGCTCCTTAGGGTTACTAGGATTAGGACATAGAGAAGGCAAAACAATGTCCTGATTGAGATGAAAGGCAGACACAACCTTAAGCAGGAAATCTGGCTTAAAGTGAAACACCACCTTGTCCTGGTGTCTCTCAAAGTAAGGGGGTTTGATGGAAAGTGCCACCAACTCAGAAACACGCCTAACAGAAGTGATAGCCACCAAAAAGACTACTTTAAGAGTCAAAATGGACAAAGGGGCCTTACGTAAAGGCTTAAAGGGAGACCCCTGCAAGGCAGATAAGACCAAGTCAAGTCCCATACTGGTAACATAGGCTTACGTGGAGGACGCACGTGAGTAACCCCTTGGAAGAAAGTCTTGACCATACAATGGTGAGCAAAGGATCTTTGGAAGAAAATGGCCAGAGCAGAAACATGACCTTTGAGGGTACTAAGCTGAAGACCCAAATCCAAACCATGTTGCAGGAATTCCAGAATCCTAGGGATAGAAAACACCCTACAGGGAAGCTACTTAGACTCCCACCAGTCAATGTAAGCATGCCAGACCCTATAGTAGATGGATGATGAGGACTTCTTCCTAGCCTGAATCATGGTATTAAAAACCGAGGCAGGCAGCCCCTTCTCCATCAAGATGGAGGTTTCAGCAGCCAGGCCGTTAAAGCCAGCGTTTGTAAATTTGGATGGCGTAGCTGCCCCTGAGTGAGCAGGTCTGGATCCTTGGGCAGAACATCCTGATCTACTGCCAACTGCACGACGTCTGTGAACCACACCCAGAATGGTTGGCACCCCTTCCTGAGCAATCTTGCGTAGCACTTTGCCCAACAGAGGAAAAGGAGGGAACACATAGATAAGCTGAAAGCTCTTCCAATACATAGCTAATGCATCCATGGCCAAGGCCAGAGGGTCCTGGGAAAGAGAGACAAAGACTGGAAGCTTGTGATTGTGACGGGATGCAAACAGATCCACATCTGGCTGACCCCAGCGGTGGCACAGGGAGCGAAACACCCTGCTGCTGAGGGACCATTCCCCCAGACGAGAGGTCCCCCTGCTGAGGGAGTCAGCCTCCAGATTCTCCACCCCCGGGATGTACACAGCTGAGATGCAGGGAACATTCTCCTCCACCCAAGACAGTATCAGGGACACTTCCTTGAGGGCCCTCTTGCTCCGGGTCCCTCCCTGATGATTGATGTAGGCAATCGCCATCTGGTTGTCCGAGCGAACCTGAACCGCCCGCCCCCAAAGGTGTGGAGTCAATTAGGCGAGAACCAACCTTATCACCCTAAATTCCAAAATGTTGATAGGGGTGTGGGCCTCCTGAGGGCCCCACTGACCCTGGAATTTCAGGGATTTCCAGAAGCCCCCCCACACTGTCAGACTGGCATCTGTGGTGACTGTCTCCCAGCACGGGGCCAGAAAGGATCTGCCCACCAACAGGTTTCTTGAGTCCAGCCACCACGAGAGAGACCGTCTGGCCAGAGGGGACAGAACCAACACCTGATCCAGGGACCGAGGGTCCCGATCCCAAACTGATAAGAGGTGAAGTTGAAGAGGTTTCATGTGAAACAGAGTGTATGGAACCGCCTCGAAGCAAGACACCATAAGGCCCACCAGCTGCATCCCCTGCCGGATGGAGGGATGAGGGCAAGACATAAGGAACCTGGCTTGGGCCTGAAGACTCTCCACCTTCTGCTGAGGCAGAAAAATCTCGACCTGAGACGTATCCAGAGTCATGCCCAGAAAGGACCTCACCATTGACGGTGACAGGAAAGACTTGGTGGTTGATCAACCAGCCGAAAGACTCCAGTGTGGACACCACCCGCTGAGTATCCAGCTTGGCCTGCTGGAGAGATTGAATCATGATGAGAATGTCGTCTAAGTGAGGAAGGATGCGAATGCCCTGAGATCTCAGCAGAGCCAGTACGCCCGCCAGTACCTTGGTGAATACCCTGGGGGCCGAGGTGATACCAAAAGGCAGAGCCACAAATTGATAGTGCTGATCCTCCAGAGCGAACCTGAGGAATCTCTGATGACCTGGAAAGATTGGTACATGAAGGTAAGCGTCCTTGATGTCTACAGAGGTCAAGAAGCACCAAGGTGCTTCTATTGCCTACCTTCACCCGAACCTTATCAGCCGAGGCTGGGAGGCAGTCAGTGGGACGGAACGAGTGGGAATAGTTCTGCAGGGCCGCAGGCAATAAGCCCCGCTCACCTGCGCCACAAGAGAGCTATCTTCTATCTTCTCAGCGCAGACTGCAGAAATAAACTGGGGAATTTGTGGGAGGTCCCTGACTTATATAAGGCCGGGAAAGGCCACAAGCTGTTTTCTGCAGTCCAGCGCCCTCTTGTGGATGTATTACCCATGGGTAAGGAATATTCTGGAACAGGACGTGCTGTATACTTAGAATATATGTCATGAATGACTTGCCTTCAGCCCGTGCCCGTGGTGTCCCTAGGCAACTGGCCAGGGTTTCTCCTGCCCAGCAGCAGCTTCTGCCTCAAATGCCAGCTCCAGCGGCGCATGTCGCCGAGCGCGCCCTCCTCCCTCGTCCACTGTCATTCTACTCGTGCTTGCGGCGAGTACAGTCAGCTTATGTCCTCCGGTGGTGCTATACACAGAGTGGCCACTGGAGGCTGTTTAAAAGAGCTAAACCTAGGAGGTGCAGTTCTGGGCTGTATGCCTTTGGAGTTCAGCTGGGGCAATCAGCCCAGAGCTCTCTAAGTGCACCAATCAAACCACAGATCCGAAGTGCACCAATCAGCACACAGATCCAAAGTGCACCAATCACAGTCACTGCCTCCCTGTCCAATCCAGCCGGGTTCAGTCCTATAAAGGGATTACCTCTTCAGTGTGTCAGTGCCTGTGACAACATTTAGCTGGCTTTGTTATTGGTCGTGTGATTTCATGTATATATCGTTATTGACCATCTGCTTGAATCTCGACCACGTCTTTGTCTCATTCCTTTGTACTGCGCAGCTCTCTGACCTCACGTTGTAACCCCTGGCTTGACGTCTGACTTCGCTTGAATTCTCCTGAACACCCGAATTGCTTCCAGTATTACCTGTTACCGAAGCACCCGAACTGTTTCCAGTACTTACCCGACATTGCCCAGTCTGGCCTCTGGTTCATCTGCCTTCAACCCCTGTAAGCTCACATCCTTTGTGCTATTAAGTCCTGGGGGCAACCGTGTCCGGCGAGGTGTATAAAGCGTCCCGGCAAACGGGGGCTTGTCTAAAGGTGAAGCTAGCAGCGGAGATTGGGGGTTGTGGGCTTACTCTGAAGGCGGGAGTCCCTCGGCCTGACAATATATGTATACTTTAGGTGTACAAAGACTTATTTAAACTGGAACACCACCCTAAAAAAATGTTTGTATAATTGGATAGCACGCTATACCTATGGTACCATTATGTCTTTTCTCCAACTTGTACTCGTATTGAACTAAAATTACATGTATATATGTAAATAACTAACTAACTAACGATAGTATTATGATAGCATTAACAATATGAAATATATGTTTGTTTACTTATAACTAATAATACTAATCACATGCAATGTTTGTCTGCTACATGTGTAGGGCATTGAGGAAGCCGTTGAAGGCGAAACATGACACATGTCTGCCCTCATTTCAAATACTAATGAAATACTGTACTGGTAACTCCTAATGAGTTTTTTATGACTTAACAAATGCGGAATAGATTTTTGTATTGCATTGTGCAAGAATGTCAAAAATTGGGTAAAAAAATGGCAAACTCAGCTTTAAATGTTTTTCAATAAATTAAAACTGAATTTTTAACAGCATTAAGGTGTGGTCACAATCTGAGCCCGGTATTTTTTCAGGACAACCTATTCCTGAATTAAGTTTGGTGTAATTGGATAGCACTCCAATTGCTGCCCGTAAAACAACAAAGCTTACCTTTTCTATTTTCTTTAAAAATCCTTTTTTTCAAACAGTGGTGGCTCCTGGCAACTATGTGGCCAGCACAGCAGAAGTGTCATTCGCCTCCCGAGCAAGCAGCACGCTCCAGGAGGCTCTGAAAACACACATGCCCAGTTGGAAGGGGGGCAGGCCTACCGCGTGTGCCCTCTCAATGGGCCATCGCCAGGCCTGCCCCCTTTCCTACTAAGCATGTGCAGTCCGCGCGTTCAAAGCCTCCGGGGGCTTTGTTTTACAGGCAGCAATCTGGATAGCACAGATGCGCTATTCAGATGCACAAAACATTTTGAGGGGGGTGTTCCGGTTTAAAGTGATTTTAAAGGCAAAAACAATTGTGACATCATTGCAATAGGCGACATTTGGCACTGTCCTAACCTGTTTTGTGTTTTGTAATTGAAGAAAAAATGGCCAAGATATCGAGGTTCAAAGGTCCACCTTATGATTTTTCCTCTGAAAAAAGTGGGTGTGGCTCTGTGATGTATCATAATAATCAGCATAATGGACAGGGTCTATCTGTAATCTAGCTTCAAACACAGGCATGCGCCACATCCTTCCTTCTCTCCCTGTTGCTAGCTGACACTGGATCCCTAGACCAGCACCCCCAGATGCACACATGCAGCCACATTCGCATGTACACTTATACAGGTGTGTTTGTGCACCCCCACTGCTCCGGCGACTGCCATCCCTCGGCTGCTACCAGCGGCTGCCGTCCATGGCTCCCACGGCTGCCGCCCCACGCTACCCATGGCCGCTGTCCCACGACCACCAGCGGATATTGCTCCATGGCTCCCTCACCTCCGGTGGCTGCCGCCCCAGAGCTATGGAGGGTTTGCTGCTATAGGGTGGGTGTCTAACCTCTGGCAGGGCTGACAGAATTGAACGCTGGAGTACAGGGTGGCAGGCTGGTGATTGCTGGGAGCCTAAACAAAGTGTGCTATGAGCAGGGCGCGTTCACCGCAAGGGAGGGTAGAGAGGAGGACAGGTGAGTGCAGTGGTGTAACTAATTGTGATAGAGCCCTGGTGCTAATGCAGTAATTCTTTTTCAGGCTTTTAAACTTAATTGAATGCAGCTAGACAACTAAAGACTAAAACAGCAGAGATTAATTGTGTTTTATTTCTCTAAATTGCAAAGTGAACACAAACCTGATAAATAAGGTGGCAGAGCAGCAATGATGGCTCCCCTCTAAGCTCCTGGGCCCAGGTGCAGTCGCACCCCCTGCACCCCCTCAATTTTACTTTTAAAGAACACAGCACCCACATGGGCACTGAAAAGGGGATTACAGTGAGACAGCGGACATTTTTATTTTTTAGGGCCAGTGCAGCAACTTTTACAAAATAAAAAAAATTAATTGGGGAAACACGAAAATAATGACACAGCTTTTTTACAGCCCCAATCACAAGTTTGCAGTGCAACACAAAAGTGCCTAAAATGCATCCAAATCAATTCCAAACAGCCCAACAGTCCAACAGCAAAACCCCAATGATATATCAGGCATACATAAGCATAGGAATCACAGATCTGGGTCAAAAAGAGGGACTAAGGGCCTTATTCATGAAGGAATAGCATCAGGTAGTGGCTGGTTAATGAGAGGTAGCGACTGGTGAACGCCGGACACGGCACGCAATCAAGCAGAATCTGTTGAGCGATTTTTTTTATTTTTTATATATTTCTTCAGAAATGACATTACAGGTCTGCCATTAAAGTGTTCATGTTACAATGTTGCTACAATGTAATTCCATATGTTTTCGCTTTGTTACTAGTGGATAGATGCTGAAAAACAGACTTTAAACACACCGCCTCCTGCGCTCTGGGCTTCAAACAAGCATTTTTCTGCGCCAGAGATTTGTGAGGCTGTTTTTTTGCTGAATATGGTGTGAGTCGGTCGCTATGAGCAGTCGCTACCATGTGCTCCCATACAGCGCTGTACTGGTTAAATAGAGACTCCTCACAATGTATTCAACATTACTGGACAGCGACTGAGACGCTCTGAAGTAGCGACCCACGGCTGAGCACTGCAACTACTAGCGGGCGCTCTGAAAATGCCTGCTACAGACGCTCATCTGTCGCTACCTGGCGTTAGTGATTAATCAGCCTGCCCCTCTCTAAATGTAGTCTTGTTCAAGCCGACCAGGTGATAAATTCCTTGGAAGTCAGTGGACATCTACAAATACTCCCAACTACCAAAAGCCATACATATGACCTACCACAAGTGTCATACTCTTGGGTGAAGTGGAATATTGGATTTTACAGGTGATATTTCCTAATGGGTATACCCCCTGATTCACTTTACTATTGCTGGCCATGTGCTCTGTAGTATCCATCTAAGAGTCCTGAGCTTTTATAATTAGTTAATATCCTTCAGTTAGAGCTCTATACTACAAATGTTTGCTTAAAGTGGACCAAAACTGGACCTAGCGTCTAAAAAATGCTAGGTCCAGTTAAATATCTACCCCTGGGGCATTGCTGCATGAAACTCGTCAGTTGCCAAATATTCTTACCTTGCCAGTGAATCCAATGCACATAGCCACACATTAAAGTGGACCAACACCCAGGATTTTCACTATCCTGGGTGTTGGTCCACTTCAGCGGGGCATCCGAGATCAGGATGCCCCGCTGTGTGAAACACCCCCCAAAAGCCCCAAAAAACGTACCTTTTCGGCGATGGACAAGCCGCCGCCACCTCCCGCGCGTCCCTCTTACAGGGCGCGCGCCGGCCATTCACAAACGGCCGGCTCGGGCGCGCGAGGTAAGGTTTTTTGGGGCTTTTGGGGGGGTTTCACCCCTGCGGGACATCCCGATCTCGGATGCCCCGCGGTGAGGGAGGTGATCGGCCCGGGAATCTTATAGATTCCCAGGCCGATCACCCCTGGGTGTTGGTCCACTTTAATATGCACAGCCGAAGAAGCCGTTTGGAGCATATACGCGTCTGCGCTATGGGAACTCTAGCAAGGTATGTCTATGGGATGACCGGTAGGGTTTTGCACATCAGGGTATCCCAAATCGGGATGCCCCAGGTATATGGACCAAAACCTGTGATGTTCACTTTAAATTTTGGTCCACTTTAAATTGCTTAGCTATTGTAAAACTAACAAAATATAAAAAGTATAATACTGCCCAATAAAATAATTTTAAAATCCTATTATCCTGGAATATATTGTAAAATACAACAAAAACATGGGCTAAATGGTATAAATAACTTAAAAGACTTCAATATGAAGTGTAAGGGGCCAAAGCTCATATTCCACCACTTGATCACATGATCTGTTAACCATTTAAAAAAATAGTTCAATGAATGTCTTCAAAAGATAGGATTCCTCCACCACAATAAGGCACTCATATACTGCTTACCAGAGATTTATTTTACATAGGTTTAATACAAATCCTCCCAGTTTGATTCTCTTTAGCACCACTTTAATTCATATTCTCACTGGTTAATCTTCACTAGATGAAGCCTCTTATCCTTAACCACTTATTATCCAGGAATCCCATATATAGCATTAAAATAAATGCGCAACATAGTATAATATTGCACTCACATTAACTCCACTTGAAAAGCGTGTATTAAAAACATATACTCTGGGTCTATTTTTTATCTCCCTGCATGTGACCATCAAGCTGGGGCTAGTAGACCATATAAATAAATAAATCGCACATGATCCTCCACAACGTGTTTTGTTCCTACTGCAGAGCTTTTTCAAGGTAGAAAGGGGGTCAGAAACACGTTGCTATATCTAAAAAAAAGGGTGGCTCCTCCCAAATAGGTTTAACCTCATAGCTACCTTGATCTCCACCATGTTATTAATGGGTTATACTACTATTAGTGGCTGGCGGGATAAATTAGCAATGGCAGGTGCCTGGTTGGTCTCCTATTAATTCTCAGCTGCATATAGGGATAACCATCCTGCTTTCCCTGCCATCACTTAGGCGCCGTCATTGAATCATTTTGAGTTCCTGATCTCATAGACCAATTAGAACAGAGCAGATTTTTAATTGCCGCGTCGGGGAGGCTGATTCATCATTAGCGGCAGGTAGCGACAGATGAGCGTCTGTAGCAGGCATTTTCAGAGCGCCCGCTAGTAGTCGCAGTGCTTGGCCGTGAGTAGCTATTTTATAGCGACTCAGTCGCTGTTCAGTAATGTTGAATACATTGTGAGGAGTCACTATTTGACCAGTACAGCGCTGTATGGGAGCGCACGTTAGCGACTGCTCATAGCGACCGACTCACACCATATTCAGCAAAAAAACAGCCTCCCAAATCTCTGGCGCTGAAAAATACTTGTTTGAAGCCCAGAGCGCAGGAGGCTGTGTGTTTAAAGTGTGTTTTCAAGCATCGATCAACTAGTTACAAAGCGAAAACATATGGAATTACATTGTAACAACATTGTAACATGAACACTTTAATGGCAGACCTGTAATGTCATTTCTGAAGAAATATATAAAAAATGCAGAAATTATGAAAAAACTGCTTTTTCAATGCCAGAAGAGGTCACAGAATTATTTGTGATTTTTTGAAAAAACAAAACAAAAACAAAAACCTGCCGCTACCTGTCGCTACCTCTCATTAACCAGCCACTACCTGATGCTATCCCTTCTTAAATAAGGGCCTAAGTGTTAGCTGACAATTCTAACGCGCAGACGCTTCAATTTAGATGTTGTTTTATCATTAACACTTATTGAGCGTATCAAGAATATGCGGATCTGCTTTTATTTTTCCGCTCCCTTGAAAAAATCCATACATTAAATCTACCTTTCTCTAGAAGGTCATAAGTGCAACCACTAGATAGACATTTTTTACATTAATTATATCTATAAAATTAATATATTTAAAAAATATAAGTCAATGGCTCCATATGGTTGAAGTATTGTAAAAGCAGATCATAAATCATATGACCAGCATTGCACATGTCATTTAGGTGAGTCAGGAAACTGTAAGATAGGAAAGATCTTGGTAAACCAGTAAACCTTGCATGCCTTAAAGTGGTTCAAAACCACCTTGGCACAGCCCTGGAATCTAAAAGACTCTAGGGCCAGCCGCTCACATGATAGCATCCTAAATCAGGATGCCCCGCTGTGTGACACCACCGGTAAACTCACCTTTCCCAGCAGCTCTCGCAATGCTGAAAGTGCCGGCTGCGGCATTCCCAGTTTCCCTTTAGCTGTGCACTGGGGGGGCACGCACTCCACTGGGAACCCAGGGATGCGGGCAGCAGGCACCTTGAGCCAGCCAATCGACAATTTCAAAAGGTGCCAGGTGGACAGGGCCTCAGCAGTGGAAAACCCCTGTTTTCTTATAAACCAGGCCACCACGAGCCAACAGCATCTCGTAAGGTACTGGAGCGAGTAGAGGGGGTGGTGAGTTTGGCACATGGAAGAAAAATGCCTTTTCATCCACTTTTAGAAAGTGCTTTGGTTATCAACTCGCTGCTTGTGTAAAAGAAAAGTGATTTGTGAATTAAGAACGTTTTTTCGTGAAAGGAGAAACTGCTTGTATGATGCAGGAAAGCTTGGGCGAATAGGTCAACTGCCTGTATCAGTTAGGATCTATGGCAGGGGTTCCAAAATCTTTTTTTATTAAATACCACTTTCCTTATCTCAAGTAACACCTGGGTGGTGCGTACAGGTTGTCAGTACCTCATACAGCTTTAAAAGACATACAAAACAACCATATTAAGTGTATGAAACCTACAAACATAGTTCTCATCTCTTTTTGGAGCAGTTTTATACTTATGAGTAATGCAAATGGGTACAGATCAGTCTGTGACCTGTCTCGAATACCACCAGTGT
The DNA here is from genome assembly GCA_027917425.1 of Gastrophryne carolinensis. Classification (NCBI taxonomy): domain Eukaryota; kingdom Metazoa; phylum Chordata; class Amphibia; order Anura; family Microhylidae; genus Gastrophryne; species Gastrophryne carolinensis. The sequence continues at coordinate 202,367,756 of CM051237.1, forward strand.
CACAAGTACCACTGGTTGGAAAACCCTGATCTACATAGATGAAGAGACTGCCTGCATGAGTTTGTAATGCCTCACCGAATGGCAAGACTGCACATATGAGTTAGGAACATTTTCAGAAACTTTGGGAAATAGAAATGTTTTGGGGGAAAATGGAGACTGCTTGTATGAGTTAGAAAAGTATGAGTGAAAGGGTAGATTTACCCATTCACCAAAACCTTTTGTAAACTACTTGATTCGTTAGAAAGGTTTTGTGAATGGGTAAACTACTTGTATTAGAAAGGTTTTGGTGAATGGGTAAACTACTTGTATGAGTTAGAAAAGTTTTAGTCAATGGTTAACTACTTGTATTAGTTAGAAAGGTTTTGGTGAATGTGTAAACTACTTGTATTAGTTAGAAAGGTTTTGGTGAATGGGTAAACTACTTGTATTAGTTAGAAAGGTTTTGGTGAATGGGTAAACTACTTGTATTAGTTAGAAAGGTTTTGATGAATGTGTAAACTACTTGTATTAGTTAGAAAGGTTTTGATGAATGTGTAAACTACTTGTATTAGTTAGAAAGGTTTTGGTGAATGGGTAAACTACTTGTATTAGTTAGAAAGGTTTTGGTGAATGGGTAAACTACTTGTATTAGTTAGAAAGGTTTTGATGAATGTGTAAACTACTTGTATTAGTTAGAAAGGTTTTGGTGAATGGGTAAACTACTTGTATTAGTTAGAAAGGTTTTGATGAATGTGTAAACTACTTGTATTAGTTAGAAAGGTTTTGGTGAATGGGTAAACTACTTGTATTAGTTAGAAAGGTTTTGGTGAATGTGTAAACTACTTGTATTAGTTAGAAAGGTTTTGGTGAATGGGTAAACTACTTGTATTAGTTAGAAAGGTTTTGGTGAATGTGTAAACTACTTGTATTAGTTAGAAAGGTTTTGGTGAATGGGTAAACTACTTGTATTAGTTAGAAAGGTTTTGGTGAATGGGTAAACTACTTGATTAGTTAGAAAGGTTTTGGTGAATGGGTAAACTACTTGTATGAGTTAGAAAAGTTTTGGTGAATAGCTAGACTACCTTTATGATTTAGAAAAGTTTAAGTCAATAGGTAGACTGAAAGTCTTAGTGAATATGTAAAATTATCGGTGAACGGTGAATGTTCTTAATGTATGGGGTGTCTGCTTTCATGTCATATGAGCTGGTAATAAAAAATATTGGGCAATCAGTATATCAGCCACTGCGAGCTGGAAAGGATTTCAGTGAATTGGCCGGGAAAGAGAATCGGGAGTTTTGCGGTAAATCTAGTTGCTCCGGTGAGGGTATTATAAGGGAGGGTGGTGAACAGAGGCAGCATAGCGCGGCACAGTAACGCTCACAGTAGCCGGCACCTCAGGGAGCAGCCCGCCTCTCCGCTATTCGCGTCCTCCGGCAGTAAAGCTCAGCATCTATTATCCAGTAGCAGCGGCCATAGCAGGCTCAGAAATGCGAGAGGAATGAGAAAAGGCGCCCACTTACCAATGTTTCATGGTGGCGGTGCTCGAGAGCCCGGCGTGTGACAGCAGGGAGCTGTGACAGACAGCAGCAGTGTGAGGGACTATGGGCTCCCACATAGAAGGACATGAGGGGGGAGGGGCGGCGGCCAGCGGTGAGGTGGAGTCCAGCGGTCAGCACAGGTGTGGCGTCCGGCACGATGTGTTTGCTTATGACGCCGCTCCACCTCAGCCATCACCCAGCTGCCCTATTACCCGACTACCAGCTCTCTGACTGGGGGAGGAGGGCACCAGACCAGTACAGCTGCCCTATTACCCGACTGCCAGCTCTCTGACTGGGGGAGGAGGGCACCAGACCAGTACAGCTGCCCTATTACCCGCCTGCCACCTCTCTGACTGGGGGAGGAGGGCACCAGACCAGTACAGCTGCCCTATTACCCGCCTGCCACCTCTCTGACTGGGGAAGAGGGCACCAGACCTGTACAGCTGCCCTATTACCCGACTACCAGCTCTCTGACTGGGGGAGGAGGGCACCAGACCTGTACAGCTGCCCTATTACCCACCTGCCAGCTCTCTGACTGGGGGAGGAGGGCACCAGACCTGTACAGCTGCCCTATTACCCGCCTGCCAGCTCTCTGACTGGGGGAGGAGGGCACCAGACCTGTACAGCTGCCCTATTACCCACCTGCCAGCTCTCTGACTGGAGGTAGAGGGCACCAGACCTGTACAGCTGCCCTATTACCCGCCTGCCAACCTTCTGACTGGAGGTAGAGGGCACCAGACCTGTACAGCTGCCCTATTACCCGCCTGCCAGCTCTCTGACTGGGGGAGGAGGGCACCAGACCTGTACAGCTGCCCTATTACCCGCCTGCCAGCTCTCTGACTGGAGGTAGAGGGCACCAGACCTGTACAGCTGCCCTATTACCCGCCTGCCAACCTTCTGACTGGAGGTAGAGGGCACCAGACCTGTACAGCTGCCCTATTACCCGCCTGCCAGCTCTCTGACTGGGGGAGGGGGGCACCAGACCAGTACAGCTGCCCTATTACCCGCCTGCCAGCTCTCTGACTGGGGGAGGAGGGCACCAGACCTGTACAGCTGCCCTATTACCCGACTACCAGCTCTCTGACTGGGGGAGGAGGGCACCAGACCAGTACAGCTGCCCTATTACCCGCCTGCCACCTCTCTGACTGGGGAAGAGGGCACCAGACCTGTACAGCTGCCCTATTACCCGCCTGCCACCTCTCTGACTGGGGGAGGAGGGCACCAGACCTGTACAGCTGCCCTATTACCCACCTGCCAGCTCTCTGACTGGGGGAGGAGGGCACCAGACCTGTACAGCTGCCCTATTACCCGCCTGCCAGCTCTCTGACTGGAGGTAGAGGGCACCAGACCTGTACAGCTGCCCTATTACCCGCCTGCCAACCTTCTGACTGGAGGTAGAGGGCACCAGACCTGTACAGCTGCCCTATTACCCGCCTGCCAGCTCTCTGACTGGGGGAGGGGGGCACCAGACCAGTACAGCTGCCCTATTACCCGCCTGCCAGCTCTCTGACTGGGGGAGGAGGGCACCAGACCTGTACAGCTGCCCTATTACCCGCCTGCCAGCCTTCTGACTGGGGGTGGAGGGCACCAGACCTGTACAGCTGCCCTATTACCCGCCTGCCAGCTCTCTGACTGGGGGAGGAGGGCACCAGACCTGTACAGCTGCCCTATTACCCGCCTGCCAGCCTTCTGACTGGGGGTAGAGGGCACCAGACCTGTACAGCTGCCCTATTACCCGCCTGCCAGCTCTCTGACTGGGGGAGGAGGGCACCAGACCAGTACAGCTGCCCTATTACCCGCCTGCCAGCTCTCTGACTGGGGGTAGAGGGCACGAGACCTGTACAGCTGCCCTATTCCCCACCTGCCAGCCTTCTGACTGGGGGAGGAGGGCACCAGACCTGTACAGCTGCCCTATTACCCACCTGCCAGCTCTCTGACTGGGGGAGGAGGGCACCAGACCTTTACAGCTGCCCTATTACCCGCCTGCCAGCTCTCTGACTGGGGGAGGAGGGCACCAGACCTGTACAGCTGCCCTATTCCCCACCTGCCAGCCTTCTGACTGGGGGAGGAGGGCACCAGACCTGTACAGCTGCCCTATTACCCACCTGCCAGCTCTCTGACTGGGGGAGGAGGGCACCAGACCTTTACAGCTGCCCTATTCCCCACCTGCCAGCCTTCTGACTGGGGGAGGAGGGCACCAGACCTGTACAGCTGCCCTATTACCCACCTGCCAGCTCTCTGACTGGGGGAGGAGGGCACCAGACCTGTACAGCTGCCCTATTACCCGCCTGCCAGCTCTCTGACTGGAGGTAGAGGGCACCAGACCTGTACAGCTGCCCTATTACCCGCCTGCCAACCTTCTGACTGGAGGTAGAGGGCACCAGACCTGTACAGCTGCCCTATTACCCGCCTGCCAGCTCTCTGACTGGGGGAGGGGGGCACCAGACCAGTACAGCTGCCCTATTACCCGCCTGCCAGCTCTCTGACTGGGGGAGGAGGGCACCAGACCTGTACAGCTGCCCTATTACCCGCCTGCCAGCCTTCTGACTGGGGGTGGAGGGCACCAGACCTGTACAGCTGCCCTATTACCCGCCTGCCAGCTCTCTGACTGGGGAAGGAGGGCACCAGACCTGTACAGCTGCCCTATTACCCGCCTGCCAGCTCTCTCACTGGGGGAGGAGGGCACCAGACCTGTACAGCTGCCCTATTACCCGCCTGCCAGCCTTCTGACTGGGGGTAGAGGGCACCAGACCTGTACAGCTGCCCTATTACCCGCCTGCCAGCTCTCTGACTGGGGGAGGAGGGCACCAGACCAGTACAGCTGCCCTATTACCCGCCTGCCAGCCTTCTGACTGGGGGTAGAGGGCACCAGACCTGTACAGCTGCCCTATTACCCGCCTGCCAGCTCTCTGACTGGGGGAGGAGGGCACCAGACCTGTACAGCTGCCCTATTACCCACCTGCCAGCTCTCTGACTGGGGGAGGAGGGCACCAGACCTTTACAGCTGCCCTATTACCCGCCTGCCAGCTCTCTGACTGGGGGAGGAGGGCACCAGACCTGTACAGCTGCCCTATTACCCGCCTGCCAGCTCTCTGACTGGGGGAGGAGGGCACCAGACCTGTACAGCTGCCCTATTACCCGCCTGCCAGCTCTCTGACTGGGGGAGGAGGGTACCAGACCTGTACAGCTGCCCTATTACCCGCCTGCCAGCCTTCTGACTGGGGGTAGAGGGCACCAGACCTGTACAGCTGCCCTATTACCCGCCTGCCAGCTCTCTGACTGGGGGAGGAGGGCACCAGACCAGTACAGCTGCCCTATTACCCGCCTGCCAGCTCTCTGACTGGGAGAGGAGGGCACCAGACCTGTACAGCTGCCCTATTCCCCACCTGCCAGCCTTCTGACTGGGGGAGGAGGGCACCAGACCTGTACAGCTGCCCTATTACCCACCTGCCAGCTCTCTGACTGGGGGAGGAGGGCACCAGACCTTTACAGCTGCCCTATTACCCGCCTGCCAGCTCTCTGACTGGGGGAGGAGGGCACCAGACCTGTACAGCTGCCCTATTCCCCACCTGCCAGCCTTCTGACTGGGGGAGGAGGGCACCAGACCTGTACAGCTGCCCTATTACCCACCTGCCAGCTCTCTGACTGGGGGAGGAGGGCACCAGACCTTTACAGCTGCCCTATTCCCCACCTGCCAGCCTTCTGACTGGGGGAGGAGGGCACCAGACCTGTACAGCTGCCCTATTACCCACCTGCCAGCTCTCTGACTGGGGGAGGAGGGCACCAGACCTGTACAGCTGCCCTATTCCCCACCTGCCAGCCTTCTGACTGGGGGAGGAGGGCACCAGACCTGTACAGCTGCCCTATTACCCACCTGCCAGCTCTCTGACTGGGGGAGGAGGGCACCAGACCTTTACAGCTGCCCTATTACCCGCCTGCCAGCTCTCTGACTGGGGGAGGAGGGCACCAGACCTGTACAGCTGCCCTATTACCCGCCTGCCAGCTCTCTGACTGGGGGAGGAGGGCACCAGACCTGTACAGCTGCCCTATTACCCGCCTGCCAGCTCTCTGACTGGGGGAGGAGGGTACCAGACCTGTACAGCTGCCCTATTACCCGCCTGCCAGCCTTCTGACTGGGGGTAGAGGGCACCAGACCTGTACAGCTGCCCTATTACCCGCCTGCCAGCTCTCTGACTGGGGGAGGAGGGCACCAGACCAGTACAGCTGCCCTATTACCCGCCTGCCAGCCTTCTGACTGGGGGTAGAGGGCACCAGACCTGTACAGCTGCCCTATTACCCGCCTGCCAGCTCTCTGACTGGGGGAGGAGGGCACCAGACCAGTACAGCTGCCCTATTACCCACCTGCCAGCTCTCTGACTGGGAGAGGAGGGCACCAGACCTGTACAGCTGCCCTATTACCCGCCTGCCAGCTCTCTGACTGGGGGAGGAGGGCACCAGACCTGTACAGCTGCCCTATTACCCGCCTGCCAGCCATCTGACTTGGGGGTGGAGGGCACCAGACCTGTACAGCTGCCCTATTACCCACCTGCCAGCTCTCTGACTGGGGGAGGAGGGCACCAGACCTGTACAGCTGCCCTATTACCCGCCTGCCAGCCTTCTGACTGGGGGTAGAGGGCACCAGACCTGTACAGCTGCCCTATTACCCGCCTGCCAGTCTTCTGACTGGGGGAGGAGGGCACCAGACCTGTACAACTGCCCTATTACCCGCCTGCCAGCCTTCTGACTGGGGGTGGAGGGCACCAGACCTGTACAGCTGCCCTATTACCCGCCTGCCAGTCTTCTGACTGGGGGTGGAGGGCAGCAGACCTGTACAGCTGCCCTATTACCTGCCTGCCAGCCTTCTGACTGGGGGTAGAGGGCACCAGACCTGTACAACTGCCCTATTACCCGCCTGCCAGCCTTCTGACTGGGGGTGGAGGGCACCAGACCTGTACAGCTGCCCTATTACCCGCCTGCCAGTCTTCTGACTGGGGGTGGAGGGCACCAGACCTGTACAGCTGCCCTATTACCTGCCTGCCAGCCTTCTGACTGGGGGTAGAGGGCACCAGACCTGTACAGCTGCCCTATTACCCGCCTGCCAGCTCTCTGACTGGGGGAGGAGGGCACCAGACCAGTACAGCTGCCCTATTACCCGCCTGCCAGCCTTCTGACTGGGGGTAGAGGGCACCAGACCTGTACAGCTGCCCTATTACCCGCCTGCCAGCTCTCTGACTGGGGGAGGAGGGCACCAGACCTGTACAGCTGCCCTATTACCCACCTGCCAGCTCTCTGACTGGGGGAGGAGGGCACCAGACCTTTACAGCTGCCCTATTACCCGCCTGCCAGCTCTCTGACTGGGGGAGGAGGGCACCAGACCTGTACAGCTGCCCTATTACCCGCCTGCCAGCTCTCTGACTGGGGGAGGAGGGCACCAGACCTGTACAGCTGCCCTATTACCCGCCTGCCAGCTCTCTGACTGGGGGAGGAGGGTACCAGACCTGTACAGCTGCCCTATTACCCGCCTGCCAGCCTTCTGACTGGGGGTAGAGGGCACCAGACCTGTACAGCTGCCCTATTACCCGCCTGCCAGCTCTCTGACTGGGGGAGGAGGGCACCAGACCAGTACAGCTGCCCTATTACCCGCCTGCCAGCTCTCTGACTGGGAGAGGAGGGCACCAGACCTGTACAGCTGCCCTATTCCCCACCTGCCAGCCTTCTGACTGGGGGAGGAGGGCACCAGACCTGTACAGCTGCCCTATTACCCACCTGCCAGCTCTCTGACTGGGGGAGGAGGGCACCAGACCTTTACAGCTGCCCTATTACCCGCCTGCCAGCTCTCTGACTGGGGGAGGAGGGCACCAGACCTGTACAGCTGCCCTATTCCCCACCTGCCAGCCTTCTGACTGGGGGAGGAGGGCACCAGACCTGTACAGCTGCCCTATTACCCACCTGCCAGCTCTCTGACTGGGGGAGGAGGGCACCAGACCTTTACAGCTGCCCTATTCCCCACCTGCCAGCCTTCTGACTGGGGGAGGAGGGCACCAGACCTGTACAGCTGCCCTATTACCCACCTGCCAGCTCTCTGACTGGGGGAGGAGGGCACCAGACCTGTACAGCTGCCCTATTCCCCACCTGCCAGCCTTCTGACTGGGGGAGGAGGGCACCAGACCTGTACAGCTGCCCTATTACCCACCTGCCAGCTCTCTGACTGGGGGAGGAGGGCACCAGACCTTTACAGCTGCCCTATTACCCGCCTGCCAGCTCTCTGACTGGGGGAGGAGGGCACCAGACCTGTACAGCTGCCCTATTACCCGCCTGCCAGCTCTCTGACTGGGGGAGGAGGGCACCAGACCTGTACAGCTGCCCTATTACCCGCCTGCCAGCTCTCTGACTGGGGGAGGAGGGTACCAGACCTGTACAGCTGCCCTATTACCCGCCTGCCAGCCTTCTGACTGGGGGTAGAGGGCACCAGACCTGTACAGCTGCCCTATTACCCGCCTGCCAGCTCTCTGACTGGGGGAGGAGGGCACCAGACCAGTACAGCTGCCCTATTACCCGCCTGCCAGCCTTCTGACTGGGGGTAGAGGGCACCAGACCTGTACAGCTGCCCTATTACCCGCCTGCCAGCTCTCTGACTGGGGGAGGAGGGCACCAGACCAGTACAGCTGCCCTATTACCCACCTGCCAGCTCTCTGACTGGGAGAGGAGGGCACCAGACCTGTACAGCTGCCCTATTACCCGCCTGCCAGCTCTCTGACTGGGGGAGGAGGGCACCAGACCTGTACAGCTGCCCTATTACCCGCCTGCCAGCCATCTGACTTGGGGGTGGAGGGCACCAGACCTGTACAGCTGCCCTATTACCCACCTGCCAGCTCTCTGACTGGGGGAGGAGGGCACCAGACCTGTACAGCTGCCCTATTACCCGCCTGCCAGCCTTCTGACTGGGGGTAGAGGGCACCAGACCTGTACAGCTGCCCTATTACCCGCCTGCCAGTCTTCTGACTGGGGGAGGAGGGCACCAGACCTGTACAACTGCCCTATTACCCGCCTGCCAGCCTTCTGACTGGGGGTGGAGGGCACCAGACCTGTACAGCTGCCCTATTACCCGCCTGCCAGTCTTCTGACTGGGGGTGGAGGGCAGCAGACCTGTACAGCTGCCCTATTACCTGCCTGCCAGCCTTCTGACTGGGGGTAGAGGGCACCAGACCTGTACAACTGCCCTATTACCCGCCTGCCAGCCTTCTGACTGGGGGTGGAGGGCACCAGACCTGTACAGCTGCCCTATTACCCGCCTGCCAGTCTTCTGACTGGGGGTGGAGGGCACCAGACCTGTACAGCTGCCCTATTACCTGCCTGCCAGCCTTCTGACTGGGGGTAGAGGGCACCAGACCTGTACAGCTGCCCTATTACCCGCCTGCCAGTCTTCTGACTGGGGGTGGAGGGCACCAGACCTGTACAGCTGCCCTATTACCCGCCTGCCAGCTCTCTGACTGGGGGAGGAGGGCACCAGACATGTACAGCTGCCCTATTACCCACCTGCCAGCTCTCTGACTGGGGAAGGAGGGCACCAGACCTGTACAGCTGCCCTATTACCCGCCTGCCAGCTCTCTGACTGGGGGAGGAGGGCACCAGACATGTACAGCTGCCCTATTACCCACCTGCCAGCTCTCTGACTGGGGAAGGAGGGCACCAGACCTGTACAGCTGCCCTATTACCCGCCTGCCAGCCTTCTGACTGGGGGTAGAGGGCACCAGACCTGTACAACTGCCCTATTACCCGCCTGCCAGCCTTCTGACTGGGGGTGGAGGGCACCAGACCTGTACAGCTGCCCTATTACCCACCTGCCACCTCTCTGACTGGGGGAGGAGGGCACCAGACCTGTACAGCTGCCCTATCACCTGCCACCAGCTCTCTGACGGGGGAGGAGGGCACCAGACCTGTAGAGCTGCCCTATTACCCACCTGCCAGCACTCTGACTGGGGAGGAGGGCACCAGACCTGTACAGCTGCCCTATTACCCGCCTGCCAGCCATCTGACTTGGGGGTGGAGGGCACCAGACCTGTACAGCTGCCCTATTACCCACCTGCCAGCTCTCTGACTGGGGGAGGAGGGCACCAGACCTGTACAGCTGCCCTATTACCCGCCTGCCAGCCTTCTGACTGGGGGTAGAGGGCACCAGACCTGTACAGCTGCCCTATTACCTGCCTGCCAGCCTTCTGTCTGGGGGTAGAGGGCACCAGACCTGTACAACTGCCCTATTACCCGCCTGCCAGCCTTCTGACTGGGGGTGGAGGGCACCAGACCTGTACAGCTGCCCTATTACCTGCCTGCCAGCTCTCTGACTGGGGGAGGAGGGCACCAGACCTGTACAGCTGCCCTATTACCCGCCTGCCAGCCTTCTGACTGGGGGTAGAGGGCACCAGACCTGTACAGCTGCCCTATTACCCGCCTGCCAGTCTTCTGACTGGGGGTGGAGGGCACCAGACCTGTACAGCTGCCCTATTACCCGCCTGCCAGTCTTCTGACTGGGGGTGGAGGGCACCAGACCTGTACAGCTGCCCTATTACCCGCCTGCCAGTCTTCTGACTGGGGGAGGAGGGCACCAGACCTGTACAGCTGCCCTATTACCTGCCTGCCAGCCTTCTGACTGGGGGTAGAGGGCACCAGACCTGTACAGCTGCCCTATTACCCGCCTGCCAGCCTTCTGACTGGGGGTGGAGGGCACCAGACCTGTACAGCTGCCCTATTACCCGCCTGCCAGTCTTCTGACTGGGGGTGGAAGGCACCAGACCTGTACAGCTGCCCTATTACCTGCCTGCCAGCCTTCTGACTGGGGGTAGAGGGCACCAGACCTGTACAACTGCCCTATTACCCACCTGCCAGCTCTCTGACTGGGGGAGGAGGGCACCAGACCTGTACAGCTGCCCTATTACCCGCCTGCCAGTCTTCTGACTGGGGGTGGAGGGCACCAGACCTGTACAGCTGCCCTATTACCCGCCTGCCAGCTCTCTGACTGGGGGAGGAGGGCACCAGACCTGTACAGCTGCCCTATTACCCGCCTGCCAGCTCTCTGACTGGGGGAGGAGGGCACCAGACATGTACAGCTGCCCTATTACCCACCTGCCAGCTCTCTGACTGGGGAAGGAGGGCACCAGACCTGTACAGCTGCCCTATTACCCGCCTGCCAGCCTTCTGACTGGGGGTAGAGGGCACCAGACCTGTACAACTGCCCTATTACCCGCCTGCCAGCCTTCTGACTGGGGGTGGAGGGCACCAGACCTGTACAGCTGCCCTATTACCCGCCTGCCAGCCTTCTGACTGGGGGTAGAGGGCACCAGACCTGTACAACTGCCCTATTACCCGCCTGCCAGCCTTCTGACTGGGGGTAGAGGGCACCAGACCTGTACAACTGCCCTATTACCCGCCTGCCAGCCTTCTGACTGGGGGAGGAGGGCACCAGACCTGTACAGCTGCCCTATTACCCGCCTGCCAGCTCTCTGACTGGGGAGGAGGGCACCAAACCAGTACAGCTGCCCTATTACCCGTCTGCCAGCTCTCTGACGGGGGAGGAGGGCACCAGACCTGTACAGCTGCCCTATTACCTGCCTGCCAGCTCTCTGACGGGGGAGGAGGGCACCAGACCCGTAGAGCTGCCCTATTACCCGCCTGCCAGCTCTCTGACGGGGGAGGAGGGCACCAGACCAGTACAGCTGCCCTATTACCCGCCTGCCAGCCTTCTGACGGGGGAGGAGGGCACCAGACCAGTACAGCTGCCCTATTACCCACCTGCCAGCTCTCTGACGGGGGAGGAGGGCACCAGACCAGTACAGCTGCCATATTACCTGCCTGCCAGCTCTCTGACTGGGGAGGAGGGCACCAGATCAGTACAGGTGCCCTGTTACCCGCCTGCCAGCTCTCTGACGGGGGAGGAAGGCACCAGACCCGTAGAGCTGCCCTATTACCCCCCTGCCAGCTCTCTAACTGGGGAGGAGGGCACCAGACCAGCTCTCTGACTGGGGAGGAGGTAATAGGGCAGCCAATGCAGCTGCCCTATTACCCGCCTGCCAGCTCTCTGACAGGGGAGGAGGGCACCAGACCCGTAGAGCTGCCCTATTACCTGTCTGCCAGCTCTCTGACGGGGGAGGAGGTAATAGGGCAAGCAAAAAAGCTGCCCTATTACCCGCCTGCCAGCTCCGTGACGGGGGAGGAGGGCACCAGACCCATAGAGCTGCCCTATTACCCGCCTGCCAGCTCTCTGACTGGGGAGGAGGGCACCCGACCAGTGCAGCTGCCCTATCACCCACCTGCCAGCTCTCTGACTGGGGGAGGAGGGCACTAGACCAGTACAACTGCCCTATTACCCGCTTGCCAGTTCTCTGATGGGGGAGGAGGGCACCAGACCAGTACAGCTGCCCTATTACCCGCCTGCCAGCTCTCTGACTGGGGGAGGAGGGCACCAGACCTGTACAGCTGCCCTATTACCCGCCTGCCAGCTCTATGACTGGGGGAGGAGGGCACCAGACCTGTACAGCTGCCCTATTACCCGCCTGCCAGCTCTCTGACTGGGGGAGGAGGGCACCAGACCAGTACAGCTGCCCTATTACCCGCCTGCCAGCCTTCTCACTGGGGGAGGAGGGCACCAGACCTGTACAGCTGCCCTATTACCCGCCTGCCAGCTCTCTGACTGGGGGAGGAGGGCACCAGACCCGTAGAGCTGCCCTATTACCCGCCTGCCAGCTCTCTGACTGGGGAGGAGGGCACCAGACCAGCTCTCTGACGGGGGAGGAGGGCACCAGACCAGCTCTCTGACGGGGGAGGAGGGCACCAGACCCGTAGAGCTGCCCTATTACCCGCCTGCCAGCTCTCTGACTGCGGAGGAGGGCACCAGACCAGTACAGCTGCCCTATTACCCGCCTGCCAGCTCTCTGACTGCGGAGGAGGGCACCAGACCAGTACAGCTGCCCTATTACCCGCCTGCCAGCCTTCTCACTGGGGGAGGAGGGCACCAGACCTGTACAGCTGCCCTATTACCCGCCTGCCAGCTCTCTGACTGGGGAGGAGGTAAAAGGGCAGCCAATACAGCTGCCCTATTACCCGCCTGCCAGCCCTCTGACTGGGGAGGAGGGCACCAGACCCGTAGAGCTGCCCTATTACCCGCCTGCCAGCTCTCTGACTGGGGAGGAGGGCACCAGACCAGCTCTCTGACGGGGGAGGAGGGCACCAGACCCGTAGAGCTGCCCTATTACCCGCCTGCCAGCTCTCTGACTGCGGAGGAGGGCACCAGACCAGTACAGCTGCCCTATTACCCGCCTGCCAGCTCTCTGACTGGGGGAAGAGGGCACCAGACCAGTATAGCTGCCCTATTACCCGCCTGCCAGCTCTCTGACTGGGGAAGAGGTAATAGGGCAGCCAATACAGCTGCCCTATTACCCGCCTGCCAGCTCTCTGACGGGGGAGGAGGGCACCAGACCCGTAAAGCTGCCCTATTACCCGCCTGCCTGCTCTCTGACTGGGGAGGAGGGCACCAGACCAGTACAGCTGCCCTATCACCCACCTGCCAGCTCTCTGACGGGGGAGGAGGGCACCAGACCAGTACAGCTGCCCTATTACCCGCTTGCCAGTTCTCTGATGGGGGAGACGGGCACCAGACCAGTACAGCTGCCCTATTACCCGCTTGCCAGCTCTCTGACTGGGGAGGAGGGCACCAGACTAGTACAGCTGTCCTATTACCCACATGCCAGCCTTCTGACTGGGGGAGGAGGGCACCAGACCAGCACCGCTGCCCTATTACCCGCCTGCCAGCTCTCTGACTAGGGGAGGAGGGCCCCAGACCAGTACAGCTGCCCTATTACCCACCTGCCAGCTTTCTGACTGGGGAGGAGGGCCCCAGACCAGTACAGCTGCCCATATTACCTGCCTGCCAGCTCTCTGACTAGGGGAGGAGGGCCCCAGACCAGTACAGCTGCCCTATTACCCACCTGCCAGCCTTCTGACTGGGGAGGAGGGCACCAGACCTGTACAGCTGCCCTATTACCCACCTGCCAGCTTTCTGACTGGGGGAGGAGGGCACCAGACCCGTAGAGCTGCCCCATTACCCCCCTGCCAGATCTCTGACTGGGGAGAAGGGCACCAGACCAGCTCTCTGACTGAGGAGGAGGTAATAGGGCACCCAATGCAGCTGCCCTATTACCCGCCTGCCAGCTCTCTGACTGGGGGAAGAGGGCACCAGACCAGTACAGCTGCCATATTACCTGCCTGCCAGCTCTCTGACTGGGGAGGAGGGCACCAGACCAGTACAGCTGCCCTATTACCCGCCTGCCAGCTCTCTGACTGGGGGAAGAGGGCACCAGACCAGTATAGCTGCCCTATTACCCGCCTGCCAGCTCTCTGACTGGGGGTGGAGGGCACCAGACCAGTACAGCTGCCATATTACCTGCCTGCCAGCCTTCTGACTGGGGGAAGAGGGCACCAGACCAGTATAGCTGCCCTATTACCCGCCTGCCAGCTCTCTGACTGGGGGTGGAGGGCACCAGACCAGTACAGCTGCCATATTACCCGCCTGCCAGCTCTCTGACTGGGGAGGAGGGCACCAGACCAGTACAGCTGCCCTATTACCCACCTGCCAGCTCTCTGACTGGGGGTGGAGGGCACCAGACCAGTACAGCTGCCATATTACCTGCCTGCCAGCTCTCTGACTGGGGAGGAGGGCACCAGACCAGTACAGCTGCCCTATTACCCGCCTGCCAGCTCTCTGACTGGGGGAAGAGGGCACCAGACCAGTATAGCTGCCCTATTACCCGCCTGCCAGCTCTCTGACTGGGGGTGGAGGGCACCAGACCAGTACAGCTGCCATATTACCTGCCTGCCAGCTCTCTGACTGGGGAGGAGGGCACCAGACCAGTACAGCTGCCCTATTACCCGCCTGCCAGCTCTCTGACTGGGGGTGGAGGGCACCAGACCAGTACAGCTGCCCTATTACCCGCCTGCCAGCTCTCTGACTGGGGGAAGAGGGCACCAGACCAGTATAGCTGCCCTATTACCCGCCTGCCAGCTCTCTGACTGGGGGTGGAGGGCACCAGACCAGTACAGCTGCCATATTACCTGCCTGCCAGCTCTCTGACTGGGGGAGGAGGGCACCAGACCTGTACAGCTGCCCTATTACCCGCCTGCCAGCTCTCTGACTGGGGAGGAGGGCACCAGACCAGTACAGCTGCCCTATTACCCACCTGCCAGCTCTCTGACGGGGGAGGAGGGCACCAGACCAGTACAGCTACCCTGTCCTACAGCGAAGAAATCAGCAGCACGGGTAATAAGGGCACTTCAAACTTTCAGGGACTAAACCTGCCATTTATTTATTCGTGCTGTGATGGTGCCTCACTAAGGAATAATGTGCTACATACCTCCCAACTCTCCCTCATTTGGAGGGACTTTGAGGTGTAACATGCAGATCTGCATCAATAAATTATCCATTCGCCTATTTCAAGTGTTTATATAGTCGTAACTGTTAAACCCTATCTGCTATCCATCTATCAATCAATGAGGGGGGTGGCTTCATTTAACAATTGTCCCTCTTTCCCACCCTGAAATGCTGGAAGGTAGGATGTGCAGGCCAGCCATGGGTTAGGTCAGAAGGTGCCCTGTGCACAATTTCAGGATGGGACCCCCATATACATTCACCCGCCAAAGAAATAGGGACTGAATGTATGCAAAGAAAGATGGAAAGAGAGATGAAGATGATATCAAGAAAAAAGAAGGGAAAGAGATGGAGGCAACACTGAAAATAAAGAGAGAGACAGAAAAAAAGAAGGGGGGGAAACAACAAAGAGAAAGCAGGAGAAAATGTGGGAGCAGGAGCAAGGAAGTTGGCACTGGAAAAAGGAAAAAATGGGGTGATTTGAAAAGGAGAGGCAGGAGTGAATGTGAAATAGAGAGAAAGATGGAATGTAGAAAAATGTGGAAGAAAAGAGAGATAGATCCCTGAAATTCTGTAAAGAGAGAACGAACAAGAAAAACTGGGAAACAGAGAGATAAATGGAGGGAATGTGGAAAATAGAGGAGGAAGGAGGAAATGTGGAGAAGGGAGGAAGAGAGGACGAACAAGAAAAACTGGCAAAGAGAGGGAGGCTGATGGAACGTGGAAAAGAGAGATAGAGGCAACAAATTTGGTAAAGAGAGGAAGAAGGAGGTATTGTGGAAAAAATAAGGGAGAAAGAGGAGGAATGGAATGTAGAAAAGAGAGAAAGATGGAGGAAATGTGGAAAAGAGTGATTGTGAAAAAAAAAAATTAGAGGAAAAGCAAAGGGTATGTGGGCTCAGGTGTGCATCTTATGGGGTGGCATCCTGTGCATCTTATGGGATTCTGGATGGCCAGGAGCAGAGTATGTAAAGGAACACACTCAACTGCCATCAGTGACAAGTTATGCTACTAGGAGGAATATAAAACAGACTGCAAGGTTCCTTTATTGATACCTCACACAATCCTCACTGGCAGGGTGGGGCTGTGCATACCTACTCCTGCTGTACCCAAATTTCCCAACACCTACCTGCACCTTCCGCCTGTGCAGTGCTCCTCTCCTCCCTAAGGGCAGTAATACACTAAGGGCCTGATATAAGGAGTGCACCAAATTCTGCTTCATCTACTAATGGGCACTGCAAGAAATACATGACACTTATTTGGTTTTGACACCATTTTTACGCAAGCACACATCATGGGGGTATCACACTATGCTTGCAGAAAATACTTCAGGACATCACTTGCACAAAGATTTCATACTTCTGGCCCAAGTTACCATAGGTTACATATGCCTACGTGACAACCCTATTACCCCAGACCCATTAGCTGAATGCTGTTGAATAACCCAGGCAGCTGTGTCCAGAATGTTGTGTTGTGTGTTCGTGTTGTGGTGGCCATCTTGAAAGGGCTGCTACACTGCTGCCTGCCATGGATGTTATTTGCCTAGCAACCAGTCAATGGCTCTCTAAGAATGAAAGTGGGTGTGGATCACCCTGACAGGCAGGCAAATAGAACTCTTTAGACAGAGGTCAGTAATGACAACTAACTTGTAGTGTCAACGACAATTTTTCCTCGAAGTTGAAATGTTGACAATACACATCAAATAAAGGCGATCGTCCTTCATGGCAGCATATTGTGATAGACAAAACACAATCATTAGGGGCTTACTATCCCAACAACTAGACATGTGGCATTTTTTCATTTCTTCTTGAAGCGTTCAGAGTCTTTGACCTATTTCCTAGGTCTCACCCATGGCCCAGTGCCGTTCTCTTGGACAGGAAGCACAAAGTGGCTTCCCCCGCTCTGTGTGCGTTTACCTCTGCCCACTCACTTGAATTGGCAGACAGGATCGCTCACATAGCAGAGGATGCGACTTTGCGCTTTCTGCGCGTCAGGCAAACGGGCCCGGCAGAACAGTGCTGGACCACGGGTGAGGTAAGAGTTTCTAGGTAACCCCCCCCTTCATCCTCCGAATCTGGACTGCTTTAATTTCTAATGTTGTAAACACACTGCACAGTAAAGTGTAGGTTTCTTCATTTTCCCAGTTTACTGTGCTCAGGGCTGGCTCCTGCAAAATGCCCCCCAGGCCAAAATACACTCTGTGTCCTCAGTGGGGAGGGGGTATCGCTTGCTCACTGTTATTTCTACTAGATTCATATTTTGGGAGTAGGTTTTGTCCTGGAGGGGTGCTGCTTGCTCAATCTGCCAGATTATGTTTTGGGGGTGGGGGCATATTGGAGGCTGCATAGGTTGCCCTTTAACGGACCCCACCACCACCAAAACGCACTGACCACAAACTGGTAGGCTGTGCCTCCTTGCCCCCTGGACCAAACAAAACAGCGTCCTGTGGTCCTCATGTACCTATACCCAGAAGTTATGTTTTCTTTCCCCAGCCCACTGCCTCAAAACAGCCTGATTTTTTTTTTGTTACCAAAGCCTTTTCTCAATATCCACAACAACACAAACTGGATGCAGTATAATGATAAATGGTAGCCATATGCAAATTCATTCAGTTACAACTAAACTGTTACATAATGGCAGTTAGGTTGAAGTGCTCCCATATGCTGAGTTGTGTGTACTGTAACTGAATGTATCATCGCTGGAAAGTGTAGGGAGCAATATGGCTGACTACATCCAGTTAGTTTTGTTATGAATATATTGGGCAAAGGCATTAGTAAAAAAACCCAGGCCGTTTTGGGGCATGGGGCATAAAAGGTAATGACATAAACTTCCTTTCTTGGTATAGGATCACTCTAACCCCCCCCCCCCCCCCCCCCAAGTAAACAGGGCCCACCACAGATTTAGACTGACCCACAAAATGATCCAAACAAGCCTGGCTGCTATATGTTTAGGCACTAATCAAGCATACCGTCCTATGAATGAGTTTCTTTTCTATGCCAGGATAACAATGTGCCCTACAAATCACTGCATTCAGGGAAACAAGCACAGACACACATTTCGCATTACTGGCTGGGTCATCCAGGGTGCCGGGGGGGGGGGGGGGGGGGCGCACCAGCAAATGGAGTGAAACAACCAGGAGCTGCAGTGGTTTTAGAAACAAAAAACCCTTGTCAAAGAAGAAAACAGCATGGTGGCCAATGGCACCTCTAGGATGATGGCACCCTAGGCCAAGCGCCCCAATAGTCATGGTCCAGAACACTCACTGATACACTGCCTCTGTGTTACATTTGGAAAACAAGACAGGGTTGTCATTGGTATAGTGGGCATGACTAAATCGTGTGTAATGTTTTTGTGAGATTCCCCAGCTAGGATGGGATACCGCATATGCACTGCAGCCTTATGGGATGCCTAGGGAAGCATCCAGACCTAAATAAAGTATGATTTAGAGGTGGTAGGTACTCAGGGTTTGGCCAATGTTGGGGTCGGAGAAAAGATGGGCGCCAGTCACTTTCTTGTAAGGGTTTCCAAAGCTTTATGGCTGACAGTATTAGCAGGATTATAATCAGCAGCAAAAGTATTTGTCAGGAACCGCTTACCTGATCCCCGTTCCAGCGACGTCTCCAGGCGGCCAGCTGCAGCTGTCACTGTGCGGCGTCCGCGCCGAGCGGCGTCGGCTCGAGCAGCGTCGGCTCGAGCGGCGCCCAGCTCAGCCACGCCCCCCGCTTCCTCCTCCAGGAGACGTGCTCGCGCGCGGCCGCGAGCACGTGTCTGTTATGCCCTCCGGCGGCACTGTGCTGCGCGCACCCGCCGGAGGGTCAAGTAAAGGGTTAATGAATCCTAGGGGATTGAGGGCTTCGCCTTCTTCTGCTCTGCAGCCAATTACCCTTGGAATCCTATGTGCTCCAATCAGTACACTGCTTCCCTCAGACCTGTTCCTATAAAGGCAATTCCCTCTCAGTTGTGAATTGCCTGTGATAGCGCTCAGAACCCTGTGTTACCTACTCCTGTGAAGTCTTGCCTGTTGCCGATTTGATTGTACGACCATTCTCGATCCTGAATCCTTGTTGCCGACCTCTGCCTGAATTGACGCCTCTCGATCCTGAATCCTTGTTGCCGACCTTTGCCTGAACTGACGCTTCTAGATCCTGATCCCCAGTTGCTGACCTCTGCCTGAACCCCGACTACGTCTTGCCTGACCCCTGGTGCCGCTACGATCTCTGCCTTCCCGTTATCGACCTATTGCCTGTCTCTGGACTTCCGTCACTCACGCTCTTGCTATTGGTTCTCCAGTCCTCCCACATATAAGCTTACATCCTTTGAGCCATTAAGTCCTGGGGGCAACCGATCCCGGGTAGGCGTATCTTGCGTCCCGGCAAGCGGGGGCTCCTACAGGTGAAGCTGGCTGTGGAGATTGGGGGTTGTGAGCTTATTAAGAGGGCTGGAGTTACCCCGAGCGTGACATTAATGGCTCAAAGGATGTAAGCTTATATGTGGGAGGACTGGAGAACCAATAGCAAGAGCGTGAGTGACGGAAGTCCAGAGACAGGCAATAGGTCGATAACGGGAAGGCAGAGATCGTAGCGGCACCAGGGGTCAGGCAAGACGTAGTCGGGGTTCAGGCAGAGGTCAGCAACTGGGGATCAGGATCTAGAAGCGTCAGTTCAGGCAAAGGTCGGCAACAAGGATTCAGGATCGAGAGGCGTCAATTCAGGCAGAGGTCGGCAACAAGGATTCAGGATCGAGAATGGTTGTACAATCAAATCGGCAACAGGCTAGACTTCACAGGAGTAGGTAACACAGGGTTCTGAGCGCTATCACAGGCAATTCACAACTGAGAGGGAATTGCCTTTATAGGAACAGGTCTGAGGGAAGCAGTGTACTGATTGGAGCACATAGGATTCCAAGGGTAATTGGCTGCAGAGCAGAAGAGGGCGAAGCCCTCAATCCCCTAGGATTCATTAACCCTTTACTTGATCCTCCGGCGGGTGCGCGCAGCACAGTGCCGCCGGAGGGCATAACAGACACGTGCTCGCGGCCGCGCGCGAGCACGTCTCCTGGAGGAGGAAGCGGGGGGCGTGGCTGAGCTGGGCGCCGCTCGAGCCGACGCTGCTCGAGCCGACGCCGCTCGGCGCGGACGCCGCACAGTGACAGCTGCAGCTGGCCGCCTGGAGACGTCGCTGGAACGGGGATCAGGTAAGCGGTTCCTGACAGTATTGTTATCAGTACAGTTCCACAATGGTCACGCAGACTGCATGCAATACTAAAGTACTAAAGTAAAGAAAGTAAATCATTTCTGAGAAATACATTTGATCAACTACAGTGGAAAACTTAATTAACCCCTAAAAAGTTACAAGCAGTTTTGCTCCTGTGCCTCTGTTCAGGTTAACCGCTGTTCATTCTAACATTCCAAAAGATTCAGTATTTGGGTGCTCTATAAGTGTGTGACTCCAAAATATACCAGTTTGCCAGGAGGTGCATTCATGTTGCCCTTGCATCCCAAGAAGAGAGTGAGATAGCTTAGAGAAATCATTAGATGCACAGGTAGTGTGTGATTCCCACATGCCCATTATAAAGGTGACCTTCCCCAGGAGATGCCATGACTTATTTATTGTCTTATTACATTTGAGGATTGTTTTCTATTTGCTAAACACCACAGACTTTTCTTTTTTAAGAGGCACGGGATATGGGAGTTAGAAGACCCCACTATGGAATCTGCAGACAGCTGCCGAGGTGGGGCAATTATCAAGGATAGTATTGCGTGTTTTAGGCTGCTACTATTTCTGTTTACACTACTTTTTCCATACAGTCCCTAACAATGGCAGCATATGGCATCCCAAATTGGGATGCCCTGCTGCGCAGTGTTGCCTGGTAAGCCCGGGCTCCAGTCATCTGATACTTACCTCTTCTGCTTTCCAGCGACTACATGACTGCCTGGACCATTCTTATAATGATCACATGCTTGCCCAGTAAATCTAAATGAACGCAAAAGTGTTTCATTCACCTGTGAAATGGCAGAAGGGTTGAATATCGTTGGGCCCAGTATCAAGCTTATGGGTCTGCACTGCGCAGCATGGCATCCCACTTTAGAATGTCTTATGCTGCCAGTATTAGGGACTGTATAGAGCAGGAACAGTCTTTTCTGACTTCTTCTTAGAAAAATGTACAGTTCTAGTTTTCTGTGTTTTCATTATTTCTATAACCTTTCTACATATTAAGATGATTTGCATGGCTCCACCCACTGCAATGAGCGAGGGGTCATTCTTGGGTTGGGCGCTGTGTAAATACTTCCCGTTCTAGAAGTGCCTCTTTTTCTATAACCTTTGGCACCATCATTTGTTTGGACAAGAATATATTGTATTGGTCACATTGCATTCAAGTTTTCTGTTTGTTGGCAAAAACAAAAAAAATACCTTACATTTTATCTCCTGCTGCCTTTTGATCCAGGTCTTCAACACTTATCCGTTGAGGGGATCTTGTTGCTGAATCTATGCATAGCGCTTGCAGGGTATTTGAGTCTGGCCATGGTCTGCAAGAGCAGTGGCAGTGTGCCGCCAACTTCACGGTGTTTGACAATACCATGGTCCATTCACACCAAGGTGTGTGGTGCTGTTTGCATTGCTATTATGATTGCTCTTCAATAATTGAATTGCAATTGTCTGCCTCTAAATTGCTGCATGCAGGATTTTTATTGATCTCAACGCAGTTGCAGTTATATATGTGAATAGACCATAGACTTACTTGGGCAGCGATTGCAGATTATTACCGGGGAGGCCGATTCATTAATAGCGCCAGGTAGCAACAGATGAGCGCCAGTAGCGTTATTTTCATAGCGCACACTAGTATTCGCTGTGCTTGGCCGTTGTTCGGCTGTTGACAGCGAGTCGGTGTGCGGTAATGTTGAATACGGGGTTAGGAGTCGCTGTTTGACAGGTTCCGCGCTGTATGGGAGCGCATGACAGCGAATGGCCATAGCGAACGGCTCCCAGCATATTCATTAACAAATCACGCTCCAAAAATTCTTGCGCTGTGAAATGCTTGTTTAAACCCCAGAGCGCTGGCGGCGATGGGTTAAAAGTAGTTTTTTAACCCCCAAACAACCATATTTTTGGAAAAAAAAAAAAACATGTTTTTCGAAACATTTTGTAATATGAATACATTAATATCAGACCTGTAATATCAATTCTGCACAATTTTTTTTTTTTTTTTAACCTTAAAAAAAATATCTAACATTGCAGAAGTGGTCACAGAATTTTTGACATTTAAAAAAAAAAAAACATTAATAGCAATTAATTAAGAATATTTAAAGATTGCTCCATTGAAATGCATTGGAGAGCGCCAGGTAGCGAGATGTCATACCTGTCGCTGTTCAAGGTTGCTCGCTGGCGCTGTGGGGTGAGGCTGGAATAATGATGAATGATTCGCTATCTGGCGCTCTGTCAGTCGCTAAGCAGGATTGGCTTGATAAATGTGTGATTGCGGAGGGGAGCCGGCGTTCTCGTGGCGGTGAGCGTCATTACCGTTCGCTCACCATTCGCTACCTGGCGCTATCCCTTGTTAAATAAGGTGAGGTGTGAAAAATGAGGTGTGTGTGTGGAGCCTGGGATACTGAAGGGGTGAGTGTTGAAGATCCAGACCCCACAGGACATGTTACAGGTGATCTGTCAGAGGTGAGTATCCTTTTTTTGCACAGCTTCACAGACATGTATGATTTTAGGTTTGTTAAAGCAGAACAAAACCTAGGAATTTGACTTTCACAGGCTTTGATCCTTGCCCCCGGGGCATCCCCAGTTAGGCTATGTGTGGGCTATCGGCCAATCAGAGCCATTTTCCATGTTTATCTGTAAACAACTCTGTTCAATGCAACAGAAGTAAAAAATGTTCAGACTTGGAACCCTGTAACATTTAGTTACACCACTGATTGTCTGCCTTTGTAAAAAATAACAATGCACATCATTTAGAAGATACATTTTTAAATTCTAGATATGTGAACTGATTGCTGCCTTATTATTGCCATTGCCTGGACTGTCCCTCTGTACTAAATCTGACCCCCTGAAAGGAGTCGGGAATTGGAAAATAAATATTCTGTCCATTCTGACTTGGTGAGCAGCACAGTAGAAAATCCACAGCTTTGGCATTAACAGAAAGACGTGAGCATGAGGCGGTTACTGATGGTAAATTGGCAGCAGCCCTGGGCTACAGTTAAAATACACATTGCTCCCCTCTAAGGTTAAGTTTTATACACAAGTAAAGCAGATTCATAAAGTGCATTATACACACAGTGTTCTTTAAGAAAAGGTATCAGATGTGGGTAGTTTTTTTTTTTCATCAAGAATGCTTATATATGCCCACAAGTAGGGATGAGCGAATCGATCCGGACGAACCCGGATTCGATCCGAATTTCAGGAAAAATTCGATTCGGATCGAATCCGAATTTCCCCGCGATTCGATCGCTCGAAGTTTTCCTTTAACATCCATTCATTTACATTACAGGCATTCTAAGATGGCGGACGGGACATGTCCAGACATCAACCCCGCGCCAGTGCAAGCTGGGACAGTCACATGCAGCCTATCAGCAGCCAGCAAGCCCGGTGACGTCACAGCGGTATTTAAGGCCGGCCATCTTGCTTTCCAGCCTCATTTCTCTATTGCATTCGTGAGAGACAGAACGCTGTGTAGCTGAGGGAGAGACAGACAGTTAGACAGGCAGGGACAGAAAGGGACAGGCTGGAGACAGGCAGGAGACAGACAGGAGACAGACAGAAAGTAAGCGAAAAACAGGGAAAGGAAGGGAAAATCGGAGGCTGTCAGTTTTTTTTTTTTTTTTCATCCAGCCTGATTTGTTAGCGTTTTCAGGCTGCTTATACTAACTAACTGTGCATATATACTGAACTGATCTTAAGTCTGCTGTGAGGCATCCCATTCTGTGACTACACCAGCCTCTATTTAATAGCATAATAACCATTTGCACTTATTCTCATAGAAATCAGGCCTGATAAAGACACTTTTGCTGTGCATGCTCTCTGGTTTTTGTGGCATCCCATTCTGTGACTACACCAGCCTCTATTTAATAGCATAATAACCATTTGCACTTATTCTCATAGAAATCAGGCCTGATAAAGACACTTTTGCTGTGCATGCTCTCTGGTTTTTGTGGCATCCCATTCTGTGACTACACCAGCCTCTATTTAATAGCATAATAACCATTTGCACTTATTCTCATAGAAATTAGGCCTGATAAAGACACTTTTGCTGTGCATGCTCTCTGGTTTTTGTGGCATCCCATTCTGTGACAACACCAGCCTCTATTTAATAGCATAATAACCATTTGCACTTATTCTCATAGAAATTAGGCCTGATAAAGACACTTTTGCTGTGCATGCTCTCTGGTTTTTGTGGCATCCCATTCTGTGACAACACCAGCCTCTATTTAATAGCATAATAACCATTTGCACTTATTCTCATAGAAATTAGGCCTGATAAAGACACTTTTGCTGTGCATGCTCTCTGGTTTTTGTGGCATCCCATTCTGTGACAACACCAGCCTCTATTTAATAGCATAATAACCATTTGCACTTATTCTCATAGAAATTAGGCCTGATAAAGACACTTTTGCTGTGCATGCTCTCTGGTTTTTGTGGCATCCCATTCTGTGACAACACCAGCCTCTATTTAATAGCATAATAACCATTTGCACTTATTCTCATAGAAATTAGGCCTGATAAAGACACTTTTGCTGTGCATGCTCTCTGTTTTTTGTGGCATCCCATTCTGTGACAACACCAGCCTCTATTTAATAGCATAATAACCATTTGCACTTATTCTCATAGAAATTAGGCCTGATAAAGACACTTTTGCTGTGCATGCTCTCTGGTTTTTGTGGCATCCCATTCTGTGACAACACCAGCCTCTATTTAATAGCATAATAACCATTTGCACTTATTCTCATAGAAATTAGGCCTGATAAAGACACTTTTGCTGTGCATGCTCTCTGGTTTTTGTGGCATCCCATTCTGTGACAACACCAGCCTCTATTTAATAGCATAATAACCATTTGCACTTATTCTCATAGAAATCAGGCCTGATAAAGACACTTTTGCTGTGCATGCTCTCTGGTTTTTGTGGCATCCCATTCTGTGACTACACCAGCCTCTATTTAATAGCATAATAACCATTTGCACTTATTCTCATAGAAATCAGGCCTGATAAAGACACTTTTGCTGTGCATGCTCTCTGGTTTTTGTGGCATCCCATTCTGTGACTACACCAGCCTCTATTTAATAGCATAATAACCATTTGCACTTATTCTCATAGAAATCAGGCCTGATAAAGACACTTTTGCTGTGCATGCTCTCTGGTTTTTGTGGCATCCCATTCTGTGACTACACCAGCCTCTATTTAATAGCATAATAACCATTTGCACTTATTCTCATAGAAATCAGGCCTGATAAAGACACTTTTGCTGTGCATGCTCTCTGGTTTTTGTGGCATCCCATTCTGTGACTACACCAGCCTCTATTTAATAGCATAATAACCATTTGCACTTATTCTCATAGAAATCAGGCCTGATAAAGACACTTTTGCTGTGCATGCTCTCTGGTTTTTGTGGCATCCCATTCTGTGACTACACCAGCCTCTATTTAATAGCATAATAACCATTTGCACTTATTCTCATAGAAATCAGGCCTGATAAAGACACTTTTGCTGTGCATGCTCTCTGGTTTTTGTGGCATCCCATTCTGTGACAACACCAGCCTCTATTTAATAGCATAATAACCATTTGCACTTATTCTCATAGAAATCAGGCCTGATAAAGACACTTTTGCTGTGCATGCTCTCTGGTTTTTGTGGCATCCCATTCTGTGACTACACCAGCCTCTATTTAATAGCATAATAACCATTTGCACTTATTCTCATAGAAATCAGGCCTGATAAAGACACTTTTGCTGTGCATGCTCTCTGGTTTTTGTGGCATCCCATTCTGTGACTACACCAGCCTCTATTTAATAGCATAATAACCATTTGCACTTATTCTCATAGAAATTAGGCCTGATAAAGACACTTTTGCTGTGCATGCTCTCTGGTTTTTGTGGCATCCCATTCTGTGACAACACCAGCCTCTATTTAATAGCATAATAACCATTTGCACTTATTCTCATAGAAATTAGGCCTGATAAAGACACTTTTGCTGTGCATGCTCTCTGGTTTTTGTGGCATCCCATTCTGTGACAACACCAGCCTCTATTTAATAGCATAATAACCATTTGCACTTATTCTCATAGAAATCAGGCCTGATAAAGACACTTTTGCTGTGCATGCTCTCTGTTTTTTGTGGCATCCCATTCTGTGACAACACCAGCCTCTATTTAATAGCATAATAACCATTTGCACTTATTCTCATAGAAATCAGGCCTGATAAAGACACTTTTGCTGTGCATGCTTTCTGGTTTTTGTGGCATCCCATTCTGTGACAACACCAGCCTCTATTTAATAGCATAATAACCATTTGCACTTATTCTCATAGAAATCAGGCCTGATAAAGACACTTTTGCTGTGCATGCTCTCTGGTTTTTGTGGCAACCCATTCTGTGACTACACCAGCCTCTATTTAATAGCATAATAACCATTTGCACTTATTCTCATAGAAATCAGGCCTGATAAAGACACTTTTGCTGTGCATGCTCTCTGGTTTTTGTGGCATCCCATTCTGTGACTACACCAGCCTCTATTTAATAGCATAATAACCATTTGCACTTATTCTCATAGAAATCAGGCCTGATAAAGACACTTTTGCTGTGCATGCTCTCTGGTTTTTGTGGCATCCCATTCTGTGACTACACCAGCCTCTATTTAATAGCATAATAACCATTTGCACTTATTCTCATAGAAATTAGGCCTGATAAAGACACTTTTGCTGGGCATAGCACTACTGGACCCTGCAAGGGCATCCCATTCTGTGACTATAGCAGCCTCTGTTAAAGACCATATAACCATTTGCTCTTATTATATTTGAAATTAGCCTGATAAAGACACTTTTGCTGGGCATAGCACTACTGGACCCTGCAAGGGCATCCCATTCTGTGACTATAGCAGCCTCTGTTAAAGACCATATAACCATTTGCTTTTATTATATTTGAAATTAGCCTGATAAAGACACTTTTGCTGGGCATAGCACTACTGGACCCTGCAAGGGCATCCCATTCTGTGACTATAGCAGCCTCTGTTAAAGACCATATAACCATTTGCTCTTATTATATTTGAAATTAGCCTGATAAAGACACTTTTGCTGGGCATAGCACTACTGGATCTTTTTTTGGGGCATCCCATTCTGTGACTACAGCAGCCTCTGTTTAAGACCATATAACCATTTGCTCTTATTATATTTGAAATTAGGCCTGATAAAGACACTTTTGCTGGGCATAGCACTACTGGATCTTTTTTGGGGGCATCCCATTCTGTGACTACAGCAGCCTCTGTTTAAGACCATATAACCATTTGCACTTATTATAATTGAAATTAGCCCTGATAAAGACACTTTTGCTGGGCATAGGCTTACTGCTGCCTGCCAGGTGCACTTCTGTTGAGGCATCCCATTCTGTAACATAGCATACCCCTCTTTATTTACACTAAGCAGCTCTCTTATTTACACTAAGCAGGCCTGTTGGAGGCTGAGTGTTACTGCTCACTTTTGGTGTGCATTATATTCTGTTTCATATAGACCCACCGCTGCCCGGGGTTTTTTTAAATATCACCTACTACCACGCCAGTTAGACTATGTCGGGCAGACAAGTGCCTGGAAGTGAAAAGAGGAGTGGCAGAGGCCAAGATTCCGCAGGCAGAGCTCGCATCAGACTGGGGGCCAGTAGCAGCAGGAGTCACGCTGAGAGACCTAATCTGCCAGTATCTGCTAGCGGTCGGGTCTCCACCAGTAACGCATCTGCCGTGGTAGATTGGCTGACGCGCTCATCAACAACATCATCACAACTTACATCTGAGACCCCCAGTCTAGGGTCGGTAGGTTCCTCTGACACAACCCTGAGTTGGCATGCCCCGAGAGCAGTCCCTGTCCTCCCATTGCCTCTGTCCTACGCCGCTCCCTCCCCCAGCGACGTATCCTATGCTTTGGGTTCAGCTCCACTCTTTAGTGAGGAGGACGATCAGATACAGGAGGACAGTCAGCAGCTACTGCCCAGCCAAGAAATGGAGGTGGCTTCTTTAGCTAGGCAGACAAATAGTGATGTGGACAGTGTCGTGGGTGCTGCGAGCGTTCCAGCTCCTGCGCCAGACACTGTTGACGAATCCACGAACATCAGTGACGTACAGCCACAACTCGGTGATGATGATGATGACGATGAAGCCGATCGCACTTGGGAGCCGGGTGAGGAAGGGGCTTCATCGTCATCATCAGGAGAAGAGGGGCGCAGGTTGCCCCGGAGTCAGCAGCTGAGGCAGCAAGGTGGTAGCAGTCAGCATGGGGGCACAATTCCAAAGGCTGGAGCCGGCCGGGGCCGGGGTCGGGGTAGAGCACCTGCTGTGCGGCAGTCTACCTTATCAGGAGGTAGTGGAGCAGGGGTTCCTGGAGTTGGCAACAGCAGCAGTGAATCAGTGAGGCCAGGGGGTGGGAAAAGTAGCTACTCGGCAGTGTGGCAGTTTTTCCTGAGGCATCCGCAGGAGGGTAACATGGCCACATGCAAGATATGTAGGCAAAAGGTGAAGCGTGGCCAGGGTCCAAATGTTGGCACCACGGCCCTGCGTCAACATATGATGCGTCACCATAAAACGACCTGGGAGAACCGAGGCTCCCAAGGGGTGGTCCAGTCTGCTTCCTCACCAAGTGAGCTCCCAATTTCTGCCAGCCAAGGCTCCAGCACCTCAGCCGAAGGCAGCTGTGCGTCATACCCATCCTCTGTCGCTCCTGCTCCTCCTCCTCCAAGTCATGCATCCCGCCAGCAATCCATCAGCGAAGCCATGTCCAAGAGACAGCAGTATGCGCCCACTCATCCTACGGCGCAGAAGCTGAATGTGCTCCTGTCCAAGTTGCTGGTGCTGCAGTCGCTCCCTTTTCAGGTGGTGGAATCTGCACCTTTCAGAGAACTGATGGCTTGTGCCGAGCCGAGGTGGAGAGTCCCAAGCCGTCATTTCTTTGCCAAGAAGGCAGTACCAGCGCTGCACACTTTTGTTGAACAGAAGGTGGGCCAGTCCTTGAGCCTGTCGGTGTGTAGCAAAATACATGGCAGCGCCGACATCTGGAGCTGTAACTACGGTCAGGGGCAGTACATGTCGTTTACGGCCCACTGGGTGAATGTGGTCCCTTTGCAGCAGCAGCAGCAACTTGGACAGGTCACGCCGCTTCGGCCTCCGCGCTCTCTGCCCATTGGGCCTGTGACACCGTGCGACTCGGCCTCCTCATCCTCCGCCATCTCCTCACCCTCCACTGTAGGCTCAAGTCTCAGTGCCCCTCCAGTCTACCATGTGTGCAGGGCACGGAGGTGTCACGCAGTGCTTCACATGGTTTGTCTTGGCGAACGGAGTCACACAGGGGAGGAACTGCTTAAATGTATTCATCAGGAAATCCAAACATGGCTTACTCCGAGAAAACTTAAAATGGGAATCATGGTTACCGACAATGGGAAGAACATTTTGTCTGCGCTGCGCCAAGGAAGCCTGACCCATGCCCCCTGCATGGCTCACGTCTTCAATCTGGTTGTCAAGCGGTTTCTGAAGTGTTCCCCCCATCTGCAAGACATCCTAACAACTTCAAGGAAACTTTGCATGCACTTCAGCCACTCCTACACCGCCAAACACACCCTTCTTGAGCTACAGCGTCAGAATGGTATCCCCCAACATAGTCTGATTTGCGATGTTTCCACCCGTTGGAATTCCACCCTTCACATGTTGGACCGATTATATGAACAGAGAAAAGCCATCACGGATTTCCTGATGATCCAAGCAGATAGGGGGACTCCCCTGTGTAACTTCAATGTCAACCAGTGGCAGCTCATACGTGACACCTGCCGTTTGCTCAGGCCCTTTGAGGATGCCACTTTATTTGTCAGTCGGCAGGATTACGGGATGAACGACGTGATTCCACTGCTTCATGTACTACAGCACATGTTGTAAACCATGGCTGGTCAGGGCACTGGAGACATGGCGTTTACATCTTACGGCCACATGAACCCCGCTGGAGCTGAACTGGAGGAGGAGGAAGAGGAGGAGTTGCCCAGCGAAACACAGTTTAGGCTTGGCGAAATGGCTGGTTTATCTAGTCAGCGGACAGGAGAGGAGGAGCAGGAGCAGCCAGAGGTTTTTGAGGAAGGCGAGACAGAGGACCCGGGCACACCGTGGCAGTATGCAGTGGAGATGGAGACAGGTAGTCCATCCGAGTCACTTGCGCAAATGGCACGAAGCATGCTCACGTGCTTGCGTAGTGACCCCAGAATTATTTCCATCTGTCGGCGGGATGACTTCTGGCTGTCCACCTTATTGGACCCTCGCTTCCGGCACAAAATGGGGGCATTTTTTAAACCCACCGAGAGGGAGGACAAACTCAACTACTACAAAGACATTCTACGTAGGCAGTTGGCCGATGCCTATCTGCGCCATGGTCCATACTCTCGCAGGTCTGACTCGAGGGGACCTCTGCGCTCACCTTCCACTGCCATGGCCGCTGGGGGGGTTGGCAGCAGCAGAAGCTCCATCAGCAGCAGCAGCCTCAGTCTTCAGTCGCTAATGAGTAGCTTTCTACACCCGCATAGTGAGGCTACTCATGAGCAGCAGGAAGACCTGGAGCAGGACCTCAACCAGCAGGTCATGTCATACTTTGACATGACCATGCCAACACACCTTGAGGATCCGCTGGACTTCTGGGCAGCCAAACTTGATTTGTGGCCGCAACTAGCAGAGTTTGCCCTGGAAAAGCTGTCCTGCCCGGCAAGTAGCGTGCCATCTGAGCGGGTGTTTAGTGCGGCGGGGGCCATAGTTACGGCGAGGAGAACTTGTCTGTCAACTAAAAATGTGGAGAGACTCACCTTTGTCAAAATGAATCAGGGATGGATCAGCCAGGATTTCCACCCACCAATGCCTGATGCATGCGACTAGATTCAGCATGGTGCCACCTTTTACACTTTCCAAATGGTGCAAAACATATTTATGTCTTTAGGCCATTTTTTGGGCTCCTGCTGCTGCCAACTTCTGCCAACTCCAGGGTGTGATTCATCCAATTTTTGGGCTCCTGAAGCCAACCCCAGGGTCTCTTTAAAGTAATATTTGGGCTCCTGCTGCTGCTACTGCCAACTTCTGCCAACTCCAGGGTGTGATTCATCCAATTTTTGGGCTCCTGAAGCCAACCCCAGTGTCTCTTTAAAGTAATATTTGGGCTCCTGCTGCTGCTGCTGCTGCCAACTCCAGGGTGTGATTCATCCAATTTTTGGGCTCCTGAAGCCAACCCCAGGGTCTCTTTAAAGTAATATTTGGGCTCCTGTTGCTGCTGCTGCCAACTCCTGCCAACTCCAGGGTGTGATTCATCCAATTTTTGGGCTCCTGAAGCCAACCCCAGGGTCTGTTTAAAGTAATATTTGGGCTCCTGCTGCTGCTGCTGTCAACTCCTGCCAACTCCAGGGTGTGATTCATCCAATTTTTGGGCTCCTGAAGCCAACCCCAGTGTCTCTTTAAAGTAATATTTGGGCTCCTGCTGCTGCTGCTGCCAACTCCTGCCAACTCCAGGGTGTGATTCATCCAATTTTTGGGCTCCTGAAGCCAACCCCAGGGTCTGTTTAAAGTAATATTTGGGCTCCTGCTGCTGCTGCTGTCAACTCCTGCCAACTCCAGGGTGTGATTCATCCAATTTTTGGGCTCCTGAAGCCAACCCCAGGGTCTCTTTAAAGTAATATTTGGGCTCCTGCTGCTGCTGCTGCCAACTTCTGCCAACTCCAGGGTGTGATTCATCCAATTTTTGGGCTCCTGAAGCCAACTCCAGTGTCTCTTTAAAGTAATATTTGGGCTCCTGTTGCTGCTGCTGCCAACTCCTGCCAACTCCAGGGTGTGATTCATCCAATTTTTGGGCTCCTGAAGCCAACCCCAGGGTCTGTTTAAAGTAATATTTGGGCTCCTGCTGCTGCTGCTGTCAACTCCTGCCAACTCCAGGGTGTGATTCATCCAATTTTTGGGCTCCTGAAGCCAACCCCAGGGTCTCTTTAAAGTAATATTTGGGCTCCTGTTGCTGCTGCTGCCAACTCCTGCCAACTCCAGGGTGTGATTCATCCAATTTTTGGGCTCCTGAAGCCAACCCCAGGGTCTGTTTAAAGTAATATTTGGGCTCCTGCTGCTGCTGCTGTCAACTCCTGCCAACTCCAGGGTGTGATTCATCCAATTTTTGGGCTCCTGAGGCCAACCCCAGGGTCTCTTTAAAGTAATATTTGGACTCCTGCTGCTGCTGCTGCCAACTTCTGCCAACTCCAGGGTGTGATTCATCCAATTTTTGGGCTCCTGAAGCCAACTCCAGTGTCTCTTTAAAGTAATATTTGGGCTCCTGTTGCTGCTGCTGCCAACTCCTGCCAACTCCAGGGTGTGATTCATCCAATTTTTGGGCTCCTGAAGCCAACCCCAGTGTCTCTTTAAAGTAATATTTGGGCTCCTGCTGCTGCTGCTGCCAACTCCAGGGTGTGAATCATCCAATTTTTGGGCTCCTGAAGCCAACTCCAGTGTCTCTTTAAAGTAATATTTGGGCTCCTGCTGCTGCTGCTGCCAACTTCTGCCAACTCCAGGGTGTGATTCATCCAATTTTTGGGCTCCTGAAGCCAACTCCAGTGTCTCTTTAAAGTAATATTTGGGCTCCTGTTGCTGCTGCTGCCAACTCCTGCCAACTCCAGGGTGTGATTCATCCAATTTTTGGGCTCCTGAAGCCAACCCCAGTGTCTCTTTAAAGTAATATTTGGGCTCCTGCTGCTGCTGCTGCCAACTCCAGGGTGTGATTCATCCAATTTTTGGGCTCCTGAAGCCAACCCCAGGGTCTGTTTAAAGTAATATTTGGGCTCCTGCTGCTGCTGCTGTCAACTCCTGCCAACTCCAGGGTGTGATTCATCCAATTTTTGGGCTCCTGAGGCCAACCCCAGGGTCTCTTTAAAGTAATATTTGGGCTCCTGCTGCTGCTGCTGCCAACTTCTGCCAACTCCAGGGTGTGATTCATCCAATTTTTGGGCTCCTGAAGCCAACTCCAGTGTCTCTTTAAAGTAATATTTGGGCTCCTGTTGCTGCTGCTGCCAACTCCTGCCAACTCCAGGGTGTGATTCATCCAATTTTTGGGCTCCTGAAGCCAACCCCAGGGTCTGTTTAAAGTAATATTTGGGCTCCTGCTGCTGCTGCTGTCAACTCCTGCCAACTCCAGGGTGTGATTCATCCAATTTTTGGGCTCCTGAAGCCAACCCCAGGGTCTCTTTAAAGTAATATTTGGGCTCCTGTTGCTGCTGCTGCCAACTCCTGCCAACTCCAGGGTGTGATTCATCCAATTTTTGGGCTCCTGAAGCCAACCCCAGGATCTCTTTAAAGTAATATTTGGGCTCCTGCTGCTGCTACTGCCAACTTCTGCCAACTCCAGGGTGTGATTCATCCAATTTTTGGGCTCCTGAAGCCAACCCCAGGGTCTCTTTAAAGTAATATTTGGGCTCCTGCTGCTGTCAACTCCTGCCAACTCCAGGGTGTGATTCATCCAATTTTTGGGCTCCTGAAGCCAACCCCAGGGTCTCTTTAAAGTAATGTTTGGGCTCCTGCTGCTGCTGCTGCCAACTCCAGGGTGTGATTCATCCAATTTTTGGGCTCCTGAAGCCAACCCCAGGGTCTCTTTAAAGTAATGTTTGGGCTCCTGTTGCTGCTGCTGCCAACTCCAGGGTGTGATTCATCCAATTTTGGGCTCCTGAAGCCAACCCCAGGGTCTCTTTAAAGTAATGTTTGGGCTCCTGTTGCTGCTGCTGCCAACTCCTGCCAAATCCAGGGTGTGATTCATCCAATTGTTGGGCTCCTGAAGCCAACCCCAGGGTCTCTTTAAAGTAATGTTTGGGCTCCTGTTGCTGCTGCTGCCAACTCCAGGGTGTGATTCATCCAATTTTTGGGCTCCTGAAGCCAACCCCAGTGTCTCTTTAAAGTAATATTTGGGCTCCTGCTGCTGCTGCTGCCAACTCCAGGGTGTGAATCATCCAATTTTTGGGCTCCTGAAGCCAACTCCAGTGTCTCTTTAAAGTAATATTTGGGCTCCTGCTGCTGCTGCTGCCAACTTCTGCCAACTCCAGGGTGTGATTCATCCAATTTTTGGGCTCCTGAGGCCAACCCCAGGGTCTGTTTAAAGTAATGTTTGGGCTCCTGCTGCTGCTGCTGCTGCCAACTCCAGGGTGTGAATCATCCAATTTTTGGGCTCCTGAAGCCAACCCCAGGGTCTCTTTAAAGTAATATTTGGGCTCCTGCTGCTGCTGCTGCCAACTTCTGCCAACTCCAGGGTGTGATTCATCCAATTTTTGGGCTCCTGAAGCCAACCCCAGGGTCTCTTTAAAGTAATGTTTGGGCTCCTGCTGCTGCTGCTGCCAACTCCAGGGTGTGATTCATCCAATTTTTGGGCTCCTGAAGCCAACCCCAGTGTCTCTTTAAAGTAATGTTTGGGCTCCTGCTGCTGCTGCCAACTCCAGGGCGTGATTCATCCAATTTTTGGGCTACTGAAGCCAACCCCAGTGTCTCTTTAAAGTAATGTTTTGGCTCCTGCTGCTGCTGCTGCCAACTCCAGGGTGTGATTCATCCAATTTTTGGGCTACTGAAGCCAACTCCAGTGTCTCTTTAAAGTAATATTTGGGCTCCTGCTGCTGCTGCTGCCAACTCCAGGGTGTGATTCATCCAATTTTTGGGCTCCTGAAGCCAACCCCAGTGTCTCTTTAAAGTAATATTTGGGCTCCTGCTGCTGCTGCTGCCAACTCCAGGGTGTGATTCATCCAATTTTTGGGCTCCTGAGGCCAACCCCAGGGTCTGTTTAAAGTAATGTTTGGGCTCCTGCTGCTGCTGCTGCCAACTCCAGGGTGTGATTCATCCAATTTTTGGGCTCCTGAAGCCAACTCCAGTGTCTCTTTAAAGTAATATTTGGGCTCCTGCTGCTGCTGCTGCTGTCAACTCCTGCCAACTCCAGGGTGTGATTCATCCAATTTTTGGGCTCCTGAAGCCAACCCCAGGGTCTCTTTAAAGTAATGTTTGGGCTCCTGCTGCTGCTGCTGCTGCCAACTCCAGGGTGTGATTCATCCAATTTTTGGGCTCCTGCTGCTGCCAACTCCAGTGTCTCTTTAAAGCAATGTTTGGGCTCCTGCCCCTCATAGTGATGCCACTTCAACTCTCTTGAATTCAATTGTGCCGCTCTGCGATTCTATTAGCGATGCCTCTGATCTGCATGTGATATTTCTTCAAAGTATTATTTAACTAACCCAGCACGCATCCTGTGCGTGTTACAGCAAGGCAGAATGGTTTACAACCCTATTGAGGCTCTAGGAGGCTCAGAAATAGCCGTTTTTAATAGCGATTCGTCGCGAATTTATTCGGGTCGAAACGATTTTTGTCGGAAAATTCGGCGAATCAGTCGAATCGAATTTTTCAAAAGTTCGCTCATCTCTACCCACAAGCTATAGCAGGAGACAAAAGGATTATGATCCCTTTGCCAGTAAGGAAACTATTTTCATTTTTAAATCATACATAGAAAATGAAACAAAAATTCAAGTACATGCCTTGGGAAAGTCGCTGTATAACTTGAGGCATCACCAATAGGAAGAGGGAGGATTTGATTCAGCTGTGTAGTCCAAGGCTACATACGTCAAGGCATCACCAGAGGGAGGTTATGACGTCACTGTATAGATGAAGGATGCATAGCTCAAGGCATTACCAATAGGAAGACAGAGTTGTGATGTTGCTGTATAGCTCAGGCTGCATACTTCAATGCATCACCAGTAAGAAGAGGGAGGTAGTGATGCCGCTGTATAAAACTCTGGTGAGAACTCACCTGGAACATAGTATTTAGACAAATTGAACTAGGCCAAATAGTGGACGGACAAAAACATTAATTCAGGAAAGACTAAAATTGCTTAATTTAAAATAGGGTGAAGAAGACAAAGGATTGAGACCCTTACATATGCAAAAGATTTAACCCTTTTATCTGCCATCCTACCTAGAGATTTTGTCACCACTGGTTGCCAAGCATTTTGCGCTATATATTTTCACTGTGATTTTTGCAGGACTTTTCAGGGATTACCAAGAAAATTATATATTGTTTTATTTCAATAGAATTTGAGCTTTAAATATCTTTTTTGTAATTTTTTCAGCGCTTTCTCAATATTTTTGGGTGAAGTACATGGAAAAGTTTTGTAGTTTTCTTAATGTTTTAATTGCTGGACTTGCTTTGTCGCCATCTGTTGCCAGACCATTTTTCACTATTTTGCGCTACACATTTTTTATTTCCAGGGTTTTCCCAAGAAAATTCTTTAACATTAAATGTTTTGTTTTGCATTTTGAAAGTGTATTCTCAATATTTTGGGGTGAAATGTGCAAAAAATATATATATATATTTTACAATTTCTTTGTAATTAAAAAAATGTACGTTTTTCAATAAAATCTTATTGCATGTAAAATCCCAATTTCTCCCAGTTACAACGGTACCACATATGTATTGGTAGACATGCTTTCCTGCACAGGAGACTCCCCCAACCTGAAACAGTGCTTTAGGAGATTTTCAGATAAAATACATATTTTCAGTTTTTTAAGAAAAAGAATAAGAAAACCAACCTTTACATTTAAAATACCCCCAACAAACGATATATTCTCTGGAAGTACACGCCTCAAGCTGTCTAGGCTTGTTGACATGGGTGCAGTTTTCTGGAAGTAATCTCTCAATGAATTCTTTAGTTGCACAGGGTTTCCTTAAAAAAAGAAAAAAGCTGATTCAAACCCACTTTTCCTAATAAAAAAGAATATGCAAACAAGAAAAAACAAATAAAATCTAAAAAAGCAAGGTACCCTGAACAAAACAATACCAACATGCATAGGTACTGTCAAGGGAAGGGTTGCCAAACACCCCAAAGCAAAGAATGCGCATAACGGTAATTTTACTTGAAAATTTCAGCTCTGCAGACGAAAGTGTGCACCTTGCAGTTTATCAACCAAAACAACCCTTTACATTTGGAATACCCCCCACAAACCATATATACCCTAAAAGTACACCCATTATGCTTTCTAGGCGTAGCCAGCTTGTTATAGTGGGTTATTCTTTCTGGAAGTAAAATTTATAAAAATGCAGAAAAAAAACACATTTTCCTAAAATATCAATATGCAAACAAGAAAAAACAAGTTAAATCCGAAAGCGCAAGGTCCCCCGAACAGAATCGTTTGAACTGCCAGCCTACATTTATCATCATTTTGTGTTATGTTTAACTGTATTTTTTGCAGGAGTTTCCTGGAAAACTATATATTTTTTAGTTTAGTTTTTAGTATTTAGTTTAGCCTTCGTTTTCACTGTTTCTTTAAATATTTTTTAGTACAAAAACTAAAGAAAACCATACTGCATGTGAAAGTCCCATTTCTTCTGATTACAACAGCAACCTGCTGTTCCTGCCCAGGAAACCCCCCAAACTGAAAAAAGAACTTTGTAACATTCACAAATAAAATACTACTATCCACACTATAAAGGGTTGAACCAAAAAATAGGTGTGGGTTAAAAACCCTTAAAAATCCCCCAAAAATGACATACCCAGCATAGACAGTCTGAGGACCAGCTATGGGGGTTTGTGGGACAGAGCGAAGGGGCCAGCTTCTGTGACACCGGGCTACAAGCCCGCATAGCCTCTGTGGCCCTGGGCTCCTTTGCTCCCCCCTTGGGGAGGCAGGCAATTGGGGGGCTGGGGGTTAATGTAAAGTCACCCACTAGCCGCATGTGACTTGCCAGCCCCCTAAGCCTTGTGAACTGGTTTAGGGGTCTTGTGGATCCCTTACCAGTTCACGGCTTAAATGTAAAGAAGACATTACTCACCTCTGATCCTCTGACAAACCTGTCCCATGAAGATCCAATGACAGGTGAAGGGAGGTTTGGGGATCACAGCCCCATGCCCCTCCGACCCTCTCCCTGCAGATCACCCAGCACAACTGAGCGTCTTCGGATGGGTGCGGGATGACATCACGGATTACATCATTTGCCCCATCCACAAAAGGTGGGGTTAGCGACGACAATGGTGGAATTGAAGACCAGTGAATGTCATTTTTTTTCTTTTTCCTAAATGTCAGCAGCTGTGGCCGCAGCAGGAGGGCTCTTTCGGGCCCCTCTCCTGAAGCCCGGGGGGGGGGGAATCAGATGACCCCAGGGTGAAGAGAAGACCCGGCTGGATTGATGGAGGGGTCAGGTGACCTTGGGGGAAAGCACTCTCACGTGCTTGGCACTTAAAGGCAGGAGAGGCAAGCATGTGAGTGTTACGTGCATGGCATTTATTTTTTTCAAGAAAACCATATTGCATGTAAAAACCGCATATCTGATTACAATGATAGCACATATGTATCAGTAAACACCTGTTCCTTCCCAGAAGACACCACATGATTTTAAAATAAAATACAAATAAAGTAAAATACAAAACTGCACTTAACAGTTAACCAGTGTTCTTTAAAATTCTAATAAAACAGTGTGGGGTCCCTGCTCTCCAGCAAAACCAGCCTGGGTACCAGGGCTGGTAGAACAGGGTATAGAGGTTCGAGCGGCCGCCCCTGACCCTAAAGGGTACCAGCCCACATATCCCACATGGGCACCAGGCACTTCTGCACCTACCTTTGGGAATGAAAGTAACTTGCTGGGGTGGTTGGCAAGTCTTGCCGGTTCCTTCTGCCCTTTGAACAGGACCACTTCACAAAGGATTAAATGTAAAAAACACACACACAAACACTTTCAAAGGTCATTAATATATATTTTTTACAACTTAAAGGAGCACTATCACAAAATTGTGTAATATTAAAAATACATATAAAAATGTTAGCTAATGAGAGAAGGAGTCATTTATACACCCGAACTGAATAAAACACCCACCAAGCTTGTGGTTTATTAATCCCGGGGTGACAGGTTTAGTGTATCAGGGGTGACAGAGCCTGTCACCCCGAATGCCCTTTTACTTTACCATTAAAAGAAAGAAAATCAAGCCTGACTTGATATTTCTTGATGCCGGGTATATAATTGACCCCTCCTCCCACCATCCAGAATATACAAAGGGCCAGCACACCGTTAGTAAAGCAAATAATCTTGTATTGTCAGGCATACAAGAAAATGAAGCCATATGAATACATCACAGCAGAATGCAATACATCAGCGCAGAGTAATCGAATAGCAAGCAATTATTTGCTTTACTAACGGTGTGCTGGCCCTTTGTATATTTTGGATTCAAAGCGGCGCCACCGTGGCCCTGGCACCCGGGACATCATAGGTAAGTGTGCACCCGCCCTCCTGGACTATTTGTGCCACCATCCAGCATATCTATATGGATTTTTATAATTGGGCCATTTTTCATAATAGTCCTCCTTTAACTTATCTACTTCCATCGCAGGGTGCTGTCCCATGATCCGCTTAAGACCCTGGCCGGATGATCAGAGCCCCTGGGGGATGAGGAGACCCCCAGCGAGGGAACCTGGACGGAGGTGAGTTTTTTTCTGGCTGTAAGCTGAGAAAAAGTTAGGCATGTAAAATATTGAGGGCTGGTAGTTAACGAATGAAGAATCAGCCTCGTAGGCTTTATATGCTTGGTGATTAAAGGGATAAATACGATTCAGGAGGGAAGTGTTTTAGGACTAAACTAAATGATAGACAAGGAGACACAGTAGGACACTAGTTGGAAGTGAGATATATTATTTTGCTGTAGATGCTTGGAACAAACAGCTGAATCTAGAATGAGAATAAATCCACCCTAAAATAAAGATAATAGTAACATAAGGGCAGATTAGATGGACCATGTAGTCCATGATTTCCATCAGCCTTCGATGTTTCTATGTTACTTTTCCGTGACTCTCTGTTATGAAGAGCAGAGCGACATGTTTTGTTTTTTTTATTATATAAAATTCTTTCTTAATTGCCTGGGCCATGTTACTGTACTTAGGTTACACTTTCTTGCTAGCTCCACTCTGTGGCATAGTGGAAGACACAGACAGAAGATAAATTCCACATCAGCAGTAAAGCATTCCACTTTATACCTCTAAAGCAAGACACTTTATACCTCTAGCTTCAGA
This sequence comes from Gastrophryne carolinensis, assembly GCA_027917425.1. Taxonomy (NCBI): domain Eukaryota; kingdom Metazoa; phylum Chordata; class Amphibia; order Anura; family Microhylidae; genus Gastrophryne; species Gastrophryne carolinensis. The sequence goes on from CM051237.1 coordinate 202,407,944, forward strand.
GCAGGGCTCCGCTAGGCTTGCTCACTCCCTTTGCCAGACTCTTCCAGAATCAACAACCTGAGATATCTAAGGCTGCCACAGATCTCCCTCCCTCAGCTCCCTTCCAGATGCCTGCTGTCTTTCTGCTACTGGATTCCAAACTCCTCTCTAACATTACATCTTCCCCTCAGATGGATCAAACCTTTATAACTAATCTAGATTTTTGTCCATGTGTTTACCTACTGTGTAGGAATACACTTGGCATGTCCTTAATAGCTCTTGGTTTTAAAATCAAAGCCTAAATGACACAGATATGACTCGTGCCTTTATGCCTGTGAATCAAATAGGAGTGGCCTTGGCAATGTGGTTCAGCCAGCAGCCACAACCACACCACCTACACCACAACCTCATTCATAACTAATATTTGTATGTTTGTTTGACTGCTTTCAGGGATTGCTGATCACACAGCTAGCAAGATGTGTGAGTTTGCTGACAGGAAATGAGTTTAGGTTAAAATGTGCAGGAAAACAGGATTCTCTGACTGGTCAGGAGAACGTCATAGTCCATAGCGTGGAGACAGTGGTGGACTGGGGCCTAAAAATTGCCCTGGATTTTACCAGCTCCTGGCTGGCCCAAGACATCCCTGCTGAGGTCCCCTGACCATGATGCCGAGGCTATAGCATTGGGGCTGGGTTGGGCTGGTTCCTAGGCTTGTGGGTACAGTGGGGCTGGGCACAGGGACCTGAGAAGGAGACTAGGGGGGCAAGGATTGAAGGTTGGTGTTAAATCAGCAGCCCAACTGGCCCCAAATGCTCCTTTATTGCTAGTAGAAAGCCATCATATGTGCTGACTCATTGCTCAGCTGCACAGCTGAAAGAAATGCATCACTTTAGAATATATACTGTCTGAATGGTCTGTGGTAAATCCAGAGTCCGCAGTGAACAGTGATAAAGAAACATTGTTGCAGGTTTCCCTTCACACACAATCCCTCTAGCAGCTGGTTATTCAGTGTGTGTGTTTTTATAACATAATACACAAGCTGCCTGTGTTTCTGAGGCATTTATCTCACAGCTTGGTGTGGGCTGCTGCTGGCACAGCTCTGCCCTCATGCTTATGGGTGTGACAAGAAGGCTGCTCCCATGCAGTTCTGCGGCAAAGAATTGGCCTGTTATTCTAGAACATCTGCATGAAGTTAAGCCCTCACAAATAGTCCTTGCCAAATGGGAGCTTTGGGGGAGAAATTACTAAACTTTCTGCATTAAATACCAGATATGTCTCCCATGTGTCACTAGACACCAGAGTGCATGTTGTGTTGGCAACAATATAATCAGTCTGGTTCTGGCTGGTTTCTGTAATTAGGTTTTCAAAACCAGTGTGAACTATGTGTGACCTTAATTCTATCTCCTATTGAATACTTACCTCTACTTACCTCTACACTTCCATCTAGTGTTTAGTTAATACACTATTCCTGAATCCCATTCTACAAATGTAATTTTCTTATTTATAACTAAAAGCTGTACTTATTTCCCACCATCCTAAAATGGCACTAAACTCTGGTTCTTCTCAGTGTTTCATTGCCCAGATCCAGGGTTTCATAAATTGTTTAACATTTTATGATTGGGAGTGTGAGGGTAGTGACACCCAATCTCATATTTATTGATGTGATAAGGTTTTTTAAGCCAGCCAGATATTCGTCCAGTCAGTCCAGTTTTCGTATGTATCTGCTTAGCAATGTGGCAAAGGTGACTTACAGTCAAAGTGATTCCTTCCTTTCAGGGGAGACCACAAGAATACCTTGATGATTACTCATGTGGTTACTTTTCTTAAACAGTGTTTGTCACATATAAACACAGTAACATGACATTCAGATCTTTGAATGTGTACTTTGCTTATTTAAGCCCGTTGCACATCAATATGTCACCTTTTTGTAATGTAGACTAATTTTTAAAATAGTGTCAATAAGAGGTCTCTCTCATTGTGAAGTTATTTACAAAAATACCCACACAGCACCCAGGTCCATCACCATAAAAACTTATAAATGTAATTGCTTGCAAGCAATTTTTTTCACCCCCACCCCAAATTGGTTTACGCTCAGTAGTAGGAATGGGAAGAGTTGGGGTAGTTTCCAGATGAAGGTCAACTTTAACATCATGGGTTTAATTCAGCAGAGGCCAGTATTTGTTTTATCATATCCCATAAGTAAAAACAAGTGTATTAAAACCACAAAAAATACACCTGAAATGAATGAAAGTGAAGTATACATATGATTCAGCACTAACTCTTTTTTCAACTTGTAGTGTAAGGGGCAGGATGGTGACCTGCGAATACCCCCCTCCTGACTTCCCGCAGATACTTCTGGGAACTTAGTGCCCATTGCCATTGGCCCGGTGTTTTTAAGTGCCTGATAAGTTGCCAGGACCCCTGGGTCCTGGCCTTTCAGCCCCTATGTTGGTGAACCAGGCTGGTAGACTGGAACAAAACTGTAAAAAAATATATGATTTTCTGATTTCATAAAATTTGCCATAAAGAGTTACAAAGCCAAAACAAAAAATTGGCAGAAGACATTGTTAATCCAGATGCATAAATGGTCGTGAATAGTTAGCAACATTTTATCAGTTATTGAGTGGGCAATAAAACCTAATAATAGACAAGAAACCCTGATATATATAGACACCAATTTAGAATACCACTGTAAATAAGCAAAAATGTATTCCCTTTTTATCGATATAGATGTTCCTGACTGAAAAAATTATACAACTTATGGAAAAAAAGAAAGTTAAAATAAATAGATGAAAAAGAAGGGGGAGCGATGAGTCATTTTAAGTCTGTCAGAGAAATTCACCCTAAGAACACGCACCAGTAATATACAGGTGTTCTTCTGAGTAAAAAATTCAGCCAGGCCATCCTCAGGATTGAAATACTGTAGGTGATTTTCTATTGGCCTGAATCAGAGCATATACCTTGTGTGTTTATGGTTTGTCTTTTAGGCTTGGGTTATTTGTAATACATTTTGGTTATTATATTTTATGTTTACTTTGTTTGGCCAGTGCCTTATTGATTAGGCTTTGCCATTTAGACATCTTGCTTTATTATTTAGGAGAGCCACTACTTTTGTGTTGTTTGTACAACTTTTATTCCAAATGTTTGTTTTCAGTGTAATCCTACTAAATACGTTTTTTAATATTAAGGTTTATTGGCAACGTTACTATGTTCGAGTATGTACATATTTTTATTTCCTTGTACTTAATGCAGTTTTTGCACAATCTGAGTGAGTTGCGTATGAGTAGAGTAAGTCAATATTTGTAATATCACAAATGTGTTAGCATATATAGTCCACAGTTACATAAAATTCCTCTTTGATATTATATCATGTGTGTTCCTTCTGATCACCCTAAGGTGTGGCGCCAGTTACCTATATATATATATAAGGTATGCTTCTGTGTGTAAATACAGGATGGCAGTATTGTCTGCCTTAATTACCCATTATGTAACTGTAATGCAACTCAGGGCCGACGTCTGCTCCCGGCAAGGCAGGGCAGCTGCCGGGGGACCCCACCCTCCAGTGGGGCCCACTGACAGGGCCGGCTTTTTGGAGTGTGCGATGGTGCTTGACCGACGGCGGACTGGGAGGGCACCGCCACAGCAGGTGCCCACATCTACTCGAATGGCGGGGTTCCACACAATGGGGCATCTCGATTTAGATTCCAGGGGAGGAAGTTCTGGGTTTTGTTCTGCTTTTAAGTTGCCCACCCCAGATGATTTCCTATCCCTGGAGCATCCCAATCTGTGAATCCCTACTGTGTGAAACTCCCAGGGATCGCTGGCATACCCACTATGCAAGCAATTCCACCCCTGAGTTTTGGTCTACTTTACAGGGGCATCTCAACTTGGGATGCCCCTGGTTTGGCCATTAAATCAAACTGGCGATCCCACAGTGCATTCACCAGTTCAAGGAAAGTAATGAACAAAGGGGGGGCACACACAAGGGCATCCAAAATCTGGAGAATCTAGATTCATTTAGACTGTGAGGTCAGGTTTAAAGGGGTTTGGTGCGTTTCAGAGTAGACCAAAACTAGAGTTTTGGTCCAAATAACCTGATCCTTAGGGGGCATCCAGATTTGGGAAGTCCCTGTGTGACACGACTCTTTACTTCAAAGGGGCCCACTGAGACCATGCCGCACAAGGGTCCACATAAACCTGGAGCCTGGTGAAGGTCACATACAGACTATGGGTGACCATTATGTTCACTCTATGCAGGGGATGGTCAGCGCCAAAAGTGCTCCAGCTCAAGATCCCAGTCACACAGTCACCATGATAATCCATTTAGGAAAAACCTGACAACTACCAGAGACAGCTGCTGGATATGTGGCAGTAAAGCTGCTCCAGATAAAATCATCTGTAACAGATGCCTTATGAAATCATCCTGTCTGGATGCTCTACCTGTGGATCCCTTTGAGGTGATCAGAAAGGTAGTTAGAAAGGATTTAGAGGCAATGTCCATGCAGACTGCAGGCCCTGCAAGTGAAGGTTCATCCAGCATGATACAAAATATGCTTTATAAATGTGATGAGGAGTTTCAGGCAGAAGGTTAATTCAACTTCAGTTTAGTTATCCACTTTATTACCTCTGTAAAGGAGGTCTTAAATTGGAAAGATCTGCCAGAAGAGGAGGATCAAGAAGAGGACTATTATCCTAATTTAGTGAAAAAAAGTCATCATTCCCCTTTTTCAGAGTAATTCATCGTGTTATTACTCAACAAGAAACAAATGGAGAAAAAGGTTTGGGAAACTGTACCCGTCTAGAGAGCAGGAGACTAAGCTGGATGATCCCCCAATTGTGGATGCCTCTATCGTGAAGCTAGCACACCATGTCACGCTCCCGATGGAGGATAGTGTTTTTTTCTTTTAAAGATCCTGTTGACCGGAAAATTGATGCAGGACTTAAAAAGGTCTATTCGTTTAAGGCCTCTCCTGTAAACTAGTGTTGGCCTTGATCTCTGTAGCTAAAGCCCAGAACAAATGGGTAGAGAACATGGAAGAGGCAATAAAGTGTCAGATCAAGCTGGAGGCATTAGTGACAGCATTAAAAGAACTTAAATTAGAAGCTGACTTCATGGGCGAAGCTTTGGTGGACGGAGTAAAAGCTATCTTAAGAACAATGTTGGCATTTGTTTCTGCTCCCTTTGGTTAAAATCCTCGTCAGCTGATCCGTCATCAAACATTTTGTGGTCTAGAATTCCTTACGATGGTCTGGTGCTATTTGGCAATACGATGGACAGTGCAATTTTAAGGGTCATGGGTGGGAAGACTGGGCTGATTCCTCAGAACTGTAAGAAGAGACTATTTAGATTGGAAGCAAGGGCAAATGATGCCAGAGTAAACCTTTTCAGAGGTTTAGCTAGGTAAACCTTTTCAGAGGAATTGAAAAGGTACTCATTCCTCCTTTCTAGGGTCCTAAACGCGCACAGGGTTCAAGCCAACAGGACCAACAAAAGTCTTTTTGACTGAAGGCCCCTTCAAGTGGAGAAGGTGGGAGCCTGGCTTCAACAATTTTCTTACATTTGGGCAGAGTAGATAAAGGATGTTTGGGTCACAAATACAATAAAGCAGGATCAACGTTGGAAAATATTTCACAAGGACACAAATACCAAAGCAGCCTCAGCAAGTAATAATGTTACTACAATACATAAAAACAGGGGGCAGTTGTTCCAGTGGCATCAGAAGAAAGATTTTCTGGATGGTATTCTAGTTTTTTCCTGGTCCTAAAGAATACAGGAGAGTTTAAATCCATGATAGATTTGAGACGACTACATCAACACATAAAGGTCCCAAGCTTTTGGATTGAGTATCTACCCTCATTCCTGCAGTAAATCAGCATGACTGGTTATTGACCATAGATTTCAGAGACGTGTATCGCCACATCCCTATGCATGTGAGGTTCCCGAAATTCTTTAGATTCATAGTGGAAGATGTATATCTACAACTCTGCATCGTTCCATTCAGCCTTTCAACCTTGCCAATGACTTTCTCAAAAATCCTGTTAGCCCTAGTGGCCGTAATAAGACAGAGGGGTATTCGTATATATCACTACCTGGTACGATATAATAATAACTGTTAAAGAGCAGCATCTCAGTTGATTCCACAGGCGCCCAGTTCGTCTCTCGGCTGTTCCCACTCAGAGATTCCTGCACCACACAACACAAAGGGGTGGGAGAGCAACAGAGGGCAAGGAACAGCGGAGAGCCTAATTGGGAGCCGGAGGTATTAACTGAGATGCTGCTCTTTTACAGTAAGACTTTGCCAGCAACAACCCCGCATCGCAATTAAACTCAGCTGAGCTCTGGTTCCCCTCCCCCCATCCTTGCACACACCGGTGCCACAGACTGAGCAGAGCCAAGCTGCACAGCGCATCTCGCACCTTAAGCTGCTCTGGCCAATCCCACACAGCAGCTCCAGACAGTATCCTTTTTGTCTCCCATGGGCACTGGCCCTTGAGGAAGTAGGTGGGGGCCCTGGGATGCACGTCCCTTGAGCCACCCCTTTAAACTAGCCCTAGGGATGTGTAAGTGGAAGAGATGGAGGAGGTAGATCTAGCAGAGGTGAAGGAGGTAGAAAACACCTTAACCAATCACCCAGGTGCTGACACAGCCAAGTCCTATGGGATCCATGCCTTGTTTATCTTAACGAATGTAAACATGTCCACATTGGCTGTGGATAGGTGCATCCTTCTGTCGGTGATGACACCACCTGCGGTGCTGAACACACGTTCTGATAGGGCACTTACCACAGGGCAGGCCAGCACCTCCAAGGCATAGAGGGCAAGCTCATGTGTCCATTTTAGCGACCCAGAAATTGAACAGGGAGGGCCCAACACTCAGTACCAGGAGATGTGTGGACAGGTAGTTATCCACCATAAGAGTCAAAGTCTGTCTCCTGTTGTTCCACATTGTGGCCATGCTTACCCTCCCCTGTGAGGTGGTAATGGTGCCCCTGCTTTGTTGGTGCCTTGCTGCTCCTTTTCCTCCTTCTTGTGACACCACTGAGCCCTAATTCAGCTGGCAGCTCCGCCAATAGTGTATCCACCAGTGTGCGTTTGTACTCTCATTTTGCAATCCCACTCCAGTGCTGGAATCAAGTACCCAGTAATCAGCACTGGTAACTATGCAGTCAACTCTGTGGTTGTTGCACAGGCACTGGAGCATGTAATGGCTCATGTGAGCCAGGGAGAAGCTGTCCTCAGTGTCAGCTGTCTCCTCCCTCCAGCCACGCTTCAGTGACGCCATTGAGATTGTCTGTACATCTACTCACCCGGGCATTGAAACTCCAATATTGCCTGCTGCTGCTCACACACCCTTTCCAGCTTGTACGTTTAAATATTTGGGTGGGCACCACTATTCTAATAAGACTAATGAAAAAAAAAATAGAAAGAGGTGCTCCGATGGTCCCACCTTTTAAACTAGACATGCACAATAATATCCCTTATTGTGGACCATAAACGGGCACAACAACCTTCATATAATCAAAAACGTTACTTTATTTTAATATGTTACAAGCCAAACCAAAGAATCTAAAAACATATAGACACCGACTCACTTAAAACCAATTGTCTACCCTGAACTATAAATAACATCAATATTATACATACATAATATTATCCTTCTAAAGCTGTTGGCAAATGGCGGAGCGCGCGGGGTGAGCGTCCCTGCCAGACCTGAACCTCACTTCATCCTAAAGGTGGTATCTCTCTTATTGTCTCCCCTTTATGCTGCTATTTATGTGTATGCTGTGCTTGTTTGATTAATCTAAACCTCTTTGTAGGGATTTATATTCACTGTTTTTACTGTGGTAGCTTGAACATTTAGGTTTGATATTGTTTTTCAGTTGTTGCATCATGTCATCTTTGGATTTTTACAATTTTCATTTATAATTTTTTTCTTTCACCTCGCACTTTATAAAGATTGTTATAGGATTGTATATAAGCATATATTCCCCTTTTGTTTATCAAGATATATTTGTGATACCCCCATGTGTATTGTATTATTAAGAGGTAGAGACAAGAGACACCACCTGTGGTATTTAACCCTTTATTGTATAATATTGATGTTATTTATAGTTCAGGGTAGTAGGTGTCTTTATGTTTTTAGTCTCTTTGGTTAGGCTTGTAACATATTAAAATAAAGTAACCTTTTTGATTATATGAAGGTTGTTGTTCCCTTTTATGGTCCACAAGAAGGGTTATTATTGTGCTTTCCAGCTTGTACAACGTTGAATTCCACCTGTGCAAGTCACATATGAGGCAGTGGGAAGTCCAAAGTTCCTACAGTGCAGTCAGGCGAGCGGCAGCATGGTGGGAACGCTGAAAGTATGTGCACACACTATGCACTTTATGCAGCTGCTCCGGCATCTGTGGATAATGGGCCAGGAAGCTGTGCTACACCAAGTTGAGCACATGCCCCAGGCAAGGGATGTGCATCAACCTGGCTCGGCCCAAGGCTGCTACAAGGTTAGGCCCACTGGATGCCAGTCCACAGCTCCTGGGCGGTGTGGGGGTCTTTTGCCCAGACAGATTGTAGCACCGCATGCTGCAGTTTCCCCATGGTTGTGCTCAAACTGGTGGTGCCGGGGCTGCACTGACTGCATGAGCCTGCACAACCTGTTGGTGCAGGACAGGGATGTCCTGGCCAGAAAAGAAGTGGCTGCTTGGGAACAGTGTATTGTGGAACAGCCGCCGCCATCAGATCTTTTAAACTATCCTGCTCCACCAGGTGGAATGGGAGCATTTCAAAGGCCAGCAATTTGGAAATGCTTGCATTCAGGGCCAGGTTCATGGGTGGAATGGGCCCAATTTCCGCCTTTTCTCCAAAGTTTGTGGGATGGAAAACTGAACGCTTCTTTAGGATGGTGTGGACAGGCTTGGTGATGATGGTGGTGGTGCTGAGGCTGCTGCAGGTGCTGGAGATGGTCAGGGTCCCACATCCTCCCTTTTGGGGGAGACAGGTGGCCTTGTTGTTGGGGAGGTAGTGCTAGAGGCTGACACACTTGAAGCAACAGACAGAGACTCAGGTGCTTTCAGGTTTTTCAGGTGTTAGTGCCAGTGCAGCTCGGGCTTTGTTTGCAGATGCCTGGTCATGCACGAGGTGCTGAGATTATTAGGACTTTTTCTTTGGATCAGCGACTGTTGGCACAGCGTGCACATCATCCATGCCTTGTCCTCTGTGCACTGCTTGGAAAAATGCCATGCTGGTATGATCCTTTGAGGCAGCTTTGGCATGCTTGGTGGCCAGTAGTTGCAATGGGCAGACAGCTGATGGTTTGCACCCTTCTGCTGGCCAAAGTTGGGTCTAGGACCTTGTCATCACCCCTGGCATCCTCTTCCACCCAGTCCTCCCTGCTAGCCTCCCTTTCAGCCTCAACATTGCAGCAGTCGGCACTAGGGCTTCATCGAGGGTGTCCTTTGACGGTCCTTTGACCCTTAAGTGGCCTGAACAATTGGTATTACAAAGCAGTGACACCTTAATGGTTTCAGCAATTGGTATTAAACAGTAGTGGCACACAGGTGCCCTGTGCAAGTGGATACTCCACAAACAATTGTTATTAAAGAGCAATGGCCCCCAAGTGGCCTGACTAATTGGTAGTAAACAGTAGTGACACACAAGTTTCCTTAACCAGTGGAAACTACAAAATGTTTTTTTTTTCCAAAATAGTCTTAAGTGCCCTTAACCAGTGGATACTCCACCAACAATTGGCACTGAGGAACAGTGACTGCCAAGTGGCCTAAACAATTGGTATTAAACAGTAATGACACATAAATGTCCTGAATCAGTGGACACTACACAGTTTTATTTTCAAAAGAGCCTTAAGTGCCCTGAACCAGTGGATACTCCACTAACAATTGGTATTAAAGAGTAGAGACACCTAACTGGTTTGAGCAAGTAGTATTAAACATTATTAGCACACAAGTGCCCTGAACAAGTGGATACTCTGCTAACAATTGGTATTAAAATGCAGTGACTCCCACGTAGTCGAACAATTGGTATTAAACAGTAGTGACACAAGTGCTCTGAGCAAGTGGATACTCCACTAACAATTAGTGTTAAAGAGTAGTGACACCTAAGTGGTTTGAGCAAGTGGTATTAAAGAGTAGTGCCACTGGTATTAAACATTAGTGACACACAATTGCCCTGAACAAGTGGATACTCCACTAACAATTGTTATTAAAGGGCAGTGACACCCAAGTGGCTTTAAGGAGTAGTGACGCCAAAGTAGTTTGAGCAATTTGATACTCCACTAACAATTGGTATTAAAAATCAGTGGCCCCAAGTGGTCTGAGCAAGGGTATACCCCAGAACTACTTGATATTAAACTGTAATGACAGCACAGTAATCTGAGCAAGGGTATACTACAGTATTACTTGATATTAATCTTCATTGACAGCCAACTGGCCTGAAAGGAGAGAAAAGGGGCCTGAGGTAGCCTCACCTAAATGACCATCACTGCAGCCACTGTCCCTGAATAAATGTCTTGAGGAGGACAATAGCGTGCTTATAAACAACCCATCTAGCCCACACTCCAGCTACTGTGCCTGAATATATGTCCTGAGGAGGACAATAGTGTGCATAAAAACAACCCATCTAGTCCTCACTCCAGCCACTGTCCCTGGATAAATGTCCTAGTAAGGACAGTTTTTTGCAGCAAACAGCCCCGTCTGACCCTCAGCAGCAGCAACCAGCACCTTTCCTTACCTACTGCAGAGCGCCAGTGAGATCAGGGGACTTAGACATGTGTCCATGCCCCCCCCCCCCCCCCGAATGGGCATGGCTGTGGTTGCTAGAACAGGAAGAACTTCTTCCGGATTCAGGTCGAACTCCGAACACGAGCACGGATTTCACTTTGAAATCCGTGTTCGGGGACCCAAACTCGCAAAGTTTGTCATCGACCCAAACTTTTCGAGTTGGATCTACTTAACCCTACATACAAGCTGTCCAAATGCTTGATTCAAAAAACATAGAAAAAAATTTGCTTTGGATGGAAATTGAATCACGCGTGAAAAACAAAGTTGGCTAATTAAATTCGTCCAGTCGAATCGGCTTGAAAATTTGGGCAAAAATTTGTTTTAGTAAGAGAAAACTTCTGGAAATCGGCTCAAATTTTCCAGCTGAAAATCAATAATGTCTGAAAGCCTCTCTGGTCCTGAGAAGCCTTCACCCAAAATGGTGTATTTGTTTTTTACATTTCACACAGATTCAGGATGATTAGGTGATGTCCCCATGTAATATAGCATTGTGACATTGTGACAATTTTTTAATGCACTTGTGTAACTAGTCAGTTTGTTATGATGAATCACATTAATCCAAGTAATGCTAGGTATGCATTTAGATCAAGATAACTGTACATGCTGTTTTCTTTTGCTTCACATGTTTTGTTATTCATCCCACTATTAGGAAAAGCAGCTTGATGACTTGTGAAATGTGTTGAAGTAAAAAAGAAAAATATATATTTATTTTGTAACCGTTTCAAATAAAATGAAAAAAGAATCATGGCCCTTCCTCCGGATTACCAGACTGGTTCATCAGGCATAGTAAGGCCGGGGCAGCCTGCCCCTGGCTCTGCCAACTTACCAGCCCCACGGCCTTTGGCCAAGGTTTAGCACTTTTCCTGGGGTGTCAGTTTTAATATTTTGTTGAAGCAGAAAAATAAAAAAAATAAAATTAAATATAAAATAATAATAATTAATAAAGAGATGTATTGAATAATAGTTTAAGGCAACTGGACTTGCTTTACTTATTTTCACTGTTTCAATTCAAATGAAAACAAATCATGGCCCCTCCCTCCAGATTACCAGGCTTGTGCACCAGTCTGGTCCTAGCAACTCACTAGTCCCTTTAGCCTTTGGCCCAGGTTTGGTGCTCTGCCTGGGGTGTCAGCAGTAATTTTTTAATTCCATTTGTCTTTTACACTGATAAAAAAAAAACATGCTGGCAATTGCTGACTTGGCTTTGTAGGCAAAAAAAAAACACATAAGGGAACATGCTGAGTATTTTCTACACCTGCTCAGGGCAGCTGTATATTAATTCATTCAAAAGAGGAGTAAAAACAGTGCTGAATCACAATACATTTTACAATTGTAAATATCAGTTTTTATATCAGTATTTTGTTTAACTTTAGTTTACTTTTCACTGTAGAAAATGAAGCGATGTTTTTTTTCTTTGAGTCACAAGAAGATTAATTACTTGTTACAAACTTTGTTGAATCGAGGCCTAAATTTGTTAAAAACAGAGAGGTCTGCATTGCACACAATCCCCTCGATTCAAAGAGCAAAAGTTAATTGATTTCGGATCGAGAATCGTAAGTTTGGGTGGGTGTTAGTCATTTTTTCCTGTTTTTTTGGCCATTTACGACTCGCACGAGCCTACGTTCGAATGCGTATATGCTCTTACGATCATCGCAAGTTCGTTCCTAAATTTTAGGATCAAAACGTAAAACTTAGGATCAAATCCTAAAACTTAGGATCAAAACGTAAAACTTAGGATGAAAACGTAAAACTTAGGATAATTGGATGTGTTTCGGTGTGATTCAGAGAACAGTTTTCAAACCTCTAAATACGTTTTAAAAGAAAGCCACTGCCGACACCTTTTAGCAGTCGTATTGCTGTTCTGGAACAGGTTTTTTGGCTATGTGGAGGAGTCTGCGCGTCTTGAGCTCCAATGAACTGCATGTATCAGCATGGCCGAGGCCATAAATTGTATAGCAATGCATACCTGATTCATGTATGCCTTATAAAAGCATTTTAATGTGGACCTTAATTAGTCCTTTGCATGTAAACCTTTATTTGGCAATATATTTGCGTTAATTAAAGAAACTTATGTCCTTTGTTATTTATTTTTAAATTGATGTACTAGAATAATATTTTTAGATTGCATTTATTGGTGTAGTTGTTTACCTTTGCTTTGTTTAATTATTTAAGCACATCTTTGGTCAGATGCATCACACTTACTGAGGAGAGGAGAGCGGGATAAAGTGCAGGATGTGGGTTACTGCTGTATTTTGCACAGACACAGCAGAGCTGGGGGCACGGAAAGGTCACAAATCAAAGAATCCAGAGCAACACAGTCACAAGGCCCTTTCTGTTTGCAGGCTGCCCGATAATACCTGAGCCGCCATCTTGGCTGTTTCTAGGCTCATAACATGCAGAAGTTGCTGGGTGTTTTTTTATATTTGAGAGCAATCTGTATGGAGAGGGTGTGGGTAACCACACACAAAATTTTAAGTTGTACCATTTGAAGCCAAAAGATTAAAATTAAATCCACAAGTAAAAACTGCAAGTTAACTAAAAATTAAACAAAGTAAGATTTACTTATGCAAATGCATTCATTAATGGTTGGTTACTACAAAATGAATGAAATAAAGAAAAATAAAAGACCAAATATTTAGAATGCACTTTAATGAGGTAAGTTTGTAGTGCGCAGCCGCAAGATCAGAAGGATTTACGTCCAGACAAAAAAGGAAAAAGGGCAAAACCAATGTCGCAACCTGAGAAATGAAACGGAAAATTCAGGATGGAAACTGACATAGGTCTGATTCCCGAACTGCCATACGAACGGACGTATATTTTAGGATAGAAACGTATTTGCTTATAGAATCACTCGCAAGTTCATACGAACGCACGAGCGGACGTGAAAAATAGGATGATCGGCACCCAAATCCAAGCTGTTACATGTTTCTTTGAATCGACCCTATTGTCTGAGGAAGCCGCAGAACCTCACCAAGGAGCCTTTTTTTGAGGTCCTTCCCTAAACAGTGAGAGCTTCTGATTTAAGAGCCATACACATCATTGAATACATTAAGAACTAAACTTACCTGTCCAGGAATTTAATCCTTACATAGCAACCAAAGTTGACCAAAACCCACCCTGTAGTCTATGAGAGTCTATGAGACTTTAGGGCAGGCTTACTTGCTTGCTTCCCCGGGGCACCCCAATCGGTTGAAACCCCCAGGTCACCTGATAACTCACCTTCCTTCCCAGTCCAACAGCACATGTGCAAGCAGCGGCCGCATCCCCGCCATCCCTTTAGCAGGGCACGTGCCCGCGCCAGCCATTTCTGGACGAAGGGGCTCCAGCGGATCCGAGTGCACTGATTGGACGAGCGGCCGCACGTGCGCCCTAGGATCGGGAAGAGGTGAGTTTATTAAGGCAACCTGGGTTTTAGTCCACTTTAACATATGTTCGATTAAAATGATTATCCTGGTGATAGGTCCTTTTCCTTGGGGGCATCCCGGTGGAAAGGTAAGAGATTGCACAATGGGGCATCCCCACAGAGATGCCAGTTGTCAAACATCTTTTTAATGATGTTAGATGTATGAGGAGGACCGACCTAACAATAAGGATCTATTCACACCTGTTTATGGTGTGTTGGGCAACACAGACATAGCACAAAGGAAAATGCTGCCCATTATTTTCAATGGGCCAGTTCACATATATATTTCTTCTGGCGGCGTCTCATCTGCTTAGTAGCGGGCGGACGTCTACAATACCGCCACGAAAGGTGAGACACTTATGCCTATTTAAATATTAACCTTTCCTTGACCTTTTTACACATTAGCCTTTCCTTGGCCATTTTAAAATGTTTCTTAACATATCTTCTTTAACATATCTTATGTTCACACAAGAGTTTTATTGATGCCGTATATTCCCTGACACTAGCCTTTGAAAAAGATGTTAATCAGTGAAACGCGTCAGGCGGGGCAGCGGCATTTTTTTTATTTAAAGGGACAGAACACCTCTATTGAAGTTTTTCAGTCTGCATTGTACCCATACTTACCAACGGCCGTAGTGGAGAGGGGAAAGGAGGACTACTTCGATTGTTTGGATATCTGCTTTTTTAACCTTGGATCTTTGTGAGTGCACATTTTAAACTGGGTTGCACTAGATTTGTGTGTCCTTTCTCTGCATGTTGTTTGTTTCTGGTGACAATGGCCTGAGATATATAAGGAGTTTTGGAACACACGGAATCTAAATATAGAGACAACAATGAAGCTCTGAGCTGGCCCCAGTTAATGATAAGGCGTCATTTTTATAACGCTCTGGTAAGCGCACATTTGTTTAGAGGTGAACACGTGTGTTTTACTTGACGGTGCACGCCCTTTGGGATATTGGAATCTGATCTATTGGAAAACAATTGCTCTGTGAGCAGCCACATATTAAGAGTGGTGCATGAACTGTGGGACGGGTGCGATATATTAGTTGATGAACTCAATTTTGTCACACCCTGCACAAAATTTTTTTCTGCTTATATATTTTTTGCTCTGTGTCTATATATTTGTATAAATTGTTTTTGAGGCTACCTTGGGATAAGAGTCTGGCACGTTGGAACATTATATTAATTTATCTCTTCTTAGGCATATTTTCAGAAGCGCGGTGTAATTATATCTGTTTTATACAGTTCACATATATACACTGGGTATATATATTTGAACTTGCCCATAAAAATAATGGTCAGCATTTTCCCTTGCATTGTGACTGCGTTGCCCAATGCAGTGCAAGCGGATAGGTGTGAATAGAGCCTTATGTAACTTGAGCCTTAGTCTTTCATTTCTACTACTGTCCTTGAAACAACATCACCCTATTGGGAAATGCAAAAACAAATCCCCAAATGCTTCTGCATAGCCCATAGAGTGCTGGTGTTTCCAATTTATATATATTCCTTTATAAAATGATCCTTACATCACTGAAATGTATGTTCTATGTAAAAATGCCCCAGCGCAGGTACAGGTGATTTTTGGGGAAATATTAGAGCAAATTACAAACAAATCAGAACACTATAATGCAGATTGCAGTTCAGACTAAAGAGCATATTGAAATTCAAAGTTTCTTCCCCAAATAATGAGCATGACCCTTTTTATGTATTTATAAAAGAAAAGCCCTAGCCTCACACCTAAGGCTACCAGCCCTGCACACCGGGCATACAGGCTTCATCACAGGCCCAGGGGTGGAGCCAGTGTTCCTCCAGGCCCTTATTGTGCACAGGGACGGAAGCCTCTGAGAGGGAAGCTACGCTATTCCTTTTCTTTTCTTCCCTTTGCAGGAAACACAGCACAGGACAAGCTCGGTACTGGCACACAGACATTGCATGTTTTAATTCATTTTGAATAAAGGTTTTGCATGCAGCGACAACAAAATGAACCTGCCACACAGCAAAAAACTGTGTGTGCTTTGCTGAATCACCTGGATAAGTGAAAAGTTGGAGCTGGCGATACTATGGATTACCTGGGGGATTTTTTATTGGTCTTTGCAGAATCAGGAACTATAAATGAGAATCATTAACCAGATCATTAAACAATATTTTTATAGCTTGCAGGCGCAATTGCAGCTAATTACAGGCAAAGTTTTATTGGTGGAGCATATTATAAATGATAATCATTTACTGAATAATGTGGGTTTTGTATAGCTTACACTTAGGAACACAATTGATATTTAGTTTGTCAGCTGTGGTTTGCAGAAGAAATTTACCTGCAATTCTAGTGGTTGCCAACTATTGTTTGCTGAGTATGCCTCGCAGTCTATCAGTCTAACAAATGGAGACTTCCTATAGCTCTCCCTTTGGAAGTAAATATTACCATTCCCTTTACTAGGCTACATCCTGTATTTAACCTTCTCTCCTGACCTTAATCCTTAATCCCTGGAATGGCTGTTTGGGCAGAAAGCCTTCCAGTCTCTCAGCTCGCTATGCTTCCACTGAGTACCCCTATCCAGCCTCCCTTATCCACCTCCCTGGGTCAGGAGGTCCTTAAGGCTTCACAAGGTGGATGAGCTATATTGAAAACATTCAGTGTTGCTGGCCAGTGCACATACTTTCCCTCAAATCAGTGAGTAACCCTGCACCTTTGTGATTGGGAGAAGAAGGTCACGTGGGAGCCAACCGGGCAGAATGTGCACTGCAGAAGCAAAGAGAATACAGAAAGAGGGGATCCTCTACTTATAGTCACTCCAAGCTAGATCATCTGTTCTGATAAAAAGTCCTTCTCCAGACACACACTAATTTTATCCTATCTTATCCTGTTGGAGCGGTGACGAGAGCCATTTCAAAACATCTCCAAATCTTGGATTATATGTAAATACCTTATGTATTCTAAGTGAAGCCACTTCCTTCACTTCAGTTTCTAGTTCGTGGCTGAGCTGGGAAGGCTGTGCCTTAGTGCATGATCTGCTGTGGCCAGAGACAGCTGTGGGACCATTGTGGCTTTGCTATGCTGGCTCACGCTGAAAGCACCAAGGGTCAGTGTGGATATTAGACTTTTTTGTGTGGTCCTAGATCTATGGAAAGGAAAGGAGAGGCTTTAGAACCCTGCTATGCTTTCTGCCCAGCACTGTAGGAAATGGAGGGGAGGCACATGGGACAGGGATCGGATGAGCTGCTTACTACTTGTGTGTGTATGGTTACTCCATTACCTTAATCCTGTTTGTCTGTAAGTAGTTTGCTTACTAGCGTGTTTTGGGTCATTGTCGTGTTGGATCACCCATTTCAAAGGCATTCTTCATTGGCAGGGGGCTACATGATCTCTTCAAATATTTTGATATATCCAAACTGATCCATGGTCCCTCAAATGTGATAAATATCTTTAAAGAGTCTTCATTCTTTGACAGCTTTAAGGCATCTGAGATCATTTATCCTGAGCAGCCTGCTGCACTTCTCTATACATATTTCCTATCCAATGAACTTTAATCAAAGTATGTTCTTCATCAGAACAATGTCTCGAATGACCCATTTTCCTTATTTGACAAGGAAATGCCTAATAACCAACATGTTCAACACCCTCTTACCTTGACCTAAGGGCCAATGTGACGACCTGTTATTCCACAGACTAAATAACTTCGCCAATAAGCTCCCCCCCCCCCCCCTTAATAATGAAATAATGATTCAATTAGACAGAATGAGAGGCATGCATGTCCTAATTGTTGCCTCTGTTTTCTGTTCTATTAGTTGTACAGTTACAAGTATATTATTTGCTATGTAGAAATATTCATTCTACTGGGGACAGTGATTTATTGTGTTAATGCTATTTTTTTGAACCTTACTGTACATTATACTACTATGAATTCCACAAGCTAAACAGAATAAACAAACCACATGTAATCTGATTCAAATCAGTGTCAGACTTCTGTCATCTGAGTATTAATCTATTTCATATCTCCCCTTCTTCTTCCTGCTTGCTATGTTTACCGTATTTCCAAGCAGTATGGGTAAAAGGAAAAGAACCCCAGTAACCAGTACAATGACAGTGCCATAACGACTGATTGTAAAAACTACTAAGCTATTTAAAGGGTATGTCTGCTTTTCATGACATTTTTGAAAGTATATATTTTCTGTGCCAAACGGATGTGCTCGAGGTTCTGAGCTGATCCAGTTTTTTTTTTTTTAAATTCCTATATTAGAAAATGTGTGTTTTATGGAAGCAGTTTTCACTGCAAGTCTGTACATTAAGAAAAGAGAAGCGAGTCCAGTGCACACAGAACACTGTTACTATGGCCTCTGCTGAGAAGAGGGATCCTACTCAACCCTTACACATGCCCAGCAGCAGTGTTCTGTGCATCTATCTGCAATCTGTTGCTATTGACAACGTACAATTGCCAGTTGTACAAAAAAAGTCTTACCCAGCAGTATGAAATCCTTATTTGGGATACCCCACTATGATAATTCCTGAAAGCCTTAGAGTGGGGAGTACTTACCAACTTCTTTCATATGGCTGCCATTCTGTTGCCCCAAGTAACTTCTGGTGACTAATCGGCATCAGCAAGGATGCCCAGCCCTCCATTATTCCAATCAGGGCAGGCTCCAGCACAGAGCAAACCTGGGCAATTGCCAGGGCCCACTCAAGCTCATGGCCATGGTATTATTTTACAGTGGATGCAAACCACCGAATCCTGGGTGTTGTGTGCAAACCTGCTCATGGCTGGCCTCAGCCAGGCAGTGGGAAAAGCAAGCAGGATGCTCGGCTGCACAGCTCGAGGCATCACCAGTAGGAAGAGGGAGGTTGTGATGCGACAACAAAGAGTAGAGGATGATTGGTGGCTATAGGGAAGGCAACAAGGAGTAGAGGATGATTGGTGGCTATAGGGAAGGCAACAAGGAGTAGAGGATGATTGGTGGCTATAGGGAAGGCAACAAGGAGTAGAGGATGATTGGTGGCTAAAGGAAAGTCAATAAGGAGTAGAGGATGATTGGTGGCTATAGGGAAGGCAATAAGGAGTAGAGGATGATTGGTGGCTATAGGGGAGGCAACAAGGAGTAGAGGATGATTGGTGGCTATAGGGAAGGCAACAAGGAGTAGAGGATGATTGGTGGCTATAGGGAAGGCAACAAGGAGTAGAGGATGATTGGTGGCTATAGGGAAGGCAATAAGGAGTAGAGGATGATTGGTGGCTATAGGGAAGGCAACAAGGAGTAGAGGATGATTGGTGGCTATAGGGAAGGCAACAAGGAGTAGAGGATGATTGGTGGCTATAGGGAAGGCAACAAGGAGTAGAGGATGATTGGTGGCTATAGGAAAGTCAATAAGGAGTAGAGGATGATTGGTGGCTATAGGGAAGGCAACAAGGAGTAGAGGATGATTGGTGGCTATAGGGAAGGCAACAAGGAGTAGAGGATGATTGGTGGCTATAGGGAAGGCAATAAGGAGTAGAGGATGATTGGTGGCTATAGGGAAGGCAAAAAGGAGTAGAGGATGATTGGTGGCTATAGGGAAGGCAATAAGGAGTAGAGGAGGATCGGTGGCTATAGGGAAGGCAATAAGGAGTAGAGGATGATTGGTGACTATAGGGAAGGCAATAAGGAGTAGAGGATGATTGGTGGCTATAGGGAAGGCAATACGGAGTAGAGGATGATTGGTGGCTATAGGGAAGGCAACAAGGAGTAGAGGATGATTGGTGGCTATAGGGAAGTCAATAAGGAGTAGAGGATGATTGGTGGCTATAGGGAAGGCAATACGGAGTAGAGGATGATTGGTGGCTATAGGGAAGGCAACAAGGAGTAGAGGATGATTGGTGGCTATAGGAAAGTCAATAAGGAGTAGAGGATGATTGGTGGCTATAGGGAAGGCAATAAGGAGTAGAGGATGATTGGTTGCTATAGGGAAGGCAATACGGAGTAGAGGATGATTGGTGGCTATAGGGAAGGCAACAAGGAGTAGAGGATGATTGGTGGCTATAGGGAAGGCAACAAGGAGTAGAGGATGATTGGTGGCAATAAGGAGTAGAGGCTGATTGGTGGCTATAGGGAAGGCAATACGGAGTAGAGGATGATTGGTGGCTATAGGAAAGGCAATAAGGAGTAGAGGATGATTGGTGGCTATAGGGAAAGCAATAAGGAGTAGAGGATGATTGGTGGCTATAGGGAAGTCAATACGGAGTAGAGGATGATTGGTGGCTATAGGGAAGGCAATAAGGAGTAGAGGATGATTGGTGGCTATAGGGAAGGCAATTGGTGGCAATAAGGAGCAGAGGATGATTGGTGGCTATAGGGAAGGCAATACGGAGTAGAGGATGATTGGTGGCTATAGGGAAGGCAACAAGGAGTAGAGGATGATTAGTGGCTATAGGGAAGTCAATAAGGAGTAGAGGATGATTGGTGGCTATAGGGAAGGCAACAAGGAGTAGAGGATGATTGGTGGCTATAGGAAAGTCAATAAGGAGTAGAGGATGATTGGTGGCTATAGGAAAGTCAATAAGGAGTAGAGGATGATTGGTGGCCATAGGGAAGGCAATAAGGAGTAGAGGATGATTGGTGGCTATAGGGAAGGCAATAAGGAGTAGAGGATGATTGGTGGCTATAGGGAAGGCAATAAGTAGAGGAGGATTGGTGGCTATAGGGAAGGCAATAAGGAGTAGAGGATGATTGGTGACTATAGGGAAGGCAATAGGGAGTAGAGGATGATTTGTGGCTATAGGGAAGGCAATAAGGAGTAGAGGATGATTGGTGGCTATAGGGAAGGCAATAAGGAGTAGAGGATGATTGGTGGCTATAGGGAAGGCAATACGGAGTAGAGGATGATTGTTGGCTATGGGGAAGGCAATAAGGGGTAGAGGATGATTGGTGGCTATGGGGAAGGCAATAAGGAGTAGAGGATGATTGGTGGCTATAGGGAAGGCAATAAGGAGTAGAGGATGATTGGTGGCTATAGGGAAGGCAATAAGGAGTAGAGGATGATTGGTGGCTATAGGGAAGGCAATACGGAGTAGAGGATGATTGGTGGCTATAGGGAAGGCAATACGGAGTAGAGGATGATTGGTGGCTATAGGGAAGGCAATACGGAGTAGAGGATGATTGGTGGCTATAGGGAAGGCAATAAAGAGTAGAGGATGATTGGTGGCTATAGGGGAGGCAATAAGGAGTAGAGGATGATTGGTGGCTATAGGGAAGGCAATTAGGAGTAGAGGATGATTGGTGGCTATGGGGAAGGCAATAAGGACTAGAGGATGATTGGTGGCTATAGGGAAGGCAATAAGGACTAGAGGATGATTGGTGGCTATAGGGAAGGCAATAAGGACTAGAGGATGATTGGTGGCTATAGGGAAGGCAATAAGGACTAGAGGATGATTGGTGGCTATAGGGAAGGCAATAAGGAGTAGAGAATGATTGGTGGCTGTAGGGAAGGCAATAAGGAGTAGAGGATGATTGGTGACTATAGGGAAGGCAATTCGGAGTAGAGGATGATTGGTGGCTATAGGGAAGGCAATTCGGAGTAGAGGATGATTGGTGGCTATAGGGAAGGCAATACGGAGTAGAGGATGATTGGTGGCTATAGGGAAGGCAATAAAGAGTAGAGGATGATTGGTGGCTATAGGGGAGGCAATAAGGAGTAGAGGATGATTGGTGGCTATAGGGAAGGCAATAAGGAGTAGAGGAAGATTGGTGGCTATGGGGAAGGCAATAAGGAGTAGAGGATGATTGGTGGCTATAGGGAAGGCAATAAGGAGTAGAGGATGATTGGTGGCTATAGGGAAGGCAATAAGGAGTAGAGGATGATTGGTGGCTATAGGGAAGGCAATAAGGAGTAGAGGATGATTGGTGGCTATAGGGAAGGCAATAAGGAGTAGAGGATGATTGGTGGCTATAGGGAAGGCAATAAGGAGTAGAGGATGATTGGTGGCTATAGGGAAGGCAATAAGGAGTAGAGGATGATTGGTGGCTATAGGGAAGGCAATAAGGAGTAGAGGATGATTGGTGGCTATAGGGAAGGCAATAAGGAGTAGAGGATGATTGGTGGCTATAGGGAAGGCAATAAGGAGTAGAGGATGATTGGTGGCTATAGGGAAGGCAATAAGGAGTAGAGGATGATTGGTGGCTATGGGGAAGGCAATAAGGAGTAGAGGATGATTGGTGGCTATAGGGAAGGCAATAAGGACTAGAGGATGATTGGTGGCTATATGAAAGGCAATAAGGACTAGAGGATGATTGGTGGCTATAGGGAAGGCAATAAGGAGTAGAGGATGATTGGTGGCTATAGGGAAGGCAATAAGGAGTAGAGGATGATTGGTGGCTATAGGGAAGGCAATAAGGAGTAGAGGATGATTGGTGGCTATAGGGAAGGCAATAAGGAGTAGAGGATGACTGGTGGCTATAGGGAAGGCAATAAGGAGTAGAGGATGATTGGTGGCTATAGGGAAGGCAATAAGGAGAAGAGGATGATTGGTGGCTATAGGGAAAGCAATAAGGAGTAGAGGATGATTGGTGGCTACAGGGAAGGCAATACGGAGTAGAGGATGATTGGTGGCTATAGGGAAGGCAATAAGGAGCAGAGGATGATTGGTGGCTATAGGGAAGGCAATAAGGAGTAGAGGATGATTGGTGGCTATAGGGAAGGCAATAAGGAGTAGAGGATGATTGGTGGCTATAGGGAAGG
Source organism: Gastrophryne carolinensis (assembly GCA_027917425.1). NCBI lineage: Eukaryota > Metazoa > Chordata > Amphibia > Anura > Microhylidae > Gastrophryne > Gastrophryne carolinensis. The sequence continues at coordinate 202,430,818 of CM051237.1, forward strand.
CAATAAGGAGTAGAGGATGATTGGTGGCTATAGGGAAGGCAATAAGGAGTAGAGGATGATTGGTGGCTATAGGGAAGGCAAAAAGGAGTAGAGGATGACTGGTGGCTATAGGGAAGGCAATAAGGAGTAGAGGATGATTGGTGGCTATAGGGAAGGCAATACGGAGTAGAGGATGATTGGTGGCTATAGGGAAGGCAATACAGAGTAGAGGATGATTGGTGGCTATAGGGAAGGCAATAAGGAGTAGAGGATGATTAGTGGCTATAGGGAAGGCAATACAGAGTAGAGGATGATTGGTGACTATAGGGAAGGCAATATGGAGTAGAGGATGATTGGTGGCTATAGGGAAGGCAATAAGGAGTAGAGGATGATTGGTGGCTATAGGGAAGGCAATAAGGAGTAGAGGATGATTGGTGGCTATAGGGAAGGCAATAATGAGTAGAGGATGATTGGTGGCTATAGGGAAGGCAATACGGAGTAGAGGATGATTGGTGGCTATAGGGAAGGCAATAAGGAGCAGAGGATGATTGGTGGCTATAGGGAAGGCAATAAGGAGCAGAGGATGATTGGTGGCTATGGGGAAGGCAATAAGGAGTAGAGGATGATTGGTGGCTATAGGGAAGGCAATAAGGAGTAGAGGATGATTGGTGGCTATGGGGAAGGCAATAAGGAGTAGAGGATGATTGGTGGCTATAGGGAAGGCAATAAGGAGTAGAGGATGATTGGTGGCTATAGGGAAGGCAATAAGGAGTAGAGGATGATTGGTGGCTATAGGGAAGGCAATAAGGAGTAGAGGATGATTGGTGGCTATAGGGAAGGCAATAAGGAGTAGAGGATGATTGGTGGCTATAGGGAAGGCAATAAGGAGTAGAGGATGATTGGTGGCTATAGGGAAGGCAATAATGAGTAGAGGATGATTGGTGGTTATAGGGAAGGCAATACGGAGTAGAGGATGATTGGTGGCTATAGGGAAGGCAATAAGGAGCAGAGGATGATTGGTGGCTATAGGGAAGGCAATAAGGACTAGAGGATGATTGGTGGCTATAGGGAAGGCAATAAGGAGTAGAGGATGATTGGTGGCTATATGGAAGGCAATAAGGAGTAGAGGATGATTGGTGGCTATAGGGAAGGCAATAAGGAGTAGAGGATGATTGGTGGCTATAGGGAAGGCAATAAGGAGTAGAGGATGATTGGTGGCTATAGGGAAGGCAATACGGAGTAGAGGATGATTGGTGGCTATAGGGAAGGCAATACGGAGTAGAGGATGATTGGTGGCTATAGGAAAGGCAATAAGGAGTAGAGGATGATTGGTGGCTATAGGGAAGGCAATAAGGAGTAGAGGATGATTGGTGGCTATAGGGAAGGCAATACGGAGTAGAGGATGATTGGTGGCTATAGGAAAGGCAATAAGGAGTAGAGGATGATTGGTGGCTATAGGGAAGGCAATAAGGAGTAGAGGAGGATTGGTGGCTATAGGGAAGGCAATACGGAGTAGAGGATGATTGGTGGCTATAGGGAAGGCAATAAGGAGTAGAGGATGATTGGTGGCTATAGGGAAGGCAATAAGGAGCAGAGGATGATTGGTGGCTATAGGAAAGGCAATAAGGAGTAGAGGATGATTGGTGGCTATAGGGAAGGCAATAAGGAGCAGAGGATGATTGGTGGCTATAGGGAAGGCAATAAGGAGCAGAGGATGATTGGTGGCTATAGGGAAGGCAATACGGAGTAGAGGATGATTGGTGGCTATAGGGAAGGCAATAAGGAGCAGAGGATGATTGGTGGCTATAGGGAAGGCAATAAGGAGCAGAGGATGATTGGTGGCTATAGGAAAGGCAATAAGGAGTAGAGGATGATTGGTGGCTATAGGGAAGGCAATAAGGAGTAGAGGATGATTGGTGGCTATAGGGAAGGCAATAAGGAGTAGAGGATGATTGGTGGCTATAGGGAAGGCAATACGGAGTAGAGGATGATTGGTGGCTATAGGAAAGGCAATAAGGAGTAGAGGATGATTGGTGGCTATAGGGAAGGCAATAAGGAGTAGAGGATGATTGGTGGCTATAGGGAAGGCAATAAGGAGTAGAGGATGATTGGTGGCTATAGGGAAGGCAATAAGGAGTAGAGGATGATTGGTGGCTATAGGAAAGGCAATAAGGAGTAAAGGATGATTGGTGACTATAGGGAAGGCAATATGGAGTAGAGGATGATTGGTGACTATAGGGAAGGCAATAAGGAGTAGAGGAGGATTGGTGGCTATAGGGAAGGCAATACGGAGTAGAGGAGGATTGGTGGCTATAGGGAAGGCAATACGGAGTAGAGGATGATTGGTGGCTATAGGGAAGGCAATAAGGAGTAGAGGATGATTGGTGGCTATAGGGAAGGCAATAAGGAGTAGAGGATGATTGGTGGCTATAGGAAAGGCAATAAGGAGTAGAGGAGGATTGGTGGCAATAGGGAAGGCAATACGGAGTAGAGGATGATTGGTGGCTATAGGGAAGGCAATACGGAGTAGAGGATGATTGGTGGCTATAGGAAAGGCAATAAGGAGTAGAGGATGATTGGTGGCTATAGGGAAGGCAATAAGGAGTAGAGGATGATTGGTGGCTATAGGGAAGGCAATAAGGAGTAGAGGATGATTGGTGGCTATAGGGAAGGCAATATGGAGTAGAGAATGATTGGTGGCTATAGGGAAGGCAATAAGGAGTAGAGGATGATTGGTGGCTATAGGGAAGGCAATAAGGACTGGAGAGTGTTCAGCAGCAGATGACGACCCATTTGAGGAAGTGGAGCTGAAAGGCTATATTATGTGACACACTACTTTGGGGCCCACTAAGACTCTCCTGCCCAAGGGCCCCCACAAGCCTAGACCTGGCCCTGATTCCAATTAAACCCCAGGTGGGCACCAGGGAGAGCCTTTCATACAGTCACAAAAATAAGCTCCCTCTCTCATTTAAGGGCAGGGTGCACCACTTGATTCTCACCTACTCTTACCATGCAGACCACCAGCTGATGAGCTGCAGGGAGGGATTGAGGCTGCGAGTGGTTAGGTGAGCATAGAAGATATTTGATTGTCCACACAGACATTGCAGAAAAAGCAAACATTTTCTACTCCACATTTGAAAATATATTTATTGGAGGGGGGGGGGGGGTACATGCAATCAATCATCTTAGATACTACACAAAACACATTGCTTTGAAGTTTATCTTTATATTATGCGAGTGATATTGTGGTTCAAATGTTAGGGGATGTGATCTGCTCACTTGTTTCAGTAAGTGGCTCGCAAGTATAATTGACTAATTGTCCCTTATTTGGGAGAGCTCCATTAATTTGTATAGAAAGCTTGCCAGATCATGGGAGAGCCCTTTACATGTGAATACCCCCCAGATGGAGTTGTTTTGTGGAAAATGTTTTTACCTTATTGTTTTACCTGACAAACTTCTTCACTTCAAAACCTAATCGGTGACCAGGATTTAAAATACTACATTTTTTCTTTGCACGTTATTGTGTGTGGAGAGCTTGCTAAATTGGTTGGGGGGCTTGTATGCCCACCAACCAATGCAGTCAAAAGTTCTCCCACATGTGGAGAAGAGCTTACCACATTGCAGGAGTGTCAAACTCAAATGTGCAGTAGGCCAAGAGCAGCGCCACAATTGCTGAGAAAAGAGGCCCCACACCACGGGACCTCCGCCCCTTAAGCGCACCTCTGCACCAAAAGTGGCAGGAAACACTACAGCAGTAGGAGGTGGTGACTGCTGTACTGTTTCCTACGATTTCCAGTTGGGTAAAGCATATCTCGCACTGGAGGCTGTGGGAGAGGTGATTGGGTGCAGAAGTGCACTTAGTAGGGCGCAGGTCCCCTTTAAATGTTCTGAGAGGAAGCATAGGCTTTTCTTTAGACCTTTCAAAGCACCCCCAAGTGGACTTCTGCACCTTAACACCACTTCTACTTTCCCCTGAGGAGGGATCCCAATTTCCACTACCACAAGCCCACATGTACTGGCAATAGAATCAAATCAAATTGTTACTGGCCATTAGTTCCCTACCCCACATGAAGGCCATAGAATCCAATGGGTTTTAGGCAGGTGGTGGTCCATTCATGCCCCTCCTTCCGAGCAATCTTAGCAGACCAGAAGGGATTATGAGGCTTTATTAGAGGTGCTAGGAACACATTTACCTTTTGTGTTAGTTTCTAACATTGCCCACCTACTTGGGCTGAGGAGCGGTGGTGGAGGGGGGGGTGCGTGGCATTCATGGAGAGCACTAGAGCTGTGCCTTCTGTTAGAATCGCATAGGCCTTGGGCTTAATTCCCCTAGAAACAGTTCACACACTGGCTGTGGCGGCTGCCATTTCCTCATAGTTATTGCTAGTAGCAAAAGTACAGCTCAGAATATTTCTCAAGCCATTCATTAAACAAAAAAAACTGCCTCCGGCTCTCTGGCACATTCAATAAATTCCCTCTTCCTCTGCGGATGGATGGATTGTTAAACTAAGCTTCTCTTACAGGGGAAAGGTCTTATCATTGTAGGAGGAAGCAGAGCTCATTTTCTCCTGCCAGGTTTCTATCTACACCTTGTCTAATCAGTACAGCAGGTCAGGGAGAAGTCCTTTCTTAGCAATGACCTTGTGCATTTTTTAATTTATTTATTATTATATGGCAAAATCCATTTTATTTTACATATTAGTTTGAAGTGATAGAACTGTATAATCCAATGTTACTGATCAAATGCAATATTGTCCATTCCTGCATTTGTAAGTGATTATTACTTCCTATGCCCACAGCGCGTGTTATTAAGGAAGTCACGTGTTGTGAGATGATTTGGTGGATATATATGATGTGTGATAGGCTATTTGCACACATATCCATTGTTGCTGATGTGGGTAAAAGGAAGAATTTATCAATTTGTAAAACATGTCTGTGCTGCTGTGGTGAAAGTGTATTGTGAGTGAACTGGCAACATTGTAAATAGGTGGCATGGAAATTGTGGAGCACCACATACCATTAGCAAATGGTCGCCTTTTCTGATGGATCATATTCTCAGCTTAACTGACGTTAATAAAAAAACACCAACCAGAGCAGGAAAACACAAGTGTTTACAGCGTTATGGTCTGGGGAGTTTTCATAGCATTCTCTGGGCCTGCTCGTTCATGTGGAAGCCACTTTCAACTGTGTGTACGAATCTTTCCTTGCAGATCAGGTATGCCCATACATCTGGTTTGTATTTCCTGATCCCAATAATTCCTAAGATTAGAACCCAAATAAACATCTGGATCATCAGGTTCACTCTATGGATCCTTCCTCCATGCACCCTTCAGCAGCTGTGGCTTTCACTGCAGTCAGAATGGTTCCAGCTACCTGTGACAACCTAGCAGAACCTTACTGGGTCACTCCCAGCCCATCTAGCTGCTGTTTGTGTCGCATGCAGCAGTTTATCTGGATATGTGGACAAACAAGTTGGAAAGAGCAACCGCACCAGAACAAAGACAAAGGGCCAATGTTACAGAGGAAACATACAGCCATAACACACAGCTTGACAGCACTGACCACATCTAGAAAACAAAAGCTGTCATTCATATTAGACTGGTGAAAGACAAAAAAAATGACAGGACAATATATTTGATGTAAAAAGCTAAAACAACTTTTACAAGAAAACTTCCGCAGAACACATTGCCACTGTATCACAATAAAAAACTAAATAGGGCCGTTTGTTGGAGGTTCCCGGCCCCCTATAAAATCAGGTATCTCTCTATCATTTCCCAGTGGTTAAAAAGGAGTAAGAGGAGACAGGCCGGGAGGCCAAAAAAACATGTTACTTTTTCACAGAATTTTTCACAGAATTGTATTTTTCCCTATATCCAGTCCAGGTCGTCCCAAAGTGATGACATGTGGGACATCCAAAAGCAGTGTCCATTAGGGCGGGTTCCCCAGTGCGGAACAGCATGTAGTTCATTTCACTACCGCCTGAAGCACCTTTTGGCCAAAGACAGCATCAGCTGAGGCCCTAACATCAACCTTGTAAAACTTGTTAATGGTATGAACAGAAGACCAAGTGGCGGCCTTACAAACTTGTTTAACAGATGCCTGGTGCTGAAACGCCCAGTAGGCACCAATAGCTCTAGTAGAATGAGCTGTAATACGAAATGGGGGTTCTTTCCCCTTGGCAGAATATGCTTACACCACCGCCTGTCTGATCCACTTATGAGAGTGGACTTGGCTGGTGGCAAACCACTACTTAATGGCTCTGGACCACATCCAAGACATGGAGGGTCCTTTCCTTAGAATTAGTCGGTGCTGGACACAAAGAAGGCAAGACAACTTCCTCATTAAAGTGAAAGGGAGAAACGACCTTAGGCAAAAAATCAGGTTTAACCCTTTCGCAGCCAGCCTACCTGGAGTTTTTGTCACCCTTGGTGCCAGACCCTTTTGCACTATTTTGCGCTCCCCATGTTCAAATGTGATTTTTGAAGGGATTTTCAGGGATTTCCCAGGAAAATGATATATTGTTTGTTTCTGCAGAGTCTGGGCTTTAACATGAAATTTCTTGTTTGTAATTTTTTAGGTGTATTCTCAATACATTTGGGTGAAATATGTGCAAAAAAATAAAAAAAATCTATTTTTTGCAATAAAAAATGTACGTTTGTCAATAAAATCTTATTGCATGTGAAACCCCAATTAATCCCGGTCACAGCGTTACCACATATGTATTGGTAGACACCCTTTCCTGCCCAGGAGACTCCCCCAAACTGAAACAGCGCTTTAAGAGATTTTCAGATAAAATACAACTATGCACCGCGCTAAGCACACCTTGCTGTCTTTCCAGAAAAGACAGCTTTGGGGAGGCAGGTAATTGGGGGTGCGGGGGTTAATGGCAAGCCACCCGCTAGTTGCAGGTGACTTGCCAGCCCCTAGCCTTGTGAACTGGTATAAGGGGTCTCATGGACCCCTTACCAGTTCACAAAGGGTTAACAGTAAAAAAAAAGACAGACACAAAAATGTTTTAAATAAACCTTTATTAAAAAAAAAAAAAAAAAAAAAAAAACACTTTACTCACCTCACCCGATTGTCAGCTCCTGTGTTCATCAGCTGTCAGATGCCCTGGTGATCGCTGGCCAGAGGAGGGGGGGGCAGGGGATCAGAGCATCCCCTGCCCCTCCACTGCTCTGCCCAGCGATCACCAGGGCATCTGACAGCTGAGCCGAGGAGAGGCAGCAAGACGCCCGGGAGTGATTTCATAAGCCCCGCCCCCAAAGGGGGCGGCATCCGTCGGGAGAGGAGGGGGAGAGCCCTTTCAGGCTCTTCCCTGAAGCTGAAGAGGCTGGGGGGGGGGATCGGATGGCACCAAATTAAAGAGGAGACCCGGCCGGATCCAACGAGGGGTCAGGTGAGTATTTTTTATTTTTATTTTTTTTGCTAGCAGGGGGGAAAGTCAAGCACGTAGAAACTACGTGCTTGGCACTGAAAGGGTTAAAGCGAAAAACCACCTTATCCTTACTGTATGCCGCTCAAAATAAGGAGGCTTCATATAAAGGGCGGCCACCTCTGACACGTGACGCACCGAGGTGATCGCTACCACAAGACCACTTTGAGAGTCAAAATAGACAATGCAGCTTCGCACAATGGCTCGAAGGGAGGACCCTGAAGAGGAGAAAGCACCAAATTCAAGTCCCACACCGGTATTAGTGACTTACGCGGTGGACGGACATGGGTAACTTACTGGAAAAAAGTCTTGATCAACCTATGATTGGCAAAGGATCTAGGGAAAAAGATGGCTAAGGCCAAGATCTGGCCCTTGAGGGTGCTCAGCTGGAGACCCAAATCTAAGCCGTGTTGTAAAAACTCCAGAATCCTAGAAATAGAGAATGAGTGGCAAGGGAGACTCTTGGACTCGCACCAAGCAATGTAAGCGTGCCAAACTCTGTAGTATATCATGGAAGAAGACTTCTTCTGTGCCTGTATCATAGTATGCACAACCATGGCTGACAGCCCCTTTTCCGTCAGGAGCGAGGTTTCAATAGCCAGGCCGTCAAAGCCAGCGTCTGTAAATTGGGGTGCCTCAGTGATCCCTGTGTGAGAAGCCCTGGGTCGACGGGCATGATATAGCGATCTACTGACATCTGAACTGTGTCCGCAAACCAACTCCTTCTCGGCCAATGAGGAGCCACCAGGATGGTTGGTACCCCTTCCTGGGCTATCTTGCGCAGCACTTGGCCCAGGAGTGGAAACAGAGGTAATGCATAAGGAGCCTGAACTCCATCCAGGGAATTGCCAGAGCATCTGTGGCAAAGGCCAGAGGGTCTCTTGAAAGGGAGACGAACCTTGGGAGCTTGCGATTGTGTCCGGACGCAAACAGGTCCACATCCGGCTGACCCCAGCGGAGACACAGAGCGTGAAAGGTCTTGTTGCTAAGAGACCATTCCCCCAGGCGTGAGGCGTTCCTGCTCAGGGCATCTGCCTCCTGGTTTTCTACCCTGGGGATGTAAACTGCCGAGATGCAGGGAACATTCTCCTCTGCCCAAGTCAGAATCTGGGTCACCTCCTTGAGGGCTCGCTTGCTCCGAGTCCCGCCATGATGATTGATGTAGGCGACAGCCGTCTGATTGTCCGAGCGAACCTAGATTGCATGACCCCTTAAATGTGGAGTCAAGCAAAGAAGCACCAATCGGATCGCTCTCAGCTCCAGGAGATTTATGGGTAAGCGGTTCTCCTGTGAACCCCACTGACCCTGGATCTTCTGTGTCTGCCAAACGCCTCCCCAGCTGGTCAGACTGGCATCCATGGTAACTATCTGCCACCGGAAAGTCAGAAAGGACTTGCCCACCAATAGGAGTCCAGCCACCACAAGAGGGACTGCCTGGCCAGGGGGGACAGTGAAAATTCCTGTTCCAGCGACTCCTGCATCTGGTCCCAGCAGGTCAACAGGTTCAACTGTAGAGGTCTCATGTGGAATTGGGACGAAGGCCACGGCGTTCGAAGAATGACACCATTAGGCCCACCAGTCTCATCCACAGATGGATCAATGGCAGCTGACAAGACAGCAAGGCCTGCACCTGCGTCTGGAGGCCCAAAACCTTCAGCTGTGGCAGAAAGACCTTGACCTGAGAGGTGTCTATCGTCATGTCCAGGAAGGTCCTCACTGTGGAAGGAGTGATAAAAGACTTTGGGTAATTGACTACCCAGCCGAAGTCCTCAAGAGTGGACAACACCGTCCGGGTATCGCTCTCAGCCTGCTGAAGAGACTGAGCCGCAATCAGTAAACCGTCCAGATAGGGCAGCACACGAATGCCCTGGTTCCTCAGGATACCCATGATGCCCGCTAGCACCTTGGTGAAGACACGGGGGGCTGAGAATATCCTGAATGGCAGTGCCACAAACTGGTAATGCTGATCCTCCGGAGCAAACGTCACAAACTTCTGATGTCCCTGGAAAATCGGGATGTGCAGATAAGCATCCCTGATGTCCACCGTGGTCATGAAATCGCCGGGCCGAAGCAAGCTCACCGCTGACCGTAAGGTTTCCATGTGGAAATGTCTGACTCTGACAAACCTGTTGAGACCCTTCAGGTCCAGGATAGGCATCAACGTTCCGTCCTTCTTGGGAACCGTGAACAGATTGGAGTAGAAACCTTGACCCTGTTCCTGACGAGGTACAGGACAAATCACACCTAACCGCAGGATGGGTTTAGGGATATCCGAGACCGAAGAAATTTTGTGGGAGGCCTGACTGCCAGCGCTATTTTGTAACCGGAGGACACCACCTCCTGAATCCACCGATCCGAGACGCGCTGTCTCCAGATATGAGCAAATAGCAGAAGCCGTCCCCCCACCGGGATGGGTGAGGGCACCTCCTCATGCCTGAGGGGACTTGGACTTGGCTCCCCAAGCGGGATTGGGTCGGTCGTGGGACCTACCTTTACCCCTGGTATCTCAGCGGCCACGTGAAAATGAAGAGCCTCTTCCTCCTCGAGAGGAGTGATAGGCAGATGAGCCCCGAAAGGGCCGAGCAGGCTTCCGTCTCTGAGGGAGTCTACCATCCTTGACCAGGAGGTCCAGACGCTCCCCGAACAACCTGTGCCCCACGAAGGGGATACTAGTAAGCGACTTTTTGGCTGCGGCATCAGCCGACCATTGCCACAAACAGAGCGAGTGGCGAAGTGCAAAAAGCAGGGCCGAAATCCTGGCATCAAGCCGGACACCATCATCCATGGCAGAGACAACAAAGGCAATGAAGTCCATGCAAGCCTTGAGGTCTTTATACTCCTCTGCCCGATTGCGAGTCTTAGCGCTATCCACAAGGCGTTTCACCTTCTCTCTGATGGCCAGGGAGACAATAGCCGCGGCACACACAGGACAAAACAAGGCACCAGCAAAGGTGAAGGCATGACAGACCAGCTGATCCATGCGCCTGTCAGCCGGGTCACGTAAGGAAGCGTTATCGGGTGAAGGCATAACAGTAGTGTTGGACAACCCTGACACGGGAGGATCCACTTCGGAGGGCGAGACCAGCTGCTCAGGGAAGGGATACCGCCTATCCAGGCCCTTAGGCACCGACGGTAGTTTGTTAGGCCTTTCCTATTCCTTGAAAATCATATTAGAAAAATGGGCCTGCCCTGGAAAGACTCGCCTCTGTCTTTCAGGCCTAAACAAATCAACCTGCTTCCTCTTAGCCGCTCTAGGAGGGACAATGTGTCAAGTCTCAAACACTGAGGCAAGCAATTTCTCTGTATCATCAGAGAGCCACGCATCCTCATCCGAGGAGTAACCAAACTGTCCTCGCCAGCAGAATAGTCCACAGTGGACCGTGAATCCTCTGGCAACTCACCTTCCTCCACAGAGCCCAAACCGTCAAAAAGATCCTCATCATTATCCGAGTAAACGGGCTCGATGTGCCGTCTCTTACTCGAGGCCTTCTTAGGCGCCGTTCGTGAGATCTGTCTCTCGAGACTGGCCACCTTAAATGCCAAATCAACATGGGACCCCTTGCTGGCTTCCCCCTCACTGGGGTCTGAGTGCAGCGGGGGTTCTGGAGAGGCCGCAGGCAATGAAGGGCTAGGGGCAGGTAAGCCCATCCCGATCATGCTCCAAAATGACACTCCTGGCGCAAGTGGTACAAATAGTGCTGAATCCGCCAAGAGGGCATGCACTGCACAAGGGGCAGAGCTTCACCCGTCCAGATGGGGCCCCTATCTCACTATCCCCAGATGCCTCCATTATGGTGATTAGAGAAAAATTTGCAATGCAGGTTACAAGGCACTGACGGACCAAACCTAAATGATCCCTCTTGTATGATCCCTCTTATATGAGCCCTCTTAATAATAATGGAGAGGGGGGCGGGGGACCGGGAGTAACCACAACACTGGGCCCACCTAAACAGAGACAAAAAAGAGGGCCATCAGTATCCCACAAGCACATGCATAAATTCACAAAAAAGGAACCCTGGGAACTGAGAACACCCGACAGGGAAGAGACCTAGCCTCACACCAGTCAATGTAAGCACGCCAAACCCTATAATAGATGGAAGAGGAAGATTTCTTCCTAGCCTTCACCATGGTCTCAACCACGGAGGCAGACAAGCCTTTCTCCATCAAGATGGAGGTTTCAGCAGCCAGGCCGTCAAAGCCAGAGTTTGTAAATTGGGATGGCGTAGGGGCCCTGAGTGAGCAGATCTGGCACTGCTGGCAGGACGTACTGATCTGCCATCTGCACCACGTCTGCGAACCACACTCTTCTTGGCCACCAGAATCACTGGCACCCCTTCCAGAGCAATCTTGCGCAGGACCCTGCCCAGCAGGGGGAATGGAGGAAAGACATACGGGAACCGAAATTCCTGCCATGACATGGACAGAGCATCTGTGGCCAAGGCCAGAGGATCCTGAGACAGGGAGACAAAGACCTGGAGCTTGTGATTGTGACGGGATGCAAACAGATCCACATCCGGTAGCCCCCAATGGTGACACAGGGACTGGAATACCCTGTTGCAGAGGGACCACTCTCCCTGACGAGAGGTCCCCCTGCTCAGAGAGTCTGCCAGTAGATTCTCTGCCCCCGGGATGAACACAGCCGAAATGCATTGAATGTTGGCCTCTGCCCATGTCAGAATCCGCGACACCTCCTGGAGGGCCCTCCTGCTCCGGGTCCCTCCCTGATGGTTGATGTAGGCAACCGCCGTCCTGTTGTCTGAGCGCACCTGCACAGACAGACCCCTCAGGTGATTGGTCAACTGCTCCAGTACCAACCTGATCACCCGCAGTTCCAGAATGTTGATGGGTAAGTGGGCCTCCTGAGGGCCCCACCTCCCCTGGAACCGCAGGGACTTCCAGAATCCCCCCCATCCTGACAGACTGGCATCCGTGGTGACAGTCTCCCAGGAGGGGGCCAGGAAGGACCTGCCTCCCAGCAAGTTCCTGTGGTCCAGCCACCATGAAAGGGACCATCTGACCAAGGGGGGAAGCACACATATCCTGTCCAAGGACGTTGGATCCTTGTCCCATACTGACAGAAGGTGAAGTTGAAGAGGCCTCAAATGGAACTGAGCAAAGGGCACCGCCTCGAAGCACGCCACCATCAGGCCCACCAACTGCATTCCCTTCCTGAGGGAGGGCTGGGGGCACGATAGCAGGAACCTCACCTGCGCAGTTAGAGCTTCCACCTTCTGCCGAGGAAGGAATATCTTTGACTGAATCGTATCCAGAATCATTCCCAGGAATGGGGTCACCGAGGAAGGGGATAGGGAGGACTTGGGGTGATTGATCACCCAGCCGAAGGACTCCAGGGTGGACACCACCAGCTGAGTGTCCAACTCTGCCTGCTGCAGAGACCGAGAGGTGATGAGTATGTCGTCCAGGTAGGGCAGCACACGTATGCCCCTTGACCTCACCAGAGACATCACCCCCGCCAGCACCTTGGTGAACACTCTGGGAGCTGAGGTGAGACCAAAGGACAGGGCCACAAATTGGTAATGTTGATCTTCCAACACGAATCTGAGAAACCTTTGGTGTCCAGCGAACACAGGGATGTGAAGGTAAGCATCTTTGATGTCCACCGACGTCATGAGATCCCCTGGGCGCAGGGAGCCAATGGCCGAGCGCAGAGTTTCCATGCGAAAGCGCCTGTTTCTGACAAATTTGTTGAGGATCTTTAAATCCAGAATGGGCCTGACTGACCCATCTTTTTTGGGGACTGTGAAAAGGTTGGAATAGAACCCCTTGCCTCTTTCTCTTAATGGGACCCTGCAAATGACCCCCATATCCAGAAGGCCTTGCACGGCCTGCATCAAGACCTGAGCTGAGGCAGGGTCCTGGGGAATCCTGGACTTGACGAATCTTAGGGGGGGGGGGCGCACAGCAAACTATCTTGTAACAAGAGGACACTACCTCCTGAATCCACCTGTCTGAGACGTGATGCCTCCTGACGTGCGCAAAGTGCTGTAGCCGTCCCCCCACCCTGATGGGCGAGGGCGCCCCATCATGCCTGAAGGTTTTGGCTTAGACCCCCAGGAAGCGGCGGGACATCGTCCTCTGCTCCTGTGCCAGGAATCTGTACGAGCCCCCGCGAAGGACACTCCTTTTCCCTGCTTAGCACCGCGGTAGGGGAGTGAAGGAGGCCCCTGGCCCCGAAAGGGCCGAGACTGCCGCCTGCGCTGGGGTAACTTACCTCCTTTAGCAAAAAGGTCTAGGCGGTCCCCAAACAGGCGTAGCCCCTTAAATGGAAGCCCAGTAAGGGCCCTCTTAGCAGCATTGTCAGCAGCCCACTGGCGCAGCCAAACCACGCGGCGTTTAGCTACCGCCAAGGCAGAGGTTCTGGCACACATCCTAATGGCATCATCCAAGGCAGATAGGATAAAGTTCACAAACATATCACAGTTAGACAGTGCATTAAACGTATCAGGTTGCCCTTCATCAGACCCATCAAGTACACTTCTGATCAAGGCCCTGAGCGCCACAGACGTAATGGCGCAAACCGGGCGCAGCGCCGCCCCCACAAATGCAAAGGCATGACACGCTAATTGGTCAATGCGCCGGTCTTCAGCGTCCCGCAGCGTAGTAGTGTCAGGGGAGTGCATAATAGAGGTGTTAGACAGCCCTAGAATAGGGGCATCGACCTCAGGGGGCGATGACCAGCACTTTACCATATCAGCAGGGAAGGGATACTTTCTGTCCCAACTCTTAGGTATACCAGGAAGTCTACTGGGACGTTCCCACTCCTTAAGCATGAGGTTATTGAAATGGGTTTGCTCAGGAAATTCCAAACGAGCCTTAGCAGTATGAAAAAGCCCCCCCCCCCTTTGCCTGGGAGCCGCAACAGGGGGAGAGATGGACAAAACCTCAAATATTTGGACCAGCAGTCTGTCAGTATCATCCGGGGTCCAGGGGTCAGAGCCAGAATCGTCATGACCCCTGAGTCTCTCATCAGATGACCCTTAGTCATAAAACAGCTCCCCTTCGTCTGATGGGGTGTAGCCATACAGATGCTCAGATTCCATAGGAGACGGAGACGGAGTGGCATCAGGAGTTAAGTGACGCTTTTTAGCAGAGGCCTTACGCGCTAAGGTATTAGCGATCAATTTTTCAACACTGCCCAGTCTAGCAGACACATCAGGTTGAGAATCCCCGCTTGTATGTAATTCAATGGGGGTGAGACTCAAGCTTTGGGGAGTAGGTGAAGTGAGATGAGGTGCAGGCCCAGCCACCGGAGGGGCGGGTTGCAACGTTAGCGCCTGCTGTGCGCAAGGGACACAGACCCGCGTACTGTCACCGCTGACAGGTGAGACCACACAGCCGGGTTTGTCCCGAAGGAACCCCGGTCCCAATATCCTGGGATGCCTCCATATGGTGATTATTAGGCACAATATGCCAGTAGGGATTGACGCTATAAAGCAACCCTGGATGCCCCAATGACCCGCTAGGGAAGTGGGAGTAATTATACTAGGCCCAACTACAATTACACCGGGCCGGGAGAAGCCACTGGATTCACCCGTCTGAAAGACACAATGAGAAGAAGGGGTGTCAGAGCCATACACAGTAAATAATGAGTATTAAAGTCGCCGCGAGGGCACTTACAGACCGCTACACACGCGTGCGTGCGACCGTACAGGGGGGACCGTTACACACGCGTGCGTGCGACCGTACAGGGAAATGGCGCCAAACGAACCTCGAAGGGTGGGCCAGAGCGAGCTGTGACGCAGGGCGCGCCAGGCCCCGCCCCCCTGAAGAGTGCAAAGTCCACCAGACAAGCAGCCAATGATGACGCAGGAGCGTCTGAGGCACCGCCGCCCGGTGCGGGACATCCAAATGAAGAGAGAGGCGCGCACGGCGGCGTTTGCAATAGTAAAAAACAAGTCAGTGTGGCGGTTGACACACATATAGTAGTCCCAACACACATGCCAACAGGCGGTATTCACAAATCACGATGCATGCTCAACCACACCCCCTCCCCTTCTTTTCCTCCCGAAGGCTTACGGGGAGAATGAGGGAGGATGGCGGCCCTTTGTACAGGGCGCACAGCTACCAGGGCATGGGACAGTAATGCGGGAGGGGAGTCCCATAAAGGCTCACCATCAGCCTATACCGCCTACCCTTTGGTGGGGGACTGCGGTGGAGCAGCGCTCCTTAAGCACACATGGTGCCTACCTTCACCCGACCAGCGCAGCCCAGGCTGGGAGGCACATCGCATCAAGGATGGGTGGGAATAGTCCAACAGGGCCGCAGGCTTTAATAGCCCCGCTCACCTGCGACAGAGTGATAATTTCATGTCTTCGCAGTAAGCACTGCAGAGAAATCTGGGGATTTGTGGGAGGTCCCCGGGTATTTGAGGGGCCGGGAGGAGCCTGTTTTAAATGTCTCTGCAGTGCAGCGCCATCTGGCGGAGGATAACCCAAGTGTAAGTAATCTATCTGGAGCAGGACGTACTGTATACTAAGAATATGTCAGTTAATCATGTGACCAACGGAAACTCAGGTTAGATGTGCAAGCCCAATGGGAAATTCAAATTAGTCACCAGCGGTAACGTGATTAACTTATTTTCCATACGCCAGGAATGAGGAAGTGGTGACTTGTTCATAGTTTCTCTTTAATATGTTTCTGTGCATTTCTAGACCCCTCACCAAATAATCTACACTCCACTGGGTAAAGCCACCACTCCAAACAACTTGCATTAGGCACTTCCATGGTATTCCCAGCTCTCCTGTACCTGTGCAGTTACATCCTGGCACATGAAGGAGTTTATTCCCTCTTGTGATGTTGTACCACCCATGGAACATGGCACAGTTGCCAGGGAACAAGCATTCAGGGCCAAAAGCCCCGCTGTGTTTAGATTAGGGCTGGCCACTGAGCCTAGTTGTTAGAGTTGTGGCCAAGGAGCCAGTTACCCCTGCTGATCTCTGATTAGCCAAGGACCACATGAGACCAACTGTCCACCAAGTCCACACTGCTCGTGATAAGGTTTAGTTGCGCTGGGTGTGTTTTACTTTTAGTCTGTTTACAAGTTGCCTATTGGACCATTGTTTAACTCAGTTCCCAAACTTTGTTGACATGCTAGACCTTGTTCCTCACTTTGTCTGTTGAGACATTTGTTGGATTGATCACCCATTGCAAACCTGGATATCCCAAACCATACCTATGTCCCTGCTTTTACAGTCTTGCACTTGTTGTACATTAATATATTTGGCCTTGGGTACTTCTTATCTTATTCTGACCTTATTGCATTTTTTATTGCAGGTAGTCACAGGTTGGTGAGTTGTGGTCCCTGGCAAACTGGGCACCTGAACAAAGCCCAGCAATTGCCTGGATATTACATTATCTTGGGCCAGAGATAGTCATGCACTGTGGCCTGTTTTTTTAATGTGGCAGCTTGATTGCCTGGCCTTTCCCCAGCACCAGTGAAGGTCAGGGTGCCTATTGCAAAACAGAAAAAGACTGGCTTCTGTCATGGTGCTACTGATTGTGGTGCTGCCTTGATGGTTGATGTATGCCAATGCTGTGGTGTTACCCGATCATAGACTCTGACAGGCATTTTCATGAATAGTAGGCCATCAACCTACAAGCAGACCTTCAGTCAAAAATGGCTGAAAGTGCACCAAAACAGCAACCGACTGTAAGGGAATGGACAAGTGGTAACTGGTATGCGAAGTCAGTCGTATGTCCCAAGGGGGACAACAGACGCACCTAGTCCAAGATTTCCTGGAATTCACTGTCACTGTGCAAGTAATACTAGGGAGGATTCTCATTTCCATTGTATAATAAGCCATCTCCACCTCTGCATTGTTTGCTCCAGTCACCTCACAGTTTTTCTCTGATCGACATATACTGCTACAACTATTATTCTAAAGCACCAACTAGAAAATGTATAGATAATAACATAGTAACCAATAATACACAACTGTGGGTTTTACCTAAAAGGTCAGTACAATCTAACCCAAGCACCACGCACAACCAAAGCTGTGGAATACTTGTTCCACTAGATTGATTATCTGCTCTGGAATGTTACAATTTTCCCTGTAGCTCCATAACTAGAGTCGACTGCTTTCCCAAAATGTATGAAGTGTGGAGATTAGCTCTGGTAGGCGACCGGGTGTCAGCAGTATAGAGGCGGAGGCAAACAGTTCAAAGTAAAGTCTGTGTTTATTTCACACAAAAATCCACAAAAGCATATGTCCATACAGGTTACATCACCTTTTCAGGAAACCGCAGCATAAATGATACAGTCAGGCAAACAGCTTTTAGTCCTTGAGCAAAGGTCCTGTTTACAGTCAAATAGGCCTCAGGTCCGCATGAACAGCCTCCACAGGAGATTTCAGCCAGGCTCACAGAGTCTCACTCCCATGTGAGCTCTAGACAAAGGCCAGGCCACAGCTGATTCCCCAGGCTATTTAAACAGCCCGCAAAACCCGGACCTGGGTAGTGGGATGGAGTCCCACCCTGCTCTACTCCATCCCAGTAAAGCCGTCCCAGGTTAGCCTTTCGGCTATTCTAAATCATCAGCAGCAAACTGCCACCAGCAGCTGATGCTGGAAAACAAGCTATACGGCTTTACTGCACCAATGCCAGGTACATTGGTGCTACATACCTGCCGTCAATAACGGCCCCTTGCACCTTACCACATACCCCCCCCCTTTGTTCAACCCTGAGGGGGTGGACACATGCCAAACAATGTGCTCGGGACAGGGCATCCGCATTACCCAATAATCGTCCCGCTCTGTGCTCTACTGTAAACTTGAAGTTTTGTAATGACAAGAACCATCGGGTGACCCTGGCATTTCTGTCCTTAGCCTGGCACATCCACTTGAGGGGAGAGTGGTCCGTAATCAGCCGGAACCTTCTCCCCAGCAAGTAGTAGCGAAGAGACTCCAGGGCCCATTTAATGGCCAAACACTCCCTCTCCACTATACTATACCGGGTCTCCGCGGGTGTTAATTTGCGACTCATGTAGACAACGGGGTGCTCCTCCCCGTTGACTTCCTGAGACAGTACAGCACCGAGACCTACCTCGGAGGCATCGGTCTGCACTATGAACTCCCTCTTAAAGTCGGGTGTCACCAACACCAGAGACCCACACAGGGCAGACTTCAAAGCGGAGAACGCTTTTTCGGCCTGTTCATTCCACTTCACCATGACAGACTTGCGTCCCTTTAACAGGTCCGTCAATGGTGCCACTAGGGTGGCAAAATTGGGAACGAACCGCATATAATATCCCACCAACCCCAGAAATGACTTTACTTGGCGGGTGGTGTTAGGCCGTGGCCAGTTACGGATGGCTTCTAGTTTGTTAACCTGGGGCTTGACCACTCCTCGTCCAATCACATAGCCCAGGTATTTTGTCTCTTCTAGGCCTAAAGCACATTTTTTCGGGTTTGCCGTCAACCCAGCCTTCCTGAGGGAATCCACTACGGCCTGGACTTTGGGTAGGTGACTTTCCCAATCCGTGCTATGGATAATTATATCGTCCAGATATGCCGAAGCATACCGACGATGTGGCCTGAGGACAATATCCATTAACCTTTGGAACGTAGCGGGAGTGCCGTGTAACCCAAAGGGTAATACCTTGTATTGGAACAGTCCCTCTGGTGTAATAAAGGCTGTTTTCTCCTTGGCAGCCTCAGTCAAGGGCACCTGCCAGTACCCTTTTGTGAGGTCCAAAACCGAAAAGTACCTGGCTTGGCCTAGCTTCTCAATGAGTTCATCTACCCGGGGCATAGGGTAGGCATCAAACTTGGAAACTTAATTAAGTTTGCGGAAATCGTTACAGAACCGCAACGTACCATCGGGCTTGGGAATCAAGACTATGGGGCTGGCCCACTCACTCTTTGATTCTTCAATCACGTCTAACCGGAGCATTTGCTGCACTTCCTCCACGATAGCTTGTCGCCGGGACTCAGGTACCCGGTAAGGCCTCAACCGGACCTTGACCTGAGGTTCCGTGACAACATCATGTTGGATGACCGAAGTGCGCCCAGGGAGTTCTGAAAACACGTCCGTGTTTCTGCTAATAAACTCCCTGGCTTCCTGAGTCTGTCTAGAGGAGAGGTTGTCGCCAGTTTTCACCTCGACTACTGCTTCTCTAATAACAGACCGAGGAATGGGAAGCTCCACCCCCACCATACCTGGTCGGGGACTATCACCCCCAGGGGTCTCCCTGGCTTCCCACAGTTTCAGCAGGTTTACATGGTACACCTGCTCTGGCTTCCTCCGCCCAGGCTGATGTAGCTTGTAAGTCACTTCCCCAACTTTTTCAATGACCTCATAGGGACCCTGCCACCTAGCTAGAAATTTACTGTCCACCGTGGGTACCAGAACCACAACTCTGTCACCTGGGTTAAAGTTCCGTACACTGGCTTGCCGATTATAAATCCTGCTTTGGGCCCGCTGCGCTGCCTCCATGTGTTCTCTGACAAGCGGCAAGACGGTCTCTATCCGTTCCTGTAGGTGAGTAACGTACTCTACCACACTTTTGTGGGGTGTGGGTTGCTGTTCCCAGGCCTCCTTGGCTATATC
Organism: Gastrophryne carolinensis; assembly: GCA_027917425.1. NCBI lineage: Eukaryota > Metazoa > Chordata > Amphibia > Anura > Microhylidae > Gastrophryne > Gastrophryne carolinensis. The sequence continues at coordinate 202,450,799 of CM051237.1, forward strand.
CAACAGGCCCCGTGGATGTCGACCGTACAAGAGTTCAAAGGGCGAGAACCCTGTAGAGGCCTGGGGCACCTCTCGCACTGCGAACATCAGATAGGGCAGCAGCAAGTCCCAATTTTTCCCATCCTTGGCGACCACCCTTTTTACATGGTCTTTAAAGTTTGATTAAACCGTTCTACTAGGCCGTCTGTTTGCGGGTGGTAAACGGATGTCCGCAACTGTTTCACCTGCAGCAGTTTACAGAGCTCTTTCATTACTTTCGACATAAACGGGGTACCTTGATCGGTCAGGACCTCTTTAGGCAGACCTACTCTGGAAAACATTTCCATAAGCTCCTTAGCAATGAGCTTGGCAGAGGTGTGACGCAGGGGCACTGCCTCAGGGTACCGCGTGGCATAGTCCAAGATCACCAGAATATGTTGGTGCCCTCTAGCGGATTTTGGCACTGGACCCACTAGATCCATGGCAATCCGCTCAAAGGGTACCTCAATAACTGGGAGAGGAACTAAGGGACCACGGTAATGAGGCTGAGGGCTGGTCATCTGACATGTTGGGCAGGACTCACAATATCTCTCCACCTCCTTGTACACACTGGGCCAGTAGAATCGTTGTAAAACGCGGTCCAGTGTTTTCTGCTGGCCTAGGTGTCCACCCAGAACATGTTGGTGGGCCAAATCCAACACCAACTTGCGATATGGATTGGGTACCACCAATTTTTCCACCACCTCTTCACGTACCTTGTTTACTCGGTACAACATTTCCTGGTGAACCACAAAGCGAGGAAACTGTAACTCCGCCCCTGGCTGTTGTGGTTCACCTTCCACCTCAAGAACATTCTCCCAGGCCCGAGACAGTGTCGGGTCCTGGTGTTGAGCGGTACCAAAGTTAATTGTGGCGACATGGAGATCTGCCAACTCTGGACCTGTTGCCAACTCTTCCACATCTCCAACCATAACATTTAGTGGGGTTGACTCCCCCTCTTCCATTTTAGGGGCGCGCACCTCTTCCACGGTGCCTCCTGATTCCGGTTCCCAGGGCACCGGGGTCTCCCCTGAGTAGGGCCAGTCTATAGGGGACACACCCGCCTCGCGGGTTTCCGGAACTGCCAAATTGGCCCACAGTGACCTGAACCCTGGAAAGTCTCTCCCAATAATCAGTTCATATGGGAGTTTAGCGGCGACAGCGACTTCATGTTTCCAGCTGCCGGAGACGGTGGTGAGAGACACTTGTGCTGTGGCATAGTCTCTCAAGTCCCCATGAACGCACAAAACCCCGGTTTTCCGCCCAGTGTACTCATCGGGCAGTACTAAGGCGGGTCTTGCCAGGGTAACCATACTCCCCGAGTCCAAAAGGGCCACAGCCAGGGTGTCTCCCACTTTCACCTGACAGAGGTGACTTTGCCCCACAAGCTCAGGGACACCGGCAGCACACAGCCTCCTGGCATACATGGAAGGGCGGTAACCAAAGTTCACGTCCATGGGCTCCCCCTGGTGGGGACAATTGGCTCTGATATGCCCCGGCTCCTTACATCCCCAACACAACACTTGGGCAGGGACTTTGGGGGGTAGGTCCTGAGGGGGTTTAGGGGACGCCACTCGCCTGAGCTGGGGCGGGGACCTCCGGGGGTTTCCCCGAATCCCTCCTTATGGAGCCGCCTTGTACATTCCTGGTGGCCTCATATCGCTCCACTAGGTCCACCATCCCTAGTGCGTTGTCAGGGGATACCTGGCCAACCCAGTGCTGAAGAGGGTGCGGTAAAGCCCTCCAGAAAATGTCCGCCAGCAAGCGGTCCAACATGGCAGTGGGGCTTAACAACTCCGGCTGCAGCCATTTTTGCAGCAGGTGCAGCAGTTTATAGTACTGGGGCCGGGCGGGCTCTGCCGACTGGTAGCTCCACTGATGCACCCGCTGAGCCCGAACCCACACATTCACCCCCAGTCTGGCCAGTATCTCACCCTTCAGAGTCGGGTAGTCAGCGGCTTGGTCCTCTGGGAGATCAAACAACACCTGCTGGGGTCCAGACGCCAGAAATGGAGCGATGACATCAGCCCACTGGTCATGCGGCAACTTCTCCCTTGCAGCCACCTTTTCAAACACCGCCAGGTAAGTCTCAACGTCATCTGAAGGGGTCATTTTTGTGAGCGCCGAGCAGACAGCTTTCCGGGCATCAGGAATACTTTTGGGCGCACCTGCAGCTTGCAGCGCCATCACATGTTGCAAAAACAGCTGGTTGGTCTCCTGCTGCTGCCTGTTGGTCTCATGCTGCTGCCTGTTGGCCTCCATGAGCGCTTTCACGACTGCCTCCATTTTGTCTGCAGTCCCAGGTAGCAGCCTGGCAGGTTTAATATAGGACATGCACCACAAAAAAAACGTTTTCGTCGGTTGCTCCTAGCAACGGCCTCACTGCTGTGCCCGCATCCGACACCAAATGTGGAGATTAGCTCTGGTAGGCGACCGGGTGTCAGCAGTATAGAGGAGGAGGCAAACAGTTCAAAGCAAAATCTGTGTTTATTTCACACAAAAATCCACAAAAGCATATGTCCATACAGGTTACATCACCTTTTCAGGAAACCGCAGCATAAATGATACAGTCAGGCAAACAGCTTTTAGTCCTTGAGCAAAGGTCCTGTTTACAGTCAAATAGGCCTCAGGTCCACATGAACAGCCTCCACAGGAGATTTCAGCCAGGCTCACAGAGTCTCACTGCCATGTGACCTCTAGACAAAGGCCAGGCCACAGCTGATTCCCCAGGCTATTTAAACAACCCGCAAAACCCGGACCTGGGTAGTGGGATGGAGTCCCACCCTGCTCTACTCCATCCCAGTAAAGCCGTCCCAGGTTAGCCTTTCGGCTATTCTAAATCATCAGCAGCAAACTGCCACCAGCAGCTGATGCTGGAAAACAAGCTATACGGCTTTACTGCACCAATGCCAGGTACATTGGTGCTACATACCTGCCGTCAATAACGGCCCCTTGCACCTTACCACAGAAGGCACAATCAAGTATTGCCTGTCACCAACACTGGTTATTTCCTTGGTATTGAGAAGATTAAGCCAACCTAAATCCCACCTGTTACTTCCTAAGAAGGGTCTCATTCCACTGGGGATAATTCTTCTCAGTACCTTGTTGGGTTCTGCGAGCAGCACAGTTGCTCTCCAATTACTGCAGTTAGACAATTCACCCTTTCTTCAATATTTTAACAATAGGGCCCCTCTTTCGACTTTCTACTCTACTTTAAAAAGCATTATTTTGGGGCAGTCCACCGTTTTTTTTCTTCCAGTCCATGGCGAACCTATACATGTATGTATCTAAATATATGTGTACATACATAACTTTGAACTATTGCAGTTGCATATTTATGACAATTTTAAAGGTGGATGCCAGAATAGCCCAAATAAAACATAAGAAAATACTGCTGTCTCACCACAGAGTTTTTGTTCTTTCTTGGTGAAAATAACACTTTTGCTTGGGAAATTGTTAATTGATGTCTGTGGACATACTCGAGTAAGGAGTGCTTCCAGCAGACACAAGGCTGAGCATGCATGGAGAATGTTTAATACAAATGTAATAGTTTGTATGGTGCAGTTGCCACTAAGGCACATTTAACACTATGCTTAATTTTAGTTTACAATTGTGGTCACCCAAAGTTGCTACACAAATTCCTAGGCGCTTTCTGAGCAATGAGAAGTCACTTCAGCTGACGTCTATTTCCTTCTGGCTAGAGATAAGGGATGATTGCACAGAGATTTAAGGCAAGTTTGACTGTGTGACTGGGTTTTTAAGATGCAAACCTCCCAGGTGCATAGCAAGTTGGCAGCTCCCATGCAGTTCTGGAGCACAACTAGCTGCATGCTATTCCACAACATCTCAAATAGCTTACATTGTGGATTGACGGGGGGGGGGGGGGTTAGGTGAGCAATTTACTAATCAGATTTTTTAATTGGTGGGCCACTTTACGGTTACTTCTGACCATTCCTGAGAAAAACCTTAAAGCGGAACAAAACCCGTGATTTTGCCGATCCTGAGTTCTGATCCCTGTCCAGGGGGGCAGGATTTCCATGATTTGGAAAGTCCCACTGTGTGAAACCACTTTCCCCCCAGATTTCCCAGGCAAATTCACCTTTTCCTGGTCTTACAGCACATGTGTGGGTTCTGGTCCAATCAAAGTTGTTTACCGTGCATATATAATGTTCAGCAAACGGCTCGGTTTGTGGCAATAAGGAGCACAGACAGGCACACCCCCCAGCAGCAGACACGCTCCCGAACCAGCCATCTGAATGACTGGGGGCAGGAGCATGTGCACAGCACAATGATGCTGGGGATGTGGGCACCAGTGTTTACATCCACGGGGTGCAGGGGGAAGGTGAGGTTTTCGGGACCACCAAGGGAGGGGGTTCACAGAGGGGCATCCAAAAAGGGCCAGGGGACAGGAACTCTTGGGTTTGGTTCTGTTATAAAGCACATTTGTAATTAAATATAACACTTGAAAACACATGTAAAGAAACTCGCTAATACATATTTACATGTTGTATCAAGCTGCAGTGTACACGCTACAAACTCAGCAACTTTTAAGCGGTTGCTATAGGTGTAACTATGCACAAACCAAATAAAAGGCCTACCCGTCTCAAGTCAGGCAGCATATGGGGAAATTCCATATATAATAAAAGACATGAAGAACATGTTTACCCAGATTTTTTGTATGCATGGAAGCCAACAAAGGAGGAAATGATCCATGGATACATGGCTTTGTATTGGTCGGATACCTAAACAAACCAGAGCTGGCCAGCTGAAATGCGTCCCGGTTGCTTTTAAGAAGACAAAGCATTAAAGCCACCATAAATATGTAATAGGGCAGTTGTAGGCTTCAGTGCATGTCTCAACTGGGAGGCTACTATTGCAGTTGATAGGCTGGCATGAATTTATTAGGAGTGGGACCTCATTTGACACAAACCATCTAATACCTAGTTAATATTCTGCCTTTTACAGGGGGTACCAGTACATTCAATGGAATGGAATAAAATCATAACTGAATAAGTACTTAAATTCTGATTGCAATATGGGAGATGGATACAAATAGTCTAGACCAGCAGGACATGCTGCTGTTAGCATGGTACAGTTTTATTATGGTTTGATGGGTTCATATCAAAACATTGGATGTCATGAGGTTTTGTGGAGGACAAAAATACAATTCTGTGAAGTACTCACCTGTAGAATTGGTATTATACGCATACAGCACGTCCTGCTCCATCTATAATACTTACACATGGGTAATCCTCCGCCAGATGGCGCTGTTCACTGCAGACATGCAAAAACAGGCTCCTCCCAGCCCTTCATATACCCAGGGACCTCCCACAAATCCCCAGCATTGAAAAGCAGTGAGAAAAAGAAGCCGGGAGAAACCAACCACCAAACTGGTAATAATAACTATTATAACAATCACCATACAGGGGATCCAGAACAAGGTGAAACCAGGGTGGGGTGGAGCAGGACGTGCTGTATGCGTATAATACCAATTCTACAGGTGAGTACTTCACAGAATTGTATTATTCTAAGCATACAGCACGTCCTGCTCCATCTATAATACTTACACATGGGACATCCAATAGCAGTGTCCATAAAGTAGGGAGGGATCCCCAACAACAAAGGCAACGGCACGTAGTTCAAACTACAACCGCCTGTAAAACCTTACGGCCAAAGGCAGCATCAGCTGAGGCCGAACATCAACTTTGTAAAACTTTGAAAAGGTGTGAACAGAAGACCAAGTAGCGGCCTTGCAAACTTGTTCAACAGAGGCCTGTTGCTGAAAAGCCCAAGAGGCACCAATAGCACGAGTGGAGTGAGCCGTAAGGCGGAACGGGGGAGGCCTCCCCTTGGTAGAATAGGCTGAATCACAGCCTGACGAATCCATTTACTGATGGTAGACTTGGCGGGAGCCAAACCTTTCCTAGGCCCCGAAGGCACAACGAAAAGAGCATCAGTCTTCCTGAAGGCCTTAGTGACAACCAGGTAATACTTCAGGCACCTGACCACGTCCAAGGAATGCAGAACCCGCTCCTTGTCGTTGCGAGGATTGGGACACAGAGAAGGAAGAACAATATCCTGGTTCAAATGAAATGCCGAAACCACTTTGGGCAGAAAATCCGCTTTGAAGCGGAACACCACCTTGTCCTGGTGTCGCTCATAGTATGGAGGCTGAATAGATAGAGCGGCCAGCTCTGACACACGCCTAACCGAAGTAATAGCCACCAAGAAGACAACCTTGAGAGTGAGAACGACCAGAGCAGCCTCTTGAATATGCTCAAAGGGAGCCCCCTGCAAGGCAGACAAAACCAAATTCAAATCCCAAACCGGACTGTAGGCTTTCGAGGGGGACGCACGTGAGTGACCCCCTGGAAAAAGGTCTTAATTAGGTGATGCTGAGCAAAGGTCTTCTGAAAGACGATAGATAGGGCAGAAACCTGACCCTTCAGAGTACTAAGTTTGAGACCTAAGTCCAAACCATGCTGCAAAAACTCCAGGACCCTAGGGACGGAGAATTCTCGGCAGGGAAGAGACCTGGACTCACACCAGTCAATGTAGGAACGCCATACTCTATAATAAATAGCAGAAGAAGTATTTTTCCTGGCCTGCACCATAGTAGCCACCACAGAGGCAGACAACCCTTTCTCCATCAAGATGGAGGTTTCAGCAGCCAGGCCGTCAAAGCCAGCGTTTGTAAATTGGGATCGCGTAACGACCCTTGGGTTAGCAGATCCGGTACGTTCTACTGCCATTTGAATCACGTCTGCGAACCACACTCTTCTTGGCCACCTGGGGGCCACCAGGATCACAGGTACCCCTTCCAGAGCAATCTTGCGTAGAACCCTCACCAGAAGGGGAAACGGTGGAAACGCATACAGGAGTCGAAACTCCCTCCAAGACATGGACAGGGCTTCCGTGGCCATGGCCAGAGGATCCTGAGACAGGGAGACAAAGGCCGGGAGCTTGTGATTGTGACGGGAAGCAAACAGATCCACATCCGGTAGACCCCAACGGTGGCACAGGGACTGGAATACCGTGTTGCAGAGGGACCACTCCCCCTGACGGGACATTCCCCTGCTCAGGGCGTCTGCCAGCAGGTTCTCCGCCCCCGGAATGTAAACGGCCGTAATGCATTGAACATTGGCCTCCGCCCATGTCAGAATCTGAGACACTTCTTGGAGAGCACCCTTGCTCCGGGTCCCTCCCTGATGATTGATGTAGGCAACCGCCGTTCTGTTGTCTGAGCGAACTTGGACAGACAGACCCCTCAGGTGTTGGGTCAATCGCTCCAGTACCAACCTGACTGCCCGTAATTCCAGAATGTTGATGGGCAAATGGGCCTCCTGAGGGCCCCACGTCCCCTGGAAGCGCAGAGACGTCCAGAATCCTCCCCAACCTGACAGACTGGCATCCGTTGTGACCGTCTCCCAGGATGGGGTCAGAAGAGGACCTGCCCCTTGTCAAGTTCCCGTGGTCCAACCACCACGCAAGGGACTGTCTGACCGAGGGGGGGAGCACACAGATCCCGTCCAAGGACGCAGGGTACTTGTCCCAAACTGACAGAAGGTGAAGCTGCAGAGGTCTCAAGTGGAACTGGGCAAAGGGCACCGCCTCGAAGCTCGCCACCATCAGGCCCACCAACTGCATTCCCTGCCGGATGGAGAACTGTGGGTTCGAGAGCAGGAACCTCGCCTGTGCTGTCAGAGCTTCCACCTTCTGTTGAGGAAGGAATATCCTTGACTGAACCGTATCCAGAATCATTCCCAGGAATGGAGTCACAGAGGAGGGGGACAGGGATGACTTGGGGTAATTGATCACCCAGCCGAAGGACTCCAGGGTGGACACTACCAGCCAAGTGTCTAACTCTGCCTGTCGCAGAGACCGAGAGGTGATGAAAATATCGTCCAGGTAGGGCAGCACGCGTATGCCCCTTAGCCTTATCAGGGACATCACCCCTCGCAGCACCTTGGTGAACACCCTGGGAGCCGACGTTAGGCGGAATAGCAGGGCCACAAATAGATAATGCTGATCTTTTAGTGCAAATCTGAGAAACCTTTGGTTTCCCGGAAACACCGGGACATGCATGTAAGCATCCTTGATGTCTACGGACGTCATGAAGTCCCCTGGGCGCAGTGAGCCAATGGCCGAGCGCAGTTTCCATGCGAAAGTGCTTGTTCTTGACAAATTTGTTGAGGATTTTTAAATCCAAAATGGGCCTGACTGACCCATCCTTCTTGGGTACTGTGAAAAGGTTTGAGTAGAACCCCATGCCCGTGTCTCCAGGGGGGACCATGCAAATGACCCCTAGGTCCAGGAGACCCTGTACGGCCAGCAACAAGACCTGAGCTGAGGCAGGGATTCGAGACCCAATGAACCTGGTGGGGGGCCGTACAGCAAATTCTATCTTGTAGCCGGAGGACACTACCTCCTGAATCCACCGGTCTGAGACGTGGCGTGGCCAGACGTGCTCAAAGTGCTGTAGACGTCCCCCCACCCTGACGGGTGAGGGCGCCCCCTCATGCCTGGGGGGCCTTGGGAGGGGCTTTGGGTTTGGTTCCCCAGGAGGAACCTGAACGGCGTCCTCTGTTCCTGTTCCAGGAATCAGCGCGGGCCCCTGCAAAGGGCGCCCCTCCACCCTGCTTGGCCCCCCGGTAGGGGGTTGACAGGGAGCCTTGGCCACGAAAAGGCAGAATCTGACGCCTGCGCTGGGGTAACTTGCCTCCCTTGGCAAAGAGGTCTAATCGATCCCCAAACAAGTGCAGCCCTTTAAATGGCAGCCCCGTGAGGGCTTTCTTGGCGGCATTGTCTGCGGCCCACTGGCGCAACCAGACCGTGCGGCTTATAGCAACCACCAGGGCAGGCCCACATCTTAATGGCATCGTCCGATGCAGACAGGATAAAGTTCACAAACGCATGACAGCCGGACAGAGCATTGACAGTATCAGGAGGCAACTCATCTGTGCCATGGAGAGCACTCCTAACCACGGCCCTGAGCGCTACTGCCGTAATGGCTAAGGTGCAAACCGGGTGCAGAGTCGCTCCCCCAAATGCAAAGGCATGGCATGCCAGTTGGTCAACATGCCGGTCCCGTAGCGTAGTAGTGTCAGGGGAGTGCATAATAGAGGTGTTGGACAACCCTAATATAGGAGCATCGACCTCGGGCGGCGATGACCAGCACTTAACCAAGTCAGCAGGGAAGGGATATTTCCTATCCACGCTCTTAAGGACCCCGTGAAGTCTGCTGGGATGTTCCCATTCTTTAAAGTGGACCAACACCCACGGGTGATCGGCCCGGGAATCTATAAGATTCCCGGGCCGATCACCTCCCTCCCCGCGGGACATCCGAGATCGGGATGTCCCGCGGGGTGAAACCCCCCCAAACCACCCAAACTCCTTACCTTAGTTTCGGCGGTGGCCGGCCGCCGCCGCCTCCCTCGCGCCCCTGTAGTCGTGCGCGCGCCCGCGCCGGCCGTCTGTGAATGGCCAGTGCGGGCACGCGCGCGTCAACAGGGACGCGCGGGAGGCGGCGGCGGAGGAGCCCCTTGTCCGCGGCTTGTCCGTCGCCGCGGACAGAGGTGAGTTCGGGGGGTTCGGGGGGGTTTCACACAGCGGGGCACCCCGATCGGGGGTGCCCCACCGAAGTGGACCAAGACCCAGGATAGTCAAAATCCTGGGTGTTGGTCCACTTTAAGCACGAGGCTATTGAAATGTGTCTGCTCGGGGAACTCCAAGCGAGCTTTAGCAGTATGAAAAAGATCACCCCTTTGGCGGGGAGCCGCAGCAGGGGGAGAGAGGGACAGAACCTCAAAGATCTGAACCAGCAGTCTATCGACATCATCCGAGGACCAATGCTCGGAGTCAGACTCTTCCTGACCCCTGGACTCATCGTCATATGACCCTGAGTCAGAGAACAGTTCCCCTTCGTCCGAGGAGATATGGGTATAGGAATGCAACGAATCATCAGGTTCTACAGGGAAGAGGGTCGATTCAGGGCTCAAGTGCCGCCTCTTGGCGGTGGCTTTACGCGCTAGGGAATTAGCAAGCACGTTTTCAACACTAGCCAGCCTCGTGGCCAGATCAGGATGAGAATCCCCACTGGTATTGGGGGTTAGACTCAGACTTGAGGGAGTAGGTGAAGTGAGGCGGGGTGCAGGCCCAGCCTCAGATGAGACGGGAAGCACCGATAGCGCCTGCTGTGCACAAGGAATGCAGACCCGTGCATTGTCACCACTGCTAGGTAAGACCCCACAAGCTACACACAGCCGGGCTTGTCCCGAAGGAACCCCGTTCACAATATCCTGAGATGCCTCCATATGGTGATTTAATCAGCACAATTTGCCAGTAGGGATTGACGCTATAAGCTACCCTTGATGCCCCAATAACCCGCTGGGAAGTGGTAGTAAGTTTATATGGTCGTGACCGGGAGCTATGCTGGGCCGGGAGAAGCCACTTGAATCCGCGGTCTGAAAGACATAAGGGGAAACGGGATGTCAGAGCCATGCGCAATGGTGGATGAGAGTAAAGAAAAAGTCGCCCGCGAGGGCACTTACATACAGAGAGGAGGGAACGATCTTCACCACGCGTGCGGGAGAAGAAAATGGCGCCGAAGAACCTCAGGGGGCGGGCCTGAACCGATCGTGACGCGTAGCACGCCAAGCCGAAACTGCGCCCCACTTTGAGCGAGCGCGAAGCTCGTAATGCAACCAGCCAATGGTGTACAGCCAGGAGATGTAAAAGACAGACGTCTATTAAAAAATGGCGCTCGAAGCCGTAGCAGTTACAGCCGAGATCTGTACTCGGGCTCTCCTGCGGCTCCCCGTCGGGGAAGAATCCCGGTCTGTGACAGAGAAACTGTCATTAAAACAGGCGCTCCAGCCGGCGCAGCCTATGAAGAGCCGATAAGGCTAAGAAGGGAAGGAGGAAGAAGAAGACGCCAGGGCGTTCGCGAGCCGCCGCCGCCGCCGTACTTGCGGCAGGAGGCTGAATACTAGTGCTTAAGCAGTAAGGTAAGAGCGCGGCTCTGATCTCCAGTCCCAGTAAAAAACAGTTAAGCCATAAGCGTGTAAGTATACACTAAGGCAGCTATACACACACCCCCCCCTTTCTTTACCCCATGACTAAGGAGGGAACGAGGGAGGAAGGCGACCCGTTAACATAGGGTCCACCGCTACATGGGGCGTGAGGCAATGTGCGGGAGGGGCATCCCCTGAAGGCTCACCATCAGCCTTGACCGCCTACCCTATGGTGGGGGATTGCGGTGGAGCGTTGCTCCGTAAGCACACATGGTGCTACCTACCTTCACCCGACCAATGCAGCCCAGGCTGGGAGGCACATCTTGTCAAAGAGGACGGGTGGGAATAGTCTCACAGGGCCGCAGGCTGCAATAGCCCCGCTCACCTGCGAGAGAGTGATACTTCATGTCTTCGCAGAGAAATCTGAGGATTTGTGGGAGGTCCCTGGGTATATGAAAGGCTGGGAGGAGCCTGTTTTTGCATGTCTGCAGTGAACAGCGCCATCTGGCGGAGGATTACCCATGTGTAAGTATTATAGATGGAGCAGGACGTGCTGTATGCTTAGAATAAGACAAATGTGTCTTTAGCCTAAAGCAGACCTATACGCTCCCTAGCAACTATGTGCCATAGTGGGTCATGGACCACATGGGCACTAAGCTAAGCTAGCCTAGCCCCTCACACCATTAGTGAACCCTGTATTAGAGAGATACTGACTTTTACCCAGCAGAGCTGTGTCCGTTGGTGCACAGTTAATAGCTACACACGTGTGGCATCCATAGCTCATCCAATAGGAGACTTGCTGTATTTAAGCGTGCAGCTCCTATCATAAAAGGCTTAAAGTGGACCAACAGTCAAAAAAGGTCTACATCGGACCGGATGCTCATATGAATCCCTCCCCAGGGCAAAATAGATTGCTGCACAAGTAATAATTTAATTTTTTTTTCTAACCCCTTTTGTAGTAAATTTTAAAAACAAAATGGCATGAACCTGCAGCCGTCTGCATACAAAGTGCTGCTGGGATTCCTGTTACTGAGCATTGTCAGTTATGTCAGTTGAATCCAGGCAGCAGTATGGCTGAGATGCTGGGAGAGGAAGCTCCAAAATGGCCCCTACCTTTCTCTTTCAACTGTGCCAGGCTGTTGGTCCAGTTAAATGCCTGGTTTGGGTTTCCTTAGCATCTCTAGATGCAGAGACATCCCAAACTGGGACGCCCAAGGGCAGAATGAGAAAAAATACCATTTTGTGAGTACTCACCTGTAAAATGGGTATTACGAGTATGTCACACACCCCGCTTCCAACCTTCATGAAACTTGGGATACCGGCCTGTAGAGGGCGATCTTGCAGAGATGACATGGAAAAAAGGAGCCCCTCCTGGTCCATAAGTACCCGGGACCTCCCACTATTCCCCAGTCTTTTAAAAAAGCAGTGAGAAAAGCAGGAAGAGCAAATTATATAGTGAATTGAAAATAACAAACACCATATAAAGGACCCCTGAACAAAAAAGGGCGGGGGAAGCGGGGTGTGTGACATACTCGTAATACCCATTTTACAGGTGAGTACTCACAAAATGGTATTATTCCTAATATGTCACACACCCCGCTTCCAACCTTCATGACACTTGGGATATCCAATAGCAGTGTCCATAATGGGCGGGGATCCCACAAGGCAAAAATTGCATAACTTAAATAACTGCAGCTTTCAGAACTTTGCGACCAAAAGCAGCATCAGCCTTGTAAAACTTAGAAAAAGTATGCACCGAAGACCAAGTAGCAGCCTTGCAAACTTGTTCAACAGACGCCTGGTGCTGAGAAGTCCAAGAAGCCCCAACAGCACGAGTAGAATGAGCAGTAACACGAAAAGGGGGAACCTTCCCCTTAGCAGAATAGGCCCCAACAATGGCCTGATGAATCCATTTACTGATGGAAGATTTGGCGGGTGCCAACCCCTTCCTAGGCCCAGAGGGCACAACAAAAAAGGCATCTGTCTTACGGAAAGCAGTAATAAGTAGTAACCAAATAATACTTAACACAACGAACAACATCCAAAGAATGTAAAACCCTTTCCTTGTTATTACTAGGATTAGGGCACAATGAAGGAAGAACTATATCCTGATTTAGGTGGTAGGCAGACACCACCTTAGGAAGAAAATCTGGTTTAAAACGGAAAACCACCTTATCCTGATGCCTTTCGAAGTAAGGGGCCTGGATAGACAGGGCCGCCAATTCAGAAACCCGACGGAGAGAGGTAATAGCAACCAAGAAAGTAACCTTCTGAGTAAGAATATGAAGAGGAACATCCGTCAATGGCTCAAAAGGAGCAGCCTGCATGGCAGAAAGCACCAAGTTAAGATCCCAAACTGGAAGTAGGGGCTTTCTAGGAGGCCGCACATGCGTGACCCCCTGGAACAAAGTCTTAACCAAAGGATGAAGAGCAAAAGATCTTTGAAAGAAAATAGCCAAAGCAGAAACCTGCCCCTTCAAAGTACTAATCTGGAAACCCAAATCCAGACCATGTTGCAGAAACTCCAAAATCCTAGGGATAGAAAATACCCTACATGGCAAGACCCTAGACTCACACCAATCAATATAGGACCTCCAATTCCTGTAGTAAACAACAAAGGAAGACTTTTTCCTAGCTCTAACAAGAGTCTGAATGACCGCGTCAGAAAGACCTTCCTCCTTTTAGATGGAAACTTCTGCAGCCATGCCGTCAAAGCCAGCGTTGGTAAATTGGGGTAACAGAGTTGACCCTGGGTGATGAGATCTGGAAGAAGAGGCAGATGCAACTGATCCTCTGATAGCCTTGTGATGTCTGCGAACCACAGACGTCTTGGCCATCTTGGAGCCACCAGAATTGCTGGCGCCCCTTCCAGCACTAGCTTGCGCACCACCTTGCTTATCATGGAGAATGGGGGAAACAGATACAGAAACCTCAGATCCTTCCAGGCCAGAGACATGGCATCCACTGCCACTGCCAGAGGATCCTGGGATAGAGACACAAACACTGGAAGTTTGTGGTTGTGACGAGAAGCAAACCGGTCCAACCGTGGAGTCCACCACTTGTGACAAAGAAACTCAGGGAGTCTGCCTCCACATTCTCTATCCCCGGAATGTAAACTGCCGATATGCAGGGAACATTGATCTCTGCCCAGTGGAGGATCAGAGATACTTCCCAGAGGGCACCCCAACTGCGAGTCCCTCCTTGGTGATTGATGTATGCAACTGCTGTTCGGTTGTCTGACCGAATCTGAACCGGCAGCCCCCGCAAAAGATGAGTCAGTTGGAGCAGAACAAGCCGAATGGCCCGAAGCTCCAATAAATTGATCGGGGAGTGAGCCTCCTGAGGCCCCCACAACCCCTGGAACCGGTGATTCCTCCAGATGCCCCCCCAACCCATAAGGCTGGCATCCATAGTGACCAACTCCCAACAGGGGGTCAGAAATGACTTGCCATTTCTGAGATTGCTCGAAGTCAGCCACCACTGAAGGGACCGCAGAACACGGGGAGACAACAAACAAACCCGATTCAATGACAGAGGACACTTGTCCCACTTCGCCAAAAGAAAAAGCTGAAGCGTCCTCATATGAAACTGAGCGAACGGGACTGCTTCGAATGTGGCCACCATCAGCCCCACTAGCCTCATCCCCAAGCGGATAGGCTGACGAGGATTGGACAAGAACAGACGATCAGAACAATCAGAACAATTTTGGACTGAGGAAGAAATACCCTGGCCTGAAGGGTATTCAGAAATAAGCCCAGAAAGGGAATCTCCCTTACAGGATAAAGAGAGGATTTGGCATGGTTTATCACCCAACCGAACCTCTCCAGTGTAGCCACCACGGTCCTGGTGTCCAATTCCGCCTGATTGAAGGACGAGGCTGTGATGAGAAGGTCGTCCAAAAATGTCACAATGCGAATGCCCTGGAGCCTGAGAATAGCCATTACTCCTGCCAAAACCTTGGTAAATACTCTTGGGGATGAGGTGAGACCGAATGGAAGGGCCGCAAACTGAAAGTGCTGGTCTTCCACTGTCAATCTTAGGTACCTCTGGTGAGCGGAACAAATAGGGATGTGCAGATAAGCATCCTTGATGTCGATGGAAGTCAAAGTCCCCTTGACGGAGAGCGTAGATCGTTGATTTTAACGACTCCATGCGGAACCTTCTGAAGCGAATAAATTGATTTAGTTGCCTCAGATCTAGAATAGGCCGAACAGAGCCATCTTTTTTGGGAACGGTAAACAGGTTGGAGTTAAACCCCAGACCCCTTTCCGCAAGAGGAACCAAGCGAATAACATCCATGTTTAAGAGATTTGCAACAGCTGCCAGGAGCCTCAGCGCGATCCCCGGATCCGCGGGCAGCCGAGACCTGAAAAATCTGGTCGGAGGCCGGAACTCGAATTCCAGCTTGTACCCGGAGGACACAGCCTCCAGAATCCATCTGTCTGATACCTCTTTGACCCAAGCCTGGAAAAAGAACCGCAGCCATCCCCCCACCCGCACGGGTGAGGGCGCCTCCTCATTGCTGGGCAGGCTTGGAAGCGGCCTTAAGCTTTGATCCCCAATTCTGATTTGAACGGCCATGTCCTCTTCCTCTGTTCCATGCAGTCCCCCTTGGGGCTGAAGAGGCCGATCCTCTGCTTGCTCTGGAACCACGAAAAGAAGGGTCAAAAGAGGCCGATCCCCGAAAGGAACGACGTTGCTTCTTACGCTGAGGCAATTTGCCTCCTTTAATGACAGAATCCAATTTCTCACCAAAGAGGCGCAATCCCCCAAAGGGGAGTGCTATAAGTGACTTCTTAGCCACCGTGTCAGCCGTCCACTGGCGTAGCCATATAGACTGCCGTATAGCAACTAGCAAAGCGGAAGTTCTGCTACACATGGCCATGGTATCATCCAAAGCAGAAAGTACAAAAGACACAAATAAATCACATCGCTTAAGAGAGGCATACTCATCAGAGGCTGGATCAAGCCCTGAGGTATTTGATAGGTCTCTAATAACAGGGAGTGAGGGAAAGAGTACTGGACAACACTGTACTCTCAGGAATAGATCAATATGATCTATCCCTGAGACCCCTATTAAAAATCTCTAATAACAGACCTAATAGCGACTGCCATAAGTGCCGAGGCACCCACAGGTCGTAAGGCCGAGCCAACGCTAGCAAATGCATGGTAAGCCATTTGATCAATACGTTTGTCCTCCCCATCCTTAAGGATAGTAGATTCCAGAGAATGCAAAACAGAGGAATTGGACAAACTGAGCACAGGTGCATCCACCACAGGGGGGGGGGGGATGACCAACGCTTAACAGTGTCTGAAGGAAAGGGATATTTCTTATCCCAGCCTAAAGGAATGCCAGGAAGCCGCGCAGGCTTCTCCCATTCCTTAAGAATGATTTCTTCAAAATGTTTTTGATCTGGAAATTCTAAACGAGGCTTGGAGGCTCCAAAGAACTCCCCCTTCTGAGGAGGGACTGCTTCTGGAAGATCGATTGCCAAAACCTCATACAAATGAGCAAGAGCTTTAGGGGTGTCAAAAATCTCCCCTTCACCTTGTTCAGCGTCAATACTCACAAATTGCTGAACATCAGAAACATCAGATTCCTCAAAGAATTCGCCTTCTCCAAACGGAGAACAATCTGACCAATCAAGACGCTCGCTACAATCAAACTCATTTGCCTCAACAGCAGGAGCTAAATGTTTTCTTTTAGCCAATGCCTTCTTGGCCACAGAGCTAGACATTCATTTTTCAATGTGAGCCAATCTGGCACATACATCAGAAAGCGACTCTCCACCCATGACAATATCACTGGGGGGTATGAAGACAAGGTGGTGTGGGAGAAGAGGCCGGAGACCCAGACCCTGAGGCCTGGGCCTCTGAATGCTGTATTATAATCAATTGAGCACAAGCTACACAAAGAAATGCGTTATCCCCAACAAGGGATGCCCCACATCGCAAACACTGCCGAGTCTGTCCCAAAGGAACTGAGAGCCCAGTATCCTGAGATGCCTCCATATGGTGTTTCTTAAAATACTTTTTTTTATAGTCGCCAAGTATATGGGATTTAAGCCGAAGCTACCCGGGATGCCCCTTAATAGTCCCTAAATGGGAGAATTTAACAAGGACCAGGAGAAACCCCTATTAAAGAGTTCCCACCTGGAAGACATAATAAAAATATACAATAAGCCTTATGCATAAAAAAGATTTCCCTTTAGCAGAGCTAAAGGGTACTCACAATGACCACGACAGCCCTGCGGCCAACGACCTGCGAAAGCCCAGCACCAGCGCAGCAGCCAGAACCAGCGGAGACCAGCGCCAGAACCGGAACCAACATGCCAGTAACAAACCGCATGTGAGAACAGGAAGAGAGCTTGAAATCCGGCGCCGCCGAGAAGCCCCGCCCCACAAGAAATGCTCAGAGAGCGGAGGGCGGGCCAGCCAAGGACAGCCGAATGACGTCAAAGAACGGGGCCGGACGCCGCCCGTCAAGCCCCGCCCACACCCGGAAGCACGCGCTGACAGAAAGAGAGGGAAATTTAAAATCCCAACAAGAAGAAACACAGGTAAGAAACTTACTTACCCTCCTCTTTAAAAAGGCATAGGCCAAAGACACTCCCCAATAAGATTCCCCCCCCCCCCCTCATTACCCCAGCAGGGTCCAGGAGAGCCAAAAGGGGGAGGAACAAGAGCACCAACAAGCACAGGGAGATTTCAAGGGACGGGGCATCCCATGCTGGGGGACACCAACCCGGATTCCGCCTACCCCTAATTTGAGGTCTCACGGAGGGAGCAAGCTCCCATATACACCCAAGGGTGTATCTACCCTTGCCCAAGCCCATCAGCCTAGGCTGGGAGGCATAACATAAACATCACAATAAAAAATGAGGTTCAGGCAGAAATAGAAAATGACCGGGAGTAACCCTGGCTACCTGCAGGAAGGAGAGTCATCTTCTGAATGCTTCGCCGACTGCAGAGACGGAAAGACTGGGGAATAGTGGGAGGTCCCGGGTACTTATGGACCAGGAGGGGCTCCTTTTTTCCATGTCATCTCTGCAAGATCGCCCTCTACAGGCCGGTATCCCAAGTGTCATGAAGGTTGGAAGTGGGGTGTGTGACATTTTGTGATTACTCACCTGTAAAATGGGTATTATTAAGTATGTCTCACACCCTGCTTCGGAAAGATTAATTACACGTGGGTTATGGTCCAGTAGAGGGCGAACTTCTGCAGAGATGACTAAAAAATAAGCGCCTCTCGGTCCATAAATACCTGGGACCTCCCACACATTCCCCAGTATAAGAAACCAGTAAGGAGACCAGGAAGAGCCAATAAAATCCAATAAAAACCATATAGAGGATCCAAGATACAACTCAGGGTGGGACGAAGCAGGGTGTGAGACATACTTATAATACCCATTTTACAGGTGAGTAATCACAAAATGGTATTATTCCAAGTATGTCTCACACCCTGCTTCGGAAAGATTAATTACACGTGGGACATCCAATAGCAGTGTCCAAAAAGGGTGGGGATCCCAACAGGCAATAGTGCACAAATTAAACCACTGCAGCTTGCAGAACTTTGCGGCCAAAAACAGCATCCGCTGAGGCCCGCACATCAACCTTATAAAACTTGGAAAAAGTATGAACAGAAGACTAGGTAGCAGCCTTACAAACTTGTTCAACAGAGGCTTGGTGCTGAAACGCCCAGGAAGCCCCAACAGCACGAGTAGAATGAGCAGTGATCTAGAAAAGGGGATCCCTCCCCTTAGCAGAATAGGCCCTAATAACGGCCTGACGAATCCATTTACTAATGGTAGACTTGACGGGCGCCAAACCCTTCTTGGGCCCAGAGGGCACCACAAAAAAGGGGAATGTCTTCCGGAATGGTGAAGTAGCCACCAGATAGTACTTTACACATCTAACGACGTCCAGAGAGTGCAAGGCCCTCTCCTTGTCATTGCTAGGTTTAGGACACAATGAAGGAAGCACAATGTCCTGATTGAGGTGAAAGGCAGAGACAACCTTTGGCAAGAAGTCTGGTTTAAAACGGAAAACCACCTTGTCCTGATGTCTCTCAAAGTAGGGGGCCTGAATGGACAGAGCCGCCAACTCAGAAACACGTCGAACATGGGTTTGCGAGGAGGGCGCAAATGAGTGACCCCCTGAAAAAAGGTATTAACCAAAGGATGAAGAGCGAAAGATCTCTGAAAGAAAACCACTAGAGCGGACACATGCCCCTTAACAGTGCTAAGCTGAAAACCCATGTCCAGACCATGCTGAAGAAACTCCAAAATCCGAGGAATGGAATACACCCGACAAGGAAAGGCCCTAGCCTCACACCAATCAATGTAGGTCCGCCAGGTCCTGTAGTAGATATTAGAGGAAGATTTCTTCCTAGCCCTGACAAGAGTCTGGACAACGGCTTCAGACAAACCCTTTTCCTTTAAGATGAAGGTTTCAGCAGCCACGCCGTCAAAGCCAGCGTTTGTAAATTGGGGTAACAAAGCTGACCTTGCGTGATCAGATCCGGAATCAGAGGCAGCCTGAATTGATCGACCGCCAGCCGGACGACGTCTGTGAACCACACCTGTCTTGGCGACCTTGTTGGGGCCACCAGGATTGCTGGCACCCCCTCTTGAGCCAGCTTGTGTACCACCTTGCCCACCATGGGAAAGGGAAAAAACAGATACAGGAGACCGAGCTCCCGCCAGGACAGAGACATGGCATCCACTGCCAGAGCCAGAGGGTCCTGGGACAAAGACACAAATGCCGGAAGCTTGTGATTGTGACGAGAGGCAGATCCACCTCCAGACTCCCCCACCTGCGACAGAGGGATAGAAATACCTTGTTGCTGAGGGACCATTCCCCCGGCGAGAGGTCCCTCTGCTCAGGGAGTCCGCTACCAGGTTCTCCACCCCTGGAATGTAGACTGCCGAGATGCACGGAACATTGCTCTTGGCCCAAGCAAGAAGCATAGACACCTCTCGGAGGGCACTCCGGCTACGAGCCCCTCCTTGGTTACTTGATGTAAGCGACCTCTGTCCGATTGTCGGAGCGAACCTGAACTGGTAAGCCCTGAAGGTGATATGTCAGGTGCGACAGCACCAACCAAACCGCCCTCAGCTCCAGAATGTTGATCGGGATATGGTCCTCCTGAGTTACCCCACAGCCCCTGGAACTGACGTTCCCTCCAGAAGCCTCCCCAGCCTGACAGAGTGGCATCCGTCTCCCAACAGGGCGCAAGAAAGGACCTGCCCCCCAGGAGATTCCTCTGGTCCATCCACCACTGGAAGGACCACCGGACAAGAGGGGACAGAACACAAGTCTGATCCAGATACAGAGGACATTTGTCCCAAACCAATAGAAGATGAAGCTGAAGGGGTCTCATGTGAAACTGAGCAAATGGCACTGCCTCGAAGCAAGCCACCATCAAACCTACCAGCCTCATGCATTGCCTGATGGACAGACGAGGGCTGGACAGAAGAAAATGAATAAGAGTCTGAAGAACATCCACCTTCGGCTGGGGTAGGAACACCCGGGTCTGAATAGTATCCAGAGTCATGCCCAGGAACGAAGCCACCCTTGACAGGGATAGAGAGGACTTGGGGTAATTGATTACCCACCCGAACCTTTCCAGCGTCGTCACCACCGTTCTGGTGTCCAGCTCCGCCTGGTGGAGAGAGGATGACGTAATGAGAAGGTCGTCCAGGTAAGGCAAGATACGAATGCCCCGGAATCTAAGAAGAGCCATCACACCCGCCAAAACTTTGGTGAACACCCTGGGCGCCGAAGTCAGCCCGAAGGGAAGAGCCACAAACTGGAAGTGCTGGTTGTCTACCACGAACCTGAGGAACCCTTGGTGTCCCGGAAAGACCGGCACATGAAGGTAAGCGTCCTTGATATCTATTGGGGTCATAAAGTCCCCCGAACGCAGTGAGTCGACAGCAGAGCGCAGAGTCTCCATGTAAAATTTTTGGGATCTGATGAACTGGTTGAGAGTTTTCAAGTCCAAAATGGGTCTTATGGAACCATCTTTTTTTGGGCACCGTAGAGAGGTTGGAATAGTAACCCAGACCTCTCTCTGTGGGGGGAACCGGACAAACTACCCCCATATCCCAAAAATTTTGCACCGCCAGAAAAAGGCCCTGTGCCGCCCGTGGGTCCGACGGGACCTGAGGAATCTGGGAGGAGGCCGGAATGCAAACTCCAGCTTGTACCCAGAGGAAATTACCTGCCGGATCCAGATTTCTGTGATCTCTAGGGTCCAGACCTGAGCAAAGAGCCGCAGCCGTCCCCCCACACGCAAGGGTGAGGGCGTCCCTTCATTGCTGAGCGGACTTGGCAACGGATTTGGGTTTAGTACCCCAGGAAGTCCCGGGTCGGGCACATCCTCTGCCCCTACCCCAGGCATCTCCTTGGAATGCAGTGAAAAAACGTTCCCCTGCTTGACCGAGAGCCATGAAAAGAAGGGTTGAATGAACCCGAACCCCGAAAGGGCCGGCGCTGCTTCTTGCGTTGAGGTAACTTACCCCCTCTGGCAACAGAGTCTAAACGATCACCAAACAGGCGCAGACCCATGAAGGGAAGACCTGTGAGCGCCTTCTTAGCTGCGTTATCGGCCGCCCACTGGCGCAACCAGACCGACCGGTGTACAGCTACCTGCAATGCCGAAGTCCTGCTACACATATGGATAGTATCATCCAAGGCTGATAAGACAAAAGCAATGAACATCTCACAATGAGTCAAGGGTGTAAACTCCTCACTGCAAGGATCCAATTGGGAACCGTCCAAAAGGCCCCTAATTAGAGCTCTAGTAGCCACGGCCGTGATTGCAGAAGCACAAACCGGGCACAAGGCTGAACCCACACAAGCAAAGGCATGTGAAGCCAATTGATCAAGACGTTGGTCCTCACCATCCTTCAAGGTAGTGGAATCCGGGGTATGCACGACTGAAGTATTGGACAATCCCAGGACGGGCGCGTCGACCTCTGGGGGTGTCGACCAACATT
This sequence comes from Gastrophryne carolinensis, assembly GCA_027917425.1. Taxonomy (NCBI): domain Eukaryota; kingdom Metazoa; phylum Chordata; class Amphibia; order Anura; family Microhylidae; genus Gastrophryne; species Gastrophryne carolinensis. The sequence continues at coordinate 202,472,832 of CM051237.1, forward strand.
TAACCACATCAACAGGAAAGGGATGCTTCCTATCCCACCCGTGAGGGATACCAGGGAGCCGACTAGGCTTTTCCCATTCCATAAGGATCACATTGTTAAAGTGCTCTTGATCCGGGAACTCCAAACGAGGTTTGGCGGTCCAAAAAAATTCCCCCCGTTGCGGAGGGGCCTCCGCAGGAGGGGAAATGGCAAGTAACTCAAAAATTTGAGTAAGGAGCCTATGGGTGTCGACAGTATCCCCGCGCTCTGAGCCCGCATCAGCGCCAGGGTACTGCCGATCCTCAGATGAGTCAGAGTCTGGGAACAGTTTCCCTTCCTCGAGCGGGGAACAATCAGACCAGTCAAATGGTTCAAAATCAGCATAATCAAAGGCCGGCGCCGCGGAACATGTGTGCACATGGTATACAAATTTGCACATTATCTCCCAAAAGGGATGCCCCACATATCACACATGTCCTGGGTTGTCCCGAAGGGACCCCGAGTCCAGTATCCTGGGGAGCCTCCATATGGTGACTTTTTGATAATCGCAATGATCAATGGGAATTACGCTATGAAGCTACCCGGGGTGCCCCTTAGCGTCCGTAAGTGGGAGGATTTATAATCACACAGGGAAACCCCAATTTGAACAAGGGACTAGGACCGGGAGAAAACCCCTCTTAATATGGAAACAGTCCCACCTGAAAGACATAATGAGGGTACCCCTTAAATATATTGACAGGCACACAGATTCATGCAATTAAAATATGCAGACAGTAAGCATGTGTAAAAGAAACAAGGAACCGGATATGTATATATATATAAGTATATGTATAAATATATATACATATATACACACATAATATATATATATATATATATATATATATATATATATATATATACACAGGTCCTTCTCAAAAAATTAGTATATAGTGCTTAAAGTTCATTATTTTCCATAATGAAATGATAAAAATTAAACTTTCATATATTTGAGATTCATTGCACACCAACTGAAATTTTTCAGGTCTTTTTTTTTTTAATACTGATGATTTTAAATATAATTAGGTAAGCACACTCAAAGGAAGAATTTATAGCATAGTGGGTGCATTCATATATAAAGGGGTGGTATACCCCTAACATACCATTAGAACTATAAATAGAAGCACACCTTTACAACTCAGTTGGATGCTCAAAATAACAAGGAAATTTATTATGTACAATAGTATATAAAGCAGTGAGCTAAGGTTTAGGTCCACTTGAGGATAATGTGGACTGAGGTTAAAGCAAGACACAATTAGTTTAACCAATCGATATATTATATACACTATATACAATGTAAGGAGAATGCCGAATACCAAAGTAATAGTAGTTGATACAAATGGTTCCTCACAGGCAGGTGGTATTCGGGAGAAGAATAATTGTCAAAGCTGCTATGTCAGCTGAATGATTCTCAAGAAGTAGTGAAGTGGTTGCCATGCAGAAATAGAGATAATGTTCTTGTATAAAAGTCTTGTCAAAAGATTGCTATACCTGGCAGGTTTATGCTGAGGCACTCCTGCTGAACAAGAAGGCTGATACCAAAGCTGAATGGTCCGCACTGAAAACAATGATCAAGGTGGAGAGGCATAGGATACTTTGTAGCAAGCTCCGCTGACACGTGTTTCAGGATTGAATCCTTTCCTCAGAGCGTAAGGTTTGCTGAAGGTTTGCTGGTGCGGTATTGCAGGACGATGCGGTGCCTAACCTATGCTGTCATGACAGCTGTTTAAATGCGCTCCTGGAGCGCGCGAATCCCCCCCGGGCCGGCCCGTGTGACGTGGGCGTGGCGCGAGCGTAGCGCGCGTCACATCCGGTGACGCGCGTCCCGACCCGGCGCCAACCATCTATGCTGGCTGTAATGACAGCCACAAGATGGCGGCGCGCAGGCGCACGGGGCGCGCGACGCTCGGAGCAGACAGAAGGAACGCTGCAAGGTGAGTATACACCTGTGAAAAGGGGGAATAGTTTGCAGGGGAATTCGCCTGTAATAAAGAAGAAGAAAGACAATATGAGATTATTAAAATAACAACAGTGGTATCATTATACATACAAAAAGAAATGATGAATGCAATCTTTACCAAATAGGAACTGCTTGGAAGTTATATGAGAGTATACCACCTAATACTCATGTGGGACAGTATTATGCAAAACGTCATATGATACTAGGGATTGATGGACAGGAGAGAAGGAACTCATAGGTTTATAAATTAGTACTAGCAAAACTATATTAGAAGGGAATGCTATGGAACAAATCGGGCACCATACAAGAAATTATATATTGTATGTTCATATACTAAGGGTGTGTACACGCCCATGTCCTGATATGCTAGCTAAGCCCTCCGTAGAGTATCTAACTCCTTTAGAGGGAGCCTACTATACTGACAAGTGAGATAATTCAAGAAGCCATGTTTTACCTTAAAGTGGGGCAATGATGACATATAATTGTTGTAGTGGCAATCTGTGATATTCTTAGAGTGGTGTGATGGCTAGTGGAGCAAAATAAAGAGAAGGTTAATTAGATGCATTAGTCCAATTTGATTCAATTGATGGAGTATCTGTATATGCTAAGGCATGCTAATTAGAAAAAGGGAGATAAGTCACATTCCTCATTCATCCCCATAGGGATTTTTGTATTTAGCTCATATATCCAATATAGCTCACGCCTGGAGAGTCTATTTGCGATATCACCCCCTCTTTTGTGTGGTGAGACTTTTTCAATCACCAGGAACCTCAACTGCGATACCTGGTGGTTGGCTTCAGCAAAATGCCTTGCCACAGGAGAAGTAAAGTCATATCTGCGAATGCAGCTGCGATGTTCGCTAATTCTTATTTTAACCATCCTTTGTGTTTGGCCTACATAGCCCTTTCCGCAAGGACATTTGAGTAGATAGATTACATTACTTGAATTACAGTTATAAAAGTCCCGCAAGGTGTAGCACCTATCCGTAGCACCCCCAAGGTCAAAATTACAAAAACAATATGCCTAAATCTGAACGGCTAGCTTTGAAAAATCTGATGGAAGATGACTCTATAGTCTTAAAATCTGCTGACAAAGGAGGTGCCACCGTAATTCTTGATGCCACATATTACAATCAAACTGTACTCGCTCAACTAATGGACACGCAGGTATACGAATGCTTAGCGGGTGACCCCCTCCCAGAAATTCAGTCAATAATCAATGCAACAGTAGATAACGCCTATGCACAATCGCTGATAGACCATAAACTACAGGACTATCTAAAACCAGCCTTTCCAATGACACCACTATTTTACATCCTTCCTAAAATTCATAAAGACGCCGTCAGACCACCAGGTCGCCCAATTGTTGCTGGGACCAATTCCATATTTCAACCCCTGGCCATATTTCTGGATAAAATCTTACAAACTCAAGTTCTGAAAATTCCATCCTTTTTACTAGACACGGGTGACTTCTTGTCTAAATTAGCAGCCCTAGGCCCGATTCCATCAGACACCCTCCTATGCAGTATGGACGTTGACAGCCTATATACGTCCATTCCGCATAAGGAGGGTATTGCTATTATTCATAAAACACTGGAGACAATGCCCCTTACCCCGGCATATAGATCATTCTGCATAGAATTACTGACCATCATTCTTACCCACAATTATTTCAAATACAATAACTCCTTCTACCTGCAAAAACAAGGAACGGCCATGGGCTCCAACGTAGCACCGGCCTACGCTAATCTGTTTATGGCAGAGTTTGAACAATCTATTGTCTATCAGCATCCATTATACCTTAACCATGCACTTGTATGGTATAGATTTATAGATGACATTTTCTTTCTATGGACAGGTGATCTCACCAGCCTCATGACTTTTAAAAAAGATTTGGACCAGGCCTGGCCCACCATCTCTTTCAGTATTGAAGCGGATAAATCACAGGTACATTTTTTAGATGTCTGGGTGAAACTTCAGGACAATACCCTACAGACTGACTTATATACCAAACCCACGGACCGAAATACATATCTACACGCAAGCAGCTTCCACCCAAAAAAATTAAAAGATGGACTTCCCTACAGTCAATTTGTCCGATTGAGACGAATAGTAGATAATGACGAAACATTCCACGAAAGGGCTGACAAGATGAGCAAAGACTTTCAGGCACGGGGCTACTCCCCTGGTAACATAACAACATCTCTACAAAAGGCGACCACCTTATCTAGACAAGCTCTGCTACAATACAAACCTAAAATGACTTCTAAACGCATCCCATGTATTCTGACTTATAACAGACAAAGCAACTCTATACGCTCTATAATTAATAAACATTGGCACACTTTAACATGTGATGAAAAGTTGCAGGACACTTTTTCTAGCCGCCCTATGTTTACCTTCAAAAGATCAAAAAATTTGAAAGACACACTGATACAGGCAGACACATCCCACAAGTTTCAGCAGAAAGAGGACCGCAACTGGCTTAGTTCACTTCCTAAACCTAATGGCATGTTCCCTTGTGGTAGCTGTGCCCAGTGTAATTCTGTGATTAGAGGGGAGACATTTAACCACCCGTCTACGGGTAGGTGCTACACCTTGCGGGACTTTTATAACTGTAATTCAAGTAATGTAATCTATCTACTCAAATGTCCTTGCGGAAAGGGCTATGTAGGCCAAACACAAAGGATGGTTAAAATAAGAATTAGCGAACATCGCAGCTGCATTCGCAGATATGACTTTACTTCTCCTGTGGCAAGGCATTTTGCTGAAGCCAACCACCAGGTATCGCAGTTGAGGTTCCTGGTGATTGAAAAAGTCTCACCACACAAAAGAGGGGGTGATATCGCAAATAGACTCTCCAGGCGTGAGCTATATTGGATATATGAGCTAAATACAAAAATCCCTATGGGGATGAATGAGGAATGTGACTTATCTCCCTATTTCTAATTAGCATGCCTTAGCATATACAGATACTCCATCAATTGAATCAAATTGGACTAATGCATCTAATTAACCTTCTCTTTATTTTGCTCCACTAGCCATCACACCACTCTAAGAATATCACAGATTGCCACTACAACAATTATATGTCATCATTGCCCCACTTTAAGGTAAAACATGGCTTCTTGAATTATCTCACTTGTCAGTATAGTAGGCTCCCTCTAAAGGAGTTAGATACTCTACGGAGGGCTTAGCTAGCATATCAGGACATGGGCGTGTACACACCCTTAGTATATGAACATACAATATATAATTTCTTGTATGGTGCCCGATTTGTTCCATAGCATTCCCTTCTAATATAGTTTTGCTAGTACTAATTTATAAACCTATGAGTTCCTTCTCTCCTGTCCATCAATCCCTAGTATCATATGACGTTTTGCATAATACTGTCCCACATGAGTATTAGGTGGTATACTCTCATATAACTTCCAAGCAGTTCCTATTTGGTAAAGATTGCATTCATCATTTCTTTTTGTATGTATAATGATACCACTGTTGTTATTTTAATAATCTCATATTGTCTTTCTTCTTCTTTATTACAGGCGAATTCCCCTGCAAACTATTCCCCCCTTTCACAGGTGTATACTCACCTTGCAGCGTTCCTTCTGTCTGCTCCGAGCGTCGCGCGCCCCATGCGCCTGCGCGCCACCATCTTGTGGCTGTCATTACAGCCAGCATAGATGGTTGGCGCCGGGTCGGGACGCGCGTCACCGGATGTGACGCGCGCTGACGCGAGCTACGCTCGCGCCACGCCCACGTCACACGGGCCGGCCCGGGGGGGATTCGCGCGCTCCAGGAGCGCATTTAAACAGCTGTCATGACAGCATAGGTTAGGCACCGCATCGTCCTGCAATACCGCACCAGCAAACCTTCAGCAAACCTTACGCTCTGAGGAAAGGATTCAATCCTGAAACACGTGTCAGCGGAGCTTGCTACAAAGTATCCTATGCCTCTCCACCTTGATCATTGTTTTCAGTGCGGACCATTCAGCTTTGGTATCAGCCTTCTTGTTCAGCAGGAGTGCCTCAGCATAAACCTGCCAGGTATAGCAATCTTTTGACAAGACTTTTATACAAGAACATTATCTCTATTTCTGCATGGCAACCACTTCACTACTTCTTGAGAATCATTCAGCTGACATAGCAGCTTTGACAATTATTCTTCTCCCGAATACCACCTGCCTGTGAGGAACCATTTGTATCAACTACTATTACTTTGGTATTCGGCATTCTCCTTACATTGTATATAGTGTATATAATATATCGATTGGTTAAACTAATTGTGTCTTGCTTTAACCTCAGTCCACATTATCCTCAAGTGGACCTAAACCTTAGCTTACTGTTGTATATACTATTGTACATAATAAATTTCCTTGTTATTTTGAGCATCCAACTGAGTTGTAAAGGTGTGCTTCTATTTATAGTTCTAATAATACTGATGATTTTGCCATACAGCTCATGAAAACCCCAAAATCCTATCTCAAAAAATTAGCATATTTCATCCGACCAATAAAAAAAAAGTGTTTTTAATAAAAAAAAAGTCAACCTTCAAATAATTATGTTCAGTTATGCACTCAATACTTGGTCGGGAATCCTTTTGCAGAAATTTTGCGTGGCATGGAGGCAATCAGCCTGTGGCACTGCTGAGGTGTTATGGAGGCCCATGATGCTTCGATAGCGGCCTTAAGCTCATCCAGAATGTTGGGTCTTGCGTCTCTCAACTTTCTCTTCACAATATTCCACAGATTCTCTATGGGGTTCAGGTCAGGAGAGTTGGCAGGCCAATTGAGCACAGTAATACCATGGTCCGTAAACCATTTACCAGTGGTTTTGGCACTGTGAGCAGGTGCCAGGTCGTGCTGAAAAATGAAAACTTCATCTCCATAAAGCTTTTCAGCCGATGGAAGCATGAAGTGCTCCAAAATCTCCTGATAGCTAGCTGCATTGACCCTGCCCTTTATAAAACACAGTCGACCAACACCAGCAGCTGACATGGCACCCCAGACCATCACTGACTGTGGGTACTTGACACTGGACTTCAGGCATTTTGGCATTTCCTTCTCCCCAGTCTTCCTCCAGACTCTGGCACCTTGATTTCATCAGAAAAAAGTACTTGGGACCACTGAGCAACAGTCCAGTGCTGCTTCTCTGTAGCCCAGGTCAGGCGCATCTGCCGCTGTTTCTGGTTCAAAAGTGGCTTGACCTGGGGAATGCGGCACCTGTAGCCCATTTCCTGCACTGTTCTGTGCACGGTGGCTCTGGATGTTTCTACTCCAGACTCAGTCCACTGCTTCCGCAGGTCCCCCAAGGTCTGGAATCGGTCCTTCTCCACAATCTTCCTCAGGGTCCGGTCACCTCTTCTCGTTGTGCAGCGTTTTCTACCACATATTTTCCTTCCCACAGACTTCCCATTGAGGTGCCTTGATACAGCACTCTGGGAACAGCCTATTTGTTCAGAAATTTCTTTCTGGGTCTTACCCTCTTGCTTGAGGGTGTCAATGATGGCCTTCTGGACAGCAGTCAGGTCGGCAGTCTTACCCATGATGGCGGTTTTGAGTAATGAACCAGGCTGGGCTTTTTTAAAAGCCTCATGAATCTTTTGCAGGTGTTTAGAGTTAATTAGTTGATGCAGATGATTCGGTTAATAGCTCGTTTAGAGAACCTTTTCACGATATGCTAATTTTTTGAGATAGGATTTGGGGGTTTTCATGAGCTGTATGGCAAAATCATCAGTATTAAAACAAAAAAATACTTGAAAATTTTCAGTTGGTGTGCAATGAATCTCAAATATATGAAAGTTTAATTTTTATCATTTCATTATGGAAAATAATGAACTTCAGCACTATATGCAAATTATATATATATATATAAACAACCACGGCTGATAAGGCTATTGTAGATAATAAGCAAGGCCAATATAATGCCATATAAAAATACCATTTTGTGAGTACACACCTGAAAAATGGATATTGTCAGTGTGCCACACACCCCGCTTCCCCTTTAATCTTCACGATTGGGTTACTCACCGCAGGTGACGACGTTGCAGAGAGGAAGTCTTGTAACGAGCCCCCTTCCGGCCTATATATACCTGGTACCTCCCACTTAACACCAGTGATTTAAAAAGCAGAAAGACAAGGTACCAGTAATCTAAAGGTAACCTCAAAATAAAGAAGAGCTTCACCATATAAAGGATCCGGGATACCGAAAAGGGCGGGGTGAAGCGGGGTGTGTGGCACACTGACAATATCCATTTTTCAGGTGAGTACTCACAAAATGGTATTATTCTCAGTGTGCCACACACCCCGCTTCCCCTTTAATCTTCACGATTGGGACATCCAAAAGCAGTGTCCACAAGGGATGGGTATCCGAAGGCAAAAAATGAAGCATAACTTAAATAACTGCAGTCTGCAGAACTTTGCGGCCAAAAACAGCATCCCCTGAGGCCCGCACATCAACTTTGTAAAACTTAGAAAAAGTATGAACAGAAGACCAAGTAGCGGCCTTACAAACTTGTTCAACAGAAGCTTGGTGCTGAAAAGCCCAAGACGCTCCAACGGCGCGAGTAGAATGAGCAGTGATACGAAAGGGGGGAACTTTCCCCTTAGCAGAATAGGCCGCAATAACGGCCTGACGTATCCATTTGCTAATGGAAGATTTGGCCGGTGCCAAACCCTTCTTAGGCCCACAGGGCACAACAAAAAAGGCATCCGTTTTACGAAAAGGAGACATAATAATCAAATAGTACTTAACACAGCGTACTACATCCAAACAATGCAAAACCCTCTCTTTGTCATTCTTAGGATTAGGACACAAGGAGGGAAGAACAATATCCTGATTCAAATGAAAAGCAGAAACAACCTTAGGAAGAAAGTCTGGTTTGAACCGAAAGACCACTTTATCCTGATGCCTCTCAAAGTAGGGCGCCTGAATAGACAAGGCCGCCAACTCCGAGACACGCCGGACCGAAGTGATAGCTACCAAGAAGACAATCTTCTGAGTCAGGGTAGACAAAGCAATATCATGCTCAAAAGGAGGAGCCTGAAGAGCAGAAAGAACCAAATTCCAGTCCCAAACAGGGAGTAATGGTTTCCTGGGGGGCCGCACATGCGTAACCCCCTGGAAAAAAGTTGTAACTAAAGGATGAAGCGCAAAACGCTTCTGAAAAAAGATAGATAAGGCAGAAACTTTCCCTTTCAACGTACTTAGCTGAAGACCAGAGTCCAGGCCAGATTGTAAAAACTCCAGAATCCTGGAGACCGAAAAGACCCTACAAGGAAAAGATCTAATCTCACACCAAGCGATATAGGCTTTCCAAGTCCTATAGTAGATGATAGAAGAAGACCTCTTCCGGGCACTGATCAGAGTCTTAACGACAGAGTCAGAAAGACCCTCCTCCTTCAAGATGGAGGTTTCAGCAGCCAGGCCGTCAAACCCAGTGTTAGTAAATTGGGGTAACACAACCGACCCTGAGTGAGCAGATCGGGCCGAAGAGGCAGAACGAACTGGTCCACTGCCAGCCGAACGATGTCTGCGAACCACACTCGCCTTGGCCACCTTGGGGCCACGAGAATGGCGGACACCCTTTCCAGAGCCAGCTTCCGAACCACCCTGCCCAGCATGGGTATCTGAGGAAACAGGTACAGAAACCCCAGATCCCCCCAGCTCAGGGACATGGCGTCCACTGCCAGAGCCAAGGGATCCTGGGAGAGCGACACGAAGTTTGGGAGCCTGCAACTGTGACGAGAGGCAAACATGTCCACCTCCGGCGTCCCCCATCGGAGACACAGTGAGCGAAAAACCTGAGGATGGAGAGCCCATTCTCCCAGACGGGAAGAGCCCCTGCTCAACCGGTCCACTTCCTGGTTTTCCACCCCTGGAATGTACACCGCCAAGAGACAAGGAACATGGGCCTCCGCCCTGCCCTTCACGAGATTGGCCGAGACCAACCACCATTGGAGGGACTGCCGGACCCGGGAGGACAACTGGAAGGGCCGATCCAGCGACCGAGGCCGCCGGTCCCAGGACGCCAACAGATAGAGCTGAAGCGTCCTCGTGTGAAATTGAGCAAAAGGAACTGCCTCGAACGAGGCAACCATCAACCCTACCAGCCTCATCCCCAGACGGATGGACGGCCGAGGATTGGAAAGTAGGACCCGAGCCAACTCCTGAATCAGATAAATTTTGGACTGAGGGACAAACACCCTGTGTTGACAAGAGTCCAACTGCACCCCCAGAAAAGACACCACCCTGGCCGGAGCGAGGGAGGACTTGGAAAAGTTGATCACCCAACCAAAGCTTTCCAGCGTGGAGACCACCATCCTGGTGTCTGTCTCTGATTGATTGAGGGACGGAGCCATGATGAGAAGGTCGTCCAGATAAGGTACGACACGAATGCCCCGAGATCTGAAAATGGCCATCACCCCTGCCAGCACCTTGGTGAACACTCTTGGGGCCGAGGTAAGGCCAAACGGAAGTGCCACGAATTGAAAATGCTGATCTTTCATCACGAATCGAAGAAAACGTTGATGAGCCTGGCAGATGGGAACATGAAGATAAGCATCCTTGATGTCTATGGACGTCATGAAGTCCCCCTGCCGAAGAGAACCGATGGCCATACGCAAAGTTTCCATGCGAAACTTCCGAATACGGATGAACCTATTGAGTAATTTCAGGTCCAGGACGGGACGAACCGACCCGTCCTTTTTGGGGACTGCGAAAAGATTGGAGTAGAAACCGAGGCCCATCTCTAAGCGCGGTACCGGCCGGATGACCGCCATTTCTAAAAGATTCCTTATCGACGCCAGGAGCCCCTGTGCGGCCAAAGGATCGATGGGCACCCGAGACCGAAAGAACCGTGAAGGAGGGCGAGACTCGAACTCCAGTTTGTAACCGGACGACACCACCTCCTGCATCCATCTGTCCGGAACCTCCTGGTCAACCTGGGAGAAGTGTCGCAATCGTCCCCCCACCCGCACGGGTGAGAGCAGCCCCTCATTGATGAGCGGGCTTACCAGCAGGTTTGGGCTTGGCGCCCCAGCACTGAGCGGGACGGCCACGGCCCCTCCCCCAGGTCCAACCTGCACCTCTGGTAGCGGGAAAGGAAACCCCCCTACCCGCTCTAAATCTACGAAAGGAAGGTCTAAAGGCACTTGCACCCCGAAAGGGGCGACGAGGCCTCTTGCGTTGAGGCATTTTACCACCTTTTGCAACTGAATCAATTTTATCACCAAACAGTCGCAAACCCAAAAAAGGAAGTGCTGTGAGTACCTTTTTAGAGACCAACCCCTCGATTCAAAGAGCCAAAGTTAATTGATTTCGTATCGAGAATCGTAAGTTTGGGTGGGTGTTTGTCATTTTTTCTTGTTTTTTTGGCCATTTCGTATTCGCACGATCGTTCGCGCATAGACGTATATGAACATACGCATTTCGTACGAGAATCGTATAATTTGCGTTAGTTCGTGTGTTTTTCCCGTCCAAATCGTATTATTTGCGTCCGATCCTATTTTTTACGTCCTTCACATGGGCTTGCGACCAATTCAGAGAGGTGATTGCTAATTGTTTGGAAGCCCATTAAAGAGCTGCTTTACGAAATGTTTGCCGGCAGCTATTTGGCCTCGGGAGTAGGATGGAGCGGAGCGAGTTTGTGGCACATCAAGGGCTTATGCTTTTTGGCATTGAGTTGATCGAGATGTCTGAGAGCAGATTGCCCCTGCGTCGTCGCATGAACATCGATAGCATGAATGATGTTGAGCTGTTCGAGCTGACCAGGCTTAATCGCGCTTCCCTCCATAAATTATATAGTGAGCTGCGGCCATGGTTAGCCCGCACCACAAGGAAGGGGCATGCAATTTCAGGTATGACCAAGATGCTTGGCTGCCTGCAATTTTTGGCGAACGGCTCGTTCCAGAGGCTGGGTGCCCTCTCCGTGGGGATGTCACAGCCTACGCTGAGCCGCGCACTGTCTAAATTTTTGGAAGGCATGGCTGCCATAACTCAAAAATATATTTATTTTCCTGATGATATGGCAGCCAGAAACGCCATTAAGCTTGGGTTTTATAATGTGGCCGACATGCCCAACGTTATTGGTGCTATTGACTGCACACATGTGGCACTCGTACCTAGGGCAGCCGACGAGTATATATATATAGGTATTGAGATTGTTTATTATGTTGCCCAACGTGTCATGTAACCTGTTTTCCTTTGCGGCAGCATATTTGTTTATCCCTCATTTGTGTAGCTGCTTTATCTAGGCTTTTCATTAGTATTTCCCAATAGAGTGCAGACATGTTTTGTGGTTAATTTTTTATTTTGGGTCAAATATCAATTACCCTTTTTGTATGTTTTTGCCTTAAGGAATCGTAAAATGGGACACTCCCTTAATGTCCAGGCCGTGGTTGGTCCGGATATGCGGTTTATGAGTGTCCTTGCCGGCTACCCAGGATCGTCCCACGACTCCTATATCCTCAGGCGATCTGGGTTGTTTCGGAGATTTGAGGCAGGTGAATTTTCGGGGGCATGGCTGCTTGGTAAGTGTGTCCTATTTGTGTGTTATTAAATGTGGCATTAATCTTGTATTTGTTGATATGTTTGTTTTTGAATTCTTTACATAAGCGTCCAACTGCCTTTTTCTTGGGTCATATATTATGAACTTCCCCAAAAATGCTTGCCTCGCTTTGTCCTTCAGAATGTTTTCCCTTTAGTTAGGATGTCTGTAAGTTCCTTGTCCCTAAATATATTGGTTTGGATCTTTGACCTTTGGCTCCTTTTGTACTATTGGTCTTTAAATGTCAAAGTGGACTTAAACTGCATACATTGTAGTTTCCAGATAAATGTGGATAGGCCCTCAGCAGCATCCTAATTGTAACATGTCTGAAAACTAAAAATATATGTAAAATCCAAATACCCTTGGCCGTGCAGATGTTTGTTAATTAATTGGTATATAGAAGTGCCATTTTTAATTAGGTAATACATTAGTGGAATTTTTTTTTGGCCTAATGTGCCCTGTTTTGTTTTTTGGCCACTTTACCTTACATCATTATGATATCTGTTAAATTTTTGGTGTTTGTTGTGTTGCCTTTTTAATTTTGATTACATTTAATTCTCTGTTTAAGGTGATTCCGGGTACCCACTTCTACCCTGGCTCATGACGCCTGTGCTGCGGCCCCAGGATGCCTCTCAGGAAGCGTACAACCGTGCGCATCGCAAGACCCGGGCTGTTGTGGAGAGGGCCTTTGGGCTGCTGAAGACACGTTTTCGTTGCCTTGACCATACTGGGGGGGCCCTGCAATATGATCCCAAGAAAGTGATCGACATTATAATGGCATGTGCTGTTTTGCACAATTTTGCCATCATGGAACGTGTCCCACGTTATGTGGACAGCCTGCCCTCTTCAGCCGTCGAGGATGAAGTCGAGAATTTTGTGGGGCCCCCCAGTGAGTCTGGCCAATCTGTTCGAGCCAACCTGATCAGCCAGCATTTTACTTAACTTTTTTCCCTGTCTCAACATTCTGTGTGTCTGTGTTATCCTTTTTGTTACATATGTTGTTTTGCCGTAATGTGGCATTACCTCAAAGTAAAACATTTAGACCTTAATTGTTGCCTAATGTATTTCATGTAGTTTCCTTAGCTTTAGCTTTGCATTGTTACACCTCTTCAAACCCAAATTATCTGGTTTAGCCCAAGCTGTTTAAAATGTGTTCCCACTAAAAACGCCACAAGTATTGTAAGTGAAGTTTTTTTTTTACTTTGAAAAGGAAAAATTATAGTGCTTAACAGAAAACATTCCACATACATCTGTGGTTACAAATGGATAACATTAACAAAAAAACATCGAGCACATCTACACCTGGAAGTGAGTGGCACAACCAAACAAGGACACCCAGTCCAAAGGCCAGCCTAGTCCAGTCATTAATATTGCCTGTGCCCAGGGATATTTGGGCATGGCCATAATGTCACACAAACATGTCTGCAAACAGGAGGAGCACCAACCAAATACATATTTAAAGCCATAAGTGGCCAGATACACTCCACATAGACCTATGGCATTGGCTAGTGGCCTTAAGCATTACTCTAAGGAGCTATATGGGAGCAAATACAAAACACAACCTGCATGAGCAACACAAAATGGATTGTTTGAAACCTCAAAGGACAAGTAAATACAGTGGGGGTTAAGAGAAAAGATGTCCCACACACCCATGGCTTAATAGGGTGGCTGCCCATAATACCCAGGTGGAGGTCCAGGTGGAGGTCCATGTGAATGGGACCTAGCCTGGGCCATGGCAGCATTGTGAATTTGAAACTGCTCCACAATGTTTCTCTGCATATTGGTCATCTCAGCCATGGCTGACTGGATGCCATTACTTGCATTGGCCACGTTGCTGTTGAGGGTACGCAACTCCGCGAGGATGCCCTGTAGACTGGTATGGATGTTGACCATGTCGGCATGCCTTTGCTCACGCTCTGTAACGAGCTGGGCGTCATAAGAGTCCCTTTGTTGGGTCCATAATTGAAGCAGGGCACTCTGCCTCCCCTGGGAAATTGTGGGGCGGCGTAATGGAGTCCGCCGCACAATTACCCTGGCTCTTGGGCGTGCCCTGCCGCGTGGTGTCGTACCCTCAACAGCAACCGGCCTGCTTTGCAAATCCTCAGCAGCAGAGTGAACACTGGGGACTGTAGTGTCAGTCTCCCCATGTGCATGCACAATGGATGGAGATTCACTCTGCTGCTGAGGATTGGCCAGAGAAACATTATGGAGCAGTTCCAAATTGGGACCCAGGGGGAGGTCATCCGACGTGCCCTGCACGGAGACATCATCATCTTCCTCCATGTCCTGGATCTCTTCCATGAGTGTGCGGGTCTGTAGGGACATATAAAAAAAAATGTGTAAGTTGGCGTCCAAATTTGGGATTCCAACAGTTTAACACATTCTTAAGCACTTGGTAGTATTTATGGTACTAAATTAACTTACCGGAAATCTCTGATCTGGGCTCCTATGCTGTACGGACCTGGTAGGCATAACCAAACTGGGGGGTGAGTTTACCCTTGCTGAGGGATCATGCTGGGCTGAAGAAGAGAAAAACAAACCACGTAAACACACACATAACCATTTTTGGGATAGGTAATCAAATATAGCTCTATTTGTAATATTATTCAACTCTAGAGCAATGGGGACCTTTGTTCAAACACACGCAAGTTTACATAGGTGCAATGGCTCGCAAAAACTGCTAACTGACCTCAGTTCGAAGTCAGGAAGTGTACCCAGTCAGCATACAACTTTCAACGCACATTTTGGGATTTAGCCTACCATTCGCTAGGTCCGTGGTACTCAAACAATTGTTGTAAAGGCCCATTTCAAGGTATGTGGTGAGAGGTGAATGTCTGGCCATGGTGCTGACGCAGGGGGTGTCTAGTTAGAAATAAATACACTGGTGGAGGGGCTGGAGATTTCAAAGTGCCAACTAATAAAGGCTGCTTGCCCTTGCTGGGCTGGATGGGGCAGAGCTGAGGGGACAGGGATTGGATGGCTAAAGGGGGGAGTTAACGTATTGATGGTGATGGGATGGATGGAGCAAATCTGTTACAAATGTATGGGGCTTATGTGGGGGGGGGGGGGCATGGGGGGACTGTGGCAGATGGGCCAGAGCAGGGGCAGCGGGACACGATTGTGCCAAGAGAAAGTTTTACCAAGTTACTGTGTACCTTGCAATGCCACTTCCTGTGCAGTACTTCATATTGCAATGCTATGTTTCAGGGAGCCATCACATTGGGCAGGAGAACAACCACTACATCGCCGATCAAGGGGGCAGCTCTGAGCACGTCAACACAGAAGTAACTGAGTGCAGGGCTGTCTGGGCAGGGGTCCTGGAATCTGGTGCCAAGGTCCGCATTGGGACCCCGGGCCGCCAGTTGAGTCTCGCTGCTCTAGGTCAGATATGTTTGGGGGTGGCTAATTAAATTGTTAACTCAAACACAACTCACACAACCAAAAGGCAACCCATACATAATGATGTGTGTTTTGTGATTGATTCCAAATATATCACTTATCTTGAGAAACTTCATGACTTTAACAATCCAATTGGACATTTGATCTTTGCCATAATGGCTGTGGGCCTAAATGTGTGATTCCCAGGGACCAAAAGAGGACACAAACAGCCACAGTAGTGCGAGGCCAAGCAAGGCAAACCATAGGGGCATCCCGTTATCTTGTTACTAGTGAACTGTAGATTATTTAGCAAACAGGCAAACATGCAGATTTAAGAGTACTCACCGTGGGTACGGGTCGGTGAGTCTGTGTCCCTTAGACCAGCATGTCCACCGACCGCGACCGGATGGAGAAGTCCAAGCACAATCTCCTCAGCAGGGGTAAACTCCAATTTAGATGGAAAGCCACCTCCAGTTTTCATGCTGAAAAGAGAAAATCGTTTGGTACTCAGAAAAGGTGCATACAGTACATCCAAAACATTATATTTAGCGAAAACATTTATTTACCTGTAATTATGCCTTTTAATTTCTTTTTGCCGTACAGCATACTTCAGATCAGAGATTTTCTTCTGAATTTGGGACACATCTTTCCTCTCTTCCCCCGCTGCATTTACTTGTCGGAGGATGGTTTCAAACAATTCCATCTTGCGCTGCTTTGTGGTGTGTTTGGATTTGCTCCCATATAGCTCGTCATAGTATAATGTAAGGCCACTAGCCAATGCCATATTTTGGTCATGGGAGAATCTCCCACTCAACTGGCCGCGGCGCAATGTGCGGCCAGATGGTTGGCTTGGCTGCTCCTCCATGTGTGCAGACACATGTGGTGACATTATGGCCTGGGGCTGGGTAGGGGAATGGCCGGATTGGTGGCTTCCCAATGACTGGACTGGACTGTCCAAGGGACTGGGTGTTCTTGCGTGGCTGGCCACCGAACTTCCAGGTGTAGATGTGGTCATGGTTGCAATTCGGGGCCCTCTTGGGGGGCTAGGTTCCCGGCTGGTGCCAGGTCGGGGGCTCTGTTCCCGGCTGGTGCCAGGTCGGGGGCTTCTGGCCCTGGATGGGGTTCTTCGGGCCCTGTAGGGGCTTCTGGCCCTGGATGGGGTTCTTCGGGCCCTGTAGGGGCTTCTGGCCCTGGATGGGGTTCTTCGGGCCCTGTAGGGGCTTCTGGCCCTGGATGGGGTTCGGCGGGCCCTGTAGGGGCTTCTGGCCCTGGATGGGGTTCGGCGGGCCCTGTAGGGGCTTCTGGCCCTGGATGGGGTTCGGCGGGCCCTGTAGGGGCTTCTGGCCCTGGATGGGGTTCGGCGGCCTCTGGCTGGGCTTCGGGCCCTGGATGGGGTTCGGCGGCCTCTGGCTGGGCTTCTGGCCCTGGATGGGGTTCGGCGGCCTCTGGCTGGGCTTCTGGCCCTGGATGGGGTTCGGCGGCCTCTGGCTGGGCTTCTGGCCCTGGATGGGGTTCGGCGGCCTCTGGCTGGGCTTCTGGCCCTGGATGGGGTTCGGCGGCCTCTGGCTGGGCTTCTGGCCCTGGATGGGGTTCGGCGGCCTCTGGCTGGGCTTCGGGCCCTGGATGGGCTTCGGGCCCTGGATGGGGTTCGGCGGCCTCTGGCTGGGCTTCGGGCCCTGGATGGGGTTCGGCGGCCTCTGGCTGGGCTTCGGGCCCTGGATGGGCTTCGGGCCCTGGATGGGGTTCGGCGGCCTCTGGCTGGGCTTCGGGCCCTGGATGGGGTTCGGCCCCTGCTGCGGGGCCTGGGTTGCCGAACTGCCCTACTTGAAGGCATGGCCGGTGTGGGCTCCCTTGTGCTGCCTCTTCTGGGGGCAGAGGTGGTGGGTGCTGCAGTTGCCAGCTTTTTGGCTGCAGGGGCACGGGGCTTGGGGCCCCTTTTTTTGGTTCCTGAGGGTCCAGGGTCCCTTGGTGGGGCCGAGGTGGGAGTCTTGCCTCTCAGCTTTCTCCTACCTTGCTGGGACCTTGTTGTTGGGCCCTCCGCGGTCTTGCTTTGCTGGGGTCGCTTGCTCATAGGCTTTTTAGGTGCCATCTTACACAAATGCTCAAAGAGAATGAGCTTTGGGTGCAGGGACCTTTAAATAATGAGCCCAGCGTGTGACGCCTATGCGCACGACTACGCGCTCGTACGAACGTACGTTCGAGCGGAACCAGGAAACCGCTGGGGTTTCACTTATCTGCTGCCTTGAAGAAGCATAAAGATGGCGCCCACTATCTTCACCCGTCAACAGGAAGAGATCCTCATGCTGGTAAGTGGCTGCCTGTGCATTTTAATCTAATAGTCAATGATGGCCTAAATGTAAATGATGCGTTTACAACTAGTTTGGGGTCTCTTAATGTTTAATCACTGGCTCCTCACACTTCATCCTCAAGGGCCGAGCCTGGCCACGTTTTCACCTGTCTATGCTGATGTCCTAATTCGGCCAATTGCTCCGGCTTAGCAACAGTTAATTAACCTGTGGAGTAGCGGGGCTAGCTGGCAAACCTGGCCTGTCTCGGACCTTGATGCGGATGTTTGAGGAACACTGTTTTCCTAAGCCATAAAAACACAACGGGAAGCCACACACGTGGTCCAAAAGCCTAAGCATTAGCCTACATCTTGGATGTTTAAACCATCCTAACATGCCATAGATGCAGGTGGGCTGATTCTTGATGTTGGCTATTATCTGTATGTACATGGTGTGTGATACATATAACATAAGACCAGACTGGCATTCACAGTCAACGTCCTCTTTAAGGCACTCCCCAAAAATGGCTGCCACTCGAAATGTGTGTGTTAATGACATTAAATTCTCAACTTGTGATGCAACACATATGGGTCTGTGTGTAAAAGTAAAAGCTCTGTGTCCATTATGTTTTTCAGATCATGCTTCAGCGCCAGTATGACTTCGCGCCCAATGTGTGCGAGAAAAGGGACATCGCCCGGGAGATCATCGCCGAGATACACCGTGTGACCAGCACCACCTTCACTCACACCCAGATAATGCAGCATTGGTCGGACCTGAAACGTCTGCACATGCCCTGGGTGCGGAGGTTTTTTGGAATCCATTTTCCAAGTAAGTACAAAGCAATTGCATGGTATATGTTCCTAATGTATAAGTTATGCCTTTATTTATAATGACTTTTCTTTGGTAGTGTTGGAAATGGATTTCAGAATTCGCCGCACCCGGAGACGTACAGGCCGACCAGTGCTGCATGAGTCTGCATCTGTGAGTGAAGGTGGTGGATCTCCCGGGCGACGGACCTACCCCTCCTCTGTGGCCTCCTCAGACCAGCCCCTGGACCTTACCACAGAGGAGGGGCCAAACCGCGTGGGCGTGGAGTCATACCTGGCCACGCATGGGGAAGGCTCTGGTATGTCACTCTTCATGTATAGGCACAAAGATATACATGGCAGGCCAAAAACTAAGTTATCCTTTATTATGTATTTGTAGAAGCTTCTGGAGCGGGTGAGATAGTGGAGGAGGAGGCAGCAGAGATGCTTGAAGTCGATCCTGGCGAAGGTGAGTGATGTCAGCCAGACTGGGAGCCAGATATGTTGGGAATAGTGACTCTCTACAAGTACTAACCAAATGTCACATGTTTCTCCAGGGACTTCTTCACAGCAGAGCCAGGACCAAGGGCAGCCTGTTGGCCCCAACCAGCCATCTGTCGGCCACCAACTCCGTAAGTCTCCATGCCATTATTCATATTAATGTTTGGTTAGCTAATAACACACACATAACTAAAGGCGTAGCCAATGTGTAGTTCACACTTTCATGTGGGCACTTCGTTAGCTTAAAGAGGACCCTAACTAGTATTAAGAACCAAATAATTAGCCATCACACTGTACCTACAGATTAGAACCATGGAAAAACACCCTTCACCCATCTAATGCATGTTATTAGACTGAACCAAACCAATATTGGGGAATATGGAATGCGCAATATTTACAGGCAGCATGGGATACAGATTGAAAAAAAGAAGGTGCTGCCATGCATTGTGTGAGTGATGACCTTTCCCTCAACCCAGCTATGCTCGGGATTCCCAACGCAACACTGTAACCTACTCCCCTGTACTTTATCCAACTCTCCACTCCTCATTAAGTGTTATGCTTCAGAGTCCAGATGGCGGCGCAGTAATCCCAAAAAAACCCTATTTAACTTTGAGGTGGTGCCAAATCATTTGTGAATAGTTATTGGTTTTCATAAAATAATGTGGAAGGTCCGGTTTAAGGAGTTTAAACACTTACCTGTGTGAAATGCATTAACTGTATCCCTTGGAAGAATGACATATGTCATGCATTTACATGTATTTGATTAACCCTAAATCTATTTCCAGCATACAAACCGGTCTGGGACTCCTAGTTATGTTTCTTTCTCTATTGGTTACAGGGATGATCCCCCAAACTTTGGCGGGCAAAAAAAAACGAATGAAGGAGTTGGTGGCTGAGCTGCTGGCCATACAGGCGACGTTGGGGCCAACAGATGAAGAAGAGGATGATGAATAGTGCCCTTGGTCCTGGCTCCTTTGTTGAACTTGCTGTTCAAGTTTTTAAATTTTTACAAAGTTGTTTGTTGGCATTGTTTAAAACCAAAATCAAAAGTTTTTTACAAAAACACTTTAAAAAAAAAAAAAAATGGTTTTACTGTTAAAAAAAAATAAAAATTTTAGATGTTTTACCGAGCCCAAAAAAAAAAAAAAAATTTTGTAAAAAACTACCCAAAAAAAAAAAGAGGTTTGGAAAATTACTTCGAACAAAAACAAGCAAATATTTTAAATAAATTCGATTTTAAGCCTTCCAAATTTGTGTCTTTTCTAATATGCACACACCCAAAAAATAACACAAACCAGAAACAACACGCTTAGAAACATATAGACATATGTACATTATGTGATTTTCTTACGTTTTAGGGACCGAGAAAGGAAGTTGGATGCAGCCGCTAAGAGGTTTAGGTAAGTTTGAGGGACCGAGAAATGAAGTTGGATGCAAGCGCTAAGAGGTTTAGGTAAGTTTGAGGGACCGAGAAATGAAGTTGGATGCAGCCGCTAAGAGGTTTAGGTAAGTTTGAGGGACCGAGAAATGAAGTTGGATGCAGCCGCTAAGAGGTTTAGGTAAGTTTGAGGGACCGAGAAATGAAGTTGGATGCAGCCGCTAAGATGTTTAGGTAAGTTTGAGGGACCGAGAAATGAAGTTGGATGCAGCCGCTAAGAGGTTTAGGTAAGTTTGAGGGACCGAGAAATGAAGTTGGATGCAGCCGCTAAGAGGTTTAGGTAAGTTTGAGGGACCGAGAAATGAAGTTGGATGCAGCCGCTAAGAGGTTTAGGTAAGTTTGAGGGACCGAGAAATGAAGTTGGATGCAGCCGCTAAGAGGTTTAGGTAAGTTTGAGGGACCGAGAAATGAAGTTGGATGCAGCCGCTAAGAGGTTTAGGTAAGTTTGAGGGACCGAGAAATGAAGTTGGATGCAGCCGCTAAGAGGTTTAGGTAAGTTTGAGGGACCGAGAAATGAAGTTGGATGCAGCCGCTAAGAGGTTTAGGTAAGTTTGAGGGACCGAGAAATGAAGTTGGATGCAGCCGCTAAGAGGTTTAGGGAAGTTTGAGGGACCGAGAAATGAAGTTGGATGCAAGCGCTAAGAGGTTTAGGTAAGTTTGAGGGACCGAGAAATGAAGTTGGATGCAGCCGCTAAGAGGTTTAGGTAAGTTTGAGGGACCGAGAAATGAAGTTGGATGCAGCCGCTAAGAGGTTTAGGTAAGTTTGAGGGACCGAGAAATGAAGTTGGATGCAAGCGCTAAGAGGTTTAGGTAAGTTTGAGGGACCGAGAAATGAAGTTGGATGCAAGCGCTAAGGGGTTTAGGTAAGTTTGAGGGACCGAGAAATGAAGTTGGATGCAAGCGCTAAGGGGTTTAGGTAAGTTTGAGGGACCGAGAAATGAAGTTGGATGCAAGCGCTAAGGGGTTTAGGTAAGTTTCTGGTTGAGGGTGCGCATGCGCAAGATCTTATAAACATACGAACGCACGAATCTAAGAGGCCAAAAACCAATGAAAGCCAGAGGCAAACGCAAGTAATTGGAAGAGGTTGACGATGGAAGCAGCAGAAAAAACAGGCTGCCGCCGCAACAGGTGAGCACATGAACGTGATTTTTACGATTGGCAACTGACTGAGGCAAGTTCGGGAGATATCATACGAACGGACGTATCTTTTAGGATAGAAACGTATTTGCTTATTGAATCACTCGCAAGTTCATACGAACGCACGAGCGGACGTGAAAAATAGGATGATCGTGAGCCAAATCCAAGCTGTTACATGTTTCTTTGAATCAACCCAATAGTCTGCCGACCACTGGCGCAGCCACACTGACCGATGAATAGCCACCAGCATTGCCGCTGTCCTGCTACTCATCGCCAGAGCATCGTCCTGAGCGGTCAAGACAAAGGAAATAAATGACTCACACTGTTTTAAGAGAACTAAACTCATCACAAGCAGGATCAAGATCTGCGCACAGATCCCTAATAATGGATCTAACTGCCAACAGAAGAAGCGCCGAAGCACACACTGGCCGCAGCGTCGATCTGGCACTGATAAAACCATGGCGAGCAAATTGATCAATCCGACGATCCTCACCATTCTTAATGGCAGTGGTGTCAGAAACCAAATCCTCCCGAAAGGGATAGCGTTTATCCCAACTAGGAGGGATTCCAGCCAGTCGCGTGGGTTGTTCCCATTCCTTAAGCACAACCCTCTCCAAGTGTTGTTGCCTGGGAAACACCAAACGCGGCTGAGGCACATCAAACAACTCATCCTTTGGCAGGGCGACTGCCTCAGGTGGATCTAAATTCAAAATTTCAAACATTTGAGCCAAAATGGAGGGGGTGTCAAGGGATACCCCTGTAGCCTGATCGCCAACAGCATCAATCTCTAGCTGGTCTGCAGGCTCATCCGACTCCACAAGGAGTTCCCCCTCCTCGTCCAGGGAATAATCGGACCAATCCACAACTTTGCACCTCTCATCCTCCGAAGCAGGAGCTGCCGGAGAAAGGTGTTTCCGCTTCGCTGTAGCCTTCTGAGCTACTTTGGCGGAAATTATCTTCTCGAGGTTGGTCAATCGCGCACACACCTCGGATTGCGAATCCCCACTTTTGACAATGTCACACGGGGTCCGGAATAGGGAGGGGGGGTAGGAGATGACGGAAGTTGCGAGGAGCCAGAAGCCGGAGCGACGGACTGACGCACAATATTCTGCTTTGCACAAGGAATGCATAATATAACATCATCGCCTGGGAGCGGAGTCCCATAACCCCCACACAGCCTAGATGGCCCTGAAGAGCCATTTCCGGTATTGTCGGAAGCCTCCATATGGTGATTTTATGTTATTCGCAACAACCGTGGGTTTTACGCATAAAGCCACCCGGGATGCCCCTTTAAATTAATGTCCCGGGAAAGGGAGGATTTACATTTTTTTTTTTTAAATATATATATATATTTTTTTTAAAACCTTAGGACAAAACCCAATTTAGAGTAATAAGGCTAGCCAGGTATAACAGAACCGGGAGAGCCTGCAGTGAGGGAATCTCAGAATCTGTGGGGGAAAAGAAACCACAGTCAGTCCCCCAGCCAGAATGCACCACAATCATACATAACCAATAAGGCAAACATATATTAGCTTAAACATCTTGAATAAATACACATGACACATGCAATTTCAAGGCAAAGCCAAAAGTGCAAAAAAAAATCAGAATACATACGGTATGAATACATGCCCGTACATATATATATACCTATACACTATCTATATATATATATATATATATAAACACATACACCAATATATATATATATCCATATACATTCATATCAGAATGGTAATGTGTAATAACGCAGCAACTGGAGCCCAAATCCCACAGTTATGTGATATATTAAGTCAACCTATCAGAAGGCTGACATAAAAAATATACCCATAAGTAGAAATGCCCCAGGGAAACGCTACACAAGCAGCACATAGCATAAGAACGGCCCCACGTGCACAATGGTGGGGCCGTTTACCTGTGAAGTTTCAGCCGCACAGAAGGCTCTTCCCCCACCGGCTGCAGCGTACAGGTCTCTAATGAGACCAGGGAAACGAAGGGCGGGCCCGGAGCCGAGAAGAGAGGGAAATACAAACGTGCAGTAACTGAAAACAGGCCACAGCAGCCCTGGCCATGTGCTGACACTAAAAACTGCCAAGGCCTTTTCACAGTAAAGTAAAGCACTCATGCACATTACACACACACCCCCCCCCCCCCCTAGCAAAGGGAGAAGGCAAAGCAGGAGAAGGTGACCTAAAGGGACATCCCAAATCCGGATCACCATGCCGGATAGCCGCATTGCCCCACGCGTGAGGTCGAGCGGAGGAGATAAGCTCCTAGGCACCTATAGTGCCATCTACCATTTGCCCAGTGAGCAGCCTGGGCTGGGAGGCTTCCATTAACCACGTAGGTAACAAACAATCAAACTGGGCAGAAATAGACCCAAAGGGGGTGCCGGGGCAAGACCCCGGCTACCTGCAAGCAGGAGACTTCTTTCTTCTGTCTTGTCGCCATGCAGAGAGAAAAACACTGGTGTTAAGTGGGAGGTACCAGGTATATATAGGCCGGAAGGGGGCTCGTTACAAGACTTCCTCTCTGCAACGTCGTCACCTGCGGTGAGTAACCCAATCGTGAAGATTAAAGGGGAAGCGGGAGTGTGGCACACTGAGAATATAAGAAGGAGGGGGGGCACTCACGTGTGGTAGAGCAGCTGAAATGGCGGCGCTGTCCGGGGAAGGAGGAAAAAGGGCGGGCCAGCGCGGGTCGTTTTTTGCGCCGCCCCCTCCCGAAGGAAGTGAAGCGCCCCACCAACAGAAGCAGAGGATAACGCGCACCAACGGTAGGGGGGCGGGCTGCACAAGGCACGATGAGTGCCAGGCCCCGCCCCCTCCCCTGACTGAGTCCGGCCAAGGGGGGGCCGGCCCGCCAACACCAGAGCAAAACTGGGCGGGCCGCGGCGGAAAAGAGTGGAAAAAAACAATAAAAGGCACAGAAAAAGCACAATAAAACGCACACACACTGACACTCACAAACCCGCGCCGGCGCGGCCAGCCGGGGCACAAACGGAATAAATGTTAATGGGAGCTGGGGGAGAGAAGCCCCCCCCCCTACTATCCGGGAAGATAGTAAAGGGGGAAGCGGATAGCTACAATTTAATATGTAGTGATGGCTACTCGACGGACGGAGCATCCCAAGTCAGGATCACCAACCTGACAACCGCCTACCCCTTGGTGGGGGATTTGCGGTGGAGCATAGCTCCAGGTAACAGGACACCTCTAGAGGTGTACCCTACCCTCACCGGGACCCTACAGCCAAGGCTGGGAGGCAAGGGGAATTAACAAAGGAGTCCGGGCGGCAATAGGAATAAGAAATGGCCGGAGTAAAACCCGGCTTACCTGCAAAGGAAAGAGACAGCCATCTTCTTGACTTGCTTCGCCTTCTGCAGAGACTTAACTGGGGAATGTGTGGGAGGTCCCAGGTATTTATGGACTGGGAGGGGCTTCTTTCTCTAGTCATCTCTGCAGAATTTCGCCCTCTACTGGACCATAACCCACGTGCAATTAATCTTTCCGAAGCAGGGTGTGAGACATACTTGGAATATGGGCAAAACATCATTTTGTTTGTTGGTCGGCTTTAAACTAGTGGTCAGTGCTTTTTCCTGTACAAAAGTTACTATAGAAAATACCATTTTGTGAGTACTCACCTGAAAAATGGATATTGTTGGTGTGCCACACACCCCGCTTCACCTTTAATATTCTTCACTTATTGGGTTAACTCACCGCCAGGTGACGCTGTGCAGAGAGGAAGTCTTGTAACGAGCCCCCTTCCGGCCTATATATACCTGGTACCTCCCATTTATCACCAGTATATTAAAAAGCAGAATGACAAGGTACCAGTAAATTAACGGTAACCTCAAAATAAATCAATATAAATAAAAGCTTCACCATATAAAGGATTCGGAATACCGAAAAGGGTGGGAGTGAAGCGGGGTGTGTGGCACACCAACAATATCCATTTTTCAGGTGAGTACTCACAAAATGGTATTATTCTTGGTGTGCCACACACCCCGCTTCACCTTTAATATTCTTCACTTATTGGGACATCCAAAAGCAGTGTCCACAAGGGATGGGCAACTCAAGGCCAGGTGAAGCATAACTTGCATGACTGCAGTCTGCAGAACTTTGCGGCCAAAAACAGCATCCGCTGAGGCTCGCACATCAACTTTGTAAAACTGATACGAAAAGGGGGAACTTTCCCCTTAGCAGAATAGGCCGCAGTAACGGCCTGACGTATCCACTTGCTAATGGCAGATTTGGCTGGTGCCAAACCCTTCTTAGGCCCATAGGGCACAACAAAAAAGGAATCCGTCTTACGAAAAGGAGACGTGATAATCAAGTAGTACTTAACACAGCGTACTACATCCAAACAATGCAAAACCCTCTCTTTGTCATTCTTAGGATTAGGACACAAGGAGGGAAGAACAATATCTTGGTTCAAATGAAAAGCAGAAACAACCTTAGGAAGAAAGTCTGGCTTGAACCGAAAGACCACTTTATCCTGATGCCTCTCAAAGTAAGGTGCCTGGATAGACAAGGCCGCCAATTCCGAGACACGCCGGACCGAAGTGATCGCTACCAAGAAGACAATCTTCTGAGTCAGGGTAGACAAAGCAATATCTTGCAAAGGCTCAAAAGGAGGAGCCTGAAGAGCAGAAAGAACCAAATTCAAATCCCAAACCGGGAGTAATGGTTTCCTGGGAGGCCGCACATGCGTAACCCCCTGGAAAAAAGTTTTAACTAAAGGCTGAAGCGCAACACGCTTCTGAAAAAAGATAGATAAGGCAGAAACTTGCCCTTTCAACGTACTTAGCTGAAGACCAGAGTCCAGCCCAGATTGTAAAAACTCCAGAATCCTGGAGACCGAAAAGACCCTACAAGGAAAAGATCTCATCTCACACCAAGTGATGTAGGCTTTCCAAGTCCTATAGTAGATGATCAAAGAAGACCTCTTCCGGGCACTGATCAGAGTCTTAACGACCGAGTCAGAAAGACCCTCCTCCTTCAAGATGGAGGTTTCAGCAGCCAGGCCGTCAAACCCAGCGCTGGTAAATTGGGATAACACAACCGACCCTGAGTGAGCAGATCGGGCCGAAGAGGCAGGGCGAACTGGTCCACTGCCAGCCGAACGATGTCTGCGAACCACACTCGCCTTGGCCACCTTGGGGCCACGAGAACGGCGGACACCCTTTCCAGAGCCAACTTCCGAAGCACCCTGCCCAGCATGGGTATCGGAGGAAACAGGTATAGAAATCCCAGATCCCCCCAGCTCAGGGACATGGCGTCCACTGCCAGAGCCAGAGGATCCTGGGAGAGCGACACGAAGTTCGGGAGCCTGTGATTGTGACGAGAGGCAAACAGGTCCACCTCTGGTGTCCCCCATCGGAGACACAGTGAGCGAAACACCCGAGGATGGAGAGCCCATTCTCCCAGACGGGGAGAGCCCCTGCTCAACCGGTCCGCTTCCTGGTTCTCCCCTCCTGGAATGTATACCGCCGAGAGACAAGGAACATGGGCCTCTGCCCAGGTCAGGATCAGGGACACCTCTCTGAGAGCACTCAGACTGCGAGTCCCTCCCTGATGATTGATGTAAGCAACGGCTGTTCGATTGTCTGAACGCACCTGGACCGGAAGGCCCAGAACGTGCTGAGTCAGGAGAGCAAGCACCCGACGGATGGCTCTCAGTTCCAGAACATTGATGGGTAAGTGGGCCTCTTGAGGTCCCCACTGCCCCTGGAACTGCAGCTCCTTCCAAAATCCGCCCCAACCCGACAGACTGGCGTCCGTGGTGACAATTTCCCAAAGCGGGGTCAGGAAAGACCTGCCCTACACAAGATTGGTCGAGACCAACCCCCACTGGAGGGACTGCCGGACCCGGGAGGACAACTGGAAGGGCTGATTCAGCGACCGAGGCTGCCGGTCCCAGGACGCCAACAGATAAAGCTGAATCGTCCTCGGGTGAAATTGAGCAAAAGGAACTGCCTCGAAAGAGGCGACCATCAACCCTATCAGCCTCATCCCCAGACAGATGGACGGCCGAGGATTGGAAACGGACCAGAGCTTCACCAATTCTGGCGGAAAAGGATAACGCTTTTCCCAACTGGAAGGGATTCCAGATAACCACGTGGGATGTTCCCATTCCTTAAGGACCACCCTCTCAAAGTGGTGTTGTCTGGGGAAAACCCAACGCGGCTGAGGCTCTTTAAACAACTGGCCCTTTGGCCGGGTGACAGCCTCAGGCGGATCTAAATTCAGAATTTCAAACATCTGAGCCAGAATGGAGGGGGTGTCAAGGGAAACACCCGCCGACCAATCGCCAATAGCATCAGCCTCAAGCTGATCTGCAGGCTCATCTGACTCCAACAGGAATTCTCCCTCGTCCGGGGAGCCATCGGACCATTCCACAGGCTGACATACCTCATCCTGTGAAGCCGAAGGTATCGGAGTCAGGTGCTTCCGTTTTGCAGTGGCTTTTGACCCTGCTTTAACGGGCACTATTTTCCGGAGGCTGGCCAATCGCGCCACCACCTCGGATTGCAAATCCCCACTTTTGACAGTGTCATGCGGGGTCCGGAACAGGGAGGGAGAGGTAGGAGATGATGGAAGATGCGACGGGCCAGCAGCCGAAGCGACGGACTGACGCGCAATACTCTGCCTTGCACAAGGAATGCATACAAAGACATATGAGTCCCACATCTTGCGCACCCCCTAGATGGCCCAGAAGAACCATTTCCGGTAATAACGGAAGCCTCCATATGGTGATTTATGGTATTCGCAATTCTTTTGGGATTTAAGGCATAAGCCGACCCGGGATGCCCCCTTATTGTAAATGTCCTGGAATTTTTTTTTTTTTGGGAGGTTTTAATTCAAAAAGAAGATCCCCTTAACCTATATATAAATATAGATTGTATATATATATATATATATATTTTTTTTTTATGTCAATATATATATATATATATATATATATATATATATATATATATATATATATCCCAATTTTCCTTTCCTTTTATTTTTTATTTTTAAAAAGAAAGACTAGCCAAGTAATATAGAGCCGGGAGGCCGCTTTATTCAGGGGTTCCCGGGATCTGTAGGGGAACCAACAGTCAGATCCCCAAACATGTGGCAACATGCAAACATACTAATGCATGGCACCAAGGTGCCTTTAAATAAACAAAGGAAAAACCCTTGCCCTCAATCATGATGAATCCCCTTATAGATCTCTCCCCCCATGTCTAAAAACACTATAAACAATATAGTTTTTAAAAAGACACTCAACGGCCCCACATAAGGTGTGGCCGCTTACCTGCAAGGAACCGAGGGCGGCCGCAGCAATAGTATGGAGCCAGAAGTAAACCAAACCATGTGTGGCAGCGAGCCCCCCCCACGTGACTTCCTTTAAGCCAGGAAGGAAGGAAGTGAGGCTGGGGCCGGTCAACACAAAGGCAGGAGGAGGGGGGAGGAGGAGGGAGGGATGGAAAGCCAACGGGGGAGGGGGGAGGGAGGCTGCTATAGCAAAGGCTCAGGCAGCAAGCCAGCCTGCAATCAGCGCGGCCAAGCCCCAGCTGCCCCCTAAAGCAGACCTAAACGCTGGCCAAGCCGGCCAGTACTTATCTGCAAGACCAAGGAAGGTCCTTTTAAGAGGAAAAATAAGAGGAACAATCAGACCGAGTGCACACTTGCGGTGCAGTCTGCTAAGTGCATGAAAGTAAAACACACGTTACAAAAAGTCATACAGTGAAATACACACACACAATACACAACCCTCTTACCCCTCCCCCCATAGTGAAGGGAGAAGGGACCGTAACGGGAGAGTAAGGGGCTAAGGGGACCCTCGGGACAGGGCATCCCATTTCCGGATCACCATGCCGGATAGCCACATTGCCCCCAAAAGAGGGGGTCGAGCGGAGGAGATAAGCTCCTAGGCACCTATAGTGCCGTCTACCAATTGCCCAGTGAGCAGCCTAGGCTGGGAGGCTTCCAATCCACCATAAAGGTATAAACAATCAAAACCGGGCAGAAATAGACCAAAAGGGGGTGCCGGGGTAAGCAGGAGACTTCAATCTTCTGTCTTGTCGTCAAGCAGAGAGAAAAATACTGGTGATAAATGGGAGGTACCAGGTATATATAGGCCGGAAGGGGGCTCGTTACAAGACTTCCTCTCTGCACAGCGTCACCTGGCGGTGAGTTAACCCAATAAGTGAAGAATATTAAAGGTGAAGCGGGGTGTGTGGCACACCAAGAATAGTTAAAGGCTGCTGTAGGCTAAAACAAATATGGGTAAAGTTGTTGGATGCTGCAAGAATTTAAGTGAGAAGGGCAGGGTTAACACATTTTAATTGCAATTATTCTTATAGCGGACCTCCACCCTAGAAGGAATCCACCAAGCCTGATTTTCCACTAACCACAGGATCTTGCCGGAATCTCTAATGATGTGTTTAGTAACTGATGTTGACCTACAAAGCAACAAACAATACCACAACTAAACCTGTAGTTTTATTTTAGTGACATAAAAATCAACACATTTCAGTACAAAATGAATGAATTGTTTTATACAAAGCTGAGATCCAACCAAGTCATTATACTTTAAAACCACAGTTTATATAAATAAATAAATAGTCCATAAGTAAACCTTAAAGAAAAAAATGAATTCAGTAAGTGATCCAGCAGTAAACACAGCAATAATCTATTATACTGTAGGTCATTTATTATCAGTGCTGGGGATTCAAAAGCCTCCAAGATTTCTTGTTTTCGTGTACCTTATTATAAGCATAACAAAGCCTGTTGATTTTGACTATCCTGATTTACGTTCATTGCCCCCGGGCATCCAGATTTGGGATGCCTTGCTCTGTGAAAACCCTATATTGCCAATACAAACTCAACTTTCCTTGGTCCTACTGTGCATGGTGGGCTCTCGTCCCATCAGAGCTGCTTGCCTTGCATATTTAATGTTCAGCAAGCGGCTTGGTTTATGGCAATTGGGAGCTAAAGTAACTGTATCCCCAGCAGCGAGCGTGTTCCTGCCACCAGCCTATCTGTATGGCTGGAGCTCGCACATCCCAAAGATGCTGAGGATGCGGCCACCTGTGTATACATTGGCAAGGGAGCCAGGGGGAGGTGAGTTTTGTGGGAGGGGGGTGCTGGGTGAATTCAAACTGTGGGGTATCCCGATTTGGGATTTCCCCGGGTAATCTTTGAATCTTTTAGAATCAAGAGTCGCCATGCAGGAATTTGTTCCTGCTTTTATTTTAAGGTGTCTAAGACTTATTGTACTTATTCTGAATCAACCCAAGAAAATGGCGGCAAAAAGTAACTGGACATCTTCAGGCTGTAAATTGTTTCTCCTAAGCACATCATTTTTGTGTTAGGGCCATTTTCTCCTGTAGCCTGGCAGCAAATTGGTTTATGCTTTGCCATGGCAGATGCAGTTCTGCAAGGTTCATGGACATATTGCTTCAATCATGTAAAGGCATTCTTGTGGGGGGCACCAAGCTTGAGGTTACAGCTCACTTTCTATAGGATTGGCTACCTGAAAGACAACAGAAACAGACATTAACAGCAGCTTTTTAAAATAATAAAATCAGCAGCAGTTACATTTAACTTACCCCCTCGTGCAATCACCGAGATACCTTTTTTTCTGGCAGAGCTCCATCCATGAAATAGCCACACACATGTGCAGCAGACCCAGGTGACATGCTTCAGTAGATTAGGCAGCTCTCCTGATCCACATCATACAGCAATTCTGGCTATTTTTTTTTAATTTACCATGAGTCCACTTTAACAATGTTACCCTCTGTAATGCACTGGGGGACTGATCTGGCCAGTCCTGCCTTCAGCTATCTAGCTGTATAGACAACACTGTTTTTAAATTGATGTAATCTGTGCTGCCAGGGCTGCATTAGCTATTGCTGCATATGGTCCAAAGAGGGGGTTTAGTTTATAAACTTGAGTGGGGGGCAAGAAGTGGGGTTTGATGTATATAAAGACTAGGAATGCACAATCTTGCCCCCAAGACTCACATCCACTGGTATAAAAAAAATCATACAGGCCTGACAAAAGGTCAGTTCTCACCTGTTGCGTTTAGGTCCAGCTGTTTAAAACATATTCAGTCCTGAGATCAGGTCTTTCAGTGTCCATGGGCGCTCCCAGAGCATTCTAAAGAGGGGCATGCCTGACACGCCACATGCTGCTTCAATAAATAAGAGTGGCTGCAGTCTAGTTACTGTGACTGATTGGCAGAGGCCACGTCCCCCCAATTCACTAGTGAGTGGTTGTTGGACATGCATGCCCGGGGATTCTTGGTAAGTTAGCCAGACCTAGATACTGCAGGATAGAAGGGAGAAGAGGTAAGTATTATGTTTTAAAGTGGACCAACACCCTCCCCTGATCGGCCCGGGAATCTATAAGATTCCCGGACCGATCAGCTCCCTGACTGCGGGGCACCCCGATCGGGGGTGCCCCCCGCTGTGTGAAACCCCCCCAGATCCCCAAAAATCCTACCTGATCCTCATTCCAGCGGCGCATGCGCGTCCCTCTAGCAGGGCGCGCACCCGCGGCGGCCGTTTGTGAATGGCCGGCACAGGCGCGCTCCCTGTAAGAGGGATGCGGGGGAGGCGCCGACGGCCCGCGCTCAGCTTGTCCGTCGCTGCCTCTCCTTGTCCGTCGGCGGCGATTGGACGAGCGAGTCACGTGGGAGCGGGGTCAGGTGAGTTTTCGGGGCTTTCTGGGGGGTTTCACGATCGGGGTGCCCCGCGGAAGTGGACCAATACCCAGGATAGTCAAAATCCTGCGTGTTGGTCCACTTTAAGTTTTCCTCTTTTAGCCTGGACAGTGCCCCACTGCAGGTCAAGACTGACTTTCAGATACTTTATTCCACCCAGGTGCCCAGGCTGCCAAGGAGATAACACATGGTTTTACATGAGGAATTTTAAACAAGTGACACAGAATGTATTCTTAAGTATTAATAGTCTTTGCAAATTAAATAATTAAATATTAGTTAGGAGATAACAGTATTGAATACTTGTTAACACAGACACGTTTATGTAGCTAGTAAATCAATTATATTGTGTAGGTAGCTCAAGAACACTTTAAATCTTTTTGCTTCCTGCCACAGATTTCAGTGAAGTAGAACTACAGTATTTTCACTGTCACTAAGGATAATGCTATGTACGCTGCACATCATACTGTGTTCAGCACTATGATTAACATAAAAATGTGTCCAGAACTTTCTCTATGCAATATCCTCTTTACACTGTGCCAAGCAGTACAGTCATTGGGAAACACATGTTCCAGTATAATGAACAAGCAGAGAAGGAAGCACATGTGCACTGCAGATGACCCCTGTAAAAGCTCAACATTCGTATGTGTATAGCAGTAAAATAACTGTGAATCATAGGGTGAAAAATACCATTTTGTGAGTACTCACCTGAAAAATGGATATTGTTGGTGTGCCACACACCCCGCTTCACCTTTAATTCTTCACGATTGGGTCACTCACCGCCAGGTGACGCTGTTGCAGAGAGGAAGTCTTGTAACGAGCCCCCTTCTGGCCTATATATACCTGGTACCTCCCATTTATCACCAGTGTATTAAAAAGCAGAAAGACAAGGTACCAGTAATTTAACGGTAACCTCAAAATGAATCAATATAAATAAAAGCTTCACCATATAAAGGATTCGGAATACCGAAAAGGGTGGGAGTGAAGCGGGGTGTGTGGCACACCAACAATATCCATTTTTCAGGTGAGTACTCACAAAATGGTATTATTCTTGGTGTGCCACACACCCCGCTTTACCTTTAATTCTTCACGATTGGGACATCCAAAAGCAGTGTCCACAAGGGATGGGCAACTCAAGGCCAGGTGAAGCATAACTTAAATGACTGCAGTCTGCAGAACTTTGCGGCCAAAAACAGCATCCGCTGAGGCTCGCACATCAACTTTGTAAAACTTAGAAAAAGTATGAACAGAAGACCAAGTGGCGGCCTTACAAACTTGTTCAACAGAAGTTTGGTGCTGAAAAGCCCAAGACGCTCCAACGGCGCGAGTAGAATGAGCAGTGATACGAAAAGGGGGAACTTTCCCCTTAGCAGAATAGGCCGCAGTAACGGCCTGACGTATCCATTTTGCTAATGGCAGATTTGGCTGGTGCCAAACCCTTCTTAGGCCCACAGGGCACAACAAAAAAGGCATCCGTCTTACGAAAAGGAGACAAGATAATCAAGTAGTACTTAACACAGCGTACTACATCCAAACAATGCAAAACCCTCTCTTTGTCATTCTTAGGATTAGGACACAAGGAGGGAAGAACAATATCCTGATTCAAATGAAAAGCAGAAACAACCTTAGGAAGAAAGTCTGGCTTGAACCGAAAGACCACTTTATCCTGATGCCTCTCAAAGTAAGGTGCCTGGATAGACAAGGCCGCCAATTCCGAGACACGCCGGACCGAAGTGATCGCTACCAAGAAGACAATCTTCTGAGTCAGGGTAGACAAAGCAATATCTTGCAAAGGCTCAAAAGGAGGAGCCTGAAGAGCAGAAAGAACCAAATTCAAATCCCAAACCGGGAGTAATGGCCCAGATTGTAAAAACTCCAGAATCCTGGAGACCGAGAAGACCCTACAAGGAAAGGATCTAATCTCACACCAAGCGATATAGGCTTTCCAAGTCCTATAGTAGATGATAGAAGAAGACCTCTTCCGGGCACTGATCAAAGTCTTAACGACTGAGTCAGAAAGACCCTCCTCCTTCAAGATGGAGGTTTCAGCAGCCAGGCCGTCAAACCCAGCGCTGGTAAATTGGGGTAACACAACCGACCCTGAGTGAGCAGATCGGGCCGAAGAGGCAGAACGAACTGGTCCACTGCCAGCCGAAACAGGTATAGAAATCCCAGATCCCCCCAGCTCAGGGACATGGCGTCCACTGCCAGAGCCAGAGGATCCCGGAAGAGCGACACGAAGTTCGGGAGCCTGTGATTGTGATGAGAGGCAAACAGGTCCACCTCCGGTGTCCCCCATCGGAGACACAGTGAGCGAAAAACCTGAGGATGGAGAGCCCATTCTCCCAGACGGTCCGCTTCCTGGTTCTCCACTCCTGGAATGTATACCGCCGAAAGACAAGGAACATGGGCCTCTGCCCAGGTCAGGATCAGGGACACCTCTCTGAGAGCACTCAGACTGCGAGTCCCTCCCTGATGATTGATGTAAGCAACCGCTGTTCGATTGTCTGAACGCACCTGGACCGGAAGGCCCAGAACGTGATGAGTCAGGAGAGCAAGCACCCGACGGACGGCTCTCAGTTCCCGAACATTGATGGGTAAGTGGGCCTCTTGAGGTCCCCATTGCCCCTGGAACTGCAGCTCCTTCCAGAATCCGCCCCATCCCAAAAGACTGGCATCCGTGGTGACAATTTCCCAAAGAGGGGTCAGGAAGGACCTGCCCCTCACGAGATTGGCCGAGACCAACCACCACTGGAGGGACTGCCGGACCCGGGAGGACAGCTGGAAGGGCTGATCCAGCGACCGAGGCTGCCGGTCCCAGGACGCCAACAGATAAAGCTGAAGCGTCCTCGTGTGAAATTGAGCAAAAGGAACTGCCTCGAAAGAGGCGACCATCAACCCTACCAGCCTCATCCCCAGACGGATGGACGGCCGAGGATTGGAAAGTAGGACCCGAGCCAACTCCTGAATCAGATGAATTTTGGACTGGGGGAGAAACACTCTGTGTTGAAGAGAGTCCAACTGCATCCCCAGAAAGGACACCACCCTGGCCGGAGCGAGGGAGGACTTGGGGAAGTTGATCACCCAACCAAAGCTTTCCAGCGTGGAGACCACCATCCTGGTGTCTGTCTCCGATTGATTGAGTGACGGAGCCATGATGAGAAGGTCGTCCAAATAAGGTACGACCCGAATGCCCCGAGATCTGAAAATGGCCATCACCCCTGCCAGCACCTTGGTAAACACTCTTGGAGCCGAGGTAAGGCCAAACGGACGTCATGAAGTCCCCCTGCCGAAGGGAACCGACGGCCGTACGCAAAGTTTCCATGCGAAACTTCCGAAAACGGATGAACCTGTTGAGTAATTTCAGGTCCAGGACGTGACGAACCGACCCGTCTTTTTTGGGGACTGCGAAAAGATTGGAGTAGAAACCGAGGCCCATCTCTAAGCGCGGTACCAGCCGGATGACCGCCATTTCTAACAGATTCCTTACCGACGCCAGGAGCCCCTGTGCGGCCAAAGGATCGATAGGCACCCGAGACCGAAAGAACCGTGAAGGAGGGCGAGACTCGAATTCCAGCTTGTAACCGGACGACACTACCTCCCGGATCCATCTGTCCGGAATCTCCTGGACCCAAACCTGGGAGAAGTGTCGCAATCGTCCCCCCACCCGCACGGGTGAGGGCAGCCCCTCATTGCTGAGCGGGCTTACCGGCAGGCTTGGGCTTGGTGCCCCAGGACTGTGCGGGGCGGCCATGGCCCTTCCCCCGAGTCCAACCTGCACCTCCGGTAGCGGGAAAGGAAGCCCCCCTACCCGCTCTGAATCCCTGAAAGGAAGGCCTACCAGAACTTGCCCCCCGAAAGGGACGACGAGGCCTCTTACGTTGCGGCAGTTTACCACCTTTTGCAACTGAATCAATTTTATCACCAAACAGTCGCAATCCCAAAAAGGGGAGAGCTGTGAGCACCCTTTTAGAAGCTACGTCCGCCGACCACTGGCGCAGCCATACTGCCCGACGAATAGCCACCAGCATTGCCGCTGTCTTGCTACTCATAGCCAGCGCATCATCCTGAGCGGACAGAACATAGGAAACAAAAGACTCACACTGCCTGAGAGCAGTAAACTCCTTGCAAGTGGGATCAAGATCCACACACAGACCCTGAATTACAGATCTAACCGCCAATAGAAGAAGCGCCGAAGCACACACCGGGCGCATCGTTGACCCGGCATAACTAAAACCATGGCGAGCGTACTGGTCAATCCGACGATCCTCACCATCCTTAAGGGCAGAGGTCTCAGCAGACTGCACCATAGCCGTGCTGGAGAGCCCTAGCACAGGGGTATCAACGTCAGGAGGAACCGACCAAAGCTTCACCAATTCTGGCGGAAAGGGATAACGCTTCTCCCAACTGGAAGGAATTCCAGTTAACCGCGTGGGATGTTCCCATTCCTTAAGCACAACCCTCTCAAAGTGGTGTTGTCTCGGAAAAACCAAACGCGGCTGAGGCACATTAAACAACTGGCCCTTTGGCAGGGTGACGGCCTCAGGCGGATCTAAATTCAAAATTTCAAACATTTGAACCAGAATGGAGGGGGTGTCAAGGGAAACCCCCGCAGACAAATCGCCAATAGCATCAACCTCAAGCTGATCTGCAGGCTCATCTGACTCCACCAGGAATTCTCCCTCCTCGTCCAGGGAGCAATCGGACCAATCTACAGGTTCACATACTTCATCCTGTGAAGCTGGAGGTACAGGAGAAAGGTGTTTCCGTTTCGCAGTGGCCTTTAACCCTGCTTTAACGGAAACTATCTTCTCGAGGTTGGCTAACCGTGCCGCCACCTCGGATTGCGAATCCCCACCTTTGACAATGTCACACGGGGTCCGGAGCAGGGAGGGAGGGGTAGGGGATGATGGAAGTTGCGAAGAGCCAGCAGCCGGAGCAACGGACTGACGTGCAATATTCTGCCTTGCACAAGGAATGCATACAAAAACATCATCGCCTGGGAGCGGAGTACCACAGCCTCCACACACCCTAGATGGCCCAGAAGAACCATTTCCGGTATTATCGGAAACCTCCATATGGTGATTTATAGTATTCGCAAAATCCTGGGTTTAAGGCATAAGCCACCCGGGATGCCCCTTTATGTTAATGTCCCGGGAGGGAGGATTTAATTTATAATAAAGATCCCCTTAAAATAAATAAATATATATATATATATATATATATATTTTTTTTTTTTTTTAATATATATATATATATATAAATATGTCCCAATTTGGAGGAAAAGAAAGGACTAGCCAGGCAAAATAGAACCGGGAGGCCACTGTATTGAGGGAATCCCAGGATCTGTGGGGAAGAAACAAACCAACAGTAAGACCCCCAGAAACCAATGGCAACATGCAATATAACATACACACACAGCACCAGAGTGCCTTTAAAGAGGCTAAGAAAACTGGCCTCTGATTTTCCTCCTTTTTATTTTTTTATTTTTTTATAAAAATAAAAGTATTTCTCCATTAAACATTTTACTTTTATTTTTTTTTTTTTAAATAAACAGTCAAACACCATAAAAAATAGACGGCCCCACGCCAGGTGAGGCCGCTTACCTGCCCAAGTAAGGCTTGCAAAAGCCCAACACTCGACCATGGAAGTGGTGGAAGACAGGCAGCAAATGTCAGCGAAGGCGGCAGTGGCAGCAGTGGGAGCCGTAGCGGCAGAGCTCGCAGAAACGGAAGAAGCGGCAGAGCGGGCAGCAGTAGCAGCAGCAGCACCCATATGCGGCTGGGAGCCCCGCACGCCGCCTCCTGATAAACAGGAAGGAAGTGCGGCTGGGGCCAGTAAACGCACCGCCGCAGGACCACGCCCCCACCCCTGACGTCACCGTGCCCCGCCCCGCCCCCCCCCCCCCCGCCAAATTTGAACAGTGCGGCCCGCCGGACGGCGGTGCCAAAGCAGCCAGAGGGCTAACAAGCCCTCAGTAAAAAGGAGAAGTGGGGAGGGGGAGCCAGAGATCCTAGGCAGCCAGTACTGCCCCCAAAAATAAACACGCGGCCCGCCAGCGGCGGCCGTTTAAAACCAAGGAGACAAGGGGAGGGGGAGCAGGCAGCCTGACACCGTACAGCCCGCCCCAGTCACCCCTAAAGCTGACCCAAAGCTCTGGCCCTACAGGCCAGCAGCAGCAGCCCGCATAACAGAGACTGCCATATAAGGAGGAATCTAAGTCAGGCCACACGCACACTCGCTTGCGGTGCAGCCTGACCAACGTTAAAAATAAGCAAACACATGAACATACAGTAAACCATACACACAATACACATCCCTCTACCCCCCCCCCCCCCCCCAAAGTGAAGGGAGAAAGGACCGAAACGGGAGAGCAAGGGGCCAAGGGGACCCTCGGGACAGGGGCATCCCACCTCCGGATCACCATGCCGGATAGCCGCATTGCCCCCAAAACAGGGGGTCGAGCGGAGGAGATAAGCTCCTAGGCACCTATAGTGCCGTCTACCAATTGCCCAGTGAGCAGCCTAGGCTGGGAGGCTTCCATTCAACCACAAAGGTAACAAACAATCGAAACCGGGCAGAAATAGACCAAAAGGGGGGTGCCGCGGTAAGACCCCGGCTACCTGCAAGCAGGAGACTTCAACCTTCTGTCTTGTCGTCATGCAGAGAGAAAAACACTGGTGATAAATGGGAGGTACCAGGTATATATAGGCCGGAAGGGGGCTCGTTACAAGACTTCCTCTCTGCAACAGCGTCACCTGGCGGTGAGTAACCCAATCGTGAAGAATTAAAGGTGAAGCGGGGTTTGTGGCACACCAAGAATACAACAAATTGATGATGCATCAGCTACAAGACTTACTTTGCCTACTGCGACTGGAAGATCCAGCAGAGTTGGGCCGGCTGGTTTGTTGTGGTCCTGACTGGGAAAACTGAGGAGCAATAGTAGGTGTCTTGGATTTGCGAGGACTTGTACTTTGCCCTTCAGGACTTTGTGGCAGCCAAGATCTGCTATAGGACAGAATAATGCAGAGGAACACACAAAACATTAAAACTAAGATGGACTATTTAACATCTGACACGGCTATATCTAGTTCTATAATCTGTTTTCTTAAAGGGATTGTCTAGACTATTTGTAAAATCAAATCAATGTTTGCTTTCCTGTTATGCAAGTGATTTCTTCTGTTGTGCTGCTGGATAACACGGTTTCTGAGTCCCTTTCCTATAGTCCAGCCTCTGGATTTTATTTATTCATGAAGCACCTTACTTATAGCATTAAGAGGTGGACTTATCCCCCCCCCCCCCTTGCATCAGACATTGTGGGACCAACCATTGCTTGTGTGTGCGGGGGGGGGGGGGGGGGGGGTTCGTTGCTGTTCCCTGTCTTCTATGCAGAACTTACAATGCTGACATAGGAGGTTATAAATACATTAATTCTAGTGTCTGGGTAACAGGAAAAGAGCTAAATCTCAACAACAACCAGGAAAAATCCTCTGCATGGCAGGTAACCAAACAATGTTTTTTATAATGGACAATCCCTTTAAAGGGTTACTAAATCCAGAATAAAGAACAAAATCGGCACTTACCTCCTCTCCCGCACAGCAGATCTTTGTTGGTCCACCACTCAGAAACATTACGGTCCCACAGAACCCCTCATGTCAATCACTGTGCCTGTGCACAATGCTGTCCATTTGCTGCAATAGAGGGGGCATGTCAAGACTGGCTGGCATGCCCCTTCCATTACAATAAATAGATGGTGCACAGTGACTGGTGAGAGAGGCGGGGTCCAGATCGACCCTCGCTTTCAGGAAACTAGGAGGTTTCTGAGCGGTCAACTGGCTGGGAGCTTCTGCACAGGAGAGAAGTGCTACTTTTTTTTTTTAGTTTGAGGGATTTAATGCCACTATAGTAGATATGATTTACCTGTTAGTGTGTCCATTGCTCTTCTCCAAATCTAGCATTCGAGGAGAAGTGGGAGATACAGTGGCTCTGTGGCCTGACCTACTTGCTGAAAAAAGCTGAGAGGACTCTGTGTCAATAGCTGCCAAAAAGAAAATGGCAAACATTGGACTTTTACATTCAGAAGACAATAGTAAACCATGGTAAGAGTATGCAGTTTCTGTAAGCAGAGTTATTCTGCAGCGCTTTACATAGTGCATAGGGACATTCAGATGTCCCGGCCATGGGAGTGCTCTTAAAGTAAGGCACCTACCCCCCCAACTGCTCCCAGGCACAATTATTAGGGCAGCCCACCGCTCCGGGCAGGTGTACACTCACTGTTCGGATAGGATAAATGCGGAGGAAAGCATACAATGAAATCTATGCCCCGCCACCCCACTAGAGTGCCAGCAGAAACTCTCAGAACAAATCAACCCTCGGATTGGATCGGAACTTACATTTTTTTTTTTACAATATGAACTTAAAAATGTATTTCTATACAAAAAGAGTTGCTGTATTTGTACAGTGTATTTAGGTGATGATGGTAGACATGTACAGCCAGTTTCCTGAGAAAGATACAGGAAGGTCATCTGATTTCCTGGTTGATCTACAAAATATTCTGGAAAGAGCCACTGTCTTTGAACATCAAGTACTACCTGTGCCAAGGTCACACAGTAGATGTCAGATGTCCCCACAAGCTGAGTGATGAACAATCATGAACAAGATAATAACAAGTGACTTAATTGCGGAAGCTTTTTGTTCCTGGTAGGACAGTAAACAGACACATAGAATGCCTGCATTTTCCAGCAGTTCACTTTCTCAAGGTAAAGAGGCCATTGTGTCGCTGGGAAAGTAAATTTAATTAATAACCCACGTTAACAGTGTCCATGTATGTTTAAAAATGGCAATGGATAATGCTACAAATTGCATCCACTTGAACTCAAGCTGATATTTTGCTGGAACAAAACAGATATACTTACATGCTGATGTCACACTGTAATCAGCAGTAGCAGGGCGGCTCCCGCTACGAGTGGGTGGTCTTGCCTTGGAGTTTAAAGAAGCTTTGTGAACCCGAACACTGTCAGACGAGACCAAATGTGACACTATGTTCTCTGGTCTATTTTCAAAAGAGTAGAGAAAAAACAAACAAATGAAAGCTGTGAATGTTCACATAAACTTCCCAAGTGGACAACACAAATCTAATGAAAACGACTGATAGGTAAAGTACATAATGCAACTGTGCCCAGTCTCTGTTTCTGTGGTTGGTTAAAGCAGACCAACATATGCATCTCTCCCCAGGACAATTTAGATTGCTGCACATAAAAATTAATTTACCGTATTTTTCGCCTTATAAGGCGCACTTATTTTTCCCCAGAAGTGGGGCTGTCATTTCAGGCAGCAATAGCAGCGGCGGGGCCAGAGACAGCGCCCGCCGCTCCTCAATCTACTGCCTCTTCCGCCTGGTGCACACGCGAGCACCCAGGTCTGTGCAGCAGGTGGGCGTGGCCTGCACCGAGTCGGTACAGGCCACGCCCACCCGCTGCCCTGACCTGGGCCCTGACCTGGGTGTTCGTCCGTGCCCAGGAAGAGGCAGCAGATGGAGGAGCAGCGGGGTCAGGACAGAGCTAGCCGCTGCTTCTTACGGCCAGCTCCGTGAATCGGGTGGGCGTGGCCTGTGCCGACGAAGCGCAGGCCACACCCACCCAATTCAAGGTGCCGGCTGCTCAACGGAGCGGTGTCAGCGGACAGGTGAGTTTTACTTTTTTTTTTTACTTAAGCCGCCCTGCCTATACTAATGGGGAGAGAGGGATGCCACACACAGCCTATACTAATGGGGGGAGAGGGATGCCACACACAGCCTATACTAATGGGGGGAGAGGGATGCCACACAGCCTATACTAATGGGGGGAGAGGGATGCCACACAGCCTATACTAATGGGGGGAGAGGGATGCCACACAGCCTATACTAATGGGGGGAAAGGGATGCCACACAGCCAATGGGAATGGGGGGAGAGGGATGCCACACAGCCAATTGAAATAGGAGGAGGGGATGCCACACAGCCAAAGGGAATGGGAAGAGAGGTGGATGCCACACAGCCAATGGGAATGGGAAGAGAGGTGGATGCCACACAGCCAGTGGAAATGGGGGGAGAGGTGGATGCCACACAGCCAATGGGAATGGGGGGGAGAGGGGGTTGCCACACAGCCAATGGGAATGGGGGAGGGGGGTGCCACACTGCCAATGGGAATGGGGGAGGGGGATGCCACACAGCCAACGGAAATGGGGAGAGGGGGATGCCACACAGCCAATGGAAATGGGGGGAGAGGTGAATGCCACACAGCCAATGGGAATGGGGGGAGAGGGGGATGCCACACAGCCAATGGGAATGGGGGAGCCACACTGCCAATGGGAAT
The DNA here is from genome assembly GCA_027917425.1 of Gastrophryne carolinensis. Taxonomy (NCBI): domain Eukaryota; kingdom Metazoa; phylum Chordata; class Amphibia; order Anura; family Microhylidae; genus Gastrophryne; species Gastrophryne carolinensis. The sequence goes on from CM051237.1 coordinate 202,515,959, forward strand.
GGGGGGAGGGGGATGCCACACAGCCTATGATAATGGGGGGTGCCACACAGCCTAGGATAATGGGGGAGGGGGATGCCACACTGCCTATGGGAATGGGGGGCACACTGTCTATATGGGGAATAGGAGGGGGGAATGCCACACTGCCTATGGGAATGGGGTAGGGCACACTGCCTATATGGGGAATAGGAGGAGGCGAATGCCACACTGCTTATAATGGGGTGCACACTGCCTATATGGGAATGGGAGGGGGGGGATGCCACAATGCCTATGTGGGGAATGGGAGGGGGAATGCCACACTGCCTATATGGGGAATGGGAGGGGGAATGCCACACTGCCTATATGGGGAATAGGAGGGGGGAATGCCACACTGCCTATGGGAATGGGGGAGGGCACACTGCCTATATGGGGAACTGGAGGGGGGGAATGCCCCACTGCTTATGATAATGGGATGCACACTGCCTATATGGGAATGGGAGGCGGGATGCCACACTGCCTATATGGGGAATGGGAGGGGGGAATGCCACACTGGGTATACGGGGAATGGGATGGGGGCATGCTACACTGTCTATGGAATAGGGGCATCCCACATGGCCTATAGGAATGGGATAGGGGAATGCCACACTGTAATGGTGCGTTTTTGGTTTAAAATATATATATTTTTTTCTAATTTTCCTCCCCCAAATCCTAGGTGCATCTTATGGGCAGGTGCGTCCTATAGGGCGAAAATACAGTACCTTTTTCTAATTCCTGCTGTAGTAAAAGGCCACCTGCAAACAGGAAGGGCTGCTGGGATTCCTATTACGGTGCATTGTCAGTTATGTCAGTTGAATGAAGGCAGCAGCATGGCGGAGATGCTGGGAGAGGAAGCTCCAAAATGGCCGCTACCTTTCTTTTCCAAGTGTGCCAGGCTGTTGGTCTGGGTTGAGTGTAAATATAAGTGACTACCTACAGTGTGAACAAAGTAAAAACACCTGCAATAGCAAGAAAAAAAAATACTAATCTTTTACCCCCCCCACAGCTTCCCCCCACTGCTTTCAGCAATCAGAAATGTACCCTTTTCTGGAAAAAGAGTTATCCTCTATGTGCACAACTAGCAGATATGCTCCTGCATCATTCACAGCCAGGGGCAAACCCAACTCCATTAATGGCAATTGAAAGGGCGTGCTGGGGCAATGCCCCCTCCATTGCAGTTATTTGGATAATGTGTGGGCGCAGGGATCACAACCAGACTCGGGGTGACTTCCTTTCCAGAACTGGTGAGTTTCTAAGTGCAACAGAGGAATCAGCTGTGGAGGTGAAAAGGTGAGTATCCTGTTTCTTTGTCTTTACAGACCCCTCTAAATTATTGAAATTATGACCAACTTAAAGCGTCACAATGTGGGGAGGCATTGTGACAGTCTCGGGGGGGTGCATCCAGATTGCCATTAACGCTGCATAAATATTAATTTGTGGTTCTATACCCAGACATGTACAGAGGTTTTAAAATATGACTGAAGTGTCTATATCTCAATGCAGATGATCAGATTACATCCCATCCCAGACTGCAGTCCAACGAAAGAGAAATTTAGATACAGCTCTAAATGGCTTCCTATTACAGAAAGGGGTGGTTAGGACAGTGACAGGTCAGAAAAATACAATTCTGTGAAATACTCACCTGTAGAATTGGTATTATACGCATACAGTACGTCCTGCTCCATATATAATACTTACACGTGGGTTATCCTCCGCCAGATGGCGCTGTGCACTGCAGACATGCAAAAACAGGCTCCTACCGGCCCTTCATATACCCAGGGACCTCCCACAAATCCCCAGCATTGAAAAGCAGTGAGAAAAAGAAGCCGGGAGAAACCAACCACCAAAAACTGGTAATAATAACAATGATAATAATCACCATACAGGGGATCCAGAATAATGTAAAACCAGGGTGGGGTGGAGCAGGACGTACTGTATGCGTATAATACCAATTCTACAGGTGAGTATTTCACAGAATTGTATTATTCTAAGCATACAGTACGTCCTGCTCCATATATAATACTTACACGTGGGACATCCAATAGCAGTGTCCATAAAGTAGGGTGGGATCCCCAATAAAAAAGGTTTAAACTACTGCCGCCTGCAAAACCTTGCGGCCAAACACAGCATCAGCTGAGGCCCTAACATCAACCTTGTAAAACTTTGAAAAGGTATGAACAGAAGACCAAGTAGCGGCCTTGCAAACTTGTTCAACAGAAGCCTGGTGCTGAAGGCCCAAGAAGCCCCAATAGCACGAGTAGAATGGGCAGTAAGACGGAAAGGGGGACTCTTCCCCTTAGTAGAATAGGCCTGAATCACAGCCTGACAAATCCATTTGCTGATGGTAGACTTGGCAGGAGCCAAACCCTTCCTAGGCCCAGAAGGCACAATGAAGAGAGCATCAGTTTTCCTGAAAGCCGCAGTGACTACCAGATAATACTTCAAGCACCTGACTACGTCCAAGGAATGCAGAACCCTCTCCTTGTCGTTGCTAGGATTGGGACACAACGAAGGAAGAACAATATCCTGGTTCAAATGAAATGCAGACACCACCTTAGGCCGAAAATCCAGTTTGAAGCGGAACACCACCTTGTCCTGGTGCCTCTCATAGTACGGAGACTGAATAGATAGAGCAGCCAGCTCAGACACACGCCTAACCGAAGTAATAGCCACCAAGAAGACAACCTTGAGAGTGAGAACAGCAAGAGCAGCATCCTGAATAGGCTCAAAGGGAGCACCCTGCAAGGCAGACAAAACCAAGTTTAAATCCCAGACGGGGACCATAGGTTTTCGAGGGGGACGCACATGAGTGACCCCCTGAAAGAAGGTCTTAATCAGGTGATGCTGGGCAAAGGTCTTCTGAAAGAAGATAGACAGGGCCGAAACCTGACCCTTCAGAGTACTAAGTCTGAGACCTAAGTCCAAACCATGCTGTAAAAACTCCAGAACCCTAGGGACTGAGAATTCCCGGCAGGGAAGAGACCTGGACTCACACCAATCAATGTAGGAACGCCATACTCTATAATAGATAGCAGAAGAAGTCTTCTTCCTGGCCTGCACCATAGTAGCCACCACAGAGGCAGACAAACCCTTCTCCATCAAGATGGAGGTTTCAGCAGCCAGGCCGTCAAAGCCAGCGTTTGTAAATTGGGATGGCGTAAGGATCCTTGAGTTAGCAGATCTGGCACCCCTGGCAGGTCGTACTGGTCTACTGCCATTTGAACCAAGTCTGCGAACCACACTCTTCTTGGCCACCTGGGTGCCACTAGAATCACAGGTACCCCTTCCAGAGCAATCTTGCTCAGAACCCTGCCCAGAAGGGGGAATGGTGGAAACACATACAGGAGTCGAAACTCCCTCCAAGACATGGACAGGGCATTCGTGGCCAAGGCCAGAGGATCCTGAGACAGGGATACGAAGGCCGGGAGCTTGTGATTGTGACGGGATGCAAACAGATCCACATCCGGTAGACCCCAACGGTGACACAGGGACTGGAATACCCTGTTGCAGAGGGACCACTCCCCCTGATGGGACGTCCCCCTGCTCAGGGCGTCCACTAGAAGATTCTCCGCCCCCGGAATGCACACAGCCGAAATGCATTGGGCATTGGCCTCCGCCCATGTCAGAATCTGAGACACCTCCTGGAGAGCACCCTTGCTCCGGGTCCCTCCCTGATGGTTGATGTAGGCAACCGCCGTTCTGTTGTCCGAGCGTACCTGGACCGACAGACCCCTCAGGTGTTGGGTCACCCGCTCCAGTACCAACCTGACTGCCCGCAATTCCAGAATGTTGATGGGTAGATGGGCCTCCTGAGGGCTCCACCTCCCCTGGAAATGCAGGGACTTCCAGAATCCCCCCCAACCTGACAGACTGGCATCCGTTGTGACCGTCTCCCAGGAGGGGGCCAGAAAAGACCTGCCCCCTACCAAGTTCCTGTGGTCCAGCCACCACGCAAGGGACTGTCTGACCGAGGGGGGAAGCACACAGACCCCGTCCAAGGATGCTGGGTTCTTGTCCCATACTGACAGAAGGTGAAGCTGCAGAGGTCTCAAGTGGAACTGGGCAAAGGGCCCCGCCTCGAAGCTCGCCACCATCAGGCCCACCAGCAGCATTCCCTGCCTGATGGAGGGCTGCGGGCACGAAAGCAGGAACCTCGCCTGCGCAGTCAGAGCTTCCACCTTCTGTTGAGGAAGGAATATCCTTGACTGAACCGTATCCAGAATCATTCCCAGGAATGGAGTCACCGGGGAGGAGGACAGAGAGGACTTGGGGTAATTGATCACCCAGCCGAAGGACTCCAGGGTGGACACTACCAGCTGAGTGTCCAGCTCTGCCTGCCGCAGAAACCAAGAGGTGATGAGTATATCGTCCAGGTAGGGCAGCACGCGTATGCCCCTTAGCCATAATAGGGACATCACCCCTGCCAGCACCTTGGTGAACACCCTGGAAGCCGAATGGCAAGGCCACAAATTGGTAATGCTGATCTTTCAGTGCAAATCTGAGAAATCTTTGGTGTCCTGGAAACACCGGGACGTGAAGATAAGTATCCTTGATGTCTACGGACGTCATAAAGTCCCCTGGGAGCAGAGAGCCGATGGCCGAGCGCAGAGTTTCCATACGAAAGTGTTTGTTCTTGACAATTTTGTTGAGGATTTTTAAATCCAGAATAGGCCTGACTGACCCATCCTTCTTGGGTACTGTGAAAAGGTTGGAATAGAACCCCATGCCCCTGTCTCCTAAGGGGACCTTGCAAATGACCCCTAGATCCAGGAGACCCTGCACGGCCAGCAACAAGACCTGAGCTGAGGCAGGGTCCTGTGGAATCCGGGACCCAATGAATCTGGTGGGGGGCCGTATAGCAAATTCTATCTTGTAGCCGGAGGACACTACCTCCTGAATCCACCGGTCTGAGACGTGGCGCCTCCAGACATGCTCGAAGCGCTCCAGACGTCCCCCCACCCTGACGGGCGAAGGCGCCCCTTCATGCCTGAGGGGTCTTGGGAGGGGCTTTGGGCTTGGGTCCCCAGGAGGAACCGGGACCGCGTCCTCTGTTCCTGTGCCAGGAGTCTGCGCGGGACCCAGCGAAGGACACCCCTCTGCCTTGTTTAGCCCAACGGTAGGGGGTTGTTAGGGAGCCCTGGCCACGAAAGGGCCGAATCTGTTGCCTGCGCTGGGGTAACTTGCCTCCCTTGGCGAAGAGGTCTAAACGGTCCCCAAACAGGCGCAGCACCTTAAATGGAAGCCCCGTAAGGGCTTTTTGGGTGGCATTGTCAGCTGCCCACTGACGCAACCAAACCGCGCGGTGTATAGCTACCACCAGGGCAGATGATCTGGCACACATCTTCCGATGCAGACAGGATAAAGTTCACAAACGTATCACAGCTGGACAGTGCATTGACAGTATCAGGAGGCAACTCACCTGTACCATCGAGAGTATTCCTAACCACGGTCCTGAGCGCTACTGCCGTAATGGCTAAGGCACAAACCGGTCGCAGAGTCGCTCCCCCAAATGCAAAGGCATGGCATGCCAATTGGTCAACACGCCGGTCCTCAGAGTCCCGCAGGGTAGTAGTGTCAGGGGAGTGCATAATAGAGGTGTTGGACAACCCTAGAATAGGAGCATCGACCTCAGGGGGCGATGATCAGCACTTAACCAAGTCAGCAGGGAAGGGATATTTCCTATCCACACTCTTAGGGACGCCATGAAGTCTGCTGGGATGTTCCCATTCTTTAAGCACGAGGCTATTGAAATGGGTTTGCTCGGGAAATTCCAGACGAGCTTTAGCAGTATGAAAAAGATCACCCCTTTGCCTGGGAGCCACAGCAGGGGGAGAGAGGGACAAAACCTCAAAGATCTGAACCAACAATCTGTCAATATCATCCGAGGACCAATGCTCGGAACCAGACTCTTCACGACCCCTGGAGAACAGGTTCCCATTCGTCCGAGGGGGTATGGCCATAAGAATGCAACAAATCATCAGATTCCATAGGAAAAGAGAGCCGAGACAGGGTTCAAATGCCGCCTCTTGGCGGTGGCCTTGCGCGCTAAGGAATTAGCAAGCAAGTTTTCAACACTGGCCAGTCTAGTGGCCAAATCAGGATGAGAATCCCCGCTTGTATTGGGGGTTAGAATTTCTAGTAACAGGGGTGCACCAGACAATACCACTGAATATAAACATGTGCTCACTCACATGACATATTGGGGGTTAGACTCAGGATTGGGGGAGTAGGTGAAGTGAGGCGAGGCGCAGGCCCAGCCACAGAAGAGGCGGGAAGCACCGATAGCGCCTGCTGTGCACAAGGAACACAGACCCGTGCATTGTCACCGCTGCTAGGTAAGACCCCACAAGCTACACACAGCCGGGCTTGTCCCGAAGGAACCCCGTTCACAATATCCTGAGATGCCTCCATATGGTGATTTAATCGGCACAATAGGTCAGTAGGGATTGACGCTGTAAGCTACCCTGGATGCCCCAATAACCCGCGGGGAAGTGGGAGTAAATTTAATGGTCACAACCGGGAGCTACACCGGGCTGGGAGAAGCCACCGTAATCCACGGTCTGAAAGACATAAAGGGAACAAGGATGTGAGAGCCATGCGCATGGGAGTATAGAAGGTAATAGAAAGTCGCCCATGAGGGCACTTACAGACAGAGAGGGGAGGACGGTCTTCACCACGCGCGCGTAAGAAATGGCGCCAAGCGAACCTTGAAGGGCGGGCCAGAGCTGACCGCGACGAGGAACGCGCCAAGCCAGAACCCTGCCCCCCCCAGAGAGCGCGAAGCTCCAAAACGCGTAGCCAATAAGGACAGCAGGGCAGTAACGCCTGAAAGAAATAGACCGAGTGGATTACCTCCGAAGAGCCACTACAAGCTAAGAAAGAGACGCCGCAGCGTCTGCGAAGCCGCTGCCGTTCATGCAATGCAACTATATAGTAAAGACGCGGCAGCTATCAATAAAAAATAACATAAAAGCGCGGCTCTGACACCCATTCCCGGTAACACACAATACTTAAGCCATAAGCATGTAATAGGGTACACTGAGGCCACCATACACACAACCCCCCCCCCCCTTTCTTTCCCCCCGGCTAAGGGGGGAACTAGGGAGGAAGGCGACCCATTACATAGGGTCCACCGCTACACGGGGCGTGGGGCAATGATGCGGGATCCCCTAAAGGGCATCCCCTAAAGGCTCACCATCGGCCTTGACCGCCTACCCTATGGTGGGGGACTGCGGTGGAGCGTGGCTCCATAAGCACACATGGTGCTGCCTACCTTCACCTGACCAGCGCAGCCCAGGCTGGGAGGCACATCACAAAGAGGACGGGTGGGAGTAGTCCAACAGGGCCGCAGGCTGTAATAGCCCCGCTCACCTGCGAGAGAGTGATACTTCATGTCTTCGCAGTCAGCACTGCAGAGAAATCTGGGGATTTGTGGGAGGTTCCTGGGTATATGAAGGGCCGGGAGGAGCCTGGTTTTGCATGTCTGCAGTGCACAGCGCCATCTGGCGGAGGATAACCCACGTGTAAGTATTATATATGGAGCAGGACGTACTGTATGCTTAGAATATGAAACATTAACCAGCCCACTAACATACATTACACAAATCCTACATAAAATATTTTTTTCTTGTTGAGGAATTCAGCTTTAAATTTTCCAAGTATTACCTCAACCAAGATTATCTTCTGATCCTTGCCTAGCCATTGGTTGAATTTTAATTTTAGGTACTGTAAGAGCGAGCACTGATCAATTTTAACCTTACCTCCTGTCTGCATTGACCAAAGTGAACGTATAGCAGCCCTTTGAAATAGGGTCAGCGATGACAAAAAGAAAACATATAATCGGCCCCTTGGCATTCTTCCTTCCCTGCCTCTTTAAACCAATTATTCGAAAAAGTAAACATCTAAAACAGATTGATGGTCTTTTGTAAGACCTGCTTTATAATAGACTGGATTGAATTTGCAAACTCGACAGCCTTATTGTGGGTTTAAAGTTTGGATTTGTATAATTTAATATCAGAACACACAGACAATGGTTAAATGCAAGGCTGCTTCTTCCTCTCTCCTGCTCTCCTGACTCGGCCTCCTCTATATCCTTCCCATTAGAGTACTGTGACTTAACCTGTGGCACACGTACCTCAGGAGGTACACGACAGGTGTCCTGATGCAAATCTTCATGGGTTATCTGACTGGTCTGGTATGTTCTTTCATAAGCGAAATCTAATTCCCTATGCTTTAAAAGAGCCATGCAGCCGGTGGCCTAATTATTTTGGTATTATTTATAATTAACCACCCCCTTTGCGGTCTTTGGATCTTCTTGTCGCTAGGGGGTACTTGGCGTCAAAAGATTGAGAACCACTGCCTACACTATATTGTTTTACCAAAAACCTTTACAGATAACCCTATTTACTATGATGGTTGCCTTTTTTAAAGTACTTTATTGTATGCTCATGAGTCAAACCTTGGATTGGATTGCTTTAGACCAGCCTGTATGCTCTGTGACTATGCTTTTATTGAACTAAAGAATGTAAAACATTAAAATGTGGTACAAATATAGACATACACAGTATGTGTGGCCCGGTGGCTGCTGGGTGTAACTGGTCTTTGTAACGGTTCGTCAATACTCTGCAGTATGCCCGGAAACATTCTCTTTTTAACCTTAAGTGTATGGGTCATGATCTGCAAGGTAAAGGAAAACACCAACATTTCAAAATGTAAAAATAAAACATGTCAAAATATAAAAGCATGTCATATGCTGTGATCAGGTATAAAAGTAGAGTGTCACAGAGGATGACGGCACTCTATAAAACAAAAACAATAATAATCGTAAGAGATATCGATAAAGAATAAATGGAATGCTAAAAAAAATGTAACAGTGCAAATGCAGTATGTAGCAGTGGTAGTGAACCTATGGAACGCTATAGGGGCAGGACTCAGAGCACTCTCAATGGGCACGCATTGTCGCCAGAGTTCAGGCCGCACCTCTTGCCATTACACAGCAGCAGGGGCGTAATGACTTCAATTGGAAACTGAACTAGGTGTGCTGCAGTGACGTAGGCCATGGCAGGAAGGCAGCACAGCACACAGTAAGTGTGCTGAAAATTAGTCGGGAGACTAGGAAGTCTGATGGTGTGCACTGATCTGGAGAAATGAAAAGATGAGCACTGGAGAAGGAAAGTTGCCCGCCTCAGGTGGTGCTTTGATTTATTGCTGCTGCTTAGTGACCTCAGAGATGATAAAAAAGAGGTGTCAGGCCCACCAGACTTCAGCATGGAGCACTCTTCTGCCAGCTTGGGAGAGAAATTGCAGAGACTGCGCTGCCCAGCTGCAGAAAAATCATCAGAAGCTGGATTAAAGGTAGCTACCAAACATAATTGCACAGACACCTTGATCTTGGAAGTCTAAAATGCCGCAGATGGCCCTTGTAGCAGACCTAAACTCTCCTTCTCCCTGGGCACCCTAACCAACGATTTCTTACTGCCTATAAAGCAGATCAATAGTCAAACAGCAGGGATTATTTAGGTCTGCTATAAGAGCAGTAACATAAGATGTTAGGAAGAAAAGGAAACATGCACTAAATGATTAAGTTGAAGATGACCAGACTGCTGCATTTGAGCATAGCAAGCCAGAGAACTGGCAGCTTTTACTTAAAGATGAACAAAACCTTTCACTATCCCAGGTTTTATTCCTCCTGCAATCAGCTTTCATAGCCATGCATATAAATTAGCTGTTAGGAAGCTGGCAGATGAGCCATTGGCCGCTTTCCTCTAGCTGTGTGTACCTGTTCCAGCAATTAAGATATGACTCTCGTGGGTGCATGCAGCCGGTAGAGGGATGACATTGGTGTCCTGCACTAGACATGATATTTATAGCGGACCTAAAGTCAAAAGGTTTATAGACCACTGCTGACATTCCCCAACCCAGTAAGGATGACCCACCAGTTATCAGTATTATTCAGTATTCAGGTTAACTTGCGATGCTGGCACTTTTTGATAAATAAGTGTGTATTGGGTTGTAGTTTGGGCACTCTGCCTCTAAATGTTTCGCCATTACTGGTATATACTATTCCAAAGTAACAGCCACCCCAAAATGGAAAATTCCTGTTAGACTTAACGGTAACGTTTTTTCTACAGGACGACCCACAGAGAGTGGCTCCCCCCCCTGGGAGGAAACACAATACAAACTGAACAGAGGTTAAAACCCCACCACTTACAGATCTCTTCTAAAGGCACATGTCCTGTCTGCCCAGGAAGCAGACATTGATCTTGCTGAATGTGCTGAGACCTGTGGAGGAGGAACTACTCTGGATGAGCAAGTCTGCACAACAGTCTGTTCTGCTATTCGCCATTCTCTAGATCTTTCTAAATATATGATTAGAGCTCTTCTCACATCCAATAATGAAAGATCTTCTTCTGTTCCTGTCCTAGCAGGCAAATGTTGGGACCTTTTGAGGGATCTAGCAATCTTTGGCAAAAAGTATGGCCTTATCTGGAAGAATTGTGCAGTAGGGTTCCTTTATTGACAGAGCTTGCAGCTCACTTACCCACCTTGTTGATGTGATGGCCAACAGAAAACAAAATTTCAAACACAAACCACTTCTCTGGTACTTCCTCCAATGTCTCAAATAAAAGTTCCAGTAACCTTTTCAACAAGACAGTTAGGTCCCATGTTTGAAAACCTTTAAAGGGTGCAGGCCTTTTACAGGTAATAACCTTAAAGCACGGATTGAATTTGATCCTGTCTCAACTTTTAGTCTAGAAACACGGATAATGCTGAAAACTGAGTCTTTAGCGTACTTTCCCCTTCTCAAACCCTTCCTGCAGGAATTTGAGTATTATCGATATATTGCAGGTATATCCTTTTTCTTCAGTTTGTTAGCTTCACAAAATGAAGAAAAAATACAATTCTGTGATTACTCACCTGTAGAATTGTTTTTACGGTGTACTTGCTTCATTTCTTATTCTTGACATGTGGGTAATCCACCACCAGGTGGCGCAGTCGACTGCAGGAAGACTTGTGGCCCCTCCCGGTCATATAAGGTCGGAATTACCCAGAAGACCCCAGTGTTTGAAAACAGTATGCCAGAAGCCGGGAAGCAAGAACCATGTTAATAAATAACACAGCCTGTATAGAAAAAACTCTCTCAACAAAATCACCATAACAAGACAAAAGAGAACAACGATAACAAGAGTGGGATGAAGCAAGACGTGCTGTACACCGTAAAAACAATTCTACAGGTGAGTAATCACAGAATTGTATTGTATCCAGGTGTACAGTACGTCTTGCTTCATTTCTTATTCTTGACATGTGGGACATCCAACAGCAGTGTCCAAAAAATAAGGGTGGGATCCCCAGAGAGCAACGGCAGGCAGTTCAAACCACTACCGCCTGAAGCACCTTGCGGCCAAAAACAACGTCAGCCGAGGCCCTAACATCAACTTGTGTTCAACAGAAGCCTGGTGATGGAAGGCCCAAAAGGCACCAATAGCCCTAGTGAAGTGAGCTGTAACACGGAAAGGGGGTTCCTTCCCCTTGGCAGAGTATGCTTGCACCACTGCCTGTATAATCCACTTACTGATAGTGGATTTGGCTGGAGGCAAGCCCTTCCTAGGTCCGGAAGGAAGGACAAAAAAAGAATCAGACTTCCGAAATGACTCAGTAGCGACCAAATAATACTTGAGTGCCCTGACCACATCCAGAGAATGAAGGTTCCTTTCCTTGGAATTAGCAGGAGCAGGACAATTGGAAGGTCAGACAATGTCCTCATTGAGATGAAAGGCAGCTACAAACTTGGGCAAGAATTCCGGCTTAAGACAGAATACCACCTTATCCTGATGCCGTTCAAAATGAGGAGATTTCATCGAAAGTGCCGCCAGCTCAGAAACGTGATGCACCGAAGTGGTAGCAACCAAAAAGACCACTTTAATAGTCAAAATAGACAAAGCAGCATCACATAGGGGCTCGAAAGGTGGACCCTGTAGAGCAGAAAGCACCAAGTTCAAATCCCACACCGGTAGCAGAGGCTTATGCAGTGGACGTACATGAGTGATTCCCTGGAAGAAAGTTTTAACAAGTCTGTGATTAGCAAAAGATCTTTGGAAAAAAATTGCCAAAGCAGAAACCTGTCCTTTGAGGGTACTCAGTTGTAGACCCGACTCCAGACCATGTTGTAAAAATTCCAGAATCCTAGAAATGGAGAATGTGCAACATGGAAAAGATTTCGACTCACACCAGGCAATATAAGCATGCCAAATCCTGTAGTAAAGCATAGAAGAGGATTTCTTCCTTGCCTGGATCATGGTGCTGACCACCAAGGACGTCAAACCGTTATCAGTTAGGATGGAGGTTTCAGCAGCCAAGTCGTCAAAGTTAGCGTTTGTAAATTAGGATGGCAAACTTGACCTTGAGTGAGGAGCTCTGGAAGGTCAGGCATGACGAACTGATCCACCGCCATTTGAACGACGTCCGCGAACCATAGCCTCCTCGGCCAACGAGGGGCCACCAGGATGGTCGGTACCCCCTCCTGGGCTATCTTCCGCAGCACACGACCCAGAAGAGGAAAGGGAGGAAAGGCATAGAGAAAACGAAACTCTGTCCAAGGAATCGTTCAAGCTAGTCCGTGGCGAAAGCTAGAGGATCCCTTGACAGGGAGACGAATCTTGGACGCTTGCGATTGTGTCGGGATGCACGTCCGGCTGACCCCAACGGCGACACAGGGCCTGAAAGATCTTGTTGTCAAGAGACCACTCCCCCAGACGGGCAGATCCTCTACTCAAAGCATCTGCCTCCTGGTTCTCTACCCCAGGGATGTAGATCGCTGAGATGCAGGGAACTTCTCTGCCCATGACAAGTTTAGGGACACCTCCTTGAGGGCTCGTTTGCTCCGAGTCCCATCCTGGTGATTAATGTAGGCGACTGCCGCTTGGTTGTCCGAACGTACCTGGACCGCACGACCCCGAAGATGTGAAGTCAACTGAGAAAGTACCAGCCTGATCGCTCTTAGCTCCAGGAGGTTGATGGGTGTGTGAGCCTCCTGAGGACCCCACTGTCCCTGGAACTTCAGTGCTTGCCAAACTACTCCCCAACCGGTTAGACTGGTGTCCGTGGTGACAATCACCCATCGTGGCGGCAGAAAGGACCTGTCCATCAGAAGATTTCTTGGGTCCAACCACCATGAGACAGACTGTCTGGCCAGAGGGGACAGAGTGAACCTCTGCTCCAAGGACTCCTGCCTCCGATCCCAGACGGTCAGGAGATTTAATTGAAGAGGTCTCATGTGGAACTGAGCGAAGGGCACCGCCTCAAAGAAGATACCATGAGGCCCACTAACTGCATCCCCAGGCGAATGGAGGGATGAGGGCACGATAACAGGGCCCGCTCCTGCGTCTGAAGACCCTCCACCTTCTGCGGAGGAAGAAAAACCTTGACCTGGAAAGCTGTGACAAACGCTCTTCCTTTTGGATGTCATCACTATTCCATTGCCCACCGGGTCATTCACTGGCCTTTTCGTAATTAGGTTCCAGACAATGTCATTGTATTTTGATACTGTTACAGGCAATGTCATTGTAGTTTGGATTGTATTACAGGCTGCCATTGTGTTGATTGATTACGTCACAGACAATGGCATTGTTCTGATTGTGTTACAGACGTCTATTGTGTTGCTGATTGCGTCACCGGCAGAGTTGAGGGATTGTGTGCCCTGCTGCTATTGGTCGGTGTATTTGTCATGCAGTCCTCCATCAGGTCCACGGGGGAGGTCCCCTTGCATGGAGCCTTGCATATAAGGCACAGTGTGGCACTAATAAAGTTAACTTCACCCTCAATACTAAAATTCTGCCTCTTATTGGGGGAAACGCTATATTACAATTCACTAGCCCTTGTAAGGGCTGTTCCTGTTTCCTCACGGACGACTCTGGAATTCCAGCAGCACCTCTTACGATTGGGAAAAGGACGTCTCGGGTGGTGAAGCCCTCCGGCGATAAGGGTTATCGCTACAATTGGTGGCAAGCGGTCGGATGGTCCTTTCTACCCAGAGATAGTGCTACCCTGATGGAGAGTCAGTAGGACAAGTTGAAAAGGCTGACCCAGAAGGATCTACTCGAGAGCCGGGGAAGGTCAGCTAGCAACCGCCCACGTCAGGAACTGATAGCCGAGCTGATCGAAATGGATCGTGCAGCAGTGAGGACCGAAACCAATATAGAGATCGATGAAGACACTGCTCTCGTTCAAGCGGTTCGGAACAGATTGTAGGTCTATGGCCCGAATCCATCACAGGAACTGATCGACCAAGTCTTTGCCGCAGCGGAGGCAGAGGCCAGTAAGCGAAGGGAAGATCGGCGACTTTCAACCCAGCAGCCTCTCAGCCTCAGTTACACTGGGGGGAGAAAGAATCCATTTGCAGCATTTAAGTCCTTCCAGGAAAGTGACGACGAGATTGACAGATTTTTGGCCGATTTTGAATGGCAGTGCGCTTTACACCGGGTACCCACGGAGGAATGGGTCACCATATTATCAGGGAAACTATCTGGGAAAGCTTCCGATGCTTTCCGGGCCATCCCTGATGCGGACTTACCACACTACCATCTGGTAAAGGAGGCTTTGTTAGCCCGGTACGCTGTCACCCCGGAAGCCTACAGGCGACGATTTCGGGAATCCCAAAAGAAGGGAGGGGATTCTTACACGGAGTGGGCATGTCGCCTCCATCGTACAGCATCACACTGGGTCACTGGATGCAAAGCCACGACTGCGGAGGATGTACTACAGTTGTTTTTACTAGAACATTTTCTCAATGCCCTGCAACTAGAGCTAAGAGAGTGGGTACGTGACCGGAGGCCTCTAACGCTACCTGAGGCTGCTCGTCTAGCCGACGAGTACACCGATGCTCGCCGGACAGAACAGTCCGCTCCAAAACCACCACCTCCCATCAAATTTCAAGCACCTGTGGCTTCAGCGCCAACTCGTGACTCTGGGCCACATAGGCCTGCGCAGCAACCGAACCTCTCCACAGTTCAGTGCCATCGTTGCAAACAATGGGGACATTATCGCAGCGATTGCGCCCTAGAGCGTCCCCGAAACACGTGGGGGCAAAAGCAACCTTCCACCTCCCATACTCCTGTGGCACACTGTTTGGAAGCTGAGAGCAGTTCGGAAGAGTATCTGGGGGTACTGTATGAAGCTGATCCCGTACAAGCGGCCATCCAAGACAACCGACAGCACCATTGCCAGGAGGTACGAGTCAATGGGCGCACCGCGCAAGGATTATGCGACACCGGAGCCACACTTACCTTGCTCCAACCTCATTTGGTCAAGAACAAAGACCGCACTGGACACACCGTTGCAGTAAGGGTGGCGGGGGGAGCTGTGTTTCGACTCCCCACCGCCCGAGTACATCTTGACTGGGGCGCTGGATCCGGCAGGGTACAGGTGGGACTTATGGACAACTTACCAGCAGAAGTACTATTGGGAAATGATCTAGGACCAATGACTTCTGCCTACGCTACCTCTGGGCCAGCCAGCGTCAACCCTGTTACAACCCGGTCTCCAGCCTGAGCTGCCGACTCCAGCCCACTGGTCGGGGAGACCCAGGTGTTTCGTCTGCATCACGTCATGTCTGTTACACGAAGTCAAGAAGAGGATCAGCCATCAGGCTACGTCCTTCCAGAAGGGAAACTTATGCCAAACACTATTTTTGTTGGGGGCATTGACCGTCGGATTAATCAGCCTGAAATTAAGGATGTTTTTTCAAAGTATGGCGCTGTAAAGAATGTCAAAATTATTAGGGATGCCTCTGGCGTTTCTAAGGGTTATGGTTTTGTCTACTTTTACGATGATGTAGATGTGCAGAAGATTGTGGATTCTCCAATCAGCTTCCAGGGAAAGAGATTGAAACTTGGGCCAGCTATAAGAAAGCAAAGCACCTGTGCACACATCCAACCAAGGACTTTGGTGCTGAACTCACCAATGCCACAATATCCCAATGTTTGGACCCCATCCATGACCGATTCCTATGTACAGCCCACGTCAATGTTTAGTCCGGTTACTCACTATTTGCAGACTTGTCCTTACACAGAACTCTGCCCATAACAAGAGTCCGGACAGCCCCACGTTAACCCGAACAGGGTCAATCCGGGTCTGCCGGGTGTTCCACAAAAAGGGGGCATTGTGACAGACGCTCTGCCTTTTGGATGTCATCACTATTCCATTGCCCACCGGGTCATTCACTGGCCTTTTCTTAATTAGGTTCCAGACAATGTCATTGTATTTTGATACTGTTACAGGCAATGTCATTGTAGTTTGGATTGTATTACAGGCTGCCATTGTGTTGATTGATTACGTCACAGACAATGGCATTGTTCTGATTGAGTGTGTTACAGACGTCTATTGTGTTGCTGATTGCGTCACCGGCAGAGTTGAGGGATTGTGTGCCCTGCTGCTATTGGTCTGTGTATTTGTCATGCAGTCCTCCATCAGGTCCACGGGGGAGGTCCCCTTGCATGGAGCCTTGCATATAAGGCACATTGTGGCACTAATAAAGTTAACTTCACCTTCACCCTCAATACTGAAGTTCTGTCTCTTATTGGGGGAAACGCTATATTTCAATTCACTAGCCCTTGTAAGGGCTGTTCCTGTTTCCTCACGGACGACTCTGGAATTCCAGCAGCACCTCTTACGATTGGGTAAAGGACGTCTCGGGTGGTGAAGCCCTCCGGCGATAAGGGTTATCGCTACATAACCAACGTCATTCACAGGAAGGATCTTACCGAAGAGGGAGAGAGTGAAGACTTGGGGTAATTGATCAACCAACCGAAAGACTCCAGGGTGGAAACTACCACCTGAGTATCCCTCTCAGCCTGATGATGGCGCAGCAATCAACAGGTCGTCCAAGTAAGGTAGAATGTGAATGCCCTGGCTCCTCAGCAGAGCCATTACACCCGCCAGCACCTTGGTGAACACCCGGGGAGCCGAGGTGATTCCGAAACGGTAAGGCCACAAACTGATAGTGTTGATCCCCCAGAGCAAACCGTAGGAACCTCTGGTGACCCAGGAAGACAGGAACATGCAGATAGGTGTCCTTGATGTCCACCGTTGTCATGAAGTCGCCTAGCCAAAAAAAATTCACCGCCGACCGTAGGGTCTCCATGCGGAAGTATTTGAATCTGACAAATCTGTTGAGACCCTTTTGATCCAGGATGGGTCGCAGGGAGCCGTCCTTCTTGGGCACCGTGAACAGATTGGGGTAAAATCCCTGACCCTGTTCTATTAGAGGTACAGGGCAAACCACTACCGAGGACAGAAGATGTTGTACCGCCAACCTTAGACCCTGCGCCATCACGGGATCTTGAGAAATCCAGGACTGAATGAATCGTGGGGGCGGCCAAGCTATCAGCTCTATTTTTTACCCGGAGGACACCACTTCCTGAATCCACCGGCCCGATACACGATGTCTCCAGACGTGAGCAAAAAGGCGAAGCCTCCCCCCCACCCGAACGGGTCATGCCTGAGGGGCCTTGGTGGAAGGCTTAGGCTTGGATCCCCAGGTGAGTCCGGGACGACCTCAGGCTCTACCTCGCCCCCATGAGTCTCTACGGCCACCAGAGAAGGCAGAACCTCATCCTCCTCGTGAGGGGCGAAAGGAAGAAGAACCCCAAAAAGGCCGAACCGTCTTCCAACGCTGAGGAAGTCTTCCGTCCTTAGCCAGAAGGTCCAAACTTTCCCCAAAAAGTCAGAGTCCCAGGAAGGGAATACCTGTGAGAGCTTTTTTGGCAGCAACATCCGCTGCCCATTGACGCAACCAAATGGAACGGCGCAGAGCGACCAGAGCAGCTGAAGCTCTACTACCAAAACGGACTGCGTCATCCATAGCCGATATAACAAAGGCAAGGAAGTCCGTACAGGCTAAAAGCTCCTTATACTCCTCCACTCTCTTGTGAGATCTGGCGCTGTCAACGAGACGCCTCAACTTCTTTTTAATGGCCATGGAGACAATGGCCGCAGCACAAATAGGACGCAGACCAGTGCCCACGGAGGTGAAGGCATGACAGGCTAGTTGATCCATGCGTCTGTCAACATGATCACGCAAGGATGAGGTCTCAGGGGATGGCATAACCGAGGTATTGGCAAGTCCCAGGACAGGAGCATCGACATCCAGGGGATGGGACCAGAGATGAACCAAATCCTCCGAAAAAGGATAGCGTCTGTCCATCCCTCTAGGCACCGATGGCAACCTATTAGGTTTCTCCCATTCCTTTAATACCATTTTAGAGAAGTGGCCTTGTTCAGGAAAAACAAGACGTCTGTCAGGCCGAAACAGATCCCCCTGTTTCTTCTTGACCGCCTTAGGAGGAACAATATGCAGGGTTTCAAGAACCGCCGACAACAGTTGTTCAGTATCATCAGGGGGCCACTGATCCTCATCGGATGAGGATTCGGGGCAAATATCAAGGTCTCCCCGACTGTCCTTGGAGAAGTCGGAACCCTGGAGCAACTCACCCTCCTCAGCAGAGTATCGGCCACCAAAGGCCTCATAATCCTCATAGTCATCAGCAAATATGGGACGAGCTGGTTCCAAATGCCGCTTCTTGGCCTTACCAGTGGACGAATTTGCCAACTGACGCTCAATGCTAGCCAGGCGAAGCTCCAAATTACTACAAGAGTCCCTACTCCCCTTCGCTAGGGGACAGAAGCAGGAGAGTCGGCGAGGCCGGCGGAGCAATGGGACTGGGGTCAGTAACACTCGCCCCGTCCTGGTCCGAAATAACATTCTGGGCGCAGGGTACACAAACTGCTTTGCGAACACTCGGCGGGCATGTACCACACACAAGACAAAGCTTAGTAAGTCCCTGAGGTATCCCAAGCCCGCTATTCCCAGAAGCCTCCATTATCGTGATTATGGTAAGAAAAGACGGGCACAAGGCACTAAGGAGGCCCAGGACCGTACAATAAATCCCCAATCTAACCCTCAGCACCTTAACCCACAAGCAGTAAGGGGTGGTGGACTTAAATGGCACCCGGGAAGAAGGAGAACGGTGGGGGATGGAGACCCCTCCCCCCCCACTTAACTGAAGCGCTCTGGCGGCATAAGGCTGCCTCACAAAAAACGCCACCCGCCAGCTCTGCCATGGCAACGAGGGCACGCGTGCCCCCCCACCCCCCCTCCCGCACATACAGTGAAGGAGGCGAGAGAAGAGGAGCGAGGAAGGTAAATAAATTCTGAGGTAAAAAATTTTGCAAAAGTGACAAAACACACAACAAAAGTAATAATAAAGCTTGTGGGAATAAATCTAAACACAGGGTCACAGTGTGGTTCCTCCCCTCTCCCCCTCCATAGGTTTACCATAGCCTATGGCCGGCTTACCTTGAGGAAAAAAGGTCTGCGGCCCAGAGCATAGCTCTGCCGAATGCCTGATCCACGGCGTTCCCCTACCTTCACCTGATCCGCAGCCATGGCTGGGAGGCAAAAGGGTCCCGGAAGCAGGTGGGAATAGGGCTTGCAGCGGCCGACGGGCTACTAATGCCCCGCTTATCTGCGAATGTCCATGGAGAGAGGAAAAACAGACCATCTTCACAGCTAGACTGCATGAGAACACTGGGGTCTTCTGGGTAATTCAGGCCTTATATGGCCGGGAGGGGCCACAAGTCTTCCTGCAGTCGACTGCGCCACCTGGTGGTGGATTACCCACATGTCAAGGATAAGAAATGAAGCAAGACGTGCTGTACACCTGGAAAACACTTCCAAACCTTTGCATAGATGCATCTGGTGGTCAATTTACAACTGTCCAATAGAGTTTTAATCACTCTGGCCGAACAGCCTCTCTTTAAAATGCCCCCCTCAGGATCCATGCTGTCAGATGAAGCTTTGCTGGCTCTGGATGCAGAATTGGACCCTGATGTATCAAATTCGTAATATTTGGTAGAGCTAGGA
This sequence comes from Gastrophryne carolinensis, assembly GCA_027917425.1. Classification (NCBI taxonomy): domain Eukaryota; kingdom Metazoa; phylum Chordata; class Amphibia; order Anura; family Microhylidae; genus Gastrophryne; species Gastrophryne carolinensis. The sequence goes on from CM051237.1 coordinate 202,535,889, forward strand.
AGATAATATTGACCTCATCTCGTGCTATCTTCTGGATCACTTGCGGCAGTAATCTGAAAGGAGGGAAGGCATAAGCTGCTTGAAAGTTCCAGGGATGAGCCAGGGCATCCACTGCTAGGGCTCCATCCTCCCTTATCAGTGAGGCACTAGCAAAGAGATATGAGGAAGGCCCCAAAGGGCCACAATCACTCAGTCTGTTGTACTCTGACCCGACTTAGAGGAAACCGTTTGGAATCTGAGAGATTAATCAGGGACTTGGTGCCACCCTGATGATTTAGGTATGCTACTATGGAAGCATTGTTGGAGTGGATCTGAACAGCTCTGCCAGAGATTACTGGTAAAAAATGATCCAATGCCAGCTTGACTACTTTTGTTCAACATATTTTTATTGGAAGGAAATCAAAGCATAGAACACACTGACATGTCGCTCAACGGTCGTAACTTACATCGTACATTAGTTAGGTAAAGAGAAAAAAGCATGTAGCTAACGACATATCACAAGCCACCTCCCCAGGTCTAGTACATATGAAATATTCCGAAGGCAGTACCCACAATCCCTCCCTAAAGCCTCAGTAGGAGACCTGCGGCATACCACCCTCCCACGCTCAACTTTACCTAGGCCTGTTTGGTGGCCTCTAAGAAAAAACCCCATAGTTACGTCCCAAGTCATTCTGAGTTTCATAAGGAAAAATGCGTCACAGCCATGAGGGTGTAGCTTTAGTAACCTTGCAGGTGCTCCACTCTCCTCCCTTTTTTTTTAATTTTTTTTTTATGTATGAAGGGTACAGGAACAGAGAAAAAAAGACAAAGACACAGGACAGGAAAGAAAGAAAAGACAGAGGGAATAGAGAAAAAAGGGGGGAGAGGGGGGATGTCGCTCTTTCACGGACACAGAAGGCAGCGGGAGGGGGGGTCCCAGGCAGAGGAAGGGGTAGGGAAACAAAAGGTAGGGTGCGAGCCAGGGAGGGTCTGGCAGTCATGGCCCCGACTGTGTTCTACCTCGACTACCCATTGCTCCCACGTATCTGGTCTCGCAATCAGCTACAATGAGGAGAGCTCCCTAAATTCCGGTGTATTTTGTGCCATAATCCAAATCGTCCAAGTGATATTGAATTTCTCCCTCCCATTTTCTACGCCCTCAAGCACCATCTCCTCCATCCTCTTGATTCCCTCCACCTCCCGCACCCACTCTAGAAAGTCTGGGGTGTGTTGGGATCGCCAGTGTTGAGGAATTACTGACCTGGTCGCAGTTAGAAGATGTCTGAGAATTCCCTTCTTTGCGGCAGAGATCGACCCAGGAATCACCGACAGCAAGGCTATTTGTGGATCTTTAGGGATGTCTTCTAGAGTCAAGAATTTATAGACCGAGAATACCTGATCCCATAATTTTTTTTTATTAAAGGGCAACTCCACCATATGTGGATCATAGTGCCCTCCGCCAATCCACACCGCCAGCACGTTCCTGTGTCGGCCCCCCCAAATCTGGCTAGGTCAACCGGGCATCTGTACCACCGGGACAGGATTTTATAGTTCTTCTCCTGAGCTTTACAGGCCAAGGAGAGCTTATGAGTCAGGGTAAAAGATTTCTCCCAATCCTCAGCACTCAGCTCCCCACCTAACTCCTGCTCCCATCTTCTAGCATACCCAAGACTCTCCGAGGGATCTCTCTCCGCCTGTAGAACCTTGTACAGGAGCGACAGCGCATGTGATGGCCCAACGTCAGCCCTCAAAATACCCTCAAAAGAGGTCAGAGGCCTGGAGAGCGAAGACACTGGGGTATGGGAAGAGATGAAAGCAACAAGCTGTCTATGGAGAAGCCAGGACACCCTCTCTCCCTGTCCCTGGATCCGAAGAGCCTGAAGATTTGGGGGTCGGCCCTTTTGTAAAATATCGCCCTGCTAGCCCCTTGCGATTTTTCCCAGATTAGGAATTTGCCTGTCCCCACACCCGGAAGAAAGGCGGGATTATCAGAGGAGTAAGTGGTCCTGGTCTGTGCGATACTTCTTTCTTCTTTAGAACTGAGTCCCATATAGCTAGGAGAGAGTATGTCAACAATGGGAGGTTCTGCGACTTAGGCCTCAGATGGGGTGATATCCATGGAAGCGCAGTAAGACTAAGCGGGGAGGCTCCATTTTCCACACTCACCCACAGCTTATCCGACTGATGATGGAACCAGTCAAATAGTCTGACTAGTACTGCAGCTGTGTGATAGCCTTTAAAGTGGACCAACACCCAGGATTTTGACTATCCTGGGTTTTGGTCCACTTCGGCGGGGCACCCCGATCGGGGGTGTCCCGCTCCCTGAAACCCCAAAAAACTCACCTCTCCCCGCTCCCACGTGACCGCGCCGTCCAATCCCCGCCGACGTCCAAGCGGGTCACAGGAACGTCCAAGCCGCTTCCGCAGCCGCCTCCCGCGCGTCACTCTCGGCGCGCGTGCGCCCGCGCCAGCCATTCATAGACGTCTAGAGGGGCGCGCGGGAGGCGGCGGCGGAAGCGGCGGCGGATCAGGTAAGGTCTTTTTGGGGGGTTTCACCCCGCGGGACATCCGAGATCGGATGTCCCGCAGTGTGGGAGGTGATCGGCCCGGGAATCTTATAGATTTCCGGGCCGATCACCCCTGGGTGTTGGTCCTCTTTAAGGTCTGGTAAGCCCAGTCCCCCTTCTCCCTTAGGTCTCGTTAGGACAGAGTAGCTAATCCTGGGCTTCTTATCATTCCAGACAAATTTGATCCAGGCCTTCTTCAAGACCTTAAAGAAGCCCTGTTCTGGCACAATCGGGATGGCCTGAAACACAAAGAAAGTGGGGTAAAATGTCCATCTTTAGTATGTTTATACGCCCCAACCATGAGTACTGCACCCTGTTATACGACTTGAGGTTTTCCAAAGTCCTAGAGAGGAGGGGGGCGCAATTCAGTCTATATAGGCTATCTAAATTAGATGGCAGTTGCATTCCCAGGTAGGTAATGGATTCCTTCTGCCATTTAAAAGAGAAATTTGTTTGTAGGAGCTGTAAGGTGTCGTTGGGCAGGGAGATGTTAAGGGCTTCTGTTTTGGCAAGGTTAACTTTGAAGTTACTGAGGCGGCCGAATCTTTCCTTGAGTATATTAGGCAAGGATAGATGAGGGGATGAGATGTACAACAAGAGATCATCTGCAAATGTGATAATTTGTGTTCCCTCTCCCCACAGGTGATTCCCTTAATTGCAGGGTTTGCTCTCAGGGCTTGTGCGAGGTGTTCCATGACTATCATGTATAGCAAAGACGAAAGAGGGCACCCTTGCCGTGTGCCATTGCCAATATTGAATGGGGATGATAGGAGCCCATTTGCCCTAACTCTGGCCGTTGGCCCTCTATAAAGGGACATGATCTTTCCCAGCATATCAGGGCCTATCCCTATCAGGATCAGGGCCGCCCGCAGAAATCCCCAATGAACTCTATCAAAGGCCTTCTCGGCGTCAACAGAGAGCAGGCAAGAGGGGATCTTTTGGGTTTGTGCATGTTGCATAAGAGTGATTGTTTTTGTCTCTGGCCTCCCTCCCCACTACGAAGCCCACCTGATCGTTATCAATAATCTCTGCCAGGGATTCTTGCAATCTGTTAGCTATAATTTTCGCAAAGAGCTTAATGTCTACATTTATTAATGAAATCGGCCTATAGTTACCCGTCAGTGTCTTGTCTTTGTTCGGCTTTGGTATAACAGAGACATGCGCTTCTAAGGCCTGTCTTGGGAAGGGGCAAGAGTCAGATATGCTATTGAAAACTTTTGTCAGAAAGGGTATGAGCCTCCCCGCCCAATGTTTTATAAAACCTTGGCGTGAACCCATCAGGGCATGGGCTTTTCCCCAACGGGGTTCCTTTAATGACCTTCCCCACCTCCGTCTCCTCAAAGGGTGTCTCCATTGATTCTCCCATCTCCTCAGGCAGTGAAGGCACTGCTGTTTCCTCCATGTATGTCGTTATGTGTGCATCTAGTTCCTCCGGAGGGAGGGCATCCCAACTATCTTTTATATTATAAAGCCCCTCATAGTACTTCTGGAATTCCTCCACTATCTGATTTGGTTTATGGACATCTCGCCCCTCCTTACCTCTAATTACCGGGACATATGTCAGATCTTGTCTAGGGTGTAAAGATCTAGCCAGTAATTTCCTGCACTTATCTGAGAATTCGTAGAACCTGGCTTTACATCTGTCTCTGTATTTCAGGTAGCTTTGGTCGTATAACTTTTTTAGTGTCTCTCTGGCCGCGATCAACTCCATCAAATCCCTATTGGAGGGTGTATTTTTATTGGATTGCTCGAGCGCCCGAATACGGTCTAGAGTGGTCCGGATCTGATATGCCCTCTCTCTCTTTAATCTGCCATGTTTAATGAAAATCCTTCTAAGAACACACTTCAGTGCCTCCAATTGCGTTGGGAGTGTTATCGATTACATGGTTTGCAATGAAGTGTGTTATGGAGCCCTCTACCTCTGTCATGCACATGGTATCCTTGAGGAGATTGTCATTAAGTCTCCAACTAAACTGCTTCCTGGCCCCTCCCGTAACAGGTATATTGAGATATACTGGGGAGTGCTCTGACCAGACGATTGGGCCAACTGAAGAACTCAAGTCTCTGAATAAGGCATAATGGCTGACAGATGAAGATATAGTCTAGTCTGCTGTAAGTGGTGTGTGTGTGTGAGAAGAACGTGTAGTCTCTCGCCCCGATTTAGGATTCTCCAAACGTCGACTACCTAAAGGTCACTCAGGGCCCTTTTGAAAGTTGCCAACTTAGTTTGTGGGATTGCCGACTTAACCTGAGAGGTATCTAACCTCGGGTCTAATGCCATATTGAGATCACCTACCAGAATTATGACCCCCTCTGCAAATTTCTCCAGGAGGCGGAGATACCGCACGCCCACCCCTGCTTGATCCTGATTGGGCAGGTAGATATTTGCCATTGTGTAGGTCTCCCCGGCCATTGAGAATTTCAGGAAAATGTACCTCCCCAGAGGATCCACCTTTGAGTCTAAGGGTTCCAGCGAGGTGCCTCTATGTATAGCAATCGACACTCCTTTGGATTTAGTGTTTGGATTTGGGGAATGGTACCATTTCGTGAAATATCTATTTTTAATTTCTGGGATTCTCCCGACACTAAAATGGGTCTCCTATTACATTCACCTTTTCTTTGTGGAGCCCATATAGTATCTTGGCTCTCTTCCCAGGGATGTTTAAACCCTTAGCATTAAAGGAGCATATCTTTAAACTAGCCATGCCGTCAGACCCTCCCCGAGCTGGAAAAAATCAAGGGCAATGAGCAAGTGACAGGGGGCGGGGGAGTGGGCACAGGGAAGGGGAGGCAAGAACAGCGGTGAGACAGGTAAGAGGGACACCGGCCCACTGCTCCAGGCACCTATCTATATTGCAGCCTCTACCACCCACCCCACCTGGGTTATCAGCGGAGTACTAGCAGCGGCTACCGCTGGCGTGCGTCGTCCGTCAACCCAGACCGAGCTGTCTTAGTAGATAGAGATTCTTGTCTAAAGGGTGTCATAGAAGTCGCAACAACCTTTGGGGACAGATAAGCGGGAGCAAGATAGGAAATAGTAAAAGGAAAAGGGAAAAATAGAACTGAGAAACAAAGAAACCCTCTGTTGAGAGAGGGCGGGTTCTAGGAACGGAACAATTGTTCCTTATTTTGCTTAGCCCCACCAGGCGATAGCTCAGTGAGAGAAAGCAGAGAACTATTAGGGGTAAAGCAACCTTGTATCCCGGGGCGGTACCCCAGCAACCGTGTCTCTAATCTTCTGACTCTTGGGTCTGGCACATAGTGGACGCCCAACTCCATGGTCACCAGCTTAGAGAGACAGTCATTTGTATAAAACTTTTGATAACAAACTATTGTTGTGCAGTGCCTAGGGCGAACAGCATTACTTATTAAAAATCAAATATAACATTTAAAAACACAAGAAGGAGAGGTAGGTATATAACAAGGCACATCGTGATAAGGATCCCCTTTCTCGCTTGGAGCAGTCACACTCAGAAAGGATACTTTCACATCTGGAGTGCGGCTATTATGTAGCGGAGCCCAGATCTGGAGGTCCAGCGCGCTCCTTGGGCCTAGACGCACGCCCCCACCCCGCCCCCTTCGACGTTCTCTTCTACCCCATCGATCTCTCCGGGGGGGGGGGGGGGGGGAGGGGGCGGTGGATCCATGCTAAAGTCCAACCAGTCCGGATCTTCGATGGGATCGGTGCCCAGGAATCTGAATAGGTCAGGAAGGTCCTCTCTGCGTTGTAGGGCAAAGGTGTCGTTATCTCTGCGGACAATAAGGTGGAATGGATGACCCCATTTATACGAGGCATTGAGCTCCCGAAGCTTGTCTAAGAGGGGGCGCATCACTCTCCACATGCGCAGTGTATGCCGGGAAAGATCTGGGAGAATTTGAACTCTGCGGCCATTCCATTGCACCCGTCGCTGCTCCCAGTATTTACGAAGAATGTCCTCTTTAATTGTGAAAAAATGTATGTGGCAGAGAACATCTCGTGGCACGTCAGCTTCGTCAGCAGGCCGGCTGGTCATCCTGTGTATGCGGTCAATAATTATCTCCGACTCTCTTGGGTTCCCTAGCAAAGCATTAAATATATCAGAGGCGGTTGACCTCAGTTGGTTTGAGGGTATTGATTCCGGGATGCCCCTCAGCTTCAAGTTATTGCGCCTGTTCTGATTTTCCAGGTTATCAGCTTGCAGGATAACATCCGTGAGTTGCTGTTTCTGGCTGCGGGATGCCCGTTCTAGTTCTGCAAGTCTGTCTTCATGATTTGTGCTTGAGTTCTCCAGGGCGGCTACTCTGGTGTCTAGAGCTGATGTTTGCTGTTGCAGGTCCTCTAGCTCTTTTCTAACTGCAAACTTGATTCTCCGTGCAACTGCCTCTAGATCATCCTTTAGGTCTGCTTTAGTAGGTAGAAACTGGAGGAGAAGCTTGAGGCTGGGATCTAGCTCATTAGGGATGCCCCATGGTGTTTGGTTTAGGTGCAGATCTGTTTGGGGTTGTCCTCTGGGGGTGTCGGGGAGTCCCTCCCTTGAGCTCTGCCGGCTCCAGCATCCATCCTGCGGGCCCGTTCTTTCCTGAATACCAGGCTAATGGTGGTGTGTGGCTGGATGGTAAAATGGGGCTATGTATCTGTGCCCATCCGCATTCCCCGATCTCTGGACGGGCATCCCGTTCTGTGAGAGTGGTGACTGGGGGGGGGGGGGGGGGGAGGGGGATCTGCTCAGATCGTTGCCAGGGAGGGGTTGCCGATGTATTTCACATTCAACTGTGACATTGTGGGGCACTGGGCATGTGGATTTCTCTCCCCTGCTCCCTCCCATTGCTGTGTGTGCTTGTACTTTAGAGCTGTGTGCTTTACTATCAGTTATCTCGGGGCTGACTTGATCAGGGGAAGCCCTTCCTCCTCCTCTGCTTCTCCCCTCAGCTCCACTTGTTGGCTGGGGCTGTCTGGTGACAAGGTTCCCGCCCCCCTCTCTCATCTCTTCGGCAGGGAGGTATGATGCAGCTCCTCGTTTCCATGTACTGCTGCTGCTGACACTTCTCGGCCGAATGCTGCCTTCCTGTCACGCGTTGGGGGGGAGGCTCGCTCCTCTCCCCTCCTGTGCCATCTTGCTCGACGCTGCTTCAGTAAAGGGGTCCTCCGGGACCAAAAAATGCTTGATGCCTCCTTCTAGCTGGCCTCCTCCTCCTCTCTGCGACTTCTTTTACACCCATCGTCCAGGTACGGAATAATTGTAATATTTTTGTAAAGATACACGGGGCTGACGACAGGCCAATAGGTAAAGATCTATACTGGTAGTGAAAAGGACCCTGGTCTGTACTGCAAATCCCAGAAATTTGCGATGAGGCAGCAGAATTGGTATATACAGGTATGCATCCTGTGGGTCTAAATAGACTATAAGAGCCTGTTCTATGAGAATGTTCTTTACCAAATAAATAGATTCCATTCTGAACTTCTTGTATCTGATGAAGCGATTTAATCTCTTCGGATTCAGAATCAACCGATAAACTGGAAAGCGTAAGAATAAAACCCACTGCCCCTCAGAATATCGCAAACCAATTATATCACATTCTTTTGAATTAGTTCTTGTAAGACTAGTGGAAAGGCTGGCTTACTGGTGTCCCTTTGTAATTTGGTCACCAAAAAGAAACATTGAGGTAAGACAAAAATTTTAAGCGGTACCCCCCTCCAATTTCTGTAGCACAAATTGATTTTGGGAGACTGCTCTCCAGGCGGCTACAAGCCTCCCCCCCCACCATGTAGTCTTTGTCAGGACTGAGACTTGAGGCCCTTTCTCTGAGCCCTAGTCTGTGTCCATCTTTTCTTCTGCTTGTTCTGCCTGCTCTGAAACTGCCTTACAGAAGTTTTGACTCTAATATTAATGCGGTTTAGAAACTTCTTTTCCTTATTTGGAAATTTCTTACCCGCTTCACTAGAACGGGTCAGAACAATATTCAAGTCTTCTCCAAACAGGAGATTATCATGAAATGGAATGCCACACAATTGGTTGTGGAAACCAGATCATCTGACCATGTTTTAAGCCAAAGTGCCCTTCTGGAGCAGGTTAATAAAGCAGTTGACATAGCTGTTGCTCTGATGGTCTCCTCTGAGGCATTAGCTAGAAAAGAAACAGCTCTAAAGAGAGTAGGTAAGTCCGGGACACGCCCGGAAGTGATGTCAAAATGCTGCAGGATCAGCAGCCGCGAGTCTCCAACCCCCTTTCCTTGCCCTGTGTCCCGGGCGAAAAAACAAGGAAAGGGACCAATCTGCCACAGACCGGAGGCTCCGGTAAGCCTGCCAAGGTTCCCCCAAGCAAACTCACTGACACCCGCTGACACTGTTACCGACCAGGAATTTAAAGAGGACAGCACACTACTGGTGCGCTGTCAGACTATCATGGACTGCCCTGGCCACCTCCAGACCAAGATAAGCGGTCCCGGGCTCAGCAGGCATCTTTCAAAGAAATTAGCTGCTGTCTATCTGTCCAGTGGTTTCATAGGGAGGAAACACAAAAAAACTAAGGTGGAGAGGAAGGGGTGGGGTTTTAACCTCTGTTCAGTTTGTGTTTCCTCAAGGGAATGAAGGGAGAGGACAAAGGGAGAAAAGTATATTCTTGGGAAATAATTAGAAAAAGCAGAAAACCAGATCTGGAGAAAAGCAAGGTCATTAAGAATAGCTAACGCAAAACAGGCAACAGGACAACACAAAACAGAAAAACAAAGCAGTCATAATAACATAGGGTGATATTGTCCCCAACTGAACTTTATAGTGACTACACGAAAATCTTCTTTTCTCTCTCATTCACCTAAAGGACACAGGCTTATGCTGGGGATAGCCCGATGAAGCACACGGCTTCTACGTATCATATATTACATTAAAGCAGAAGGCTTCCTCGCTTGTACTACAGTCAGAAAGGCCGACAGACATGTCTGGAATTACCAAAGCCAAAAACTGTTTTTCTGTTCTTGTGTTTCCAAGAACCTATTTCTCACATGGGCCATTATGGAGGATGAGGGAAATTCCTAAGAATGGGGTTCCACGACTGTTGTGATCATATGAGGGACAATGCACAACACAATTTATAAACTCATTATGCACACTTTTGCTACTCATTGCTCAGTCTAGGCATAGATCTTCTGCAAATTTAGGACTGCTTTAACTAAAGACATACCATCTACGCCTCACAGGGTTCCTTTTATAAAACAGAGGTGGGTAAGTGTTTCTCTTCAGAGTCTGGCTCTTTACTTGAAGCTATCATCTCAACCACACATTATGCTAGTGGCCTCTCCTCTACAGGTTCGGACCCCATGGTGCCCATTTAGAGTCTAGGCAGCTGCTCACACTGCCATCTGAAACAACATGGAAAATCCCAACTGTAGGTTCAATTAAAATTTAAGTCTGGTGCACTTGCAAAAGAGGGTCATACAGGGTCTCTTTCTGGGCAGTTGTTCACTGATATCACATTATAAGATGTTCCTTCTAGCAGGTAATGTCCTGTCTTATGTCCCCGAGGACACAGGCACGTAGTGTGGAACTGATCTTGTGACTGGAGGGTTGCTTGTTCACTTGAATGGAATGCTCTTGTGCAAGACACCAAACCCCAACCACTCCCAAGGTACTGTGGATAGGACAGCCCACTGCTCCAGGCATGTGTGCCCCCAACTACTCCCAAGGCACTGTGGATAGGGCAGCCCACTGCTCCAGGCACGTGTGCACACTCACTGTTGTGGTTCACTTGTGTGTGTTCTCAATGCACGCATGGGATAAAAGTGGAGCACACATTCCTATGTGTGTGCAAGCATTTTGACACAAAAACTACGAGGAAAATAATGGTTACCCTCCCTTTACCAGCTGTCCAAACTCCTGGGACTAGAGTGTAACAACTTATTCCTGTGTTTGTGTCACCCTAAACACCCTGCTAATGCAGCAGGTTGAAAATAGAAAAATTACACTACAAGGCCTAACACTGGAACAGATTTTTTCTAGGGAAACAATAAATGGACCTGAACAGATTTAGATGCCCATGGGCATGGACTAATGTCTGTGGAAATCATAAAAAGGTTTCCACAAAAAAAGAAAGAAAAATGTAAAAAAGATGTGTTTCCTTCAAATACTCCTCACCGCTTCATGACATAGGCCATAGGATGTATCCGAGAGGGAACGTGTGCCATCATGTGGGTGGAAATTTACTATGATTAAGAATCTGAATTGCCACTCCCCCAGGGTTATAGCCCATTAGAGACTGGCATGCCTCACTCGGGTAGATGCAAAGACCAGGGGAGACATCACAAAGATGTGTTTTTTTATGCAAACATTCACTTGATCAACCAAGTTTGTTGCCTTTCCAGCTAGAAACTCTATAGACTTGGCAAGAGGTAATGGAAGTCCCATTTTTGAGAGCTTTGCCAACCTCTGTGGTCTGCTCCACTCTTTAGACTTGAAGAATCCTAAGAAAGTGTCTGTCATCCACTTGGTATGAGAAAGACACCAGCTCCCCCATAGGGCTTTGGGATGAGTTGAGGGTTCTGTGACCTTCAGGATTTCCATACGATCTTGGATATAGGAATGAATTTGTGAAGGGAAACCCCCATGGTGGTCCAAGTCAAAGGAGTCTCTGTGTGGTTGTACAGAGGGTCCCAGCCTCTGTTCTATACTGAACCCATCCATTCATCATCCAAAAATGCCACTGGGGGTAAAAAACCCTGTCTACTACACAGCACGGTTTTGTTTTTTTCTAAAATATATGTCTCTTATGGAATAAAGTGGCCCAGGAGGAAAGCAAAGGAAAAACAGCACCACCCTAAGGTAGCACTGCTCCTTGAGAGGGGGTGACATTATTATTTGTTCTACTTAGATCAATGGCAAACATGATACAGCAATCAATAAGTCTAAAGACTTGACTGAAATTCTAATTTAAAAAAGATCAATCACAGGAATTTTCCCAGTGATTGTTACTCTCTAGGGTGCATCCTGATTTGGAATGCAATCCTGTGTGAAACCCCCTGGGATTGCCAGCATTCTCACCTGCAGGAACTTTGTAAACTTAATAAAATGCAATAAATAAAAACTTGAACAACAGATAACAAAAAAACACACATTGCAAGAGGCAAGCGAAAGGACCTCCTGATCACTACACAAGGTGATTAATCCATTCAAGAATCAACCGCAGAGACATACCCCCAGATATTCTGTGGTGAGAAGCTTTTCTCCAGACATTTCTCCAGGCTGAGGTTGAATAGCTTCATCCTTGTCCAAATCTGCTTCCAAGACATCTTGCTCCTCCTGAACACAAAGCAGTGTGTTTCAAAGATTAGTCTAGAGCCCCAGTCAAGGAAGCTAAAGCATGGAACATGTAGTTTTCAGGCAATATTTTTTTCTATATATACCAAAAATTGACTGCAATTGCATATATCCGGAAACTGGTTAGCAAAAATAGAATTACTTTTAGATTCTACTGTTAAATGACTACAGGAGGCAAAGACAATTGAAAGATCATTGTGTTAGACCAAGCTGTTTTTCGTTTCTAAATTAAAAAAGAAATGTCCAAGGTATCATGGTTTACAGTTTCACCTTATAATTTATCTTTTGAAATATTTGGGGCGTGGCCCCTGTGATGGCGCATAATAATCAGCAGACTGCGGGGGGTCTGTAATACCGGCATTCCCAACACCCTGGCTGTTCTCCTTCTCTCCCAGTGTCCACGAAGGGATTTAGGAACAGGCTCAAGATGAGAGAGCGGTGCTGCATATGGTTCTGGGTGGCAAGGGACCTAAATCCAGCCTTTAGGTTGAGTGCTGCAGCCCCACACTAGGAGCAATTGTCTGCTGCGCGGGAGAAAAGGCAAGTATAGCATTTTTTTTTTTTTATCTGGCTGAAAACGTACTTTAAAAGCGGACCAAAGTCTACTGAACTTGTGAAATACATTTGGCCAAAGCCCCTGCCGATACTCCCCTCTTTAGAAGTTAGAAGTAAAAGTGGATATTTTCACTTTTCGAAAAGTCCTGGAACACTCTATTTTTTTGCTGTCCCCCTCGGTAAGATGGAAGACATCAGTCATTGCCACACCTATGCAATGATATTAGAGTTGGGTATTTTCAACCAATGGGATGAGTGTAAGTAAGCGACCGGTTTTATTTACAGAACATCTGATCAATTTCAGTCTGATCTTCACAACATGTTTGTGGAAGTGTATCATGGCTCAAAGGTAGTTTCTGAACATCTGTTGATGCTCATGGAGGCTGCCGGGGGTTACAAAACCAAGACTTTTAACTCCACCAATCCAATATCACTGAACAATGGTGTGCATGGAAGGATTGCATGAGAACGCTGCTGCTTTCCAAACAAAATAGGGGTTTTTAACCCTTAAAATTCCCCAAAAAATGGGCAGCCCATGTCATTTTTTTAAAATTAACCCCATGTTACCTGTCACCCAGCAGCTATAAAAGGCTTCCAGCAGCAGGAGAGAAGAAGCCAAAGTGTGGGACACAGTGCTCCTGGATGGATGGGAGGTAAGTATTAAAAAATAAATAAATAAAATATTTTTTCTCTGTGAACTGTTAAGAGATCTATGAGACCTTGCCATTAACCCTGGGCCCCACCATTACCTGCCTCCTCAAAGCCTGGGAGGAGCAGAAGACCCTGTGGCCATAGGCTATGTCGGCTTGTAGCCTGCAGGGCCGTGGTGCCCTGCCCCCTGTGTCCTGTTCTGCAAACCCTGTATAGCTGGCCTAGTCTAGTTATTTTTTTGGGGGGAGGGGGGTATTTCACCCTTAAAATTCCCAGACCCCACAACTTTTTTTATTTAACCCTTTATAGTGTTGATAGTAGTTGTATTTTATTTTATAAAATGCTCTTTTCAGATTGGGGGGTCTCCTGGGCAGGAACGGGGGGCTACCGATACACATGTGGTACCATTGTAATTGGGAGAAATTGGGTTTCACATGCAATATATATATTTTTTTTTTTTTTTTTTAAGTGGACCAACACCTGATCTATAAGATTCCTGGGCCGATCAACTTCCTGCCTGCGGGGCCCATTGGGGTACCCCGCGAAAGTGGACCAACACCCAGGATAGTGAAAATCCTGGGTGTTGGTCCACTTTAATAAATTAAATGTTTTATTTAAAATAAACAAGACAATTTAAAAAATATATATTTTTTCATTCTTTACTTAAAAATATTTTTAAAAACACTGTGGAAAAATTACAGACAAGACATTTCATGTTAAAGCCTAAACTCTGTCGCAAAAAGAAAATATGTAATTTTTGGGGAAATTCCTGCAAAAATCACAGTTAAACATCACGCAATATGGTGAAAAATAACCTGTCAACAGAGAGCGATGAAATCTCAAGTAGGCTGGCAATTAAAAGGGTTAAAAGTAGCTATGCATGTTGGGTATTGTTCTGCTCGGGGGACCTTGTGCTTTCAGATTTAGCTTGTTTTTACTTGTTTGAATATTGATATTTTAGGAAAAGGTGTTTTTTATACATTTTTAGGGACCCTGTGCAATCTAAGAATTCTTTAAGGGATTACTTCCAGGGAAAAAAAGAGCCCAGTACAACAAGCTGGGTGCGCTTAGAAAGCTTAACATGTGTACTTTCTGGGAATATATGGTTTGTGGGGGGCATTCCGAATGTAAAGGGTTTTTTTGGTAGAAAAACTTTGCCAGCAGAGCTGACATTTTCAAGTGAAATTACCGTTATGTGCATGCTTTACTTTGAGGTGTTTGGCAACTTGTCCCTTAACAGTAGCTATGCATGTTGGGTATTGTTCTGTTCATGGGACCTTGCTTTTTGAGATTTTCAGTTTTTTTCTAGCTTGCATATAGTTTTTCTTTTTTTTTTTAGGAAAAATACAATTCTGTGAATACTCACCTTGTAGAATTGTTATTATAAGTATGCAGCACGTCCTGCTCCAGTAATGAATCATAACAACTGGGATATAGTTCACAAGAGGGCGCTTTACTGCAGAGATAGCAAAAAAGAGGCCCCTCCCAGTCCATATATACCCGGGACCTCCCACTAATTCCCCAGTATAAAACAGCAGTAAGGGAACCAGGAGAAGCCAATAACAAATGCAACAATTTTAACAAGGAACCAAATCACAATATAGAAGATCCAAGAATAAGTACTCAGGGTGGGATGAAGCAGGACGTGCTGCATACTTATAATAACAATTCTACAAGGTGAGTATTCACAGAATTGTATTATTCCAAGTATGCAGCACGTCCTGCTCCAGTAATGATTCATAACAACTGGGACATCCAATAGCAGTGTCCAACAAATGGGTGGGGATCCCAAAAGGCAACAAGGCGCAGTTCAAACGACTGCCGCCTGCAGAACCTTGCGGCCAAATACAGCATCCGCTGAGGCCCGAACATCAACCTTGTAAAACTTAGAAAAGGTATGAACAGAAGACCAAGTAGCAGCCTTACAAACCTGTTCAACAGAAGCCTGGTGCTGAAAGGCCCAAGAAGCCCCAACAGCACGGGTAGAACGAGCAGTGACTCGGAAAGGAAGATCCTTCCCCTTAGCAGAATAGGCCCTAACAATGGCCTGACTAAACCATTTACTAATAGAAGACTTAACCGGAGCCAAACCCTTCTTGGAACCCGAGGGTACCACAAACAAGGCGTCTGTTTTTCTGAAAGGCGCTGTAGCCACCAGGTAGTATTTCAAATTCCTGACAACGTCCAGAGAATGCAAGGCCCTCTCCTTGTCATCACCAGGATTAGGGCACAAAGAAGGAAGCACAATGTCCTGATTGAGGTGGAAGGCAGAGACAACCTTAGGCAAGAAGTTTGGTTTAAAGCGGAAAACCACCTTGTACTTGTGTCTCTCAAAGTAGGGGGCCTGAATAGACAGAGCCGCCAGCTCAGAAACACGCCGGACAGAGCTGATAGCCACCAAGAAGGCAACCTTCCAAGTAAGAATAAACAGTGCAGCCTCATGCACAGGCTCAAATGGAGGACCCTGAAGGACAGACAATACCAAATTCAAATCCCAGACCGGTAGCATGGGTTTGCGGGGAAGGCGCACATGAGTGACCCCCTAGAAGAAAGTCTTGACCAGAGGATGAAGAACGAAGGACCTCTGGAAGGAAACAGCCAAGGCGGAGACGTGCCCCTTCAGAGTGCTGAGCTGAAAACCCAAATCCAGACCATGTTGAAGAAACTCCAGTATCCGAGGGATAGAGAACACCCAGCAGGGAAAGGCCCTAGCCTCACACCAGTCAATGTAGGTCCGCCCGGTCCTATAGTAGATGGTAGAAGAGGATTTCTTCCTAGCCCTGACAAGAGTCTGAACAACCGAATCCGACAGACCTTTCTCCCTTAGGATGGAGGTTTCAGCAGCCAGGCCGTCAAAGCCAGCGTTTGTAAATTGGGGTAACAGAGCCATCCTTGAGTGAGAAGATCTGGAACCAAGGGCAGAGGGTACTGATCCACTGCCAGCTGCATGACGTCTGCGAACCACACCTGTCTTGGCCACCTGGGGGCCACCAGAACAGCTGGCACCCTTTCCTGAATCAGCTTGTACAGAACCTTGCTCAGTAGGGGAAAAGGAGGAAAGGGGTACAGGAGACTGAACCCCTGCCAGGACAGAGACAGGGCATCCACCGCCAGAGCCAGTGGATCCTAGGACAGTGAGACAAATGCTGGCAGTTTGTGATTGTGGCGAGAAGCAAACAGATCTACGTCCGGCATCCCCCACCTGTGACAAAGAGATAGGAAGACCTCGCTGTTGAGGGACCATTCTTCCCGGTGAGAGGCCCCCTGCTCAGGAAAACCGCTTCAAGATTCTCCGCTCCCAGAATATAAACCGCAGAGCTGCACGGGACATTGTCCTCGGCCCAAGACAAAATCAACGACACCTCCCGGTGGGCACTCTTGCTCTGAGTCCCTCCCTGATTATTGATGTAGGCGACCGCAGTCCAGTCCGGTTGTCGGAGCAAACCTGAACCGGCAGGCCCTGGAGGTGAGGCGTCAGCACCAACCGAACCGCCCTCCGCCCCACAGCCCCTGGAATTGGAGGGCTCTCCAGTAGCCCCCCCCCAACCTGACAGACTGGCATCCATAGTGACCGTCTTCCAACATGGTGTCAGAAATGACCTGCCCTCCAGAAGATTCCTCGAGTCCAGCCACCACAGGAGGGACCGCCGGACCAGAGGAGATAGAGCAAAGGCCTGATCCAGAGACAGGGGACACTTGTCCCAGACTGACAGAATATGGAGCTGAAGGGATCTCATGTGAAATAGAGCATAAGGGACAGCCTTGAAGCAGGCCACCATCTGTCCCACCAATTGCATCCCTTACCGGATGAAGGGATGAGGGCTGGACAGCAAGAAATGAACCAGAGCTTGAAAAGAGTCCACCTTCTGCTGAGGAAGGAAAATACTGGCCTGCTGGAGTGAAAAGGATGTAATGAGACGGTCATCCAGATAAGGAAGAATGCGAATACACCGTGCTCTGAGAAGGGCCATCACGCCCGCCAGCACCTTGGTGAACACTCTGGGGGCAGAGGTGAGACCGAAGGGAAGTGCCACAAATTGGTAGCGTTGTTCCTCCACTGCGAACCTGAGGAACCGCTGGTGCCCTGGGAAGACCGGCACATGAAGGAAAGCATCCTTGATGTCTATTGAAGTCATGAAGTCCCCCGGGAGCAGGAAGCTGATAGCGGAGCGCAGAGTTTCCATGCGAAAACGTCTGGTCCTGATGAACTTGTTGAGAAGTTTTAGGTCCAGAATGGGTATGATGGAACCATCCTTTTTGGGCACTGTAAAGAGATTGGAATAGTAGCCCTGGCCTCTCTCTCCCGGAGGGACCTGCCAACTGACTCCCATGGCCAAGAGGTTTTGTACCGCCAGAAAAAGACCCCCAGCTGCCCGAGGGTCCGCAGGAACCCTGGACCTGAGGAACCTGGTAGGAGGCCAAGTCCGCGAACTCCAGCTTGTATCCGGAGGAGACAACCTCCAGAATCCAATTGTCTGAGACTTGTTGAGCCCAGACCCGAGCGAAGAGCCGCAGCCGTTCCCCCACCCACAAGGGTGAGGGCGCCCTTTCATGGCCAAGTGGCCTTGGCAGCAGATATGGGTTTGAAGCCCCAGGAGGATCTGGGCCGGGCACAGCTCTGCGAAAGGAGTGAGTGAAGGTTCCGGAGCCCCGAAAGGGTCGCGGCTGCTTTTTGCGTTGGGGCAACTTACCTCCCTTTGCAAAAAGGTCCAAACAATCACCAAAAAGGCGCAGCCCCTTAAAGGGGAGCCCTGTGAGCGCCTTCTTAGCAGCATTGTCAGCTGCCCACTAGCGCAGCCAAACCGAGCTGCGGATAGAGACAACCAGAGCTGAGGTCCTGCTGCACCTCCGAATGGTGTCATCTAAGGCAGAAAGAACATAGGTGATGAACATCTCACATTGTGACAAGGCTCTAAAATCAGTAGTAGAAGGATCCTCATAGGAACCGTCCCAGAAGACCCTTGATCAAAGTCCTAATAGCCACGGCCGTAATAGCAGAAGCACAAACCGGGCACCATCCTACAAGGTAGTGGAATCCGGGGAATGCAACACAGGGGCATCCACCTCTGGGGGAGTTGACCAACATTTGACCACATCCGAGGGGAAAGGATACCTCTTATCCCACCCCTTAGGGATACCCGGGAGCCGGCTAGGCCGCTCCCATTCCTTGAGAACCAGCTTATTAAAATGCGTCTGTTCTGGAAATTCCAAACGTGGTTTTGCGGTACCAAACAATTCCATTAGGCATTAGGTGCAGCTGCAGGAAGGGAAATGGAGAGTACTTCAAAAATTTTAGTCAAAAGTCTATGAGCGTCATCAGCATCCCAATGCTCTGAGCCGGCATCAGCGCCAAGGTAATGCTGATCATCAGAAACATCTGAATCTGAGAATAACTCCCCTTCTTCCAGAGGGGTATAGACAGACAAATCAAGGAAATCATCCGGCTCCATGGGAAAGGCCGGTGCAGCAGGCGTCAAGTGCCGTCTTTTAGCTGGAGCCTTACGGGCCGTAGAGCTAGTAATCAGTCTCTCAATGTTGGCCAGCCTGGTAGAAACATCAGGTTGAGACTCCCCACTAGTGTTAATCTCACTGGGAATCATAATCAAGAGAGGGGGTGTGGGGGAAGACACGTTGGGTGCAGACCCAGATAAATGCAGCCCCGAGTGCCGCGCAAGCGCCTGCTGGGCGCAGGGTACACAGACCCGCACATCATCACTCACATGGGATGCCCCACACACACCGGGCTTGCCCCGATGGGCCCCAGAGCACAACATCCTGTGAAGCCTCCATATGATGAATTTTTGGTGTCACTATGACTAACGGGTTTTGCGCTGTGCAGCTACCCAGGATGCCCCTTAAATGTCCGCTAGTGGGAGGATTTAATAATTAACTATTAATAATTAAGCCTCTAATAATGCAAATAGGACTAATATAGGGCACAGGACCAGGAGAAACCTCTAATTAGTTTGTCCCGCCTGAAAGACACTCAGTCATAATAATATACACAATATATGAAAAACAGTTCAAAAACAGGCCCGATGAGGGCACTCACGGACGCCGAAGAGCTTACACTCTACCAGATCGCAGGGGCAAGATGGCGCTGAGAGGCTCAGGCCACTGTTAGAACGCGCCGGGCACTAGGCCACGCCCCCTCCAGGAACGCGGGGACAGGCCACCCCTCAACCAATCAGGGTGCAGCCAGCCCCGTGTGATGACACCGCCCTGCGGACGCCGGCGAGCGTGCGCGCGGGCCATTCAAACGAGCACACAGTAGGAGAAGGGGAAAAAGCTGAGCACACTGCCAGCGTAAACATACCGTGTCACAAAGCATACCAAGTTTACAGAGTAAAGCAATCACTCACACAGGAGGAGAAGGGGAAACGCTGAGCACACTGCCAGCGTGATCATACATTGTCACAAAACATACCAAGTTTGCAGCGTAAAGCAATCACTCACACAGGAGGAGAGGGGGAAAACGCTGAGCACACTGCCAGCGCGATCCTACAGTGTCACAAGGCATACCAAGTTTACAGAGCAAAGCAATCACACGGACACTGACCCCCCCCCCCCTTTCCCCGACGAACAGGGCAAATGGGAGAAGGGGGAAGTAGAAGCCCTTAATCACATTTGGGACATGTGAGGGAGGGCTAAAACGGACGGGGCATCCCAAAAACAGGCTCATCAAACCTGTGCCACCTACCCTTTGGTGGGGGATTTGCGGTGGAGCAATCTCCAGTAAAGCACCTCTAATAGGTGCTTCTTACCATCACCCGACCACGCAGCCAAGGCTGGGAGGCAAGTTAATGTGGAACGGGTGGGAATAGAACACAGGGCTAGGGACTGTAAAGCCCCAGCTTACCTGCGAGGAGAGAAGCCATCATCTTGATCTTCACAGCCCACTGCAGAGAAGGAACTGGGGAATTAGTGGGAGGTCCCAGGTATATATGGACCGGGAGGGGCCTCTTTTTTGCCATCTCTGCAGTAAAGCGCCCTCTTGTGGACTATATCCCAGTTGTTATGAATCATCACTGGAGCAGGACGTGCTGCATACTTGGAATATGTGGCCTTAATTTTCCTTTTTTATTCTTTTTTTTTAGGAAAACCATGTGCAACCAAAGAATTAGTTGAGGGATTACTTCCAGAAAACTGCACCCATGTCAGCAAGCCTGGTACACCTAGGAAGCTTGAGGCATGTACTTCCAGAGAATATATAGTTTGTGGGGGGTATTCCAAATGTAAAGGGTTGTTTTTGTTGCAAAACTGCAAGGTGCACATAGCATAGTTGTATTTTATCTGAAATCCTCCTAAAGTGCTGTTTCAATTTGGGGGAGTCTCCTGGGCAGGAAAGGGTGTCTACCAATACATATGGGGTACCGCTGTAACCGGGAGAAATTGGGATTTAACACCCAATAAGATTTTATTGACAAACTTACTTTATTTATTACAAAAAACACTACAAATTATTTTTTGCACATATTACCCCAAAATATTGAGAATACACCTAAAAATGACAAACAAGACATTTCATGTTAAAGCCCAAATTCTGCTGAAAAATATAATATATCATTTTCTTGGGAAATCTCTTAAAAATCACAGTTGAACCTTTGTAGCGCAAAATAGTGCAAAATGGTCTAGCAACAAAGGGTGACAAGATGTCCAGCTAGGCTGGCAGTTAAAGGGCTAAAGTCATTGTAAAGGCCAAAAAAAAAAAAAAAAAAAACAATTAGCATACCAGTAATAGGATTTCTGATAGTGCTCCAGGACGACCCAGCCGAGTAGCTCCTCCCACCTACACAGTAAACACAACTGGACAAGTTTAAATACCCCTCCTCTTCCTCTAGGACCTCAGTGTTTTAACCGAGAAATCCCGAAAGAAACAGCTCTACACATATAACGTAATACTTAACATGTAAAAATAAATACTTATCCTGGGCAGGAAGTAGGATGCCGTCCTGGAGGACTAACGGAAATCCTATTACCGGTAAGCTAATTGGGTTTTTCTTAAAACGTCCTCCAGGACGGCCGAGGCCGATGATCAACGAATTATATTAGCTTACCATTTGAAGTATCTTTCTGCCGAAGGTTTGCTTGGTATCTGAAGACAAATCCACTCTGTAGTGGGGAGCCCATGTTGCTGCTCTGCAGATTTCTTCTAGAGAAAATCCTGTCTGATTAGCCCAAGCAGCAGAAATAACCCTAGTAGAGTGAGCGTTTAGTAACCCAGGGGCCTGTTTACCTAAACTATCATAGGCTACCTGTATGGCATCCTTAATCCACCTAGCAATAGAGGCCTTAGAAGCTTGCAACCCTCTATTCTTACCTGAAAAGGCTACCAATAAATGATCTGACTTTCTCCAACCTGCAGATCTCTCCAAATACAGTAATAACATTTACCTAGCATCCAGGAGCTGCATTTTCTGCTGATCACCAATATCTTCAAGCCTGAGTCCCGGGAGATAGATCTCTTGGGACCGGTGGAACTCTGAAGAAACCTTTGTCAAATAAAGGGGATTGGGTCAGATCGAAAGATGATCTGGAAATACACGAAAATAGGGCTCCTTAATAGATAAGGCCAGATAATTCTTCTTGCTGAAGTAATAGTTAGAATGAATACAACCTTAAGAGTCAAAAATTTGATAGATGTGTCTGAGATTGGCTCAAAGGGCGTCCTAGTCAATCCATTGAGAACGATGGATAGATCCCAAATTGGGAAGGCCTTAGGATTCACTGGCCTTTTCCTAGCAATAGAAATGGAGAATCTTTCAATCAGCTCATTAGCTCTGAACCTTGTGTCCACAAATACAGATAGAGCCGCCACCTGCACCTTTAAGGTGCTTATGGCTAAGCCTATCTCTGCCACTTCCTGCAAGAATTCCAATACCATGGCCACTTCTGAGCGACTAAGGTTATGGGTCCTGCAGAAGGAAGTGACTCTTTTCCAAATCTTACTATACATTTTTGTGGTGACCACCTTTCTACTCTGAAGCAGAGTACTAACAACTCTGCTTGACAGACCCTTACCCTTTACCAGGCTCCATTCAGGGTCCAAGCTGTCAACCGAAGGTTCTGAACCTGAGGATGAAGAATGGGCCCTTGCTGAAGTAAGTCTACTGTCTCTGGTCTGTTGTCGGTGGTCTGGTTGTCATCTGAATCAGCAGAGAGAACCACAGCCTCCTGGGCCAGTGTGCAGCCAACAGAATTACTCTCGCTCTCTCTATCTTCATCATTCTGAAGACTCTGGGAAGCAGCTGAAAAGGTGGAAATGCATAGCATAGGTTGAATCTGCCCCAGTCCTGGGAGAGTGCGTCCACCACTAGGGCTCCCTGGTGTAGCGAGAAGTTCTGATGAGCCCCAAAGGTCTACTACCTGCTGGTAGACTCTGGTTTAGCTCCCATTCTGAAGACTTCAACTGAACCTGACTGAGCAAATCTGCCGGTAAGTTCAATTGTCCCTTGATCTGTACAACCCTCAGAGACCTTATTAAATTTTCCATTTGACGCAAATGATCCTAGAGAGAGCCTTTAGCTCCACTGACCTTGTGCCGCCCTGATGATTGATGTAGGCCAGAACTGTCTGATATAATCAGGACATCTCGATCCTGTATTCTGTCTCTGAAGTGGTCTAACACTAGATCCACAGCTTTTAGTTCTCGAAAATTCGATGATCTTTGGGACAGATCTTTCGACCAGGCACCCCGAATGTGATGCTGGGGCCAATGACCCCCCCATCCCCAAGCCCTTGCATCTGTCATAATCCTGATGGGATATATCTAATGCCAAGGTCTCCCCGTCCAGATTTCCCTGAATTGCCCACCACTGAAGGGATCTGCAAACTATCTGGGAGAGTCGTAATCATATCTAATGTCTCCGGATCCTTGTTCCATGTACTACAGGAAAAATTCCTGAAGAGGCCTTGAGTGAAATTGGGCCCAACTGACCGCAGGATTGGCGGAAGTCATAAGACCTAGCATCACCAGAATTTTCCTTAACAACATTCTGGGATTTTGCTGAACGCAAGAGGACAGGGAGGTAATCTTTTGAATCTTTGGAGGAGGCAGGTATGTCCTCTCCTCTAGACTGTTGATCAAATACCCCAGATATATGCAATCTGTCTGAGGAGACAGACGATTTTCCCTGTTTGTTATCCATCCTAGCTCTGACAAAAGAGACAATGTTCTCTTCACATTGTTCTCTAGGAGCTCCCTGGATGAATGATCCATTCTCAGAAAGGCCATCACTTCTGCCAGGATCTTTGTAAAGATCCTTGGAGCAGACGAAAGACCGAAGGGCATTGCCAATGAAAGGTTAACCCACCTAACATTACAGCAAATTTCAGAAATCTTCTGTGAGCCGGAAGGATCGGAATATGCAGATAAGCATCCTGGAGGTCTATGGAGGCCATCCAAGCCCCCTTGAAAAGAATATTCTTGATGGTAAAAATGTATTCCATACGGAATCTTTTGTAATGGATATCCCTGTTTAACCATTTTAGATTCAAGATCATTCTGAACTTTCCTGAAGGCTTCTGAACCAGGAATACATGAGAATACACTTAGGTGCTTTGTATCGAACCTTGGGACAATGAGTTACCTGGAAATTATCTTTCCAGGTAGACGAAGTGAATTGTCTGAAAAACAAAGAGGTTCTGAGATATCTTCTGCCAGGCAAGAAGAAATGACAGAAGTCCCCCCCCCCACCGGGCCTATGTCAGGACTGCTGCTTGGGTTGTTGCGAAGGTTTAAATAATAAAGCTCCCTTCCCCTTTAATCTCTGGAAAGCCGAAGACTTCCTAGAGTCCTGACCCTGGAATTGCCGCTGGTAATATCTGGGCCTCTTCACCTCCCATCTGGGGGGCTGAAGCAGCTTCCTTTTAGCAGGATTTTTTTTCCTGCCTCCGTGGACCTGGTTAGTACCCTTTCTAGTTCAGATCCAAACAAAAGCTTGCCCTAAAAGGGGATGCCACACAGGTGCGACTTAGAAGTTTGGTCGCCCTGCCACATCTTGAGCCAGAGCGCCCTGCGAATAAAATTAATCAGCGCCATATTTTTAGCCGTGGCTCTAACAGCTTCCGAAAGAGCATCAGAAAATACCATTTTGTGATTACTCACCTTTAAAATGGGTATTATAAGTATGTCACACACCCCGCTTCCAAGATTAATAACATTCGGGTTAAACCAGTAGAGGGCGAACTTCTGCAGAGATGACTAGAAAAAAAGGAGCCCCTCCCGGTCCATAAATACCTGGGACCTCCCACACATTACCCAGTACAGGAAAGCAGTAAGGGCACCAGGAAGAGCCAATCAAAAACTAATTAACCAAACAAGGTTCACCATATAGAGGATCCAGAATACAAAACAGGGCGGGATGAAGCGGGGTGTGTGACATACTTATAATACCAATTTTAAAGGTGAGTAATCACAAAATGGTATTATTCCAAGTATGTCACACACCCCGCTTCCAAGATTAATAACATTCGGGACATCCAGTAGCAGTGTCCAACATGGGCGCGGATCCCAAAAGGCAATAATGCACAAAATTTAAACCACTGCAGCTTGCAGAACCTTGCAGCCAAAAACAGCATCCGCTGAGGCCCGCACATCAACCTTATAAAACTTGGAAAAAGTATGAACAGAAGACCAAGTAGCAGCCTTACAAACTTGTTCAACAGAAGCCTGGTGCTGAAAAGCCCAGGAAGCCCCAACAGCACGAGTAGAATGAGCAGTGATCTGAAAAGGAGGAACCTTCCCCTTGGCAGTATAGGCCCCAACAATGGCCTGACGTATCCATTTACTAATGGTAGACTTGGCAGGCGCCAAACCTCTCCTGGGCCCGGAGGGCACCACGAACAAGACGTCCATCTTACGAAAGGGAGAAGTAGCCACCAAATAGTACTTCACACAACGAACCACATCCAAAGAGTGCAGGACCCTCTCCTTGTCATTGCTAGGCCTAGGACACAAGGAAGGGAGAACCACATCCTGATTGAGATGGAAGGCAGAAACCACCTTAGGAAGGAAATCTGGCTTAAAGCGGAAGACCACCTTGTCCTGGTGTCTTTCAAAGTAAGGGGCCTGAATAGACAGAGCCGCCAACTCAGAAACCCGTCGAACAGAGGTAATAGCCACCAAAAAGGCAACCTTTTGTGTGAGAATAGAAAGTGCAACATCCTGCACCGGCTCAAAGGGAGGCCCCTGGAGGGCCGACAGAACCAAATTCAAGTCCCAAACAGGCAACAAGGGCTTGCGAGGGGGGCGCACATGAGTGAACCCCTGGAAAAAAGTCTTAACCAAAGGATGAAGAGCAAAAGACCTTTGAAAGAAAACCGCCAGAGCAGAGACCTGCCCTTTCAGAGTACTAAGCTGAAAACCCAGATCCAAACCGTGTTGAAGAAACTCCAAAATTCTGGGGATCGAAAACACCCTACAAGGCAAGCCTCACACCAATCAATATAGGCCCGCCAAATCCTATAGTAGATGTTAGAGGAAGACATCTTCCTAGCCCTAACAAGGGTCTGGATCACAGCATCAGACAAACCTTTTAGTATGGAGGTTTCAGTAGCCACGCCTTCAAAGCCAGCGTTTGTAAATTGGGGTAACAAAACCAACCCTGAGTGACCAGATCCGGAAACAGGGGCAACCTGTACTGATCGACCGCCAGCCGCACGACGTCTGCGAACCACACCTGTCTTGGCCACCTTGGGGCCACCAGAATTGCTGGCACATCCTCTTGAACCAGCTTGTGCACCACCCTGCCTACCATGGAGAAGGGGGGAAACAGGTACAGGAGACCCAGATCCCTCCAGGCAAGGGACATGGCATCAACTGTCAGAGCCAGAGGATCCTGAAACAGAGACACAAAAGCAGGAAGCTTGTGGTTGTGACGGGAGGCAAATAGATCCACCTCCGGGAACCCCCACTTGCGACAAATGGATAGAAATACCTTGTTGTTGAGGGACCATTCCCCTCGGCGAGAGGACCCCCTGCTCAGAGAATCCGCTTCCATGTCCTCCACCCTTGGAATGTACACCGCCGAGATGCATGGAACATTGCTCTCGGCCCATGTAAGAATCAGAGTTACTTCCCTGAGGGCACTCCTGCTGCAAGTCCCTCCTTGGTGATTGATGTAAGCAACCGCAGTCCGAATGTCTGATCGAACCTGAACCGGTAAGCCTCGGAGGTGATGAGTCAAGTGCGACAGCACTAACCGAATAGCCCTCAGCTCCAAGACGTTGATGGGGGTGTGAGCCTCCTGAGGGCCCCACAGCCCCTGGAACTGATGTTCCTTCCAGAAATCCCCCACGCCCGACAGGCTGGCATTCGTGGTGACCGTTTCCCAACAAGGGGCCTGAAAAGACCTGCCCCTCAGAAGATTCCTTGGTTCCAGCCACCACTGAAGAGACCGCCGGACCAGGGGAGTCATCAGAAATGACTGATCCAAGGACAGAGGACATCTGTTCCAAGCCAACAACAGATGGAGTTGAAGTGTCCTCATGTGAAACTGAGCAAAAGGAACTGCCTCAAAGGAAGCCATCAACCCGACTAGCCTCATCCCTAGCCGGATGGACGGGCGAGGGATGGACAGAATAAGATGGATCAGATCTTGAACCATCTGCACCTTCGACTGAGGTAGGAACACCCTGGTCTGAATGTTATCCAGATTCATGCCCAGAAAGGAAATCTCCCTTGACGGGGAGAGAGAAGACTTGGGGTAGTTGATCACCCAGCCGAACCTCTCCAACGTTGTCACCACCATCCTGGTGTTTAGCTCTGCCTGGCTGAGAGAGGAAGCCGTGATGAGAATGTCGTCCAGATACGGCACAATGCAAATACCTTGGGCTCTGAGGAGGGCCATTATACCCGCCGGCACCTTGGTGAACACTCTTGGTGCCGAGGTCAGCCCGAATGGAAGGGCCACAAACTGAAAATGCTGATCTCCCACCACAAACCTGAGGAACCTCTGGTGTCCTGGGAAGATTGGCACATGAAGGTAAGCATCCTTGATGTCTATGGACGCCATGAAGTCCCCTGGGCGAAGAGAGTTGATGGCCAACCGCAGAGTCTCCATGCGAAACTTCTTGGTTCTGATGAACCTGTTGAGAACCTTTAAATCCAGAATGGGTCTTAAGGAACCATCCTTTTTGGGTACTGTAAACAGGTTGGAGTAATAGCCCCGGCCTCTCTCTGAAAATGGCACCGGTCGGATGACTTCCAAGTCCAGCAGATTTTGTACTGCCAACAAAAGCCCCTGCACAGAGACCCAAGACCTGAGGAATCTGGGAGGAGGCCGGTACTTGAACTCCAGCTTGTATCCGGAAGAGACCACTTCCAGGATCCATTTGTCTGTGACCTCCCGGGTCCAGACCTGGGCAAAGTGCCGTAGCCGCCCCCCCACCCGCGAGGGTGAGGGCGCCCCCTCATTGTTGAGAGGTCTTAGCAGCTGTCTTGGGTTTGGAACCCCAGGCAGTTCAGGGACGGGCACGTCCTCTGCCCCTGCCCCAGGAATCACCTCTGAATGCTGAGTAAGCAACTCCTCTGCTTGGTCGAGAGCCGCGAAAGGAGGGATTAAATGAGCCTGTGCCCCGAAAGGAGCGGCGCTGCTTTTTGCGTTGCGGTAGCTTTCCTCCTTTCACCACCGAGTCCAATGTATCGCCAAACAGACGCATACCCAGGAAGGGTAGCCCTGTAAGTGACTTCTTAGCCGCAATGTCAGCCACCTACTTGTGCAACCAAACCAAACGGCGTATAGCCACAAGCAACGCCGAGGTTCTACTACACATACATATGGTGTAATTCAAGGCTGACAAGACAAAGGTCATGAACAAATCACACCGCGTAAGTGCAGCAAATTCATCACTGGCAGGGTTAATCTGGGGACCATTCAACAGGCCCCTAATTACAGACCTGGTAGCCACGGCCGTGAGAGCTGAAGCACAAACAGGACGCAATGCCGAACCCACGCTGGCAAAGGCATGAGACGCCATTTGATCAAGGCGTCGGTCCTCACTATCCTTAAGCGTGGTGGCATCTGGTGAGTGCACAACGGATGTGTTGGACAAACCCAGAACAGGAGCGTTGACCTTGGGTGGTCACGACCAGCGCTTCCCCGTGTCCGCCGGAAAGGGATACTTCCTATCCCATCCCTGAGGGACCCCGGGAAGCCGGCTAGGCTTTTCCCATTCTTTAATGATCAAATTGTCAAAATGCTTTTGATTTGGGAACTCAAGGTGAGGCTTAGCGGTCCCAAAAAATGTCCCCTTTTGCGGAGGGGCCTCCGCCGGAGGAGAAATGGCCAGCACCTCAAAAATATGGGCCAGAAGCCTGGGGGTATCCAGCAGCATCCAAAAAATACCATTTTGCGATTACTCACCTGTAAAATGGGTATTATAAGTATGTCACACACCCCGCTTCAAGACATTCATTACATGTGGGTATACTGACCTGTAGATGACGATCCTGCAGAGATGTCAATAAAAAAAGTAAGACCCTCCCGGTCCATAAATACCTGAGACCTCCCACTCATTTCCCAGTATAAAGATAGCAGTAAGGTAAAGGGACCAGGAAAGCCTTAAAACTAACAAAGGTTCACCATATAAAGGATCCAGAATACCAAAGGGCAGGGTGAAGCGGGGTGTGTGACATACTTATAATACCCATTTTACAGGTGAGTAATCACAAAATGGTATTATTCTAAGTATGTCACACACCCCGCTTCAAGACATTCATTACATGTGGGACATCCAATAGCAGTGTCCATAAAGGGCGGGGATCCAAAAACAAGGCAACAAGGCACAAACTTAAACCACTGCAGCTTGCAGAACCTTGCGGCCAAAAACAGCATCCGCTGAGGCCCGCACATCAACCTTGTAAAACCTTGGAAAAAGTGTGAACCGAAGACCAAGTAGCAGCCTTACAAACTTGCTCAACAGAGGCCTGGTGCTGGAAAGCCCAGGACGCCCCAACAGCATGAGTAGAATGAGCAGTAACACGAAAAGGGGGGAACCTTCCCCTTAGCAGAATAGGCCCCAACAATAGCCTGGCGAATCCATTTACTAATGGAAGACTTGGTGGGAGCCAAACCTTTCCTAGGGCCGAAGGGCACCACAAAAAGGACGTCAGTCCTACGAAAAGAGGAAGTAGCCACCAAATAGTACTTCACACAGCGAACCACATCCAAAGAATGCAAAACCCTCTCCTTGTCATTGCTGGACTTAGGACACAAGGAGGGTAGAACAATGTTCTGATTAAGATGAAAAGCAGAGACCACTTTAGGAAGGAAATCTGGCTTGAAGCGGAAAACAACCTTGTCCTGATGCCTCTCAAAGTAAGGGGCCTTAATGGACAAGGCCGCCAACTCCGATAAACGCTGAACGGAAGTGATGGCAACCAGAAAAACAACCTTCTGAGTAAGCGTAGAAAGTGCAATATCCTGCAAAGGTTCAAAAGGAGGACCCTGCAAGGCAGAAAGAACCAAATTCAAATCCCAAACTGGGAGCAAAGGCTTCCTAGGAGGCCGCACATGCGTAACCCCCTGGAAAAAGGTCTTAACCAGAGGATGAAGAGCAAAAGACTTTTGAAAGAAAACCGCCAGGGCAGAAACATGCCCTTTCAGCATACTAAGCTGCAAACCTAGGTCCAGACCATGTTGCAGAAATTCCAAAACCCTAGGGATAGAAAACGCCCTGCAAGGCAAGGCCCGGACCTCACACCAATCAATATAAGACCTCCAAATCCTATAGTAGATGGCAGAGGAAGACTTCTTTCTAGCCCTAACCAGAGTCTGAATGACAGCATCAGAAAGACCTTCCTCCTTCAAGATGAAGGTTTCAGCAGCCACGCCGTCAAAGCCAGCGTTGGTAAATTGGGGTAGAGCAGTGGACCCTGAGTGATCTGATCCGGCAGAAGGGGTAGATCTAACTGATCCTCTGCCAACCTTACCACGTCTGCGAACCAAACCTGTCTTGGCCATCTTGGAGCCACCAGGATTGCTGACACGCCCTTTGGGCCAGCTTGCGCACCACTTTGCCCACCATGGAAAACGGAGGGGACAGGTACAGAAACCCCAGATACCTGCTAGAGCCAGCGGATCCCGCGAGAGAGACACAAATGCCGGAAGCTTGTGACAAGAGGCAAAGAGGTCCACCTCCAGAGTCCCCCACCGGTGGCAAAGCGACCGAAACACCTTGGGGCTGAGCGACCATTCCCCCCGGCGAGATGACCCCCTGCTCAGGGAGTCCGCCTCCGTGTTTTACACTGCCGAGATGCATGGGACATTGCTCTCGGCCCAAGCAAGGATCAAGGACACTTCCCTGAGGGCACGCCTGCTGCGAGTCCCTCCCTGGTGATTGATGTAGGCGACCGCCGTCCGATTGTCCGACTGAACTTGAACCGGTAGTCCCCGCAACTGATGAGTCAAGTGAGCCAGAACCAACCTGATGGCTCTCAACTCCAGAACATTGATGGGATCGTGAGCCTCCTGAGGCCCCCACAGTCCCTGAAACTGAAGATCCTTCCAAAATCCCCCCAACCAGACAGGCTGGCATCCGTGGTGACCGTCTCCCAACGAGGGTCCAGAAAGGACCTGCCCCTCGTCAGATTGCTTGGTTTCAGCCACCACCGAAGGGAACGCTGCACCCGGGGGGACATCAGAAAGGACTGATCCAATGACAGCGGGGACCCGTCCCAGGCCGCCAAGAGATGGAGCTGGAGCGTCCTCGTGTGAAACTGGGCAAAGGGAACCGCCTTGAACGATGCCACCATCAATACCAACAGTCGCATCCCCAGCCGGATTGACGGGCGGGGAATAGATAGGAGACGCTGAGTCAGTTCCTGAATCAGAAGAACCTTGGCTCGGGGGAGGAACACCCTGGCCTGAGAAGTATCCAGAGACATTCCCAGGAACTCCACCACCCTGGAGGGAGAGAGGCAGGACTTGGGATATGTGATCACCCAACCGAAACTCTCAAGAGTGGATACCACGGTCCTGGTATCCAGCTGCGCCTGACTGAGGGAAGACGCCATGATGAGAAGATCGTCCAGATATGGCACGATGCGGATACCCCGGGCTCTGAGGATGGCCATCACTCCTGCCAACACCTTGGTAAAAACCCTTGGAGCCGAGGTAAGGCCAAACGGAAGAACCACAAACTGAAAATGTTGATTTTCCACGACAAACCTGAGAAATCTCTGGTGTGCCAGAAATATTGGAATATGCAGGTAAGCATCCTTGATGTCTATGGACGACATGAAATCCCCCTGACGAAGTGAGTGGATGGCTGAGCGCAGAGTTTCCATACGGAACTTCCGGGGACGGACGAACCTGTTGAGCAACTTCAGATCCAGAATGGGACAAACGGATCCGTCCTTCTTGGGCACCGTGAACAAATTGGAATAGAAGCCCAGGCCCCGGTCTGAGGGGGGGCACCGGACAGATGACAGCCATGTCCAAGAGACTTGCTACTGCCGCCCGAAGCCCCTGAGCGGCCAGAGGATCTGAAGGCACCCGAGACCTGAAGAACCTGGGAGGGGGCCGGAACTCGAACTCCAGCTTGTAACCGGAAGACACCACTTCCTGAATCCACCTGTCCGAGACCTCATGGACCCAGACCCGGGAGAAGAGTTGCAGCCGCCCCCCCACCCGCAAGGGTGAGGGTGCCCCCTCATTGCTGAGCCGGCTTGGCAGCGGCTTTAGGCTTAGAGCCCCAACTGTGTCCTGGACGGGCCTGACCCCTGCCCCTGGACCAGGAATCACCTCTGGACGAGGGGAAGGCCGAACCCCTGCCAACTCTAGCCCCACGAAAGGACTGAGTAAAGGAAGCCGCCCCCCGAAAGGGGCGATGCTGCTTCTTACGCTGAGGTAACTTACCTCCCTTCACCACCAAATCCAATTTCTCTCCAAAGAGCCGTAACCCCACAAAGGGAAGGGCTGTAAGCGACTTTTTTGGACACAAAATCAGCCGCCCACTGGCGTAACCAAACCGACCGCCGGATAGCCACAAGCAAGGCCGAAGCTCTGCTACACATCACCAATGTGTCATCCAAGGCGGTCAGCACAAAGGACAAAAATAACTCACATCGCTTAAGGGCGGCAAACTCCTCACTAGCCAGGTCAAGCCCGGAAGAGGTCAACAGTCCTCTAAAAACCGACCTGGCGGCTACCAATAAAAGCGCTGAAGCACAAACCGGCCACAAGGCCGACCCAACACTGGCAAAACCATGACAAGCCATCTGGTCAATGCGCTTATCCTCACCATCCTTGAGAGTAGTGCACTCCGGAGAATGCAGGATTGAGGAGCTGGACAACCCCAAAACAGGAGCATCCACCTCGGGGGGGGGGGGGGGGGGGGGGCGACCAGTGCTTCACCGCGCTCGCCGGAAAGGGATATTGTTTGTCCCAACCCGGAGGGACACCCGGAAGCCGAGTCGGCCTCTCCCATTCCTTAAGAATGATACCATCAAAATGCTTTTGATAAGGAAATTCCAAGCGCGGCTTGGTCACCTCAAAGAACTCCCCCTTCAGCGGAGGAGCCGCCTCGGGGGGAGAAATAGCCAGGACCTCAAACATATGAGCCAGGACCTCTGGAATGTAAACCGCCGAGAGACAGGGAACATGGAACACTGCCCATGTCTGGATCAGGGACATTTCTCTGATGGGTAAGTGGGGCCTCCACTGCCCCTGAAGCCGCAGCTCCTTCCAGAATCTGTCCCATCCCGACAGACTGGTGTCTGTGGTGACACCTCTCCAAGGGAGGGTCAGGAAAGACCTGCCCTGTACAAGATTGGTCGAGACCAATCACCACAGGAGGAACTGCCGTACACGGGAGGACAATCGGAAGGACTGCTCCAACAACAGAGGCTGCTGGACCCAACACGCTAGCAGAAATAGCTGAAGTTTTCTTGTGTGAATTTGGGCAAAGGAAAGACACACTCCGTCTTGATGAGAGTTCAGGCCGGGATGAACCGACCCCTGAATGGACCGCGAGGGAGGGTGAGACTCGAATTCCAGGTTGTGACCTGTCGACACTACCTCCTGGATCCATCTGCCTAGAACCACAAGGTTCCAATGGTAGAAGTGTCGCAATAGTCCCCCCACCCGCACGGGTGAGGGCAGCCCCTCATTGCTGAGTGAGCTTATCAGCAGGCTTGGGCTTGGTGCCCCAGGACTGAGTGGGCCGGCCACGGCCCCTCCCCCGAGTCCAACCTGCGCCACTGGTAGCGGGAAAGGACGTACCTTTGCCCGCTCCGAACCTTTGAAAGGAAGGCCTACCGGAACTTGTCCCCCTGAAGGGACCACGAGGCCTTTTGCGTTGTGGCATCTTACCATCTTTTGCGACTGAATCAATTTTCTCCCCAAACAGACGCAACACCAAAAAGGGGAGAGCTGTGAGTACCTTTTTGGAAGCCGTGTCTGCTGACCACTGACGCAGCCATACTGACCTGCGAATAGCCACCAGCATAGCTGCCGCCTTGCTACTCAGCGCATCGTCCTGAGCGGCCAGGACATAAGCCACAAAAGATTCACACTGCTTAAGTGCAGTGAACTGTTTGCAAGCGGGATCAAGATCCTCATATAGCCCCTGAATTAGGGACTTAATTGCCAATAGAAGAAGGGCTGAAGCACATACCGGGCGCAATGCTGACCCGGAATAGATAAAACCATGTCGAGCGTATTGGTCAATCCTGCGATCTTCCCCATCTTTGGGGGTAGTGGTCTCAGCAGATTGTACCATAGCCGAGCTGGAGAGTCCTAGTACAGGGGTATCGACGTCCGGAGGGACAGACCACAGCCTCACCAATTCTGGTGGAAAAGGATAACGCTTTTCCCAACTGGAAGGAATTCCAGATAACCGTGTGGGATGTTCCCATTCCTTAAGAACCACCCTCTCAAAGTGGTGCTGTCTGGGAAAAACCAAACTCGGCTGAGGCTCTTTAAATAACTGACCCTTTGGCGGGGCGGCCGCCTCAGGTGTATCTAAACTCAAAATTTTTAACATTTGAGCCAGAATGGAGGGGGTGTCAAAAACAACCCCCTCTGACCAATCGCCGATCTCATCAGCCACATGCTGACCTGTCGGCTCATCTGACTCCGACAGGAGTTCATCCTCGTCAGGGGATCCATCGGACCATTCCACAGGTTCACAAAACTGGTCCTGTGGAGCCGAAGGTACCGGAGTCAGGTGCCTTCGTTTTGTAGCGGTTTTAAACGCTGCTTTAACGGGCATCATTTTCCGGGGGCAGGGCTGTGCTGCTGCCTCGGAATGCAAATCCCCACTTTTGACAGTGTCATGCGGGGTCCGGAATAGGGATGGAGAGGTAGGAGATGATGAAGGATGCGATGGCACCGCAGCCGAAGCAACGGACTGGCGCGCAATAGTCTGTTTTGCACAAGGGATGCAAATAAAGATATCATCAGCTGGGAGTGGAACCCCACAACCTACGCACCCCCCAAACGGAACAGCAGAACCGTTTCCGGAATCTACGGAAGCCTCCATATGGTGATTAATGGTATTCGCAATAATGGGACTTTTAAGGCATACGCCGACCCGGGATGCCCCCTTTATTTTAGTAATGTCCCGGAAGGGAGGATTTATATAAATTTTTTTTTTTTTTTTTTTAAGTTTAGGTCCCCTTTAATAGAAAATATATATATATATATATATATATATATATATATATATATATATATATATATATAGTCTATGTATATAAACATTCAAATCAATCCCAATAATTAGCCAGGCACATAGAGCCGGAGGGCTAGCATAAGCCGGGATCCCAGGATCTGCAAGGCAAGAAAACAACCATCAGATCCTTCACATGTGTATAACATATAAGTATGGCACCAAGTGCCCTTAAATGACGCCCCCTTGATAATAGTGATTTCTCACTGTATTATTAAACAATATCCCCCATTTAACGGCCCCAACGGGAGGGGCCGCTTACCTGTACAGCAATCAGCCGGTAAGCCTGCAGCCAGCAGCCATGAGCTGGCAGAAGACAAAGTGCGGCCGTGCGCCCACGTGCCTTCCTGTTTTGAAGGAAGCTGGGACGCTGGGCCCGCCCCCCCCCCTACGCCGATCAGCTGGAACGCTTTACAGCTGATCACAGCACGCGCGTCCAGGCGGCGGAGGGGGAGGGTAAAAACCGCATGTGCTGACAAAGCTCAATGAATGCCAGGCGAGAAGAGGGGAGAGGGGGGAGGGGTAGGGGGCCACAAAGCAACCAACTGCCAGAGAAGTGGCCAGCCCATACCCAGTGCAAGCTGCCCTAAAGCAGACCCAAAATATACACGCTACAGTGAATGTATAAACATGACATATATGTTAACATGCAGTGATACAGTGAAACACACATACTAAAGCACACCCTCACCACCCCCCCCTCCCCCCATAGTGAAGGGAGAATGGACCGAACGGGAGAGAAAGGGGCTACGGGGACCCTCGGGACAGGGGCATCCCATTTCCGGATCACCATGCCGGTTCGCCGCATTGCCCCACGCATGAGGCCGAGCGGTAGGAGATAAGCTCCTAGGCACTTAAAGTGCCATCTACCATTTGCCCGGTGAGCAGCCAAGGCTGGGAGGCTTCCTATTTCACCATAAAGGTATACAAACTCAAACCGGGCAGAAATAGACCAAAAGGGGGGTGGCGGGGTAAGAATACCCCGGCCTACCTGTAAGCAGGAGACTTCCAACTTCTGACTTGTCAGCAAGCAGAGAGAAAAAATACTGGTGATTGAAGGGAGGTACCAGGTATATATGGGCCGGAAGGGGTCTCGTTACAAGACTTCCTCTCTGCACTACGTCACCTGCGGTGGATTAACCCATGAAGATATTTAAGAAGTGAAGCGGGGTGTGTGGCACACCAAGAATAAACTAATGGGCCACAGGCCACTCACCAACCGACACGCACGCATGCCTGGCAGGAAAGGAAAAGGCGCGTAGGCAGAGGAAGAGGGAGGGCAGGCCGGCGCGGTTCGCGCGTCGCTCCCGGCCAGAAGCCTGGACCTGAACCACGGCGCCCGCAGCACGGGGGTGGGCCGTAGGCGTTCGCGCGAGGGCCCGGCCCCTTACCCTGAGGGGAAGAAGCTCCCCCTGGGCACCTTAGAACAGCCGCCATGACAAACACCGGAGGCCGGCGCCGTGGGACCGCCGGCGCCGGTCTGAGTACCGCACATGCACATGTAAAGTTAAGCACCACACACACACAATATCAATAAAGTATGAATCTATAAGGGATCAGGCCCCCCCCCCCAAAGGGTATCCAGGAGAGGGGGAATCCATGCTAGGGTGGGAGGCCAAGGGAAAGGGCATCACCAACCCGGTTAGCCGCCTACCCCTTGTTATGGGGTCTCACGGCGGAGCGGAGCTCCTGAGCACCTAGGGTACCATCTACCATTGCCCGGACCAGCAGCCTAGGCTGGGAGGCAGTAAAATCAATAAAGAATCCGGGCAGGAATAGATCAAATAGAGGGCCGGGAGTCATCCCGGCTACCTGCAAGGAGGAGACATCCATCTTCTGACTTGCTCACCGTCTGCAGAGATGAAAGACTGGGGAATGAGTGGGAGGTCCCAGGTATTTATGGACCGGGAGGGTCTAACTTTTTTTAGTGACATCTCTGCAAGATCGCCATCTACAGGTCAGTATACCCACATGTAATGAATGTCTTGAAGCGGGGTGTGTGACATACTTAGAATACTGCTGATCATCAGAGCCATCAGATTCTGCAAACAATTCCCCTTCTTCCAGTGGGGAATAATCGGACCAGTCAAAAGAATCATATTCCTCAAAATCTGAGCCCGACGCAGCCGGTGGCAAATGCCTTCTCTTAGCCGGGGCCTTTCTGGCCGCAGAGCTAACAAACCATTTCTCAATGTTGGCCAACCTAGCACAGACATCAGATTGCGACTCCCCGCCAATGACAGTGTCACTTGGGGTACGATCAGGCGTGGGGGAGTAGGTGATGAGGCCTGCGACACTGACCCAGACGCCTGGGACCCCGACTGCCGCGTAATGGCCTGCTTTGCACATGGAATGCAAACCAGCTCATTATCCCCTGCAAGGGATGCCCCACACTCCACACACTGCCGGGATTGCCATGAGGGGAGCCCAAGCCCGGTATCCTGGGAAGCCTCCATGTGGTGATTTTTTGTGGTAGTCGCAATGAGCAGTGGGAATTAGGCCAGTAAACTACCCGGGATGCCCCTTAAAGTCCGTTAGTGGGAGGATTTGAAAATGCCCAAAATTTAGATTGAGGGAACTAAGGACCAGGAGAACACCCTTTTTAACTATAAGAAAGGAGATCTACCTAAAAGACATAATTGGAAAGGTGCCATAAGCAGGGATTCATGCAGGCAGCATAAGACATTCACATAAAATCAGCCTTGTCATTTTATCAAAAACAAAATCTATATATATATATATATATATATATATAAATATATATATATATATATATATAAATATATATATATATAAATATATATATATATAAATATATATATATATATAAATATATATATATATAAATATATATATATATATAAATATATATATATATATAAATATATATATATATATAAATATATATATATATATATATATATATATATATATATATATATATATATATATATATATATATATATATATATATATATATATATATATATATATATATATATATATACAGGCAAAAGTAACAATAGTAACACAGAATGCTCGAAAGAGAGGAAATAGAAAATACAATTCTGTGAAATACTCACCTGTAGAATTGGTATTATACGCATACAGTACGTCCTGCTCCATATATAATAATTACACGTGGGTAATCCTCCGCCAGATGGCGCTGTGCACTGCAGACATGCAAAAAACAGGCTCCTCCCGGCCCTTCATATACCGAAGGACCTCCCACAAATCCCCAGCATTGAAAAGCAGTGAGAAAAAGAAGCCGGGAGAAACCAACCACCAAAACTGGAAATAATAACAATGATAACAATCACCATACAGGGGATCCAAAATAATGTAAAACCAGGGTGGGGTGGAGCAGGACGTACTGTATGCGTATAATACCAATTCTACAGGTGAGTATTTCACAGAATTGTATTATTCTAAGCATACAGTACGTCCTGCTCCATATATAATAATTACACGTGGGACATCCAATAGCAGTGTCCATAAATTAGGGTGGGATCCCCAACAAAAAAGGCAACAGCAGGCAGTTAAAAGCACTGTCACTTGCAACCTTGTTACCAAGAGCGACATGAGCAAGAGCTCTAACGTCAACCTCATAAAAACCTTTGAAAAGGTATGAACGGAAAACAAGTAGCGGTCTATCAAACTTGTGCAACAGAAAGCCTGGTGCTGAAAGCCCAAAGATACCAAAGCACAAGTAGAATCAGGAATAAAGTGAGAAGAAGATTCTTCCCCTTAAAAGAATAGGCCTGAGTAACGGCCTGACCAGCCCAAATGCCAACAGTAGCCTTGGAAAAACTTAGAGCTTTCCCCATCGGGGAATTGAACCCTGGTCTCCTGCGTGACAGGCAGGAATACGGACCAGTATACTAACAAGGATCAGCTAGAAGCCGAAACCTTTCCTAGGACCAGAACGGACAATCCATTCAAGGAAAGACCAGGCCAAAGGGCGCATAACCCCCGGAAGCAGACCAGATCAGGCGCATACGGATGGAGGCGCTCGCAAACCCCAAGGGGCATCAGTCCCCCTAAGGGACAAGAGACAATCCAGGAAAAAACTTCCAACACCTGTTGAGGGAATGTAGACCCCCTTTCCTCAGCGTTACTAGGAATAAGGCCCAGAAGAAAGACAAATGTCTTGAATACCTGAGCGCAAGACACCGCCTCAGGCATAAGGTCCGGCGTAAAGCGGAACACCACCACAACATGGTGGATATATCAAAGGACGAGGGCTAGCTAAAGAGAGCCGCCCGCTCAGGCACACGTCTGTCTGAAGCAACAGCCCCCAGAAGGACAACATGAGAGTAAGAACAATCAGACAGTATCCGGAATAGGTCCAAGGCAAACAGAATAAAATTCAATCCCAACAGGGACCATAGAATTACGTGGGGGATGCACATGAGCAATCCCCGAAGAATGCTCGCCCGAGGAAAAGGAGAGCAAAAGACTTCTACAGGAAGGCGGACAGGGCAGAACCTGAATCTTCAGAGTACCGCGTTGGAGAGCCCACTCCAACCCATGCTGTAATAACTCTAGGACCCTGGGAACAGAGAGCGCCCGACAGGGGAGAGACCTAGACTCACACCAATCAATATGGGAACGCCATACCCTAAAATAGACGTAGAAAGAAGAAGAAGCTAGCTCCTAGACTTCCAATAGTCACAGTCACCCAGAAGATACGCCCGACTCCATCAAGGTGGATGAATCAGCCGTCAGACCATCTTGGCCTAGAGCCTGTAGATTGGGGTGAAATAACAAGGGGGCCTGAGTGAGCAGATCAGCACTCCTGACAGAATGTACTGGTCCGCTGTCCACAGTGCCACGTCTGCACACCACACTCCACTGGGCCACCCAGGGGTCACCAGTATCACTGGTCCCCCCTTCCAGAGCAAACTTAGTTCAGAACCCCGCCTAGCAGGGTGAATGAAGATAAGGCATACAGAACATAATGTCCAGCCATAACGTAACTAAGCCTCCTGACCACAGTCAGAATAATCTGGGACAGGGAACAAGGGCCAAGAACCTATGAAAGTGACGGGGCCCCAACAGATCCATACTAGATGGATCCCATAGTGACACAAGGATCAACACATCCTGTCGCAGAAGGACCTCCACCGGAGTGAATACCACTGATATGCGGGGAACGCTGTCCTCCACCCAGGTCAGGATCAGATACTTTCCCACACAGAGAAACAATACAGGCCACTGTCATCAGACAGACCAAGAGCCCCCAAATAGACCAGTCCTGAAAAAAGGAGTAGTCCAGCGAGATGTGTGTGGACCCCCTAAGGGCCCCACCTCCCCCGGAACCACAGGGGATTTTAGAAACCCCCCCCCCCCCCCGTCAATTCTGATAAATTTGGTATCAATGAAGATCATTTACAGGAAGATGCAAGAAAGGGGGTGCCCCCTGACTGGTTCCTTGAGTTCAACCGTCTCAAGAGGAACCACCGTGCCAAGGGGGAAAGTACACAGACCCAGCTCCAGGGGTGCTGGAACCCTGTCCAGTATTAACAATATAAGCTGTAGAAGAGCCCAAGGGCATCGAGTATAAGGGACATCCTCTGAGCAGCCAACTGCAATCCTGCCTGATGAAGGTACGGGGACAGCAATGAGGGACAGAGCCCATGTATCCAGAATGTCTACTTATTGCCAAGAAAAAAGGTTCTCACCTGAACCGAATCCAAATGCAACCCTAGGAATGGATATACCAAATAAGGGGACAATGAGGAATTGAGGTGACTGAGCACCCATCCAAATGACTCCCAAAGAACACCACTAGCCGAGTAATCAGCGCGGCCTGACGTAGGGATTGTAAGTAAGAAGGACGACCAGATAGATCCTTGTGCGGACGCCCCCTGGTCTCATCAGAGACATCACCCCCATCAGTGCCTTAGCAAGCACAGGGAGCAGAAGAGGGGCCCAATAACAAGGCCGCAATCAGCAGTGTTGGCCCTCCAACACTAACCTGTAGGAGCCTCAGTGTCACGAAGACACAGGGGTGCTAAAATAAGCAACTTAGAATTCCACAGACGGCAAGAGGCCCACTGGGCGCAGGGCGCTGGCAGCCCAACTCAGAGATACCATGCAGAACTGCCTGTGAATATCAATTGCCGAACCCAAGGGAGGTCATAATGGGCCAGACTGCCTCATCCTTAAGGGGAATGTGGAAAAAAACTGGTGTAGAGGCCCCAGCCTCTGTCTGTTAAGGGCATCCTGCAATGACCCCAGACCTAGCAAGCCAAGCAAGGCCTGCACCAACACCTGAAGAAAGACAGGGACCAGAAGCACCCTGACAATCTCGGGAAAAGGACCGCCCAGCAAACTCTATCCTTCATCCGGAGGAAACTACCTCCTGAAACCCCCAGAACGAGGCATGACGCCTCCTGATAGGAGCAAGGTGCTGCGGCCATCCCCTCACCCAGGCGGGCGAGGGCGTCCCATCATGCTTGGGGGGTTTTGGAGAAGGATTTTGACTTAGCCCGGCCGGAGGGCCCAGGACGTTGCCTGCCGCTCCTGGGGCAGGAGTCTGCATAAGCCCCCAGAAAGGGCACCCCAGGTTCTTGTTTAACACTATCGTATGGAGGGGGAGGGGTATCCCTGCTCCGAGGGGGCGGAGACGGCCGCCTGCGATGGGGTGAATTGCCCTTTTTTCCAAAGAGGTCCAGACGGCCCCAAACAGGCGTTGCCCTCTAAAGGGAAGCAACATCGTCAGCACCCCTCTGTCGCAGCCAGAGCAAGCGACGTATAGCCACCACTAGGGCAGAAGTCCTCGCACACATTGTGATGGTGTCATCCAGAGCTAAAAGGATAAATTTAACAACAATATCACAACTGGAGTGCATTAAACACCTCCCAGGGTAGATCCTCGGGGTGATGCTCAAGCATCTTTCTTATGAGGGTTCTAGCGGCCACTGCAGTGATGGCCGCGGCACAGACTGGGCGCAGCGCCGTTCCTGCACAAGCAAAGGCATGTGAAGCCAGCCTATCGATGCGCCGGTCCTCGACATTCCGAAGGGTGCTATAAGCCGGGGCAGTAATGAAGGGGGGGTTAGGAACCCCAATGATCGGTGCGTCCACCACGGGGGGCGATGACCAACAATTAACCACCTCGGGGGGAAAAGGATATTTCCAATCCCAGTCCCCTGGGATCCCTGGAAGCTTAGTGGGGCATTCCCATTCCTTGAGTACAAGAGCATGGAAGTGAGCCTGGTCGAGAAATTCCAAGCGCGCAGCCGCCGTATGGAAACACTCCCCTCTCGGCTTGGGAACCGCGCCAGGGAGCGAGATAGACAGGGCCTTAAAAATCTTAAGCAACAGACCATCGATGTCAAACTGGCCCCAGTCATCCTGGCCCGAATCGTCATGACTCCTCGGCCTCTCCTCAGAGGAACCTGGGTCAGAGAACAGTTCTCCATCGTCAGACAGAGTACCATCACGCGGAGAAGTAAACTCCTCCGATTCAATAGCAAAGGCAGAAGCCAGGGGCGTCAAGGGCCGCTTCCTGCCAGGGCCCAAGTGTTCGGACCACCCCGCAACAATCTGGTCAGCCGTAGGCTGTCTAGAAGACACATCAGGCTGTAACTCCCCACTTGTATGCGACTCAGCAGGAGTGAGATCTAGGCAAGCGGAAAGGGGAGTATCGGAGCGTGGTGCAGCCACAGGCGCCGCATGCAGGGCCAGTGCTTGCTCGGCACATGGTGCGCAGACCCGTGCTCTGCCAGCAACGGCATGGGGGAGTCCATACGCTACACACAGCCGGTCTTGCCCCCGAGGGACCCCGGTCACATAATCCTGAGATGCCTCCATATGGTGATTATATACGCACAGTATGCCCGTAGGGATTTACGCAATAGGCAACCCTGGATGGCCCAAAGACCC
The DNA here is from genome assembly GCA_027917425.1 of Gastrophryne carolinensis. Lineage (NCBI taxonomy): Eukaryota > Metazoa > Chordata > Amphibia > Anura > Microhylidae > Gastrophryne > Gastrophryne carolinensis. The sequence continues at coordinate 202,578,495 of CM051237.1, forward strand.
GCTGATTAATGTGGGAGAATTGTAAGTAGGCCCGCTAAAAATATATATATATATCTATATATGAGGCCGGGAGAAGCCACCGGAGACTTGGGGTCTGAAAGACATAAAGGGAGAAGAGGTGTCAGGGCGCAGCTGGAAAAAACATATAATAAAGAGTCACCCGCGAGGGCACTTACAGACCAAAGGAGGAGGGGGACCGCCACCACGCGTGCGAAGATCGTCAAAATGGCGCCCAGCGAACCTCGAAGGGCGGGCTCAATGCTCGGCCGTGACGCGGAGCGCGCCAAGTCAAGTCCCCGCCCACCCCGAAGAGCGCAAAGCTCTTAGGTAGAAGTCAAAAAAGCAAGGATAAAATCACATAAGCATTTTGTAAAGGAAGACGCCGTAGCATCTAGACGACGCTGCCGCCCGGGCAGCAATCTATGCAATAAAGGAAGGACACCCATACGGCGGCAGCCAAAACAGAACAAGGAGCAAGCAGCGCGGCTCTGACACCCAGATGTTAATAAAGGGCAATAATAAGGCCATAAGCGTGACATTACATTACACTGGGACCGCCACACACATACCCCCCCCTTTCTTTTGCCCCTAACTACTGGGGGAAATGAGGGAGGGTGGCGACCCTATAAACAGGGTCCACCGCTACTCAGGGCACGGGGCAATAATGCGGGAGGGGCATCCACTAGAGGCTCACCATCAGCCTAACCGCCTACCCTATGGTGGGGGACTGCGGTGGAGCATAGCTCCATAAGCACACGAGGTGCTGCCTACCTTCACCCGACCAGCACAGCCCAGGCTGGGAGGCATATCACAAAGAGGATGGGTGGAAATAGTCCCACAGGGCCGCGGGCTGTAATAGCCTCGCTCACCTGCGAGAGAGTGATACTTCATGTCTTCGCAGTCAGCACTGCAGAGAAATCTGGGGATTTGTGGGAGGTCCTTCGGTATATGAAGGGCCAGGAGGAGCCTGTTTTTTGCATGCCTGCAGTGCACAGCGCCATCTGGCGGAGGATTACCCACGTGTAATTATTATATATGGAGCAGGACGTACTGTATGCTTAGAATAAAGGGGGCCCCGCAGGGCACTCACGCTTATGCGACCCAAAATGGCGACCGAAGACAGCAGCAGCCTCACAGAAGCAGCCAGAAAGGAAGAGGAGCGGGGCGGGCCAGCACGGATCGCGCGCCGCGCATGGCCCCGCCCCTCCTACACAGCAGAGGAACCGCGGCCCCCAGCAATAGGCTGGGAACCACAAGGGCGCCAAGGGAGGGGCGCAGGCCGCGGCAGCGCGCCGAGCGCGGCCCCGCCCCCTCCCCTCAGAGAGAGAAAGAGAAACAATGGCCGGCCTCCCGGAGTGGTGGAGGCGCCGGCCATGGCACCAGGCCGCCTGAGACAAGGCGGCCTGTCCTGAGAGTAAAAGTAAAAGCACACTCATACAAGAAACGATCAATATACAGCGATGGGACGGACGGAGGGACACGGATGGGGAAGGGACCCCCAGCCACCTAAAGCGGCGCAGGGGAGTACAGACAGGGCATCCCAAACCAGGATCCCGAACCTGGTATCCGCCTACCCCTATGATGGGGTCTCACGGAGGAGCATAGCTCCTGGCTATAACACCCCTAGGGTGTCACCTACCCTCGTCCGGACCTACAGCCTAGGCTGGGAGGCATAAGTATTACAAGAAAACCGAGTCCGGGCAGAAATAGGGCAGTAAATCAGCCAGGTGTAAACCCGGCTCACCTGTAAGGAAGGAGATAGCCATCTTCTGACTTGCTCGCCGTCTGCAGAGACGATTACTGGGTAATGTGTGGGAGGTCCCAGGTATTTATGGACTGGGAGGGGCTCCTTTTTTTCTAGTCATCCCTGCAGAAGTTCGCCCTCTACTGGTTTAACTCGAATGTTATTAATCTTGTAAGCGGGGTGTGTGACATACTTGGAATATATAATTTACTGCCTTAAGCACAATGCTTAAGCACAAAAAGCATTAATGCATCCAACACTTCCTACTTATTAATTCCGGACTTAACCTTATAAATCAATAGTTCAGACAATCTCTTATAAAACAATCTGCTGCCAGTAGTGTTCTGAGCAAAAAAGAAGCCGTATCCCAGGCTCTTTTATGGAGGATATCTGCTCTTTTATCCATTGGATCCCTTAGTGAACCCATATCATCAAAGGATAGATCTGATCTCTTAGAAACTTGCGCCAAAGGAGCAACCACCCTAGGACATTTTACCCATTGTTCAATATCAGATTCCTCAAGGGGGAACCTTTTCTTCAAAGGGAAGTAAAACCAGGCTTCCGGTGCTCTCCATTCCCTAGGCAAAATATCCTTTAGAGATTGGTGTATAGGGAAGCACGGCTCCTTCTTCTCAGTTAAACCTCTATACAGAGAATCGTAAAGTGAAAGGGGTCTATTCTCCCATTTAAAACTGAGGGAGGCCCAAATACCCCTGACAAGGTCAGGAACGTCCTCAAGACAGAAATGAAATCTTCCTGGCTGTTCCATGTGAGGCCTCAGATATGCTGTCTCTGGCTGCAGAATAGACGGACTCATCCAAAGACATTCCCTGCTCCTCCCCCCCCCCCCCCCGAAAGAACACTACTGGGTTCCTTCGGATCCGGGGTGGAGGGTAACTGCGAACCAGCATCCGACCTACCATAAGGGGCCTGAAACAACTGTGTCCTAAAATACTCCAGTTAGTCCGTCATTCTGGAATCAAAAGTTTCAAAAAATCTTTTGAGTACATCCTGCACACTGCCTCCTGCCGCTTCATCTAAACATGTTTTACATAAAAGTTTAAAGGATTCCTCGGGGAGAGCAGCCTGGCAATTAGAGCAGGACCTAGGGTGACCCATTCTACTTCCCCTGAGCTCCTTCTGCTCCCTGGATTCTTTATGATTCCTAGAATCTCTGGAGTCTTTTTTAGGGTCCTTAGTGGCAGTAGCCTCCTTTCCCTTGGGCTCTTTAGCCCCATCTGACGAACCTTCCCGGCCTCCGCAAACACACCGGGGGTGCCGCTGGTAGCAATTCTGCCAGTCCGGAAAACGTGTTTGACGCCTGCTTAACAGCAGCAACCACGAGGCTTTCCTCAGTCCCTGCTGGACAGAAATCAGCCATGGCTCCACTTGCACTCCAGCTGATCAGAAGATCTGCTGGAACTAGCTGCAGCAGCTAGTTCCAGCGGACCCCCAACCTGAAGCAGAGAAGGGAACAGGTAAGTCCTCCTAAGCTACCTACTTACCTTTTACCTCTACCCCACGTGTGCCCCGGGGGAGGTCCTTACCATACCCCGCAATCCCACTACCCGGTAGAGGATTAGGTGGGATCCTAAATGCCCGATGGGGTCCCATCCTGGAGACTGCCTCCAGGACTAGCTCCAGGATGAGGAATTCCCTCTGGATCTGGTTCCAGGGGGGAAAATCTCCGGCTGCAACAGGCAAGGGGCCTCCCAGACCCCCGAACTGCCAGCTAGAGCACAGGAAGAGAGTCCGGGCCCGCCATTCTCCCTGGGAAAAAAAAACAAAAAATGGGATGAGTCCAGCCTGTTTCTAGAGGAAGGGGAGGGGTATTTAAACTTGACCAGTTGTGTTTCCTGTGTAGGTGGGAGGAGCTACTTGGCTGGGCCGTCCTGGAGGACGTTTTGGGAAATAAACCTTGCCAAACATTCCTCCAGTTCACTCAGGGCTCCGGCCACACCCCACTGATATGGCCCACCAATCGCCCCCCCTGGCCTGAATGGCTCTCAAACCCAGCTAACCTGTTGTTATAGCTCGTCAGTTATGCCCATCTAATCTTTTGGTTGACTATTTCAATAAGGGCATCTTGACCTTCAAACTAATTGTGGTCTAGATCTCTTCCCCGGGGGATAACAGTGCACATTTGGGAGAAGAGGTGAACAGCGCCAATCAATTAAATGTTAGCATCACCAATCCTATGCAGATATGCAAAAATATAGGACATTTTTAAGGGTTGACAAGCGTTCAAGCATCCCTTGTAAACTTATACCTATACAGCAGTGGCCTTGGGGTAGAGAGTGCAGAAAATGGGGCAGCACATCCACCACTTTACATGCAAATAATGGAGGAGTCAAAAGGATTGTAAAGCAAATTCATTACAAACAGGGAGCAAAGGCTTCCTAGGAGGGCGCAAATGCAAGACCCCCTGGAAAAAAGTCTTGACCAAAGGATGACGCGCAAAAGACTTTTGAAAAAAGACAGACAGGGCAGAAACCTGCCCCTTCAAAGTACTCAGCTGGAGACCAGAGTCCAGCCCCGATTGAAGAAAAGCCAAAATTCTGGAAACAGAAAAGACCCGACAGGGCAAAGATCTAGCCTCACACCAATCAATATAAGATCTCCAAGTCCTATAGTAGATGGTAGAAGAAGACCTCTTCCTGGCGCTAATAAGAGTCTGAATAACAGAATCCGAAAGACCTTCCTCCTTTAAGATGGAGGTTTCAGCAGCCAGGCCGTCAAAGCCAGCGTTGGTAAATTGGGGTAACGCAGTTGACCCTGCGTGAGAAGATCCGGCCGAGGAGGCAGATCGAACTGATCCACCGCCAGACGAACGATGTCTGCGAACCACACCCGCCTTGGCCACCTTGGAGCCACGAGAATGGCGGGAACCCCTTCCAGGGCCAGCTTTCGCAACACCTTGCTTAGCATAGGGATCGGAGGAAACAGATAAAGGAACCCCAGGTCCCCCCCAGCTCAGAGACATGGCATCCACCGCCAGAGCCAAAGGATCCTGAGAGAGCGACACGAATGTCGGAAGCTTGTAATTGTGACGAGAGGCAAACAGATCCACCTCCGGTGTCCCCCACCGGAGACAAAGAGACCGAAACACCTGGGGATGAAGCGACCATTCCCCCCGGCGGGAAGAGCACCTGCTCAGAAAGTCCGCCTCCGTGTTTTCCACTCCCGGAATGTACACTGCCGAGATGCAAGGGACATGGATCTCCGCCCTGGCTAGGATCAAAGACACCTCTCTGAGGGCACTCAGACTGCGAGTCCCTCCCTGGTGATTGCTGTAAGCAACCGCCGTCCGATTGTCTGACCGAACCTGAACCGGCAGGCCTTGTAAATGCTGTGTCAAGTGAGACAGAACTTGATGGCTCTCAGCTCCAGAACGTTGATGGGCAAGTAGGCCTCCTGAGGACCCCACCGCCCCCGGAACTGAAGATCCTTCCAGAAACCTCCCCATTCCGACAAACTGGCGTCCGTGGTGACAGTTTCCCAAAGAGGCGTCAGAAAAGACCTGCCCCTCAAGAGATTGTCCGGGACCATCCACCACTGAAGAGACTGCCGAACCCGGGAGGACATCTGGAAGGGCCGATCCAACGACCTCTGTCGCCGGTCCCAAGACGCCAACAGATGAAGCTGAAGCGTCCTCGTGTGAAACTGAGCAAAGGGAACTGCCTCGAAAGAAGCTACCATCAACCCCACCAATCTCATCCCTAGCCGGATGGACGGACAAGGATTGGAAAGAAGAAGCTGCGCCAATTCCTGAATCAAGAGAACCTTGGGCTGAGGCAGAAACACTCTGTGTTGACAAGAATCCAAGGACATTCCCAGGAAGGACACCACCCTGGCTGGAGCGAGGGAGGACTTGGGGTAGTTCATCACCCAGCCGAAACTCTCCACAGTGGATACCACCATCCTGGTGTCCGTCTCCGATTGACTGCAGGTAGGAGCCAAGATGAGAAGGTTGTCCAGATAAGGCACGATGCGAATCCCCTGAGCTCTGAGAAGGGCCATCACGCCCGCCAACACCTTGGTGAACACTCTTGGAGCCGAGGTAAGGCCGAACGGAAGAGCCACAAATTGATAATGCCGATCCTCCACCACGAAGCAAAGAATCCTTTGATGAGCCGGAAAGATAGGAACAGGAAGGTAAGCATCCTTGATGTCTATGGACGTCATGAAGTCCCCCTGCCGAAGAGAATTGATGGCAGAGCGCAGAGTTTCCATGCGAAACTTCCGGGGACAGATAAACCTGTTGAGGAACTTCAGATCCAGGATGGGACGAACCGACCTGTCCTTCTTGGGCACTGTGAATAGATTGGAATAATACCAGAGGCCCACCTCCGAGGGAGGAACCGGACAGATGACTGCCATTTCCAGAAGATTCCTCACCGCCGCCAGGAGCCCCTGCGCGGCCAAAGGATCCGAGGGCACGCGAGACCTGAAAAATCTTGGAGGAGGTCGGGACACGAACTCCAGCTTGTAACCGGCCGACACCACCTCACGGATCCACCTGTCCGAGACCGTCAGGTCCCATACCAGGGAGAAGTGTCGCAACCGTCCCCCCACCCGCAAGGGTGAGGGCGCCCCCTCATTGCTGAGCGGGCTTGGCAGCTGGTTTGGGTTTGGCGCCCCAGGAGTGACCGGGACGGCCACGGCCTCTACCGCTGTTCCAGCTTGCACGCCTGGAGGCCGAAAAGACTGCACCTCTGCCAGCTCTGGCTCCCCGAAAGCAGGGGTTAAAAGAAGCCGACCCCCGAAAGGAACGACGTAGTTTCTTGCACTGAGGTAACTTACCTCCCTTGGCAACCGAATCCAATTTCTCACCAAACAAGCGCAAACCCAAAAAGGGAAGAGCCGTAAGCGACTTTTTAGAATTAAAGTCAGCAGTCCATTGCCACAACCACACCGACCGTCGGATAGCCACCAACAAAGCCGTGGTCCTACTACACATCACCATGGCGTCATCCTGAGCGGCAAGGACAAACGAAACAAAGGACTCACAACGCTTGAGAGCAACAAACTCTTCACAAGTAGGATCAAGGCCCGCAAATAAACCCCTGACAATGGACCTAACTGCCAACAACAAAAGTGCCGAAGCACAAACAGGCCTCAAAGCCGAACCCGCACTGACAAAACCGTGGCGAGCCAGCTGGTCAATCCGGCGATCCTCACCATCCTTAAGAGTAGTAGTGTCAGGAGAATGGAACACGGCCGTGTTAGACAGCCCCAAAACCAGGGCATCAACCTCGGGAGGAAAAGACCAACGCTTCCCCAAGTCCGCCGGAAAAGGATACTTCTTATCCCAACTCGGCGGAACACCAAGACGTGTAGGCTGCTCCCATTCTTTAAGGACGACATTCTCAAAATGTCGTTGACTGGGAAACTCCAAACACGGCTTGGCCACATCAAACAACTCACCCTTAGGTGGGGGAGCCGCCTCAGGAGGGTCTAAAGCTAAAACTTCAAACATTTGAGCCAATATCAAAGAGGTGTCAAAGACCACCCCCGCAGCCTGGTCATCCTCAGCACCAAACAACTGCTGGACATCAGGATCGTCCGATTCCTCAAGGATCTCCCCCTCTTCAGCCGGGGGGCAATCAGACCAGTCCAATGCCTCAAAAACATCAACATCTGGGTCCGGCGGAGTAGGGGAAAGGTGCTTCCGCTTAGCCGGAGCCTTCTGAGCAACCACAGCAGAAAACATTTTCTCAAGGCTGGCCAAGCAGGCGCACACCTCGGATTGCGAATCCCCACCCATGACAACGTCACACGGGGTCCAGAACAGGCGGGGAGGAGTAGGAGATGACACGGGCGGCGAGGAGCCAGAAAACGAAGTACCAGACTGGCGCTCAATGTTCCGCTGCGCACATGGAATGCATATAATGACATCATCCCCCGGGAGCGGAGCCCCACAACCCCCACACAGCCTGGATTGCCCCGAAGGGTCGTTTCCGGTATCCTTGGAAGCCTCCATATGGTGAAATTGTGGTATTCGCAATTACCCAGGGATTTATGCCGTATGCGACCCGGGATGCCCCTTTAATGTCCCGGTAGTGGGAGGATTTGCAATATATAATATATAATCTTTGGAATGGACAAGACCCCACTAGCCAGGTATCTAAGACCGGGAGACCCCTTCAGCACGGGATCCCAGGATCTGCAATGGAAAGGACAACAGTCACTTAAGAAAATGAAATGTCAAGTATGCAGCAGCACAAAACATAAAAATGCAAACACATGTACATCAAGAGCCCCTGGATTATAAGCACACATACACTCACATTCACAGAGAGGAAACTGCCAGATGCGCCCTCTATACAGCGCAACACAACATTAAAAGGCAGGGAGAGAGATTGGAGCTCAGGACACTCTGTCCCACAGACCAGCATGTACCCATAAAGGCTGCATGAACACAGTCAAGAAGTAGTTATTTGCATAGAAACGCATAGAAAACAAACCATGATGCATACAGCCCTGACATAAAGATACTAGTAATAAAAACCAGTGACTCACAAAATGGCGGCGCCGAGCGCAAGAGCCACGGAGCAGCAACCAGCACCAGTACAGGAACGAGGAGGAAGGAGAAGAAGGGCGGGCCGTCCTCAGCGCGAAGCGCCCCGGCCCCGCCCCCTTCCAAGGAAGAACACAGCGCGGGCTGCGCGAGGCGCGGCCCCGCCCCATCTCCTGAAGTAGCCGCCACAAACGATAGAAGCGGGCGCCTGCCGCACATGGCGCCCTGCCCCGCAGCCAGACCCCCAACCAGGAGTCCGCAAACCCAGGCACAACAAGGGAACAGGTGGGACGGCGGAACGGCAACACACACACGCCGACCGGCCCCGCCCCCCACCAATAGCGGAGACGACCACCCAGGCACGGCGCAATGCACCCACCGCCGACAGCCTGAGGTGGAGAAGCTCACAAGTAAAATCAACAGCTACACACGTACAAGCACTCATACAAGGCCCCCCCCCCTTACCTAGCGCAGGGAGACGGGACCAAGCGGGGAAGGGAGGCATCACCGTAAGGTGAATCGGGACGGGGCATCCCAATCCGGATCACCAGGCCAGATAACCGCGCTGCCCCATGGTATGGGGTCTGGTGGAGGAGCTAATCTCCTAGGCACCTTGGGGTGCCGTCTACCCTTGCCCGGCCAGCAGCCTAGGCTGGGAGGCTTCACAATTAGGGCAAACAAAACATAGCCGAACAAAAATAGACCAGAAGGGGGGCCGGGGTGTAACCTGCAAGCAGGAGACTTCATTCTTCTGACTTGTCGCCATCTTGCAGAGAAGAACACTGGGAGATAAGTGGGAGGTCCCAGGTATGTATAGACCGGGAGGGGCTCATTTTTCAAGACTTCTCTGCAACATCACCACCTGCAGGTGGGATAACCCAAGTGTAATTATTAAAGTTGAAGCGGGTGTGTGACATCCTTAGAATATATGGATTTTCAGTTCAGGTACTCACGGCATCTGGAACACACGCATAGTTTTTATGAGCCTGTCCTATACCTTTGATCACTCCATTACATAAGCAGTAAGCTAGCCCAATGTATCCATTGTGGTATCTGTCCCAAATGTGGGACCACACTTACCTTAGCAGCCTTCACAGTTGTGCAACTAAGACCAGATTTATAACTAGATTTTGGAGACAGATTATAGACTTGTTGTTGCTGGGACTATTTTTGTGTGCTGTATATTTGCTCTACCCACAAGCACCATCCAGGTAATTTATGAATTTGGCAACTGCCATCATTTTTATATTGAAATAAAAAGTTGTAATAATTAGTAAATATACAAGCATATGGTTTTGAAAACAAGCCTGAGAAATATTATTAAATTAATTTCCAGCTCAAGTACATCAGTTAAGGAGCAAGCGGATAACTATGGCTTTACCTACTCAGCTTGTCACCCTGCCCAAAAGTATAAGCCTTTGTGAAGATATTTACAGTGAGAAAGTGCAGCACAGGTTTGAAGTTCTCAGGTAGAGGGTGTGTGGTTATGCTGCGGTTTAGGATAAAGGATAGTTTGTCCAGTAAAGTTCATTTTGGCATATGTCCCAACCCTTTCCACATAGTAGACTTTGTATAAACAATAGCTGTTTGCACACACTATCATTTTATCCTGAATAAATACCAAATTTAACAATTAGCGATTATAACTGTTTAAAAAAACGTCACGTCAAATTTGATATGACATAGCCTACCAATTGACCAGATAGATCACAGGTCTCTTCCAGTGGTAGGTGTATTGCTGACTGAATGAATGTTTAGTGATTTAGTGATACTTCTTTTTGTAAAAAGAAATTGATTATATTGGCCATGTGTGATTAAAGTCTCTGCACATGCATAAAATCAAAAAGTCTTTACTACTTTTTTTCTCTCACAGCTCCTCCATGCAGCACCGCAGTCTTCATGCTTACCCAACAAGCAATTCCATTGTCAGGCATAAAGCAGCTGCAAGTCTGCCAGTGCTGGAAGAGCGTACCGGACAGAGGACCTGCACGATGGTGTTGCAGGGGACAAAAAATTAAGTTTTTTTTGTTTTTGCCTGGGATAATCTTGGGTTTAGGTTAATAAACAAAATGTAAAAAAAGATTAAAAAGTAACAAGCTGTATCTAATTTGAATATTATTTATTTAACTATTTCACAAGGCCTGCAGACTTTTTTTTATATATAATACTAGTGGTATATTAAATATCTTCTTAATGCTTGTTAATGTTGTATGCCATAAAAAAGCAGAAATTGTATACCTTTATTTCATTTGCTTTTATCTATAAAAATGGATAGTTGGTTCCCTAATGATGGCACTCAAATAATTTTAGGAAAATATACTGAGAAGTAACACAATGTTTTACTACTTTTGTTAAAATAGTCTTGCACCTCAAATCAGGAGTCGGATGGAAAAGAAACCTCCCCCTCCTCAGAATGTATTATGGCATACAGCAGAAGCAAAAATCCCATTTAGACCTCCTTAACACATTAACCCTTTAAGTGGCAGCCTACCTAGATTTTTTGTCACACTCTGTTGCCAGACTACTTTTCACGTTTTTGCGCTACACATGTTCAACCTTGATTTTTTAAGGGATTTCCAGGGATTTTCCAGAAAAATTATATATTGTTTTTTTCAGCAGAGTCTGGGCTTCAACGTGAAATGTCTTGTTTGGCCTTTTTTTTAGTGTATTCTCAATACTTTTTGGTGAAATATGTGCAAAAAAATAAAAAAATCTATTTTTTACAATTTGTAGTGTTTTTTTGTAATAAAAAAATGTAAGTTTGTTAATAAAATATTATTGCGTGTGAAAGCCCTATTTCTCCCAGTTACAACGGTACCACATAAGTATTGGTATACACCCTTTCCTGCCCAGGAAACTCCCCCAAACTGAAACAGCAGTTTAGAAGATTTCAGATAGGATACAATTATGCAATATGATTGCATAGTTGTAAGGGGTTAATTTAAAAAAATAAAATGACATAGGGTCCCCCCTCCCGGGGGAAGGGGGGGGGGCTTATTTTTCTTGGGGAATTTTAAGGGTTAAAAACCCTTAAAATCCCCCAAAAAATGACGTAGGGTCCCCCTTACCCAGCATTACCGACCCGGACCAGCTATGGGGGCTTGTAGAACAGGGTGCAGGGGCCAGCATTGGTGGCCCCTGGCCCTGCAGGCTACTAGCCACATAGCCACTAAGCGGCCCGGGCCCTTCTGCCCCCCCCCCGGCCGTTGGGGAGGCAGGTAATGGGGGGCTGGGGGTTTTGGCAAGTCACCCGCTAGCCGCAGGTGATTGCCAGCCCCAGAGCCTTGTGAACTGGTATAAGGAGTCTCATGGACCCCTTACCAGTTCAAAAAGGTTTAAGTAAAAAAAAAGACAGACACAAAAGTCTTTATTTATTCATTTTTCACTTATACTTACCTCCCATCCAGTGTCCCGCGCCGCTGCAGATGACAGTTGTAGAGCCTCCCTGCCTCCCACCCTCCCTGCTCCGATCGCTACCGACAAGTGACAGATCTGAGCCCGGTGCCGGTATACGAGGAGCGGGATGACGTCATTCCGCTCCTCCGACAAGTGGGCAGGGCTAGGGGCGGGGCCAGCGCCGCCCGAAGAGGATGGTGAGGGCCTGTTTCTGGGTCCTCACTAGCAGCGTGGAAAGCCTGGGGGGTAATCGGAGCCCCCCCCAGGTGAAGAGAAGACCCAGGGAGAGCGATCACGCTGCGAGGTGAGTACTGACATTTACCATTTTTTTCTTGCAGATGTCGGCGGCGGAAGCGGGGGGGGCTCCTATTCCGGGCCCCCTCCTGAAGATTAGGGGCCCGGGGGCGGAAATCAAAGTGATGATGCTTGTAGAGAATCGCTGGCACTTTCCCACGAGGGGTCAGGTAAGTCTATGTTTTTTACTTTTTTTTTATGGGGCTCTAAAGTCAGCTACGTGAGTCTCACGCAGCTGGCACTTAACGGTTGGAGAGGCAGCTATGTGAGACTCACGTAGCTGGCACTAGAAGGGTTAATGTAGTCACAGTAGTGAGTAACATATTTACAGATGACACCATAAAGCTGCAGCCAAAGATTTGTGATGTTGTACTTACATCATCATCTTCGGCTTCTTCTTCATCACCAGACTCTGACAGTTCCTCACATTTTTCCTCTAATGAAACAAAAATCATCATATCATATTTGCACTGTTGTTTAGACAACTTAGGTGTATATGGCCTATGTATAAACTGACAAAAACTTGATTTACCGTATTTTTTGCCCTATAAGACGCACCTTTTCCCCCAAAAGTGGGGGAAAAATGTCTGTGCGCCTTATCGGGCGGATGTAAAATAAAAAAAAAAAAAAAACTCACCTGTTCCCGGCGCTCCCGCATTGTCTGCCACACTGCGAGAGGCCAGAGGAGCGGCGGGGGCTCTGTCCCGGTCCCGCAGCTGCGATCGCTGTCTTTTCAGGCAGCGATGACAGCAGCGGGGCCAGAGACAGAGCCCCTGCCGCTCCTCCATCTGCTGCCTCTTCCGGGCTCAGAGAACACGTGAGCACGAAGGTCCGGGCAGTGGGTGGGCATGGCCTGCACCGGTGCAGGCCACGCCCACCCACTGCCCGGACATTCGTGCTCGCATGTGCCCAGGAACAGCAGATGGAGGAGCGGCAGGGGCTCTGTCTCTGGCCCTGCCGCTGTCATCGCTGCCTGAAAAGACAGCGATCGCAGCGGTGGGGCCGGGACAGAGCCACCTCGTGAATGGTGCTGCGGCGCAGGCCATGCCCACCCCATTCACGGAGCCGGCCGCTCGGCGCAGCGGTGTCAGCGGACAGGTGAGTTTAACCTTTTTTTTTATATATACATGGCGCCTGCCTATAATAATGGGGGAGAGGGGTGGGAATGGGGGGAGAGGGGCCACACAGTCTATTCTAATGGGGGGAGAGGGGCCACACAGCCTATACTAATGCGGGGAGGGGGATGCCACACAGCCTATACCTATACTAATGGGGGGAGGGGGATGCCACACAGCCTATGGGAATGGGGAGAGAGGGATGCCACACAGCTTATACTAATGGGGGGAGGGGGGATGCCACACAGCCAATGGGAATGGGGGGAGAGGTGGATGCCACACAGCCTATGGGAATGGGGGGAGAGGGGGATGTCACACAGCCAATGGGTATATGGGGAATGGGAGGGGGGATGCCACACTGGGTATACAGGGAATGGGATGGGGGCATGCTACACTGTCTATGGAATGGGGGCATCCCACACGGCCTATGGGAATGGGATAGGGGAATGCCACACTGTCTGTAATGGTGCGTTTTTGGTTAAAAATATTTTTTTCTTATTTTCTTCCCCCAAATCCTAGGTGCGTCTTATGGGCATGTGCATCTTATGGGGCGAAAAATACGGTAAGTACTCACCATAAATCCTTCCTACAGTACTGTAAAGGGGGGGGGGGGTATACAAAATACAATTCTGTGATTACTCACCTGTAGAATTGTTATTATGAGTGTACATCACGTCCCGTTCCGAAAGATATCCTTACACATGGGTTATTCATCTTCAGATGTCACGTGACTGCAGAAAAATACCATTTTGTGAAATACTCACCTGTAAAATGGGTATTATAAGTATGTCACACACCCCGCTTCAAGATATCCATAACATGTGGGTAATACCGACCTGAAGGGGCGTTCCTGCAGAGATGATAGCAAAAAAGAAAGCCCCTCCCTGATCCATAAATACCTGGGACCTCCCACTCATCACCCAGTATATAGAAGCAGTAAGGTAAGGGACCAGGAAGAGGCAAATATAAGTCATAACAACGCAAAGTTCACAAAATAAAGGATCCAGAATACAAGAAGGGCGGGTGAAGCGGGGTGTGTGACATACTTATAATACCCATTTTACAGGTGAGTATTTCACAAAATGGTATTATTCTAAGTATGTCACACATCCCGCTTCAAGATATCCATAACATGTGGGACATCCAATAGCAGTGTCCATAAAAAGGGCGGGGATCCAAAACAAGGCAACAATGCACAACTTAAACCACAACAGCTTGCAGAACTTTGCGGCCAAAAACAGCATCCACTGAGGCCCGAACATCAACCTTGTAAAAAGTGTGAACAGAGGACCAAGTAGCGGCCTTACAAACTTGCTCAACAGAGGCCTGGTGCTGGAAAGCCCAGGACGCTCCAACCGCACGAGTAGAATGAGCAGTAACACGAAAAGGGGGACTCCTCCCCTTGGCAGAATAGGCCCCAATGATGGCCTGACGAATCCATTTACTAATGGAAGATTTGGCAGGAGCCAAACCTTTCCTAGGTCCAAAGGGCACCACAAAAAAAGCATCAGTCTTACGAAAGGAAGACGTAACCACCAGATAATATTTCACAACACGAACCACATCCAAAGAATGCAGTGCCCTTTCCTTGTCATTGCTGGGATTAGGACTTAGAGATGGCAGAACAATGTCCTGATTCAGATGAAAGGCAGAGACCACCTTAGGAAGAAAATCCGGCTTGAAACGAAAGACAACCTTGTCCTGGTGCCTTTCAAAGTACGGAGCTTTAATGGATAAAGCTGCCAACTCAGAAACACGCCTAACCGAAGTGATAGCCACCAAAAAGGCCACCTTTTGAGTAAGTGAAGACAAAGCAATCTCATTCAAGGGCTCAAACGGAGGACCCTGAAGAGCAGAAAGAACCAGGTTCAAATCCCAAACTGGAACAACAGGCTTCCTAGGAGGCCGTACATGCGTAACTTCTTGGAAAAAGGTCTTGACTAAGGGATGAAGTGCAAAGGACCTTTGAAAGAACACCGCCAGGGCAGAAACCTGCCCCTTCAAGGTACTAAGTTGAAGCCCCAGATCCAGACCATGTTGAAGAAACTCCAGAATTCTGGAAATGGAGAACTCCCAACAAGAGAAAGACCTACCTTCACACCAGTCAATATAGGACCTCCAAGTCCTATAGTAAATAGTAGAGGAAGAGCGCTTCCTGGCGCTAATAAGAGTCTGAACCACCGCGTCAGAAAGACCCTCCTCCTTCAAGATGGCGGTTTCAGCAGCCATGCCGTCAAAGCCAGCGAAGGTAAATTGGGATAGCGCAGCCGACCCTGAGTGAGCAGGTCCGGCAGTAGAGGTAGAACGAACTGATCCTCTGCCAGTCTTACTAGGTCTGCGAACCAAACCTGCCTTGGCCACCTTGGTGCCACCAGAATCGCCGACGCGCCCTCCAGGGCCAGCTTGCGCACCACTCTGGCTACCATTGGAAACGGAGGGAACAGGTAAAGAAACCCCAGATCCCTCCAGTTCAGAGACATGGCATCCACTGCCAGAGCCAGAGGATCCTGCGAGAGAGACACAAAGACTGGGAGCTTGTGATTGTGACGAGAGGCAAAGAGGTCCACCGCTAGGAACCCCCACCTGAGACAGATCGAACGAAATACCTTGGGACTGAGAGACCACTCCCCCTGACGAGAGGAGGCCCTGCTCAGCGAGTCCGCCTCCGTGTTCTCCACTCCCGGAATGTAGAGATACACGGGACGTGGCTCTCCGCCCAGTCCAGAATCAAAGACACTTCCCTGAGGGCACTCCTGCTGCGAGTCCCCCCCTGGTGATTGATGTAAGCAACCGTCGTCCGGTTGTCCGACCGGACCTGAACAGGCAGGCCCCGCAACTGATGAGTCAAGCGAAACAGAACCAACCTGATGGCTCTCAATTCCAGAACATTGATGGGCTCGTGAGCCTCCTGCGGGCCCCACTGACCCTGAAACTGGAGGTCCTTCCAAACACCCCCCCCAACCTGACAGACTGGCATCCGTGGTGACTGTTTCCCAACACGGAGCCAGAAAAGATCTGCCCTTCAACAGATTGACCGACCCCAGCCACCATTGCAGGGATCGACGAACTCGGGGAGTCATCAGGAAGGACTGATCCAACGATAGAGGGGACTTGTCCCAAACCTTCAACAGATGAAGCTGAAGCGTCCTTGTATGAAACTGCGCAAAGGGAACTGCCTCGAATGAGGCCACCATCAACCCACCAGCCTCATCCCTAGCCGGATGGCCGGACGAGGGGCCGACAAGAGAAGCCGAACTAATTCCTGAATCAAAAGAATCTTGGCCTGGGGCAGAAACACCCTGGCCTGCGAAGTGTCCAGAGACATTCCCAGAAAGGTCACTACTCTGGACGGAGAAAGAGAAGACTTGGGGTGGTTGACCACCCAACCGAACCTCTCCAGGGTGGACACCACCACTCCGGTGTCCAACTCCGCTTGGTTGAAAGAGGAGGCCATGATCAGAAGATCGTCCAAATAGGGCACAATGCGGATACCCTGAACCCTCAGCAGAGCCATCACCCCCGCTAGTACCTTGGTGAACACCCGAGGAGCCGAGGTGAGACCAAAGGGGAGTGCCACAAACTGAAAATGACGATCCTCCACCACGAACCTGAAAAACCTCTGGTGTGCTGGAAAAAATTGGAACGTGTAGATAAGCATCCTTGATGTCTATGGACGTCAGAAAGTCTCCCTGACGAAGAGAGTGAATGGCCGAACGCAGCGTTTCCATGCGGAATTTCCGTGGCAGGATTAACCTGTTGAGAAACTTCAGATCCAAGATGGGTCGGACCGATCCGTCCTTCTTGGGTACCGTGAACAGATTGGAATAAAAACCCCTGCCCTGATCCGAAGGAGGCACTGGGCAAATGACAGCCATGTCCAGAAGGTTCTGCACTGCCAACAGGAGCCCCTGCGCCGCTAGAGGTTCTGAAGGGATCCGAGACCTGAAAAATCTGGAAGGGGGGCGGAGCTCGAACTCCAGCTTGTAACCGGAAGACACCACTTCCCGGATCCATCGGTCCGAGACCTCTTGATCCCAAACCTGGGAGAAGAGTTGCAGCCGTCCCCCCACCCGCAAGGGTGAGGGCGCCCCCTCATTGCTGAGCCGGCTTGGCAGCCGGCTTGGGCTTAGAGCCCCAACTGAATCCTGGACGGGCACGTCCTCTGCCCCTGCTCCCAGAATCTCCTCTGGAAGAGGGGAATGCAAATCCCCTGCCAGATCTGGCCCCACGAAAGGAGGGGGTAAAGGAAGGCGCCCCCCGAAAGGGGCGGCGTTGTTTCTTGCGTTGGGGTAACCTACCACCCTTGGTAACAGAGTCCAAAGTCTCTCCAAAAAGCCGTAATCCAACAAAGGGTAGAGCCGTTAGTGACTTCTTGGACATAAAATCTGCCGCCCACTGGCGCAGCCACACCGAGCGCCGAATAGTGACCAGCAGCGCCGACGTTCTACCACACATCATCAAAGTGTCATCCAAGGCTGTCAACACAAAAGATAAAAACAACTCACACCGTTTAAGGCTAAGGAACTCAGCACTACCAGGACGCAGCCCGGAAGAAGTCAACAGGTCCCTAACCACGGACCTGGCAGCCAACACCATTAGTGCCGATGCGCAAATGGGCCGCATGGCTGACCCAACGCTACCAAAACCATGACAAGCCATCTGGTCAATACGTTTATCCTCTCCATCCTTGAGAATGGAACAATCAGGTCTATTTAAAACCGAGGAATTGGACAACCCCAAAACCGGCGCATCCACCTCGGGGGGAGATGCCCAGCGCTTAACCGCCTCCGAAGGGAAGGGATATTTCCTATCCCATCCCTGAGGGATGCCAGGGAGCTGAGCCGGCCTGTCCCATTCCTTGGCAATAATTTTGTCAAAATGCCTTTGTGTAGGGAATTCCAAGCGCGGCCTGGATTCCTCAAACAATTCACCCTTCTGCTGTGACACCTCCTCAGGAGGGGAAATATTCAATACCTCTAACATCAGAGCCAGAGCGTGGGGAGTATCAGAGGATCTCCCCAAGTCACCCAGCTCGGCTTCAGCGCCAAAGGACTGCTCATCGTCCGAAAAATCAGAGTCCTCATAAACTTCCCCTTCCTCTAGCTGGGAATAATCAGACCAATCCAGATTATTAACATCCTCCTGGTCCTCCACCAGCAGAGCCGGCGACAAATGCTTTCTCTTAGTCGGAGCCTTACGGGCGACCGAGCCGGAGATAATTTTTTCAAGGTTAGCCAATCTGGCGCACATCTCAGATTGCAGCTCCCTGCCCATGACGACGTCACACGGGGTGCGTGCCAAGGCGGGAGGTGGAGATGAAGCGACCGGCGGTGCTGACCCAGACGCCTGTGGTTCGGACTGCCGCGTGATGGTCTGCTGTGCACGTGGTATACACAGAAGTACATCGTCCCCAGAAATGGATACCCCACAGAACATACACTTTCGGGGATGCCCCGAAGGGGCCCCGAGCCCAGTATCCGGGGATGCCTCCATAAGGTGAACTTTTTATATGAATAGTCGCTATGACCCAGGGAATTACGCCGCTAGACAACCCGGGATGCCCCTTCAATGTCCCGAGTGGGAGGATTTATGGCAAAAATGAACCCAGTGATAAGGATCAGGAGGGACCCCCTAAAAGCTACTGGCGAACCTCCTGAACCACCATCTGAAAGACAGAACAGAAGGACTAATAAGGCTAATGAAGACATATAAAATCAAACATACAGTGAGAAAAGGAGAATGGCCAGAGGCCACTTACAAAACCGATAGACAGAAATGGCGACCGTGAGGCCCGAGCCAGAATCCACCAGAGCTGCAGCCAGAAAGGGAGAAGGGGGCGTGGCCAGCGCGGGACGCGCGCGACGCCGGGCAACGCCCCCCTTCTCCTCTCCACAGAGCTCCGCAGAGGCACCAGCGAAGGATGGGGGCGGGGAGCAGTGACGCGCCGTCACACCGGCCCCGCCCCCCCCAGTCAGCGTGAGGTGAATCACCTCAGAAGACAATGGCGCCCAGAGCCGGCTGGCGCCGCAGAGCAAAGAGCGGTCGCCGGCCCGGCCAGTTACACAAAAACACGCACACAACACATACACATGTGAAAACGGGAGGGACGAGCCCCGGCCCCGCCCGCCCCCCCCCCCCCCCAGAAGCACAGTAACATGGCGTGAGGTAAATACCTCCGCCATTAATAAAGTGGAGGGAAGATGGGGGGAAGAAGTCAGGTCAGCACCGCACAGGCCCTGTAAAACGGCTGCGGCGGTGAATACAGTTAAAGATACACTACACTCACACACACACCCTCAAAGTATGCTGTCCTGTGAAAGGAATTAATTAAGAAGGGACCCACACTCCCCAACCCCACCTATGGAAGGGGATCCTGGGAGGGCCATTGGATGTTAAGTAAGGGACAGGGCATCCCAAACCGGGGTCACCAACCCGGAGAAACCGCCTACCCCCTCATATAGGGTCTCACGGTGGAGCATAGCTCCTGAGCACCTAAGGTGCCGATATACCCTCGCCTGGACCCTCAGCCGAGGCTGGGAGGCATATAGAGTTCTGGGGAAAAAAAGGTCCAAACAGAAATAAATGAAAAGCGGGCCGGGAATCATCCCGGCTACCTGAAATCCCCCTGTGCAAGGAGGAGCCATCATCTTCTGACTTGCTCGCCGTCTGCAGAGATGGAAAACTGGGTGATGAGTGGGAGGTCCCAGGTATTTATGGATCAGGGAGGGGCTTTCTTTTTTGCTATCATCTCTGCAGGAACGCCCCTTCAGGTCGGTATTACCCACATGTTATGGATATCTTGAAGCGGGGTGTGTGACATACTTAGAATAAGTGGCCCCTCCCGGCCCATATATACCAAGGCACCTCCCACAGAACCCCAGTATTTAAAAGGCAGCTAACAAAGGCCGGGAGAATATAAACAACAATCTCCATAAAGAGGTAACAAGAACAACAAGGGTGGGGTGAAACGGGACGTGATGTATACTCATAATAATTCTACAGGTGAGTAATCACAGAATTGTATTATTCTTAGATCTACATCACATCCCGTTCCGAAAGATATCCTTACACATGGGACATCCAATAGCAGTGTCCGTAAGGTAGGGCGGGATCCCCAGAAAAAAGTAACAGCAAGCAGTCTAAACCACTGCCGCCTGCAGAACTTTGCGGCCAAAAGCAGCATCAGCTGAGGCCTTAACATCAACCTTGTAAAACTTAGAAAAGGTATGAACAGAAGACCAAGTTGCAGCCTTGCAAATTTGTTCAACAGAAGCCTGGTGCTGAAAAGCCCAAGAGGCACCAATAGCACGAGTAGAATGAGCAGTAAGGAGGAAAGGAGGTTTCTTTCCCTTAGCAGAATAGGCCTGAATCACGGCCTGACGGATCCACTTGCTGATAGTGGATTTAACAGGAGCCTGGCCCTTCTTAGGACCAGACGGAACCACAAAGAAAGCATCAGTCTTCCTAAAGGATTCAGTAGCCACCAAATAGAACTGCACAGCCCTAACATCAACATCAACCCTTTCCTTGGGGTTACCAGGGTTAGGGCACAAAAAAGGCAACACAATGTCCTGATTGAGATGAAAAGCAGACACAACCTTAGGCAGAAAATCAGTTTTAAAGCGAAACACCACCCTGTCCTGGTGTCTTTCAAAATAAGGAGGCTTGATGGAAAGCGCCGTCAATTCAGAAACTCGCCTGACTGAGGTAATAGCCATCAAAAAGGCTACCTTGACAGTGAGAGTGGACAAAGCCGCATCCTGCAAAGGTTCAAAAGCATGGCAGACAAAACCAAGTTCAAATCCCAAACAGGTAACATGGGCTTGCGTGGAGGACGCAAATGAGTAACGCTTTGAAAGAAGGTCTTGACCAGATGATGCTGAACAAAAGATCTTTAAAAAAAAAACAGCCAGAGCAGAGACATGGCCCTTCGGAGTACTAAGCTGAAAACCCAGATCCAAGCCATGTTGTAAAAATTCCAATATTCTGGGAATTGAGAACACCCGACATGGAAGTGTCCTAGACTCACACCAGTCAATGTAAGCACGCCAAACCCTGTAGTAAATGGTAGAAGAAGACTTCTTCCTAGCTCTGATCATGGTATTAACTACAGAGGCGGCAACCCTTTGTCCATCAAGATGGAGGTTTCAGCAGCCAGGCCGTCAAAGTCAGCGTTTCTAAATTGGGGTGGCGCAGCCGCCCCTGAGTGAGCAGGTCTGGCACCAGTGGCAGGACGAAACGATCTACTGCTAACTGTACAATTTCTGTGAACCAAATTCTTCTTGGCCAACATGGGGCCACCAGAATGGCTGGCACCCCTTCCTGGGCTATTTTGCGCAGCACCTTGCCCAGCAGAGGAAATGGAGGAAAAACATAAAGGAGCTGAAAGCTCTTCCAAGACATTGCCAGAGCATCCACTGACAGGGCCAGGGGATCCTGTGACAGGGAGACAAAGGCTGGAAGCTTGTGATTGTGACGGGACGCAAACAGGTCCACATCCGGCTGGCCCCAACGGAGGCACAGAGAGTGAAACACCCTGTTGCTGCGGGACCATTCTCCCATGCGAGAAGCCCCCCTGCTCAGAGAGTCTGCTTCCAGATTCTCCACCCCTGGAATGTACACAGCCGAGATGCAGGGAACATTGTCCTCTGCCTATGACAGAATCAGGGATACTTCCTTGAGAGCCCTCTTGCTCCTGGTTCCTCCCTGATGATTAATGTAGGCAACCGCCGTCTGGTTGTATGAGCGGATCTGTACCGCCAGACCCCGAAGGCGCGTGGTCAGATGGGAAAGCACTAACCTTATTGCCCTCAGTTCCAGAATGTTGATTGGGGCATGGGCCTCCTGAGGACCCCACTGCCCCTGGAATTTCAGGGACTTCCAAAAGCCCCCCCAACCAGTCAGACTGGCATCCGTGGTGACCACCTCCCAGCAGGGAGTCAGAAAAGATCTGCCAACTAGCAGATTTCTTGGATCCAGCCACCATGACAGAGACCGCCTGGCCAGAGAGGACAGCACAAATACCTGATCCAGGGACCCTGGGTCCCGATCCCATACTGAGAAGAGATGAACCTGGAGAGGTCTCATGTGAAACTGAGCGTATGGGACAGCCTCGAAGCTGGACACCATCAAACCCACCAGCTGCATTGCCTGTCTGATGGATGGATGAGGGCAAGACAGAAGGAGCTGTGTTTGTGACTGAAGACTCTCTACCTTCAGCTGAGGGAGAAAGACCTTGACCTGAGATGTATCCAGAGTCATGCCCAGAAATGACTTTACCCTGGAAGGAGACAGGGAAGATTTGGGAAGATTGATCACCCAGCCAAACGTTTCCAGAGTGGATACCACTGTCTGAACGTCCATCTCTGCTTGTTGCAAAGTCTGAGAAGCTACAAGAATGTCGTCCAGGTAAGGAAGAATGCGAATGCCCCGAGATCTCAACAGAGCCATCACTCCTGCCAGCACCTTGGTGAACACCCTGGGAGCAGAGGTAAGACCAAATGGCAGAGCCACAAACTGGTAATGCTGATCTTCCACTGCGAACCTGAGAAATTTTTGATGACCTGCAAAAATTGGCACATGAAGGTAAGCATCCTTGATGTCTATAGAGGACAAGAAGTCCCCTGGGCGAACAGAATTTATGGCAGAACGCAGTGTCTCCATGCAAAAGTGCCTGAATCTGATAAATTTGTTGAGGAGCTTTAAATCCAGGATAGGCCTGACGGATTCGTCCTTTTTGAGGACAGTAAAAAGATTGGAATAATAGCCTTTGCCCCTTTCCCACAGAGGAACAGGGCAAATGACCCCCAATTCCAGTAGGTTTTGGACAGCAAGATACAGACACTGAGCTGACAGGGGGTCTTGAGCCATCCGGGATTTTATGAATCTTAGGGGTGGCCAGGCTGCAAACTATCTTGTAACCGGAGGAGACTACCTCCTAAATCCACCGGTCTGAGACAAGACGTCTCCAGACGTGAGCAAAAAACCGAAGCCGTCCCCCCACCCGCATGGGTGAGGGCGCCCCTTCATGCCTGAGGTGGCTTGGGGGAGGATTTAGGCTTGGAACCCCAGGAAGGACCGGGCCTGCCACGTCCTCTGCCCCTGCCCCATAACTCACCCCGACCCCCAGCGGGGGGGAGCCCCCCTTCCTCTCCTGGGGGAATAAAAGGGGGACAGAGCAACTCTGGAACCCCGAAAGGGCCTGAGTGGCTTCTTGCACTGAGGCAGCTTGCCTTCCTTGGCAAACAGATCCAGACGTTGCCCAAAAAGGCGCAGTCCTTTAAAGGGAGCCCCAGTAAGAGCCTTCTTAGCAGCAATATCTGCCATCCATTGGCGCAGCCAAACAGAATGGCGTATAGCAACCAGCAGGGCAGAGGTTCTGCCGCACATTCTAATGGCATCTTACAGGGCAGCAAGAACATATGTAGTAAATTCCTCACAATACATAAGCCTGTTAAATACGTCCCTGCCCAAAGCCGCAGAACCGCCCTCTAAGGCACTTCTGATCAATCTTCTGATCGCAACAGTTGTAATAGCAGATGCACACACAGGGCGCAGCACGTTCCCCGCACAGGCAAAACCATAAGAGGCCAGCTGATCAATGCGCCGGTCTTCCACATCTTTTAAAGTGGTAGTGTCAGGTGAGTGAACCACAGAGGTATGAGATAGACCAAGTATTGGTGCCTCAACCTCGGGTGGGGAACACCATAATTTAGCTGTTTCCAGAGGAAAGGGATACCTCTTATCCCAGCTTTTAGGTACACCAGGAAGCCTGCTAGGCTTCTCCCATTCCTGGGAAACGATATTGTTGAAATGTGCCTGTGCGGGGAACTCCCAGCTCGGTTTAGCAGCATAAAATAATTCTCCCTGCTGCTGCGGAGGAGCAACAGGGGGAGAGATTTCAAGCACTTCAAATAAATGGGCTAGCAGCCTGTCAGTATCAGCTGCATCCCAAGGCTTGGACCCCATCATGGGATCTATTCTGATCCTCAGATTCAGACTAAGAGAATAATTCCCCCTCAGGGGAAAACCCAACAATGTCATCCATCGCTTCAGAAGTCATAGGGCAAACATACACATTATCAATCAAATGCTGTGTCTTGCCAATGGCTTTGCCCGGCTCAGAACCGCCCATCTGCCTCTCCAGATCGGCCAAGCTAGTAGCAAAATCAGATTGAGCATCCCCGCTAGCGTGCACCACAACCTGAGCTGTATGTAAGCGAGGGGGAGTAGGCAAGGCCTCAGGGGACGCAGCCCCCAGAAGGGGCATCCCAGACAACCGCGCAACAGTCTGCTGGGCACAGGAAAGACAGACCTTGAAGTCACAAGGTACAGGGGAAACCCCACAATCAGTACAGAACCGGCCTTGTCCCGAAGGAACCCCGGACTCATTGTCTTGAGAAGCCTCCATATAGTGATTATCGTGGCTCAATTGGGAATAATGCTAGCGCAAACCCGGGTTGCCCCAATGCACCGCAAGAGAAGTGGGAGGATTTAAGGTATTAAAAAAAATTCCCTCAATCAAATGTCTAGGCCGGGAGAAACCACTAGTTCTATAGGCCTGAAAGACATAAGCGAGGATCCCGTAAGACATATATAAAACGTAGGAGTATTAAGAAAAGATAGCCCGCGAGGGCACTTACAGACCACGAAAACGGAGACACCAGCTACGCAGCACCACCCAGACAAGATGGCGCCCACATACACCTCGAGGGGCGGGCCGCGGAGGAGTGACGCAAAAAGCGTCACTCGCCCCGCCCACCTCCCTCCGAAGAGCATGAAAAGACGCGCCCACGTGAACTAAACAGCCAATGACTGCGCCGTAGCGCCTGAGGTAAATGTCGCCACCATATGCAGAGCGGTGTAAAAGAGCACGGTATCAGATTAAAAGAAAACAGTGCAACCAATTTAAACGGAGATCACTGCATAATGCAAATGGTGCCACATAACACAATATATATATAGAAAAACACCCCCCCCCCCTTCCGCTAAGGGACTCAGAGGAACGAGGGGAGTCAGCGGTCATCCATAAGGGAACCCACTGAGGCACACGTAATGTGGGCAGGGCATCCCATAAGGCTCACCATGGCCTGAACAGTCTACCCTTTGGTGGGGGGGCGGAGCACAGCTCCTTAGCACCTAAATATGGTGCTATCTACCTTCACCCGAACACTACAGCCGAGGCTGGGAGGCAGTATAATAAAGACAGAACGGGTGGGAATAGCTCCACAGGGCCGCAGGGCCATAAGACCCCGCTCACCTGCCTGAAATAGAGAGAGCCACTTTCTCGTCCTGGCAGTACGAGACTGCAGAGAAAATCTGGGGTTCTGTGGGAGGTGCCTCGGTATATATGGGCCGGGAGGGGCCACTTTTTCTGCTCTGCAGTCACGTGACATCTGAAGATGAATAACCCATGTGTAAGGATATCTTTCGGAACGGGACGTGATGTATACTAAGAATATATAGATTGGCAATGAGGAACCAATATAGTCAGTTTAGAACTCACTGATGGCCATGTGAGCCACCTCAATGGATACCACAAGAGGGACACAGTATTTCAAATGGGAGACCACTGCAAGGCTGGGAGCATCAGATTCAAATCCGGGGCTCCAAGGGTGGTCAGATGAGTAGCCTATTATATTAAGGTCCTGACCAAGGGATTAAAGTCCAGTGTCTGGGGAACCCACCCTCCTCTAGTGATGAGCCTAGAGCGTGGAGTTACAAAGAAAACCGTTACCTTGTCCGCGGGCCAGTGCTGTTCTCCTGGGCATGTGTGGCTGCTTCACAGAGCACAAAGAGACATCCCCTGCTACTTGCATGCTCCCATTTGCCCATTCGATAAATGGGTGGATGAGGCCAAACACTGAGTGGGAGAAGACGATCTGTGCCTTCTCCTCAAGATGGTGGTGCTGGTCTGCGGGCGAAGTAAAGCTTTACTAATGCTTTTAACATCAGGGGAGTGTAGCAGGGGAAGGCGGGGATTACCCGGAGACTAGACTTCTGCTTTAAGAGCCAATGGCTTCTGAAAAAAAAAAAATCGATAAGGCTGAAACCTTCCCCTTCAGAGTGCTTAAGTACACAGCTAGCTGAATCTAGACCTGACTGCAGCAAAGCAAAATATGCAATGGATTACAGTAGGCTCCAGGGCAGCCACTGAGCACAATCTGAAATGGACTCTCCAATAACTATTTAATTAGCCTGGATAGGCTGAAAAAAATAAAATTCTGTGAAATACTCACCTGTAGAATTGATATTATTTGTATACAGTACGTCCTGCTCCAG
Source organism: Gastrophryne carolinensis (assembly GCA_027917425.1). Classification (NCBI taxonomy): domain Eukaryota; kingdom Metazoa; phylum Chordata; class Amphibia; order Anura; family Microhylidae; genus Gastrophryne; species Gastrophryne carolinensis. The sequence continues at coordinate 202,604,845 of CM051237.1, forward strand.
ATATAGTACTTACACTTGGGTTATCCTCCGCCAGATGGCGCTGCACTGCAGAGACATGCAAAACAGGCTCCTCCCGGCCCCTCAAATACCCGGGGACCTCCCACAAATCCCCAGCATTGAAAAGCAGTGAACAAGAAGCCGGGAGAATTAACCACCGAAACTGGTAACTTTAACAATGGTAACAATCACCATACAGAGGATCCAGAAAAATGCAAAAACCAGGGTGGGGTGGAGCAGGATGTACTGTATACAAATATCAATTCTACAGGTGAGTATTTCACAGAATTGTATTATTCTTAGTATACAGTACGACCTGCTCCAGATATAGTACTTACACTTGGGACATCCAATAGCAGTGTCCATAAAGTAGGGTGGGATCCCCAACAAAAAAGGCAACAGCAGACAGTTAAAACCACTGTCACCTGCATAACCATGCAGCCAAGTCAGCATGAGCTGAGGCCCAAACATCAACCTTGTAAAACTTTGAAAAGGTATGAACAGAAGATCAAACAGCGGCCTAGCAAACCAGTTCAACAGAAGCCTGGTGCTGAAAGGCCCAAGAGGCACCAACAGCACGAGTAGAATAAGAAGCAAGGCGAAAAGGAAGATTCTTCCCCTTGTTGGAATAGGCCTGAGTAACAGCCTGACGAATCCAAGCGCTAACAGTAGACTTGGCAGAAGCCAAAAAACCCTTTCCTAGGACCAGAAGGAACATCCCATTCAAGTCAAAACCAGGGCCAAAGCCGCCCAACTCCCCGAGAGCAGATGAGATCGGGCATATTCAGGATGTAGTGACCATAGGCCCAAAGGAACATCAGTTCTCCTAAAGGACACAGTGACTACCAAGGAAAAAACTTCCAACACCTGTTCAAGGAATGCAGAACCCTTTCCTCAGCGTTGCTAGGAATAAGGCACAGAAGGAAGAACAATATCTCGAATCAATGAACATAAGACACCCCTGAGGCAGAGAGTCCGGCTTCAGGCGGAACACCACCTTATCCTGGTGTATCTCAAAGAATGGGGGATAAGTAGACAGAGCCGCCCGCCAACACACGTCTGACCGAAGTAACAGTCACCAGAAGGACAACCTTGAGGGCAAGAACAGCCAGACAGCATCCTGAATAGGACCAAAGGGAAAAACCCTGCAAGGCTGAAAAAAATACAATTCTGTGAAATACTCACCTGTAGAATTGATATTATTTGTATACAGTACGTCCTGCTCCAGATATAGTACTTACACTTGGGTTATCCTCCGCCAGATGGCGCTGCACTGCAGAGACATGCAAAACAGGCTCCTCCCGGCCCCTCAAATACCCGGGGACCTCCCACAAATCCCCAGCATTGAAAAGCAGTGAACAAGAAGCCGGGAGAATTAACCACCGAAACTGGTAACTTTAACAATGATAACAATCACCATACAGAGGATCCAGAAAAATGCAAAAACCAGGGTGGGGTGGAGCAGGATGTACTGTATACAAATATCAATTCTACAGGTGAGTATTTCACAGAATTGTATTATTCTTAGTATACAGTACGACCTGCTCCAGATATAGTACTTACACTTGGGACATCCAATAGCAGTGTCCATAAAGTAGGGTGGGATCCCCAACAAAAAAGGCAACAGCAGACAGTTAAAACCACTGTCACCTGCATAACCATGCAGCCAAGTCAGCATGAGCTGAGGCCCAAACATCAACCTTGTAAAACTTTGAAAAGGTATGAACAGAAGATCAAACAGCGGCCTAGCAAACCAGTTCAACAGAAGCCTGGTGCTGAAAGGCCCAAGAGGCACCAACAGCACGAGTAGAATAAGAAGCAAGGCGAAAAGGAAGATTCTTCCCCTTGTTGGAATAGGCCTGAGTAACAGCCTGACGAATCCAAGCGCTAACAGTAGACTTGGCAGAAGCCAAAAAACCCTTTCCTAGGACCAGAAGGAACATCCCATTCAAGTCAAAACCAGGGCCAAAGCCGCCCAACTCCCCGAGAGCAGATGAGATCGGGCATATTCAGGATGTAGTGACCATAGGCCCAAAGGAACATCAGTTCTCCTAAAGGACACAGTGACTACCAAGGAAAAAACTTCCAACACCTGTTCAAGGAATGCAGAACCCTTTCCTCAGCGTTGCTAGGAATAAGGCACAGAAGGAAGAACAATATCTCGAATCAATGAACATAAGACACCCCTGAGGCAGAGAGTCCGGCTTCAGGCGGAACACCACCTTATCCTGGTGTATCTCAAAGAATGGGGGATAAGTAGACAGAGCCGCCCGCCAACACACGTCTGACCGAAGTAACAGTCACCAGAAGGACAACCTTGAGGGCAAGAACAGCCAGACAGCATCCTGAATAGGACCAAAGGGAAAAACCCTGCAAGGCAGGCAGAATCAAATTCAAATCCCAACAGGGACCATAGGATTACATGGGGGACGCACATGAGTACCCCCTGAAAGAGTCTTAACCAAGGAAGACTGAACAAAAGACTTCTAAAGCAGGGCGGACAGGGCAGAACCTGACCCATCAGAGTACTGAGTTGGAGAACCAACTCATGCTGTAATAACTCTAGAACCCTGGGAACCGAGAACGCCCAACAGGGAAGAGACCTAGACTCACACCAATCAATATGGGTATGCCATACTCTATAACAGATGGAAGAAGAAGAAGAAGAAGAAGCTTGCTCCTAGTCTTCCCATAGTCTCAATCACCAAGACAGATAAGCCTGTCTCCACCAAGATGGATGTTTCAGCAGTCAGGCCGTCTAGGCCAGAGTCTGTAGATTGGAGGTACGTAAAGGGGGCCCTGAGTGATCGGAGCTGGCACTCCTGGCAGAGCGTACAGGACTACTGCCCACGGTACCACGTCTGCAAACCACACTCTACTAGGGCACCCGGGGGCCACCAGAATCACTGGTCCCCCTTCCAGAGCAATCTTGCGCAGAACCCTGCCTAGCAGGGGGAATGGAGAAAAGACATACAGAACAGAACGTCCAGCCATGATGTTACTAAGGCATCCGGACCACGGCCAGAGGATCCTGGGACAGGGAAACAAGGGCCGAGCACTTGTGATAGTGATGGAACACAAAACAGATCCACAACTGGTTGGACTCCATAGTGACACAGAGATTAGCACATCCTGTCGCAGAAGGACCCCCACCGGAGCGCAAATCACTGATATGCAGGAAACATTGTCTCCACCCAGGTCAGGATCATAGACACTTCCTGGAGGGACCTCCTGCTCCAGGCCCCTCCCAAATGATTAACGTAGGCCACAGGTCGTCAGACAGACCGAGCGCCCCCAAACTGACAGGCCTAGAAGAAGGAGTAGTCAAGCGAGATAGAACCAACTGAAAACGCTCACTGTTTCGAGCATCAAAAGTTGTATGGACCTTCTAAGGCCCCACCTCCCCCAGAACCGCAGGGAGTTTCAGAATAAACCACCCCCTTCAACCTGATAGACTGGCATCCATGGTGACCATTTCCAGAAAGGGGCAAGAAGGAACTGCCCCCAAACAGGTTCCTTGAGTTCGTCCACTTTAAGAGGGACCTTCTTACCAGGAGGGAAAGCACACCGACCCTGCTCCAGGGATGTTGGACCCCTGTCCTGTATTAACAATAGAAGTCGCAGAAGGGCCCAAGGGAAACTGAGCATAAGGGACCTCTTCTGAGCAAGCCACCAACAGGTCCACCAGCTGCATCCCTGCCTGGTGAAGGGCCCGGGACAGCAATGAGGGACTGAGCTCATGCAACCAGATTGTCCACTTTATTGCTGAGAAGGAACAGGTTAATTCCTAGGAATGGAGTTACCAATTAAGGGGACAATGAGGACTTGGGGTGATTGCTCACCCATCCAAATGACTCCCAATGGACACCACCAGCCGGGTATCCAACTTAGCCTGACGTAGAGACTGGGAAGTGAACAAGGGGGTCCAGGTAGGTCATCGCGGAGACGCCCCTTGGTCTCATCAGAGACAGCACCCCCGTCAGCACCTGGGTGAGCACTCTGGAAGCTGAAGAGAGGCCAGATAACAAGGCCACAAATTAACAGTGTTGGACATCCAACACGAACCTGAGGAGCCTCGGTGTCCAGAAGACACAGGGATGTGAACATAAGCATCTTTGAGCTCCACGGACGGCAGGAAGCCCCTTGGGCGCAAGGCACTGATGGCCCATCTCAGAGTTTCCATGCAGAAAAAACTGCCTGTAATTGGAGAATCGCCGAGACCTGTGAATCCAGAAAAGGCCAGACTGACCCATCCTTTTGTGGGACTGTGGAAAGGTTGGAGTAGCAGCCCCTGCCTCTGCCAGTTAAGGGCAATCTGCAAGAGACCCTCAGACCTCGCAGGCCTTGCATGGCCTGTGTCAGCACCTGAACAGCGGCAGGGACCAGGAATGTCCGGGACCTGATAATCTTGGGGAAGGTCGCGCAGCAAACTCTATCTTGTATCCGGAGGACACTACCTCCTGAATCCACCAGTATGAGGCGTAAAGCCTCCTGACAAGAGCAAAGTGCCGCAGCCATCCCCTCACCCAGACGGGCGAGGGCGCCCCATCACGCTTGAGGGGGTTTGGTGGAAGATTTAGGCTTAGCCCCGCCGGAGGGGCCAGAGCGATGTCTGCTGCTCCCGGGACAGGGGTTTTATGCGCGAGCCCCCACGAGGGACAACCCTGGTTCTTGTTTAACACTAAGGAAGGGGGAAGAAGGGGTGCCCCTGCCCCAGGGGGGCGAAACGTCCGCCTGCGTTGGGGTGACTTACCCTTTTTGCCAAACAGGTCCAGACGGGCCCCGAACAAGCGTAGCCCTCTAAAGGGAAGCCCAGTAAGAGTCTTTTTAGTAGCATCGTCGGCACCCCACTGTCGCAGCCAATCCAAGTGACGTATAGTCACCGCAAGGGCAGAAGTCCTTGCACACATTTTAATGGTGTCATCCAACGCTAAATGGGATAAATTTAACAAACACATCACAGCTGGAGAGTGCATTAAACACTTCCCAGGGGAGATCCTCAGGGCGATGCTCAAGCATCTTTCTGATGAGGGTTCTAGCGGCCACTACAGTAAAAGCCGCGGCACAGACCAGGCGCAGAGCCATCCCTGCACAAGAAAAGGCGTGGGAGGCCAGCAGATCAATGCGCCGGTCCTCAGCATCCCGAAGGGTACTATAAGCGGGGGCTGTAATAAAGGGGGGGGGTTAGGAACCCCTATGATCGGGGCATCCACCACGGGGGGCAGATGACCAACAATTAACCACCTCAGGGGGAAAAGGGTATTTCCTATCCCAGTCCCCTGGGACCCCCGGAAGTTTACTGGGGCATTCCCATTCCTTGAGCACGAGAGCATGGAAATGAGCCTGCTCTAGAAATTCCAAGCGTGCTGTCGCTGTATGGAAACGCTCCCCTCTCGGCTTGGGGGCCTCACCAGGGAGAGAGAGAGACAGAACCTTAAAGACCTTGATCAACAGATCGTCAGTGTCACACTGGGCCCAGTATTCAGGGCCAGAATTGTCATGACTCCTCGTGTTCTCATCAGATGAGCCTGAGTCAGAGAACAGCTCTCCTTCATCAGAAGGGGTATAGTCACACGGAGTAGTAAACTCCTCAGTTCCCATAGGAAAAACAGTAACATGAGGCGTCAAGTGCCACTTTTTACCAGGGCCCTTGCGCTCTGACAACCTCGCAATAATCTGTTCAGCCGTCGGCAGTCTGTAAGATCCAACAGGCTGCAAATCCCCACTTGTATGCGACTCAGCAGGAGTGAGATTTAAGCATGGGGAAATAGGTGAATTGAAAGAGGTGCAGCCACTGGCAAGCCTGATTGCAGGGCCAGTGCTTGCTCGGCACAGAGTCCGCAGACCCGTGCCCTGTCAGCATCAGCATGGGGTTGTCCACACGCTACACACAGCCGGTCGTGTCCCAGAGGGACCCCGGTCACATAATTCTGAGATGCCTCCATATGGTGATTACTAAGGACCAATATGCCAGTAGAGATTTACGCTATAGGCCACCCTGGATGCCCCAAAGACCCGCTAGGGAAGTGGGAGAATTTTACAAGGTCCGCTATAAATTACACAGGGCCGGGAGAAATCAATTGTGTTCACCAGTCTGAAAGACACAATGGGAATAAGGGGTGTCAGAAACATGCGCAGTAAGCAAGAAGTATGAAATCGCCCGCGAGGGCACTTACAGACCAAGGAAGGAGGAGGAGGACCGTTACCACGCGCGCGACTACCATCAAGATGGCGCCAAGCGAACCTCGAAGGGCGGGCCAGAGCGTCCCGTGACGCGGAGCGCGCCAAGCCAGGTCCCCACCCCCTCGAAGAGCGTGAAACTCTAAGACAGTCTCAAGAGGAGCGAAGTGTATGACACCTTAGAATAGATGCTTTGCCAATGAAGACGCCACGGCGCCGCCCGGCGTAGCACATCCAATAAGGAAGAGACGCGTGCGGCGGTGGCCGATACACCAGAAAAAAGCAAACAGCGTGGTTCTGACACCAGTTATATAAGTCAGGACAATACTAAGGCCATAAGCGTGTAAACCAAATACACTGAGACCACCACACACCCCCCCTTTCTTTCCCCCCGAGCTATGGGCTGAACGAGGGAGGATGGCCACCCTTTGTACAGGGCCCACCGCTACACGGGGTATGGGGCAATAGTGTGGGAGGGGCATCCCATAGAGGCTCACCATCAGCCTAAACCGCCTACCCTTTGGTGGGGGACTGCGGTGGAGCCTGGCTCCATAAGCACGCATGGTGTTGCCTTTCTTCACCCGACCACCGAAGCCCAGGCTGGGAGGCACATCATCACAAGGAGGACGGGTGGGAATAGTCCAACAGGGCCGCAGGCTTTAATAGCCCCGCTCACCTGCGAGTGAGTGATACTTCATGTCTTCGCAGTCAGCACTGCAGAGAAATCTGGGGATTTGTGGGAGGTCCCCGGGTATTTGAGGGGTCGGGAGGAGCCTGTTTTGCACGTCTCTGCAGTGCAGCGCCATCTGGCGGAGGATAACCCAAGTGTAAGTACTATATCTGGAGCAGGACGTACTGTATACTAAGAATAAACTTGCAAGCATGCAAAAGTCTGCACAAAGTGGGCAAAAAAGCCATTTTCTCCATCCAAGTTAGAAACAAATTAAATTAAACTATAAATTAGGATGCAGGAGCTGACCCTGCGGCAAGATCTGATGGGCGGCGCAGTGCATGACACAACAGCAAGATGGCGCTGCCCTACGGAAGATGGTGCGAGACTGGGGGATGCCGCAGCAAGATGCAACTGAACAGGTAAGTTTAAAAATGCCAAATGTATAATTGGAGGGGTAGAGGGGCCAAGCAAGCCAGGTTTGGGGAGTTTTTTTATTAACTCACCAATACCTGTAATGTTCATCTTTAAAATCTACAGCTACTGTGCGGGTGCAAACATTTCTCCTTCGTGCCTGCACCTGCTGCTCCGGATGGTCTTATGGTGCATGAGTTGATGGTTACCCTTAGGGGGGAATGTGCCAGATGGCACTGTGTCATAAATGGACAAGCTTTCTGCATACAGCACATTGCACAGCAACAGAGACGCACTTGTGTCCCCTTTAGTTGTGCACAGCGCGCACCCAGCATTGGCTGTTCTAGCGATGCAGATGCATGCAATGGAAGCAGGTTATTTTTCCCAGCTTGGATAGCAAGACAAAAGAATAGCACTTCCGCACTGGACCGGCCACCGGATGATCAGAGGCAGGACCTGGGAAGACATCAGCTTCCCAAAGAGTTACTTAAAAGGAAAATCAACAAGATCAATCTGGGGCACGGCTTTTTAAAATCAGGGAACCTATAGTCATTAAGAAGGGTGTGGGTTCGTTTTAAAGGGTAGTCCAGGCATAAAACAATAAATACATTCTCACTCACTGTCTCGCTCAGACCTAGTCCAGTTAAATCAAACTTACAGGTTCCATAATCAAGTCCCCCAGAGTCCTTGCTCGACCACGGCTTATCAGCCACACAGGGCTGGCCACTGCAATGGGCTTCCATTGCAGTGGCCAGTCACTGTAACTGACTGGGAGGGGTTGGAGCAGGACAGATCACTTGTGAGGGACAAAAGAGCAGTATGTGTTTTGCTTTTCTTTTATGCATAGAGAGGAGAATTACATTTTCACTAACCAGTTGGACATTTATTATAGTTTTCTTGCCTAGCATTATGATTTTGAAACAAAAGTCAGATGCCATGAATAATTTTTTTTTTTTTACTTTTATTTAACCATAAATACAGATTACCAAATATATATAATATATATATTAATGTTCCTTACCAGAATTAAGCTGCCTTATAATAAACTCAATCTGGCGGTTTATATCGGTGTTTCCCTCCTTGATAAAACACTTCAGGATTTCTTGCATCCCCTAGAAGGAAAAAAGATGTATATTTATTATGATCATACATATTACAATCTATAACTTAAAGGAGCTTTTAAAATCTTTTTATAATACAGTTTTTAATTACAGTTTATGTAACATACTGAACCGTACCATGGCTCTGGCTTCCTCTCGTATTGACCACACAGCTAAAATGCTGTAAAGCGCTCCATTGACATAGGGACGAATCTGTGCAGTATAAACACATTTCTAATGTCATCCAAAGCATCCAATGTCAGAATAAAATTACATAAATATGCATACATACAAGCAGTTTCAGGTTTTGCAGCATATAAAGAGTTATATATTTCAAGAATTTTTACAGGGCCCTGTGTGATAAACATTGCCAAATTATACTGTACATTTCGGGCCCTAATATTACAGATGTGCTTAAGCAAGAGTGTCACAAATTGCCCAAAAAAAGCAAAAAGCACCCGCGAAACCACTGCACAGAAGTGTATATGCAGTTTTCTTGCAGTGCAGATCCATAAAGGTCACAGGAACGCGGGGGGGGGGGGGGGGGGTACAGGCACATGAGACCAATAATACATACTAGTCAGAAAAAGTTAAGGATATTTGACTTTTGGCTGAGATTCATAGAAAGCATAAAATACCATTTTGTGATTACTCACCTTTAAAATGGGTATTATAAGTATGTCACACACCCCGCTTCCACTATTCATGACATATGGGTTATGGTCCAGTAGAGGGCGAACTTCTGCAGAGATGAAAGCAAAAAAGAAGCCCCTCCCGGTCCATAAATACCCGGGACCTCCCACACATTCCTCAGTATATGACAGCAGTAAGTGGACCAGGACGAGCTAATAAAAAACATTCTTAACTATAAAAAGGTTCACCATATAAAGGATCCAGAACACAAAAAGGGCGGGATGAAACGGGGTGTGTGACATACTTATAATACCCTTTTTAAAGGAGAGTAATCACAAAATGGTATTATTCCAAGTATGTCACACACCCCGCTTCCACTATTCATGACATATGGGACATGCAATAGCAGTGTCCGTCATGGGTGGGGATCCAAATACAGCAAAAAAATGCACCAATTTAAACCACTGCAGCTTGCAGAACCTTGGGCCAAAAACAGCATCCGCTGAGGCCCGCACATCAACCTTATAAAACTTTGAAAAAGTATGAACGGAAGACCAAGTAGCAGCCTTACAAACTTGTTCAACAAAAGCCTGGTGCTGAAAGCCCAGAAAGCCCCAACAGCACAAGTAGAATGAGCAGTGATCTTAAAAGGAGGAACCCTCCCCTTAGCAGAATAGGCCCCAACAATGGCCTGGCGTATCCATTTACTAAGGGTAGACTTGGCGGGCGCCAAACCTTTTCTGGGCCCAGAATGCACCACGGACAAGGCGTCCGTCTTACGAAAAGGAGAAGTAGCAACCAAATAGTACTTCACACAACGAACCACATCCAAAGAGTGCAAAACCCTCTCCTTGTCATTGCTAGGCCTAGGACACAAGGAAGGGAGAACTACATCCTGATTGAGATGGAAGGCAGAAACCACCTTAGGAAGGAAATCTGGTTTAAAGCGAAAAACCACCTTATCCTGGTGTCTCTCAAAGTAAGGGGCCTGAATAGACAGAGCCGCGAACACAGAGACACGCCGAACAGAGGGGATAGCCACCAAAAAGGCAACTATTTGAGTGAGCACAGAAAGAGCCACATCCTGCATCGGTTCAAAGGGAGGCCTCTGGAGGGCCGAAAGAACCAAATTTAGGTCCCAAACGGGAACCAAAGGCTTTCTAGGGGGCCGAACATGAGTGACCCCTTGGAAAAAAGTCTTGACCAGATGATGCAAAGCAAAAGACCTTTGAAAAAAGACAGCCAGGGCAGAAACCTGACCCTTCAAAGTACTGAGCTGGAACCCCAGATCCAGACCGTGTTGTAGAAACTCCAAAATCCTAGAAATCAAAAACACCCTGCAAGGTAAGGCCCTAGCCTCACACCAGTCAATATAGGACCGCCAAGTCCTATAGTAAATGGTAGAGGAAGACCTCTTTCTAGCTCTAATCAAGGTTTGAATAACCGCCTCAGACAAACCTTCCTCCCTCAGGATGAAGGTTTCAGCAGCCACGCCGTCAAAGCAAGCGTTTGTAAATTGGGTAACATAGTTGACCCTGAGATCAGATCCGGAGACAGGGGCAGCCTGTACTGATCTACCGCCAAGTCTTGGCCACCTTGGGGCCACCAGAATTGCTAGTGCCCCCTCTAGAGCCAGCTTGCGCACTACCTTGCCCACCATGAAGAAGGGGGGAAATAGGTACAGAAACCCCAGATCCCTCCAGGCAAGGGACAAGGCATCCACTGCCAGGGCCAGGGGATCCTGAGACAGAGATACAAAGGTTGGGAGCTTGCGATTGTGCCGAGAGGCAAAGAGATCCACCTCCGTAGTCCCCCCACTTGTGACACAGGACCCGAAACACCCTGTGGTTGAGAGACCATTCCCCTCGGCGAGAGAATCCCCTGCTCAGGGAGTCCGCCTCCGTGTTCTCCACTCCCGGAATGTATACTGCTGAGATGCAAGGAACATTGCTCTCCGCCCATGTCAGAATCAGAGAGACTTCCCTGAGGGCACTCCTGCTGCGAGTCCCTCCTTGGTGCTACCGCAGTACGATTGTCTAATCGAACCTGAACCGGTAAACCCTGTAGGTGAAGTGTCAGGCGCGACAGAACCAAGCGGATAGCTCTGAGCTCCAAGACAGTGATGGGGTTGTGAGCCTCCTGAGGACCCCACAACCCCTGGAACTGAGGATCCTTCCAGAAACCTCCCCAGCCCGACAGGCTGGCATCCGTGGTAACCGTCTCCTAACGAGGGCCCAGGAACGATCTGCCCCTCATCAGATTGCTTGATTCCAGCCACCACTGAAGGGACCGCCGAACCCTGGGAGACATCAGAAAGGACTGATCTAAGGACTGTGGACATCTGTCCCATTTCAGCAATAGATGGAGTTGTAGCGACCCCATGTGGAATTGAGCAAAGGGGACTGCCTCGAAGGAGGCCACCATCAAACCCACCAGAGTCATCCCTAGCCGAATGGAAGGGCGAGGGTTGGTCAGGAGAACACGTATCAGATCCTGAACCCTCTGCACCTTTGGCTGAGGTAGGAACACTCTGGCCTGACTGGTATCCATATTCATGCCCAGAAAGGAGATCTCTCTTGATGGGGAGAGAGAAGACTTGGGGTGGTTGATCACCCATCCGAACCTTTCCAGCGTCGCCACCACCGTCCTGGTGTCCAATTTCGCCTGGCAGAGGGAAGAAGCTGTAATGAGTAGGTCGTCCAAATACGGCACAATGCGAATGCCCTGGGCTCTGAGCAGGGCCATTATGCCCGCCAGAACCTTGGTAAACACCCTCGGTGCCGAGGTCAGCCCGAAGAGGAGGGCCACAAACTGAAAATGCTGATCTCCCACCACAAACCTAAGAAATCTCTGGTGTGCTGGGAAAATTGGTACATGAAGGTAAGCATCCTTGATGTCAATGGACGTCATGAAATCCCCCTGACGAAGGGAACCGATGGCTGAACGCAGAGTCTCCATGCTGAACTTGGTTCTGATGAACCTGTTGAGAAGCTTCAAATCCAGGATGGGTCTTATGGAGCCATCCTTTTTGGGAACCGTGAAGAGGTTGGAATAATAGCCCCAGCCTCTCTCTGAAAGAGGCACCGGGCATATGACCGCCATGTCCAGGAGATTCTTTACAGCCAACAGGAGCCCCTGCGCCGCCCGAGGATCTGATGGCACCCGAGACCTTAGGAATCTGCGAGGAGGCCGGGACTCGAACTCCAGTTTGTACCCAGACGAGACCACTTCCAATATCCACTTGTCTGTGACCTCCTGGGCCCAGACCTGGAAGAAGAGCCGCAGCGGCCCCCCCACCCGCAAGGGTGAGGGCGCCCCCTCATTGTTGAGCTGGCTTGGCAGCGGGCTTGGGCCTGGAACCCCTGGTAGAGGCTGGACGGGCACGTCCTCTACCTCTGTTCCAGGAATCACCTCTAAAGCCAGAGTAGGCAAGACTTCTGCCCCCTCTGGCACCGCGAAAGGAAGGATTAAAGGAGCTTGCCCCCCGAAAGGAACGACGCAGCTTCTTGCGCTGAGGTAGCTTCCCACCCTTTGCCACAGAATCCAATTTGTCTCCAAACAGCCGCGTTCCCAAAAAGGGCAAAGCTGTAAGTGGCTTCTTGGCCGCAATGTCAGCCGCCCACTGGCGCAGCCAGACCGATCGGAGCATGGCCACCAACAGGGCGAAGTTCTACTACACATGGCAATAGTGTCGTCCATAGCCGACAAAACAAAATTCATGAACAATTCGCACCTCTTAAGGGTTGTGAATTCGACGCTGTCCGGGTTGAGCTGGGACCCATTTAACATGTCCCTGATCTCCGACCTGGTGGCCACAGCCACGAGTGCCGATGCACAGACAGGCCGCAAGGCAGAACCCACACTAGCAAAGGCATGGCATGCCATCTGATCAATGCGCTTGTCCTCGCCATCCTTAAGGGTAGTGGCGTCAGGAGTATGTACAATGGAGGTGTTGGACAATCCTAAAATGGGCGCATCAACCTCAGGAGGGGAAGGCCAGCGCTTCATCGCGTCCATCGGAAAGGGATACTTCCTATCCCATCCCTGAGGAACACAGTGAAGGTGACTCGGCTTCTCCCATTCTCTAAGAATCATGCTGTCAAAATGATCCTGATTTGGAAACTCCAAGCGGGGCTTAGAGAACCCAAAAAATTCCCCCTTCGTCGGAGGGGCCTCCGCTGGTGGGGAAATATCCAGAACCTCTAACAGATGGGTCAGAACCCTGGGGGTATCAACGGCATCCCCCAGCACCTGCCCGGCATCAGAATCAAAGAACTGCAATTCCTCAGTCTCAGATTCCTCAAACAATTCCCGTTACTCAAGCTGGGAATAATCAGCCCAATCAGGTGAGTCATAATCATCAAAATCAATTACCGACGTAGCCAGTGACAGATGCCTTCTCTTAGCAGTGGCCTTTCTGCCCACTCAAGGTTGGCCAGCCTGGCACATACATCCGAGTGCGACTCCCCACTAATGACAGTGTCACTTGGGGTACGGATGATGCGGGGTGGGGTAGGAGAGGCGGGCGGCACTGACCCAGACGCCTGGGGTCCCAACTGCCGCGTTATGGCCTGTTGCGCACATGGTATGCAAATAAGTACATTCTCCCCCGTAAGGGATACCCCACAACCCACACATAGCCGGGATTGTCCCAAGGGGGGCCCGAGCCTGCTATCCTGTGGAGCCTCCATATGGTGATTTTAAGGTAGTCGCAATGACCCGAGGGAATTACGCTGGTAAGCAACCCCGGATGCCCCTTAAGTCCCAAGTGGGAGGATTTTTAATTGCCCCAAATTTCTGCTAGGGACCCTAGGACCGGGAGAACCCCCTTTTAAGCAAGGCACAGGGAGTCCTCCTGAAAGACACAAAGGAGTGGCCATAAGCACATGCACACACACTATATATAAAATATATCCTCATAAATCAAGGAAAAGGTGACTAGCGCTGTCCCCTGACAGGATGAGGCACATGGCTAAGTCAGGTAAATAAAAGGGGAGAGCCCGGGAGGGCACTCACGTGCTTTGTACAATGGCTGCCACCGCTCATCAGCTCAGAGGAAGAAGGGGCGGGCCAGCGCGGGTTGCGCCTGGCCCCGCCCCCTACTCACACAAACAGCAGCGCGGTTCCCAGCCGCGGGCTGGGCTCCGCAATTGGCTCCAAACCAGAAGGGGGGGGGGGCGGATGGCAACGCGCGAGCATGGCTCCCTAAACACCTATTAAGGTGATTCCTAACCTCGCCTGGACCTTCAGCCAAGGCTGGGAGGCCAATATTGGGCTTAATGTATAAAGGTCCAGGCAGAAATAGGGCAAAAATACAATTCTGTGAAATACTCACCTGTAGAATTGATATTATACGCATACAGTGCGTCCTGCTCCATCTATAATACTTACACGTGGGTAATCCTCCGCCAGATGGCGCTGTTCACTGCAGACATGCAAAAACAGGCTCCTCCCGGCCCTTCATATACCCAGGGACCTCCCACAAATCCCCAGCATTGAAAAGCAGTGAAAAAAAGAGGCCCGGAGAAACCAACCACCAAACTGGTAACAATAACAATCACCATACAGGGGATCCAGAACAAGGTGAAACCAGGGTGAGTATTTCACAGAATTGTATTATTCTAAGCATACAGTACGTCCTGCTCCATCTATAATACTTACACGTGGGGCATCCAATAGCAGGGTCCATAAAGTAGGGTGGGATCCCCAACAACAAAGGCAACGGCACGTAGCTCAGACTACAACCGCCTGCAAAACATTACAGCCAAAAGCAGCATCAGCTGAGGCCTGAACATCAACCTTGTAAAACTTTGAAAAGGTGTGAACAGAAGACCAAGTAGCGGCCTTGCAAACTTGTTCAACAGAGGCCTGTTGCTGAAAGGCCCAAGAGGCACCAATAGCACGAGTGGAATAAGCCGTAAGACGGAAAGGGGGAGTCCTCCCCTTAGTAGAATAGGCCTGAATCACAGCCTGACGAATCCATTTACTGATGGTAGACTTGGCGGGAGCCAAACCTTTCCTAGGCCCGGAAGGCACAACAAAGAGAGCATCAGTCTTCCTGAAGGCCTCAGTGACAACCAGGTAATACTTCAAGCACCTGACTATGTCCAAGGAATGCAGAACCCGCTCCTTGTCATTGCGAGGATTGGGACACAGAGAAGGAAGAACAATATCCTGGTTCAAATGAAAAGCCGAAAAAACTTTAGGCAGGAAATCCGGTTTAAAGCGGAACACCACCTTGTCCTGGTGTCGCTCATAGTATGGAGGCTGAATAGATAGAGCGGCCAGCTCTGACACACGCCTAACCGAAGTAATAGCCACCAAGAAGACAACCTTGAGAGTGAGAACTACCAGAGCAGCATCTTGAATAGGCTCAAAGGAAGCACTCTGCAAGGCAGACAAAACCAAATTCAAATCCCAAACAGGGACCATAGGCTTTCGAGGGGGGACGCACGCGAGTGATCCCCTGAAAGAAGGTCTTAATCAGGGGATGTTGAGCAAAGGTCTTCTGAAAGAAGATAGACAGGGCAGAAACCTGACCCTTCAGAGTACTAAGTTTGAGACCTAAGTCCAGACCATGCTGTAAAAACTCCAGAACCCTAGGGACGGAGAATTCCCGGCAGGGAAGAGACCTGGACTCGCACCAGTTAATGTAGGAACGCCATACTCTATAATAGATAGCAGAAGAAGTCTTCTTCCTGGCCTGCACCATAGTAGCCACCACAGAGGCAGACAAACCCTTTTCCATCAAGATGGAGGTTTCAGCAGCCAGGCCGTCAAAGCCAGAGTTTGTAAATTGGGATGGCGTAAGGACCCTTGAGTTAGCAGATCTGGTACGCTTGGCAGATCGTACTGATCTACTGCCATTTGAACCACGTCTGCGAACCACACTCTTCTTGGCCACTAGAATCACAGGTACCCCTTCCAGAGCAATCTTGCGTAGGACCCTGCCCAGAAGGGGAAACGGTGGAAACACATACAGGAGTCAAAACTCCCTCCAAGACATGGACAGGGCATCCGTGCCAGAGGATCCTGAGACAGTGAGACGAAGGCCGGGAGCTTGTGATTGTGACGGGAAGCAAACAGATCCTCATCCGGTAGTCCCCAACGGTGACACAGGGACTGGAATACCTTGTTGCAGAGGGACCACTCCCCCTGGCGGGACATCCCCTTGCTCAGGGCGTCCGCCAGCAGGTTCTCCGCCCCGGAATGTAGACAGCCGAAATGCATTGAACATTGGCCTCCGCCCATGTCAGAATCTGAGACACCTCTTGAAGAGAACCCTTGCTCTGGGTCCCTCCCTGATGATTGATGTAGGCAGCCGCCCTTCTGTTGTCTGAGCGTACCTGGACCGACAGACCCCTCAGGTGTTGGGTCAAATGCTCCAGTACCAACCTGACTGCCCGTAATTCCAGAATGTTGATGGGCAAATGGGCCTCCTGAGGACCCCACGTCCCCTGGAAGCGCAGGGACTTCCAGAATCCCCCCCAACCTGACAGACTGGTATCCGTTGTGACCGTCTCCCAGGAGGGGGCCATAAAAGACCTGCCCCCTATCAAGTTCCTGTGGTCCAGCCACCACGCAAGGGACTGTCTGACCAAGGGGGGAAGCACACAGACCCCATCCAAGGACGCTGGGTTCTTGTCCCAAATTGACAGAAGGTGAAGCTGCAGAGGTCTCAAATGGAACTGGGCAAAGGGCACCGCCTCGAAGCTCGCCACCATCAGGCCCACCAACTGCATTCCCTGCCGGATGGAGAACTGTGGGCTCGAAAGCAGAAACCTCGCCTGCGCTGTCAGAGCTTCCACCTTCTGTTGAGGAAGGAATATCCTTGACTGAACCGTATCCAGAATCATTCCCAGGAACGGAGTCACCGAGGAGGGGGACAGGGAGGACTTGGGGTTATTGATCACCCAGCCGAAGGACTCCAGGGTGGACACTACCAGCCGAGTGTCCAACTCTGCCTGCCGCAGAGACCGAGAGGTGATGAGAATATCGTCCAGGTAGGGCAGCACGCGTATGCCCCTTAGCCTTATCAGGGACCACAAATTGGTAATGCTGATCTTTTAGTGCAAATCTGAGAAACCTTTGGTGTCCCGGAAACACTGGGACGTGCAGGTAAGCATCCTTGATGTCTACTGACGTCATGAGGTCCCCTGGGCGCAGTGAGCCAATGGCCAAGCGCAGAGTTTCCATGCAAAAGTGCCTGTTCTTGACAAATTTGTTGAGGATTTTTAAATCCAAAATGGGCCTGACTGACCCATCCTTCTTGGGTACTGTGAAAAGGTTGGAGTAAAACCCCGTGCCCCTGTCTCCAGGGGGGACCTTGCAAATGACCCATGATCCATGAGACCCTGTACGGCCAGCAACAAGACCTGAGCTGAGGCAGGGTATTGAGGGATTCGAGACCCAATGAATCTGGTGGGGGCCCGTACAGCAAATTCTATCTTGTAGCCGGAGGACACTACCTCCTGAATCCACCGGTCTGAGACGTGGCGCCTCCAGACATGCTCGAAGCGCTGCAGACGTCCCCCCACCCTGACGGGCGAAGGCGCCCCTTCATGCCTGAGGGGTCTTGGGAGGGGCTTTGGGCTTGGTTCCCCAGGAGGAACCGGGATGGCGTCCTCTGTTCCTGTGCCAGGAATCTGCGCGGGCCCCAGCGAAGGACGCCCCTCGGTAGGGGGTTGATAGGGAGCCTTGGCCACGAAAGGGCCGAGTCTGCCGCCTGCGCTGGGGCAACTTGCCTCCCTTGGCAAAGTGGTCTAATCGATCCACAAACAAGCGCAGCCCTTTAAATGGAAGCCCTGTGAGGGCTTTCTTGGCGGCATTGTCTGCGGCCCACTGGCGCAACCAGACCGCGCGGCGTATAGCAACCACCAGGGCAGATGACCTGGCACACATCCACATCTTAATAGCATCGTCCGATGCGGACAGGATAAAGTTCACAAACGCATCACAGCTGGACAGAGCATTGACAGTATCAGGAGGCAACTCATCTGTGCCATCGAGAGCACTCCTAACCATGGCCCTGAGCGCTACTGCCGTAATGGCCAAGGTGCAAACCGGGCGCAGAGTCGCTCCCCCAAATGCAAAGGCATGATATGCCAGTTGGTCAACACGCCGGTACTCAGAGTCCCGTAGCGTAGTAGTGTCGGGAGAATGCATAATAGAGGTGTTGGACAACCCTAGAATAGGAGTATCGACCTCAGGCGGCGATGACCAGCACTTAACCAAGTCAGCAGGAAAGGGATATTTCCTATCCACGCTCTTAGGGACCCCTTGAAGTCTGCTGGGATGTTCCCATTCTTTAAGCACGAGGCTATTGAAATGGGTCTGCTCGGGAAATTCCAAGCGAGCTTTAGCAGTATGAAAAAGATCACCCCTTTGCCGGGGAGCCGCAGCGGGGGGAGAGAGGGACAGAACCTCAAAGATCTGAACCAGCAGTCTATCAATATCATCCAAGGACCAATGCTCGGAGCCAGACTCTTCCTGACCCCTAGACTCATCGTCATATGACCCTGAGTCAGAGAACAGTTCCCCTTCGTCCGAGGGGATATGGGTATAGGAATGCAACAAATCATCAGGTTCTATAGGGAAGAGGGCCGATTCAGGGTTCAAGTGCCGCCTCTTGGCGGTGGCTTTACGCGCTAAGGAATTAGCAAGCAAGTTTTCAACACTAGCCAGCCTCGTGGCCAGATCAGGATGAGAATCCCCACTGGTATTGGGGGTTAGACTCAGGCTTGGGGGAGTAGGTGAAGTGCGGCGGGGTGCAGGCCCAGCCTCAGAGGAGACGGGAAGCACCGATAGCGCCTGCTGTGCACAAGGAACACAGACCCGTGCATTGTCACCGCTGCTAGGTAAGACCCCACAAGCTGCACACAGCCGGGCTTGTCCCGAAGGAACCCCGTTCACAATATCCTGAGATGCCTCCATATGATGATTTAATCGGCACAATATGCCAGTAGGGATTGACACCGTAAGCTACCCTGGATGCCCCAATAACCCGCGGGGAAATGGGAGTAATTTTTTATGGTCACGACCGGGAGCTACGCTGGGCCGGGAGAAGCCACCGAAATCCGCGGTCTGAAAGACATAAGGGGGAACAAGGATGACAGAGTCATGCGCAATGGGGGATAGAAAGTAAAGAAGAGTCGCCCGCGAGGGCACTTACAGACAGAGAGGAGAGGACGATCTTCACCACGCGCGCGGGAGAAGGAAATGGCGCCAAGCGAACCTCGGAGGGCGGGCCTGAGCTGACCGCGACGCGTAGCGCGCCAAGCCGGAACCCCGCCCTTCCCCAGCGAGCGCAAAGCTCGTAAGGCATCTAGCCAATTACAGTACAGTAAAGTAGTAATGTCTATTGTAAATGGCGCTCGGAGCCTGGACAGGCACGGCCGAGGTCTGTACTCGGGCTCTCCTGTGGCTCCCCGTCGGGGAATGAACCCCGGTCTGCCGTGACAAGGATACTGTATTAGACAGGCGCTGAAGCCAGCGCAACCTAGGAAGAGCCACTAAGGCTAAGAAGGTGAAGGAAGGAAGAAGAAAGACGCCGAGGGTCCGCAAGCCGCCGCCGTACGTGCGGTGCGAGCAGAAAAAATAAACTAATGGCGCTGCGGTTAACAGTAAGGTAAGAGCGCGGCTCTGATCCCCGTTCCCAGTAAAGCACAGCCAAGCCATAAGCGTGTAAGGATACACTGAGGCCGCCATACACACAACCCCTCCCCCCCTTTTCTTTTCCCCCTGACTAAGGGGGGAACGAGGGAGGAAGGCGACCCGTTACATAGGGTCCACCGCTACATGGGGCGTGGGGCAATGATGCGGGAGGGGCATTCCCTGAAGGCTCACCATCAGCCTTGACCGCCTACCCTATGGTGGGGGATTGCGGTGGAGCGTTGCTCCGTAAGCACACATGGTGCTGCCTACCTTCACCCGACCAGCGCAGCCCAGGCTGGGAGGCATATCACACAGAGGAGGGGTGGAAATAGTCCCACAGGGCCGCAGGCTGTAATAGCCCCGCTCACCTGCGAGAGAGTGATACTTCATGTCTTCGCAGTCAGCACTGCAGAGAAATCCCCCCCCCCATATTCCCCTTAGGCAGTGTGGCATTTCACTCTCCCATTCCCCATATAGGCAGTGTGGCATTCCCTCCTCCCGTTCCCCATATAGGCAGTGTGGCATTCCCCTCTCCCAATCCCCATATATGCAGTGTGACATTCGCCTCTCCCATTCCCCATATAGGCAGTGTGGCATTCCCTCATCCCATTCCCCATATAGGCAGTGTGGCATTCCCCTCTCCCAATCCCCATATAGGCAGTGTGACATTCCCCATATAGGCAGTGTGGCATTCCCCCTCCCATTCCCCATATAGGCAGTGCGGCATTCCCCTCTCCCATTCTCCATATATGCAGTGTGGCATTCCCCCCTCCCATTCCCCATATAGGCAGTGTGGCATTCCCCCCTTTCATTCATCATATAGGCAGTGTGCCCCCCCCATTCCCCATATAGGCAGTGTGGCAACCCCCCCCCATTCCCCATATAGGCAGTGTGGCAATCTTTCACCTCCCATTCCCATATAGGCAGTGTGGCATTCCCCCTCCCATTCTCCATATAGTCAGTGTGGCATTCCCCCCTTCCATTTATCATATAGGCAGTGTGGCATCCCCCCCCCCATTCCCCATATAGGCAGTGTGGCAACCCCCCTCCCATTCCCCATATAGGCAGTGTTGCATTCCCCCCCTCCCATTCCACAAATAGGCAGTGTGGCAAACTTTCCCCTTCCATTCCCATATAGACAGTGTGGCATCCCCCCTCCCATTCTCCATATAGGCAGTGTGGCATTCTCCCCTTCCATTTATCATATAGGCAGTGTGGCATTCCCCCCTTCCATTTATCATATAGGCATTGTGGCATCCCCCCAATTCCCAATATAGGCAGTGTGGCAACCCCCCCATTCACCATATAGGCAGTGTGGCAACCCCCCCTCCCATTCCCCATATAGGCAGTGTGGCATTCCCCCCTTCCATTTATCATATAGGCAGTGTGGCATCCCCCCCATTCTCAATATAGGAAGTATGGCAACCCCCCCCCCCCCATTCCCCATATAGGCAGTGTGGCAACCCCCCTCCCATTCCACAAATAGGCAGTGTGGCAAACTTTCCCCTTCCATTCCCATATAGACAGTGTGGCATTCCCCCTCCCATTCTTCATATAGGCAGTGTGGCAGTCTCCTCCCTCCCATTCCCATATAGGTAGTGTGACATTCCCCCCTCCCATTCCCCATAGGCATAAATAAAAGAAAAAAATAAAAAAAAAGTAAACTCACCTTTCCCTCCTTCCTGCTGTCCCCGTCGTCTTCTCTGTATCTGCCACTGCCTGCACACACAGACTCCCAGCTTGGTACAGTGGTGGGCGTGTCTGATGCTTGAGCGTCCGCCACGCCCGTCGCTGAATGAAGCCGGTGTCAGTATGTGCAGACGCTGCGGAGAAGGTGGCAGAAGCGGCGGAGGCAGTTGTATCTGCCGCCTTGTTCGCGGTGCCTGCACACTCTGACACCTGGCTTCATTCAGCATGGGTGTGGCGGATGCTCGAGCGTCAGCCACGTCCACCTGCTGTATGAAGCAGGATTTCTGTGTGTGCAAGCGCCGCTTTTGGGGAAAATAAGTGCGTCTTATGGGGGCGAAAAATACTGTACCTTATGTAATCAACACTGCTTTCTTTGCCTGAATTTTTTGGGTCGTAGCTCAGCTGGGAAAGACATGTCATTTTCTTCCTACGTCCTTCAGGATGACTATGGAGAGAACTAGCAAGGCATTAAACTATTAGTGGGACCTCCCTGCCAAAAGACTGTTCTTTTAGAAGGTCTAACCTAAAATGCCCTAATCGCCCTATCTTTTAGCTGAGGAAATAGCAACCAAAAAACTAACTTTAAGTGCCAGAATTTTGTCTGTGGCCTCCTCCAGGGGTTCAAAGGGAGGCTGAGAGGGAGCCCTGAGGACAAAATCCAAGTCCCAGGAAGGACACCTTACATGGTGAACTGGCTTTTTATGGCCATAATCCGTTTCTTCTCTAGAAAAACGGATAAGGCAGAGGCCCAACCTTTCCTGCAGGAATTCAAGGACAGCCCGGAAAGAATCCTTACTCAAACTGTTATCTTCACAGTAGGAAGAAAACCGCTTCCAGATTTTAAGGTAAATCTTTCTAGTTGTAATTTTCGTGATAGTTGTACTATCAAGGAGTATCATGGCAACCATTTCTGACAGTCCTTTTTTCTTTAGGATCAGTGCTTCAAGATCCATGCTGCTAGCTTTAAATTCAGAAGTCCTGAATGTTGTACTGGTTCCTGCATCAAAGGGTTCATTAGCTGAGGGAGTTCCCATGTATCTTCCAATGACATCCTCTACAAGCCTGCAAACCAACTTCTCTTTTGCCAGAATGGGACGATAAGTATAACTGTTGCTGGTCCGGCTGACATTTTTCTCAAAACCAGAGGAAGAATCTGCAGTGGAGGTAAGGTATATCCTGGGTTGAGGGACCAGTTGTGGGCCACAGCATCCACCACAGGGCTGCTTCCCCTGGCAGAGGGAAAATAACTTCTTGCACTTCGTGTTCTGGGCCAAAGCAAAAAGGTCTTTGCTCAGCTGAACCCCACCTGGTCACCAGTTGACTGAAGATTTCTGGACTGAGACAAAGGAGTTCTGCTGAAGAAATCTGCCATGTCGGTTAAGGCCCCCTTTAGGTGAGCTACCAAGAAGGTAAGTTTAAAAGGATTGAGGAGAGAAAGGGCCAGGTTCTGAAGACTTTCAGACCTTGTGCCACCCTGGTGGTTTAAATAAGCCACCGTGGTCATTTTGTTTGACCTGATTTGAAAATCTTTGTCTCTTAAACATGGTCTGAAGTGTCTTAGGGCTTGTTCGACTTGTTCTCCTTGAGTTCTTTAAAATTTGATGAGGAGTTCCTCAATCCAGCTGACCAAGCCCCCTGAATCTAATGGGAGTCTAAGTGAGCTCCCCAGCCCCATCCACTAGCATCTGTCGTAATGACGATGGGATTTGTCTGCCTCCATGTGTGGCCCACCTGCAGGGCTAGCAGATGCACACGTATCACCACAGAGTGTTTTTACCTCCTCTGGTAGGGCCATGGTAGTGGGAGTGGTCCCAGGTCCTGAGAAGAAAGGACTGCAGTGGTCAGGTGTGAAGCGGAGCCCAGCTAGAATGGCTGCAGTCATCAACCCAAGAACCCTCATGATCTGTCTGAAAGATTTTTATTCTGTTTTGACTTAGATTTTGGATCTCCCAAATCAAATTTTTCTGCTTGTCTGGGGGAAGCAGAATATTTTGTTGGGCACTATCTAACAGTTCAAAAATCTGCAAGTCTTAGAGGGCACCAGGTTGGACATTGCTTTGTTCACCATCCAACCCAAGTCTCCATTAGAATCAGAGAGATTCTGTAGCAGACCAAATTCTGTGCTGCCCGTTATTAAGAGGTCATTCAGGATTATGGAAATCCCCTTTGACCTTAGACAGGACATAGGCTCTGCCAGGACCTTTGTAAAGATCTTGGGAAGACGATGAAATCCCAAACGGGAGGGCTCTGAACTGCAAGTGGAGGATTTCTTGCCCCAGGAGTATCGGAAATCGTAAAAAAAATTTAATGTTCATGAGCAATATGTATGTGTAGATATGTATCCTGTAGATCTATTGTGATTATCAGGTCTTGTGGCATTAGCAGATTTCTTACAGTAACAGTTACAGCTGATTCCATCCGGAACCTCAAGTACCTCAAAGTGGACCAAAACCCACCGTGGAGTCTATGAGAGTCTGTTTTGGGGTGTCATTTTCATTTTCAATATAACCCTTCAGATTGATTAGCTAAGCCTCCAAATTTCTGGCAACACAGTCTGAAGCAAGAGCTGGTCTATAGCAAAATGCATTGGCATCACAGGCTCTCTTAAGGATGCCATCTGTAAGGCAATCCAAAGGATCCCAGAGTATGTACCTGCACCCTCAAAGCTTAGATCTGAGGATCTAGATACCTGAGCCATGGCCGCACCCAGCTTAGGGCATTTAGCCCACGATTCAGCTTATGTCTTGTGAAAGGAAAATTTTATTTTAAGAGAATTAGGCAAAAAAAAATATTTTCAGCCATTCCTTCTTCATTACCTCAAGCAGAGATGAATGAACCGAGAATACCTTCTCCTTCTCGACAATTTATGATACAAAGCGTCCTGCACTGACAGAGGCTGTTCCACATAAATATCCTGATGCAAAGCAGAAGTTCCTTTGGACAATTTGCTTCTAACGGAGACAGATGCTGGTTCCTCATCTGAGGCCAATCCAAATCCCCGGTTAATCGAATCTTCCCCGAAGAAATTTGACCCTCACTATCCTCAACCTCTGGGTGTTTTTCTACTGCCCTAGAAGGAGTTGCAACAATAGGGGGTACCGGGACCAGAGGTACCATCGGTGCCAAAAGGGAAGAATCCCTGAAGGTGGACACCGAGGCCTTGACAGCTGATCTGCAAACTTCCAGCGTGGATACATATTGGCTTTCATATTGCTCAAGATATCCACTAGATAACTGGAAGCTTTGTTCCGCAACCTATGCTCTGTTTTAAGAATCTGGAAAAATAGTGGGGAAATTAATACAGAGCCTAACAGTTTTCACCTCCTTGGTTTTGGAGGACGCCAACTTAGCCTTTTCTTTAGGTTTAAAGAGAAACAACACATATGAGTTTCACTTTCCTGTGTGTTGTTCCGAAGGGAGCCGAGCAGTGCCGCCAGCGGCATCCCCCGCCCATTCAGGAAGGTCAGGGCCAGCCGTGCACATGGCTAGGGGTGAGCGGGGATGCGGCCGAAGCGCACAGACGTGGCGAGGGCTCCGGGAGATGGTGATTTTTCCGGGCGGGGGGGTTCACACAAGGGGCAATTCAGGATGCCCTAATGACTGGAACTCAGGAGGCCCTGGAGTCTCCGAAGTCAACAATAAAGAAAAAATAGAGGCTAAGAAAGAGGATTCTAGGGGGGGCACAGAAATAAAAAAAGTGCAACCTGACAATATACAGTGTGAAAAAAATACAATTCTGTGATTACTCACCTGTAGAATTGGTATTATGAGTATACAGTACGTCCTGCTCCAGATTAGATTACTTACACGTGGGTATAACTCCGCCAGATGGCACTGGACTGCAGAGACATCGAAAACAGGCTCCTCCCGGCCCCTCAAATACCGAGGGACCTCCCACAATCCCCAGCATTGAAAAGCAGTTAACGAGAAGCCGGGAAACTAAAACAAACTGGTAACTATAACAATGATAACAATCACCATATAGGGGATCCAAGATAATGCAAAACCAAGGGTGGGGGTGGAGCAGGATGTACTGTATACTCATAATACCAATTCTACAGGTGAGTAATCACAGAATTGTATTATTCTTAGTATACAGTACGTCCTGCTCCAGATTAGATTACTTACACGTGGGACATCCAATAGCAGTGTCCATAAAGTAGGGTGGGATCCCCAAAGGTAACAGCAGACAGGTCATACCACTGCCGCCTGCAGAACCTTACGGCCAAAAGCACCATCAGCTGAGGCCCTAACATCAACCTTGTAAAACTTTGAAAAGGTACGAACAGAAGACCAAGTAGCGGCCTTGCAAACTTGTTCAACAGAAGCCTGGTGCTGAAAAGCCCAAAAGGTACCAATAGCACGAGTAGAATGAGCAGTAAGGCGGAAGGGAGGATTATTCCCCTTAGCAGAGTAGGCCTGAATCACAGCCTGACTGATTTGCTGATAGTAGACTTGGCAGGAGCCAAACACTTCCTAGGACCAGAAGGGACCACAAAAAGAGCATCAGTTTTTCTGAAAGGTGTAGTAGCCACCAGATAGTACTTCAGACACCTAACCACATCCAAAGAATGCAAGACCCTCTCCTTAGCATTACTAGGATTAGGGCACAATGAAGGAAGAACAATGTCCTGATTCAAATGAAAGGCAGACACAACCTTAGGCAGAAAGTCTGGCTTGAAGCGAAACACCACCTTGTCCTGGTGTCTCTCAAAAGTAGGGGGGCTGGATGGAAAGCGCCGCCAACTCAGACACAAGCCTAACAGAGGTGATAGCCACCAAAAAGACAACTTTGAGAGTAAGAACGGCCAGGGCAGCATCCTGCACAGGTTCAAAGGGAGCACCCTGCAAGGCTGACAAAACCAAGTTCAAATCCCAAACAGGCAACATAGGCTTACGTGGGGGACGCACATGAGTAACCCCCTGGAAAAAAGTCCTGATCAGAGAATGCTGAGCAAAGGACTTCTGGAAGAAAACAGCCAGGGCAGAAACATGACCCTTCAGAGTACTGAGTTGGAGCCCCATCTTCAACCCATGCTGCAGGAACTCCAGGATCCTGGGAATAGAGAACACGCGACAGGGAAGAGACTTAGACTCACACCAGTCAATGTAGGCACGCCAAACCCTGTAGTAAATGGAAGAAGAAGACTTCTTCCTAGCCTTTATCATGGCATCAACAACAGAGGTAGACAGCCCCTTCCAAGATGGAGGTTTCAGCAGCCAGGCCGTCAAAGCCAGAGTTTGTAAATTGGGATGGCGTAAGTGACCCAGGTCTGGCACCCTGGACAAAGCGTACTTATCTACTGCCAGCTGCACCACGTCTGCGAACCACACTCTTCTTGGCCACCTGGGGGCCACCAGAATTGCTGGCACCCCCTCCAGAGCAATCTTGCGCAGAACCCTGCCCAACAGGGGGAATGTAGGAAAGACATACAGGAGCTGAAAGTCCTGCCATGACATTGCTAGCGCATCCGTGGCCAAGGCCCGAGGATCCTGGGACAGGGAGACAAAGGCCGGGAGCTTGTGATTGTGACGGGCCGCAAACAGATCCACATCTGGTTGGCCCCAAAGGTGACACAAAGATTGAAACACCCTGTTGCAGAGGGACCATTCTCCCAGGCGAGAGGTCCCCCTGCTCAGAGAGTCTGCCAAACAGGTTCCTGGAGTCCAGCCACCACGAGAGGGACCGCCCGACCAGGGGGGAAAGCGCAAAGACCGGGTCCAGGGACGCAGGATCCTTGTCCCATACTGACAAGAGGTGGAGTTGCCGAGGCCTCAAGTGGAACTGAGCATAAGGGACCGCCTCGAAGCACGCCACCATCAGGCCCACCAGCTGCATTTCCTGCCTGATGGAGGGATGATGACAAGATAGCAGGAACTGGACCTGCACAATCAGACTGTCCACCTTCTGCTGAGGAAGAAAAATCCTTGCCTGAACTGTATCCAGATTCATTCCCAGGAATGGAGTCACCAAGGAGGGAGACAGAGAAGACTTGGGATGGTTGATCACCCAGCCAAATGATTCCAGAGTGGACACCAGCTGAATATCCAGCTCTGCCTGATGTAGGGACTGGGAAGTGATGAGAATGTCGTCCAAGTAGGGCAGCACGCGCCTGCACTAGAGCCTGAGCTGACACAGGGTCCTGAGAAATCCGGGATCTGATGAATCTTGGGGGGGGGGGGGGGGGGGGATGCAGACAGCAAACTCTATCTTGTAACCAGAGGACACTACCTCCTGAATCCATCGGTCTGAGACATGAAGCCTCCAGACGTGAGCAAAGTGCTGAAGCCGTCCCCCCACCCCACCCGGATGAGTGAGGGCGCCCCTTCATGCCTGAGGAGGCTTGGGAGAGGACTTAAGCTTTGAGCCCCAGGAGGAGCCAGGGCGTCCACATCCTCTGCCCCTACCCCAGAAGTCCCCACAGGCCCCAGTAAGGAAAACCCCCCTCCCTTGTCTAGCATCACGGTAGGGGGAGGAAAAAAAAAAAAGCCCTGACCCCGAAAGGGCCGAGACTGCCGCCTGCGCTGGGGTTACCTGCCTCCCTTAGCCAACAGGTCCAGGTGGTCCCCAAACAGGCGTAGTCCTTTGAAGGGAAAACCAGTGAGGGCCTTCTTGGCAGCGTTGTCAGCAGCCCACTGGCGCAGCCAAACCGAGCGGCGTATAGCCACCACAAGGGCAGAGGTTCTGCCACACATTCTAATGGGTCATCCAAGGCAGAGAGGACATAAGTCATAAAACATCACAACAAGAGAGTGCATTAAACTCTTCACTAGACACATCATCAGGGGCACCATCAAGGATACTTCTGAGCAGGGTCTTAATAGCCACAGCTGTAATGGCAGAGGCACAGACCGGGCGCAGCACCGTCCCCACACATGCAAAGGCATGGTACGCCAGCTGACCAATGCGCCGGTCCTCAGCATCCCGCAGCGTAGTAGAGTCAGGGGAGTGCATGACAGAGGTGTTAGATAACCCAAGGACCGGGGCATCCACTTCAGGAGGGGATGACCAATGCTTCACCACATCAGCAGGAAAGGGATACCTCTTATCCCAACTCTTAGGTACACCGGGAAGCCTGCTGGGGCGCTCCCATTCCTTGAGCACAAGATTATTAAAATGGGCTTGCTCAGGAAATTCCACACGCGACTTAGCAGTATGAAACAATTCCCCCTGTTGCCTGGGGGCCGCAACCGGAGGAGAAATAGACAGAACCTCAAAAATCTGTGTCAAAAGCCTATCAGTATCATCTGGGGCCCAGGGGTCAGAGCCAGAATCATCATGACCCCTGGGCCTCTCATCAGATGAGTCAGAGAGTAACTCCCCTTCTTTCAAAGGGGTATAACCAGATAGTTCCAAAAACTCATCAGCTTCCATAGGGAAAAGAGTGACATCAGGTGTTAAGTGCCGCTTTTTTGCAGAGGCCTTACGCTCCAAGGTATTAACAATCAACTTCTCAACACTAGCCAGTCTGGAAGACACATCAGGCTGAGAATCCCCACTTGTATGCAACTCAATGGGAGTGAGATTTAAGCTTGGGGGGGGAGTAGGTGAAACCATACGAGGCGCAGGCCCAGCCACTGGAAAACCAGGCTGCAGGCAAGCACCTGCTGGGCACAAGGTACACAGACCCGCACATTGTCAGCACTAGTAGGGGACACCCCACAAGCTACACACAGCCCGGCTTGTCCCGAAGGAACCCCGAGCACATTATCCTGAGACGCTTCCATATGGTGATTATAGCGGCACAATAGGCCGATAGGGATTGACGCTATAAAAGCAACCCGGGATGCCCCAATAACCCGCTAGGGAAGTGGGAGTAATTAAACACTAGGCCTCACAAGTTAAATAACTAAATAGAGGGAGTAGGGCCGGAAGAAGCCAATAGGGCTCTGCCCGCCTGAAAGACATAAGCAAAGGGGAACAGTAAGTGACATGTAAATGACAATGGTAAATAAGGGCGCACGCGAGGGCACTCACGGACCGCGGTAGGTAGATGCCAGACACGTAGCAGCTGGAGCCAAGAAAAAATGGCGCCAAATATACCTCGAGGGGCGGGCCGCAGGGACAGTGACGCGGAACGCGCCAAACGCGGGACCGGCCCCCCCTCCCCCGAAGAGTGCAAAGCCGTACACATGTGACGAGCAGTCAATAAGCGGAACATAGTGGAAGCGCGTGGCGGCAATTTAAAAAAAAAAAAGACAACCAGTGCAGCCAAGTCAGTGCTGCTAACACCAATCATAAGAACATAATACAGTGAAGCACAAAGGCAAATACACATACACCCGCCCCACCTCCCCCGAGGGCTACAAGGGAAAGCGAGGGAGGACAGCAGCCACTTAACAGGACCCACCGATAGACAGGGGTAAGGGGCAATAGGGTGGGAGGGGCATCCCATAGAGGCTCACCATATGCCTATACCACCTACCCTTTGGTGGGGGATTGCGGTGGAGCAGCGCTCCTAAGCACCTGACAGCGGTGCTGCCTACCAGCGCAGCCAAGGCTGGGAGGCACATTACTAATGGAACGGGTGGGAATAGTCCTACAGGGCCGCAGGCTAATAGCCCTGCTCACCTGCGAGAAGATAGAGCCATCTTCTTGTCCTTCGCAGTCCAGACTGCAGAGAATGGGGATTGTGGGAGGTCCCTGGGTATTTGAGGGGCCGGGAGGAGCCTGTTTTCGATGTCTCTGCAGTCCAGCGCCATCTGGCGGAGTAATACCCACGTGTAAGTAATCTAATCTGGAGCAGGACGTACTGTATACTAAGAATATATGCTCACCACTTTCTCCTGCGACATACTTGCTTCTGGCTTGACTCCTCCGCTGTATAAAGAGGCAAGGAACCTTCTGTCAGGTTTCAGCCTGCTGTGCAGCTTCGTTTAAAGAATACACATTGCCACGGGGAAATCAATTTTCGAGGGAATCACTATTTGCTTCTATAAGTATGATACCCAAACCAGATTCGGATCACTCCATATGGTCTAATTACAGACCTATATCACTAATAAACCTAGATGTTAAACTATTTACAAAGATCTTGGCGGAACGGCTGCTAAAATATCTACCCCAAATAATTAAAAAAGACCAGACTGGCTTCATCCCAGGGCGTCAGGCAGGAGATAATATCAGACGAGCAGTACATTTGATACATCGGGCTAGAGAGAGTGGGACTCAAGCAATGCTTCTCTCGCTTGATATTAAAAAAGCGTTTGATTCTGTATCATGGGAATACCTCTTTGCACTACTAGAAAGATGGGGATTTGGGCCAAAATTCATTGATATGATTAAAAAAGTATATAATGGCCCGACAGCATTCGTTAAATACTGTGGTTTCCGATCAGACTACATACCCT
This sequence comes from Gastrophryne carolinensis, assembly GCA_027917425.1. Classification (NCBI taxonomy): domain Eukaryota; kingdom Metazoa; phylum Chordata; class Amphibia; order Anura; family Microhylidae; genus Gastrophryne; species Gastrophryne carolinensis. The sequence continues at coordinate 202,635,532 of CM051237.1, forward strand.
TGGCTAGAGGCACTAGACAAGGCTGCCCCTTATCTCCCCTTCTATTTGCCCTAGCGATGGAGCCACTCGCTCAAACCATTAAAGATTCGCAGGACATCTCGGGTATAGATGTCCGGGGTACGCAGCACAAAATAAGTCTTTTCGCTGATGATGTACTTCTTTTGGTCTCTGACCCGCTAATATCTTTACCCAACATAATGAAACTATTAACTGAATTTGATAAAATCTCGGGCCTGCAAGTGAACACATCTAAATCCAGTGCTATGAACATAAACATCCCACACGATATCTGGTCTCGTCTTCAAGCGGCTTACGATTTTCGCTGGGAAAAAGACCGAGTGAAATACTTGGGTATTAACCTGACGAACTCCTATGATACCCTCTTTAATGCCAATTATCTTCCATTATGTCAAAAGCTCTTAGGACTCCTAAAATCCTGGAAGTCGTTCGGCCTTTCCTGGTTGGGCAGAATAGCAGCAGTAAAGATGAATATCCTCCCTAAATTTTTATATATCGCTAGGTCTCTCCCAATTAAAATTCCGCCATCATATCTGAAAAACTTACAAAAATACCATTTTGTGAGTACTCACCTGAAAAATGGATATTGTTGGTGTGCCACACACCCCGCTTCACTTCTTAAATATTCATTACTTCATGGGTTAATCCACCGCAGGTGACGTAGTGCAGAGAGGAAGTCTTGTAACGAGCCCCCTTCCGGCCTATATATACACCTGGTACCTCCCTTCAATCACCAGTATAATCAAAAAGCAGTAATACAAGGTACCAGTATTCCACCAGTAACCTCAAAATCAAATTTGATATAAAAAAGGCTTCACCATATAAAGGCTTCGGTAATACCGAAAAGGGCGGGTGTGAAGCGGGGTGTGTGGCACACCAACAATATCCATTTTTCAGGTGAGTACTCACAAAATGGTATTATTCTTGGTGTGCCACACACCCCGCTTCACTTCTTAAATATTCATTACTTCATGGGACATCCAAAAGCAGTGTCCACAAGGGAAGGGCATCTCAAGGCCAGGTGAAGCATAACTTAAATGACTGCAGTCTGCAGAACTCTGCGGCCAAAACCAGCATCCGCTGAGGCCCGCACATCCACTTTGTAAAACTTAGAAAAAGTGTGAACAGAAGACCAGGTGGCGGCCTTACAAACCTGTTCAACAGAAGCTTGGTGCTGAAAAGCCCAAGACGCCCCAACAGCGCGAGTGGAATGAGCAGTAATACGAAAAGGGGGAACTCTTCCCTTAGCAGAATAGGCCGCAGTAACGGCCTGACGTATCCACTTGCTAATGGCAGATTTGGCTGGTGCCAAACCCTTCTTAGGCCCATGGGGCACAACAAAAAAGGAATCCGTCCTACGGAAAGGAGACGTGATAACCAAGTAGTACTTAACACAGCGTACTACATCCAAACAATGCAAAACCCTCTCTTTGTCATTCTTAGGATTAGGACACAAGGAGGGAAGAACAATATCTTGGTTCAAATGAAAAGCAGAAACCACCTTAGGAAGAAAGTCTGGCTTGAACCGAAAAACCACCTTATCCTGATGTCTCTCGAAGTAAGGCGCCTGGATAGACAAGGCCGCCAATTCCGAGACACGCCGGATCGAAGTGATCGCTACCAAGAAGACCATCTTCTGAGTCAGGGTAGATAAAGCAATATCTTGCAAAGGCTCAAAAGGAGGAGCCTGAAGAGCAGAAAGAACCAAATTCAAATCCCAAACCGGGAGTAATGGTTTCCTGGGAGGCCGCACATGCGTAACCCCCTGGAAAAAAGTTTTAACTAAAGGCTTAAGCGCAACACGCTTCTGAAAAAAGATAGATAAGGCAGAAACTTGCCCTTTCAACGTACTTAGCTGAAGACCAGAGTCCAGCCCAGATTGTAAAAACTCCAGAATCCTGGAGACCGAAAATACCCTACAAGGAAAAGATCTCATCTCGCACCAAGCGATATAGGCTTTCCAGGTCCTATAGTAGATGATAGAAGAAGACCTCTTCCGGGCACTGATCAGAGTCTTAACGACAGAATCAGAAAGACCCTCCTCCTTTAAGATGGAGGTCTCAGCAGCCAGGCCGTCAAAGCTAGCGCTGGTAAATTGGGGTAACACAATCGACCCTGAGTGAGCAGATCGGGCCGAAGAGGCAGAACGACCTGGTCCACTGCCAGCCGAACGATGTCTGCGAACCACACTCGCCTCGGCCAACTTGGGGCCACGAGAACGGCGGACACCCCTTCCAGAGCCAACTTCCGAAGCACTCTGCCTAGCATGGGTATCGGAGGAAACAGGTACAGAAACCCCAGATCCCCCCAACTCAGGGACATGGCGTCCACTGCCAGAGCCAGAGGATCCTGGGAGAGCGACACGAAGTTCGGGAGCCTGTGATTGTGACGAGAGGCAAACAGGTCCACCTCTGGAGTCCCCCATTGGCGACACAGTGAGCGAAATACCCGAGGATGGAGGGCCCATTCTCCCCGACGGGGAGAGCCCCTGCTCAAGCGGTCCGCTTCCAGGTTCTCCACTCCTGGGATGTATACCGCCGAGAGACAAGGAACATGGGCCTCTGCCCAGGTCAGGATCAGGGACACCTCTCTGAGAGCACTCAGGCTGCGAGTCCCTCCCTGATGATTGATGTAAGCAACCGCTGTTCGATTGTCTGAACGCACCTGGACCGGAAGGCCCAGAACGTGCTGAGTCAGGAGAGCAAGCACCCGACGGATGGCTCTCAGTTCCAGAATATTGATGGGTAAGTGGGCCTCTTGAGGTCCCCACTGCCCCTGGAACTGCAGCTCCTTCCAGAATCCGCCCCATCCCGACAGACTGGCGTCCGTGGTGACAATTTCCCAAAGGGGGGCCAGGAAAGACCTGCCCTTCACGAGATTGGTCGAGACCAACCACCACTGGAGGGACTGCCGGACCCGGGAGGACAACTGGAAGGGCTGATCCAGCGACCGAGGCTGCCGGTCCCAAGACGCCAACAGATAAAGCTGAAGCGTCCTCGTGTGGAATTGAGCAAAAGGAACTGCCTCGAAGGAGGCAACCATCAACCCTACCAGCCTCATCCCCAGACGGATGGACGGCCGAGGATTGGAGAGTAGGAGCCGAGCCAACTCCTGAATCAGAAGAATTTTGGACTGAGGGAGAAACACTCTGTGTTGATGAGAGTCTAACTGCATCCCCAGAAAGGACACCACCCTGGCCGGAGCGAGGGAGGACTTGGAGAGGTTGATCACCCAACCGAAACTTTCCAGCGTGGAGAGCACCACCCTGGTGTCTTTCTCCGATTGATCGAGTGACGGAGCCATGATAAGAAGGTCGTCCAAATAAGGTACGACACGAATGTCCCGAGCTCTGAAAATGGCCATGACCCCTGCCAGCACCTTGGTGAACACTCTTGGAGCTGAGGTAAGGCCGAACGGAAGTGCCACGAATTGATAATGCCGATCCTTCATCATGAATCGAAGAAAACGTTGATGAGGGTGGCAGATGGGAACATGCAGATACGCATCCTTGATGTCTATAGACGTCATGAAGTCCCCTTGCCGAAGAGAGCCGACGGCAGTGCGCAAGGTTTCCATGTGAAACTTCCGAAAACGGATGAACCTGTTGAGTGACTTCAGGTCCAGGACGGGACGAACCGACCCATCCTTCTTGGGGACTGCGAATAGATTGGAGTAGAAACCGAGGCCCATCTCTAAACGCGGTACCGGCCGGATGACCGCCATCTCTAACAGATTTTCTACCGACGCCAGGAGCCCCTGTGCGGCCAAAGGATCGATGGGCACCCGAGACCGAAAGAACCGTGAAGGAGGGCGAGACTCGAATTCCAGCTTGTAACCGGACGACACTATCTCCTGAATCCATCTGTCCGGAACCTCCCGGTTCCAAACCTGGGAGAAGTGTCGCAATCGTCCCCCCACCCGCACGGGTGAGGGCAGCCCCTCATTGCTGAGCGGGCTTACCAGCAGGTTTGGGATTGGAGCCCCAGGACTGGGCGGGACGGCCACGGCCCCTCCCCCGCGTCCAACCTGTACGACTGGTAGAGGGAAGGGAAGCCCCCCTACCCGCTCTGTATCCTCGAAAGGACGGCCTACCAGAAGCTGCCCCTCTAAAGGGGCGTCGAGGCCTCTTGCGTTGTGGCATCTTACCACCCTTTGCGACTGAATCAATTTTCTCCCCGAACAGACGCAACCCCAAAAAGGGGAGAGCTGTGAGCACCCTTTTTAGAAGCTGAGTCCGCCGACCACTGTCGCAGCCATACTGACCGACGAATAGCGACCAGCATTGCCGCTGTCTTGCTACTCATAGCCAGCGCATCGTCCTGAGCGGATAGAACGTAAGACACAAAAGAATCGCACTGCTTAAGCGCAGCGAACTCATCACAAGCGGGATTGAGATCCTCGCATAGCCCCTGGATTACAGATCTTACTGCTAAAAGAAGAAGGGCCGAAGCGCACAGGGGGCGCATCGTTGACCCAGCATAAACAAAGCCATGGCGAGCATACTGGTCAATCCTACGATCCTCCCCATCTTTAGGGACAGAGGTCTCAGCAGACTGTACCATAGCGGAGCTAGATAGCCCTAGCACAGGGGTATCGACTTCAGGAGGGACGGACCAAAGCTTCAGCAATTCTGGCGGAAAAGGATAACGCTTTTCCCAACTGGAAGGGATTCCAGATAACCGCGTGGGATGTTCCCATTCTTTAAGGACCACCCTCTCAAAGTGGTGCTGTCTGGGAAAAACCAAACGCGGCTGAGGCTCTTTAAACAACTGACCCTTTGGCAGGGTGACAGCCTCAGGCGGATCTAAATTCAGAATTTCAAACATTTGAGCCAGAATGGAGGGGGTGCCAAGGGCAACCCCCGCCGACCAATCGCCAATCGCATCAGCCTTAAGCTGATCTGCCGGCTCATCTGACTCCAAGAGGAATTCCCCCTCATCCGGGGAGCCATCGGACCATTCCACAGGCTCACACAATTCGTCCTGAGGAGCCGAAGATACCGGAGTCAGGCGCTTCCGTTTTGCAGGGGCCTTCAGCCCCGCTTTAACGGGCAATACTTCCCGAAGATTGGCTGATTTTACCACCACCTCGGATTGCGAATCCCCACCCTTGACAGTGTCATGCGGGGTCCGGAACAGGGAGGGAGAGGCAGGAGATGATGAAGGTTGCGACGGGTCAGCAGCCGGATCAACAGACTGACGCGCAACAATCTGCCTTGCACAAGAAATGCAAATAAAGATATCATCAGCAGGGAGCGCAGCCCCACATTTTACACACCCCCTGGACGGCTCTGACGAGTCGTTTCCGGTAGTAACAGAAGCCTCCATATTGGTGATTTATGGTATCGCAAATACTGGGACTTTTAAGGCATAAGCCAACCCGGGATGCCCCTTTATAAAGAATGTCCCGGAAGGGAGGGTTTTTGTAAATACACTTTTTTTTTTTTTTTTTTTTTTAAGAGAAAAAGGTCCCCCTTAACAGTCTCAAAATAAATATATATATATATATATATGTATATATATATCTAAAATGTGCAATTTCATATCAAGAATGACTAGCCAGGCAATATAGAGCCGGAGGGCCGCAATAAAAGAGGGATCCCAGGATCTGAAAGGAAAGAAAAACAAACCATCAGATCCCTTGTGAGTGTAACAATGCAGCATGTTCACAATAGTATGATAAGAGTGCCTCCTTAAAAGTTTGCCCCATAAGAAAACTCATTCTGACCCCACCAAAGCAGGGCCGCTTACCTGCTACCGACGCCAGGAGCCAGACCGGAACGGACATGTAGCAGCCGCAGCAGTAGAACACAAACCCATGTGTTGCTGCAGCGCGCGCCCCCCCACGTGACCTCTCTTCACAGAAACAGGAAGGAAGTGAGGCTGGGGCCGCCGAGCGCCGCTTCTGCCGGCGCCACGCCCCCCCGCGTCACAGGGCCCGTTCAATTCAATGAGGGATTGCCAGCAGCTGCGCTGGCTGAAACCCAGCCAGGCGGCGGAGGAGGAGGAGGGGGAAGGAGACACAAGCGCAGCCACACAGGCTGCCGCACAGAGCAGCGGGGAAGGGAGGGAGGCGGGAGGGGACCATCTGAAGCACAGCTGAGCGCGGTCCGCTGCCCCACCCCCATAAAGCAGACCAAAACACACTGGCCATCCCTAAAAGTATCTGCCCGGAGCTCCAGCCAAAAAACAAAGCGCACCTGCTGCGCAGTCTGCTACTATGTAAAAAAGTGAACACTTCTCCCCCCCCCCATAGTGAAGGGAGAAGGGACCGGAACGGGGGAGTAAGGGGCTACGGGGACCCTCGGGACAGGGGCATCCCATTTCCGGATCACCATGCCGGATTGCCGCATTGCCCCCAAAAGAGGGGGACGAGCGGAGGAGATAAGCTCCTAGGCACCAATAGTGCCGTCTACCAATTACCCGGTGAGCAGCCTAGGCTGGGAGGCTTCCTATCCACCATAAAGGTATACAACTCAAACCGGGCAGAAATAGACCAAAAGGGGGGTGGCGGGGTAAGAATACCCCGACCTACCTGTAAGCAGGAAACTTCCAACCTCTGTTTGTCAAGCAGAGAGAAAAATACTGGTGATTGAAGGGAGGTACCAGGTATATATAGGCCGGAAGGGGGCTCGTTACAAGACTTCCTCTCTGCACTACGTCACCTGCGGTGGATTAACCCATGAAGTAATGAATATTTAAGAAGTGAAGCGGGGTGTGTGGCACACCAAGAATATAAAATTTTCGAGTTCATTTGGGCAAATAAGAAATCTAGAATTACTAAAGCGACAATGCTATTGCCAAAATTTAAGGGAGGTTTAGGAGTTCCTAACCTGACTAAATATTATCAGGCAGCACAGATATCACAACTAACTTCTTATTACTTGCAGTCAGAAGCACCACTATGGGTTCAAATAGAGGCAGCCATTTGTCACCCAATAGAGATCGCAAATTTATTGTGGTTGCCAGCGAGTTATAGAAAATCTGTAGTGAACCCGATCCTGACTTTCTCCCTTCATTTATGGGACGGTCTTAAATCTACAAAAGGTCTGGTCTCCTCGCATTTGCCAATGATGCTTCTTTGGGGCAATCCATTGTTTACCCCAGCTTTCACAGACCCGGGAAGATTTACTAACTGGAGGAAAGCAGGTGTCCGGTATATCTCAGATTGTTTACAGGGACCAAGCATAATGCCCTTTCCTCGGCTACAGGAAAAATATGGCCTCTCGGGGAAAGAGATATTTAGCTACTTACAAATTTCACATTTTATAGCATCATTGATCCGCAGTAAAGGCGATATAGATCAGCTTCAAATGTTCGAGACCAGATGTAAACAATACCCCAGAGCTAGGGGCTCGATAACTGAGGTATACGAGCAGCTTTGCAAGACACAGGGGAACCCCAGAAGTGCGCTCATACAACGGTGGGAAAGGGAATTAAATATTCAACACTCCGAAGTTGAATGGCAGAAGAGCTGGCAGGCTTCTTTTGGTAGAGAGGCATCAACGAACTCGATCGAGATCAACGTTAAAGTTTTCTTAAGATGGCACTTAGTCCCAGATCGACTCTGCCACATCGCCGGTGATGCAGGTAAACTCTGCTTTCGAGGTTGTGGAGCAGTAGGAAAGCAAGCTCATATTTGGTGGGATTGCCATGTAGCCAAAATATTCTGGCAAAAAATTTTTGAAGTTGTTAGCAATGTTCTGGATGCCACTCTAACACCAGAACCCTGGATTGCACTATTCAATGGCCCAATAGTTGGAACAACAAAAAACAATAAGAGCCTCCTATACCACCTCCTAACGGGGGCTAAACTGGTCATTGCCAGGTCTTGGAAGTCCCCCAAACTTAGCTTTAAGGAATTCCAAGGCACGATCTCAAATATTATGGCTATGGAGAAAATGACCTCGATACATAAAGGTACTATGGACAGTTTTAGAGAAACATGGGAACCCTGGATTCAGAATTATTTACCTGCCGACTTCGACACTAATCTATTAGAGATATGACCTTGAAGTGCGGCTGATCTTCTCACGTGAACATTCTCATCCTTTATAAGGCACCAGGTAGAATTCTTTCTACCCTGGTTAAAGCGTTCTTTCCAACATGAAAAGTATTGATCCTACCGCACCTTTCAGGGCTATATCTCATCTCTTTCTCTTTTCTATCCCTCTCTTATTATCTCCCCTCCCACCCCCCCCCCCCTTTTTTTTTTTTATTTATTATTATTAGTTTTTTTTATTATTATTTACTTATTATTAGTTATTAACACTTATAGTTTGACAATTTGATCTGATTTTATTGCTGTTTTATTTGTTAACTACATATAGGTGATAATAAATATGCGACAGTTGGTCGTACCAGGAATGTTGTAATGCTGGTCAATAGACCTGAAAGTTGTATAATACTACCCTTCTTCCTTTGTGGAATGATAATTGTTGTGACTGTATAGCAAAATTACTTTCAAATAAAAATTATTGAACAAGAATACACATTGCCGCAGCACCGCCTGGTGCGGACACTTATCACCACTGAAACCGTGACCAGTGCTGCACGATTGCCGCCAGGGTTAATACCGCCGCAGCCCGTTTCCCAAATGGAGAACTCAGTGGAAGCTGCCCCTGAAGCAAACCTTTCCCCTGGAACCGCATCATATGCTGCTCCCAGAAGTCCCCCCACTAGCCGCTGCCACTGAAAGGTTCCCCGGAGCCTCCATGGTAACCTGGATAGAAAGATTCAGCCTCTCACAACCCCAAGCGTCGCCACCCGCAGCAGCCAAAGATGCAGCCTCTACCAGCAACTACAGAGTCCCCCAAAAAAGCGGGGTACTCCTGCGGATCCCCTGGCCACAGGTATACTGACTTGTGTAATTAAAGCCTGGGGGTCGGCTAGCACCTCACCAGGTCCTCCTGGGGGAAAAAACAAAACATTTAAAAAATAAACGTGGACGATGGCAGTCTCCCAGCCAGTTTTCTGGAGAGAAAACACAATACTGAGGACTGGGGGAAAGGGTGGGGTTTTTAATCTCTCTCAGCTTGTGTTTCCTCTCTAGGGGGAGGAGACGCTTTCTCCGTGGCCGTCCTGAAGGACGTAGGGAGAAAATGTGCTCATGGTGTATATATATTTCATCTTACATACATCTCATAGATCACACATTATGCTGATGCACACAGCGTGCTTGCAACACATCACCCAGGCCACTCCTACCCAAATCAAATCCTGAAAAGGAAGGTAAAAAATAGTTCATAAAGTCAAGGCCAACTGGAGTGGACTCCAAGGACTGCAAGGGAAGCACTTGTTTGCCCTGCCTGTTTAGGATAACAATTATCATGGCAAGCACCTTGTGAATACTTGTAACTAGGTTCGAAAAGCAGGGCCAGGAACGGATCATGAGCGGATCATGAGCATACTGCACCCCAAAGCACAGGAACTTCTAGCGGTCTTGAAAAAGCAAAAGATACATGTATGCATTCTTGATATCCACAGGTGCAAACAAACTCTTCTCGCTTCAGAGAAGCAAGAACCGACATCATGGGCTTCATCTGGAATATTGGTGTGAACATACTTTTCCAAATTATTGAGAACCAGGGCTGAACGGACTAAACTAGGCTTCTTAAGAACCACAAAGAGAGTAAAAGAGTAAAAGCCCAATACATGTTCCTGCAGGGCAATAAGAACTGAAACTAGTAGGGTCAGCCACATTCTCTGGCAAAATCAGAATACTGGATGGGAAAAAATACAATTCTGTGAAATACTCACCTGTAGAATTGATATTATAAGTATACAGTACGTCCTGCTCCAAATGTAATACTTAGACTAGGGTTATCCTCCGCCAGATGGCGCTACACTGCAGAGACATGCAAAACAGGCTCCTCCCGGCCCCTCAAATACCCGGGGACCTCCCACAAATCCCCAGCATTGAAAAGCAGTGAACGAGAAGCCGGGAGAATTTAACCACACAAACTGGTAACTATAACAATGATAACAATCACCATACAGGGGATCCAGAACAATGCAAAACCAAGGGTGGGGTGGAGCAGGACGTACTGTATACTTATAATATCAATTCTACAGGTGAGTATTTCACAGAATTGTATTATTCTTAGTATACAGTACGTCCTGCTCCAAATGTAATACTTACACCAATCCAATAGCAGTGTCCAAACAGTAGGGTGGGATCCCCAACAAAAAGGTAACAGCAGACAGTTTAAACCACTGCCGCCTGCAAAACCTTGCGGCCAAAGACAGCATCAGCTGAGGCCCTAACATCAACCTTGTAAAACTTTGAAAAGGTATGAACAGAAGACCAAGTAGCGGCCTTGCAAACTTGTTCAACAGAAGCCTGGTGCTGGAAGGCCCAAGAGGCACCAATAGCACGAGTAGAATGAGCAGTAAGGCAAACGGGAGGACTCTTCCCCTTAGCAGAATAGGCCTGAATAACAGCCTGACGGATCCATTTGCAAATAGTAGACTTGGCAGGAGCCAAACCCTTCCTGGGCCCAGAAGGGACCACAAAAAGAGCATCAGTTTTCCTGAAGGACGCAGTGACCACCAGGTAATACTTCAGACACCTGACCACATCCAAGGAATGCAAAACCCTTTCCTTAGCGTTGCTAGAATTAAGGCACAATGAAGGAAGAACAATATCTTGATTCAAATGAAAAGCAGACACCACCTTAGGCAGAAAGTCTGGCTTAAAGCGGAACACCACCTTGTCCTGGTGTCTCTCATAGTATGGGGGCTGAATAGACAGAGCCGCCAACTCAGACACATGCCTGACCGAAGTAATGGCCACCAGAAAGACAACCTTGAGGGTAAGCACAGCCAGAGCAGCATTCTGTATAGGTTCAAAGGGAGCACCCTGCAAGGCAGACAAAACCAAGTTCAAATCCCAAACAGGGACCCTAGGTTTACGTGGGGGACGCACATGAGTAACCCCCTGGAAAAAGGTCTTAACCAAAGAATGCTGAGCAAAAGACTTCTGAAAGAAAACAGACAGGGCAGAAACCTGACCCTTCAGATTACTGAGTTGGAGCCCCGACTCCAACCCATGCTGTAAGAACTCCAGAACCCTGGGATCTGAAAACACCCAACAGGGAAGAGACCTAGACTCACACCAGTCAATGTAAGTACGCCATACCCTGTAATAGATGGAAGAAGAAGTTTTCTTCCTAGCCTTCACCATGGTATCAACCACCGAGGCGGACAAGCCGTTCTCCATCAAGATGGAGGTTTCAGCAGCCAGGCCGTCAAAGCCAGAGTTTGTAAATTGTGATGGCGTAAGGGGCCCTGAGTGAGCAGATCTGGCACCCCTGGCAGAACGTACTGGTCTACTGCCATCTGCACCACGTCTGCGAACCACACTCATCTGGGGGCCACCAGAATCACTGGCACCCCTTCCAGAGCAATCTTGCGCAGAACCCTGCCCAGCAGGGGGAATGGAGGAAAGACATACAGGAGCCGAAATTCCTGCCATGACATGGACAGAGCATCTGTGGCCAAGGCCAGAGGATCCTGAGACAGGGAGACAAAGGCCAGGAGCTTGTGACGGGATGCAAACAGGTCCACTTACGTCAGACCCCAACGGTGACACAGGGACTGGAATACCCTGTTGCAGAGGGACCACTCTCCCTGACGAGAGGCCCCCCTGCTCAGGGAGTCTGCCAGGAGATTCTCTACCCCCGGGATGTACACAGCCGAAATGCATTGAACACTGGACTCCGCCCATGTCAGAATCCACGACCCCTCCTGGAGGGCCCCCCTGCTCCGGGTCCCTCCCTGATGGTTGATGTAGGCAACAGACCCCGCAGGTGATTGGTCAAATGACCCAGTACCAACCTGATCGCCCGTAGTTCCAAAATGTTGATAGGTAAGTGGGCCTCTTGAGGGCCCCACCTCCCCTGGAACCGCAGGGGCTTCCAGAATCCCCCCCACCCTGACAGACTGGCATCCGTGGTGACCGTCTCCAAGGAGGGGGCCAGAAAGGATCTGCCCCCCAGCAAGTTCCTGGAGTCCCAGCCACCACGAAAGGGACCGCCTGACTAGGGGGGGGAGCACACAGACCCCGTCCAGGGACGTTGGGTCCTTGTCCCAAACTGACAGAAGGTGAAGTTGTAGAGGCCTCAAATGGAACTGAGCAAAAGGCACCGCCTCAAAGCACGCCACCATCAGGCCCACCAACTGCTTTCACTGCCTGAGGGAGGGATGGGGACACGACAGCAGGAGCCTCACCTGCGCAGTTAGAGCTTCCACCTTCTGTTGAGGAAGGAATATCCTTGACTGAACCGTATCCAGAATCATTCCCAGGAATGGGGTCACCGAGGAAGGGGACAGAGAGGACTTGGGGTGATTGATCACCCAGCCGAAGGACTCCAGGGTGGACACCACCCGCTGAGTGTCCAACTCTGCCTGCTGTAGAGACCGAGAGGTGATGAGTATGCCGCCCAGGTAGGGCAGCACGCGGATGCCCCTTGACCTGATCAGAGACATCACCCCAGCCAGCACCTTGGTGAACACTCTGGGAGCTGAAGTGAGACCAAATGGCAAGGCCACAAACTGGTAATGTTGATCTTCCAACGCGAATCTGAGGAACCTTTGGTGTCCTGAAAACACACAGGGATGTGAAGGTAAGTGTCTTTGATGTCCACAGACGTCATGAAGTCCCCTGGGCGCAGGGAGCTGATGGCCGAGCGCAGAGTTTCCATGCAAAAACGCCTCTTCTTGACAAATTTGTTGAGTATCTTTAAATCCAGAATGGGCTGACTGACCCATCTTTTTTGGGAACTGTGAAAAGATTGGAATAGAACCCCTTGCCTCTTTCTCTTAAAGGGACCTGCAAATGACCCCCAGACCCAGAAGGCCTTGCACAGCCTGCGCCAATACCTGGGCTGAGACAGGGTCCTGGGGAATCCAGGACCTGACGAATCTTGGGGGGGGGGGGGGCGAACAGCAAACTCTATCTTGTAACCGGAGGACACTACCTCCTGAATCCACCGGTCTGAGACGTGATGCCTCCAGACGTGTGCAAAGTGCTGTAGCCGTCCCCCCACCCTGATGGGTGAGGGCGCCTCATCATGCCTGAGGGGGCTTGGGAGAGGATTTGGGCTTAGACCCCCAGGAGGAGCCAGGACGTTGTCCTCTGCTCCTATGCCAGGAATCTGCACGAGCCCCCGCGAAGGACACCCCTTTTCCTTGTTTAGCACCACGGTAGGGGGGTGAAAAGTAGCCCTGGCCCCGATAGGGCAGAGACTGCCGCCTGCGCTGGGGTAACTTACCTCCTTTAGCAAAAAGGTCTAGGCGGTCCCCAAACAGGCGTAGCCCCTTAAATGGAAGTCCAGTGAGGGCCTTCTTTGCAGCATTGTCGGCAGCCCACTGGCGCAGCCAAACCGAGCGGCGTATAGCCACCACCAAGGCAGAAGTTCTAGCACACATCCTAATGGCATCATCCAAGGCAGATAGGATAAAGTTTACAAACACATCACAGTTAGACAGTGCATTAAACACATCAGGTAGCAAATCATCAGGAGCACCATCAAGTACACTTCTGATCAGGGACCTGAGCGCCACAGATGTAATGGCCGAGGCGCAGACTGGGTGCAGCGCCGTCCCCACAAATGTAAAGGCATGGGACGCCAATTGGTCAATGCGCCGGTCCTCGGCATCCCGCAGAGTAGTAGAGTCAGGGGAGTGCATGACAGAGGTGGTAGACAGCCCTAGAATAGGGGCATCCACCTCGGGAGGGGATGACCAGCACTTGACCATATCAGCAGGAAAGGGATACTTTCTGTCCCAACTCTTAGGTATGCCGGGAAGTCTACAGGGACGTTCCCACTCCTTAAGCACGAGATTATTGAAATGAGCTTACTCAGGAAATTCCGAACGAGCCTTAGCAGTATGAAAAAGCTCACCCCTTTGCCTAGGAGCCGCAACAGGGGGGGAGATAGACAGAACCTCAAAAATCTGTACCAGCAGTCTGTCAGTATCATCCGGGGCCCAGGAGTCAGAGCCAGAATCGTCATGACCCCTGGGTCTCTCAACAGATGGCCCTGAATCGGAGAACAGCTCCCCTTCGTCCGAGGGGGTATAGTCACATAAATGCAAATACTCACCAGATTCCATAGGAAAAAGAGTGACATCAGGGGTTAGGTGACGCTTTTTAGCAGTGGCCTTACGCACTAAAGTATTAGCAATCAATTTTTCAACACTGGCCAGTCTAGCAGACACATCAGGCTGAGAATCCCCGCTTGTATGCAAGTCAATGGGAGTGAGACTCAAGCTGGGGGAAGTAGGTGAAGTGAGACGAGGTGCAGGCCCAGCCACAGGAGGGGCGGATTGCAACGTTAGCACCTGCTGTGCGCAAGGAACACAGACCCGTGCGTTGTCACCGCTAATAGGTGAGACCCCACAAGCTACACACAGCCGGGCTTGTCCCGTAGGAACCCCGGTCACATTATCCTGAGATGCCTCCATATGGTGATTACTAGGCACAATATGCCAGTAGGGATTGACGCTATAAAGCAACCCTGGATGCCCCAGTAACCCGCTAGGGAAGTGGGAGTAATTATACTAGGCCCAACTATCAATTACACCGGGCTGGGAGAAGCCAATGGATTCACCCGCCTGAAAAACACAATGAAAAGGAAGGGTGTCAGGACCATACACACTAAAAAATTAGTATAAAGCCGCCCGCGAGGGCACTTACGGACCGCGGTAAGTAGAACCGTCACACGTGCGCGCACAGCCAGACAAAATGGCGCCGAGAGTACCTCGAAGGGCGGGCCAGAGCGAGCAGTGACGCAGAGCGCGCCAAGCCAGGCCCCCCCCCCCGAAGAGCACGAAGCCCACAGACAAGCAGCCAATGAGAACGCACGGAACATCCAAATGAAGGAAAAGACGCGCGGCGGCGGCATTTGCAAATAGTAAAAAGACAAGTCAGCGCGGCGGCTGACACCACATATACTAGTCAAAAAACAGACAATACGCCGTATGCACGAATCACAATACACACTCACCCACACCCCCTTCTTTCCCCCCCAAAGGCTACAGGAAGAATGAGGGAGGATGGCGGCCCTCTGTACAGGACCCACCGCTACACGGGGCATGGGGGCAATAATGCGGGAGGGACATCCCATAAGGCTCACCATCAGCCTATACCGCCTACCCTTTGGTGGGGGATTGCGGTGGAGCAGCGCTCCGTAAGCACACATGGTGCCGCCTACCTTCACCCGACCAGTGCAGCCCAGGCTGGGAGGCACATCACACGAGGAACGGGTGAAAATAGTCCAACAGGGCCGGAGGCTATTAGCCCCGCTCACCTGCGAGAGAGTGATAATTTCATGTCTTCGCAGTAAGCACTGCAGAGAAATCTGGGGATTTGTGGGAGATCCCCGGGTATTTGAGGGGCCGGGAGGAGCATGTTTTGCATGTCCCTGCAGTGCAGCGCCATCTGGCGGAGGATAACCCTAGTGTAAGTATTACATTTGGAGCAGGACGTACTGTATACTAAGAATAAGTGGTATGGAGAGAGAGAGTAGACCTCTTGTATCCCAAGGTAACTTCCCACAAATAATTTGCATTAGGTCAGACATTTTGCATGTGAAATAATGAATCTATGCTTGTAAATTAGCTTTAATAAAAAGCATACCTCATGTTTCTCATGGGCAAGCAAGTCAGACAAAACTTTGAGTACACGGCCCGCATTCCTCGAACACATTTTCTTTCCTGGGTAAAGCAAATATGCAAATATCTAAAATACAGATACAGATTGAGTCCATATCTCAGGTCAATCATGTGACACATAAGTAGAGTGAATGGGTTTGTTCAAAAAGGTAAGGCATATACTTATATACACACACAATGACGTGCAAAAGGGTAACGTTTTAAACTTTTGACTTTCAGGTCCTATCTCTCACTATCCACTATGGCTTTGAATGTGAGACTACCATTATTTTATAGATAATCATCACAGCCATCTCATTCATACATTGGATCTGTAATTATTTAGCATATGATTATCCATGCAGATTCGTATCATGTACTGTATTTTTCACTCCATAAGACATACTTTTTTACTCAAAAGTAGGGGGGGGGGTGTTAGTGCAGCTTATTGAGTGAACGTAAAAAAAATAAGAAAAACAAAGGGAAACTTACATACATAACCAGTGCTCCTCTGCTGCTGGTTGGGCTCCCACAGCCACTGGACAATGGATGAGCGGCCAGGCTGCTGTCTCTCCCTCATCTCGGGTGCAGGTGCGCACACACACACACACACACACACACACTCTGGTCTGGGATGTGGGGGCGTGGTCTGTGGCCAGTATTCATAGTTGTCAATGGCCGGTGGCGGCAAGCCAAGCCCACCTGCTTCCTGGACCAGAGTGTGTGCATGCCTATGTGTGCTCGTGGCCGAAGTGAGAAGGCAGTTGCAGCAGTGGAGGACTGAGCAACTCAGTCAAGCAGCAGCGGCAACAGCTTTCGGGCCAGCAGGCAGACAGGGATCAGTTACACTCCTTGCCCACTGCTTCTCCATTGTTCGCTGGTGGGGACGCTGCTGGTAACTGGGTGATTGGGGGGTAGGGGACTCTGCCACTTTGTCTATAATGTGAGAATATTGTGCCACACTCCCTATAATGGGGGATATTCTGCAACTAGTCTATAATTGGGGGGGGATTCTGCCACACTGTCCATAATGGTGGGATTGGAGGATTATTCTGTCACACTGCCCGTAATAGGGTAATCGGGGGTGGGGGATTCTGCATGCTGCATGTTATGTTTTGACTGGGGGATACTCTGCACACAGCCTGTTATGGGGTGACTGAAAGGGCATTCTGCACACTGCCTGTTGTGGGCTGATTGGGGGGGCATTCTGCACGCTGCTTGTTATGGAGTGATCGGAGGGGGGCATTCGGCACACCACCCGTTATGGGGTGATGGGGAGGGGGTAATTTAGCACAACATTTGGTTTTGTTTTCTTTTCTCCTCTAAACCCTAGGTGTGTCATTATTTTGTAAATCCACCTTCCAACACTGTCTAAATTCTTCTGGACGTGTGATTGAGCAGATTCAAGCATGTATTGACCAAAATATGTTCCCAGGTCTCATCTACACGTTCCCAATGTTGGTGCATACTGGTTGACTCACTTGAGTACAAAAACATCTTCACTTCAACTCACAAGTGTTCATTCAGGTTGAAGTCTGGGGACTGTGCGGGCCAATCTAGTGCCTTTACTTAATTGTCTGTGAATCATTTCTTCACCAGTCTCAGCATATGTTTGGCGTCATTGTCCTGCTGGAACACTGTTGTCCTTTTCATACACACAGTACTCGACTCTTCAAAGTAACTTGTCTTGTAGGATTCTCACAAGTATTTAACACCTTCAGAACCTAGTATATTGACATTCGTCTCATTGCTCCAAATCTCTTGTTTCCATTCTTCTACTGTCCACATTTCATACTTTTTTGCAAACCCAAACCATCCCTTCTAAAAATGAGAGTTAAAGGAGAGCTAACACGAAATTATGTAATATTAAAAATCCATATAAACACCAGTTAATGAGAGGGCTCACTTAGACTACCGAACTGAATAAAACTCACGCCAAGCTTGTGGTTTATTCTCCTATGGTAGAAATAAAATCCAGGGGCTACAGGTTTTGTGTATCGGGGTGATAGAACCTGTCACCCCAGATTTCCTCTTCCTTTCTTACCACCATCCAGCACATTTATTGGGATTTTTTATCACCGGGCAATTTTTCACGATAGTGTTCCATTAAGTCAAGGCTTCCTCTCCACTCCACATGCGCATCACATAGTGATTGAATGGACGTGTGTGATCTCACTATTATGAAGCATACAAGCCACCTGCCGTGTTTGTCGCGACAGAACTGATAGACCATGCGATTAGCCGACTTGGCTTTGGAATGGATGGATGAATTTTTAGCTGAGATACTGCCATTGATGAGCTGGATAATGTGGTTTCAATTTTCAATAAAAATCTTTACGATTACTCCTCAATTTAAACCAATGACCAGTGAAAACAGGATGTAATTTGTAATAAACAAGAAGAAAAAGATTGGTCAACCAACAGGAACAAAATAGAAACAATGCAGGTACATGATAAGAAATGACATAACTAATCATATACTAAATAGCTAGAAGTTCATTTTAAGTATAACACAGCATGATGTTCTAGAATATTATGATTTTCTAGAATATTATAGAAGTCTCCTATTTAAAGCTGTAGTGGATGGCGAGTTGTGGAGCCTGAAATTCAAAAATTGTAAACATTGTTACCCTCTTGTGCACCAGTGTATAAGCTTACACACCTGTACTGCGCAGACATAGGTTCATGAGCAACGCCACTGAATATTCCACTGTGTAGTCAGAGAGATGCTCGGTGTCCTCTAGCTCTTCTATAAGCCACTGGATGAGACCATCCTTTATCATAGCTGACTGCATAGGTCGCCTGGAAGAGGAAACTTTACAATTAATCTGTGCTACATATCAAACCTGCAATATTAATACAAATTTGTTATGTTGTGGTCATAGTGTCACTCTGTGTTTTCACTGTCATTGAAGAGTGAAGAGAGTGAAGACACTGCCGCACAAGGCAAAAATCTTCTCATGCCCCAGAGGAGATAACACTGTACTAAGACTCCCCCCTCAATTCACAATACCACCGGGGGTGGTTGTTTTCGACGGTGGCAGCAGTAGCGCCCAAAATACCATTTTGTGAGTACTCACCTGAAAAATGGATATTGTTGGTGTGCCACACACCCCGCTTCACTTCTTAAATATTCATCACTTCATGGGTTAATCCACCGCAGGTGACGTAGTGCAGAGAGGAAGTCTTGTAACGAGCCCCCTTCCGGCCCATATATACCTGGTACCTCCCTTCAATCACCAGTATATTCAAAAAGCAGTAAAACAAGGTACCAGTATTCCACCAGTAACCTCCAAAATCAATTTTGATATAAATAAAAAAGGGCTTCACCATATAAATGCTTCAGTAATACCGAAAAGGGCGGGTGTGAAGCGGGGTGTGTGGCACACCAACAATATCCATTTTTCAGGTGAGTACTCACAAAATGGTATTATTCTTGGTGTGCCACACACCCCGCTTCACTTCTTAAATATTCATCACTTCATGGGACATCCAAAAGCAGTGTCCACAAGGGAAGGGCATCTCAAGGCCAGGTGAAGCATAACTTAAATGACTGCAGTCTGCAGAACTTTGCGGCCAAAAACAGCATCCGCTGAGGCCCGCACATCAACTTTGTAAAACTTAGAAAAAGTGTGAACAGAAGACCAGGTGGCGGCCTTGCAAACCTGTTCAACAGAAGCTTGGTGCTGAAAAGCCCAAGACGCCCCAACAGCGCGAGTGGAATGAGCAGTAATACGAAAAGGGGGAACTCTTCCCTTAGCAGAATAGGCCGCAGTAACGGCCTGACGTATCCACTTGCTAATGGCAGATTTGGCTGGTGCCAAACCCTTCTTAGGCCCATGGGGCACGACAAAAAAGGAATCCGTCCTACGGAAAGGAGACGTGATAATCAAGTAGTACTTAATACAGCGTACTACATCCAAACAATGCAAAACCCTCTCTTTGTCATTCTTAGGATTAGGACACAAGGAGGGAAGAACAATATCTTGGTTCAAATGAAAAGCAGAAACAACCTTAGGAAGAAAGTCTGGCTTGAACCGAAAGACCACTTTATCCTGATGCCTCTCGAAGTAAGGCGCCTGGATAGTTAAGGCCGCCAATTCTGAGACACGCCGGACAGAAGTGATCGCTACCAAGAAGACAATCTTCTGAGTCAGGGTAGACAAAGCAATATCTTGCAAAGGCTCAAAAGGAGGAGCCTGAAGAGCCGAAAGAACCAAATTCAAATCCCAAACAGGGAGTAATGGTTTCCTGGGAGGCCGCACATACCCCCCCCCCCCGTAACCCCCTGGAAAAAAGTTTTAACTAAAGGTTTAAGCGCAACACGCTTCTGAAAAAAAGACAGATAAGGCAGAGACCTGCCCTTTCAATGTACTTAGCTGGAGACCAGAGTCCAGCCCTGATTGTAAAAACTCCAGAATCCTGGGGACCGAAAGGACCCTACAAGGAAAAGATCTTATCTCACACCAAGTGATATAGGCTTTCCAAGTCCTATAGTAGGTGATGGAAGAAGACTTCTTCCGGGCACTGATCAGAGTCTTAATGACTGAATCAGAAAGACCCTCCTCCTTCAAGATGGAGGTTTCAGCAGCCAGGCCATCAAACCCAGCGCTGGTAAATTGGGGTAACACAATTGACCCTGAGTGAGCAGATCGGGCCGAAGAGGCAGAACGAACTGGTCCACTGCCAGCCAAATGATGTCTGCGAACCTTATTCGTTTTGGCCACCTTGGGGCCATGAGAACGGCGTACACCCTTTCCAGAGCAAACTTCTGAAGAACTCTGCCCAGCAAGGGCCACGGAGGAAACAGGTATAGAAATCCCAGAGCTTCTCAGTTCAGGGACCTGACGTCCACTGTCAGAGCCAGAGGATCCCGGGAGAGTGACAAGAAGCTCGGGAGCCTGTGATAGTGATGAGGGGCCAACAGGCCCACCTCCGGAGTCTCCCATTGGAGACACAATAAGAGAACCACCCGAGGATGGAGAGCTTATTCTTCCAGACGGGGAGAGCACTTGCTCAACCGGTCCGCTACCTGTTCCATCACCTCTGGAATGTAAACCGCCGAGAGACAGGGAACATGGAACACTGCCCATGTCTGGATCAGGGACATTTCTCTGATGGGTAAGTGGGGCCTCCACTGCCCCTGAAGCCGCAGCTCCTTCCAGAATCTGTCCCATCCCGACAGACTGGTGTCCGTGGTGACACCTCTCCAAGGGAGGGTCAGGAAAGACCTGCCCTGTACAAGATTGGTCGAGACCAATCACCACAGGAGGAACTGCCGTACACGGGAGGACAATCGGAAGGACTGCTCCAACAACAGAGGCTGCTGGACCCAACACGCTAGCAAAAATAGCTGAAGTGTTCTTGTGTGAATTTGGGCAAAGGAAAGACACACTCCGTCTTGATGAGAGTTCAGGCCGGGATGAACCGACCCATGAACGGACCGCGAGGGAGGGTGAGACTCGAATTCCAGGTTGTGACCTGTCGACACTACCTCCTGGATCCATCTGCCTAGAACCACAAGGTTCCAATGGTAGAAGTGTCGCAATAGTCCCCCCACCCGCACGGGTGAGGGCAGCCCCTCATTGCTGAGTGAGCTTATCAGCAGGCTTGGGCTTGGTGCCCCAGGACTGAGTGGGCCGGCCACGGCCCCTCCCCCGAGTCCAACCTGCGCCACTGGTAGCAGGAAAGGACGTACCTTTGCCCGCTCCGAACCTTTGAAAGGAAGGCCTACCGGAACTTGTCCCCCTGAAGGGACCACGAGGCCTTTTGCGTTGTGGCTTCTTACCATCTTTTGCGACTGAATCAATTTTCTCCCCAAACAGACGCAACCCCAAAAAGGGGAGAGCTGTGAGTACCTTTTTGGAAGCCGTGTCTGCTGACCACTGACGCAGCCATACTGACCTGCGAATAGCCACCAGCATAGCTGCCGCCTTGCTACTCATAGTCAGCGCATCGTCCTGAGCGGCCAGGACATAAGCCACAAAAGATTCACACTGCTTAAGTGCAGTGAACTGTTTGCAAGCGGGATCAAGATCCTCATATAGCCCCTGAATTAGGGACTTAATTGCCAATAGAAGAAGGGCTGAAGCACATACCGGGCGCAATGCTGACCCGGAATAGATAAAACCATGTCGAGCGTATTGGTCAATCCTGCGATCTTCCCCATCTTTGGGGGTAGTGGTCTCAGCAGATTGTACCATAGCCGAGCTGGAGAGTCCTAGTACAGGGGTATCGACGTCCGGAGGGACAGACCACAGCCTCACCAATTCTGGTGGAAAAGGATAACGCTTTTCCCAACTGGAAGGAATTCCAGATAACCGTGTGGGATGTTCCCATTCCTTAAGAACCACCCTCTCAAAGTGGTGCTGTCTGGGAAAAACCAAACTCGGCTGAGGCTCTTTAAATAACTGACCCTTTGGCGGGGCGGCCGCCTCAGGCGTATCTAAACTCAACATTTTAAACATTTGAGCCAGAATGGAGGGGGTGTCAAAAACAACCCCCTCTGACCAATCGCCGATCTCATCAGCCACATGCTGACCTGTCGGCTCATCTGACTCCGACGGGAGTTCATCCTCGTCAGGGGATCCATCGGACCATTCCACAGGCTCACAAAACTGGTCCTGTGGAGCCGAAGGTACCGGAGTCAGGTGCCTTCGTTTTGTAGCGGTTTTAAACGCTGCTTTAACGGGCATCATTTTCCGGGGGCAGGGCTGTGCCGCCGCCTCGGAATGCGAATCCCCACTTTTGACAGTGTCATGCGGGGTCCGGAATAGGGAGGGAGAGGTAGGAGATGATGAAGGATGCGATGGCCCCGCAGCCGAAGCAACGGACTGGCGCGCAATAGTCTGTTTTGCACAAGGGATGCAAATAAAGACATCATCAGCTGGGAGTGGAACCCCACAACCTACGCACCCCCCAAACGGCACAGCAGAGCCGTTTCCGGAATCTACGGAAGCCTCCATATGGTGATTTATGGTATTCGCAATAATGGGACTTTTAAGGCATAAGCCGACCCGGGATGCCCCCTTTATTTAGTAATGTCCCGGAAGGGAGGATTTTAATATAAATTTTTTTTTTTTTTTTTTTTTAAGTTTAGGTCCCCTTTAATAGAAACTATATATATATATATATATATATATATATATATATATATATATATATATATTTATATATAGTCTATGTATATAAACATTCAAAGCAATCCCAATAATTAGCCAGGCACATAGAGCCGGAGGGCCACATAAGCAGGGATCCCAGGATCTGCAAGGCAAAGAAACAACCATCAGATCCTTCACATGTGTATAACATATAAGTATGGCACCAAGTGCCCTTAAATGACGCCCCCTTAATAACAGTGACTGCTCACTGTATTGTTTAAAAAGTATTCCCCATTTAATGGCCCCAACGGGAGGGGCCGCTTACCTGGACAGCAGTCAGCCGGTTACCTGCAGCCAGCAGTCATGAGCAGACATGAAGACAAAGTGCGGCCGTGCGCCCACGTGACTTCCTGTGTTTTGAAGGAAGCCAGGACGCTGGGCCCGCCGCAGACGCCGCATGACGTCGGCGCCGCGCCCCCGGCGCCGCGTCAGCGGGACCCGCCCCCCCCTACGCCGATCAGCTGGAACACTTACAGCTGGGCCGCAGCACGTGCGCCCAGGCGGCGGAGGGGGGAGGGAAAAAACCGCATGGTGCTGTATAATGCTAAATGAATGCCAGGCGAGGAGAGGGGAGAGGGGGGAGGGGGTAGGGGGCCACAAAGCAACAAACTGCCAGAGAAGTGGCCAGCCTTTACCCAATGCAGCCTGCCCTTAAAGCAGACCCAAAATATACACATGCTACAGTGAATGTATAAACATGACATATATGTTAACATGCAGTGATATAAGTGAAACACACATACTAAAAGCACACCCTCACACCCCCCCCCCCCCCATAGTGAAGGGAGAAGGGACCGTAACGGGAGAGTAAGGGGCTACGGGGACCCTCGGGACAGGGGCATCCCATTTCCGGATCACCATGCCGGTTAGCCGCATTGCCCCACGCATGAGGTCGAGCGGTAGGAGATAAGCTCCTAGGCACTTAAAGTGCCATCTACCATTTGCCCGGTGAGCAGCCAAGGCTGGGAGGCTTCCATTTCACCATAAAGGTATACAAACTCAAACCGGGCAGAAATAGACCAAAAGGGGGGTGGCGGGGTAAGAATACCCCGGCCTACCTGTAAGCAGTAGACTTCCATCTTCTGACTTGTCAGCAAGCAGAGAGAAAAAATACTGGTGATTGAGGGGAGGTATCAGGTATATATAGGCCGGAAGGGGGCTCGTTACAAGGCTTCCTCTCTGCACTACGTCACCTGCGGTGGATTAACCCAATAATGGATGAATATTCAAGAAGTGAAGCGGGGTGTGTGGCACACCAAGAATAAGACTCCTCTCTCTGATTATAATATGCATCTATATTTTTTCTATATTTAACACTCCACTAAGACTAGGCATCCAAGGAATGGACATAGTAATGTGGCAGACAGGGAGAGTCTGATGTCCTCAAGTAATAATGGAAGAGAAATCAATTCTACAGGTGAGTATTCACACAATGATCTTTTCTCTTCCATTTTACTTCAGGACATCAGGATAATTCAGTAACTATATCAATGTCCAAAAGCAGTACCCTGAATTTGTGTGGGGTCACCAAAAAACCTTATCCCCTTTATCAGAAATATTTTAAAAGCCTCTAGGTTACTACAGCCTGTAATGACTTTCTACAGGCATTCGCATCCACTGAGGCTCAAACATCTACCCTATAAAATTTGGTAAATGTATAAATTGAAGACCAAGTAGCGCTTGTTCTACTGAAGCTTGATGCTGAAGCCCCAGAAACTACAACAGCTTGTGTCAAATGAGCAGTAGTCCTAAAAAGAGGAACCTTCTCCTTAGGGAAATAGGCTCTTACCACTGCCTGTCTAATCCATCAGATGATGGCAGACTTAGCTGGTGGAAGACCTTTCCGTGGACCCTCAGGTATGACAATAAGAAGTCCAAACTATGGAAAGATTGTGTAGTAGTGAGATAATAGTGCTCTCACTAAACTCACTACATCCAGCCAGTGAAGAACCCCCTTCCTTATCAAACACAAGAGCAGGACATAAGGAAGGCAAAACCATCTCTTCATTAACATGAAAAACACCTTAGGAAGAAAAATCTAAAACACTAATAACACAAAATAATGAGACTAAACTGATAAGCTGCTAGTTCAGAAACCCGCCTTACTGAGGTTATTGCCACTAAAAGATAACCATAAGCGTCATTAGACCTAATGACGCATCTACCAATGGTTCAAAAAGGAGGACCCTAAAGAGCTGATAAAACAAGCTCAGGTCTCAAACCGGCAGAAGTGGCTTACGAGGAGGCCGCACATGAGCGACTCCTTGTAAAACAAGTTCTAATAAATTCATTCTATGGGCTTCTGAAAGAGGATAGATAAGAAGACCTTCATCAAGACTCTTCTGCAAAAACATCCAAAATTGGCAACAGAAAAAAATTCTAAGAGAACCCCCAGTATTTTCACCAAGGGATAAACGTACGCCAGACTCTACAATAGAGAATTGATGAAGACTTCTTCCTGGCCTGAATCAGACTGAATGACTCTGGACGAGAGGCCTCTTTCTGTCAGGATGGAGGTTTCATAACCAAGCCGTTAAGCCAAAAACTTTTGAGTTGGGATGCCCTAGAGGCCCCTGTGTGAAGAACAGTATTGTCAGTAAACTCTGACATCCTTACTATGTCTGAGAACCAGCTTGTTCTTGCCCACCAAGGAGCCACCGGAATGGTTGGTCCTCCCTCATGAGCTAACTCTTCTAATAATCGACACAGGAGTGGAATCAGAGGGAAAGCATAAGGAAACTTGAATGCTGTCCAATGAAGAGTCAGAACATCTGTTGCATTGCTAGAGGATCTGTGGACCGGAACACAAACTTTGGAAACCTTCGATTGTGCCGTGATACAAGATATCTATTACTGGAATCCCCCAGCGCATGCATGGAGATTTGAAGACCCCTGCAGTCTGACTGCAAGGGAGTGTACGATGTCAGCCGGAAGGATATAGGCCGGGAGGCGACATCGCCTTTGTCTTGCAGTACAAGCGCTACTTGGTCACTTCCCCTCTACCGATCACTACGTGTCACAACAATAGCTGCATCACATTCGGCGCCAGTGCTCAGGACTCCCAATCTCATGATGTCGTAGACCAAAAAATTAGCTTGGGGATCATGTAATAAAATGCCTATGGCTAACATGGTCCTTATCCAGTTAGTGCAAAAAAAAATGCCAATCTTAAGAAGATCTTCACACATATTTCTAGGTCAACAGAGCACTATATACTTAATAAGTAGCAGACAGGCAAAAAATATATATATTATGTTCTTGTTTATTTAAATTAGCAAGGTACCATATTTTTCACCCTATAAGACGCAAAAGTGGGGGAAAAACGTCCGGCTCCTTATCGAGCGAATGCAAAAAAAAAATGTTTTACATTTTTTTAAAAATAAATAAGAAAAAAAAGTAAACTCACCTGTTACGGGCACTCCCGCGTTGCCCATCACACTGCGGGAGCCCAGAAGAAGACAAAGAAGCGGCTCTGTCCCCGTTGCTGCATTTTGCCGCTGCTTCTTACTGGCCGGCTCCGTGAATCGGGTGGGCGTGGCCTGCGCCGACACACTCACCCGATTCACGAAACCGGCCGCTCAGCGGAGAGGTGAGTTTTACTATTTTTTTTTTTTTTTTTTTTTTTTAACTTTTAGGGGAATGCCACACTACCTATGGAAATGGGGGGAGGGGGAATGCCACACTACCTATGGAAATGGGGGGAGGGGGAAATGCCACACTACCTATGGAAATGGGGGGAGGGGGAATGCCACACTACCTATGGAAATGGGAGGAGGGGGATCGTCACACTACCTATGGAAATGGGGGAAGGGGGAATGCCACACTACCTATGGAAATGGGGGGAGGGGGATCGCCACACTACCTATGGAAATGGGGGGAGGGGGATCGCCACACTACCTATGGAAATGGGGGGAGGGGGAATGCCACACTACCTATGGAAATGGGGGGAGGGGGAAATGCCACACTACCTATGGAAATGGGGGGAGGGGGAATGCCACACTACCTATGGAAATGGGAGGAGGGGGATCGTCACACTACCTATGGAAATGGGGGAAGGGGGAATGCCACACTACCTATGGAAATGGGGGGAGGGGGATCGCCACACTACCTATGGAAATGGGGGGAGGGGGATCGCCACACTACCTATGGAAATGGGGGGAGGGGGATCGCCACACTACATATGGAAATGGGGGGGGGAGGGGGATCGCCACACTACCTATGGAAATGGGGGGAGGGGGATCGCCACACTACCTAGGGAAATGGGGGGAGGGGATCGCCACACTACCTATGGAAATGGGGGGAGGGGGATCGCCACACTACATATGGAAATGGGGGGAGGGGGATCGCCACACTACATATGGAAATGGGGGGGAGGGGGATCGCCACACTACCTAGGGAAATGGGGGGAGGGGGAATGCCACACTACCTATGGAAATGGGGGGAGGGGGAATGCCACACTACCTATGGAAATGGGGGGAGGGGGAATGCCACACTACCTATGGAAATGGGGGGAGGGGGAATGCCACACTACCTATGGAAATGGGGGGAGGGGATCGTCACACTACCTATGGAAATGGGGGGAGGGAGATCGCCACACTACCCAGGGAAATGAGGGGAAGGGGAATGCCACACTACCTATGGAAATGGGGGGAGGGGAAATGCCACACTATGGGAATGGGGGGAGGGGGAATGCCACACTACCTATGGGAATGGGAGGGGGGGAATGCCACAATGCCTATGATAATGGGGGGGGGGGGCACACTGGGGAATGGTATAGGGGATGCCACACTGCCTATATGGGGAACGCCACACTGCCTATATGGGGAATGGGGGAGTTGCCACACTGCCTGTATGGGAAATTGGGGAGTTGCCACACTGCCTATAAGGGGAATAGGATAGGGGATGCCACACTACCTATATGGGGAATGGGATATGGGATGGAAATGGGGGAGGGGGATTGCCACACTACCTATGGAAATGGGGGGAGGGGATCGCCACACTACCTATGGAAATAGGGGGAGGGGGAATGCCACACTACCTATGGAAATGGGGGGAGGGGATCGCCACACTACCCATGGGAATGGGGGGAGGGGGAATGCCACACTACCTATGGGAATGGGGGGGTACACTGCCTATATGGGGAATAGGAGGGGGGGAATGCCACACTACCTATGGGAATGGGAGGGGGGAATGCCACAATGCCTATGATAATGTGGGGGGGCACACTGCCTATATGGTAATGGGATAGGGGATGCCACACTGCCTATATGGGGAATGGGATAGGGGATGCCACACTATCTATATGGGGAATCGGATACGGGGTTGCCACACTGCCTATATGGGGAATGGGATAGGGGATGCCACACTGCCTATATGGGGAATGGGGGAGTTGCCACACTGCCTATATGGGGAATGGGATAGGGGATGCCACACTGCCTATATGGGGAATGGGGGAGTTGCCACACTGCCTATATGGGGAATGGGATAGGGGATGCCACACTACCTATATGGGGAATGGGATAGGGGATGCCACACTGCCTATATGGGGAATGGGATAGGGGATGCCACACTGCCTATATGGGGAATGGGATAGGGGATGCCACACTGCCTATATGGGGAATGGGGGAGTTGCCACACTGCCTATATGGGGAATGGGATAGGGGATGCCACACTGCCTATATGGGGAATGATATAGGGGATGCCATACTGCCTATATGGGGAATGGGATGGGGGGTGCCACGCTGCCTATGCCATTGGGGTATCCCACATGGCCTATGGGAATAGGGGAGGGGGATGCCACGCTGCCTTTATGAGGAATGGGATAGGGGATGCCACACTGCCTATATGGGGAATGGGATGGGGAAATGCCACACTGCCTATATAGGGGATGCCACACTACCTATATGGGGAATGGGATAGGGGATGCCACACTGCCTATATGGGGAATGGGATGGGGGGATGCCACGCTGCCTATGCCATTGGGGTATCCCACATGGCCTATGGGAATAGGGGAGGGGGATGCCACGCTGCCTATATGAGGAATGGGATAGGGGATGCCACACTGCCTATATGGGGAATGGGGGAGTTGCCACACTGCCTGTATGGGGAATGGGATAGGGGATGCCACACTACCTATATGGGGAATGGGATAGGGGATGCCACACTGCCTGTATGGGGAATGGGATAGGGGATGCCACACTGCCTATATGGGGAATGGGATGGGGGATGCCACGCTGCCTATATGGTGAATGGGATGGGGGGATGCCACGCTGCCTATATGGGGAATGGGATAGGGGATGCCACGCTGCCTATGCCATTGGGATATCCCACATGGCCTATGGAAATAGGGGGGGATGCCACGCTGCCTATATGGGGAATGGGATGGGGGGGATGCCACACTGCCTATGGGATGGGGCATGCCACACTGCCTATGGGGATGGAATAGGGGGAATGCCACACCGCGTGTAATGGTGTGTTTTTGGCTTAAATATTTTTTTTTTCTTCCTCCTCCAAATCCTAGGTACGTCTTATAGTGTGAAAAAATACCATTTTGTGAGTACTCACCTGAAAAATGGATATTGTCGGTGTGCCACACACCCCGCTTCACCTTTAATATTCTTCACGATTGGGTTACTCACCGCCAGGTGATGCTGTTGCAGAGAGGAAGTCTTGTAACGAGCCCCCTTCTGGCCTATATATACCTGGTACCTCCCATTTATCACCAGTGATTTAAAAAGCAGAAAGACAAGGTACCAGTAATTTAACGGTAATCTCAAAATAAATAAAAGCTTCACCATATAAAGGATTCGGAATACTGAAAAGGGTGGGAGTGAAGCAGGGTGTGTGGCACACCGACAATATCCATTTTTCAGGTGAGTACTCACAAAATGGTATTATTCTCGGTGTGCCACACACCCCGCTTCACCTTTAATATTCTTCACGATTGGGACATCCAAAAGCAGTGTTCACAAGGGATGGGCATCCCAAGGCAAGGTGAAGCATAACTTAAATGACTGCAGTCTGCAGAACTTTGCGGCCAAAAACAGCATCGGCTGAGGCTCGCACATCAACTTTGTAAAACTTAGAAAAAGTATGAACAGAAGACCAAGTGGCGGCCTTACAAACTTGTTCAACAGAAGCTTGGTGCTGAAAAGCCCAAGACGCTCCAACGGCGCGAGTAGAATGAGCAGTGATACGAAAAGGGGGAACTTTCCCCTTAGCAGAATAGGCCGCAGTAACGGCCTGACGTATCCATTTGCTAATGGCAGATTTGGCTGGTGCCAAACCCTTCTTAGGCCCACAGGGCACAACAAAAAAGGCATCCGTCTTACGAAAAGGAGACGTGATAATCAAGTAGTACTTAACACAGCGTACTACATCCAAACAATGCAAAACCCTCTCTTTGTCATTCTTAGGATTAGGACACAAGGAGGGAAGAACAATATCCTGATTCAAATGAAAAGCAGAAACAACCTTAGGAAGAAAGTCTGGCTTGAACCGAAAGACCACTTTATCCTGATGCCTCTCAAAGTAGGGCTCCTGGATAGACAAGGCCGCCAACTCCGAGACACGTCGGACCGAAGTGATGGCTACCAAGAAGACAATCTTCTGAGTCAGGGTAGACAAAGCAATATCTTGCAGAGGCTCAAAAGGAGGAGCCTGCATAGCAGAAAGAACCAAATTCAAATCCCAAACCGGGAGTAATGGTTTCCTGGGAGGCCGCACATGCGTAACCCCCTGGAAAAAAGTTTTAACTAAAGGATGAAGCGCAAAACGCTTCTGAAAAAAGATAGATAAGGCAGAAACTTGCCCTTTCAAAGTACTTAGCTGAAGACCAGAGTCCAGCCCAGATTGTAAAAACTCCAGAATACTGGAGACCGAGAAGACCCTACAAGGAAAAGATCTAATCGCACACCAAGCGATATAGGCTTTCCAAGTCCTATAGTAGATGATAGAAGAAGACCTCTTCCGGGCACTGATCAGAGTCTTAACGACAGAAAGATGGAGGTTTCAGCAGCCAGGCCGTCAAACCCAGCGCTGGTAAATTGGGGTAACACAACCGGCCCTGAGTGAGCAGATCGGGCCGAAGAGGCAGAACGAACTGGTCCACTGCCAGCCGAACGATGTCTGCGAACCACACTCGCCTTGGCCACCTTGGGGCCACGAGAATGGCGGACACCCTTTCCAGAGCCAACTTCCGAACCACCCTGCCCAGCATGGGTATCGGGGGAAACAGGTATAGAAATCCCAGATCCCCCCAGCTCAGGGACATGGCGTCCACTGCCAGAGCCAGAGGCTCCCGGGAGAGCGACACGAAGTTCGGGAGCCTGTGATTGTGACGAGAGGCAAACAGGTCCACCTCTGGTGTCCCCCATCGGAGACACAGTGAGCAAAAAACCTGAGGATGGAGAGCCCATTCTCCCAGACGGGGAGAGCCCCTGCTCAACCGGTCCGCTTCCTGGTTCTCCACTCCTGGAATGTATACCGCCGAGAGACAAGGAACATGGGCCTCTGCCCAGGTCAGGATCAGGGACACCTCTCTGAGAGCACTCAGACTGCGAGTCCCTCCCTGATGATTGATGTAAGCAACCGCTGTTCGATTGTCTGAACGCACCTGGACCGGAAGGCCCAGAACGTGATGAGTCAGGAGAGCAAGCACCCGACGGATGGCTCTCAGTTCCAGAACATTGATGGGTAAGTGGGCCTCTTGAGGTCCCCACTGCCCCTGGAACTGAAGCTCCTTCCAGAATCCGCCCCATCCCGAAAGACTGGCGTCCGTGGTGACAATTTCCCAAAGAGGAGTCAGGAAGGACCTGCCCCTCACGAGATTGGCCGAGACCAACCACCACTGGAGGGACTGCCGGACCCGGGAGGACAACTGGAAGGGCTGATCCAGCGACCGAGGCTGCCGGTCCCAGGACACCAACAGATAAAGCTGAAGCGTCCTCGTGTGAAATTGAGCAAAAGGAACTGCCTCGAAAGAGGCGACCATCAACCCTACCAGCCTCATCCCCAGACGGATGGACGGCCGAGGATTGGAAAGAAGGACCCGAGCCAACTCCTGAATCAGATGAATTTTGGACTGGGGGAGAAACACTCTGTGTTGAAGAGAGTCCAACTGCATCCCCAGAAAGGACACCACCCTGGCCGGAGCGAGGGAGGACTTGGGGAAGTTGATCACCCAACCAAAGCTTTCCAGCGTGGAGACCACCATCCTGGTGTCTGTCTCCGATTGATTGAGTGACGGAGCCATGATGAGAAGGTCGTCCAAATAAGGTACGACACGAATGCCCCGAGATCTGAAAATGGCCATCACCCCTGCCAGCACCTTGGTAAACACTCTTGGAGCCGAGGAAAGGCCAAACGGAAGTGCCACGAATTGAAAATGCTGATCTTCCATCACGAATCGAAGAAAACGTTGATGAGCGTGGCAGATGGGAACATGAAGATAAGCATCCTTGACGTCTATGGACGTCATGAAGTCCCCCTGCCGAAGGGGGTTGTTGAACTTGTTGAGTAATTTCAGGTCCAGGACGGGACGAACCAACCCGTCCTTTTTGGGGACTGCGAAAAGATTGGAGTAAAAACCGAGGCCCATCTCTAAGCGCGGTACCGGCTGGATGACCGCCATTTCTAACAGATTCTTTACCGACGCCAGGAGCCCCTGTGCGGCCAAATGATCGATGGGCACCCGAGACAAAAGAACCGTGAAGGAGGGCGAGACTCGAATTCCAGCTTGCAACCGGACGACACTACCTCCCGGATCCATCTGTTCGGAACCTCCTGGTCCCAAACCTGGGAGAAGTGTCGCAATCGTCCCCCCACCCGCACGGGTGAGGGCAGCCCCTCATTGCTGAGCGGGCTTACCAGCAGGCTTGGGCTTGGTGCCCCAGGACTGAGTGGGACGGCCACATCCCCTCCCCCTAGTCCAACCTGCACCTCTGGTAGCGGGAAAGGAAGACCCCCTACCCGCTCTGAATCCCCGAAAGGAAGGTCTACCAGAACTTGCCCCCCGAAAGGGATGATGAGGCCTCTTGCGTTGCGGCATTTTACCACCTTTTGCAACTGAATCAATGTTATCACCAAACAGTCGCAATCCCAAAAAGGGGAGAGCTGTGAGCACCTTTTTAGAAGCTACGTCCGCCAACCACTGGCGCAGCCACACTGCCCGATGAATAGCCACCAGCATTGCCGCTGTTCTGCTACTCATAGCCAGCGTATCGTCCTGAGCGGACAGAACATAGGAATCAAAAGACTCACACTGCCTGAGAGCAGTAAACTCCTTACAAGTGGGATCAAGATCCCCACACAGATCCTGAATAACAGATCTAACCGCCAATAGAAGAAGCGCCGAAGCACACACCGGGCGCATCGTTGATCCGGCACTAATAAAACCATGGCGAGCGTACTGGTCAATCCGACGATCCTCACCATCCTTAAGGGCAGTGGTTTCAGAAGACTGCACCATAGCCGTGCTAGAGAGCCCTAGCACAGGGGTATCGAGGTCAGGAGGAACCGACCAAAGCTTCACCAATTCTGGCGGAAAAGGATAACGTTTCTCCCAACTGGAAGGAATTCCAGTTAACCGCGTGGGATGTTCCCATTCCTTAAGCACAACCCTCTCAAAGTGTTGTTGTCTGGGAAAAACCAAACGCGGCTGAGGCACATTAAACAACTGACCCTTTGGCAGGGTGACAGCCTCAGGCTCATCTGACTCCACCAGGAATTCTCCCTCCTCGTCCAGGGAGCAATCGGACCAATCTACAGGCTCACATACTTCATCCTGTGAAGCCGGAGGTACAGGAGAAAGGTGCTTCCGTTTCGCAGTGGCCTTCAACCCTGCTTTAACGGAAATTATCTTCTCGAGGTTGGATAACCGTGCAGACACCTCGGATTGCGAATCCCCACCTTTGACGATGTCACACGGGGTCCGCAACAGGGAGGGAGGGGTAGGGGATGATGGAAGTTGCGAAGAGCCAGCAGCCGGAGCGACGGACTGACGCGCAATATTCTCCCTTGCACAAGGAATGCATAATATAACATCATCGCCTGGGAGCGGAGTCCCACAGCCTCCACACACCCTAGATGGCCCAGAAGAACCATTTCCGGTATTATCGGAAGCCTCCATATGGTGATTTATGGTATTCGCAAAATCCTGGGTTTAAGGCATAAGCCACCCGGGATGCCCCTTTTATGTAAATGTCCCGGGAGGGAGGATTTAATTTAAAATAAAGATCCCCTTTAAAAATAACTAATTTAATAAATCATTATATCATATATCTACATTTTTCATATATATATATATAAACATATAAATATATAAACATATAAATATGTCCCAATTTAGAGAAAAAGGACTAGCCAGGCAAAATAGAACCGGGAGGCCACTGTATTGAGGGAATCCCAGGATCTGTGGGGGAAGAAAAACCAACAGTAAGACCCCCAGAAACAAATGGCAACATGCAATACAACATTCATGCAACAAGTAACACATGATAATGCACAGCACCAGAGTGCTTTAAAGAGACAAAAGAAACTGGCCTCTGTTTTTCCTCCTTTTCTCATTATATATAAGTATTTCTTCCTTTTTTTTTTTTTTTTTTTTTAAATAAAAAGTCAGACATGATAAAAATAGACGGCCCCACGCAAGGTGAGGCCGCTTACCTGCCCAAGTAATGCTGAAAAGCCCAGGCACCCGACCAGTAGAAATGGTAGAAAAGGCAGCAATGTTCAGGAAATGCAAACAGTAGCAGCAGTAGCAGAAGCAGCGGAAGCGGCAGTAGCGGTAGCAGCGGCAGAGCGGCCAGTAGCAGCAGCAGCCACAACACATATGCGGCTGAGAGCCCCGCACGTTTCCTCCTGATAACAGGAAGGAAGTGCGGCTGGGGCCGGGTAAAATGACGCCGCCGCCGGAACCACGCCCCCACCCCTGACGTCATCCGGGCCCCACCCTCCTGCCAAATTTAAACAGTGCGGCCCGCCAGACGGCGGTGCCGAAACAACAAGAGGACCAGCTATGTCCTCAGAAAAGGGAGGAGGGGGGAGGGGGAAGCGAGAGCTTCTACGCAGCCTGCGCTGCCCACCAATAACACTGACACGCGGCCCGCCAAACGGCGGCCGTTTAAAAGAGGAGACAAGGGGAGAGGGGGGAGGGGGAGGGGAGCTGTGACAACCTGGGAAAGGCGCAGGCAGCCTCAGGCAAGCCTGCCACAGCGCGGCCCGCCCCGGCCACCCTAAAGCTGACCCAAAACTCTGGCCATGCAGGCCAGCAGCAGCCTGCAGAAAAAAATAACAGAAACTGCCAGAGGACAACGTGCCATGTAAGGAGGCATTTAGTCAGGCCAAACGCACCCTTGCTTGCGGTGCAACCTGACAAATGTTGAATAAGTAAACACATATGAAATAAACATACAGTAAAAACATACATACAAATACACATCCCTCTACCCCCCCCCCATAGTGAAGGGAGAAGGGACCGTAACGGGAGAGCAAGGGGCCAAGGGGAACCTCGGGACAGGGGCATCCCAAATCCGGATCACCATGCCGGACAGCCGCATTGCCCCCAAAACAGGGGGTCGAGCGGAGGAGATAAGCTCCTAGGCACCTATAGTGCCATCTACCAATTGCCCAGTGAGCAGCCTAGGCTGGGAGGCTTCCATTTAACCACAAAGGTAACAAACAATCAAAACCGGGCAGAAATAGACCAAAGGGGGTGCCGGGGTAAGACCCCGGCTACCTGCAAGCAGGAGACTTCATTCTTCTGTCTTGTCGCCATGCAGAGAGAAAAACACTGGTGATAAATGGGAGGTACCAGGTATATATAGGCCGGAAGGGGGCTCGTTACAAGACTTCCTCTCTGCAACAGCGTCACCTGGCGGTGAGTAACCCAATCATGAAGAATATTAAAGGTGAAGCGGGGTGTGTGGCACACCGAGAATATACGGTAAGTACTTCTCTTTCACAAATTACAGATATCCATATCTGTGAATTGGAAAGAATATTACTTTAATTGATGTTATATTCAACTACATTTATATGTTTTTGCTAGATATGACCAACTTGATTTTTTAATATTATACAAACTAGCATCCAATAATTAAGTACCGGTATACACCCATAAAGCGTCTGAACACCACATGCATTCTACTGTGGGTGTGGGTATATTTGTCTTGTTAGAAATAACCCTACACCTGTTTATTTTAAGTGATAAGTGTACAGCTCTGCCACTGGCTGGGAGAATAATTAAGCCATTTATTACTTGGCAAATGCGAATACAATTTATTTTACAGCTCCTATTTAACTGATCTAGTGAAGTATGTGGCATTTACAAAGTTTCTGATAAGATTATGTACAGTGCCACCTATTTGCAGTGATATATGTGTAGAAACGCGAAATATTGACGTATGGTTAAAGTCATTCAGCAGCAAAACAAAGAGGAAATAAAACAAAAAGGATACTTACCTTTTGTCCCCCGCTGCAGATCGGTGCTAGTCCTGCGATCAGTAACTCACCTGATCTCTGGATGCAAGCCCACGTGCCACAGGCCTGAACTCCATTCACCGACGCTTCGGTGCCAGCTCACACACTCGCCATCAGTCACAGGGGCATGGTCACACTCTCTCCATTTACTATTCTTCACTTTCAATGAATGGAGAGTGTGTGGCAGCACACCTATGACTGATGGCGAGTCGCAAACAAGGCATGCCATCAAACTCAATCCCATGTTTGGGCCCCAGACTGCGCAAGGGCTGCGGAAAAGGCTTAGACCTAGTGAACATGTGAGTTTCTGATCGCTGGACTAGCACTGATCCATGAGTGAGGTTGAAAGGAAATTCTGTGCAACATGCCCTTGTAGTATTCTGAAAAAAAAAAAATATTCACTTGTCACTTGTTTTGATGTTTCTTTCTAACAGCAGAAATTGCAATTTATCCCACTACTCATTGCAAGGTCTCCAGTACAGTCTCCAGCAAAACGATCCCTCTTGGACCCCTGTCAGAGCACTTTGAGCAGCCTCCTGGGTATCTCTGTGACGGTCGCTCCCCACCATGCCGCTATTTTGTTGGCAGTTTATAATAGCGCACTGCGTGCCGCCATCTATCTGGCAGGGTTCCCCTCTACACAAACTTGACCTGGCTGCGCTACTCCCTGCCCAGCGCGTCACTTCGGCTCCAGATGGATGACTCGCCATCCAGCCCGCAAGTGGCCGGGACAGGCAGCAGCAGCCACAAATGATGTCATAATACGAGCGCTGCCTTTGGCGTAATTTCACTGGCGCTGGAGACCTCCTCACCTACTATAAATATCACTTTGGGATGTTTTTGGATACTGCACCTCTTGAGAAAGGTTGTAGGACCGAAACTTTGAGGGTTACATAGTATCAACCTTGTGTTCAGCCTGTAAGCTCTCTATGATACTGATAAACTCTATGCATCTTTATTTCTTTGCATAACGTTTTTGATTCAGGAGACTCTCGGATTATCTGTATGGCTATTTGGTCTCTGTACCATTGATGAACTGGTTACCCCCTTGGACATCAATCCCAGATTGTGATCCCCCATATGTGCTGAAACACATCTCTAAAGTCTCTCTATGAGCGGTCTATGCTACTGTATTAGGGCTAGAATTGTATGTATATTATTGACTGTATTAAATCACAAATCCTCTTTGCATAGCTATGTTTGAGAGTTTTTTTTTTATTATATTGCATAGCTTATAGCAGTATACAGCGAGTGTGTGTACTTTGAATCTCAGAACCCCCACACACACAGCTTTTTACTGGCCTTTATGGTCTTTGCTTGCTACCAACTGTATACTATTCAGAATGCTTCAACCTGTTTCTAACAATTTGAAAAGAAATTCTGCTAAAACAATATTTAATATCAAGTGCACATAATTGCATTTGCTGTTTGTGTTTTTGTTAAAGACGCATGCTATTTCTTAATACCAAACCAGAGCATGAGCTCTAGCACACATCTGGTGCACAATCGATCAAAAAAAAATGCACCAAGTTTTTTTACGGGCACACATTGACTTCTAAAATTTCTGGTAGTTAAAGCGGAACTACAGTCAAAAGGGACTGTAGTTACTAGTTAGCGGCGAGGCAGCAGGACCTGGGCTGCCCCGCTGAGCATGGCCACCTTGAAAATAGAAAAAGGGGTGCCCTGATACTCACCGCTTCAGGGCCTCTTCTGCAGCAGCACAGTGTATCAGACTTGCAGCCAGCGCTGATAGGCTCGGCCACTGGCAGTGCTGATAGTCTGCTTGTGGTCACATGGGAGGGTCACCGTGAGGCCTGGAAGTGGTATGTTATTTTTGCGGTGGCGATGTGCAGCAATCCCAGGTACCGCTGCCTCGCTGCTAACTGGTAATGCAGAGCTACAGTAATTTTTGACTGTAGTTCCGCTTTAAAAAAATGTACATATGGTAAGACCTCATCAACATAATTCAAGCCATATATTTTTGCTGAGATTACAGCTTTGTAAAAGAGCATAATTTTTTTTTTTTTTTTTTTTAGCAATGCGAGGCCCTGATGCACAGTGGAGGCATGTACACAGGATGGTAGTGCACAGCCTACAATAATCCCAAATAAATGGTGCTGGAGCAGGTAGACCAACCTCACATATATCACGTAAAAATTGTGATACACAAAAAGTGCAATAAATGAAGTACATCATATTTCCAATGAGGTGAGGATTTTTTTTTTACAAAGTTTAGAAACAGCACACTATGGGTTATGCAGAAACATTTGTCAAATTCTTTAGCATTCCTCTGGTACATAAGGAGGTACACATTGCAGTTTAAATTTGAGTGCAGCCTGGTATAGATTTGGGATTAGAGTAGATTTTCACAGTAAGTGCACAGCAAAGTACAATGTAATACAAAGTACAAGTACCGTATTTTTCGCCCTATAAGACGCACTTATTTTTCCCCCAAAATGGGAAAAATGCACCTTACCGGGCGAATGTAAGACAAAAAAATAAATAAAAAAAAATTTAATAAAAACAAAAAAACTCACCCATTCCCGGCGCTCCCGTGTTGCCTGTTACACTGCGGGAGCCCAGAGGAGCGGCGAATGGGGTGGGCGTGGCCTGTGCCGCGTCAGCACAGGCCACGCCCACCCCATTCACGGAGCTGGCCGTAAGAAGCAGCGGCGGGGGCTCTGTCCCGGCCCTGCCGCTGCGATCGCTGTCTATTACAGGCAGAGATGACAGCGGCGGGTCCAGAGACAGCGCTTCCGCCGCTCCTCCGCCTGCTGCTTCTTCCTCCTGGGGAACATGCGAGCACCCAGGTCAGGGCAGCGGGTGGGCGCGGCCTGCACCAAGTCGGTGCAGGCCACGCCCACCTGCTGCCCTGACCTGGGTGCTTGCATGTGCCCAGGAAGAGGCAGCGGATGGAGGAGCGGTGGGAGCGCTGTCTCAGGCCCCGCCGCTGTCATCGCTGCCTGTAATAGACAGCGATCGCAGCGTCGGGGCCGGGACAGAGCCCCCGCCGCTGCTTCTTACGGCCAGCTCCGTGAATGGGGTGGGCGTGGCCTGTGCTGACGCGGCACAGGCCACGCCCACCCCATTCACGGAGCCGGCCGCTCAGCGGAGCGGTGTCAGTGGAGAGGTGAATTTAACTTTTTTTTTTTTTTACTTAAGCCGCACAGGGGGGTGCCACACAGCCTATGGGAATTGGGGGAGGGGGGATGCCACACAGCCTATGGGAATTGGGGGAGGGGGGATGCCACACAGCCTACGGGAATTGGGGGGAGGGGGGATGCCACACAGAATATGGGGGGAGAAGGGGATGCCCCACAGCCTATGGGAATTGGGAGGATGCCACACAGCCTATGGGGGAGAGGGGATGCCACACAGCCTATGGGAATTGGTGGGAGGAGGGAATGCCACACAACCTATGGGGGGAGAGGGGGATGCCACGCAGCCTATGGGGGGAGAGGGGGATGCCACGCAGCCTATGGGGGGAGAGGGGGATGCCACGCAGCCTATGGGGGGAGAGGGGGATGCCACACAGCCTATACTAATGGGGGGAGGGGGATGCCACACAGCCTATGGGAATTGGGGGGAGAGGGGATGCCACACAGCCTATGGGAAATGGGGGGAGAGGGGATGCCACACAGCCTATGGGAATTGGGGGGAGGGGGGATGCCACACAGCCTATGGGGGGAGAAGGGGATGCCACACAGCCTATGGGAATTGGGGGGAGAGGGGATGCCACACAGCCTATGGGGGATGCCACGCAGCCTATACAAATGGGGGAGAGGGGATGCTACACAGCCTATGGGGGGAGAGGGGGATGCCACACAGCCTATACAAATGGGGGGAGAGGGGGATGCCACACAGCCTATGGGGGGAGAGGGGGATGCCACGCAGCCTATACAAATGGGGGGGAGAGGGGATGCTACACAGTCTATGGCGGAGAGGGGGATGCCACACAGCCTATACAAATGGGGGGAGAGGGGAATGCCACACAGCCTATGGGGGGAGAGGGGGATGCCACACAGCCTATACAAATGGGGGGAGAGGGGAATGTCACACAGCCTATGGGGGGGAGAGGGGGATGCCACACAGCCTATACAAATGGGGGAGAGGGGATGCCACACAGCCTATGGGGGGAGAGGGGGATGCCACACAGCCTATACAAATGGGGGAGAGGGGATGCCACACAGCCTATGGGGGGAGAGGGGGATGCCACACAGCCTATACTAATGGGGGGGAGGGGGAATGCCACACAGCCTATGGGGGGAGAGGGGGATGCCACACAGCCTATACTAATGGGGGGAGGGGGATGCCACACAGCCAATGGGAATGGGGGGGGGGCACACTGCCTATATGGAGAATAGGAGGGGGGGAATACCACACTGCTTATGATAATGGGGTGTACACTGCCTATATGGGAATGGGAGGGGGATGCCACACTGGGTATACGGGGAATGGGATTGGGGCATGCTACACTATCTATGGAATGGGGGCATCCCACACGGCCAATGGGAAAGGAGAATGCCACACTGTCTGTAATGGTGCGTTTTTGGTTTAAAATATGTTTTTTCATATTATCCTCCCCCAAATCCTAGGTGCGTCTTATGGGCAGGTGCGTCTTATAGGGCGAAAAATACAGTACTTTTGTTCTGCTTCAAAAAAGAGAATTCTGTGAGTACTCACCTGTAGAATTGATTTCTCTTTCATTATTCTTTCAGGACATCAGAGGAATTCAGTCATGACTGGGTTAGCCTCTCGGCCGAAGGGCATGGACTGCAAGACAAAGGAGTGGCTCCTCCTCACAGCTTATATCCTTCTTCCTCCAATACAGTTTAACTGAAGAGCAGTAGAACCAGCCACCTGGGAGGCATTCCTATATCTCCTGCTGGAAATAAAATACAAGACTCTTCTCTCCGTTTTTTGTAATGCAGATCACACTATTTACATATTTACTGAGACTAGGCATCCAAAGCATGGATAAAGTAACCTAGCAGACAGAGGGGGTCTGATGTCCTGAAGTAATAATGAAAGAGAAATCCATTCTACAGGTGAGTATTCAAGGAATTGTCTTTTCTCTTTCATTTTATTTCAGGCCATCAGAGGAATTCAGTCATGATTGGGACCTCCAAAAGCAGTACCCTTGCTTCAGGGTGGGATCCCCAAAAACCTTATTCCTTTCACTCAGGAATAAGACATTTAGTTTACTACAGTCTGTAATACTTTCCTACCAAAAGCGGCATCTGCCGAAGCTCTAACATCTACCTTATAAAATTTGGTAAATGTACAAACTGAAGACTAAGTAGCGGCTTTGCATACTTGTTCTATTGAAGCTTGATGCTGAAAAGCCCAAGATGCTCCAATAGCTCGTATAGAATTAACAGTAATTCTAAAGGGAGGATCCTTCCCTTTGGAGACATAGGCTCTTACCTCTGCTTGTCTGATCTATCTGCTGATGGTAGACTTAGCTGGTGGAAGCCCTTTCCATGGTCCTTCAGGTATGACAAATACCCTTTTCTTATTAGACACTGGAGCAGGACATAAAGAAGGCAAAACCACCTCTTCATTAAGATGAAAAGGGTAAGCCACTTTAGGAAGAAAATCCTGTTTAAACCAGAAGACGGCCTTATTTAGTGTCCTTATGTAAAACTAAATAAGGAGACTTAACAGATAAAGCTGCTAATTCAGAAACCCTCGTTACTGAGGTTTTTGCCACTAAAAATATAACCTTAAGCACCAAACTTAATAATGGTTCAGGTCCCAAACCAGAAGAAGTGGCTTACAAAGAGGCCGCACATAAGTGACTCCCTGTAAAAAAGCTTTGAGAAATGTATTCTCAGCTATGAAGTCACAATATCCTCTTCAAACTCAGAGTAAATTTTTCTTTAACACCTTCTTAGTAGGTGATACTTGAATGACTCTCTAAAGGTTTAAGGTCTGCTTGAAGGCTGCCTAGGGCACCCGTTACAGGGGTCAGAACCTTTGCAGGGGGGAGACATCTGTCTTCCATATTTAGCCACTACTACCGTAGCATAATTGCTGCACACCATGATATCCTCATCCAGTGCCACCTACATGCATACTGGACATGGGGTAAATCTATCTGCTATGGACCAGATCCGATTACCCCAGATGCCTCCGTCATGGTGAAAAATACAATTCTGTGATTACTCACCTGTAGAATTGGTATTATACGTATACAGCACATCCTGCTCCAGAGATAATTCCTTACGTTTGAGTAATACATCCACAAGATGGCGCTGGACTGCAGAGACAGCAAAAAAGTGGCTTCTCCCGGACCCTTATATTCCAGGGACCTCCCACAAATTTCCCAATATTGACAAGCAGTTAGCAAGAAGCCGGGAGTATAATAACCATAATCAAACAATTTTAACCATGATAAACAATCACCATACAAAGGTACTAAGAATAATGATAACAAGGGCGGGGTGGAGCAGGACGTGATCTATACGTATAATACTAATTCTACAGGTGAGAAATCACAGAATTGTATTATTCTAAGTATACAGCACGTCCTGCTCCAGAGATAACTCCTTACGTTTGGGACATCCAATAGCAGTGTCCGTAAGGTAGGGTGGGATCCCCAAAAGCAACAACATACAGATTAAACCACTGCCGCCTGCAGAACTTTGCGGCCAAAAGCAGCATCAGCTGAAGTCTCAACATCAACCTTGTAAAACTTAGAAAAAGTATGAACAGAAGACCAAGTAGCGGCCTTGCAAAATTGTTCAACAGAAGCCTGGTGCTGAAAGGCCCAAGAGGCACCAATAGCACGAGTGGAATGAGCAGTAAGGCGGAAGGGAGGATTCTTCCCTTTAGCAGAATAGGCCTGAATCACAGCCTGACGGATCCACTTGCTGATGGTAGACTTAACTGGAGCCAGACCCTTCTTAGGACCAGAAGGGACCACAAAAAGTGCATCGGTCTTCCTGAAGGGTTCAGAAGCCACCAAATAGAACTTTAGTATCCTGACCACATCCAAGGAATGTAGAGCCCTCTCCTTAGGGTTACTAGGATTAGGGCACAGAGAAGGCAGAACAAAGTCCTGATTGAGATGAAAAGCAGACACGACTAGGCAGAAAATCTGGTTTAAAGCGAAACACCACCTTGTCCTGGTGTCTCTCAAAGTAAGGGGGCTTGATGGAAAGTGCCGCCAACTCTGGAACACGCTTAACAGAGGTGATAGCCACCAAAAAGACTACCTTAAGAGTATGAATGGACAAAGCAGCCTCATGCACAGGCTCAAAAGGAGACCCCTGCAAGGCAGATAGGACCAAGTTCAAGTCCCAGACTGGTAACATAGGCTTACATGGGGGGCACACGTGAGTAACCCCCTGGAAAAAAGTCTTGACCAGATGATGCTGAGCAAAAGATCTCTGGAAGAAAACAGCCAAGGCAGACACATGATCTTTCAGAGTGCCGAGTTGAAGCCCCAGATCCAAACCATGTTGGAGAAATTCCAGAATCTTAGGAATAGAAAACACACAACAGGGAGGAGATTTAGCCTTACACCAGTCAATGTAGGTAC
This sequence comes from Gastrophryne carolinensis, assembly GCA_027917425.1. Lineage (NCBI taxonomy): Eukaryota > Metazoa > Chordata > Amphibia > Anura > Microhylidae > Gastrophryne > Gastrophryne carolinensis. Next base: position 202,679,391 of record CM051237.1, read on the forward strand.
GCCAAACCCTATAGTAGATGGAAGAAGAAGACTTCTCCCTAGCCCTGATCATGGTGTTAACAACATAGGCAGGCCGCCCCTTTTCCATTAAGATGGAGGTTTCAGCAGCCAGGCAGTTAAAGCCAGCGTTTGTAAATTGGGGTAGCGTAGCCGCCCCTGAGTGAGCAGGTCTGGATCCTTGGGCAGGGCGTACTGATCTACCGCCAGCTGCAGGATGTCTGCAAACCACACCCTTCTTGGCCAACGGGGGGGACACCAGGATTGCTAGCAGCCCTTCCTGAGCTATCTTTCGCAGAACCCTTCCCAACAGGGGAAAAGGGGGAAAGACATACAGTAGCTGAAAGCCCTGCCAGGGCATTTTCAGAGCATCCATGGCTAAGGCCAGAGGGTCCTGGGACATAGACACAAAGACTGGAAGCTTGTGATTGTGACGGGAAGCAAACAGATCCACATCTGGCTGACCCCAGCGGTGACACAGAGAGTGAAACACCCTGTCGCTGAGGGACCATTCCCCCAGGCGAGAAGTCCCCCTGCTCAGAGAGTCTGCCTCCAGATTCTCCACCCCCGGAATGTACACGGCTGAGATGCAGGGAACATTGTCCTCCGCCCAGGACAGGATCAGAGACACTCCCTTGAGGGCCCCCTTGCTCCGGGTCCCTCCCTGATGATTGATGTAGGCAACCACCGTCTGGTTGTCTGAGCGAACCTGAACAGCCCGACCCCGAAGGTGCGGGGTCAAGCGGGCTAGAACCAACCTGATCGCCCTCAGTTCCAGAATGTTGATAGGGGTGCGTGCCTTCTGAGGGCCCCATTGCCCCTAAATGTTAGGGATCTCCAGAAGCCCCCCCAACCTGTCAGACTGGCATCCGTGGTGACTGTCTCACAGCAAGGGGCCAGAAAGGATCTGCACACCAACAGGTTCCTTGAGTCCAGCCACCACGAAAGGGACCGCCTGGCTAGGGGGGACAGAACCAAAACCTGATCCAGGGACACAGGGTCCCTGTCCCATACAGACAAGAGGTGGAGTTGAAGAGGCCTCGTGTGAAACTGGGCATAAGGAACCGCCTCGAAGCAGGACACCATCAGGCCCACCAGCTGCATCCCCTGCCTGATGGAAGGATGAGGGCAGGACAGAAGGAGCTGAGCTTGCGCTTGCAGACTGTCCACCTTCTGCTGAGGAAAAAAGATCCTGACCTGAGCTGTATCCAGATCCATGCCCAGAAATGGCTTCACCAAAGAGGGAGACAGGGAAGATTTGGAGTGGTTTATCACCCAGCTGAATGACTCCAGTGTGGACACTACCCGCTGAATATCCAGCACTGCCAGTTGGAAGGACAGAGAAGTGATGAGAATGTCGTCCAAATAGGGAAGAATGTGAATGCCCTGAGCTCTCAGCAGAGCCATAATGCCCGCCAGCACGGGCAATGCCACGAACTGGTAATGCTGATCCTCCAGAGCGAACCTGAGGAATCTCTGATGACCTGGAAAGACTGGAATATGGAGGTAAGCATCCTTGATGTCCACAGAGGTCATGAAGTCCCCTGGGCGTAGTGACTTACAGCTGAGCGCAGAGTCTCCATGCGAACACGCCTGGATCTGACAAATTTGTTGAGAAGCTTTAAGTCCAAGAGGGGTCTGACAGACCCATCTCTTTTGGGAAAGGTGAAAAGGTTGGAATAATAGCCCTTGCCCCTTTCCCTTAAGGTCACCTGGCAGATGACCCCTGTGACAGACGCTCTGTCTTTTGGATGTCATCACTATTCAGTTGCCCACCGGGTGATTCACTGGCCTTTTCTTAATTAGGTCATTGTATTTTGATACTGTTACAGGCAATGTCATTGTAGTTTGATTGTATTATAAACTGCCATTGTGTTAATTGATTACATCACAGGCAATGGCATTGTTCTGATTGAGTGTATTACAGACGCCTATTGCTTTGCTGATTGCGTCACCGGCAGAGTTGAGGGATTGTGTGCCCTGCTCCCATTGGTCTGTGCATTTGTCATGAGGTCCACGGGGGAGGTCCCATTGCATGGAGACTTGTGTATATAAGGCCTAGAGTGGCACTAATAAACACTTCACCTTCACCCTCAATACTGAAGTTCTGTCTCTTATTGGGGGGAAACGCTATATTACAGTTCACTAGCCCTTGTAAGGGCTGTTCCTGTTTCCTCACGGACGACTCTGGAATTCCAGCAGCACCTCTTACGATTGGGAAAAGGACGTCTCGGGCGGTGAAGCCCTCCGGCGATAAGGGTTATCGCTAAACCCCCAGCTCCAGTAGATTCTGCACAGCAAGCAACAGGCCCTGAGCTGACAGGGGGTCTTGAGGCATCCGGGATCTGATGAATCTTGGGGGCGGCCAGGCTGCCAACTCTATCTTGTAACCGGAGGACACTACCTCCTGAATCCACCGGTCTGAGACAGGACGCCTCCAGACATGAGCAAAGAGCCGAAGCCGTCCTCCCACCCGGATGGGTGAGGGGGCCCCTTCATGCCTGCGGGGGCTTGGGGGAAGACTTAGTCTTGGAACCCCAGGAGGGGCCAGGGCGGCCGCGCCCTCTGCCCCTGCCCCAGAAATCTCCCCGGGTCCCTGCAAATGAAGCTCCCCTTCCCATTCTGTACCCACGGTAGGAGGGAAAAAAGGAGCCTGAACCCCCGAAAGGGCCGAGACTGTCTTTTGCGCTGGGGTTACTTGCCTCCCTTAGCAAACAGGTCCAGGCGATCTCCAAACAAATGCAGTCCTTTAAAGGGGAACCCAGTGAAAGCCTTCTTGGCAGTGTTGTCAGCTGCCCACTGGCGCAGCCAAACCGAGTGGCGTATAGCCACCGCCAAGGCAGAAGCCCTACCACACATTCTAATGGTATCATCTAAGGCAGAGAGGACATACGCAACAAATTCCTCACAACGCAGAAGGGCTCTATACTCCTCACTAGCAGCATCATCAGGAGCCCCATCTAAAATACTTTTGAGCAGAGACCTATTAGCCACAGCTGTAACGGCAGAGGCACAAACCGGACGCCGTGCGGTCCCCACACAGGCAAAGGCATGGGATGCCAGCTGATCAATGCGCCAGTCCTCAGCATCCTTCAGGGTAGTAGAGTCAGGGAAATGCATGAAAGAAGTGTTGGACAACCCCAGAATTGGTGCATCCACTTCGGGAGGGGACGACCAACGCTTAACCACTTCAGGAGGAAAGGGATACCTCTTATCCCAACTCTTAGGCACCCCAGGGAGCCTGCTAGGTCGCTCCCACTCTTTGAGCACGAGATTATTAAAGTAAGTTTGCTCAGGAAACTCCAAACGTGGCTTAGCAGTGTGGAACAACTCCCCCTGCTGCCAAGGAGCCGTGGCAGGACAAGAGATAGAAAGTACTTCAAAAATGTGAGCCAAAAGCCTGTCAGTATCATCTAGAGCCCATGGGTCAGAGCCAGAATCAGCATAACCCTTAGGCTGCTCATTAGATGATTCTGAATCAGAAAACAATTCCCCCCTCTTCCAGGGGGTATAGCCGGCCAGGTCAAAAAATTCCTCAGCCTTCATAGGAAAAAGGGTAACGCTAGGCGCCAGATGCCGCCTCTTAGCAGTGGCCTTACACGCCGTAGAGCCAGCAATCAGCTTCTCAATGCTAGCCACCCTGGTAGACAAATCAGGCTGAGACTCCCCACTGGTATGCACCTCACTGGGAGTCAGATGTAAGCGTGGGGGAGTAGGCGAAGCCATATGGGGCGCAGGCCCAGCCACCGGTAACCCAGACTGCAGCGCAAGCGCCTGCTGGGCACAGGGTACACAAACCCGCACATTGTCATCACTTGTAGGGGACACCCCACATGCCACACACAACCGGGCTTGTCCCGTAGGAACCCCGAGCACATTATCCTGAGAAGCCTCCATATGGTGATTTTCACGGCCCAACCGGCCAATAGGGATTCACGCTATAAGGCCACCCGGGATGCCCCAATAGCCCGCTAGGGAAGTGGGAGGTAAAGGCAGAATAGGCTTCTAATAGAGTAAACTAAATAGAGGGGATAGGCCGGGAGAAACCACAATTAAGTTTGACCCGCCTGCAAGACAAACAGAAAAGTCCCGTAAGCGGCATGCATACATAAGATATATAAAAAATAAGTCAGCCTGCAGGGGCACTTACAGACCGCAGTAGGTAGACGCCAGCCACGCAGCACGAGGAGAGCAAAATGGCACCCGCAGATACCTCGAGGGGCGGGCCGTGGAGACAGTGATGCGGAACGTACCATCCGCAAGGCCTGCCCCCCCAAACAGCGCGAAGGCGCCCACGTGACCATGCCAGCCAATGATGGCGCAGCAGCGCCTGAGATAAAGTCGCCGCCGACCACGGAACGCCGTACAAGCGCGCGTGGCGGCATATTTAAAAAAGCAATCAGTGCAACCAACACACGCGGCGACACAAGCCAAAGCATACAACGGTATGCAAAACAGAGTGAAGAATACACATACACCCCCCCCCCCACCCAGAAATACCAGGGAGAGCGAGGGAGGGCAGTGGCCAACCTAACAGGAGCCCACCGATGGACAGGGGGCAAGGGGCGATAGCACGGGAGGGGCATCCCATAAGAGTCACCATGGGCCTATACTGCCTACCCTTGGTCGGAGCAGCTCCTTAAGCACATGACAGTGGTGCTGCCTACCGTCACCCGACCAGTGCAGCCAAAGCTGGGAGGCAGAAAAAAAAAAAGGAACGGGTGGGAATAGTCCTACAGGGCCGCAGGCTAATAGCTTCTTCTCCTTGCCTTCGCAGCGCAGACTACAGAGAAGAACTGGGAAATTTGAGGGAGGTCCCTGGAATATAAGGGGTCGGGAGGAGTCACTTTTTTGCTGTCTCTGCAGTCCAGCGCCATCTTGTGGATGTATTACCCAAACGTCAGGAATTATCTCTGGAGCAGGACGTGCTGTATAATTAGAATATAATACTAGTCTACCTCCCAGGGGATCTGAGACCAAGTATATAGCAGTTCGGCAGTGACAACTCCGAGACCTAAGGGGGTGAACCACACTATATATATATTGACTGCCCTTTCCCACAATCTATAAGGCTAAAAACAATAAAAAACAATATTAATATTAGACATAATATTATTAACACAATAAGCATATGAAAATAAAATCAAATTAACCTACCTAAAGGTTTAGGTCCACATGAGGGTGGCCATGCGGCAGCTCAGAAGCAGCCCCCTGCTGAGGAAGCAACGGGCACCTGGCCAGGGAAACACTGAGCGCTCTCCCGGGGAGAACCACAAGCCGCAGCAAGGATAAGCAGCGGCGTGGCAGCAAAAATGACCCCGCTCGTGGGGAAGAAGTGATGTGACCTGGAGAAGAACCGGCGGCATCAGCGATTCTAGGTAGCTGAAAATCATCCAAAGGTGGTGGCCGAAGAAACAACCCCTTAGGTGGGGTAGAAGGAGCGCCGCAAGCCAGAGGAAAACCAGTGGCAAGTACTCAGCCTAGCCTAAAATCATCCAGAGGCGGTGGACGAGGCAGCAATCTTTCCTCGCTGTTCCTTCCTGCAGCCTTAGCTCCGCCCCCTTAAAGGCACACGAATGTTGAATTAAAACACACCATTAACACGTAGGAAAGAGCAAAAAAAGAGGGAAAATTATATAGGAATCTAGCAGCTATGAGAAGTAGCTACAGACTGTATCCTCTGTTTACCATAAACCATATGACAGGAGGGTGTTGACTGCATTGGCATGATTGCCGCTAAGGGTTATTAAGTCACCTTGGAAGGGGTGCTAACACTATACTTAAGGTGACAGACAATAGTTGTCGCAGACCCCCCCCCCCCAACCTCTATTAAACCTTGTTTTCTTAACTTCACTGAGAATGCCATTTAAATAACAAGAAAAACATCTTCAATATAATTTTTGTATAGTCAATATAGTTTTTGTCTTGATTTATTTCTACAGATAATACCATTTTGTGAATACTCACCTTGTAAAATGGGTATTATAAGTATGTCACACACCCCGCTTCAAGATATTCATAACCTGTGGGTAGTACTGACCTGTAGAGGGCTTCTGCAGAGATGATTGGAGGAAAGAAAGCCCCTCCCAGTCCATAAGTACCCGGGACCTCCCACACATTACCCAGTATAAAGAAAGCAGTAAGGTAAGGGACCAGGAAGAGCCAAATATAAGTCATAACAACGCAAAGTTCACAATATGAAGGATGCAGAATACAAAGGGCGGGTTGAAGCGGGGTGTGTGACATACTTATAATACCCATTTTACAAGGTGAGTATTCACAAAATGGTATTATTCTAAGTATGTCACACACCCCGCTTCAAGATATTCATAACCTGTGGGACATCCAATAGCAGTGTCCATAAGGGGTGGGTATCCAAAACAAGGCATAAAGCATAACTTAAACCACTGCAGCCTGCAGAACTTTGCGGCCAAAAATAGCATCCGCTGAGGCCCGAACATCAACCTTGTAAAACTTGGAAAAGTGTGAACAGAAGACCAGGTGGCGGCCTTGCAAACTTGCTCAACAGAGGCCTGGTGCTGAAAAGCCCAGGAAGCCCCAACCGCACGAGTAGAATGAGCTGTAACACGAAAAGGGGGATTCCTCCCCTTAGCAGAATAGGCCCCAACAATGGCCTGACGAATCCACCTACTGATGGAAGACTTGGCGGGCGCCAAACCCTTCTTGGGCCCAGATGGTATCACAAAGAAAGCGTCAGTCTTGCGAAAGGAAGACGTTACCACCAAATAGTACTTCACAACACGAACCACATCCAAGGAATGCAGGGCCCTCTTCTTGTCATTGCTGGGACTAGGACACAGAGAGGGCAGAACAATATCCTGATTTAGATGAAAGGAAGAACCACCTTAGGAAGGAAGTCCGTCTTGAAACGGAAAACCACCTTGTCCTGATGTCTTTCAAAATACGGAGCTTGAATTGACAGAGCCGCCAACTCAGAAACACGCCGAACAGAAGTGATAGCTACCAAAAAGGCCACCTTTTGTGTAAGGGAAGACAAAGGGATATCATGCAAAGGCTCAAAGGGAGGACCCTGAAGAGCAGAAAGGACCAAATTCAAATCCCAAACCGGAATCAGAGACTTCCTAGGAGGCCGCACATGCGTATCCCCCTGGAAAAAAGTCTTAACCAAAGGATGAAGCGCAAAAGATCTTTGGAAAAACACCGCCAGGGCAGACACCTGCCCCTTCAGAGTACTGAGCTGGAGTCCCAGATCCAAACCATGTTGCAGGAACTCCAAAATTCTAGAAATAGAGAATTCCCTACAAGAGAAGGCCCTAGACTCACACCAATCAATATAAGACCTCCAAGTCCTATAGTACACGGACGAAGAAGACTTCTTTCTAGCGCTAATAAGAGTCCGAATCACAGCATCAGAAAGACCTTCCTCCTTAAAGATGGAGGTTTCAGCAGCCACGCCGTCAAAGCCAGCGTTGGTAAATTGGGGTAACGAAGATGACCCTGTGTGAGTAGATCTGGCAGCAGGGGCAGAGTGAACTGATCTTCTGCTAACCTTACCACGTCTGTGAACCAGACCTGTCTTGGCCACCCTGGGGCCACCAGAACTGCTGACGCTCCCTCCAGAGCCAGCTTGTGCACTACTCTGGCCACCATGGGAAACGGAGGAAACAGGTACAGAAAACCAAGGTCCCTCCAGTTCAGAGACATGGCATCCGTTGCAAGAGCCAGAGGGTCCTTCGCCAGAGACACGAATGACGGAAGTTTGTGATTGTGACGGGAGGCCTGCGACAAATTGTGTGACAAATTGGGATTGAGAGACCACTCCCCTTTACGGGCTGACAACCTGCTCAGAGAGTCCGCCTCCGTGTTCTCCACTCCCGGGATGTAGACCGCCGAGATGCACGGGACGTGGCTCTCCACCCAGTCCAGAATCAAAGACACTTCCCTGAGGGCACTCCTGCTGCGAGTCCCTCCCTGGTGATTGATGTAGGCAACCGCCGTCCGATTGTCCGACCAGACCTGAACCGGCAAGCCCCGCAGTTGATGAGTCAAATGACAAAGAACCATCCTGATGGCTCTCAATTCCAGAACACTGATAGGCTCGTGGGCTTCCAGGGGTCCCCACAAACCCTGAAATTGCAGATCCTTCCAGAAGCCCCCCCATCCTGAGAGGCTGGCATCCGTGGTGACCACCTCCCAATGAGGAGTCTGAAAGGATTTGCCCTTCAACAGATTGGCTGAGTTCAGCCACCACCGAAGCGAGCGGCGAACTCGGGGAGACATCAGAAAGAATTGATCCAGCGACTGAGGAGACCGGTCCCAGACCGACAACAGATGGAGCTGTAGCGACCTTGTGTGAAACTGAGCAAAGGGGACTGCCTCGAAGGAAGCCACCATCAACCCCACCAGTCTCATCCCTAGCCGGATGGACGGCCGAGGAATGGACATGAGCAACCGAATCAACTCCTGAATCAAAAGAACCTTGGACTGAGGAAGGAACACTCTGGCCTGACCTGCATCCAGAGACATTCCCAGAAAGGATACTGTCCTGGACGGGTAGAGTGAGGACTTGGGGTAGTTGATCACCCAGCCGAACCTCTCCAGAGTGGATATTACCGTCCTGGTGTCCAATTCTGCTTGGCTGAATGACGATGCCATGATGAGGAGATCGTCCAGATATGGCACTATGCGAATCCCCTGCGCTCTGAGGAGAGCCATCACCCCAGCAAGCACCTTGGTGAAAACTCTTGGAGCTGTGGTGAGACCGAAGGGAAGAGCTACAAACTGAAAATGCCGATCCTCCACCGCGAACCTCAGAAACCTCTGGTGCGCTGGAAAAATGGGAACATGGAGGTAAGCGTCCTGGATGTCTATGGACGTCATGAAGTCCCCCTGACGAAGAGATTGAATAGCCGAACGCAACGTTTCCATGCGAAATTTTCGCAGCCTGACAAACCTGTTGAGAATCTTTAGGTCCAGTATGGGCCGGACGGAGCCATCCTTCTTGGGGACCGTGAACAGATTTGAGTAAAAACCCCGACCCCGGTCTAATGGGGGTACTGGGCAAATGACTGCCATTTCCAGAAGACTCGATACCACCGCCCGGAGCTGCTGCGCAGCCAGTGCATCCGGGGACACCCGAGACCTGAAGAAACGCGGGGGGGCGGGACTCGAACTCCAGCTTGTAGCCGGAAGACACCACTTCCCGGATCCACTTGTCCGAGACCTCCCGAATCCAGACCTGGGAGAAGTGTTGCAGCCGTCCCCCCACCCGCACGGGTGAGGGCGCCCCCTCATTGTTGAGCGGGCTTGGCCGCAGGTTTGGGTTTAGAGCCCCAAGTGTATCCTGAATGGGCACGTCCTCTGCCCCTATTCCAGGAATCTCCTCTTGTAGAAGGGAAGGCGAAACCTCTTCCCGCTCTAGATCCCCGAAAGGAAGGGGTGAAGGAAGCCGCTCCTCGAAAGGGGCGTCGTTGCTTCTTGCGTTGAGGTAGTTTACCACCTTTGGCTACAGAGTCCAATTTGTCTCCAAAGAGCCGTAACCCAACGAAGGGAAGAGACGTCAGTCACTTTTTTGACCCAAAATCAGCCGCCCACTGGCGTAACCAAATTGAACGCCTGATAGTTACCATTAGAGCAGAGGCTCTACTACTCATCATCAAGGAATCATCCAAAGCGGCTACTATGAAGGACAAAAATACCTCACATCGTTTTAGTCCACGAAATTCATCACTGTCCGGATTCAAACCGGAGGAGGATAACAAGTCCCTGACCACCTTTCTGGTAGCCACCGCCAACAGCGATGAGGCACAAACAGGCCGTATGGCTGCCCCAATACTGGCAAAACCATGACAAGCCATCTGGTCAATGCGTTTATCCTCACCATCTTTAAGAGAGGAACAATCAGGGTTAATCCAAACGGCTGAGTTAGATAACCCCAAAATTGGGGCGTCCACCTCTGGGGGGGATGCCCAGCGCTTAACCGTATCCACTGGGAAAGGATATCTTTTATCCCAACTCTGAGGAATGCCTGGGAGCCGGGCCGGCCTTCCCATTCCTTAGAAATAATATTATCAAAATGCTTTTGATTAGGAAATTCCAAACGCGGCCTGGATTCCTCATAAAACTCCCCTTGCTGTTGAGGAACCTCCGCCGGAGGCGAGATAGCCAGAACCTCAAACATCTGAGACAGAACATTAGGAGTATCCGAGGAAATCCCTGACCTCCGATCGGAATCAGTGCCAACAATCTGCTGATCATCAGAATTATCTGAATCCTCACATAACTCCCCTTCCTCCAGAGGGGAATAATCTGACCAATCCAGGCCATCCGCATCATCATCATATTCAAAATGATTAACCGGTGATGAATGCTTCCTCTTAGCCGATGCTTTCTTGGCAACCGCAGAAGAAATAAACTTTTCAATAGTGGCCAATCTGGCCCACACATCAGATTGCGACTGCCCCCCCATGACAACATCACACGGGGCACGGGTCAAAATGGGAGGGGGAGGGGATGAAGCCGGCGGCGCTGACCCAGAAGCCTGGGGTCCGGACTGCCGTGTAATAGTCTGCTGTGCACATGATATACATAGAAAAAAATCATCCCCTGTTAGGGATGCCCCACAACCCAAACACTTCCGGGATTGTCCCGAGGGAAGCCCGGAATCCTGGGATGCCTCCATAAGGTGAACTTGAGTAAGTCGCTATGAGTGAGGGAATTACGCTATTAAGCAACCCGGGATGCCCTTATAGTGTCCAAGTGGGAGGATTTGTAAAAAATAGTAAAAGTACCCAGGTACCCTAGGACCGGGAGAAACCTAAAACCCCTGAAGATTCAACCTAAAAACACAGAAAGGACAGTGAGAAGCTTAAATCTCTCTCTCTCTATATATATATATATATATATATATATATATATATATATATATATTCTCAAGTGTGGAATGAAAAAGGCCCGCAGGGCCACTCACAAAGCCTCCAGGTTCCAGAAGCGCTGCGTCCCCTGTCTTGAGGTAACTCAGAGCAGAGCGGGAGACGAAGAAGGGGGGCGTGGCCAGCGCGGACCGCGCGCTGAAAAGCTCCGCCCCCCATTCGCATACAGACATGAGGAACAAGTTCCTCAGCAGTGCAGGGAACTAGAGGGGGCGGGCCGCGGCGACGCGCCGCAAGTCCGGTCCCGCCCCCACAGCTAAGTCGTGAGGGGAAAGCTCCCCTCCACTGTGACACCGCGCGCGCCGGTGCCGCAAGCACCCGCGGCACCGGGCGCATATGAAACAGCATATGCCCCGCCCCCAACAGAAGAGCGTGAGGGGAGAAAACCTCCCCTCAGCCTTCTGAGGTAAAAGTCAGCACCGCGGCGGCAATGGCGGCCGCAGTGTCTGGCATGAAAGAAAAGTGAATTATTTATACATAATAAAACACACAAACAATAAACAGTGCAAACATTACATAGAAGGATTGCTTCCAGACGCCCCACATCATGAAAAAAAAAAAAAAAAAAACAAAAGCTGAGGAGAGGATCCCCGAACAAGCTAAGAATGTGGGGATAGGCCAATTAAGGGAAAAAATTATTCCCGTGGACAGGGCATCCCAAACCGGGGTCACCAACCCGGTATAACCGCCTACCCTCTTTATAGGGTCTCGCGGCGGAGCTAGCTCCTGAGCACCTGTGGTGCTAGTATACCTTCGCTCGGACAGCAGTCAAAACTGGGAGGCATTGCAAATATATATATATAGTATTCATAAGGGGAAATAATGAGTCCGAACGGAAATAAAAAATACTGGCCGGGAGTAGTCCCGGCTACCTTGAAACCCCCCTGTGCAAGGAGGAGACATCATCTGCTGCTTGCTCGCCGTCTGCAGAGATGAAGACTGGGTAATGTGTGGGAGGTCCCAGGTACTTATGGACTGGGAGGGGCTTTCTTTCCTCCAATCATCTCTGCAGAAGCCCTCTACAGGTCAGTACTACCCACAGGTTATGAATATCTTGAAGCGGGGTGTGTGACATACTTACAATATAACTTTTTTAACCCTAAGGTGATTCTAATACTAATTCCACACAAATGCCATTTATTTATACAACAGGAACTTATTAGATCTTACCTGAGGCTAAGTTTTTGAAGAGCACCCAAAACATTCTCCTTAGCGATGGAGCCATTTTCCTCTGCCTTGAGGGCTTCTTGCAATGAGCGGAGCAAAAGTGCATTTTGGCTTAGGTAAGTGCGGCCTAGAGATTAGAGATATTTATCAACCCTAGGTGCAAACAACACCCCGGAATTCCAGGTTAACAATCTTCATGTGATCTTTATGGCCCGATTTTATAATAATGGTCCTATTTTTAATAATTCCGTAAATTTAGAGCACCTATACCATTTTTCTCTTAGCTTGGTAGTTTTTTTTTAGCTGTGAGCATTTTACATTTGCTGGAGCTGAATGCAGTACACTCAATGATTATATATACCGTATTTCCCTTTATAAGACGCACCACTGATATTCCAGCAAAAGCTGGGGGAAAATGTCCATGCGAAGGTGAATGCTGCAAACCACCCCCCCCCCCCCCCATCCCTGTGTGCCGATTCATCAATGACAGTGCACAGAGTGGCGGGCCGATGTCATTGATGCATTGTGCAAGCTGGCTGCTGAGAGTGGTGGCTTCTGCATTGCAGTGCAGGTATGTCTTTTTTTCTTAACTAACAATATTCAGCGGCATTGGGGTGGGGGGATTTGCCACACTACCCTGTTATAGGGGGTCTCTGCATGCTGTCTATTATATGGGAAGGGGGGATTCTGCATGCTGCCTGTTTTTGGGGATGGGGGTTCTTGCACATTACCCTGTTATGGGGGAATTCTGCATGCTGTCTATTATATGGGGAGGGGGCATCTAGTCTGTCTGCTGCTTGTTTTTGGGGTAACCTGCAAGCTGCCTGTTACATGGGGAGAAGGGAGTCTGGTGCTTGTTTTTTATGGATGTGGGGGGGGGGGATCTGCCACACTACCTTTATGGGGGTATTTTGCAAACTGCTTGTTATATTGGGGGGGGGGTTCTGCATGTTTTTTGGGGTTGGAGGGGGATAACTAACTGTTATAAGGGTAATTTGGGGGATTCTGCAATGTCCTGTTTTCTTTTGGCGGGGGGGGGGGGGGGGAGGGGGTTGCACGCTATTTGGTTCAAAACACTTTTTTTCTTTTTTTCATCCAAATCCTATGTGCGTCTTATAGGGTGGAAAATACGGTAAATACTGTGTAAAAATGTTTTAGATGGGCATGGAATTAATTTGCTGTACAAATGCTTTCAAAAGTAGAAGTGATATTAGTTTATAAATTATCAAAAATGCAAATAACTAGAAGAGACATATAAATGAAATTAATATCTAGTGTGAACACCCTTTAAACTAGCATAACCTCTTTAGTGCATACTTGTACAAAATGTTTGAGATAAGCATGGAGGTAGTTCTAAACCCCTTTGAGAGCAAAAAAAACATTCTTCTGTGGGATGTCGGCTTGCTCAAATACGATTCTATATGTAATCTGAGATAGAATCTGTGTCCCAAGTCTTTGTGGGGGTATATAATCACTTATAGGACTACCCATTTCTTTACAGTTGGATTTATTGTTTTTAGGTTGTTCTGTTGAAGAATAAACCTGGAGCCATCAGAAGTCTCACCAATGGCACTACATGGTCAATAAGAATCTGTCTGTATTTCTCAACACCATTAATCTTGCACAAATTCCCAACTCCTTTTGCTGTAATGCAGTCCTAAAACTTGTGGGGTATCTCTGCCATACTGTGACAAGTTGCCTGTAGACACTCACTGTGCCGCTCTACAACCCCTTCACAAACAAACTGCCTTTGGTTATGGCCAAATATTTAAAATTTTGACTTATCCTCCAGAGCAGCTGGACTGATATACTTTAAATTATTCACACACTCCAGTGTCTTACCATCAGCTAATGATGCAAAAGCATTGATGAGACGTACAATGTACTGTCGGACTATCTCGTTCTTGGAATTGAGTAGTTGCAGGACATTTCTCTGTGAATATACACAAAACGAAACCTACATAAAATGTACAATCAAAACTAAATCTGGCACTGACCAGTTATATCTCTGGGATTTTGAGAGGATGAATGCGTCCTAACAGAACATTACAAAAAAATGCAAAAAGTACACATTTAGCATAATTTCAGAATCAGAAGTACATAAACCCTGAGCATTTCTGTGAAAAATATTTTTTTGTATCTAGCTAGAGTGCAACAAAGAAAGGGCATATTATCAGGGGATTCTACATTCGTTCTTCATTTTCATTCAAAAATTGAAAGAGTTCCCATAATATGGCAGCCCAACTCCCCTTCCCACCATGTTCCAGGTGGGTGCCACTGTGTAGTGTGCAGCGTGAGACCCACTGTATACTTACAAGTCCTGGCACCTGCATGCTGCTCCCCAGCATCTGCACGGCTCCACAATATGAAACAGGCTGTCAAGTCACGACTGTGTCATCTCAGTGTGGTTGGGTGCTAGCGAGCAGGCATACCTGCACCATCAGGCAATAAATATCTCTAAAATCTCTAACAATGACAGGGGCCTTCTGCTCCCAGATCATGCTAGGGCTTATTTTTAGGGTAGGTCTTTTTTGGGGGAAACAGAATAGTTCCTTACAAAACAACCCCCCTCCCCAAAGTGATTGTCATCCTCCAAATTATTACATATCTACTTTCAAACATTTGGTATGTAATAGGTTAAACCCATATACCAAGAAATGAATAAACTCCACCTATAAGACCATACACAGATCCAATCATTAAGGGCAAATGGCAAAGTACAAACCCTTTATTCAAATGCTCTAAAGATAAAAACATTTAAAACCATGGCACCAAAACAGCAGATGAGGTAATATTAATATTAAAAAGTGTCAACAGTCCAAAAACAATATTAAACTGGTAATCATTGTCCTAATGCAGCCATCCTCTTAGAAGCAGGGGGGGAAACAAAGGCGCTAAGGAGAGCAGCCGCATTTGCACTTTCATTCGACCGGTGTTTATTTAGCTACCTTGCTTTGCGGTAAGATGTCTTTAGCATATATTTGATTGCTTATGGTTTTTTGACTGTTTTGACATTCGCTATTAGGACATTCACTATTAGGACAATGATTACCAGTGTTTGTTTGTTGCTCTTTGGAGCATTTGAATAAACGGTTTGTACAATATTTTTCACCCTATACGATGCACCCAGGATTTGGAGGAGAAAAATGTAAAAAAAAAAACCACCGTTAGGAATCCTACAGCATGACCACATGGAGAGATAGATGCTTCGCCCCCTGGGAGGAAACACAAACTGAAACAGAGGTTAAAAAGCTCAACCCCTTCCTCCCCACCTCAGTCTTTGTAAAGTAACCTAAATAACCCTTGGACTATGGGGCAGGTAATAAGCGGTCACGCTGAAGGATTCCTAAAAACTCAGTTGCCGGTAAGTCTAAAGGTGGACATGGACAAGATTAGGCAAGTAATTATAACTTAGGGGTGTGAAGCTGCAAGTAGTACTCTTCTAATGAAGGCCTGATGTTTTGCAGATAATAGATCAAGTCTTTAATGTTTGAGAAAGGTGTGGGATGATGACCACATAGCTGTTTTGCAGATTTATTCCAAAGAGGCGCCAGTTAGTCTGTTTTATCCATCTGGCTATAGTGGACTTGGAAGCTGCTAAGCCTTTCTTTATTCCACTGAAACAATTGTTCTGCTATACGCTCTAGATCTTTCCAAATAAAGGATCAGGGGTCTTTTAACGTCGAGCAGCGAGAGATTTCTTCCTTGCATGCTTTAACCGGTAGTGATGGAAGAATTCTCTCTTGTGACCTGTTTGGCAGAAGTCACCATTTCTGGCAAAAACAGAGGATTAGGCCTAAGAATCATTTTGTCTGGGAGTATCGCACAATAGGTTTCTTTCATAGATAAGGCCTGTATTTCACTTACTATCCTGGCGGTAATAATAGCTTGTAGAAAACAACATTTTAATGACAACCATTTCTCTGGAACTTCATCTCGAGATTCAAAGGGTGGCTCCAATAAGGCTTTTAATACAATTGACAAGTCCCAGGTAGGAAAACCCTTAAATGTTGCAGGTCTTTCGCGCATAATCGACTTCGAAAAACTTTGATTATTCTGAAACTGATAGTGCCGAAGTTTGAGTCTTTAAAGTACTTACGGCTAGACCTTTCTCTAAACCTTCCTGCAGGAATTCTAGGACTGTGGCTATGTCTTTTTTCCTCAACTTGTTAACTTCACAAAAAAAAGAAAAACGTTTCCATACCTTTTCTTAGATTTGAATAGAAATCAATTTTCGACTGCCTAAAAGAGTTTCAATCACTCTAGTTGAACAGCCCTTATTTCTAAGGCTGGCCCCATCAATACACAAGCTATCAGCAGAAGTCATGACAGATTCATATAAAGAATAACACCCTGGTGAATGATATTTGGGATGTCCGGAAGTCTCCAGGGACCCTTCTTTACCATCCTTCTTAATTTTGAATCCGAAGAAACACCTCTTGGTTCAAACACCACTCTGTTTGTGGAATCTTGACTCAACTTAAATGGTATGCTAGAGTATTTAGGGTCCACTTCAGAAGAACTGCTGACACTGACCGGACTTGCTTCTGTAGGGGTATGAGAATGGAGTTTAACAGGTTCATTAGAGTTAAGGATATGGTCCCGCCTTGGTGGTTTAGATAAGGTACCGTGGAGGCGTTGTCTGACCTTATCTGAACATCGCTGCCTATTATGAGGGGCTGAAAATGTTCCAGAGCCAGCTTGAGCACCAGGAGTTCTTTGAAATTCGACAACCTGGCTGCCAAGACCTTTGGCCCTTTTCCATGTACCGGGCTCCCCAACCCCAACTGCTTGCATCTGTTTTGATCACTACTTGGCTGGTTTGTCTCCATTCTCTTCCTTTCCCTAGGACCACTGGATCTAGCCACCACCTGAGATCCTCTATATTTGGCAGTAACTGGACTACTTGGTCCAGTGAGCCTTGTTGCTTGTTGCCACTGCTCTAGAAGAAGACCTTGTAATGTTCTTGTGTGTAGCCGAGCCCACGGCACCACAGGAATTGCTGAAGTCATGAGACCCAGAATTTTCATGATCTCCCTTATGGAGACCTGGGGCGCTGTGATTCATTTTTGAGCTTCTGCTCCGGTCTACTTTTTATTGTGGAAGAATAATCTTCCGTCGAGTGCCATCTATGCTGAACCCCAAAAACTTGCACTGGTTACTGGGTGTTAGAGTGGATTTTTCTAAGTTGATTACCAACCCCAAGCTCTTTAATAGGGACATGGTATTTTCTAGATCTAACAGCCTTTAGTGCTGTTAGAGTGCTGGCCTTGACTTGTTTAACAGGAGAAGGTCATCTAAATAGGGGATCACCATGACTCCCTGTTTTATGTAAGCCATTGGTTCTGCCAGAATCTTTGTGAAGATCCTTGGAGACGAGGACAGGCCGAATGTCAGTGCAGTACTGAGAGTGAAGAATCTCTTGGTCTAACTGAACCGCAAATCTCAGATATTTGTGGTGAGCGCTCAGAATGGGTACAAGTAGGTAGTAGTCCTGTAAATTCAGGTTCACCATCAGCGCAACTTCTATAAGAATGTTCCTGACTGAGTATATTGACTCCAAACAAGAGGGAATGCTTCCCTCTTTCTGGGATCCCTTGGAAGCTTGATCACTAATAATTAGGACTTTCTAGCACAAAATGATTTTTGAATGTGGCTATGAATCTGTACAACCTTCCCTCTACTGGAAGTTCGTTGTCAGGACTGCAGTCTTTCTGAAGATTTGTTAAGTAAGCTAAATCTAGGTTGAGACCAACGTTTCTTAGGGTCATTCTGTTTAGGTTGAGTTATGCGCAATGCACCTCTACCTCTAATACCATTACCACGAGAATTAAAAGTCCGCCTTCTTGTGGAAAACCTTTTCCCTACCTCATTTGACCTGGTCAGGAGGACATCTAAATCTTCTTCAAAGAGGAGATTACCCTGAAATGGAATACCACAAAGCTTGGCCTTAGAGACGTTATCTCCAGCCCAAGTTTTTAACTATAGGGTTCGTCTAACACAGGAAATAAAGGCTGACATTTTAGTTGCCTAATGATTTCCTCTAAAGCATTAGTAAGGAACGAAACAGCTCTAGAAAGTGTTAGTAATATTACTAACAAGTCCTCAGAGGGCACCTCCATGTGACCCCTGAGGTTAATAATCCATACTGCCATGCTTCTAAGAATACCATCAGATGCTAGAGCGGGTCTGTACAAAAAAGTAGTGGTGCCCATGCTCTTTTCAGGATATGCTCCCTTCTGCGATCCATAGGATTGCGTAATGTACCCATGTCATCAAAACTTAAATCCGTTAAAGACATGAATAAGGCTTTTGTGAGGTTTGTGTGGCAAAAAAAGCCACCCAGGCTTAAGCATCGGATGATTTGCAGGCCCAAGGGACAGGGAGGCATCGCACTGCCAGACATTAAATTGTATTGGGCGGCAGTCCACCTGCAACGGGTTTGTGAGTGGCAGAGGTCCCGGGAGACAAAGCGATGGGTCCAATTGGAGCACACTATAGCCCCGATGCCCCTGGATGTCATGCCATGGAACAGGGACATACCCGGACTCCGCACGGGAGCTCACCCAACGATAACAGCGACCCTAGCCACCTTCCAAAGATTCAAGAATCAGAATGAGATTTCCCCCTGGCCGTCCCCATTGATGTTACTGATAAACAACCCCCTCCTGCCCATGAGCCAAGCTAGACAACGCACTAAAGGTTGGGGGGCGTATGCTCATTAAGAAGCAGGGATTTAATTTCTGAAAGTGGGTGGACCGCTCTAGAGGAGCTGAGAGCTAAGTGGCCCAATGCCAAGCTTGATCCCTGGATTCTATTACAGCTCCAATCCTTCCTTTCTGTACTGGGGTTCAGGAGAGAGCGGTGTCGGAAACTCACTGCATTTGAAAAAATCTGCGTAGACAGTGACCCCCCCTCCCATCTAATTTCAAACATTTATACCCTCCTAATGGCGGGACAGGGGTTGGCGCAGCCTCCTTGGGGGGCTTGGGAAACTGACTTTGGAAGACCCCTTACGGAAGAACAGAGAGAAAAGGTTGCGGCCCTGGCGTATAAGACCTCAATCTCCACAAGGGTACAGGAGACCAACTACAAATTGATGACCAGGTGGTATTACACTCCAGACAGGCTTAGTAAGATGTTCCCTGACACTGCCCCGCACTGCTGGAGATGTAATAAGGAAAGGGGGACGTTGTTCCACATATTTTGGGCGTGCCCCAGAGTCCAGGTTTACTGGACGAAGGTCATTCCCATTATATCGAAGGTCACAGGCATGAGGATACCGGAAGATCCGGCGCTAATCTTATTACATCTATCGGACATGTTGCTGAGGACATACAGGGGGTCTCTGTTGGCGCACCTGCTCAACGCCGCCAAGCAAGTCATCCCCCGCTACTGGAAAACAGAGCGGATAGCATTGATAAGGGACTGGATTGGTGAAGTCATGGTCATTAGAGAGATGGAAGACATGAATCTCGCCCTCCAAGATAGGGATGAGCAGTTTAGAAACATCTGGCTCCCTTGGCTACTCTTTCAGGAATCTGGAGAATTCAGGGATCTTTTTGACCCTTGAGACCTCGGATTTGAGCAAGACTTTGCCCCATCGGGAAGGATCGGCCAACGAACAGGCCACATGAGAGATGACAAAGCAGACAAGACAGTCCGGACCCTGAGCCACCCCCCCAACACCCCCTCATCCCAAGCCCCACCCCTCAGACCTGACCCTCCCCTTCATAATTCTGTTTATGTCCCTCTTTATTACCCTCTCTTTTTCGAAGTCCAGCATTT
Organism: Gastrophryne carolinensis; assembly: GCA_027917425.1. Lineage (NCBI taxonomy): Eukaryota > Metazoa > Chordata > Amphibia > Anura > Microhylidae > Gastrophryne > Gastrophryne carolinensis. Next base: position 202,699,256 of record CM051237.1, read on the forward strand.
CCATGCACAGTGCTTTATGGATGCAGTAACGATATGCCCTGGGGGGGGAAATAAAAGGCCCAAGGGGATGACGAGCCTAATGAAAGACACATGCAATGACCCCCCCCCCCCCCAGATACAGGTTAAGAAAATGAAACCGGATCACAATACTCTGCCAGAGGACCGTAGGCTTATAGTTAGCAGCTCCACCTAGTACTGTAGAGTATCTTCTTAAGCATTGAACTGGTGTCTGCTGATTGTGGTAGAGGATAAGATTATCAAAGTTCTGCCTGTACACATCTACGGAGGTACTGTTTTTGTATGGATTTTGCCTTCCTGTACTTTTCTCGACTCTCTTTTCATTGTAATTTGTTTACATTTTCTTAAATAAAGAATATTAAAAAAAAAACTTAAATCCGCCTCTTTGGACATCTGACACAATGGAGCGTCCAGCCTAGGGCACTTTCTCAATGGTTCCAAGTCTTTCTCGTTGAACGCAAATTTCCTTTTAATGAGTTAGGAGCAAAGAATGTTTTCTCTGGGTTTTCCCATTCCGACTTAAAACCCCCTTAAACCGGACCTTCAGCATCATTTAATGAAAAGCCCAAACCCAGCATCTAAAATGAATAAACTTTATGTTTTAGTCACTTTTTATTCTTTCCCCACAGGCCTGCAACTCTGTTCAGGACTCTAGGTTATGGGCGCCGCCAACTTGCCTGAGAAGCATCATATGCTGAGGAGAGGAGAGCGGGGTGAAGTGCAGGGGGTGGGGTTATAGCTGTGCTTTGCACAGACAGAGCAGGGATCAAGAAAAGGACAGCAATCCCAGAATGCAGTGCAGCACAGTCAGTAGACACTTCCTGTCTGCAGGTAGCCTGAGACTCCATGTGCCGCTATCTTGGATGTTTAAAGGCTCGGAAAATGTAATAGCTGCAGGTAGGATGATTTTAATGTGGGCAATCTATATGTACAGGGTGGGGGAAACATATATATACGATCTTATTCAGGGTGAAGGTCCGCTTTAAGTGCTGCATGGATGGGAAAAACCTTAAGATGTTTTCCCCAAAAACTTATACATTTAATCCTGAACTGATAAAGGCTTACCTTCTTTCTAACTGAATTCACCAAGTTTCATACATATCATCCAAAAACCTTTCTAATTCTTCAGATAATTTGTTGGAATACTCTGGTTCCCCCTCCTCCTAGATTACATCATCCAGAGAATCATGCAAGGACAGGGCCTCTTCAACCAATTCACCTGCCACAGGCACAATATTAAACCGGACCTTCAGGGGGATTTAATGAAAAGCCCAAACTCGTAAAAACCGGTTCCCCAGCATCTAAAATTAATATATTTTACGTTTTTAGTCACTAACTATTATTCTTTCCCCCACTGGGCTGCAACTCTGTTCAGGAATTTAGGATACGGGCGCCGCCATCTTGACTCAGAAGCATCACACTTACTGAGGAGAGGAGAGCGGGATAAAGTACAGGGGGCGGGTTATAGCTGTACTTTGCTCAGACAGAGCAGAGCTGGGGTCAAGTAAAGGTCAGCAGTCCCAGAATGCAGAGCAGCACAGTCAGGAGGCACTTCCTGTTTGCAGGCTGCCTGATAAGATGGCGGCTTCCATAAGCCGCCATCTTGGATGTTTAAAGGCTCATAACATGCAGTAGATGCAGGTAGGATGATTTTTAATGTGAACAAACTGTATGTACAGGGTGTGGGAAACATATAAGAAAGGCTCTTATTCAGAGTGAAGGACCGCTTTAACCTTGAAGGAGACACAAAAGAACTAGGAGCACTACTCGTGAGGGTTAAGCCTGCTTTTGCCCCCTGACTATCACTTTGAAGAGGGGTTGTTGGGACAGCGTCTGGTGCAGTGACCAGACTCTTTTGGGCTTCCCGTATTGAGTCAACCGCCTGCCTCATTATTTGGATTCCTCTGAGTAAAGCCGCTATGTCAGCATCTCTTTTAGCTGCATCTTCACAACATCTAGATTTCTTGGATGCTTTTTCTGTACTTCAGTCTAAAACAAATTTATTTATTGCCGGTCACAGCGAGCCCAGACTGGTGCCTTTCCCAAATGTGGCATTGTTTCTTTTGCCTTTTGTACACCAGTGCGAGGATACTTCTTCCTCCAACCTAAACACTGGCTGGGGAGCAAAATGCCGTCCTTCCATTTCCGGGGGCGCGACACGTGTCATCGCTGCACCCAGAAGTAACATCAGCGCGTCAGTCACCGATCTCTGACTCCCCCCTCCCAATCACCCTATTATAGACCGTGTACAAATTTCCCCCAATCACGCTATTACAGACCCTGCATTACAGGCTGTGCGGGTGTCCCAAATGCAGGCAGTGTGCAGGCGTCCCAAATGCAGGCAGCGTGCGGGCCATCCCAAATGCAGACAGCGTGCGGGCCATCCCAAATGCAGGCAGCGTGCGGGCCATCCCAAATGCAGGCAGCGTGCGGGCCATCCCAAATGCAGGCAGCGTGCGGGCCATCCCAAATGCAGGCAGCGTGCGGGCCATCCCAAATGCAGGCAGCGTGCGGGCCATCCCAAATGCAGGCAGCGTGCGGGCCATCCCAAATGCAGGCAGCGTGCGGGCCACCCCAAAGGCAGTGTGTGGCCACCCCAAAGGCAGGCAGTGTGTGGGCACATCACTATTGCACAGTGCGCGGGCATCCCTATTGCAGGGAGTGTGCATCATGACCCACCATAAAAAACACTTAGATTCCCCAGAAGCCGTCACACACACAATCACACTCTCTCTGCTTACCATGTCCCCTGCCTCTGCAATCATCGCCCCACCAGTTTGTCTGAATTGGGTCTCTGGGTACTATGGGCAGTGGCGGCTCGGGGACAAATGCGGAGACGGCGGCAGCGGAAGTCATAACATGAGTGTGTATGTATGTCGGTGGGTGAATGCAAGTTTTTTTTTTCTTTTCTTTTGCATTCGCACCATATGACGCACTGAAATCCCCCCCCCCCCACACACACACACACTTGCAGCCATTTGGCCTTAATGATTGGATCTGTATATGGTCTTCTTGGTTATCCTTACAATAGACATTTATGCTGGGCTTACACAAGCAGATACATTTTCTGCGAGCAACTGGCCATACAACTCTTCTGCGATTGAGCAGCTATGTTCAGATGCTGAAGATTTGTTGGCCAATCAGCTCGTTCTCATAGCAAAACACATTGTTTTGAGGGTGACTTCTGATTACAGACTCCATCCATCAAGAGATGAACGAGGAAAGATACGACGCCCAGCCGATTAACTAATTCTCGTTCATAGCTTGATCGCAGCAGCTATGACTAAATTGTGGTCGCTTTACGATTCCTCATTTGATAATCGCTCTGTGTAAACCCAGCATTAGACTGTTCATGTGTGTTTCTTTGTGATTTTAAGGAGAAATGTCAAATACTGCAATCCCATACTGCTTACCTGGCCCTTATGGTAACAGTCCAATAAATCATTTGTTATGTACGCCTGTAAAACGGTGTCCCTCTGCTCTCCAGGCTGCGAACATGTAACTCGCTGAAATAAAAAAATATAATTTATTATTTTGTTTAAAGCAACTTAAAGCGGACCTTCACTCTGAATAAGAGTCTAGCTTATATGTTTCCCACACCCTGTACATACAGATTGTCCACATTAAAAATCATCCTACCTGCATCTACTGCATGTTATGAGCCTTTAAACATCCAAGATGGTGGCTTATGGAAGCCGCCATCTTATCAGGCAGCCTGCAAACAGGAAGTGCCTCCTGACTGTGCTGCTCTGCATTCTGGGACTGCTGACAGTTACCTGACCCCAGCTCTGCTCTGTCTGAGCAAAGCACAGCTATAACCCGCCCCCCTGTACCTTATCCCACTCTCCTCAATAAGTGTGATGCTTCTGAGTCAAGATGGCGGCAGCTGTATCCTAAATTCCTGAACAGAGTTGCAGCCCAGTGGGGGAAAGAATAATAGGTTAGTAACTAAAAACTGAAAATATATTAATTTTAGATGCCGGGGAACCGTTTTTTTAAGAATTTGGGCTTTTCATTAAATCACGCTGAAGGTCCGGTTTAAGGACAGGTGGCAAAAAAACATGTTTGAAAGAAAAGGTATGATGATTAATTTGCAATAAACAATACAAAAAGTTAATTAGGCAGGTAAACTACAGATATGTGTGAGTTGCACAAAAAGACAGAACAACAAAAAAAAAAAACACAGGCAAAATGATGGCACAACTATTGCAACTACGATAGACCCCATAATTTATATAAGAAGCATAAGGCAGCAGCCATTTACACCATTTATATGATCAATTAAAATGATAACAAATCATGTGAAATTAATACAATTACTAAATCAAATTTTTAAAAAAGTATTTCTTCTGGGATGTGGATTTCCTGAGGAGATCGGACACACGCAGAAATCTCTCTGCATTTTCACTCTATTTTATCTAGATTATCCACTTGGTTATAAATATAACCAAGAGTGATGGTCCACTGACAGTCACCCCCTCAAACGGTCTGGTGGGGGTCCTATTTTTATTATTAGGGTCATAGCAGCATCTTTTTATTTTGGAGACCAAATACTTTCACTGACACACTACTTAGTGACTTAAAGGGTAAGTCAATGGAAGTATTTTTTTTTGTCAAAACGATGTGCTTAGGGTGCTGAACATTTTTTCCCTATGCTAGCAAATGTGTGTGTTATGGAAGCAGTTTTCACTATCTGCAAATCTTTTGCTATTGGCAAGGTACACCAAGAAGAGAGAAGTGAGTTTTGTACACACAGAACACTGCTGCTACGGCCACTGCTGAGGTGAGGGCGCTCACTCACACCTTACACATGCCCAGGAACAGTGTTCTGCGCAACTATCTGCAATCTGTTGCTATTAGCAACATACACCAAGTCGGCACTTGGTGTACATTGCCAGTAGCAACAGAAAAAAACTGCTTCCATAAAACACACATTTGCTAATATTAGAAAACTTTAAAAATCTTTAAAAGATCAGCTCAGCACCTTTAAGACAAAACCTCAAGTAGACTGGCAGTTAAAAGGGTTAAAGTTATTTTATGTTTAGTATTGTTTTGTCCGGAGGAACTTGAGCTTTTATATTTAGCTTGTTATTTTTGGAAAATGTGTTTTTTATTCTGCTTTTTTTTACATTTTTTAAGATTACTTCTAGAAAGATGAGTCCACTACAACAATCTGGGTATTCTTAGAAAGCTTAATGTGTGTACTTCCATGAAATACATGGTTTGTGGGGGGTATTTCAAATGTAAAGGGTTGTTCTGGTTGAAAAAGCACAAGGTGTGCATTTTGTCTGCAGACCTGAGATTTTAAAGTAAAATTATGCATGCTTTATTTTTGGTTGTTCTGCAACTCTTCCTTTGACAGTACATATGCATGTTGGGTGTTGTTCTATACGGAGCACCTTGCTTTCTCAGATTTAACATTCTTGTTTGCATACTTTTATTTAGGAAAATGTGGCTTTGGTTCTGTTTTTTTATTTTTTTTTAGGAAAATCCTTTGCAACCAAAGAATCCATCTAGGGATTACTTCCAGAAATCTGCGCCCACGTCAACAAGCCTGGTACGCCTAGAAAGCTTGAGGTGTGTACTTCCTGAGAATATATAGTTTGTGGGGGGGATTTAAAATATAGAAAGGGGCTTTAACGCGCACTATAATTTTTTTTTTAATGTACATTTTTATTACAAAATAACACTACAAATTGTTGGCAAATTTTTTGCACATATTTCACCCAAAGGTATTTAGAATACACTAAAAAATGACAAACAAGCCATTTCACATTAAACCCATATATAATTTTCTTGGGGAAACCCTTCACAAATCACAGTTGAACACGTATAGTGCAAAATAGTGAAACACGGTCTGGCAACAGAGAGTGACAAAATCTCTAGGTGACCATGAGAAAGAGTGGCTCCACCCCCCGGGAGGAAACTGAAACAGAGGTTAAAAGCCCCAGCCCTTTCTGCCCACAACAGACTAAGTAAAGTTACCGGTAAGTCTAACAGTGGTTTTTCCAAATCATCCTTCAGCGTGACCACATGGAGACGATTAGTCAAGTAACTATCTTAGGGGTGGGAAGCTGCAATTATTACCCTTCTACCGAAGGCCTGATGTTTTTCAGATAGTAGATCAAGTCCATAATGTTTGAGGAAGGTGTGGGGTGAAGACCACATTGCTGCTTTGCAGATCTCATCCAAAGAAGCACCAGTCCTCTATGCTCAGGATGCTGACATAGCTGTGTAGAATGGGCAGACACCACTGGGGAAGAATAGGCTTGTGCAATAGCCTGTTTTATCCATCTGGCTATAGTGGACTTGGAAGCTGCTAAGCCTTTCTTTTTTCCGCTGAAAAAACAGTTGTTCTGCTATACGCCATTCTTCTAATGTTGAGCAGTGAGAGATCTTCCTTCCCTGCTCCAACCGGTAGTGTCGGAAGTCTCTTGCGACCTGTTGGCAGAAGTCACTATTTTTGGCAAAAACAGAAGATTAGGCCTTAGAATCACTTTGTGTGGGAGTATCGCACAAAAAGGGTTCTTTCATAGATAAGGCATGCATTTCACTTACTCTCCTGGCGGTAATGATAGCTAGCAGAAAACAAAATTTTAGTGACAAACATTTCTCTGGAACTTAATCTAGAGGTTCAAATGGCGGCTCCAATAATCCTTTTAATACAATTGACAGGTCCTAGGTAGGAAAACCCTAAAATGTTGGAAGGCTCTTTTGCGCATAATCGACTTGAAAAAACGATTGATTAGTTCATACTGTCTCAGTTTCTGTTCGAGGAGAACTGATAGTGCAGAAGTCTGAGTCTTTGAAGTACTTACGGCTAGTCCTGCAGGAATTCAAGGACTGTGGCTATGTCTTTTTTCCTCAACTTGTTAACTTCCCAAAAAGAAGAAAAACGTTTCCATACCTTTTCGTAGATTTGCCTAGTAGTCAATTTTGGACTGTCTAGAAGAGTTTAAATCACTCTAGTTGAACAGCCCTAACTTCTTAAGATGGTCCCTTTAATATGCAAGCTGTCAGCAGAAGTATTGAGAGATTCGGATGAAGAATAACACCCTGGTGAATGATATTCAGAATGTCCAGAAGTCTTCAGGGACCCTTCTTTACCATCCTTCTTAATTTATGCTCTCTTCGGCCAAAACAGAGCTATGAGGATAGCTCTGACCTCTTTATGTGCATTATTGCGGATCACTTGTAGTAGAATTCTGAAAGGAGGAAAGGCATAGGCAAGATGAAACCTTCATCGATGGGCTAGGGCATCCATTGCTAACACACCCTCTCCCTTCGTAAGTGAATAAAATGTCTTTCATTTTGTACTGCTGCCATTGGCAAACAGATCTATCTGCGGGAGACCCCAAGTACTCACGATCCGAAGAGACACCTCTAGGTTCAGACAACATTCTGTTTGTTGAATTTTGACTCAACTTAAATGGTCTGCTAGAGTATTTAGGGTCCCCTTTAGATAAACTGCAGATACTGAATGGAGTTTCTCCTGTAGGTGTAGGAGAATGGAGTTTAACAGGTTCATTAGAGTTAAGGATCTGGTCCCGCCTTGGTGGTTTAGATAAGCTATGGTAGAGGCGTTGTCTGATCTTATCTGCAGAATCATAGGAGGGAGGCACTCAAGAAATTTATTAAAAAAAAATAGATTTTATTCCATATCACTAAATTAATCACTGCACATAACCAGTACACAATTAAAATCCCTTAAAAAAACACATAATGAGACAATACATATAAGAAAACCAACATAGAAGTCTGTAGGCGATGGGGAGAGCACTGGCACACACAAATATCAATCAGCATCTATATTTAAAACACAAGTGATCTAATCAGTGCAAATAACAATGTGCAAATCCAGCCTATGATCCAGATCCTATATCAAATAACTATAAAGTGCAAAGTGCAACCAATCAATAGATACAAATACAACGTGTAATCACAAACAGAACCTGCATGATTACCCAATAACTAAACACCCTATAAGAAATAAAAATGACCACAAAATACCTCACCAATGTAGATGCTAGTATCAATCAACCATTAAATACCAAATGCAACGCAAAAATATATGCAACCAAAATATACTCAAAATAAACTCAAGGTATCACAGGTGTGCCAGTAAAAGGGTCTTCCCACAGCCTACAGCACCAGGAGCCACGCGTTCCGAGGGTGATACCCCCGACTTCATCAGGCTTCATATAGCTTTGGGAGTGGCACCTATAATGATTATAGGGTATTGTGCAGATCCCCTTGCCTTTGTCTGATCTTATCTGAACATCCCTGCCGACTATGAGAAATGTTCCAGTGCCAACTTGACCACCAGGAGTTCACTGAAATTGGACAACCTGGCTGCCAAGGCCTTTGGCCAATTTTCATGTACCTGGTGACTTTCCAAGTGGGCTCCCCGACCCCAACTGCTTTCATCTGTTGTGATCACTAATGAGTTGGTTTGTCTCCGTTCTCTTCCTTTCCCTAGGACCTCTGGACATTTTTTCTTGCGGAAGAAACCTTTTCCCTCGAGTGCCGTCTATGCTTAACCCCAAAAACATGCATTGTTGACTGGGCGTTCGAGTGGATTTTTCCAGGTTGATTAACCATCCCAAGCTCTTTACTAGAGACAGGGTCCTTTCTAGGTCTAATAGGAGCGCTGGCCTAAACTTGTTTAACAGGAGGAGGTTGTCTAAAGATCACCCACCCTGATTCCCTGTTGCCAGAATCTTTGTAAAAATCATTGAAGACAAAGACAGACCGAATTGCCCTGTACTGGTGGTGAAAGATTTCTTGGTCTAACTGAAATGCAAATCTCATATTTGCAGTGAGTACTCAGAATGGGTACATGTAAGTAGGTGTCCTGTAAATCTAGGTACACCATCAGAGCATCTTCTATAAGAATGTTCCTGACTGAGTATATTGACTCCATTCTGAACTTTTTGTATCAAATGTACCTGTTCAATCTCTTTAGATTCAAAATCATTCTGATTCTTTTCTGATGGCTTCTGAACCAAAAAAAGTGAGAGCAGAACCCCTCCCCCAGAAGTTCCTGCAGAACAAGAGTGAATGTTTCCCTCTTTTTGGGGTCCCTTGAAAGTGTGGTCACTAAAAACGATGACTGAGGGAGGGATGAAAATTCTAATTGACAACGCTTCTCTAGCACAAATTGATTTTGGGTGACTACAAACTTGGAAGCCTTCCCCCTACTGGGAGTTTGTTGTCTGGACTGCTGCTTAGGTCCATCTGAAGGTTTGTTAAGTAAGCTAGACCTCTTTTGGGACCTAGGTTGAGAGCAATGTTTCTTAGGGTCATTCTGCTTAGGGAATTAAAATTCTGCCTTCTCGTTTACCTTCTACCACTAGGGCATCGCAAAAAAGTAAGGAAATTTACAACTTACCAATTGCTGGGCTCTTTAACATCCGCTTGCCGTCTTCTGCCCTGCATGCTGTCGCTACTGCTGCTGCATGCTTCTCCCTCTGCACGTTGCTGTCCCAGTACCTCCTGGTGACTCCACTTAAAGCTGGCTGTGGAGCAAAATGCCATTCTTCCCATTTCGGGTCGCGGCACTTGTCATCGCCACACCCGGAAGGGACGTCAGCATGTCAGTCATTGATCTCTACTCCCCCAAAATTCAAAATTTTGGAAGGAAAACTAAATGAACCGCAAACCATAGTACAGAAAAAGAAAACAGAAGTCAGAAATTGCTGATCCAGCGGCTGGAAGACACTTAAAGGTACAGCACACCCATAACTTACTCAGCTGTTAGGGATTTTAGAGAGACACCGCACAAACTTGTGCATGTTCAAAAACTATGTGGGATTCATTCAGGGTACCAAGTCCTCAGGTGAACTACATCTGGATATGCATTTCATGGTCAGCGGGCTTCTCAAAAGCTCCTGGGAACAATAAATTAAAATAAAAAACTGGTTGAAGTCTTACCCATCTTAGCACACGCTGTCCAGTGGTTTCCCAGGAAGGAAACACAAAGAACTGAGGTGGGTAGGAAGGGGTGGGGCTTTGAATCAGTTTCAGTTTGTGTTTTCTCCCAGGGGGTGGAGCCTCTCTCTCTCCCTGCGTGGTCGTGCTGCAGGATGGCTTGGAAAAAAAACATTTTTCAAAATATTTTTCATTGTCATGGATGATTTCTGTCTGTCGGTCATATTTACAGTTCTGGGCATATTCCCTACATTTTCCAGCAAAGTGGGTAAGGTGGGTAAGATGCATTAGGAAGAGGTAAAGAAGAATGCATGGCATGCTTAGTAGTTTGGAACAGTAAGTAATGGGACAACAGGGCCAGGGTATGTGAAACAGTTAAAAAAAAAAAAGGTTCGCATATGTGTACAAGCCACCAAAAAAGCCAGCTTCTGTGTATAGATTTCACAAAAACAAAAATATTACAGAATTTAGGGGCTAAATGAAGGGTAAAAATACAATTCTGTGTAACTCACCTGTAGAATTGTTTTTGAATACATCCAGTCCAGGCCGTCCCAGATTCATTATACTCGAGATTCCGCCACCAGGTGGCGCTGCTGCAGGATCAAAAGAGGTTGCCCTCCCGGCCCCTATAAAACCAGGTGGTCCTCTATCATACTCAGTCCAAAAGCAGTCTCAGACGAGAGGACCGGCCGGGTGGCCCAGAAACCATGTTACATCACATAGCTTCAGCTTGTACTCACTTTAACAATCATAACAAGTCCATAGACAACAATTTTTAAAGAATCACCATAACAGGCAACAGGCCATAACGAACCCAAGGGCGGGGTGGGACAGCCTGGACTGGATGTATTCAAAAACAATTCTACAGGTGAGTTTCACAGAATTTTATTTTTCACTACATCCAGTCCAGGCCGTCCCAGATTCATTACACTTGAGACATCCAAAAGCAGTCTCATATGGGCGGGATCCCCAGTGCGGAACAGCGCATAGTTCATTGCACTACGGCCTGAAGCACCTTTCAGCCAAAAACAGCGTCAGCTGAGGCCCTGACATCCACCCTGTAAAACTTAATAAAAGTATGAACAGAGGACCAAGCAGCGGCCCTACAAACTTGTTCAAAAGAAGCCTGGTGCTGAAAAACTAGGGATGCACCAATAGCTCTAAAAGCGTGAGTTGTGACCCGAAAAGGGGGTTCCTACGCCCTGGCATAATACGCCCGCGCCACCGCCTGTCTGATCCACCTACTGAACGTGGACTTGGCCGGTGGCAACCCTTTTCTAGGGCCATCTGGTAGGACAAATAGGAAACCCGGCCATCTGAAGATCCAGTAGCACACAAAAAATACTTAAAGGCTCTGACCACAACCTGAGCATGGAGCCCCCCTGTCTTGAGGTTAGCCGGAGACGGGCACAAGGAGGGCAACTAGAAAGACTACCTTGAGAAATCAAAATAAGCAAGCTAGCGTCGCTCAAGGCTCGAAGGAAGGGCCCTGGAGAGTAGATAGCACCAAATGCAGGTCCCACACCGGCAAAACTGACTTGCGGAGGACGAACGTGTATAACTCCTTGAAGGAAGGTCCTGACCAACCTATGGGTGGCAATGGATCTCTGAAAGAAGATGGCTAAAGCCGAGACCTGACCCTTTAGGGTGCTCAGCTGCAGACCCAGGTCTAATCGCAGCACTCTGCCCAGCAGCGGAAACGGAGGGAAGACATACAGGAAATTGAACTCCTTCCAAGGAATTGACAGGGAGTCTATAGCGATTGCCAGAGGATCCTTTGATAAGGATACGGACCTTGGGAGCTTGTGATTGAGTCTGGACGAAAAAAAGTTCAGGTCTGGTCGACCCCAGCAGCGACACAGAGACTGAAAGATCTCGCTGTTGAGAGACCATTCTCCTAGGCGCGTGAAGCTCCAGCTCAGAGCGTCCGCCTCCTGATTCTCCACCCCGGGGAAGTAGACCGCCGGGGAGCAGGGAACAATCTCCTCTGCCCACGTCAGAATCTGGGTCACCTCCTGGAGAGATCTCTTGCTCCGAGTCCCGCCTTGGTGATTAATGTAGACGACAGCCGTTTGATTGTCCGAGCGGACCTGCACCGGACTCCCCCTTAACTGGGAGGACAAGCGTAGCAGCACCAACCGAATTGCCCTCAGCTCCAACACGTTTATTCCTGCGGCCCTCACTGGCCCTGGATCTTGCAGGTCCGCCAACACCGCCTCAGCCCGTTAGGCTGGCATCCGAGGTGACAATATCCCGGCAGGGAGTCACAAAGGACTTGCAGACCAACAGGTTCCGTGAGTCCATCCACCACCCGAAGGACTGTCTGGCCGGGGGGGACAGCGCAAACTCCTGATCCCGGGATTCTTGGCTCTGATCCCAAACGGATAGCAGGTTCAACTGTAACGGCCTCATATGAAAAAGGGCGAAGGGCACTGCCTCGAAGCACGACACCATGAGGCCCACCAATCTGATCCCCAGGCATACCAATGGCTGCGGACAAGCCAGCAACGCCTGCACCTGCGTCTGAAGACCTAAGACCTTCTGTTGAGGCAGAAAAAACCTGGTCTGAACAGTGCCTGTTGTCATTCCTCACTGTGGAAGGGGAGAGAAAGGACTTGGGGTAGTTGATCACCCAGCCAACTCCTCGAGAGTGGACAGTAGTGTCAGAGTGTCGATCTCGGCCTGGACACACAACCATGCCGATATCAGTAAGTCGTCCAGGTAGGGTATCACCATGATGCCCCGACACCGCAGAATGGCTAAAAGACCCGCTAGCACCTTGGCGAATACACAAGGGGCTGAGGATATCCCAAACGGAAGAGCCACAAACTGGTGGTGCTGATCCTCTACAGCAAACCTCAGGAACCTCTGATGTCCCTGGAATATAGGGATGTGTAGGTAAGCGTCCCATGATCTTACAGCCGATCGCAAAGTTCCCATGCGAAAATGCTTGACTCTGACATATCTGTGGAAACCTTTCAGTTCCAGAAGGGGACGTAGAGTTCCGTCCTTTTTGGGGACCGTGAACAGAGTGGGGTAGAACCCCTGACCTCGCTCCAGCTGAGGAAACTGACAAATCACCCCTAAACGCAGGAGATGCAGAACAGCCGACTTCAAGGCCTGAGCCTTTGACGGGTCTCGGGGCATCCTTGAGCGGATGAACCTCGGGGGAGGCCAGGCTGCCAGCTCTTTCTTGTACCCGGAGGATACTACCTCCTGAACCCACCGATCTGAGACGCCGTCTCCAGACCTGAGCATACAGCTGCAGCCGTCCCCCCACCCGGCCTCTTCATGCCTGAGGGGGCTTGGTAGGGGGTTAAGACTTGAACCCCCATCCGGAACTGGATGGACCTCAGGAACCTCCTCTGCTTCCAGTCTCTCTGTGGCACCAGGGAATTGAGAACATCTTCCCCTTCGGAAGGGGCGAAAGGAAGAGGGGTTCCAAAAGGGTCGAGACGTCTTCTTCTGAGGGAGCCTCCCATCCTCTACCAGGAGATCCAGGGGTTCCCCGAGGGGACGGCCTCCCACGAAGGGTAGGCTAGTGAGGGCTGCCGCACCAGTGGCCCACTGTCTCAGCCAAAAGAGCACCACAATGCCACCAGCAGGGCCGAAACCCCTGGCGCCAAGCCGGAGTACATCATCCATGGCTGTTGCAATAAAACCAATGAAAACCAGGCAGGATTCTGCCTCCTTGTACTCCCTCCGGCCACGGTTCTTGGCCCTAGAAAAGAGTTGTCTCACCCCCCTCTTGCTGGCCAGAACCACCATGGCAGAAGCACATACCGGACGGAACAGAGCACCAGGAAAGGTGAATGCATGGCATTCCATTCGCTATCAGTGGGATCACACAGGGATGCATTGTCAGGAGACGGCATCACAGTGGTGTTAGACAGCCCAGACACGGGGGGGGTCCACCTCGGAGGGCGAGACCAAGACGTACCAGCTCTGCTGGAAAGGGATACCGTTTATCAAGACCCTTAGGCACTGCCGGCACTCTGTTGGGTGTCTCCCATTCTTTAAGGACCAGCCAGAAAAAAAGGGGGCCGGTTTCGGAAGGACTCGCCTCGGTCTTTCAGTGCGGAACAGATTACCCTGCTTCCTCTTAGCCGCCCTAGGGGGGCGATATGGAGGATATCAAACTCTGCAGCAAGCAGGCGCTCTGTATCGCTGGGAAGCCATGAATCCTCATCTGAGGCAGACCCGGAAGCACTGTCATCTCCGGCAGAAAATTCCGCAGCAGATGGCAAATCCTCAGAAACCTCCTCCCCAATCCCAATAATCGTGAATATCCTCATCCGAGTAGATGGGTTCAATATGCTGCTTCTTGTCTGCGACCTTCTTAGGGGACGATGAGGACAACTGCCGTTCATTGCTGACCAGGCGCTGCACAATCATTTAGGGAGCCCCCGCTGGCCTCCCCTTCGCTAGGGGCAGAAGGCCGCCCGGGGTGGACGGGGAGACCGTCGAAGGGGACGGGCCAGGGTCGTTAGTGACCGCCGGTTCAGGTCAGAGAAAAAACCTCTGGCGCAAGTGCAACAACGGTACTGAACCCACTAGGGGACTTTTGCCGCACAGGGGGAAAAGCCTATCATGCCGCCACGGGGGCCCCAGCTCACTCTGCCCTGAAGCCTCCAAATGGTGATTTTGGTAACAGGAGAAAGGCTACAAGACACAAACGGCCTAAGCCTGCGTAATTTATAATCCCCCTTAATAAAAAGAGGGACCGGGAGAACCACAACTAATGACAGCCCACGATCTGCAAGACACAAGATGGACAAGGACAGCAGTCACCATAGTCCCATACCAGCAGATATATATATATATACATATACATACCTATTTCGGTATCGTTAGTCCCTCTTTTGCTATATATATATATATAAAAAGCAAAAGAGGGACTAACGATACCGAAATAGGGATCGGAAAGAGGAACACCATCGCACCGCAGCACACAACCGGACACCTAGGCTTGCGAACACCACCAGGGCAGACGCGCAGAGGCATACAGCGTACGCTCCCAGCAGGGAGGAAGCAGGATAGAGGCCTAGGGAGGGGGGCGTGGCCGCACCAACAGTGCACGCGTGCCAGGTCCGCCCCCCCAAAAGGCGCAAAAATGGTGTCCCTTCCTCCTCTGCGCAGGGGCCCCACAACAAAGCGGCCCCGCGCGCCCCCCCCCCCCTCATGTGGAAGCATCGTGGCGCCGCCAGCGCCGACACACACGGCCCCTAACAGGGACCCAGGGGGGTTTGAGGGAAGGGAAAAACGAGCACACACATAAGCGCGCTGCCTGCAACATGCCGCTGTTAAGACTAGCAGACAGTGCAGCACACAGTGGGGCAGGGGGACCACAACCTGGTTGTAGAAGTGTAATCCCACCAATCAGTGCAACCAGAGAGAGACTCAGAGCGATCTGTGGGCAGTGGAAGGCAGTGCAACTAAGTTTTTACAGGGAACCTCCGTGCACAAGACCTGGTCCATGTCAGTGGTTCTCCCTTCAGGCTCACCATCAGCCTGCGGCTGACTACCTTTTGGTGAAGGTCTGCGGCCCAGAGCAAAGCTCTGACGAACGCCCAGTCCCCCGGCGTTCACCCTACCGTCACAGATCCCGAGCAGCCGAAGCTGGGAGGCATAGGGGGTCCAGGATCCATGGAAATAGGTCCGCAGTGGCTGTCGGGTTAGGTGACCCCACTCTGCTGCCATAGCTGAAAAGAGAGAGTAACATCCACAATCTTCATGCAGCAGCTGCAAGATGACAAACTGAGGATGATAGAGGACCACCTGGTTTTATAGGGGCCGGGAGGGCAACATCTTTTGATCTTGCAGCAGTGCCACCTGGTGGCGGAATCTCGAATGTAATGAATCTGGGACGGCCTGCACTAGATGTAGTGAAAATTGAATTTCCAACGGGAACAAAGATGATCTCGTTGGAGACTGAAACATTTTGTGGCAAGGTACATGGAAAGACGAGTTTCACATCAATGTATACGAGAGCGTCTGTGAAATAGGCTTTGAGAACAGTTCTCACAGCATTCCCAATAGCTTACACGCGGAAACAGTACACTCCCTGTGTAATGTTCACAGAGACAAAAATGAGATGGAATACAGAATCTACCTTTATGTTAAGGGACAAACCCCAATAATATTTGTGTCTTTTTAAAGGAATGTGTAAAACATTGTAGCGATAACCCTTATCGCCGGACCGCCCGAGACGTCCTTTTCCCAATCGTAAGAGGTGCTGCTGGAATTCCAGAGTCGTCCGTGAGGAAACAGGAACAGCCCTTACAAGGGCTAGTGAATTGTAATATAGCGTTTCTCTCAATAAGAGACAGAACTTCAGTATTGAGGGTGAAGGTGAAGACAACTTTATTAGTGCCACACTGTGCCTTATATGCCAGGCTCCATGCAAGGGGACCTCCCCCGTGGACCTGATGGAAGACTGCATGACAAACACACGGACCAATGGGAGCAGGGCACACAATCCCTCAACTCTGCCGGTGACGCAATCAGCAACACAATAGACGTCTGTAATACACTCAATCAGAACAATGCCATTGTCTGTGACGTAATCAATCAATACAATGGCAGTCAGAACAATGAATGACGTAATCAATCAACACAAACAATGGCAGTCTGTAACATGCTTAAGAAAAGGAAAGTAATGAACCTGTGTAAAGTCCAAAGGGCAGAGAGTCTGTCACAAACATGAAATAATTTTAAACAACTATTAAATAATTTTTTTTATATGTATTATGTTTAATGTGGTCAAATACAAAGGCTCTCTATAGGACAGGAAATGCCCAGTCCCTATAAAAAGAGATATGGTATTATGGGCCTATATTTGTACCAATCCTAATGATTAACATAAGGGGTGTGGTAACTAAACAGGTGAACAAGTTCTAGTGTCACCTTCTTTTGAGATTAATCACCCACCTGCCTGCCAGCCATCATGCTCACCAATGCACAATCATGCATGTATGCCCAACTACCTACCTAATCACCTACTCGCCTGCCAATATGCCCACCCACCTGTGTGCAAGCCCACCTACCTAATCATCCGTCTGTTATTAGGCATCATGCCCACCTATTCATCCACCTGCCTGCATACCCACCCACCTTCTTGCCCACTCGACTAATCACCCACCTGCCAGGCATCATGCCCAACTATGGACTCTCCTGCCAAAAATGTACCGATCCTCAAGGCTAAAATTAAGTGGGTCATTAAGGGGTTAAAAAGCATTTCAGAAACAGGAGTTATGCACCACTTTTATTCACGTGACTTTGATTTCAGATGTGCCATAAAAAACAGGACATTTTCAGGAGTGCATCTTGTGTGTCAAGTGTGCTCTGCTTAGTCTAATATAGTACAAACACCGCCACCCGAAGCTCCCTTCCTCTACACACTTTGCAAGCCAGGTACTCTTCTGGGCAACACCAACAGAACTGCCAGCTGGGCCCATCATGATCACCCAGCCCACACTAGCCACCGCTTGCACAGCACAGAGATGGCGGTTCAGTGGCCCTGCACCCCTTTTATGGTGAGAAAAGAGAAAGGCAGAAATGGGGTGAAGGCGCGAGCAGGGCAAAGATGTGGATGCAGTGAAAAAAAAACAAATATAGGGGTGCAGCAGGGAACAAAACCAAAATGTGGGTGCAGCGGTTAACGGAAAATAGGGGTGCAGTAGGGAACAGAGCAATGATGTGGGTGCAGATGGAAGAGATGGGGTGCTTGGGGAGCAGGAAAAAGATGGGGTGCAGCTTAGATGCCTGCAAACAAAGCACAGGCGGAAAATACCATTTTGTGAAATACTCACCAGTAAAATGGGTATTATAAGTATGTCACACACCCCGCTTCAAGATATCCATAACATGTGGGTATTACCGACCTGAAGAGGGCGTTCTGGAGAGATGATAGTAAAAAGAAAGCCCCTCCCGGATCCATAAATACCTGGGACCTCCCACTCATTACCCAGTATATAGAAGCAGTAAGGTAAGGGACCAGGAAGAGGCAAATATAAGTCAAAACAACGCAAAGTTCACAATATAAAGGATCCAGAATACAAGAAGGGCGGGTGAAGCGGGGTGTGTGACATACTTATAATACCCATTTTACAGGTGAGTATTTCACAAAATGGTATTATTCTAAGTATGTCACACACCCCGCTTCAAGATATCCATAACATGTGGGACATCCAATAGCAGTGTCCATAAAAGGGCGGGGATCCAAAACAAGGCAACAAGGTACAACTTAAACCACAACAGCTTGCAGAACTTTGCGGCCAAAAACAGCATCCGCTGAGGCCCGAACATCAACCTTGTAAAACTTGGAAAAAGTGTGAACAGAGGACCAAGTAGCAGCCTTACAAACTTGCTCAACAGAGGCCTGGTGCTGAAAAGCCCAGGACGCCCCAACCGCACGAGTAGAATGAGCAGTAACACGAAAAGGGGGACTCCTCCCCTTGGCAGAATAGGCCCCAATGATGGCCTGACGAATCCATTTACTAATGGAAGATTTGGCAGGAGCCAAACCTTTCCTAGGCCCAAAAGGCACCACAAAAAAAAGCATCAGTCTTACGAAAGGAAGACGTAACCACCAGATAATATTTCACAACACGAACTACATCCAAGGAATGCAGCGCCCTTTCCTTGTCGTTGCTGGGATTAGGACATAGAGAAGGCAGAACAATGTCCTGATTCAGATGAAAGGCAGAGACCACCTTAGGAAGAAAATCCGGCTTGAAACGAAAGACCACCTTGTCCTGATGCCTTTCGAAGTACGGAGCTTTAATGGACAAAGCTGCCAACTCAGAA
Organism: Gastrophryne carolinensis; assembly: GCA_027917425.1. Classification (NCBI taxonomy): domain Eukaryota; kingdom Metazoa; phylum Chordata; class Amphibia; order Anura; family Microhylidae; genus Gastrophryne; species Gastrophryne carolinensis. The sequence continues at coordinate 202,718,012 of CM051237.1, forward strand.
ACACGCCTAACCGAAGTGATAGCCACCAAAAAGGCCACCTTTTGAGTAAGTGAAGACAAAGCAACCTCATTCAAGGGCTCAAACGGAGGACCCTGAAGAGCAGAAAGAACCAGGTTCAAATCCCAAACTGGAACAAAGGGCTTCCTAGGAGGCCGTACATGCTTTACTACTTGGAAAAAGGTCTTGACCAAGGGATGAAGTGCAAAGGACCTTTGGAAGAACACCGCCAGGGCAGAAACCTGCCCCTTCAAGGTACTAAGTTGGAGCCCCAGATCCAGACCATGTTGAAGAAACTCCAGGATTCTGGAAATGGAAAACTCTCGACAAGGGAAAGACCTACCTTCACACCAGTCAATATAGGACCTCCAGGTCCTATAGTAAATAGTAGAGGAAGACCGCTTCCTGGCGCTAATAAGAGTCTGAATCACCGCGTCAGAAAGACCTTCTTCCTTCAAGATGGCGGTTTCAGCAGCCACGCCGTCAAAGCCAGCGATGGTAAATTGGGATAGCATAGGCGACCCTGGGTGAGCAGGGCACTGGGCAAATGACAGCCATGTCCAGAAGACTCTCTACTGCCACCAGGAGCCCCTGCACGGCCAGAGGCTCCGAAGGCATCCGAGACCTGAAAAATCTGGAAGGGGGGCGGAGCTCGAACTCCAGCTTGTAACCGGAAGACACCACTTCCCGGATCCATCTGTCCGAGACCTCCTGATCCCAGATCTGGGAGAAGTGTCGCAGCCGTCCCCCCACCCGCATGGGTGAGGGCGCCCCCTCATTGCTGAGCTGGCTTAGCAGCCGGTTTGGGCTTAGAGCCCCAACTGTATCCTGGACGGGCACGTCCTCTGCCCCTGTTCCCGGAATCTCCTCTGGAAGAGGGAAAGGCAAATCCCCTGCCAGATCTGGCCCCACGAAAGGAGGGGGTAAAGGAAGACGCCCCCCGAAAGGGACGGCGTTGTTTCTTGCGTTGAGGTAACCTACCACCCTTGATGACAGAGTCCAATTTTTCTCCAAAGAGTCGTAATCCAACAAAAGGTAGAGCCGTCAGTGACTTTTTGGACATAAAATCGGCCGCCCACTGGCGCAACCACACCGACCGCCGAATAGTCACCAGCAGAGCCGACGTCCTACCACACATCATCAAGGTGTCATCCAAGGCGGCTAACACAAAGGATAAAAACAACTCACACCGTTTAAGGCCAAGGAACTCATCACTACCAGGACGAAGCCCGGAAGAAGTCAACAGATCCCTAACCACGGACCTGGCAGCCAACACCATTAGCGCCGAAGCGCAAACGGGCCGCATGGCTGACCCAACGCTAGCAAAACCATGACAAGCCATCTGGTCAATGCGTTTATCCTCCCCATCCTTGAGGGTGGAACAATCAGGAGAATTTAAAACAGAGGTGTTGGACAACCCCAAAACCGGTGCATCTACCTCGGGGGGGGATGCCCAGCGCTTAACCGCATCCGAGGGAAAGGGATATTTCTTATCCCACCCCTGAGGAATGCCAGGGAGCCGAGCCGGCCTATCCCATTCCTTAGCGATAATTTTGTCAAAGTGTCTTTGAGTAGGAAACTCCAAGCGCGGCCTGGATTCCTCAAACAACTCACCCTTCTGCTGTGGCGCCTCCTCAGGGGGGGAAATATTCAGAACCTCAAACATCTGAGCCAGGGCGTTAGGAGTATCCGAGGATCTCCCCAAGTCCCCAAGCTCAGCATCAGCGCCAATAAACTGCTCATCGTCTGAATTATCAGAATCCTCATAAACCTCCCCTTCCTCTAGCGGGGAATAATCAGACCAATCCAGATTATTAACATCATCAAGGTCATCCACCGGCGAAGCCGGCGACAAATGCTTTCTCTTAGCCGGAGCCTTACGGGCGACCGAACTGGAGAGAATTTTCTCAAGGTTGGCCAATCTGGCGCACATCTCAGATTGCAGCTCCCTGCCCATGACAACGTCACACGGGGTGCATATCAAGGTGGGAGGAGTAGATGAAGCGACTGCCGCGTAATAGTTTGCTGTGCACAAGGTATACACAGTAGTAAATCGTCCCCAGTAATGGATACCCCACACAACATACACTTCCGGGGTTGCCCCCAAGGGGTCCCGAGCCCAGTATCCGGGGATGCCTCCATAAGGTGAACTTTAAGTAGTCGCTATGACCAAGGGAATTACGCCAATAAGCAACCCGGGATGCCCCTTTAATGTCCCGAGTGGGAGGATTTATGATCAGTAAGAATGAACCCAGGGACCTAGGACCGGGAGAAACCCCCTAAATACCACTGACGATCCAACCTGAAAAACACAAATAACCCCAATAAGTGCCATAGAAGACTAAGGAATAAGTGAAGAAGAAAACAGGGGCCCACAGGGCCACTCACAGTGCCGTCGGTAGCCGGTGTGCTACGTGCTCTCACCGTCCTGAGGAGAAGTCAGACCGAGAAAGGGGCGTGGTCAGCGCGGACCGCGCGAATTACAAAGATCCGCCCCCAACCTGCATCCTGTCACAGAGCGTACAAGCTCCGCAGCGGCGCCTGTAGCAGAGGGGGCGGGCCGCGGCGACGCGCCGAAACCCCGGCCCCGCCCCCATACATAGTATTCGTGAGGGGAGAAGCTCCCCTCAGTGCCAAGCACGGAGACCGGCGCCGCGGAAGTCCCGCGGCGCCGGTTAAAGTAATGAACGAGGAGCGTCTGCGGGCCGCAGCATCCTGGCAGGATGCTGCGGAGCACCCGCCCCGGTCCCCGCTCCTGCTAACGACGCATAGGGGGGTGGGCCGCGGCATCGTGCCAAAGGCCCGGCCCCGCCCCCCGGCTAACAGTCCGTGAGGAGAAGCTCTCCTCACAATTCATGAGGAGAAAAACTGGCGCCCCGGCTGCAATGGCGGCCGCGGCGTCCAGGAATCATCAGTAAAAGCACACACACACACATTAAAGGATACCGACACCTAGTCATAATGAAGTGACCCCCAACCCCCAACCTGAGGAGGGAATGCTGTCCACTAGCGGAGAGTAATAAGACTAGTAAAGGGGTAACTGGGAAGGGCCACCCAGGAATAAGTGTCAGGGGACGGGGCATCCCAAACCGGGGTCACCTACCCGGTGTAACCGCCTACCCTCTTATGTAGGGTCTCACGGTGGAGCACTGCTCCTAAGCACCAGAAGTGCTAGTATACCCTCGCCCGGACCAGCAGCCGAGACTGGGAGGCATGTATATCTAAAGGGAAAAAGGGGTCCGAGCGGAAATAAATAAATAAGGGGCCGGGAGTTATCCCGCCTACCTGAAATCCCCCTGTGCAAGGAGGAGACATCATCTTCTGACTTGCTCGCCGTCTGCAGAGATGGAAAACTGGGTAATGAGTGGGAGGTCCCAGGTATTTATGGATCCGGGAGGGGCTTTCTTTTTACTATCATCTCTGCAGAACGCCCTCTTCAGGTCGGTAATACCCACATGTTATGGATATCTTGAAGCGGGGTGTGTGACATACTTAGAATACACACTACCAGCGCAAGGGCCCTTGTCAGGCAAACCTAATAAAAGGTAATGTGCTGGTAGGGGGTGTAATATTCATGCTGGGGTGGGGTGTCCTCATATTTATCCATTTGGTTCAGAATATTGTTATTTTCATTTTTCCTCCTCCTCTAGAACCTGCGATAGGATCTCATTATTCAGGTCGCAAAAGCTAGAAATGGCTTCAGTCATAAGAAAGGAAATACAAACAGAAGTATAGAATGTTTCCCTGGAAACTCACCCAGCGCAAGGCTTGCAAAATTAATGCTTTAAGGCGGTCATTACCATACACCAAATCTTTCTTTAATTTCTCATAATCCAGAGACGGTAGCAAGGGAACCTCCTGGGGCTTCCTGAATCGATTAAAAAAAAACTGGTGTGAGGCCCTCAGGTTATTTATAGTTACATTATTTACTTACTGTATTTAGTGTATGTAAATTCCTTTCTGTGACGGTTCTCATTCACCCAGGTCATGGTATATCAGTAAGAATAAATCAAGGCAATTGGACATGCTGTGTGAAATTGTCAAAGACGTCTCACTAGTCACCCGAATGGCTCTCTTAATCTGCCCGCAAAAAATAGTAACTTCAACACATACAGACCAGTACCTGCAGTTTGACGCCCAACATCCTCTGCACCACACTGCACCATAGGGCAGAAAAGATTACAACTAGCACAAGGGATAAGAAAATCAGTTATCTCAGAGGAACCCTCCAAAACCCTTGGATTCCCAGACTGGGTCTTTTTCAAAACCACAAAAAGCTGTAAAGAGTAAAGAGCAGTAAAAAACATTAGCCTTACTGGGAAACAAAGCAGAAGGAATAATATGGTCATCCCATATATAGGCGGGGCGTTGGAAAACAAAATAAGGCATATCTTTAATAAATCTTAATATCTTTAATAAAACATCACATCCCTGTCTGCTTTAAAGTCTATATTTTTTCTTTCTCACAATAAAACTTCAAGAAAAGGAAAGTTACCACACTGCTGGCTCGCTCCCGCGCCTCCAATTGGCTACACCCAGGAGTATGCACCCCACAATCCTCCCGGGTGTAGCCTTTTGGCTCACGTCTGTGCCAGCCTCTCACAAAGAGCGTCTGGCTTTCTCGTCTAATTTCAGCAAGCGGGAAGCAGCAGCAGCATGGTAAGTGGGAGGTGGGGGGAGCGGGTGGCAGGCACCATGGGATTCTGGGGAAGAAATCTAAGGACAGTAGGCCCCCTATAGGTTAATGGAGTGCATTTTTTGTGCTCCATGAAACCAGAAACGTCTAGCAAAAGCAGCAGCACAGCAGTTGTGTGCTGCGGGGACACCCGGTCCTCTATCAGAAAGGCGAGAAAGTCCTATGGACGTTTTTTTATTTTGGGCTTGAGGTCCGCTTTAATCCTGGAAACAAACTTCAGCAGCAGCTGGTTCACCCAAAAGACCCAGCACTGAAACACAAGAAAAGCAACATTGTGTATGAAGTGCAGTGGAGTAGGCAATCCCTGGACAGGTATGTGGGTGAAACCAAGCAGCAGTGTCACCAAAGGATGGAGCAGCACAGAAAGGCCAACTCCTGGCCAGGACTCAGCTGTGCATACATCTAAAGGAGACAGCATTCCTTTGATGACAGTAAAGCTCACATTTAAGAGACTGAAGTAGACTGGTTTAAAAAAAGGGTAAAAGTCATTAATGTTAAAATGAGGAAGTCAAGTTTGAATAGAGGCGGAGAGGAGGGCACTGTGACACCTATTGTCTGGGACTTACAATGTTGTGGTAACACCAAAGGCAGATATCACCTAGTAACTCCGCTAATGCAACACCTCACCGTCCTACAGTTTATAATAGACAGGGGATGTGTATTGGATGAATTATTTATTGCTGCCAGAATACTGTACTAGTCGCTCTAAATTGAAAAAGCCAGGCGGATGAATAGCAAAATGTCTTTAAGACTATTACACAGCAAGTCCAGTTGACTTGATATATTCCTACAGATATATGTACTATAAAATAACTGCATATACATTTCAGAACATTCTAATTCTTGCACCAGGTGCAAAAAGTGCACTACACTGCTTTAAAATAAAAAATGCAGTTCACTTTAGTTTTCAATCTAGGAAGTTGAATCTGCACCAGGTGCAAAAAGTTCACTTTCCTTTCTTGTTTCACCTAGCATGCACTTTTTGCATTTGGTGCTGAATTAATCCCATTGTTACAGTGTTTGGTCTGCCCAGTGGAAGTCTGTATTTTAAAAGTAGTCATACCAATACCACTACTATTTCATTAAAAAGGAACAAAAGATTCCAGAGCCAGTTGCTGGCTATCCCCTTGTGGCATCTCAAATCAGGATGCCCTGCTGTGTAAACACCCGGGCACCACCAAGATTCAACGTCTTCCTGGCTCCCTTGCCAATGTTAACATTGGGCGGTCGCAGTACCGCTGTGAGTGCACTCCTGTCCCCAGCCATTTAGATTCAGGCTGGGGGTGGGAGCTTGCACGATGCTGGTAATGCAGCTGCTTATGTTCCCAATTGCCAAGCTCTGCATGGAAAACAGAACTGTTTACAGGATAGGGATGCCCCGGAATACAGAACAAAACCTGGGATAGTCAAAATCCTATTTTTTTCCGCTAAAATATAAAATATTTATTAGGACATCCATAGCTGTCACAATTATCCAGGATGTCAGGACAGATTTACTGCTTTCAACTAAATCATGCAATGTGGTAGTTACCTGGATTCCACTATCTGCAAGGTAGTAAACATAACATTCTTTTTTAAAACCATGCTATAGGAATTTATAATGTTCTGTATTAACAGAGCATGGTCCAAAAGGGATCATTCCTAACCTTTATATATATTGACCTTAATCACCGAACCCTACATTTTTCAGAAAAAGAATCTCTTAAAATAACGACTTGCTTAATCTGCATATATATATATATATATATATATATATCCATGCCAATAGTAATGTTTCCTTTTTTTGTATAGGAAGCATTCTTTGGAATAAGCTACACATAGAATAGTTTCAATGAACCGTAGCACATTTTAACATTGCCAGTCTGTGTAAAAGGTAAGCTCCTCTCTTAGCTACTAAAACACAAAAGGCATTTGAAACACAAAAATAACTTGTACAAAATGACTGTACCATAATGACAATACTTTCTGCACATATTTTATAGGCAGTAAGTGCTTTATAAAGGCCAGCTAAGCCTATTTATTGTATTTGCCAAAGCATAACAATGTAGGTAAACAGTAATGTAACAGTACATGGGTGTGAATAAGTGTATGCATACTTAAAGTGGACCAACACCCAGGGGGGGATCGGCCCGGAAATCTATAAGATTCCCGGACCGATCAGATCCCTCCCCGCGGGGCATCCGAAATTGGGATGTCCCGCGGGGAGGAACCCCCCAGGAGGCCCACAATCCTCACCTTACCGGCGATCCAACGGCGCATGCGCGAGACGCGGCCGCGTCTCTCGCTTCCCTCTAGCACCGGCCGTTTTGTGAATGGCCGGCGCAGGCGCGCTCCCTGTTAGAGGGAAGCGAGAGACGCAGCCAATGACAGCGCTCTGGTATGCGCGTCCAAGCAGCTTTGGACGCGCATACCAGAGCTGCTCTGAGCGCTGTCATTGGCCGGACGAGGTCACGTGGGAGCGGGGAGAGGTGAGTTTTTGCGGCGATCGGGGGGGTTTCAGACAGCGGGGCACCCCCGATCGGGGTGCCCCACCTAAGTGGACCAACACCCAGGATAGTCAAAATCCTGGGTGTTGATCCACTTTAATGTGACAATGAAAATGTTAGCCATAGCCTTCTCTTTTATTTTTCCAATGTTATATCTTCAGCATAGCTAAACTCCACATTATTTAAAGTTATGTGCTCAAATTAATCAACTTTAATGCAAAGACATACGTGGGTGCTATGGATGCTCTCAGCATAGAAGATGCCTGGAAAAGAAAAAAAAATGAATAAAAGTTAACTTTACTATAAACAAGAAACATTAAGTATATTAAGACAATATAAAAGAAGATCTACATCCTGCCTGGCAGCTCTGCTGTAGAACCAAGCCAATTTTCAGAGTTTCTAACTCAAGCTCGCATCACCCTGCTTGGCATTGCTGAAATTCTTTCCTCTTATCCACTATTCAAATAGCTGAACAAGTTTGCAGCTTCCAATAGAAGGTGATAGTGCAGCATTTCGTTTCCCTGTTCACTGACAGTATAGGGAGCATAGGGAATGGCATCCCCTAACATGAATCCCTCAGTAATGAAGGTCTGTGGGTTGAAGGAAGGGCCTTGTGAACTGTCACCCTGACTGAGGCAGAGTTGCCAGGGTAGGTATACATCTTCTTTAAAAGGCATCACAGCTTAGGTTTAAAACATAATGTGTGGATTTACCAGTAATAGACCAAATGGATTTTATCATGCAATTATTAATACTAGTACATTCAGTTAGGGTTAGTAATAACTTTATGATATACACCATGCCAAATACAAATAAGAATCGAACTGCCTTTCACACTGAATTTAAAGATTTCATTTAAAATTACAACTGTAGCTTTGACAGTAATTTAATAACACAGTGATCAGTCAGGTAATCAACATGAAATGCCTTCTCATTGAAATATTTATCTGTCATCTTAAAGTGACTCTAAACCTAACAGCAATAATTAGCCAGCAGGCAGCCGATCCCATAAGCCTCTCCTCCAATTCCTGCAGCACAGCATATAAGCAGTAGCAGGGCTCCAAAGTTTGTTTGTTTTTTTAATACTATTTCTCCAGGACCACACAAAAAAAGTTGTTCCTACAGCTACTCTCTGTTCCTTGCTGCTCTCAGTGTTAGTGAGAAGAGCAAGCCACAGTGGTCCCACAGCTGTCTAGCAACAGAGCATGCTCATGACTCACAGCTGCACCATGACATGCCCTTCTCAGGTCAGCCATGAACCAGAAATTGAAGCAAAGAAATCAGTTTGACCAAGAATACGGAAGATACCTACATACAATCAGAGATTTTCAGGTGCTTGGAAATGGCTTATCATTTACTGGTCTGAAAGGGGAATGAGGCCGGAGAAAGCTAGTGCACCCCTCTCTGTTGTGTTAGGAGCAATCGTTTTGTTAATATGCCAAAGGGGCATTGTATCAAAACAAAGGCTGTGCTTTTGATGCTTTAGCAATGCGTTTGCATAAGTATTGCATAAGTAAATGGCAATGTCTATGGAAATGCAAGCGTAACACAAAGGCAACGCAGTCACAGTGCATTATACCTGCTTTGCCCTTGCATTGTCATAGCCTTCTACTGACCTGCACTGTTACAACATTGCGCTGGAAAGGATGTCTGTAACTCTTTTTTAATGCATTGCGCAGAGCAGATGTGTGAAATATCCCATCTAGAATAATGTACAGTGTTGCCTCTGCTTTGCAACATAGCGCAGCAACACAGATAAAGGGCAGAGGTGTGAACAGAGCCTAACAGTTGGAAAAATACAATTCTGTGATTACTCACCTTGTAGAATTGGTATTATAAGTATGCAGCACGTCCTGCTCCAGATAATGATTCATAACAGATAGGAATTACCTCCGCCAGAGGGCGCTGGACTGCAGAGGTGGCAAAAAGAGGCCCCTCCCGATCCCATATATACCCGGGACCTCCCACAAATTCCCCAGTTTTGAAAAGCAGTAAGGCGAACCAGGAAGGGCAAATAACCAGTAACAACTTAACAAGGATAACAATCACCGTACAGAGGATCCAAGATAAAGCAATCAGGGTGGGGTGGAGCAGGACGTGCTGCATACTTATATATAATACCAATTCTACAAGGTGAGTAATCACAGAATTGTATTATTCTAAGTATGCAGCACGTCCTGCTCCAGATAATGATTCATAACAGATGGGACATCCAATAGCAGTGTCTGTACATAGGGTGGAATCCCCAAAAGCAGCAACGCGCAGTTCAAACCACTGCCGCCTGCAGAACTTTGCGGCCAAAAACAGCATCAGCTGAGGCCCGAACATCAACCTTGTAAAACTTGGAAAAGGTATGAACAGAAGACCAAGTAGCAGCCTTACAAACTTGTTCAACAGAAGCCTGGTGCTGAAAGGCCCAAGAAGCCCCAACAGCACGGGTAGAATGAGCCATAACACGGAAAGGAGACTCCTTTCCCCTAGCAGAATAGGCCCTAAAAATGGCCTGACGAATCCACTTGCTAATAGACTTAGCAGGAGCCAAACCCTTCCTGGGACCGGAAGGTACCACAAACAAAGCATCAGTCTTCCTGAAGGGCACAGTAGCCACCAGGTAAAACTTCAAATTCCTGACCACGTCCAGGAAATGCAAGGCCCTCTCCTTAGAGTTACTAGGATTAGGGCACAAGGAAGAAAGCACAATGTCCTGATTAAGATGGAAGGCAGAGACAACCTTAGGCAAGAAATCTGGTTTAAATCTGAAAACCACCTTGTCCTGATGTCTCTCAAAGGGGGGCCTGAATAGAAAGGGCCGCCAACTTCGAAACCCGCCTGACAGAGGTGATAGCCACTAAAAAGGCAACCTTAAGAGTTAAAAATAGACAGAGCAGCCTCCTGCACAGGCTCAAACGGAGGGCTCTGAAGGGCAGACAAAACCAAATTCAAATCCCAGACTGGCAACAGAGGCTTACGGGGGGGACGCACATGAGCAACCCCCTGGAAGAAGGTCTTGACAAGAGAATGTTGAGCGAAAGACCTCTGGAAGAAAACAGCCAGGGCAGATACGTGACCCTTGAGAGTGCTGAGCTGAAGTCCCAGATCCAAACCATGTTGAAGGAACTCCAGGATCCTAGGGATAGAAAACACACGACAGGGAAGGACCTTAGACTCACACCAGTCAATGTAGGCCCGCCAAATCCTATAGTAAATGGAGGAGGAGGATTTTTTCCTAGCCCTGATTAAGGTATTGACTACAGAGACAGAAAGCCCTTCTACCATCAAGCTGGAGGGACCATGGGCAGAGCGTACTGATCTACTGCTAGCTGTACGATGTCTGCGAACCACACCTGTCTTGGCCAGCGGGGGGCCACCAGAATTGCTGGCACCCCTTCTTGAACCAACTTGCGCAAAACCCTGCCCAGCAGGGGGAATGGAGGAAACAGATACAGGAGACGGAACCCTTGCCAGGAAAGAGTCAGAGCATCCACGGCCACAGCCAGGGGATCCTGGGACAGAGAGACAAAGACTGAGAGCTTGTGGTTGTGGCGAGATGCAAACAGATCCACATCTGGCACCCCCCAACGGAGACACAGGGATTGGAAGACCTCGCTGCTGAGAGACCATTCCCCCAGGCGAGAGGTCCCCCCTCCAGTCTGCCTCCAGATTCTCCACCCCCAGAATGTACACAGCTGAAATGCAAGGGACATTGTCCTCCGTCCAAGAAAGAATCATGGACACTTACCTGAGGGCACTCTTGCTCCGAGTCCCTCCCTGATGATTGATGTAGGCAACCGCCGTCTGGTTGTCTGAGCATGCTTGGACCGGCCGGCCCTGAAGGTGAGGAGTCAAATGGGCCAGAACCAACCTGACCGCCCTTAGTTCCAGGATGTTGATAGGAGCATGGGCCTCCTGAGGGCCCCACAGCCCCTGGAATTATAGGCTTTTCCAGAAGCCCCGCCAACCTGCCAGACTGGCATCCGTGGTGACTGTTTCCCAACAGGGGGCCAGGAAGGATCTGCCACCCAACAAGTTCCTCGAGTCCAGCCACCACAAGAAGGACCGCAGGACTAGAGGAGACAGAACGAAGGCCTGATCCAGAGACAGGGGACTCTTGTCCCAGACTGATAGGGAGTTGAAGAGGTCTCATGTGAAACTGCGCATAGGAAACCGCCTCGAAGCAGGACACCATCTGCCCCACTAGCTGCAAACCATGCCGGATGGAGGGGTGAGGGCATGACAGAAGGGAGTGAACTAGAGCTTGCAGAGAGTCCACCTTCTGCTGAGGAAGAAAGATCCTGGCCTGAACAGTATCCAGATTCATGCCCAGGAAGGAAGTCACCAGAGATGGGGATAGGGAAGATTTGGGGTGATTGATCACCCAGCCGAGCGACTCCAGAATGGTCACCAGCCGCTGGGTATCCCGTTCTACCTGATGGAGAGACCGACAAGTGATGAGAAGGTCGTCCAAATATGGAAGAATGCGAATGCCCTGAGCTCTGAGGAGAGCCATAACACCTGCCAGCACCTTGGTGAAGACTCTGGGAGCCGAGGTGAGACAGAAGGGCAGAGCTACAAATTGGTAATGCTGGTCTTCCAGCGCAAACCTGAGAAATTTCTGATGCCCTGGGAAGACTGGAACATGAAGGTATGCGTCCTTGATGTCTATGGAGGTCAAGAAGTCCCCCAGGCGCAACAAGACGACAGCTGAGCGCAGGGTCTCCATGCGAAAGTGCCTGGTTCTGACAAATTTGTTGAGAAGTTTTAAAGTGGACCAACATCCAGGATTTTCACTATTCCTGGGTGTTGGTCCACTTCCGCGGGGCACCCCGATCACAGCCCGCTGTGTGAAACCCCCCAGAAAACCCCTAAAATCTTAGCTTATCGGCGACGGACAAACGACAGATAAGCCGCCGTCGCCTCTCGCGCATCCCTCGTGCAGGGCGCGCGCCCGCGCCGACCATTCACAAACGGCCGGCGAGGGGGCGAGGCCTGCTAGAGGGACGCGCGGGAGGCGGCTTATCCGTCGCTTGTCCGTCGCCGATAAGGTACGTTTTTAGGGGCTTTCTGGCGGGTTTCACACAGCGGGGCATCCCGATTTTGGATGCCCTGCGGGGAGGGAGCTGATCGGCCCGGGAATCTTATAGATTCCCGGGCCGATCAGGGCTAGGTGTTGGTCCACTTTAAGTCCAGGATGGGCCTGAATGAGCCATCCCTTTTGGGCACTCTTTCCCAAAGAGGGACCTGACAGATGGCCCCCATGTCCAGAAGGTTTTGCACAGCCAGAAACAGACCCTGAGCTGCCAGGGGATTTTGAGGGATCCGGGACCTGAGGAATCTTGGGGGCGGCCAGGCAGCGAACTCTATCTTGTAGCCGGAGGACACCACCTCCAGAATCCACCGGTCTGAGACCTGTTGTCTCCAGACATGAGCGAAGAGCCTCAGCCAACCCCCCACCCGGATGGGTGAGGGCGCCCCTTCATGGCTGAACGGGCTTGGTGGCAGACTTGGGCTAAGAGCCCCAGGAAGCTCCTGGGAGGCAGGTCCTCTGCCTCTGCTCCAGAAGTCACCCCTGTGCCCCGCAAGGATACCCCTCTCCCAGACCTGGACCCGCCAAGGAGGGGGTAAAGGCGCCTGAACCCCAAAAGGGCCGTGGCTGTTTCTTACGCTGGGGCAACTTACCTCCCTTAGAAAACAGGTCCAAGCAATCACCAAATAGGCGCAGCCCCTTAAAGGGGAGCCCCGTGAGAGCCTTCTTAGCAGCGTTGTCAGCTGCCCACTGGCGCAGCCAAATAGAGCGGCGTATAGCAACCACCAAGGCTGAGGTTCTACTACACATCCTAATGGTGTCATCTAGAGCAGAAAGGATATAAACAATAAAAATCTCACAATGTGACAAGGCCCTGAATTCGGCACTAGAAGCATCATCAGGGGCACTTTCCAGCAGATTCTTGAGGAGAATCCTGATAGCCACAACAGTAATAGCAGAAGCACAGACAGGGCGCAATGCAGATCCCACACAGGCAAAGGCATGGGAAGCCAACTGGTCAATGCGCCTGTCCTCGCTATCCTTCAGGGTAGTGGAATCAGGGGAATGCACCACAGAAGTGTTTCCGGGAGCATTGACCAACATTTAACCCCTTCGGTGGGAAAGGGATACCTTTTATCCCAGCCCTTAGGGATTCCAGGAAGCCGGCTGGGACGTTCTCACCCTTTGAAAACAAGATTATTGAAATGGGCCTGTTCTGGAAATTCGTGGCTTAGCAGTATTAAACAATTCCCCCTGCTGTTTGGGAGCAGCAGCAGGAAGGGAAATAGAGAGCGCGCTGCCCGATAAGCTCCGCCCCCAAGAAAGCGCGAAGGCCTAACACGTGACTGGCCAGCCAATAGGGGTGCAGCAGCGCCTGCAGTGACGTCACCGCTGTCCGCGGAAACGCCGAAAGGCGCGGGCGTCGGATTTAAAACTGTAAACTGACAGAGTAAAAGCCCGGGCGCGGAGCCCAGAATAGTGACAGCAAAAAAGGCACAAATACACACTATACTAAACACACACACACATACCCCCCCCCCCCAACAAGCGGGACAGCGAGAGGAGGGGGGCGGCGACCAGCTAGCAGAGGCCCACCGAGGACCGGGGAAGGGGCATCCCAAATCAGCCTGCACCGCCTACCCTTTGGTGGGGGATTGCAGTTGGAGCAAGGCTCCTAAAACACCTGTAAAAAGGTGCAGCCTACCATCACCCGACCAACGCAGCCAAAGCTGGGAGGCATAAATGAAGGAATGGAACAGGTGGGAATAGTTCTACAGGGCCACGGGCTGATAAGCCCTGCTCACCTGCGAACAGAGAAGCCATCATTCTTGTCCTTCGCAGCCGACTGCAGAGAAGAACCTGGGGAATTTGTGGGAGGTCCCGGGTATATATGGGACCGGGAGGGGCCTCTTTTTGCCATCTCTGCAGTCCGGCGCCCTCTGGCGGAGGCAATTCCCATCTGTTATGAATCATTATCTGGAGCAGGACGTGTTGCATACTTAGAATAATAGGTAATGGCAAACACCCATGTCACCCGCTAAGCAGAAACTAATTAAAAGGGATTGGAATCAGAATGAAGCCATCAACCCTCTGCCTGGGTCTCCTGTACTATCCACGGTGACCTCCAGAGTCTACCCAACATCCCCTGCCCATACAGGCTTTTATACAGGCTACAGGGGTTCCCATGTGATCAAATAGGGGAATTGAACCTAGTAGTAGACATAGTTGGCAAATATAGCTGTAGGGATAACTTATTAAAGCCAGCAGCAGGCTGAGTGACAAAAGTAATTCAGGTTTGCTTTGACTGCTGAAAACCAAGATAAATAGGTACAAATAATGTGTGTTAATGGAAATGTAGCAAACATTAAACATGTAGCAAGAAAAATCTTGTTTAAACTATGTTCAAACCTATACATTGTTATGGGCAAGTAGAACAGACAAGCATAAGTAATGTATTTAGTTTTTTGGATGGACAGGGCCTTTTACACACATCTACAAGCTTGTAGGACAAGCCACACTGCCACTGGCACCTTCAGAATTGTAGAATGTACAGAACTGAAGCATGTACTGTATTTCTGCAGGGTGTTCAACCTTAGCAGTCACAGTATAATGCTCTTTGTTTCCTTCCTCAAGCCTGCTATGTCCCTGTAGGATCATAACAGTGGTCATAGTCATATGAAGGCACAGCCTTTTCCAATTCTGCAATGTTGGTTTATGCCCACTTGGCTTAAAGCGGAAAAAAAACCCAGGGCAGGTGGCCCTGAAATCTAAAAGATTATAAAAATCTAAATATTGAATTGGGATGCACCACTTTATGGTATTGGTGGCATTCATTTACCTTTCACGGTCCAACAGCGCATGTCCAATAAAATACAGTACCTCTGAGAACAACGGATAAAGAACATGCAGATTTCTACAGGGTGGGATCAGTGTTTTCCATAAAATTAAAAAAATACGAATACGAAACTTGCTTTTTCTTTTTCGTTGATTCTGCAATGCGGGCACATCCTACAGCTGTAGGAACGAAGGTAAGAATTCTGACAAGAAAAGACAGGGCATCCATGGAAAGATGAGCTGCTGATAGTTTATGCACTTTGCCTACAGAGTCCCTTTAATCATTCAACTAAGTTATTAGACCAAGGTGCTTCTACTATGGAAGAAATGGTGACCAGGGGACAAGAGACAACTTCTTGTAGTTTACAATACATCCAAACACGTGTAACTGTTTAAACGCCAAGCACATAGATTCTGCGTACTTGTTTTCCTACTGTTAACTGCCAAGCATGTAGAATCTACCTGCCTGATGTTTCCCCGGGTTTGTGGCAAAAAAAAAAAAAGAACGCTCACCTCCACCCAGGATCCAGTGTTGGGGGTCATCTTATCCCCATGGAGTCTTATACCCTTTGAGTCTTTAGTGGGATAGAGCACACCCATTCACTGCCCTGCACGGTGGCTTCTGACAGCTTGCCATCTAAAGCAGGGACACAGCCCTTATAAAAGGTCCTTCAGGGGCATTCCTGACTAGAGAGAGTAGTTCTGGCCCCTAAAATAGTTCTGTGTTTTTTGGACCGATTCATATACCAGGGCTCAAAGTCATATTGTTAGAAGTAAATCTTTTTGTGGAAAGAGACACGTAGGGCCTAAACGCCTAATAAGTACTAAGACCTTGGTCCCACCTATTATATATTATTGTAAGGATCAGCTGCTTATATCCTTTCAGGCAAGTTCCAAATTAACCCTACCTCCTCTTCTTACAACACATGTAATGTTTATTGGCTTTCATGGGCACACAAGTCAGTATTGGTACAAAGATTTTTCCCTCAGCAACCAGAGAAGCAGTCCTAACTTGGTGATCCATATTTCAAAAGTTATGCTGGAACAAATATTTTCCTTGGAACATTAAACCGGACCTTCACTATGATCTATTGAAAAGCCCAAACCTTTAAATTATTCCCCAGCACCTAAAATTAATATATTTTAAGTTTTTAGTCACTTACTTATTATTCCTTCCCCCACTCAGGACTTAAGGATACGGGCGCCACCATCTTGACTCAGAAGCATCACACTGAGAAGAGAAGAATGGGATAAAGTACAGGGGGTGGGTTATAGCTGTGCTTTGCTCAGACAGAGCAGAGCTGGGGTCAGGAAAAGGTCAGCAATCCCAGAAGCACAGTCAGAAGGCACTTCCTGTTTGCAGGCTGCCTGATGTTCCATGAGCCGCCATCTTGAATGTATAAAGGCTCATAACATACAGTAGATGCAGGTAGGATGATTTTTAATGTGACCAATCTGTATGTACAGGGTGTGGAAAACATATAAGATAGACTCTTATTCAGAGTGAAGGACCACTTTAACTGCTTAAGACTAGGGATGCTCAACATTTTGAGTAGCACGGGCCACTTACTGTAATTGATTATTTATATTTATTATTTCATTTGGAATAGCATAATTAAGACTGGGATATCTACTGTTTAACTACAGTCACAATAAATGGCATTTTCCCTGTTAGATTGTTCATTTAGGGACATGGAATCAATCACGAATGTACAAAGCAGTCCCAAAGGGGTGGGAACAATCCCACAACATAAGCCTGAACCAAAAGAAAGTGACTGGGGGCTGAATTGCCATCATCAGCATCCTCCTTCTGAAAATTACATCACCTGATGCTGCGACATCCACATTATAGAAGGAAGTAAAGATGTACACCGCTGACCAGGTGGCAGACTTGCATGTCTGGTCCACAGAAGCCCGGCGTGGAAAGGACCAGGACACCGACCACAACTCTAGTACAGTGGGCTGAGAATAAAGGGGGGTCCTTATACCTTGTAGAGTAGGCCTGGCACATGGCTAGCCTGAACCAGCAACTAATGGTGGGCTTGGTAGTCACCAGACACTTCTTGGGTCACATAGGCAACAAAAACAAGGCCTTAGTTCTACGCACAGATGCTGTGGCTGCTAAATAATACTTAAAAGCACACACTACATAGAGAGAATGTAAGCTCTGATTCTTCAAATGCCCAGGATATGGATAAAAAGAACGGATTATGTCCTCATTCAAATGATGAAACCACTTTTGGTAGCGTCATGTCCCACAATGTGTTTATTTTTTACCCAGGGTAACTGCTTAATAGTGTTTATTTACATACGCTGAGCAGTGTGCCTTTAATTCCCTTTGTCCCTTCCTGGCTCCCTAAGTCTTGCTGTGAGGCAAGCTCCTCCCTTCTTGTCCTCTCCCTCAGTCATTTCTAGTTTGACATCAAAGCGGTGCACACATGCTGCTACCTTCTGCAGTTACAGTCTTTTTACGTGCTGCAGTATGGGTTACATCACAAGTTTTCCTGCAGTATTGAATGTATATGTCAAGATCCCTGCTGTAAGAAGTGTTTGATGCAAGAGTCTGTACTGAAACAAAGCCTTTGAAACGTATTGTATGTAATCCACGAGCAGCCGAGTAAGCTATCTGCCAAGCCTTATGGAGGAAAGAAACGTCCATCACAGACACACACAAAGAATGTGCAGTCTACAGAATCCATATAACTGCCATCTGGTGAATCAGTATAGGTAGAAAACCCACCCATAGACGTAGGAGGACCTTATCCAAAAAGGGTTTGCAATATAGTACCGCAAGCTCAGAAACTCTGCGCACTGAGGTGATGGCTACCAAGAACACCAAAAGAAACAAGGAGGCTTCTGCAAGGCTAAAAGGACCAAGTTGAGGTCTGCCTGCACCAAGCTGCAAGAGGACCTTATCCAAAAAGGGTTTGCAATATAGTACCGCAAGCTCAGAAACTCTGCGCACTGAGGTGATGGCTACCAAGAACACCAAAAGAAACAAGGAGGCTTCTGCAAGGCTAAAAGGACCAAGTTGAGGTCTGCCTGCACCAAGCTGCAAGAGGACCTTATCCAAAAAGGGTTTGCAATATAGTACCGCAAGCTCAGAAACTCTGCGCACTGAGGTGATGGCTACCAAGAACACCAAAAGAAACAAGGAGGCTTCTGCAAGGCTAAAAGGACCAAGTTGAGGTCTGCCTGCACCAAGCTGGTGCAAGCATCCAAACATGCACTCCCCTGCATAAAGGTGCAGATGAAGAAGTTCTCTGCAACAGGGGGTTGTAAAAGAATCAATAAGGCCGAAACCGGAACCCTGATGGTGCTCAGCTGCAGGCCCTCATCTAGACCCTTCTGCAAGCAGTCCAAGATGCGATGGACAGAGAAGCCTCAAGGAGAATGTTTTTGTGACTCTCACCAGACAAAAAATAGGTCCACCACGTCTGTTAATAGATCTTAGCTGAGGAAGCCATTCTGGCCCAAATCAGGGTGGAAATTATGCGAGTCCTCTATCATGTAGCACCTTGGACTCAATCACGACACTATCAAAGCCAGCATATACAACCCGGCACAGGACATCCATCAGCAAGGCTAGACAGAGTTATATGGTGCTTCCCAAAATGCTCTCTTGTTTCTGGTGCCGCCTTGAAGATTTATATATGCAACAGCTGTCACTCTGTTTGACTGGATCCTGATTGGAAAACCCAGAAGGTTGAAGGGACAAACTGAAAAACTGCCTTGAGCTTGAGAACATTGATGGGTAGGCAATTCCTGCCTGATGTCCAATGTGTCTGAACCGTCCGCAGGTTGCAAACTCCTCCACAGCCATTCAGACCAGTGTCCATGGAGATCACAGCTTATCGGACCATAAGGAAGGAGCATCCATGGCCCAGTTCAGAGAGGACCGAACCTCCACTGACAGAGCGAAGGTTCTCTTGATGCCTGATGGAGACCGATTCCAAGGCGAAATAATTGCAGGATCCTGGTGTGGACCTGTTGCTATTGTTAGAGGATACCTAGACTGGGATACAAACTTCAGAACCTTCCGATTGTGCCGGGAAACAAAGAGATCTATGTCTGGGAACTCCCAGTGCCTGCAAAGGGGCGGAAAACCCTCTGACTGAGGGATCATTCCCCTAAGCAAGACCGTTCTGCTTAAGATGATCTGCCTGCAGATTGTCCAATTCTTGTATGTGGATTGCAGAGATGCATGAACATTCTTCTCAGCCCAAAGTAGGATCCGGCTCACCTCCTTGAGAGCTTTCCTGCTTCTGGTGACCCCCTGGTGGTTGATATATGCCACCGCCATCTGATTGTCTATTTGAATCCTGACAAGATGACCCCCTCAGATCGGATGTCCAATGTTTGAGATACAATAGAATGGCCCTCAGTTCCAGAATACTTATGGAAGACTGCTCTCTCCCGGTCCCCACTGTCCCTGGATCGTTTGTGACTCCATGAGAGCCCGAACCTGTTAGATTGGCATCCATAGTGATAATCTTCCATTGTACCAGAAGAAAGGATTTGCCCATCTCAAAAGGCTGAGAATCAGCCACCATGTTAGGGACTGCCTTGTTGAGTGTGTCATGTAAAAGGTATGATCCAAAGTTTGTGAGTTTCGATCCCAGATCAAGAGCAGTTCCATCTGCTGGGGTCTTGTGTGAAACTGTGCAAAGGGCACCCCTCGAAGCAAGACATCAGGACCAACAGAGGCATTCCTTGACAAATCGTTGGCTGAGGGCAGGACAAGAGATCATGTACCCTGGCCTGAAGTGAAAGTCTCTTCTGTTCCAGAAGAAATACCTTGGCCTGAGTTGTGTCTAATGACATATCCAGGAAAGATGTAACTCTGGAAGGTATGATATGCGACTTTGGATAGCTGACTATCCAGCCAAACTTTTCTAATGTCGATAAGACAGTCTGTGTATCCTTCTGGGCCCCCTGAAAAGATGGGGTCCTGATCAGAAGATCTAAGTAAGGGATTATATGTATCCCCTGGTTAAGCCATACGCCTGCCAAAACCTTGGTAAATACTCTTGGGGCTGAAGACAAGCCAAAGGGCAGAGCCACTGTAGATGTAGGCCATCTACTGCGAAGCAAAAGTATTTTTGATGACCCAGAAAAATCGGGATATGTAGGTACGCATCCTTTATATCCACTGTGGTCATATATTCTTATGGCTAAAGTGACATCATTGCGGATCTTAAAGATTCCATGCAAAATTTCTTCAGGCGGAGAAACTTGTTGTGGCCCTTGAGATCTAATATTGGGAGTACAGAATTGTCCTTCTTGGGAACTAATTGGAGACAAAAACCCCTGACCCCTCTCTAAGGGGAACATGACAAAACTACTACTAATCCAATCTCCAATAGATGAGCTATGGCGGATCTCAATGCTTCTGCTTTCAATGGATTTTGGGATACCCCTAAACAAAAGAACCTCTGAGAAGGTCTGGCCCCTAATTCAATCTTGTAACCTGAGGATACCAATTCCTGTATCCAAAGATCTGTTACATGGAGCCTCCAAATGGGAACAAAGTGCAAAAGCCACCTCCCCACCTGCAAGGGTGGGGGCATCCCCTTCATGCCTGAGGGGGCTTTGAAGGCTTTTTTTTCCTAGTTCCGCCAGAAAGATCTTGCCCTATTTTGGGACTTTGATCTATTCCAAAATTATTTTCGGTATCCGGAGAAGGTGGAGCCTCTACCCCCAGAAAGGGCCGAGGATTGGAGGCCCTACCGTTTCTGTGGAAATTTAGGAGACTTACCCTCAGTAGATTTCTTTACCACCTCATCTAATTTCCCCCCAGAAAAGGGAGTCCTGTCAGATTTTTCGTAGAGGCAGCATCAGTCAACTTTTGCTTTAGCCATAATGAGCGCCTTAAAGCTACTAACAGAGGTCAACCTCTGGAACTTAACCTAATTAAATCATCCATAGTAGAAATGACATACCTGGTAATATCCATACTGGTCTTAATCAACTGGGAGCATGCCTCCCGTAATGACCCGAACGAGTCTTGGAATCCTACAATAGAAAAAGCATGACATGCCACATGATCTATGAGCTTATCCGCTGGATCCTTTGGGGAGGCACTATCAGAGGATGGCATAATAGTAGTATTAGAGAGACCTGAAACTGGGGCATCTACTAGAGGAGGGCTTATATAAGTGTATTGTTCTCAGACATAATAAAGCTAGTAGTTGATGTTTCGGAGATATGACAGAACCCCCTTCCTCAGGACAAATAGCATGGTTGATGCCATTTGTCCTGAGAAAGTGGGTTCTGTCATACCCCCAAAAAGACGACTACTAGCTTTATTATGTCTGAGAACAATACACTTATCTGATCTAAGAAGATTGTTTTGGAGAGCTGTTTTTTCTTCATCTTGGATCTGCGGCGTCTCCGCTAACCGTGCACCCACCAGCTCATTATCTTACTTTCGATATGAGTGCGGCAGCCATCAACGTACTACGGGGGGGCGAGAGCATAAATCAATCAGATCTGAGGAAAAAAGGATACTTAGTATCTAATACTTTAGTAATGGCCAGAAGTGTATCCGGCTTCTGCCATTCTTTTTGGATCAGATTGGAATAATGAGTTTGCTCAGGAAAAACTCTGTTTTTCCAGCTTAAACATATCTCCCTTTTTCTTCTTGGAGGTTTCTGGACCCAAGATATTCAAAATCTCTAACATGGAACTAATTAGACTTTCCATTTGTTCCTTAAATCGTGATCTGCCTTGTATAGAGGATTCTGAATTCAAATCACTGCCTCCCCTATTGGAAGAACCTTCCCCCTCTGACAACTCATCCTGAGAGAATACAACAACAAAAAGATCTTCAGACTTCAGAAACTAAATGCTTCTTTTTTTTTTAACGCCTTTTTTGGGACAGGCCTTCTATGCGGGCCAACTTATCCGCAATCTCTTGGTGGACACTATCGCCTGATTATCCTCACTAGGCTGGGCTACCAAAAGAGTCCTAGGTTCTGAGGGTCCAGCGACAGGAGTCCTTTCTACAGGAGACATCTGTCTTCCATATTTAGCCAGTACTACTGTGGTACAATCCCTACAGATAGTGCTGTCCTCATCCAGTGGCCTGAGCATGGACTGGCCATGGGGTAAACCTGCATGCTAAAGGACCGATTACCCCGGATGCCTCTGTCATGGCAAATAGTAAAAATACAGTCTAAAGAATCCCAGAGGGCCTAAGACTGAAGTATATAACAGGCCTTGATAGTCACATGTGACTACTCCGAGAACTTAAGGGTGAATCACACCAAATATTGCTTCCCCTTTTCCCACAACACAAAAAAACCAAATTAATGATTATTATAATAATAATAAAAATAATACTATACATTTACCAAGCCAGCCATGTAGGTCCACTTTAATGCAGCAAACGCAGCGGCAGCTCGGGAAGCGGCCCTGCTGCAGACGAAGAACCCTTCTCACCATAGCAGCTTCTGAGCCGGTGGAAGAAAGGAAGTGTCTGCCTTTTCCTGCCGCCTAGATTCTCCTCTCACTCGAAGGCTCCCCCTCACTCGAAGGCTCCACCCCCTAAAACGGCGTGGAATTCAAAAATTTAAAGTGCCAATGTAAAAATAAAAAATTGTGGGAAAAGCAATAAAAGAGGAAACATTCCCCTGGTCCCCCCTGCAGGCTCACTAGACTAAAACCTGAAGCTGACCTTTCCTTAAAGAAGAACTGTAGAAGTGACACCCAAAAGCACCCAAAGACCCTAGTGTTTACACTTACTACACTGATCTGTATCACATCATACCTGGGGAGGCATCGTGGGTCCAAAAGATCAGTGGGATAAAAGGGCCTGACCAACAGAGTTAAATTCCCCCACTTCCTGGTAAAAAATTCTAGAAAAGGGGGCGTGGCCGTGCAGCCGAGCAAGATGGATGCCTGCTAGCTCGGCTCCACAGGTCAGAGAGGCTAGAAGCACACAACAGCAGCAGGGCAGATCGTGAGAGGCCCCTAAAAGGCACAGGAGACCTTTGGAAACTCCACTTACCAGAGGCGATGAACACAGCTCACAGCAAGAAGAAAGCTGCTAGGGAGACATGCAGATCAGCAGCTCCAGCAGGCAAGATGGCGGCAGTCCCAGACAGTGCTGAGGAGGAGACAGCTCACAGCACTCCAAGTAAGGAGATTGGTGGGGGGATAAGCTCTGGGGAGGATCTTTCCCTCGACTCCACAGATAGCTGGCACCCTCCACCCACACAGACTGCAGCACAGAGCCCCACAGCAAACCAGGCCCTCCTCAGCCAGCTGAGAACCATAGTGAGGAAGGAAGTTACTGCAGTGTCTGCCAGGCATACTGACACCCTCCTGAAATAGCTCAGAGATCTGGGGGGGCGTACAGATGCATTAGAATCCCGCATGGACGATGCCACTACAGTTTTAGATAACCAGGGGACTTTATTACAGCAGCTCCAAGAAGAAATCACCCTCTTAAAGGGCCAGAATGAGGAGCTGAAAAATCGCAACCGCAGATCTAACCTGAGATTCAGGGGGTTGCCGGAAACTATGGAAGACACAGTGGGCACTATCACAGCCCTTTTACAGGAGCTAGTACCTAAAATTCCAGTAGAGAGACTAACCAGAAGACCTGCAGAGGGCCCACCACGTGACATCATTGTCAAATTCCACTTCTACCAAACAACAGAAATTGTACTGAAAGCTTCCAGAGAATGAGAACCCCTTACATTTCAGAAGCACAGCTATCAAATCTTTACTGATTTATCCCAAAGCACCATCTTAAAAAGAAGATCTTTTCGGCCATACCTCCTGGCCCTGCAGGCGCAGGGAATACGCTATAGATGGGGCTTCCCCTTTAAGCTCTCATTCTCATACCAAGGGAAACAAGTCCAAGCTTCCTCTCTCCCAGAACTTCTGGATAAATTTAAATCTCTGGACATCCGTATAACAGAACCTGATAAGACAACCTCTTCTCTCCCCTCTACACCAAGAACACCAAGGCCTGGCTACAGCAGCAACATTCAAGCCACCCCATCGCCTCGCCAAACAAGTTCAGAAAACCCCAGCGATGAAACGCCTTTTGTCCCAAATGTTCCACCCTGCACAGAAGGACTGAGTGCAACACTCCCTGGCACCTCTACTGAGTTATAACCAGATACACGGACCCATGCTCTCTCGGCCAACTCCGTGCATATTTGAGATGCCCTGGTTATCCCGTTGAGGTCTCACCAACGACCATGTGCGTCGCCGGAGCGGGGGACTCTCAGGGATAACCCCCTCAGTACACACCCTGTGTCTGGGTACCTGTCTGACCTGCAACAGTGGTCATACCAGGTGCCTGGGCTGCCTTCTAGGGTGTCAAACAACCCACAGTTTTGTATCAGCAAGTGTTAGGGCTCTGGAAGCCCAAAAGTTTTTTGCTACTATAACAAAGCCTCTCTTTTCACTCTCTCTGATTATAATAATGTTTATAATAATGTTTTTTATAAAGGTTGGCCATGCGGCCTAGATAGTCTCAGACTGGTGGGAGAAGGCGAACCGCCCTCAGGGGGGACCCCATAGGGAGGGCGAAGGGGTGCCGCCCCTGGGTGGCTGGGCCGGATCCCACCAGCCGGAGACCTTGTTTAATTCTGTTTTATATCACACCGGACGCCCCCCTACCTTCCAAAGGTGGGAAAACACTTCCCAAGCCTTTGGACAGGCTCTTTCGCACACAGAAATGCGAGCAACGTCTACTTAATGTGTTTAATTCTTCTAACTCTACCACCCTTTTCCTTCCCCCCTTTCCCCCCTATTCATTCACCCACCTCAAAACCAACACCATCCCCTCCCCTCCCCCACCCACCGTGGGAGCCCAGGTAAGCACAATCCGCTCCTCAAGGGAGATAGTCCCTTCCTAAATGAAGATGTCACTTAATATAGTATCAGTGAATGTTCAGGGGGGCTAAACTCCCCGAATAAGAGGTCCAGAGCATTTAAATATTTTAATTCAATCCACGCAGACATAATTTGTCTCCAGGAAACACACTATTCATCTAGTTGCAAACCAACATTTCTTAACCATAAATTCTCCTTTTTTCAGGCGGTCAGCCAAGGTAAGCAGAAAGGTGTTCTAATAGCATTTCGTAACGGGCTTTCCTTTACCTGCCATAAACAGATAGCAGACCCTGGCGGTAGATATCTTTTGCTTCAAGGAACCTTACAGGACGATGAGGTAACATTTCTCACTTACTACACGCCAAACACCAAGCAGATTCCTTTCCTGGCCCGTATGTGCTCATTACTGCAGAAGCATGGAAAGGGAGCTATGTTTATTTGCGGGGACTCAAAGTTAATGCTGCAACCATTCCTGGATAGATCATTCCCCCCAAACGCCCTTACAATTCAAGATAGCAAACGCTTCATAGAGTGGATAGATAATGCGCATCTAGTGGACCCATTGAGAGATATGCACCCTCATAAAATGGACTACACACATTACTCTGCTCCCCATAAGCTACATACCAGGATATACCACATTTTTGTCCTCTCCACCTTTATGTCGCAGGTGGGTCAGACAAAAATCTACCCTGGCCCGTGGTCATACCACGACTTGGTATGACCACGTGGCAATGACGTGCAACTCTATGGTCATTAAACCCAAACCGTCCTCATGGATATTGAACGACTCGCTGCTGTCCTCAAAACCCTTGGTGGAGTATGCTAGCAAAGTCGCTTTAGAATTATTCACTATAAATGAGAACCCAGAAACCTCACCAACTATGGTCTGGGGTGCCTTTAAATCTGTTATGAGATGACACTTTATTGCCACAGCTTCTAGAAAGAAAAAGGAAAGGTCAATACTCTCAGAAAAACTTCAGTCCCAATATTCTAAGGATGTAGGGGCCTTTAAAACCACCACCAGTTCCAAACATCTCCGCCAAATGGAGCTCTCCAGAACTAAACTTAACCTTTTGCAATCTCAAGAGGCAGAGGGACGTTATAGACGCTCTAGACAAAAATACTATGTTTCTGCAAATAAACCAGGCACCCTTCTGGTCTGCGAATTGAAGTGTCACGAGCCTACCATGAAACCAGTGAGACTCAAGACTAGGACAGGAGGGGAGACTAGCAACCCCCAAGTAGTGGTTGAAGAATTCTCAGCAGGCCTATCTAAGTTATACAAAGCCCCACCCACATTAGGGGACCATCAGATGCAGGCCTTCTTAGACGAGATCAACCTACCACGAATCCCAGAGGGTCAGAGTGCCAAAATAGACGGAAATATAACAGTAGAAGAAGTCCTGAAAGCAATCAAGACATTGAAATCCAATAAAAGGCCTGGGCCTGATGTGTTCACCGCTGCATTTTATTAAAAAATGGCCCCCATAGTAGCACCTCGACTGGCGAGGGTTTACAACTATATCAAAGGAGGCAACCCCATAGACCCAGAAATGCTTAGAGCCGTGATAACAATGATCCCAAAGCCTAGAAAGGACCACCAAAACTGGAAAAATTTTCGGCCTATATCACTCCTTAATATAGACTTGAAAATCCTCACGAAGATCTTAGCCAACAGAGTCAACAAATTTCTGGGGGATGTAATTCACAGGGATCAGGTGGGTTTTGTCCCTAGAAGACAGGCTGGAGATGGGGTGCACAGGATAATGCAATTGATACAGGGGGCAAAGAACCAAAAATTAGAGGCAATGCTCCTTTCTCTTGATGTGGAGAAAGCTTTCGATTCCCTCTCTTGGCAATACCTCCAGTCCTCCTTAAATAATGGGGGCTTTGGCCCAGGATTCCTCTCTTGGATCGCAGCTTTGTACTCCAACCCGTCGGCTTGTGTTAAGTACGCTGGCTTCTATTCCCCAAGTTTCAAGATCCAGAAGGGTACCAGACAAGGATGTCCTTTGTCCCCTGGATTATTCATCCTGGCCCTAGAACCACTTGCAATAAAACTAAGGCAAAATACCTCAATCAAAGGAATCCCCTTAGGAGGTAGGGAACATAAAGTTTCACTTTTCGCAGACATGCTGTTGATGTTGAGCTCCCCACATTCCTCAGCCCCTAATGCCATCGACCTGCTGACCACTTCTGGCCGCATCTCAGGCCTTAAACTAAACGCCTCAAAGTCCACTGCACTAGACAACTCACTCTCTGCTAGTACAAAGCAGACCTTATCCCAAAACTTTACATGGACTTGGACACAGAGACTGCAGTATCTGGGGATCAAATTAACAGCCAACTATACAGATTTGTATAGTGCCAACTACCCAGAAACATTTAGAAAATTGGACACTCTACTTCAGTCCTGGCAATTTATAAAAATACAATTCTGTGATTACTCACCTGTAGAATTGATATTATGAGTATACAGTACGTCCTGCTCCAAATCTAATACTTACAGTTGGGACATACTCCGCCAGATGGTGCTGGATTGCACAGACATCGAAAATAGGCTCCTTCTGGCCCCTCAAATACCCAGGGACCTCCCACAAATCCCCAGCATTGAAAAGCAGTTAAGGAGAAGCCGGGAGCATTAACCAATCCAAACTATCAACTATAACAATGATAAAAATCACCATACAGGGGATCCAAGAAAATGCAAACCAAGGGTGGGTTGGAGCAGGACGTACTGTATACTCATAATACCAATTCTACAGGTGAGTAATTACAGAATTGTATTATTCTTAGTACACAGTACATCCTGCTCCAAATCTAATACTTACAGTTGGGACATCCAAAAGCAGTGTCCATAAAGTAGGGTGGGATCCCCAAGAAGAATCAGCAGCAGGCAGTTTAAACCACTGCCGCCTGCAGAACCTTTCGGCCAAAAACAGCGTCAGCTGAGGCCCTAACATCAACCTTGTAAAACTTATGGTATGAACAGAAGACCAAGTAGCAGCCTTGCAAACTTGTTCAACAGAAGCCTGGTGCTGAAAAGCCCAAAAGGCACCAATAGCAAGAGTGGAATGAGCCGTAAGGCGGAAGGGAGGATTCTTCCCCTTAGCAGAGTAGGCATGAATCACAGCCTGACGAATCCACTTGCTTATAGTAGACTTGGCAGGAGCCAAACCCTTCCTAGGACCAGAAGGGACCACAAAAAGAGCATCAGCTTTCCTGAAAGGTGCAGTAGCCACCAGATAGTACTTCAGACACCTAACCACATCCAAAGAGTGCAAAACCCTCTCCTTAGCATTGCTAGGATTAGGGCACAAAGAGGGAAGAACAATATCCTGATTCAAATGAAAGGCAGACACTACCTTTGGCAGAGAATCAGGTTTGAAACGAAACACCACCTTGTCCTGGTGCCTCTCATAGTAGGGGGGCTGAATGGACAGCGCCGCCAACTCAGACACACGCCTGACAGAAGTGATAGCCACCAGAAACACAACCTTGAGCGTAAGAATGGCCAAGGCAGCATCCTGCACAGGTTCAAAAGGAGCACCCTGCAAGGCTGACAGAACCAAGTTCAAATCCCAAACAGGTACCATAGGTTTACGTGGGGGACGCACATGAGTGACCCCCTGGAAAAAAGTCCTGATCAGAGGGTGCTGAGCAAAGGACTTCTGGAAAATAATAGCCAGGGCAGAAACCTGACCCTTCAGAGTACCGAGTTGGAGCCCCATCTCCAACCCATGCTGCAGGAACTCCAGAATCCTGGGAATAGAGAAGACACGACAGGGAAGAGACTCACATTAGTCAATGTAGGCACGCCAAACCCTGTAATAAATGGAAGAGGAAGACTTCTTCCTAGCTTTAATCAAAGTATCCACAACTGAGGAAGACAGCCCCTTCTCCATCAAGATGGAGGTTTCAACAGCCAAGCCGTCCAAGCCAGAGTTTGTAAATTGGGATGGCGTAGTGAGCCCTGAGTGATCAGATCTGGCACCAAGGGCAGAGCTTACTGATCTACTGCCAGCTGTACCAAGTCTGCGAACCACACTCTTCTTGGCCACCTGGGGGCCACCAGAATTGCTGGCACCCCTTTCAGAGCAATCTTGCGCAGAACCCTGCCCAGCAGGGGAATTGGGGGGAAGACATACAGGAACTGAAAGTCCTTCCATGACCTTGCTAGCGCATCCAAGGTCGGGGCCAGAGGATCCCTGGACAGAGGGACAAAAGCTGGAAGCTTGTGATTGTGGCGGGACGCAAACAGATCCACATCTGGTTGGCCCCAATGGTGACACAGAGATTGAAACACCCTGCTGCATAGGGACCATTCTCACTGGCGAGAGGTCCCCCTGCTAAGAGAGTCCACCAGGTGATTTTCCACCCCCCCGGGATGTACACAGCTGATATGCAGGGGAAATTGGCCTCCACCCAGGTCAGGATCAGACACACTTCCTGGAGGGCCCTCTTGCTCCGGGTCCCTCCCTGATGATTGATGTAGGCAACTGCCGTCTGGTTGTCCGAGCGCCCCTGAATAGGCAGGCCCTGAAGATGAGTAGTCAAGTGAGCCAGAACTAACCTGATCGCTCACAGCTCCAAGACATTGATAGGTGTGTGGGCCTCCTGAAGGCCCCACCTCCCCTGGAACCGCAGGGACTTCCAGAAACCCCCCCAACCTGACAGACTGGCATCCGTAGTGGCCGTCTCCCAGGAAGGGGCAAGAGAGGATCTGCCCCCCAACAGGTTCCTTGAGTCCATCCACCACAAGAGGGACCTCCTGACCAGGGGGGAGAGCACACAGACCCTGTCCAGGGACGCTGGGTCCTTGTCCCATACCGACAATAGGTGAAGTTGCAGAGGCCTAAAGTGGAACTGAGCATAAGGGACCGTTTCGAAGCACGCCACCAGCTGCATCCCCTGCCTGATGAAGGGATGGGGACAAGCTAGGAGGGACTGAGCCTGTGCAATCAGACTGTCCACCTTCTGCTGAGGAAGGAAGATCCTTGCCTGAACTGTATCCAGATTCATT
Organism: Gastrophryne carolinensis; assembly: GCA_027917425.1. NCBI lineage: Eukaryota > Metazoa > Chordata > Amphibia > Anura > Microhylidae > Gastrophryne > Gastrophryne carolinensis. The sequence continues at coordinate 202,747,930 of CM051237.1, forward strand.
CCTAGGACCCCTCGGTCTCTCATGACCCCTCGGTCTCTCATCAGATGAGCCTGAACCAGAAAAGAACTCCCCTTCATCAGACGGGGTATAGCCACACAGATTCAAAAACTCCTCAGTTCCCATAGGGAAAACAGTAACGTTAGGCGTCAAGTGCCGATTCTTAGCAGGGGCCTTACGCACTAAAGACTTTGCAATAATCTGTTCAACAGTAGCCAGTCTAGAAGACACATCAGGCTGAGAATCTCCACTTGTATGCAACTCAGCAGGAGTGAGATTTAAGCTTGGGGGAGTAGGTGAAGTGAAACGAGGTGCAGCCACTGGCAGGCCAGATTGCAGGCCAGTCTTGTCCCAAAGGGGCCCCGGTAACATTATCCTGGGATGCCTCCATATGGTGATTATAGCGGCGCAATATGCCGATAGGGAATGACGCTATATAGCAACCCTGGATGCCCCAATAACCCGCTAGGGACGTGGGAGTATAATTTGTACAAGGCCTACAAGTAATATACTAAAAACAGGGCCGGGAGAAGCCAAGAAGGGTTCGTCCCGCCTGAAAGACATAAGCAGACAAGACCTTAAGTACATCGTAACAAAAGTGAAGCAGATAAGACCGCCCGCGAGGGCACTTACGGACCGCGGTAGGTAGGAGTCCGTCGCGCATAGGCCAACCAAGTCAGAAAAGATGGCGTCGGTATACCTTGAGGGGCGGGCCAGTAATAGCGATGACGCGGAACGCGCCAAAGACGGGCCCCGCCCCCCGAAGAGCTCGAAGCCAGAAGGCCAACAGCCATAGATGGCGCACCAGCAGCTGAGGTAATGCCGCCGCCAAGCGACAGATACGCCTTGCAGCCCAAGGCGTTGCTCAACCTTTATTGCTATCCAGAATTATTGGGATACCACCACCAATTAATGTTCTCAAAGCCACCTCTGCCACCTTTCTATATCAATCTCCATACAACCTCCCACACTTTCAGAGCATTATTTAACTCCCTTTATAGATCAGTTCTTTTTACAATCCCACTTTCCCCTCACAAGGTCAGAGGCAACATTAGATGATTCCAAGGGCCTGGTGCCATCAGCTGTACTGATGATTTAGTGAGAATGGCATGCATTTGAATTGTTAATCCGGCAAGACACCATAAAAAAACTGCTCTCCCATAGTACGTGTCACCAGCAAATGGAGTTACCGGGTTGATAGCCTCAGAACTAAGCAACTACTATAGATCTGCTAATTGCCAAATTGGATTTTGATCCGTAGCCAGATTTTGACCAACCTATATGCCATGCCCCTTCCCCACCAACCAAACCATATTCCCCCCCCCCCCAAAAAAAAGGACTATATTTTGAGGTACTTTCTCAAAAGCGGATAAATAGCGATATTGGAACCATTACAGGCATTCTACATCCATTATATTAAACCCATACAGGCAAAGAAAGAATAACCCCTGTTCCCATCCTCAAAGCTACAGGCCGTTTTGCAACAGGATGTTTAATAAAGTCACACCTTCCTACCACAGCTTTGTCAATAGAAGTCTTATCTCAGCAATTTCTCTTGGGCAATAGATATTTTATGACGCACGCTCAAAATGAACAACAAATAATTACTTTTGAGTATTATGGATCAAAATAGGTCACATTTACATAGAATGAACACAAATAGGATGACAAACGAGAGTTTGTTTTTTTTTAATATTTGCAGCCTCATTCAAATTTCTACATTTAACATGAGAAAACACACATCGTGTTCTTCACATTGCACTTGACATCTCTTTATTTAGATAATGGTCAACCACTCATCTTCTCCCAATAAGTGCAGTATTCTTAGTGGTTACTGTCACATGCTGGGAGTGTGTGGGAAAAGAGGGAGCATTCAGTGGTGGTGCAGAAGGAGGATTAAATTATTTTATGGTGTTATAAAGGGATATAAACGGATGGATGGGTACTTTCATTGGCAGATGAGGGGCTTTAACGTCATAGGCCAGCCTTGGCCCCATGGCACCCACTCCATGCTAGTCCCGATTTGGCTATTTAAAAACAAACAGGGCAAACATACCCAGAACCGGACCACTAGTCCACCTTTTGCTTTTAAATGCCAAATAGGAGGTCTAGTGCCTAGGGTAGGAATTGGTGACAGAGGGGGTTCTTTGCAGGCTGGACTGTAAACCGCTATGTAAAAAAAATTTAAAACACGTGAGATATATTATATGCTGAATATTTTCCAAAATAAAAACATAGGTCAGTAGAGAAGTTGTTTTGTTTTGTTTTTATAATATTACAGAATAGGATGTCATTTAACACTGCAAATGGAAAGTGACTAGCTCTAACTGAGGGCTATTTAAAGATCAAAAGTGCAAATATTCTTACCATGTGATAGGATATCTCAATTTATGTATTGGGAAATAGATTAGTCTGTGATCTGGTTTTAAAGGTTGAGGTATAATATTTAACCAGTAATGTCACAATATATGAACAACATATATAGAATTACTGATGGTAAAATCTTTATAGCTCTGTTCAGATTGAAATAATACAATTCTGTGAAATACTCACCTGTAGAATTGATATTTGTATACAGTACGTCCTGCTCCAAATAGATTACTTACACTTGGGTTATCCTCCGCCAGACATGCAAAACAGGCTCCTCCCGGCCCCTCAAATACCCGGGGACCTCCCACAAATCCCCAGCATTGAAAAGCAGTGAACAAGAAGCCGGGAGAATTAACCACCAAAAACTGGTAACTATAACAATGATAACAATCACCATACAGTGGATCCAGAATAATGCAAAATAAACAGGGTGGGGTGGAGCAGGACGTACTGTATACAAATAATATCAATTCTACAGGTCAGTATTTCACAGAATTGTATTATTCTTAGTATACAGTACGTCCTGCTCCAAATAGATTACTTACACTTGGGACATCCAATAACAGTGTCCATACAGTAGGGTGGGATCCCCAACAAAAAAGGCAACAGCAGACAGATTAAACCACTGTCACCTGCAAAACCTTGAGGCCAAGACAGCATGAGCTGAGCCCCTAACATCAACCTTGTAACTTTGAAAAGGCATGAACAGAAGACCAAGTAGCGGCCTAGCAAACTTGTTCAACAGAAGCCTGGTGCTGAAAAGCCCAAAAGGCACCCATAGCACAGGAAGAATGAGCAGTAAGGGATAGGCCTGATTCACAGCCTGACGAATCCATTTGCCAATAGTAGACTTGGCAAGAGCCAAAACCTTTCCTAGGACCAGAAGAGACCATCCTATCCAAGTAATGACCAGGCCCAACGCTGCTTAGCCCCCGAGAGCAAACGAGATCGGGCGCATTCAGGATGGAGTGGCCGTAGGCCCAAAGGAGCATCAGTTCTCCTAAAGACACAGTGACTACTAAGGAACACTACCAACACCTGTCCAAGGAATGCAGAACCCTTTCCTCAGCGTTGCTAGGAATAGGGCACAAGAAGGAAGAACAATATCTTGAATCAAGGAACCGAAGACACACCTTAGGCAGAAAGTCTGGCTTAAGGCGGAACACCACCTATTCTGGTGTACCTCAAAGAATGGGGGCTAGATAGCCAGAGCCGCCAGCTCAGACACATGTCTGACCGAAGTAACAGTCACCAGAAGGACAACCTTGAGAGTAAGAACAGCCAGACAGCATCCTGAAGAGGTCCAAAGGGAACATCCTGCAAGGCAGACAGAACAGAGTTCAAATCCCAACAGGGACCATAGAATTACGTGGGGGACGCACATGAGTAACCCCCTGAGAGAAAGTCTTTACCAAGGAAAGCTGATCAAAAGACTTCTAAAGGAAGGCGGACAGGGCAGAACCTGACCCTTCAGAGTACTGAGTTGGAGACCCGACTCCAACCATGCTGTAATAACTCTAGAACCCTGGGGACAGAGAACACCCAACAGGGAAGAGACCTAGACTCACACCAATCAATAAGGGTACGCCATACCCTATAATAGATGGAAGAAGAAGAAGCTTGCTCCTAGTATTCCCATGGTCTCAAACACAGAGACAGATAAGCCTGTCTCCACCAAGATGGATGTTTCAGCAGCCAGGCCATCAAGGCCAGAGTCTGTAGATTGGGGTGACGTAATGGCCCCTGAGTGAGCAGATCTGGCACACCTGGCAGAACGTACTGATCTACTGCCCTCTGTACCATGTCTGCGAACCACATTCTTCTTGGCCACCCGGGGGCCACCAAATCACTGCCCCCCCCTTCCAGAGCAATCTTGCGCCGGACCCTGCCTAGCAGGGGGGATGGAGAAAAGACATACAGAACAGAATGTCCTGCCATGACGTTACTAAGGCCTCCGTGACCACGGCCAGAGGATCCTGGGACAGGGAAACAAGGGTCGAGAGCTTGTGATCGTGACGGGACACAAACAGATCCACCATTGGTTGGTCCCCAAAGTGACACAGGGATTGGCACACCCTGTTGCAGAGGGACCCCCCCCCCCCCCGGAGTGAATATCGCTGATATGCAACATTGTCCTCCACCCAGATCAGGATCAGAGACACTTCCTGGAGGACCCTCCTGCTCCGGGTCCCTCCCTGATGATTAACGTAGGCCACTGCCGTCAGGCAAACCGAGAACCCCAAACAGACAGGTCCTGAAGAGGAGTAGTCAAGCGAGTTAGAACTAACCTGAACGCTCACTGTTTCAAACATTGATAGGTGTATGGGCCTCCTAAGGGCCCCACCTCCCCTGGAACCGCAGGGAGTTCCAGAAGAAACCCCCCCCCCCAACCTGATAGATTGGCATCCATGGTGACCGTCTCTCAGGAAGGGGCAAGAAGGGAACTGCCCCCAGACAGGTTCCTTGAGTTCATCCACTACAAGAGGGACCTCCTTACCATGGGGGAAGGCACGCAGACCCTGCTCCAGGGATGCTGGGTCCTTGTCCCGTACACACAATAGAAGAAGTTGCAGAAGGCCCCAAGGGGGACTAAGCATAAGGGGCCTCTTCGGAGCCCGCCACCAACGGGCCCACCAGCTGCACCCCCTGCCTGGTGGGGAGACGGGGACAGCTATGAGGGACAGAGCCCGTGCAACCAGATTGTCCACTTTATTGCTGAGGAAGGAAGATCCTTGCCTGAACTGTATCCAGATTCATTCCTAGGAATGGAGTTACCAATGAAGGGGACAATGAGGACTTGGGGTGTTTGATCACCCCTCCAAATGACTCCCAAATAGACACCGCCAGCCGAGTATCCAACTTAGCCTGACGTAGAGACTAGGCAGGCTTTGCATGGCCTGCACCAGCACCTGAACAGAGGCAGGGACGAGGAGTACCCGGGACTTGATAATCTTGGGGGAGGCCGCACAGCAAACTATCTAGTAGCCGGAGGAAACTACCTCCTGAACCCACCAGTCTGAGGCGTGATGCCTCCTGACATGAGCAAAGTGCCACAGCCGTCCCCTCACCCAGCCGGGCGAGGGCGCCCCATCATGCTTGATGGGACTTGGGGGAAGATTTGGGCTTAGACCCCCCCCCCCCCCGGAGGAGCCAGAACGTTGTCTGCTGCTCCTGGGACAGGAATCTGCGCGAGCCCCCGCGAAGGACACCCCTGGTTCCTGTTCAACACCATGGTAGGGGGTAGAAGGGGTGCCCTGGCCCCGAAGGGTAACTTACCCTTACCAAACAGGTCTAGATGGGCCCCAAACAGACGTTGCCCTTTAAAAGGCATCCCGGTAAGAGCCCTCTTTGCAGCATCGTCAGCACCCCACTGTCGCAACCAGACCAAGCGACGTATGGCCACCACAAGGGCAGAAGTTCTTGCACACATTCTAATGGTGTCATCCAATGCTAATAGGATAAATTTCACAAACACCTCACAACTGGAGAGTGCATTAAACACATCCCAAGGGAGATCATCACGGGGACGATCAAGCATTTTTCTGCTGAGGGTTCTAGCGGCCACGGCAGTAATGGCAGAGGCACAGGCCGGGCACAGCGCCGTCCCTGCACATGCAAAGGTGTGGGAGGCCAGCCTGTCAATGCGCCGGTCCTCAGCATCCCGAAGGATAGTATAAACGGGGACTGTAATAAAAGGGGGGTTAGGTAGCCCTATGATCGGGGCATCCATCTGGGGGGGGGGGGATGACCAACATTTAACCACCTCAGGGGGAAAGGGATACTTCCCATCCCAATCCCCTGGGACCCCGGGCAGTTTACTGGGGCACTCCCATTCCTTGAGCACAAGGGTATGGAAACGTGCCTGCTCCAGGAATTCCAACCTTGATGTTGTCGTATGTAAACGCTCCCCTCTTTGCCTGGGGGCCTCACCAGGGGAAGAGATAGACAGAACCTCAAAGATCTGGATTAACAATCTGTCAGTGTCATCCTGGACCCAGGGGTCAGGGCCAGAGACTTCATGACCCGTTGGACTCTCATCAGATGAGCCTGATTCAGAAAAGAGCTCTCCTTCAATAGAAGGGGTATAGCCACACAGATTCATAAACTCCTCAGATCCCATAGGGAAAACAGTAACATTAGGCGTCAAGGGCCGCTTCTTACCAGGGCCCTTACGCGCTAAGGCCCTCGCAATAATCATTTCAGCAGTAGGTAGTCTAGAAGACACAAAGGGCTGAGAATCCCCACTTGTATGCGACTCAGCAGGAGTGAGATTTAAGCTTGGGGGAGAATGGGAAGTGAAGCGAGGTGCAGCCGCTGGCATGACAGACCGCAAAGCCAGCGCTTGCTCGGCACAGGGTACACAGACCCATGCCATGTCAGCATCATCATGAGGTTGTCCACACGCTACACACAGCCGGGCTTGTCCCAAAGGAACCCCGGTCCCATAATCCTGAGAAGCCTCCATATGGTGATTATTAGGCACAGTATGCCAGTAGGGATTGACGCTATGAAGCAACCCTGGATGCCCCAATGACCCACTAGGGAAGTGGGAGTAATTATACTGGGCCTCAACTGGCAATTACACAGGGCCGGGAGAAGCCACTGGATTCACCCGTCTGAAAGACATAATGAGAATAAGGGGTGTCAGAACCATGCACAGTAAGCAAGAAGCATAAAAAATCGCCCGCGAGGGCACTTACAGAGCACGGAAGGGGGGGACCGTTACTTACTCGCGCGCCTACATCAGAATGGCGCCAAACGAATCTCGAAGGGCGGGCCAGAGCGGGCCGTGATGCGCGCCAAGCCAGGTCCCCGCCCCACCGAAGAGCGCGAAGCTCTAAGACAGCAACCAATGATGTCTTGAAGATCGAAGTGTATGGCACACTTAGAATAGATGACTTGCCAATGATGACGCCGCAGCGCCTGAGGCGACAACATCCAAGGAAGGAAAAAGCGCGCGCGCGGCGGCAGTTACACAAAAAAATACAAATCATTGCGGCGGCTGACACCCCATATACAAGTCCAAGGACATTACAAAGGCCTTATGCATGTAATCACAATACACTGGCACCATGGCACACACACACACACACCCCCCCTTTCTTTCCCCCCGAGCTACGGGGGGAACGAGGGAGGATGGCGGCCCTTTGTACAGGGCCCACCGCTACACGGGGCATGGGGCAATAATGCGGGAGGGGGATCCCATAAAGGCTCACCATCAGCCTATACCACCTACCCTTTGGTGAGGGACTGCGGTGGAGCAAGGCTCCCTAAGCACGCATGGTGCTGCCTACCTTCACCCGACCAGCGCAGTCCAGGCTGGGAGGCACATCATCACAAGGGACGGGTGGGAATAGTCCAACAGGGCCGCAGGCTTTAATAGCCCCACTCACCTGCGAGAGAGTGATACTTCATGTCTTCGCAGTCAGCACTGCAGAGAAATCTGGGGATTTGTGGGATGTCCCCGGGTATTTGAGGGGCCGGGAGGAGCCTGTTTTGCATGTCTCTGCAGTGCAGCGCCATCTGGCGGAGGATAACCCAAGTGTAAGTAATCTATTTGGAGCAGGACGTACTGTATACTAAGAACAGAAAATATTCACCTGTAGAATTGATATTATTTGTATACAGTACGTCCTGCTCCAGATATAATACTTACACTTGGGTTATCCTCTGCCAGATGGTGCTGCACTGCAGAGACATGCAAAAACAGGCTCCTCCCGGCCCTTCGAATACCCAGGGACCTCCCACAAATCCCCAGCATTGAAAAGCAGTGAACAAGAAGCCGGGAGAATTAAAACCACCCAGAACAACTGGTAATGATAACAAGATAACAATCACCATACAGGGGATCCAGAATAATGCAAAAACCAGGGTGGGGTGGAGCAGGACGTACTTTATACAAATAATATCAATTCTACAGGTGAGTATTTCACAGAATTGTATTATTAGTATACAGTACGTCCTGCTCCAGATATAATACTTACACTTGGGACATCCAATAGCAGTGTCCATAAATTGGGTGGGATCCCCAACAAAAAAAACGACAACAGCAGACAGTTTAAAACCACTGTCACCTGCATAACCATACGGCCAAGACAGCATGAGCTGAGGCCCTAACATCAACCTTGTAAAAACTCGCAAAAGGTATGAGCAGAAGGCCAATGGTAGTGGCCTAGCCAACCAGTTCAACAGAAGCCTGTTGCTGAAAAGCCCAAGGGGCAACAAGCACGAGTAGAAAAATAATCGAGGCGACAAGGAAGATTCTTCCCCTTGCTGGAATAGGCCTGACGAATCCAATAGTTACAGTAGACTTGGCAGAAGCCCAAAGGACCGAACCAAGGACTAGGAGGAACATCAATTAAGGTAATGACCAGGCCGCCCAACTCCCGAGAGCAGAAGGGATCGAGCACCTTCAGGATGTAATGACCACAGCCCCCAAGGCACAACAGTTCCCCTAAGGACACAGAGACTACCAAGGAAAACTTCCAACGCCTGATTAAGGAAGGCAGAACCCTTTCCTCAGCATTGCTAGGAAAAGGGATAGCAATATCTCGAATCAATGAACAAGAGACACCTCCAGATGCAGATAGTCCCTGCTTCAGGCGGAACTCAACCTTATCCTAGTGTATCTCAAGGAATGGGGGCTAGGTAAACAGAGCCGCCCGCTAACACGCGCCTGACCAAGGTAATAGTCACCAGAAGGACAACCTTGAGGGTAAGAACAGCCAGACAGCATCCTGAATAGGACCAAGGAACAAACCTTGCAAGCAGACAGAATGAAGTCAATTTTAATCCCAACGGGGACCATAGGATTACATGGGGGACGCACATGAGTACCCCCTGAAGGAAGTCTATCCAAGGAAGACTGAACCAGAGACTACTAAGGCAAGGTGGACAGGGCAGAACCTGACCCATCAGAGTACTGAGTTGGCGAACCAACTCCAAATCATGCTGCAAACAACACTAGAACCCTGGGAACCGAGAACGCCCAACAGGGAAGAGACCTAGACTCACCACCAATCAATATGGGTATGTCATACCCTACAACAGATGGAAGAAGAAGAGGAAGAACTTGCTCCTAGACTTCCCATAGTCTCAAAACACTGAGACAGATGAGCCTGTCTCCATCAAGATGGTTGTTTTAGCAGTCAGGCCAACTAGGCCAGAGTCTGTAGATTGGAGTGACGCAAAGGGAGCCCAGAGTGAGCATAGCTAGCACTCCTGGCAAAAGGTACAGAACTACTGTCCTTGGTACCATAACCACCCTCTACTAGGGCACATGGGGCCACCAGAATCACTGGTCCCCTTACCAGAGCAATCTTGCGCAGAACCCTGCCTAGCAGGGGGAATAGGGAAAAGACATACAGAGCCGAACGTCCAGTCATGGCGTTACTAAGGCATCCGGACCACTGCCAGAGGATCCTGGAACAGGGAAACAAAGGCCGAGTGCCTGTGATAGTGACGGAACACAACAGATCCACAGCTGATTGGACCCCATAGTGACACAGGGACTAGCACATCCTGTCGCAGAGGGGCTGCACCGGGGCGAATATCAATGATATGCAGGGAACATTGTCTCCACCCAGATTAGGAATCTAGACGCTTCCTGAAGGTTCCACCAGCTCCAGGCCCCTTCCAATGGTTAATGTAGGACACGGTCGTCAGACAGACCGAGCGCCCCCAAAACTGTCAGGCCCAGAAGGGAAGTAGTCAAGCGAGGCAGAGCCATTGAAAAACGCTCACTCTTTCAAAAACAATAGGCGTAAGGACCGTCTAAGGGCCCCACCACCCCCAGAATCGCAGGGAGTTTCAGAAGAAACCCTCCCCCATCAACCTGATAGTTTGGCATCCATGGTGACCGTTTCCAGGAATGGGTAAGAAGGAACTGCCCCCAGACAGGTTCCCTGAGTTCATCCACTCCAAGGGAAACTTCTTACCAGGTGGGAAGGCCCACAGACCCTACTCCAGGGATGCCGGATCCCTGTCCTGTATTAACAATAGAAGTCGCAGAAGGCCCCAAGGGGAACTGAACATAAGGGACCTCTTCCGAGCAAGACACCAAGGGGCCCACCAGCTGCATCTCTGCCTGGTGAAGGGACCGGGACAGTAATGAGGGACTGAGCCCATGTGACCAGATTGTCCACTTCATTGCGGAGAAGGGAAGATTCTCGTTAGAACCTGATCGAGATTCATTCCTAGCAATGGGATTACCATTAAGGGGACAATGAGGACTTGGGGTGAAGGTCCCCCATCCAAATGACTCCCAATGGACGCCATCAGCCGGGCATCCATCCTAGCCTGACGCAGACTGGGAAGTGAGAAAGGCGTCCAGGTATTCATCGCACGGACGCCCCTTGGTCTCATCAGAGACATCACCATCGTCCGCACCTGAGTGATCACTCTGGGAGTTGAAGAGAGGCCAGATAACAAGGCCACAATTAGCAGTGTTGGACTACCAACACGAACCTGAAGAGCCTCGGGGACCTGAAGTCACAGGGATGTAAACAAACATTTTAGAGTTCTCCAGATGGCAAGAAGCCCACTGGGCGCAAGGTGCTGATGGCCCAACTTAGAGTTTCCAGCAGAAACTGCCTTTAATTAGAGAGTTGCTGTGAATCCAGAATGGGCCAGCCCGACCCATCCTTTTTAGGGGACTGTGGAAGGTTGGTATAGCGGCCCCTGCCTCTGCCTGTTACGGGCAATCTGCAAGAGACCCTCAGACCTCGTAGGCCTAGCATGGCCTGTGCCAGCAACTGAAGAGCGGCAGGGACCAGGAGTACCTGGGACCTCATAAAACTGGGGAAGGCCGTGCAGCAAACTCTATCCTGTATCTGGTGGACACAACCTCCTGAATCCACCAGAATGAGGCGAGATGCCTCCTGATAACAGCAAGGTGCTGCAGCCATCCCCTCACCCAGACGGGCGAGGGCGCCCCATCATGCTTGAGGGGGTTTGGGCGTTGTCTGCTGCTCGTAGAGCAGGAGTCAGCACGAAAAAACCCGGAAGGACACCCCTGGTTCCTGTTCAACACTAAGGTAGGGGGAGGAGGGGTGCCTCTGCCCCGAGGGGGCCGAGACGGCCGTATGCGTAGGGGTGATTTGCCCTTTTTACCGAACAGGTCCAGACGGGCCCCAAATAGGCGTCGCCCTCTAAAGGGAAGCCCAGTAAGAGTCTTTTTTGTAGCATCGTCAGCACCCCACTGTCACAGCCAGACCAAGCGACGTATAGCTACCGCAAGGGCAGAAGTTCTTGCACACATCGTGATATCGTCATCCAGCGCTAATAGAATACATTTTACAAATACATCACAATTGGAGAGTGCATTAAACACCTCCCAGGGGAGATCCTCGGGGCGATGATCAAGCAACTTTCTGATGAGGGCTCTAGCGGCCACTGCAGTAATAGCCGCGGCACAGACCGGGCGCAGCGCAGTCCCTGCACAAGAAAAGGCTTGGGAGGCCAGCAGCTCAATGCGCCGGTCCTCAGCATCCCGAAGGGTACTATAAGCAGGAGTTGTAATAAAGGGGGGATTAGGGACCCCTATGATCGGCGCATCCACCACGGGGGGAGATGACCAGCAATTAACCACCTCAGGGGGAAAAGGGTATTTCCTATCCCAGTCCCCTGGAACCCCTGGAAGTTTACTGGGGCATTCCCATTCCTTGAGCACAAGGGCATGGAAATGAGCCTGCTCTAGAAATTCCAAACGTGCCGTCGCAGCATGGAAACGCTCCCCTCTAGGCTTGGGTAACCTGACCGGGGAGGGAGATAGACAGTGCCTTAAAGACCTTAATCAACAAGTCGTCAGTGTCACACTGGCCCCAGTATTCAGGGCCAGAATCGTCATGACTCCTCGTGCTCTCATCAGATGAGCCTGAGTCAGAGAACAACTCCCCTTCATCAGAAAGGGTATAGTCACACGGAGTAGTAAACTCCACGGTTCTCATAGAAGATACAGAAACATGAAGCGACAGGTGCCGCTTCTTACCAGGGCCCATTCGCTCTGATAACCTAGCAATAATCTGTTCAGCCGTAGGCAGTCTGGAAGGCCCAGTAGGCTGCAATTCCCCACTTGTAGGCGACTCTGCAGGAGAGAGATTTAAGCCTGGGGAGCCTGGCGAATTGAAGCTAGGTGTAGCCACTGGCCGACCTGATTGCAGGGCCAGTGCTTGCTCGGCACAGGGTACACAGACCCGTGCCCTGTCAGTATCCGCATGGGGTTGTCCACACGCTATACACAACCGGTCACATAATTCTTAGATGACTCCATATGGTGATTATTCAAGGCACAATATGCCAGTAGGGATTTACACTATAAGTAACCCTGGATGCCCCAAAGACCCGGTTAGGGAAGTGGGAGAGTATTACAAGGCCTGCTATAATTTAACACCGGGACGGGAGAAGCCAATGGTGTTCACCAGTCTGAAAGACATAATGCGAATAAAGGGTGTCTGAACCAAGCGCAGTAATCAAGGATCATGAAAATCGCCCGTGAGGGCACTTACAGACCAAGGGAGGAGGAGGACCGCTACCACGCATGCGTGCGACCAGCATCAAAATGGCGCCAACGAACCTCGAAGGGCGGGCCAGAGCGGCTGTGAAGCAGAGCGCGCCAAACCAGGTCCCCGCCCCCCGAAGAGCGCAAGGCTCTGAGATAGTTTCAACGTTGTCATTAGGAGCGAAGTGTATGACACACTTAGAAAAAATGATTTGACAATGAAGACGCCGCAGCGTCTGAGGCGACGCCGCCGCCCGGCGCAGCACATCCAGTAAGGAAAGAGGTGCGCGTGGCGGCGACAGGTACATAATAAAAATGCAAACAGCGCGGCTCTGACACCAGGAATACCAGTCAAAGACAGTACTAAGGCCATAAGCGTGTAAACATACACTGAGACCACCACACACACACCCCCTTTCTTTCCCCCGGGCTACGGGGGTAACGAGGGAGGATGTCGACCCTTTGTACAGGGCCCACCGCTACACGGGGCATGGGGCAATAGTGTGGGAGGGGCATCCCCTAGAGGCTCACCATCAGCCTAAACCGCCTACCCCTTGGTGGGGGACTGCGGTGGAGCATGGCTCCGTTAAGCACGCGTGGTGCTGCCTACCTTCACCCGACCAGCGCAGCCCAGGCTGGGAGGCACATCACAGGGAGGACGGGCAGGCTTTACTAGCTCTGCTCACCTGCGAGAGAGTGATACATCATGTCTTCGCAGTCAGCACTGCAGAGAAATCTGGGGATTTGTGGGAGGTCCCTGGGTATTTGAAGGGCCAGGAGGAGCCTGTTTTTGCATGTCTCTGCCATCTGGCGGAGGATAACCCAAGTGTAAGTATTATATCTGGAGCAGGACGTACTGTATACTAAGAATATAGCAAATAGCATAAACACACTGTTGCTTTTCTATACACTATCTGCTCTCTGTATTCATCAACAATTTTATTTATACACAAGCCCAGGGTACATGAACATATTAAATGAAGTTATTTCAAGCAAATCTAAAATCTCCCCAGCAGGGAGTACCAGTACCCACGGTTCTAAACACCCCACCCCATGCCATGATGAAATGCTTCATTACGATAACAAATTCAATACCTAGAACATTACTCTATGTAATTCAGTGGCAAAATGCTGGGAGCGCATGTAAAACTCACAGTAAGGAACAGGACTATATAATATGGATCTCTTGAACAAAATCTGGTAATGTAAAGAAAATATATATATCTGCTACATCTGTAAAATCCACACTCAGTACAATGTAGACCATACACAGTACCTACAGATGTTTTCAGTAATGAAAAAATCCAGAACACCACCCATTTTTAACAAAAAAATGGGCCAATCACAGGGTTTGATATCATCAGGGGAAAAGTTGAAAGGTAAGATTATTTGATTTAGTGGGTTTTACAGAGCACGGTGAGAACATTTGAAGAACTTCTAGGTCTTCATGGTGGTGTTTGGTTAGTGGTGCTGCTTGCTTAATGGTGTTTCAGCCTTTGGGGCCATTCAGAAAAGGTGTCTGTATAACTGACAGACCATATGACATTGACTTAGATTGCACACAGGTAGACTTTACTTTGCCAAGCATGTGACTTCTAAAGGTAATTGGCTGCACCAGTACTTTTTAGGGGCTTCAAAGCAAAGGGGGTGATTACATATGCACATGCCAATTTTCAAAGTTTCATTTTCAAACTTATTTTTTGTATATATTTTACTCATTTCACTTCAACTTTTGTGCATATGCATCACACACCATTCAAATAAAAAAACATTTCAAGCAGATCCACCTCTGGATCTGATCACCAGTTAGAGGAACAGGAATCGCAGCAGATGAGGAAAGAAACCTTGCCAGGTGATATTAAATCTGATATGGGTTCTAGCAAAGAAAAATAGCCCGTTAATGTTGGTGTGTTTACCTCGGTTTTAAAGGTATGTCATGATAATTTGTGGTTGTGTTGCCCCAGATTTCTTTAACCCTTTAAGTGCCAGCCTACCTGGAGTTTTTGTCACCCTTTGTTGCCAGACAATTTTGCACTATTTTGCGCTCCCCATGTTCAAATGTGATTTTTTAAGGGATTTCCCAGGAAAATTATACATTGTTTTTGTGATTTTTAAGGTATATTCTCAATATTTTTGGGTGAAATATGTGCAAAAAAAAAACTTTTTTACAATTTGTAGTTTTTTTTTTTTTTAATAAAAATGTAAGTTTGTCAATAAAATCTTATTGCGTGTGAAACCCCAATTTCTCCTGGTCACAGCAGTACCACATATGTATAGGTAGACACCCTTTCCTGCCCAGGAGACTCCCCCAAACTGAAATAGCGCTTTAGGGGATTTTCAGATAAAATACAACTATGCTATACAATATGTGCACCTTGCAGTTTTTCCAGAAAAACAACCCTTTACATTTGAAATACCCCCAACAAACTATATATTCTCTGGAAGTACACACCTCAAGATTTCTAAGTGTACCAGGCTTGTTGATGTGACCATAGTTTTCTGGAAGTAATCCCTCAATGTATTCTTTGGTTGCAAAGAGTTTCCCTAAAAAAAGGATAAAAAAGCAGAATCAAAGCCACATTTTCCTAAAAAAAACTATATACAAACAAGAAAAAACAAGTTTAATCTGAAAAAGCAACATGTCCCGAACAGAACGATACCCAACATGCATAGCTACTGTCAAGGGAAGAGTTGCCAAACGCCCCAAAGTAAAGCATAAGCGTAATGGTAATTTTACTTGAAAATTTCAGCTCTGCAGACAAAGTGTGCACCTTGCGATTTTTCAACCAAAACAAGCCTTTACATTTGGAATACCCCCATAAACCATATATTCCCTGAAAGTACACGTGTTAAGCTTTCTAAGCAGACCCAACTTGTTGTAGTGGGCTACTCATTCTGGAATTAATCCCTCAAAGAATTCTTTGGTTGCGCAGGGTTTCCCTAAAAAATAGATAAAAAAGCTGAATAAAAAACACCTTTTTCCTAAAATATAAATATGCAAACAAGAAAAAACAAGCTAAGTCTGAAAGCGCAAGGTCCCCCGAACAGAACAATACCCAACATGCAGAGGTACTATTAACCCTTTTAATTGCCAGCCTACTTGAGATTTTGTCACCCTCTGTTGACAGGTCATTTTTCCCCATTTTGCGCCATGTTTTGCGCCATTTTTGCTGGAATTGGAATGTCTTGTTTGTAAATTTTATTTTGTTTTTTACAATATTATTAAGTAAAAAAAAATAAACAAATAAAAATTTTTTTTAGAAAATTGACTCCTTTATTTTAAATAAAAAATTTATTTTATTAAGGAAAACCATATTGCATGTGAAAGCCCCATTTCTACCAATTAGAACGGTACCACATATTTATCGGTAGCCCCCCGTTCCTGCCAAGGAGACACCCCAAATTGAAACAAGTACTTTATAACATTTACAAATAAAATACAACTACCATCCACACTACAAAGGGTTAACCCCATTTTTTGGGGGGATATTATTTATTTCTTTTTTTTTAATACTTACCTCCCATCCATCCTGGAGCACTGTGTCCCTCGGCGATCACTGGCTTCTGCTCACCTGCTAGAAGCCTTTTTTAGCTGCTGGATGACAGAACACAAAGGGTTAATCAAAAAAAAAATGACATAGGGGTCCCCCCCTCCCGGGGGGGGGGGGCATTTTTTGGGGGGATTTTTAAGGGTTAAAAACCCTTATAAAATAGAAAAAAAATTGACGGGGGATCCCCCTTACCCAAAGAAACCAGCCCGGGACCAGCTATGCAGGGCTTGTAGAAACAGGGCACAGGGGCCAGCTTTTGTGGCCCCTGACCCTGCAGACTACAAGCCCGCAGAGCCCGCGGGCCCGGGCTCTTCTGCCCCCCCCTGGCCTTTGGGGAGGCAGGTAATGGGGGTGCCGGGGGTTAATGGCAAGTCACCCCAGCCTTGTGAACTGGTATAGGGATCATGGACCCCTTACCAGTTCACAAGGGGTTAAAAGTAAAAAATAATGACACGGACACAGATGTTAAAAAAAACCTCCGTTACTTACCGGTAACGTCCTTTTTAGGAATCCTTCAGCTTGACCACGTGGAGAGATATCATGCTCCACCCCCTGGGAGGAAACACAAAACAGGAACAGAGTTTAAAAGCCCCACCCCTTCCTCCCCACCTCAATTATAGAACAGTAACCGTACTCCAACCCTTGACTACTGGGTGGGTTATCAGCGGTCAAGCTGAAGGATTCCTAAAAAGGACGTTACCGGTAAGTAACGGAGGTTTTTCCAAGTCATCCTTCAGCTTGACCACGTGGAGAGGAATAGGCAAGTAATTATACCTTAGGGATGAGATGCTGCAAGGAGTACACTTCTTCCAAAGGACTGATGTTTTGCAGACAGTAGGTCAAGTCTATAGTGTTTAAGGAAGGTGTGGGGCGAAGACCACATGGCAGCTTTACATATTTCATCAATAGAAGCCCCAGTTCTTTCTGCCCAGGATGCGGCCATAGCCCTTGTTGAGTGAGCTAACACTTCAGGAGGCGTCACTCCCTTAATTTCGTATGTTTTTGCGATAGTCTGTTTTATCCATCTCGCAATAGAAGCCTTAGAGGCTGCTGAACCCTTATTTTTCTCACTAAAAGTTACTAGCATTTGTTCTGCTAGGCGCCAGTCTTTTGATCTTTCCAGATAAATGATCAGTGCTCTTTTGACATCAAGCAACGAAAGATCTTCCTCCTTTCCAGCTGCATTAGGCAGTGTCGGGAGAACTATCTCTTGCGATCTGTTGTTTGAAGTTGCTACTTTAGGTAAAAACATTGGATTGGGCCTAAGAATTACTTTGTCTGGTAGTATCGCACAATAGGGTTCTATTATAGACAATGCTTGAAGCTCACTCGCCCTTCTTGCAGATGTTATCGCTATCAAGAAACAAAATTTCATAGATAACCATTTCTCTGAAATTCTTCTAGGGGTTCAAACGGAGGTTCCAACAAGCCTTTGAGAACTATTGACAAGTCCCAGGTAGGAAAGCCTTTAAATGTAGCCGGCCTTCTACGTACAATAGATTTGAAAAAACGGGTAACAAGTTCATTTTGTCTAAGTTTACATTCCAGGAAAACTGATATCGCAGAGGCTTGACTCTTCAGGGTACTTACTGCCAGTCCCTTTTCAAATCCTTCTTGCAAAAATTCTAGCACTGAAGCTATATCCTTTTCCTTCAGATTGTTAACTTCACAAAAAGAAGAACATTTTTTCCATACCTTTCCGTAAATCTTTCTTGTAGTCAACTTACGGCTCTTAAGTAAAAAGAGCTTGAACTAACATGCCCCCTCTCTGGCTGGCTTTCCTCATCTAGTGAATCCTGAGAGGAACTTCACTTTGTATAGGGGGTAAGGGAACAGTTTCATTATTTAGCCCCACTAATGAAACTCCCCTATCTTGGCTCTCTGTACTGATATTAGGAATGGGTGCAGTAGCAAGTGACCATTGATCATGGGTTACAAATCCCCTTTGAGCATTTTCCATTGAAGCTAATTGTTGCTTCAAGGAAAAAACTTCCCTGAGGATAGCAGCCGAATCATTTTCTCTTTTGGCTTTATCACACCCCATACACAGAGCCAACTGCCAAGAATCCGGACGTGTGGTACTACAGACTTCACATCTTTTAGTTTTCTTGGTAGGTTTAACATGCTTTTTATCTTGAGATTTAGACTCTCTCTAAAATATAGGATAAAACAGCATATTTTAGCCGGACCCCTTCTACTGGAAGCATATATATATATATATATATATATATATATATATATATATATATACACATGTATACTCAGATATGTGAAATACAGTCATATACCAATATTTATACAATGCATTAGGAAAAAACTTGTATGCATATATAGCACTTAAAGGAGCAGTATCGCGAATTTTTCTTGGTGACTTATATTTAAATGGTACTTGGAATGTAGGTAGGTGTTGGAGTAAGAATTACAAATGTAGAAAAAATTGATGTGTGTGTTGAACAGCTGGAGGCTAATAGCTCATGTTTATGTCTTGTGCAGCCGACACTCTTCGCCTGTTCCATGCTGAGGAGAGGGAGATACAAATGTATCAGTTCCACGCTGAGGAGAATGTATCAAAGTCTCAGCTGTTCAGTGCTGGCAGCCGTCCAGCATCAGATAATATTGCAACATTGCCTGGCCAGAACTTATATATCTAAAACAGAGAGAAAAGCTCTAGAAGTCATTTAGCTGATTTTGACAGTTTTCCCTTCATGTTGGCTCTGCTGCAGAATCTTTTTACCAGTTTTTTTTATCAGTTTACCATTTTCTCTTTCATATTCTTATTTTTCTTTTTTCCATATGATCTTTCTTTCAGCTTTGTGTGTTTTGAGCAAAGCCCAACCCAGGATTTTCACTATCTGGAGTTTTGTTTTGTGCCCCTAGGGGCATCCCGACTTGGGATGCCCTGATATGTGAAATCCCCAAGTTCGCCTGTGAAAACGCACCTTTCCCTGTCCCACAGCGCATGCGCGGGCTCTCATCCAATCAGCTCTGTTTGCACGCAGATGGGGAGCCTGAGCAGTAACCTTCCTGGCCGCCCGGCCTGTCTAAATGACTATCTGCGTGAGCGCCAGAAAAATGGGGGGATCTGTGGTTATCCAGGGGTCGTTTCACACAGTGGACATCCTGATTTAGAATGGGGTTTTGTTCCACTTTAATACCTTAGGATTTTTCTGCACAGTTATTCAAAGAAGAATTTCAGTCAGTTTAGTTTATTTTGTATAGATTTTACACATTTGAGTCACCTGGTCTCATAACAAAAGCAGCACCTCACACACACACAGCCGTTACAGTGTCAGCCTCTGAGGTAAAGTGTTGCTAGGAGACCAGTGGGCTAAATGAAGCAGCTCACTAAATACAAGCCAGCAGATCCCCCTATTGAGCAAATGGACTGAGCCATTTTAATTATACAATTTAAAAGAGAGGCATATATTTTTATCTTTTTCTATCGCCAGATTATTCATACACATGTTATAAGCTATTGTGTGGCTATTTAATTATTTATCTTTTTTAATGCAAATATCGCGATACTGCTCCTTTAAGCAAAATAATCCCTAAAATATATTTATATATATATATATATATATATATATATATATATATACACAGAAGGCAAAAACGCATACTATCCCTGCATTATACAAATACATTATATCACTGTAAAATAAGTGGTAGATATCTCCTACCGCGTGCTGGCTTCCGTCAGGTGTCTCCGACATGACTGCCTCACCACAGTGTCTGCTTCAGCGTTGGTGGGGTCCGTGGGAGCTCGGCTGAATGCTGCTGCTGCTGCCGCTGTCCCTGCAATTAAAGCTGATCCGACGCTAGCCGCGCCGGTTCGGTTTAAACACGTGCCGACAACCGGAAGACGACGCAAATGACGTCACCGCCACACCTCCGTATTTGAAAAAATGGAGGGAAATAGTTCGCAAATAGCGAACTATTTCCTCAAAACCGCAACCTTTCTCAGGGATTACTACCAGAGCGGCACATCACCCAGCGCGCCTGCTTCCAAAACGGAACAGGATTTAAAACAGGGAATTTTGCACTATCTGTGTTATTCCCATAGACTATGAGGGATATAGCCCCAGGTGCATCCAGTCTCCAACAGGGTCTCCTGTGGGTTATACCTGGTGCAGCTGGCTAACTCCAAAGGGTATAAAAAGGGTATAAAAACAATAAATGAAAACAATAAAATGGCCGTTGTACTAAAAACATCAGCACACACTCTGTCCCAAGGTTTCCCAGGGAGGAAACACAAAGAACTGAAGTGGGGAGGAAGGGGTGTGGCTTTTAAACTCTGTTCCTGTTTTGTGTTTCCTCCCAGAGGGTGGAGCATGATATCTCTCCAGTGGTCAAGCTGAAGGATGACTTGCAAAAGACATTTATTTATTATTTTTTTTTACTGTACTCCCCTCCGATCCTGGGTCCCACGTCGCTGTCCAGCGCCGCTCTCTCAGCTCCAGCATCTGTCAGATGCTGACAGTGATCGGCGCAGGGCGGATGAGAGGAGAGGAGGCTCCGATCGGAGCCTCCTCACCTGACACCCGCCCTGCTCCGATTGCCGGTGCTCGGTCAGGGTATAGGAGGAGCGGGATGACGTCATCCCGCTCCTCCCACAAAAGGCGGGGACACCGCCATTAGAAGCAGTGAGGACCTGGAAGAGGGTCCTTACCCGAAGCCTGCGGAGCCCGGTGGGGGGGATCGGACCCCCCGCTGGTGAAAAGAAGACCGCGCGGAGGGATCAGGCGAGGAGGTGAGTGACTGTCTTTTTTTTTTTTTTTAACAGATACTGACAGCGAAGATGGAGGATCACGGGGGGGGGGGGGGGCGAACGGATACCCCCCCCCAAGGAAGAGGGGACACCCAGCTTCACAGGGATACCAGAGGGTAGGTGTTTTTTTTTTCTGTTTATTAACCGCTAGGGGGAAATGCCAGGCACGTAGTTTCTACGTGCTTGCCACTTAACGGTAGGAGAAGCAACCACATAGAAACTATGTGCTTGGCATTTAAAAGGTTAAAGCAGAGCTAAAGAAAAAAAATGAAAAATATTCTGCCCCTACTTTAATTCTGCCTCTGCCTGCACTACATAAACTATTAGGCGTTTGGCAAACATATCTTTTACAAGGAAAACATAATTTTTATAAAATATTATTCAATCACATTGTATATGACCAATGGGGATAATCTTTGTGTCAAATATGCTAGTCCCCAAAATAAATGTACCTTTAAAAAGAAAAACATTGCCCAGACAGGAAAAATAAATGTTGCATAGAAAAATGACTAAGCTTATTTTTTGGTCTTCCTAAGAAATAGAGGATCATGTGGCCTGACAGTCATATCCACTTTGTGCAAGGAATGTACTGCCCACAGGCACCAGAGCAAGCTTAAAGCATGATATCTCATGTGGAAAGAAGCAACACATTATTTAAATATCGGCCTAGCTAAACCGAACCAGATAGAGAAGAATAAACCAAACAAATATATTGTTACTTTTGAAAATAAGCAAGATTGGTATAGTTTTAAAAATCCTTTGCTACAACTGAGGTCAAGTCACCTTCCAGGCCAGTCTGTGTACACATCCTACACAGTCCACATAACAGGTTGGCTTGACAGTAGACATTGCATATACAAAGTACAAAAAGCCATCTCATCACTATAGTTCTCAGGCAAACTGAAGCTAAACTTAATCTAAATTTCATGTAGCTGAAATTCATTGGCATGATTGGGGGCGGAGGGGGGGGGGGTGTCACTGGCATATGCATAACGCCTCATTTTAAGTCACCAGTAAGGTCCAATTAAAGGCATTAACTGCTATCCTACCTAGAGGTTTTGTTCACCCTCTGTTGCCAGATAATTTTTCACTATTTTGGGCTACACATGATGTTTAAAGGGATAAAGCAGGCAAATGATCGGCCTGCACCCAGCTTCCGTTGCTCACTCTGGCTTTGGCTCTCACCCCTGTCGCAGGAAGGGACTTTTTATAACAATGGAGTGAGATTGCCTGTGTGGGTTCGGCCTTGCGCCCGGTTTGTGCTTCCGCTATTACGGCCGTGGCGATTAGCACCTTGCTCAGGGGCCTTTTGGATGGCTCCCATGAGGATCCTTCTGGTGCTGAATTTAGAGCCTTGTCACAATGTGAGATGTTCATCACCTATGTTCTTTCTGCCCTGTACATACAGATTGTCCACATTAAAAATCATCCTACCTGCATCTACTGCATGCTATGAGCCTTTAAACATCCAAGATGGAAGCCGCCATCTTATCAGGCAGCCTGCAAACAGGAAGTGCTTCCTGACTGTGCTGCTCTGCATTCTGGGACTGCTGACCTTTACCTGACCCCAGCTCTGCTCTGTCTGAGCAAAGCACAGCTATAACCCGCCTTCCTGTACCTTATCCCACTCTCCTCTCCTCAGTAAGTGTGATGCTTCTGAGTCAAGATGGCGGCGCCTGTATCCTAAATTCCTGAACAGAGTTGCAGCCCAGTGGGGGAAATAATAATAAGTTAGTGACTAAAAACGTAAAAATACAACTCTGTGAAGTACTCACCTGTAGAGTTGGTATTATATGCAGACAGCACGTCCTGCTCCAGATATAGTCTCATACCTCCGCCTTCAGCGCCGTGCACTGCAGAATCATGAAGAAAACAAGCTCCTCCCGGCCCTACATATACCGAGGGACCTCCCACAAATCCCCAGCATTAACAAGCAGTGAGAGAAGAAGCCAGGAGGAAAACAACCACCCAGAGACTGGCAATAATATCCAAGATAATAATCACCACACAGGGGATCCAGAACAAGGTGAATCAGGGTGGGGTGGAGCAGGACGTGCTGTCTGCATATAATACCAACTCTACAGGTGAGTACTTCACAGAGTTGTATTATTCTAAGCAGACAGCACGTCCTGCTCCAGACATAGTCCTTACATGTGGGACATCCAATAGCAGTGTCCATAAGTAGGATGGGATCCCCATGAAAAAAGGCACAGCCAACCAGAACAGCGCTACCGCCTGTAACCTTGCTACCAGGAGCAACTAGAGCATGCTCTAACTTAACTTATGAGGCCTAACAAGGCTAATGAAACACGAGCAGAGAACTAGTCAGCCTGCTCAACCACCAAGTGCATAAGGCCCAAACCGAGCACCGGTAGAAGAAATCCAAACCAAGAGAGGAGGATAAATCTCCCTTAACAAACTGACCAGAATAACGGCCTAACCATGCTACTAACGATAACAGGGTAGCCATGGCAACCATAGAACCTTTCCCATCAGGGAATACGAACCCTGGTCTCAGAGAGACCAACGTAAAACTACACACGAGCTAACGAGGCTCCTCAAGAGCCAAAATGACAATCAATAGCTCAGAAGGACAATAAGCCAAGCAAGACCAGTCCAACCGGCTTCCCATATTCATGGGAGTAACCAGATCCAGCTGCAGGAAGGATGGGGACGTCTATAAGCCCGACGGGCATAGCCCCAACCCTGGACAGGAAGCAGTCTAGAGGTTCCCCAACGCCTATTGAGGGATACAGATCCCCTTTAAGCTCAGAGTAAGCAGAACACCAGTCCAAGGACCCTAGGTTCTGGAATAGAGAAGAATAACAACCCTCCGCCTGGACTCAAGCTTGGTGCAAGGCGGACACATCCTCACCAAGACGGTGTACAGATATAAAAAGCTGTAAAATGTAAAAAAAAAAAAAAAAAAAAAAAAGGACTAGGCTAAGAGAGCCATCTCCTATGACACGCCTCAAACTGAGGCACCCGCCCCGAAAGAGATGTCTGAGGCAGGGAACAGTTCAGACAAGAACCTGAATAGGCCCCAGGGAAAAAACCTTTAGCAGGGCAACAGGGTAAGCAACCTCCCCCTCAAGGGAGCTTAGAATTCTCTGGGGAATGCACCTGAGCCCCCCCTGAGGAATGCTCAACGCCGAAGCTTGAACTAGTCTCTACCGAGGACAAACAGGGCGAGCCCTGGAGCCTCTCAAGGAACTGAGTTGGAGGACCAACTCCCGCCATGCCATAAGGACTCTGGTACCCATGAGTAAGACCTCATTCCATAGGGAATAGGGAGCAAGTCCCAGTCATCCAACTAGGGCGCCAACTCCCACCATAGCTGGTGGAAAAGGGAGAAGAATAAAAAAGGGAGGGATCTAGACCCAACCCTCCAAGGGGAAGAGACACCCAGAGGGAACCTTTCTGATAGGGAGAGTAGCGATCGTCCTAACCCTGTGAAGGGAATGACGTAGTAAGGAGCCTGACTAGGCATAACGGGCCACAAGAGAGGGCACACCGCACAACTGTCTCCAGCAGAAAATGCGAACCAAACCACACAGGGCCACGCAAGGCCCCCAGTGCAACAGTGTCAGTCTCCTCGCCTTTCCTACCCTTTAAGGCATCGTGAGCGCGCCATACCACGGACTGCATGCAGCAGCAGACATGCTCGGCTGCATGGTTTTAACAGAGCAGGCTCTTCTTCTGTCGCATGCTCCACAGTGACACCTGCTGTTCAGCCAATTGGAAGTGCACAAGGCCTAGAGTGTAAGCTCTTGGACTTGATTTCACTTCCTGGTGTCCTGAGTTTGAATGGACAGGAAGTGACTTCACCAGACTCTGGCACATCCCTCCCTGTGCTGATTGATAGCCCTATTTAAGAGGACAGCTGGCCTACAGCCAATGCTGTGTTATCAGCTTACTTCCTGGACCTTGTTTCCCTGATTCCTGAATTTCTGGATTTATACACTGACGGATAACCTGATTTTTGACTCGGATTGCTTATGGACTTTGCCTGTTTTCTGCCTGCCTCTGACCCCGGATTCACCCTTGGACTCCGCTCAGACTTTTTATTTGCTCTTGGAGTTTTTTTCTGCTTCACTTCGCCCCATACCTGGAGCTCAGCTCAGCTCTCCCCATGATTGTAGCCAGGAGGCTTGACAAACAGTTCACCCTTGCCACAGCAAGCCTGTGCAGAACCCCACCTAGCAAGGTGTAAGAAGGGTCCGACAAAGGGTAGAATACCCGTACAAAAAAAGGCCAGACTAGGTCACCATGACCAAGGCCAGAGAGTCCTGGAACAATCACCCAGGACAACGCATTAGGACCTTAACCCGGACAGAGTCTCTGTAACAGTCACGGGGCCACGGCCCCAACCAGTTGGCTCATTGAGACACTAGGGAAGGCTTTCCCAGCACAGTAGTACAGCCAATGAGCCAATACCAACGAAGCGCAAGGAGTGTAAAAACCTCCACTAGATCAGGACCAGACCCTACAAGATGGGTCAACCCGGTCCAAGACTCTTTTTCCCATAAAGCTGGGACGGGCCACTGACCAAACAGACCAAGAGTCCTCAAGAGACAAGTCCTAAGGGAAAACGGCCAGCAAGCCAGGGCCCATCAAGGCACAATGGGAAGACCTACCAATGTTATGAAAATAGGCCCCCCTACAGGTACCTCGGGGAAATCCATAAGGAATAGAACCCCCTTAGTGACCCTGCCAGACTTGGTCCCCATGGCGACCATCTACAGGGATAGCAAGAAGGAAGTGATGTCCATAGACAACTTCCATGAGTAGACCAACCAAAAGGGAACCCCCATAAAAACCGGGGGAACGTACTGAACTATTTCCAGGGGTGTTGGAACCCATCCAGGATAAGTAACCCAAGGAGCCGCAGGCCCCAAGGGCATCTGGGGGAGGAAACAGCCTCGGCCGCCAGCAATAGGCCCACCAGCCGCAAGGTGAATGAGAATGAGACTACACAGGGGACAAGGCCCCCTCTATACCAAGGCACCCAATTCAGAAGGGAAGGTGAAACCTGGACCCATCTAAATGCCACCCCGTAGGGAGAGTCTGACTCAGATTACACCAAGCAATAGATGTGCCTAAGCACCAAACCAAACGACTCCAGGAGAGCCCTAAGTCAATAGAAACTATTCCGGACCGCACCGATGAATAAGCATGAAAGCGCTCCCATACTCGCCTTGGCGAGCCCTCTGGGAAACAGGGGAAGGACCCCAGACAGGACCCTAATATATGGAATGGACCTGCAACACCGGCTGAACAAAAAGGACTAGGCGTCCAGGGGGAACAAGGGACCGGAGGGGAAAAAGATCCTCATGGGCATCAAAGTGTTCACTTGACAAGGGCGACTGCGGCCCAACAGCTGGATACCAAGTAGGCAGAGCCCGTGGATCCTAGATGCCAGGTCTAGAGCGCCTGATCCGGGAAGACTGCGTCATCCCTAGGAAAAGCAGAGTGAATGCAATTATCAGCCAAGGCCAACCTAAGAGAAGGCCCAGCCCCTCCAGACCAAACTCTACCTGTGTCAAATCACTAAGGGAACAACAGGGACTAGAATACCCCTGACTAATTCTGAAGGGAACTGCCTAGAACACTCCATTCTTTTAAGACCCGCGTCCAGGTGGTCCATAACCTGAAATCACCTGAATGAAGCATGGCATCCTGCCATAAGAGCCAAGTGCTGTGGCAGTTCCCTCGCCCGCGGGGCGAGGGCGTCCCTACATGCTTGTGAGGTTTTGGCAGATTTTGATTTTGACCTGCCAGAGGTCCCAGGGCGCTGCCTACCTCCCCTGGGACGAGCTTCCACTCCAAAAAGTTGGAAGCACACTTCTGGTTCTCGTTTAACAGAAACGTAAGGAGGGGGCGGGGAGTCCCTGCCCTTGGGCTGCCTGGTCGACCGTCTGCGCGAGGGCGCCTTACTCTTTTTGCCAAAAAGGTCCAACCTGGCCCCGAATAAGCGACGTCCTCTAAAGGGAATACCAGTAAGAACCTTTTTAGTATCATTGTCAGCCCCCCACTGTCGCAGCCAAAGCAGGCGACGAATAGCCACCACAAGGGCCGAGGCTCTAGCACACATTTTAATGGTATCATCCATAGCTGAGAGGATAAATCTCACGAAAACGTCACAATCTGACAGTGCATTGAAGACCTCACAAGGGAGATCCTCCGGCTGCTGGTCAATTATCTTCTATTAGGTAACAGCCGCAGCACAGACCGGGCGCAGAGCCGTCCCTACGCAAGAGAAGGCATGGGAGGCCAATCTGTCCATGCGCCGGTCCTCAGCATCCCGAAGGGTGCGAGAAGGGGAGGCCGCCATGAAGGGAGGGTTAACAACCCCAATGATTGGAGCATCCACCTCTGGGGGAACTGACCATCGTTCGACCAAGTCCTGGGGAAAGGGGTACTTCCAGTCCCAAACCCCCGGAACCCCTGTAAGCTTACAAGGAGATTCCCATTCCTTAGATATGAGATACTGGAAATGATCCCGCTCCAAAAATTCCAGGCGCGGCGTCGCCGTGTGGAAACTCTCCCTCTTGGGCTTAGGAGACTCTCCCGGGGGAGAGATGGACAGTACTTCAAAAATCTTAATGAGTAACTCGTCAGTTTCACACAGGCCCCAGGACTCCGGGCCAGAACCGTCGCGGTTCCAAAACAACTCGTCTGGGGAACTGGACCCTGAGAACAGATCACCATCCTCAGACTGATCAAGATCCTGCATAGCAGCAGGTTCTTCGGTTTCAGTGGAAAACCTATAGCTAGGTGGCGTCAGGGATCGTTTCTTCCCAGCGCTCAAGCGCTCCGCAAAGCCCGACATAATTTGCTCCGCGGTGGGAAGCTTGCGCGGCACCACTTGCTGGTCATCCCCGCTCGAGTGCGACTCATCGGGAGTGAGATTCAAGTCCGGGGAGACAGGTGTAGTGCAGCTACTGGTAAACCTGATTGCAGGGCCAGCGCTTGTTCAGCACACGGTCCGCAGACTAGTGCTCTGTCAGCATCAGCGTGGGGTTGTCTACACATGGTACACAGCCGGTCTTGTCCCCGCGGGACCCCGGACACCAAATTCTGAGATGCCTCCATATGGTGATTAATCTAGGAATATGCCAGTAGGGATTTATGCTGTAAGCAACCCTGGATGCCCCAATACCCGCTGGGAATGTGGGAGAATCTAAATATAACCCCGTGAGATATACTGTATATATATCAGGCTGGGAGAAGCCACTGGAAGCTTGGCGTCTGAAAGACATAAGGAGAAGAGAGGGTGTCAGAACCATGCGCAGCACAAGGAGAGAAGAAAAGGAACGCCCGCGAGGGCACTTACAGCAACCAAGGGAGAGGGAGGATCGTGACCACGCGCGCGCGGGAAGACCGACAAAATGGCGCCAGCGAACCTCGAAGGGCGGGCCAGAGCTGTGGGTGACGCGGAAAGCGCCAAAAACAGACCACGCCCACCCCGGAGAGCGCGAAGCTCTTAAGCGCGGAACAGGACAAGGAAAAGGACAGAAATAAACGCCATGGTGTCGCAAGACAGAGCCGCCTGACCCGCCAAGTCACTTATTTTTAAAAGCGCTGCGGCAAACGTAAAAATAAAAATTAAAGTGCGGCTCTGACCCCCGGAAACCGATAGGGCTAAGGCAAGGCGTGTGATATGGCAAGATTAAGCCAACGTACACAAACCCCCCCCCCCTCTTTTTCCCCCCACTAACGGGGGGAACTAAGGAAGAAGGTGACCCAGCACTCAGGGTTCACCGTTACAGGGGCGTGGGGCAAGGTGCGGGAGGGGCATCCAATATGAGGCTCACCATTAGCCTAGACCGCCTACCCCATGGATGGGGATTGCGGTGGAGCATGGCTCCGTAAGCACACTAGGTGCTGCCTACCTTCACCCGACCAACGCAGCCCAGGCTGGGAGGCATGTTACTCACAAAGAGGACAGGTGGAAATAGTCCCGCAGGGCCTCGGGCTGTCAAGCCCCGCTCGCCTGCGAGAGCGTGATACTTCATGTCTTCGCAGTTTCAGCACTGTAGAGGAATCTGGGGATTTGTGGGAGGTCCCTCTGTATATGTAGGGCCGGGAGGAGCTTGTTTTCTTCATGATTCTGCAGTGCACGGCGCTGAAGGCGGAGGTATACCCACATGTAAGGACTATGTCTGGAGCAGGACGTGCTGTCTGCTTAGAATATATATTAATTTTAGATGCTGGGGAACCGTTTTTAAGAGTTTGGGCTTTTCATTAAATCACGCTGAAGGTCCGGTTTAATGTCCGCTAGTGGGAGGATTTACAAATTAAGCCCCCAAAATTGTCTACATAGGGGACAGGACCGGGAGAAACCTCTAATTAGGTCGTCCCGCCTGAAAGACACAATCAATTCACACAGTCAGTCTGGCATAACAGTAAATACCATCAATTCACAAGTAACATTCAGTGAAATAGTAAAAAGCCCGCTGAGGGCACTCACGGACGCTGTGGTGCATGCAGACAGGCAGGATGTCCATGCAAGACGGCAGTGAACATTGCATGAGGGGACGGGCCACCTGCGGAGCACGCCAGGTGCTAGGCCCCCCCCCCCCCTCCGGGAACGCGGGGAAAAGCAGAGGCGGCCCAGCCTCCAATCAACAGGACGCCAGCATCCGTGACGTCACTGGCCCGCCGCCGCAGAGCGCGCGCGGGCCTTTCAAATCCACACTGACACACACACACACACTGCAAAACTGAGAGAAGAGGAGGAAGGGAGCGCTGAGCCTAAGTGCCAGTGCTCAGTATGTCACAGTCCAAGCACAGTAAAACCATACACAAAACACGGACACCCCCCCTCCCCCCCGGGCACACTGGAGAAGGGGGGGTAATAAGCCCATAGTCACATTTGATGAGGGCATAAAGCGGACGGAGCATCCCATATCAGGCTCACCGACCTGTGCCACCTATCCTTTGGTGGGGGATTTGCGGCGGAGCAGAGCTCCATAAACAACACCTCTAATAGGTGCCGCCTACCGTCACCTGACCATGCAGCCAAAGCTGGGAGGCAAGCAAATAGTGGAACGGGTGGGAATAGGATACAGGGCCAGGGGCTGTGCAGCCCGGCTTACTTGCGAGGAAAGAAGCCATCATCTTGACCTTCGCAGCCTGACTGCAGAGACTGAACTGGGGAATTTAGTGGGAGGTCCCGGGTATATAAGGACCGGGAGGGGCCTCTTTTTTTGCCATCTCTGCAGTAAAGTGCCCTCTTGTGGACTATATCCCAGACGTAATGAATCATTACTGGAGCAGGGCGTGCTGCATACTTGAAATAAGAATGATATCAAACGATAAATCATTTAGTGTAGGTGATACTATAACTGTATAGTCTAAGAAAATCAAATTTAGGATAATGCTCAATCTGGTACACTACCAGATTAGGAAATGTTAAAAAACACTTAAAATCTCACTTTGGTATCTATGATCCTATGAGCTTGCAGTATCAGCCGTTTCAGAAGGAATGCTGCCATCTGGTGTGCTGCTCTCTAAAGTCGACAAACGACATTTTACCTCATTTCACTACTACCACTGCCCTCCACTGGCTGTACCTCTATCATGCACCATTTGCATATTTACTGTATGTATGTTAACTCATACTCAGGGATACTGTAGGATGTACAAGTCGCCTATAGAAATTTTTGGCCATTCAGTTGGTTACTAAGGTTAATATTGGATATTGTCCAAAATGGGGATAAATACAAAAGAAAAGTTAATACATGGCAATAAGTTAGGGTCTGCGTTCGACAGAAAAAGATACTCCTAGTACATTGGTTTAGCAAGGTGGTATGCAGCTTAACAGACTACATTCAGCGATACAGCTAGTGGCGAGAAGGGAAGGTTCGCTCAGCTCCTTACCTCGGCAGTCACATTGTGATTCAGCAGGAGGGGCAGAGGAAGGTTCTCCCTGCTCCATCCTCAGGCTGCAGTGCCCCCTCCCCAGCTTCACTGACAGCTGGGGGAGAGCTGCTGGCTGGCGCACGATTTGCCTGCCCTCCCGATCCTTCACCCACCCCAACTCGATCGCCAAGCCAGACTACCCACCCACCGACCCGATCGGCCATCAAGCCTGCCCACCCACCTGATTGGCCAGCCAATCAGCACCCCGACCCAATTGGCCTGACCACCTCTCCAACCCGATCGGTCAGCCAGCCCACCCCCACCAGCTCTGCCAAGACCAGCCCCCCTTACCCGATCGGCTTGCCTGTCCCATAACCAGAGCAGGAGTACACGCATGTAAGTTTTGGTAGGGCTGGTCTAGGCTCCAATGTTGCAGAGCAACAGAGGGAGAGAAAAGAAGCACAGCCAGACTGTCTTAAGCAAGTTCTAGGAATCTTACAGAACTTGCCAGAAGAGAAATCATGAGGTGAACCTGTAAACCTCGATATCTTGGCTTTTCTTCTTTAATTTAAAAATGGCAAATGTAGCTCGATGCAATGGTGTAACAATTGTCTTTGCCTGTTTTTTTTTTAAGGGACTCTGTAGGCA
The DNA here is from genome assembly GCA_027917425.1 of Gastrophryne carolinensis. Taxonomy (NCBI): domain Eukaryota; kingdom Metazoa; phylum Chordata; class Amphibia; order Anura; family Microhylidae; genus Gastrophryne; species Gastrophryne carolinensis. The sequence goes on from CM051237.1 coordinate 202,779,629, forward strand.
AAGTGCATAAACTGTTATTCAGCAGCTCACCTCATCATGACTGCCCTCTTTGTTCCTGTCAGAACACAGCTGCTGCTGAAAGTCGAAAGAAGGCAAAGAGTAGTGGCCCACCCCCTGAATAATTTTGCCACAGACCACGAATTATAGGGCTAAGATGGTGGTCTAAATCTCTGCATCATCAGACTGTGGACACTGGGAAAGAAGGAAAACAGCCGGGGTGATGAGAAAGCCTGTCTGACAGACAACGCCCATAATGCTGATTATTATGCGGCATCACAGACCCAAGGCCCATGCCCAAATATTTCAAAAGCTAAATCATAAGGTTTAATTGTAAACCTTGATATCTCTGCCATTTCGTTATCAATTTAAAAATGTAAAACTGTTTTGGGCAGTGCCAAACACACGTCCACACGCCCGACACACACCACCATCTTTCTACACCCAGGAGTATATATCCCACAATCCTCCTGGGTACGGTCTCTCACCTCATATCTGAGTGTCAGCCTCTCTGAGAAAGCGGACGGCTTTTTAACCAGCGTGAGGCGGCAGTGAAAGTGGCAAGATAGTTTTGGCGGTGGGGGACCTTCTTGATTGCAGCTGCGGACTATTGGTCGGTGACGTCAGTGATCCCTAGCTTTTACTGGTTCATGTAGCGTGATTTACTGCACTACATAAACTATTAGGCGTTTGGCAAAATCGGCTGTGCGCTGTGGGAGAACAGGGACCTGCGTCCGGTAGGTGAGTAAGTCCCCAGGGCTTTGTTTATTTTTTGGGCTTTTGGTCCGCTTTAATATTTTAATGAAACTGGCCATGGCCTCCATGATGCGGGGCCGCCCCCACCATCAGTCCAAGTGTCCATGACACACTCTTTATTCACTACAATGTGGAGGAACCACATGAGAGTATCCTTTAGTTTTTTTTTTTTTTTTTGGGGGGGTGGTCACTTACTTTAAATGGATGACCTTCATTATAACTGCTCTAGTAATGGGGCTGGTAAAATATAGAGAATCTGGAGGTGGAGGTTTGAAGGTTTATATAAAAACTTGGCATGCATCATAGTGAATTGTACAAACACATATCTTGTTGGCAGACAGACATGACATGTTTAATCATAGGAAAATTAACACATGCTTAAGGGCATGCATGTGCAAAAAAGAATTTATTAAATGCAGACAGCATACACAAATAAATGCCATGCTATTACGAATGTAAAGAATAAGTATGGGGCAGCAGGCACTAGTGCATGAAATTGCAACTTACATACTCATCATAACATGGGATCGCACAGTTACATCCCTGCTTGGGACAGTAAGAACATAAATAAAAGCAAAAATGATAAAAGCAAAATAGATAACACGGTCAAACAGAATATCAGTTTGCACGATCAGACTATATTATATGTGCCAGAAACACAAAATCTGTAACATTAACCCTTTTATCAGCAGAGATTACAGAAAGAAACCTAGATGGCAACTACTTTAAAATTGAATATTAAATATATTAAAGGGATCAATCAATATAGATATACATAGGTTAACTTCTTGCTGATAGGTAAGCACTTCTCTTCTTAAAGCGGTCCTTTACTCTGAATAAAAGTCTATCTTATATGTTTCCCCCACCCTGTACATACAGATTGCTCACATTAAAAATCATCCTACCTGCATCTACTGCAAGTTAGGAGCCTTTAAACATCCAAGATGGCGGCTCATGGAACATCAGGCAGCCTGCAAACAGGAAGTGCCTTGTGACTGTGCTGCTCTGCATTCTGGGACTTCTGACCTTTTCCTGACCCCAGCTTTGCTCTGTCTGAGCAAAGCACAGCTATAACCACTCCCCTGTACTTTATCCCACTCTCCTCTCCTCAGTAAGTGTGATGTTTCTGAGTCAAGATGGCGGCACCCGTATCCTAAAGTCCTGAACAGAGTTGCAGCCCAGTGGCGGAAAGAATAAGAAGTGACTAAAAACGTATAATATATTAATTTTAGAAGCTGGAGAAATACAGCTCCGTGAAGTACTCACCTGTAGAGTTGGTATTATATGCAGACAGCACGTCCTGCTCCAGACATAGTCCTTACATGTGGGTATACCTCCGCCTTCAGCGCCGTGCACTGCAGAATCATGAAGAAAACAAGCTCCTCCCGGCCCTACATATACCGAGGGACCTCCCACAAATCCCCAGCATTAACAAGCAGTGAGAGAAGAAGCCAGGAGGAAAACAACCACCCAGAGACTGGCAATAATATCCAAGATAATAATCACCACACAGGGGATCTAGAACAAGGTAAATCAGGGTGGGGTGGAGCAGGACGTGCTGTCTGCATATAATACCAACTCTACAGGTGAGTACTTCACAGAGTTGTATTATTCTAAGCAGACAGCACGTCCTGCTCCAGACATAGTCCTTACATGTGGGACATCCAATAGCAGTGTCCATAAGTAGGGTGGGATCCCCATGAAAAAAGGCACAGCCAACCAAAACAGCGCTATCGCCTGTAACCTTGCTACCAGGAGCAACTAGGGCAAGCTCTAATTTAACTTATGAAGCCTTACAAGGCTAATGAAACACGAGCAGAGAAATTAGTCAGCCGCTCAACAACCAAGTGCATAAGGCCCAAACCAATCACCGGTAGAAGAAATCCAAACCAAGAGAGAAGAATGAATCTCCCTTAACAAACAGGCCAGAGTAACAGCCTAACCATGCTACTAACGATAACAGGGTAGCCATGGCAACCATAGAACCTTTCCCGTCAGGGAATACGAACCCTGGTCTCGGCGAGACCAACGTAATACTGAACATGAGCTAACAAGGCTCCCCAAGAGCCAACATGATAATCAGGAGCTCAGAAGGGCAACCAGCCAAGCAAGACCAGTCCAACGGACTCCCATACTCATGGAAGTAACCAGATCCTGCTGCAAGAAGGATGGTGCCGTCTATAAGCCCAACGGGCATAGCCCCAACCCTGGGCAGGAAGCAGTCCAGAGGTTCCCAACGCCTACTGAGCGATACAGATCCCTTTTAAGCTCAGAGTAAGCAGAACACCAGTCCAAAGACCGTAGGTTCTGGAATTGAGAAGAATAACAGCCCTCCGCCTGGACTCAAGCTTGGTGCAAGGCGGACACATTCTCACCCGACGGTGTACAGATATAAAAGAGCTGTAAAAAATATAAAAAAGGATTAGGCTAAGAAGGCCGTCTCCTATGGCACGCCCCAGACTGAGGCACCCGCCCCGAAGGAGCCATCTGAGGCAGGGAACAGTTCAGACAAGAACCTGAATAAGACCCAGGGAAAACCTTAACAGGGCAACAGGATAAGCAACCCCCCCAAGGGAGCTCAGAATTCTCTGGGGAATGCGCCTGAGCCACCCCTGAGGAAAGCTCAACGCCGAGGCTTGAAACTAGTCTCTACCGAGGACAAACAGGGCGAGCCCTGGAACCTCTCAAGGAACTGAGTTGGGAGACCAACTCCAGCCATGCCATAAGAACTCTAGTACCCATGGGTAAGGCCTCCTTCCATAGGGAATAGAGAGCTAGTCCCAACCAACCAACTAGGACGCCAACTCCCAACATGGCTGTTAGAAAGGGAGAAGAATAAAAAAGGGAGGGATCTAGACCCAACCCTCCAAAAAGAAGAGACCCCCAGAGGGAACATTTCTGATAGGGTGAATAACGATCGTCCAAACCCTGTGAAGGGAATGACGTAGTAAGGAGCCTAACTAGGCATAACAGCCCATATGAGAGGGCTCACAGTGCAACTGTCTCCAGCAGAAAATGCGAACCAAACCACATAGGGCCACTCATGGCCCCCAGTGCAACAGTTCACCCTTGCCACAGCAAGCCTGTGCAGAAACCCACCTAGCAGGGTGTAAGAAAGGTCAGACAAGGGTAGAATACCCAGACCAAAGGCCAGACTAGGTCACCGTGACCAGGGCCAGAGAGTCCTGGTACAATCACTCAGGGCAACGAATTAGGACCTTAACCAGGACAGAGTCTCTGTAACAGTCACAGGGCCACGGCCACAACCAGTAGGCTCATTGAGACACTAGGGAAGGCCCTCCCAGTACAGTAGGGCAGTCAACGAGCCAATACCAATGAAGCGCAGGAGTGTAAAAACCTCCACTGGATCAGAACCAGACCCTACAAGAAGGGTCAACCTGTTCCGAGATCTTCTCGGATAAAAGCTGGGACAGGCCACTGACCAGACAGGCCAAGAGTCCCCAAGAGACAAGGCCTAAGGGAAACAGACCAGCAAGCTAGGGCCCAACAAGGCACAATGTGATGACCTACCAATGGTATGAAAATGGGCCCCCCTAAAGGGGCCTCCCTTAGGTACCTCAGGGAATTTCAGAAGGAATAGAACCCCTTTAGCGACCCTGTCAGACCTGGTCCCCATGGTGACCATCTACAGGGAAAGCAAGAAGAAGTGATGTCCATCAACAACTTCCGTGAGTAGACCAACCAGAAGGGAACCCCCATAAAAACAGGGGAAACGTACTGATCTATATCCAGGGGTGTTGGAACCCCATCCAGGACAAGTAACCCAAGGAGCCGCAGGCCCCAGGGGCATCTGGGAAAAGGGAAAGCCTCGGCCGCCAGCAATAGGCCCATCAGCCGCAAGGTGAATGTAATGAGACTACACCAAGGGCAAGGCCCCTTCCATACCAAGGCACCCAAATCAGAAGGGAAAGGTTGAACCTGGACCCATCTAAATGCCATCCCGTAGGGAGAGTATGAATCAGATTACACCAAGTAATAGATGTGCCTAAGCACCAATCCAAAAGACTCCAGGAGAGCCCCAAGTCAAAGTAGAAACTAGTGCGGACAGTACCGGTGAAAGAGCATGAAAGCGCTCCCCTACTCGCCTTGGCGAGCCATCTGGGAACAGGAGAGGGACCCCAGACAAGACCCTAATATAAAGAATGGTCCTGTAACACTGGCTGGGAAAAAGGACTAGACGTCCAGGTGGGACAAGGGACCGAAGGGGAAAAGGATCCTTGCAGGCATCAAGAGGTTCACATGACCAGGGCGTCTGCGGCTCAACAGATGGATACCAAGTAGGCCGAGCCAGTGGAACCTAGATGCCCAGTCTAGACCACCGGATCCGGGCAGACTGCGTCATCCCGGGGGAAGAGCAAAGTGAATGCAATTATCAGCCAAGGCCAACCTAAAAGAAGGCCCAGATCCTCCAGACCAAACTCAACCTGTGTCCAATCACTAAAGGATACAACGGGGACTAGAATACCCCTGGCTAATTTTGAAGGGAACTGCCCAGAACACTCCATTCTTTCAAAAACCACGTCCAGGAAGGCCATCACCTGCCATCGCCCAAACGAAGCATGGCATCCTGCCATAAGAGCCAAGTGGTGTGGCGTCCCTTCATGCTTGTGAGGTTTTGGCAGACTTTGGTTTTGACCTGCCAGAGGTCCCAGGGCGATGCCTGCCTCCCCTGGAACGAGCTTCCACTCCAAAAAGTTGGAAGCACACTTCTGGTTCTCTTTTAACAGAAACATAAGGAGGGGCGAGGGGTCCCTGCCCCTGGGCTGCCTGGCTGACTGTCTGCGCGAGGGCGCCTTACCCTTTTTGCCAAAAAGATCCAACCTGGCCCCGAATAAGCGACGTCCTCGAAAGGGAATAGCAGTAAGAACCTTTTTAGTGTCATTGTCAGCCCCCCACTGTCGCAGCCAAAGCAGGCGGCGAATGGCCACCACAAGGGCCGAGGTTCTAGCACACATTTTAATGGTGTCATCCATAGCTGAGAGAATAAATCTCACAAAAACGTCACAATCTGACAGAGCGTTGAAGACCTCACGAGGGAGATCCTCCAGCTGTTGGTCAATTATCTTCCTGAACAGCGTCCTGGCGGCCACCGAGGTAACAGCCGCAGCACAGACCGGGCGCAGAGCCGTCCCAACACTAGAGAAGGCATGGGAGGCCAATCTGTCCATGCGCCGGTCCTCGGCATCCCGAAGGGTGCGAGAGAGGGAAGCCGCCATGAAGGGAGGGTTAACAACCCCAATAATTGGAGCATCCACATCTGGAGGAACTGACCATCGTTCAACCAAATCTTGGGGGAAGGGGTACTTCCAGTCCCAAACCCCCGGGACCCCTGTGAGTTTACAAGGGGATAACCATTCCTTAGATATAAGATACTGGAAATGATCCTGGTCCAAGAATTCCAGGCGTGGCGTCGCCGTGTGGAAACTCTCCCTCTTGGGTTTGGGGGACTCTCCCGGGGAAGAGATAGACAGCACTTCAAAAATCTTAATGAGTAACTCATGAGTTTCACACAGGCCCCAGGACTCCGGGCCAGAACCGTCACAGTTCCAAGACAACTCATCTGAAGAACTGGACCCTGAGAACAGATCACCGTCCTCGGACTGATCCAGATCCTGCATAGCAGCAGGTTCTTCGGTTTCAGTGGAAGACCTATAGCTAGGTTGCGTCAGGGATCGTTTCTTCCCAGCGCCCAAGCGCTCTGCCAAGCCTGACATAATATGCTCCGCGGTGGGAAGCTTGCGCGGCACTACTTGCTGGTCATCCCCGCTCGAGTGCGACTCATCAGGAGTGAGATTCAAGTCCGGGAAGACAGGTGTATTGAAGCGAGGTGCAGGTACAGGCAAGCCTGATTGCAGGGCCAGCGCTTGTTCAGCACACGGTCCGCAGACCAGTGCTCTGTCAGCGTCAGAGTGGGGTTGTCTACACATGGTACACAGCCAGTCTTGTACCCGCGGGACCCCGGACACCAAATTCTGAGATGCCTCCATATGGTGATTAATCTAGGTAATATGCCGGAAGGGATTTATGCTGTAAGCAACCCTGGATGCCCCAAAACCCGCTGGGAATGTGGGAGATTCTAATATGACCCCGTGAGATATATATATATCAGGCCGGGAGAAGCCACTGCAAGCTTGGCGTCTGAAAGACATAAGGGGAAAAGAGGGTGTCAGAGCCATGCGCAACACAAAAAGAAAATTAAAAAGGACGCCCGTGAGGGCACTTACATTAACCAAGGGAGAAGGAGGATCGTGACCACGCGCGCGCGGGAGACCGACAAAATGCCGCCAGCGAACCTCGAAGGGCGGGCCAGAGCTATAGGTGAAGCGGAACGCGCCAACCCAGACCACGCCCACCCCGGAGAGCGCGAAGCTCCGCGGAACAAGACAGGAAAAGAACAGAAATGACGCCATGGCGTCGCGAGACGGAGCCGCCTTACGCGCCAAGTCGCATATTTTAAAGGCGCAGCGGCCAATCGTAAAAACAAAGTTTGAAGCGCGGCTCTGACCCCCGGGACCTATAGGGCTAAGGCAAGGCGTGTGATATGGCAAGACTAGGCCAACGTACACAACCCCCCCTCTTTTTCCCCCCACTAACGGGGGAAACTAAGGCCGAAGGCGACCCAGCACTCGGGGTTCACCACTAAATGGGGCGTGGGGCAAGGTGCGGGAGGGGCATCCAATATGAGGCTCACCATTAGCCTAAACCGCCTACCCCATGGAGGGGGATTGCGGTGGAGCATGGCTCCGTAAGCACACTAGGTGCTGCCTACCTTCACCCGACCAACGCAGCCCAGGCTGGGAGGCATGTTACTCACAAAGAGGACGGGTGGAAATAGTCCTGCAGGGCCTCGGGCTGTCAAGCCCCGCTCGCCTGCGAGAGCGTGATACTTCATGTCTTCGCAGTTCGAGCACTGCAGAGGAATCTGGGGATTTGTGGGAGGTCCCTCGGTATATGTAGGGCCGGGAGGAGCTTGTTTTCTTCATGATTCTGCAGTGCACGGCACTGAAGGCGGAGGTATACCCACATGTAAGGACTATGTCTGGAGCAGGACGTGCTGTCTGCTTAGAATATAGTTTTTTTTAAGGGTTTGGGCTTTTCATTAAATCATGGTGAAGGTCCGGTTTAAAGACCTCCAACCTATAAAACGTATTCCTATTTGGGATGTCCCAATATCCCTGGGATTGCTGTGAAACTCAACTTTCTGGAGATCCCACAGAGCAAATACAGGCCACAGCATCATTTCTGGCTGAAGTGCACTCCCACAGTAGGCCTATCTAATTGCCTGGCACAGACACGCACAGCCAGAGGGAAGAGGCTGCAGGTACTGCCACTCCATCAGAGCTCTATGCTGCTCATCAATATGCCCAGCATAGAAAGTGGATTGGAGGAGATCACGCACATGCACCATGGAATTAAACATTAACTGTATAACTCTACTCATAACAGTTGAGAGGGAATGTAGGATAACAAATAGCTTAAAGTGGACCAATCACCCCCAGCGGCTGGCTTGTAATCTAAAAGATCTCTGGACCAGCCGCTAGCCTGCCCCTGGGGCATCCTATGCCAGATGCCCGGCTATGTAAAACCACCAGGTGCCGGTATTCTTACCCGATACCGACGGCTCCCCCGACACAGTCTTCACCAGCAGCTGCATCCCCAGCTTCTATACAGGGTTCTCCGTGCCCAGCCATACAGATAGGCCAGACGCACACTCCACAGGGGACCTGGGGATGCGGCTGACAGCACGCAGTTCCATTAAGCGGCTATTTGCCACGTATTAATATGTGCCGCATAAAACGCAGATTGGACAAGCGCTGTGGGCGTGGGGACGGGAAAAGGTGAGTGAAACTAAGCGATCTGGGGGTTCAAAAGGGGGGGGGCATCCTACATTGGGACACCCCCAGGGCAGGAACCTGTCACCAGGATAGTGGAAATCGTGGTGAATGGTCCACTTAAAACGGCATTTAAAGGTAAGATCTTGTGGCCAAATGTCCAGGCCTACCAGAACATTTCAATCTTGCAAAATGTTGCACAGGTTTGGGTTAAGAACCAGTCGCAGGCTTTAAAGTGGACCAACACCCTGCCTGATCAGCCCAGGAATCTTTTATAAATCCGATCCCTCCCCACGGGGCATCCAAAGTCGGGATGCCCCGCTGTGTGAAACCCCCAGGACGCCCGCTAACCTTACCTGACTCCTGATCCAACGGCGCATGCGCGAGCCGCATCTCGCACTTCTCTCTAGCAGGGCTCCCTGTTAGAGAGAAGCGAGAGATGCGGCCGCCAGCGTGCTTGGAGCCGCAGAGATCAGACGTGACATTGACGCGCATAACTCTGCAGCTCCGAGCGCGCTGATTGGACGAGCGGCCGCTCATGTGCCGTAGGAGCGGGGTGAGGTGAGTTGTAACTCGCGATCTGGGGGGTTTCACATAGCGGGGCACACCGGGGAAGTGGACCAAAACCCAGGATAGTCAAAATCCTGGGTGTTGGTCCACTTTAATAGCTGAGTCTGTCCCAAAATGACCCTCCCTTAACTTAAGGCTTACTCTTATAAAACTAAAGCATCACTTCCCTGATCCGCCTGCTTACAGTGGAAGGCAGCTTGCTGCCCTCTACATTTCAGTAAGAACAAACAGGTCATCAGTGAAACACACAGAATGCACACAATGCACACATTGAGATCTGCTGCTAGTAATTTGTTTAATTATCTAATTTGGTTCCACGGTGTTACACTGAAACAAAATGGAATTCTGGACATGAACCCAGCAGTTTAATATCGCCTACAGTAATTTTAGAATAAAACATTAACCAGTGTGACACCTCCATGCATATATGATTTATTGCTGTATATATGTGCAAGGGGGTCACAGTTGCACTTGAAGAGTTCCTATAAAATATAGTACCAACTAATTATGTAAACATTTGAAATAAGCATTAAAAATACCATTTTGTGATTACTCACCTGTAAAATAGGTATTATAAGTATGTCACACACCCCGCTTCCACTATTCATGACATATGGGGTTATGGTCCAGTAGAGGGCGAACTTCTGCAGAGATGAAAGCAAAAAAAAGAAAAAAAAAAGAAGCCCTTCCCGGTCCATAAATACCTGGGACATCCCACTCATTCCCCAGTAAATGACAGCAGTAAGGGGACCAGGAAGAGACAATAAAACATTCTTAACAATAAAAGGTTCACCATATAAAGGATCCAGAATACCAAAGGGCGGGATGAAGCGGGGTGTGTGACTTATAATACCCATTTTACAGGTGAGTAATCACAAAATGGTATTATTCCAAGTATGTCACACACCCCGCTTCCACTATTCATGACATATGGGACATCCAATAGCAGTGTCCTGGGTGGGGATCCAAATACAGCAAAAATGCACAAATTTAAACCACTGCAGCGTGCAGAACCTTGCGGCCAAAAACAGCATCCACTGAGGCCCGCACATCAACCTTATAAAACTTGGAAAAAGTATGAACAGAAGACCAAGTAGCAGCCTTACAAACTTGTTCAACAGAAGCCTGGTGCTGAAAGGCAGAGGAAGCCCCAACAGCACGAGTAGAATGAGCAGTGATCTTAAAAGGAGGAACCCTCCCCTTAGCGGAATAGGCCCCAACAATGGCCTGACGTATCCATTTACTAATGGTAGACTTGGCTGGCGCCAAACCTTTCCTGGGCCTGGAGGGCACCACGAACAAGGCGTCCGTCTTACGAAAAGGAGAAGTAGCAACCAAATAGTACTTCACACAACTAACCACATCAAAAGAGTGCAAAACCCTCTCCTTATCATTGCTAGGCTTAGGACACAAGGAAGGGAGAACTACATCCTGATTGAGATGGAAGGCAGAAACCACCTTAGGAAGGAAATCTGGTTTAAAGCGAAAAACCACCTTATCCTGGTGTCTCTCAAAGTAAGGGGCCTGAATAGACAGAGCCGCCAACTCAGAGACACGCCAAACAGAGGTAATAGCCACCAAGAAGGCAACCTTTTCAGTGAGCACAGAAAGTGCCACATCCTGCACCGGCTCAAAAGGAGGCCCCTGGAGAGCCGAGAGAACCAAATTTAGGTCCCAAACGGGAACCAAAGGCTTTCTAGGGGGCCGAACATGAGTGACCCCTTGGAAAAAAGTCTTGACCAGATAATGCAAAGTAAAGGACCTTTGAAAAAAGACAGCCTGGTCAGAAACCTGACCCTTCAAAGTTCTGAGCTGGAACCCCAGATCCAGACCGTGTTGTAGAAACTCCAAAATCCTAGGAATCGAAAAAACCCTGCAAGGTAAGGCCCTAGCCTCTCACCAGTCAATATAGGACCGCCAAGCCCTATAGTAAATGTAAGAGGAAGACTCTTCCTAGCTCTAATCAAGGTCTGAATAACCGCCTCAGACAAACCTTCCTCCCTCAGGATGAAGGTTTCAGCAGCCACGCCGTCAAAGCGAGCGTTTGTAAATTGGGGTAACATAGTTGACCCTGAGAGATCAGATCCGGAAACAGAGGCAGCCTGTACTGATCTACCGCCCGTCTTACGACGTCTGCGAACCAAACCTGTCTTGGCCACCTTGGGGTCACCAGAATTGCTGGTGCCCCCTCTAGAGCCAGCTTGCGCACTACCTTGCCCACCATGGAGAAGAGGGGAAATAGGTACAGAAACCCCAGATCCCTCCAGGCAAGGGACAAGGCATCCGCTGCCAGGGCCAGAGGAACCTGAGACAGAGATACAAAAGATGGAAGCTTGTGATTGTGCCGAGAGGCAAAGAGATCCACCCCCGAAGTTCCCCACTTCTGACACAGGGCCCGAAATACCCTGTGATTGAGAGACCATTCCCCTTGGCGAGAAAACCCACTGCTCAGGGAGTCCGCCTCCGTGTTCTCCACTCCCGGAATGGACACTGCTGAGATGCAAGGAACATTGCTCTCCACCCGTGTTAGAATCAGAGAGACTTCCCTGAGGGCACTCCTGCTGCGAGTCCCTCCCTGGCGATTGATGTAAGCTACCTCAGTACGATTGTCTGATCGAACCTGAACCAGTAAGCCCTGGAGATGAAGTGTCAGATGTGACAGAACCAAACGGATAGCTCTGAGCTCCAAGACATTGATGGGGGTGTGAGCCTACTGAGGACCCCACAACCCCTTTAACTGATGATCCTTCCAGAACCCCCCCCCCCAGCCTGACAGGCTGGCATCCGTGGTAACCATCTCCCAACAAGGGGCCAGAAAGGATCTGCCCCTCATCAGATTGCTTGGTTCCAGCCACCACTGAAGGGACTGTCGAACCCTGGGAGACATCAGAAAGGACTGCCGAACCCTGGGAGACATCAGAAAGGACTGATCCAAGGACTGTGGACATCTGTCCCAGTTCAGCAATATATTGAGTTGGAGCGACCTCATGTGGAACTGAGCAAAGGGGACTGCCGCGAAGGAAGCCACCATCAAACCTACCAGTGTCATCCCTAGCCGAATAGGGGGCTTAGGGTTGGTCAGGAGAATACGTATCAGATCCTGAACCCTCTGCACCTTTGACTGAGGTAGGAACACTCTGGCCTGACTGGTATCCAGAATCATGCCCAGAAAAGAGATCTCCCTTGATGGGGAGAGAGAAGATTTGGGGTGGTTGATCACCCATCCGAACCTCTCCAGCGTCGTCACCACCATCCTGGTGAGAAGCTCCGCCTGGCATAGGGAAGAAGCTGTAATGAGCAGGTCATCCAGATACGGCACAATGCGAATGCCCTGGGCTCTGAGCAGGGCCATCATGCCCGCCAGAACCTTGGTAAACACCCTCGGTGCCGAGGTCAGCCCGAACCGGAGTGCCACAAACTGAAAATGCTGATCTCCCACCACAACCTGAGAAATCTCTGGTGTGCTGGGAAGATCGGTACATGGAGATAAGTATCCTTGATGTCTATGGACGTCATGAAGTCCCCTTGACGAAGGGAACTGATGGCAGAGCGCAGAGTCTCCATGCGGAACTTCTTGGTTTTGATAAACCTGTTGAGAAGCTTCAAATCCAGAATGGGCTTTATGGAACCATCCTTTTTGGGAACCGTGAATAGGTTGGAATAGTAGCCCCGGCCCCTCTCTGAGAAAGGCACTGGGCATATGACCTCCATGTCCAGGAGATTCCTCACAGCCAACAGGAGCCCCTGTGCAGCCTGGGGATACAAGGGCACCCGAGAGAAATCTGGGAGGAGGCCGGTACTCGAACTCCAGTTTGTACCCGGATGATACCACTTCCAAAATCCACTTGTCTGTGACCTCCCGGGCCCAGACCTGGAAGAAGAGCCACAGCCATCCCCACACCCGTAAGGGTGAGGGCGCCTCCTCATTGCTGAGCTGGCTTGGCAGCAGGCTTGGGCTTGGAACCCCAGGTAGAGACTGGACGGGCACGTCCTCTGCCTCCAGGAATCACCTCTGAAGCTAGAGTAGGCAAGACCTCTGCCCGCTCTGGCACTGCGAAAGGAAGGATTGAAGGAGCTTGCCCCCCGAATGGAGCGAGGCTGCTTCTTACGCTGAGGTAGCCTTCCACCTTTCGCCACAGAATCCAATTTGTCTCCAAACAGCCGCATACCCTGGAAGGGCAGAGCTGTAAGTGATTTATTGGCCGCAATGTCAGCCGCCCACTGGCGTAGCCAGACCGATCGGCGCATAGCCACCAGCAGAGCCGAAGTTCTACTACACATGGTAATAGTGTCGTCCATAGCAGACAAAACTAAATTCATTAACAATTCACACCTCTTAAGGGCTGTGAATTCAACGCTGGCCGGGTTGAGCTGGGACCCTGAGGAACGCCGTGAAGCCGACTCGGCTTCTCCCATTCTCTAAGAATCATGCTGTCAAAATGATCCTGCTTTGGGAACTCCAAGCGAGGCTTAGAGAACCCAAAAAAATTCCCCCTTCTTCGGAGGGGCCTCCGCTGGTGGGGAAATATCGCGAACCTCTAAGAGATGGGCCAGGACCTTGGGAGTATCCACAGCATCCCCCAGCGCCTGACCTGCATCAGAATCAAAGAACTGCAGGTCCTCAGTCTCAGATTCCTCAAACAATTCCCCCTCCTCAAGCGCGGAATAATCAGCCCAGTCATGGGAGCCATAATCGTCAAAATCAAATACTGGCGTAGCCGGTGACAGATGCCTTTTCTTAGCAGGGGCCTTTCTGCCCACTGAGCTAGAAACAATTTTCTCGAGGTTGGCCAGCCTAGCACATACACCCGAGTGCGACTCCCCACTAATGACAGTGTCACTTGGGGTACGGATAATGCGGGGTGGGGTAGGAGATGAGACGGGACCCTAGGACCGGGAGAACCCCCTTTTTTAGCAAGGCACAGGGAGTCCTCCTGAAAAACACAAGAGAGGTGGGCCCATAAGTACTAGCACACACACACTCACAATAGAACACCTAAGCATAAGCAAAGAAGACATAATGACCAGCGCTGCCCCTGTCTATGAAGCACTTGCAAAAGTTAGATGAATAAAGGGGGCCCAATAGGGCACTCACGTCGCAGTAATGGCTTCCAGCCAGGCTGCAATCCGGAGAGAGAGAGGGAGAAGAAGGGACGGGCCAGCACGAATCGCGCACCGCGCCTGGCCCTGCCCCCCTTCCTCCACTACCAGAAACACGGTTCCCAGCAGGAGGCTGGGCTCCGCATCCGGCGCCAACAGCAGAGGGGGGGCCACGGCAACGCGCGAGCGCCTGGCCCCGCCCCCCCACACCACGGCCTGAGGAGGAGAAGCTCTCCAGTGTGCTTCAGCGCGCCCTCAGGAGAAGGCTCAAAAAAAAGAAATAAAGGCACCCAATCGCACAACACACATACACAGTGAGAGTGAAAGAGAGAAAAGGATTGAAGTAAAAACACCGCCTCCCCCCCCCCCCCCCCGCTGGAGGGTAACAGGGTGACCCGGAAGGAGGGGAATCCAGCACTAGGGGTGAAAGGGACAGGGCATCCCAAACCGGGATCACCAACCCGGATACCGCTCCCTGAACACCTATTACCCGGACCTGCAGCCAAGGCTGGGAGGCTAGTATAGGCTGTAATATAAAAAGGTCCGGGCAGAAAGCTTACCTGCAAGGAAGAGATGCAGACATCTTCTGACTTGCTCGCCGTCCTGCAGAGAAGGAACTGGGGAATGAGTGGGAGGTCACAGGTATTTATGGACCGGGAGGGGCTTCTTTTTTTTTTGCTTTCATCTCTGCAGAAGTTCGCCCTCTACTGGACCATAACCCCATATGTCATGAATAGTGGAAGCGGGGTGTGTGACATACTTGGAATAGAGCACTATCATAAAACTGTGTAATATTAAAAATCCACGTAAACATGTCAGGTAATGGGAGGAGGGGTCACTTATACAGCTGAACTGAATAAAACTCCTACCAAGCTTGTGGTTTATTCTCTCATGGTAGGAATAAAACCCAGGCGTGACAGGTTTAGTCTACCAGGGGTGACAAAGCCTGTCACCCTGGATGTCCTTTACTTTCCATTAAAAGAGAAAAAACACCAAGTCTGGCTGGATATTTCTTGATGCTGGGTGTATAAGTGACCCCTTCCCCTCTCCCCATCCAGCATATCTATATGGATTTTTATCATTGGGCAATTTTTTCGCAATAGTGCTCCTGTAAAATCTGGTCATTCATCAAAAATGTTTTATGTTATCATGAAGATAATGCTTTCAGACCATTTCCTTTCACACACACTTACTGGCAACTCAGCTCCAAAAATCCAAATAAATATGCTGGATGGCAGAAGGAAGAGACACCTATACTAGTGGCATAAAAATATCCAGCCAGGCTGCTTCTTCCATTTAATGGAAGGAAAGGGAAATTAGGGGTGACAGGTGCGATCTTTCCTGATTCACTTAAACCTGTCACCCCTGGATTTTATTCCTACCAGGAGAAAAAACACACAAGCTTAAAAGGGGGTTTTATTCAGTTTGGTTGTATAAGTGACCCCTCCCCTCTTTAGCCTGCGTGTTTATATGGATTTTAATATTACACAATTTCATGATATACAGCTCCTTTAAAGGAGACAGATGAAGAAAGCTGTGTCAGCAGCTTACCTCCTCCCGTTGCTGTTCTGAAGAAGAAAACAAGTCTATGTATATAAATTTTATATATATATATATATATATATATATATATATATATATATATATATATCTCCAAAAACCTGTGCATAAAAAAAAAATCTTATGAATTAAAAAATCACACCAGGAGATATTGAGAACGAGGGTTATGTTAAAGATTTAGCGAACCAATTTCACATTTGGGTGTGATTGAAGCCTGAACCTCAGCTTATTCATTTAAACATACAAAAAACATTTGCTCTAATTTCTCCTTTAAAAAAAAAAAAAATCACCTGTTTCCAAACTTTCAGTGATGTACCTAACCTGTAAAAATGTCCCATCACATGTGCAGGGGAATTTTATTGCATGTTTTGTATGTTAAAATTAAAACGTTCATAGAGATACAGATGGTAATTCAGACCCAAATGTGCACCCAGAGTGCAAATTGCTTCACTAAATCTTTTGCATGACCCCCAATTATAAGGTTTACTGAGACTAATATAAATTGATTATTTTGATGCAAGTTTATGAAATAGTAAGGTCACATTGTACACAACAGTTCATAAAATAAACATTTATGTATAGTACTGCCCTTTATGTATAGTGTGTACTGCCCTCTTCTGGTTGGTCCATGTGTTTTTGGTTAGATGATGACAATATACCATATCTTTCACCCTATAAGACGCATTATTTCCCCCCAAAGTGGGTGGAAAAGGTCAGTGCGTCTTATTGGGCGAATGTAAAAAAAATTATATACTTACAAGAGCCTCGCTATGTGGTCACCGGGAGGCCAGCCATTGAAAGTGTGGCAGGCAGGGTAACTTAACCCCGCCTGCCGTCGGTGTGGCGTGGCCTGCGTCCACGTCCTGGCTGCATGAACCGGGTGTATGCGCAAGCCGACCCAAGGAGTAGCGGAGGTGCCGGCAGTAGCTCTTTCATCAACTGGCCTCCCAGTGGCCACAGCACAAGGCTCTAGCCGAGGCTGTAAGTAAATCTTTTTTTTTTTTCTTATCTTCAATGTTGGGGGGGGGGGGGGGGGAATTCAGCCACACTGCATATGGGGATGGGGGGGGGTGCCACACTGCCTATGGGAACAAGATGGGGGAATGCCACCCTGCCTATGGGAATGGGATGGGGGGGAATGCCACACTGCCTATAGGAATAAGAGGGGGGAATGCCACACTGCCTATGGGATGGGGGCATGCCACACTGTCTGTAATGGGGTGTTGGGAGCACATTTGGTTTAGAATATTTTATTTTCCTCCTCCAAATCCTAGGTGTGTCTACATACGGTAATCATAATTTAAAGGTAGCTTCAGCAGTTTTAGTGACAAAAACTTGATTTTACCCTCTTGTCCCAGGCAATTATTTGTGCAAATTTTGGGGGGAAAATCACATGAAAAAATTTTAAACTTTTGTGATTCATGGAATGTTTCACACTGTGAATTCTGTGATTCTTATATATATATATATGAATGGGTTAATCTAGTAGCCAGTGGCAATTACTCCACATGTGCAGGTATAAGACTCGGCCAGCCGGTAGGTTTTCCAGTACAAAGCAGTCAAGATGGGGCCTATGGGAGGAATGCCTAAATGTTTCATCAGGCACATGCAGCCAAACTCAAGTTCTACCACTTGTGATCCCGGTCCTTTTCGTCTCCATCCCTGATCCTTTAGATTGTAAGTTCCCATGGGCAGGGTTCTCTTTCCTATAGTCACTTGTCATCACATTTGGCTTGAACTTTGTAACATCTAGTTTATAATGATCCTTGTGCAATATGTATTACCTTGTCTGTAATTATACCTTGTACAGCACTACGGAAGAAGGTGGCATGATATAAATAACAATAAATGATAATAAGATTTATTAACAAAAAGGACGAGAAAGTCAATAGCCTAAGACGCTTGTCAAAGGCAATGACAATATGTAACACCCTTGGGCGGGTAAGGTGCCCCTTTATGGACAAACAAGGGAAAACCATTTTACAAGTTAAAGTGAACCAACAGTCTATTTGTTCAAGAAAAAAAAATAAACAAACTGTGCCGCACTATTGTATTATAATAATAAAAAATTTCAAAAACATCAGGGTTTTCAATTAAAAGGATTCTGGCCTACCTACTTTCGGTGTAGGCCAGCAGAACCTGCAGAGCGAGGTTGTCCATTGCTATGTTGTAGTCCAGCAGCAACCTCCGTCCCACCCACACATTAACCCTTTCAGTGCCAAGCACGTAGATTCTACGTGCTCGCTTCTACTCCACTTAAGTGCCAAGATTCTACGTGCTTGACGTTCCCCCCGCTAGTAAAAAAAAATAAAAATCAAAAATACTCACCTGACCCCTCGTTGGATCCGGCCGGGTCTCCCCTTTAATTTGGTGCCATCCGATCCCCCGTGCTTCGGCAGCAGCAGCTAACTGTAAAAAAAAAAATCAAAATGACATTTACTTACCTGAGGCCGCGCTGTCTCCCGATGGGTGTCCTCTTCACTGGGGGGGCCTCCGATCGCCCCCCCCCCAAGCCTCTTCCGTGGCGATCGCCCCCTCCCCAGGCTCTCTCCTTCAAACACACGAGCAGACTGACAGCTGTCATCGCAGATCGCCGGGGAACAGAGGATCGGAGGTTAAAAAAGTACAAAAACATAAATAAAGATCATTTTTTTTTCTTATGTGTCTGTGTCTTTTTATTTAACATTTAACCCCTTGTGAACTGGTAAGGGGTCCATGAGACCCCTTATACCAGTTCACAAGGCTGGGGGATGGCAAGTCACCCGCTTGCCGCAGCGGGTGACTTGCCATTAACCCCGGCACCCCCATTACCTGCCTCCCCAAAGCCCGGGGGGGGGGGGCAGAAGAGCCCGGGCCCACACAGGCTATGTGGGCTCGTAGGCTGCAGGGTGGGGGGCCACAAAAGCTGGCCCCCCCACTCTGTTCCTACAAGCCCCCATAGCTGGTCCCGGGCTGGTAATGCTGGGTAAGGGAGACCCCATTTCATTTTTTTATTTGGATTTTAAGGGGTTTTAACCCTTAAAATTCCCCAAAAAACGGGGTCCCCCCCCGGGAGGGGGGACCTTTTGTCATTTTTTTTTTAATTAACCCCTTATGTTTATAGTGTGGATAGTAGTAGTATTTTATTTGTAAATGTTATAAAGTGCTATTTTCAGTTTGGGGGGTCTCCTGGGCAAGAATGGGGGGCTACCGATACATATGTGGTACCGTTGTAATCGGGAGAAATTGGGCTTTCACACGCAATATGTTAATAAAGTAAATGTTTTATTTAAAATAAAGGAGACAAATGTCTAAAAAATATTTATTTATTTATTTTTACACAAAAATATAAAAAAAAAAAAAAACAGTAGAAAAATTACAAACAAGACATTTCATGTTCAAGCCTAAACTCTGCTGCAAAATATATATCTATAATTTTCCTGAAAATTCCCGCAAAAATCACGGTTAAACATGGCACAGAATGGGGAAAAATGACCTGTCAACAGAGGGTGACAAAACTTCAAGTAGGTTGGCAATTAAAAGGGCTAATAGTACCTATGCATGTTGGGTATTGTTCTGCTCGGGGGACCTTGTTCTTTCAGATTTAGCTTGTTTTTTCTTGTTTGCATATTTATATTTTAGGAAAACATGTTATTTATTCAGTTTTTTTATTCATTTTTTTTTTAGGGAAACCCTGTGCCAACTAAGAATTCTTTGAGGGATTACTTCCAGAAAGGTGAGCCTACTACAACAAGCTGGGTACTCTTAGAAAGCTTAACATGTGTACTTTCAGGGAATATATGGTTTATAGGGGATATTCCAAATGTAAAGGGTTGTTTTGGTTGAAAAATTGCAAGGTGCGCATTTTGTCTGCAGAGCTGAAATTTTCAAGTAAAATTACTGTTATGCGCATGCTTTACTTTGGGGTGTTTGCCAACTCTACCCTTGACAGTACCTATGCATGTTGGGTATCGTTCTGTTCGGGGCATGTTGCTTTTTGAGATTTTACTTGTTTTTTCTTGCTTGCATATAGTTTTTTTTTTAGGAAAATGTGGCTTGATTCTTCCTTTTTATTCTTCCTTTTTATTCTTTTTTTAGGGAAACTTTGTGCAACCAAAGAATACATTGAGGGATTACTTCCAGAAAACCAAGCCCACATAAACAAGCTTGGTACGCCTAGAAAGCTTGAGGTGTGTACTTCCAGAGAATATATAGTTTGTGGGGGTATTTTAAATGTAAATGGTTGTTTTTCTGGAAAAACTGCAAGGTGCGCATCGCGCATAGCGCAGTTGTATTTTATCTGAAAATCTCCTAAAGCTCTGTTTCAGTTTGGGGGAGTCTCCTGGGCAGGAAAGGGTGTCTATAAATACATATGTGGTACCGCTGTGACTGGGAGAAATTAGGGTTTCGCATGCAATAAAATTTTATTGACAAACTTGAAAAAACTTGACAAAATTGATTTTTTTTTGCACATATTTCACCAAAAAGTATTGAGAATACACCTAAAAAATGACAAACAAGAGATTTCATGTTGAAGCCCAGACTCTCTTGAAAAAAACAATATATAATTTTCCTGGGAAATCCCTGGAAATCCTTTCAAAAATCACAGTTGAACATGTGTAGCGCAAAATAGTGAATCATGGTCTGGCCACAGTGAGCGACAAAAGCTGCAGGTAGGCTGGCAGCAAAAGGGATAAATCACCCATCTTGGGTCCAGCGTCGCCTCATCTTCAGATGACAGTATCGGTCATATAGACCACGCTGCTGTCCTGTGAAATGAAGGTGAATGAAAATCCTCCTTTTTATGCTAGCAGTCTGCCAGCCTCTGCTCAGCCAGCACAGCTGGGAAGGGGGTATGTATAGTTTTGGCCGTGGCTGGAGAACTAATCCCTTTCCCTTGCTGTCTAATAACACTATGGGAAATCCAAAGCAAGCCACGGCCAAGACTAAAAATTACCATCACAGCAGCGGTAAGCGAGCAGATGCTGCCAGACTGCCAGCATGGAAGGCAGGAGGGTTTTGTTCTCCTGTCTTCCAAAGGCCGGAACCACGGTCTCTCAGACCGCTTCTGTCGACTGAAAAGGAGGTGGCGCGAGACCTGAATATACGCCGGTGCAGCGAGAGGACACCCTGTCCAGTGATGGATAAAGATGCTGCTGCTATGCTCATGGAAGGGGAACCGCACTTCATTTAATAAAAAAAAATTATTACGTATTATTATTACATGTCATATACAGTTGAATTACCCATAAGCAATTACTAGGAGGAAAGGCACATGCTTCCGCTTTCTGCAGTCACAGCACATGCTCTGCTCATTCTATCACAGGGTAGAAGACATGCTCGTCCCCTCTCAAATGCACATGCACCAGCTGATCGGTTTATTGCCTGTACAAGAGCAGGGCGCTCACCCCCACCCTGGCCAATGTATAATTCTACAGCGCATGCTTGATGTTTCCTTCGCTCCAGCTATTTTTTTTTTTTGATCTTGGGGTAAACAGAGTTTTTTTTTTATTTATTTATTTATTTATTTTTAGACATTTTAGATTTATTTATGATCATTTAAAGGGTCAAGAATAAGGATTTTAATGGGGCATACTTTTTTTTCTTTTCACTGTTGGTCCATTTTAAGTACAAGAATGGTATTTTCCCGGTCAGGTTGTCCATATAGGGACAACGAGCAATCCTGAATGGAATGTTCAAACAAAAAAGGGTGACTGTGCAAGAGTGCCATATTCAGTCTGGCAAAGATATGGTGGAAAACCAAGCTCTGGTCAAGGACTGAACTGCCACCTGAAGCACCTTTTAGCCAAACACAATGTCAGCGGATTTTTGGATATCTACCTTATTTAATGGGAAGGCGTGAATTGATGACCCAAAGTGGCAGCTGTGCACACTTGATTCACTGAAGCCTGGTTCCGAAAGCCCCAGGACGCACCCCCAGCTCTATTAGAGTAGGCTTAAAAACAGCACGCCTGATCGAACAGCAAATAGTGGGTTTGACCCCTTCTTGAGACAAGTAGAAACCACAACACCAAATCTATTTTATAGAACACGATGTTGTCTCTAACTATTATTTCAGTGCACGCAGTGTACCTCAAGAGAGTGTAAAATCCGTTCCTTCACATGAACAGGCAATCAGAAGGACAAGACGGTGTCCTCATTCAACGAAAAGCTAAAACAACTTTCAGCAAGAAATCTTCTCACAGACACAGAACTACCTTGTTCTTATGAAAGGGCAAATTACAAGATAATGCAGCGAGCTTTGATACTTTTGATGCAACACGATCCATCCTCTGCATGAGACCAGAAATTCAACAGAAGCAAAAAAAATATAAACAATAAAAGGTTCACCATAGAATGGATCCAGGATCCAGAATACAATAAGGGCGGGATGAAGCGGGGTGTGTGACATACTTATAATACCCATTTTACAGGTGAGTAATCACAAAATGGTATTATTTCAAGTATGTCACACACCCCGCTTCCAATATTCATGACATATGGGACATCCAATAGCAGTGTCCAACAAGGGTGGGGATCCCAAAAAGGCAATAACGCACAAATCTAAACCACTGCAGCTTGCAGAACCTTGCGGCCAAAAACAGCATCCGCTGAGGCCCGCACATCAACCTTATAAAACTTGGAAAAAGTATGAACAGAAGACCAGGTAGCAGCCTTACAAACTTGTTCAACAGAGGCCTGGTGCTGAAAAGCCCAGGAAGCCCCAACAGCATGAGTAGAATGAGCAGTGATCTGAAAAGGAGGAACCTTCCCCTTGGCAGTATAGGCCCCAACAATGGCCTGACGTATCCATTTACTAATGGTAGACTTGGCAGGCGCCAAACCTTTCCTGGGCCCGGAGGGCACCACGAACAAGACGTCCGTCTAACGAAAGGGAGAAGTAGCCACCAAATAGTACTTCACACAACGAACCACATCCAAAGAGTGCAGGACCCTCTCCTTGTCATTGCTAGGCTTAGGACACAAGGAAGGGAGAACCACATCCTGATTGAGATGGAAGGCAGAAACCACCTTAGGAAGGAAATCTGGCTTAAAGCGAAAGACCACCTTGTCCTGGTGTCTTTCAAAGTAAGGAGCCTGAATCGACAGAGCCGCCAACTCAGAGACACGTCTAACAGAGGAAATAGCCACCAGAAAGGCAACCTTTTGAGTGAGCATAGAAAGTGCAACATCCTGCACCGGCTCAAAGGGAGGCCCCTGGAGGGCCGACAGAACCAAATTCAAATCCCAAACAGGCAAAAAAGGCTTTCGAGGGCCGCACATGAGTGACCCCCTGGAAAAGAGTCTTAACCAAAGGATGAAGAGCAAAGGACCTTTGAAAGAAGACCGCCAGGGCAGAGACCTGCCCTTCAAGGTACTAAGCTGGAACCCCAAGTCCAGACAGTGTTGAAGAAAATCCAAAATCCTAGGAATCGAAAACACCCTGCAAGGAAAGGCCCTAGCCTCACACCAATCAATATAGGACCTCCAAGTCCTGTAGTAGATGTTAGAGGAAGATCTCTTCCTAGCCCTGACAAGTGTCTGAATCACAGCATCAGACAAACCTTCTTCCTTTAGAATGGAGGTTTCAGCAGCCACGCCGTCAAAGCCAGCGTTTGTAAATTGGGGTAACGAAGTTGACCTTGAGAGATCAGATCCGGAAACAGAGGCCGTACGACGTCTGCGAACCAAAACTGTCTTGGCCACTTTGGGGCCACCAGAATTGCTGGAGCACTCTCTTGGGACAGCTTGCGCACCACCTTGCCTACCATGGAGAAGGGGGGAAACAGGTACAGGAACCCCAGATCCCTCCAGGCAATAGAGACATGGGGTCCGCTGCCAGGGCCAGGGGATCCTAAGACAGCGATACAAAGGATGGAAGCTTGTGATTGTGGCGTGAGGCAAAGAGATCCCCCCACTTGTGACAAAGGGAACGGAATACCATGTGGTCAAGAGACCATTCCCCTCGGCGAGAGGATCCCCTGCTCAGGGAGTCCACCTCCATGTTTTCCACTCCCGGAATGTACACTGCTGAGATACATGGGACATTGCTCTCCGCCCATGCAAGAAGGCACCCCTGCTGCGAGTCCCTCCTTGGTGATTGATGTAAGCGACCGCAGTCCGATTGTCCGATCGAACCTGAACCGGTAAACCCTGGAGGTGACGCGTCAAGCGTGACAGTACCAACCGAATAGCTCTCAGCTCCAAGACATTGATGGGGGTGTGAGCCTCCCAAGGACCCCACAGCCCCTGGCACTGATGTTCCTTCCAGAAACCCCCCCAGCCCGACAGGCTGGCATCCGTGGTGACCGTCTGCCAACAAGGGGTCAGAAAAGACCTGCCCCTCAGAAGATTCATTGGTACCAGCCACCACTGAAGAGACTGCCGAACCAGGGGAGACATCCGAAATGACTGATCCAATGACAGCGGACATCTGTCCCAAGTCAACAGTAGATGGAGCTGGAGCGATCTCATGTGAAACTGAGCAAAGGGAACTGCCTCGAAGGAAGCCACCATCAACCCCACCAACCTCATCCATAGCCGGATAAACGGCCGCGGGTTGGAAAGAAGAAGACGGATCAGGTCCAGAATCATCTGCACCTTCGACAGAGGCAAGAACACCCTGGTCTGAATGGTATCCAGATTCATGCCCAGAAAAGAAATCTCCCTTGATGGGGAGAAAGAAGACTTGGGGTGGTTGATCACCCAGCCGAACCTCTCCAGCGTTGTCACCACCGTCCTGGTGTCTAGCTCCGCCTGTCTGAGAGAGGATGCCGTAATGAGAAGGTCGTCCAGATACGGCACAATGCGAATACCCTGGGCTCTGAGAAGGGCCATAATCCCCGCCAGCACCTTGGTGAACACCCGTGGTGCCGAGGTCAGTCCGAACGGAAGAGCCACAAACTGAAAATGCTGATCTCCCACCACAAGAAATCTTTGGTGTGCTGGGAAGATCAGTACATAGGGATAAGCATCCTTGATGTCTATGGACGTCATGAAGTCCCCCTGATGAAGAGAATTGATGGCTGAGCGCAGAGTCTCCATGCGGAACTTCTTGGTTCTGATGAACCTGTTGAGAAGATTCAGATCCAGAATGGGTCTTAAGGAGCCATCCATTTTGGGTACCGTGAAAAGGTTGGAACAGTAGCCCCGGCCTCTCTCTGAGAAGGGCACCGGGCATATGACTTCCATGTCCGGAAGATTTTGCACTGCCAACAGGAGCCCCTGCGCAGCCCGGGGGTCCGAGGGAACCCGAGAACAGATGAATCTGGGAGGAGGCCGGTACTCGAACTCCAGTTTGTACCCGGAAGAGAGTACTTCCAAGATCCATTTGTCTGTGACCTCCCGGGCCCAGACCCGGATGAAGTGCATAGCCGTCCCCCCACCCGCAAGGGTGGGGGCGCCCCCTCAATGCTGAGCTGGCTTGACATGCGGGCTTGGAACCCCAGGCAGGTCCTGGACAGGCCCGTCCTCTGCCTCTGCCCCAGGAGTCACCTCTGAAGGTAGAGTAGGTAGCTCCTCTGCCTGCTCTGGCACCGCGAAAGGAAGGATTAAAGTTGCCTGCCGCCCGAAAGGAGCGACGCTGCTTCTTACGTTGTGGTAGCCTTCCTCCTTTCGCTACCGAATCCAATTTATCTCCAAAAAGCCTCATACCCAAGAAGGGTAGCCCTTTAAGTGACTTCTTAGCTGCAGTGTCAGCCGCCCACTGGCGCAACCAGACTGATCGGCGTATAGCCACAAGCAACGCCGAGGCTCTGCTACACATGCATATTGTGTCACCCAAGGCTGATAAGACAAAGGTCATGAACAATTTGCACCGCGAAAGTGCTGCAAATTCATCACTGGCCGGGTCAAGCTGGGAACCACTCAACAGGCCCCTAATCACAGACCTGGTAGCCACAACCGTGAGCGCCGAAGCACAAACAGGCCGCAAGGCCGAACCTACGCTCGCAAAGGCATGACATGCCATTTGATCAATACGTCGGTCCTGACCATCCTTTATCGTGGTGGCGTCTGGAGAGTGCACAACAGATGTGTTGGACAATTCCAGAACGGGCGCATCGGGAGGGGACGACCAGCGCTTCACCGCGTCCACCGGAAAGGGATACTTCCTATCCCATCCCTGAGGAACACCGGGAAGCCGGCTAGGCCTTTCCCATTCTTTAAAAATCAGATTGTCAAAATGCTTCTGATTTGGGAACTCCAATTGAGGCTTAGAGGTCCCAAATACCTCAAATAAATGGGCCAGAATCCTGGGGGTATCCACGGCATCCCCATGCTCCTGCCCAGCATCAGCATCCAAAAACTGCTGATCCTCAGTATCAGATTCAGCAAACAATTCCCCCTCCTCGAGTGGGGAATAGTCAGACCCGTCAAGGGAATCATAATCCTCAAAACCCAGAACCGGCGAGGCCGGTGACAAATGTCTCCTCTTAGCCGGGGGCTTCCTGGACGCAGAGCTAGAAATCAATTTCTCGATGTTGGCCAATCTAGCCCACACATCAGATTGCGACTCCCCGCTAATGACTGTGTCACTTGGGGTACGGATCAGGCGGGGTGGAGTAGGTGACGAGACCGGCGGCACGGACCCAGACGCCTGGGACCCCGACTGCCGCGTTATGGCCTGCTGAGCACATGGTATGCAAACCAGTACATTATCCCCCAAAAGGGATACCCCACAACCCACACACTGCCGGGATTGACCCGAAGGGAGCCCGAGCCCGGTATCCTGGGAAGCCTCCATATGGTGATTTTAATGGTAGTCGCAAGGACCAGAGGGAATTACGCTACCCGGAATGCCCCTTTAAGTCCCTAGTGGGAAGATTTGTAAGACCCCAATTTATCCAAGGGACCCTAGGACCAAGAGAACCCCCTTTTATTATGCGGATAGGGAGTCCTCCTGAAAGACACAATGAGAAGGGACCCCATAAGAAATGCACATGACAAGCAAAGCCACACACACAAGCAATATAAACATGTCTAATATATATATATATATATAATATAGCACGAAAACACCCCACCGCATAATAATGGGGCACATAACAGGCAAAGCAATGTATAAATAAAGCCCAGCAGGGCACTCACAGCCCGAGGAATGGAGTCAGTCCACGCAGTCACAAGGACAAGAGGGAGAAGAAGGGCGGGTCAGCGCGCCGATTGCCCGGCCCCGCCCCCTGCCCGAGCAGACAGGAGGGGGAGAAGCTCTCCCTGCCGCAAAGGCCGCCCAACATGCGGCCAAGGAAGATCCGCAATGCATACTGTGAACAGTACAGACGTGCACACACACTGACAAAATTAGCAAAAGCGAAAAGGGGCCGCCCCCCCCAGTTGAGGGGAACAGAGAGACCCGGAGAGGGGGGATTCCATACTACATGGTAGAAAAGGGACAACAGGGACGGGGCATCCCGAACCAGGATCACCAAACCTGGATACCGCCTACCCCTTAATATGGGGTCTCACGGGGGAGCATGGCTCCCATAATTACAACTGCTGAGGTGTAGCCTACCCTCGCCCGGACCTACAGCCAAGGCTGGGAGGCATAGGGGATTAATTAAAAAAGGTCCGGGCAGAAATAGGGACAAAGTTGGCCGGCTGTGAACCCGGCTTACCTGCAAGTAAGAACACAGCCATCTTCTGACTTGCTCGCCGTCCTGCAGAGACGATTACTAAGTAATGTGTGGGAGGTCCCAGGTATTTATGGACCAGGAGGGGCTCCTTTTTTTCATCTCTGCAGAAGTTCGCCCTCTACTGGTTATAACCCATATGTCATGAATATTGCAAGCGGGGTGTGTGACATACTTGGAATATTAATACATTTGAAGTTTTTAGTCACTTATTATTCTTTCCCCCCACTGGGCTGCAACTCTGTTCAGGACTTTAGGATATGGGCGCCGCCATCTTGACTCAGAAGCTTACACTTACTGAGGAGAGGAGAAGGGGATAAAGTACAGGCGGCGGGGTTATAGCTGTGCTTTGCTCAGACAGAGCAGAGATGGGATCAGGAGAAGGTCAGCAATCCCAGAATGCAGAGAAGCACAGTCAGAAGGCACTTCCTGTTTGCAGGCTGCCTGTTGTTCCATGAGCTGCCATCTTGGATGTTTAAAGGCTCATAACATGCAGTAGATGCAGGTAGGATGATTTTTAATGTGAGCAATCTGTATGTAGAGGGTGTGGGGAACATATAAGATATGCTCTTATTCAGGGTGAAGGACCGCTTTAATTGCGACCCTTCATACAGACACTTATGCAAATATTCCAAGATGCGAGGGATGGAAAAATGCATTGGCGAATGAGACCCCAGGCAAAGCATGTTTGGTAGCGGATCTTGGCTAAAGAGGCCCTTTTGGCTACTCAAGGGGAGAGCCCTCATTCCAATTGCCAGCCAGTCAAAGTCAGCGACCATGAATAGGGACAAACAGGGGACCTTAAAACAGTAGATCTGGTCTGTAAGTCGAAGAGGCTGATTGTCAGCCTGAAACCAGGTTCATCCTGGCCAATGAGGAGAGACTAGAATGGTCAGGACGCCCTCTAGGTTTACTTCTTCCATCAAACGAAGAGTAGCAGTAGTGACAGCCGCGGGAAGGCATATAGTAGCCAAAACTAGTAACAGAGTCACCAGTCACCTCTGAATAATAGAGGGTCCAGGGAGAGAGTTCGAAATCTCACCACCTTCCTGTTGTGCCTGGATCTACCTTGGGAACATCCCACATATATCTATGGGTGGAGAGCTCATTCTCCCCGTTTGAGGGCTTGTCTACTAAGAAAATCTTCACAGCAGTTTACACCCAGAGTGTGCACAGCTGGACAAGGAACATGCTGATCCACCGATGCAATAAACCGGGCACTGTCCTCTAGCTCCTTGTTTCTCCCTGATGATTGACATATGCAATGGCCATCTGATTGGATTCTGATCGGAATACCTCATGGACTACTGGTTCAATGGGAGAGGCACAGTACATGTCTGGTGACCATCGAATCTGAATCATCAGTTGGTACCACATTGCTCTCCAACCACCAGACTGCTGTCGGTTGAAATCACGGACAAACAGAAAGGAGCGGCCCTGGCTCAGGGGTTGCGATTAGAGCCACCATTCCAGGTATGATCCCAAAAGAGAAAGTCTGTCTGTGAAAGATGCCCCAGGAAGATCGGGATGTTTAAGTATGTATACTATATGTCAATCATCACCATACATCACCAGCCAACACCACTGCCCATAGAGATTCCAAGATTCCATCTTTATCCTGGTCATGTGAATGAAGTTGTGGAGGTGTCCGAGGCCCAGAATTGGCCATACAGACCCATTCTTCTTGATATTTAAATATATATATATATATATATATATATATCTGTATATATATATATATATATATATATATATATATATATATATATATATATCTCCAAAGGAATGGAAGCACACAGGGGCCTTACTTGTAACTACAGCAATGTCCACATGGGGCTGCTTCATAAGAAGGTATGGGTGGGGGATGGGAACGTCTGCACAGACAGACCGATCTATGCACAATAAGCTGCCCTAGCCGTGGGGAAGCAGTTTGTTAAAGGATAAAGGAAAACCAGCAAAGACATCCACCCCACCTGACAGCTTGAGGGCATCCCTTCATGCCTCACTGGACTTGGGGTTTAGCGAACACCCTTTCCCGACAAAAACTAGAGAAGAAAGGGAAACCTACCGGCTAGTCGGGTCTTATACTTACACATGAGGAGGAATTACAGCTCACTTCCTGCTCTAGTCCTGCCCTTCTGGCTACTAGTTTAAGCTATTTGTGATTGCTCTGTGTCCATGTATTGACAACCTGACAAGGAAAAATCTGTATTCAACCCTCCTTCCCACAGTCAACTAGCCACAGCACCACGCACAAAGGCTGGTAACCCAAGGCTCAGAGGCCAGTCGGCCACCCACTAACCCTGCCAATACACAAATCCCTATGCCTTTCGTTATGGGTGCATTGCTCTTTTAGGGGTGCCGTGGGTACATCTGGAAGAACAGGGGGCCCATAGCAATGAGCACCAGATTCTTGCGCACTCAGCTTTGCCCTAAGAGGAGGTGCGGGTAATCAGGCAGGGGTAGAGGCATCCTACCCGCTGTGTTTCGACAGGAGACATACCTGCCCCCCTACACATGGAACTCGTATAGGGGTCCCCAGCTTCTTTAGTATAAAAGCCTTCTCCCCCACCTAATTGTCATTACCATTGGCTGGAGGCCAAAAAAAGGAGGAGGGGGGGACCTGTGTCCCCTTTCACTTCATTTGTTTGCAGAGTGTCTATTAGACTATTCCTTTACCAGTTCAAAAGGAGGAGGACCAGCAAGCCACCTGCCCCACATCCATAAGTTGGTTTAGACCCATCCTAGACCATAGGGAGCCTACTGATGATTAAAGGGCCACTTCAGCCCTTTCCTTAAAAAAATAAACATAACCCGCATCCTACACCATAGGGGCATTGGGAGCAGATGCTCTCTGTATCGTGTGTTCTCGATGCTACAGCAGAGAATCCAGGGGCTGGATTTGGGGTGAAGGTAAGTGTCTTTTATTACATGAGCATAATCATTATTTGGAGAGGGCAGGGCGGGGGGTTATGTTTATTTTGGAGGAAGGGCCTTTCTCGTGCTTCGTTTTCCTAATGTTAAAACCAGTCAACGGAAAAAGCCCTCTTGTTCTCCAGAGGAAATGGGTAAGAATAATTTAGGATCCTTGTGGTTAAAGCAAGATGGGCTGCTACTTTAGGCCATGTGCTGTGAGATCTAATTTCAAGGTGAGTATATGACAAAACCAGGGGGTTCACACCATAGGATCTTCCAAATCAGGATGCTCCAGGGGAGGGATTTCACATGGCCCTGGAGCCTAAAAATACAATTCTGTGAAGTACTCACCTGTAGAATTGGTATTATATGCATACAGCACGTCCTGCTCCAGATGTAGTAATTACATGTGGGTAATCCTCCGCCTGAGGCGCTGTTCACTGCAGACATGTAGAAAACAGGCTCCTCCCGGCCCTACATATACCGAGGGACCTCCCACAAATCCCCAGCATTGAAAAGCAGTGAAAGGAGAAGCCAGGAGAAACCAACCACCCAAAAACTGGCAATAATAACAATGATAACAATCACCAAACAGGGGATCCAGAACAACGTGAAACCAGGGTGGGTTGGAGCAGGACGTGCTGTATGCATATAATACCAATTCTACAGGTGAGCACTTCACAGAATTGTATTATTCTAAGCATACAGCACGTCCTGCTCCAAATGTAGTAATTACATGTGGGACATCCAATAGCAGTGTCCGTAAAGTAGGGTGGGATCCCCAACAGAAAAGGCAACAGCAAGCAGTTTAAACTACTGCCACCTGCAAAACCTTGCGGCCAAACACAGCATCAGCTGAGGCCCTAACATCAACCTTGTAAAACGTAGTAAAGGTATGAACGGAAGACCAAGTAGCGGCCTTGCAAACTTGTTCCACAGAGGCCTGGTGCTGAAAACCCCAAGAAGCCCCAACAGCTCGAGTAGAATGAGCAGTAAGACGGAAGGGGGGAGACTTCCCCTTAGTAGAATAGGCTTGAACCACAGTCTGACGAATCCATTTACTGATGGTAGACTTGGCGGGAGCCAAACCCTTCCTAGGCCCGTGAGGCACAACGAAGAGAGCATCAGTCTTCCTGAAAGCCTTAGTGATAACTAGGTAATACTTGATGCACCTAACCACATCCAAGGAATGCAAAACCCTTTCCTTAGGGTTACTAGGATTAGGGCACAGAGAAGGAAGCACAATATCTTGATTCAAATGAAAAGCAGACACCACTTTAGGTAGAAAGTCTGGCTTGAAGCGGAACACCACCTTATCCTGGTGTCTCTCATAGTAGGGAGGCTGAATAGATAAGGCAGCCAACTCAGACACACGCCTAACAGAGGTGATAGCTACTAAGAAGACAACCGTGAGCGTGAGAACAGCGAGAGCAGCCTCCTGAATAGGCTCAAAAGGAGCACCCTGCAGGGCCGATAAAACCAAGTTTAAATCCCAAACAGGTACCATAGGCTTGCGAGGGGGACGCACATGAGTGACCCCCTGAAAGAAGGTCTTGATAAGAGGATGCGGGTCTTCTGAAAGAAGATAGACAGGGCCGAAACCTGGCCCTTCAGAGTACTAAGCTTAAGACCTAAGTCTAGACCATGTTGTAAAAACTCCAGCACCCTAGAGACTAAAAATTCCCGGCAGGGAAGAGACCTGGACTCACAACAGTCAATGTAAGAACGCCAGACTCTATAATAGATGGCAGAGGAAGTCTTTTTCCTGGCTTGCACCATAATAGCCACTACAGATGCAGACAAACCCTTTTCCATCAGGGTGGAGGTTTCAACAGCCAAGCCGTCAAAGCCAGAGTTAGTAAATTGGGATGGCGTAGAGACCCCTGAGTTAGAAGATCTGGCAACCTTGGCAGATCGTACTGATCTACTTCCATTTGAACCACGTCTGCGAACCACACTCTTCTTGGCCACCTTGGGGCCACCAGAATCGCGGGTACCCCTTCCAGATCAATCTTGCGCAGAACTCTGCCCAGAAGGGGAATTGGTGGAAACACATACAGGAGCCGAAACTCCCTCCAAGACATGGACAGGGCATCCGTGGCCAGAGCCAGAGGACCCTGAGACAGGGATACAAAGCTCGGGAGCTTGTGATTGTGACGGGACGCAAACAGATCCATATCTGGCACACCCCAACGGTGACACAGGGACTGAAATACCCTGTTGCAGAGGGACCATTCCCACTGGCGGGACGACCCCCTGCTCAGAGCATCTGCCAGGTTCTCCGCCCCCGGAATGTAGACAGCCGAGATGCATTGGACATTGGCCTCCGCCCATGTTAGAATCAGAGAAACTTCCTGAAGAGCCCCCTTGCTCCAGGTCCCTCCCTGATGGTTGATGTAGGCAACCGCCGTTCTGTTGTCTGAGCGTACCTGAACCGCCAGACCCCTCAGGTGATGGGTCAATTGTTCCAGCACCAATCTGACCGCCCTGAGTTCCAAGACATTGATAGGTAGATGGGCCTCCTGAGGGCCCCACCTCCCCTGGAAGCGCAGGGACTTCCAGAATCCCCCCCAACCCGACAGACTGGCATCCGTTGTGACCGTCTCCCAGGAGGGAGCCAGGAAGGATCTGCCCCTTGTCAAGTTCCTGTGGTCCAACCACCACGCAAGGGGGAACCACCCATATCCCGTCCAAGGACGCTGGGTTCTTGTTCCAAACTGACAGAAGGTGAAGCTGTAGGATTCTCAAATGAAACTGGGCAAAGGGCACCGCCTCGAAGCTTGCCACCATCGAGCCCACCAACTGCATTCGCCTGCGTTGTCCGAGCTTCCACCTTCTGCTGAGGAAGGAATATCCTTGACTGAACTGTATCCAGAATCATCCCCAGGAACGGGGTCACTGAGAAGGGGGACAGAGAGGACTTGGGGTAATTGATCACCCAGCCGAATGACTCCAGGGAGGACACTACTAACTGAGTGTCCAGCTCTGCCTGCCGCAGAGACCGAGAGGTGATGAGTATGTCGTCCAGGTAGGGCAA
The DNA here is from genome assembly GCA_027917425.1 of Gastrophryne carolinensis. Lineage (NCBI taxonomy): Eukaryota > Metazoa > Chordata > Amphibia > Anura > Microhylidae > Gastrophryne > Gastrophryne carolinensis. The sequence goes on from CM051237.1 coordinate 202,813,024, forward strand.
CACGCGTATGCCCTTTAGTCTTAACAGGGACATCACCCCTGCCAGCACCTTGGTGAACACCCTGGGAGCCGACATGAGGCCGAATGGCAGGGCCACGAACTGGTAATGCTGATCCAGCAGCTCAAATCTGGGAAACCTTTGGTGTCCTGGAAACACCGGAACGTGCAGGTAAGCATCCTTGATGTCCACAGATGTCATGAAGTCCCCTGGGCGCAGCGAGGCGATAGCCAAGCGCAAAGTTTCCATACGAAAGTGCTTGTTTCTGACAAATCTGTTGAGGATTATTAAATCCAGAATGGGTCTGACTGACCCGTCGTTTTTGGGTACCGTGAAAAAGGTTGGAATAGAATCCCCTGCCCCTGTCTCTTAAGGGGAACTTGCAAATGACCCCTAGATCCAGAAGGTCCTGCACAGCCATCATCAAGACCCGAGCTGAGGCAGGGTCCTGAGGGATCCGGGACCCAATGAACCTGGTAGGGGGCCGTACAGCAAATTCTATCTTGTAACCGGAGAACACTACCTCCTGAATCCACAGGTCTGAGACGTGGCGACGCCAGACATGTTTGAAGTGCTGTAGACGTCCCCCCACCCTGACGGGCGAGGGCGCCCCTTCATGCTTGAGGGGTCTTGGGAGGGGCCTTGGGCTTGGGCCCCCAGGAGGAACTGGGACAGCGTCCTTTATTCTTGTTCCAGGGATCTGCACGAGACCCAGCGAAGGACACTCCTCTGCCTTGCTTAGCCCCACGGTAGGGGGTCGATAGGAAGCTTGGGCCATGAAAGGGCCGAATCTGACGCTTGCGCTGGGGTAACTTGCCACCCTTGGCAAAGATATCTAACCTTTCTCCAAACAGGCGCAATCCCTTAAATGGAAGCCCCGTAAGGGCCTTCTTGGCGTTATCAGCGGCCCACTGGCGCAACCAGACCGCTCGGCGTATTGCTACTACCAGAGCAGAAGCTCTAGCACTCAACTTAATAGCATCGTCCGATGCAGATAGGATGTAGTTCACAAAAGTTTCACAGGTGGCCAAAGCATTGGCAGCATCAGAGGGCAAGTCATCCGCCCCTTCAAGAGCAGTCTTAACCACGGTCCTGAGCGCCACCGCCGTGATGGCCAAGGCGCACACTGGGCGGAGCGACGCTCCCCCAAATGCAAAGGCATGACATGCCAGTTGGTCAACACGCCGATCCTCCGAATCCCGCAGCGTAGTAGTGTCGGGGGAGTGCATAATAGAGGTGTTGGACAGACTTAGAATTGGGGCATCAACCTCTGGTGGCGATGTCCAACACTTGACCAGGTCAGCAGGAAAGGGATATTTCTTATCCACACTTTTAGGAACCCCATGAAGTTTGTTCCCATTCTTTCAGCACGAGGCTATTAAAATGGGTTTGTTCGGGACACTCCAACCGCGCCCTAGTGGTGTGGAACAGATCACCCCTTTGCCGGGGAGCCGCGGCAGGGGGAGAGAGGGACAATACGTCAAAGATCTGGGTCAACAGTCTATCAATGTCGTCCGAGGACCAATGATCAGAACCAGACTCTTCCTGTCCCCTGGACTCGTCGTCGTATGACCCTGAGTCAGAGAGCAGTTCCCCTTCGTCTGAGGGGGAATGTGCGTAGGAAAGAATATAGTAGATTCAGGATTCAAATGTCGCCTCTTGGCAGTGGCCTTGCGTGCCAAGGAGCCAGCAATTAAGTTTGCCACACTAGCCAGCCTAGTGGCCAAATCAGAATGAGAATCCCCACTGGTATTGGGGGTTAGGCTCAGACTTGGGGGAGTAGGTGAAGCGAGGCAAGGTGCGGGCCCAGCCTCAGAAGAGGTGGGAAGACCGGCTAGCGCCTGCTCTGCACAAGGGACGCAGACCCGTGCATTGTCACCGCTGCTAGGTAAGACCCCACAAGCTACACACAGACGGGCTTGGCCCGAGGGAACCCCGTTCACAATATCCTGAGATGCCTCCATATGGTGATTATTATGTGCAATATGCCAGTAGGGATTGACGCTATAAAGCAACCCTGGATGCCCCAATGACCAGCTGGGAAGTGGGAGTGATTATTTTTAAAAATCTGGACCGGGCGCTACGCCGGGCCAGGAGAAGCCACCGAAGTTCACGGTCTGAAAGACACAAGGGGAACAGGGATGTCAGAACCAAGCGAGGAGAAGCAAAAGCTAAAGAAAGGTCGCCCGTGAGGGCACTTACAGAACAGCGAGGGGAGGACAGTCTTCACCACGCGCACGTGAGAAGGAAATGGCACCAGCGAACCTCGAAGGGCGGGCCAGAGCTGTAGATGACCCGAAACGCGCCACATCAGACCACGCCCCCCCCCCCTCCCCGGAGAGCGCGAAAAAAACGGTAGTTAGAAACTGAGTGAATCATCTCAGGGACTGAACATAATAGGATAGAATAGAGAAATAAACCCGTAGCGTCCGCGATCAGAGCCGCCGTACGCGCCAAGTAAAATACAGTAAGGGCGCTGCGGCTAAAGTTAAGATCAATGTTGAAATGCGGCTCTGACACCCGGTAACCGTAAAGGGCTATAACTTACAAGTGTAATGGGGCAAGGTTAGGCCGTCGTACACACAACCCCCCCCTCTTTTCCCTCCAATAGCGGGGGAACTAGGAAGGAAGGTGACCCAATACTCGGGGTTCACCGCTACACGGGGTGTGGGGCGCTGATGCGGGAGGGGCATCCTCTGAAGGCTCACCATTAGCCTTAACCGCCTACCCTATGCTGGGGGATTGCGGTGGAGCCTAGCTCCGTAAGCACACAAGGTGCTGCCTACCTTCACCCGACCAACGCAGCCCAGGCTGGGAGGCATATTCTTCATAAAGAGGACGGGTGGAAATAGTCCCGCAGGGCCTTGGGCTGTAAAGCCCCCGCTCGCCTGCGAGAGCGTGATACTTCATGTCTTTGCAGTGAGCACTGCAGAGAAATCTGGGGATTTGTGGGAGGTCCCTCGGTATATGTAAGGCCGGGGGGAGCCTGTTTTCTACATGTCTGCAGTGAACAGTGCCTCAGGCGGAGGATTACCCACATGTAATTACTACATCTGGAGCAGGACGTGCTGTATGCTTAGAATAAGCTGTAGCAACAGGCCTTCTAACATGCTTCGAGGCGACATCCTAATTTTGCATGAACCTCAGAGTAAACTAAAAAAGAAAGTGGGGCTAAAATACTCACTCACTTGCGCTTTTCAGAGCGGCTGTATAATGTGAGAGAGAAAGTGCATCACTGCTTTCTTCATGCCAGCAAGTTGATAAGCTTTTAATAAACTAACCAGGTTGTGGTTCTCTTTAAAGGTAAGCCTGAGGCAGAGGAGAACTACTTGTCACTTCCATGTTCACTCAGTGTAGGCAGCCAGTCTTGGGTGTTAGTGTCACTGTAATTGTTATGCTAGAAGGGCTGTCATTTTTATTATGGTTCAGAACACACCGAGACGCATGTACTCTACGGGTAAACCATGGATGCCCCCATTCCCTATGCCATCGCTCTGTTCTAACCAAATCAAGAGCCCGTGCATGCACTATGGGAATAGCAGAAAGGCGAGTTGAGACGGGAAGATCTGGGGGTTTTACACAGCGGCACATCACAAATCAGGCTTAAAAGATCAGCAAAAAGATTCTCCTGGATGTGGGTAACTGCCTATTCTATTGTCTGGGGTAAACATCCAGCTTTATTGTTAGGGTACCCAATAACTATGCCACCCTACCGGATCGGTAAAAGAGACCAATGAGAATAAAGATCTTAATGGAGCCCAGCTTGTCCAAAAACTTGGAGGACTATGATTTTGGAGGGGGCACCCAATAACAACCTACTATACATCTTGGTGACCAACAACCAGTCACATGGGTAACCAGATTATTTTTTCTCCAAATTTGTTTTATACCTCAGCCCAAGAAAAAGCTCAGTTGTGTTACATCACTCAATACTGCTACCAGCTGGCTGTAATAATTCTGTGATTCTCACCTGTAAAATAGATTTCTCTTCTATATCCACTCCAGGGCATCAGGAATTAAGTAAAGAATGGGTTAACTCTCGACCGAAGGGCATGGACTGCAAGACAGAAGGCGTGATTCCTCCCAGCCTATATGTACTTCTGGCAGCACCTCCGCAATCGGGGAACAGAAAAGCAGTAGATACAGATGCACGGGAGAATAAGGCATTCTAAGAAGTCCTATGCCTTAGTTGGAGACTAAAAGAGAGATGATAAGCTCCTCTCTACCTCTCTCCATTTATTTGTTTTTTATGCAACTTTTTACATATATACAAGCTTCACTAGGACTAGGCATCCGAAGAATGGATATAGTAACCTAGCAGATGATGCCCTGGAGTGGATATAGAAGATAAATCAATTCTACAGGTGAGAATCACAGAATTGTATTTTCTGTCCTATTCCACTCCAGGCCGTCAGGAATTCTGTAACAAATGGGACTTCCAAAAGCAGTACCCTTACTTCAGGGTGGATCTCACTATTTCAAAAACAACCTTTAGCTTACTACGGTCTGTAATACTTTACTACCAAAAGCAGCATCCCCCGAGGCCCTGACATCTACCTTAAAAAATTTGGTAAATGTATTAACTCAAGACCAGGTATTACAGACCTGCTATACTGAAGACTGGGACTGAAAAGCCCAGGAAGCTCCGATAGCTGGGGAGAATGGGCTGTAACCCAAAAAGGAGGATTCCTCCCCTTGGCTAATGGTAGATTTAGCTGGAGGAAGGCCTTCCGTGGTCCCTCAGCTATAATAAATAAGGAGTTACGAAAGGTTTGTGTAGCAGAAAAAATATTTTAGTGCTCTCACTACATCCAAAGAATGAAGGACCCTCTCTTAATAGCTGACCGGAGCAGGACATAAGGAGGGCAAAACCACCTCTTCATTAAAAAAAAAAAAACACCTTTGGAAGAAAATTCTGAATAACTCTGGCAGATAAACCTCTCTCTGCCATGGGTTCAATAGCCAGGCCGCAAAACTCGTAAATTGAGGGGCTGTAGAGGCCCCTATGTGAGAAGATATGGATCATCAGGCAACCACCAATGGTCGCCCTGCTTAGATGATTGGCCTGCAAGTTGTCCACTCCTGGTATGTGGATCGTTGAGATGCATGGAACATGCTCCAGGACCCAGAGTAAGATCCGGCTCACCTCCTTGAGAGCCTTCCTGGTTCTGGTGCCCCCCTGGTGGATAATATAAGCCACTGCCGTCAGGTTATCTGTTTGAATTCTGATAGGATGACCCCTAAGATCGGTTGTCCAGTGTGTGAGGGACAATAGAATCACTCTCAGGTCCAGGATATTTATGGGAAGGCTGCTCTCCACTGGTCCCATCTGTCCCGGGATCGTTTGTGAGCCCCTGAAATCCCCCCAACCTGTTAGAATGGCATTCGTGGTGACAATCTTCTAGTGTACTGAAAAACAAGGGAATTAGGGTGTGCACAGCCAGATGAAAAGGGTGCTAGCAGGAGGGAAGGAACATAATACACTATTAGCAAGGGACCCTAGACTAGTCCCACAGCCCCTACAAATCTGCCGCACACACAAAAATTTACTACTAAGATAGTCAAAACATCTATAACAATGTGTAAATTTATTAAGTCATCCTTAAAAACTATTTACAAACAACATAAATGACTCATTAAAAAAACAAACACATACAATACGTTGGGGGGGAATATTAATCCCTAAATTGACTCTTATTATTGTAAGTTCAACAGTTCATCCCAAAATTAAATAAATAAACAATTTAATGAATAATCCAAATTGATCCATTCGAAATCTAAATATGGCATATAGAAAAAAACAAAAAATAGTTAATATGTGTAAATATAAAAAAATGTACTAAAAGAGAAAGAGAACAAAGTATATACTAAATACAGTCAGCAGATATATAAAACTGCTGTGTGCAAAATGTGATTTGTATAAAGTGTGTCAGTGCATGGTGCAAAAATGCAAATATTGCAAAAAAATGCTACAAAATCTCGACGTTCAGATATATGTGTGAAATGATAATTCCAAAGTGTTTAGAAGATAAATCCACAAGTGTTCAACATATACCAGTGTGATTGCCATAAAGAATGTCATATACAGGAATGAACATAAAATTACATCACCAGTTACATGGAGTCAGGGTCCCCCAACAGCGGCCCGCCACCGACGCATTGCATGGCCTATCGCCACTTCGCCAGGGTGAAATAGGCCCCTGCTAAAGGCATCCCATCTTTTAAGCTTACCTGGATAACTGCTGCTCCAATCGGCGGCGGTGCAGCGGCCGTCCAGCAACGCGCCCCGTCAACTTCCGCCGCAGGGGTCACGTGCTAGAGGCTACCGCCCAGTGGAGCGCACCCTCATAGGAAGTGTGGCGCGGCGCGCGGCCCGGGATCTCTCCCCTGCAGTAGGAGGACCCGGGCGCACCGCGGAGCACCACCCCCTGTCCACTCTGCTCCGCCGTCAGAGACGGTGTTAAGGATCGTGGAAGGTAAATAATAAATAGATGGGAGTCCTCAAGATGTACATTAAATCTCAAAGAGTGTATTATCAAAAAAGGAGAAAACATATATACAAAAGGATGACAAGTTAATTAATCCATATATCACAGAACATCTCATAAATGCATATCAATTCATTCTCTACATAATATTTAAAAGGACAAATGTCCCATGAAACCATGGCCAAATTCATCTAATGTCTCATGTATGCAGTATGAATCCAAATGAAGCCAGATCAAAAAAAAGGGGGGGGGGGAGGAAAGGGGCAGGGAGATGGGTTAAAGATCACAATCCTGTACACAAGCTAAATGGGTAAAGTATGTAAACAGAGTCCATTCCTTGATAAATCTCACAGAGATATCCATTCATGGCAACATATTGTCACAGACTGTCCTTCATTCAAGTAGTGTACTGGAAGAAAAGATTTGCCCATATGAAGAGGCTGAGGATTCAGCCACCAGGTTAGGGACTCTCTTGTTGAATGTGTCATGCAAAAGGGGTAATCCAGAGTTTCCAGGTTTTGATCCCAAACTGAAAGCAATTCCATCTGCAGGGGCATTGTGTAAAAATGGGCAAAAGGCACTGCCTCAAAGCAAGACACCATCCGGGGCCGAACAGACGCATTCCTTGATGAATCGCCAGGTGAGGGCAAGTCCAAAGAGCCTGCACCATGACCTGAAGCGAAAGTTCCGGAATAAATACCTTGGCCTGAGTTGTGTTTAATTACATTCCCAGGAAGGATATAACTATTGAGGGTATGATATGCGACGTTGTATAGCCGACTATCGAGCAGAACTTTTCTTCAATAAGACAGTCTGTGTATCCTTCAGAGCCTCCTGAAAGGATGGGGCCCTGATCAACAGATCATAAGAAAGGGATTACATGTATCCCCCGGTATCCTAAAAAGGCCATGAGACCTGCCAAAACCTTGGTAAACACCCTTGGGGCTGAAAACAGGCCACAGGGCAGAGCCACAAACTGAAGCTGTAGGCCATCTACTGCCAAGCGCAAATATCTTTGATGACCCGGAAAGATAGGGATATGTAAGTACGCGTCCTTTATATCCACCACGGTCATAAATTCTTCTGGCTGAAGCGACATCACTGTGGACCTTGAAAATTCCATGCAAAATTTCCTCAGATAGAAGAATCTGTTGAGGCCCTTAAAGTGGACCAACACCCACCGGTGATCGGCCCGGGAATCTATAAGATTCCCGGCCCGATCACCTCCCTCCCCGCGGGAGATCCGAGATCGGGATGTCCCGCGGGGTGAAACCCCCCCAAACACCCCAAACTCCTTACCTTACTCACCTCTCCCCGCGCCGACGGACAAGCCGCGGACAAGCGGCTCCTCCGCCGCCACCTCCCTCGCGTCCCTCTAGACGTGCGCGCGCCCGCGCCGGCCGTCTGTGAATGGCCGGCGCGGGCACGCGCGCGTCAAGAGGGACGCACGGGAGGCGGCGGCGGAGGAGCCGCTTGTCCGCGGCTTGTCCGTCGGCGCGGGGAGAGGTGAGTTCGGGGGGGTTTCACACAGCGGGGCACCCCGATCGTGGGTGCCCCACCGAAGTGGACCAAGACCCAGGATAGTCAAAATCCTGGGTGTTGGTCCACTTTAAGATCTAATTTTGGGCGCACAGAAACGTACTGGGAATTATGAACAAACTGGAGTAAAAACCCTGACCTTGCTCTGAAAGGGGAACATGACAAACTACTCCAATCTGTAAAAGGTGAGTTACAGCGGATTTCGATGCTTCTGCTTTCACTGGATTTTGGGATACCCCTGACCAAAAGAACCTCCAAAGAGGTCTGGCCCACAATTTGATCTTGTAACTTGAGAAAACAACCTCCTGTATCCAAAAGATTTGTTACATGGTGTCTCCTAATAGAAGCAAAATGCAAAAGCCGCCCCCCCCCATCACATGCCCGAGGGGGGCTTTGAATGGGGTTTTGCCTTATTCCGCCAGAAAGATCTTGCCCTATTTGTCTATTTCAAAATTCTTTTCAGTATCCAGAGGAGGCACGAAAAGGCCGTGGATTGGAGGACCTGCGAAAAAAAAGGAATAGACCTTCTTTGTGGAAGTCTAGTAGACTTACCTTCAGTGGCCTCCTTTACCATCATCCAAATGCTCCCAAAAAAGGGAAGTCCTGTCAGCGACTTCTTGAAGGTAGCGTCTGCCAACCATTGCTTTAGCCATAATGAATGCTTTAAAGTTACTGGCAGAGCTAAACCTGGCACTTACCCTAACCAAATCATCCATAGCAGAGATGACATACCTGTTAATACCCAATAATCCAGTTACTTTAACAATCTTCTACTTGCCAAGGATGCTATGGATGTGGCACAGGGTGGCCATAAAAATACCGTTTTATGATTACTCACCTTTAAAACGGATATTATAAGTGTGACATACACTCCGCTTCTATTTTTATGACATTTGGGATATTCTCCAGTAGAGGGCGAACTTCTGCAGAGATGAATGCAAAAAAGGAGCTCCTCCCAGTCCATAAATACCTGGGACCTCCCACCAATTCCCCAGTGTAAGATAGCAGTAAGGGGACCAGGAAGAACCAAATATAACAATACTAACAGCCAAGAAACAATGGTTCACCATATAAAGGATCCAGAATACCAAACAGGGTGGGTGAAGCGGAGTGTATGTCACACTTATAATATCCGTTTTAAAGGTGAGTAATCACAAAACAGTATTATTCCAAGTGTGACATACACTCCGCTTCAATTCTTCATGACATTTGGGACATCCAATAGCAGTGCCCGTCATGGGTGGGAACCATAAACAGTAAAGAACGCACTGCAGCTTACAGAACCTTGCGGCCAAAAACAGCATCCGCTGAAGCCCGCACATCAACCTTGTAAAACTTGGAAAAAGTATGAACGGAAGACCAAGTAGCAGCCTTACAAACTTGTTCAACAGAAGCCTGGTGCTGAAAAGCCCAGGACGCACCAACAGCACGAGTAGAATGCGCAGTGACCCTAAAAGGGGGAGTCCTCCCCTTAGCAGAATAGGCCCCAACAATGGTAGACTTGGCGGGCGCAACCTTTCCTGGGCCCACAGGGCACCACGAAAAAGGCATCAGTCTTGCGGAAAGAAGAAGTAGTCACCAAATAGTACTTAACACAGCGAACCACATCCAAATTGTGCAAAACCCTCTCCTCGTCATTGCTAGGCTTTGGACACAAGGAAGGGAGAACAATATCCTGATTGAGATGGAAAGCAGAAACCACCTTAGGAAGGAAATCTGGCTTAAAGCGAAAGACCACCTTGTCCTGGTGTCTTTCAAAGTAAGGAGCCTGAATCGTCAGAGCCGCCAACTCAGAAACACGCCGAACAGAGGTAATAGCCACCAAGAAAGCAACCTTTTGAGTGAAAACAGAAAGAGCAATATCCTGTAACGGCTCAAAAGGAGGACCCTGGAAAGCCGAAAGAACCAAATTCAAATCCCAAACAGGAACCATAGCCTTCCGAGGGGGTCGAACATGAGTGACCCCCTGGAAAAAAGTCTTAACCAGCGGGTGTAAGGCAAAAGATCTTTGGAAGAAAACAGACAGAGCAGAGACCTGCCCTTTCAAGGTACTAAGCTGGTACTAGCCTCACACCAGTCAATATAGGACCGCCAAGCCCTATAGTAAATGTGAGAAGAGGACCGCTTCCTAGCTCTAATCAAGGTCTGAACCACAGCCTCAGACAAACCTTCCTCCTTCAAAATGAAGGTTTCAGCAGCCAAGCCATCAAAGCCAGCGTATTGTAAATTGGGGTAACGCAGATGACCCTGAGATAAAAGATCCGGAAACATGGGAAGCCGGTACTGATCTACCGCCAGCCTTACAACGTCTGCGTACCAAACCCTTCTTGGCCACCTTGGAGCCACCAGAATTGCTGGTGCCACCTCCAGAGCCAGTTTGCAAACTACCTTGCCCAGCATGGAGAAGGGAGGAAACAAGTACAGAAACTCCAGATCCTTCCAAGCAAGGGACAAGGCATCCACTGCCAGAGCTAGAGGATCCTGAGATAGAGACACAAAGGCCGGGAGTTTGTGATTGTGCCGTGAGGCAAAGAGATCCACCTCCGGAGTCCCCCACTTGCGACAAAGAACCCGAAAAACCCTGGGGTTGAGGGACCACTCTCCTTGGCGAGAGAACCCCCTGCTCAGGGAGTCCGCCTCCGTGTTTTCCACTCCCGGAATGTAGATTGCCGAAATGCAAGGAACATTGCTCTCCGCCCAATGCAGGATCAGAGAGACTTCCCTGAGGGCACTCCTGCTGCGAGTCCCCCCATGGTGATTGATGTAGGCTACCGCCGTCCGATTGTCTGATCTAATCTGAACCGGAAGACCCTGTAAGTGCGACGTCAGCCGTGACAGGACAAGCCGGATGGCTCTGAGCTCTAAGACATTGATGGGGTTGTGAGCCTCCTGAGGACCCCACACCCCGCTGAACTGATGACTTTTCCAGAAACCTCCCCAGCCCGACAGGCCGGCATCCGTGGTAACAGTCTCCCAGTGAGGAACCAGAAAGGATCTGCCCCTCAACAGGTTGCTCGACTCCAGCCACCACCAAAGAGACTGCCGAACCCCGGGAGACATCCTGAACGGTTGATCCAATGACAGCGGACACCTGTCCCAATGCGTCAATAGATGAAGTTGAAGAGATCTCATGTGAAACTGTGCAAACGGGACCGCCTCGAAGGAGGCCACCATCAATCCCACCAGTTAAATCCCCTGCCGGATAGAGGGGCAAGGATCGACCAGAAGGCGGATCAGATCCTGAATCCCCTGCACCTTGGTCTGGGATAGAAACACTCTGGCCTGAATGGTATCCAGATTCATGCCCAGAAATGAAATCTCCCGTGATGGCGAGAGAGCACTTGGGGCGGTTGACCACCCACCCGAACCTCTCCAGGGTCGACACCACATGGTGGGTGTCCAGCTCCGCCTGACGGAGGGAAGAAGCTGAGATTAGCAGGTCGTCCAGGTACGGCACAATGCGAATGCCCTGAGCTCTGAGCAGTGCCATTATGCCTGCCAGAACCTTGGTGAAGATGTTGATCGTCCACCTCGAACCTGAGGAATCTCTGATGCGCTGGAAAAATTGGAACATGCATCTTTGATGTCTATGGATGTCGTGAAATCCCCTTGACGAAGGGAACTGATGGCCGAGCGCAGAGTCTTCATACGGAACTTCTTGAATCTGATGAATCTGTTGAGGACCTTGAGGTCCAAAATGGGTCTTACAGAACCTTCCTTCTTGGGAACCGCGAAAAGGTTGGAGTAG